>JAUPFN010000002.1:39154844-44902344 GCA_036924255.1 Apodemia mormo
CAAACAGACAAACAGACAAACAGACAAACAGACAAACAGACAAACAGACAAACAGACAAACAGACAAACAGACAAACAGACAAACAGACAAACAGACAAACAGACAAACAGACAAACAGACAAACAGACAAACAGACAAACAGACAAACAGACAAACAGACAAACAGACAAACAGACAAACAGACAAACAGACAAACAGACAAACAGACAAACAGACAAACAGACAAACAGACAAACAGACAAACAGACAAACAGACAAACAGACAAACAGACAAACAGACAAACAGACAAACAGACAAACAGACAAACAGACAAACAGACAAACAGACAAACAGACAAACAGACAAACAGACAAACAGACAAACAGACAAACAGACAAACAGACAAACAGACAAACAGACAAACAGACAAACAGACAATCAGACAAACAGACAAACAAACATACAAACGGACTAACGGACTAACGGACTAACGGACAAACGGACAAACGGACAAACGGACAAACGGACAAACGGACAAACGGACAAACGGACAAACGGACAAACGGCCAAACGGACAAACGGACAAACGGACAAACGGACAAACGGACAAACGGACAAACGGACAAACGGACAAACGGACAAACGGACAAACGGACAAACGGACAAACGAGCAAACGGACAAACGGACAAACAGACACAAATTCTAAAAGCTATATTTTTGGCTTCGATTTCGATTGTAGATCACGCCCCAAGTATTCTTTTAAAATAATATTCAATGTACAGTTTTGACTTACCTACGATTTTATTATATGTATAGATAGATGATTTTGACGCCCCCGCGAATATTCCGGTAATAGAAAAGTACAAATTGTTCAGGAAAAATAAAATTGTATTTTTTTAATATTTACTTTTCGAATAGCATTGTATCTCAAAAGAAAGCTATTTTTTTAAGCTGTCTTCATATCGAGGCAAAATACACTTACCTACAAAAGTTCGATGTGTTTTTCGTCGGTGGAGAGTATAAATTAGATTAAAACCGTATTATTTGTTTATATAAAGTTAAAAAGTTTATTCATATCTTTGTAATTATCAATAGAAAAGTTATGGAAAAAATTCACAAGGCGAATCATGACCTCTAAACGTTGAAAAACACATAACACGAAAAACTCAGTAATAGCTTATTACTAGAATATTCGTGGGGGGCGTCGTTTATTCAATCAAAGTCGATTACTGAATCACAGTTATTCAGCTTTTAAATTGAGTTAGAAATTCGACCCGAAAGCAACGACCTCTATGAGTACATTTATCTTTTTGCCCGAAAGCGATTGAATTTTTATTTACAGTAATAAAATCAGAGAATTGATTTGGTCGTTCACAAAATAATGTTGAAAAATGCTGAAAAATTTTTCCTAAAGAGTAAACGGAAATAATCACCGGAACTTATCATAATAAAAGTCGAGTTTTATTGTGACATCAAATTTCCTTGTGATTATGTGATTATACGTCTGTAATTTTATTATTTGTTGGTTACATTCTAAATGTATGAAATATATAATATAAGCAACTTATCTAAGTCGTGAATAATATTTATTAGCAACAATGATTAGCAATATCCCCAAAGTTAAATAATGCACTAGTTACGTTATTTACCTCTATTTTTAGGATATTCTTTTTAATTGGAGACAAATTATAACACTAACAAATTGATTTTCTCACAATAAGAAAAACGTAAGAACTAATTACAACACGTAAACAAATTATTCAATTTTGGTAATCCAATTTCTCTGAGGGAGTAGTGCCTAAGTTAATTACTATGTACTTGAATTGTAAGTTGGATAAACCTGAATTGGATTGAATTAGACAGATTAGTTTAGGCGCTTTTGAAGAATACGCCATTTTATTTTCTGCAGGTAATTTCTAAAAGACTAGCGAAAAATCTGTTGAAATTACTATTTTATACGGTGATATTATTTCAGTGATGCATAAAATTATAAGAGTATTTGCTAATATAAATAACAATTGTTAATTGTTAAAAAAATTAGTATGAAATTTAATATGTTAACTGTAAAATGATCCATACCTAATGTCTAAAGAATGTAGTGTATGTAATGTTATTTTTATTAATTTATGTTTTTCTAATGCATTTTATTTAAAACCACTACATTTTATTTAAAAACACTTACGTACATGTATATACAAGCACACATACGTACACATATATATACCCTCACATACACACACACACACACACACACACACACACACACATACACACACACACACATACACACACACACACACATACACACACACATACACACACCTTACAAAATACCACACGTTTATTTTTTGTAATATAGATATAGTAATATTGTTTAGAAAGAATGTTAAAATTAGAAGACTAATTGCTCACATAAAATTATCATGTATAATAGGAAGGGTTAGCAGATCCTACGACACAAGTTTAGCACTTAGTGTAGGTTCTGCGCGCCAATTGTACACCCATTTGTATGTAAGCACTTTAGTATAGATTTTATTATAAATTTTTGATATGTACAAAAACATGTAAATCTTGGTTTTGAGAAAAAAATAAACGTATTATTATCTATTATCTATATTAGGTTTCTGCAGTCCTCCGTCATGTAAACTTTAAATATGTCAAATTTCGTACTCCACCGTTCGCGAATTCGTCTTAAGAAGGGGGTCAAAATTTTTCTTCACATCTTCACATCTCCCGAGAACTTCGACAGTAGGTAATATCATATTTTAAACAATTTACAAAAAAAAAAAAAAAATTATATATATCATAAGATAGCAAACAAGCAGATGGGTCTCCTAATGGAAAGAGTCAATTATCGCCTATAGACACCAAAGGTGTTAATGGTGCGTTGCTATCTGTGGCGAGATCTAATGCAACATGCATAAGTTTACCGGCTACCTTACCCTCCAAACTGGAACACGACAGTGAGAAGTACTGACGTTATTGCGGCAAGAATAGGTAAGGCGGTGGTACCCGGGCGAGACAATGCAGAACTCTACCATCTAGTAGTCACGATGGTAGTGACTCGCATTGCCAATCGGTCACCTTTTACGACCTACCGGGCAGAACGGCAGTTGGCCTATTCTTCAAAGGAGCCCGGGACCAACACGGGTCACTACCAACATGGTAGTGACACGTCTAGCTAATTGTTTTATTATTACAACCTGTCTGGCAGAATGACAGAAGAATTTTTTTTCAAAAGGGGGCTAGACCAACAAGAAATGGCACATGTATAAGTTTGACCGCCCCGTTGGTCGAGTGGTTAGCGACACTGACTAGGCAATCGACGGGGCTCGGGTTGGATCCCCGACAGGTACAAGCATTTGTGTGATGAGCATAAATGTTTGTAGATCCGGGTTCGGGTGTTCAATATATATTCCAGTATTTATATATGTATTTCTTTATATTAGTATCGTTGACTAACACCCATAACACAAGCAAATAATTTGCTTACTGGGGTTAGATAAGTATGTGTAATTAAATTATATTTTTAAATAAGTAAATTCTTTATTTTTTTGAAACAGTGTACATTATGATGTTCTTATATTAATATTGCTTCACTTATTTCACCAGACAACTGGTATATTTTTTTTATTGCTGTTATCTTTAACATGCATTAAAGTAAATCTAGTAAGTACATTTATTTAATTCAAATAATTACCTTGTTTTTAAACTTTATATTCATTTTTTATTTTTTTATTTATTTATTTACCGACTACTTTACCTTTGAAAACAAAATAAGATGGTGTGAATGATGCAGTGATAAGTATTGACGCTATTACAGTATAGAAAGTCAAGCTGGTACAAACAAAGTTCAGGTGAGAAAATGAAGAGCTCTACCTAGTAGCCAGTTTTCACGATGGTAAAGACACGTTTGGAAAAATGCTTAGCCATTTTTTTACGGACTGTCTGTCAGAAACGCAACTATTCCATTCTTCATATAAATCGCCCTCCATAAATCGGAACAACGTAGAAAAATTTCACCGCAATGTAACCAACATGTGGATACATATTTATTCAAGTTTTGGAACTGCATTAAAACTGAAAAGGTATCCGAATAAATTTTGCCATAATTTACAGATTTTTTCGAAGTCAAATATAACTTTGGATGTTTTTTTTTATTATAAATATATGTACATTTTTAATATTTACAACTTTCTTAATATTTTTTTTATAGAAGAGCCCTCGCTGCCCCCGTAAACGAGCAGGAGGTGCACCTGATGGTAAGTGATCACCGCCGCCCATGGACATCCACAATACCAGAAGTCTTGCAGTTGCGTTGCCGGCCTTTTAAGAATGAGTAAGCTCTTTTCTTGAAGGCCCCCAAGTCGTATCCGTTTGGAAACACCCCTGCCGGTAATTGGTATATTAATATCTATAGTAAAATAATAAATGCAAAAGCTAAGATATTTAGATGTATGGATGGATGTTTGTTACTGGATGGATGTGTGCAGCTAGTGACGAATTATAATTCACAAAGCAATATGTCTGCGCAAATTCGTAGGTTTAATTAATAACTAGGTACCCCATTTATTTTTGTACAATTTGCTTAAATTGGGGCTAGGTCAATTTCTGTAATTTGTCCAGCGATTTTATTATTATTGTTATTTTGTAGATATATTTGTAGAGCAATAATTGGCAATGAAGTAATAGGAATTATCATCAATCCCAACAAACGACAAATCGTTTACAATGAAGTAATAGGAATTATCATCAATCCCAAAAAACGGTATTTTGGTGAATTTTAAAATCAATTTCAGCGATATTTAGAAAAACTATGTTTCGCCAACTACAGACCATAGAAGCAATATTTATACAATTTTCTTATATTGTCTGTTCATTTACATTAAAACAGAATGTTTGTAATAGGTTAAGCATAACTAAGAAAGTATATAAACCTAGATACGAATATTCCAAAATCAAATTTTACACAATTATGCTATGTGCTGTTAGCTCTGGTTCCAATAATTCTAAAACCTCCTTTTGTTGCTTAATTGCACTAACTGAACCATAAAACATAGCAATTAATATATATATATATATATATATATATATATATATATATATATATATATATATATATATATATATATATATATATATATATATATATATATATATATATATATATATATATATATATATATATATATATATATATGTATATATATATATAACTCACATATAAAACCCAAAGTAAGCAAATTATTTGCTTGTGTAATGGGTGTTAGTCAACGATACTAATACATAGAAATACATATATAAATACTTTTAAATACATAATAAACACCCAAACTCAAATATATACATGTTATTTATATATAAAAGTTATACTGGTATTATTATTATAAAAAGCAGATGTAAACGCCACGGTAAACAAACACAATATTAAAAAAAACGCCAATAGAATTATAATCATATATTCTTATCACACACATATTGACAATTTGACAATCATCATTCATCAGGATAAAATTACATTTGGAAAAACCACGGAAAAAACCTTAATTAGGCTATGGATAATAATTAATGTACGATTAGATAGATTAATATCCATGATTGATATAAAACATAACTGACACGCAAAATATAATTAGTTTAGAGGTAATTCCGTGGTTTCAGGAGTGAACTCGTAAATAAAATATGCGTGCGTTTATTTTACTATGGGCTGCAAGCGTTACATTAGTGGCGGGTAAGAACGAATTTTTGATACTATTTATCATCATATATGGAACTCGAGTTATCCCCCGTGTTGGTCCGAGCTTCCTTTGAAGAAAAGTCTGTCTGCGTTTCTACTAGGCAGTTCGTAAGAGGCATACGATTGGCTATCTGAGTCACTATCGTATCTACTAGGTGGTAGAGTTCTGCATTGTCTCGCCCGGGTCTGGTACTACTGCCTTACTTATTCCTCCTGTAACAGCAGCGCTTGTCACTGTCGTGTTCCAGTTTGGAGATTAAGGTGCTCAGTAAACTTATGCATATGGCATTAGGAACTAGCCATAAGGATAGCAACGTACCATTAGCAGCTTTGTACATAAGTAACAGCAGTGGCTATAGGCGATGGTTGTCTCTTTCTTCCACAAGAAACATGTCAAGTAGATGCAACAGATTTGCTACTTTATGATATACTAGCTGTTGCCCGCGACTTCGTCCGCGCGGACTTCGTTTACTCCGCACATCTCCTCTCCCGTAGGTGATAGCGTGATAATATGTTGACACGACCTGTTAGTAATATTCATGCAAAATTTTTATTATATGTAATATAATTACGATTTTATTATATGTAATATAATATAGATAAAAAAGATGTCACTATATACATACATACAAAGTTATCACAAGTTTTTTTGGATATCAAAGGATGTCAAAAATTAACCCAGAAACAAATTACAATTAATATAAATTTAGCTTAATTTTGAAGATCCCACTGGACCGACACAATCGTGTAATAGAAAAAAGCGTTCTCAGACATTCAGAGTACTTATTAAAATATCATAATTTTATTTCTATACAGGATATTCTGGACGAAATGACAAAAGTTTAGCCGCACATTTAAGGTAGCTATTTCAATTATTATTAATATTAAATTTCAGGTGCTCCTAAATCTCAAAGGATTGTTGGTGGAGAGTTGACTACCATTGATAGATACCCCTTTGGAGCGGCTTTATTAAATACATGGGATGGCGTTACTTTTAGGCAGTCTTGTGGTGGTAGCATCATAAACAATCGAGCAATATTGTCTGCTGCCCATTGTTTCATGTAAGTGTTGTATTATTTTATTTATACCATATTGTTACGAATAATCTAGAAGCGTGTAAAGTTGGAGCGCGCGCGCGTAACTATCTAGAAATAAAAGAAAGAGATAGCTACTCCTATTGACAAACAAATTATTGACCTGGGCTATGCCATAATGGACTTTGTGGGATATGGCATAAGGTTGAAAGTAGTGTGTACTAGGATTTATGACTCATAACATGTTTACGATAAGAAGTGATTCATTGTTTCCCGATACATTTAGATTTTTCTGGATCCAGCTAGGACTTTCCCCTGCCTATAAATACAGAAATGTTGACAAACACAAGGCAGTTTTTATCAAGCGATCGAGAGCGATACATCGAGTGACAAGTGCGAAGCGAGAAGTGTTTAATTGTGTAGTCCAGTGATAGTATAGTGAGTGACTAGCAAGTAGAGTGTATTTTAGTATTACGTTGTGTTGTGTTGTGTAAATACACGGATTTAATATAAGTGGTGTTTTCTTACAAGTACGAACCCGAGTACGTAACAATATAATAGAAAAAGAGCAGATGGCTCTCCTGATGGAAAGAGAAACCATTTCCTATAGACACCAAATGTAATAATGGTCCGTTGCTATTCGTGTGGTGGCATAGCAATGCTACATGCACATATCTTCCGGCTGTCTTACCCTCCAAACCGGAACACAACATTGACAAGCATTGAGGCTATTGCGGCAGGAATATTTAAGAAGGTGGTACCAGAGCTCTGACCCGGGCGAGCTGTTGCAAAACTCTACCACTTAATTAGTTTTACTACGTTTTAAAAATATACAGGCAACTACCCGGGCGAGATGTTGCGGAACTCTACCACCTACTAGTCACGATGGTACTGTCACGTATAGCCAATCGGTCGTCTTTTACAACCTATCTGGCACAAATTCAGTTGGTCTATTCTTCAAAGGAGCCTGGACAAACAAGTGGGAAAGTAAGGGAAAAGTTTCAACTGATCGGAAGTATCATACCTACATAAGATACGATAAGCAGTAGTTTTTTATTGTATCGATGGTGACAAGTTTACTTGCATTGTCAATGATATTCAAAAATGTCCTTAAAAATCTGCTGTGTGTCAATGAGTGACAATCGTGTATGTACTGTAATCAAACTGTCTAGTATGCGTAGTTGGTGTGTCTGCCCTAATTTTTTTGGAAATCAGAAGTACTTTATTCAATAAAATTATTTACAAGCTATTTTGATGCGTCAAAATTTTTTAACTACTACCGGATGGGAAACGCGGCCACACACTGAGAAGATCCGAGGGAAAAAACTCAGCGGGCTTGTTTTTTCATTCATATTTTTTTAAAGTAAAATTACATTATGTTCAATTTGTAAGTATGTAATCGTCACAATAATAATAATAAAGATTATAATAAGAGTAGTAGTCAATCCCATGCTCTCTTGTCATCCTAGATATTCAGATATTTTATAGTAACCTTTTCTTACATTGATTTGTTTTAACAAATTGTCAAATCAAATTTTCAATTATATACTCTGAAATTACAGTTAAAATATTGATTTCTTCGAATTTCATTCTCAGTATGTCCTTGGGCTGAGATTGTAAACTGAGCTTATAGCCCTTTTTTGTAATACAAATATATTTATTTCAGCGGAGTTCCTCCAGAGAAAAATTCCATATGATGTGATATGATAGCTTTATGCGTATAAGTATCTTTCATCAAATTTGTATTTTAAATTGCACACAAAATGAATTTTATCTTCCCACTATGTATGTAGATTGCTGATTTCGCCCTGGTTTTCAAAAATCTAGTTTTACCCAGATCTCCACGTTTTGAGGTCCTGAAAACATTTTCTGACTATTTTCGCGATGATGTCTATATGTGTGTATGTGTGTATGCGTGCGTGTGTGCGTGTGGATGGGTGTATATGTAAATATCTTATAACTTTTGAATGGCTTGATCAATTGAAACATGACTAATAACATTAATTTTCGCTAAAGTCAGACTTTCTGAAAATCTGAATCGATTTTTACCAGGAGATTTTGAGAAATTTTGAAAAATTTAATATTTTGGAATAACAATGTTTCTTTATAACAACTTACAAATTAATGTTTCGATTGATAACAAAATCTAATCCCCTATTTCTCAACAAATTGGGTTAATGCCGTCAATTGCAGCAAAATCTGTTTATCATATAAGTACTTTGAGATTAATCAACCAATCAATTTTTTAAATTTTTATAATGTACTAAACTAAATATTTGAAATATTTTTACAAAAATAAAACTTGAAAAACACATCAAATGCCGTTTCAAAAATCAAAATCGGATCAAGTGTTAAAAAATTACAACCTTTAAAATTTCACAATTATGTTGCCTACTACAAATATACTTCATAGTTTTAAAATAATTTTTAGGCTAATATACCGATGGATTTAAAAATCGAATCAGATTTTCTTCTTAAAAAAGCTGCATCAAATACCGTTAATTAGATAAAAATCGGTTAATTCATTTGGGAGTTATAAATGACAAACATTTAAAAAAATGTTTTTTGAGATGAGAGATTTTTTAACATATCAACTATTTAACTAAAATGACATTTTATTGTTCATCGCCCCGTTGGTCGAGTGGCGACTCTAACTACGCAATCGACTTGCACTTGCACTTGCACTTGCACTTGTACTTGTAATTGCACTTGCAATTGTACGTGTGCTTGTGCTTGTGCTTGTGCTTGCGCTTGCGCTTGCGCTTGCGCTTGCGCTTGCGCTTGCGCTTGCGCTTGCGCTTGCGCTTGCGCTTGCGCTTGCGCTTGCGCTTGCGCTTGCGCTTGCACTTGCGCTTGCGCTTGCGCTTGTGCTTGTGCTTGTGCTTGTGCTTGTGCTTGTGCTTGTGCTTGTGCTTGTGCTTGTACTTGTGCTTGTGCTTGTGCTTGTACTTGTGCTTGTGCTTGTGCTTGTTAGCTGGGGATACACATGCCAGTAAATCGGGAAAGTAGCTGACATGAAAATTACTGGCACATACGAGTAACTGGCACACTGCGGATACATTTGCATGTAATACTGGCATGTAATAGTTGTGCCCGAGTCGGCTACTGGCATTCCCTTAGCTGTCGCGTCTGTTCACACGGGGGGCTGCTACCCCCGCGTCCCCTGTCTCAACGGGCATGCAGTAAATTAAATGTTAGTATGCTAGCTGCATGTATGCCAGTAAGCAAGTATTACAGGCTTGCCATTTAGCGTATACACATGACAGTAGCTGGCGCATGCAAGGAGCTGGTATGCAATTTTGCACGTTACGAGCATGTGTATCCCCAGCTTTTATGCTAGCTACTTGTATGTCAGTTACAGGCATTTCAGTCAGCGTATACACATTATAGTAGCTGGCACGTGCAAGGAGCTGGTATTCTAGTGTGCAAGCTACGGGTATGTGTATTTATATTTAGATTTAGTTTAGTAGAAAGCCCCAACTTTAGATTTAGTTTCATATATTTCATATCGCTTCAAAAGTTTAGCGGCAGCAGCTTTTTAGTTGCATAAGATTCTGTGTTCAGAACCTGGGTTGGGAAAATTGTTCTAAGTAAGTTTTTCATGTTTTCTAGAATTCATAAATTAATTGAGACAGTACATAATTATGATCGATTTGTTGATTCTTTGATCACCTGTTACCTGTTATACTATGGGACTTGATGCCGTTGGTTAATCGTAGATATATTACAACATTGCCCACCTTTTCGAGAATATCAATGTTACTGTGCTGATTTGTTTCTTTTTATATTTCAGAAGTACCGCAATTCATCAATGGCGCATCCGCGTGGGCTCATCTTTCGCCAGCAGTGGAGGTGTTGTGCATTCTACTAACAGAATCATCAATCACCCGCAGTATAACCTGAGTCCCTTTGACAACGATGTCGCTGTTCTGCACTCTGCTACTGCTTTCACTTTTAACAACAACGTTGGTGTAGGTCCTATCGCTGGCGCTAATTATTTCGTGCCTGATAATGCAGTTGTATGGGCTATTGGATGGGGACTTACTAGCGTAAGTACAACATGGATAAGTTGCTTAATTTTTTGTAGAAACTAGCGGCAAATAGACCAAGAGAGCTCATGAAAAATAGTTACCATGGACATTCATAACATAATAATATCGATTTAATTATGAATGTAATGTTAAACTCTAAAAATACTTTGGCCCTTCTCTTATATTTCATTATACTAAACTCTCTTATATTTGAGTATACATAGAACATGTCACTTACAAGCTCCGACGGCTTTGTGACAAGAAAAGCAATTATTTGGGTAGCACCCAAGGCATAAAAATTTGGCTATACATATGTTTTTTTGATGTTGTACTTCTTTTAGCACGTTAGAGAAAAATCATGAGTAAACTTTTCGATGCGCACGCACACTGTCACGAAAAGTGACAGTATGAAATTAGCTAGTCAAAATTATAGTTTTTCAAAAAAAGTTTGTTCATTTTTTTAATTATGTACAAATAATGTTTTTATTATATATTTAAATAAAATTTATTTAACTAGATAATGCGTTATAATAAAAAAATTTCAATTTCATTAAATACCTTTTTCTAATATTAGTGTCCTTTTTTTTAAAAACATAGGATAACGGAAAGAACAAAATTTTTAGAAAGATTTTTATCTTGTTACGTCAAAGAAGTATAACTTCTTAAGTGCGTACATAAGTACCAGACACACACATACACATTTTTTTTCATTATGTATATTAAGAGCGACAAAACTTCACCAAGGTTTCGTCACATAGTAAGCGAAATTGTGTGCTGCGTCGTGTGCGGTTACCATTTTCAACCGACGCAAAAATGGAGGCTAAAGTTTGACATGTATATAATGTTTGTATACATGTCAAACTTTAGCCTCCATACTGTTCGATAATATTTTGGTATGATGATCTATGTAGGTATCCAAGTACGTGTACTAAATTTCTTTAGTGTAGATATATATATAAATATATATTTGTATGGTTGTATGTTTGTCCATGAATTTTTCGGGAAATAAAAGCCAAATTGATATAATTATTTTTGAATTGATTTAGGCATATTCAAGTTTCAAATCAAAATCTGTTCAGTAATTTTTGAAATATGGGTATAATAGACAAATAGTTAAAGTCGGTTTTTTAGATTACTTTTATTATCATTCTAACAGTCTGTAGCTCTGTAGTAGCACAATTATCTGATCATTACTTTTTATTGTTTGTTGATATGCTGTGGTGTGTCTCAAATAAATGTTTATTATTATTATTATTATTGCAGCAAAACGGATCGCCTTCTGAACAGTTGCGCCATGTTCAAATCTGGACTGTGAATCAAGATATCTGTAGAAGCCGTTACGGTTCATTCATCACCGACAACATGTTATGTTCGGGCTGGCTTGACGTTGGTGGCCGCGATCAATGCTCTCAGGATTCCGGTGGTCCTCTGCTTCATAATGGAGTTATCATTGGTGTTTGTTCTTTTGGTATTGGATGCGCAGATCCTTATTACCCTGGTGTTAATGCTCGCGTGTCACGTTATACAGCTTGGATTCAAGCTAATGCTTAAATTGAATCTTTTCATTGCTTAGTAACAGATGTTTATAGCAGCGCTTTAAAAATTATAAAAATATATTATGTTCGCTTGGCGTTTTATTTTCTTATCAATTAAATCTTAAAGCATTTAATCTTGTGTAAAAAATTAAGAGACGAATTGACTGCTTACCGTTACCTTATTAAAGGTAGTTGCTTCTTATATATTTTTTGTATTATTTTGTGTATTTACCCTCAGTATTTTTTATTTTGCTACTGTGTATTAATTTCTGTAAGTGTTGTTGTATATGTCTTAAATAAACGTCTCTAACGTGTAAAATTTCTATTGTATTTTTTTCCATACCAGATAAATACACTATCAGATCAGTGGTTTTGCTTCTTTCACTATTAGTATATTTGTTACACAGATAGCTCCGAATAACTAAATTTTTTTATGGAAGAGGGGGCAATCGAGCAGGAGGTGCACCTGGTCTTGAGTGATCACCGCCGCCCATGGACATCTGCAACACCAGGCCTTGCAGTTACGTTTCTGGCCTTTTAATAATGAGTAAGCTCTTTTCTTGAAGGTACCCCTGCCGGCAATTGGTTCCACAACAGAGTAGTGCGAGGTAAAAAGTGTCGGGAGAATCGCGCAGTTGTGGATTTCCAGACATCGAGATGGTGAGGATAAATAAATAATAATAAATAATAAATATTCACGGGACTAATTACACTTATTGATCTAACCCCAAAGTAAGCAAATTATTTGCTTGTGTTATGGGTGTTAGTCAACGATACTAATACAAAGAAACACATATATAAATACTTTTACATACATAATAAACACCCAAACCCGGAAATACAAACATTTATGCTCATCACACAAATGCTTGTCCCCGTCGGGGATCAAACCCGAGCCCTGTTGATTGCGTAGTCAGGGTCGCTAACCACTCGACCAACGGGGCGGTCAAACTTCAAATTTTGACGCGATGTCCGATGGTGGAATTCGGTGGCAGGAATTAATCCAAACAACTCGTCGGGACGAGTATATATACGATTATACGATAATGACGCAGAGAGAACCTACATCTCTACATGATATATACGATTAATGACGCAGCGAGAACCTACATCTCTGCACAATGCCAAAAACTCAAGCTGTTTCGAAATAGTCTGTCATCAACGATTCGAATCGCTCTACGCTGAATGCGATCAAGTGGAAGAAGCTGGCACTGGGGAGCTCCGGCCCAGAAATGCGAACAGTACTTTATGTGAAGCCAAACCTGTGCCTTATAAAGTTGAAAGCGATGGGCCGGCAAAAAGTGCTTCGCTCTGCTGAGCACACCGAGCTTTTTGGAGGTTAGTTTAGCCTTGCCTTCCAAATGACCGCGAAACTGAACGTAATCAACCTATCGAAAGCATTTGATTGTGTCGATCATGTAACCCTGCTTAAAAAGCTAAAGTATTATGGGGTATGCGGTAAATCCTTGAATCTTTTACAATCGTATTTAAAGTCTTAAAATCTTGTTTTCCAAATGACCGCGAAACTGAACTTAATTCGATATGTCGACTCCCAGGATTCCGACACTAGCTGAGGCTGTCAGCAGAGTATCCTCAAATCGAGGTGATACGACAAAGGGCATCTTTTTAGTGGTGAAAACGCAAAGCTGTGTCTTCTTGGGGTTAAAAGTGACCAGGTTTTGACGACCCCACTCCGAGACATCGGTAAGTCGATTCTCGACTTCAGACTTGTTTCGGCACTCTTCGACATGTTCGCAAGTAATACCGCTTCGGCCGAAGTATGTAGCATCACCAGTGCTGTCATCCGCATAACAATTTATGTTGCTAATTCGCATGATGTCATTGATATGCAGAAGGAACAGTGTCGGTGATAGCACGCAGCCTTGGGGAACACCAGCATTGACAGATTTAAGGTCGGAGCACGCACCATCGACAACGACCTTGATGCTCCGGTCAGCCAAAAACTAGTGATCGACTTGCATAATTTCTCGGGAAGCCCATAGGAAGGCAGCTTCGCGAGAAGCGCTTTGTACCATACCCGATCAAAGGCCTTCGCTATGTCCAAATTAACTGTCAATGCCGTCCCCTTGGACTCAACTGCTTCCGCCCATCGATTAGTTAGGTATACTAGAAAGTCACCAGCTGAGCGGCCGCGATGGAAACCGAGCTGAGAGTTGATGATTATCTCCATAATTTTGGAGAACAAGGAGGTTATGGCTATGGGCTGATAGTTAGATGGGTTAGAACGATCTCCTTTTTTAGGGTTGGGGTGCACCAAAGCTGTATTCCATGAATTCGGTACCACGTCGAGTGAGTAGGAGAGCCAGAAAAGGCGTGTTAATACTGATGCCAACTCTGGAGCACACATTTTTAGGAGTGATGCCATCCGGCCCACTCGACTAGTGGATGTCCAAGGAAAGTAGTGCTTTACGCACAGATGACTGCCGAAATTGTGGTTCTGGCATGGAACCATCACACTGCGGGATGGTAGGCGGTGCCTTCCCTTGGTCATCCAGAGTCGAGTTGGCCGCAAAGAAAGAGCCCAGAAGATCGGCCTTCTTTGCGGTATGGGTCAAAGAGTCATCATCTCCGTGCAAAGATAGAAGAGAGAGCTGTGAGAAATTCCCTAAGATAGTCTTGGCGAGATACCAGAACGCACGAGTCCCTGAAGGAAGGCGAACTAATTTCTCACCAATTCTGCTTATGTGTTCAGATTTTGCCTTGGCGATAGCTCTTTTGAAGTACCTCGAGACGGAATTGTACTCCGTTCGTAATGTGCTGATTTTTTCATCACAAGATGCGAATGCTGCAGCCCAAGCCCTGTAGCACTCCTACTTGCGGCGTGAAGTCGTTCTACAGGAGCGACTAAACCAAGGCTGAAGCTTACCACCAATTGGTACCGCAGAAACTGGAATGAAAAGTTCCATGCCATGCAGCACAACATCAGCAATAAAGTCAGCGACGACGCTCGGATCATCCAGCGAGAAGCACAACCACCCACATGGATAGGACGCAAAAAAAGACCGCATCCCGTCTCAATCTGCTGACCTTTATTGCCAAACGCGACGACAGTCTGCTAAAGGAGGCCGTGATAGGCGCGAAACCGGCACTTTACTCCGGATCAGGCAGTGGTCTGACGAAC
This sequence comes from Apodemia mormo, assembly GCA_036924255.1. Classification (NCBI taxonomy): domain Eukaryota; kingdom Metazoa; phylum Arthropoda; class Insecta; order Lepidoptera; family Riodinidae; genus Apodemia; species Apodemia mormo. The sequence goes on from JAUPFN010000002.1 coordinate 39,170,306, forward strand.
CAAGTGAGACGTCCACAGATACCTGATAATGGTCCGGATGATAGGTCAACAGAAGGTCCAACAGTGAAGGCGTATGGTCATCCACATCGGGAACTTGCGTGGGCAAAATTACCAGTTGTGTAAGACCATACGCCAAGGCAAAATCGTGAACAGATCTCCCCGCATGATCGGTGGTACGCGAACAAAGCCATTCGGCGTGGTGGGCATTAAAATTGCTCAAGATCACGATCTCTTCGGAGGGGGTCTGCTCTAACACGGAATCTACAGCCATTTGTAAATGCTCAACGAGACGGTCGACTTCAGTATTCCCGCCATGGGACCTGTATAGGCACGCGTAGCTGCGTGAATGGTCATCGCAAGCTACGCGTAACCAGAGGATGGATAGGTCCTGACCTTCAAGTCTGTCGAGGCGCCGGTAACAGGTATCTTCTCTGACGTATGCGCACACACCAGCCCGCGGTACAAAGGAATGTTCCAGTTTGTACCCCGGGTAGGAGAGGTAGGAAGTATCAGCCGGAGAAGATATCTGTGTCTCGGTCAAGAAGAGCAAAGCTGGCTTCGCCGTCTCGAGATGGTAGTGGACGGCGTTCAAGTTGGAATGAAGCCCCCTGATATTACAAAATCCACAGTAAGCGTGGTAGGGGGTGCCAAGGCTGTCTTACTCTGTTTGCCCCGGACAGGATTGTCTATGAGTGCGATTTTGTCCCCCCCCCCCCCCCTCAGAATACGCAGGGCAGCCTGAGCATCCATGATCTGGCTGGAATCCAGAGCACGGACGCCCAGGGGGGGATTCTCCACTGCTGGTGCATGTGGTAACCCCCTGGGGTAGATTCTCTTTTGTTTGCACATTCATAGTGTGCGAGGGGGGGGGGGGGTTTAGGCCTCCGGGATTCTCAAAAACCAAATGAAACTTCTCTTCCGACTTCAGAGAATGTCGTATGTTCAAACCCTACGTGTCAAAATTTTTCTTTGTTGTATTTAAAGGTTTTATCTTTATTATAGATTGATGATAAGTGTATAATACAGAAAAAGTCTGATAAAAAAAAGACGTGTGGCACTCGGAGACTGCCGCGGTAAAGCTATTGTATAGCATTTTTTATCAACTTATGCAATTACAATTATATATTTATTTTATTTATGCAGTATTTTTTTTCTTTGTTTTTTTTTATTTACGGAACGGGTGTTAGGTTTTTTCGTTACGGAATTTCTGGATTCGGTCTCCACGCTCAAGGCCCGCGATAGAAGCTATGCAAAGCTTAAAATCTATTAAAATTGCCATGACTTATAATGATAATTTTGTTCGTGTTAGGAATATTATAAATGTGATGAATCATACTTTTAAATCTGTGGTTTTAGATGTTTGAAAGTTAATCACGTAAAAGTTACTGTACAGGTCTACATAAATCAATGTGTCAAGCCAATGCCCAGTTTAAATCCCAATATTGCTTTTTAGGATTCCGAAGTAAACTAGGAACCCTTATAGTTTAGATATGTCCGTCCATCCGTCCGCACGATTGCTCAGAGATCGTTATTACTAGAAAGCTATAATTTGGCACGAATATATATTTATTAGTCACACCACCAAATTGATGACAAAATCTTGAAAAATATTTTTTTCAGGGTAGCTCCCCTACATGTAAAGTGAGGATGTTAATTTTTTTCTAACATATCCCATTGTATCGTTATTGGGTATCGTTTGATAGGTTTTTAAAAATATTATAGGTTTGTGTAAATAAAAATTATAATAAGGGCCTCTTTTTTAATATTTTAAGCCTTTAAGTGGTAATTTTTGTTAGAGTCAAGTGTCACCTTCCCCCCCTCTGCAGACTAAACAGTTGGTTTTGGGGATGGGAAAAACATCATGGTAGTAGTAAATATAATGAAGTTAAAAGGAAAACTATCACGGCTTAGAAGACTTTACAAGTTTTTGAGTAACATTTGACCAACTTATAAAATTTACTTAGAGAAGTTTTTATATTATAGCAAACAAGCAGATGGGTCTCCTGACGGAAAGAGTCAACCATCGCCTATAGACACCAAAGATGTTAATGGTGCGTTGCTATCTTGTGGCGAGGTCTAGTGCCACATGCATAAATTTACCGGCTACCTTACCCTCCAAACCGGAACACGACAGTGACAAGCATTGACGCTATTACGGCAGGAATAGGTAAGGCGGTAGTACCAGACCTGGGCGAGACAATGCAGAACTCTACCACCTAAAAGTCACGATGGTAGTGACTCACATAGCCAATCGGTCGCCTTTTACGACCTACCTGGCAGAACGGCAGTTGGTCTATTCTACAAAGGAGTCCGGAACCAACACGGGGATATTATTTATTTTTCATTGAGGTTGAATAGCTTAAATCATAGTATGAAACTATAAAAGCCTTCTTATTAGTCCGTATTATTGTGATGGGCAACTTCGGAAACCTTTTTACATTGCGCGTGGCCTGACACGTATTTTACCAATTTTTGTTACTAGAATGGATTTACAAGAAATGTTTATTGTTTTGTGTGTATGTGAACAGTCGATAAATAATTGACATTGTACAAGTGTTTGTTCAATGTTAATAATAATAAATCATGTAACGTAGGCATATGCTACGAATCACTTTTGTTTCAACATTCCCCTCCCCGAAGATAAGTCTAAGCTCGCCGTGTCGCTGGTTAAAATGTCTTTTTTACTATTACTTTAATTCTTGAATTTACAAATTATGAAAGGATTACAGTATATATTTTTATACAAGCAACTGTCGTTTTTCTGTTAAATTGAATTCAAAATACAAATTTAAAATCTATTTTATACGTAAGTAAATAAAATTAAGTCTTTAATTCAGCTAGAGATTAATCATTAAACTTCTGAAATACATTAGGAGTCATTATTATTTTACCCAGATCATAATAAAAGTGTTTTTTTTATTATTTTTTATAAGGCATATCTTTTTGTAATATTTTTCTTATACAAAAACAACCTTATTGTTATAAATTATAATCGTTAGGTGCTGGTAGATTATAATACGTAATTTTGAACGACGAACGGTGTTATCGTTCATTACTTTTATCTAAAATTTCTTACAAATCGTAAAATTGGGAAAATCCAAACGGTGGTAGATAAATGGAATTATCAAATGCGGGTTTTATATAAAGATTACTGCTAGTCTTGTGTGAATTAAATGCATATTCATATAATTCTACAAAATCTTGATAAACATATTTAACTATTTATTAGTATATATATATATATATATATATATATATATATATATATATATATATATATATATATATATATATATATATATATATATATATATATATATATATATATATATATATATATATAAACTAACAGATGAACAACTATATTAGTTTTACCTTATGCCTGCATACTAACCAACAACCAGTGCGAGGGCTAAGAGTACAAACGCAACGCACGTGTTTGATGGTATAGTATTTAGTAAATATATGATGCACAAATAATTAGTTTTTTTATTATATCATAATATAGCAAACAAGCAGATGGGTCTCTTGATGGAAAGAGTCAACCATCGCCTATAGATACCAAAGATGTTAATGGTGCGTTGCTATTTTGTGGCGAGGTCTTATGCCACATGCATAAGTTTACCGGCTACCTTACCCTCCAAACCGAAGCACGACAGCGACAAGCACTGACGCTATTGCGGCAGGAATAGGTAAGGTGGTGGTACCAGACCAGGGCGAGACAATGCAGAACTCTACCACCTAGTAGCCACGATAGTAGGGACTTGCATAGCCAATCGGTCGCCTTTTACGACGTGCCTGGCAGAACGGCAGTTGGTCTATTCTTCAGCCCGGGACCAACACGGGGAAAAATCAAATAAGATCTTCACCAAATTAAAATTGGTCTATACGGGGAGCATACCCTCCCAAAATTTTTTAAGATTGGTTCTATGATCAAGTTCTGAGGGGACAAACAGGGGACAACAACAAATGGTGAAAAACATATTGCTGAATTGATAACTTCCTCTTTTTATACAAGAATTATTTCCTTGTAACGGGTTGGATTGAAGAAATCTCTGTTACTAGAGATACGCTCACCCACTGTACTTTTTGCTTTTATTGTTTTGTTTTGGTGATTACTGTGTACAATAAAGTTTTAAATAAATAAATAAGAACTGTGAAGTTTGTTGCTGCAGTTTCTATTGTGTTAAAAAATATTATGATGATAAGAGATAGATTCACGTGTGATAAAGAATGATTTAGTAATTTTTTATCTATTATTATTATAGATTATATGTTAATTTTCAGGTAGTCGATAACTTACTTGATAGTAATACATTTTAATAGCTATATTAAATCGCCATCTGGATGAAATTTGACCGTAATTCTGTTCGTTATATTTAAGAAAGAAAGAAATTATTTATTTGCCAGAATATGGGAGTTATAAGTTATTAAAATTTGATTATAATACCAACATAATATTCTACCATGATATGGTGTGCAAATTTTTTAAAATTATGGTTATTTATTATTAAATTAAAAATGCTGGGAGTCGATTTTTTTTACAATTACTACCGGATCAAATGTATATATATTAATTGCCATACAATAGGCATTTCTTTTAAAAATGTGGAGTCTTTGGCTGGGCACATGTAGTTTCCATACCGCCAGAATATAAAGACAGGGTAATAATGGTAGTATTTTAAGATTTTTAAAAAGTGGTTCTTAAGAATAAAGTTGATTCACATTTCGTAAACATTTCTTTACATTACATTGTACGTATACATTTCTTTTGTATTCTGAATATTTTGATTTAATCTACTGAGTTTCCCCAAGTAGGGATTCCGTATCGCAAGTACAGATGAGATATATCCAAGATATAAAAATAATTATTTGCAACAATATGAGTGTCACAAGTTATTACAAATTGATTAATTAAAATACCAACACATTTTACTATGATATGGTGTTCAAATATTTAAAATTATTATATTATATTCTATGAAATTAAATATTTGTGAGTCGATTTGTTAAGAATTACTACAGGATCGGAGACAGACTGAGAGGAGTGGCTTGTTTTTTCTTCTATTTTATGCACTAACATTATTTTATGTAAGTAATACAATATTTACAAAAAGTATTTCACACTGATTTTGTCAAACACTTGTACTATTTCACAAATAAATATTTCACAACTAACATTTAATTATTGTAAAGTCAACCGGTTTCGCCTATTATAGCATCATCAGGGCTTTTAGTTTATTTATATACTAGCTGTTATCCGCGGCTTAGCTCGCGCATATTTGCTTTAGAACTTATTTAACTTTTATAAGCTACTTTCCTTATTTTACCCTCTTAGAGATCGAATTTTGAAAAACGCTTAAATACGTAATTCATTATTTTTTTGCACTCAATTCGTACGAAATCTCATGCAAATATTATGTCCAGGGAATGACAAGTTTCATACAAATTATTATCCCCAATGAACTATTTATTTGTGAAATAGTGCAAGTGTTTGACAAAATCAATACGATGCAGTTTCACCAAGTGTTGACGATGAATAGTATAAAGTATTTCACATCACAAAACTTATTTTTACAATTTACACCTCATCTTTTGTTCAATCAAAATATTTACAATTTACAAAGATATTTTGTTTTCCTAAATTTACTAACATTGAAAATACACTTACATACTGAAACTTCTGTTGTTTGTATTGAGTTAGACTAAGGTATTGAGAATAAACTTAAATGTAGGTATCATTCGATTGATACAAAGAACACAAACCGGATGGGCACGACTCTGAACAAGCACATTATAATAAATACTGGTAGTTCCAACTTCCAAGGAAAATACTTTTATGCAATGTTTCCTATTAAATATTTCAGCAATAAATGTATATTTGCGATGAAATTGAATCATAAATGTTATGATCATGTTTCCAAGCGTATTAATATTTTTTGTCAACAAAATATTTATTTTAATAAAAATGACAGCGTTTTTTGGAGCTACTCTCAAGATTGTACCATTCTGAACTTATAGCTTGCGATCACGGACTTTCGTACTTTCATAAACTAAGACAAATACTTTAATGTTAATGAATTCGACAATTACAAGCACTGATGCTATTACGGCAGGAAAAGTTAAAGCGTTGGTACCAAATTCAGATTAGACATAGCAGAACTTCACAATCTATTAGTTACGATAGTATGTACCATCTGATATTTTTTATTTCAGGTAGTCTGGGATTTAGGCCCGCTAAGATTTTAGCCCGCTGGACCAAACAACTTACTATATATATTCAATAGAAGATTTAGATTGTAGTTTAGTGCTGCATCTCTACGTAACGCCAAAGAATCAAGCCGATTTGAAATAGTTATTGACGATTTGAGCCGTCCAAGTTGAATGGTAGCTGGTACTGGGGAGCCCTCGCCCATAAAGAAAGCAATACTCTATATGAGGCCGGATTTACACGTTATAAAGCAGTAGGCATTGGGATGGTGTAAAGTACTACTTAGTTCTGCTTAAAATCTTTTAGTTTAATACATATCTGATAACCGTTTAGTTTCATATACGTATTGACTATAAACCGTCATTATATTTATTTTTTAAATACGCCCCATAAGGAGTCTCGAGTATGTAAATTATATATAACACGAATGGCTCTTTTCTGTAAAATATATATACTTTCTATGGTTGCAGCTCTTCCCCATAATATAACGCCATAATATGTCATACTCATAAAGTCAAGACCCTACGAAAATATGCAAAATATATTATACTAGCTGTGTTTACATCCGTTAACTGTCGTATATTCTTAGTCGCAGCAGGCAGCTGAGCCTAGTTTATTTGATACTAGCTGTTGCCCGCGACTTCGTTAGCGCGGACTTCGTTTGAGATAACGTGATGATATGTAGCTTATATGTTGACCCGACCTATAAGTAATATTCATGCAAAATTTGAAGTAAATCCATGCAGCACTTGTTGAGTTTACCCCGGACATACATACAGAAAAACAGTAAAACAAACAAACAGACAAACAGACAAACGGACAGACGGACAGACGGACAGACGGACAGACGGACAGACGGACAGACGGACAGACGGACGGACGGACGGACGGACGGACGGACGGACGGACGGACGGACGGACGGACGGACGGACGGACGGACGGACGGACGGACGGACGGACGGACGGACGGACGGACGGGCGGACGGGCGGAGGGACGGACGGACGGACGGACGGACGGACGGGCGGACGGACGGACGGACAGACAGACAGACAGACAGACAGACAGACAAACAGACAAAAATTCTAAAAACTATATTTTTGGCTTCGATATCGATTGTATATCACGCCCCAAGTATTCTTTTAAAAAAATATTCAATGTACAGTTTTGACTTTCCTACGATTTTATTATATGTATAGATGTGCTGAATATAATTATTCCACTGAAGTCGTGATTCTATTGTGAAGCCCAAAAATATATTAATGTCCGTAATTTCTAGTTCTCCCTTCCCTAATAATATTTATGTTGGGACTGAATTAGTATTTGTCAGTGCAAATTTAATACTTTTTTTTTATTTAATACTAAATTAAACCAGTTTACCGCTAATAACCTGTTTTGTCCAATTTTGATGCTCCGATCCATCAGAAAACTTCTGATCCATTTACACAATTTTTCAGGAAGCCCATAGGATGGAAACTTAGAAAAAAGTGCCTTGCGCCATACCCGCTCACCTTCGCTATAATAATAATAATAAATATTCATGGGACAAATTACACTTACTGAACTTACACCAAAATAAGCAAATTATTTGCTTGTGTTGTGGGTCAACGATACGAATACATAGAAATACATATATAAATACTAGAATATATTCAATAAACACCCAAACCCGGAAATAAAAACATATATGCTTATCACATAAGTGCTTGTCCCCGTCGGGGATCGAACCCGAGCCCGGTCGATGGCGTAGTCAGGGTCGCTAACCACTCGACCAACAGGGCGGTCAAAATTCTAATGTATGTGCTATGTCTAAATTTACTGCCAATACCCTTCCCTTATTCTCCGCAGCCTTCACCTACCATTGTAATAATTAAACCAGAAGTTCACAAGCTGAGTCTGATGAATCTGACAAGATGAATCTGCTGGTGCTCCTGTATTTACCACAGGAGCTGACAGTTAATAATGGACTCCATCAATTTGGAGTCCTTGTCCTCCAAATCGCTTATCGCTTAAAGAGCGATCGTCTTTTTAGGGACTGAATGCACTAAAGCGGTCTTCCAAGTTTAGTGTACGATGCCATGTGAATAGGAGAGACAAAATAAATGCGTGAACCGTGTAATTTAAACAAAATTTAACCTATATTCTAATCCATGCAAGAATCTAACTATGCTACCTACTAATCTATACATATAATAAAATCGTAAGAAAATCAAAACTGTACATTGAATATTTTTTTAAAAGAATACTTGAGGCGTGATCTACAATCGATATTAAAGCCAAAAATATAGTTTTTAGAATTTTTGTCTGTTTCTCTGTTTATCTGTTTGTCTGTATGTATGTCCGGGGTAAACTCAAAAAGTACTGCATGGATTTACTTCAAATTTTGGATGAATGTTACTAATAGGTCGGGTCAAAATATAGGCTACATATTATCACGCTATCACCTACGGGGGAGGAGCTGTGCGGAGTAAACGAAGTCCGCGCGGACGAAGTCGTGGGCAACAGCTAGTACCATAATAAAATATCGAACTTAGATATGTAAAGAAAATACCAGATACACAAAAATATCTATATACACATTTTGGCTTGTTTATATAACAGAATGATCATTTAAGTAGTTAATGACACACACAATAAACTCCACCTAAGTAAGTCGTGTTAATAATCTGTGATAAAAATGATAAATGCAAAAATATTCGTTATAAAGGAAGGGATATTACGATAATCTGTTAGTATTTTATTATTTAACAATATGCGTGCTATAGTTTTGTTGTGGGTTGTCAATCTATCAGTGATTTCTGGTATGTTTATATATTTATCAAAACGAAAATGCCAGAAAAAAATATCTATACCGATAGATAATTATTTTATATCATTAGATAGCAACCAAGCAGATGGTTCTCCTGATGGAAATAATAAACTTAGCCTTTGGTGTCTACACACCAAAGATGTTAATGGTGCGCTGCTATTGTGGCGGGATGGTAATGCCACATACTCAAATCTAGCGGCTACCTTACCCTCCAAAGCGAAACACGACAATGACAGCATTGTCGCTCTTGCGGCAGGAGTAGGTAAGGCAGTGGTACTATATACACGGGCGAGACGTTACGGAACTCTACCATCTAGTAGTCATGGTAGTAGTGACACGTAGAGCCAATCGGTTGCCTTTTACGATCTACCTGGCAGAACGGCAGTTGGCCTTATCTTCAAAAAAGTCGGGGAGCAACACGGGGAAAACTGGTTTATTTATATTTATGTATGTATACTCGGAAAACATAACCTGGCGCACTCGGGCAGAAAGGAGAACTGTAATAGTAGATATAATTATAATGTGTGAATTCAATTAGCGATGATTAATTTGTGACGTAATATTAATTAAACAGTAATTTTAATTTGAACACTGTTATCTAAAGCATCAAGGCGTAAACTAATCAAGTACATGCATGTCATGTTTTTATGTTTTTTTCTATTAACATAACGAATGTTCAACGTTTTCAGTGCAAAAATATTAGTAATGTCAGTGTGGAAAGATATTTGAAGTGCGACCCACTTCAAATATCTTAAACAAAACAAGATTAAAAATGAAAAGGAAGATACTGTAAGACAGGAAAGACTTAAGTACTGCAGCGTCTTGCTCTGGTTTTGCATTACCGCCGTTCCTATCCCTGCCGCAAAAGCAAATTGAGCTTTTTGCCGTCGCGTTTTGTTGGGAGTAAAGGTGGCTAGTACATTGTGGTGATATTACAAGCCTGCCATAATTGCATCTTTCATTGGCATTTGTACATAGTCGATGATTGTTTCCGTCATGAAACCCATTCGCTTGTTTACTTAAAAAATATCTAAGATTTACTCTATGGTATTCGTTTGTCTATTGTAGCCTATCGAAATATAATAGTATAAATTGACGTAAGGATTTTTGGATAAATCTGTTCATGTATTTTCTTCTTTGATTTTTATATATTTATTAAAAATGTGTCTAACATGTTTCAATTGCATCTTATTCACTTATTTAATATATACTAGCTGCAGCATGCAGCCCACTGCATTATTAAAGTTTTTGGCGAATCCCGCGGGATTACTTAATTTTTCCGGAATAAAAAGCAGCCTGTGTACTATTCCAGGTTATCATCTATCTGTATGCCAAATTTTATTCAAATTCGTTTAGTAGTTTTTGCGAAATTGAGTAACAAACGTCCATCCAAACATCCAAATTTTCGCATTTATAATATTAATATAGATTTATAATTATAATTTATATTAATATTAATATCGCACTGTGGTTGAAATTCAACCATAGACTAAATAATAAATTTCTTTTACGTTTAACAACAGACCTATTAGCTGTTAAAAAATAGTATACATATGTGTATATTATCATATTTGTCACATGAATGTAGTGTATATAAAGTTCATTTTTATTATTTTAACATATTTCTAATGCACATTAATTAAAAACATTAGATTGCTGCAGTCTTCCGCAATATAAACCTTAACTGTGCCAAATAATCGCGTTCGCATAATTGTCTTAAAAAAGGGTACAAAGTTTTCGGTTGACGTATCTTATGTTATAAAGATAATACGGCTTCCGTTGTAATCCTGAGTTAAGACCTCGGTCTTACTTTCTACTCAATGAGTAGTAGTCTATTTCTGGTACATGGGATAATTTTAAAATATACCTCATAGTTTTTGACTTTTTAAAAACTGAATTATCATCGCTACCTTTATAGTGTTATAGAGTTTTACCTTCAACAAACTAAACAATTATTTCCTCACTAGCTGTTGCCAGCGACTTCGTCCGCGCGGACTTCGTTTACTCCGCACAGCACCTGGCCGCTAGGTGATAGCGTAATAATATGTAGCCTATATATGTTGACCCGACCTGTTAGTAATATTCATGCAAAATTTGAAGTAAATCTATGCATTACTTTTTGAGTTTACCCCGGACATACATACAGACAAACAGACAAACAGACAAACAGATAAACAGACAAACAGACAAAATTCTAAAAACTATATTTTTGGCTTCGATATCGATTGTAGATCACGCCCCAAGTATTTTTTAAAAAAAATATTCAATGTACAGTACAGGAAAGTCAATTTCCTACGATTTTATTATAATATGTATAAATATTATGTTTGCCATGATTGTCTCACGCTTTATTTTACTAGAATCAATAGTTGATACTAGTACTATATTGAGTAAATTTTCAACAATAAATATTGCACACTTTTGTTAATACACTTGCACTGTTTCACAAATCACTTTAAATTTTAATTAATATCGCCAACCAGTTTAGCCTTTTACGACATCTTTCGATCTAAAAAGTCTTGTAGCCCTGAAGATGTTTTATTCGACATCTTCAGGGTTTAAAAATTCTTGTAACCCTGAAGATGCTGTAAAAGGCGTAACCGGTTGACGATATTAATTAAAATTTAAAGTGATTTGTGAGACAGTACAAGTGTATTAACAAAATTACAAATGAAATTTCACCAAGTGCCGACAATAAAAAGTGTAAAATATAAAATATTGCATAAATTTAGAGTTAAATTAACAGTTTTAAATAAAATGACACATTTCTTGGCATCAGACCACGTTTCTGCTTCAAGTGTATCATTTGCAGAGGAAAAAATGATCTTCGAATGGGAATTCTGCAGCATCATGTCAAGGTTACCATGTCATTGCAATATCATTGAAGTAACAGAATACCGAATTTCGTATTGATTAGGCCTGAACTAGTTCCTTCATTATTTCGTTAAATTGAGAGCTAATGTTCTTGAATTGGATTAATAGATTTTATTGAAAAATAGCCAAGACCCAACATTAAAGACAAGGATTTCAATAAAAACACTGCAAATCGTTCACTCCTTTGGGAACTATGATGCCACCGGCAGATACATAAATACAAACACATACATATATTAGACTTACATATGTATGTGTTTGTATTATATTATATAGTTTGTATTATATTGTATAGTATATTACCTCCTATGAAATTAGATCATCTAACATTCTGCTACGCAGTTTGTAAAAGGCAAATGATTAGTCATACGTGTCAATATCATTTTGATTCCTAGGTGGTAGAGTTCCGCAACTTTTCGCGCGGATATATATCGGTACTACCGCCTTACCTATGTTTACCGTAATAGCGTCAATTCTTGTAACGGTCGTAATCTAATTTGGAGGGTAAGGTAGCCGGTAGAATTATACATGTGGCATTGCCATTCTGCCACATAAATAGCAACGCATAATTAACATCTTTCGTGTCCATAGGCGACGATTTATTTTTCCACCAGGAGCGCCGTCTGTTTGTTTGCTATCCAATAATATAAAAACATTAAATAAATACGAGTATTCTACTGAAGATCCTTAAAAAGTTTGTTATACATATAATGTTTATTTTAATATTAAATGAGGGATATACTGTGGAAAAATATGGTTACCAATCCCAAATCTAATAAATTGTTCCGGAGATAGAAATTCCATTATCTTTTTGACCGTGACCGAGTCGAGTTTTATATTACAGACACGTTTTTCGGCTTATACAATTACGAGATTCATCCGTCGCTTGTAAATCTATTTATAGTAGCAAGCGCCCTCTGGTCAAAACTCGACTATAACTCAATGACTCTACTTGACCAATGAAATGTATTTTAAGTCAGACAACAGAATTTAACCATAAACAAAATTAGTATGTATATATGTGTATATAATGTGTCAAATAAAAATAAAAGTTTATGTAATATTATTTTTATTAATTTAATGTATTTCTATATGTCACACTTTTGGCAGAATAAGGGCACAATTAGCTCAATTAGCAAGGGCTCTGGTACCACCGCTTTACCTATTACTGCAATAGCGTCAGTATTGTTGTGTTCCGGTTTGGAGGGTAAGATAGTCGGAAAACTATTGCATGTGGCATTAGACCTCACCACAAGATAACAATGCGCCATTAACATCTTTAGTGTCTATAGCGATTGTTGACTCTATCCATGGGAGACCCATCTGTTAGTTCGCTTTGGTTTTCTTTTATATCTTTTGATATAAAAGAAAACCAAACAGAGAGCAATGCTCCATTATTATGGTAAAAAAATTTGTATTTAAAAAAATTAAGTTCACTCTGTTTATACCGCAAGAAAAGTGGCATAACGATATTAATCTTATTTGTTTTTTAAATTTCATAATCTCCATAATAGCAACACTATGTCAACGTAAAAATAAGCTTGACAGCTTCTGCGACATTTATGTAAATTGAGTTAATGTGTTTCTTCATTATCCGGGAAGGAAAGTAATAACATTGATGGATTTTCAGGCCACCCTTCGTCGCAAAGGATCGTCGGTGGCTCCGTAACTACGATAGAACAATATCCATTTGCCACGCCACTTTTATATTCTTGGTTTGGGATAACATATAGCCAAGTATGTGGGGGGTCTATCATTAATAGCCGGGCCGTTTTGTCTGCTGCTCACTGTTTTGCGTATGTGTTTTTTTTAACTTTTTGTTAACTCCTGACTCAAAAAAGCGGTGTTAGAAGATTCATTGCTAGGTGTATGTGTGTGTGTGTGTGTGTGTGTGTGTGTGTGTGTGTCTGTGGCATCTTTTTATCATAAGATAGCAAACAAGCAGTTGGCCCTACTGATGGAAAGAGAAACCTTCGCTTAGACACCAAACATGTTATTTATGCATTGCTATCTATTTAGCGGGATGGCAAAGCTATATGCAAAGTTCTACCCGCTTTCTTACCCTCTAAACCACGACAATAGCAAACATTGTCGCCTTCTACGACCTGTCTGGCAAAACGGCAGTTGCTTTATTTTTCAAAGGAGCTTGGACCAACACAGGGTAAATGCTGATTTTTAATAAAAAGCTAGGAGGATGCTGTGTTTTATTAGAAAGCTGGTTTTCTAGCGGTGGTCTTTAAATGTACTTTATCAGAATAGGTTCAGCCATTTCAAGCTGTCCTAGCTCTTTTCTACTTGATGGAACGAGTTTCGCAACTAGTACAGTTTTTTTTTATTAGAAGTGTATAAGCTATAGAAAGAAGGGCGCAAATGGAATACACCGCGTCTATCTAGATCTGTTATTAAATTTTCTTTATTATATTTTTAATTTGAATAGTTTTCTGAATTAATTGGTATTATATGCAAGTTTGTATTTATTCACATAGTGTTTTTTAGTGTTGTATGTATGTAATATGTGTATGCATAGATGTGCATAAATCATGTATGTGCATTAATCTATGCATACCCATTCATATTATTATGTTGTAATAATTACTAGTATAACATTACAGATTGTTTAATAACGCACACATGTATATGCATACTTAACGTAAATTAAGGTAAATATAATAATTATAATTATGATTTTTTTTGTTTTCATTTTGTTTTCGTTTTTTATATGTTTTTTCTTTTTATATGATTTGTTATTTTTTTATTAATTATATATATTATAATATTGTTAATGGCATGAATTGATGGGATTCTTATAATTAACGATTCAGAGCATATAAGGATATATTTTCATGTTATTTTATTAATCATTAAAATTAAAATCTATTTGTGCAAAGTATAAAAATATATAAATAGATGAGAAAGGGCATGCTCCGTTGGTTCGGACATGTAGAAAGAATGGTAGATGAAAGGTTAACAAAACAGATATAGAATGCGAATGTGGAAGGATGTAGGTACCGGGGAAGACCAAGACTGACATACCACGATCACACTGATCGAGTACTGTCCGAAGGTGGTGTCAAGAGTCTTCGCAACCGGCGTGTGTGTATGAAGAGAGTGATGGATGTGGAGGAAGTGAGACAAGCCTGCAAGGATCGTGATGTATGGCACTCGGTTCTCTCTGCCTACCCCGTAAGGGATCTGGCGTGAATATATGTATGTGTGTGTATAAAAATATATATTTAATGTCAGGGGCGTGCACTGTTTAGAGGCAAAGAAGCACTGCTTTACCTATATTTTAATAAAACGTTCATACGTTTTAGATGACTTTAATTAATTATAAATAAATGAATAAACAAAATATAATAACTTAAAAACGCCTAATATTTTTAAATAGCACCTATTTGCAAGCACAGCACTCAAACATGTTTGCCAGGCGTTTATTAAACGATAAATAATATCAAACGCAAACTACTGCCGCTACCATTCTGCCTCACATTGCAAATGTGTGCGAGACATAATTACCTATCTGCACGTAATTGGCTCACTCACACAATCATGCTATTTTGTACGGTAAGTACTGCGAGCTTGTTCTATAATCCGGGTAAAGATGATAGACGAAATATTATTGGCAAAACAGTATGCTCACATTATGCATTTTTGTTTAGTAAGGTTTTATTTGTTTAAATAGCAGAAATGTTTTGTGTTTCGCGGGGGCCATTTGCATTTTCGTGTGATAACTGTTAAGCATTGTTTATTATTTTATTTGTGCCAGTATATTATATAAAATTTTCATTTTAATATTTGAAAGCGTGTAGGTACATTTAATAGGTTATTACTGAGTTTCTATAATAATTGTAGTGATTTGCTTTTACTAGTGCATTTCTTGATTTTTTTAAATGTTATTTGATTGTGAAGTTTGTGTTGAAAATGTGTGTTTATTAAAAATAACAAGTTTTTTCTATTTTGTCATTCAGTGAAAAGATTCAAATCGTGTCTAAATGTAGGTGTGTACCCGAGTTACAATTAAACCAGCAATGCCAGCAAAACGTATACACATATTTGAGAAACACACAAAATCAACGACTCACAGAGCTTTCCATGATTTCTATAGAAACGACATTAATGATAGAATTAAAACGCAATCCAACTTTCTATGAAGATATCCTAAAATCATATTTAAAAAAGGATAGGCGCATAGATTTCACTACATAGTATAAAACAAAGTATCTTTCTCTGTCTGTCCCTATGTCCATATGCATGCTTAAATCTTTAAAACTACGCAACGGATTTTGATACGGTTTTTTTAATAGATAGATTGATTCTTGAGGAATGTTTCAGTATATAAACCTTTCAGATATTCCTACGAGAACAAAAGCTACGCGGGTGAAACCGCGGGCAGGTCGCTAATCTAACCTTTAATAAATAATCTATAAATGAATGAGTAGTTTGTTTTTTTACTAACCCGAAATTTTATTATTAAGTTTATATTATATAAGGCCATATCGGATATCTCGCAAGGGATGTGTTCTGTAACTATCACTCACTTGGATAATATATTTGAGGTGGTCAAAATCTTGCGTTTATTTATATCGGTGTATAGTAATCTCAAGTAATCAGAACCTTCAGTGAAAATTGAAGCTGACTAGGTGAGTAGTTAGATATTAATTTAGCTTATTATTTTACTTATTTTATTACAATTTCATTTGCCGCGACGATCGATTGCTGTTTTGTTTGCGTTGCCGTAGAAGATGTACATGAATAGTAGTACATCTAAGACTTATTCTGTTGGCATGATTTCTGACTTAGAGATCCGTCGCTTGGCTGTAGCTATGCTACAAATCTATAAGAAAAATTTTTATGATCGAGTATACAGCTGCATACCCGGTGTCATAATTCTGTGCACGCCGCTGTTTAATGTATATATTATTATAAAACATAGACATAAAATTAATGAATTTATGATAACATATATACAAAGTGTTGATGTAGATCTGTGGTTTACTAGGTGCCATTGAATTCTTTTAAATTTTTAACTATCTTTTTTATTAAATTGGTGAATGTGTCAATGGTTGTTTGCGTTCTAATTACGTCGTTTAGTAGGTACGGTGCGATATTTAGTGTTGCAGAAGCAATTAGTACGGGTTTGACAATAAATTTTGTTTTTTTTTTTATATCATAAGATAGCAAACAAGCAGATGGGTCTCCTGATGGAAAGAGTCAACCATCGCCTATAGACACCAAAGATGTTAATGGTGCGTTGCTATCTTGTGGCGAGGTCTAATGCCACATGCATAAGTTTACCGGCTACCTTACCCTCCAAACCGGAACACGACAGCGACAAGCACTGACGCTACTGCGGCAGGAATAGGTAAGGCAGTGGTACCAGACCCGGGCGAGACAATGCAGAACTCTACCACCTGGTAGCCACGATGGTAGTGACTCGATAGCCAATCGGTCGCCTTTTACGACCTGCCTGGCAGAACGGCAGTTGGCCTATTCTACAAAGGAGGCCGGGACCAACACGGTGGTAATATGTTACTTGTATTATATTGAAATGACATGTCAATTTTGGCTTGGGAATCCACGATTCATATTTGAAAATAAGCCTTTTCATGTTTTGCTCTGTGAATGAAACACATGAGGCTGGAAAGTGGTCTTATGACAAAGTATTTGTGTTAGGTTTTTGAATTTTTAATTTAGTTATTAATTATCATATGACAGCATCATCAAGCCTTTTCATGGTTTCCTCTGCAAATAAAACACATGAGGTTGCAAGGTCTCAATCTTATTGCAAAGAAACATGTCAGGTTTTGCAATTTTTAATTTAGTTTGAAATAAAAAGAAAGTATCTTCATACGCGTATCCCTGGAGAGGTAGGCAGAGGTACAATCCACGATTAGCCGAAGAAACTCAGTCTTGTAATGTGATTGATGGTAAGCCTATCACCAACGGAGCACTTATCCAATCACGAACAACGTTGTTTTTATAAAAAAATTGAAAAAAAAAACACATTTTAAACTACCCGAACCAGGAATCAAACGCAGGACCTCATGCAACCAACTCCGACACCGGACCGCATGACCACACAGGTGATTTAATTTAGAGTTATTTCATTGTAGGACAGCAAACAATAAGATGGCTCTCTGACGCAAATAGAAGTCTCAACTACTGATACCCCAAAGATGGTAATGGTGCGCTGCTATCCATCTAGCGGGATGGTAATATTACGTGTATAAGTTTACCGGCTTCCTTTTCTTCAAATCAGAATACGACAATGACATGACATTGACGTTATTACATCAGGAAAACTTACACTTGAATTGACTTGACTGCCATTTTGATTGAAGTAAAAATTCTTTCACTTTCTTCCTTAATTTGGTGTGTCCGAGAGAAAGTATCTTCTAAAAATATATCAAATTTTTTAACAGCTCTGCTTTAGGGTAAAGTGACACCGTCAATTTCAATTTGCGGCAAAAGGGTCCAATCTATTTTTGCAATTTGTTTTTTTTTTTCATCAATAATAATAGTCTGAGACTTTATAGAATTAATTGCTAAGTCATGCCAGCCATGTCAGTGATAGCGCAACACTTGACAGATACTATTATGTATTACAAATAAACTCATTGTACTTCCAGTTCACGTATATTTCTTACACATATATTATAAAATATGTGTAAAACATCCCTGATGATGCTTTAATAAGCAAAACCGGTTGGATGTGAATAGTAAAAAATTAAAAATATACGTGAACTGGAAGTACAAGTGAGTTTATATGTAATACATAATTTAAAATGCAGTTTCACCAAGTGCCGACCAGAGGGTATTCAAGTCCGAGACAATGGTTCTTTGTTTATAAGTTGTTATCTATTTTTGGTCAATAAATTGTTATATATATAGCTAATTAAGATCTATTTGTACTCCTATTTCATGCAAATAAAGAATTATTATTATTATTATTATTATTATTATTATTATTATTATTATTATTATTATTATTATTATTTTATATCATAAAATAGCAAACAAGTAGATGACTTTCCTAATGGAAAGAGATAACCATCGCCCATAAACACTAAATGTGTTGTTGGTGTGTTGCTGTTCAAGTGGTCACTTGCATAAGTTTACCGGCTACCTTACCCTCCAAACCGGAACACGACAGCGACAAGCATTGACGTTATTGCGGCAGGAATAGGTAAGGCAATGGTACCAGAACCATGTGAGACAATGCGTAACTCTATCATCTAGTGTATTTATATGCATAATTATCGTTGACTAACACCCATAACACTAGTAAATAATTTTGCTTACTTTGAGGTTAGAATAAATAATAAATAAATATTCACGGGACAAATTACACTTACTGATCTAACCCCAAAGTAACTAAATTATTTGCTTACTTTGGGGTTAGATCGATTAGGTTTTATTAGAAGAATTCGTTCGTGTAATTTGTCCAGCGATACTAATTTTTTCAATATTCCAGGGGTGACTCTACCAATAACTGGCGGATCCGAGTTGGTTCATCCTTCGCTAACAGTGGTGGTGTCGTCCACAGTATCAACAATATCATCATCCACCCTGACTTTAACAGCAGAACCCTTGACAGTGACGTCGCCATTCTCCATGCCGCTATACAGTTCACATTTTCCAATCAAGTGAGCGTTGCCGCCATTGCGTCAGAAAACTACAATCTCGCTGATAGCCAGATTGTCTGGGCTATAGGATGGGGAAGTACTAGTGTAAGTTTTTGATTTTACATTACTATTCATTTATTTCCATAGGACACTCTGCGTATAATTTATTAATAGGTAAGATTTTATTATTTAAATTTTAAATAGTTAAAGATTAGCAGATGTTCAACAATGTAATGATAATTAAAAAATAAAGTGAAAAATATGTGGCGATACGAGTATATATGAATGTAAATGCGAATTTATATAAAATTTTTGAACTTTAAGTCATCTCATTTTTCCATAAATTTTAGAGTGAGTAAAATTATTCTGCTTGCAATTTTGCAAATTTATATTTCCATTGATTGCCGTTTAATCGAAGCTCAACCATAATTCTATTAATCTATACATATAATAAAATCGTAAGAAAGTCAAAACTGTACATTGAATATTTTTTTAAAAGAATAATTGGGGCGTGATCTACAAGCGATATAGAAGCCAAAAATATAGTTTTTAGAATTTTTGTCTGTTTGTCTGTATATCTGTTTGTCTGTATGTATGTCCGGGGTAAATTCAAAAAGTACTGCATAGATTTACTTCAAATTTTGCATGAATATTACTAACAGGTCGGGTCAACATATAGACTACATATTATCACGCTATCATCTAAGGGGGAGGAGCTGTGCGGAGTAAACGAAGTCGGCGCGGACGAAGTCGTGGGCAACAGTTAGTATTAAATATAAATAGACAAATAATAATAAATGAATATATCAAAAAGACAAATAATAGGGTAAAATTTACTAGGAGGTAGAATTCTGAATTATCTCGCCCGGGTCTGACACCAACGCCTTATCTATTCCTGGCGCAATAGCGTCAGTACTTGACACTATCATGTTCCGGTTTGGAGGTAAGCGGTAATTTCATGCACGTGATATTAAGACCCCGCCACAATTATAGCAACGCACCATAATCATATTTCGTGTCTATAAACGATGGTTGTTCTCAATCAGGAGCGCCATCTACTTGTTTGCTATCTTAAGATATAAAAAAACTATATCTTAGTTTGACCATAGACGAAACAATAAAATCTCTTCTAAGTTTGACAAGAATCTTTTACCATAAACTAAACCATAAAAAACATTACCTACATGCATGTGTTAAATATATGGTGGTGTGCGTAATGGTCTTTAATTCATTTGTATTTCTAATAAAAATATTAGTTTTCTGCACTTCTTTTTGATCATACTAAAATTTAAATATGTCAAATTTTATACTTGTTAGTCTGCGTGAAGTTCGTAAACAGTGGTACAAAAGTTTGTAATATGATGTTTAAGTATTTATTATATGTCAACTAAATGCCCTGATAATGCTCTAATCGGCGAAAGCAATTAGTTTGAACTTTTAAACCAAATTGCAATCGTGAAATAGGATATTTTTTTACTTGTCATTAAAAAAGGAAAGAATAAATTATTTTTTTGTTAATTTCAGTTTGGCGGATCCTCTTCAGAACAACTCCGCCATGTTCAAATTTGGACTGTAAATCAAAACACATGTCGCAGTCGGTACGCCGAATGGGGGATCGAAGTCACTGACAACATGCTTTGCTCTGGCTGGTTGGATGTTGGTGGTCGTGATCAATGTCAGGGCGACTCTGGTAGCCCTCTCCTCCATAACAGGATTGTCGTTGGAGTATGTTCCTGGGGCCTACAGTGTGCTCTTTCACGATACCCGGGTGTTAATGCACGCGTCACCCGTTTTGCTTCTTGGATTCAATCGAACGCCTAACTAGAGTTCAATGATAATTTGCTATGCCGGAGAAAGAATATAAGATTTAAAATAAAATCCACCATCGTAAAAATTAAGTTTTGAAAAGTAGACAACTACTTTAGTATTTTCATTTCGTATCCAATAAAGAACTTCGGTATTTCACAAAAAAAGATCTGTAAACGGTTGACCCTGCAGGCCATCCCTGAAACTTCCCGATAAATTAAGGTAGGTATTTCAAGCTTAAAGGAACAAAAACTATACCTAAGCAGATATTTTTTACAGAGTACAAAAATCTAAATTTTGTTATAAATTATAGTATTCACATTTTTGAAAAGCCGTATATTATGGAAACAATGATCGATTTTGATCATTTGAAAGGCACTTAACTTAATTTTTGAGATCTAAAATATTGCTTTAGCTACATAATCGATAGGTTGAAAAATTTTGAAGCATAACATTTTTTTCAAAAATTTTCGTCATTGACAAATTCCAAACATATTGATCGATTTTGATCTAATCAACGATATTTGACGCAGAGGAAAAACAAACGGATAAGATTTTTAAGCCAATCGGTGTATTAGCCTGAAAGTTATTTCAAAAATAAAACTTTGTTAAAAACAACGTAATTTTAATATTTGAAAAGCTGTAACTTTTGAAAATTAGATTCGATTTTGATTTTTTCGCCGTGTTGGTCCCGGCCTCTGCCGTTCTGCCAGGCAGGTCGTAAAAGGCGACCGATTGGCTATCGAGTCACTACTATCGTGGCTACTAGGTGGTAGAGTTCTGCATTGTCTCGCCCGGGTCTGGTACCACCGCCTTACCTATTCCTGCCGCAATAACGTCAATGCTTGTCGCTGTCGTGTTCCGGTTTGGAGGGTAAGGTAGCCGGTAAACTTATGCATGTGGCATTAGACCTCGCCACAAGATAGCAACGCACCATTAACATCTTTGGTGTCTATAGGCGATGGTTGACTCTTTCCATCAGGAGACCCATCTGCTTGTTTGCTATCTTATGATAAAAAAAAGCATTCGACGTAGTGTTTTTATTACTATTAAAATATCGTATAATACCAAAAAAATATTGGTTTAAACATTTCGAAGTTATGTCGAAAAAACACTTATTACAAAATTTTTCATCAACGATTAATCCCAAAGGGATAAACCGAACCAAATTGTAGCAATTCGATAGGTCAAGCCGTTCAAAAGTTATGACATTCTTACATTCACACACATATACATACACACGCGCACACTTATACGCATACACACACATACATACAAACATACATACAGACATACTGACGTCATCGTGAAAATAGTCGGAAAAAGTTCCTAGTACCTCAAAACGTGGAGACCTGGTGAAATCGAACGATATCAAGCGTTGTAATCGATCTATTCATTGATTAAACTCCAATTTAACTACATAATACGTCGTTTTTTTTTATATCATAAGATAGCAAACAAGCAGATGGGTCTCCTGATGGAAAGAACCAACCATCGCCTATAGACACCAAAAATTTCATTGGTGCGTTGCTATCTTGTGGTGAGGTCTAATGCCACATGCATAAGTTTACCGGCTATCTTACCCTCCAAACCGGCACACGACAGCGACAAGCACTGACGCTATTGCGGCAGGAATAGGTAAGGCGGTGGTACCAGACCCGGGCGAGACAATGCAGAACTCTACCACCTAGTAGCCACGATAGTAGTGACTCGATAGCCAATCGGTCGCCTTTTACGACCTGCCTGGCAGAACGGCAGAGGCCGGGACCAACACGGCGGAACATATGTTTTATGTTTATTCATCCTTGTATCGTTTTGCCGCCCCATTGGTCGAGGGATTAGCGACATTGACCACTTAATCGGTGGGTCTCTGGTGTGATTTCTGCCAGGGATAAAAATTTGGGTGATGAGCATAGAGGTTAGTATTTCTGGGTTTAGGTATTTTTTAAACATGTTTATATGTCAATCTATGTATGGATCGTTAACTAACAGCCATGTCACAAGCAAATAATTTGTTTACTTTGGGGTTAGGCCAATTCGTGTGTGTTGGTGAAGAGGTAAGGTAAAGGTAGATTTAAAAGCCGGGCGAGATATTCAAAATCTCTACCAACTAGAAAAATTCCCTACGTTACATATTCTAAAAGATTGCAAGCAATTCGGACACGGTTTATTAAATCGCGATCAATCGCGACGAACCACTTCATTTTTAAATTATCTCGAGGAAAGAGCTAATTTTTTAAGTAAAATTGTTTAGAATCGTTGTGAATTGAAATTCGATGAAACGAAAAACTGTAAGTAGGAAAAACGCATTTGTCTGATTTAGCCTGTGAAATAAAGAGATAGAAAATATAAAGTGTTTAATATTATTTGATTTCTTCTTTGTGTGATGCTGTGTAGCCTTATCTTAAAGTAATAATCTTGTTTTACAAACGGTGTACGATTACGCTCTGCTAATTGATATTTTACTACATTATATTTTTCTTTATTTTCTATTTCTCCAGCCAGCTCTCAGTCTACCCGTTCGATTAGGAGCATTCTAGATTATACCACGGGAACCATCTAGTTTGATTTATAAATACAATTTATTAACCGTTTACATTATCTCGAAAATAAAAAACGTCGTCCTCGTAAGATATAAATAAAACTTACATCAATATTATACTTTTATTTGTTTTGTGCTCGGCAAACTCCTTAGGTACTTTTATTAATATAACTTAATAGTATTAGATTTATTTATATTATTTGTACAACATTTGTATTTTTACAACAAAATAAAAGAAATAATAAAATGTATAAGAAATGTTAGGTTTTATGTTTATGTTTATCTGGGACACTACTGTGCTCCCGCCACGACAAGCCAAGCGAAGCGTAAGGGCACTACGTACCTTTTTTCGAAGCGTTTCTTCGTGTTTTCTAAACCTCATAACTTGGGTTGGAATTATACTAAATAAACATAATTCTCGGGATATAATATCAACAGTGAACTTATTAAACATATAAAGTTTCAATTATATAGCTCTTATTTACTTACCTACTTTCGAGGGCGGATCCAGGGGGGGGGTCATGGGGGTCATGACCTCCCTCCTCCTGGGTAGGGGTAAAGTAAATGGATTTATTAGAATTAAAAAAGTAAAAAAGTAAATGGATTTATTAGAGTTAGATAAGGATTAGAGCCTATCCCTAGTAACCCCTCTGAACCGAAGACTGGATCCGCCCTTGTATATTTTAGATTTATTTTATAGATATCTAAAAATCCCTAATTTCGTCAAAAACTCATTCACTGGTGATCATCAAAATTCTGAAGGTACTTCCTAAAGTTCTAGAAAGCTGAAATTTGGTGTGCAAACAGTATAGTATACAAACAACAAAAAAATTATAAAACTAAGTTTTACCCTAACCCCTTAAACTGGGAGATGGAGTTTTGTATGAGACTTACGAAATTTTTGATGCTAGATGTCTGAAATATAATATAGGGACTCTGTTATAAATAATAAAATACGTATCTCAGAATCTTAGTATATCAATGTCACCGTTTACATTAGGAGTTGGAAGTTTGTATGGGTTTTTCTTCCTATAGAAATTTAATTATTTTATGCTAGAAATCTGAAAATTATGCAACACCAAACTCTTTACTACAAATTAAACAATACGTGTTATAAATTATTTTCATAGTCAATTCACAAAAAGAAGTGAAATCCCACCAAAACCATTTTCATGTAAAATGTTGTCATGACGAGACCAAATGGCTTGCGTTGTCAAAAATTTGTCAGATCTTATGTAGATCAAAGCTTTTAACTCCACATGCCCTCACTTTTAAAGCCTAGCTTCACAAACTCTATACCTTAGAGAAGAGAAACCATCCTTAAGAAGAGAAACCATCGCCTATAGACACCAAAGACGTTAATGGTGCGTTGCGATTCATGTCGCGGTCGCAATGCCACGTGCATAAGTCAAGCGGCTACTTTACCCTCCAAATTGGAACGAAAAGCAAAAAGCATTGACGCTATTGCGGCTGGAATAGGCAAAGCGGTGGTAATTACATACCCGGGCGAGTATTCTATTTTTTTTTGGACAACGAGTAGGTACCAATGCTTGCAATATTTCAAATTCCTAAAGGCGCTGGTTGTCTCGAAGAGAGTACGGTTGTCTGGAAGAGATTACTGTGTATGACCGCCAATTTGTAATCAGAAATTGTTACTTTTGTAAATTATGTGTGTTAGTGTGCAGTAAAGTATATTATTATTATAAAGTTATCACCTGTTTGTCGAGTGGTTGACCCTGACTACGCAATCGACGAGGTGCGGGTTCAATCACCGACGAGGACAGGCATTTGTGTGATGAGCATAAATGTTTGTATGAACTTTTAAACTAACGCGTTCTGTCATTTTTAAAAATATATAAACGGGTCAAAAACGCGTATATATATAGAACTTACTTGTAAAGCTCGACGTTTCGGCCAAGTTACATTGACCTGGTTACGAGCAGAAAAAAGTGAGAAAACGCAGCGCTATAGATCATTCCATATTTTACCAGACGACACTAATGAATCGTTGTAAACGTAAAAGTCTTGATATTCCGTATGCGTATTATCTAACGTTTGCAATTCGCCAGCGATAAGCGATGAATTTTAAACGTAATGAAAAAATCATCAAAAACGTCGCCAATTGCTTGCTGGTCACTAGATGCACTTTTTGCAATGTCACAGCATAAAAACTAATCAAGCGGCAACGACTACCACTAATTTACAAGGCTGTTAGGTGTCTTGCAATAACTAAACAATTACGATAATTTCGCATTGCAAATTACGTGATCACCCCGCGGATCACTCTATTTCACTACAAGGAACCCGGCGCCATGATACTTTAAGTATCACACAATCACAAATTTCCTGGAAGCACTTAACATTACAGCGGTTTGTTAACAAACCGATTCCTATAATTATAAAGAACTATCAATCTTCAAGTGTTTATTCGTTAAAATGGAATTATCACACACTTCCATTATCTACACCTTTTGAGATTATTTTCATATAAATTGTGAATTAATTCAATAGCACTGTCACTTCAGTTTCAAAAGGATTCAAGATGGCCGCACGTTCGATTCTACTTTTAGTAGCTTTAGGCTTAACAATGGGTAAGTGTGTATTTTATTTATTTTTATTTAATTTTGTTTCATGCTTGTTTCAACAACAAACAAGCAGGTGGTTCTCCTAATAGGAAGAGATAAGTAAGCCCAGTGCTCGTTGATATCGTGTTCTGATTTAGAGGCTAATGTAGCCTAAAACCTATACATCTATCTCATGCTATCATTCTAGCTCCGCTACACGGATAACAACGCACCAATAACATCCATCATGTCTATAGACGATGGTTGCCTCTTTCCACTAGAAGAGCCGTCTGCTTCTTTCTTATCCGATGATATATAAAAAATCTTATCGTCCGACTTATAGGTAAATTGTAGTAAATACAAACTATTATCCATACTATAAATGGGAAAGTGTATGTGTGTTTTTGTTTGTCCGTCTTTCACGGCAAAACGAAGCGACGAATTGACGTGAACTTTTAAGTGGAGATAGTTGAAGGGATGTAGAGTGACATAGGATACTTTTCTTATTTCACACGAGCGAATCCGCAAGCAAAAAAAGCCTATAATGTAGTAAATGCGAATTTCTTTTATATTGTAAGATAGGAAACAAGCAGAATATGCTTTTAATAGAAAGAGACAACAATTGTATATTGATATCAAAGATGTTGACGGTACATTGCTATCTGTGTAGCGAGCTAAATAATAATAATAAAAGTATTGTTGGCTTACCTTCTTAATTGAAACTCGACAGTTACACTCATTGACGCTATTGCGGTAGGAATAAGTAAGGCAGTGGTACCGAATCCGGGCGTAAGACGTCGCGGAACGTTACCATCTTGTAGTCACGATAATAGTGACACATTTAAGTACACTTTCATCTTTACGAACTGCCTGACAGAATGAAATTTAAGTTTAAAGAATAGTTTAAAGTACAAATTGGATTTGATTGTTTGTAAAACTTACGTATCTAAACTACTTAACTATTACTAATATGATTTTTTTTGAGACAGTTTATTCAAAGGTCAGCATCGCATTAGCGGCTAGCTATTTTTATTCCCGACGTCCATATGCAATGCTGACTGCTTTCTATAAGGTGGTCCATTGTTCGCATGCATGTTAAGTTTTATTATATTTATGAAAATAACACATCTTCACGCCAAATCCCTTACGGGGTAGGCAGAGAGGATTGAGTGCCATATGTCACAGTCCAGTCAGACTTGCTTTGCTTTCTGTACATTCATAACTCTCTTCGTACAAACACGCCGGTTTCGAAGACTCTTGAAATCACCATCGGACATTACCACCGATTTGATCTCGGTACCTCGACCTTTGTATCCCCCGGTACCTACATTCATCAACATTGGCATTGTATATCTGTTTTGTTAATCGTTCATCTGCCATCCTTGTCCGAACCAACGGAGCATACCCTTTCTCAATTTTTACACCGATACTTTCTTTTAATCCCAACCTCTCTTTCACTTCAGCATTATGAACGCGAGCCACAAGTGTTACACCACAGATCTATTAAAAAACGAAAAATTAAGTTCTATAAAAAATAATATTAATTTTCCATGCTTGTTATCAGATATGTGTGTATCTGACTATATAATATATGATACGGTCTATAACGTTCATTCAGACGAGAGTACTATTCCCGAGTGATAGAGTGAGTGAATGAGCTGAATATAGTACTGTAACACCTTTATGGTGTTACGTACTGGCAGCTTTGTCTGTTTTCGAATGTAGAATGGAATTGTTTAGGAAAAGTTAGACAATAGAATTGGAAGTCTAGTTTGTAAAGTGACAAGGGACAGAGGTCCCACGAAAATAAAAGAAGATACATTACGAAAGTCTATTTATTAGAGAATCCTGGAAAATCCTGCTCCTCATCAGTACCTCAAGCTGCCAAGCGAGTGTAAAGAAAGATTCCCTGAATAAAAAAGGGATATCGTCCCCTAAGTAACACGTCCGGCTGAATAGTCGTCGGGCGCCGTTACAAGTTGGCGGAGGCGCCGTGCAGTCGCGGTGTGCAGTTGCTGTGTGCAGTTGCTGTGTGAAGTCGCTGCGGGAAGTCGCTGCGGGAAGTCGCTGTGTGAAGTGGCTACGGAAGTCACCACGTTCAGGCGCTACGCGCAATCACCACGCTAGAAAAACCAGGAGGGCTAAGTATTGGTGTCAGAGGGTAAGAGTTGTGATGGAGGCCATCAAGCGCTTCAACGGAACGCAAAACTTGGCGTTCGCTGAGTTTATTAAAGATTTCAGAACGGTCGCGGCGATAAACAAATGGGATATGGAGAGCCTACCGTTACTGCTGGGACTATATCTCGACGGTCCGGCATTAGCATTTTATAAAATGATATATACCGACACGGCCAATTTCGATGAATTATGTAGAAAAATTGAAAACGAATTCCCCGTTTCAATAAATCATGTGGAACGATTTTATGTATCTAAGCAAGGCCGTGATGAGGAACTATTAACCTATTTTTACAGGCTCAGCGACACCGCAACCAAAGCTGAAATTTCAGAAGTAATTTTCATAAAACAATTCCTTAAAACGATATTGCCCTCGTTCAAGGAAAAATTGGGATTGCAATTATATAAGTCACGAGAGGAGCTACGTGACACGATAAGGCAGTATAACGAGTTATTTGGAGGAAAACCGCATTCCACGGTTGACCTTCCATTGCAGCCACCAGTTGGGTTGCCACAGAAATATTTGTATGGGAAGGAAACAAACGTCCTTCCTGGTGCGCCTGTGTGTTCACAACAAGATCACCAAAAACCGACGGAAGTTTTTCGTACGCCTCAATATAAAAAGACAGCCTTATGTACACAAAGTTCTTTCAGAAGCGGTCCGAAGTCACGACAACACACGGATGGCGTGGGCCATCGCGTCAATATGTGCGAAGCAGTCACGCCCGCACCACTTCAAGCCAAACAAGAGGAAAAAATATCAGGTGTAAAAAATCCATGTATTCGTTTATGTGTTAGGGGACAGGAATGTCTCGCTTTAATAGACACGGGGGCAAGTGTCTCATGTATATCCGCGAGTTTAGCGAAAAAATTAAATCTGCCATATGGAGCCAGTGTTCCATATAGCAGAGATAAAATTCAATCTGTTACAGGGTCTACACTAAAAGTCGTTGGTGAGGCGAGAGTAAATCTCCTCATTAATGCAAGGGTCTTCCCCAACGACATGGTGATTGTAAATAATATTGGGTACGAAATGATCCTGGGGCAGGATTTCCTTAATAAATATGATGTAGTTATTTACTGTAAAAAGGGTTATTTGTGTATAGATAAAAGGTTTTTTGTAAATTTTAATTTAAATAGCTTTAGACAGTTTGCAAATAATAGAGATAGTTGCCATAACAACATGCGCAATATATGTAATATTATAAAACGAGCTGACATAAAGTCTTCGTATTCATTGACAGCGATGTCAAAAATGAATACGAAGAAAAATATAGAAACTAATATGTTTAATTTCAGAGAAAATAAGAGTGATCGCAATAATTCATACGAATTATGTAGAGATAAAAATGATATGAAAAAGGGGTGCGTGGACACGCGAAAGAGTGAAAATGTTGTTGTAAAATGTGATGAAGGGTGTAGATTTGTGCCATTAGTTTGTCATTCATATAACACTAGCAAACAATCAACCACTAAAGTTTCACCATATATGATGATATACGCTAGGGAACCGATATTCCAAAGCGACATGGGGGTAAATAGGGATAGTCAAAACCGAGAAGTAAATTTTGCCGAGAGACATGATTTACAAAGTACGTTAGTCCGGAAGGCAATACAAAATATTAGAAGGGCACAGGTTAGGCAAAAGAGATATTTTGACAAAAGGGCTAAAGTAAAGGACTTTTCACCGGGACAATTAGTGTTAGTATATACACCAAGACGGGTGGACAATAGGAGTTTGAAATTATGTAGGTTATATAAAGGGCCGTTCAGAATAGTGGAAAGAATATCTAATGTAAATTATGTAATTACGAAGTTAAGCAATAGGAGATATAGAGATATTGTATATATAAATAGGTTGAAAGCATTTCATGTACGTATGTAAAAAAAAATATATAGTGTACTTATAGTCATTCATTGTAATAAATAATTGTTACATGTTAGACCATTACTTTTGTTTGGGCTTATATATGAGAATACTAATACTTGTATTTGTTTCATGTAATATGATGGGGCTCAACCAATGCTGTGATGATGGACCGAAGCCAAAAAGAAAAAAGATGACCAAAAGAATATTAAATGAAGAAATGTCATATTTCATGTATTCCTCTCAAGTTCTTCTATTTAATAATAAACTTATGAATACAATGTATACTAGGGGCAGAGCCGCCTTAGTATGAAGTCGTAAGAATCAGTATAGGTTAAGAGTTGAAAGTCTTTTGAAGGAGAGTTCAACTTTGTAGTACGACATAGTCGACACAAAGGATATCTGTATAGGATATACATGAACTCAGATAGTCATGGGAGACAATATAATGATGGTATTAATATGGTTCAGAGTAAGGAATATTTATGATCGTGGTCTATATATTGGGGCGAGCTCGATGTTGAGAGGAAGTAATACTTCAATCTTTTTTCTTTTGGTCCACCAAAGAAAAGAAGTTTGAATTGTTATGCCTTTCCATCTCTTATTATCTCTTATACAGCTAGAGCCCTTCAGGCTAAAATGTAATAAAATAAAAAATGTTTGCGGTAGGATAGGTTAGGTGAGGGGACTGTGGTCTGTCTTTTACAGGGGTTTTGGGAGACCAAAGTTTGTGCCATGGTGTGGTGACGATGAACAGAACCACACATGGGGCAAACTATCTTTTAGGAAAAGACAGTCCCACCAAAATGTACCTTCCCCTCGTAGGTAGGGCAATCAGGTTAGGGATAGGTAGGCCATATGAAGGGAGACAAATGCCCCACCAGTTTCAGCTGCTCCCACCTTGGGGGGTAGCTGATGTAACACCTTTATGGTGTTACGTACTGGCAGCTTTGTCTGTTTTCGAATGTAGAATGGAATTGTTTAGGAAAAGTTAGACAATAGAATTGGAAGTCTAGTTTGTAAAGTGACAAGGGACAGAGGTCCCACGAAAATAAAAGAAGATACATTACGAAAGTCTATTTATTAGAGAATCCTGGAAAATCCTGCTCCTCATCAGTACCTCAAGCTGCCAAGCGAGTGTAAAGAAAGATTCCCTGAATAAAAAAGGGATATCGTCCCCTAAGTAACACGTCCGGCTGAATAGTCGTCGGGCGCCGTTACAGTACTATATACTCGTAATTAATTTTACAGCCCAATCATCCAGTGAGTTGAAGATAATGGGCGGTAGCCCAATAACAGCTCAAATATATCCATACATCGCATCATTGCTCCATACTACGAACTATATAAATTACCTTCAATCCTGTGCTGGAACAATATTGACATCAAGGGCAGTTCTCTCAGCGGCTCACTGTTTCGCGTAAGTACCCAACTTTTTTTTGATCTTCTACATTATTATAGTACTAAAAAAACTACGTCAAAGTCGTTTCAAAAATTAAAATCGATTCAAATTTTCAAAAGTAAAAAGCTTTTCAAATATTACAATTACGCTGTTTACAGGAAACTTACTTCGTATTTTTAAAATAACAATACACCTGATATATGCGATAGAAGAAATAAAGGGAGGTATTGGGCCTCTTTGAAGGATAGATCATCTACCATTCTGACAGGCAGTTCGTAAATAGCGAACGGTTGGCCAAATGTGTCAGTCACTACCACTTTGAATACTAGTTGGTAGAGTTCCGCAACATCACGCATGGTTCCGGTGCATCACTTTACGTATTCCTGCTGCAATAGTTTTTATTTCAGGGATTTAAAAGGTTATAATATCGATATGTTTGCTGTTCGTGATTGGTTCGCCGCGTTTCATGCTGTTTCGTGATTGGTTCGCCAACTAGCGCTAGAAGACAACGTCATAATATCATATATCATAACCAATTACGACGACGCAAACATATCAATATTATAAAGTACTAGCTGTTGCCAGCGACTTCGTCCGCGCAGACTTCGTTTACTCCGCACAGCACCTGGCCGCTAGGTGATAGCGTGATAATATGTAGCCGATATGTTGACCCGACCTGTTAGTAATATTCATGCAAAATTTGAAGTAAATCCATGCAGTACTTTTTGGGTTTACCCCGGACATACATACAGACAAACAGACAAACAGATAAACAGACAAACAGACAAAAATTCTAAAAACTATATTTTTGGCTTCGATATCGATTGTAGATCACACCCCAAGTATTCTTTTAAAAAAATATTCAATGTACAGTTTTGACTTTCCTACGATTTTATTATATATAGATAAAATCCTTGCTTTATTTAGTAAAGTAGCCGTTATACTTAAGCACGTTTAACATCTATTAGCGATGGTTGTCTCTTTCCACCAAGAGAGCCACCCTTAAAATTAAGGGGTATGAAAAGTAGATGTTGACCTAATCTCAGACCTATCCAATGTACACATAAAATTTCATAAGAATCGGTCTTTTCGTGAGAGTTTGGCAACAAACACCGCGACACAAAAATTTTATTTAATTGAACACCCCGTTGCTCGAGTGGTTAGCGGGCCTAACTACGAAACTAGGGGGTTCGGGTTCGATTCCCGACAGGGACAAACATTTGTGTGATGAACATAGATGTTTGTATTTCTGGGATTGGGTGTTTATTATGTACATTACAGTATTTATATATGTATTTCAATGTATTAGTATGGTTGACTAACACCCATAACACAAGAAAATAATTAGCTTACTTTAGGGTTAGATGAATTCGTGTTATTTGTCCAGCAATATTTATTATTATTATATAATTTGACACGCCATTTTTTATTTTTCAGAGGTGAACCACCTAGTAGATGGCGTATCCGCATTGGCTCCAGCTATCCAAATTCAGGAGGTACACTCAGCAACATCAACCAAACAATAATTCACGAGAATTACAACGCGAGAACCTATGATAACGACATTGCTATCTTGAAGCCTGACAAAGCCATCACGTTTGGCGCTACAGTAGCTCCTGCTAGTATTGCCGGTACTAACTATTACCTCCCTGATGATAAGGCTGTGTGGGCTGTGGGATGGGGTGCTACTTCTGTAAGTTTTTTTTAATAATCTTAGGTATATTTTTCCGTTTGGGCACAGAATACTTAGAGACTAACAGAAGCTAATGTTTCATATAAGTAATATTCGAGCATAGCACACATAGATACCTGACACGAACGCGATATCTCGGACTGGTGCGGAACAAACTGTCCCGAACCATTCCGAAATATCACGTCTGTGAGAGGTGTCTATGTGTGCGTTGCTCGAATATCACATTATGTAGATTGACTACTGTTAGTCTCCAGTATACTGTGGTTTGGACCTCGGTGTTTACCTTATTGATATATAGGTTGCTTGATAAATGACTGTACAAACTGGAAAAGGGTGTTCAGTACGATTCATTCCGATATCGAATATACGAAAAATAGGTACTTACTTAAATTTGACATAATTATTGTTTAATACAGACACCTGCGCATAAAATCGAATTTCGTTGTTAACAAAAAGCAATTTTCCGCTGCAGCACGTGTCAGTCAAAACGAGCGCTTACTGTCCGCGCGGTGACCATATATTTTGAATATTCCTACACTAATTTCGGTGAGGTTACATAAGACCATTAACTGTTGTATCTTTCAATAGGCAGTCCTTTACAGTCAACCTGTTTAAATTAAAACGCAGTTTTGGGTTTATAACATTTAAAAAAATTATTTGTCAATTCAGGAATAATGGGATTTTATCAAGGGCCGAAACGGAAAGTCTTAAATCTATTGAAGTCTTTCTACCAGGCAGTTCGATGATTAAACAAAAAAGGAAATTTTGAAAATTATAAAAATAACTTTTCTGAAATCATTCTTGTACGTTAGTTATAAGTACATAAAATAGATAAAAAAAGACAAGCCCACTGAGTTTCTTCCGCCGTATCTTCTCCGTGTGTGGCCGCGTTCCAACCCCAAGTAATTCTAAAAAATCGTCTTTTAAATTTTATATAATATAATTATCATTTTTAAACACGTTGTAGCTGTTCAAGCAATCTACAAACGCTACCAGAAAAAAAATTAAAAAAAAATTCAAAAATAAAATCCTGAATCGCGATATCACTATAATTTATCTTGTACGCACGATATACAAGTATCAACGCTTCTCAAATGGGCTTCAGTTCCCAGGCAGTACACCTTGCCTGGCTGGGAAAATCTTCCTTTTCCCCTTCCTTGTCCTTGTGTGACGTCATCAACCCCCACAGTTATGATGTCATCCTGACAAGAAGCTGGCCCGCTGGTTGATGGTTCCATCTATTAGACCCTTCACTAGTACGGACCAACGGCGCCACACACTTGTACACCATGTCATGATTGGAATATGTTGGTAACATAATTATTTTTAATAAATACCCATATTCTTGCAAATATTTTCATTTCATTTTGAGAGCAGCGTGCGATAGCTAAGCATTTCACTGCCATCGTCGATGCTACGTAGCAAATTTCTACAACCCAAGTGGATATGATGCCATCACCTCGTATTGATCTGGGTATCTGTTTGAAGAACGGATTAACTGCCTTTCTGCTAAGCATAGACGAGACAAGGCAATAACTAATGTCACGAACATCGTGACTACTTAGTGGTAAAGTTCTGGGACTCCTTTCCTATTTTTGTAGCAATTTTTGTCATGTTTTGGTTTAAAGGGTAAGGTAGCGATATAGCGGTAGGCGATAATCTGTCACACGAAAACTCCACATTGATAACTTTCAACAGTGAATATTGTCAGCACTTGGTAAAACTCCATGTTAATTTGCGTTGATATTATGTTATAAACACTTGTACTGTTTTACTTCATTAATCGAAGTAAAACAGTACAAGTGTTTATAACATAATATCAACACAAAAGCCAAATTGATAAGTTATTAATGTGGTATATTTTTGTGGCACGTGTTTTGTGTCTATGTGTGATAGTTATCTCATTTCTCTAGGAGAACCATCTGTTAGTTTGAAATCTATTCAATCAAATAAAATAAAACATTCATCTATTCAATGAAATAAAATAAAAATATAATACTTTCTCCACTGCCTGAAGTACTGACATTCTTAGTCTTTTTTATGTCATATAACGCAAACAAGCAGATGGGTCTCCTGATGGAAAGAAACAACCATCGCCTATAGACACCAAAGATATTATTGGTGCGTTACTATCTTGTGGCGAGGTCTAATACCACATGCATAAGTTTACCGGCTTCCTTACCCTCCAAACCGGAACACGACAACGACAAGCACTGACGCTGTTGCGGCATTAATAAGTAAGGCGGTAGTACCAGACCCGGGCGAGACAATGCAAAACTCTACCACCTAGTAGTCACGATGGTAGTGACTCATGCGAGTCACTACCATCGTGCCAATAAATCCAATAATAGCCAATCGGTCGCCTTTTACGACCTGCCTGACAGAACAGCAATTGGTCTATTCTTCAAAGAAGGCCGGAACCAACACGATGAAAAAATCGATAGATTGTTAATTGATTGTCATTATACAAAGCAGAGAGTTTGATGTACTGCGTACTAGAAAAGCTACGCTAAATAGAAATCGTGTTCCATTCCGTTAAAACTTGCTGCAGCTCTAAAAAAATGTACATCCCAAGTCAAATTTAAGCAACGCAAAAAATTTAACTCAAATTTATAATAGAGTATATTTATTCGCGACCAAAAAGTCGTAACCGCCGTGAATTTCATAACGCTTACGCGTTTTATTCAACGAGTTCTGACGTTGGTGCAGTCCATGGATTGCACTTAACAATGGAAAATAAGTGGCATGGCGCATGCCTTTTCTAGTAAATTAGAACATAGAAGTCTTTTGTACTAACTTGTATCGTGATCAGTGATCACTTATAAGAATAGCCTTATAAGAATACCCTAAACTGACCTCAAAAAAGCTTGCTCTGCTCAGTGGAATAGTACTAATAGTACTAGTGAAGGATTATCGTGGCTTTACAAATTAAAAGTCAATATTTAAGTTGATTCAACGTACAGATCTCGAGTCAACCTATAGTTTAATTGAATTTAAAATAGAGCGTCTTGAACTGTCGACAACGATGACTACGAGTAGCTCAAAGTAAATGCAATTAATACTAAGCCTTAGAGCAACCAGCAACTTTGTTATTTTGTTGAAAGATGGTCGGAAAGTTTACGCGAATAAATAAGACAACTCCTTCTAAACTAAATGAATGCTATGCTAGAAGATTTAACAGAATTATAAATGTCCAGTTCCAATATCTGTACAACGATTCGTTTTAGTCTCGAGTAGTAGTAATATTTTCTACGAAGTGTAAGCTAAAGCTACGTCAAACTACCAAATGTCCAAACAACTTGTAGAACGCCTCGTTGTTTTTAAATTGGTTGCTAATAGTTGGCTACGAATGACGGATTGCTGATCTAAAGTATCCGGCATTATTGCTTTGTTTTGGATTTATGTATATTTGTATGTATAATTTACGTATTTTATTATTTATTAATATGTGTTATGTGTAATGCAAGTAATTTTTATTGTTTTATTATAAGTTATATATATATATATATATATATATATATATATATATATATATATATATATATATATATATATATATATATATATATATATATATATATATATGTATATATATAATATAAATATAAAAGCAATTGCTGTTCGTAAATTTCGCTAAAACTCGAGAACGGTTGAACTGATTTGGCTAATTTTGGTTTTGAATTAATTGTTGAAATCCAGGGAAGGTTTAAAAGATGAGAAAATATAGAAAAAAAATAAGAGTAGTTAAAAAGGCAGACCAACGTTTGCCGAATCATATAGTTCTTAAATATTTTCTATACTACATGACGTTGACTAGTATATTATTACCTTACGCGTAAAGTGAATCTTTTCGTAAGTTTGTTTGTGCATAAATATAAATAAATAAAAAAATTCGGCGTGTTGGTCCCGGCCTCCTTTGTAGAATAGGCCAACTGCCGTTCTGCCAGGCAGGTCGTAAAAGGCGACCGATTGGCTATTGAGTCACTACCATCGTGGCTACTAGGTGGTAGAGTTCTGCATTGTCTCGCCCGGGTCTGGTACCACCGCCTAACCTATTCCTGCCGCAATAGCGTCAGTGCTTGTCGCTGTCGTGTTCCGGTTTGGAGGGTAAGGTAGCCGGTAAACTTATGCATGTGGCATTAGACCTCGCCACAAGATAGCAACGCACCATTAACATCTTTGGTGTCTATAGGCGATGGTTAACTCTTTCCATCAGGAGAGACCCATCTGCTTGTTTGCTATCTTATGACATAAAAAAAAAAATCTTTGTGTTATATACTAGAGTCTGAATAGGTGAGTCGTGGTACAAATTCCCCGACAAAACGTAGAAAAACTCTACCACTTAGTAGTAACGATGGTAATGACACATATAGAGCCAATCGCTCTTTTTTTCGAACTGCCTGAAAGAATGTTAGAAGGTCTATGTTCCAAAAAGGGCCTGGACCCACATGGGAGTTAATTTTATTTTTTATATAATAAGATAGCAAACAAGCACTAACATAGCTGTCCTGACGGAAAGAGAAAACATCGTCTATAGACACCAAAGACGTTAATGGTGCATCGCTATACGTGTGGTGGGATGATGATGCCACATGCATAAGTTTATCGGTTACCTTACACTCCAAACCGGAACACGACCGTGATAAGCATTGACGCTATTGCGGCTAGAATATGTAAGGCGGTGGTACCAGATGCCCTAGCATTCGCGATGGTAGTGAAACGTACAACCAATCACTCACGACCTCACGACCTGCCTGGCAAAACGACAGTGGTCTATTCTCCAAAGGAGCTCGGACCAACACGGGTAAAATAATTGCTATAAATAACGTGCATTTTAGAGTTCTATAACTGACAGCGATACATTGCCGCTAGCGGCACCCTGTACGCTTCCTAATAATGATATAAATATTTTATTTTTCAGTTTGGAGGTTCATCCGCAGATGCACTCCGCCATGTACAAATTTGGACGGTAAACCAAAATATCTGCCAATCTAGATATGCCACAATTGGGTACAAAGTGACAGAGAACATGTTATGTGCTGGTTTCATTAATTATGGAGGTCGTGGACAGTGTCAAGATGATGACGGTGGACCGTTAGTGCACGAGAATGTTATCGTCGGTATATATTCTTGGGGACACCAGTGTGGACTGCCCAATTTTCCAGGAGTCAATACACGAATATCCAAGTACACACCTTGGATCCAAAAGAACGCTTAGATTATTTCATTTTCATCTAGCTGACACGGCTACCTTCTGACTGTCATAGAATCAGAAAGCTTGATGTAATACATACTAGATATACTACGTTAGTAGTCGTGTTTCATTTTGTGAACACTCAGATGCAGTGCTGTAATAATAATAAATCGTCCAACAAAACATAAAATTAAGCAGCGCTGTAGCATATAATACATGAAAATATGTTAACTGCTGTGAATTTCATGGCGCTTACGTGTTTTAATCAACGAAACTCTAACTTAGGTGCAGTTCATGGATTGCACTTTAATGGAACAAAATTCGTGTATGCCTTGTCTAGTACGTAATTACATAGATGTCCTTGCTCAGAATTAATAAATGCTATATTTAGTTCTATACATAATGACAATGTTCTATATATAATGACGACTAACATTAAAAACAAACCAAACATCTTCAGAATTTGAATCAAACTAAATTCACCTCTACAAATTTTGCATTCTCTTTGTTGGGTTTTCAAATATTTTATTAGTTATTTCGGGGCTGAAACAAATACATCCAATCAAAAGTCATTAAAGTCGCCCATTCGTTTTTGAGTTATAAAATATATAATCTCAATTTTAATCTATAAGGTGCCACGTTGGTCCCGCTATGGGTGGAACTACTGAACTGATTTCAATGAAATTGTGTAATATCTGCTGTTTAGAATCGTTTTGTAAGTAGAGATTTTATTGTTTAGTCTAAGTTCAAATTCCGATCAGAGGGAAATCTTTAGTATTATATTTTAATAGTTAAAATGACCAACGATAAAGTAATTTTCTGAAACTTTATCTAGGGTGTGGAAGGATGCCAACTCGTTGTAACTTGTAAGTTGTTGTTTTTTCCCGAGATTCCGACGAGGGTAAACTTGTTAAGTGATTCGTGCTCCAACATTATGTATGTACGTACGTATGTATAATAAATGTCTACTTCATATTTACAACACTAAAGATAAGTTATTGTTTTTCGTTTATTTATTGATTTATTTATTTATTTAAATTCTACACTCATACTGGCATACATTTGCACGGGTAGACTTAATATATATAACCATTGACATATTATTACTATGGACTTCGGGTCTCATAGTAAAATCGCGAAAAAATGTGTCCCAGTTACACATCACAGAAATAGAAAACAAAGAAATTTAAACACTAATTCCAAACTTGTTCTAAATCATATTCTTTATTTGAATTTAAATATGGATAATTCAAATAAAAAATACGATAGAACAAGGAATGCATGAAGTCGCTTTGTTGACAAAATTTGATAAAGTTATTTACGAACTAGTTTAAGGAAGAAAAAAACAGTAATGTTAAAAGTTTTGTTACGATCGATTCTAGTTTTTCAATAACTAAAAAATATTGTACTATTTTTTTCTTTTCTCTTGTAAACAAAAAATGACGATAATACGTTGTGTAATTAATTAAAATAATTAATTAAAAGTTACCAATTTATTCTACGATATAGTGTAAAATATTTAAAAAAATTTATAGTTTTATATTATATTAAATTTAAATTAATTTTATTAATTTTTCATTTGATAGGTCCAGTATTTTATTATTTATTATATGTTGACAGTCTCTCTATTAGCGTCATCGTATAACTATAAAGAAACAAATAATCACAGCTGAAATATTAATTAGAAACACACACGTTATTTTTTGTGAATCATATAGCCTAAACGGGTTACAATCATATTTAAACCCGGTTATCTTTGTAGAATATTGGTGGCAACTGATTTTAGAGATGGGGGTAATTATAATTAAATAAATCTCTGTTATCTTTGTTTATTTACATAGCAAAATAAATAATTCCAATAATATATTACTGAAATTGATATTTGTTTAATATATGACACTCGTAGTAAATAACTTGGATACGTTCCATAAAAACAGAAGTAAGGCTTTATCTCCTACTCGAAAATATACTTTTGAGGCAAGAAAATGATCTTTCAACTTCTACCGACATCACTGGAGAAAAGTTCAAAATTAAAGTCAATGTTTTTTTATATATATCATAAGAAAACAAACAAGCAGATAGGTCTCCTGATGGAAAGAGTCAACCATCCCCTACAGATACCAAAGATGTTAATGGTGCGTTGCTATCTTGTGGCGAGTTCTAATGCCACATGCATAAGTTTACCGGCTACCTTACCCTCCAAATCGGAACACGACAGTGGCAAGCATTGACGCTACTGCGGCAGGAATAGGTAAGGCGGTGGTACGTAATCCGGGCGAGACAATGCAGAAATCTACCATCTAGTAGCTATGATGTAGTGATTCGCATAGCCAATCGGTCGCCTTTTACGATCTGTCTGGCAGAACGGCAGTTGGTCTATTTCTCAAAGGAGTCCGGAACCAACACGGGGAATAATATATTATTTAAATTATTTATTTTTTATGTAAACAAAAAGAAAACATATTTATTTAACTATAATTACTCCATCCTTAAAATCAGTTTTGACTGATTTTTAGGATGAAACTGATTTTAAGGATTAAAAGCAGTTGCCACCAATATGCTACATAGATAAAAGGGTTTGGTCATTATAATAAAAAGAATATGTGATCAGATATTCCTTGTATTATCTACAACACTTGATAAAATATCTGAAACGCTTGTTTTTCTTTTCGTCCATATTATAAAGGTGTTTTTTTTTATTAATTATTGTCTCATACCAAAATAAGGTGAAGAGTAAGGTAAGGTAAGTAAACCAAATGGTATCTACTTGCAGTGCTGGCACAGCTTTATTATTTTTTTATAAACTACTAGAGCATACAACTTTTGGCATAAAATATTATTGCCCTAGCGATGTAGCAATAATACTCCTCCATGCTGAATAACGTGATTACCGAGCTATCGGGCTATCGAGAAAATCTAAAATAAATATACTAAAAATCAAATCCAATCTAAATATATTTAAAAAAAACAACAAAACGTCTCTATGAAATTTTTGTTCTATATCTCACAATGGGTCTCGGGATAGATGACATTTTGACATTTGTTTTTGCAATTAATTCAATTTAAAATAAAATTGTGTATTTTCGTAGCAAAACAATAATTTAAAAGATTAAACAATAGCCTTCTTACCGAAAATATGATATACCTTTGTCTTTTTTCAATTTACTTGCGTAGTTTTTACACGATTTTACAATACAATACGGCATCGTTGATGTGTACCTACTCGTGAATGCGGTCGTACAATGACTAACGCCAAATTGTAGCAATTTCTTCGTATTGTAAGATATTTGCCTCGGACATTGACGTGTATAATATTACCACTGGACTTGCTGCTGTCAAAGAATTTTTGTGCCTATTTGAATATCGCCATTTTGGCGCTGTAGACCGATGCGTGCGTCCAACTAAATGCGTGGAACTAAAATTAGTGATTCCCACATGTCGACATCATCGATAAGTTTATCGATCGTTTAATATTTGCAGCTAGGTTGGCTGTGGTCATGAAAATACTAAAATGATTGTATTAGTTTAGTATATATATATATATATATATATATATATATATATATATATATATATATATATATATATATATAAGCAAATTATTTGTTTGTGTTATGTTACTAACACTGACGCTATCACCTACGGAGGAGGTGCTGTGCGGAGTAAACGAAGTCCGCGCGGACGAAGTCGCTGGCAACAGCTAGTACTAAATAAACAGGAATAATAAGAAATATAGTGATTCATATATGAAGATTTCTCCATGTTGGTCGGGAGTCGGAATTCCATTGAAGAATAGACCAACTGCCGCTCTACCAGGCAGGTCGTAAAAAGTGACCTAGGTGATAGAGTTCCGCAACGTCTCACTTCAGGTATTTGGTAACATCGCCTTATCTATTCCTACCGCAATAACGTTGATTCCGTCATTATCGTGTTCCAGTTTGAAGGATAAGTACAAATAGCAACGTGCCATTACATTTTTTTGTCTATAGGCTGTGGTTTCTTTATGAGGTGAGACATATGCTTGTTTGGTTATTATGTATGTTAAAGACAAATTGTTAAAATATATTCTAATAATTCGTAAAGTAGATAAAATTGTGCAGGAAAGGGTCACTAGTAATATTATAACACCAATATTTGTTTGCCTTTCCTTCCCGCAATATCGCTTTAACAGATTTAGATGAAATTTGGCATTGAGATAGACTATATTAAGTAAACTGTGAAAATAATAAAAACACCGAATATTTCATACATTTTATTTTATAATGTATAATTTCTTCGAGAATTTGATTGTGATAGTATACCGAAAGTCCAACAAATGACTCGTTTATCTTATTTTTGATAGACAATGTTAGCCTAAGGTTGACCGGAGGTTGCATTAATTTGTTCTTATTTCTTGTATTGTACTACGATAGCGAAAATACTCCTTTCATGTTTCTTTAAAAAATTAAGTTGTTTATAAATTCCTGTTTAATGAAAATAATACAGACGAATCCAAATTATTTGCCATGATAAGAAATACCGTATAATTTCACCAGTTACAAAAAGCGAAATTGCTTTTGTTGCTGCGATAACAATTCTTATATCTGTACGTTTCGTCATGATTTGTTTAATCAAAATATCGAAATGACTTTTAAAAGTTTCAATCATGATAGTTTCGATTGCAATATTTGATAAAACATTAACTATCAAAAATATTGTAAACAAGGAGAATGTGTTTTCTTTGGAGTCCAATTAACAGCTTTCATTGTTGTAGTCATACATATTTTCCATTAAATCGACTGAAAATCAGCAAAAATAAAATGTAATTAAAATCATAGTTCGCTACATGAACAAAACTTTTCCTATAAGTGAGGCATATTTAATTAAAATGAAAAAGAAATAAGACGACTATAAAGTGACTTAAATATGCAACTAAA
Source organism: Apodemia mormo (assembly GCA_036924255.1). Lineage (NCBI taxonomy): Eukaryota > Metazoa > Arthropoda > Insecta > Lepidoptera > Riodinidae > Apodemia > Apodemia mormo. Next base: position 39,213,983 of record JAUPFN010000002.1, read on the forward strand.
ACTGAAAACGAAAACTGAATTTGATTACTATAGTAGAATATCGATATTGAAATTATCGATATGACTTGTTGATATCACTAGTTAATTCTAAGCGAAACAAAATTAAATAAATATTATTAATTCTGCCGAAAATCAATATCCCTGTTATTAATGTAATATTGTATTAAGAGTTTCTGGTAAAAATAAGTTGTTTTAAAGACCATGTTACTCAATTTTTGATTAAAAACAGTACACGTAAACATGCACGTACCTGTAAAACGAAGTTTTACACTCCTTTAGCTAGGACAGTTTGCAATATACGCATTTCCTAATGTCGCAAAACTTCTGAGAACACCAAATATAAACTTAGAAATTCACTAAAACATTAACAAATTAATTAAAATGCGTAACTGCCTGATAATATTTAGACTACCATGCCAACGATATACAGCATACGTCAAAATTAGTTCTCGATACCCCCGCCGACAGCGTTTCAAATTGACATATAAAATTAGCTGTCATTTGTATAGGATAACCTGTCCAGTGGTAATATGATAATATAGTGGTAATATACACGTCAATGGCCTCGGACATTTTTTAGCGCGGACCCGACGTCCATAGTAATAATATGTCAATGTATATAACGCCCAAATCATTATCTGCCAGTCAATAGAAGACAGAGAAGGTGGAAGGGGTGCACATAGAAAGAGAAAAATCAATAAATCCCTTAATTAAATACATTAAGCACATAAATTAAAACAAAATATACACAAAGAAATAAAATTATAATAACAAATATACATATTGAATTTACATTAACACAAATACTTAAATACATATATATCTATCTATACATATAATAAAATCGTAGGAAAGTCAAAACTACACATTGAATATTTTTTTAAAAGAATACTTTGGGCGTGATCTACAATCGATATCGATGCCAAAAATATAGTTTTTACAATTTTTGTCTGTTTGTCTGTTTATCTGTTTGTCTGTTTGTCTGTTTGTCTGTATGTATGTCCGGGGTAAACTCAAAAAGTACAGCATGGATTTACTTCAAATTTTGCATGAATATTACTGACAGGTCGGTTCAACATACATATTATCGCGCTATCACCTAGCGGGGAGGTGCTGTGCGGAGTAAACGAAGTCCGCGCGGACGAAGTCGCTGACAACAGATAGTATAAGAATAAAATAAATAGACTCATAACTAATATAATACATGTATGTATACTTTATTACATCTTCATACGAGATGTTTTTCGTATATTGGTTCAACTACATAGTCGAAGTTAAGACCCATTTTTTATGGTATATATATTTTTTTGACCAGATTTTTTTTTTATATCACAAGATAGCAAACAAGCAGATGGCAATTCGTAAACATCTAATTAAATCGAAAGAAAAACTGTTTATCGATTGGGCTACGTGTAGGTTTGTCGACGACGTGGTGCTAGTTCGATGCACGCAGTGTCAACAATACGGTCATGTCTATAAGTTCTGTCGCGAGAAAACTCCTTGCTGTGCACATTGTGCTGGCACTCATCAAACTAAAGACTGCCAAAATAAAGACCGCAGTGATTTTACACCGACCTGTGGCAGCTGTAAACGCTATAAAAAACCCAGTGACCACGTGACTGGTTCTCCTGACTGTCCAACCTTTAAGGCAAAGATGGAACAGCTAATTTTAACAACTAATTATGGATAGATTGGTAATAGGACAATTAAATCTCCATAACGATAAGGCGGCTACGTCGGAGCTGAATAGACTCGTTACTGAATACAACCTTGATGTAGTACTTATTCAAGAACAATACCAAAGTACCCAACTTCGTAATAAAGTACTACAACACAACACAAAAGCTCGCGCAGGTATATACGTCACGCGCTCTTTTTATACAGTAACGGCTATTACTAATCTTTCGTCCCAACATTGTGCCGTAGCGGAGGTATCCTGTTCCAAACTTAAAATATATATCATTAGCTGCTATTTCCAGTATTCCGATCCTGTTGCTCCTCACTTGCATCACCTCCGACACGTACTGCGATCTCTTGCCGGACAAAAAATTATTATTGGTGCTGACGCTAATGCCTCATCCCCTCTTTGGTACGGTAAACTACGATCCAACGACAGGGAGCGTAGATCTGCAGTAGAAGAGTTCATTGCTGAACTAAATCTCACCATCCATAACACCCCCGACGCACCACCTACATACAGTAGCCCTATGGGTGAATCATCTATTGACGTCACACTTTCTAGTGCGTACGTTCGTTTGAATAACTGGCGCGTGATTCCAGATGCGTCTTGTAGTGACCATCGTTTGATTGTGTTCGAGTATAACCCGCTATTACCTGTGAGCTCGGAATCTAATACGATTGATTATATATATAACGCTAAATTTGCTAACTGGAATCTCTTCCGACATTTATTTTCTGCACATGCCAAAGATTTCACTCGCCATTCATTAACAGTGTCAGAACAATCAGAAATAATGTCTGATACTTTTACCTACTGCGCGGATATTGCTATAGGTCGTCATTTAAAAATAAAAACTCAAAAGTGTGAATGGTGGAACGACAGCTTAGTTAAAAAACGGCAAGACTTTAGGAAAGCTAGACGCCACCTTAATAAACTTAAACGCCGTCGTTTGGAAGGTGACGAATATGTTAAAGCTCTTGCTAATTTAAGAAAGACCCGATCACACTATCGAGCCGCCACTGCATTAGCAAAAAGAAATTTTCTGCTAAAAATTACGGATAGATTAGAAAAAGAAGGCCCTTGGTCTTCTATGTATCATGAAATCAAAAATCGTACGAAAAATAATTTATATTTTTATAATAATATTAAAATTAACGATACGTATACGCTTAGCTTAGAGGAGACAGCGAACGCTCTTTTGCATACGTTAATTCCGGATGATAATCTAGAGCGCGATAACGAATATCATCGTGAAATTAGATCGCAAATTGACGTGATACCTGTGTCCCCCATGTCGAGCCTTGTAGCGTTAGACGAACTTTTAAACACCGTTAACAACTTACCATCGAAAAAAGCCCCCGGAGAGGATAAAATATCAAATTATATGATAAAATATGCGTGTTTAGCGGCCCCGGACTCTATTTTAAAAATAATAAATCGTTGTATTGCTGAAGGAGTTTTTCCCAAAATATGGCGCCAAGGATATCTTAAAATTATTCCAAAGTCCGGTGACAAGCCTACGGATGACCCTAAATCTTATCGTCCCATTACACTTCTGCCGTCCCTTGGTAAACTGTTAGAAAGATTGATAGTTCCTCGACTTCTACCACGAGGGCCCACGTTCAATAAACAACAGTTCGGATTTACCGCCGGAAAATCCACTATCGATGCAGTGCTGTCTATGAGAAAAATGGTAGAATTGTCACGAAATAATTATGTTGTAGGTATTTTTTTGGATATTTCTGGTGCTTTTGACAACGCTTGGTGGCCGATGTTATTGTTGAAATTAAAAACAAGGGGGTGTTATTCAAATATATATAAGCTAATTAAATCGTATCTAGAAAACGGTCATACGAAATTGCAGCTAGGTGTTATTCAAATATATATAAGCTAATTAAATCGTATCTAGAAAACGGTCATACGAAATTGCAGCTAGGGCATTACGCAGTGTCTAAACGCCTTACTCTAGGCTGCCCTCAGGGATCAGTACTTTCACCATATCTATGGAACTTAGGATTTGACGATTTATTCTCATTAGCCTTGCCGGAAGGATGCTCGCTTATAGGTTATGCAGACGACGTTGCTTTAATGATACAAGCTAACACACGAGCACAGATAGAGTCGCTGGCTCACACTAGTCTTAATTTGATCATCAACTGGGGCTTGAGAAATCGTTTAAGCTTTGCGCCCCATAAAACGTTTTACTTAATATTAAAAGGTTCGCTCCTATCATCTCCCAGTATAAAAATATATAATAGCACAATAAAGAGAAAAGAATCGGTAACATATTTAGGTTTGGTCATAGAAAAAAATTATACTTTTATAAATCATATTAACTATATCGGTGAAAAGGTTAAACGGAATTTCTTATCCTTTGCGGGCATATCTACCTCGACATGGGGTTTAACGTTTAACACTTTAAAGATAATTTATAACGCCACGTATTTAGTTTGTATCTGTTATGCTTGTTCGGCGTGGGCTGATAAAGTTACGAGTGGTGCGATCCGGCGCAAACTACTTCAAAATCAGCGTCTAGCACTAATATTTCTATGCAAAGCATATCGCACTGTAAGCTCCGAAGCTTTACCCGTTTTATCAGGCGTCTTATCATTAGATTTAGAAATTCAGCGTCGGGCTTCAATGTATTACAATTCTAGGAATTTTACTAACCCAGAATTTATCAACTCGCAAGCCCAAACAAAAATACGTCGCCTTTTTAATCCCGTAATCGACGTTACTAATGAATTAATTGATGAATGGCAGTCGCGTTGGTCTTGTTCAACTAAAGGAAGGCATTTATAAAACTTTTTCCCGTGCATCCGGGATCGCTTAAGTAAAACTTGGATAGAAATAGATCATTGTGTTGCACAGTTTCTCACTATAGTGCGCGCGGAACTAGTTGGCCGCGCCATACGTAATACGTAATACGTAAGGCGCGGCCAACTAGTTCCGTGCGCACTATAGCCACGGTAATTTTAAAGCTAAATTATTCTCGTTTAAATTAGTTCCTTCTCCCTTTTGCGAGTGCTCTACATTAAACTGTAAATATGAACAAACTGCACATCACATTTTTGGGAGTGTAATCTTTGGCAAAACGAACGTCGTCAAATGCTTGATAGTATCCAATGTATATCTGGTGTAATTTATTACTCCGATCTTGTGGGAACTTCCGTGCCTTCAAACGATTTTGTCACACTTACTACTGGAAGCAAAATTAAGTAGGCCATTCTGGTAGGTCCCTTATTTCCAAACTTCCGTGGTGCAATAGCAATCAGGCTTAACCTGATTGTAAAAGTCTCATTTCGTAGCATTTTTATGCTTTTAACATTTTGCTGTCTCCTGCTAAAAAGGGAGGGAAACAGGATGTATTTTCCTACTCCTCCTATATACTTCTGATTAATTTCGTTGCGGGATCCAAGACAGCTTAGCTTTTCCCCAGGACACCCTGAGCTCGCAACTCAGAGGATCAGAGGATCAGGACGGTTGCCGCTGTTGATTCTGGTTTACAGAAGTTACAGTGGTGGGAACGAGAGGTGGGCCCATTGCCCTTATTAAACAAGCAGATGGGTCTCCCGATGGAAAGAGTCAACCATCGCCTATAGACACCAAAGATGTTAATGGTGCGTTGCTATCTTGTGGCGAGGTCTAATGCCACATGCATAAGTTTACCGGCTACCTTACTCTCCAAACCGGAACACGACAGCGACCAGCACTGACGCTATTGAGGCAGGAATAGGTAAGGCGGTGGTACCAGACCCGGGCGAGACAATGCAGAACTCTACCACCTAGTAGCCACGATGTTAGTGACTCGATAGACAATCGGTCGCCTTTTACGACCTGCCTGGCAGAACGGCAGTTGGCCTATTCTTCAAAGGAGGCCGGGACCAACACGGCGAAAAGATTAAGCTTGGTAATTAATAAGCTTACATTTGTTACTTATATAATATAAGCTTACATGTATTAGTTTCACTTTATATAAAAATTTAGATGAACCTAGGAATGCATATATCGCTACTTAACTGAAAGTGATACTATTTTATTAAAGTGATTACTATTTTTTTAACATAAGATAGTAAACAAGCAGATGGCTCTTCTGATGGACAGAGACTACTGTCTCCTATAGACACTAAAGATGTTAATGGTGCGATGCTAGCCGTGTGGCGGGATTGTAATGCAACGTGCATAAGTTTACGCGCTATTTGATTCAAATATCTTGGATCTGTATCTCATAAGTCTGGTGATATTAACCTCGACATCTAAGCCCGAACACCGCTTGAGCAAAATGGAAGTAATTGGGGTCAGATGTGATCCCAATATGCCGATTAGGTTAAAAAGGCAAGTCTATAAACCTATAATTAGGCCTGTTATTTTATATAGTAGCAAAACGTGGCCTATACTCGAACAGCAAAAACAGAAACTGCATTCTTTGGAGTTAATCATACTACCATGGGCGTACCCAGGTTCTGGGGCAGGGGGGCGGGGCAACCGTAACATTTTAGGACTATATTTTTATCCTCCAATAGTAGATAGTTAGTACAGAGGTAAACAAATTCCAAGGGGGAGGGGGTAGCTGCCCCTCCCTCCCCCCTCGGTACGCCCATGCATACTACGATAGAAGTGTGCGCAAAGATTGAATAAAAAACAACCGGGGTAGCCTGCATATTCGTGACATGGCGGACTTAGAAGAAATGCGGATACGTTTTGCGTAAACTAGCAGGTTATGTAAATAATAAGTATCTAAACACAGTAAAGCCACTAGGTGCTGAGAGGAGAAAATCCTGTGTTTCTACGTCCTATCGCGAGGTATATCCGAGATTAATGCTAAAATGATAATGACGTCAAACATGCAGATGGCTATCCTGATGGACTGAACTAACCATCGCATATAGACGCCAAAACTGTTAATGGTGCGTTGCTATTCGTGCAGCGGAATGCTAATGCCACAAGCATATTGCATACTAGCTGTTGCCCGCGACTTCGTCCGCGCGGACTTCGTTTACTCCGCACAGCTCCTTCCCCGTAGGTGATAGCGTGATAATATGGAGCCTATATGTTGACCCGAACTGTTAGAAATATTCATGCAAAATTTGAAGTAAATCCATGCAGTAGGTACTTTTTGAGTTTACCCCGGACATACATACATACAAACAGACAAAAATTCTAAAAACTATATTTTTGGCTTCGATATCGATTGTAGATCACGTCCCAAGTATTCTTTTAAAAAAAATATTCAATGTACATTTTTGACTTTCCTACGATTTTATTATATGTATAGATGTTCATCAGCTACGCTGTCCTCCAAATTGGAATACCACAGTGTTAAGCAACAATGCTATTTTGTAAATTATTTATTCTATTGAGGATGAGGTATAGCGGTGATACAAAACTCGGGCGAGACGTTGCGGAACTCTACCACCTAGTAATTAATAGAAGTTGTCTGTAGTCTCACCCTGTATGTGTATATCTGTGTATGTGAAAATGATCACCGATTTTGATATTTTGAATGGTATTTAACGTAATTTTGTGTATTAAATTGTTTTATTAGCTACAAAATCGATTTTAAAAAATTGAAGAAATGTCAAAAAAAACTTTTTAAAAAATTGTCGTCAATGATACATTCCGAACGAATCAATCAATTTTAATTCAATTTACGATTTGATGCAATTTTGTAGGTAGAAGAACAAAAAAGATATTTAAATAAATCTTCATATCAGCCTAAAAGTTATTTACAAAACATGAAATAATTTTGGTGTAAATAATATAATTTTAATATGTGAAACTCTGTAACATTGGAAAATTTGATTAGATTTTAATTCTTTAGATTTATTTCATTCAAACATCATTGGACATCGTTTTTAAGTACTAAAACATTGCAAAAGGCCAATAAATAATTAGTTAAATTTCAAAGTTATGACGAAAAACATTTTTCCAAAATTTTACGTCAATAACCCGAACCCCGAACGAATAAACCGATTTGTCGCAGTTTACGTCATTGAATGCAGTTTTTCAAGGAATAGAGCTGATTAAATTTTGTACTCTGGTACATTAATCTGGAAGTTATTTAAAAAATATATTGTTTCACAGATTTTTTTAAAGTTTTTTCAAAAATTCTTAAAATCTCATAGGCCGAATCGGTTCAGATTTTCAGGAAGTATAAGTAATATCGAATCAGATTTTCAGGAAAATAAGTAAAGTGGAAACCAAACGAAAGACAGCAACCGCGTTTCGATCGGTCAAGCCGTTCAAAAGTTATGAGATGTTTACATACAAATATATACATACAAATACAGAAGTACATACATACAAACATACTGACTTCATTGAGAAAAAAGTCGCAAAAGGTCTAGGATCACAAAACGAGGAGATCATGTAAAAACTCGATTTTCGGGCAAAATCAGTTACTTCCTTATCAACATAAGCAGCGAAACAAAAAACTGTGAAGAAAGACAAGTCTGCTGAGCTTATTTCGCTGTATATTGCACTGATGTTGATGACGCTATAAACTAGTGTGGGATTTTAAACCGGTAGTAGCTATAAAACCGCTCATGCGTCAAAAGTGTCTGTATAGGATTAATTAATTAAATATTCATATTTCTCGATAAACCTGTGGAAGTAACTTTACGGCCTGACCACGCTAATAACGACACGTGATAACACCTTTGATTTCTAACATTTTAGATGGTAAACAAGATAGATTTATAAAGGTGCGTCCACATTTGTAACATGACAACTGACTGGACTACGTGATATCGCTACAGGACATGTTACGCTAAATGTGGACGACATAGTTTGTACTGACACGGTCACAAGCTATGTACGATGAAATGTTACAAGTGTAGACGCATAGTATCGACCTAGATCGCATGGCATCGCATCGCTACATGGCATTTTATCCATTTTTTTTATTACGTATACAACGATATTTATAGCGTGCGCTGCGTAAATAAACGGCGGCAAGGAACGAGCAGGGGATATACTGATCGGGACATGTCACGTCTTGATCCACTCCTACCCCGTGTCTGTATCTGTGTCATCGGGCGTACTAAGTACGTGCACATTAATCGATACTGGCACGTGTGTCTGATGCTGTCACGGGATAATACTCAGTAAATTGTCACAAGTGTGGACGCACCTTTAAAATTGATTGCAAAATGTCTGCCAATTAGCAAAAGGTCAAAGTATAAAAAAATGACAAAAATAACACTGATATATAATATCAATTTTGTAAATGATGTTGTAAGTGTAATTAAAATATTTTTGTAAATATTAATGTGTTATTATTGTTATTTATAAATGTTAATAAAATACTCTACTGTGAATAGTGAATTTTTTTATTTCATAATAAACAAGCAGATAGCTCATCTGATGGAAGGAGAAACTATTGCCTATAGACACCAAAGATGTTAATGGTGCGTTGCATGCCCATGTGGCGAGATGGCAATGCCACATGCAGGAGTCTACCCTACCCTCCAAACCGAAACACGATAGAGATAAGCACTGACGCTATTGCGGCAGGAATAAGGCGAAGGTACCGTGTACCCGGGCGAGACGTTGCAGAACTCTTCCATCTAGTAGTCGTGATGGTAATAGCAAATATAACCCATCGGTCGCCTTTTATATTGTGGCACCGCTGGTTGTTGTGTCGCTGAAGAGTTTAGCGGTAGAACCAGCGTGCGAACTTCTGTTAGTATGACGTCATAGCTGTGGAGCTTGATGACGTCACACTCGTAACGAGAACGTGGAAAAGGAAGATCTTCCCTGTTATGCAGGTGAACTGCCCGGGGATCGAAGTCCATTCGAGAACAAAGAACATTACAATCGCTGCACACAATGGTGAATTTACCACAGACCACGTGAATACTAATAGACACGCTGCTGGGAAGGAACCGTGTCGCCGCATATATGATCAAACGCTCCTATCATTGTCAAAAGTGTCACACATTTATAGACATATTATTTCGTAAAAAAATAGAAATAAGCCATATTGTAGATACTGTTTTATCGTACCGAATGAGATGACAATGTTTTAAAATTACCCTTGAAGTAATTTATTTCATTGATAATAGTATAACGCTGTATTTCTATATTTAAATTATTTAAGTTACACTGACAAACTAAGAAATTGTTCTGAAAGGCGTATCCATTTAATCCGTGGACGTTACAGTAGCGCACAGTATGGACGTGACGCATAGCGCTTCTGTAAAGTCGCTACCAACATTTTAAATAACTTTTTTGGATTTGGCCATTTAATACAATTTAATATATAATATCAGACGCTTCATACCGGAACAAGAGAGTTTCACGCACTAACGCTATTGCGGCAGGCAGACGTTGTTACACATCTGCCTGCCGCAATAGCATCAGTTACGATGGTAATATTATTTGATAATTTTAAATAGATTTTAAAATTATCAAATAATATTTTGTTAATGAGTTTCCAAATTGTTACAATTTGGAAACTCATTAACAAAAAAATATCCGATGTGGTATTTATAACCAAGATCTCAATCAATCAATCAATCAATCAATTCTTTATTAGCTTAAAGTAGGGTAACAATGTGTTAGATGTTATTTAATTACAAATTATGAACTTAAACTTACTTTGCCAGACAAATGGCGTGCTAATTTTAAATAGAACAGGCTGCATCAATAACAATATGGTTCTTTTAATATCCTATTAATTATAAAAATTATGAGTGAAGTAATAATTATTCTTTTTTTTAATACATTACAAATGCTTATAAAAAAATTCAATTTTAATTATTCAAATTCAAATATTAAATACAACTATAAAGTTAACAAAATACAAAAAAGCAATACAATAACATGGTTCAAAAATTTTGACAATAAAATTAAAAAATATATATTAAAATGTCAATTCAAATTCAAATTCAATTCAAATTCAAATAATATTTATTCGACGTAGGTACATTTAAGAACACTTGTCGACGTCAAAAAAACATATCACAACAAAATATAAAAGACAATTTATACAATATTTGTAAAATACCATTCATAAAAATCACGTCAACCAGAGAGAATTTTGTTTTGCTTACAGAAATGACCCATTATTAAAAAAAAATAAATATATAGATATATTTTAAAATTATAATTTTAAGTAAACATGAAGACGGACATTTATAAAATTAATAAAAATATGTCAATTAAATGTCATAATTACAAAAATTAGATCTAGTGATGTCAACATTAAATTACTATTAATTTATAAATAAAATTGGCAATAAATAATTGTAATCAGATTTAATTAAAAATGTCAAAATGAAATAAAAAATTAAATATAAAGTTAAATACCCGTAATTAATTGCAAGTTTTTACATTTAAAGTCAAAATTCATTTAGAAAGTTAAAACACAAAACTGTTATAAAAATGGTAGTAATACCAAAATAAATTTTAAATAAATGTCAAAAAAAAATGATCACAATATTCTATATACCAAAATACAAAATGTAATTAAAAAATATTTAAATTGATATAAAATAAAAACAATCACAACAAAAACAAAATTCATAATAAATAAAAAGAAAATGTCAATGTAATTGCAAAAATTAATTTAAATTATCAATCAATCAATCACGAAACAACTGTTGTTTTTTTGCAAAAAAAGTATCTTCACGCCCATATCCCCAATCGTCACAGAAATATTCATTAATACAATAATACGCTTTACTATAAAGAAAATTTTTAATTTTACACTTAAATACGTTCACATCTTCTATTTGTTTGACACTAATTGGTAATTTATTAAAGATTTTAGTAGCCATTCCAGATACGTTTTTACTGAACATAGCTGTTTTATGCGATAGTGCACTCAAATTGTTTTGACAGCGACTCGATTTTAAATTTTGAAATAAATTTATATTAGTCCTAACAAATACAACAGTTTCGTATATATAGGGGCACGTTAATGTTAGCAGTCTATGATTGATGAAAATTGGCTTACAACTTTCTAACTTTTTCAGTTTAAATATGCTTCTTATGCATCTTTTTTGTGCTATGAATGCGTACTGTGTATCTGTAGAGTTTCCCCAAAATATGACGCCATATCTTAATGATGAAACCACATAAGACTTATATGCGATCAAAACTGTTGAGTGGAAAGTTATTTTAGAGAGCATGTGCAAAGCATATGCAAATTGGTTCAGTTTGCTACAAAGTCTCAATATGTGGTTTCCAAGACATTTGAGAATCTATATACACACCCAAAAATTTTGTTTCATGAATCTCATTAATTATTTTATTTTCAAACTTTATGCACAGTTGCTTATTAATTGGAACTCGATTTTAAATGTCATAAATTTAGTTTTATTTAAATTGATTATTAAATTATTCAAATTAAGCCAAGTTATTACGTCCTTCAACGCTTCATTCATGTTGTTCTCAAGATTGTTTTGGTTTTTACAATTACATATTAGTGTGCTATCGTCAGCGAACAGAACCATTTGATTTGACGTAGATCTTGGAAAGTCATTAATCATCACAAGAAACAAAAGTGGTCCCAATACACTACCTTGAGGAATACCAGCGCAAACTTTTACGGGATTAGAATAATAGGCAGTTTCCACTTTGGTTTCTTTATATATGCGCATTATTGAAGTAATTTGTGATCTGTTTTTTAAATAACTTTGTAAAAGATTACCTCTTATGACATACGACTCCAGTTTTTTAGGCGTATATACCAAAGCTGGTACATAATTAGATAATATACAGAAATAATTATGATATATTTATATATTAAAACGTGAAGCCCAATCTTTTCACCCATTTTGAAGACTCAAGCGGTGGAGTATGAAATTTGGGACAGTTCGAGCTTACATTGCGAAGGACTGCAGAAATGGAATACTTTTAAACAATATGCATTAGAAATATTTATATTAAACTAGCTGACCCGGCAAACGTTCTGCATTTTTAACTACTCTTATTTTTTGTCTATATTTTCTCACCTTTTAAACCTCCCCTGGACTTTTATTCAATTTTCGGTGGACTTTTTATACAACAATTAATTCAAAATCAAAATTAGCTACATCGATTCAACCGTTCTCAAGTCCGTTTCTAACGTACAGCAATTGATTAAAATATATATATATATATATATATATATATATATATATATATATATATATATATATATATATATATATATATATATATATTTAAAGTTTTTGATCATGTACCTGTGTGGTAAACTTCATTCAAATCCGTTTAGTAGTTTTTGCGTGCAAACTTTCACATTTATAATATTAATATAGATAAAAAAATAAACATTACACACACTACTTACGTGACACACACTATTTATGTGACACACATGCTAATATACACACATGTATTTTTATTATTTTCATAAGGTTTAAAATCAGTTGTCAAAAAGTAATATAAATAGTATACATATATGTGTACGTATGTATACTTTACGACGTATGTTGAATGAATGGTAGTATGTGTAATTTTTTTTTATTTACGTAAGTATATTGTAAAAAAAATTAGGACTTTGCACTAGACTTCGCCATTTCAACTTCAACTGTGTCTAATTTCATTCTCGTTAGCGTATTTGTCGTAAAAATGGGTACAAAGTTTTTGCTTCCCGTATTAATATATAGGTACAATATAGCTTAATAGTATTTTGTTTGTTTCTTCTTCGCATTTGAAAAAAAAATCTTTTTATTTATATTCATAGGTACACTAGCATCCAATAGCACTGGAATACAAAAAAAAAATATTTAGTTGGGTGCAGCTCTATTCGCATCCGAAGTACGAGTAGGCAATATGAACTACATTGCTGCTACTAGATGTCAGCTGATAGTTCTGGTTTACCTACAATTATTATCTTAATTTTTTTCCAATTTATTCAAAATCAGTCCATGTTATAAATACTTTTATGAGATTAATAGTATAAATTTATCATGGCAAGTAATTCGAGATGTCGCATTTAAAGATCCTGATATCTTTTGTTACATTTGCGGCGAGTATATAATGAAAGATCAACGAAAACTGATTAACGACACGCTAATTCGCTTGTATTTTGCATACGTATGAAAAAACAAGAGCTGATATGAAAAAAGTGACTAGTTTCTCGTATCAGCTCTCAAAATATACCCAAAGACAGGTCTAAAACCTTAGGCACCAAAATGAGTGTGGGCCAGCGTAATATATTAATTATTGAAGCCATATTCAAGAAGAGAGCAAAAGAGTAGCCTTTAGATATCTTCTTGAATATGACTTTTAGCGTTTTACCCGCCTGAGAAAAAAAGTAATGTTATTGATTACGCCAAAGGGAAAGTATTTATTTGCAAGAATATGATGTTACAAGTTATTAAAATCAATCAATGATACCAGCATATTCTACCATTATATGGTGTGCAAATATTTAAAAAAATTAAAAGTTACCATTATATTTTATGTTAAGAATTTTTGTATGCATTATTTATTTACACATTACTATATATTTACATGTATTTACTATATATTTACATAACTGAAAAAATTGAAATTTTATTAAATTATTTTTATTTAAATTTAAATATTAAAACACATTTTATACACCAATTCAAGAAATATTCTTCCCATATATTTATTCCTGATGATTCGATTTCTTTAGAATTATTACCGCATCGGAACGCGGCCTCACACTGAGAAGATCCGGCGGAAGAAACTCAGCGGGCTTGTCTTGTTTTTCTTATATATATATATATATATATATATATATATATATATATATATATATATATATATATATATATATATATATATATATATATATATATATATATATATATATATATATATATATATAATATATATAAATTTATACAAATTTCATAATAAGAAGTTCTTTAACATTTTAGCTTGTCAGCAGAAATTCATTCAAATTATTATACATTTTTTCTAATAGCACATTACTTATTTATTTTGTACACATATTATCCTTGATAAACATCGTCGCTTAATCTGTCTAACTTACCAGAGACTTTATACAAACTTCACTGTACTGTTAGGGTGTAAACTGACGTACCTGAAATAAGAAAAAAGTAATAATTAATTGTGAAATTAGATCACAGGAATGCATAAGCAATTTTTCCAAACGCATAACCTTTTAGAATATCTCTAATGTGATTAATGTTATTTGCCATACACAAATTCGCTCACACAAAATCACATAAATACGCGTAAACCCACATACATATGACACATGCAAATACATATTTTATGATTTACACAATTTAACTAAATTGTCTACCTATTGTGCTGTTGTGAGAGACCTGAACTCCTGAACGTCCTGATTTTCTTAGTTTAAGTTCCAGTTCATCGTTTATTGTAATAGAACTTGAAATGGTAACATACATAATTGTTATTGAAAATTTATGGAAATAAACTCATTATTATTAGTAGTACTATGCTTACATAAATTATCGTTACATCCAGTTCATATTACAAAGTGTAAATAACTCATTGTAGTCGACGAATGTATGTATTGTCATTCGGTGATTGTAGTATACCTACGGACAAAAGTGAGAAAAAAATATCTTTGTCGAAATAATCGAAGCGGAACAAGTATAATTCTTAAGTAGCTTCCTCATTTTACTATTTGAACGAGCCGAGCGATCAAAGTGATACTCGACTCGACCTACCGTTAATCCGAGCGTCGAGAAATTTGGAATCTGATTTACCTACCTAATAAACATTGGTAAAGTGCGTGTCGGGCCACGCGCAATGTAGGGTTCCGAAATTGCCCGTCACGATAATCAATAATGCGGAGTGCGGACAAAGAAGAGGAGGGCTTTTATTGTTTTATTCTACGATCATTAAAACTATTTAACATCAATGACGGATATATCGACAGCTTAAGTTCACCGCCTATAGTAACTTCTCCAAGTATACTTAGTTATCCGCCTATAGGCGAGGCATAAATATTATATTAGGTACATGGATCAGGTATTTTACGAGATTAGGTTATACCTATCCAAAAGTATCACATTACCGTTCCACGGATTCCACATAATCCCAGTTCCACAGACTACAAATACTATATTATATTAAATTATTTATTTTAGATAGGTACCTACGTATTGCTGTCGCCTTGTAAATAGTTGTATTGATGAACATACAGTTGGACGTTTTATCATCATCACGCCGTAACTTTGTGGTATTGGCAGAGTAAACCGAATGTCTATGGCGAGATGAGTAGAGATCCTCATTGCCGGATTTTAATCGTTTTATTTTATCGTATCATTAAATTTTAGAGACGCTAAGAGATTTTAATAAATATGCATAATTTTATGAATGTGGGATAAAGAGTTTTTGGAGTTGTTAAGAGGTCAAAATAAGCTCAAGATATTATAGTATAATATTAAACACAGCTGTTGCGTCGTCAATTCCTTTTCTGTGAATTTGGCTGGACACGCTGCCGCGTTGGTCCCGGCCTCCTTTGAAGAATAGGCCAACTGCCATTCTGCCAGGCAGGTCGTAAAAGGCGACCGATTGGCTATCGAGTCACTACCATCGTGGCTACTAGGTGGTAAAGTTCTGCATTGTCTCGCCCGGGTTTGGTACCACCGCCTTACCTATTCCTGCCGCAATAGCGTCAGTGCTTGTCGCTGTCGTGTTCCGGTTTGGAGGGTAACGTAGCTGGTAAACTTATGCATGTGGCATTAGACCTCGCCACAAGATAGCAACGCACCATTAACATCTTTGGTGTCTATAGACGATGGTTGACTCTTTCCATCAGGAGACCCATCTGCTTGTTTGCTATCTTATGATATAAAAAAAAAACGCTGCCGCGTCTGGATTTTATCACGAAAGCATTATACCGCGGTTACACATATTGGGCTATGGCAAAGAATCGTGCTAGCACTATATTGGTACAAACTACATCGCGATAACTGCTTACGTCATAATTACGTCATGATATCACTGGTCATCAAACCGCGGCCCGCAGGCTATATTTGTGCGACCTGCTGATGATATTTGTGCGGTCCACGACAAAGTAAATAAGGATTTTGTAACACTCTGTAAGTTCTTTTCTTCTCAAATTTTTAATTCATTAACATTCGTTCCTTAATTTATTTTATTTTATGCTACTGTTTACTGTATTTCATTCGCTATAAAACTATGATGCTCCTTCCTAAACATGAAAAGCCATATCGTCGTACGTTATTTTTTTGTATCATAGAACAAAATAAAATAACATATGTCGATATAAAATAACACTAGGTCAATACCAAAATACAAGCCGTATATACAAGAAGTTATCTAAACATAATATGTATACGGGTAAATTATAGCTTGCTATTATTATTATTGTTTATCTTAATTATTGTTTCTTAGTTTTGATCCACATAAACATCATCTGCGGAGTGCGGGCCGCAGCTTGATGCCTACTGCAGTGACGCGTCAAGCCCTTTCGCGATGCAGTTCTGAGATAGGCCGATACATCGTGCTAGTGAGATACTTCGCAGGGGCCCGATATATGTAATCGCACCTACCGTGCGACACTACTGTTTTTGTGTAGTGTCACTACTTGGAAGGCTAAATAATGCCCATGGATGTAAAGTTTGTACATAATAGTAATCAAAAAAAAATTAAGCAAACTTCAATATCTGTCAATTATGCCCTTATCTCAGAATCTACTGAACCGATTTTGATTAAACTTCGACTGTTCCCTAAGTAAAAATATACCTGATTGAGATTCGCTACAAAAAAAAAATCAAAAAGACCACATAGATATGTCCTTTAGTTTCCGATAAATTCGTTTCGTTCGGACAAACATACAAACACGAAATTTAGTATACGTGCTTGGACACCTAAATGGATAATCATACTCAAATATTATTATCCAACAATATTACATAATTCCAACAATATTACAAACAAATATTTCAAACTAATAACCTCCGTTTTTTCGTTGGTTGATAAATGTAACATATTAAAAGCTTGTTCGCATGTAGAGATGAGGTTATTTACGCGACCAGGTATTTATACCAACGATTTGCTTCCAAGTACGTATTATATTCACGTGATCCAAAGTCATTACTTCCTTTTGCTCACTTGGGTGAATTACTTCGGAATCCTAAAAAGCGGCGACATTGGATTATGTCTTACTATCTATAGAGAGTCCAGGAAAAGTCTTAGCTAAGCCATTTACAAATTTTGTTAGAAGCCTGAGTTTCATCTTGAACACGCCCAATTTTGTTATATGTATCTAAGTTTACACGTCCGTTCCGAACACGCCGATTAACAACATCGTGTCGCTACCGATTACAGCGCCAAGCGTATACACTGTCAAGGCCATGATTTCACCATTAAAATTTAATAAAATACTCGATAGTCAGAATTTTGCGGATATATGTTGTCGACTCGAAATCATTATTTTTTTATGTTTCATTATTTAGGTAAGGTTTCAATCGAGTCTACCATATCCCTTGACCGAGTCATCATTAATATTAAAGAACATTTGTAAGACAACATTTTACAAGTTGGTCGACCATTACTCGTAAACTTGGAAAACCTACTTAACTGTGATATTAAGCTGGTAAAGGAGGAGGGGGGGACACTTACCACTAAAAAAATTACCACTTTAAAGCTTTATATTTCACAAATGAGTCCCTTGATCGAAAACTAATTTTCACAAACCTACAATAATTTTTAAAAACCTATTCAACGATATTCCACACTATAGGGTATGCGCGAAAAAAAATTAACATCCCCACTTTACATGTAGGGGAGCTACCCTGAAAAAATACTTGAGAGGTGTCAAGGGACACCCGGATGGAACGAAGTTCCTTTCGATACAAAAAACCTGTATACACTCAACAAAAATAATCGTCGCGACACCACACTGTTCAATGCGAAATAGAAATGAAAATATCTGGCTTGCTTTCTATAAGAGAGAGAGAGAGAGAGATAGATAGACAGAGAAACATGCGCAAATTAAGATCTCGACGAGCGATTTATTATTAAAAAATACTTTATTAAACCAACAGCCTAACTACAGAGTTATTTCTAATATAATATTCAACATTATGATCTTACAAACTACTATATATACTAAATATAATATATTAGTCAGCACTACGTGAATTGGTGCTGACAAAGGAGATTTGGACAGGGGTGTCACACTTAACTCCTCCCTCCCTAAGAGAGAAATTATCCGAAGGCGTCGCAGAAGGCTTCGGAGAATTTCTTCTAAACAAGTTATAAAAAAATTCTCTAAATTTATACAAAACAAAAATTATTATAAGTATTACAATTAAAATATAGATATTTAGGGTCCATATATTCATTTTATCCATCACAACATAACTTTAGTTACTTTCACTATATAAATCACCATAGTTTATATTATTTAATAGAGTTTTTACGTCGTCCAACGCGATCCCTCTGAAGTCTAATGATGTCGTCTTCTTCTGCAGTTCCTCATGGTTTTCAGGTAGAATAACATTGGCCATCTGTAAGCTGGTATTTGCCCCGGTACTCGAGGCGGCGATATAGTGATTTCCTACCATAGTGTCACAATTGTTGTTGACTGTGATGAGGAAGGTCCCTTGTAGGTTGTACTTGTTAACCGCATCCTGACAATCTTCCGTAATTATGATGTTATCCTTAGTGTACAGCAACCACTGATGAGTGGACACCTTGAATAATTTAGTACTTTCGATATTGATTTTTCGTTGGTAGCAATGACTGTAATTGTTCTTCATCTGCATGATATCTTCGATACATGTGGCCTTTGGGAATTGCGGTATATTTTCCTCGCTACATATGTACTTTGTGGCATCAACATCTTCACAAGCGCTGGCTACAGACCTATACTGTAACTTATTCACCAATAAATATGGATATTCAGGAACTATGGTGTAGGGGTATTTTTTATGCGGGTTATATAAAGGAATAGGAATTATCTTATAGTATATATATGTATCCATTTGTACAAGAGGTATTTCTAGAATAAATACAAGGTTTTTGTTATCTATATATGATTTTAAAATAATACTACGCTCAATTTTAACCAAATTATCCCTACTAACGGGGTACATTAATGGAGCGTGTTTTTCGATTTCGTATAGGATAGATAAAAGTTCAGTAGAGTTAATTATCGATTGGTGAAGAGTATGTAGCTTACTAAATGCGATCGCTGTTTCGATTTCCATTATTATGTTATAAATAGTTCGAAAGTTACTTAGAATCTGATTTAAGCTATTTAAGATAGCAAACATGTTATACAGCTTTGTATTATTCTGATTTAACATTTCTAGTTGATTAGTTTTATAATATAAGTGTCTTACGTTAAAGTTTATATCGCTAGATATGTTTATTAATTTATCGAAAGCTTTTTGCATAATCGATATTTTATGTTCGGCAGAGTGCTCTTTGTATTTTAACTTCGCGATTTGTTCGTTATACCTAACGGCATCACTGTTATCTAAGTTCCCAGTAATAAGCTTAATAAAAGACCCTAACGGGTTAAAAATTCCCCTTCTTATTCTTATAGTGGGCAAAATCTGTTCTAATCTAGTCTTAGAGATATCTAGGAGAGAATCAATTTGTATTTCTAGCCCTAAAAATTCTTTTCTCAGTTCACTGCGTAAATAATACTTATTTTTAATCGTATTGTATTGTATAATATTATTTTCTAGCTGATTATTAATAGAATCTAAATCTACAAACTTAATTATATCCCAGTGACTACTCCGAATCACTGCTGTCCCAATCTTGATCGGAGCTATTCCCGGACTCCTCTCCAGCGTTTGGGATTTGAGTGCTAGTGCTAGGCTCACAATTTCCAGCACCGTAAAGCACCACCTGTGGAGGACGTTTGACGTTCTTAATAGCTACTTTGGTGTTTCTTTTCCCAAGCTTTACGGGAAGCGTATTGCGGTTAATATCGCCAATCGCCTCGGCTTGTTCGTAACGTGGTAGGTGTTTAGCCTTCCTAGTTCTCGTATTTTTCATGAATATTTTATCGCCCTTACTTATTCCTGAAAAAATTTCTCCGCCCTTTTTTTCCCTGACTATGATTTTTTCACTTTGAATTTTATCACTTAGATATTCATATAGTGTTTTTAAGCGTTTCCTATGGTCTTGTAGCAATTTTTGCAATAAATTACGATCCCGATCTATATCAAAGACGTTCCCGGACTCTGTATGCCCGAATACTACCTCAAATGGCGTAAAATTAGTTGTGCTATGGATTGTATTGTTATAGGCCATAACGGCATACGTCATAACTGAACAAGCATCCAACTCTTTTTTGTCATATTTAGCTAACCTGTATATTTCGTTTATCGTAGAATGAAAACGTTCGACGATAGCCATTGAACTAGGGTTATTTGGTGTCCCTATATGTAATTCTATTTTATATAACCCTAAAAGCTCCTTAATAAGTTCGTTATTAAATTCAGTACCTGAGTCACTATTAATTTTTTGTGGCAATCCGTACATGCTAAAATATTTTATTAGTGCCCTAACTACCTCTGGGGTACTCCTGTTAGGTATCTCTAAGGCCTGCCCAAGTTTACTAAAGGCATCCACTATGGTGAGATAATATTTATTTTCTATGTAAAGTAGGTCTATGAAAATTTCCTGAAAGGGACAATCCTGAGTTTGGGTCAATTGGATAGGAGGTTTAATAGGTTTCCTATCATATTTCATTTTCTTACACTGCTCGCAGCCATTAATAACAGCTGCAATGGTTTCTTTCATGTTAGTCCACCAATAATGGCGTTTTATTTTATTAAACGTTTCCCTAATTCCCCTATGACAAGTTTTTCCTTCGTGATATTTTTTTATGACGTGCATTTGGTCAATTTCCGATTCATTAAGGTTGACTACCCTTTCTGTACATTCTACTAAATTTAAAGTTCCCTTTTTATAGAGATCAGTGACCACCCTAGCGAATGTTTTTCTAAATGATTCGCACTCAAAATAAATATAGTATTTGTGCTTTAAGTCAACATATTCCTTAAAAAAATCTTTTACGATTTTTGGGTTATTCTCCGGTATGTGAACCTCGAGAATCCTCTGGGTTTTGGTCGACTTATCATTTACACAAATTTTATCGCGAAACCACTTATATACCAATATTTGTTTCGGCTTGGTATCTATCGCTTCGGAAAGGATAGGAATACCATCGTGCTCCCTATTGGAGACTGAGTGGGCTGTCTCACCATCATCAGAGTCTGATATTTCAATTGTCTCTGGTTCAGGTTCCTGGCAGCCAAGATTTGCGATATCTTCTTCTAACTCTCTGACGACGCTTTGAACCCGGTCGTCGTCGTCGTCGTAGTTCGCAATCATCGATTCGAGATCCCTGTCTATCGCGTTTACTTTGATCCGAGACAAAGCATCCGCGTTTGTGTTTTGTGGCCCCTTTTTATATTTAATTTCGAAGTTAAATTCCTCTAAACGTAACCTCCATCTAATCAACTTACTATTAGGTTCCTTTAACGAGTATAGCCAAGCTAGAGGTCTATGGTCAGTATAAATAACAAACTTATTTCCGTAGAGATACGGTCTAAAATACTTAACCGCCCAAATAATTGCTAAAAGCTCTTTCTCTATAGTACTGTACTTAGATTCCGTGTTTGTGAGAGACCTACTAGCATATGCTATGGGTTTGTCTGCTCCTATGGGGCCCTGAGACAATACCCCTCCTAGGGCATAATTTGACGCGTCTGTTGTCAATATAAATGGTTTTTTAAAATCTGGGAACTGTAAAAGAGGTGCGTTTGTAAGTAATTTCTTACATGTTTCGAAACACTCTCTATATTCATCGTTTATCACAATCTTCTGGCCCTTTTTTAGACATACCGTAAAAGGTCTCGTTATTTTCGCGAAATCCTTTATAAATTTTCTATAATAACCTATTAAACCTAAAAAACTTTTTATTTCTGTTACAGTTTGTGGTAACGGATACCTTAAAATTGCATCTATCTTATCGTTGTTGGGTTTAAGACCCTCGTTAGTTATTGTGTGTCCTAAGTATAACACTTCCTTACGTAAAAAATGCGACTTATCTAATTGAACTTTTAAGTTAGTTTCTCTAAACCTATCAAATACTAGCCTAAGTTTTTGAACATGTTCTTTCAGACTCCTAGAGAATATGATGACGTCATCGAGATATACCAGGCAGTGTATGCCCTGTAGGCCCCTCAAGACGTTATCCATTGCTCGTTGAAAAGTAGCAGGCGCTGTTTTTAATCCAAACGGCATCCTATTAAACTCATAGTGACCAAATGGTGTGCTAAACGCTGTTTTGGGTTTATCCTGCTCTAAAAGCTCTATTTGGTGATACCCACTAGCTAAATCTAGCGTAGAGAAATACATACTCTTCCCTAGCATATCAAATAAATCGTTAATGTTAGGCAAAGGATACTTGTCGTCAATGGTTATCTCGTTTAGACGCCTATAGTCTATCACCATACGCCATTTTTGTTTACCCGAACTATCAGGCTTTTTTGGTACTAGATGAACCGGTGCACTCCACGGGGAAAAAGATTCTCGAATGACATCATCACCTAATAATTTTTTAACTTGAGTTTTGATTTCATTCGTTTGCGTTGGGGGTAGTCTACGTGCCCTAATGAATATCGGATCTTCGTTCGTAGTGCGTATGCAGTGTTTAACTTGGTTGGTAAAGGACAATGGGATATCCTCACAATAAAAAATATCTTTATATTCAAGGCACAAATCGCCTATAATTCGCTTTTCCTCCTCGTTCATATGTTCTAATCGCAATTTAGAGAGATTTTCTACTAAGCGCTGGTCTATCGCCTCTTCCCGGTTTTCCGTAAAATTTACCACTGAGCTTGAAGCGGAGTTATACGGCTGAACTTCGAAGGGACTTGAAACCGTAAGTGCCCTATCTTGTGAGCTATAGTTTTGAATAACGGTATAGGCAAAACCGTCAGTACACTTTATTAAAGCGGATGGCATTCTCACACCCTCAGAAAATTCTTTGTATTCTAATATCGCGTCTCCATTTAAAATATTAACTGGGAGTTTAACTCTCCGTTCACAACGCGCGGGTAATGTGTAGACCGTCCTAATTGGGGGCGTATAGATTATCGGGATACTCGTGTCTTTTGTAAGTAGTACTTGATTTTTCATATCTACGTTAGCTTCTAATTTGTTAAGTAGATCGCTACCGATCAATCCGTCGTAGCGACTATCTACATTATACACGTAAAACTTATAAAAGTCTGAACTTGCGAAGATTTTGGGTAACGGAATAAAAACGATTTCATTGTGTTTACTCGCGGCGTGTGTACTGATTACTTCAAAAGGCTCTTTCCTTTTGTATTTTGAAAAAAAAATTTCAGCCTTTTCGGGACTAATGAAGGATCGTGTACTGCCTGTATCGATCATAAACATCGCTTTTAATTCTGGTATATGTATATGTGGTAAACAACGAAGTTGATTATAATTTAATAATATTTTTTCGAAGTTATTGCGAGTTCTTTGTGAAAAATTATCGATCGGTTCAATTTCGTGATTTTGTTCACAGTTATCGTGGTCATTATTAGTTATGTAATTAATACGCCTTGAGCTAGCAGTTCGCATTGTTACATCGGTGTTTGACCCGGACGCATTTTGCGAAGTATGTGGAAACCGCGGTGCATTGTCCTGGAAATGCTGATGCGACTGAGGCATTGCCCTGCTAGCCTGTTGCGATGTATTATGTAATTGCGACCGATCATTATTTTTAAAGTGATACCTATCGTTTTGATTATTATTAAAATTCATATTTTCCCGTTGCCTATTGGGGTTATTCTGGGACCTGAAATGCCTATCATTGTAATTATTTTGATATAGCGGTTTATTTTCCCGCGGGGTGTTTTGTCTAGAAGGGTTGTTATGCCGAAGGGGCCCGTTCTTTTGACTATATACGTTTTGAAAGTTTTGTTCCTCCAAAACAGTCTGCAAAGCCTCCTCCAAAGTAGTAACGTTTCGTAACCTAACTAATCTTACTAAGTATGCTGGCAAATTATACAAAAATACATTTAAAGACATATTTGTATAAATATGTTGCTTGGCTAGACGCATTGAATTATCTTTACTTGTCTCGTCTAGTTTAGCGAATAAAATACTTCTTAAATGTTGAAGTCTATGGCAAAATTCTAAGTAACTTTCGCCTTTAAAAATTTTAGCTGATTCTAGCTCTAAAACTAGACACTCTTCTGTTCTAGGGTCCCCGAATTGTTGTCGAAGGAGTTGTTTAAGTTCGGACCAGGTATTTATTTGGTCTCGTTCACCTACGACATACGCGGCTTCCCCGGCTAATCGACTCGTTATGACATGAAATAGGTATTCATTCTGAAAATCACCCCCTTGAAAATTTTGCAAAATGTATTCGCATTTTTTGATGAATAGAGGTAACTGCCTACAGTCACCGTCAAACAAGGGGATCATTTTTACCATTTCGGGTGGTACTCTGCTAACACTCTCCATAGTGTCTTCCCGATTTATTAAAATTTAACTTAGAAAAATATAAGTATTCTTAGGGGTTGATTATGCAACCAAAGATTTACTTATATGCAAAACAGAAATACGCACAGGATTTTTAATAATGATTTTAAATAAGTAGCCTTAGGGGTTGGTTGAGCAACCAAAGATTTACTTATGAAAAAAAAACGAAAATTAGGCTTTAATAATAATTACAAAATAAGTAGCCTTAGGGGTTGATTGTTCAACCAAAGATTTACTTATTATATGTAAAATACAAAAAATTATGCTTTAATAATAATTATCTATAACTTTTTAACAGAAAATTATAGTTCCGTTATAAAATGAATTAAGTCAATCATACAATGGTCGTAAATATCGTTGATTTAAGTAGCCTTATAGGTATTATTTATTTATTTATTTTTTAATACCCAAGATCTACTAATCCAAACGAAAAGAAAAATTAGTTATTCTTATAAAATATTTAGTATAAATTGAGTAAATAATTTAATTATGATTTTATCCGTTTAATTTAGTAGTCTTAGAGGTTTTTATTAACCAAAGCTCTACTTATAATAAAATGTTAATTATTGTAAAACATAAATATAAAAATAATTCTTTAAAATGGAATACACTTATACTACAGACAAAGACAGGATATAGACAGAAGGATGGTGAAAAAAGTTACTCACAGTCCTGTACCTATTACTTCCATGCCAATGCCGGAATATTACTAGATCCTCTTTTGTAGTCGGCTGCCGCTGCGTCAGTCCTCTCAATTTATTTATTTGTTCGGCGATCCCTGCTTAAACGTTGAAACGTACGTTGGACCCTGAAATCTAGCTATTCGAGAATTTGATCGAAAAACTTTCGCGAGTCCCAACGACAGGGATCCTACCGGCTGCGCCAATTAAGATCTCGACGAGCGATTTATTATTAAAAAATACTTTATTAAACCAACAGCCTAACTACAGAGTTATTTCTAATATAATATTCAACATTATGATCTTACAAACTACTATATATACTAAATATAATATATTAGTCAGCACTACGTGAATTGGTGCTGACAAAGGAGATTTGGACAGGGGTGTCACACTTAACTCGCACGCCGCACAGCTTACAATAGCTTACTATAGCAAAAAGTGTCGTGACAACTTTTCGTGAGAATTTTTTCCGTCTAGCCCCCTTTCACAACGCGCGATAAGGAACTTCGTTCCAAAAATAATTTTCAAGATTTTATCATACCACTTTGGTGACGTGACTAGTATGTATATTCGTGCCAAATTACATCTTACTAGTACTAAGGATCTCTGAGCAATAGTGCGGACGGACGGACGGACGGAATGACATAGCGAAACTATAAGAGTTCCTAGTTTACTTCGGAACCCTAACAAAAATATCTCTTTATTTTAAGTTCGAGCGTAAAGAAAATTGGTAAAAAGGTTGCCAAGAATTAATCACTTTTTAGAGATTCAAATTTACAAACTTATCAAACTTTTTTAACATTATGTTTGATTCCTCGAACAAAGATACGTAAGAACGTGTACCTTATCATATATATCATTAATGTGAAAGTTTGTATGTGTGTTACTCAATCACGAAAAATAACTGGACTGATTTGAATGGCATTTGGCACACAGGTGTTTGATAAGCTGAAAATGCGGATATAATATTTGCATATATTACTTTTTATCCCAGAAATATATTTTGTTCCCGTTGGATTCACAAAAAACTTTTATAATGCAGAGGGCAACATGGTGCAGGTGCAGTTTTTCATAACTAAGATTTACTCTAAAATTACAATATTGACGTTACACAAGTCAATAACGCAATGCAAAAGTTACATTGTAAGCAATGAAAATGTATCTTAACGTTCTCAGACTTGATTGTGATGTAAATATTGTTATTCTCAGAAATAATAATTTTCGCGGTGAAATTTGCAAACCACTTTGAATTTTAAGTATCACAGCGCTGTTATTAGCCGCCCGACTTAACTAATGGTAATGGCACTACGATTTAAGACACTCAAAACAGATTTTATGTGGCATTAATTTGTGAAAATCAGACAAAACTCAGCTTTTTGGGGTAATCCTTTAGGAAATTCTTAAGATAGCTGTAATTATAAAGTGAGTTTACTTAAGTTTGGATATTAAACTTGGTACTTTTTTACCCAACTGTATAATATATACCTACCTACGTTATACAGCCCAAACGTTCGTTGGATTCGTTTCAATTATAGATTTTATGTGACATTATATTCTAAAAATCTAGACGAAACTTAGCTGTTTGGAGTGATACTTTGGGAAATTCTCAAGATAGCTGTAATTCTATGGATGTCAATGTATGTTTGAAAACGAAACTTGGTATATTTTTACACAACGATATATCATATACTTATACTATACAGTCCGGTACTTAGTATATTTATACCCAACTGTTTTTTACATATACCTACGTTGCATCCAAAACAACTAAAAAGATTTTAATATATAAAGTGTCATTAGATTTGTCTCAATTATAGAAACGCTACACGTACCTATTAGTTCCAACGAAGCGATAATATATATATATATATATATATATATATATATATATATATATATATATATATATATATATATATATATATATATATATATATAGGAAAAAGTGCGTAATTTTTCTGATAGAAAGAAATAACTATCGCCTAATAATAGAAAAAAGATAATCGCCTATAGGCATCATAATTATATGTTAACAGTAGTTTGCAATCCGTGCGACGGGTATAAAATGCCACATACTTAAGTTTATTGGCTGCGTTTCTCTCCAAATCGAAACACGCAGCGTTAAACAGTGACGATATTGCGACAGGAAGAGGTAAGGCAGTGATACCAAAGCCAATCAAGACGTTGCGGAATTCTTTTCATAGATAGTAGTCACGATGTTCGTGACACGTTTTTCACCTTTTACGAGATACCTAGCAGTTGATATATTCTTCGATAGTGGCCAAGATCAATAAGGAAAAGGAGATCTACTCGTCGAGGTGATGGATACGCCTTTTATTCAAGTTCAGCTTTATTCAATTTTATATCATGTTTTTGAATATACTAAAAGATCGAATATACTAGTTTAAACAATGTTCGTGACTGTTGCGATTATTGTTAACTATCCAACTATGAAACCAGAACAAAGTTACGCGAGTTAGTTAACAGTCATCCGGTTGATTGCAGTTGCATAAACTTTGACTAGGATTATTAATTCCTTTTTATTGTAAATCTATCGCGAAAAGGATATAAAATGTAGAAAAACGATTTATTTATGTTTTGCTTGTTTATTATCGCATAAAGCTTTCCTATAAATTGTTAAGTATAATAGCACTGTGTTGCTTATTCCTGCTGTCTTAATATTGATATGCTGTCTTAATGCTATCTTTTTCAAAGTAAAATAGATTTTTTTTTGTCTGGACTATAGCTCGTAAACTTGTAGAATTACTAGCTATGATAGTTTCTCCAACGATATACATATTATGTGCTATTATTAATTATCAATCTGTTGTGACTTTATTTATGTATCTATAAAATTGTTTGCTTAGTGTGTGGAATCGTGATAAAAATTATTATTTTAAAGCATCTCTGAATCCATGAATCGAAAAATGGTTTTTAAATTAATTAGACCATAATACATTTCATCGGAAAATGGACAAGAAAACCATTTGCAGTTTACATGTAGGGTGGGCCATAAAACATTTGTTTCAAGATTTTATTTATTTACTTTTTCATCTATAATAATATTTGGCATGTTCGAGCCTTAACTTAAAGTTTATTTGTCTTACAGAGCAGTAATTTAACATGAATATAATGCCAAATATCTGAGTCATGCCTGGAAAATGTAAATACAATGTAAATGTAAATTTTTTTGGAAGGCACTATTTAATCTATACTGAAACGAAAACTGTATTTTTTTTATTTTTGTCTGTCTCTCTGTCGGTCTGTATCAAAGCCACGCATTACGTTGAATCTACTGAATGGATTTAAATGAAATTTAGCATGATTTGAATTTATACTAGGCGACAGTTTCACTTTCCATCAGGAGAGTCCATTGTTTGCTCTCTGATGATTTTAAAAATATATATATTCCTGTGACCAAAGAGTACTAGGCCGTGTGAAAAAGTAATTAATTATACATCAAAATAGACAAAATCACTAATCACATATATAAGTCTAAAAATAGACAAAGCGGAGAAGAAACCTTGAATAAACTAATCCACCACAGTCGGAATTTGTTAAAAATTTAGCAAGAGAAGTTGTAAAAGTTATTACCGCTCAAAAGTAATTATTAAAAGAATATTATAGTTTGAAAATAGAAATATTCTGAAGAGTCTACATAGTCAACACTGAAGATCTCTAATGAAGACATGGTTTTACTTTTGATTTTGGCCAGAAATAAATCTGAATAAGCGGGTCATTTGTATTCTCTTTTAACGTCAGAGTAAGGCAAGGGATCTCTCAAATGATATAACATCTACTCAAAGGAACTACTTTTTAACTGAAGAATCATTGGATATTTTGTCAGGTGTTTGAATCTCAGTGCTTACAAGAACATAAAACAGTGTGCTAGCTAAAAATTCAGAAAATGTAAATCTCAACAATTTCATGGAAAATGTATCTTTAACACATAGCTTGAAAACGATGAGACTTACAGTTTGTCTGTGGCACAACAAGTTACCATTGTTAAACCTAATACTTCCATCTAAGAGACCTTGTCTTTCACCAATTTACCCAAAGTAACACAAAATTAAATTAGATAATTTTGTTCCACCCCAACTACCTCAACCTACCCATCCCAACTATAAACTATCCAATCATAATCCTGGGTAGGGTTTGCTCATCTCTCCCATAAAGACTTCCATTCGCTGCAATTAGTACAGAATAAATAATTACATGCGCCACGTAGACTTACATAACAATATCGAATTGCCAAGCTAAGCTAGGCATTTCTAAGATATTTCAATCGTACGAACTCACACCCTATTACCCCTTACAACGGGTTAATGTTAAACCCTTTTAGGATTTAACATTAACCCGTTGGTCGAGTGGTTAGCGACCCTGACTACGCAATCAACGGGGCACGGGTTCGATCCCCGACCGGGACAAGCGTTTGTGTGACGAGCATAAATATTTGATTTCCGGGTTTGGGTGTTTATTAAATATATTCCAATATTTATATATGTATTTCTATGTAATAGTATCGTTGACTAATACCCATAACACAAGCAAATAATTTGCTTACTTTGGGGTTAGATCAATAAGTGTAATTTGTCCCGTGAATATTTTATTTTCATTATTTATTTATTTATAAATTATATATATTACAAAATAATAATATATGCTATTCATATCTCAAAGATATATTTTAGCATATTCAATGTCACTCTTATTAAAAACCATGATAAAAATTCTTCAAATGTTACAAACAAACGTGCGGCCTTCCAAAAGTGTCGATTATTGGTGCCACTACGGTAACTATTTAATGTATGACGTCGCACAACACTGCAGAGTAACCCAATTTTGATATTTTTTTTATTTTATTAGATAGAATATATTCCGAAGGTTATCTCATATCCTTTTTGAAAAAAGAAAAGAAACCAAAAGTGTACGAAAACATTGGATGATTGATTATTCACTTTTTTAAGCTTTTTCGTACGCGATAACTCCTTAAGAGGCTAGTCCCCGACAGTGGGAATTTAAAATTGAACACACATATCCATATATTTCACTAATCATATACGTCGACCATACGTCACACTATAGCCCACACTAGGCATAAAAATTGTGTAATCGTTGCGTGTTTTCTTCTGCGACATACGTAATGACACTTACAAAAACCGCAATGTCTCTATTTTTCATTGATTTGGCAAAAGTCAAGGTGGAGCCATAGTGAACGCGTTCTACGTGTAGTAATACATTATGTTATTCACAACTGATTGATAGTGTATAATTTTGATTAAACTGCGATTAAGTATTAATACTTAATTACTTAAATATTTAATACTTCAGAACATAATACAGAGCCATGGTACGTAAATTAAATGTATATTAAAATCGACCAAAAGTATTAATCTTTTTAAATGTATCACAAAATTAATCAAATCGGAACCGATCTCCTCAAGGGATCATAGTAATTTACGTATCTATATATGTACATATATTCAGTAACATAAAAGTACACAGTCTTACAACATGACTTATTTGTGGTTACATTTAAGTTTTTGTTTAATGTGAGTGAAGCCATCGGTGACCACTCTGTTATTCAAATAGTTAACAACCCTAACTACGTAATCATTGGGGCTCGGGTTTGATTACCCACAGGGTCAGGCATTCATATATTGAGCATAGGGTTTGTATTTCTGGGTTTGGGTGTTTAATAAACATATTTGAGTGTTTTATGTGTATTTCTATGTATTCATATCATTAAGTAACACATAATTAGTAAATAAATTGCTTACTTTGGGGTTAAGTCAATTTGTGTAATTTATATACCGATATTATTTTTATAATTCTGATATAAAGTTTGTTTGTAATTAAAACATCCATCCAAGCGGCACTTATGCTTATAAGTATTTCATAATTAAAATAAAATAAAATTTACCTTGGAATGTTGATCGATTCTTATGTTTACTAGGACTCACCAGTTATTCAGTAAAACGGGTGGTGTCTCTCATCGCCCATTTGCCAACTTTAATAAGTCTATTATTAAAAATTTGACTTAATGAAACAAGGGAGTCCATGCTCTGAGTTGAACAGTGTAACTAGTAGATTGATGCAGAACTCATGCTTTCTTTATTTACCCCATTTCAAATTATTGACAATATTTTCAACAATATTCTTCAAAATATGCTGTGGGTTTGGAAATGTATTAAATCTCGATTAACATTGCAATTTTTCTAAGTATTGGTGGATAAATTTTGAAGCATCATTATTATTCAATATTATGCTACTGTTACGCTTGCCCGAATATGTAGGGGAAAATTGGATGAAGTCATATAAGTTTAGTGACTGCATATTTTTGGTTCACTTTTTGAAGCAATTTTTAAAATTTCTCTTTTATATACAAGGGTACGTAAAGAAAATCAAAAAATGCTTTACTAATATAATACAGTGACATAGTAGACAATTTAAAAAATATTTTTATCTTCCCACTACGTATATAGATAGAAATTACTCATTTTTCAAAAATCGAGTTTTCACCAGATCTTCACGGTTTAAGATGACGTCAGTATGTCTATGTATGTTTGTGCGTGCAAACATCGCACTACTTTTTAACGGCTTTACCTATCGAAACGAGGTTGATGGCATTCAATTGGACTCCACTCAACTTAGACTTTTTGAAGATTTGAACCAATTCGGTTTAGGAAATTTTGAGAAATTTGGATCAAATCTCAAAATTTTTTCTGACGAAATAGCATTTTTTTAAAATAACTTCAAGGTTAATGTACCGACTGAATACAAAATCTAATTGGCTCTTTTCCTCAAAAAACTGCCCCCTTCCATAAATTGAACTAATAATTTTTGGACCTTTTACAATAATTTAGTACGTAAAAAACTACGTCAAATACCATTTCAAATATCAAATCAAGTTTCCAAAAGTTACAGCTTTACAAATATTAAAATTTTATTGTTTACAAGAATATCATTTCATATTTGTAAAATAAATTTAAAAGACTAATACACCCATCGATTTCTAGACCTAAACAGCTCTTTTAATTAAAGACTTTGTCTACTTGGATAAAATCGACTAATTCTTTCGGGATCCATCAATAGCAAAATTTTTAACAAATTTTTTTTTATATTTCTTTGTCGTTTTTCAGCCAATTAATTTTGTAGTTAATAAAACATTTTAGACTCTAAATTCGATCGAAAAAAAAAAATCGACCATCATTTTGAAAATAACCAGCTTTTAAAAAATTGAAATACTGTCAATTTTATAAACTGTAATTTTTTTAACTCTTCGAGCTTAAAACCTCAATTTAGCAGAAAGTTTCAGGGATGGCCTGAAGAGTTAACCAATGTACAAATTTTTATGAATATAGGAATTTTAATATTACATATGACTCTAAAATACTATAAACATTTTGCACGCCTCATAACTCAAAGCGTTTGAAGTAGTGTTTCACTTCCGATTATTCAAAATCAAGCACTTTAGTAAATTAGTAAATAAAAATGCCTCAATGATCACCAATTTTCATTTATACTGTTACGTGCTTTGGGATCGTAATTGTAAGAAAACGCCACCTATATTAAACCGTGTATTAACTACACTAAGGTACAATACACTACGATGAAATACGTAAATACACTGATAAGCTAACGTTAATACACTATACACACTGGTCACACTCGCTGTACTAACACCAAACTTAACCGTCTACGCTGTATCACTAAAACACTTCAGCTTATTCACTGTATTACACACAGGTCACTTCGATTCACACTGGTCGCAAGATTATTCGCAAGAATACTGTGACATGAGTCGACCTAAATTAAGAAAATACTAATTAATTTATTTATATTCATTAAAAAATATTTTATGTCGTTATTTCCACAGAACATATTTCGAAACAAAAAAGTTTGAAAAAATATTTACATTGGCGTGTTTATTTATTGTATAGGGATCACGATAACTACCAAAAATACGGACGGTCTCGAGACCGTGTTTTTCATTATTTCTAGAATGTCATACTCTTTCACTTGTTTCGTATCTTATGTCAATTCAATAGCGTGTTTTTTTTTATAAAACAATAAATATTAACAATTTTTTTTCTCTATTTCTTATTCGTAAGATCGCAACAAGCTGATGGCTATCCTGATAAAAAACGAAAACATCGCCTAAAGACATCAAAAATGTTAATGGTGCTGTCCGTTGTTATTCGTGTTGCAAAATGACAATGCCACACGCATAGGTCTACCGACTACCTTACCCTCCAAACCGGAACACGGCAATGACAAACATTGACGCTATTGTGGCAGAAATGGGTAAGGCGGTGGTACCAAACACATGCGAGACGTTGTGGAACTCTACCAAGTACTACTGAAAGGTTTGTTGCAAAATGTACTTTATTTTGTTAAAATAAAAAAGCTTTAAGTAATTGTTGCTTACTACTAGCTTAATTTTATAAATAATTGTCGTGAAATTTTTTTTTCATAATAATTAAAAATATTTTCATAATAATACTTTTATGAGAGTTTAAGTAAGCATAAGCGATTGATTACACTCGCAACCCACCCTGATGGAATATTTAAGTCAGAAAATAATTTCAAACTGACGTGCTTCCGCCTTTGATACTGGGGGGATACTGAAATTTTTGATGGACGTTTTTAAAAAATCATGTTGACATTTTACCGATTAAATTCTTCATATAAATTTGTGTGGAAGATGGTGGACAAAAATATTAAGCATATTTGTATTCAAATTACTTTTTTATAGGGTCGTTTAACAAAAAACTAAGACGGTGAAAGTGTAATATAATTCTTTATTAAAAAATAATTTTAAATTTTTTTTAAAATCGTTGGCCAATAAATACTGTAATTATTGCAAACGGAAAAGGTCGAGTTTAAGGTTTTGGGTGAAGTTTACGATTTTTTTTCTACAAAACTAAGAATTATTTTGAAAATATCTCTCGGTGAAACTGTTAACAGTTTCATTAAAATTATCACCGAATTTTTCTAGAAAGCAATTCTATTTATTCATTAAGGAATTTTGAAAACTGCAACACTCGTTTTAGCAGTTTTTAGGGAATGGGGCCTTAATGAATAGTGATCGGGTCTTCTGCTCTGAAACCAGCTTTAACGCGACATACATATATTGCACATATATAATATATAAAAATATAAACTGTCCAGCCATTTAATAGCGGACAGCTTTCAATGGAGTAAGCGATAACGCCGTAAACAACTCGAGATGGACTTTATTTTCTTTGACGGACATTGAAGTACACGAAACTATTTTTTTTTTATAAGAAACTATTTTATTTTAAATAAGGATCAAATTCGCAGACCCTTGGCTAATTATGAATACCCTGGCAGTAGCATTGCAACCTTTTCATCCGGTGAGTGGATAGCTCCAGCCATGCTTAAGACGATAGTAGATACATTTGAATAACCGGTTTTGCAAAATAGGTTTCGCCGTATTGGTCCCGGCCTCCTTTGAAGAATAGGCCAACTGCCGTTCTGCCAGGCAGGTCGTAAAAGGCGACCGATTGGCTATCGAGTCACGACCATCGTAGCTACTAGGTGGTAGAGTTCTGCATTGTCTCGCCCGGGTCTAGTACCACCGCCTCACCTATTCCTATCGTAATAGCGTCAGTGCTTGTCGCTGTCGTGTTCCGGTTTGGAGGGTAAGGTAGCCGGTAAACTTATGCATGTGGC
Organism: Apodemia mormo; assembly: GCA_036924255.1. Lineage (NCBI taxonomy): Eukaryota > Metazoa > Arthropoda > Insecta > Lepidoptera > Riodinidae > Apodemia > Apodemia mormo. Next base: position 39,249,527 of record JAUPFN010000002.1, read on the forward strand.
ATTAGACGTCGCCACAATATAGCAACGCACCATTAACATCTTTGGTGTCTATAGGCGATGGTTGACTCTTTCCATCAGGAGACCCATCTGATTGTTTGCTATCTTATAATATAAAAAAAGTTCTTTAGTCAAATATAATCATATCGAATGAGTATACAATGGCGCACAAAGAAAACTGTAAGCTTGACTGTAGATAATACAAGGCTTTACGACAGGCCTGTGTTAGACGTTACAATGTAGTTTTGTGATGAATTCAGTAAAACACTGCCTAAATATAACAAATATAAAGATAACAAAGCCAACGCGTTTTCAAAACCACTAAAAAGTTGCTTTCTTCATAAAATACTTCACCGTCCAAAGTTTGCTAAAATATGAGACATACATACTGTGGTCAAATATGAATAATTAGTCTGCAGGGATGGCAGTCGCGAACGAAGTCACGGACACAGCTCGTTTATTATAAAAGTAATGATAAAAAGGTTTTCAGAAAGTAAGTGTATAAGTGATAAAATATTACATTAAAGCTTCGTTCTGACCAGACTAGTATTTTAGTGGAGTAGCTAGTAATTTAGTAACTAAATACGTCTGAAATTACCAAAAATTAAGCCAAGTAAATTAGTGTATATTTTAGGCAAACCAATTTATTTACTTTTTTTTGAGCAAGTATTTAGTGTCTCCCAATACTCGCCCCGCTTATTAGCCCACTGATTAAATAAGTGTGAATCTATCATTTTAATCAAGATCCTTAGTTGGATTATGCTGTCTGTTACTTTATAGGATGTTCATGTCGCGAAACAAAACTCACTTGTAAACTGCACTCGACCAACATGTGAACAATATTTTGAAAGCGGTATCAAGTAGAGCTCTTTCACACGAGCGGCATGTAGCCAACGGCAGAGGTAACTTCAGCCGTCGACACGTGTCGGCGGCAGCCGACGGCGCGACGACCACAACCGTCGATCTATAGCAACACTTGCATTTGTAGCGTGACGCGTCCGCCATTTTGTCATTCGGCTGCATATAGTTTAAGAGTGCGCACGCGAGAGTAGAGAGTAGAGGGTAGAGAGAAAAAAAAAATCCATCTTGATCTCAATTGGTTAATATTTCTTGAAACCAAAATGAACGTTTTTTTACTTTTCGTTTTTGTCGACGTCGACGAAGTAAAACCAATAATAGTATTTCTTCTTCGAAGTCCATTTTGCAACTGAGTCCTATACTACGAGAACTGATGACGACTGTCGCTGATCTTTGAAGTTGAAATGTCGACGGCTGCCGTCAAGGCGCCGACATCAGCCGTCGGTGCGTCGTCGAATGTCGCCGACACGTGTCGACGGCTGAAGTTACCTTTGCCGTTGGCTACATGCCGCTCGTGTGTATGAGCTCGTATATAGCAACTATAGTACTCTTCACTCGACTAAAATACTAACGTATTGTGTGAACTAGGCTTTAGCGATACTTTGGAACCCTTCTAATATTTAAATGAGTTTCAAGGTAACTTCACAAAAGTTTTGTCAGATTTGACATGCGAAGTCAGCCGAGCGAACTCGAAAGCTCCCGATCATGTGGATCGATTTTCTACTTGAACTTCCTAAAGGTTCATGTGCGTTCTCGACATTGAGAATTTTATAGTACGTAAAGTACGGTCAGGGCTACACCTGTACTTTCCTGTCGCAACATATCTTTTGGATGACTCAATATATTTAGTTAATCTGCAAATAAAACCCACCAAGTTCATTTCAATTCAAGCGTGATGTACGATTCTATAGATATCGTCGCTTTTGCACAACTAAACTTTAAGTAGTTTTCAATGGAGCTTGTATGAGATTTTCAATGTTATTTCTTAGCGGACGTTTCAACCAGTAAATTCAATTTATCTGTAGAAAACTTCATTAAAATTTTAATGAAGTTTTCTACAGATGTACCAGTGTGTAAAATGTGCCTTTTAATATATACACTTTTCATCGTTGCCTTTTATTTTTTTTTAATACCAAAAAATAACGTTTAGTAAAAGGAAACTGGCTTTAACTGAAATTAACACTTTGCATCTTTGTATAATCTTGTACGATAAAAATGAGCAATATTTATATATAGATTTATATAGAGCAATAATTATATTTCTTGTTTAACAAATAAATGACAATCTGGCTATTTCTAATCTGCTTAATTTTCTGGCATTGCGCAGAGATGTAGGTCGGCTGCATCTTCTATCGCAGTGAGTAAGTACCTTTATGACTCGCATGTGCATTTCACGTTGTAAATCGGTGATAAGATTCGGCGATATCTACTCGTCAGACAAACTGGTTAAACGAATATTGGGTTTAATTCCCACTGCCTAACTGGGAACTCTGACTATAAGGGAACCGGCATGGTAATAGTTTTTATTGCATAAAGTTTGCAAATTTTTGTCGCCAAAAACCTTAATCGAACTGAAAATAGCTAATACTACCAATGTAGTGTAAACAAAACGTACGGCATTTTATTTATATACACTGTCTGAGCTCCATAGTTTGCCTTTTTAGGGTTCTGTATCTAAAAGTTAAAACGGAACCCTATTACTAAGCCTTCACTGTCTGTCTGTCCGTCTGTCTGTCTGTCACCAGGCTTTAATTCCTAAACCGTGATAGCTAGAAAGCTGAAATTTTCAAAAATCATGTATTTCCGTTGCCGCTTTAACAACAAATATCAAAAATAAAAAATAAAATGAAAATGAAGGGGGTCCCCATATAATAAACATGTTTTTTTTCGTATTTTTTTGTTATAATGGTACGGAACATCTTGCGATGGTCTTACGCACACTTGGCTTGTTTTTGAACGCACAGCGCATTGCGTAATTAGTTTTCTGAATCCACAGCCTGCTACGTATATAATTTTTTCTGAATCCAAAGTATTAGACTTTGGATTCAGAAAAAATTATATACGTATTTATTTAAATTTTTTGAATCCAATGACGGTTGCTTTAGTTTTATTGCGTTAAAAAACTATATATTAGAAACATTAAATTAATAAAAATGAACATTTACACACTCTACATTCATTTGACAAACCTCATAATATAAACTCATGTTTATGACTACAGTCTTTTGGCAAACTTAGAAGAGAGTTTTTGTTTTGTCTATGGTCAAATTTTGACCTCAGAGCGATCGCTAATTCTAATATATTTTGCAAACATCCAACGAGATGATCCTATCACCACCACAAACAACAACACAGATACAGATTTAGTTACGCACACAACACTACACCGTCGTCGCCGGTCTCGACGACGAAGACCTATCGCCCCGCGCCTAACGCAGGGCACAATGCCACGACTCCACCCACCACTACTAGTCCGAACGTCGCACTAAGCTGAGGTCCGCTCTCACAGGCGACAGCCCTTAGTGCGGGCGTTTATAGGCCCAATAATAATTTAAGTTCTGGCTGAGCACACTGCTCGACCAAAAAGTCCGGTGATACAGTAACGACCCATAAGGTCAACTGCAATAGCCATTTCGAAAAAAAAGGCATAAACCTATCGCGTGTATTTTCAACTTACATTTAACTAAATGTTATAAATAGAAATCAATATCGTAACATTATCGATCAAGGAATTTCTACACTATAAAAACAGGGTTAAAATAGAAATAACGGATAAATTATTTATATCGTGTAGTAATTATGACAAGACCTTCGAACAAAGCGTTCAATGTTGACATTGACGTGTCGATGTCACCTTGTGTGCTTAATATTATGGTGTCCTTGTTTCTAGTAAGTGTTAACCGTGTTAGGTACCAGTAAGTAATATGCGGAGGAGATAAAATTAAGTTTATCACGTAATTGTTTTTACCATTTTGCTGTTTCCTGCTAAAAGGAGAGAAACTGGATGTATATATCCTACTCCTATATACTTCTAATGAATTCGGTTGCGAGTTCCAAGACAGCTTAGTTTTTTCCTAGAGCATAGGGAATGTTTGTTACTGCTGATTCGGTTTACAAAAGTTTAAGTCGTCGGAACGAGAGGTGGGGACATTACCCTATTTAAAAAAGTAAGTATCATCACGCTGGATCCTTTGCGAAGTACGCAACGAGAACTATATGTCTAGAGACTTTCTAGTATACCACGATTCACTAATTTGTCCGCTGAGTGGTGATCCCCATCGCCACAGTTTTACCGACTTACGCTTTACGTGCTTATCTGAAGCGCAAGGTTGGTAACACATCACCAGCCATACTCCAAGCTACAATTTGTTTTGAAAACCTCGAAAAATAAAGCTTTCTCCCAACCCAGGGATCGAATACGGGAACGTATGATCTGAGCTAAATAAGCAATCTCTACCACCAACACACCACAAGACACATTAAAACTATGCATTTGTGGTTGGTAAGGACTGCTTTTGAAGAATGGACCATCCGCCTTTGTTTGTCAAGATTGTCTAAGCATGTAATTATCATAATGACGTTTAGGTGGTAGAGTTTTTTAGCGTTTTATCCAGGTTTGGTACTGCCTTTAATAAAAAATAATAGCAAGTTAATCGTCTTGTGGCGTGTTATTGTGCCATATACGTCTTTCGTGTTCGGAAAAGGGCGCGACGTCGTGCCGTGATAATGTGGCCACGCAAATTATGCTAATATTATAAAAGCAAATGTCTGCTTGTCTGTTGCTCACACTTTTACGACAAAATTGCTAAACTTAGTTTGGTAAAATTTGGCAAAGAGATAGTTGAAGATCTAGAGTTAACTTACCAAAATTCTATCTCTAAGGGTCTGCAATAGGGGATGTAAGTTTGTATAAAAATTGATAACTCTTGTATAAAAATTTAAGTTCCGAGTTACATTATCCAGCCTAAATTAGACCAGACCAACTAACAAGTAAAAAATGCAACTTTCAACTTATCATAAAAATAAGAAATAAGGCCATTTTTTTAATATAATCGGTAGAAAGCGTTTATAATCTTTCATCTTTAAATTTGAAATCATTACCATTTCTTATATAATAAGGGAAAAACAGACAAGAAAGTCATAAGTGACTACCGTTGCTTATGAATAACTGCAAAAGTAAATATGTTGAATCCTTTCAAAATATTTGAACAATCATCCTTTAAAGGAATAAAAATATGCTGCATGCCTGGTCAAAACGAGAAGCCTATTATCTTTTCCATCAAGGCAAAAAAAATATTTATGACTCGAGGAATTAGTTACGAATCAATTTTTTTGTGTAGTCCAATCATTGTTTGAAAAAACCCAGATGCACAATCAGTCCTGAAAAACGTTCTCTAAAACTGAGAGCATAATATTAAATTGTGCGCTCATTTCAAATAGAATCGCGTCGATCGCGACACTGTTAATTCCATTATTTTTTGTACATTGCTTTTTAAAATCAACTATAAATTTTGCGCTTAAGGTTGGACATGCAAGAAATGTACTTATTTTTTTATTTATTTATATTGTACTCAGAGAACAGCACAATTATGAAAAAAAAAAAAAACGTAACATAAATACAATGGGCGAGATTATCTCTACTTAAAGAGATTTCTTCCAGCCAAACCGTAAAAGGAGATTAAAAAAAATCAAATGAGTAGACTTGGTGTACAAAAGAATATTATGGTTTATATTTTTGTCATATCTATAACTACTTATGTGAAATTAGCGAAAGTATTAAGTGTCAGTTTTTTTCAGGTTTGTGCATCTTGGGTTTTTATATTATTGAATTCAAAGTTCATAATTCGTAGTCTAGTCGTAGACTTGCAGCTACACGATGCTACGAGAACCGTGCCTCAAGCACGAACTCCTTGCGAAAAAGTATTCGTATCGTCATCGAGAAATAAACGTATGAAAAATGATCAGCGCCCCTATCGTACGTAAATGGAACTAAATTTCGAAGCACAAGCAAATTTTATTGAACTTTCGTATCGCAAACGTATCGAGAAATACGTGAAACGTAACAAAATTGCGAGCACGAACGGCGTTTTGAAGTATCGTATCGCAAATTTCGAAGGCTGGGTATCGAGAGGTGACGAATCTTTTTTCACTTACAATTTGACGGTGAAAAAAGGTTCGAGTTGTTTAAAATTATTTATTACGCTCGTTTTTTAAAAAATTAAGTAGTTTTAGTTACTTCCGGATATTAATACAATAAATGGAAAGCTAAAAATGCAAATACCACCTATATTTCAACGTAATTCTCTATTATATTCTCATTGGATGTTTACTTCAAAATGAAGAAAATAATAGACGAGATTTGATGTAAGCAATTTTTATTCTCACATTTTTATTTGTGGTAATTTTTCACTGTTTGCATTTATATTACAATACTGGCTATTACCAGTGACTTCGTCCGGACTTCGTTTACTCCACACTGCTCTTCCCCCGTAGGTGATAGCGTGATAATATGTAGCCTATAGGTTGACCTAACCTGTTAGTAATATTCATGCAAAATTTGAAGTAAATCCACGCAGTACTTTTTGAGTTTACCCCGGACATACATACAGACAAAAAAACATACAGACAAACAGACAAAAATTCTAAAAACTATATTTTTGGCTTCGATATCGATTGTAGATAACGCCCCAAGTATTCTTTAAAAAATATTCAATGTACAGTTTTGACTTTCCTACGATTTTATTATATGTATAGATTATTTTTCAGAGAAGTTAGATGTAGGACTAAACAGAGAAAAATATTTGATCCTATGGATTTAAATGGTACCGAATTTAAAAATAAATATCGCCTCAACAAAGAGGCTCTTACATTTCTCTGTGAGCAACTCCGCCGAAAAACTTCATTAAGACTGAGTTCCAGGATAACTCTAGAGCTTATTTCCTTAGAGGAATCTTGTTTCTGGAAGAAAGGATCCAATCTTCACTTCACATCACGAAACAAAAAACTTCACGTAATAAATAAGTTACATAAAACTTCCAGGACGTACTTTTCCATGAACTTCACCATAGTTATATACTGCATAAAGCTAGTCTAGTTTTCATTTTATAATATTTTATTTATATTTAATGCGAGGAAACAATTTAAATGTAATGTTTTCGAGAGCCCGTACGATTGATTATAAACAAACTTGACCTTGTCTTTGTTTGGTATCGTATACCTATGTGAAGTGCCAAGCGGTCGTCTCGTTCAAAAACCGTAGAACAACGTAAGATCGTTGTTAGAATGGTTTCGTCAAAATAAATTTGATTTTTCTTAGAGTAGAGAATGCATTTCTTTATTTTTGTGTATTTTATTAATTATGCTTAAGTTAGGTGTGATTTTAGTTATCAATAAATATATTTCTATATAGAATATAATGAAACCGATAATATACGATTAAGTTTTTGAACGAAACTAGTACCTTCCTGCTTACGTTAGGATGACGTCACTAGCGTAATCGTATCGAGGTCTCGAGAGTCGATAGAAGGTGCTTCGTGCTTCATACTATCGTCATACTCTGTTAACGTATCGAGTCCTCGATACGTTAACGATACGAAAACGCTTAAATTTCGTGCTTGAGGCTCCGTTTACTTGATTTACATTTTACGCCTTAAGACGCTGTCAACACCAAAATCGCGCACTCTAATTTCTATCGGTTACTCCGATACCTCCTCCGATACGAGAGCCCACTATCAGTGTAACTGGGCAGCTAGATCTTATTATTAAGTAAATATTGAAATTGAAATTATGTATCGGGTTCGGCCACAGTCTTTGACATATGATGAATAATAACATGATTGACATGATGAATATTTTTTGTGATCTGTTATAACAAATACTTTTTTTTAAAAAACTGCTTAAATAACATCAATTTCAACAAATTAGGTCTTGACAGCCTCTTAATAATTTAACCGTAATTAAACTGTAAACATACTGCTTTCCATTTCCTATAAGATATTTACAAAATTAAATCGATATCTCCTAAAAAGTATATATACCCTTTGAAACTAAAAAAAATTTTTTTTATTCGGTTCTCACGTTTTCGAGTAATTGTTAAACATACATACAAAAAGATTTTGATGAAATATTGACCTCCTTTGTTTTGGGAACTCAGTTGTAACAGTATTTATTCACATTAAACAAGCTGCTTAGCAGAAAACATCCTGATATATACAATGTATAAAAAAACTTGTGCACTCCGAAAGAGGTATATAGGTACGTCAATATCAAAAAAAATAATAAAATAATGTCCCCGTGTTGGTCCTGGGCTCCTTTGAAGAATAGGCCAACTGTCGTTCTACCAGGCAGGCCGAAAAAGCGACCGATTGGTTATGCGAGTCGCTATCATCGTGGCTACTAGGTGGTAGAGTTTTTCATTGTCTCGTCCAGGTCTAGTACCACCGCCTTGCCTATTTCTGCCGTAATAGCGTCAGTGCTTGTCACCTTCGTGTTCCGGTTTGGAGGGTAAAATAGCCGGTAAACGTATACATGTGGCATTAGACCTCTTTTCTTCAACATCTTTGGTGTCTCTATCATCTATAGGCGATGGTTGACTCTTTCGATCAGGAGACCTATCTTCTTGTTTGCTATCTTATGATATAAAAAAAAATCTCTTTGACGATTGGGCAGGGTTTTTTACACGCTGTATATGAGGCAAGATAATAAAAATATTCGTTTTTTTGAAAAAGATTAAGGTTTTAGAGGTGTGATATTCCGTCTAAATTGTGAGAGTGATAATTTTTACCCAATTGCGCTCGAATGAGGGATATGGTCGAAGAGGAATATGTTGTATGATTGTATGTGTGTATGTATGTATGTATTGTTCGGCACGCTCTATATCTCAAACGATTTGATTGATTTAAGATGTCCTTAGTTACGTATTTATAGTGGAAGTGATATTATTAGCTATATAATTTTTACCCAACTATACTTAAAGATGGGTTATGTTTAATTCGCATTTTACACAGCTAAAGGTACAGCCAAATTTTAATTTTATAATAATAGCCTTATGGCCCCTAACAATGAATGGGATATATTATAGTTTTTAATAACAATTATGATATGAAGATAACAAAAAACTAAAATATTTGTTACAAAATATAAGGATTAATAATATTTTAGGATATAATTTATTTCCTCCGTGTTGGTCCCGGGCTTCTTTGTAGAATAGGCCAACTGCCGTTCTGCCAGGCAGGTCGTAAAAGGTGACCGATTGGCTATACGAGTCACTACCATCATGGCTACTATGTGGTAGAGTTCTGCATTGTCTCGTTCGGGTCTGGTTCCATCGCCTTACCTATTCCTGCCGCAATAGCGTCAGTGCTTGTCACTGTCGTATGCCGGTTTGGAGGGAAAGGTAGCCGGTAAACTTATGCATGTGGCATTGGACCTCGCTATAAGATAGCAACGCACCATTAACACCTTTGGTGTCTATAGGCAATGGTTGACTCTTTCCATCAGGAGTCCCATCTGCTTGTTTGCTATCTTATGATATAAAAAAATATATATATTAATTCGGCAATAATAGACATTAAGCTACGTGAAAGTGAACTTAAATCTGGAAACGTTACGTCACACCGTGGTAAAACATCACCTTGATATAATTTTCATAAAACCCACAGAGTATGTAATGTAGATATAGGCGTGTTTTCATTAGACGCTATGACTGTCATGAGCGTTCTCGCGTTAATTTTAGTTTCAAATTAAAAACGCGAACTTTTTATAATAAATGTACGTTAATCTATACATCTATACAAATAAATAAAATTGAAGTGTTTGTTTGTAATATTAAAATAACCGATTTTAACTAAATGCATATGGATGTATACACAGTATATATACCAAAACAACATTTTTTACCATTTTTTTCTGTCTGTCTGTCTGTCTGTCTGTTTGTTCCGGCTAATCTTTGGAACGGCTGGACCAATTTTAATGGGAATTTCACTGATAGGTAGCTGATGTAATAAGGAGTAACTTAGGCTACTTTTCTTTAGATTTTTTCCCACGCGGACGAAGTCGCGGGCACAGTTAGTTAACAATAATAAATAATAAGGTAAATTATTATATAAATTAATTTTTTAATTTTTATTTTATTACATAAATTAAATTATTATTTATATTAAATTAATTATTAAATAAATTAAAATTTTCAAATTTATTCAACTAACCTATTTCTTGTTGTATCTAAATTTGTTTGATGATCGACACTAAAAGTTGACTTCTACTCAATCTACTCAGATTAATTAGTGATTCCGTGACACAGCTGAATTAAAAAGTTGGGGCCACGAGTTTTATCAATGATACTCGTGTAGTCACGGCCGCGGCCTTCGGATATTTCCGTCTACGGAAGTGACCTAGCAATCATTAAATATGCAGTATGACGTGGTTTATTAAAACTGATTTATTGGTATGGTGATATATTTAGAAAATAATGTTTTATAGCAGGCATGAATAGACTGTGACTATCTTGTTAATCTAGAAATTTATTTGTTCTGTTATAGATCACGAGCTTTCAGGTTCATATTCAGATTCAAGGAAAAATATTATTTGGCCATAGTTAGTTATTTGATGAAGAAGTTAATCAGGGCTGATTCGACGAAAATAATGTGTTAGTCAGATTAAAAAGCATTCTCGTGTCTCAATATTAGTCACCATACTCCTTCAAAACGGCCTGACCGATTTTTTGGAAATTTTATATGCATAATCAAAAGGTCTGAGAATCGGCTACTATCTATTTTTATACCCCTAAATGATAAGGGTTGTCCACTCGTAACATTTTATTTTTTATTTTCTGGACAACTTTTTTTATTTTTACTTTTTTATAATGTGGCATTATTAAATAACCCTAAATTTTCACCCATTTTCAAATAATTTATAGTATGTAACAATTTATAAATATATTTAAACTAATCATGACTACTTTATATCATAAATAAGTACATGACTTAGTTAAGTTTAGCTTGATCATTTTTTTTATTTAGTTGTAATTTAAAAAATTACTTAGTAAGTAAGCCTTAGTATAAAGGCTTAATTCAATAATTTATTGAATTACATTTAAATATGTACAAAAATTAAAAAAAAAAAACAATCAAGTCATAATTTTATAATCGATTAAAATGCCTGATTATTTTAATTTAGAAGAAGTTTGAATAATTTTTGTTTTTTTATGACTAAGTAGATTTTTTATTTCACTCTTCATTTAAGTTGTTATAATTATTTTTTCAATTTTAAAATGTTAAACCTGTTAAGTACGTTGTGCCATTATTGAAATAATAGTAAACGATGATTAGAAGGTAATATTACCTAATAAATGTTGTTTTCGTATTTCGGGTAGTTTTGTTTTATTTGATTTGCCCATTATTGAATATTAGAATATAAATAATTGAGTTCCTACTAATTTCAGGAGTAACAGGATTCTTTATTAGTCAGAATTCAATTGACTTATGATTATAAAAGGTTTTGAATACAAAAAAGTACATCTATGGGTTTTTACGACAGTAAATGTGACCATAGGCTTACTAAAAACGGATATACGACCTATACAGTTTTTTTTTAGGTACATTTTCATAAGGTGTATTAAGCTTTTGATGATTCAACCTTTTTCATTCACTAATTTTAAGAACTTTTCTCATACGTAATTTTTTTATAACTTCAAAACCAAAAAAGTTATGAATTTTTATGTAAAATAAAAAAGTTTTTCTGCTCTCCTGAAAAATCGGGTTTTGGTTTATACGACCTTTCTACCTAAAGGTATCGATATATAAACAAAACTTCATACAAATCCACTCAGTATTTTTGAGTGGTTTAATGATAAATATCCAAACATACAAATTCATACATTTTATAATATTAGTTAGATAATATTTAATGAATATAAAACGCAATTCACCGGCTACCTCATATTAATAAAAAAAGTAACTTCTTAAAGAAGTAATAACATTTATTATTCCATTCATACTTTTAGAAACATAAAAGAGAAACCTATTGTTCTCAAAGGAAATTCGGAATATTTGGTTTGAATTTATTCAGAGCTACACCCGAAAATGCCACAACAGTCATAAATAAAAGTTTTCCAACTTTACCGCAACACACAATGGACAGATTGAGAAAAAAGGGTTGCCGCTATAATGGTTCCCAGAGTATACTTCTTGTACTCGTAATTACCAGTTCACAATCGTTTTTATACGATACTCTAGCATAATTAAGATACACTAGTCTGTGCTAATATTATAAAATATTAAGATTTGTTTATTCGTTTGTTTCTAATGGATAAACTCAAAAATTACTGTACCGCTTTTAAAAAAAAAAATCACCATGTAGTAACAGCTGTCGCCCTTACGGCTCTATTAATCGTCTACGTTACGCAATGATATAAAACTACAATACCACTAAGTAATATGGACTCTTACTCGACAGAGCAAATGGATGCATGGTTTTTAGTTACGTGAACAAAGTCGCAGGAAAAAGCTAGTAAATCATATAATTACACTAAAAGATTTTTACAAAAAGTATAATATATGTTATAAAACAAAAATATATTGCTAATCGAAATTAATTCATTGTAAAATAATTAGATAATACAAAGTGTGGCCTTCTCTGTTCAAAACTTACCCGTACTAGAATTGATGAGTTTGTTAATCTTATCCTGCGGCAATCGCTCCAAGTTAAATTTTAGCAAACCCTTTCACTTTTGGGCTGTTATCACTGCATCCAAATCTTCTAAAACACATCTCTGGAGCATATTCCATGCATACTTGCAGGGGTTAATCTTAGCAGGTTAGGACAACACCCGGATTTTTTACGTTGCCAAGTACTCCCTAATCCGCAAAGCTGTATGCGAACGCGCGTTGTCATGCATTTAAGTGAAATGGAAGGCAAAAGTTTGTGCAAACGAATGAACTTAAGGGTTAAGAACATCCTCAACGTAATTTTGGGAGTACATTTTTAAATACATAAGTACGAGCTCAGTTCATCTGTTCTGCATACTACCCGCAATTGTATGGTTATTTTCGATCGAAGCAGCCTAGAATAAAATAATGATGATGATGATGAATAAACCACACAATTCCCCGTGCCTGAAAAGAGCACATAAAGCTGTTGAACTGGTTGAAGTAGATATATCAGGCTAAATGTGGATCAGACCAGTGTCGCCCGCCAACAAGACGTTGAACTGCATTGAAAAGTTTTTGGGCATTCAATTCATTCAGCTTATACAAGAAAAAGGTGACATTATATTTTTTTATTTAACTATTATCTGAATAAATTCCTTTTCTCATCATCATACTTCAATCTCGGGAATTTTAAAAGAATTTCAAAAGAAATTTTATGCAAAAGTTTAAGTTTAACATTATTATTCTTTTCCAGTTGTACCGTAAGAAGATATAAGAAAATTCTCGAGAAAAGGATGTATTTTTTACAACTTTTTGAAACACAATGGAAGCAGCTTTCCGTAAATTAATTCTGTCGTGGCTGAAGATTTATATATTTTGCACAAAGCTTAATGGCCTATGAGCACAAAGGCCACCATGCCCTGTGAGCGTTATCCGATTTTACTGATGCTTAACATTTTACATATGGCTATGGCTATACAAGAATACAGATATACAGTAAACAACTTAACGCGTAATCCAGAAAACTTAACACTCTTACTAAATGCCATAGAATATGCTTGCGGGCTTATTTTTTATATTCTTCGTGTTGGTCAGTGCCCCTGAAGATCAGACTATCTGCCATTTTGACATTATTAGGCTAACTTGTACTAGTGTCAAACGCTTGTCACTATCGTGTTCCAGTTTGTACATTAAGATTACAGGTATACGTATACATGTGGCATCGCCATCAAAATTGTGAACATTTAATTATTTTAACTAGAAATGACAACTTTTTTTAATAATTTACAACACTAACTAAATAACGTACAGCTATATTAATTATGTAAAACTATTTATATTAATTGTTCTAATTGCTACTATGTTTTTGTTCAAATATTATCACATGTAATTAAATATCCCCGTGTTGGTCCCGGGCTCCTTTGAGAAAAAGGTCAACTACCGTTCTGCCATGCAGGTCGTAAAAGGCGACCGATAGGCTATGCCATGCGAGTCACTACCATCGTGGCTTAGGTGGTAGAGTTCGGTATTGGCTCGCCCGGGTCTGGTACCATAGCCTTATCTATTCCTGCCGCAATAACGTCAGTGCCAGACGCCACTGACGTAACTGTTTGGAGGGTAAGGTAGCCGGTAGACTTATGTATGTGTTAGCATACATAAATTTACCGACGAGTTACCTGTGTATGTGTTTTTCAACCGATAAAAAAATAGGTTCTCAACTTCGCTAATTTTTAAGTTTCATAGCTAAATGGCAAAAAACAGAACTCTTATAATTACGCCATGTGTGTCTGTCTGTCTGTTCGTCCATCCGTATGTCACAATCGTTATACTTGGAGACTATGGGTATTGTATGGTTGAAATTTGGAAAATTATGCAGTACGATTGTGAAAAATAAAATTATTTAGGGTAGCTTTCCATATATGTAACTGAGGGATGAAAAAAATATTCAAAAGAACATAGTATCCGTGTGGCATGTTAATACAGGTAATTGTAAATGAAATGAAGGTTTCTAAAAAACAAATTAGATTTTAGCCATATATTGTAAGATATTCGCTTTTGAAGTGGTAAAAAGTGTGGACACACTATTTAGCCCTTCAGAATCGAACTTTTGAATACTTAAAAGTAAAAAATTGTTAAAAATTGGGAATATAGAATTCAACAAAAACTTCATCGTACAATTGGTTTAAACAAAATTGATTATATAGTTTATGATATATGGGACAATTTTGATACTTGCATAAAATATTTTAGTATCTGTACAAAATAAATTTGTGTCTTGGAGAAAAACAAACTCATGCGAGCGACGACGCTGCGCGGGTCAGCTAACAAACAATAAAAATTATTTATCAAAAAACTTTAACCGACGAAAACACTAAAAAGCAAAAATTAATAAACCTTATTTATTAACCTTAATGTCTACATTCTTAAACAAGTGAAAATACCAATTTTGCGACGGTTAATTTTTTTTTATTGAACTGTTTATAATATATACTTATATAATATTTGCTTTTTAGTGTTTTCATGATTTTTAATTTCAACATTGTTAATTTAATTTGGTTATTTCTTTAATTTAAGGTAATTTAATGATCTTTGTACATTAATTATTATATAGCGCCGCCTAAAAATTATTGGGTTATACATTACATTAATTAGGAACTTAGTTATTAAGGTTTATTATTTTCAAAAGGTTTATTATTTTTCTAAAAGTTTTACTATTGTTTGCTTTTTAGTTTTTTACCATTTCATTGGATTAATTTGTTTGGTAAAAGTTTTTATTTTTTGTGACTATAATCTCCTAATTATTACATGCTTAATAAACCGTTTAAGTATCTACATGCATGCCATAAAAATTACGTCTGTTGTACTTTTACTTGCACAATTTAGTAAAAAAGTAGTATAAATTGCTGAATCACGTCTATTATTGAAGCTTCAACACGATATGTCTAATATTTGTTCACGGATATTCACATAATGGCTTGCTTTTATGATAACACGTCCACCTTCCGTCATTTATTATTCTAAGAAACGGAAATATATTACGTAATCGTAAATGCAAACGGGAATTTATTATGTAAACTTGTTAATATGAAAACTGCAAAAATATGTGTGTATGAATATGTTTTATACCCTTTCTTGCCTCAACGGTGGTACAGATTTGGATACAATTTTTTTGCACGTGAAATTTTAACAGACAATAAATTTTGTATTATTATTAATTTGTAACCCGAAAAATATATTTTTGATGTGGGACTTTAAAAGTGATAATTGATACAACTAAAGAGAAGATGTGATATAAACCTATCTGGGCTCATATTAAATCTCTTTGGCATGTCTGTCATATCTCACCATGGCCGTATATTTCAAAGTGGAGAAATTTTCGAATCAAATTATTAAGAAAACATATCCGCTTTCAAAAATAAACATCTCGATAAATTTTATTTTGCAGAACACCTTATAGAATCTAGATAAACGTTATAATCAAATCTTTCTTTTAATGTGATTATGATATGATCAACGTATTTGATATGTGACAAATGATTGAAGCAAGAACAAGTTGATATTATAAAACTTTATAGCGTTTTGCTTGTACTGTTAAACGACCAGAAAAAATTGTCAAATTCGCTTCTATTAGAGCTTAGTCATGCTGATACAGGCCTAATAAATAGGGTTTAAATTTCAGCGAGACGCAGCTTCAACTTAGCTAAAGTTACCATTGCTTTTGCTGTTGACGTGGTGAAAACTGTTGTGGACGTGGGTGAATAATTGTACCGGTGTGGTCTCCTCTTTATTTTTCTGGCCTTCGATTAGTTATTCAATTTTACACCGCTTTATTACTTTCCTTTTAGTGTCATCGCAGAGCTCGCTCACACATGAAGTTGCAAATTGGGTTGTTTGTTTTTTTCTCATTATTAGTTTAGCATTTTAGGATTTAGATGCAAAAATTAAATGACAATTATATTACATACAAAACACAATTACATACAAAAATTCGAATCTAATCAGGCGAATTTGTCGAAGATGTCATCACATATCATGGAGAAATTATTAAAGCTAACAATAAGCTTATTAAATCATGGATCCAAGCAATAAAGAGCTTATGTTGCTCCGTTTATAAACGTATAGTGAATTTTTAGTCCAGTAGTCACTCTATTGATCAACACGTTGAGTATATAGGCATTTCAGGCACTTCGTTTACTGTACAGGTTGTTATTGCATTCGTTTTTCCTTTACATGCGAAATTTATTGCTATCATAGTACGAAGCTAGAACTTAATTTGAACGTATTTTTATAAATTATTAGCGACACGCAACTTGCTACGTTATTAAAGTTTTTTACGCTGATTATTAAATGTTTTTTTAATCCATCGAGACAATACACTTTTCATTGTTAAAATAGCATATCTTGCAAGTCTGGATGTAAATTCTGTTTACTTTTCTTTCAAACCCAGTCGCCACACCTTTGTTCTCTATAGGTGCAAGTTAGCGTTTTATTTTAATTTCAACCACTTTCTTAGTTAAGTATGACTATAGCTGTCCGTGAATGTCAAATTACCTTTTTTTTCGTAGCGATCACATCTCTAATGCATTAATGTTAATTTCATGACTTTTTTTATATACATAACGCAAAATTCCGTGCAATAATTTTAGGATAAGCACATAATTACGAAGAGCAAGATGAGCATCCTTTCTTAAACTTGTGCTTTAAAGTATTTAGCCTAACGTTACATTCATTTTGTTATGCGCAAAAAATATTGTTTTTATATCAATAATTTACCTTCTATATCTGCTTAAAGTAAATCCAAGATCACTAAATCATCATCCAGTTCCATCCATTTAGTTTTTTTTTATTCAATTGTCAGCTCATATTCTTAAGTCACCTCTTCTATGAGCAAATACAAAATGAATTAAGAAACAATTTTAAAAATTGGAGTAAAAGTTATCAGATCAGGCGTAACAGTAGGAAAATATAAGTCTTCATTATTTTCGGACCTACGGTAAGTTTGTTCCATTTCTTACACCGCTTTTATATATTTTCCTTTTCAGTTACATCGCAAAGGTACACTTAAAGTTCGCGAAAAATTGAAAAATAACTAGTTTTCTTCGTCTGAAAATATAAGTATTAAAACTACCTATTATTCCGTCAGTAAAGAAGTCATAAAAGATAATTATACAAGCTTAAGTCTAACCAGACCTTGTAACCGAGTAATAAAAAGGTTACTACGTCAATAAACATGTGCACTACTCGACTAGTCACTCCTTTATTGATGAGCACGTCGCATGTGTAAGCATTTCAGCTATTATATTGCTATTAACTGTGGAAATACGTTACAATGCATTCGTTTTTCTCCGTACGAATTTTATTTTTGACACAGTTCAAATTTTAAAATTCAAATTAAATGTATAAGTTCTTAAACTACAAATTGCTATCAACTGTTTCTTTTCTATCGATCGTCGAGGCGCACAGATTCTAGCCATCGTCTTATGGTGGACGTTCCACATACCCGGGCAAAGCGGTTCGACTCAACATTCTTCATACGAACCGCAAAGGACTGGATCATGCTTCCTGAGTCTGTGTTCATCTGTACAATCTGGGGATCTTCAAGAGAAGAGTGAACAGGTACCTCCTAGGGAAGCATGTTCCATCTTAGGGCTCACCTTAGCTTACCATCAGGCGAGATCGAGGTTAAGCGCTTACCTATCGATAATAATTTAAAAAAAACCCTAAATTTTCTGTGGCTCGAGCGTTTTGAAGAATAAACAATCTGCATACCTGCTAGACAGTTTGTTACAGGTAATGGTTAGCCAAATGTGTCACGATGATCGTAAGTACTAGGATTTTTTCCTATCGCAATAGCGTTTCCGCTTGTTCCTATTATTTTGGTTCGAACGATATCATATGCATGTGACGTTACGACTCTCACATGAATCGCAACGCACAATTAAACAAGAGTCTACAAACTATTGTTACTTACCTACTATCACTAGGATAGCTTCGTCTTGTTTAATGTTAGTTTATATAAAAAGTAACCTGGTTAAGGTTGGAGAGAGGAAAAGACTAACGTAAACACATGCACACACACATTCAAACACACAAACTTATGCAAACACACACGCACAGAAACTTTGCTTTTATAATTTTATTGAGATTGGGATTCAAAACAAAAATAACTTTTAAACTTGCATATATAATACTAGCTGCAGCATGCAGCCCGCTGCATTATAAAAGTTTTTGGTGAATCCCGCGGGATAGCCTTATTTTTCCGGGATAAAAAGTAGCCTATGTGCTATTCCAGGTAATTATCTACCTGTGTGCCAAATTTCATTCAAATCCGTTCAGTAGTTTTTGCGTGATTGAGTAACAAACATCCATCCAAACATCCATCCATACATCCAAACTTTCGCATTTATAATATTAATATAGAATATAGATGAGTGATCTTTACGGAACTCTACTATACCTATTTAGAAGTAATGATGTTGGTGACATGTTCTCTAGTCTTTAATGAGATGCCTAGCAGTAAATCAGGTGACCTAATCTTCAGAAAGAATCCCGGATGAAAACGGGAAATCCATGAATATTTTTATATTACCTTGTAATGATTTTACAGCTTTAAATTCAATATTCAATTCCTAATTTTAAAATTTGGCCGGGATTTTTATAGCAACCCTGTATAATGTGTGTAATGTTAATATTTGGATGTATTATCTAAGATCTAATTTGTATTATCTAAGAAGAGATCTAATTTGTATTATCTAAGAAGATATTAAAATATTGTAATGAAAGTGGCTAGTCAGGCGATGCAGGAGAGATAATAGACCGGGATCCCAGGAACAAACTTTTTTTTGATTAACAACAAGCTGAATTTTTTTGAACAGCTTCGTTTTGATGAGACAACAATCTTTTCTACCTTCGAAAAATCTCGAATCGGGTTGCTAACAAAGATAGATAAAAAAGAAAACTTTAGAGTGTTAGACTAAGAAAAGTTTCTACTTTACATGTAGGACAATGTTACCTTTGAATAATAATAATAATTAACAAGCTGTTGTGAGAAAATTAGGTTGTTATTAAATTGATTAATATCAATTTAAACATCTCATAATTTCGAAACATTAGAGTGGAGGACTCGCCAAAAAAACCATCGACATTCGATGTAGGACAAAATATTCATCTTGTTTTTCATAATATAAGCAAGCGATTAAAGTCAAAAAATAATTATTGTTATTAATAAATATTTTTCCTTCACCGAATCAAAATTTTTAAAACCCCATAACTTTATTATCTACCCAATTTGAGATTTTTCGAAGATAGAAAAGATGGTTGTCTCGACAAAACGAAGCTGTTCACAAAAATTCAGCTTGTTATTAATCAAAAAAAAGTTTGTTCCTGGGATCCCGGTCTATATATTAATATTAAAAACTACCTATCTCTTTGTCGCTAAATAAGTTGTAAAATATAAATATACAAGCTTAAAGCTAACTTGACCTTGTAACTGAGTAAATAAGAGCTTAGACTACTAAAAAGTAATCTTATCAATATGCTTGTGTACTGTATCTAATTAAAAGCCATATAATGGCAGTGAGTCCTAAGAACACATTTAAAATTCGAAAAAATTTGCTAATTAGACGAAGCAGGTGAGAAATATTAGTATTATAACTGTCACTGAAGAAGATATAAAAGATAATTATACAAGCGGCTAACTTGGCCTTGTAACCGAGTATTGAAGGACCTGGGTTACTATGTAGTAAGCTAGCTTATCAGTATGCTTTTGCACTGTGTCTTATTAACACACATAATGGCAGTGAGTGCTAAGAACACATTTAAAAATTCGAATAAAATTTGCTAATTAGGCGAAGCAGGTGAGAAATATTAGTATTATAACTGACACTGAAGAAGTTATAAAAGATAATTATGCAAGTGGATAACTTGACCTTGTAACCGAGTAATAAAGGGCCTAAGTTACTATGTTGTAAGCTAACTTATATGCCTTTGCACTGTATCTAATTAACACATATAATGGCAGTGAATGCTAAAAACGGATTTAAAAAGTTATCTAAAAGTGGCTAATCAGATGAAGCAGTTAAGAAATATTAGTACCATTAATCTATCGCTTAAGAAGTTATAAAAGATTTTTAAATCATTGTAAAAGATAATTATGCAAGCTTAAGGTTAACTAGTAATGAAGAGCTCAGATTTTTGTAGATTTATGTAGTAACCTATCATATGCTTTAGCACTACATATAATTGACAGTTACATAAACGCAATAGGCACTAAAGAAACACTTAAAAATCAATATAAAATTACTAATCAGGCAATGCATTTGGTAATATATTTACCTATCCTTCCAACACTAAAGAGGTTATATAAGACAATTCATGCAAGCTTAAGGCTAGTTTGACTCTATAATCACGTAAATAAGAGCCTGGGTTACTACACCATTAAACTTGTTAGCTGTACCGACACAGTCATATAAAGGCAGTGAAGATATTAAAAAAAAAGTTGCTGATCAGGCAAAACAGGAGAGAAATATAAATGTTAAAACTACCTGTCACTCTATCACTGAAGACGCTATATAAATATGAAATACGTAAAGAAGCTATGTAAATAAGTAAAGAATACGTAAAGCGAAAATTTTGTACCCATTAATACAAAAATCATGCGAACGGAGGAGTATGAAATTTGGCACAGTCAAAGTTTTTATAGCAAAGAAGTGCAAAAAGCTAATATTTTTATACAATCTGCATTAGAAACACATTAAATTAATAGAAATAAATATACACTTTCATTTGTTAGACACATCGTAATATAAAATAATTAATTATACTATTTTGCTTACTGTTAAAGTCTGTTGTCAAACTCACTAGAGGTTGTATTATTTAACCCGTGGCTAAACAGAGTTATAGAATTATAATCGAATTTCAACCAGAGAGTAATCATTGGTATAATTATGCAAGCTCAAGGCTAATTTGACCTTGTATAAATCACTTTGTAAAGAGCCTAGGTTACTACACCTTTAAACTGTGTGATTATAATGGCAGCGTGCACTAAAAAGTCACTTAAAAATTCAAATAAAAACTGCTAAATCAGGCGATGCAGAAGGAAAATATTAGTATAAAAACTACCTATCACTAAATCGCTGAAAAAGTTAATAAAGATAATTAATATGCAACCTCGAGCCTAACTTGATTTTGTCCGCACATAAAAAAGAGCCTAGGTCACTACGTCCATAAACTATATAGATACAATTATATAAAGGCAGTAAATACCAAGAAGTAACCCAAAAATTTAAATATAAGTTGTTTTTAGGTGATCCAGAAGGGAAATATCAGTTTTGAAACTCCTATCTCTCCATTGCTGAAGAAGTTATAAAAGATAATTACGCAAGCTCAAGGAATGTCTAAAAGGTGCTAATTCGGGCGATGCAGGAGGACTATATTAGTATCAAAACTCCACTCCATCGCTGAAGAAGTTATAAAAGATAATTATTCAAGCTCAATGCTAACTTGAACTTGAAACCATGTAATATAGAGCCTAGGTTACTACGTCAATAAGCATGTGCATTGTTCGCACAGCCACTCCCGTATTGATCAACTCGTCGCGTGTGTAATCGTAACAACTACACTGTTTACTGTATACGTAGGTATGTGTCGGTTTTACCTTAACATGCAAACTTTATGTTGGCATCGTTCATATTTAAAATTTGAACTAAATGTTTTTGGTATCTTTTTTAAAGAAATAGATAACATTCGAGCAAAGGGCCACCTGATGGAAAAGGGTCGCCATTGTTTTCCATCTGGTGTATATATCGCCAAATATAAGCAAATAACTCTACACACAAAAAGAATAAAAAGTATCTTCATGACCGTATTCACAAACACGTAGGCAAAGGCACAACAAGTGCACCTACGAATCGCCAACCGGGCACTTTTCCAATCCGCTCGGGATTGGGAACGTTGTTTTTATCAGAATACTGAAAAACGCATTTTAAATTGCCCGACTCGGGAATCGAACCCGGGACTTCATGTGGCCAATACAGACATTAGCCCATAAGACCACAGTGGCAACGCTAACTCCTAATTATATAAAAATATTTTGGATTTTAAAACACATTTGTGCATTCTGATTTATACTTGTTTGACACGATTGGCAGAGATCAACAGTTGTTAGGTTCAATACCTGAAATATTTAAACTTTGAGTATATAGAAGTGTAATATATCTATGTGCTTAAATAATAGATCATGACATTATTATTAACTATTAGATATTATTAGCTGTTTTCGTGTGCAGGGAACAGAGTGAATGGAGCGTTAGAAAGACTACTTAATAGCACAATTTTAAGTCAGGGTGCCCGTCTAGCCCTGCATAATCATGTGCTTATCCTAACGCTATTGTATGGAAATGAGAGTTGGGTGTGTCAGAAAGGGCATGAAAGTAGAATCAACGCGGTTGAGATGAGGTCGCTAAGAAAAATATGTGGTGTGACACTCGCGGACCGGGTTCGTAATGTCGAAGTGAGAGAGAGGTTAGGTTTGAAAGAAAGTGTCGGTGTAAAGATGAGAAAGGGCATGCTCCGTTGGTTCGGATATGTAGAAAGAATGGTAGATGAAAGGTTAACAAAACAGATATACAATGCGAATGTGGAAGGATGCAGGTACCGGGGAAGACCAAGTCTGACATACCACGATCAGATTGATCGAGTACTGTCCGAAGGTGGTGTCAAGAGTCTTCGCAACCGGCGTGTGTGTATGAAGAGAGTGATGAATGTGGAGGAAGCGAGACACCTCTCTCTGCCTACCCCGTAAGGGATCTGGCGTGAAGATATGTATGTATGTTTTCGTTAATCCTGTTTTTTATTATTCTTGTTTTTTCAATATTATTATTTTGTTTAAATAATATAATTATTGGTTTAATTTTAATTGCATGAACCTATATGTTGCATGAGTTAAGCTTTTAAGCTCTAATGTACGCTTACCTACTTTTTATAATCTTTCTCCGACACCTGTCCTTGAACAGGTTTTGCTGGAAGAGATCTCTTAAAGAACACCTATGTACATAGTTTAATTTATGTAATACTTGAGTATAGATATGTTTTTTTGTACATGAAGAGTTAAATAAAATAAATAAACATTATTAATTATTCCTTCACACCACGGGTTTTGCTTATTACACCAAAATTGAGAATATTTTATTAAAAAAAACGATCATACTTACAATCTTTACTTTGTAAGTACTAATAGAATAACTAATAAAGTAAACACTTATAAAGATGTATTTGAATTTGATGCATGAGCTGGACATAGATAGAGTTACCAACGTGTAATGGCTGACTGGTTAGATTAAAATATGTATAACAATGCAAAACAACACGAAAACAAATATCTATCCATAGATCGAAACATCCAAACTTTCACATTTATAATATTAATATAGATTCCTGATTTATCCTAGAAATGTTGAACTTGTACTTCTTTTTGCGAGTTGGATACAGAAATCTTAAAGGAATATTTTTATGCGTGCGCATAGGGACAAAAAAATTTACAGCTTTTGTTGTTTATTTCTTGTTAGAGTTTGTTCTAATCTTCCTTTAGTTTAGTCTTAATTTAGTGTGAAATGAAATCTATATTGATTAAGACATTGATTCTAGCATTTCTATATACACAAAATGTCCTGTAACAACATTTTGATACGAATATCGATAGTTTTAATTTTTATCGATAATAAAATCAAAAAAACGAATTAATTTTTTGTTACACCAGAAGACTCAGAACTCCTTATGTACGTACATATGTACACACTTTTTTCAAATATTTGCTTACTAGCTGACCCGCATAATTTCACCCGCGATTAAAATAACATATTGCCAATGTTAGAAATTTCATACAATATTTCACTCCCTATTTTATTAGTATGAATTTAAAAAAAAATCCTTCCTTATTCCTCATCGACATCGTAAGAACAACCCTTTTGAAAAATTTCAGCCTTCTTGGTCTAAGGGCTTAGGTTGGGCGTTAATATATCAATCAGTGAGTCAGCAGATAGGATTTTTCTTTTTATATTTTCAGGGCGAGCGAAGCGAGCCCTATACTAGGCCACTTTGTATGAACTTTTGTGGTATCTGTTACTGAAAAAATATCGAACTTCGAGGTTTAAGCTTTGACGTGGTAGTTTTTAATTCATGTCTAGATATGTTATCTACTATTAAAGTACCATTTTATAAACATTAAGAAAAAAATAAAAAATACATGTATTAGAATTTTATTACTACTAACGCCATCTATTATGAAATTAACGAGTTAAAACGCTAACGAGTTAAAATGTTACTTTGGCGTGGTAGATTTAATTCATTTTCATTTACTCCATTTTAATACAATATTAATCTATTAATATACTTGTACTTTTTAACTTCCTACTACGTATGTGGATAAGGAAGTACTGATTTTGCTCCGATTTTTAAAAATCGAATTTTCACCAGATGTCCGCGTTTTGAGGTCCTAGGAACCTTTTTCGACCTTTTTTGCGATGACGTCAGTGTGTCTGTATGTATGTGTGCGTATGTGTGTGTGTGTGTGTGTTCGTGTGTGTGTATGTATGTCTGTATGTAAACATCTCATAACTTTTGAACGGCTGGACCGATCGAAATGCGCGTTGATGGCATTCGATTGGATTCCACTCAACTTAGACTTCCTGAAAATTTGAACCAATTGGGCCCAAGGGATTTTGATAAAATTTTGAAAAAACCCAAAAAGAAAGTTTGGTGAAATAGATTTTTTTAATATAACTTCCAGATTAATGTACTGATTGAGTACAAAGACTAATCAGCTATATTCTCAAAAAAAAAATTAAGTTTAATGCATAAATTGCATCAATCGGTTTATCTGTTTGGAAGTAATCGTTCACGAAAATTTTGAAAAAAGTCTTTTTTTCGACGTAACTTCGAAATATTTCAACCAATCATTTTTTATTATTCTACAATATTTTAGTACTAAAAAAATAACGTCGAATGCCGTTTTAAAAATTAAAATCGAATCTTATTTTCAAAAGTTACAGCTTTTCAAATATTAAAATTACGTTATGTTTAGCAAACTTACTTAATGTTTTTGAAATAACTTTCAGGCTAATGTACCGATTGACCTCAAAATCATATCAGTTTTTCTCCTTTAAAAACTGCGTCAAGTACCGTTACCTGGATAAAAATCAGTCACTTTGTTTGGTATCTATCAATATCAATATCAATGACGAAAATTTTTGAAAAAATGTTTTTTGAAATTGCTTCGAAATTTTTGAACCTACCGATTATTTTGCTAAAGCAATAGTTAAATTGAGTTGAATGCCATTTGAAATTTGATCAATTTGATCATCGTTTCCAAAATATACAGTTTTTCAAAAATCAATGTACTGACATTTTTATCAAAATAAACTGCATGTATGATTGTTTCGTTGGTTCATTCGTGTTTTCTTGCTATTTTTTGTGACTTAGCAATTGAGATATTTCAATATTACTTAGAACTGAAAAAAAATCTGTGCTTATAGTTTTTACTCTTTTGAGTTTAAAATACCTTTATTTAGCGGAAAGTTTCAGGGTCAACCGATTACAGTTTTTGACAATATGATTATTGTGAAACAGTACAAGTGTATTAATTGATAAATTTTGTATTGAGAATAATTTTCAATCTTAGCCCGAGGGTAAAAAGCTACAAAAAGGTATGGTCCTGACCGTATCCCCGAAGAGGTAGGCAGAGGTACAACGTGTGCATCCACGATTAGCCGAAGATACGTCTTAGTCCCACAACGTGATAGGTGACCAGCTTATCACCAACCGGGCATTTTTCCAATCCCGGGCATACTTGTTTTTATTAGAAAATTAAAAAAAAAACACATTTTTGATTTGTCTGACTCGGGAATCGAACCCCGATGGTTTCCCTGAGAGAAAAGTTCGAAAAATTTATTCGCTGAGTTTCTAGCGCCAATTCTTCGTGCCTGCGGTAAGTCCAATTACTAATCCTAAAAAATCGGTTGTCTGTAAAGTTGGTTTACAGACGATAGTTGAACGTGACAACGTCTTAAGCTCTCGCTTGTACTCCAAGCCTTAAACGGAACGCCTCAGAGCGAGGTAACGCCGCATGAGTCATGTTTTTTCGTGCGTGCAGCCAGCTCTATCGAATTATAAGACGTTGTCACGTCAAAATTTTGAATGTAAAGAAATAAAAAAAATATTTCGAAAATCTATCTTATCATAGCAAAACATAAAAAAAAATTCTTGTAAGTTCTAAAAAAAAATTATTTTAGAAACATGTTTTTTTTATTTTGGTTTTATTTTCCTGCGCCTTCTAGATCAAAGCCTGACGACGCCTTTGATGGAAATATAATGTTTGGGTAAAAATACGCTGGCTTTTTTTAGATTAGATAATTATAAATGAAGTCCAACCATTAAAAGATGTAATTCTCATAAAAAATACTTTCTTAGCAATATTACTAAGTAGTATAACTTTGCGAGCCCTTATAAAGCTCTGCTTTTTGCTAGTTTGTTTGTAAGAGCAATCATGTTTTATTCTTAGCTGAAAATTTCATCATACACAGACAGGTACCTATTAAATCATAGTTAACTAAATTTAAAGAATACTTTAGTGGGAAGAAGTTTGTTGACTTACTCATTGATTTTCCAGTACTTTGGATAAAAATATTTTTTATTCTGTGGCTGCGTATTCTTTATTCAACGTCTATTTAGGCGGTTATAGTATCAACTATCAGTTACGCGTAACCCATATTGTTCTTTGTTTGCTGTCTGTTTTGGATTTATGTGAAGAGAGTGCTGTTTTTGTTTAGAAAAGTGTTTATTCTGATAAATGGCGATATATCAATAAATACACAGTTACTTACAGAATGATAAAATGTTAATGTTATTTACTGTATATGTATATGTTGAATTGCTTACATTTTTAAAATATTGTAGTATTCTGACCTTTAATTTCGAATTATTGTATTCAGTGGGAGTTTAGTATAATTTGGTTGTTGTTTATAGCAGATTTATCTGAAAAAATATACAGTTTTTTTTTATTTCGAAACGTACAGTTTACTTTTAATATATAAGAAATATAATATCAATTATACATAGTCATTCAGAGAATTATAAAATTTGTTTTGGTTTATGTTTAATTATTTTTTTGCCTCGTGGTCTATATAGCCTACTCGGCTCAGAGCACGAGGTCTCGGATTCGATCTCCGGGCCAGGCAAAAATGTTTTTGATGTTTACTCGAGGTTTTTTTTCAAAAATCCAAATTCTAAGTTGCAGCTCAGAGTCTGGCTGATGGTGTGTTACCCGCCAGACTCCGAGCTGCAACTGAAAATTTGGATCCCGTACCTCAGATGAACACGTAAAGCCGTCGGACCCGATTATCGCTAGAAATAGTCGATAATCGTAAACAGTCGGTAAAATGTGGCGATGGGGATCACCACCCGGCACGCCAATTGACAAACCATTGAATCGTGGTAAACTTAAGGGCTTATTAACCGCTAAATTGTGCAATGGGGGACAATTTGTCATTTTTTTCTGAGTAATGGAAAGTGTAGTAGACGGGCGGTGGATAATATTGCCTTTGGAGTCTTTGTTTTCCGAACTAAACTTATTGTAAAGCTTATTTTTCACCTTAACTTCCTGCTACGTATGTAGATAAGAAAGTTACTTATTTTGCCCCGAGTTTTGAAAATCGAGTTTTCACTAGATCTCTACGTTTTGAGGCCATAGGAACCTTTGCCGACTATTTTCACAATGACGTCAGTATGTCTTTATGTATGTATTTTTTTTAAATCAATATGGAAGTGCTTAACCACGATCTCCTGATGGTAAGCTAAGATGCGGCCTAAGATGGGACGCGCTTCCCTTGAAGGTACCTGTTCATTCTTCTCTTGAAGATTCCCAGGTTGTACTCGTCGGGGAACACAGATTCAGGAAGCATATTCCAGTCCCTTGCGGTTCGGATTGAGAATGTCGAGTCGAACCGCTTTGTCCGGGTACGTGGAACGTCCACCATATGGCGATGCCTAGTATCTGTGCGCCTCGACGATCGATAGAAAAACGAGGTTGACAAAATTAAGTTGTGCAATTCCGCAACGCACTCTGTAAATTGTATCCGATAAAAGACTGATAGACTATGAGATGTTTACATATACACACACACTTACATACTGTACGTATGTAAGTGTATGTGTGTGTGTGTGTATGCTATTTTAATCGCGGGTGAAGTTATGCGGGTCAGCTAGTAAGCAAATATTTAAAAAAAGTGTGTACATATGTACGTATGATTATTACTGATGATTATTAATATGATTATTACGACAGGAGTATTACGATTATGAGAATTTTTTTGATGAAATATTATATATATATATATATATATATATATATATATATATATATATATATATATATATATATATATATATATATATATATATATATATAATATTTCATCAATAAAATGAATCCTAATAAAAGTGTATATTTATTTTTTATATTTAAAATTGCCTCAATTTTACAACATTTGGATTTCTGGAATATATAAATTGCTCGCGATTCAGTACCTATGTACATAATTTATCGATAGATCATTATTCTCATCACTTACAACTGTGGCTAATCGTCGTTACCAGTAGCACTTACACCTCTTTACAACTCCTCAGGAATATGGGTACGACAGTATTGAATTAGTTCTTTTATTATTAGGAATATCAATTTTATTAAAAATTATCTGCAGCGTGCAGCTCGCTGCATTATAAAATGTTGGCAAATCCCGATGTATCCCCTAATTTTTCCGGGATAGATGTATCCTATATGCTATTCCAGGGCATCATCTACCCGTGTGTCAAATTTCATTCAAATCCGTTTAGTAGTTTTTGCGTGAATAAGTAACAAACATCCATCCATCCAAACATCCATCCATCCAAACATCCAAATTTTCGCATTTACAATATTAATATAGATTCATTACTCTAAAGGGATATAACGTTTCTACGTAAAGTACATTTTGCTATCACAAAGAAAATATTTTTATGTATTCTTGAAAGTATTTAATATGTTATATAAATTTTCACGTAAAAATATTTTCATAATAAATTTTAGGGTAACATTTAGCTATTACATGATAAAGCGGTCGTAGACACGATAAAGCACGATGTCCTTAGGCAAGATTCGAAATTAAGTATTCATAATATAAAATTATTTAGATAATGTAACCATCATTTTTTTATCATTAAATCTCAAGTTGATTTGAAGTGTGATACTGGAGAATAAATAACATAAGTTTAGTAGAAGATAAAAATAGCGAAGAGTTAAGTAAAAGGGACACCGGAAAATAAATTAGATTGACATAGCTGCAAATACTACACGTTTCATTGCACAGTTAAGGTGAAATATTGTGAGAAGATATCTAAAATCATAAAATAATATGAGATTATGCTAATCTGATTTAAGCTATTTTTAACCGGCGAAAACACGGGGGTTGACAGTTAGACATGCATGTACGTAATATTTGAGTATGATGATCTACGTAGGCGTCCAAGCGCGTGTATTTTTCGTGTGTTTGCATGTTGAGAAGAATTTTAAACAATACATTGGCAAGAATAAGTGTTATTTTTAGTTATAATATTTATTTATTTTAGGATAGTAAGTGGTTATATCGATAGTTTTATTTTTAATATGTTTTAGTAAATTTAGATATATCGATTCGGCTCGTAAATTAACCGTAGCGTACAAATACGAGAATACGTAAATGAAGATTTGTTTATGTTTAACCGGTGAAGTGCCAGGGAGGCCCGATTGAGCCCTAATGGGCCCGATCGAGCCGCGGTCCCATTTGATTTTGAATCTTCAATAACTAATAATACAGACAATTTTAGTATGAAGAATTTGTGTGGCTTACGCTATTTGATATAACCACTTAATAATTCATTCAAAATATTCAACTTGTTATTTAGTCTGTAAAATGATTTCACTTTAGCGTCAAAAGAATTGACGCGTGTGTTACTGTTTTATGTGTGTGTGTGTATAATTACTGTGTTTTTTTGTTATAAAAGGTTGATAAAAGTTTTATTTAGTTTATGATGATTGTATTTAGATATTGAGTTGTGAGAAATAAATCGTAGTAATAAAAAAAAAGGACCGGTAAAAGTCGGTTATCATGTTATCGTTTTTTCAAGTAAACTATAACAACATAACTTTATTTTAATGCCTAATCTATTAAAAATAAATAAAATTGGAGTGTGTTTGTAATATTAAAATAACCGGTTTTCACTAAATGCATATGGATGTACACACGGTACACATACCAAAATAACACTTTTTACGATTTTTGTCTGTCTGTCTGTCTGACTGTTTATTCCGGCTAATGTCTGGAACGGCTGGACCTATTTTAAAGGGGACTTTCACTGGTAGATAACTGATGTAATAAGGAGTAACTTAGGTTACTTTTTTAAAATCCACACGGGCGAAGTCGCGGGCATAGCTAGTAGATAATAAATATATCAATTAGTAAATGCTCGTTTACAGAATGATAAAATATTGATTCATTGTAAAGTAATAAAACTTTTTATACATCACGCCGACATGACGTCATGATCGTTGAAACGCTCGAACGAGCCTTGCCTAGTAATTATTTCTTAATTTTGAATTTGATTTTTCTTGGGGGTCGAGCGGTTAAGGATATAACGTAATTATATTAATATTAACTTTTTAACCACTGATTATTTTCTATCGAAATTATCTCCTACCATTTAGGGAGTGTTCGTAAAAATTTCATAGGTAGACTGTTTTGGAATCCAATTCTTTTGCAAAAATATTTCCACGGAAAAAATTTCGGTTCGATTAACTAACATTACAGGCTAATTTCACCCTAATAATTAATGCAGTGGAATGCATTGTTTCGAAGATAACCTTCAGCAAAATAAGAAATAAATTCACAATTATTTTTATTTATTTAGGTATGCTGTAGACTAGTGTAGATAGATAATGTAAATTAACTTAGCTAATGGCACTCGGGGGAACGACAGCATACATTTTCTAGATGACTATGTAAGGGATTCGTAGCAACGGTTGGAACATCAATCAACTTTTTTCTGAAGCTCTGTAAAAAGGTTCATGAGGCACGTATACGTCCCTATCTACAATTGGTAAATCTCAAGTAACCGGTATTAATATGTGAAAAATCGGTAACTATAAATAACAAAGGCTTATTTAGTGCCTAATGTTGAAGTTTTTTGTCTGTCAATTTAAATATAAATATAATGTATATAAATATAATAATATGTATATAAATATAACAATAAATATAATGTAAAATATATGAGTACATAGTACACACGTAATTGCTTTTTAGGGTTCCGAAGTAAAATATGGTCCCTTATAGTTTCGCTATGTTCGACTGTCCATCCGTGCGTCTGTCTAGAACTAGAAAGTTATAATTTGTCACGAATATACATATTAGTCATGGCAATAAAGTAATATCATAAAATCTTGAAAAACATTTTTTAGAGTACTTCCTCTACACGTAAATTATATGATATTTTTTCAAACATATACTTTATATGCTTATTTTTTTCTCATGTACCACATAGCGTGGGGTATCAATGGGTAGGATTTTAAAAAATATTATAAGTTTGTGAAAGCAATTTTCAGAATAAGGGACTCATTTGTAAAATATTAAGCTTTAAAATGCTAATTTTTATAAGAGTCAAGTGCCCCACCCCCTCTGCCAGCGAAACGGTTGATTTTGGTGGTTTGAACAAAATCCCAGCAGTAAATATAATGAAGTTAAAAGGACAACTATCACAGCTTAGAAGGCTTTACAAGTTTCAAAATGAACTTGAAAAAGTTTTTATAGGCGGTGAAACTGTGTTGCGGAATATATCCGTCATTGACGTTAGGTAGGTTAAATGTTCATAGCATGAAACAATAAAAACCCTCTTGTTATTCCGCATTATTGTGATTGGCAACAGGTAACCCTATTGCACGTAGCCTGACAATTGACATACACATTACTAATTTATTTTACAATACGATAACTTACATAGTACTTAGTAACCATTATTGTACCTGAAATCAGCGCTGGAATGAGTAAGTGTAAGGAAAATGTTAAACATATTTTTGACAAAACTATATACACTAATGTTCTGAGTTTTAAAATAGTGTGTTGCACCTTTATGTAATAAAACATATCTCAGCCTTTTTCATGACTTTCTTTATTATTTGCATTTATTAATGTGTATTTATTTTACATTAGGTAAAGTTGGCGCATTGGTACTACATTATCACAATTTATACACTTTTGTGGTACATTTTACTGGAAAGTTATGACACCTTTAGATTTGGGTTTTGACAGATTAATTTAAATACGTCATGTCTATATGTCATTCTTAATTCTTTTCAAAAAACTGTCTTAAAATTAGTTCTAGATAGAAAAACTTCGCCAGCCCTTACATCGTGTACTTTTTGCTGGTACCTACACACTGAAAAACTCGTAATTTCTCATCATTGTTTTATACTAACTCATTTATTTTCTTTGCTTCTTAAATCCCGACATAATATTATTGTCGCCACGTATGCTAAACCCTACAGTATGGCGAATGTTTGATAGATTGCCTGGATACTTGATTTATATGTATAATGTTTTACATGCACAATAAATGACTAATAATTGATATCAATCTAACCATATTGTCTGATTATGAACTGATCCTGGTCTCTGATACCACATACTGATCTGATAATACCACAAACTGATCTGATCGTGGGAACTGTCCCCACAGTGGCCTCCAACCTCCCCTACAGCCACCCCGAGCCTCGCTCAACTGATACCGTTTCATACTGTAATACCCTGGTCTGGTATTCCGGACTGTTCTGACTGATCTGCTGATCTACTGATCTGATCACCTGATATGGTCACCTGGTCTAGTTAACTGATTCTGATAACTGTTTCATGTGACCGACTGATTCGTGTGGTATTTTATTGATATGGTTAGATCTGATATCAACACTGGTACAAATTAAAGTCACTTACCAAATTACGCTGTTACCTCGGTGCTGTCTGGTTCCGGAATGGCACTGCTCTGCCGCTGCCTATTCTAAATTACTTACTTGTCATCTGAGATGTCAAATGACATTGACATATATTCGCTTTCAGACAGTTGTCATTCAAGATGTCAAATAAATTCAACAGATAATTATTCGCTTTCGCGACAATTATGTCGATATTAATTTAGTATAGTTGCCGGTTCTAGTTTCTTTATCAAAATATACCATTGTGCTTCGCTCGACAATCAGCAAAGCGTTGTTAATTAATCATTGTTTTGCTGTCTATTTGTCATCATAATTAATCAATCAGGCCCGGCTGGAACTCGTAATTAACTAACGTTGTACATCTCTGAAATGTTGTCGAAGCTGTTACATTATTATAATTTCACCATTAACAATGCAATGTTTTCATTTTTTAGTTAGACTAAGTGCAGTCATACTAATGTTCTATTTGATCAGATTTATTTGGGAACGGAATGCTAGTTAAGTTTAAAAATTATAGTACAAATTTAAATTGGGATACTCAAAAAATAATAACTTCGAAGTAGTTATATTGAATTTAATTTATTTAAAAACGAACCCCTCACAACTGTGCCCGCAAGTAGATTAAGAGAGGTTATCGATGGAAGAAACATTTAATTTAATTTAAAAAAAAATTATATTCGACTGTATCTTTATTTACTTATATCTATTTGTCAGATAAACAGATTTTCATATTTATAATATTAGTAGGGAAACTATTTTTTGCAAATATACAAATACGATTGTTTAAAATCTAATTTCTCCTACGGATTCCCCATATATATATATATATATATATATATATATATATATATATATATATATATATATATATCAATAAAAACCGGCCAAGGGCGAGTCGGACTCACCGTACCTTCGTTGGTGTATTAACTAAGGTCGCTCCATAATATGAGGATTTTTTACTGGGACCAAATCTTTTTACTTTTTAATTATGTATTCTGTGAAATATTCAAGTGTCTTTTCATTTCCGTTCAAGAGATCGACCGACAGACAGCGAAGACATATAATATATGGATAAGGTCCGTTTGTCACCTTTGGGTTAGGAATCCTAAAAATGGTTAAGACAAGATTCAAATTAAACTTTAGGATCTAAGATCGCGAAATATAACAGTAATAAGCCCCGACGCTTTTGCGGCAGGAATGGGTAAGGTGGTGGTTTATTTCCACTTTTTAATATTTGCGAATCCCAAAGCCGGCTAAAAAAATATTTGCGTCATAAATATTTTTGCTTACTTATTATCACAAAAGTATAATTAATACGACATCATTAACTTAATCTATAAATTTATAATTGCGGAAATTGCGTACTTCATATCCAACTACATATAATGGTATATATTCTAATGACTGACAAACTGACGATGATTTAAGCAATTATACTTACTATTCCTACAAGAGACTAAATCATAATAGACTGTTTTTTGCTGTTTACAGCTTTTTGCGTTATATCATATAGTTATGTTGGTCCGAGCGGCTTTTGAAGAATAAATCATTTGCCTTCATACTAGGAAGTTTAATAATGGCGAAAGATTAGTTAAACATATCAATACCACCAATATAGTTCTGAAATGTCACGCTCTAATAGGTATCACCGTTACGTGTCGAAATTTTTCTTTGTTGTTTTTAAAGTTTTTCAAGACATCATCGCCTTACCTATTCCTACCGTCATTGCTTGACACTATTTTGTTCCGTTTCGGAGGGCAAGGTAAACTTATGAATGTGGCATTACCATCGCTCCACGAGATACTACCGCACCATTAATATCTTTGGTATGATCTGGTCTGAATGCGATGGTTGCCCCTTTTCATCTGGTGAGCACTCTCCTTATTTGATATCTTATGATTTTATAAAAAGACGCAATAGATATGTATATAATATCACAAATAAATATAGCACAGCCTAAATAAAAACTCATCTAGCAAATCATAAAATGCATTTCTGTTCTATATTTATGGTTCTGGCTACCAACCTGCTATAATAACCGGCTATAATAAAAAGATTAATATGTTAAGTCTCACTAAGAAAGTGAGATTTTAAGCCTATAAAACAAATTCTACTGAAACTCGGATACATAAATCTCATGACGAATTAAATTTTCCATGATTTTTATTTCATTGAATTTCAAGAAATACGTTATCTAGGTTTTTAATGGCACAATATTTAGCGTATGTGGCGTAAAGCATCTGCAGCAGAAAAGTTTGCTTTCAGTGTCCAAACAATATTATGACAACTGTTGGGGCCAGTGCCTTTGCTACTAGCTCGGGAATTCTGGCTAGAAATAAGTGTGGACTGTATTTTGAAAGAGTATAATAATTGCACAATATAAAGATAGCCTGACAGTTCGTACTTCGTTGCGAATGATGATTTGAAATATTTAAATTCGCCCGTTGTGACGTCACTGCAGCTAGTGTTGGACACCGATACGAATCGTATTCCAACTTATCGTACGGCAGCGACTTCACCAACAACAATAACAATATATCTTCACGCCAAATGAGAAAGGGCATGCCACATTGGTTCGAACATTTTAAAAGAATGGCAGAGAAAGAAAAACAATGTATACCTATTTTTATCCATTGTTTTGGTAGTCCAGCGGTACTAACTTCGGCATATTCACATAGAGTCCAGTCCCGGATTGAACAAATCGTTCAGAATGGGTTCAGTTTTCCTAAAATCTATAACTAACCCGAGGTAGGATAATATATATTTGACTTATCCATCAACATCGTCGTACACCTAATTAGTACCATTGGCAAATCGAGTTTTCGTCTTTGCAGTTGTATGAATGGAAATACGGGTTTTGATACTAGTTTTTTTTTGTATAAGACAGAAAACAACCAGATTACTCTCCGAATGAAAAGAGACAACCATCAACTATAGACATCAGAGTTGTTAATTGTGCGTTGCTATCCGGATGGCGGAATGATAGCGCTACATGCACAAGATTACCGGCTACCTTATCCTTGAAACTGGAACACGACAGTGACAAGTATTGACGCTATTGCAGCAAGAATAACTATGACAGTGGTATCAGACTCGTAACAGAATTCTATCACATGGTAGTCACTATAGCAGTGTATCTTATAGCCAATCGTTCGCCTTTGTCAAAGTGCTTAGCAGAACGGCAATTGGTCTATTCTTCAAAGTTGCATCGTACATGTGAGACATTTTATTGATATTCATTTAATATCTTACATTACCTTGTGAAATGCTGCTGTAGCCATCAGGAGTCATTAACGGAGTCTCACCGCTGTTAAACATCTTGATGAAACCAAGTTCTTCAGATATATTGGTACTAATATATTAATTTATCACATTACGATTTCTGCTACAATGAACAGCACAAAAACACTTTCTTGTTTAAATTAGTTATATGGGTTTTAAAATTCCTCGATAGCTAGCTGTTGCCTGCAGATTCGACTACGTAAATGGTTATTTCATTAGAATGGTCTGAAGGTGCTCTTACACCGAAGTTTATAACTAGACTCTGGATATCCGAATAGTTTCTATCAGTTTTGTTATGTTTTGTGCAAAAATGTTACATATCATTTGTTGATAAAAGTTAACAAATGTTTGTTACAGTTTTTAACTGGTTGAAGACTTACAAATTGTTTCAAACAGTTACAATTTGGTAATAACTGTTTAAAATAATTTAAAATCTTTGGTATTCGTGACAGGGAAGCTGGAGGAAATATAGGTAGTAATGGTAAAGGATGTTACATAACGTTAATAAATATTATACAGCAATAGATTTAAATGTTACCATTTGTGCCTTGAATGTTAATTAATGCTACCTAACGTTTTAAGACATTTTAATTTAAATATAACACCGCATGTTAGTAAATGTTACTAGACGTCTTGTAACACCGATGTGGGAGCACTATTATAGTACAATCTATTTTTCTATGTTATAGGATATTAAATAAGTAGATTTTAGATGCAGATTCAGCAGGAGAGTTAACACTCTTCTATCGAAAAGAAATAACTACCGCCAATAAATGAAAAATATATTAGTGGTGCATTGTTAGATATCTGTGTACCCGGTATGTAATGTCCAATTTACTAATTAACCAAAGTAGTAAGTGTCAAAGTAAAGTAATGATACAAGTAATGAAATGATACAAGTATAGCAATGATACTAAATCTGGACGAAATATTACAGAAATATTTAACCTGGTAGATACAAAGCCATCGAAAAGCCTTTGTTTGCCTTATACGACTCACATCAGTAGTGATATTTTCACTGATATTTTCAAACTGATCGCTGATACTGAACTATCAAACTGATATTTTCTTAGAAGAGGACCAATTAAACCCCAAAAGGCTAGACACGGAGAAAACAATCGCAATAATTTGGTCTAGGGATATTTTCTAAAGTTTTTTAACAACAGAATAATTTACATTCTATAATAATGTTATGATTATCGACACGTATTTACTAAATATGTATTGGAGAATTCATTAACAGGCAGGATTCATACAGACTGATTGTATGTACGAATCATCATAATAAACATGAAAACGTTCATAATATCAGATTATATTTAAATTTTCAATCATCCATAGGTATGTCCAAATTTTTCAATATTTATTCTCCAACGCCATAGCGTTTATGGATCAAAACATCTATACCAATCTAAATATATAAGTTTTACATTACATCATATAATTAATAAAATTCACTTCCTTCACTTTCGACATGTCAACTATCCATTCTTCTGGATTAAATTGTAACTAGATTTCGCTCACCCCACGCTAAGACTCACCCCAGAGATGACAAGATTTTACTCATCGTACTCTAAAACTCATCTAGAGATGACTTAATTTTTGACACAAGCCTATTATGACTCTCATTGGTACCCATAAAATATTTACATGCAGAAATTTAAGGTTTATGCGAACAGTGATTGAGCCGATCATTTGGTCAGTTTATCTTTTTTAATTATAAAATATTATTGTATGTACCAAATAATAAAAATCAAATTATTTTAAAGACGAACAAATTACCTTCAACGTAATAAAGTGCCTTCGAATATAACAGCGATCATCATTTAGAAAATTGTGCGTCGTAAATTCAGGGGCCTACAAAATATGTCTCCCTGTATATTAGATAGTAAAATTTCGGTGAAACATTTGGGTAATATTGGTAATGTTTTTACGTATAAGCTACTAGATCAGCGTAGCTTCGCCCGCGAAAGCGTCCCCCATATTGAAGTATCATCACGCCCAGGTCCCTTGCTGGGTAGACAGAGTAAACCAAACGAGTACACTTTCCAGTTCACCGCTATTCACCGGTTTATCGGTTGGCGAGATAAATAGTGATCCTCATCGCCGCATTTACCGACATGTTATCGATCATCGACTATTTCTACAACCGGGACCGACAGTTTAATGTGCTCAACCGAGGCACGGGAATGGTGATACACCACCTGCTGTTGAGAATTTGATTTTCGAGAAAACCTCGAAGAAACTTCAATAACACTTTGCCTAGCCCGGGGATCGAACCCGGGTCCTCATGGTCTGAGCCAAATAGGCTACCACTAAAACATGAGGCAGTCAACGCACGAAAATATAGGGGGCACAAGTAATCCAATATAGGGCGCACGAGGTCCCCTAGATTGGATTACTTTTAAAGATCCGGCCACATTTTCAGATGCTGTTCAGAATCGATAGTATGTTCGATTTATGTAATGAAAAAATAGTTAAGAAATTTAAAATTTCATTATTATCCGACACAGAACACACAATGCATGGATATAATTTCAATTCCGCAAAATTCAGACGATTTTGTAGTATCATTGGTTACTAAATGTCAAGCGTTGCGGTGTAGCGTCCCCCGCACCCCGCACACACCGCCCGGCGACCGATTCACATGACTCGGTGCATCCAATTTATAAAGAACAGACAGAACAGAACAGAGTGAGTTTAAAAATTATATTTAAAATAATCGTATTTAGTCAAATCTCCTTCCATTAAATAATCTTGTGATTTTATAAAATTTTACACTTAGTTATTATGTTTGAGTAAGGCCTGTGAAAAAAGATATTATTTTTTTAATGTAGCCTTTATTTGAGGCATTTTATTTTTGTCTATATTTTCTTTAAAGTGTAATACTCAAAATGTTGCCGTTTTAAATTAAAACAGGTACCTAATTAATAGATTTTCCCCAACCACTGCCCCACTTTGCCTAAATATATCATCCTTTAATATAATATTTTTCATTTTGATTGTAGATTAACCACATGACTGACACATGTGGTTAATCTACAATCACTGACATCAATGATGTTAGCTGTCAAATATTATCAAATATTAAGACTGTTCAGCGAAACAAAAACTTTAGAAATCTGACTTTAGAATACTGAGCTAAGATTTCCGCCGGTTTATAGATACTTGGAAACTGCCCAATGCTGTCATTTAATTTAATATATCACGGCACGGTGTCATGGTATAATTCTGACACTTTCCTTAGGTTCACTTAAAGATACTGAAAGTCCTGACTCCTGACCAAAACCGCTCGTTCAATATAAAATTTTATTTACTCTGTCTGTCTCACTAAGATTACTGAGATTATAATTTCGCGGAACACAGGATGTGTTCAGCGAAATTTCGCTGAACACACCCTTAAAACTTTGGTACAATATTTGTTACAATAGTTTGGACTTAGTTTCACTGATTTGTTTTATATTGAGAAAATGACAACATATGCTTAACTTACAAAAAAACTTTTAAAACTGTTTAACTTTTTTGTATTTTTTAATTAATTTATTTCACCTCAAAATATTTAAAGCATTTTTAAAATTTTACAAATTTTATCCCCTACTTCATGAGGATCTCCTAGGAGGAGACATATAGTCTTTCGTATTAACAATATTAGTATGGAAGTATGAATATGGAAGTATATACTAGTATCATGGATGAGTATTTAAACTACTAGTAGAAAAAAGTATCTTCCAAATAAGCACCCACGATCAGCCAAAGATACCTAGTGCTTCAATGTGATAGGTGACAAGCCTGTTAGCACTTATGCAATCTAGGGCAACGTTGTTTTTATAAGAAAAATAAAAAATTCATTTTGTATAGCCCGACTCTGGAACTGAACTCGAGACCTTATGTCAACACCGACACCGGACCACCAGACCACAGAAACTTTGTTATTCGAAAAGAACCTTATTATTCTATTAGTTTGATCAGACTAATAGTATAATTACGAATAATAAAATGGCTCTTGACAGAAAAAGATAACCGTCACATATACATAAATATGTATATTGTATATCCTGAGTGATCATCCGTGAAGCTGGGACATGTAATACTAGTTGACTGGCACAGCTTCGCCCGCGAGCATCTTAACATGGCGTCAATATTGTTTTTCATATAAATTTTCACCTCCTATTTAAGCCTTTTGTAGCTGTGAAAGCGTAACAGACAAACAGACAAACATTCACGTTTATAATATTAAGAATGAAATACATGCTTATGCATGTTTATACTTTAAGCAGTTTGCTTTCTAAGAGCAACGTAAAAACGTAATTTTCAGCAATAAAAGTGCCTGCTATATTAAAAAATATAAAAAAAGTTATGCCACTGGAATACATAAGAGATTGTTATAAGAGAATGGCTGTTAATCGCTAGACGAAGCCTTAGAAATAAGCGATTATGCTGTGAATGAATGTAAACACAATCTATAAATTTAAAAAAAAAAACTCAAAATTTCCAAATCCAATTCTACTCTCCAAGTTTAAACTGGCATCAAAAAATCTTTAACTCAAATTAGTTTTTATTGTAATTAGTTTGGAACTGACAATTATTCATGGATACAGCAATACAAAGATATATAAATATATTTTCAATATCTATCGCCAATCTATCGATACATTTTTCAATGTTAATCCACATTTTTTCTGTACTCTCATTACAACGACAAACCTAACACGCAGTGTCACTTTGTGAAAGATATCAGTACAGAATTAAGCAGGACTAGTAATTTTTGCTATGTTTCATTTACTCTTTTCCCTACAATCACTCTTCTTTCTGTATTAGTTGAGAGACCTTCCTTTACAACCATAATCAAGAATATAATATCATCCACCAACATTTGCATCTCTTACATAAGTTATGGTCACTTCTCTTAAAAAACACCAAAGATTTACAACCTAGGTACTTTTTTACTTCATAACCAAATACTAAAAAAATTTTTCTAGGTATTTAGAATTATTTTTGTGTAAGATAGCCACACATTTTCATGAGGAATACAATAAGCTATTTTTAGCCCGATTAAACAAAAGGAAGCAATGTTATAAGGTAACGCAAACGAAATCGCGGGTAACAGCTAGTACTAAGTATAAGAGTATTATATATTTTACACAGATAATGCCTTAACGTCTTCTCAATAATATTTACAAGTCACATCTGAATTTCAGATACAATTCAATATCATTTTATACACATTTTAATCTTATAAAAAAGTCATCGTTTTTATTAACTCATCACTTATATTTGAGTAATATTTCCACACTAAGATTACTGTGGCAATATTTTACGTTAAAATTGATGTTATAAATAATACACTTAAAGAAATATTTCTACGTTAGTATTAGAAAGCTCGCCAAGCACGCACGTCGGGGCGGTTTTGCTGGTACGCCACCACTGCCCCACGACCCATCGACCCATGAATTCGCTAATAACATTCAGGCTATAAAAAGGTAGATGTGGCGGCGTTTCGTGAACCCGTCCTATCTAATTTAAGTAAATTTATGTATAAATACCGTATATTTTGATTATTATATGATTACGACATTTTATTTGCTCTACTGAGTATTTCACATGGCCGTGGCGAAACCAGAAAGGTGAGTTGTGTTTCAATAACGCATGTTATAATTCCAATGATTTAACAAATATATTATTCACAATACATAGCGCAGTTCGTTACGTAGCCTTCGCTTCTCTAATATTTTAAAGAAATAATGTTTGTAAGTTTGGGAGTTCGTTTGTAGGAAATAATCTCTGGGACTATTTTATAAATCTGCTTTCCATATTAGTAAAAGGCAAACGAATGGCTATATGTTTCGCTACCATCGTGACTACTAAGTGGTAGGGTTCCGCAACGTCTCGCCCGGGTATTTGGTACCACCATCTATCCCTGTCGCAACAGCGTCAATGCTTGTCAATGTCATGTTTCGTTTAAGTAGGTAAGAGAGCCAGTAAACTTATACAATGGCATTTACACCTCGCCACACGGATAGCAATGCACCAGTAACATCTCTGGTGTCTATAGGTGATTTTTGTCTCTTTCCATCAGGAGAGCCATCTGCTTGTTTTCTATCTTATAATATAAAACAAAAACTGTTCTATTCTTTTATCAGAAAACAGCTACATTACTCCTACGTGGCATAGGCTACATTTTATAGCAATTTTCTTAATTGAAAGAAAATGTAGCCTATGATTTTAACATAGGTAAAATTGTTGTCCTTAATGTTTACCTAAGTAAAATTAAAGGACATAAATAACTTCTCAAATCTATATATGAAAATCAATTGCAGTTCGTTAGTCTCGCTAAAACTCGAGAACGGCTGAACCGATTTGCCTAATTGTGGTTTTGAATTCATTGTTGAAGTCCAGGAAAGGTTTAAAGGGTGAGAAAATATAGAAAAAAAGAGTAGTTAAAAAGGCAGGACAACGTTTGCCGGGTCAACTAGTACACAATAAAAACATGGTATATCAATATCTTTAGTAACCGAGAATTGTGGAATACATTTATGCCCTGTCGTCGCCCTGCCATCGAAATGCGGCCATAAACTAAACAAAATAATCTCTTGTAAATTATCTTCAAAGATTAGGTTAAATGTTAGTATCTAAAATACTAAAAATGTGTAGGCGGTTGACCCTACAGGCCATCCCTGAGACTTCCCACTAAAATTAAGGTATTTTAAGCTCAAAAGAGTAAAAACTATAAACATAGATTTTTTCAGTTCAAACATCTATTTTGTTAAAATGGCAGTATATTTAGTTTTGAAAAATTGTATATTTTGGAAACGCTGATTGGATTTGATCTTTTGAATGACATTCAACTCAATTTTTGAGATTTAAAATATTGCTTTAGCTAAATAATCGATATGTTTCTAAATCTAAATTTCGTAGCAATGTCAAAAAACTTTTTTTCAAATATTTCCATCATTAATAAATCTTAAACAAATTGACCGATTTTGATCCAATTAACGGT
This sequence comes from Apodemia mormo, assembly GCA_036924255.1. Lineage (NCBI taxonomy): Eukaryota > Metazoa > Arthropoda > Insecta > Lepidoptera > Riodinidae > Apodemia > Apodemia mormo. Next base: position 39,293,355 of record JAUPFN010000002.1, read on the forward strand.
ATTTGACGCAGTTTTTAAAGGAGAAAAGCTGATAAGATTTTTAAGTCCATCGCGCGGTGTATTTGATTGATTTGCCTGAAATTTATTTTAAAAATATAAATATGCTAAAAATGTAACTTTTGAAAATTAGCTTCGATTTTGATTCTTGAAATGCCATTTGACGTATTTTTTTAGTACTAAAATATTGTAGAATACCAAAAAATTATTAGTTGAAAATTTTAGTTATGTCGAAAAAACATTTTTTTGTAAATTTTTCGTTAACGATTTCTCCCAAACGGATAAACAGATTTTGATGCAATGTATACATTAGATGTAGTTTTTTGAGGCATGGAGCTGATTAGGTCTTGTACTCAATCGGTACTTTAATCTGGAAGTTATGTTAAAAATACTGTTTCGCCAAAAATTTTTTTGGGGTTTTTTCAAAATTTCTCAAAATCTCGTAGGCCGACTTAGTTCAAATTTTTAGGAAGTCTAAATTGAGCAGAATCCAACCGAATGCCATTAACCGCGTTTCGATCGGTCCAGCCGTTCAAAAGTTATGAGATGTTCACATACACACACACACATATATATATATATATATATATATATATATATATATATATACATACATACATACAGACATACTAACGACATCGCGAAAATAGTCGGAAAAGATTCCTAGGACCTCAAAACGTGGAGATCCGGTGAAAACTCGATTTTCGAAAATCGGGGCAAATTCATAACTTCCTATCTACGTACACTACGTACTATGTAGCGGGAAGTTAAAAAAAATATTTACATCATCATACTTTATTGTAGTTATATGTTAAAAATGAAATATTAGCTTACATATTTTATATGATGTTGTCACACAAATATTAACCTGTCTGCTGCAATAAAATATAGAGAACGTTGAAAATTCGTATGAAATTCCACCAGACGTATACGTAGGGAAAAATTTTATTTGCGAAATTTTCTCGCTAGTTGTTAGTTCTTTGTTTCATACATACTTTGAAATACATTGCTATGTTACGGTAACCTTTTGACAAGTTTTCAGACAACTCGACATCCATTTACGTTATTTTACGAGCTGAAGTTTTCAGAATAACATTAGTAGTCATCAATCTGTGGTTGAAATTCGACCATGGACTAAAAAACAAAATCTTTTCTAAATTTGACAGCAGACTTCAGCCACAAACATAATAGTACACATGTTGCATCATGTGATTATATTATCATTCGAAAAATTTAAAATCAAGAAAGAAAAATTTCGACACGTTAGGATTTGAATCTGCGGCCGTAGTTATACGCTTAGAGTAATAGTATGTATAACTAGTCGCAGGTGCTAACGTTCAGTACAATCGACGGAATCGATCACATAGAAAAGAAGAATTTCGCCACCTTGAACTAGTCGACACTGACTCAGTTGGTTAGAGCGTCTAAGCTTGAGGGACGGTCGCAGGTTCAAATCTTAGCGTGTCGAAATTTTGGAACGAAGTTCCTTATCGCGCGGTGTGAAATGGGGCTAGACGGAAAAAATTCTCACGAAAAGTTGTAACGACACTTTTTACTATAGTAAGCTATTGTAAGCTGTGCGGCGTGCGCATGTTTCTCTCTCTCTTATAGAAAGCAAGCCAGATTTACATTTTATTACAATTTAAAATTGTATTACAATTCCTTTACTATTTAATCGAAAGGAACTTCGTTCCATCCGGATGTCCCTTGTCACCTCTAAATTTTTTTTCTTTGTAGTTTTTAAGTTTTCCCAAGCACGGGGTGAGTGCTATAACACAAATATAATATATATTATCATGTATGTCAAATGAATGTTGCGTGTAATGTTTATTTTTATTATTTTTATGTATTTCTAATGCATATTATCTAAATATATTAGTGTTCTGAACTACTCCGCAACGTAAACTTTAACTGTGCTTAAGTATAGTTGAAATTCATATTTCAACATCATGTGCAATTTTCATAAAAAGAGATACAAAGTATCCCTTTTTACGATAGTTAAGGGATAAAAATAAAGAGATTAAAGGGATACAAATTATTCCTTTTTACGTATTACGAATGGATATAAAAACGCTTTACATATGTAAAGAAAAAACAATTTGTAAAAGTACAATATGATTGAGTACCCGGCTTCATTAATTTAATTTTAAATTTCTAGCAACTCTTTAAAAACATATAATAATCCACAATAATACCTTAGTTATACGAAAATAGTTTTACCTAAGATAAATTATGAAAAATAAATTACATTTTCCGACCAATGGACTGGGCGTACCGTCTTTTTAACTACTTGTTAGTTATACCTAGCGTTATAAAACGACAATATCGCAATTCACAAAGTAGAGAAATTAATTAAATGACTGCGTTATTTGTATCACTTTGGAATTAATAAAGTTATCTTAGGAATTTAGTTTTTAAGGGTTCCGTAGCCAAATGACAAAAAACGGAACCCTTAAAATTTCGTCATACCCGTCTGTCTGTCTGTCCGTCAGACCGATCGTCCGTCCATTTTACTCGAAGACCACGGGAACTGTATGGTTGGAATTTTGAAAATTAGGCGTATTGAGGGTAGCGAAAAAATAAATTATGTTCTTTCGCTGCCCTCCGTAAAAGTTTATAGTCATTTCTAAAAAACAATATATATATATATATATATATATATATATATATATATATATATATATATACATTTTAAGAAAACGTCGATTTTAGCAAAAAAAAATGTAAGCCGGTTGACCAAGCAAGGCATCCCTGAAACTTCCCGCTAAATTGATGCACTTTAAGCTCAAAGAAGCAAAAGCTATGCCCAAGTTTAGATTTTTGAGTTTGAGGAGTTCAAAAATGTAAAGTTTGTAAAATTGATACTTAATAATTTAATGTTCGAAAAGATTTCGATCTTTCGAATGCCATTTAATGAAATTTCTGAGCTCTTAATTGTTTTATCAAAACTACAAAATCGATAGGTTAAAAAATGTCGAAGAAATTTCAAAAAATAATGTCATTGATAAATACCGAACGAATCAACCTATTTTAATCCGATTTACGATATTTGAAGAAGTTTTTTAATCAGAAGGGCTGGCAAGATTTTTAAATAAATCGGCATTAGTGCGAAAGTTATTTAAAAATATGAAATAAATTTGCTGTAAGAAACGTAATATTAAGATTTTAACCTTTGAAAATTTGATTCTATATTAATTTTTGAAACTGCATTTGACATCATTTATTTATTACTAAAATGTCGTAGAAGATCAAAAAATGATTGGTTGAAAAATGTTGAAGCTATGTCGACAAAACACTTTTAACAAAATTTTTCGTCAACGATATAGAATCCACTCGAATGCCATCAACCGTGTCTTGATCGCTATAGCTTAGGTTCAAAAGTTATGAGATGTTTACTTACATACATACACACACATATATGTGTGTATGACATACATACATACAGACATATTGACGTCATCCTGAAAATAGTTCGAAAAGGTTCCTAGTACTTACCTAAAAACGTGGAGATCTGGTGAAAACTCGATTTTCGAAAATCGGGCCAAAATCAGTAAATTCCTTATCTACATACGTAGCGGGAAGCTAAAAATACCGAGCAAAGCTCGGTCACCCATGTACTATACTTCAAATGTAAAATATGAAAATTGTCTACGAGCATAATTTAAATTGTAGTACTGTAATTATTTTAATTTATGTTTGATAGCTGTACGATTTTAGCTTCTCTCTAATTTCCCTTCATCGATAGCTCTGAAGTTTCATTGTTTGGATCGTTTCGACCTACCGTGAGTGGATTGGCCCTGACCGCACCACGGTCGTGGCCTCGTCCCCTTCTTTATATACTCAAATAGTAGTAATCGTTACTACTGTTCGAATCATGCAAATAGTTGATAGCATCAACCGAAATGTGTTGATAGATTACCTTTGAACAGTTTATAAAACGATCCTAAACACGACAAACACATTTATGTTCGTATAATTGTTCAAATTAAAATCAATTTCCTTTTCCATAGTTGGTGCTAGTTGAAATTGCTTTTTGAATGTAAAAGCCAAAGTGAAGTTGATCAGTTTAACTGTTTATTGATTATACAATTTATACTTTCAATTGAAACATGCTTTTGTTATTTATCTATGCATATAATAAAATTGTTAAAAATTCAAAACTGTACATTGAATATTTTTTTAAAAGAATACTTGGGGCGTGATCTGCAATGGATATCGAAGCCAAAAATATAGTTTTAGAATTTTTGTCTGTTTGTCTGTATATCTGTATGTCTGTTTGTCTGTATGTATGTCCGGGGTAAACTCAAAAAGTACTGCATGGATTTACTTCAAATTTTGCATGAATATTACTAACAGGTCGGGTTATCATATAGGCTACATATTATCACGCTATCATCACCTAGCGGCCAGGTGCTGTGCACAGTAAACGAAGTCACCGCGGACGAAGTCGCTGGCAACAGCTAGTGACAAATAAGTTTCATGCAAAACTTCTAACAAGTGTAATTTCTATCAGCTAACGGCATAAGGCAGAAAAAGTCTGTTTTTCGGGGTTAATTAACAATAGCTTAGGACCATTCCTTGGACTAAAAAATCAATGAATGTTTGGATGTTTGGAAGTATGTATGTATGTTACTCAATCCCACAAAAACGACTAGACCAATTTGAATGAAATTTGGCATACAAGTAGATGATGACCAGAAAAAGCACAAAATTGATTATTTTTATTGCAGAATAATAAAACTTCCATAATGCAGCTCCCGGTTGTAGCTAGTACTTTTTGCTATAAAAACAGCTAAATTCTTTATATCGCAAAAGTATTAGTTCCGAATTAAGGTAAAGTTTCTTCTATTTAACATTTTTGTGTTATGTAAACTATTCCTTACCGACTTATTTTATTAGTACAATTCCTTAACTTAAGGAAAACATTTTTTTTTATATCATAAGATAGCAAACAAGCAGATGACGGAAAGAGTCAACCATCGCCTATAGACACCAAAGATGTTAATGGTGCGTTGCTATCTTGTGGCGAGGTCTAATGCCACATGCGTAAGTTTACCGGCTACCTTACCCTCCAAACCGGAACACGACAGTGACCAGCACTGACGCTATTGCGGCAGGAATAGGTAAGGCGGTGGTACCAGACCCGGTCGAGCCGATGCAGAAATCTACCACCTAGTACATTTATCTAGACAAACAGAATGTTTGTCTAGATAAATGTACTAGGTGGTAGATTAAATTATATTTTAAAACAATTTATAATAATATTTCAAATGTTTAAAATAATAATCATTTTAATGTTTTTATAACTTGCATTATGGAACCTGTCTAGCACAGCAACTTGTAAAGTTTAGGGGTCCATATAAGTTGTTATACTAGACGGGTTCCGTAATTACCTGAGCCTTATCTTCTGTAACCTAATGGTATCTCATACATATTATAAATATGAAATTTGTATATTTGGATGTTTGTTATTCAATCACGCAAAAACGGCTCAACCGATTTTGATGAAATTTGACACACAGGTAGATGATGATCTGGAATAGAACATAGAAATACTTTACATAGGATTATACATACTTTTTATTCCGGAAAAATCGCCTCTGCGGTCTAGTAGTCCGGTGTCGGAGTCGACCACATGAGGTCCCGTGTTCGATTCCTGGGTCGCGGGGCAATTCAAAAATGAGTTTTTTCAGTTTTCTGATAATAACACCATACCCGGGATTTGAAAATGCCCGGTTGGCGATAGGCTTGCCACCTATCACATTGTGGGACCAAGTATCTTCGGCTAATCGTGGGTGCACTTGTTGTGCCTCTGCCTAACTCTTCGGAGATATAGGCGTGAAGATACTTATTCCGGAAAATATGTTTTTCCATGGGATTCACGAAATATTTAACAATGCAGCTGTATAGTAGCTGTAATATTTTACAACGGTACAGCAGTATGTAATAAAATATGCATGCAAATGAAATTAACATGATATAATCACCATTATTTATCAAAATAACACTTATATTTGTTAGTTAGTGAAACATAGTCTAGTTTTAATTTTTAGTCGACGGCTTCATTTTGAATTTACATAACAATTATGTATAAACAATGTATAGTATCATAACGCCGGTTCTCCTATATAGATATATATATATATATATATATATATATATATATATATATATATATATATATATATATATATATTTATATTTAGAATAGAATTTTTCACACAGAAGAATTATACAAGAGTTACAATTCTTCTTTTGCAAAACATAATATAATGTCGTTAAAATATTACAACGAAGACATAAAAGATTGTACCAGATTTTCAAGCCGATTGAAAGCAATTTTAGCGAGTTTGAGAATTGTATTTATGTTATACGGAGCAACTAGGAATATTTTGTCGAATATAGACCGTTATTGTTATGTAAATTCAAAATGAAGCCGTCGACTAAAAATTAAAACTAGACTATGTTTCACTAACTAACAAATATAAGTGTTATTTTGATAAATAATGGTGATTATATCATGTTAATTTCATTTGCATGCATATTTTATTACATACTGCTGTACCGTTGTAAAATATTACAGCTACTATACAGCTGCATTGTAAAATATTTGGTGAATCCCATGAAAAAAACATATTTTCCGGAATAACTATCTTCACGCCTATATCTCCGAAGAGTTAGGCAGAGGCATAACAAGTGCACCCACGATTAGCCGAAGATACTTGGTCCCACAATGTGATAGGTGGCAAGCCTATCGCCAACCGGGCATTTTCAAATCCCGGGCAACGTTGTTATTATCAGAAAACTGAAAAAACTCATTTTTGAATTGCCCCGCGACCCAGGAATCGAACACGGGACCTCATATGGTCGACTCCGACACCGGACTACTAGACCGCAGAGGCGATTTTTCCGGAATAAAAAGTATGTATAATCCCATGTAAAGTATTTCTATGTTCTATTCCAGATCATCATCTATCAAAACTAGACTATGTTTCACTAATTAACAAATATAAGTGTTATTTTGATAAATAATGGTGATTATATCATGTTAATTTCATTTGCATGCATATTTTATTACATACTGCTGTACCGTTGTAAAATATTACAGCTACTATACAGCTGCATTGTAAAATATTTGGTGAATCCCATGGAAAAAACATATTTTCCGGAATAACTATCTTCACGCCTATATCTCCGAAGAGCTAGGCAGAGGCACAACAAGTGCACCCACGATTAGCCGAAGATACTTGGTCCCACAATGTGATAGGTGGCAAGCCTATCGCCAACCGGGCACTTTCCAATCCCGGGCAACTTTGTGTTTTTCAGAAAACTGAAAAAACACTTTTTTTTTTAATGTGCCCGACCCGGGAATCGAACCCGGGACCTCATGTGGTCAACGCCAACCCTGGACCACTAGACCACAGAGGCGATTTATCAGTTTTTTATATCTTATGATATAAAAAAACTGATAAATTTATTTTTGAATATTTGTCACTCTTGATTTTATGCCCGCGTCGGTATCTTTTTAAATTTTCATAAACTCTTTGCGAACGCCTATAATATTATTATAACTAGCTGACCCGGCAAACGTTGTTTTGCAATCGATATCCATACTAACATTATAAAAGTCTGTCTGTCTGCTACGCTTTCACGGCTAAACCGCTGGACCGATTCCTGTAATTTGGCATGGAAGTAGTTGAAGATCCGGGGTCAAACATAGGCTATTTTTTTTTTAAATCAACCCTTAAAGGGTTGAAATAGGGGATAAAATTTGAATGAAAAGCTATCTTGATGACATGCTAATCTACTCGCGGGCGAAGCTGCGCGGGTCAGCTAGTACAAAATATTTTGGTGGGGTACTTGAGAGAGAGAGAGAGTGCGGTGTTTCATTGAGAAGAAAAAAAATCCATCTTTTAAGTTGGACCAACTAGTAGATATCTACAAAATTTCCTTGAAATTGGTTCAGTAGTTTAGAAATCCATAGCGGACAAACAACGTGTAACGTAGTTTATAATATCTTATATATAAAATTCTCGTGTCACAATGTTCGTTCCCGTACTCCTCTGAAACGGCTTGACCGATTTTGATGAAATTTCGTATGCATATTGAGTGGGTCTGAGAATCGGCCAACATCTATTTTTCATCCCCCTAAATGTTAAGGGTTATCCACCCCTACATTTTTTTTATGGACAAAATTTTTTATTTTTATTTTTTTATGATTCAGTAATAAAAAAGTTATACAACCCTTAATTTTCAACCCTCTACAATCAACCCCTATTTTTTAAATAAATAAATTATATGGCAAAACAACGTTTGCCGGGTCAGCTAGTAGGTATATATAAAGATATTACCAAGGTTTATATTTATATTAAGCAGATATCACCTATCACTGTCTGTACTAAACCCTCGTATACGTTGTGCATTGTTTGATAAGTTTGTCTGACAGACATTTTTGCTTTTGCATATTTTAACTGCGCATGTTGCAATTCGAGCAGTTGCCATTGGCGACACCTGTTGAAAAGTAATATTGTATCAACATATGTTAACGATTATTCTATTAATTTTAGTGCAACATAATGCAAAAGAAGTATCATAAATTTCTATCTTTGATCTCAAAATCTAAATTATCATTACAGATTTTTCATAAATTGCGTATTAAGTTCCGACATATAAGTTTATATTTTCTGCGTCATAACAAGATAGATTAACAGAAACCTTCGGTATATGTGGTTTTATCATTTTTAGAACATTATAAACAGCGTCGTAAAACTAAGTAATTGAATTTTTCTACATTGCTATTCGGTATATGAAGGAGCTCTAATACATTATCTACGCCCTTTCGAGCAAGGGTGTAATAAATTTGACCGTTTATTGATAGAAGGTTATTTAAAGAACGTGACCTGATGTCTAATTCTAACGTTGGAGAATAATTTCTTCTAATAAATTCTGAAAGTGATATTTAGCTGTAAACGCCAAATGTATTAAAAATAATCAAACTAGTAGTTATAATACTGCACGACGTAGCGTGTCTCATACATTTCTAAATGATTTTTTTTCCCTCACATTCAGTACTACTGTACTACACCTGTAGCTTTACCTTGGGCAAATCGTATGCGGACACATTTTGCACATTGAACTAGAAAACTATTCGCTATTGTATTGTGGACTTCAGTGATTTTAAGGTTGGAATATCATAACTGATTTTAGAGATTGGAGATCTTTTCGCTAAGTTTATTTCTATATATTTTGAAACTTATATTGATCCGTAAACTTGAGGTATAAAATTTGTTAATATTAATCATACTCATATATTTTTACAATTCATCATTTTACACAGATTGGTTCGAAGCATTACTTCTTGTGACATGCCTAAGTACTTTTTACTTATTATAAGAGCGTCAATATCTTCAATCAAAAATAACCAGATTCAAGATCGTGGTATTAAGCATGGCTTATGAAATAAGAACACAAATATATGTGTGGTCTTATTATGTATTTATATAAGGAAATTTCTATTTTGCTTTCTCAAGCATCTTAATAAGTTGAATAATTATTTAAAGCACTTGCAACGTTTTATTTATTGTTAAGTTATAGCCGTGTTAGTGCCCCTTTTGTTCACTTGAAATCTGATTCAATTTACAAAAATATACAATTTTAAATAATATTTTGATTAAACTTTCTAACTTTCGCACTTAAATGAATCAAATTTATATACAAGTACATATAGAATTATTTTTATGAAAATTATGACTTTAAATGCCTGCAAATGGTACAATGTCCAAAATCGGTACATCTACCATATTTGAGAAGTAAAAATTTAACTTATTATCTATTAATTTCTATCCATAAACTACTAAAATTCTGCTTGAAATCTAATTTTTAAATTATGACAAAAGTGACCATTCACGGCAAAGAGTACTACTATCTACTCATGTGGTTTACGGATAGTTCATTACTAAAGCCATTATAACTTGGTGAATCGCGTGAGTCGTGACGGTTGAAATCATAAACATTTTTCGCGGGATCCCTCTGACTTCTTTTGTTAGCACGTTCGCGTCATCAATCTTAACCCGAAAAAACCCGAGACGCACCTTTTTCTTACAAAAAATTTAGAAACGTCTAATGCCGTTCTAACGTAACACACATGTCGTAATTTTCTGTTATGTGGAGCAATCACTTAGGAACTATGTCCATACAAGCTACTGCCACTGCAAATAAACATTCTAAACTAAACATCGTTTGTAAACGTCCGTATTAGAGAACTGAAGATTCGAAATAAATGTCAAGGTACTTTTTTTACAAAGTAAAAAAATCTAAAGAAATGAAAATTTCATTGCTTTAAAATTTAATCAAAATTCTTAAGAATATTTTAATCCGTATTTATTGTTAAAACGTTAAAATGTTGGGCAAGTATAAATATTCTTTCATTGGCTACCTATGTAGTAATAACATCCAAGATTAAAATATGAAGATGAACAAGTAATATATTTTTTCCATAGAATTTGTAAGTCTATGATTTTTTCATATGTTTTGAACAAAAAAATTTACAAGGTATACAGGAACCTATCGAAAGAAGTCCCAGATAGGTTTAAAAGCCAAAAATCAACAATAACATATAACTTTTCATTATTAATAGATGCGTTGAACGTATGAACTTTTAAACTAATAACGCGTTTTACTTATGCGACTCCAAACATCTGGATCCTGAACTAAACCATATTTAGGATGTACTTAAGAAAAATGGTTATAAAGAAAGGCAGAACATTAAGCGTTATATTAAAAAGGTTAGGTATCCTATAGTCAAAAGGCAGCCGGCATTCATGAGTTATATTAAAGGGATTACCGATAACATTGGAACGCTATTAAAAAAATATTCCTTACCTACCATCTATACGCCAAGCTTAAAGGTAGTCGGGCATGTAAACACGCCTAAGGATGTCATACCCTTTCAGACGCCAGGGGTATATAAAGTGGACTGTAACTGTGGTAGTGCTTATATAGGTCAAAGTAAACGTACTATTGCAGATAGACTCCAAGACCATATCACGGCTGTAAAAAAACAGGCAGATTAATAAGTCGGCTATAGCTGAAAATTTTTTGGACACCAGCACTGATCACTGGATTTAATTCCACCGACCTCAGGTTCTTTCTACTCAGCGACACTATGTTCCCCGTATGGTACAAGAAGCTATTGAAATTAGAAAATATAAAAATTTCAGTAGGGAAGACGGATTTAAATTATCTCCTGCTCGGCATCCAGTGATTAACAGAATACGGTCTTTGCATGTGCAAACGAATAAAGTTCAAGATACCGTTAGTGTTGTATGTAGGCTAAATTCGATAAATCAAGACCAGAAGGTAAATGAAAATCGATCCCGACTTGAACTACGGAGAAAACCCGCTGCTCGTGACCACGGTCAATGTAACTTGGCCGAAACTTCAAGCTGTAAAAGTAAGTTCTATGTATGTACGCGTTCTTACCCGTTTATATATTTTTAAAAAGCGTTGAACGTATGCGCATACTAAACATTTTTATCAAATTCCTTACGTGGTTGGTAGTAAGAACTGTGTGAAGCCAATTACTCTCCTAACATCACAAATATCTTCATTATTACATTATCGGTGTCCGCCATTGCTGGTTGTGCCGGAGGCCAGGACGAATCTGTTAGCCAAAACTCCACTGACTCGAGCTATCGTTATACTTAATGAAGTTCATGCCAGGTTGGATATATTTTCATCCAAATCGAGTGAATTTGTAAAAGTCTTGTTGTGTGTCTTGTGTTATTCATAGTTGTATAGTTATGTTTTGTTGTATATGTTACGTCATATCACTTGTTTTAAGTGTACATAGTTATTGAGTGTTGTATTGTCATGTGTAGTAATAGATTCTTTGTCGTACTATTATCGCATTGGGTCTGTGCCTGTAATGATAGTAGGAAGATTATGGAAATAAATAAATAAATAAATGTTATGGAGAACGTCGACAATACCAGGTCAATTTGTTCGTGGTTTGCCAGTCTTTTATCAGCTATTTTTCTACATTTTCGAATGAAGTGAGCATATTTTTTACAGTGAATAGAAGTTTTATTAGATTTAAAAAAAGAAGAGATAATATGCGTCCATATACCTGACTTGATAGATTGAAGTGTAATGTATAACTACAATCAGTCAACAGTATTAAGTCCTATGATGTGGCAGGTGTCCAACCTACTTTTATATAGGCACATATTCAATCTCGGGCAAGAAGAAACAAGAATCGCCAGACCTGGGACCGCAATTGTGGCGACCATATATGATAATAAAATTCTATTGATGCAGGTGTTATTTTGCAGAAATGCATAATTAAAAGGTGAAATTAATTAAATTTGATATTCTCCATGGATCGTTCCTATGTGAACTCCGCAGTGCCACCGAAAAGAAAGACGCTGGTCTAATAAATACAAAACCCATCGATGTTCCGGGAAAAATAGAAGACCAGTTATCCACCCACATCCACCACACATTGGTATGTGAATAATTAGATGTAGACGAATATTTATGGTGGTGGATAAAATAGAGTTTTACCCATGTATTAAATCCGCGTCTTTCTTTTCAAAGGCATCGCAGAGGTCACACGAACAATTCACGGAGAATAGCGAATTTAATTAATTTCACGTTTTTTAATATACATAATTTTCAGCCAACTTTCCAAAAAGATGGAGATTTTCAATTCGGATGTTTATATGTTTTATGTATGTTCTTGCACAACTCCGTCATATATAGATGGATTTGTAAAATGATATATATTTTCAGAGCGTATAATTCCGATTTAGTTCCATATAGATTCGATAAACAAAAATCTGATCTAGGATTCTTGATATTGGAGGATATAGGAGGTCGAAAGTCGGTTATTACGATTTAACTGCATTGAAATTATATTTAGTTCTGAAATTGATGGGATTTCAAATTTGCGTCATTGCCGTAGATACATTTATCATATTCTATCAAAAAAGTATTAGACGAAAATATTTAGGTAGTTGCGGAATTCAATCTTGTTCCTTTTGAGTCGCAAGGAAACTAATTCAAGAGATGAAACTACGTTCCACACTCAATCCCAGTGTATATTCTGGACAATGCTAAACAGTGATGATTATCTTTCTTAGTACTTCTGTAATATTTTAGACTAGCTATGAGCTGTAGAGGAAATTCTCATGCTGCCTAAATGTTCTTAATGGGAGGATATTCTCATATGCCGATGACTTTGCATTAATATTTGTTAGTGAAACCTGGGAAGAAGCAAGGATAAACGCAGAAGATTATGGTGTACTAACAATGAGACTACTCTTCATACAAAGTCTAATTTCCGTGCAACACAAGGCAAGACCTAGAACAAACGGAAACAAAAGAAGAAGGAAAGATAACGTGTTTAAAAAAACCTTTTATTATACAAAGCTTGCACATCGACATGCTTCTTTCCTAGGAGCCTATCTTTAAAATAAATTATGCAAAAATTTTTCCTGACTTATCCACAAAAAACAATAGAGAAGCCAAATACAAAATTTATATCTGGTTAAAAAATCTAGGCCATGATGACTCAGAAAAGTTTGTGAAAGTAAATTATACATAGCACTCAAATAAATATAAACACTTATACAAACACGCACACCCACACACACGGACACATACACAAACACACTTGTACACACACATAAATACAACTTAACATCAAATTAAAAATTATTAAAATCAATTAGTTAGTAAGAAAATCTAAACTTAAAATGTTTATACTTACTGTTAGACATTTCGCACACTATATGTATAATATTAGGTACTCTACATTCGGCCGAATAATGTCAAATATTCGGTCGAAAACCAAATACTAAAAAAGTGGCCGAAAATACCGAATAGTAATTACATTTTCGTGGCAATTCTAGTATATATGTTCCTTATGGACTACAAAACGGCTAGACGGATTCTGATAAAACTTAAGGTAGTCTTCAGAAAAGAAAGATCATATAAGTTTGGCAATGATCAAATCAACACAATATATTTTATTGGCTTTTTGGGTTAGTCTGTATCACAGTTTTATTAACATTAAGCACTACCCGTGCTTACTAGTTGATAGTAGCTCTAGATATCTATAAAATAGGTGGAATAAATGGCTCGCTAGTTAATAAATAAAGTAATGGGCACACTAAAATATGTTTATATTGCTCCTAAAAAATTAAAAAACTACGGCAAATACATAGCAATTAAAAAAATTAAGGCGCTTCTATTTCTTGCCGATGAAATTGATATCATGTTGATATGTTATTGCAAATAATCAGCGGCGGCCTTACCCATTGCGAGGCTCCGGGCAGCAGGTCTTTGAGAGGCCCTTTGTCTCGCAAAGACCTGCTGCCCGGAGACTTCGTGAAAAGTATGTGATGCGGAAGTAGGTCTGGTTGTTTAGTTTAGGTATTTGTCATGTTTGACGAGAAATGGTAAAGTTATACAAATAAATAAAAAATTGAGTTTTAAAATATTGTACATTATAAGATTTACAAAATTAACAAATGCAGAGATGATAAATTTTAAAATTTATGTTTACGGCTTTTCCTAAGACTTAAACCTTTAATTAAAGAACAATAATCTAACGAATGAGCTACGTCATTTTCGATTGAAAGAATAGCAAGGGCTGAAAGCCGATCTTGTATCATCGAATTCAAAAGTTTTAAATAAAAAAAGATGGTCAAAAAATCTATACTTCTTAAAATTTTGTTTGCGTTGTTGTGCGAGGCCTTTGCAAGAGCGAGCCCCTTGCGATTGCCCTGTTCGCCTCCCCCTAAGGCTGCCGTGCTAATAATAATCTTTGTTTTTTTTATTTCACACGATAGCAAAACAATGATACGGCTATCCTGATGGTAAGAGATAATCATCGCTTATTGACACCACAGATGTAAATGGTGCGTTGCCGTCTATATGAAGGAATGGCAAAGCTACATAAGTTTACCTTCTACCTCACTAACAGTGACAATCATTGACGTTATTGTGGCAGGCAGGAATAGGTAAAGTGGCAGTGCGACACCCAGGCGAGATGTTGTGGAGCTCTACGTAGAATTGCGGAACCAAGTAGTTACGATGAGAGTGATAAGTTTAGCAAATCATTTGCCTTTTCTGAACTGAAGTGGCAGAGGAACAGATGGTATATTCTTCAATATTGACCCGGATAAATCGTTAAGATAGATTAATATTGCGAAGGGGATCCACCATGTTAACAGGCGATTAACGGGTGAACGTGTTGTCGTTAAAATCTCTCTTTTTTATTTTTCATACGATAACCAACGACCAGATGTCCTGGTGGAAAGAAACGAACATCACCTATGTACACCAAAGATGTTATTGGCGCGTTGCTATCTTTGTGGCGTTATTTTAATGCCACATGCACAAGTGTCCCGGCTACCTTACCTTCCAAACGGGAACACGACAACATCAAGCACTGACAAGCACAAAAAAACTGTGACATGGAAACACTAAATCGTATCCGATTAAGATATGGTGGGTTAATTGCTACCTAAAATTTAGAAAATCTGACGATTTAAGTGTTTTGTAAGGGAGTGGGACGGTCATAAAGGTGCAAAGAAAATGTTGTTTTGATATTGCATTTTTTTATTGTATAACAAATGATGTAAGAATAACGAAAAAAATATAATCTGACAATTTCCACAAGCCGAAGTTATTGGAATTTTGTTTTTCTTTGCCCTAATAACCCGCCTCTATATAAAAGGCTTACATTTTTTGGTGGAGAACCTCAACTGTATGCGAGGAAACCCCCCCCCCCCCCCCCTATGTAAATCTGACGCACTTGAGTAAATCCAAAAATCCCATCTTGGGCTCCTCTACTATAATAACTCAACAGCAACAACGTCCTAACATTTAGCACATTTTCGAATGCCGCGTTTGGTGTTTTAAAAAAGTATGTAATTAAAACAGTAACTAGAGAAATTTTTTATGAAGTGATTAATTTATAATAGTAACTATTGTTGTTGTGACTTAGCACACCAGAGGATTCCAGTGTACTCGCCGCTGGCCTGCGCCCGCGCCCCGCACACCGGAATCCTCTGGTGTGCTAAGTCACAACAATTGTATAATCTATGACTTTAATTTTTGCTCGCCATTTATGAGAAAGCAGAATTCAAGTACTAAATTAAGTATTATTTCTTTTACTTTAGAGGTCTACGTTGCGCATATACCACGGTGCTCCCGTGGCAATACGCAGGAATTTATTTTGTACCACTTGCAACGGATGCAAGTCCGTACGGGGGAGATGGGCAAACGCTACGCAAGCGTATGAAAGGATGGGGTGTACGCACGACTTGTAAAATGTCGCCTTGTGTCTAAGTGACATTTTACTGTGTTTATTGATAAGATTATATAACCGACCTACAACGAACTTAGCCTTAACTTTCATTCTTTGTATGTGCGGTTTAAATGACATTTTACTGTCCAACGTTACTCCGAGGTACTTGACTTTCCTTTCCCACGGGATGACGTTTCCGAACAGGGTAATGTTGCCTAGCTTACGCAGACCACGTCTTTGTTGTCGCGGGTGTACCGCGGCGAAAGTACACGGCTGCACTTTTTGTGGAATTTATTTCCAAGGGCGTTGGCCGCAGCCTGCAGCCGCTTGGTGATTGTTACTTTGGAAAAATTGGACGTATAGAGGGCGGTGTCGTCAGCGAACAACGCGAGCTCGACGTGCGGCTCGTGTGGTACGTCGCACGTGTAAAGGGAGAATAATACGGGTGACAGTATGGAACCCTGCGGGACACCTGCTGTGATCGATCTATGGATGGAGAGGGCTCCCTCGACGCGGAATTTGAATCGGTGGTTGGTGAGGTACTCTCGTATGATGAGTACGAGTCTGTCGGGCACGCTCATTTGGTATAGTTTGCAGCGGCGTGCACAGGATTATGATACTGAGTATGCGACGGAGTACTCGGCCACAAAAACTTTTTCTTTTATAGATTTCAGCGGCGTGCACATGATTATGACACATTTTATTCATTTACTTATTATTAATTAAAATCATCTAAAACGTACGAACGTTTTATTAAAATATCTGTGAATGGCAAGTAAAGCACTGCTTTTCTGCCTACAAGGAGCGCACGCGCCTGATAGTTTGTATATTAAGCCATTGTGCCAGACTTTGTCGAACGACTTTGCGACGTCGAAGAATAGGGCGCCTGTGGGAATTTGCAGCCCGGGGCTGCGTTTAACCCGTTTAGGATATATTCGGTGAGACGGTGCACTTGATGAGTGCAAGAGTGAACTGCTCGGAACCCGAACTGCTCATTTATTAAGAGGCCTTTCTCGTGAACAAATGCCTCAAGGCGAGCGAGAATGATTTTTTCATAGATTTTGCCTAACGTATTTATTAGGCTAATGGGGCGGTAACTACTGACTTTATTGCGGGGTTTACCCGGTTTGTGAATTCCTATGACGGTGGCTTCTTTCCACTCGTCCGGAAACGCGCAGCCGGCTAGTAGTGCATTGAAGATGCACACTAGTAGGCATATTAGGGAGGGGGGGAGGTATTTAACTACCTTATTAGTGATTTTATCGGGCCCCGGGGCCTTTTTATTGTGTAGACCTTTGATTATGTCGCCTACTTCTTCGGGGTCGGTGGGTAAAAGCGGGTCACCCTCCGGTGGTAGCGCCGCCCCGCGCTCTACTTCACTATCCACAAGATGGACGTGGTCTAGGTCCGTAGGTTGGTTTGATGGGGAACATTGTGTTTGGATACTGTCGGCCAGGCATTCGGCTTTGTCTGCATCATCAAAAGCGAGCGTTTGCGATGTACAGTAGTACAGTAGGCCGTGTGCGATGACGAGACCTCACTTAACAATCTGTCTCACCGTTCGTTACGATACTCGGCGATGCGCCGCTTTACTTCTCTTTGTAAAGCTCGCAGCGAACGGCGATTGTCGTCGGTCATATATCGGTCGTAGAGCCGCGTAGCGGCGTTTTTGCGTCTCAGTAGGTCTCGTAGCTCTTCCGGTAGTTCCCATCTGCCCCGAAAGGCGTCCGGTATTTCCCGCGAGGAGCTATCGACTACCGATTCTATATGGCTAGTGAGTGACTTAATGGCGGATTTGGCTTCCTCTACCGTACTAATATTGCCAGGAATTTGGTCGAGGTGCTCTGATCGTATCGATTGAAAATTCTCTTCGAGTTTTTTCCAATCGATTGTCTTTTTCATGCGGACGGCGTGCGCATGGTGGGGGGATCCTAGTTTGAAAACTACCGGTCGGTGGTCCGAGTCGAGTTCGTGTAACACTGATACTGAACGCAGTTGTAAATCTACGTTCCTCATCAGCGCTATATCGAGTACGCTTGGTCTGTGTGTCACGTCGTTTGGCGAGTATCTAGTGGGCTCTGACGGGCCTACTGCTACGAAGTTAAGTCTGTCCGTCAGTCGTTCAATGTCTAAACAATTTTGGTTTTTTATGGGAGAATGCCAGAGACTATGCTTAGATTGAAATCTCCCCCTATTATGACAGAGTTGCCCATGTCGAATAGAGCTTTGAGATCTCTTTCTGTTACTCTTTTACCGGGACCGAGATAGGCTGATACTAGTATGACTGGTTGATGACCGGTCATACCCACCTGGCAAACTGAGACTTCGAGATATTCCAAACTAGGGGGATCTAGGGGAACAATGTGGAGGCTTCTTTTATAGTAGATAAGAGTGCCTCCACCGCGATTCGTTGGTCGGTCATTTCTGATTAAATTATAATTGGCTGATAAAAAAGCATCTGTGCGTCTTCCTATTAAGCTTTTGACCTGCACGCCGTCCGCCCCGCTGCGCGCACCCGCTATCAGCTAGAACGCAGACTAACGCTTAATTCAAGTCGTCCTTCTCGCAAGGAAACCGTTATTATATTATTTTATTGAGTATTATTATTAGTCTAGTGTGGCACAAGGATAGTCGAAATTATTAGAATATAAATCTTGTCCATTTACAGACATAACAGCACTACGTTCTCTGTGGGTTTAATCGACGTCTTACAAACGACAAAGAGATTCGCTTAATTCCTTATCAAAGGATTGAAATCCTTTACCAAGGTTTCCTTAAGCGATAATTAGTGTTGCGTCAAGTGAAAGCTTACATAATTCAAACTTACCCAATTTATAAAATAACGTAGGTAATTTACTAATAGCAGATATTTAATATAGGTACGTATAGCAGATACTGGGTGGTAAATACCAAACCTTTTTCTCTCCTGAATTTCAGACCTTATTATGCAAGACTAAACATGTCTTCATGACATGAAAGAGTGTTGAAATAAAATTTTTAATATTAGTCTGGGCGCTTTTTGACTTAGTGGCAGTTTCAAAAGAGTTTTACCGGCTTTAGAGTAGGGCAGTGTTAGGGAAAGTACTGGCTCTCACTCCCATAGAATAAGAATATTTGCAACGGTGCTAGCTTTATTTCTAATTTACGTTTCGTTGCAATAAAGCACCCTTTGCAACGGAAAAGTTGTGGTCCCTATTTCTTCTCCCGGCAACATCCGGCTCACAACCAAAGCACTACGGCTGGTGGGGCGTCGAAGAGAGAAGAACAGATTTACAGTCCGCTGGCTCCCCCGGTTGTAGTGTACACTTACGAAATCTTGTATATCCATTAATCTCCTTCGGATTGCAGTCGGATATTTAATGAGTTAATAATTATGAAAAGTAAATAAGGAGTTTATTTAAAAACTAACTCTACCCGCGACTCCGTCCGCGTGGGAAAAATGAAAGTTGTATGTAATTAAAATAAAAGTTGCTCTATATTAAATCAGCTATTTGCTAGTGAAAAATCCGTCAAAATCAATCCAGCCGTTTCAGAGATTAGTCGGAACAAACAGACAGAAAGACAAAAATTGTAAAAAATGTTATTTTGGTATATGTACCGTGTATATATCCATATGCATTTAGTTAAAAGCGGTTATTTTAATATCACAGATACTCCAATTTTATTCACATGTATAAATGTATAGATAATCATTCATCATCTATGTCAGTCAGTCACTTTTACTTATTTCAGTTTCCACGTACTTACTGTCGTCGACTTTGATGTAGATTGGTAAATAAGCGGGACAGATAGATTGAAAGTGCGTTTGTTGCGACGTATGCGTTTGCGAATTCGGTGGCTATCTCCTCTTGACAGGAACACCATAACAAGTTACCTATGGGAACTTTATTCAGAAATCACATATTATTTTTAGAGATAGGCCTCTATCGTATTGTCAGTTATTATTTATTTTGTTGATGATCAATGGCCTTATTGGCCGATAATCGATGACCAACAAATGGCCAGTTAATATATTTTTTAATACCTAAAAGGAAGAAATAAACATCGCCTACGTACACTAAATAAGTAAATTGTGGGGTGATTATTGCGTAGCGAAGATGTAAGGACAACAAATAAAGAACTACTGAAACGAAAATTTAAGTAATAACACATGAAAGAAATATTCATTCTGATTAAGAGTTATATGTATTATTATAGCATATTGACTTTAATTTTGTTAACATATTTTGCAGAGTATTTGAATAAGACAAGATAGCGATGGAATGATATATTTGAATACCATATATTTAATGAGCTTAGAGAAATAGCATAGGTACTACGTTTTATTTTGTGTAACTGTATTAATTAAAACACACATGAATATAATATTTTCTTATATAATAACACGTGAAGCAATAACTTTATACCCCGTTTTCTAACAGTTACGCGAACGGTGAAGTGTAGAATTTAGCTTAGTTAAAAAACTTTCAGTATACTGCTGAGGACTGCAGAAACCTAATATTTTTTAATAGTATAAAAATACATTAAATTAATAAAAATAAACTTTACAGACACATTTTTTAAAACTTCCTCAAGACGTAATGAGTACCTAAATACTTTAATAACTGTAAACCTACATACTTTAATAACTGTAAAAACCTTAGGCTAAGTATTTGGAAAATAAATTAAATAAAAAAAAATTATTAGATTATTTCCCTTGTTATGTTCATGTCTTACAGAAAATATATACTTATGAATATTCCCTAAAAAGTAGTTTGTTGATGTAATATACTAAAAATATGTGTTTGCGTAGGATAGTGAAGTTAAATGTGTAAGTGCATAATTTATTACCTAAGTATAGATAACTTTTTTAACTACACGAGTTGTCGAAAAATCGCAAAATTTGTCTCACATGATTAATAATAGATCAATGATACTCATTAAATTATTTATAATTAACCCTTAGATAATAGCTCATTCCTATTATGACTGAGAATTATGATTTAAATAAAATATTTCAAATACCAATTTTGTTTTTTTGATCATAGTTATACCACATTTTGAAATTCATTTATATTTGAACCACTTTATGCCCGGTTGGCGATAGGCTTGCCACTTATCACATTGTGGGACCACGTATCTTCGGCTAATCGTTTTTTAACCACTTCACATGTCATACAATTTTAGTTACCCAAAATTTAATTATTTCAAGTTAACAACGTCTAAGGCGTCAGTTGAACTGAATAACTATGGTTAAAACCATAGAGTATTCATGTGCTCTGTGATTACAACGTACCGTTAGACGACCATGTGTCAAGTATTGTCACTTACCACGTTTTCTTTTTCTCAAAAAATATATTTAACCTAATTCGATACAATTTGTGAATGTAATTACTAATTACAGCATTTACAGGATCTCTCTCTCTCTGTGTGTGTGTGTGTGTGTTGCCAACAAAATATTGGAAGATAATTATTAAAATGAAATTTGAGAGCTGAAAGGATATCACGGCAAGAATAACAAGTCTTATGTCCAGATATGGTTATTGTAAGTTAATTAGTTTGCAAGTTATGATTTTTTTAATGTGCAAAAGTTTTTCGACTGTGGTATTTTTTTTGTGGATGACAACGTTTTCGCTTTCCGGCGTCGATATAATAATGTAAACATTTTAAACAAATTACGAAGGAATTAGGTGTGCACTACGCGGCAGTCAGCACTCAGCAGTCCAATAAGTTCAGGAACCCAGAGGATCTGTTGGCCTGTAGGTAATTATAAAGTACATAGAGTGACGTTGGCCTTTCTAAGTTTGGTAGACGTTTATATCGCCCCGTTCTGATTTCAGGGTTCATACTACCGGTTTAACTATTTTTGCAACAATAACGACCCGACTGTTACTGCCATTTGAGAAGTTAACAGTGCTAGCAAACGAGTAGTAGTCAAACAATATTTACCGCTACAATACATAAAGTCAAGCCAATTCTAAACTACGCTTTAACAATTAATTATTTATTTTGGAACGCTACATACAAGTAATAACGCTTATCAGATGGACTTAGGTCCTCAAGCAGTAAACTTTGTTTAGTTTTATATCCTTTGTGATGTCATCAACCTCCACAGTGGTGACGTCACCTCTATTAGTCTATCGACCGCCCCGTTGGTCAAGTGGTTAGCGACCCTGACTACGCAATCAACGGGGCTCGGGTTCGATTCCCGACGGAGACAAGCATTTGTGTGATGAGCATAAATGTTTGTATTCCTGGGTTTGGGTGGGTATACGTATTTCAATGTATTAGTATCGTTGACTAACACCCATAACACAGCAAATAATTTGCTTACTTTGGGGTTAGATCAGTAAGTGTAAAATTTGTCCTGTGAATATTTATTATTTATTAGGTTTACCAATTTAAACTTACGTACCTATATGGTATTAGGTTCGTGCTAACAGGTAACATAGATTAAAATTAAATAAAAATAAAAAATAAAAAAGTTTATTCGGAACAAAAATCGTTACACATACCAACAGTTTTAGCGCTCTCAACTGCTAAAGTTAAAAACTGTAGCGCAGTGAGAGTGCCCCCTCTTTAAGTTAGGTAAAACAATGTTCCTTATAATTTAAAATTTATAAGAAATTTATCTTTACACAAACAATAAGTTCTTAATTAAAAGAAAAGTGCATGAAATTTTGAATTTAAGGTGCTGATTTTGATTTATGCGTGTGTGTGTGTGTGTATGTGTGTGTGTGTGTGTGTGTGTGTGTGTGCGCGCGTGTGTGCGTGTGAGTGTATGTGTGTGTGTGTGTGTGTGTGAATGAGTGAGTGTGTATGTGATGATTATGACGATGGCACAGGTTATCTCACGTATTTTATTATTACGTTATTACGTTACTTAGGAAGGATTCTGGAAGGATGTTAATTTACACACTAAATTAAAAACCTTCCAGATTTGTTAAATTTGCCTTATTTTACGTCTACAGTACCTAGGTACTTACGTGCAGTGCTAATGAATCAGTCATTTCTAAGAGTTTTTAAGTTATTTCAAGTTTTTCCAGTCAATTCGACTTAAATTTATCGAGCTCCTTGTTATTTTCTTGTCCTTGCGTTTGTGGCAAAATAGCAGGTAACGTACCTGAAAATAAAAAAAATATTGAAAATATTTTTGAAATACTTTTTGAAAAAATCTAACACTTTTTTCTCACTCTCGACATCACCATTATAATGATAGGATAGGTAACGTCAGCATTTTTGGATTTAATCGAGCGCGGCAGATTAATATAGGGGGGACCTCACTTACTGTTGAGGCTGTACATCAAATATAAGCCATTAATATAGAGCAGGGCATCCAGGGCAGCCCGTCAGATTTATGAAAAAATCCATTGATTTCGGCTTGTGGAATTTGACAGATTATTTTTTTTTCGTTATTCTTACAAAGTTTCGTTCAAAGTAAAAGAAAATCAACAGCTGCACTCGAGAATGCTTAGGCAACGTTTTCTTTGCAACTTTGTTACCTTCCCAACTCTCGAATCGTCAGATTTTCCAAATGTACCTACTCTTTTTAGCTTGCAATTAACTCACCCTATATCTCAATCTGACGCGCTTCAGTATTGCCATGTTGCTATTTTTTCATTTTAGAAAATCTGTAGTTGCTTTCCCCAAGATTGAAAAGAAAAAATTTAAGCACATAACTTTTTATTTTTCCTATTATCTAATCTGCAAAATCCTATAGGTCACCACGACGCTCGAATAAATCCCCATTTAGCCCTTACTTATAACTCGTGGCTCTATCATCGCTATACGGCTTTCAACCTACTTCCCAAAATGAGGAAATTTTAAATTCAGCTGTATTTTTTTAATGTTGGTTGTCATTTAAACCCGATTAAAAAAATAATAATTTTGTTTTTGAACCAAAGCGTGTGGTTCCATTTTTATTTGGTCTGATGCAGGGTTCCGGAGATATAGGAAATAGGAAGTTGGTTGCTGCAGTTTTGCTGCGTTAAAAAATTATACTGAATCCCAAATAATTCCGGCCGATATGAAAGACTTTGAACGTCTGTCAATTTTGTCCGCAATAACTAGAAATATTAAGGCCGTTTCGCCTTTGCGTTGGTGTACAATCCAAGCTAAAGCGATGTAGACCTAGCTTATTATATATAATAATGTTTTACACCTCTTGCGTTACTAAACGTTAAGTATGCCAAACAGCAGACTTTTTTGTGCGCGTAATTTTCCTAAAAAAAATTCGCAAGTTTCAACTTGCCAAATTACCTAACATAGAAAACGCATTTTGCAACTGCATTAACGAATTTGATAAAAATACAACGTATAGCAATCAATATAAAACGATCGATATTTTCACTAATCTCATATATATATATATATATATATATATATATATATATATATATATATATATATATATATATATATGTGTGTGTGTGTGTGTGTGTGTGTGTGTGTGTGTGTGTGTGCAAACACATTCATAGGTACCTACTCGTAAGAATGATGTTTCATTCATGCGAGTACCTGTGTATGTGTTTTCAATCGATAAAGAAGTAGGTTCTCAACTTCGCTATTTTTTAAGTTCCGTAGCCAAATGGCAAAAAACGGAATCCTTATAATTACGCCATGTCCGTTTATCTGTCTATTTGTCCGTCCGAATATCACAGTCAGTATATATATTTACATATAAAACTTTATTAGACAGCGATGAGTGTATTTATTTACAAGTAAGACAAATGTGTATGCTGATCGTCCAGTGGTCAAAATTTGACCATAACTTGTTTTTATACTTAATCTTCTACATATAAACGTTACGCATGCCAAATAGCCAAAGAATTCTATGTACTAAGGTACTAGACAAGGCATTCGCCACGCCAAATGTGTTACACTAAAGCGCAGTCCATAGATTACACCTACGTTAGGGTTTGTTAAATAAAACACGTAAGTGCCATGAAATTCACAGCGGTTACACCCTTTTATTAGCTAAATATATATTATACTCTAATATACGCTGTAGCGCTGCTTATTTTGACTTTGGTTAGTCAATTTATTACAACTTAAAGCGCTGCATCGAGTGTTATCGAAATGAAACACGATTTCTACATAGCATAGCGTCTCTAGTACATTAAACTGCAAACAGCAAACTTCTTTCTGCATGTAATTTTCCCAAAAAAGATTCAAAATTTCAGCTTCATATATTAACAGATAGAAAACGTATCGTATTTTGCAACTGATATTAATTTGATAATAATATAACGAATATCAAATTTAATAAAAAGTAAACCTTTAGTCGCTTTGTTGTTAATCAATATACTTACCTAATGAATCCAGTTTTGTTTAATGTAAAGATAAACATTCAGTAAGGTGATTACGTAAATTGAACAAAGTTTAGTCGAATTTAAATTAAAGCAGTCCTTAAACGTGATGGAAACCCAAATAAGGTAAAAGCCTTTCTTATATAGTTAATTAAAAGTTTTATCTTTCTGTTGTTAGAAATATCCAAGGAGTAAAGGCGTACTCCGACCGTTTTTGTGTGAGATATTTAACTGATGAATTCTATATTTATGTACTCTTATATTTTGCACGCCGCAACGCAAACATGACGTAAGTGCTCTTCTCCAACAAAATCAAAATCAAGCAATTTTCTGAAATAAATATCTCTATTTTGTTAATGTCTACTAGATGGTAGAATTCTACACTGTCTCACCCGAGTCAGGTATCACCGCCTTACCTATTCCTGCCGCAATAGCATCAATGCTCTTTATTGTCGTGTTTTGGTTTGGAGGGTAAGGTAGCCGGTAATTTTATTCAAGGCGGGGTATTTTCACACGCGTCAATATTATAGGAAGTTGGCGGCGCAGTATGTTCTGAAACTGCTGGGAAACGTTTTAGTTTTCAGATAAATATAACTGAAAACCAAATTTTAGTACATTCTTTTTTGTAAAATTATTTAAACTTTCGTGAGACATTATTTACTAAATAATTGATTAAGAAAACGGCTAAACTCACGTATAAATCGGTATAGGTTCCGACTAGTTTCGGACCTATATGAGGTCCTTCATCAGGGCAATTGCGACGCTGTTGCCGCGACAGCGACTCGACGCGAGCTGCTCGCGTCGAGTCGACATATCGAACAACTTTCAGTTGCATGGTCATATTGAAGGAAAGGCTTTACAAGGTCCAAATTCGACCTCACATGGACCTCACTGTTCTCACGTCTGGGCCGGAGCTCCTCAGTACCAGCTTCTTCCTCTTGATCGCATTCAACGTAGAGCGGTTCGAACCGTCGACGATCAGGCTATTTCTAATCGGCTTGATTCTTTGGCATTACGCAGAGATGTAGGTTTGCTCTGCATCGATTTTACCGTATGTATCATGGGGAGTGTTCCGAAGAGTTATTCGGACTAATTCCTGCCGCTAAATTCCATCATCGGACATCGCGTCAAAATTTAAAGTTCCATCCTCACCACCTCGATGTCTGGAAATCCACAACCTGCGCTTTTGTCGGCACTTTTTGCCTCGCACTACTCCTTTGTGGAATCAATTACCCTTGGGGCTGTTTCCGAACGGATACAACTTAGGTATCTTCAAGAAACGAGCTTATTCATTCTAAAAAGGGCGACAACGTAGCTGCAAGACCCCCGGTATTGCAGTTGTCTATGGGCGGCGATGATCACTTACCATCAGGTGCACCACCTGCTCATTTGCCCCCTCTGCTATAAAAAAAATAAAAAATAAAATAAAGCTAGAATACGTAACATTTATACTTTATCCTTCTTGTATAAATTTAATGAAGTGATATTAATGAGACTAAAATTATATATTTTTTTATAAAGATTTAATTCGAATAGGCATTTGTCTTCCATCGCACCTGGTAGAAAGTGTCGATGAAGACGAAGGTGGTACACGCCTATCCAAAAGTAACCTATTCACTCTACTCTTCAAGGTTCTAGTATTGTATTTGTTTGGAAACATAGACGCAGAAAGTTCGTTCCAAAACACACAAGACACGACTCGAACCAAAAAGAGTAATCAATATATGTATCGATATGAATTTTATATCGATTCTCAATACGTGTCAATAAGTCTAGATTTTATATTTAAAAGAAATATATTTTTACACTGATTTGAATCATACGACGCGACGCACGGTGCGACCATCGTAGATAACACAAAGTATTATACTTTGTGGACCACACGCGGCGCAGGCAACGTTTAAAACTATTATTTTGCTTACATTTTGTGTTTATGTAGTGTTTCAAATGGAGTGAAGTGTGTAATTCAAGTAGATTTTATGCGTAAACTTCAATATTGTGCAAAGATACCCTGTTTTGGAACGCAGTACTGAAGTTATCACAGTGCTTACTTACTACCGTCACATAAGGCAATCTCTAAGACATTTAAAATAAAAATTCTTTGTGTTTTCACGAATAAAAATGGTGTTTATCAATACTCAGAAATAGATACTGTATTTAAGACGCTAGTCAACTAATATGATATATGAAAGTTTGCCATTGTTTACCAATTTTCATTGAAAATAAATAAAACTTCTATAAAATATAGATGTTGGAATGCCTGAAATACACACTAAAGTCAGGCAAAAAAAATCGATATAGCGACTTATTGCAAAGTTGTACGTATGCTTATAACTTCACGACAACAAATAATCAAAAGGTAATTAGGTACTATACATTTATTTAGAGCGAATCACAGATGTTTTAAATTTAATAAATATGGCTTTGTTGTAAAGAAAAAACAAAAAGCCCTTAAGTAAAGTGGTTTATCGTATATAAAATTGCAACAAAAGCATCTTCAAAACATATCATATATTTTTTATATTATAAAATAGCAAACAAGGAGATGACTCTCCTGGTAGAAAGCGACAACAATCGTCTATAGACATGTTAATAGTGCGTTGCTATTCATTGGCTGGGTGTAAGTCAGATGAATGAGTTTAGCGGCTACATTACCCTGAACCAGAACATGACAATAATAAGTACTGACGTTATTGCGGCAGTAATACATAAGTCATTGGTTCCAGACCCGGGCGCGACGTTGCCAAATTCTATTATTTAGTTGTCAATCAATCGCGTTTTAGAAGCTGCCTAGTACAATGACAGTCTATTATTCTAAGGGGGCCCGGACCTACCTAAAACAAAACGTCTTACAAATAAAAGTCTCGCTCTCGCCTTTTATGCGATGCCTAATATACAGATAATCTTATTTCAACAAGGTAAAATTAAAAATTTCAAAAACCCCCGACACATTTTCATATCCTTGTGCCGCCATTCTTCTTCATATGCATCATTACAGTGGCAAAACGTGAAAGGAGCTGATGATCTTCGAAAAGGAATCTTGCAGCATCAGGTTAAGGTTGGCATGGTTTCTTAATCAAAAAGCTTGAGTTTTTTATTGTATGTTTGCATGGCCTCTTTTGGTTCCACCCTAACCCTGGAAATAACTCCGATTGAGTTCTTATGCATTTGCCAAAATGTAACCAATTAGACAGATCAGCAGAATAGAGCTTTCATTTTAAAAAAATCGCAACCAAATCGGACCACCCGCCTGGTCGCTACGATGCCACGAACAGACACACAGATACACACATACATAGATACACACCTGAAAATTATAACACCTCTCGCTTTTGCATCGGGGATTAAAAAGAGACAATCACATGAGCTTCTTGACAGAAAGACAAACAATAGGAATTCTCTTTATTGCCCGGTTCCTATATCAGTATAACGACTCGTTTTAGTTACGAGTAATACCATTTCTATGAGGCTGAAATTGTTCCTATAAATCGACGCCCCCTGCGAATATTCCGGAAATAAGCTATTATTGAGTTTTGCGTGTTATGTGTTTTTCAGCATTTAGAGGTTATGATTCACCTTCTGAATTTTTTCCACAATTTTTCTATTGATATTTACAAAGATATGAAAATAAATTTTAACTTTATGTAAACAAATAATACGGCTTTAATCTAATTTGTACTCTCTATCAACGAAAAACATATCGCACTTTTGTAAGCAAGTGTATCTTGCCTCAATATGAGATAATTTAAAAAAATAGTACACTAAATTATTTAATTTTATCGACCGGTTTCGCTTTTTTAAGCATCTTCAGGACGTAATATTCTTTACCACCTAGGTAAAGAATATTACGTCCTGAAGATGCTTAAAAAAATAGCTTTCTTTTGAGATACAAAACTATTCGAAAAGAAAATATTAAAAAATACTATTTTATTTTTCTTGAACAATTTGTATTTTTCTATTACCGGAATATTCGCGGGGGGCGTCGAAATGTCAAATTACCTAATATCCAAACACCTGGATCGCCTCGTTTTTGCTAAATAGCTTGCTAATTGTTACTGCTACAAATAAAGGACCGTTGAATATAAATAGGAACCCGGTATGAGTTGCCCAAAACAATAAGAAGGAATATTTGTTTATTACGCTTACTCACCACACATCAAGAATATTATTAGATGAAGCAAATATATTTGCATTTATATGACTAGTTTATTCAAAAATTGGCCTTCTATGATTACTGCCTCGAGGTCTAGCCTATTCGGCTGAGATCGTGAGGTCCCGGGTTGGATCCTTGAGTTGGGCAAGTGTTATTGAGGTTTTTTCGAAGTTTTCTCTAAAATCTAAAATCTCAGTAGCAGCTCAGTCTAGCAGATAGTGTGTTACCACTTTCGGGCCACGGATAAGCACGTAAAGCTGTCGGTCCCAATTATCGTTAGAAACAGTCGATAATCGGTTTTAATTTGATAAAATGCGGCGATGGGGATCACCACTAACCTCACTAATCAACAAGGGTGAATCGTGGTGAACTAAAAGTCTATAGTCGTTCAGTTTGTTCTGCCTATCCCACAAGGGAATCGGGCGTGTTTATACTCATTGGTCTCCTATCTGATGTATAACAGTATATGTTACTATAAAAATGTATCAAAGGATTATATCCTTTATTGCACCACTGATTACATTAAGCAAATACTGTCGTTAATGTTTTCCGTACATTTAAGATAATGTTACAAAATAAGTAAACGTTTGAGAGACTCATTAGATACTGGTTGTCAATTATCACCGTTGAACAAAATGAGTGACAATCCTGTTCAAAGGAAATATACATTAGCAGCCCCTGACGGAGGTTGGGGCTACATAATTTGCATAGCTGTTATCATTTTTCAGGTGAGTTTTATCAATTATATATATAGAACTGTGTTTTTCTTCGAAAAGACAATCGGGGCTTATTTACCGGTTAATTCTCAAACCTAATCAGCGCATAAAACTAAAGAACGTTTTGTTAAGATTTCGCTTTATCTTAACCCCAAAAATACCATTTTCTTTGCGGAGCAAAATTATAACGATTGTGAATCAATAAATCGGTTTATAGAGGTTTTATTTAAATATTTCTTTGATGTTTGCTGCACACAATTTTTGCCCGTGCTGTTCATATGGCCACGTTTACATATTGAATTGTGCGAGTGATTAGTAATCAGCTTCTATTATAAATACACTGATTATAAATCACTCGCACTAATCAATGTCAGTCCATACGTCTTTTTTGCTTAATACTAAGCAGCTGCTTTAAACACTAGTACTTACACTACTCAAAATGTAAACAGGCCCTGTTTTATGAAATTATAGCCTCAGGGTTTATGATTTGCTCTCATTTAAGATGCGGCCAAAACCTTTTATACAAACAACCAAAAACTTTCTTGTCCGGTATTTTTTAGAACGGTTTTAAACTCTGATGACAATAGCTGATAGCCTGACTCTCTTACAGCGTCGCTGAACTAAAACAAAAAAAACAGGCTGACCCGCGCAACTTTACTTTCAGATAAATTAATATGGCAATGTAAGAAATTATATACCACCCCTTATTTCATCACAATAGGGGATGAATTCCGAAAAACCTTTCCTATTCCTCATCTATATCGTAAAAACAACCCCTTTGAAAAATTTCAGCTTTCTTGGTCCATGGGTTTAGGCTGGGCGTTGAGTCAATGAGTGAGTTGAGTCAGTGAGTCAGGACTTTTCTTTCTACATATACAGACTAGTTGTCCCGCGTAGCTACGTCTGCGGTTAGATTAACATGTCGTCGATAAAGTTTTTCATACATATGTTGTCCTTTATTTTTGCCCTTTCGGGATTGATTTTTTGAAAAAGTTAGTTTATGTTTGATCCCGGATCTTTAAATATTTTCATATAAAATTTCATTTATATCAGTTGAGTTGTTTAGCCGTGAATGCGTAACAGACAAACAGACTTTCGCATTTACAGACAGACAAACAGAACTTATTTAACCGTTCTTTATTTTATTAAAAATCTACATTGCCGCGTGGGCCGCTAGTACGTTAAAAATAATATTTACATATTCATCTTAATTATTTATATACGACATTTTTGTTATTAAAATGTAAGTAAAAAACGTAAGACCTGAACTTCCTATAACTTCTAAATTTTCTATAACTAATATCATAACTAACTATACCTCAAACTAAAAATACCTATTAGTAACACACCTATCGAAAAAACTAACGTAATTATAAAAGAAATTTATAATTAACAGGAAATATCTAATCTAAAATTACCTTTGGCAATAATATTATACGTACTAAACTATACTCCAAACTAAATATACGTATCTATTTGGATTTCTGTGTATGTAACACACCTATGTAACCAACTAATGTAACTATATTAAAAAATCTGTGAGCTGGTTGACCCTACAGGCCACCTGAAACTTCCCGCTAAATTTAAGTATTTTAACCTCAAAGAAAAAAACTATGCCTAAGCATAGACTATTGAATTAAAAAAGTTCAAAAATCCAAAGTTTTTTTTTTAAATGATACTTAGTTATTCAGTATTTGAAAAGATGTATATTTTTTCAAAATCATCAACAAGTTTGATCTTCCGAATAACATTGAACACAATTTTTAGCTCTAAATTGTTTTATTGGAATTTTTTATACGAGGGTCAATAAAATTTTCAGAAGCCGACATCGCATTAGCAAATAACCTATTGTGTTTCAAATGTCTATGGGCAGTATTCGCTCGTACGTCTGCAGATACTATAACTAAACAAATGTTCGTTTACATAATACTGCAAAAAAAACAGAAAAACTGAAATCTAATTCAAAACGAGAATTCTACGAAAAGCTAAACTTATTTTTAGGAAATTAATGCGTTTCCTTACTATGTTGTCGATACATTACATAATAAGTCTGAAAAAAAATCGTGTCTGTTATCATGTAAGAATCTATGAACTTTATAACGTAGTCATAGTCACCATTGCAGTAAATTTCCTATTTCAGTATATTCTAAATCTATTATACTATGCAAACTAAATGTATCAATACCAAGCGTCAAATACTACATGGCTATAATAAACCCACAGTTTGCCTATATGTGTAGGTTCTGTGTAATAGAACCAATAACCTATACGGTTTGAAATATGAATAAATTATTTTAATGGTCATTATTTGTTTTATTGATATATAAACGTTCTACGCAAAAACAGATTTTCGACAAGATTTTTTTAATGTAAATTTTACAAACCCTTAAAATACTACCTCAATGCATAAAAATATTTATATTCGACTCCACATGTTCCTTGTCCTACCGGCTAACTTAAGTCAAAAATTTTATTGCTTTTTGTACATTGTTTTTTAAAAATGACTTTAAATCTTGCGTTTAAGGTTGAATATGCAAAAACACGTTTGTGCCATAACTATAAACTTTTTAGACTGAATTAGCGACAGTTTTGAGTGTCAGTTTTGTTCGGAACTGTGTATCTTGGGTATTTTATATCAATGGCTGTTAACAAAAATTTAGCTAGTTATTAATTTAAAAAAAAAACTGTTTTTGGGACCACTATCTATTTAAGTCTGGAGTTTATCTCGAGTATTTATTCGTAAATCTAAATTTGTTTTATTCTTAAATAAGTCGATTTATTATTTTAGTTAAAATGTAACACATAAACCAGAAATGCATTGCCATAAAATACAAAATTTAATCGTTAAAAAATATATTTGATAGCA
Organism: Apodemia mormo; assembly: GCA_036924255.1. Classification (NCBI taxonomy): domain Eukaryota; kingdom Metazoa; phylum Arthropoda; class Insecta; order Lepidoptera; family Riodinidae; genus Apodemia; species Apodemia mormo. The sequence continues at coordinate 39,326,692 of JAUPFN010000002.1, forward strand.
AATATGAATAAAATAAATTAATTACTTTTCTTAAGGGTGCGTACCTATTCGATTCGCAACCAAAACTTCATGTTTTTAAGTTTTTCACAGATATATCGTAATAATGTGAGCAGATTATTCGAAGGATATTAGAGTTTTTGCAAGATTGAGAAAATACAATTATAAGATTCTTAACATTTTTTATTCATTGTACTTTAAAAAATCTCTGAAAAGTTTTCGAAAAAATAATGTAGACTATTCCTAAATAACTATTGATCTGTTTAATTGAGGTCTGCCCTCTTTTAATAAATAGACAACCTAGATTCCTGCTACACCCCCGTACCCCCGTTTTTCCCCGTGTTGGTTCCGGGCCCCTTTGAAAAATACACCAACTGCCGTTCTGCCAGGCAGCTCGTAAAAGGCGACCGATTGGCTATACGAGTCACTACCGTCGTGACTACTAAGGGGTAGAGTTACCTATTCCTGCCGCAATAGCGTCAGTGCTAATCACTGTCGTGCTCCGGTTTAGAAGGTAAGGTAGCCGTTAAACTTATGCATGTGGAATTAGACCTCGCCACAAGACAGCAACGCACCATTAACATCTTTAGTGATGGCTGACTCTTTCCATCGGTTCTGTAATGTCTTTTCCGGTTTGGTATCACCACCATATCTATTCCTAGAGCAATATTGTATGTTTTTGTCTCAGCCGTGTTCCAGTTTGGAGGTTAAGATACGCATGTGGTATTATCAAATCGCTTCGGGGATAGCAATGCACTATAAACATAATTGGTGTCGATAGGCGATAATGCATGTGGCATCATCAAATCGCTACGGGGATAGCAATGCGCCATGAATATAATTGGTGTCGATAGGTGATAATGCATGTTGCATTATCAAATCGCTACGAGGAATGCAATGCGCCATAAACGTAATTGGTGTCGATAGGCGATAATGCACGTGGCATCATCGACTCGGTACGGGGATAGCAATGCACTATAAACATAACTGGTGTCGATAGATGATAATACATGTGGCATTATCAAATCGCTACGGGGTTAGCAATGCACTATAAACATAATGGGTGTTGATAGGCGTTAATGCATGTGGCATTATCAAATCGCTACGGGGATAGCAAGGCACCATAAACATAACTGGTGTTGGTAGAAGATAATTATCTCTTACCCTCGGGGAAGCTATTTGATAGTTTTTATAGAGGATTCAAAAAACAAAATGATGTGGATAAAATTTCTGATATTGTCGTGTAATGCGGATGCAGAACGTAGTTATGTACGTAACGTAACATACATTCAAAAGTATTCAAATTTCATACCACAGGATTCCCCAGTATCTCTTATTATTTTGGTAATTATTACTACAGATTGCAGAACTTGATAAGCACATGCCAAATCTTGTTAAAATTATACAAAATAAATATATCTTATCTTTGAGACTTAAAACATTTGCGATTAAATGTCGCTGATTTCTATAGGTAAGTCGCCTTACTAGTTATTTCTTGCCAAAAGTAAATCCACTCTTGGATTTCCTCACCTTTAAAAGCAGAGTGAACAAGTTTCTTTTGGATAGGCGTGTACCACCTTCATCTTCATCGACACTTACCATTAATGAGATGGAAGACAAATGCCTTTTTCAAATTTAGTATATCTAGGTATATTTACAATTTAGACCGGAATCCCAGGAACAAACTTTTTTTGATTACTAACAAGCTGAATTTTTGTGAACAGCTTCGTTTTGACGAGATAACTATCTTTTCTATCTTCAAAAATTTCGAATCGGGTAACTAATAAAGATAGATAAAAAAGAAAACTTTAGAGTGTTGGACTAAGAAAAGTTTCTACTTTACGTGTAGGACAATATTACTCTTGAATAACAATAATAATTAACAAGCTGCTGTGAGAAAATTAGGTTGTTATTAAATTGATTAATATCAATTTAAACATCTCATAATTCCGAAACTTTAGAGTGGAGGACTTGCCAGAAAAACCATCTAATGTGTAGGAAAGATTCATCATGTTTTTCATAATATAATCAAGCGATTAAAGTCAAAAAATAATTATTGTTATTAATAAATATTTTTCCTTCACCGAATTAAAATTTTCAAAGCCCCATAACTTTAAAAGATGGTTGTCTCGTTAAAACGAAGCTGTTCACAAAAATTTAGTTTGTTAGTAATTAAAAAAAAATTTGTTCGTGGAATCCCGGTCTAAATAAAATACTCATAGATAGCTCTAAACGCTGTACTCAATTGAACAGTGTTTTAAAAGTGTTTAATATAAAAAAATAAGAGTTTATATTTTTGATGCCTTTTAGTCTAGGGCTCTCGGCTCAGATCACGAGGGCCCGCGTTCGATCGTCGGTTAGTTTTTGTTGAGGTTTTCTCGAGATTTCTCTAAAAATCGTAATTTCAATAGCAGCTCGGAGTCTAGCGTGTATTACCGCTCCCGTGCCTCGATTATCGAATAGTCGATTATCGTTATCACTTAGGTAAAAATGCGGCGATTAGGATCACCACTCACCTCGTCAACTGATAAACCGGTTATCGCGGTGAACCGGAAGGTCTATAGTCGTTTGGCTTACTCTGCTTCACACCCAAGGAAACCAAACCAGGCGTGATGATACACACATTATATTCTTTGGTTTAAGATACCATACAATATTAATCTCGTTTCAGGTCCAAAAATAGGTCATGGGTTTAATTACGTCTAGAATATGTGGCGTTTTAAGATTTCTGTGCCTCGGAACGCATTTAAGGATCTCAGTACTGCCATTCTGTCAGGCAGTTCGTAAATGGTAAAGTATTAGGTATACGAGTCACTACCATCATGAGTACCAGGTGGTAGAGTTCTTGCTCGGGGCTAGTACCTCCACCTTGCCTATTCCTGCCGCAATTATGTCAATATTGTCACTGGCATGTTCCGGTTTAGTGGGTAAGGTGGCCGATAAATTTATGAAAGTGAATTTAATAACCTACAACACAGATTGCAACGCACTATTAAAATCTTTGGTGTCTATAGATGATGGTTGTCTGTTTTCATCAACAGAGCTTATTAGCCCTCCTATTCCTGTTAAATAAGATAGCAATGCATAAAGCGTATCAAGTAAAAAGATGTAGTCTTTCCAGATGGCAAATACGACGCTAAAATCACTCTAATTTACAATTTTAAAAAGTTCTCATTCTAGAAATTTATCTTCCCGAATCAAGGAGTTAACCGCATGAGGTCACGGATTCGATTCCCGAGTCGGGCAATTCAAAAACTGTGTTTTTTTCAGTTTTCTGCCAAAAACAACATTACCCGGGATTAGAAAAAGTGCCCGGTTGGCGATAGGCTGGCCTCCTATCACATTGTGGGACTAAATATCTTCGGCTAATCATGGGTGCACTTGTACCTCTGCCTACGCCTTCAAGGATACGGGCGTGAAGATATTTTAATAAACAAGTAATCATACTTATCGCGAGATAACAGGCGCTTACTGCATAGCACACAGTTAATATTTGCGTTTCTACGTTGTTTGACATTATATTCGACATTATAATTATTGTTCCTATTTACAAATGCTTATCTATAAAGGAGAAAAGTAATGTAGACAGATTTATCTGCTACCGGGTGGACAGGCCAAAGATACTAATTATTTTGGTACCTAGCATTGGTAACTAGCAGAATTTCGCTGCGCGTTGAGTGAAGTGAAATCTCTTGGACAGTAATTCGATAATCGTCATGTGAAATGAAAGAAAAAAGTATCTTCACGCCCATATCCCCGAAGGGGTAGGCAGAGGTACAACAAGTGCACTCACGATTAGCCGAAGATACTTGTTCCCACAAATGTGATAAGTGGCAAGGCTATCGCCAACCGGGCACTTTCCAATCCCGAGCAACTTTGTGTTTCTCAGAAAACTGAAAAAACACTTTTCTTTTAAGAACCCGGGACCTCATGTGGTCAACGCCAACGCTGTACCACTAGACCACAGAGGCAATGTCATGTGAAATGAAATTTCACATGACATCGCCTCATTCATTTCATGTCATGTGAAATGAAATGAAATAAAATGGAATGAAAATATTTATTTTCAAGAATATGGGTGTCACAAGTAATTAAAATTAATTAAAAATTACCAACCTATTCTACAATGGTATGGTGTGCAAATATTTAAAAAATATTTTATTATAATTTATAACATTTACATTTTGTGAGTCGATTGCTTTGTGAATTACTACCGGATCGGAACGCAGCCACACTAAGAAGATCCGGCAGAAGAAACTCAGCGGGCTTGTCTTTTTTCCATTTTATGATTAACGTGTTCTATTTTAGGTGTTTTTGTATTTTTTGTATGTATATTCTATTTTATGTATTATGTGGGCGGGAATGGACGTAAAATTTGAGGATTAGAAACCGTGTAGTTTTTGGTGACAGGTAAGAAACAAACGATTGGATATATGAGCCACTGTCATCGTGGCTACTAAGTGGTAGAAATCTGCACAGTCTCAACCAGATATGGTACCACCGCCCTACCTATTCCTGTCGCAATAACGTCAGTGCTTGTCACTGTCGGGTTCAAGTTGGAAGGTAGAGTAGCCGGTAAACTTATGCATGGGGCATCAAGGATATCAACGCACCATTAACATCTATAGTGGCTATAGGCGCTGGTTGTCTATTTTTTGTCTGCTATCCTATAATATGTAAAACCGGCCAAGTGCGAGTCGAACTCGCGCACAAAAGGTTCCGTACCATCATCTATAAGAAACGACAAAAAATCACGTCTCTTGCAGGTATAGGAGCCCCCTTAAATATTTATGTTATTCTGTTTTTAGTATATGTTATTATAGCGGGAACAGAAATACGTCGTCTGTGAAAATTTCAACTGTCTTAATATCACGATTCATGAGATACAGCCTGGTGCAGACGGACAGACCAACAGACTTATGGACAGCGGAGTCTTAATAATAGGGTCCCATTCTTCCCTTTGGGTACGGAACCCGAAGAAAGAAAAACGAAAGTTTCTATTGACGTTCTGTTCATTTTGCCTATGGTATTTTTGTTGATAGTTATTTAATGATTATATTTGCAGAGTATCGTGGGCATATGTAGTACTTGCTATGGAGTATTATATAAACAGCTATTTTTGGATCTGCGTATGGGATCGACTGCAGTCTCAGCTCTCAATGGCGTTAATGCTTTGAGCATCGCCATTGGTGGTACGTCGTTATTATATTTATATTACATATTGTTTATGTCAATGTCTCTATAATGGTCAACTCATATTGAAACCGCGGGCAGGTCGCTAGTTAAATATATTTGAGTATTTATAAATATATTTTTATGTATCAATATCGTTGACAACACTCGTATCACAAGTAAATGACTTTCTTACTATCTACTATCTAATCATAAGTAAGATCAATTCGTGTAAGATGGTACAGGGGTATTTATTTATTTATTTTACCGGTGAAAATTAAAGCAATTTCTATTTTAAATTTTCTTCTATATATTTTACACCTTTTTAATACAATTACGTAAACGGTGGAGTGTAAAATTTGACACAGTTAAAGTTTATATTGGGGAGGACTGCCGAAGCCTAATATTTAAAAAAAAAATAAAGAAAAAATAAATCAATATAAATAAATATTACACACAACACTCATGTGGCATGCATGATAATATACATATTAAATAACAATAATTACAATACTTTTTGATATGCATATAGATTATAGGTATGTATACTAATTTATTTACAGCTAAAGTCAGTTGTCAAACTTAAAAGAGGTTTCATTGTTTAGTCTATGTTCGAATCAAGATACGGCCCTTTGACAAAGAAAGATAAAGACTTGGCATCAATTTCTATAAAAAATCAACATTATAAAATAGCATGCATTCCAACGCTGAACATATAAAAATGGCTTTATATCTGTCTAACAAGTTCGAATTTTCATAATAGACAAAGATACAAAAGATTTGTCGGTACTCTAATTTCAAATCATTTAAGAAAATAACGTCAACTTAAACAGCTTGCGGCCAATACGCCATTACTAAAATACGCTGTCAATGTAAGTAAAATGCCAAATATAAAATAACCCTTTGTTTACAAATTATTTATTAAATTGAGAATTGAGTATTAAATTGATTTGAGCGTTTATTTGTATTTTTCTATAGTTTTAGTGTGTACCTTAAATCTAAAATAAAAACTATTTTTTAAAGCAACATGCACAATTGCAATATAATTTATCAATTATGTAGATAGTAAACAGCAGTTCTTAAGTCCACCATTACTCGGGACAAAATTACACGGTTTTCCCTCAAGTGTTTCATATCTACTAGTAGTGTCCTTCATCTAAGGCACGGCCTTACGCGATCGCTAGTTCATTTAATGACGTGTAACTTTCCAAATTTCCTTAGATGCTATAAATTTCCGCAAATAAATGCCTAAATCTATAGATTAGTGTTTAATAAATTAAATTTGTACTCCGTTTTGTTTATTGTTCAAATAGAATTGTCGCTCCCTTTTCCAAGAGAAAGATATCCAGTCTCTAGTTTATTATTCTTTATGACGCGATTTACAAACATTCTATTTCGTTTTATATTGATTTACTTTCATTCAATACTCTATTTGTCCTTTTTCAACATTGCAATATTATTTAGTACTAATGAGCAGTTACGAGACAGCTCAGGTAAATGCAAATTACAGGGCCTTCGTACTTTGGTGCTCAAGAATATCTAAATGAATCTGTATCAAGTAGAGAGATTTTAATTTAAGATTCTAAAATCGACTACAGACCTGTAATGTGCATACCTTTTCTATTTCACAGAAAAGGAAACAGGCACATGGTTTTCCTATTTTAAAAAGATAACCATGTCCTATAAGCACGAAAGATGTAAGTGGTGAGTTGTTATCCATTACCGGAGTTGGCCGCAACTGCATTGCTGTAACAGCGTCAGTGACTGACGTCATAGAAAACCGGAGACCCGGTATTCTATGCCGTCGTGTTAGGCTACGTACGTACAAGCAGGCGGCTTGCTTAGCGCCTAGGGCCTAGCGTACCACCTAGCGAGTAGCTTAGTAAACGAACGTTTTAGGATGTTTGCGACTGGCCGCGCTTGGCGCCTAGCTAATTGCTTAGCGACGTATCGAAGTCAACAGTGCGGACGGTCGCAAACATTCTAGAACGCTCGTTTTACTAAGCTACTCGCTAAACTCGCTAAGCGAGTCGCTAGGTGGTTCGCTAGGCTCTAGGCGTTAAGTCAGCTGCCTGTCTATCCGGACGCAGCCTTACGGTTCGGAGAGAAAGTAGCTGGGAAACTTGTCCACGTGGCACAACCTTCTTGCCACAGGGATAGCAATGCACCGATAACATATTTGCGTGTTTATGAATGGCGTCTGTGACTCCACCAAGAGAGCCATCTGCGTGTTAGCTATGTTATGTTAAAAAATGTTATCAAAAGATCTGCGTGGCCGAGATGAAAGACTAAAAGCATACATTAATTACCTATAACGCAGTGATTAGCTAGAACTTATTTTTTTTTATATTATAAAACTAGCTGACCCGGCAAACGTTGTTCTGCCTTTTTAACTACTCTTATTATTTTTTATATATTTTCTCACCTTTTAAACCTTTCTGGACTTCAACAATTAATTCAAAATCAAAATTAGCCAAATCGGTTCAGCCGTTCTCTAGTTTTAGCGACACTAAAGAACAGCAATTGATTTTTATATATATAGACATAGAATAATAACGCATAGAAACCAAGTCGACCCGCGCTATATTAAGTCATTTCAAAGAAGCCTGAAAAGGCTTCTTACGCTCGCCGGCCGCTCAAACATGTCACACGTGCTACACAGAGTACAGCTCTCGTAATTTTGGAGAATGTGAGTTACTGTGTGATGAAAGGTTGTCACCGTGCTTTACAAAAGCATATTTAGGGCTTGAAGATCACATTTCACCGATAAGAACTACTTGGCATCGGATATTTTTGTATAAATTCCAAACAAATAAATCGTAAATATCTAAGTAGAACGATATTCAAAATGTTGCCAGCCAAAGAGGAAAATATTCCACCACTTATTTGTTTTTACCTATTTTCATTATAATTAATAACGTGTGTATTACTATTTTATGTGCTATATTACATAGCTTGGACTTTGCTTTTGCATAAAAAATATTGTTGAAGTGTTGGGACTTACCATTATACTGGCACAAATATTACAAAACCGTTTATCAAACCAATATTACAAAGCTTATATTCGTGTATAATGAGGACTTTTAGAAGGCAAAAAAATTGTTCCAACTAGCATTCTAGATGCCGCAGTGATCACCAGAAAAATATTGTTACTGCTAAAAAAACATTTTTTTTTAATTTTTCTTATGAAATAATATGCCATGGTACAGAATTATTTCGTGTTTGTCAAGTAAGTGTCAAGTAGTTTATTTGGCGATATTTTCGAGTTTTATCGACGAAATAATGTAGGGTAACCGTGCCCTAAAATCGGTCTGCCCCAAATGTTGGCCTCCTAATATGTTTATGCTGATAATTAAGTTTCAATTCTACATAGGTTGAAATTTATGTTGCGAATGACGATATTCTAAGATCTAAACCAAAACAGTTGCGCACGATAGGTGGTGCTCAAGCAGTGCACAGAACCAATAGTAACTTGACTCAATATAGTAGTTAGAAATATTATGTTTAGCTTAAAACATTTTAACTTTTTAAACTGATTTAAATAAATAATTTGATTAATAAGCATACCTATGCTATTACTTTTTACCTCAAAGTGCTTGTAAATATTGTTCCTGCTTGCCCGCCCATCTGCTAACGTTCAAGCTAGATTTGCTTTCACCAAATATATACATATACACACATACACGCACACAGACATACACATAAAGACACACAAGCATTCGCCAAGCAATGTACAAATTTGTAGTAACATTTGATCGCCCCGTTGGTCGAGTGGTTAGCGGCCCTGACAACGCAATCGACGGGGCTCGGGTTTGATCCCCGACGGGGACAAGCATTTTTGTGATGAGCATAAAAAAATGTATTTCCGGATTTGGGTGTTTATTAAATATATTACAGTATTTATATATGTATTTCTACGTATTAGTATCGTTGACTAACACCCATTACACAAGCAAATAATTTGCTTACTTTGGGGTTACATCAGTAAGTGTAATTTGTCCCGTGAATATTATATTATATTATTATTATTGTACAATTATATTTTAGTAGATATATTTCAGTATTTTTTTTAAAGAATTACTTCAATAAATGTTTTATAACTTCAATAATGTAAACTTGTATTGGACATATTTTTTATTTACGGTTGGTGCTGGTTGGTTACCGCTGTTTGACTACTGATATATACAAAAAAAATATCTTGACTCTTCAACATTTCCCTGTAATTCTACTCATTTTACCTCACCGGGATAAAAAATGTAAGTTTTAAGTTTTTTATATGTCTAATAATACTATTGGAAAGAAGGACAATCTTTATTTTAATGAGGTAAACATATTTTAAATTACAAATGAAAGCACAAAAGCTAAAAAAAATATAAATTAAATATACGTTAAATAGCTTTGGAATATCATCTTGAGAACATCTAGAATATTTCTCGACATTTAAAATATTTTACGTAACTGAATAAAAGTATAAGTTTCAAGTTTATACTAAATGACTATTAATGTTATAATATGAAAGGCTATTTGTAAGGTAGACCTATTTTAAATACCGTTTTGGGAAAATATTTATTTGCTTGCAACATTATTCACGCAATAATGTGTCTATGTGTGCGTTTCAACGCAAGTAATTACATGAAGGGTGACGAAGGTCATGCACACATCGATACGGTTTTGGCTTAAAATATGAACGAAACGTTGAATGCAATTATCACTCTAAGCGTTATTACTCTATGTATATAGATATCAAACAAGCAGATTATTCTCCTGATCAAAAACATAACCATAACCTATAAACACCAAAGATTGGTGCATTACTAGCCTTATGGCGGGGTCTTAATACCACATGTATAAATTTACCGGCTACCTTAGGTTTCAAAGCAGAACACGACAGAGATAAGGACTTTGTGGCAGGAATAGGTAATGCGGTGGTACCAGACCCAGGCAAGACAATGCAGAGCTCTACCTACACGTAGTAGCCACGACGTTAGTGACTCGCATAGCCAATTATTCGCTTCTTACGACCTGGCTGGCAGAACGGCAAATGCTCCATTCTTCAAAGGGACCAACACGAGGGAAATGTACGTACGTTACGAAATTGAATTTTCCTATGATGTGATTCATACTTATTTTTTTTAAATAAATAGTAATAATATACATGCAATCTTTTGTTTGTTCGTTTCAGGATTTCTAACAAGTCCGTTGTTAAAGGTTTTTTCACTTCGTCAGTTAGCGATTACTGCTGCGATTTTGTTTAACATGGGCTTACTTGGAACTGTATTCATACGATCGAAAACTTTTCTCTTTTTATTTCAAGGAGTTATTCAGGTAATTTTATTATTTATTTTATATTTTGGCACTTTTTTCTAGATTTCGAAATGTTAATACAGTCGCATAAAATGTTTTTTTTATATCATACTCGTAAGATAGGTAACAAGCACATGGTTCTGGCGAAAAGAGACAAGCATCGCCTTAAAATACCAAAGATGTTACTGGTACGTTGCTATACAGCGTGTTAGGTAAGTTGACCTAAACCTTGAAGGAGCTAATAAGGTATCTGGTTCTCATTTCAAATAAATACCAATTAAAAATACCCTTCAATTTTAACCTAATTATTTACAAAATTCATAATTAATACGCACCAACACGTCCACGCAAGTAACGCACATATCGATAGATAGATAAATAGTTACATAAATAGGCAGTAATAGGCAGTATTTACGTAACTACCTATTTATCTATCTATTGATATGCGCTTTACTTGCGCGAACGTGTTGGTGCGTATGAATTATGAATTTATTGGATTGGATAACTAGCTATTGCCAGCGACTTCGTCCGCGCGGACTTCGTTTACTCCGCACAGAACCTCCCCGTAGGTGATAGCGTGATAATATGTAGCCTATATGTTGACCCGACCTGTTAGTAATATTCATGCAAAATTTGTAGTAAATCCATGCAGTTCTTTTTGAGTTTACCACGGACATACATACAGACAAACAGACAAACATAAAAAAATTCTAAAAACTATATTTTTGGCTCCGATATCGATTGTAGATCCCCCAGTATAGAATCCGCAAGTATTCTTGCGGATTCTATGTCACAATGCCACACTCAATGCCACACAAGTTTAGCGGGTATCTTACGTCCAAACTAGAACACGACAGTTACACTCACCGCTACTACGACAAAATACGCTAGGCGATGATGCTGTACCCGGGCGAGACGTTTCGGAACTTCACGTGGGTATACCACGCCTATAAAGAAAAACTATCGAAGATAATACCATTATTTCTTTTACATTTTTTAAAATACTTTCCATCATTTTCGATACAAAGTTGCATTTGTCCAAATCAAATTAGAAACATTTTTCCGGTCTTGATCCGATCGGTCAGAAATTGTTACTTCATTGGCGACCACGGCTTCCTTAGCAGCTTTTTAGGGTTCCGAAGCTTCGCTATGTCCGTCCGTTAGTCCGTCCGCAGTCTAGTTCAGAGATCCTTAGTACTGGAAAGCTATAATTTGGCATGAATATACATATCAAGGCAACAAAGTTGTAACATAAAATTTTGAAAATAATATTTTTAAAGGGTCCTCCACATGTAAAAAAGAGGTGTTAATTTTTTTTGAACCCTAGTTGGATAGATTTTTAAAAAATATTGCAAGTTTGTAAAAACAATGTTTCAGTTAAGGTACTCTTTTTGAAACATTAGGCTTATAAGTGCTAATTTTTGGTAAAGCCAAGTGGCCTCCCCTCTGCCAGCTAAACGGTTGGTTTTAAGGGTTAAAAAAAACACGGTAATAGAAAATATCATTAAATTAAAAAGAAAACTATCACAATTTTACAATTACAAATCAAATTTGATGCATTCGAAATTTATACGCGTTCATGTCATCGATTCATTTTTATTTAGGTTTTTATTTAGTTGATAGAAAATATTATTTAGTATATGAATTCATATTAATTGAAAGGTTTCTGAGCAACTACTTGCAACCTATAATTCAAGGTAAAAATTTTTGACGCCACCTGAAAGGAAATTATTCTAAATACTGATGATAGGAAAATTTACTTATGGAAAACATCCTTTATTTTTAAAAAGACATAAAACAATATGAAAAAATTTTTGAAAATACGTTTGACATAACTAGGAAACGAACCGGATTAAATACATAAAATAACACCCAATACTTTTATCACTAGCTGATCAGCATTAAATTATAGTTCTTGATTATTTTAATGAATAATTACTTCAATGATAAAGATAATTGTTAATTACTAAAATAAGTTATTCGATCGACCCATGAGATAATTCAGTAAGGTTTAATTTATCATGTTATTTAGGTAGATTATATTTTTATGATTGACTGTATTGATTGAAGGAGTTTTTAGCCGGTTTTTACCCGGTTCGTTTCCCGTTTGTGGTTTGTACCAAGCGTAGTTTTTGCTCTTTGAATGTTTTTTTTTATTTTCAACAATAAAGGACGTTTCCTGTGAGTAAATTTCCTTGTATTCATTACTAGCGACCTGTCCGCGGTTTCACCCGCATATCTTTTTTTCCCGTGGGAATATCGGAACGGTTTATATACTTAAACCTTCCTCAAGAATCAATCTATCTATTTAAAAAAAACCGCATCAAAATGCGTCGCGTAGTTTTAAAGATTTAAGCATACATAGGGACATAGGGACAGGCAGAGAAAGCGACTTTGTTTTACAATATGTAGTGATTAAGAGCACTCTCCCTTCAGGTGGAGTTATACACTCCTCCTAAATAAAAGTATACACTATACAGGTAAATGGAAAGGCTTACCCCTAATGTAAGTACATTTATTAGTTTGGTATTAGCTGAATTCGTGTAATCGTTCCATTTATGATATTTATTTTACTAAGGCGCCCCATAGACTTACATAACATTGCGCAATACTTTTATTGTGCAATAGTATTGAATGCCCCTTTGACTCCAAACGTTCAACAACATCATTCAATAAAATTGACAAACTAGTCTGATTAATATTTTCGAGCAAGCAATATGTCTGACGACGAAGTTTTGGCGCCAACCATGCTGGTGCCGCCAAAACTTCGTCGTTTTTGTTAAATAAATCTCTATGCAATTCTATACACTCAAGTAAAAAGAATACCATCGATACCAAGCGTATCGTATATTATTTTCTAGCCGTGTTGGACCGAGCTCCTTTGAAGAATAGACGAAGTACCGTTCTACCAGGCAGGTCGTAAAAGGAAACCGATTGGCTTTACGTGTCACTAACATCGTGACTACAGTAGTGACTAGAGTTCCGCTACGTCTCGCCTGAGTATTTGGTACCACCGCCTTACCTCCTTTTCCTGCCGCAACAGCGTCAATGCTTGTCATTGCCGTGTTCCAGTTTGGAGTGAAAAGTAGCTTGCAGACTCATATATGTGGTATTGCTATCCCGCCACACGGATAGTAATGCACCATTAACGTCTTTGGTGTCTATAGGCGGTGGTTTCTGTTTCCATTAAAAAGGCATATGTTTTTTTTAAAAAAGACCATTTAGGTCCCGCATAAGCGTGACTAAAGTGCAGGTCACACAATGATACCATCCCATTACATAATATGAATGTATATACATTTGACTTCAAATAATCATATCCTATGTTTCACTTTAAATATTGTTCGTATTAGCATATTTATGAGATATCCTCCACGGAGTAAATATTATAACTGGTTTAAAGGAAAATTGTAACAAATATTTGTGTGACACACAAACTTACTTTCTCATACTGTTTACATCTAAAATTTGTTTACATTAAAAACATCGTTACATAATGTACACTTTCTTTTAAAATAAGGCTAATAAACGAGTAGGTAATAGTTGTACATAAACGCAGGCTAAGCGTTATTATAACATCACTAGGTAGCATTGCTAATAGTTGTACATAAACGCAGGCTAAGCGTTATTATAACATCACTAGGTAGCATTGCTAATAGTTGTACATAAACGCAGGCTAAGCGTTATTATAACATCACTAGGTAGCATTGCTAATAGTTGTACATAAACGCAGGCTAAGCGTTATTATAACATCACTAGGTAGCATTGCTAATAGTTGTACATAAACGCAGGCTAAGCGTTATTATAACATCATTAGGTAGCATTGCTAATAGTCATTGACGTTGGTACTTTTATGTTCACACTTTTACGTATACAGTGTGTAAGAGACCGAAAAATTAAGAATTCATGTCATTTTTACGTTCTAGTCATGATGGCAAATGCAGCCTGTTATGATTTTATCGCACGCAATAGCGTCAGTGCTTGTCAGTGTTTTATTCCGATTTGAAAGGAAAGGTAGATAGCTTTATGCACGTGGCATCACCATTTTACTACACGCATAATAACGCACCGTTAACATAATTGTTGTTAAAGGCTATGGTTTATATCTTTATACCAGAAAAAATATTTGCTTGTTTGCAATCTTATGATAAAAATAAAATACCTGAGTGTCGTGAAACTCCCGATTGGAAAGAGTTTTTTTTTATTTTCCTTCCCAATACTCGGCTCTCCCTCTTTCCCCTGTCTTTCCATTCTCTTTTCATCTCTCTCCTCCCTCTTTACCACTTTCCCTATATACCCCAACTGCCCCTTTCCCTTCTTTACCTCATCTTTCCCGTTTGTTCCCGATAATTCGCTCTCTTCTCTTCTCTTTCCCATTCCTACTCTTTCCCCTCTTCCGGCCCTTTTTCTACCTTTGTCCTTCTTTCTTTTTTGCTACCTTTCTCCCCCTCATCCAACCTCATTCCCATTCTTCCCACTCCCGTCTTACAATTTTTTCGCTTAGCTCCATCTGCCAAGTCCGTACCGTCCGATAAGGTGCTTTGTTAAAAAAATACCTTGAAAAAATAACATTTTTTCTGATCTATTAATTAATTTAATCTCATCCCAGATAAAAATGGTTTAGTTATCGGTAAAAAAATCATGTATGAACTTGTTTTGTATAAAATTTCAGGGAATTGGTACAGGTATATTATTCAATGTTTCGTTTACGATACTAACGAGTTATTTTGTGAAGAAGAGATTACTTGCTGTGAGTCTTTCACAAGCCATACCAGGTCAGTACTGATATACTAATATTGGTAAGGTGGCGGAGATCGCTCTGTAGCGAATAGATCGCCTTTGTTTACCCATCAAGTGCCCATGTACTTATAGACCGGAATCCAAGGAACAAACTTTTTTGATTACTTACAAGCTGAATTTTTGTGAACAGCTTTGTTTTGACGGGACAACCATCTTTTCTATTTACCCGGTCTATTAATATAATTATAACGAATAAAAGAATAAACGAACTTACCTGTAGTACGTGAAGTTCTATCATAATTAAACAAAGTGTTCGTTTGGAGAGATGAGTAACCTGTTACTTCATGTAAATAATTCTAACAGGTTAACTAAAAAGCGCGCGTATAATAATTGTGCATTGATTTATATTGTTTTAATTATCGATGCGCAATTAAGTGTATTTCCCCAAATTATGTGGGAAGTTGAATCCCACAAATGGTTTTAATATAACTTAATTAAGTCAATACATTTATCTTTATCCATTTTGCCGTATACCGAACATCCACAAACATATCCTCTCATCGCATGGCTCGCACTGAGGCGTCTTTGTTCAGCATGGCCATTTACTAACATAATTCAGCTCGCTGCGCGGCTGCCTCATTTGGTTCAAGTTGCGACAAGCCTCTACTCGCGGCGTAGTCTTCACTAGATCTGCCTCGGGACGAAGCAGCCACTCAGGCCGAAGCTGCCTCAAATGGGTACTCAGCTATAGAATATAGCTATAGCAGCTATAGAATATAGTTGTATTTCTTGAAAAACAAAATACAATTTTACATACATACAATATTATACCTGTTATATATAGTATTTTTATATATACAATTTTATACCTGTTATATATAGTACATGTGTAATTCTTTGTTTTCTAGCTATTGTACTATTGATAATACCACAAGTTATAAAATGGTCACAAGAGTATTTTGGACCAAATGGAACTCTTTTATTGTTAAACGCATTTGCAATGCATATTATTATCAGTGGTGCTTTGTTCCAACCAGTTTCGTGGCACTTGAAGAAAGTCAAGATACCACCAATTTTAAAATCCGGTGAGTATATATTCAATTATCGCATCCAGTAATTATACACTATGTTTTTACTTGATATAAAAGCCTCAATACCCCAGCCGTATTATTATATGAACAATTAATAAAACATTAAATAAAACGGAAATATGAAATACTCTTTGAGTTATCGATAGATTAACTTGCATCAATGACGTTGCAAATTAAGGTTACCCTATACATCAATGAGCTGGAGTCTGGACCGATTTGAAGTCCTCCTGAAGGGAAAAAACCATCTGCCTTTGCCAAGGAGCTGTAAAGGCGAAATATTGACTTTACGGTGTCATTTATCATAGTGGCTACTAGGTGAACCCAAACGTGGCCTGGTAAACGTCCCGTTCCGGTATGGTACTTACAGCCTTCCTGCCACAATACCTTTAATGCTTGTCAATATCGTGTTCTAGTTTGAAGAGGAAGTTAGCCGGTAAACTTATGCATGTGGCATATTTAATTATATAATATTATAAGATAGCAAACAAACACATGGCTCTGATGAAAATATATAAAAAAATATAACCATTGCTTATAGACATCAAATGTTTATGGTGCATTGCTTTATGGTGCATTGCTATCTTTGTGTTGGGGGTCTTAAAGCCACATGCATAAGTTTACTGGCTCCTTACTGCCAAACCGTGACACGACAGTGCCAAGCACTGACTGTATTTCGGCAGGACTAGGTAAGGCGGTGGCACCAAACCTGGGAGCGACAATGCAGAACTCTACCAACTAGTAGCCACGATGGGAGCATCTCATGTAGCAAATTGTCCGCCTCTTACGAACTGCCTGACCGGGCGAACTGCCGGACCATTACTGGCATTATAATCCTGATATACGGATAGCAGTACATCATTAACATCTTTGATGTCTCTAGGTGATGGCTGTCTATCCATCAAGAGACTATTTGTTTGTTTGCTATCGTATAATATAAAAAATACTGATAAAAAGATCGCCATTGCCTAGAGACATCTAAGATGTTTTCATCCCGTATTGGTCCGGCTCCTTTGAAGAATGGACCAATTGCCGTTCAGGATGGTTGTAAAGACCGATGGGCTATACGTGTCACTACCATCGTGACTACTGGGTGGTAGAGTTCTACAACGAAAAAAAACGAAAAAGAAAGAAAGAAAGAAATAAAATATTTATTTGCAAGAATGAGAAGATGATAAAGTAGCCTGTAGATTTATGCATGAAGCTGTATTCTATCTGAAGGTAACACTACGAATACCTACTTGAAACAAAACTTTAAATACTGCTGTCATCGTCTGAGGTCCTACCCTCTCTTTCTAGCACAGCTGTATAAAAAGAGATGGCGAGACCTCATAGACTGAGATATAACGTATGTATATGTTCCAAGTGAATCCAAATGCGAGCTCCACCTTTACTTAATACTTTATGGATTTATGCACGTGGCACTGCCATTAACATTCTTGTAGTCTATAGGCGATGGTTGCTATTTCCACCAGGAGAACCATTTGCTTGTTTGCTATCTAATGATATAAATAATATAGGTAAGTACGCCTTGCGTCATAAAACGTCATACTTGCCATATTATTTTGGAAGGGATGTAATATCACATGCTTTAGTTTACCAGCTTGCCTTACCCTCCAAATTGGTATGATAGGGACAAGCATGGCCGTTATAACAGTAGGTTTCCCTCGTATTGGTTCGGGCTCCTTTGAACAATAGACCACCTGCTGTTCGTAAGAGTCGAATGATTGGCTATGCAAGTTATTACCACCCTGGCTATTAGGTGGTAGAGTTCTACATTGTCTCTTCCGGGTCGGTAACACCGCCTTACTTATTACTGCCGCAACAAAGTCAATACTTGTCACTGTCGTGTTCCGCTTTGGAGGTTGATGTAGCTGGTAAACTTATGCATGTGGCATTAAGACCCCGCCACAAGAATAGCAATGCAAACATCTTTGGTGTCTATAGGCGATGTTTGCCTCTTTTCATCAGGAGATCCATCTGCTTGTTTGCTATCTTATGATATACAAAAAAAGCAAACAAGCAGATCACTCTCTTGATGGAAAGAGAAACGATCGCCTATATACACCAAAGATGATAAAAGTGCGTTTTCCTATCTGTGTGGTGGGATGGCATGAATAATGAACAATAAAAATATAATAAAAAGAGAATATCACTTAACTTCATAGTAAACCTTATCGTGAAATGAAAAAAAAAAATTTTTTTTCTTTTTATTTTTAAAAGAGCTTTATATCAATACATTCATTGTGTATAAAATCTATTAAAATTACTCTTTCCATTTCAGAAACAAAATTGCTACTTACAAACTCGAATACTTCTGCTGATGGTTCTCCGATTCCAACGATTAAATTAACTGATACCGAATACACAGCTAAATCTCTAAACGACGAGAAAGATAAGATATCTGAACCCGGTGTCAAAGGAAAAAGTAAACTAACGTAAGATTTTTAAAATATTCAACAAAAGATTCTCGTTGCTTTTTTACAGAAATGTTTGTTATGTGTCTTAGCACTAATCCCTTGCTGTGGAAAACTAAACTTTAAAATATTTTTTGACATGACTGGATTTAACCTAGCGGCCTTGCTTAAAGCCGATATACTCTAAACCCAGGGTTTGTTATCCGGTTACTTTTCAAACCTTAAAAAACCGCTCCTTTAGTTTTGTAAACCTTTACAAAACTACATGAGCGTTTTGTAAAGGTTTGGCTCTTCTGCATTAAGCTCAAAAATACTGTTTTCATTGTAGAGCAAAATTATAAGGGTTTTGAATAATAATTGACAAACTGGTACATACAGGTTTTTTTAAAATATTTGATATTCGCCACTCCCAATTTTGTCCGCGCCATGCGCGATGTTTTCTATGGTTTCAGCTTTAACTGGTTTATGAAGGTTTATGAAGCGCTCTTATCTCAGATACGCTCCGAGTGAAACATTTTATAAAAACCGCTTAATACCTCTATCAACTGGTAATTTTTAAACCGGTTTCAATTCCTGCTGTTATCAAATGAGCTACGTGTCGGTGGTTTAATGAAATTCTTCTTTGCTCTGTCATCAATTCCGTCGATTGCACTGATCGCTACTAGAAGTGTGGTGTATTGGTCAAATAATCTGTTTTTTATATTTTTCTACGCTTTACGTTGATATACATAGCGCGCTATTATATAAACGCTATGCGTTTATTAACCACTACAACTAATTGCTACATATACATATATTCATCGTAATTAACGAGTTTGTCATTGTTACTAGCACCAGATAAGTGCTAAAACAACACATACAATTTAGAAACCTAAAAGTATTGATTATCATTGGACTGAAGTTCCTTGTCTGAAGAATCTGGTTTATATCTAGTTAAATAAACTTATGATATGGTAACAAATTCACGAGGTGGTTAAGTTCTGCATTATCTCGCATGGGTCTGGTACCAACGCCTTACCTATTCCTGCCGCGATAGCGTCAGTGATTGTCACTGTCGTGTTTCGGTTTGGAGGGTAAGGTAACCGTTAAACTTACGCATAGACCTCGCCACAAGATAGCAACGCACCATTAACATCTTTGGTGTCCATAGGTGATGGTTGACTCTTTCCATCAGGAAAACTATCTGCTTGTTTGCTATCTTGTGATATAAAAAAAGCTCCTGGACTAAGACAGGGAATATAAATTGATGCAGTATACCTATTGCAATTTATGTTACAGGTATTTTCTATCAGAATTCACTGATCCTAATTTTTTGAAGACCTTTCTTTTGTCCAATGCTTCCGCAGGGATTGCCTTGGCTGCATTCGCCGACTACATGTTCGTAATAATGATCCCACAGGCGTTATACTCCATGAAATGGAACGACGTAAGTACTTATTCAAGATTTACAAATGCAATTAGAACGATAAGAAGCATAATATCTTATTCGTTGGTTATGTTGGCATTCGCAATGCCTTTGGTGTTGTAAAAGGGATTTAATATCTTTTGCGGGGCTAGCACGAAACTTAATCGAAATCGAATGATAATTTAATTTGTTACATTAAAAATTTTGGTGACGTGACAGTTATAATAAATAAACACGTTTTTTTTATATAAGACCAATACCGTTTAACAGCAAAGTTGGTATAAAATTTGACGGTGATAGTTTTAATAATTTAATTAATTTAAAAAATTGACTAAAATTTGTGTTTATTATAATTAATTTACATAAACAATGAATCTTATTTGAGTAGGTTTGTTTATTTTTAGTTTAATTTATTTTTAATAATTTAAATTCGATTAAATTTGATTCAACCAAACCCCTTTTTTTAATATCTAGATTTTATAATAAATACGGATTATAAAACCCGCACTTATAAAAATCTTAAAAAATAATGATAATAATATTCCACGTATAACTGCATCGTGCAGGCCAGGCATTATTAAAGTTTTTGATGGATCCCGGAGGAACGACTCATTTTTCTGGAATAATCAGTAACCTATGTGCCTATGTACCTATGTATTATAGGTCTACCAATATGACAAATTCCATCCAAATCCGTTCAGTATGTTTTGTGTGAATAAGTATTAGCAGGAGAGGTTACAAACTTGTTTTATCTAAATGCCGATTAGCATTATGCCTAAATAATATATACTGTATGGCAATCAAAATATATAACAAGTTGCCAACAGCTCTAATCCAATTAAACTATACACAATTTAAAAAACAACTTCACCATTGGCTTATGGAAAAACAATTTTATTCGGTACAAGAATACTTAAATTATACTTCTATTAAACTTAATAATTCTTAGCTAAAATAAATTATTATATTTTTATATTATTGTAATGTCAATTTATATTTTGAATATTTAACTATTGTTGACTGTGTTTTTAAAGTGTTCCTGACATACTAATTCGTAATGCATAATTTTCAGTTTTCTTTATTCTGAATTTAAGAATATCTTAATCATAGTTTTATTGTAATGTAACATAAAACTGAAGACCGATTGTAATGCTATAATAATATTTTATATTTTATAATGCCCATTTAATTTTTTATATCTTTAATAACTATTATCTTGTATCCTTGACATAATGCGTTCTTATTTTCTTTGACATTATCTTTGACGAAAGTTATACAATTTCTGATTTTTACATTAATAATTCCAATTAAATTAATTAAGCTATACGTAGTTAAACATTTTTCTTAATTGATTTTATGAATTTAGTTGTAAGTAAATTGTTAAGATAATTTATGAGCTTAAATTTAAAAATTAAGATTAATTAGATTATAACATTATGTATTTGCACACCGGAATTGCCGGTAGATTATGGCGGTCTGAAAGAAATGTAACACCTATTAACAGTAACCCATTTTCATGCAAATTAAATATATTCTATTCTATTCTATTCTATATCCATCCATTCATACATCTCTAAACTTTAGCATTTACATATAATATTAACATACATTAACTACATCATCTGTCCTGAATAAGCGTCAAAAACTGAAAACGCTATCCACATGGGGCGCTAGTTACGACTTAACTTACCTTTAATACAGTTTTTCTATATAAAAAAGAACAAATAGGCAGATGGTTCTTATGGTAAAGGATTACCATCGAATGTGCACTTATTCGGTGCATGTAAAGTGAGGATGTTAATTTTTTTTCCGTTTACCCAATAGTATGGAGTACCGTTGGTAAGGTTTTATAAAATATTGTAGGTTTGTAAAAACAAAAAGTATCTTTACGCCCGTACCCCCTAAAAGATAGGCAGGGGTACAACAAATGCACCCACGATTAGCCGAAGACACTTGTTCCCACAACGTGATAGGTGGCCAGCCTATCGCCAACCAGGCACTTTCTATTCCCGGGCAACGTTGTTTTTATTAGAAAACTGAAAAACACATTTTTAAATTGCCCGACCCAGAAATCGAACCCGGGACCTCATGTAGTCAACTCCGACACTGGACCACTAGACTAGACAAATCGTCTCTGTGATTTGTAAAAACAAATTTTTGATTAAAGGACTCGTTTGTGAAATAATTAACCTTTAAAGTGCTAATTTTTGTTAGAGTCCAGTGTCCCTCCCCCGCACCTCTCTGCCAGTTAAACGGTTGGTTTTGGTGGTAAGAAAAGTTCATGATAGTAGTAAATATAATAAAATTAAAAACAAAACTATCACGGCTCTGAAGACTTTACAAGATTTTGAGTAATAATCAATCAACTTATAAAATGTACTTGGAGAACATTTTATAAGCGGTGAACCTGTGGTGCAGGTGTATCCGTCATTGACGTTAAATAGGTTAAATGTTCATAGTATTTCATGAACATGAACATAAAAATGCACTATGCAGTTCATAGTGCATTTTCAGTGCAGAACATAGTAAATGTGATAAAATATGAGAGTAAGATTTTCTGTTTTTAAGTTCGCGTGCTAAAGAGTTTTCGTTCTTTGGGATTATCAGACTAAATGGCCAAAAAAGAAGTTTTAACCTATTTGTTAAATTATATTTTATCTTTTAAATAGTAAATAACTAAATAAATATTCCAGAACATGCTACATAGAGCCATCCAGTCCCAAACCTAGCCGACGCTTGTACTATAATAGGTAATAATCAATAGACTACAGATAAACTTACTTACCTTTTTATAAGTATATGCTTATTATTATACATACCAAACACCCAAACCAATACAAACAGACATATTTTGCGTTGTTTTTATCACATACTTCTCACAATATTTAGTTCCTATTCATAAACAGGGCCATTAAAAACCACACAACCACATTATGATAAATTAATTTTGTTACTCTGATCGATCATACGGCGAAGATATTGAAAAAAAATACACGTTATTTTTAACTATGATACACGGCAAAGCGGGTCAGGTTTGTCAGTAGCTTCACCAAGTGCTGTATGTAGTATTTGCCATGCAAGACCCAGAGAGATAAAAAATTAAGAAAAAGTGCAAAACAAACCTGTGGATAAAGCTTCCTATCAAATGACCAGACCAAACCAAATAGATAGCCTGCTGATTTAGAAATCAAACCCGTGAATTCATGATGAACTGAAAATGCTAACTACAAGACTAGCTGGGTAAAAGGTGTGTATGATTGCCGAAATCTTATTTTTATTTTTTTTTAACTTCCCGCTACGTATGTAGATAAGGAAGTTACTGATTTTACCCCGATATTCGAAAATCGAGTTTTCACCAGATCTCCACCTTTTGAGGTCCTAGGAACCTTTTCCGAATATTTTCACGATGACGTTAGACGTTAGTAAACTGCCTGAAAATTTGAACCAAGTCGGCCCAGGAGATTTTGAAAAATTTAAAAAAAAACCTCAAAAAATTTTTGGCGAAACAGTATTTTTTAACATAACTTCCAAACGAATGTACTTACTAATTGAGTCCAAAAACTAATCAGCTCCCTCAAAAAACTACGTCTAATGCATAAATTGCATCAAAATCGGTTTATCCGTTTGGGAGAAACCGTTGACGAAAAATTTTGGAAAAAAGTGTTTTTCGACATACGAGGCTTTTCAACTAATCATTTTTTGGTATTTACAATATTTTAGTACTAAAAAAACTACATCTAATGCTGTTTCAAAAATCAAAATCGAATCTAATTTCAAACGTCAATTCCGCAGGGTCAATCGTTTACAGATTTTTTATTATCATAAGATACCTAGCTAATAAGCAGGAGGTTGTCATGTTATAAGTGCTTTACTATCTATGTGGTGGGATGACAATGCCACATGCGTAAGTCTACCGGCTACCTTACCCTCAAAATAAGAACACGACAATGACAAGCAATGAGGCTATTGCGGCAGGAAAAGTTAAGGCGCCGATAGTATATACCCAGAAGAAACGTTGCGGAGCTGTACCACTTGATTGACGACGGTAGTGATATGTAAGTCTATTTGTTCACCTTTTACGAACTGCCTGGCGGAACGGCATTTGGTCTACTCTACAAAGGGGGTCCGAACCAACGCGGGGAATAAATTATCAACACAATACTATATAGAATATGCTTAATATTGAATACTAGCTGTTGCCAGCGACTTCGTCCGCGCGGACTTCGTTTACTCGGCACAGCACCTGGCCGCTAGGTGATAGTGTGATAATATTTAGTCTATATGTTGACCCGACCTGTTTTTCATTCATGCAAAATTTAAAGTAAATCCATGCAGTACTTTTTGAGTTTACCCCGGACATACATACAGACAAACAAACAGACAAACATACAAACAGACAAACAGACAAACAGACCAACAGACCAACAGACAAACAGACAAACAGACAAACAGACAAACAGACAAACAGACAAACAGACAAACAGACAAACAGACAAACAGACAAACAGACAAACAGACAAACAGACAAACAGACAAACAGACAAACAGACAAACAGACAAACAGACAAACAGACAAACAGACAAACAGACAAACAGACAAACAGACAAACAGACAAACAGACAAACAGACAAACAGACAAACAGACAAACAGACAAACAGACAAACAGACAAACAGACAAACAGACAAACAGACAAACAGACAAACAGACAAACAGACAAACAGACAAACAGACAAACAGACAAACAGACAAACAGACAAACAGACAAACAGACAAACAGACAAACAGACAAACAGACAAACAGACAAACAGCCAAACAGACAAACAGACAAACAGACAAACAGACAAACAGACAAACAGACAAACAGACAAACAGACAAACAGACAAACAGACAAACAGACAAACAGACAAACAGACAAACAGACAAACAGACAAACAGACAAACAGACAAACAGACAAACAGACAAACAGACAAACAGACAAACAGACAAACAGACAAACAGACAAACAGACAAACAGACAAACAGACAAACAGACAAACAGACAAACAGACAAACAGACAAACAGACAAACAGACAAACAGACAAACAGACAAACAGACAAACAGACAAACAGACAAACAGACAAACAGACAAACAGACAAACAGACAAACATACAAACAGACAAACAGACAAACAGACAAACAGACAAGCAGACAAACAGACAAGCAGACAAGCAGACAAGCAGACAAGCAGACAAGCAGACAAGCAGACAAGCAGACAAACAGACAAACAGACAAACAGACAAACAGACAAACAGACAAACAGACAAACAGACAAACAGACAAACAGACAAACAGACAAACAGACAAACAGACAAACAGACAAACAGACAAACAGACAAACAGACAAACAGACAAACAGACAAACAGACAAACAGACAAACAGACAAACAGACAAACAGACAAACAGACAAACAGACAAACAGACAAACAGACAAACAGACAAACAGACAAACAGACAAACAGACAAACAGACAAACAGACAAACAGACAAACAGACAAACAGACAAACAGACAAACAGACAAACAGACAAACAGACAAACAGACAAACAGACAAACAGACAAACAGACAAACAGACAAACAGACAAACAGACAAACAGACAAACAGACAAACAGACAAACAGACAAACAGACAAACAGACAAACAGACAAACAGACAAACAGACAAACAGACAAACAGACAAACAGACAAACAGACAAACAGACAAACAGACAAACAGACAAACAGACAAACAGACAAACAGACAAACAGACAAACATACAAACAGACAAACAGACAAACAGACAAACAGACAAACAGACAAACAGACAAACAGACAAACAGACAAACAGACAAACAGACAAACAGACAAACAGACAAACAGACAAACAGACAAACAGACAGACAGACAGACAGACAGACAGACAGACAGACAGACAGACAGACAGACAGACAGACAGACAGACAGACAGACAGACAGACAGACAGACAGACAGACAAACAGACAAACAGACAAACAGACAAACAGACAAACAGACAAACAGACAAACAGACAAACAGACAAACAGACAAACAGACAAACAGACAAACAGACAAACAGACAAACAGACAAACAGACAAACAGACAAACAGACAAACAGACAAACAGACAAACAGACAAACAGACAAACAGACAAACAGACAAACAGACAAACAGACAAACAGACAAACAGACAAACAGACAAACAGACAAACAGAAAAACAGACAAACAGAAAAACAGATAAACAGATAAACAGAAAAACAGATAAACAGATAAACAGATAAACAGATAAACAGATAAACAGATAAACAGATAAACAGATAAACAGATAAACAGATAAACAGATAAACAGATAAACAGATAAACAGATAAACAGATAAACAGATAAACAGATAAACAGATAAACTGACAAACAGACGAACAGAAAATTCTAAAAACTATATTTTTGGCTTCGATATCGATTGTAGATCACGCCCTAAGTATTCTTTTAAAAAAAATATTCAATGTACAGTTTTGACTTTCCTACGATTTTATTATATGTATAGATGCTTAATACCGTTATAAGATATCGTTATACGATATTGGATATGCTTAACACGGCCCCATTGATCGAGTGGTTTAGCGACCGTGACTATGCAATCGACGAGGCTCGGGTTCGATTCCCGACGGGGACAAGCATTTATGACAGTGATGAGCATAAATGTTTCTATTTATGGGTTTCGGTGTTTTTTATGTATGTAACAATATTTATATATTTATTTCTATGTATTAGTACCGTTGACTATTACCCATATACACAAACAAATTATTTGCTTCCTTTGGGCTTAGGTCAGTAAGTTTAATTTGTCCCGTTAATATTTTTTTAT
This sequence comes from Apodemia mormo, assembly GCA_036924255.1. Taxonomy (NCBI): domain Eukaryota; kingdom Metazoa; phylum Arthropoda; class Insecta; order Lepidoptera; family Riodinidae; genus Apodemia; species Apodemia mormo. The sequence continues at coordinate 39,353,725 of JAUPFN010000002.1, forward strand.
TTTTCGTTACGTATTCGTGATAACCCTTCGACTGCCGCAACGAAATAAACTTACAAGTTGCTATCTTAGTAATAAACTTGTGGCAGTGCTTGTCAAATTTATTCCATGAATAACTAAAACGCCTTTAGAATCTGACGAGAATTATAGTAAAGATTATAATAGAATCAGTGTGTAGATTTTATTGGATTTATTCATAATCAACTTAATTTTGTTCACGAAACCAACCCCTGGATTACCAATAATAAATTCTGATTATAAATAAATATTTTCATTAACAAATATTAATTCCCGTCCCGTTGATCGAGTGGTTAGCGACCCTGACTGCGCAATCGACGGGGCTCGGGTTCGATCCCCGACGGAGACAAGCATTTGTGTGATGAGCATAAATGTTTGTATTTCCGGGTTTGGGTGTTTATTAAATATATTCTAGTATTTATATATGTATTTCTATGTATTAGTATCGTTGACTTACATCCATAACACAAGCAAATAATTTGCTTACTTTGGTTAGATTAGTCAGTGTAATTTGTCCCGTGATATTTATTATTATTATTACTTTTTAATATTTATGCATAAACAAACATATACAGAGGATTACAAAAAGTATCTTCACATGCGTACTCCCGAAGAGGTAGGCAGAAGAACAACCATTGCGCCAACAATTAGCCGAAAAAACTTAGTCCCACAATGTGATAGGTGGCAATTTTATCGCCAACCGGGCGCTTGGCCAACCCCGGCCAGCGTAGTTTTTAACAAAAAACTGAAAAACACACATTTTTGATTTGCCCGATCTGGGATTCGAACCCGGGACCTCGTGAGGTCATTACTAACACCGAACCACTAAGCCAGAGAGGCGAATAACTTAACGCATAAAAGCATTCTGGATTAACCAACCTCATGTAGTACAGAAAATAATGAAAAAAAGGCGTCTTAATATTAAAAAATAATTAAAAAGGATTCTAACTTACACCAGAAAATCTTTAACTTGCATCTGTCTTACAATCAATGCAAAACAATAAAAAACTAAAGTAAAAATTACTTGTATTAGGTACACACAACACATATTATTAATTCATATGATCTAACACAATGGAATTCTTCTCTGGGGAAATTCCGCTGAAATAAATACAATATTTGTATTACAAAAAAGGGATATAAGGATAATTTACAATTTCAGTCGATGGACCTCCCTGAGAAAAACTACCTATTATTAAAATTACCAGTATATTTAAAAATTTTATGTATGCACGCAAAAATATTTGCTTGTTTAAAAAGATTAGCGATATTCACTCCCTAAAATATACAAGGAACAAAAACAATCTTTCTGTGCATGTATCTCTTCTCTATAGAATAAGTGACTAAGGCTAAACTAGCCTCCAAAAAGCTTGGTGTGCTCAGCAGAGCGAAACAGTACTTTTTGCCGGTCCATCGCCTTCAACTTTATAAGGCACAGGTTCGGCCTCACATAGAGTACTGTTCGCATCTCTGGGCCGGAGCTCCCCAGTACCAGCTTCTTCCTCTTGATCGCATTCAGCGTAGAGCGGTTCGAATCGTTGACGACCAGGCTATTTCGAAACAGCTTGACTCTTTGGCATTGCGCAGAGATGTAAGTTCTCTCTGTGTCTCTTATCGTATATATCATGGAGAGTGTTCCGACGAGTTGTTTGGATTAATTCCTGCCGCCGAATTCCACCATCGGACATCGCGTCAAAATTTGAAGTTCCATCCTCACCATCTCGATGTCTGGAAATCCACAACTGTGCGTTTCTCCCGAAACTTTTTACCTCGCACTACTCTGTTGTGGAACCAATTACCGGCAGGGGTATTTCCGAATGGATACGACATAGGGACCTTCAAGAAAAGAGCTTACTCATTCTTAAAAGGCAGGCAACGCAACTGCAAGACCTCTGGTATTGCAGATGTCCATGGGCGGCGGTGATCACTTACCATCAGGTGCGCCTCTTGCTCATTTGCCCCCTCTTCTATAAAAAAAAAAAAAACTTTTATGAGTCAAAGTAAGCTGCCTGATGCCATTAGAGTTTTACGTACCAGTTAACAGATTCATAAAAATGTGTTGAAACAAAACTGTGTAAAGAGGTTACTATAAAATATCTGTAGGTATATTTAGCTAGATGACAAGAAAACATGGGATTAACTGCTCCTCATATCAGCAATGTTCGTTATTCTTTTATCAATTACATACTTACAAATTAAGGATTATGAAATAATATCTTATTTAGAAAAAATTATATATAAAAAAGGCAAGCCAAGTTTCTTCCGCCGAATCTTATCAATGTGTGGCCGCATTTCCGATCCGGTAGTAGCATATAAAACTGTTGACAAAATAACTTGCAATAAGTTTTATTGTATAAAGAACTGTCTGATTTCATAATACATACATACATACAGATACATAGTGATAGATAATAGAAATTTTAAAATAAAGAATAATACAACTATGAATAAGATTTAATTTATCTATTTGATCCTAGGTTTTAGCCTTTTCAGAGTGGGAATGAAATCCCGGTTTCAAACGTCGTGTCAGAAAAAATGTTATAAGATTTTGTCAAGGTTGTCACGCGAACGAAATAGCTAGATTTCATCTGCTTGAAACTGAGGGACCATACTAGAATTTCGCAAAATAAAAATCGTAAAATTTAGTAAAAGACTTTAAAAAACTGTGAATCAAATCTGGGACATTTATAAAAAAAATATAAAAACTACAGTCCTCAATGTGTGGTCCCTTAGTCTTCACAGACCATCAATCAGATCTCAGAAAGTATCTAAAAATAAAGGTATATGACTACAGACATTGAGAACTGCGGTTTTATATTTTTTTACAAATTCCCAGATTTGGTTTATAATTTTTTTAAATCTTTTATTAAATCCTACGATTTTTATTTTGCGTAATACGAATGTAGTCCCTCAGTTGACACGCAGATTAGTTTTCTAATCTATTATCATTAATTAATTATTAATTATAATATTATAATATTAATTATTAATTAATTATATATAATATAATATAATATAATATAATATAATATAATATAATATAATATAATATAATATAATATAATATAATATGTAGTTGTAGCAACAGGAGTAGTAGCTAAAAGTATTTCCAGATTTATAGAAAAATTAGAGACACCTATTGACATTAGCATACTTCAGAAACAAGCAGCCATACACACATCAATTATACTAAGTAAGGTACTGGGAGAAACTGTTTTCGTGCACAACACAGACATTCACGACACACAACAAACACAAGTCACGCAACAAACACATGACACACAAAGAACACAACAATCATCTGTCACACAAACCATACGACAAACAGGTGACACTCAAATCATACAACATACAGAAGACGCCCAAATCACACAGCAAACGTTTGACACACAAACTACATCAAATCATTCACAAATTACATCCAACACGCACATATCATCCAACACACGAACGAGGAGACGAAAGAAAAATATTATTAACACATAATATATATACATAATTTAAATATAGTAAATAAAATTTAGGTACCAAAAATCTTACATTAAAAATACATTAACACAGAACAATAGTTTTATGGGGGAAAATATAAATTCCTAATAAAAAATCAATTCTAACCATAATATAATATAATATAATATAATATAATATAATATAATATAATATAATATAATATAATATAATATAATATAATATAATATAATATAATATAATATAATATAATATAATATAATATAATATAATATAATATAATATATAACTATAATATCATAATATATTCTATAATTATATTTTATAATTATAAAATATAATTATAGAATATATTCTATAATAATATATATATATATATATATATATATATATATATATATATATATAATATTCTATAATTATAATTATATTATAAATGCGAAAGTTTGGATGTGTGGACGGATGTTTGGATGGATGTTTGTTACTCAATCACGCAAAAACTACTAAACGGATTTGAATGAAATTTGGCACAAAGTCTACCTTTGACCTGGTAAAAGACCTGGAATAGCACATAGGCTACTTTTTATCCCGGAAAAATGAGGTGATCCCGCGGGATTCGCCTAAAACTCATAATGCAGCGGGCTGCACGCTGCAGCTAGTAAATCAATAAATATATGTGACTCTTGCAGGGACAGGTAGCGTGGGCGCTATCTTTACTTGGATTGGGAGATTTATGTACAAGAATATTAATAATTGTATTAAATTCTTGGTTAAGCAAAATCGGCAGTCACGAACTGTATATAATTGGACTAATGATTGCATTTGTTACTCGACTTGGTGAGTTCTATTTATATTCTTTTTAATCTTGTTTATATCTTTTCGAAGAAAAGATTATTTTACTATTAGGCATATTGTAAAGGACAAGAGAAGGGTAATCATGTCAACAACATCGTGATAACTAGTCAATAACTAGCAACTAAGTGGTAGAGTTTTGTAACGTCTTGGTCAGCTTTAGTGCCACCGCCTTATCTATATTTCCCCATATAGGTCTGGGCTCTTCTGAATAAAAGATTAACTGATGCTCTGCCAGGTAGGTAAAAAGTGACTAATTAGTTATCCGTGTCACTACCATCGTGACCACTAAATGGTAGAGTTCCGCAACGTCTCTCACCGGGTAATTGATCCGCCTTACCTATTCCTGCCATAAAAACGTCAATGCTAGTGATTATCGTGTTCCAGTTTGAAGGATAGGAAAGCCGGCAGACTTATGCATGTGGCATTGCTATCGTATACTCTGATAGCAACGCAGCATTAACATCTTTGTTGTCTATAGACGATGGTTTCTCTTTCTATCAGGAGAGCCATGTGCTTGTTTGCTATCTTATGATTATTTTATATTAGGATATAAATTTATACATATTTATATTTATATACATTTATTATATTAAGGTAGTCAGTAAACTTATGCATGTAGTATTCAAAACCCACCACACGAATACGTGATAGCAAGGCATTTTTAACATATTTGGTGTTTATAGGCGATGTCTATTCCTTTACTATATAGCTAGTGTAATAAGTAATAGTAATAGTACATAATAAGCAATGACAACTTTCTTAAACATCAAAAAGTTAAAGTTTTAGTTAGGTTATTTTACTGTATTACTGTAATATAAAATAAAAACTTGACAAGGGATTCACAACAAAGAACGTCGACAAATTCTCATATATCACAATATCTGACTACCGTCTTCAAATGAGAAATATATAATAAAATACAGCATCTATTTCTGAGCATTGATAAACAAAGATTTTCTTATTGTTTTAATTATTGTTTTAAATTTTACACTTGTACTGTTTCACAATTCACTAATTATGTATAATATACACTTTTTTATTTAAATAGTCAACCGGTTTCGCATTTTACTGCATCATCAGGACTAAAACTCTTCTTTGAAATCCAGAACTTAAAATATTTTTTTTTTATTTTTTTTATATCATAAGACAGCAAACAAGCAGATGGGTCTCCTGATGGAAAGAGTCAACCATCGCCTATAGACACCAAAGATGTTAATGGTGCGTTGCTATCTTGTGGCTGGGTCTAATGCCACATGCATAAGTTTACCGGCTACCTTACCCTCCGAACCGGAATACGACAGCGACAAGCACTGACGTTATTGCGGCAGGAATAGGTAAGGCGGTGGTACCACACCCCGGCGGGACAATGCAGAAGTCTACCACCTAGTAGCCACGATGTTAGTGACTCGATAGCCAATCGGTCACCTTTTACGACCTGCCTGGCAGAACGTCAGTTGGCCTATTCTTCAAAGGAGGCCGGGACCAACACGGTGCTGCTTACACCAAATGTTGCCTTGTTTGACGGCAGTAAGCAATATGACAACTTATGTACTTATTCTTAAAACAGGGTATCTGTGATTAATATTGGCAAACATATGCAGTTTACGAACAAAATCCGCATGGGTTTTATATTGATTGCGATTGAAACACTACATAAATACAAAAAACAGCAGAAAATAAGAAAATTAGGTAACTGTTTTAAACGATGTCTACGAAGCGCGTCCATAAAATACTTTATGATATTATATTGTATTTTCTATACGAGAGGCGTATAGATAATACCATCGTACGATACAAATCAGTGTTGTCAGCATTGATTTTTTAAAATACTAAGTCAGTCTAAGTGATTTAAAGAGAATCGGTAGAAAATTCATAAGATGTTAAAAAAGATATATCATTTTAGTCTCTTAAACATTCATTCATTCATTGAATTTATACAAAAGTAAACAACAGCGGGATAAAGTATGAATGTCACGTACCTTTTTACCTATTGACCTAACGCCAATTTTACCCTTTATTACTAGCAAAAAGCAGAGCTTTGTAAGGGCTCGCAAAGTTATACTATCTAGTAATATTGTTAGAAAGGTATTTTTATGAGAATTACATCTTTTAATTCATCTAAGCATTCCATTCGCATCAAAGACGTCGTCAGGCTTTGGACTAGGAATATTTGTTTTATTTTCAAGGAAAAATGGGTATTAAAAATGAAGATTGATCGTATAAAAAAACACATTTCTAACATTTTACTGAAATAATTGTTTTTTTTTTCTAAAATCAGGAAGTTCCTGGTTTTACGTCGATTTACAAAATCAAAAAATGTTTTATTTAAATAAACCTTCAAAATTTTTGGACTTAATATTGGACTTAACGCAGGCACGAAGAATTGACGGTAGACACTCAGCGAATACATTTTTCGAATTTTTCTCTCAGAGAAACCATCGGAGTTCGGTTCCAGAGTCAGACAAATGAAAAAATGTGTTTTTTCAGTTTTCTGATAAAAACAACTTTGCCCGGGATTAGAAAAGTTCCCTACTGGCAATAGGCTGGCCACCTATCACATTGTGGGTCTTAAGTATCTTCGGCTAGCCGTGGATTCACACGTTGTACCTCTCTCTACCTACCTTCGGGGATACGGGCGTGAATATACCTTTTTTAGCCTTTTATACCTCTCTAACGCTCTATTTACTCTGTTCCCTCCAAACATCCCTGCTCTAGGCCTAAATTCCCCTTGTGCCTCCCACAACATTCCTTTGAACTTCCCTTGCATTCTCCTTTCAATGATTTTATCATACACCTTCGATGCCAAGCTGATCAAACTGATGGCTCTATAGCTATTGCAGTTTATACGTGAACCTCGCCTTTATACGAAGGCAGGATGACCGCGCGCCGTCAGTTAAATATGAAGAAACAATTCATGAAGTAGTCTCTTAATAAGTTCAAAAATTCTAATATAAAATGTATCTTCTATCAATTTTAACTCGTTACTTTAATAAGAGATGGCGTTAGTAGTAATAAAATTCTAATACAAATTGTAACTTCTATTTTTTAATGTTTATAAAATGGTATTTTTATGGTAGATAACAAATCTAGGCATGAATATAAACTACCACGTCGAAGCTCAAACGTAAAAAATGCGATGGTTTTTCAGTAAAATGTACCACAAAAGTGCACAGATCGTGGCCTAGTGTAGGGCTCGCTGCGCTCGCCCTAATAAGAAATATTTTAAACCTAATCATCTTAAATATACGTCTTATCTTAATATTATTAGTAATTTTTTTAAAAACATACTCAAATTGACATAATTTTATTTAGAAAAATAAGTAGTAAAATATTCTACTCTTAGCGAAAATATAAAAATGACGACATTTAGTTTACGGCATAAAACAGAATATTGTTTGATCGTAGTCAGTTTACTTCCCTTTGAAATAATATTTTAATCTAGGAGATAAGGCTATAGTTTTTAATTTTAAAATATATTCTTAATTAAATCGAACTTACCCCGCAAGGGAAACAAGAGTGAAGATACTTTTATCTATAAATACAAGTGAGTTTCTCTGAAATATAATTCTGTCTATTTCAGGTCTTTTGTCGTGGGATAATATGCATGTAATGTTAGTATTTTTCACTATCATGGGAACATCACGATGTATTTTACTGCTGCTCGTTCCTATGGTTATTGCGGACACAGTGAAGCCCGAGAAATTCTCAGCAGCTTGTGGTATTTCAATGCTGATGTTTGGAATTTTCACCCTCGTAATGGGTCCAGTTATAGGCAAGTGCAAACATTTTATATGTATATGAATATTTTGATAATAAATTATTAAATGGTAGCTAATAAAGCCAAAATATGGGAGGAATGGCATAGTAAAAAGGATAAAATAAAATAAAAATGAAAAAAATAATAAAACAAGTATTATAATATTATGGAACATTTTCTAAACTCATAAATATTTTTATTCTTTTAGCCATTCATAAAAGAAATGAAGTTTCTTTTTTTTAAAAGATACAGAATTAAAGAAGAAAACACATTAAAAAAGCTTTAAAATTCTAATTTATTAGAGTCTATTTCAATATGGTTCAACATTTAAAAAATATCTTCACGCCCATATCCCCGAAGAGGTCAGAGATACAAGAAGTGCACCCACGATTGGTTGAAGTAGTCCCATAATGTGATAGGTGGCAAGCCTATCGCTAACTGGGCAATTATCCAAACTCGGGCAACGTTGTTTTTATCAGAAAACTGAAAAAAACATATTTTGTTTTGCCCAATCCGGACACCGGATAACCAGACCACAGAGTCGAACAAATTACACAAATTAATAGAAATTTAAAAACAAAATTAAAAAAACAGTTTTCAATATTTTTGGGGATTTTTTAAATTTATTTTCCTATAGGCTCGCTTTTACCTATATTTCAATAGTTCTTTTCTTAGCAGCATCTGTTCAACTGGCAGAGTTACATTTTTTCGATTTCATTATATTAATGAAATTAATGTATATTTATATATTTTCTTTCACTTACCCTGCTGTCAGTGTCTAGGGTTGTAAGGACTGAACCCTACATCTTTACAGCTTTATACATCTTTCTAAAGCTGGCCAATTTGGTGAAACGTCTTCGCTTTATTTAGAATCGACTACATATTTCATTTATAGAGATATGTCGAGGATAAGTTCGTCTTCCTATAATGTAAATAATTTTTTTGCTGATACGTTAAAATTTTGAACTAAGAAACCCCTTATTATGCGATTTCCAAAAAAATTGAGAATATATATCATTCATTGCATTTTTTGTTCAATTAAATTAAATAAGAAAACCAATACAAGCCCGCTGATTTTCATCCGCCCGATCTTCTCAGTGTGTGGCCGCATTCCGATCCGGTGGTAATTCTAAAAAAATTGACTTGTTAAAACTGTATGTAAAAAATAAAATAGTTCTCGAATTAGTTAGCAAAATGTATCTCAATATTTAAATGTAAATAAAAATAGTTTTATAAAATTTCAATCCAATACATGTAATTATTAACGTAAATAATATCTAGAAATGTGTAAAGAAGTAGCGTTCAAATTCTTAAACCACATGACGTATGATAATTTTTAAATACTTATATAATAATACACCATACTATGGTAAAATATCCTGATAACTTTTAAATATTTTAATAACCCGTAAATCCATATTCTTGCAAATAAATATTTTTTATTTAATTTCCTCCATCCACAAATTTTTCGAAATTATGTTTGGCTGAGCACTCTACTCGCCCAAAAAGCCCCGTTACGCAGTAACGACCCTTAAGGTCAACTATAATAGTCATTTCGAAAAACAAAGAAATTATATCAATCAAACTTACCTATGAACCAGATTAACAACTATCATTTTGACTTAGTTCTAGTTAGGTAAATAACTTTTTAAGGGCTAGGTGACCGGGTATTGCCGTACTTATTTCAGATATAATTCTGATTTATAGATATTCAGATTCTATCAGAAACCAGCCTCTCGCTAATAAAGGTTAAGAAATAACCCGTTGGTCGAGTGGTTAGCGCATCTGATTACGCATCGATGAGGCACGGGTTCGATTTCCGACGGGGACAAACATTTGTATGATGAGCATAGACATTATTATTTCTGGGTTTGGGTAATATATTTGAGTATTTATATATGTATATCAAATAAACTGCTTACTTTGGGGTTAGATCAATTCACGTAAGTTGTGCAGTGATATTTATTTATAACGCTCTCCTATTTAGTTATTAGAATAAATACACTAAGATATTTTGTAGTGAGACAAATAAATGAAGTAATATTTGTTTCAGGCTTCGTACGAGACATTACAAACAGTTATGCTACGGCATTTTATATTCTGACATCATGTTTCGGTGCCGTCACTCTGTTTTGGTCAATAGAACTGCTTTACAAGAAGAACGAACATAAACGAAAACCAAAAGAAGATTCCAAAATTTAACTAAGACGACATTTAAACATATTTAGTGAAATTAAAGTTTTTCGTTATTTTAATTAAAAATTTGTTAAACCTGTTAAACATATTAAACCTGTTAAACTTATTGAACTTGTTAAACCTGCTAAACCTGTTAAATCTGTTAAACCCGTTAAACCCGTTAAACCCGTTAAGCCCGTTAAACCTGTTAAACCCGTTAAACCCATTACACCCGTTACACCCGTTACACGCGTTACACCCATTACACCCGTTACACCCGTTACACCCGTTACAACTGTTACAACTGTTACAACTGTTAAACCTGTGAAAATCTGTATGCTGCCATGCTGGCCTTATACATATACATAAATGCAGAATGTTTGTCTTTTCCACTTTCATGGCTAAACCGCTGAACCGATTTTGATGAAATTTAACATAAAGATATTTGAAGAATCGAGGATAAAAATAGAATACTTTGTTTTAAAAAATCATCCCCAGAAGGGTTGAAATAAGATAAGATTTTGTATAAAAGATTATATTAATCTATTTGAGAGCGAAGTTAGGTTATTTATTATTTATATCATAAGACACCAAACAAGCAGAAGGCTTTCCTAATGGAAAGAGACAAAAACCACCAAAGATTTTAATGTTTCGTTGTTATGCTTGTGGCGGAGTTTTACTGCTACATGCATAAGTCTATCGATTACCTACTCTCCAAACCGAAACGTTACGTGACAAACACTGACGATATTGTGGCAGGAATAGGTAAGGCGGTGATACCAGATCCGAGTCAGACTATGCAGAAATCACGATGGTAGTGACTCGTATAACCAATCATTCTTACGAACTGCCTGGCAGAATAACAGATGGTCTATTCTTTGAAGAGGGCACGAACAACCTCGTGGTAAGCACGGGAGGATTAGCTAGTCATTAGATATCGCACAAACTACCCTAAAATTGCTTTTCATTATGTATTTAGAACGTTGAAACAAGGGTCTCTGCAAAGCTTCGGTTTACTTTTACTTTTTTGAGGCCATGTCTTTCTTGCTTTATGGGCTTTTTTCGTCTATTTAGTCAAGTAACCGCCTCGTTTGTCGAGTGGTTAGCGAACTTAACTACGAATCGATGAGCTCGGGATCGATTCCCAACAGGGACAATAATTTATGTGATAAGCATAGATGTTTGTATTTCTGGGTTCGGGTGTTGTATGTTACAGTATTTATATATGTATTTCTATGTATTAGTATCATTGACTAACACCCATAACGCAAGAAAATAATTTGCTTACTTTGAAGTTAGATCGATTTGTGTTTTTTATCCAGCGATATTATTATTATTATCTCTTTATTTACGTTAAATTCTTATTTGATTACATTTATAATTATAAAATTATTTAAAAAAAATGCAATGTTATAAAAATAAATATAACAAAATAGGTTATCCGCTAGTGGGAACGTTATAGTTAAGCCACCGGTGGTCAAGGTGACAGAGAGAGGAACTTCCTCACAATACGTGCCGTTCCCAATACTGCTGCCTTTTGTATCCAGAATTGTAGCGAAAGACTTCTAAGATGTTGCTCAAGACTCTTCGCTACAAGACCGTTTACGGAAACGACTATCGGAACAATCGTTGCTGAGTCCACACCCCACATGTCGGTAATCTCATGAGCTAAGTCTAAATATTTAGTTAGTTTCTCTTTTTCTGCTTTCACGAAGTTATCGTCATGCGGGACTGTAATATCAACAATAAATGCCTGGCGCTCTAGTTGATCAATCAACACAATATCAGGTTTATTGTTGGTAATAATCCTGTCTGTGATGACAGATCGATCCCAGTAGAGCTTAGCACGACCATTTTCGAGAACTGCCTCCGATGCGTATTTATAATACGGCACTTCAAAACTTACAAGACCATACCGAAGAGCAAGCTGTTGATGGATAATCTTGGCTACTTGATTGTGTCTATGTAAATACTATCCATTGGCAAGATGAGAACAACCGGAAATAACATGCCTGATGGACTCACCAGGACGGTGACACGCCCTACATATGTCGACCGTGCCATCCTTCATTATGTATTTCCGGTAATTATTTGTCTTGACAACTTCATCGGCAATTGCACAGGCAAATCCCTCAGTCTCTCCAAAGAGGTCACCGAAACGTAGCCAAGCTAAGGACGCTGGTAAATCAATATCAGGTCCGTAAAAAGCCCGATAGAACCGTCCGTGTAACTCCTTACTCTTCCATACGTTCAAGCGGTCCTAAGTGTTAAATACCACTGGTTTATGCCAGTTCTTTCTCTCTAAGGAGAGCGGTGTCAGACCATTATCTACAGCACGACATCACGATGCATTCCACAGTCAACATGAAGGAAGTATTCCCTAAGATTATACACCTCACGATTGCGTTTTTGGCATTGAGAAAGCCGCGACCCCCACATTTTCGTTGGATATATAACCTCATTACTGATGATTACATTACAGGCCACGCGCAGTGTAGGGTTTTGAAGTTGCCTATTACAATATTGCGGATTAAGAAGAGGACTTTAGTTGTTTCATAATATAAACATTTAACCTATTTAATGTCAATGACGGATATATCTGTATCACAGGTTCACCGCTTATAAAACTTCTGCAAGTATATTTTACAAGTTGGTTGACTATTACTCGAAACTTGTTTTAATTTCATTATATTTACTACAACCGTGAATTTTCCTCACCTCTAAACCAACCGCTTATCTGGCAGAGGGGAGGACACTTGGCTCTAACGAAAATTAGCAAATTAAAGCTTCAGAAACGAGTCCCTTTCGATTAAGGGAAATTGTTTTCACAAACCTACAATGTGTTTTAAAAACCTATCCAACGATAGAGTACATTTAGCGTAGGTACGCGAGAAAAAAATTTAACATCCCCACTTTACATGTAGAATAGCTACCATAAAAATATATTTTTCAGGATTTTATGTTTTGTCGCCACTCTGGTCTAGTGGTCTGGTGTCGGAGTTGACCACGTGAGGTTCCGGGTTCGATTCGGGTCGGGCAATTTAAAATTGTGTTTTTTCAGTTTTCTGACAAGAACACCGTTGCTCGGGATTGGAAAAAGTTCCCGGTTGGCGATAGGCTGGCCACCTATCACATTGTGATTTGTGGGACGTAGTATCTTCGGCTAATCGTGGGTGCACTTGTTGTACCTCTGCCTAACTCTTCGGGGATACGAGCGTGAAGATACTACACTTATATTACCACTTTGTTGCAGTGACTAATATGTATATTCGTGCCAAATTACAGCATTCTATTACTAAGGATCTCTGAATTAGACTGCTGACGGTCGGACATAGCGAAACTTTAAGGGTTCCTAGTTTACTTTGGAAGCCTAAAAAACCACAGAGTAAAAAAAGAGAGTAAAACGGAAGAATCTCTAATTATATTCTTGTTAAAGAGGGCACAATTAGTGTCATTTCTACTTAAATTAAATCCGAAAAGTAATAAATTTGAAGTACATAATAAACAAATTGGTTTATATATAATCGCTAGACGAAATTAACTTAGAATTAATGTATGAGGCAATCAATATTGCCTCATACATAAATTGTCTACAATGTCTACAATATTAAGAGTTATTAATCTGGTTTCTATTCAAATTTATGTCATTAGACGTACATTTCGGTCGTGTTTATTAACGTGACTCGAGCACATGGTTTGCTAACTATGCCATTACAAACACTATCATCTCGTGTTTGTAGTGGCATAGTTTAAGATTAGTTATACAAAGTGCCGCTGCTACAATTTTTTTATTATCGATAGGTAAGCGCTTGACCTCGATCTCGCCGGATGGTAAGCTAAGATGAGGCCTAAGATGGAATTTAATTTTATTATTAACAAGCTGACCCGCACAGCTTCGCCCCATTTGGATACCGCCTGAACCCGATTGAGCGCCACCTACCGGTTTCAATTCTGAGTCTAATCTAATAAATCTAACATTAACCCTCACGTCGCTCTGGAAAATACAATACTAATTTGTGAGACAACATCTGTACACCAGACTCCAAGACGGGGCACTATGCGTTCTGTAAAATAGCTCGGCGGTTAACTTAATTGTGCGTAGATTTGAAAGGACGCATAGTGGCGACCGGCACAAGTATTGTTTATGAATCACTTTAAACGACACTATGCGCTCACTAACACTATGTAATCGCATAGTATCGTTTATGAATACGGGTGATACTCCCTTAATGGGGCTTGCCACCATTGTGGGACTATCACATTGTGGGACCAAGTATCTGCGGCTAATCGTGAATGCGCTTGTTGAACTTCTGCCTACCTCTTGGGGGATACGGGCGTGAAGATATTGTTTTTTTTTACAAAATAAAAATATATCAAATTTCAAACAAACTAATACATTGATTGCCATATCATGTCAAATTTGAAACACCCGTTATTAATATTTGTTTACTAACATTAACTTCAGGTTTCATAACGTGTCATCTGAGTGCTCCTGTCAACTGGTTTCTCGCGTTTACCACTAGGCGGCGCTGTACAAATCACATACAAATTCCTAGTAAACTCCAAACGCGTTCACGATCGAATGCGAAAGAAAAACTCACACTTAGCACTCTGGTATAATATTGTCTACCACACCGTTATCTACAATTAATTATAATTTTAAGCAGTTTGTCCAAATGACCGCTACTGCGAAACCGGGTTTTTCGAGCGAGCACAGATCTCAAAGTTTAAATTCAGTAGCCTTAGAGCCCGCCTTAAGAGTGTATCCTGTAAGAACAAACCTTGGCTTTTCTTAAAGAAAAAGAGCTGGTTAGATTTTATACTCCATTGATACATTAATCTGGAACTTACATAAAAAAATCCGTGCCACTTAAATTTTTTTTGAAGATTTTCTAAAATTTCTCAGAAAGTCTAAGCTGAGCAGAATCCCATCGAATGGTATCAACCGTGTTTCGATCGATCTAGCCATTCAAAAGTTACGAGATATATACATACACACACACATACTGATATACTGACGTCATCGCGAAATCAGTAGGAAAAGGTTCCCAGGACCTCGAATCGTATAGATCCGGTGAAAACTCGATTTTCGAATATCGGAGCAAAATCAGTAACTTCCTTATCTACATACGTAGAAGGAAGTTAAAAATTAAACCAACTTCTATATCTGTCAACTATACCCATATTTGAAAAACTATCAAACCAATTTTGGAACGCAATTGGACCTGGTTCCTTAGTTAAAACATACCTGATTTAAATTGAAAAAGTTTATCGTGATATGTTGTTTAGTTTCCGAGAGTTTCGTGGACAAACTTATAAACATACATACGCAATTTAGCACACTTGCTTGGAATCCTAAATAGAATCATACTCAAATATTATCCAATCCCGACAATATTACATACATACTGGTCAACCTCCTTTTGTTGATGATATGATAACCTCCTTTTCTTGAAGCTGATTTAAACACACTCAATATAAGGTATTTTAATAGTATAGAGTTCGGTCTCTTCCGTCGATATTTTCAGTGTGCGGCCGCTTTCCGATCCGGTAATTCTAAAAGTATGTACTGGTCAAAAGTTCCTGTAAAGATTAATTTGAATGAATTTTTTTGATTTTGATTCTGTGGTGGGGTTTCAATCGGCGTTCTTCTAACATTGAGGTCCGCGCGCACCAAACTATTTAAATACTTTTAAAAATTTATTTAAATAGAGTATAGTAAAGGTATCTTAACGCTCGTATCCTCGAAAATGTAAACAGAGGTACAACAAGTGCACCAACGATTAGCCGAAGGTACTTAGTCCCATATTGTGATGGTGGCAAGCCTGTCGCCAATCGGGCACTAATCTAATCCCGAGCAACGTTGTTTTAAAATTCATAAAAAAAGTTTTAGAGTTTGGTGCAAGCAGGTCTTTCAGAACTATAGTACCATATCTACATTAATTTATTATTTTCATAGCAAAAGTTTATAATCCAGTTATTCTAGGTTTCATATGCAGAAAAATTTCTAGTGTCAGGTCACTAGAAATTGGTATATTGATGAATTTTGGTAAACATAATTTATTACGGTGTGGTAATGAAAATTAAAATCGACGTTAATATTATGCCAGCTAAAAAAGTTAATAAAAGTCAAAGGTCACAGACATTTGTCTTTCACGAATATCTCGCGTCCTGTTGTTTAGAGGTCACCGAAGGTTATTTATATAAATGTTTGTCGGCCGATTTTAAAAAAATATCTCTTGCATTTTTTTCTACGATGAAATATTTTGGAGCGGAGACAAGAGAAAGCGACAAATTAGGTATGATGCACTCGTTTTCTCACCACCTTCGAAGTAAAGTTTGACATAATCAATGATATGTAAGTAATAAAAGGGTTTTTTATTCTGATGATATGATGATATTGGGATATGATGGTGAAAAAAACATCACTTAATGATATATTAAGTGATGTTTTTTTTTATAAATAACGTTAAATACAAAAAATATGTACAGTTTTGTATTTATTTTTTCTTTCAATATTTTTTTAAGGTTATCGTCGGTATCCCTAAATATTTTGAATAAAATCGTTACTACTAGATAATAAGCATTTTTTGGTGAAAGAATTTTTATCCAGTTCAGTTAATTTATTGCAAACAAAAATTCAAATACACATATAGAAATATAACTATAGTAATATTAGCGCAAAAAAGTTGGAATGGATGTAGATATTTTTGGACTGCGTGATCTCATGCGACGAATAAATTAAGTGTCTATTTATATGCTCTTTTATGAGTCCAATTCACTTTATCTTAAATAATTGCTGTCTATATAATTTCTATCTATAAAAGTTAATGTCGAGCGTGTAAGAGCTAAATCATTTGAATATTTATCGTTATTAATCAATTTCCAACCAGATACTACATATATACTATACTATACTAATAAAAAGAAAACATTTGCATGTTTGTATGTTCTTAACGAGTTAAATTTAAAAAAAAACTACCGAACCGATCTTAATAATTACTTTAGAAAGTTTTATTATCCGTTAGTGACATAAGCTACTGTTTCATCCAACTGTAAAAAATGAAGCAATAATTTTTTACTTGTTTACCTTTTTAAACGTTTATTGATGTGTGACATTTTTTCTAGCGGTTGCTGGATATTTTTGTGGAAAAGGACGGAAATGTGTTTCAGGAAACCGGGGAAGCGCGCGCTATTTGATTTGATCAATAAGCGCGCGGTAGCGGCAAACTTGTGAAGAAGCGCGCGCTATATAAAATTACATACCTAATATATTTTCGTGCGTCTGTGGTCTAGTGGTCCGGTGTCGGAGTTGAACACATGAGGCCCCGGATTCGATCCCTGGGTCGGGCAATTCAAAAAAATGCGTTTTTTCAGTTTTCTGACAAAAACAACGTTGCCCGGGATTGGAAAAAGTGTCCGGTTGGCAATAGGCTGGCCACCTATCACATTGTGGGACTTAGTATCTTCGGCTAATCGTGGGTGCACTTGTTGTACCTCTGCCTACCTCTTCGGGGATACGGGCGTGAAGATACATAATATATTTTCACGATTAGAATATATTTGTCCAACAATATGACGAATAAATTGACAACACATGTATTTCATTTCATTTTCATATGGTCTAACTATATTAGACAGACAAACTTACACCTTTATTACATTAGTATGGAAGAATAGATTATAGACTAACTGTTACTCGGGACATCGTTCACGTGACACAAAATAATAATAACAAAACGAGCGAGTCTTACATTAGCCGCATATGAAGTGTAACACCTGACATGTTATTCTACTATTAATAGTAGTTAATATTAGTATGGAAATATAATTAACGCGGAAGTTTGTCTGTCTGTCTATTGCACCTTCAATGCTAAACCACGAAATCGATTTTGATTAAATTTGGCAATGAAATAGCACCCAGAGTAAAATATAGTCTACCTCTCTTTTCTAAATTCAATCCCTAGAGTTGAAATAGAGAATGAAAGATTTTAAGAAATTTCTTATTTGCTGAGGATATAATACGTGAAGGAAAAACTTTGGACCCCATTTTAAGACAATTGCGCAAACGGTTAAAGTTCACATTGCGGAGGACTGCAGAAACCTCATCTATATATATATAAATCAATTGCTGTTCGTTAGTCTCACTAAAACTCGAGAACGGCAGAACCGATTTGACTAATTTTGGTTTTGAATTAATTGTTGGAGTCCAGGGAAGGTTTAAAAGGTGAGAAAATATAGAAAAAAAATAAGAGTAGTTAAAACTGCCTTTTTAAACAACAACAACTTTTGCCGGGTCAGCTAGTATTTAAATAAAATGCGTTAGAAATACATTAATATAAATAAATACATGATAATATACTCACATCTATATTAATATTATAAATGCGAAAGTTTGGTTGTTTGGATGGATGGATGTTTTTTACTCAATCACGCAAAAACAACTGTAAGGATTTGACTGAAATTTGGCACACAGGTAGAGATGATAACTTGGGATAACACATAGGCTACTTTTAATCCCGGTAAAATTAAGTGATTCCGCGGGATTCACCAAAAACTTTTATAATGCAGCGGGCTGAACGCTGTAGCTAGTGAATATTTTGTTTACGGATAAAGTTCGTTATCAAACTTAAAGAGAGAGAATCTTTAGTTTATGGTCGAATTTCGGCCACTGGCGATCATTAGATATTTTAATGTTGCTAAGGAATTTTGACAATCTTTACTAATATTATAAAATTGCAGAGTTTGTTTATTTGTTTGTTTGTTTGGTAAACAAAGTCCGCGCGGGCGAAGTCGCGGGCAACAGCTAGTAACGTATAAATACGCTAAAATATGCGTAAAATACGAGGAGAGCAAGACACCCCTTACATTGATAACCTGTAATTCAATTCGCGTGCGAAGCTGCGCGTGTTGGCACTCAGCTGTACTAAATTACAAGTCTTCAATTATTAACATTATGTATTATTGTAGTAGTAACAGTAGTATTTGTATATCAATAAAATGTCATCGCATTAGCAGTGACGTAGGTAGCACGGGTATCACTCGGTGTGGCCATTATGACCCTACCACACACTATATAATAGTAACTATCGTAACCCCTACTCAGAAAGCTATGTGTAAGACACGTTGAAGAAGCGACGGTGGCCTAGTGGTAAGAGGATCTTTTTAACTTCCCACTACGTATGTAGATAAGGAAGTTACTGATTTTACCCTGACTTTCAAAAATCGAGTTTTCACCAGATGTCTACTTTTTGAGGTCCTAGGAATATTTCCGGCTATTTTCACAATGACGTCAGTATGTCTGTATGTATGTATGTGTGTGTGTGTGTGAGTGTGGGTGTGTGTGTGTATGTGTGTATGTAAACATCTCATAACTTTTAAACGGCTGGACCGATCGAAACGTGATTGATGGCGTTCGATTGGATTCCGCTCAACTTAATTTTCCTGAAAATTTGAACTAATTTGGTCCAGGAGATTTTGAGAAATTTTGAAAAAACACAAAAAAAATTTTTTGACGAAACAGTATTTTTTTAATATAACTTCTAGATTTATTTACCGATTGAGTACAAAAACTAATCAGCTCTATTCCTCAAAAAACTACGTCTAATACATAAATTGCATCAAAATCGGTTTATCCGTTTGGGAGTAATCGTTGACGAAAAATTTTGAAAAAGGTCTTTTTTCGACATAGCTTCGAGATTTTTCAACCAATCATTTTTTGGTGTTCTACGATATTTTGGTACTAAAAAAACTACGTCAAATGCCGTTTCAAAAATCAAAATCGAATCTAATTCTCAAAATTTTTAGCTTTTCAAATATTAAAGTTACGTTGTTTTTAGCAAACTTACTTAATTTTGTTTTAAATAATATCAAGTTTATTCACCGATTGACTTAAAAATCTTATCAACTTTTATCCTTTAAAAACTGCGTCAAACATCGTTAATTTAATCAAAATCGGTCAATTTTTTGGACTTTATCAATGAAAATTAAAAATAAACTATTTTTTTGATATAGAATCGAAATTTTTCAACTTATCGATTATTTAGCTGGAGAAATATTTTACAAACTCAAAAATTGAGTTGAATGCTATCGTTTTCAAAATATACAGCTTTTCAAAAAATAATATTTTGCCATTTTTAACAAAATAGATGTTTGAACTGAAAAATCTATGCTTATATTTTTTACTCTTTTGAGCTTAAAACATCTTAATTTAGTAGGAAGTTTCAGGGATGGCCCCTAGGGTCAACCGTTTACACATTTTTTTCTATATCATCAGATAGCAAAGAAGCAGATGGCTCTCCTGATAAAACAAACCGTCGCATATAGACACCAAAGATGTTAATAGTATGTTGTCATCCGTGTGACTTTATATTGTTGTTACTTTATACTAATTAATATCATAAAGCAAATAATGTTACTTTTAAGAGACTGGTGAAATTTATTATCTGATTCTTTTGCATTTACTGTGTGTTAAGCTGGCACTCAACATGAACAATAGCGTTTTTTACAAGAGAAACTACCTATGTTATGTATCTATACAAAAACTATCTGTAAGACATCGCCAATAAAGTTGATTATTGCCAGGGCAAGAATCTTACCTTGCCGTAACACAGTTACGACTAGCACGGGAGGTAAAAATCTTAGTTTATGCATACCGCCAAATGTAAAAATATTGTACCTAATAGTAAAATAACATTGTTGTTTAAATGTTACAAATAAAACATATTGGTATTTTGATAAATGTACAATACTTAGTTTGATATAGAGATATAACAATACTATTATACGTTAACCTAGGTACTGACAGACCTTTAAAAATTCTTAAAAACAACAAAGAAAAATATTGACACGCGGGATTTGAACTTGCGACCATTTCCCTAAAGCCGGGACGCTCTTCCACTGAGCTAGTGTCGACAGGCTCGAGGCGGCGAAATTCTTCTTTGCTTGATATAATAACGTCGATTGTGCTGATCGCCAGCTATACATACCTGTAACTCGTTAAATGAGTTCATTGTTACAGATGAAATTCACATTTATAATTTTGATCAGTACTTTTCTATTTCTTATTATTTTTGTGTTATAGCACTTACCCCGTGCTCGGGAAACTGAAAAAACCTTAAAAACAATTAATTAGTTATACGTATGTATAGCTGGCGATCAGTACAATCGACGTAATCGATCATATAGCAAAGAGAATTTCGCCGCCTCGAGCCTGTCGTCACTAGCTCAGTGGAAGAGCGTCCCGGCTTTAGGGAAATGGTCGCAGGTTCAAATCCCGCGTGTCGATATTTTTCTTTGTTGTTTTTAAGGTTTTTTCAGTTTCCCAAGCACGGGCTGAGTGCTGTAACAAAAATAACTTTAAAATTCATAGTTTTAAGGTGGTATAATGTTTCTTAATTTTATGAAATAAAGTTCTATTCTATTCTATGGCAATGCCACATGCATATATCTATCGGCTACCTTTCTCTAATAACAAACATTGACCCTATTGCGGCGGGAATAGGTAATGCGGTAGTATATCATCTGGTTCAAAAGTCTGTGAGTAATCGATAAACATATTTACATAAAAAAATGATACCGACGAATTGTTAAACTCCTCTTTTTGGGAAGTCGGTTGATAAAATGTCATCTTATTAGTCTCCTTTGCTAGATAGACAGAGTAAATCAAGCATTATTAGATAGATAAGATATTTTATGACGTTTCATGGGTTTGTAAATTGGCGAAATTGGTGGTTGTAAGCAAAAAATTGAGGCCAATTAAGTGGCACATTGGATGCCTTTTAAAGCTATTGATTGGTACTTGTAATATCTGCGAATGACAGCTGCGTGCTTCAAGGTACGGGTTTACAAATTGAAGAGGTACGAAAAATTCGAGTTTCACTTTACGAGTTTTCACATTTTTTCAAAGTACATTGCTTCAAGGTACGAAATGTTACGAAGAAAATGGAACGGAAAATACACTAGTGCGTGCTACAATATTTAAATAAAGTAGCTTAGATGAAGGAAACCACTACTAGATATGAAATAACTGCGGGAAAACCGTGTATTCATCCCGAGTCATGGCGGGCTTAAGAATAGCTGTTTACTGTTTACATAACAATTGATAAATTATATTGCAACTGGGCATGTTACTTTAACAATTAGTTTTTATTTTAGATTTAAAGTACACACTAAGATTATAGAAAAACACAAATAAACGCTCAAATCAATTTTTTTAAAAAAAGAAAAAAGTATCTTTAAGTCCATATCCCCGAAGGGGTAGGCAGAGGTGCAATAAGTGCACCCACGATTAGCCGAAGATACTTGGTCTCACAAATGTGATAGCTGGCAAGCCTGTCGCCAACCGGGCACTTTCCAACCCCGGGCAACTTTGTGTATCTCAGAAAACCTGAAAAAAACACTTACTTTTATGTGTCCGATCCGGAAATTGAACCCGGGACCTCATGTGGTAAACGCCAACACTGGACCACTAGACCACAGAGGCGACCAATAAATTTAATATTTTGTAAACAAAGCTGTTTAAGGTGACGTTATTTTCTTAAATGATTTGAAATTAGAGCACTAACAAATTTTTTGTAACTTTGTCTATTATAAAAATTCGAACTTGTTATACAGAGATAAAGCCATTTTATATGTTCAGCGTTGGAATGCATGCCATTTTATGATGTTGATTGTTTATGGAAATTAAAGTCAAGTCTTTTAGTCTGGTCAACAAGTGCTTTTTTGGTCAACTTTTTTCAGCAGTCTCCGAAAATTATGATTGAGGTGTCATTCGATTCGGAATGGCATCTAGATAGTTTTCGAAAAACAATGAAGTTCCGCAAATAAAAATTACAAAAGTTATTAACAATTAACTAAAAATAAAAAAGGGGGTTTAGTTTTTTGCAAATATCTCATAAACTAATAAAGATTTTTCAAATTTGAAAAAAGATTCAGAAAGAAGAGGAAATTTCCTAAAAAAAGTTCCGATTCCCGGAATTGTAGGACTAATATTTATAATTTTCCCAGAGGGTTGAAAATACGCCCGAAAACGGGTACTCCGGCTTGCGCAAGCCACGCCTCCTTCGGACCTTTAATGAATAAATATTATTTAAACTTATTAAATATGAAAATTAAAATTTGAAAAAATTCAGGTGCCTACAGGACAGATCAATAAACAATAATCCGTGGTCAAAAAATTTTTATCGCGATTTTTCAATAAGTTATCCATTAATTAATTAACAATTTTTTGTAGCACGAACATTAACATTGCAAGTGCGATAATTGTTAAACTATTAATCTAGGATTTTTTTTCTTTCGTGGAGCTATTTTTCAAAGGTCTTAGAATAGATTCCCGTTGGAAAAATTAAAAAATTGTAAATTTTCATTTTGTAATTAACAGTTTACTAAGGTGAAAAATTATAAAGCTTTATTAAACATTGAAAAAAATTTTTTTTTTCATAATATTATTACTGATCCGTTTTCTCATGATCAGAAGCTACTTAAAAATGATTTTTTATAATTTTTATCTCCTATTGTTTAAAAAAATGTTATAAACAAATGCGTTGTTTATGAGATAATTTAAAAATTTTTTTCGATAACATAATCTTTGATGATAATTATGATTTTTTTTAAAAAAACCGTTTCTTAAAAAAAATTTTTTATTGCTGAAAAACGCATTTGTTGATTAACAATTATTTTCTCCCACTTCTAATTAACATTAAGGAACCTTTTTTTTTTAAATCATTATTTATTTTTCTTTTTGATATAAAAAAAATTATTTAATTTTTCATTGTTTATGTAATAAACAATTTGTTATAAACAAATAAATTTTTACCTTTTATTTTTTTTCTTATTTTACTTAATGTCACAAAAACTGACATGATTTTTTTTTTATTTTTTTTACTATTTTTTTTTTAATTTTTAAATATTCGTTGTCTGTAATTTCGTCATTCTTGCCTGGTTTTTCATCCTTAAAATTATTATAATTTATAAACTAATGGAGATATGATGAAAATACCCAAGACTTATTTATTCTTTATCTAGTATAGTCTTTATTAGTTAAAGAATAAATAAGTCTTGGGTGTTAGAAAGAAAAAAAAATCCTAGATTAATAGTTTAACAATTATCGCACTTGCAATGTTAATGTTCGTGCTACAAAAAATTGTTAATTAATTAATGGATAACTTATTGAAAAATCGCGATAAAAATTTTTTGACCACGGATTATTGTTTATTGATCTGTCCTGTAGGCACCTGAATTTTTTCAAATTTTAATTTTCCTATTTATCAAGTTTAAATAATATTTATTCATTAAAGGTCCGAAGGAGGCGTGGCTTGCGAAGCCGGAGTACCCGTTTTCGGGCGTATTTTCAACCCTCTGGGAAAATTATAAATATTAGTCCTACAATTCCGGGAGTCGGAACTTTTTTTAGGAAATTTCCTCCTCTTTCTGAATCTTTTTTCAAATTTGAAAAATCTTTATTAGTTTATGAGATATTTGCAAAAAACTAAACCCTCCTTTTTATTTTTAGTTAATTGTTAATAACTTTTGTAATTTTTATTTGCGGAACTTCATTGTTTTTCGAAAACTATCTAGATGCCATTCCGAATCGAATGACACCTCAATCATAATTTTCGGAGACTGCTGAAAAAAGTTGACCAAAAAAGCACTTGTTGACCAGACTAAATAAGTGAAGGTTTAAGTAAATATTATACATACGTATTTAATTTAAATATACACAATTACAAAGAACGTGAATAAATTATTATAGGATTTGGAACTTCAAGTTTTTGCAGTAAACGTAACTTAAATATCAAATGCGAAAAATTGGTAGGTTGGTGTATATAAATAAATACATCACGCTCATTTATTTCACGCTCAGTTATTCAGGATTTAAACCGATCTTTAATTTATTCAAATTAACTTCTATACGTACTTTTGACGAGTTGACATTCATAGAATTACTACCAAATCGAAATGCGGCCCTACACTAACTTGATCTGGCGGAAGAAACTTAGCGAGATCATCTTGTCTTACATTATTATTATTATATTATATAATTTTTCATAGCACGATCAATTTCAATAGTAAAAGACTATCTTATTACAACATTTCATCAAAATCGGTAGAGCTGTTTAGGAGAAACAAATAAATAATAATTTGTGAATCAGTAACAATTAATTGCAGACACTCTTTTCTTCTTAACAATTTAAGATTTTACAATACACTTTTCTACTCGTAGTTTTGTTTTAACAGATTTTTTAATTTGTTTACTTGTACATAATAGATCTCTTATACCATCCGGCAGTTTAATTGTAGTAAGTAACTTATTCTATGTAGACGAGATGCATGCTCCACAAGATTGTTGTCGTTCCTTGTATTAAGTGAGTGTACATTACCATCTTTTTTAAACTAAGAAATGTTTTTACTGTGGACATATTATTTTAAGTTCTCAAATACAAATTACAATATTAATTTCTTTGAATGTTTCTCTCAGGGAAACCCTCGGGTAAGGATTATTGGTTCGTCGTATAGCGTCTGATAAACAAATATAGCTTTTATTTCAGCAGAATTTTCCCACCGAAAAATTTTATATATGCGGTGTGGTGGAATTAACTAAAGTATATAATTCTTACAATATTAACATCAGTTAACTGTCCCATTTTAACTGCAAAATCTGCTGAACTAAATTTATTTGCTAACTTATTGTAGTTTTATCCAGAGGTATACCTAAAAACACGGTGGTCTCCACCTGCTTTTTTTATATCATAAGATACTAAACAAGCAGATGGGTCTACCTCCTGATTAAAAGAGTCACCCATCGCCTATAAACACCAAAGATGTTAATTTGTTATTGCTATCTTGTGACGAGGTATTAAATGCCACATGCATAAGTTTACTGGCTACCTTACCCTCCAAACCTGAACACGACAGTGACGAGCACTGACGCTATTGCGGCAGGAATAGGTAAGGCAGTGGTACCAGACCCGGGTGAGACAATGCAGAACTCTACCACCTAGTAAACGTGGTACGTAGTAGACTCAGATTATTTCCAATCAGTTTTACATTACTATTTACGTGCCTTACATGAGGCAATGAGAATTTAACACTCTTGATCTTGTTTTCATTTAATAAAATGTATTTGTGCCGAACCAGTGTACTACTTTGAAATTGCATTATTCACATCATCATACTTACCACCTCTTCTTTTCACTTTGAATAAAATTGAACTGACATCCGCAAATATATATGGGTATTTATTTATAGAAATATATATGCTATTTCGAGGCACGAGTGTGTTAAACCGTCCGCCTTCACCCCGCCTTTGAAGAATATACCATCTACCATTCTGCCAGGCAGTTCTTAAAAGGCAACCGATGGGCTCAACATGTCACTAACATCGAGATTACTAGTTGGCAGAGTTCTGCAACGTCTCACCCGAGCAGCTACAAAAGAGCTGTTTACTGATTCAATTCAAAGCGTCAATGCTTTTTACTTTCGTATTACAGTTTTTAGGATAAGGTATCCGGCAATACCATTCCACACCGACACATGGATAACGTCGCACTAGAAACATATTTTGTGTCTATTGACGATGGTTTTTTTCCTTCAGGATTGCCATCTGCTTGTTATTTAACAGTAAATTAAATTTTCATAGTTATAGTTATATAGGTATATTTTTATTTTAGGTATTTAGATAGAATATTATACATATATTAGATCTATCTACTCGTTATTGCACAATTTTATTATGATTTACCAAGACGTACTTATATGAAATGTGTTTCCTATTTTTTTGGAAATTACTCCAGTAATAAACCGGC
Organism: Apodemia mormo; assembly: GCA_036924255.1. Classification (NCBI taxonomy): domain Eukaryota; kingdom Metazoa; phylum Arthropoda; class Insecta; order Lepidoptera; family Riodinidae; genus Apodemia; species Apodemia mormo. The sequence continues at coordinate 39,380,800 of JAUPFN010000002.1, forward strand.
AGTACTGATAAATCGGACTAAAAACTCCTTTTTTTCATATACATATAATTGTAATTGTAGATCAAAAATTTCTCATGAAACGTGTTCTAGCTATTATTATAAGATTTTTCAAGATAATTGCGACAACATTTGTCATTACAAACCGGCATATTTTATAATTTTCCTTCAGCTCGTCCTCCTATGATACCAAATACCAATAGACTTTTAATGGGGACACTTTTTAACGCCCAATTATCAATCTGGACGTGTAATATATCTATGTGCATGTCACATGAACGTAGGTAATGTCTGACTGTTTATTTATATTAATTTATTGTACCTCTTACTAATACATATAATTTAACCTATGGAATCCCAGTGGGGTCATGTTTGACTTCTTCGTATTTAAGTTTTAAGTTTTTAAATATGACCGCACTTAATTTAAATTTGAATTTTATTATGTACTTATGTAAAATATTTTACTGAATAACTTTATTTTGAATCCTAGTAGACAGAAAATATATGTATCAATGCGTTGCCGTTTATAGAATGATAAAATATGGTTTTAATATAGAGAAATCATATTATTTGTGCATCATGGTATCAGCGTTGGTGCGGGTCAATTAGTAACGAATGCCACCGCTAAAAATCGCGGGTGCGAGGATGGGACTCGAAGGGTTAAAAATGTAAGATTTCTGTAGTCCTCCACGTTGTAAACTTTAACTTTAACACATAAATTTGAAATTCCATCCTCACCATCTCGATGTCTGGAAATCCACAACTGTGCGTTTCTCTCGGCACTTTTTGCCTCGCACTACTTTGTTGTGGAACCAATTACCAGCAGGGGTGTTTCCAAACGGATACGACTTGGGAGCCTTCAAGAAAAGAGCTTACTCATTCTTAAAAGGCCGGCAACGCAACTGCAAGACCTCTGGTATTGAGGATTTCCATGGGCGGCGGTGATCACTTACCATCAGGTGCACCTCCTGCTCGTTTGCCCCCTCTTCTATAAAATAAAAATAAAATAAATAAATAAAAAAACTTCATACTCCACCGTTCGCGCAATTGTCTTAAAAAGGGTTACAAAGTTTTTCCTTCGCGTATGTTTACATCGTCTCAACTGGTAGGACTGTTTTTTTATAATATAAGATAGCAAACAAGCAGATGGGTCTCCTGATGAAAGGAGTGAACCATCGCCTATAGACACCAAAGATATTAATGGTGCGTTGCTATTTTGTGGCGAGGTGTAATGCCACATGCATGTGTTTACCGGCTATCTTACCCTCCAAACCGGAACACGACAGTGATAAGCACTGACGCTATTACGGCAGGAATAAGTAAGGCGGTGGTACTAGACCCGGGCGAGACAATGAAGAACTCTACCACCAAGTAAAGATACTGTTAGATCTCGCATATTGTAGGGTTCCGTAAGTGCATATCACAATAATGCAGAGTAAGAAGGGTTTTTCTTTGTTTTATACTATGAACCTTGCCCACGTGTTGGTCCAAGATCCCTTAGAAGATTATGCCATCTGTCGTTCTGTTAGGCAATTTGTAAGAAGCGAACGATTGGCAACATGAATCACTATCACTGTTGCCACTAGGTAGTAAAGTTCTGCATTACCTCGCCCGGGTTTAGTCCACCGCCTCACCTATTCCTGCTGCAATAGCGTCAGTGCTTGCCACTGTCGTTTTCCACTTTAAGGTAAGGTAGCCGGTAAACTTATGTATGTGGCATTAAGACCCCGTCACAAGGATAGCAACACACCATAAACATCTTTGATATCTATAGGCGACGATTTTCTTTTCCCATCAGCAATAGCATCTGTTTGTTTGCTATCTTATGATATAAAAAAACCTTTTCAAAACCAATGACGATTAGATCCTACTGCCGGATTTGAGATCAATATATAGAGAAGCAAAATTATTAATACTGCTCCTCCAAAACGTATTTGACTTAGTCATTAAAACGTAATTGCTCAATTTTTCTGCGATTGAAAACATATGAACAAACTTAAAAAACGGAATACTACGTATGAACTGTGTGAACTGTGAAACAATGAACGAACTACTTCTTCAAAAATTTACAATAATATTTTTTGCGTGACCCGAGATTGGAAGCCAGGACCTAGTGATCTATATACAGACAAGCTGACGTGATCTACAGTCGGACACGCAATCATAGAGTAGTTAACCTTGAATGGTGAAAACGATTAATAATTTAAATTTTTATGATGTTTGCCGTTGGTAAACAACAACTAATACATAGTTATTTTATACAGGTTTACAAAAAGTAAATAGTTGCTGGACATCACGGCCGGAATCGTAAATTAAGAAACGGAAATTTTGTCGTAGTTAATCAACAAATTAAGTATTAGTAGAACGTATATATATCTACTGCTATTAGAGGAGTTCGCATTTCGACAGCTCCCTCTAAGTTGTCGTGACTTAAAAAATACGATTTTTATTTTATTTACGAAAATGACTCCACTTTAATAGATTTTTTAATAACACGAAAAGTAAAAATGAATTTTCTATTAGAAGTTGGATTTTTTAACAGAAATTTCATTTTTATTCTTGGTGTTACTACAAGATCTATAAAAGGAGTAATTTTCATAAATAAAACAAAAATAACAACTGTGTATTAGGGGGAATCAACTAAATATCTTTATTAACTACCTCTCTTATTATCAACATGGGCGTACCCAGGTACTGGGCCGGAGGGGGGGGGGGGGGGGCAACCGTAACATTTTAAGACTATTTTTATCTTAATATCTATAACAGTAGATAGCTAGTAGAGAGGTAAACAAATTCAAGCGGGAGGGTAGCCGCCCTTCCCTGCCCCCCGCTCGGTACGCCCATGGATATCAATGTGTTTAAATAGGAACATATATAAATGAAGATTTAACATTAACCTTCGGTGTTCCACAAGGGAGCGCACTCGGTCCAACTCTCTTCCTTATATACATAAATGATCTACTAAAACTTGATCTATCACACAGGCGTATAATTGCGTACGCAGATGATACGGCCCTTATTTTCTCAGGTGAAGATTGGGATACAGTTTTTAAATTAGCGCAACTTGGTTTTAACAAGATCGAGAAGAAGTTGCAGGATAACTTTCATTAAATAAAGATAAAACGAAGTATTTAATATTCCATGTAAGAAATTCTGCAATAATTAGCAATACTCACCAAATTATTTCTGATAAGGTTTTATGTCCGAGGCCGTCTGATGCTGATTGTGCATGTCATAGTATTGAGAGGGTTCAATATATAAAATACCTTGGTGTAGTACTCGATTGCAACCTTAGATTCACACAACATATTGAACTAATCACAAAGAGGTTGCGAAAACTAATACATGTTTTAAAACTCTAAGATATTTACTTGAGCCTTCTCATTTAAAACAAATCTATTTTTCTCTGGCGCAACCACTGATTACCTATTGTATACTAAGTTGGGGTGGAGCATCCAAAACACTGTTAAAACAAGTTCAAATAGCTCAAAGAGCAATCCTAAAAGTTTACATGTTTAAGTCCTTTTTCTTTCCTACTAACGATTTATACAGGAATTCCGCCGTGCTTATGCGACGATTATTTATTCTTTACTTAATTTTAAAACAACACACCAATGTTTTGTCAATGCTTTTAAAGTGGGTAGTATGTAAATACTTATAAAATTTTTATTAATTTTAAATCAGGTTATAATAATGGTTATTACTGCATGTTCATTTTAACTTTAATAATCTAACGCTATGGTTTTATTTAATTTAATTTATGGTTTTATTTTATTTAAAACACATTCGTACAAAATTATTTATATGGCAAACCCAAAAGATAGTTGTGTGGTATAAAGTGTACACTAGTATTTGTACATTTTGTATGTTCATGGAAAAGGGTAGAAATTAAATTCTAGTAAAATTTTAATTAATTTTAAAACATGTTATAGAATGGGAATTATTGCAACTTCATCCTAATTTAAATAATCAAACGCTAGCATAGCTTAATTTTACTTCAAAAAATTCGTATAAAATTATTTACATGGCACACTCACAAGATCGTGATGTGATCTAAAGCATGTACTAGTATTTGTACATTTGAATGTTTTATAAAATGTGGGTAGTATTAAAATTCTTATCAAATGTTAAGGGTAAGGCATGTTCGACTTTCGATTCGCTGCTGCTCGAATTCAAATGGCGGGAACATTTCCTACGTTTGCGTAAAGTTTTTCTAATTTTCCAATTTTGCATCAAATAATATTATATAGTCATCGCTATTAATTATCTGATTTCACTTTGATATGTTATTACAGAAGTTAATAATCTAACATTTAGTTAAGGCGTGTAGACAAGCAGAGCACTAAAATGCGAATGGTGTGTGAACAGGTAACCGTCATATCGATCGAAGTAACACCAGAATAAATTTAATTTTAAGTTCTAGAGCATAAAAACTTTGTTTATTCATTAGTTAGCATTGCAATAAAAAATAAAAATTTGTTGTTAAAATTATTTTTAATAGGGCTCGGACCAACACGGGGTAAAACCCCGTGTTGGTCCGAGCCCCGTTTATAGAATAGACCATCTACCATTCTGCCAGGCCGTTCGTAAGAGGCAAAAAATTGCCAATGCAAGCTATTACTATTGTGGCTACGAGATGGTTCTACCATCTCGTAGCCACAATAGCGTCAATGCCATTTTCCTGTCATGTTTCGGCTTAAAGAAGAAGGTAGCCAGGAAACTAATGCAAGTGACATTAATAGCTTGCTACACCAATAGCAACGCACCATTAACATCTTTGGTTTTTATAGGCGATGATCTCTTTCCATCAAGAAAGCCATCGGCTTGTTAACTATATTATATAAAAAATACTACAATTTTAAAACAAGCGAAAACCAAGAACATGCACTTCTGCCTTAAAAATTCCAAGCGCAGGTGTAGACATGGAAATAAACTAAATTATAATAAAATTAAAAAAATATAATCGTTTAGAAATCAGAACTCTAAAAATAGTTTATAGTTATTATTTACCTATTGTAATTTAATGTCTAAATCTATCGATTGACTATAGTAAGGTACTAAAAATATTTTGGTGGGGTTTCTCGTTTTAAGAATGAAGTGGCTTGTTTTTTGTTTTGGGTAGTTCCAGAGAAAAAACTTGACCTCTCTGCAGTACTAACTTCCATAAACAGATTTATTTATATGGCCGGATTTTACTTTATCAAAATAAGCAAACAACATTAAAATTAAATTCGTAAATTTATTTCAGGCTATGCTACTCACAACAATATCACGTTGCCGTTTTCTGCTAATAAAATGATGGGCTTGCTAAAAGAAGCTTGTAATCAAGTTACACCGGAGAACTGGAAAAGTGTAGTAGAAAGACCAAAAAAGATTGTAAATCTAGACTGGGACCGTGACGTTCGTTTTGATAATATACAAAATAACGAGATCATCATAAATATAGAAGATTGTTCTATTGAGTCGGAACTGAAAGCGATGGTGATGATTTAGAATGTATTTCATTATTATTATGTAATTGAGATTAAATCTATACATATAATAAAATCGTAGGAAAGTCAAAACTGTACATTGAATATTTTTTTAAAAGAATACTTGGGGCGTGATCCACAATCGATATTAAAGCCAAAATATATATATATATATATATATATATATATATATATATATATATATATATATATATATATATATATATATATATATAATCTACATTTTTGTACGTCCGTTGCGATACGAAGGTAATAAAAGCATTACAAGCATTCTTCTGTGTGTGTTTTACGTTTATGTCAATGTGCATAATATATGTATTCACAATGTGTATATGATTTTCCGCATGATATTTTAAAATATGAGATTTTTTCATTTAAACATTCATTCCTTTTTTAATTTAATCACCTCTGTGTTCTAGTGGTCCGGTGTTGGTATTGACCACATGAGGTACCGGGTTCGGGCAATTAAACAAGTGTTTTTCAGTTTTTTGATAAAAACAACGTTGCCCGGTGTTAGATAAATGCCCGGTTGGGGACAGGCTTGCTAACTATCAAATTGTGAGACTAAGTATATTCGACTAATCGTGGATGTACTGGTTTCAACTTCTGCCTACCTCTTTCAGGATACGCGCGTGAATATACTCTTCTTTACTCATTATATCAGCCCCATAATGGTTAATTTTTGGAAAAAAATAGCCTTCGTTTGACCCAGGATCTTCAACTATATGTAAATTTCAATAAATTCGGTTCAGAGGACTAAGACGTGGAAGCACAATAGACAGATAGACAGACAAACTTTCGCTTTATAATATTATAAAGTATGGATTCCTGAATCACATAACCTAAGTACACCGGGATTACATAACCTAAGTACGTTTAATTCCTACGCCGTAACGAGACAAAGATAACAGATTTTAAAAACATGTAGTATACTGTTCAAATAATTCTCAATAATTATATATTAAACTTGTTTTCACATTTAATATTGGCATAATAAAAGGCCGCTCACAACAACTTTGGGTTTTACCCTCTATATATACACAAGCAAATCCTAGACATTTATCAATTAAAATTAACAGAGATAAACAAATAACATTGACATAAAGATTTTATGTACAAATACTCTGTTGGGAAACGGCCTAAAAATATTTGCTTACTTATGTAACTATGTATATCCCCAATCCTATCTATATTAATATTTTTAATGGCCAAGTTTGGATGTTTGAATGTTTGGATTGATGGAATTTTTTTATATCATAAGATAGCAAATAAGCAGATGGGTCTCTTGATGGAAAGAGTCAAACATCGCCTATAGACATCAAAGGTGTTAATGGTGCGTTGCTATCTTGTGGCGAGGTTTAATGCCATATGCATAAGTTTACTGGTTACCTTACCCTCCAAACTGGAACACGACAATGATAAGCACTGACGTTATTGCGACAGGCATAGATAAGGCGGTGGTACCAGACCCGGGGCGAGACAATGCAAAACTCTACCATCCAGTAGCCACGATGATAGTGACTCGAACAGCCAACCCGGGACCAACACGGAGATGGATGGATGTTAGTTACTCAATTTTAATTCAGATAAAATTTGACACACATTTAGATGATTACCTGGATTAGCACATAGGATACTTTTATCCCGGAAAAATTAGTGTTACAGGTAGACGATGAACTGAAATAGGACATAGGATTTTTTTTTCGGAAAAATATTGGATATATATGTGGAATTCGCCGAAACTCGTGCACTTAGTCTAAACTAATATTATAAAAAGGAAAGATTAAGTAAGTGCCTATGTTTCTTATTTCTTTACTAGGTGGTAGAGTACAGCAAGTATCCCCTGGGCTACCGAACCCGGCACCGCCTAATTTATTCCTGCTGCAAAAGAAATAATGCTTGTCATTGTCGTGTTTCAGTTTGGAGGATAAGGATTTGGAGGGTACGGATTAGGGGAGTAAAAGGTAGGTAACTTATGCATTTACCTATAGATAGTCACTACTATTTCACTACACGGACAGCAACTTTGGTGTCTATAGGCGATGTCTCTTCCATCGTCTCTTTCCATCAAGAGAGTCATCTGCTGAAATTTCTTACACATTGGTCCCAGGAAGATTTTTTTTGGATTAATAACAAGCTGAATTTTTGTAAACAGCTTCGTTTCGACGAGATGCCCATCTTTTCTATTTTCGGAAAATCTCGAATCGGGTAACTAATAAAGGTAAATAAAACAAAAACTTTAGAGTGTCGGAATATAAAAAACGTTTCTACTTCACGTATAGAACAAAGTAACCCTTGAATTACGATAATAATTAACAAGCTGTTGTGAGAAAATTAGAATGGTTTTAAATTGATTAATATTAATTTAAAATTCTCATGATTCCGAATCTTTTGAGTGGACAACTCGTCAGAAAAACCATTGGATGTGTAGGACAAATGTTTTTTTTAGTATTTTTCATAAAATAATCAAGCGATTAAAGTAAAAATATAAATATTGTTATTAGTCAATATTTTTCCTTCAGTGAATCAACATGTTCGAAGCCCCCTAACTTTATTAGTTACAAGATTCGACATTTTTCGAAGATAGAAGAGATGGGCGTCTCGTTAAAATGAAGCTGTTCACAAAAATTCAGCTTGTTATTAATCAAAAAAGCTTTTGTTCCTGGGACCAATATCTAATAAATTTCAGCAGATGACTCTCCCACGGTCTATATACCTACATTGTACACAAGGATCGTGACATACGACAGTCGATTCCCTCTGCCACCACGTAAGTGATCAGGCGTGAAGATATGCATGTATGTTTGTATGTTAGTACAGAGGTACGCAATACACAGTCTTAAAACAGTATTCATGTGCCCTGTGCTTAAAACAAAGTATATATTTTATCCCAAAAAATGCTTTGTTCTCGTCCGCGTAGTTGGTCACTAGTTTAAAAAAAATAACTTCATCACACCGGTTCCACTCTAGTTACTCAAGTATCAAAGCGTTATTATAGCATATATGTTACTCCGGTTCGTCAGTTGGCGAGATGGATCATCACACAAATCCATACTAGTCCATACTTAATATTATAAATGCGAAAGTCTGTCTGTCTACCTGTCTGTTACGCTTTCACGGCTAAACCGCTGAACCGATTTTCATGAAATGTGGCATGGCCAGGGTCAAACATAGGCTAATTTTTTTTTTTAAAATCAATCCTTAAAGGTTTGAAATAAGGGATGAAATTTGTGCGAAAATCTATCTTGACGAAATTTTAATCTACTCGCGGGTGAAGCTGCGTGGGTCAGCTAGTGAATAATATTTTCTTTTCTATGACATAAAATAACAAAAAAATGGCGCTTCTGATGTAGAGACAACCGTCACTTAATGAGAACAAAGATCTTTACGGCGCATTGGTATATGTGTAACAGGATGGTAATGCCATATGCATGAGTTTATCGGCTACCTTATCCTACAAATCGGAACCAGTGCTGCCAGTGACAGGTAGTCAAATATAATATCAGACAGCTCAAAAAGTAACATTTTCACCAGAAAAGTAACATTTCCTTATTTTATGTGGAAAACGACACTAATACTACAAAATGACACAAAAACTAAAAAAAATCTGTCCCATTAGTTAAGTTTAAAAGAATCGTAATATTTTTATACAAATAATTAATTTGTAATCCGCAAAAAGAAAAACATATAATGAATAATGTGTAAGTTATATACCAACTAATTAAAACATGTATTTCAATACCTACAGCTTACCATATATCTTACCAAAGATAACTAATTTATTTATTTATGTATAAGACAATTATAACAAAAATAAACATAGGTATTTCAGATACAAACGCGACTTTTTTGTCGAATTATTGACTTCCTAAATACTTATAAAATTAAAACTACCTATATAAATACAGCATTAACTTAAAAAAAATAAACCAAAAGTCCAAAAAGTAACGTAAAAGTAACATTTTGAGCCGTGTAACATGAGAGTAACATGAGAGAGCCAGAAGTAACGCAAAATGTTATAAAAGTAACATTGTGGCAACGCTGATCGGAACACAACGACAAGCATCGACGCTATTGCGTCAAAAATAGGTAAGGCGTAGATACCAAAACCCAGTCAAGACAAGGCAGCTACCTAGTTAGTAGATACGATCATAGTGACAATTATTATCTTCTCGTGTCCTTAGTCGTAATCGTAGGAGTAGTTTATTGTTAGGTTACCTAAACAAGTGAAACTTTAGAAGAAATGATTGTTGGTTACTGAAAATCCCGGTAGATAGCGTCATAATGCGTCAGCTTGGCGTGAGTTTTAAAAAGTCTTTAAGTAATCATTGGGTAGCAAAATGATTGAAAATGTTTGACAAGTAATGTCATTGAATTTTAAGTAAAAAAATATTTTCTTTGCAATTTTTTTAACTAAAAAAATATAAGTTAGTTAAAACTCGAGATTTTTAAAAATAAAAAATGAGTTTTTATTTTTTATTTCATATTGTTCCACCACTTCAAAAAATTCGAAAAAAAATAATTTTATGTGAAAAAATATATTTTTGCATTTTAGAACTACAAAAAATATTTCCTACCTGATAACACTTGTACTGTTTCACAATAAGATAATTATATTTAATTTCCGACCAGTTTCGCTTACACAAGCATCCTCAGGGTATTTACAATAATTATTAATAATTACGAATGAGTATTTATTTTCTGACTAAATACATTTTCTGACGAATTTTGGTGAATGGCTAAAAAAATTTTTTTTATTTTCTTTCGTCAGCCAAAAATCTGTTTTTCATTTAAAAATTACGATCATAATATTTTTTATGTCTTAAGCTACTAAGAATTAGGAAAAAAATCAACATTGACTAATTTTGAAGTTCTGAAGTTGAAGAAAATCGAAAAACAGTTTTTTGTTGAAAATCTCGATAAACGTTTGAGTTAAAGAGGAGGTAAATTATTTAACATTGAGGTAAATTATTTTTATTCGACACCAATCGATCCCCTAAGTGTGAATCAAAAAGCCACGGGGCCAAATTTCACATATTAATCCGACTATACCCAAAATTTAAAAAGAATATTGCTTTTTGCTTTTGCTACGTGGTAAACCTCAACGAAATTATTAAAGGCTTCATTTACGTGACCCAAAAACTTTACTTCCTTTTTCATCGTCGGGTAAAAAGTGGACACTGTCAGAACGATTTATTTTGAAACTTCTTGACCGATAATTTTGGTTACACATCAAGAAGCCAGTGACCCAAACACAACAGTGTGAAACAAATCAATGCATTTAAAGCATGCGAGGCACCTTTTTGGGTATATATTTATAAAAATACTCGAAAATTGACTATTTCCTTCCTTTTATCTTCAAAACTAGCAAACATTTTAAAAAAGTACAGAAAATACATAGTTTTTGATACTTTTTAAGAGTACCAAAACTTTACCTAACTTCTAAATTACAGCAAAAGTTCAAACAATATTAAATTACTTTATACTACAAGCCAGTAAATTTTGGTAAATTAAAAAAAAAAAAACTTTTGCAACTTGTATATTCTCGTATTGTACTCTCCCCGCTCAAGTTTATTTCGCCGTTTCTTATTTAAATAGGGTTCACATGTCTCACGCTTTTTCCAAATGTTACAGATAAAGCATTATATCATCATGTATTTTTCATATGTGACTTGCAAGTTTTAATTAAAGTGGACATTATTTTACCATTAGAAAGCTACACTTTTGGTAGTGATAGATTTTTAAGGGTAAAATAATTTTTAAGGTCGGTGCAGTAACATTTGAGTTTATTCGTTACAAACATACAAATGTTTTCTCTTTATTTAAATTAGAAATGCGGCGAAGGAAACAGCTATTTCTTTGCCAACTAATAAACTGATGATACATTGTGGTAGGTGTTGGATTTGTCGTCAAGTTTACTTAACCTATGCAAAAACAGCAAACAAAAAACTCTATTACGATTTATATATGGGAGAGGCCAGAATATGGGAGAAATAAGTTATTAAAATTTTATTAAGTTACCGACAATTCAACCATGATATTATGATGTGCAAATATTACAATAATTACAATAGAATGTTTATTTTAGATTATACCGTCAAATGATTACAACAAAATTCTAGTTTTATACAATAAATTAACTCCTCAGTTTCTAGTAAATAAAAATAATTAATCAATTTACCTATATTAATAATAATATTTAAAGAATTTTAAAATCTTCATATAATTTAAAATTGCCTGCATATAATTTAAAATCAAGGTTATATTAATGAAAATATAAAAATATACCAAAACATCAACGAAAAAGAAAGGAACACATATTAGAGACAAATTCTATCAATGATATTATATGTTACTATCGTAACCTCATTGACTTCTATCATTAAAATTTTTACTAAGGCAATAGTAGGCTTTTTGCACTAAGTATTTACCTAATTTATTTTTAAATCTTTTATCGGGCAATTTACGTACAGCTTTAGATATTTTATTATAAATCTCTAAAAAAATCATCTAAAAAATCATCGAATGGGAATTTTTCCTATACAGGCTGTTAGTGTAAACACCGTTATCCTTGAAACTAGTGGTTTGGTTTCACTTATAGAACGTAAATTCAATAAAAAAATATTTTTCCTCAAATTTATTTCACCCTATATAAAGCACGGCAAAATGGACGCAGCGCAAGAAATAGTGCCTGGGGGCCTAGCCATATTTCAAACGTTAAGTTTCTTTTGGATAGCAACGATAGCAACATGGATAGCAACGCTCTATTAACGTCTTCGGTATCTATAGGCGATGGTTTCATCAGGACAGCCATCTGCTTGTTTACTATCTTATGGTATAAAAACTAAAAACATATACATATACTTGCCATTTTTGCCATTTGAACATTTAATGAATGATATTTATTTGTTAAAATAAAAATGTTATTTTGATTAGACTTTACAATGGCTATATGAGTGCAATTTATGCACCCTATGCAGACCAGGTAGGCCAAACCTTCTATAAAATCTTAAACAATAAATATATATTAAAACTTAGTTTTACAAATACAATGTATAAGTATACAATTGTACTATTTTACTTAAAAATATATTTTTTATAAACTACATATATAACTTGTTGTGTACACAGTGAGAATTTATTAGGTACAAATACACAATAAAATGTCATACTAACCCTTGTTTTATAAGAATTCTATCTTGTCGTGTATGCGGAAATTTTATCCAATTTGCCATTGTAACAGGATGGTTCAATGTATCTAGCATCTGCCTCATGCAGTGACTAGTTGTGCGTTACGTTAGATGCTGGCTAGCACCAACTTTTCTTTGATAAGATCCTATGTCGAGAAAACTAAGAGCGCATAACACAGCTGTAAAAGAATAATAGAAACGAAACATTAATTATTGATAGCTGATATTTACTGTCAAATTAATACAAAAATAATCTAAAATATATTTGCATTCTAATTGCGATAAATCTTTAGTAGGTATGTTAGTTTGCTTAGTAGTAAACAATTAATAGGTTAATTGAATTATTTAGCACTTCTTACCTTTACTTTCCAAGGAATTTCACTGCACCTTTTTAAAAAAGTTTTACGTCGTAATTCTTGCACGAGGGTTTTAAATGTATCATTGTTTAGGCGGAATTGTTGTATAAACAATGTGTTGGACATTCCATTTATTGTTTATATGCAATTCTGATACATATAACTTTGCCGACGTGTTAGCAGTACTTCTTCATATTGAGGACACCACAATATATTTAATGAATGCATTTTGATATAGAAAAATATACTAATTTTAAGAAATAAACAAATTACGTTTCTCGAATTCCAACAGCTGATTCCAAACAGACGCCATATTACAGTACCCGGCGATAAATATTGCACATCGACCTTTGGAAAGAGACAATCGGCTAATTTCAGCTTCGTAGAGCCTTATCTCTGTCGCACAAAATACAAACAGTCCGGTACCTATTAGGAGCTGTTAAAACAAGTATGATTTGCTTCTTTAATATTTTTATTCTTTGTATAAAATACACTAATTTTTCTATAAGTGATGGCTTTAGGTTGGGGTAAAATAAATTAAAAAAACATGTTCACATTATATTTACGTATTTAATTATTTTGGAACATTACAGCTTTAGTGTACATAATAAACACCATTATACCTATTGCTAAAATGAGACATTGCAATAAAAATAATAATAATTCTAATTCTCAATTACTTCCATTTCACTATCTGTGCTCTCAAAGAGGTCAATATCACTGCCACTATCAGCCGTATTTATCACTAATCTATCAGTGTAATTGTCTAAACTGTGTTGAATGCTTCTATATTCATTCTCACATTTGATTGCATGATCGCAAACCTTTTTCCACTCTTCAGTGCCGATCATGTTTACTTTTTCAGTCAATAATGTTTTTACTGTAGTTAAGTTCATACCCACATTTCTAGAGGCTACATAGCCTTTCAGTTGAGACCATATATTTTCAATTGGATTAAAATCCGGATGATATGGTGGCAATCGCAACACAGTGTGCCCATGTTCGGCAAGTACTTTGTCCACAGAAAACTCTGTATACCTCTCCTTGTGCTGACATATAATAGCGTAAATCTGGGTTTTTGTTAATTTTGGATCAACTGGAATTTCGTGTCTGTTTAACCAGTTGATCATTTCCCGTTTAATCGTGTTTGAGTTGGGGGGTCTCTCAATATATTTGTTGTGATAGGGTGCGTTGTCGATAACTAGAACAGAATCACTGGGTATATTTGGGATTAATTGGTTAACCAGCCATTTCTCATAGTTATCGTTATTCATTTCATTGTGATAGTCACCTGTAGTGTCCGTGGATTTATACGTTAAAAAAGCACCGGGTACAAAGCTTTTTCATTTCCCGCATGAACTATTATCAAACGTTGACCTTTTGAAATTGGCTTTTTTACTCCTTTTTTCTTATCGTCACTCCAAGATTTCCCTTTAGTGTGGGATGCATGTATATATGACTTATCCATGTAGACGATATTTTTTCCTGTTTCGCGAAATTTGCGTATTTTATCAAGGTATTCCATTCGTTTGAGACTAACGTCGTGCTTTACCATTAGAATTTTTCGATTATCTTCCATTTTACTGAACTGAAATCCCATGTCATGAAGTATTTTTCTCAACGTTTCTTCAGACCCATTGTAATTAATAGCTTCAGATAATTTAGCTTTTAATGATTTTATTGTTGGCAGTTCATTAAATCGTAAGTGAAAATCATACACCATTCTTCGAACAACATCGTAATCAAAATCGTCCATATCCAAACGAAATTGCTTTTTTGGTCTCCCTTTTTTTGGAGTGCTGAACTTAATTCCAGTCGAATGTGTTTCAGTACTGACTTCGTTTAATATATTGTTCAAAGTTCTTCTTGAAATTCCAGTGGCATTTGCAACTCGCTCTTGAATCTTCTTAAAATAACAACTTACATTTTCATCTACTTTTTTTTTAAATCTATCAGCTTCGGTTACAAAGTATTTATAAACATTGTAGATAATTTCACGTGACTGATCTCGTAAAGGTTTCCCTCTTTTTCCGAAAGATGCCATATTACAACTTTAAATTATTTAAATTTGTGGGTGTTATCAACTCTAAATATATATTTTTGATCGGGACGCGACCGCACTCTATCGTACTTGAACAACGACTGACTAAACGTCACATAGGTAGTGTGGGACTGAGATAACGCTCTACGCAGCCGAAATTATCCGACTGTCTCTTTCCAAAGTTCGATGTGCAATATTTATCGCCGGGTACTGTAAGCGCTTTCTCCTGGGTCTCTGTGTTCGCTTGGTCAAGCGTTGACAAACTTCGACTTTGACACGCGAGCCCTTGTCAAAAGTGTTATATGGCTACCAATTTGTAGGGATTTAGCGCACAACGCTTTAGAATACTCAACGTTTCATTCTACTTTTTTGAGCGATATAATAACGTGTAAACTTGGCTACGATTTTTGGATTCGTTTGTGGTGATTGCCTAAAATAATTAAAAAATCCATACATTTTATTAGTTTTCTAAGCGATTAAGATTGTAGATTGTAACTTGGCTAGGCCCCCTGATCAGACGCCGCAAGCCGGCCGGTCAGCCAGTGCGGCAGGTCAGCGCCCTTTGCGCATAGTATCCATGAATTTACGGACGGTGTCCGACAGAAACTTTCTTATATTTATGAAGGAAAATGTTTTTTTATTTTTAAATTCATATAAACATGTTCATAATTAATCAAATGACTAAGATTTTAGTGACAACGGTGTTTATCCTTCCAGCACGTATATAGCGGTAGAACAAGTTGGAACTTGTAGTCTAGTTGGATCTTTCGATGAACATTTTTTGTCATTGAACATGTATTGACATTGAACATATGAACATTTTTGTCATATTTAGTATTGTAAAGGGTTCTTCATTTACGTCAATAAGTTAAGTTGTTTAGATATGGGTTTACAAGTTCTAAGAGGATATGCATTAACATTAGCCCTAACGATTTTTTTGGGCAATAAATACGCGGTTTATATTTGTACAGTTTCCCCATGCTACTAATCCATACCTTAAGATCGATCCAATGTGGGATACATTGCATTTTACAAATACAAATACAAATACAAATGTTTATTTCTCAACTTATTTTACACTTATTACATAATATTACATTGTCCGGCGCATCCTTTTAAGCAGAAATGCTTGTGTCAGGATACACCGCTCTTCCAGAACATCATTAGCATATGTGTAAATTAAGTAATATACGTGCCTATTGCGTGTGTGTATTTATGTATGTGTATGAGTCTGTACGTGTATATGAATGTATACGCGTATACGAGTATGTTATGTCAGCACGGGTAATTGTAAGTACATGTGTTACATTAATCTTAGGACTAGCAGTTTCTAACAGACAGATACATCAGTTAATAGAGTTTTCTTATATTATCTTGCTAAAAATAATTGATTCAACATCGTCATAAGACAGTGACTTAAGCCAGCCCACTAAAACCTCTTTAAGGTTGTAGACGGTTATTGGATAAATATTTAACTTCTTATTAAGTTTGTTATATATTATAGTAGACTGATTTAAGAACTGTCTATTGGCAAAAAGTGTTTTTACCGTTGAGTTTTGTAAAATAGCATCCTTCCTTCTTTTAACTTTTTGGTTATTATCATATGTAATCAACCTATGTCTTTTTTGTATGGCATAAAGTATATATAGTTTTCTAACTGATAGTAACTCGCACAGTGAGTATAGTTCAGTTGTGGAAAATCTACTGGTTTTGAAATGCATTACTTTTAATAATGCTCTTTGGGCTCGTTCTACTTGCAACATTTTAATTTTAGTGGCACCACCCCATACAGGTATACAATAGCAAATAATTGATTGAGCTAGCGCAAAATAGATTCTATTTAGAAGTGTATTTATTGGATGCAACGTCTCTTAATTTTCGAAAAATCCAAATAAGTTTTCTGATCCTCCCAGATATCAATTCAATTTGAGGATGCCACGATAATCTTTGGTCTAGCATGATTCCTAAATATTTTACTACATTATTTTTTTCAATAAATGGGCAGGAACATGAAGTGTTGGTTCTGTCGTTACAATTATGCATTTTAATTTTGAAATCATTAATTTTAATTTTGACGTGAATACGTCTTTAAATTTGTATTCATAGTGAGGGAGAGTTCAAGAAAACTGATGATAACAAATTTGGGGGATAAAATTTGGTGTTATAGCTATATAACTATCATCAACATGTAAAATCTAATTATATTGTTGGATAACTAAAGAATAAAAGAATTTTTGAAGCTAAGTGCGGACTTCAATACTACGCGAAGGATGGAGGAGGAAGTGCCGACATTTTTAAGTAATTTTGCTGCGTTGCTAAATTTGCATATAGTATATTTTTTACTAGGAGCAGTTATGCTTCCTAGGCGCGATTTATATTTACTGTAAGCATTTAAAATTATTATTAATTAAAAAAAAAATGTTAAATGCTTATAGTAAATATAAATCGCGCCTAAGTGAAAAATTAAAAAAAAATTGTAATCAGCCAAAAAAATCTTTAAAAAGCCATATCAAAATGCAAGGAACGTATACTATCTGATAGGGATTTTAAATAGTACTCTAATGATACCCATCAACCCTCATATAAAAGAGTGAAGAAATGTCAAGAACGCAAAAAGATTAAGGCGTCCGAACCGATAAACCTCCGACCGATAAAACCGATGGCACCTCTACGGTGAATGTTTTTTTTTGGAATGTCTGAACTACCTACTGCTGACCTTAAGGGCCTTCATAGTTTCACTGTTCGCGAGGGCGAGCAGAGTGCTCAGTCAGAGTTTAAAGATACACAGCCTGTACGGCTGTAGGCTATACGGTCTCCGCCCTAAAGGTGTCGCCTGTGTCACCAAACCTCGATTTAGGGTGGGGAATTGTTTTGATCATCGGCTGATCCTTGCCCTTGGGCTCTGTTCGCAGATGGGCGAAACATAAATGTACTCTGTAGGTCGATTCACTTGATGAGTGCAAAGGTGAGCTGCTCAGAAACTGAAATGCCTTAAGGCGAGATAGTATAATTTCTTTGTAGATTTCGTCTAATATATTGGGGCTAACGTAGACTAATGGAATAATAACTACTGGCGTTATTTCGGGGTTATTTTTGGTTAGTGTATTTTCCTATGACAGTGGCTGGGATTGCATTGAAGATGAATACTAGTAGGTATATCGGGAGGGAGGTATTTAACTCCCATATTTGTGATTTTAACCGGCTAGGAGTGCATTGAAGATATAGGGGAGGGAGGGAGGTATTTAACTTCTTCGTTCGTTCGTTCACGTAAAAGATGCACGGCTGTGTCTATACACAGACATAATCCCTTTTTTTGTTTATTTTGTAGTTAAGTGATATGCTCACTTTATTATATTTCTGTAGTTTAAGTATCGTATCCTTCAATATCTACCTACCTACAATCTTTTACCAGTCAACCTGTATAAGGTTTTTTTACCTTTTTGTATACGTTACCGGTAATGTATGTATCCGTTATTGTATACAATGTAGGAGATGTATGTAATTCCTAAAATCGTCCGGAAATGTGTGAAATGAATCATATTGGACACATTTCCTAGGAAATATATACATTTCTTAAACAGCAAGCGCAAAAGTAGAAAACTTAAGATATCAATGGGTACGCGGGGATAGCGGCGCGAGGAGAGGGTTGCATCATCCGTTCAGGCGATCGCGCTACCAATTGGCACTTCTATACGAATTGCAGTTGCAGAGGTCGATAGAGGAGGTAGTGATGCCCGAAATATTATAGGTGTAGTTTTGGCTAAGAGCGATGATAAGCGCAATCAAATTGGTACCAAGAACGGAATCTTAAAACAATAATTATAGTCTCCATCTCATATTAATGTATGTCCAAGAGTTTTTCTTGATGCAGAGGATGTACCGGATGTATTGTTACCGGATTTTCAAGTGCCTTATAAAAAAAAATTATTCTCATTTTAACAACATATTTTATTAAAGAAAGCAATTTTTTATACATTTCCTAATACGATATTGGAATTATATACAATTCCTAGGATATGTTTACGTTTCCTAGGATATGTGTGTATTAAAAAAATTTAAAACAATATTTTACACATTTCCTAAATAGTTTCGGAATTTTATACATTTCCTAGGACATTTATCAATTCCTAGATTTCATACATTTCCGGTAACATTTATACACAATATAACTAGCCGCTCAGTGACTTCTTTCATGGGACCCAAAAGAATAACTTTCTTATATTAAATTGGGTAAAAAACTGCCTATGTTATTGACGGATAGCATACTTAAAAGTATTATAAATAATATTGAAAGAATTTTATAATCGTTCTAATAGTTCTGAAGTCGATTCATTACAAACATACAAAAAACAAATCTTCTGTCTTTATAGAAAACAGGAAAGCATCATCGTACCTTAACACCGTTTAGTGACAAAATATGTTTATTGCTTAATTGCGGTATTTTTTGCTTGACCTTCACACCGTTAGAACTTCGCGTTATAAATTCATATCGGTGTAAACAAAACATAAAAACAAAATCAATAACAGAAGCCGTGAGAAATATTTTTTGTAAACAATGGAATAATTCAGATTTTATAGAAAGGCTAGAAAACAGTTCGATGAAACTCGTGTTGATTCGCTTGTTTTTCATTCGACTTTCCGAAAAGAGGATGTTATCAATTTGGCTGTATGTTTTTTTATATTTGTTACATAAGAACTCGGTAATTATAAATCAATTTTTGGACTATCGTCGTTTAATACGACGCATTTACCCTCTACTTTACCCTCCAAACCAGAACACAACAGTGAAAAGCACTGACGCTATTGCGGCAGAAATAGGTAAGGCGGTGGTACCAGACCCTGGTGAGACAATGCACATTAACTCTTTCACCTAGTAGTCACGGTGGTAGTAACTCGCATTATCAATCAGTCGCCTTATACGACCTGCCTGGCAGAATGGCAGTTGGCCTATTCTTCAAAGGAGCCCGGGACCAACACGGGGGAAACTTGATGAAGCTCCATTGTTATTAGACACTATTAGATATTATTACACTTGAACCTTAATTTCACTTCGAAACTTATATTTTTAATATACTCAACCGCTTTCACTTCTTAAAGCATTGTCAGGAACTTAACTGATTATTAACTGAGTACAAAATTTCTGCTTCACTTATTAATATTAGATTTATGAGTATGACAGTGAATGTGTCTGAGCTGGGCTTAAAACAACTGACTGTTAAATGACGTCATTTGTTTAAAAACGTGTTTGTTTAAAAATAAATATCTGTTTGAGACAGATTCTTTACTTTAGACTGATTTTTAGTACGTGTAGTTTATTGCTTACATTGCAAGAATTAACATTTCCATAACATACAGTTAGTGTTTTCGTAACCATCGTATTTGCAGTTCACGGGAATTTGTTGTACACAAAGCATTTATTTTAGAAAAGATCTAGCTAATAAAAGATTTTGACAGACTCTAAGTTACATAATATCTTTTTAACAAAAAATTACACCAATGAAAATTTATGCGTGACATAACATTAAAATCGGGTCCGTAATTTAACTTCGAGACTCATGTGTTCGATTACCTAGTGGAAAGTCGACTGAACGATTGTTCGAATGGAATTTATTTCGAAACAACTTTTTGTCGCCAAACGCTACTTCGAGTGAATGTTTCATCGAATATTTATTAATTGAAAAATAATAGTATTATTTCGAAGCATAGTTTCATAATTGAAATAAAATTATAAAAAAATATTTTATTTCATTTTTTTTAATAATTTTATTTCAATTATGAAACTAGATTTCGAAAGAAACTGGTCTTTTTCGATTAATAAATTTTCGATGAAACGTTCACTCGAAGTAGCGTTTGGCGATAAAAGGTTGTTTTGAAATAAATTCCGTTCGAACAATCGTTCAGTCGACTTTCCATTAATCGAACACATGACTCTCGAAGTTAAATTACGGAACCATTAAAATCAGTGAATAATTAACCATCCTCTGTTTTTGTACCCTTTTTGGTGTTTTTTTTTTTTAATATATCGGACAACTCTTGGGGAATATTTTATTCCGGAAGAAAATTGTGTAAATTGGTCCACTCTGTAAATAATTATGCGTGTTCATACATTAAAATCAGCGAGAGAGCAATCAATCATCCCTTGTTTACGTATCCTTATGTTTGGATTTTTTTTTTACAAAAAATTATTGGGACTACCCTCGAGATATATTCATTCCAATAAAAAAAAGAATTACCAAAATTGGACTACTTTTTAAAAGTTATGCGTAATCAAACATGAAAAACTATATACGCATCGAATTGAGAACCTCCTCTGTTTTATCATCCGTTTTAAAAAAAAATCCTGTTTTTTCAAACGACTTTCTAACAAAAATAGACAAGTGCATCTCGGGCTATCCGCAATGTAAGGTTCTGTAGTTGCACATCACTATAATGTGGATTAAGAAGGGGGCTCTGAAATTGTTTTATATATCATATATAAATTTGTCGACTAATACTCGTAAATTTTTCCTGTTATAAATATATCCAGAAACAAAGATTTAGCTGGCAGGGGTGGACGAGTACTTGTCTCTAACATAAAAACTTTTTAACAAAAATTAAACCGATGCAACATTTTTTGCTTCGACTCAAAATTAATTAGGTATACATTGCATTAGTTTAAGTACTTTGTTATGCAGGTTTATTAAAAAGGTTTATTACCTATGTCTTGCAAGCTTTTCGTAATGATTTTTATTATTAACCTTAAACCTCCCCTTGTTGGATCCGGGCTCATTTGAAGAATAGACCAACTGCCGTTCTGCCAGGCAGGCCGAAAAAGCAACCGATTGGCTACGCGAGTCAATACCATCGTGGCTACTAGGTGGTAGAGTTCTGCATTGTCTCGTCAGGGTCTGGTACCACCGCCTTACCTATTCCTGCCGCAATAGCGTCAGTACTTTTAACTGTCGTGTTTCGGTTTGGAGGGTAAGGTAGCCGGTAAACTTATGCATGTGGCATTAAACCTCGCTACAAGATAGCAACGCACCATTAATACCTTTGGTGTCTATAGGCGATGGTCGGTACTTTCCATCAGGAGACCCATCTGCTTTTTTGGTATCTTATAATATAAAAAAAATCTTATATTTTAATCTTACAATAACATAAGTTTACTGTATGATAATCGTTATAATGTAATAACAAATATTTTAAGAGTCTAAAACTGGAAATAAGTCGTGTAGCACTTAATATTACTGGTCAGTAAATATATTATGTCAATCGTCCACGAATAAATACAACTATCTTATAAATATAACTATCTTAAATGCTTAAAACCCATGTTTTCACTAAAACTAAAACTTTTGCTTAATTCACAACTATTATCCTGGAACATTTGTGGTTCTCCAAGAACCGATTTCAGTATGAAAATTTTATAATCTATATAATAAAATTTTATAATACATCGTCGGTCCTTTGAAAAATTCAATGTACAATTATTTAAATTTTAAGTAGCGAATTGTGAAATTTTATTTAAATTGAAAATAATTTTATAATCGCTGTCTAATATCATTATTTATTTTTACAACTTAATTATAAAAAAAAAACATAGCCACACTATTTTACTTCTTAGTATATAGAACTTAAAGAATTGAATTTTAATGTCGACGATACCTTATGTGACGGTAGTAATCAATGTGACATATTTGTTGCTTGCTTCCAAAACAGAGTATTTGGATAATAATGACACATTTTACAGCTTTAAACATAAAATCTGCGTGGATTTCACACTTTTGCGATTTAAATAACAAATAAACATAAACAGCACAGAGTAAGCAAAGAAACAGTTTTTAACGATGCCCACTATTACGTCGACTAAATGACAGTCACACATCGGTTAATAAATGTGTTTATTAAACTGTAATTTAACTGGGTTTACATTAAGCTTAAATACTAGAGATTCACGTGTATGCTGCGTGATAAAATCTGATAACGATGTTGCGATAAGATACCGATGGTATCTGTGCGCGATAAGTGTGAGCGTGTTCTATCGCGCCCTCGTTACACCCACAACGCATACAGTCCACAAGGTACTTTATCAATAATATATATTATATATAAATACATAAAATATAAATAAAATATTTGCAATGGTACTGACAGCCGTTCGAGCCGGTCTGTGAATTTCCAACTTCACTGGTTCTTAAGGCATCGATATTCGATATGCTCTAGTTTTCATTTGCGGCGGAGCAACATCATCTTCTTCAGGTTATTCGCCAAAATGTCACGCTATCGGTTGATAAAAGCATGAGGTATGTTTAATTCACGCGAAAAATGAACACTTCTGACTTGTTAGGTTCGTTTTTAATAACAGACAGTTTGACGTACATAGATGTTTATTCTTTCACGACTTACGGCAGAATGACCCGAGTAAGGCCGGTACAAGGTATTTTATAGTATCACAATTTTTCAATAATTAAAAGTAGGGTAGTTTGAAAAATGTCAATTTCAACCAGATCAGATCAGATGGCACAACTTCCAAGTTTATAATTTGATATAAAATTGTTTACTAAGATTCCACGTTATTGCGGAAGTGGCGCCACTGTAGTGCAGTATTTTGATAACAATAAATTCTAATATCAATTCTGTTATGCGAGATCAATGCTATAAACGACTATTAATATTACATTCAAGCACTATTTACAATATTATTCATATTACAAATAAATATACCCAACAATACTTTACCTGACAAAAAAATATGAAACTGCATTACTATATAAAAAGTTATGAGTGGTCTAGTATAAAAACATTTTTTTTTTTTTTTTTTTATATCATAAGATAGCAAACAAGCAGATGGGTCTCCTGATGGAAAGAGTCAACCATCGCCTATAGACACCAAAGATGTTAATGGTGCGTTGCTATCTTGTGGCGAGGTCTAATGCCACATGCATAAGTTTACCGGCTACCTTACCCTCCAAACCGGAACACGACAGCGACAAGCACTGGCGCTATTGCGGCAGAAATAGGTAAGGCGGTGGTACCAGACCCGGGCGAGACAATGCAGAACTCTACCACCTAGTAGCCACGATGGTAGTGACTCGATAGCCAATCGGTCGCCTTTTACGACCTGCCTGGCAGAACGGCAGTTGGCCTATTCTACAAAGGAGGCCGGGACCAACACGGCGGTAGAATGCGCGTCGTATCGAAAACATTATCCTTTCTTCGTCAGTCGAATAATTAGCACTTTAAAGCGTTTCACAAACGGATCCTTTAATTGAAAATTTATTTTTAACACACCCGCAATATTTTTTCAGACCTTTCCAATAACATCCTATTGGCCTATAACACCATGCTTTACGCGAGAAAAAAACGACACCTCCCACTAATTGTAGAGGAGGAACCTTATTTTTTTTAATATCTTACTCTTTTTGTTTTATAGAAGAGGGGGCAAACGAACAGGAGGTCTACCTAATGGTAAGTTATCACCGTCGCCAATGGACGTCCGCAATACCAGAGCAGCACAGTCTTGCGGAGAAAGAGAACTTTTAAAAATGTGAATGTGAAAGTCTGTCTGTCTGTTACGCTTTTACGACTAAACCGCTGGACTGATTTTCATGAAATTTTGCGTGGGTATAGGTGAAGATCCGGGGTCAAATATAGGCTAATTTTTTTTTCAAAAATCAGTCCCTGGAGGGCTGAAATAGAAAAAATTAGGGGATGAAATTTTTATTAAAAGCTATTTGGACGACTTATTAATATACCCGCGGGCGAAGCAGCGTGGGTCAGCTAGTTCAATATAAAAATGTCGTCTTCAATACACTTTTCAGTACAAAAATATACAAGAATTTTTCACTAAAAAACCAAATTTCACTGTTATAGAAGCACAATATTCACAGAACACGTGTTACTTGCAACTAAACTGGTCGAGAAATTCCATTGTACATAGCAGCTGTCGCTTCGCTCTCCCCTCCACGTTTTTCTACCTGTTCGAGATCCCTATTGCTATTTTTATACACAGGTATCTTTGAAAAATGTTCTTATATGTCTACTCAGGTAAGATTTAACATATAAATTAAAAAAAAATACTGTTTAAAGTGAAAATATATGGTCAAACATTAATTTTTTCATAATAATTTGTTTAAACAATGAAACAATGGAGTGCACAAAAAAATTTTGGGTAAACATTGCAATTTCTAGTTTAAAAAACAATATCACACATCGATCATATTAATTCATTCACTTTAACTCTAATCCGAGGTGAAAACCCCCAGGCGCTCCACTAATAGTTCAGGATTCTGTATCTGCCCGTCATAATATTCGGCATTATATTACTACCTGTATCATAGACTAATAATATTTATTACATATTGGTCACAATTAACATTTTTTTCATAGGACAATAAACTAACAGATGGTTCTCTTACTGGAAAGAAACATCCATCTCCTATTAACATTAAAGATGTTAATTGTGAATTGCTGTCCGTACGGCGTGGTAAGAATGCAACATGCATAAATAAGTTTACCTTACTCTTACAAACCAGAACTCGACAGTGGCAAGCACCAATGCATTAGCGGCTGGATTAGATAAGGCGGTGGAACCAAACCCAGTCAAGACTTTTACCAGTTTATTTATTATTCATAAATTTATCTGTTATTTTCAGTTGGATTTATATTGTATTAAAAGCATTGTACTGTTTTACTTGGTTTTATTTATTAACACCATCCGGATTTGCGTTTTAACGCATCATCATTGCAACAAATCAATATTGTTTACTACAGCTGACAACTTGACAATTTAAATTAAAATTAAGTAAATTAGTAGTAAATTAGGTAAATTGTCAAATTGTCAGGTGTATACAGTATTGATTAGTTGCCCTTATGATGCGTTAAAACACAAAACTGCTTGGTGTTAATAAATGAATACCAAGCAAAACAGTACAATGCTTTTAATATAATAAAAATTCAAGTTTCAAGTTCAAGTAAGCACTTGGCACTTGGTAAAACTCCATTTTACCAAGTGCCGACGACGTTCAGTATTAAAAGTTAGTTATTTTCAATTGTCATGGTCAATGGTCAACATCTAAGTAATTCACAAATACAAATTGTTACATCGTAGGCCTAATACAATACAATAATTTTCCTTTTAACTTCGTTATATACTACTGTCGTGATTTTTTATGTCCATAAAGAAACAGCTTAACGCAAAAAATAATCCTAAAATTAGCACTTTAAACTTAATATTTCATAAATGGATGTCTAAATCTAAAAATCTAGATAGTATGTAAAGTATCTTCACGCTCGTATCCCCGAAGAGGCACAACCAATGTACTCACAATTCGCCGAAGTTTAAGTAGCTTCGGCTAATTGTGAGTGTACTGGTTTCCGGAAACGACCAGTTTTCGAAACGGAAATCAATTTTAACAAGCAATTATTCTCCGTTTATCAAAATTTTTTACAAACATGATCTGTTAGACACAGATTAATTGTTGGTTAAAATTAATTTTCGTTTCGGAAACCGGCCGGTCCCGCAATGTGATAGGTGGCCAGTCTATCACCAACCGGATAGCCGGTAAAAATCTGGATAAATGATAATGAATGGATACTAAAACTAACGAAGAAAGTAAACGGATACCTAAATTAAATAAATGCCTTAATGTTTGGGATAAACAAGAAAAATAGATTCAGCCCCACTTTGCGTGTAAAATATAAACCCTAAAAACCCAAAAAAAATTGTTTTTCGAGGTTTTATTTTATCAATGAGTGAATTGATATGTATTGTATAATAATGCCAATTTCCCTTTTTGCGTTTGAAGTATTTTATGTATGTGGAGTATTACTTACACTCGCGTAGAGTGAGGTAGTGTTCGTTTCTCCTGAAGATGCTTCGGTTTCGAGGTGAAACGTGCGTTGAGTACGTACATGAATTGTGTGCTTTTGTGATTGGTGCCGGCGTGGTCGTGGTTGTAAAAGTGTGGTGGATGTGGGCGGATAAGTGTGCCGCTGGGGGTCTTCGTTTGATCGGAACCATCGGTGAGTCCTATCCATTTATTAAACCGACGTATCTCTTTTCGGTACCATCACGGAGGATACATAGAATAGTTCGCGGATAGTAGCAAATTTAATTAATTTCACCTTTTAAATAATGGATTTCCGCAAGGTAACGCCTGAATCAATAAAATATTTTTCCACCGTTTTGGTCCGGGTTCCTTTGAAGAACAGACCAAAGACCGTTCCAGCAAGCAGGTTGTAAAAGGCGATCAGTATATGTGTCACTAAAATCGTCACTACTAGGTGGTAGAGTTCCGCAACGTCTCGCCTTAGTATTTGGTACCACCGCCTTACTTATTCCTGCCGCAATAGCGTCAGCACTTGTCATCGTCGTGTTCCGGTTTGAAGGGTAAAGTACCAGGTAGACTTATGCATGTGGCATTGCCATCCGGCCACACGGATAGTAACGTACCATTAACATTTTTGGTCTTGAGCCATCTGCTTGTTTGCTATATTATGATATATTTAAAAAAAAATAGTACTTAGGAGTAGACTAAAATACAGACAGGCACGCCGTAAAATCGATTTGTATGCTGTCACGCCAAACGGCATAACGTTCTCTCATGTCGATACGCATTCACCGCTTGTATCCACAGAAAATTATAAAATTAGTTTCTTGTCGACATCGCAATACTAAAAATAGCTTGACTAAAAAAGTGTAATTTTAATTTTGCCCAAAGTTTAATTAACATGCCATAAGTAAGGCGTGTTGGGAATTGTACTGAATATAACGTAAATTACTTCCTAATGTTCTTAATAAGTTATATTAACGATTTATGTTGTATTGTTGTATGAAAATCTAAATCAAAAGAAATATATCAGAATATGATTAAAGGTAATTATTTACTGTGTTGGTGCCGGCACTCTTAGAAGAAAAGAAATTGAAGTTACTAATGTCAACAAAAAATATTTGTTTAAAAAATTGGGCCAATTTATTGAAGAACAAATAAAATTCAAATGACTCTATAGTTCTTAAAAAAAATTAGAAGCATTTTTGAGAACTCGAACATTATTATGTACCTCCCTCCGAATTTTGCCGCCCCTGAAAATTTGCCGCCCTAGGCACTTGCCCCGAATACCCCTAGACTAAATCCAGGACTGCCTATGTACCTGGACATAGTATATTACACTAAGTGCAAAATATGTACATTTTTGCACTGTGCAATATGATACCGCGACTCGCGAGCAACGGCAGAAATTTAAAATTGAAAATGGGTGAATTAGATCTGATACTTATCGATATTTATTAGATCTACAAGGGATTTAATTTTTATATTGATCACGAGTATAACAACTTCTTACACACATTTTCTTGTTTTAAATGTCTGTTGTTAATTTATGCTTGCATTTATTTATAATATTACCATTTGTAAGTTTAGATCTAAAATTCTAGGCAGTCTTTATATTTTCTAAAAAGCCGCCCCCAAAATCTGCCGACCTAGGCTCAAGCCTACTCAGCTACTGGAAAATCCGCTACTGACATGTACATACATAAACGTAAAGAATAAGTGAAGAAATTTACACAAATTATGACGAAACAAATTTGTTATAAGCGGTGTAGAGGGTTTAAAATTCGATAGACACATTTGATTAAATATTTTGTGTAAGTATAAAAATAAATATATTTGTAATTTTATATTTTTTTTCTTTTCTATACCTTACTTTAACATGTACTAGCATGGGCGAATGGGATCTTCATTAGAAATTATACCAATTAGAATGCGAATTATTTTTTATTGAATTTCTTTGTCAGTATTTCTTTGCTCACCATACTCATCACTAATGAAGTTTTTGCAATATGCTGAGCAATATGTCGCACTGACAGTCCTATTCTTAGTTGAAACGCATCTAGTAGAGTTTCGCAGTCTCGGGTATGTGGTATCACCGCCTTACCTATTTCTGTCGCAATAGCGTCAATGCTTATCATTACCATGTTCCGATATCCACATAGCAACGCGCCATTAGCATCTTTGGGACGTATAGGGCATGATTTCTCTTTTCTGCTCGTTTACTTTAAGATAAATATAGTTAAACAGTGTGTTTATTTGACACATACACACACATACATATACATATATATAAAGCACAGTACTAATGTTTGAATAATTATGAATGGTTACCAACTATGCAATAAATACATTAATTTTGAACTATAAAGAATGTCCGTACGAAGTGGATCATGGCATTCGATAGCTGACAGTTACGCGTCGCACAACATACGGATATTTTTCTCTAAAGATAAACAAAATTCAACGGACAAACAAATTATAACTTTAAGGTTTTATGAAAACACGGGTGTTTGTGTACTCGGGAAATCCATATATTCCATTCACTATCTCCACTGTGTATCTTAGCGAGAGGTTTTATTACATAAACTCTAAACTAATACTCTATTTATCTAAGATTAATGAGACCACCAACCGAGATATCATATAAGAGATGGTTGCTTATTTATTGATTAAATAGTTCGCGTAATTCGTAGCGAAAAACAAGGATGAACGGAAAAAGTAGTACTGGGAGTTGTGAGAGTGACAAGAAATATGAGTTTTTGCCTCCAGAAGGAGGTTGGGGATATGCTGTCTGTGTCGGCCTCTCAGTTATATTCGTAAGTATAGTTAACTTTTAAGTTAATAATTATACCCACCATATTATATTTCCTTTATATTTATCTTGAAAATAAATTTTTATGGAAAAAAAATTCATTCAGATCCGATTGTACAGAAACATCTAAATATATATACTTTAAATGAATTTTAGTTTTGTTAAATT
The DNA here is from genome assembly GCA_036924255.1 of Apodemia mormo. Taxonomy (NCBI): domain Eukaryota; kingdom Metazoa; phylum Arthropoda; class Insecta; order Lepidoptera; family Riodinidae; genus Apodemia; species Apodemia mormo. The sequence continues at coordinate 39,410,666 of JAUPFN010000002.1, forward strand.
TTATATATTTTTTATTATTTTTCCACTTTTTTGTTGAATGTTTTATGCATTTATCTTTAATTGGATTAACTCTAGATTTAAACACAATATTTTAAATATCATCTTAAGTATTTTTGATTATTTTTTAATATAAACTAGCTGACCCGGCAACATTGCCTTTTTAACTACTCTTATTTCAACTTAAAAATATTTTTTCCACATTTTCTCACCTTTTAAACCTTCCCTGGACTTCAACAATTATTTAAAACCAAAATTAGCTAAATCGGTTCAGCCATTCTCAAGTTTTAGCGAGATTAGCGAACATTAATTGATTTTTTTATATTACTAGCTGACCCGGCAAACGTTGTTGTGTCTTTTTAACTACTCTTATTTTTTTTCTGTATTGTCTCACCTTTTAAACCTTCCCTGGACTTCAGCAATTAATTCAAAACCAAAATTAGCCAAATCGGTTTAGCCGTTCTCAAGTTTTAGCGAGACTAACGAACAGCACTTGATTTTTATTTATATAGACAGATAATGATAGTTAAATAAATGTCAAACTTACTGATCCACGTAAAAATAGAATAAAAAATAGAAATATGTACGTTGAGTAAGTATATATATCGATAATTTAAGAATAGCATCATTTTACGAGTATTAATAGCATTAAAAATATGTACCTGTCTAAAAATATATTAAAGTATAACATATTATATCCGTAAATAAAACACGTGCTTTTAGATTTACATTTTACTTCATTTGTCTGAACCGGTTAATGGTTATATAGAAAGCTACGCTAAAAAAGTTTAGCAAATATCTACTTAACAAAAGAAATATATTGTTTGAATAATAAAAAAAACGAATCAAAATAAGGACAGAAGTCTTTTAGAATAAAATGGCTTTAAAAAATATTTTCTTCACAGAGAAAGCGTACTCCTTAGAAAATATTTAAATACGAAGACGTTATAAAAGTAATTTATAACTTATACAAACGAGTATTAGTATCGTATAACAAAAAGGTTGAATTCCAAACATCTACAAGGATTTCGCTTTAAAACATTATTCTTTCAACATATTTATATAATATTACGCCATTATTTTGTATAGTGCTTAGTTAATCATATTACTCGAGTAGCAAATTTACACTACAGATAAATATCCAATTGCAAGCAACTTAATTTAATATCATAAACTATCTGTTCATTAATAAAACTAATTTAAACCAAATGCAATAGAAATATTTACAAAAATGCATTACAACTTGCGATGGCCTATGGCCGAAATTCGACCATAGTTTAAGCAATAAAATATCTTTTGACTACTGAGTTTAAACGTATATATATATATATGTGTCATGTCTGTCACATGGATGTCACTAGTGTGTGTAATGTTTACTTTTATTTATTTAATGTATTTCTAATGCATTTTATTTAAAAAAAAAAAAATTCTGCAGTCCTTCCGCAATGTAAACTTTAACTGTTCTAAATTCCATACTTCACCGCTCACGCAATTCTTATTTTTTTTTAAATAACGTGACCGTTCCGTTGGTCGAGTGGTTAGCAAACCTAACTACGAATCGGTGAGGCTCGGGTTTGATTCCCAACGGGGACAAACTATATATATATATATATATATATATATATATATATATATATATATATATATATATATATATATATATATATATGTTGTCCCGACCTGTTAGTAATAAATAAATAAATAAATAAATAAATATTTACGGGACAAATTACACTGACTGATCTAACCCCAAAGTAAGCAAATTATTTGCTAGTGTTATGGGTGTTAGTCAACGATACTAATACATAGAAATACAGATATAAATACCAGAATATATATAATAAACACCCAAACCCGGAAATACAAACATTTATGCTCATCACACAAATGCTTGTCCCCGTCGGGGATCGAACCCGAGCCACGTTGATTGCGTAATCAGGGCCGCTAACCACTCAACCAACGAGGCGGTCCAAAAGGCGGCGGTAATATTCATACAAAATTTGAAATAAATCCATGCAGTACTTTTTGAGTTTACCCCGGACATACATACAGACAAACAGACAACATTTCTAAAAACTGTATTTATGGCTTCGATATCGATTGTAGATCACGCCCCAAGTATTCTTTTAAAAAAATATTCAATGTACAGTTTTGACTTTCCTACCATTTTATTATATGTATAGATAATACACATTTATAAAAAACTAGCTGTTGCCCACGGCTTCGTCCGCGCGGAATTCGGTTACTCCGCACAGCTCCTCCCCCGTAGGTGATAGCGTGATAATATGTAGCCTATATGTTGACCCGACCTATTAGTAATATTTATGCAAAATTTGAAGTACATCCATGCAGTACTTTTTGAGTTTACCCCGGACATACATACAGACAAACAATCAAACAGACAGACAAACAGACAAACAGACAAACAGACAAACAGACGAACAGACAAACAGATAAACAGACAAACAGACAGACAGACAAACAGACAAACAGACAAACAGACAAACAGACAAAAATTCTAAAAACTATTTTTTTGTTTTTGATATCGATTGTAGATCACGCCCCAAGTACTCTTTTAAAATATTACTATAATATACTATATATATATGTATGTATGTATGTATATATATATATATATATATATATATATATATAGCTGTGCCCGTGACTTTGTCCACGTAGAAAAATTTCTAAAATAAAAGTAGCCTGAGTTACTCCTTATTAGCTTGGTTTAAAAAATACACAGTTCTGAGCTTTTACCCGGATAGTTCCAGTTTCCGTGAGATTTCCGGGAATAAAAACTATCCTATGTCCTTTCTTGGGTCTCATACTAGTTTTGTACCAAATCTCATCCAAATGGGTTTCGTGGTTAATGGGTGCGTGAAGAACAAACAGAAAGACGACAGAGTTACTTTCGCATTTAAATATAAGTATGGATTGTGTTTTGGATAAAAGTCTGTTAACTTAAAGATTTCAACGTAGTCTATGATCAAACTGAGTCGTAATTTGCTTGTCATGTAATTTGTCTAACAGATATTTATGCTTTATATTGAATGGATTCACGTTCGAGGTTCGACCGGAGTTTCTATTAATGATAACACTAAGTTATTATAAAATAAAAAAATACATATTTACCCCTTCGTAACGCCACATAACGAACTTCGTACTAAAAGGGGGCCATCTATAAATTACGTCACACGTTAAGGGGAAGGGAGGGGGTCGAAGAAGTGTGACATTGTGTGACAAGGGGTAGGGAGGGGACCCAAATTTTGTGACATCACATGTTTTTTAAAATATAATATCTGTGTAGATAAAAAAATAATCGAAGGAAATCATTTTTCCAATGTAAAATTGTAAAATATGTGACATTACACTAGTTAGGGGGGGGTCTCACAAATGTGACCAGCCGTGACAAGGACAGGGGAGGGGTCAAAAAATAGTGAAATTCGTGTGACGTAATTTTGGATGACCCCAAATAAGTATTATCAGGAGGTGAAAAGAATCCTAATTTTAGATTATTTTAGGATTTTGAGACACGCAGAAAGCGTGTAGGAAACAGAGAGTTTAGTGTAATAAGTACCAGAGAAGCTGTGCTGAGTAGTAGTCGTATTCTATTTCGTTAGCATTCGCTACAACGCTGAAATAATAATAAATCGCTCAACTAAAGTCAAAATTAAGAAGCGATGCAGTGCATAATAGAGTAGTATATCGCGACCAAAAGATCTTAACCGTCGTGAATTTCAAGGCGCTTACGAGTTTCGTCCAACGAGCTCTAATGAAGGCGCAGTCCATGGACTGCACTTTAGTGGAACACAAGTGGTGTTGCACATGTCTTGGCTAGTCCGTTAGTACATAGAAATGTTTGATGGGTGGGTCTTATTTTGCGATATGACGTAACATTGTACTAATTTTGTGCAAAACTATTTTAGTGGAGTTTTCTGGCGAATTGGCCTCTATTTACCTTTTTTTATTAAGCTCATATTTTTCTTAACATATTTTGTAATCATCCAGTAGTAATTTTCATTTCAATCACTCAAGAATTTAGAGGAAACATTTTTGCAATTCTACTTACAACTATGATTTTTAATATATAGGGGTCATATCGGTGTCATTCATTAATCCAATACCTCACACGTAAAGGGAAGGGGGGAAGGCAATATAAAGCAAGACAAGGAGCAAGAGGGTTTAAAAGTTTCGTGACGTCGTATGCTAAACCAAAACCTTAAACGAACTCGTTCCATAGTTATTTGGAAAAACTGCTTTACTCATACATTTAAAAATATGTGTATATATAAAATTAAAACATATGTGATGTTACATTAAGAGGGAAAGGAATGAATAAAGCATAAAAATTTTATGATGTAATTTGTCAAGGGCCTCAAAGGCGACGGATATATTTTTTATGAACAGAAACACGTGCTTATTCCTTGTGCTATAATTTATAAAATTATATATACTTACATAAATCATAAATATTATCTTGCTGTGCATGTTTCTTGTCTCCACGGAATAAGTATCATTTTATGGGACATTATTCACGTTTTAATTGTAAGCTTTCACAGGCTAGTCCGATTCTTTAAGGTAAGAACTTAGCAACTCGCCCTTCTTGTTTTATCGCAAACCACATTTTTAAGACTACGTTATAATTGGCTCAGTTTAAAATGAAAGAGTGATTGCTTAGTGCTTGAATTTTGACTGTTATCTATTTTATTATATAAATCAGGTAGTGTATATCTGTTTATTTAGTTTTTTTTATGTCAAATCCATTCATACTAATATCATAAATGCGAAAGTAACTCAGTCTGTCTGTCTCTTCTTCACATCTAAACCACTGAACCAATTCAAATGAAATTTGGGACAAGGATAGTTTGAGACCCGAGAAAGGACACAGGATAGTTTTTATCCCGAAAATCCGAGGGGAATGGGCACTACGGGGGTTTTTTATTTAAAAAAAAATTCCACGCGGGCGAAGTCGCGGTTACAGCTAGTTTTATAATAAATGGGTAGATATATGTTTAGTGAGTATTTTAATATTTTTTTTATTTCTCTCTGTCTGTGTATCAGATTATAAATTAAGATCGTCTTAATCTATCTTAACATAAATTGGTTATCTTTGGTTATAAGAGTCGAATCTCTGAAAGGTGCACGGAGTTTCTTCTTAGGCTCTCTTCGGCATGCACATCTTGAGCCCCCTACAAATCCTTCAACATTTACAACCTGCTTTTTTATGACACATGAAATTATTGTCGTTCTTCGTTTCTCAATTTTTTTGTCCTTAAACCTACTGATCCTCTCTTGTAATGCTATTTTTGAGCAAATTATAGGTCACATATTTTTTATTGTCAATGAACTTACGTTCAGCGGAGCAGACAGGCATTAACTACCCGCGTAACTGCGTTACGCTAATCGCTACTTATCAAAAGTTTTTGGAAATTCTTCGAGAAGTATTTTTCCGGAATATAAACTGTTCTATAACTGGTCTAAGCTGAGGAATGAATTTACAAAAACTTCCACGCGGATGAAGTCGCGGGCTCAGCTAATTTTTTGATATAATTATAATTTTAATATAATTATAATTAAATTATAATTTGATATAATCATATATATTTTGATATAATATTTTGATATAATTATAATTAAATTATAATTTTAAATTATAATAGATAACCCACTGCATGAAAAAAAAAATATTCTGCTGGGATAATGTTATAAAAAATAAAAAATGGCTTACATTTTTGGATGAGCGAACTGCACTTTGCAACCCTATACTTAATAAATTTAACCTTATCGATTGTTATGCATCTGTAAAAATTATCCAAAAGCCAAGGAAAATTATTCCAACTTTCATTATTCTTATTATAACTTTACTTCCTACTACAAAGTTATAAACACGAAGACTCTCACTAATATTTTTTAGTGGGAGATTGGAATTCCGAACTTCGCAATCTACAGCTAAACAGATTAGCCTTTAAACTCAAGAAGCAAAATTAAATGTAACCTTAATCAGCTGACTGTATAGTTATTAAAATTATGGCGCACATTAAAACAAATACCTAACCTTGATTTTTATTATACTCAAGGCAAACGCATGTCATGCTATGTAACAAACCTCTAATGGTGTAAAATGGGTAATTTTATATCTAAAACATCTCGACGGAGTTTGTACCAAAAAAAACAACAATGAGTGCACGCGGCGGAATCCTCGAGGCGATCGCATTCGTGTTATGGTTGCTCGAGCAAGTGGCAGTTCATGACAGAAAAGAATATGGTAACGTAAAACAACGATAGCGTGTTGACAGATGCGGTCGGGTCTCCATTCCTGATGGAAAGAGTCAACCATCGCCTATAGACACCAAAGATGTTAATAGTGCGTTGCTATCTTGTGGCGAGTCTGTGTCTATGCAAAATCTGGAATCGGGTAACTAATAAAGATAGATAAAAACAAAATTTTAGAGTGTCTGACTAAGACAATTTTCCACTTTGACATGCATGATGACTATATTTACCGGCTACTTTACCCTCGAAACCGAAACATGGCAGTGACAAGCACTGATGTTATTGTAGCACGAATAGGCAATGCGGTGGTACCAGACCCGGGCAAGACAATGCAGAACTCTATTTAATTTAATACACATTTGGTAGATGTAGTCCAACCTTGATCCATTTCCGCTGCAATAGCGTCGGTGCGGATCGCTATATATATATATATATATATATATATATATATATATATATATATATATATATATATATATATATATATATATATATATATATATATATATATATATATATATATATATATATATATATATATATATATATATATATATATATATATATATATATATATATATATATATATATATATATATATATATATATATATATATATATATATATATATATATATATATATATATATATATATATATATATATATATATATATATACACACACACAAGTTTACAAAAGTTCAGCTTGTTATTTATCAATCAAAAAAAGTTTGTTCCTAGGACTACGGTCTAGTATTGACATATATAGAAGATAAATTGTAATCGTTATCTCTGAATTGATTACAAATAAAGCTTGAATTTACTTACTGATCCTAACCAGTTTATTAATAGTACCGTTAATAGTCTCGAAATAAAAGAGCACCCATAATGAAGGTAAACTCTCATTGAACATACACATACACACCACCGTACCGCACCGCACCCATACACAGACGAATGACTCAATTTTTTACCTTACCGTTTGAATACCGATGGAAACCTGTTTCCAAATTACGTTACATTAGCTGTTGCCCGCGACTTAATTCGTGAGACACTTCTGTTTGTTTAGTCAGGTAAAAGAGTAAACTATATTACTCTGGAATAATCAAACTTTCTGTAAATGAAAGAATCTTTAAAATCGGTGAAGTAGTCAGTGTTTGTAAATAAGCACTATTAGTTTTCAAAATAAAATGTAGGTACAAAAGGAGCGTCTTGTTAAGGTTTGGTTCTAACTTATTCTCAATGGAACAAAATTATAAGAATTTTGAACCAATAAACCGGTTTATAGAGGTTTTAAAAGTATTTCTTCCAAGTTTTTGCGTAGGTACCATTTGATACCAAACCGTTTTACTTAAAATTATGAAGCGCTCTCATCTTACTTACGGTTAGAGTGGAATCTCTTATAACTGGAAAAAAATGGAGATTCCATTTGCCGGTATTTCCAAACCGGTGTCAAGCCCTGAATTTAGTATTTGATTTTAGTCATTACAAACAATTAAATCTTTCATTTTTACATTATTATAGTGTAGAAAAGTAATTAAACGTAGTAACTTATTAATAATATCACTTTTTTAGCTTTTTACTTACATAGCAGGGGTAAAAGTGAACATCGCGATCCACATTACGACTACATCAATTTTAAGTAAACTATTAACCGTTTGCCCTCTTATCTGATAAATGATACGATTTAAAACCTTGTAAATATTAAATAACGTCCACACTATAAAAAATACATAATTTTTCCTCTATGTTATATCCAAATTTTCCTTTAAAATATTATGATAGTTGTTCAATAAAGTTAGGTACTATTGTAAATTATTAATAAGTATATTTGCTTAGATATTTTCCTTCAAAATAATGTATTTTTTTAACAATATATCTTTAGTGTGGACGAACTCATCATGTAATTCAACTTGTAATTTTCCCTGTAATGTTGGAGTACACATATTACTTTTTCATCTATATATTTGTTTAACAACATCCATTTTTATTTATCACTAGCTGTTGCCTGCGACTTCGTCCGCGCGGACTTCGTTTACTCTGCACAGCTCCTCCCTCGTAGGTGATAGCGTGATAATATGTAGCCTATATCTTGACCCGACCTGTTAGTAATATTCATGCAAAATTTGAAGTAAATCCATGCAGTACTTTTTCAGTTTACCCCGGACATACATGACTTTCCTACAATTTTATTATATGTATATAGATATAGATAGACGTCCCCATATAAGTATAACAACTTTCTCTGTATTTCGAAGTATATCGCAAATTAAGTTTTTATTCTATACCTATAAATAGAACGCGCATAAAAACTGCCGTAGAATACACTTAATTATTTCTATAAGTAACTATAATCAACTGGTTGCCAGTCTACCTGACAAATAATATCGTTTTAAAGCTTCTAAGCGTAATCTAATGCTTTAAATTAGGTACACCTTTAATCTGATTAATATTAACCATGATGCAAATGCGAATCACGTGTTTCGTGCGTGTATGTTATTGACTGTATTTGATGTTTTTTTTTTTAAATTATTGGATATAACTATGGGGTTGTGTGAATAATTTTGAACCATTCAGATAATGTTATCTTCAAGATCCAATTAGGTACAACAGCCAGAAAAATATAAAGTAATCTAGTCACAACGTCCACTAGTAGATAATAAATTTAATCACAAAAACCAAACCAGCTTATTAAGGCTCAGTTTAAATCGGAAATGACAGCGGCCGACAAGAGTGACGAGAACTTTCTATATACAACATTCTTTACGTATTGCTAAAATGGTGTAAAAAAATGAACAAGGCCGTCTTAACAGCCGCAGGTAATGTCAAAGCGCTGCCCATGATTGCCGCAGCCATGATTTACGCAGCCGTTACGGGGTTTTGTAGTAGTTACTTGTTTGTTCACGAATATGTTGCTTTGCCCCACTTTGAAAACTAGAATATTTATCATTCTATCAGGTTTTCGAAAAATGTGAACGATTTTCTAAACGATTCACTAGTATTGTAACTACTAAGTGGTAAGTAGAGATTCAGTAGTGTTCAGCCTCACCCCATTTCACATTCCTACTGGTATAGCGTTGGTGTTTTTTACTGTCGTGATTCAGTTTAGATGATAAAGTAGCCAGTTAACTTATGCATGAGAAATTACCGTTCCGCTGCATGAATAGCAACGCACCATTATCACTTTTGGTGTATAAGCGATGGTTGGTTTTTAACTGTTACGAATGTAAACGTAAAACACATGATTACATTTTAAAAGATGGATATACGTAAGACGAAATCCTTATTGATATAATACAAAAACATGAATTGTTATAAACTAATAAATCTAAATATTATAGCACAATTTGGCCTCGATTGATCGATGCGCACGCCGGCGCAGTGTCGCGTCGCCACGCGTAGATTAGACGTATTATTATTTTTAAGGCAGATGCAAGTTTTACGCGTCATCGCGCATCGTTGCTTGCCATACAAGGCACTACTACTCGATGCTCCAGTGAAACCCAGTGTGCATTGAGCCTTAAAGCGATTGCATAATGTTATTTCATAACTCCCGCATATTTCAAATTAGTGCGAATGTAAGGTTAGCAAACAAAACTAAATTTTAAGACTTTTATGATTGTACAACTACTATCATTTTATATGAGATAGTAGGTACAACTACTATTGTTTATTAGATTACTAGCGACCTGCCCGCGGTTTCACCCGAGTAGCTTTTGTTCCCGTGGGAATACCGGAAAGTTTTATATACTAAAACCTTCCTCAAGAACTTATCTATCTATTTAAGAAAACCGCATCAAAATCCGTTGCGTAGTTTTAAAGATTTAAGCATACATAGGGACATAGGGACATAGGGACAGACAAAGAAAGCGACTTTGTTTTATACTATGTAGTGATTTTAATCAGTGATTTGATTATATTCCAGTAAGCCTAATACTTTTTTTATGAAACTCTGATGCCAAGCTCTAATGCTGTTACGGCAGGAATAGTTATAGCGGTGGGTACCATCCCAAGTGAGGCGTGTAATATGACTCTACTACTCAGTAGTCGCCATGGCAATGACGCATTGCGTTCACTTGCATTTTTTAAAATATCTAGCAGAAATCAGATCACCTTTTCATACAAAAGTGCCTAAACCAATACGGCGTAAAGTATTTATATAAAAATTACACATCACGAACTTACAAATTTGGCAGAAATCAGATCATCTTTTTATACAAAACGGCCTGAACCAATACGGTGTTAAGTATTCATATAAAGATTACATATAACAAACTTACAAAGTAAAAAACAAATCGCTGTCAATCTTTAAAACATCTAAACAATTTTAAACTTTTATTATATGATGCAAAAGTAGTTCAAGTAAGTTAAGTTCGTAATTTGTGTATTTTGTTTATTTTATTTTCTTCTCTCTTAGTCTATTAGTATTGTTTCTTTTCTTAATAATGTAAATTATGTCTATTTTGTTTATTTTATTTTCTATTCTTTTAGTCTATTAGTTTTGTTTTTCTTAATAATGTAATTTATGTGTATTTTGTTTATTTTATTTTCTTGTCTCTTAGTGTGTAAGTTTTTTCTTTTCTCTTTATTAACTTTCCGCTACGTATGTAACATAATCTTAAACTGTAACTTTGTATAGAAAAGTGGATTTTCCTAACACAGGTATTAAAAGGTATTCTTTAAAGTAGTGTCCCCACCATAATTATGTAATATAAATTAAATTGGAAGGAAGAAAATTTCTAAATTTCTAAAATATTAATTTAATTAATATTTTTATTATTATGAATATTTACTGTAACTGTATTTGTGTACAATAAAGTGGTAAATGAATAAATAAATAAATTTTATTACGCTCGTTTTCCTGGCGGAGTAGGCAGAGTAAACCGAACGTCTATTGACTTTCCTGTTCATCACGATTCACGGGTTTGTCGGTTGGTGAGAGAAGTGGTGATCCTCCTCGCCACATTTTATCGAACTGATAACGATTATCGACTATTTCTAGCAATAATCTGGACCGATGGCCTTACGTGCTCATCTGAGGTACGAGAGTGGTAACACACTATCCCGCATAACTCCGAGCTGCTGCTGAGATTTTGTATTTTCAAAACCTCAATAACACTTTTGGCCGATCTGGGGATTGAAACCAGAACCTCATGATCTGAGCCGAATAGGCTAACCCTTAGACCACGAGGCTAGGAGGCGGCGAACAAATTTTAATTACGTTGTATGGGTATTATGATAAAAGTTATCGCATTGGAGTGTGGATAATAGATATTCTCAATTGCTCAACATTAACAAAAGTCTGTGGTCGTCTCAAGGTAATTTAATTTTAAAAGTAATTTGTACTTTGATAAAAATTTCTATCACATAAATCATATCCATTAAAAATATATCACTTCATTACTTTGCCATTAAAATATTATGTCATTCATTAGCTTATGACTTCACTTTTTATAATGTTTTAAGATGTTGTGCAATATGGGAGTGGGTTGCCGTCTTTTCCTCATTTATAATATTAATTCAAAGTAAATTCTTAAGTACTAACGAAACATGAAGACATACAGATAGATAAAAAAACTGATTTTTAAAATGGTAACATTTATGTCAGTGATTCATAAAACAAAATTTGACAAGGAAAATTTATAATACATACACTACAGATTTATAATACAGTAGTGTAGATAACAAAAACTGCATTTCGGCTACTTTTTATCCCGTGTTGGTTTGGGCCCCCTTTAAGAATAGACAGACCATCTGCCATTCTCCTAGGCAGTTCGTAAAAGGTCAGCGCTCGTCACTGCCGTGTTCCAGTTTGGAGAGTTAAAAAAGTCGGTAAACTTATCATAGAGTCATCTGCTTGTTTGTTATATGTCGACCGCCCCGTTGGTCGAGTGGTTAGTGCCCCTGACTATGAAATCGACGGGACTCGGTTTCGATCCCCGACGGGGACAAGCATTTTTGCGATGAACATAAATGTTTGTATTTCCGGGTTTGGGTGTTTATTAAATTTATTTAAGTATTTATATATGTAGGTATTTTTATGTATTAGTATCGTTGACCAACATCCATTATACAAGCAAATAATTTGCTTCCTGTGGATTTAGATCAGTCAGTGTGATTTGTCCTGTAAGTACTTATTATTATTTATTTATTTATATGTTAAAATTAATAATAAAGGAGTTCCAATTAAAATTTAATGTAAATAACAATATAGTTTGGGACTACCACCACTCAGGCTTTTTCTAAGCCTGATTATTGATTTTTCATGTAATATTGATATGATTTCTGATTTTTGTAATGTCAATTTTATATTTCTTCTTAAAACTTTAAAGCTTGTCACTGTCAGGAATCGAATCGCCGTTCCAATGGTTAACAACAAAATATATAATCAAAAGCAGTAAAACTGCAACAACAGACTTTCAATTTCCTCTCTCTCTGAGACCCTCGATTAGATTCTTCATCAAATTTATAAGGGACTAAGTGAGAGAGTTGATACACTCAAAAAAAAAATTCAATTCGGTTAATTAATTAGCTATTTTTAGTAAATAAAAAATTTCATCCGAATTGAGAATATCCCCCTTAATGTGAATTTAGTCAAAAATTTCATTTTTTTATTTTTTAATGAAAAAATAATTTATTTACAGGGACAATAATACAAATTAATATATTACACTTCTTTCGTTAAAAACTTAATTACATATTATGTTTACCGCTGAGTTTTTAATCAACTTAAACGACGGTACTTCTCTAGGCTGGCCAGTATCGTAGACCCATTTTCGGATACAAATTACTCGTGTTGACAGATCAGCATCTAAGTCACAATGTAAAATACATGAAGTATTGGGTATAGGTGGAGCTAGTACTCGTATTAATCAATTGAAATAAATATTTACGTTACATCTCTCTCTATGAGGTCTCCTCATCTCTATTTATACAGCTGTGTTAGAAAGAGAGAGTTAGACCTCAGAAGATGACAGCAGTATTAGAAATTTGGTTTCAAGTAGGTATTAGAAGTGTTGCCTCCAAATATAATACAGCTTCATGGTAAAATATGAATAAATTTTAACTTAAAAATTGAAAAAAATAAATTTAATTACAATATGAAATTTTCAATGTTACTGTAGTCTAGGGTAGCTAACCATTTACAAACTATTCGTTTAGCCTCAAATAACGATCACTGTTTATAACAGTTTTTAGCAACATCATTATAAATATGGGCTTTTATGAATTATCCGAAACAGTTTAGTTTATATTTTATTATCTATTATATTTTATCATTGTTAGCTAAACCAAGATCGTAAATTAAATCGAAAAAATATTCTTATTCATTAAATAGTAGGCTTTTTTACTATTTTATATTTAATGATAGCAAATAACCAGATAGTAATCCTGATGGAAAGAGACAACTATCGCCTATAGACACCAAAGATGTTAATGGTGCTTCGCTATCCTTACAGCGGGGTCTTATGCCACATGCATACTTCTACCTGCTACCTTACCCTCCAAGCCGGAACACGCAGGGACAAACACTGACGATACAGCGGCAGGAAGTTAATTAAATAGTGCATGTGGCATTACTTTTGTCCGTAGTCACCTTTAATATATGCATCGCAGGTATGGAACCCAACTTACGCCGTGTATATCAATCTCATTGAACGGATTCAGAAACGATTCTTTAGATTTCTTCAATATAGTAGCAAAGGCTTTGACAGTTCTTATGCTGTTGATCAGCGTCGAAGATGGTGTCACTCCATGAACGGAGGCAAATTGCTGATTTGGTTTTCCTGTCTAAAATCTTAAATTCTAATATTGACTCACCAGAACTATTGAGTAATGTCCTGCTCCAGGTACCACGGTCATTCAGATTACAGATTACAAGCGTCTCTGCATGTACTAGCTGTAAAGACAAAGTACAGGGCAAACAAACTCTTTCTTTATAAGAGCGAGCAAGTCTCTCAACATTGTCTCTCGTAACTTAGGCAGACTTATTTAACACCAACGTTTGCAAGCGCAAGCTGAGCCTAAACTTTTTTAATGTAGGAACGTGTTCTTTCTACAATATTTTCTGTTTTATTTGTATAAGCTTTTAATTGGCCTTTGTAATCACATCATTATATATTATTTTTGTAAAACTAGCTGTAATTTTTCCTTTAATAAAAATAAATAAATAAAATGCATGTAAAAATATCTGATAGGAAAGGTTACCCACGAAACTTTCTTGTCAGGATACTTTGGACGTTAAGTTCTTCCTGCGCAAGAGAAATGGTGAAATGATATTATTTATGTAGTTTTCTCGGAAAGACAATTATTACTGGCTTAAAGACGTCACGCTTTAAAGCATTTCTAGTACATTATAAGGCAGATCAGGTTTTAAGAAAATTAATACGTTATACTCCTATTACTTATTATTTTGTTACTTTTTTAACACATGAGTAATTTTATTATATATTATATAGTTATAACAAGAATAAAGTTTAACCTTTCAATAATTTTATTGAAAGATTAAAACCCCCTATGGTCAAGTTGTCAGAGAAACTAACTACGAATCGATGGGCTGGGTTCGATTCCCGAAAGGAACAAACATTTATGAGATGAGTATTGATGAGTGTATTTTTCTTGCGAACTAAGGCTAAACTTGACATTAACATTTTTTTTCGATATCAACTTAGGTAGTTGATCTGAATTACTGTTACTGCGAAATTGGGCTTTTTTGGCGAGCAGAGTGCTCAGCCGGAGTTTAAGCTTAGAGTGCGCCCTAAGGGTGTCATCTGTGAGATTGGACTTTGGCTTAGCGCAGTATCTCGACGATAAGTGAAAAAGAAAAAGACATCAAATTTTGACTGGTTAATCGTTAATAACTTTTGACCAGGGTTTCGAGTGTATGCCGAAACACTGGGCCGAATCGCCATCGGCATAGATTATATGAGTATTTTCACGCCACGCTTCGAAGAGGTACAACGTGGTACGAGTGTCTGGCATGATAGACATATTAGCAAGCTTCCATCGTATGGTCTGCCTACTGGTCTCTGCGCCTGGATCTCAGATTTTCTGAGTGGCCGGTCGATTAGAGTAGTCATCGACGGCTGCTCATCCGACCAAATGGCTATAAATGCCGGAGTCCCTCAGGGATCAGTTCTCTCCGCAACTCTATTCCTGCTACACATTAACAAACTGCTGAAGCCCGGTATCTACGGGTACGCAGATGATAGTACTGTTGTGGAGAGTTACGTATCCAGTGCGCAGGCCAGTACGGCACAGATCTAGTCTCTCAGAGAGGCAATGGTCGATCGTATGAACCTGTCCTTACAGGCAGTCTCTGATTGGGGCGATGCTAATCTGGTCAAGTTTAATGCAACTAAGACCCAGGCGTGTCTGTTCTCCGCTAAACGGAGTCCGCTCCATCTATCTCCGTCTTGCCAAGGTGTGGCCGTGCCGATAACTGACCACCTCGAGATCCTTGATATTACGTTAACGCCTACTATCAACTTTGGTTCGTACATCGAATTTAAAGCCCAAGTTGCCTCAAAAAAGCTTGGTATTCTGGCGAATGTGAGACACTATTTCAGTCCTGGACTGTTGCTCAACCTTTATAAAGCACAAGTCCGTTCGTGCATGGAATACTACTCTCACTTTTGAGAAGGATCCGCTAAATACCAGCTGGAGACACTTGAGACGATAGAGAGGCGTACCAAGAGGCTCATAAACGACGATGATCTGGTAAGCAAAAAACTCCAGAGCCTCGCTCATCGCCGCAGAGTGTCCGGTTTATCGGTTTTTTATCGGATATGCTTTGGAGAGTGTGCTGCGGCATTGCACGACTTAATTCCGCCATCACCGTTTTTCTATCGATCGTCGAAGCGCACTGATTCTAGGCATCGTTATATGGTGGACGTTTCACGTACCCGGACAAAGCGATTCGACTCAACATTCTTCATTCGAACCGCAAAATACAGGAACATGCTTCCTGAGTCTGTGTTTCCGGACGAGTACAATCTGGGGATCTTCAAGAGAAGAGTGAACAGGTACCTTCTAGGGAAGCGCGTTCCATCGTAGGCCTCATCTTAGCTTACCATCAGGCGAGATCGTAGTCAAGAGCTTCTCGTCCGACCAAATGACTATAAATGCAGGAGTCCCTCAGGGATCAGTTCTCTCCGCAACTCTAGTCCTGGTACACATTAACAACCTGCTGAAGCCCGGTATCTATGGGTACGCAGATGCTAGCACCGTCGTGGAGAGTTACGCATCCAGCGCGCGGGCCAGTACGGCACAGATCCGGTCTCTCATTGGGGGCGATTCCAATCTGGTCAAGTCTAATGCGACTAAGACCAGGCGTGTCTATTCTCTGCTAAATGGAGTCCATCCTACCTATCTCTGTCTTTAAAGGGTGTGGCCGTGCCGATAACTGACCACCTCGAGCTACTGAAGCGGTATCACCTTAACGCCAACTCTCAACTTTGGTTCGTACATTGAATCTTAAGGCCCAAGTTGCCTCAAAAAAGCTTGGTATTCTGGCGTAGGTGAAACAGTATTTCAGCCCGGGACAGTTGCTCAACCTTTATAAAGCACAAGTCCGTCCGGCTAACAGTAAGACGATGGCTAACAGTAAGACCATTGACACGCTTCAAAAAGGGGTCTGGATCAACTAGATGAATATAACAATGTGTAGTTTAGTATTTATCATATGGTTCGTAGTTAAAAAAGTCTACTAGACTAATTCAGCACAAAATTTTCATTTTTGTTAAAAAAATTTAATTAGTCACTTTATTATTATATGTCAAATTTTTGTTTAAAAATTCACATCCATATAACATTCTTGAAGATTTACATTTAACATAGCGACAAAAAATCTCTAAAATTCAACATTCTCATTCGTTTTATCTAATGAGTATATGCAATAGTTTTTTACGCAATTAATCAAAAGGTAATGATAATTTAATTAAGACTACCCGGAATATTTACCAGGATTGTACAATGTACATGTTACCAGGATTATAATGATGATACATAGGTTGACTGGTAAAATATTGTACATATTAAAAAACACAATAGTTAATAGTCATATTCGACCAATAAATACCTAAATAATATTAAAAAAATGTGTAGTAATACTAAAAATATTAGTTCAGCGCGGACACCAAGCGCGTGCTTTGGCCGATACCACAGACTACATGAATACTAGTTTACACGCCAATGCATTGGGAAGGAAATGTGTCGCCGCGCATGTTAACAAACGCTCCTATCACTGTCAAAAATGTCATACATTTGTAGATGTTATATCGTGAAAAAATAGAAATTAAACCATGTTGTATTTTGTCGTACCGAATAAGATGACAAGGTTTAAAAATTACCCTTGAAGTGATTTTGATTCATCGGTAAGTAGTATAACTCGGTATTTTTTATATTATAGAAGATATTATTATGAGAAAAAGAAAAAACTATAGATTAATAAAAACTTAAAATAATCAAGTGATCTTTAATACATAATATATCTATAAATACCTTTTTTCGTGGGCATAATTCACGACATGTCGCAGTATTTTAACTTTCAAATAATTGAAGCATTGGTTGATCAGTTTGTAACATTTGATTTTATGACATAAAACATCTTTCAACAAACAGCAAACCACATACATAAATCGTATTATAGAAGCAGCCATTAGCAGCCAACCTATTTTTATTTGGATTCTTAGCGGTATAAATAAAAATTGTATGCCCGTTTTTTTACTTAAAAAACCGTGTGGTGTCGTGGGTCACCAGATAGGAACGAAGCTCCTTATTGTAAATATATTAAATTTCAAGTTCTATTCGAGGTATAAAGAAAATGATTTATTTATTTATTTCATTTACAGTTGCATTACCTAATATTTTTAACTTTCTTTACGTGCATGAGACGACTTACATATTATGTATCTTGTTAGGCGCAGCAACTGCAATGGCAATGGGGAAGAGACTCCTTATTAGAGTGATTTGTCTTCTAAACATTCTTTGACTGAGTAATAGCACATAATATAGAGATTAAGTAAGGGGCTTTTGCATTTAAAACTTTATTTATATTATTTTTGAATTTATTATGGTTAAGTTCGCTGTTCATATTTTCTGGTAATTTATTACATATTTTTACAGACATGGGATAGGACCCGAAACTTTTTTTTAACTTCCATGTCATTTTATTTAAATTATTTTTGAACTATTTCTTCTAATTTTGTTTACAAGTGGTTATTTTTCGTAACAAATTTGCAAAGTTCTAACATATGTATAAGTACAAGGTTGAGTTAAGATTTTTTTTTTTAAGTTTTTAACAAAAAAAAAAAGTTAAGATTTTTAAGTTTTTAAAATGGGGTTTACATGATTCGTTGTATTGTATGTTAGCTAGAACACGGATGCATTTTTTCTTCGTAGTAATTACATGTAATATAAAATTAATAAAAAAATTATCGAAAAAAAAAATTAAAAAAAAATACTTTACAAAATTATTTGAACACGTTTATTTCATTAATTATGTTTTATAATGTTTTATAAATATATATAATAATAATAGCAAACTGTAATAGACCTACAAATAAAATTGCGCAATACCTTTATTGTGCAATAATATTGAATACCCCCTTTGATTCCAAACGTTCAATAAATTCACTCAATAAAATTGAAAAAACAGTCTGATCAATCAATATTTTCGTGCGAGCAACATGTCTGAAGATTTTTATTAAATAAATCTCTATACAGTTTTATACACTCAAGTAAAAACTCTCGTTCTTTATCTTTTATAGCATTCTTACTCGCCATTTTGCTTAAATTTACGACACGACCATACATTAAACACCGCGACTGACCGAACGCGACTGCTCCAAACTCTGAAGAGTGAAGTGAATAATATTGTGCAATGTTAAGCCTACACAACACAGTGCATGATAAAAATATTGCACAATAAAATTTAAACCCGCTCAAACTTTCATTCAATCTTTGTGCAATCCTCAATACTAACCCTAAACGGTCAATAATATTGCACAATACGTAATATTGCGCAATATTATTGTAGGTCTATGGGGCACCTTAGACACTGCATAGCCATCATACATAGACTATAGATAAAAGTCTTACGCTTTTTTTAACGTTAACTCTACGGCAATGGTACCCCTCCGCAACGCACTATACGGAACTTCGTTCCAAAAAAAATTAGTGCCATATACGAAAATAATTACGAAAACTCATTTTTGAGGCGTGAAATTTTGGATTTTTCAAACAATTTTATTTATTCCCAAGTTAACATTTTTTTGATATAACTATGTCACTTAAATGTTATCGAATGACATATTCGTATACTTAAATATTTTATGTCACAACATTAATTTGACATCTTAAATTGATAAAATAAAATTTTAAAGACGGTATTACCATACACATTCAAGATCTTGTATAATTTACTAAGTAAACTACCTCACTTCTTTGGTGACACGATTAGCTCTGATAGTAATTTAAATAATATGTTAATTCTCACCGTAGAAACTGATCTGTCTGTACTCCACATTAAAAATTGAGAAAGGGCGATAAGGCAAATGTACTAATGGAACAGAAAATCACTATACATTTTTGATATTCTGCCTGTTTGTTTGTGCAATTTTTTGAAATTACCAAACTGATTTTACTGAACTGAATTAATTTATGTATTACAACAAAACTCACTTGTACTTCCAGTTCACGTATATTTTTAATTTTTTACTATTTACATCCAACCGGTTTCGCTTATTAAAGCATCATCAGGGATGTTTTACACATATTTTATAATATCTTAACATAATTTTTACATTTCAAGTAATCTTAAACTTGAAATAAACTTGAAATGTAAAAAATATGTTAAGATATTATAAAATATGTGTAAACATCCCTGATGATGCTTTAATAAGCGAAACCGGTTGGATGTGAATAGTAAAAAATTAAAAATATACGTGAACTGGAAGTACAAGTGAGTTTTGTTGTAATACATAATTTAAAATGCAGTTTCACCAAGTGCCGACGATGGAAACAATCCAATTTATGAACTGAATTAAAACTGAATTAATAATTTAATACAAATATGATGATAAAAAATAGAATTAATTCTACAAGTAATCGCCCTGTGGTCGAATTTCGACCATAGAAGAAACAATAAATACTTTTCCAAGTTTGATAGCAGATTTTAGCCGTAAAGAAAGTAGTATATAATATGTGCGTTTTATATTATTATGTATATCACATGAATGTAGTGTAACGTTTATTTTCGTTGATTTAATGTATTTCTAGTGAATATTATTTAATGGAATTAAGTTTTTTAAATAATATGCACTAAAGCACATTACACACAAAGTGGAGGCCCGCTCACCCCAAAGTAAAATTTAACGAGTTCGAGTAATTGTCCTAAAACGGGGCACAAAGTTTTTGCTTTACAGAAGCCGGCCGTTAGTATTGTACTTATACTATTTCCATTTCATTATTTTCTCGATGACAGATCGACGCTCATGTAATTTTGTGTTGTTTACTTTAAAATGTCTCACAAATAAAACTGTACTTCATAGACGGGTAGTGATATGCTACATAATATGATTACTATAGGAGTCATCGATAAACGTAAAACGATAACAGACCCATTTTTTTACAAGACGTTAGAAACTAAACTACTGCCGGATACTTTTGTACAAATTTATGAACTATAATATTATAGTACATATAAGTATAATATTATATTTCATTACAAGATGTTACACGTATAAATTCTTGATTGATAATGCCTACTTCTTTAAAATTTTCAGAGTTGTTGTAAAATAAGTAGGTAGGTATAGGTAGGTACCTACTCGACAGTGAAACGACATAATTATAACGACAGGTAATCTTTATTTATTTATTTTAATCAAAATCTGATGAATCGTCACTGCCACTCGATGAGCTCTCCCCAACATTTATTATAAGTTCCTGTTCTTGTACAATATCGAATGCCACATGAATTTCCCAATCCGACGCTATAATGTTTTGGGTTCTTTTCACAATTTTTTCCCAGTTTTCGGCAGTTACTTCCGCACATGCATTTTTTAATAAATTTAAAATCTTGTTTGCCGTAAAAGGAGGATGGGTATTGTTTCGAGCGGCGTGTCGTTTGATTGATACGGCGGAAGTCGAAGAACCCAATGACCACATTCGGCAGCTATTTCGTCGATAACATATCTTTTATAGAGGCGTTTTTTCGATTTTAAAATACTTACTAATTGTACTTTTAATAAAGTACTATCTACAGTTTCGCCATGACGTTGGAGCCAGTCTTATTTTTTATTGGCCTGCGTCGGCATTTTATCAATTTATCTGGAGTGATATGTAGCGTTGTCCATAATAATTATGGACGATTTTCTTGGATTTAAACGCCAGTATAGCATCTGAGACGAATCCACATATAGACCCTGCATGGCATCATACCACAGTTGGGAGCTCATGATACCACAGTTAAACTCGGTTAGACAATTAATACTGTTCAAGTTAGTGAAGTACCTACTTAGGATCGATCTGTCTGTACGTAAGTTTCGCTTTTACGGCTTTTTTCTTTGCAGGCACTTTTGACGAGTCGACAATTTTATAGCTACTACCGGATCGGAATGCGACCTCATATTGAAAAGATCCGGCAGAATAAAGACAGCGTTTTTATGTCGCTAGAAAAATTAAAAGAGCAAAAAATATAAGCAGTTTATGTGTACACAATTTTACATATCAACTCTTTATTCAAGCTTACCGTAATACAAGACTACTTCAATGATTTTCAGTTTGGAAATTGTACATACCTGGAAACAAAAAACAAATTTACATAATTTGAACATAGAGTAAGCCACAGACCACACAATTACTAATAGACACGGTGTTGGGCGCAAAATACGTAGCTGCTCATATGAGCAAATGTATGTAAATGTCAAACTCTTGTAGTTATTGTAAAAAAAATAGAAATATGACATATTGTGCTATTTTATCGTATCGAATAAAAAGCCAAGACTTAAGGAATAACTCTGGAGTGATTTTATTTTATCAGTAAGTATTATAACTCAGTTAATGCAAGCGACACTGACAACCTAAGAAATCCTTGAAATGTGTATCCAGTTTAATCCTTGAGTAAAACGATAATATAAGATAAAGAGGATCAATGCTATCATCAAGATTTATTCAAATCTTGATGATTTCAAAAAGTAGTAGCTTAAATACATTGAGTAAACGGACTAGAGTAGGAGTAGGACTAGTCATGTGTAGTATTGTTCAAATAAACTATTTTATGATAGCGCGTTATATGCTATAGACTATATTTTTCTACTTTGACGTTAAGTATACATAGCGCGCTATAATATAACGCTTTACATACCACCACAACTCTAGTAACAAGTAGAAGATTCGGCAACAAAAACGTTTCTCCAGGATATTACATTACGGTGCCATTTGAAAACAATATGATAGTGAGTGACTGGAGATTGGTACATAAATAATGCTTGACAAAATATCAGATAAATTTAGTGACAAGCGTGCTTCCAACAACATTTCCATCACAAATATAACGCGTCCGCACATTTCATTAAAATAAAGAATTCATATTGAAGCTAGATCAGTAAAATTGGCTATTTGAAATCAAATTATTTATTTCCATGTTGTAGGACTTCTGTTTTTCTTTTTGTAATGAAAAAAAATTAGACCTTTATTGTTTCCTTTATATACATTTATTTCTTATTTTACGTTTGTAACTATAACATTATCAGAAAATACAATACTATATAAAATATTATTATTCTCTTTACTTACACATTTTTCTTATATTTAATTATTTATAATTAAAACATAAAAAATACAATATCTATACATATAATTAAATCGTAGGAAAGTCACAACTGTACACTGAATATTTTTTTAAAGAATACTTGGGGCGTGATCTACAATCGATATCGAAGCCAAAAATATAGTTTATAGAATTTTTGTCTGTTTGTCTGTTTGTCTGTATGTATGTCCGGGGTGAACTCAAAAAGTACTGCATGAATTTACTTACTATAATGCTACATATTATCACGCTATCAGATACGGGGGAGGAGCTGTGCGGAGTAAACGAAGTCCGCGCGGACGAAGTCGCGGGCAACAGTAGTTATAATTATAAAAATTATAAAAATAAATATAAAAAACAAGTTTTCTTTGCTGCTAAGCCGTCTTTGGTTGGGGTGCCGGAAAAAGAAACCTCACAATATGTGCCATTCTCCGCTGTCGCATTTTGTATATATGTCCTTTAACTTTAACCCAAAATTGTATCGAAAAATTGACCTCGGTTGGTCCAGGCCGCCTTTGAAGAATAGACCATCTGCCATTCTGCCAGACAAAAAGAAAAAAGTATATAAAAATATAACATATTTATAATAAATTAATTAATTAATTTTATTTTAACATTTATTTCAGGCAACATTTAATATAACAGCAATTAATATAATAGCTATCTGTATAATGGCATGTGTAAAATTATTAATCTGAAATTTGATAAAATTCAATTTTAAAACCGACTATGAATAACTAATAAATGTAATACTATACAATTAATTTCCAAGCTAATATTATGTTGATTTAACATTCAAATTTTTGTAAAATGTCGCGAGATTTAGATGTATAATATATTCTAGCAAGATAAGAATATGAATATTCAATATAATGTAGCTATACGTTGTAAGTGATTGCTATTATAAGGTTTGCTAAATTAGCATCTACACGTGTACTTATATTTTTTCTATTTTATCAAATTGTATCCCATTGTATAAAAAAAAAAAACAACTTATAACATGTTAGGACTTACCCGTTTCGGTTCGGGCTCCCTTTGAAGAATAGCCCATCTGCTGTTTTTTCAGGCAGTTCGTAATAGGCAGACTATTATTATCTATGCGAGTCACTACCGTCGTGGCTTCTAGTTGTTAAAGTTGTGTAACGTCTCGCCTGGGTCTTGTACCACCTCATTATCCTGCCGTAATAACATCAGGGATTGTCATTGTCATTTTCTGGTTTAGAGGGAAATATGCCCGCTTATGCATATGACATTTAAACCTCGTCACAAGGATAGCAAAGCACAATCAACATCTTTGGTGCCTATATTGATAATTGTATCTTTTCATAATGAAAGCCATCTACTTGTTTGCTATCTTGTGATATAAAAAAATAACATCACTTGACTTCACTTGTCTGTAATGTAAACTAATTCCTTTACACGTGTAAGATTAACATAAATGTTGATTTATTTTACAAAAAATAGTTTATTGATATTCAACAGCTAATTAAGTCAAGTATAGCATAGTGAATAACAGTATCATTATTCTGTGAAATAGCTGTTTATTTAATAGAATAATAATTACTTGTATACGAGTTGCAGCGGTCAAGCTCTACAAAACTAATAACATTAAATTCAAATAAATCCTAAATGGCGTGGTGATTTGAAAAGTCTATAGACGTTTGGTTTACTCTGCCTACTACGCAAAGGAACCGACCGTGATGATGATCCTTTAATCTTGTTATACAATATACAAGTTTTCATGCTTCTCTGAGATGGACTTCGGTTCCCAGCCCATGTCGGACTGGGAAGACCTTTCCTGTTCCACGTCTTATCTGAACCATCATGAATCTTCACCGTCATGACGTCACTCTGGCGTGACCACCAACACTTACAGCGTATTGGTATTTTACTGTTAGCAATAAAGTAAACACAATAAGAAAATTCCACTGTATATTAAAATTCTTTTAGCTATTTCCATAACGTAAAACTGTGTTTGGCACAAATGTTCCTAATCTACCACTGATATAAAAAACTATATCAACGTACTCAACCCATTTAAAAGTTAATAACTATTGTGACTGCCTTAACTTAATTGCAGAAAAAATATATTTACGTAATGCATAACAAAAACCCTATTAGACCCGAAATATGCATATTTGACATTATAAAAAAAAATGTATACAATATATACTAGCAAACGCCCTGTGGCGGAAAATTGACCATAGTCTAAAGAATAAAATCTCTTATTTGCTCGATTTAAACAAAAATGAAGCAGAAATAACCTTGAAAAGTTTAAAAGTTACCTTAACTAGTTATCCTTCTCTGCGTTATATTAAAAAATATGAAGTTAGAAATGCAAAAATTCTTTGAATTATTTACTTTTACAAATGTTTCCCTGAAGTAAATATAAAGGTGTACAAAAACCTGAATGGATTATCAAAGGAATTAAAACCAGTAGTAAAACTAAAATAATGTTATGATTTGCATTTAATAAAGATTAGACACTTTTTTAAAGATTAGAGTATCAAAAATAAATACTATATACTATAATAAAAAATATATAAGCGGTAGTAAAATATTCTAGTCGTAGTCATCTATTTACCACATTTTTCATATCTATCACATATAATATTCAACGATAATTATTTGAAAACATCTATAAACAAATTCAAAGCAGCCTGGATTCTTATAAAAAAAGAATCGTACAATATTGAATGTAATAGGATGCAATAAGATAATAAAATCACTACAAATCTTAATGAAATTGCAAATGAGTTTAATAATTACCTAAATAACTTAACTGACGAGCCAAGGCATGCCAAGTAAACTAACACAAATAAAAAAACGGCTAACAGCAGCTATATTTTTACACCGTGTAGTGAAATAAAAATTAGTAACATCATCAAAACCTTTAAAAATACTAACAGAATAATACGATGAAATCTCTACAAAGGTTATTAAATACTGCAACAAAGAACTCATACCTTTAATTACATATTTAATCAATTTATCGTTTGAGAAAGGACGTTTCTAGGATCTGTTTAAGTATGTGATGTAAACCCCTATATAAAAACTAAACTACTCATTATTAGGAGACTCTAGAGACCTAACCCGGCTTAAAGAACGCATGCTTGACCTTTCGAAAAAATGTGTGAGTTTACACCAACTACAGCCCGGTCCAAAGTAGTTCCTTGGCGCTGGTATACATTTGGACCCCAGCACAATATCAATGCCAGCATTGTATACTCTCATTCCAGGATGATTGCTTTTGATTGCTTTGTCGTCAAATTCTACATAAACAGTATGTGGCAATTACCCAGGTTCCAATTAGTCCCTTCGAGGAGCTGGCGCTGGCCACTCTATTGTCCTTATAACTCCCATTGTTCCTTTCCTATTGTATAATATTATATTCTATTTACCTATTATTTATATTTTCCCGTGTAGGTCCTAGGCTTCCTTGAAGAATATTCATTTTGTTGACCAAACCATAAATCCAACTACCTTGTAAAAATATAAGTTATAAATCAAATTTTGACGAATAAATCGTATTCATTAAAATTTTTATAGACATCTTAACTCATGAGACAAAAATTAAAACAAAGATGTGTCGTTAAGACAAAAAGAAAATTCGCCCCATAAGGGCTGATTATCTGATTATGTAGATGATGATTTCCTTAGGAATTTGTTGGTTTTTTATAGTTTTTTTTATAATAACAGAAAAACCTGAAAACCCGTAAGTTCCCCGCGCGACGCACGCCCGCAAGGCCTTTATCATTATTGTACATATTTGGAATGTCGTATCAATTCTTAATAACTCTTGCGATGAATGGACTCGAGTGCCGTATTTCTTGATAAATATTATAAAACTTAAGCAACTTAGAATATTTTATGAATTAAATCATAATATAAACAATAAGATTATTATAACTGAATAAAAAATTAATACCGTAAATATTTAAAAAAGGTTTTAGTTAGTTTAGATTTAATGAGCTTATAATGCCTAAGTAGGTTCCAACTTCTTCATTAGATATATGTGATCTGAGATAAAACGTCTTGTTAACATAAGTTTTGATCAAACGGCTTGCATTGTTTTTTTTATTACGTAGTTTACGTGACCATTTTTTGCCTAAAGTATACTACACGCGCAAACTTTTAATTTAATCGAACATAAGACAATTTGTTTGACGCCTCAGATTTATGTGCACATATCAGAAAGGATCAAAAAATAAAATCTTTACACCACAGGTAAAAATATACCAAGCCTTTCATAGACTGACAAAAAATATGCAAAAATATATTGGTATAAAAGATATATCGATTCTTGCAAAATCTAGGGTCCCTTTTATAATTCTAGTAAATTCAACTGTTGATATATATGTCAATCGAAAACTAAGAGAAAACATCAAAGTCGCTAAATCTCTCAATATCCATCAAATAATTTGACATATAAATGTTATGTATGATCAAAATTCGAATGTAAAGTTTGCAAATAAATCGACAAAGTGATTATCTCCAAACTTGATTAATATTCATATTCGAATTTTGTCGATCGGCCATGGTTTTTATTACCAACCTAATTATCTTGTTTCAGATCGCGGGCACAGCGCATCAACCAGTATTTGGATTTATATATAACGACTTTCTAGACGAATTAGGAGTGGGGACTGGAGCAGTTACAATAGTTTTTGGAGTATTTCAAGTCACACTTGCAATAGCAGGTAATATTACATTATTTTCAGCCGACTTACGAAAAGGATAAGGTTCTTAATTCGGCTGTTTTTTTATGTTTGTTACCTCGGAACTTGGTCATGTATGGACCAATATTAAAAATTCTTCTTTTGTTCGAAAGGGTATACTTGTCACGTGGTGTTATATTAATTTGGTGAAGATCAGATACAAGATTCCGAAGATATAGGGGAGGGGAAATGGGAAGTCGGTTGCTACAGTTTTACTGCGTTAAAAAAATTTTCGCCGTGTTGGTCCCGGCCTCTTTTGAAGAATAGGCCAACTACCGTTCTGCCAGGCAGGTCGTAAAAGCCTACCGGCTATACGAGTCACTACCATCGTGGCTACTAGATGGTAGAGTGGTATATTGTCTCGCCCGGGTCTACCACTGCCTTACTTATTTCTGCCGCAATAGCGTCAGTGCTAATCGCTGTCGTGTTCCAGTTTGGAGGGTAAGGTATCCGGCAAACTTATGCATGTGGCATTAGAACTCGCCACAAAATAGCAACGCACCATTAACATCTTTGGTGTCTATAGGCGATGGTTGACTCTCTCCATCAGGAGACCCATCTGCTTGTTTGCTATCTTATGATATAAAAAAAAAATTACAATATTAATTCTTCACATTATTGGTCTAGATCACAGACCACACAAATACTTATGGACACGGTATTGGGCGGGAAACGTGTAGACGCTCAGCAAATGCTTTTAACTGTCATACGAGTACGCTTGTAGATATATTAAATCGTGGAAAAAAGAATTATGCCACGTTGTGCTATTTTTCATTATCTTACCGAATAAGAAGCTAAGGTTTAAGAAATACCCTTGGAAAGAGTTTTATTTCATTGGTAAATATTATAACTCTGTATTTCTGGGTGTAAATTCAAGCTACACTGACGACGTAAAAATTATATTAATCAAAGGCGTATCCAGTTTAATCCCGAATTCAAATTCTGAGCTGGACAAAAATTTTATTGGATTTTTTATGGCTTCGAAGTAACCTAGGAACTCTTATAGTTTCACTATGTCTGTCCGTCTGTCCGTCCGCAATCTTGAGCATAGATTCTTAGTACTAGAAAGCTGTAACTTGGCATTACACATTAGTCACAGCAATAAATTGGTCACATAAAATCTTGAAAAATATTTTTTAGGGTACACTACTCTACTCTCTACTCTACTGTACCTCTACACATAAAAAAATTTAACATCTCCCAGTGTTATATTTTTTCTCGTGTACCTTATAGTGACAGGTAACGTAGGATAGGATTAGGGTTGCCACCTTTTAATTAAAAAAATAGAGTATATTTTCTTTTTAAGGTTAAATAATAAAGTATCTTGTACTTTATTATTGAAAAATAAAGTACTATTTATTAGTTGTGCTATTCGTTTACCATACATATTTTTTGTTGCTTCTAGCAATATCTAAATATGCTTTTCACCAATTATTTTCGTCCCGTCACTGAATGCACCTTAAAGAAAAAACTATAAGTGAGAGTTTTATATATATTCAATTTCATTATTTTCATGTAACAAAAAATCAAGTAAAGTGAAATTATACAAAAAATACGTTTTAGATGATGTTTAAAAGTGGTCAGTATCATTTTTGTTACAAATAAAAATAGATTAAGTTTTTGTTCCTTTAAGTTGACAATTGTAAGTGAAATGATAAAACAAAGTATTTTCATGTACTTTATTTCCTTCAAAAAGTATAAAGTACGTTTATTCAAAATAAAGTACAATATTATAAAGTACGGGTGGCAACCCTAGATAGGATTTTAAAAAAAATAAGTTTGTAAAAAAATTTTTTGATTAACGGATTCGTTTGTAAAATACTCGTATTAAGGTTTATTTTGGGGTTGGTTATTATTGAATCGAAACCGGAAAATTGAACAGTTGTGTTTTATATGGAGGCTGTGATGGAATCCGAACTCAGACGACCAGTTTCATGATGGAGGGCAGGCAAGCGGATACGTCAAGAGCTGTATTAATAAGCTGTATCATGGCAGTACAATAATTATTATTAATTATTCTTCAGAACATTAGGATATAAGTTCCGGTGCAATAAAGTATCTGATATCTATAATTATATACTTATACTTATCTATACTAATATTATAAATGCGAAAGTCTGTCTATCTGTCTGTCTGTCTGTTATGCTTTCACGGCTAAACCGCTTGACCGATTTTCATGAAATTTGTCATGGAAGTAGTTGAAGAGCCGGGATCAAACTTAGGCTATTTTTTTTCAAAAATCAACCCATAAAAGGTTGAAATAGGGGATGAAATTTGTATGAAAAGCTATCTCGATGACATGTTAATCTACTAGCGGGCAAAGCTGCGTGGGTCAGCTAGTATTTATAAATATTATAAAATTGTAGTTTGTTCGTTTGTCTGGTTGTACGCGCTAATTTCGGAAACTGCTGAACTGGTTTGAATAATTCTTTTTGAGTTGGATAGCCTGTTTATCGAGGAAGGTTATATGCTATATAACATCACGCTGCGACCAACAGTATCGGAGTATCAACGAAAAATATGATTTAAGCGGGGATTCCTTTCGAGAGCTTTCCTGGCGTGCACTGCGTTAACGGTTAAAGTTACGAAAAAATTATGTATTATGGAATTCTTCGTTTTAAAAAGTTGTAAAGAAAAGTTCACTACAGTGTACATCTATCTATCAAAGTTAACATTTTATGCCCCTTTTTATGGTAATCAAAATTGTTCTAAAATAATATATTATTTACGACGGTGTTTTAATAAACATGGTATTTAATCTTATTATTTGTGCTATTAGTCCAGTAAAAAGTTTAATGAAACCATAATCTGACCAGTTTTGGCGCAATGAGTAAAAATATGTTCATTAATACTTAAATAATGATGTTATGAAAGAAATTTTGATTTAAATTCAGGGGAAAGGGATGAAAAAAATAAAAAATGACGTGGTGTCGCGGGACACCACGTAGGAACGAACTTCCTTCGGCTAAACGGCACTACTCGCTTGTGTACGCGACTGTCGCGCCTGCGCACGTCTCATTTAACGCTTTTATTCCACGCATTTTTCTTACGGTTTTACTATCACATTTTTTTCAGTTCGGTCGCGCAGCAAAATCCCTATCCCCTCCAAGCCTGCCGTAAGGAACTTCGTTCCAAAAAGGGTTGAAAAGTGCATTTTTTTAACTTAATAACGGCAAACTTAATAACGGCAGGAAATAGAAAAAGAAGTTTCAAGTAGAAGTTGTAGAGAAAAAAATTCTACACAAAAAAGTTCCTCTTCATTTTTTTGTTATCTGCTTTAGTTTAGCTACAAAAAATAAAAATTAAATTTGTAGTAAAATATGTAAAAATATATAAATATGAGAAAACATATGTAGTAGTGTTAGTACATATTTATGTGACGCGCGCGCTGCATGGTACAGGGCCGTAATAATTCTGGTAAGTTTTTATAATTAATTACAAAGCAAATTTAATTTTTATTTTTTGTAGCTAAACTAAAGCAGATAACAAAAAAATTAAGAGGAACTTTTTTGTGTAGATTTTTTTTTCTACAACTTTTACTTAAAACTTTTTTTCTATTTCCTACCGTTATTAAGTTGTTTAAAAAAAGGCATTTTTCAACCCTTTTTTTATTTTTTTCGTCCCTTTCCCCTAAATTTAAATCAAAATTTCTTTCATATAATCATTATCTAAGTATTAATGAACACATTTTTACTCATTGCGCCAAAACTGGTCTTTTTCTGGTTCAAGATAAAATATAGTCCAATTAAACTTTTTACTGGACTATATTTTATCTTGTCAAATAAAAAGCTAAGGCCTAAAGAATACCTCTGGTGTGATTTTATTGCATCGATAAGTATTATGACTATTTCTCTGTGTAATTGCAAGCGATGTTGACAACAACAAACTGGTCGTCTGAGTTCGGATTCCATCACAGACTCCATATAAAACTCAACTGCTCAATTTTCCGGTTTCGATTCAATAAATTCTGTTTGGCCTAAATTATTTCTTTGATGGCCATGAAATGACCATGGATTTGTTGTGTAAATGATTTAGTTTTCATTTTTAATACGAATTAATGCTAATTTACGTAAACAAGTTAATTAAACAAAGTCTGCCAAAAGTTTCTAAAAATCATTTATCTACGAATATATTATTTTACATACAACTTATCTACAATTATACAATTGAGGCGTGCAACATTAAAAAATAGTACCCGCATAGAATATGTACTGATGTGTAAGAAAATACACTGGCCTTTTCATATATCATAGAATAGCGCAAAAAAGCAGATAACTCTCGAAGAGATAACCATCGCCTATATACACCAAACGCATAACGCGCGTAATATAACGCGTAAAATAACTGGCTAACTTATCCTCCAATCCGAAATACATCGGTGACAAGCATTGATGCTGTTGTCTTCAAATCTTTGTTCTAAACTTTTAAAATTGCAATTACTCCTAAACTTAGAAACAAAAACGTTTTTTTAGTAAATTTCATGAACTTTCTTTTAAAATATAGTAGGTTGAACATTAGAATCGTTCTAATTAAAAAGGATAACATCAAAAAGAAACCATGTTAATTTATTGGCAATAATCTCAAACCACAGTTATAAGTATGTTTAACACCTTATTTACATTTTAATAGTTAATGTTGCCTCCACGAGCAATAATTAATTAAAGCTTTGAACCGGTTCGGCATACTGCAGTCGAAGTTTCGAGGAATATTTTTTGATTCCACCATTGGAGCCTGTTTTAGCCTTTAGGGTCCTGGATGTGGTACTGATACCGGTTATATATAACAAAACATTTTGTGGCAACGACGCCCGTAATACTTGGCGCGAGGATAATTATAATCTATCTATATTTTTATAGATAGATTATAATTATATAGTTATTAGTTAATTATATAGTTTGTTAGTATATTAAATTGTACTCTAGCTTTTGGAACAACTGTTTTATTTGTTTAACCACTCATTAAAATTGTTAATATATTAGAAATAATAAATGTAGTAAATGGTTTTTAAAAGTGTATACGAAGCGAATAAGCAGGTGGGTCTTCTAATTTCTTTCATTTTTGATATCTATAGAGAAAACCTTAGCCTATAAATATCAAACATATTATTGGTGCGTTGCTATCCATGTGAAAAAGATGGAATGTCACATACATTGTAACTTTCCCCGTGCTGGTCCCGGGCTCCTTTGAAGAATAGACCAATTGCCGTTCTGCCGGACAGGTCGTAAAAGGCGACCGATTAGCTATACGAGTCACTAACGTCGTGGCTAGGTGGTAGACTTCTGCGACCCGGCGAGGCGAAATTCGATGTCAGGGGTCAGATCGCTCATGTCGCGGCGACAGTGTTGTATTTGGTGTGAGCGTGATGTCGATAGTCGACGATGGTGACTATCGACATCACGCTCGCCGAGTGCTTTTGTTTCACACGATTTATTATTGGCAAAAAAAAATGTTTTTCATTATCTCCATGGACATCCTTATCTCCACGGAAATCCTTATCTCCACGAAAAAACTAAACACAATGAGAAACAGCACTACGTCTACTCAACCGCA
Organism: Apodemia mormo; assembly: GCA_036924255.1. Taxonomy (NCBI): domain Eukaryota; kingdom Metazoa; phylum Arthropoda; class Insecta; order Lepidoptera; family Riodinidae; genus Apodemia; species Apodemia mormo. The sequence continues at coordinate 39,444,014 of JAUPFN010000002.1, forward strand.
GAGAAATCGCGTGAATATCGCTCGCCGCTTGGACATCGCTCCCCGCGCCATAGCTACTATCATCCACTTCACTTCCATAAGAATCTTCGTGTTAGATCGCGCTGCTCTCACCGCCGCGCCGCAGATGGCCGACTAACGAACGAGATGTACCATACCCGAACAAAACGTTAGAATGCGACCGAGTAATAGTTAAGATAGTAGGGACATATTGGACTATGCTTGTATATTAACTGCATGTTATTAAAGTCAGATAGACTATTCTTCGGAAGGGGCTATGAGTTATGACGAACACGGTGAAAAATATTCAGAATCCTACCAATTTAATATTTATATTTTTGTATTCAATTGTATTACTGTTTAAATTTTTTTATATTATAAGATAGCAAACAAGCTCTCCTGATGGAAAGAGACAGGCATCGCCTGTATACACTAAAGATGTTATTGATGCGTTGCAATCGTCGTGATTGTATAAGATGACATAAGTTTACCAGTTGCCCTCTAAACCAAAATACGACTATAACAAGTAGTGACGCTATTGCGGCAGGAATAGGTATGGCGGTGGTACCAAAACCCAAAAGAGATATTGCAGGACTCTACCACCTAGTATTCACAATAGTGATACGTATAGCCCATCGTTCACCTTTTACAAACTGCCTGGCAGAATGGCAGATGGTTCAATCATCAAAGGGGGCCCGGATCGATACCCTGAATTGTACTTGAAATGAAATGAAATGTGAATACTACCGCCTCGTTGGTCGAGTGGTTAGCGACCCTGACTAGGCAATCGACGGGGCTCGGGTTCGATCACCGACGCGGGCAAGCATTTGTGTGATGGGCATAAATGTTTGTATTTCCGGGTTTCGATGTTTATCAAATATATTCTTGTATTTGTATATGTATTTCAATGTATTAGTATCATTGACTAACACCTATAACACAAGCAAATAATTTGCTTACTTTGAGGTTAGATCAGTGAGTGTAATTTGTCCCGTGAATATTTATTTATTTATTTACATGAAAATATCTTACATGGTCATAAGTCAATTAACCGAAAATCCGGTTGTGACTGTGTCATGGACTCAGCCGTGTATTTTAGGTGAATACATCTACGTAATATTTATTTTGCGATGGTAAACATTTTTCATTCGTATACAGGTTACCGTGGTTACAGGTGCCGTCGTTGATTAGCTCGGGCGCCTTTATTTTTTTGCGTCCTCAGCACTTCACTCTCTTATATGGGGATGCATGGGTATCATTAGACTGGTATTTAAAATCCCTTTCAGACGGTATACATTCCTTCTATTATGATTTGGCCTTTGAAAGATTTTTTGACCAATAACATTTTTTTTACTTAAACACCATATATATATTTACTACAAGCATTTAAAATAAATTTTTTACTTACACAATTGATAAATCTTTATAAGAGCTGTCAAATAAAACAAAATCAAACATCATAGCTGCTCGGAATCAAAGATATACTAGGTATATGCAAATACTGTAATGTAGTGAAATTACCTTTTTGGTGGTACTTCCTCCCCCAACCCCCGGGAAGCATCGTAGTTGGTACTCAGCTTAAAAAAAATGATTAAGGAAACCAATGGTGTAATTAGATTTCAGATGTTCATGACAGTTATGTGTCAGAGCTACATAATATATCCCCCAATTTTGATATCATCAGTTTTTTTGAAAGTCCCATGAATTATACTTACTCAAAATTTCTTTTTCAGGGTTTTCAGCAAATATAGCATTAAAGAAATTATCTCTTAGACAAGTTGGACTAATAGGAGCATTTATTTATACATTCGCATCATTTTGTGCTATATTCGTTAAATCTACAACACAATTAGTTATAACTAATGGATTTCTACAAGGCCTAGGAATGGGGCTCCTTATACCAGTTTCGTATACAAGCTTTAACAGTTACTTTACAAGGAAAAAAGTACTTTATTTAAGTTTATGTAAGGCATCTATTGGACTAGTTACAATGATCTATCCATTATTTATTAAGTTTACCATAATTGAATATGGATTTAGAGGAACACTGGCCATTCTTTGTGCGATCTCAGCTCATAGTATATTTGGAGCCATAGTGATGCACCCGGTGCAGTGGCATATGATAAAGCAAGTGAAATCGTGTGAAAAAGTTGTGTGTAAGTATTTTCAATTCTATATTTGATTTAATAATTTATTTCAGTTACTTGGAAATTATGAAGTTCTGGGTCCGATTCTCGGATCGGAGAAAATAATATTGGATTATTCTATTATTATTATTCGCCGTGTTGGTCCCGGCCTCCTTTGTAGAATAGGCCAATTGCCGTTCTGCCAGGCAGGTCGTAAAAGGCGACCGATTGGCTATCAAGTCACTACCATCGTGGCTACTAGGTGGTAGAGTTCTGCATTGTCTCGCCCGGGTCTGGTACCACCGCCTTACCTATTCCTGCCGCAATAGCGCCAGTGCTTGTCGCTGTCGTGTTCCGGTTTGGAGGGTAAGGTAGCCGGTAAACTTATGCATGTGGCATTAGACCTCGCCACAAGATAGCAACGCACCATTAACATCTTTGGTGTCTATAGGCGATGGTTGATTCTTTCCATCAGGAGACCCATCTGCTTGTTTGCTATCTTATGACATAAAAAAAAAATATCTTTGGTTATCTAGGCTGAAATGACGCGCCACGCTAGTTGATTAGTTGATTGGAAGTTGATTATGTGAAGATGTATGAGTGCAAATATTAATAATGACACTCAACCTGTATAAATTGTCATTATGATATGTACTGTGTATTTTAAATTTGTTTGTGTAAATTCGGTAGTGGGACGTGTCATTTCAGCTTTTTCCTTTTTTATATCATAAGGTAGCCAACAAGCAGAGGGTTCCCTTGATAGAAAGAGCCAACCATCGCCTATGGGCATCAGATATGTAAATGTTGCGTTTCTAACCGCGTGACGCCTTATTAGTGCCACATACCTACAAGTTTCATTCTCCAAATTATAACATGGTGTGACAGTGACAATCACTGACGCTATTGCGGAATAGGTAATGCGGTGGTACCAGACCCAGCCGACACGGTTGCATTAAAAAATCCCATAAATTCGCTAGTCTCGAGTATCGCAAACAACAAACGATAATCGTTAAAATTTATTGACATATTGCGGGGTGACATTTTTCAGACAATCTATTATATATATTTATTGACATATTTTATTGAATATAAAACACTTTTCGTTCATTTAATGTTAATGAATTTTTTGCGTTAGTCCTAAGCATATTATAATGTAGCTCGGAGCCACATGAAATATATCATGAGAAACACGTAGTACTTTATAATAAGCTTAGGACAAAGCAAACCTTCATGAAACATTAAATAAAAACGTGTTTTGACTCCAAATTAAAGTTCCTTATTTTTACAGTGATTCCGCCAACACCTGAAGTAGAAGGAAATGATAAAAAAATAGATTTTATTTCAAGTACATATCAAAATACAAGTCAAATAAAGAGGCAAGATAGTGTATCAGTAGAAAATTTATATACAAGAAATTGTATAAATGAATCTAATAAGCAATCGAATTTGTTATTTATTAATAAGGAAGAACAATATAGAAGACTGAGCGCTCCCTTGGTTTTTGTGTCAGGGGACGGCAAATATGATAGCAAATTTAATTCCAATGATAGAGAATATGTGCAGAATTTATATAATGCTGTTTCTGTATCGAGTTTAGGTAATTTTGGAACTATTGTCGCAGAGCCTTTACCTATTATCAAGAATAAGGAAGGCAAGTGGTAAGAATTTTCATTTGTAGATGTAAGAATCTTACTTTTATCTGCCAACAATCCAAATATGTAAACGTTTAAGGTTTAAAAAAAAGTATCTTCACGCCCGTATCTTCGAAGAGGTGCAACTAGTGCACCCACGATTAGCCGAAGGTATTTGGTCCCATGTGATCTGTGGCAAGGCTATTGCCAACCGGGAACTTATCCAATCCTGGGCAACGTTTTTTTCATCAGAAAACTGAAAAAAAAAATAATTATATAACCTGACCCGGGAATCGAATCCGGAACCTCATGTGATAACACAGACACCGCCCCACTAGACCACAGAGGCAACAATTACGTTAACTTATTGCTTTGCGATGCGATTTTTGTGGGTTTGATTTGCCTTTGTCCAGAATAGGCTAAAAAGTATTAAAATATAATATTCATCAATAAAAAACAGTAACGGCCCGGCCACAGCTACCCGCGGCGCGACCTGCGACGCGAAATGCGGCGCGGTGAGACGCGCGACCATCTGGGTATGCCACAGCTCGACGTGTTGCGACCGCGGCGGCGTGCCGCTCTGAGCTGTCATACCAGTACCAGGATCGGATTTTATATTACTATTTTTACTATATTCTTTTGATGCGTAGTATATACATATTATCGTAACGTTAGGATTGTACGCAAAAATACCATTACTGTTGATACTTACATATATTACCTTATTATTGATCCCTCCATTCGAGATTTCTGAAGTTATATTATTTTAGGCGCGTAATATTTCTTTAGACAACGAGTGAAATTTTAAGATGCACGCGCATCACCATAACGCAAAAGTTATAGGTTGAAGTTGTCCACTAAATTGCTCATTAAGTCCCGAAATCCTTGACTATCCTTTTCCAGTCCTTTTATTATTTTAATGTAATTAAGTATTTGCATGCAAATAAAATCTATCAGAAAACAGAAGTACTTTATTCAATAAAACTTTTTACAAGTTATTTTGACATGTCAACATATTTTTAAAAAACTACTACCGGATCGGAAACGTGGCCACTATTTTTTAATGACGCCAAAGAAGTATAACTTCTCACGCGCGTACATAAGTACACGCACCTATTTTTTTTTTTTTTGTATGGCAACGTAGATATTTTCCGTGCAATTCGTAACTATGGTCGTTTTTGATGGAGTGGGCTGTAGAAAGTATGTATTTTTTATGAATATGAGTGAGATAAAAGTTATAGGACAAATTTTGTTTAACGCAAGCTGCAACGCAAGCATTAAATTGAGAAAATGCTGTGAAGTTTTTAGATTAAGTTTAAGTTGTAGTCTATAAACTAAATTAAGTTTAATAGTATAATATTAAAATAATGAGTCAATAACCAATTATTTATTTAATCAATAAATCATCATACTAACTCTAAATTAAAATTTAAAAAAACTAACACTTTTTTATCGTCTATCCACCATTTTAATTCAGTTCCATAATTTTAAGCGCAAAACGTAAAAGGAGCTGATGATCTTTCAAAGGGGATCCTGCGGCATAAAATTAAAGGTAACTTTAACCTGTGGTTCCTTACTCAATGAGCTTGAACTGTTTTATTGCAAAGCTCCCGAGTCCTCTCTATTAAACCATGTGAATTTTCTAGCAATAAAGGCTATATCAATATCAGCCCAATTTCAAGTGTCCACTTTCTAGTTGTATCGTTATATTGTTACGAATAATCTAGAAACGTAAAGAGTTGGAACGCTGGAGAGATCAAGAAATAAAAGAAACAGATAGCTACTCCTATTGACAAACAAATAGTTGACCATTAACCGCATAGCTATGTCATAATGGACTTTATGGTACAGGGCATAAGGTTGAAAATAACTTGCACTAGGACTTGTTTATTTATCATAAGTTGTTTACAATAACTGCTATTGTTTACGAGATTATTGCCGAACATTCGCGATTGTTGTCGAACTTTACCTCGAGTATAAATAGGGAAGTGTTGACAAATAAAGAGCAGTTTTTATACAGTGATCGAAAGTGATAGTACAAGCGACCAGTGCAAAGCGAAGTGACCAGTTTAAGTAAATACGAAAATTGTTTTCTTTAAACGTAGTCGGTTAAGTTTAGTGCTAGTGCAGTGAGGTGACCAGTGTGTATAGTGTATTTACGTATTACATTTTTTTGTTTGTGTAATTGTGTTGTAAATACACTGTTTTAATATAAGTGGCGTTTTCTTACAATGACGAACCCGAAGCACGTAACTTTATTTTAAAAAAAAACATCCAGCATCTAAATGTTTACCAAAACAAATCGAAGTAGCCTACACTCGGTGGATTTTAACTGGTCAAGCTTATAAGATCACATGGACTTTCTTCTGCTCTATCATTAAATACTGGAAGCTATCTTATTTCACATTCCTTAAAATAAAAAATCAAACAAGTCCAAAATTGATGATGTTGCTTAATTTTAATTAAAAGTTTTGATATTCTTCTTCCTGCTTCATCATAAGACGCTGTAAATCATTTAGAATCAGAGTATTTGTCAAAATAGAACAACTGAGTCCAATCTAAAGGGATTTTTCTTGCTTAGTTTGTAGTTTACCATGGCCACCTTCGAGTTTGATTAATAAATCCTAAGTCATGATGAGCATCAGCTCCTAGAAATCATCCAGCATCAAAATGTTTGTTAGTACAAGACAATTGAGGGCTAACTCAATAAACTTACCTTGTTGAGTTTAGAAGTTTATTATCTAAGCATTTTGTATCTGGATGCGAGAAGTTTCGATATTACTATATTCGGTTCCATCTTCAGAGTCTCGTAATAATGAAAAATATCTTATTGAAACGAAATGAACGACTCCAAACTCTACTATCTTAACACTTTCTGCCTGTGAGTTACAATGACACTCTAGCGGCTCCATGCTCCATTTATTACCATTATGAGTACTAATTAAACTTAGTACTGATAGCAACAAAACCGATGACCCAAAGCTTGGTTGCCTGGACAAAACTCTACAGCTGAGAGTTCTAGTCCCTATATCCAGGCTACATCATGATATTAGCTGGATAGTACCATAATATTGCATTGTCATTGAACTTACAAAAGTATGCCAAATTTCAATACAAAAAAATATCAGGAAGTCGATAAATATGGTTTGCAATATTTAGAAAATCTTTTATTTACATACAAATATTGCTAGTTAAATAAAAGCTGATATCTTCGAATGAAGATATTGTAGCATCAGGTCTAGGTTACCATGTCAATGCAATATAATTGAAGTAATAAAATACAAAATTTAGCATCGATAAAGCCTTTACGAGTTGCTAAACTCCGTTAATCAAGTTGTAAAGAGCTGGTGAGCTTTCAACGGCTGCACAGATTCTATTGAATCATCTTGAGCTAAGAATAATCTCGCAAAATAAAGCTTTCAAGTAAAAAAAATCGCAACTAAATCGAACCATCTGCTAGGGCGCTAAGATGCACGGACAGATACACAGACACACCTCTGAAACTTATAACAATCCTCGTTTTTGCGTCGGAGGCTAAAAACAACTATTAAAAATTTTAATAAAATATGGTATCTATATAATTTCCATTGGTAATAATTTTGTGTTATTCTGATTCCAACCCTGGCTTACTAGTGGATAAAACAAAAGTACTCTTTTATTTTATTCGCTCATTACACCGCTCGTCGCGGTCGCGCGTTTTTCCGCGCCGCAATTCGCGTCGCCGGTAGCTGTGGCATACTTCGTATGTCGTAGTGAAATTGTCAGTACCATTAGATTCTAATCTAAGTGATATTATAATTTAACTGCTAACCTAACCAAATTATAAATTATTGACAATTTCGCTGCGACATATATATAAAAGTCGTGTATTGAAATGAATGTTTCTCTTGACTTTCTAAAATACTGTTGAAATTTCTTAGTAGATAGATTTTCATAAAGGTTGAATTCGCCGCGGGTTTTTCTCATCTTTATATGAGGCTCTATCCAAATTTTTCTTTGTTTGGAATGTGCTATTGCAATTTTCACTTCACATTCTATATCAAAATCGTCGTCTGAGGAGCTGTCTACCAAATCAAAAAGTAAGGCCGTATCACTCATAGTTAAGGCGAGTTATTTCGATGCGCGTCAATTCTATAGAAAATGGGTGGCGCGGTATGTTCTGAAACCGCTGGGAAACGTGTTAATTTTCCGATAAATAAATATAGGGCATCAGCTGAAAACTATAATTTAGCACATTCTTTTTTGTATTTACAACTAAATATCACCATGTAAAAATCATGTGGAAGATAAGAAATATTATTAACAAATTATTTGTTTTAGAGATTTTTTTAGCCTGTTTTTGGAATTTTATATGATCGAGTAAAGTACATTCTATCATATAATGAGTTAGCACGTTCTTTAGATAATATCTTCAGGTATATCGTGTAATTTTTGTAAAATAGTTATTTAAAAATCAATACAAAAAACGTGATTAAACAAACCAGTTTTTTCCCGTTTGTCGCGATGCCTCGCCTTAATCGACCTGTACATATATAGAACTCCTACAAAGAACACGTGTGGCAACGACGCAGACTCGTTATAAAATGAAAAAAACTTATCTAAGCCGTGTGTGATACCTTAAGATACTTACTATAATATTTTATATTAGGGCATCTTAGGATAAAATATTATAATATCTTGACCGTGTGTGATTAGCTTTAATATCTTTGGTGTTTATAAGCGATGGTTGGGCGATGGTTGGTTGTCTCTTTCCACAAGAATATATTTTCCTACTCCTCCTTATACTTCTGATTAACTTCGCTGCAGGTTCCAAAACAGCTAGCTCGCAACTCAGTGGTTATCAGGACGGTTGCCGCTGTTAATTCTGGTTTACAGAAGTTACAGTGGTGGGAAGGAGAGGTGAGCCCATTGCCCTTGTCTCTTTCCATCAGGAGAGCCATCTGCTTGTTTGCTATCTGACGATAAAAAAACTGGACTTTACAAATATTATGGAATAATAATATGAGCTGGTATAATTGCTATGAAAAAAATTTGTTAAATATTTTAATACAAAATTTTGTTTTAGGCAAACTGTAGCAGAATTTCTAGATCTAACACTACTCAAAGACGCTGTATATGTTAATATTATAATTGGACTAGCGCTGAGTTTCTTTGCAGACCTCACGTTTTTCACACTGGAACCATTATTTTTAGACAAAAATAATCTAAGTAAGGTAAGTTATTATAAATTTTAAGTTTTTGAAATAAACTATGAACTTTGTTCGTTTATTTACTATTAATATTATACTATTAATTTTATACTGACTATTAATATACTATTATTATTAATTATTAATATTATAAATTCGAAAGTTTCGATGTTTGGTTGAATGTTTGTTATTCAATCACGCAAAAACTACGAAATGGATTTGAATGATATTTGGCACACAGGTAGATGATGACCTAGAATAGGCCACATAAGCTACTTTTTATGCCGATAAATTAGGCGATCCTGCGGGATTTGCTAAACACTTTTATAATGCGGGCGGGCTGCACACTGCAGCTAGTATACACAACTTCCATTTAAAAGCAAGACACTTTTTGCTGCTTGATCGAAGTAATATCATAGTAAAATGTTTTATCCATAAAATGATTAGAATTACTTTAACTTTTAATGATATAGTGAACTGCTAGTCGACTCTCCTGAAGATGTCTCGGTTGCGAAGCGGAACGTGCGTTGAGTACATAATTTGTGTACATATGATCTGCCTTTACTACTGATGTGGATGAAAGTGCGTGGAAATGGGTAGACTGATTTTGTCACTGTGGTCTCTAATTTTCAGGCCTTAGATAAGTTTGCCCCATTCGTAACACTAACTTTCGTTTCAGTTGCATCACAGCAATTACATATAAGATTTTGCAAATTAAATACCTCAATTTCTTCTTTGATTTGCATGACGCTGAGTGCAGTGGTGTGACAGGCTAAATGACCCAGACGTTGTTTGATGATTTTTAATGTGATTCACCAGCTTGTCAACTGGAGAAATCTAAATAATTGAATAACCATCCTGAAATAATAAAAACTTCTAAATTCTTTCTAAATTTAACAGACTAACCATTTAAAACCATGGAACTATTACATACTGCTATAATTCATCCGTGTTTAAAATGTAATAGTATGCTTGTGTATAATATGTCAAATTAATGTTTTGTGTGTAATGTTTATTTTTATTAATTTAATGTATTTCTAATGTATATTATGTAAACATATTAGATTTCCGCACTCCTCCGCAACGTGAACCTTAACTGTATCAAATTTTATATTCCTCCGTTAGCGTAATTTTCCTAAAATGAGGTACAAAGTTATTGTAAAACACTACACGTGTATAAAGTGATAAAATATTACAAAGTTTTTGCATCACGCGTTTCATATTCATTATATATCATCGCGAAAACTTAAGCCTCAAATTGGATCTCGGCGATCTGCGGCGTGGCGGCGAGAGCGACGCGATCTAACACATAGACTCTTATGGAAGCTTGGATGAATAGTAGTAATAGTTCCATGTATGGAAGTGAACTGGATGACAGCAGCAGCGCGACGGCGGCGCGGTCAGTGTGTCAGAGCGCTGAATCACGCCACTATCGTCACCGCGCCGCAGTACGCCGATATACAGTTTGAGGCCTTATTCTTCGTAATAGTCACAACTATAATTTCACCAAGCGTTACCAATAATACAATTTATCAAACTACTGGCTGTTGCCCGCGACTTCGTCCGCGCGGACTTTGTATACTCCGTTCCTACTGGTCGTACTATGATGTTATATAGCCTTCCTCGATACCTTCCTCGATAAATAGGCTATCCAACTCAAAAAGAATTATTCAAATCGGTTCAGCAGTTTTCGAGGTTAGCGCGTACAACCAAACAAACAAACAAACAAACTCTACAATTTTATAATATTAGTATAGATACGAGAATTATTGTAGCTACAAGTGATTTAACTTAAGCACAGTATTTTATTCATAACTATTAAAATTTATTAGCTTCACTTGTACTGTACTAAATTTCCTCTTGAAAAATGAATTTCCAAAAATTTGTCATGGACTCCACTTTACCTGTACGTATTCACATACAACGCTATAATATTAATTTTCCTAGTTCTTATTAAAACATATTTAAATGTATCCTGTTTTGAAAAGCCGTTCGACTTGAATAATAAAACAGTTACTGAAACAGCCTTGTACGCGAAGTTTATTTAAATAACGATTAATAAAGGAGAAACCAAGGAATGAAAGCCGTGGTCTAGTTTATACCCGAAGTTTCTATTGCCTTTTTAAACGCAAAAAGAAGTTATAATTAAAACGTATAAAGTATAAAACTTAATAACCGTTACGCGGTTTTATAGAAATTTTTGTAGACATTAATATTTTAATATAAATTGATGAAACCATCGCCTATAGACACCAAATATGTTAATGGTGCGTAGCTATTGTTGTGGCGGGGTCTTAATACCACGTGCATAAGTTTAACGGTTTACCCTCCAACGCGAAATACGACAGTGGCAACTACAGACGTTATTGCGGCAGAAATAGGTAAGGCGTGATACCAGGAGGCCTACTCTTGAAAACCATATAAATCTAAAACCAATATTGATAAAAACAATAAGTTTCGAATATCGTCAGAATACGGTACTCTTGAAACCAATATTGCTCACATTGATTCAGTATAGTAACGACCTAATTCTTTGAGTATATACCTAATTATTGGAAATAGATGTCATCGTTACACGTCAAGCTAGTGTTACAAGTAGAAATTTTAAGTACCGTTTTAAACAAAATAACGAATAAAAGCAATAATGAGTAGTTCCAAAAAATTTCGAAATCCGTGTGGCGCTGTCGCGCAATCCAATAATTGAATATGGTTGTCCAGAGTACGAAATACTTCAAAATTCATTAAATGTTCATTTAAAATTGAAATCGGTTTTCAAGAGTAGCCCTATAGATCCGGGCGAGGTGTTGCAGAACTCTACCAACACCAGTCACGATAGTACAGACAAGTTTGAACAATAGTTCGCCTTTTACGAAATACATGGCGGAATGGCTGATGGTTTATCTTTCTTGGGTTCTTTAAGGGAGGCTCGGACCAATATGGGGATTTTAAATTATAATTAATGCCAAGGTATGAAAATCATGATCTAGTTTATTTCCGAAGTTTTTATTATCTTTTTAAAGGTAAAAAATAGTTATAATTATAAAAATATAATCCCACTAGTTTTACTTAGTCCTACGATGTGATATGGTGGCAAGCCCTTCGCCAAACGGACACTTAACCAATCCCGGTCTACATTGTTTTTATCCAAAAACTGAAAAAACACATTTTTGATTTACCCGACCCGGGAATCGAACCCGTGACTTGATATTAATATCAATTAATAATAAATTAAAGATATTAATGTTTTCATTTAAATTTATCTGAACATTATTTAGTTCTAAAATCAATAGTTTTTGTAGCATACACAATTTAAATACTTTTTTAGATCTTTTTTACAATTTGTGTTATATTAGAGCTTTCTTAGGTATCAGAACATTTGAAAATATTTTTTTATCCCTAAGTATAGCCAATAACTTTTAGATTTATTCATTACAAAAAAATATACATAGTCACTAGAAAATAATAATTGGTAAAGTGTGTCCCGGGTCACGCGCAATGTAGGTTTCCGAAGTTGCCTATCACTATGATGCAGACTAAGAAGAGGGTTTTTATTGTTTCATATTATGAACTAGCTGTTGCCTGCGACTTCGTCCGCGCGGACTTCGTTTACTCCGCACTGCTCCTCCCCCGTAGGTGATAGTATAGATAATATGTAGCCTATATGTTGACCCGACCTGTTAGTAATATTCATGCAAAATTTGAAGTAAATCCATGCAGTACTTTTTGAGTTTACCCCGGACATACATACAGACAAACAGGCAAACAGACATACAGACAAACAGACAAAAATTCTAAAAACTATATTTTTGGCTTCGATATCGATTATAGATCACGCCCCAAGTATTTAAAAAAAATAATTCAATGTACAGTTTTGACTTTCCTACGATTTTATTATATGTATAGATAGATATTTAACCTATTTAAAGTCAATGTCATATACATTCGCACCTCAGGTTCACCGCGTGTAATAACTTCTGGAAGTACATTTTATAAGTTGGTCGACTAGTATTTAAAAACTTGTAAAGCCTTCTAAGCTGAGATAGTTTTCCTTTTAACCTTATTATAATCACTACAAGTATTTTTTTTTTGAAAAAACAAACATTTGATTCTAACAAAATTTTCAATTTATCGCTTCATATTTCACAAATGAGTCCCTTTATCGAAAATTATTTTTCACAAACCTATAATATATTTTTTTAAAACGATCCAATAATACTCCACTACATTATGAGGCATATGAAAAAAAAAAACATTACTTCTTTACATGTACTGGAATTATCCTAAAAATTTTTTTGAGATTTTATGTCGCTACTTTATTGCCGTGATAAATATGTATATTCATGCCCAATTACAGTTGTCTAATACTAAGAATTTCTGAGCTAGACTGCGGACGGACAGACATAACAAAACTATAAGAGTTCCTTGTTTATTACGGAACCCTAAAAAAAGTGAGGAAATTCTAGGGAACTTTATCTAGACCTATTATATTGATTACACTATTATCTGTAAAAGACCTTAAGATTATTACTATGGTAACAATAACAATTACTGAATTTAAATAATCTCATTAAATATTCCGTATTACAACTAGCAACAGCTATTTTCAACATTAAATCTATTTGAAAACGAAGAAAATTATACTGCTACAGTTATTAAATTACGAATGTTCTCACAATATTATCGCTTTAATTATATTTAAATATTACTTACTTAATTGGTTAATTTCATCTTGTTTGCATGCAATTACCTTGAAACTTAACATTGTTTTCTTTAGTAATAAACAAGTATAGAATGTATGCCAATAAAACTTAATCAACTAGTTCCACAACTGTTATAAATTTGCGTGTATGAATGTATATAAAAGATAATGTTTAATACTCCTTCAAATTAAAAGCTAGATGAATTTGATTGAAATAAATTAGGTATTCTATATCGAAAACAGGCGGTTTATTGCGTGTACATTGCTTCCTAGTGAATTCGGAAAAAGCTTTATTCCCGCCGCGGCATACGGTCGACAGACCACAGCAAAGAGATTATAATTAAATGAAAAAATGAAATTATAATGTACTAGTACATGGAAGTCGTTGGTAAAAACTATCTACTAATATTAAATACTAAATATCCTGTGTTCTTTCTCGAGTCTCAAACAATCACTGTACCAAATTTCATTCAAATCATTGGTTTAGTCGTGAATAAGATACAGACTGACAGACAGACAGATAGTCAGAGTTACTTTCGCATTTATAATATTAGTATGCATAATACACGAAAACATAACTTTATACGCCTTTTTACGACAATTACGTGAATGAGAGAATACGAAATTTGCACAATTAAAGTTTACATGCCGAAGAAGTGCACAAAAGCTAATCTACATAGGGCATACTAAAAGTTTTACACTTCTAGCTACTCGGAACTATTTGAATTTCGAATGTTATATTTTAAAACGTTGCAACCTTCTTAGTAATAAAAAAAACAATTGGCGGGAAATGATTTGTCAATTGTTTTTTTATCACACATCAAAGTTCTACGTACGCAACGAAAATGGAAGTAAGTCGAAAAGATTTTAGAGGGATGATTTTTTATGATTTTAAAAGTTCTCTTTCTCCGAAAGACTGTGCCGTGTGTCCACTAGTTGTAGGTAGGGTAAGAAGGGGTAATGGGGATCACTTAAGCAATAATTGAAATAAATAAATAAAGTTAAACTAAATCTCTATTAGAACTGCCTAATAATAAAATATACTTAATTGACTATCATTTGGAATCAGTAATGATCACTTTAATAATCATCTTTAGGAAATATAAAAGTAAAAAAAAAATCTATTTTGACTCCCATTGCACTGAGGTGAGGGTAATTGTAGTCACCTTGTGGGCAATGAGGATCATACAAAAATCTAACACAAATCGCAAATATAACCCTTGGGCGACTCCCACCTCGTACAATCTGCGTGAGTTCATAAACCACATGAAGTACACCTGTACCAAACCTCATTATTTCGGCCGAATTCGTTACAGATTTAGCACGTATTCCCTGCATCGTCAGCATCATCTAGGTCATCGTCTTGGCATAAACCATCAGTAGCCACGTCTGAAACAGAAGTATAATTTGATTCCTGGAGAACCTTCCTCTTTACTCTTTCGGTTTCCTTCTTCGACACTTTAGTCTTCTTTCCTTGACCCTTTCCCTTAGTTATATTTTGTCCCTTACTTTTATCCTTGGCTTTGCAGAAGGCTTTAGTTTCTTTATTTTCTTTTTCTAACAAGTTTTCTTTTGTTGGCATGGATGTTAAAATTTTGGCATGCTGCTCCTGGCGACATTGTTTAGCATTGTGGGTATTAGTTTTCTGTGGCAACTTAATTAATTTCGACACAAAATCAAGACAAGAGGCTGCTGGAGCAACTTGCATTGATGTGCCAGGTACTGACAAGCTTTCTTGGTCTGAAGCTGGGCTATTAATTTCAATTTGATCTGAGCAATTCGGCTGGTAGAAAATCTTCATCACAAAATACTTCTACATCTAAAATAAGAATAAAATTATATCGTGATCACTAGCGGGGAATGGGGGTTACCCGATCCTCATTACCCACAAGCATTTTATGAAGAAAAAAAAGAAACAAAAAATATATTTAAGCAATATATGGGATTTGAGTATAAAATCGTTATACTGAATATACGAGTAATGGCGTAAAAAAGACACATACTAGTAGATCAATAATTAGAATACCTACAGCTTATTTTGCGTCCTTAACAATTTACATCGGCGAGCCGCAAAAACAAAATACACTTCTCATTCCCGAGACCGCCACAATACTAGCGTGGCGCTCTTGCACCCCTAGCGGGGGGACAAAGCGGGACGTGGACGGCAGTAAACGTATTTCTAGCAGTTGTAGTTTTGGAGATATGTTGGTGACTACCATTGCCCGCTGATTCCCATTACCCGGTATTCCCCTACCTCTGCCTTCCTCATCAGGGATACGGGCGTGAAGATACTTTTTATTAAGTATAACAATACTGACTTTAACTAACAACCATGTACCAGCAAATGATTTACTAGTATTTGCTGGTATATCAACTCGTGTAATTGGTCTAGCGCCATTTATTTTATTTAGGTCGGCTTGCAATTTGCGTCACATTATTTTAATACATTTAAAATTAATTTAACCATATTAAAAGCACTTAAAAAGAATTAAAATAGTTTGTAGCAAGCGGGCCTTACTTCCAAATTATAATTTTCTTCTTGCGCCATCATATTACAGGTGTTACAATACCAATCTGTCAAAGTTCAACTAGTTATTGATCTTATTTAAGGCGCTTTTAAATACGAGTATGTTTGGCTGTTTCGTCGCTGGTTACGTGGGTGTCAAATCACAAATGTCGTGGTAGGTGTCACATTTTTATTTTAGAATACAATGTGGATTTATTTTGTACATGAGCGATCACCTGTGGTCGAAATTCAACCGTAGATTAAACAATAAAATCTATTTTAAGTTTGACAACATACTTTAGTTAACCCCATATTATATAATACTAATACTAATGTCAAACTTAATACAAGGTTGTGTAACACCTGTGTGTGTATATTACGATCAGTGTCGAATGAATGTAGTTTGTATTGTTCATTTTTATTAATTTCGTGTGTTTCTGGCGCACATTATATAAAAATACTAGCAGCAGCTTGCAGTCCGCTGCATTATAAAAGTTTTTGACGAATCCCGCGGGATAACCTTATTTTTTTATAGTAGCCTATGTGCTATTCCAGGTCATCGTCTACCCGTGTGCCTAAAATTCAAATCCGTTTAGTAGGTTTTGCGTGATTTAGTAACAAACATCAAAACATGGTTTCATGTATTATCCATACTAATATTATAAATGCGAAAGTAACTCTGCCTGTCTGTCTGTCAGTCTGTATTTTCTTCACACCTAAACCACTGGACCGATTTAAATTAAATTTTGTACAGTGATAGTTTGAGACCCGAGAAAGGACACAAAATATTTAGTATTTAATATCAGCAAATAGTTTTTATCCCAGAAATTCCACGGAAACGGGAACTATGTGGGTAAAACCCATATATATTATTGTATATTTTAAATCACGGTAATAAGGAATAACTTATCTAGGTTACTTCTATTCTACTATAATCTACCAAACTTTGAATATTTTAGAGAGTATCGGGGACGTACACACAGGTCACTTATTGGTGCGGTACTGCTTTAGTGCGAGCGTGAATTGCTATTTATCAGTGGCAAAACACTGATCAGTTTCGGAATTAGATGGCTCATATTGCTACTCTATTAGGTTACATGCTCGATGCTCCTACACGATAATGGTGACATTTTCTGCATCGTCTCGCCTGATCTTAAACTTTCCGCCTTTCTTCGGGCTATATCATCAATCAATCAGTCAGTTAGTGATTATCAATGTCGTGTTTCGTTTTAGAGGGTAAGGTAGCTAGTAAAATGTGGAAATATTCCTCTTTCTTTTCTTCATCAGGAGATCTGTCTGCTTGTATGTTATATCTTATTTGCTATCCTTGTAAACAATGAACTATGCGCCGCGAACATGCCCGTAAACATTTTTATAAGATTATTTTTATTCCTTTAGTATTTTTTTTCGCTCAATTTAGCATTTAATTCTGACACTTGAATTTTATTGTTGCTAACTTAAATTAACTGTTTGCCGATGTTAGTTTTTTACGTTTTTTATTTCACCCAAAAATAACCGTCCGTTAATTTAATTTTTCGCAAACATAATTTAACGCTGCAAGTATCTCATTGAAAGTCATACTTATAATATTAGTTTTTCGTATGGTTAATAATTCCCCTTTCTTTTTAGGGTTCTGTACCAAAAGATAAAAACGGAACCCTATTACTAAGCCTCCGCTGCCTGTCTGTCCGTCTGTCTGTCTGTCACCAGGCTGTATCTCATAAACCGGGGTAGCTAGAAAGCTACAATTTTCATAAATTTGTATTTTCGTTGCCGCTATAACAACTAATCTTAAAAATAAACTAAATGAAAATATTAAATGTTAATACATAAAACAAACGTTATTTTTTGCCGTTTTTTTATAGATGGTAGTACGGAACCCTTCGTGCGCGAGTCCATTGACTCACATTGACATGACTCACACTTGGCCGGTTTTTTACGTATTCGGTAGCAAAATCAAGTACCAACACCAGTATTATATCAATCAGTCCTACGTCCGGTTTCCAAAACGCAAATTAATATTAAAAAGCAATTAATCTTTAACATATCATTTGCTTGTAAAAATAATGTTGAGCACAAATTAAATGCTTGTTAAAATTAATTTGTGTTTTTAAAAACCGGCTGATGCTGTATAATTACAAATTATTAATTACCACGGGCAAAAATTACATATTTTATTGCTTTTATGTGTTTGTTCGTTTTGCTAATGATTTATTTTATAAGTTCGATAGCTCAGAGAGTAAATGATGAATAAAGTCAAAGGTAAGAGTTAATTAAGAACTAGATTATACTAGTAATAGACAATAATTCGTATTTCAAAAATATTTAACTTACCAAACCAGTCTATTACAAAAACTTGTTTCTGTATAAAATTTTAAGCAATGCTTTAAAATAGTGTTGGTGTTGGTCCCGGGCTCCTTTTTTTTATGTCGAGGGCTCTTAGACCATTAAGACCGCGGTATAGGCTAGCCCGTCGATTAGCACCTTAAGGTATGTCACGTGAGTGTATTGTGTGTAATGTTTATTTTTATGAATTAAATGTATTGCTAAAGCATTTTGTTTAAAAACTAGCTGTGCCCGCGACTTGGCGTCAAAATAAATCTAAAAAAGTAGCCTAACTTACTCCTTGTTACATCAGCCATCTATCAGTGAAAGTCTCGTCAAAATCGGCCCAGCCGTTCTAGAGATTAGCCGGAACAGACAGACAAACAAAAATTGTAAAAAATGTTATTTCGGTAGATGTACCGTGTATACATCATATGCATTTAGTTGAAACCGGTTATTTTAATATTACAAACAAACACTTCAATTTAATTTATTTGTATGTATAGATATTAGGTTTCTGCAGTCCTTCGCAATGTCAACTTGAACTGTGCTTAATTTCATGCTCCTCCGTTTGCGTAATAACTGGAAAAAGGGGTATAAAGTTTTTCCTTCACGTATTAATAGGTAAGATATAGAAAGAAGAAGACATAGATATGACCGCCCCGTTGGTCGAGTGGTTAACGACCCTGACTATGCAATCGACGGGGCTCGGGTTCGATCCCCGTTTGGGAGAAGCATTTGCGTGATAAGCATAAATGTTTGTATTTCCGGGTTTGGGAGTTTATTAAATATATTCCAGTATTTATATATTTATGTATTATATTAGTATCGTTGACTAACACCCATAACACAAGAAAATAATTTGCTTACTATGGGGTTAGATCATAGTAAGTGTAATTTTTCCCGTGGATAGGTACCTATTTATATTTATATAATATAATAATATTTTCATATGCCATATTATTCAATTGACATTAAATTTCTTCTTTATTATGGTTACAGACTGAGATAGCAAACGTAATAGCAGTCGGCGGTGCAACTGATATGATTGCGAGGTTACTGCTCGGAGTGTCGGGTCAATTTTTCCGAATAAACAGTCGACACATGTTCTTTTCGGGAGCATTATTAGCCGCCATATTTAGATTAGGTGAGTTACTATTTATTTCTATCCATATTTTTTAGAGTCTCGTCTGTTTCTTACTGTCATTACTCATTACTCATTACTCATTAGTGACGTTGCTTTACCTATTCCTGTTATGCTGCGGCCACACTTGCGTCTATCGTCACAAAGCTTCGCGCAATGATGCGATACATGCAGATGTGTCCGGCTATTATCAGCTATCGTCACAAACATTCCGACTGCGTATGCCTTAGGGGGTGTCCACAAATTACGTGAGATGTGAGATGAATCTTACGTTGGAGAGACGGGGGGTCTCAGCAAATATCACGCAATTTTTTTCCGATTGAAACAAAAATCATTACAATCATTCACTAATTCTTTCAAAAGAAAATAATTTCATTCATACTTCGACGTTATACAGTCTTAACTCGTAAATAAAAGCATGAAGCAATTTTTTTTCTTTTTACAATAACAATACAAAGCGTTTACATATTTAAGAAACATTTTGAAAAATCTCACGTGAGATTTGGGGTTGAGGGAGGGGTTGAATAAAATCTCACGACACCTCACCAGGGGGACAGGCAGGGACAGAAAATTTAAAAAAACACCTCACGTAATTTATGGACACCCCTTTAGCGCTTTAATATCTTCGAGACGGTAGGTACACTAAGGTGCGGCCGAAGGGTTATAACAAAGTCGTTGACAATCCATACTAGACCAATAATGTTTGATTTCTTGCACCAAATTATTTCTGTCAATATGAGACGCGGGGAAAAGGAAGACGGTATTCCAATTGGCTAATTTAAAATCAGTATTGTAACGCGTGTGTTTAAGGTCACTGGATAAGTCAGTACCCATTTTTGCGTTTCGGTTGGGATTGATTATAAAAATTAGTCTGATATGTTGACAGAACAGTTGGTTTGTTATTAGGTCTCTAGTCTGTTACTCAATAAACAAAGTGAATGCTCATAGGCGTCGAGTTTCAGTTTACAAGAGTCACCGACAAGCTTATGGTATTGCATTTCTGTGACGGCGATAGTAACGGATCTAAACTATATATAGGAAAGACTATATAACTATAAAGAGGAAAGATTTGATTTGTCACCAGGATATTTGTCAAAACAGAACAAATGAGCGGAAATTTGATAGATTTATCTTGTTTAGCTTAGGAGTTTCCATAGCCACCTTTCAGTTCTATCGTCGGAACCCTAGAAATCATCCAGCACCAAAGTATATGTCAAAAAGAAACGAATAAGCCCACACTCGATGAGTTTATCTGGATTAGCTTAAGAGTTCTCATAGGCCTCTACCATCTCTAACATCAGGCTATATAAGCCATCCTGCTCCAAAATCATTAAAAGAATGAGTTTGTAAAAACAGAACAAATGAGTCCAAACTAGATGGATTTATTGAGGAGTTCCCATGGTGATCTTCCAGTTCAATCATCAGATCCTTGAAATTATCCAGCACCAAATGTTTGTTAATACAAGTCAAATGAGTACTGACTTAACCAATTTCAAACTCCACTAACTTACCACTTTCCATTGGTGAGTTTCAGTAGTACTTTTTTAGTTCCAACTTCAGATCCTCGTCATCATGAGTACCAATTAAACTTAGTACGTACTTATAGCAACAACACCAATGAGCCAAAACTCGGATGTCTCGTCAAGACTCTGCATCTGAGAGTTCCAGTCCCTACATCTAAGCTACATCATGATATCAGCTGGATTGTACCATAATATTGCAATTTGCAAGTTTTAGTATAAACGGATATCAGTTAGTCATTAAAAAAATG
Source organism: Apodemia mormo (assembly GCA_036924255.1). Taxonomy (NCBI): domain Eukaryota; kingdom Metazoa; phylum Arthropoda; class Insecta; order Lepidoptera; family Riodinidae; genus Apodemia; species Apodemia mormo. The sequence goes on from JAUPFN010000002.1 coordinate 39,465,402, forward strand.
ATTTGCAATATACAGAAAATCTGTTGTTTACATAAGAACATATAATAAAAGCTCATGATCTTCAAATGAGGATCTAGCACCATCAGATCAAGGTCACTATGATATTGCAATATAACTTATGTAACGGGATACAACATTTATTATCAATATATACTTTACAAGTTGTTTGATTTCTTTCATTAATTTAAAAAGAGCTGATGGCTCGATGACTGGATGGAAATGGTTGAACAGATTTTATTGAATCATAACTAAGAACTATCTCGCAAAATAGGGCTTTCATTTAAAAAAACGCAACCAATTCGGATCATCCGACAGAGCGCTACGTTGCCACGGACAGACACACAGATACATAGATACACAGATACAAATATACAAATATACACAAATACACAGGTACACAGGTACACAGACACACAGAGACAACCATCGAATTTATGATTCTTATATTTTTTCCTACATATTATTATAAAACAAAATCCTATCCTAAGTCTATTCGCTATAAACTGAAAAATCACTAAACGGGTTTTCATGAGATTTTCACAAATACATGAGGAAGGTTTAGGTATGTGATTTGCCAAGATTTTTTTGTATATATTACCTGTGCGAAGCCGGAGCGTGTCGCTAGTATTCTATAATATTTTATAATACCTATTATATTTGTTCTAGTTTTAATACAGTTTACAACCTACATACCACTGTTGATTGTGACTGCTATCCTGGGAGCTTCAAGGTCTCTGGTACACATTGCTCAACCAATAGTAATCGCAGAGCACGTGCCGATCGAGAGGTATCCACCTGCATATGGGCTCTACATGTTATTAGCAGGGGCAATCAGCTTAAGTGTGGGACCAATGATAGGTAAGATATATTTTTGTATTAAATGAACAACATAGCTTCAAACTGGACGTCGGCGTTCTGCGGCGCGGCGGCGAGAGCGGTGCGCTTTGACGCAGCTCCCCGCACCGCCGTCGTGCTGCTGTCATCCAGTTCATTTCAATAAGGATCTATGTATTAGATCACGCCCCGGATGATAGGCGGCGATGGGGATCACTACTCGTCGTCACTCGTCAACCGACAAACCGGTAAATCGTGATAAACTGGAAATTTTATAGACGTTACTTTGCCTATACCGTAAGGGAACCGAGTTTGATAACAGCTTTATATTGTCTGCTATCAACCCACAATTAGTATTTAAAAATTGGCTAAAACTTTATAACTATATAAAATTTTCCTGATGACGTTGTAATTACTGAAACCGGTATGTGTAAAATAATATTAATAAAAGGTGAACTAGAAGCATAAGTGATATTAATTGCAATAAAATTAAAAAAAAAATATATTTTGCATAAATTCTTAATAAAATTAACTTAATTCTTACATTAACCTTTTTTAGACAAGTTTGTTTCAATACATTTTTTAAATTGTAAATCTTTAATAGCATCAAGAAGCTTATTGTAGAAGCATATACATTGCCCCATAAAAAAGTGCTTATTCTGTGGAGTCAAGATACTTGCTCAATGTAGGAGAGTGGAAGGATAGTTGTAGTAGGGGCAAATAGTAACAAGCATTTTTACCTAAATAATAGAATGTAATAATTTGTTTTTCAATCTAACCTACTATTTAATACCTTTCTATCATATGAGCACGATATGCATCCCGCCGGACGGCGTAGGTGGCGGTGTTGTGCAGGCGCTCCGATAAGGTCAAGTAATGGACTTTTTTTCTTTCAAGAAAAATTGATTATCTTTGATATCAAGTTGTTTAGCGGTTGTTGAATTATTTAAATACTTTAGCGTTTGTTTAGTTCGTTTATGCTAACTGTAATTTTACACCTAAGAAGAGACGAAAAAATGTAGCAGTTATTTCAAAAAGCCGTGCAGTGGGGTATGTTGTATGTAACACTCCTCACTTTTTTTCGAGGCCGTTTCTACAAAACATTATTGCAGGTTTGATCAAAATTTATTTGAAATCGATGCGACGGTTGAATAGTAAGCTCGATCGAACAGTACTGCTGCGTTTCGTAAATAAGAAACAAGGAAGCTTCCATAGCCAAGAAACGAAAAATTGATACAACTAGCCCCCCGTTCCCCTAAATTCGCAACAAGATTTTTTTTTATTCCTTAAATTTAGCGAGTGACTATTAAAATTCTTATTATTATATACTACTACCCTTCAAACCTGAACACGACAGTGTCAAGCAATGACACTATTGGAGCAGGATTAGATAAGGCGGTAGTACCAGACCCGGGCGAGACAATGCAGAACTCTACCACCTAGTAGTCACGAAGGTAGTCAGTCATCTTTTACGAACTGCCCGCCTTTGAAGAATAGTCCAACAGCCGTTCTGCTGTTGGACTATTCTTCAAAGGCGGGGAAACAATACGGGGAAGAACTACAAGTTGAACTAGCTGATACTTGAGCAATTTTCAATTTTACCATATAATAAAGATATCTGTGATCCATTTATAAATCAGCAAATAATCGATAGTCTACTACTGCCGACCCAGTCTAGCATCAAAGATTACATACAATATTTATCTTATTTTAATAAAAATAATTGTTTTATTAGATTTTACACTTTCAGTCGTCGGCACTTGGTGAATAATAATTATTACGTACTGAAGATGCTTATTATATTAAATATAATATTGAATAAATTAGTAACACAGACCATATAGCACATAGATTTAGATTAAATAGAGACTACAAACACAAATATTAACTTTTATATTGAAAATAATTTTAAAATGACCACTGCATTTAAAAAAACGTTGCTGTATTGCTAATAAACATTTAAACAAATTGCTACTTTATGGATAAAGTTATTTACGATGTGTTATATTGAAATTGAATATTGTTGCTTGACGTCTTTAAAATGATATCCATAATAAATAGGTAATATTTCCACTGTTTTCGATTCGAATATAAATTTATTTATATAATGTAATTCGACTAAATTTTGAAACCATATCATATAATCAGCGGATAAGAAATCCAAAGTTAAACTATATAATATATATAGAATGCTGAGGGAAACATATATATATATATATATATATATATATATATATATATATATATATATATATATATATATATATATATATATATATATATATATATATATATATATATATATATATATATATATATATATATATATATATATATATATATATATATATATATATATATATATATATATATATATACATACCTACCGAATTTTATATTTAAAAATAATTTTAAAATATCTACCTACTTCATTAGGCAGAACTAACCAGACTTCAGTCACCAGAGTGTGTCTGTTGACCTTGCCCCACGCCAATACGTGTTTTCAACTTTTTACTAAGTTTGTCATTTCTATAGAAAGTATAGTATAACTCTTATGCCGCACTTGCTTCTATCGTCACAAAGCTTCGTGCAATGACACGATAGATGTAGATGTAACCGGGTATTCTCGCATACATTCCGGACTGCGGGTGCCTTAGTGTGCATACAACTTCGGGAAAATTACTGTTTAAGCGTTCATCAGAAATCAAAGCATTCAGCGACCGTTTATTAATCATATTGCGTTGCAAAAAGAGTCCCACGCCAAGATCTTAATTTAAATGATATAACACATAGTTTATATTTACCCTGAGTTCCATTCTAAATATTGAAGAAGATTTTTTAAAATGGAACGGATAGATTTCGGACTATCTCCTACACACAAACTTAAAAATTTTACCTGTCTAAAATATTATTTTAGAAATACGTTTGAAACCACATACTTAAATATGCGCATACAGTTCAAATTAATAAATATGTCAAGTTAATGTTATAGTACATTGTATTTGACACTAACATTTTAACAAACTACATATAAATAAATTTACTTAAATTAAAAACAGTGATATTATTTTATGAGCACATAATTATGAATACGTCAAGCAAGAATTGTCGATTTTAATAGGTCATATATAGTTAATACTTTATATATAAAGTAGCAATTTGGTATTTTTACTAACAATATAGATGATAGTAGTATGTTTTTAATACAGTAGCATTTTCAAATTTATTTTTAATTCAATGTTATTAACGTATGTTTTTGACGGATTCTAAAACGGCTAAAACGATTGCGATAAAATGACAGACAATCTGCAAATTAACCTGGAGGGCGATAGACATTGGTCCCAGGAACAAACTTTTTTAACTTCCCACCACGTATGTAGATAAGGAAGTCATTGATTTAACCTCGATTTTCGAAAATCGAGTTTTCACCAAATGTCCACGTTTTGAGGTCCTAGGAACTTTTTCCGACTATTTTCACGATGACGTCAGTATGTCTGTATGTATGTATGTGTGCGTTTGTGTTTGTGTATGTAAACATCTCATTACTTTTGAACGGCTGGACCGATCGAAACGCGGTTGATGGCATTCGATTGAATTCAGTTCAACTTAGATTTCCTGAAAATATGAACCGATTCGGTCTAGGAGATTTTGAGAAATTTTGAAAAAACCCCAAAAAATGATTTGGCGAAACAGTATTTTTTTAACATAACTTCCAGATTAATGTACCGATTGAGTAAACTAATCAGCTCTATTCCACCTTCCTTCCTTTTTAGCAAACTTAATATTTTTAAATAACTTTCAAGTTAATTCACCAATTGCCTTAAAAATCTTATCAGCTTTTCTCCTTTAAGAACTGCGTCAAATACCGTTAATTTAATCAAAGTCAATTTGTTTGGGATTTATCAATGAAGAAAATAAAAATAAAATATTTTTTAACATTGCATCGAAATTTTTCAACCTATCGATTACTTAACTAAAGCAATATTTTAGATTTAAAAAATTGAGTTGAATGCCATCATCGTTTTCAAAATAAACAGCTTTTCAAAAATCAATATACTGCCGTTTTTAACAAAATAGATGTTTGAACTGAAAAATCAATGCTTATATTTTACTCTTTTGAGCTTAAAATACCTTAATTTAGTGGGAATTTTCAGGGATGGCCCTTAGGGTCAACCGTTTATACATTTTTTGATTAATAACAAGCTGAAGTTTTGTGAACAGCTTCGTTTTGTCGAGACGCCCATCTTTTCCATTTTCGAAAAATCGACACCTCCGGCGCATAACGTCGTATACAGTTTTTTAGTTTAAGTATAAGTTTATTTTTGTCATTCTCGAAAATACACAACTGTAAGCGTTTCTAAAACTTGTTAATTAAGTTTTTTTTTTAAATTTAAATTAAAATTATTCAAAAACTTGTTTTTTAAAAGTTGTTAACTTGTTAATTAAAAGTTTTTTTATTTAAATTAAAATTAATCAAAAAGGAATTTTTAAAACTCATATTTTTAAAACTCATATAATTACGATAATGTTAAATATGGATTTATATTAAAAAAGGCGTTACGACCTTATGCGCCGGAGGTATAGAAATCTTAAATCAGGTAACTTATAAAGATAGACAAAAAAGAAAACCTTAGAATGTCGGACTAAGAAAAGTTTCCACTTTACGTGTAGGACAAAGTTGCATTATAATAATAATAATTAACAAGCTATTGTGAAAAATTAAATCGTTTATAAATTGATTAATATCAATTTACAAATCTCATAATTCTGAATCTTTAGAGTGGAGGACTCGTCAGAAAAACCATCGAATTTGTAGCAAAAAAATTTTTACGTGTTTTTCATAAAATAATCAGGCGATTAAAGTAAAAAATAATTATAAAATATTTTACCTTCACCGAATTAAAATGTTCGAAGTCCCCTAACTTTATTAGTTACCCGATTCGAGATATTTCGAAGATAAAAAAGATTTGCGTCTCGCCCAAACGAAGCTGTTCACAAAAATTCAGCTCGTTATTACTTAATCAAAAAAAAGTTTGTTTCTGGGACCACGGTCTTCTTCGGTTTGTAGTGATAACCATCATGATAAATTTAAGACCTGGTATAATAATAATAATAATATCGTTCGACAAATTACGCATATCGATCCAATCCCAAAGTAAGCAAATTATTTGCTTGTGTTATGGGTGTTAGTCAACGATACTAATACATAAAATACATATATTTACACTATACCCATACATACTGAAATATCTAAACTAATATTATAAAGAGGAAAGACTTTTATGTTTGTTTGTTATAATTTAACCCAAAAACTACCTGACCGATTTAAAAAAATTCTTCCACCCTTAGAAAGCAACACTATCAAGAAGTAACCTACCTTACCCAACCTTACCTTTTTACCCAACTAACAAAAGGGAAGTAATGTTTTTTTTGTCACGCGATTGTAGTTGCGAGTAATTGCTGGTGTTTAATCAACACCCAAAACTAGAAACACAGACATTTACGTTTATCATAAAAATGTTTGTCCTTGTAGAAAATCGAACCCAAACCACCCCATTGATTGCTTAGTCAGGGTTAATAATAATCATTCAATCAACGGGGTGGTTAAATAATGACTATCAATTATTGTTTATTGCTATAACAGCATCCGTCAGCTTTGCATGCTTATGCGAAGCACGAAGTTGTTTACCCATCACCATCAGACTTCGAAGTAATACCTACTAAAATTTCAATTTTCAGGATAGTCGTATAATAATCAACTTTTGTTTGACATGGGGGTCGACTCTGGGACTTCATGATCTAAGCAAAACAGACTAAGCATTAGACCATGATTCCGTTAATAGAACTTATTTTTCAAATGACGAAAAAACGACTACATTCTCAATTCGATGCGTATATTTTTTTATGTTAGACCACGAATAACTTTCCGAGTAGTCCGAATTTGATTTTTTTAATTGGAATGTACCCAGAGGATATTCCCATTTAATTTTTTTAAATTCCAACCATAATGGTACGAAAACAAGGAATGATTGATTGTACACTCACTGATTTTAATGTATGACTACCATTGACTTACAAATATATTAGTAAGTCAATGATGACTACGCATAACTTTTCATCAGTTTAATTTTTCGTTAAAAATATAATATTATCACTAAATTTATTAAAACAAGCATACATTTTCAACTTGTAAATTAAGTTTCATAGATAAATTTAAAACCTTATGAGTATTGATTAAACTTTTTGAAATTCCTTGACGGAGAAAGTTATTCAACTCGGAGGCAACTTACTCCATTTTCTCGATTAATAATAAAGAGTGCGCCGAGAACAGTGCCTACACTTTTAATTTTAAAACTTTGTTTTAAATATAGGCATTATAAGGTTAAATAGTATATGAACATTTTGTGAATATAAACGCGATAAAACTGTCATACCTTCTTCATTTCCCCTGTTTCTCCTGATGTTTGCATCAAGTTAGCGAGACCACAAGTTACGCAAGGCTGTAAAAACATAATAATTCGTACGGTTTGTTCTTAAAGAAAAAAAAAACAAGTGACATCTATTTAATCTTTAAGTGGCATAAAATATTTTGCTTTGTTAATTTGAATTTAATACATTACTATTAGTCCAAAATCAAAAAATGTTTTATCCAAATTAGCTTTTACAGACACTTTCGACGAGTAGATCTTTCTAAATTTTTACTGAATCAGAATGCGAACATACACTTACCGACGCCCACACAAATATATAAAAATATATAAATACAGCGCACGTCAAAAAGTTTTATTTTTAGTAACAATGTTATTAACGATTAATTAATGTCATTTCAATTTTGTTTTTCAACATGTTTAATCAATTTCGTAAACCAGATATTTTAAAATTGATTAACATCTATACATCTAGCATATTATCTATACAAATGAATAAAATTGGAGTGTCTGTTTGTAATATTAAAATAACCCGCTTTTTACGAAATGCACATGGATGTATACACGGTGCATATACAAAAATAACATTGTTTACAATTTTTGTCTGATTGTCTGCTTTTTTGAATAATCTCTGAAACAGCTAAGCCAATTTTGACGGCACTCACTGGCTGATGTAATAAGACTAATAAGTAGTTTAGGCTACTTATAATTAAGAAAGCGAAGACGCATTATCGTGGTGGTGTAGATTTAAGCATACATTGGTACAGACAGAGAAAGCGACTTTATTTTATACTATGTAATGATGGTACGGATCGACTCATGAGACACAGAAAGTTTAGTAGCTATCTCTTTTAAACTTAAATGAAGATTTTCAGTCACTATTTCCCTTACTTTTGTGATGTTAACTTCAGTTGCAGACCTACCGGAGCGGGGCAAATCTTCCGTCTAATCTCGACCGTTTTTGAATGCTTTGTAGCATTCATAAATACATGTTTCTGATAAAATCAATTCCCCCTAAGCCTTTTATGGTAGTTTCAGGCCTTCCGGACACGAAATTCCATTAACAATCACAAGCTCTTTTTGTTCGGTGTTTTTGTTCATTATAAATTTTGCAATACATACCAGATTTGATCTAACTAAAATCATCACTGTATTTAATCTAAATAATTGATGCAACTCAAATTCTGCGCCAAAATGGAAAAATTTAATTTAAAACCATTAATAAATCTTCCATTCCCCAAACTTTTTGACTGTAACTGTACTTAAATGTACTTCAGTTGCCAGTAAAAACACTTAATAATTTCCCCAAAAACTCTCTTGTTTTTAATAAAAATATCGGATCGAGTCATCAATGCAGTGGACATTGATGTAACGTTTTCAGACAAGAACATCGATTTTATTGTCTGAAACATTGTCACATCGTTTACATCACGGATTAAATGGATACGCTTTTTAAGGTAATTTCTTAGCTTCTCAGTGTAGCTTGTTATGTACAGAAAAACAGAGTTATACTACTTACCGATAATTTTTCGGTACGATAAAACAGTACGATATGGTTTATTTCTATTTTTTCACAATTTAATATAACCTACGCAGTGACACGTTTTCTTCCCAGTGGCGTCTCTATTAGTTTTAATGTGGTCTGTGGTTAACATAACTGGATTTAATCATCAATTTAAATGTTACTCGTTTTATTATAGTTATTAACTTTTTATAACAACCATCTTAATCATGAATTTTATGTTTCGATAAATGAAAAGTAGACGTCTTATATGCAAATTATAAAAGACGGTTCTTTTATAATGTAAAATTGATATCTTAAAGTCTAGCACTAAAATGTTATACAAAACATTTAGCCGTTAACATGTTTTTATAAGAGACTCGCTGACTCGCGCAGCTTTGCCCACAACGTACATGTAGTACATTTGAGTAAAACAACTTGTAAGGTAGCGTAGCTACTAAGGGGCTAATCGGGGCAGTGCCCCGGGGCGCTCAAACTCCCCCTGAGTTCTCTCTCTCTCTAACTCTAAGGTTTACCTTATACCTCAGTCAGTTACTTTTATACATATATGTATATATATATATATATATATATATATATATATATATATATATATGTGTGTGTGTGTGTGTGTGTGTGTGTGTGACCTAAAGCTAAGAGAATTATTATTGTAACTGTTATGTAGTATCGTGTAATATTTGTAGTGTTATATTCATATGTGAATAGAAATAATAAATAGGTATCATTGGAAAAATTACACGAATTGATCTGACTTATAGTATGATATGCTTGTAGTATGGGTGTCAGTCAACGATACTAATACATAGAAATACATATGTAAATACTCTAATATATTTAATAAACACCCGATCCCAAAATACAAACATCTGTGCTAATCACACAAATCTCTGTCCTTGCCGGGAATCAAACCCGGACCCCATTGATTGCGTAGTTAGGGTCGCTAACCACTCGACCAACGGGACCGTCCAATAGGGAGGTTTATGTGGATGCAACACCCACATAAACCTCTAATTATAGGTTTAAGGTTGTTTAGCAAATAATTAAGATGTATACTTTTTTAAATAAATAAATAAAATAAATAGACCAAAAATCATTACTGCCGTTTGCTCGCATGGGTAAAAAAACTAGCCTGTGCCACTTCTGAATAGTATAGCTTTCTAAATGTGAAAGAATTTTTAAAATCGGTCGAGTAGTTTTTGAGTTCAATCGTAACAAACAAACAAACAAAAAATGAAATCATTCCACATTATAATAAATATTAGTTTAGACATAATGGTGTGCGGTCTTTTGCCAAGCAAATCTGTACAGTTGTTATAAATACTAGCAAACGCCTGTGGTCGAAATTCGACCATACAGTAAGCAATAAAATCTCTTAAGTTTGACAACTGACGTTAGCCGTAAAGAAAATAGTATATATTATGTGTATGTAAATTATAATGTATTATGCTAAATTAATATAGTGTGTGTAATGTTTATTTATATTAATTTAATGTATTTCTTGTGAATTTTTTTAAAATACTAGGTTTCTGCAGTCCTAAGCTATGTAAACTTGAACTGTGCCAAATTTCATACTTCATCGTCTTAAAATGGCTGTAAAGATTTTCCTTCACGTATTAATATATAAATATTAATATATATATAAAAATCAATCCCTATTTTTCTTGGTCACGACATCACGCCTGAATGGCTGGACCAATTTCGGTATTTTTTTTGTTGTGTTTGTAATTGTAAGGAGAAAGTTCTTATAAAAGAAAATATTAAGAAAATTGCGCGTAAAATTAGAAAATTTAAGAATACTTAACCACCATATAAAGCTTAATGCCATTTTGGCTGCGTGGAAGGACAATCCCGTAGTCTTATATAAATTACGTGTCACGTTGTTTGTCCGCTATGGATTCCTAATATGTAAGGCAAAACAACGTTTGCCGGGTCAGCTAGTTTAATATATAAAATAGAATCTTTATAGTTCTCTAGCAGTATTACTTTTTGGCCCTAAACCACCTTATTCCAAAACGAGGTCTATAGTACTGAACTTAATACCAAGTTTAGTTCTTGTACTAAAATATAAAACGTTATTATAAAACCGGGCTAAGCGCTAGTCCGAAGAAATAAGAATGAATTTTAGTACTGGAACTAACTTGAATACCGTAACAAACCTAGACTTCTTAGTCTTGGTTTAAACCTGGTACTAAGTATGTTTTTGTAATAAGGCGGAAAGAGTCTAAATCCTGCTCTAGTTGTTGCTTTATGTTACGTTCTAATATGCGGAACTTATTGGCTTTAAGAAACTTTAAAATAACTTACGTTTAAATGTGAAAGTTTTGTATGTTTGTATATTTAGACGTTTTGATGTTTGTTATTCAGTTACGTAAAAATGACCAAACAAATTTGGATGAAAATCGTCATACTAGTAGATGACCTGAAACATCATATAGGATACATTTTACATACATACAAAGGAAAAATTGTTCCCGCGGTATTAAGCAAAAACTTTTAAAACACCTAGCATTGTAATAATTGTAAACAGTACAAAGTTTAAGAAATGATAAGTTTTACCAAGTGTTGACGACGGAAAGGATAAATTATATATTTGTGTTCTTTTTTAAGGTTTTGTACGTGATTACACCAGCAGTTACTCCATAGCATTTGTGATGCTCGCAATATGCAATTTCTGTTGCGTCTTACCTTGGATGTTGGAGGCCATAGTACGATACACAAAAAGCAGAGTTGAAAGGAGCTCAACGTGACAACGTGCCATACATTTTTTTTAGGATTCTTTACATTCGTGAAAATTTTTGACACAAGCCATGTGGTTGTCGTCAATTGTGAATATTGTTTTTGGCAAGCTAAGGAGTTACTTTTTAAAATGGCTTATATTTAATTTGTTTTAATAAATATAGTAACGGTTTAAATTTTATTTAGACTTTTTACGCTTATTTATTTACATGTTTTTATAAGTGATCGTTTGACAATGATTATTTTCCATAAATATATGTTATAAATATACACAAATATTCCCACTGAAGTATTTTAGATTCTGTACCTCTCTGTATTCACAGATTGCACTGTGATTTTGACTAATTCCAAAACAAATTTGCGTAGTTGTGTGCAGGTGGTGACCCTATCATTGCTAAATTTAACTTATTTGGATTACTTATTTAATCAAGTCGTCTCCTTTATCTAGCAAAATCGACATTGGTAACAGACCAGGGTTGTTGCTGATGCAATTTTTTCACAGTATCGCCGGATTGTGATGTTAATGCTGATTTTTCATACCAATATCAGTTATTGCTGATATTAATAAATTACTTTAATAAAACAAATCCTAATTTAAAATTATAAGCAAATGTGATATATTATTTTGAATGTCAATGTTATAATATTTTAATACAATTAATAGTTGCACTTATTATTGAAATACGCACGCAGGATTCTAACCAAGAAGTATAGTAGTTATTTAATTTAACTCAATATCTTTCAACTAATTTATGTTGACAATACAATCGAATGAGGGAACTGAATGCTTTTTATACTGTCTATAATTGGTTAAAAGTTAAGACTATGAGAGCACGTTAGTTACGGCTTGATCATAATTAAAAATCGGGATCAATCGTTCCTCATGCGGATGATGCTGATCTTAAAAATAATGCAGATAATTCGTGTTGATGCCAATATTCGTAACAATCCTGATACAGACATAGAAGTCTTGGATTCGTATCCTCTTTCAAATAGTTAAAATTTGACGTGTACTGGAAACCATAATGTATCCGAGACTGAATGTATGAGCGTTTGTTAATTGTTGGCCACCATCACAAAATGTCGCATTCCTTCATACCTCTTTGGGAATATGGGTGTATATACAAGGTGTTTATTTATAAATTGATAATAGGTTACCGGTGGGAGGGATGCGCTGTACCGCGCTCCCGGCTGCATGGGTACCACCATCTTGCCTATTTCTCCCGTGAAACAGCTTTGCTGTGTTTCGGAGAGAAGGGCAAGACAGGCAGTGTAATTACTGGCACCGAGACTTAAAATCTTATGTCTCAGGATAAGCAACACATGAATGGAATACCTTGGCTAGTTCCAGCCCAGGTAATCCCATTTTTGTTTATTGGCGACGTCGACCACTTACCATCAGGTGACGTGTCTGCCAGTTTGCCTATCTCAATAACATAAAAAAAAGTTAGGTATGTAACAACTGAATTCTTCGCTACCAATTTTGAATGTGGAAAAGCGAGACAAGTAAAATCAATTTAAAAGAATGTCCCACCATCAGCGATGTGCATCTTGCGATTCCTTAATGTAATAATGCAAATAAATAATTGATTTATTACTTTTTCCTGCAAAAAAAAAAGTAGGTATCAGTTTAAGTTTTATATATTTAGTTTTCTCATTTTTTATAATTTTTACATAATTTTGTATGTTTTTCTTATGATCATGTTGTTGTTACATTTACCTTTGTGTACAATAAACAATTAAATAAATGAATAAATCATACTATAATTTCTATCTTGTTATCCAAAATTGTATATTCCGAAGAAGTTGTGGATTTGAGTTGTATTTTTGTCATTTTATTTCATGTGTATGTAAACTAATTGTTCTGTGGTTTTCGGGTTCATAAAACAAATTTTGCTAATATTTGATAGTTTCTAACTTGAATTACAGTTTTACTTACAAGGCTTTGAAGACATGCCCCTAAACATACAGGTATAATATAAATAAGTCGTCGTTTATTTGGTGTTACTAATAATATCCTAATATATGTCATCTTATATTGCATTTAAAAATTTAATTATCTTATAATAATTTGGTTTTTTCCTTTGTTTCATTAGATATGATAAGAAAAAATTTTGATTGAACAGGAAATACTCACATGTGTCAAATAGTTAAGAAAACGATTGTGCTTTAATATTTAGAATGTATTTAACTGATCGCTTTTGTTATAGGAAATATTGTATTACATTGTTAAAAATTACTAAATGGCATGTTAAGTCGCAAAAACCTTAAACTATTTAAACACTAATAAAAAACAGCAATAACCAACTTCTAAAGATACAAGAGATTGGCTGTTATATTTTATAGAACATATAATAAGATTTTTCCAAATTTATATGGAACCAAATTGAAAGCATTTCTCCAACAAAATCGGTTAGATGTACTTCCCAAGAAGTAGGATTTTTTTATGTGTGTTATCTCTGAACTCGGTCATTTATTAACCTTCCAATTCAATCGATTTGGTCACATTTTAATTTAGCGAAGAACTTAGGCAAGTTTCTGGAGATACAGGAATCCTGTGTTGGCGGGTAGAATAGATCTATGCGAAGGCGAGGCTATACGAGTCACTACCATCGTGGCTACTAGGTTATAGAGTTCTGGTTTGTCATGTCGCCTTGGTTTGGTTCCACCGCCTTATCCATTCCTGTCGCAATAGCGTAAGTGCTTATCAAGGGTTAAATTATACATTTGGCACAAAGACCCCGCTACAAGGTAATTACGCACCATAAATTCCTATGGCGTTTGTAGGCAATGGTTGTCTCTTTCCACCAGGATAACCATCTACTTGTTTGGTATCTTACGATTTAAGAGGGCACCGAGCTGTTAAAGCAAATCGATAATTTGGCCGTCTACAGGACAGAAGGAAGCGTAATGGTTCTGCCTAGGATGGGCAATACGAGTGCGGATTTTGATATTTCTATTTTATCATTAAAACTTATACACATTTTAAAAATATAAAGTGTATAAGTTATTGAAAACATGTTGTTTTGCTATTGTTTAAGAACTGATGACCTTCCGTAAGTATTTACGCCATACTAAGAGTTTTCCTTTTTTTTAAAGGTAACATTATTTTTTTTCTATCGAGGAAACTACAAGTTATCATGTTTCCAAGTTGTAAATTTTTTGCGTGAATCCTTGAGTGTCTTACTTATGAATTGCATAGCTATGGATATCTTAAATAATAACGATATACCAAGGGTTCTACCGAACTCATTAATTAAAATAAAGCTTGCGCCCAGCTAATTTCGAAATTTTCGAAATTAGCTGGGCGCAAGCTTTACAGCGACGAAAGTCGGTTGTTGGAATTTACTGCGTTTAAATTATAAGTGTGAAAAATTCACTGTGACGAGATTACTTGAGCGAATATTGATCAGATGATTGCAGTTATGTCGGAATATTATTTAGCACATTGATGATCGCTATTAAACTAAAACAGCGACGAAAGTCGGTTGTTGGAATTTACTGCGTTTAAATTATAAGTGTGAAAAATTCACTGTGACGAGATTACTTGAGCGAATATTGATCAGATGATTGCAGTTATGTCGGAATATTATTTAGCACATTGATAATCGCTATTAAACTAATATACATGGTGTAGGGACGGTCTATTGAAAATCAAAACCATTGCTTGACCATGATTTTAAGATGAAAACTTTGGAAATTTTTGTGATAAATTTTTGATTTTTTTCACCTTGATTTTGTATATATTGATTTACTGTAACAGTGTTTTTTTGTAAAAAATATGATAAAATTTGAGGTAAAACACAAAATAAGCTATCTATTATGCATCACATGCCGTCCGTGCATGCAAACGGCTGACTCGAGAGTTCCGCGGTTACGACAAGTCCGTGCAATGTACGCTTTACATTGCGTGGCATGAAAATAAGAAAAAAACCTTAAAACGCAAATTTTTCATTTCTCACAAAAAAAGGAATTGCCATCGTGATGGCATGATTTTTTTAATTTTTCAACAGACAGTACCTTACACGCTGTATGCCATATATTCCAAACCAAACATATTCTAACTGCCTTAAAAAGATATAGGTACTTACGTAATTCAGTGTTTTTTACCAAATAACCAAACTTTTTATGGCTATGTTGTTACCCACTGCCAATTGAACATGCTAATCTATTAAGATATTTAGGTTTTTTTGCTAAGTATAATAACATGTAATTTTTATTAATAATTTACATCAATTTATGTGGTAATTTTTATAACAAGATGTCGTAAAGTCTGCAATGTTTTTATTGCCAAATAGTGTCAAAAATATGTTTAATATTATGAATTATTTATATTTACATTAGCTTAAGCCTTATCTAGTCGTAATAGTAATATCTTTATTTGCAGTACACGGAAAATTGTATGAATACCGTTATAAAATACATAGTATATAAAATATACAGTGAGTAATGAAAATCCCGTCCGATAGTCAAAGGCATTATCTGCTAGCTTAACACGATAATACATAAATCGTTCCTTCCCATCAAAGAAAGAAATCAAAAAAAATATTTACGAAATTATATTTTCTGTTACATTTTGAAAACAGAACGAATTTCAACAAATCCGCGCTAATAGCGCCGTGGTTAATTTAAAAAAAAAACGGCGTATTAAGAAAAGTATTTTTTCAGTTTTCTGAGAAACACAAATTTGCCCGGGATTGGAAAGTGCCCGGTTGGCGATAGGCTTGCCACCTATCACATTGTGGGACTCTAAGTATCTTCGGCTAATCGTGGGTGCACTTGTTGTACCTCTGCCTACACTTTCGGGGATATGGGCGTGAAGATAATTTTTTTTATTTTTTCATTTTGTGGATATTGAGGGATAATTTTTTTCAGATGAAATTTAGAAATCGTAAATTCAATTATAAATATTACCCATGCTGACAAAAAGTTTTGACCTCTTTACCAATATAATATGTAGTCTATAAAAAGGTCTATATAGAAACGCTACATCAAACACGCGTCGCGTCCCATTTGGAATATTTGCAAAATTCAAGGGAAATTTAATAATGATGAGAATTTCAAAAAAATATGAAATTTTTATTTTTTTAACTATATTCATTTCATTATTTTTTTATATATTATACTTCTTTCGGGTCTGGTTTTTCTTACTTATTATATACTAGCTGTGGCCCGCGAGTTCGTCCGCGCGGACTTCTTTTACTCCGCACAGTACCTCTCCCGCAGGTGATAGCGTGATAATATGTAGCCTATATGTTGACCCGACCTGTACGAAAGGATTTTGCGCAATGTAACCTTTAAGTTTAATTTTAATTAAGGAAACTTGAATAAATTACCAGACAGCTTACCTTTCCAAGACATCACATCATTCTCGGATGATATATACATAAATAATAATGGACTAAATATGTCTGTTTTAATTCGTTAACGTCGGCTTGCACTTGCAGATAATACTTTTAAAAAGTAAATAGTTTGGTGCAAGCGGGTCTTAATAAATATTTATACATATTTTCGTACTTTTTGGGTTGTATAATTTAGAAAAAAAAAATTTACTATTTTTTCATTACGCTATAAAATTCTAACGTGTTTTTTTTGGAACGAAGTCCTTATAGCACGGTATTGCGGGCTAAAGGACTAGACCAAATAAATATGTTTCAATAAAAAACCGATACCTTTTTGCACGAATTTTTGAGGCAATTTCCAATCGCCTAGGAAACTAAAACTTTTTTAATCGATTTAGCCTGCCGTTTAAATGCCAGTTTATGCCAATATAAATAAATAGAAATAGGTAATCGAAAGAGTTGTTACTACACAACTGTGAACACCGGGCTTACTTCCTGGCCACATAATATGGATGTTTTCATATAAATGACTCGTCCATCTAATTAAACTTGACACCTCCCTTCAGAATAAGGTAATAAATGTGAAAATCTTTACACCCTCAGGTTTGGTGTCTTACATTTTGTTGTTGAGCGCCTCTGCTTCTTACAAACTATTTCTATACTTCTATTATTCACTTTATAATACTTACTGAAAATTAGCGACATCGCGCACCGTCACGGTTCTAAGATGTAGTGAAAAAAAACACCGTTCCAACTGGGTATCAACATAAGACATTTTTCTAGTTTCCTAAGTTATATTTTAATTATTGTACTTTTTGTTACAAATGCAGAATTTTATAAGATTTTTATACAATGATTCTTATCATAAATTTTCTGATATGGTACAACGCTTTTTTCATACGTAATTAAGTATTACTATAATTTGTTATACGTAATAATATATATTATACGTAATAATACATATTATAATAATTTATTTAATGAGTAATGTATACATTTAAAATGAGATATTAGGAAATAAGAAGTTCGCATGAAAACAGAAACTTGATTATATTACTTCACAGCTCTGTAAAGATTTTTAACGTTGATTTATTCATACGAACATACAATTATACTTAGCATAAGCTTACGGGCACTTTCAAAATTGAAGATCTTGCCAATTGTACATTTAAGTTTGTACTGTTTAGAATAGAAATTGTACTTAAATTTATTTACCCACTGTTTTAGAGCTGCTTGCCACTGTATATATATTAGTAAAATGTACATTACAATTTTAATAACACGTACTTACGTTAAATAGACTAGATAAGATACAATTGTTACTTATATTTTTAAAACCTTATAAAATAAAATTGTTGTCCATAAAATGTGTGTACTTACGTCAAAAAAGTTTTATGTTTGGAATATTCTTTCAAATATATTTTATTTATCATTTAAGATGATTTTGATTTATATTCTTATGATCCTGATAATTAAACTGTGCTATCATGCGTGAAAAATTGCGCTCATTGTATCGCACCAATTAATACGTAGTATAATATGAACGAGACAGAATGAGCATTGATTTAAGGCCCTAATCGACTTACAGGCCTAAACCGCAGTTTTAAAGACCGACGGTTTTTACTCACGGCTCGTTGTTGCCGATCGGCTAGCGTGTAAAACTATCATGTCCGAAGAATCGTAGAAAAAACATAGGAAACTTGAAGAGCCGCGAGTCAAGTCGGTATACAAAACCGCGGTACTTCAATGATACACCGGCGAGCTTTACCGACGAGCCATAAAACCATGGTTTTACTCGCCAGGAATTGCTGTGACGCAACTGAAATAAAACGTAGTGTAAGGAATGGGGTAAACTTAACCAAGAGGTGAAAATTTGAGACCACAGCGGCACAATAATGCATCCACTTCCATCACACGTCTGAAGCAAAGGCAGTAACACACAAATTATGCACTAAACGCACGCTTCGCTTCGCAATCGAAGCATCTTCAGGACAGTCGAATAGAACTTCACTCTGTGAAAGGTGAAGCATTGATTGTTAACTTTTACAATCGCCCATCTCTATGGAGAAGTTTTTATAGGCAGTGAAGTGTGCGTCATATTATAATCGTCATTCACGTATGTTCGTAGTACGAAATAATAAAAAACGGTTTTCTCAGTCCACATTATCGTGATGGGCAACTTCGGAATCCTACATTGCGCGCGGCCCGACACGCACTTAACAGATTTTTTTCTCCATGAAATATATTATCTCCTGTTAATCATTTGTAACATGGTTGTAAATTATTGCTAATAAACTACTTATTTTTGATTAAAAATTATTTTATTTTGTTATGTCCAGACTTGATATTATAGCTGCCATCTTTTTGATTAAGATAATAATTTGGGAGCACGGTAGTGCCCCCGCCAAGTCAAGCGCGAAGCAAGCACTGCCGTACCATCCTTTACAGGAACCATTTCGCCGCATTTTCAGGCCACTATTTGAGAACCTCTGGATAAGACCAGAACGCAGAAATCGTCATCTAGTAAGCTAGTATCACATACTTAATATCCAAAATTTCAAGTCTGTAGGTCATTTAGTTCCGAAGTTAAGCGAAAGCAAAATTTCGCATTTACGACACTCACTCACTCATGATCATCAAAATAGAACTAGTACTTCCCATAAACTCAGAGACCTGAAATTTGGTAGAGTTAGGGTTTAATGGCCACATAAAGGAAAAACTATAAAACCTTGGATAATCAAAGAGTACATGGTGACCCTAATTAGAAAACACAAGTGTTCAACCAAACTATTAGAGATCAACATACCGCCTTTACAAAAAATATTCAACTTGGTGGGCCGCTTCATTTGAAGCTTCAAAAATCGCAGGTCTCAAGTATCTGATAAAGAACCCTCAGCTGGTCTCAGCTGTATAAGAGATATGGTAATGCCCCCTTCTGCTATTAGTACATAAAAAAATCGACTGTCATTGCAAAAATTCTGCGTAGTCGGACACATCTTCTAATTTAATCTAGCTATAGCATCCCACTGCTGGGCGAATGCCTCCCCTCTTGCTTTTAATACGCATATATAAATAAAATTAAAGGAAAACTCTGGATAAGACAAGACTGACTTTTATACATAAACTTACAAGTTTACAAGAAAAAATAATCAACGATTATTTTAAACAAATTAGACTAAAATATTAATTTCGGTCAAAACTGACTCAAAAAATAATGCATTGGACTAAGAGTGGCGGTGACTAAGACTAAGAGTAACGTCACTAGATAGCGCTGACAGTATTTTAAAATGCGCTTACGTTTTGTTTTTTCGAAAATCTTATTACGCCATTCTTCTACTGCCCTTGCAAATGCCGCGGAAAACAAGAGACGTTACCCTGTTCGGCAGTGTCCACTGTCATCCCGTGTAGCGAAGGGCGTTGAAACTCGAATCAATGAACGCTTTGAATCTACGGTTGATTTCTCGTCAACGTTGTTAACGTTGACTGCCTAGAAAATCTAGAAATTAACTAGTTGAATCCGTCAACATGTCAACGTCATACATAATGATAATGATAAGCCTACGTTTTACATAAGCCTACTAATATTTAATATTATAAATGCGAGAGTTTGTGAGTATGTATTTATGGATGTTTGTTACTCTCTTGCGCAAATACTACTGAACCGATTACGATGAAATTTAGTATGTAGATAGCTGAAGACTCAGAATAACACATAGGCAATTATTTATTCCGGAAAGTAAGGTGATCCCGCGGGATTCACTAAAAACTTTTATATTGCAGCGGGCTGCACGCTGCAGCTAGTATGTCATAACACAAGAAACTAAACGTTTTGTTACTTTCAACGTAGTTAAATTGCATTTTGTCTAATATAAAACTTACGTTAAAAATAAAATAAACGGATCGTAATATGGTCATATGACATATCGTAATTATAATAATTATAATTTTGAAATGCGAATTAACTTGAACATTTAAAATATTTTCTAATAGAAAAGAAAAGGGTCACATTATTTCTAAATTATGTCATTTTATATCTCTGGAATAAAACGGTACGAAACGTGGCCGTTCGCCCCTCTCACCCAGCGAGAATATTATCTATCGATGTTTAAAAAATATTTTTTATTGTTTTGTTTATTTGTAAATAAAATTAAGTTAGTGTTTTGAGGGTTTGAATAGAATAATCTTTATTGTACAGTACACCTGATAACACATATAAATATGCTATAAAATATTAGTTTTATAGCAAATTATTCAGTCATTCCTAAGCCTGAAAAAGTATGAAGGGAAGATCATATGACAATATCATCTTATATTTTCAAGTTTTATTAAGTATGATATCAACAATTGGTTACTAAAAAAATAGTCCAATTGAGAACCTCCTCCTTTTTAAAAGTCGGATAATTACACTACCGAGTGTGAAGAACGTCAATCGTTGAATTGAATCATTGATAATAACCAAGCAAGTTGATTTCCGGACCACGTAAACTCGTTGACGAAATTAACTGGTTGATCAACCAGTTGACAAAATGGAATTAACGTCAACGTTTCGTTGACGGAAAATCCTTCAACGACCCATCGCTAATCCCGTGGGAAGGAACGAAAAATACCTTAGACGTTGGATAGTAAAATGTCATTATAATAAAAACCGCACATACAAAGAGTGAAAGCTAAGGCTAAATTCGTTGTTGGTCGGTCAAACAACCTTATCAATAAACGCAGATAATGTCACTTAGACATAAGGTGACACTTTACAAAATACAAGATGTGCGTACGCCCCATCCTATCATACGCTTACGTAGCATTTGCCCATCTTCCTCGCACGGACTTGCATCCGTTGCAAGTGGTACAAAATAAATTGTTGCGTATTGTCACGGGAGCATCGCCGTATATGCGCAACGTAGACCTCCATAAAGAACTTGAATTCAGAGCTTAGCAAAGCATTTCATAGAAATCTCTAAAAATACTTCGATCGTACCATTTCGCATCCGAACCCACTGGTGGTAGCCGCGGCAGACTACAGCCCAGATCCCAGAGGACACCTGTTTCGCCCATCGGCGAACCGAGCCCAAGGGCAAGGCTCAGCTGACGAACAAAACAATGCCACTAGCCCTCTTATTGCAAATCACGACCCCACCTTAGGGTGAGGTCGTGAGGCCGAGGTTCGGTCTCGCAGAAGACATCCTTAGGGTGGAGGGTCTACAGCCCCACACCTATAAATTCTGGCTGAGCATTCTGCTCGCCCCCGCGACCGGTGAAACTGCGACAGCCCATAAGGCCAACAGTAATTCACACATTCCGAAAAAAAGCGCTTGAAAACGTTTGCTAAGGATTAGGAGGGATTTCGTGAAGTTTGCTAAAGTTAATTACCAGGTTTTCGAAGATTTGAACAGGTTAGGAATTCTATGATTAGTGACGTATTACTGATTATTACTTAATTATTAGATTTAAAATAAATTTTAATTGAATACTTTTATTGTTAGTTATTTAGTACTCTTAGTTTTCTAGGTTTCATTTACAGTTAGGCAATACGCGTTCCTGTAAAGAATATTGTTAGTTATAAGTAGATACTTTTTTAGTATTCTAGGTTTAGTTTGTTTAGTTAGATATTACTTCGTTTCGTTCAAAAATATCATTAGTTTAGCTATATTTTCATTAGTTTAGCTATATTTCAGTACTAGGTAGGTAATACCTTTGATTAAGTTCATTGATGATTAATTATATTGATTGACATCAATGATAGATATCAATAAAAAACTATTCCTAAAAAGTAAAAAGCTTTGTCAAATAAGAAAATCTAATAAAATAAATCAATAAGTCCACGTTTCTGCAAAAAGTAGTGAAATCCCACCAAACACATTCTGTAAAAACTAGCCAAGCCTCGATGGAGCTACTTGTTTATCTCTAAAAAGTAATAAAATCTAGACAAAGTTGTGCCAAGTCTAAGGTTCCTTACTGCGATTTCTTTATTATTATAGTTAATGTTATGTGACTTGGCCGTTGACTTGTACATATACTAACGTATATAAAGACTGTACTTCTACTAACGTATATAAAGAATGTTCAGTCTAGGCTTATCCAGAGTCTCACCACAACATTCTGTAAAAAACTAGCCAAGTCTCGATGGAGCTGCTTGTTTAACTCTAAAAAGTAATTAAATCTAGACCAAGTTGTGCCAAGTCTAAGGTGTCTTACTACGATTTCTGGATAAGACTTAAGACTCAGAACTATTTATACGTTAGTGAATACAGGTAAACGGCCAAGTCACACAACATTAACTATAATAATAAAGAAATCGCAGTAAGGAACCTTAGACTTGGCACAACTTTGTCTAGATTTCATTATTTTTTAGAGATAAACAAGTAGCTCTATCGAGACTTGGCTAGTTTTTACAGAACGTTTTTGGTGGGATATGTTTATAACAAGCTAATAATGCAAGCTTTGTAAAATAAAATCTTTCTATTAAGTGATTTTTCGCATGAAGTATTTTTAGACAATTTAAAAATAAAGATCGTATCTTTACCTTTAAACCCGCATTATTCACTTCGTCACACTTGTATTTCACATTGAATAAAAGTTAAGTATCATCAGCAAACAGTACGATTCCTTGCTTATTCCTTATTCTTACATAGGAAGACAAGTCATTTATATATAATGACAAACAAGAATGACACTTAAAATCTACGCATGATTCCTTTAAGCTTAAGAGGTCTTAACTAAGCAAAAAGAGACTTTTTGATATGATTTGACTAAGACTGATATACTATGATCAGATTGATCAGTTTTAATCCCATGATGCTATCCAGAATCTCTGTAACCGGCGTCTTTATTTGATAACTTTAGGAACGCGAAGAAACTAAGCAAATCTGCAAAGATTGTAATGCACGACACTTGGCTATTTAAATACTTACCCTATATTTTTTAGATTCATCATATCTTACTTGAGACCTTCCCCTCTAACCCTCTACTTATTCTATTCTATAAAAAATATCTCAAGTATTTTTTTCATCACGTTTATTGTTATTAGTCGACTCTATGACCTAGTGATCCAGTGTCGGTGTTGATCATATGAGGTCCCGGGTTTGATTCCCGGGTCGAGCAATTACAAAAAATGTGTTTTTTTTAGTTTTCAGATAAAAACAACATTGCCCCGGATTGGATAAGTGCCCGGTTGGCGACAGGCTTGTCATCTATCACATTATGGGACTAAGTATCTTCGGCTAATCGTAGGTACACTGGTTGTACCCCTGTCGTCCCCTTTGGGAATATAAATCTTATAATATTTTAAACGTTGAAGAATCCGTGAGCAACTACTAGTTTTTGATAAGATTCCTTAGATATAACTTCCTTCGCATTGTAGCGAATCACTTGTCAACCACAAATAGTTTTGAAACTCTCTCCCATGACGTAAAATCAATATAATTTAATCCAACTCAACGTGAAAGCTTTTGCTTGTTTCGGAGAAGAGTATCATATAGCACCTAATGCAATAGATTTATAGAGAAAGTTACTGTACTTTATAAATGGTATATGGCATATGATAT
Source organism: Apodemia mormo (assembly GCA_036924255.1). Lineage (NCBI taxonomy): Eukaryota > Metazoa > Arthropoda > Insecta > Lepidoptera > Riodinidae > Apodemia > Apodemia mormo. Next base: position 39,489,805 of record JAUPFN010000002.1, read on the forward strand.
TAAGCAAACAGACGACTCTCCTGATGACAGAGGAGAGAGATGACAGTTGCATGTCGTTTGACATAAATACTAGCTACCTCTCTTTTAAGGCCAAAAACACTTTCACAAGATACATAATACTCTGTAAGCCAAAAATCATAATACTCAATCATAATACTCTGTAAGCCAAAAATGACTATGTAACTGGGGTAGAATAACTGGATGCGACTGCAAAATTTTATTTTATTGGATGCCGACATCATATTATATTGTATTTCATTAGCATTTAACATTGGCAAAAATTATTGTAGGCTGCTGCCCGCTACATCGCTTATATTAAGACCAACATAATCAAGTCAAACTTTACTTGTGGTGGATCCCGCTATCATAATTATGTGTATTGTGTATGGTTAGCATTTAATATTGGCATTTAATTATTGTAGGCTGCTGTCCGCTGCATTTCTTATATTGAGATCAACATAATTATGTCAAACTTTTGTAGGCTACTGCCTGCTACATTGCTTATCGCACCTACAACATTATAGTGACCTAATTAAAAAAATCATGTTTTTGTCTTAATGTCAGGAAACGACCTAAAACGACTACCGTTATCAACTCTTATTAAAACACAGGCAGATTTTGACATAGAAAGCTGTAAAATGTACATTTCGGTCTAATAATCTAATTTTTATACAAAAATCTTAACTGTACAAATCTTTATTTCATGTTTCCCTAAAATAGATACTTTTGAAATTGGTCACAATTCTATTGTCATAATTCTAAGGATGCGTTATATTCCATAGACCAACATAATCATATCAAACGATACTTGTATTGGATGCCGCCATCATATATTGTGTATCGTTAGCATTGAATTTTGGCAACAATAATTGGAGACTGCTGCCCGCTACATTGCTTATATTGAGAACAACGTCAAACTTTACTTATATTAAATCACCATTAACATGTTAAATCTTTCAAGCAATTTCTTTTTATAAGGGGATCCATCTGTTTGTTTGCCATCCCATGATAAAAAAAAACTAGTTTCTTTCTTGAAGCAATAATGATAGTTGTATAATAAATGCTCTTCTATCTATCTATTATATTTACTACTTTTTTTACAGATTTATTGTGACTTTATGCGTTTTACTGCCTCGTGGTCTAGGGGTAGCCTATTCGATTCAGACCATGAGGTCTCGGGTTTAATCTCCGGGGCGGGCAAAAGTGTTATAGGTTTTTTCGAGATTTTCCCGAAAATGTAATCCTCAGTAGCAGTTTGGAGTCTGGCGGAGTGGTATATTACCACTCCTGTGCCTTGGATGAGCACGTTAAACTGTTGGTCCTGGTTAACGCTAGAAATAGTCGATAATCGTTAACATGTCGGTAAATGCGGCGATGAGGATCACCACTTATCTCGCCAACCAACAGACCGGTGAATCGCAGTGAACTGGAAAGTGTATAGACGTTTCGTTTACTCTGCCTACCCCGCAAAGGAACCGGGCGCGATGATATTTATTGTGACCTTCCTGTGCCGTTAAATTTTATCTGTATATCGTCGTTGTCAAATGAATATGTGCTTTGTGCAAAAAGTATATCTTTGTGACATATAACAGTTTTTAATTAACTATATTATACGACTGACGCACATAGCATATATTTTTAGCAATCACAGTTCAGTATTATACACTGAATGCTTAGAATCACATAGCAGTCTTTTTATATGAGAAGTTCGTATGTAAACTAGTCGTGATAGTAAATATGTAGAAATCTTCGAAAAGTGCACATAGCAGAGTGCTAAGTGTGAGTTTTTCTTTTCGCATTCGATCGTGAGCGCGTTTGGAGTTTACTAGGAATTTGTATGTGATTTGTACAGCGCCACCTAGTGGTAAACGTGAGAAACCAGTTTACCACTAGGTGGCGCTGTACAAATCACATACAAATTTCTAGTAAACTCGAAACGCGCTCACGATCGAATGCGAAAAGAAAAACTCACACTTAGCATTCATTTGACAACGACAATATTTAAAATGACTACTAATTTTGATTACATTCACAGTCGAGCGGCTTTAATGGTAGACAATAATGCAAAACCTTTCGGAAACATCTGAGCAATTTATTTAGGTCAGTGTGATCCACTGATTCTCAAAGTGGTCCAAGCGGCCCCTAGGGGTCCACGGGAAAGAGTTAATTCACGGTTGGTACTCAGCTGCAATACAATTGTTCATAGTTAGATCTAATCTTCATATTTTTTAAAGTTTTGGGAGTGGTAGAAATTTAAATTCAGGGGTCCACCGAAACGAGTTAAATTTTGAAAGTGGTCTGAGAAAAAAGTTTGGGAACCTTTGGGCTCTAATCCTACCCTACCTACATTTACACTATTGTCAATCTATCGACTGCCTATGTAGTTCAACGAGGCTATCCTGCCCTAAATATACACGTTAATACACGTGTATAAGTTAAACGGGATAGGAAAAGGAGTCAAAAATATTGATAATAATTATAACCAATTCAACGAAATCGTTCTTTTTATAAAGACCACTAAATAACAAATTTCAGATGGAATTCCGAAACAATATAAAATTAAATCTATATTGGTTACCGGATATGGTCGTAGCAAAGACAGCAACCGTCGTACCTGAAAGACAGAAAACAACTTTAAAACTAAATTTAGTTTCAAACTAATAATAATAATAATAATAATATTTTTTTATTTCAGAAAATTACATAAGCAGAGTAAAATCTATAATTACAAAGTTTTCTTAGACATTTATGACATGACGTGTGCTGAACTAGAAAAACCTGTGTTTCAGGCTAAAACTAATAAAAGTGATCACGTTTTGCTGCGGCTCAGTTAGATACGTTACACACTGTTTGGTTCAGTCATAAATCACTCGAAAATGCTTAGAATGTTTCGTTTTATTCTTCTGTTCAATCGCTATTTTTGAACAAATATCAAGTAAACCCATCGGCTACTGAGTTTTGTAAACACAAACGTACAGAACCTATTTTTATGTAAAGAAGATGTATTTGTATGTATTAAAGAAGAGAGATTTTACGATAATCTATTTCAGTATGATTGCTTCTAAGCTCTAATCGTGGATCTTGACACTCTCACGCCTAGGATTAATACGAAAAGTGGGTTGTTCTGGTTTTTTTGAGAAATAAGTCAACTGTACCAGCCTCGTATGAAAACCAGCGTGGTGAAATTTATTTATCTATTTATTTAACAGGGGCGTGCATAATATAGAGGCACAAAAGCTCTGCTTTACCTATATTTTAATAAAACCTTTATACATTTTAGATGACTTTAATTAATTATAAATAAATGAATAAACAAAACATAATAACTTAAAAACGCCTAATATTTTTAAATAGCACCTATTTGCAAGCACAGCACTCAAACATGTTTGCCAGGCGTTTATTAAACGATAAATAATATTGAACTAATGCCGCTAGCAATCTTCCTCACATTGTAAATGTGTGCGAGACATAATTACCTATCCGCACGTAATTGGCTCACTCACACAATCATGCTATTCTGTAGGGCAAGTACTGCGAGCTTGTTCTATAATCCGGGTAAAGATAATAGACGAAATATTATTGGCAAACAATATGATCACATTATGCATTTTTGTTTAGTAAGGTTTTATTTGTTTAAATAGCAGAAATGTTTTGTGTTTCGCGGGGGCCATTTGCTTTTTCGTGTGATAACTGTTAAGCATTGTTTATTATTTTGTTTGTGCCAGTATATTATATAAAGTTTTCATTTGAATATTTGAAAGTGTGTAGATACATTTAATAGGTTATTACTGAGTTTCTATAATAATTGTAGTGATTTGCTTTTACTAGTGCATTTGTTGATTTTTTTATATGGTTTTTGATTGTGAAGTTTGTGCTGATAATGTGTGTTTATTAAAAATTAAAAATAACAAGTTTTTTCTATTTTGTCATTCAGTGAAAAGATTCAAATCGTGTCTAAATGTAGGTGTGTACCCAAGTTACAATACACAGAAACACACAAAATCAACGACTCACAGAGCTTTCCATGATTTCTATAGAAACGACATTAATGATAGAATTAAAACGCAATCCAACTTTCTATGACGATATCCTAAAATCATATTTAAAAAAGGATAGGCGCATAGATTTCACTACATAGTATAAAACAAAGTAGCTTTCTCTGTCTGTCCCTATGATTTTGATACGGTTTTTTCAATAGATAGATTGATTCTTGAGGAAGGTTTCAGTATATAAACCTTTCAGATATTCCTACGAGAACAAAAGCTACGCGGGTGAAACCGCGGGCAGGTCGCTAGTAATCTATAAATGAGTGAAATGAATCACTCACTTGGATAATATATTTGAGGTGGTCAAAATCTTGCGTTTATTTATACCGGTGTATAGTAATCTCAAGTAATCAGAACCTTCAGTGAAAATTGAAGCTGACTAGGTGAGTAGTTAGATATTAATTTAGCTTTTTATTTTACTTATTTTATTACAATTTCATTCGCCGCGACGATCGATTGTTGTTTTGTTTGCGTTGCCGTAGAAGATGTACATGAATAGTAGTACATCTAAGACTTATTCTGTTGGCATGATTTCCGACTTAGAGATCCGTCGCGTGGCTGTAGCTATGCTACAAATCTATAAGATAAAGTTTTTGTGATCGAGTACACAGCTGCATACCCGGTGTCATAATTCTGTGCACGCCGCTGTTATTTAATATATAAATATTCCCATTTTACCAACGATTGATTTGTTTACTTTGAGGTTAACCGTTCCCCCGTGTTGGTCCCGGGCTCCTTTTAAGAATATCTCTATGAAATAGAGAGAATGACATATTATAACATTGAACTATGTAGAAGTGTAAAAAATTAAGGCGAAACAAAGTTCCAATTAGGCGGTCAGCTCACAAATCAATTACGTACAGTTAGTTCATTTTTTCTAACTTATCTAAAGATGTCAACAAAGTCCACCGGTTATAAAAACACCAGTTTCACATCAATCATACACATTGAATTAAATATTATTGGATTATCGTCTTCATTAATTTTAAACAGTTCGTTTGGCACTAAAACTGTTTCTAATAAATTATTTTATCACGTTTAATTTACAAAAACTTATTAAAAAACAAAATTTATTTGCACTGTTGAAACATACCATATGATTTTGACAAATTAATAGAATATCTGGTTATCTATGAAATTGATAGACAGGGGCAATAATGAACGAAATTGAATGAGTGATTGAATGATTCTTTATCAACGATAAACATTCATAAAATACGATAAATAACTGGTTATAATATATAGAAAACAGAAAAATAATACAAACTGTCTAAATTTTAAATATTGATTTGTAAAATATAAAAGATCGCTTTATCGAACCATTATTTTTCAAAGATTAGCACTTTTGATGTAATGATATAGTTTTACAATCTGTTAAGTGTAAATAATTTTGAAAAATAGTAAAATAACCTGCTTTTAATAAAATAAAACCTTAGTTTTATTAAAGACAGGTTATTAAATCGATTCTGAAAAATCGTTACATCCATACTAATACTATAAATGCGAAAATCTGTCTGTCTGTTATACTTTCACGGCTAAACCACTGAATCGAATTTTATGCAATTTGGCAAGGAAATAGTTGAAGATTCCGGGTCAAACATAGTCTATTTAAAGAAATCAACCCCTAAGGGGCTGGAATAGGGGATGAAATTTGTATGAAAAACTATATCGAAGACATGTTAATCTACTCGCGGACGAAACTGCGCGGTTCAGCTAGCGCTACAATAATTCGATGATCTTGTTTGTAATGCTTCTAAAGTTAGTATTGTTTTTTGTTAATAGTAATATTTAAAATTCGTTTGTCCCATAATATTATAAAAGAAATTTAATTATTTAAAATGTATGTATCTAATGATACTGCTCCCATCCCGCGAAGATTCCTAGTTTTTATTCTTATTTTTCTGAACTAGTCATGGAGCGACTTTTTTTTTAAAGAAAAAACGATTATTGAATACATACCTTTATTTTCTCAGAAAAACGTGATTATCGTTTTTTAATAGTAATTATTCTATTTAAATTCATTTTTCCCGTAATATTATAAAATTAATTATTTTTTTAAATAATGATACGCAAATCCGCCATTTTGCTAATAGTAACAATGACACTTAAAATAATGGTTTTTTGGGGACTAATCGAATGCCATCAACCGCGTTTCGGTCGTTAAGCCGTTCAAAAGTTATGAAATGTTGACATACACATATACATACGGACATATTGACTTCATCATGAATCGTGAAATATGACCTCATAACATATGAAATTTCATGCAAATATGTCCAAGAAATAAAAAGTTTCATACAATTTTTTTTCCTCTTTGAGGTTGAATTTTGAAAAATCATTCTTTAGTCGATGCCTACGTCATAAAAGGAATACGTTTGCGAAATTTCAAGTCTTTAGCCCTAAGGGTTTGGCTTGTGTGTTTATATAAAACTTTCATCCCCTATTTTACCCCCTACTGCCGTACTCAATTCATACGAAATTTTACGCAAGTATGTCCGAGGAATATAAAGGCTTAAAGAAATTTTATCCCTATTACACCCCTGGAAGGTTGAATTTTGAATAGTCCTTAGTAGATGCGTACGTCATAAGAGGAATATGTGTGCGAAATTTCAAGTTTCTTGACCTAAGGATTTGGCCTGTGTGTTTATTTAAATTTTTCATTCCTTATTTTACCTTCTTAGGCGTTGAATTTAGAAAACCGTTGAAATACATGATACATTATTGTTGTTGTACTCAATCCATGTAAAATGTCATGTAAACACGAATAAGTCCAAGAAATGAAAAGTTTCAACCAATTTTTTTCCTTTCATGTCATCCTTTTAGGGGCTGAATTTTGAAAAATCATTCCTTAGTGGATGTTTACGTCATAACAGAAATACGTGTGCGAAATTTCAAGTTTCTAGCCCTAATGGTTTGGCCTGTACGTTAATATTAAACTTTCATGCCCTATGCCACTCTAAGCGGCTGAATTTTGAAAAACGCTGAAATACATAACGCATTATTTTTGTTATACTCAATTATATGAAATCATACGAAATTTCATGCAAATATGACCAAGGACTTAATTTTTAAAACTTTTATCCCCTATTTCACCCCTTTGAGGGTTAAATTTTTAATAATCCTTCCTTAGTGGATCCGTCATAAGAGAAGTACGTGTGCAAAATTTCAAGTGTAATGGTTTGGCCTGTGCGGTTATACTTATAAAATTTTTATCCCCTATTTTACCCTCTTAGGAATCGAATATTGAAAAGCGCTTGAACAAGTAATTCATTATTTTTTTGTACTTAATTCATACAAAATTTCATACAAATATGTCAAGGGAATAAAAAGTTTCATACAAACTTTTATCCCCTATTTCACCCCATTCGGCGGTTGAATTTTGAAAAATCCTTCCTTAGTAGATGCCTACATCATAAGAAGCTCTAAGGTTATGGCCTAAGCGTTGATACCTCAGTCAGTTTTGCCTTTTATATATGTATACTAGCGGCCCGCCCCGGCTTCGCAAGGGAAAATTATGTTTAAAATCGATCCAGTAGTTTTGATTTATTCATTACTGCCCGTGGTCCGCACGCGTTAAATTTGGAGTAAAACAATTCCCCTTTCCCTATACTACGAAGATTTCCTGCTATCTTTGAAATATCTAAATTCATATAGATACTACATTTTTAGTTTTTACATTTTTACCTATTTCTTTTATTTTTACAATTAATATATTACAGAATGTCTTTATACACAACGTGTACAGCTTTCTTGCCATTAGACAATACGAACATGTTTTTTTAGAGGTTACTCTTGAAAGAGCGATATATAGTTTGCCATGTGAAAAACAGTCAACGCTCACACCTAAGCCTGCAACGTTGAAGGTTTGACCCTGCGATTTATTAAGGCGAGGCATCGGAGCAAACGGGAAAAAGCAAACGGGAAACCCTTATTTTAAGCTCAAAAGAGTAAAAACTATAAGCATCGATTTTTCAATTCAAACATCTATTTTGTTAAAAATGGCAGTATTATTAATTTTTGAAAAGCTGTATATATTGAAAACGATGATGGCATTCAACTCAATTATTGAGATCTAAAATATTGTTTTAGCTAAATAATCGACAGGTTGAAAAATTTCTATGCTATGTCAAAAAACATTTTTTTTTTAATTTGCTTCCTTTATAAATCCCAAACAAATTGACCGATTTTGATTAAATTAACGGTATTTGACGCAGTTTTTAAAGAAAAAAAAGCTGATAATATTTTTACGTCAATCGGTAAATTACTTGAAAATTATTCAAAAAAAAAATAAGTAAGTTTGCTAAAAACAACGTAATTTTAATATTTAAAAAGCTATAAGTTTTGAGAATTAAATTCGATTTTGATTTTTGAAACGGCATTTGACGTAGTTTTTTTAGTACTAAAATATCGTAGAATACTAAAAAATTATTGGTTGAAAAATTTCGAAGCTACGTCGGAAAAACACTTTTTCCAAAATTTTTCGTCAACGATTAATCCCAAACGGATAAACAGATTTTTATGCAATTTATGTATTAGACGTAGTTTTTTAAGGAATAGAGCTGATTAGTTTTTGTACTCAATTGGTACATAAATCTGGAAGTTATATTAGAAAAATTCTCTTTCGTCAACATTTTTTTGGTGTTTTTTTTAAAAATTCTCAAAATCTGAAATCTAAAAATTCTCAGGAAATATAAGCTGAGCGGAATCCAATCGAATGCCATCAACTGCGTTTTGATTGGTCTAGCCGTTAAAAAGTTATGAAATGTTTACATAAACACACACACACACACACAGAGAGAGAGAGAGACATACTGACGTCATCGTGAAAATAGTCGGAAAAGATTCCTAGGACCTCAAAACATAGACATCTGATGATAACTCGATTTTCTAAAATCGGGGTAAAATCAGTAACTTCCTTATCTACATACATAGTTTTTTACATTAATTGTTAAATAACAATTTTACAAAAATTATACGATATACCTGAAGATATTATCTAAGGAATGTGTTTACTTATTAGATGATAGAATGTACTTTACTTGATCATATAAAATTCCGAAAACAGACTAAAAAAATCTCTAAAACAAATAATTTGTTAGTACTATTTCTAATCTTCGACATGATTTTTATATGGTGATATTTAGTTTGAAAAAAAAATGTACTAAATTTTGGTTTTCAGCTGCAGTCTATTATTTATCACGTTTCCCAGCGCGGCGGTTTAACAGAACATACCGTGCGCGCGCCGCCACAGGTCATGTAAATCCGGAACCGCTATGCCCCTGCATTTTAAATCTGTAATATCTTCGAAAATATTTATGTTCATATATATATATATATATATATATATATATATATATATATATATATATATATATATATATATATATATAAATATATATATATATATATATATATATATATATAAATATATATATATATATATATATATATATATATATATATATATATATATATATATATATATATATATATATATATATATATATATATATATATATATATATATATATATATATATATAGAAGAATATAGATAATTTGCTTTAAAGAATTATATAGCGAAGTACTCGATAAGCTTTAAAGAAAAGGGGCATTTGTCATAAAATAAATAAGAAAAATGTGAAACATTTTTCAAATTCTCAACGTAAAGCCCTCAGGGAAAAAATAATTAATGGTTTATCTGAAAAGGAATTTATTTCAAATTTAAGATGATCCTTTTGAAGGATTCTCACCAAGAGTATTTGCATGATTTTTTGGTCACAGAGGTCAAAGAAAGGTTACGATTTCAGTGTACAAATGTTGATGTTAAAATGATTACTCTCTTTTTGTTCATAGTCTCAATCAGCGTCGGCCTACCCCTTGACCAGATTATAATAAAATAGTTTGGTAAATCCAAGCACAAGTACATACCTCAAAAAGTTTGTTTTCATAATTATTATTTTTTTAAATAAACATCTATATATCTATATTATACATCTATACATATATATATATATATATATATATATATATATATATATATATATATATATATATATATATATATAAATCAATTCCTGTTCGTTGGTTTCGCTAAAACTCGAGAACGGCTGAACTGATTCGGCTAATTTTAAATTAATTGTTGAAGTCCGGGGAAGGTTTAAAAGGTGATAAAATATAGAAAAAAATAAGAGTAGTTAAAAGGCAGTGCATTTGCCGGGTCAACTAGTAACTAATAATTATTTATTTGACCGCCCCATTAATCGGGTGGCCAGCGACCCTGACTACGCAATTGATAGGGCTCAAGTTCGATTCCCGACAGGGACAAATATTTGTACGATGAGCATCAATTTTTAGTTTTTTTTTGAGTTTGAGTGTTTATTAAATATCATATGTTCAGTATTTATATATGTATTTCTATGCATTTGTTTTGTTGACTAATTCCTATAATATAAGCAAATAATTTTCTTACTTTTGGGCTCAGATCGATTTGTGAAATTTGTCCAGCAATATTAATTTTTGTAAATTATTAATGCCTAGCTGACCCGCGCAGCTTCGCCTGCGAGTATATTAATAAGTAATCCTAATAGCTTTCAATAAAAATTTTATCCCCTATTTCAGCCCTCCAGGGAGTGATTTTTGAAAAAAAAATATAGCCTATGTTTGACCTCGGATCTTCAACTATATCCATGCCAAATTTCATGAAAATCGGTCCAGCGGTTTAGCCGTGAAAGCGTAACAGACAGACAGACAGACAGACTTTCACATTTATAATATTAGTATGGATTATTAGTGTGGTCTTGCAATGACTTTCGCAAGCGCGAATGTTAAGCACGGCTCGTAGGCACGCGGATGACCCGTTCGAAACTATAAAACGAAAGTCGCGCGGCTTACTGACTTGTATATTTGTGATCGGTATGCCGCTTCATGCAATCGTGATGAGACTTATCGTAATTACTACACTACTAGTTGACCCGGCAAAAGATCTTTTTTTTTATAGAAGAGGGGGCAAACGGACAGGAGGCTCATCTGATGAAATCAGAAATCAGAAGTACTTTACTCAATAAAACTTTTTACAAGTTATTTTGACAGGTCAACATATTATGGTAAGTGATTACCGCCGCCTATAGACAACTACACTACCAAGGGTCTTGTGGTTGCGTTACCGACCTTTTAAGAATGAGTAGGCGCCTTTCTTGAAGGTCCATAAGTCGTATTCGTTCGAGAAAATTTTTCGATACTTTGCTAAATATATTTATAACAATATTTCTCTACTATATAATGGATGTTATTTAACATATAATATGTTATTACACCTTCCTCTTCAATTAGTCTATCTATTAAAAAAAAACGCATTAAAATCCATTGCGTAGTTTTAAAAATCTAAGCATATATAGGGACAAAGAGTGGTAAACGATTTTGTTTAACAAGGCTACGATGACGAAGTGCACAATTGTACATCCTCATAATACCACTAGATTGAAAAGTGCGGCCGGATTGCCGTGAGCGCGGGCCATCCGCGCGTGTTTCTTATAGTATTATTTTTAATCGAAGGTTATATTAGTTTACTATTTAGTAGAGGCAAGAAGCAGTTTGGCCAAATAATACACTTAAATAACTAACACACACAGTATAATTTTTGGGCAGAGTAACGCTCTCAAGAAGCGATAGGATTACAATGAATCTAAAACATGTTGTCCTACATATTTATACTATTCTTATTTGCATATTTGTCCACTGTTTTTAATAATGACGTCATTATCTCACTTAACAGGTGCATAATCATACAGGTGCATCACACAACTGGCCGTCTAGTACTTGTCGTTAAGCGCGGTTGCTAACACCATGTAACGATCCAAGAAATGCAAAGCTCGTGACCCGCGACGCTTATCAACCACGCGGATGAAAGCGTCACTGTAAAAACACCTATGAGAAAATTAGCAGATGTCAACTGCGAATGTAGTAAGGATTCATAAGATCCGTTTCCGCCACAACACATAAGGCAGGAACTGAGTGAAAAACTTAAACGACTACTCTCGTCTGTATACACTCATATCTTTCTTGGGGTTCCACAAATATAGAGTGTCGTCACAGAATACTAGAGACTATAGAAGTCAATGTACATACAAGTAATATTCGAGCACACTGCTCTGAACCATTCCGAGATATCGTGTCCGTGAGAGGTGTCTGTGTGTGCGTTGCACTAATATGTACATTGACTTTTGTAATCCCCAGTATTCTGTGGTTTCCTATCCAAAGGGTTCCTATCAAAAGGAACACTGTTGCTGAGATTGTACTTTTTTATAGATTTATGAACAGTAATAAGTAAAGTCTAGTTTTCTGGTCTGGGCCTTTTTTCTAGAACATTATCTGATTTATATCATTCAGATTATAATAGTTGAATGCAACTCCGATAGGAATATAAAAGGCGGTGGTACCAAAACAGGCTTAGGTATTGTAGAGCTCTATGGCACATGTTAGGCCGACTGTTTGCCTAACGAACTAACGGCGGAATAGCATATATAACACTAGTTCTTACAAATCTTAATAAAAGTGCAGTAATGATAGAATATCCAATTTTAATATATTTTTAAAACATTATTAATATGTAAAAGATGGTTCTAAAAAAACAAAAAACGGAATCGAAGCCAAATTAGGAATTAATTTTAGGAATTAATAATAAGGAATAAATAAAAAAACAGACTTAGATAATTAAATTAATACAATGACAAATTTAAATATGGCATTCGATCCATAAACACGGTATTTACACCAACCGCAATAAATAAGTTTGTAATAGTAAATTCGTATTTTTATTTAAATTCATAATCAGAGATCAGAGACATCTAAAAGGGACCGTAGATCGTATTATTTTGATATACAAATATTTACATAACGTATTTACATATTTGATTATAAATTTATTCACATCCTATCAATTATCAATGTTAATTTAATTCCTTTGGCAAGATATAAGCTAATATTTTCACAATGATATCAAACAATTACTATCAAACAAGAATAAAGACTAATATATTATTACTTTTACTGTCTTGTCATATTGTATTTAAAACTATCTCGAGGTGTATTAATAAAACTATTTGGCTCAAATCATGAGATTCCAAGACCCGGGTTCCCGGGTTTTACCAGCTCGTGGCTCGAATGTACTTTAAGTACCGGTTGTGGCCACTCCACCGTTTGTGGCCAATTTATGTCCAAAATATAAAATAATTCTATATGTATACAATATCCCTATTAATTTTACACTTTAGCACTTAAATGAATCTAATGTAGATTCATTTAAGTGCCAATGTGTGATTTTTTTTACCATAAGATAGCAAACAAGCAGATGGGTATTCTGTTGGAAAGAGTCAACCATCGCCTATAGACACCAAAGATGTTAATGGTGTGTTGCTATTGTAATGATTTAACTTGTTTGTAATGGTTTTATTCATCAAAAGAATATGTTGCAATTGTATTATATTAGAATAAGTGATAAAATATGGCAACACTAGGCGTCATCTTCCTATTCGTTAAAGTTTTAAAAGCTAAACGGCGGGACAGAACGCGGCAAGATGGCGCGTAGTGGGGCTTACGATATGAGAGACTTCATTTTCAGCGACAGACGGTTCTGAGCCATGAGCTCGACAACTTGTGAACACTCAAGTCTATAATTGTAATGTTAAAATAGTCTGCAAGAAGTACATTAAAGAAATATCCTGTGGAAGTAACCTGTGTGCCCACAAGTCTTCAAAGGTAATCCAGCACTTATATATAATAATGTATTATGTATTATAAATATATTACGGGAGTAGATTATTAAAAAGCATATTAAAATGTGCGATAGCATAATTAAAAATTCAAAATTGTACATTTTTCATATTAATAAATCAGGGTTACATGTGATGATAAATACAAATACTTTGAGCCTGATTTGCCGAATAAATGGCGTGCAAAAAGAAAAAAATATATATTTATTTTTATATAAAATTACAAATTACGTTTAAATACTTTTAAAATCAATAAAACTCAAAAAAAAAAGAAGTCAGAATAGATTTAAAAATTAATGTCAAATGAGAATTGAAATAAATTAGATTAGAATTAGAAATTGTTATTTTAAAAGAACATGCGCTATAGTAATTGTGATTACATCAAAATAATAAATATACTCCTATGTCCATCCTTTACATCTTTAACACGTGGTCGGGGCTACTCTCCGATCGTGTTATTCCTGTACCCATCCTGTACCTAACACGTGGTCGGGGCTACTCTCCGATCGTGTTATCCCTGTACCCATCCTGTACCTTAACACGTGGTCGGGGCTACTCTCCGATCGTGTTATTCCTGTCTGTACCCATCCTGTACCTTAACACGTGGTCGGGGCTACTCTCCGATCGTGTTATTCCTGTACCCATCCTGTACCTAACACGTGGTCCGGGCTACTCTCCGATCGTGTTATTCCTGTAGCCATCCTGTGTTTAACACGAGGTCGGGGCTACTCTCCAATCGTGTTATTCCTATATCCATTTTATACACCCTTAACATGATTAATTAATTTATGCCCAAAGATGGCATTTGAGTTTATTTGTTACAATTAATCAAATCTTCAAAAAAAATAAAATAATGATAGTAAAAATTTAAAATAATTTACATGCCACTTCTAGCTACAAACAATACACGATCGTAGCCGCAGTATCATCCGATGGAATGTAATAGTATTTTGTTAAAACTACCCACATGTTTGATAAGTATTTCTGAGAACCGAGTTACTGTTTAAAAATTAATATTAATAGCAAACTCAAAGTACAAAAGCATTTCGAGCGTTCGAAAATTACATAACTTCAATTGTCTTAATAATATAGTTGTGTCCTGCTATACGTGAAATAGTATACTCGATGAAATAAGTTATTTCAATTTTACAGTGTAAAGTAAAATATATTTGTGTGTTCTATACCAAAGCATAGATTTTTGAGCAGCTTATAAAAAATTAGAGTATTTCAGTTTTTGCGCAGTCGTATATTTTCAAAACGATCGTCGATTTTGATCTTTTGAATAGCACTCGACTCAATTGAGTTCTAAAACCTTTTATTAACTTCAAAATTGATTGAATGGAAACCAACGAAATAATGTCAGTCATGTATTAATTTTTAACAAAAAAAAATATATCGTTGATAAATTCCAAAAGAATTGAGCAAAGAAAATGAGTAAATCCTATTTACGTTATTTGACTCAGTTTTTGAGATCAATTTATAATCAATCTGTTTACTAGTAATTGTAAACAATCTAATATTTGAAAAGCTATAACTTTACACAACTTGATTCGGTTTTTATTTTGGTAGGGCAACTGCATCCGTTTTTAAATATTTTAATATTGTAGACATCGCAGAACATTATATATATATTCAACTTTTATTCAAAGAAATTTACTCCTATTGGAGACAAACATTGATTATAGCGCCAATCATTAATTTGTGGCGGTAATGGAAAACAAACTAGATGTTTCACTAAACGTGGATAAATATATAATTATATTAACAAATAAGCCATGTAGGTGTGCTTGTTTATAGAAAGAGCCGAAACCATGTAGGTGTGTTTCGAGATATACTGAAAATAAGCCATGTAGGTGTGCTTGTTTAGAGAAAGAGCCGAAACCATGCAGGTATGTTTCGAGAAAATTGAAAATAAGCCATGTAGGTGTGCTTGTTTAGAGAAAGAGCCGAAACCATGTAGGTGTGTTTCGAGAAAACTGAAAATAAGCCATGTAGGTGTGCTTGTTTAGAGAAAGAGCCGAAACCATGTAGGTGTGTTTCGAGATATACTGAAAATAAGCCATGTAGGTGTGCTTGTTTAGAGAAAGAGCCGAAACCATGTAGGTGTGTTTCGAGAAATACTGAAAATAAGCCATGTAGGTGTGCTTGTTTAGAGAAAGAGCCGAAACCATGTAGGTGTGTTTCGAGAAAACTGAAAATAAGCCATGTAGGTGTGCTTGTTTAGAGAAAGAGCCGAAACCATGTAGGTGTGTTTCGAGAAAACTGAAAATAAGCCATGTAGGTGTGCTTGTTTAGAGAAAGAGCCGAAACCATGTAGGTGTGTTTCGAGATATACTGAAAATAAGCCATGTAGGTGTGCTTGTTTAGAGAAAGAGCCGAAACCATGTAGGTGTGTTTCGAGATAAACTGAAAATAAGCCATGTAGGTGTGCTTGTTTAGAGAAAGGGCCGAAACCATGTAGGTGTGTTTCGAGATACACTGAAAATAAGCCATGTCGGTGTGCTTGTTTAGAGAAAGAGTCGAAACCATGTAGGTGTGTTTCGAGAGATTACAAATGAAATATTTGGGTGGGCTTAGTTTGGCGAACTAACTGAAACCATTCGCAAGGCGTGCACCGTAGATGAGACAAAATTAGAATGATGTAAAGCAATAGATAGTCCGTATGATCAGCTCGAAGATTTCATTTATGCGTACTAGAGAGAAATTTGAATTTAAGTGTGGCGGTAAGCGATTTAAAAGTAATGTACCATGTACGAAAGATCCTATGTTCACGGCGTTCAACAAATGTCAGCCACTAAAAAATATTACAGCAAAATGAGATACGCTCAAACTTACATAAACAGAAGGATTGGGTAACGTGATTTTTCATGGGCATTAAATCGAAACTTTATAATTGACTAGCTGTTGCCCACGACTTCGTCCGCGCGGACTTCGTTTAATCCGCACAGCTCATCCCCATAGGTGATAGCGTGATAAAATGTTGCCTATATGTTGACCAGACCTATTAGTAATATTCATGAAAAATTTGGAGTAAATCCATGCGGTACTTTTTGAGTTACCCCGGACATACTTACAAACAGACATACAGACAAACAGACAAAAATTCTAAAAACTATATTTTTGGCTTCGATATCGATTGTAGATCACGCTCCAAGTATTCTTTTAAAAAAATATTCAATGTACAGTTTTGCCTTCCTACGATTTTATGTTTTTTATATTTTATTATATTTGGTACCGGATATCAAAAAATATATATTTTATGGATACTTTCAGATAAACCCGACGAGCTTTATTCGAAAACCATTCAATACGCAATTGGCGTAAGATTTGGAATTGTAGATATTAGTATCCGTCTGATAATATAGCAATTTTAGTTTATCGGCGCACCCACTCTGCTGTCGCGTCATTTTGTCTCGTTGCAAGATTCAGTAAATATTTGACAATATAGTGTTTCGTCAATATATAGGTAGTTCTAGCTTAGACTAATATCCGATTTACAATATCGTAACGATGTACAGTTTCAATATCTATACATTTTGTATCGCCTACTCCTAGTAAACATAATATAAGGCGAATTGACTGATAAGAAGCCTCAAAGTTTTGGTTGTATAGTTCATTATGACAATATCTGATCTTATAGGAAAATGCATTATTCTTAACTACAGTCATTCCACTTACATATACACATACTTAAAGGCCGTCCACGCGGACATATTCAGAGCTGCAAACACAACACACACGTACATAGACAAGAGGATTTAATAAAGAGTTTGTACTGTTATCAATATTAAATTTCAGCAATGGCGGATTCTTCGGCGTCTGTATATAAAGCGCTGTTATCTCTTACTGGAAGTCAGATCCAGAAAGCTGTAGAGCTGATGTCGTCGTTGCAATCACCGAGACAAAGTCGAAACAGATCGCAGGCGGAAGATCTATCGGAGTAATCGTGGGAAATGTAAGAAAATCGACACCAATAATATCGGGTGTAAAAAGAAGATTCAAAGACGTAGTTATTATTTATTCGCGGGAAATGCTAGAATTATGTCAAATTACACTAGTTGACCAGCCAATTAATCTCGATTGTTACTCAATGTATGAAATAAAATGTTTTCAATAATATGACGTAATTTCACATTGGATTATGTTTAGTTAAATTCATGATTTTTTTTTGAGAATTATCAGTTGTCACTCTTTGTAGGACTAAGTATTAATTTCGATTGAAATTTCATGTTCCTGTAGTATTTATAAATACTAGATTTTATATCATATGTAGTATGCGTATTATAGGTAGATTTATTGTAATAGTAAAATCACACGTTCAGGTACTTGGGAGTAAAATCAGAAATTATTAAACGATAATTTATTTCTGAGGTTGACTTAAGGGTACGATGTAGACCATTTATGACTGGTACTAACAACCTAATTAACATTACTGTCAATGTTAATATATATCACAGACCACATAATACTAATAGACGTGGCGTTAGGCATTGAACGTGTAGTCGTACATATGAGCGAATGCTCATATCAATGTCAAAAGTGTGGCAAATTATATAGGCAAATTGACACTAATTGTAATTAGGTTTTTATTGTTGACGTACTATTGTATACATTCTCGTATTTATGTCGGTTCAAAATTTAGCTACGATTGACGTCTAACAAATGTCTTAAGAAGGCGCCTCCTATTTTTTATTATATATTATACTAGCGGCCTGTTACATGCTTCGCGACGTATCGTCATTTATTGAATTCATTTGTTACAAAAAAAAAGTGATAAATAAAGAACCGCTGTACCGATTTTGTGCAAACTTCACATAAACCATTTACTAAACAGTCCGAACAAAGCCTAAACATTTGGTTTGGATAGGTGAGCCCGTTCTTCAGTTATAAAATTACAACGAAAAATGGCATTGATTTTTATAAATATATATAGATTAATTTATGTTGACATGTAAGACAGATATTGTGGCACATATTTCTCTCTATGTAACATATGTTTATTAAATCTGTATTGTAATTTGTGCACCTGTATTGTAATCTGCAAGCAATGAATTATATTGCCACTCGTTGTCTGGAAGAATCACTCTTTAGCAATAAGACCCTCTATTTGTGCGCTTATTTTAAGTGTTATGTAAATGCTACTTGATAATGGTGTACATAAAGCATTAAATTATTAAATTAAATTAATATTAATGAACAATGTTACTTAGAACTTTTAATGAAATAATTAGTCAAATGAAAAACAATTTACAAATCAACATGAAGAAAAGGCAAAATTATTACAATTGAAATTTAATATAAATATGATAATCCTATAGAAGTATAATATAGATGATCAAAGAAATAACAAATCGACAATATTTGTAACACTTAAGACTAAATTGTATTTGCTCTCCGTAAAATTAGATATAAATATATAAGGAAACGGCAATAACAACATGCTGTGGATATGTTTTATTAGTATTTTCTTATGGGCTGCTTATATGCGGTGACTCTGGATTTGATGGGTAAATGCTTTTACAGCACAAAAGAATGAGTTAGGGCTATATGTAAGATTAAACATCACACAAAAACAAACTTTAAGCCTATTTTTAAATCTGATAATATTAAAACTTCCTTGTAGGTACATTAGAGCAGCTTGTTTTTTTAAGAACACATTAAATACTTTAAAATCAACCGCAATTTAGTACAAATAACAGACTAGCAAGCAAGCCCTATGTGCCATAGTATAGACTACAACATAGTCATGGTACAAAAAAAGTTTTTTTTTTATATGTATGTACATTATTTCTTTTATCAATTACTAAGTATAATGAAATAGCTAACTATAAACCGGTATAAAATACAAATGCATATATCGCTAATTTCTCATTCTCTGTAAAAGAATACCTATTTAAATTGTAAAAATGTCAATATCTAGTCAGATGTCAAGATAATAGTTAGTGGAAATGTAAGTATATGTATATATAGTGTCGTTAGTTACTTGTTAGACTTGCTTTATAAAGAAATTAATAATTAGATTAAATAATATATAAATATGTAGGATTTAGTAGTAAGAAACTAAAATTGGTACACTTTAGGTTAGAATGAGTAAAACCATATAATGTAATTGACTTTCAGAAAAAAAAAATATAATTAGGTATATGGAGTAAAATTGGTCAAACATTTGTAAATTAATCTTATATAATTTATAGATTTTTAGAATATTAATTTTATCGATGCAATGAGTTATGTGTAAAAAAATATGTAGAATACAAAGTGTATAGTTTATAATTAGTAAAATTTCATTCAAATCCGTTCTCTTCAATCAAATCCGTAGTCTTGGCGTGATTGAGTAATAAACATTCATACATCCAAACTTTCGCATTTATAATATTAAAATAGATGCAGATTACAAGCTGAAGTGAAGTTTTGTTTATATTTACGTTTACTATAACAAATATAATATATTACAACTTAAATAAAACTAAAATAATGTTTTGTTTAAAATTATATTTACTATGGATCAACAGAATATATATCAACTTAAAGTAATACGCTTAATAAAGTACGTAACACCAAAGTAAAATAAAGTATTATGTATAATTTTTTATAAATGTTATATAACTTATAATATAAATTAAAATAAAATTATGTAGCAAAACTGCTTACTTTTTGCTTTCATAGAAGATATAAATAACACTGTATTTTTACTTGTTTTTAAATAATTATGATTATGATTAGTAAGTTATTGAATGTTAGGATTGTGTACAAGCAAATTTTTTTTTCCTCGTAAAAAAAAAAATATATTTGTGTCGACTTATAGTATGGGCGAAGGTAATGATTTAACTAGTTGTACTTTTGCATCTTAAATATTTCCTAATTGATGCCCTAAGGATTTACGGAAAAGTTAATTTTAGAATTGAGTAGTGTGCCGGGAATCACACTTTGCCGGATGGCCGAATGTAATGATTTAACTTGTTTGTAATGGTTTTATTCATCAAAAGAATATGTTGCAATTGTGTTATATTAGAATAAGTGATAAAATATGGCAACACTAGGCGTCATCTTCCTATTCGTTAAAGTTTTAAAAGCTAAACGGCGGGACAGAACGCGGCAAGATGGCGCGTAGTGGGGCTTACGATATGAGAGACTTCATTTTCAGCGACAGACGGTTCTGAGCCATGAGCTCGACAACTTGTGAACACTCAAGTCTATAATTGTAATGTTAAAATAGTCTGCAAGAAGTACATTAAAGAAATATCAAGCTTGTATTATATTTTATTCACGAAACTATCTTGTGGTGAGGTCTAATGTCACATGCATAAGTTTACCGGCTACCTTACCCTCCATACCGGAACAAGACAGCGACAAGCACTGACGCTATTGCGGCAGGAATAGGTAAGGCGGTGGTACCAGAACCGGGCGAGACAAAGCAGAATTCTATCACCTAGTAGCCACGATAGTAGTGACTCGATAACCAATCGGTCGCCTTTTACGACCTGCCTGGCAGAACGGCAGTTAGCCTATTCAAAGAAGGTCGGGACCAACACGGCGAAAATTTAATGAAAATAATGTTTAATATCGATATTATATATCCCTAAACACGGTCATTACACCGCCTGCAATAAATAAGTTTGTAATAGATAATTCGTCTTTTTGTTATTTAAATACATATTTATTGTACAATGATTCAAATTTCAAGTTGCCAAAAAGGCTAATAATGTGGCCAAAACTGGTACTTCTAATCTGCATTAAGCTGTCGAACCAAATTATCATAAGACAACGAGTCTTCATTAGAATTAAAATGGCGATGGGAATTACCAGCGAACTGATCAACCGACGAATTGGTGAATTGTGGCAAAACTTATTAATCTATTGTCTGCCTACCTCGCAAGAGAACTGGCATGGTGATTTTTTCACCAGATTTCATTAGGAATTTTATGGTTTCCAAGTGTATACTTCTATATTATGTGTAAATTTCTTGGCATGTTCTGTAACCAAAATGGCTTGATGATTTGGTATAATTAAATTTGTCTTAGCTGTGAGAGTGACATAATCCATACTAATATTATAAATGCGAAAGTACTTGTGTCTGTCTGTATTTGAAGCCATGACGGCCAAACCGCTGAACCGATTGTAATGAAATTTCATATAGCGATATTTTAAGGTCTTGGAATGAGAAGCTACATTTTGCAATTTGTTTTTTAATTATTTTGTCCTAATTCCGATACCAATATCATAAATTAGTCTGTCTGTCTGTTACTCTCTCTCGACTAAACCGCGGAATAGATTTTGATGAAACTTGGCATAAAGATATTTGAAGATCTGGGGTCAAACGTAGGCCAAATTAAAAAAAAAAACAAAACCCTGAGGGTGTGAAAATTTGTATAAAAAACTGTATCGACATGATAATCTATTCTCGTGCAAAACTGCGCGGGTCAACTAGTTATTATTCATACTAATATTACAAATACGGATGTAGCTTTGTCTGTCTGTCTGTCTTTTCTTCATGGCTAAACAACTGAACCGATTTGAATGGAATTTGATACAAAGATAGTAAGCAACTAGAGAAACGACATAGGATAGTTTTATCCCGGAAATTCCACGGGAATGAGAACTATGTGGATAAGACCCCGGGATTAGCTATCTGTTACACTTTTATTTCAGAAAATTTTCCACGCGGACGAAGTCGCGGGCGCAGCTATAAAAATTTAGCTGTTGTTTTCGAACGCACATTAGGCAGAAACTGCTGAGTATTTTGACATAGAATTTGTATCATTAGATATATTCAGAGTTTTTTGTCATAATATACCAGACAAGCATATGGTTCTCTTGATGAAAGAAAACAACCAAGATGTTAAAGGTGCGTCCCCTTCCTTGTGGCGCGGTCTTAATGCATAAATTTACCGGCTGCCTTACCGACCAAACCGGAACATAACAGTGATAAGCACTGATGTTATCGTGGATTCATTAAAAGGGCATATTCAGCGAAGGTTTTTAAGCCAACATGTTATAGCGGATTTACATGCTTGGCAAACCTCCACAAGCGTCCACAATCACAAGCGTGTAAACAGGGTGTTTGCCTTGGCTCGTGTGTGCTTGGGAACGCTTGTCGCCGATCGGCTCGGGTGTTAGCCCATTTACATGCGTGGCAAGCCTCCACAAGCGTCCACAAGCACGAGCGTGTAAACAGGTGTTTGGCTTGGCTCGCGTGTGCTTGGGAACGCTTGTCGCCGACCCACTCGGGTGTCGGTTTTGAACACAGATCAAAGGAAGTTTGCGCCAAGCGCTCGCGATGCATTTACACGCTGGCACGAGTGTAGTATCACTTGGTACCGCTCACAAGCTTACGCCGAACGGACGTATTTGCGCTGCGCTATATACTAAGTTGCAAGTATCGATTGTTAGTTGGTCAAATGATGAAAATATAACGGCGTTTCTCTAGGCATATCAAAACTTACCTTGACCACCTGTCATTCTGCCAGGCAGTACCTATGTAAAAGACAAAAGACCACCACCACGGTGATTACTAATACAAATATCTCGCCTGGGTTATGGCACTGGTAGCCGGTAGAATTATGCATGTGGCATCGGTATCCCGCCACACGATTAACAACGTATTATTAATGTCTTTGGTGTCTATATGCAATGGTTATCCTTAACTCACTAGAATTATCTGCTTGTTTGCTAAATTATTATATAAAAAAATGATATTTAATCACTTTTTGCAAGAGATGCGCATAATGTGGTTTGAACCGAATTCTGACTTCGGCCAAACATTCGGTGAAAATAAAAATTTTAATAAATAAATAAATAATCACGGGACAAATTGCACTTACTGAGCTATATACATATGTATATAAATACTAGAATATATTTAATACACACAAATGCTTGTCCCCGTCGGTTATCGAACCCGAGCCCCGTCGATTGCGTAGGAAGGATCGCTAACCACTCGACCAACGGGGCTGTAATTTCGGCCGAACTTCGGCTCAATCTTGGCGCTTTATCGAGAGCGACACGTCATCACAGTTTACGAATTTACTTAAATTATTTTTACATATCGGTAATGGTTTTCGCAGAGCACGCAAAATGATTAGTTACCTATCGGCAAAGTTTTGATACTATAGGGTACATTGTACAAATTCAGGTAGATATCTCAATTTTTTTAGGGTTCCGTATCTAAAAGGTAAAACGCAACCCTATTACTAAGCCTCCGCTGTCTGCAGTCCCTCTGTCTGTCACCAGGCTGTATCTCATAAACCGTGATAGCTAGAAAGCAGAAATTTTCACAAACTATGTATTTCCGTTGCGGCTATAACAAAAAATACTAAAATTAAGAAAATTAAAATATTAACGGGGGGGTTTATATACAATAAACGCGTTTTGTTCGAATTTTTTTTGTTATGATGGTACGGAACCCTTCGTGCGCGAGTCCGACTCACACTTGGCCGGTTTTTTGAAAATATTATGTAGCCTATGTTACTGGGGGATGAAATTCAAATGGTGAAAGAACTTTTCAAATCGGTCCAGTAGTTTGAGTTAATTAACAAAACAGTTATACAATGCGAATGTGGAAGGATGTAGGTACCGGGGAAGACCAAGACCAGATTTATCTAGTACTGTCCGAAAGTGGTGCCAAGAGTCTTCGCAACTGACATGTGTGTATGAAGAGAGTGATGAATGTGGAGGAAGCGAGACAAGCCTGCAAGAATCGTGATGTACGGCACTCGGTTCTCTCTGCCTACCACGTAAGAGGTTTGGCGTGAAGATATGTATGTACGTATGTATGTATATGTGTGTACGTGTGTATGTTAAATAGTGCAAGTAGGTACTTTTTCAATTGCCGAAGGTTCGGCATTTAAACCGAATTTCGGCCGAATGTCGAAGTTCGGTTCAAGTTGTCGAAATTTAGTTAAACCAAATGTAACATGAATTTCGGCCCATCCCTACTACGAGTGATTTTTTTATGAGGCATATGTTATTATTGAAAAATAAAAAAAAATGGAAAAAAACTTTTCCGTCATAGTTTTTTTAAAGCACTCAATAATTCTTCGGTAATAATATATTTTGGTTCTGAGGTGGGGTTCCATTATTCCATTTTTTTTGTTACCTTTGTTTTTGTTTATATTTCAAATAAAAATACCTATGTCAAGCCGAACGCATTACGCGACACAATTATAGCGTCCATCGTGATTGCTTGTCCAGACCACACTAATGCACTCACAAGCGTGTAAATGGCATCCAAGCGTTTGTGGAGGCTTGCCAAGGCTCGGAGTTTGTGGTGGCTTGCCGAGCCCTTACAAGCATGTAAACGTAGCATTACGCTTTATATGCAAGTTTATTAATTACCGCACATTATTAGTATTGGAGAACTGGAACGCAATACTGATAAGCTCTGTCATGGCAACAAAAAAAAATGGCGTGTACTTATGTACGCGCGTGAGAAGTTATACTTTTAGTAATATCAATCAAAATATTCAATTTAAATCACTACTGAATATAATTTATTAGCACATATATAATTCGCACTTGTATGAAACTAAAACACGTGTTGTGAATGTATAAACTAGAAACATGTTGATAAATATTATAAATATGAAAACAGTGATCAGAGGTGACGAGCGTACCAACATGCGCGACTAATATCGAGGTTCAATTTCTATTTTGTTGGTAGCTTTTTTTTCGAGACTTAATGAGCGGTTAAGCAGGCAGCTTCATACTGTTAATTTTGTGTCACAGATGCGCGTGCATCTTAAAATTTCACTCTCATCATTTTTTCATAACGCGCCTAAAGAAGTATAACTTCAAAAATAAACAAGGGCATTGCATTTGTATCTGGAAAAGTTGTTTAAAATTCTGCTACTTTGGGAATGATATATCACTATCAATTGAATATCAAGGTCTCATCAGTTGAAGCAAGGTGCTGCCATCACTTTAATTATTAACAATGGACAAAAACTTTAATATCTCAATTTCACACCAATTTTCGGGATATGCGGGTGAATTTCCCGGAAATTTTCTCCCGTGTTGGTCCCGGAATTTTTTGAAGAATAGGCCAACTGCCTTTTTCCAGGCAGGTCGTTTAAAAGCGACCGATTGGCTACGCGAGTCGCTCTTCTGAGTTCTGCATTGTCTCGCCTGGGTCTGGTCTGGCCTTACCTATTCCTGCCGCAATAGCGTCAGCGCTAATCACTGTCGTGCTCCGGTTTGGAGGGCAATGTAGCCGGTAAACTTATGCATGGGGCATTAGACCTCGCCACAAGATAGCAACGCACCATTAACATCTTTGGTATCTATAGGTGATTGTTGACTTTTTCCTATCTGCTTGTTTACTATCGTACAATATTAAAAAAAATTGAATTTAAGTTGAGTTTTCTATATTAATATTATAAAGAGATAACATGTGTTTGTTTGCAAATAGATAATCTCAAAACTACTAGTAGTGGAGTGCCTGAAGCATTCAAAACCGTAAAACCTCGGATTAGAGTTACAGTGAGTGAATTAATATGATCGATGTGGGATATTGTTTTTTAAACTATAAATTGCAATGTTTACCCAAAATTTTTTTGTGCACTCCATTATTTCATTGTTTAAACAAATTATTATGAAAAATTAATGTTTGACCATATATTTTCACTTTAAACAGTATTTTTTTAATTTATATGTTAAATCTTACCTGAGTAGACATATAGGAACATTTTTCAAAGATACCTGTGTATACAAATAGCAATAGGGATCTTGAACAGGTAGAAAAACATGGAGGGGAGAGCGGAGCGACAGCTGCTATGTACAATGGAATTTCTCGGCCAGTTTAATTATAAATGAAACGTACTCTATAGTGTACATTTAAAAAAATAAGGTAATTAATTACGACTGATGAAAAGAAAAAAAATATTAGTACAAAATCTGTTTATTTAAATATATTACATTGTTGTCTACATCAAATATTTTCTCTTATTATTATTAATAATAAGAGGTTACTCCTCTACTAATTTTTATAATTTCACCTAAATTTGTTTCGGAAGATGAACCCAGGTGTATACGTAGGTCACACTATATGTTTTGCGTAACAAAAAAAACAACATGTTATAACCAAAATATTATGTTTATTGCTTTTCAAAATAATTTCCTTTACATTTTAAATATTTTTTCATGCGATCGAACCATTTTTTAAAATAGGAGGACCACAGATCTGAAGGCATGTTTTCTACGTACTGATTGAACGCAAACACTGCCTCTTCGGAGTTGGTAAAAGTAAAACTTCTCATCAAATCTTTGATTTTGGGGAAAATACAGAAACCACAGGGTGCTAGGTCAGGGCTATGCGCAGGATGAGTGACGAGATGTACTTTTTCGGAAGCTAAAAATTACTTTTTTTTGTTGGCCGTGTGTGAAGAAGCGTTATCATGGTGTAGGAGAATGCGGCTTTTGGGTCGTCTTTTGCGAACTTTTTCTAACAATCTGTTATTACATATATGTAGCTCAAAAATTTCCCGTAACACGGTTATATCACATAACAAGTACCATCTTTCATACAATAGGACTTTGAAATTATTTAAAAATAACCTATATTATTATCGCAATAGTACTCAGCGGCGCATGCACCGTCATATAGTAAGCACGTGTGAATAAATAGTATTATCGTAATGTCCTAAACATATAAATAGCTTGTGTAATGTATATATCAAATACATCCGCCAGTGTGGATACAAAACAGCGCAAGTAGGTCGAGAACGCGACTGAATTATACAAATGGAATCGAAAAAAGAAAATCAAACTAGTGATATAGAAGAAGAATATTGGGGAAATGTTGTTTGTTTTGGAACTGTAATAATATTTGTGAGTATCTTTCAAATTTGTATTCGTACTAATATCATTAAGTGTAATATTTTTCTACTAAAAAGAAAAATGAAACTAGTTGTATAGAACGAGGATATTGGGGATATGTTTGTTTTGACACTATCATAATATTTGTATCTCTTAAATTTGTATTCGTCTTAATATTATAAAGTGAAATATCTTCCTACTTAAATAGAGAATAATTCTAGTTGTATAGAAAGAGGATATTGAAGAAATACGGTTTGTTTTAATAGGACTGTAGTAATAGGTATTTGTTGGTATTGGTATCTTTTAAATTTGTATCGATATCATAAAATATAATATTTTTCTAATAAAAAAATAATGAAACTATTTGTACAGAAAGAAGATATTGGAGATATATATTTTTTGAACTATAATAAATTTGTGAGTATCTTGTAAATTTGTATTGATACTAAGTAATATCACTATCAATTTCTAAAATCTTTCTGCTAAAAAATTAAACTGGTATAGAGCGAGTATATTGGTATAGAGCGAGTATATTCGAGAAATGTTGTTTTGGAAATATAATTATACTAGCTGACGCGCGCAGCTTCGCCTGCGTGTAGATAAACAAATTTTTTCCCCTATTTCAATCAACCCTTTTGGGGTTGATTTTTGAAAAATAATTAGCTTATATTTGACTCTAAATCTTTCACTATTTCCATGCCAAATTTCATGAAAATTAGTCCAGTGATTTAGTTGTAAAAACGTAAGAGACAGACAGACTTTTACATTTATAAGATTAGTATGAATTTGGGAGCATCATTTAAATATGTATTGGTAAGTCCTTCTTATCTGCTAGAAAAAGAGAACGAAACTATGTAGTTGTCTAATAAAATAAGTATATTGGGGGTATGTTGTTTATTTTAGAACAATTATAATATTTGTCACTTTCAAAATCGTATCTTTCAAAATCTGTATTGCTCTTATTTTTCTACACACTAAGCTTTATAGACCGTGATTCCAGGAACCATTTTTTTTTATTAATAACAAATTCAATTTTTGTGAACAGCTTCGTTTTACTGAGACACTCATCCTTTCTATGTTAAAATCCCCCTAACTTTATTATAACACAGTTAGGGGGCTTTGAATATTTTAAATTCACTAAAGGAAAAACATTGATTAATAACAATAATATTTTTTTACGATATTCGCTTGATGATTTTATGAAAAACACAAAAGACTTTTCTCCTAACACATTCGATGGTTTTTCTGACGAATCTTCCACTTCCACACAAAGATTCGAAATTATGATTTTTTAAATTTGTTAATAATTAAAGGTTAAAATCAACCTAATTTTCTCACAACAGCTTGTTAATTATTATTATAATTCGAGGGTAACATTGTCCTACACGTAAATTGGAAACTTTTCTGAGTCTGACACTCTAAAATTTTCTTTTTTATCTATCTTTAATAGTTACCCGATTCGAGATTTTTTGAAGATAGAAGAGTCGCTGGTCCACAAAAATTCAGCTTGTTATTAATCCAAAAAAAGCTTGTTCTTGGGACCACTGGTTATTCATCTTTTACAAAAAGTTTAGGAATATCAAGGAGATCAAATAATAATTCAGACTATATTCTAACGTACCTACTAGGCGAGGCATGCTCCACGCCACTGTGTTCCACTAAAGAGCAATCCATGGACTGCGCCTACGTCAGAGACTTTTGAATGAAAATCGGACTTACTACCAACTGGTACCGCAGAAAATGGAATGAAAAGTTCCATGACCTGCAGCACCACATCAGCAAGAGTCAGCGATGACACTCAGATCATCTAGAGAGAAACAGATCTGCCCCCATGCTTAGGACGCAAAAAAAAACCGCATCCCGCTTCAATCTGCTGACCTATAGTGCCAAACGCGATGACAGTCTGAAAAAGGAGGCCGTGATAGGCGCGTAACCAGCACTTTACTCCGGATCAGGCAGTGGTCTGACGTACCAAGAGAGACGTCCACAGATACCTGGTAATGGTCCGGATGAGAGGTCAGCAGGAGATCCAGCAGGGAAGGGGTATCATCGCCCACACAATCTCGCGTAGTCGAAGTTACCAATTGCGTTAGACCATACGCCAATGTAAAATGAACAGACCTCGCCGCATGATCGGTAGTGCATGAACATAGCCATTCGGTGTGGTGGGCATTAAAATCGCCTATGATCACAATGTTGACGTAGGGGGTCTGTTGTAACACGGAATCTACAGCCGTACCTACGGCAGCTCAACGAGCCTGTCGACTGTATTTTCGCTATGGGATCTGTAAAGGCACGCATAGATGCGGGGATGTTCGTCGCAATATACACGTAGCCAGAGGATAGATAGGTCCTTGTATTCAAGGCTGCTGAGACGTTGAGAACAGATTGCCTCTTTGACGTAAGCACAAATTTCTGCCCGGGGTACAAATGAATGCTTGAAATTGTGCCCCAGGTAGGAAGATATAAGGTATCAGCCGGAGAAGATATCTGCGTCTCAGCTAATCAGTGCAATTGTCACATCCCCCCTTCCCGCCCCTAGTACGCAGGCAGCTTGGGCATCCATAATTACAATCTCCTGAACATGGATGTCCAGGGAAGAATCTACACCGCTTACGCTAGTGCTACCTCCCTGGGGTTAACTACTATCTTCGGGAACCTCACAGATCAAACGCAACAGCAAAGCTGTTACTTTACGCTGGTTTTAAGTGAGGTAGTGGTATTGCCCCAGTTGTGCTGACCCACTTATCTAAGCATGGCACTTCCACTTTTTTTACTGACTGCACTAGTGGAGTAATTTCACAAAAAGATTATCCCACCGACGGGCGATGGAGTCGTCACGTCCCGACGCCGGCATAACTTTTAACTAATAAAATATAAAGTAGGTTCTTTAACTAATCTCAATTTTAGAATATTAAAATTTTAATGATGGATTTGGATTATAAGTCATAATGATAGTTATTTAAAGTCATCATGGCGAAAAAAGCCGCGGATAAACATTAGTAATTTTATAAAGAGATAACATTTGTATTTCTATGTGTTTGTAATGAATATATTCAAAAACTAGCTGTTGCCCGCGTCTTCGTTCGCGCGAACTTCGTTTCCTCCGCACAGCTCCTCTCCCGTAGGTGATAGCGTGATAATATGTAGCCTATATGTTGATCCGATCTGTTAGTAATATTCATGCAAAATTTGAAGGAAATCCATGCAGTATTTTTGAGTTTACCCTGGACTTACATTGACTTTCCTATCTAATAATATCTAATATATATATATATATATATATATATATATATATATATATATATATATATATATATATATAAACGTTTTTTTATTGATGAATATTATATTTTAATACTTTTTAGCCTATTGTGGACAAAGACAACCTAAATCCGCAAAAATCGCAACAATATTGGCCCCGTCGTTTATTTTTTGACTTATAAGTGGTGTAATATATATATATATATATATATATATATATATATATATATATATATATATATATATATATATATATATATATATGAACCTTATTTTAATACTAATAAAAAAAAAATTAAGTATCTTTTGTTAGATTTTTTGTATAACTTATTCACTTATGAAGTTTTTGTAGCAGATGTCACTGTAATAAATAAACTTACTAATATTGGAATTTCTTTGCATTACGATGGCCGACAGTAAACTGAAAATTTTATAATTACGTAAATACACTGTTAATTCACAAAACACTTTTTATTTATTTTATTTATATCGCCAACCGGTTCCAATTTTTACGGTATCTTCAGGGCTGAAGATGGCGTAATGTAGCATAAAAAATTATCATATTTTAATTTTGAACATTTTGATGTTACAAATTTAATTTAAAAATTATAAAATTTTCGTTTTTAATATTACAATGACTTTGAAAATTCTATGCAATGCAATTTTAAGTTTTCACTCATAACTGCAATTTAAAAAAAAAAACATTTAAAAAAGTTATTGATTTTATCATATTATGTGTGTTTATAATAATATATACAAAAAAATTTAGTATTGCTAGTTTTTTAAGACACAGTAGTTATTATTAATTAAACGTTGCGCGATTAGTTAGTTTACAATTTATTTACAGTAAAAAATATAAAAACAAAAGGAAAAGTAATTTAATGTTAGCACTAACATTTGGCATATACTTTCAGATTGCTGGCATCGGCCATGTGAACTCGTTTGGTTTGATATACAAAGATTTTATCATCGAAACACACTCCTCTGCCAAGTCAGTAACTACCGCTCATGGAACCTTCTCGATAATGTTAGCTATTGGAGGTTGGTTAATTTAAATAAAATTAATTTTTAAAATCTATCTCCTTTATCACTGTAAACATTAAATCGGTATCCGTTTAGGCTTACATATAAAATTTAAAACTCCTCTTGAAGTAGGCTGAGTGAACAGAACTTTACTCCGCGTTAGAATGGGCCCCTTTTAAAGAACATCTGCAATTCAGCCAGACCTTCGTAAAAAGCATGGATTAAATGGATACGCCTTTCAAGACAATTTTTTAGTTTCTCAGTGTAGCTTACATTGACACACAGAAATACAGAGTTATATTACTTACCAATTTTAAACTTGTCATCTCATTCGATACGTTAAAACTGTGCAACATGTTTTATTTCTATTTTTCTCGATATAATATATCTACAAATATATAAAATTTTTGACAGTGATAAGAGCGTTTCCTTCCCAATGGCGTGTCTATTAGTATTCATGTGGTATGTGGTAAAAGGCGAACGATTAGCCACACATGTCACTACCATGGTGATTACTAGGTGGTTGAGTGCAGTGACGTCTTGCTCGGGCCTAGTACCTTACGTATTCTTGCCGCAACAATATCAGTGGTTGTCAGTGTCGTGTTCCGGTTGGAAGGGTATAGTAAGGTGGTGGTATCAAGCATGGGCAAGACCTTGGAGAGTTATAGTAGTCACGATGGTAGTGACGCGCATAGCCATTATATTTACCATCACATATAGCAATTTAATTTCAATACGACGTATTAAATATACGAGTATATAGGGAATAGGTGAGGTGGTGGTACCAAACCCGGGAGAGTTTCAGAACTCTACAAACTTGTAGTCACGATGACCTGCCTGACAGAATGGCAAATAGTCTATATTCCAAAGGAGGCATGGTAATATTTTCTTATATAGAAATTTCGCTGTAATATGGAGCTTTAAGTTCATTATGTACATTTTCCATTTGTTTTTTCAAAACTATTAAAAACTAGTTTATCAGTTTTATTGAACATAAATATTAGCTAATCGATGGATTTTAATAAATATGTTACATACTCTTTGGATTTTAAATTAATATGAAAATTAAAGTAATATAAAAAATAGATTTTATATAATTTGAACACAGCAAAACTGCAATAACCGACTTTTTCATATAACAATAAGATAGCAAACAAGCGTACTGCCTACCTTCTGGAAACAGACAACCATTGCATGTATACATCAAAGATATTAATGACGCGTTACTATCCTTGTGGCGGGGTCTTAGTGTCACGTGTATAAGTTTACCAGCTACCTTACCCTCCAAACCGAAACACGACAATGATACGCAATGGCGCCCGGACCAACACGGAGAATAACTTCTGTACCTCTGGCATCCTAGGTCAAATCTTCACCAAATTTATATGGGACCAAATGGAAAGTATACGTTCCTAAACAAAAGGAGATTTTTTCAAATCGTTTCTAACATCTACGAGCAATTGAGGATCAAACATCAAAAAACATTTCAACGAATTGAAAACTGCCTCTTTTTTTTAGTTGATTTTTTTCTGTTTCAGGTCTATTACTCAATATATTATCCAAAAAAATCTCCAACAGATTATGTGGTCTTATTGGTGCTTTCATATTTTGCATCGGATCTTTTATTACAATTGTAATATCCAATACTAATCAGCTTCCAGTAACATTTGGTTTTTTACAAGGAATAGGCTTTGGAATGATGGTTCCTGTTTGTTATTTGACGATTAATCACTATTTTGCCAAAAAGAGAACACAAGCAATGAGTATGATAAAGGCAATACAAGGCTTTATATTAATATGGTATCCACAATTAATAGAATATTTAATGAAATCCTACGGATTCAGAGGAACATTATTGATAATAGCAGGCATTTCACTGCACACCATTCCTGGAGTAATAACAATGGAACCGAAGAAAAAATACAGAATGGTTAAAGAAACAGCAAGTATTTTATATTGTTAAAATTATTAATTAACAATGGGAAAGATCACGTTCCAATATTTTAGTACAGCCTAGAAGCCTAGTTAGGGCTAGCCTAGGGCACTATAATGTTGTGATAATTCCACAAATGTCCGGATAAGTACTGACTACCATGTTGACAGGCGTAATTAAGTTTGTTGCATTAATAAGGGATAAAACTAAGCGAGTCCTAATAATAATTACATATATTTTTGTTTTTGCTCCTAATGTGGTAGAAAAGAACCAGACGTGAGAGGATAAATGAGGAAGAATCATTCGTATTTCCTAGACCCTCCACCAGTTTGTTCCATTCTTACACTCCTTTTCTCATTTTAGTGGCACTGCTGAAGTTCACTGAAAGTAACAAATTATATTGCCTTAATCCTTTGAGATGTAGTTTTCTGGAAATTAACGCCTGAATGTAATAAAGATATGTAGTACTTGAGTATTTAATCTTTCTCATTATAGAATAATAACTTTTATTACAATGTTAAATTTATTCCAGAAAACATAGAAAATGGGATGAACAATTCTGAAATTGATAATTTACTCAAGAAAAACACTAACAATACGGATCAAACCAAGTGTATCGAGACTGATAAGGATAATACCCCTGCAATTATGTACGATAAGAATATATTCACAATTATTGTATGATATTTTGCTTTCTGTTACTTTCTATACATATAATAGAATCACACTATGTTTCTGAGTTTTTTTTACGTTTTGTTTCTAGGAAATCAATTTTAAGGATATTGAATTTAAAAATCTTGAAGGATCCTGTATTTTGTAATATCTGTATAGGACAGAGTTTCGTCAACTTTTCCGATTTAACATTTTTTATTCTACAACCGATGTTATTGTACCAATATGGACTTAATAGAGTAAGTATTAAAACTATGAACTTTTAAATTAAATTCGTATTTTATATGTTTACAGTATGATCATAATAATAAATGTAGATACAATAATCGATGGTTGTTTAATAAGAAACTTATTTGATTATGCGTATAGACTAGAGCTAATTCTAACAGAATGACTACAACATAGCAATACGTGAGAATGAAGAAGTCAGGACTTAAGTACGTGATGAAACTTGTAAATTAATAAGACTGAGAAAGTAAATTATGCTTTGAAATCCCGGGTCGAAGAAAAGGTTTTTTTTTTATGTAATTTATCGAAAAGCGGTAACGAGAATCCTTTATGATTTTGCTAAGCGCTAAAGTGACGAGTCTTAGTGTACTTACAAGCGTAAATTTTACTGACGATTTCGCAAACAAATTAGCATATTTTTTTTTCTTTTTAAATAGGATGGGACCATAGAAAACATATATAGGATGGAACCATCATTTCCCCAGCCAACCAAGTTATAGAACGTGATAATTTTAGCTTCTAATTCGATTCACTTGACTTATTACGTACACAAGAGAATCGACATGATGTATTTTTTAATCAGTTAATTTAAAATAGTAAAACTACATGTAATTTTTATTTCAATGGATAAATACAACACAGTAAATAATAAAAAAGTTTGACCGTGTGCGTATAGCAGCACTCATTCTGTCTCATTCACTATGACATATTACGTTATTGTAGTCGATCGTCAATACGATAGAGTTAACGCATGCTCAAGTAGATTTTAGTACATTTTATAAAAAATAATGTTTCATTATTACACATTACATGCCATTCTTGGAACGAAATTCCTTATGGAGCGTTGTGGAAGGGCACCGCATTCGCCAAAAAACGTCCGTAAGGTTAAATAAATAAATATTCACGGGACAAATTTCACTTACTGATCTAACCCCAAAGTAAGCAAATTATTTGCTTGTGTTATGGGTGCTAGTCAACGATACCTATTAGAGATGAGTCGTAAATACTAGAACAGGGACGAATACCTAATTTTACGATACTAGGCGGCACCTATTCCATTTTTCACAAGACCAAGTCCGTATAGTCCTATAGTCTAGTAGTATTATAGTACTCATCGCATTCGCTGCACTGTTTCCTTTACTCTTTTTTGAAAACGTGTTTTGCTATCTTGCTCACCCATGACAAAATGCTAACGAGATGAAGCAATACGATTTGTATACTATTTCCCGCTCTCACAAGAGTGAGATACCGTTATACAATATATATGCTGCGTCCGGCGGCGTTATCACGTAACTCACAATGCGATATTATCGTAATTGTTAAGTTATTGCAAGACACATAACAACCTTGTTTATTAGTGGCAGTCGTTGCCGGTTGCTTAGTTTTGGTGCTGAGTCATTGCAAAAAGTGCATCCAATGACCAGCAAGCAATTGGTGACGTTTTTGATGGTTTTTTCGTTACGTTTAAAAGTCATCGCTGGTCGCTGGCGAATTGCAAACGTTAGGTGATACGCCTGCCGGTCTCTCGCTACGTATGGCCGATCGCCGAGCTAACAGCTGAATACCGGTTTATACGTCAAAATACGCGATACTCGATCAAATACTTCATTGGGAACAGGAACAGGTGCAGAGATCGCGTCCGATATCGATCAAGTATCATAAGTCTTTAAAGTATCTAGTATTCATACTTTGGAGTATCTAGTATCATAGACTAACCTAGTATCGTGGACGTGATTCCATCATAAAGTTTTTTCAGATTACGTGTTTGTTAATGGCAGAAAAGGCTATTGTTAGTATTTAATCGGTGAGTCTGAACTTTTTATTTTATAATTAGGTATAATAATGGTGCCTAAACGTAGCAATATCGTTTGGGAATATTTTGAAGATAAAAGGCAAAATATGGAAGAATGTAAAATATGTAAAGTGTAATTAAGTTCGGTATCGAATTATAGAAATCGTTTAGCGAAAAAACATCTAAAGTCGGGGTATAAAAATCAGAAAAAACGCGATACTTAGCTTAAAACCTAGTTTTATTTGTGTAAATGTCTCGCGTAAATGTTAGAAAATATTATAATATTCAATTACTTTAAGAACACATACGTATACTTATTGTTCATAGTATCAATTTCACAAAATAAGATCATAGTATTGTTAGGACTAGGTGGACTAGGTATTTGGATCAGGTATTTTTACAGACTAGGAATAG
Source organism: Apodemia mormo (assembly GCA_036924255.1). NCBI lineage: Eukaryota > Metazoa > Arthropoda > Insecta > Lepidoptera > Riodinidae > Apodemia > Apodemia mormo. Next base: position 39,526,758 of record JAUPFN010000002.1, read on the forward strand.
ATGCACCTAGTCTCTGATTTACCTAGTCCGACCCATCTCTAATACCTATACATAGAATTACATATATAAATACTAGAATATATTTAATAAACACCCAAACCCGGTAATACAAACATATATGCTCATCACTAGTCGTGTGTAGTTCGCGAATGAATCCTTCAATTGGACTACTTCAGTTGCGTTTAGTTCATCCTTCACTAGTTCAGTTTCAATTTATCTATATCTCTAGTTCGCGTAGTTCACCGCGAACGAAACGATTACGAGAGTCGAAGATTGCCGATCACGCGCCAATGGGAGTGACGTAGCAGACACAAGCTCGGCCCGGCTGAACTTATTACCGGTTAACTATATCACTCGTATTTTCTTGTACATACATACTTGCAAAAAGCGATAAAATGAATTCTTTAATTATAAGCGTTCATTGCTTATTGCGCATGAAGGTAGTTTTGATCTTCAATTAGTATAAACGCAATGCATAAAATGTCAATGTTTGTTTGAATTTATCTAAAATCAAAAATTACAGTGAAAAATAAAAGTTTAGAAAAATCAGCTTAAAGTTAAGGCCATAATAAGAAACATTTTGCTGTATTCGGCAATTGTAAACATTATTTTAGTAAGAACTTTTAATCTTTCATTAGTAAAAGTACGAATAAAAAGACGACAAAAATAGTACAAATAAAAATATACTTTATTTTATTTTTTTTACTATCGCTTCAACGTTTATCTCGTTCGCAAAAATCAAAGGATTCATAACACACTACTTAGTTCGATTAACAAACGAAGGAAAATCAATGCACTGAGAAATGATAGCGATTCAAGCCATTGGACTAGATGAACTACTGAACTAAAAGAGTGATATACTTCGCAGTGATCAAAAGATATGTTCATATCTTTTCAATTCCGTGACACATTCTGCGCACCTCTACTCTAGTCGTGTGTAGTTCGCGAATGAATCCTTCAATTGGACTACTTCACTTGCGTTTAGTTCATCCTTCACTAGTTCAGTTTCAATTTATCTATATCTCTAGTTCGCGTAGTTCACCGTGAACGAAACGATTACGAGAGTCGAAGATTGCCGATCACGCGCCGATGGGAGTGACGTAGCAGACACAATTTCGGCCCGGCTGAACTTGATACCGGTTAACTATATCACTCGTACTTTCTTGTACAATGTAAATACATACTTGCGAAGTGCGATAAAATGAATTCTTTAATTATAAGCGTTCATTGCTTACTGCGCATTAAGGTAGTTTTGATCTTCAATTAGTGTAAACGCAATGCATAAAATATCATAATGTTTGTTTGAATTTATTTAAAATCAAAAATTACAGTGAAAAATAAAAGTTTAGAAAAATGAGTTTAAAGTTGAGGCCATAAGAAACATTTTGCTGTATTCGGCAATAGTAAACACTATTTTAGTAAGAAATATAATCTTTCATTAGTAAAAGTACGAATAAAAAAACGAAAAAATAGTACAAATAAAAAATATACTTTATTTTAAAACTGTTTTACTATCGTTTCAACGTTTATCTCGTTCGCAGAAATCATAAGATTCATTACACACTACTTAGTTCGATTAACAAACGAAGGAAAATCAATGTACTGAGAAATGATAGCGACTCAAGCCATTGGACTAGATGAACTACTGAACTAAAAGAGTGATATACTTCGCAGTGATCAAAAGATATGTTCATATCTTTTCAATTCAGTGACACATTCTGCGCACCTCTACTCTACTCATCACATAAATGCCTGTCCCCGTCGGGGATCGCTAACCAGTACCCAGTAACCACTCGACCAAAGGGGCGGTTATATCATTCACTAAGTCCGTAAAGTTATAAAAATTATAATGTACAGTCTATGTATGATGTGATGGTGAGCGTTACATAATACCGCGAGTTAGAACTGAACTGCGCCATCTATGATCACGATGTGTAAACGTTGTAGGGGCAAGTGAATTTACAAAGTATCAAACACAGGTATTATTTAATTACTAATTAAGCAATGGCTATACAGTTTCTAAAATAGTCTACTATACTAGTGTATATTATTATTGCAGTTGACTATTATTATTTTGATTTTTATCTATAAACATATAACGTTGTTCCTATCTAGCGTCTCACGGCACCACACGGTTCTTTACGTTATAGTTATTATGATGGAAATTCCTTTTTTGTGGAAAATGTAAAATTTTGCGTTTTATGATTTATGATTTAAACTGATACCGTGGACTGGGGATACATTGATCAGTTTTAAAATTCAATTGTATGTATTTCATTTTTAATAACTTTGTAAATTAAAATAAAAAAACCAAACATCAACTTTTTACACTTTTTTTAATACCATCAGTCATATTAAAAAAATAAACAAAATAAGTGAGAAAAAAATTAAAATAATGATGATCAAAGTCAAACTGAAAATGGGGTTACTTTGATACCCCTTTATTTTTGTACGAAAATCGAAAGTAACCCCTGATACAAGCATTACTTCCAAAGGAAAAAAATATCGGTTGATAAATTCAAAAGATTTAGCATTTTTTATTGTTTTGGGGTTACTTTGACTGAATAAAAATCACAACTCTTATATAATCAACTTTATTCGTTAGCTTTTTGGTTAGCATTTTAAGTGTGTATGTAGCAGACCGCTTTAGAATATCAAAAGAAATAACAAAATGTCAACACCATATTGTCTTATTTATCTAAAAATTATATCACAAAAAGAGATCGAAACTTGCATTAAAAAATTTCTTAACAAAAATATTATTTAAACATAATCACCTAGTGGGTTAGAGGTAAGAAGGTACATGATTATATTTCTGAGATATTTACATCATTTAGTGGCCATATATATATAACATGGTCACTTTGTTCAACAGGCTTAGGCAAGAAGGACACTATGTCAATGTAATCGATTTCAGATATGTCGTCTTTAATTCTTGAAAATTTAGGTATATTTCCTGCTGATTTAAATCCTTCAACAAGCAAAGGTTCTCGCTCTATTATTTGGCACACGTATTTGTATGTTTTTTTTTGCCACGTCTAGTATAAAATTTTGTCAACACAAACCACTGACCACACAGCCCATGGACACCTAATAATAGGCGAATAACTTGGGTCAACACATCTGACTTATAGTTCCGATGTAATGTCCACGCGCCAATGAGTATTGATTTTTTTTTTTTTTTTAAAGGGCAATGGGCCCACCTCTCGTTCCCACCACTGTAACTTCTGTAAACCAGAATCAACAGCGGCAACCTTCCTGATAACCTCTGAGTTGCGAGCTCAGGGTGCCCTGGGGGAAAAGCTAAGCTGTCTTGGAACCCGCATCGAATTTAATCAGAAGAGTATAGGAGGAGTAGGAAAATACATCCAGTTTCATGAGTATTGATTGCGTAATCAGTATCGACCAATCAGATGCTCTGTACATTACTATCTTTCACTGTGGCCTTAAGATAGCCAATTACGGCGTTGCAACCCCACTTCGTCTTACTTCAGCTAGTTGCCAGAATGCAATCAATACCGAAAATCAAACATTAGCCGTCTATAGGCTGTGTGGTCGGTGACACAAACCGACCAACTGCACACTCCGAATTCTCGTCTTCATATCATTGTAATTTTCGTCTGAGTTATCTTCATCGGTCTGTGTTCCTGATGTAACTATCATCGCCTTTGCTCTTCTTTGTCTAGGTAACGTTGGATTCGGCATTTCGGTAGCCGTAAGGTCTAGCTAGCTCTACTGCATCTAAAATTGAAGGACTAGGAATTTCAAAATCGTGGTCCTCTTGATATTCACGAGCAGCAATACTCTTTCCAGGTACAAAATCTAACCGTTTTTTTCTTTCTAGCTGGTTGATTAGAGGTATTGCCATACCTAGATTCTTTCAAAAAAATTGTTAAAGTGGATTCGATTTCCTGTCATTAATATCTTCATGTGGAAAACGATCTAAAACAAAGCATGTTAAATGGCTATATCCAAGTTGCGCAAAATCCACTCATTAAATTACGTTTGATCCCTGAATTGATGTGACTGTAAGAAGATTTTGGTTTTGGTGCTACTTTATCCATTGTATCCAGTGTTATTCTCAAAAATGAGGGAAATGCATCTTTTGGAATTGTTACCGCTTTGCCATGTTGTTGTTTCCAATTCATCAATGTTTGACGACATGCCGTTTTCATTTAACGGAAAAAAGCCACATCAAGTGACTGGATCAAATGCGTAGAATTTGGTACTAGGCAGACAAAATCAATTTTCAGTACACAGTCGTAAAACTTCTTCATCCAAATAGACGAAAGGTTGTCGCCTATCAATACCTTGTGCCCCGGCAGCCGTTTTGCATGAGGTAAAAAACAGGAAAGGAACCAATCCCTAAAAGTGGGTCCGTCGATCGAGCCACTTACTGTCCTATTAAATCGTGAACCCTGTAAGCAGCAAGACTTATCACAATAAGGTAATCCACAAGGTGCTTGTTCTTCCCACGTGTCGCACAAATGCAAACTCTCTTTTATATTATACCAAACTTATAGATAATATACGGCGGTAAGAGTACACTATCAGCCGATCCACAAACCATTACGGTAGTTGAGCTTTTGGAAAAATTTATAGATTTTTCTGGATATTTAACGCCTATACGATATATTCCTATCTTTTTGCCAGGATCGTCACTCATATTACTTTCATCATAGTTGAAGACATTAGCAGGGGGCACGTCTTTGACGACTTTTTCTAAGTTTATAAAGTAATCTTTGATGCTTGCAGGAGAAACAGCTCCTTTCGCCCGTTTTGTATTGGCTGCTACACGCTGAGAGTACTCATTTTTGTGTCGTTTTAATAAATAGGCCCAGTCGATACCGGAAAGGTTGTCGACAATTTTTTTACAGATCGGCCGTGACGGTCTAATAAATACTTGGCGAACGTGCGTAGGTCTAGTGTAGTTAGCGGGAATCCCCAGGCGGCACATTTTGCTACCGATTTGGAAATGCTCAACTCTTCGCTTTCAGAAAAAACTGGTTGAGCTCTTGGTTTTTTATATTTTTACCAAGATATTCATTAAAAATCATACCATAAGGGATTTTATAATGTTGAGAAGCTGCACGAAGTGTCAAACGACCGTCAACAATTGCAGATATAGCTCGCTCCAGAATGTCTTGATTATAATTTTTGTAAGCTCGTGACCCTAAACGCTTTTGGTATGTCCTGGGCATGATTCTGTAACATAAAATTAATATTAAATGTTATATGGAAAGAAAAACCACTGAAATCTTCTAACACTAACAAGATGAATGTATCGTGGGGTGAGATTGATCAGTGATCAATGTTACCCCGTCGATCTATCAAAAACACCCCATTAAAAAAAGAAAGTTGAATAAAATATGTTATTGAGGTTATGTCATTGAACAAATTCTAATTGCCTACTGAAATACTTTGTTCTCAAGATAATTTATCACGAAAACATGTCAGTGCGATACCTGACTCATTACTTTTAATGTTATTCATACATGTACAATAGTCAAAAATATAATTAACCTATTCCAATTTATTTTCACTATTAACACACGTTCCATCTTGCTGCGCTCGAGTAATGGCGGAAAACAATGTTCAGTCTTGCCAACACACATAAAATTAGCCGATGTGTGCGTTCAGAAACTTCTTAATTTCAATTTGAAATAAAAAAAAAGTTTTTATCAATGTAACCCCAAGATTCAAAGTAACCCCATTCCACGGTAATAAACTTGTCTCTTAGTAAACTGACATTAACTATACTAATATTATAAAGAGGAAAGATTCGAGTTTTTGTTTGTTTTGTTTGTTAAGATTTAACTCAAAAACCACTTGACCGATTTTAAAAATTATTTCATCGTTAGAAAGCTACATTATCCAGGAGTGACACAAACTACTATTTTATCCAATTTAGCAAAGGGAAGTAATGATTTTTGTCACGAAGTCGTGAATAACCGCTAGAATAATATTATGATATTATTCTCAATGAATTCAAAAATATATCCAGGTTAAAATGTGGCACGTTCGGTCAATATTTTATTTTAAATATTCTGTGCAACAAAGAGGTTCTAAGTAACCCTTAAGTGATCATTAAAAAGCAACAGATTATAGTGCCACCTACTTAGGTATTTTGTTCAGTAGACAAAATTGGCCACTTTGTGAAATGTCAGTCCGTTGTCAGTTTTTTAAGGAAGAATCATTGACGTGTATAATATTACCACAATACATGTATACCACCGTGTATACATGTCAATGGGAAGAATCTTAAATATCAACGCTAAACGCCATACTAGCCACTAGTATGGCGTTTAGCGTTGATATTTAAGATTTTTGATTGCCTACTGAACATTATATTAGTCTTTACGCCTCAAACAGGCAAAATGGTGGTCATAAAGAACTCGGGCTTACCTGGTTAAAAAAAGAAAAATAGCATTAATTGGTTCAGGCCATTCTTGAAGAACAGACAAACTGCCGGTCTGCCAGGCAGTTCGTAAAAAGAAAAAAATACTTGAACATATAAATGCAAGAGTTGCTATGAGATGGTAAAATTCCGTATCATCTACAATACATGTTTTTAATGGGTTTGAAATAACGTGAAATTTCGAACACGCAAATAAGTTTTTTATTAACGATAATATAACATATTATAGTTATTTCGATTCATAATTTATAGTGATTCATTTGTAAAAAATAAACTTAAATCAAGGTAATAGGACCTAAAATATTTAAATCATTAAATTTATTAATATATATTTATCTTTGTTATTATTATGTATTTTTGTTCACACTTGATTGTTGATGTGTTGATTCATAATAAAAAAACGTTTAAAATCATGAAAAAAGATTTTCAGTGCCTAATTTATGGCTTTATTAAAAAATTAACTGTTGCCCGGGACTTCGTTCACGCGGACTTCGTTTACTCCGCACAGCTCCTCCCCCGTAGGTGCTAGCGTGATAATATTATGTAGCCTATACGTTGACCCGACCTGTTAGTAATATTCATGCAAAATTTGAAGTAAATCCATGCAGTAATTTTTGAGTTTACCCCGGACATACATTGACTTTCCTACGATTTTATTATATGTATAATATATAGATACTAATTGATGTGTTTCGTAGTGTACGCTCTTTCTGTGACACGTCGTATAATTTTGGATTGGATTTCAGAGCGATGCTGCCTTGTGTATTTCGATATGTGCCGGTGCTGATGTTACAGGACGCTTTGCCCTGGGTTTGATAAGCAGCGTCATAACAACGGACACGAGATTATTATTCTTCATTGCTACATTATTCACAATGGTTGCCAGATTAGGTAAGATATATCCAAAGAAATTTACTTTTATACAAGATATTAAAAATTTTGCGTTTTATGATTTATGATTTATACTGATAATAAACTTGTCTCTCAGTACACTGTCATTAACTATACTAATATTATAAAGAGGACAGATTTGAGTTTTTGTTTGTTTGTTTGTTACGATTTAACCCAAAAACCACCGATGACCGATTTTAAAAATTATTTCAACGTTAGAAAGCTACATTATCCAGGAGTGACACAAACTACTATTTAATCCAATTTAGCAACGGAAAGTAATGATTTTTATCACAAAGTCGTGAATAACCGCTAGTTCATAATATTATTCTCAATGAATTTTCATTCAATTGGCAAGAATTTTCAATTACAGTAAAGGACTTACAAATTAACAACAATCATTCATTCAAGCCTAAATCATACCACTTTTTGGTAGGTGTGTAGTATGCATGTTTCATTATCTATGTATTAACACGTGAAGCAAAAACTTTGTTCTCCTTATTCACAATGACGCAAACGATAGAGTAAGTAACTATGCACAGTTAAAGTTTATATCGTGGAGGGTATTAGAAATAGGTACATTAAATTTGTAAAAATCAACAAGATATACCCTACATTTATGTATCATTTGATTTATCAAATAGGCTTCAAATACTTAACTGTAATCTGTTGAATTTATGAAAACAAATTTTCGCTTAATAATCGCTACAAAGAAAATAAGGAAAATTTTTAAAAACATATTAAAATTTAATTGTCTTGATATGATAATAGCTATAATTGTGATATCGAGGCGTCTGCCGCATAGAGAATAACGTTTGACTCGTATTTATCAGTCATTGCCTTATTTTTATGTGAAAACAGTTATCTCTAAATATAGTAATTTGAATTTTTCACTCATGAATCATAACATATTTACAACAGAAAACGTTGATGATCAAAAAATGTAAAATGTATTTTTAGATCTTGCCCGTGTTGATTCGAACCAATTCGTGAAAGGCGCGAAAAAGCTAATAAGCACAGTGATTTCTAACTACGTGTTGTGTTTAGAAAAGTACTGGTGCTTTTTGCTTTCGTGTTCCGATCGTGCCCATGTGATAGTAACGTCTCGTGACACGGATAGAAATGTACCATTAAAATCTTTCGTGTCTATTAGGCAATGGTTCTATTTTCTATCTGGAAAGCCATGCCTGTTTGCTATTTTATGATATAAAAAACTTGAACGATTGCTAGACTATTGGATTTTACTAGACCAAAATTAAAAAAAATGATAATGCTACACGTACATATACATACGTAAATAAGTTTTTAAGCTTTTCTAAATAACATGACTTGCTTGAGACTAGTGAGAATTACCACACGAATGGTAATGTGCCATTAATATCCTTGGTATAACGATGGGAGATATATATAGTATTCTGAGCTATATTCAGGCGAGACATTGTAGAAGGAGCGTTCAATTTTTTTTAATTTCATTGAATAGAAAGCAAGTCGATGGCTTTCCTGATGGAAATAAACATCGTTCCCTATAGACACCAAAGATGTTATGGTGCGTTGCTTTCCATGTGGCGGGATGACAATGCCACAAGCGTAAGTCTACCGGATACCTTACCCTCCAAACCGGAATACGAAAATGACCAGCATTGATGCTATTGTGGCAGTAATAGGTAAGGCGATTGTATTAAGTTCCCGGGCGAGACGTTGCGAAACTCTACCACCTGGTAGCTACAATGGTTGTGACATGTATAACTATATAATCTGCCGCTTTCTAAGATCTGCCTGGCAGAACGGCAGTTGGTCTTTTCTTCAAAGTAGGCCTCGACCAACAAAGGGGTAAAGCTAGAAGTAACAATTGTAATGCCACGTTAGCCCCATTGATAAGGGGGCCCAGACCAAAATAGTTAAAGCTAGAAGTAACAATGGTAGTGCCACGTTAGCGCCATTGCATAAGCGACTCAGACCAACACAGGTAAAGATAGAAGTAACAACGGTAATGCCATGTTGGCCCCGTTGCAAAGGGGGCCCAGATAAAAACAGGTAAAGCTAGAAGTAACAATGGTAATGCGACGTTAGCCCCGTTGCAAAGGGGGCCCAGACAAACACAGGTAAAGCTAGAAGTAACAATGGTAATGCCACGTTAGCCCCATTGCAAAGGGGGCCCAGACCTACACAGGTAAGGCTAGAAGTAACAATGGTAATTGCCACTTTAACCCCATTTTTGCTTTTTATGAAATGTTTTTAGAAAAGCAGGTTATTTATTCTAAGAAGCCTTACTTTTAATTAGACCTAGCCTTATTTTAATTTTTTAATTTTTGGTTTCAGTGATACTTCAAGTGAGAAGTTTCTTTTGGATAGCCTGTGTCACTGGATTGCTTGGAGTATTGCGAGCATTGCTACATGTCTGCAGCCCCTTAGTCATATCTGATCATGTGGATCATAAAGATTTCACAGCAGCATACGCTCTTTATTTATTAGCAGCTGGATTGATTAACGCTAGTCTGTCACCACTTATAGGTAAGGGATTTGGTACCACCGCCTTACTTATTTCTGCCACCATAGCGTCGGTGCTTGTTAAATTTGTTCTAATTTGGAGGCCACGGTAACCGGTTAACTTATACATGTGATAGGCTATCAGTGTCAACAGACGTCCAATAATTATTGTATACTAGCTGCAGCGTGCAGCCCGCTGCATTAAAAGAGTTTTCGGCAAATCCCGCGGGATCACCTAATTCTTCCGGGATAAAAGGTAGCCTATGTGCTATTCCAGGTCATTATCTGCCTGTGTGCTAAATTTTATTTAAATCCATTTAGCAGTTTTTGCGTGACTGAGTAACAAACATCCATCCAAACATCTATCCAAACATCCATCCAAACATCCAAACTTTCGCATTTATAATATTAATATAGATGTACCATAATCTCAATATTCATAATCTCATGGATTTTTTAATCCTCTATCCTAAAGGGTCAGTGCTTGTCAATCTCGTTCTGATTTGAAGGCTAAGGTAACCTATTAGTGTCAGCAGACGTACAATAATTATTGCACATGTACCATAATCTCATGGGTTTTTAATCCTCAATCCTAAACGTACAATTTTGACAAAAATACAATAATTTTGAACGATAGGAATTTTCTATGTAAAATTATTATTTTATTTTATTTAAAAAATAATGTTTAATAATTGCCGGAATATCATAAAAATATAATTTCTTCAGTGATTCTCTTTGAAACTAATGCTTCTAGACGACAATTAAATTCAATTTTGAAATGTACAATAATTTTATTGAAAATATAATAATTTTACGGCCCTGATATATTGTAATAAGTAATAACAGTCTGTACCTGTCACACGATAGCAACAATTAACATATTTTGTGTTTATAGACGATATTTATCTCTTTCAACTAGGAGAGTCATCTGCCTCTATGCTGTCCCATGAAATATAATAAACTGTGCCCCCGACTTTGTCCGCGTGAACAATTCCTAAAATAACTTAAGTTACTCCTTATCACCGTGGTTTAAGAGATAGTCCCGGGGCTTTACCCACACAGTTCGCGTTCCCTTGGTTTTTCGGGATAAAAACTATCCTATGTCCTTTTTCGGGTCTCAAACTATCTTTGTACCAAACTTCATCATAGGTGTGAAGCAGAGACAGACAGACAGAGATACTTTCGCATTTATAATACTAATAATTAAAATCGATAGTACGGATGAATAGCTCTAAGCAAAACGTGGACGAATACTAGAAATAATGATATTTTTTTGATAATTTATTACACAGCCTGTAAGAGGCAGTGTACCAAAAAATTAAAAACATGCCAATTTTTACGTTCTAGTCATGATGACATTTCCTGTTTTTGTAAGGAAAACAAAATTTGCGTTTTACGATTTTTCCTTATTTTTACGCCACGCAATGTAAAGCATACATTGCTCGGACTCGTCGGTCCGCGCAACTTTCACATCAGCCGCTTATTTTGTGGCGCATAAAACATTGCTTATTTTGAGTATTTCCTGAAAACTTACTTTTTTTCAGGGTTCCGTACCTAAAGGTAAAACGGGACCCTATTACTAAGTCTCCGCAGTCTGTCTGTCCGTCTGTCTGTCACCAGGCTGTATCTCATAAGCCGTGATAGCTAGAAAGTTGAAACTTTTACAAATTATATATTTCCGTTGCTGCTATTACAACAAATGATAAAAATGAAAATAATACCCTATACAATAAACGTGTTTTTTTAGTATTTTTTGCTTCAATATTAATAACGGTATACGTTATATATACACAACGGTTATATTTATCCACGAAAAGAGGTCTCTACTTGTTTGCTCTCCTGTGATATAAAATATTTTCTAACAATTTAACTGTCTGTCTTATAGTCTTACTATATTGACTGAGATCATGAGATCCCAGTTTTGATCTACGAATCAATCAAAGCATACTATTTAACTCTAGACATTCAGTATACATGCTCCTTTGTTTTCTGCATCAATTTTTATCAGATGAACTAAATGCGATCGACGGTATAAATTTCCTAATAAAAATTGTATAAAATGTTGCTTTTAATTTTCTATGTCATCGCGTTCTATAATAAATACGTTCACTTGTTACAAGCTTTGTTTTTCATCGCTTGTTTTTATGGATAGTTTGCCAGAGGCGTATTTTTAGAATGGAGTGTTCATTCACGAAGAAGTGGAGCAATTCATGATATTTTTATTTTATCTTCGTCTTCATAAACTTTAATAAACTTATTGTTTCAATTTTATATTCACTCGGAGAAGCTAAGTATTTTAAAAAGGGATTAATATTATGAATGGGTGAAATTTTTGTGCGGTTGTATGTGTTTGTGTTTATTACTCTGTCACGTCCAATATATTTGTTTATGTATGACGGGCAACAACGAAACCTTACACTACAAGTAGTCCAACATGCTTAAACATATAACTTTATGAGATTAGCTATTTGTTTAGAGTTTTTTGAAAGTTTTATCACGCTAGTTCTTTTGTGGGGTAAGCAGACAGAAACGAAACATCTATAGACTCATTGGTTCAAAAAAATTCACCGGTTCGTCGGTTAGCCATCTTGCCTCGCTGGTGGTCCCCATCCCCGTTTTTAAGTGACCTGATAACGATTATCGCTTATTTCTAGCGATAATGGGGACCGACAGCTTAACGTGCTCCATCCGAGTAACAGAGTATTAATATAAGACTCCGATCTATTATTACTCCGATATATCTGGATTTTCGAGAAAAACCCCGCAAAAAGTTATCACACTTTCTCCGATCCAGAGATCGAACCCGGAACATCATGATCTGAATCAAATAGATTGTTCCCTAGACCACGAGGCAGTCCAAGTTTTAAAAAATCCCTGACTTTCTATTATAATGACTAATGAATCAATACTTAAGCCAGGTAATTTTTGGCTTACAGATGGCTATAGGGAAAACCTTGAAATAAAATAAAGTAACTCTAGTGAACAGTTTGGATTATACGCTTTTATTATAGAATGATTTTCTTTAGTACGGGCGTGGGTGAAACCATAAAACCAAGGTCGAACTAATTAAAAGGTTACGTTCATATAACCTTTGGGAATTTAATGTTGATAAGTTTTCCGATAAGTGATCTTAAACTAAGGTGGTGAGTGAGTGAGTGTGCAAAAAATTTACTACATAAGCATTTGTGCTCGCCATATGGATAGCAAAACAACTTTAAAAAATTTGGTATCTAAAAGTGATAGTTTTTTATTTCTATTAAGAAAATCATTTGCTTTATATAAATTATGTGTCACATTGTTTGTCCGCGATGGGCTCTGAAACTAATGAACGGATTTCAATGAAATGTTGTAGATTTTTACTGTTTGGTCTACCAAAGGTTCCCAAACTTTTTTTTTCTCATAGACCACTTCAAAACTTATGCTGGTTCCGGTGAACCCTTGAATTTAAATTTCTACCATTCTCTCTATATCCCATAAGAAAAAATATCTATGGTGATTACATCTAACTATGTAAATTTGCGTTTCAGTCACGTCAACATAGACCCCCGTTGAAGTTGAAGTGGACGTCTGGGGGCCACCTAGACCATTTTGGGAATTCTAACTTAAAAGATAGGATAGTTTTTATCTTAATTAATCCCTCCCCCCCTCTCAGGTACCAAAATATTCAATCAAAGTAATTTTTATGGTATAACAACGTTTGCTGGGTCAGTAAAGTTACGACATATACTTATCATATGGTACTTAATAACTTCACATCAATAGTGTTTAAAAACAGTTCTGTCAAGTGTCAGTCCAATTTTCATCAACACAGAGTGTCACTGAGCACAAACAACGTGACACGTGACACGTAATTTATATATATACTAGCTGTTGCCTGCGACTTCGTCCGCGCGGACTTCGTTTACTCCGCACTGCTCCTCACCTGTAGGTGATAGCGTGATAATATGTAGCCTATATGTTGAACCGACCTGTTAGTAATATTCATGCAAAATTTGAAGTAAATCCATGCAGTCCTTTTTGAGTTTACCCCGGACATACAAACAGACAAACAGACAAAAATTCTAAAAACTATATTTTTGGCTTCGATATCGATTGTAGATCACGCCCCAATATTCTTTTAAAAAATATTCAAAGTGTAGTTTTGACTTTCCTACAATTTTATTATATGTATAGATTAAGAATAATTAACATTAGAAAATAAATGAATTTAACTATAGTGAAACTCCCTTAATAAGTATTTAAATTGTTTGATTTGTGGTTTGATGTAAACGAACCTTAGTTTACGATAATAACTATCATATAATCTATGCCTTAGTGTTGTAAGCAAAAACTACATATTTGTAGCAGTATAAGTCATCACATTAACTTAAGTAAATATTGCATCATTCATTGTTTCAGGTCTCCTGAAAGATGTTTATCAAGATTATGTGCCTGCTTTCTACGCATTAACATTCTGCTGTATTCCATGCTTACTATCGTGGTCTTTAGAATACGTAATGTCAAGAAAGTTATGCTCGGCTCAAAAGTAAAGAAAGAGATATACCAAAGGGTTTACAATTGTTAAATGCTTTTCTTCAAACGTTAAACATATACTGTGGACAACAAAGGCTCTGTCCAATCGACAAAGCGGTTATCTGCTTGGTTAAACATATCTATACATATATTAATACGTGAAGCAAATACTTTGTACCACTTTATGACAATTACACGAAAGGAAGAGTTTGAAACTTGGCACAGTTAAAGTTTGCGGAGGAGAGCAGAGGCCTAATATTTCTAAATAATATATACACATACATATCTTCACTCCAGATCCCTTACACGATAAGCAGGGGGAACCGAGTGCCATACATCATACATCCTTGCAGGCTTGTCTCGCTTCCTCCACATTCATTACTCTCTTCATACAAACACGCCGATTGCGAAGACTCTTGACACCACCTTCGGACAGAACTCGATCAATCTGATCATGGTACGTCAGTCTTGGTTTTCCAAGGTACCTATATCCTTCCACATTCGCATTGTATGTCTGTTTTATTAACCTTTCATCTACCATTTTTCTATATGTCCGAAGCAACGGAATACGCTGTTTCTCGTTTTTACACCAACACTTTCTTTCAATCCTAACCTGTCTCTTACTTCAACATTAATAAATTAAAAATAAAATAACATATATACAAATTGGAAGTACTTTAAATTAATACAAATAAACATTACATACACTACATTCATATGACATATGTATATGATAATATACACACATGTATACTATTTTCGTTACGGCAAAAGCATGGAACTATTACTACTATGTAAATATTATTCATCCGAAGGTTAAAGTCTGTTGTCAACGTAAAAGAGATTTTATTGTCAACCGAATTGCCAAAAAGAGAATGTTGTCAATTCGTTTGTATGTTTTTTTCATGTTTGTCACCTCAGAACTCGGTTATTAATGAAACAATTTTGAAAATCATTTTTTTGTTTGAAACAATATAGATACTTCCCGTGCGGTCTCAATTTAATTTGGTAAAGATCTGAAGCAGGATTCCGAAAATACTTTAAATAGGAAATCGGTTGCTGCAGTTTTTCTACGTTAAAAAATGTTAAGTCTATAGTCGAATTTTGACTACAGGGCGATCCCTAGTATCTGTTTTTAAAAGAAAAAAATATGGCATTTACTTTGCAAAATTTCCGTAAAACCTTACTACAATTTAAAAAAAACATAATTTCTTCTTAAGGCGAGGTATTTTCACGCGCGTCACTTCTATAGGAAATGTGCGGCACGGCATGTTCTGAAACCGCTGGGAAACGTGTTAATTTTCGGATAAATAAATATAGGACTTCAGCTGAAAACCAAAATTTAGTACATTCTTTTTTGCTTTTTTTATACCATAAGATAGCAAACAAGCAGATGGGTCTCCCGATGGAAAGAGTCAACCATCGCCTAATAGACACTAAAGATGTTAATAGTGCGTTGCTATCTCGTGGCGAGGACTAATTCCACATGCATAAGTTTACCGGCTACCTTACCCTCCAAACCGGAATACGACAGTGACCAGCACTGACACTATTGCGGCAGGATTAGGTAAGGCGGTCGTACCAGGTGGAGCCGATGCAGAACTCTACCACCTAGTAGTCACGATGGTAGTGACGCGCATAGCCAATCAATTGCCTTTTACGACCTGCCTGGCAGAACGGCAGTGAGCCTATTCTTCAAAGGAGCCCGGTACCAACACGGGGAGAACAACAAACATGAAAAAGAAAAGTTTTGTATTTAAAACTAAATATCACCATATAAAAATCACGTGGAAGATTAGAAATATTATTAACAAATTACTTGTTTTAGAGTTCTTTTTTAGCCTGTTTTCGGAATTTTATATAATCGAGTAAAGTACATTCTATCATGTAATAAGTTAGCACATCCCTTTGATAATATCTTCAGGTATATCCTGTAATTTTTGTAAAATTGTTATTTAACAATCAATACAAAAAAACGTGATTTAGCAAATCAGTCTTTTCCCGTTTGCCCGACGCCCTCAGCTTAAAAACCATAATTTCTTTTTTTTAAAAGTATGGATTTTCGCAAATTAACGCCTGAATCTTTTAAAATGCCCTAGTATCTGGAATAATTTTGATGGATATAGACATTTTTTAAAACTATCTGCCAGCCCCGGTTTCGCATGGCACCCCCATGGTATCAGTGCTAAAACACATAAAATGTTTATAGATTACTTTTCAATTAATTTTGTTGTTGAGGGAAAATGTAACATCACTGAGTAGATGTAATGAAAATAATGAAATTCTAGTAATAATTTTTCCTTCTTAAAAATCCCTTTTAAATACATAATTGATGAAAACATGAATTTGGAAATCTGCTTAAAAGCTATTCAAGTGTTATGTGTACAAGTTATAAATAAAATTTTACCAAGAAAATTATTTTTTCTTTCATTAAAATTATATGGATATAAAATTGTGTTTTCTTATGTTTATTTTTACAAATACTGTATTGATTATCTCAACATGAATGGTGTGAGAGCTTGAAAACCTACATTTTATACCCGTATTTTTGCACGAGTCTCTAAAGAAGAGTAAACCATATTTTTCCTTCATACCAGACACCACTTAAAGCAAAGGTTTAACATGCTACTTCCTTCTTGGCTAGTTCTCAAATTTCGACAACTATTATTATGTTTATCTTAAAAAGCAATTAGCCAAAAGTTACCTCTGGTATCGCAAATACTCTCTCAAGTCTTATTTAACACAAATTTTATTTATTATTTAATTACTTCTCGTTTTGCACTAAATACTCGTGATATAGTTAAAGGTCTTAAACAGACTTAAAGCAAAAAAACCCTGAAAAAGTCACCAGCTGTAAATATTTTTGTCAGTAATTTTAAAATATATGTATATTTAAAATATCTCAAACGTCGTGATATACTATTTTTTACACCAAGGGAAAAAAACATAAATAGAAGTTTCTTTTGATGAAAAAAGTCAAACTTCGAAGACAGATAACAAATATGTTAATGGTGAGTTGCCATCAATGTGATGAAGGAGTGAATTCACAGTTATAAATTAAGTTTTGCAGGTTAACTTATCAACCAAACCATACCGCGACAATAAAAACACACGCTATTGCACGAGAAAATGGTAAGACCAAATCCGGCTGAATGGTCCGTATACTTAAAACTTATTTGGCAAGAAGGCAGTCAGTCTATTATTCAGAAGGTACACAGTATTTAACACGGGACATCTTGCACTAGTTAATCAATTGGCCGCCTTTAAAACTTGCTTGGCAAGAAGGCAGTCAGTCTATTATTCAGAAGATACTGTGGAGAGCTTCCAATCTCCAGGGGTTTTCGTCTTAGCCCACAGAAAAAAAACTATCAATACAATTTCAAATCATAGAAAAAAGCTATAAAATTCTATACGGTTCTATGTTTAAAAATATTTAAAAGCGGACAAGGCTGCCAGCGTTATTGTAATACCTTACCATAGAGGTATTACAGTATTTAAAACGGTAGTATTTAAAACGGAGTATTTAAAACGGGACATCTTGCACTAGTTAAAATAACATCATTTGTATTATTCCAATAAAACTCGTTTTAGAGCTACGAAGTCAACCAGGAACCCCTATAATTTTACCATGTCCGTCCGTCTATCCGCCCGTTTGTTCGAACCAGGCCTAGCTCAGAAATTTTTAATACTATAAAGCTGTAATTTAATATGAATTTACAAATTTGTCACGCCGATAAAATGGTAATGATTGAGGGATTTGTTTGGAAATATTAAGCTTTAATACTAATTTTATTAGTACTATTATATTTAAGATTGAAAGAAAAACTATCACGGCTGAGAAGGCTTTACAAGTTTACGAGTCATAGTCAGCCAACTTATAAAATGCACTTGGAAAAGTTTTCTGTGATGCGGATATATTCTTCATTGGCGTTAAATGTTCATTGTATAAAACAATAAAAACCCTTTTCTTAGTCTGCATTGTTGTGATAGCAACTACGGAACGGAATGTGTATGGCCCGACAGGCACATGACCGTTTTTTTCATAGGCAGTCCAGAGTCATCTGCTTGTTTACTATTTACCTAAAAAGTTATTTTCCAATGATTTATGTATTTTTTGTTATATATATATATATATATATATATATATATATATATATATATATATATATATATATATATATATATATATATATATATAATTATATATATATTAGCCTCAACCGCCCGAAAATAACATGTAAATGTATGTAAATGACGTAGTTTGAATTCTTGGATTTTTGGGTCGATTTTTTATAAATTATTTTTCATTGACATCAGCAAATTTCATTGACATCAGTTCCGCGGTTTAGCCGTAAAAGCATAAGAGACAGACATACACATTTATAAAATTAGTATGGATTATTACAACGCACAAATTTCAAAAGAAAATTAGTTTCGTTGTATTTATTATAAAACGTAACGCGCCGTGAGAAGAACTCGTATAATTTCAAAAATTCCCCCCATCCAAAGACATGTTAAATATGAAGATACATCAGCCATTATATTTATCTTTCATTCAACATAATCACAAGAATTATTTGCTGAACATTCTCGCAAGCCTTAATGTGCTTGTCAAACAAGTTTGTGAAGATTCAAAGTTTGCCCTCGTACAATATGTCACAGTTTGCTAAGAAACATCCATTATCAGATAACACAGAATTTTTATTACTATAATAACGAATGTTTTGCATTGTTATTACATAATATATTACATCTGCTGATGTCGAAAGTGTGCGCAGGGAACAACGTGTAAGGGAAATTAGTTAAAAGTACAATATTAAGTGTTTATCCCAACGTTAATGTATGAAAGTGAGTAAAGCATAAAAGAAGAATCAACACGCTCGAAGTGGGAGACCGGCGGGGTTATCACGTAACTCGCAAAGCGAAATTATCGTAATTGTTTAGTTATTGCAAGACACATAACAGCCTCGTATATTAGTGGCGGTCGTTGACGCTTGGTTAGTTTTGGTGCTGTGATATTGCAAAAAGTTCATCCAGTGACAAGTAAGAAATTAACGACGTTTTCGATGAGTTTTTCACTACGTTTAAAAGTCATCGCTAATCGCTGGCGCATTGCAATCGTTAGGTAATACGCCTGCCGGTCCGTAATATTGAATTATCACTTCAATATTTAGGGAGGTTAGGTTAGAAAGAAAGTGTCGGTGTAAAAATAAGTAAGGTTGTGGAGATACAATGTGGAATACGCTGACGCAAACGCAACTTTATATTATATGTGATATATATGTGTCGTCACATATAATACTTATATGTGACGACATTATGAGACGTCAGTCGTCCGCACGCCCTCGATACATACCAATATATGTAACTTTTAATTAATACGTGTGACGCAATACAGAATACGCGCTACATATAAACTCTATAATATACCCTAACTGTGGCAATCGAACCATACAAGTAAAAAGAACCACACGCGCCACTAAGCCCTAACCCTGAGGAAATATAATTTATACCCCCAAAGTGCTGACCCCGACGTGATCGAGTATGGAATGTCAGTCGTCCGCGCATTCCATATTGTAGTTACGCAAGCATGCTTTGTTGGTTTGGACATGAAAAAAGAATGGTAGGTGAAAGGTTAACAAAAAAGTTATACAATGAAAATGTGAAAAGATGTAGGTAACGGGGAAGACCAAGACTGACATAGCATGATCAGTTGGTCGGGTACTGTCCGAAGGTAGCTTCAATCCTTTCTAATAGGCGTGTTTGTATGAAGAGAGTGATGAATGTGGTGGAAGCAATTGCCTATTAGTTCAGAGTATGAAATTCAACACCTGCATCTCAGTGCGTCTTTGGGTTTTTGAAGTTATCTACAGAAATCTATGAAATTTAAAGTCTCAGTAGCATTCCAAAATTAGGATGCGATGTTTTAACATTGCCATGATTTGTAATATGACTGTAGAGGTCAAATCCATTATTCGTTTAGGTTTGGTGTGTAATGGTTGTAAATAAGCTATACATCTATACATATAATAAAATCGTAAAAAGTCAAAACTGTACATTGAATATTTTTTTAAAGAATACTTGGGGCGTTATCTACAATCGATATCGAAGCCAAAATTATAGTTTTTAAAATTTTTGGCTGTTTATCTGTTTGTCCGTATGTATGTCCGGGATAAACTCAAAAAGTACTGCATGGATTTACTTCAAATTTTGCATGAATATTACTAACAGGTCGGGTCAACATATAGGCTACATATTATCACGCTATCACCTAGCGCCCAGGTGCTGTGCAACAGCTAGTATTATAATAAAATCGTAGGAAAGTCAAAACTGTACATTGAATATCTATATATATATATATATATATATATATATATATATATATATATATATATATATATATATATATATATATATATATATATATATATATATATATATATATATAAAATCGTAGAAAAGTCAAAACTGTACATTGAATATTTTTTGAAAAGAATACTTGGGACGTGATCTACAACCGATAAAGAAGCCAAAAATATAGTTTTTAGATTTTTGTCTGTTTGTCTGTATGTATGTCCGGGGTAAACTCAAAAAGTATTGCATGGTTTTACTTCAAATTTTGCATGAATATTACTATTAGGTCGGGTCACCTATCACCTACGGGGGAGCAGCTGTGCGGAGTAAACGAAGTCCGCGCGGACGAAGTCGCGGGCAACAGTTGGCAAATCCTAAGTTTTAAATGGCGATGGCGATGACCACTCATCTCGTTATCCGACAAATGCTGCTGATGATCTCTGAATCCTGCTGCTTCGGGTCAAAACTGCCATATTGTTACGAGCTTCGAGTTCGTATTCAATACCAATACCACTTATATTAAAACTGTGTATTTACAACACTAATATACAATACACCGCAATGTAATACGTAAATACACAGATAAACACTAATGACACTCACTATATTAACGCTAGAATTAACCGACTACACTGATGACCAATGTACTATATTGCTTCACACTGGTTCGCTCCGAATCGCTCTATAAAACTGACCTCTATTCGCCAACACATCCCTATTTATACCCAAGGTAAAGTTCGACAATGTTCCGGAAAAGTTCCCAAAATATCGCGTAAACAATTACTCTAAATGTAAACAAATACTAGTAAACGCTATTTTCAGCCTTATGATCTATTGTAGAAGATCTATTATAGCATAACTAGCATTTAACCGCCCCGCTGGTCAAGTGGTTAGCGACCCTGACTACGCAATCGACGGGACTCGGGTTCGATTCCCGATTGGGAGAAGCATTTGTGTGATGAGCATAAATGTTTGTAATTCTGGGTTTGGGTGAATTCGTTCGCGCGGACGTCGTTTACTCCGCACTGCTCCTCCCCCGTAGGTGATAGCGTAATAATATGTAGCCTATATGTTGACCCGACCTGTTAGAAATATTCATGCAAAATTTGAAGTACAGTCCATTTCTTCTAAATTGTCCAAACATAATAACAAAGTCCACCTTTTATAAAAACATTAAAGTTTCACATATATCATATACACTGAATTAAATATTATTAGATTATTGTATTCATTAATTTTAAACGGTTTGTTTGGCACTAAAAAGTGTTTCTAATATATCGTTTTATCACATTTAATTTACGAAAACTTACTAGAAACTAAGATTTATTTGTACAGTTAAAAAATACCATATGAAGTTGACACATACAATATGAACTACTCTATGAAATTAATAGACGCGGGCAATAATGAACGAATTGTAAAACGAACGAATGAGTAATGGAATGATTCTTTATCAAAGATAAACATTCATAAAATATGATAAATAGCTTGTAACAATGTTAAATATTGTTAACTGTTTAAAAGTTAAATATTTATTAATAGAATATAAAATATACGCTTTACTGAATCATTATTTTTCAAAGATTAACACTTTTAAAGTAATAATATAGTTTTAAAATTTGTTAAATGTGATTAATTTTGTAATAGTAAAATAACCTGCTTTTAATAAAATAAAAGCTTTATTTTGTTTGCTTTTAATAAAATAAAAGCTTTATTTTGTTAAAGGCAGGTTATTTAATCGATTTTAAAGAATCGTTACGTACTACAATAATTCGACGATTTTGTAATACAAAAACACGTGAGTATTGTTTTTGTTAATAGTTAGTTACATTTAAATTCATTTGTCTCATAATACTATAAAATTATTTTAATTATTTAAATCTAATGATACTGCTCCCATCACGCAAAGATTCCTAGTTTTTCATACTTATTTTTCTGAACTAGTATGGATCAACTTTTTTGAGAAAAAAAAGATAATTGATTACATTTGTTTTCTCAAAAAAACGAGATTAATGTTTTTTTTAATAGTTATTCTATTTAAATTCATTTATCTTGTAATATTATAAAATTAAGTAAATTATTGAGAATTACGAGTCTCCAGGTAGAAATGGACAGCAGCGAGATTAGAATGTAAACCTCTGATGTTAGTGAGGCCTACTTTCATCGAGAGGGAGTGCTGTCGCTGTACAACATTATTCCTGTACCTTGTCCTTTTCACTAAATAGAATGAGTGAAGTAGGTGTAAGGACGGCAGTGAATCGAGGCGCTATACTTCCGGACCTGAGACACACATCTCGAAGTTACACTGTTGGGGACTAGTCTGGAGACTGCGGGGACGCCCGAGCCCCCCCCCCAAGAATGTCCATAGGGCTCTCTCATCCGGTCGCCAACCAGTACTACGGCGAATTTTGGGATTTTTCGCTAGTTGGCGGGGCAGCCTTTCACATGTGGCTAGCACGCTACTTGGGCCCCCTACTGACTAGCGGTCGACCAGCGGTGCACCGTGCCTCGGATCCCGCTACCCTCCATGACTAGTCTCCAGATACATCAACGTCAGTGTGTATCAGATCGTCCAGATTGTATAGGCGCAACTGATTCGACCCGTCTCACTAGAGCTACATCAGCGTCAAAGTGACGGAAAACGGACGCTTGGCGCCACGACTTCAGCTGATGGGTGGTCCTTATAGCCGTGACATATGTTTCCCACCATATCACCTGATTAGCACCAACCAGGGGCCACGTGTAGGGATAGTGAATTCCGGGTGTTCTCCTACGGACGAAGATGATTCAGCCCCCAAATTGTGTATAGTGGATTTCGATTTCTCTAGAGCATACTGACCTTGGGATTAAAATAAGAAATGGCAGAAAGGTCAATGCCTTTATTGACAAAAAAAATCTGTGGCGTCTACCAGCAGAGGTAATTTTTTTATTGCGTAGTGCTAACAAGTTAAACTAGGTCATACCTAAGTAACGTTCATAATGTTTCTTCTTCTTCTATACAAAATAGTGCAAAATAATATAATACTAGCTATCGCCTGTAGACGAAATTCCACCATAAATTAAAATCTCTTTTAAGTTTTACAACTGACTTTAGCCGTAAAGAAAATAAATAAACCTTAGTATACAATACAACATTTTTTAAATGTTGTATAGGATATTTCATATTCAGATCGTATGTTTTTGTTTGCGATCTTAGATATCAACCCTAAAATTTATCAAAATAAATAATAATAGGTACCAACATATCCAGAGCGCTGGTAGCATCAATAAGGTCGTTGAAGGAACACAATTATTATCTAAATTCCTAGATCTTGAACTAATCTTGATTATAATTAAAGTTTACTTTTTGATTAATACGCCAAAACACTTTTAAATTAACCTGTATCTTAAACTGCAACCAACACAGAGCACACACCACGGATTAATGCCAGTCTTATTTCTTTTATTTATCCCCAAGAGCATGCTTGAAAAAAGAGTGCCAACTTGATGTTATTTTGTACGATAATTCGTTCAGAAATGAATGAAAATCATAGAGTACTGTATTGAAAATGGTAAAGAGGGAAAATATTCTTTTTTTTGGGTGAAAACCCTAGAAGTTAGTGGTGGTGCCTATAGAGATTATAGCGTAAATACGTAATTTCTTAGTGGTATCGTTAGTTACCGTGGTGTCGTAAGGGGGATTTTAATTTCTTTCTCGATTAGATTAAAAATGTCGATTTCTCTTGAGATCCTGGCATTAAAATCAGACAGAAAGTTCGATGCCTTTATTGACAAAGGAAAATCCTGTGGCGTCTACCAGCATATTCTTTTTAAATAGCACAGTGCAAACAAGTTAAATTAGATCATACCAAAAGTAAACTACCGAACACAATTAATATCATTCATTCAATTTAATCTGTCATACTTGTTCAACAGATCTTTCGATTTTTCCAACCATATTAATTGTCTATGACCAATTGTCCGCCATTATTGTTTACTAAAATGGACAAGGAAAAAGAAATAGACTGTAAATCCATGCAGTACATTTTGAGTTTACCCCGGACATACATTGACTTTCCTACGATTTTATTATATGTATATAGATATAGATGTAACAATATTTATATATGTATTTTATGTGTTCGTATCGTTGACTAACACCCATAACACAAGCAAATAATTTGCTTACTTTGGTGTTAGATCGGTAAGTGTGATTTGTCCCGTGAATATTTATTTATTTTTATTTATTTATAGCTACTTGGGTAACGGCGGCTATTGTTTATTAATAGAGCAGCTATCTCTTTCTTTTATTTCTTAATTTTTCCAGTATTCCCACTCTTTACTTTTCTAGATTATTCGCAACAATGTCATTGCACTATCATCACAATAAGTATACAAAAGAGCTCAAGACCTTGGGGTCTTGAAACAGCTGAACTGACTTTGATAAAACATTTTTATTAGATATTATCTAATACCTATTGCTGGAAAATCAGTTTTCAAATAAAAATAACCGCATCCAGATCTTTTCACTCGTTTAAGAGTTACGGTACGACAGACAGACTAATCTATGATTTAGTGGTCAAACTTAAATACCCTGATCCGTTGTGTATCTGATATATTACCAATTTAATCAATCATTAATGGTATAACTGGTTAGAAATATGTTATAATGTTAAATAATTTTACACGTAAAGCTACATAAGTTAAATTTTCTAGCCGCTTGATATCTCTAATATGCATGATATCAAATTATAAGTAAACTTAGTACCTAATGTTATTTATATATTAACACGTAAAAAAAAATTTTACTCTTTTTTACGAAAATTACGGGAACTGTGGATATATTTTTTCATAATACAGCAAACAAGTAGATGGGTCTCCTGATGGAAAGAGTCAACCATCGCCTATAGACATCAAAGATGTTAGTGGTGCGTTTCTATCTTGTGGCGAGATCTAATGCCACGTGTATAAGTTTACCGGCTACCTTACCCTCCAAACCGAAACACGACAGTGATAAGCACTGACGCTGTTGCGGAAGGAAAAGGAAGGAAAGGTGGTGGTACCAGACCCAGACGAGACAATGCAGAACTCTACCACCTAGTAGCCACGATGGTAGTGACTCGTATAGCCAATCGGTCGCCTTTTACGACCTGCCTGGCAGAAGGGCAATTGGCCTATTCTTCAAAGAAGCCCTGGACCAACACGGGGAAAAGTACGAAAGTGGAGTACAAAATTTGACACAGTTAAAGTTTACGTTGCGGAGGGCTGCAGAACCCTCTTATTGTGCGTTAGAATTACATTAAATTATTAAAAATAATATTACACACACATGTAGTGTGTGTAATGTTATTTTTGTGCTGTGACTTAACTTCCTGGTAATATACACACATGTATATCTATTATTTTCTTTTTGGCTTAAATCTGTCATCAAACTTAGAAAAGATTTTATTGTTTAGTCTTGGTCGAATTTTGGCTACATCGTCAGTATATTCATAATTCACGTGTTGCTGGTTCAGATTAAATAAAAAAATAAAATGAACAGGTTTAAGAAATAAAGAAAAAACGGATTTATTCGAAAGAATAGGGGAGTAACAGGTCATTACAAAACTAGCTGTTGTCCGTGACTTCGTTCGCACGAACTTCGTTTACTCTGCACAGCTCCTCTCCCGAAGGTGATAGCATGATAATATGTAGCCTATATGTTGACCCGAGCTGTTAGTAATATTCATGCAAAATTTGAAGTAAACCCATGCAGTACTTTTTGAGTTTACCCCGGACATACATTGACTTTCCTACAATTTTATTATATGTATAGATAGTTATAGATAATAAAGATACCAGCATAATTACACGATTATAAATCTTAGTAAGTACTTCATACTGGTAGTACAAAATTAATGTTTCTCAAGAGAAATAACTTCCTCGAAACGGATTCAATATCTTCCGTACATATTTGCTTTCTAATATTAAAGACTACAGACATTCTGAAGACCTCTCTTCGATTTCTGTAGGTCGTATCTCATACTACATTTACATTCTCGCCTCGTACCTCGTCCGTGCTTCGTCTTGTATCACAACTCGCTTCTCGCGTGATCGATGGTAAATGAGCTGTCTGAGTGCTAAGTGTGAGTTTTTCTTTTCGCATTCGATCGTGAGCGTGTTTCGAGTTTACTAGGAATTTGTATGTGATTTGTACAGCGCCACCTAGTGGTAAACTGGTTTCTCACGTTTACCACTCGGTGGCGCTGTACAAATCACATACAAACTTCTAGTAAACTCCAAACGCGCTCACGATCGAATGTGAAAAGAAAAACTCACACTTAGCACTCTGTTCACAGTTCACATTCTTGTGGTGAGTTCAGTTGTGTTCGAGCTAGCCAGAATGGAGGACGCCGAAGTGTTAGTGGCAACAAGTTTTTGCTTACCTACTGAGTTTCTACTACTATGCAAATAATACTTTCTCCGAAAGCAAAATCTCGAAACCTTCAGACAGCTTTTAACCACACTTACACATTCATATATATCTGTTTTCTTAATCATTCATCTACCGTTCTTTTACTTGTACTACTTCATTCATCAACAAGATGTCTAACAGAAACAGTTGGTTAGTCTTCAAAAGGAAGCTCGGATCAACACGGAGAAATTCACATTCAAAAGTGATTCATAAATGACCGAGTTCTGAGGTAACAAAAATAAACAAATCTGTAAACAATTGACCCTGCAGGTGATCTCTGAAACTAAATTCCCACTAAATTTAGGTAATGTAGGCTCAATGAAGCAAAAACTTTATACAAACAATAAGCATCAATAGATTCTTACAATGAGTTCAAAAAGTTTAGAAATGACAGTTTTTAATTTTTGAAAAGCTGATAATTTTGAAAACTTTGAATAATTTCGATTTTTCGACTGCAATTCAACGTAATTTTTAAAATTTTTAATGATGTCTTAGCTACAAAAAATATCAAAGTCAAAAATGTATAAAAAAACTTTTTTAATGTTTGCCGTTGATATCTAAATCCCGAATGGGTGGAGATGTTGATTCGATTAACGGTATTTGAAATCTCGAAATTATGCCAAAAAACACTTTTTTTTAATTTTCCGTCAACGATAACTTACGAAGGGACGCGAAGGGAACCCATTTTGATGCAAATTGCGACATTGGATTCAATCAGTCAAACCATACAAAAGTTATTAGATGGTACATAGCATACACACTTAAGTACTGGTGTCATCGTGAAAATAATTGAAAACGGAACCTCAAAAGTAGGAATCTGGTAAAAACTCGATTTTCATAAATCGGGGCAAAATCAGTAACTTTCTTTTACTACCAACGTAGCGGGAAGTCAAAAATACATCGAGATCCTTCTACTTTTTTGGAAATCGGTTGAAAACAAGAAACGCGTTATTTCTACCACATACATAGCTCTCATATTAAAAATCAAGTGGTATATTTAAGAATAATCATGCTCGTAATATGACACTTGTCGATTGTGGCATTGTCTGTTATTTGAATAGCTGGGCTGAGCGTGGCTCACCCGGGCGGGCTGTATCGACCGCCCGCGTTTCTCTCACAGCCGTGCGCTATGAGCTAGATTCTATCTCAAACATATAATATCCACAATTCACAACACAAATTATTGTAATTTATATATCAAAGTAATCACTTTTACTTCGGATAAGAAAACATCCATTTTGTTAGTAAACCTTACATACTACTAGTGCCAACCTAAAGATAGAAGAATATATATGTGAATTTAAAAAAAAAAAACTGTAAACCGGATGACCCTGCAGGTCATTCCTGAAAATTCCCGCGAACTTAAGGTATTTTAAGCTTAAAGGAACAAAAACTGTATCTAAGCATATATTTTTGTATTTAATAGTATGTAAAAGTATTATATTTAGTGCAATAAGTATTATATTAACGTTTCCATATATTTTGTTTCAAACTCTTTTAATAATTACCGAATACATTTAGGATATATTCTGTTAAACTTACAGCTTGCACATAAAATTATCTCGTAGTAGTAACTTTAAATTGCGTAGCAGGCAGTAGGTAATAGTTCCCATGCGTAGCAGCCACGGTAACAAATTTCATTTTTTCAAAACTTTTGACTTTGCCTTTGCCCTAGGTGGATATCCGAAAAAAAGCAAAAGTTAATTGCCGCCAATCCGCAACAGTTTGTGCCATATATCATGACAGCGGGCGGCTGACAGAGTGCTTTGAAGCATCAATAACAGCCCCTCTTTACGTTAGGGAACCTCAAGCACCCATAAAACTTAAACCAAAACTTTTGCATTACTGTTGTGAACGATTGGTCTAAAATGTTGTCACGACCATCTTACCTGGGCTAGGTACCACCAGCTCAGATAAGGTGCAATAGCGTCAGTGTTTGTCAGTGTTTTCGGTTTAGAGGGCAAGGTAGTCGGTAAACTTATACAAATCGCATTGCTGTCTCTCGTTTTTTTACTATTCATTAAAACGTTTAAATCTATAATAATGATTCTGTGGCGCAATTACCCGTTGATAAAAAAGTTAGTCAAACAAACTGTTATCTGTAAAATTTGTATCCTTAAACATCTTTACAAATAAATAAATGTCTATGATCATAAAATCGAGAAAATGTAAGTTTTTTAAGTTGTTTAAATAGTACTGTTTCCCACGATTTCGTTCGCGTGTTGGTTCGGATCTCTTTGAAGAATAGATCACCTGCCGCTCTACCAGGCAGGTCGTAAGAATAGTTGTACGTGTCACCACTATCGTGACTACTAGGTGGTAGAGTTCTGCGACATCTTACCCGGGTATGTGGTACCCCCGCCTACCTTATTCCTGCTGCAGTAGCGTCAATGTTTGTTATTATCCTATTTTAGTATGGAGGGTAAGATAGCCGGTAGACTTATCATGTGCAATCGCCATCCACTATACAGATCGTAAAGCACCATTAACGTCTTTGGTGTCTATAGGCGATGGTTTCTCTTTCCATCAGGAGAGGCATCTGCTTGTTTGCTATCTTATGATATAAAAAATGTCCTATACGTATTACTTTCTTTTTCCTCAGTTGGGCAAAAAGTAGCTTATGTTGCTTATCAACTAAGTAACGTAACGCACAAGCAATCAGTAAAATATAAAGTAAATTTAGATCAGCGTAAAATAAAAACAGCAAATCCCAAGCAGCAATCAAGCATGTTTAATACGCATCAAGCAGCTCATATAGAACTTAAAGTTCTATTGCAGCCTTACAATGGTGTAAAAAGATGCTTTTATCGGTATAAGAGACCTTTATGAGTTTTTATACAGCCTAATGCTGTACAAGGCCTTTCTTAAAATTCCGCGTAAGCTTTAGGCGTTATATCTGAATATTAATACACTACTGTACAGCTTTAAGCATTTTGTAACTCATTAGGCTGATTTTAATCCTTAAAGCTGTACATTAGCTGTATTTTGTTTAGCACGGGAATTTATTACAGCTTTAAATGTTATTATAGTATCACTCAAAGCTTGTTTCTGTAAAATGGGACATGAAATCACCGTTCTACAGCTAATATTTATGGCGTAATTGTAGACAGTTATGCAGTCAATGGTGTTAAAAATCTGCATATACAGCTATAGTGCAGCTCAAGGCTGTATTACTGAGAAAATTGTTATTTGCTGTTTTTATATCTGCATAGTTGATATCATGTGGAAAAAATCAAGAGGAAGATTGAAAAGGAATATTTAAATATTATAAATTACCAACCAAGTAATAGTGATGAAGATAAAGCTAAAGATAAATTACTAATTCAGGTAAACCTACAATCGTCATTTTTATTAATGTTCAAGGAAAAGGGTTCCGTAATAAAAACATTAAAAAGTGATTGTGGGTTATCTGATTTAATGGTGCATTGCTATCTTGTGGCGAGGTCTAATGCCCCATGCATAAGTTTACCGGCCACCTTACCCTTCAAACCGGAACATGACAGTGACTAGCACTGACGCTTTGCAGCAGGAATAGATAAGGCGGTGGTACCAGACCCGGTCGAGCCAATGTAGAAATCTATCACCTAGTAACCACGATGGAAGTGACTCGCATAGCCCATCGGTTGTCTTTTACGACCTGCCTGGCAGAAAGGCAATTGGTCTATTCTTCAAAGAATATATAAAAAAAGAGTTAAAAAGAGAAATAAAAATCATTACACTGAGAAAATATGTATTTTTTTTATTTTTAACTTGCTACTATACGGAGTTTTACAAAAGCGGTATAGTAAGTCGAAAGGGGGTGACTCAGAGGGTTATTTTGAACAACTTTTGTTCCCGGAAAACAATTTTGTTTTTCCATTGTGAAAAGTCACGTGACCAACAAAGTTTCTATGGAGAATCAATATTTTTTTCGCGAATTTCCAAAAGTCGTTAAACAAAAGTTGTTAAGAATGACCCCTTGAGCCACCCCCTTTCGGCTTACTGTACCACTTTTGCAGGCAAAAGAGTATGCGTTTCTCTTTGAAGAACTAATAATATTAAATCACAAGTACGAAATAACGTATTCTTCTTAATAATATTTTTGTGATAGACCAATCTTTAAAGGACTTGATTTTTCGTTCTTGATCAACTTAGTATCAAGTTGTTTTCTTAGCCATTATAATTCACCTTTATCCTTCCACAAACTGGGTACGATACAAATACAGTTTTGGCTTCTCTCAATTGTTTTTATTATTTTATAAGGCATATTTCCCTGAAAAATAAAGTGAAACATGATTGAAATACATGTCTCATAAGTTATAGTTAACAATAAGTTGGTTTAGTTGTAAAGTCAAACGACCGACATCAATACATCACAATAGCGAAACCAAAAACAAACATATGTTTTGTATTTAGGGTTCTTCAATTTTTGTACGCATCTCTAAACATAAGTTAAGTGATTAAAAGCCAATTACTGTACAATAGATTTATATAGGGACTTAGTACAGCCTAAAGTGTATTTGGACGGTAATTAAAAGCCAATAGCCGTATAATAGAACAAAAAAGAGATTCAGTACAGCTATTTGCAGCATATCACCCTCCAAATACACTTTAGGCTGTATAACAAAACACCGCCATTATTTTGTATTAAAAACAACATTAAAGAAATATATTGTTAAATAAAAGATATATTTAGCAATAGCTAAAGCTATATCTTGACAAGCAGCTTATATTATGATCATTATGCCTTTATATACAATATTGTACCATAAATACTTGTATATTCTAACCTTAAACACAAACACTTACCGTATTTTGCAATGATTTTATTTGTGTTATCTTGATTATTTCGTTGGCGCGTAAATATTTTGAGAGAAATCATATATAATTTCTCAATAAATTATAATTTGCTCTTTGAATACATCGTTCAATACTGCTCCAAGTCCAAGAATTTATCGTTTATTAATATATTTTTAATTATTGCGTCTGCAGATACCAATATGTGATATAATTAATGCTATACAATATCAAAAACAGATTGTTACTTTTTATAATTTTCAAACACCTATTAAGAACGTTTAGCTGTACGAGAGAGTATATTTAGTGTTATAGTTTCTTTATAGACCAAATAGCAGCCTTTTTACAGCCTATAACAGCTTGTAGAGCTATTGTGCAGCCTATTTAACTCTTAGCTGTACAAGACAGTTACAAGAGAGTATCCTTAGTGTTATAGTTTCTTTATACACCAAATAACAGCCCTTATACAGCCTATAACAGCTTGTACAGCTATTGTGCAGCCTACATAACGCAATAAGCTATATAACTTGAGGCCCTTTTTGGTGTTATATCGGCTGTAGAAGCGCTTCTACAGCCTTTGTGCGGCCTCGTATACAGCTTTAAATTTAAAAATAAACCAAAATGCAGCCTATATACAGCTTAACGTGCTACTTAGGATGTTATCTATATATATAAAAATCAATCCCTATTTGCCTTGGTCACGACATCACGCCTGAATGGCTGGACCAATTTCGGTAATTTTTTTTTGTTGTGTTTGTAATTGTAACGAGAAGGTTCTTATAAAAGAAAATATTAAGAAAATTGCGCGGAAAATTAGAAAATTTAATAATACTTTTGGCTGCGTGTATATAAATTGTTATATAAATTCTTATATAAATTACGTGTCACGTTTGTTGTCCGCTATGGATTCCTAATATGTAAGGCAAAACAACGTTTGCCGGGTCAACTAGTGTAATTATAAAAATTAACTCTATCCACCTGGGGAAGCTCCACCAGGAGCCATCTGCTTGTGTGCTATTCTATGATATAAAATAATACTCTTAGCAAAAACCTATTTACATTATATAGAATTATACAGAGTTAAATAAACAGTAAACCTAAATCAGCATAAAGTAAAAAACAGCAAAGGTAATAATTAATGATAAAATTATGTCTTTCCACCAGGAAAGCCATCTGCTTATTTACTATTCTATGATATAAAATAATATTCTTAGCAAAAACCAATTAAGATTATATAGAATCATATAGAGTTTAATAAACAGTAAACTTAATTCAGCATAAAGTAAAAACAACAAAGGTAATCATTAATGATAAACATAATCTCTTTCTACCAGTAGAGTCATCTGCGTATTTGCTATTCTATAATATTAATGAAAAATTCTAAACAAAAATCTCATCAGATTATTTAGAACCATTGATACATATTATTAAACAAAGTCCCCGCGTCTGTCTGTCTGTTTGCGATGAACTCAAAAACCATTGAATAGATTCTGATGCGGTTTTCGCCAATGGATAGAGGAATTTATATAAAAGGTTTAGGTGTATAATTTGTTAAAATTTTTTGTATATATTACCCGTACAAAGTAGTAGGAGCGGGTCGCTAGTTACAAAATAAAATATACAGTAAACTTAAACAGCAAAGGTAATCATTAATGATGTTCTATCAACTAACTCATTAGTTCCCGAGGTACTCCGGCGTCTTAAGTGTCGCCCCATTTCCGATGAACATGCTTACAAAGAGCTTCTCGAGCACAAAGCCGTCTCTCCTTTTTATTCATTAAAACGTTGAAACCTACAAAAATGATTCTCTGGCGCAATTTCCCACTGATAACAAAGTACTTAACTCAAATTCTTCTTTATAAAAACCGCACTTTTAAACTTCTCTACGAATAAAAAAATAAAAGTTCATATGTAAATAAGATATTTAGTTTTAGTTTATAAAGACATGATGTATTGTTATTTTATTTATAACACATCCTAAACTGCCTGCCGGTAACTTGACCTCAGGTTCTGAATCGAACAGCGTTGTGGTCGAGGAGTTAGTCTATTTGGCTAAGATCATTAAATCCTGGGTTTTTCCGAGATCGGGTTAAGCTTTTCAAAGTTTTTCTCGACAAGCCTTAATCTTAATAGTAGTTCAGAGTCTGGAGGTAGATATGTGACTATTCCCATGAGTTAGATGAGCATTTAAAGCTGTCGGTTCCAGTTATCTCAAATAGATGATATTCGTCATAAAATCGAGAAAATGAGGCGTAGGGTATTAATACTTACCCTGACATACGACAAACGGTGAATTGTGGTGTTATATACCTTTTGTTATTTCTGCTACCTCAAAAGGAAATCGACATGATGTTACTTTGAAATATACATATAGCAAGATTTCAGAGGTTCTCCTGAAATAATGTAGGAACCATCGCCTTAAGACACAATATATATATATATATATATATATATATATATATATATATATATATATATATATATATATATATATATATATATATATATATATATATATAATCAGTTTGAATATTTAAAATACAGTTTAGGCAGTCCTCATGTTTGCCTCCGGTTTTTTGGCTTGTATTACTATTTTAAATGTAATAACCAGGTATATCCTGATACTTATAACCGACAAAACTACACAGAAAACATGATACAGTCGTTGCCAGTTTGGACGACGGAGATGTTTTTATCACCTCATGCTTAATGCGGAAGGCAGTTCCAAAACTCCGCTCTCTACAATTAGTCTGAACGCCTCACAAAGCCTAGGTTCGACCTCACAGGTGACGGTCCCTACCATGGGCACAGATAGCACAAATTTAAATTTTATCTCTAGCTGAGCACTCTGCTCGCCTCGTCCAGTGTTACAATGACTCCATTTTTGAATTACCCGACCCGGGAATCGAACCCGGGACTTGATATGATAAAAATTGACACCGGACCACTAGACCACAGAGATGACTATTTGTTTATAAAGACTGCATACCAAAACACAAAAGCTATGTTTTACTCCCTACTTTTAAGAGTAAGAATATAAACTTATATTTATCACACAATACTATACATATCCAGTAAATAGCAACTAGAAGTCATCTATAAATAAGAAAGAGAAATAGGAAATACATTAAATGACGAAAAAAATGATTGATAAACAACATTGATAATAACAATATATTTTACAAACACATACACGTGCAAAACAAATACCATAAAAACTTATATTTAGTACATGTGCTTGAACGCCTGAATTGATCATCATACTCAAAAATTATACAATTCGAACAATATTATACACACACAATAAGTCAAAGCTCCTCCGTTTTTTCGTCAGTTTACAAATATGCACTGTCTATTTCTAAAATTAAAAAGCATTTATTTCTAAGATGCGTTCGGATTGTTCTTAATCTATATTAATATTATAAATGCGAAAGTTTGGATAGATGTTTGGATGGATGTTTGGATGGATGTTTGTTACTCAATCACGCAAAAACTACTGAACGGATTTGAATGAAATTTGGCACACAGATAGATGACGATCTGTAATAGCACATAGGCTATTTTTATCCCGGAAAAATTAGGTGATCCCGCGGGATTCACCAAAAACTTACAATGCAGCGGGCTGTACGCTGCAGCTAGTGATTAGATACATAAATGACATCTCACTGCAACATTCAAGTATTCGTCAAGGTTATCTCAAATGTAGATATTGAAATATATCGATTAATTTAAATTTGATATTAAGTGGCTTTTCATGTTGAGATAAAACTGATTTTTATTTTCACGATTAAAAATTATAGTACAAAGCTTGTACATTATCTATTACATATAATAAAATCGTAGGAAAGTCAAAACTGTACATTGAATATTTTTTTAAAAGAATACTTGGGGCGTGATCTACAATCGATATCGAAGCCAAAAATATAGTTTTTAGAATTTTTGTCTGTTTGACTTGACATATATACTGTCCGGGGTAAACTCAAAAGTACTGCATAGATTTACTTCAAATTTTGCATGAATATTACTCAACAATGGTCGGGTCAACATATAGGCTACATATTATCACGCTATCACCTAGCGTGGAGGTGCTGTGCGGAGTAAACGAAGTCCGCGCGGACGAAGTCACTGGCAACAGCTAGTTATTTAATATGTATTATGTATTATTTAAAAGTACATAGTGAAGCCGGACTTAAAATAAAATAAATAAGAAATTATAATAAAAATATTTTAATTTTTTGATAAAGATTAATGATAATGATTTTTTTTTGTAAACGCAAATCCCGTGTTTTAGAATGTTATTTTAGATTAATAATTACGTTTAAAGACTTTTTAAGCAAATAAAAACTTGACGTGACTGGATGAAAACCAACAATCTTGAACGAATAGTAATTCAGAATTCTACAGGAATAGAAATCTTGTACAATTCTGCAACGTCTCGTTCGGGTGTACGTATATATTACTGCCTCCTGTTCCTGCCGCAATGTCCTCATTGATTCTCACTGTCGTGTCCCAGTTTGGAGAGTAGGCTCATACAAATTGCATTGCCACTCCCCAAGCGTATATCAACGCACCATTAACATAATTGTTGTCTATAAGCGATAGTTTTTTTTTTTTCCATCAGGAGAGCCATCTACTTATTTCTTTTTTTTATTATTATCAAATAGCAAACAAGCAGATGGGTCACCTGATGGAAAGAGTCAACCATCGCCTATAGACACCAAAGATGGTTTGTGCTAACTT
The DNA here is from genome assembly GCA_036924255.1 of Apodemia mormo. Taxonomy (NCBI): domain Eukaryota; kingdom Metazoa; phylum Arthropoda; class Insecta; order Lepidoptera; family Riodinidae; genus Apodemia; species Apodemia mormo. The sequence goes on from JAUPFN010000002.1 coordinate 39,563,369, forward strand.
GTGGCAGGTCTAATGCCATATGGATAACGATCCGTGGGGGCGCCCCTACAAGTCTGTCAGGGGCAAACTACGCCCCTGGGCGCCTCCGCTGACCCAAAGCCTTGACCACCGATTCGTGAGGGACGTCGTGTCCGCCCTCTTTCCACATCGGGCGGAACACGTCCCCCCCGCTATGGCGCCGCAACAACGTGGCGCCGTAGACGAGGAGGAGAGCGGGGTGCCTGAACTCGCTGAGGAGGAGTTCGACGCGGCCGTGGACAAGCTCCGGGCGAAGAACAAAGCGCCCGGGCCGGATGGAGTGCACGGTCGCGTCGTGGTTTTGGCCCTCAACGTCCTAGGGGACCGGCTCCGGAGGCTCTACAGTGCCTGCCTGGAGTCGGGACGGTTCCCTGGAGTGTGGAAAAGCGGTAAGTTGGTCCTTCTGAAGAAGGAAGGGCGTCCCGCGGAGTCTCCCTCCGCCTATCGCCCCATCGTATTGCTCGACGAGGTGTGTAAGCTGTTCGAGAGAATAATAGCTGCACGCCTCGTCGAGCATATGGCTGACGTAGGTCCCGATTTGGCCAACGCCCAGTTTGGGTTCCGGGCCGGCCTTTCGACGATCGACGCGATCAATCGCGTCAAGGCCGACTCGGAGGAGGTTGTCGCCCGCGGTGGCGTGTTGATGGCGGTATCGCTCGATATAGCGAACGCCTTCAACACGATGCCGTGGAGCTGCGTAAGGGAGGCGCTTAAATACCATAGGGTGCCTCCTTACCTCCGTCGCCTAATCGGGGACTACCTGAGCCAGAGGTACGTTCAGTACCAGGGGCGAGGAGGCGGACTGGAGACATGGGAGATGGTATGCGGTGTTCCACAGGGGTCGGTGCTAGGCCCTCTCCTGTGGAACATCGGATACGATTGGGTGCTGCGGGGCGCTCTCCCCGCGGGCGTCGGGGTGACGTGCTACGCGGACGACACCCTGGTTACGGCCCGCGGGGTCAACTACCGCGAGTCCGCCCGCCTCGCTACGGCGGGCGTGGCATCGGTCGTCGCGCGCATCCGCGCTCTGGGCCTCGAGGTGGCGCTTGAAAAGTCCGAGGCCTTGTGTTTTCACAGGCCGAGGGCTGCGCCCCCTCCGGGGGCCCACATCGTGGCTTGCGGCGTCCAAATCGAGGTCAAGTCCGACATGAGGTATCTCGGACTCGTCCTCGACAGCCGCTGGGACTTCCGCGAACATTTCCGTCGCCTGGTCCCCCGTCTTTTGGCAGCGGCCGCTGCTCTTGCGCGGCTGCTGCCAAATCTCGGGGGCCCTGACGTGGCCTGCCGCCGCCTCTACCTTGGGGTGGTGCGCTCGATGGCCCTGTACGGGGCCCCAGTCTGGGCCCCGGCGCTGCGAAGCGTCACCATCGCCCTTTTGCGAAAACCGCAAAGGGTGATGGCGATCAGGGCCATCCGAGGATATCGCACCATCTCGACAGAGGCGGCGTGCGTATTGGCGGGATCGCCGCCGTGGGATCTAGAGGCCGCGGCACTGGCTAGGCTCTACGAGCGGCGCCAGGAGCTGCGGTCCGGCGGCGATCCGCCAACGGTGACGGAAAGGTGGAAGTCCCACGCTCGACGGTTAACCGTCCGGAGGTGGACGGAGCGGCTGGCCGAACCTACGGCCGGTCGCCGGACTGTTGAGGCTGTCCGGCCGGTTCTCCAAAACTGGCTGGACAGGCGGCACGGGCGGCTCACGTTCCGGCTGACACAGGTGCTTTCCGGGCATGGATGCTTCGGAAAGTACCTGTGCCAAATCGCCCGACGTGAGCCGACGATCGATTGCCACCACTGTGCGGGCAGCGAGGACACGGCGCAGCACACCCTCGAGGGGTGCCCCTCTTGGGCAGTGCGGCGGCGTGTCCTACGCGATGCCATCGGGGCTGATCTCTCGCTTCCGACCGTCGTGAAAGCCATGGTCGAGAGCGAGGAATCGTGGACGGCCGTCCTCTCCTTCTGCGAGGACGTGATGTCGCAGAAGGAGACGGCGGAGAGGGAAAGGGAGGCTGCGGCCAACCCCGACCCGATCCGCCGGAGACGCACGGGGGTGCGACGTCGGGCCTACCAGGCCCTGCTTCGTCCCCCGTGATCGAGGCCGGGGCCCTGCCCCAAAAGGCCTCGAGGAGGTGCGCGCGGTGTCGCAAAGCCGCGCGCTTCTTAGCCGTCTGCTGGGGCCACGACGGCCCCAGTCCCGAAGGATGCCGGCAAGGCCGGCAGGTGCTGGCGGGTTGGTGGACGTGTGCGCAGGCGTTCCCACCTTCTCGCCACCACGGCACAGTGGGGCGGACGCAGGGGTTTTAGTGGGTATGGTCGGTTCTGTCCGGCGAGTCCCACACTCGGGCCAGTCCACACGGCCCGGCAGTGCGTAAGAGCATTTCCCCTGCGAGAACAAAAAAAAAAAAAAAAAAAAAAAAAAGGTCTAATGCCATATGCATAAGTTTACCGGCTACCTTACCCTCCAAAACGAAACACAACAGCAATTAGCACTGACACTCTGAGAGAACCAACATCTCTTCTCAATGCCAGAAGATCAAGCCGATCGGAAAGAGCCCGGTCATCGACAATACGAAATGCTCTACGCTGTATGCGGTCAAGAGGAAGGAGCTGGTACTGCGGAGCCCCTGCCCAAAGATGAGAACAGTATTCCATATGAGGCCTGATTTGCGACTTGTATAGTCCCAAATGGTCGGCTAGGGTGAAGTACTGTTTTGCCCTCTTCAGAACACCAATTTTTTAGGACGCCAGCTTTGCTTTACCTTCCAAATGACCACGAAACTCGACGTTACTCGATATGTCGATTCTTCTTGGTATTTTTCTTTTTTTGGAATTTTATTATTCTTGGTATTCCAATGCTGGCTGAGGTAATCAAAAGAGTGTTATCAAAACGAGGGGATACGGCAAAAGGTATTTTCTTGGCGGTAAACGCACAAACTTGTGTCTTCTTTTCGTTGTATTGGACTAAATTTAGTCGACCCCATCCCAGACTTTGTTCAATAAATCCTCGACTTCAGAAACAAGTTTTTTCCGACACTCGTCAACATGTTCCCGAGAAATGTTAGCACGGCCGAAATGTACAACATCTCCTGTACTGTCTTTTGCATAACAATGAATGCCGCTAATTTGCACCATATCATTGATACGCAGAAGAAACAATATAGGAGATAGTACGCAGCCTTGGGAAACACCAGCATTGACAGATTTTGGGTCTGAGCATACACCGTCGACAACAACCTTAATGTTACGATCTGCCAAAAAACTGGTGATCCAGTTGCATAATTTATCGGGAAGTCCATAAGATGGAAGTTTCGCAAGATGGAAGTTTCAAAGGCCTTCGCTATGTCCAAACTAACAGCTAGCGCTTCTCCTTTGGTCTCAACTGCCTTCGCTCATCTATGAATAAGGTAGACCAAAAGGTCACCTGCCGGACGTCCGCGCCGGAAATCATACTGACGCTCACTTATCAGCAGATGTTCTTCTAGGTACCTTAAGAGCTGGCAGTTGACACAATGGATTCCATTATCTTTGAGAACAAGGAGGTGATAGCTATGGGCCGATTATTGGACGGATCTGAGCGATCGCCTTTCTTAGGCATTGGGTGCACTAAAGCTGTCTTCCAGGAATTTGGTACGACGCCTGAATTATACGAGAGCCAGAAAAGTCGCACCAACACCGGAGCCAACTCAGGAGCACACGTTCTTAACACAATTGGTGGAATAGCGTCAGGCCTACTCGACTTATGGATATCCAAGGAAACTAGAGCTTTTCGAACAGAGGTTTGAAGGAATTTAACCTCTAGCATTGAACTATCACTGACTAACTATACTGAGATAGTTGGTGGTGAATTTTCATGGTCATTTAAAGTCGAGTCTCTTGCAAAAAGTGTACCCAAAAGATTAGCTTTTTTCTTTTGCAGTGTTGGCCAAAAAGACATTATTATTGTGCAGAGATGGAAGGGAAGGCTTACAGAAATTCCCTAAAACAGCTTTTGGCGATGGACCAGAACGCACGTGTTCTCGAGAGAAGGCGAACTAGTTTTTTGCCAATTCTGCTAATATGCTCTGACAGCCTTTGTAATGACTCTTTTGAAGGACCTACCCCCTAATTCACGTAATTGAGTCAATGCGTTAAGGGCTCCCACATACATAGACACGATAGAACGACGAGACGTGCTGCAATGCGGCATAATGTGTAAGAAAATGAGTAAGAGTCTTAAACGCTTCGTCTCGCTAGCAATTTGATTACGTGAATTAGGCCCCTAGACGCAAAATTGTACTTTTTTCTGAGTAAACTAGTTTTTCATCACAGCCGCTGATGCACTGGCCCAGGCTTGGTAGCACTCTTACTTATAACGTAAAGCCAATTTGCATTCGTGACCAAACCAGGGCTGGGACTTCCCACTGATCGGTACCACAGAGGATGGAATAAAAAGTTCCATACCCTGTAGCACCACATCAGTGACAGAGTAAGCAACAGCACTTGGATCATCAAGCGAGAAGCATATCTGCGCTCGTGGGAGGATGCAAAGAAGGACCGCATCACGTCCCAATCCGCTGATCTGTAGTGCCACACGCGTCTATAGCCTGCATGACGTACACACACATGACGCACATTTGGCACAATGGTACGAACCAAACAGTGGACTGACGAACCAAGCGGGTATTCGAAGAAAACCTGATAGTCGTCTGGATAAGTGGTCAGCAGTAGGTCCAACAGTGAAGGTCTTTTGTCTTCCACATCTGGGATTCGTGTAGGCGAAGATACCAGCTGGGACAGTCCATATGCCAAGGCAAAGACGTAAGCAGATCTCATATTAGTATAAAAATCAATTAAAAGAAATCATCACGCCGCCGTTTCCCTCGCGTGGTAGAAAAGTAAAACGTCTTGGATTTTCGTGAAAAACTTCGCAATTACATCGATAACACTTTTGTCAGATCCGAGAATCGAATCCAGAATCTCATGGTTTGAGACGAATAGGCTAATCATTAAAGTAACGAGGTATTTCTTATTCAGGAATAATTAAAAAAGTTTTAAAAGCATTTAATTAAATAAAGTTGGCATTCTATTGTTCTTACCTAAATTACTTAACGTCGTCCCCAATTAAAACAAGAAGCTTCCCAATCATCTCAGCGGACTTTAGCATTACATAAGAACTTTTATAAGCTTTGGCGGCATTTTTTAATATGTATATTTAGTAATTTTAATATATAAAATCCATTCTAATATTATAAATGCGAAGGTAACTCTGTCTGCCTGTCTCTTTTTCACGCCTAAACCATTGAATCGATTTGAATGAAATTTGGCACACAGATAGTTTGAGACCCGAGAAAGGACATTGGATAGGTTTTATCCCGGAAATCCAACGAGAACGGGAACTACGCGGGTAAAACCTCGGGACTGTCTATATTTTAAACCACGGTAAGAAAGAGTAATTTAGGCTATTTTATATGAAAAAAAATTCCACGCGGAAGAAGTCGCGGGTACAGCTAACATAGAGATACAACCGACGCCTTTGTAGTCTATTGGTCCAGTGTTGGTGTTAACCACATAGTTCCCGGTTTCGATTCCAGAGAAATTCAAAAATATGTTTTTTTAGTTATCTCAAAAATACAACATTGCCGGGATTGGGAAAAGGCTTGCCACCTAACACGTTGTGGGATACTCGTTGTAGGACGATAATTGTTGACGCCCTTGTTGTACCTCTGCCTACCTCTTGCGTGAAGATACTTTTAAAATCATAGCATAGCAAAAAAGCAAATGACAACGCCATTTATGCTTGTAAATGTCATGTTCTTTGGAAAAATAATTTAGCCTTGCATAAGTTAAGAATGGATACGTCTATATTTTCCCTCCACGCGGATGGTACTGTAATACCTTTATGGTGTTACATATAAACTGGCAGCTTTGTCTGCTTTCAAATGTAGAACTATTTTGTTTAGAAAAAGAAATGTATTAGAATAAGAGTGTTCTTTTTGATTCGGTGGGGAACGGTCAGATCCCCGAGAAATAAACGAAGATACATTATAAGAGTTTATTATTAAAGAATCCTAAAAAATCCTGCCGATCTTCGGATCCTCGAGCAGCCAAGCGAGTCAAAGGAAAATCCCCTACAAAAAGGCGGTACGATTGGTGGAGTAACACGTCTGGCTGATAGATCGCCGGGCGGGTGTGACAGTACTTTATTATTAGTATCTTCGATTAAGATCAAGATAAGAGCAATTTGCTTGTTTGTTATCCTATAATAGAAGACAGAAATGATTTAATATAATATTGTGATATTTATTAGAAGTATATAAAACGATCCCTAATTATATTTAGCATCAGGCTCCATCGGCAAACTAAGGAGTCACAACTTTCCAGAGAGTGCCTAATTAAATAAGAGTCAATTCGTTTCACTTTACAGTTCGAAAGTTTGAAAACTTCGAGGCTACGTCAGAAGCAATCGAGAAAGTCCAGAACACCAGTTTATCAGTTTTGTAGTCAAGAATATTCAAACATTTCTATTTTAAGCAAAGGAATATTTAAATACACTCAACACCTTTTTTATTTTTTTCGTATTTATAGTAGTAATGAAATAAATGCATTGTGTAAATAATTGTCTGATAAAATTTAAGAATCAAATCTATACATACAATAAAATCGTAGGAAAGTCCAAACTGTACATTGAATATTTTTTAAAAGAATACTTAGGGCGTGATCTACATTCGATATCGAAGCCAAAAATATAGTGCAACGAATTGTAGTCTGTTGAAATATTCGACAGATCGTCATTATCTGTATTTATGAATTGTCAAAGTCACAGCTGGCCGCTAGACGGATCGAGACCTCACTGTACAAGCGGCTGTTCAACGAGTAAGGTCAGTAACATGTATTATTCTTGAGTGATAAAATATATATAGTGAAATAAATGTATTAATGTCTATTTGAAATAATATTTTACTTATTTATTCCCTTCTGTGATAGTATCATTACAATAGTTTTTAGAATTTTTATCTGTTTGCATGTATGTATGTCCGGGGTAAACTCATAAGGTACTGCATGGATTTAGTTCAAATTTTGCATGAATATTACTAACAGGCCGGGTCAACATATAGATTACATATTATCACGCTATCACTGTATCACACACGCACACGTAGGAGCTGTGCGCAGTAAACGAAGTCCGCACGGAAGAAATTGCGGGCAACAGCTAGTTAAAAATAAAATAAAGAAAATTTAAGAACTTATATTAATTTTTAAGTAGCAAACATTGTGATAGTACCAAGAAACAAGAAATTGTTTTACAAAATATTATTTAAGAATGTTGGATGTTATTCAAACTAAAATTTTAGTTTTTTTACAAAACTTGGCACACAAATAGATCTGAATCCTTCTGTCTGTAAAATCGACAGATACGCATACTCTTATATTGAATTTTGTTCTCATTTTACATTTATATTTTGATGGAATATAATTATTTGTTTGCTCTAAGGAGATACTCGAAAACTAGGGTCAAACCTAGGCCACTTTTTATAGCTTCAATCCCGAAGGGGATCAAAGTTTTTATAAATTGTCTTATATAGATGTGCGTATCAGTTATTATTTTTGTATTTATTTAAATACTAGCTGACCCGCGCAGCTTCGCACGCGAATAAATTAACATGTCGTCAAGATAGCTTTGCATACAAATTTTATCTCCTATTTCAACCTTTTAAGGTTTGATTTTTGAAAAAAAAATTAGCCTATATCTGACCCCGGCTCTTCAACTACTTCCATGCCAAATTTCATCAAAATCGGTCCAGCAGTTTAGCCGTGAAAGCGTAACAGACAAACAGACAGACTTTCGCATTAATAATATTAGTATGGACCTGTCATAATCCATTGTCATTTGTAACTCAGATATTAGCCTAAATTATTACTCTTGAGTATTAGGCTACTTAAGCTACTTTTTTACTGACTAAACAAATAGAAGTAAAGTTATTGTGTTAGGCAAACGAAGTCACGGAACAGTTAGTTATCGAGGATTTTAAGATTTCAGCTGTTTTTTTCCTATTTATATACCTAAATTCTTATTAAAATCTTGATACTAAATATCAAGTTCCTAGGTCATCTAGAAGTAGGTTAGGTTTTTGATCTATATTAGATGACTGAGTCAGTCACTCACAAAAACGAGCGTTTTAATGTTAATAATTTAATAACTGCTTGTGCTACATTTATGAAACTTTGAATTCTAGACAAACTAACAGGTTTTAGTAAATGTGCTAGATTCCATGTATGTAGGATAAATAGTTTTGATTTTTAAAGGGGTCAAATGTAGCTCGAAATGGTTGGTGTATTATTTCACACAAGTGCTGCGTCGTCAATTTCTTCTTTGAACTTGGCTGGATACGCTTCCGCGTGTCTAGATACTAAATTTGCTATAGAAAGTAAATAATTTAGACAACGTATAGCTTTCATTTTTAAAAATGTAAAGTGGTTAAAAACGTATACATTTATAGAACTTACAAAGCTCGACGTTTCGGCCAAGTTACATTGACTGTGGTTACGAGCGGACTCGGAGCGAACAGTTCGTAGGTACGTAATTAAAAGTTCATTCGTATAACTACACATATGAACTTTTAATTACGTACAAACTGTTATTACGGCCGTATATTAATACATTTAGTTAATATACCATAAATATTAGATGTATAATTTTTTTAAATAAACACCTGAGTGGATTAAGTCGAAGTCGAAGTCAACGCAGCTAATAAAATTCTGTCTCAAAATTATTTTAATTTATCTATTTGTTAAAAATCTTCCATCTCATAAAGTGGAATTAGTTGATAACAAGTTTTCGGTAAGTAGGGCAGTGGCATTTGATGGTCCTGTTTGGACGGCTGCCAAGACTCGGTTTACTGACGCTGCATCTTTGTTTATGTGTCATGAGGTTGTTAGGAATAATGAGTCTCCAATTTTATAACACTCGCAAAATATATTTATCGTAGAGAACAAAAAGTAAGTGATCTTTCTTTATCTACCCATTGGAAAGCAAATAAGCATGTGGTTCACCTAATGCTAAGAGATTATCATTGCCTAAGGAAACCCAAGATGGTGTGTTGTCATTCGTGTGACAGATCTAATGCTCTAACCGGCTAACTTACCCTTTACATCAGTACATCACCGTTCCAATCTAAAACACGACAATGTTAAGCACTGACACTATTGACGCGGCAGAAATATGTTTGGCGGTAATACTAAATACACGAGCGAGACGTTGCGAAACTATCACCTAGTAGAAAAACTACCTCAAGAAGGTTCCATTTGCATACACTTACCGCCTACCTAGCAGATATCTCAAGAATGATGTAGAGCTAGTAATTTTTCTTGTTTGCCGCCGATGTTAATCTATTTTTTTTCTTTTTTTATATCATAAGATAGCAAACGAGCGGATGAGTCTTCTGATGGAAAGAGTCAACCATCACATATAGACACCAAAGATGTTAATGGTGCGTTGCTATCTTGTGGCGAGGTCTAATGCCACATGCATAAGTTTACCGGCTACCTTACCCTTAAAACCGGAACACGACAGTGACTAGCACTTGACGCTACTATGTACGGAAGGAATAGGTAAGGCGGTGGTACCAGACCCGGGCGAGATAATGCAGAACTCTACCACCTAGTAGCGACGATGTTAGTGACTCTTACAGCCAATCGATCGCCTGGCTGGCAGAACGGCAGTTGACCTTTTCTTCAAAAGAGCCCGGTACCAACACAGGGGAAAATTATTATTCCCTACCTAATGAAGTCGGAAAATTATGATAAAGGTTTAATAATGTTGAAAATTTAACTCGCTATCACTATCCGATGTCCAAGTTTCTGAGATACCATTACCATATTTACCAGCTACCTTACCCTTTGAATTGGGATACGGCGGGCACAAATGCCAGCATTATTGGGGTAGAAACATACGGACAAGACGTTGCAGGCTCAAAAGCTACTAAGTGTCGGCTTTTGTCTGATCAATATTCGTTTTTACGTTACTGTAGGTTAATATTTGGACATTACTACTACACCACTACCTATCTTGCAAAACTATTAAACAGAAAATAAAAAGAATTGCCGTAAAGATACGTCGTACAAATATTATTTTTTTTAAGAAAAGGTAGTTCTTTTCTGGAAAAAACTTTAATAAAATAAATTAAAACGCCATCTAGTTGAATATTTTGAAGATTCGAAGTCCCCTAGCGGAAACAGCTAATATTATCTTCACGTTTCTCAACTTGTTCTCCTTGAAAGTTATATAAGTTGTAACAATCCTCACTAGATGGCACTGCAATACATCAAATGCCAGAATAACCGGATGATGTAAGATAATGGTAAGAAATATATCTCAGGGTAACTATATACTCTAAGAAATATATGGAATAAACAACAATTTCATATAAAAGTGCGATTCTAACCTTACTTTTTAGTTCTACCAGCGTAGTGTTCATTTCATTATCATTTAGACATTTTCTCTTTTCCTATTTGGTTTCGATTATTTGAGTACAATTTGAAAATAAACTTCTATGACATTGTTTAAGTTAAAAAATCGAAACGCATTTAAATACTACATAGCTCGGATGGATAGTATTAGCCTGTATTAGCACATGAATAGATAATGGATCATGTGGTATTAGTTCCATGTTACAGAACAAATAATAAGAACCACAGAACATACATATAATAATTCCATAATTTATTTCCCTTCATAGCATAATGTGTAACACGCAAAATGAGCATCATACGCATAATGTGCAACTCTCAAAACGTAACAATCGTAAAATGAGCAAATCGCAAAATGTGCAAGTCTCAAAATGAGCAAAACGTAGAATGAGCACGACACGCATAATGTACAAATAGCAAAATGTACACAATACCCTTAGGGCGTATCCATCCACCAGACCAAGAAAAAACACCACAACTACGCTGCTGAGTTTTACCATTAGAGGCAAGTATAGTACAACCATTGGCGCTATCGCGGCAGGAATAGAAAGGGCGGTGCTACCCGGGCATGAGATTGCGAAACTCTACCGCCTAGTACAGTCACCTTGGTAATGACACGCATAGAGAGTTTAATGAACTAAAGAAGCTATGCTAAGTATAAGTCGTGTTCCATTTCTTTAGCACTCACTTCAGCGCTGAAACAATTATAAGTCGTCGTAAAAATGAAGTAGCGCTATAATGTATAACCTATATACATTACTAGCTGTTGCCTGCGACTTCGTCCGCGCGGACTTCGTTTACTCCGCACAGCTCCTCCCCTGTAGGTGATAGCGTGATAATATGTAGCCTATATGTTGACCCGACCCGTTAGTTATATTCATGCAAAATTTGAAGTAAATCCATGCAATACTTTTTGAGTTTACCCCGGACATACATACAGACAAACAGACAAACAGACATACAGACCAACAGACAAAAATTGATTTTTGGCTTTGATATCGATTGTAGATCACGCCCCAAGTATCCATGAACTGCACTTTAGTGGACCACAAGTGGTGTGGTGTATGCCTTGTGTCCGTTAGTACATAGAAGTCTTTGATCACGTATAGCCAATGGTTCATTTTTTACAAAATGCTTGGCAAAATTCAGATAGCCTCTCGGGGCCCCGGACCAACACAACGTCCAGGTTTAGAGCATGCATACCTTATGCATGTGGCAATACTCAATACGTGGGTGGCTACGGGCCGTAGCGCATATACGGAATTTGTGTACCTACAATATATATCATCACACCCGGTTCTCTTGTGGGTTAAGTAGAGTAAATCGAACGTCTTTAGACATTCCAGTTCACCAAGTTTCACCAGTTTGTCGGTTAGCGAGATGATTGGTGTTCCCCATTGCCGCATTTCACCTATCTGAAAACGACTATCGACTATTACTGGCGATAACCGGGACAACTGCATAACGTGGACATTCGAGACACGGGAGTGGTAACACCACCCGCCAGATTCTGAGCTACTACTAGATTTTGGATTTTCGAGAAAAACTCCGAAAAAACCTCAATAAAACTTTTGCCCGATCCGGGGATCGAACCCGGGACCTCATGTTCTGAGCCTAATGGGCTTTCGCCTAGTCCAAGGCAGTCACTACACTTACGAGCTATCCATAACGCTCGATCACCACACATTGAACTAAAAAGATAAATCGTTCTTCATTCATAATTACGTGAAAACTCAAAACAAAAAAAAAGTCGTGCGCCCAATTCTACTTGCCATAGCACACTGGCGACGGGGTAAAGCGAGACTGGGCAGGCCTCATTGCACTCACCAAAATCCACTGCGCAATAATCCACCCTACTGCGCCCCAGCATAACGTGTGATAATTCATATAACATTTACACTGTGTTAATCGAGGCCCTTTTATTCTTCAAAGGGCCCCGGACACCGACCACACAACCCATAGACCCCTAATAATAGGCGAATGGCTTCTGTCAACACATCTGACTTATAGTTCCGATGTAAATGTCCATGCACCAATACCCAATCAGTGTCGACCAATCAGATTCTCTGTACATCACTATCTTTCACTTTGGCCTTGAGTAAGCCAATCACGATGTTGCAGCTCAGCTCAGCTAGTTGCCAGAATGCATTCAATACGGAAAATCGAACATTAGGCGTCTATGGGCTGTGTTGTCGATGGCCCCGGACTAACACGGTGTAAATTTTATCCATCCATCGACCATCGGTCCATCGACCGTTCCGCCAGGCATTTCGTAAGAGGCGAAGGATTAGCTAACGAGTCACTATCATCGTAGCTACTAGTTGGTAGAGTTCTGCATTGTCGTACCCGGGTATGGTCCTACTGCCTTACCTACTTCTGCCGCAATAGTGTCTGTGCTTGTCACTGTCATGTTCCAGTTTGGTGAGTAAGGTAGCTTACCTTAACCATTGTCTTAGTGTGCTCGATCATTTAAAAAACAAAGTAAAACAAAAACTTTGTTACAGTCCGTGTGCATGACAGTTGCCTGTATGACTTTGACATCTGTCGTACCACATGACTACGGTTATGACATTACACAATTTATTTTTATTGGTAACGCTACCCGCAGCATAAATCTAGTTCTCTTTAATATTGTTATGAAAATTAGCTTAAAAAGAAAATTATTACTATAATATTATAAATGCGAAAGTTTGTATGTATGTATGGATGTTTGTTACTCTTTCACGCAAATACTACTGAACCGATTATGGTGAAATTTGGTATGTCGATAGCTGAAGTCCCAAAATAACACATAGGCTATTTTTTATCCCGGAAAAGTTAGGTGATCCCGCGGGATTCACTAAAAACTTTTGTAATGCAGCGGGCTGCACGCTGCAGCTAGTATGTACATATTTAAGGAAGGCCAAAAACATAAGTGGTTGGAGCAAAGTTGTCTTTTGGGATGAAACGTGGCTAAACGTCAACCATGCAGTGGGTAAAAGTTGGACCGACAATACAGCACAATTCTGTACCAAAATGCAGGAGGGCAAAGATGAAAGTCTCATTGTCACGCAGGTACAACAAGTGGATTCGTCCTTAATTGTGTACTGTGTTATAAGTAAAAAAAAACTACGGAGTATCACGAGGAGATGAACTACTAGCAATTTAAAGATTGGTTCAAAGGTTTATTAAATAATTTAAAAGAGCCTATGACCATAATAATTGACATCGCACCCTACCATACGATACAATTTAATAAATCCCCAAATCAATCCAACCGCAAAAGCGAGGTGGCGAGTGGCTGAGTGAAAGAGCAAATATAAAATTGTTAAAGACGGAGTTAAACCGGCGGCGGCGCGGCGCACTATGGGCCAGAACCGCCCGTGCCGTCTCAAAAACAGGTTTCCGGAAAGTTATATTTTCGCCGTGTTGGTCCCGGCCTCCTTTGAAGAATAGGCCAACTGCCGTTCTGCCAGGCAGGTCGTAAAAGGCGATCGATTGGCTATCGAGTCACTACCATCGTAGCTACTAGGTAGTAGAGTTCTGCATTGTCTCGCCCGGGTCTGGTACCACCGCCTTACCTGTTCCTGTCGCAATAGCGTTAGTGCTTGTCGCTGTCGTGTTCCGGTTTGGAGGGTAAGGTAGCCGGTAAACTTATGCATGTGGCATTAGACCTCGCCACAAGATAGCAACGCACCATTAACATCTTTGGTGTCTATAGGCGATGGTTGACTCTTTTCACCAGGAGACCCATCTGCTTGTTTGCTATCTTATGATATAAAAAATATATATAGATTATAGATAAAATACTTTTCATTCATTAAGCAGCTCGGTGAAGGTCGTCTTATAGTGGGTCCTATACTATAAACCAGTAAAGCCACAGAATGCTAACTAAAGCGAATTCATATCGACATCTAGAAATAGTGCATCGCCTGTTTCTAGGGTCAAGGGCAGAATCTGCTTTGCCAAGGCTCGATCAGAAATAACAATCACGGAAATAACAGCTGTTGCAGCCGAATTGAACCAATGTCTAACCGCTATTTCTGTTATTGACACTACTTGAGAATTAGGGCATCTTTACTATTCTAAGGTTTATATAAGTATTTTTTTTAGTTAAATACTCTTTTATCGTATGCTAGTAACAAAATTTATATGAAAATTAAGTGAATAAATGAGTATGAAATTTAGCACATTTTACAGTTAACAATAATATATAATAATAAAATAAAGTTATATGTAATTTATTTATCTATAAATAATTTATAGATAAATAAATTACATATAAATAATAATATTTATATGTAATTTATTTATCTATATATTAATAATAAAATTTAAGACGATTTCGCCAAATGCGCAGTATGAAATTTGGAATAATTCAAGTTTATATTGTGGAGGACGGCAGAAACTTATTTTTTTTAATAAAAAGCATTGGAAATAAGTAAGTATCTTCACGCCCGTATCCCCGAAACGGTAGGCAGAGGTACCACAAGTGCACCCACGATTAGCCGAAGATACTTGGTCCCACTATGTGTTAGGTGGCAAGCCTATCGCCAACCGGGCACTTTCCAATCCCGGGCAATGTTGTTTTTATCAGAAAACTGAAAAAACACATTTCTGAATTGCCAGACCCAGGAATCGAATCAGGGACCTCTATGGTCAACTCCGACACCGGACCACTACACCACAGAGGCGATAATACATTAAAATAATAACAATTTTATATCACACACACAATGTAGTGTGTGTAATTTTTATAAATTAAAAAATTACACACACTACATTCATGCGACATATATGATATACACACATACATAGGTACTGTTTTCCTATTTTCTTTACAAACATAAAAGTGAGTTTACCATTTAGTCTATGGTAAAATTTTGGCCACAGCCGATACTTTGTTTTATACTATGTAGTGAACGTTGCCGCTAAACGTAAACGTAAACGTTGCATGTGGCATTCATTTCATGTGGAATATTAGGTATTGGTGGAGCACCGACCACACAGCCTATAGACGGCTAATGTTTGATTTTCCGTATTGAATGCATTCTGGCAACTAGCTGAGGTAAGACGAAGTGGGGTTTCAACGCCGTAATTGGCTAACTGAAGGCAACAGTGAAAGATAGTAATGTACAGAGCATCTGATTGGTCGACACTGATTCCTCAATCACTACTCATTGGCGCGTGGACATTTACATCGGAACTATAAGTCAGATGTGTTGACAAAAGTCATTCGTCTATTATTAGGTGTCTATGGGCTGTGTGGTCGGTGAGGTGGGGTTAGCACTCGTATTAATCAATTGAAACAAATATTTACATTATAATGTCTCTGTCTATGAGATCTCGCCATCTCTTTTCATACAGCTGTGTTAGAAAGTGAGGGTAAGACCTCAGAAGATGACAGCAGTATTTAAAATTTGGTTTCAAGTAGCTATTAGACGTGTTGCCTCTAGATATAAAACAACTTCATGTTCTAAGTTCGCCTTATTGACAGCAACGCACTATTAACATCTTTAGTGTATAAACGATAGTAATTTCTTGCTCTCAGGAGAACCAATAAAATATTTCAGGCTGCTACTGATTTTTTTATACAAAGTAAACCCAATAATATAATTCGAACTTGAGACTCGAATTCGGGACGTCATGATCTGTTTCAAAAAGGGATCAATAGACATACGTTTTAGTAGTAACAATTTACGTACTGTGCGTTCCAACTGAGAATAGGAGGAAGTGGGAAATTAGTAATGACAGCAAAAAAATATTTGTTCAAAAAATATTGCAGATTTATTGAAGAACAAATAACGTTTTAATAATATTATTATCATTAATGAAAAAATTAGTAAAAAACATCAGTTTAGCTGATAACATGATCTGACGGGAATCTAAATAAGAATATTATACTAATTCGAATAAAAATGTTTTTTAAAAGTATTTCTTTGTTACAATTTTTTTGCACACCTTACTCATCACTTATGAAGTTTTTACGAAATGCGGCGCAATATGTCATTCTGAAAGTCCTATTCTCAGTTGGAACGCATAGTAATGTCTAAAGTTTTATCAAAATGAAAATATTGTATGCCAGGGTATACTTACATTTATTTACCCACATAACCGCATAGCAACTAATTTACCTGAAACAAAAACATGTACTTTATTAACTTGCAAAAAAAAAAGTTTGATAGACATACGAATATCAACTAGCGATCGCCTGTGGCTGAAACTCGACCATAGATTAAACAATAAAATCTCTTTTTTGACAACTGACTTTAACCGTAAAGAAAATAGTATATGTCGCCGTACCATGAAGTCAGGGGCGGATCTACTTAAGGGCTTTTTGAGCTGCAGCCCAGGACCCCGAAGATAAAAGGCCTCTGAATTTTAAAAATTATTAAATTTAAAAAAAGGTAGAAAATATTGTGAAAAAAAATAAAAAAATAAAATACAATCTGACCATTGACCAATGAATTGAATTTGGTGGCGGGCCCCAAGTAAACCCGTGTGAGCGACAGTTGAATAAAAAAAATAATGTCTTATTCTTTTTGCAAATTATTTTAACTATAGAAAACAATGTTTTGACTTAATGGTAATAAGTGAAGAAATCGAGAAGGCCCCTAAGTAGAATTAACCCAGGGCCCCACAATTTCGCGATTCGCCCCTGCATGAAGCTGTATTATATCTAATACTTCATGGTAATAAGTGAAGAAATCGGGGAGGCCCCTAAGTAGAATTAGCCCAGGGTCTCAAAATTGCGCAATCCACCCCTGCATGAAGCCATATTATATCTAATAGTTCATGCGCGTCAAAGACCTACAAAAAATATATTTTTTTGTAGGTCTTTGATGCGCGTACCCATTTCTTTATTTCGTGGCCATTCCTATATATTAATCATCCGAGCTATGTTATGATGTTATTTACATATGTATATACTAAGATGCGATATATATATATATATATATATATATATATATATATATATATATATATATATATATATATATATATATGTGTGTGAATAATATCACATACGTCACATGAACGTAGTGTGTGTTATACCTAATTACATTATAACGAAGTTCCTTATGCGGCGTTGTCGAGGAGTAGCCTAGCCGGCAATACAAAAAACATTTTTATGTATGGTCTATGTATAATGGTTATACAGTGTCTAATGTATAGTATACGTGATGACTATTATTGCAGTTTGCTATTATTATTATCATATATTTTTTAAATCATTTTAATTAAAATATAGGTGTTAACATAATTTTGTAAAGTAGTTTTTTTTTTATTTTTATTGATAAAAAATCATAAAAATCATAATTAAAAATGTATAGCGGAATAATTATTTTCTTTATACCTCGAATAAAACTTGAAATTAATATTTTTATAAGGAGCTTTGTTCCTATCTGGTGTCCCACGACACAACACGATCTTTTTATTAATTTAATGTATTTCTTCTCCAATCCTCAGCAATATAAACTTTTACTGTGCCCAATTTGGTGAACTCCACCGTTCAAGAAATTGTCTTAAAAAAGGGGTACAAAGTTTTCTCTTCAATTATTAATATATATACATTATAAACAAAATTACCCCACCGATGGGCAAATTACTGGTGGGCGATGGGGTCACGTTCCTACGCCGGCAAAACCATCAAAATCTTAAACTTAGGGTGAAGGGTGATAATAATAATTCAATATTTATCTATTTATAGATGCATATTGGTATCTATGGGTAATGGTTATCTCTTTCTATCACGACAATCATTTCTTTGTTTCGTGTATTTAATAATAATCTTCAATCAGTGAGAATTTTTCTAAATGTAGATACCTAGCCACAGAACTGTGTCTGAATTTTAAGATTATCATAAAAATATGATTAATTATGTTTATAATTAATCACGAATTATTTTGTGATAAATTATAAACGTAAATGTGATTGATTTATCAATAAGAATTTTCCTGACTGTTAGAAATTAGTTACAAAACTGTGTCTCAGTTTAAATAAAAATAAAAGAGTGAGTAATTATGACCATTATTAATCAATAAATTTTTCATAATTAATCACAATTTATCATTAGAAATTGCTAATTTGATTAAATTACAGACTTCAGTTACATACTTTATTACAATAGGGTTTTATTTATTTTAGGTTGCCCTAACACGAAACTGTTATCTACACTTTAATATGATTTACAACTTTGTAACTTCCTGACTGTCGAGTAAGCGAGTGCCGATACAAACTATCGTTATTGAATTTTCGACGAATGGAATAGGTACTTTAGATATATTTATATAAGTTTATACGCCGATAAAGGGTTTACTGTAAAGCTTAGAGCATTCAGTTTCATTTAAAGCGTGCTCATGGAATTTACATAACGTCAACAACTACAAAAGAGAGATTCGAAAAAACTAACAAAAATGTGTTATTAAGAATTTTCTACAAAACACGAATATTTTATATTAGAGCATTTATGAAGTGAATTATTGTTACATATTAGTTATACCTTCCTAACTAATACATAAAATCATATAAGTGGGATTGAGAGGATGATGTGTTAATATAGACTGAATTAACTAAAGATCCATAAAATTGAGGAATTACTATTAAGAGTATAGGAATAAATAGTAGCAAAGAAAATGCGGAAATAAGAAAGGCATGAACTAACAATATCATATATATCTCCGTATCGGGCCAATTGCTTATTAGCCAAAAAGTACGTTAACTATGAACGATTAGCCAAATATTTCACTACTCTTGCCCGGATTGGTAGCAGCAGCTAGCGCCCTAACAAATCTAACTGCAATAGCGTTGGTGCTGGTAATTGTCATATTCCAATTTTACAGAATTACATAGTTTTTTTTTATATCATATTATAGCAAACAAGCAAATGGGTCTCCTGATGGAAAGTGTCAAACATCGCCTATAGACACCAAAGATGTTAATGGTGCGTTGCTATCTTGTGGCGAGGTCTAATGCCACATGCATAAGTTTACCGGCTACCTTACCCTCCAAACCGGAACACGACAGCGACAAACACTGACGCTATTGCGGCAGGAATATGTAAGGCGGTGGTACCAGACCCGGGCGAGACAATGCAGAACTCTACCACCTAGTAGCCACGATGGTAGTGACTCGATAGCCAATCGGTCGCCTTTTACGACCTGCCTGGCAGAACGGCAGTTGGCCTATTCTACAAAGGAGGCCGGGACCAACACGGCGATTTATGCATATAACAATGGTATTACATTGATCGTACGCATCAATAAGTTATCTTTAACATATCCATAGTACTTTAATACACATATACCAGCCAAAGTGTAGACTCATAAAGCTAACGATCAGTTACATTTCGTATAACGTGCACGCTCTATGGCTAAATACACTCTAAGTACAAAGGTCTTTAGTATAATAGTATTGAGAACACAGATTGAGAAGTTACAGAATCCATCTAAGATTCTTTACGATATTGTTTTACAAATAATTAGTGCCTTTTGTTTGAAAATATGTCTTTTATAATTTTAAGCAGATTTTCTATTATAATCTTGTAAGAGCTCAATTTCTGACAATAATTTAGGCTACAATACTCATTACGTAATATGTAAGATTAACGCACGGTTAACGTGACAATGATTTCAGTGAATTTTTTGTGGTCTAGGGGTAAGCCTATTCGGCTCAGATCATGAGGTCCCTGGTTCAACCCCTGGTTTGGTAATTTTTTTTTTATTCATATCATAAGAAAGCAAACGAGCAGATGGCTCTCCTGATGGAAAAAGAAACCATCGCCTAAAGACACCAAAGTTATTAATGTAATGTTGCTATTCGTGTGGCAGGATGGCAATGCCACATGCATAAGTCTACCGGCTATCTTACCCTCCAAACCGGAACACGATAATGACAAGCATTGACGCTATTACAGCAGGAATTGGTAAAGGCGGTCGTAGGTACCAAATACCCGGACGAGATCTTGCGGAACTCTACCACCTAGTAGTCAGGATTTTAGTGACACGTATAGCTCATTGATCATCTTTTACGATATGCCCGGCAATATGGCAGTTGGTCTATTCTTCAAAGCAAAGCAAATGTGTTATTGACATTGATATAATGAATCCAAGATGCACAGTCCCGAACAAAACTGATATTCAAAACTGTCGCTAATTCCACACAAGCAGTTATAGACATGAAGCTGTATTATATCTGGAGGCAACACTTCTAATACCTATTTGAAACATAACTTTTAATACTGCTGTCATCTTCTGAGGTCTCACCCTCTCTAACACAGCTGTATAAAAAGAGATGGTGAGACCTCAAAGACAGAGATATAACGTAGGTTTTAGTTTCAAGTGATTAATCTGAGTTCTAGCTCCACCTTTACATAATACTTCATGGTTATAGATGTGGCAAAATTATGTTTTTGAATATCCAACCTTAAGCGCAAGATTTATAGTTGTTTTTACAAAGCAATGTACAAAAAATTATAAAATTGACAGTATCGTGACAGACGCGATTCTATTTCAAATGAGCACACAATTTAAAATTTGCGCTCATTTTTAGAGGACATTTTTAAGACACTGATTGTGTATCTTGGGTTTTTATATCAATGGTTATTGAGGATTTTTGAAGACTTTCTTGAATGTCCAAAATCGTAGTACCGGAGTCTTGGGAATGACGTGTTACTGTTGCCGGGCCTTAGATGTGCTCTTAACCAATCTCGACATATTGATTTTCACTAAAAATAGCGAATAATTATTATCAGGTCGTTCTGCCTAATAGGGAACTAGCGTGATTATACTTTTTTTAAAAAATTATTAATTTATGATTGCCTCGTGGTTTAGGGGTAGCATATTCGGCTCAGATAATGAGGTCCCGGTTTCAATCCTCGGATCGGACAAAGTGTTATTGAGGTTATTTTGAGGTTTTCTCGAAATTGTAATCCTCAGTAGCAGCTCGGAGTCTGGCGGGTGGTGTATTACCGTTCCTGTGCCTCGGATGACCACGTTAAACTGTCGGTCCCGGTAATCGTTAGAAATATTTGAT
Organism: Apodemia mormo; assembly: GCA_036924255.1. Taxonomy (NCBI): domain Eukaryota; kingdom Metazoa; phylum Arthropoda; class Insecta; order Lepidoptera; family Riodinidae; genus Apodemia; species Apodemia mormo. The sequence continues at coordinate 39,584,843 of JAUPFN010000002.1, forward strand.
AATTGTTAATTTTTTTGTATCATAAGATAGCAGACAAGCTGATGGGTCTCCTAATAGAAAGAGTCAACCATCGTCTATAGACACCAAAGGTGTTGGTGCGTTGCTATCTTGTGGCGAGGTCTAATGACACATTCATAAGTTTACCGGCTATCTTTTGGAGGGTATCCAAACCGGAACGCGACAATGTCAAGCATTGACGCTATTGCGGCAGGAACGGGTAAGGCGGTGGTACCAGACCTGGTCGAGACAATGCAGAAATCTACCACCTAGTAGTCACGACAATAGTGACTCGCAGAGCCAATCGGCCGCCTTTACGACCTACCTGGCTGAACGGCAGTTGGCCTATTCTTCAAAGGAGCCCGGGACCGACACAGGGAAATATCGGTAAATGTGGCGATGAGGATCACCACTTATCTCGCCAACCGACAAACCGGTGAATCGCAGCGAACTAGAAAAGTCTAAGGACGTCCGGTTTACTCTGCCTACTACGCAAGGGAACCGAACGTGACGATACTTATTAATAACTTAAGTAGATAACACAAAATATAGCCATTCGCTAGTTTGCTACCCTAAAAAAAAAGTATCTTCACGCCCATATCCCCGAAGGGGTAGGCAGAGGTACAACAAGCGCACCCACGACTAGCCGAAGATACTTGGTCCCACAAATGTGATAGGTGGCAAGCCTATCGCCAACCGGGCACACTCCAATCCCGGGCAACATTTTGTTTCTCAGAAAACTGAAAAACCACTTTTCTACCTTGCTTTCTACCTTGCACTTGCTACCATAAAAACCATCATAAAGCCTGACACCCGTGCAGAGTAGGCCGAGTAAACCGAACGTCTACCGACGGGGACAAGCATTTGTGTGATGAGCATAAATAAATGTTTGTATTTGTCGGCGCTGTGGTCTAGTAATCCAGCGTTGGCGTTGACCATATGTGGTCCCGGGTTCGATTCCCGGGTCGGGCACATAAAAAAGTTTTTTTTTCAGTTTTCTGAAAAACACTAAGTTGCCCGAGATTGGAAAGTGCCCGGTTGGCGATAGGCTTGCCACCAATCACATTTGTGGGACCAAGTATCTTGTTGTACCTCTGCCTACTCCTTCGGGGATATGGGCGTGAAGATATTTCCGGGTTTGGATGTTTATTAAATATATTCTAGTATTTATGTATATATATTTCTATCTATTAGTATCGTTGACTAACACCCACATCACAAGCAAATAATTTTCTTACTTTGGGGCTAGATCAGTAAGTATAATTTGTCCCGTGAATATTTATTTATTTATTTATTACAACACTTTTAAATGGGCTAAGGATTGAACCTTGTGATCTGAGCAAAATATGCGATTTCAAAGGACCACAAGGCAGATGCTGGCTTATAGAATGAAAACTGAAGGTAATAAATTTTGAATTCTACCGTTGTACATTTATATAACAAATATAGTTACTAAAGATATCAGTCCCAAATCTGTCGTAACAAAGTTATACCCTTCGAACCCACAGGCTAAACTAGCAAATGAAAATCTCAATATTATTTTTACGAATTGCCAGTGGAAATATATTCCACATCAATATATCCATTTCTCGCTTTCAAATAGGATTACATATGATAAATGAATTTGCATGAGAATAATATTCAGGTAATAATTAAATTGACGAGATCCGCTGGCCACAGAATTTGCTACAGTTATATAAATTGGCATTATGCTGTGGATGATAGAGTACCGCAACATCCCGCCCGAATTTGTTACCACTGTCGCGCCTATTCTTGCCGCAATAGCGTCAGTACTTGTCACTGTCGTGTCCGGTTTGGAGGTTAAGCGGGAACTAAAGTCGTGGGAATTAAAAATTAGGTATTTGTAAAATCTGTTGCTGTGTCGATGTGCCTGAAAACGAGTTGTCAATGTGTGAGTGGGAATGTCAATGGGTGTGGGTGTGTGCGTAGCACTCGCCTCGCCATACAATGAGTTTCATAAACCAAGTGGCGAGGAAATCGCCACCGAGTAGCGGTCCGGATCCAAGGTCGACGCAATTGGCTGTATGGCTCTCAACATCAGAAACCCGCGTCACTCCTTGAACCGGCTGGGTGAGATTTAACACTAAAGCAAGTTTACGCATCTCTCTTCCAGCGAGGTCAGTGCTCTGGTATGGGTATAGCCACTCTTAGTTGTGGGCATTGAAATCTCCCAGTAGCACTAGTTGAGCGGAAGGGTATTTGGAAGGGCACTTAGGTACTCTGTGAGCCTGATCGTCTCCTGGTTTTCACTATGCGAACGCAAAGAGGCACAGGCATAGAGTATGTCCCATTGGAACTAAAGGAAGCCTTGATCAATAATGATCACAATAGGTTATATACATTGACAGGAAGTGATCACGCAGATGATAGGTCATATAGTTTAAGTCTGTCTGTCTGTATGTCCTGTTGTAAGTCAAGAAAATCTCGATCGGTTTTGATGAAAATTTGTATTCAAAGAGAACAGCCCTAGTTTCCGGCGCGACATTGCAATTGCGCACAGCTACAAAGCAATAATAATTTGATACCCCAATAATTGGAAACATTTTCGCTTGCAGTGGTCAATAACTTGTAAAAGTAGGTATGCCATTTTTTATGGAGTGATTCATCTGTAACGATAGTAACTAATATAATCTGCGGTTAAAGTGCAAAACTAATGAATGTGGCAATAACATACCTCCACACTGATAGGATTGCACAATAAACATCCTTGGATTCTATAAACAACGGTATTTTTTTCCATTAAGACAGCCATCTGTTTGCTTGATAGCCAATCAAAAGATTATTTGTATGTTTGTTAGATCAAAAATAATATACGGTATACCGCTAAACGCTTGCATAATTTCCTTGTTCCTGGCGTTTAAGAATGCCCCTAATTATTTAAATCTCAATCTCCGTCATAAATTTAGATTTACAAACGATCGCCATTTGGTGAAAATTCGAGAAATAAGAGATGTTATTGTTTTTCTTTTCAGATCAAGAACGAAACGAGAGAACAAAAATTGCAGTTTGAAAGAAACGCGGACGTTAAATGGAAAATAATATCAATAATATCAAGTAATTTTTAGATATTATATAAATTTCAAAACTTAATGAGATTATATTATAAAAGTACTAGCGATCGCCTTGTGGTCGAAATTCGACTATAAAAGTTTGCCAACAGACTTTTAACCGTAAAGAAAATTGTATACATTGTGTGAATATTATCATGTATGTCACATGAATGTATAGTGTGTAGGTATAATGTTCATTTTTATTAATTTAATTTAAATATTTTTAGGTCATATTAGTTTCTGTAGTCCTCTGCAATATAAACTACTAGCTGCAGCGTGCAGCCCGCTGCATTATAATGTATTTAGTGAATCCCGCGGGATCACCTAACTTTTCAGGGATAAAAAATAGCCTATGTGTTATTCTGGATCTTCGGCTATCTACATACCAAATTTCATCGTAATCGGTTCAGTAGTATTTGCGTGAAAGAGTAACAAACATCCATACATACATACTCAAAACTTTCGCATTTATGATATTAGTAGGAAGTAGGATAATTGTACCATCAAACTCATACATTCGTATATACCTATGTTGTAAAAAGGAGTACGAAGAAATACTTTGTACGCCTTATTACGAAGTATTAATATATTGATATAATCGCTATGAATCATGTAGTAGAAAAAAGATAAGTAGTACCGAATCTATAAAGTCACAATTTGTCGCCAGGAAAACAGACGGTACATAACGCTGGTACCTATTAATAAGTCAACTTTTATTAAAAAAAACAGATGGTATCGAGGCTAGTGATAATTCATTATACTTTTTACCAAAAAAACAAACGGTATTGAGTCTGTAACTTGGTCCCAACTTTTCGCTAAGAAAACAGATGGTACCCAGTTAATAAAGTTACAATTTTTCGCCTCAATAATCGGCACAATATGATCCTGTTAATAATATTTTAAAACAAAGGTTTTATCAGGGCGAGCGAAGCGAGCCCTACACTAGGCCACTTTCTATGCACTTTTGTGGTACATTTTACTGAAAAAATATCGCATTTTTAGGTTTGAGCTTCGACGTGGTAGTTTATATTCATGTCTAGATTTGTTATCTACCATAAAAATACCATTTTATAAAAATAAAAAAATAGAAGGTACAAGTTGTATCAGAATCTTATTACTACTAACGCCATCTCTTATTAAATTAACGAGTTAAAATTGATAGAAGATACATTTTCTATTAAAATTTTTGAACTTATTAAGAGACTACCTACTTCATGAATTGTTTCTTCATATTTGACTGGCGGCGCGCGGTTATCGTGCACTCGTATAAAGGCGAGGTTCAAGTATAAACTGCAATAGCTATAGGGCCATCAGTTTGATCAGTTTGGCATCGAAGGTGTATGATAAAATCATTGAAAGGCGAATGCAAGGGAAGTTCGAAGTAATATTGTGGGAGGCACAAGGAGAATTTAGGTCTAGAGCAGGGATGTTTGCTGGGAACAAGTAAATAGAGCGTTAGAGTTTAACAATATGCTTATTGAGAAACAGTACAGATGTATTAATTGATTTATATTGTATTGAGATCAATTCCCAATCTTAGCCCGAGGGCGAGGGTAAAAAGCTAAAAAAAGGTATATTTACGCCCGTATCCCCGAAGAGGTAGGCAGAAGTACAACGTGTGCATCCACGGTTAGCTGAAGATACTTAAGTCCCACAATGTGATAGGTGGCCAGCCTATCTCCAGTAGGGCACTTTTCCAATCTCGGGCAAAGTTGTTTTATCAGAAAACTGAAAAAAAAACATTTTTTCATTTGCCTGACTCTGGAATCGAACTCCGAGGGTTTCTCTGAGAGAAAAATTCGAAAAATGTATTCGCTGAGTGTCTACTGTCAATTCTTCGTGCCTGCGTAGTCCAACAATTTTGAAGGTTTATTTAAATAAAACATTTTTTGATTTTGATTTCGTAAATCGACGTAAAACCAGGAACTTCCTGATTTTAGAAAAAAAAAACAATTATTTCAGCAAAATGTCAAAAATGTGTTTTTTATAAGATCAACCTTCATTTTTAATACATATTTTTCCTTGAAAATACCAACAAACAAAAACCAAATATTCCTAGTCTAAACCTGACGACGCGGGCCTTTGATGCGAATGTAATGTTTAGGTGAAAATACGCTGGCTTTTTTAGGTTAGATATACCTAAATAAACCTAAATAAAGTCCATACATTAAAAGATGTAATTCTCATAAAAATACTTTTATAACAATATTACTAGATAGTATAACTTCGCGAGCCCTTACAAAGCTCTGCTTTTTGCTAGTCTTAACTATTAGATTCATATTAATTAACTTACTCGTTGCATCTATTTATTAATGCGTGAAGCATAAACTTTGTACCTCGTTTTACAAGAATCAAAGTGTCCGACCGAACTTTCGGTTTCGGCCAGTTTCAGCCAAAACATTGTTCAGACTAAAATGTCTCAAAGAGAAAACAATTCAATTTAGCAGTACTTCGACAAATGTATCAGTGATATTTCAAAAGCTGTTTGCAAGATATGTAGAAAGTCCTATTCGTTAGGAAGATAGGAACCAAAAGAATAAACAGGACACGGACTGAAACTGCATTACCAAAATTTCATGACGTGAAATACAGGCAAATACTAAAACGATTATCAGAATTTAATGATTTTAAAGTAATAGTAATGATTATTTTGCGATAAGAGGTAAAAGAGACTGATGATTCTTCTAAGTACAAATACAAACCAAAGTATTTGTACTTAGAAGAATGTGTAAAATGAAAAAATAACAAAAATATTCTTTTTTTTTAAATGATTTTTTTGAATGATAAATGATTATAACGAAATATTTTTATAGAAGAGGGGGCAAACGGACAGCTCATCTGATGTAAGTGATTACCGCCGCCTATAGACAACTACACTACCAGGGGTCTTGTACTTGCCTTGCCGGTCATTCGAAAATGAGTAGGCTCTTTTCTTGAATGTCCCTAAGTCGTATCCGTTTGGAAAAAATTCTACCGATAGCTGGTTCTACATAGGAGCAGAGCAGGGCAAAAAGTGCCTCGAGAATCTCACGGTTGTGGACTTTCAGACATCGAGATGGTGAGAATGAGCTTTGAATTTATTTGAGATTTCCGACGGTGAAATTCGGCGGCAGAAATTAATCCAAACAGTTCCTCCGAATGTCCATGATGGAGCCGATAAAAGATGCAAAGTGATGCCACATCTCTACGTAATGTCAAAGAATCAAGCCGATTTGAAACAGTCTCGTCATCGACGATCCGAACCGCCCTACGTTAAATGCGATCAAAAGGAAGGAGATCAATACTGAGGAGCCCCCGCCCTTAAATGAGAGCAGTACTCCACATGAGGCCGGATTTGCAGCTTATAAAGCAGTAAACTATGGCCGGTGTGAAATACTGCCTAGCCCTGCAAAGAACTCCCAGTTTTTAGAGGATAATTTAGCCTTCGCTCTATATGTCGACTCCAAGTTGTCCAATACTGGCTGAGTCTTTCAAGGAAGTATTTTCAAAACGAGGAGATACGACGAAGGGTGATTTTTTAGCGGTAAACACACAGACTTGTATCTTAATGGGGTTAAACTGAACCAGATTTAATCGAACCCACTCCAAAGCTACTGAAAGTTGTTCTTCAATTTCTGACACAAGTTTGTTCCGGCACTCGTTGACGTGTTTCCGAGAAATTCCGCTACGGCCGGAATATAAAGCATCACCTGTACTGTCATCCGCATAACAATGAATTTTGCTTGATCGCACGTGTTATTAATGTGCAGAAAAAACAGCGTAGGCGATAGCACACAGCCTTGAGAAATACCAGCATTGAGTTTAAAGTCAGAGAACGCGCCCTCAACAACGACCTTGATACTCCGATCCGTCAAAAAACTGGTGATCCAATTGCACAATTTCCTAGGTAGCCCATAGGACGAGAGCTTGGAGAGAAGTGCCTTGTGCTATAAACGATCGAAAGCCTTCGCTATAATCCAAACTAACTGCAAAAATCTCTCCCTTATTCTCCACTGCTTCCGCCCAACAATGTTTTAAGGAAATCAGAAGATCAACAGCTGAGGGTCCGTGACGAAAACCGTACTGACGGTCACTAATCAGCTGTTGCTTCTCTAGATACATCAGAAGCTGACAGTTGATAATGGACTCCATACATATACAGAGTTTTCATTTATGTACCTAATTAATGTACAATAATGGATAGAATGCACCAAATTTATGTATTTTAAGGTATTTTATCCTTGACCACGCGAGTTTCGGTTTCGGCCAGAAAACCAGTTTTGGTCGAACTTTAGAATCAAGCCTTTGTCAAATAGCTCCATGAGAGGAAAAAAAAATCAGATATATAGTTTAACAATAATCGCACTTTTACTGTTAACATTGGTACTAAAAAAATTGTAAGTTAATTAATGGATAACTAAATGAAAAATCGCGATAAAAAAATTTGCCGACGGATTATTGTTTGTTGATCTATCTTGCAGGCGCATCAATCTTTTTACTTCTTAATTTTCATATTTATTAAGTTAAAATAATATTTATTCATTAAATATTAGGCCGCTCAGCTGGTAATCTTCTAGTATACCTGACACATCGTTGGGCGGAGGCAGTTGAGTCTAAGGGGGAGGCATTGGCAGTTAGTTTAGACATAGCGAAGGCCTTCGATCGGGTTTGGCATAAAGCGCTTCTCTCGTTTTTTACTATGTAGTGATTATTCTATCAAAAAAGTAGTCTTAAACACGTGTTCTTTATAAAGCTAGTTTACCATAATATCGCCTTTGTGGTCTTGTGGTCTGGTATCAGTGTTGACCATATGAGGTCGATATTACGATTCACAGGTCGGGCAATTCAAAAAATGTTTTTTTTTCAGTTTTCTTATTATGATTGCCTAGGATTGGATAAGTGCCCAGTTGGCAATAGGCTTGCCACCTGTAACATTGTGGGACAGAGTATCTTCGGCTAATCTTGGGTGCACGGCCGTGAAGATACTTTACTTTTAATATTAATTACTGGCTGTGCCCGCAACTTCGTCTGCGTGGAAAAAATTATAAAATAAGAGTAGCCTAAGTTACTTCTTATTACCATGTTTAAAAGATAGACAGTACCGGGATTTCCCCCTATAGTTCCCGTTCCCGTGGGATTATCGGGATAAACATTATCCTATGTCCTTTTATCCTATGTTCCCGAGAAGCTATGCAAGTGGATCACCAGTTTTTTGGCTGATCGGAGCATTAAGGTCGTAGTCGACGGTGCATGCTCCGATCTTAAACCTGTCAATGCTGGTGTTCCCCAAGGCTGCGTGCTATCACCGACACTGTTTCTTCTGCATATCAATGATATGTTGCGAATTAGTAACATACATTGCTATGCGGACGACAATACTGTTGATGCTACATACTCCGGCCGTAGCGGTATTTCTCGGGAACACGTCGAAGAGGGCCGGACCAAGCTCGTGTCTGAACTCGAGAATCAACTAACTGATGTCTCAGAATGGGGTCATCAAAACCTTATTACATTTAACCCCAAAAAGACGCAGCTCTGTGCGTTCACCGCAAAAAAAAACACCCTTTGTCGTATCACCTCGGTTCGAAAACACTCTCCTGACTGCCTCAGCCAGTATTGAAATTCTGGGAGTCGACATATCGAACAACGTTCAGTTCCGCGGTCATTTGGAAGGGAAGGCTAAACTAGCCTCCAAAAGCTTGGTGTACTCAGTAGAGCAAAGCAGTACTTCATGCCAGCCCATCGCCTCCAACTTTACAAGGCCCAAATTTGACCTCACATGCAGTACTGTTCTCACCTCTAGGCCGGAGCTCCTCAGTACCAGCTTCTTCCTCTTGGTCGCATTCAACGTAGAGCGGTTCGAATCGTCGACGACCAGGCTATTTCTAATCGGCTTGACTCTTTGGTGTTACGCAGAGATGTAGGCTCGCTCTGCATCTTTTACCGTATTTATCATGGGGAGTGTTCCGACGAGTTGTTCGGACTAATGCCTGCCGCTAAATTCCACCATCGGACATCGCGTCAAAATTTAAAGTTCCATCCTCACCACCTCGATGTCTGGAAATCCACAACCGTGCGCTTTTGTCGACACTTTTTGCCTCGCATTACTCCTTTGTGGAATCTATTACCCTTGGGGGTGTTTCCGAATGGATACGACTTAGGGACCTTCAAGAAACGAGCTTATTCATTCTTAAAAGGCCGGCAACGCAGCTGCAATACCCCCCTGTATTGCGGATGTCCATGGGCGGCGGTGATCACTTACCATCAGGTGCACCATCTGCTCGTTTGCCCCCTCTACTATAAAAAAAAAAATTAAAAGTCCAAATGGACGTGGCTTGCGCAAGCCGGATTATCCGTTTTCGGCATATTTTCAACTCTATAAGAAAATTATAAATATTTATCCTACAGTTCCGGGAGCACGGACTTTTTTTTGGGAAATGTATTTCTCTCTTTCAATCTTTTTTCAAATTTAAAAAATCTCAAATAGTTTTCGGGATATTCGCGAATCATCCCGAAAACTATTTGACCTTTTTTCACTTAATTATTTTTAACTTTTGCAATTTTTGCGAGCGGCCCTTCAATTTTCTCAAAAATTTTCGACTTGCCATTCCAAATCGAATGAAACTTAAATCATAATTTTTAGAGAATTAGAAAAAGTTTTGACCTAAAAAGCAATATGCGTAAGAAATATGAACGTTGAATTAATACAAATAAACATTGCACCATCGACATAGTAATACTGATTTCGCTGCATTACACACACTACATTTGTGTGACATACACGGCACATACATGATAATATACATTAAATAGTTCTATGTGTATACCTACTATTTTCTTTAGTAAAGTCAGTTCTCAAATTTAAAAGAGATTTTATTATTTAGTCTATGGTTGACTTTCGAACAAATGGCGATCGCTAGTCTACATATTAATACGTGAAGCAAAAACTTTGTACCCTTTTTGAACTTTGTCCAAGTATTACATGAACGGTGGAGTATGAAATTTGTTAGTTTTATTTTTACTCTTCATATGGTTTTAACATTCGCAATTGTATAAATAAATAATTAGTCTAAGATCCGAGTAGGAAACGAATGTCACCCGTCTTTTTAATTTTGGAATTTTATATCAAATTCAATGTGTTAAAATGTAACACATTGAAATTGATATTCGCGAATAGAATATCTGAATAAACAGACCAAATGGAATATTTGTAATAATTTGCTATACATTCCACGTACCTTAATATTCAAATACATTTTGATGTTATAATTCTATGCGGCCCGAGAGGTGAATCTGCAGTAAAAAATGAATATTTCATTCACTCATATGACCGCAGGCACACGTTACCGTTTTTAAAAAAAATAAAAGTATTATCACGCCCGGTTCCTTTGGGGGTAGACAGAGAAAACCGAACGTCTATAGACTTTCTAGTACAACACGATTCACTGGCTTGTCGGTTAGCGAGATGAGTAGTGATTACCATCGCCGCATTTTACCGACCTGATGATGATGAATGATTATCAATTATTTTAGCCACAACCGAGACCAACAGCTTAATATGCTCATATATGAGTCACGGGAATGGTAACACACCGACACTACTCGTCAGACTACGAGCTACTGAGATTTTGGGTTTTCAAAAGAAAATATCAATAACTTATGCCTGATCCAGGGATCGAACCCAGGACCTTATGATTTGATCATCTAGATCAGGAGTCTCCAAATAAGAAGCCTTAGGGCCAAAACAATTTTAATTTTTCTGCCTACCTTAGCTACTAGCTTAACATACAATAGGTTTTTTTTTGCATTTCAATTACTATTGACTGTGTATAATTGTGACACGTAACGACATCTAGTGGCGAGTGGTAATATTAGTTTTACCTTGTGAATAAAAAAACCAAGTAAATATTATCATTCTGTGTTTTCATTATCTTCCATTCAACATATCACATCAACAGTAACAACACTACAACATTGGCTGTTGTGGGCCAGATTGATAACACTAGTCTTAAGCTGTCGCGGGCCCGAATGATAGCACTGGCGGGCCGGATTTGGCCCGCGGGCCGTGGTTTGATCAGGAGGTTGATCTAGACCACGAAGCAGTCGAGACACTGTCTTTAATTATTCTATAGACGATTCTTGGATGGACTTCTGGATATAAATAATAAGCGTTAAAATGAATACCAATGCTTAATTAAAAAGAAATGTAAAGTCTTGGTATTATTCAACAAAAATAATTAATATTTAATAATAAATATTATTCAATCTTTATATTTTATCTTCTAAACCGCACTTTTTGTTCATTCTTTTCATTCATAATCTGAAAAGACCTAACAATAGTTTTATTACATATAATTTTATTTTATTTTGTTTACTCCATCAAGGTGTTTGGTTAGTTTAAAATTAAGTTAAAATGTAATGCTTAAACAAGTTACAGCAAAAACTTCAGATCCGTTGTAATTATATCATTGAGTACACAAAAAGAGTGAAATATAATGTAGAAGTTTATTGATCATATTAAGAACTAGCTGTTGCCAGCGACTTCGTTCGCGCGGACTTCGTTTACTCCGCACAGCTCCTCCCCCGTAGGTGATAGCGTGATAATATGTAGCCTATATGTTGACCCGACCTGTTATATTATATTCATGCAAAATTTGAAGTAAATCCATGCAGTACTTTTTGAGTTTACCCCGGACATACATTGACTTTCCTACGATTTTATTATATGTATAGATAACCAGCTTGGTCATTAGTATAAGTAATTGCCTATTTTAATGCATTCATGTAGTGAGATCTATTATCTTTCTATAAATTGCCCTAAAAGCCTTAAAAAATTTAGCAAATATTATAAAGTGAACAACGTCATGCCGCCTCAGCAACGTCCATAAAATACTAGTTTCATCTGGAGTTAGCAATCCGGCTTAACTCTTTGGCATTGCGCAGAGATTTTCACTCTGTCTCTTCTATCGTATTTTTCATAAGGAGTGTTCCGACGAGTTATTTGGATTTCCTGCCCCCGAATTCCATCTTCGGACATCGCGTCAAATTTGAAATTCCATCCTCACCATCTCGATGTCTGGAAATCCACAACTGTGCGTTTCTCTCGGCACTTTTTGTCTCGCACTACTTTGTTGTGGAACCAATTACCGGCAGGGGTGTTTCCAAACGGATTCGACTTGGGGGCCTACAAGAAAGAGCTTACTCATTCTTAAAAGGCCGGCAACGCAACTGTAAGACCTCTGGTAATGTGGATGTCCATGGGCGGTGGTGATCACTTACCATCAGGTGCACCTCCTGCTCGTTTGCTCCCTCTTCTATATACAAAAAAAACAAAAAATCATAATCTTCCATACTTGGAAAGAAAGGGCAAGACCTCAAAAGTTGTCAGCAATGTTTGAGGTTTGGTTTCTAGTAGGTATTACAAGTGTCGTCTTTAGTTTCAATACAGATTCTTGGCAATGACGTCGTTGTGGTGGCGTCCTTTTTACTGACACTACATATTTTATGTTGCTATCAGTAATATTTAAAAATATAATTTAAAAAAAATGTTTATGCGCTAAGTTTGAACTTAACTCAAAAACAAGTAAAGATAAGCTAACCAAACACCATAATGAAGATAAATTATAAACAACAAAGAATTCCATTGAAAAAAGACAAATTAACAGCAACTTGAATCAAAAATATGTAAGGCAGAATAATAAGTTACGAAAATAAAATTTTACAGACAAAGTTTGTTCATTAAAGCTATTGTGAAGTCTTTTCAGATCAAGAATGAAAAGAGAGAACAAAAAGTGCGGTTTGAAAGGAACGCGGACGTTAAATGGAAAATATATCAAGGCAGAGTAATTTTTGGATATATAAATTTCCAAATTATAAACTGAGTAAGTGAGATTATAATATTATAAAAGTACTAGCGATCGCCCTGGTATCGAAATTCTAATATAAATAAAATAGTATACTTGTGTGTATATTATTATGTATGACACACGAATGTAGTGTGTGTAATATTTATTCTTATTAATTTAATGTTCTTATTATTTTAATCATAACCTTTGTGTGTTTGTTTGTTACTCAATCCAAAAAAATGAAGGTCATACTTCCTTGAAAACAACTAAGCTGTTAAAGGGGCATGACACTTAAAGCCCTTCTATTCTAAGGCATTAACATAATAGTTAATCGATTGGCACATCGTTATGATTGATGTACGGAAATTGGGCACCCTTATGCGGAGTTAGTATATTCAACTCTAACACTTTACATATAAATGATCGGTGGAACTAAACTTTGCTGAAATTCAATTATTTACCTAACGCTTAGAAATGTTTGAACACACATTAGCAGAAATATCTAATTCCTTTGTTATGGTTAGATAGAATTTAGTTGTGAAATAATACAAAATCTATAAACAGGTCGTTCAGAATAGTGTAGATTTTATTTTCTTTTTTAAATTATAAGAAAGCAAATAAGCAGGCCATCTGCTTGTATCCTCCTGATAGAATGATATGTTAATGGGGGAAAATATGGGAACGGAGGAATTAATTACACAACTTTTTTATGTAGGTATTTATAGGTAGGTTTTATTTGGGTAATTTTTAAATGAAATTTATTTTAGTAATGCCGTGTCTTATATATACTAAGTGCACTGCACGCTTGCCCAGTGAATAAAACGTTTTTAGATATCCAGTTTACCACAACTCTCCTGTTTGTCGCTTGGTGAGATGAGGGTGTGTGCTTATCTCAACGCTATTTTATAGAAGTAAAAGTTGGATATGTCCATGAAGTATCAGGTAAAGGTGGAGCTAGCACTCGGATTAATCATTTGAAACATATACTTACATTATATCTCTGTCTATGAGGTCTCGCCATCTCTTTTTATACAGCTATGTTAGAAAGGGAGGGTAAGACCTCATAAGATGACAGCAGTATTCAAAGTTTTGTTTCAAGTAGGTATTAGAAGTGTTACCTCCAGATATAATACAGCTTCATGGATATATCTGAAAGAGCATGAAAGTAGAATCAACGCGGTCGAGATAAAATTGCTGCGATAAATATGTGGCGTGACACTCGCGGGCCGGGTTCGTAATGTCGAAGTGAGAAGAGATTAAGCTTGAAAGAAAGTATTAGTGTAAAGATGAGAAAAGGCAAGGTACGTTGTTTTTTTAAAAAATGTTGGTTCGGACATTTAGAAACATGGTAGATGAATAGTTAACAAAACAGATATACAAAATGAATGTTGAAGGATGTAGTTACCGGGGAAGACCAAGACTGACAACCATGATCAGATTGGTCGAGTTCTGTCCGAGGGGGTGGTGTCAAGAGTCTTCGCAACCGGCGTCTTTATATGAAGAGGTTAATGAATGTACAGGAAGCGAGACAAGTCTACAAGGATCGTGATGTATGGCTCTCAGTTCGCTCTGCCTAACCCGTATGGGATCTGGTGTGAAGATGGAGTATGAGATGAATGGTAGTCTCCATTCCACATAAAATCGTATTAGTTGATACCTATGTGTATATTGGTATTTTTTATTAACAGCCAACCAAGTAATCCGAGCAGGAATCTTCTGATGTGAGTCTAATAGGAAAAACCTGCACTTAACTAACTTATTATATTTTGTAACTTAAAAATTAAACCAAATATTAAAAATTAAAAATTATATGTAAAGCAAATGTAAACACGTCGAAGCAACAAAGAAAGCTTCATGTCGTAAGCAAATCATCTGTAAACATAATTCTATTTACAATTAAATAAATCCCTTAGGAAGCGGATCTAATACTTAGGGAAAAACTTAAAAAAATAGGAAAGATCGAAGAATAATCTGTTCAATCTGGAATCTCAGCCCGAAACTTTAAATGAAAAACATATTTTTTTAAGGTTATTACCATTATATTAGTAGGTGTATATTGACCTGAAATAGATTTAGCATCAAGCGACTTTAATACCATCCATCACGAAATACAAAATCACGAAATGGCTTCCAAATCGAACAACGACCGATAAAGGTAAGCGAGCGACAAATTAAGCCATTACCGGTCTAGCTAGTCCATAGGTTGTCTTTAATAGGATTTGTCGCTTCCAAGGCCCGGATCCGGTGCCACGTTCCATCGGCTACCATAATCAAATGATTGATGAAAGAGACAGCGTCCATTACTAAGTGACCTTTAATATTTAATATGATATATACTTAAGATTTCACAGTAATAAGAACATATTTATTCATTTTATTTATTTATTTAACTTTATCGTACACCTTAAATAAATTTGTACAAAAGGCGGACATAATGCCTATTGGCATTCTCCTCCAGTCAACCTTTGGGCAAACAGAAAGTATGCAAACGGTGCGCGTGCCTTAGAAAATATACGTCATTTAAGAACATAGATCTTAATAAATTAAATATATACTACTTATACTATACAAATTATTATATATACATATTACTTATATATACACCTATACACATATACACATAAAGTGATAACATAGTGTATGTGGTGCGTCCACACAACCCGGGTTCGATTCCCGGGTCGGGCATTTCAACAATGTGCTTTTTTCAGTTTTCTGATAAAAACAACGTTGCCCGGGATAGGATTAATGCCCGGTTAGCGATTGGCTTGCTACCTTTTATATTGTGAGAGTAACGGTCGATTTCAGAAACGCAAACAGATCATTTGCTTGTAAAAATACAGATTAATTGCTTGTTAAAATTAATTTTCGTTTCGGAAACCGGCCGTAAGTATCTTCGGCTAATCAAGAGTTCATTCTACTGCCTACCTCTTCGGGAATACCAACGTGAAGATACTTTTTTAAAATACAGCATTTGAAAAATAGGTCAATCAATTTTATCACTGAGCATCTCGTAAAAGGTAAGAGAAAAACTAGTACCTGAACAGAAAACAATACTTCTCAATCTTTAATCTTCAAAAAAAAAACTTCTTGCGTAGACTGACACGGAAAAAACTTCTCTTCATAGAATCAAACTCATCATAGAATAGCAAACAAATAGACGGCTCTTCTGATGAAAAGATACAACCATCGCATACATCAATGATGTTTATTTTTACAATTTTATTGCTGCGAGTCCCGTCAATCGCGTAGTCAAGTCGCGTAGTAGGTCAACCACTCGGCCACGAGGCAGTCAAAATTAAATTAAAATCAAAATTTTAAAATGCGAAATTTTTACAATATATGTACGATATTTAAAAACATAAATAGTTGTGGTAAATGCTAAGTAAATATACATACCTAATGAGGTAAAGTATTAAAGAGTTTTTCAAATTTAGTCAATATGCATACTTTCTATCAACGAATTTTATCGAAAGTGTTCTGAAACTTCTTTATAGCGTCATTTGTAACCTATCTAACTGGAACAACGCAACAAAGAATTTGTCTGGTACTATAACCTTGATAATATTAATGTTATGTTAGTCGCCTCTGTGGTCTAGTGGTCCAGCGTTGGCATTGACCACATGAGGTCCCGGGTTCGATTCCTGGGTCGGGCACATAAGAAAGTGTTTTTTCAATTTTTTGAGAAACACAGAAGTTGCCCGGGATTGGAAAGTGCCCGGTTGGCGATAGGCTTGCCACCTATCACATTTGTGGGACCAAGTATCTTCGGCTAATCGTGGGTGCACTTGTTGTACCTCTGTCTACCCCTTCGGGGATATGGGCGTGAAGATACTTATTAAACAACTCGCCAAAAATTAAACATTGATTCCTGTCTCAAACACTAAGTTAAAACGTTAAGCATTTGTGTTGTGGTATTTTTGCGGTGGTAAAGAAGAATAGCTTATTAAATCTTGTAAATGCATTAACATTTTACTAGGCATGGATACATTAAGGAAAAAAACTTAGTAATTTTGCAAAGTAAGAATGCCAAAATATTGAAATATATAGTTTCGTTCTACT
Source organism: Apodemia mormo (assembly GCA_036924255.1). Lineage (NCBI taxonomy): Eukaryota > Metazoa > Arthropoda > Insecta > Lepidoptera > Riodinidae > Apodemia > Apodemia mormo. The sequence continues at coordinate 39,601,794 of JAUPFN010000002.1, forward strand.
TAATGTACAACATAGAATGCAAAAAAAAGAAACTCCTCTCACCAAAGACAGAGACAATCGTCGTCTTTTGGCAACAGATAGGTATGTAAAGGATCCGCTATTTTTCATGCTGTATACATCAAAGATGTTAACAGTGAGTAGACATCCATGGGACAAGGATGTTAGGTATAAGTTTATCGGCAACTTTTCCTTCCAAATTGGAATCAAATCTTTTTTATATCTGACCAAATGGGGAAAACACCTTGCCAAATAAAAAAAAAATCCAAACTGCCAAATAAATAACGGATTTTTGAGGTAATAAACATAATAACACATTGAAAACCTCCTCCTTTTTGAAGGGCGGGTTAAAAATATTCTATTAACTGCTTAAATTTAGATACCGTGGGTTTATCCCATCGCTATTGTAGGGTAAATCCGGGATATGCCCACCTTTTTTATTTTACTCATACGTCTTAATATACAAATAATACGCACATTATTTTTATATGTGAATTATCTTTGGTTTTTTATTTAATCCATTTTCATTGTTTTTTGGAGACTGGCCAATAATTAAATTGTATATTTTAAGTTGAAATTTAAACTGCATAGAGGGATATATGCCTCGAATGCGGTGAATATGCCCCAAACCTAATTTCGTGGAGGGGATAAACGCCCTTTACAAGTAAACAAGCATTTTAAATCAATAAGTCTTTATTAAACACTGCTATTGTTTACTAATTAGACACACATTATAGTTTTAAGATATTTTTAATGTTTAAAAATGCTTCGTTAGTTTTCTTTTGGTTTTGTTTTATCTTTTCTTTGTGCTATTAAACCATTCTTTTTTTTTATCACTTGTCATACTATCTTTAGTTATACCTGTTGGTTGACAGAGTTTATTGTTTTTTCTTTAGTTCTTTTTAAATCTATTTTCCTATCTTCTTGCTAGTCCATTTTGGCTCTTTTCACTAATACTCCTTTTGTAGTTTATCCTTTCTTTATTTCTGTTATTTTTAAATTAAAATTCAGCACTGTCATTTGTTACTCTAAATTGTCTGCATTTACTAAATTATTTGCAGGTTCCAGGTTGTATTCATCTGCCAAATTTATTATGACTGAGGTATTGTCTGTAACAATAGAATCCTGTTAGTAAGCGTCAGAGTGAAATAGGGATATATGCCCTTAGAGGCATTTATCCTAAAACACATTGGGGCATATATCCCTTTTGACTAGGATAAATGTCTTCGAAAAAAAATTTAAACACGTGTATCTTTATTTTAATAAGTAATTAATAGCAATGCACACACCCTAGTCCTAATACAGAAGTAAAAATAAAATAAACTTACCTGTTATATCCAAAGTTATGGAAGGCCGATAATCATACACAAAGTAAAATCACGACTGTTTATCCCATCACTGTCAGTAACGCTCCTATGCATAGCCGGACGCACCAATGTTTTATGGCAGACTCTAGTGGAAGATGGACAAATTCGTGTTATAGGGCATTCTTTTGCTCACGCGTTTTATATTTTTCATAATTGTAATTAGGCGTCTATCCCGCTTGGGCGTATATCCCGGACTTACCCTATAGTAGTGAGAGCTGGGTGTGTCAGAAAGGGCATGAAAGTAGAATCAATGCGGTCGAGATGAGATCGCTACGAAAAATATGTGGCGTAACGCTCGCAAACCGGATTCGTAATGTGGAAGTGAGAGAGAAAGTGTCGGTGTAAAGATTAGAAAAGGCGTGCTCCGTTGATTCGGACATGTAGAAAGAATGTTAGATGAAAGGTTAACAAAACAGATATACAATGCGAATATGATAGGATGTAGGTACTAGGGAAGACCAAGACTGACATACAATGATGAGATTGATCTTGCATAACAGTCCGAAGGTGATGTCAAGAGTCTTCGCAACCGGCGTGTGTTTATGAATAGAATAATGAATGTGGAAGAAGCGAGTCAATCCTGCAAGGATCTTAATTTATGACACTCAGTTCTCTTTGCCTACCACGTAAGGGATCTGGCGCTAAGATATGTAATTTAATTTAGTGCTCAAGTTTACAAAGTGCATTAAAATTCTTGCTTCAATATGTCTTATATTACGAGTATGATATATGTGTACAAAGAACTCTACGACTTTCATTATTAGTTTCAGCATATTTTAGACCCTGAAGTGTGAAATTGCGCCGGCATACTTTTAACATTTGACAAACTCTCTCCCAAGCCTCTCTTACAACCCTTATACGTCGCCAAACTCCTTAACCGATTATAAGTTCGAAATTAACATTTGTCTGATTCAAAAAAGAAAAAAAAATCATTTGTCTACCAATTTTTACGAGTTATTGAACAAATATATTTACGCATTATTGAACAAATATATTTGCATACTAGCTGTTGGCCGCAACATCGTCCGCGCGGACTTCGTTTACTCCGCACAGTCTCCCCCGTAGATGATAGCGTGATTATATGTAGCCTATATGTTGACCCGACCTGTTACTAATATTCATGCAAAATTTGAAGTAAATCCATGCAGTACTTTTTGAGTTTATCCCGGACATACATACAGACAAACAGACAAAAATTCTAGAAACTATATTTTGGCTTCGATATCAATTGTAGATCACGCCCCAAATATTCTTTTAAAAAAATATTCAATGCACAGTTTTCACTTTCCTACGATTTTATTATATGTATAGATTATTGAACAAATATATTTAGATATTATTAAACAAATATATTTACATATTATTGAACAAATATATTTACATACATACAGTCGCCTCTGTAGTCTAGTGGTCCGTAGTCGGCGTAGGCAACACGAGTTCTCGGGTTCGAGTCCCGGGTCGGGCAAATAAAAAAAAACGTTTTTTCAGTTTTCTGAAAAACGTTGCCCGAGGTTAGAAAAACGTTCGGTTGGTGATAGGCTGGTCACCTATCATCTTTGGCTAATCGTGGGTGCACATGGTGTACATCTGCTTACTTCTTCGGGAATACGGGCGTGAAGTCTTTTTAGGCTCGAAAACTTCCCTTACTCTATATTTTTTATATCATAAGATAGCAAACAAGCAGAGGGCTCTCCAGATGAAAAAAGAAACCAACGCATATAAACACCTAAGCTGTTAATAGTGCGTTGCTATCCTCATGGCGGCATGGCAGTACTACAGGCGTAAGTCTCCAGACTACCTTACTCTCCAAACGGGGATACGACAATGACAAGCTTTGACGCCATTACGGTAGGAATAAGTACCTTATACCTGGGTGAGCCGTTGAGGAACTCTACCGTCTAGTAGTCACGCTTGTAGTGACAGGTATAGCCAATTGTTCGACGTTCGAGCCTTCTACGAACTTCCGGGCAGAATGGCAGATGTACTGTTCTTCAAAGGGGTTCGGACTAACACGGGGAAAATACGCGAAAGCGGTTTAACCACTTCGTTGGTCGGGCAGTTAATGACCCTGACTACGCAATCTATAGAGCTGGGTTCGATTCCCGACTGAGACAAGCATTTGTGTGATAAGCATAGACGTTTGTATTTCTGGGTTTGGGAGTTTATTAAATATATTTATTTTCGCCTTTGTGATTTAGTGGTCCTGTGTCTGGGTTGCGGGTTTGATTCCCGAATCGGGCAAATCAAAGATGTGTTTTTTCAGTTTTGTGATAAAAACAACGTTGCCCGGGATTAGAAAAGTGCCCGGTTGGCGATAGACAGCCACCTATCACATCGTAGGACTAAGTATCTTCGGCTATCGTGGGTGCACTGGTTGTACCTCCGTCTACCTTTTCGGGGATACGAGCGTTAAAATAATAATAATCACGGGACAAATTACACTTACTGATCTAACCCCAAAGTAAGCAAATTATTTGCTTGTGTTAAGGGTGTTAGTCGCCGATACTAATACATAGAAATACATAAATAAATACTAGAATATATTTAATAAACACCCAAACCCGGAAATACAAACATTTATGCTCATCACAACGTCAACATCAAAAGATACTTTTTTTATTAAATATATTTCAGTATTTATATATCTATTTCTATGTATTAATATCGTTGATTAACACCCGTATCGCGGACAAATAATTTGCTTACTTTGGGGTTACATCGATTCGTATAATTTGTCTACCGATATCATTATTTAACCCTTAGAGTAATAACGCTATTATTCTATGATTTAACCAATTAAAATAGTGAAAGCAGTACCAATGTCTTTATATTTTATAATAATATATTCTGCGTTATTATTCTGTGATTTAACCAATTAAAATAGTGAAAGCAGTATCAATGTCTTAATTATATAATTAAAGTCACCATAATTCTAAGAAACACACAAAAAAGAAATCTTTCTTCTCATTTGGTTTTCGACGAAACGGTGCAAATAACATTTCATGAACCAGATATCGAATTAACGTGTGAATTCATCACGTAAAGACGTCTAGCATTAATCTTCCAAGTTACCCCTGTCAGGCAACAATTACGGTAAACTTTTACTACAAGCATAGAGTATAAGGGTTTGGATCAAAATTAGTTTCTCAAAGTAATTTGTCCGTTGTCATTAAGCGTCTTGGTCTTGGTCTTGGTGGTTTCCTTGATTTTATGGTCATCGCACTCTACAACGACACAAAACAAGCACACTACAGTAGTAATTTCTTGGTGCACAGTGAATGGTACAAAATACGTAGGTTCACTCGGCATTTTCTATCGTATTTATCATGGAAAGTATTCCGACGAGTTGTTCGGATTAATTTCTGTTGCTAAATTCCGTCATTGGAGATCGCGGCAAAATTTTTAATTTCCACCACCATTTCGATGGCTTCGAAATCCATAACCTTGCGTTTCTCTCGACACTTTTTATATCGCACTACTTTATTGTGGAATCAGTTACCGGAGCGGGTGTTTCCGAATGGATATGACTTGTGGACCTTCAAGAAAAGAGTTTACTTATTCTAAAAATGCCGGCAACGCAATTACAAGACCTCTGGTCTTGCGGATGTCTGCCCACCATCAGGTATACTTCCTTAATCATTTACCTTATTAGGTATATTAACCAAAAACTTTTTTTTTGTCAAGTAAAATACATTTATAATAAGAAATTCGCATTTTATAACTGAAATTAAAATTTACCGCGAAAATGTTCTGGACTGTCTTGGCGTACTAATGATATCACGCCGTGGTTATATCAACATTACATACTCTATGATTTCTATAAAAATGACATCAAGACGACGTTTTAGCACGGTGTGACGTGATTTTTCCAGATATACTTTTACTTACATAATTTCTTAATTCTTATCTTTTACGTATTTTAGTTATTTGTTATCTCCATACCATATTTAATCAATAAAAACTACAATATAACCGATTCATTCTTAAGCCAAGCCATTAAAATTACAAAAAGGGATTTATACGTGTTGGTCAGGTCGATTTGAAGAACACATAGTGTGTTCTGTCAATCTGCCAGGTAGTTCGTAAAAGCCGAACGATTGGCTATATTTGTCAGTACCATCGTGACTACTGGGTGGTAGAATTCTGTAACGTCTTGCCTGGGTTTTGGTACCACCTCCTTACCTATTCCTCCCGCAATAGCATCAGTGCTTGTCACTGTCGTGTTCCAATTTGGAGAATAGGTTAGCCAGTTTACTCGTGCATGTGGCATTACTAATCTGCCACACAGCTGCCAACGCACTATTAACACCTTTGGTGTTGATAGGCGATGGTTGTCTCTTTTTATCAGGAGAACCATCGGCTTCGTTGATATCTTCTTATGATATATAAGAAAAAACAACTTTTCTTAGTACAAAAATTAAAATAGTATTTTTTCAAAAGATACAGATTTTCAAATATTAAAATTACGTTGTTAACAGTAATCTTAATTCATATTTTTTAAATAACTTTCAGGATAATATTCCGATTTATTTAAAAATCTTGTCAGCTTTTTTTACTTAAAAAAACAGCGTCAAATACCGTGAATCAAATTAAAATCAGTTTATTCGTTCGGGAATTATCAATGACGAAATATTTTGGAAAAAACATTTTTTTTATATTTTTTCATTATTTTTTAACCTATTGATTTTGTTCCTAAATAAAACGACCTAGAGCTCAAATTTGCTTGAAACACCATTCCAAGAAATTCCTTTCCATCCCAAAGAAAGATTTTATTTTTTAAATTAAAATAGGTACCTACTATAATTTTTACAAGCTTTAGATTTCTGAACTCTTTGACCATGAATTTTTGAACTCAAGGAGTTGAAAAACTCATGCTTAGGTATAGTTTTGGCTTCACTAAACTTAAAATGCCTGAATTTAGCGGGAAGTTTCAGGGCTGACCTGTAGGATCAACCAGTGTACAGATTTTTTGAAGTCATATCCGTTTAAAAAAACCTGGATCACATAATAATCACAGAGACTTAGTTCGGGGTAAAAAGTTTTTCGAGAATCGCATAGTTGTGGATTTCCAGACATCGATATGATGAGGATGACGAAATCATACATACCATTGAGTAGTTTGATGTTTATGATTAAAAATGGTAACATTTTGCTTTCCGACTGTACAAAATGACTTGCAATCACTTGATTTCCTCTCTGTTGCATTTCAATCTAGCGATGGAAATTTCTAGATTGATTTTTAGTTTGCACTGTACTTATGACTAGTATTTTAAATTCTATGAAAATGCGTTATTTTATCTATTTTGTCAATTGCTTAGTCTGTTTGGATGTCTTACGTGCATACGTAAGTTAACCAGGAATGAGATCAAGGATCAAAATTCCGAGCTTAGAAAAGGTATTAATCACATGTCAAAGTTAAGTGTTTGTATTTTAATAACATAACTGAGCCTTAAATAAGTATCGAAAACTTACTGTTCTGATTCAGTACACAATCTATAGTCAATAGTCATAATATACAGGGGAAGGTAGTACGAGATGATCCCCTTATTTGGGTTATTGAGTGCGTGAAACGGAGGATTTACACACTTACTGCCATAACTCGAAGGCCTAGGACAGGGAACATTGTTCTGACCTGAGAAGACCTTTTTATATCATAAGATAGCAAAACAAGCAAATGGATCTCTTGATAGAAAGAGCCAATCATCGCCTATAGACACCAAAGATGTTATTGGTGCGTTTCTATCTTGTGGCGAGATCTAATGCCACGTGCATGAGTTTACCGGCTACCTTACCCTCCAAATCGGAACACGATAGTGACAAGCACTGACGCTATTGCGGCAGGAATAGGTAAGGCGGTGATACCAGACCCAGACAAGACAATGTAGAATTCTACCACTGAGTAATCACGATAGTAGTGACTCGTATAGCCAATCGGTCGCCTTTTAATATGTACTGCGTGGCAGAACGGCAGTAGGCCTATTCTTTAAAGGAGCCCGGGACCAACACGGGGAAAAATACATTTCCATTAGAAGAGCAATCTGCTTTTTAGTTATATTTTTTAAAAATAAAAATATATTTCTGTTGTATTAGTAATCACTAATCACTAATCTCTGTATTACAAGAAACTCGCGTCAAAATGTGTCTCTTTTGAAATAGCAATTTCCTACTTAGGTATTACAGACCCAAATTAGGTTAATATTTGAAGTACGATTTGATCATTTGTATTAAAATAACTCATTATTTTAATTGGAATGGTAAAGAGAAAATATATAAATGAAATCGAAACAACGTATGTGTATTGCTTCAATTTTACGTAGCATTTAATATGGATTCGTTACTTATCAGAGTTCAAAGGACGGCTTTCACATTCGACTCATGTTTTAAATGTATAATTATCGAATATTTAACTTTTTTTAAATTAATTATGAAAATATAAATTCTTATTAAGTTGAATAACGCTCTAAAAAGAAAACAATATATGGGCGTGTATGTATGTATGTCTGTTTGTGTATGTGTGTACTTATTGAGCGAGAAAGTTAAGATGTTTGGATGGATAGATATTTGTTACTCAATCACGCAAAAACTACTAAACTGATTTTAATAAAATTTGATACACAGGTAGATGATGACCTGGAATAGCACATAGGTTACTTTTTTCCCCGGAAATTGCCTACGGGAGTGATCCTACGGGATTCGCCAAAAAAAATCATAATGCCCGCTTTATAATTTTAATTTTTTTCGAATCCCGCGGGATCACCTAATTTTTGCTGCACGCTGCAGCTACTTTAATGTATTTCTAATGCACATTATTTAATAATTTTAGGTTTCTGCAGATCTTCACAATGCAAATGTTTAATTAAGACAAATTTCACATTTCACCATGCGCATAACTGGCGTAAATAAAAGAGGGTATATTACATACCCCGAGTTAGTTCGGACCCCTCAAGCGTCGTGAAGAATAGACCGTGTGCGATTCTGCCAGGCAGTTCGTAAAACGCAAAACGATTGACCAAACTTGTGACCGTCATCGTGACCGTCATTGTAACTACTAGGTGGTAGACTTTTGGTAGTGATGCGTTCCTCACTCATGGGTTACCTCATTTGAGGGACTCGTGAGGACAAATTGAAAGAGTTACTCGAATTTCAGCATTGAAACACCTCATTCGCATTTTATTTCTCGTTCTCGCGAAATTGACTCGTGAGTGAAGTCTATGGTAGGGTGCGTGTGAGGATGATAATTGCTGAATGAGTAAGCGAACGAATCGATATTTATTATAGATTAAATTGATTCTCCATTAAGTTTATTTAATTTTTGAGATATAGTGTGATTAAATTTATACATATAATAAAATCGTAGAAATATCAAAACTGTACATTGAATATTTTTTTAAAAGAATACTTGGGGCATGATCTACTATTGATATCGAAGCCAAAAATATAGTTTTTAAAATTTTTGTCTGTTTGTCTGTATGTATGTCCGGGGTAAACTCAAAAAGTACTGCGTGGATTTACTTCAAATTTTGTATGAATATTACTAACAGGTCGGGTCAATATATAGGCTACATATTATCACGCTATCACCTACGGGGGAGGAGCTGTGCGCGGTAAACGAAGTCCGCGCGGACGAAGTCGCTGGCAACAGCTAGTAGCTTAATAATTGAATTAATATGTAAACTTCCTTTATAAAGATTGGATTGACCTGCCGTGACCTGCGTAACAAAACGGCAACATCGCATTTGTATTTCATACTAGCTGTTGCCAGCGACTTCGTCCGCGTGGACTTCGTTTACTCCGCACTGCTCCTCCCCCATAGGTGATAGCGTGATAATATGTAGCCTGTATGTTGACCCGACCTATTAGTAATATTCATGCAAAATTTGAAGTAAATCCATACAGTACTTTTTGAGTTTACCACGGACATCATACAGACAAACAGACAAAAATTCTAAAAACTATATTTTTGGCTTAGATATCGATTGTAGATCACGCCCCAAGTATTCTTAAAAAAAATATTCAATGTACAGTTTTGACTTTCCTACGATTTTATTATATGTATAGATGTCGTGCGGCGGGCTCGCATCCTACACAGTACCTAGTCTTGTACTATTACGTATTCTGTGACAGTGGAGCGGCCGGAACAAAGAAAGAACTAAAAAAATCCTGTGACGAAACTATTGCTTAAATTGATTAAATTTTTCTTCTGTAGCCTGATAATGATATTAAACGAAATTTGTGGTTTTATTTAATGCCTTTTGCTTTTATCAACGTTGTATAATAGAACAGGTGTAATATGAATCTTATTATCATCCCGTAAGAGGTTTTCTGAATACATTAGGCGCTCGTCTAAATGATAGATCGTTCCATCGGTAAATACACAAATAAATTATTTTTTCTTTTATGTGAAGCAAATTACTTTGCGAAAAAGAATTGTTTACGTAATTGCTATTTATCCTCTACAAAATACCAAATAGATTGAAAGAAATACATTTCGTTTATCCACAAAATGGAAAGTATTTTTCAAGCTATTTTTGAATTTTTATTTCTTTTGGCGACGATGCGCGTGCACACCGTCACAAAAACCGACACCATGAAATTAGCTAGCCAACATTTTAGTTTTTCAAAAAGAGTTTGTGCATTTTTAGGGTTCCGTATCTAAGGGTAAAACGAGACCCTATTACTAAGTTTCCGCTGTCTGTCTGTCCGTCTGTCTGTCTGTCTGTCACCAGGCTTTATCTCATAACCCGTGATAGCTAGAAAGCTAAAATTTTTACAAATTATGTATTTCCGTTGCCGCTATAACAGCAAAATATTAAGGTGTCCCCATACAATAACGTGATATTTTTTTTTTTTTTAAAGATGATGGACGGAACCCTACGTGCACGAGTCCAACTCGCTCTTGGCCGGTATTTTTAATTATGTACAAATAATTATGTAATGATATTTAAATAAAATTTATTTAACTAGATAATGCGTTATACTAAAACTTTCTTTCAATGTATTTTAACTTCTCGCTACGTGTTCGGTTTGAAAACTAGAAGCTATAAACATTTCAAAATGATCAATCGATTAGGAGATTAACTATATGTGTGATCACTACATAGTATAAACAAAGTCGCTTTCTCTATCTGTCCCTATGTATCCTCAATTCTTTAAAACTACGCGACAGATTTTGATGCGTCTTTTTTAAATAGATAGATTGATTTTTGAGGAAGGGTTTAGTATATAAACCTTCCAATTTTCCCACGGAAACAAAAGCTGCGCGAATAAAACCGCGAGCGGGTCGCTAGTTATATTATATACTAATGATCACCTAATGGTCTTAATGTATATAATAATCATTAGGGCGAGCAAAGCGAGCCCTATACTAGGCGACTTTCTATGCACTTTTGTAGTACCGTTTACTGAAAAAGTATCGTACTTTTAGGTTTGAGCTTTGACGTGGTAGTTTAAATTCATGTCTAGATATGATCTACCATTAAAATACCATTTTATAAACATTAAAAAAATAGAAGATACATGTTGTATTAGAGTTTTATTACTACTAACGCCATCTATTATAAAACTAACGACTTGAAATGCTACAAAGCTACACCAGGCGACAATTTGTGGTACATTTTACTGCAAAAATATCGCATTTTTAGGTTGGAGCTTTGGTGAGGTGGATTTAATTCATTTAATACATATTCATTCACTCCATTTTAATACAATAATAATCTATTCTAATATAAATACAATAATAATCTATAATAATATATTACACTTGTACTTTTTAACTTCCCGCTACGTATGTAGATAAGGAAGTTACTGATTTTGCCCCGATTTTCGAAAATCGAGTTTTCACCAGATCCCCACGTTTCGAGATCATAGGAACCTTTTCCGACTACTTTCACGATGACTTCAGTACGTCTGTATGTATGTATATGTGTATGTAAATATCTCATAACTTTTGAACGACTAGACTGATCGCAACGCGAATGATGACATTCGGTTGGATTCCACTCAACTTAAATTTCCTGAAAATTTGAACCGATTTGGCTCGGGAGATTTTGAGAAATTTTGAAAAAACCCTAAACAATTTTTTGACGAAACAGTATTTTTAACATAACTTCCAGATTAATGTACCAATTGAGTACAAAAACTAATCAGCTCTATTTCTCATAAAACTACATCTAATGCATAATTGTACCAAAATAGGTTTATCCGTTCGGGAAAAATCGTTGACGACTTTTGAAAAAAGTGTTTTTTCGACATAACTTTTTGGTATTCAACGATATTTTGGTACTAAAAAAATTACATCGAATGCCGTTACAAAAATCAAAATCTAATTTTTAAAAGGTACAGCTTTTCAAATATAAAAATTACGTTGTTTTTAGCAAACTTACTTAATATTTTTGAAATAACTTTAAGGCTAATACACCGATTGACTTAAAAATCTCATGAACTTTTCTCCTTTAAAAACTGCGTCAATTATCGTTAACTGGATCAAAAGCGGTTAATATGTTTGAGACTTATCAATGACGAAAAATTTTGAAAAATTTTTTTTTTAACATTGCTTCGAAATTCAACCTACCGATTATTTAGCTACAGCAATATTTTAAATCTCAAAAACTGATCATCATCATACCACTATCATACCATAACAAATTCGCTCAAAATTTCTAAAATATGCAGCTTTTCAAAAATAATTATACTGCCATTTCTAACAAGATAGATTGAACTGAAAAAAATTATGCTTATAATTATCTTTTGAGCTTAAAATACCTTAATTTAGCGGGAAGTTTCAGGGATGGCCTTTACAGATTTTTTCTATTGTTATTGTCGTTTTCTGTACAGTCATAGGATAACGCAAAGGACAAAAGTTTAAGGAAGATTTTTATCTTGTTACGCCAAAGAAGTATAACTTCTTACGTGCGTACATAAGTACACACACATTGTGTTTAATATCTTTTATAGCAGCGTGTGTCCTAAGCCCGCACTTTGCCACGCTTTTCCACGACCTAAATAGTATTTTTTACAATAAAGTGTGCTGAAGAGCGGCTTTTTGACACGCAAGCAATAAAATAATAAGAGATACGTCAAACTGAAGTTGGATATTCTTACGGCGCTTAGCCCTGCTTACAGGCGCCAACTTTCACGCGACAATAGACAACAGGTACTTGAAAAATAATGTATATATATATATATATATATATATATATATATATATATATATATATATATATATATATATATATATAATTTAAATATGATTCACTATAATAATTAAGGAGGGATAATGTGGTTTTCTAAAGGTGAAAGGACTACTTAAATTAATCGTGTAGTTTCTGAGTTAAGTCGTTGCAAACAAACAACCAAATCTTTCCTCTTTATAATATTAGCATAGATATAATTATTGTATAATATCCTCCTCTCCACAATGATTAAGGATTTTTTGTATATAACATATACATAATAATACATTACATTATGGAATGCAAATAAATAAATAAATATATGTATATATACACACATAACACACACGCACACACAGTATAATAAACCCAGATCAACATCGTACAAGCAATTACGTAACAGATACATAAATCTTCGTAAAGGCACAATAAAATACATTGCTCTTGCCATCTGCTCAACAGAAGAATGCAATAAAATGTACGTGGAATCCTAGCTCTTCTATTCGTTTGGTTCCCATAAACATACTTTATGGGAAGGTATCTCGAATACAGATATTAAATATGAGAGTGTCCATCATGTTATGCGTTTAATATATGAATTCGTCTACCATACATTATTTAGGGTTCTTTGGTTAAAGAAAAGTCAACTGAAAAATATTATTTAAGCTCAAGCGTCTGTTTGTTAGTCTGTCACATGATTGTATCTTACAAACGTTAAAATTTAAAAAGATACCAAGTACGCATTACTATATTATGTATAAGCTGTTTTAGGTGCTTTCGCGTACCTAAAATCATTATTTTCTCTTGTTTGGCCGAGTAAAAAGTAGCTTTGTAGTTAAAAATTAGTAGTAGTTACAAAATCCAGTTACAAATTAACATTAGACAACATCATTATTGACAAATGTGTGTATCACTGTATTTGAATGTATGTGTGTTAGTATGTGTGAGTGTGTGTTTATATAGGTGTATCTAATATTTTTTTCAAATCTGACTGGTTAATTAGGAGATTAGCATGTTCAATCAGTCAAACAAAATTCTTTTCAGTTTTACTAAAATTCTAGCTGGCCCGGCAAACGTTGTTTTGCCATAAAATGTTATTACAAACCTTCTTCTTGAATCACTGTATCTATTAAAGAAAACCGCATCAAAGTCCGTTGCCTAGATTTAAAGATCTAAGTATACATAGGAACAGACAGCGGAAAGCGACTTTGTTTTATACTAAGTAGTGATACTATTTCCATTTCTTTATTTTCTCGATAACAGTTCTAAGTTGATAGTTTTAGTGTTGTGATCAAATTAATAATGATTTTCATCGCATATAGGTATTTATTATATTTGAACAAAGACAAATATAGCAAAAACATTCAAATTTAATTTTTCGAGGTGGAACACTCAATGGCCCAGCGCTATTTTGTGTTTGTTTTAATCTGTCACTCGCAACACACGGTCGTGCTGGTCACTACATTTCTGTTCGCTGAGTTTTTTCACCTTATCCATACATTACGTATTCCTCCGTGTTGATTGCTGCCCAGCTGTCAAATATCAAAATTCCGAAAGGATCTGTTCTAAAAAGGCAGGCGAGAGAAATGGTGATCAAGGTTCGTAATTACTTTGAAGCAGAGTATCAAAATGGTAGCCCGCTTTTACCACTGTCACAAGTGCGAGACTGTGTGGCGGCCGCATTAGGAATTAGTAGACCTACTGTTTCAAAAATTGCTACCGAAGCTTACGGTATAAGCGGCATGCAGAAAAATAAGCTTCGTATGCCGATGAAAAAACGCTAACCACGTCGTTTGACATCGGTTGACAACTTCAACGCTGATGCTATTCGTCATATATATATGACTATTACTTGCGCAAAGAAATTCCAACACTTAAAAAACTTGTTGTTTCTTTACGTGAATGTGGGTTTCTTTCATGGCCAAAAATCGTCATTAAGTTTGGTTTTGAAAAAAGTGCTTGGTTTAGAGTGTCATAATGTTGCTATGGCTCGTTGCGAATTTTTGAACGAAGCCAAAAATATATCAGATTGGTCAAATGTTATTTTTACTGACGAGACTTGGTTAAATGCAAACCACACATCGAAGAACTGGACCGACGACATCACCGCATCCACTAGTTCAGTGCCAATGGGAAAAGGTAAACGCCTTATCATATGCCATGCAGGGTCTATACGTGGATTCGTGTCAGATGCTTTACTGGCCTTTAAATCCAAGAAAACTGACTATCACGAAGAAATGGACGCGGAAATTTGCACAAAAGTATCCGGCAGTATAGTTTCTTACATTTTATAACAAACGGGTCTATCGTGTTATGTTTATCGATATAGCTCCTATAGTAATCATTATGTGTAGCACACCCATCGATGAAGTACAGTATTATTTGTGAGACATTTTAACGTAGGTAAACTACACAAAATTACATGGGCGTCGATCTGTCATCGAGAAAATAAAGAAATGGAAATAGTATAGTACCTATATACTATTATATTATAGATCACTTCAATGACCAAGTGGTTAGATTATATGATTGAAACAAGGCTCGAGTCTTTAAAATTTTCGACAGTTCGACAGTTCAATCTTCTAGTACTTTTATAATGTACATAGATGTACAATTTTTGCATAATTCTAAGTCAGAGTTTTTATTAAGTATATTATGTATACTGTTAATTCTGAGTAATTAGTTAATTTATTACGGTTTATATTTAAGCAATCACCAGATATAATAAAATACAATGCCAAAACATCACTATAAACTGCTAAACATAGTAAATAATTACCAGAATTTAATCCATATTTTAGTATCATATTATAACCAATAAATTTATAACCTACTAATAGTACGGGAGCAAGCAACGTTGAAAAAAAAGTATTTTAGAAAAGCTGATTCTTTAATATGTCATTTGCACTGGTCCCTCAAGCTGTTGGCAAACGTTGCGTTTATTACTGTGCAGCATACTTTAGGTAAAAATTTAGATTTTTGCATTATTTTGGAATGATTTTTTTCCTTACCATCAATTTTTAGACACTACTAGGAACATTAATGTCTAATTAACAGACATTTTTTGGTTGATAATTATGTGCCAGACGCTATTTTATATATAAAAAAAAATTAAACAAATTTTAAACCATTTTAGATGACTGTAATGTTGATACTATTTTAATAAGAAGTAAATGAATACAAAATTAATTTGCCAGACATTAATTTGGTTGTTAAGTCAACAACCTAATCGATTAAGAGTTATACGGTGGTATTATGTTAGTTGTTAGAGAGAGATAGCGGAAAAGTTGTCGAACGGAAGAGAGACAAGAGTACATCAAATTATTCAGAACAAAATTCTTATTTTTTTATCTTTACAAGCAAGACTTTTGAATTTTGCATTATTTTAGAATGATTTTTTTCCTTACCATCAACTTTTGGACACTCTGCTCGAGGGAGCAGTGCAAATGACATATTAAAGAATCAGCTTTTCTAAAATTCTTCTTTTTTAACGTTGTTAGCTCCCGTACTATATTTGGTCACAACACTACAACTTTAAAATTAGAACTGTCATCGAGAAAATAAAGAAATGGAAATAGTATAATATACGGTATTTATTTGTTTGACAGATTTAGCGAATGAACGCAAACTTTACGAGAAAATGTCTAGATCTTCTGTATTGTTATAAACTCTACAAATACGAAGAAGTGTATCATTAAATATGACATTGTTGATACATATTGGTACAGAAAAAAGCTTAAAATTTCTTTTACTACCGCTAGTTTTAAGCGACAAATCTATACATATAATAAAATCGTAGGAAAGTCAATACTGTACATTGAATATTTTTTTAAAAGAATACTTGGGGCGTGATCTTCAATTGATATCGAAGCCAAAAATATAGTTTTTAGAATTTTTGTCTGTTTGTCTGTTTATCTGTTTGTCTGTATGTATGTCCGGGGTAAACTCAAAAAGTACTGCATGGACTTACTTCAAATTTTGCATGAATATTACTAACAGGTTGAGTCAACATATAGGCTACATATTATCACGCTATCATCTACGGGGGAGGTGCTGTGCGCAGTAAACGAAGTCCGCGCGGACGAAGTCGTGGGCAACAGCTAGTGACTCAATAAATCTATAGCATCCCAGTGCCCACTTACGAGCTTGTACAGTATTGATATATCTTGAGTTGATCGTCTAGATTGCAGTGTTTCTATTCCAAAGTACTTAAGCCTAGTGTCATATGTTGACAGCCTACGCGTCATTCTCAGTTTGAGCTTTAATGGCGTAAGGAAACGCCTTTGGGCCGCCTCTAATCTATCAATATGGCTTGTGTACTGAGGGTACCATATGTCTGAGTTACAGTCTAAAATACTTCTATTAAGTGCAAGTTACAGATTCAATACAATAGCCGGCTTCCGAAATGACTTTGATGTTCTTATTATAAAAGCCATAGTTTTAATAACCCTGGACATAATATTTCCATAATGATATGAATAACTTAATTTTGAATCTAACCACACACCAAGATCCTCAACAAGGTTTACGCGATTTATTTTATAATTATTAAGTGTGTAGGAAAACTGTAATGGAACTTTCTTTTTTGTAAAAATTACAAGACAACATTTTTATATTACATAGATATTTAAAGACATACCGTTATTCACACACCAACTATGGACCTTGTCAATATCATTTTGAAAAAGTACAGCATCTTGAATACTTTTAACTTTATGGTATATTTTAATATCATCTGCATAAGCAATACTCTTACACTTCAAAGATTCTAAAAAGTCATTAATAAACATAATAAATAGAAGAGGACCTAGATTTGAGCCCTATGGAATTCCAGATGTAGATTCATAAGGATCTGAATCATAGCCATAGACTGCCAGTAATTGACTTCTTCGAGACAGATAAGAAATAAGTCATCTGAAAAGGACTCCGTGAATTCCAAGACTACAGCTAACCACAGCCTAACCACACAAAATTGAGGGTCTACTTTGTCGAAAGCTTTAGAAAAACTGATGTAAAGTGAATCTATTTGCACATACCTGTATCTCCATTATTGTTAAATATATGCTTTGTAGAAAAAGGTTTTTCATACATGCCTGTCAGAGGTTGCTAGGCAACGCTTTGTTATTAAACATTCGTCCACAGCTTTAGTTATTCCTCTGAGCATTCACCATTTCAGTTATAGGTGATATACTTCTGGATTTAGGTATCACCACCTATACCTGCCACAACAGCATTGACATTATTTCGTCACTGTCGTGTTCCAACTATATAAGCTATGCAAGATTTAAAGTTCACGAAGGAATTGTATTATTTAGAATTTAATCTCATCGAAATTGTAATTCGAAATCAATTCGAGTGTCAATTTCATTTTATTAGAGAGCAGGACTCGCATTCATTTTCACAAAGGATTTCACGATTTCACAATCCGATTCTAAAATTCAATCCAATTAGTAAAACGTTACGAGTTTGAGTCGTTTGATTTGAATTCATGTTGAATTTCGCTAGAGTTACGATTGCTTTCAGCGCAAAGACTCAAAAGGGTAATAAAATGTCAAGAAGACTATAGATAGGTACTTTTACTGAGCAGTCGTTTCACTTATATTATCCATAATCCATTATGCATATGTGCATTTCTTTGTATTTGTAACATTGACGACATTAAAATGCTTGCGAACGTAATCCATAATATATTAATGCGTAAAATAAAAAAATGTACCCCATTTTCCGGTTATGAAATTTAGCACGGTTAAAGTTTACATTACGGAAGAGGGCAGAAATCTAATATTATTAAATAATATGCATTAGAAATACATTAGAATAATAAAAATTACACACACTACATTCAATATTATTCGCGGTGTTTTTTTAACTTTTTTGTGTTAAAACTTTAAAGTGTACCGAATTTCTTCGTCACATAAGTTGATTTTGCTTGCGTGAAAAACAATTGAATAACGCGGGAACTAGTTTTTTAATTTATTTATTGCATCTTCAGAATGCCACATTAAATTATAAAGTATTAAAACCAGCCAGTTACATTCAGTACAGCCAAAGAGGTTTGATTACTAATAATACATTCAAAATAAGAAAATACTTTTGCCCGATCTTTTAATTTTTCCGTCTCATTTAAAAATCTTAATTTATTTTTGGAATCAGGTTCAAATTTCATTTAGATGCCATAATCGACATCTGAAAATATGAGCCCTTAATATTAATTTTAATGTTGTCTGCATCTCACTTTTCGATTCCCATAAGAATAACACAGGAAAAAAATTAGAACCATAAATTTAAAAAAAAATCATAAATTGAAAATTTTATTAATAATTTGTTTTATTAATTTATTAAATATTCATTATTATTATTTTTAATTTATTAAAAGCTTTATTAAACAATTTGTTTCCTAATTTATTAAATATTCATTATTATTATTTTTAATTTATTAAAAGCTTTATTAAACAATTTTTTTTCTTAATTTATTAAAATTTTTGTTATTATTATTTTTTTAATTTATTAAAATTTATTATTAAAAACTGTGTTATTCTTATGGGAAATCGAAAAGTGAAACGCGGACAACCTTAATGCTAATATTAAGGGCTCATATTTTCAGAGGCCTATTTTGGCATCTAAACGAAACTCTAGCCTGGTACCAAAAAAAATTAAGATCTTTAAATGAAGCAGAATTATTTTTAATTAGAAGAAGAGTAGTAGAATTTTCTACGAGTCGTGAACTAAAATTGTCCCATAAATGTCAAATTAACAAATATCCAAACTACTCGTGAAACACTTCGTTATTATTAAATTGGTTGCATATAGTCACTGCACCGAATGACGAATCATTGATTATAGGAACCCGGCCTTAAATGTCCAAACAACGTGTGGATCGCCTCGTTATCATTAAATTGGTTGCTAATATTTACTGCTACGAATGACGGATCGTTGATTACTGACAGGACTCCGGTATCAGTGGACTGTCTCCATAGTAAACAAATTGTCGATATACAGTGAAGTTTATCGTAACATTACCTTAATTAACGTCGTCATCTCAAAAGTAAAGGTAATGGATTTTCCCTTAAACCGCAGCACATAAGTTTAAATAAGGGTTTCTATACAAACGGCTTAGGTGTGTTCATTTATCAAGTAAATGCGAGGAATTCGCCTTAATGGTCCTCGATTCACGAAATGAGCCAACATTGTCGTAAATGAGTCGTCTCATTAAATCTTGCTACAGGTGTATCTTCTGTGTATAATTCGACTTTAAAAAGGAGGAGATTGTATTTTATTAAAAATTCTAGACACATTACTTTGTCATAAGAACACCTTCTACCTCATGTGCATGAATAGGAAACCTGAAGCTTCAGTTCAAAGTTATCATGTCATTGCAATGTTATGGAAGACAAAATATAAAATTTGCATCAATCGTTGTAACAGTTGTTTATTTTCATTCAGTAGAAAATAGTTGATAACCTTGGAAAAGCTGAACTGATTTTCATGTATATGCTAGAAAATCAGCTTTCAAATAAACACCGCTCCCTAAACGGTCCATCAGTTTTGGAAATATGATGCTACAAATAGACATAGACACACATACATACACCCACACTTATAAAAGTCACACTTATAAGTTATTACACACCTTATTGAGGCGGGAGGTAAAAATTGTTTTATTTCAAGTCCTTCGCTTCATGAAGATCAACCTACTGGCAAGGATTTATAACGTTACTAGATGAAAACCCAGCTTCGCTCCGGTAAAATGTAAGATAATACACTATCTAAATATATACTATCTCAAATATTAGAAATTAAAAAGTAGCAACGCTCTAGTGACGTCATCTTTCAAATATAACGTTGATTTCAAAGGAACATATTCTTTAAAAGGGACGACAACGTAGTGTTGGCACTATTTTTTAATTTCTACTCTTTTATGAACGAAGATAAAATAGGTTTCACGATAATCTAGGTTCCGTTTTACGATACTTTAATAAATTATACTTTAATAAATGTTCGCGGTGTGTTTTTTCCTGGCAACATATATCGTGCTCCATACTTTGCCATTAAAAAAATGTATGCTCATGGGCTGTCTTAAGTTGGCGGGTAGAAATTGATTTTTCAATACTTTTTGTGCTATTTCAATTGTTCGTTAACTGAAATTAAGGAACAATTGAAATAGCAAATGGAAATAATAAAAATCAATTTGCCCCCGCCAACATAAGAAAGAGTAAATTTTGAAAATTAAAAAAATAAACTAAAAACGTACAAAAAAATTTTTTAATCGAACAGTTAACGAACAATGAAATAGTAAAAATAATAATAATAATAATAAAAATCAACTTCCTCCCGCCAATTTAAGACAGCCATGCTCACGCCATCTACACCACATATTTGTAACCTTTAAAGAAATATGGCCGATTGGCCTGTCAGCACCGTTAGGATTTTAATCACAATTTTAACAAAATACTAAACAACCCGAATTTTGCGCATATATGTTGTCGACTCGAAATAATAATTTTTTTCAGCTTTATAATTCAGGTAAGGTTTCGATCAAGTCTACCGTACCCCTTGACGAAATTATTTATATAGATAATATCGATATGTTTGCGTCGTCGTGATTGGTTAATTCGTAGTGAATTATGACGTTGTCTTCTAGCGCTAGTTAGCGAACCAATCATGAAACAGCATGAAACGCGGCGATCCAATCACGAAACAGCAAACATACCGATATTCTAACGTTTTAAATTCTTGCCTACTGGTTATTAACAAACATACAGAATATACCTATACCAAAAAAGGTTCCCTTAATTCTGTGATTCTGTTTTGTTTGGTATTTCTATTAAATTTTTAAATCTTATCATAGTATTCGCTTTTTTTATGTCATGCAATAGCAAACAAGCCAAATCAAAAAAGTCAAGGCAATTCAAAAATATGACCTATCGCATTATGGGACTAAGTACATTCGGCTAATCGTGGGTGCGCTGGGTGTACCTCCGCCTACCTCTTCGGGCGTGAAGATACTTTTAACTTTTAATTACCTTTAAATCAAAGGATAACAAACCAGCAGATGACTATCTCGATGGAAAGAGAAACCATCGCCTGTAAACACTAAAGATGTTAATGGTGTGTTACTATACTATATATTTGTGTGGCGGGATGGCAATACCACATGCTTAAAGATGTTTGTATATTACATCCTGAAGATGCTTAAATGATGAAACCGATTGAGTAATACAGTATTTCGTAACCTGTGGTCCGCGGAGCCCTGGAGGTCCGCGAGTATGTGTATGGGGCTCCGCCGTCTTATCTATAGACATTTGAATGAATAAATATTATAAATATCAATGTTTTCTTTTAAAGGGGTCCTTGAAATCGTGCTTGATTTTCCTAACGGTTCGCGGACTGAAAAGTTTAAAAAACGCTGGAGTAATGTGCCAAAAACATACCTGTTGTGAAAGTACAAGTGCATTGTTAATTGTGCTTAACTGTAATAAAATTTCACCAAGTGCCAAAGCTGGAGAGTAAAGAATATACCCCATGCTTGAATTTACCGGCTACTCTCCAAACCAAAACACGACAATAACAAGCATTGACGTTATTGCTTCAGCAATAAGTAGGGAATGGTACCAAATACCAGGGAGAGACGTTGTGTTACCACCACCTAGTTGTCACGATGGTAGTGACATGTATAACCAATTAGCTCGCATTTTACGATCTCCTGGCAGATCCCAGTTGGCGATAGGCTTACCACCTATCACATTGTGGGACTAATTATCTTTTGCTAATCGTAGGTGCAACGGTTGTACCTTTGCCCAGTTCTTGTACGACATCGGACATCGGACATCGCGTCAAAATTTAAAGTTCCATCCTCACCACCTCGATGTCTGGAAATCCACAACCATGCGCTTTAGTCGACACTTTTTGCCTCGCACTAATCCTTTTTGGAATCAATTACCCTCGGGGATGTTTCCTAATGGAAACGACTTGGGACCTTCAAGAAACGAGCTTATTCATTCTTAAAAGGTCGGCAACGCAGCTGCAATACCACCGGTATTGCGGATGTCCATGGGCGGCAGTGATCACTTACCATCAGGTGCACTATCTGCTCGTTTCCTCCCTCTGCTATAAAAAAAAGAACGGCAGTCGGTCTATTCTTCATAGGAGCCCGGACCAACACGGCGAAAATCAAAATTAACGCCACCTCATTACTTCTTTATAATTTAAATCCCGTAAGACTACAAATAACTGACTACCTATTTCATTTATATCCGATTTTCTGTATCAAACCTTCACCAAATTAAAAAAGAACCTGAAAAGTGTACCCACAGAGTATACCCTTTTTTATTATAGATCTAAGATAAGGCCTAAGATGGAACGCGCTTCCCTAGAAGGTACTTGTTCACTCTTCTCTTAAGATTGTACTCGTCGGGGAACATAGACTCAGGAAGCATGTTCCAGACCTTTGCGTTTCGAATGAAGAAGTAAAGAATACTTTTTTAATCGGTTCAAACGTCTGCGAGCAATCTGTGTACATACATAAAAATCACTTAATGTTTGTGATCTATTAGTCCGATGTCGGTGTTGACCACATGAGGTCCCGAGTTCGATTCCTAGGTTAGGCAAATCAAAAATGTGTTTTTTCAGTTTTCTGAAAAAAAAAATTTTTTTCCTTGATTGGATAAGTGCCTGGTTGGCGATAGGCTTGCCACCTATCACATTGTGGGACTAATTATCTTTTGCTAATCGTGGGTGCAACGGTTGTACCTTTGCCCAATTCTTCTACGATAGGGGCGTGAAGATACTTTTTTTTTGAAGATACATAAAAAACACTCCGACAAATTGAGAAACTCTCCATTTTCAAGTCGGTTGAAAACAACACACAACATAAATAAGAGTATTCGTGCGGCTTAGATGTACTCTCTTATATCAAGTAAATGTGAGAAATCCCCGTAATAGTCGTCAATTCTGAAAATGAGACAGCATTATCGTAAATGAGTTGCCTTTATTCGATCTTATTAGACAGGTATGTTATTTTTTATTATTATGTGTTGCCTCTGTTGTGTTATGGTCTAGTGTCAGTGTTGACCACATGATACATTCCTACTCATTTTTAAAAGGCCGGCAATGCAACTACAAGACGCCTGGTAGTGTAATTGTCTATGGGCGGCGGTAATCGCTTACTATCAGGTGAGCCTCCTGTTCGTTTGCCCCCTCTTCTATAAAAAAAATGATGTCCCAGTTTCGATTCCCGAGGTGGACAATTCAAAAATATGATAAAAACAAGTGCCCGATTGGTGATAGGCTTACCACCTATCGCATTGTGGGACTAAGTATATTCGGCTAATCGTGGGTACGCTGGGTGTACCTCCGCCTATCTCTTCGGGGATACGGGCATGAAGATACTTTTAACATTTAATTACTTTTAAATCATAAGATAGCAAACTAGCAGATGACTCTCCTGATGAAAAGAGACAACCATTACGTATAGATATAGTGGACAGACATAATGCGGTGCTATCCGATTTACGAGGTATTAATGCCATTTGCTAAGATTACCAGTTACATTTCCCTCCAAACCAAAACACAGGAGTGCCAAGTACTGACTCTATTACGCTAAGAATAAGTGAGGTGGTGGTACCAGACCCGGGCGAGACTATCCGAACTTTAATACATGGTAGCCACGATGTTAGTGACTCGCATAGTCAATCATCCGCCTCTTACGAATTGCCTGACAGGAAGGCAGATGGTCTACACTTTAAAGAAGCCCGTACCAAAGGGGAATCGAGTGCCCCTTTTGAACTGCCTGGCAGAACGACAAATTGTCTATTCTTCAAAGGGAGCTCGGACGAACACATTGGGAACCGTGATGTATAGGTAGACACTTAAAATTTTGACAGGGTGTCTATTACCGTAACTACCAACTGGTATAATATACTCAGTCACTTTCCATATTATCATAAGATTTTTAAGATTTTACTTTAAGAATTTTAAATTTTCTTCCGTACAAACCTTGTCCACTTGACATCAACGAACACAACAAAAAAAAAAGTATCCAATTTAGTGCATTTATCTTTAAGTTTGCGCGTACATTACGGCAATAGATTCTTGTTTATATAAACATAACGAATTATACTTTTACTATCCAAGATGTTCGAAGACGTGGAGTAAAGGCAAGTGAAACCGGTGTGGAGAAACTAGTTTTACAAATAACATAAATTATGACTGCTGATGAAGAAGAGACAAAGAGCTCAAGCGATGCTCAATTAAGCACCAATGCAATGTGCGAACTCAGCCGTGAGTCTGAATTAATAAAACATTGGGCAAAGCTTCATTTGTAAACATCTCATGAATAAAACATGGCGGACCGAATGCAATCAAAGGAATAAGGTCGTATTATTCATTGTATATAAATCTATATATTTATATAATAAACAAAAAAGCATGTTTCCCACAAGCATATCTCTATGTTCAATGCCGGATGTGAGAAAGGGCATATGAGTTACAGCTTGCTTTCACAAAGGCGGGACCTGCAAAAAGGGAGGGACTTCCACAATAGAGAGTGGTAGACACTTCCAAAGATATGTACTTATAGCGGTTAAAAAAGCTTCCTTTTATTCGGAATATAATTAGAGGCCTCCACTCTGTCGTTGCTCCAGGGCTTTTAGACCTTCGATGTTAGTCTAGCCCAGCCGAAGTTAGTCTGAACCCTTTGGAAGCATATTCGATCAGCAGTACAGAAAAGCAGCTCATAGGCGTAGCATTTATTGTGGATGATGTGCTAATCCATCAATCTCTTTGGTATACTTTAATAGTTCTATTCTTGATAGCGGATGATAGAGGGTTTTTTTAATATTATTAGATATCATACAAGCAGATGGTTCTCCTGATGGAATGAGAAACCATCGCCCATAGACACCAAGGATGTTAATTGTGCGACGCTTTGCTAATAACATAATATGCATCCCTAGACATAACGCTCGTGATACCTAGTAATTTATTTTACCTCCGACGTAAAAATGGAGGACGTATATGTGTTTTTGTGGGTCTGTTTGTGTAAGTCTTACGTTGAAATCTTATTAAATCGGGATGGATTACTGGATTACTTACAGTTGATGTGTCGCGTTTGGGCTCATTGGACAGATTTTGTTGCTCTGTAAATGAATTTTGCTCTATAACTTACTACTGGAAGTAGAATTAAGTAGGCCATTT
Organism: Apodemia mormo; assembly: GCA_036924255.1. NCBI lineage: Eukaryota > Metazoa > Arthropoda > Insecta > Lepidoptera > Riodinidae > Apodemia > Apodemia mormo. The sequence continues at coordinate 39,627,523 of JAUPFN010000002.1, forward strand.
TGTCGGGTTTACCATTTTGTAGGTCATTTTGTTTTTCTCAACTACTGAACTTTCGTGATGCAAAACTTCATTAACAGTGGTGGTCTTAACTTCAATTTTAAAGTCTCATTTCTTAAAAATTTTTATGCTTACGTTTTGTTGTCTCCTGCTGAAAAAGGAGAGAAGCTGGGTGTATTTTCTTACAAATTTTATATATTTCTGATTAAATTAGTTGCAGATTTCAAGACAGCTTAAATTTTCCCCAGGGCATCCCTAAGATTGCAACTCAGTCATTATCAGAACGTTTGCCACTGCCGATTTGGATTTACCGAAAATGCAGTGGTGGTAACGAAAGATAGGCCCATTACACATCTCGCAGTATCTACGGAGGTTTTCTAACATTTTTAATTTATTTTATTCAACATTATCATTTACCCATCTGTAGTCTTTATCTTTCCTATAATTGATTATAGGGACGTAAGTGTTGCCTGGATCTTAGTGAAGCCTAACTTGAAACGCTTGAACCATATTTGTGCTACTCTTATTGATATATCTCATTAGTTCCATACACCGCACAAATTTTATTCACAGCGTTCGTCGCATTTTTACCTTTTTTGTAATAAAATTTTAAAAATGTACCGAATTTCTTAGTCACATACGTTCATTTTGCTTGTTTGAAAAACAATTGAAAAATGGCGGGAACTAGGTTTTTTTCATTTATTGCATCTTCAGAATGTCACATTTTATGGTAAAACCAGCCAGTTACATTCAGTACAGCCAAAGAGGTTAGATTACTAATAATACATTTAAAATACGAAAATACTTTTGCCCCGACCTATTATGTATTTACCTATTTGTTATTAATATTTATGTATGTATTTTTATATGTATATATGCAAGAATGTATGTATATATGTAATCTAAATATAAGAATGTTACTAAAATTAAACCACTCTGTGTGATTTTCTGGTTACTTTATGGTTAGCTGGTAGAGAATTCTTTATGCATTAAGCTCGCCATTTGTACCCTGTACATCTTTATGTGGTACAATAAAGATAAATAAATAATTAAAATTATCGTAAGTTAATCAATAAAATCTAAGACAAAAGCAACGCCTAGAAATCTTAACTGCATTTTACTTACATGAGTGTAATATCAAATAAACAGGCGCTTAATTGTATTAACAGAACTAACGAATGAAGGTTTCAGTTGTTTCTCAGCTTATTCAATTATCCCTTTAATTATCTTTGAGAAAGCAGATTTCTGGGAAGTCCACTATTGGATTAGTTGCAGAGTGAGTGCTAGCCTGTGATTGCATTAGTATCAGAGAATAGTCAGAGATTTACCCTTGAGTATGATTTGATATAGAGTTAACCTGTCAAAATGAATACTGAGCAGTTAGTCTGTGTTAACTCATGCACTATATAAAAAAGGATAATATTATCTTATTAGAAAGGCTGCTTGCAATATATAAAGAGTCACCATTATGATCACTTAGTATCACTACTTACCATACAACGCAAGTCATCGTAACAATCCATTTGAATTGATTTGAAATTTATTAATATGGATAATGGATATGGATATGAGCAGCTGATTGAGTGAACGTGATTATACTCACGAACTAACTGGTATTTTCAAATTAGTAAATAAGGCCGCTCAGTTCTATTTATCTAAACAGTTAGTAGGTCCGTAATTTTTGCAACTTCACGAGCGGATTTAATACCCCTGCCGTGCCTATTCGTGCCGCAATAGCGGCATTTCTTTTCGTTGTCGTGTTCCGGCTTGAAGAGTAAGTTAGCGGGTAAATTTATACTTATGACATTCCAACCCCGCCACAAAGTTAGAAACGCACCATTAAAATTTTAGTGCCTATAGATGATGATTACCTCTTTTCATCAAGAGAACCATCTGCTTGTTGCGTATTATTAAATAAAAAATATAATAAACAAAATCTATCAGCTGAAGAAGAGATGTTGACCTAATGAACGTAAAGTGCTTATCTTTATACCTAATGACATTCAAAGTATACAGGCTAAGTTTTCATTTACCTGTTATAAAAAAGAAAAATGCGCGCGCTCGGCACTCTCACATTTTAAGGTTTTGACCCTAAACGTTAAGTAAATAGAAACCTTTAACTAAGCCTTGAACAATGAAAATGGGTCACTACTGTTCTCGAGATTACAGGTTTAGCATTGTTTTATAAAACAGTATTTTTGTGGTATTTTTGATGGAATTAGATGAATCGAGATCGGATAAATTTAATATTTTTAAAACATTTCATTTATATCAACAACTAGCTGACCTGCGCAGCTTCGCCCGCGAGTAGATTAACATGTCGTCAAGATAGCTTATTAACATGTCGTCAAGATAGCATACAAATTTCATTCCCTATTTCAACCCTTTAAGGGTTGATTTTTGAAAAAAATTTTGAATAATTAGCCTATGACTGACCCCGGCTCTTCAACTACTTCCATGCCAAATTTCATGAAAATCCGTCCAGCGGTTTAGCAGTGAAAGCGTAACAGACAGACAGACTTTTGCATTTATAATATTAGTATGGATATCTTTGCCTTGTTATTTTGTCAATGTGTGCTTGCTTGTGTAAATTAATGTCAAAATATGTTAAAGTTAATATATTTTTAAATTTAGACAAAGTGTAAAAAAATATCCTAATCGCGAGACTAATAATAGTCATCACGCGATTTAAGTTACTTTGGGGACACGCTACATAATCTAGACATAGTGAAGCAGGCTGATTCGGTGTTCTCTACCAATGTACTTTTTTATTATGTAACTAACAGACTATCGATTTTCGGATTATTTACTTTACATGTGCTGTAACAGATATTATTTCTTGCAAAATTTCATAATTCTAGACAAGCGGGACGTACCCTGTAGGTTTTGATTCATTATAAAAACGAAGTATGTACATAGATTTTTCGGTTGTACCTAGATAACTATTTGATTAATCTTTTTTTTTATATCATAAGATAGCAAACAAGCAGATGGGTCTCCTGATGGAAAGAGTCAACTATCGCATATAGACACCAAAGATGTTAATGGTGCGTTGCTATCTTATGGCCAGGGCCTAATGCCACATGCATAAGTTTACCGGCTACCTTACCCTCCAAACCGGAACACGACAGCGACAAGCACTGACGCTATTGCGGCAGGAATAGGTAAGGCGGTGGTACCAGACCCGAGCGAGACAATGCAGAACTCTACCACCTAGTAGCCACGATGGTAGTGACACGATAGCCAATCGGTCGCCTTTTACGACCTGCCCGGCAGAACGGCAGTTGGCCTATTCTTCAAAGGAGGTCGGTACCAACAAGGCGTAATTTTATTGATTGTTTGTGAATTTTTGTAGGTGGCAAGCCTAGAATATTGAATCGGTAACCCAATATCCTGGGGTGGGTACGCCTCCCCACTCTATAATTTATACACGCCTATGCTTGGATGACTTCTTAAATTTCAACCGATAGATCTGTTTCCGTATTGCATTGTATTTGACTGTGTTGGTTTGCAATTATTTAGTTCTTTAATGTTATTAGACTGTTATGTTAAAATTTTTATTTTAAATTATTATGTTTTACTATTACTAAATACTAGTTATGTTAGTTTCAATGCTACGCAAATAATAAAAGATTAATTTCATCATCTGTGGAGAGCTGTTGTCTACACTATCAGTGGCGCAGCTAGCTGAGGCAGTGCACCTGAGTCTTCAAGCTCTAGGAGACTCGCAACCTCCATGAAATCTACGTCACTTGGTTCAGAAACAATAAGATCTTTTTGAAAATGCTGAAAATTATGCTCACTTTTTTTTTAATTTTACGTACGAGTGATTTTCATCTCTTTATAATTCTTAGTAACTAGGTACTTTAATGTAACATTTTATCACTTAAGCACTTGTACTGTTTCACAATAAAGCTATTATCATTTATTTCCAACCGGTTTCGCTTACACAAGCATCATCGAGGCAATTTATAATTACAAACTTTTTTAATTATAAATTGCCCTGATGATGCTTGTGTAAGCGAAACCGGTTGGAAATAAATGATAATAGCTTTATTGTGAAACAGTACAAGCGCTTAAGTGATAAAATATTACGTTAAAATGGAGTTTCACCAAGTGCCAACGATGAAAAGTATAGAACTATGTACTTTGTTGCAGTAATAAATCCAGTGAATTGCAAGCTAAAATTGAGTCTGAATCAAAAACCTTTCGCTGTAAAGTTTATCGACAGAAATAGTTCATTTATTAGAAATTTTAAAATGGTAAGTATATTTTTACAAATTGTATTTGACCGCCCCGTTGGTCGAGTGGTTAGCGTCCCTGACTGCGGAATCGACGGGGCTCGGGTTCAATCCCCGACGGGGACAAGCATTTGTGTGATGAGCATAAATGTTTTTAATTTCCGGGTTTGGGTGTTTATTAAGTATATTACAGTATTTATATATGTATTACTATGTTGGTATCATTGACTAACACCCATAACACAAGCAAGTAATTTGCTAATTTTGAGGTTAGATCAGTAAGTGTAATTTGTCCCGTTAATATTTATTTATTACAAATTAAAAAAGGTTTCACAAAACTTGCTTCTCTTCAACGGACTTCTTTTCAATTCGGCGCTATTTTTATGTTTGTTGCCTCAGAACTCGGTCATTTATGAACCGATTTTATAATTCTTCTTTATTGAGAGGGTATACTTGCTGCATGGTCCTGTTTTTAACCCCCGACGCAAAACGAGGGGTGTTATAAGTTTCAGGTGTGTATCTGTGGATCTGTGTATCTGTGTATCTGTATATCTGTGTATCTGTGTATCTGTGTATCTGTGTATCTGTGTATCTGTATATCTGTGTATCTGTGTATCTGTATATCTGTGTATCTGTGTATCTGTGGATCTGTGTATCTGTGTATCTGTATATCTGTGTATCTGTGTATCTGTGTATGTGTGTATCTGTGTGTCTGTCCGTGGCATCGTGGAGCCCTGGCGGATGGTCCGAATTGATTGCGGTTTTTTTTAATAGAAAGCCCTGTTTTGCGATATAGTTCTTAGCTACGATTCAATAGAATCTGTTCAGCCGTTTCAAGATAACCACCTCTTTTCAAATTGATGAAAGCAATTAAATAATTTGTAAATGCTTTATCAATACTAAATTTTGTGTTCTGTTACTTTATTGATATTGCAATTACTAGGTAACGTTGAGCTAATACTTTGAGATTCTCATTCGAAGATCATCGGCGTCTATTTAACTGGCAATTTTCGTATTTAAATAACAGATATTCTAAATATTGCAAGACACTTTTTAACTTTCTGATATCCGTTAGTACAAAAACTTGACAGACTTGTGAAGGAAATGAAAATACTATGGTACCATCCAACTGAGCTGGTGATGTAGCCTGGATATAGGTACCGGAACTGTCTGATGCAGAGCTTTAACAAGACAATCTTGCTTAGAATAAGTCTGGTTGCTATAAATACTAAGTTTGATTAGTGCTCATGATGACGAGGATTTGAAGATGGAGCTGATAAAGTGCTACCGAAACTCACGCGTAGAATGTAGAAAGAGATAAGATAGTCAAGTTCGAACTCGATGGATTTTTGACGATGTTTACTTTCCATTACATATAATATTGAAGAACTGAACATGGAGCCGTAAGAGTGTAATAGTAACTCATAGATAGAAATTGCAAATATAGTGGAGTTTGGAGTCATTTCATTTGTTACAGTAAGATCTTTCTCATGATGATATGGCTCTGAAGATTGAGCCGAAAAAGTGACATTAGAACTTCAAGAATCCAGATTCAAAGTTCAACTACAATGAACTCCTAAACTAAACGAGGTAAAGTTTTTGAATTAGCACTTAATTGTCTTGTATTGGCAAATATCTTAGAGCTAGATGATTTTCAGGATCTGATGATGGAACTGAAAGGTAACCAGAGAACTCCTAAACTAAATAAGATAAACTAATCGAAATTGGACTCATTTGTTCTGTTTGCAGAAATACTCTAGTGCTAGACGATTTCCAGAGTCTCGTGATAGAGCTGGAAATACTTTATGGGAACCTTGGAATGAAATTAGCAACACCATCGAATTTGAGGTAGTTTGTATCGTTATTTCAAGGACTTTGGAGCGGAATGGCTTCCGGTGCCTGATGATAGAGCTAAAGGATGTAACCAAGAACTCCTACACTAAACCAGGTTAACCAATTAAAATGGAGTAAATTTTTACAAGGATTTTAAAGCACGTTGTTTATCAGTGCCTGATAATAGAACTGGAAAAAGTCTATAAGAACTTATAAGCAAATCAAAATAAACTCATTGAGTGTGGGCTGCTTGGGTTTGTTTTGACATATACTTTGGTGCTGGATAATTTTTGGATCTGATGGTTAAACTGGAAGGTGACCATGATAATTTTTGAACTAAAAAAGATAAAACCATTGAGCCCCGTGTTGGTCCGAGCTCCTTTGAAGAATAGACCAACTGTCGTTCTGCCATGCAGGTCGTAAAAGGCGACCGATTAGCTATGCGAGTGACTACCATCCTAGCTACTAGGTGATAGAGTTCTGCGTTGTCTCGCCTGGGTCTGGTACTGCTGCCTTACCTATTCCTGCTGCAATAACGTCAGTGCTTGTCACTGTCGTGTTCCGGTTTGGAGGGTAAGGTAGCCAGGTAAGTAAGGTAAGCATATGCATGTGGCACATGTCTATACGCGATGGTTGACTCTTTCCATCACGACACCCATCTGCTTGTTTGCTATCTTACTTTACTTTTTAACAAAAAGTATAACCTACAAAAAGTTATGCGTGGTCATATATTAAAATCAGTGATTGAATAATCAGTGAGTCAATTTCTGTTTTCGAACCCTCTTGGTTGATTTTTTTTTTCTTCAAAAATTACCTCTTCTATAAAACTTTTAGGTCTTTTATAGGACATTTTTTATCTAATAAGAGTTACGCGCGGTCATACAATAAAATCAGTGAGTTAACAACATTGACGTGTATAATATTATACACGTCAATGGTTAACAACCAATCATCCCTTGTTTCTGTATCCTTATTATTGGAATTTAAAAAAAATGAAACCACTCTCGGGGTGTCTACGCCTGCACCTGTGCCCGCGCAATCGGGCGTCGACCCGGCTACCGCCGCGCCGCGGCTTCCTCCGCGACCCCGGTCCCTTCAAAGACGGTGCGCAGCGCGCGCCTCTCATTCCATCTCTCGATACGACCGCCGACACTACGTTGTAATTGTCTGTACTTTTACCAGCGAAATATTTAATACAAAACCTACAGTCCACTTTTATTAAATAGAGGAACCACCACAGGGTATACCCTATCCAATAAAAAAGGATTATCAAAATCAGACTACTCGGTAAAAAATTATGCGTGGTTTAACATTAAAAAAAAATTACGCGTCGAATTGAGAATCTCCTCCGTTTTTTCGTCGGTTAAAAAACTTCTCAATCTTACGAATCGAACCTGAAAACATAATGTTTGCAATAAGGGTAATTACTCAAACGACTAAACATTAAACTAAGTTTGAGCCAAAGGGTGTCTTTGTACCGTAATTATTAAAATTACCCTTCCGAAATCGAGGCGGGTCAAAGCGAGTCGAGGCGGTTAAACTATGTGATTAAAGTAATTATTGTATTTTCACGAAATGTCGTTTATTTAATTCGACTACACAAAACTAGGAATCACAAATATATGCATGCATTATCCCTGTCATACTATGTCAAACTTTTAAGCTTTCGCGGCTTTTTTGAACGGAATCTTACCGCGATTGTATTGTGATGTATTATTTTCCTGATATTTCGGCGATGTTGCAAGCACCATGATAACGGGGGAATTGAAGTATCGCGGGTAGTTGAACTATTATGAGCAGACAAGCCTGTCTACCCTTTTTCTTATTCGTTTGCCCGTAACACTGGAACTCGTACGAAAGTCACTTTGACAATACACACTACCCACATCACTAGGTTTATTTGGACATATCGATTATCTATTGTTTTCTATTGCATTCTGGCATTCTGTCGATAATAATGGAACGTCAAGCCGCGTTTCTACCGTTTGTTTAAGAGGCAACGGACAAACTGAGTAAAAACTTAGATAAAAACCATTTTTACCCCGATACAGAAAATTTATCAAAATCTACCTTCCCCAAAGGATAGTTTCCCATTAGAACATCCAGGTGTCTATAAAATAGATTGTAGCTGTGGAAGTTACGTTATTTTAAATACGACTACCATGCGAATAAATCCTATTGCATCATTTTAATAATAACTAACTGGCGTGGCGGGATGGTAATGCCATATGCATAAGTTCACCGGCTATCTAACCCTCCAAACTGGAACGCGAGATAGACAAGCATTGACACTATAGTGGCAGAAATGGAGGTATTAAAACGCAGGCGAGGCGTTGCAGAACTCACAGTAAGTAATCACTATGTAAGTGATAGAGTATTAGCCTTTTTTCGCCTCTTACGAGTTGCCTAGCAGTAAGGCAATTAATCTATTCTTTAAAAAGGGCCTGGAACAACAGGGATTTCTTGCTATATATACAATGCGAATGTGGAAGGATATAGATATCGGGGAAGATCAAGACTGACGCATCATGATCAGATTGATCGAGTACTATCCGAAGGTGGTGTCAAGAGTCTTCGCAACCGTCGTGTTTGAATGAAGAGAGTAATGAACGTGGAGAAAGATAAGTAAGTCTACAAGATCGTGATATATGTCACTCGGCCCTCTCTGCCTACCCCGTATGGGATCTGGCTAGAAGTTATGTTATATTTTTGTTCAATCCAACATGATCAACTTATTTTTCCGGGATAAAAAGTACCTTATGTGCTAATCCAGTTCATCATTTTTTTACTACGTGATCGAGTTCTGCATTGTCTCGCCCGGGTCTGGTACCACCGCCTTACCTATTCGGCCATAGCGCCTTACCTATTCAACCATAGCGCCAGTGCTTGTCACTGTCATGTTTCGGTTTGGAGGGTAAGGTTTTTTTTATGTTATAAGATAGCAAACAAGCAGATGGGTCTTCTGATGAAAAGAGTCAACCATCGCCTATAGACACCAAAGATGTTAATGGTGTGTTGCTATCTTCTGGCGAGGTCTAATACCACATGCATAAGTTTACCGGCTACCTTATATACCGGAATAGATAAGGCGGTGGTACCAGGCCAGGTCGAGCCGATGCAGAACTCTACCACCTAATAGTCACGATGGTAGAGACGCGCATAGACTCGATCGCTTTTTACGACCTGCCTGGCAGAACGGCAGTTGGCCTATTCTTCAAAGGAGCCCGGGACCAACACGGGAAAAAAATCATGCGTGCAGCTATGTTAGACAAATAGCGATAATGAAACAACGAGGAAACGAGTCGACAAACTTTTCTCATATTATGTAGTTTATGCTGGGCGAAATCTATACGTATTAGGTAAAGTTTTCAAAAAATTGCCTAATCCATAGTAATAATATTTTTTTTTTTTGCAATACTAAGTCTGTCTCTCTCTTCTTCAAACCTAAGTCACTGAATCGATTTGAATGAAGTTTGACACAAAGATAGTTTTTGACCAGACAAAGGACAAAGAATAGTTTTTATTCCGGTAATCCCACGGGAACGGGAACTATGCGAGTTAAACTCCAGGAATGTCTATCTTTTAAACCACGATAATAGAAATAACTAAGGCTATGTTTATTTCTGAAATTTTCCCACACGGACGAAGTCGCGAGCACAGCTAGTTAATAATAAAGAAGAAAGGGCATAGGATAAAAACCATCCTATATCCTTTCTCAGTTTTCAAACTATCTTTGTACCAAATTTTATCAAAATCGTTTCAGTTGTTTACGCGTGAAGAAGAGACAGACACACAGACAGTTGTATAGTAGACAGTGTATTAGTATGGATAAAATATTGATGACCGTCACTGCGATGCTAGTAAAGGCGATGTTAATAAAGCTCATTTATTATTTTTCAAGTAAATAAACAACAAACACTTAATTTCTCTAAGTTTAATATGAGGAAAAAGTTTGATTGCATTCAATAGTCCCGAGGCTACGTCGACCCGCTTCTTTTGTTTGCCCAAACATTTATCCACAGTGTTACACTACGTCACCTGGGATTCGTGCGCGTTGAATACACTTTTCAAAATGAACACAAAGACTACGCTGAATATCTCTACCGAAAACAGCTTTTGTGAGAGATTATTTATTGTTTTGGTTTTCACAGACATTAAGCGTTTATTTTCATACTAGTTGCACGTTATAACTCAGATGTGTAATCGTTGAACGAATAAAGAAATAATAATTTCGTTATTTACTAGCTACGTCCTGCAGTTTTTAATTATTTTTTTTATGTCATAAGAAAGCAAACAAGCAGATGAGTCTCCTGTTGGAAAGAGTCAACCATCGCCTATAGACACCAAAGATGTTAATGGTGCGTTGCTATCTTGTGGCGAGGTCTAATGCCACATGCATAAGTTTACCGGCTACCTTACCCTCCAAACCGGAACACGACAGCGACAAGCACTGACTCTATTGCGGCAGGAATAAGTAAGGCGGTGGTACCAGACCCGGACGAGACAATGCAGAACTCTACCACCTAGTAGCCACGATGATAGTGACTCGTATAGCAAATCGGTCGTCTTTTACGACCTGCCTAGTAGAACGGCAGTTGGCCTATTCTTCAAAGGAGCCCGGGACCGAACGAAGTCGCGGGCAACAGCTAGTTTTAAATAAACAGGGACTTTACGGAAAAGGTGCGACTACAAAAATAAACATTTCTAGTGGAATTAAACGTTTGCTAAATGTTTAATTTTTGTGAATGATATCCAAAATTTATAATTGCACAATTCTTTTGCTTTATAATAATTATCCAAGAATAATAAATCGTCGATAGAACATAAAATGGAAGAGCCCTTAGGCTAATAAACGATGAAAAGCTTATAATTAAAAAAATACACACACTTGAGCATAGTCCCCAGCTTATCAGTTTTTTGTAGAACGCACTTTGGTGAATGTGCGAAAGCTCTCTTCAAACTTATTGGATCCTCGTCATAGACGCAGACACAAGTTCCATCCGTAGGTTGAGAATGTATCAAAAACTTTAACAAAACCGTTTGACAGCTCTTTTTTCATTCGACTCGCCAAGATTTGGAACGAACTTTCCTCCGTGTTAGTCCCGGACTCCTTTGAAGAATAGGCCAACGACCGTTCTGCCACGCAGGTCGTAAAAAGCGACCGATTGGCACTACCACAATGGCTACTAGGTAGAGCGCTGCATTGTCTCGTCACGATCTGGTACCACCGCCTTACCTATTCCTGCCGCAATAGCGTCAGTGCTTGTTATGTTCCGGTTTGGAGGGTAGGGTGGCCGGTAAACTAATGCATGTTGCATTAGACAATACCTTTGGTGTCTTCAGGCGGTGGTTGACTCTCTCCATTAAGAGACCCATCTACTTGTTGACTATCTTATGATATAAAAAAAGAACTGCCTGGACGTATTTTTCATGACATTTAAAGTTCTGGAACCTTAAAGAGTATAATGAACCGGTTTCTTTTAGATAGTTGTATACCATCGTCGTCTTCATCGAAACTTTTCATTTTACAAACGCCTTTTCCAATGAAAATTAAAAAGAAATAGCGTTAGTGCGTGCCGCTGATCTGTTCCGGTTTGGAAGGCAAGTTGACTTACGCATGATGCATTCCAACCTAGCTACACAAACGTGTACACAAATAACTTGTTTTTTGTTTACAGGCGATGGTTATCGCTTTTTATCAGGAGAACCATCCGCTTATTTGCTATCTTATTAAATAAGAAATAAAAATATTTTGTTTTATTTATTTACAATTTTTAATAGCTTATTATTGTATTATTAAATGTTAGGCTGCGTGTTATTCTTTTAAATAGATATAAAAGTATTTTGGACACAGTGTTCTTGGTAAAACATTGTAATATATACATTGTTAAGTTGTTATAAAAAACTTTTTGTTTCAGTGAAAATAGTAAAAACTATGTAAGTGGTGGTATAAAAGCGTTGATTAAATTATAAAAGGACTTCATTTCTAAAGTTAGTATTAACAATGGAATGTCCTACTGTGAAATATCTTTGTAAATAAAAATGTTAAATGAGGTCGACTCGTTAGTAACGCCGACGAAAGCGACAAACGTTTTGAGCGGAAGGAAAACTTTTCTAAGCTTATATTTTTCTTAACAAATATCTCATCGAATATGTATTTTTAGAGTAGTTTATTTTGTTATTATTATATATTAAATAATTATTATTACATGTATGCATGCATAAATTTAGTTTTTTTTTATAATTTAAAAATTATTTAGTGTTGTTACTATTAAATACATTTTGAACGAAAATAAAAGTATATTTTCTGAATAATTATGTCACTGAATATACACACACTTATACAGTTACACTTTTGGAAGGGAATCTTTTCTAAGTGTATATCTCATCGAATTCGCACATTTTTTGTTTTAAATAAATACTCGATACATTAACAATTAACTTCAGGAACTGCGAGTATGATAGTATACTTATTTTTTTATATCGATAACTTAAAATTAACCCTATTAAGACTTGATTGTAAAAAATATGTGTAAACGATTGATCCTGCCGACCATCCCTGAAATTTCCCGCTAAATTGAGGTAATTTAAACTAAAAGGATTAAAAACTATTAGCACAGATTTTTTCAGTTCAAACATCTGTTTTGTTAAAAATGGCAATATACCTATTAATTTTTGAAAGGTTGTTTATTTGGAAATGACGATCGATTTTGATCTTTCGAATGGCATTCGACTCAATTTTAGACATCTAAAATATTGCTTTAGCTAAATAACCAATAGGTTAAAATTTCGAAGCAGAGTTTTTTCAAAAATTTTTGTTGTTCCTAAATCCCAAACGAATTGACCGATTTTATCCAATGAACGGTATTTAAGGCAAATTTTAAGGAGAAGATTTGATATGATTTTTAAGTTAATCGGTGTATTAGCCTGAAAGTTATTTCAAAAATATTAAGTAAATTTGCTAAAAATAACGTAATTTTAATATTTGAAGAGCTGTTACTTTTGAAAATTAGATTCGATTTTGATTTTTGAAACGACATTTGACGTAGTTTATTTAGTACTAAAATATCGTAGAATATCAAAAACTTATTGGTTGAACAATTTCGAAGTTATGTCGAAAAACAACTTTTTTCAAATTGTTTCGTCAACGATTACTCCCAAACGGGCAAACCGATTTTGATACAATTTATGCATTAGACGTAGTTTTATGAGGAACAGAGCTGATTAGTTTTTGTACTCAATTGGTACATTAATCTGGAAGTTAAGTTAAAAAAATAGTGTTTTGTCAAAATTTTTTTGAAGTTTTTTTTTTAAATTACTCAAAACCTCCTGGGCCGAATTGGTTCAAATTTTCAGAAGGTTAGTTAGTTAGGTTTCTAAGTTAAGCGGAATCCAATCGAATGATATCAACCATATTTCGATCGGTCCAGCCTTTCGAAAGTTATGTGATGTCTACATACACACACACACACACACACACACACACACACACACACACACAAACGCACACACGCGGGAACATAATCGGAAAAGGTTTCTAGGACCTCAAAACGTGGACATCTGGTGAATACTCGATTTTCGAAAATCGGAGCAAAATCCTTATCTACATAGGTACGTAGCGGGAAGTTTATTGTGTCTTCATGACCGCGCCGTTGGTCTTGGTTAGCGAACCTAACTATTAATCATGGGGGCTCGAGTTCGATTCCCGATAGGGACAAACATTTATACGATGAGCGTAGATCTTTGTATTTCTGGATCTAGGTGTTTTTTAAGTATGTAACAGTATTTATGAATGTATTTCTATTTATTAGTATCGTTGACTTACAACCATGAAACTAGCAAATAATTTGCTTACTTTGGAGTTAGTGTAATTTGTCCAGCGATATTATTATTCTTATGATACCACTACTATAATCAAATCCGAATCAGCATTTTCACTGCGTTTAGCTGTGAAAGCGGAACAGACAGACAGACTTATGAATTAATAAATTAATAAATACGGCCGTCGAGAAAAAATTACTGATAATACTGCCTAAAATACTAATTTGATCAGGAAACTCGACGAAGAAATGTCGACTGAAACCGTTAAGCCGTCTTAAGCCGAAATTTTGTCATTTTACCTACTATCTACGTCTGCAGACGCTAACTTTACTTGTACTTAACCCACATAAAAAATCAATATCCAGCCAACTGTCTCGTCAAAGAGCAAATCGCTTAGCAGCAGTCAGACAGAAACCATATCACTTACTCTTATTGTATTAATAAACAAACTCGCAGCGCCTACTCGAAAACCAATTTCTTATTCATATGAAAACGTAGGAATTTCACCTTAATGTAATAATTAATTTTACCCATTTCAGGAAAATTCAAGTCTTTTGTTTTGACGAGATTTTTTTCTAACTAATATTTCCAATTATTTTCGTGTTATAGCACTCAGCCCGTGCTTGGGAAACTGGAAAAACCTTAAAAACAACAAAGAAAAATATCGACACGCGGGATTTGAACCTGCGACCATTTCCCTAAAGCCGGGATCCCGCCTGTCGATATTTTTCTTTGTTGTTTTTAATATTTCCAAATTTACTCTAAGTTTTTTTTTATATTATAAAATAGCAAACAAGCAGATGGCTGTCCTGGTGGAAAAAGTCAACCATAGACACCAAATGTATTAATGGCGACATAGACCTCATTACATAGACTCGGCAATAGAATGCCACATGCATAAATTTACCGGCTACCTTACCCTCCAAACCAGAACACAACAGTAACAAGCACTAAGACTAAGAATAAGGCGGTAGTACCAGACCCGGACGAGACAATACAGAACTCTACCACATAGTAGCCACGATGTTAGTGACTCACATAGCCAGGCGGTCGTCTTTTATGACCTGCCTGGCCTGAAAGGCAGCCACCCGGCGGCTGGCCTATTCCTCAAAAAAGCCCGACAGCAACACGGGGAAAAATTACGAGTACAAAAACAAAGAATTTCTCCTTAATATAACAAGTAATTTCTATTAAGTAAAACTCACATATTTTGTTTTACAATTTTTTTAACTATTATTTCTAAATTTATTCAACAAATTTTGATTTTCTTTTATCTTCCTGATTCTTTATAACATTTTTTCCGTGTTGATTTGACTCACTTTTTAAAGTATAAATCAAATGCCTTACTGCTAGGCGTCTCGTAAAACGCAAGACAATACTAATACGTGTCACTACCATTATGACTACTAACCAGTTAAGTATGCAATAGAGCTCTGCAAAGTTTCGATCGAGTTCAGTACTCCTTGCGTAAGTAGATAAGTAAAGTCAGAGGGTGTGTGGTGTCCGTTAAAATGGTATCAAAAGCCACGAGTTCGGAAAATCACTGTTTGTAAGCAATGAACTTCAATACCTAAGCGCGGGTGTCAATATATAAACATTTTTATTTGATAATTACGTCAAAATTTAAGTACATATTTTTTACATATTCGTTATTACAATCGAATATTGAACATAATATTGTGGCATGTATTTTATATATAACTAGCTGTTGCCCAAGACTTCGTCCGCGCGGACTACGTTTACTCAGCACAGCTTCTCCCCGTAGGTGATAGCGTGATAATATGTAGCCTATATGTTGACCCGACCTGTTAGTAATATTCATGCAAAATTTGAAGTAAATCCATGCAGTACTTTTTGAGTTTACCCCGGACATACATACAGACAAACAGACAAAAATTCTAAAAACTATATTTTTGGCTTCGATATCGATTGTAGATCACGCCCCAAGTATTCTTTTAAAAAAATATTCAATGTACAGTTTTGACTTTCCTACGATTTTATTATATGTATAGATGCTCAGTGTAATATATTTACTATGTTTATTTTAGTGTATGTTAAACATACGTTTAGTATGTAGAGTTTTTTTACTAATAAACCTTTATAATAAACATCTTATTTTCTATTTTCTATATACAATATAACGGCATTGGCTATGCCTATTTAAAAAAGATGAAAGAAAAGAAAATCCGAACTTAACAAGATATCGCCCTCTTATCCGAATCTCCCGATGCGTTATCTCAATTGTAAGGCTCTCTGGTTTATAAACATGATATATCTCGGTGTAGCAAAGACAACGTTTTCTTTATACTTAGTAGACATTTTTAAAGATAAGCATATTTGATCTAAAATAACTTGACTTTGCCCCTTTAAGTGTTTGCTTCCTCAGATCTCCGATTAAGTTTTTTTTATTCGAAAATGTATTTCTTTTAGGGTATTCTATGGGAATATAGGGTACCTCTTTGGTGCCGTGGAATTTTGATGAAGATTGGATTATATATATAAGGTTCCAAAGATACATTAAATTAGAACTCGGCTATTTCAGTTTCACTGCGTTTATAATTCCATACTAGAGGTTTACAGCGCGGTTTAGATCCTAGCTTTGTTGAAATAAAAATATAGAAAATATATTATCATCGAGTATATCGATATAGAAAATATATATGCGAGTCAGACTCGCGCACGAAGGGTTCCGCACCATCATCTATAAAAGAAAATCACGTTAGTTGTACGTATACTTAATGTAATGTAATATTTATTTCATGTATTAGGTAAATATTTTTATAGTTAATATATTCACAAATACTCACCTTTTTTGGAAATCTTTAAGTTTCTACCTGTTTATTAAGATCGAGTAAAAAATTGCTTAAAAATTACGTTAATTGTATGGGAGCCTACATTAATATTTACTTTATTTTCATTTAATTATTTATTTTTAAAGGTAAATATAATATACAAATAAATATTCTGTAAAAATTTTAAGCGTCTACCTGCTACTGTCCTTAATATTGAGCAAAAAAGTACGAAAAAGCACGATTATTGTATATAAACCCCCTTAATATTTTCATTTTTTTATTTTTAGTAGTTGTTATAGTGGCAACGGAAATACATAATTTGTGAAAATTTCAGCTTTTTAGATGTCTCGGTTTATGAGATGACAGATGACAGACAGACAACGGAGGCTTAGTAATAGGGTCCGATTTTACCTTTTAGGTACGGAACCCTAAAAAGAGGAACTGATTCCATATAACAGTATATAAATTAGTATAGAAGTCAGTGGTCAACCTATAATAAGTGAAATAATTAAGCAATAAAGATTATTACAATTGTTTAAAGTATAAATACAAATGATGGGGCAACTTGCACCGATTTGGTTTTGACTAAATTACGTTCAAAATATAACACTACTATACATATAGCAAGCTTTCATAAATATCTAAAAACGATGTTTATTTTTCCTTTTGGAAAACCACCTGCTTGTTTGCTATCCTATAATGTATATGTCGCAGTGAAATTGTGAATAGCCGTTAGATTATAATCTACCTAGAGATTTTATGATTTGGTTAGGTTAGGTTAGCAGTTAAATTATAATATCACTTAGGTAAATTATAATCTAACGGTACTGATAATTTCACTGCGACATATATAAAAAACCTTTAAGACTTTTTTTCCCCTTTAATACAAACAAACGGGACTCAAAAATTGTTTTTAAAAGTGAATATGACAAGTTTATTTATTGTTTGCTTGAGAGATTATTCTAAACGCAGAATCAAATTATCGTGCAACTTTTACCAGTAGCGCAAATGTGCTACAAAGTAACGGAAGATCTTTGCATTGGATTAGATGCCGCAATTATTATAGCGAGAGAGAATTATGGTGAAACGTCAAGTTAAATTACGGAAGAAGGTGATAAATAAAACATACCGAAATGATTCTTTAGGAAGGAGCGTTAAATTAAGGAAAAAATATATATTTATAAAATTAATAAATGGATCTCGTTCAAAATAATAATAATAATAATAATAAATATTCACGGGACAAGTTACATTATTGATCTAACCCCAAAGTAAGCAAATTATTTGCTTGTGTTATAGGTGTTAGTCAACGATACTAATACATAGAAATACGTATATAAATACTTTTACATACATAATATATACCATTGTATATACCATTAATCACTTGGTATATACCATTAATCAAAATAATTATAAACAAGTGCTACTATGCTAATTTTTATACTTTTGACTGTGGTGATTTAGACATAATAGTAAGGATGTAATAAATATTACTAAATAGTAAAAATATTTTAAGATAAATTAAAGTGTATTTTTCAAATAAATATATCACATAATATTAATAATAAATAAATATTGCTAGAAAAATTACACGAATTGATCTAACCCCAAAGTAAAAAAAATAATTGATACGTGTGGCATTAACTTATGCACGTGGCTTTAGACTTCGCCACAAGATAGCAACGCATCATTAACATCTTTGGTGTCTATAGGCCATGGTTGACTCTTTCCATTAGAAAACCCATCTGCTTGTTTGCTGTTTGTTTGCTCATAATAAAAACCCAAACTTAAAAATACAAACATCTATGATCATCACAAAAATGTTTCTTCCTGTCGGGAATCGAAACCGAGTCCCCTGGATTTGTATTAAGTTCGCTGAATACATAATAAAAACCCAAACTTAGAAATACAAACATCTATGCTCATCACCAAAATGTTTGTTCCTGTCGGGTATCGAACCCGAGTCCCCTCAATTTATAGCTAGGTTCACTAACGACTTACCAACGGGGTGGTCTATATAATTTTTTTTCTTAACGTATGTCTCATCGAATAGATTTATTTTGATTTGAAATAATAATTATTCGATATTTTTAGATAGCAAACAAGAACATGAGTCTCCTAATGGAAAGAGACAACCACCGCATGTAGACATCAAACGTGTTCATGGTGAGTTGCTACCCAAAAGGCGGGTTTTTTTTATATCATAAGATAGCAAACAAGCAGATGGGTCTCCTGATGGAAAGAGTCAACCATCACCTATAGACACCAAAGATGTTAATGGTGCGTTTCTATCTTGCGGCGAGGTCTAATGAAACATGCATAAGTTTACCGGCTACCTTACCCCCCAAACCGGAACACGACAGCGACAAGTACTGACGCTATTGCGGCAGGAATAGGTAAGGCGATGGTACCAGACCCGGTCGAGATAATGCACAACTCTACCACCTAGTAATGCCACTTAAGTTGAGAGGTTGTATTACCCTCCAAACAAACAAGACAATGACAAACTCTAACCCTGTTGCGGTAGGAATAGGTACCAAATCTAGGCAAGATGTTGTAGAATTCTACCACCTAGTAGTCACGACAGTAGTGACGCGTATTCGTTTGCCTTTTACAAACTGCCTGGCAGAAAAGCAAACGGTCTATTCTTCAAATGAGACCTAGACCAACAAACATACACAAACACCCATATATGCACAAATTCTACCATTATAATTATGCAAACTTACAAAAATACTTTACTATCTTCTATACAATACTATAATACAAATAAATAAAATTGGAATGTCTGTTTGTAATATTAAATTTACAATTTTTTACTAAATGCATATGGATATATACACGGTACATATACCAAAACAACGTTTTTTACAATTTTTGTCTGTCTGTCTGTCTGTTTGTTCCAGCTAATCTCTGAACTAGCTGGACCGATTTTGACGGGACTTTCACTGGCAGATAGCTTATGTAATAAGGAGTAACTTAGGCTACTTTTATTTTAGAAAATTTTCACGCGAACGAAGTCGCGGGCACAGCTAGTAAAAAAATAATTTCTTAAGAGTAAAGGCCCATCCCACCTGTTCCTGTACAAATTGTCGGAGAGGTAATTGCATAAAAAGCGTAAATGAAGCGTATCTTATAAGAATAAGTCCTTTTGATAAGCTTAATCAGATTAAAATAGGAAAAAAACGGTTTTGTTCTTAAAAAAATACGAGAAAGCAAGGATTTAAAACGTTGATTGGTTCGCCGCGTTTTATGCTTAATATTATAGCAGCTCGGAGTCTGGCGGTAGGATATTGCCACTCTCTTGCCTCGGATGAGCACGTAAAGCTGTCGGCTCCGGTTATCGCCAGAAACAGTCAATAATCTCTTTTCGGGTCGGTAAAATGCGGCGATAGGACCGCCACTCATCTCGCCAACCGACAAACTGGTGAATTATGGTGAACCCGATGAATAGACGTTAAGTTTACTCTACCTACCGCGCAAAGGATACCGGCGTAATTATACTTTACAGAATACAACAGTGATAAGCACAGACGCTACGTGGCTAGAAAAGGTAAAGTGATGATGTCAAAATGATTCAAAAAATTTACTATTGAATTGTGATGATGCTTGCACGTTAGACCATTTGTTAGCATTTTAATAAATGCCTGGCAAGAAGGCAGTTGATCTGTTATTCGAAAGCTGCTGGATTCTACATGGGCCTTTTATTTGTTATCGTCAGGACCCCTGGACTACAAGCTTTTTTATATTTGCTGACAAGATGGACAGCTTCTTAAGTATTTTTTATATTGTATACCGCCCTGTTGGTTGAGTGATTAACGACCCTGACTACGCAATCAATGGGGTTCGGGTTCGATTTCCGACAAACATCTATGCTTATCACATAAACACCTGCATTTATGTGATGAACATAGATATTTGTATTTCTGGGGTTGGGTGTGTTTAAATGTGTTTTTCTATGTATTAATACAATAGACTAACGAAATATCACAAGCAAATAATCCGCTTGATTTACAGTTAGATCAATTCGCGTAAAATTTTCCAGAGATATTTATTTATTTATATCGGGTGTCCCTTTACCTTATATAATTCTGTGCGTATACTATTGTATAGAAACAAGAGCTCTATGTATCAGAAACGTCATGAACGTTTGTAGTTCTACGGTTTGGCAAGAATATAATATTACAAGATGAAAACCCGGCTTCGCTCGGAAGTCTCGTAATAGATACGCAATCTTATATACTAACTCAAATAGTAGACAATGTAAAAATAGTAGACAAATAAAAAAGTAGCAACACTGTAGTGACTTCTTCTTTCAACTATTACGGTGGTTTAATCTCGGATGAATAATTAGTTCCATGGGTTTAATAAAGACAACAAAGACAAAGTTGATTTAATAAACCATAGTGTTGCTATTTTTTAATTTCTACTCCTTTATGAACGAAGAAAAAATAAGTTTCACGATAATCTGCGCTCCCTTCTACTATACTTTAATAAATGTATCGAAGAATACATGTATTAAAGTATCGTAGAACCCTTTGTTGTATCACACAGAGGTGATTAGGTGATACAACCCTTTGTTGTATCACCTCGATTTGAGGATACTCTTCTGACAGCCTCAGCTAGTATCGGAATCCTGGGAGTCGACATATCGAATTACGTTCAGTTTCGCAGTCATTTGGAAGGCAAGGCTAAACTATCCCCTAAAAAGCACGGTGTGTTCAGCAGAGCGAGACAGTACTATTTGCCGGCCCATCGCCTTCAACTTTATAAAGCACAGATTCGACCTCACAAGGAGTACTGTTCTCATCTCTGGGCCGGAGCTCCCCAGTACCAGCTTCTTCCTCTTGATCGCATTCAGCGTAGAGCGGTTCGAATCGCTGACGACCAGGCTATTTCGAAACAGCTTGACTCTTTGGCATTACACGGAGATGTAGGTTCACTCTGCGTCTTCTATCATATTTATCATGAGGAGTGTTCCGACGAGTTGTTTGGATTAATTCTTGCCACCGAACTCCACCATCGGACATCGGGTCAAAATTTGAAGTTCCATCCTCACCATCTCGATGTCTAGAAATCCACAACTGTGCGTATCTCCCGACACTTTTTGCCTCGCACTACTTTGTTGTAGAATCAATTACCGGCAGGGGTGTTACCGAACGGATACGACATAGGGACCTTCAAGAAAAGAGCTTACTCATTCTTAAAAGGCTGGCAACGCAACTGCAAGACCACTGGCATTGCAGATGTCCATGGGCGGCGGTGATCACTACCATCAGGTGCACCTCTTGCTCGTTTGCCCCCTCTTCTATAAAAAAAATGCTCACACCATCTACACCACATATTTGTAACCTTTAAAGAAATATGGCCGATTCATCTGTCAGCACCGTTAGGATTTTTAATCACTATTTTAACAAAATACTTGACAATCCGAATTTTGCAAGTATATGTTTTTGACTCAAAATGATTATTTTTTACGCTTTATAATTTAGGTAAGGTTTCGATTGA
This sequence comes from Apodemia mormo, assembly GCA_036924255.1. Classification (NCBI taxonomy): domain Eukaryota; kingdom Metazoa; phylum Arthropoda; class Insecta; order Lepidoptera; family Riodinidae; genus Apodemia; species Apodemia mormo. The sequence goes on from JAUPFN010000002.1 coordinate 39,649,718, forward strand.
GTCTACCGAACCATTGATAAATTATTAACGTAGATAATACTATTATTGTATGCATAAGAAAAAACTGTGGTGTAGCACTCCTAGATCACGTTCGTTGAGCTACCTGGCTTTCCCCGTAAGATTAGGTGTAAATATATGTATGTATGCAGGAGTGAATTCCTGTAAAGCGACAGACCAATAATTTGTAGCAGTAAACTTGAATACTATTTGAACAACATAGGTAAATATACGGTACGCAATACATGAGCTTAACGAAGGCTGCATCCACTGGTTCAAATTTGAATGTATATTGCTTGCCTTGTCGCTTGATATGCTCCCAGAGCACGTATAATGCGTCAGTACAGAAAGCAATATTGAGAACGGTAGGTATATTTTATAGAGATCAACAAGCATATAATTATAATACGAGTACACGATAATTTATTGCTATTGTTATTAGGTTGAAAGTATTGTCACGCTAGTAGTACTACTACTACCAGTACTAGTAGTTAAATTAACCATTACTGGCACTTTTAGTAGGTCGACAATTTTGTAGTTACTCCCGAATTGGAACGCGGCCTCACACTGAACACATCCAACGAAAAAAAATACCGGCCTCTCTTTTTTTAAATTAAAATTTTAACCAATTACAATAATTGTCAGAGATTTGTGTGAGGAGCATTCATTCTCAGGCTGTTTTGACCTAACAATAATCTGAATTTTTATAATAACTTTTTTTTGCATAATAATTGCGTTTTAATACATTTTTTAAATTTATGTATCGGTAAATCTCTCATACCTTTGGAAATCTTATTGGAAATGCGTATAAACTATGCCCCATAAATGATTCACTTGTTCTGTGAAGATAATATGGATGCGCAACAAGATTGTTTTTGTTCCTTGTATTTTTAGCGATTCGGCAATGTTTATGAGTGTTCATTACATTTTTTAATGAATATTGCGATATTACATTAAAAATATTCAATTTTTTTAAATTTTTATCACAGCGAAACTCTTGGAACAAGACTGTAAATTTCTTTTTTTAATACAAATATTGTTCTTGTATCATCGGGCTTTCCCGAGAAGAATTCCATAAAACAATGCTGTAAAAGTAATTGAAATAATATACAACTCGAGCAGTATCAACATCAGTTAGCTGACTAATTTTTTTTACTGCATAAGCAACTCAGCCATGTCTAGTTGTTATAATAAGTTTGCTATTTATGACATTTACATTGTAGTTACAGGCAGAATGAATCGGACCATTAGCACTTTTGGCTTATGCATACGAATGCTTTTTCCATCAGGAGAGCTTTCTGCTTGTTTGCTATTTAATGACATAAAAAAACAAAAATTTACTTATTGACTAAATTGGTAGTGAGATTTTTTTTTTTTTAAAAATTTACGAATCTCCTGGCGGAAAGACATCTATATCACTACACAGTATAAAACAAAGTCGCTTTCTCTGTCCCTATGTCCCTATGTATGCTTAAATCTTTAAAACTACGCAACGGATTTTGATGCGGTTTTTTTAATAGATAGATTAATTCTTGAGGAAGGTTTTAGTATACAAACCTTTCCGATATTTCTACGGGAACAAAAGCTACGCGGGTGAAACCGCGGGCAGGTCGCTAGTTAATATTATAAATGCGAAAGTTTGGATAGATGGATGTTTGATTGGATGTGTGGATGTTTGTTCCTCAATCACGCAATACTGATTTGAATGCAATTTGGCACACAGATACATATGACCTGGAATAGCACATAGGCTACCATTTATCCTGGAAAAATTTAGTGATCCCGCGGGATTGATCAAAAACTTTTACAATGCAGCGGACGGCACGCAGTAGCTAGTGTTAAATATTGTATGTAAGGTAGCGCGTCTATATTCATATCTAGCGCGAATCAGAATTACAGTAGAACGATTATTGCATTCCTCATAAGTGAAGTATTGAGGTACAACATGGCAAAGTAAAACATTTTTCTGGACTACTCATATATCACAGGATTATTTCCTATTAAAAACCGACTAATTCCACCATTTATTCATTCATTTATTCATTCATTCAACCATTTAATCATTTTCTAAATTAAATGAGCGTTATGAGACATGCACTTCTAGATTTTCCATTTTTTAAATATGGCTTGATATTGATTGCCTCATACCTTCTTAGTTTAGTCAACCTTACTTTATAATTAGTCAACCGAATATTGCAGTGAATCTCGTGACATGACCCAGAAACAATATGGCTTCCTTTGTATCGTGGCTACTAACTCAAACGCGGAGCTACTAAGCCTATCAAAGACGATTAATTCATCACATGGGCATTGTATATTAACTTGTAAAATAAGTTACCTATATTAATTAGGTGGTAGATGTCTGTATCGTCTCGATTTTGTGCTACCATCTTATTTAGTTGTGCTATAATACCGTTGATAAACATATAACATCATCATACAAGATACGGCTAGGCTAATGAAATTTTTCACCACAAAATCGACTACTTGCTAGGTGGTAAAGTTTCGGGTAATAATATATAAATACGAAAGTCTATCTCTAAGTCTAATGACTAATTGCACCACACTTGGCTTAACTTAGGACAGTCTTTAGTGATATGCTGTTATATTCTTTTCATATAAGAAAGAAGAGACAACATACTACAGTCCGCGCGCGAGCTCTGAGGAATTTTGAGGAATGTTGACGTGCAGTGAAGAGAGAGAGCGACGTACACAGAGCACACCTGCAGGCTTAGGATAAGCAACACGATAAAATTTTATCGACCTCGTTTTTTCGACTTTTATGTCACTTTCTCGATTCGCTAACGCATTTGACACTTGATTCGACATGATACTTCAAAGGAAGAGAAAATGATCAATTTTACTCGACGGTAGTTATTTTCTCTATCGATCGAAACGTCTTGCTGTCATTTTATCGATTTGTCATTTGACACTTCGTTAAAATTTGGTTAAAATGTTGATAACCTTATCCACTATTTCATATTATTATACTTTAATTATACAATAATTACAAAACTTTTTGATTTCTATTCATTTTATTAAATATAGATTTCGGTCCAGTGTTGGCAGTAGTATGTATGGCAGGCAGGCAGGCAGGCAGGCAGTATGGCATATATGTATTTAATAGTGGTGGCAGTTCCATATTATACCTATTATGTGCTAAATATCTACGGTTAACGGCAAGCCTGCAAAATACAAAGAAGGCACATAGGAAATTTGTGTGATCTTTTTACACAACGGACGGAGCATTCCAATCACTATAGCGCTTCAATAAACCCAATAACCATGGCTCTCTAAATAATATAGACCCTTGTGAATTTTGAGGTTTAGAGCCACACACCGATCAAGGCATGCCTCTTTAGTTAAAGGTAAGTGAACATAAGAAACTTGTAATTCAGTTTCTAGTAGATATGACAGCCATCCAACTTCATTAACTGTAATAACAGAATATCTTTCTAGTAAATACTAATTTGACTTAGGTGAACTCAATAAAGTTATATTTTTTCAAAAGTTATCTGTAGTTTTTCGAGTTTCTTTTTTAAACAGTTAATATGTTACATATACATGTCAAGTGTATGTTAAATTTCAGCTGGATACAAGTAATAATCCTTTTCTTGATGGTCAACTTTTCACAATACTTACAGCCACATACCAACAAACAACAACAATGCTTACATCATAGAATAATGATGCAAATGTGTTATTCCTCTAAGGCTTGCATTGATTATGTAGTTAAGGAGTTTTTACTACCCATTCAAGTTATATTTAGTCAAAAAAAGTATTTGTTTTAATCAGTTGTTTTCAGACCAAGTTCCATGTATGATTAACATACTACTATGATGTATTATTTTCTGTAATATTCATAACTTAAAATATCCAATATGACACATGTAGTTCTCAATTACCTAGGTACCTACATGTGTAAACATTATTATTTTATATTTGTCTACATTTAAAGATAATTTACCATACAGAAAGGCAGTCAGTTCTTGTTATTATTGTTTATTACAATAATATATGTCAATAAAAAATATAATTATTATTTGCAGATAAGACTTCAACTGCAGAATTTTTAATATTACTGACAAATATACTAGAAGAACAAATGATGCCCTCATATGGCATAATTGAAATGGATGAAATGCGTAGACTACACAATAGAAGATATTGACGGATCCTATGTATACTGGTGCAACTTGCAAAACAACGGAAACCATTTTCTTGCCTCAAAAGCCTTAAAATTACCTTATATTACCTAATGTAATAAAGTATTTGAAAATTTGTACAAATTTTCAAATACTTCTATTGATTTATGTCAAAACTAGCTGTTGCCCGTGACTTTGTTTGCGCAGACTTTGTTTACTCCGCACAGCTCCTCCCCCATAGGTGATAACGTGATAATATGTAGCCTATATGTTGACCCGACCTGTTAGTAATATTCATGCAAAATTTGAAGTTTACCCCGGACATACATTGACTTTCCTACGATTTTATTATATGAAGGTATAGATTACAAGCTACAGAACATTTAATCCGGCCTCCAGTAAAGTTGTGTCATTGCACTTGCACAAGTATACGTAGGACCCTTCGATATGATAATTACAAGTATTTTCTTTCAGAAGTGTTAACTTTGTTACTTTTGTTGTTGTTTTTTAATCGAAGTGATTTTGGTAGTAACAATACTTAGTGGATTATTGGTATAATAAAATACTTTAGTGTTGTATAAGATTTATTTAAAAAAATATATACTCTAGGCAAACTTTCTATCTAAGTATTAAATAATTTTATATAATAAAAATGAAACTTATAGTCATCAATGTCTAATTTTAAGTATAAGTTTAATGACACATTAAGTTCATAGTATTTAATGTTTTAATGCCAAACATAGATTTTACTATATGGAAAAGTCTTGAGAAATAATTTTTATTTTCTTTAATAAAGTTACAAAATGAATAAATCACACAAAATACAAAATGAATAATTATAAAAAGTGTGTAATATGAAGCAGTCTTGTAAAGAAAATTAAATTTGAGTTTTAAAAAATATACAAACACATCTACTTTACTAAACTAACAATTATTATTAATGTTTGTACTTCTCAGAATAGATAAATAATTTTCACAATTTATCACCTTATGACTTAAATTTATTAACATGTATCTTTGAATTTTCACTAATGTAACAAACTTATAGAAGATTACACGCACTATATTAAAGCTATTATATTTTAAATTTAAATGTTTTCTACAATTTAAATATTTCTTGTTATCTCGCATAATTAATCAGTAATGAAAATTCAATATCAAAAATTAGTTTACTATATAGTATGAGTAGTATGGAATTTCACTTGAAAATAAAAAATCAACAAGTAAAATATTTTGTCCTAAGATAACATTAACTTTCTATTAATTTAAATTTTAAAAATTACACATATTAGGTACATTAAGACTATCATGTTATAAACTTAATTGTTTTCTACAAATTAAAATTTATTTTTCAATCTTGCACAACCATTAAAAACAGCAAGAAAAATATAATATTCAGCATTAACTTATAAATCTTTCAAATTTCAAAAAATGTAATAAATAGAAAGGCTTCTTTATTCTATTTCCATTACTCGCTGTTTAGTCAACCTGTAAACAAATATATCTTATCAAAATGTTGTTATATATGTTTACTTAATATATTTCTTGCATGTTGCATTTTGTGTAGTGTTATATAGATTTGCATTGTAAATTATATAATGGGGTCGAAAAAACAATTGGTTACATTTATAAAAGGGAGTGAAAGAAGCCTACACTATTCTCCAGAGAAAGCTTCTCATATTATTCAGAATTTTTTTACAAGAATCAAATTTTTGATATAATCTTGAATTTATGATATTAATTTTGTAAAAAACCACAACTTTTACAATGAAAGAAATATATTAAAATATGTTTAAAATTTGATTCTTTCAGTCTACCTTGTTAGATGATTTGTCATGGAGATATGTATGTAAATAAATACTTACACAGTGTTCCATTGTTTTCCTTTCTTCCTCTAGAAACTATAATATATGAAGTATTTGTAGAATATATGGTGTTATATTATGCTTTCCCAATATTAAAGACTTTAATCTTTGGTGCTACAATTCTAGTCCATGAATCCACCATGGTGACAAAGTTAATTTATGCTTATTTTCTTATCCTGAAAAGAAAATCATAATTATTTTTAATAACCTATATAGGCTTTTAAAAAATATAAGTATAAAGAAGTACACTACTTACGTTTTATTTTGTGTTCCCATTTCACATACCTAACACAATTTAATTTTGTACTAGAATCGGAAGAATGATGATGATTTTAGAGATGTGAGAACCAAACAGTATAAATCAATAATTCCTTGTACGTAATGGTTAGATAATTAATTAATTTATAATTAATTACAAAATACAAATTAGTTAAAGTACAATACTTTTGACGTAATGTAAATAAACTTTTAATTTTTCGTATAGAGAAAATAATTCTACGAATTCTCGTGCTACTCAGTGTTACCAACTCTATTCAAAATTACAACTACTTACAAGGTTTTCTACAAAATTCAGTAGAAAACTAAATGTAAAATAAAAGGTTAATTTAAAGCTGGTGCTTATTTTGTATTATTTAATGTTACTATTAATAACATATACTCAGGAAAAATAATACATAAAAACATATTATAATAATCAAAATATTAATCAATCAAAAATAACAAAAAAATCGAGTGTAGCTCACACTCGTTTTTTCGTTAGAAGTAAATGTAAGAAGACAAAATAAAATAAAATTTATATACTCTTTGAGTAAGTCTTTGAATCAAAGAGAGATAAACTGAAAAGTCGAAAAAAAATGTTTTTCGTTCTTGAGATGTAAATCACAGACCGTGGTCCCACAAACTAACTTTTTTTTGATTAACAATAAGCTGAATATTTGTGAAAACCTTCATTTTGACGAGACAACCGTCTTTTCTATTTTCGAAAAATCTCGAATCGGGTAACTAATAAAGTTAATGCTGCGAAGATATTGGGTTCGGTAAATAATAAATAATTATTAATAACAATAATTATTTTTCGACTTTAATCGCTTGATTATATTATTAAAACTACGATGAAACTTTTGTCCTACATATTTGATGATTTTTCTGAGAATCCCACTTATGAGATTTTTAAATTGATATTAATCAGTTTAAAAATAACCTAATTTTCTTACAACAGCTTGTTAATTATTATTGTAATTCAACGGTAACTTTGTCATACACGTAAAGTGGAAACTTTTCTTAGTCTGACACTCTAAAGTTTCCCTATTTTATCTATCTTTATTAGTTAGTTACCCGATTCGAGATTTTTCAAAGATAGAAAATATGGTTGTCTCGTCAAAACGAAGCTGTTCACAAAAATTCAGTTTGTTCTTGGAGACCACGGTCTAACAGTAAGTCTTAGGTTGGATTGCTTGCATCTGGCTGATTTTTGGAGCTATTAATAGATAACATTATTTGTAACATAAAATACTGTGAATTGTATTCTGTTCTATCTTATTTTCTAGTTGGCATAATACTATACATTTATGTTTGTTTATCGTAATGCATTTTCGTGTCATTGTCAAATCACAACAATTCTATGGAAGTTTCTCATCAAAAAATTAATCAAAAATGTTGATTGATTAGTCTAAAAGAAGATGTTAATTTACTCAATAATGTTAGAATTATAATTGAAAGGAATATTTATAGTGGAAAAAATAGCTTGTTAATAATAATTGTTACGCACTTTTACGCATAATTAGTTACGCAGTTATACACCCAGAAATAAATACACGCTGGCATCTTAATTGCCCTTTACATTAAAACATCTTATGAATCATAATTCATTGTTTCAGTTTTATAGAATAAAAAACTAGTTTTGATGGTCAAAACTAAAAAGAGAGAATAATTCAAAAACCTGTAAAATATGTTTAATTACAATTGTAAATAGGTACGGCTACACTAGGCTTTGGTTATATTTCCTTCGACTCTGACAAAGAAGAGAAATGATGACAGGAAGTTATAAATGTAAACAAAAGCTCATAATGATTAACACAAGTTAAATGCACCAAAGATGTATCTTAAAAATCAGAATTAGTATAATATCTATGTCTTCTAGTGACAACATTTATTTCTCTATTCGAGTAAACTTTTTGTTTAATTTATCTATGACGTTTTAAATGTTTATCGTGGCATGCTTAATAACGCCCATCGAGATACTAATAAATGTCAAGCAAACGTCACTTTCTCGATCGATATATATCTCGTGGTGCTTATCCTAAGCCTGCTGAGCACCACTAGTCTAAGTTTGTGAAGCGACTTTAATAAAATTTGGCATGAAGATAATTGGAGATTCGGAGACAAATAAAATCTAACCTTTTCAAAAATCAACCCCTAAAAGCTGAAACAGGGAATTAAAGATTGTACGAAACATTATGTACGATATGTTAATCTAGTATGTCGTCCATATATCGGGCGTTTTGCAGAAGAAGCTGCACAGGCCAGCTAATCTACACAAATAAATACATAAATACAAATAAATAAAATTGGAGTGTCTGTTTGTAATATTAAAATAACCGCTTTTTACTAAATGCATATGGATGTACGGCTCGTAGCGGCCTGTGTACATGTATACGCATAATATATGCACTCCACTATTTTGAATTTTTAGTATCGTTGGCAGTCCTAATGACTACCTCTACTTTTTTATTTACTCCTTCCATAACAACAACATATTCTCACGACAAATCCCTTACGGGGTAGGCAGAGCAATTTTTTAAAATATCGCAAAATAGCAAACAATCAGGTGACTCCATATGTGCACCACATGCATAAGTTTACTGGATACCTTAACCCCAAACCGGAACATGGCAAAACACTGACGCTATTCCGGCGAGAACAGTTAAAGCGGCGGTACCAGACCCAGGCGAGACTATGTAGAATTCTACCACGTAGTACCCACGATGGCAGTGACTCGCATAGCCAATCGTTTTCCTCTTATGAACTGCCTGGCAGGACGGCTGATGGTCTACACTTTAAAGCAGCCCGTACCTATACGGGGGAATCGAGTGTCATATCCAGATAAGCTTGCTTCCTCCACATTCATAACTCTCTTTAATACAAATACGTCAGTTTCGAAGACTCTTGACACAGCTTTCGGACTTGATCGTCGTATGTCAGTCTTGATCTCCCCGGTACCTACGTCCATCCACATGCGCATTGTATATCAATTTTGTGTATCGTTCATCTGCCATTCTTACAGATTTATTCTGTTTCTGCAAAGTCTCTCTGATGTGAGAAAATCTCTGAAACTTTCAATTTTGCTAGATACCTTTTTTGGTAGTCAACTAGTTTAAACAGAAATATAGCGCTATTTTCAGTACTATAAACGTGTATTATGTTTATCTTAGTATTTCCTTAGCTTCTTTATAGTCGAGCCTAATCACATTATGTAAGAAACGGTCATGTACGAAGAATGTATAATCAGATTATAATACAATTTGCAATTATATCACAGATTTCTTTATCGCCGTCTCTGCATGATATAATTTTACCTATCTTTTATTACATGAAGCGAACACTTTGTATTTCCTTTTTACGAAAGTGCGCGGACTAATTTGGTTTAGTTAAAATTTACTAGCGGTTGCCCTCTGGTTGGAATTCAACCATAACATGGGCGTACCCAGGTACTGGGCCAGAGGGGGGCAGCCGTAACATTTTAAGACTATATTTTTATCTACAACAGTCTATAGTTAGTAGAGAGGTAAACAAATTCCAAGGGGAGCAGCTTAACAACAGAATTCAGCCATAAACATATAATATCTATGTGTGTGTATATTATAACGAATGCCAAATGAATTTAGTGATGTTTATTTTTATTTAAAAAAAATGTATTTCTAGCGTATTTTTTTTACTTTTTTTTTTGTACACATTAAGATCATCCTGTTTATTTTTTCTTGTGTCTATGTTTATGTTTGTAAAATTAATGTGATTCTAATATATTTATTTCATTATTTATTTAATAATTATTTTTGCACATAAAAGTCACGTTGTCTATTTTGCTGTTTGTCAACGTTTACTTTTATCAAATTAATGTGTTTCTAATGTGTTTATTTTATTTTTTATTAATGATTTATTGTACATATGAAAGTCGTGATACATTTTAATATGTGAAAATTTTACAAAAAGTGAACTTATCTCTGTAAGAGATTTCTTCCAGTAAACACGAAAGAGTAAGAAATTGATACCACTTTTGAGCTAAAGACGATGTTTTATCTATTTATAAAATTTAAACGCAGTAACGCTGCAAGAATCGACTGCCAAATTAGAAGCGGGGGCAAACGAGCAGGAGGTGCCCTGATGTTAAGTGATCACCGCCGCCATGGACACCCGTTATACTAGAGGTCTTGCAGTGGCTTTGCCGATGTTTTAAAAATGAGTAAGCTCCTTTCTTGAAGGTCCTGAATTACTTGAATCCCTGCGTCAGATTTATATGAGACCAAACTGGAAGTATACCTTCCCTATTAAAACCTTTCTTTCTAGTAAGTCACCAAGTTCTGAGCAACAAACATAAAAAAATACAACTCAATCTTTTCCTTTTCTGAGAGTCGCATAAAAATTTAAACTACAGCTACTTCAATGGTATTCAATAACTTTCTTACGAGGAATTAAAAAGTTATTGATCTCAACACAAAGCGTTATTCCCCTCACAATAGATATTGACTACAGGCTGTAGGCTCTGGTATGAAGTTATAAAAGCGGGTATTACTATGAGATAATAGGCTTTTATATTTTTACTTGCTTTTCGGCGGGAGAAGAATAAATAAATATTCACGGGACAAATTACACTTACTGATCTAACCCCAAAGTAAGCAAATTATTTGCTTGTGTTATGGGTGTTAGTCAACGATACTATTACATAGAAATACATATATAAATACTGGAATATATTTAATAAACACCCAAACCCGGAAATACAAACATTTATGCTCATCACACAAATGCTTATCCCCGTCGGGAATTAAACCCGAGCCCCGTCGATTGCGTAGTCAGGGTCGCTAACACGAAATAAGAAAAACAACAATGTTTTCTTTATTTCGTGGTCGCTAACCACTCGATCAACGGGGCGGCTAAAATAATAATTGATAAATTATTTAGGTCATTATTACTTTTTAAAAAACATGTTGAATTGAAGTGATTGTTACTTAAAATAATTGATTAATTATTAAATAACAAATTACAATAATCGATTTTAACTACTTGCATTTTAGTTGTTATCTTTGTGTGTGTAGAGTTATTTTTTTTTCAATAACATAATGTGAACTAGAAGCCTTGATGATGCTCTAATAGGCAAAATCGGTCAGCTATAGGATGATTAAATAAAGCGACACAGTAATTTAACAAAAAAATCTTTGAACACTTCGTTGATCTAATCATTAGTCTGATCATCAGTAGATTATGGAGTCTCGCCTTTAAATTCCGAGTCCATAAAAAAATTCTAGTGTTTTTTAAAAATAAATCTCAATAGCTACCGAGAGCTGGCAAAACGTCAACTATCAACAATCTCGTTACTCGAAGAATGCGTAATAGGCAGTGGTCTCAAGAACAAACTTTTTTTGATTAATAACAAGCTGAATTTCTGTGAACTGCTTCGTTTTGACGAGACGTCCATCTTTTCTATCTTCAAAAAATCTTGAATTGGGTAACTAATAAGTGATAATCTTTACAGTCTATTGAGGATTATCCCCGTGTTGGTCCCGGGCTCTTTTGAAGAATAGGCCAACTGCCGTTCTGCCGGGCAGGTCGTAAAAGGAGACCGATTGGCTATACGAGTCACTACCATCGTGGCTACTAGGTGGTAGAGTTCTGCATTGTCTCGCCCGGGTCTGGTACCACCGCCTTACTTATTCCTGCCGCAATAGTGTCAGTGCTTGTCACTATCGTGTTCCGGTTTGGAGGGTAAGGTAGCCGGTAAACTTATGCATGTGACCTTAGACCTCGCCACAAGATAGCAACGTACTATTAACACCTTTGGTGTCTATAGGCGGTTGACTCTTTCCATCAGGAGACCCATCTGTTTGTTTGCTATCTTATGATATTAAAAAAGAGGAAACTTTGACAGATCATCGCTAAATTATCAACTGTCTTCCCAAAAGGAGGAGGTTATCTGTTCGGCTGTATGTTTTTATGTTTATTACCTCAGAACTCAGTCATTTATGAACTGATTTTGATACTTTTTTCGTTTTTGATAGGGTACACACCACATATGGCATCATTTTAATTTAATGCAGGATTTTGAAGGTACATGAAATAGGAAGTCGATTACTTGCAGTTTACTTTAAAAATATTTAAGATATCTTTTACTATATTAAATACGTCACAAAAGAGTTTAGTTAATCTGTGTGTTCAAGTTAGCAAATGCCTATAAAAGTTATAAAACCTATCAAAAACAAGTAATTTTGTTTTGCTTCAAAGTTATGACCCTTGCAATTCATAATAATTCATAATTTTAAACATTTTATAGCTTCAGGTTAACATTAGTTTCAGTTTTGAACAAATTACAAATATCAGATTTAGTGCAGACATAAGACAAGCCAATAAAATCATGAAATTGTAATGGTATTGTTGCGAATAATCTAGAAACGTGAAGAGTTGAAGAGTTGAGAGTTGTCAAACTTTACCCTGCGTATAAATAGAGATGTGTTGACAAATAGAGAGCAGTTTTAGTACAGCGATCGGAAGCAATATTATGGGCGACCAGTGTGAGGAGAAGTGTCTGCGTTTAGTACAGTCGGTTAAGTGAAGTGATATAGTTTAGTAAGTGTGACTAGTATGTATAGTGTATTTACGTATATAATTGTGGTGCATTGTATACTTGTGTTGTAAATACACGGTTTATAATAAGTGGCGTTTTCTTGCAAACATCGAGTATGTAATCAGAAGAGTGTCTACGTTGTTCGTTTTGTTAGAAAACAAACTCCGCCAAAACACTACACCAGTTTTAATGCTGTGATTGGCCGACTCAAGGTTAATGTGATAATGACGCAGCAATAGTAAACACGTATTAAATAAAATGAGATTGTTGTAAATAGGTTACACCTAGGCAAGAGCAAGACGCATAAACAAGTGCCCACGTATTTCATGTTATCTGTCCAGTTTAACTTGAGCCATATTATATGAAAGTAAATTAAAATAAAATCAATGTTTATTGATGCCGATGAAACGTAATTCCGTCTGTTTTATAATTCGATGTTTTGCTGCTTTTTCCAAACCATCTAATAAAACAACACGACATTATGCGGTATAATATACCAAACTTTGAATATTTTCGAGAATATCGGGGACGTACACACAGGTCACTTGTTGGTGCGGTACTGCTTTATTGCGAGCGTGAATTGCTATTTATCAGTGGCAAAACACTCATCAGTTTCGGAAGTAGATGGCTCACATGCTACTCTATCAATGCTACTCTATTAGGTTACATGCTCAATGCTTGCAAATTTGAACCCGAATCACGTAACATTATCTTTAACTAAACTTTTTGGTATATAGCAGCAAAATTTTCGGGCTATCTAAAACACATCTAAAAAGTTTACCACTGAAAAAATGCAACATTTGATATGGTTGTTTGTTTTTTTCATTAACTTCGTTTGACAGCTCCTTTTTTCAGAGAGTACATTGACAAAATCTGTCGAATACACAAATTAAATAAAACGCTATACACTAAATGCTTACGCGAAAAAAATAAAAAATATTTTGCGCCTTGACTATAATTCTTGAAGTTACAATTGATAATTAAAGTTACACTGATTGGCTGTTAACGTTAGCAGATACAGCGATTAGGAATAACATCCCTCTGATCAGTCAATATATCAATGAAGTAACCGGATAAGACCTCGTTAGCAAACCAATGTATTAGAAGAAATTGGTGACCTCGTAATAGAATTCAGTAGCTCATAAGCTTATATCAGCACTAGACAAATGAGCTTTTCTATATTAATATACTAGCTGACCCGGCAAACGTTTTTCTGCCTTTTTAAATACTCTTATTTTTTTCTATATTTTCTCACCTTTAAAACCTTCCCTAGACTTCAACAATCAGATAGAGATACAGAAATCACCCTGTGATTTCTGCATTTTCCCCAAAATCAAAGATTTGATGAGAGGTTTTACTTTTACCAACTCTGAAGAGGCAGTGATAGCGTTCGATCAGCACGTAGAAAACATGCCTTCAGATCTGTGGTCCTCCAGTTTTAAAAAATGGTTCGATCGCATGAAAAAATGTTTAAAATATAAAGGAGATTATTTTGAAAAGCAATAAACATAATATTTTGGTTATATTATGTTGTTTTTTTAAGTTACGCAAAACTTATAGTGTGACCTACGTATAACATACTTTAAAAACTATTGCAATCGATTCTGAACAAAGCAGTTTCGGTTTTTATGTCGATTAAGAAGCACCCTGTAGGTATACAGTTAGGATTTGTTTGTTTGTAATGGAAAAAACTTAAAAACTACTAGACAGATTAATAAAAAATCTTTCAACAACTTCAAATTACATTATCACTGCGTAACGTAGGCTACTTTTGTATTCGTCTGACCAAAATAATGTGTGTTGGTCTGAACGCGAACGCGAATGAAGTCTCGGAGAACAGCTAGTATTTAATACAATTATGAATACTACGGCAATATTGTGCTCAATTGTATTTAATACTGTAAAGTAAGAGACCTTCTTTGAAAATAAAAATAATTTCCGATTATTAATTTACCTAGGGTTGTCACTCAAACTTTATAATAAAGAATTGTTCTTTATTTTGGATAAACGTACTTTATACTTTTTGAAGGCAATGAAGTACGAAAAAGTTTTGAAAACTTTATTTGTACATTTATTTTTACAAAACTGTAATTACATAGTTTTTTCTTTTATCTACTGACAGGATAGACGAAACACAATGTTTCAAAACTTCTAGCAGGAACTAAAAAGTATTGTTAAATATTGCTATTGGTTAGAAACTACCAAAATATGTATAAAGAAACGAATTGCACAGCTAATAAATAACATAGCAACACACTATTACCATCTTTGGTGTCTTTTTTTAATTGTATATTACTTTTGTATTTGATTGAACAAACGGAAGTAATGTGTGCTGGTCACGCGAATGAAGTCGCGGAGAATGGCTTGTATTTAATAGAATTACGAATACTTCGGCATTGGCATTCGGCATGCTTAATTGTAATCAATATTGTACAGCAAGTGCGCTAGTACAATAACGAATTAAAGAGATATCTAACTTTTTGAAAAGATTTTTTTCTGATTATTAATATTATTAATAATAATATATACCTAGGGTTAGGTATTTCTAGGGTTGCCACACGTACTTTGTGATAAAGTATTATTCTTTATTCTAGATAAATGTACTTTATACTTTTTGAAGGCAATAAAGTACGAAAAATTTTGGAAAACTTTATTTTTATATTTCATTTAAAAAATGTAATTGCTTAGTTCAAGAAAAAAAAACTTTATTTTGTATAGAATTGAAATGGAACTGACCATTTTGAAACATGATTTAATTGTTAAATTATTTCAGTCTTCTTGATTTTTTCTTGTATCAAAGTTACAGATTTATAAAATATTTTCGTTTAGGTATATCCACTGACGGGATTAACGAAACACAATGTTTCAAAACTTCTAGCAGGAACTAAAAAAAGTATTGTTAGATATTGCTATATTATGTTGGAAGCAACACAAATATGTATGAAAAAACGAACAGCACAGCTAATAAATAACATAGCAACACACATATTTGTTGTCTATTGGCGATTTTTTTCTCTAGAGCCATCGGCTTGTTTGCTATTTAATAATGTAATCTGGAATCCTTAGACAGTAAAATATACCTTATTTTTTCAAAAAAGTGGCAAACCTTGATCCTTACCTTACACCAATATCTTAATGTAACCAAAAGATTAAAATATCGCCGTAGAGCGAATCACATATATGCCCCGATCAGTACCTTAAAAGAAAAAATTGAAATTAACAGACGATATATTATAACGTTTTTGTAGAGTAGGCTGCAGTTGTTTTTTTTTTTATAACATAAGATAGCAAACAAGCAGATAGTTCTCCTGATGGAAAGAGTCAACTATCGCCTATAGACACCAAAGATGTTAATGGTGCGTTGCTATCTTGTGGCGAGGTCTAATGCCACATACATAAGTTTACCGGCTACCTTACCGTTGTTGGCAAAACTCATCTCTAGCTTAATAATTATTGCCTCAATCTTAGCTTGACAAAGTTAAGGTAAGTCTAATCCGATATATTCGAGTTAGTGTTCCACGATTTATTCATCACTGCAGCTAGGTAAGCCGGTAAACTTAGGCGCTCCATAGACCTACAATAATATTGCGCAATATTACGTATTGTGCAATATTTTTGACAGTTTAGGGTTAATATTGAAGATCGCACAAAAATTGAACAAAAGTTTGAGCGGGTTTAATTTTTATTGTGCAATATTTTTTTTCTTGCACTGTATTATAGGCTTAGTATTGCACAATATTTTTCAGCTCAAAGTTTGGAGCGGTCGCGTTCGGTCAGTCACGGTGTTTGATGTATGGCCGTGTCATAAATTTAAGCAAAATGACGAGCAAGAATACTATAAAAGGTAAAGAACGGGAGTTTTTACTTGATTGTATAGAATTGTATAGAGATTTATTTAATAAAATCACCAGCATGGTTGCCACCAAAACTTCGTCGTCAGACATGTTGCTCGCACGAAAATATTGACCAGACTGGTTTGCCAATTTTATTAAGTAATTTAATCGCCTCTGTGGTCTAGTGGTCCAGCGTTGGCGTTGACCACATGAGGTCCCGGGTTTGATTCCCAGGTCGGGCACATAAAAAAGTGTTTTTTCAGTTTTCTGAGAAACACAAAGTTGCCCGAGATTGGAAAGTGCCCGGTTGGCGATAGGCTTGCCACCTATCACATTGTGGGACTAGTCTCTTCTTCTCAATCTAATCTAATCTTCGGTCTAGTCTCCTAATCGTGGGTGCACTTGTTGTACCTCTGCCTACCCCTTCGGGGATATGGGCGTGAAGATACTTACTTATTTATTAAGTAATTTATTGAACGTTTGGAATCAAGAGGGTAAGTATTCAATATTATTATACAATAAAAATATTGTGCAATATTACTGTAGGTCTATGGGGCGCTTTAAACTTGAAGCCGACCTCAGAAAATAGCAAACAAGCTGATGGCTCTCCTGATCGAAAGATAAAACCGTCGCCAATAACACCAGAGAGCTAAATGGTACGTTGTTATCGTGGCAGGGATGCACAAATTTACTGGCTACTTTACCCTCCAAACCGGAACACAACGACAACAAGCATCGACGCTATTACGGCAGGAATATGTAAGGTGGTGGCACCAAGACTCTGGCAAGACGTTGCGAAACTGGAATTTCAAAGACAACAATCACACTAACAAAGTTCTTAGGAAAAAATTCCACACCACTTTTTATCTGATCAAAATATCAATGGTTATCAATTAGATGAACCACTAAATAATCATCATCAGCTCCAAACCGTGTCCGGCTATGGCGACTGTTTACAAGTTTTTAGGTGGGTTCATTATGTGCTCTAATGTGACTTGCGAATCCAAACTTGGTTTTAAAAATTCGGTCAATGGGGTGCAATATAATTGGCCCGCTGCGCTATAGGTGTAGTTATAGGATCGCTTTGGTCTCATCTTCCGTACTTGGCGCTTGGCGTCGAGTTCTTTTAGACGCAAATCTTCGAACTGATCTACTCTCTTTTCCATATAGTGGAGCGCCATTTCAGTCTAAGAACTACTAGCTCCTCAAAGCGATCACATGGTATGTTACAGGCAGTAAGATGGGGTTTCAAGACGTCTTGAAACTAAATAATAATTAGTTATTAGTAGATCATAGAGGAATATCAAGTACGTATTATAACAGAATTACCTTAGGGAGTAAGGTTAGAGATACACGCGAAATGCGTTTAAACAACACAATGAAATCACTCGGGAAATTATTACTGTGATGTCGAGTCCTTGTACTTAATAACTTGCTCGCAACAGATGCGGCGTCGTTTAGAAGATAATTAAACTCTCAATACATGTGCAATCATAATATTGATTTGTAAATGGCTTTATAGCATTGGGTGGTAATCAAGTCTATGACTTAAAAATAGCCGCTGCTTTTATATTTAATTATGAGTTGTTACGTTTTTAACTAAGAGGTTCAGAATAAGAAGATTCCTATATCAATAAAGCGACTTGTTTTAGATACGAGTAGTACGACTTCCTCGTGATCTAGGCCTATTCACTTCACATCATGTGGTTCCATCACGAGAACTCGCTTGTTTGTTATTCTATAATATAATATAAAAAAAGGAACGTTGTAATAATTTAGTGTATATTGACGAAGATAGCCTTCATCACGAGACTTCCTTGCTTATTTGTTATCCTGTGATATAAAAAGCAACATGTTATTAATTTAGTTTCTGTAGGTGATGAATACTTCAATCTTTTTTTATATAATAGCAAACAAGGAGATGGGTGGAACGATGGATGGAAAGAGTCATCCATCGTCTATAAACACCAAAAATGTTAATGGTGCGTTGCTATCTTGTGGCGAGGTCTAATACCACATGCTAAGTTTACCGGCTAACTTGCCCTCCAAACCGGAACGCAATAGTGACAAATACTGACGCTATCGCGGCAGGAATAAGTAGAGCGGTGGTACCCCGGGAGAGACAATGCAGATCTCTACCACCTAGTAGCCACGATGGTACTGACTTGTATAGCCAATCGGTCGCCTGTTACGACCTGCCTGGCAGAACGGCAGTTGGCCTATTCTTCAAAGGAGCCCGGAACCAACACGAGGAATTAGTCTCTTATGAGAACATTCTTATTTATTATTCTGTGACATAAAAAGCATCATATTATAAGTTTAATGGCTATCGGCGATGATAATAACAGAATAAAGCGATTGCCTATGGTCGAATTTCGACCACAGGCAATCGCTAATAAAGATAATTACGAAATCGTTTATATTTATTTTCACAATTAAATGAATACTAACTATATAATCCGAGCACTTTTGGATTTTTCAAATGATTTGGAAATTCTTTTACCAGTAGATAAAAAGCTACGTTATTTCTGAGTGACAGGTTTAATTTCATGCCAATTTTTCAGTTGAACATATTTATACCTCCCTCCCTCTACCTCGCTCCCTACCTAATATTTCTGGGCAGAAGTATACGCCTATAATTAACGTAACTTTCAAAAACATTCTCCAAAAGTTTGTAATTGAAATTTGCTACCACTACAACAACTTATATCATTAAATACTTTCTTGTTTCAAACCCATACTCGCGGAATAGCCTTCAAGATTATTGAACATCAGAAGTAGACATGTGATAGCCAGTTTTGTACGCCTTAAATTATTTAATTTTCAAATAGTGATTTAGAATTTGCTTTTGGTTATAGTAACTAAAGATACATTCCAAATCGATTATCGAAAAATATTTTTTTATATTTATCATAAATGTTAGGTATTCCTAAAAATTATTAGCATCTCTGTCATCTCGTGATGGAAAAATTAGCCGGTAAACAACCAAGACTGGTCAATTACTCTAGCCCACAGCAACAGACGGTCGCTAAATTAGAGGAGCTACGGTTGAATGCCTATGGCATATACCGTACATACACTCTGGACTCTGGTCCTACAGATTACCACATTTAGACTGCCTCGTCAAAGTTTTTGCCATCACAAGAAGAAATTGAAATACCATAAAATATGGTAATCTGTAGGACCAAAGTCCAGAGTTTTCGAATGGTATATGTCATTGTCACAACTAGTCGACCTCTGATGTACCCAGATTATCGCGCGACCCGCCGCGCCTCTATTCACGTCGCAGTTTGCGCCGTGGGTTGCTATGGACAGGCTGTAAGGATTCGATAAGTTTGATAACGTCTGTACACGTTTTTAAGAGATTTCTATGTATTATATATAATTTTCTCCACCCGTTCTTGCTTAAACAAGCACCTATATAGCTTATGCTTAAATTTTAATGTCTCGTTTAATAGTTAGCTATTGAGTTCCAGATGAAACGTCCTACAATCGGGACATATCTATTTCACATATTTTAAGTCCTTGAATCGCCGCGCTCGGCAAAATACTAACTCGATCGAACTTACTTTGACCTTCAAGAGGTATTCAAAAGCTATGTATTTTTACGTAAAAATATGTTCAATTTTATTTCATAAAGCTTCTTTGATTTCACAAGGGAATTGTTATTTACGAATAAAGTAACATTTGTCGACTAATGGCTATCGACTTAAACTTCGAAATGAGAAAATAAATGTTATATAATATTTTACTGAGTTTTATTGTTATATAAATAACTACATAATATGACTGTGGTTGTTTATTTTTCTTCAAACCCGACCTAACTCGGGATAAACTTCGCTAAGTAATTCTGGCTTAAAACTTTCATCTTTATAAAGTCAAAGGTACAAATACAAAGCTTTACTTCAAATTTTTTTATTGAAAGTTGTCGCCTCTATGATCTAGTGGGCCGGTGTCGGAGTTGACCACATGAGGTCCTGGATTCGATTCCCAGGTCGGGCAATTCAAAACCCGGGCTGGGTTTTTTCAGTTTTCTGACAAAAATAACGTTGCCCGGGATTGGAAAAATTGCCCGGTTGGCGATAGGCTGGCCACCTATTACGTTGTGGGACTAAGTATCTTCGGGTAATCACGGGTGCACTGGTTGTACCTCTGCCTACCTCTTTATATTTTAAGTATATTAGTAAATAAGATTACTTTTTTTAGTAAATGTTTTGATAATCAGTACAAAAAAACTGTTTTTTCCCCAGTAAAGAATTGAAATATGATATTCAATTTATGAGAAGAAATGTTTATGTTTACAATCCCAATCTATCTTCTATATATTATAATACAAAAATCAATTGCTGTTCGTTAGTCTCGCTAAAACTCGAGAACGGCTGAACCGATTTGCCTAATTCTGGTTTTGAATTAATTGTTGAAGTCCAGGGAAGGTTTAAAAGGTGAGAAAATATAGAAAAAAATAAGAATAGTTAAAAAGGCAGTACAACGTTTGCCGGGTCTGCTAGTCTATATATATAAAAATCAGTTGCTGTTCGTTAGTCACGCTAAAACTTCAGAACCGTTGAACCAATTTGCCTAATTTTGGTTTTGAATTAATTATTGAAGTCCAGGGAAAGTTTAAAAGGTGAGAAAATATAGAAAAAAAATAAGAGTAATTAAAAAGGCAGAACAACGTTTGCCGGGTCAGCTAGTAGTGAATATAACTATAGAAGACTAGCTGACCACGTGCATTTCACACGCGATTAACATGTCGTCGGTACAAAAAAGTATCGTCGTGGCCGTATCCCCGAAGAGGTAGGCGGAGGAGGTATTGGACCACTAGATCACAGAGTTGAACGGTTGACATTTTCATAAAATTCTTAATTTAAAAAAAATATTTACCCCTATTTTTCCCCAGTAAAGAATTTGTTTCTTTGTCTTTATATCTCTTTTGTTTTTTTTCTCTTTATATCTCTTTGTTTTTTTTTTGTTTCTTTGTCTTTAGTGTATTGTGTGTTGTCTTTAGTGTAGTGTATGTGTATAGTTTTGTATGTCTAAATTGTATATTGTTGTTGTTAGTTGTATATGTTCTGTGGTGTGCGTCTCAAATAAATGTGTTCTTAATCTTATTCTTATTTCAATCCTTTAGAGATTATTTTTTTGAAAAAAAAATTGTTTGATTCCGGATCTTCAACTATCTTTATAACAAAGTTTATCAAAATCAGTTCAACGGTCTAGCCGTGAAAGCGTAACTGACGGACGGATAGTCAGACAGGCTTTTGTATTTATAATACTAACTGCACCGTGCAGCCCGTTGCATTAAAAAAGTTTACGGAACGGAACAAATATTTTTCCCGGGATAAAAAGCAGCTTAAGTGTTATTACCGGTCATTATCTACATGTGAGCCTCCAAATCCGTTCAGTAGTTTTTGCGAGATTGAGTAACAAACATCCATCCATCCAATCATCCAAAGTTTCGCATTTATAATATTAATATAGATTATTATAGAAAGATTGATAAATCCGAGAGAATAAAAAACGCTCAGACATTAAGTTAATTCGCTATATTACGCATTTTTTTGCTAAAATCAAGGGTTTTCTCCCCCCGTTTGCTAGCTAAGCGGTTGGTTTGGGTGTATGAAAAAAATCACGGTAGTAGTATATATAATGCAGAACTCTGTCACCTAGTAGTCACAATGGTAATGACACGTATAGACAATCAGGCGACTTTTACGACCTGCCTGGCAGAACGGCAGTTGGTCTATTCTTCAAAGGAGCCCAGACCACTCCGGGTGAAAAAAGTAAATTACCTAAATTTTATGGATAACATAAAAAGCAAAATCTGTATATTAATATGAGTACATGAAGGAAAAACTTTGGATCCCTTTTCAAGACAATTGCGCGACCGGTGGAGTATTAAATTTCGCACAGTTAGAGTTTATGTCGCGGAACTGCAGAAACCTAATATCTTCTTATATATAAAATTCTCGTGTCACAATGTTCGTTCCCATACTCCTCCGAAACGGCTTGACCGATTTTGATGAAATTTCGTATGCATATTCAGTGAGTCTGAGAATCGGCCAACATCTATTTTTCATCCCCCTAAATGTTAAGGGTTGTCCACCCCTAAATTATTTTTTTAATTTTATGGTCAAAAATTTTTATTTTTATTTTTTTATGATTCAACATTGAAAAATATATACAACCCTTAATTTTCAACCCTCTACGATCCCCCTATTTTTTAATTCAATAATTTATGTGGCAAAACAACGTTTGCCGGGTCAGCTAGTTTTTAAATAAAATCCATTAGAAATACGTTCAATTAAAAAAAAATATATTACACACACTACATTCATGTGACAAACATTATAAGATACACACATGTATAATATACTATTTTTCTTTACGTCTAAAGTCTGTTGTCAAATTAAAAGAGACTTTATTGTTTAGTCCATGGCCGATTTACGGCCACATGCGATCGCTAGTCATATTAATAAATCTCATCTTCTTAATCCACGCTTAATTTTAGACTATTATAAAAGTTGGCAGGTATAAAATTTTACAAACTGAAGTACGGTTCAGTACCGAATGTGTAAAAAATAAGTAAATTTTGACCTAATTATCGAATAAAAATAATCATTTGCGGCCGCGGAACGTGTAAGCACAGAACACTCCAGTGTATTGTGGTGTAAGTCAATCCTGTCGCTCGCATGGTGACTATATTTTTGAATATTAGGTAGGTACATCATTAATTCCGTTGAGTTTTACTTCGAAGTAAAACAATATTCCCATTTTGTTATATTTTTGATGGTTACATACATGAAGTACTGTTACATATTATGATAATATGACTATTAACTGTTATTTCCTTCGATATGTACAATCTTTTAACAATAAACATGTATATTTGACTATTTTTCTTTTGATTGTGCTTTCTCTAAGTGTTATGTCTTCTGCTGTACTATTCATCAAACTTGACCACAATTTTCTATCCACTTTCTAATACCTATGACTTACGTTGACCAAATCGTCAATTTATCTTCAGGGCAAAAAATAAGTCACACATACATTAAAACAAAAATATTTATTAATCAAATTATATGTATAATCCTCTTTTGAATAAAGTATATTATGACTTGTCAATAATTCTTAATAGTCTCCCACCAATGGTGCGATTGTGAAGAATAGATCATCGATTATCCTGTCAAATAGCTTTTAAGATTTGAACAATGGCTAAAAGTTTAACACCGATCTTATACAAGGTGGTAAAATCTGCAAAAAATTTATGAAAAGTTCCTCTTTTCATGAGAATTATATTGAGGCCATTGCATTTGTTATCAGCTCAGAAGTTCTGACGTGAACAAACTGGACTGTTTCTTGAAAGTAATACATTGTATAGGTAGCCCGACAATGTATAGGTAGCCCGATAATCAGTTTCGAAGGAGGACTTGTAAGTTCTTCTTCTTCTTCGTTTTCTTCGTCTGCTCCCTTTATTCGGAGTCGGCCTTCTTTATTCGTAGGCGCTAAGGAAGTATATTTTAAGTAATCTGTA
Organism: Apodemia mormo; assembly: GCA_036924255.1. Classification (NCBI taxonomy): domain Eukaryota; kingdom Metazoa; phylum Arthropoda; class Insecta; order Lepidoptera; family Riodinidae; genus Apodemia; species Apodemia mormo. Next base: position 39,673,927 of record JAUPFN010000002.1, read on the forward strand.
TATTTAACTGTCCTCGTTCTATGTCCTTGCTATCGATTGTCCACCACGTAGTCACGTGGTCTTCTATGCTTTTTTTGGGTCTGGGATAGTCAATTCTTTTTTAACAATGTATTCTTCGTTTTGCCTCATCACATGTACGTTCCATCTCATACGGCTCCCAATCATCATTTCCACAATTGTAGCGACTTAGCCTCTGATGTTCCTATTGCGCACCTTATCAAGCCTAGTCACTCCAACTGCCCATCATAGCATCTTCATCTCGTTTGTGCTCATATTTTGTTTTACGGAACGTTTTACGTAACGCCCGTTGTGCAAGTCCAACTCTTGCCTTGATTTTTCATTTTAATACGTTTTAGTACCTGGACGACCAAGAGGGTGGTTAGGGAGGCTGAGTAGAAAAATTAACAATGTCTCAACAAGGGATTATACCTCACTTAAGAAATATTCATCTCAAAGCTTTCGCTAAACCTTTGTAGTAATTTTGCAAATTTGTAGAGGCAACAGTGACTACTTAATTTAGACGGCTTTCCAGCGCGTTTTATTATAATACAGCTATAACTAAATTTAAATAAATACATACTTTATTACCCACATAATGAAATCTAGTCTAAATACCGGAGCATTATCAGAGCCATCACATTATGATAATAGAAATAGATAAAGTTCAGCGACTTGAAAAAAATTCCTTCGGTTTGATCCAGGTTTCTTTTTAAAACCTTCGTTTATGCCAGGAATCTCGTAAAGAGTTAAAGAAGGCTAATACATATCACTAACATCGTGACTACATACTAGTTTTTTTATATCATAAGATAGCAAACAATCAGATGGGTCTCCTCATGGAAAGAGTCAACCATCGCTTATAGACACCAAAGGTGTTAATGTAAAGTAAATACGTTACTATCCTGTAACGATGTCTAAAGCTACATGCATAAGTTTACCGGCTATCTTACCCTCCAAACTGGAACACGACAGTGACAAGCACTGACTTTATTGCGGCAGGAATAGGTAAGGCGGTGGTACCAGACCCGGGCGAGACAATGCAGAACTCTACCACCTAGTAGCCACGATGGTAGTGACTCGTATAGCCAATCGGTCGCCTTTTACGACCTGCTTGGCAGAACGGCAGTTGGTCTATTCTTCAAAGAAGCCTGAGACCAACACGGTGGAAATGTTCTGCAATGGTTAGTGGTTAGTGCAATGGTAGGTGGTAAAGTCCTGGATCCACTCCCTTAGCTATTCTGCCGCATGTCGCTGTTATGTTCCGGTTTGGAGAATAAAGTCAATGCAGGCCTTATGGTAGAACGAGAAGAGCGGTAGCTAGTTCGCTATTCTTTGAAATAAAAACTAAATTTGTGATGATTAAGCCACCGTAAATAATACGATTTATGATGGCTTAATCTTCACTGTTTTATTTTTATTTATGCCTGTTATGTTTATGATGTCAAACCACATAAGTAGAAGTAGAATTTATCAAAATGAAACCTCAAAAGCCGAATCACAAATTAAGAAGCAAATTTAAAATATATTACTTACGCATTAATATAACCTTGTAACAAAGTCAAAGAAATACTTAACAAGCTTTTAAACTCAATTTTATTTATAGGAGTATGTTATTTGTATAACAAGGGCTCTTATGCAAATGTTTCATTTGATTGCCCAAGTTATTAGTATCATAAAATGTTTAACAATATCATCACGCCGTTTTCCTTGCATTGAAGGCAGAGAGATAAAATGAAAATGAAAAAAAGAGATGAAAATCTTAGTTGTCAATCGACGTTTTTTAATCGACAATTGTCTTTCTTTATCAGGAAAACTATCTGCTTGTTTGCTATCTTATAATATAATAAAAATTATATATTATAAGGTAGCAAATAAGAAAAGATTCCACACAATAGTCCTGAAGCTTGAACAAGTTGTTCAAATATTTTTGCGATAATTCGAAAGCAGTAATAACCACATGGCAGTGAAAAATAGTGAAACTTTTTTCCCCCGTGTTGGCCCCGGGCTCCTTTGAAGAATAGGCCAACTGCCGTTTTGCCAGGCAGATCGTAAAAGGTGACCGAGTGGGTTTGACGCATCACTAACATCGTGACTACTAGGGGGTCGACACGTAGGCATCGGCTCGACCAAGTCTGGTACCACCGCCTTGCCTATTCCTGCAATAGCGTCATTGTTAGTCGTTGTCGTGTTCCGGTTTGGAGGGTAAGGTAGCCGGTAACTCGCCACACGATAGCAACGCACCATTAACATCTTTGGTGTCTATAGGCGATGGTTAACTCTTTCATCAGGAAACTCATCTGCTTGTTTGCTATCTTATGATATAAAAAAGCAGGGTGGTAGTACCAAAACCAAGCAACACTTTGCAGAATACCTATTAATCACAATAACAGGAATACATTAAGCAAAGCGCTAATAAGTAAAGCGTTCGCCTGATCAAACTGCCTCGCTAAAGGCATATTTTCGAGTCAAAAAAAATCCGGGCTAAAATGGGAATTCGTTTGTAATTTAAAATAGCCATATTCTTTATTGCTGTCCAATGCTATAAAGCCATTTACGCTTCGATCAAGAATGTCTGATCGAAGCATTTACGAATCAATATTACGAGTGCACATGTATTGAGCGTTTAATTATCTTCTAAATGACGTTGCATCTGTTGTGAGCAAGTTATTAAGTAGGTACAAGGACTCGACATAACAGTAATAATTTCCCGAGTAATTTCATTTTGTTGTTTAAACTTGCTCCCTTCTCATACTTGATATTTTTTTCTGCATATCCCAAGATAGCAAACCAGCAGATGGCTCTTTTGATGGAAAGAGAAACCATCGCCTATAGACACCAAAAGTGTTTATGGTGCGTTGCTATTCTTGCTGCCGGCTACCTTACCCTCCAAACCGGAACTTAGCATTAACAAGCATTGACACTATTGGTTATGCTTCGAGGAATATTCCAAAAATAATAACTTTGTGCACCCTTCACTACGTAAACTTTAACTGTGCTAAATATAATTCATACTCCCCCATTCAGCTGTGTTGGTCCCGGGCTCCTCTGGAGAATGCGCCAACTGCCGTTCTGCCAGGCAGGTCGTAAAAGGCGACTGATTGGCTATACGAGTCACTACCATCGTGGCTACTAGGTGGCAGAGTTCTGCATTGTCTCGCCCGGGTCTGGTACCACCGCCTTTCCTGTTCCTGCCGCGATAGCGTCAGTGCTTGTCGCTGTCGTGTTCCGGTTTGGAGGGTAAGGTAGCCGGTAAACTTATGCATGTGGCATTAGACCTCGCCACAAGATAGCAACGCACTATTTACACCTTTGGTGTCTATAGACGATGGTTGACTCTTTTCATCAGGAGATCCATCTACTTGTTTGCTATCTTATGATATAGAAAAAAAAAATTCAAATAATTACATATCTTTTTGCACTAATTCTGATTTCTCTAATCTAATCTAATCTTCTAATCTAATTTTTATAATATAAAGACAACACTCAAGCGTAACAACATTTTATCGACCCGATAACGGTTGTCGTCGTTATCAGGTCGATAAAATGAGGTGGTGAAATCACCACCCATCTCATCAACTAACAAAGTTCACTTTCTTTATTAAGTTTTTTTATATTATCCTATGTTACTAAAAAAATAGAAATAGCAACTTATGTGTATCCTCGTTATTTACCGATAACTTAAACAAAAGTAGCCAGTAGGGCACTTGCATTTACAATTTTTATTTTTATGTTACGGTATAAAAGGTAGCAGCAAGCAATTTAGAGTAGAAGACTTAGGTAAGAGTTCTGCATTGTCTCGCCCGGGTCTGATACCACCGCCTTACCTATTCCTGCCGCAATAGCGTCTGTGCTTGTCACTGTCGTCACTCCAGTTTGGAGGGTAGGTTAGCCGGTAAATTCATGCATGTGGCATAAGACCTACCCACAAGATAATAACGCACCATTAACACCTTTGGTGTCTATAGGCGATGGTTGACTCTTTCCATCGGGAGACTCATCTGCTTGTTTGCAGATGGCATGGACATCTTATAATATAAAAAAAAGAAAAAACGTATATTTACTAAAAACTCACTTCTTCAACAATCCTTGCTATTTATTGAACACTTAAACAAAATTAAGGTACATGATTTTACATTTATTTTGTTTTACGGTATACCTAAGAGGCATACCGTAAAGCCGCAATAGCGTCAGTGCTTGTGACTGTCGTGTTCCGGTTTGGAGGGTAAGGTAGCCGGTATACGTATGCATGTGGCATTAGTCCTCGCCACAAGATAGCAACGCAGCATTAACATATTTGGTGTCTATAGGCGACGGTTGACTCTTTCCATCAGGAGACCCATCTGCTTGTTTGCTATGTTACACTATACAAAAAAAGAAACTCTCGCTATTTACCGATCTCTTAAACGAAGGAATACCACATATATTTTTTTATATGGTGGTATAAAAGAAGTAAAGACGGTGATACCAATTTATGTGTTTTACAATCTCCATCTTCGGCTTGATAAAATTCCGTTAGGCCCCAGTTACACTTCGATGAGTGCGAGTGTTTAATTCAAGTGTTTAGTATTAAGAAAAAAAAAACGTAAATATAGCCGTTGATTAATGCGACTGATTAGTAATCAGCATAGTAAAGTGAATCGATGCTGATTACTAATCAGTAATCACCCACACTAATCAACCGCAGTCTACACGTGTTTTTTGCTTAATACTAAGCACCTGCATTAAACACTCGCACACGCACTACTCAAAGTGTAACCGAGGCCTTACTGTTAGACAAAGTATAAAATGCAGTAGTACCTACTTCCATTTCACTTTACAACATATACAATATTTTTAGGACATTACTCAACCGGTTTTCCTTTATTAAGCATCATTCTTGCTAGAAAGAACTAAGATAATGATGTAAATTACATAATTATCTTAGTTCTTATGTATATCACATTAAGTACTTCTTTTATACCGTTGTTTAAATGAGTGCTATCGTAATTTACAATTTTTATTTTATGTTACGGTATGAAAGAAGTAAACACGACGATAGCAACTTATAGGTATGTATCCTCGTAATGAACTCCAACAAAGGTAGGGCAGATATATTTGCAATTTTGATTTTAACGTACGGTATAAAATAAGTAAGGACGACGATGGCAACTTATATGTACCCCCGCTATTTACCGATCACTTAAACGAAGGTGGGGCACAGCCCTAGATATTAATGGCTGGGCAAACATGGGCAGCGATCAATGAGATACGTGAGATAATATAAAAGTTTTAGGCATTTTCTTACTTATACTAGGAACTGCCACAACCCAATGCGTTATAAACGTTTTGGAGAATATCACGGGAATAATATATATCTTCCAAATTTCGTTTAAATCGATCCAATACTTTTTGTATTGAGTAACACACTTCCGAACAAAGAGAGTAACAAATACGCTTGTTTTAATAAATAAGTATAAGTTACGTTTCCCTTCCTTCAAATCGATTTTTTTCTCTGGTTCCTTTTCTGTTCATGCAGGCTCCATCTGGAATCCACTTTCATCTAACATTCGTACCAAAGTATCCCTATCGATCTGTAAAACATGATTGAATGATTTATTATCTGACGTAGTAAGTTAATTCCGTACTTGTATATTATTTTTATTTTATTTTCCTGTCTTTTAGTAAGTATTTTTACTCTCTTCTCTTTAGTTTATTTTTTAACTTCTCGTTCTGTACGTAGATGAGGAAGTTACTGATTTTGCCCCGATTTTCTAAAATCGAACTTTCACCAGATCTCCACGTTTTGACGCCCTAGGAACCTTTTTCGAATATTTTCACGATAACGTCAATATGTCTATATGTATGCATGTGTATGTGTGTGTGTATGTAAACATCTCATAACTTGCTTGACCGATCGAACCGTGGTTGATGGATTTTCGATTGGATTCCGCTCAACTTCTGAAATTTGAACCAATTTGGTCTTGGAGATTTTGAGAAATTTAAAAAAAAAATCTCAAAAAAATTTTGGTGAAACAGTATTTTTTAATATAGCTTCCAAATTAATGTATCGATTGAGTAAAAAATCTAATCAACTCTTCCCTTAAAGACTGCGTCCAATGCATTTTTATCAAAACCGGTTTATCCGTTCGGGGGTTATTGTTAAATGAAAAATTTTGAAAAAGTGTTTTTTCGACATAACTTTGACATTTTTCAACCAATCATTTTCAACCTTCTACAATTTTTTAGTACTTAAAAAACCACGTTAAATGCTGTTTCAAAAATCGAAATCTAATCAAGTTAACAAAAGTTACAGCTTTAAAAATATTAATATTTTGTTGTTTACAGCAAACTTAATTAATATTTTTACAACAACTTTCAGGCTAACATAGTCTAGTGGTGGGTCGTTGACGTATTTTTCGTCGACGCAACGAGACTGTTTATCTTAAACGATAAACTGGTTGAAAAAACAGTTTAATTTTCGACTAGTTTACTTCCTAGACTGAATATGATTATTACGTTGTAGTTGTCGTTCTAAGAAGATTATTATTTATTTATTTGTTTATAGAAATGAATTGAACTCTCGTTCATACTTTTTTCAGGCATAGGACTGGCAGGTTTATTTATTATTATAAAATTTATATTCTTAAAAGTGTATCATTTAAAAAAAAACTGGCGTATGTAGAAGTTCATTTCATTATATGTACTTACATATAATCCCACGGCCACCATCCAGTTCCACTCCACTCGTCGGCGTCGTGAATGTGATACCCATTTTGGTTGCGCTGACCGTTTCACGAAACCAACAGTCCATACGCGAACGTTATAAAGACGCGTTGCATGGTTCATTCATAAACTAGTTTATCAAATAACGTTAAGACTGTTTATTCGTTCACGCTAAAGAAACAGTCTAAAAAAAACTGTTAGTTCATTAAACGCCCACCACTATAACATACCATAATACTACCATAATACTAATCAGGATTTAAAAATGTTATCAGATTTTCTTTCTTAGAAACTGCGCCAAATATCGTAAATTAAATCAAAATCGGTGTATTTATTTTGATTTATTAATAACGAAAATATTTCAACAAAAATTTATTTTTAATGTTTGATATTACTTCGACATTTTTCAGCCTATCGATTATTATGTCTCTAAGAAAACATTGTAGAGCTTAAATTGCTTTGAATGCCATTCGAAAGATCAAATCGATCATCGTTTCCAAAATGTACCTACAGCTTTTCAAAAAAATTAAGATTTTTTAACTCTGAACAAAATCTATGCTTAGGTATAGTTTTTGTTCCTTTGAGCTTAAAATACCTCTTTATAGCGGGAAGATTTAGAGATGGCCTGCAGGGCCACAGTTCACAGATTTTTTATATTGCGCACAAACGTCTATATTTATTTATAGTTTTCTTCATACGGGTAGTTGGAAGAAACCTCAATATGAGATAAGCTCACCTTTTTTCTTGATATATATTTTTGTAACGTTTACTGTAATTGTTTGTGTACAATGAAGTATTCCATCACACTATGCATATAAATCTTCCTCTTGAATCACTCTGTCTATCTATGAAAACTGCATTAAAATCCGTTGCATAATTTTAAATATATAAGCGAACATATAGCGTAAGCGACTCTGTTTTATACTATGTAATATCTTCTTTACTAAGATTTTAGGATTTTATGCGATAAAAAAAGAAATAAAATCCGTCACACTGATCTTAAAGTGAGAGAAAGCGATAAAGTTTTTGTGTATATTTCTTACTCTTTCACGGTGAAACTGCTTGATAGATTTTGATAAAAATCTGTTTAAAGCTACTCGGAAAACCAGTGTAGGGTCTTCTAAACTTTGACTTCGTAAAAAACTATAATCAAATCGAACTCGAATCAAATCGAAATTGGTCATCAACGCCTTGATGACCAATCGCCAAGACGGTGTGGATAAAATATTACTACTGCGTGTAACGCGATGGCGGAACGTGGATGACACTAAACTAAATAGCTCATCTTAACACTGCACATTATACAAATAGTAGAAGACACAAAAGAGATCCTATATCTCTCTAAAGAGTAAGGAGTTCTAAAACTCAAGTAAAAGTAGAATTGTCATTAAGATAAATGTCCATACTGTTCCCAAAAAATACAAAAACCGTCCTGTCAACCTAAAATATTTATTGTCACTTGTAAATAGTCCTTTATATTGTATTTAGTAACTTTATTGATTCTAACAACATTAGGTTTGTAGTATGTAGATTTTTGTTGTTTTTGTCTTACCGTATATTTTTGTGCTGTTTTTGTTGAATTTTCTTAGCAGAAGCCTACAATCCAAAAAGAAGCCTCCTTAATTCCATTTCAAGAATGGTTAACACGTGTGACTTCCTAAGTTTACTCGACACTGGCAGAATTCTCTGATAATTGCCATTCGTATACAGAAGAAGAAGAACTTTTATAGGCGCGGACAAAAGCTATTTAATTATACAAAACTAGGCGACCCACGCAGTTCGCTCGCGTGAATTTAAAGTTCTTTATTATTAATTGCTGGTTCGTTCAGATTCAAGAATTAGCGCTTAATGGTGCTGGCTATACGTCATAACTCATAAGCAATCTGGCGGATTATATCTTCTTTTAATTTTAATAATTAATTCTTCTAGTAATACAGACTTAGCAAATTCCAAGATTGAGTTCAAGGTTTTGCATCGGTAATTGTTGTTTTTTTCGGGTTGAAGATTTAGCGCTTAATAATTGATTGATTGGGGAGATATGAGTAGAAATTCATTAAAAATATATATTTTTAGAACAATCAAAGCTAGTACGACAGACTTGGCAAGTTCCAAGGTTGACATCAAGGTTCTGCATAATTAACTGCGTTCTTTTTGGTTGAGGATTTTGCGCCGAGTGCTGGCGAAACGTGATAAGCATTTTGACGGTTTTTTTCTATTTACATTTTAATATTAAATTCTCCTAACCAAAAGAACCAGCTATTACTGACGCAGAACTGAAAATTCAACCTTGGAACGTGCTAGATCAAGCAAGCTAGCAGAAATAATTATTTAAATTTTTACAATTTTTAATAAAAATTTATCCAGCAAATTGCTTATCACATATAGCCAGCACTATTTTTGCGCAAAATTTTCTTTTCTTTAGTCATTGCTATATTTACGTTATATAAGGGAGTACCCTGCTAGCTTGATTACAAACCAGCAGTGTTATAATTTCCTGCGAATCTATGAGCGCATTAAATTTTTGTTTTCGGTACTAAAATAGCACTAAATAAGCTAGCGCTTATTTTAGCGGTCAGTTTTAAGAGATTCAGCTTATTTGAGCTTGCTAGCTTTATAGACGAAAATGTTCAACTTCAACTGTTTCTATGCTAATTTTCATCAAAATTGGTTTAGTGTTTTTGCCGTGAATCGTAATAGACAAACGGACAGACGAAGACGACAACGAATATATTCGAAATCAGGAACTTGAATGCAACGTAATCTAGGGTGAAAAGAAAACGATGCAGTTCCACCTCTAATAAATAGCAATAAACACCCAAAAACAGAAATACATACATTTAGTTTAGATGCCCATTTCACAAATGTTTGTCCCTGTCTGTCTAAACATTAACGCTATTGCAGCAGGATTGTTTAACGAAACGTGGACTCCGGACAGGATATTGGGGGTTTGCTACCACCTAAACCTTCAGAGAATATGTAGTTATATTATAATAATAATATATAGCCGACTTAATAATATATAGTCGAGTGGTTAGAGACCCTGACTACGCAATCAACGGGGCTCGGGTTCGATCCCCGACGGGGACAAGCATTTGTGTGACGAGCATAAATGTTTGTATTTCCGGGTTTGGGTGTTTATTATGTATGTAAAAGTATTTATATATGTATTTCTATGTATTAGTATCGCTGACTGACACCCATAACACAAGCAAATAATTTGCTTACTTTGGGGTTAAAACAGTAAGTGTAATTTGTCCCGTGAATATTTATTTATTTATTATTATTTATATAGCGATAACAATAAATATCGATGGCCAATTACACCGATTTATCTAATTTCAAAGTAAGCAAATTGTTTGCTGTGTGGATAATATATATATGGATTGTATATAAATATGGATTTTAGTTAACGACACTAATGTATATGTCGCAGTAGTGTAAAGATCCGATTGAGGCTCCTCTCCGGAATACATAATTGTTTTGGCTTGGTGTGGGTAACGAGCAAGAACTAATTTTCTTTATCACCTAAAACAATACTTGCTTTAGGTGATAAGAAATGGTGAAATAAGCTATGGTATATTTAGCTACAACATGACAAGTCATATTATGACAGTTTCCAGTCTTGTGTTCCGTGCGGCGGCCAACAGAGAATTATGTCGCCCGCCCACCCGGGTCTGGTACCACCGCCTTACCTATTCCTGCCGCAATAGCGTCAGTGATTGTCGCTTTCGTGTTCTGGTTTGGAGGGAAGGGTAGCCGGTAAACTTATGCATGTGGAATTAGACCTCGTCACAAGATAGCAACGCACCATAAACATCTTTGGTGTATATAGGCGATGTTTGACTTTTTCCATCAGGAGACACATCTGCTTGTTTGCTATCTTATAAGTACTATAAAAAAAAATATAGGGTTCCGTCGGTGATCATTCATAAACAATATCTTCTATTAGGCCCGCACGAACGTCAATCGGATTCTGCCGAAGCGATGACATCATCATCACTTACGCCTCGTTGTCAAATCAGCATCATTTCTAATGACCTCTCCGACATACATAATATGTAAAGGAAATACTTAGTACCACTTTTTAAGACAATGTACCTATGTGGAGCATGAAGTTTGCCACTATTAAAGTTTACATTACATAAAAATACAGAAACCACAGAATACATATGTTTAGACAGTAATCTAATACTTCTATATTATATTATTATTATTAATATTATAAATGCGAAAATTTGGATGTTGGGATGGATGTTTGTTACTAAATCACGCAAAAACTACTGAACGGATTTGAATGAAATTTGGCACACAGGTAGATAATTACCTGGAATAGCACATAGGCTACTTTTATCCCGGAAAAATTAGGAGATCCCGTGGGATTCGCCAATAACTCTTATAACGCAGCGGGCTACACGCTGCAGCTAGTTTTAATAATATGCATTAGAAACATATTGAATTAATAAAAATAAACATTATACACACTATATTCATGTGATATACATGACACTATACACATGTGTATCCTATTTTCCTTTATATTTTCTTTACGGCTAAAGCCTGCAGCTAATAATTAAAAAGAGATGTTATTTTTTAGTCTATGGTCAAATTTAAACCACAGTGCAGGAATACATATATAAATACTAAAACATACATTGTATACACCTAAATCCAAAAATACAAACATTATTATATGCTCATCATACCTACAAAATATCCCTGTCGGGAATCGAACCCAAACCCTATCGATTCGTAATTAGATTCTCTAACCACTCGGCCCATTGATATAAAAAACCCAAGATACACAATAACTGTCTCAAAAACGTACTCTAAAAATGAGCGCACAATTTTAAATTGTGCGCTCAACATTATCATTATCATTATATATAATAAAACTAAGTTGATAAAATGAGCGTGCCGATAAAACTTAAAAAGGGGTCCCGGCACGATAAAGGGACTTATATAGAGTGATAGCCCTTTATCCCCCCTCGAAAAAGAAAGTTCCCGTTTTAACCTAAAGGATGTGTTTTTAAAGATATAAGGGCTTTTCCAACTCTTCAACTTGGAAATTAAGTGGAGTGGCGCCATCTGTTGTCGAGTATTTGAACTTCATTCAGAACAACGATTATTTGGGTTGTATTTCGAAAGGCGTTGCGAGCAATTGCTGCATGTGTAGTGATGGCGCGAAATTAAAAATTCCAATTTCAATAAAGTCTTAAATTACATTTGTTATATTTCACCTACCACGTAATCTCATATCAACTCCGGAGCTAAGCCAGGCATCATAGCTAGTTTCAAATAGAAGCGCGCCGATCGCGACACTGTCAATTTTATTACTTTTTGTACATTGCTTTTTAAAAACCATAAAACTTGCGCTTAAGGTTGGATATGCAAAAAAAAAAGGTTTTTTCCGTATTAACTATTTATGTGTAACTAGTGACAGTTTTGTCAGTTGCGTTCGAGACTGTACATCTAGAGTTTTTTATATCAATGACTCGACCAATTATTTTGCGTAATGTGCAACGCCCTGCAACTACTATTTAGCAATAAATAACACAAGGATCGTTGATCGCAGTATTATCGGCAGAATTAACGCCTAATCCATTTCGAAGCGCTACGGCTTCCACGAAATAGGCCACTGTGGTTTTGATTAAAGGTTTCCCTTTTGTTTTGTACAGCCGTGTAAGTTCAAGTTTATGTTACAACAAAAAGGCAAAATATTTCTAATAAGACAACCAAAGGTTTTAATAATGCGTTACTAATCAATAACCTCGTTCCCCATTTAAAGAATAAACTATCTGTCGTCCTCCCAGGCAATACTGCAAAGGCGAAAAATTGTCCGAACTTTCACATCTGTGTCCCGGCTGAGTACCTGAAGATATCCCGTGCTCGGGTTATCGTAAAAACGAGTAAGATGTGGCAATTGGTAGTACCACCTATCATGCAAACCGAAAACTGTTAAATTGTGATGAACCAGCATGCCTACTCTTGAAAACAATATAAATCTTAAACCAATATTGATAAAAACAATAAGTTTCGAATATCGTAAAAAAAGGTACTCTTGAAACCAATATTGCCCACTTTGATTCAGTATAGTAACGACCTAATTATTGGAAATAAATGTCATCGTTACACGTCAAGCTAGTGTTATAAGTGGAAATTTTAAGTAGCGGTTTAAACAAAATAACGAATAAAAGCAATAATGAGCAGTTCCAAAAAATTTCGAAATCCGTGTGGCGCTGTCGCCGAATCCAATAATTGAATATAGTTGTCCAGAGTACGAAATACTTCAAAATTCATTAAATATTCATTTAAAATTGAAATAGGTTTTCAAGAGTAGCCCTACAGAGTGTCCATTGAGATTTGAATCACACTGACTACGTCGCAATGAAGCCGGCGTGATGATACTTTTCAATAGCCTTAGTGCCCGTCATTGTCGTGTTCCTTTTTGGGGTGTAAGATATTCGATAAAATACCTTGGTCCCTACCACACGCGGACAGCAACGCACAATTAACATCTTTGGTGTCTTAAGGCAGTGATTATTTTTTTTTTCAGAAAAATCATCTGCTTGTTTGCTATCTAATTATATAAACTTAAAAAAATAATATGTCGTTGTATAACAGGATAAACTTTACATAACATTTACTTTTTGAGACAGATAGGTACATTTGAATGGATATTTCCTGTCCATGTTTTAGAAAGAAATGTAGTAAATGATATTTTCATCTTCATATTTTATTAGATAATGTATTTAGGGACTTGGTGACTTATTTTAGGTTAGGTTACACCCTGTTTTTTTTTCTCCGTGTTGGTTCCGACTCCTTTGAAGAATAAACCGGCTGTAGTGTGCCAGGCAGGTCATAAAAAGGCTATACTTTTTTTTAAATATCATAAGATAGCAAACAAGCAGATGGGTCTCCTGATGGAAAGAGTCAACCATCGCTTATAGACACCAAAGATGTTAATGGTGCGTTGCTATCTCGTGGCGAGGTCTAATGCCACATACATAAGTTTACCGGCTACCTTACCCTCCAAACCGGAACACGACAGCGACAAGCACTGACGCTATTGCAGCAGGAATAGGTAAGGCGGTGGTACCAGACCCGGGCGAGACAATGCAGAACTCTACCACCTAGTTGCCACGATGGTAGTGACTCGATAGCCAATCGGTCGCTTTTACGACCTGCCTGGCAGAACAGCAGTTGGCCTATTCTTCAAAGGAGGCCGGGACCAACACGGCGATATACGTGTCACTACCATCGTGACTACTAGGTTGTAGAGTTCCGCAACGTCTCGCCCAGGTATTTGGTACCACCGCCTTATCTATTCCTGCGGCAATAGCGGCAATGCTTGTCATTGTCATGTTTCGGTAAGGTACAATTATGCATGTGGTATTGCCATCGCGCCACCCCGCCACTCGGATAGCAACGCACTATTTACATCTTTGGTGTCTATAAGCAATGGTTTCTCTTTCCATCAGGAGAGCCATCTGCTTGTTTACTATCTTATGAAATAAAAAATACTAAAATCACCCAAAACTGTACTTAAGGAGTCATACTTGTCAACCAACGGTATCCTAAGTATTAGAATATAAATATTAAAGAATTTGGCGTAAATAACCTGAAACTACAAAACTCAACTGTATAACTACATCGCTTGTATGACGCAATCATTGGTTATTCCATATCATTGCGTGCACATTGGTCGCAGGCTTCTATTGAATTTTATTTACTGTGGTTTTCCCCATCCCTAGTAATGGGGTGATATTATAATGTATTGTGAGACCGCAAATATAATTTAGAATATAACTAGCAGACGGCTTTCCTTAAGGCCAAAGACAACCATGGCCTATAAACACCAAAGATATTAATGGTGCTTTGCTAAGCGGCGGGGTGATCACGTAAATCGCAATGCGAAATTATCGTGATTGTTTAGTTATTGCAAGACACATAACAGCCTTGAACATTAGTGGTAGTCGTTGCCGCTTGATTAGTTTTGATGCTGTGACATTGCAAAAAATGCATGTAGTGACCAGCAAGCAAAAGGCGACGTTTTTGATGATTTTTTTCATTATGTTTAAGAGTCATCGCCAATCGCTGGCGAATTGCAAACGTTAGATGATACGTCTACGGGTGGGAGGAAGTAAATGTACACGCATAACTTTGCTAGCTACTTTACCTTAGAAACCAAAACACGACAATATACTATCTCATTATCCAAACAGTTCGTAGTCCATCCGTAGTGTATACATTGTGCAACACTCGCGAGCCTCGGAAAATCACTTGAAACTTTTGGTCCTAGTTATCGCGAACAATATGCCATAGTCGTTATACATAGTTATATATACTGAAGTCGTATCTTGATATGAAATTAAAAGTATTTAATTGCAGGAGTAAAGTTGTTACAAGTTAATTAAAATTAATTAAAAATTCGACATATTCTATTATTACGTACTCGATTCTCTATGGAATATTATTATTCTATGAAGTTCAAAAATGTTGTTACTTGATTTCTATAGAATTACTACCGGATTGGAACGTAATTACATAATGAAAGGATCCGGACGAAAATACTCAAAAGGCTGGTCTTTTTTTCTATTTTATGTAGATTACAAGAATTATTTCACATCACAAGAGTTATTTTTACAATTGACAAAATTTCATTTTATTTGTTGAATCAAAATGTTTACAATTTACAAAGTTATTTACCATATCATTTTTTTTTTCATCAATTTTTTAACAATCTTATTAATTTTTTAATTTTTTAATAATCTTATTAAGCTCGCTCTGCGTCTTTTATCATATATATCATGGAGTATGGAGAATGTTCTAACGAGTTGTTTAGATTAATTCCCACTACTGAATTCATTAATCGGACATTGCGGCAAAATTTAAGTTCCAGCATCAACATCTCGATGTCCGGAAATCCACAAACGTGCGATTCTCCCGGTACTTTTTGACTTGCACTACTCTTTTGAGGAATCAATTACCGACAGGGGTTTTTCTGAACAGATACGATATGGGGACCTTCAAGAAAAGAGCTTACTAATTTTTAAAAGGTCGACAACGCAACTGCAAGACTTCTGGTATTGCGGGTGTCCATGGGCGGCGGTGATCACTTAACATCAGGTGCACCTCCTGCTCGTTTAGGGGGCAAACATAAACTTCTACAAAAAATCAATTTATTAACATTTAATATTATCAATTAAAAATTTTTAATAAAACAGTATTATTTTAAAGTAAATCAAATAATTGTAATTTGTTGCTTAAGAAAGTAGTACAGGAAGACGTAGTTACAAGTAACCAACGTGTTAGCTGTAACAACGTCTTCTTTTATGCCTTTCTTAATTAAAAGTTTTTAAAGTATCTTAAATTAAAGAAGAAAGCGATTATTCGGGTGAGTATTTTAATTTTAACTATCGTCAAGACGATCTTTATCACTGAATTAACAAAGGACCTTGTATACAAATTTCCTTTTGTTCTGAAAAAATGCACTTGCTTTTATGTTAAAATTTTACTTCACTTCCGATTGTAAAACCGATTTAAATCGGCTTAAAATCGCTTACGTTCAGAAAAAAACTTATAATATCGGGTTTATCAGGAGCTTGCAATTTTTAATGTGCGACTTTGTGTATAGCTTTATGACTCAGATTGACGAAGTTCAGTTTGAAAATTAGAAGCTATAAACATTTCGAAATGATCAATATATGATTATAAGATTAACTATGTGTGTGACTATATATACGAATGATCACCTAATGGTCTTAATTTAAATAATAATCCTTATAATAATATATGTTCGCGTTTCCAATCCGGTAGTAGCATAATTATTAGGTTATCTGGTTGATCCATCAGAATTGCCTGTTAAATATATTATTTGAATACTTTTTCCTAGTTACAATATTTGTTTATATGTACAATAATTTTTTGTTTTCTGCACTTCTTTCCGTGTTAACGTAAAGCATTTCAAATTGCAGGTTCTTCCGCATAGGCACTTTTCATAAAAATGGGTCTGAAGGGACTCGACGAGTCCCGATGTAGAGGTACGCTTTAAATTGCGTGTCACGAAAATAATAACAAATCATAAAACGCAAATTTTGCATTACAGACAAAAGGAATTGCCATTATAAATGGAACTTAATAATTGCGTTGTTCAATTAATCGATACACCATTTCATAAGGAATCGTATATGCATATAAACGCTTATACGCCATATTCACTATCCATACATCGTTTGCCACTATCTGTCTGGCTTTCACGGCTAAACCACAGAGCCAATTTTAAAGAAATTAGGCACGGAAATAGCTGAAGATCGGGGGTCAAATATAGGCAATTTTTTTGACAAATCAACTTCTAAAAAGCCGAAATAAGGAATCAAATAGTGTATGATTTTTTTTACATTGATGACATGTTAATTTACTCGCAGGCGAAGCTGTCAGTAGGAAAATAATTGCAATTCGATATAAACGAAGCGAAGTGACAGCGTTGGCGAAGAACAACAAAATTTTCTTTTTATAGACTCTTTGATCCATAAGTTTGTCCTGACCTTTGTTTTTCTTGTTACTTCTTATAAAACATCGATTGTTTTTTTATAACTACGAAGAAAAATAGGTCTTAATTTAGATATTCCAAAGTGGGCGCAGTTAATACGACAGAATAGATTCAAAAGTAATATGGTCGAATGTTTTTTGCAGGATGGTTCTTAGAAAAACGCTGAATATTTATAAGCGGAGCAAAATTGGTATTTTTTAAGAACTTTAATGTAGTTAACAAGAATGAGGTTATCGAAGGATAATACTGTAAAATATTACTCGCAGGCAATCTAAAGACGAAAAGAAGTGAAAAAATAAAAGTTTCAGATGACTGACAGAGTATATATATATATATATATATATATATATATATATATATATATATATATATATATATATATATATATATATATATATATATATATATACATACAGAGTATATAAACATATTTTCAGTTTAGATTATTTCAGTCATAAATGTTGGAGCTTCGATATAGCGCAAGAGGTTCGACGTTTGAATCCTGTTTCGGGAAATTCATTCTGCATATTTTTTTTCAGTTTTTTCTAGGAAATATAACTTAGCTGATCCAGATTTGTCGAGAAGTTCGTCACCTGTCTCATCATAGGACTAAATACCGTTGATTAATCGTGGGCGCGTTGAGTTACGGCATACATTTACGAGAATTTGAGCGTGACGGTATTTATTTTATTTTTTGTGTAACATTTAACTTTGTTCTGTGTAAGTCATTGAATTATTTTGAAGATTGGTCGATTTTGATGATTTTTATGAATGGTTTAGATTTCCCAAATATAGTTGGTAATGTAGTAATTGTATAGATTAACAAAATGTACTGTGAGGGTAGGAGAACAATAAACAGTCTTGGTCAATCTATCTTGTAGTTTACTTCATGGTGACAGCGGTGGCTAATTATAAATTAATTAAGCGTGTTTCTGTGCAGTTAGTCAGTATATTTATAGTATAAGATAGCAAACATACAGATGGGTCTCCTGATGGAAAGAGTCAACCATCGCCTATAGACACCAAAGGTGTTAATGGTGCGTTGCTGTCTTGTGGCGAGGTCTAATGCCACATGCATAAGTTTACCGGCTACCTTACCCTCCAAACCGGAACACGACAGCGATAAGCACTGACGTTATTGAGGCAGGAATAGGAAAGGCTGTGGTACCAGACCCGGGCGAGACAATGCAGAACTCTACTACCTGGTAGCCACGATGTTAATGACTCGTACAGCCAATCGGTCGCCTTTTACGATCTGCCAGGCAGAAAGGCAGTTGACCTATTCTTCAAAGGAGCCCGGGACCAACACGGGGAAAATAATATAATATAATAGTAAAATATATTCTCGCTCGCGCCGACGCTTGACGAAGATGGCTTGAAGGCATCTGGAGTATGCAAAGAGACCAAGGACATTCAGGCCAGTCTATTGATAAATTTAATCGGTTCCGACGGATACGACGTGTTCACTACGTTAAAATTTGAAAAGGAGTCTGACCGCGATGAGGATGAAAATATTAATTTACATTTTGGAACGCAGATTAATACGATTATGGCTCGATTTAAATTTTTCACGAGAAACTAGGACAGCGAAGAAAACCACGACGATTACGTCACGGTGCTAAAACTATTGACTTCGAAATGTGATTTCAATATTCTTGAAGATGAACTTATAAGAGATCGCGTAGTTTGCGGTATTCACGACACAACGGTCCTCGATAGGATTACTTCGAAGTGATGATTTGACATTGCAAAAAGCGATAAAAATTTATCGATCGATCTATCGAGCGAAATATCAAATGAGGAAAGTCGTCATATCGCCGGAGTACAAAAGTCTTTCGAGGATGTGTCGTCGGTAGATGCTGTGTGGAGGGCGCGTGGCAGGCGCGGCGGTCTGGGTGCGGTGTCGCCGGGGCACAGCGCGCGCGGCCGCGGCTGAAGCGGCGGCGGCCGAGCCGAGGCTGCCCGCCGCCCTGCCACCTCCGGGCCTACGTGTGTGTGTTGTGCAAATCCTTCTTGTGACGGCGTGTATTGTGCGGCTAAAAATGTGAAGTGTTTTTCATGTAGTAAATTCGGTCATTACAGAAATTGTCCCTTACGTGTACGTAAACATGATAATCGTGTGTATTGTATGCAGGAAAAGGATGATAACGAACTTAATCGTGAGTCTTTTTATATTTCTACTGGAGATGAACAAAGTAATAATGTAGGTATGGACAACAAGTGGTATGTTTCACTATACTTGTTCCGTAATAATGAATTGATTAGTCATAATTTTAAGCTTGATGCTGGTTCTGATTTAAATGTAATTTCAAAAAATAACTTTTTAAAACTTGGTTGTTCACTCACTGATATTATTCCCAAGGCAAGAAATCAATCTTATTGTGGCAATTATTTACCGATTATCGGATCGTGTTTCATGTCATGGATTCATAAAAATAATGAATACAATTTAAAATTTATAATATCTAATAATGACTCTATTAGCATTCTAGGCAAACATGCATTGGAGCGACTAGGTTTAGTTAAAATAATTTTTGCCGTAGATCTACGAGACTACGATGAACTGTTCTAGGGTTTGGGCAAGTTATCTGGTACTTATAGTATTCCCATAGAACATGATGCTCCACCTGTTGTATGCGCGGTGAGGATGTATGAGACAAGCTGCGTGATGGATTAAATCGGGTGGAAAAGTTAGGAGTTATAAGGAAGGTATCACATACTACTGCTTGGGTGAATGGCATAGTTGTGGTAGCCAAGAAAAATGGTGATTTACGAGTATGTCTGGATCTACGACCGCTCCATCTCGTTGTGCGCTGTCAACATTTTCCATTGCCGAATTGAATGGTTATAGCAACTAAGCTTAGGGGATCTTGGTTTTATAGTAAGCTGAACCCGCGATCTGGATTCTGAATGGTCGGTCTGGACGAAAAAAGTGCAGACCTCTGCACCTTTGGAAATCTATTTGGGAGGTATCAATTACTTCGTCTTCCATATGGAATTAACTCGGCATCGGAGGTTTTCCATGCTAAGGTTAGGCAACTGCTGGAAGACCTGGAGGGTATAGAATCATTTATTGACGATATTATCGTAGTTGGCGTGCCGCGGTAGTATACTTCACATAATAGGTACAACGATTGAGTTCAGACAAGACAACTTCTCTTGGAGTTCGTTGTAGTAACATCATAGTGCTGACGCTGTTTATTTTGCATCAAAAATATTTTTATATATAGTTTGAGTATAAAGGCAACTTTTGATAAAGGAAAACTAAAGAAAATATGGTCACAATCTATTTAAATTCTTGGCTATGTTTAAGATATAAGAATGAATTATTGCATTCAATGCTAACTATATTATGATTTCAATTTTTGAATCTTATACCTACATAAAATAATCTATATAGAATCAAGCATTCGACAAATATTTTATTACTTCTATTTCAATCTAGTCTGAATTGAAGATTGAAGTGCTCAGTGGTTCTATGAGCGAGTTTTTATTACAACTGACTCAAAGTAAAGTTAAATTAAAAGCTATAGCACTGAGAAATAACAAAGGTTTTGTTTTCTTATGCAGTTCTTGGTTTCACTATGCCCATTGATACCAAAGATGTTAATGGTGCGTTGCTATCCATGTTGCGGGATTACAATGCCACATGCATACATGTACAGCCGGTACACGTATGCATGTGGCAGCCGGGTTTTTTTTATATCAGATAGCAAACAAGCAAATAGCTCACCTGATGGAAAAGGAAACCATCGCCTTAGACAGCAGTGTTAATAGTGCATTGCTATCCGTGTGATGGGACGGCAATGTCACATGTTTAAATCTACCAGCTACTTTACCCTCCAAACCGGGACGCAATGACAAGCATTGACACTATTGCGACAGGAATGTGTAAGGCGGTGGTACCAAATACTTGATTGTGGTAGTCATGATGGTGGTATTTGCTATATGTATAGGCATTAATATTTATACTACTAGCTGACCCGGCAAACGTTATTCTGCCAATTTTGTTTCTACTTTTCCGGTTTTTTTTTCTACATTTTTTCACCTTTTAAACCTAACCTGAACCTCCATGAATATTTTAAAACCAAAATTAGCCAAATCGGTCCAGCCGTTCTCGAGTTTTAGCGAAACTAACGAACAGCAATTGATTTTTATATTTAAGAAGAAGGAGATAGATGTGTAAAGCAAATTTTAAATTCACATATAGGTAAATATATTCAAAAAAAGCACATATTACAGCACATTTAAAAACTGGTAAAGTGCGTGTCGGGTCACGCGCAATGTGAGTTCCGAAGTTTCCCATCACAATTCCGTGATCACAATAATGCGCACTAAAAAGAGGGTTTTTATAGTTTCATACAAGAATATTTAAGCTATTTAACGTCAGTGACAAACACAGGTTCACCGCCTATAAAAACTTCTCTAAGTACATTTTATAACTTGGTCAATGTTGTTTAATTATTTTTTGAGTTAAACGAGCGTGCGAGCGAACAAGCGAACGTTATGAGTCGTGCAATATTGGATTTTCCAATCTTATCTTATTTTTTACTATCAACAAGTTATTAAAGAAAAATTTGAACACTGGTTAAATGTTTGGAAATATTCCTTTGTTTACAGTATCTAACATGCCAATCAGAATGTAAGGTTATATTAGGCGTATGTGCAACGACCCAACGAATACACTTAGGTACGTATATTGACAAAAAATATTGTTGTGTTCATATTTTATCTTTGTACCACGGACAAGTAATACAAACATTGTATTATATTAACCATTCGGCTAATATTTACTTGCATCTCATTTTAGTTCATAATGAGTATTGAAATTCACAGTGGTTCTAAGAGAGTGTTTTGATAACAACTGACTCAGAGTAAACTTGAATCAAGAATTATGTAACTGAGTAGGTACTAAACTGCTGCTACGTCTTGTTTACCGGAACACGACAGCGACAAGCACTGACGCTATTGCGGCAGGAATAGGTAAGGCGGTGGTACCAGACCCGGGCGAGACAATGCAGAACTCTACCACCTAGTAGTCACGATGGAAGTGACTCGATAGCCAATCGGTCGCCTTTTACGACCTGCCTGGCAGAACGGCAGTTGGCCTATTCTTCAAAGGAGGCCGGGACCAACACGGCGGATATTTATTGAAGCCTTCAAAAAGATCAACACTGAATACAATTTTAAGGGTCGAACACGCTAGCACGTTCAGTAATGGACCGGGCTACATAGCAAACTTCTGCCTAAACAACTTTCACATATTTTATATGAACTATAAAACGCGGGGTGGATTTTGAAGTAACGGTTTTCGGTAAATGCGGTGCGACCGGGCCCGTGCCGCTGTGCACCGGCGCCAGTATGCTAAAGAAATGCGGAATACCTCCGATGAGTTTCTTCGTCCGTTTAAGACTATAAATAGCTATATTATTTGCTCCACGTCCACATTCACGTTATGATGATCTACAAACGAGATATAATATTGGAAAATACATACGGAAATGTGCTACGACATGGAACATAGAACAAGGGGAAGTGAAGAGTGGGCGTGCCGCGTGCGTCACTATTATGCGCTTTTACTCTAAATTGCCTTAGTGATACTTACCATATCATTAGGAGATAGTCGTCGTGCGAAAATCTATTATACACTGAATTATGCCGTATTGTGCCATCCTTGAATGCAGAAATGATAGTAGAATACAGATGATTAAAAATGGAGATATTTCATATCATTCTAAAGTACAATTTTCATTTATTTTAATTAAATTCCTGATTTAATATAATCTCTAATGATATATTAGAAAGTCAAGCTAAAATCAGCCGTACACCTTACATATAAAGTTCATTTTAGGTTGACCTAATTTTTCTAGAAAGATATACGTAATGACAGTCATTACGTATATCGTTCTAGAAAGTTCTCTACTCAAATATGATCAACTAAAAACTACGGAAAAATCAATACTGCCATCTATTGTAGAATAGCGAAACTATTAAGATCTTAAGTTTCACTATTGTACAAATAGACGAGTCTATTTTGAATAGACTACAAAAGGACGTAAATACTCTTTTTTTTTGTAGCAAAATAAAATTTATTGTAACGCAGTTTGATATATTTTTAAATGTTCTGTTTGTGTGTTTCGGATTATTGTTGTTTAAAATGAAAACGACCAATGAAACAATGTTTGCATTAGTAGTTTATATGTAATAATGCTTATTTTATGTGTGAGTATGGAGATCACGGTCCTGATACAAATGTTTTTACTTGCCAGTTCCATGTGCTACGACGCGATGCGGCCCGATCTTCCCTGCTGCGGCCCACTCCGGTATGCTACGGCCAATCCTAATCCACTCAGCTTCGCTCAGCTACTATTTTTCGTTGTGACGCGGCCCTTCCCGGCCCGTGGCGGGTCGTACGTGGAGGATCGTCGTTTCCTTTCTTTCGTCTCTTGTTCGCATTGAGCGTAGACCGGTTCAAAGTGATGACGATCAGCCTGATAGTACAATATCTTTACACATTTTATCTTTTTACATTCACGATGTCTAAAAATCTATAAACGCACTTTTCCGAAGACACCTTTTGTCCTACACTGCTCCTCTTTAAATATAATTATTGTCGATATTTGTTACATGTAAATACGATTTAGGCACCTTCTAAACTAAACTAAAATCAAAACCTCTGTTTTTTTTTCTTCTTCATAAATCAAAAATATAAATAGATTTTTTAGATAGTGCAACGAATTAGGCGATATAACAAAAAAACCCTCTAAATAATTATTTATAATGAGGAGCGTTGTGAGACAAAAACTAACTTTAAGACCTCGTGAAGATTAAGGCGAGGTATTTCGACGCGCGTCAATTCTATAGATAGGCGCAGCATGTTCTGAAACCGCTGGAGAACGGGTTAATTTTTTGATAAATAAATATAAGACATCAGCTGAAAACTAAAATTTAGCACATTTTTTTTTGTATTTACAACTACATATAACAATATAAAAATCATGTGGAAGATTAGAAATATTATTAACAAGTTATTTGTTTTAGAGATTTTTTTAGCCTGTTTTCGGAATATTATATGATCGAGTAAAATACATTCTATCATGTAATGAGTTAGCACATTCTTTAGATAATATCTTCAGATATATCGTGTAATTTTTGTAAAATTGTTATTTAACAATCAAACCAAAAAACGTGATTAAACAAACCAGTTTTTTCCCGTTTGTCGCTATGCCTCGCCTAATTTGGGCGTTGACGACAAGTATGGTAATGAGAAGATGCAGAACGAATCTAATTTTTGAAAATACTTTCAACACCCAAAGCCGATTATATATATATATATATATATATATATATATATATATATATATATATATATATATATATATATATATATATATATATATATATATATATATATATATATATATATCGCCTGATCGTCATCATTTTGAATTTGGTCTACGCTGAATGCGAGTAAGAAATGAAACAAAGCTTCGTGTGAAGCCGCTGCATAAAATTGCTTTCGATGTTGAGCTTTTCGCGAAAACGGCTGAACGGCAGCCTTAATGTTCTGGTCAACTATTTTTATTCTAAGCGTTAGAATAAAATTTATATAGTCGTAATTAAATAAAAGATCTTTGTATGCCATATTTCTTTCGTTGTAAAAAAAATACTCGCACAGCTACTGTCCGTATGACTTCTCGTTCAACTCGCAACATCGAGACCTTTAATTTTGGCATTAGTAAGTAAAACTTTACCACAATTATATTAAAATGATACTTGGATACTTTAAAAAATGTTGACGTCTATTACGATATAACATACAATTCCCACGTGAAGTAAATCTCGGAAAATTACTCACGCCACTGGGTTGAGTGTTAGTAATCTATTGTTGCGGCTTAAAAACTATTCGTGATACATACAGTCTTGACAAAGATAATAAAAACTAGGCGACAGTCATCAGCCATCGACTAGGGGGGTGTGATTTAAAACTTTTAACATGAATACAGAGAGAGACTACAATAAATAATAAACAGTACGTGTAGATACTATATTCACTATACGACTTCTCTTTCGATTCGACTCGTTAGTACACGAACACATGTATACACCGCATAGACAAGAGTAAAGAAGCTACAAAACAACAGACAAGGAGGAAACTGAGTAATGTGAATCAGATGACTGTACAATGTATTTTATCTTCCAACAAGATTTATCCTATAAATCTATTTTTTTATCTGAGTGTGCCAGAGTTAGGGGTATGTTTTTCGATTCAGCTATCGATCTTAGCTAATCGGCTAACGGCTTGGTCGATTTAGAGGTAGCGGGGCCCCCGTGTTGTTCTGGGCTCCTTTGAAGAGTAGGCTTACTACTAGGCATAGCACATTTCACGGATCACTGGTTATATCACTCGTTATAAAATAATTCACGTGCCACATCAGTTATCTGCATCGAAACCGTCTGTTACATATAACGAGCGTAATTTAATTTCAAGCTACTACATAAACTTATAATTCGCAGAATTCCATCGTGCGAAATAGACAAAGCAACGACATTTGAGTGAAACTGTCCCACCAGCTATTTTAAGAGAGATTTTTTTCAGTTTTATGTGACTTTACTAATAACTTATCAATTGTAATCGTATAAATAACTCTACATCAAGTCATTATCATTGCGACATGTAATAGATGAAATAAAATGCACCCACTCTGACTATAATCGTCACAAAATATAACCGTCGTGATTTATCACACGTGATATAGCAGTTACAAGAAAAAAATAACTTCACGACGTAATAGTGAAATAAAAGTAGCTGTAACTTCCATCATCACCAACTATTGTTCCAAAAAAGCTTCCGTAAAAGACGACCGATTGGCTATGCGAGTCACTAGCATCATGCATTGTTTCGACCCGGTCTGGCACCACCGTCTTACCTATTCCTGCTGCAATAGCTTCAATGCTTCCTACCCCATCTGCTTGTTTGCTACCTTATGATATAAAAGGAAAAGGAAGAAGATTTAAATCGTTAGCTTAGTCTTGATTGTGAAAGGGCTGTAGCCTATATTCTATATACTGTTGATATTTATGTCGCTTCCGGTTATCGCTACAGCCTACAAGTAAGCGATAATCATTATAAGCTAAATATAAAATATGGCGATGGGAATCACCAATCACCTAACCGACTAACAAACAGGTGAATCATAGTGACCCGAAAATTCTATAGCCTTTCGATTTATTATTCCTATCCCGCAAGGTAATGATTCTTTCGTTTGATAACAACTTGCTCGTATCACTTTTTTTTCAATTTACAAAGATGCAAAAAAAAAATCACTTGACTAAGAAAACGTTTTTATAAGATGCACAAGCAGATGGGTCCCCTGATGGAAAAAGTCAACCATCGCCTATAAATACCAAATATGTTAATGGTGCATTGCTATCTTGTAGTGGGGTCTAATGCCACATGCATAAGTTTACCGGCTACCTTACCCCCCAAACCGGTACACAACAGTGACAAGCACTGACGTTTGCGGCAGGAATAGGTAAGGCGGTGGTACCAGACCCGGGCGAGACAATGCAGAACTCTACCACTTAGTAGCCACGATGGTAGTGACTCGTATAGCCAAAAAACTGTCTTTTACGACTTGCATGATAGAACGACAGTTCAAATAAGCCCGGGACCAACACGGGGAAAGCTATTTGGTATCTTTATGCAAATATTAACATAACAAACAAATAGGTTTCGTAATCTACTTAGGGTGGTTCAACTTGTATCACAGTTTCCGTCGTGGAAGCCGCCGTGACCTGTTGATTTACGTGTGTATGGCTCTGGCACACTGCCAACGAAGATATCAGATGTTCTTTACCGAGCCGATAAATCCCTCGCAAAACTACTGAAAAAGCCTAACCTCGTAACCATTTCTCTGATATAGATATCATTTAAAGGTTTCTGATATAAATATCACTTTAAAGACTGACAAGACCTGATTTGTTGAAATTGATTTTATTTAAGCAGTTTTTTTTAGAAAAACTATTTGTCATAGCACATCACAAAAAGTTTAAGTTAATATTCATCATTATGTCAGAGACTGTAGCCGAATATCTGTATAGTTAAACAAAATTAGGTCGAAGGAAAATAATTGCGAAGATTAGCCTTAAAATCATCATTAAGAGGTTCTATATATTTTTTTGACGTATGGGTCTGCAATTAAAAACATGAAGTCATCATATTTATACTTCAACCCTTGATATCAACCGCTAGCGAATCATGTTGAAAAATAATCTACACTTTTTTTATTTCAATATTTATCTATATATATAAAAATCAATCCCTATTTTCCTTGGTCACGACATCGCGCCTGAATGGCTGGACCAATTTCGGTAATTTTTTTTTTGTTGTGTTTGTAATTGTAAGGAGAAGGTTCTTTTAAAAGAAAATATTAAGAAAATTGCGCGGAAAATTAGAAAATGTAAGAATACTTAACCACCATATAAAGTTTAATGCCATTTTGGCTGCGTGGAAGGACAATCTCGTAGTGTTATATAAATTACGTGTCACGTTGTTTGTCCTCTATGGATTCCTAATAAATGCGAAAGTTTAGACGTTTCGATAGCTGGATGTTTGTTACTCAATCACAGAAAAACTACTGAACGGCTTTGGATGAAATTTGGCACATCGGTAGATAATAACCTGGAATATCACATAGGCTACTTTTTATCCCAGTAAAATGAGTTGTTCCCGCAAGATTTAACAAAAACTATCATAATGCAGCGGACTGCATGGACAGCTAGTATTTTATAAATAGAATAATTTCATTTTTTTGTTTTAATAATGTCATTGACCTTTCCTTAGCTTACCGTGTTGGTTCCGGGCTTCTTTGAAGAATAGGCTAAATGCTATTCTGCCTGGCAGGGTTTAAAAGGCGACAGATTGACTGACTATGCGAGTGGCTACTAGGTGGTAGGGTTCTGCATTGTCTTGCCCAGTTCTGGTACTACCGCCTTACCTATTCCTGCCACAATAGCGTCAGTGCTTGATTCTGTCGTGGTCCGGTTTGAAGAGTAAGGTAGTCGGTAAACTTATGCATGTGGCATTAGACCTCGCCACAAGAGAGCAACGAAACGTTAATATCTTTGGTATCTATAGGCGGTGGTTTACTCTTTCCATCAGGAGACCCATCTACTTGTTTGCTATCTTATGATATAAAAAAAAATATATAAGGAAATTCGTTCCTCTCTGGTGTCCCACGATACCACACGATTTTCTTTGCTTGTGATATGGGTGTTCGTTGGCGATACTCATACATAAATAAGTACTGAAATATATTCAATAAACGTTCATACAATACAAACATCAATTCTCATCGCACGGCTATTTGCTGCTTTCGGGACTCGAGCCTGAGCCCCATTTATTACGTACGCAGTTGGGGTGGTATCGTGCGAGAGTTAAATAAATTCGGGCCACGCGCAATGTAGGGTTCCGATAAATTTGCCTATCACAATAATGCGGACTAAGAAGATGGATTTTATTGTATTATATTATGAACATTTAACCTATTCAACGTCAATGACAAATATATATCCACACCACAGATTCACCGCCTACAAAAACTTCTTTTTAACCATTTTATAAGTTGGTCAATTATTATTCAAAAACTTGTAAAGCCTTCTAAGTCGTAATAGTTTCGCTTTTAACTTCATTATATTTTCTACTACCATGATTTTTTCCCACCCCCTAAAACCAACTCCCCCTGCTCTCCCCTTCCTGCCTCCCCTGCCTCCCCCAACTCCCCCCTCCTCTTCGGGCTAAACAGCCCGAAGAGGAAGGGGGGACACTTGACTCCAATAAAAATTAGCACTTTAAAGCTTAATATTTTTTTTTACAAATGAGTCCCTCAATCGAAAACTTGTTTTCACAAACCTATTTTTTAAAAACCTATCCAACGATACCCCATACTATGGGGTACGCGAGACGAAATAGCGTTCCCACTTTACATGTAGGAGATATATCATGAAAAAAAAATATTTTTCAAGATTTTATATTACCCCTTTTTTGACGTGACTTATATTCGTGTTAAATTACACTTATTCGTTTATTCGTACATTGCTTGGAACATGATATAATATAAAGATGATACAGCATTCTAATACTAAGGATCTCAGAGTTATCGTGCGAACGGACGGACGGACGGACTGACGGGCGGACATAGCGAAACTATAAAGGTTCCTAGTTTACTTCGGAACCCTAAAAACAAACAGAGAAAATTATTAGAGAGAAATAATTCTTTTCTTTTTCAATAACTTCTTAGTCATACTTTGGCCATATCGATGTCGACCTCGTTTGGAAAAAGATCACTAGCCTTTTGCCAGGCAGTTCGTAAATGGCTAATAGTAGGCTAAGTGTGTGCTAAACATGAACTCTTTTATTTTTAGCACTACCCAATCGGTCATAGCGCTCTATAACTTTTCGCCCTGATTTCATACCACCTACTCATCTATTTCTGTCTCAAAAGCATCAATGATTCCCACTATTGTCTTCCAGTTTGGAGGGTAAGGATTATTCAGTTGATCGATATGCTTCTCTACTAAAGTCACTTGTATTTGTTATAATTTAGCAAAACAAGTTCAAGTGTAATTTGAGGTTATTTACAAATATATTTCGCAATTTACTTAGCCTGGCATAACTTGTGCGACAGTTTTCGCCCAAAAACCATATGACTTGTTGATTAACGTATGTAAGTTTCTGGCGCTCTGCCAACAAAGATGTCAGATGTTCTTTGCCCTATCTATAAACCCCTCGTAGAGCCAATAAAAAGCTTCGCGATATGACCGCTTTTATGACATGCATATCTTTTTTGTATATTCGACTTTAGTTGTCATTTTACGTTATGTAGAATTTTTCACGTGAACATATCTATTGACTCGCCCGGATTTTTAACTTCCCGCTACATATGTAGATAAGGAAGTTACTGCTGTGCCCTGATTTTCAAAAATCGAGTTATTACAAGTACTCCACGTTTTAAGATTCTAGGAACATTTTCCGACTATTTTCACGATGTCGTCAGTAGGTACGTATGTGTATGTGTATGTGTGTGCGTGCGTGCGTGCGTGCGTGCGTGTGTGCGTGTGTGCGTGCGTGCGCGCGTGCGTGCGTGCGTGCGTGCGCGTTCGTGCGTGCGTGCGTGCGTGCCTGCGTGCGTGCGTGCGTGTGTGCGTGCGTGCGTGCATGCGTGCGTGCGTGCTTGCGTGCGTGCGTGCGTGCGTGTGTGCGTGCGTGTGTGTGTGTGTGTGTGTGTGAGTGTGTGTGTGTGTGTAACGTTTGAACGGCTTGACCGATGGGATTTTATTTGATTCCACTCAACCTTCTGAAAATTTGAACCAATTCGAGCCAAAAGATTTTGAGAAATTTTGAAAAAAGTAGTTTTGTTTTTGACATAAATTCGAGGTCTTTTTGCCAATCATTTTTCGATCTTCTATATTTTATATATTTTAGCAATTACTTAAAATTATATAATTTATAAATTTTAGCATTTACTTAAAAACGACGTCAAATGCATTTTTAAATATCAAAATCGAATCAAGTTTTCAAAAGTTACAACTTTTCAAATATTATATTTCGTTATTTACAGTAACCTTTATAAAAAAAAATAACTTTCAGGTTAATCATAAGATAGTAAATAAAGTTTTCTGTTTTTTATTGAATTTGCAGGCAGGCAGGTTTTATTGAATTTGAATAAGAACGTGTGGGCCTACTAATGGAAAGGAGTCGTCACTGCCCATGGACATCTACAAAATAAAGGTTTAGTTGCCAATACGGCTATGTGAATATTCAAGAGCATCTTCTTCTTACTTCCATGGACAGGTTTTCACAACTAGACGACTTAGCACCTTTTAAGCGTATGGTTAGCGATGGCCCTATTCGTGCTTCTCCAAGAATTCCACTCCAGTACCTCTTTGTTTTTTTTTATACATTATATATAGAAGTTAAAAAAATAAAGTTCCCGAAAGAATGTTTTTGAGAACTTTGTTTTTTTAACTTCTCTAAACCTACAGAGTCGAATAAGTTCAAATTGTCAGGAAGTCTACGGTTAATGAAACCCAATCGAAAACTGTCGACTGCATTTTACTGTCAAAAGATTTTATATAATTTAGATAACAAACAAGCAGATGGCTTTCTTGATAGAAAGAGAAACCATCATCCACAGACACTAAAGATGTTAATGGTGCGTTGCTATCCATGTGGCGGGACGGCAATGTCACATGCACAAGTCTGACGGGTACCTTAACCTCCAATTTGGAACACCATGATGACAAATGACAGCAACCCGTCTCCTTCCTTTCATCGTCTTACGTACCTAATGACCCCTATAGAAAAAACAATATCACGTTGAGCTGGCTTGGTTGTAGCTCATGAACTTAAACAGATTAACCCCCAAAACAAAAAGACAGTAGTTCTTTTAATTATATTAGGAAGGAAACAGATCACCATCGCCTTTAACCAACAAAAATGTTAAAGGCGCTTTGCTATCCGTATGTCGAGCTTACAACACCATGTGCATTTATATACTGCTTTACCGTCCAAACCGTAACATGATAATGAGTAGGTAATACCACAGATTACAATAGTTACTGGTAATACTGACGATATTGCGGTGGGGAAAAAAGTAAGGCTTTGTTATCAAGTCCGGGCGAGACGTTTTAGAACTCTGCTACCTAGTATTTCTCTCGCAGTCAATATGTTATTTAGCGTTACATCAAGTCATATAGTCCAGTCAATATTTTATATTTATCAAAAACTAGCGGAAATAACAGCTTCACCCGCAAATGGTTACCATGTTGTCGACATAGTTTTTCATACTAAATTTTATATCCTAAGTAATTATCTTCACGCCCATATATCCGAAGGGGTAGGCAGAGGTATAATATGTGCACCCACGATTAGCCGAAGATACTTAGTCCCACAAATGTGATAGGTGGCAAGCCTATCGCCAACCGGGCACTTTCTAATCCCAGGTAACATTGTGCTGAAAAAAACCTTTTTTTAATGTGCCCGACCCGGGAATTGAACCCGGGACCTCATATGGTCAACGCCAACGCTGGACCGCTAGACCACAGAGGCGACATTTTATATCCTATTTAAAGAAAAGTTAACTTATATTTGACCACAGATCTTCTATTATCTCCGTACCAAATTTTATCACAATCAGTTCACTGGTTTATCTGTTAAAGTGTATATAAATATTGATATGGATAATTATGTCATATCAGCTACGGCCTTCAGCCCACTGCATCAAAAAATCTTTGGAGCATCCTATACTTTTGCATTTTTAATACTAACTGCACCGTGCAGCCCGCTGCATTAGCATTACCCTATGTGCTATTCCAGATCATCATCTACATATATATGTGCCAAATTGTATCCAAATCGGTTCAGCCGTTGTTGCATGATAGAGTAATAAAATTCCATCCTCCCATTCAAATATCTAAACTTTCGCACTTATTATAGTAAAAGATTAGTAGGACTAGTAGAATAATAATTAATTTTTCCCCGTGTTGGTCCCAGGCTCCCATGATGAATAGTCCAACTGCCGTTCTGCCAGGCAGGTTGTAAAAGGCGACCGATTGGCTATGCGAGTCACTAACATCGTGGCTACAAGGTGGTAGAGTTCTGCTTTGTCTCGGTCGGGTCTGGCACCACCAACTTACCTATTCCTGCCACAATAGCGTCAGTGCTTGTCACTGTCTGGAACACGACACGACGTTTGGAGGGTAAGGTAGTCGGTAAACTTAGCATATGGCATTAGAATTTGCCACAACATTGTCTATAGGCGATGATTGATTTTAGATAGATAGATTTTAGATTTCCATCAGGAGACTCATCTATTTGTTTGCTATCTTATGATAGAAAAAATATAAGTATCCCTGACCACATTACTTGAATTACTGTCATAGATTCTAAAGTTACTATTAATTGATTAACAGATTACTTTCCAACTTGTTTAATTGAATTGATTGATAAAACATGAAACGCATTAACTCCAATTCTCGTGAGTAAACATCATATTCGGAAAATAATTAATCAAACATTTATGTAGAATCAAATGGAAATTACTAAAACTAGACTCGTTCCTAATCTAAACAATTATTTTGAGTGCGGTGTTTGAATGAAAATTAATAAATCGATTATTCAACCTACATAACACACAAGCAAAAGTTTTATCTGTCTATGAGCAAATTCCTAGAAGTTATTGATACGAGTTTATCAGATACTAGCTATGCCCGCGACTTCGTCCGCGTGCGTGTTTTTTTAAAAAGTAGCATAAGTTACACCTTATTACATTGGCTATCTACCAGTGAAAGTCCCGTCAAAATCGTTCCAGCCGTTCCAGAGATTTTCCAGCCGTTTGTCTGTCTGTCTGTCTGTTTGTTTCTGTAGCCGGAACAAACAGACAGACAGACAAAATCGTAAAAAGTGTTATTTTGGTATGTGTACCGTGTATACATCCATATACATTTAGTTAAAACCGGTTATTTTAATATTACAAACAGACACTTCAATTTTATTTATTTGTATAGATTATAGTTCCGCATCTCGTAATATCTCACCTGGGTATTTGGTATCATCGTCTTACCTACTCCTACCGCAAAAGCGTCAATGCTTTGTAGTTTCTGTTCTGGTTTGTAGTGTAAGGTAGCCGGTAAACTTATGCAAGTGACATTAACACCTTGCCTCACGTATAGCAATCCACTATCAACGTCTATACGCAATGGTTGTCTTTTTCACCCGAAGAGTCATTTGCTTTTTTGCTAATATATTAAATAAAACGGTTTGTTTGTGATTATTTTTTGATGTATTACTACACTGTTTCCTTTTTCAGATAAACATGATAAACTGAACGTCAATAGATCAGATTCGTCACAATTCACCAGATCGTCAGCTTATCACGGCCGCATTTACGACTTTGAACGATTTTTTAGGGTCCTACACTTTTCATCGTCGGCACTCTATTTTAATGTAATATTTTATTACATATACACTTGTACTGTTTCACAATAAACTTCAATATTTACTATAAGTTTTTGTAGGTTTTTTAGGTACAGAGGTGGGAATAAATGGTGGGCAATTGGCCTATTGCCCACCTTTTATTCTGTAGCTTCTGGAAAATAAGAATCAACAGCGGCAACCACTTGATGATTATTAAGTTGCGAGCGAGCAAGCAAATATATCCAGTTAATAGTCATGGTATTTACAGCTATTAAACTTTTACTTTAATAGCTGTAAATACCATGATGATGTGTGTAAGCGAAACTGGTTGGATATCTTTATATTAACACGTGAATCGACAACTTTGTATCCCTTTAAAGTCAATTATGCGAACTGTGAAGTATGTAATTTAGCACAGTTAAAGTTTACATTGCGGAAGACTGCGGATATCAAATATTTTTAAATAATATGCATTAGAAATTTAATACATTAAATTTATAAAAATAAATATTACACTACATTCGTGTGACATACAAGTATATTAGTATACTTGTATGTCACACGAATGTAGTGTAATATTTATTTATAATACACACATGTCTACTTTTTATTTATTGCTAATGTCTGTTGTCAAACTCAAAAGAAATTTTATTTTTTAGACTATGATCGAATTTCGACCGCAAGATGATCGCTAGTAAATTATTATAATAGTAATAACAGTATAATTATCTTGTTGTGCAACAGTACAGTATGATAGTTGACAAATATTGTATATGTCCTACGTATACAATATTTATCAGTATGTCTATATACGAGTACAATTTCCCTACCTTACAAGACAGGAGACATCAAAAGGTAAAAATCAAGAAAAAATATAGAGAATGGGACTTTTTAAATCAGGCTAAGCCTGATTTCTCGAAGTTAGGACCTACCAAAATGGCCTATTTAATTCTGCCATTTGCTGCTGCATTACCAGCGTTTATCAGTGCCGTGTTCCGATTTAAAAGGTATGTAGCAGCACAGAATAACTCTGTGGTAGCAGGTACATTTAGATATGCATAGGTATGATATTACAAAAATCCACATGGATGACAATAATTGACATTTTTAGTACCTATAGGCATTGATTTTCTCTTGCGGTCATCCGAACTATGCGCTTGTTCGCTATTTTATGAAATAAAAATGTCTTGGCATGTGTAAAACAGTATTTTTATAGTATAACTAGCTGCACCTTACTCCCTGCTGCTTTTTGGTTAATCCCATGGGCACTACTTATTTTTCTGGGATAAAAAATATCCTATGTGCTACTCCAGATTTTCTCTAAATCAATCTAGCCGTTTCTGTGTAATTGAGTAACAAACATCAGAATTCAACAGCATCAAATATCAATCACTAATGATGTAGTGCATGAAACAGGAAAAGCAGTAGCATCATTAGAATAATCACGGCCATATTGTCGTAGAATTCTACCACCTGGTAGTCAAGGTAGATTTTTTATTTCATGAGATAGCAAACAAGCAGATGGTTATTTTGATGGAAACAGATAGCCATCGCCTACAAATACCAAAGATATTAATAGTACGTTACTTTCGGAGTGGTGAGGATAGAATGCCACATTCATAAGACTACCAGCTTACCCTCCACATCTAAACACGACGACGACAAGCGCTGGCGCTAATGCGACAGGAATAGATAAGGTTGACAACCACCTTGGTATCAACCAAGCCCAGACGAAACCTTACAGAACTCAACTACCTAATAAAGGAAGGTCCACACAATTTATTTTGTTTTATTTGAAAGACAAACAGTAATAATTCAATAACATAAAAAAACAACTTTAAAACTAAACATCCTTTATAAGTCTCCTCATATACTACATTCTCTTGCATATTACAAGCCGCCTGACAATTTGGCAGAATCTGCTACGCAGTTAGTCGGTTCGTTAAATGCAAAACATATTTCTCGAAATGACCTAAAACAAGACGTGGAAAAATAAAACCTAAATATTAAAAATCAAATTTACATTTATCTTAAAACATGTACATTTACTTAGAACTATGATCTCATACTATGTAATCATATTTTGTCAATATTTGTTAATACTTAAGTATTAAGAACCGGTCAAACCGCCAAACACGATGCAAATAAAACGCGAAAGAAATAAGAGCTTCTACACACTTTATATTTTCTAGCGCAGGCGTTAGATGAACGTTTTACTAGGTAGCAGAGTTCCGTAATATCTCACCCGGGTATTTGGTACAACCGCCTTACCTATTCCTGCCGCAATAACGGCAGTTCCAGGTTGAAGGGTAAGGTTGGGTTAGGGTAATTACCATTAACATTTTTGGTGTCTATAAGCGATGGGTTCTCTTTCCATCAGGAGAGCCATCTGCTTTTTTTTGCAATCTATTGATATGAAGAAATTAACCAATCCATAACGTAATCTCGACACAATGCAAGGAACGCGCTATATTGGTTAATACCCCTATCGTTCCCCGTGTTTGTCCGGGCTCTCTTCGAAGAAAAGGCTATCAAGCAGTTTGTAAGAGGCATTGGCTATGCGAGTCATTACCATCGTAGCGACTAGGTCGTAAAGTACTGAATTCTCTCATACTTGACTGGTACTACCGCTTTACACATTCCTGTCGCAATAGTGTCAGTGCTGGGCACTGTCATGTCCCGGTTTGGTGGATAAGGTAGCCGAACCCCGCCACAAGGATGATAACGCACTATTAACATATTTGGTGACTATTGGTCTTGGCTCTTTCCATCAGGAGAGACATTTGCTAAAATTACATATGATATAAAAATAATACCTAAAATCGCTTACATGCCGTGTTTACAATCTCGCAAACGTCATTCAATTTAAAAAAAAACGCGCGGTGAAAGTGAAATGTTTGACTGTAGTAGAAAAGAATGAAAGAGAGATAGAGATAGGTACATTGAAGGAATCGAAGGCAAAAAGTTCTCCGTATTTTAGAAGTAAAAGGTTTCAGTAAAACTCTTTAGCGGTACGATTTGTATCTGATTGGTTTGGAACCCTTAAATAGATAAAAAAAAGTACCTTCACACCCGTATCTCCGAAAAGTTAGAAAGTACGGTAAGTGCACTCACGATTAGCCGAAGTTATTTAATCCCACAATGTGATAAGTGGCAAGCCTATCGCCAACCAGCACTTATATAATTCCAGGCAACGTTGTATTTATCAGTAACTGAAAAAAACACAGTTTTGGTTTACCCGATCCGGAATCGAACCTGGG
This sequence comes from Apodemia mormo, assembly GCA_036924255.1. Lineage (NCBI taxonomy): Eukaryota > Metazoa > Arthropoda > Insecta > Lepidoptera > Riodinidae > Apodemia > Apodemia mormo. The sequence goes on from JAUPFN010000002.1 coordinate 39,711,416, forward strand.
ACCTCATGTGGTCAACAACGACACTAAACCACGAAGGTGACTAAATATTATAATTTTCTGTTATAATAGCTAATTATAATATTTAGTCGCCTTTTTTATAATAGACAATATTTCTATGTGTGTACAGGACAGGTATTTATAATAGAAAAATAAGAAATGAGTAGTAGCATCACGCCAGTTCCCTTGCGAGGCAGGTAGAGTAGAACCGAACATCTAAGGACTTTTCGGTGCACCAAGATATACCGGTTTGTCGGTTGGCAAGTTGATTGATGATCCTCACCGCCGCATTTTACCAACTTGATGACTATTACAATAATACTATCGTCGGACAAGTTTGATCTAACCTTAAAATAAGCAAATTATCTCCTTTTTTTATATATCATAATATAGCTAACAAGCAGATGGGTCTCTTGTTAGAAAGAATTAACCATCGCCTATAGACACCAAAGGTGTTAATGGTGCGTTGCTATTTTGTGGCAAAGTCTAATGCCACATGCATAAGTTTACCGCCTACTTTACCTTCCAAACCGGAACCCAACAGTGACAAGCACTAACGCTATTGCGGCAGGAATAGGTATGACGTTGATACTAGACCCAGGCGAGACTATGCAAAACTCAACCACCTAGTAGCTACGATAGTAGTGAATCGTACAACCAATCGGTCACTTTTTACGACCTGCCTGGCAGAACGCAGTAGGCTTATTTTTGAAAGGAGCCCGGGACCACAACGGAGAAATTATTTGCTTATATTATAGATGTTAGTCGACAATATTAATACATAGAAATACATATACTAATACTGTAAAAAAACTAACAAATAAAAACAAATACTGTAAAAAAAATGATGTGGTATCGTGGGACACCAGGTAGGAACGAAGTTCCTTCGGATAACTACTACTACTCGCTTGCGTATGCGACTGTCGCGCCTGCGCACGTCTCATTTAATGGTTTTATTCCACGCACTTTTTTCCACGGATTTTTTCTTACGGTTTTACTATCGCATTTTTTTTAGTTCGGTCGCGCAGCAAAATCCCTATCCCCTCCAAGCCTGCCGTAAGGAACTTCGTTCCAAAAAGAATACAAAAATTTCTGCTCACTGGCCATCAATAATCTAATTTACTTTAACTTGCAATGCGCACTAATGCAAAGGCGAAATGAACGAAGTTGTATCCTAAACCAACAAAACTCGAAGCTCTTCATATTATCTCGAATGCATCGCGATTCAATCAATTGGTTGGAATACACATCGCAACAAAGCGAGTCTTGGCCCTGTCCATTAGAACACGAGCAATGCAGAAAAAACGCTGAGTTAGTGAGACGCACACTTCACGTTGTTGATCGTCTCCAAACGATAGTGTGAAGAGGCTCTTAGAAGTGAATGTCGCTTAAGCATCGTATGTTCGCTCTGATTTGACAAGTGAATTAATTAAACAAGATGTTGATCATTAAATATTGTGGTTACTAAAGGTCAAATATAGAAATCCTAACAAGATTCGTCGGTCTATAGTCGCTTGTAACTAGAGTTTTTAGCTCTTAGGTTTGATTGCCTATTTTATCGTGTTATAAGCAGGAGCAGATATGTTTCCCGATAAAAGTTTCTTCCTAATAGGTAATTTATAGAACTTTAACCACGGATTAAACTAGATACGCCATTCAAGGCAATTTCTTATGTTGCCAGTGTAGTTTGCATTTACAACCAGAAATACAGAGTACACGTAGTATACTTTTCATATTAAAAAATTTACAAAAAACCCTGATACGCTTAAAATTATTATTATTATTTCATACAACTGCTTACGTCGTAATCGCGTTATAAAATCCTGGTTTTTTTAACGAAAACTAGCATTCGTTTAAATCCAAGTCTTCAACTATCTCCTTCCCCAATTTGATCAAAATCGATTCCGTCGCTTAGCCATGAAAGCATAACAAATAGACTTACATTTATAAAATTAATATTGATTCAGCCAAATGGATTTAGAGCTAGAGCTAGAGGACTAGTTTAAGTTAAAAAAAAATTGAAAAAATTAACAGTGATATGGAAACAATAAACACGCATCAGATAAAGGTATGGTTGGTAATAAGCTCCTAAAATTTAGAAAATCTGACGACTTAAGTGTATCGTAAGGGAGTGGGAGGGTCACAAAATTACAAAGAAAACGTTGCCTTGACATTCTCGAGCGCGTCTGAATTTTCTTTAATTTTAGAGGAAATGTGGTAAAAATAATGAAAAGAATATAATCTGACAAATTCCACAAGCCGAAGTTTTCGGAACTTTGTTTTTTTCTGCCCTAATTACCCATTTATTTATTAAGTAAGCCCTTATTTGGTGGTGAGCCTGAACAGTATGCGAGGTATCCCCTCTATGTTAATTTGACGCGCTCGAGTAAATCCCTTTAAAAAAAATCGACTCAATCTGACTCTGGGAATTAGGTCAAATTAGGCTTACAAGATTTGACCCACACTAATTAACTAATACGGCAAACTAAATAAAAAAGTATCTTCACACCCATATCCCCGAAGAGGTAGGCAGAGGTACAACAAGTGCACCCACGATTAGCCGAAGATACTTGGTCCCATAAATGTGATAGGTGGCAAGCCTATCGCCAACCGGGCACTTTCCAATCCCGGGCAACTTTGAGTTTCTCAGAAAACTGAAATAACACTTTTTTTTAAAGTGCCCGACCCTGGAATCGAACCCGGGACCTCATGTGGTCAACTCCAAAGCTGGACCACTAGACCACAGAGGCGATTTAGACCACAGAGGCGATAAATAAAAGTTATTAAAAATCGACGGAAGAAAATATATTTAGTTTATAAAAATAATAACAGTTTCCTATATTTGTATTAAATATCAGTAAAACTTCCCTTAAATATCGAGTGCCTATTATGTGTAAAGAAACGCCCTCGATTAAAATCTGTCATCGATCGATCATCCAACGCGTTGGAAATGAACATAATGGATGACTGGAGACGCGGTTTATCTCTATTGATGGTATTTATAATATTCAATATGCATCAGTATTTATTCTTTAGAAGCTCGAAGACCCACTTTTTTCTGTTATTTAATTTAACAAATCGATTCCGATTAAAAAATTCTATACTTGCAATTTTCATCAATATATTAGTCTAAGTTCCCATTAATAGAACAATGTTAATGGGTGACAGTATTTTATATCCAACCAAATATGTCAATAAATACATTGCAAAGGGGTTGCCTAAAAATTTTCAGTCCAGAATATGATTAATAAAAACATATTTTTTTAACATTTCAATGTAAACAGCTTGTTTTTTTATAAAATAAAAAAATACATACTTTTCCGCGGTCCAGGTTATTCAAATTGACGGGTATTACCTGAAAGTAGAGTAAAGCGTTTTCTTTAGAATTGTAATAAATCAGAAATCAGAAGAACTTTATTCAATAAAACTTTTTACAAGTTATTTTGACACGTCAATATTTTTTAAAACTACTACCGTATCGGAAACGCAGCCACACACTGAGAAAATCCGGCGGAAGAAACTCAGCGAGCTTGTCTTTTTTTCATATAATTTTTTTCACAATATTACAAAACTAGCTGTTGCCTGCGACTTAGTCCGCGCGGACTTCGTTTACTCCGCACTGCTCCTCCCCTGTAAGTGATAGCGTGATAATATGTAGCCTATATGTTGACCCGACCTGTTAGTAATATTCATGCAAAATTTGAAGTAAATCCATGCAGTACTTTTGGAGTTTACCCCGGACATACATACAGACAAACAGAAAAACAGACAAAAATTCTAAAACTATATTTTTGGCTTCGATATCAATTGTAGATCACGCCCCAAGTATTCTTTTAAAAAAATATTCAATGTACAGTTTTGACTTTCCTACGATTTTAAAGAATACATGGGGAGTGATCTACAATCGATATCGAAGCCAAAAATATAGTTTTTAGAATTTTTATCTGTTTGTCTGTTTATCTGTTTGTCTGTATGTATGTCCGGGGTGAACTCAAAAAGTACTGCATGGATTTACTTCAAATTTCGCATGAATATTACTAACAGGTCGGGTCAACATATAGGCTACATATTATCATGCTATCACCTACGGGGGAGGAGCAGTGCGGAGTAAACGAAGTCCGCACGGACGAAGTCGCTGGCAACAACTAGTAGATTATAAAACATATATATGAGATTGATATGAGGAGCAATTAATAGAATACAATTAAAAGAGTATACTATAAGCATAGATTTTTTTAGTTCAAACATCGATTTTGTTAAAAATGGTACGAATATTCAAGAAAAACTTAGAAAAACCTCAATAACACCTATACACGACCCGTATATTAAATCCGGAATCTTATGATCTATGCCAAATAGGCTATCCCTTAGACCGTGAGGCAAAATAAGAAATAAAAAATATAATTTACGGACAACAGAGATCTCTGATGTTAGTAACAATATTATTGTTTATGGTCATTGATATAAAAAATCTTTTATATCAATGTTTATGGTAGTACTTAGTAACCAATATATATTTTTTTACTGATAGCATTGTTATATTAATTATATATAATATACTTAATAATTATTGTTAAATTATTAAGTAAGTAAGAGTAAATATTCCAAATATTTTTTATAACGTAAATTAACATTTTGTAGGTGATAATGTGATGACGCTCTTGACCTAATAGAAATCATAGGTAAAGTCCAAGATGGAAGTACAACAATACAAACAATAAATCGATTTTTTCAAATATCGATGTATTGATAGACATCGACGATACTCGTTCTTCATGACCACTGTTGTATGAACGATATTTTAGTATAGTTCCATCTTCCCCACACTCTCAAGTATCCCAATAAAATATTCAATACAAGTAATTTGTATAGCAATACATCGACCATAATCGACATCGATGTATCGTTCATAAGCTCCGATGTTCTTAACATCGATGTTTTACTTTAGAAAACATCGATGTCCTGATATCGATGCTTTTTATGAGCGATGTTTGGTCCCTAGATGGAAGCGCCCAAAGTTATAATTTTTTTTATTTCACATATTGAAACATATACTTTAACACTCATTAACAAAAAAGCATTGCAAAAACCGTGTCCCGGTTTGTCCGCAAGCTCGCTATCTCGCATATTTTATGCATATAAGTTATTAAATAATCTATTTTTATACACTTGCTAAAATATTTCTACATAATTTATAAGCAGAGTCTATAAACATCCACAAACTCTGAACAAAAATTTCGGTAGGTATAAACATTGTCTATCTACATTTTACAAACTAACGAAAATATCAAAACTATCTACATCTAATCTAAAACAATCTTCATTATTCTATTTAATTACTAGGTTAAACATAGCAAAATCATATGTTTGAACTTGCTAAAACATAGGTGTTGAAGCCGAAAGCCACAAGTAGTAGGTGTTGAAGCCGAAAAATTTTCAATCATAAATCAAATTTTCCTATCCTGACAATAATTTCATTTTTGAAAAGCTATATATTTTCGAACCAATGATGCATTTTGATCTTTCGAATGACATTGAAACCAATGTTTGAGCTATAAAGTGTTTGCTGAGCAACATACCTAATCTATACGCTTAAAAAATGACGAATAATATCAAAAAAACTTTTTTTTGCAAAATATTCTTTTTTGAAAAATTTCAAATAAATTGACCGTTTTTTGATCCAAATTACGGTATTTGATGCAGAGTTTTACAGAGAAAAGCTGATTCGATTTTTAAATCCATCGGTATATTATTAGCCTGAAACTTAAGTATTTTAAAAATATTAAGTAAGTTTACTGTAAACAACAAAATATTAATATTTGAAAAGTTGTAACACTTGTAACTTTTGAAAACTTGATAGTAACTTTTGAAAAAAACTCAAATTTTTATTGTTGAAACTGCATTTGATGTAGTTTTTTAAGTTTTAAATTTTGGAGAAGGTTTAAGTTTTAAATTTTGGAGAAGGTTTAAAATATTATTGATTAAAAAATTTAGAAATTATGTCGAAAAAAACGCTTTTTCAAAATTTTCTCGTCAACTATTACTCCCGACTAGATAAGCCAATTTTGATAAAATTTATGCATTGGACACCGTTTTTTGAGGAAAAGAGCTGATTAGATTTTGGACACAGTCAGTACAATAATCTAGAAGTTAATGAAAAAAATAATGTTTCATCAAAATTTTTTTGAAGTTTTTCAAAAATTTCTCATAATCTCGAGGACGGATTTTCGATCGATCGATCAAGCCCTTCAAGAGTTTTATAATGCTTATACACATACACACATACACCCACGCATACACACACATATACATAGATATAGACGTCATCGTGAAAATAGTTCGAAAAGATTCCTAGAACCTCAAAACGTGGAGATGTGGTGAAAACTCGATTCTCGAAATCAGTAGTAACTTCCTTATCTGCATACGTAGCGGGAAGTTAAAAAAAGAAAAATTACAATTAAAATACAAACAAAACTATAGCATAACCCTATTATAAACCATTTATTGTTAAATAATATTCTTTTACAGTCTTTTGAAAACTAACATCGATTTGCTGATTCATATGTTTAACAGAAGTACGGTGACATTTTTTTCCACAACCTAACTGCATGACGAAAAAAGAATAGGAGAAAAATTTACACTTGAAAGAAGGAAAACAAAGACGGGAGCTAAAATTAGCACTATACGAGGAATGAAGAAAGTAAACATGCTTACGAAAACAAATATGAGTAAGATGAATTGGAGACCTAGAATTATCAGAACTATTATAAAATAAACAAAGAATATGAGTATTACCGCGAAAGCGCATTGGTAACCACTTGAACACAGAATTCCGAAACATGATCATATTTATGTATACTAAATATGTAACCGATGCACTTTTGCATCCTCTTCAGTTTATCCACTAGCGCTTCAAAGGAATCAAGGAGACAGGAAAATTAAAGTCTTCATTAATCCTTGTTTTTAATTGTAAAAATTGTTGCAATAGCTCAAAGAATAAAAAGAAATAAATATAAACTTTTTTGCAAATATTGTTGATATGCGTCTTCCGCTTCGATCAGAAATGTACAAGATTCAAGATCGCGGCCTCCAATGTGGCTAATAAAATAAGAACACAAATAAATTTGTGTTCTTATTTGAATTTAGTATGTCTAGCCACTGACAACGCGCGCACGTGTCAAAATGCCTCCGTTTGCTTTTAAAAACTGCAAAAATAACCACAGTAAAAGTGAGATTTCATGTGTGTCTTTCTTTCGATAAGTAAATGCTAGTTTCTATTTCACCTTGCTTAAAATTATTATTTAACAAATATTTCATATTTTAGCTAATATTTACGATTCAATAACCAACAATCTCAACAAATATCGGTTGTTCTGGAACAACAAATTCATGGAGTGGTTATATAAAATTAAAAAATATATATTTTCAAGATTTCAGACTGATCCATTTCGCTGTGCAAAAATCCATAGTCGCACAAGAAAAAAGAGAAGAATTTTACTAGATTTGCAAAAATTTTAAAATACCTATGTTCGATACATTTTGATAAATTCGATATATCTGACAATACTCAAAGGCGAAGATTGGCGAAAACAGTGGTCCCCAAATTGCAGTTACAATATCTTCAAAATATTATGTATTACTTGCTGTGCGTCGCGGTTTGACTCTCTGAAAATCACTCTATTTTTCAAGATCTGAGCTATCTATATACCAAATTTTAGACAAATCAGTTAAGTAATTTTAGAGTAAAGGGTTAATAAACTTAATTATAATTATGCAAATGCACTTGTATTGTTTCAATACCTACACACTTTTTTTAATAATATTGCCAAATTTAGGGTAACGATACTTTTATAAAAGTACGGTACTTTACAGTACGGTGTTTTTATAAAAATAAAGTAGGATTCTAATGGTAAAATATTTTTTTAAATCAGACCAGTAGATTCGCAGCCTATTCAATTCAAACAAACAATAAAATTTTTCTTCTTTATTATATTAGTGTAGATAAAATATATTTAATAAAGAGCCTGGCCAACACAGGGAAAATGTTTTGCGGAAAGTAGTGTCTATTCTTTGTGAATTTATTAGTAGCATTTCGTGATTATGTTGATAATAAATACGTACGTATTGTTTAAGATATACGTAAGAACTATTGTCATACTTGTAAATAAACATTGCTCATCATTACATAGTATAAAACAAAGTCACTTTCTCTGTCTGTCCCTATGTCCTTATGTCCCTATGTATGCTTAAATCTTTAAAACTACGCAACGGATTTTAATGCGGTTTTTTTTAATAGATAGATTGATTCTTGAGGAAGGTTTTAGTGTATAAACCTTTTCGATATTCTCACGGGAACAAAAGCTGCGCGGGTGAAACCGCGGGCAGGTCGCTAGTAACATAATAATGTGAATAGACATATCAGAAAAACTGCAATGAACTCAGTGAAAAGGTAGATCACAAACCAATTTCAGAAGTTGTTTTATAAATAGTTAGATATATTTCTGCCTTTATGGGAAGTAGCTAAATGAAAAATCTCAATAGTGATGAGTGAAAAACAGTTTACGGTCAAAAGAAAAGTTATTACATTTAGTCACAAAACGATATATTTACCACGAAATTTGTATAAAATATTTAATGTACCGACACTGCAGTTTTATCTAGGAGTGTTGCATGAATAGTGGCACATATTCCCTTTGACGTGAAGATGTTCAAGTCATAGAAATAACCATAATACTCATTTAAATCTGTAAATCGTATTAGTAATGTATTGTTAGCTCAACTGGCATACGTAATGAGACAAAAATCCTTTCATTAGTATGCGGCTTGATTAGTATCGCCTCTAAACTATTGCTTAACGCATACTAACTACAACACAACACGCAATTTATAACCATAGCTTTAAAAATATTATAATACGATAAATGAAACCTTCATAAATAGATATGAATAATATGGAGATAACGATTGCACCTTAAGAAAAGTATCTTCACGCCTGTATACCTGAAGCGGTAGGCGGAGGTACAACAAGTGCACCCACGATTAGCCGAAAATACTTGGTCCCACAATGTGATAGGTGGCAAGCCTATAGCCACTCGGGTACTTTCCAAGCCCTACCCGGGAATTGAACCTATATCATGAGACATCATATGGTCAACACTGAAAACCGACACCGGACCACAAGACAACAGAGACGATCTTTATACCTATATTTGTACCTTTAAGAAATACGAAGACGCACTTCAAGGAAAGGTAAGCGTTTCCGCTTGCTCGTCTTCACTACATAGTATAAAACAAAGTCGCTTCTCTGTCTGTCCCTATGTCCGTGTGTATGCTTAAATCTTTAAAACAACGCAACGGATTTTGATGCAGTTTTCTTTCATAAATAGATTGATTCTTAAGGAAAGTTTTAGTATATAAACCTTGCCGATATTCCCACGGGAACAAAAGCTACGTGGGTGAAATCGCGGGCTGGTCGCTAGTCGTATATAAATATTACTGAAACAATGAAAACCCTATACAATAAGGTAGTCAACATACTTTGACCTTAATAATATAAAAAGTTCCATGACTGAAACACTGTTGAATAACTAGTGCAAATACGAGTAAATAACGACGAACAAAGTTCCGAGGTACGAGTTTCGATATTTCCGGGACTGTCATGTTTCGTAGTTTCGGCAAGCAATTAGTGAGTCCGAGCGTGGTTCCTATTTTTTGATGTCATTGTAGATTGCTCGTCTCATGAGGATGAGACGTGTAGTACCATACACTTTAAACGATAGTTAAGTTTTAGTTATCACAAACACAGGTGCAAATTGTTAAAGTTGAAAAACCCCAAATTACTTAAAGCAAAAACTTTGTAGTCTTTTTTAAAAAAACCTCGAAGACTGAGGATTATAAAATTTAGCACAGTTATAGATTACATGGAGAAGTGCAGAAAGCTAACATTTCGTATTTGCATATAACAATATTAGCTTATTTGCTTTTTTCTCTATCATAATGCGCATTATATTAGAAAAAAATAACATAAAATATATCACACACTACCATTCCATCAGTCACTCTGCCAGGCAGTTTATAAAAGGCGAAAAGTTGGCTATAGGTGTCACTACCATCGTGACTACTAGGTGGTAGAGTTCCGCACCTTCTCGCCCGGGCAATTGGTATCACCGCCTTACCTAATTTTGCAGCAAAAGCATCAATGCTTGTCATTGTTGGGTTGAGATTTGGAGGGGTAACCTTATGCCTGTGGCATTAAACCCGTCACACGGATAAACACACACCATTAACACCTTTGGTCTCTACAGGCGATGCTTGTCTCTTTCCATCAGAAATTTGCTTGTTTGCTATCTATTGATTTAAAAAATAGATCTTGGTGTTATAATTTTATGCGGCCCGAGGGACTGAAATATACTGCATTTATTGCTGTAAAACATAAACATTTCTTTTTTTGGCGAAGAGTCATTTAATTGTCATTTAGCAAGAAAATTTGTAAAAAAGTAAGATTTAAAATAATAAAAACCAATAAAGCTTTTTTAGTAATAAATATAATGTTTCGGTGTTATTAAATAACAAAAATTGAAATGGAAAATGGTGGAAATGCACCTTAGAGTTTATATGCAATAAAAGTAAAAAAACTAAATTTCATGGAAATACATTGAATAACATCTAAATACAGACATAAATGTAATGCAAAGCAATAAATAAATGGAAAAACATGAAAAACTAAAAAATTGAAGCAAATAAATGTGATGGGAAAAGTGTGGACAGTAGATATTCATCTATACTAATATTATAAAATTGTAGAGTTTGTTTATTTGATTGTACGCGGTAATCTCGAAAACTGCTGAACTGGTTTGAATAATTCTTTTAGCGTTGGATAGCTTGTTTATCAAGGAAGGTTATAGGCTATATAACATCTTGCTACGACCAGTAGGAGCGGAGTAAACAAAGTCCGCGCGGACGAAGTCGCGGGCAACAGCTAGTAATTCATATATGAATTATTATCGACATCGAATTTCTTCTGGAGGGTCACAATAAAAAATTTAATTAAATTATACAAACTATGATATAAAATAGGCTGTCTAATACGAGTATGAATATCATCACACCAATATCAGTTTTGTTAGAAGTACAATACACTCACGATGAGCCACCGGTATTAAGTCGCATGGTGTGACAGGTAAATAATTAATCTATCGACAAATTGGGCATCTACTCAAATTCGACCAATTTGTTTTCCAGGTAAAAACTGGTACACATATTTAGAATGATATGCCTTACCCATGAATCGAACTTAGGACCTCATAAGTGTTAGTTCCACTTCGTAAAAGCTATAAGATTTATTAATTTAAATAACAACTGATAAAGTAATAGAGTAGATACAAAAATTAAAAACTAACTACTCTTTATTATATATTACGACACTTGAGTTTTCAATTTCACAAACGCGAATGCTTTGAAAACATATCTATCAAACCCTTTTATTCTAGACGATTACTGAATTAATTATTAGCTTAATGAAATACTCGGACTTTATTTTAGGCCAAAGATAATATTAGCTTTCAATAGGTTAAATAACGAATAATTCTTAATATTCATAAGATACCTATACATGTTTTAATAATAAGGAAAGAATAACACTTAAGGTTTGTTTTGGCATAGCAATTTAGAAATTGATGACCGCATATAACTACTGATTTTATACATGTTCGTCTTACATATAATAAAATCGTAGGAAAGTCAAAACTGTACATTGAATATTTTTTTAAAAGAATACTTGCGGTGTGATCTATAATCGATATCGAAGCCAAAAATATAGTTTTAAGAATTTTTGTCTGTTTGTCTGTTTGTCTGTATGTATGTCCGGGGTAAACTCAAAAAGTACTGCATGGATTCACTTCAAATTTTGCATGAATATTACAGGTCGGGACAACATATAGGCTACATATTATCACGCTATCACCTACAGGAGAGGAGCAGTGTGGAGTAAACAAAGTCCGCGCGGACGAAGTCGCAGGCAACAGCTATTATTATTATTATTAAATAAATATAAAATATCAACAACATATTTCTATACCGAAGCCGATACCTCTTAAACTAGCTGTTATTTCTATAGCCATTGTTTTCTTACAAACATAGTACAAATATTTAATTCGGAAAGATAAACATTAAAACATATTTCGGCTGCGTCATTTGGTTCATGTGACTTAAAACAATTGGTTCTAGTTGGATTCACTGTGACGTATATTGTAACCAGAATTTTGATTAAACTAGGACATTTTTTTATTTAAATTATATGGTATTAGACTGTAACAGATCAATCAATGCTTTATTTATTTAAAATACTTACTCAAGTCATAAAAAAATGTTCAAAATTGGTAAATAAATGGCCGAGTTGTAAGGTAACAAACATAAAATACAGTCGAACTGAGAATTTCCTCAATTTTGAGAAGTCAATTTAAAAATAATGCGATATTTCATTTTGTATATAAAAATTATGGTCACAATACATACCTCACGTTTATTGGCCTGCATTAAGCAATATAACATATATATTTTTAGATATAAGACAGTAATCCTCCCTAATCCTAAAAGCTTTTATACACAGTACACACGCTAAAATACTAAGTTCTTTGCCAAAAATAAATATCGGAAAAACTATATAGCTTAGAGTATTTTTTATAACAAAGTAATGCCTTTGATTTTGTGGTTTTTAGTGCTGAAAACAAAATTGAGTATCATCACGCAGGTTCCGGTTCACGAACATCTATAGACTTTCCGGTTCACTGCGCTTCACCGGTTTATCAGTTGTGAATGGTAATAACCATCGCCGTATTTTACCGATTTTGTAACGATTACCGTCTATTTCTAGCAATAACCGGTACCAGCAGCTTCACGTGTTCATTCGAGGTAAGGGAGTGGTAGTATACCTTCCACCGGACTCCGAACTACTACTAAGATTTTGGATTTCTGAAAGAACCTCAAGACACTTTTGACCGATTCGGGGATCGAAAATGGGACTTAATTATCTGAGCCGAATAGGCTTAACCCCTAGCCAAAAGGCAGTTAGATTGAGGATCATAAGTTACTTTAACAATACGAAAATTAAATTGTTTGTCACGCTTTCAATTTTTAACTACTAAACCCATTATCATGAAATTCATCGATCTAACAAAATTATGTAGCAGGAGGTGTTACGTTATTTTCTTTTTGACTTGAATTGACTTGAATATTTTTTGAAAACACAATATTCGAGTCAAATAAAACAACGTAGCAGGAGGTGTTGTGTCATTTTATTTTACTTGAATATTTTGGTTTTATTTTACTTTAGCAACCCGCAAAACAGCCCGTTGCCTTATAAAAGTTTCCGTGAATGTTAAGGTAACAATATTTTGTCCTGATAAAAAGTTGCCGATATGCCAACTTATATACCTTTATCATAAAATAAGGAGATAATTCGCTGAAACAAGATAACTATATACTTACTTCAGAGTCAGTTAAAAACTCTTTTCCACCGACTTCTCAAAAATAAGGAGTTTCTTATTTTAGTTGTATTTGTTATGTTTGCTACCTCAGAACTTGGTCATTTATAAATCGATTTCCGAGATAAGAAACATAAAAATACAAATGAATATTTATTTCTTTTGGGAGGGTATACTTTTTTTTTTTATTATAGAAGAGGGGGCAAACGAGCAAGAGGTGCACCTGATGGTAAGTGATCACCGCCGCCCATGGACATCTGCAATACCAGAGGTCTTGCAGTTGCGTTGCCGGCCTTTTAAGAATGAGTGAGCTCTTTTCTTGAAGGTCCCTATGTCGTATCCGTTCGGAAATACCCCTGCCGGTAATTGGTTTCACAACAGAGTAGTGCGAGGTAAAAAGTGTCGGGAGAAAAGCACAGTTGTGGATTTCCAGACATCGAGATGGTGAGGATGGAACTTCGTTTTGACGTTTTTTATTTTATTTATTTATCTTTATTGATCCACACATAAAACGTACAGGGTACAAATGGTGAGCTTAATGAATAATGCATTTTCTACCAGCTAACCATAGAGCTAACCAGAAAATCACACGGAATAGTTTAATTTTCGCGATATTCTTAAATCTAGATTACATATTTACATACATTCCTACATACAGACATAATCACTACATAGTATAAAACAAAGTCGCTTTCTCTGTCTGTCCCTATGTCCCTATGTATGCTTAAATCTTTAAAACTACGCAACGGATTATAATGCGGTTTTTTCTAATAGATAGAGTGATTAAAGAGAAAGGTTTATATGTATAATAACTTTCAATATATTGTAGAGAAATACTGCAATTTATGAGTTTTCTGATGTCATGTCGTAAATAATTATATTTTTTTCCGCTTACATTGCATACGCAGGCTAAACCCTACGAGATTTATCAAAATAATGTGCTAAGAGTTTGTACACCTTAAAAAGGTCTACAGAAAACTCCGCGATGGTATATGTTTATCTCTTAGATCGACAATAGCATTTTTTTGTCATTTACTTTTTACGAGAAATAATAGCTTTTTTTCGGAGCAATTTTAAGCAATACAGCACTAATCCTTATCCAATTAAATAAATATATTGTTGATTTAATATAGATCAATATGGCCTTTTACAGTATGTAATTTAAATGAATATTTTCGAAGATATTACAGATTTAAAGTGCAGGAGCATAGCGGTTTCGGATTACGGGACTATGGCGGCGCGCGCGCGGTATGTTCTGTTAAACCGCTGGGAAACGTGTTAATTTTCGGATAGATAAATATAGGACTACAGCTGAAAACCAAAATTTAGTACTTTTTTTTTGGAACGAAGTTCCTTATCGCGCGTTGTGAAAGGGGGCTAGACGGAAAAATTCTTACGAAAAGTTGTCACGACACTTTTTGTTATAGTAAGGTATTGTAAGCTGTGCGGCGTGCGGATGTTTCTCTCTCTCTCTCTCTCTCTTATAGAAAGCAAGCCAGATATTTTCATTTCTATTTCGCATTGAACAGTGTGGTGTCGCGACGATTATTTTTGTTGAGTGTATACAGGTTTTTTGTAAATAATAATAAAAGGAACTTCGTTCCATCCGGGTGTCCCTTGACACCTCTCAAGTTTTTTTAAACTAAATATCACCATATAAAAACCATGTCGAAGATTAGAAATAGTACTAACAAATTATTTGTTTTAGAGATTTTTTAGCCTGTTTTTGGAATTTTATTTGATCAAGTAAATACATTCTATTATGTAATAAGTCAGCACATTCCTTAGATAATATCTTCAGGTATATCGTATAGTTTTTGTAAAATTGTTATTTAACAATTAATGTAAAAAACGTGACTTAGCAAACCAGTTTTTAACTTCCCACTACGTATGTAGATAAGGAAGTTACTGATATTACCTCGATTTTCTAAAATCGAGTTTTCACCAGATGTCCATGTTTTGAGGTCCTAGGAATCTTTTCCGACTATTTTCACGATGATGTCAGTACGTCTGTATGTATGTATGTATGTGTGTGTGTGTGGGTGGGTGTGTGTGGGTGGGTGTGTGTGTGTGTATGTAAACATCTCATAACTTTTTAACGGTTAGACCGATCGAAACGCGGTTAATGGCATTCGATTGGATTCCGCTCAGCTTAGATTTCCTGAAAGTTTGAACCGATTCGAGGAGATTTTAAGAAATTTAAAAAAACACAAAAAAATGACGAAACAATATGTTTTTAATATAACTTCCAGATTTATGTACCGATTGAGTACAGAAACTAATCAGCTCTATTCCTAAAAAACTACGTCTAATACATAAATTGCATCAAAATCGGTTTATCCGTTTGGGAGTAATCTGTGACGAAAAATTTTGAAAAAATTGTTTTTCGACGTAGCTTAGAAATTTTTCAACCAATCATTTTTTGGCGTTCTACGATATTTTAGTACTAAAAAACTACGTCAAATGCCGTTTCAAAAATCAAAATCGAATCTAATTATCAAAACTTATAGCTTTTCAAGTATTAAAATTACGTTGTTTTTAGCAAACTTAATTAATTTTTTTTAAATAACTTTCAAGTTAATTTACCGATTGACCTAAAAATATTATCAGCTTTTGTTCTTTAAACACTGCGTCAAATGCCGTTAATTTAATCAAAATCGGTCAATTTGTTTGGGATTTATCAATGAAGAAATTTAAAAATAAAATGTTTTTTGACATAGCATCGAAATTTTTCAACCTATCGATTATTTAGCTAAAACAATACTTTAGATCTCAAAAATTGAGTTGAATGCCATCATCGTTTTCAAATATACAGCTTTTTAGAAATTAATAATTCTGCCATTTTTAACAAAATTGAACTGAAAAATCTATGCTTATAGTTTTTACTCTTTTGAGCTTAAATACCTTTATTTAGTGAGAAGTTTCAGGGATGGCCCGCAGGGTCAACCACTTACACATTTTTTCGCCTTAATAAATCGCAAGGTCAAACCTTCAACGTTGCAAGCTTAGATTTGAGCGTTGACTGTTTTTCACATGTTCAACTTATATGTCGCTCTTTCAAGAGTAACCTCTAAAGAAAACGTGTTTATATTGTCTAATGACAAGAAAGCTGTGAACGTTGTATAAAGACATTTTGTAATATATTAATGGAAAAAGTAAAAGAAATAGGTAAAAATGTAAAAACTCAAAATGTAGTACCTATATGAATTTAGATGTTCCAAAGATAGCAGCTTCACCGGTTGTGTTCCTCGTGCGCAATCTTTTGCTGATCAAATTTTGAACCTGCGATAAATCGAATTATCAAGACTTAATCTTGCAAAAACTGTAAGATCCTTCGAATAATCTGCTCACATTACTACGATATTGCTTTGGAAAAAAATTGAAAACATGAAGTTTTCGTTAGGAATCGAATAGAGACACAGGAAGTATATATAAGTACCCTTTGAAACAAAAAACAAAAAAAGAATTTTCCAAAACGCGTAAGCCATCTTTGAGTAATCAGACGTACAGAAAAAATTCAACAAATTCTTAACGTCCTCCCTTTTTGGAAATCAGTTGAAAATGAAGCAAATAAAAGGCTATCAAAGGCACGCCTCTATTATATAAACGGTTTGAGCCATTTATTTTTGGCGACGAACTTAGTATTTGGAGCGCGTGTGGTTTGGTAGGATTATTTCCAAATAACGTTGAAATATAAATCGAGGTTAAATTTAAACGAATGCAATAATGATTTAATTTCTTCTGATATAATATATCTATGATATTTTCTTCCCAAAAGTAGTAAATCCAATTAAAAGAAAGAATGATTTAAAATAAATATTTTTAAATTTTATTACCCGGCTTCCTAAAAAGAGGAGGTTATTATTAATACAAAAGTAACACTGTTTTTTTTAATATATTATGTTATCAGATAGCAAAAAAGCAGATGGGTCTCCTGATGGAAAGAGTCAAACATCGCCTAGAGACAGCAAAGGTTTGGTGCGTTGCTATCTTGTGGCGAGGTGCACTGCCACATGCATAAGTTTACCTGCTACCTTACTCTCCAAATCGGAACACGACAGTGACAAGCATTGACGCTATTGCGGCAGGAATAGGTAAGGCGGTGGTACCAAACCCGGGCGAGTCAATGCAGAACTCTACCACCACTCTGTCTGTCTGGACAGACGTCCATCCGTCCGTCCGTCTGTCCGCCGGTTCGCCTGTCCGCCTGTCCCTCTCACCGCTTTTCCGCCTGCCCGCCTGAAGGCCCGCCCGGAGCCTGTCCAAATTTGTTACACATAGCCCCTAAGTTGTTCCGGACCCGCTTTGAAGAATGGACAATCATTCTGTTGTTCTGTCAGTCAGTTCGTAAGAGGCGAACGATTGACTATGCGAATTACTACCATTGTGGCTACTAGGCGGTAGAGTTCCGAATTGCCTCGCCCGGGTCTGGTGCCACCACCTTACCTATTCCTATCGCTATAATGTCAATGCTTGTCACTGCCGTGAATCGGTTTGGAGGTAAGGTAGCCGGTAAATATATATACACTTTGTCTTACCATACCGTCAACGCACCATTCACATCTTTCAATCAGGAAAGTCATGTGCTTGGTTGCCATACTGTATTATTCATATAAAAACATCTCCTATAATAATCCATGTATTGTTTTCCCATTAAACAAAGCATTACCATTAATAACATGTTGAAAAGGTCAGGCGAGTTCGCCATCGCGCATAGGCATCAGTATCTTAGTCATTCCTGATAAGTTATCAAATCATATGACCTCGCCATGTGGATAGTAATTGAATTATTGTTTGTACGGTGTACTTAATATAATAATGCTGTGCCTCGGATCTGCATATGTATTTAGGGTTGCCACCTTTGTTTGTAAAAACTGAGTATATTTTTTTAAGATTAAAAAATACTCATTTTTAGGTGCGTATAACAATATCTAAAAATGTTTTGAAACGTTGTGTTTCTTTCTTCCCTGCGGTTCTTCCCTTTACTGGATATACCTGCTTCAAAGAAAATATACTATAAAGGACAATTTTATGAGCCTATATTCAATTTCATTATTATTTGAACAACTTAAAACCAAGTTAACTGAAATTACATAAAAAGCTGTGCCCACGACTCCATCCACATGGAAAAATTTCTAAAATAAAATCCTAAGTTACTCCTTATTACCGTGGTTTAAAAGAAAGACAATCCCGGGATCTTACCCGCATAGTTCATGTTCCCGTGGGATTTCCGGAATAAAAACTATGTTCTTTCACTGGTCCCAAACTATCTTTGTACCAAATTTCATCCAAATGATTTCAGTGGTTTAGGTGTGATGAAGAGGCAGACATCCATATCCATACTAGTAATATAATACTTCGCATTTATATTAGTGCTAGCCTGAACCCGCGACTTCGTCCACGTGGATATTTCCTCATGGAAAGAGTCAACCATCGCCTACAGACACCAAAGATGTTAATGGTGCGTTGCTATCTTGTGGCGAGGTCTAATGCAACATGCATAAGTTTACCGGCTACCTTACCCTCCAAACCGGAACACGACAGTGACAAGCACCGACGCTATTGCGGCAGGAATAGGTAAGGCGGTGGTACCAGACCCGGGCGAGACAATGCAGAACTCTACCTCCTAGTAGTCACGATGGTAGTGACTCGCATAGCCAATCGGTCGCTTTTTACGACCTGCCTGGCAGAACGGCAGTTGGCGTATTCTTCAAAGGAGCCCGGAACCAATACGGGGAAGCTGAGTAGTAGTAGAGATGGTTAGTTTATTGTCGTGTCCGAAATTTTCCGAAATTTGTAACAGCTCTGCCGATACGTGCATTGATTTCCTTGGAGGAAGACAAGCCCGAAGTCACCGTTGATCCCAGGTAGCAGAAGTAATCAACCACTTTTAGGATCTCGTTATTTAACGTGATACGCGGAGAGCGATCTGCGCCATTATAACAGTCTTCCTCTAGTTTACGCTCATTGAGAACAGCTAGCATGAGTGATTAAATTTTGTTATTACCTCTTGCAGTTCCTTTTTTGAATTAACAACCAGTGCAGCGTCGTCCGCGTATAAAAGTTTCTGTACAAGCAAGTCAGTACATTTTGTTTTCGACTTCAGCGTATTAATTTTGAAGATTCTGCCGTCTTTCCGCGTATGTAAATGCACTTCAACATTACAATTCCCCAAAGCCACGAAGAGAAGCATAGAAAAATATATTTCGAAGAGTGTTGGGGCCAAATACATCCTTGTCTCACGCCACGCTTGATGTTAAAAGCCGAAGACGTTTCACCGTCGAAAACCACAGAGCCCTCCATATTGTCGTGAAAAGCCTTTATCATTGATACATGTAGAAGTGTAGGTGGACAACTAAGTATGCGTAAAACGTCGTAGAGGCCCTCTCTACTAATGGTATCAAAGGCTTCGTTTAGATCAACGAAGGCCATAAACAAAGGTACATGATGTTCACGGCATTTCTCTTGTAGTTATTGAAGCGAAAATATCAAGTCATTTGTGGAACGGCTTGCACGAAATCCGCATTGTGTGTTTATTCGATTCGGGGTAGATTCGCTCTACAAGCACTTCTAGCCTTGTAAGAACTACCTTAGCAAATACCTTGCCAACAGTTGCGCGATTTCTCGGTAGTTGTTGCAGTCTCCTCTATCAGGAATTAAATATTCCAGGAATATGACTATCGTAAACAAACATATTTTATTTGTAAATCGTCTGGTTCATTCATTCAGAGATTTACGCGTTACAACAAATAAAAATAACAACTCCAGACTTTTTATAATAGTAACTAGCTGACCCGCGCAGCTTCGCCCGCGAGTAGCTTAAGATGTCGTCTAGATAGCTTTTCATACAAATTTCGTCCCCTATTTCAAGCTTTTAGGGATTGATTTTTGAAAAAAGTAGCCAACTACTTCCGTGCCAAATTTCATGAAAATCGGTCGAGCGGTTTAGCCGTGAAAGCGTAACAGACAGACAGACAGACTTTCGCATTTATAATATTAGTATGGAAGTTTGGATATGGATAGTATGGAAGTATGGATACGTAAGTACGAAAGTACGGAAAGGATAATACAACATAAATAAAAAAATTGCCAAGTGCGAGTCGGACTCGCGCACGTTGGGTCCCGTACCATTATAGCAAAAAATACGAAAAAAAAACACGTTTATTGTATTATTAATAATTAATTCCCTTAATATTTTCATTTTTTATAGCGGCAACGGAAATAAATAGTTTGTGAAAATTTCAACTTTCTAGCTATCACGGTTTATGTGATACAGCCTGGTGTCAGACAGACGGACAGACAGACAGCGGAGGCTTAGTAATAGGGTTCCGTTTTACCTTTTAGGTACGGACCCCCAAAAACAACCTATTTATGATATAAACGATAAATATTTATAGAATAGGATACAAACACTGAAATATCTTTTAAAATTATGTTATACATGTGGTGTGGTTAAATTATACATGTGGCGTTAAGACCTTGCCACAAGAATAGCAACGCACTATTAAAATATGTAATCTGTTAATTTCCTTCAGGAGAGCCATCTGCTTGTTTGGATACCAAACAACATATGATGTATGAAAACATACATATTTTTCAAAAAAAAGCCAAATAAACACAAGGAAAGTGACACTTATAAACAATGCTGCTGCGCGATTTATAAACAAATATATAGAAGACTAGCTGAGCCCACAACTTCGTCCACGTGGAAAATTTTCGGAAAAAAGTAGCCTAAATTACTCCCTATCACATTAGCTATCTGCCAGTGAAAATCCCGTCAAAATCGGTCTAGTCATTCCAGAAATTAGCCAGAATAAACAGAAAGACAGACAGACAGACAAAAATGGTAAAAAATGTTATTTTGGTATATGTATCGTGAATACATCTATATGCCTTTAGTAATAAGCGGTTATTTTAATGTTACAAACAGACACTCCAAATTTATTTATTTGTATAGATATTTAGGTAAGTAGATTTATAATAAAAGGGACTAATAATTTTATCAATCAAGCAGCGGATTACAAAGATGTGACCATGATTAACTTTGCCATCATGATCAAGTGTTTGCTCAGTGACTCAGGCTGATAAGCCGGCTTAAATGTAACCAAGGTTGAATATGTATGAGCATTCAGCCTCCACGTTTTAGAGAGCAAAATATTTGAATTTCGTATTTGGTTAAGACAACTGTGTAGTGCTTAACTTTTGTTGACTGGCTCATGGTCTAGTCAGGGCCGAGCTTAGTCTTCCAAGTAAGCAAGCAAATTGTTTGCTACTTTTAAATATTTTTTTTTTTATGGAATAGGGGGCAAACGGGCAAGAGGGTCACCCGATGGTAAGTGATCACCGCCGCTCATGAACAGCTGCAACACCGGAGGTACTGCAGGTGCGTTGCCGGCCTTTAAGGAATGAATACGCTCTTTTCTTGAAGGCCCCTAAGTCGTATCGGTTCGGAAACACATCCGCTGGTAATTGATTCCACAGAGCAGTCGTGCGGGGCAAAAAATGCCTCGAAAATCGCACTGTAGTGGACTTACAGACATCCAAATGGTGAGGGTGGAATTTAGAATTTTGGCGTGATGTCCGATGGTGGAAATCAGCGGGTGGTATTAAGCCGAACAACTCCTCGGAACACTCCCCGTGGTAGTAGCGATAGAAGATGCAGAGGGAACCAACATCTCTTCGCAACGCCAAAGGATCAAGCCGATCGGAAAGAGCCCGGTCATCGATAATACGAGATGCTCTACGCTGTATGCGGTCAAGAGGAAGGAGCTGGTAGTTCGGAGCCCCTGCCCAAAGATGAGAACAGTACTCCATATGAGGCCTGACTTGCGACTTGTATAGTCGCAAACGGTCGGCTGGTGTGAAGTACTGTTTCGCCCTGTTCAGAACACCAATTTTTTTGGACGCCAGCTTTGCTTTACCTTCCAAATGACCACGAAACTGGACGTTACTCGATATGTCGATACCAAGAATTCCAATATTGGCTGAGGAAATCAAAATTTTAAATAATTTTCGTTAGATGAAATGTAACAAAAAATCACAACGATTTCACATGTGAAATTTCACTGCTAGTGATTTTCACTCGTTAAATTACTCGAGCGTAACAAGAATTAAATGGATACGCCTTTCAAGAAAATTACACAATAATGACATAAACAAGAAAAAGAAATAAAATCATTTCAAGGGTAATTTTAAACCTTGTTATCTCATTAGGTACGTTAAAACAGTACAACATGGTTTATTTCTATATTTTCACAATATAATACAACGTTAAATGTTTGAAATTTTTGGCAGTAATAGGAGCTTTTGCTCATATGCGCGGTGGCACGTTTCCTTCATATTGGCGTGTCAATTAGTATTCATGTGGTATGTGGGCCGTAAGCAATTATTAAATGACTTATGAATTATAACTACGGCCACTCTTATATGATTTGAAAGATTTCATTGAGTGCAAATGAAAAGAGGGTCAAAGTTTTTCTTATCCTCGAAATTACGTTATTAGGTCGGTCGGTCTGACCAACATGGTCATGAATTAAGACCTTCGTACCTCGAAACTACGTAAAGCTGTTGGTTTCAGTTATCGCGAAACAGAAGCGATAGTCATTTTCAGGTTATAAAAGTGGCGATGAGAACCACCACCCATTATTTGTCTAATACATATTTGTGCCTTAATATTTATTAGCGATCGCCCTGTGGTCGAAATTCGACCATAGACTAAACAATAAAATCTCTTTTAAGTTTGACAAGAGACTTTAGCCGTACAGAAAACATTATGCATGTTTTTTTAATATCATTGGATAGCAAACAAGCAGATGGCTCTCCTGATGGAAAGAGAAACCATCGCCTATAGACACCAAAGGTTTTAATGGTGCGTATATATTTAGCCGTCGCGTCGGCGAACTCGAGAGAAAGAAAACCCTATACATGTGTGTTTAATTAATATCAACTTAGTGTGTAATGTCATATGAACTTAATGTGTAATGTTTATTTCTGTTATTAATTTAATGTATTTTTTATGAATTTTATTTTGAAATATTTGGTTTCTACAGTCCTCTTTAGTACAGTAAACTTTAACTGTGCCGAATTTCATACTCCACCGTTCGTGCAATTGTCTTAAAAAGGGGTCCAAAATTGTTCCTTCTCTATTTTATTATTATTTTTTCTTTTTCTTCTTTTTTAATATATATAACCATATAGATAAATAAATATCACTGGACCAATTACGCGAATTAATCATAATCCAAAGTAATTAATTTATTTGCCTGTAACTAATTGGAGAACATACAAATACATAAAAAAAAATATTAATAATATATACATAATGCAATACACTAGAATAGCCTACTTATTTTTAATTCAGTTGAAAACTTATTTCGTTTGCAATATAAAAGGTGAAATAAATACGAATTATAACTCACAGTTTGTAGTTTAAATGGAGTATTCGACTTTTATAAAGGTGATATCTTTAAAGGTCATACAATTGTGTTAGTTCCAAACACTTCACTAATATAATAAGGGGATTCCTTTACAAATCGCTCCCAAAGGGCACCTTTGTGAGATCCCCATTTTCGGTCACCCATTGCCTCCTCGTTTAACAAAAGTACAGTTGCAAAAAGAAAATCAGAAACGACTTAAATTAATTGAAAATTAATATAATTTATTAAGTTAACTATTTTACTCTATTCATAAGAATAATAAAATAATATCAGCATATCTCTGTCTATTTTGACGGAGATATCGGTGCGATACCGGTATCTCCGTCAAAATAGACAGAGATTCAACTAGTGGACCCACGATGAGCCAACATTTGTGTTGAGTCCCTTGATACGACTGGTGGCTTACCGACAAGTTGGGCAATTATTAAGTCTCGCGATAGTTATGATTTAATAAATTCAGAAAGTTATTTAGAAAGAATTGCCCAACCTGAGATAAAACCTCATCTGTCATCTGTCAAGAGCCTCATCTGTCTATATCAAATCTGGTATTACGTCCATAGAAACCTAAAATACAATAAAAATTTTTGGAATCTAAAACTAGATTAAACAAAAATCGTGCTCTGAAAGCATTTTCAACTGCCATAACATAACTTCATTTTACAGATTATTTTGTTTTAGTCCCTAAGTAAAGTTAGTTTCGGATAGACTTATACAGTACGAAGCTTATTAGTCAAAAGTATAGTTTAGGTATTATATATATTGTGTCTACAATAATCACAAGCCGGGGAATTCATGCATTACATCATTAACTTCATTATTAAAGACCTATACAATTATTTTATTAGCATACTAAATTTGATACATTTAATAAAAGACTAACACAAATGTCAATTATAATGTTTGCTTTTCCCTGGTAATTACAATATTAGTTAAAATTGTTTATTAATAAGAGAATATATATATATATATATATATATATATATATATATATATATATATATGTATGTATGTATATATATATATATATATATATATATATATATATATATATATATATATATATATATATATATATATATATATATATATATATATATATATATATATATATATATATATATATAAAGATATTTTATTTACTGTTTTAGGAATTTAATTCAAAATCTATTGACTTAAACTGAACAAATTGTATACATTTTGTTTCAAGACAATGAATTATTATAGACAACAAAATGGACGTTACGAATACAGTCACAAAAATGTTTCATTTTATGTTTACAACTGTACCCGCAGTTGTAAGAGTTCGCTTACTTAAAATCAAAGTCCCCTTTGGTTCGGCCGAGCAAAGAAGTTACTTTGTGATATTTATAACTAGTAATTTGTCCTTGTTTCGCATGGCCATGACTCTCAAGTCTAAGCATTTTATTTTTCTGCTTTAAACGTTTTTTCAACAACGTTAATATATTATACTGTCTGTCTTATGTGAAATAGGCTATACCAAACAACAAAATATGGTATAGCACATTGATATAAAAAACCCAAATTACACAATCAGTGTCTCAAAAACGTCCTCCAAAAATGAGCGCACAAATTTAAATTTGCTTCGGCCGCGATGCTGTCAATTTTATTTCTTTTTGTACATTGCATTGTAAAAATAACTATAAATCCTGCGCTTAAGGTTGGACATGCAAAAACATATGTTTTGTCATATCTATAACTATTTAAATGAAATTAGGGACACTTTTGAATGTCAGTTTTGTTCGGGACTGTGCATCTTGGGTTTTTTATATCAATGGTATAGCACTCGCATCTCGCGTTCATAATACTTAAGTAAAAGACGGTTTGGTTTTGAAAGAATATTTTAGAAATACAGAAAAAATAGCAGATGCAATATTGAAAAAGCAGATATACTAGTGAATATGAATAGATGTTGGTAACAGGAAGATTTCTATTGACTGCTATGGTCAATTTTGTTAGGTGCTGTCCAAGAGTGACGTCACAAATTCTCCGTAATCTATATATTTATAAAAATACCTTTATGAATGTGGAGAATGCCAAGCAAGTCTTTCTAGAACTTGTTCTACGGCATCTTTAGTCAATCTTCATTAAATTATCAGTAAATTTGTATATAAATTAAGTAGGTTCTGTGCACTAAAATGAAAATAACAATAAAAATATGTAGTCGCAAAAATGTGGGGAAAACTTTTTCGATCGTAGAGCAATCTCTTATTCTTCGAATCATGAGTCGTGCAGTTAAAGCGGTCTCTCATGGATTAAATGTATACGCCTTGCAAGACCATATCATAGTTTGTCAGTATAGCTTGTATTTACACACATACAGAGGTATCCTACTTACCGATAAAATAAAATCACTTCAAGGGTAATTTTTAAACTTTGTCATCTCATCCGGTGCGATAAAACCGTACAACATGGTTTATTTCTATTTTTTCACGACATAATAATATATATACAAATGCATGACATTTTTGACAGTGATAGGAGTGTTTGCTCATATGCGCGGTAGCACGTTTTCTTCCCAATGGCGTCTCTATTAGTATTCATTTGGTCTGTAAATACAAAACTAGTCAAAAGTATAGCTTATTTATTATTTGTATCTACGATAAAATCACAAGCCGGTGAATTTATTCATTACCAACCCCGCCACGTGGATAACAATATTAACATCGCACCATTAATATCTTTGCACAGAGAACCATCTACTTGTCTATCCTATGAAATAAAAAATGGATCCTATTAATTTTTATTGGATTGTATAAAGTAATAATAAGTCATTTTATTGCATGTAATTATATTGGATTATTCGTAACTAAACTATTAAAAAGAGTATGTAGTGTTGCATAATGTTACATAATATATTATACAGTGGTATTGAACACTTGTTCAGCAAACCCCACTCGCATTTGGCTAAGTTTAGTGGTGTAAACTATTACTAGGTCAGATCGCGTTTAATGAAAAAAAAAATCTTTTTTAAATTTAAATAAAAGTATCATCACGCTGATTCTCATGCAAGTTGGGCGGAATGAATCTAATGTCTATAAATTTTTCGGTTCACAACGATTTACCGGTTCCGTTCCGGTTCACCGGTTAGTTAGCGAGGGTGGTGATACTCATCGCTGTATTTTACCAGCATAATATAATTACCGCTAATTTCTATAGGTTCCAGCAATAACCGAGAAGTACTTTTAAATTGTGAAGGTTCATATTGCAGTGAGATAATAAGTAAGAACCTCCACCTTTTCAAATTAGTTAACAACATAGCTCGGATAAGTTTACAGAATGCACATGTAATGATCACTACAGCAGCTATTAAGGAACGAAGACTGTATTTGTTTACATTTTTATCGACTAAAGATCACGCTTCTCGATAATTCTACAGACACGAGCATCGCCATGTTTCAGTAATATTATGTCACTCATCGATAAAGGAAGCCCGCAATTATCTCGTAGCTTAAAAAAACTCACCAACAAAATAAAATACCATTACGTCTATTGTCCTCAGAATGGGAGGCATTTACAATTTGACTGTCTCGATCGTACTCGTATCAATGTTGTAAAGAAATTTGACCGTATTAGGCCGTGGTCTCAGGTACAAACTTTTTTTTCAATTAATAACAAGGTCAATTTTTGTGAACAGCTTCGTTTTGATGGGGCGCAAATCTTTTTTATCTGCAAAAAATCTCGAATCGAATAACTAATAAAGTTAGGGGGCTTCGAACATTGATAAATATTTTATTAATGGCTATAATTATTATTTTGCTTTATTCGCTTGATTATTTTATGAAAAACACGAAAAAACTTTTGTCCTATTTATATTACATTCAATGGTTTTTCTGACGAGTCCTCCTTTCTAAAAATACGGAATTATGAGATTTTTAAATTGATATTAATTAATTTAGTAACAACCTAATTTTCTCACAACAGCTTGTTAATTATTATTATAATTCAAGGGTTACTTTGTCCTACACGTAAAGTGGAAACTTTTCTTACTCCGACACTTTTCTTTTTTATTTATCTTTATTAGTTACACGATTCGAGATTTTTCGAAGATAGAAAAGATCGGTGTCTCGTCAAAACGAAACTTTTCACAAAAAATCAGCTTGTTATTAATCAAAAAAAAGTTTGTTCCTAGGACCACTGTATCTCTTTTGTTTCTTTCAGTAAAATTTACTAGATAAGCTCAACATTATAGCCTCAAAGACCATGCTTTTAGATGATTCTGGAAAACAGATAACCACTGCCATTTTTCAATACTGTTACACCTCTCAAGCATAGATAAGGTTTAGCCTCGTGTTGGTCTGGGTTTCCTTGAAGAATAGGCCAACTACCGTTGTGGCAGGCAGGTCGTAAAAGGCGACCGATTGGCTATGCGATTCACTAGCATCGTGGCTACTAATTGGTAGAGTTCTTCATTATCTTGCCGGGGTCTGGTAAACGATAATGACAAATAATGACGCTGTGTGGTAACAGCGTCATTATTTGTCATTATCGTTTTACGGTTTGGAGGGTAAAGTAGCCAATAAGCTTATTCATGTGACATCAAGCGCCTGCCACAAGATTAGCAACGCATCACTATCATCTTTAGTGTCCATATTCGATGGTTGTCTCTTTCCATCAGAAAAGCAATTTGTTGTTTTGTATCTTATATTAAAAAAATTACTTTCTTGAAATTCTTATTTTTAGCGTATAACCCCCATGTTAAACCGAGCTTCTTGAATAATAGTCTATCTGCCGTTCTGTCAGGCATTTCGTAAGAGGCGAACGATTGGCTATATTAGTCACTACCATCGTGACTACTAGGCGGCAGAGTTCTGCATTGTCTCGCCCGGGTCTGGTACCACTGATTTACCTATTCCTGCCGCAATAGCGTGAACTGTAGAGAGCCATCTACGTCTTGTTAGCTATCTGGTGATATCAAAAACAAATTACCTTACTCTATTATGAATAAAATAACGTATTTATGAACACATTCTAGGAAATTAGGTGTTTAAACTCTTTAACACGCGAACATCTGCGTAGGAAATATATTAAAATAATCAAAAAATATAGAATTAGTCATAATTACAGTCTTACAATAATGAAATGAAATAATTTCATGACCATATTTCACTCGTCATTATAGAAATACTAGCTGTTCCCCACGACTTCGTCCGCGCGGACTTCATTTACTCCGCACAGCTCCTCCCCCGTAGGTGATAGCGTGATAATATGTAGCCTATATATTGACTCGATCAATAAATAATGTTCATGCAAAATTTGAAGTAAATCCATGCAGTACTTTTTGAGTTTACCCCGGACATACATACAGACAAACAGAGAAACAGATAAACAGACAAACAGACAGACAAACAGACAAACAGACAAACAGACAAACAGACAAACAGACAAACAGACAAACAGACAAACAGACAAACAGACAAACAGACAAACAGACAAACAGACAAACAGACAAACAGACAAACAGACAAACAGATAAACAGACAAACAGACAAACAGACAAACAGACAAACAGACTAACAGACAAACAGACAAACAGAAAAACAGACAAACAGACAAAAATTCTAAAAACTATATTTTTGGCTTCGATATCGATTGTAGATCACGCCCCAAGTATTCTTTTAAAAAAATATTCAATGTACAGTTTTGACTTTCCTACGATTTTATTATATGTATAGATGCGAAAACTAGCTGTGTGGTTTTTAGGGTTTCGTAGCCAAATGACACAAAACGGAATAATTTTGTCTGTCCGTCTGTCCGTCCGTCCGTATGTTACAGACATTTTGCTCGGAGTCTATGGGTACTGTATTGTTGAAATTTGAAAATTCGGTGCATTTCATACAGGTAACAAAATGATGCAGTATGATTTTAAAAAATAAAATCATTATGGGTATGTATGGAGAACTATAGGTACATTTAACTTTGGGATAAAAAAATCGTAAGAGCATAGCTGTGTGGATACCCCACATTGAATAGGTCTTTGTAAGTGATAAGCAGGTTTCTAAATAAGTTTTTGACTTTGCCAACATTACGTAAGATATTCGCTTTGAAGTGGTAAAAAGTCTGTTTCTCTAACTTTTAAATTCTCGAGTGAAAATTAAAAAAATTGGGAATATAAAATATCGTAGGTACGTAACAACATACTCGTATCTACACCATATCACACTTCATAGAACAGTATTCAATTTATTTATTTAAGTATTTATGAGTCTGTATTTGTTTGAGTTATGTTGTATGTATTATGAATTTTAATACTAATTTAAACATATTATATTATGTTAAGTATACGAAGTATATTTTCGAAATTGTTAAAGGCTACATATTATGTCCTTTATTTTATTTATTTTATGTCCATTTGAGAGGCAACGCATACCTACTTTCTGTTGGCCTAAAGGTGATTAAGCTCGCCTTTTGTACAGACTTATTTTAAAGTGTTCAATAAAGTTAAATAAATTTAAAAAATCAACATCAAATACAAACGAAAATTGGTTTGAACAAAATCGATTTTGTAGTTTATGACATATGGGTTTATTTCGATAGCTGCATTAAATATTTCGGTAGCTGTACAAAATAAGTATATGTTCGTAGTACCTATCTTGGAGAAATACAATCTTAGTTTTGCTGCTGTAAAAATAGTACGTATATTGTATACATTATATACAACAAATGTATACACACATGTTTTTTCGCTGCTACGGAAGCCTTCGTTTGCGAGTCCAACTCGTTCTTGGCTGGTTTTGTTTTGTATCCTTACGGGAACCAAAAATATCTTGTGTGTTAAGTCTAGGTCTACCTATAGGCTATTTGCATGCCAAATTTAATGGTTATATAATGTATTACCATTAAATTTGGCATGCAAACCGTATCAGCGTGACTGTATAACCAGTGTAAAAAGATTTATCTGTGTTCGTCTGAATTCTTTTTGTAATAATAATAACTATCTTTATTAATAGCATAAATGCGAAAGTATATATGTTTAGATGTATCGCTGGATGTTTGTTACTCAATCACGCAAAAACGGCCACACCGATTTTGATGAAATTTAGCACACATGTAGATGATAAACTAGCATAGCATATAGAATACTATATCTCGAAAAAAATAGTTGTTCCCGAGGGATTCACCAAATTTTTTTTAAACGGGCTTCAGGGTGCAGCTAGTAAAGTTTAAACATGTTTACAAGTTTTTCCAAGCACGGGGTAAGTGCTATAACACAAGAATAATTAAATCTGTTTTAAGTTTGACAACTTTTTTAGCCATAAAGGTTTATATGTATGTGTAACGTCATGTATGTCACTTGTGTGTTCTTTGTAATATTCTCATAATAATTCTCACACACACAGTGTTCTTTGTAGTATTTATTTTTATTAATTTAATGTATTTCTAATGTTTTTATTTAAAAATATTAAGTTTTTGCAGTCCTCCGCAATGTAAACTTTAACTGTACCAAATATCATACTCTACCGTCCGCGCAATTGTCTTAAAAAGAGGTACAAAGGTTTCACTTCACGTATTATTTTGTAATATGTATAGATTTGGTGACACCGCCTTACCTATTCCAACAACAACAACGTTTGTGTGAAGTCACTCTCGTATTCTGGTTTGGAGGTTGATATAGCCGGTAATACAACATTTATTCATATATTTTTCTTGACTTAGAACAAATGACGATATACATAAAAATGTGATGAGTAAAACAAATCTATCCTAAAATAAATGAATATTTATTATTTTTCATTCAATTCATGCTATTCATGTGGCAGGATGGCAAAGCCACATGAATAAATCTACCTGCTACCATACCCTCCCAACCGGAACACGACAACGACAAGCATTGACGTTATTGCGGCAGGAATAAGTGAGATAGTGATATATGCCCGGGCGTGACGATGCAAAACTCTACCACCATCGTCTACTACCTATTAGTCACGATGTTTGTGACACGTATAGCCAAGAAGTCGCATTTTACGACCTGCCTGGCAGAACAGTAGATGGTTTATTTTTCAAACGGACCAACACTGGGATAATTCAACTAACTCAATTGTTTATTAGTCCATACCACCGAACTTAGTCAAGAATGCATGTTGTTCCGTCTATTTATACTTCTAGTTTCCCGTGCGCAAATGCACTAATACTTCTCGAATTATTCACCGTCTTCAAACAGACGTCGAGTTAAACCATTTCAACGTTTCATTAAATATTTAGTTCAAGAACGGAAAGCTCTCGAAGCTTTGCTAAAAATGTTTGTGATTTCATCTCAAAACCTATATCAAATATGCTTTTAGAGGATATATGTGAAAATGTGTATAGAAAATTTAGTTTCATTTTGATCGAATCTTCATGAATGTTAGTAACCGCACTTAACGACAAGTAGTAGCCGGCCAGATGTATGGCGCACATGTGTTATGCACCTGTTATTTTGAGATAATGACGTCACAACAACAATGGGCAACTATATAACGAAAAATGATATAAATAGGCTAGGATAAAATGTTTTCGAGTCATTGTAATTCTATCGCTTGTTAAGGGCGTTACTCTGTCCAAAAATTATACAGTGCATGTAAAAGTGAGTGAAGTGTTTTATTCGGCCAAACTGCTTCTCGGTTATATGAATTCTACTAAACTAGCAACCGTGACGAAAAGATTAAGATTGTTTAGGACTGTTACGGGGATCTTTACGCTTCTAATACAATAGAATAGAAATGGAAAAATGGGAAGTCTCTCTTTTCTCTTTTTGCATGTAGTAGTAATAAACATACATACATACATGCACACACACTTAGTTATTTGTCGTATTCATAGAATAAAAATAATTTTATATCATATTTTGGCATATGATTCAGTGAGTAGAGCGTTTGTAGCGGTTTCCGTGTCACCGCATAATTTCGTCGCCAGTACCAGCGCCTTTTACTACACTATTTGCCCCGCTTTTCAACTCCTGAAAGTAAATTAAACTGCAAATATTGAAGTTACCCAAACGAATGTTCATAGAAGCGTAATTATGAATAAACGACATAACGTGTATTTTAAAAACTTTTAAACCAGGAAAAATTTATAACACGACATGACTTTTTTGTTTTTTTTTTAGAATTTACTTAGCATAGTGACAGTGAACCCATACACATAGTGTATTAAAAAAAACATACTTACAAAATAAAAACTCTCAACATCGTTTGCAGAATGAGTAGACCAAGAAATGTGTTAAATTACATATAAATCCGACCATTTTACAGTGATTTTGAGCCAATTTTCCATCACGAATAAACTAAAACTTTTTCCTGTCGAATTAATTTGCCGTCAATTTGTAGAACGTGCAAAACATAAATAAGCTAAAAAATATTACTACACAAAAGTGAAAAGGGATCATATATCGACGTTTTTACACAAATAACTCATCCGTCCAGTTAAACTTGACATCTCTTTAGTAAGTCTCAAATATAGCAAAAAGAACTCCGGAACAATTGGGTGTCCATAAAACACCTTTCTTTTTTCATATAAGGCAGGACAAACGAGCAAGCAGCTCACTTTATTGTTTGTTATCACCACAGTCTTTGGAGATGTCCACCAGAGATCTTGCAGTTTCATTGCAATTATCTAATATAAAAAGGAATAGGCAAAGCCTACATAAAAATATAGGCTTTGCCTATTCTTATGCCTATATTATAAAATTTGGTGCCATCAATAAACCCGGACGAGACGTCACGAATGTCTAACATCTAACGTTTATTTTACGATGTTAGAGACACTTTTGCCAATCGCTCGAATTTTACAAACTGACTAACACGATGATAGATAGCCTGTTCTTCAAAGAGGGCATTATTATCATCGCCTGGGAAAATAATACACATCTTTATATACAGCCATTTAGTAACCAATCTAGAGACGTAATAACAGACCAATTGTTCTGTCAATACATCAGACTAATAGATCTTATAATAATTCAAAAGTATTAGTACCGACCAATCCAGTGAGCTGTAAATACGCGCGATAAAATGCCGAACTTGAATTAGCTATTCGGAACACCATGTTTCTTTTCCCCGCTTCTCAGATTATTGACAGCATTAATTTGGTGCGAAAAATCAATCATTATTAATCTAGTGTAGATTGTCAACGAACACAGCTCAGAGAAAATGAATCCCACACCTTTTAATTTTAAATTGTGTTAACGGTACAATATTTAGTAACTACGCATAAGTTCCTTGGTTTCAATTCTGGTCAAAGATAAAAATTATTTCTTCAAGTTATACTCCAAAAACTATTAGCGTCAGGACCCCTGGACCACAAGTGATATTTGATGTTTCAATTATATTAAACTTTAGTACTATTACTACCTATGGTACTATTTGGTACCTACGGTCAAAATTTTAGTACCTCGACAAAAAAAGAGAAAAGTGAAAAAGAAAATACTCTGTTGACGAGAAAACAATTTTAAAAGCTAGTACCGAGTCGGAAATAACCGTTTCCTGCTTTTCGAAATTCCCGCTGTTGACTTGCTTCCCTCAAAGTTTCGCCATTTACGTAAAGATAATTTATTTGAAAGAAACATAAGATTTAATCTGTAATAGCTGTTGCCTGCGACTTCGTCCGCGCGGACTTTGTTTACTCCGCACAGCTCCTCCCCCGTAGGGGATAGCGTGATAATATGTAGCCTATATGTTGACCCGACCTGTTAGTAATATTCATGCAAAATTTTAAGTAAATCCATGCAGTACTTTTTGAGTTTACCCCGGTCATACATACAGACAAACATACAAACAGATAAACAGACAAACAGACAAAAATTCTAAAAACTATATTTTTGGCTTCGTTATCGATTGTAGATATTTAAGTATTCTTTTAAAAAAATATTCAATGTACAGTTTTGACTTTCCTACGATTATATTATATGTATAGATAAGTTCAATGCCATTCGTTCCTAATAAGGTTTTTAATTGATCTGTAAAACATAACACGTCTAATACGAGATTTTTCAAATTTCTGATAAAAAACAACTTTGACCGGGATTGAATAAGTACCCAATTGGCCATAGGCTTGGCACACATTATGAAACCAAGTATCTTAGGCTAACCATGGGTGCACTGGTTGTACTTCTCCCTACCACTTCGGGCGCGCTACAAGATGGACGTGAATATACTTCCATAACCAAAGCTTACGAAACCTTACAACAGCATTGAGAATATCATAAACTCTAATCAATAAACTTATTTTTGAAATCATATCACAACATTAAAATTGAATTATTTCTGAACTATAATCTAACTTTTCGATAGCTTACTACAACATTTTAAGGGTATCATAAATTTTGAACAATAACCTTACTTTATAAAATCACACCACGACATTAAAGTTGCATTAATTCTGAGCTTAGAAACTTTATACTTTATATTATTTTTCCGGCGTCGGGACGTGACGACCCCATCGCCCGCTGGTGGAATAATCTTCTTCTGTGAAATTATTCTACCGGTGCAGTCAGTCAATAAAAGTGGTAGTGCTATGCTTAGCTGAATGGGCCGGCACGACCGGGGCAATACCACTACCTCACTTAAAACCAACGTAAAGTAACAGCTTTGCTGTTGCGTTCCGTTTGGTCTGTGAGGTTCCCGGAGGCCCTTTCCCCCCTCCCCCTAACACTATGGAAGTGCGATTCAAAGGTAGTAGTTTACCCCAGGGGGGTACCACTAGCGTTAGCAGTGGAGAATCCCCCTCTGGGCATCCATGTTCAGGAATTTGTCATCAACCTAATCATGGATGCCCAGGCTGCCCTGCGTACTCTGGGGGGGGGCAAAATCGCGCTCACACACTTCGCTGCTCGGGGCAAACGGAACAAAAATCTTCAGGCATCCCCTACCACACTCCACGTGGACTTTACTAATATTAGGGGTCTTCACTCGAATTTAAATGCCGTCCACCACCACCTTGAGACGGCCAAGCCGGCTTTGTTCTTTTTAACCGAGACGCAGATATCTTCTCCGGCTGATACTTCATATCTCTCCTACCCTGGGTACAAATTTGAGCATTCATTTGTACCCCGGGCGGGAGTTTGTGCTTACGTCAGAGAGGATATCTGTTCTCGACGTCTCAGCAGCCTTGAAGGCAAGGACCTATCCATCCTCTGGCTACGTGTAGACTGCGACGACCATCCCCGCATCTATGCGTGCCTGTACAGGTCCCACAGCGGAAATGCCGAATCAGACCGACTCATAGAACACATCCAAATTGCAACAGATTCCGTGCTGCAGCAGATCCCCTCCGCAGAGATCGTGATCATCGGTGATTTTAACGCCCACCATGCCGAATGGCTCGGTTCACGTACTACCGATCATGCGGGGAGATCTGTTCATGATTTTGCTTTAGCGTATGGTATGACACAGCTGGTTACCTCACCTACGCGTGTTCCAGATGTGGACCACCATCTTCCTTCCTTGTTAGACCTTCTGCTGACCTCACACCCAGATAGTTATCAGGTTTCTGTAGACGCTCCACTTGGTTCATCGGACCACTGCCTAGTACGGAGCAAAGTGCCGATTTCGCGCTTACCACGGCCTCGTTCTTCAGGCTACCGTCGCGTTTGGCACTACAGGTCAGCAGATTGGGACGGGATGCGGTCTTTTTTTTGCATCTTACCCATGGAGGCGTGTGTGCTCCTCACTGGAAGATCCAGATGTCGTTGCTGACTGCGTCGCTGATGTGGTGCTGCAGGGAATGGAACTTTACATTCCGTTTTCTGCTGTACCCGTTGGTGGCAAATCTAAGCCATGGTTTGGTCACCAATGCAAAACGGCTTCACGCCGAAAGCATGAATCCTACCATGCCTGGGCTGCGGCATCGGCATCTCAGGATGTAAACACCAGCACACTCAGAAAGGAGTACAATTATGCCTCTAGGTCTTTTAAAAGAACCATCGCTAAAGCAAAATCCGAGCACATTGGCAGAATTGGCGGGAAGCTAGTTCGCCTTCCTTCGGGAACTCGTGCGTTCTGGTCTCTAGCCAAAGCTGTTCAAGGTAATTTCTGTATGCCCTCTTTTCCACCTTTGCACAAAGATGATGGCTCTCTAGCCCATTCTGCAAAAGAGAAAGCTGATCTCTTAGGCTCATTTTTTGCAGCCAACTCGACTTTGGACGACCAAGGAAATACACCACCTACTATCCCGCGGTGTGATACTTCCATGCCGGAGGTAAAGTTCTTACAAACTACAGTGCGTAAGGCACTCTTTTCCTTGGACGTCCATAAGTCGAGTGGGCCTGATGGCATCTCTCCAATCGTGCTAAAGATGTGTGCTCCAGAGTTGGCACCGGTTTTAACGCATTTGTTCCGACTCTCCTACTCAAAAGGCGTCGTGCCCATAACTTGGAAGACCGCCTTAGTGCACCCAATCCCTAAAAAAGGCGATCGATCGGTCAAGTCCAACTATCGGCCTATAGCGATAACCTCCTTATTCTCCAAAATAATGGAGTCCATTATTAACTGCCAGCTTCTGAGGTATCTTGAGGAGCACCAGCTGATTAGTGACCGCCAGTACGGTTTCCGTCGCGGACGCTCAGCTGGTGATCTTCTGGTTTACTTAACACATAGATGGGCGGAGGCAGTCGAGAATAAAGGAGAGGCATTGGCAGTTAGTTTGGACATAGCGAAGGCCTTTGATCGGGTATGGCACAGGGCACTTCTTTCCAAGCTTCCATCCTATGGGCTTCCTGAGAAATTGTGCAAATGGATCACCAGTTTTCTGACGGATCGGAGTATAAGGGTCGTTGTTGATGGCGCATGCTCTGACCTTAAACTCGTCAATGCTGGTGTTCCTCAAGGTTGTGTGCTATCGCCTACGCTGTTTCTTCTGCACATTAATGACATGTTGCGATCGAGCAGCATTCATTGTTATGCGGATGACAGTACGGGCGATGCTTTGTACTCTGGCCGCAGCGGAATTTCTCTGGAACACGTCAACGAGTGCCGGAACAAACTAGTGTCAGAAATTGAAGCACAACTTTCTGTTGCTTCGGAGTGGGGTCGATTAAATTTGGTCCAATTCAACCCCATTAAGACACAAGTTTGCGCGTTTACCGCTAAAAAATCACCCTTTGTCGTATCACCTCGTTTTGAAAATACTTCCCTGAAAGCCACAGCCAGTATTGGAATACTTGGAGTCGACATTACGAGTGACGTTCAGTTCCGCGGTCACTTGGAAGGCAAGGCTAAATTAGCCTCTAAAAAGCTGGGAGTTCTCAGTAGGGCCAGGCAGTACTTCACACCGGCCCATCGCTTATTACTTTATAAGGCTCAAATCCGGCCTCATATGGAGTACTGCTCTCATTTATGGGCGGGAGCTCCTCAGTACCAGCTCCTTCCTTTTGATCGAATTCAACGTAGGGCGGCTCGAATTGTCGAGGACGAGACTCTTTCAAATCGGCTTGATTCTTTGGCGTTACGTAGAGATGTGGCATCACTCTGCATCTTTTATCGGCTCTACCATGGGGAATGTTCCGAGGAACTGTTTGGATTAATTCCTGCTGCCGAATTTAACCATCGGACATCGCGACAAAACTCGAAGTTCCATCCTCACCATCTCGATGTCTGGAAATCCACAACCGTGCGATTCTCGAAGCATTTTTTGCCCCGCACCACTCCTTTGTGGAACCAGCTATCGGCAGAAATTTTTCCAAATGGATACGACTTAGGGACCTTCAAGAAAAGAGCTTACTCATTCTTAAAAGGCCGGCAACGCAATTACAAGACCTCTGGTAGTGTGGTTGTCTATGGGCGGCGGTAATCACTTACCATCAGGTGAGCCTCCTGTCCGTTTGCCCCCTCTTCTATAAAAAAAAAAAAAAAAAAAAAAACCTAACTTTAGAAACCATACAACATTAAAGATATTATAAATTCTGAACCTATCAGCTATTGATTTATTGAGTGAAAAGAGCCCACGTATATCTCGACAGTACTTGAATCCATAACTCTAGTGCAAATATTGTTTAAACTGTTTGGCAAAATGCCAGGTGCTTTGTGCTTGAGAAAATATTATGATGTAAAGTTCGTTTACACGGATCAAGGTCAGAAGGTTACCAGCTGTTTTCGAACGTTGAGTCACAGCTATACGTAACTGGCTCACCACACGATCGAGCACTGCTTAAAGCAGGACACTTAAACATTAACCTTTTTAGATAAATAAGTAGTTGACATTTATACATATACTTTTATTCCACTCCAATTACATATAACACATTACTTAACCGATTTCACTTTCTTAATTCTTCAGATCGTAATTAAGGCGAGGTATTTCGACGCGCGTCAATTCTATAGGAAATGGGTGGCGTGGCATGTTCTGAAACAGCTGAGAAATGTGTTAATTTTCGGATAAATAAATATAGGATATCACCTGAAAACCAAAATTTAGCACATTATTTTTTGTCTTTACAACTAAATATCACCATATAAAAATCATGTGGAAGATTAGGAATATTATTAACAAATTATTTGTTTTAGAGATTTTTTAGCCTGTTTTCGGAATTTTATATGATCGAGTAAAGTACATTCTATCACGTAATAAGTTAGCACATTCCTTAGATAATATCTTCAGGTATATCGTGTAATTTTTGTAAAATTGTTATTTAATAACCAACACAAAAAAAACGTGATTAAACAAACCAGTTTTTTCCCGTTTGTCGCAATGCCTCGCCTTAACTGAAAGTGTCAGTTAATTTTTATATAAAGTAACAAGCTGCACCGTGCAGCTATCCGCATTAAAATTTTTTTAGTGAATTCCGCGAGAACAACTCATTTTTTCGGAATAAAAAGTAGCCTATATGCTATTCCAGGTCATCATCTACCTGTATGCCAAATATCATCCAAATCCGTTCAATAGTTTTTACGTGATTTAGTAACAAAAATCCATTCATCCATCCAAACATCCAAACTTTCACATTAATAATATTAATTATTAATATAGATTGACGACATAACATGAGTATCTAATAAGCCACCTAATGAAAAACAATCACCAATGTCCATGGACTTTAGCACCAAAGAAGCTAGCCACGACTGAGACGAAATCTAAAGAAACTGTTGCTCCATCTTTAAAAAAATAAATTAAAAAAGTAAGTGGTAGGCTTATCGTCGACTGGGCACTTATCCCATCTCAGACAACGATGTTATTATCAGAAAATTAAAAAAGCACATTTCTGAATTGCCTGACCCAGGAATCGAACTCGGGAATGCTGAAGCCACATTTGTATCTATCGTCCCGAAGTTATATGCGCGCTAAGGCACACACAGTCCGGAATGTATGCGAAAATAGCCGATAATAGCCGGCCACATCTGCATTTATCGTGTCATTGCACGAAGCTTTGTGACAAGAGACTCATGTGCGGCTCCAGCATCAAGCGAACACAAAATATGTAAACAAAATCTTTCTCTACGGCATGCAATACGAAGGTAGAAAGAGTAGGATGGATGCAAGTACTAATTTAAAAAGTTCATCAGAACCATGGAACATAGAACAACGGAATTGGCAAGTACAAACATTTGTATCAGGACCGCGATCGCCACACTCACACATAAAATAAGCATTATAGCATATAAACTACTAATGCAAACATTGTTTCATTGGTCATTTTCATTTTAAACAACAATAATCCGAAACACACAAACAGAACATTTAAAAATATACCAAACTGCGTTACAATAAATTTTATTTTGCTACAAAAAAAAGAGTATTTACGTCCTTTTGTAGTCTATTCAAATTGGACTCATCTATGTGTACAATAGTGAAACTTAAGATCTTAATAGTTTCGCTATTCTACAATAGATGGCAGTATTGATTTTTCCGTAGTTTTCAGTTGATCATATTTGAGTAGAGAACTTTCTAGAACGACATACGTAATGACTGTCATTACGTATATCTTTCTAGAAAAATTAGGTCAACCTATAATGAACTTTATATGTAAGGTGTACGGCTGATTTTAGCTTGACTTTCTATTACATCATTAGAGATTATATTAAATCAGGAATTTAATTAAAATAAAATGAAAATTGTACTTTCGAATGATATGAAATATCTCCATTTTTAATCATCTGTATTCTACTATCATTTCTGCATTCAAGGATGGCACAATACGGCATAATTCAGTGTATAATAGATTTTCGCACGACGACTATCTCCTAATGATATGGTAAGTATCACTAAGGCAATTTAGAGTAAAAGCGCATAATAGTGACGCACGCGGCACGCCCACTCTTCACTTCCCTTGTTCTATGTTCCATGATCTGAACTCTTCCCTTTGTATAATTGGTAGAATACGTATAAAGAACCAACGTTTCTGCGAAGACTAAGGGGCTGTGAACCGTTGATGGGTACGGAATTATCGATTTGTCGAATGACTCTCTGCTATATTTTGTCACATTGGAAGGTTTGATATTAAGATGCTCCCACCCAAGTATAAGAGCAATATTTCATACTAGCTGTGCCAGCGACTACGTTCGCGTGGACTTACTAGCTCCTCCCCCGTAGGTGATAGCGTGATAATATGTAGCCTATATGTTGACTCGACCTGTTAGTAATATTCATGCAAAATTTGGAGTAAATCCGATAAGACAGACAGAAAGACAGACAGACAGATAGACGGACGGACGGACGGACGGACGGACAGACAGACAGACAGATAGATAGAAATTCTAAAAACTATATTTTTGGCTTCGATATCGATTGTAAATCACGCTCCAAGTATTATTTAAAAAAATACTTAATGTACAGTTTTGACTTTCCTACGATTTTATTATACGTATAGATGGGACGGGAGTTGTACCTTAGATTTGTTCTGGACTGAAATATCGCCGTGCGCGACTGACCCCTTCGTTCGAAATTTCGAAACCCACTATAGAGATATTTGGTTCGGTAATGTACATATATACTGGCTTAGCATCTTCTCCACGCATTGTACTTCTTAGTCACTTTGAACCGAATTAAATCAGTAAGACAAGCCCGCACCTCTACACTCACACACTCTAGTAGGGAGCCCATGAGGAGATTTTGGGATTTAATCGATGGCATCAAATATATTTTTCCCCGTGTAGGTTCCAGGCTCCTTTGAAAAATAGACCAA
This sequence comes from Apodemia mormo, assembly GCA_036924255.1. Lineage (NCBI taxonomy): Eukaryota > Metazoa > Arthropoda > Insecta > Lepidoptera > Riodinidae > Apodemia > Apodemia mormo. The sequence continues at coordinate 39,753,439 of JAUPFN010000002.1, forward strand.
CTGCCGTTCTGCCAGGCAGGTCGTAAAAGGCGACCGATTGGCTATGCTAGTTATGCATTTTTACATGCTAGTCATGATAGCACCTCCTTTTCTTCTAGGAAATTCAAAATTTGCAATATATGATTTTTTTTCATTTATACGCCACGCAGTGTAAAGCTCACATTGCGTGGTCTCGTCGCGTCCGCGATACTCTCGAAACAGTCGTTTAAGTTACGCGGCGTAATACATTGCTTATTTTGTGTATTGCCTTTAATTTGACCGTCTCGTTGGTCGAGTGGTTAACGATTCAGACGGGGAAAAAGCATTTGTGTGATGAGCATAAATGTTTGTATTTCCGGGTTTGGTTGTTTATTAAATATATTTCTGTATTTATATATGTATTTCTATGTATTAATATTGTTGACTAACACCCATAACACAAGCAAATATTTTGCTTATTTTGGGGTTAGATCAGTAAGTGTAATTTGTCCCGTTAATATTTACTTATTTATATTTATTTAATTATACTATGTTTTTGGAAAAAAAAGCACCTCAAAGTATTAAAATAAATCAAATTATAAAGATAAGTTAAAAAATTGTCAAAAGTTAATATACTCCCATACAAATTTTTTACAGTTTGCGCCTCAGAATCATGGTCCAAATCTAAATCCCAAGTAGCACGTTAAGCTGTATATAGGCTGCATTTAGGTTCATTTTTAAACTTAAAGGCTGTAGAAGCGCTTCTACAGCCGATATAACACCAAAAAGGGCCCCAAGTTATACAGCTTATTGCGTTATGTAGGCTGCACAATAGCTATACAAGCTGTTATAAACTGTACAATGGCTGTTATTTGGTGTATAAAGAAACTAGAACACTAAGGATACTCTCTTGTAACTGTCTTGTACAGCTAAGCGTTAAATAGGCTGCACAATAACTGTACAACCTGTTATAGGCTGTACAAAGGCTGTTATTCGGTGTATAAAGAAACTATAACACTAAATATACTCTCTCGTATAGCTAAATGTTCTTAATAGGTGTTTGAAAATGATTAAAAGTAACAATCTGTTTTTGGTATTGACGCCATAATTAAAAATATGTTACTAAACGATAAATTATTGGACTTGGAGCAGTATTGAACGGTGTATTCAAAGTGTTAACTCTAATTTACTGTAAAATGATATATTTTTTTCCTCAAAATATTCACGCGCCAACGAAATAATCAAGATAACACAAATAAAATCATTGCAAAATACGGTAAGTGTTTGTGTTTAAGGTTAGAATATACAAGTATTTATGGTACAATATTGTATATAAAGGCATAATGATTATAATATAAGTTGCTTGTCACCATATAGCTTTACCTATTGCTAAATATATATTTTATTTAACAATATATTTCTTTAATGTTGTTTTTAATACACAATAATAGCGACGCTTTGTTATACAGCCTAAAGTGTATTTGGAGGGTGATATACTGCAAATAGCTGTACTGAATCTCTTTTTTATTCTATTATACCGCTATTGGCTTTTAATTACCATTCAAATACACTTTAGGCTGTACTAAGTCCCTATATAAATCTATTGTACAGTCATTGGCTTTTAATCACTTAACTTATGTTTAGAGATGCGTACAAAAATTGAAGAACCCTAAATACCAAAACATATATGTTTGTCACTTGATTTCGCTATTGTGATGTATTGATGTCGGTCGTTTGACTTTACAACTAAACCAACTTATTGTTAACTATAACTTATGGGACATGTATTTCAATCATGTTTTACTTTATTTTTCAGCGAAATATGCCTTATAAAATAATAAAAACAATTGAGAGAAGCCAATACTGTAAATGCATCGTATCCAGTTTGTGGGAGGATAAAGGTGAATTATAATGGCCAAGAAAACAAAATGATATAACTAAGTTGATCAAGAACGAAAAATCTAGCCCTTTAAAGATTGGTCTATCACAAAAATATTTTTAAGAAGAATACGTTATTTCGTGCTTGTGATTTAATATTATTAGTTCTTCAAAGAGAAACACATGCTCTCTTGCCTGTAATTGTATCTAAGTATATAATATTTTTAAAATGATTGTAAGTATACATACATATATACGGGATGTTGCAAAAGTGGTACAGTAAGCCGAAAGGGAGTGACTCAGGGGGTCATTCTTAACAACTGTTGTTTAACGACTTTTAGAAATATTGATTCTCCATAGAAACTTTGTTGGTCACGTGACTTTTCACAATGGAAAAACAAAATTGTTTTTCGCGAATTTTCACAAATCGTTGAACAAAAGTTGTTCAGAATGACCCTCTGAGTCACCCCCTTTCGGCTTACTGTACCGCTTTTGTAACACTCCGTATAGTAGCAAGTTAAAAATAAAAAATATATATATTTTTTCTCAGTGTAATGATTTTTATTTCTCTTTTTAACTCTTTTTTATATATTCTTTGAAGAATAGACCAATTGCCTTTCTGCCAGGCAAGTCGTAAAGGGCGACCGATGGGCAATGTGAGTCACTTCCATCGTGGTTACTTGGTGATATAGTTCTGCATTGGCTCGACCAAGTCTGGTACCACCGCCTTATCTATTCCTGCTGCAAAGCGTCAGTGCTAGTCACTGTTATGTTCTGGTTTGGAGGGCAAGGTGGCCGGTAAACTTATGCATGTGGCATTAGACCTCGCCACAAGATAGCAACGCACCATTAACATTTTTGCTGCCTATAGGCGATGGTTGACTCTTTCCATCAGGAGACCCATCTGCTTGTTTGCTGTCTTATGACATTAAAAAAAAATCAAATATAATAAACTACCAACCAAGTAACCTTAATGAAGAAAAGATAAGCCTAAAAAATAATAAATCAGATAATCTACAATCACTTTTTGATGTTTTTGTTACGGAACCCTTTTCCTTGAACATTAATAAAAATGACGATTGTAGGTTACCTGATTTATTAAATTTTTCAACTTTATCTTCATCACGATTACTTGGTTGGTAATTTATAATATTTAAATATTCCTGTTCAATCTTCACTTTGATTTTTTCCACACGATATCAACGATGCAGATATAAAAACAGCAAATAACAATTTTCTCAGTAATACAGCTTGAGCTGCGCTACAGCTGTATATGCAGATTTTTTAACACCATTGGCTGCATAACAGTCTACAATTAAGCCATAAATATTAGCTGTAGAACGGTGATTGCATCTCCCATTTTACAGAAATAAGCGTTGAATGATACTATAATAACACTTAAAGCTGTAATAAATTCCCATGCTAAACAAAATACAGCTAATGTACAGCTTTAAGTATTAAAATGAGCCTAATGAGTTACAAAAGACTTAAAGTTGTACAGTAGTGTATTAATATTCAGATATAACGCCTAAAGCTTACGCGAAACTCTAAGAAAGGCCTTGTACAGCATTAGGCTGTATAAAAACTCATAAAGGTCTTTTATACCAATAAAAGCATCTTTTTACACCATTGTACGGCAGCAATAGAACTTTAAGTAATATATGAGCTGCTTTATGGTTATTAAACATGCTTGATTCCTGCTTGGGAATGGTTTCAATTTTCGAAAGACCGTCCCTAACACTCTGTATATTATCCCAATTGTCCCAAGAGATCGGATTCTACGCCGATTATATCACGTGAAATAGTACTTTAATTTTAATGATCGCAAAGGCAAAAGCAAAGACAGTAGTACCATTAGGTATTCTGTGCTAAGGGTATGTCTTTAAAAGAGGCCAGCTCAACGACCTGAATGTTATTAATTATCATGTTTTCATTTATCAAAAAATATTGTTGTTGGAAAATTCCAGTCCCGGAGGCAAAAGACGAGGCAAAATAATACCACAGGCCGCAGAAATATTCGGTGCCAAATAAAACCGCCTTTGACGCTTCTGAAATACGATCCAATTTATAAGGGCTGACAGAACACGGCTCGAACCGCTAATAATGTTTCACAACAAAACCTTTGCTGAATATCTTGTTGTTTTCACCACTGAAAAATTATAATGATAATTAAGGTTTTAGGGAATATTCTCGAAACTTTAGGAAATTGGGATTTCAGGAAATGTTCTCAGAACTCTAGACAAATAGAATTATTATATGCAGCTTTTAATGATATACTTCTTTTGGGGCGTTTGAAAAAAATACAAAAGTAAAAAATTTTTTTTTTTTGAGGTTTTTCTCTAAAATCAAAAATCTCAGTAGCAGCTTAAAATCTGGCAGATGGTCTGTTACCACTACCACTCCCATGCCTTGAATGAGCACATAAAGCCATCGAAACGGCTTCGCGTCGGTTCCAGTTATCGTTAGAAATAGTCGTTAACCTTTATAAGGTTGGTAAAATGCGACAATGGGAATCACCATTCATCTCGCCACCCGACAAACCGGTGAATGGTGGTCAACTGAAAAGTCTATAGACGTTCGGTTTACTCTACCTACCCCGCAAGGGGTTGGACGTAATGATGTGCTGTTAGGCGCGCACAACTGACATCCAAAAACGACATGAAATAGTTAATTGATAAAGAGAAATTATTCGCCGTGTTGGTCCCGGCCTCCTTTGAAGAATAGGCCAACAAGCAGATGGGTCTCCTGATGGAAAGAGTCAACCATCGCCTATAGGACACCAAAGATGTTAATGGTGCGTTGCTATCTTGTGACGAGGTCTAATGCCACATGCATAAGTTTACCGGCTAACTTACCCTCCAAACTGGAACACGACAGCGACAAGCACTGACGCTATTGCGGCAGAAATAGGTAAGGCGGTGGTAGCAGACCCGGGCGAGACAATGCAGAACTCTACCACCTAGTAGCCACGATGGTAGTGACTCGTATTGCCAATCGTTCGACTTTTACGACCTGCCTGGCAGAACGGCAGTTGGCCTATATAAAGGAGCCCGGGACCAACACGGGAAAAACTAAAGTATATACGCATAAATCACGTGGCCTTATTCCATAATGAGGTCTAAATATAGTACCGAGCTTAATACCAGGTTTAGTTTTAGTACTAAATGAAACGTTATTATATAACCAGGTTTAGCGCTAGACCGAGTATCTTCTATGGCTCTAAAGATAAACCACTGTGGCCCCTAGTTTATCTCTAGTACTAACCTCAAAATGTCAAACAATGTGTCAAACATCAAAGTGTACAAAAGCGTTGTATGTTTTGTAAGAATGTAAAAATGAAATAAAATACAATAATGGACATAAACTCGATCGCTATAATGAATTTTCATCTAATTGTTTTGATAAGGAACAGTGCGTATTACGCAGAAATGAATGAATTGTTTAGAGTAATTTAGCTTATAATTTGTAGATACAATTAATTACAAGGACTATCTTTGGTATTAGCTAGTCCTCAGTTAGTCTTATTTTTGTACTAAGAATGAATTTTAGTACTAAAATAACTTATATAGCCGTAACAAACCTAGACTTCTTAGTCTGGGTTTAAATCCGGTACTAAGTATGTTTTTGTAATAAGGTGGACTACTGGAATGATCTTAAAAAATTATATTAAGTCACTTGAATGAAGTCACGAGTAAGTAAATTATGGCCAAAAATGGACGCAATGTAGTAATAAATAAGCAAACCGGCGCGGTGTTTTGATCACATGGATTCCCTAGTGAGATTGTCATCAAATATAAAAGCCAGTAGAACAGCGCTATTGTATTCATAAAATAATTTAATTGATATTGCTATTAATATACGCTAACTTTGATTAATACAATGGCACCGAGGTTGACCTTGTCGGTTTCGTCCTTGGTAAATTTGAAATAGCACTTTTTTAAAAGCCTTTTAGTATTATATCTGAGTCTGACCAGTAGTCGGACCAAGTTTTATTGCGATTTTTTTCTTATTCGCCGACTATCCGATATCAGGAACGGATATATGCAGATATCACGAAAATCCTAGGATATGGACTAGAAATAGGATGAAAAACTAGTTCCAAATTAATTTTAAAATCTTTTGCAATATGCATATTATATATACGGCCATTATCGTCTCTGTGGTCTAATGGTCCGGTGTCAGTGTTGACCGCATCAGAAGAGCCATCTGCTTATTTACTATCTTTTGATATAAAAAAGATTTACAGATATTTACAAAACAAACGTTTGTCGTTACCATCGTGGCTCCGAAACGTTGTAGAACTCTACAACGTTTCGGAGCCACGATGGTAACGACAAACGTTGTAGAGTTCTACAACGTTTCAGCCGGTTTTTGATACCACCGATTTACCTATTCCTGCCTCAACAACGTCAATGCTCGACACTATCCTGTTATGATTCGGAAGGTTAGGTAGCCGGTAAATTTATGCAAGTGGCATCATTATCATGTCATACGATGAGCAACGCCCCATTAACATATTTGGTAGCTATAGACGATGGTTGTCTCGTTCCATTAGGAAAGCGTTAATCGAGACGCTGCACCATCTATTTTTTATTTATTTATTTAACCATTTATATCACACGAATCACTAAAAGTAAACACAATGACAAAATTAGTACAAAAAGCAAGCTTATCTCTAAAGAAATTACTTTCAGCAAGCCCAAAGTAAGTGAAAAATAATAAAATAAGGTAGAAAAAACACGTGTACAAAAACAAAATAAACTTAACTACTAAAATAATACAACATATCATATAACTACTTACTAAAGCTACAAACAAAATAAACTATGCAATGGATAAGTAGTGCTGTTTCAGACGATTCTTAAACATATCTAGTGATTCACTTATTCTGATGGAATGAGGCAAAGAATTCTAAAGCCTAACAGCACTTAATAGGCACGATAGTATCTAATTAGTAGTCTCGATATTGGTGATATGTATTTTTTTTTTTTACCATCGCCTATAGACACCAAAGATGTTAATGGTGCGTTGCTATCTTGTGGCGAGGTCTAATGCCACATGCATAAGTTTACCGGCTACCTTACCCTCCAAACCGGAACACGACAGCGACAAGCATTGACGTTATTGCGACAGGAATAGGTAAGGCGGTGGTACCAGACACGGGCGAGACAATGCAGAACTCTACCACCTAGTAGCCACGATGTTAGTGACTCGATAGCCAATCGGTCGCCTTTTACGACCTGCCTGGCAGAACGGCAGTTGGCCTATTCTTCAAAGGAGGCCGGGACCAACACGGCGTAAATCTTTTTAATCTTATACGACATGCCTAACAATAAGGCAGATGATCTATTCTTTAAAAAACTCGAATATCCCCTTTTTAGCGTCATACCGACCCATATCAACAAACTATGTATAATAAGCTATACGCACGGAATATTCCTGTAAAACATTGACATTACTAAATAATAATAATAATAATAAATATTAATAAATATCACTGGACAAATTACACGAATTGATCTGACCCCAAAGTAAGCAAATTATATGCTTGTAGTATGGGTGTCAGTCAACGATACTAATACATAGAAATACATATATAAATACTGTAATATATTTAATAAACACCCAAACCCAGAAATACAAACATATGTGCTCATCACTCAAACGCCTGTCCCTGCCGGCAATCGAACCCCGACCCCATTGATTTCGTAGTCAGGCTTAAATACTATATATGTATTTGCACGATAACTTAATATTAGGTCTAAATTATCTTATCAATAAACTTGAAGAAACATCTCAGTGTTCCGACGCGACGGCTGCTTTATGACAAGTTTATTGAAAATCTATTGGTTATTCACTTACTCAAAGAAAATTAATCGAAAACAACTTATACTTAATTAAAATAAATATTTGTTTAATATGATGATTTTGTTATGAATTCAAATGATGAATTCAGTAATTTTATGGCAGTTGCCATGAAATTAGTTTCTCATTTGTGTTAAGTTAAACGCAAATCAAAACGTTAATCTGATTACAAACTGGTGCAGTTTGTGATAAGGTTGACGTTTCACCATTTTCTACTTGCGTTCGTATTTTTTTGTGAATTTTGAAACAGTTCCTTTTTAGGGACAAAAAGTGGCATATGCAAAAAATCTGAGCATAGATGACGTGTATACAAAATTTCATCACATTCATCCAGTCATACAAACATATATGTAAACAAACTTACCACATGCATAAGTTTATCGGCTACCTTATCCGTAAGCGAGAGAAAAGATGTTAATCATAACATCAATAAAAAATAATATACCACCCCGTTGGTCGAGTGGTTAGCGACCCTGACTACGCAAGCAACGGGGCTCGGGTTCGATCCCCGACGGGGACAAGCATTTGTGTGATAAGCATAAATGTTTGTATTTCCGGGTTTGGGTGTTTATTATGTATGTAAAAGTATTTATATATTTTGTATTTCTATGTATTAGTATCGTTGAGTAACACCCATAACACAAGCAAATAATTTGCTTACTTTGGGGTTAGATCAGTCAGTGTATCAGTGTGTATTTATAAATTATTATAATATTGTGTAAACAAAATAGTAAAATTGCAATTTATACATTTATGTGTAAATTTTACCAAGGTAACAGTTCCATAACATTCAGTGAGCTGAAGATTCATTATCACGTCAAGATATCCTCTCGACTTATCTATCTACAGAAGTACCTCAATGTAAACTTAATTAATCCAAGGACGCGTCGCGGTCATAGTTAAGCAACGTGTAAACTAATAAATCCTGTACCCTCCATCTTAGAAACTAGTTGCTATCTTAATAGAAGATTATTGATAGTTATAAATTGCAGTAAACTTAAACAAACAGTATCATAAGCGAGATATACGCTTAGATAATATATCAATACACAAGACTAGGCAGAGATGAAGAATCGAATGTAATAAATCTAAATTTATAAAAGAAGATGTTTCTATATTATATGAAATATTTTCACTCAAAAGACCAATCACCATGAAACTTCATGGAGAAGGTTTATTTGCTGTCCTCATTGTTGTAACTTGCCACCAAATGGAGCTGCTACTTTTTTATTGAATTTGCAGGACTACGAGCGAGTAGCCTACCTGAGTGAAAGCAGTCACCACTGCTCATGGACATTTGTCATTTACAATACAAAGGGTTCGTTGCCAATCCGATGCCGGATTTTAGGAATTTGTAGATCCTCATCTTCTTAAAAATCTCGATATCAAAGCTACTTGGAAACCGTGTGAGGTAAGCTGTTCCAGTTTAACTGTTCGTATAAAGAAGGTACGTGCACCTATCAACTATATACCGTTCAAACGATTATCATGAAAATTTGTGTGTATGTATATTTATATAAAGAAGGTTAATGTATCATTTTTACTGGAAGATATATAATAAACACACAAATCCGAAAATACAAATATACATGCTCATCAAAAAAATTCACGGGACAAATTACACTTACTGATCTAACCCCAAAGTGCGTTATGGGTATTAGTATACTTACACTTTGATAGTCCTAATGTATATGTATATATATATATATATATATATATATATATATATATATATATATATATATATATATATATATATATATATATATATATATATATATATATATATATAATCAATTTAAAAATAGGTTTGCGCAAATATTTGTGACAAAATTTCCAGATAAAATTACTTTTTGTAATCTTTATTTTGTTTTAATTCATCATTATCATCAGTGACCACGTTTCCGATCGGTAGTAATTTTTAAAAAATATTTTGACATGTCAAAATAATCTGTAAAAAGTTTTACTGAATAAAGTACTTCTGATTTCTGATTTAATTTTCTGAATACAATTATTTCATAAATTATTTATTTACGCTTAGTTAGCAGACGGGTAACAGCTAGTACATAATAAGTACTAAATAATACTGGACGAATTACACAAATTGATCTAGCCCAGTGAACGATGAAAACCTATAGAAATGTAACTTCAAACAAAATGTCTTTGATAAACGGCTCCACGACGTCTGTTTTCTTTTAATACTCAATTTGTTTTCTATTTACATAACGCAGCAATCATTGGCTCTGTTATCAAAGCTCGTCACTAATTGGTCGCTAAACGCATAGTAACAATTATTGGCACATGAAGTGATTTGTCGGGCTACAAAATTTATCAAAGTGCACCAGTTGTGTAAAAAGTAGCAATTAAATATTTGAATAATTTTAATTATCTATATTTGTGATATACTTAAAATCGAAACAAAAAAAAAAGATTTATTTAAATACACTTTCACATATGTTCTTGAATACACATTGTAATAATTACTGCCGGATTTGGCCGAATCACTGAGTAGACCCGGCTGAAGGTACTCAGGGAGAGTTACTTCAAATGGATATTTTTCATCTTTTTTATCTACACTTTTGAAATACGAATTTCTTAAGTTTCACTGGGCATTTGGTTTTTTAGGTAGATATTGAATGACATTGAGCCGTCACTCTCGGTAGGTAACGTTCGTTCGGGTAAAGTCGGCTCGAGTTGACTAAGGGAGCAAAATAGATACATATACTTAGTGCGTCTCTAGTCCCTACTTGCTCTGCGATTGCTGTTACATAGTTTATAGAATATTTCAATTCCTATTCAGTCTCTGGGGGTTTATTTTTGAAAAAAAGTAGTGTACGTATGAAACTGGCTCTTGAACTATTACCTTGCCAAATTTCAACGAAACCGCTACAGTAGTTTAGCCTTGCAAGCGCAACAGGCGAACAGACTTTCGCAACATTATTATCGACTAGCTACGCCCCGGGCTGCGGTATCAAAAATTTTTAGTGTATCCCACGGAAACACTTATTTTTCCGAGATAAAAATATCCTATTTGCTGTATGTTTATATTCCAGGTCACCACCTATATATGTGCCAAATTTCATCTAGATCGGTTAGGCCGTTTTTGTGTGAAAGAGAAACAAATATCCATCCATACATCCAAACAGGTACCTTCTAGGGAAGTGCGTTCCATCTTAGGCCTCATCTTAGCTTACCATCGGGTGAGGTCGAGGTCAAGCGCTTACCTATCGATAATAAAAAAAAAACTTTTTTTGTCACCCGATTCGAGATTTTTCTAAAATAGAAAAGAGGGTTGCCTCTACGTACAATATACAATATTACAAGAATTATTTCATATTACAAAATATTTAAGAGATTGGTATGAGAAATAATTTATTCCAGGAAATTTTGTCTGCTGAATAATCTAAGATTTTATAATACCTTTATTGCACAGTTTTTAATACATTTTTTAATTTTGTTTATTGGTAGATCTCTTACAGCATCGGGAAGGTTATTGTAAAAACATATATATTGCCATTTGCCCCATGAAATAGTAACTTATTCCAAGGAGACACCGTTTTTTTTTTCTTTTTTCTTCTTTTATCTTGTGAGTGTACATTACAATTTTTCTTAAGTGAGCAAATACTTTTAAGAATATACATTAAGTATTAAAATATGTATTGGGAGATTACTGTATGAATTTTGAATTTTTTAAGTACTCTCTATACACACCAAAGATATTAATTGTGCATTTCCATCGGATATGGCTTGACGGTAATACCACATCCCTACTTTACCGGCCAACTTACTCTCTAAAACAAAATAATACAGTGACCGGCACCACAGAATACTTAGAGAGTAACAGAAGTCAATGCTACATACAAGTAATATTCGAGCATAGCACACATAGAGCCCTCTCACGGACGCAATATCTCGGACTGGTGCGAAATAAACTGTACCGAACCATTCCGAGATATCGCGTCCATGAGAGGTGTCCATGTGTGCGTACTGCGTTGCTCGAATATCACATGTATGTAGATTGATTACTGTTAGTCTCCAGTATACAGTAACCGACACCGATGCTTTGTCAACGAAAATTATTCACAATGATAACCACACGTTTGGCCAACCTTTGGCCTTGCAAAAAACAGGTTTCTATTATTTATGAAGTATTCGGACCAACACAGAAAACCTGTTTCCTATTCTTCCAACCTAGTAACAGCTTTATTTATTTATTTATTTATTTAATTATTTATTGTACACAGAGAACAGCACGATTAGGGAAAAAAATAAACGTAACATAAGTACAATGGGCGAGCTTATTTCTACTTAAAGAGATTTCTTCCAGCCAACCCGTAAAAGGAGATATAAAAAAAAATCAAATGAGTAGACTTGGTGTACAAAAGAATAATATGCTTACATAAATAAACTAAATATATATAGGTGATATTAAAAAAAATAAGAAAAAAACACATACCATATAAGGGAATCTCACAATTCAACTAGTAAATGTTCTTTAACGCGTTTTTTAAAGGAACCAAAGTCTGGCAGAGGCGAATCTCACTAGGCAGAGAGTACCACAAATTTACTGCATGTACCGTAAAAGAGTACGAGAAGGCAGCAGAGTTACTAGGAGGAAAACGCAACAAGCTTCTAACGTTAGAGCGACACGGGGAATCAGGAGAGTACAAAAAACTAAAAGAGTTACGGAGATATTTAGGAGCTACGGGATTGAAGAGAATCTTATATAGTAAGCAAAGGATGTGCGCATTTCTCCGCTGTCTGATAGGAAGCCACCGAAGTTCAGCTCGAAAATCAGAAACGTGGTCATATTTTCTTATACCATAAATAAAACGAATATAGAGGTTCTGCAACCTTTCAAGCTTGTTTAATAGGTCTTCTGTAATATTTAGTCGGCGTAATCTATTATTGGTAGAATAAGGGTATGCATTAAAAATATTTTTGTTTTGATAGGTAAAAAATTTTGAAGCGATTTAAGAGAGTGAAACGCATGATGCACTTTTCGGCTTAAGTTATTAACATGAGTGTCCCAAGAAAAATCAGAATTAAAAGTTACACCTAGATTAGTAGCGGAAGAGGAATAAGGTATAGGTGTATTATTATACCGTAAAGTTGGAATGTCGCAGTTATTAATCAATTTTTTCATAGGACGACTACCAAGAATTAAAGCTTTTGACTTAATTGGGTTTACTGATAGACCAAAGGATGTGGCCCACTCATAAATCTTATCCAAATCGTCATTCATTTCTGAATAGAATAATAAACTATGAATCAGTGTAACTATCCATACTAATATGTTCCTTTGTTACAAGATTTATAAAATCCATACTAATATTATAAATGCGAAAGTAACTCTGTCTGTCTGTCTGTTATGCTTTCACGGCTAAACCGCTGAACCGATTTGGATAAAATTTGGTATAAATAAGTTGAGACCCAAGAAAGGACATAGGTAGTTCTTATCCCGGAAATCCCACGGGAACGGGAACTATGCGGGTTTTTATTTTAGAGTTTTTTTCACGCGATCGAAGTCGCGGGCACAGGTAGTAGACTAATAAATTTCTTCGAAGTTTGAAATTCCTTATTGCACGATATATACTTGACAGATGGGGGCTTGACAAAAAAATTTAAGAACTTTTTGCATTGATATCAATGACTTTTTGCCTCCCGTCACGAGTCTTTTGCCGATGCCACTCGCCAAACCACCGAATCAAGCTCTTTAATATAGAGGACTAGCTGTACCCGCGACATTGTTCGCGTGAAAAAAATTCTAAAATAAAAACCCGCATAGTTCCCACTCCCGTGGGATTTCCGGGATAAAAACTACCCTATGTCCTTTCTTGGGTCTCAAACTATATTTGTACCAAATTTTATCCAAATCGGTTCAGCGGTTTAGCCGTGAAAGCGTAACAGGCATACAGACAGACAGAGTTACTTTCGCATTTATAATATTAGTATGGATTTTATAAATCTTGTAACAAAGGAATAGAAAAAGGGCTATCTGTTTGAGAGGGGTTAAGAAAAGAAGAGGAAGAAGAGGGGAAGAATTTAAGGAAGAGTGTGGGAGAGGTAAAAGGTACAGAAGAAAGGGAAGAGAGGAGAAAGGTTTCCACCTTGAACTTCGAAAAATGGCGAAAACAGGCGAAAATGGGAAAAGCAGGCGGAAACACGCGGAAACAGAAAGCGAAATGAAGAAAACAGACGGGAAAAGATCAGGAATGAGGCGAAAACAGGTAGAAACAGGTGAACACAGGCAGAAAGAAGTGGAAACAGCCAGAAAAGGTAGAAACAGATAGAAAGAGACATAAAGAGGTGGAAAGCTGAAGAAAACGGCGAAAAGAGAGAGGGGGGGAGAAATAAAGGGAAACTGTGAGAGGATTAGGGAAATAAAAATGGAGAAAATATAAAACTTCGTTCCAATCGAATGTTCTAAGATTGATAAATGCGTAATTTATTTATATCATAAGATAACAAACAAACAAGTGGCGCTTTTGCTGGAAAGATCGTCAAACAATCGCTTATAGACACCAAATATATTAAGGTGCGTTGCTATCCTTATGGTGAGGACTTAATGTCCATATACATAGTTTACTGGCTACCTTACCCTCAAAACCGGAACACGACATAGACAGGCAGACGCTGTTGCGGCAGGGCTTGTCTATAGGCAAGTCAGTGGTACCAAATCCTGGGCGAGACGATGCAGGGTTTTATCTCCTAGTAGCCACGATGGTGGTGATTTGTATAGCTAACCGTTCGCCTCTTACTTTCTTTCTAAATTTTATGAACTGCCTAGTAGAGCAGCAGATAGTATAGTCTTCAAAGGCAAGACAATTTCTTAGTTTGTCAATGTAGCTTACAATTATACACAGAAATACAAAGTTATACTCCTTACCGATCAAATAAAATCACTCTAAGTGTAATTTTTAAACCTTGTCATCTCATTCGGTAAAACAGTACAACATGGTACATTTCTATTTTTCATGATATTAATATGTATACAAATGTACTTTTGACAGTGATAGGAGCGTTTTCTCATATGCGCGGCGACACGTTTCCTTCCCAATGGCGTGTCTCTAAGATTGACCGCCCCGTTAGTCGAGTGGTTAGCGACCCTGACTACGCAATCGACGGGGCTCGGGTTCGATCCCTTGACGGGGACAAACATTTGTGTGATGAGCATAAATGTTTGTTTTGACCGTCCCGTTGGTCGAGTGGTTAGCGACCCTGACTATGCAATCGACGAGTCTCAGGTTCGATCCCCGACGGGGACAAGCATTTATGTGATGAGCATGTATGTTTTTATTTTCGGATTTGGGTGTTTATTAAACATATTCTAGTATTTATATATGTATTTCTTCGTATAGGTATCGTTGACTAATACCCATAACGCAAGCAAATAATTTGCTTACTTTGGGGTTAGATCAGTAAGTGTAATTTGTCCCGTGAATATTTATTCCGGATTTGGGTGTTTATTAAATATATTCCAGTATTTATACATGTATTTCTATGTATTAGTATCGTTGACTAACACCCATAACGCAAGCAAATAATTTGCTTACTTTGGGGTTAGATCCTTAAGTGTAATCCAATGAATATTTATTTATTATTATTTATTATAAGTATTTATGTGGTCTGTGGTTTATACATGTCTTCTGTATATAAACTTGAACTATGCGATTTTTTTACATCTCAGTCCGCGCGATTTTCTCAAAAACGGATACACATATTGATATAATAAAATTACATTATCGAATTAAAAGTGAACCCTAATGTATAAAACGCGCCGTTTCCATTTTTTGTCCTCAATTAATACTAATGATCACTCGTGACATTTAGACTAATCAATTGACCATTTGACTTGCTAAAAGATAAGTAGTTATATTAAGCAATTATAATTCTATATATTTTATACTTTCCATCATCGGCACTTGGTAAAATTCCATTGCTATTAGACACTTTTACTATTCCACTTGTACATAAATTTCACTTTTACACATATTTTTAATATATTACTCGGCCGGTTTCACTTTTTAAAGCATCTTTAGGATGTAATGTACTTAACTAAGTAATTAAGTATATTACATCCTGAGGATGCTTTAAAAAGTGCTAAAAAATATGTGTAAAAGTGAAATTTATGTACAAGTGGAATAGTAAAAGTGTCTAATATAATTCTATACTTAATTTGACTAACTCCACCATTGAACTCCACGAATATTATAAATGCAAAATTTGTGTATATGGATATGGGAAGTTGGGATTGAAATAGTATCAGTGTAAAAATGAGAAAGCATGCTCTATCGATTCGGACATATTTAAGGATTTACACTATGGCTGTGGATGGATGTAGGATACCGGGGGATACCAAGACTGACGTACCAAGATCCAATTGGTCGGGTTCTATCCGAAGGTGGTATCAAGATTCTTCAAAACCGGCGTGTTTGCGTGAAGAGAGTTATGAATATGCAGGAAGCGTGCCAAGTCTGTCTGGATCACGAATTAAACTGGATACACCTTTCGAGGCAATTTTTTTTGGATGTCAATACGTTTGCGTTTACAAAGTTATAATACTTACTGATGAAAGAAAATCACTCTAGAAGTCTTAGCTTTTTATTCGATACGATAAAATAGCACAATATCACATATTTCTATTTTTTTACGATATATCTACAAGCGTTTGACATTTACATACATTTGTTTCTATGAGCGGCTACGCATTTTACGCCCAATTCCGTGTCTATTAGTATTTGTGTGGTCTGTGGTCTGGACCGTGATGTATGGCATTCAATTTATTTTTGTGTATATGTGTGTGTGTGTGTGTGTGTTAAATTGCTCGCCTCAATGGCTGGACGGAATTAGAATAATAAAAATAGGCAATACTTTGTACTAAATTAATACTCAAAATCATGGAGGAACTCGTGCGGGAAATCCGCTCTCCATTGCACACTGGCGATGATGCGCCGCGGGCCGTGGCATCTGTATCGCATTCATAGGAATCCCCTGCGCAAAAATCCTCCCAGTTGCGCCCCTTCGGTCGCCGTAGTGTGTGATAGTTCATAATAAAAAGTGTACGAAAGCGCCCTAGGTGGATTTTTGCTATGCAGCCCAACCCGTAGCAGCTCTTCCTAATGTATTTAGTCCTTTAACGTACAATATCTAGACGGGGCATGCGTAAATGTATCATACTAAAAAAATTGTATTTCTTTTTACAACTATCACGCGAACGGAGAAGCATGACATTAGGCTAAGCCAAAATTTACATTGCAGAGGTGTGCGGAAACCTAATATTTTAATATGCATTAGAAATATAATAAATTAATAAAAATAAACATTACACGCTCTACATTGATTTGACATAGTATATTTTACACATGTAAAGATTTGCCGCCGTGTAAGTCAAGGAGCGCGCCTATTATCCGCACGGTGACTACTTTTTAAATATTAATACATTAATTTCATTGTGGTTTACTATGTAGTTAAACAGTATTTTCTTTTTATTTTATTGGTTACAAATAACCACTACCTATCGTGTTCCATAATATGTATAGTATTTTACCAGTCAACCTGTATATTACTAAAGTACCTCACTAAGTATTTGTGTGCGTGTGTGTGCACATATGTCATCTGTAATGTGATTATAAATACACATACAATTATTTTAATATACATATTAATAAGTATTATCGAGACACTCGGTAATTCGAATTTTTGTATGTTATGAAAGTAGGCAAATTGGAACAAGTTTAATTTAATTGTAATGGATAGCACTGGATTTTCGGTGCTCATCGAGCAGGAAAGATATTCACACATGCGTTAGATACATGTAGATGTTCGAAAATCATAGGAAAAAATGAAAAAAATGACTTTAAACATTAGTACTGTAAAGGGAAGATTGCGTCTCATCTTCATTATATCGCATCGCTGGATAAATGACAAGAGTCGATCTAACCTCAAAGTAAATTATTTGCTTGTGAAATGGATTCGTTAACGATACTAATACGTAGAAACACACATATAAATGCTGAATATGTATTTAATAAACGCTCAAACTCAGAAATACAAACAGCTCTGTAAACACGTGTTGGTTTTTTTTATAGTATAAGATAGCAAACAAGCAGATGGGTCTTCTTATGGAAAGAGTCAACCATCGCCTATAGACACAAAAGGTGTTAATGGTGCGTTGCTATCTTGTGGCGAGGTCTAATGCCACATGCATAAGTTTACCGGCTACCTTACCCTCCAAACCGGAACACGACAGTGGCAAGCACGGACGCTATTGCGGCAGGAATAGGTAAGGCGGTGCTACCAGACCCGGGCTAGACAATACAAAACTCTACCACCTAGTAGCTACGATGTTAGTGACTCGCATAGCCAATCGGTCGCCTTTTACGACCTGCCTTGCAGAACGGCAGTTGGTCTATTCTTCAAAAGAGCCCGGAACCAACACAGGGAAGAAAATACACACATACATATTACATACGTTAGATACATGTAGATGTTCGAAAATCATTGGAAAAAATGACTTTAACATTAGTAAAAGGGAATATTGCGTCTCATCTTCATTATATCGCATCGCTGGATAAATGACAAGAGTCGATCTAACCTCAAAGTAAATTATTTGCTGTAAATGAGTTCGTTAAAAATACCAATACGTAGAAACACACATATAAATACTGAATATATATTTAATAAACGCTCAAACTCAGAAATACAAACAGCTTTGTAAACACAAGTGTTTGTTCCTGTCGGAAATCAAACCGACCCCATCGATTGCGTAGTAAGATCGCTAATCACTTGATTAAGGGGGCATTACATTTACCTTGCGACAGGGACACTGTCCGTCAGTCAACCTAGGTCAAGAGAGTCTTCCACAGTCCTTACGCGTTAAATATCTCGGATTTTACTCGGATCAAAGACTAACATGGAAACACCATATTAAACACAAGAGAGATGAACTCAACTTTAGATTCAGAAACCTGCTTTGGCTTTTAGACAGACAGTTAAATCTCTCATTAAACAGCAAACTCAGTATACTGTGCCATATTGAAACCTGTCTGGACCTATAGGATACAGCTGTGGTCCTCATCTAGTAAAACAAATATAAACTTTGCCTCCAAAGAGCACAAAACAACATTTTAAGAACCATAGCATGTGCACCATGGTAAGCTCGTAACAATGAGATTCATGAGCACTTAGAAATGCCTACAACTGCTGAGGTAATTAAGCTGTATTCCCAAAAATATAGGGATCGATTGGAAAAACATCCAAATCCCTTGTCACGTGCTCTCCTGGTTCCACAATCAGTTAAGAGACTTAAAAGAGCCAATTCGCTTACTGTCTAGGAAAATTCAGAACCCGATCCTGTTTTTTTCCAAAAAGTTAACAAACATCACACAACAAATCTGATTAAAGACAATTTGACTGATTGCAGATAAAATAATAAGAAAAAAAATTATTCCGGACTGAAATTTTTTAGTCATCCAATTTGCAATATACTTATTAACATATTTTATTGGATATAAAATACTTTTCATCCATTAACCAGCTCGGTGAAGGTCATATCATAGTGGGATCCTATACTATTAATGAAATATAGATAAAAGCGACTTCCTAATTATTTATACATAAGCTAGAAGCTTCTATGCAACTCGCGCTTAGACGAAGGTTTTGAATCAATAAACGGGGTATTTCCGACCGCATACAAGCTGTAAGGAAATATTTTAAAGTTCAGTTGACATATTTTGTGACAAGCTAATACCTATGAGTTTACTTGTTTGAAATTAATTTTTGATATTTTTAAATAAATATAAATATTCACGGGACAAATTACACTTACTGATCTAACCCCAAAGTAAGCAAACTATTTGCTTGTGTTATTGGTGTTAGTCAACGATACTGATACATGCAAATACATATATAAATACTATTACATACATAATAAACACCCAAACCCAGAAATACAAACATCTATGCTCATCACACAAATGCTTGTCCATGTCGTGGATCTAACCCGAGCCCAGTCGGGGACCTAGCCAAGTTACAATCTATAATCTTAATCGCTTAGAAAACTAAAATGTATGGAACTTTTAAGTATTTTAGGCGATCACGATAAACGAATCTAAAAATCGTAGCCAAGTTTACACGTTATTATATCGCTCAAAAAAGTAGAATGAAACGTTGAGTATTCTAAAGCGTTGTTCGCTAAACCCCTACAAATTAAGTTCGCTAAACCCCCAGGGTCATTTACGACTCGACCAACGGGGCGGTCAATAATAAGACGTGTAAGTGAATTGTAAAAGTTAATAATAATATATACATATAATAAAATCGTAGGAAAGTCAAAACTGTACATTGAATATTTTTTTAAAAGAATACTTGGGGCGTGATCTACAATCGATATCGAAGCCAAAAATATAGTTTTTAGTATTTTTGTCTGTTTGCCTGTTTGTCTGTTTGTCTGTTTGTCTGTTTGTCTGTTTGTCTGTTTGTCTGTTTGTCTGTTTGTCTGTTTGTCGGTTTGTCTGTTTGTCTGTTTGTCTGTTTGTCTGTTTGTCTGTTTGTCTGTTTGTCTGTTTGTCTGTTTGTCTGTTTGTCTGTTTGTCTGTTTGTCTGTTTGTCTGTTTGTCTGTTTGTGTGTCTGTTTGTATGTTTGTCTGTTTGTCTGTTTGTCTGTTTGTCTGTTTGTCTGTTTGTCTGTTTGTCTGTTTGTCTGTTTGTCTGTTTGTCTGTTTGTCTGTTTGTCTGTTTGTCTGTTTGTCTGTTTGTCTGTCTGTTTGTATGTTTGTCTGTTTGTCTGTTTGTCTGTTTGTCTGTTTGTCTGTTTGTCTGTTTGTCTGTTTGTCTGTTTGTCTGTTTGTCTGTTTGTCTGTTTGTCTGTTTGTCTGTTTGTCTGTTTGTCTGTTTGTCTGTTTGTCTGTTTGTCTGTTTGTCTGTTTGTCTGTTTGTCTGTTTGTCTGTTTGTCTGTTTGTCTGTTTGTCTGTTTGTCTGTTTGTCTGTTTGTCTGTTTGTCTGTTTGTCTGTTTGTCTGTTTGTCTGTTTGTCTGTTTGTCTGTTTGTCTGTTTGTCTGTTTGTCTGTTTGTCTGTTTGTCTGTTTGTCTGTTTGTCTGTTTGTCTGTTTGTCTGTTTGTCTGTTTGTCTGTTTGTCTGTTTGTCTGTTTGTCTGTTTGTCTGTTTGTCTGTTTGTCTGTTTGTCTGTTTGTCTGTTTGTCTGTTTGTCTGTTTGTCTGTTTGTCTGTTTGTCTGTTTGTCTGTTTGTCTGTTTGTCTGTTTGTCTGTTTGTCTGTTTGTCTGTTTGTCTGTTTGTCTGTTTGTCTGTTTGTCTGTTTGTCTGTTTGTCTGTTTGTCTGTTTGTCTGTTTGTCTGTTTGTCTGTTTGTCTGTTTGTCTGTTTGTCTGTTTGTCTGTTTGTCTGTTTGTCTGTTTGTCTGTTTGTCTGTTTGTCTGTTTGTCTGTTTGTCTGTTTGTCTGTTTGTCTGTTTGTCTGTTTGTCTGTTTGTCTGTTTGTCTGTTTGTCTGTTTGTCTGTTTGTCTGTTTGTCTGTTTGTCTGTTTGTCTGTTTGTCTGTTTGTCTGTTTGTCTGTTTGTCTGTTTGTCTGTTTGTCTGTTTGTCTGTTTGTCTGTTTGTCTGTTTGTCTGTTGATCTGTTGGTCTGTTTGTCTGTTTGTCTGTTTGTCTGTTTGTCTGTTTGTGTGTTTGTCTGTTTGTCTGTTTATCTATTTGTCTGTATGTATGTCCGGGGTAAACTCAAAAACTACTGCATGGATTTACTTCAAATTTTGCATGAATATTACTAACAGGTCGGGTCAACACACAGACTACATATTATCACGTTAGCACCTACGGGGGAGGAGCTGTGAGGAGTAAACGAAGTTCGCGCGGACTAAGTCGCGGGCTAGGGCTAGCTAATTACAAATAAACTCACTTGTATTTCTATTCACTTTATTATTATTATTTTTTTACATCCAGCCAGTTTCGCTAATTACAGTATCATCAGAGATGTTTTGCACAGTTATAATGCTTCAGACAAGTTTTAAATAGTAACAAGCTATATATTGTAAATATGTACTTTATTTTAGCAAGATAGGGTAGATAATATAACGTTTCTGTTGCGTTTTGTGTTACAAAACGCAGTGAAAACTGGGTAATCATCGTAACCATGGTATAGGTATTTATAAAAGTGTGTACGTACATACTATTTATCTAAAATAATGTATTGATAGGAAAAAATACGTATACATCATCAGTGCATCGATATAAAACTTTGTGGTTTTCTCGGTGCTCTTTGTAATTCTTTGTATAACAAATTAACATTTTTTTGTTGTTTTATATCATAAGATAGCAAACAAGCAGATGGGTCTCCTGATGGAAAGAGTCAACCATCGCCTATAGACACCAAAGATGTTAATGGTGCGTTGCTATCTTGTGGCGAGGTCTAATGCCACATGCATAAGTTTACCGGCTACCCTACCCTCCAAACCGGAACACGACAGCGACAAGCACTGACGCTATTGCGGCAGGAATAGGTAAGGCGGTGGTACCAGACCCGGGCGAGACAATGCAGAACTCTACCACCTAGTAGCCACGATGGTAGTGACTCAATAGCCAATCGGTCGCCTTTTACGACCTGCCTGGCAGAACGTCAGTTGGCCTATTCTACAAAGAAGGCCGGGACCAACACGGCGAAAGGCGAAACATGTTTAAATCGTAAATAAATTTAAAAAAAAATAAAAAAAAAAACACTTTTCACAATAACTAGAAAACTATATTATTAATAATAATGAATTGTGTAATTAATAACAATAATATAATGTATTTAATTATTTTGCGTATAATAAATTTTTGTTCCAAATAATTTTTAAAATAAAAGTAATTTTAAAAATTATTTGACCGCCCCGTTAGTCGAGTAGTTAGCGATTTTGACTACACAATCGACGGGGCTCGGGTTCAATCCCCGACGGGGTAAAGCATTTGTATGATGAGCATAAATGTTTGTATTTCCGGGATAGGGTGTTTATTTAATATATTCCAGTATTTATATGTGTATTCCTATGTATTAGTATCATTGACTAAAACCCATAACACAAGCAAATAATTTGCTTACTTTGGGAATAGATCAGTAAGTGTAATTTGTCCCGTAAATATTTATTTATTTAAATTAATTTTAACAAATTAGAATTAGTTTTTGTATTTAAGTATAATCAATTATTTTTTCTACAAAATGATGTAAATGTTGTTTGTATTTCAAAGGATAAATAGACTTTAATGTCACACTAATAAATTGAAAATAATATTAAAATAATTAAATTGAATCGATTCGACTAAAATTATCATGTGATTTCTTAAAAAATGATACATTTAATTAAACACGTTGAAGAGGGGCGAATTAACCATTCGGTCATTTCGTATTGTGGGTTGCATGTAATGCAATTTCACAAGTGCCAACAAATTTTTACAAGTTATTTTGATATAAGTTACAAGCTGTTAACCGCTTTGGCATGACCTAAAATCATTACATCCTTTAGCTCGCTCGGGTAAAAAAGTAGCTTTCTCACGCTAAAAGTACCTATTTGTAATATAGATCCAGTAAATTCTGAGTTTATCCATTACAAACTTAAAATCAAATCTTAACTCATTATAAGTGTAGATGCAAATAAGTACGAGTAAAGTAATTACTTTAACCCGTAATCCGTTTGCTTAATGTAGTTTCGTCGCTTAAATGTAATTAAATTTTCTGTTTACTAATTTGAAATGTGGAATGCAAGCTTTTCATATGCACCGGTATGGGTGACCTATTTTCTTCCAATCTTTCATCACAGTAATCACGTTTGCTGTGCAAAGAAAACTATATTAAGTCCTCGTTGTATCAAAGTTTATTTTTGATTAAAGGAAAATGCTTACAATGTGTGTTTAACCCGTTTGAGATTTTCAAAGCTTGTTTTCACTTGTTTTACCTTTTTAAACATACATTCAAGTTCTTACACAAGAAGTGTTTTTATATTACTACAGATCAGCATAAAAACAGATGGGTCCAGTGGTGGAGATAAAGAGCGGAAGTCTATGGTTCATCGACTTTTGATACCAAATATAAGAATGGCGTATTGATATCCGTGTGGCGGGGATATTATATGAGATATCATATGTTAGCTTATCACCCAAAACAATATTTCCCTAAGATTCCTTTTTTAAAGAAAGATGATCTGCTTTTATGGCAGCTAGAACAAATCAGTAACAAACACGAACTCCTATTAATGCCAGACTGATCGCATCAGTAATAACACGGACACCTTTTCATGCCAGACAAATTGCATCAGGAAAAACACGAATACCTTTTCATGCAAAAAAGATCGCCTTTATAACAAACACGAACGCATTTTCATGCCAGACAAGTCGCATTAGTAACAAACGCGAACGCCTTTTCATACCAAAAAGGTCGTATATGCTACAAGCACGAATGCACATCGCACCTGTAACAAACACGAATGCATTTTCATCCGGACAAATCGCATCTGTAACAAACACGAACGCATTTTCATCCGGACAGATCGCATCTGTAACAAACACGAACGGATTTTCATCCGGACAGATCGCATCTGTAACAAACAAGAACGCATTTTCATCCGGACAGATCGCATCTGTAACAAACACGAACGCATTTTCATCCAGACAGGTCGCAACAGTAATAAACGCCTTCGCAGCAGGGAAAGGCAAGGCCATGACACCAAACAGTCGAGACGTTGCAGTACTTTACCACCTATTACTTACAATGGCAATAATACGTCTGTTCACCAATTCATTAATTGTTCGCCGTAAACGAACTACCTGCCAAGAATATACCGCAGATTAAAGTGGATACGCCCTTAAGGCAATTTTTTAAGGTTGTCAGATTAGTTTGCATTTACACCCAGAAATACTGAGTTATAATACTTACCGATGAAATAAAACACGCTAAGGGCATTGTTTAAGCCTTGATTTCTTATTCGGCATAATAAAATAGCACAGCATGGCATATTTCTACTTTTTACGCTATAAAATTTATCTACAAGCGTTTGACACCAACAAGGTATCAAACGGCTACCTTTTACGCATTTACTCACATATTACACACATTACATATTATAACCTGTACCGCAGTCTATACTGTAATCACCTAGAATAAAACACTTTTTTATATAATAAGATAGCAAACAAGCAGATAATTATCCTGATGGAAAGAGTCAACCATCGCCTATAGACACCAAAGATTTTAATGATGCGCTGTTATCTTGTGGCGAGGCCTAATGCCACATGCATAAGTTTACCGGCTACCTTGCCCTCCAAACTGGAACATGACAGTGACAAGCACTGACGCTATTGCGGCAAGAATAGGTAATGCGGTGGTACCAGAGGCGGAGACAATGCAGAACTCTATCACCTCGTAGCCACGATGGTAGTGACTCGCATGGCCAATCGATCGCCTTTTACGACCTGCTTGACAGAACGGCAATTGACCTATTCTTCAAAGGAGCCTGGGATCATCACGGAGGGAAAACTTCGACTGCGTTACTGCCAGGCATCCCTTCAAACGACAGAGACAGCCATTATGACTACTAACTAGTTTTTTGTCTGCATAATTCTGCAACTCATAAAACCTATACATAACTACCACCTTTACAGCATGTAAGGGGCGGTGTACCGAAAAATTTAGAAAACATTCCATCTTTACGCTCTAGCCGTGACGGCAATTTCTTTTTTGTGGGAAATACAAAAGTTGTGTTTTATATTTTTTTTTCAAACTTATAACTTATAACTTTTTACTTTTTGGTAAAGCTTACATTGCTCCGACTCGACGCGACCGTGGAACTCGAATCAAAGGCCATTTATTTTGCATTGTGAGCGGAGCATAATAACATTTTACATTATTTTTAGAATAAGCACAAAAACAGCTTAATCTAACGCATTTATATTATTATATAAGAATATGGCCGCGTTTCCGATCCGGTAGTATAAAATAATTTGTAAAAAGTTTTATTGAATAAAGCATTTCTGATTTCTGAATAAAACAAATTATTCATGTTGAGGTTAAAAAAATCGTCAAAAGAATCAAAAATTTCCCGTACAATTTTCCAACATTTTTTATATCAGAATTATAGTCCAAGTCCACGGTTTTAATTTTCGGTAGGCCGTCCCCTATACGCTGTGTATATCTAGGCAAAGACCTACAAAAAACATCTAGAATGTACTTATTTGGTATGTTGCTTTTGACGTTACAGAAACCTAAAGACAAATCACGCCCAATAACGCTGAAGTTAAGACGACAGGCAAAGCGGTAGTGATAATTCGGGCGAATAGTCGCAGAAATTGCTCACCTAAAATTCACTTAAACCTAACTAACAGTAACTACTATACTCAGAATGTAGTGACACTTTTAGTCTTCACTCGCCTTTTATTAAATGCCTCGCTCGAACGGAGATGGCCTATCTTTAATTAATGATCCAGACCAAGACTCGTTATTTTATTAATTAAACAAAATTGTTCGTGAATGTACACAAACAAAATGAATTTCGTACACTCACCGGCATTATTCAAGTGGATTAATTTAACGTCAACATTGTTTTTCTCTCAGGTGCAAAACATACAAAGCGAATAGCTGGCTGGTATCTAATAAATATATTTGAGGCCGAAGTTTTCAACGATACAGTAAAATCTCTTACAATTTTTATGTTGGGACACCATTGTTGTAATTGTAAAACAATTATTTTTGTGTATTATTTTTTGTTCTAATTACAATATGTTGATTTTTATACATATTAATGTTTTTAAATTGGGATTCAGAAGAAATATGTATCTCAAATGGTTGCCTCGCCAGTTTGATTCTTGCCTGAACGGTGATTAATCATGACTTACCCAAAACTTATATTCCGGACCAGGCAAGAAACTTTTTTTATAACTTTATAAAAACTAGTCTAGTCGAACTCTGCCAGTGTTAGCCTAGAAGAACAAAATGCAAATACGATGTCAGTATCACAAATAATAAACAAGAAGCATTAAGGCGAGGTATTTTGACGCGCGTCAATTCTACCGGAAATGTATGGCGCGGTGTGTTCTGAAAACGCTGAGAAAAGTGTTAATTTTCAGATAAATAAATATAGGACTTCAGGTGTAAATCAAAATTTAAAACATTCTTTTTTGTATTAAAAACCAAATATCACCATATAAAAATCATGTGGAAAATAAGAAATATTATTAACAAATTACTTGTTTTAGAGTTTTTTTGTAGCCTGTTTTCGAAATTTTATATGATCGAGTAAAGTACATTCTATTATGTAATAAGTTAGCACATTCCTTAGATAATATTGTAACACCTTTATGGTGTTACATACGAACTGGCCATTTTGTCGACTTTCAAATGTAGAACTGTTTAGTATGTAGAGAAAGAATAAATTGTTTTTAGAATGGGAGTATCTTTTAAGATTTGACGTAAGATAGACGTCTCTGAAAATAAACGAAGATATATACGAAAAGTCTAATTTCTTAAAGAATCCCAAAAGGTCCTGCTACTAATTAGTACCTCGAGCAGCCAAGCGAGTACCAAGAAGGTTCCCTGAATAAAAAAGGGATATCGTCGGCAAAGTAACACGTCCGGCACGTAGTACGCTGGGCGGCGTTATAAATTGGTGGAGGCGCCGGGTAGTCGCGGTGTGCAGTTGCTGTGGGAAGTTGCTGTGTGAAGTCGCTGCGGGAAGTCGCTGTGTGAAGTGGCTACGGAAGTCCCCACGTTCAGGCGCTACGCGCAATCACCACGCTAGAAAAACCAGGAGAGCTAAGTATTGGTGTCAGAGGGTAAGAGTTGAGATGGAGGCCATCAAGCGCTTCAACGGAACGCAAAACTTGGCGTTCGCTGAGTTTATTAAAGATTTCAAAACGGTCGCGGCGATAAATAAATGGGACATGGAGAGCCTACCGTTACTTCTGGGACTATATCTCGACGGTCCGGCATTAGCATTTTATAAAATGATATATACCGACACGGCCAATTTCGATGAATTATGTAGAAAAATTGAAAACGAATTCCCCGTTTCAATAAATTATGTGGAACGATTTTATGTATCTAAGCAAGGCCGTGATGAGGAACTATTAACCTATTTTTACAGACTCAGCGACACCGCAGCCAAAGCTGAAATTTCAGACGTAATTTTTGTAAAACAATTCATCAAAACGATGTTACCCTCGCTAAAAGAAAAACTGGGGATGAGAGTGTATTCGTCACGAGAAGAATTACGAAACACAATCATTCAATACAACGAGGTCTTTGGGGGTCAATTGAGAGCGAGTAACCTTCCTTTACAACCGCCAATGGGGGTACAACAGAAGGTGAAATTCAGGGAGGAACCAGACATCCTGCCCAATACGCCCATACGCTCACAGGCAGAACATCCACAGCCATCGGAAGTTTTTTACACGCCCCGGTATAATTTAAGGCCGAGACATTATGAAAGAACGGCCTCAAACACACGTAATGATTTCAGACGCAGCCCGATGTCACCGAAACACCCAAACGTACAGGGACGCCGCCAATAAATGAAACGCGGGAGATGAGAGCTGCGTCCCAAACAGATGAAGATCTCCCGGCAGAAAGCAAAGGTTTGTCCAGTCCATTTATACAGGTCATAGTTAAGGGTCATTCGTGTTCGGCGTTAATCGATACGGGAGCAGATATATCGTGCATGTCAAATGATCTCGCGGAACATCTAAAAATAACATTCAAAGATGATGCACCCAATAGGCATTTTGTAAAATCGCTAGGAGGATCGTTACTAAATGTGATAGGAAAGACGTGTGTAAATTTAATGATAGATAACAGTATTTTTGCGAATGAAATGTTAATAATAGAGAATATTAAAACTAAACTTATATTAGGTCGAGACTTTCTGAAAAAATATGATGCTGTAATAGACTTTTCAAAGAATTTCATATGTCTTAAACAGCGTTGCTATGTAGATTTCATTAATACCTCATTGCTACGAAACAATGATGATCGTTCCAGTATGGACGGCTACCATAGAAACGTTATAAATAGTAATGTCACTGATGTAAATAAATCATATAATTTGTTAAAAACGGATTACATGTATTACGTGAATTATGTAGAGAAAAACGAGGATAAATTATATCCGCACGTAAATTCTAACAATGAATGCGAAATGGATGAAATTAACATTAATCCGGAGTTATGTAAAAAGCAAAAGAATATGTTACGAAATCTGTTTAGTAAGTATAGGAAATGTTTCGCATTTAGGCCCACAGAATTAGGTAGGTGTAAACTAACAGAAGTAGAAATAAAAACGGTAGACCAGGTATCAGTACACCACCCGCCATATCGTGTCTCACCTAAGCAACTAGAAATAATCAATACACAAGTGAGAGAAATGTTAGACAACGGTGTCATTCGTGAATCTAAAAGCTCTTATGCTTCCCCAGTAGTGTTGGTGCGGAAGAATGATAACACATGGAGATTCTGTGTGGACTATCGTAAGTTGAATAAAAAGGTGGTGACAGATAGCTATCCATTGCCTATTATAGAGGACATTTTAATATATCTGTCAGGTGCCCACTATTTCGCTGATTTAGATTTAAATTCTGGCTATTGGCAACTTATGATTTCGGAAAGTGATAGGCATAAAACGGCATTTATCACACCGTCAGGATTGTATGAGTTTAACGTGTTACCTTTTGGCTTAAAAACAAGTCAGGCAGTATTTCAGCGTACAATGGATAAGGTGTTAGGGGATATCAAATACAAGAATGCCATCTGTTATGTTGATAATATATTAATATGGGGGAAAACTTTCGCAGAATTTAAGGAAGCATTAGAAAAGGTGTTAATGCGCCTTAAGGAAGCGAACCTTACGCTTAAACCAAATAAATGTAGTTTTGGGTATGGAAAGATAAGTGTGCTAGGGCATGAAATATCGGGGGTTGGTATTCGACCAGATAGCAGGAAATTAAAGGCGATAAAAGAAATGCCTGCACCTACAAATGCAAAACAGGTAAAATCGGTACTGGGAGTATTCTCCTATTACCGTAAGTTCATTAATAATTTTGCCAAAATTGCTCTACCCTTAACAAAATTAACTTATATTTATATCGTATTAAAAGCACTTGTACTGTTTTACTTGACTTTTTAATTATTAAAACCAACCGGTTTCGCGTTTTAACGCATCATCAGGGCAAAAGTTATTATTGTACAAGACAATAATAACTTTTGCCCTGATGATGCGTTAAAACGCGAAACCGGTTGGTTTTAATAATTAAAAAGTCAAGTAAAACAGTACAAGTGCTTTTAATACGATATAAATATAAGTTAACATGGAGTTTTACCAAGTGCCGACGATATTCAGTGTTCAAAGTACTTAACAAAATTACTAAAGAAGGAGTCGAAGTTTTGTTGGTCCTCGGAACATCAAAACGCGTTTTCCATTATCATAGATCGAATGTGTAACCCGCCTATTTTAAGTCATTATTCTAGTGATAGGGATGTTTTAACTAGGTTGTATATAGATGCTAGTGGAGAAGCTCTGGGATGTTGTTTAATGCAGGGAAAAATAGAGATGCATCCGATATCGTATGCGTCGAGGAAGTTGAGTGAGGCAGAAAAGAAATATTCCACTACTGAGAAAGAATGTTTAGGTCTAGTGTGGGCGTTAAATTATTTTAGGCATTTTTTATGGGGATTGAAGTTCCAAGTCGTAACCGATCACAAGGCGTTATGTTGGCTTAGAGATAAGAAAGATATGAATGGAAGGTTGGCGAGATGGTCACTGAGCATACAAGCATATGATTTCGATATCGTGCATTGTGCAGGCAGAGAGAATGTAGTTGCCGATTTTTTAAGTAGAAACCCGTTGAGTGTGGAGAGTACAGCTGAGAACGCTCAGAAAGAACAAGAGGATGGTTTGGAAGTATATAAATTAGAGGTAATAAAGGTACAAGAAGAGCAAGGGATGGATGAATCATGTAGGCGTTGGTTATCCCGAGTAAGGATGAGCAATACCGGAATATATAAGGGGTATATTTTGAAAGAAGGGGTTTTGTGTAAGAGAGTAAAGCGTGGACATGTTATGAAAGATCTTGTAGTTATACCAAAGGGTTTGTTATGTGAGATCTTACAGGAACTGCATGATGACCCATGGTCAGGGGGTCACTTGGGTTTGGCAAAAACGTTATGTAAATTCCGAGATAGCTATTATTGCGAGAATGCTGAGAAGGAGATCGAGAAGTATGTAAAAACGTGTAGGTTGTGTCAAGAAAGAAAAAAGGTCAGACAAGTAGCTGAACTACAACCTATAACTGTGACCCATATGATGCAAAAGGTAGGAATCGATATTTTAGGGCCTTTTAGAAAATCTTTAAACGGAAATAAATATATTATAGTATGTGTTGAATATGTGTCGAAGTATGCGATATGTAAAGCGGTACAAAGAGTTACGGCAGAGAAAGTGAGTGAATTTCTGATTGAGGAGGTGTTTTGTAGATACGGAGGTGTTAAGGAAGTAATTTCTGATAGGGGAGCAGTATTCACGTCACACCTAGTGAAAGAAACTGTAAATCGATTTGGGGCAAAGTCGCGATTTAGTACGTCGTTTAGGCCAGAAACGAACGGGTTAGTAGAGCGGTTCAATAAAACGCTGGTTCAAATGTTGTCGATGTATGTTGCCAGGGACCAACGGGACTGGTGTAGATTTGTGCCATTAGTATGTCATGCATATAACACTAGCAAACAATCAACCACTAAAGTTTCACCATATATGATGATGTACGCTAGGGAACCAATATTCCAAAGCGACATGGGGGTAAATAGGGATAGTCAAAGCCGAGAAGTAAATTATGCCGAGAGACATAATTTACAAGGTGCGTTAGTCCGGAAGGCGATACAAAACATTAGGAGGGCACAAGTTAGGCAAAAGAGATATTTTGACAAAAGGGCTAAAGTAAAGGACTTTTCACCGGGACAATTAGTATTAGTTTATACACCAAGACGGGTGGACAATAGGAGTTTGAAGTTATGTAGGTTATATAAAGGGCCGTTCAGAATAGTGGAAAGAATATCTAATGTAAATTATGTGATTACGAAGTTAAGCAATAGGAGATATAGAGATATTGTACATATAAATAGGTTGAAAGCATTTCATGTACGTATGTAAAAAAAATGTATAGTGTACTTATAGTCATTCATTGTAATAAATAATTGTTACATGTTAGACCATTACTTTTGTTTGGGCTTATATATGAGAATACTAATGCTTGTATTTGTTTCATGTAATATGACGGGCTCAACCAATGCTGTGATGATGGACCGAAGCTAAAAAGAAAAAAGATGACCAAAAGAATATTAAATGAAGAAATGTCATATTTCCAATAGCAATGTATTCCTCTCAAGTTCTTCCATTCAATAATAAAGTCTTATGGGGTATAATGTATACTAGGGACAGAGCCGCCTTAGTATGAAGTCGAAAGAGTCAGTATAGGTTAAGGGTTGAAAGTCTTTTGAAGGGGAGTTCAACTTTGTAGTACGACATAGTCGACACAAAGGATATCTGTATAGGATATCATGAACTCGGATAGCTATGGGAAATATCATAATGATGGTATTAATATGGTTCAGAGTAAGGAATATTTATGACCGTGATCTATATATTGGGGCGAGCTCGATGTTGAGAGGAAGTAATACTTCAATCTTTTTTCTTTTGGTCCACCAGAGAAAAGAAGTTTGAATTGTTATGCCTTTCCATCTCTTATTATCTCTTATACAGCTAGAGCCCTTCAGGCTAAAGTGTAATAAAATAAAAAATGTTTGCTGTAGGATAGGTTAGGTGAGGGGACTGTGGTCTGTCTTTTAGAGGGGTTTTGGGAGACCAAAGTTTGTGCCATGGTGTGGTGGTAAATGAACAGAACCACACATGGGGCAAACTATCTTTTAGGAAAAGACAGTCCCACCAAAATGTACCTTCCCCTCGTAGGTAGGGCAATCAGGATAAGGATAGGTAGACCATATGAAGGTAGACAAATGCCCATCCAGTTTCAGCTGCTCCCACCTTGGGGGGTAGCTGATGTAACACCTTTATGGTGTTACATACGAACTGGCCATTTTGTCGACTTTCAAATGTAGAACTGTTTAGTATGTAGAGAAAGAATAAATTGTTTTTAGAATGGGAGTATCTTTTAAGATTTGACGTAAGATAGACGTCTCTGAAAATAAACGAAGATATATACGAAAAGTCTAATTTCCTAAAGAATCCCAAAAGGTCCTGCTACTAATTAGTACCTCGAGCAGCCAAGCGAGTACCAAGAAGGTTCCCTGAATAAAAAAGGGATATCGTCGGCAAAGTAACACGTCCGGCACGTAGTACGCTGGGCGGCGTTATAATATCTTCAGGTATATCGTGTAATTTTTATAAAATTGTTATTTAACAATCGATACAAAAACGTGATTTAGCGAACCAGTTTTTTCCCGTTTGGCCCAATGCCTCGCCTTAAGGTCGGCAAATATAGCGATAGTTTCAGACTTTAACACAAACCAAAACTGAAATCGGTCAATTGTGGTGAAACTGAGTATCTAACGATTTGCTGTTAAACCTACTCATGATTTGCTAACTCGTTGCAATGTTACATTGGATGTATAACCTAAATTGTTTTTTAAAAGAAAAGTAAATTTGTGGACAAAATTGAAACGGTGAAGAGAAACCGACAAAGCCAGATTGTCAGAATATTGAAGGTGTAAATAGTTTAGTGTTTTAGTTATACAAATATTCGTAACTAGCTGACCCGGCAAACGTTGTTTTGCCTTACATATTAGGAATCCATAGCGAACAAACAACGTGACACGTAATTTATATGTCTACGGGATTGTCCTTCTACGCAGCCAAAATGACATTAAAATTTATACGGTGGTTAAGTATTCTTAAATTTTCTAATTTTCCGCGCAATTTTCTTAATATTTTTTTTTATAAGAACCTTCTCCTTACAATTACAAACGCAATAAAAAAATTACCTAAATTGGTCCAGCCATTCAGGCGTGATGTCGTGACCAAGGAAAATAGGGATTGATTTTTATATATATATATAATAAAGATTAACAAGTGATGAAGGTGGAATTTGGCGAATGGAACAATGACTTGAAATTTTAAATAGGACCTCTAGTCAACATCACAACTAACATTGAAAAAGGGAAAAGAAAATAAAATAGCCTATATTTTGTCCCAGGTCTTCAAGTGTCTCCTTGCTAATTTTCATAAAAATCTAATTAATTTATAATATTAGTATGTAAATACGGATTGAAACACCTAAATTTTATATAAAACGTTGTTTAAAAATTAAACTTTTATTTGTAATAAGTTATTACGAATAAAAGTTTAATTTTTAAACAATGTTTATTATATAATGTTTAGGTGTGTCAATCCATATTTACAATAACACTCGGGGAGCATTAGATTTTTGACGTGACAACGTCTTATAATTCGATAGAGCTGGCTGCACGCACGAAAAAACATGACTCATGCGGCGTTACCTCGCTCTGAGGCGTTCCGTAAATGCTACCATTCCATTAGTATTTTCTTAAGACGTTGTCACGTTCAACTATCGTCTGTAAACCAACTTTACAGACAACCGATTTTTTTTTTATGTTACTTGGGTAGGCAAACTAGCAGATGGTGGCATCCATGCAGCCGGGAGCGCGGCACAGGGCACAGTGTATCCCTCCCACCGGCAATAAATAATAAGCTTCATCGTTTATCACATTCGTGGAATACTAGCTTGACATATTTTTCTCAGGTATCTACTATACTACCACCGGAATCCAAGCCGCTACTAAATTTTTTCTGGATTAAAAAGACTGCCCAACTCTGAAATCGAAATCGAGACCTTAGTATCTGAATTTTTTTTTTTTTATAGAAGAGGGGGCAAACGAGCAAGAGGTGCACCTGATGGTAAGTGATCACCGCCGCCCATGGACATCTGCAATACCAGAGGACTTGCAGTTGCGTTGCCGGCCTTTTAAGAATGAGTAAGCTCTTTTCTTGAAGATCCCTATGTCGTATCCGTTCGGAAATACCCCTGCCGGTAATTGATTCCACAACAGAGTAGTGCGAGGCAAAAAGTGTCGGGAGAAACGCACAGTTGTGGATTTCCAGACATCGAGATGGTGAGGATGGAACTTTGAATTTTGACGCGATGTCCGATGGTGGAATTCGGCGGCAGGAATTATTCCAAACAACTCGTCAGAGCACTCCCCATGATAAAGACGATAGAAGACGCAGAGTGAACCTACATCTCTGCTTAATGCCAAAGAGTCGACCTGTTCCGAAATAGCCTGCTCGTCAACGATTCGAACCGCTCTACGCTGTATGCGATCAAGAGGAAGAAGCTGGTATTGGGGAGCTCCGGCCCAGAGATGAGAACAGTACTCCATGTGAGGCCGAATCTGTGCCTTATAAAGTTGAAGGCGATGGGTCGGCAAAAAGTACTGTCTCGCTCTGCTGAGCACACCGAGCTTTTTAGAGGCTAATTTAGCCTTGCCTTCCAAATGACCGCGAAACTGAACGTAATTCGATATGTCGACTCCCAGGATTCCGACACTAGCTGAGGCTGTCAGGAGAGTATCCCCAAATCGAGGTGATACGACAAAGGGTGTCTTTTTTGCGGTGAACACGCAAAGCTGTGTCTTCTTGGGGTTAAAAGTGACCAGGTTTTGACGACCCCATTCAGAGACATCGGTAAGTCGAGTCTCGACTTCAGACACAAGCTTGTTTCGGCACTCTTCGACGTGTTCCCGAGAAATACCGCTTCGGCCGGAGTATGTAGCGTCACCAGTACTGTCATCCGCATAGCAATGTATGTTGCGAATTCGCATCATGTCATTGATATGCAGAAGAAACAGAGTCGGTGATAGCACGCAGCCTTGGAGAACACCAGCATTGATAGATTTAAGGTCGGAGCACGCACCGTCGACAACGACCTTGATGCTCCGATCAGCCAAAAAACTGGTGATCCACTTGCATACTTTCTCGGGAAGCCCATAGGAAGGCAGCTTCGCGAGAAGCGCTTTGTTCCATACCCGATCAAAGGCCTTCGCTATATCCAAACTAACTGCCAACGCCTCCCCCTTGGACTCAACTGCTTCCGCCCACCGATGAGTTAGGTATACTAGAAGGTCACCAGCTGAACGGCCGCGACGGAAACCGTACTGACGGTCGCTAATCAGCTGGTGCTCTTCTAAATACTTGAGGAGCTGAGAGTTGATGATCGTCTCCATAATTTTGGAGAACAAGGAGGTTATGGCTATGGGCCGATAGTTAGACGGATTAGAGCGATCTCCTTTTTTAGGGATGGGATGAACCAAAGCTGTCTTCCATGAATTCGGTACCACGCCAAGTGAGTAGGAGAGCCGGAATAGGCGTGTTAATACTGGCGCCAACTCTGGAGCACACACTTTTAGCACGATCGGAGGGATGCTATCCGGCCCACTCGACTACGCACAGATGACTGCCGAAATTGTAGTTCTGGCATGGAACTATCACACTGCGGGATGGTAGGCGGTGCGTTCCCTTGGTCATCCAGAGTCGAGTTGGCCGCAAAGAAGGAGCCCAGGAGATCGGCCTTCTCCTTTGCGGTATGGGCCAAAGAGTCATCGTCTCCGTGCAAAGATGGAAGAGAGGGCTGTGAGAAACTCCCTAAGACAGCCTTGGCGAGAGACCAGAACGCACGGGACCCTGAAGGAAGGCGAACTAAGGCGAACTAACTAATCAAATAAACCAACAACCAAACCAACAAGATAATCGTATTATATTAATATGTTTGTACCAATTATGTACGGGACTGTACCCAAATAGAAAATTAATTTCTCACTCTCACGGCACGGGTATAATCCGGGTGCATTAATAACATATTATGACAGCAGTGTGCTTATCCCCGACAGTATATGTGTATACATCAACCAACATATTTAAGCCCATTTTGGATCGGAGAATAATGCGTGTATTGTTTTGTTAACACGTTATTATATGTAAACAACAACATATCTTCACGCCAGGTACTTTACGGAGTAGACAGAGAGAACTGAGTGCTATACATCACGATCCTTGCAGACTTGTCTGGCTTCCTCCACATTTGTTATTCTCTTCATATATAGGCCGGTTGCGAAGACTCTTGACACCTCCTTCGGACAGTACTCAATCAATCGCAGACCGCCGGATGCCGGACTCCGAGCGCGTAGGTATAACTCGCGTTCCACCCGTTTGTATGAAGATAGAATACTGGTAGATAACATTCCTGTGTCGCTGTCGTGTTCTGGTTTGGAAGTTTAGGTTGCCGGTAAACATACATGTTTCAATTCAACTCTGCAACATGGATGGAACACATTTATCATTTTTTATGTCTGCAGGAGAGGGTTATCTCTTTCCATTAGGAGGTTCTCCTTTTGCTTGTTTTCAATCCTATGATGTAAAAAAATCGGGCGAAGCATTGTAGAAACCTGTAGGTTTCTGTAATGTCTCGACCGATTTCTCCAACTCGTAAAAGCCACTTTGGTAGTGACAAGTTCGGCATTCGTTCATTTTTTACTAACTACCTTTTAAAATGGCAGTGGTTCTATATTGAACATGACTAAAACACGAATTTAGTCAAGTCACCATAGTCATAACCAGGAAGTTCCAGAGATATGGGGGATCGGATTTTGGTTTTTAGGGTTCCGTGCCTAAAAGGTAAAACGGAACCCTATTACTAAGCCTCCGCTGTCTGTCTGTCCGACTGTCTGTCTGTCACCAGGCTGTATCGCATAAACCGTGATAGTAAGCTGAAATTTCCACAAATTATGTATTTCTGTTGCAGCTATAACAACAACTACTAAAAATAAAAAAAAATTAAAATATTAAGAGGGTTTATACATTAAACGTGTTTTTTTTTCGTATTAGTTTGATATGATGGTACGGAACCCTTCGACTCGCACTTAGTCGGTTTTTTCATATCATAAGATAGCAAACAAGCAGATGTTCTAGTGATTTTATATATGTGGTTTGACTCTGGATCTTTAACTATCTCTATGCCAAATTTCATCGATATCGCTCCAGCGGTTTAGCCGTAAATTCGTAACGACAGATAGACTGATGGAAAGACACAGCCAGACTTTCACATTTATAATATTATTATGGATATGGGTATACAGTGAAGTACCCATTATGGGTATACAGTATTACCAAAAGCTATTTTAATTGTTATAACCTTTGAGTATTGTTGGTTTAATACTCAAAGGTTATAACCATCATAAAAAGGTTTAAAAAGTTTTTGTCATCAAAGGGCCCCAGTACCCTTTTAATTTATCGAAACACCAATTTTATCAGATTTCGTTTTGAACTATATTTCAAACTTTGTGTATTAAGTTACTTAAAATTGGTCTAACTTACAACTAAATCATTTTTAAATTGTATTGTTTTAGAGTTTTAGTAAATTAATCTAATATTCTTAAGTCTATATTTTCAAGCGCATTACAAAAAGTTTGGAAAATACAAAAGTGCACGCCTCATAATACTCGTGTAATAAAAAATAATAATTAAACGACACGGAATTAGTTATCAATTTTCAATATGAAACATACCGAACCTTAAAAAAATAGTACTGACACGCTTTAATTATTTTTGGAGTAATCGTGCCTTAAATTGGTACCTTAAATTATTGAGTCTAATGTATTAAATATATTTCCCTGGGCTTCCCCGTGTTGGTCCCGGACTCCTTTGTAGAATAGACCAACTGCCGTTCTGCCAGACAGGTCGTAAAAGGCGACCGATTGGCTATGCGAGTCACTAACATCATGGCTACTAGGTGGTAGAGTTCTGCATTGTCTCGCCCGGGTATGGTGCCACCGCCTTAACTATTCCTGCCGCAATAGCGTCAGTGCTAGTCATCGTCGTGTTCCGGTTTGGAGGTTAAGGTAGCAGGTGAACTTATGCATGTTGCATTAGACCTCGTCAAAAGATAGCAACGCACCATTAACATCTTTGATGTCTATAGGCGATGGTTGACTATTTCCATCAGGAGACCCATCTGCTTGTTTGCTATCTTGTAATATATAAAAAAATATTTAAACAAGTACATTTTATGTTTGTTTAAGTTAGCCGTTTAGTCAACGTTTACAACGTGTAGTGAGCGTTTAGTTTTCAACACTATAATTTATTTTTAGTACATGTGGGCCAACATCACACTGCAGATTTTCATGACATACAAATAATGAATTACATACGTATTCGTAGAATTACCTTAGTATGTTCTGCTATTACATATAATATACCAAAAACATTATAATAAAACCTTAAGCTCTCAAATTTATTAACGCTTCCACAGTTCGGGATGTGGGTATATTTTTCTTATTCAGTCGTGAGTCCCTACGTTTGAGTGATGTCGTATTATATCAGAATACTCGCGTTGAAGAGTGTCGGAGCGTGAATTCTTTAGCGAAAATATTATGTCGGGAATCCGAAATAAATACATCTAATTCGAGCACTCCTTCATCGATGAAATGG
The DNA here is from genome assembly GCA_036924255.1 of Apodemia mormo. NCBI lineage: Eukaryota > Metazoa > Arthropoda > Insecta > Lepidoptera > Riodinidae > Apodemia > Apodemia mormo. Next base: position 39,792,679 of record JAUPFN010000002.1, read on the forward strand.
CGATATAGGGGGCTTGGATCAATCAACAATATAAAAACGATAACTAAGTTAGATATAATAAAATATACTGAATTTACTTAAACCGCGCTAAATTACGCGGTCAATCATTATCGTTATTGCAAGTTTGTAAACCATGTTATAATTTATAACGAAACTATAAAGTAACAGATTGTTTGAACACATCGCACCTCCGCTCAAATAGTGTCACAAGTCAAAAAAACGATTCTCGAGTAAAAGGGGTTTAAAGTTGCTCCTGTCTATTTTTTTTCGCTTTTCCGGCCAACGCCACTAACGTCACTAGCGTCGTTATAGTATCAAATCATTGAAAACAGTAGAAGATCACCATTTGAGATAAAACTATGACATAATACGATACGAATGGTACAAAAAAGTGATTTTTACGATTTTTTGAATTGTTACACTATTTGAGCGGAGGTGCGACATAATTTTGCTGTCTAGGTTTTGGTTGGTAGTCACCACGGATTCATGTGGCCTGTGGTCAGGGCCGGATTTAAACTCAATGTCGCTCCTAGGCACCGAGAAAAAGTCCGCCCTATTACTAGAATTTTACTTAAGGGGGGAAATACGTGTAGAAAGACGTTTTCATGCTGATTTTTTATTATTTTTTTTTAAGTTATGATAACTAATGTTATATATTGAAACTATCAGGTTATTACATACATATATTTATATTTTTCCATATTTTACGACAGTATAACTTGAAAAGTAGCGGAGATTTCAGCTGATACATATCGTAGGTTGTTGGTGTGCAATATAGAAGCTATAATTTTTATCTGAAATCAATCATCACAGAAAAAATAATTTTCTTTATACAATTACGCTGAATATGGACCTCCATCATAATTTTTATTTAAACAATTTTTCTGTGCTATTAATAAGTTATATTGTTGTTTAATGCGAATAAAAACTCATAAATATATCTATGAAATAACCTGATATTTTCAACCAATAATATTACCTTAAAAATAATAAAAATCAGAATGAAAACAGCCTTCTACACGTATTTCCCGCCTTAAACTTATAATTTATGTATTTCATTTTTAAAATTTAAAATAACTAATTTATTGCAGAAATTTTTTACGTTATATATTCTAAAAACATAAATAAATATTTGTTTTTTTTTTTCTAACAATTATAAATTTGGCACTAAGGGTGACTCATAATTATAATATATGAATTTTTTCACAGGCAAACACGTCTGACTTTTTGAATTGCGAATTGGTCGATTAAATCTTCGCAATCTAAACGTTGAAGTATTCGAAAATTTGTCAATATTAGAGAAATCGGCTAAAGATAATTATTGGAAATTAAAATTAACATCAAGTCCTGTTTCATCGACTGTAGAGAAAAATTACAAAATTAATATTAAGTTTCTTACTTTATCGACTATAGATGAAAATTATATAAATTAACAAAAATCATATTTAGCAAATTTAAAAATGGAATAATTTTATCAAATTAGTGTATTGTCATCGGTCCTCGATAAATCTACAAAGTTTGAACGAAATCTGGCCGTTTAAAGTGGGTCAAAATCGCGTCCAAAAAAGTCGGTTACAAACATACATACAAGTGAAGCTAATAAAAAGCGTGTAAAAAATATACGGTTTTTCGTTTAAACTAAAATTAATTGGTGAAATCGATAAATTATAACATTTTTTTAAATTGATTGATTGTTAAAGTTGATGTTTTAAGAAATGCAAAAAATAATTCCGAAATTTTTCAATTTTTCAAAAATAAATACTAATTAAATTTCTTTAATTCCAGAAAATAGAAAAATCGATTATTATTTGAAATCTCCAAAGAAACAAATTGATTAAATCATTTTGATTATTAACTTTTACTAAAAAAGTGCCAAAATTATAATATATTGAGGAATCTCGATAAGACTAAAAAAAAAAATTTATCACTTTCAAAATTTTGCCGCCCTAAAACATTTGCCGCCCTGGGCACTTGCCCCGACTGTCCCTAGTGTAAATCCACCGCTGCCTGTGTTAGCCACATAAGCTTTATTTCTTTTTATGACAATAAAACAATTTGGCAAAAGGATCGTGACGATAGTGTCATATTAGCTAGGAAATTGTTTTTTTTTATCTTAGACACGATGTCGAATTTAGATATCGTTTGCTACGAGGCGTTGTTATTTTGTCTAAAGCCCCGTTTTCAGTTTGATTAGTGCGAGTATGAGTGTTTAATGCAGGTGTTTAGTATTAAGCCAAAAATATGTGAAGATAGCCGTGGGTCAGTGCGAGTGATTCGTAATCAGCGTAGTAAAAATGAATAGATGCTGATTACTTATCACTCGCACTGATCAACTACTCACACTCGTACTAATCAAAGTGAAAACGGGGCTTAAGGCCCCAGTTACACTTTGATTAGTGCGAGTGCGAGTGCTTAATGCAGATGCTTAGTACAAAGCAAAAACACGTGTTGACAGCCGTTGATCAGTGCAAGTGACTAATAATCAGCGACTATTCACTTTACTTCTCTGATTATAATCACTCACATTAATCAACGGCTGTCTACACGTGTTTTTTGCTTAATACTAAGCATCTGGATAAAACACTTCCACTCGCACTAATCAAAGAGTAACCGGGGCCTAAGCCCCTCGTAAGGTTAAAGTGCATTGTGGGTTTTGTTGACTCCAGTTAGTCAAAAGCATAGAATTTATTTGAATTAAACAGGAACTGATAAAATACATATTTATATTTTATCACAAAACCAATCGCATCTGTGGTCTAGTGGTCCAGCGTTGGCGTCGACCACATGAGGTCCCGGGTTCGATTCTCGGGTCGGGCACTTAAAAAATGTTTTTATCAGTTTTCTGATAAACACAAAATTTCCCGGGATTGAAAAGTGCCCGGTTGGCGATAGGCTTGCCACCTTTCACATTTGTGGGACCAAGTATCTTCGGCTAATCGTGGGTGCACTTGTTGTACCTCTGCCTACCCCTTCGGGGATACAGGCGTGAAGATCACAAAACCAGTTGTTTGTTTGTTGTTGTTGTTTAACGCTTTGTTGCATACACAGAGTAAATTCATGTGGTCTGTGATTGCCTTGGATGAATAAGTAATAGTTCCATGATATTATCACACTAATTCACTTCTCAACTTCACAAGCACGAATGTCTGTAGAACATATTTGTCAAACCCCTTTGTAATGTTTATTTCTAGTCGATAACGGACTTAATTATTACCCTAATTAAACACTTGACTTTACTTTAGGCCAAAGGTAATATTTATTTAAAATTAGGTTTAATCTACAATTTATTTATATTTATATAAATATAATAAAATCGTAGGAAAGTCAATGTATGTCTGGGATAAACTCAAAAAGTACTGCATGGATTTAATTCAAATTTTGCATGAATATTACTAACAGGTCGGGTCAACATATAGGCTACATATTATCACGCTATCACCTACGGAGGAGAAGCTGTGCAAAGTTAACGAAGTCGCGGGCAACCGCTAGTAATAAATAATTCTAAACATTTCATAGAATATACGAATTATTTTAATAATAAGTAAAGAATGACACACCAGCTTTATTTTGACATAACAATTTAGAAATTTATGGCCGCATAATAGTCATTTTATATAATATGTTTGTGTAACATATTGACAAAAGTGTGATAATTTGACTTGAGTTATATTGAAATATTTTTCTTAAGTGATTCAAGAATATATTTTCATTTCTTAATAAGAATTAGATGGTAAAGATAGATTTGCATCGTCTTGCCTGTGTTTATAATATCACCGCCTTACGCATTTCTGCCACAATAGCGTCAATGATTGTCACTATTAAGTTTCGGTTTGGATGGTAAGGTTACCGGTAAACTTATGCATGCATTACCATCTCGCCACGCCACGCCACACTAGTATGTTTCAATTATCTAATTAGATTTTGCTCCCAAAGCTTCCCAAAACTTATTTTTAAAAACCAATGTATAATTTTACTGCTAAAATAATATTTAGGTAGATTAATTTTATAAATGATATTTAATTTACATAGTACATAACCCCGGAACGATAGGTTACTGGAACTTGACATTCCGGTTTGGAGGGTAAAGTAGCCGGTAAACTTATGGACGTGACATTATCATCCCGCGACACGGATAACAACGCACCATTACCATTGATTGGTATATAATATATATAGACAATGGACTGTCTCTTTCCATCGGAAGAACTATCTACTTGTTTGATATCTCATGATATAAAGAAAAGAACTTCTTATGAAATAGAAACTGTTCTTTCGAATGTGGCGCGAAAACAATTTTTGTAATGTATTAAAAAATGTATTTATTCTACTTCGTTAACAGACTTTATAACTTGTAACGATATGGTTGATTTTAAGACTATATTTTTATCTTATTATATTTTTATCTACAATAGTAGATTGTTAGTAGAGAGGTAATCCAATTCCAGGGGAGGGCAGCTGCCCCTCCCTGCCCTCCTCGGTACGTCAATGGGTGCATTACTATCAGTATGGCGTGTTGGTAATGCTACATATGTAAAGTTACAGGCTGTCTAACATTTTCATATCGTAAGATAGCAAAGAAGCAGATGGCTCTCCTGATGAAAAGAGTCTACCGTCACCTATAGATACTAAACATGTTAATGGTGCGTTGCATGTATGTTGTATGTTGCATGCATAATTTTAGCGGCTACCTTACCCTCCAAACTGGAACGCGACAGTGAGAATCACTGACACTATTGCGGTGGGAATAGATAAGGCGGAGATACTAGATCCGGGCGAGACAATGCAGAACTCTACCACCTAGTGGCCACGAGGGTAATGACTCGTAAAGCCAATTGGTCGCCTTTTACGACCTGCCTGGTAGAACTGTAGTTGCCCTATTCTTCAAAAAGGGCTCGGACCAACACGGAGGAGCTTACCCTTCAAACAAGATCACTGATAAAAGTTGACGCAATGCAACAGGAATGGGTAATGGCACCGAAATCGGGCGCGACGTTGCAAAACTCTACCATCAAGTAGTCGCGGTAAAAGTGGCAAGTAAGGCCAATAATTGTTTGCCTATTTCAAATTGCCTGACTAGATTAAAAATAAGACATCTCAATAATATACAAAGTTAGAAAGGTTGGCGATATTAAGTAATGTTTGAGAGGTCATGGTTTAAAAATGTATTGGTTAGACCGTATTGTTATTACTCAATGAAATACGTAGCTTCAACCGCTTCTAAAAATTGTCACATCAATATAATATTTAAAAACTTATATCAAATTCTATATTACGATTATAACTACAAGTGCTGCACTCACCTGAATCCGGCAAAAGCTTTCCTTTCTGCTCAGCGTCATTTTCTGCTGAAGTAGCGCCATAGTTCTTATAAGTTTTACCCGAAGGCTCGTCGGACTTCGTCACTTTAAAACGTTCAGACATTTTCAATCTTTTCACTCTTGTTTCACTTAAAACACTACACAATCACTTGCACTTATACAACACAATATGTTACAGAAAATGTACACAATTTTGGATTTTAATATTAATTTAATTTAAAACATATATGTCTCAAGATAATTTAATTATATAGGTATGTCAAACGTCTTAAACTTTATAATCTGTGAAAATAAAAATGGAGGACGTAAAATTTAATATAGTCAGGATGAGTTTTTACACGCGAGTAACTCAATACATACTAATCTTCTAGCAAAATCAAAGGCAGAGAATACACATCGTAGTCCAAAAGACTTCCCTGTTTCCTCTACATTCATCAATCATCATTATCTTCTTACGAACATGCAGACGGTTCAGCAGTTTTAGTCTCATCTGGAACTATCTATATCCATCCACATTCTCATTATATGTGTGTCTTGTATCTTATATCTGCCATTCATTGTAAATTAAATTTTATGTCTTATTACCTGAAGGGCTGAGGGCCAACTGCGATAAACAGGAATGTAAAAAAGTCTATTGCATCGCTCAGTTTTTGACTAAAATGGCTATTTTTAATATGCCATTGGGTGTTTTAATGTTATTTATTAACTGAAAACTTTAAAAGATTTAACTATGTTTTAACAATAATAACACACACATACACTTCTTTATAAACACATACACGTTCTCAAACGCATTTTTGAATTATATATAGGTACTAGCTTTTGCCCGCAACTTCGTCCGCGCGGACTTCGTTTACTCCGCACAATTCCTTCCCTGTAGGTAAGAGCGTGATAATATGTAGCCTATATGTTGACCCGACCTGTTAGTAATATTCATGCAAAATTTGAAGTAAATCTATGCAGTACTTTTTGAGTTTATCCCGGACATACATACAGACAAACAGACAAAAATTCTTAAAACTATATTTTTGGCTTCGATATCCATTGTCAATCACGCGCCAACTATTCTTTTTAAAAATATTCAATGTACAGTTTTGACTTTCCTACGATTTTATTATATGTAATAATAGATTCTATACATTCCATCGTCGGCACTTGGTGAAATTTCGTTATTGTAACACACTTTTCACAAAAAGTTAAACCGGTCGAGTGATGTACAAAAATAAAGTTTTGATGTGAAATAAGAAATTTTAGTCAATTGTGTTTAAATTATATGTTATACTCGTATTAATGTATATTAACTGACTTAATTGTGATTTAGCCTAACATCTTTTAAGATGTACAAATGTTTTAGTACTTCCTCCGTGTTTCAGGGCGGGTGTAAATGGCTGAAATATGGTTTTACAACTATAGCAGTTGTTTACGAACTACATGTTGTTTACTAAAACACTATTTATTACAGTCGTTCCTTTACCTCACAAGCTGTTACGCTTTGGAACTCTCTTCCAGTAGATATCAGAAAGGCGCCAAGTTTAAACTCTTTCAAAAGTATGGTCAAACGTCACTTTCTATGTACCTAGTAACTTTGTTTAATTTTTCTTATTTAGGTTTATGTATTACCACTGTTTTATTTGTTTTGTTTTGTTTTGCTTTTCTGTATAACTATAACCGGATGTTACTTTTTTTTTTTTAAGAGCATAAAAACTATAAATTATCTTGTGGTTAGCACCACTTTTTCTAGTATATTGTTATCCTTATTATAAAGGTTGTCTGGAAGAGATCACTTTATTAGTGATAAGACCGCCTTTGTGTATCTTACTTGTATTATTTTTATGTTGTAACTTATAATGTTGTCATATATTTTGGTGCACAATAAAGTGTTATTGTATTGTATTGTATTGTTGTTTGTGCACTATTGTTAAATGTTCAATAACGAATCTTAAATCGTAAATTATTATGCATAAGGTAGGTAACTTAAAATGGGTACTTATTAATGCCATAAACCTCTATTCTCACAGTAGTCTAATCGCTGCTCTAAGCCGAATTCGGTCCTACAGGAGACAACCGTTAATGTGGGCGTTAATATCCTATCCTATCCTATCCTATCCCTTCTTTAAACTTTGTCTATATCACAGACCACACATTTAAATACACTTTGTCGCCCTAATGGACTATTAATACTGTAAATCTCCGTATGTCTTAAAGTAGAACAAAGAAAGTGGAAAAAATAAAATGGGTGAGTATCGTCTCGTGGTCTAGTGGTTCGGTGTCGGCGTTGACAATGAGGACTCAGACTCGATTCCCGGGTTGGGCAATTCAAAAAATGTACTTTTTCAGTTTTATGATAAAAACAACGTTGGTCCGGATTGGATAAATGCCCGGTAGGCGATAGGATTGTTACCTATCACGTATTTTCGTCTAATTGTGGGTGCACTTATTGTTCCTCTGCCTAACTGATGGGGGGATACGGGGGTGAAAATAAAGTATCTTCACGCCCGTATCCCCGAAGGGGTAGGCAGAGGTACCGCAAGTGCACCCACGATTAGCCGAAGATACTTGGTCCCACAAATGTGATAGGTGGCAAGCCTATCGCCAACCGGGCACTTTCCAATCCCGGGCAACTTTGTGTACTTATCAGAAAACTGAAAAAACACTTTTTATATGTGCCCGACCCGGGAATCGAACCCGTGACCTCATGTGGTCAACGCCAACAATGGACATTTTTTTTTAATAGGTACTTCTGGCTGAGAGTATTTTAAAGATTTTTTAACATTTTTTACAAGGATATTTTAAAATTTATACATATTTTTAAACATTTAATTTGATTTTTACTCGTAAACACGATTATGTTAATCTAATCAAAATAAAACAAAAGAAACAATCGATTGCATAATGTTGAAATTCCAGCGAAAACAACAATTACAAACTATTGCGGTATCGTTCAAACTTCGTTACTGGGAATAGATTCGAAACTCATCTTTAATTTATTATTCATAGTAATCAGAATGCCAGCGCATTTAAATGGGTATTTACTTAAGCAATATATTTTAATAATGGATTCTAGGTGTTGTACTCGAGTACAATACATAATAACAATACATAAATAAATATAACTACGCACATTTTCTCATTGAGTAGGCAGATTAAGTCGAACGTACATATAAAAAATATGCTTAAATAATATTAACAATAATCTTAATTCAGTCGACCAATATCAAGTACTAATGAATTACAGTATATAATAAAATACACTTTATAATATAAGATTTATTTATAAACAAATAATCAGCACCACACAGTAAGTTTTATGTAATAGCACCTTTTTGCTAATATTAATGATTTAAAAATAACGGGAATGCAATATTGTTGATAAAAGTATATATTGGAAAATGATTTTTGATTTATCTTGCATATTATATGATTTTTTTTTATAATTTGTTTTTATCATTACTACACACCGTTTTATTCATTAATATACTGCATTTTAATTATTACTATATTCCGTTTCAGTACAATCTAATAAGTGGCACATTGTTTTGCTAAGAGTTTTGCATTGTTAAAAGATGCTACAAAATCCATAATGTGGACACTTTATCACGATCTTTATCGTTATGGCAAAGCCGTGACTTATCTTATTTTATCTTCTGTTTATTTATTTTCCTAATATTTACAAGCAAAACGGTATTAATTTTACGAGTGTTTAATTTGTGTAAGACTAAACGAAGAAATGTTAACATAACGTTAGTGCTAATCTATACTAATTATAAAACCTTTTATCCTGTCTGAATATCAACGGCTAAAAAGTAGCTTCCAGATAACGTAATAATCCGCTAATACATAACACAAAACCGTCAGATCCTGTTTTAAGAATATTGCACACACGCAGAAATATGAGATTTATAAAGTTTAAATGAAAATACGTATATACACATCTTTATAATTCACGTCACGTCACTTATAGAGATAAACTATAGAAATTCGGACTTATACTAGCTGCAGCGTGCAGCCCGCTGCATTACAAGTTTTTGGCGAATCCCGCGGGATTACCTAATTTTTCCGGGAATAAAAGTAGCCTATGTTCTATTCCAGGTCATCATCTAGAGGTGTGCCAAATTTCATCCAAATCCGTTCAGTAGTTTTTGCGTGATTGAGTAACAAACATCCATCCAAACATCCAAACTTTCGCATTCATAATATTAAAATTATTTAATAATAATATAAATATAGATTATTAGAAATACAGTCAAACTTCGGCCAGTAATATGAAACTAAAATTGTGAAATTCCTCCTAACAAATATATTGTTTTCAATATTGTGTTATCAGTGAGAAATTTCATTTAAATTAATATTAAATGAATAATCTTCTGCGCTTCAGAACCAAGTTGCAAAAATATTCTAATTTATTCATAATCTTATTTTCTGCATACAAACTATTTTGATTCTAGGTTCTCTGGTTTTCTCTCAATCAAATACTTTTTACTTACGTGGATTATATTTAGTTTTACCGTAGACTAATAATGTCTTACCTATATGGATTTGACGCAAGTCTGTGTGTGCATTGATACAAAAAACACAAGATGCACAATCAGTGTCTCAAAAACGTCCTCAAAAATGAGCGCACAATTTCAAATTGAGCGCTCGTTTCAAATAGAATCGCGTCGATCACAACACTGTCAATTTTATTACTTTTTGTACATTGCTTTATAAAATCAACTATAAATCTTGCGCTTTTGGTTGGATATGCAAAAACATACATTTTTGCCATATCTATAACTACTTATGTGAAATTAGCGTCAGTTTTGAGTGTCAGTTTTGTTTTGGACTATGCATCTTGGGTTTTTTATATCAACGGATGTGTGTTAGAAAAAATGCTCTTTCACGTAGAACTAGAAACTTCAACAAATAACTATTTTCAAAATGTTGAAATTTTCCTTTGTTTTTTTATCACTACTAAAAACTTTATCCTATAATACATTAAATGTTTAAGCTTGAACTAAACTAACAAAAGCGTAGCTACTTATTTTAAGTGGGTCTTAAAGTAAATAATCAAACACTTGCGACGTATTAAAGAATCTTAGATAAGACCGGTTAATAGGAAAGACTTAACAAGGACATTATTTATTTACAGGAGCAATAGTACAAGGAGTTACACATAAGCTTCTGAAAACAAATATATAGGAGTTATTATAACGTAAGAAATCTTATTACAATAAAAATTTTATGCGTGCTGACCTATAATAAAATATTTGTACTCTATTAATATTACAAAGAGAAAAAAAAATGTATTTAGAGTTTTGTACAAACCCAAAAATCAAAATTTTTGTATTTTTTGTAAATAAAATCAAAAACTATTGCAACGATTACACAATTTTTTTAACTATTACGGCCGCTTTCCGAAGCACAAATTAATTTTAACAAGCAATTAATCTGTGTTTGACAGATCGTTTTTACCAAATTTTGCTTGTAAAAATTATGTTTAACACAAATTAATTTCGTGTTATAATTAATTTGCGTTTCAGATACCGTTCGTTAGAGTTCGTTCGTTACACTTTTTATTATCCGACTGAGCATAGGGAAGTAATAATTTTGAATCACGCGTACGAAGTTGCGAGTAACTGCTAGTTATTTATAAATCTAAATCTCACATGTATTGGAAAACTTGTTTAGTCGATAATTAGTATGGTTGTAAATTTTTAAAAGAATTCCCAATTCTCGAATATTTACACACCATATTTAATAGAATATTGGTCAACGATACTAATATAAATACATATATAAATACTAGAATATATTTAATAAACTCTCTAACCCAGAAATACAAACATTTATACTCATCACACAGATACTTGTCCCCGTCGGGGATCGAAACCGAGCCCAGCGATTGCGTAGTCAGGGTTGCTAACCATTCGACCAACGGGGCAGTAAATATGATATGAATGTGCATAAAAAAAATTTTGGCTTTCTGCGCTCCTTCTCCATAATTATAAACTTTAACTATGCTATTTCATACTTCTCGGTTCCCACAATTTTTGAAAAAATAGTAAGTTTTTTATATCATTAGATAACAAATAAGCAGATGGCTCTCCTGATGAAAAGAGATTCCATCGCCTATGGACACCAAAGATGTTAATGGTGCGTTGCTATCCGTGTGGTAGGATGGCAGTGTCATATGCATAACTCTACCGGCTACCTAACCCTCCAAATCGAAACACGTCAATGACAAGTATTGACGCTATTGCGGTAAGAATAGTTGGGTCGAGCGATGGTACCAAATATCCGGGCGAGACGCTACAGAACTCTACCACCTAGTTGCCACGGTGGTAGTAACTCGCATAGCCAATCGGTGATCTTTTACGACCTACCTGGCAGGACGGCTATTGGTCTATTCTTCAAATGGGCCCGGACCAACACGGGAGAAACTAATCATATGTGTTTTTGGAATTTCTCTTTTTTTGTTTGTTAAATCACCTACACATTCAATAAATCTTTTTATTGAAGTGCTATAAATACATCGGGTAGCAATCGGCAGATACCGAAACAATCCAGTAATAGAACGGCACAAATGATCAATTGATACGTATTGAAAACCAGGGCCGAGAATTAATTAACTACTCAGAGGTTATTGAAACACCACTGGACATTATTTACGTTGGCGTCAATTACTAACTGATAGTGTTTTCACACATGTTTCTTTGAACAAAAATGAATATTAATACTAGCAGACCTACCTACGCGTTGTTCTAGCTAAGTTGTTTGGGCTCTTATAATTCTATTGGATACTCAATTCGGATACTATAGATTAAAGAGAATAAATTTACCATCCAAAACCAAATTTGCCATCTGTAACAGTTAAGGATGCTGAAAACCGTGCAAAGTGGAAAAGTAAATGTAGAAAAGCGGACCCTGGGTTCCGACGTATTAACGTGAGAAATAACCGAGACTAATGCTAGGATGATGATGATGACATTGCCATCTCTTAGTAATTTATGGAACTCCCGAATAATTGGAGCCCTTCATTTAATAAATAAAATTTTTAACAAAAATATAACGTTATTTATTCAGATAGAACCAAAGTTATAACATATAACACAAAATCTGCAACATCACATAAAATAGTTTTAGTAGATTTGGAGACATTCGCGGACCTACACTTTGACAGGACATAATAATTTATAACTAAACTATAATAAATATTTAAGGGGACAATTACACTTACTGATCTAACCCCAAAGTAAGCAAATTATTTGCTTGTGTTACGGGTGTTAGTCAACGATATTAATACATAGAAATACATACATAAATACTGGAAAATATTTAATAAACGTAGTCGTAGTCAAGCGCTTACCTATCTTTTAAAGTAGTTTTCAGTTAAATCGTAACAAACAAACAAACAAAAAATCAAATCTTACGTCTTTCTTATGTTAGTTTAGATTACAGAATTTATTTATACTGATTGTATAAAGTAGAAATATAATTGTATTCATAATATTGTTTATATTTCAAAGCCACTAGTACTCATATATATGATAACGCTAATACTAACATACGACACGCCGTATATATTTTTACCTCAATAAACTCTTTCCGGTCATTTACCACGTCAATTCGTGCTACTTAATCAATTATAATCATTTATACCAACGAAACAAGGCCTCTCATTTGAATATTTGTAATCTAAGTACATTTATACTGGGCGAATATAAAACAAAAAAATATCATTAAATAAACCACAACAATTTATCTAACCCCAAATTGAGCAAATTATTTGGGTGTGATATGGATGTTAGTCAACGGTACTAATACAAAGAAATATACATATAAATACTGAAATAAATTTAATGAAGTCTCAAGCCCAGAAATACAAACTTGCTAAAAATGCTCATTACACTAATTTTTATTCCTGTCGGGAATCGCACCTTAGCCCTGTTGGCTGTGTAGTCAGGGTGAGTAATCACTCGACTGACGCGGCGGTCTAATATTAACCGTAAACAGTAAACAAAAGAGTAGCCCTTTACACTGAACGTTTTGAGTTTGTAAACTATTTTTAACTTCCCACTACGTATGTAGATAAGGAAGTTACTGATTTTACCCCGATTTTCGAAAATCGAGTTTTCTCCAGATGTCCACGTTTTGAGGTCCTAGGAACCTTTTCCCACTATTTTCACGATGACGTCAGTATGTCTGTATGTATGTGTGTGTGGGTGTGTGTATCCGTGTATGTAAACATCTCATAACTTTTGAACGGCTGGACCGATCGAAACGCGGTTGATTGCATTCGACTGGATTCCGCTCAACTTATCCAGGAAATTTTGACAAATTTTGAAAAAACACCAAAAAAATTTGGGCGAAACAGTATTTTTTATATAACTTCCAAATTTATGTACCGATTCAGTACAAAAACTAATCAGCTCTATTCCTCAAAAAACTACATCTAATACATACATTGTATTAAAATCGGTTTATTATTTTGGAAGTATTCGTTGACGAAAAATTTTGGAAAAAAGTGTTTTTTCGACATAGCTTCGAACTTTTTCAACCAATCATTTTGTGGTATTCTACGATGTTTTAGTACCAAAAAACTTTATCAAATGCCGTTTCAAAAATCAAAATCGAATCTAATTCTCAAAACTTATAGCTTTTCAAATATTAAAATTACGTTGTTCTTAACAAACTTACTTTTTTTTAAATAACTTTCAAGTTAATTCACCGATTGACTTAAAAATCTTATCAGCATTTCTTCTTTAAAAACTACGTCAAATACCATTAATTTAATCAAAATCGGTTAATTAGTTTGGGATCAATGAAGAAAATTAAAAATAAAATATTTTTTGACATTGCATCGAAATTTTTCAAACTATTGATTATTCAGCTAAAGCAATATTTAAGACCTCAAAAATTGAGTTGAATACCATCATCGTTTTCAAAATATACATCTTTTCAAAAATTAATATACTGCCATTTTTAACAAAATAGATGTTTGAACTGAAAAATCTATGCTTATATTTTTTACTATTTTGAGCTTAAAATACATAAATTTAGTAGGAAGTTTCAGGAATGGCCCGTATGGTCAACCGTATATACATTTTTTTATTCTTTTTGTATTGGGATATGAATTATATCATAACTGATAACGGAACAAAATTATAAATATATGTAACTGGTTTCTCCGAAATGTCGATTTGGACGATAATTTTTTTAACTTCCCGCTACATATGTAGATAAAGAAGTTACTGGTTCTGCTCCGATTTTCAAAAATCAAGTTTTCATCAGATTAAAATCGGTGGATTCGTAGTTATTTACTATTTAAATTGACCTAGGTAAGTGTCATCTCCGTTACATATAATACGTTTTCATATGAAAAATCATCATACGAGGTTTATGTTTAAAGGCACACACAAAAACTGAAATGACCATTAAAGGGACTTCTCTTTCACTTAATAAACATGCACATTTTTTCATATAATGCTGTATGATCTGCCAGTATTATACTTACTCACGTGATGTTTTGTTTTAGTGAATTGTAGAGTCGAGCAAATGGATTAGCTATTGTCAGAAATGAAAGTCTTCTTCAGTATTATAATTTTAAAATATCATCATTGATGTTCTCTAATTGCTAAACAGTTAAAAATGTAGAATTCTGCAACGTCTAGCTCGAATCTGGTACTATCGCTTTAACATTTCTTGCCACTATAACGTCTATGTCGCCGCTCACACATTGTTGTGTTTCTGTTTACAGGATAAAATAGCTGGTAATGGTTATTTCATTACTTTAGAGAGCCATTTGCTTTTGTTCTGTCATATAAAAATAAATCTTTCTATAACTTTTTATAACGTTAAAAAGTATTTATATAACGTTATTACTTTCGTTTACTTTTTCTCATAGATGAAATTGATTTTGATGTAGTTGACCAAATTATTTAGTTAATTTCGAGGAAAGTTTTGATGTATCCAACTGTTTTAATACAGTCACTAGAAAAGCGTTTTTCAAAGCGTGCAAAACCGGGGCTAGTCGCTAATACAGTGTAAAACTAAGCACAAATTAGGGTCAGTTCACATTGACGCAGAGTTAAGCGAAGTGACTGTTATGTTTTTAAACATAACGTACCCATTTATGTTATAAAAATACCATGACGTAGACGTACGTCTACGAGCGAATTCGCACGTCAACGCTTTGTCGGGGTCAAACGAATTGCATAATAGCAATTTGTACCTTACCTAATACGGAAATAGAGATAAATATACTTTAAACTTTAAAAAACATGACGCGTCGCTTCGCTTCGATTCTGGGTCAATGTGAGCTAACCTTTACGAGTATACTTCTATAGAACTCTATTCATATCTCGTAGTTCCTTTGCATAGCACAGTAGATTTTATTCATATCTTGTAGTTCCTCTACACAGAGCAGCAAATTTTATTAAGATATTAGAACAATTGAATGGCGGTAAATTTGACCATCCATTTACATATGGTTTACTTACTCCGCATGATAATCGGCTTGATAATATTTTGGTATATTCAACATGATGGATATTACGTTAATACATTTTTATCGTATTATTACTAGCATCAATACTGATTCTAGTGCCAAGTGCTTTGATAGTCCTAATGTATATATACGTACGTGCATAGACTTATTATGCCGCACCGTCTATGTAATACATTTCTATCGTATTATTACAAGCGTCTCTACTATAGTTATTAATATATGTATTTACTGTGTTTTCCTCCAAATCCTAATAGGACGTAACATTAACTTTCCTTATATTAAGGTCGTATTTGACATACTATTTAACAAAAAAGATACACGAAAACTAAACCCACTGAGTTCCTCCCGTCGTCGATCCGGCTGAAATATTGGGATTAATGGCTTCTCATACCTTATCTCTTATCTTCTTATTATACACTAGCTGTTGCCCGCGACTTCGTTTACTCCGCACAGCTCCTCTCCCGTAGGCGATAGCGTGATAATATGTAGCCTATATGTTGAACCGACCTGTTAGTAATATACATGCAAAATTTGAAGTAAGTCCATGCAGTACTTTTTGAGTTTACATACAGACAAACAGACAAAAATTCTAAAAACTATATTTTGGCTTCGATATCGATTGTAGATCACGCCCCAAGTATTGTTTTAAAAAAATATTCAATGTACATTTTTGACTTTCCTACGATTTTATTATATGTATAGATAGATAAATTACGTGTCGTTGTCCGCGATGGATTCTGAAACTACTGAACCGATTTTAATGAAATCTTGTAGCTATTTACTATTTGGTCCAACTTAAAAGATAGTATCTCAATAAACCCTCCCAAGTACCCCACCAAAATATACAATACAAATAATTTTTGTATGGCAAAACTACCTTTGCTGGGTCAGCAAATTTTGTTTTGCCAGAATAAAATATTTATAATTTGATATTTTTATAACCCTCAAGGTGAACAACTGATGATTCTGGTTTACCATTATAGTGCTTTATAGTTGTTAAAGTGGTGGGAACTAAAACCCCAAACGTTGCAGGCAAGTAAGGATAAGTTGGAGTTATACCTTAAATTTTCGCATTTTTTTTCAAAGCATATTGCCTAACTTCTTGTTAGTCTATTATAGATCTGATTTCTCAATTGACTTTTATGCTAACCAATTAAAAATCTCAATTATTTTCCTTTGAGGTTATGAAAGTAAGCTCTTACACATATAAATGAGCGTTGCATATCTACATATATATATATATATAAGCAATGTAGGTAATCTATGCATTATTACATATAATAAAATCGTAGGAAAGTCAAAACTGTACACTGGATATTTTTTTAAAAGAATACTTCGGGCGTAATCTACAATCGATATCGAAGCCAAAAATATAGTTCTTAGAATTTTTGCCTGTTTGTCTGTATGTATGTCTGGGGTAAACTCAAAAAGTACTGCATGGATTTACTTCAAATTTTGCATGAATATTACTAACAGGACGGGTCAACATTATAGGCTACATATTATCACCTACGGGGGAAGAGCTGTCTGAAGTAAACGAAGTCAGCGCGGACGAATTTGCGGGCAACAGCTAGTGTACAATAAACATATTTTAACCTATCCTCTTTGCCATGCATTTACAATGGAATGGCCGTGTTTCGTACTCCCTTTCTCGTCTATTTTTTTTTTATAAACACTGCATCTAACTTTCAATCTGCTGCCCTAAAGTTTGCTACCAATATCAAAGTTAAGACTAGCTGACCTGACAAACGTTGTTTTGTAAATTACTTGTATTGAATTTTTAGTTGAGGCACTTGAAAGGGTTAATTGAGATAAAATTGAGACCAAATAGTAGTTATCTACAAAATTTTACTGAAATCTGTTTATTAGTTTTGTAGTCCATCGCGGACAAACAACGTGACACGTAATTTATACATATTAAGACTAGTTGTTACCCGCGGCTTCGCTCGTGCATATTTACTTTAGGACTTATTTAAAATTTCTATATAAGCTACTTCTCTTATTTTACCCCTTTAGGGATAATATTTTAAAAAACGTTTAAACACGTAATTCATTATTCTTTTGTACTCAATTTATATGAAATTTCATTCAAATAATATGTCCAGGGAATAAAAAGTTTCATACAAACCTTTATTCCCTATTTCACCCCCTTCAGGGTTGAATTTTGAAGTCCTTAGTGGATGCCTGCATTAAAAGAGAAATACATGTGTGAAATTTCAAGTTTCTATAATAAATAAATTTTTCATAGAAGAGAGAACGGTGTGGTAATAAATATACATCACACTCCATAGAGACATGCCTAGCCCCTCCACATTCATAACTAGTACAAACACGCCGGTTTCAGGCACTCCTTAGAATTGATTTTAAAAATTCTTTTACCGTTACATTATCACTTAGTAACGTAGGCTCTGTTTACATGATTGATTAAAAGGAAGTAATGTGTGTGAAAATCTAATATTTAATGAACACCCAACCCAGAAATACAAACATTTATTATTATTACACAAATGCTTGCCCTGTCAAGAGTCGAACCCTGTTGGGAATCGCACCAAAGCCCATTCAATTATGTAGAGTGTCTCTTAGTAGTTACCACTTAACCAACGGGGCGTTCAAATCAAAATCTCAATGACCTCATTTCATTGATAAATATAATATTATGGTCAAACCGGAACGTTTATTCTTACAGTAGTTAGTGTGTAAAAACGAGTTATCAGACACGTGCTATATGTAAATAACTCTAGACTATAATACAGTTACAGTTTGAATGTGCTGAATGATGTAAATTATTATAAATATACTAGCGGTCGCGGCAAATGTTGTTTTGCCACGTTAATCCATAATAATATTATAAATGCGAAAGTCTGTCTGTCTGTCCGTCTGTTACGATTTCATGGCTAAACCGCTGGACCGATTTTCATGAAATTTGGCATGGATATAGTTGAAGATCCGGGGTCAAACATGGGCTAATTTTTCAAAAACCGGTCCCTGGAGAGCTGAAATAGGGGATGAAATTTTTATTAAAAGCTATTTGGACGAGTTATTAATATACTCGCGGGCGAAGCTGCGCGGGTCAGCTAGTTATTGAAATAAAAAATATGGGTTGGTGATAGAAGGGTGAAAGTTTAAGGTTGTATGTATTTTTAATGTCACATTATAAAATATAAAATTAAAAAAATATAAAATTAAAATTTTGCCCGAAAAATAAAAATAAATGTTAGGGGTGGACAGTCTTTATCACTTAGGGGTATAAAAGTTACATAGCAGCCGATTCACAGACAGACCTAATGAATGTGCATATAAAATTTTATAAAAATTGGTCAAGCCGTTTCGGAGGAGTATGGTAGGTAACATTATGACATGAGAATTTTATATATAAGAGAAGATATGTATGTTTGTGTATGTATTTGCATGTATACATTCCTAACAATAACTCGAATATCCTTGATCAGGATGCTAAATTTAGAAGGCAAATTAATAAGATAAAAGTATTTCTAAGTTCAGAGTATAGTCATATTTGACTAAGAGTTCAGAAATATAGTATGTGTCGTTCAAGGGATTATCGAGATATAGGGAATATATAAAGAGTAAAATATTATTATTTATAGTAGAGGGGGCAAACCAGCAGATGGTGCACCTGATGGTAAGTGATCACCACCGCCCATGAACATCTGCAATACCGGGGTTCTTGCAGCTGAGTTGCCGGCCGCTTAAGATTAAATAAGCTTGTTTATTGAAGGCCCCAAGTCATATCCGTTCGGAAACAACCCCGAGGGTAATTGATTCCACAAAGGAGTAGTGCGAGGCAAAAAGTGCCGACAAAAGCGCACGGCTGTGGATTTCCAGAAATCGAGGTGGTGAGGATATTATCTGAAAACTATACCATCGGGATGTCATAGTTCAGGGCGAACCAGCGGTAGTAAAAATAATATAGTTGTCACATTAACAAAACCTGTTTCATCGTAAATTATACTTGTTAACACTTGCAAAATGGGCTTTAATAAATCTATTCATATATTATATGTACATATACAATATGTCAAAAAACCCTGCCCGTTCCGAAAGTATAGATATAGATAGGTAGGTAATCGACATGATCACAAAAAAATCCGTATTTTAGTGCCTTATTTTTGTACTAAACTTAAGAAACTTCCCCTTAAACCATGCAAATATTTAGAAAACTTATCCATCAATATCCATAAAATAATGACACAGATAGGATTGTATTAAGTAGGCATGGATCATTTAACAGTTAACATATTAAATTGCGTACTAAATTTTTTAACAATTAACAACTGTTACTTATATTAGCAAATACTGTTAAAATTTTATGCATCACTTAAATTACCAATAACTTCATGTAGGATAATAATGTTATTAAAAATATTTGAGAGATCGTTTTTTTTTTGCTCGCTACCTTGATTTATGATAACAATAAATGTTAAAAGTTACAAAACTACTCCAGAGGACCTATTTATTTGGTCGCTAGCTCGACAGCTTTACGTTGTTTTTGCTCCTTCTAATATTTATTATATATAGGCTACTGATATAACATAACATAAATAAATAACTGTTAAATATTAATTAATTTTAACAACATTACAATTAACCTAATTTAACAATAATTTCCATGCCTAGTATTAAATTAACATATAATATATTTGGCGATCGGACAGGATTTTTTACACACTAGGTATATCACTACATAGTATAAAACGAAGTCGCTTTCCGCTGTCTTTCCCTATGTCTCTATGTATGCTTAGATCTTTAAAACTACGTCACGGATGTTGATGCAGTTTTTTTAATAGATAGAGTGATTTTAGAGGAAGGTTTACATGTATAATAATTTATACAGTAAACATTTGCCGGTTCAGCTAATATAACGATAAATGAAACCCTATTCATTTGGTCACGCCAACTTAACAACGACTTTTTTGTAAATTTTCTAGTAATTTGTAGAAGGTTCTTAGGTAATGAAAAAATTAAGAAAATTGCATAAACATTTTGGTTATGTCAACGTCCGACGGTTCAGCTTTTTCTATGTACTAGCGATCGTCCTGGGTGTAGAAATTGGATTATAGATTAAATAATAAAATTTCATTTAAGTCTGACAACTGATATTAGTCGTAAAAAAATAATACAGGTACATGCAAGGATTTAAAATGTTATAATTTTGATATATTTGCCTCGTTGTGATTGGTTATGGTATATGATATTATGACGTTGTCTTCGAGCGCTAGTTGGCGAACCAATCACGGAACAGCATGAAACGCAGCGAACCAATCACAAAACATCAAAAATATCGAAATTATAACGTTATAAATCCTTGGGTACATGAGTATATTATCGTGCATGTGATATGAATGTAGTGTACGTAATATTTATTTTAATTAATTTAATGTATTTCTAGAGCATATTATTTTAATAATATTAGGTGTCTGCAGTTCTCTGTAATTTAAACAATGAATGCTCTACTCCATAGCTACCATATTTTTTTTGAAAATGGTACAAAGCTTTTCTTCACGTATTAATGTAAGGATTAACATGATTTCCTTACTCCTACTAATATTGTAAACTAGCTGTTGCCCACGACTTCGTCCGCGCGGACTTCGTTTACTTCGCACAGCTCCTCCCCCTTAGATGATAGCGTGATAATATGTAGCCTATATGTTGATCCGACCTGTTAGTAATATTCATGCAAAATTTGAAGTAAATTCATGCAGTACTTTTTGAGATTACCCCGGACATACATACAGACAAACAGACAAACAGACAAACACACAAACAGACAAACAGACAAAAATTCTAAAAACTATATTTTTCGCTTCTACATCGATTGTAGATCACGCCCCAAGTATTCTTTAAAAAAAATATTCAATGTACAGTTTTGACTTTCCTACGATTTTATTATATGTATAGAAGATGCTCGCTCCTCCGTTTCAAACACCTCCGCCGGAGTATATGCCCTAAAAGAGGTACGAAGATTTTCCTTCACGTATCAAAATATCGTTAGTAATACCATTATACTTATGTCCGATATAAGAGATGCTACTGAATCCAATTATTAGTATTAAATTCCGTGATGTAACAGGTGGCAAGCTTATCGACAAAACGAGCACTGATCCACCCATTGGGCAAATATACCGATTCGGGATTGATTCCAGGATCTTAGATAGTTTAGTTTATATGCTTAGGATGAAAAGAGAAAATCCCTCTCAAACAAAATAGAATTTTCTAAATCGGTAAAGAAATGAATTCTGAGATGACAGATATTAAAAAATATCTGCCCGAAATAAGAACTTCCTCATTTATGGGGAGTCGGTCACCTCCAAGCCAGTGTCGAAAATCAATTTTATCAACCGACGAAAAAACGGAGGTTATCAGTTTGACATGTATCTGTGTAATATTATCGGAATTGGTTATTTTAGTAGGTATAATGATCTATTTAAGCATGCAAGTACGTGTTCTAAATTTCGTGAGTGTATGTAAGTTTGTATATTTCTATGTTTGTATGTTTATATGATTGTCCACGAATTTTTTGTGAAACTAAAAGCCATATCGAAATAATTCTGTTTGATTTGAGTTATGTATATTTCAACTTAGAAAACAGTATAATTTTCATCAAAATCGGTTCAGTAGTTTTTAAGATATGAGTATAGTTCGTATTTTAAGACAGTTTAGTTTTTTTGTTATTATTTATAACATAAACAAAAACAGCTTCAGATGATTCAAACTCTATAATACCGTCTGAAAGTGGGAACATTACGCATAATATATTACATCATTAAACATAATAATTCAGTCACATGTAAGTACAACACTATTATGTCAAAACCAATAATGAAATTATGCCTCTACATTATACGTTGCATTTCACTGATAACACTGTACGATCAATGCCCACACGACCTTGAACAAGATATGAATGAACTATTCGGTACCGAAGTAGCGTTTACATTTCACGTCCTCCATAAGCATTTACAGGCTTATTATATTTAATCTGGTTAGCAATGCACTTTTACGTCACTGAGAAGCCGGCACAAGCCGTGAAAAAAAGTTCAACAAACCCTAAAAACTAACTAACTTCGAGTTTCAACTCGGATCTGTTTACTTAACACTGCACATAGTGTCTTATAATTTTCTGTAAAACTGTTTCGATAAGTTATCGATATTTTTATTTTTCAATTCGATTAAAGTAACTTGTTGAATAGTTTTTTCAGTAATTCGAGCGCGATTAACGGTATCGGCAGCCGAGAAGACGCGTGCTGCGCGCGATGGTCCGAACTGCTCTGGTACGAGAGACAATCCAATTCGCGCCGGCTCTCTGCGCAATTTCTATACCAATATGTTATTGTCGCGACTGTACCTCCATTGCAGGCGACTTCACATTCTGAAACTAGTTGCGGTTGGAGTGTTTACGTTAAGCGATATATTCCACAAAACCACGCATTTGATTGATAAGCAATATGAGAACCGCGATTACATAATCTAATTATATAACAACAATACTTATTTATCGTAATTAGGGATCAACTTATGGTCGAAATTGGACTATATTTAGGGCGGCTTGCACCAAAATGCTTAAATAATTTTAAGTCACTAAATACGTGTAGGGCGGCTTGCACCAAAATACTTAAATGTATTAGTCCTTAAACATGTTTAGCAAATGTCAAAACGCATTAAATGCTGTCACTTTAAATGTATTTAGTGACTTAAAATGATTTAAGCATTTTGGTGCAAGCCGCCCTTAAAGTGACAGAATTTAAGGCGTTTTGACATTTGCTAAACATGTTTAAGGGACTAAATGCATTTAAGCATTTTGGTACAAGCCGCCCTTAATCACATAAACAATAAAATCTCTTTAAAGTTTGACAAAAGACTAGCTATAAAGAAAATAGTATAGTGTGTGATTATTACACACATGTATAGTGTGTGTAATAATCATGCATATCATATAAGTGTGGTGTGTGTAATGTTTATTTATTATTATTATTTTATTTCTAATGCAAAAGTTATATGCGCGCTAAGGCACCCGCATTCCGGAATGTATGCGAAAATAGCCGGTTACATCTGCATTTATCGTGTCATTCTATCCAAATCTTCTTGGGGCTAGGTCTAATGCCACATGCATAAATTTACCGGCTACCTTAACCTCCAAACCGGAATACGACCGTGACAAGCACTGACGCTATTGCGGCAGGAATAGGTAAGGCGGTGGTACCTGACCCGGGCGAGACAATACAGAACTCTATCACCTAGTAGTCACGAAAGTAGTGACTTGTATAGCCAATCGGTCGGTAAAAGCTTTGATTTGTTTTTGACTTAGAATATAATTTTTGTTTTTTAAAAAATAATATTTGTTTTGTACGGTAAAAGTTGTCCATTAATACATAATTTCTTTCTTTATTTCTTTTGTGGTGACTTATATAAACAAATACATACACAGTCATCTTTTTTATTACATGGCAAAGCAAACAAGCAGATAGTTCTCCCGGCGGATTGAGATAACCATCTCCCAGTCCCAAGGTATTTTAGGGATAGCGTTATTCTGCAGAAATTCATAACTTGAAGTTGATATTAATTTGCTTAGTAATGTTCTACGGGACGTTGTGAAATAAATATTATCGCCCATAGATACCAAATATGTAAAAAAAGCGTTGCTATCCATATGGCTTGCAACGATGATACTCTTTTTTATTTTAATTATTTATTTTATGGGGTTGTAAACAAGCAGAAGGTTCTCCGGGCGAAGAAAGATAGTCTATAAACATCTAATTTGTTCTTTATCAGTTACCTTACTTTTAAACCGAGAAATGACAGCGAAATGCATTGACACTGTTGTGGTATATATATCTTCACCTATAGCCGTGCGTAAGGATGTGCGTTGATAATTGATTTGCAAGCTATCTTATCCTCGAAACAGTAACAAGACGCGAACAAATATTGACACTTGTTGTGGCAGGACTAGGTACGGCGGTGGTGCGTTCGAGACGTTAAAGAATGGTACCACTTACTTTGTAGTCACAATGTAAACTATTTTATTAATTATTTGATAGGCTGGAGCAACACAGGGAACTATTTTACAACGTTTAAATTATTAGGTGGTAGAGTCCTAAAAGTCATCCAATTTGCTTAAAATCATCTATGTTTGTCTCTGTCATGCTATACTAAAGCATAATCACATCCCTATTACAATTATTGCGATGCAGGTAGTAGAGTTCTACATAGTCATCCAATTTGCTTAACGAGTCATGTCTCAAAATTATCGGTGCTTGTCTTAGTCATGCTAAACTTAAGCATAAATTTACATCCCTATTACAAACGTAGCAATGCAGGTGGTAGAGTCCAAAAAGTCGTACAATTTGCTTAACAAGTTCTATCACAAAATCATCCGTGCTTGTCTCTGTCATACTAAGCTTTAGCAGGTAATTACACCACTATTACAAAGATAGCAATGCATTTGGTAGAGTTCTACAAAATCGTCCAAATTGCTAAACGAGTCCTGACAAAAAATCACTGGTGTTTGTTTCTGTCACGGTTAAGTACGTAATTACACCCCTATAACAAGATAATGGTATAATATTAAAATGGGTCCTTTTTTGAGGAATAGAACAACTGTCTTACTGCTAGGCATTTCGTAAGAGGTGAGAGAAGGTCAATACGCGCTACTAACATCGTGACTACCTATTAAGGGTAAAGTTTTGCAACGTCTCATCTGAGTTTGGTACCAACGCCTTACCTATTATTATCACAACAGCGCCGGTGTATCTCGCTGTCACTTTTCAATTTGGAGGGTAAGGTAGCCGATAAGCAAAATATAACGTGTTTATAGCCTATGTCTCTGTACACCATGAGAATCATCTGTTTGTTGGTTATCCTGTTAAATACAATTTAGAAAACATACCTTTGGTGACAATAGGCAGTGGTTTTTCTTTGCAGTTACAAAAAAAGTATATTCAACAAATGCATCTACCCTTAACTTGTAATAATTTTTGTAACATTTCAGATTTTGTTTTTAAGTCTATTGGTAGGGGAGCATAAGAGAGGATTTTTTGGATTTATTTAAACACAGCTATTTAATATATGCTATTGAGACTTTCACCAAATATAAGCCCTTTATATACAGCCTAGCATCTAGGGCAGTAGAAATAAAATAACTTCGGCTTATGGAAATTGTCAGTTAACTTTTTTTTCGTTATTCTTACATAATTCCCTTCAAAATAAAATAAAATTAAACCGCGCTCGAGAATGTCAAGGCAATGTTTTCTTCACAACTTTGTGACCCTTCCATCTCCTAAATCTTCAGATTCCAAATGTAACTACACTTTTTAGTTCGCAATTAACTCATCACATCTTTATCAGACGCGCTTCAGTATTTCCATGTCACTATTTTTTTACACTTCTGAAAATCTGCAGACGCTTTCCCCATGATTGAAATGATTTATTCATTTTTATATTATCTATATATCTTATATTATATAGCTTTTTTTATATTATCTAATCAACAAATCCAATAGTCCCCACGACGCGACGCTCGAGTAAATCCCCAGTTAGCAGCTTAGGCTCCCCCACTACAAGTATAGTTATAAACACAAAACAAATATAAAGGATATTTCCGTGGTTATAAATGGCTAGATGGTGCTTATGTCAGCGAAATCTGTTGGATAATAACAGCTTTGACATTATCATGCAATAGTACAAATATTTAAATAAAATATTGCGTAACATTTGTTGACGGCCTCGTCTTTTCGGCTCTGATCATAGAATCCGAGTTCGATCTCCGGGTAAATCAAAGTGTTATTATGGTATTATGGTATTTTCGCCGTGTTGGTCCCGGCCTCCTTTGTAGAATAGGCCAACTGCCGTTCTAGGAAGCCGTTGCTAGGAAGGTCGTAAAAGGCGACCGATTGGCTATAGAGTCACTACCGTCGTGGCTACTAGGTGGTAGAGTTCTGCATTGTCTCGCCCGGGTCTGGTACCACCGCCTTACCTATTCCTGCCGCAATAGTGCCAGTGCTTGTCGCTGTCGTGTTCCGGTTTGGAGGGTAAGGTAGCCGGTAAACTTATGCATGTGGCATTAGACCTCGCCACAAGATAGCAATGCACCGTTAACATCTTTGGTGTCTATAGGCGATGGTTGACTCTTTCCATCAGGAGACCCATCTGCTTGTTTGCTATCTTATGACATAAGAAAAAAAAAACTATAGTTAATGGCTAAATAGTTAAAAATAAATTAGAATTCTGTAAATATTCGGCCAAGAGAGACTAGGACTCGTTTTCGAAGGGTTCCGCCGCAGTCAAAAAATACATATGTCTTACATCATAATCCATTTTGTTCAAACCAATTTTAGTTTAAAATATGCGTGGAAATAGTGTCATTAAGTTTGAATAAAGAGTACGCGAAGAATCACATTTACGTACAGAAAAATGAGTCGTGCGCATTGACATGTATAATATTACCACTATTATACATGTCAATGGTCGTGCGTTTGTTTAAATTTTTAACAAGAAACGCGCCGGCAATTTTGTCTGAAAATTCGTGCTGGCTTGTAATTTGAATTAAAAACTCTTTTATCTTGGTAATAGTTGCGTTTACGTGGCTATAGAGCTACAAATGCGTTTACATTTTGGCATAGTTGGAGAAAAAATAATTTGATTGTAAAGCAAAGAGTTCGTGTCGCATTTTTAAATCATGTTTATTATTACAATAAAAGTATATTTTTACAATAAGCAATTAAAAATTAGTTCCGATGGTTTCGAAAGTGAAATGGGCATTAACTACAGTCCACCAAATCTAAGATTGGAAGCCAAATTAACAATAGGCAACCTGCTTTCAGTGAAGTCAAAACAAAAATAGATTTTTTTTATTTCCTTACGTTTTTTTGAGAAAAGCGCTATATATGCCTCGACAGAAATGGCATTTGCCATGGTTTTTTTTTTATATAGAAGAGGGGGCAAACGAGCAGGAGGTGCACCTGATGGCAAGTGATCACTGCCGCCCATGGACATCCACAATACCAGAGGTCTTGCAGTTGCATTGCCGGCCTTTTAAGAATGAGTAAGCTCTTTTCTTGAAGGCCCCCAAATCGTATCCGTTTGGAAACACCCCTGCCGGTAATTGGTTCCACAACAAAGTAGTGCGAGGCAAAAAGTGTCGAGAGAAACGCACAGTTGTGGATTTCCAGACATCAAGATGGTGAGGATGGAATTTCAAATTTTGACGCGATATCCGATGATGGAATTCGGTGACAGGAATTAATCCAAATAACTCGTCGGAACACTCCCCATGAAAGATACGATAGAAGACACAGAGTGAACCAGCATCTCTGCGCAATGCCAAAGAGTCGAGCTGTTTCGAAATAGCCAGGTCGTCAACGATTCACTCTAGGTTGAATGCGATCAAGAGGAAGGAGCTAGTACTGAGGAGCTCTGGCCCAGAGATGAGAACAGTACTCCATGTGGGGCCGAATTTGAGCCTTATAAAGTTGAAGACGATGGGCCGGCAAGAAATACTGTCTCGCTCTGCTGAGGACACCGAGCTTTTTGGAGGCTAGTTTAGCCTTTCCTTCCAAATGACCGCGAAACTGGACGTAATTCGATATGTCGACTCCCAGAATCCCGACACTAGCTGAGGCTGTCAGGAGAGTATCCCCAAATCGAGGTGACACGACAAAGGGTGTCTTTTTAGCGGAAAACACGCAAAGCTGTGTCTTCTTGGGGTTAAAAGTGACCAGGTTTTGACGACCCCATTCCGAGACATCGGTTAGTCGATTCTCAATTCGGACACAAGCTTGTTTCGGCTCTCTTCGACGTGTTCCCGAGAAATACCACTTCTGCCGGAGTATGTAGCATCACCAGTACTGTCATCTGCATAGTAATGTATGTTGCGAATTCGCATCATGTCATTGATATGCAGAAGGAACAGTGTTGGTGATAGCACGCAGCCTTGTGGAACACCAGCATTGATAGATTTAAGGTCAGAGCACGCACCGTCAACTACGACTTTGATGCTCCGATCAACCAAAAAACTGGTGATCCACTTGCATAATTTCTCGGGAAGCCCATAGGAAGGCAGCTTCGCCAGCAGCGCTTTGTGCCATACCCTATCAAAGGCCTTCGCTATGTCTAAACTAACTGCCAATGCCTCCCCCTTGGACTCAACTGCTTCCGCTCACCGATGTGTTAAATATACTAGAAGACTAGCTGAGCGGCCGCGACGGAAACCGTACTGGCGGTCGCTAATCAGCTGGTGCTCTTCTAAATACTTGAGGAGCTGCGAGTTGATGATTGTCTCCATAATTTTGGAGAACAAGGAGGTTTAGACTATCGGCCGATAGTTAGACGGATTAGAGCGATCTCCTTTTCTAGGGATGGGATAAACTAAAGCTGTCTTCCATAAAATCGGTACTGCGCCGAGTGAGTAGGAGAGCCGGAATAGGCGTATTAGTACCGGCGCCAGCTCTGGAGCACATGATTTAAGTACAATCGGAGGGATGCCATCCGGTCCACTCGACTTATGGACGTCCAAGGAAAAAAGTGCTTTACGTACGGAAGACTGCAAGAATTTTAATTCCGTCATAGAACTATAGCACTGCGGGATGGTAGGCGGTGCATATCCTTCGTCCGGAGTCGAGTTGGTTGCAAAGAACGAGCCCAAAAGATCGGCCTTCTCTCTTGCGGTGTGGGCCAGAGAGTCATTATATCCGTGTAAGGGTGGAAGAGAGGGCTGTGAGAAATTCCCCAAGACAGCCTTGGCGAGAGACCAGAACGCACGAGTTCCCGAAGGAAGGCGAACTAATTTCTCACCAATTCTGCCAATGTGTTCATATTTTGCCTTGGCGATAGCTCTTTTGAAGAACCTCGAAGCGGAATTGTACTCCTTACATAACGCGCTGGTTTTTTCATCACGTATCGCCATGTGTGTTTTAAAGAAGAAAGCATTTTTTCCACGTTTTAGTCCGGGCTACTTTAAAGAATAGACTGACTTGGCTATACGTGTCACCATAATGACTAATAGGTGGTAGAGTTCCGCAACGTCTCGCCCTAATATTGGTACCACCGCCTTACCTTTGCCATCCATAGCGGCATATCTCGTTAATGGATCGCAACGCACTATTAACATATTTGGTGTCTATAGGTGATGGTTTCGTTTTCCACCTGTCAAGCAAACCAAAGCAAAGCAAAGTCACCAAACAAGTCACCTGCTTGTTTGCTGTCAAATGATATAAAAAATTATAGTTGCACTCGTCTTATGACTCAAGACAAGCCTCTGTTTAAAGGTTTAATGTAAGTACTTTGTGTCGCAATCCTTCTCATAAAATGACAACCCGGTGCATCGGAGTAACCTAGAATATCGGTAACGTTTGGTTTACTCTGCCTACCTTACAAGGTAATCGGTTTAATGATATTTCATATATATTGGTTGGGAATGTGCGTGCGTGACTGTAATAAAACAATTCGTAAAGGGTCCAGGAAAGGCGCGTTGATTGAGAAAAATGGCCTCCAGTCAAGTACGGAGCTCCTGTTGATTCAGTCCGTTCATCAACATGGAGGTTAATTTATGCTGTCCGGCGGGAAAATGTCGGAAAGTTTCTCTGCCCTCTGAATAAATAAAATAAATGATAAAAAATATGTCTATTCGTATTTTTTAAGTTTTATTTTTAATATAGAAATAGGAGGCAAACGGCTAGGAGGCTCACCTGATGGTAAGTGATCACCACCGCCCATGGACAATTACACTATCAGAAGACTTGCAGTTGCGTTGCCGGCCTTTTAAGAAAGAGTAGGCTTTTTCTTGAGTGTACCTAAGTCGTATCCGTTCGGAAAAACCCCTGCCGGAAATTGGTTCCACAGAGGAGTAGTGCGGGGAAAAGAGTGCCTCGAGAATTCCCGAAATTTTCTCTCGCCTCGAAAAAGTCTCACCCGGTTCTGGTACCACCGCCTAACATATACCTGCAGCAATAGCGTCATTGTTTATCTCTGTCATGTTCTGGTTTGGAGTGTAAGGTAGCCGGTAAACTTATGCGTGTAGCATTAAATCTCGCCATAAGATAGCAACGCACCATTAACATCTTCGGTGTCTATAGACGATGTTTAACTCTTTCCATCGGGTGACTCATCTGCTTGTTTGCTATCTTATGATATAAAAAATAGAATCGCACAGTTGTGGATTTTGCAGACACCGAGATGGTGAGGATGAAATTTTGAATAAATTGAGGTTAGTATAATTTTATACTAGTTAGTTGTAAATCTATTATTTAACTGACTTCAAAAAAAAGGTTATCATTTGGTTGGAATATTATGTTAACTACTAGACCTTCATACAAACAAATAATAAACAAATAAATTACGAGTACATAATAATTAAAAAAGTCGCTGAACAAATTATACGAATTGATCGAAGCCTGAAGTAAGTAAGCTTGGTTAATGAGATACATAGAAATACATAAATACTAAATATATTTAATAAGCACAATAACCCAGAAATATTATGTATTTATACTCATCGCACAAACCCGAGCGCCATCGATTCCTTATTATTACCATCGATACAGGGTCACCAACTATTCGACCAACAGGCTGGTAGTAGAATTTTAACCATGAGCATATTATAATTCTTCCCCGTGGTGGTCCAGGCTCCTTTGAAGAATAAACCATCTACCGTTCTGCTGGGTAGTTCGTAAGAGGCGGACGATTGGCTATGCGAGTCACTACTTTGACCATCGTGGGTACTAGGGGTAGAGTTCTGCATTGTCTCGCCCGGGTCTGGTACCACTTCCTTACCTATTCCTGCCACCATGCTGTGCTTGTCATTGTCATATTTCGGTTTGGAGGGTAAGGTAGACGGTAAACTTATGCATGTGGCACTGTTATCCCGCCACACGAATAACAATGTACCATTGTCATCTTTAGTTTCTATATGCGATGGTTTGTCTTTCTACCAAGATAACCATTTACTTGTTTACTATCATTCATCATCAAGAGCTTACTCATTCTTAAAAGGCCGGCAACGCAACTGCAAGACCTCTGGTATTGTGGATGTCCATGGGCGGCGGTGATCACTTACCATCAGGTGCACCTCCTGCTCGTAAAAAAACTATCATATGATTTAAAACCATATATATTACTAGCTGTCCCGGCAAACGTTGTTCTGCCTTTTTAACTACTCTTATTTTTTTTCCTATATTTTTCACCTTTTAAACCTTCCCTGGACTTCAACAATTAATTCAAAACCAAAATTAGCCAAATCGATCCAGCCGTTCTCGAGTTTTAGCAAGACTAACGAACAGCAATTGTTTTATATATATATATATATATATATATATATATATATATATATATATATATATATATATATATATATATATATATATATATATATATATATAAATGTGCATGGAGATGTGCGGTGAACATGTAGCCGCTCATATGAGCAAATGCTTCTAAGTGCCAATCTTGTACATATGTTATCATATCATAAAATCAAAAATATTATGCCAAATTTTTGCATCATTTTGTACTATTTTATCATACCGAATAAGAAACCAAGATTTAAAAAACTTTAGTGATTTTATTTCATTGGTAGGGGAAGAGGGAATTATAGAATTTACTCGAGCGCGTCAGATTAACATAGGGAAGGTACCTCGCATACTGTTGAGCCTCACCACCAAATATAGGGGCGGGTGACTAGGTAAAAAAAAACAAAATTTCGATAACTTCGGCTTGTGGAAATTGTCATATTACATTTTTTGTTATTCTTACATCATTTCCTCTCAAATAAAAGAAAATTCAGACGGATCGAGAATGTTAAGACATTTTTTTGCAAATTTGTGACCCTCTCACTCCCTTATGCTACACGTCATTCGTCAGATTTTCTAAATTTTAGTTGGCAAACCCACCACACTTTAATCTGATACGCTTCAGTGTTTCCATCATGGAAATTCCATATCACTGTTTTTTTCCACATTTATTTTAACTGTAGATTTTTTCCTCACTATAGAAATGAAAAACATTGTATAACCTTTTATTTTTCCTATAATTAAATCTATAAAATCTAATAGGCACCTACGACGCTCAAGTAACTAAACATTTAGCATCTTGGGCTCCCCTACCATTAGTACTAGTCTGTATTTCTGGGTGTAGAAATTGGAATCTACACTGACAACCTAAGAAATTGTCTTAAAAGGCGTATCTAGTTTAATCTGTGATTTTTTTTCTTTTTTATGGCATGAAATCTGTGATATTAACTATTACGATAAAGGATGAAGCTGGAGGCAACACTTCTAATACCTACTTGGAACAAAACTTTGAATACTACTGTCATCTTCTGAGGTCTTACCCTTTCTTTCTAACACATCTATATAGAAAGAGATAACGAGAACCTCATAGACTGAGATATAATAGAGGTGTTCATTTCAAGCAATTAATACGAGTGCTAGCTCCAGCTTTATCTCATATCATGCTATAAACGAAGTTGAGTTTAATAACTACACAATCGATTATCATCAAATGCAAACCTTTACATTGTCAGGAGTAAAGAAAATTAATACAGGATAACCTTTATCCTGAAGAAATCTAATTCTTTTTATTTAAATTAATCATCACTTTATTATCCTTTCAACGGGTCGACAATTTTGTTGCTACTTCCGAATAGGTACTTTAAATTTAAATGTAAGCGAATACGCTGACTGTAGCTATTGTTTAATAAGGAGATTAAGGTCTAAGTTCGCGACCTTACTCTACTTTCATGTTCTAGGTTACCACCGCCGATTGTTCCGATAACTTAGAACTCGATTTAAATTGCTTCAACTTGCCTTAATTTACTTTTTACAGTGTATGTTGTGTTTTTCATAAGACTTACATATTTGATTAGTAGTTTATTTCTGCAAAAACATTAATCCTGTTTATCTATTTACATAATTTACACACACATACATACACACACATAGACACACACACACACACACACACATACATACGTCTAGGTCGCTAGCGGAGGCGAAGCGGCCCACTGTATTGACCCCCAAACATTCTAATCCCCTGGTCAAAACGTAATAGAGAGCCGAATTCCTGACGGCACTTACCACAGACCATATGAATACTAATAAGACACGCCACTGGGAAGGAAACGTGTCGCCACGCATATGAGCAAACGCTCCTATTACTGTCAAAAATTTCATACATTTGTGTGTTATATTATAATGTGAAAAAATAGATATAAACCATGTTTTGTCGTACTGAATGAGATGGCAAGGTGCACAAATTATCCTTGAAATGATTTTATTTCATTGGCAAGAAGTATAACTCTGTATTCTGTATGTAATTGCAAGCTACGCTGCCAAACTAAGGAATTGTCATGAAAGGCCCTACGCCTTTCATCCATATCATCAATCCAATTAATCCGTGGCACTTACTGTCTCAATCATCGACAAAAATCTGACATAAGCCGAAATTCATTCTAACACCAGTCACCTTAAGCCAAGCAATAAGCCTAAACTCTGGCTGAACCCTTAGCTCGGCCAAAAGCATGACTTCACAGTAATGGTCATACCGACTTTATTTTTTTAAATATTATTAGGTAGCAAACAAGCAGATCGTTCACCTGATTGAAAGAAAAACCATCACCTACAGACAACAAAGATGTTAATAGTCCTTTGCTATCCGAGTAGCGGGATGGCAATGCCACGCACATAGGTCTATCGACTACCTTATCCTCCAAACCGGAACACTACAATGACAAGCATTGACGCTATTGCGCAAGAATAAGCAAAAGGCGGTGGTGGTGATCTATCCAGGCGAGACGTTGCATAACTCTACCACCTATTCGTCATAATGTTATTGACATGTAAAGCCATTCGATCGCCACTTACGACCTGCGTGGCAGAACGGCAGTTGGTCTTTTCTTCCAAGAGGTCCCGGACCAATACGGGCTTATTTATTTCGAAAAAAAAATGCATTTGGCCCAGGCCCATGGATGGCAAGTCAACATTAACATATTGGGTATCTAAAAGCGACGATTTTTTTTACCAGTCCCCATAGAATTCTCGAGCTGTCACTGCGCTACCTATGCATGTATTATATGTTTTTTATTATATGTTTTCCTCCTTTTAGTCCTTTTAAAGAATAAACTACCTGCCTTTTTACCAGGCAGTTTGTAAAATTCTTGAAATTCAAGCATGTAATACCTATCGTGATTATTAGGAAGTAGTCCTGCAAAGTGTTGGTCTACGCTCCCTTTGAAGAACAGACCATATTATGTTTTTCCTCCAGGCAGTTCGTAAGAGGCGAACGATTCCTGTGCGGATCACTTCCATTGGGGCTACTAGGTGGTAGAGTTCTGCATTGTCTCGCCCAGGTCTGGTACCACCGCTTTACCTATTTCTGACAGAATAGCGTCTGTGCTTGTCACTGTCGTGTTTCTTTTCGGAGGGTAAGGTAGCCGGTTAACTTATGCATGTAGTATAAAAACCCCGCCACAAGGATAGCAACGCATCATTAATATCTTAGGTGTCTATGGTTGATGTTTGTCTCTTTCCACCAGAAGAGCCATCTGCTTGATTGCTATCTTATGATATAAATAAAGTCTCACCCACTAGTCTGGTATAACCTCTTTACCGGTTCCTGATGACGTTCCGGCAGTGCCTATATTATTCAGATTTGGAGGATATTGTACATGACACGTTACATATCATTACCATGGATAGCAATATATCGTTATATTTTATAAAATCAGGCGTTATCTATTGAGCTATGTTTACCCAAGATCCGAGTTAAAATTTCAAATAAACCTATTAAATATAAGTGACTCACCAAAGGTTTAAAATGTTGTTAGGTAAAATTACAGTCTAATACAATGGAAAATAAAATAATTATTTACGTCACAGAAAAAAAATTGTCTAAATGTATACAAGAATTAGAAAGGCAGTCGTTTTTAAAATTTATAGAAAACTCCTCTTATAAAATATGTAAAGCTTCTTGGGATCTAATTAAAATACATTTCAAAACAAAACCATGACAAAGGATAGGAAGGTAAATATTTATAGAAATGCCCGAACAATTTGTAAACATTTTAATTATTTTTTTATAAACCTGTCTAAATTAAGTAAATATATATTACTCACAGATTTAATAGTCGTATAATCGAACAGTAATTTAAGGCTCAAATATAATCATCAAATATAAATTCAATTTAATTTTCAGCTCG
Organism: Apodemia mormo; assembly: GCA_036924255.1. Lineage (NCBI taxonomy): Eukaryota > Metazoa > Arthropoda > Insecta > Lepidoptera > Riodinidae > Apodemia > Apodemia mormo. Next base: position 39,828,683 of record JAUPFN010000002.1, read on the forward strand.
GTGTGCTCAGCAGAGCGAAACAGTACTTTTTGCCGGTCCATCGCCTTCAACTTTATAAGGCACATTCGGCCTCACATATAGTACTGTTCGCATCTCTGGGCCGGAGCTCCCCAGTACCAGCTTCTCCCTCTTGATCGCATTCAGCGTAGAGCGGTTCGAATCGTTGACGACCAGGCTATTTCGAAACATCTTGACTCTTTGGCATTGCGCAGAGATGTAGGTTCTCTCTTTGTCTTTTATCGTATACCTATATCATGGAGAGTGTTCCGACGAGTTGTTTGGATTAATTCCTGCCGGCGAATTCCACCATCGGACATCGCGTCAAAATTTGAAGTTCCATCCTCACCATCTCGATGTCTGGAAATCCATAACTCTGCGTTTCTCCCGACACTTTTTACCTCGCACTACTCTGTTGTGGAACCAATTACCGGCAGGGGTATTTCCGAACGGTTACGGCATAGGGACCTTCAAGAAAAGAGCTTACTCATTCTTAAAATGCCGGCAACGCAACTGCAAGACCTCTGGTATTGCAGATGTCCATGGGCGACGGTGACCACTTACCATCAGGTGCACCTCTTGCTCGTTTGCCCCCTCTTCTATATAAAAAAAAGCCTTCCTTGGATTCTCATATGTAACCTCTGCAATGCCATTTGTGTTGTGTTAGATATGGAGAATCTCACCGAAACTACAAACAATATTATATACCCTCACATATTAATGATAATTAAAATATATAATTTATATTTTAATTATCATGAGAACCCTTTGATCAAAAAGTGTTTCATAGTTAAAGTATCTGCTGTATTTCGGTTTGCAGCTAAAGGTTATCGTTAAACTTATGCATTCCGCATTATATCCGCGCTAAATGGGTGACAAGGCACCAGTAACAACTCTCTTTCTCTCAACTATTTCTAAGAGACAGATATCTCAAGTTATTTTCCCATTATGAGAAGCATTATCTTATTACTATCCTGTCATATAAAAAATGTTACGCTTCCCTATTGTTGTTGTCGGTCTGTTTAGTACTTACTAAATCCTTCAAAATCGGTGTCAGTCAGACCCTCTTTTGAAGATAGACTATTTGCCTTCCTGTCAGGCACTTCGTAAAAGACGAACAATTGCCTAAACATGTCACTATTATCATGACAACCAGGTGTTAGTTCTGCTATGATACGCTCGGTTTCGGAACACCGCTCCGCGTTTCAGGCACGATTATTCACCCACATCCACGTCGTAGTATCAAAAACAAAAGTAATATGCGTACATATGAAGCATGCTTGGTAGAAACCAATAATATTTCATACAATGAGTTGAAGTAATAATTGTTCGTAGCGCGATTGAAACTCCATTTTATTTGCCCGTGCTGGCATATAAGTAAGCGCCACTATTTTGAACGCGTTTAATAGAAAAATTGAAAAGTTATGATATATTTTATGTTTCAAGTTATCGCTTCTGTGATCTAGTAGTCCGGTGATGGTGTTGACCATATGAGGTCGTGGGTTCAATTCCCGGGTCGGGCAATCTAAAATATGTTTTTTCAGTTTTGTGCTAAAAACCTCGCTGACCGGGATTTGACAGTGCCCGGTTGGCGATAGGCTTGCCACATTGTGGGACCAAGCATCTTCGGCTAATCATGGGTGCACTTATTCTACCTCTGCCTGCCTCTTCGGGGGTACAGACGTGAAAATACTTTTTTATGTTTCAAGTTGTTTAAATTCAATCCGTCGTCACATGTATAAATTTCATCAAATTTGCTGATAATTACGTCCAGTTTCTATAATGTGTTTTGCATAATGAAACTTATCGGAATGTTAATTTTTAAAGCGAACATGTGCTCTTATTAAAAAGACCAAGATGCGCCCAGTTTGACCAATATTTGCGCCTTAATCAGAACAATGAAATCTATAAATTCCAGATTTACCTTTATTACGACTTTTGTAATCTCTATGTATGAGTATAATATGCATCGTTAAAAATGTTGTATTGTAAATGCTATATTGACATTATATCGACATGTTTTTCTAAATTTTGACAATAATATATTAAACTGGGTTTAAATATAATCAAAGATGTAATATTTCTTTGGAGTAGCATCGGAAAAATAATAAGCTTTTATATCTTTTGTATAATTTTTTATTTATAACATTTTTAATTAATTACCAAAATTTAATATTACTTAATTAATAATAATACTATAACATTACTTTGTTTATAAATATGGTAACTAATGATATGATTTTCTGGATGTAAAAAGCTTTGAGTAAGGCGGTCTTATCACTAGAAAAGCTATCTTATTCAGGCATTCTTTGATAAAGAATAGCAATGCTTTCGACAATGTGGTTCTAATCAATGTAAGCTTATATTTTTTATTCTCTGAAATAACGAGAAAATAAATAATAGTAATAAATAGTAACAATCAAATTACATACAAACATAAAACAAATGTCAGTAAACAAATTAATGGTTTTTAATAATAATTGGGTTATAAACGTTGTCAATATTTTTAACCTAAATATTTTCACTGAGTGTGTATCACGGTGGTCCGTGTTAAAATAACAAAAAAATATTAATAATATTTATAAATATAGTATAGATATTTCTTCAGTAAACACTTTTATAAATTACAGTAAGTATTCTCTTCATACTAAAACGGTTTTCCTTTTACTTTAAATGTCGTGGCATTAATACTGCGCGTTTATTGAGGAGCGATGTTCTTCAACTTATATAAATGTGTTTAAATAGAGAGTCAATTTAAACACGTTTCTAGAAAGTGCCTTTGTAGATTTCAAGTACGTTTATTTAAGTTAAAGCTTTGATTATTCAATAATACTAAGTAGTAAATAGAAGTTACTGAGAAGAGCAATTGTAATTTCCGATGTCTCAATAACTCGTCGTTTCTCAGATAGAGAATTGACTTTGTATATTTATTTAACTGTAAAATAAATCAGGCAAAATAAACAAATAAGCTATACAGGATGGGCAAAAACTCGTGGATCAAACGAAACAGGGTGATAGTTGGGATTATTATAGGCAAGTTTTTTTAATACAAGTTCATTTTTTGTAGTACATTTTTTACAATAAGGTTCCAAAGTTACAAATAATTTTTAATGAGACTTAAAAGTAATTGAGAAAGGTGCCAATACTCATAAATCATGGTACCCACTATCATAAAATCACTTTGGTAGTGTTATTACATTCCCTAAAAGCAACTAAACACCATTTATTGTTGTTGTCAAAAACACTAAAATAGTCGTAACTTCTAAGAAGATCAAGATTGAGCTCTGCCGTAGAGATATTTTTATTGCAAATAATCGCAACTATCATCCTGTTTCGTTTAATCTACGAGTTTTTGCCCATCCTGTATATTAATACACAAAGGAAACATTTGTACCTCTTTTTATGACAATTACGCGAACGGTGGAACATGAAATTTGGCACAATTAAAGTTTACATTGCGGACTGCAGAAACCTTTCTTTTTTTAAATATTATAATATTAGAAATACAAAAAATGAAGAAAAATAAACATTGCACACCCTCCATTTATTTGACATACATGAAAATATACACATAGGGTAAGGGCGAGGATTGGCTATATATGTTATTACCATCACGCTCGTCACTGTCGTGTTCCGGTTTGGAAGGTAAGGTAGCCGGTTCGCTTATGCATGTGATATTAAGACCCCGCCACCTAATGATATAGAAAAATACACAAAATATATATCCACTAGCTGTTATATGTTGACCCGACCTATTAGTAATATTCATGCAAAATTTGAAGTAAATCCATGCAGTACTTTTTGAGTTTACCCCGGACATACATACAGACAAACAGACAAACAGACAAAAATTCTAAAAACTATATTTCTGGCTTCGATATCGATTGTAGATCACGCCCCAAGTATTCTTTTAAAAAAATATTTAATGTACAGTTTTGACTTTCCTACGATTTTATTATATGTATATAGATTATTGTATAATTACTTCAATACCAGGTGATTAAGGGATCGTGTGGGAGTAAATTAAAGATTTGCGTGCTCTTTGGAATATCAACGTAAAAGTAACGTTTCTATCCCTCAGTAATCTATTTGCACACGTATTCCATTTACTTCCGGCTCGTCCGGCTTCATTAGGCCTTCTGTCATCGAGTTTACTAATGAAATATACATTTTATCAACCGACGAAAAAACGGAAGTTACAGAATTATATATACTCATATCATGTACGTAATATTTTTGGAATTGAGTAATATTTGAGTATCGTGATCTATGTCCAAGCACGTGTACTAAATTTCTTAAGTTTATGTATATTTATATGTTTGTGTGTGTCCACGTAATTTTTGGGAACTAAACACCATATCGAGATAATTCTTTTTGAGATATTTTATAGATTCAGGCGTTACTTTGCGGAAATCCATTGTTCAGACGAAGAAAACTAGTTATTTTGCAATTTTCCGCGAACTTTTAAGTGTACCTTTGTGGTGTTACTGAAAAGGAAAACATAAATGCGGTGTAAGAAATGGAACAAACTTACCGTAGGTCTGAAAATAATGAAGACCCCAGCGGCACAGTTATCCACCCTCGTCCACCACACTTCACACCACACTTTATACCACGACAGCACCAAAAATAAAAGCACACAAAGTAGTACAGATTACCTTTTGAAGAATATGGACGTGAAGATTCTCTACTGTAGGAATATATAATATATGCATATGTATGTATATATTGAGATGTAGGAAGATACCACAACCACGAAACGGTAATAAGAACTTCAATGTCATCACTGGTTTGTATCAGGTTACCAGTAAGAATAGATCTTCAATGCAATAGGAAGTGGTTTTTTGCTGTATCAAATATATTGTAATTTAACTTTTTAAATTTGTATTTTGCTTATATTTTAGTATGACCGCCCCGTTGGATGAGTAGTTAGCGACCCTGACTACGCAATCGACGGGGCACGGGTTTGATCCCCGACGGGGACGAGCATTTGTGTGATGAGCATAAATGTTTGTATTTCCGGGTTTGGGTGTTTATTAAATATATTCTAGTATGTATATATAATTATTTCTATGTATTAGTATCGTTGACTAATACCCATAACACAAGCAAATAACTTGCTTACTTTGAGGTTAGATCAGTAAGTGTAAATTGTCCCCTGAATATTTATTATTAGTGTTATTAGTATAAAATTTAATGTTTGACATGATGATTAAAATGTCTTCAATGCATATTATTGTTTTTTCTTCTTTTAATTGTTAACTGCCCGTTGTCTAGGGGTTAACCTATTCGGCTCAGACCATGAAGTCCCGGGATAGATCCCCGGGTTGGGGAAAAATTGTTATTTCTTCGCATCATTAAAGTCTTCACTGTCTATGATCAATGGGTATCTCTTATACATTAGGAGAGTCATCTGCCAGTTTTTTATCCTGTGAAATAAAATAAGAATGAAATAATAATTAAAGACATTACCTATTACCCATGATTTTGTTCGCGTGGCTTCTTTTTATGATAGCTATATTTATGATAAAGGCTATGGTAATTTTTTTAGCAGACTGAGCCAATATAGTATTACTGAGCCAAAATTATATTACTAGTTTGGCTCAGTCTGCTAAAAAAAATTACCATAGCCTTTATCATAATTATAGCTATCATAAAAAGAGAAGTTTACAGGTAATAAACCTCAAAAACTATTAATTTTGTTAATTTATGTTTATTTGTTTTCAAAGTTGATTTAAATAAAAATAAGAATGTTTCATCCAAATATTAAAGCGTTCAAACAAATAACCCTTCTATTATGTTATATGTAAATTATAGTTTCTTTTTTTATATATCATAAGATAGCAAACAAGCAGATGGGTCTCCTGATGGAAAGAGTCAACCATCGCCTATAAACACCAAAAATGTTAATGATGCGTTGCTATCTTGTGGCGAGGTCTAATGCCATATGCATAAGTTTACCGGCTACCTTACCCTCCAAACCGGAACACGACAGCGACTAGCACTGACGATATTGCGGCAGGAATAGGTAAGGCGGTGGTACCAGACCCGGTCGAGCCGATGCAGAACTCTACCACCTAGTAGTCACGATGATAGTGACGCACATAGCCACTCGGTCGCCTTTTACGACCTGCCTGGCAGAACGGCAGTTGGTCTATTCTTCAAAGGAGCTCAAGACCAACACGGGGAGATTTTTTGCCTAATTTCTTTAAATTACTAGGAAAACACAATAGAACAAGAAAATCACTGCTACATGAAAATAAAAGGCAAAAAGTTTCCGCGTTTCCGAATAACAGTAAATTCCATCACTATAATTTAACTACAGCGAAGTGGTGCAACGCTGCCTGCATTATTTAAAACGAATAGGTTTCTTTCGTGCATTTTAATTTTCCTTCCCGTCGTCGACTATTAGTTTTTTTGTTTTAATGATGATATGACAATGAGTCATAAAGGAAAAGCCAATATTTATGCTATGTCTGTATTATTTTTTATAATTAGACTTCTGAGTTGTCTATATTCTATACTAACATTATAGATGTAAGATTTGTTTGTTATGGATAATCTCAAAATCTACTGGACTGATTTTAAATTTTGGTAGAGTTCTGCATTAACTCGCCTAGGACTAGTACCACCGCATTCCTGCCACAATAGCAATAGTGCTTTTCTGTGTCTTGTTCTGGTCTAAAGGTAAGAAAGCCGGTAAACTTATGCATGTGGCATTAGACCTCGCCATAAGATAGCAACGTACCATTAACATCTTTGGTATCTATAGACGATGGTTGACTTTTTCCACCAGGAGACCCATCTGCTTGTTTGCTTTTTTATGATATTCAAAAAAATCATTAATTATTTTATCACTGAATAACACATGATAATTTTTTAATTAACAAAATTATATTGACATTTATAATATTAGTACGAAATGAAACATTTAGATTTTATTACTAGTTGCAGCGTGCAGACCGCTGCATTATAAAAGTTTTTGGTGAATCCCGTGGGATTACCTATTTTTTCCGAGATAAATAGTAGTCTATGTGCTATTCCAGGTCATCATTCACCTGTATGCCGAATTTCATTCAAATCCGTTTAGTAGTTTTTGCGTGATCGAATAACAAACATCCAAACCTTCACATTTATAATACGAGTATTAATATAGATTGGTCTGACTTCTACATTTACACTATAACAGTTATTATAACGAGGTTAGATTTGTTAGACTCAACAACTATTGGAATAATTTTACCTTTATAAAATAAAGCTACATTATCACTGAGGCTAAAATAGGCTTCTTTTTTACTCGATTAAAAAGAATTATAGGGTGTAGGTACTCGAACGAAGTCGCGGGGAGCCGCTAGTCTATAATATTTGTATTGTATATATTTGTAATGAATAAACTCAAAAACGACTGGACTGATTTTACAGTTACGCTATCCAGAAGTGACATAGGCTACTTTTTTATCTTAAAATAAGTGATTGATTTTCCCCGTGTTGGTCCGGTCTCCTAGACCAACTCCCGTTCTGCCAGGCAGGTCGTAAAAGGCGACCAATAGGCTATTCGTGTTACTTCTATAGGACTACAAGGGGGCAGAATTCCGCAACGACTTATCCGGGTAGTTGATACCTCTGCCTTACCTATTTTTGCCGCAATATCGTCAAGCTTGTCATTATCGTGTTCCGGTTTGGAGGGTAAGGTAATCGGATGAGTAATGCATCATTAACATCTTTGGTGCCTATAGACGATGGCTTCTCTTGCCATCATGTTACTTTTACAAGACTATATGTAACCCATTGAAATGTTTTATTTATTAGGCCTTAGCGTGCGTTTTTCATAGGACGCATTTTTATTTTTTTGATATGTAGGGGTTAGTATAAACTTATGTTAATTACAGCTAATAGTTTTTCAATCACTATAATTTTGTATTAATTTTACAGTAAACCAAATAACAGAATGACAACCAATCCATCCGATCGTCAGATATTTTCTTAACGTCACCTCGCCGTCACAAGTATTCTTTTTTATAGCGCTCGATGTCATAGACTACAACAGCGGCGCGTAACACTTAAATTCAAGTTTGTGGGATCGCAACTCTTGGAATCGCCATCTTGGAAAAAGGGATGCAAAGGGTTCTCACGCTGTATCTCGTAAACTTGTAACCCCACAGAAATTTTATGAAGAGATTATTTTGAGAAAATTAAAGTGTCTACCACTTTATTCATATTACTTATTATCGTAAAATAAAAAAGTTATTAACAAAACCACCTGAAAATTATGCAACTTAGAGCGTTTCGAATCGTTGACGATCAGGCTATTTCGAAATGGCTTGACTCTTTGATATTATGCAGAGATGTAGGTTCGCTCTGCATCTTTTATCGCATCTATCATGGAGAGTGTTCCGACGAGTTGTTTGGATTAATTCCCGCTGCTGAATTCCTTCATCGGATATCGCGTCAAAATTTAAAGTTCACCTCACCATCTCGATGTCTGGAAATCCACAACCGTGCGGTTCTCGCGGCACTTTTTGCCTCGCACTGAACTTTTGTGGAATCAATTATTGGCGCAGGTTTTTCCGAACAGATACGACTTGGGACCTTCAAGAAAAGAGTTTACTAATTTTTGAAAGGTCGGCAACGCAACTGCTAAACAAGAGGTATTGCGGATGTCCGTAGGCGGCAGTAATTACTTAACATCAGGTGCGTCTGCTCATTTGCCCCTCTTCCACAAAAAAAGTTTCTTTTGGACGTTATAACTTTTATCGGTCATTTTATAATAAAATGACATCTGAGCAGTCTCATAGAGAGCAGTCTAATTTTTTATTAATAATTTTCACTACTTCATTAATTTATCTCTATTTTACGGCGCTTATACGATGAAAACGAACCATTAGACTTAGTTTTCTATTACATATTTCTTTATTCATATTATCATTTTCTTAAAATTCCTATGAGAAAAAGCCTTGATAAAAAATTAAAAATAACACATAAATGAAAAAAATATATATATGAATATAAAATATATAAATATTTATATATTTTTTATTCACATATGTGTAAATAACAAATAAATGAATGAAAAACATAGGAGATAGATACCCTTCCATACAATTTTGGGCCCTCTTGTAATAAGATGAAAATTATGTCAATAAATAGTTAATTTAACATTATATTAATAACTGAAAATTTTACAGATTTTAGCAATCTGACAACAGAGATATAAGATATTCAGTAAAAGTGAGGTTACGGTAGTATGGTAATGTTTAACCATGTACTATACGAGCAACTGATACTTGTAATACAGGCAACAATGTTTCATGTTTATAAATTGACACAATACTTAAACACAGATTTTTGGAAACCACAAATTAAAGGAAGCCTCCCTGTACCCACCTGTACCTAAAATAGCGAAAACAGATTATCCGCACTCCGCAGTCCGTGACAGCGACGAGCTGTCAGTGATATCAGTAGTATTTGTTACTTTTAGCCATTGACGTGTATAGTCAATGCTTTTAGCGGTATTAAATCCACAGACATTAAACATTATTAAATTCAATGTAATGTAATCAATCGATTATTATTATTTTTTTCTTTTAATATTATAAACGGTCTGTAAAATAAGTATGGTACTTACTGTTGCTTAAATAAAATATTAATCAAGAGATAGACTTTTACATGTACCTACAAGGTTCCATTTTGGTTAAAATTATTTACATAAATCGATTAGAATTTTATCGATTATACAATTTTAGTACTGCATACTTATTTTCGTTATTTCTTTTTTCTCAGAAAGCGGATAAGGCTCTTATTTTAAACTTTAAAATAGAGAAATAGTACAGTGATTTTAAATCGCACTTACATTTGGGCCCAAAAATCACCCTCTCCTTTGCAGTGGAAATTATTCGCTAAAAATGAGATTCCTCTCTATAAGATTGTTCTAATGCCATTTTATTGTAAAATCTCCAGTAAAAGTTATAACGCCTAAAGGAAAATATGTTAAAAAAACACTTACCTTTGCCATGGTACACGAGTAATGGAGGTCTCTACTATCAATTAGAGTTCCCATCCATCATGCAACACATGAAAGAATTATCGATATGTTATTTCGAGAAAATAACACATCACGAAAATTCACTATCATAAGCCACGGCGGCCCTGCCCAAGTTCAGAAGGCCCTGCCACGTACTTTCCTATCCCGATAATCCCATACCATCAACAATCCAGATTTAGGTACAAATACACACACGACTCAACCGTCATCGCCGGTCTCGACGACGAAGACTTCTCTGTCGCTCCGCGCATAACGCAGGTCGTAATGACATTACTCCGCCCACCACATTTAGTCTGAACGCCGCACTAAACTGAGGTCCGGTCTCACAGGAGACAGTCCTTAACGCGGAAGCTTATAGCCCCAATTTTAGTTTAAACTCTGGCTTACCACTTCGCTCGCGCCATAACTTCGGTGACGCAATATCGACCCATAAAGTCAACTGTAATTATAGTAATTTCGAAAAGTAAATTAAATTAAAAATAAACCCTGATAATATGTATATTTTATTTTTTGCCACGCTATATTAGACTTCACTTAATTGTGGGAGTAACATAGACTACATATTTTTTACCCAACTGGGCTTGAAATAGGATTATATTTATTTCAAATGGGGTTGTAGTCGGTAGTTTTTATAATAATTATCCAGTATTTCAAAATTTTTACTGTGTTTCCTTGTTTTCTGATAATATAACTATGTACTTGTATAAATCTGTACTGCCATTAGAGCTATCGCACTAACATAACGACGGCATTTAGGCGTTGACATTGACCCAATTCGTTTTACTTTTATTGTTACAATATTTCAAAGGAATTTGTAATCAAATACTTTAACCAAAACCTTACTGAGACCCAAAATATAAAAGAAACTTTTTAATGGCGGACACGACAAGCCACCGTAGGTCAAATTGAAGTTGTGTAAGGCTGTGGGTAGTTGAATAAATACGCGTATAAGATAGAATGACTATTATTTAGCAGATTTGTAACATAAGTCGCTCGAGGCATTGTCTTCGTTATTCATTCTATTATAAATCCATTATTTCGTCATAGAAGGTTACTTTTAAGGTCCAGTCAAATTTTCAGAGGTTGTTCAGAAACGATGATATGTTTTATTTATGTAATAAGAAAAATAATTTCAAATATTCAAAATTCCATTTTTATCCGACACAATCCAATTTCAATGTTTTAGTGTATTTAACCAAATTAAAAGTTACTGGAAAATGTACTTAGAGCGGCATATGACACACTGCCAGCTTTACAGAGTTCGTTCACAAGACTTAGTGCACCCAGTTCATGAATTTAGTAGGATATTTTTACACTTATTTACGTAATGACTATACTATAGGAGCTATATCGAAAAACGTAACACGATAACAGACCCGCCTTTTTTGTATAAAATGTTAGAAACTAAACTACTGCCGGATACTTTTGTACAAATTTACGAACTATAATATTATATTATATATAAGTATATTATATTTCAGATAATTTTCAGAGCTGTTCTAAAATAAATAGGTTTAGGTAGGTACTCGTCAATGAAACGAAATAAATATAACGACATCGTCATGAATCGTCACATGAATCGTCACTGTCGCTCGATGAGCTCTCCTCAACATCCATACTATCCATATTATCCATACTATCCATACTTCCATACTTCCATACTAATATTATAAATTCGAAAGTAACGCTGTCTGTCTGTCTGTCTGTCTGTCTGTCTGTCTGTTACGCTTTCACGCTTAAACCACTGGACCGATTTTCATGAAATTTGGCATAAACATAGATAAGACGTTGAGAAAGGACATAGGCTACTTTTTATCGCGGGAAAATGTCTCATTCCCACGGAAAATAAAATTAATCGGAAGAAAGCGTAGCGTAAAGCGTAATGTAGTGCACATTTACTAGATGTCGCTGCACGAAAATACATCGCGTTAACGTATTGAAACACCTATACATGTAATAAAATCGTTGACTTAATCTTGATATTTCTTTTTTGTTTGTGTGTTTGTTTATTTATTAAACGCGCTTATTTCTGGAACAATAAGTTGGAATGAAAAAAAAAGACTTTGTGTGTGATAGCATAGCTTAATTCATTAGAATTTAGGAAGGTTATAGACTATCAAGCATTACGTTACTACGTTACAATTATTCTTGGTTTAGTTAAAATATCGATATTCGTAAACTAAGTCGGAAGAAAATCGCTATTGAACTGCTATATCCGCGTGCGCCGGCGTAATGGATAAGTATACGTTAGTACAATGTACTACAAATATATTGATTTTAAGTAGATCTACAAAAAAGTCCGCGACACTATATATCTATCTCTTATAACAACAACACAATAAGGAATTTTGAGCCGAAAAATTGTTAAAAATTAATAAATGCATTTTGAGCAGTAGGATTATTATGCGCAGGTGTACGCAGGCATATTAATCCTTACTAACGTAAAGTACCTACTTCATCAACACGAAAATCTTAGGAAGATAAACTGTAGCTATTATACCAAGTTATTTGGATGCATAGTTTAATAAAAATTGTAAAATGAAAATAATTCAACAATAGTAGGTATTTACCGAAAGGTTGTGCGAGACGCGGCGCGCTACTCACCGCCGAACGAGAATCGAACATTGCTGAGAAGAGCCGAACTGTGAATGCGTTGGCTTTACTATACTTTTTAAGGTTCCATATTCAAAGTTTAAAACGGGACTCTATTACTAAGACACCACTGTCTGTCCACAGACAGACAGACAGAGTTACTTCCGCGTTTATAATATTAGTATGGATAGTATGGATAATATGCGATCGATATAATTAGGTACTTATTGGGTCACAACACTACAACTATCAAATTAGAACTGTCATCAAGAAAATAAAGAAGTGGAAATAGTATAGTTCCTAATTTTAAAATTTGGACGGAACTTCTTTTTTTGTATATTATTAAGTAACAAAAACCAGATCCCTTACGGGGTAGGCAGAGAGAGCAGATTGCCATACATCAACGTTATTTTTATCAGAAAACTGACTAAACACATTTTTGAATTGCTCTGGGAACTGAACCCGGTAACTCATATGGTTAACATCACACAAGCGACAAAACACATGGAAAACAGTAAAACTGCGAATACTGACATCCGATGTCCTGCATCTCTGAAATCCTGAATCAGGTCTTCGTCAAACTTATACCAACCATATGGGATCAAAGGAGAAATATGCCTCCACGAATAGAATCGTTTAATAAATGACCAAATTTCTATGGTAATAACCATAAAACTATAAAGCAGAATTGACAACATTTCATTTTTTTAACACCCTTATACTATATTTTTAACTAAAACTAGATTGAAAATTAGAATACCCGTATTTTTTATTTTCTCAAAGAACACGGGCCAGACTCCATACATCATTATTTTTATTAATCATCTGAAAGTTTCAATAATTCTGTAAGAGTCGATATTAATTCCTTACCTTATCCACATTTTTTATATATTTTTTAAACTTGGGAAATAATAGATAAAGATACAGTTGAAATTTATGGTTAGATGAACGTAAATATTTAACAACACGTATTTCTTTCCTTAATACTCTATGGTTACGATACTTATTGACAACTGATAAGTTGTCCGATGCAAAATAAGCGACGAGTGACGGCAAGACGTGTAGACACTTGACATACCCAATAACCATTTACCATAGATTACACATACTGTTTTCAGAGGAACTCTCAGACACGAACGTCGATAGTAATTGCTGTAAAATAATAAAGAAAGCTATTGTTTGCTTTAAACTATTCCTTTGTATAAAACAGTGAGTATTTCAATTTGGTTATTATATGTAATAAAGATGGTTGTATATGTTAACTTATTTATATTTAAAGTATATGAAATAAAATGTTTTGTATTTATACAATGGTAACATTTAAGATAGCAGAAATCAATCAAAGTCTTTATATTTTTTATATAACTATTCCTAGATATATATTTTGTTTTATTGATTTAAAAAACGTATAAAATTATTTCACTTAATTTAATATTTGCTACTTCAAAAGACACACAAGGGATGTTCACAACTAAAACGGCCCATGTTTTTTCATTCATTTTGATATTTATTTTAACTCTTAAAGTTCTCCTCATTCTATATAGACGTAAGTGCCAAATGACATCATTTATACGGGTGAATGATGGTACGCCTTTGCTTTTTGTGACCCGACAAAAAAGCACTTGTCACTATGACATTTATGGAATAAACGTCGAGTATTGTAAATCATTAAACCATTGTTTACATTTGATCATATTTCTATAAAGCGTTCTAGGTTGCAGTAATATTATTTCGAAATATCAAATAAATCCAAGTAGTGTTTACAAATAGAGCAGAGACGAGTCGCTGAAGCAGGTCTTTGATAATTTTCTAACACAAATAAACAATACGGAGAGTGGTTAAGTGAAAGATTGACATATTTGACATTATCGTATGATGACATTCCTATTATACTTTTTAAACTATATGTTTTTAGCAAAGCAAAGGTATTATCTTATTCTGCCGTATAAGTGACGTCACAGCATGTTTTTGCACTATAATTCTTTTCTCCAGTATTGTGTAACGAAAAAATTTAAAAAATATATATTATTAATCAGGATTGAAAAATAAAGAAATGGTATTTTTATTTTGGCAACTTAATATTTTTGAAATGTTGTCAATTGAGAATATCTTCCTTTTTAGGGTTCCGTACCTAAAAGGATAACGGGACCCTATTACTAAGCCTTCGCTCTCTGTCTGTCTGTCACCAGGTAGAAGCAGAATCGAGTACAGAAGTTAACGACGGTTCTTCAGTATGCAGTTTTTTACCTGTGAACCTGTATAATATTAAAATGTATAAAATACATACAAATATACATTCAAATATTCAGTGGGACGAGATACATGCATAGCAAAATTACTTTCCAAACGACGTTTATAAATTTAAGCGTAACCTTACTAACGAAGCTCGTCTCTCGTAACTAGAAACTGGCAACTGAGTTATCAACAGATTACCGGTGCTATAAAACGAGAATATAAATTCAATCAACCTACAACTTACAAGGAATCTTAAGTTATTTTATACTAACTGTGTTCGCGACTTCATCCGCTTGGAAAAATTTTTAGTGTAAAAGTAGCCTAAGTTACTCCTTATAATTTTGTTAATACACTTGATGTTTTACAAATCACTTTAAACTTTAATTAATATCGCCAACCGATTTCGCCTATTACGGCACCTTCAGGGCTACGAGACTTTTACGGGAAAGTCTCGTAGCCCTGAAGGTGCCGTAATAGGCGAAACCGGTTGGCGATATTAATTAAAATTTAAAATGATTTGTGAAACAGTACAAGTGTATTAACAAAATTAAAAATGGAGTTTCACCAAGTGCCGACGATAAAAAGTGTTGAATATACACCTTATAACATCAGCTATCTGCCGGTGAAAGTCCCGTCAAAATCAGTCCAGCCGTGTCAGAAATTAGCCGTAAGAGACAGACAGACGAAAATTGTGAAAAATGTAATTTTGTTATATGTTCTCTATGAACATCCATATGAGTATAGTAATTACTAAATGAGTAAGAAGCAGTTATTTTATATTACAAGAAGACACTCTAATTTTATTTAATTGTATAAATGTATAGACTAGCTGGCCCGCGCTCATTTATCTGTTGTTAGAGTAACTGTTCATCAATGTAAGAAATTTTATACAATAATTCATCCCCTATTTCAGCCTGTTTAAGCAAAAAGTATGTATAACCCCGAGCCTTTAACTATCTCTTTGCCAAATTTCATCAAAACCGGTGCTGCGGTTTTGTTTACGCTTTTACAATAAGATTCCCGAAGATATAAAAGATTTAGGTACCTATAAATAAACATAAGACTTAAAACACAATTATGTTAAAACAGTTGTTATAAAATTTCATATTTTTTTGAGGACAAAAATCCTGGAAATAATTGATCTTTATATCAGTCTTTGACTATTATTGTAATGTACCAAAATTTTAATTGGCCAAACCGGCCAAGTGCGTGCCAAACCACGCGTAATGTCGGGTTCCGTAATCGCCTATCACAAAAATGTGGACTAAAAAGAGAGCATTTTAATTGTTTAATACTATAAAATTTTAACTTATTTAACGCTGATTATAGATACATCTGCTTTACTAATCACCGGCTGTTAAAACTTTTTAAGTACTTACTTTTTGTAAGTTGGTTGAATACTATTTGTAAACTTGTAAAGCCTGCTTAGCCGTGATAGTTTTCTTTTTAAATTCATTATTTATACTATTACTGTGAAATTTTTACACGTCCAAAAGCAACTATTTAGTCGGCAGAGGTGAGGGACATTTGACTCTAACAAAAATTAGCACTTTAAAGATTAATATTTCACAAACGGATCACTTAATCAAAAAACTGAATGCACAAACCCACAATATTTTTTGAATACCTATTACCTATAAATGATATTTTGGAATACACGGAAAAAAATAACATATTAAATGAAATAATAAAATAAACAATAAACAAATTATTATTTAGGAGGAACCCTTGAAATAATTTTCAACATTTTGTTTTACCACTGTCGGAGTGACCAATACGTTTATTTGAACTAAATTACAGCTATCTAGTATGAATAATCTCTGAACTAGGCTGCGGACGGACAGATGAATTGACAGTTAGAAGTATCGACCCATCAAAGGTGCCTTTAAAGGTTAACTTGAGTAAAAAATTGTGACTGACTCTAACCGTAAAATCGAGACATACCCACACACAGATGGATCCTAAGTAGGCACTTAACTCACTTGAACAGCATTGATTGTTTTACCGAGTTTAACTGTGGTACCATAAGCTCCCAGGTTTGATTTTCAAGTCAAATAAAAATATTATTGATTTTTAACCGACTTCAAAAAATTAGGTTTGATAACCTAATTTTTTGAAGTCCATATGTATGAAATATTGTTGGAATTGGATAATAATTTAGTAATATGATCAATTTTGTCGATTGGCAAGATTGTAATCCACATCACCGCATTTTTATAAATTCACATTTTACAAAGTTCACAAACAAGCAGATGTCTCTCTGGATGGAAAGATTATCCACCATTGGTACCAAATTAGGGCGAAACATTGCATAACTCTACCACCGAGACATCACAATAGTAGTGACACGTTAGGCCAATCTTTTACCTTATATAAACTACTAGCAGTCACTTCGTCCGCGTGATCAAAAAACATTACTTCCGGTTTTTAAACGGACAAAATAGTAGCCTATGCCACTCGAGGACAATATAGCTTTCTAAAAATTTTTTGACTTTGAAAATCAGTCAAGTAGTTTTTGAGAAGTTAAATCGTTACAAACAAACAATCAAATCTTTCCTCTTTATTAATTATATAAGATAAGATAAGATAGATTTTATAAGAATAGCAGATGGTTTATTCCTCAAAGAGGGAATGGACCAACATCTTACCAACTCAATAACGACTATACTTTGTTCCGATAACCGGGATAACCTTTACGTAGTCTTCTTAGAAGTCACAGGTAAACAACTACTGAGATTTTGATTATCGACTAAGATATATATATATATATATATATATATATATATATATATATATATATATATATATATATATATATATATATATATATAATTCAGACCAACCGGCTCGCATCGGGTACGGCCAGACGGCATTTTTTAATACTGTAAAGGAAATTGAAATGTATAAACAGGAATTACAGTTCATATTTCCGTCACATTCACGTTCCACGGTGACTGAACGGCTCCGAAAGGACTCCGCGACAGATAGCCGGTTCTGCTATGATTCAGACGGATCGGCTCGTTCTATCTGGCCCAGGTAGCATTTTTACAATGAGGTAAAGGAAATTTGTACGTATAAACAGATAAGTAGTATATAGTTCATATGTTCGTCACATTCATGTTCCGCTGACATTGAACAGCTCCAAATGGTTCCAAGCTGCTTCGTACAACTACGAACTGCCCCGTAGAGTTCCGAATGGTTATCCGTCGGCATGCGTTGGGGCCATTCGGAGCCGTATGAGTTATGACCATCGCGGAATGGGAATAGAGAACAGCGGTGCAGCAAATCGAGACATTTCAGTGACACACGGCTTCTGCACACATGCAGCCTTCCTCCGCCTCCATGCCGCCGAACGGATGTGTATGCACACCGCCTCCACGACATACATACACATCCGTTCCCAAGCGGCTGCATGCGAGCCGGTCAATGTAAATCGTACCTAATCCCGAAAAAACCTCAATAATATTTTGATCCAACCCGGAGGCCAACCCGGAGACCTCATAATCTGAGTGGAATAATAATTTGGGGTAAAACAAAATAATTTCGTTAGAAAAGCAAAAGACATTAACCTTTAGTCCGCGGTCGTCACAGCCGTACGTGACACAATTTAATTTCTACAAAATTGCCTACAAACACTTGTTACCCGAGGTGATGGATTAATCGGAACTAAAACGATACTTTGTTAACTTGTCGCCGAACTAGTTTTCATACAACATTTCATCACCCATTTAGCCCCTTAGAGGATGATTTATGAAAATTAAAAATAAACCAATATTTGACTCCGAGTTTTCAACTATTTCCGTGCCAAGTTTTATCAAAATTGGCTTAGCGAAAACGTAACAGACAAACAGGCAGACTTTTGCATTTATAATTAACTAGCTGACACGCGCAGCTTCGCACGCGAGTAGATTAACATGTCGTCGAAATAGATTTTCACACAACTTTTATTCCTTATTTCAGCCTTTTAGGAGTTGATTTTTGAAAAAAAATTAGCCTATGTTTGACCACAGGTCTTCGACTATTTCCATGCCACTTTTCATAAAAATCGGTACAGCAGTTTAGCCGTGAAAACGTAACAGATAGACAGAAAGACTTTCACATTTATAGTATTACTAGCTGTGCCCGCGACTTCGCTTACGTGGAAAAATTTCTAAAATAAAAACCCGCATAGTTCCCGTTCCCGTGGGATTTCCGGGTTAAGAACTATCTATCCTATGTCCTTTCTTGGGTCTCAAACTATTTATATTTGTACCAAATTTTATCCAAATCGGTTCATTGCTTTAGCCGTGAAAGCGTAACAGACAGACAGACAGACAGAGTTACTTTCGCATTTATAATATTAATATGGATTATATAGTAATACATGTAGTATATAGTATGGAGTATGGATAGTATGGATGTTAGTACGGAAAGTGTTTAAGTTTTGGTGAGTGAAAACCTATTAATTTAAAATTATCATTTTCATTAACGTTTTATAATATTTGAGCTTTTCATTAAAATGTCTCTCAACATACTTCTATGACCCATTTTTTTTATTTTCCCGCTATGTGTGTAGATAAGGAAGCTACACTGATTTTGCCTCGATTTTCGAAAATCGAGGATTCACGAGATCTCCACATTTTGTTTGGTCCTAGGAAACTTTTCCGACTATTTTCACAGTGACGTATGTCTGTATATAAATATACTAGCTGTGCCCGCGACTTCGTTCGCGTGGAAAAAATTCTAAAATAAAAACCCGCATATTTCCCGTTCCCGTGGGATTTCCGGGATAAGAACTATCCTATGTTCTTTCTTGGGTCTCAAACTATATTTATACCAAATCTTATCCAAATCGGTTCAGTGGTTTGGCCGTGAATACGTAACAGACAGACAGACAGACAGACAGACAGACAGACAGAGTTACTTTCGCATTTATAATATTAGTATGGATAAATATAAATATTCAAGGGACAAATTACACTAACTGATCTAAACCCAAAGTAATCAAATTATTTGCTTGTGTTATAGGTGTTAGTCAACGATACTAATACATAGAAATACATGTATAAATACAAGAATATATTTAATATACACCCAAACCCGGAAATACAAACATTTATGTTCATCATACAAATGCTTGTCCCCGTCGGGGATCGAACCCGAGCCCCGTCGATCGCGTAGTCAGGGTCGCTAACCACTCGACCAACGGGGTATATAATATGTGTGTATGTAAACGTCTCATAGCTTTTGAATGATTGGGCCAATCGAAAAGTTGATGGCATTCGATTGGATTCGCTCAACTTAGATTTCCTGAAAATTCAAACCAATTCGGTCCTGAAGATTTTAAAACATTTTGAAAAAATCTCGAAAACAATTTTGGCTATACAGTCTTTTTTTAATATTATTTCCAAATAAATGTACCGATTGAGTACAAAATCTAAAAAGCTCTATTTCTCAAAAAACTGCGTCCAGTGTATAAATTGCATCAAAATCGGTTTATCCATTCGTGGGTTATCATTCTAAAATAAAATAAAGAAGGGGACGAAAATCTAACCATTCATTGTTTATCTTCTACAATGTTTTAGTACTTAAAAACTACGTCGAATGCCATTTCAAAAATTAAAATCGAATAAATTTTCAAAAGTTACAGCTTTTCAAATATTAAAATTACGTTTTCTTTAGCAAAGTTACTTAATATTTTTGAAATAACTTTCAGGCTAATATACTGATTTATTTATTAACCTAGTCAGTTTTCTGCTTAAAAACTGCGTCAAATTCCTTTTCTTTGCCTCAGATTATTAACAGAATTATTTGTTGTATGAATTATTAGTCTAGTGTGGATTGTCAATGGTCACATATGACCATTAACTATCGTGTTCTTCAATATGTACTGTCTTTACCAATCGACCTGTATATCAGTGCAATTCACTAAAGCAAAACTCGCTTACACAACTGTATTTTTAACTGCAATATTTCTGTCAATTGGCAATTTGATCTTCAATTGACAGAAATAAATTCCTACACTTTATTGTAACAAGTTAATTGAGATCGAATTTAAAGTCGGTTGCTATGATAGATTTGGACTCAAAAAGAGACCGAATGATTAAGTTATATCTTCCCTCCCTATCTACTCATGTGGTATACTGCCAGGTAGGTCGTAAAAAACGAATGATTGACTATACTTGTCACTATCTATTACTACTAGGTGATAGATTTTCGCAACATCTCACCCGGGTATCAAGCACCGCCTTATAGCCCGGCTAGATATGTATGGCTACAGCGAAGATTCATGCTATTGCGATGTGTTCGGGCTATCCCAAACTGCTTCGCGAAGGGAATTGACGCGTCACTGCTGAGGGTGTCAAACTGCGATCCGCAGGTGATATTTGTGCGACTCATGATAAAGAAACTATAATAATTATAATTACGATAACAATGATAATAATAACAAATTATAATTTATCCGCATACATATTATGTTTAGCTAATTTCATGTATAAGCCGTATTTTGTTATCAACTAGTGTATCGACGTATGCTAATTTATTTTGTTCCATGGTAGAACATACGACGATGACCTTTATGTTTATGAAGCTGTATCATAAGGTCGTAATCTTTGGGCGAATTAAATACAGTACACATTAGCAAAAAATAAAAAAATAAGCAACGTATGTTCATGAATTACAATTTGGGAAGAAAACATTTTAAGGAATGTTACAATATTCTTGTTTACTTTGTCGTGGGCCGCACAAATATAACCTGCCGGCCGCGGTTTGGTGACCGTGGTCGCGATGTAGTTCGTAACAACATCGTACTAGCGCGAACTTTCGCCGTAGGCCGATATATGTAGTTTTTACCCATTTCTGCTGCAATAGCGTCGATACTTAGTGTTAATTTGAATGGTAAGGTGATCGGTAGACTTATGCAAGCAGCATCACCATCCCGCCACACGGATAGCAACGTACCATCAACATCTTTGGTGTCTATAAGTGATAATTTCCCTTTCTATCAGGAGAACCATCTGTTTATTTGCTACCTAATTATACAGGTTGTCCCAAAAAGTAGTGTCAAGCGGAATTGCAAAGATAAGGTACCCCTTGGGGTACCCGAATCACCCCTATGTATGTTCCGCGATTTTGCACAGTTTTCGAGTTATGAATTTTTTATGTGTTTTTGAGAATTTTCTACCGGAACAATTTTAAAAATTTCTAAAAAAAACAGTAGAAGACTTTTTAGGATTTTTGTTTTTTTATGTGAAGAGTCATAAATTGTGCCTTTCCGCTTAAAAGATTCAGCTTTTTAAATATGATGGAAATAATGAAAATCTAAGTGTAAAGTAAAAATTTTACGTTCTGAGAACTATGACTTCTATTTTCAACATAAAATTAAAAAGCTAAACAGGCAATTTTATGGTTTCTAACTAAAGTTTAAAACTTTTTCAGAGTCTCAGCTTTCATAATCATAAAAAAAATTGTACTTAATGGAGATACTTTTGCTATAATTTACCTCCAAAGACATCAAGGTGGAAAATTCTTAAAATTACCAATTCGAATAATTTTTTTTTGTTCAATTTATTATTCCTTTTAGGTTAATTAGTTTGTTAATCAGCCAAAAATGGCTGCAAAAAAGCTAAGATTTAAATATTGGGAGGTTTTTTAATTTTAAGATTCATTAATTTTGTCATTCGTTCTCGTGAATCATGTTTTGTGCTCCAATAAACCGATTTATTGCTATCTCTCTCAATTTTGTTCGTTCGAGAGGGGCAGTGCGTCGTTGGAAGCACGCGACCGAAGCTTCGTTGGTTGTAAGCATTGGTAAGCCGTCATAAAGGGATAAGGTGCGGGAGGGGTATGGGGCAGTGCGATGCGAATGTTGGTCTATTATCTCAGCGGCCAGTCGCTTGCTTGCCTTTGCACTTTACGACACGCTGTAGACAAAATGCTTTTAAATGCGTTTACGATTCGGTTTTTTGTAGATACGAACTTCAACGAATTTTGCTTTTTCAAATTGAAATCAATACCTGACACGTGAATCCAATTTTCAAGAACAATTCAGCGTAAACTTATGGTCAGGCAGCTTAAACTGACAGCTGATTGGGCCATCGAATTACCTGACCGTTTGAATAGGAGGCGTACTTGGAATTTTTAAGAAATGACCTCCACGTCTTACTAGAAGACGTAGATCTGTTTACGCGTAGGAACATGATTTTCCAAAACGATGGTGCTTCGCGTCACGTTGCAAGTATTGTCTGACAACATTTGACAGAAAGATTTAGTGCCAGACGTATCGGCCGTTTCGGGCCCATTGCATGGCCGCCATGGTCCCCAGACTTAAATCTAATCGATTTCTTTGTCTGGGGATATTATAAAAAAATAGTTTACGTTAAAAGATTAGCCACGTAGTGGAATTAAGAAGTAAATTGAGACAGGCAGAAGAAAGAATTGAAATCAACAGAATAGCATTCATAAAACTAAAAGAAAACTATTTAAGACGATGTAGAATATGTATCGAGCACGAAGGTCGACATTTTGAAAACTTTGTATAATAAAGAATTTTAAGACGATTACTTTTCGTTTTATTCATTCAATCTAAATAACCTCCAAATGTTTCTCCAAAGTTTTCTTGCAATCTTTTGTTTGCTTAACAAACCAATTACCCTTAAAGGAATAATAAATTGAACAAAAAAAATTATTCAAATTTGTAATTTTAAAAATTTTCTACCTTGAGATCTTTGATGGCAAATTTTAGTAAAAGTAACCCCATTAATTACAACTTCTTTTTGTGATTATGAAAGCTGAGATTCTGGAAAAGTTTTAGGCCCTACTTAGAATCTATAAAATTGCCTGTTTAGATTTTTAATTTTAAGTTGAAAATTGAAGTCATAGTTCTCAGAATATAGAATTTTCACTTTACACTTAGAGTTTCATAATATCCATCAAAGTTAAGTAGCTGAATCTTTTAAGTGAAAGGGTACAACTCATGACTAGATACAAAAATATTTTTTTTTTAGACTAACTGGGCAAAATCGCGGAACATACATAGAGTTGATTCGGATACCCCAAGGAGTGCCCTATCTCTGGAATTCCGCTTGACACTACTTCTTGGGACAACCCGTATAAGAAAAATTTTGCATTAATCTCATAACTACTTAATTCAAAGTGAAAACTTATTTAATCTCGCTGAGCGTTTTCACGTTAGTGACTAAGTCATACGGTCGCGAGATTTGTTGCATTACAAACTTTTGGCGACAGTATGAATTTGGTTGTGTATTGTATTGCTTTAATTCATTTGTTGTGCACATTTAGGTAGCTTAGCGTTGGAATTCAATTGTAGTGGTATGATATTTTATAAGATAAATTGACCTATTTTCTGTACACGTGTAGCCTTACTTGTGTAACTGTATTTATAAAGAATATTATTACAATAAATGACAGTATTACACGAGAATTCATCGGTTTCATTTCGAACCTTGTACGGCGTACGCACCTCACACAATAAAGATAACAGTAAATTCAATGTTTTAAGTTATCACTTCTGTCGGTAGTCCTTATATCTTACTGTAGTTTTTTTGTATCATAAGATTACGCACAAGCAGATGACTATTCTGATGTACGTAGGTCACGTTATAAGTTTTGCGTAACTTAAAAAAACAACATGTTATAACCAAAATATTATGTTTATTTCTTTTCAAAATAATCTCCTTTACATTTTAAACATGTTTTCATGCGATCGAACCATTTTTTAAAACAGGAGGATCACAGATCTGAAGGTAAGTTTTCTACGTGCTGATTGAACGCTATCACTACCTCTTCGAAGTTGATAAAAGTAAAACCTCTCATCAAATCTTTGATTTTGGGGAAAATACAGAAATCACAGGGTGCTAGGTCGGGGCTTTGCGCAGAATGAGTGACGAGATGTACTTTTTCGGAAGCGATAAATGAGTTTATTTTGTTGGCCGTGTGTGAAGAAGCGTTATCATGGTGTAGGAGAATGCGGCTTTTGGGTCGTCTTTCGCGAACTTTTTCTAATACCCTGGGTAAACAAATGGTAGAATACCACTCGCTAGAAGTGCAAAACTTTTAGTGTGCCACATGTATTGCTATTTGTGTGGCAGGATAGTAATGCCACATGTTACCTGTTAGCTTACTCCAAACCGGAATATGACAATGACAGTTATTAACATTACAGCGGCAGGAATAACAAAGACAGTAGTACAAAATCCGAGCAAAACTGTTACAGAACCTTAAGAATAATTCGAAATGACATTTAAAAGCATGATCTGATTATATCAAGAAAAAATATTTTAAATAAGAACCCCTGAGAGCTTCGAAAACCTGTACCTCATTCAGGCAATAGAGGATTTTTTAAATATCAATTTACTATGCATAATTATTTTGTGTTATAGCACTCACCCCGTGCTTGGGAATCTGGAAAAACCCCAAATTCAAATCCCGCGTGTCGATATTTTTCTTTGTTGTTTTTAAGGTAAATGCATAAATTATCACTTACCGTTCAGGACTTATAAAGGTGCGTCCACATTTGTGACAATTTACCGAACATTATCCCGTGACCGTATCAAACACACATGTCAGTACCGATTAATGTGGACGTATTTTCTTACGCGAACAATTGCCACGAGCCGCAGTACGGTTCAATATATTCCGAACACTAAAAGAAACTACCCATTACAGAATAAACGGCAGGACAAAGTACGGACTTACGATCTACTAGCTGGACCTAGCGTGGACGCTGGTCTGTGTATTGTTACGCATCTAAGTCACGTGTTGCGAGCCGATCCATCGAAAGTAGATTTTTTCAAAGTATTTTCGCTACTGTCCGCGGACCAGGAGACGTCCGTACCTGCATTTATGACACGCGTCACACACGCCTGATCACGGATACAGACACGGGGTAGAAGTGGATCAAGTCGTGTCCCGGTCAGTATGTCCCCCGCCCGTTTCTCGCCACCGCTCATTCACGCAGCGCACGCTTTAAACATCGTTGTATACGTTGTTTGGTTTTGTATTGAGATGATTGATTATTTAGGCATGGAATGTATGCCATGTAGCGATGCGATGCCACGCGATCTAGTTCGAGCCATGCGCCTACACTTGTAAAATTTCATCATACATGGCTTGTAACCGTGTCAGTATAAACTATATCGTTCACATTAATTAGCGTAATGTCCTATAGCGATGCCACGTAGTCCGGTCCATTGTCATGTTACAAATGGGGACGCACCTTAAGATTATTAACTACTGCTATTTGTTTACTAAATTATTTTTCTATTTACTTTTTTATTTTATGAAATTCTTTTTGTATAGGACAAAAATTTACGCTATTATGACACGATAAGATAAAGGGTGGCACCAAACTGAGGAAAGTTATTACGGAAATCAGCAAACTAGTGATCACGATAGTGACAAGTCTGGCCAATCGTTTGTCTCTTATGATTTGCCTGGCAGAATGTTAATTAAACAATGGAATTATTACACAATATTTGTTTTATGAAAAATACTACTAATATTATTATCTAAATAAATACTCCTTTAATTAGAAACTCATTACATTTAAAACTTTCAAAATTAAAAACAAGGACGTCAAAATGCAGTCAAAATTTTAGTTTACTTGTATCGACACGCGTAAGAGGCATTTTTTGTCCGAACATAATATTTTTGTTTAAATACAAATATGTCTTCAATCAAATCTACAGAAGCAGACATAGATGAAATCAATGATATAAACACGACGTTGTTGACATTGCGAAAACCGACAGATTTGAAGAAAGTAATAGACTCTGTCCCTAAACCGACTCGAGCAGTGCCAAAAAATGGGCTACCACTATGGTATAAATTAGGACTGGAGTCGAAACTACCAGTGCCAAAGATGCCGAAAAGAAAGATTGTGTTTTCTCGTGGCAAAATTGGTGAGGATGTAAGTATATTTATCACTTTGACCTTTGATTCTCTGCTTATTTACTCGATCCTTATATACAGCTCGATCCTTAATTCTCGTTCCTTTTACGTTAAATCCTTTATTATATGTGTTGTGAAAAAACTTTAATGAATGACATATTGGAATACGTTATTTGTTTTATTCTTTTCTAGAAACTCTATGTTTGTTTTCCATTAATGTGCAATAAATATGTCAAAAACAGCAGTGCCAGACTTTTTATGTTTTACTGATCGTTAATTATTTGAACTGTTTGAACTTAACGTTTTGAAAATATATAACTGCTCAATTAAAATATTGTCATTTTTAACAAACTTTAGACTTTTGACCTCGTTGAGTTTAAAAATTCATGCTTAAATATAGTTTTGATCCTTTGACTTTAAAATACCGCAATCTTGCGAGAAGTTTCAGGGATGGCCTTCAAAGTCAACCGGTGTACAGATTGTAATGGTGAAACTCAAAAACAACGGGACCAATTTTAAAAGTTATTTCAACAATATTAAGCTACATTATCAATTACATAGACAGCCTCGTTACTTGACTAATTGAAAGAAGGTAATATGTGTGGGCCACGCGAAAAAAGTGGCGGGGAATCTAATTATTTATGAGTGAAGATTGGAATTCGCTGCTTAAAGATTTTTGAAACAACTAGAGTATCCTTAATCCTAGAGTATCCTTTACACAAAAATGAATAGGACCTTACTAAGCATATTTTATTTTAATTTTGGAGCTCACCTATAAACTTATTACTTCAGACAAAAAAAGTTGTTAACTAGCAATATATAAAAGCTCAATTTTTTTATAGAAGAGTGGGCAAGCGGACAAAAGGCTCGACTGATGATAAGTGATTACCGCCGCCCATAGACAACTACACTACCGTGGGGTTTGTAGTTGCGTTGCCGGCCTTTTAAAAATGAGTACGCTCTTTTCTTGAAGGTCCCTAAGTCGTATCCATTCGGAAAAAATTCTGCCGATAAATCAGGACTAAGATAAATCTTTCACAAAGATAGGATTCAGAATGTTCTGAAGTAACTATAAAAAGTGAAATCAATTGAATAATATACTAAAATAGGTATACGATGGAAAGTGTAGAACATTTTCCATTGGATGAGAAAGCAATCAACTAGAACCACAAGGGTTATGCCATGACATCTGAATAATTTAATACATATTACGCATAAAGTTGAAACTATTCATTGCTAATCACTCTACGACAAGCCTCAGTTTAATAGTATTTACTTTACGTGATACCTAATGTAATTTTTGTAAAATAAATAGGAGGTAACCTATTTATATATTTTTTTAAGTTAAAGTATGTTTTTACACAATCGCAATATAAATAAACACAGGGCCTGTCACATGTGTTATCTTGATTGACATACAAGCCCTAGTCTGTTGTTAATTGAAAAATCTTTCCTATCCGATACATAATTTTTATATCATTAACTAGGCAACAAGCAGATAGCTCGTCTGATGGAAAGAGCGCTAATGGTGCATTGCTATACGTGTGCCACGTGTATAAGTCTACGGCTACCTTACCCTCCAAATCGGAACACGACAACGAAAAGCATTGACGCTATTGCACTAGGAATAATTAAGGCGGTGTTATCTGAATACCCGGACGGTTGCAGAACTCTACCACTTAGTAGTCACGATGTTAGTGGTATCTAATACTCTGTCGTTTTGTGTACTGCCAGGCAGAATGGCAGATAGTCTATTCTTCAATACTGTCTACTAGGTGGTAGAGTTCTGCATTGTCTGGTACCACCGCCTTACCTATTCTTGCCGCAATAGCGTCAGTGCTTGTCACTATCGTATTCCGGTTTGGAGGGTAAGGTAGCCGGTAAACTTAAGCATGTGGCATTAGACTTCGCCACAAGATAGCAACTTACCATTAACACCTTTGGTATCTATAGGCGATGGTTGACTCTTTCCATCATGAGACCAATCTGCTTGTTTGCTATCTTAAGATATAAAAAAAGTCAAGTAAATTAAATTCATATGATGGATTTCGCAAAGTATGATTTAGTAAAAAAAAGTTTAGATTCAGGCGTTAATTTACCAAAATCCATAATTCAACGACGAGATAAATGTAATTAGTTTGCAACTTAATCTCATATGTACATTCAGCAAAATACAAACTGTAAAATGAAAATAATATAGACTTCTTAAAACAGAAAATATCCATACTAATATTATAAATATGAAAATTTATCCGTCTGTCCGACAGACAGAAAGCTGTCTGTCTGTCACGCATTCACCGCTAGACCGTTTAACCGATTTTAATCAAATTTGACAAGGAGATACTTGAAGACGCGGTCAAACATAACTTAAAAGTAACTTTTCAAAAATCAACCCCTGAAGGGCCGAAACAAGGGTTGATTATTGTATGAAATATCTTATATTTAAGACAAGCTTATTTACTCGCAGGCGAAGCTGCACGGGTCAGCTAGTACCTAATAAATCGGAAAAAAAGAGGAGAACATGTCGTCGCAGACCTGCCGCTAAAATTTTTCATGTAAAAATATTTTTATCTGTGTCAAATATATAATATACCTACATTTTTTGCACCTTTTTATGCGCGTTAATGACACCGAAAGCCATTAATCAAGGTGAGGTCTGCTTTAGAAATACTTTCACAAGAAACAATAATAGGTTTCTCTGTGATAAATTACACAAGCCGACAAAATTCAAACCCAGACACCGGGATATACTTTCCCGAATTTTTCGATGGACTAAATTCGAATCCAATTCGTTAATTTTGCTGTTGAATCTTTTATTCCTATGCGTTGTTTTCTTATCTATCCCTACCTCTATGATCTAAAGCAGAGTTCCCCAAACTTTTTTGTGTCGTAGACCCCTTGCCATGTTTTTCCGTGTTGGGTAGACCCCCTGACTTACCTGATATTGATTTCCTGTAAATTTCTAACTGTAGTGAAGTTTAGTGTTAAAAACTTAAAGTTAAAAAAAACACATGTTAATTTATACATTTATTAATTAAATTTAAATTAAAACTACTCAAAATATTTTTTTTATCTGTTATGTAAAATATTCGTAACATTAAATAAACATAAAATAAACTATAAATAAAATAACATAAGCAATAAGTCAATATTTTTAGTGAGAAGGATGAACCTGATGCCTTAATAATAAATTATCAACATTTGGCGTCAATTTTTAAGGGTTAATCTTAAATCTCCTCGACTATTGATGTCCAGTCTGTTCCTTTTTTTCGTTAGGAGATTGGTAACAGCGCTGAACCCCCTTTCCACTAGGTATGACGATGGAAAGGAAATTATAAATTTCCTCGCTATATTCCACAATACGGGATAAATAACAGGTATGTTGTTTTGCAGCCAGAATTGCTGATATCCGTTTTTAAACTGAACCATAAGTTCTTCGTTTGTACTTAGTTCAGTCAGTTCCTCTTGTATTATGACATTCGTTTCTTCTATGTCACCATATGGATTAATTATCCACGGTGGTATTACCATAGTCAAAATATCCTCAAACCTAGATTCAAAATCTGAATACAGGGCATTTAAATGTTGAACGTAAGTAAACATTTTAAAATTCTAAATACGTCCACCACCGATGCCGCCTCGGTCGCAACTAATCGAGCTGTGCCCTGTGGCATACCCAGTGTTGGCAGACCCGTAAAAATTTTTTATTGTATCAGAGCCCTAAAATTATTGTATTTTCAACAAAATTATTCTACATTTCAAAATTAGAATTGTCGTCTGCTTTAGTTTAAAAGACAATCACTGAATTTATTTATTTTATTTATTCCGACAATTATTGAACGATTTGTTTTAAAAACCATTTTCAATCTAAATCTTCTTCTATCTATCTAATCTTTTTAATCTAAATATACTTGAGAACTCAGTAATTGGTACGGCGGCAAATCAAATTTGCCGCCCAAACATTTCAATAATAATTATTTTACAAATAAAAATAATCATATACAAAATCGCTATCGTTCAAAATTATTGTATTTTTGTCAAGATTGTATGCTTAGGATTGAGGATTAAAAAATTAATGAGATTATGGTACATGTGCAATAATTATTGTACGTCTGCGAACACTGGGCATACCCAGAAAATCGCGCGATCTGCCGCGCCACATTTCGCGTCGTGGATCGCGCCGCGGGTAGCTGTGGCCGGGCCGTAAAGCTTATAATTTGGGGGGTTCAGGTAACTGGTATTATTATCTATCGATGATCGTCTCTTCTCATTACTACCTATTACACAAAGTCACAAAAAAAAATATTTATACTTAATTACACTCCTACAATGGAGGCAAATCTAACAATACCTCATACTTTAAAATACATAATTTAGTCAATTTTACTGTAGGACGTGCCAAAGTCATGGAGTTTCTAGTACGGTGAAGGTATTCGTTATTATTATGCTCATTTTTATTCAGTTTCTTTTAAGCGTTCAATAGATTAGCATAAAGGTTTTCAAAATGAAGCATGCATTAATTCACAGAAGTGTTACAAAATATTATGATATGCTTTAATTGCACAAAGTCTATAAAAGACTCAAATTTTATAGAGAAGTGCAGAGTTTTAATATTTTTAAATAATATTATTAGACATGTATTAAATTAATTAAAATAAACATTATACACACTACATTCATTTGACATAAATGATAATCACATGCATACATGTATTGTGTTCTAGTATTTATTCAAACGTACAAAAGATTTTATTGTTTAGACCACATATATATACACACAGACAGACAGACACAGATAGCAAATGGATGGCGCGGTATGTTCTAAAACCGCTGAGAAACGTGTTAATTTTCGGATAAATATAATAGGATATCACCTGAAAACCAAAATTTAGCACATTCTTTTTTGTATTTACAACTTAAATATTAAGTTAAATAAATATAGGACTTCAGCTGAAAATCAAAATGTAGTACATTCTTTTTTGTATTTAAAACCAAATATCACCATATAAAAATCATGTGGAAGATTAGAAATATGATTAACAAATTATTTGTTTTAGAGATTTTTTTTAGCCTGTTTTCGAAATTTTATATGATCGAGTGAAGTACATTCTATCATGTAATAAGTAAGCACATTCCTTAAATAATATATACCTAAAGTATATCGTGTAATTTTTGTAAAATTGTTATTTAACAATCAATACAAAAAACGTGATTAAACAAACCAGTTTTTCCCGTTTGTTGCGATGCCTCGCCTTAAAATGTAATAAAAAAAAATAATGTGCTGTAATTAATTCCATAGTCTATAAAAAACGACGTTTAAAGACCAAACTGTTTTAATATTTTTTTAATGATTTTTACTATGGTTAAATCTATTTAAAGGTATTTGAATTGTCTGATGTAAGCAGCCCATAATGTTTACCTATTTAGAAAACTTTTGCCTTTGAAAATTAGTTTATTGCGTTTTGCGTTTTTGCTAACCTCTAGTGTCTACCGCTTGGTTCTTGTTATAACCGAAACAAACAACTTAATGTGTTGGTTAAAAATTCGAGCCGCAGTAGGTATTGACAAACCATCATCAGATTCTGTTAAGATATTTCCTCCAAAAAATTGCTCGGCCCGGAATTCGAATCATCTCTCGTAATCAGAACCGAATATGTTATCACTAGACAATAGGGCAAGTTACTAAACTAAATTGTCATTTTGTGTTGTAATCTAATTCCAGTCACTTAATAAAATAATTTATAATTAGTGTGCCATATTATATTTTCAGTCACTTAACTAAATTTCCTAATAATTTGTGTGCCACATTATGATTCCCGGTACTAAACCAAAATAACTTTAAATTTATGTGTCTTATTGTATTTTCAGTTGCTAATTTAAATTAGCTAATACTTTTTTTGTACCACACTGTAATTCCAGGTACTAAGCTAAATTAATTTATACAATATACCTATTCCAATTCCAATTTTTAAATTTACTCAGCCTGGCCTGTCTCATTACGCAAATGTGTCGTTAACTCAATAAATGTGTAAGCTTACGAAGGAGGCACCTCCATTATTAGACGCGTGAAATGGAGCCCAGTTTATTTCTCGTTCCTGAACCAAATTATCGCGCGTAAATTCGGGGAACATTATCGCGTTAAAATTTTGTTTTCATGCTATGACGAACTATTATAGCCCTTATTTCTATGATATACAAAATCGCTGATTCAAACGTTTTTTTTACTATATAAGCTGTGCATTTCTAATGCGCCGGCAGTCAGTACTTGAACTAGTCAAAGCGCTGTTCAGTAGCATATGACACCACACGAGCTCGAGTGAAAATAGCCTATCAACTTCTACTTTCCTGGTATTGATCTGGGCCGCTTTTTAAAGAATAGATCAAGTAAGTACTTTGCTAGGCATCTCGTAAATAGCGAAAAAAGGCATGTCTTCAATATCGTGACTACTAAGTAGGAAAAGTTCAGCAACGTCCCGAACCTGGTTAGGTACAACCACCTATATGAATTCCATTGCTGTAGAAAACCGACACAAGCCTGTAGACCTTCTATTTGCTTGAAAAGTTCGAGATTCAGCAAATTCTTGGACTACGTACCGTGATTATGTAGCCACGACATTAAAAGTTTTTAGACAGAATATTTCTCAAAGAAAATGTTTTACTTGAAATAAAATGGTGTTGAAATTTTGTTAAAAGTAATTGGAGTGATACAAGGGTAATTATTGCCATAAAGTTGAACAAAGGTTTATGTCAGTATAGCATTTTCATATTATAGGATAGTAAATAAAAGCAAACAAATAGCTCTCCTGGTGGATAGAAATTACCATCGCTTATAGAGATAGCGGAAAGGGAGAGATAGGGAGAAATGCGATATAGTGGGAGGGGGTAGTTAGAGAGAAGGCGTAGATAGAGGAAGGGGGCAATAGTGGAGAGGGGAGATGAGATTATGGGAGGGGAGATGAGATAGTGGGAGGGGAGATAAGAGAGGATGCTAGTGGATATTTTCGACTGCATTGTTTATTATATAGGGTCATTCCATAATAGATGAAAATATTTTAACAGATATATATATGTATTTCTATGTATTAGTATCGTTGACTAACACCCAT
The DNA here is from genome assembly GCA_036924255.1 of Apodemia mormo. Taxonomy (NCBI): domain Eukaryota; kingdom Metazoa; phylum Arthropoda; class Insecta; order Lepidoptera; family Riodinidae; genus Apodemia; species Apodemia mormo. The sequence continues at coordinate 39,862,547 of JAUPFN010000002.1, forward strand.
AACACAAGAAAATACTTGTATTTATTTTCTTACCTTGGGGTTAGATCAGTAAGTGTAATTTGTCCCGTGAATATTTATTTATTTTAACACAGCATTCGGTACGTCTAACCCATTGACCTCTAAATATATGGACATGAAATAGCTACAGAAAAAACGTGTCATTTATACACACAATATGGCTGCCGTGTTAACATTATTAAGGATGTCCAGAAAGTAACATTTATGTTTTATCGATAAACGTTGTTTCCTGATTTACGTATTTTCAACCAAAAAATATGTTATTGTATTAGAGGTGATCTTTGACGTGTAAGAACAAAATCTAAACATAATTTACTAGTACCTATATTGGTAACGCTTAAAACGTTCCCAAAAATATTGAAACGCAAAGTAGGTCCGTACTAAAACGTTTATAGTAAATAAAATTTTATATTAAGCTAGACAATAAAATAAATTAAAGTATTTTCACTAATAATTAGGCATTAGATTTACTTCTTTTAGTCTCCAGTATTCTGTGCTATAGTTGACTAATTCTGAGGTTCTAGGACACTTCCGACAATTTCATACGTCAGTATATATGACGTCTTTGTTGTGTGATTATATTCGTATTAGCACCTACATGGTTGCAGTACTACCTACCAATTTAAAATTCCAATAAAAACGATCCCTGGACTCACTCAAACAAATAGTAAATTGATAAAGAGAGATCGAGTTGACAAATCAAAATGTCAACGTAAATTCGTTATTTTGTGACATTCGATCACAAATAAACAGATTCAAGATTACGACTTTAAAAGTGGCTAATAAGATAAGAATAGAAATGAATATGTGGTCTTATTTTGTCCAATCACAGTCAACGTACGCATGCGTCGTGTTACGAAAACGTCTTAACTTATAGGGGATATTTCTAAGGGCCTAACATAATTTTACGAGTTGTCGTCGATAAAGCGGAGCAATAGTAGCAATAGAATTAAATCATAGCGTACAAAAATAAGGTTGATTATTGTAACGATATTTTCATGACGTTGCAATATTTTTTGTGTTTCTGTTTATATAATTATCATTCTTATGCGTTACCATATATTTTCTTGAGCCACCTTTGTAGGCAACGCTGAATCTCATTATTTTTTATCGACGTAAGCAAAGCTAAAATGTGTAATAACACAAAGTTACATTTTAGTTACAAATTAGTTCTAATTTTAGTTTTTAATGACCGCTCACACCACCAGCCATTTTTGCATTTTTTTCTAAAAAAACACGGACCGTTACGCGCACACGTTCCGAGTTCGTTCCGGTGGACCGTGGTCACAAAAATGATTTATGAGTTGCTTGGATTGAATCAGATACTGTAAAGCGTATATTTTTTAAGAGGTCTTGAGCACTGCAATAAACTCGTATGAGAATTGTTTAATTTAAATGGCTTAAGCTACGAAATAATTCAGGTGTAACACGACACTTTGAGAAAAATATGTATTTGTTAGTCGAGGATTTTTAATTCAAAAATTATATAAAAAAAATATAAAAAGCATAGGTCATCGCTTATGCTTTTTATATTTTTTTATATAATTGGTAAACATATACATACGGAAAAAATAAACAACATATATTATAGTACAAAAATATTTATTTACATAAATATTAATATTTTTTTTTCATAAGTAATACGTAGTTTTTTTCGAAATTTTTAAATAATTTATTTCTTTTTCAAATTTACAGCTATGTTAATTTTTTTTTAAATATTGTTTAGGATATTTCACATTCACATCATATGATTTATTTTGAGATCATAGATATCAACACTAAAATTTACGAAAATAAATAAAAATGATCATCTCATGATACCAGCGCTTTGGGTATGCCCAAAGCGCTGGTATCATGAGTTGGTCGTTAACGAAAAATATGTTTTATTAATTGATATTTACGGTTTTTTTTTAAATTATTATCTAAACTGTTAGATCTTGAACTAATCTTGATTACAAATAAAGTTTATTTGTTGATTAATACGCCAAAACACTTTTAAATTAACCTGTAGAGATGGGTTAATACCGATATTTCTCAAGATTAGGTGATACTAATATATTCACTTTCAAATATTATAATGTCTTAACTAATATGTCATTATTAACTAATATTTCACTGTAATTTGGACCTTAAAGTAACAGTAATAAGATCTGATACTGATACGGCAGGAAAATATCTTAACTAATATATCAGTATTAACTAATATTTCACTGTAATTTGAACCTTAAAACAACAGCATACTGCAGGAAATACATCTGTCTCATTCGTACGTACGACGCGGCGTATTGGCGCCCGTTCGGATTCGTGAAAATATTAAAATATTTTCACGAATCCGAACGGGCGCCAATCTAGTGAATCCGAACTATTTCGAAGATCGAATGATATTATCCGATTCATTTTGGATACCCGTTACAGATATTAGGCGAATATGAAATATTAGCATATTACAGTTCGCCGGATTTCTAATCCACGAATCCTTTCAATATTACTAATATCTTAGCGAATACTAATATATCAGTCACACCATTATTAACCAGTATCATAAACTGCAACTAACACATAACACACACAGCACGAATCAAAATGGCGGACTAAGTTCTTTTATTTTTCCCTAAGAGCGTATTTGAAAAAAGAATGCCAATTTGATATTATTCTGTACAATGTTTCGTTCGAAAACGATAAAATACCATAGAGTATTGTAGTAAAACTGGTAAATAGTGAAAATATTGTTTTTTTGGATGAAATTAGCGTTGGTTTATATCCAGTAGAGCTTGTAACTTTATTTTGGTCGAAGTTTTTGTTACTGTGATAGCGTCTTTCGATGGATAGCATTCTTGTTTCGCATGTTGCACTTGATAATAGGTTGGAAATATAATTGCATTATTGGAACGAAGTTCCTTACGGCAGGCTTGGAGGGGATAGGGATTTTGCTGCGCGACCGAACTGAAAAAAATGTGATAGTAAAACCGTAAGAAAAATGCGTGGAATAAAAGCGTTAAATGAGACGTGCGCAGGCGCGACAGTCGCGTACACAAGCGAGTAGTGCCGTTTAGCCGAAGGAAGTTCGTTCCTATCTGGTGTCCCGCGACACCACATCATTTTTTTTTTCTTAACATTTTCCCTTAAAGTATTGTATTGCCATTTGTTTAGCTTAAGTGATAAAAATATCCCCAAAGCCTCATCCGGAGAAAAAGCAGGTTTGGTTTCTTTAACAGATACGCACCTTTTTACTTTTTTCACACCATGTGGATTCTTAATTAAATGTTCTAATATTTTAGCAATTTCCTCATTCCTATCTACTTTTAACTGCGCTAAATATGCATATTATATTTCGTTCGATGACAAATGAAAGTTTTCTGCTCGTATTTTTTTCTGTTTAGGACCTATTTCACAAAAAGGTTGTCTAGGGCTTTGTTCGGTGGAGACACTTGCACTGATAAAAACTTTTAATGGTGACACAAAATTGATAAAATACAAATGATATTTTTTTTCAAATCATAAGATAGCAAACAAGCAGATGGGTCTCCTGATGGAAAGAGTCAACCATCGCCTATAGACACCAAAGATGTTGATGGTGCGTTGCTATGTTGTGGCGAGGTCTAATGCCACATGCATAAGTTTACCGGCTATCTTACCCTCCAAACCGGAACACGACAGTGACAAACACTGACGCTATTGCGGCAGGAATAGGCGGTGGTACCAAAGCCGGGCGAGATAATACAGAACTCTACCACCTAGTAGTCACGATGGCAGTGACTTGCATAGCCAATCGGTCGCCCTTTATGATCTGCCTGGCAGAACGGCAGTTGGTCTATTCTTCAAAGGAGCCCGGAACCAACACGAGGATAAACAAACAAATAGAACAAACATTTACTTGTTTACAAAAAGTTAAGGCACCTCTGCTAGACCTGCACAAACTATGAATGACTGGTATTCTTTAGAAATAAATAAAATATATCTTACTAAACTAGCAAAAAGCAGAGCTTTGTAAGGGCTCGTAAAGTTATATTATCTAGTAATATTGTTAGGAAAGTATTTTTATGAGAATTACATATTTTAATGTATGGACTTTATCTAACCTAAAAAATCCAGCGTGTTTCGCCCAAACATTATATTCGCATCAAAGGCGTCGTCAGGTTGCCAAGCTGATCAAACTGATGGCTCTATAGCTATTGCAGTCTATACGTCGTGAACCCTTGCCTTTATACAAGAGCACGATGCCCGTGCGCCGCCAGTCAAATATAAACATTTTGTGAAATAATCTCTTAATAAGTTCAAAAATTCTAATAAAAAATGTATCTTCTATAGATTTTAACTCGTTAGTTTTATAATAGATGGCGTTAGTAGTAATAAGATTCTCATAAAAATTGTATTTTCTATTTTTTTAATGTTTATAAAATGGTATTTTTATGGTAGATAACATATCTAGACGTGAATTCAAAGTACCACGTCGAAGCTCAAACCTAAAAGTGCGACACTTTTTCAGTAAAATGTTCCACAAAAGTGCATAGTTCGTCGCCTAGTGTATAATAAAATCTATTTCATTCATTTCTAAACAATACCAGTTTATTAAAATATTTACTGTGTGACACCTTATCATTAACTCGACGTCCATGATATATATATCTTAAATCAATAAAACTTTGATTACACTTTTAATAAGTAATAGTTTATGTGTAGAATTATGATCAGGCTGAGAAGCTAACCAAAATATTTTTCCACATCATAAAAATCACACATAAATTTAAATATATGTAGATAATAATGTAGTAAAATATTTAGGAATCATGTTAGACCAAAGATTATCGTGGCATCCTCAAATTGAATTGATATCTGGGAGGATCAGAAAACTTATTTGGATTTTTCGAAAATTAAGAGACGTTGCATCCAATACACTTCTAAATAGAATCTATTTTGCGCTAGCTCAATCAATTATTTGCTATTGTATACCTGTATGGGGTGGTGCCACTAAAATTAAAATGTTGCAAGTAGAACGAGCCCAAAGAGCATTATTAAAAGTAATGCATTTCAAAACCAGTAGATTTTCCACAACTGAACTATACTCACTGTGCGAGTTACTATCAGTTAGAAAACTATATATACTTTATGCCATACAAAAAAGACATAGGTTGATTACATATGATAATAACCAAAAAGTTAAAACAAGGAAGGATGCTATTTTACAAAACTCAACGGTAAAAACACTTTTTGCCAATAGACAGTTCTTAAATCAGTCTACTATAATATATAACAAACTTAATAAGAAGTTAAATATTTATCCACTAACCATCTACAACCTTAAAGAGGTTTTAGTGGGCTGGCTTAAGTCACTGTCTTATGACGATGTTGAATCAATTATTTTTAGCAAGATAATATAAGAAAACTCTATTAACTGATGTATCTGTCTGTTAGAAACTGCTAGTCCTAAGATTAATGTAACACATGTACTTACAATTACCCATGCTGACATAACATACTCGTACACGCATACACACTCATATACACGTACAGACTCATACACATACATAAATACACACACGCAATAGGCACGTATATTACTTAATTTACACAAATGCTAATGATGTTCTGGAAGAGCGGTGTATCCTGACACAAGCATTTCTGCTTAAAAGGATGCGCCGGACAATATAATCAGTGTAAAATAAGTTGAGAAATAAACATTTAAACATTTGTAAAAATATATTATCTAAGTCTTGCAAACACTTACCTGTATTGAAATCACCTAATATTACTGCCATAAGTCATAACATCTACTATATGGTTAAAGAATTTATTGAATTTTATTGAATTTTATTAGAATTAATATAATAATTTACACATTTCAATATTAATTTACATTCCAAATTTTAGGTATGAACATATTTAAAAAAAACGTAGTATTTAAACTATTCATTTACAACGTTGCGGCCAACAAAGTCCGCATGCATCATGACACCTATACATAAAATGAATCATCATCGATGTTGCAATTAGTTGTATGACGTAACCACTACTTATTTATTAATTTGCAAATATTATACAATAATCAGATGTGATTTAACATGTTGAACTTATTTTTACTTACATTTTCCTTTATTACGGGAACATGAATGGATGCTAGTACTGATGATGTTAAAGTCCGAGTTGATTCATGTATATTCTGCCTTTCACACAAAACATTTATTTTCTGCTTATTAACGGGCTAAAAATATTTAGGTCGGCATTATTGTCTAAAAACTGAAAGTGTAATTAGGACTACTAAAAATGTTTAATTAACTTATGATCAATTTGAATAATTCTTAAATCTTTTAATTAAGGCTCTTAGCAATAAAAATAAACAAAAAACCGAAGCCATCAGCAGAACTTAAAGGTACAATTATGCATGGAAATTATTGTTAAATTTGATAACTTGTATGTTGTTAAATCAAATTTATATTTAATAGTTATTTATTTTTGATATATTATATCAGTAGCTTAGGCAGAAGATGTGAAGCTATCAAGGTAGCGACCAAAAAAAACATCGACAACAACAAACACAAAATAACACTTACACAAACAGACAAACAGATGTCACTATTCTTAATGACGATCCCATTTTTTATTAACATTTAATACCTATTTAATTATATTATTACTGAAACTTATTAAAAATATACAAAAGGAATAAATACTGAAATTATTCATTATACAAATACTAGTCCCTATTATACTCTTTAGTGGCAATAAAAACAACTTTTAACAGTATTTGATAATATAAATAACAATTGTTAATTGTTAAAAAATTTAATACGAATTTTAATATGTTAATTATTGTCAAATGATCCATACCTAGGTACAATCAGTGTTGTGTGTTAGGGTTATACAGGTGACAGACATCATATCATATTTTATGTGGTAGAAGGAAATCGAGCTTTCTGATGACTGCAGATAGGTAAAAGACACAGGATATCATACTATGAACTTAAGAAATTACCATTACCTACTTACCAGAGAAATTGAAGGAATGACATTGTCACGCAATCTGACTACATCCAGTGTTTTATTAAAATTACTTTCCTTGAAATGAAGTGAGCAGACCAACCAGTTCTTATGTCGGGGATTGATATTTTCAATGCCAATGGCATCTAGCCATTTTCTGTGTAAATCTTCATTTCTGGGGAACCTAAAATTTACTGAAATTAAATATCGACAAATCTAATACCCCAACACTAGTCGTATTTTGTAGGAATCAAAAAAAATATGTTTACAAAGAAATCGTAAAATACACGAACATCTTTTATAAGTCAATATAAAAATACAACAATTTAGAATGGATATTATTTAAAATCAGCACGCTTTATCATAGGAGTTTGCGACATACCTGTGAAGCGTTATTAAAGGTGCATTTTTGTCCTTTTTTGCTCCACATTGCAAAATACAACACGAAGGCATGTTGACTAATAGTCTATTAACTTCCACGGAGAATATGGCACTTAATAAACTGATATCTACTTGGTAAATCGTATTTATCCGAAACTAAATTAATATTTTGACAAATCATGTACCACTTATTTATATACATAATATGGCGTCGATGACACGTTTATAGAATTGCCAATTACTTAATTTTTAATTTATACGAAAGTGAGCAAGACACAATATCGTTGTCTCTTTTTGCATATGCAAATTACCATTTGTTAAAAAAGATAAAGAAATGTCGCTTAGTTCAATGTCGATTCTACCGATATTTGTATAACTAAAGTAGCTATAGAATGTTATTGCACTTCTATATATTATTCATATTTCTATGGTCTAACCAAAGATATCCAGCTAAAAACAAACGTCATTCAAAGGCTTAAAACTTTTTGATTTGTATGAAATTTTATTCGTATAGGTACGAAATTTTATTCGTACAAATCAAAAAGTTTTACACCCTTGAATGACATCTGTTTTAGCTGGATATCTTTGATTGGATACCGAACGCTGGGTTAAAATATTTTCACCTATTAGGGAATGACCTTATCTTCACCTACATCACTGAACACATTATCCTTATAAAAATCGTAGTTTCTAAAAACTTTTTAAGTTATCGCATATATTTTTGAGGGTTCCGTACCAAATGAACGAAACCCTTGCTTGTCCATTTGTCTGTATCATATGCTCCGAAACTGCTGGACCGGTTGAGTTCAAGTTTTGTAATAATAATTTTGTAACTATTATGAAAATTGGAAACCCACACACGGAGGTGTTGCGTAAATACACGAGGCTGCATGTGTAGGGTATATCTATAGCTATGTATACATAACTACGTTCGTAAAATAATGTAATAATATAAACCTATTTGATAATCTATACATATAATAAAATCGTAGGAAAGTCAAAACTGTACATTAAATATTTTTTTAAAAGAATACTTGGGGCGTGATCTACAATCGATATCAAAGCCAAAAATATAGTTTTTAGAATTTTTGTCCCTTTGTCTTTGTCTGTATGTATGTCCGGGGTAAACTCAAAAAGTACTGCATGGATTTACTTTAAATTTTGTATGAATATTACTAATAGGTCGGGACAATATATAGGCTACATTAATATGTAATATGTAAAATTAAGACGTAGTGTGTAAAATTAAACAGATAGTGTCAACGGAACTTTGTATAATTTCTAATTTTATACTGAGCAGATTTTTTTTATATCATAAGATAGCAAACAAGCAGATGGGTCTTCTGGTGGAAAGAGACAACCATTGCTTATAGACACCAATGGTAATGATGCGCTGCAATCTTGTAATCCACGCTATCACCTACGAGGGAGGGACAGTGCGGAGTAAACGAACTCCGCGCGCACCAAGTCGCTGGCAAAAGTACTATAATAAATCTGTGCTTGTAAATACAATACAGTTTTAAGTTTTTCCTTCTGCTGGCAGTCCTCATGACTGTCTCCGATTTCTTTGTCTGTATCTCTGTAAGTCTCGTCATTTCAGCGCTTGACTGACTTTGATAAGAATTTGTATTTGTATTGGCAGTAAAAAATATATATAAACGGTTGACCCTGCGGACCATCCTTGAAACTTTCCACTAAATAAAGGTATTTTAAGCTAAAAAAATTAAAAATTATAACCATCTATTTTGTTAAAATGGCATATTGATTTTTGAAAAGCTGTATATATTTTGGTAACGATGATCGATTTTGATCGTTCAAAGGGCATTCAGCTTAATTTTTGAGATCTAAAATAATGCATTAGCTAAATAACCGATAGGTTGAAAAATTTCGAAGAATGTAAAAAAACATATTTTTTTCAAAAATTTTCGTCATTGATAAATCACAAATGAATTGACCGAATTTGATCCAATAAACGGTATTTGTCGCAGTTTTTTAGCGAGAAAAGCTGATAAGATTTTTAAGTCAATCGGTGTAAGTTATTTCAAAAGTATTATGTAAGTTTGCAAAAACAACGTAATTTTAATATTTGAAAAGCTAAAAATTAGATTCCATTTTGACTTTTGAAACGGTATTCGACGTAGTTTTAGTACTAAACTATCGTAGAATACCAATAAATTATAGGTTGAAAAATTTCAAAGTAATGTCAAGAAAACACTTTTTTCAAAATTTTTCGTCAACGATTTCTCCCAAACGGATAAACCGATTTTGATGCAATTTATACATTAGACGTAGTTTTTTGAGGCATAGAGCTGATTAGTTTTTGTACTCAATCAGTACACTAATCTGGAAGTTATATTAAAAAAAATACTGTTTCGCCATTTTTTTTGTTTTTTCAAAATTTCTCAAAATCTCCTGGGCCGACTCGGTTCAAATTTTCAGGAATTTTGCTCAACTTGAGCGGAATCCAATCGAATGCCATCAACCGCGTTTCGATCGGTCTAGCCGTTCCAAAGTTATGAGATGTTTACATACACACATACACACATACATACATACAAATATACTGACGTCATCGCAAAAATAGTCGGAAAAGGTTTCTAGGACCTCACAACGTGGAAATCTGGTGAAAACTCGATTTTCGAAAATCGGGGCAAAATCGGTAACTTCCTTATCTACATATGTATGTAGCGGGAAGTTAAAAGGTTGTAAATTTATTGAAGTTTACAATCCATTATCATAATAATTTGTAAATAAAGGTATGTAGCGAGTACAAAGTGGTTTTATAGAAAAAAATGTAACCCGGATATTTGTCTAAAGAAACCAGATGACGGCTTTTAGCGTCAATTTAATAGCTTCCGGTGCAGTCGCAATCTAACGTCTAACATGATATAGCGATGAGGAATATTGCCTTCACATACGAGTTTACAACCAATGAGATTGATGAAAACAGAGTGCTAAGTGTGAGTTTTTCTTTTCGCATTCGATCATGAGCGCGTTTGGAGTTTACTAGGAATTTGTATGTGATTTGTACAGCGCACCTAGTGATAAACTTGAGAAACCAGTTTACCACTAGGTGGCGCTACACTCACAGAAAAACTCAGACTTAGCACTCAGATCGAATAGAATCTTGTTGAATACGTTGCATGCGACTGAAGTTTGTAAATGCATTTTCGAATATGTTTTATTTTTCCCCGCGTTGGTCTGGTCCTCTTTAAAGAATAGGCCATTTGTTGTTCTGCCAGGCAGTTCGTAACTTGCGAACAATTCGTTATACGAGTCACTACCATCATAGCTGGTAGATGGTAGAGTTCTGCACTATCTCGGCTGGGTCTAATACCGCCGCCTTACCGAGTAAATTTCATCTAAATCGGTTCAGTGATTTAGGCGTGAAAAAGAGACAGACAAACAGAGTTACTTTCGTATTTTTAATATTAGTATGGATAATTGTCTTTTTCCATCAGAAGAGCCCTTTGCTTGTTTGCTTTACTTTTGTATATCATAAGATAGCAAACAAGCAGATGGGGCTCCAGGTGGAAAGAGTCAACCACACCATTACCATCTTTAGTAGACACTAAAGATGGTAATGGTGTGTTGCTATCTTGTGGCGAGATCTAATGCCACATGCATAACTTTACCGGCTACCCTACCCTCTAAATCGGAACACGACAGTGACATGCACTGAAGCTATTGCGGCAGGAATAGGTAAGGCGGTGATACTAGATCCGGTTGAGTCAATGCAGAACTCTACCATCTAGCAGTCACGATGTTAGTGATTCGCATAGGCAATTTGTCGCCTCTTACGATCTGCTTGGCAGAACGGCAGTTGGCCTATTCGTCAAAGGAGCCCGGAATTCACATCATAAATTTTTCGTATTGTATGATAGCAAACAAGCAGAAAATTCTCCTGTATCGACACAACCATTGCCTATAGCCTATCAAATATGTTAATGGTGGTTATTTCCTGATGTCGTGGGTTCAAACACCCCATCTGTAAAGAAAAACATCATCTCATTGTTTACTATACAGTCATGAAATAGCAATGAAAATTATCGCAGGTTGTAGGATAGTCACATCTGTGGTCTAGTGGTACGGTATCAGTATTGAACACATGAGGTGCTGGATTCGATTCTCGAGTCGAACAATTCAAAAAATGTAATTTTTCAGTTTTCTGATAAAAACAACGTTTCTCGGGACTGCCGGTTGGCGATAGACACCTATCACATTTGATACTAACAACTAATTGCTTGTTAAAATTAATTTGCGTTTCAGAAACAGGTCGTAAGTATCCTTTACAGTAGCCAGTTTCCATTTTCTCCTCCTCCGGCTCCTTTGAAGAATAGGCCAACTGCCGTTCTGCCAGGTAGGTCGTAAAAGGAGACCGATTGGCTATGCGAGTCACTACCATCGTGGGTACTAGATGGTAGAGTTCTGCATTGTCTCGCCCGGGTCTGGTGCAACCGCCTTACCTATTTCTACCGCAATAGCGTCAGTTCTGGTCGCTGTCGAGTTCCGGTTTGGAGGGTAAAGTAGCCGGTGAACTTATGCATGTGGCATTAGACCTCACCACAAGATTGCAGCGCATCATTAACATTGGTGTCTATAAGCAATGGTTGTCTCTTTCCACCAGAAGACCCATCTGCTTGTTTGCTATCTTATGATATACAAAAAATCTGCTCAGTATAAAATTAGAAATTATACAAAGTTCCGTTGACACTATCTGTTTAATTTTACACACTACGTCTTAATTTTGGTATTTGTATATTTTTAGTTTGTCAGAAAAGGGTTTCTTGTCAAAATTAAGGTAACCATGTTCTCTTTATATCAGCCAAAAAAGCTGGCAGCCAAACTGGCTGCCAGCTTTTTTGTAAGCTTTGTAAACAGAAAACGGAAACCCGTTTTCTTATTTATATAGGACACAAACTCAGTATAAGATATTATACAAGTTGCCGTTAACACTACCTGTTTAATTTTACACACGGCGTTCAGTAGTTCATATAAATACTTCGTAATAGTAGAATTATTGTTTTTATTTTAAAGTAGCTGTTGCCCACGAATTCGTCCGCGCGGTCTTTGTTTACTCCGCACAGCTCCTCCCCCGTAGGTGATAGCATGATAATAATATGTAGCCTATATGTTGACCCGACCTGTTAATAATATTCATGCAAAATTTGAATTAAATACATGTAGTACTTTTTGAGTTTTCCCCGGACATACATACAGTCAAACAGACAAAATTTCTAAAAACTATATTTTTGGCTTCGATATCGATTGTAGATCACGCCCCAAGTATTCAATGTAGGTACAGTTTTGACTTTCCTACGATTTTATTAAATGTATAGATAAAAAAACAAGTTTCAAACAAACTAAATCGTTATTATATCATAGAAAACTTGAAACACCCTCTGCAATGTTTATATACTAACACTAAGTGCAGGTGTCGGTATGTACCTATGATTTGTTATCGTTTACGATACCATTGCCTGTTACAACTTAGTACTAGATTGTAAGTCGCTGGATTACAATTTCATTGTCTAGACCAACATAGTACTAGTATGATTAATGAATACATTATACTGCTTTTAGTTGTAAGGCAATGTTTATGAGCGGAATATAAAGCGTGTGTAAAAGTTATGAAAAAAATTATCAAAAATTATTTTCCTTCTTCGTGCGGGCTAAAAAATATTGTCAGGACGTTGTGTCAGTTGAATGGATATAATTTCCTACACTCTGTATACCTTTATTTTAACATAGATCTCTATACATTTCTTAGCACAAATCTGAACCATATTATTTAAGCCGGACATTTTATAACACCTATGTTTCTTATGGGGTTTGACCAAATACTGTTTTTAAGTTTTTACTAATTTTTAAGTTTTTTGCGTCAAGTTTCGGTCCAACTTAATAATTCGATTTAAATATTCTCCGTGTTTGTCCCCTAATAAACAACTTAATTGTATGCCAGGCAGCTCGTTAAACGAAGCGGCGTTTTAGCAAAACGTGTCACTCCTGAGACAGCTACTATTGTACTCAGATAAGTAAAGGAAGAACTCCAATAGCGTAAGACACTTGTAAAACTTGTAAAACAAATAAAGGCAAAGGTTTTTGTCGCCTTTATAATTATTTAAAGTGTTACACTGCCATCCTCAAACTAAACGCACTTCAATAAACATCCCACTTTTAAGGTGTACAATTAAAGTTTTTGAAGCATTTAATCATGAAAAAATCGCTTTTGTGTTTTGTCTTACCAGAATTTATCTTACGTATTTTTTTACTTTAAATTTAGGAATGCATTTGCAAAATTATAGGAAGGTATTAACATATTTTTCATATCATAATCACGCTTTATCTATACATATAATAAAATCGTAGGAAAGTCAAAACTGTACATTGAATATTTTTTTAAAAGAATACTGCGGGCGTGATCTACAATGGATGTCGAAGCCAAAAATATAGTGTTTAGAATTGTTGTCTGTTTGTCTGTATGTATGTCCGAGGTAAATTGAAAAAGTACTGCATGGATTTACTTCAAATTTTGCATGAATATTACTAATAGGTCGGGTCAACATTTAGGCTACATATTATCACGCTATGACCTAGGGGCGGAGGTGCTGTGCGGAGTAAACGAAGTCCGCGCGGACGAAGTCGTGAGCAACAGCTAGTATTTTATATGTATATTTTATTTAAGTATTTATTTGAATATTTATTTTTATTTCAGTCTGTATGTATTTATGTACGTATGTATTTGTACTTGTGTAAGTTTGAGTTATATGTAATATAAATTTCAATATTAATTTAAATATATTATATAATGTGTAGTATAAGAAGTAAAGGCTGAACTTCCTGACACGAGAAGAAGAAGTATTGTAGTATATAGTTGGGATTTGTTTAAGACAACCATAACATATCTTTACAATTTAGAGGCACCGCATACCTTGGACTTGTGTTATTTGGAGAAAAATTTCACTAGGCATTAAGTTCTCTTTTGTACCAAATTATTTTAAGGTGTACAATAAAGTTAAATAAATGAATAAATATTTTGATGAGTTTTTATCGACGTGCCGCATTGGGTAAAATGACGCGCCGCAATAGCTTGCCTGGCTACTTCAGCAACTTAGGTAAAGCGTAGTTTTGACGTACGCGTGTACGTGTACGTCTAGTTATATATCTTATCTACATAGGTAGGGTGTAGTTTTGATCGGCGACATTTCTTTGTTCGTAAAAACATATCTAAATACATTCATACTAATTAGTAATTTATAAACGCGAAAGTCTGTCTGTCTGTTACGCTTTCACGGCTAAACCTCTTACCCGATTTCGATGAAAGACCTGGAATCATACTCAGGCTATTTTTTTCTAGGGGTTGTCAATGGGGATGAAAAATTGTATGAAAAACTCTGTGGACGACATATTCTATCTATTTGAAGGCGAAGCTACGCGAGTCATCTAAATTCATCATCATCGTATCAGCCATAGGACGTCCACTATTCAACATAAGTATCTTCTAATGTCTGCTACTGCGACCTCTTTGAGCCAACATCCAGCGGATCCCTGTGACCTCGGCCAGGTCGTTTGTCCACCTGGTAGGTGGCCGTCCTACGCTGCGCTTGCCGATACGTGGTCTCCACTTCAGAACCTCTCCAGCCCATCGGCCATCCATTCTTCGAGCTATGTGCCCCGCTATTGCCACTTTAACTTACCAAAACGCTTGGCTGTGTCTTCATTTCTGATTCGATCTCGCAGAAAAACCCCGGTAGCATAGCTCGCTTCATAGCTCGTTGAGTGACCGCAATAACTAAATCTAAATTATAAATACTAAAATACGTATATTTAATGAACGTCCAAACTCAGGAAAACAAACACCTACGCTTGTTGCACAAATATAGGGAACCCCTCTAAAACCCTTGCGGTGTCCATCCTCGATGCTTTTGTAAGTGCGCTGATTAGTAGCATTCTTCCACTACCCTCACTATCCCGGCAGCATCTACATTCGTCTAGGACCGAGGTTGGTTAGAACCCCGGCGGACGACTTTTGGCCATTTTTTAACGAGGATGCCTTCCTCACCATCATGCACAGGTGGAGGCAGAGCCCCTGCCTTTGCACGGCGGGCCTTGGAGGGCCGCTACCCCACGACCCGAAGGTCCTCTGGGCAGATGCCCCTCCCCTCGTGGCCATTTTTAAGAAGGTTGGCCTTCCTCGTTCAATGTGCGTAGCCGAGGGCAGAAACCCCACTTCGCACCGAGGCCTTGCAGGCCCACCATCCCACGACCAGAAGGTCACCTGAACTAATGCTCCCCGTGCGCGCAAAGCGCGCTGCGCATCTCCATCCCCTCTTCAACAAGAAGGGTTCGAGAGCGCCTTCCTAGGTCTTCCAATTAGCTTCAGAATGCACCCGATATCGATCCCAACAGAGCAGTCACACGTAAAATTTTAATATTTGCCGGTTTGATTTGATGACTTTAAAATTATTATTAATACACATAATTAATGTAGCTTCCAGAAACAACACTTTCAATCAAGCATAGAAAGTAGAATACAAAATGAAAATTCAAGTTTTAATTAACCCGGCTCATTATTCTTTCCAGTCACGTCATAAATTTTAGCTGCCATGAATTATAAATGTAATGTAATTAGGTAAAATAATGGAATACGTGATATATTTCGATAAAATAACTTCATTTTTGTAGCATATAACATTTTATTTTCAAACTTCAATCTTATTTATTTTGCATAAATCAGGGTTACATAAGATGTTCATTCTTTTAAAATTATTAAAATTAAATTAAGTATTTTGAAATATTTATCTATTGTAGAACTCGGTGCGAAGGATTAGACAGTGTTCTACGATCGAAATCTGTTTTTGCCTCCTTTTTGCAACTATTTCTATTGTTTTCCTCTTTCTAGTGCACATAACCTACTCCATTTATATATATATATATATATATATATATATATATATATATATATATATATATATATATATATATATATATATAGATTATATTTGTATTTAAGCACTCATCCTATGCTTGGGAAAACTTAAAAAACTTTAAAAACAACAAAAAAATTTCGACACGTAAGATTTGAATTGTAATTAGAAATATGAAAGTATTTCGTTCTATATTATAAATGTCGATATTGTCTTTATTGTTTTTAAAGTTTTTCAAGTTTTGCCAAGCATAGGATTAGTGCTGAAAGTGTTAATACACATAAAGTATTGATCACTATGATAAATGTATGTACGAGTATATCTAGTGATCAGTACAATCGACGGAATCGATCATATAGCAAAGAAGAATTTCTCCACTTAGAACTAGTTGACACTGGCTCAGTTGGCTAGAGCGTCCTGTCTTGAGGAAAGGTCGTAGGTTCAAATCCTTACTTGTCGAATTTTGTTTTTGTTATTTTTAAGTTTTGCGTAAGTTCAATTCGAAAAAAAAAACTTATAAAGTTAGACTGATAAGACTGTACATATTGCAAAATACTATAGGTAATGATCATAATACGTTTTTTTTATATATAGTAAGATAGCAAACAAGCAGATGGATCTCCTGATGGAAAGAGTCATCCATCGCCTATTAACACCAAAGGTGTTAATAGTGCGTTGCTATCTTGTAGCGAGGTCTAATGCCGCATGCATAAGTTAATATCTGTACTCTGTAGCTAATAAAAATATAGAACGAAGAGAATAAATATTTCTTACCTACATAGTAACGAAATCAGAGTAAAATATTCGAAAAGTATGGTCAACAAGCAGGCGACATCAGCGCGCTAACGAATCTAGCTACGCAAAGTAACGAAATTACAGTAGTAATATTCAAAAAGTATTGTCACCATGTGGGTGATAACGGCGCACTAACGAATCTAGGCATGAGTCCGGCAAATTACTATTTGTAAACAATGAACTTCGAAATCAAAGCACGGACGTCCGTAAATTAACATATAATGGACAACTCAACTCAACATTTAAGTACCTATTTTTACATATTCGGTTTCAGAATCGAGAATTGGACACCTACTCTCCTTCTAATGAATTTTCTACTATCACGTGTAACCCTTAACACTTGATACTAAAGTTCATTTCACTGAATTTTTTAAAAATATTTTTATATTCATTGTACTAATGAAACATCAAATCTTCATCCAACCTTATTAAATGTTGAAAGTTGGTACCTAATTAGGCCAAGAAAAACAAAGCCTTCATTTGACAGTTCAATTTAAGTTGTTTAGCAAAATAAGCACCAAGATAAAGTTTGAGTTAGAATGTTGGAATAATTGGCTGAAACTCTTAGCTTGGTTGAAAATATGCTGACTAGGCTCAATTATATGTATAAATTAGTACTAAGGTGCAGTATAAATTAGTACTTCTATATTATAAATCTGTAGTTTCTGTTTTTAAGAATGAGAGAACGACATCTAAACCATTAACAAAACAGGTATACAGACCGAATGTATAGATATAGATGTTGATACCGAGGAAGATTAAATTGGTCGGACGCTGTCCGAAGGTGTGAACTGTGAAGTCTAGTCCGAACGTCACAATAAGCCGAGGTCCGGTCTCAAAGGAGACAACCCTTAGCGCGGGCGTTTATAGGCGCAATATTAATTTAAGTTCTGGCTGAGCACTCTGCCGCCAAAAAAGCCTGGTGACGCAATAACGAACCATACGATCAACTGTAATAGCCATTTCGAAAAAAAAATTGTGTAAAAAGTCTCCGAAACATCCGTCTCTGCATTAAGAGAGTTTGCATTAAGGCAAATCTGTCTGGGCCGTCATATGCGGCACTCCAATCTCCCTTCCTACACCTCAAGGGATCTAGCAAGAAAATATGTCCATATGTCTGTCCGTTCATTTAATTTTGTTGTCAAATTACGTTATAAATATTCTTTTTTTAAATATCATTAGGTACTAACTGAATCGGCGAACTTCGTGTCGTCTTAGTCAGATTTAAAGTCTATAAAGGTTTGACAGCTAGTAACTATTCTATAGAAAAATAAGTGTTGGTTTTACTATTTACCTAGCAAGTTTTTCATTTTTCTCTCCATCAAAACCTTTCTCGGACTTCAATGAGTATTTTCGAAAACAAATAGCCAAATTGTTCAAGCCATTTTCGAGTTTTGCTCTTAGCTACACACTTAGCGATTCATTTTAATTCATACTAGCCAAACCGGCAAACGGTATTTTGCTATACAAATTAGTTGTATCGAATATTTTGGTGGGGTACTTGAAAGGGGAGGGGGGTTAATTGGGATAAAGATAGGATCTTTTAAGTTTGTCCTAACAGTTAGATATCTACAAAATTTCATTGAAATTGGTTCAGTAGTGTCGGAGTCCACCACGGACAAACAACGTGACACGTAACATATATATTTAGACTAGCTTTTGCCCGCGGCTTCGCTCGATTTAAACTATTTTTTTTAATAAAACTCTAACGACCTCGGTCGTCACGGTGGGACTCAGCTTGGCTGTTTGAAATTGGTGAGAGGTGCCGCTGCTGCTCGGGTCTACTTTATTACTTTCTTAATGTTATAATAAATACTGCAATTTAATTTATCTTCGATTTATTGGGCAATTCGTCAGAGCCCGCTTACTACTAATTCACAATTACATATATCTGCCAATTCATAAAAAGTCTAAAACATTCTACTGTTTTACGTTCGAATCTATTTAAAAGCTGACAAGCTGCCAGCTTCTTAGTTATACCATAGAGGTATTACAGCAGCTACGTTTTAATATGATACTTCTAATACTTCCAAGAATACATGTACAAAGTTTCATGATGATAATTAAGTAGTTTTCTTGTGAAAGCGTAACAAACAAACTTATATTTGCATTTATAATATTAGTAAAGAAGTAGGAATGGACATCGCTAAAAAAATTACGAGAATCGATATAACCCCAAAGTAAGCAAATTATTTGCTTGTGTTATGAGTGTTAGTCAACGATACTAATACATAGAAATACATATATAAATACTGTTATATACATATCTAATAAACATCTAAACAACAAACAACAAGAATAAGGTAAGACTTAAATGCTGAATTCGGGCGAGATATTGCATAACACTTATACGAGGGTACATGTTTGACCAATCGTTCGCCTTTTACGAGCTGCCTGGCAAAATTACAGGTGTTCTATTCTTCAAAGAGGTCTCGAACCAGTTCGGGATCGTTACAATTACTTCCTTTTGCTCACCATAATCTTCCTCGTAATGAGGCCATCATATAGAAATCATTAATCATATCCCAGTCGGATTGGTCCGGAGTTTTATCGTGAATACTAATAGGTGTTGGGCGCAGAACGTGTAGCCACGCATAGGAGAAAAACGCTACAAAATGTCATACCTTTGAGTAGACACGTTATAGAGTGAAAAATATAAATACCTATGCCATGATGTGCTATTTTATCATGTCGAATAAGAAGCCAAGTTTTAAAAAATGCCCCTGGAGTTATTTTCTTACATTAGTAAATACCTACTGTAACTGTATGTCTGTGTTAAGGTATCAACTACACTGATAACCTAAGAAATTGCCTCGCAAGGCGTATCCAGCTATATACTAAAGGAAAAAAACAGTATAGATTACACATTCCGTATGTGACAGTACAATATTAAATTCGCATATATTACTGGCATATGACACGTTGGAACGCAGTTTTTTCAGGAAACTGAACGATATAAAGTTGACACACACGCCCGGTTTGGTATTATATATTTTGTAGCTCAGGCTTTAACATCAAACGAACGTTAAATTTATAACGGATTAAATGGATACTTGTATAAAACAAAAAATATTTTTTGTTGAAATAGCTAGAAGGAACAGTTAAGGGCTTTTATAGTGGAATATAACGATGGCAGATTTTGATGTCCTTTCCTGTAATGTAGGTAGACGTCTGCTTCTTCCGAAGCTAAGTTAGCAAACGCCTACACGAACATCATGCTATGTCTAATTTCAACGAAGAAAGTAGATAAAATTCAAACAGCATGGTTTTGCTTACTTACAAACAGTACAAAGAGATTTAAAATTTAATCCATTTAATGCATTGAAAACCTACACTAGACTAATAATAGTTGAGTTCTTACACTAAATTAATTCTGTCAATAACCTGTGGTGTGGGAAAAAGGAACACGGTATTTGTTAATTCAAAATCATTATTTTGTCGCGCGTGTATGCAGGTCCTGGATTGACCGTCTTGCGTGTCGATTAGGATTATTCATAAGTAATATTAGTCTGATGTGTTGTCATAACAATTGCTCTGTTATTACATCTCTAGTTTGTGTACACAATGATTTGATGGTTGCAAAACCAGCCAGTTACAAACAATACAACCAGAGTTTTAAAATACCTTCTATTTAATGACACAAAATCAGCCAGTTAAAAACAGTACAACCAGAGTTTTAAAATATCATCTATTTAATTATCCATAACGACCCAGATGCAAACAGTACAACCAGAGTTTTAAAATATCTTTTATTTAATGGCCCAAAACCAGCCAAATGCAAACATACAACCAGAGTTTTAAAATATCTTCTATTTAATTATTCAAAACCAGCCAAATGCAAACAGTACAACCAGAGTTTTAAAATATCCTCTATTTAATGGTAAGAAAACCTAGCAGTTACAAACAATACAACCAAAGAGATACTGCAACTTAAGTCACTTCTAGCGTACGTTTAAGCTTACAATGGATGTGTTTTTTTAATTTATTTAATGATTACAAAACCATTATTTTACAGGTTCGGCGCCTTGGTCTCGGCATAGGTCCTCGCCCCAACTTCGACCTCACAGACCCCTATTGCTACAACGTGTCCTACGAATACGTCCCAATGCATGACCCCCACCTCGCTCATCATTTCGCGCAGAAACCCACCAGAAATTATATGAAAGTATTAGGATACTGCACCAAAGATAACAGAGCCGTATGCTCTTTGAAAGAGTTCAACCAGTATAGGAAATATTTGTATAATCAATTTATGGATAGAATTCATATGGAAATGAAGAAACTGGTACGTATCGTTTTTATTACCACTAGCGATCGCCCTGTAGCCGAAATTCGACCATACATTAAACAATTAAACCTCTTCCAAATCAAACAATATATTAACTATAAACATGATAGTATACCTGTGTATATAATACTTATTATGCTGTATGTCACCATAATAGGTACCACCACCACCACCTATTCCTGCCGCAAAAGCGTCAGTGCTTGTCGCTGTCGTGTTCCGGTTTGGTGGGTAAGGTAGCCGGTAAACTTACGCATGTGGCATTAGACCTCGCCACAAGATAGCAACGCACCATTAACATCTTTGGTGTCTATAGGCGATGGCTGAGTCTTTCCATCAGGAGACCCATCTGCTTGTTTGCTATCTTATGTTATAAAAAAATGTCAAATGAATGTAAGTGAATATAATGTTTGTTTTAATTAATTTCATTTATATTGCATATTATATCCCGAATGTAAACCGGAAAATAGTATACAAAGTTTTTTGCTTCATGTATTAACATACAGATATTATAAATACAAAATTTTGTGTGGGTAATGTATGTATGTTTGTTACTTGTTGTCATGTTTCACAATATATCCTGCTTACCCTGCAAGGGAACCGAGTGTGATGATAGGTACTCGAATTAAAAAATAAATGAATTTCACATAATAATTACATCAATCAATTTCTAACCCCATATAATAATTCGAATGTCGTCAAAAAATTTCGGGGATGGCCTGCAGGGTTAATAGTTTTCTGCATTTTTATAGGACAAGTAATTGTGTAGTTATTATACGACCGCCCCGTTGGTCGAGTGGTTAGCTATCCTAACTACGCAATTAATGGGGCCCGGGTTCAATTCCCGACAGGGACAGTCATTTGTGTGTTGAGCACAGATGTTTGTATTTCTGGGTTTGGGTGTTTATTAAATATATTAGAGTATTTATATATGTATTTCTATTTATTAGTATCGCTGACTGACACCCATACTACCAGCATATCATTTGCTTACTTTGGGGTCAGATCAATCCGTGTAATTTGTCCAGTGATATTTATTTATTATATTACATAAATAACCCATTTCTTGGAATGTAATTAAGAATACCCTAAGACATTTTTTGCGCATGGTGGTATTACATTTGAAAGCCTTTACAGTATATTTTGTTTAGGAAAATAATGATGTTTAGGAAAATAATGAGACGTTCAAGAGATATAATGGGATCTTAGACTATAATCTCTGTTTATACAGGACGAAAAAGCAAGAGACGATTTAACATTAAAACGCGTAGCAGTCGATGTGGCGAGGCGACTGCAGGTCTTCACCAAGGCGGAGCTGGCCAGGGAACATTTCGAGAAGGTTGCCAAAGAACACGCTGACGAGTTGGATGAAAAGAAACGACTGTAAGTGAATTTTATGAAGTACTACTCCGTTGGTCGAGTGGTTAGCAACCTGGGCAACGAAACCGATGGGGCTCAGGTTCGATTTCTTACATGGATATATTATATTTATGTGAAGAGCATAGGTGTTTGTGTTTGTGTTTGCGGGTTTGGGTGTTTATTAAATACCAGCTGTGCCCGCGACTTCGTCCGAGTGGATTATTTTCTGAAATAAAAGTAGCCTTTTTCTAAAATATAGTTATTTCTTATTACCGTTGTTTAAAAGATTGACAATCCCAAAGTTTTACTCGCATAGTTCCCATTACCGTAGGATTCCCCGGACAAAAACTATCCTATGCCCTTTCTCAAGTCTTAAACTATCTTTGTGCCAATGTGTCTTCACGCCCGTATCACCGAAGGGATAGACAGAGGAACAACAATCGCACCCACGAGTAGCCGAAGATACTCAGCCCCACAATGTGATAGGTGGCCAGCCTATCGCCAACCACGCACTTATCCAATCCCACGCAACGTTGTTTTTGTCAGAAAACTGAAAAAACACATTTTTTAAATTGCCCGACCTGGAAATCAAAACCGAGATCTTACGTAGTCAACTCCGACACCAAACCACTAGATCAGAAGCGATAATTGTGCGAAAATTGATTCAAATCGGTTTAGTGGTTTAGGCGAGACATACAGACATACAGACAGACAGACAGACAGACAGACAGACAGACAGACAGACAGACAGACAGACAGACAGACAGACAGACAGACATACAGACAGACAGAGTTTATTTCGCATTTATAATATTAGTATAGATATTTTATCACGTCGAACAACCGACACGTAGGTCAGCGGTTTGGCGCCCGATTCGTGTAAAAAATGACAATAGATTCAAAGCGTTTAGGGCTGTAATACATTTTATGTACGTATTATGCAGCAGATGCGACGCGAAGTTTTATCGTATTTATAAGAGCCCTAAGCGCTTTGATTCGATTGACGTTTTACTACATGCAGCTTTCTGCACTTCTTCTCCATGTAAACAAGTGTGCGAAATTAAATCTTCGTTTGCGTCATCTTCGTAATAAGATATATATTAATACGTAAAGCAAAATCTTTGTATCAGTTTTTGCTTCGTATCGCGTATATAAGTATTGTATGTATTAGCATTTAGTTACGCCTTTTTACTTAATTGTGCAATAAAGTATTTAAATAGATATCATTGACTATCACCCGTATTACATTATAAGTAACTTGCAAACCCTGCGAACTCCGTTTCGCCACCAGATGGCTTTGCTTTGCTTTTAAATTTTCTTTGCTATAAACCTCACGGAGCCCGCGACCTTTCCAACGAATGCAAAACCGTGGAAATCGGTTCCGGTTCGTGCGTTCTGGAATTATAGCGTCAGGAAGGAAAACCCGACTTATTTTTATATTATAGATTACATTACATTATATACTTACCTATATTTTATATTTACGTAATTTGCTTACTTTGGGGTTAGATTAATATATAAATACCTTAAATAATTAAAATATATAAATATCGCTAGACAAATTACACGATTTGTCTAGCGATATTTATATATTTTACTCAGATTAAAAAAGTATCTTCACGCCCGTATTCCCGAAGAAGTAGACACAGGTACAGCCAATACATCCACGATTAACCGAAGATGTGTAATCCCACAAAATGGCAGGTGGCAAGCTTATCGCCAACCGGACGCTTATCCAGTCCGGGGCAAAGTTCCTTTTATCAGGAAACTGAAAAAACACATTCTTGATTTGCCCAACCCGGGAATCGAACCCGAAACTTGATGTGGTCAACACTGACATTGGACCACTAAACCACAGAGGCGATCGCACTCAGAATGTTTACCGTCATACCTGCATTTTACGGATACATTTAATGCGCCCACGATTAGCCATCGAAATCAGGTTTCAATGAGTTACGTCAAATTCTTTGGAATTGGAAGATTATACAGGTGAAATAAACTAAGATTGCCCCACCCTACCCCGCACCGTACCACCACTTCCCCCATCCTCCTAAACCAAATCCTAAATCCGCGCCTGGTTTTTAAAATTGAATTTGGGCATCTTCTGCCCCTTATAAAATGTCTAGCAGCAAGGGAGTTCATTTATTGCTCAAAAGATGGCCCAGAAGGCGTATCACCTAAAATTTGCAATCCGCGATCAGCGATGCCTCTTAAACGTAACAAAAATGATCAAAAACGTCGCCAACTGCTTGCCGTTCGATAGATCCACATTTTACGATCTCACAGGATCAAAAGAAAACAATCGACAACGTCTGTCACTAATATACAAGGCTGTTATGTGTCTTGCAATACCTAAACAATTACGATAATTGTGCATTGCGAGATACGTAATAACTGATAACCCCGCAGTTTAACACGGGGAATTTATTTAAATCATATACATGCCGGTTGTAGCGTAGGTAAATGTTTACGTCACAGTGCCCTATTGCACCTCCTGGTCCGGTCGCGGGCAGGTTTAGTTCCTAGACCCTACAGAATTAGATCATACCGTACTGATAAAGTATGTATACATGAGCAGGAATGCCAACCGTCTGAAATTTTTCCCCAAAGCTTATTTTAAAATCCCCTAAATAATAAATTTAAACTTAAGTACCTGTACTTCGAGCGTAAACTTATTTATTTATGGATCGTATGGATAAATCTTATGGATTTTTACAATTTCAATCCATATATTTAAATAAAAAAATATTTGGAAACAAAGTGACACTACTATGTGCTCAGTGCTACTAGTTTAGCGATCATGACTATGAAACCAGTGACCATAGATAGACATTCATTAGATTTTAGATTAGACTAGATAGAGAGATCATGACTATGAAACCAGTGACCATAGATAGACATTCATTAGATTTTAGATTAGATTAGATAGAGAGATCATGACTATGAAACCAGTGATCATAGATGAAGATCAACCATGGAGTACGGAGACATATCTCTATATGTCTCCGTACTCCATGGTTGATCTTCATTTTACATAAGTTAGAATGTTAACTCATATATTATTTTATTGGGTGACGAGTTATTTAATAGGTAATGCATGCCTTCTTGACCACAACTTAACGGTTTTGTAAACACGATAACTTTCAAAAAAAATTGAATTCCTAGTCCCAGGATATTTTTTTTCGATTAATGACAAGCTCAATTTTTGTGAACAGCTTCATTTTGAGAAAACTTTCATCTTTTCTATCTTTTTAAAAAAAATTACGAATCGGGCAACTAATAAAGTTCAAAAGCTTCATACAAAAGGACAGTAAAATAATAAAATCATATATTATTTTTGAATAATATGCATTACAAATATATTAATTATTGAAAACAAACATTACACACAATACATGCGTGTGCCATGTTTGATCACATGTATAAGTTTTATTTATGATTAATGTCTGTAAGTAGGGGAGCCCAAGAGGAGATTTTTGCATTTACTCGAGCGCGTCAGATTAACACGGGGGGGTGGAGGGGTACCTCGCATGCTGTTGAGGCGCTCCTCCAAATATAAGCCCTTTATATAATAGAGGGGGGTAACGAGGGCAGAAAAAAAATTCCAACAACTTCGGCTTGTAGAGATTGTCAGATTATATTTTTTCCGTTATTCGTACATCATTTCTTCTATAATAAATGAATATTAAGATGCGCTCGAGAATGTCAGAATAACATTTTCTTTGAAACTCAGTGACCCTTCCATTCCCATACGCTACACTTGATTCTGCAGATTTTCTAAATTTTAGCTGACAATTAATCCCCCATATCTTAATCTGACATTTTTTTAACATTGTTTTTATCTTTAGATTTTGTCCCCACCATAGAAATGAAAAACATTATAAAACCTTTTATTTTTCCTATAATTTAATCTACAAATCCAGTAAGTGCCTACGACGCCCGAGTAACTACCCATTTAGTATCTTAGGCTCCCCTACTATGTTGTCAAACTTAAAGGTAGCTTCACGCTTTTATCTCCAAAGATTTAGGCAGAGATACATAAAAAGTGCACCTATGATTAGTCGAAGATACTTATACCCACAATGTGATATGTAGCAAGCTATCGTGGCTTTTATCAGAAAGCTGAAAAAAAATGTTGAACTGCCCGACCCGGGAATCGAACCCGGGACTCTCATGTGATTAACACCGACCTGAACTGATCATTAGACCACAGAGGCGATATTTGAAAACTTTAAAGAGATTTTATCATTTATTCTATGGCGAATTTCAACCACAGGGTGATCGTTAGTTTACAATGATTACTGTTTACATAAATGGGATCGTAGCTGAAACACAGATTCCATTTTACATCTTGGAAACAATCACTTAAATTGTATATTAAATCACTGAGTACACACACAGTAAGTTTCGTCAAACTTGCAAATTTGGCAGCGAGATTTACATAACCCATTTGATGTCAATTCTGAGTACTCGTACTATATATATACTGTTGTACTGTACTGTAGGCCTACTCTTGAAAACAATATAAATCTTAAACCAATATTGATAAAAACAATATGTTTCGAATATCGTTAAAAAACGGTACCCTTGAAACCAATATTGCCCACATTGATTCAGTATAGTAACGACCTAATTATTGGAAATAGATGTCATCGTTACACATCAAGCTAGTGTTACAAGTGGAAATTTTAAGTACCGTTTTAAACAAAATAACGAATAAAAGCAATAATGAGTAGTTCCAAAAAAAAATCGAAATCCGTGTGGCGCTGTCGCCGAACCCAATAATTGAATATAACGTACCGTTTTAAACAAAATAACGAATAAAAGCAATAATGAGTAGTTCCAAAGAAAATCGAAATCCGTGTGCTGTCGCCGAACCCAATAATTGAATATAGTTGTCTAGAGTACGAAATACTACAAAATTCATTAAATATTCATTTTAAATTGAAATCGGTTTTTAAGAGTAGCCCTACTGTTATTTGGAAATGCAACACAATCAATGGCAATTCAAATCCATTTCACGTTACTAGGAATTGACTTGGAAATAGTGTTCGTATAAATAAACTATCATGCCGGTTCCCTTGCGGAGTAGGCAGGGTGAAATGAACGTCAGTAGACTGTCTGGTTCACCTCTAATCACCGGTTCTTCGGTGGTCAATATCGGTGGTGACCTCTACGCCTCATTTTATCGACTTGATAAGGATTACCGCTTACATACCGATTATTATTGTATAAATTTTGTTTTTAATTTGTATTATCTCAATCTGTAGGAGTGAATTGGTGAAATGCAATGAAATACGTAAGTCTTCTCGCGCTCCTTGCAGATGCAGGGAAACAGTATCGGGGCAGAGCCCCATGGCCGTGGTTGAAATCGCGCTAGGTAAACACCTAGGTGGTGGGTTGGCCATCTGATTGTACCAAACTTAGAGGTCACATATTAAACATAATATGCGTCTGCTCTCTCGCTCATTCTGGCCTGCATCCAGCGCTTTTCTACAAAACGAAAATGCTCTTTTATTTAGTTTAAATAATAAAACCTACATAAGAACATACTTACTCCGTAAAGGATATGGCGTGAAGATATGTATGTATAAATATCAATTTAAAAGAATAGAATAAGTTAATGTCTTCCTGTTTAGAAATAATATAGGTTAGGCGGTGGTACCAGACCCGGGCGAGACAATGCAGAACTCTACCACCTAGTAGCCACGATGGCAGTGACTCGATAGCCAATCGGTCGCCTTTTACGAGCTGCCTGGCCGAACGGCAGTTGGCCTATTCTTCAAAGGAGGCCGGGACCAATACGGCGAATTTGCATAAAGATAAATAGTATTTTTATATCTTTGTAAATATCATTCGAAAAATTTATGGTCCCCATCCTAGTAGGAAGATTAAAATAAAATTAATCCTGTGTGCCGAACGGTCTAGCCAAGATATAACGGATGTAATTTCCGACATTAACCCTAGCTATAAAATTTACGCTAGAACAGCGTGACAACGAAACCTTAATCAAAAGTTAATTAGCCTAGATAATTTAAAGTTATTAAAAGTTTGTTCCTTAAAATAAAATGAAGTTGCAGTTAACTTTGAAGTAGAGTAATTATTACTTCATATTACGTATACTCTCATCAAATAAACAAATACTTTTCACAATGCCTATTTAAGATTTACAGACTATTGTAGGTACTTGCAGGTTAGTCGCACGTGGCAGGTAAAGCTAAATTTGCCATTACCATCATTGGAATTAGGTGACAGAGTTCATGCGTTAACAGTATCACTGTTTTTAGGGTTCCAAACCTAAAAGGTAAAAACGGGACCCTAATACTAAGCCTCCGCTGTCTGTCTGTCACCAGGCTGTATCTCTTAAACCGCGATATTTAGACAGCTTAAATTTTTCACAAATTATGTGTTTCCGTTGCTGCTACAACAACAAATACTAAAAATAAAATAAAAAAATATTATGGGGCGTCCCCATACAATAAACATGGTTTTTTCGTATTTTTTTGCTCAATACTAATAACGGTAACCGGTTGAGCTTAAAATTTTCACAAAGTATTTAGTTATATACTAGCTGTTGCCAGCGACTTCGTCCGCGCGGACTTCGTTTACTTCGCACAGCCCCTCCCCCGTAGGTGATAGCGTGATAATATGTAGCCTATATGTTGACCCGTCCTGTTAGTAGTATTCATGTAAAATTTAAAGTAAATCCATGCAGTAATTTTTGAGTTTGCCCCGGACATACATACAAACAGACAAAAATTCTAAAAACTATATTTTTGGCTTCGATATCGATAGTAGGTCACGTCCCAAGTATTCTTTTAAAAAAATATTCATTGTACAGTTTTGACTTTCCTACGATTTTATTATATGTAAATAGATAGTTTCAAAATAAATATGTAATTTTTAAAAATTAAATATTTATTTTGAAACTATCTATTTACATATAATAAAATTTGTATTGCTTAAGCAATTTTTTACTCGATATTAATAAACAGGTAGAAACTTGAGAATAGGAATGGTACAGAATTCTTCGTGCGCGAGTCCGACTCGCACTTGGCCGGTTTTTCTATACAACGTTTCACATAAAAGAGCGCTACTATAAAACATGGCAATTAGTAGATATTTTTATATAAATTCATAAATTCGGCAAACATTGTTTTTTTATGAATTCATTTATCCTAAGAGTGGGCAAAAATATGTTTTTCTTAGATATATTTTAGACTAGCTGTGCCGCGACTTCGTCCGCATGGGATTTTTTAAAAAGAAAAAAGGAGCCTAAGTTACTCCTTATTACATCAGCTATCTACCAGTGAAAGTCCCGTCAAAATCGGTCCAGCCGTTCCAGAGATTAGCCGGAACAAACAGACAGACAGGCGGATAGACGGACAGACAGACAGACAAAAATCGTAAAAAGTGTTATTTTGGTATGTGTACCGTGTATACATCCATATGCATTTACTTAAAACCGGTTATACAATACAGTACAATACAATAACTCTTTATTACGTACCAAAATATATGACAACATATAAGTTACAACATAAAAATTATAAAAGTAAGGTACACAAAGGCGGTCTTATCACTAATAAAATTATCTCTTCCAGACAACCTTTATAATAAGGATAACATTAACAATATACTAGGAAAAGTGGTGCTAACCACAAGATAATTTATAGTTTTTATGCTCTTAAATAAAAGACAAAAACTTATAATAAAAGTAACATCCGATTACAGTTACACACAAAAGCAAAACAAAAACAAAAATCACAAAACACTGATAATACATAAAACTAAACAAGAAAAATTAAACAAAAGTACTAGGTACATAGATTTATTATTTTAATTTTAATATTACAAACAGACACTCCAATTTTATTTATTTGTATGGATTAAAAATTTTTAAAATTAAATTTTTAATCTAAAATATTAAAATCTTTCAAAATCATCATTTCAACATTTTTTATGTCAACTCTTATATGAAAGGTGTCTATTATTTTTATTTTAAATTATATAGTTCGAAATAAATATAACATATGTTAAAAATGGTTGTAATTGATTCAGTAGCTGTTTCTCAACCAACTACTTTTCACTCTTACGTATAATTCTGTGTTAGGTTGTATAATATCATGAGATAGAAAACAATCAGATGGCTCTCCTGATGGAAAGGGACAACCATCACCTATAAGTAGATGTTCCTGATGCTGTAAACGCACCATACACTGAAAATTTTACAAAGTTAAACACTTAATAGATAACTTTTACTCAAGCAGAAGTATGGAAAATAAAAAGAATATCCACAGCTATCACGTAAATTCATTCAGTGGTTGTCATTATCGTGGTCCAGTTTGGAGGGTAAGGTAACCGGTAAACTTATGCATGTGGTATTTCGAGGCCGCCACAATGATGGCATCGCACGTTTATAAGCGATGGTAGTCTGCTTGTATAAAAGAAAAACGCTTTCTGCTGTCTGTCCTATGTATGCTTAGATTCTTAAGATCTTTAAAACTACGCAACGAATGTTGATGCAGTTTTTTTTAATAAATAGAGTGATTCAAGAGGAAAATATATATGTATAATAATATTTTATGGCAAAACAAAGTTTGCCACGTCAGAAAATCTTATGATATAAAACTAGCTAAAAGTTTCTTGAGCCCAATCGTCAAATAGTTTGATATTCAGACGACGATGAAGTCTGCATAGATGAACTTTGCAAAAAATCGGTTATAAAGTCTATGTTAGTCCTGATGAAATGACTGATATCTCAAGGAAGCGTTAATAATGTCTGTGAATACTTTGTTTTAACAATGTTGTAGAATGTATACGAGGAATTTAATAAACATTCTAGTTAATACATACTCGGCATCACTATAAGTTCTCCTTAGGTTCAGGATGCATTTCTCGCGCGAAAGTACTATTATTATTAGGAGGAGTTTGATTAATTCAGCAATACCTTATAGTCTAAGATCCCAGTATAGAACGACCTTCACCAAGCTAGTTAATGGATGAAAAGTATTTTATAACCAATTAAATGTGTCCATAAATATATTGCAAATGGGTTGACTAAAAAATTTCAGTTCAGAATATGATTAATTAATTTTTTTAAACATTTCAGTTGTCACCAAATTTTTGTTCTTCAAAATAATTGAAACAGCACCAAAGCCTCTTTAAAACAGTAACTTTAAGGCTTTGTGAATTTTTTTAGGTCCGGTCTGATTTACTAGTATCAATTTACCTACCTATCCAGGTGTTGTGACGGGAAAAAAATAGTCAACCTAACGTTTGCATATACTACAGGCTTCATACTTGCGGGATTTGAACCAGCGACCATTTCCCTAAAGCCGGGACGCTCTTCCGCTGAGCTAGTGTCGACAGGCTCGAGGCGGCGAAATTCTACAAAATAAAAATAATCAAGATACAAAAAATACATGTATACAGATAATCATGTGCGTAATTACGTGTTCTCCCGTTTATAAATTTTCAAAATTTTCAAAAGATTGGTCAAGCAATTTTCGAGTTTTAGCGGGATATACATAATAAAATTGATGTTAGTGAGTCACAAAATTAACATGTATCACGAAATTTGACAAAATACCTAATTGAATGTACAAACAGATGTAACAAAATTATATAGATAGTAGTATAAAAGAGAGTATCAAAGCATTACTTTAATTTACTAATTGATCAAGCTAGTACACTTCAAATGTTTTACCAGTAATTTAATTTGTTGTTCTCGTATAGATCAGACTGTTGGAAAAGCTTTTGTATAAATTTACAAAATTTAATTACCAGGCTTTTAAAGTTTAGGCATTATTTTTTTTTATGTCATAAGATAGCAAACAAGCAGATGGGTCTCCTGATGGAAAGAGTCAACCATCGCCTATAGACACCAAAGATGTTAATGGTGCGTTGCTATCTTGTGGCGAGGTCTAATGCCACAGGCATAAGTTTACCGGCTACCTTACCCTCCAAACCGGAACACGACAGCGACAAGCACTGACGCTATTGCGGCAGGAATAGGTTAGGCGGTGGTACCAGACCCGGGCGAGACAATGCAGAACTCTACCACCTAGTAGCCACGATGGTAGTGACTCAATAGCCAATCGGTCGCCTTTTACGACCTGCCTGGCAGAACGGCAGTTGGCCTATTCTACAAAGGAGGCCGGGACCAACACGGCGCATGTTTCCAGCGTTCATAGATAAAGGGTTTTTTCAACAAGAACTTTGTTTTGTAAATCAAAATTACTTAAACATTAAATTTGGAAGACAATGACTCAAATTTTTATTGTAATAAAATAGTAAGGTTTGGCAATTAATTATAAATGATATCACAGTATTCGTCACGATCGCGGTTACAGATGTCAATTCTTTCATCGAAGGTTTTAGTCACTATTTAATAATTCTTTCATCGAAGGTTTTAGTCACTTTTTAATAAAATGATGGGTAGGTTAATAAATCACTACACAATTTTTAAGTTTTAAGACTGCAATCCATTCTATTGTCTCCGTATAGACGCTTTCTTTAACCATAACTTTGCAAAAATATTCCAGCGGTGTTTAATCATATGATCAAGCTGACCACATAAAAGCTGAATTTTTTTTTAAAAATATGCGAGCAGGAAATTTGGTTTTTAATAAATTCAATATTTCAGCGGCTGTGTGACTTGTGGCACCGTTTTGCTGAAACCATGTATCAGTAATGAATATCACCTTTAACAACGTTGTTAATATATCTTGATAGCCTAATCCATTAAACGTAACCGCATTTCCAGCCGAATTTTCGAATGTGGCTCACGTCAACGTGCTCTCACATGAACGAACCGCAGGCATATCACCTAACGTTTGCAATCTGCCAGCGATGACTTTTAAACGTAACGAAAAAAGATTAAAAACGTCACCAACTGCAAGCTGGTCACTAGATGCACTTTTTGTAATATCACAGCATCAAAACTAATCAAGCCGCAACAACTGCCACTAATATACAAGGTTATTATGTGTCTTGCAATAACTATTTTTTTATATATCATGAGATAGCAAACAAGACGATGGGTCTCCTGATGGAAAGAGTCAATCATTGTCTATAGACACCAAAGGTGTTAATGGTGCGTTGGTATCTTGTGGCGAGGTCTTATGCCACATGCATAAGTTTACCGGCTACCGTACTCTCCAAGCCGGGACATGACAGCGACAAACACTGACGCTATTGCGGCAGGAATAGGCAAGGCGGTGGTACCAGACCCGGGCGAGACAATGCAGATCTCTACCACCTAGAAGCCATGATGGTAGTGACTTACATAACCAATCGGTCGCCTTTTACGACTTATCTAGCAAAACGGCAGTTGGTCTAATATTCAAAGGAGCCCAGGACCAACACGGGGTAACTATGCAAATACGATAATTTCGCATTGCAAATTACGTAATAACCCTGCCGGTCGAACACGCGTTGATGTAGCCATATTATGTAACGAACTTGTGAACTTAAATTTTATGACAAAATCTTACTAATAGCGGTCTCAGACGAACAATTATGTTGGTCTAAAATATCCCAAATTTTACGAAATATAAAATTTACAGGTCAACAATTTACATAGTGAATTTTTATTACTTTAATGCAGTTATCAATTTCAATTGAATTTATAGTAACAATTACCCGTTTGTTTCGTTGCTGAACGAAAGGGTATAAAACTACTTGTAATTTGTAGATAACATTAAATCATACTTAAGGCAAGGTATTTTGATGCGCGTTAGTTCTATAGGAAATAGGCGGCGCGGTATGTTCTGAAACCGCTGGAAAACGTGTTAATTTTCGGATAAATAAATATAAGACTTCAACTGAAAACCAAAATTTAGTACATTCCTTTTTGCATTTAAAACCAAATATCACCATATAAAAGTCATGTGGAAAATTAGAAATATTATTGACAAATTACTTGTTTTAGAGATTTTTTTTAGCCTGTTTTCGGAAGTTTATAGGAGGTTTATAGGAAAATATACGGAAAAGTACATTCTATCATGTAATAAGTTAGTACATTCCTTAGATAATATCTTCAGTATATCGTGTAATTTTTGTAAATTTGTTATTTGACAATCAATACAATAAAACGTAATTTAGCAAACCAGTTTTTTCCCGTTTGTCTCGATGCCTCGCCTTAATGTTGCCGTCTCTGTTAGTTTTTGATTATAAATGAAACTTGTAATTTCCCTTGCTTTCTAATTGTCAATTATTATATCTTTTTATGCGTAATTAGTCAATGCTTTTATAATAAATAAATAAATATTCAGCGAACAAATTACACTTACTGATCTAACTCCAAAGTAAACAAATTATTTGCTTATGTTATGGGTGTTAGTCAACGATACTACTACAAAGAAATACATATATAATTACTGAAATATATAAAATATGTAAATATAATTCTTTTGTGCGTGTGTCTGTGACTAAATTTCTAAACGGGTTGACCGATTTTGATGCATTTTTTGTGTGTATTTGAAACCGATAGGTGGTACTGGAATCAGATTCCGGTAGTATACTATACTTATAACACTTTCACGGCTGAATCGCTGACACGATATTGACGAAATTTGGCAGCAAGATACTTGTTAACCCGAAGGCAACATACGCTTTTTTTAAATCATCCCCTAAGGGGCTGAAATAGGGAATCAAAATTTGTGTGAATAACTACATATATCAATGACTGCCGCAATAGCGTCAGTGCTTGTCACTGTCGTGTTCGGGTTTTGAGGGTAAGGTAACCGGTAAACTTATGCATGTGGCATTAGAGCTCGCCACAAGATAGCAACGTATCATTAACATCTTTGGTGTCTATATGCGATGGTTCACTCTTTCCATCAGGAGACCCGTCTGCTTCTTTGCTATCTTATGATTATATAAAAAAATATATTAGTCTTAAAATCTGTGACTTCCAACATTAAAAAGTGTAATTTTTGTGTTTAGAGCGAAAGAGCAAGAAAAAAAGATACAAGCCCGTATAAAATATCTTCACGAGTTCAACGAGAAGCAGAGAAAAGAGCGCGCTGCCCGAGCACACGAGAAAGAGAACCGAATCAAACAGCGGGTGCAGGCAGCGGCGGAGATGGAGTTGAGGAGGAAAATTACTATGGTTAGGCAGTGGCGTTCCAATGAGAAGAGACGGTTGAACCGGTTGAAACAAGAAAGGGAAGCTAGGCAGAAAAAACTGGAAGAAGACGTAAGTCTCTAGTTTAGTATTCCTTCTCTGTATGAGAAGAACTCGCACAAGAAAAACACACTTACAATAATATATTCACATAAAGTGCGATTTTTATTGTGTGTTTATATACGAATTAAAGTTTAACGTCACATCGATGTCTGAACTTAGTTTAGCAAGGGTCCTCACTGGCAAAATAGTGGCACAAACGAATCGCCGCTACGTCTGTATCTTTAAGTTCGATTAATATTATTGTGAGTAGAATGAATTTGTCCTCACATGGCAATAACTATGCATTTTTAATAATTAGCCTTCGAAGGAGCATGACTTTCCATGGTTCATCCACCTTATATTGTCATCGCGACTACTAGCCGTCCGTTAGGTAGCTCCGCGAAATCTCGCCAGAGTTTATTACCACTGCAACAGCATTAATGCGTCATATTGTCATTGTGATCCAGTTTGGAGCATAAAGTAGCCGGTAAGATTATGCATGTGGCTTTACCATCCCGCCACACAGATAGCTACGCACCATAAACATCTTTGTTGTATATGGGCAATGGTTGTCTCTTTCCCTCGAGAGAACCATCAGCTTGTTTCTTATTATATAAAAACAGTCGTATATTCTATGTTGCTATTCATTGAAAATATACCATTAATTTTATGTTCATAGGCAAACAACAAATGGCAGGCTCGCGTCAATGCCCAAAACCAGAAAATTCAAGAAGAAACTTTGCTCCTAAAGATTTACACAGAAGATATGACTGCCGGAGCCATGAGGAGAGCCAAGTAAGATTACGAGCCGGCCATGATTTAATCCCTATCAGAAATAGCTTAGTATGTTGCAGTGGCGCTTGGTGGTAAAAAAATGTGAATTTTCTACAAAACATTCCGCTAAGTGGCAACGCAAATGATACTGCCCTGACTCGAGGTCCAATCTCACAGAACAAACTTAGGGCAAACTCTAAGCCCAAACAATGTAACTGTAGCTGAGCACTCGTCGCGCCCAAAAACATCGTTTGCAGCAACGATCGCACAGATCGTTTGAGTCAGTCAACACATCAAAAAACCTGAGGCCGCATTTTTAAATGTCCAAACAAAATTTAATACTTTGACCAACACAAAGTATGATACTGGATATGTTACCACCTGCTTCACTGTCAGGCAGTCCATAAGAAGCAAACGCTTAGCTTAACATGTCATTATCATCGTGTCTACTAGGTGGTAGAGTACTGCAACGGCTTACCTTATTGGTACCACCGCCTTATCTTTATCTGCTGCGATAGCGTCAGTGCTTATCCTTTTGTCTTTAAGTTAAGAGAGTAAGGTAGCCGGTGAAATTATGCGATACTAGAATCTCACCACATCGATAGTAACGCTATATTAGCATCATTTGTCTATAGACGATGATTGATGACGATGATCTATTTCAGGAGTACCATCCTCTTGTTTGTTATCCTATAAATAATGTTGCGAATAATCTAGAAACGTAAAAAGTTAAAGCGCTGGAGGGATATAGAAATAAAAGAAAGAGATAGTTACTTCTGTTGATAAACAAATAGTCGACCGTTACCCGAATAGTTATGCCATAATTCACCTTATCGCTCAGAGCATAAGAGTGAAAATAACGTGTGAAAAATGTGTAACTAGGACTTGATTACATTAAAATAACTTGTTTACGATTAGCCTTATTTATGAGTAGATGATTAGAGAAATAATGTGGAACTTTACTCTGGTTATAAATAGAGATATGTTGACAAATAGAGTGCAGTTTTATACAGCGATCGGAAGCAATTATAGTAGGGGCGACCAGTGTGAGTGAATAAGAGAAGTGTTTTCGTACAGCGTAGTCGGTTTAGTTTAGTATGAGTACAACAGTGAGGGTGACTAGTGTGTACAGTGTATTTACGTATTGCATTGTGGTATTTTATATATTTGTGTTGTAAATACACGGTTTTATTATAAGTGGCGTTTTCTTGCGAATTACGAACCCAAAGCATGTAACAATAATATAACATATAAAATAATAATTATAATATATAATAGCAGTATAAAATTGAGAACTGTTTACCCGCTCAGATGTCCTGCGTATCATCGCAAGGCCTGAAGCAGTGTGATAACTTCCTTAATATGTCTTTCAGCCTTTTACTAAGTTAGATAAGTAATAAATCTCGCAAACTGGAATTATATTTTAGTTATAGTAAGTTAGGATTATCCTTGTGTCTCGGGCGTGATTATTATAGTCAAAGAGCTCATATGAATTTCGGATAAGTGTTTGATTTGACTCGTAATTCTGCAGAGAAGTACAACTGTTTCGCAGCATAAAAGTCCAACACGCTCTAATAAAACTAGATGAAAACAGGTGAATAAAAGCATAGAACAATTATAACACCAGTTTTTTCACCACGAAGTTTTGTGGGAGGCCTTTTTCCACCAGTGGATGCCTATAGTTTTAGGGGCGTCTCGTTGCTAGTTGAAAATTATTTGTATGTACGTAAACATGCTTTACTTACATATTATGTAAAATTGGATGTATTTTCGTATTTCTCTTATATGCTTCTGATTAAATGCGTGTTCCAAGACAGCTTAATTTTTCCCTAGGGCACCTTAAACTCACAACTCAGTGGTAATTAAGGGGTCGCCACTGTAAATTGTGGTTTACATGGGTTACAGCGGTGAGAACGATTGATGAGCTTATTACCCTTGAATCTGCTTGTGGAATGTTCTTCCAGCTAAGAGGCCATCCGTAAATTACGTCACACGTTAAGGGGGAGGGGAGAGGTGTCCCAAATTTTGTAACATCACATTTTTTCAAAATATAATATTATGACCCTGAAGTTAGCGGACAGCAGACAAAATAAAATTTCAGATAGGGATATCTACAAGCGAAATTAAGTTTTTCGAGTTTACCAAATTATAAATGGTTTGTCGTTGACTTACCTACAGATGATAATAAACAATTTTTTTTTTTGCTAATAAAAAATTTTTTACGTTAAAAATTAAATTTTGGGAAACTCTCACCGTGTTTCCTATCGTTTAATAAATATGAAATTTTCAAATTTAGTTTATTTTTAAATCCAAAAAAGATGATTTCAGTTAGTTTTTTAAATTTTGGCTTAGGTCATTCTGGGACGTATATCTGCGAGTAAAATGATTATTATTAAAAAAAAATAAAAGTCACCTTTTCGTCTTTGAAAAATCTAAAGATGATATTTTTTTGATTTTAAATTTGTTAGTCGGATCGTTAGATATCCTTAATTTTTTATTTTTTTGAAAATTTTGGTGCCGGATATCAAAGTAAAAAATAATCAAAATCAAAATTAAAAAACTGTCATGTTTTCATTTTTCACGAATCTAAAGATGATTGATCTCAGATTTTTTATTTTCTTATTTATTTCTTGAATATTCTTATAAAAAAATAAATAAGAAAATAAAAAATCCGAGATCAATCATCTTTAGATTCGTGAAAAATGAAAACATGACAGTTTTTTAATTTTGATTTTGATTATTTTTTACTTTGATATCCGGCACCAAAATTTTCAAAAAAATAAAAAATTAAGGATATCTAACGATCCGACTAACAAATTTAAAATCAAAAAAATATCATCTTTAGATTTTTCAAAGACGAAAAAGTGACTTTTATTTTTTTTTAATAATAATCATTTTACTCGCAGATATACGTCCCAGAATGACCTAAGCCAAAATTTAAAAAACTAACTGAAATCATCTTTTTTGGATCTAAAAATAAACTAAATTTGAAAATTTCATATTTATTAAACGATAGGAAACACGGTGAGAGTTTCCCAAAATTTAATTTTTAACGTAAAAAATTTTTTATTAGCAAAAAAAAATTGTTTATTATCATCTGTAGGTAAGTCAACGACAAACCATTTATAATTTGGTAAACTCGAAAAACTTAATTTCGCTTCTAGATATCCCTATCTGAAATTTTATTTTGTCTGCTGTCCGCTAACTTCAGGGTCATATAATATTTTATATCTAAATACTACAATACTAAATTTAAAAAATAATCGAATGAGATCATTATGTCAATGTAACATTGTAAAATATGTGACGTCACACTAGGTAGGGGGAGTGAGTGAGGGGACAAGGACGGGGGAGGGGTCAAAAAATCATGAAATTTATGTGATGTAATTTATGGATTTATGGATGTCAAAGAGTATATTAGAAAAATCTGAAATTGATTACACATCACGTCATAACGTGCTTAATGCTTTGAATGTCAGACTATAAGTCGATATATTTATTTATCTATTTAATATGAACCACCAACAAAATTACATGTGATTTGTGGTTATTACATATTATATATAAATTTTATATTCATATGTGTTTGTATACGGCGAGTAAAGGACGCGGTCAGCCGAAAAATTAAGAAAACATACCTATTTTACATTTACGCCACGCAATGTAAACCGTACGTTGCTCCGACTCATTGCGCTCGCAGAACTCTCAAACCAGCCGTTTATTTTGTGCGCCATGTGGCAAATAATACATTTCTGATCTTGTGTATTTCCTTAAATTTTACTATTATTTAGACAAAGCACTGTAGAGCTATAATAAATCAATTTATACAAAATTAACGTAAAAAATTGTCAAAATATCAAAAATTCCCACTCAAATTTCCAGCAGTTTTCATTTTAGAATCATCGTCCAAAGCTATGGTTTCGACTTTATTTAGGCCGTCCCTTACACGTTGTATGTATGTAGGAATGTATGTAGGTGTATATTTAATCTAAATATCTAAAACTAGGGTAGTAACGGAACTCCGACTCCGCCTCCGCCTCCGTCACTGCGGAACCTCCGCAAAGAATCGAACCTCTGCCTCCGCATCCGCCCCCGCCAAATTTATGCGGAGTTTTAACGGAGGTAAACCGTAAAAGTTTACGCTAACATATAACGCGCAAAGAGCGACGCCGGGAGACGTGGCCGCACGACTGCGTACTTAGGTATATTACAAAGTACTCTGTGGCTGCGTATTTGTGAGTGTAATGGTCAATATTTTGCTTGTGTTGTGCCGCGGGAACACGGGCGGGCGGACGGTGGTGGAGGCGTGAATGAATGACAGGAATCAACTTGACGAATCATTCGATACCACGTAGTTGGTTTGTGTTTGAACCGTGATTGTTTTAAGTGATTAAGTGCATGATTAATATGATGTACCCATTTGAAATAAATATTTTTTGATTTAAATCAACCATAAATTTCTATTTTTTCTGCTTCAAATTTCACCTCCGCCTCCGCCTCCGTTAACCTCCGCTTCCGCGGAGGCGAACCTCTTCTCCTCCGCATCCGCCTCCGTCTCCGCTAACAATGCCTCCGTTACAACCCTATCTAAAACTATCATCAAAATTAAAACGCTTTTTGTGATTGTTTGTTTAACCCAATGGTTAGCTGCCTGAGGATGTTTATGCAATAAGTTCGCTATTAGTACCCTGTACATTTTGTATTTGATTCAATAATGATAAATTAATAAAATAACAACAATTAAATTTAAGAAGAATAGATCAACTACCGTAATGCTAGGCATCTTATAAAAGTGCTTATACGAGCCACTAACACAGTGATCACTCATACTTAAGTAGACTGTAAAAAAGCCCAAAGAGTAAATTAATTCAGGTAATAAAAATAGCCAAATGCTAATACGCTTTTGGCATGACATTAGTATCTACTCAAACTGCCAAGAATAAAATAAATGAACGGAGTAAAATTTTAGAAATTGATTAAAAAACCTAATCAAAATTCATTGTTAGCTCTCTCCCAGAATATTACAATTTCGTATATGTACGAGTAATGGAACTTATAAACAATATAGACTTGGAGATTAATGTTTAATTGTTTGATCTTACATCATCCTAGTATATAGTCCAGGCTCCAGGCAATGACCTGGTTCTTCTATATAGGTACAGGTTGACTGATAGGAGATTGTACATATGGATGGACAAAATAGTGCATTGTCATATTTAACCAATAAAAATATAATTAAAGAGAAATTAGTGTAGTAATTATAGTACTCACATTTCTTCAATAGTATCGTTTATGTATAAGTTGATACCAAATAAGAAAAAATATCAAAAAATATAGTCACCGTGTAGACAATAAGTGCGCGCTTTGATTGATTGCCACCTGACGCGGTGACATATCATTGTTTGTAACTAATGTACTCCGGTATCTACTTAAATGTTTTTATTGAATAATTAGAATAGAATTCCTACTTTTATTTTTACCATCGCTTGTAGATACCATAGATGTTAATGGTGCGTTGCTATCCGTGTAGCGGGATGGTAATGCCTTATGCATAAGTTCCAGGCCTATGGAAAGGCGGTTATATCAGACCCGGGCGAGACAATGCAGAACTCTACCACCTAGTAGCGACGATGGTAGTGACTTGTATAGCCAATCATTCGCCTTTTACGAACTGCTTGGTAAAACGGCAGAATATGTTCTATTCTTAAATTCAAAGTCGAAATCAACATGAGGCTCACTCTTAACAAACTGACCGGCAGATGGACTGCCTATTTTTAAAAGGATTTTTTATCAACAGGGATACCTTACAGCCGATTATAGTTGCGGCTTGTTTTAAATTTTAGGAAGGCAGAAATGTACGCGTACGTGACAGACTTGGAGCTGCAACGCATCAGACTAGCCAACTTGAAGTTGATGCGTGGGGGTGGAGCTAAAGCCGAGCAACTCGTCAGGAAAATGGGACGCGAGTTCGAAAAGGTACTAATTAATCTAATGAAATCAAAGTTTTTATTCAAATTTACTTTTACATTTGCATTGTATTAAGTTAGTGTGCCCGTCTTGTCCTGCATAATTATGACGTGTTTTTTTATAGCATAAGGAAGCAAAAAAGCAGGTGGGTCTCCTGATGGAAAGAGCCAACCATCGCCTATAGACACGAGTTTTTAATGGTGCGTTGCTATCTTGTGGCGAAGTCTAATACCGCATGCATAAGTTTGCTGGCTACCTTACCTTCCAAACAGGAACACGACAATGACAAACACTAACGCTATTGCGGCAGGAACAGGTAAGGCGGTGGTACCAGACCCGGGCGAGACAATGCAGAACTCTACCGCCTAGTAGCCACGATGGTAGTGACTCGCATAGACAATCGGTCGCCTTAAAGTTAAATATTTCCGCCTTACAATATTAGTGTAGATCAAAAAATTAAAGATTAATAGACAGCTTAACGCTACTGAAAAATCATTTTTCTTCTTATAATCGTGTTTTAGCACTCACCCCGTGCTTGGGTAAACTTTAAGTATCTTCAAGCCCATATCCCCGAAGAGGTAGGCAGAGGTACAACAAGTGCACCCACGATTAGCCGAAGATTCTTGGTCCCACAAATGTGATAGGTGGCAAGCCGGGCACTTTCCAATCCCGGGCAACTTTGTGTTTATCAGAAAACTGAAAAAACACTCTTTTAATTGCCCGACCCGGGAATAGAACCCGGGACCTCATGTGGTCGACGCCAACGCTGGACCACTAGACCACAGAGGCGTAAACTTTAAAAACTTTGGGTAAACTTTAAAAACTTAAAAACAAATAGGAAAAATCTTGACACGTAATAATTT
Organism: Apodemia mormo; assembly: GCA_036924255.1. Taxonomy (NCBI): domain Eukaryota; kingdom Metazoa; phylum Arthropoda; class Insecta; order Lepidoptera; family Riodinidae; genus Apodemia; species Apodemia mormo. The sequence continues at coordinate 39,906,065 of JAUPFN010000002.1, forward strand.
GAACCTACGAACATCCCTCAAGCGGGGACGCGCTGTCTGATCTCTAAAGTGGCAAAATTCTTCATTGCTATATGATCGATTCCGTTGATTGTGTTGATCGCTAGATGAACTTGTCAAAAATAATATTTTGTCCCGACTTGATCTGACCCTGCTTGCCTCTGGCCAGATAAATTTTTTTTGTTAACTTTTTAAACTTTGTATTTTGTCGTAGTCCAAACGTGGTGCCAAAGGCATGACGATAGAACTAGCTCAGCGGCTGGCGGTGGAAGGTATGACGGCAGCGATATCGACGGAAGGTGATCGGCTGATGACGCTGGGACAAGCTCGCGCCCAAATGGACATTCAGACGGTGCTGCCTACTGCACCGATACATATATTATCTGAGGTAATTAGAATTTGACTTTCAAAAACAATTTTATTCACATATATATATATATATATATATATATATATATATATATATATATATATATATATATATATATATATATATATATATATATATATATATATATATATATATATATATATATATATATATATATATATATATATATATAAATCAATCCCTATTTTCCTTGGTCACGACATCACGCCTGAATGGCTGGACCAATTTTTTTTGTTGTGTTTGTAATTGTAAGGAGGAGGAAATATTAAGGAAATTGCGCGGAAAATTATAAAACTTAAGAATACTTAACCACTATATAAAGTTTAATGCCATTTTGGTTGCGTGGAAGGACAATCCCGTAGTCTTATATAAATTACGTGTCACGTTGTTTGTCCGCTATGGATTGCTAATATGAATGGCAAAACAACGTTTGCCGGGTCAGCTAGTCTAAATATATAAAAGCGAAAGGTCACTCATACACTCATCGAAAACAGCTTAACGTATAACGATAAAATGGGTAGGATGGTAGATTATAGTTATACATTTGTTAATATAGTAAACGTCTGGTAAGAAAGGCTATTGCGACAGACCCGGATTAAGAAGATCTAAGGGCTCTCGCAAGTTTGTATACTACAAACGCCTAAGGAGGTCTATGAGAGCACATATGTGGGGACACAGTATGAAATGCGCTAACGCAAACTTATATGTGGAAGCATCGTGGGACATGAGTCGTCCGCGCGCCCTCATGCGATCTCGTATATTCTACGTAACTTATAATTTATGTGTGAGACGCAATACAGAATATGCACTACTACAAACTCTATAATTTACCCCAATTGCGGCAACCGAACATAGAAGTAGAAATGACCACACACGCACCATAAACTGTTATATAACTTTCTCCCCCCTAAACATAGACCTCCTTTATCTGGCCTCGTTACAAAATCCTTGCTTAGAAGATGTCTACTAACTATAAGCTACCTCCTCGCCAAATTTCTAGGTTGCAGTATAAAAATTAAATGAGTTTCTATGAAGTTCTTTCTATGAAGTCATTAATTTTTGTTCTACAAACCTGAAATTTGGCAGGCAGGTATGTAAAAGCGAAAAGTCACTCACTGACTCATCACAAAATGTCGAAAACCGCTTGACATATAAGGATGATATTTGGCAGGGGGATAATATTTTACAGTTATTAATGTTCGCTAAGAACGGATTTTACGACAGGGCCGGATAGAATAGATCTAAGCTCTCTCGTCATTTTAAAAGTATATTTGTACTACCGACCTGTAATTTAGGAAGTCTAGTGTTTATAAGTAGGAGACATTAGCTAAGAAAAAATTTAATGATGGGACTGGTCTAAGGGCACTCGCAAGTTTACTGAAATCCTTGGTTTTTGATTTGTGCGGTAGGAACAGATTTTACGATAAGGCTAGTTTAAGCAAATATGTATACTCGCTTTTAATGGTTTGACTGATATATTAGTACTCGCTAAGATATTAGTAATATTGAAAGGATTCGTGGATTAGTAATCCGGCGAACTGTAATATGCTAATATTTCATATTCGCCTAATATCTGTAACGGCGATCCAAAATGAATCGGATAATATCATTCGGTCTTTGGAATAGTTCGGATTCACTAGATTGGCGCCCGTCAGATTCGTGAAAATATTAAAATACTAGCTGTGCCCGCGACTTCGTCAGCGAGGGATTTTTTAAAAAAAGTAGCCTAAGTACTCTTTATTACATCAGCTATCTACCAGTGAAAGTCCCGTCAAAATCGGTCCAGCCGTTATAGAGATTAGCCGGAATAAACAGACAGACAGACAGACGGACAGACAGTCAGACAAAAATCGTAAAAAGTATTATTTTGGTATGTGTACCGTGTATACATCCATATGCATTTAGTTAAAACCGGTTATTTTAATATTACAGACACTCCAATTTTATTTATTTGTATAGAAGATGTATAGATAGTGTAAATATATTATGTGTACGATTTATAACCACAATACATAGGTATTTATAAATACAATACATAAGAAATACGTAATATTTAACGTAAAATAATTTCATCACAAAATTTCATCTCAATCCGTCGATAGGAAGGGCTCAAAAAGGGCACGGAAATGAGACAGGTATCAGAACAGCTAGCCAAGGCCGCTATTCTGTAATCAATAGTTTTCAAAATAAATAGTTTCAGAAACCGCTATCGCGTGGCGATAAATAGTTTTATTTTGATACGGCAAAATCACGAAACGACCCACCTCTAGTTAGAGAGAGAGAGAGATTTATTTTATTTTAATTATTTATTTTTAAAGCGATTATTTAATTAAATATTCTGTGGATATTTCAAACGTCTACCAGTTGTCATTATTAAGATCGAAAAAAAAGCAAAAAAAAAAAACACATTTGTTGTATGGGGGTCACCCTTAAATATTAATTTTATTCTGTTTTAGTTTTAGTTATTATAGCGGCAACATAAATACATCATTTGTGAAAATTTGAACTGTCTATCATGGTTCATAAGATACAGCCTGGTGATGGACAAATAGACAGACCAACGCAGGGACAGACAGTGGTGTCTTAGTAATAGGGTCCCGTTTTAAACTTTGAATATGGAACCTTAAAAAGTATAGTAAAGCCAACGCATTCACAGTTCGGCTCTTCTCGACAATGTTCGGTTCTCGTTCGGCGGTGAGTAGCACGCCGCGTTTCGCACAACCTTTCGGTAAATACCTACTATTGTTGAATTATTTTCATTTTACAATTTTTCTTAAACTATGCATCCAAACAACTTGGTATAAGAGCCATAGTTTATCTTACTAAGATTTTCGTGTTGATGAAGTAGGTACTTTTCGTTAGTAAGGATTAATATGCCTGTGTACACCTGCACATAATAATCCTACTGCTCAAAATTCATCTATTAATTTTCAACAATTTTTCGACTCAAAATTCCTTATTGTGTTGTTGTTATAAGAAATAGATAGATATATAGTGTCGCGGACTTTCTTGTAGATCTACTTAAAATCTATATATTTGTAGTACATTGTACTTACGTATACTTATCCATTACGCCAGCGCACGCGGATACAGCAGTTCGATAGCAATATTCTTCCGACTTAGTTTACGAATATCGATATTTTAACTAAACCAAGAATAATTGTAACGTAATAACGTAATGCTTGATAGCCTATAACCTTCCTAAATCCTAATGAATAGCGGTGTGTAGTTCACGAATGAATCCTTCAAATGAAGTACTTCATTTCAAATACATCATTCCTTCAGTAGTTTTTTTTTTTTTTTTTTCATGTCATAAGATAGCAAACAAGCAGATGGGTCTCCTGATGGAAAGAGTCAACCATCGCCTATAGACACCAAAGATGTTAATGGTGCGTTGCTATCTTGTGGCGAGGTCTAATGCCACATGCATAAGTTTACCGGCTACCTTACCCTCCAAACCGGAACACGACAGCGACAAGCACTGACGCTATTGCGGCAGGAATAGGTAAGGCGGTGGTACCAGACCCGGGCGAGACAATGCAGAACTCTACCACCTAGTAGCCACGATGGTAGTGACTCGATAGCCAATCGGTCGCCTTTTACGACCTGCCTGGCAGAACGGCAGTTGGCCTATTCTTCAAAGGAGGCCGGGACCAACACGGCGAATTTTACAACAGAAATTAACGCGTTTAATCAATAAACAAACATACAACCAAAAGAGAAATATCAAGAGTAGGTCAACGATTTCATTATATGTATAGGTGTTTCAATACGTTAACGCGATGTATTTTCGTGCAGCGACATCTAGTAAATGTGCACTACATTACGCTTTATGCAACGCTTTCTTCTGATTAATTTTATTTTCCGTAGGAATGAGATATTTTCCCGCAATAAAAAGTAGCCTATGTCCTTTCTCAACGTCTTATCTATGTTTATACCAAATTTTATGAAAATCGGTTCAGTGGTTAAAGCGTGAAAGCGTAACAGACAGACAGACAGAGTTACTTTCGCACTTATAATACTACTAGTATGGACTAGTATGGACTAGTATGGATTTTCACGACACGCCGCGTCGTACGTACGAATGAGACAGACGTATTTCCTGCAGTATACTGTTGTTTTAAGGCCCAAATTAAAGTGAAATATTAGTTAATACTGATATATTAGTTAAGATTTTTTCCTGCCGTATCAGTATAAGATCTTATTACTGTTACTTTAAAGTCCAAATTACAGTGAAATATTAGTTAAGGTATTTTCCTGCCGTATCAGTATCAGGATCTTATTACGGTTACTTTAAGGTACAAATTACAGTGAAATATTAGTTAATACTGACATATTAGTTAAGACATTATAATATTTCAAAGTTAATATATTAGTATCACCTAATCTTGAGAAATATCAGTATTAACCCACCTCTACTCGCTTTCGCAAGCGAATATAATCTCTTTCGCAAGCGAATATAATCTCTTTCGCAAGCGAATATAATCGCTTTTGCAGCCCGATTTGTTCAACAAACATTTATTAAGTCGCAACAACTCTACGAATATTTTTGAAAAAGCGTTTCTCGGCGATCAAGATAAAGAACGCAGAAATTCACGTATAATATTTTCGTAGATTTTACATTTTCAACCGTCGGCACTTGGTGAAATTCCATTGTTATTAGTTAAAACAAAGTTATGATCACTTGTACTTTAATTTCACTACAAATTTGTAGTGAAATTAAAATACAAGTGATCATAACTTTATTTTTAGTGAAATTAAAGTACACGTGATCATAACTTTATTTTTAGTGAAATTAAAGTACACGTGATCATAACTTTATTTTTAGTGAAATTAAAGTACAAGTGATCATAACTTTAGTGAAATTAAAGTACACGTGATCATAACTTTATTTTTAGTGAAATTAAAGTACAAGTGATCATAACTTTATTTTTAGTGAAATTAAAGTACACGTGATCATAACTTTATTTTTAGTGAAATTAAAGTACACGTGATCATAACTTTGTTCGTAGTGAAATGAAAATACAAATGACCATAACTTTGTTTTAACTAATATAATATTTTCGTTTAGGGTTTCGTTTTTACTTAGCGATCATACCATCATATTTCGATCTACTACTGAGATTTAGATTGTTCGAGTCAACTCCGATAAACCTTAATAAATATTAATACTTTTCTTGACTTAGGAATAGAACCCTAGACCTCATAGTATGAGCTGAATAGAAGAATTTTTGCATGAAAGTTGGAAATATATTTTATAAATTAATGCATTTATTCTTGCCATATATATACAACACAATATTCACTTTTGTTATATACAATCTTAATTCTGAAGCAAACGCAATAATTTCATTGAATTTATCCACCCCAGGGAAATCATCATTCTACTTCAGTAGCACTCAATAATATATAAAATATTATGTGATTGCTCGAGTTCTGGGCAATTTTTATTGGAAAGAATATCAAATAAACAGATTCATGTTAATGGAAAAACATAATTTAATGTTATGGAGCATTTCTATCCGTGTTGCTGGATTTATACCACATGCATAAGTTCAAAAACATAACTTAAGGTACCTAATGAAACATATCTATCCGTGTTGCTGGATTTATACCAAATGCGTAAGTTTAAAAACATAACTGAAGATAATGAAGTATTTCGATCCGTGTTGCTAGATTTATACCACATGCATAAGTTTAAAAACATAACTTACGGTAATGAAGCGTTTGAGGCCGAACTGATTTCTATAAAATTTGGCAAAATTGTATTTTTAAGACGTGGTTCCAAAAAACTAGGCTACTTTTTTTAAAAAATCAACCTCTAGGGGTCTCTCAGAAATTATATGTTTCATATATTCATGACATGTTACTTAACTCGCGAGCGAAGCTACACGGATCCTAGAAACCTTTTCCGACTAATTTCGCGATGACCTCAGTACGTACGTATGTATGTATGTATGCGTGTGTGTCAATTTGTTTGGGATTTATTAATGACGAAAATTAAAAAATATTTTTTTTATATCATAAGATAGCAAACAAGCAGATTTGTCTCCTGATGGAAAGAGTGAACCATCGCCTATAGACACCAGAGGTGTTATGGTGCGTAGCTATTTTGTGGCGAGGTCTAATGCCACATGCATAAGTTTACCGGCTACCTTACCCTCCAAACCGGAACACGACAGCGACAAGCACTGACGCTTTTGCGGCAGGAATAGGTAAAGCGTTGGTACCAGACCCGGGCGTGACAATGCAGAACTCTACCACCTAGTAGCCACGGTGGTAGTGACTCGCATAGCCAATTGGTCGCCTTTTACGGCCTGCCTGGCTGAACGGCAGTTAGTCTATTCTACAAAGGAGCCCGGAACCAACACGGGGAAAATGTTTTTGATATTACTTCAACATTTTTCGACCTATCGGTTACGTAGCTAAAACAACATTCTAGATCGAAAAAATCGCGTTAAATGCCATGTTTCCTACTACCCACCTAATAGTAGTATTTATAAAATATAGCTTGCTTGTAACCTTTTCCTGATGACAGCGAATTTCTTATAATTAGCGAAACAGGTCGGGTTTGTAAAATATTATAAAAAAAGTGAACTAGAAGTACAAGTGAGTATATTTGTAATACCTTTTTATAAAACAAATTTTATATATATATTTTAATTTTTATAACTTTTTATAATATAAAATGCAGTTTCACCAAGTGCTGACGATAATAAAATTTCAATTTACTAAGTGTTGCCTTAATGCCTTAATGGTAGGCAACAACAGTGTCCTCTTAACTTTATCTAAGTACTAGGTGTACCTACTACATATTTAACATACGACAGCATTGTAACGATAACTGCTGTCTAAGCATTTTGTAAATTTATTGAAAGATAATGTCATCGTATACATTTTCTGGTCAGATGCTGGAGAGCGCTATAAACGAGTTCGCCCGTAGACGTGTTAACATTTTACTGCATGATATCGAACGCGTGGTGCGTGTGCGTGCTGCTGTTGTCTTCTTTCAGAACTTCCGCCCGCCCTCGCCCAAGAAAAGGTATTTGAATATATTTAAATATAATATTGCTATTATAAATAATAGGCAATGTATGTAGGCAAATGGAGTGGCCATTTGAAAAGAAAATACACTGGACCATCTTCGCGAATTTTTTGAACCCAAAAGTAAGCAAAATCAAACTAATATTATAAATGCGAACGTAACCGTCTGTCTGTCTCTCTTTTCTTCACACCTAAACCACTGAATCGATTTTGATGGAATTTGGTATAAAGATAGTTTGAGACCCGAGAGAGGATATTGGATAGTTTTTATCCCGGAAATCTTACGGAAACGGGAACTATGCGGGTTTTAATTTATATAAAATTTTGTCCATGCAGACAAAGTCGCGGGCACAGTTTGTAAATTATATAAATATACAAATATATTAAGTAAACACCCAAATTCATTAATATGATGCCTGATGGAAAGAGACTACCATCGCTTACAGACACCATAGATGTTAATGGTGCGTTGCATTCTGTGTGGTGGGGTGTAATAAATAGTATCGGATACATGCTTAAAAAAATCTGTAAACGGTTGACCCTGCAGGCCATTCCTGAAACTTCTCGCTAAATTAAGGTATTTTAAACGCAAAAGAGAAAAAACTATAAGCATAGATTTTTTTCAGTTCAAACATCTATTTTGTTAAAAATGGCAGTATATTGATTTCCGAAAAGCTGTATTTTTTGGAAAAGATGATTTTTGGAAATATGATCGATTTTCATCTTTCGAATGGCATTCAACTCAATTTTTGAGATCTAAAATATTGCTTTAGCTAAATAATCGATAAGTTGAAAAATTTCGAAGCAGTGTCAAAAAGCATTTTTTCAAAAAATTTTCGTCATCATTCAATCCCAAACGAATTGACAGATTTTGATCCGATTAACGGCATTTGACGCGTTTTTTAAAGGAAAAACTCTAATATGATTTTTAAGTCAATCGGTGACTTATTTCAAAAATATTAAGTGCTAAAAATAACGTAATTTTAATATTTCAAAAGCTATAACTTTTGAAAATGAGATTCGATTTTGATTTTTGAAACGGTATTCGAAGAAGTTTTTTTTAGTACTAAAATATCGTATAATATCAAAAAAATTATCTGTTGGTTAAAAAATTTCGAAGTTATGTCAAAAAAACACTTTTTTTCAAAATTTTTCGTCAACGATTACTCCCAAACGAATAAACCGATTTTGATGCAATTTATACATTAGACGTAGTTATTTGAGGAATAGAGCTGATTAGTTTTGTACTAATCGGTACATAAACCTGTCAGTTATAAATACTCTTTCGCCAAAAAAATTTTTGGGGTTATTCCAAAATTTCTCAAAATCTCCTAGGCTGACTTGATTTAAATTTCCAGGAAGTCTAAGTTAAGTAGAATCCAATCGAATGCCATCAATCGCGTTTCGACCGGTCCAGCCGTCCAAAAGTTATGAGATGTTTACATACACACGTACATAGGTACATACATACAGACATACTGACGTCATCGTGAAAATAATCAGAAAAGATTCCTAGGACCTCAAAACGTAGAGATCTGGCGAAATATCGTTTTTCAAAAATCGGGGCAAATCAGTAACTTATCTACATTCGTAGCGGGAAGTTAAAAAAAGATTTCCGAATATAATTCCGCAACACTTTTGTCCGATTCGAAAACACTATCCTGGGCTACATCGTTTGATCAAAAAATTGTAACCATTTGTTACTAGGGATAAGAAGCCACCACGCTGGTCGATTCAAGTAGCAACGGAGCTAGCCCGCCAGTTTGTCAATGTCCACGGCCCATCGATTGCCTTCGGGGACATCACCAATATACCCGCGGACACCTTCACTGACCAGGAAATGAAGAGTGTTAAGAATCGACCACCTACACCTGTGGTAAGTTTTTGCTTGAGTGAATGACAAGTTTTTCAAATCTTATTTTAGATAGCAAAAAATCACATGCCTCTCTCAGGAAGTGGAAGAAAGAGATGACGTTACGCAATTTTTCCCCGTGTTTGTCCCGGGCTCCTTTGAAGAATAGGCCAACTGCCGTTCTGCCAGGCAGGTCATAAAAGGCGACCGATTGGATATACGAGTCACTACTATCGTGGCTACTAGGTGGTAGAGTTCTGCATTGTCACGCCCGGCTCTGGTACCACCGCCTTACCTATTCCTGCTGCAATAGCGTCAGTGCTTGTCACTGTCGTCTTCCGGTTTGGAGGGTAAGGTAGCCGGTAAACTTATGCATGTAGCATTAGACCTCGCCACAAGATAGCAACGCAACTTTAACACCTTTTGTTGTCTAAAAACCTTCGTCGTTCGTAAAAAAATCTTCGTCGATAGACATAGGTGATGGTTATAGTGTTTTGCCATTCGTGTGGCAGGAATATAATGACTCATGTAAATATTTAATGACGCCCCGCATCGAAGCTGAAACACGACAGTGAAAAACACTAGCTCTACAGTGGCAGGAATTTGTAAGGTTGTGGTTAGAAACATAGTGAGACATTACACAACTCTACCACCTAGTGGTATACAAGTGATTTAAAAATCTTGCTAAGCTAATACATATTAGACCCTGAACAAAGCCGCAATAAGGGAAATAGGCTTCTAAAGAAGACAGCTCTTAGTACGGGCACAGACCAAACTTGAATAAACACTCTGATTAAACACTCTGATTGCCAATTGACTCAGTATTATTTTAGTAGTAATGGTCGTTGGATTTGTCCGAGAAATGAAATGAAATGAAATGAAAATGAAATCAAAAATATTTATTTGCAAGAATATGGGTGTCACAAGTTATTAAAATAAATTAAATTACCATCATATTCTACCATAATATGGCGTGCAAACATTTTAATTTAATCGAATTCAGTCCCTATAAAAAAAACCAAAATTTCTGCCAGATGGGTCAGGCGAGCGAATGGTGAACTTGTCAATACCGTCATTTAGGTAATAAAGTTTTGCAAAAAAATATTCCTGCATGTATCTAACAAATATAAAATATATAATTGTGCAGCACAGACACGTTTTGTTGTAAATACTAATGTAAATAGATAGTAAGGCAGGATAGAATGTATGTTTCGTTTAGTTCGTAAGTTTTTTGTAATAAATAATGTTCATTTTCGTCTTTTATTCGCCCTAAGACCTACATACAGCTTTGTTGTATAGAAATAATAAGGCTTTATGTAGCTATGATCGTTGCCTAATAGGCATATTAAGAATAAAGCGAGTTCCTCGCAGTCGACGACATTACGAGTCGACTCTTGCGAGATAGTATTTATATGCGGGAACTCGCTATTACGAAAATCCGAAAAGTGCAAAATTCTTTATGTAAACAAATGTTTTATGATTGTAAATAGTATGCATAATGTAAGTATAAGCCTTAGGCATATGTTTAGACGCTTTTCGATACTATAAAGATAGTTTACAGGATAGTACGACCTGAAAAGGCGTACAACTCTGTGATTGTAAGAGTTTCCGAGGTCCTGTAAAAACGTACAATGTATATAGCACTCTTGTTTGTTATTATATAAGTTTATTTGTGTTAGATCCTTGTATGTAAATAAGAAATAACACATTGTAATTAGTTTTCGATAGGTCTTAGGGCACATTACGTACTTTGTTTTGTATATATCTGTAAAAAGGTAGTACCGTTGCACTCGCTAGAGGGCCACACTAGTTAATTAGAGGTAGAAGAAACTACCTAAGATAAAATTATTAAGATTAGATTGCGAAAAGTAGGATTTAACAAATCCTAGACATTGTGGCGCCACACCCGGCGCCGGTTTCCTTTGAAGATTGCCGCCGCGCGTCTGGCCGCGCACTATAAATATCGGAGAGCGCGGCCATACAATCAGTTCCGTTCCGTTCCGTTCCAGTAAAGTTATAGTTTCGTTACGACTCAATAAGTTTCCCAGACAAGTTCCTGGGCTTCAGTATATATCTATAGGGTACCGGCTTTAGAGTAGGGCAGTGTTAGGGCAAGTAGTGGCTCTCCATAGAATAGGTTAAATATTTGCAACGGTGCTAGCTTTATTGCTATTTCGTTACAATAAAGCACCTTTGCAAGGAATCGTTGTGGTCTCAATTATTTCCCCGGCAGATTCGGCTCGACCAAAGCACTACGGCTGGTGGGGCGTCGAAGAGAGAAGAAACAGATCTACAGTCCGCTGGCTCCCCCGGCTGTAGTGCACATAATAATAAAGTCTTACAACATATTGTTACAAAACTAACGATAATGTAAACAAAAAAAACTTGAAAAATTATACACCTAAAGCTTCCTCAAGAATTCTTCTATTCATTGGTGAAAACAGCATGTAAATCCGTTCAGTGGTTTTTGATTTTATCGCAAACAGACAGACAGACGCGGCAGGGGACTTTGTTTTATAATATGTATAGATATATTGTATAACGTGCCGCTGACATTATTAATTTAATTTCATTCGCAGCTTTAACTACCCCATAAAAATACAATTTATTGGTAAAATAAATGTTTTCACTTAAAATAAAATAAATCACAATTTGCAAACGAACTAGACTAATTCGTTATTATATTATACAAAACATAAAACACCTTTTCTATATTTGCTTACTAACATTAATTGCAGGTGTCGTTACGCATAAGTCCTTATCGTTTACGGCACCATTTTCTTAAATTAGCGTAGTATGTACTAGATTGTAAGTGGCTCGATTACAATTTCATTGTATGGCCCAGTAGAGTACTAGTTATTGAATGAATTGCAACGCTTTTAGTAGTAACGCTACGTTTATTGTTGTCCTGTGTCTAAATTATTGATTTAGGGTTTTTTATATGACCTAAAAACATTCCCAAGACGTTGTCTCGATGAAATGAATTCCATTTCCGAAACTCTGTATACTAGGTAGCTGGTGCCCGCAACTCCTTTCTCGCTATCCAAAAGAAATATTAGGTGATTCTTTCAAAATGTGTTCTCCGTTAAATTTCCATAGTAATTTTGAAATCGCTTAATTAAAGTAAATTATACAAACATTTCAAAAGTTTATGCAAATTTAAAGAACATATAATAATTCGACACATTGATACAAACATTTCAAAAGTTTATGCAAATTTAAAGAACATATAAAAATTCGACCCGTAGTGAATCTACACTTTTCCTAAAAAAAAATATAGAACATTTGCGGTCCATGAAAATTACATTTAAGACCACGGAAATGACTCAGCAGGTAAAATTTTGCTAAATACAGTATCAGATATGAAAATAAGTTAAGATAAAAGTTATTTGGGCTACTATGAACGGCTGTAATATGCATTAAAACGATATTAGCACAAATTTTTCAGCGACTCCTTTTTTTCTGAATTTCTTCTCTCCCCTAAACTTAGCGATCAGCATGTTGTTCTTACTGGAAATAATAGTGTATACCTACAATTTCTAATATTACGAGTATTATCAAAACTGTTAACATAAAACTGACGTGAATCTTGTACTTAAGTTAGTAGCGTGGTTAAAAGCCAACTTAAAACTTCAAAATTTTTCAAAATGTTTCATTGAAAATTCTTTTTTATTTTAATTTTATTGATTAAACACACTCTTTTTAGGATTACAAAGTAAACTAGGAACCATTATAGTTTCGCTATGTCCGTCTGCCCGTCCGTCCTTCCGCAGTCTAACTCGGATATCATTAGTACTAGAAAGCTGTAATTTGGTGTGAATATACATATTAGTCACGGCAACAAATTAGTAACATATTATTATTATCGTTCGTGTAAAGTAGGAAAGTTTTTTTTTCTAGTCCACTCCAGAATGTGGGGTATCATTGGATAGGTTTTTAAAACATATTGTAAGCTTGTGATAACAATTTTTCGATTAAGGGGCTCGTTGCGAAATGTTAATTAAAATGCTAATTTTTGTTAGTCAAATAGAGGAATACTTGAAAACCTTCTGCCAGCTAAACGGTTGGTTTCGGTTGAGAAAAAAATTACCCTCATCGCTGCACTTACCGACATGTTAACGATTATCAACTATTTCTAACGATGATTGAAACCTACTGCTTTAGTGCTCATCCGAGGCACGGGATTGGTAATACACCACTCTGCCATACTCCGACCTGCTATTGAGGTTTAAGACTTTCGAGAAAACCTCAAAAACCTTAATACCACCTTTAGAATCGGACTCTGAACCACGAGGCAGTCTAAATGATAATGGGCTTTGGTTTAGCAGATTTAAATAAAAAAAAATAACTGATAAACCATATTCATCACTTACTCTGGTGATCGCATGAATTACAGTATAAACATTAAATATTTCATTTTATTTATTGCAAAGAAAATGTAATAAAGTAATTTCTATGGGTTTTATGTAACTTTCGTGGTGTTTAATACACAGAAATTAAACCATGGAAATCACCAAAAAGCATATATTTTGAAATTTCTCGCCATTGGAAAAATATAAGCTGCTAGTTTGTTATTAGCTCTTTACATTTGAGAGTAAGGTATAACACTTCAATACTCGTTTATATAAAATAGTACGATTACATTCTGATAATGTGACATGGAAATTCTTGAAAATTGAGAACCAAAAATTGAGAAATTGGAGAACTTACTCTTGCACCGAAATGGAAGGAATCAAGGCCACGACTACTTGACCCATAAGCAGCAGCATAACTATAGAATCACAAAAACCAATCCCGATACCTTGCCAGTTCATAGTAGTACCCATCGCAAAAAGCGAAGCTAAAATGTTGCCAAGTGTGTTACATAATTACTTTTACTCATAAAATAAAAACTTTCACTACAACGGGATGGAAAATTTGACCAGAGTATGAAATAATTTGTATTCTTCAATTTTGTGTATAAATCTGATTAAAAGCGTAAGTGAATTAAAAAATATTTGCGATTGATCAGAAGACGGCGCACGTGTGACGCGTGCAAAACCTGCAAAAATAACCGAATTTGAGGTGTTGAGTTACCCTCAATATAACCCTCAATAATTCCTTTATAAATGGTTATTACATAATAAAATCTATATGACACGATACATATATAATGTATAAACAATGTTGTGGTAGATTTATGCAAACATTATGTGTTTATATAGGAGATAAGAGTGTTACGTTCAAAAATTGTACTCCGAAGAATGACCCATTAATCATCGGTTTTTATGGTTTAAAGAATTTTATTCCTCAAAAGAATATTACAATTGATTACTTAAAGAAATTTTAACAAAGATTATTTATCTTCTTCTTCTTATATATAAAAATCAATTGCTGTTCGTTAGTCTCGCTAAACTCGAGAACGGCTGAACCGATTTTGCTAATTTTGGTTTTGAATTAATTTATTGAAGTCCAGGGAAGGTTTAAAAGGTGAGAAAATATAGACAAAAATAAGAGTAGTTAAACAGGCAGAACAACGTTTGTCGGGTCAGCTAGTAAACTTATCAAATATGTTAAAATTTAGTTTGAGTTTATTCATTAGGTACAAACAATTTAACAAATTAACAATGAAAGCTTACCTCTTTATAATATTAGTGTAGATTAAGCATAATATATTATGGTCCTTCAATATATTATTATATGTATTTCATAATATCAGCTAGTATAATAATTTATAATGCTTTATAATGTTATTTAATAATTCATAACTCACCTATAAAAAATCTGTAAAATGGTTGATTCTGCAGGCCATCCCTGAAACTTCACGCTAAATTGAGGTTTTTTAAGCTCAACTATAGGCATTAGATTTTTCAGTTTAAACATCTAGTTAAAATGACATTAAGTATATCTATTGATTTTCGAAAAACCGTATATTTTGGAAACGATGATCGATTTTATTTACTCTTTTATCTTGAACGCAATTTTTTAAATCTAAACTGTTGCTTGAGCTACATAATCGATTGGTTGAAAAATGTCGAAGTAGTGTCATAATAACATTTTTTTCTAAAATTTTCGTCATTATTTTAATTATTATTATATAATAAAATAATATCCGTGGACAAATTACACAAATTGATCTAATCCAAAGTAAGCGAATTATTTGCTTGTGATATGTATGTTAGACAATGATACTAATACATAGAAATACATGTATAAATACTCAACTATATATAATAAACACCCAAACCCAGGAATACAAACAGTTATGCTCTTCACATAAATGCCTGTCTGTCGGGAATTGAACCCGAGTTCCATTGATTACGTAGTCAAGTTAGCTAACCACTCGACGAACTGCGCGGCCAAATTAATAAATCCCAAATAAATTGACCGATTTTATCTAGCTTACGGTATTTGACGCAGTTTTTTAAAGAGTAAAGCTGATTAGATTTTTAACAAAATCAATCCAAAAATTATTTAAAAAATATGAAGTAAGTTTATTCTAAACAACACAGTTTTAATAAATGAAAAGCTGTAACTTTTAGAAACTTGATTTGGTTTTATTTTTAAAACGGCATTAGAGCCTTAGAGGCAGTTTTTTAAATTTTAAAATATTTTGAGAATTCAAAAATTGATTGGTGGAAAAATCTCGAAGTTATATCAAAATAACATATTTTTCAAATTTCTTGTCAATGATAACGCCCGAACGGATAAACTGATTTTGATGCGATTTGCGGCATTAAACCTATTTTTTAAGATAATAGAAGAATAGAGCTGATTAGATTTTCCAATCAAATGGTAGATTATTCTGGAAGCTATTATAAAAGAAACAGTCTTTCCGTAATTTTTTAAGGTTTTTCAAAATTTCTCATAATCTCTTAGGCCAAATCGGCTTAGATTTTCTGGACGTCTAAGTTTGGCGGACAGTTTCGATCGGTCTAGCCCAGGCTTTCCCAACCTTTATTTCGCTGAGCCTCCCCGAGCCAAAAATATTATATTTTCATGCCCCTCTTATATTCTTTATTTACCTACTCGTTAATTATTTTTTTGGATATTTGGAAAGGGAGGCGTCCCTAAGGGGACATGCCCCCCTGGTTGGGAAGGTCTGGTCTAGCCATTCAAAAGTTATGAGGTCTTTACATACATACATACATTACACCTACTTACATACAGACATGGTGAAAATAGTCGGAAAGACTCCTAAGACCTTAAAATTTGGAGATCTAGTGAAAATTCGATGTTCGAAAATAGAGGCAAAATCAATAAGTTCCTTATACTACTAACGTATCAGGGAAGTTAAAATCTAGGTTAGCTTGTATTTTAGGGATCGGTGTATTTGTATATCTTTCTCAATAACTCTCTGAGTAATAAATGTCGAGAAAGCAAGGCAAGTCCCGTCCGTCTGTACCCAAGCGCACTTCGTGTCTCTCTGGTTATATCGTAAGATATTTGGCGAGAAAATTTGTATGGAAATTCTATAGCCTTAAGTTCTAACAACTCCTTTTTTGCTTGTTTTATTCAAAATAATCTCAAGTAAATGTCGTTGCACAATAAAATCACGTTCGAGTGATTGTATTTGTACTAATAAGCTCTCTTTCAACGAAAATGTTTGATTGAATTCAATAACTATTGTAAACTCAATCATTTGTAGCAGTTGATTTTTTTGTATCGGAAATTGGTTCATCTTTTATTCAACTCTTGTAACTGTCGCTCTCGACTTTTCACGTACGAGAGCTATGAATCTATATTAATACTTACTAGCTGACTCGGCAAACGTTGTTTTTTGATATATATTATTTAATTAAAAATAAGGGTTGGTGATAAAATGGTAAAAATTTAGAGTTGTATGTGTTTTTCAATGCTGAATCATAAAAAAATAAAAATAAAAAAAGTCCATAAAATAAAAAAAATATTTAGGGGTGGACAACCCTTATCACTAAGGAGTATGAAAAATAGATGTTGGTCGATTCTCAGACCTACTGAATGCATACATACGAATGATAATAATGAATGCATACGAAATTTCATCAAAATCGGTCAAGCCATTTCGGAGGAGTACGGAAACGAACATTGTGACACGAGAATTTTATATACAATTATAAATGTAAAAGTTTGGATGTATTGATCGATGGATGTTTGTTACTCAATTACGCAAAAACTACTGAACGGATTTTGATGAAATTTGCGACACAGGTAGATTATGACCTGGAATCGTACATGACCTACTTTTTATCCCGTAAAAATGAGACATTCTCTTGGGATTCACCAAAAACGCTTATTATGCAGCGGGCTGCACGCTGCAGCAACTAGTATAATATTAGCGTTGAAATATTCATGGATGCACTCTTCATAGAGTGAAGTGATGACTCTCCTGAAGACGCTTGGGTTACGTAGTGAAACATACGTTGTGTTACTGCCTTTGCTACTGAATTGGAAGAAATTGTAGGGTAGAGTATTGTGGCGCTGGGGTCTCCTTTAATTTTTAGACCTTGGATAATTTTGTCCTATTTCTTATACTTCTTTTTGTTTTAGTTGCGTTACAGCAATTTCATATAAGATTTCGCAGAAATTTTGCAAATTAATTACCTTAATTTTGTCTTTATCCTAAATAATATAAGAAATCCTAAAAAATACCCAACTTTATCAATCTTTTTCATGTTTAATAAGGGTCTAAATTTCCAACATCCTTAATATTTTCTAAGCGAATATTATTTTTTGTGAAGATCATGTTTTGAATATTTCAGCCATCGAAAACAAAACTGGCCGAAGTCACGTTCGCTGATCGCCTCGAGGACCTGCCCGACCCCGTCGCCATTCCCGCCAACTTGCCTGAGAGGAGGAAATTGCTAGAGGTGATCCATTTAAAACTTAGTGATACGTATTACTGTCCTGTAACTCGGTCGAACTTATTAAAGTTTGTAGCGTACATAACTACTTTACTCCTGAGCTAAAACCAATATTTATTTAATTTGTTTTCGCAAGTTAGTTAAGTGGTTAGAGACTCTTGCTACAAAATTAATGGGGCTCGAGTTCAATTCCCGACAGGGAGAATTATTTGTCTGAATATAAATGTGTGGATTGCTGGATCTGGTTGTTTATTAATTTATATGTAAAATTATCTTCACGCCCATAACCCCGAAGATGTAGGCAGAGATACAACCAATGCAGCCACGATTAGCCGAAGAAACTTAGTACCACAATGTGATAGGTGACAAGCCTATCGCCAACCGGGCACTTGTCCAATCCAAGGCAACTTTGTTTTGTCAAAGAACTGAAAAACACTTTGATTGGGAGTCGAACCCAGGGTCTCAAGTGGTCAACACCGCCAGCAGACCACTAGACCACAGAGGCGATGAATTTATATGTATATGTATGTAATTTATATGTATTTCATTAGTAATATATGTTATTCTATGTATTCGTATCGTCACGGATTAAATTGTCAGTGTAGCTTGCATTCATTAAATGCGGATAAGTTAAGGAGTTGATATAGAATCTTATGGAATATATTAAACTTTAAGGTAATTACTAAAAATACGATGTATGAAGTCTTGCCCGTGTTCTTTAAACCTATTATATACATATTATAATAAAATCGTAGGAAAATCAAAACTGTACATTGAATATTTTTTTAAAAGAATACTTGGGGCGTGATCAACAATCGAGATCGAAGCCAAAAATATAGTTTTTAGAATTTGTGTCTGTTTGTCTGTTTGTCTGTTTATCTGTTTGTCTGTATGTATGTCCGGGGTAAATTCAAAAAGTACTGCATGGATTTACTTCAAATTTTGCATGAATATTACTAACAGGTCGGGTCAACATATAGGCTACATATTATCACGCTATCACCTACGGGAGGGGAGCAGTGCGGAGTAAACGAAGTCCGCGCGGACGAAGTCGCTGGCGACAGCTAATTATCTAATAAAAATGTTAATGTATGGACACCCGTGCATAATAGATAGCTAAGTTCATTAGTTACAAGCAGCGAATTGCCGTCGTGGTACATTATACGTCAAGGGGCGTGCTTATCGTCTTCACGGTGACCATATTTTTTTTAATATTACTTTACTAGTTTTGTTGAAGTCTTTTATCTCTATTTATATTTTTATTGGTCACATATTATAACTATCGTGTCCAACAATATGTAGTTTTTTACCATTCAACCTGTATAAAATCCAATACAAATATTTACACCCGTTCAGACTTGTAAAAGTCACAGACATATATAAGCTTGCCCATTTCCTCATGATGGTCCAGTTCACTTTTGAAAAATAGACAATTTTTTTCCAGTCAATCAGCTCGTAAAGACGAACAATTATTGAAGCATCGTGACCAAGGATTTATAACGTTATAATTTCGATATATTTTCGTCGTTGTGATTGGTTATGGTATATGATATTATGACGTTGTCTTCCAGCGCTAGTTGGCGAACCAATCACGAAACAGCATGAAACGCAGCGAACCAATTGCGAAACACCAAACATATCGAAATTATAACGTTTTAAATCCTTGATCGTGACTACTATATGATAAAATTCTGAAACTAAATGTTGCCAATCTGGGTTTGATACTACCATTTTACCATTTTCCCTCTCAATAGTATCAAGATCATGTTTCGGTTCATAGGATAAGTTACCCAAACACATAATGTTATCATGCGACATGAAATTAATATCACACGAATAATAATGCACCATTTTCATACCTTCGGTGTATTTTCCATATGACAGGATTGCTTGATAACTCTCCTGATAGAAAGAGATACTCATCGGCTATAGACAGCAGAGATATTAATGATGCATTGCAATCCGTGAGGCGGGGGTTAAATGCTAAATACTTAGGATTACCGGCTATCTTACGCTCGAAAACGGAACAGCAGGCCTACTCTTGAAAACAATATAAATCTTAAACCAATATTGATAAAAACAATACGTTTCGAATATCCTCAAAAAACGGTACTCTTGAAATCAATATTGCCCACATTGATTCAGCATAGTAACAACCTAATTATTGGAAATAGATGTCATCGTTACATGTCCAGCTAGTGTTACAAGTGGAAATTTTAAGTACCGTTTTAAACAAAATAACGAATAAAAGCAATAATGAGTAGTTCCAAAAAAATTCAAAATCCGTGTGCGCTGTCGCCGAATCCAATAATTGAATATAGTTATCCAGAGTACGAAATACTTCAAAATTCATTAAATATTCATTTAAAATTGAAATCGGTTTTCAAGAGTAACCCTACAGGTGGAAGAGTTCTGCATTGTCTCGCCCGGGCCGGTTACTACTACCTTTCTTATTCCTGCCGCAATAGCGTCAGTGCTTGTCGCTGTAGTGTTCCGGTTTGGAGGGTAAGGTAGCCGGTAAACTTATGCACGTGGCGTTAGACCTCGCCACAAGATAGCACACACAATTAACATCTTCGCTGTATATAGACAAAGATTGACTCTTTCCATCAGGAGACCCATCAGCTTGTTTACTATCTTATAATATATAAAATACACGACACCGACAGCGGTGGTACCAAAACACCGGGTTTTTGGTACCACCACTGTCGGTGTCGTGTCGAGACGTTGCAGAACTACCTACTAACTAGTTAGTCATCACGATATTAGTGACACCTTTTCTCGTCGTTAGCCTTTTCTCGCTTTTTGCAAGATGCCTTAGCAATCGGGCAGTCGATTTATCCTTCGAAAGTGGCACGAATAAACATGGTGATCATCAAATAGATCGTATTTGTTGATCCCCATGTTATATTTTATAATAAGAGAGTAATCATCTTACTTGCTATACTTTTTTAACTTCCCACTTCGTATGTAGATAAGGAAGTTACTGATTTTACCCCGAATTTCGAAAATCGAGGTTTCATCGGATGTCCACGTTTGAGGTTCCAGGAACCTTTTACGACTATTTTCACGATGACGTCAGTATGTCTGTATGTATGTATGTGTGTGTGTGTGTGTGTGTGTGTGTGTGTGTGTGTGTGTGTGTGTGTGTGTGTGTGTGTGTGTGTGTGTGTGTAAACATCTCATAACTTTTGAACGGCTGGACTGATCGAAACGCAGTTGGATTCCTCTCAACTTAGACTTCCTGAAAATTTGAACCGTTTCGGTCTAGGAGATTTTGAGAAATTTTGAAAAAACACCAACAAAAATTTTGGCGAAACATTATTTTTTTAATATAACTTCCAGATTTATGTACCGATTGAGTACAAAAACTAATCGGCTCTATTCCTCAAAAAACTGCTACTAATACACAAATTGTATTAAAATCGGTTTATCCGTTTGGGAGTAATCGTTGACGAAAAATTTTGAAAAAGTGTTTTTTGGCATAGCTTCGAAATTTTTCAACCAATCATTTTTTGGTATTCAAAGATATTTTAGTAATAAAAAAACTACGTCAAACGCCGTTTCAAAAATCATAATCGAATCTATTTCTCAAAACTTATAGCTTTTCAAATATTAAAATTACGTTGTTTTCAGCAAACTTACTTAATTTCTTTTAAATAACTTTCAAGTTAATTCACCGATTGACTTAAAAATCTTATCAGCTTTTCTCCTTTAAAAACTGCGTGAAATACCGTTAATTTAATCTAAATCGGTCAATTTGTTTGGGATTTATCATTGAAGAAAAATGAAATGTTTTTTGACATTGGATCGAAATTTTTCAACCTGTCGATTATTTAGCTATAGCAATATTTTAAATTTCAAAAAATGAGTTGAATGCCATCATCGTTTTCAAAATATACAGCTTTTCAAAAATTAATAAAAAGCCATATTTAACGAAATAGATGTTTGAACTGAAAAATCTATGCTTATATTTTTTACTCTTTTGAGCTTAAAATAGATTAATTTAGAGGGAAGTTTCAGGGATGGCCCATAGGGTCAACCGTTTACACATTTTTATATCATATGAAGGCATTTATTATTTACCGACGTAGGTATATATGTATTTTATTTGTTATTAATATTTATATATGTTATATGTAGAAATGTATGTATATACTCGACCTCCTCGTTGGTCGAGTGGTTAGCAACCCTGATTACGCGATCGTCGGTGCTCGGGTTCGATCCCCGACGCGAACAAGTAGTTGTGTGAGGAGCATAAATGTTTGATTTTCCGGATTTGGGTGTTTATTAAATATATTCTAGTATTTATATATGTTTTTCTATGTATTAGTATCGTTGACTAACACCCTTAACACAAGCAAATAATTTGCGAAGTTTTAAGTGTAATTTGTTCCGTGAATATTTATTTATATGTAATCTAGATCTACGAATATTACAGAAACTAAACAACTCTTTGTTATTTTATGGTTAGCCGTATTGGTATGGCCGTATGGCTTGCCATTTGTACCCTATACATTTTGTATGTGGATCATAAAGATAAATAAATAAAGCAAACAAGTAGATGACTCTCCTCATGGAAAGAGAAACCATCGCCTATAGACACCACAGATGTCAATATTGCGTTACTATTTATGTGGTGGGATGACAGTGCCACATGCATAACCTGCCAGTTACTTTACCCTCCAAACCGAAGCACGACAATAACAAGCTTGACACTATTGCGGCAGGAATTGGTAAGGTGATGGTACCAAATACCCGAACGAGACGTTGCGGACTTTTGCCACTTAGTAGTCACGATCGTAGTGATATTTATAGCGAATCAGTCGCCTTCTACGACCTGTCTGGCTGAACGGCATTTAGTCTATTTTTGAAAGGAATCAGAACCAAGACGGGGTACTTAAAAATAATGTATAAAAAAGAACAATCTTAAAAGAAAAATCGTTTTAAATCGTTTTAACTAAACGTTTTACTAAGAGTGTAATAATCTTAAGCTACAAAAGGCCCGTTTTCGTGAAAACTACCGCTAAAATTAATTAACGTAAAGCGGGACTAGCGCGCGGAAAAAATTAATAGGCTTTCGCGAATGCCTTTAGACTGCTTTCATTTCAACGTATCGTGGTTAAGTAATCGCAAAGGCCTGTGTAAACGGGGTTTTTAATTTTAACGCTGGCTAACCATCGTGTTAATGAGAATGTTTTTTGGTGTTAATGTTTTTTCTTTTCCTTTTCTTGGCGTCAAACGTCTTTATATTCACAGCGAATACGGGTACTATGTCAGAAAAGTGGACCGCGTACGATACGGGTACTAAGTCTATACCGTCTTACTTTAATAACTACATCACTATTAGTCTTTATTAGGCGTTTGTATGATCGTCTAATTGGAGCGTTATGGTGGAGCCGGACTTGCGTCTTTCGCCCTGAAGGTATATGCGCGCTAAGGCACACGAAGTCCGGAATGTATGCGAATTGCTATTTCGTGTAACTTACGACTCATAACTGATAACGCAATGATTCTTTCATGTATTAATACAGTTTATTTAGAGCAAAGACTTTTTTATACTAACGTACTAGACAAGGCATGAGCCAAGCTACTTGTGGGCTACGTCAGAGCACGTTGAATGAAACGCGTATGCGCCATGAAATTCACGCCGGCTATAACCTTTTGGTCGTGAATATACATATATATTACATTCTATTATACGCTGCAGCACTGCCTAATTTTTACTTTAGTTGGACGATTTATTATTTTTTCAGTTCTGCAGCGAGTGTAAGCGAAATGGAACATGACTTCAACGTAGCTTAACTTCTCAAGTACGCAGTACATTAAACTCTCAGATTTAGAACAATCAATGTAAATAAAACTAAAAGTAACTTGGACTACATATACTTAAAAATAACCAGAAATTGTGGAAAAAGAGTAAAAACATTTATGTCAAGCTCGGCCCATGCAAGACCCAAAAAGAAATAAAAACCCAGCTATCTTCAAAAGGAGGGAGCAATGGGCTTCGCACAAATACCCCAACGAAACCGCCTCGCTAGTTCAGCGCCGGGCTGTACTAGCGAGGCGGTTTCGGGAGTGGCTCAAAGCTGGCAAGGCACGCATAGGAGCGATGCCGACTCCGTGAGGATCTTTCCTGTATCCGCGAGCACCTCTATAAGTTATAGGACTGCATAATCAGTATATATATATATATATATATATATATATATATATATATATATATATATATATATATATATATATATATATATATATATATATATATATATATATATATATATATATATATATATATATATATATATATATATATATATATATAGTTAACAAGGAGTGATTAGATATAGCAAATACGTTTACGTTCTAAAAGTGGTGCTAACCATAACTAATAGTGTTTATTCTCAACTATGTACATTAAAAAATGAAACTAAACTACCTACGACGTATATAGAAAGTGGTGTTTAACCGTGCTTTTCTAATTAGATTTTTGCGTTGGCATCTAGAGGGAACGATTATCAGCCGATCTTAAGAACCAACATCGGTTTGACGTAAAGTGAATCTTTCAAATGAGAATTTAGGTCATAAAGAATGGGTTAAAGTTATGAAAAAAAATGTTCTCGTTTCAATAAAATTGTTGAGATCGAGGCAGTTTTAATGCTATTTAATAACGCCAAAAGAATTCCTTCAACCAACAGAAGATAAACTCTTCTTCAGAAAAAAATGACATTTTTACAGATGGTGAACGCTGCTGCAAAATTAATGTCTCGTTCAGTAAGCCAGCAGGTGCAGAAAGGCATGGATGTGGTTATAGGACAGGTCACGTTGCCTCATATGAGGCATCCAAGTTAGTACCATGTTTTTGTTTTCAAAATTTTAATTTAGAAAGTATTAGAAACAAGAGTTAATTTTCGATAATTGTGGTTAATTTAATAAGAAGAATAGACCAAATGCCTTTTTGCCAGGCATTTCGTGAAAAGTGCAATTGTATAATGTTCCGCTTGATTTTTATTATTAATTTTGGAAAATTCAGTAAAAGTTGTGTAGCCAAACACAGCCTGAAAACGATCTAATACAAAGATGAAACAAAAGAAAGTTGAAAAAACAAACTATAACTAAATACACATCTTAAACCTAATTTGTTTTCTTCACAGGTTATGAAAGACCTATCATACTATCGCAAGAGTTAGAATAGGTACTACAAAACCGTGCTTAACAGTAAAAATGTAAACGGTCGTCCTTAAAAAGTTCTGAAAAAGAGGATGACACTAAAGGAATATTAAATTTTTTCAAAGCTTTTTTAGCTAATTTTCTCTTTATAAAATTATTTTGCGTTCCCACTATGAACTTTTTTATTCATACTACAATTTATTCTAGCATTCGGATACCTCGAAGTAATCAGATCATTAATTATTTGTTCAATAGCAAAAGTAGTTTTTAACAAAACTGGATAAATGCAACAAGATTTTATCAAACTTGGGTAAATCCGCGCTTCTTTTTTTCAAACAAGGGTAAATCTCGTCATGTTAAATCAAACTTGGATATATCCAACAAAAAAAGGATATTTTTACGTTGTGATATTGATTGATATTTTGAATATTTAATTGGGTTGTGTACTCCTTATTTGATAGTATATAGAAATAAATGTTTTATTTCTGAAATAAAATAGAAGTATTGTTCAGAATCAGTTTTTGCCAGATATCTCGTTATAGCTTCAATGGATTTACCTAGTTTTTAAGTTAGCGACACATTTATAATATTGATCAACACTTTCGTGTTGCGATTATTCTGATCGAGCGTACAAAGGACGGAATCAAAAAAAGCAAAAAAAGTTACACCCTGTTGAACCACCGGTACGTGGCTCAGTTGGTTAAAGCTCCATTGCGATCTAAAATGAGTAACGAAGCAGATAGTAATATACAGTTTTAAATAAGTAAAATGAATATGTTTTATCAGTGGAATGGGGAGAGGCAGTGGAAGGTTTAGTGGGCGCTGTGGTAGACAACCGCGTGCACGGTGACTGCGCTGACGTGCGCTGGACTGCACAGTTCCTAGCACACCGAATACTGAAAGACCTCAACGCGGAGATGAAAGAGGAAAAGCGGAGACAGGTACATGTACTGACAGGTATTGGGACCGCACATTTTGGGGCCTCAACACAGAAAAGCAGAGACAAGTGCAGGGTATTTAATAGGTTGTAGGCATGGATCATTTAACAGTTAACATATTAAATTTTGCAACATAAATACCACAATTTCTCCTTTAATTGCGGGGTAGTCAATTGCATAGTGCAATATCCTTTTACTGATAATGGAGACTCGAAAGCATAACATCCTACAAAAGGATGACAAACGGATACAGGTATGTGGTATAGTTACCAGAATTTTAAAAGGCAGAAAAGCAGATACTTCTTTTTATAAAACTGAAGGTAATCTTTCCAAAGCTGTGTGCTTTTATTCTTGCCGCAGTAACGTTAATGCTAGTCACTGTGGTGTTCTAGTTTGGAGAATAAGGTAGCCGGTAAACTTATGCATATGGTGTTACCATCCCATAAAACCAAAAGAATCAACCATCGCTTATAGACACCGAAGATGTTAATGGTACGTTGCTATCTTGTGGCGAGGTCTAATGCCACATGCATAAGTTTACCAGCTATCTGACTCTCCAAACCGGAACACGTCAGTGACTAGCACTGCCGCTATTGCGGCAAGAATAAGTAAGGCAGAGGCGGATAACCAGATCCAGGCTAGCCGATGCAGAACTCTGCCACTTAGTAGCTACGATGGTAGTGACTCGCATAGCCAATCGGCCGCCTTTTACTATCTGCCTGGCAGAACGGCAGTTGGCCTATTCTTCAAAAGAGTCCGGGACTAACACGGGGAATATAAGATGATAAAGTTTTGCAACGTCTTGCCGGGCTTTGGTACAATGGCAAGAGATGTTTAATTCATTCCCCAAAAATATCCAAGTTTTAAACTTTTTCATGCCCTCTCGCCTAACATATGTGAACATCCATATGATATTTACTTAACAAAAGTAAAAACTAAGTTTTCTTTACAGAAAAGACTCAGTAGAGCGTCAGCTGAAGAACAGAAAGAAGATTTCTACACTCCTGAAAAAGTGGAAATACAGAAGTCATAACCAGAACAGCATCCTGGCGAAGGTAGATTCTTAACGAGTTTGTGGAACAAGTCCATGTAAATTGAATATATTGTTGATTTTTAATCAATTTATTTGTAGACGTATTGATTCGTATCGTTTTATTTTTTTATGTGATTCTGCTTTGATAATGTATACCATAAAGATTATTTTGTCATTTGTTTGTTTTTAAAATAATATTACAAACTTGGTGTGTGTAGAATCGTGAATAAATATCTTTGTTGTATTTCATTTCTAATGTTTTATTTTAATACGACACTGTCACTTACTTAAAACGAGTAATTGTTTTCCCCGACTACACTTAGGTTTTAAAGTGTATTTTTTTTTATGAACAGAGTGAATGGAACGTTAGGGAAACTACTTCAAAGCACTATTTTAAGTCGGGGTGCACGTCTTGCCTTGCATAATTCTGTGCTTGCCTGAACGCTCTAATATGGAAGTGAGAGCTGGATATGTTAGACAGGGAACGAAAGCAGAATTAACGTAGATAAAATGAGAACGTTATGGACAATCTGCGGTGTCATCACGCAGATCGCCTTGGTAATACCTGAGTGAGAGATAGGTTGGGATTGAAAGACAGTATCGGTATATAAATGCATGCACCGTTAGTTCGGACAAGATGAAAGAATGGCAGATGAACGAGTAATAAAATAGATATACAATGTGAATGTATATCTTTTTATATATGTATGTCTGAAAGACCGTACGTACCATGATCAAATTGGTTGGGTGCTGTCCGAAGGTACACCACCCGACCAAAGAGTCTCTGAAACCGGGGTATTCAGAGTTATTAATGTGAAGGAAGTAAGGAAATTTTGTTTGGATCGTGGCAATCCAATTTCAATTCTTGAATTCAATTAATTTTTCTATTCTCTTTAGCTAGTGGCTACCCTGTAAGAGATTTGGCGTGAAGATATGCATGTAAACATAGGCAGTTTGTCTGTATAACTGTTACTGCGAAGCCAATCTTTTTTTGGCGAGCGAAGTGCTCAGCCAGAGTTTCTTTGAGCTTTTGTGGACCCGCCCTAAAAAACGATCACCTGTGAAGCCCAACCTTGGCTTAGGGCAGTATCTTTACGATTAGTAGGAGAGTAAGGTAATATCAGGACTTCGTCTTTTTATTAAACTTTGACTCGAGGTCACCGGCGGCCTCTAACCAATCAACCTGTATATGTTATTGTATGTATTTAATTGGCACATCGAACGCGTGAGGAGGGTTACATTTTTTTTGGGGATTGGGTCGCAGTCGGGTTTTTTGTTTTTATAATCATTACTTGTTTATTGAGCGCTTTATTGGTCTGGTTGTCCTGGGATTCATCATATGGTCCCGGATTATAAACCTAGGTGCAACTACTTGTTCTAAGAAAAATAAGTTATATAGCTTCGGGCATGGTTTTTGAGCGCTGACCTTGATTTGTATCGAAGTGAATAGCATGACGTATTACGTTCGTACGCAAAGCGACCCCGACTCTAGCCGAGCGTTCAAGGACCGTGCTGCCAACTTTACCTTAAGAAATTTTAACATGTCATGAAGTTTTTTGAAAGAAGCAATATCGTCCTATAAGTGTGTTCCGTAAGTAGATATATTTCTTAAAATATGCTATCTGATATCGTGTAAACTTTGAAGAGTTCCGTTCAAGTATGGACGTACGTGACCGTTACTCGATATCGGTCACTTTGAGCCTTACTTTAGACGACATCCTAATTGCTCTTCAGGAATTCTTCTTGAGCCTACTAAACATAATTAAAATTCAGTAGAACTGCAGTAACTAATTTCCTACCTAGGTACAAGAGGTTGAATCTCTAAAAAAATAAGATCTCCAAAAATAAGACCTTTAAATTTATATGGGACTAAACGGTATACCATCGTAAAAAAATAATTTTTCGAATTGGGTAATAAACAACTGAGATTTCTGTTTATTGTTGTATGTGTGTGTTGTGTTTTTTTTATTATGTGGTTTGTGGTTTTTATTTGTTGGATTGTAAAGTGGGTTTTTGATAATGATGAATGAACAACCGAACTGAGGAACTCCTTTTTATTTGGGAAATGGGTAGAAATAGGTAATTTTATATTTCAAATAACACTACTACAATCTATTATCTATTACATACCTATAATAAAACTGTAAGAGGTCGAATTCTGTACATTGTAGATATTTTGAAAACTTGTTTTGGAAGGCACTATTTAATCGATACTAAAACGAAAACTGTATTTTTTTTAATTCTTGTCTGTCTGTCTGTCTGTATCAAGGCCGCACATCACGCCGAATCCACTGAACGAATTCAAATAAAATTTAGCATAATTTGAGTTCATACTCCGAAGAAGGTTATCGAAATTCAATACGGTTCCCGTGGGATAGGGAATGACAGTCAAAACATATTCATTAACCTGTAGTCCGAAATCCTTTATTATTCTTTTTTAGTTCGAAAGTAGTTATGATAAAGACACAAATTTAAAACGTTTCCGGACGGCAACCAGTTAAACGTAACACCCGTTTTGTACAGGAACCTTTTAACGTACGGCTCAATATAATAGGTCGGGATAAAAGTATTTTTGTATTCTGAATGTATTATTAGATTTATTAGTAATCAAACCTCTTTGGCTGTACTGAATGTAACTGGCTGGTTATAATATCATTAAATGTGACATTCTTATAAAACTTTTTACAAGTTATTTTGACACGTCAACATATTTTTTTAAAAACTACTACCGGATTGGAAACGCGGCCACACACTGAGAAGATCCGGCGAAAGAAACTCAGCGGGCTCGTCTTTTTTTCATATTTATCTATTTTACAATATATCACAATATTACAAAAAATATATATGAGATCGGTATGAAGAGCAATTAATTCCAGACTTTTTTGTCTATGCAATAAATAAAAAAAACTAGTTCCCGCCATTTTTCAATTGTTTTTCAAGCAAGCAAAATGAACATATGGAGAACAGGGCATTGGGAGCCTACTAAGGGAAAGTTTTAACAAAAACGAAGTTTGTCAATTTTTTTTAATTTTTAATTATTTACTATTACCTTAATTATTAAAGAATACTTTCAATCACAATTTAATCAACTATAGACATGTATTAAGGTACAATTACAGTTTTACAAAAAAAGTCAATCGCTTCTATTACCCAACAAATGCGGCTAATTAGAGCCGATTTAACGCTCATATGGGAATTGAGAGCCATTATCATTACTCTTAAACCAAACAAAAAACAAAACGTATTTTAAATGAGATATTAGTTGTTATAATTTATTAATACAATAAACTATTTGTAACTCAGATTAAAAAATATTGTTTTAAACAAAACGGAGAAATAGAAATGAAATTAATAATGGAAAACAAAAAGATTCAGATTTTACGGATCCAAACAAAATGCACAAATATAAGAACCTAGACTATTACTGCCAGAATACACATAAATTATCTTTTCCTTATTATCCTATTGCACATAAATAATCCTTTTTGTAATATTCCGATTCAATAGTGCAGATAGCTTTTTCGTCTACTTCATCTTCATTAGTAGATGAATCTTCATTTTTAAATAAAATTTTGCTGTCTTTCTGATCATTGTGTTTCTAGCTGTAGTCTTCTTATTTCTAATCTCTTTATGTTTGGTATGTTTCTTTTTAATACATTTGCCTTTAGTACATTTTCCCTTATGCTTTCTTATACTAAAAAAATCCAGCTAGCCAATCCATTCCTGCAGTTTGATTGACTTGGTTCAATCGTTTCTCAATAACAACTTGTTTAACTACCCTGTAACATACTTTGCGAAACTGTTCTCTTGTCAAACCATAAAATTTATTTGACATAGTCCAAATATGGTTACCCAGTATTTCTTGTTGGGCAACATTGAAAACAGTACATTTTTCCAGTTTAGGAAAGTTTTTGTAGCTACTATCACCAGCTTTCGCTAAATTGTATCTCTTCTTTAAAGTGCTGCCAGGAGTGCTAGTTTGCTGAGATACTTTGTATACCAAAGTGTCTCCTCTTTTCAGAACAGATACCGCATTTTCTAATAAATCCACCGTCTAATAAGCTCTTATGGTTGTCCGATTTCTTTTACGTGGCATCTAAAACAAAAAGTTTCGCACTTTTTGTCTCTAAAATAACTAAATGGGGTAATGGGAGCTATGTCGGGTAATGAGAGCCAAGCTAGGCTACCATTAGCCGCCAACCAATATTTTGAAAAGTAATAACATAAATAAGTAATTCTATTTTCAATCACAATTCAACTAATTGGACTTGTTAGTAAATGAATCTAGGAATATAATAAGCATAAATACAATAAAATAAAAATATAACTTCATTCTTACCTTGATGTTGACAATTAGCAATTTTTTGTAAGCGTGGAGCAAAAAACACACAACCAGCCCCCGTAACTAAATGAATGACAGTATCGGTTCGAGCTCGTCAGACGAAGTTTGCCGATGGTTGACGGAAACAGCCGAGTGCTTACGATCACGCCAATGTGCGTGCGTTCTGTTCAATCACCATAGCTCCCATTGCCCGACCGCTCTCAATACCCCTCGTTCCCCTATGTGACGAAGAAATTCAGTACATTTTAAAGTTTATTACAAAAAAGGTAAAAATGCGACGAACGCTGCGAATAAAATTTGTGAGATTTACAGACCTAATGCGGTATTAATAAGAGTAGCACAAATGTGGTTGAAGCGTTTCAAGTCTGGAATTTTAGTGTGAAAGATGAGGTTCACTCTGGACGCCTTGTCACAAATAAAATCAGTGCCATCTTTGAGAAAGTGGAGCAAGATCGACATATTAGTAGCTACGACATTATGTTACTGGCCACTAGCATTTACTAAGGAAACTTGTCAGTATGTGCTTTATTTCATTTGCCTCCTCAATATTAAAAAAAAACGATTGTATGCGCGAATTTTCTTTTTTATTGTATCTTCTTCTTACATTCTGTTCTGATGTCTATGTCTAGTAGCGAGAATGAAGATTTATTTACGCCGCCTGAATTAAAAGAAGCTGCTCAAACAGTAATTTTAAACCTTTTGCCAGAAAAGTCCAAGCATAAGTACAACAAAACATATGAAGAATTTATGGAGTTTCAATAATTGTAATAATTTTAATATAAATTTTAACTAAAATGTTTTTATTTTCCTCATTGGTGTAGTATAAAGCAGCATGTATCACTCGGGAGAAAATGCGATACCTAACTTGAGTGTATTGAAGCCCTCAGCTAGCTTCGGGCATCAAACTACACTCTCGTAAGTTATCGGTCATTTTCTCGCCTTGGTAAACAAACTACTATTTAAACGGGTGAGGTCGTATTGTGCTCCATTTTACTAGCCGAGCCACAGTGTTGGAAACAAGCTTCCAACACGGGTGACCTTGGTGGGAGGCCTGTGGAGTTCAGATGAATTTTTGTTGCTGTGTATACACTGTTGTAAACCGCTGGTAAAGAGGGTTTATTTCCAACAGTGTGGCTCGGCTTTACAACAAAAGAAGACATTATTGAGTATTTTCTAACTGAACAAGAACGGACGATGAAATGTGCCGCCGCCGTCTCCTAAAATGCTTCAGTCACATTTAGCAAACCCCGTATTACACAGTGACACACTTTACTTCCATATTATTTCATTAATCAACCTAAAATTAATCCCAAGTGGTTTTTCTTTATAAATATAAAGAAAAACCCACAGAAAACATGAAAAACATATGCCAATCATGAATCTATAACCTACTATCCGAGAGGTGAAAAAAATCCTATTATCTGTTACCTGTTACGAAGACATCGGCCATAACTAATAAAACCTTTTTATTGACCCGTATTAAAAATAATGCCAAAATTTAAAAATAAATTCTGTATGATTAAAACAAATCTTGAAAATAGAACTGTCAAATTAGTGTTAAAATTTCAGTGAAAATGTGAACATTGAAAGACACTCAAAAAATTATTTTCTCGCACATTCATCCAAAAAATGCAGTTACTCCATGAACACAAACCGTCAGCGATCAGAGAGTTTAGTAATATAAATACCAACATGTCAATCCCAGAGGCGTCATCTCATTACTACGAAGTAAAGGAGAAGAGGTCTTCAAATGCCTCCCTCTTGCTCATGAACCCTGTCGCTAGTGGGGATAACGTTGCGAACGATTTGAATTGTGCGCAGAAATTGAAAGAGGAGTTGCCACCTCTCATACCCTGTTGTGAAGGGCGAGAGTTACAGGTAGGTACTTGAAAATACATCATTACTGAAGTGTTACGTATTTACTATTATACATTTTTTATTAAATACTTTATCGTACATAGGTACTTAAAAAAGAAATACATAAAAACCTATTTAAAAAAAGCGAAGTTTCTAGTTGTCTGCTAAGCGGATGAATAAGTAAATTAGTTGTCCGATTATCGGATAAATAAAATAAAGCTAGTCGTCCGTTTTTAAAATAATATGCGTGTATTGTGAATATCGTTTTTTAACGTGTGTAAGTTAGGCTAGGTTAGAACTAAAATATATTTAAAAACGTGTAAAGGCAACCCGTACGGGGGGTGGGGGCGAGGGGGGCAGAGCCCCCAATTCTGGTGGTATCGGATGCCAAGCCCCCGCCATTTAAAAACAAAATTACTCAATGCCACAGTTGAAGTAGGAACCTTTAGATCCCACACCCAGAAATAGGAGCTCCGCGTATCGGGGCTTCGTCGACACACTCCTACCTCACTTGTTACAGGAATAGGTTTACATTAATTTACCGTAGTTCTCGGCTTTTTATGAGTACTGGACCTATCACAGAAGGGTCACATTCAAAAAAAAAATATTGAACAGATTTTTTAATTAATTGTAAAACTCTCGCAGAGGCTCCACCACTTGTAAAGATCCTCGAGTTTTAGGGGGCTCCTCGCTTGCTGCGATTATTGCTCAATTAAATACTGAGAGGTACGCGGATCTACAACTATTGATTACTATTATATTAAAATAATAAAAGATATTTTGCAATCTTCATTTATTAGGGCATACGTCTTAGCCCATCGAGAGACTTATGTTTAACAATAAATAGATGTCATCGGACGATTAAATTATTTTATTCATCCGATAATCGATTAAGTTATTTTAATTATCCGTTTAGCGGACAACAATAGCCTTTAAAAAAACAGTAAAATGGATGAGCTCATCTCCAATAAAAGATTTCTTCTAAATTTTTTCTTGTAATATGATAGTGTAACACTCGTCGGGCGATATAACAGCCGGCCGTGTTACTCCACCAATTGTAACACCTTTTGCCCGGGGGATTTGCTTTAACCTGCTTGGCTGCTCGAGGCACACGAAGATCAACGGGATTTCGTATTATTTCCAATAATACACGATTTTTTATAACTTCATTTATTTTTCGGGCATATGTCTTTACCCGTCAAGATTATTTCGGACACTCTTATTCTATACACGTTCCATATAAAAAACTAGACAGTTCTACGTTTAAAAGTAGACAAAGCTGCCAGTGTATATGTAACACCATAAAGGTATTACAATAGCTTCTTTTTTTTTTTATTCGACGTAGGTACACATAGGAACACTTATCGACGTCATTTATAAGCAAAATTATACACGACAAGTTATACAATAGTTATAAAATAAACTAAGGTAAAATACAGAAAAATAAAGACAGCTAAAGAGAATTCTTTGTCTACAGAAATGACATATACTTAAATATTTTTAAAATAACAATAAAATTTAAATTAATATAGAAGCAAATCTATACATATAATAAAATCGTAGGAAAGTCAAAACAGAAAACTGTACATTGAATATTTTTTTAAAAGAATATTTGGGGCGTGATCTACAATCGATATCAAAAAGCAAAAATATAGTTTTTAGAATTTTTGTCTGTTTGTCTGTATGTATGTCCAGGGTAAACTCTATAATAAAAATTACAATAATGTCAAAAGAGGTGTCAAATGAAAGTCAAAAAAATAATAACTAAATTAAAAAAAAATACAATTACTATATAACAAATTAAAGAGCAGAAAAAATATGCTTCATTCAATTAATACAAACTACATTCAATTAATACAAAATATATTAGTTATATCCATGCCTCCTTGTCATTAATAAAATCTTGTATTTTGTAATAACCCTTTTGGCTCAATTTTTGCTTTACAAATTTTTTAAATTTACAGTATGGTAAGTCTATAACATGGTCTGGGAGTGTGTTATAAAAACGTACGCTTTGGCATAAAAAGGACTTATTAACTTTACTCAATCTGGAAAAGTGTATAACGATCTTATCTTTATTCCTAGTATTTATACTGTGGGTGTCACAATTTTTATTAAAATTATTTATATTTTTTTTAACATACAATATATTTTCCAAAATAAATTGAGAGGTCACAGTAAGTATGCCTATTTCTTTAAATTTATTTTGTAAAGATTCTGTTTTACGCATTTTATAAAGAAAGCGAATTACTCTTTTTTGCAAAACAAAAATTACATCAATGTCTGTGGCACTACCCCATAATAATATGCCATAAGACATGACGCTATGGAAGTAGCTAAAATAACTTAACTTCGCTTTGATATGTAAAAAAATATGAATCTTATAACGTTTCTATATAGGTAATGTTAGCTTTCGTTTTAAGATACGAAGTATTTCGAAACTGTCGTTATTATTTTTTTGTTTCTATTGAGACAAAAATTGAAATTAGGAATCGGTCTAAAAGTTCTTGTCTCGCTCTGCTGCGTCACTTTTGTATCCTTCGAATTTAAACGCAGTAAAACTGCAATAACCAACTTCATATCCCTGGTACCCGGAATCAGAGCCTTACCATATTATATGGGACCCAGTGGAAAGTACCTATATTATTCCCAAAAAAACTTTCTAAATCGTTTGACATTTTTAAGTAATCGGAGAATATACGTAAAGATTTTTTTTTAAATTTTTATTTGATAGGATAGCAAACCATCAGATTGTCCTCCTGATGGAATAGTCCATCACTGGCCCGGACTAACACGGCGATCCGGATTAACTATGCCGAAAAACGGTGTCGAGAAACCTATATTATTTATACCTTCTTAAAAAAACTTTCTAAATCGTTTCAGGCATTTTTAAGTAATCGGAGAATATACGTAAAGTTTTTTTTAATTTTTATTACATAGGATAGCAAGCAGATGGTCCTCCTGATGGAATAGTCTACCACTGGCCCGAACTAACACGGCGATCCGGCTTAACAGTATTAAGAAAACTAAATCGGCCTCGTTCATTATGTACACATCGGATATGACAATGCATGCATCAATGTCATTCAAACCAATAGTATTTAAGGTATTAGCTAGCCGGTAAACTTATTACCATCTCGACTCACCGATAGCCATTAATATATTTTGAGTATCTATAGGCGATGGTTGTCTCTTTCGATCTGGAGAGCGATCTGCTTGTTTGCTATCTTACGAAATAAAAAAAACTCGGAGTAAAATCATCTTCAGTATAATGCTCAATGTCAAAGTTTAGTGGAAAAACAAGAGGCACACAACCGCACAGATTAATAATATAAGACGATACTTCGTAGTGACTGTCTGTCAAACAATGCAGGATATGGGGGCTACTTGAATTTAATCAACGTCCAATAACAATGAGCCATTTGAGCGGCCGAACAAAGGGAACATTTGAACACGTCAGTAGGTGAAAAGGGTCAGTTTTTGTAACGTTAAGGTCAATGAGCACGTGAGAGTAGATGTAACCAACTGAAATTACTAAAATCCAGTGGAGCATATACTATGCCACTTTAACGCTTTTTGCCATCTAAAGTCATCTTTATGGACTTTAACCATCTGAAGCCATCTACTAATGCAAAACTATAACTATTGCTCACAGAGCTATTAAGGGACTGTTGTTGATGGGAGTGAACCAAAACATGAAAGGGAAAAACATTGACACTATGGCCGGTTTAGGAAAAGCAGTGGTGCTAGTAGTAGAAGCCGAGTGAAGAGGAAACATATTATATATATATATATATATATATATATATATATATATATATATATATATATATATATATATATATATATATATATATATATATATATATATATATATATATATAGGGTTACCTTTAAAACACCAGCAACCTCGCAGGACTAGATACCTAACATTATAAATAACAACAATTGTTCTATGACTTTTGACATAACTCAATACATAAAAAAATGATTTTTTAAGTTTTCATCATAGAGAGAGTTTATGTCAGTGATTGTTAGCGCCGATCCTAAAACTTGATCACCTGATCAATAGATCAAGAGCAATATGGTCATTTAATGCCCTTTGCTCGACAATTTTACATGGCAAATGTACTAGGACGCTTTTATCCACACGGGTTTCAGCACTTCTCAAAAGGCATCATGAAAATTTGCTCTAATTTGTTTTTATGATTTGATGTTTAAGCACCCCATGCCATTTATGGTGGAAACTCGTCAGTTAACTTTCTTGTGCAACAATAGCATTAAAATATTTTATTTATTATTGGTTTACATTTCCGTTTTTCCTGTTTTAATCTCAACAATAAATCAAACAGCTAGATACGAATACAACTACCATTTTTTTGTGAAAGTTACTAACCCTAGCGCGACCGCCGAACATAGGTATTGAAAGTGAAGTATATACATAAATCCTGTACCTCTTTATTATGTGGTGACAGTGCGAGTCTTCGCCGTCGCCATAGATCACAAAGCTTCGTGCAATGACACGTTAAATGCAGGTGTGACTGGGTGTTATCGGCTATCTTCGAAAACATTAGGACTGCGTGTACACAATCGCGTAGGTGTCGGTTCGTGAAAGGGTTTTAGTGCGCTAACGCATCGCGCTGCGTGGTCAGACTAACCGCTAGCGTTGTTCATTTCAGTCATTCGACTACTCCTACGTACAGTAGGTATCGTAAGTGCATCTTAGCTATCTTACAGCTCAGCAATTTTAAGATTCAATCATTATTTTTTGATATAAATCATTTTTCCAAACAAATATTAATAATTACAACGATTTACAATAGGGCATTTAAAGTGTACGTAAACTAACAATTAAAACAATAATATACATAAAATAAGGAATGAAAATAAAGAAAAGTGAAAATCGGCAACTTCATACTTACGATATTTTAAGTAGGTGGCATCGCATTATTTTCGATCAGTTGGGACGTACGCGGGTGGTTGTGTAAATTGGAGTAGAACAATGAATTGGTAAGCTGAGCCCATCATATGGGATCCTAATAATGTGACTCACAAAAAACATTTTAGTAATTTATTGTTAGCACACAGAAATTAATAGTTAAAAGTAAAGAAAGTCGTCCATAGTTACACGTTTGAAAACGATTTCAGCCATCTTGGGTTATCGCATGATAGTTCTTGCAAAATATCATTGGCGCTAATATGACCACGGTTTTATCGCGATAATTTATTAGTGTCACATCGTACAAAGGACGATAGACGCAAATGCGGCCCCAGCATTATAAATGTGCCAATGATTGTTCTTCCCGTTTTGCCCCAGGGCCAAAGCTGTGCTTGTTACTATCATATTACAGTTAAAATGCTAATATAACAAACAAGCTTATGCGTATAATATTACAGCCTTAAGGCACGGCTACCAATAACAAATTTAGTACCCAATTAAGTAATCGTTGTCGTATTTTATCAGGATTGACATCTTTTTTTTACTGTCGAAAGGGAAACGCTTGACCACGATCTCGCCTGACGGTAAACTAAGATGCGGCCTAAGATGGAACGCGCTTCCCTAGAAGGTACCTGTTCACTCTTCTCTTGAAGATCCCCAGGTTGTACCCGTCGGGGAACACAGACTCAGGTAGCATATTCCAGTCCCTTGGGGTTCGGATCAAGAACGTCGAGTCGGACCGCTTTGTTCGGGTACGTGGAACGTCCACCATATTATGGTGGTGTATGGACATCGTCGAGGCGCACAGATACGCCTAGTATCTGTGCGCCTCGACGATCGGTAGCAAAAGGGGATGGTGGAACATCTACTTTATTATCAACCAAAAGGAAAATAAAGTTAATGTTAATTTTTCAACACATCAACATTCTCATGTTTGATGCTTGGTGACTGGTTT
This sequence comes from Apodemia mormo, assembly GCA_036924255.1. Taxonomy (NCBI): domain Eukaryota; kingdom Metazoa; phylum Arthropoda; class Insecta; order Lepidoptera; family Riodinidae; genus Apodemia; species Apodemia mormo. The sequence goes on from JAUPFN010000002.1 coordinate 39,945,405, forward strand.
ATATACTCAATTCAGAGCATAAGGTCCCAGTTTCCATTCTCATTCGAGGTTATACTCATAAATCGAGACATGATGGTGTGGAAAACACACTGCCTCTGGCTAGCTGGTTATCACAAGAAAAAAGGGATACAAAAATGCGTCGATGGGAATCACCACCCATTTTACCAACCGACATACCGGTGAATCGTGGTAAACTGCATCGTGTATTAACTCTGCATAACCCGTAAAGGAACCGGCATGATACAATTTTATTAACGTTTAATTTATGCAGATAAATGAAGACTTAGTCCGCAGCGGGTTGTCGGCTATATCGGTGAAGCATGAAGGCGTAATCCAGTGTCTTAGCATGTCGAATGCTTGTGAAAAATTACAAGTGCCACCAGGACTTGTTAAGGTTCGTAGCTTTACTTACATTCTAATGCAAATTGGGTATTCAAAAAGCTGTTTTTCTTTTATTCACTCTCTACGTGTACATTCATTTTTTTTAATATAATAAGATAGCAAACAAGCAGATGGGCCGTATGATGGAAAGAGTCAACCATCGCCATAGACACAAAAGATGTTAATGGCGCGATGTTATCTTATGGCGAGGTCTAATGTCACATGCATAAGCTTACAGGCTACCTTATCCTCCAAACCGGAACATAACCACTGTTATGACGCTATATATATATATATATATATATATATATATATATATATATATATATATATATATATATATATATATATATATATATATATATATATATATATATATATATATATATATATATATATATATATATATATATATATATATATATATATATATATATATATATATATATATATATATATATATATATATATATATATATATATATATATATATATATATATATATATATATATATATATATATATATATATATATATATTAGGGTGATTCATTTGCGACAAACATTTTTTTTTTAGGTGCTCAAGCAAAATTTTGTTCTACATATTGAAAAAAAAATTTCCACCAAGTTAGAGCTCTTAATTCGAGTTTGAAGTGCTTGCCGTTTTAATTTGATTTTTTCCTAGAAATGCATGTAAATATTTTTATTTTTTTTCAAATTTCTAATGCTTGGACACATTTAATGATATTGGCATTCTGATTGCTGAAATATATCCAGAATTCCACGCTCTTTAAATGACTTTTCGTCAATTTTAATGTCGCCTGCTTTGGTCCACTGGTACCATCTGTCAAAGTTATGTTTTCGAATAAAATGCACATTTTTTTGTTTTTACAGCGAAAATTGATTGATAGATGGAAAAAATAATACATATTTTTATAAAAAATTTGATTCTCTTCAAAAAAGGTCGTAACTTAAGTCTCTCAGACTCATAGTTTTTCACTTGCAGTAACTTTTGTAACTAAAAATGTAGAAAAATGATAAAAAAATTACAAATTATGATGTTTAAATTCAAGTTTTTGTTTCAAATTTATTTTTTTCATTACATTGTCAATTTTACTTTTTGTAATTTTATACCTGACATGTTACACATACTGACATACAGACACACATACACACACAAATAAAATAATAAAACAATAAGCGGGAAACAAAAAATTTAATACAAAATTTTAATAAATTTGTAATTTATCATAGTTTATATTTTTATTAGAAATACAACCGAAAGAAAATGAATTGTTATTTTATAAACTTTAAATGAAAGCTCTGTAAAAGTTGTAAACGACACAGCCGAGCGATGTGTTGCGCTCATTGAAAAATTCAATGAGTTTGGCACATACGACGAAGATAAAAAACAATGCCTATTATTAACTGTTCAAAATTATAGAAAAGAATTCCTAACATGTACCAAAAAACTTTATTCAACAACAAAGTAATACCTAACTTATGTGAAGATATATTTAGTAAACAGAGCTTTCATTTAAAGTTTATAAAATAACAATTCATTTTCTTTCGGTTGTATTTCTAATAAAATGTTTGTCGCAAATGAATCACCCTAATATATATATATATACAAGCACATGACGCTATTGCGGCAGGAATAGGTAAGCCAGTGGTACCAGACCCGGACGAGACAATGCAGAACTGTACCACCTAGTAGCCACTATGGTAGTGACTCGCATAGCCAATCGGTCGCCTTATACGACATGCCTACAGAACGGCAGTTGGCCTATTCTTCAAAGAAGCCCGGACAAACACGGGTGTTTTTCATTTGATTCATAATAAATAAATACAAGTTTATTTGGCAAGATTTAAGTTACATAGTCTGGCAATATTTGCCTGCTATCTATATCTCCCTGCCTTTCTGCTACCTTCTTCCATCTTAACCCTACCTCCCCTTATTTCCCCCTTACTTCCCTCTAACTTCCCCTACCATTCTAAATTTCCCTACCTACGCTCTACCTTACCTTTACCTCATCACTACCTTCCCACTACCTCTCCTCTACCTCTCCTCTACCTCTCCCCTACAGAGGGCCCTACATATCCTACTACCACTGAACTAAACATTTATTAAACAGGCAATGACGGATACCTTTATAACCTGTGGTGCGGATAGCACCACAGGTTATAAAGGCCTATAAAACCTCTCCAGCACTCTAAAGCTTAATATTTTAAAAAATCTAAAAATTGCTTTTACAAACTTACAATATTTTTCGTAAACCTATCTACCGATATCCCACAGCATAGGGTAACAGGAAAAAAATTAAAAAACTAAAAAATATTTTTCAAAATTTGATGTTACCACATTTTTTCCGTGACTAATATTTGTATTCATGCCAAATTACAGCTTTCTAGATCTCCGAGCTAAAATGCGGACTGGCGGACGGACATGACGAAACTATATATATAACTATATAACTATAAGGGTCCTATTTACTTCGGAACCCTAAAAAGTCATTTCCGTCTTTGTACATGTGGAGCTTCGTCCACATTCTTACCATAACTTAAAGCATTGAAGAAGAGAGTAGAAGATAATATGTATTTCTGTCTAGCACCGAAACTCATTCCGCTGTCTGCACCGGCCTGACTTGAAGCGGGTTCCCTACCTGCGGCGTCTATCTCCGGACGAGCTTGAATTGCTGTTCCGTGGATATGCTGACTTTCCGAAACTGGGATCAGCTAAATCTGGTAATTTATTTTATATAATTTTATTTTTTGCTTTTTAAGTTGAAGTTACCACTCCTCACCGCGTTCACCAAGATCTTTGGTACTGTCTTCGCTATAGAATCATGAAATCTTAGGTTCGAATCCTAGTTAGAGCAATTAGTTAATGATGAATTAAAACATACAGTGTGTGTACTTCGCGACGGTGTACCAAAAATTTAAAAAAAATGCCATTTTCACGTTCAAGTCATGATGGCAATTCTTTTTATTGGCGGGAAATTCAATATTTGTGTTTAATATTTTGTTCCTTATTTTTACGCCACGCAATGTAAAACGTACATTGTTCGGCCGCGGAACAATCGAGCCAGCCGTTTATTTTGCTTCGCGCTGTACGTGGCGCATAACACATTTGTTTCCCCGTGTTGGTTCCGGGCACCTTCGAAGCATAGACCAACTGCCGTTCTGCCAAGCAGGTCGTAAAAGGCGACCGATTGGCTTACGAGTCAATACCATCGTGGCTACTAGGTGGTAGAATTCTGCATTGTCTCGCCCGGGTCAGGTACCACCGCCTTACCTATTCCTGCCGCAATAGCGTCAGTGCTTGTCACTGTCGTGTTCCGGTTTGGAGGGTTAGGTAGCCGGTAAACTTATGTATGTGGCATTAGACCTCGCCACAAGATAGCAACGCACCATTAACATCATTGGTGTCTATAGGCGATGGTTGACTCTATCAGGAGAACCATCTGCTTGTTTGCTATTTTATGATATAAAAAAAACATTGCTTATTTTGTGTATTGTAATACCCCGAACTTACGCGGTGGTAGGTGGGACTGCACGGCAACCGCGTGTCGAGTTCGCGTAAATCGGAGTATAATTTCCCATATAAATACATATAAAAAATATTTTTAATTGGGGATCTCAAATTATATTAATATAAAATCGCCAACCAAATTTATTTTGACATAGAAGGCTTCGTAAAATCTAACAAAGTAGTTTGACGACTTGATTTTTTCTGCCGCGAAGTTTTCAAACCCAATAAACTTTTTTATTCCTTGTTTTGTAGAAGAATTGCGCTCTTCATTGGAGTCCATATTTCCTACAACTTGTCTTTCAATTGTCTGAATACGTACATTGGCTAAGCAATAGTGTGGAGCCATTAAGTCAAATAAAAGATGAGTCAAAGAGATTTGAATATTCCGTAACTCCGGGTTCGCGTAAGTCGGGGTAGCGTAAGTCGAGGTATTACTGTATTAACTTAAATTTTACTATTTTTTAGTCATATTATACAAAGTTATGGTAAAAAATCATGAAAAAAAAAATCAAATTTCCCACGCAAATTTTCATCTCAGGATCATGGCGTTTGCGCCAATTGGTGCGTGCGTTCCTTTCACGCTGTATAATTTGCCCGGGGATGAATATATACCGGATTTGTCTGATTGTCCAATTGTTACGTTGATCGATAAGATGTACAATTAGCACTCCTCTTTACGCTTTCGGGTAAGCTATATAAATAGGCAACACAGTTTTCATTTATTTAATGATGAAAAACCATTGACATAAAAAACCAAGTTGCACAGTCCCGAACAAAACTGACACTCATAACTGTCGCTAATTTCACTTATGTAGATATGGCAAAAAACGCTTTTTTTGGGACGCTGAATGTGTATGTTGGGTTTTCATATCGATGGATAAAGCATATTAATAGCTGCCTCGTGGTCTACGGGTTAACCTATTTGGTTCAGATCATGCAGTTCCGGATTCCAGCCCAATGTTGGGTAATAGTGTTGATAGTTTTTGAGGCTTGTCTTAAAATTCAAATTTCAATAGCAGCTCATAATATGATGGTGGTGTGTTAACACTCATATGCTTCGTTGAGCGCTTAAGCCTTCTGATATCGGTTATCGCTAAAAAAAGCGGTTATCTTTATCAGGTCGGTATTACAATACCGACCTGATAACGATCTACAATCCATTCACTTATCTATGAATTGGGAATTGTTAGTCTTATTACTGTTAATGTTCATTAATTAAAATATTATGGAGAACGATCCAAGTTAAGGTTATATTTCTGTTTAATTTTATGAAGATAATATGCATACATTTTGTTATAACCTGATCAGCCGGTCAGATTGTTTAGCAAAAAATAAGATATTCTTAATGAAACTGTAGGCCAGGTAATTAATTTTTAAAAATATATATACGGGTCAAAAATGCGTACATAAATATGGAACAGTGGCGTAGCATGGACTAATATATACGTGGGCAAAGTCGCATCGGCGAGGCCCCTTTCCGTTCGTTCCCAAAAGCTACCCAAAAACGCGCCAAGTTTGAAATAAGCGAAAAGTTATCGTGTCTTTATAACTTAGGATCTAGGATATGTTTTGTTCGTATTTCAGATACAGAAGAGTGACGCCAATATTTTTCAGACTTTTATTTAATTTAAAAATAAACAAAGATTTTAAATCAGGTAGGCCGAGGCCCCTTTAGGTGCGAGGCCGTGGGCGAGTGGGCCTAAAGGGCCTAGCTACGCCACTGATGGAACTTACTTGTAAAGCTCGACGTTTCGTCAAGTTACATTGACCGTGGTCACGAGCAAACTCATTCGGTTAATTAATACCTGTAAAAAATACTTCTCTTTGACTGTATTAAAAAGTTTTATTTGGTTTGTCTGGTTTTATTTTTTACTGGATGCAAACCAAAACAATTTCTTTTACAGAAAGCGGAAAAGAAGCTACGTCTACATATGTACATCCAGACAAAAGTGAAACAAAAGATTTTCGAGCAAAAGCAGTGGTGAAAAAAGTCGACGGTAATTCAGTTTTATGGCTTAAATAAAGATTAAGGTCCATACATTCCAAACCTATCTTTAAGTTAGTTCGCATTGGAATAACAAACATTCAAACATCTGCAAATTTCTACAAATACAGTCAGCTTTCGGGATGGCTAGAGATAACCATCGAGTTCAGCCACCAAACACAAACTATATTGAGTCTATGATTTCGATGTTTTACGCAAACACACCTACCTATTGCATTTACTCTTTACCTTGCTTTAATTACAGCAATGTCTAGAACATTGCTGTAATTAAATACTTTATATATTATATAAATATAATACACTCTGTCGTGAAATGTGTAAATTACTATGTAGTATAAGGTTTTACGTTAGTACCAAAGGGAGAAATAACGAAAAGGGGTAGAAAATAGGAGTTTTGAACGAAAATAGGTAGGGACCTGACATTTTTACAGAAGGCGTGTAACTGTGGCCGTTATCACAAAAACAATCCAAAAAAGAGGGTCCTCATACAAGTAACTTAAAAATGAGTGAATATTGCTCAGGGGTTCGGGGAACAACACTACGTATGCATGACGACGCACACTTAACCAGTTTCTGAGGCACTACAGTCATCACACGAAAAATAAATGGAATGTTGCAAATTAAACTACCCTCCCTCTTAGAGTATGTTCAAAAGCGAAAAGAATATTCAGGAGATTCTTTGAAGCACCTGACGATTGCAGACTTGCTCTTACTTTTAACAAAAAGCACCCGCGCAACGTTCACTTGTCAAAATATAACCGGTCTGCGAAAAAAAACGTAATTATAAAAAGGAGAGAGAGATTTTGCTGACATTTGGGAGGGAGATAACAAAAAAACTTACAAAGCTCTGCTTTGTAAGGAATAACGTTTTGTGTTCGTAATACTGACCAGCATCGCCATGCCTCAAATACTGCTGTCATAATGTCGATACGTACTCTACAATATTGTAACTATTTCTTTTTGAAGGATAAGATAAATTTAAAAAAATCTTTTATCCTATTCAGGTTCTGTCTATAAACTCGCATAAAACGGGCTGAAATTAGCTTTATTGCTTTTAGATAGCTGTTGACATAAACAAGGCGGTGCAGCGTATTAACGACAATTTAAGCAACGTACTGGATTGGTCCAAAAAATTTGGTATCTCAGTTAACCCTAATAAATGCCAAGCAATCATTATTGGTAGCGCACGACGCAATGCCTCGTTGAAGTGGGATTCTGTTTTGCCCGTAGTATTTGACAATACCCCAATCCCTTTTTGTCCTCACGTCAAGGATCTTGGTCTTGTAATTGATAACACACTTTCTTGGTCTCCACATATTACTGAATTCTGCCGCAAGGTCAATCTGGCTCTGCGCTCACTCTATCGCCATAAAAACTTCTTACCTATCGACACTAAGCTTTTATTGGTACAATCGTTGGTGCTGCCAATAATTGATGTGTGTTTTTCGAACTTAAGCCAAGCTCTCCTTGACAGATTAGAGCGCTTGCTCAACAATTGCATACGTTTCGTGTATGGTCTTCGCAAATACGATCACGTATCCCAATTCGGTACTAAACTAAAATGGCTTCCAATTCGTTAACATAAACAACTATCTACAGTTGCGAATGCTGTGCACTCTCTTTTCTGTATTATATGATCCAGCAGCACCGCGTTACCTTAAGTCAAAATTCAAATTTCAGAACACAACACATTGTCGTAATCTTCGCTCAAGCACCATCCCTACTCTTAAGTTCCTTTTTGTCGTACCGAATTCGTCTCTCGATCATTTGTATCCCAATCTGTAAGGCTCTGGAATGCTCTTCCGGTTGAACTTAGGAATAGTCCCTCCAAATTCTCCTTTAAACGTTTTGTTAAAAAATATCTTTTGAATTAACATTATCAGACATTATTTTACTTTATTTATGTATTTAATCGTCGTATTTATACTTATTTCCCTATTATATAAATTAATATATGCAATATGTATCATCTATATATGTTATTTATTTAGGTATGCATGTGTATATAATATGTGTATTTAATGTTTTCAGTTTTTTTAGTATTACCAGCAGTTATTGTAACTAAATTTTACGAATTTATCTTATCATGCACCCCTTTAAATGAAATGTTCTCTAATTAGTTTGGGTTGACTGGTAGAGAATACCATGTAGCATTAAGTCCACCTATGACCTCAATTGTGCATAAATTTTTAAATAAAAAATAAATTAGCTTTTACATACAGATTGTACATAGCTCAAAAACTGACTGAAATAGCAAACAAACAGATGACTCTCCTGATAGAAGAAATTAACCATCGCCTATAGACACCACATATATAAATGGTGCATTGCTATCTTTGTAGTGGGGTGTTAGTGTCACATACATAAGTTTACCGGCTACCTTAGACTCAAAATTGGAACACGACAGTAACAAGCACTGACGTTATTGCAGCAAGAATAGTTAAGGCGATGGTACCAGACCCAGGCGAGAAAATATAGAACTCTACCACCTAGTAGGTAAATATTAACGTACGTATATAATATTTGAATATTGTATATTTGCGTATATTGTAGGTAATGCCGGTCCTTTACATCCGATCCCAGAGGCCAGGTCTCGCTTAGAAGACGTGCCGGCCGGTATGCGGCTGCATGGAACGAGAGCAAAGCTGTACACTTCCGTTTTGGCGGGAGCAAAAGCTGGAGATCAATTGGAGTGAGACAGTATTTTTGTTTAAAATGAGAAAAGGCTATCTTCTCCTTATTGAAAACTATTTTAGACATAAGGCTTCGTTCCAGGCATACGTTCCACTAAACTGCTTTGGATTTATGTTGGACGAAATGCCATCTCCGAATTGCGAGGTGTGTAATAGAAGAAGATATCTTACATTTTGGTGGAATGTGCCAGAAATAAAACAGGAAGAGATGCGTTAATAAAAACACATGATTTACTAAAGTATTTTCAAACTGTATTGGCGAACCCTAGATCATCTGAGTAGGGGTCTTAATGTCACATGTATAAATTTACCGGCTACCTTACCCTCCAAACCAGAATACGACAAACACTGACTCTATTGCGATAAGAATAAGTAAGGCGGTGGAATCAGACCCGAGCGAGAGAATGCAGAACTCCTACCATCTAGTAGCTGCGATGGTAGCGAATTCTATAACCAAGCCTTTTGTCTAGCATTGCTACTAAAAACGAGGTAACAAGTCCATGTTCCAGTTCGTCTACATTTAATTGTACGTAAATATGTACCTACATACATTAGTTGTTGAAAATATATACTTAGCATAAATATTGAACCACTATACAGTTTTCTATAATCGCATTATTCACTTCGTCGTATTTAGAGGTCATACGTAGGTACACTCACTCGGCAAACAGTACAATTCCATGCTTACCCCCATATGCTGCGGCCGCATTTGCGTCTATCGTCACAAAGCTTCGCTTAATGACACGATACATGCAGATCGATCGGCTGTTATCGGCTACCTTCGCAAGCATTCGGACTGCGTGTGCCTTAACGCGCGGTTGACAGTACGTCAAAGGGTTTAGCGCGCGAACATAGCGTGTTAAAACTGGCGTTGTTCACTTCAACCGTTGTTTTCGATCTGTTTAAACGTATGACGTATGATTGTGTAAAATGGAGTGGAACGATGAAATGGTAAGATAAGCCTATCATACGGTATACAAAAAATGCGAGTCACAAAAAACATTTTAGTAATTAATTGTTAGCACACATGTAGAAATAAAGAAAATCGTCGTCCATAGTAATTACATGTTTGAAAATGATTTCAGCCATCTTGGATTATTGAACGATAGTTTGTGCATAATATCGTTGCTGCTAATAAGATCACAGGTTTTATCGCGATAATTTTTTAGTATCAAATCGTACAAAGTTTCGGCGCATATTACTTCGGAACGATATATGCAAGTGCCCCCACCATTAGAGCAAGCCATTTATGTGAGACTGCTCTAACGCCAAAAATGGGCTGGACACCCATTGTTTCATCAGGACTAATTGATCTTATCTTCATTAATTTCAACGTCAGAATTTTACTTAGCATCTCCTACTTTTATTTTATAACAAAATAAATAACAAGTATTCACTGGACAAATGACCCCATAGTAAGCAAATTATTTGCTTGTGATATGGGTGTATGTCAACAATACTAATAGGTACATAGAAATACCTATATAAATACTGAAATATATTTAAACACACTAAATTAGAAATACAAACATTAATGCTCATCACACAAATGCTTGTCCTCGTCGGGAATCGAACCCGAGCCCCGTCGATTGCATACTAGTGGAGCGGTCAATTCATCAAGACATGGCCGTGCTAGGGGATAACATTAAAGAAACTCCGATGTTCCGGGCTGCCTTTAAAGAAAAGACCATCCGCCCCTGCCAGGTAGTTGTAGAAGATGAACGATTGCGGATCACTACTAACATGACTACTAGGTGGCAGAGCAACTTCTTTACCGGGTACCACCACTTCTACCTTTCTTGCCTTTTCTTGCGGCATGCGGCATCGATCTTAGTATGGAGTGGACTATGGACACGTGAGGTCTTAGTTTCAAATTCCACGTTAGGAAAATTGTTGTGAATAAGATTGGGTTTCTGAAAGGTAAACCCGACCTATGACATCCGTTGATTTTTCATATCAATAATGACATGTGCACAATTCCTACCTATCACTTCATGAGGGGTGTTTCGGTGCAGCCCGGCCACAGTCAATTTTGTAATTTATAGACATAAAATTTAAATGTTCTTTTAATGTTCTTGCAGTACCAATGAATAAATTAAATGTACTTCAAGTATATCTCCTTAAAAGAGCACTTTTTGGTGGCCGGGAAGTAACGTATACGCTGCAGCCCGGCCACGGTTATATTTTCCAGTAAGATGCTCAGAATGTTCTTAAATATAAGCCAAATAAATGTTCCATTTGCGTTCTTTGGTTTTCTGAATGTAATATACGAACAAAAACGACTATATAAACAAAAAATGATTTCAAATTAAAATGTGCACTTAGCGCCTGTAGAATTAAAATAGCAAATCTGCTTATTTGTAAAAAGCTGCTATCGCAATTTTTTTAGGAGCAATTCTCTAGAAACCAGACGCAAAGAAAAACAGTAAAACAGTTTTGATTGTAAAACGATGGTGCATTTTCCTATATGATAAAATATTATTATAAACAAAGTAATTATAAATATATTATATGTATCTAGATGTACGTAATTGCATTAATAATTTTGTAGTGAATGGGTACTTATTCTGTTATATCTAATTAAAATATTTATAAAATTAATCGCCCCGTTGGTCGAGTGGTTAGCGACTCTGACTACGCAATCGACGGGGCTCAGGTTCGATCTCTGACGGGGACAAGCACTTGTGTGATGAGTATAAACGTTTGTTTTTCCGGGTTTGGGTGTTTATTAAATATGTTATAGTTTTTATATATGTATTTTTATGTATTAGTATCGTTGACTAACACCCATAACACAAGCAAATAGTTTGCTTACTTTGGGGTTAGATCAGTAAGTGTAATTTGTCCCGTGAATATTTATTATTATTATATCTATGATTTGTCTTCTACCCTCACATTTTTTTTATATATCATAAGATAGCAAACAAGCAGATGGGTCTCCTGATGGAAAGAGTCAACCTTCACTTATAGACACCAAATATGTTAATGGTGCGTTGCTATTTTGGGGTGAGGTCTAATGCCACATGCATAATTTTACCGGCTTAAGGTTTAAGCACTGACGCTATTACGGCAGGAATAGGTAAGGCGGCGGTACCAGACCCGGGCGAGACAATGCAGAACTCTACCACCTAGTAGCCACGAAGGTAGTGACTTACGTAGCCAATCGGTCACCTTTTACGACCTGCCTGACAAAACGGCAGTTTGTTTATTCTTCAATAAAGCCCGGGTCCAACACGGGGAAAAATCATGCCAGACCCTGTCAAAAGCCTTCGAGATATTAAGCAAGATAGCTGGTGCTTCACCATGATTCTCGATGACCGCGCTCAAGATGTAGGTGGCATACGCTAGAAGATCTTACCGATAGAGATAGTACACAATTATCAATATAAATAAAAATATGTGAGTGTAGAAAACAAATCGTAGATATAATGCAATTCCAATTCCCTACAACATTTAACATTTTTTTATTATTTTAATATTCTATGCAATTACGTACATCTAGATACATATAATATATTTATAATTACTCTTTGTTTATAATAATAATATATCATATAGGAAAATGCACCATCGTTTTACAATCAAAACTGTTTTACTGTTTTTCTTTACGTCTGGTTTTCTAGAGAATTGCTCCTAAAAAAATTGTGATAGCAGCTTTTTACAAATAAGAAGATTTGCTATTTTAATTCTACAGGCGCTAAGTGCATATTTTAATTTGAAATCATTTTTTATTTGTATAGTCGTTTTTGTTCGTATATTACATTCAAAAAACCAAAGAACGCAAATGGAACATTTATTTGGCTTATATTTAAGAAACATTCTGAGCATCCTACTGGAAAATATAACCGTGGCCGGGCTGCAGCGTGTACGTTACTTCCCGGCCACCAAAAAGCGCTCTTTTAAGGAGATATACTTGAGGTACATTTAATTTATTCATTGGTACTGCAAGAACATTAAAAGAACATTTAAATTTTGTGTCTATAAATTACAAAATTGACTGTGGCCGGGCTGCACCGGAACACCCCTTCATGAGCTAGATTCATGAGCATAGTCATGTCACGTTATCTAATTTCTGAATTTTTGAAATACATGCGTGATTATTTTTATTTATGTACCTACACATTTTATTTCTCTTGTTGAGAACTACTTGCTCACATGTCCAGCGGCTTAAGTCTGCTAATTTACAATTGGCTCCATAGCGTCTCGATTGGATCGTATTATGGCGCGTCCAAACTTGAACAATTTATCGTACATTATCCCGTGACCGTGTCAGACACGCGTGTCAGTACCAAACAATGTGGACGTATTTTGTTACGCGTACAATTGTCACGGCCTGCAGTAAGGTTGAATCCATTACGAACACTGAAAGAAACTGCCGAACACAGAATAAACGGCCGAACAATGTACGGAGTTACGATCTACTAGCCGGGCTCAGTGTGGACGCTGGTCTGTGTACTGTCACGCATCTAAGCCACGTGTTACGAACCGATCCATCGAAATTCGGTTTATTTCAAAGGATTTTCGCTGTTGTCCGCGGACTAAGAGACGTCCACACTTGTATGTAAGACACGCGTAGAAGTACGCCCGATGACAAGGGCACAGACAATGGGTTGAAATGTACGCTATAAACATCGTTGTATACGTTGTTTAGTTTTGTACTGCGACCTTAGATCAAATATACTATAGATTGTGGGTGAGTTCAAATGTGCAGGTATAATAATGTAATTAGAATACTAGTATTGGCTAATATAATTCTGTGTTTACGTACCCGAATTAATAATGCGCCTCCACTACATTTTTGTTTTCGTTACCGAATATCTAAAAAATAGCTCTTCAATATTTTGAGCAAAAAATAAGAAGCTACCTTAAGCACTTTCTAACAAAATTTCATTTTGTGTCGTATAAGGTATGTAATAGAGCTAAGGTTGATTTTGTAATACAGTTTTTTTTAATATGGTGTTTTGTTTTATTATCCATAAAATCATTTGTCCGACACGAAAATACGCACATAGATATATACGCTAGTGGTAACACTGTGCCACGTTTTATGTTAACATTTGTATGGAACACTACATAGTATGTTTGATCTAAGTCTGCGCCTTGTAGGCACGTGCGATGTGACCTTGTGGCTGGTGACCTTGTCAGTGCAACTTATACCGTCCACATTTAGTGTAACACGCATTGATATAAAAAACCCAAGATGCACAGTCCCGAACAAATCATTAAAATTAGGGACACTTTTCATAAAATAAAAATAGTTATAGATATGGCAAAAACATGTGTCTTTGCATATCTAACCTTAAGAGCAAGATTTATAGTTGTTTTTACAAAGCTATGTAGAAAAAGAAATAATATTTAAATTACTTTACTTTATGTAGAAAAAGAAATAAAATTGAGTGTCGCGACCGACGCGATTCTATTTGAAATGAGCGCAACATTTTAAATTGTGCGCTCATTTTTGGAGGACGTTTTTGACTGATTGTGATTGTGTGACTGACACTGATTGTGTATGTTGAGTTTTTTATATCAATGGTAACATGTCTGTAGCGTTGCCACGCTGTCTGGTCCGTTGTAATGTTACAAGTGTGGGCGCAGCTTTAGGATAGTTTTGATGCATTTCGTGTTAATTAGGATCAATGGTGTTTTAATGACGTGGACGTTCAAGAGTTATATAAATTAGTTTCGTAAATCCTGAAATTTTATTTTACCATGCGTCAAGTGTCTCCTGAATATCATTAAATGGTAGCCAGAGGACATAAATAAAGGACAAACTAGTTTTTATTTTTTTTATATCATAAGATAACAAACAAGCAGATGGGTCTCCTGATGGAAACAGTCAACCATACCCTATAGACACCAAAGGTGTTAATGGTGCGTTGCTATCTAGTGGCGAGGTCTAGGTCACGTGCATAAGTTTACCGGCTACCTTACCCTTACGGAACATGACAGCGACAAGCACTGACGCTATTGCGGCAGGAATAGGTAAGGCGGTGGTACCAGACCCGGGCGAGACAATGCAGAACTCTACCACCTAGTAGCCACGATGGTAGTGACTCGATAGTCAATCGGTCGCATTTTACGACCTGCCTGGCAGAACGGCAGTTGGCCTATTCTTCAAAGGAGGCCGGGACCAACACGGCGAATCCAGTTACCAGAATACTTTCTTACAGCTTTAATTGTCTACAGCAGTTCTTCAACAAACGAAGAGTACGACACACAAGTAGTAGATGATCCGCTGCCTGAAGAAGAGATACAACTCAATGAGGAGTTGCAAATAATCCTGCCTCCTCGCTGCGACGATGTTACAGCCGAATCTTCTGTCGCAAGCCCTGCCAATAGCAGATTCACCAACTAAAGTACTAAAACAATAATTATTATCGATTGCGTATAGAAGAAAAAACAACGGGAATTTAAATTGTCGATTGGTGACAAAAAATGTAGCTCATGAGAACTCTTCCAACGCCGAAAAGAGTAAAGAAACTCTTTCAGGATTCGAGAAAAATTATGGCAAAGTTGATTATGTACACACACTGGCTTATGAGTGACTTAATCTATCATGGAAAGAAATTTTGATACTTTATAATTAATAAAATAAGATTTATGTAACTAGTTGTATTCATTTGTAACACGATGGGACGTAGTCTTTATTTTTCCAAATTTATAGATATCTTTAGATAAAGACAAAATTTAGAAAAAGTTTAGAATGCCACCAGCGGCAATAAAGTAAAAAGTCGAAATAGCACATGGCCGCAAGTAAGTCGCTACCCGACTATTATGCAGTAGGTTTGTTAGGTTGCCAGTTGCACCGATCCGACACTTGAAAATTAGGAGTGACACTGCAGAACTCGCGTTCCTAAACTTTAAATATAACAACACTAATCAAATAGCTTTTATTTTATTGAACTCCCTAACAAATGAAACGAATCAACAATCAAATTATATGGAAACATTTTTTTAAGAAATGTGTAAAATCCTTAAAGTTAATACACTTGAACTGAAAGCGTTTGACTTTTTTATGGATGATTGTATTATAGTTCGGTATTATGTCCGAAAATTGTGTGCGTGTATCTGGGTTATAATTTTGGCGGAACCCTGATGACTATTCTACGGAACCCGTACGAAGCCCCGCTACGTGCTCTTTTTCCAGGTGTGGGACCTAAAGGCAACCTAAAAAACCTACTTTTTATGTTAGAAGTCGGGTAGAATCCTAGATCTTAACAAATATCTACATAGCAAATAATTTAAACGCAATTTGTTTGCGGCGGAGGTTGTATGCATATTTACTTTTAAAATTAAAATTGCGGCCAAATTTGAAATTTAAGAACCAAATATTGAATTGAAAGTGTGTTTTAATTATTATTGTAAATTTATTGTAAGATAATATAAAAATATTCGTTTAAAAATATCCCACTAAAATGAATTGGATGCACCGACTTGTGTTAATCGGCTGCTGGGCGGTGTGTGCGGGATGCGAAGGATACTACACAAGCCGCGCTAGATTTTCTGCGTAATTGAAATTATATCCATGCGTTGTTTTCTGTGTCGGATAAAAATGAAATTTTGAATTTTTAAATTATTTTTTTAATACATAAATCGAACATATCAATCCTGAATAGCCTCTGAAAATTTGGCTGGGCATTTTAAAAGTAAACATGTATAATATACTACAGATCAGAATTTGCTGAAATTAAATCGAGTCCCCTATTCTTCGTCGATGCCAATATTATTTGTATAAGTATACCTACCGTTTCTTTTGCAGCTAAAGCTACTGTTTCATTACAGGTTACCTATTTATGTTACCACCACCAACCTTATCTATTTACGTCGCAATAGCATTGATAATTGTCGCTTGCCAGTTACGGTTTGGAGGACACGGTAGTCTTTAAATTTCTGCAAGTGGAATTACAATCTCGCCACTCCGATTGTTATAACGTCTTTGATGTCTTATAAACATACGTCTTTAGGCAATGGTTGTTCTTTCTTGATTCTTCATTGAAGATTATTTCATTCGATTTGTTCTCATTAGACAAGAAGATTTTGACTCGCTTTTAATTGGTTGTATACCTGTAGCAAAAATTGACGTCATGGCCTACATGGTACAAGAACGGTGGTTCTAGTTGAAAGTTACCAAAACTAAATACAAAGTACAAAGTTAGTCAATTCAACGAGTGACTAACTTTGTACTCCATCATCGGATTAACTCGTTGACATCGATTCGTCGTCCAACATTTGTCCGCTGAAACGAAGCTTCTACTGGTACAGACGGGTAACGTCTGTCGGAGTGATTTCGTAAAATGTGACGTAAGTGTGTAACAGGAAACCAGAAAAGCGCGTGCTATTTTCATTGACCAATGTGCGTAACGTAAAGTAACAGCTTTGCTGTTGCGTTTCGTTTGGTCTGTGAGGTTCCCGGAGGCCCTTTCCCCCCTCCCCCTAACACTATGGAAGCGCAATTTGAAGGTAGTAGTTTACCCCAGGGGGGTACCACTAGCGTAAGCGGTGGAGAATCCCCCTCTGGACATCCATGTTCAGGGGTTTGTAATCAGCCTAATCATGGATGCCCAGGCTGCCCTGCGTACTCTGGGGGGGGCACAATTGCGCTCTCAAACTTCGCTGCTCGGGGCAAATCGAACAGACATCGAAAGGCACCCTCTACCACACTCCACGTGGATTATACTAATATTAGGGGTCTTCACTCAAACCTAAATGCCGTCCACTACCACCTTGAGACGGCTAAGCCGGCTCTGTTCTTTTTAACTGAGACGCAGATATCTTCTCCGGCTGATACCTCATATCTCTCCTACCCGGGGTACAAATTCGAGCATTCATTTGTACCCCGGGCGGGAGTTTGTGCTTATGTCAGAGAGGATATCTGCTCTCGACGTCTCAGCAGCATTGAAGGCTATAGGGACCTATCCATCCTCTGGCTGCGTGTAGACTGCGACGACCATCCCCGCATCTATGCGTGCCTCTACAGGTCCCATAGCGGAAATGCTGAAGTCGACAGGCTCGTTGAGCACCTTCAAACGGCTGTAGATTCCGTGTTGCAACAGACCCCCTCCGCTGAGATCGTGATCTTAGGCGATTTTAATGCCCACCACGCCGAATGGCTGTGTTCACGCACTACCGATCATGCGGGGAGGTCTGTTCACGATTTTGCCTTGGCATATGGTCTAACACAATTGGTAACCACGCCTACGCGAATTCCCGATGTGGACGATCATACGCCTTCACTGCTGGACCTTCTGCTGACCTCCCATCCGGACAATTATCAGGTATCTGTGGACGTCCCTCTAGGTACGTCAGACCACTGCCTGATCCGGAGTAAAGTGCCGGTTACGCGCCTATCACGGCCTCCTTTTGCAGGCTGTCGTCGCGTTTGGCACTATAGGTCAGCAGATTGGGACGGGATGCGGTCTTTTTTTGCGTCCTACCCATGGGGGCGGATGTGCTTCTCGCTGGATGATCCGAGTGTCATCGCTGACTCTATCGCTGATGTGGTGCTGCAGGGCATGGAACTTTTCATTCCATTTTCTGCGGTACCGGTTGGTGGTAAGTCTCAGCCTTGGTTTGGTCGCTCCTGCAAAACGGCTTCACGCCAAAAGCAGGAATGCTACCGGGCTTGGGCTGCAGCGTCGACATCTCGTGATGAAAAAACCAGCGCGTTACGTAAGGAGTACAATTCCGCTTCGAGGTTCTTCAAAAGAGCTATCGCCAAGGCAAAATCTGAACACATTGGCAGAATTGGTGAGAAATTAGTTCGCCTTCCTTCGGGAACTCGTGCGTTCTGGTCTCTCGCCAAGGCTGTCTTGGGGAATTTCTCACAGCCCTCTCTTCCACCTTTACACGGAGATGATGACTCTCTGGCCCATACCGCAAGGGAGAAGGCCGATCTTTTGGGCTCGTTCTTTGCGGCCAACTCGACTCTGGACGACCAAGGAAATGCACCGCCTACCATCCCGCAGTGCTATAGTTCTATGACGGAATTAAAATTCTTGCAGTCTTCCGTACGTAAAGCACTTTTTTCCTTGGACGTCCATAAGTCGAGTGGACCGGATGGCATCCCTCCGATTGTACTTAAATCATGTGCTCCAGAGCTGGCGCCGGTACTAACACGCCTATTCCGGCTCTCCTACTCACTCGGCGTAGTACCGATTTCATGGAAGACAGCTTTAGTGCATCCCATCCCTAAAAAAGGAGATCGCTCTAATCCGTCTAACTATCGGCCGATAGCCATAACCTCTTTGTTCTCCAAAATTATGGAGACAATCATCAACTCGCAGCTCCTCAAGTATTTAGAAGAGCACCAGCTGATTAGCGACCGCCAGTACGGTTTCCGTCGCGGCCGCTCAGCTGGTGATCTTCTTGTATACTTAACACATCGGTGGGCGGAAGCAGTTGAGTCTAAGGGGGAGGCATTGGCAGTTAGTTTGGACATTGCGAAGGCCTTTGATAGGGTATGGCACAAAGCGCTTCTGGCGAAGCTGCCTTCCTATGGGCTTCCCGAGAAATTATGCAAGTGGATCACCAGTTTTTTGGCTGATCGGAGCATCAAGGTCGTAGTTGACGGTGCATGCTCTGACCTTAAATCTATCAATGCTGGTGTTCCACAAGGCTGCGTGCTATCACCGACACTGTTCCTTCTGCATATCAATGACATGATGCGAATTCGCAACATACATTGCTATGCAGATGACAGTACTGGTGATGCTACATACTCCGGCCGAAGCGGTATTTCTCGGGAACACGTCGAAGAGAGCCGAAACAAGCTTGTGTCCGAAGTTGAGAATCGATTAACCGATGTCTCGGAATGGGGTCGTCAAAACCTGGTCACTTTTAACCCCAAAAAGACACAGCTTTGCGTGTTTTCCGCTAAAAAGACACCCTTTGTCGTGTCACCTCGATTTGGGGATACTCTCTTGACAGCCTCAGCTAGTATCGGGATTCTAGGAGTCGACATATCGAATTACGTTCAGTTTCGCGGTCATTTGGAAGGTAAGGCTAAACTAGCCTCCAAAAAGCTCGGTGTGCTCAGCAGAGCGAGGCAGTACTTCTTGCCTGCCCATCGCCTTCAACTTTATAAGGCTCAAATTCGGCCCCACATGGAGTACTGTTCTCATCTCTGGGCCGGAGCTCCTCAGTACCAGCTCCTTCCTCTTGATCGCATTCAGCGTAGAGCGGTTCGAATCGTTGACGACCTGGCTATTTCGAAACGGCTCGACTCTTTGGCATTGCGCAGAGATGTTGGCTCACTCTGTGTCTTCTATCGTATCTTTCATGGAGAGTGTTCCGACGAGTTATTTGGACTAATTCCTGCCGCCGAATTCCATCATCGGACATCGCGTCAAAATTTGAAATTCCATCCTCACCATCTCGATGTCTGGAAATCCACAACTGTGCGTTTCTCTCGACACTTTTTGCCTCGCACTACTTTGTTGTGGAACCAATTACCGGCAGGGGTGTTTCCAAACGGTTACGACTTGGGGGCCTTCAAGAAAAGAGCTTACTCATTCTTAAAAGGCCGGCAACGCAACTGCAAGACCTCTGGTATTGTGGATGTCCATGGGCGGCGGTGATCACTTACCATCAGGTGCACCTCCTGCTCGTTTGCCCCCTCTTCTATATAAAAAAAAAAAAAAAAAAAAAACACTTCAAAATTTTTCGTCAACGATTACTCCCAAGCGGATAAACCGATTTTGATGCAATTTATGTATTAGGCGTAGTTTTTTGAGGAACAGAGCTGATTAGTTTTTGTACTCAATCGGTACATAAATCTAGAAGTTATATAAAAAAATACTGTTTCGTCAAATTTTTTTATGGTGTGTTTTCAAAATTTTTCAAAATCTTCTGGACCAAATCGGTTCAAATTTTCAGGAAGTTTAAGTTAAACGGAATTCAATCGAATGCCATCAACCGCGTTTCGATCGGTCCAGCCGTTCAAAAGTTATGAGATGTTTACATATACACACACACACATACATACATAAAGACATACATACATAGATACATACTGACGTCATCGTGAAAATAGTCGGAAAAGGTCCCTAGGACCTTAAAACGTGGATATCTGGTGAAAACTCGATTTTCGAAAATCGGTAACTTTCTTATCTACATACGTAATGGGAAGTTAAAAATGATTAAAATCGATCCAGTAGTTTTGATTTATTCATTACTGCCCGTGGCCCGCACGCGTTAAATTTGGAGTATAACAATTCCCCTTTCCCTATACCATGAAGATTTCCTGCTGTCTTTGGAATATCTAAATTCATATACTACATTTTTACTTATTTACTTTTTACATTTTCACCTATTTCTTTTATTTTTACAATTAATATATTATAGGATATTTTTATATACAACTTTCACAGTTTCTTGTCATTAGGCAATACAAACATGTTTTCTTTAGAGGTTATTCTTAAAAGGGCGACATATAGTTGACCATGTGAAAAACAGTCAACACTCAAATCTAAGTCTGCAACGAACGACGAACAACGAACGTTTAACCGTGCAATATGGTGTATGCAGGTCGGCGCCGCCGCGCCGACCGGCAGGTAATGCCGCCTCCGCTATGCCCCTGCATTTTAATTTTGTAATATCTTTGAAGATATTCATTTAAATTACATGCTGTAAACGACCATATTGATCTATATTAAATCAACAATGTATTTATGGTACTTAATTGGATAAGGATTAATGCTGTATTGCTTAAAATTGCTTCGAAAATAAGCCATTTTTTCTCGTAAAATGTAAAAGACAATAAAATGCTATTGTGGGTTATCCATAAGAGATAGACATATACCATCGCGGAGTTTTCTGTAGACCTTTTCAAGGTGTACAAATACTTAGCACATTATTTTGATAAATCTCGTAGGGCTTAGCCTGCGTTTGCAATGTAAGCGGAAAAAAATATAATTATTTACGACATGACATCAGAAAACTCGAAAATTGAAGTATTTCTCTACAATATATTGAATGTTATTATACACATAAACCTTCCTCTTTAATCACTCTATCTATTAAAAAAACGCATTAGGTATAATCCGTTGCGTAGTTTTAAAGATTTAAGCATACATAGGGACATAGGGACAGACAGAGAAAACGACTTTGTTTTATACTATGTAATGATGATTAGCTAGCCGGTAAACTTATTACCATCTCGACTCACTAGTCACCGATGCCCATTAATATATTTTGAGTATCTATAGGCGATGGTTGTCTCTTTCGATCTGGAGAGCGATCTGCTTGTTTGCTATCTTACGAAATAAAAAGAACTCGGAGTAAAATCATCTTCAGTATAATGCTCAATGTCAAAGTTTAGTGGAAAAACAAGAGGCACACAACCGCACAGATTAATAATATAAGACGATACTTCGTAGTGACTGCCTGTCAAACAATGCAGGATATGGGGGCTACTTGAATTTAATCAACGTCCAATAACAATGAGCCATTTGAGCGGCCGAACAAAGGGAACATTTGAACACGTCAGTAGGTGAAAAGGGTCAGTTTTTGTAACGTTAAGGTCAATGAGCACGTGAAAGTAGATGTAACCAACTGAAATTACTAAAATCCAGTGGAGCATATACTATGCCACTTTAACGCTTTTTGCCATCTAAAGTCATCCTTATGGACTTTAACCATCTGAAGCCATCTACTAATTCAAAAGTATAACTATTGCTCACAGAGCTATTAATGGACTGTTGTTGATGGGAGTGAACCAAAACATGACAGGGAAAAACATTGACACTATGGCCGGTTTAGGAAAAGCAGTGGTGCTAGTAGTATATATATATATATATATATATATATATATATATATATATATATATATATATATATATATATATATATATATATATATATATATATATATATATATAAATATCTCGCAGGACTAGATACCTAACATTATAAATAACAACAATTGTTCTATGACTTTTGATATAACTCGATACATAAAAAAAATGATGTTTTAAGTTTTCATCATAGAGAGAGTATAAATAGAGTCAGTGATTGTTAGCGCCGATCCTAAAACATGATCAGGTAAGAGCGATATGGTCATTTAATGCCCTTTGCTCGACAATTTTACATGGCAAATGTACTAGGACGCTTTTATCCACACGGGTTTCAGCGCTTCTCAAAAGGCGTCATAAAAATTTGCTCTAATTTGTTTTTCTGATTTGATGTTTAAGCACCCCATGCCATTTATAGTGGAAACTCGTCAGTTAACTTTCTCGTGCAACAATAGCATTAAAATATTTTATTTATTATTGGTTTACATTTCCGTTCTTCCTGTTTTAATCTCAACAAAAATCAAACACCTAGATACGAATACAACTACCATTTTTTTGTGAAAGTTACTAACCCTAGCGCGACCGCCGAACGTAGGTATTGAAAGTGAAGTATATACATAAATTCTGTACCTCTTTATTATGTGGTGACAGTGCGAATCTTCGCCGTCGCCGTAGATCACATAGCTTCGTGCAATGACACGTTAAATGCAGGTGTGATGTGATGATCGGCTATCTTCGAAAACATTAGGACTGCGTGTACACGATCGCGTAGGTGTCGGTACGTGAAAGGGTTTTAGTGCGCTAACGCATCGCGCTGCGTGGTCACACTAGCCGCTAGCGTTGTTCATTTCCGTCATTCGACTACTCCTACGTACAGTAGGTATCGTGAGTGCATCTTAGCTATCTTACAGCTAATTTTAAGATTCAATCATTATTTTTTGATATAAATCATTTATCCAAACAAATATTAATAATTACAACGATTTACAATAGGACATTAAAAGTGTACGTAAACTAACAATTAAAACAATAATATACATAAAATAAGGAATGAAAATAGAGAAAAGTGAAAATCGGCAATTTCATACTAATTACGATATTTTAAGTAGGGAGTATCGCATTATTTTCGATCAGTTAGGACGTACGCGGGTAGTTGTGTAAATTGGAGTAGAACAATGAATTGGTAAGCTGAGCCCATCATATGGGATCCTAATAATGTGACTCAAAAAAAAACATTTTAGTAATTTATTGTTAGCACACAGAAATTAATGGTAAAAGTAAAGAAAGTCGTCCATAGTTACACGTTTGAAAATGATTTCAGCCATCTTAGGTTATCGCATGATAGTTCTTGCAAAATATCATTGGCGCTATTATGACCACGGTTTTTATCGCGATAATTTATTAGTGTCAAATCGTACAAAGGACGATAGACGCAAATTCGGCCCCAGCATTATAAATGTGCCAAGGATTGTTCTTCCCGTTTTGCCCCAGGGCCAAAGCTGTGCTTGTCACTATCATATTACAGTTAAAATATAGCAAACAAGCTTATGCGTATAATATTACAGCCTTAAGACACGGCTACCAATAACAAATTTAGTACCCAATTAAGTAATCGTTGTCGTATTTTATCAGGATTGACATCTTTTTTTTACTGTCGAAAGGGAAACGCTTGACCACGATCTCGCCTGCCGGTAAACTAAGATGCGGCCTAAGATGGAACGCGCTTCCCTAGAAGGTACCTGTTCACTCTTCTCTTGAAGATCCCCAGGTTATACCCGTCGGGGAACACAGACTCAGGTAGCATATTCCAGTCCCTTGGGGTTCGGATCAAGAATGTCAAGTCGGACCGCTTTGTTCGGGTACGTGGAACGTCCACCATATTATGGTGGTGTATGGACATCGTCGATGTACACAGATACGCCTAGTATCTGTGCGCCTCGACGATCGGTAGAAAAACGGGGATGATGGAACATCTGCTTTATTATCAACCAAAAGGAAAATAAAGTTAATGTTAATCTTTCAACACATCAACATTCTCATATTTGATGCTTGGTGACTGGTTTATATACTCAATTCAGATCATAAGGTCCCAGTTTCCATTCTCATTCGAGGCTATACTCATAAATCGAGACATGATGGTGTGGAAAACACACTGCCTCTGGCTAGCTGGTTATCACAAGAAAAAAGGGATACAAAAATGCGTCGATGGGAATCATACCGACATACCGGTGAATCGTGGTAAATTGCATCGTGTATTAACTCTGCATAACCCGTAAAGGAACCGGCATGATACAATTTTGTTAACGTTTAATTTATGCAGATAAATGAAGACTTAGTCCGCAGCGGGTTGTCGGCTATATCGGTGAAGCGTGAAGGCGTAATCCAGTGTCTTAGCATGTCGAATGCTTGTGAAAAATTACAAGTGCCGCCAGGACTTGTTAAGGTTCGTAGCTTTACTTACATTCTAACGCAAATTGGGTATTCAAAAAGCTGTTTTTCTTTTATTCACTCTCTACGTGTACATTCATTTTTTTTAATATAATAAGATAGCAAACAAGCAGATGGGCCGTATGATGGAAAGAGTCAACCATCGCCATAGACACAAAAGATGTTAATGGCGCGATGTTATCTTATGGCGAGGTCTAATGTCACATGCATAAGTTTACAGGCTACCTTATCCTCCAAACCGGAACATAACCACTGTTATGACGCTATATATATATATATATATATATATATATATATATATATATATATATATATATATATATACAAGCACATGACGCTATTGCGGCAGGAATAGGTAAGCCAGTGGTACCAGACCCGGGCGAGACAATGCAGAACTGTACCACCTAGTAGCCACTATGGTAGTGACTCGCATAGCCAATCGGTCGCCTTTTACGACATGCCTACAGAACGGCAGTTGGCCTATTCTTCAAAGAAGCCCGGACAAACACGGGTGTTTTTCATTTCATTCATAATAAATAAATACAAGTTTATTTGGCAAGATTTAAGTTACATAGTCTGGCAATATTTGCCTGCTATCTATATCTCCCTGCCTTCCTGTTACCTTCTTCCATCTTAACCCTACCTCCCCTTATTTCCCCTTACTTCCCTCTAACTTCCCCTACCATTCTAAATTTCCCTACCTACGCTCTACCTTACCTTTACCTCATCACTACCTTCCCCCTACCTCTCCTCTACCTCTCCCCTACCTCTCCCCTACATATCCTACTACCACTGAACTGAACATTTATTAAACAGGCAATGACGGATATATCCGCACCACAGGTTATAAAGGCCTATAAAACCTCTCCAGCACTCTAAAGCTTAATATTTAAAAAAATCTAAAAATTGCTTTTACAAACTTACAATATTTTTCGTAAACCTATCTACCGATATCCCACAGCATAGGGTAACAGGAAAAAAATTAAAAAACTAAAAAATATTTTTCAAAATTTGATGTTACCACATTTTTTCCGTGACTAATATTTGTATTCATGCCAAATTACAGCTTTCTAGATCTCCGAGCTAAAATGCGGACTGGCGGACGGACATGACGAAACTATAAGGGTCCTATTTACTTCGGAACCCTAAAAAGTAATTTCCGTCTTTGTACATGTGGAGCTTCGTCCACATTCTTACCATAACTTAAAGCGTTGAAGAAGAGAGTAGAAGATAATATATATTTCTGTCTAGCACCGAAACTCATTCCGCTGTCTGCACCGGCCTGACTTGAAGCGGGTTCCCTACCTGCGGCGTCTATCTCCGGACGAGCTTGAATTGCTGTTCCGTGGATATGCTGACTTTCCGAAACTGGGATCAGCTAAATCTGGTAATTTATTTTATATAATTTTATTTTTTGCTTTTTGAGTTGAAGTTACCACTCCTCACCGCGTTCACCAAGATCTTTGGTACTGTCTTCGCTATAGAAGCATGAAATCTTAGGTTCGAATCCTAGTTAAAGCAATTAGTTAATGATGAATTAAAACATACAGGGTGTGTACTTCGCGACGGTGTACCAAAAATTAAAAAAAAATGCCATTTTCACGTTAAGTCATGATGGCAATTCTTTTTTTTGGTGGGGAATTCAATATTTTAATATTTTGTTCCTTATTTTTACGCCACGCAATGTAAAACGTACATTGTTCGGCCGCGGAACAATCGAGCCAGCCGTTTATTTTGCTTTGCGCTGTACGTGGCGCATAACACATTTGTTTCCCCGTGTTGGTTCCGGGCACCTTCGAAGCATAGACCAACTGCCGTTCTGCCAGGCAGGTCGTAAAAGGCGACCGATTGGCTTACGAGTCAATACCATCGTGGCTACTAGGTGGTAGAGTTCTGCACTGTCTCGCCCGGGTCTGGTACCACCGCCTTACCTATTCCTGCCGCAATAGCGTCAGTGCTTGTCGCTGTCGTGTTCCGGTGTGGAGGGTAAGGTAGCCGGTAAACTTATGCATGTGGCATTAGACCTCGCCACGAGATAGCAACGCACCATTAACATCTTTGGTGTCTATAGGCGATGGTTGACTCTTTCTATCAAGAGACCCATCTGCTTGTTTGCTATCTTATGATATAAAAATCTATACATATAATAAAACTGTAAGAGGTCGATTTCTGTACATTGAAGATATTTTAAAAATTTTTTTTGGAAGATACTCTTTAATCAATACTGAAGCGAAAAATGTATTTTTTTAAATTTTTGTCTGTCTGTCTGTCTGTCTGTATCAAGGCCGCGCATCACGCCGAATCTACTGAACGGATTCAAATGAAATTTAGCATAATTAGAGTTCATACTCCGAAGAAGGTTATAGGATACTTTTTATCCCAAAATTCAGTACGGTTCCCGTGGGATAGGGGATGAAAACAAAAACGTATATTTAGCTTTAATTCATTAACCTGTAGTCCAAAATCCTTTATTATTTTTTTGTTCAAAAGTAGATACTGTAAAGATTATTCCTTAAAAATTTCAAGGTCATGAGTTTTATAATTTAAAAGTTACAGACATCACAAGTTTCAACGGTTTCAGGCGGAGAGTCCAGTTGAACGTGACACCCGGATTGTATACAAAACTTTTGAACGCACAGCTCATTATAAGTTAGCGTTATCATTTCATAGTGTTTGTTTATTGGATATTATACGAGAAAATCAGTTCTAGAATGTGTACTTTTTTTTATTAAAATGTTATAAATGCAATTTTACTAAATATGTGTAAAATATAAATCTAACATTTTATTTATTTATATAAGAATCTGTACATTGAAGATATTTTAAAATTTTTTTTGAAGACCCTCTTTAATCGATACTGAAGGGAAAAATGTATTTTTTTTAATTTTTGTCTGTCTGTCTGTCTGTATCAAGGCCGCGCATCACGCCGAATCTACTGAAAAATATTTTTTATCCTAAAATTCAGTACGGTTCCCGTGGGATACTGGATGAAAACAAAAACGTATATTTAGCTTTAATTCATTAACCTGTAGTCCGAAATCCTTCATTATTTTTTTGTTCAAAAGTAGATACTGTAAAGATTATCCCTTGAAAATTTCAAGGTCATGAGTTTTATAATTTAGAAGTTACAGACATCACACGTTTCAACGGTTCCAGGTGGTAAATCCAGTTGAACGTGACACCCGGAATGTATACAAAACCTTTGAATGCACGGCTCATTATAAGTTAACGTTATCATTTCATAGTGTTTGTATAATGGATATAATCCGAGAGAACCAGTTCTAGAATGTGTATTTTTTTATTAAAATGTTATAAATGCAATTTTACTAAATATGTGTAAAATATAAAGCTACACATTTTATTTATTTATATAAGAATAATTATAATATATTTGAAAATAAAACAGGTCATTTTTCAGGTTTTTGCTAATATCTCAGAAAATATGCATCTAATCGAAATTGAGTATACTAATAGAATTTGTTTTGTATTGCGAAAATTCACTATTTTGTTTTTACATTGCATAACGTAAAAAAGGGTAAAAAAGTATCTACGCCCATATTCCGGAATACGTAGGCAGAGGTACAAGAAGTGTACCCACGATTAGCCGAAAATGCTATCTCACACAATGTGAAAGGTGGCAAGCCTATTGCCAACCGGGCCCTTTCCAATCCCGGGCAACATTGTTTTATCAGAAAACTGAAAAAGCACATTTTGTTTTGCCTGACCCGGGAATCGGACCCGAGACCTCATATGGTCAACGACGACACTGGACCGCTGCGCAACACGGTAAATATTTCAAAATTAGATACATCAATCAGGTAACTTTTAAAATGAATGAAACTTCTGCAAAGTGTAGATGTTGAAGTGTCTAAGCTACTTAGTATACTCACTGAAGTCGGACTTCAAAATACTTTAAAAAAATTGTTAAGTAGAATATACAAACATGATCTTATAAGTTCAGTCCAGAATAAGATCACATCTTACAGAAAAACTTAAGACACAGACAACTTCATCAAAACAAATTCAATCAAAATATACTTAACATTCCTTTATTTGTGAGAATCAAAAATCAAAAATGTGAGAAAGTATCATCACGCCCGATTCGCTTGCGGCGTAGGAAGAGGAAACCGACCGTCTATAGACTTTCCGGTTCACCGCGATTCACCGGTTTGTCGGTTGGTGAGACAAATGGTAATCCTCATTGCCGCGTATACTGACACATTAACGATTATCTACTATTTTTAGCGATAACTGGGACCGAAAGTTTTACGTGCTCATCCGAGGTACGAGAGTGGTAATATATATACCACTCTGCCAGTTTCCGAGTTGCTACTGAGATTTTAGATTTTCGAGAAAATCCTCGAAAATATCTCAAAAACATTTTTATCCGACCCGGGGATCGAACCCGGACCTCATGATCTGAGCCGAATAGGCTGTCCCTAGACCACGAGCCAGAGAGTTTGTTATAATAGTAAAAAAACCCTTGACTCCTTATCTTGCTTATTGAAAATGATACAAATTTACATTAAAAATATCTTTTAGAGAATTAAAATAATAATAAACTGCAACAAGATTTTTAGGGTGTTCCGGTGCAGCCCGGCCACAGTCAATTTTGCAATTTATAGACATCAAATTTAAATGTTCTTTTAATGTTCTTGCAGTACCAATGAATAAATTAAATGTACCTCAAGTATATCTCCTTAAAAGAGCACTTTTTAGTGGCCGGGAAGTAACGTATACGCTGCAGCCCGGCCACGGTTATATTTTCCAGTAGGATGCTCAGAATGTTCTTAAACATAAGCCAAATAAATGTTCCATTTGCGTTCTTTGGTTTTTTGAATGTAATATACGAACAAAAACGACTATATAAACAAAAAATGATTTTAAATTAAAATGTGCACTTAGCGCCTGTAGAATTAAAATAGCAAATCTGCTTATTTGTAAAAAGCTGTTATCACAATTTTTTTAGGAGCAATTCTCTAGAAAACCAGACGTAAAGAAAAACAGTAAAACAGTTTTGATTGTAAAACGATGGTGCATTTTCCTATATGATATATTATTATTATAAACAAAGTAATTATAAATATATTATATGTATCTAGCTGTACGTAATTGCATTAATAATTTTGTAGTGAATGGGTACTTATTCTGTTATATCTAATTAAAATATTTATAAAATTAATCGCCCCGTTGGTCGAGTGGTTAGCGACCCTGACTACGCAATCGACGGGGCTCAGGTTCGATCTCCGACGGGGACAAGCATTTGTGTGATGTGTATAAATGTTTGTATTTCCGGGTTTGGGTGTTTATTAAATATGTTCTAGTTTTTATATATGTATTTTTATGTATTAGTATCGATGACTAACACCCATAACACAACCAAATAGTTTGCTTACTTTGGGGTTAGATCAGTAAGTGTAATTTGTTCCGTGAATATTTATTATTATTATATCTATGATTTGTCTTCTACCCTCACATTTTTTTATATATCATAAGATAGCAAACAAGCAGATGGGTCTCCTGATGGAAAGAGTCAACCATCACTTATAGACACCAAAGATGTTAATGTTGCGTTGCTATTTTGGGGTGAGGTCTAATGCCACATGTATAATTTTACCGGCTTAAGGTTTAAGCACTGACGCTATTACGGCAGGAATAGGTAAGGCGGTGGTATCAGAACCGGGCGAGACAATGCAGAACTCTACCACCTAGTAGCCACGAAGGTAGTGACTCACGAATCCAATCGGTCGCCGTTTACGACCTGCCTGACAAAACGGCAGTTTGTTTATTCTTCAAAAAAGCCCGGGTCCAACACGGGGAAAAATCATGCCAGACCCTGTCAAAAGCCTTCGAAATATCAAGCAAGATAGCTAGTGCTTCACCATGATTCTCGATGACCGCGCTCAAGATGTAGGTGGCATACGCTAGAAGATCCTACCAATAGAGATAGTACACAATTATCAATATAAATAAAAATATGTGAGTGTAGAAAACAAATCGTAAATATAATGCAATTCCAATTCCCTACAACATTTAACATTTTTTTTATTATTTTAATATTCTATGCAATTACGTACATCTAGATACATATAATATATTTATAATTACTTTGTTTATAATAATAATATATCATATAGGAAAATGCACCATCGTTTTACAATCAAAACTGTTTTACTGTTTTTCTTTACGTCTGGTTTTCTAGAGAATTGCTCCTAAAAAAATTGCGATAGCAGCTTTTTACAAATAAGCAGATTTGCTATTTTAATTCTACAGGCGCTACGAGCACATTTTAATTTAAAATCATTTTTTATTTATATAGTCGTTTTTGTTCGTATATTACATTCAAAAATTCAAAGAACGCAAATGGAACATTTATTTGGCGTATATTTAAAAACATTCTGAGCATCCTACTGGAAAATATAACCGTGGCCGGGCTGCAGCGTATACGTTACTTCCCGGCCACTAAAAAGTGCTCTTTTAAGGAGATATATTTGAGGTACATTTAATTTATTCATTGGTACTGCAAGAACATTAAAAGAACATTTAAATTTGATGTCTATAAATTGCAAAATTGACTGTGGCCGGGCTGCACCGGAACACCCGATTTTTATTGCAAATTGTTTTCAATATGCTTCTCAGTCAAAGGCTTCTTTTTTTATTAATCACAAACTACAAAACCATGTGTTAATTGATTTATTTTTAACTTCCCGCTACGAAAATTGCCTTAAGTAAATAAAAATTATTCAAAAAACAAACCTGAATAAATAACTTTTCATCTTTCTAATTATGTATACATTTTTAACTTCCCGCTACGCATCTAGATAAGGAAGTTACTGATTTTGCCCCGATTTTCGAAAATCTAGAGTTCACCAGATCTCCACGTTTTGAGGACCTAGGAACCTTTTCCGACAATTTTCACGATGACGTGTGTGTGTGTGTGTTTGTGTGTGTGTGTGAGTGTGTGCGTGAATGTGTATGTGTGTATGTAAACATTTCCGCCGCCCCATTGGTCGAGTGGTTAGCGACCCTGACTAAGCAATCTACGGGGCTTGGGTTCGATCCCCGATGGGGTCAAGCATTTGTGTGATGAGCATAAATGTTTGTATTTCCGGGTTTGGGTGTTTATTAAATATATTTCTGTATTCCTGTATTTATACATGTATTTCTATGTATTAGTATCGTTGACTAACACCTATAACACAAGCGAATAATTTGCTTACTTTGGGGTTAGACCAGTAAGTGTAATTTGTCCCGTGAATATTTATTATTATTATTATTATAAAACATTTCATAACTTTGAACGGCTTGACCGATCGAAACATGGTTAATGGGATTCGATTGGATTCCACCCAACTTAGACTTCCTGAAAATTTTAACTAATTCAGCCAGTTTTAACTAATTCAAGGAGATTTTGAGAAATTTTGGAAAACCGTACAAAGGTTTTTTTCAAAACAGTATTTTTTTAATACAATTTCCAGATTAATGAACCGATATAGTACAAAATTTAATCAGCTTTACTTCTCAAAAAACTACGTCAAATGCATAAATTGCATCAAAATTTATTTATCCGTTCGGGAGTCATAGTTGACGAAAAATTTTGCAAACGTGTTTTTTCGATATAACTTCAAATTTTTTTTACTAATCATTTTTAATCTTTTGCAATATTTTATTGCTTACTTAAAAAACTACATTGAATTTAAAAATCAAAATCGAGTCAAATTTGCAAAAATTACGGCTTATCAAACATTAAAATTCGATTTTCTAAAATCGGGGTAAAATTGGTAACTTCCTTTTCTACATACGTAGTGGGAAGTTAAAAAAATCCCACGCGGACGAAGTCGCGGGCACAGCTAGTATATATATATATTTTTAATTGGGGATCTCAAGTTATATAAATATAAAATCGCCAACCAAATTTATTTTGACATAGAAAGCTACGTAAAATCTAACAAAGTAGTTTGACGACTTGATTTTTTCTGCCGCGAAATTTTCAAACCCAAAAACCTTTTTTATTCGTTGTTTTGTAGAATTGCGCTCTTCATTGGAGTCCATATTTCCTACAACTTGTCTTTCAATTGTCTGAATACGTACATTGGCTAAGCAATAGTATGGAGTCATTAAGTCAAATAAAAGATGAGTCAAAGAGATTTGAAAATTCCGTAACTCCGGGTTCGCGTAAGTCGGGGTAGCGTAAGTCGAGGTATTACTGTATTTACTTTATACAAAGTTATGGTAAAAAATCATGAAAAAAAAATCAAATTTCCCGCGCAAATTTTCATAGGTTTTCATCTCAGGATCATGGCGTTTGCGCCAATTGGTGCGTGCGTTCCTTTCACTCTGTATAATTTGCCCGGAGATGAATATATACCGGATTGTTGTCCAATTGTTGATGTAATATAATGTAACGTTGATCGATAAGATGTACAATTAGCACTCCTCTTTACGCGTTCGGGTAAGCTATATAAATAGGCAACACAGTTTTCATTTATTTAATGATAAAACCATTGATATAAAAAAAAAAACAAAGATACACAGTCCCGAACAAAACTGACAAAACTGTCGCTAATTTCACTTATGTAGATATGGCAAAAAAATGTTTTGACATATCCAATCTTAAGCGCAAAATTAATAGTTCTGTTTACAATGTATAAAAAGTAATAACCTATTTGGTTCAGATCATGCAGTTCCGGGTTCTAGCCCAATGTCGGGTAATAGTGTTGATATTTTTTGAGGCTTGTCTTAAAATTCAAATTTCAGTAGCAGCTCATAGTATGATGGTGGTGTGTTAACACTCCTATGCTTCGTTGAGCGCTTAAGCCTTCTGATATCGGTTATCGCTAAAAAAACGGTTATCGTTATCAGGTCGGTATTATAATACCGACCTGATGACGATCTACAATCCATTCACTTATCTACGAATTAGGAATTGTTCGTCTTATTACCGTAAATGTTCTTTAATTAAAATATTATGGAGAACGATCCAAATTAAGGTTATATTCCTGTTTAATTTGATGAAGATAATATGCATACCTTTTGTTATAACCTGCGGCCCTACCATAAACTCTTATAGCAGGTCAATTTTAGCCGATAATTAAACTGTCCTGCTATTTCGTACCATGAAAGCGTTATCTAACAGGCCAGTCAGTGACCACGTGACCTATGCCGGCGAGCGATCGTTTTACTATTCAAACCAACTTCTGCCCTGCGTTAACGTACCATGAAGTGTTTTTGTCAGACCGAAATCGATATTTGAACTGCTAAAGTGTCATAATATTGCCGGTCACTTGCAGGTGGAAAAAAGTAACTTTTATTGGATTGCTTTGTCTTAAATGTACTGTAAACGTAGGTATTTTTTATTTTTACTGCTATTCCTAGCCCTAGTCTTATTTGGAATTTATATTGCATATTTTTTGACATTAACTGTGTTTTAGAAAAATATTGATATTAGTATAAAATATAGTTCCTAATTCATTACTTCTATTTAAAGTTATTTATTTATTATTTAATATTTACTTGCGTTTAAAGCATTTTTTATTTATTTTTAATTTTAAATAAAAAATACTTTTTTCACTTCACGCCCAAAATTACTTCACGCCCGTATCCCCAAAGAGATAGGCAGAGGTACAACAAGTGTACCCACGATTAGCCAAAGCCTGTCGCCACCCGGGCACTTTTTCCAATCCCGAGCAACATTGCCTTTGTCAGAAAACTGAAAAACACATTTTGTTGAATTGTCCGACCCGGGACCTCATGTGATCAACTCCGACACCGGACCACTAGACCACAGAGGAGATACACATAAATTTAGATGTGTGATAAAAACTAACGTTTTGAGTGTGCACTTTTATTGAATCCCGTTGCAATATCTTTATGAGTATTCAAAATATCTCACAAAACTTCCAATTGTTCATTGAATATATTGATATTATACGATCGTTTTGCTTCCGACATCAATCACGTTCATTAAATCAATGTGTAATTTATAGCTTTAAAATAGTCACAAACTATTCCAAAACTCGAATCTCAAAAAATCGAGACGTACTCAAGAAATTTAAAAACCGCGCTCATAATATAAATGTCTTTATTAAACAGTTCAAGGTCATGTGTAATATTCCCAGAGTTGCGTTCTTTAATGGATGCCGCTTAACAAATATTACGTGATTTACTTTATGTTCCATATATTTTACGTAGACTTTAAATAACTTAAAACTCGATCTCTTTTGCCAATTTGTATTCTTAAATTCAAGATTTCTAATTAAAATGCA
The DNA here is from genome assembly GCA_036924255.1 of Apodemia mormo. Classification (NCBI taxonomy): domain Eukaryota; kingdom Metazoa; phylum Arthropoda; class Insecta; order Lepidoptera; family Riodinidae; genus Apodemia; species Apodemia mormo. The sequence goes on from JAUPFN010000002.1 coordinate 39,980,518, forward strand.
TTAATAATAATAACTTCATACTAAAATTTAAAAATCGGCAAGTTATGTGTTTCTCAACGTTAATTTGATATTGATTTGTCCTGCCAGAGATAATGTGACCGGCCAGAAGACACCGCATTGCAGGTCAACAAAAATTAGTTCATGGTACGATCGTAAAACCAGAGTGAGGCCAATATTTTTCAGACTTTTATTTAATTTAAAAATAAACAAAGATTTTAAATCAGGTAGGCCGAGGCCCCTTTAGGTGCGAGGCCGTGGGCGAGTGGGCCTAGCTACGCCACTGATGGAACTTACTTGTAAAGCTCGACGTTTCGTCAAGTTACATTGACCGTGGTCACGAGCAAACTCATTCGGTTAATTAATACCTGTAAAAAATACTTCTCTTTGACTGTATTAAAAAGTTTTCTTTGGTTTGTCTGGTTTTATTTTTTACTGGATCCAAACCAAAACAATTTCTTTTACAGAAAGCGGAAAAGAAGCTACGTCTACATATGTACATCCAGACAAAAGTGAAACAAGAGATTTTCGAGCAAAAGCAGTGGTGAAAAAAGTCGACGGTAATTCAGTTTTATGGCTTAAATAAAGATTAAGGTCCATACATTCCAAACCTATCTTTAAGTTAGTTCGCATTGGAATAACAAACATTCAAACATCTGCAAATTTCTACAAATACAGTCAGCTTTCGGGATGGCTAGAGATAACCATCGAGTTCAGCCACCAAACACAAACTATATTGAGTCTATGATTTCGATGTTTTACGCAAACACACCTACCTATTGCATTTACTCTTTACCTTGCTTTAATTACAGCAATGTCTAGAACATTGCTTTTATGTTACATAAAAGCAATGTTCTAGACACTGTATGTTACATAAATATAATACACTCTGCCGTGAAATGTGTAAATTGCTATGTAGTATAAGGTTTTACGTTAGTACCAAAGGGAGAAATAACGAAAAGGGGTAGAAAATAGGAGTTTTGAACGAAAATAGGTAGGGACCTGACATTTTTACAGAAGGCGTGTAACTGTGGCCGTTATCACAAAAACAATCCAAAAAAGAGGGTCCTCATACAAGTAACTTAAAAATGAGTGAATATTGCTCAGGGGTACGGGGAACAACACTACGTATGCATGTCGACTCACACTTAACCAGTTTCTGAGGCACTACAGTCATCACACGAAAAATAAATGGAATGTTGCAAATTAAACTACCCTCCCTCTTAGAGTATGTTCAAAAGCGAAAAGAATATTCAGGAGATTCTTTGAAGCAACTGACGATTGCAGACTTGCTCTTACTTTTAACAAAAAGCACCCGCGCAACGTTCACTTGTCAAAATATAACCGGTCTGCGAAAAAAAAACGTAATTATAAAAAGGAGAGAGATTTTGCTGACATTTAGGAGGGAGATAACAAAAAAAACTTACAAAGCTCTGCTTTGTAAGGAATAACGTTTTGTGTTCGTAATAATGACCAGCATCGCCATGCCTCAAATACTGCTGTCATAATGTCGATACGTACTCTACAATATTGTAACTATTTTTTTTGAAGGATAAGATAAATTTAAAAAAATCTTTTATCCTATCTGAACAGAACCTGAGTTCTGTCTATAAACACGCATAAAACGGGCTGAAATTAGCTTTATTGCTTTTAGATAGCTGTTGACATAAACAAGGCAGTGCAGCGTATTAACGACGATTTAAGCAACGTACTGGATTGGTCCAAAAAATTTGGTATCTCAGTTAACCCTAATAAATGCCAAGCAATCATTATTGGTAGCGCACGACGCATTGCCTCGTTGAAGTGGGATTCTGTTTTGCCCGTAGTATTTGACAATACCCCAATCCCTTTTTGTCCTCACGTCAAGGATCTTGGTCTTGTAATTGATAACACACTTTCTTGGTCTCCACATATTACTGAAGTCTGCCGCAAGGTCAATCTGGCTCTGCGCTCACTCTATCGCCATAAAAACTTCTTACCTATCGACACTAAGCTTTTATTGGTACAATCGTTGGTGCTGCCGATAATTGATGTGTTTTTTTTCGAACTTAAGCCAAGCTCTCCTTGACAGATTAGAGCGCTTGCTCAACAATTGCATACGTTTCGTGTATGGTCTTCGCAAATACGATCACGTATCCCAATTCGGTACTAAACTAAAATGGCTTCCAATTCGTCAACATAAACAACTATCTACAGTTGCGAATGCTGTGCACTCATGATCCAGCAGCACCGCGTTACCTTAAGTCAAAATTCAAATTTCAGAACACAACACATTGTCGTAATCTTCGCTCAAGCACCATCCCTACTCTTCAAGTTCCTTTTTGTCGTACCGAATTCGTCTCTCGATCATTTGTATCCCAATCTGTAAGGCTCTGGAATGCTCTTCCGGTTGAACTTAGGAATAGTCCCTCCAAATTCTCCATTAAACGTTTTGTTAAAAAATATCTTTTGAATTAACATTATCAGACATTATTTTACTTTATTTATGTATTTAATCGTCGTATTTATACTTATTTCCCTATTATATAAATTAATATATGCAATATGTATATCTATGTATGTTATTTATTTAGGTATGCATGTGTATATAATATGTGTATTTAATGTTTTCAGTTTTTTTAGTATTACCAGCAGTTATTGTAACTAAATTTTACGAATTTATCTTATCATGCACCCCTTTAAATGAAATGTTCTCTAATTAGTTTGGGTTGACTGGTAGAGAATACTATGTAGCATTAAGTCCACCTATGACCTCAGTTGTGCATAAATTTTTAAATAAAAAATAAATTAGCTTTTACATACAGATTATACATAGCTCAAAAACTGACTGAAATAGCAAACAAACAGATGACTCTCCTGATAGAATAATTAACGATCGCCTATAGACACCACATATATAAATGGTGCATTGCTATCTTTGTAGTGGGGTGTTAGTGTCACATACATAAGTTTACCGGCTACCTTAGACTCAAAATTGGAACACGACAGTAACAAGCACTGACGTTATTGCAGCAAGAATAGTTAAGGCGATGGTACCAGACCCAGGCGAGAAAATATAGAACTCTACCACCTAGTAGGTAAATATTAACGTACTTACAATATTGTATATGTGCGTATATTGTAGGTAATGCCGGTCCTTTACATCCGATCCCAGAAGCCAGGTCTCGCTTAGAAGACGTGCCGGCCGGTATGCGGCTGCATGGAACGAGAGCAAAGCTGTACACTTCCGTTTTGGCGGGAGCAAAAGCTGGAGATCAATTGGAGTGAGACAGTATTTTTGTTTAAAATGAGAAAAGGCTATCTTCTCCTTATTGAAAACTATTTTAGACATAAGGCTTCGTTCCAGGCATACGTTCCACTAAACTGCTTTGGATTTATGTTGGACGAAATGCCATCTCCGAATTGCGAGGTGTGTAATAGAAGAAGATATCTTACATTTTGGTGGAATGTGCCAGAAATAAAACAGGAAGAGATGCGTTAATAAAAACACATGATCTACTAAAGTATTTTCAAACTGTATTGGCGAACCCTAGATCATCTGAGTAGGGGTCTTAATGTCACATGTATAAATTTACCGGCTACCTTACCCTCCAAACCAGAATACGACAAACACTGACTCTATTGCGATAAGAATAAGTAAGGCGGTGGAATTAGACCCGAGCGAGAGAATGCAGAACTCCTACCATCTAGTAGCTGCGATGGTAGCGAATTCTATAACCAAGCCTTTTGTCTAGCATTGCTACTAAAAACGAGGTAACAAGTCCATGTTCCAGTTCGTCTACATTTAATTGTACGTAAATATGTACCTACATACATTAGTTGTTGAAAATATATACTTAGCATAAATATTGAACCACTATACAGTTTTCTATAATCGCATTATTCACTTCGTCGTATTTAGAGGTCATACGTAGGTACACTCACTCGGCAAACAGTACGATTCCATGCTTACCCCCATATGCTGCGGCCGCATTTGCGTCTATCGTCACAAAGCTTCGCTTAATGACACGATACATGCAGATCGATCGGCTGTTATCGGCTATCTTCGCAAGCATTCGGACTGCGTGTGCCTTAACGCGCGGTTGACAGTACGTCAAAGGGTTTAGCGCGCGAACATAGCGTGTTAAAACTGGCGTTGTTCACTTCAACCGTTGTTTTCGATCTGTTTAAACGTATGACGTATGATTGTGTAAAATGGAGTGGAACGATGAAATGGTAAGATAAGCCTATCATACGGTATACAAAAAATGCGAGTCACAAAAAACATTTTAGTAATTAATTGTTAGCACACATGTAGAAATAAAGAAAATCGTCGTCCATAGTAATTACATGTTTGAAAATGATTTCAGCCATCTTGGATTATTGAACGATAGTTTGTGCATAATATCGTTGCTGCTAATAAGATCACAGGTTTTATCGCGATAATTTTTTAGTATCAAATCGTACAAAGTTTCGGCGCATATTACTTCGGAACGATATATGCAAGTGCCCCCACCATTAGAGCAAGCCATTTATGTGAGACTGCTCTAACGCCAAAAATGGGCTGGACACCCATTGTTTCATCAGGACTAATTGATCTTATCTTCATTAATTTCAACGTCAGAATTTTACTTAGCATCTCCTACTATACATATTTTATAACAAAATAAATAACAAGTATTCCCTGGACAAATGACCCCATAGTAAGCAAATTATTTGCTTGTGATATGGGTGTATGTCAACAATACTAATAGGTACATAGAAATACCTATATAAATACTGAAATATATTTAAACACACTAAATTAGAAATACAAACATTAATGCTCATCACACAAATGCTTGTCCTCGTCGGGAATCGAACCCGAGCCCCGTCGATTGCATACTAGTGGAGCGGTCAATTCACCAAGACATTATGGCCGTGCTAGGGGATAACATTAAAGAAACTCCGATGTTCCGGGCTGCCTTTAAAGAAAAGACCATCCGCCCCTGCCAGTAGTTGTAGAAGATGAACGATTGCGGATCACTACTAACATGACTACTAGGTGGTAGAGCAACTTCTTTACCGGGTACCACCACTTCTACCTTTCTTACCTTTTCTTGCGGCATGCGGCATCGATCTTAGTATAGAATGGACTATGGACACGTGAGGTCTTAGTTTCAAATTCCACGTTAGGAAAATTGTTGTGAATAAGATTGTTTTTCTGAAAGGTAAACCCGACGCATGACATCCGTTGATTTTTCATATCAATAATGACATGTGCACAATTCCTACCTATCACTTCATGAGCTAGATTCATGAGCATAGTCACGTAACGTTATCTAATTTCTGAATTTTTGAAATACATGCGTGATTATTTTTATTTATGTACCTACACATTTTATTTCTCTTGTTGAGAACTACTTGCTCACATGTCCAGCGGCTTAAGTCTGCTAATTTACAATTGGCTCCATAGCGTCTCGATTGGATCGTATTATGGCGCGTCCAAACTTGAACAATTTACCGTACATTATCCCGTGACCGTGTCAGACACGCGTGTCAGTACCAAACAATGTGGACGTATTTTGTTACGCGTACATTTGTCACGGCCTGCAGTAAGGTTGAATCCATTACGAACACTGAAAGAAACTGCCGAACACAGAATAAACGGCCGAACAATGTACGGAGTTACGATCTACTAGCCGGGCTCAGTGTGGACGCTGGTATGTGTACTGTCACGCATCTAAGCCACGTGTTACGAGCCGATCCATCGAAATTCGGTTTATTTCAAAGGATTTTCGCTGTTGTCCGCGGACTAAGAGACGTCCACACTTGTATATAAGACACGCGTAGAAGTACGCCCGATGACACGGGCACAGACAATGGGTTGAAATGTACGCTACAAACATCGTTGTATACGTTGTTTAGTTTTATACTGCGACCTTAGATCAAATATACTATAGATTGTGGGTGAGTTCAAATGTGCAGGTATAATAATGTAATTAGAATACTAGTGTTGGCTAATATAATTCTGTGTTTACGTACCCGAATTAATAATGCGCCTCCACTACATTTTTGTTCTCGTTACCGAATATCTAAAAAATAGCTCTTCAATATTTTGAGCAAAAAATAAGAAGCTACCTTAAGCACTTTCTAACAAAATTTCATTTTGTGTCGTATAAGGTATGTAATAGAGCTAAGGTTGATTTTGTAATACAGTTTTTTTAATATGGTGTTTTGTTTTATTATCCATAAAATCATTTGTCTGACACGAAAATACGCACATAGATATATACGCTAGTGGTAACACTGTGCCACGTTTTATGTTAACATTTGTATGGAACACTACATAGTATGTTTGATCTAAGTCTGCGCCTTGTAGGCACGTGTAGCGATGCGATGTGACCTTGTGGCTGGTGACCTTGTCAGTGCAACTTATACCGTCCACATTTAGTGTAACACGCATTGATATAAAAAACCCAAGATGCACAGTCCCACTCAAAAGTCACACTCAAAAGTGTCCCTAATTTCATAAAATAAAAATAGTTATAAATATGGCAAAAACATGTGTCTTTGCATATCTAACCTTAAGAGCAAGATTTATAGTTGTTTTTACAAAGCTATGTAGAATAAGAAATAATATTTAAATTACTTTACTTTATGTAGAAAAAGAAATAAAACTGAGTGTCGCGACCGACGCGATTCTATTTGAAATGAGCGCAACATTTTAAATTGTGCGCTCATTTTTGGAGGACGTTTTTGACTGATTGTGATTGTGTGACTGACACTGATTGTGTATCTTGAGTTTTTTATATCAATGGTAACATGTCTGTAGCGTTGCCACGCTGTCTGGTCCGTTGTAATGTTACAAGTGTGGGCGCAGCTTTAGGATAGTTTTGATGCATTTCGTGTTAATTAGGATCAATGGTGTTTTAATGACGTGGACGCTCAAGAGTTATTTATATTAGTTTCGTAAATCCTGAAATTTTATTTTACCATGCGTCAAGTGTCTCCTGAATATCATTAAATGGTAGCCAGAGGACATAAATAAAGGACAAACTAGTTTTTATTTTTTTTATATCATAAGATAGCAAACAAGCAGATGGGTCTCCTGATGGAAAGAGTTAACCGTACCCTATAAACACCAAAGGTGTTAATGGTGCGTTGCTATCTAGTGGCGAGGTCTAGGCCACATGCATAAGTTTACCGGCTACCTTACCCTCCAAACCGGAACATGACAGCGACAAGCACTGACGCTATTGCGGCAGGAATAGGTAAGGCGGTGGTACCAGACCCGGGCGAGACAATGCAGAACTCTACCACCTAGTAGCCACGATGGTAGTGACCCGATAACCAATCGGTCGCCTTTTACGACCTGCCTGGCAGAACGGCAGTTGGCCTATTCTTCAAAGGAGGCCGGGACCAACACGGCGAATCCAGTTACCAGAATACTTTCTTACAGTTTTAATTGTTTACAGCAATTCTTCAACAAACGAAGAGTACGACACGCAAGTAGTAGATGATCCGCTGCCTGAAGAAGAGATACAACTCAATGAGGAGTTGCAAATAATCCTGCCTCCTCGCTGCGACGACGTTACAGCTGAATCTTCTGTCGCAAGCCCTGCCAATAGCAGATTCACCAACTAAAGTACTAAAACAATAATTATTATCGATTGCGTATAGAAGAAAAAACAACGGGAATTTAAATTGCCGATTGGTGACAAAAAATGTAGCTCATGAGAACTCTTCCAACGCCGAAAAGAGTAAAGAAACTCTTTCAGGATTCGAGAAAAATTATGGCAAAGTTGATTATGTACACACACTGGCTTATGAGTGACTTAATCTATCATGGAAAGAAATTTTGATAATTTATAATTAATAAAATAAGATTTATGTAACTAGTTGTATTCATTTGTAACACGATGGGACGTAGTCTTTATTTTTCCAAATTTATAGATATCTTTAGATAAAGACAAAATTTAGAAAAAGTTTAGAATGCCACTAGCGGCAATAAAGTAAAAAGTCGAAATAGCCATGGCCGCAAGTAAGTCGCTACCCGACGAAATTAGGAGTGACACTGCAGAACTCGCGTTCCTAAACTTTAAATATAACTGAACACTAATCAATTAGCTTTTATTTTATTGAACTCCCTAACAAATGAAACGAATCAACAATCAAATTATATGGAAACATTTTTTTAAGAAATGTGTAAAATCCTTAAAGTTAATACACTTGTACTGAAAGCGTTTGACTTTTTTATGGATGATTGTATTATAGTTCGGTATTATGTCCGAAAATTGTGTGCGTGTATCTGGGTTATAATTTTGGCGGAACCCTGATGACTATTCTACGGAACCCGTACGAAACCCCGCTACGTGCTCTGTTTCCAGGTGTGGGACCTAAAGGCAACCTAACAAACCTACTTTTTATGTTAGAAGTCGGTAGAATCCTAGATCTTAACAAATATCTACATAGCAAATAATTTAAACGCAATTTGTTTGCGGCGGAGGTTGTATGCATATTTACTTTTAAAATTAAAATTGCGGCCAAATTTTAAATTTAAGAACCAAATATTGAACTGAAAGTGTGTTTTAATTATTATTGTAAATTTATTGTAAGATAATATAAAAATATTCGTTTAAAAATATCCCACTAAATTTATGAATTGGATGCACCGACTTGTGTTAATCGGCCGCTGGGCGGTGTGTGCGGGATGCGGAGGATACTACACAAGCCGCGCTAGATTTTCTGCGTAATTGAAATTATATCCATGCGTTGTTTTCTGTGTCGGATAAAAATGAAATTTTGAATTTTTAAATTATTTTTTTAATACATAAATCGAACATATCAATCCTGCATAGCCTCTGAAAATTTGGCTGGGCATTTTAAAAGTAAACATGTATAATATACTACAGATCAGAATTTGCTGAAATTAAATCGAGTCCCCTATTCTTCGTCGATGCCAATATTATTTGTATAAGTATACCTACCGTTTCTTTTGCAGCTAAAGCTACTGTTTCATTACAGGTTACCTATTTATGTTACCACCACCAACCTTATCTATTTACGTCGCAATAGCATTGATAATTGTCGCTTGCCAGTTACGGTTTGGAGGACACGGTAGTCTTTAAATTTCTGCAAGTGGAATTACAATCTCGCCACTCCGATTGTTATAACGTCTTTGATGTCTTATAAACATACGTCTATAGGCGATGGTTGTTCTTTCTTGATTCTTCATTGAAGATTATTTCATTCGATTTGTTCTCATTAGACAAGAAGATTTTGACTCGCTTTTAATTGGTTGTATACCTGTAGCAAAAATTGACGTCATGGCCTACATGGTACAAGAACGGTGGTTCTAGTTGAAAGTTACCAAAACTAAATACGAAGTACAAAGTTAGTCAATTCAACGAGTGACTAACTTTGTACTCCATCATCGGATTAACTCGTTGACATCGATTCGTCGTCCAACATTTGTCCGCTGAAACGAAGCTTCTACTGGTACAGACGGTTAACGTCTGTCGGAGTGATTTCGTAAAATGTGACGTAAGTGTGTAACAGGAAACCAGAAAAGCGCGTGCTATTTTCATTGACCAATGTGCGCGAGTTATTTGAATTGACCAATAAACGTTCGCGTTAGTAGAGTTGGCCATTAGATTGAACTAAATTAATCCCTTAGATGTCAGACGTTATACATCATACGCGACTATTGCAAGGCTTGCTAGTTTTAGTCCACCTCAATGAACTAGAGCTGCGGTAGAGCTAAGGCTCTACTAATAATTAGGTATTTCAACTGAAATCATTAAATTGAATTGTTTGAAGTAAATGTTTTCGAATAACTAAATAATTGTGTTCGGGCTTTTTTATCTCATAGCAGAGCGGCAACCCTACATTTATCTAAAAATTTAATTAGAGTAACCACGGCTTACAAAAGACTAGCACATACCTACAAATTTCTTTCATTACCTGAAAGATGTCTTTGCAGGATGATATGTCAGAAAGAATTATAAATGCAAGATTAATAAATAACAATGCGAAGGTTGAAGGATGTAGGTACCGGTGGAGACTAATAAGACTGACATATCAAAATAAAACAGATCATCAGATGCTGCCCAAAAGTGTTAGGTATAGAAAGTCTCTGTAACAGTTTTCGTATAAAAATAGTTATTAAAGATAAGGCATAATAAGCAAGGCAAGTCATCCTAGATAGTGATTAATAGCACTCAGTGCTCGCTGCGTATTTTTAAGACATTTTATGTTAAAATTAAACAAGTAGTCCAAGTGTGAATTTATATTGAATAATTTTCTACAATATTTATACAGCAGATTGTAACTCACCCACACATTCATAATTTACAAACAATCAATACTTAGTATAATAGATTGTGTGCTACAATTTTAATTGCACTTGATTTTGAAACCGACTGATTATGATCACCTTACAAGGCAACCTCTAAAAGAACCTTTGACAAGTAGTTTTCTTGAATCAAAGAAAAGAACAATCTCTTATCAGTTTCATTCGTTCATCGTTGTTAATAAGTTTAGTTCATTATCAATGAATATGACAATCGTTTGACAATGGATTGATCTTTGTTATACCTTTAATGTGTACGATTTTAATTATTTAATAATATACAACATATACAAAAAAAACCTTATCCGACCAGAGGAGCATATAAGTATGTCGAAGATATTATCAATAAAATAACGAAGTGATTCTATTTATTAAAATAAATATATTGTGGTATTTTGAAATTCTTGTAATTTAATCTTCAATTTCCCTGTAATTGAGCGAATATTTTAAACTGTACAACACTCCGCCGAGTAAGCGTGCGGCCTCGCAGTCGCGCCATTTTTTCCGACATTTTGTGTAGCCCACGGTGTGGCCATATTTAATATTCAAGTTATTATTTAAGATTGTTTTGATATTAATTATTATACTTTTTGAATTATTTTGATCGGCGAAAATTTTATACATTTTCATATATCCGCAAAATAAAAGCATTTATAAGATTGTAAGTTGCCAAACAATGCCTTTGCAGATCGGACAGGATTTTTTTACACACTATACGAGAGCATTTTTTGGAATATATTTGACTCTTACATTGCCCAACATTTTTTATGATACTTATACAAACTAAATGTCTTAAGAATAACAAATTATTTTAATTTTTGATTTTTAAATTTGTTTGAAAGAAAATTTACCAGCAAAGATAACTCACCAGTAGCTAAGTGCGAAGGGTCTAACATGTGTGGCCCACAGAGAAACAAACATCCTTATCATGTAACACCCAAGGCAAGAAGAACGTAGTTGTTGCATGACAACTAATGATAGGAACATAGTAGTCATAATATACTCTAAAGCAGTAAATCATCTTCATGTAAGTAATCCAATGTTCCTTTTTATCTAGCATTGCAAAAAACTGTAGATGTCACTCCGAAACTGGGTCTGAGTTAATTTCTAATTCATATTAAACCTAATGCATATTTCGAATATTTGTACGAAGACGTTACTGCGATAAACATATTCTGTGGTATTATTGGTAGAATTCGTAGAATTGCATACTATCGTTTAACAAAAAAATATACTTTGTTTAGAAATAATGGAGTGCCATAAAATAAATAGGTCAATTTATCTTAATAATGCACTTTTTCTCTGTAGTAATCTTTATTGACTGTACATGTACATCAGACTACAAACCCACACAGATGTAGTTTTAAGTCTTGATCGATACAAGCATTAGCGTTCATTAACGTGTGAAGGACGCGTTCGTAAATATTTTGGTAAAAATACAAATTACAATAGATATGGTACTTGTTTTTTTTTACTTTATGTAAAGGGCACTGACACATGGACCTTAAACCACTTTTTCACTAACTTGCGAATCACAATGTTGCTTGTGGAGTCTCCCCCTGACTTACTCCTCCATGGTTATAAAATACAATTGAAATCTTGACTATAGTCGAATTCCATTAAAACCCGTGTTAGTGTACTTGCAATTAATGGGGAGATTAAAACACATACTGTGATTTTAATTTATAACCGAAAGAAAAAAAAAATAGGTTAAAATAGTCGACGCGATGAGCGTTTTTTGAAAGGCACCAGTTTGTTCGGGTTTAAATCTGCATCGCATGTTTGTCGAACCTATGCACAACACTGACGGATCTTCCATTCGCTTGGCAAACTAATGCCCTCAAAAACTGTTTTTATTGCACCAAACGGGCATCGGCACATATGTAATGCGTCGGAAGTGTCTTGTGGCGCACACGTAGTAGTACTTATAAATTGGTAGTAAGTGCTGCTTCAGAGGTAGCTTATTAGCATTCATATTATAGAACATGCAACTGCTATATGAACTCGTCTTTTAATAAGCACAAATATATTTTAAGAACTCCTTCACTGACAACACGATTCTATTTGTTGCTCAGAGTTGTGTTACATTTATATGTACGTGAGGAAAAATCGTGGTTGAATGGATCTGAAATGGAATCACCATTTCAGACCAGCTTACTGTTTTTTTTTTAATTGTAATTTATATCTAGAATCTACGCAGTAATCGGATTTCAAATTTGATTGGAGGTAAGGAATGAAGCATGTTAAGGTAAAGAGCGAAACCACGGATTCACTGAACATGCTTTGCAAGCCAATTTCTTAGGTTATCAGTGTAGCTTGCATTTTCACCTGGAAATACAAAGTTAAAGTACTTACCGATAAAATAAAAAATCTCTCTCCTTTCTCCAGAGGAATTTTTAAACCTTAGCTTCCCATTCGATACGATAGAATTTGCCTACCCAATACCGTATCTATTAATATACATATGGTCTGTGAAAGAAACCATAAAATTGTAACAGCTTACATGCACAGTTGGAGCCATCTTGGAACAATTTACGTCACTCGCTTTATATACCTTACTCTACTGCCCAAAACACGTAACAAATTGTCAATCTAGTCAATACGCTCAGGACTCTTATACACGTAAATACGATACAACGTTGCGTCGTGTTACCACGTGGCATAATGTGTAAAATATGTGTACGAGCCCTAAACTCTTTGCCTTGAATGACGTTTTATTACATGAATCGTCCCCTAGTCATTAGAAAAGTAAACACTAACATTATTAAACTAACTCGGTTTCCACATCTATCCATTTATTTGCTTATCTCTCAAAATCACATCGCGGATTTTACTGTACTAATCATGGAAACGAATTTTATTGCTAATAAAATATTTTTACGAAAGTTTTGTCTGTGATTTAAATATCGGTATTACATGCTAACGTTATTGCTCACCGCATGACATAACATTATTTCCAAGCATAGCGTTACACAAAAATTATACAGAATTTGTTACTGTTTAATAACGTTATTCACTAAGTTTTGTTACACACTACGAATTAACGTTATGTTATACGATATTATGATATTATCTTTTAGCGCTAGTTAGCGCAATGACGAAACAGCATGAAACGCGGCAACGTCGCATACATATCGATATTATAACGTTATTCAGCGTTAACAATTTCGTTCTGTTATTTGAGTAGCGATACATATAGTGTTTGAAAATAATGTTACTGAAGTATCGCTACAGTAATAACGTTAGTGTCGTAAAATAAGTTCTGTTATTTGATAACGTTTTTAATCCTTGGTTATTACAGTTTATAATTAGATATACTAACCAAATGGAGACAAGTAGTTACCAATCTTACTATAACGGATAACATTGACATTAATAATTAAAATGAACATAGTTGGTTGTAAAAATGGGATATTTATTCACAATCTCAATACTGGCAACAAGCATTACAAAATACCACGCACACTTAAATAAGGATTACTGAACAGTAAAATGAATTATACAGATATAAATAATTTGTAACAATATTGAAATAAACTACGCAGTAGAGTAACAAAAGGAAGATGTTGTTACGTTTAATAACTAATATAAACAAAAATATATAAAAACGTCTTAAAATTATCATTATAATGGTGTTTTTTATAAGTTATAAAAGCGGTGTTGTTTTTGCGATACAATGACTCAATGTTAACATTACAAAAAAAATACTTTCAACGTTGATACGTACCTAGGTATACATTTTTAATCATCTTCACAGGGATGTTCAGATGTTGGGTGACTCTGTTGATTGCAAGGTATTGGAGATACAAAAACATTAGGCACTTATCGAAACACATGGGTAGGATATAAATTTCATTACGGAAATAGATAGGAGATAGATGTATGTCACTGTCGTGTTTCTATTTGGAGCATAAGGTAGATAAACTTATTTATGTCGCATTACCATCCCGCCACACCACGAAATATTAGGTAAAGCTGGAGCTAGTACTCGTATCACTTGAAACAAATATCTACGTTATATCTCAGTCTATAAGGTTTCGCCATCTCTGTTTATATAACCGTTTTAGAAAAAGAAGGTAAGACCTCAGAAGATGACAGCAGTATTTGAAGTTTTGTTTCAAGTAGGTATTAGAAGTGTTGCCGCCAGGTTTATACAGCTCCATACGCCACACGGATAGCAATGCACCAGTCATCTTTCGTATCTATGTGGTTGTCTATGGGGATGGTTGTCTATTTTCATTAGAACCATTTGCTCGTTTGCTGTCCTGTACTATAAAAAAGGATTAAATATTTAATTATCTTCTTAATGGTCACAAATTGCATAGACATGGCATTGATTTATCTTAAGATGTTTTAATGTAAAATATATATGTATAATAACATACATATGTATGTAAAATTTTCTTTTTCTTATTTAAGGATACTCAAGTCGTCAGATGTACAAATGTACCGCACATCTCTGCCTTACTGATAGGAACATATCATTACCAAAGATGGGACAGGCGACGGTTACATCTCATTGCCAAAAATACTATCTTTTTTATTATTAAAAAATGTACAAGGAATTTTAAAATTAAAAAAAAAGAATATATTATGTTGTTAGCATAAAAATGTACACCATGACATTTAAACCTAGGGAATGAATCAAAAAACAACACCGGGATGTACATTAAAAAAATCATCAATGACTGACTTTTGAATAAATCAACATATAAATACAGTGGTATCATGAAAATAAGTTACATCTATGACATGTGCATAAACCATGATTTCAAAGGCGCGAAAACATTGTAGCTAACTATAAGACTGCGTTGGGCGATTGAAATGTCGCTAATAGGGGAACGTGTGCGCGTCATTAAGCTGTCTACCATTTTTCCGTCGTGGAATAATTAATGATTTTTCTTATTTTTGTGACAAAAAGACTAAGGAAACGTGCTAACATTAAAATTATTCCACAATGGCCATGTGCAATATTAGGTGGTAAGTAATAAGTATAGCGACACCGCTTTTAGTTTTCTTTGAAAGGGGTGTTTTCTTACAAAGTAATAAATTGTTTTCATCCTTTTTCTTTCCTTCAAATAAACATAAAAGATCTTAAAGGATCTTTTATGTTTATTTGAATTTTCAAATTTGAAGCGTTATTATGTCTTGTCGGATGGATGTCCGCGGTATATATACCAAAAAATGTTTTTCAAACATAAAAGATCTTTTATGTTTGTTTGAATTTTGAAATTTGAAGCATTATTATGTCTTGTCGGAGTGTATGTCCGCGAATATATCCAAAACTACTAAACCTATTTTATATAATACCGTACGCTTATAAGGGCTGCGAAAACAACTACTTTATAATATCAGGTCTACCGGCCAAAAAATGCGACAAGAGAAATCTCGCGATCGAAAAAGATAGACTTGATTTACATTCTCACCATACCAATTATTACGATTCTAGGATCTATAACTTTTATCTAGTAGATCGATTAATGCGTGGATCAGTTTAATACAATATTGATGCATTAAATAAAGCATTAGATGACAGATCGAGTCGACATAATTTTCTCGTGACGCACACGTCAACCGGGCAAAGATAATGTTCCCTCGGATTTCTGCCCAGAATCCACATACAAAAATTTGCTTGATAAGGGGTATATCTACAAATTTCTCGTGAACTATCAAGTTCCTATTATTAACATATGTAATATGAGGCAAGTTAAATCTTACTCTTTATCTTTTAAAATTGTATAACTTTATCTAAAAAACGCCTTTTTCTGTTAAAGAAACAAAAAATTTAACACCTTAGTAGTTTGAACACGTAAATAAGAAGCATCAGTTTGAAATAACATTCGGCGAGTTAAGATGAAACAAAAAGATTATTAAAAATTTATATTAAGTATAAAAAAATCGAAAAATATTGTTTAATATATGGTATGGAATAATCAACATTTCTTAGTGTTTCCATAATTTATTACTTTATATTAATATATTTGCAAACTATCTACATTTAAATATGATGATTAATGGACGAGTACATGGTAAGCAATTTTCAGATGACTGATTAAGTAGTACCAAATATGTAAGTCACAACGATGTAATCTATGTATTTTTTAAATACATGAAAATATTTAAGATAATTTTAACGTATCGAGTCTTAAAAACTGCATCATATTGGTGGAACGAGCACGTGCCATTAAGATACCCCGCCATTTGCACCCGACAGTTTTATGCCATTGACAAACTATACTAGAATAATATCTATCGTTTGATTTTTTGCACTAAATTAATTCTGTCAATAATCTGAAGCGCGGGGAAAAGGAACGCGGTGTTCCGATTGCCTAATTAAAAATCGGTATTTTGTCTCGAATCTTGTACAAATTCTTGCATTTCGGTTGGGATTACTTATAGGATTAATTAATTTTGATGTGTTGACAGAACAATTGATCTGTTATTAGGTCTCTAGTCTGTTTAATCAATGTTTTATTCACTTGCGCGTTCCACACAGAATGCACGAGTACATGTATCATTACATTTTCAACCAACTTGCCAAAAAGAGGTACATAGTTAAAAATACGTTGAAATCTATTATGTATGTCCACCGATTACTCGAAGACATCTTTAAATGAAGATTGCTCGTTGAAAGGACTTCCCAAGTGGTTCTATTTCAATTTGACGAAGATCTGATGAGGATTCGGGAGGAACGGAGGTAATGGCGAATCGGTTGTTTGCTATTTTCGATGTTACAGTTAAATTATCAAATTTATTTTCTTTAAAATAAGATTTTAATTGATTTAATTTTTATTAAGGGGCCATCTATAAATTACGTCACACGTTAAGGGGGAAGGAGGGGGTTGACGAAGTGTGACATTGTGTGACAAGAGGTGGGGAGGGGTCCCAAATTTTGTGACATCACAAATTTTTAAAAATATAATATTTTAGATCTAAGTATTACAACGGCAAATTTGTAAAACCACCTGTATAGATAAAAAATAATCGACTGAAATCATTGTTTCAATGTAAAATTGTAAAATATGTGATGTCACATTAGGTAGGGGGGGGGTCTCACAAATGTGACAAGCTGTGAAGGACGGGAGAGGGGTCAAAAAATCATGAAATATCGTGTGACGTAATTTAAGGATGGCCCCTAATCAGCGATTACTTATAATCATATGCGGTGACGTAAAATGATAATGTAACTTACCTATTCAGTGGTACTTGACAAATGACTACGCAAAATAAATTTTAGCATTACGCCTTGGTGGCTAGGAAAACGACACATATAGACTGTATGAATTTATAGGGCCCAGTTAATCTGACACGTATAGTAATTATTTTCCCAATATTGAAGACACTTAAGACTTCATTCTACTCATATAATATATGGTTTTAAAGCCATCACATGGTTATAACCATTATAGATGTTACAATAATTGTGTTTTTTTTTAAACAGAAAAATAATTGTGTTTTTTTTTAAACAGAAAAATAATGCGTTTTTAACAAAATTAATGAGATTGTATGAAATAAGAAATAACAATCGCAAATACTTTGTGACTCTCACACTTAAATAGCAGATGGAACAAAAAATATTTTGACGAGTTGCAAAATAAGTGAAAACACTAATGTAATTGTTTACATTATAGTATTGCTGTCTCTGTCTAGCCAATTTTTAATTAACGATAATACAAGCTGTAAGCGCTCCCAAAATAATTACAACTATTTATCTTATTATTTATTTTATTTCATACGATAGCAGTCCTCCTGATGGAAAGATATCAGAAAACCACTCATATAAGTTGTACTAAAGCCACTACCATTCAAATGTCATCTATAGCTATAAATCATTCTGATGTTTAGCATAGGTATTATTCAAACCGACTCATTTTACAATGCGACAAAGGAAATTGGAACGTGTAAACTGGAATTACAGTTCACATTTCAGTTTCATTCACGTTTCGAGTCGATACGGAGCTGTCGAAAGCCGTTTAGCCGTTGTGGAGCGTGTATGTAACGGAAATATGAAATGTAATTCCTGTTTTCACGTTCAAATTTTCTTTGCCCTATTGTAAAATGCGGTCCCGGCCATGCCGCTGCGAGCCGATGTGAATCGTACCATAGGGGTAACTATTATAACGTCAGCATCCGCTACAAAAATCTTAAAAAAAATAACCTCAACCTTTAATATGAATAAGCAAGTGAAATCGAATTCAAACGGAACGAGGCATCAAGCAACTACTTGTCTTTTATAAGCGTGGTTTTTAAATTATGCGTCCATCAGCTATTTTTATTCATAAAATGCATTAATTCAGAGACAGTAGGAAAATGTAAACATTTACAAAAGAGTCACCCGTCTCAGACACATTCAATCGAAACGTCTTTACAATACTATTGTTAACAATTGCAATATAATAACACAAAAATATAATCATTAGGCTATATTCGTATAAACTAAAAGGGCAATTCGCACTATCGAGTCAACATCTACTGTATAACAACTGCACAAGCTATTGTACATACGAGCGTGCTCCTTATTGCTTCATATATTATTTCTTGAATATTTCATTAGCGTCAGCGCAGACTGACGGAGCATCAGTGAAGAGCACTGAGCCATACGCTTCTCAACCATGAAGGATCAAATTAATTTAAATTTGTCATTAAATCGCTTCACCACCACTCCGTCAGCGGACACTAGTTACTCCCAAATTTTTACCTTACTATACAAAAGGAGATAAACTATTATAATAAAAAAAAACTCCTTTAGTCTATGTAATAATTTCCTTTTTAAATAATATAAAAATAATCAAATATACGTTACAACGAAGCTCTAATTTAAATAATGGAATAACTTAGACTAAAAGAATAAAGTAAACGTAGCACATTGAACAACTGAATGAAGCCTGTGAATGCAGTATTTTATATTTAACTCTCAATGTTATCGATGCGAGGAAAACTTATATCGGTTATCGAAATCACGGCAAATTATATTTTACACGCAGATTCATTATTGCATATAAATAAGCCTTTCTACTCATATGTACACATCACAACGGATGCCTCTAAGTAAATTTCCTGCAATGACAGGTCTATGACGTCTTATAAAGATCATTATTGTACAGCATGCCAGCACGGTAACGGCGCAGCACAAGCCACGATACTGTCTCAAAATTACGCTAAAGCTTGCAGCCCGCACGCTGACCGTAAGTATTCTGCGTTATTCAATCAATTCGTTAACGCATGTGTTAGCAACCGCGCTTGGCGACAAGTATTAGGCGGCCAGATGTGTGGAACACCTGTTATTGTAAGATAATGACGTCATACCAACAATGGACCAAATATAATATAACGAAGAATTGTATAAATAGGCGGAGATATCATGTTTTCGTGTCATTGTAATTCTATTGAGAATACCCCAAGAGCGGAAAACCACTCAACCATAATTGCCAGGTAGTATTCACGACCTTCGGGAGCATCCAAGGTCAGGGGGTCTGACCCCGGAAACTTCTCTATCGCCTAGCAGCGATAATAAGATATCTACGCCTTCGTAATTCTATCGCTTCTTGAGGGCGTCTCTGCCCAAAAATTATATTGTGCATTTAAAAGTGATTCAAGTGTTTTATTCAGCCAAACTGCTTGTCAGTTATTCATGAGTAAATTTTTTTTTATCATTTTGGTGGGCGCCAACGCACTGTAAGCTCGCAGACGGCACGCAGTACGAACACAGACTATTATTCGAAGCGCGCGGTCTACAAGTCCAGTTTCGTGAGAGCTATGTGCGTTTAGCCAGCTATTTGTTATTTTTTAAGCATTAGCATTATGAATTCATATTTTTGTGTTAAATTATGTGTTGTATATTATATACTTTAACACATAATTTAACACTCAAATTTGAATGACAAGTTTTTGTTGAGCAGTAAATGAGTAGTGCCGTTATAATGTACGATAACCATTAAGTTTTTAGTATAGTTTTTACTTTGCCATTTGCATTACAAAAAATGAGACAAATTCAAAATAATATTAAGTAGTCTATTGTGTACCATGACGAAATATTGTGAACAGGGTACATAAGTATATAACCACGTAGTTGTTTAATAACCAGATAACCATCACACGTAAGACACACTATAACATTTAAGATTGAAGTCGAACTTGTTAGAGCCGAGTTTTCACATTCAAACTCCATTTTAATTCCCTTTTATACATCACGGGATCACAAAAAAACAAATGGCTCTCCTGATAGAAAGAGATAACCATCGCTTGGACACCAATAGCCTTTAATGTTGATTTGCCACCCATTTACCGGAGATTTATATTACATCCATTAGACAAATTAAAAAAAAATTCAAATAAACATTTACAAGCACTACTAAAAATTAACCAGTTTTTTAGTACCACCTCCAAGCCTCCTCCTCGAAGCCAAAAAACAATATTATCGCGGTAGTACTACCGTTTTTCAGGTTACTACTACTACTATTAAATCAGAGCGAAACAATATATTTTACTATTTATTTATTTTATTACACAAAATATACAGCAGGCGAACTTAACCTTACTTAAGTAGTTTTCCATCAGTTTATGGACCAAATCAAAGCAAGCGGTTCAATTTATAATAAAAAACACGTGCATAACATTAGTATTCTTATTATTTTGAAAGTTAAAATAAATGCGGGATGAACAACAAAGTACTATGCAAAAAATTAAGATTGTAAACATTACAAAGCTACATATTCTCTGT
The DNA here is from genome assembly GCA_036924255.1 of Apodemia mormo. Classification (NCBI taxonomy): domain Eukaryota; kingdom Metazoa; phylum Arthropoda; class Insecta; order Lepidoptera; family Riodinidae; genus Apodemia; species Apodemia mormo. The sequence continues at coordinate 40,001,547 of JAUPFN010000002.1, forward strand.
TTCAAAGAAGCCGGGCGCATATTGTTACAATTTGAAAGTCATGTCATTATTTCATTTTCCTAAATTATTAATGTTCTTAAATAAATATGACAGATATACAAAATAAATATAACAAAACAGTTGCTAAATTAACTCCACGTAATTTCTAATTACTTTTAAATTTTTTACCTAAGCATTTTCCAATAATTTTAATATTATATATGCAATTAATATATTTTATTCACGTTACTACTAAGAACACACTTAAACTGATTCAATTCATTGGAGTTACAAGCCCTAATGATGCGTGAATATACCAAATCTGTAGACTTTAATGAGTTAAACCAGTGAAACCAGTAAAAGTGTGCTTTTAATAAAATCAAATAAGTGTGTTTTTGATATATCAAATGCATTATTTAGAAAATACTTTATTCAAACATAATATAACACACATTGACACCAAAAAAATGGCTTCATTCACTAGTTTCGTGTACTACGTGTACTTTATTATTGAGTCTCAGTGGAATAATTGATTTATTTGTATGACATTAGTTCACTTGCAGACTAACTAGTCTCTGTAGAGTCATTACACTGTCTTCTTTATGTTTTCACTGACACGCTACAGTGAGTCCGATAATCAACACTCACATGGAAATTTCTGGAACGGCACGGATGCAGCATACTTAAATTAAATGGCATCGAAATCCTTACCTGAAATAAAAAACTTCTCATGAAATACATATTATGGCTAGGCTAGAACTAAAGTCTAACATTCTAACATTTAACATAATCTAACATTTTTTGTGAAATCCATCCATGTGAATTTTTGAACATAAAAATAACAAACAATTATTTGTGAAATCCATCTACATGAATTTTTGGAAATAAAAATGACAAAAAAACGGAATTACACAAACTACTTCTTCCCAGATTTGTTTGTTATTTTTATATTAAAAAATTCACATAGATTTCACGAAAAAATGTTACGTAGACCACTTTCGTTCCAGGCTAGCTATATGTTCACCGCTTTGTGAAATAAAATAAATATCATCAAACTGGATTCTTTGAAAGAGAATCAAAATTCAATGCGTGCGTTTTACCCAATTTAACTACAATCAACCGTATCGTACGATAGTCGGAACAAACAACTTTACGCCCAGAAAATAAATATTTTTGTGAGATCTAGGGTTTCATGTGAATAATCTTATGGGTTGGGGAAACCAAGTGAAACACAGGTGAATTTTCCTTCTAGATGACAGATGATAATATTATATAGATATAAATGAATTTACCTCTTGAATGGACAAATGTTTGTTAAGCTGTAATTGATAATAAGTGTGTCTTCCCACAAGTTTATTGTAGTCGTTGAAAAAATAATATATTTTTTATCTAAAGTAATTGTGTTTACAGGATCCTAAAACTGTAACCTTATTAGCAAAGGTCATGCAACAGTCATGTTTATCTTTTTTTTACCATTTATATCATAAGATAGCAAAAGAGCAGTCTCTCGTAGTGGACACAAAGCCATTGCCCATATACACTAAAGATTTTGTGGCACTGCTGGTCGGTACCACTGAAAAGTTAAGCGGTACAATAGGCGCTCCCACTGCTGCCAAGGTGACGTCATAACTGTGAAGGTTAATGACGTCACACAAAGACGAGGAAAGAGAAGTTCTTTCCAACCAGGCAAGGTGTACTGACTGGGGACCGAAGTCCACCTGAGAAGCTTTGAAACTTGTATAGTTGCTGAATGGAAATCAAGTGAACGTGAAAGGTTCGAGGTGGACTTCGAAAAGCGTAGATGACGCGTAGCTTGTGAAACTGGCTGGTGCTATTGAGAGTGGAAGGGGTTATCAGTAGAAACTGATGGTCAGAAAGTTGTTGCATGCTGTTTTGCCGAAAAGTCACCACTGTGGCGCCGCTGTTCGGCACCACTGAGAATTCAATGGGTAGATCCACCATAGCAACTGCTGTCAGGATGACGTTATTAATTATATTAGATATCCTCCAAACCGGAAGACAAGAGTTACAAATATTGACGCTATTGAATCAAAGGTAAGGCGATGACACCAAACCAGGACGAGACGTTGCAGATCTCTATCGCCCAGTTAGTAGACAAGATGTTAGTGACACGTATTAAGCTTTTCTTGCCTTTTACAAGATGCCCGAGATGAAAGAGAACACGGAGTTTAAATGTGCATGTGTATTTGTGTCAACTCCGAAATGCGACTGACTAGTATATTACTAGTAACTTAACAAATTTTAATTATTTGCACACCATATAATGGTAGAATATATTGGTAACTTAATTAATTTTTAAAAACTTGTAACATCCATATTCTTGCAAATAAATATTTTCTTTCTTTCTTCTTTCTTTCAATTACCGTTACGTGGAGACACGGGTATAGAATGCGCTGACGCAGACTTTGTCGGTAACAGCATCGTGGGACGCTAGTCGTCGCTGCGCCTTCGCACTATATACCAGTCTGTATAAGTTACACAGACAGATAATTTATGTATGTGACGTAATATAGTATATGTGAAGATAATCTCTGTTATTACTTATTAACTTCCTAATAGTGACAGTAGAACAATCTCATAAAAACATACGGTAAAATTATATTAATTTATTTTACAATAAACAAAAAAATAATAAGTCAACAGTTTTAAAGGAAAGGAGAAATACATTGTACGATAAAACATTACTCTCAGCGTCACTGCTAAGCGTAACTGCTAAGCGTAACTGCTAAGCGTCACTGCTAAGCGTCACTGCTAAGCGTAACTGCTAAGCGTAACTGCTAAGCGAAACTGCTAAGCGTAACTGCTCAGCGTCACTGCTCAGCGTCACTGTTTAACACGTTTTCACTCCCCATGATATTTGTATAGTTTTTTGAGGAATAAATGCCAAAAAGTATATTATTTACTTAAGCAAAGTTGCATCCCACCGACCGTGTGTTTGAAGGCGGCTCCACAGCGCCGCCTACTCCGCAGCTCATAACTTGTGGTTGGTGGTGAGCCACGTGAGCCCCTCGTACAGCCCGTCGCCGGACGTCGCGCACGACGGCTGTACATACCAGTTGCGGTCTCGTATGCGCGTCAAACCCAGCTTCTCCTGAATCTCGTGCGGTTTCATTGCTGAAAAATTAGAGGAAAACTAGCTATTACTCGCGACTTTACAATCAAAATCTTTACCTTCTTTTGCTCGGTCCGGTATAAAGTGGCCTATATTCTCTTAGTGAGTGTGGCTTTCTAGTGGTAAAAAAATGTTTAAGGTCGGTCCAGTATTTTTTTTTTTAGTTTATTAGTAATAAACATGCATAAAACATTCTTTATAATATTAACATCTATTAGATCGGTGCAAAAGTATTTTCGTATTTTTCATACAAAGGAAAATATTTTTAGGTATAATTTTTTATTTATTTATAATATGTATGTGCCGTTTTGATCGATGAAATGTTGCCATTTTCTGGGTAGTGCCATGATCGCATTCCTGTAGAAATTTAGAGATTTTTGATTAAAAAATCTGAGAGGTAGTGTTCACAGTGTTCTTTTGAAGTTAGTTTTATGCTTCCTAAAGAGTTCTGCAATGACCGAAACAGGTGGAAATCTGATGGAGCAATGTCAGGGCTATACGGAGGATGAATTAACACATCCCAGCCAAGCTCTCTCAATCTTTGCTGTGAGGCTATAGAGGAGTGCGGTCTGGCGTTGTCATGGTGGAACACCACGCCCTTCCTATTCACCAGCTCCGGCCGGTTTTTCTCAATAGCTTTTTTAACCTCATCAGTTGCTGACAGTAGAGGTCAGAATCCATAGTTTTACACGGTGGCAAAAGCTCATAGTGGGCGATTCCTTTCCAATCCCACCATACACATAGCATCACTTTGTTCCGAGTTAGGCCGGGCTTTGCCACGGTCTGTGGGGCTTGTCCATGCTTGGACCGTGATCTTTTTCGCACATTCTTATCGTAAGTCACCCATTTTTCAGCACCCGTCATCAACTATTTAAGAAATTGTTACGTTTCAACAAACAATCGCAAATGGAAACACGTTGCATTAGGTTTCTCTCAGTGAGATCATGTGGTACCCAAATGACAAGTTTTTTCTTGTAACCAGACTTTCGTAAATGACATAAAAGTGTTTTATGATCAACATCCAGTTCTTCAGCAATAAAGATGTGACTAATATTCGTATACCTAATATTTTTTAAATAACGGGTACCTAATACGAATTAATAATAATATTAATTCGTATTAGGTACCCGTAATAGGTACACGGGCGAAATATCATATTAGGTAATACGAATGTTATGGTATTAGGTTATGCTATAATAGGGAGCTAATGCGACGTTGCCAGTTTCACCTTTGTGCATTATGGCTATTATATTATACCTAATATCAAGCTAATATCGTATCATCGTACAATACGCGCGGGCGCGAAACGCATCGCGACATGGCGGCCCGGTACGCCGTAGCGGGAGAACGAGACGTTGTCATACTTCTCTAGCGGTGTATATGGTGCAGGTGCAATGAAAAAAATAAATCGTATACACGTCTCGTTTTGTATAGAAGCTTCGTGGAAAAGCGAATGACAGCAAGCAATCTATATTGATTCAATACCAAAAATTTGAAAACTTATATAATGTAATGTAATGGTAAAAATAGGTAATACAAATACTTAACATCTATTATTTTAAAATTTAAAATACTCGTATTAATTTAGTTGTGTTTTCTCAAAGACCTACAAAAAAATATAGACGTAGCCAAGCGCTCGTATCGTGATTCACGTAATGTGATGACGATGCGGCAAAATGAAGACGGCAGCTTACTAGTCGGCCGCGAGCTACAGAGAGTGAATATATATTTTAATGGTAAACTTATTGGTTTAATTGGATTCACTGTACTTTATATGAAGGGCACAGGAAAAAAGGAGCTCATTAACATTCTTATTGTTCTGAGTAATCAAAGGATTAAATCTAAAATTTCAATTTCTACACTTACACCCCTATTGGATTTTGATTTGTATCTATATAAAAAAGGAATAGTATATATTTAACCTATTAAATTATTATTTTATAATAATTTAATAGGTTAAATATATTATATAGGTTAAACCCCGTTCTAGCGTGGTTTCATAGATAATGGGCATCTTTTCACTTGGTTTGGAATGCAATGAGCACGTTTTATTCTAAAGTTGGATTTTTTCAAATTAACTTTACATAAAATCAGCCCTTTTTATCATGTTTAAAATAATGTGCTCTGATTGGCCATAGAAAAACGAAGTAAATGGTACAGTTAATTCAAAAAAGGTAAAATTGTCAATGAAATTATAAAACACGTGTATGTTATATTTAAGGTTTCCTGCTGATATCACGTGGAAAGCTCGAATTTTGAAAGGTAAATTTTGATTTTTCATTTTTAAGTGTGTATTTTTTTTAAATCCTTTACTTTTTTGAATAATTAATAAAACTTTATTGTCTAACTATATTTATCCATTTAAACTTCAAAAAATATGCATTTTCATTTTAAAGGTGGAAATCAAAATGGGCCCTATTTCGTTTTGAGTAGTTTATATGCCTATGTAATGTATATATGAGTGTTTATGTATTTTTCCCGTTAATTTTGTTTATAGTAGTATTTTGTTTTCTTATAGATTTAATTTTATTGTAATTAATTCATTGTACACCAAGTCGAAAATTATCTTTGTTTTTAATATTTCCTTGTTACGGGTTGGCTGAAAAAAATCTCTATTAATAGAGATTTCTTTTCTTGTATTGCTCGCCTATTGTACTTGTTTTCTATTATTGTTGTTTTGTTAGTGGTTACTGTGTACAATAAAGAATTAAATAAATAAATAAATAAGCTCGTATTTTATTTTTCATTTTGTTTCTTAGTTTGCAAATTATTATTCTTGTGTGTACAGTTAAGTGTAAAAAAGAAGTTATATATTATTATTTAAGACGAGTATTAAGAAATGTATAATAAAAAGTAAGCATTAAAAGTGGAAAAAAATAAAAACCTATTAAATAATTGGTTGTAATTATTTAGAGTAAAACTGTAAAATATGGTTAAAACATTTTTGTAAAAATATTATTCCATTATGTAATTAATGCATATTTACAACATAATGGTACGTGTCAAAAATAATAATGTACAGTAAATACAATAAATAAATTTCAAGTCCCTTTAAATTTGTTTGTTTTTGACGTTGGAAAGTATCATAATAAAACAAATATAATGCCAAATATAATTAATATAAGTAAAACGCATTATAATTTATAAAACGTAGTAGTAAAATATTAAACCAGTAAATGGTAATTTGAAAGCTAATGCTTGCAACATTTTTCTTTAGCATACGTACGTAATGCTTGCAAATGTTGGCGTTGTTTTACGCACACATGTACAAAATCTATCTTCACCGATTTGTTTCTAATTGTTAATTGTTTACAATGGCTACGTCTATATTTTTTGTAGGTCTTTCGTGTTTTCTGTTTATTTTCTTATTGCAAATATTTCACAATAAATAAGAGAGTGCTATCAGACAAATTTTAATTTTATTATTAATGTTTTGTTCAAAAAAAATGAAGCGTGCTAAAACAAGTGAAATTTGGTCTCACTTCACCACGTCTTACATAATATTATTATAATTATATTAATAAAGTGTATGATTATTCACCCTAATATATTATCCGTTATTGGATTAAACCTATTACCTACGTATTACATAATATAATCCAATAACAATAAGAACAGATATTCTCACTATTATTTGACTAATATCCAGTAATACGATACCCTATTATTTCTAAAGTGATATAGTCGATAATAGGATTACAAGAATTTGAGCCTAATATAACACCTCTATTCAGCAATGTCGTAGTTACTAATAGGTCGATTTTATCTGTGGCAGAGCGTCGAGAATGAACCTCATCTTTCGCGCTAAAATTTCCAGACTTGAAACGCTTGAACCACATTCGTGCTACTTTTATTGACACCGCATTAGGTCCGTAAACCGCACAAATTTTATTTGCGGCGTTCGTCGCATTTTAACCTTTTTTGTAATAAAACTTTAAAATGTACCGAATTTCTTCGTCACATACGTTCGTTTTGCTTGCTTGAAAAACAATTGAAAAATGGCGGGAACTAGTTTTTTTAATTTATTGCATCTTTAAAATGTCACATTTAATGGTATTAAAACCAGTTATCGCCACTGTGGTGTAGTGGTCCGGTGTCGGAGTTGACCACAGAGGTCCCGGGTTCGATTCCTGGGTCGGGCAATTCAGAAATGTGTTTTTTCAGTTTTCTAATAAAAATAATAATCTAATCTGTGCATTAATTTTTGTAAAAAATTATACAATTTTAACACATTTTTAATTTGGTTTATTCTTATAGTTCCGGAAAATTCACTGTAAAATTAATAAAGTAACGAATATGGCATTGCCCCATAAATGAGTCATTTTGTGGAAACGAGATGCATGTTCAACAACGGTAACAAATTGTAACACACATATTCTTATTATTAATAATACTTTTTTCTTTCCTGACTGTACTAATAACATGTTACGCCGGTATGCACATTTATAACACGGTAATATCGTTGCTACCCACTGTTGTCAGGGGTAAAATCGATTTACCTCTCGCTATCGTATTTCCACTGAAACTCACAAAGATTCGATAAGCACCGGATATTGCCAATAAAGGGCTTTCAGGATATTAAAAATGTTTAAATATATGACAAATCTGCTTGAGTTAGCATCAGTTTAAAAAAGCAACTGGAAAAAAGGTTATACATATATTTTAAAATTCCAAACTACCGCACGGTACTCCTGATATTATCGAAGGCAAGTTCTTACACACTGCATCCGATGCAAATCCAATAAAATTTAAAGCTAGGAAACTCTAACCGAAATCTCGTGCGTCAACAATCTATTCCGAAGCCGGTAGACCGCTGTGGCTTATTATATTTCCAAAATAATAATAAATAAATATCACTGGATAAATTACACTAATTGATCTAACCCCAAAGCGAATAATTTGCGTGCGACACGAATGTTAATCGACGATACTAATACATAAAAAATACACATATGAATACTACTAAAGTATTTATAATTTATATATCTATAACGTGTTAAGGTGTTTATTGAATACTAGATGTTGCCAGCGACTTGTCCGCGCCGAGTTCGTTTACTCCGCACTGCCCCTCCCCCGTATTTTTGAGTTTACCCCGGACATACATACAGACAAACGGAAAAACAGACAAACAGACAAAAATTCTAAAAACTATATTTTTGGCTTCGATATCGATTGTAGATCACGCCCCAAGTATTCTTAAAAAAATATTCAATGTACAGTTTTGACTTTCCTACGATTTTATTATATGTATAGATAAACTTAAATATATTAAAAAAACACCCAAACCCAACAAAATATAAACATGCTCATACATGGGTGATTCTTCAATGTTGAGGATAATACGGTTCCAGGCAGTTTTCTTTTTACTGTTATAACTACGATGAAGAAAAACAATGTTTTCCTATTCCATTATTACTTTTTTAACTATCAACAAGTAAAAGAAAAACATTTCTTATAATTAATTAACAAAAAAACACAAAAATCTACTGAAAACGTCATTATTTCGCGTGTCCAGATCACCTGTTCTTGGCTATTTGGTCTTCTAAAATATTCAAATACCACTTAATAAAATTATTTATAGTAAAAAATTGTATTTAAAGGTCTATTGTTTCTGTTTCTTAACAATTTAAAGTATTAACTTAATTCTAAAATAGTAAAACACTCTTTCAAAAGTTTGTCACAAAAAAAGCGTCATTGTAAAAACAGGAATAGTTTTCAAATTTTTTCCACGATGATTGCAATTTTGGGGCATGTTTCGTGCCTACCGGATGCCCCTCGGTACTCTTCGGTTAGGCCACACACTTTGAACGGATTAGACAGGTCATATTTTTCTCAAAGTAAGCTTGAATATGGTTCTTCGAAATTTGTCATCTTTATAATCATTCTCCTTATTGACTTTATCGTGGTAAATAATATGTTCATTGATTTTATTCATGGCTTTATTTATGTATTGAACTGCAAATAACTCCCCATAGATATTTATTAGCTGTATCTAATCTTTTAAGACAAATTTCGAGATGTTTTCTGGAATTTGTCATTATTGCTGACATCATTATCCTGAAAATGGCTGTTGAGAATAATGATGTATGGGTTAGAATAATGATTTGCGGATTTTGAACAATGACAAATGTTGAGAATAATGACGTCAATACAATTATTAGCATATATAACCATTAAAATAAAGTAAGCTGGTACATAAATTGATTAATTTTTTTCGTAATGTCTGCAGTTGTTTTGGGAAAAAAATCAGCACGCCTAGAAGTAAGGAATCCTATGAGAATCGTAAAGCCCAATATAAAATGTGTCAGAAACGGAGGTATCAACAAATGATTATTGATCTAGAACTGCTAGCCTTAGAACAAGTGAGAAGGCGACAGAATATAAAAAAAGAAAGAAGAGCGTAAACTGACGAGTATTGCTGCACCGCGCCATTTTTGCTTGCTAGGTTACGTCTAGTTATATAAGAACATATATAAAATAAGACTCGCTCATATCGAACAACGTTCATTTCAGCGGTCATTTGGGAGGAAAGGCTAACTTAGCCCCCAATAAGCTTGGTGTACTCAGCAGAGTAAAGCTTTATCCCAGTCCATCACCTCCAACTTTACAAGACCCAAATTCGACCTCACATGGAGTACTGTTCCCACCTCTGGGCCCGAGCTCGTCAGTACCAGCTCCTTCCTCTTGATTGCATTCAACGTAGAGCGCACAGTATTTCGCCTAGAACATGCTAGGTGGACAAAATTCATGTTATCATTTCCAGGAAATCTTAATTGCAAAACGTAAACAACACCCCTAATCTCCAGATTCCAAGAATCGGTTGTTTGTCAAATGCTTAACTGATAAGGAATAGTGGTTAGAAGTCAGGTATTGAGTTTAATGAAATCGTTACAGTCAATCAGTTGCAGTTTAGTGACACTTTCGTACACATCCATAGTGGCTTATAGTTAATATTTTGAGTGTTTGTGATGGATATCAACACGGAGGGTAAGTCCTATTATTTAAAAAACCTTTTTTAAAATCTGAATCTGTTCAAATGAATTTTAGGTATAATTTTAACATAGCTTATATATTTTAACGTATTTTTTTTATGAAAGAATAGTTTTAAAGAGTTAATTTTGCAGACATTCACCTTTATCCGGGCTAGTTCTTTGATATATCATAGGAAATACTTTATTCTTCATAAAAATACACAAATTGTTTAGCACACTTCAGTACAACATATTCTTTTCTTTTTTTTTCAGAACGCTTATACTCTATTTCTAGGGTAGAATTTTTTGAAGAGTGGTTGAAACCCACAAAAAATGAAAAGAACTCGGGTATATATGAGTACCTTTCTTCAAAATTTCACTTTGGTAACATTACTGAATGTAGCCAAAAAGAAATAAAGTTGAAGATATCCAACTTTTCCAATAAAATTGGTGTCAAATGGTTGGCTTCAGGAAAATCGAAGGAGCGTTTTTTAATTAAAAATAAGACCTGGCTGGATGAAGAAGATATACAGTTTACTGTGAGTTCTTTTGAGCCACAACCATCAACTTCGAGTGAGGCTGTGATTTCAGCAGGAAGGCCTCGCAAAGAATTCGAAGAATCGTCGTTTAAAACCAAAAAACGTCGAGTCGTGGATCTCGTAGAATCGCGAAGTGTCAGTGAATTGGTGACAGCTGCCGAAATTGCTGCGCGTTCAGCAGGACAACGGAAAATTGCCAGCGTAATTAGAGACATTAGTGAAAGCTCAGTTATTAATGTTAAGTCTAAGGATACCAGTAATGTTAATCCTAGGCAGTTAAGTAGTGACGAAGCGTTAGCTTACTATATAGATTCTAAGTCAACAACACATGCGTACAAACAAACAAGAAAGTGGTCTATGAAGGCAGGACATAATGTGTTTCCATCATATTATAGTTTGACAAAATCTAAACAGGCCTGTTATCCTGCACAGGAGCACATTGCTGTAACAGAAACACGTGCTGAAATAAATTTGCAAGCATTATTAAACAAAACAGTGGAACGTTTAGTATTAGCACAGCATGAAGTTATCAGCAGTGTCCTCGCAACAAGTTCGTCTTTTACACTTGTAAGTAAATGGGGATGTGATGGAAGTTCTGGGCACAGCACATACAAACAGAGATTTGAGAACACTGAAGATACGGACGAATTTCTTTTCGTATTTTCTTTAGTTCCCCTTAGATTATATGATGGGGCCAAAATTGTTTGGCAAAATCCTCGGTCTTCATCAACATTGTATTGTCGCCCAATCAAATTAATATTTGCTAAAGAAACGAATGACTTCACGTTAACGGAGACAAATAGATTGTTGGAAGAAGTTAACGCTCTTCTTCCAACACGTATCGACTTTGGTGATTCTCAAATCTCTGTGAAACACGAACTTTTGCTGACAATGACAGACGGAAAGGTATGCAACGCTTTAACGGAAACTCGTTCAACTCAAAAGTGTTTCATCTGTGGCGCCACCCCCAAGACGATGAATGATGAACCCGCGAACTTCAACAGCAACCAAGATCATTTTGGCTTTGGTTTATCTACACTTCATGCTTGGATTCGTTGCTTCGAATGCCTTTTACATATCAGCTACAAGTTGAATATTAAGAAATGGCAGGCTAGAAGCAACGAAGACAAAGCAGATATCAAGGTTCGTTCCGACGAAATTAAGTTAAAATTTAAGAACGAGATGGGACTTATTGTAGATAAACCAAAGCCAGGATTTGGTTCTTCAAACGATGGAAACACGGCTCGTCGGTTTTTTAAGAATGCTGAGATGAGTGCTCAGATCACGGGATTGGATGTTGAAATCATCAAACAGTTCGATGTAATATTGAGGACTTTGTCTTCTGGATTCGAGATAAACTTAGTTGAATTTAATAAATTTTGTCTTGAAACCAGAAGACATTATCTAAGTCTCTATTCGTGGTACTGTATGCCTGCTACTGTACATAAAATATTAATTCATAGTACAGAGGTCATCAAAGCTGCATTGCTTCCAATTGGGCAGCTTTCCGAAGAGGCTCAGGAAGCACGTAATAAAGATTGCCGCAGATTTAGGGAGTACAACACCCGCAAGTGCTCGCGTGTTGCCACGAACAGAGACTTGCTGTCAATGTTGGTTATAACATCTGATCCCTTGATCAATAGCCTTCGAGAGATTCCCCAAAAAAAGCCGGAAAAAATATGTTCAGAGGTTTTAAAGTTAATTTTAAGCCCTAGTATAGTAGAATCAAGACTGGAAACGTCATCATATTATCGCACAGTTCCACAAAATGATGACGATTACACAGTAAACGATTCATCAGAAGACTCTGATGATGATTATTAGGTTACGTTATGAAATATTATCTTTGCTGCTTAGTTTTAGTTTTCATGCATATATTTTCTTTTATTGTAAATAAACCTATGATTGTTTTGTTACTATTTGTAATTTTATGTATTTAGATTTATATTGTACATACCTCTTGATACTTATTCGATCTGAACTGCATGCAATTTACAGCATTCATAGTACTCGCTAAGTTAATTGTTGCTCATATATTATTTTTGAAAATATTTTTTTGCTATCATAATTTTTTTCGTTTTTTATTACAAAAACATGACTACCCATATTTGAAATAAGTAAGAGCATCGTTATATAACATAAAATAATATTGTCCACCTAGCATGTTCCACGCGATACACTGTGGAGCGGTTCGAATCGTCGACGACCAGGCTATTTCTAATTGGCTTGACTCTTAGGCGTTGCGCAGAGATGTAGGTTCGCTCTGCATCTTTTACCGCATTCATAATGGGGAGTGTTCCGACGAATTGTTCGGATTAATTCCTGCCGTTAAATTCCATCATCGGACATCGCGTCAAAATTTAAAGTTCCATCCTCACCACCTCGATGCCTGGAAAACCACAACAGTGCGCCTTTGTCGACACTGTTTGCCTCGCACTACTCCTTTATGGAATCAATTACGACTTGGGGACCTTCAAGAAACGAGCTTACTCATTTTTAAAAAGCCGACAACGCATCTGCAAGACCCCTGGTATTGCAGATGTACAAAGGTACTGCTTTTACCATTAGGTGCAGTACCTTTGCTCATTGGCCCCCTCTACTATAAAATAAAACAATGGAAAGATTAATTAAGAAACTAAAAGATCAGCCGAAGCGAATCTTTCAGAATTGCCAACCCTTTAGGAGTAATTGCCCTTGCCAAACACATTAAATGTATCTCTTCCTATGCCATCGGCAACGACAATATCAGTTAGCGCATGGTGGCTTCACTGCTCCCCGTCCTAACATATATTATCAATTTTTCCCTTTTTTCTGGCACTTTTCCTTAAGCCTAGAAGACAGCTCACGTCATTCCTTTTCCTAAAATCTCAGCTCCTACTAATTTCTCTAAATATCGCCCTATACCAATTCTTCCATATTTGTCCAAGATTTTGGACACGCAGTTTAGCCCTTACCTGCAGGATAGTAATTTGTTCAATCCGTATCAATCTGGTTTCCGTTCGGGGCACAGTACTGTTACTGCTATTGTTAAAGTCACTGATGACATAAGCTATTGGTAATAAACAACCTACTTTATTGGTTTTCTTGGACTTCAGTAACGATTTTATCTCTGTGGACTTTGATGTGCTGCTTGGAACTCTTCGTTCGCTGAATCTTTCCCCTTAGTCTGTATCCTGGTTTGACTCATATCTCCGAGATCGTTCTCAATGTGTTCATTTCGAGGATTCTTTCTCAGGTTTTAGTAAATTAACAGTTGGTATTCCACAGGGGGGTGTTCTAGCTCCACTCCTATTTTTCGTGTTTATCAACATAACATCCAATGCCATGTCTTCCAGTTTTCATTCGTCATCATCATATGCGGATGCGGATCATATGCGGATGATCTGCAATCGTATCGTCCTTTCTCTGCTTCGGATGTTCTTGAGGCAATCAGCGCTATATATGAGGATCTGTCGCGTATTCACTCATGAGCGGAGTCATCTGGTTTATTAGTAAATCCCAAAAGTTACAGTTTTTAATTATAGGTAGTGGAAATGCTAATGTTCCTGATCTCGTATATAGCAGCAGTGTTATACTGTATAGCAAATCAGCTAAAAATCTAGGTCAAATTATAAGTGAAGATATCTCTTGGAATGCTTGCTTATATATCAGAAGTATGCAAAAAAGTTCATTCCACCTTTCATTCTATCAAACGTTTGCAAAGATTTCTTCCTTTTAAGATTAGAGTTATTTTAGTGCAAACATAAATCATTCCTTTATTAAGATTATGCTGATATTTGCTATCCTGATATCACAGAAGAAGGCCTGAATAAACTCGAGCGCTTACAGAATGTAGGAATTCGCTTTGTTTTTGGTTTTAGAAGATTTGACCATATTTCCAATTTTAGAACATAACTCACGTTGCTTCCTATTCGGGAGCGCAGAAACGCTCAGCAGGAACGCTCCGCAGGAACGCAGACGAGCTTTTCATCGATATTACAACCAAATCTAGTTGTTTTGATTGTAATATCGATGAAACGTGTATCCATAGGTATAATAAAAACCATATCCCAAATAATAACTGTAAGTACACTGAGAATATTAATCCAAATCCTGTCGTTTCATTATCTAGTACACATAAAAAAGAGAGCCGCGATCCAAATCTCAGAAAAATAAATATCCTTTCCTCCTATTTAACCAGTGTTATACTCTTAACAATGTTTAGTGTTATCTATTTCGATTTTATTTCTTAGAGCTGATAGTTATTAGTTAATATAATGTGATGCAGGATATAACAATTGAAAAATAATAAAAATATTGTTATATTTTAATTATATACAAGAAGTTATATTTCTGTTCATCAATATGTAACTTTTTGATTAACATTATATTGTTAAATTATATTAATTACACAAGAATTTATGTTTGTGTTTATCAATGCCTGATTTTACGACTAAATATAATTATGTTGATTCTTAATATTTTGTTTTATTTCAATGATAAGTGCAATAAAACAGGTGTAAAATCATTATACTCAACAAAAGTCATTTATCCTAATTAAATTGTCATTATTGTCAAAAAATCGTCATTGTATTTTTAAAATTTTTCGAATATCTGCCTAAATATTAATAATACAAAGGTGCCTCTTACTCCGATATCAAAGATTTGAATCAAGTAACAGTTCTAGTACTCAACACTTGTTGTGCCACGAGGTTTTTTTTTTCACCAAATCATTGAAAATATATTACGATCGAAGAATGACCCACATATTCTTCTTCATGTCGAACATCGAACCCAGACCCTAAAAATAGCGTAGTCAGGGTCGCTAACCATTGGACCATAAAAGCGATCAAACTAATAGAATCAAATTATTCAATATACATACCGTCTGGCAAGTCTTGCTTATTGGCAAAGATGAGTATAATAGCGTCGCGCATTTCGCGATCGTTAATAATTCTATGTAACTCTTGACGTGCTTCGTCGATACGGTCTCTGTCTGCGCAGTCTACCACGAATATGAGACCTTGTGTACCTGGAAAGTTAATATATCCGAGCTTCAATCGACAAACGTTATACTACAATTTATATATTGTACAAACCGCATCTTAATTTTCCCCTGTGTTGGTGCGGGCTCCTTTGAAGAATAGACCAACTGCCGTTTTGCCAAGCAGGTCGTAAAAGGCGACCGATTGGCTATGCGAGTCACTATCATCGTGGCTCCTAGATGGTAGAGTTCTTCATTGTCTCACCCGGGTCTGATACCACCGCCTTACCTATTCCTGCGGGAATAGCGTCAGTGCTTGTCACTGTTGTGTTCCGGTTTGGAGGATAAGGTAGCCGGTAAACTTATGCATGTGGCATTAGACCTCACCACAAGTAACGCACCAACTTTGGTGTCTATAGGCGATGGTTGACTTTTTCCATCAGGAAACCGATTTGCTTGCTATATAAATCCCTATTTTCCGTGGTCATGACATCACGCGTGAATTGGCTGAACCGATTTCGTTAATTCTTTTTTTGTTGTGTTTGTAACTGTCGGGAGAAGGTTCTTATAAAAGAAAATAATAAGAGAATTGCGCGGAAAATTAGAAAATTAACCACCATATAAAGTTCAATTCGGCTGACTGAAAAGACAATCCCGTATACTCATATAAATTACGTGTCACGTTGTTCGTACGTGTATTTCTAATACGTATGGCAAAACAATATTTGCCGGGTCCGCTAGTAATATAAAAAAAATCTAATCCTAACAAGACATTGCTTCATCTACCACCTTGTGGTCCCGGCTGTAACGCGTTCGTTAAAAACTTTTAGGTGTTAAAAGACCAGAATGTAAAGAAGTCATAGTCTCAAGCGAATGGATTACTGGAGGTTGAAAGATCGCTCCAGTTTCCCTTTCAACAGCACAATATTAACTTCAGAAGCTCAGGGGCTGCTGAAAATTTGGAGATTTTTGTACTGACATCAACATTTTTCTTTTCCTACCCAAATGTTCTGGGTCATTACAAAGCCACAACTGGACCTGACGGTAGACTGGGAATATGTGGAAACGAGCTGTGACTTGTGTTAGAGGCAGTAAACACAAATTAAATGTATTCTTTGTATATCTAAGTTGCTGCGACTTGCAGCCCGCTGGATCATAAAATTTTTCGGTGAATCCCACGGGACGGAACTTATTTTTCTGGGATAAAACGTATCGTAGGTGCTATTGCAGGTTATCATATATCTGAGCGCCAAATTTCACCCATATCGGTTCAGCCATTTTAGCGTAGAACAAACATCCAACCATCAAGCCACACAAACTTTTGCATTTATAATATTAGTAGAACTAATATAAGACTACTGTTAAGGGAATAATTTTTATTGTCACCATAAAAATATTTAAAAAAACATTCGCCAACGACAGGGAGCAAAGTAGGATCGACTGTGATATTGAGGAATAACACTGTTCCACTTGCTTAATTAGAGTGTTTCTTTAGGGTCGTTAGAAACTTCAGTTTTTTTTAATAAAATTAATAGAAAAGAGGTGTAACGACCAAAAGAAAATCGGTAAAAAAAATGATTTTTGTTTACAGCTTTTTTATTTTTGGTTCTAAGACTAAAAGTTACAGAGCCAAAGTTGTAGAATGAGAATTTAATCTGTAACAAAAAAGGTTTTGCAAATATTTTGAACTATCAATAATTTGCCATATAAATCATAAAAAAATGCATATACATGGGGCACACTAAAAGTTTTGCACTTCTAGCTAATCGGAACTATTTGAATTTCGAATGTTAAATTTTTAAAACGTTGCAACCTTCTTAGTAATAAAAAAAACAATTGGCGGGAAATGATTTGTCAATTGTTTTTTTATCACACATCAAAGTTTTACGTACGCAACGAAAATGGAATAAAGTCGAAAAGATTTTAGAGCGATGACTTTTTATGATTTTAAAAGTTCTCTTTCTCCGCAAGACTGTGCCGCTCGTCTTCAAAATGCTTTTGGGAGAGAAGCACCTTGTTTGAGCACCATGAGGCGATGGTTTGCTGAATTTCAGAGAGGTCGAGTTTCTTTACAATTCGAGGACTATTGGGGATTGGTATGAGCCAAATTCAGAACATTTTACACGAAGAATTGAAAGTTTGGAAACTTTGTTGTTGTTGGATCCCTGATGAACTGACAGCGGAGCAGAAGCGAACTCTCGCGTGAAATGGTACTCACAGATGCTACTGAAGTACGACCACGGACATTCTAATGCTGTTTATGACATTGTCACAGGAGACGAGACGTGGATTTATTGTTTAGAACCCGAAAAAAACAGCAATCTTGTGAATGGGTGTTTGAAAATAAGAACAGGCCAACAAAAGTGAGACAGGCGAGAAACGTTGGTAAAAAAATGATCGCGTTTTTTTTCTCAGCTACGGGTCCCATCTGTACAATTCCACTTGAAGATCAAAATATTGTTAATGCCGAGTGGTATTCTACCATTTGTTTACCCAGGGTGTTAGAAAAAGTTCGCGAATGACGACCCAAAAGTCGCATTTTCCTACACCATGATAACGCTTCTTCACACACGGTCAACAAAACAAAGTCATTTTTAGCTTCCCAAAAAGTACATCTCGTCACTCATCCTGCGCATAGCCCCGACCTAGCTAGCACCCTGTGATTTCTGTATTTTCCCCAAAATCAAAGATTTGATGAGAGATTTTACTTTTACCAACTCCGAAGAGGCAGTGATAGCGTTCAATCAGCACGTAGTAAACATTCAGATCTGTGGTCCTCCTGTTTTAAAAAATGGTTTGATCGCATGAAAAAATGATTAAAATGTAAAGGAGATTATTTTGAAAAGCAATAAACATAATATTTTGGTTATAACATGTTGTTTTTTAAGTTACGCAAAACTTATAGTGTGACCTACGTATATTACAATATTAGTCAATGATAAAAAGGGATACATCCCTTTGGTGGCCGCGAAGTAAGGGTTGTCACCCGACAAACTTGAATTTAACTTCACATAAAAATGTGAAAAAATGTGAAAAACACATGTCTAAAAAATAAATGCGTCCTCTAAAAGATGTAACCCCAAATTAAACTTTTCAGTATTTATCAAGCGGGCGAAACCGAATGAACTAATTTTATTAATAAACATTTAGTTACCTGTATAATAGTGCCTCCATAACGGTCGTATTTTGTCTTGCCCGCCGACGTCCCAAACGTTGAATTTTACGTTTTTATACGTAACGGTTTCAACATTGAAACCGACCGTAGGTATCGTTGTGACTGACTGACCTAATTTTAACTTATATAAAATAGCTGTAGCATATTGTAAGGAAAAAGCTTTTATGTACGAACACAATCACATTGATTTAAATGCTACTTGAAATTTGGTAGAGTATGACAATGGAGTGAGGTTTTTTGTTATAAACTTGTAGTCAAAAGTTACATCCAATTAATCCAAAGTGTTCGCTACGCATACAAATATAAAAGTTGACAGGTAAAAGACTGTACGTATTGAAGGACACGACAGTTATTGGTCATATGACCATATTATGTGACCAATAAAAATATAATAAAAGTAGAATATTGCTCAACTTCAAAGTAAACCTTAACGTAATTAGTGTAGTAATATTAAAAATATGGTCAACGTGCGGGCTATAGGAGCGCGCCATGCTAAATGTACACGTGCCGAGGCGGCAAATCACTGTTTCTAAATAATGAACATCAATATATACAGCCTGTTTTTTTAGCCGTGAGACTTAGGAGTGTACTCAGTATTCGATTCTGAACCCAAATATCTATAAAATATATGACCTTAATTTTTGACCAATTATCCCATAAAATATTTAAATCATAAATATATACGGCACGCGTACGTATGTTTCTATAGATACACACGTAAGCGCGCCGTGAGACAATGAACTACTACAACTACTGTGGCGTGAGCGCTGGTCGAGAACCCCGCGCGCCCATCAGTAGGGCCAGTGAATCACGATGTCCAGATGAGTTTCCGCGAATGCAATAATATTTTTGTGAGTGTTATATATACTATATAGTAATAATAACAATGTTATCAGTGTTCCAGTGGCAATTGGTATATGGGACGTGCCTATGCGTTACGTAATGATTAAGTGTCCCAAATAACCAAATATAGAAGAATAATTCAACAATTGAGATTACTGTTCAATATTAATTAAGTCAAATTCGATCATTCTGAAGAGGATGATACCATTTACGCCAGAAATACTGAGGTAAATATTAGCTGTGTCTTACACTTTTATTTGTGTCTAGTTTATTTTTAAATTATAACACGCTTAAAACATTTCTTATCATTTAGTGCCTAGGTATTTTTGTCTGTTGTTCCTAGCTAAACCGGGAACAAAGTATGAAGGAAAAACATTACATTACATTGTCTACCTACCTACTTCTGATATTATTATAATGAGTTGTGAATCGTAAAGACTAGCGTAACGACTACGATGACTAGGGTAACCATGAGTCACGAGATTTTGACATTTCAATTACTGTTTTCTTGGTTGTTTTTTTTAAATATGTTTATTCAATATGTATAAGCGTGAATTTCCACGGCGTTGATTCCGTCCCACGGCTTAAAATATGTCCCGCATATGCGCGGGTGTTCATACACAAACACTTTTATTGGGTGATTAGGCCAAAATTTAAGTACCTAGTTTTTTACATATTCGGTATCAGAAGTACTGAACATTCTCCTTCAGTATATGTACAGTCATACTAGTAAACTTGTCTAGATTTCCACGCCTATCCTGTCTTATCGGTCTCCTTTATTTTGCCGTGAAGTTATACATCTATGTTTATATAACACTAGCTGACTCGGCGAACTTCGTTACGACTAACAGTTAATGATAGAGCAGTTCATTCATTTATTAGGATAATAATTATAAATAAAATATGAATTGAAAAAAAGTAATTAAAAAATTTAATAATTATTATGCTCTTCCTGACGCCGAAGTCTCACTACGTTAAAAAATTATGGATGAACCAGTCCGAATTAAAAAAAATATTTTTGTGTTTAGCCATTTTAATAAGGAGCTTAACATAGCCTACTTTTTTACCCGACTCAGAAAAAGGGAGATATTGTTTTTGGGTCCCGCGAACGTCGCAACTGAAAATAACATCAAGTCGTTTTGTTCGTATATATATATATATATATATATATATATATATATATATATATATATATATATATATATATATATATATATATATATATATATATATATATATATATAATGAACACCCAAACAAAAAAATACAAACATCTATGCTCATCACCCGAGCCGTCGATTGTGTAGTCAGGGTCACTAACCACTCGACCAACGGGACGGTCAAACGCGGATCCAAGGGAGGGGGCCTCCCTTGGATCCGCGTCACGCGATCCGCTCCCTCGTCTGAGATTTTTTTTTTTTATGTTTTTAGAAAACGAACAGGTGAAATGAGCAAAGATTGCCCTCCCCTGAAACAAATCCTGGACCCACGCCTGCCCTCATGATCTGCGTCAAATTGGGTAACTTTAAGACCAAAGAGGCAGCCGATAGTATTATTAATATGAGAATATAAAAGGGCGGATCAATTTTGTCTAATTAAATTAAAATTTATGTAGTATTCGCCTCTATGTTCTAAGTGGTACGGTGTCAATTTTGATATCACGAAGTCCCGGGTTCAATTCCCCGGTCGAGCAGTTCAAAAATGTGTTCTTTCATTTTTTTGATAAAAACAAAGTTATCCGGGTTTGGATAAGTGCCCAGTTGGCGACAGACCTATCACATTGTAGGGCAGAGTATTCAGCTAATCGTAGGTGGACTGGTTGTGACTCTGCTTGTCTCTTCGGGGATACGGCCGTAAAGATACTTTAACTTAATTTGATGTATTTAGTACCCTGAAAAATTGGTTACGCTGAAATACATTACGAGAAGAGCTTTTATAATAATTATGCGCGTGAAAAGCCTTTTTTAGTTCATCGCTATATGGTGGACGTTCCACGTACCCGAACAAAGCGGTTTGACTCGACATTCTTGATGCGAACCGCAAGGGACTGGAATATGCTTCCTGAGTCTGTGTTTCCTGACGGGTACAACCTGGGGATCTTCAAAAGAAGAGTGAACAGGAAACCTTCTAGGGAAGCGCGTTCCATCTTAGGCCGCATCTTAGCTTACCATTAGGCGAGATCGTGGTCAAGCGCTTCCCTATCGACAGAAAAAAAAAAACGATATAATGGCTCATTTCAGTGTTTGGTCCTATAGCTTTCGCCAGAATCGGACTAATTGGATTTAAAAAAGTAAATGAAATTCAGCATTAATAAAAAATGGTTTGTAAAAGTGATTCTAAAACAGCTCAGATTTAGGTAATGTGTTTATACCCAGTACCTAGAACACGTATAGCTGTATGTTTTGGTTATCGTAAGGAACAAGGGATAGTCGTTAACACTGGCAAAATGTGGCCATAAACCATCTTTCCTCCTTCCACATTTCCAACCACAAACCCATAGAAATCATGATGAACCAGACTCTTTAGACTTTCGGTTTCAGTATTGGTCAGTCCGGTCAGATTTGATAAAAAAATATGTTTGTTTTTTTATGACCATTTTTTTATTGTATCATTCTTTTTACACTTTTATTAGATATCTCTTTCATACATAAAACCTCAGTCTCCTGTAGTACGTCTCTATGATACTAACTAAAGCATTACATTCAGTAAAATAATCAGAGCCAATATTTTATCCATGATGCAGAACAGCTGATACTTTCAAAGCTTACCAGAGAAAACCTCAAGTTAGCCTTTCCGGTAAAAGCAAAAATCTACAGTCAATGAATGGTTTGTTCTCATCATATTATTTTACAATTAAAACACATATTATATTTATTATTTGAATTAATACGTGCACGCTCGATTACGTATGTTCGTCTCACGCACGCAGAGCTTGAAACACGTTTAAAAAAATACCGATAAATAGACATTCGTAACGGTTTTTATAAAAGGTTTCGCATGAAACGAATCTGAGAAGAGCATTTCCTAAATCTGGTTTGAATAAAAACCGTGGATTGGCACGTCACGCACTATGCGGACAAAAATTGTGAGTGGCGAACGACGAAAAAATATTTTAAAAAATCTCTGTAACCGATTTATTGCTTCTAAACCCTTATAATTTTGCTCCATACAGAAACTGGTATTTTTGAGGATAAGGTAGAGCCAGACCTTAACAATACGGTTTGAAAAACCGGTATTATTAATCGGTAAACAAGCCGGTAAATTAACTGGAAAAACGGTATTATTAACCGGATCATTAACCGGTAAATATGCCCTACGCGCACGTACGCACACACGCGGATACGTTATACTCTCTTACGCTTTTTTTATCGATGAGGGGGCAAACGAGCAGGAGGTGCACCTGATGGTAAGTGATCACCGCCGCCCATGGACATCCGCAATACCAAAGTTCTTGGAGTTGCGTCGCCGGCCTTTTAAGAATGAGATTTTACATTAAACATTTACACACTGTCACTGCATTGTTTTGAACTCTTATAAAAGGATACTAGTCTTTCCAGCGGCATCGAGGCCCAGCATCAATATCCTCATCTCCTTGTTGCCGAAGATCTTCGATAAAAGTTTCCCCATACTGCCGAGCTCGCCTCAACCGCACTACTGAAAAGAAAAACAAATTACTGTTTTTTTATATTATGAGATAGCAAACAAGCAGATGGCTCTCTTGATAGAAAAAGACAACCATCGCCATTAATAACCAAAGATGTTAGCCATCCGTAGGGCGAAGCGTTAACGCCACTTACATAAGTTTACCAGCTACCTCACCCTTAAAACTGGAACCCGACAAAGACAAGCATTGACACTATTGTAGCATTATCCACCAAACATGGTTTCTTATTTTTCTAAAGTATCATCAATAGAGCTTGATAATATTAAAAAAAATCTGCAAAAGATCTTACAAAATCATAGGTTAGTCAACAAGGAGATGGCTCTCCTGATAAAGATATAAATCCAGACTAATATAAATGCGAAACTGTGTCTATCTGTCGGTCTGTCTGTCTGAAACACTATCATATTTCATCGGATTTCGAATTTTGATGAAATTTGGCAAGTAGATATTAGAAGACGCTCAGATATCACAAACATGGGCTACTTTTTTCAACGCCATTGACCTACCTATATACCTCTTTCGGATCGGACAGGGTTTCCTTTACAATCTGTATATAGTTAGAGTTTATTAATTGAAAAACATTTTTTCTTCGTACATCGGTAGCATTGACAAAGATAATTCATTCCATTTTTTCAGCATGTCAAAACATTTTTATGTCACATCACTCAAGCTCCAACAACGAACGGATGACGCCAGCGACACAATACACATTAATATAACAGGACAAATAATTGGCTGACACTTGGCATTTTTATACACTTGACCTTTACGGCTCGTGTTTGATGAAGTTTATTAAAGGTTAGTCGTTTCATTTATTTCAGGTCCTACGTTTTTTGTTTTCTTTTGAAATATATTTTTTATATTTTTTTACATCATAAGGAAACAAACAAGCAGATGAGTCTCCTGATGGAAAGAGTCAACCATCGCCTATAGACACCAAAAAAATAAGTGCATTGCTATCTTGTGTCGAGGTCTAATGCCATATACATAAATTTACCGGCTACCTTACCCTCAAAACCGGAACACAACAGTGACAAACACTGACGCTATTGCGGCAGGAATAGGTAAGGCGGTGATACCAGACCCGGGTGTGACAATGCAGAAATTTACCACCTAGTAGCCACGACGATAGTGACTCGCATAGCCAATCGGTCGCATTTTACGACCTGCCTGGCAGAACAGCAGTTGGCCTATTCTTCAAAGGAACCGAGACCAACACTAGGGAAAAAGGAGCCCGGGACCAACAGGGGGAAAAGGGTAATTTTTAAAAAAACAATCCTAAACAGAAAGTAGTGGCGACGATATAAATTTTATATTTTCGAATACGAAGTTGTAAGTAGATAAGTATATTTAATTAACAAAACGCCTTTAAACTTTCTGATTTACGGTGGGGTTATCACGTAACTCGCAATGCGAAATAATCGTAATTGTATAGTTATTGCAAGGCACATAATAGCCTTGTATATTAGTGGCAGTCATTGCCACTTGATTATTTTTGGTGGTGTGACATCGCAAAACATGCATCCAGTGACCATCAAGCAATTGACGACGTTGTTGATGATTTTTTCGTTTCGTTTAAGAGTCATCGCTGGTCGCTGGCGCATTGCAAACGTTAGGTGATACCCCTCCCGGTTTGTGATCTGGCAAGATGAGTGAAATTGCCATTTTATTTATTGAATTTGCAGGCATACGATTGAGTGGACCATCCACAAACAAGTAGTGACAACTGCATTTGCAACACAAAAAGTTAGTCGCAATCCTAAACCAGCTTCTGGGAAATTTGTTAACCTTCTTAAAAATTCCAATATCAAACCTACTCGCAAGAACGGTATAGGGTAAACTATTCCAGATTTTGACTGAGCGGGTGAAGTTTGTTTGAATTCTAAAATCCTGGCTCATTCGTTGACTGTTAGGCGGAACGAAGTTCGCCAGGTCAGCTTATATATCACGATACAGAATGAAAATCGTGTCAAATACTAATAAGGACGCGATTAAATCTTGACAGTTAACAAAACTGAAAGGAAATTTCGTCCCACAACATCGCCTACCTTCACCCGGCCTAGATATCGCGCGCTAAATAAAGGAAACAAGGGCTCTCGACATGTAATCTCGTGTCACGTATTGGATTCTACGCTAACCTGGTAATATTTAAGCGTAATAATACTCAGTTGTAATTGTGCAAGACTGTATATTAATTTTATATTAAATGTATAAAGGACACAAGGACCTTTGCCATGTTAATTCACGTATTGGATTCTACGCTAACCTGGCAATATTTAAGCGTAATTATACTCCCCAATAACTGAGCAATATTTTGTATAGGTATACTAATTTCATATTATGTTCATATAATTATATTATACAGGACACAAGGACCCTTGGCTTGTAAACTCGTATCATGTATTGGATTCTAAACTAATCTGGCAGTATTTAAACGAGCAAGACTATGTTTATTAATTTCATCTAGACATATAATAAAATCGTTGGAAAGTCAAAACTGTACATTGAATATTTTTTTAAAAGAATACTTGGGGCGTGATCTACAATCGATATCAAAGCCAAAAATATAGTTTTTAGAATTCTTGTCTGTTTGTCCGTATGTATGTCCGGTGTAAACTCAAAAAGTACTGCATGGATTTACTTCGTAAAGTAAGTAGGTCGGGTCAATATATAGGCTACATATTATCACGCTATCACCTACGGCGGAAGAGCTGTGCCGAGTAAACCAAGTCCGCGCGGACTAAGTCGTGAGCAACAGCTAGTATTATACAAAGGATACAAGGGTTTTGCCATATAATCTCGTGTCACGTATTGGATTCTACGCTAAACAAGCAGTATTTAAACGTAACAATACTCACTTGTAACAGATCAAAACTGTGTTTATACTAATTTTATCTATACATCTAATAAAATCGTAGGAAAGTCAATGTACGTCCGGGGTAAACTCAAAAAGTACTGCACGGATTTACTTCAAATTTTGCAAGAATATTATTAACAGGTCGGGTCAATATATAGGCTACATACTATCACGCTATCACCTACGGGGGAGGAGCTGTGCGGAGTAAACGAAGTCCGCACGAACGATGTCGCGGGCAACAGCTAGTATCACATAAAGGACACACGGGCCCTCGCTGTATGTAAGCATACTCAGTTCTAACAGAAAACTGGTACTAATTTGATGTCATACTAAACAGACGAAAGGTTCGTAAAAGGCGAACAATTGGCTATTAGATTCACTACCATCAGATAAGTAGGTGGTAGAGTTCTGCTACCTCTCGCCCGGGTCTGGTACCACTACCTTGCCTATCCTTGCGGTAGGCAAGGTAGCCTGTAAATTTATCTGGCAGCTATAGCAGGTTATCTGGCATTAAATAAGCGAAATATAAACAAACTACTAGCGGGGCAAGTTTTGTCCTATTGACCACTTTGTAATCTACTATTTTTACGTCGATACTTAATATATGAGGAAAGGGTCCTCCTTATGTAATTCTGTGCCATATATTGGATTCTATTGTATTCCACACTAGTCTAGACATAAATAAGTGTAATTACCTTAATGAACTTAATGAATTACATTTACCAAATATAGGAATTATTTTTAATTATTATCTAGATTCTAGATAAACAAGAAGGGCATGTAATCTCGAATAATATATTATATCCTGGATGTAAATAAGCATAATAATAATAACTAGGGATTGCCTATAGCCGAAATTCGACTGTAGGCTAAACTAAAAAAATCTTTTTTAAGGCGATAGCATACCTACGCCAAACTACGAAATATACTTCTCTTTGAAAGCCTACTACTCCTAAACGGTTAATCCAATAGTTTAAAATAATATACATTGTACGTAAAATATAATTAAGTTTAAATTTTATTTATTTAATACTTTATTGTACACTTATATAATGACAAAAAAATTAAACGATACTTAAAATAATGCACAAAAGGTGAGCTTATCCCTAACGACAGAGATTTCTTCCAGCTAACCCAGAAAGTGAAGCTGGGAAAGGAAAGTGGAAGGCATCGTGCACAAGCATAAAGACAAACACAAATTACATTGAAATTCTGATTATTCATACATTGCAAGGATAAGATTACACATAGATAAGAGAAGTCTAAAACGCAAATTGATCACTATAGTAAAGAGAAGAGGAGAGAAAAAAAACTACGACAATGACAGGTAATGCTCCTTAACCCGCTTCTTAAAAACTAGCAACGAGGGGCTATTGCGGATCTCAGTGGGTAGAGAATTCCACAATTTCACTGCGTGGACAGTGAATGACCATGAATACGTTTGAGAATGTGACACAGGAAAACGACGAAGAGAGCCAATATGTGAACGACATGGGGAATCGAAGGAATGCAAAAACGAGAAACGCTCACGAAGGTACTTGGGAGCAGCAGGATTGAACAATATATTAAACAGAAGGCAAAATCGATTTTTCAAATTTCATTGTTATTTTTGACGAAAAAAAATCGAATATCTCTCTTATTTTTACGAAAGAATTTTCTTATAACTTCCAAACTACTGAAACGATTTTGGTGATTTTTACACTTTATTACACATAATTTATTGCTTTATAAAATTTAAGTCCAAAATTTTAGAAAATCATTATAGTGTGCCATTAAATCAATAAAAACATTATTTCATTCGCGGACAGCGCTCGCGACGGGGAGGCTGTGTCGCACGCACCAACCACAAAACGAATAGATCCCTAATAACAGGCGAATGGCTTCTGTCAACACATCTGACTTATAGTTCCGATGTAAATGTCCATGCACCAATACCCAATCAGTGTCGACCAATCAGATTCTCTGTACATCACTATCTTTCACTGTGGCCTTGAGTAAGCCAATCACGATGTTGCAGCTCAGCTCAGCTAGTTGCCAGAATGCATTCAATACGGAAAATCGAACATTAGGCGTCTATGGGCTGTGTGGTCGATGGTCGCACGTCAGCGTACTCCGCTATCCACATTAGAGTCAAAGAGTAATATAATACAGATTGTACGTTTGGCACAGTAATAAGGTTGTGCTGTTTGAAAATTGGACATTTCGTTTACGCTTGAACGTTTTTAATAGTAGATAATAAGTTTGGAGCGGGAAGGCTGATTTTTTACAGAGGTTGTTCTTATAATGTAATTTAATCCCTTAAAGAGGTAAAAGGGGCGTTAATGATTGTATTAAAATAAATTGTTTATTACTTAAAATTTAGTATACGCATTTTTGAATTTAATCCCATAAAGAGATAAAAGGAGAGTTAATTTTTGAATAAAAAATGAATTGTTTGTTGTAGAAATTACTAAAAATTTAGTATTTATGCTTTCGAATACAATTAAAGAAATTTGTATTTTAGAATTTCTTTTAATTTCATCCATTAAAAGGATATAAGTTTGTATTAAAATAAAAAGTTTATTATCTAAACTCTCATAAAATTTAGTACCTATTTATTCAATTCAATTCTAATTGAAGAAACATGCGCGTAATGAAGTTCGGAGTTTCATCCCTTAAAGGAGTAAAAGTAAGTGTTACAATTCATATGAAAAATTAAACTCATGATCAACATAAATTTAATGAAATTTAGTACTTATGTTCTTCAACACAATTTAAAAATTATATATTTAGCTATTTCATAAATTTTATTCCTTAAAAGGGTAAAAAAAGCGTTTATGTTTGTATGAAAAATAGATTGTTTATTGTAGAATATTATAGAAATGATTTAAAACTTAGTATTTATGTTTTTTAACACAATTAAATGAATACGAGTTTAAGGTTTTTTAAATTTCATCCCTTAAAAGGATCAAAAATATGGTAAAGTTTGTATAACAAATGAAATTTGTTTCATCAAAATCTTTTTAAATTTATTAGTTATGCCCTTTACTTCAATTACATAAACGTACATGTAAGGAAACTTTGAGTTTTATCCCGTAAAGAGGTAAAACAGGGTATTAAAGGGTCTGAAAGCTAGTACTTTATCAATAATTTTGTTTGCGTGTGGACGCTGAATAATACTTTAAGACTATTCAGGTACTTGCGTACGTTTACGCTTGACTGTTTTTAATGGCTATAGATGGATAAGTATTTTGTAAATATTTTGTATAAGTGTTCAAAAAATAAAACAAATAAACAACGAATATAATTCAAGCAAGCGACTAAAAAGCAAAACTCTGAAGAAAAAACCGGTACTATTTGAAGGTGGTAAAGTCTTCGCAACCAGCGTGTTTGTATGAAGAGAGTAATGAACGTTTTTTTTTTTTTTTTTTTTTTATATATCATAAGATAGCAAACAAGCAGATGGGTCTCCTGATGGAAAGAGTCAACCATCGCCTATAGACACCAAAGATGTTAATGGTGCGTTGCTATCTTGTGGCGAGGTCTAATGCCACATGCAAAAGTTTACCGGCTACCTTACCCTCCAAACCGGAACACGACAGCGACAAGCACTGACGCTATTGCGGCAGGAATAGGTAAGGCGGTGGTACCAGACCCGGGCGAGACAATGCAGAACTCTACCACCTAGTAGCCACGATGGTAGTGACTCGAAAGCCATTCGGTCGCCTTTTACGACCTGCCTGGCAGAACGGCAGTTGGCCTATTCTACAAAGGAGGCCGGGACCAACACGGCGACACACGTGCAGGAAGCAAGAAAAATTTGCAAGGATCGTGACATATTGCACTCGGTTCTCTTTGCCTACTTCATAAGGGGACTGGCGTGAATATATATCGTTGTTGTTGTTGTTTTAGCAATAATCAGGACCGACGGTTTTTATGTGCTCATCCGAGGCATGGAAGTGGTAACACACCACCCGCCAGACTCCAAGCTGCTACTGAGATTTTTGAATTTTCGAAAAATACCTTAAATGAAACTTTAGGTTATCCCCTAGACTACGAGGCAGTTATTATAATCATTAGTTATTTTTTTCGACCTTGGTTTTTTGCAACACATCAACCCGGTTTTCGAACTACCACTTTACATATTCCTGCCGCAATAGCGTCGGTGTTTTTAATTGTCGTGATTCGGTTTTGAGGGCAAGGCAACATATGCATGTAACATGAATAGCAATGCACCATAACCCTGCTACATGAATAGCAATGCACCATTAACATTTTTAGTGTCTATAGGCGATGGTTATATGTTTCTATGAAGAAAACTGTTTACTTGTTTGCTATCATAAGAAATGAAATAAATATAAATAAATTAAATATATTATACATACAAATAGTCTAAATTAATCAACCTGTTTAATACCTTCCTTTTAATTTAAGCATATAGATATGCTTTCAATTAAATTAAATCCCAATTTTTCTTACGAGATTTTGAAACAAAAACTTAAATTTTTAAAAGGTTATTTAAGAGATCACTTTTTACAAATTCACGATTTCAAAGGTTTTGTTAAATATTAATTGTTAATTGTATGTATTAAAATAAAGTGCTACACGAGATGTATTGTATACTATATAAGAAGATAAGATACGTAACAGTCATTATTGTGTAAAATTGTCATATAATTCTTTTGTAGATTTTCGATATTAACTGTTTTTTCTTTCGATATTTATCGTTTTTCTAAAATGAATCGATAAATGACCGATTATTGGTTATGGGTTTTGAGTTTGCCAACATTCATTTGATTCATGATGATAGAAGTTCATATAGGTAAACAAAAATGTTAAAACATATCTGCATTCACTATATATACTCTTTGACGTTGGGATATGTTGGCGTGCGGGATAGTACTTACACTGCGCCTGTCAATAACTCAAGGTTGTTCGCAGGCTCACCTTAAGATTGACAAAAGCCTTTGCCCGTAAAGAAAATAGTTATATGTTACGTTATCATGTATATCACATGAATTTAGAAAGTGTAATTGTTTATTT
Source organism: Apodemia mormo (assembly GCA_036924255.1). NCBI lineage: Eukaryota > Metazoa > Arthropoda > Insecta > Lepidoptera > Riodinidae > Apodemia > Apodemia mormo. Next base: position 40,032,693 of record JAUPFN010000002.1, read on the forward strand.
TTATTAAATATATTTCTAGTGCATATTATTTAAATCAGGACTTTCCAATCAGGGGGCACGCTCGCCTAGGGAGGCGTAGAAAAATGTTAGGGGGGGGCATCGTACGTAATATGTAAGATTACATTTCCAAAACAAAAATTAACGAGTAGGTAAATAAGGAATCATAAAGGGGGGTATGAAAATATTATTTTTGGCTCGGGGAGGCTCGGCAAAATAAAGGTTGGGAAAGCCTATTTAAATATATTATTGATTTAAATATATATAAGGTATCTGCAGTCCTCTGCAATACTTTAACAATGCCAAATATCATACTGTCCGAATATTGTAGCGAATATCTACCGTTCTTGTCATTGTCTTATAAAGGGGTACGGAATTTTTCCTTCACCTATTAATATGTCAAAATATAGATACCATCTGAGCTAGATATTACTAAGTACTATTAACTCCGCTTAAGTTTAAAGACATTAACTTTCCCAGCGACCAGCTTAATCCGTATTCCGTAACTACAACGCTTGTATTCATGTACAATTGGAAACACGTCATTTTCCCATTATAATGAACAGAACAACTCCAGTCTCGTTAAAGAAATGGGCAATCCGCCTCTTTACCAAGCATTTCATAAATAGCAAACGAAGTCTGACTTGAATTTAAGGGATAGTTTGTTGTCGAGTTCTGCTTCGTTCCTGTCGTAATTACGTGCCTTACGTGCGTAAAAAATAAAATGTTTTTAATGTTTTATTTATTTAGGCAATTATAGTCTGCTCGACAAGTTGAAAATCTTCTAAAATATTACTAAAAATACTAATAATATTCTACTGCTCTTAAACAATTAAAGATGCAAAAAATGCATTTCGTTTTTTGTCAATATTTCATAAAATATTAATATTTAAAAAATTTCAAAAAAAGGTTCGGAAAGAGGAGGAATTACCCAAGAAAAAATTCTGAGATCCTGGAACTCTATCTCCCATATTTATAATTTTCACTTAACGCTGAAAATGGGTCTCCGCACGACATTTTTAGGTTTCGCGCACAGCCTCAAAAGCGAGTACGACACATAAATTAATTTATTTAAGGTATTGAATATTCTTTTTTAAATTTGAAAAAATTAAGATGTATTCTGAACACTATAAGTAATTTATTTCCGTTGGAAATTTTTCTTAAAATTAATTTTTCAACAAGTTAAACGATTGTTAACTAACAAAAGCTTCTCGTACTTCGGTCTTAATTGTAAATGAAAAAAAAATGTTTAAATAATTATCGTAAATTTCTTTCGCTTCGTGGAGTCTTTCGTATATACATTCTTAACAATATCACGCCATAAAAGTTAAAAAACATATTCATACTTTGCTTATAATAATTATTGTACTTGAACAAAAACTGAAAAATCCACGTAATGTTGTTAAAGCACATTTTCAGTTGTTTTAACACGCATAAAACGACCCAATAAAAACCGAGAAATACAAACATTTGTGCTTACACACTAATGCTTATCCCTTTCGGGTATCGAACCCAATTATTCTTATATTTGCTTTGTAATCATAAAGTGTGACTAAAACATAGTTTAAAATGACAAGTAAGGTAACATTCACCGGACACATTAGCATATCAACAAATGAGAAAAGTGATTTCATGTTACATAACAACTGGTGATAAAACGCGCATTAGTGTTGTTACATTACATCTAACAAGTGATGTAATCGTCTATTGAACATGCATGCACCATGTGACTCAACAAGGAAGTTGCCTTCGCACGATCGCAAAACTTGTAGTTTATAGCTTACTAGTAGCTATTTACAACTTCGTTCGCGTGACCAAAAATCATTACTTCCCTTAAACCGATCGGGTAAAAAAGTAGACTATGGACACCTCTGGTCAATACAGCTTCCTAAAGGTAAAAGAATTTTTAAAATCGGTCATATAGTTTTTGAGTTTAATCATTACAAACAAACAAAAAATCAAATGTTTCCTCTTTAAAGGTAATATTAGTTTAACTGTCTGAACATCGTAGCTTGACCCGTAAGTAGATTAACAGGTCATCAATACAAAACATTTCAAACAAGTTTTTCATTCACTTCATCCCTCAAGGATTGATTTTTGGAGAAAAGTAGCCTATACACCGGAACTTCAACTATTTCCTTTCTTATATCATAAGATAATAAACAGATCGCTCGCCTGATGGAGAGACAACCATCGCTTATAGACGCCAAAGATGTTAGCAGTGCGTTTTTATCCATGTGTAGGGTTATTAATGCCGCATGCATAAGCTTACCGGCTACTTTAATCTTCGACTCGGAACACAGCAACAGTCACAAGCATTGACGACACTATTGCGGCAGGAATAAATTACTATTATCTCGTCTTTGGCGTATTAAATTGAATCGTGTGTACTGCTTAGTGACTAGAAAACGAATTGACAGTATAGACTTCTCACCTTCACTATTACGCGTGTCTGTAAGTTAATTTTAAAGTGACCGTGGTCCCAGAAACAATTTTTTTTTATTAATAACAAGCTGAATTTGTGTGAGCAGCTTCGTTTTGACGAGACGCAATTTTTTTCCTTCCTCGTATAATCTCGAATCGGGTAATTAAAGTTAGGGGGCTTCAAACATTTTAATCCGGTAAAGGAAAAATATTTTAGGTATTTAAAAAATAACAATAATTATCTTTTTGGCTTTAATCGCTTGATTATTTTATGAAAAACACAAAAAAAAACTTTTCTATACATTCGATGGTTTCTGCGACGAGTTCTCCACTCTAAAGATTCAGAATTATGAGATTTGTTAAATTGATGTTAATCAATCTAAAATCAACCTAATTTTCTCACAACAGCTTGTTAATTATTATTATAATACAAGGGTTACTTTGTCCTACATGTAAAGTGGAATCTTTTCTTACTTCGACACTCTAAAGTATTCTTTATCTATCTTTATTAGTTACCCGATTCGAAATTTTTCGAAGATAGAAAAGATGGGCGACTCGTCAAAACGAAGCAGTTCACAAAAATGCAGGTTATTGTTGATCAAAACCTGGGACCACTGTCTATCATTGTCTCGCAAAGTTTCGATTGTTTCTAAAAACTAAAAAAAATCTAGACAAATCACTTGCATCGATCAAGCCCCAAAGTACCTAAGTTCATAAATTATGTGGTTGTGATATGAGTGCTAGTCAACGATACTAATTTTGCCGACAAACTAATTCTGTAGTAGAATAAAAAATATATAAATAATTAATCTATAGGTACTTTTTTTTTTCTTAGGCAGTTGGTCTGAATGGCTGTTACTGCGAAACCGTTTTGGTCCCGGGCTCCTTTGAAGAATAGGCCAACTGCCATTCTGCCAGGCAAGTCGTAAAAGGCGACCGATTGGTTATACGAGTCACTAACATTGTGGCTACTAGGTGGTAGAGTTCTACATTATCTCGCCCGGGTCTGGTATCACCGCCTTATCTGTTCCTGCCGCAAATAGCAATAGCGTCAGTGCTTGTCATTATCGTGTTCTGGTTTGAAGGGTAAGTTAGCCGGTAAACTTATACATGTGGCATAAGTCCTCGTCATAAGATAGCAACGCACCATTAACACCTTTGGTGTCTATAGGCGATGGTTGACTATTTTAATCGGGAAACCCCATCTCCTTGTTTTCTATCTTATAATATAATAAAACAGGATATTATGGCGAGAAGAATGCTCAGTCAAAGCATAAGTGTATGAGGCATCAGGATTTCAACTCGTTCATAACTCCTGATCAGGGTCTTCAGTGTTAACAGGCCGAACAGTGTGTCACGTTGCCGCCAGCGACGACATCGATGTCTGTGTGTGAATTGTGAAGTATAGGCTGTGACTGGATCATCAGGATCGAATAATAGTCAATAAGTGCAATTTCAATTTATATGTTATGTCGCCTCTGTGGTCTAGTGGATCGCCTCTGTGGTCTAGTGGTCCAGCGTTGGCGTTGACCACATGAGGTCCCGGGTTCGATTCCCGGGTCGGGCATATAAAAAAGTGTTTTTTCAAGTTTCTGAGAAATACAAAGTTGCCCGGGATCGGAAAGTGCCCGGTTGACGATAGGCTTGCCACCTATCACATTTGTGGGACCAAGTATCTTCGGCTAATCGCGGGTGCACTTGTTATACCTCTGCCTACCCCTTCGGGGATATGGGCCTGAAGACACTTTTTTATGTTATGACAAAATACCCAACACCATATTAATAAAAAATGTAACCAACAGTTGCACACCACTTCAGGGATAAAGTGGTACAAATTAAAGTTCGATAATAACAAGGACAACAACTAATGGCCTAATTAACGCCGGCTTTTAGCAATTATTGAATTCAGTGAATTGTAACATATTTTATTACCATGATTCTACTCGCTTCATTATTTATGCTAGATTTAACTTTATTAACATATCCTACGTTGGTTATAATGGTTACCCTGTTCGGCTATATATCTAAGAGTCCAGGGTTCAAATCAGACATACAAACCCAGAAACTTATGAACCTGAAGTCGTAAACGCTTTTTGCACCAAAAATAAATAAATTGATAAAGTGCGTGTCGGGCCACGCACAATGTACCTTTTGGTACCCCAAAGTCGCCTATCACAATAACGCAAACTAAAAAGAAGGCTTTTAATGTTTCATACTATGAACATTTAACCTATTTAACGTCAATGAATGATATATTCGCCACAGGTTCACCGCATATAAAAATTTCTACAAGTACATTTTATAAATTGGTCGACTATTACTCATAAACTTGTAAAGCCTTTAAAGCCGTGATAGCTGTCCTTTTAATTTCATTACATTTACTACTATCGTGAATTTTCATCCACCCCCAAAACCAACCGTTTAGCTGGCAGATGGGGACACTTGACTAACAAAAATTAACACTTTAAAGCTTAATATTTGACAAACGAGTACCTTAGTCAAAAGTCGTTTTAACAAACCTAAATTATTTTTTAAAAGCCTATTCGATGATACTCCGCACTATGGGGGTACATAAGAAAAAAAAATTAAAGTAACCACTTTACATGTAGAGGTGCTACCCTACAAAAATATTTTTCAAAATTTTATGTCACCACTTTGTTGCCGTGATTGATATTTAAATTCTTGCTAAATTACAGCTTACTAATACTAATTCACTAGGTGGTAGAGTTCTGCATTGTCTCGTCCGGGTCAGGTACCACCGCCTTACCTATTCCTTCCGCAATAGCGTCAGTGCTTGTCGCTGTCGTGTTCCGGTTTGGAGGGTAAGGTAGCCGGTAAACTTATGCATGTGGCATTAGACCTCGCCACAAGATAGCAACGCACCATTAACACCTTTGGTGTCTGACTGGCGATGGTTGACTCTTTCCACCAGGAGACCCATCTGCTTATTTGCTATCTTATGATATATATAAAAAAAACTAAGGATATCTGAGCTAGACTGTCGGATAGACGGACATAAGGAATTTATAAGGGTTCCAAGTTTACTTTAAAACCTGCCTTAAAAAATTGAAAAAAAAGCATGCCGAAAATTTTAATAACCTTCAATAACTATATATTTTGTTTAGTGGAACAACTTTGTATCCTAAACCAAGCATGAAATATAAAGAATCGTTCGAAAAATACGAGATCACCCCTCAATATCCAAAGGGCCTGAGGGCGTTAACAATTTCCTTTCCATTTCCTTTATCCAGTAAATTGACCGTCTCAAAATTCATTTTAATGTAGTTACCCTTATTCTTTTTGCGCGGGCAAATCTGAAATATCAAAAGAATATTGAATCAAATATTCCAAAATAAAACGTGGAGATTTGTACCTATGTAATGATTTTTATGAAAAAAAAAACATTTTTATTTACCTATCACCTTTATTAGATATTAGTTCCACCGTGCAGCCCGCTGCATTTTAAGTTTTTGGTGCATCGAGCGGGAATAACTCATTTTTTGGGATAAAAAGTATTTTTTAGGATAAAGAGATAAGTACCTATGCACTGTTTCAGGTCATCACCTACCTGTGTGCCAAATCCAAATCCGGTCAGTCGTTTTTGCGTGATTTAGTAACAAACATACATCCATAAATACAAACTTGCGTATTTATAATATTAATAATATAGATATTCGGCAGTCTTCGTGCCAAGTTAGCTTTATTATTAGTTAAAAAAGGTTCCGTAAAAAAGTCTATATAGGACACGGAAGAGCGTGGCAAAATTGCGAATTTAGGACACACAATGCTTTAAAAATTATTCAGACATATCTTACTTACAGTTTGATTATTTAAAGAAAATGTATAAATAAAACGTCGACAATAAAACTGTAATAAAACGTGAAACCTATAAGGCCTGCTATTATGTAGGTACTCTGGCCCTTTTCCGGGATTATTTTTTTAATCTGGTCAAGCACCATTTGCGCAGTTTCAAACGCTTACGAAATACACTATGCATGGTTGATTGCTGATTGCTAGCTTTAATTCATTTTCATTTGATGAAACAAAAAATACAATTATTTCACATGTGAATTTCATTCACAATGATTTTCACTCATAAAATTACCCGAACGTCAAATGACCGTAAGCTATTAAAAATAAAGTATAACTTATAATCGCTGCCACTCTTATATGAATTAAAAGATTTTATTGAAGGTGAAATTTCATAGACCAAATGAAGAGAGATAGCAAATGCGATGTTTGAAAAAGCATTTCATATGAAATTTCACACATGTTAATTGTGATATGTGCCACGCCTAATGTACACTAAAAACTCGTCAAGTACAATAAATACGCTTTATGATAAATTATTTCATTAATATTTGTATATGTATACTATTCAAAATATTCTCATGTATTTGTATGTTACATAATCTGGTTCAATACCAAACAGGAGAGCGAAATGAGTTCTCGTATACTCGAACGTGGATAACTGTGTCTTTCATACTGGAACACTGCCAGTAATGGCCTACGTTTGTCGTTACTACTAACGTTTTGCCCATTAATTGGTTTCGGTCGATGAATTGTATAAATAACTTTGAAAACGATTCATTATTTATGTTCTTTTACAATATCTGAATTTTACTGATTCACATTACGAATTTAGATTATAAACTGTTATCAACGTAAAGACTGGAATATCGATGGCGAAAGTAAATTCTAATAATTCCCCGTGTTGGTCCCGGGCTCCTTTAAAGAATAGGCCAACTATCGTTCTGCCAGGCAGGTCATAAAAGGCGACCGATTGGCTGTTCGAGTCACTACCATCGTGGCTAATATTTGGTAGAGTTCTGCATTCTACCGCTCGGGTCTGGTACCATCGCCTTACCTATTCTTGTCGTAATAGCGTCAGTGCTTGTCACTGTCGTGTTTCGGTTTGGAGGGTAAGGTAGCCGGTAAACTTATGCTTAAGACCTCGCCACAAGATAGCAACGCACCATTAACACCTTTGGTGTCTATAGGCGATGATTTACTCTTTCCATCAGGAGATCCATCTGCTTGTTTGCTATCTTATGATGTAAAAAAAATACAAACACTATATAATATACTTAAAGTCTTAAAGAGGATACAGATTAAATTGTTGTATCCCGCCAGATCGCTTTCTTCGTTTGGCTGTTTCGAAGCGGCTGATAAAACCATGTATTCTTCTAAAAAACATCTAGCTGTTTCCTGTTGGAAAGTTCTATTGTTCCGCAGATTTGGTGAAATCATTCGATTGAATGCGAAATGTATGCGAAACCAACTTTGGAACACTACCAGATTTAAATATAAAAGCCTATACCTACTCCATGCTGTCCATTTAATAACTACGTTAATTATGTGTGGTAGCCTAGAAGTAAGTTTCATGCGAAAAATCGTAATTGTTGCAAAAATTATAAGCGATAGGTCATTCGACGCGAAATTGAAATTTGAGAAAGGATTACTTTTGCTTTTTCCTTCTAGAGATGAAAATTCGTAATAGTCCCTGGCTCCTTAAAGGAATAAACCATCTGCCGTTTTGCCAGGCAGTTCGTAAGAAGTGAAATATTGGCTATCCGAGTCACTAGTCACTACCATCGTGGCTACTAGGTGTTGGAGTTCTGCATTGTCTCTTCCGCGTCTGGTAACACTGCCTTACCTATTCCTACTGCAATACCGTCAATGCTTGTCTTTGTCGCGTTCCGGAATGGAGGTAAGGTAGCCGGTAAACTAATGCATGTGCATTAAAACCCCGTCACAAGGATAGTAAAGCACCGTTAACATCTTTGGTGTCTATAAGTAATGATTATCTCTTTACATCAGTGGAGCCATCTGCTTGTTTTCGATATAAATATTGCGATATAGTTTTATACCCGTATTACAAATGCAATGCATTACAGTTACAAATATTTATACACCGTGATTTCAGAGCTACAAACTTGTAATGCATAATAAATGAAGTAAATAAAGAAAAATTAGATGATATGAAAAATTATTTCTTGTATAATTTTGTTTTAAGATTCAACTGAAGTTATATGAAATATAGGCGATTGTACGTTACGCCTTACCTTTATGGTACAGTTTTAAACCCAACAGAAGGTATATACCACACTTTTCAATTGCAATAAGTTTCGCTTTTTTAAAGAGTAATTTGTTTATTGTAATTATTTTCATTGTATGGTTATTGTATATGTAAGATGATTATTGAAATAAATTCTATTATTACTCTGAGCACCCGTAAAACCGATGTCATTCCTATGAAAAATGTCTAAGTAGACATACTACAAGTTTAAGAGTAATAATAATCGTCTAACTCATAAAATGTAAGTTTGAGAAGTTTTATATGCGGTGATGCTGTAGTGCGGACATATTCATCATTGGCGTTAAACAGGTTAAATGTTCATAGTATATATATATATATATATATATATATATATATATATATATATATATATATATATATATATATATATATATACATATATTACTCCATAAGATTTTTGGCATATTTAATACATTCTAGGTTATCACATATAATATTAGTAAGATCAATGTTACTGACCCAAATACGTAAGTTAAACATATCTAAAGGGTTTTCTGCATAAATATTTTCATCTTTAGTTTCATTAAGGGCCAAAACGCTTATTGGAATAACAAAAAAAAACCATTACTTGTCACGAATGGTTTTTTTTGTTATTCCAATAAGTGTGTGTGTGTGTAAATATATACAACTACTAATTCGACCGAACGCAATGTGTATCTCGGCGTAGTCAGTGATTGATAAATGTAAAATGAACAGTAATGTTTTGAATTCCAGACAGATCAGCAACAAGTTCAGACGCAACATAATAAACTAACATAGCTAATGTCGAACATCTGGAGGTTACGAGTTATATATTATGTTTATTATGTTGTATGACGCACATCCTTAACTCTAAAGATTTCTCTGTCTATTACTAAGTCGCTGTTTGAACTTTAAATGGGCAAATATTTATACATCGTGGTTGGTAACATAATTATTTTTTAACAACTTGTAAAACCCATGTTCTTGCAAATAAATATTTTTATTTCATTTCAAATACCAAGTTGTTGTTTTTTTAAATAATTCACTAAGCATGGGTTCATCGTCGCTTTAACAAAAGTAATTCTTATGCTTAGATAGATACTGATCGAAAATTATCATCACAATATGTAATTTACTTGTCACATTCACTATTATTTTGCTACCTAAATATTTTCGTCTGACTAAAATACACTTTCGTTAAAATTACAATTGTTATATTCGATTGTACTCAACACAGGCGAAGTTCGGCTGTTTTATACAGAAAATCTAATTCAATTCAAGGTTCTGTCATATCTATGTATCATTACATAGTGTAAAACAAAGTCGCTTTCTCTGTCTGTCCCTATGTATGCTTAAATCTTTAAAACTACGCAACGGATTTGGTTTTTTTAATAGATAGATTGATTCTTGAGGAAGGTTTAAGTGTATAAACCTTTCCGATATTCCCACGGGAACAAAAACTGCGCGTGTGAAACCGCGGGCAGGTCGCTAGTAATGTATATATACGAAGCGAGCACAACATATTCAGGGTGCGAACGTTGCAATGTATGGTGTGATTATGCTATACTTCGCAAAGTTCGTTTCGCAGATAAGCTTCGGTTTAGCCGGACACTAAGTGGGAAACTCGGGCTGAAACAGGATACTGCCTTTCACAGTATTTACGATCCGAATTAATGAAAATATAAACCTAGAAAAATTAAGCGATCCATTTTATTCATCGCTGGCCACTCGACCGCCCCGTTAGTCGAGTGGTTAGCGAACCTAATTACGAATCGTGGAGGTTCGGGTTCGATTCTCGACGAAGACAAACATTTGTGTGATGAACATAGGTGTTTGTATTTCTGGTTTTGGGTGTTTATTGTGTATCTTGGTTATTTTAAGTGTGGAAATCGTGTGCTATGTTGCTATCTGCCGACGCCACTGGGATCTTCTTTTTTGTACGGAACATTAATAAATGTTATCCATTATTAAAGCCGGTTTTTTCTTTGCGGTGGCACTGCCGACGTCACTAATAAATTTTATGATTTCATCGTCCTCTAACTGATATTTTTTTCAGGGTTATTATTTTCCAAATTTTTTACTACAGTTATTTCGTTCCGTCAGTATTCTGCTCCTAATTATAAATTCACGGATAACGGAAGTAAGTCGGATGACGTAACTCGACGTAGTCTGTAATTTTCTAAAATGATGATGAAAATGATGCACACAATTTCATAGATTCGGATCGGATGCAGTGATTACTCGCTCTAAGCATCACAGTGCAAGCGCTCAGCGTTTTTTTTCGCTTGAAGCAAATTAATTTGTTGCCAAATCGCCGCAAAATCCGACAATGGGCAATACCTGGGAAGTGGGAAACCCTAGATCGCGACCCTAGAATCCTAGAACCATTTTTATACATTGAGTAATAAAATTCGCTGGCGATGGTGTTTATTATGTCTTATCTGGCGATTGTGTTGATTGTAGTTACAACAACGTCAACACCTAAAAACTGCTAATATGTATTAACTAGCGACCTGCCCGCGGTTTCACCCGCGTAGTTTTTTTCTGTGGGAATATCGGAAAGGTTTCAATTATTTGTAATTAGAATATATTTTAACTCTAATTCTGTGCACAATAAAATGTTATCATTCATTCATTCAAAGGTTTATATATTTTAAAAAAAACGCATTAAAATCCGTTGCGTAGTTTTAAAGATTTAAGCATACATAGGGACATACGGACAGACAGAGAAAGCGACTTTGTTTTATACTATGTAGTGATGTATCGAAGTAGTTTCTTTAGTTTAATCATAGATCAGTAAAAACGTATTTCTTTTTTTTTACGTTTTTTATGACATGTCGGGTTATCTCGTTGAGTAGTTAATTGGATTTAAAAAGTGTATTGTGTAGTTCTAAGCTTTTAATCGTATTCGCATCAATATAATATGGAGAAGTCATATTAAAGGTCATCGAACGTTAACTAACAGAAGTTAATGAGGAAATTTTCTATGGAAAATCGAATAGATCTAACCCCATAATAATAAAATGTGATATGGGTGTAAGTATTATATATATATATATATATATATATATATATATATATATATATATATATATATATATATATATATATATATATATATATATATATATTAGGGTGGAGTGAAAAAAAAAATTTTTTTTTTTTTCTTAGCCTGGGGGTCAAATTTGTAGCTTATAAAAAACAAAAATTTTTGAACAAAAAAAAAAATTTTACTCAACATCTTGAGGCAGCCCACTCATTTTTAAAATTAATTACGAGTAAAAATATTTGGTTGTAAAAAAAAAAAAATTTTGTCTTTTAATGTCTTAAAACATCCAAGAATTGGCAATTATGATCATTTCCAACTCAAATTTTATTCTAGTGCCCTAACGAGGAATGTTACTTTTTTGGATTTTTTTTAAATATTAAAACAATAGTCACAAAAATTTTTTTTAACTTGTGATTTTTAATTGGCATAAAAGAGGATACTTTGAAGTTTTTAGAACGCTTTTAAAAATTTTTTTTTGCAACCAAATGTTTTTACTCGTAATTAATTTTAAAAATGAGTGGGCTGCCTCAAGATGTTGAGTAAAATTTTTTTTTTGTTCAAAAATTTTTGTTTTTTATAAGCTACAAATTTGACCCCCAGGCTAAGAAAAAAAAAATTTTTTTTTTCACTCCACCCTAATATATATATATAATATATATATATATATATATACATATATATATATATATATATATACACACACAAACACACACACATGTGTGTATTAATATAGTTAGTTGACAGGGATAGGAATTATGTATAATGACCATAGATGTTTGTATTTCTGGATTATGATGTTTATTTTTTTATATATCCCTGTCGGGAATCGAACCAGCGGACCAGAGCCCCATTATGTCAGTGTCGCTGAACACTCGACCGGGTCCGGTACCCGTCCATCCCCTGATGCCTGTCGCATGAACGTTAATGTTAAAATAATCACTAATGGAATACATCCACCAGTGTTCATCCATCACGACTATTAGGTGATAGAGTTCGTTACGCAATACCTTGCCCGAGTTTGGTAAGGCTTTACATATTCCTACCGCAATGGCGTCAATGTTGGTCACTGTTGTGTTCCGGTTCGGAAGGTCAGGTAGCCGGTAAAATAACACTTGTTTGCAACATTAGGACATAAAACGTTCACAGATTAAACTGTAGGTCGTAAGATCGCTTGTACACACAATTTTACACATAAACGTAAACATCGATCCACTACTAACTACCATACATATATACATATATATGACACTGAGTTTGACACGCCCGTATATTCTATTTTGTTTAAAATAAAAATATGTTATCAAACTTACAATTTTTTTTAAAGAAGATATACCTACTGAGTCAGTTTTTTTATCCTATAATTTCAGAAATCAGTAATACTTTATTCAATAAATTTTTTACAAGTTATTTTGACGCGTCAACATTTTTTTTAAACTACTACCTACTCCTACTCTACCTTAAAATGTTGTTCTTATCAACAAAGGTTGTCTGGTAGAGATAGCTCTTTGGCGATAAGACCGCCTTTGTGTACTTTCTTTAAATTGTGTTTCAATTATTTGTACTAAGCATGTATTTTTACTATAATTATGTGCACAATAAAGAGTTATCATTCATTCATTCATACCGGATCGGAAACGCGGCCACACACGGCCATTTGTCTAAAGATAATTGTGATTTAACAGTAACAGAATTACGGTCCGATTTTGACCATCGGACAATAGCTAATTTCAAACTCTAATACTGCTGTTATCCTACAGATAATTAAGTCTATGACAACAACGAATGAAATATCATAAACATAAGTGAAAACGTAGTTCTGTTTTCCGTTTCCTACCAAACGACTGGTTTTCCCTCGAGCCGTAGTTAGTGGGTTTAAAAAGCGAGTCGCGTTACCGTTATCAGACTGGTCCCAGTTGCGGTCACGGCTTGGCGATGTCTTTTTTCACTAACCCACAAACAATACCGACAGGTTCTTTAGCTGTGAACACGCTTATACGGAACTTCAATTTGTCAATCAATTAAAATTAGGATAGGAATTAATAATATAGGAATATAATGGGAACGTATATACACACTTGTGTCATGTACCAAGTAAAATCCTAAATGCTATTGAGAATAATCTATATTATTATTATTTAATATTATAAATGCAAAAGTTTGGATGTTTGGATAGATGTTTGTTACTCAATCTCGCAAAAACTACTGAACTGAACTACTGAACTGAAACAATATATTACAACAGTCAATAATAATCAATTTAAGTATATTACATCCTGAAGATGCTTAAAAAGTGAAACCAGTCGAGTGATATACAAAAATAAAAGTGTTAATGTGAAATTAAAGTACAAGTGTTACAATAATTGTGTTACACTATTGAAAGGATTTAAATGAAATTTAGCACACAGGTAGATAGTAGCCTGGAATAGCACATAGGCTACTTTTTATCCCGGAAAAATTAGGTAATCCCGCGGGATTCACCAAAAAAATGTATAATGCAGCGGGTTGCACGCAGCAGCTAGTAACTTATATTCTACTCTAAATCAGCACAGCTATAGAAAATTTGAAAAGTGAATCATCACTATATATTTTATAGTATAAAACAAAGTCGCTCTCCGCTGTCTGTCCCTATACATATATGCTTAGATCTTTAAAACTACGCAACGGATTTTGATGCGGTTTTTTTAATAGATAGAGTGATTCAAGAAAAAGGTTTATATGTATAATTAAATTTTATGGCAAAACAACATTTTCCGGGTCAGCTAGTTCAAAATAAAAACCACACAATAATAACAAGAATTTCTACAATCAATAATCTGGTGTAGACTGTCGGTACGTTGTCTGTCAGTCACCGTAATCGTTTTATTAAGTAATAAATAATAGTTAAAGAAACTAAAAAAACACGCTTTTATAAAAACATTAAAAAAAATTAAGAATAATGTAAATAAGAAAACAAAATGTATTCCATTGTTAAAAATAGCGTGGGGGTGCATGGCGTACATGTACAATTTCTTCTTATTTACATTATTATTAATTTAAATTAATTTTTTATTCCTTAGTTGGGGTTTTATAAAAGCGTGTTTTTTAGTTGTTTAGCTATTATTTATTTTTCATTTTTTAGTCGAGAAAAAGCTGATCGGCGGGGTTATCAAGTAACTCGCAATCCGAAATTATCGTGATTGTTTAGTTATTGCAAGACACATAACAGCCTTGTACATTAGCAGTAGTCGTTGCCGCTTGATTAGTTTTGATGCTGTGACATTGCAAAAAGTGCATCTAGTGACCAGCAAGTAATTGGCGACGTTTTTGATGATTTTTTCGTTACATTTAAGAGTCATCGCTGATCGCTGGCGAATTGCAAGACCTTAGGTGATACGCCTACCGGTCTATAAAAGCAAATCGCTTATCCTGAAGGTTCTGGTAAGTATAACAGAACTATTTATATTATTGCATTGTCACGGCCCTTGACAAGACTGCAAAGATCCAAATTAATCCGACGATTTAAAGGAGGTCGTCAAATGCATGTTCAAAACTTCCGTTACATACTAACATACAAAAATACGAACCAAGTTAATAAAAGCGTGTTAAAAATTACTACAAACGATTATTATCGTGGTTTAAAATAGTAATTAAAATCTATGCAGTACAAATACATATCCAAGATGCACGAAATCATAAACTTGAACTGTTCTACACTTCTTCTAAAGTCTTCTAGTTCTTACAAAAGTTTTAGTTTTTTTTTAACGCAAATACTCTTTTTTTCAACTTTAAAATTTTAATATGGTACACTTTATACCCCTTATTACAGGGTAACATTAACCAATATTAATAGAGCAACGCAGGCAGTTCATCCCTGGATATATGACGTTTCCAGATAAATGGTAAGCAAGCGGAGTCGAAGATATTCAGTGTTCAAAGTAAACAAGCGAGCTAACAGTACACGATCCTGCTTGACACAATATTGACGTCAAACAAGACTTATATGTTGCCATTCATTCAGTCATTAGTCTAGTCAAAACATGACTTTCCTGCGAAAATAGTTAAGAGTTGTTGCAAAAATATGAGCTCATTTGACATGGAATCTAATTTTGTGAAAGATTTTTTTTTTGGTTTATTTTACTGGAGATAAAAATTCAATTATTTATTGACAAAAAACATAAACAAAAAATATAGGTACCTCAGTTTTTTGTTACTAATTTAAAAACTAAGTGGCCACAGTTCGAAATAACTGGCTAGGTGCGTGTGCAAATGTAGGGTTCCGTAGGTGCCCATCACAATAGTGCAGGCTAGGAAAAGGGTTTTTAATTGTTTCATACTATGAAAATTTAACCTATTTACTACTTTTAGCTATAGCTGCTACTTTTAGCTATTAATTTCAGGTTTCTATTTAACGCCTATGATATTATATCCGCACTACAGGTTCACCGCCTGTTAAAACTTTTCTAAATTCATTTTATAATTTGATCGATTATCGACGATCGAGCCAAAGGAATTAAGGAATAAATAAAGTGAATCATATCGTGCCTGGAGCCGGAATAAGTGTATAAATTCACCCCAAGGAATAAAGAGTACAAACCCTGGCAGAGAGGTTGCGATACTCTACCACCTATTAATCATGGTGGTTTTTTTTATAACATGAGACAGCAAACAAGCAGACGGGTCTCCTGATAGAGAGTCAACCATCGCCTATAGACACCAAAAATATTAATGGTGCGTTGCTATCTTGTGGCGAGATCTAATGCCACGTGCATAAGTTTACCGGATCCCTCCAAACCGGAACACGACAGTGACGAACACTAACGCTATTGCGGCAGAAATAGGTAAGGCGGTGGTACCAGACCCGAGCGAGACAATGCAGAACTCTACTACCTAGTAGCCACGATGGTAGTGACTTGTATAGCCAATCGGTCGCCTTTTATGACCTGCCTGGTAGAACGGCATTTGGCCTATTCTTCAAAGGAGCCCGGGACCAACACGGGGAGAAATGGTAGTAATGTAAAACCTCCTTGGTGTTACAGACCGTGTAGATACGGTGGACTCGGTCTCTGGGAAGCTACTCGTTGGCAGCGGTTCAATTAGTATCGGTGGTCGGTGTATTATATATTCTACTAGCTGTTGCCAGCGACTTCGTCCGCGCGGACTTCGTTTACTCCGCACAGCACCTCCCCGTAGGTGATAGCATGATAAATGTAGCCTATATGTTGACCCGACCTGTTAGTAATATTCATGCAAAATTTTTAATAAAACCATGCAGTACTTTCTGAGTTTACCCCGAAATACATACAGACAAACAGACAAAAATTCTAAAAACCATATTTTTGGCTTCGGTATCGATTGTAGATCACGCCCCAAGTATTCTTTTAAAAAAATATTCAATGTACAGTTTTGACTTTCCTACGATTTTATTATATGTATAGACACTAACTTACGGGAATAACATATTATTTTTTCGTATAAGTACTTACATTTACTCGGAACTACGTCCGATCCCCGTAATATACAATTCTGTTATCTATCCAAATTTCAATCTACACATTCTACAAATTTAAATTGTATCACTATTCATAAGCTGACAAGTGGCCAGCGATGAATTGTAACATCAAGGTGTTACAGTAACATGTTCAGCCATATTATATGAACTGCCTGGCAGAATAGTAGAAAGCTAGAATATAACCGCGTAGGTATACAAGTTTATCCTTCAGTCTAAAAACTGTTTAGCGCACGATATTTTTGCACGAGAATGTTTTATACGGTAGAATCCACGACCGATTCTTTAAACTTAAAAAGAAGTCGGCTTAAAAAATCAATACACGAAAGCGTCGTCGTCAGTCGTAAGTGTATAACCTCATAAAATCGGTATGAGTTCGTATACAGATTTACATTTAACTTTTGTCACAATTATATTTAGAAAAAAGTATAAAAGTTCTAGTTGTGGGATGTAACTTACAAAACTAATCTATACAGTGTATAAAAAAACCCAGCCCGATCGTCAAATAAGGCATTATTTGGTAGCTTAATACAAACATATCTGTATCATTATTTTATTGATATTGATATTGACAGATACATTTTCAAAATATTGTTGTTCAATTCTAGTACTAAAATGAGACGCTTTACGATATTTTTTTTATTTTAATAAAATTAATTATTTTGTTATTTTTTTGGATAAAGTCATTGACCTACCCTAATGATTTCTGTGGACCTACATATACATCTATTTCGGATCGGATAGGGTTTTTCTTACACACAGTATATTAATACGTGAAGGGAAAACTTTGTATTATTTTCAAAACAATTGCGCGAACAGTAGAGTATAAGATTTGGCACAGTTATAGTGTACATTTCGGACTGCAGAAACCTAATATTTTTAAATAATATGCATTAGAAATATATTAAATAAAAAAAAATAAACAAACACACTAGACTCTCTTTGAAGAATAGACCATCTGTAGTTCTACCAGGCAGTTTGTAAGAGGTGAAAAATTAGCTAGCTATACGAGTCACTACCAACGTGGCTACTTGGTGGTAGAGTTATGCATTGTCTCGCCCGGGTCTGGTATTACTGCCATACCTATTCCTGTTGCAATAACATCAGTGCTTAACATTGTTCTGTTTCGATTTAGAGGATAAGGTACCCTGTAAAATCATGCATGTAGCATCAAGACCCCGCCACATGGATAGCAACGTACTATTAACATTATTGGTATTTAGTTTTTATAAACGATGTATATCCCTTTCCATCAGCAGAGCCATCTGTTTGTTCATCATATATCATCATATAATATGAAAACGTACAGGCGAACACAGAACTTTGTCTACTTTTTAACATTCTGTTTAATCCTAATGCACCAGCAAGTTTTCTTTCTTGCATCCACCTGGCTCACCTTGTAGATCAAGTGTTACTGCCCACTGTGTGGGGGACTTTTAAAATGTCCCCCACACAGTTCAAAATTTTTATCAAATTCTTTCCATGCTAAAGCTGTCGGATTATGGAACTCACTACCGCCCAAGGTTCGTAGAGTCAATCTCTTCCAATTTTCAAAAAGAGTCTAAGAGAACTTTTTCTTGCTGGGTCTACATACTTTTTTTTTAATTTCTATCGATTGTTGTTCATTTTTAAATATTGGGTGGCTAAATTTAATGTATCAAGACTGTTATATTCATATGAATCTAGTTTTATGACTTATTGTACACTATTTTAATATTTCGATAAATATTGTGTTTACTCTTATTCAGGTCAGCTGGAAGAAATCTCTTTTATTGGGTGGGAATAAGCTCGCCCATTGTACAGTCTGTTTTTAATAAGTCTCTATGTATTACTTCTCTTTTAATTGTAGACAATAAAGCATTAAATAAATAAATAAATAGAAGTTTTTATTCAAGACAGATAATGCATTAAACTTACTAAATAATCGTAACATCTTGATTGAAGATAAATATTCAAAGTGACACACGTTGGAAAGTTAATACAAGCTTAAGTCACCAGCTACATAAAAGTACTTTCTCTTCAATTCGCGGACAAACATATACATTATACAATATTGTATGTGTAATTTTATCATACCCGTAATATCTCAATTTTCATCTCACTTGCACACACACTAGGTACGTAGTGTATATTGTTTTACATGTTCCATGAATATATCACATACATTGATTACTTGGAACGCCTACAGATGGACTTATAAAAGATTGTACCTACTTAAGGGGGAGAGGGGGCACTCCGCCCCCTCTCCCCCTTAAATATGGGTGTTCAGCAAGTACTCGATTTTGATCTGATTCTGATACCGAATATGTAAAAATCATAGTCAATCAAATTGTGATCTAATTTTTCAATAAAAATATCAAGTATCCAATACTCGCGCGTAGAAAGTGTGAAGTTTAGCACACATGTAGATGATAACCTGGAATAGTACATAGGCTTCTTTTTATCCCTCTATGTATATGAATTATTCCCGCGGGATTCACTAAAAACTTTTACAATGCAGCGGGCTGCACGGTGCAGCCAGTATGTATGTATTCATATATTTTGCGTATCTCGAAAACGGCTCTAACGATTTAAATAAAATTTCATTTTATAGCAGGTTTTGTTTTACGAAGAATCGACCTTAAGATTTTTGACAAGCAGTTCGTAAAAAGCGAACGATTGACAAAACATGTGACTACAAGGTAAGTTTGCTCTGCTTAAAATTTTAGGTGGAAGTGGATGAGGTGTACACCCATGCCATCTTCGGAGGTTGTACATGTCATTAATTCGAAGTAGAATGATTACGGATCATTTTTGTATAGTAGAAGAATGAATACGGATCATTTTTGTATAGTAGAGTAGAATAGATTACGGATCATTTTTGTATGTTAACTGTGCAAATATACATCTTAATAAGCTCATAAACATACAAAATCATGCCTTAAGAATCATAGGAGGTTTCATAAAGTATATGTCTATACATGTAATGCAGTCTGAACTTTGTTTGCCGCCCTTAGATTTAAGAAGGATTTACCTAGCCTACAAATATTGTATAAAATCTAATCACTTAGTAATAATGTAACAGTAAGCCTGCACCAAAATCTTGTCAGTGCGTGCCAAAACGCTTATTGGAATAACAAAAAAAAAACCATTACTTGTCACGACCCTTAATGAAACTAAAGATGAAAATATTTATGCAGAAAACCCTTTAGATATGTTTAACTTACGTATTTGGGTCAGTAACATTGATCTTACTAATATTATATGTGATAACCTAGAATGTATTAAATATGCCAAATATCTTATTATATGATACTATAATATATATATATATATATATAAATATATATATATATATATATATATATATATATATATATATATATATATATATATATATATATGTATATATATATATATTATAGTATACGATGTGCTAAATGAAATTAATGTCAAGTATTACGATTGGTATAAAATATATACAGATGGTGCAAAAACTGCACGGGGCTTAGGAGCAGCCTTTTTTGATTCAATAAGCATGAATAAATGACAATATAAAATTACTAATAATGTAACTATTATGACGGCGGAATTAATTGCAATATGGAAAGCTTTAGAAGAAGCTGTTCAAAGAGTAACAAAACATAAAATTGTGATTCTTACAGATAGTAAAAGCTCTTTACAACACATAGCTCGATGTACCTTTCGCCAGAGAGGTTCACCGATAGCTTACAAAATATTGCAAATACTGTACAATATAAAGTCTAAGAAAGAGAAGATAGGTTGCAATGGATTCCGTCTCATATTGGTCTCTTTGGTAACGAGGAGGCTGACAGACTGGCAACAGAAGGAATTATAAAAGTGACAGAGTTAGACATACTACCTTTATATTCTGAAAAACTTTGCAAGTATAACAAAAAGTATAACAAAAAGTGCCATGATTTATGGAAAGAATATTTTGATAAGATATCAAAAGAAAAAGGAATCTGGTACAGAACGACGCAATGTGAGCCTCCGCGCGTACCTTGGTTTTTAAATAACAAATTAAGCAGATTTAAAACTATTTTATATAGCTAAAATTTTCGTTCCGGACATGTTCCATTAAACTAGAGTTAAGTTTTCGTGTTAAGTTATATAAGAATGTGTAAGACGAGGTTGACATATACATTATTGTATAAAACCTCAACAAAATAAAGATTTAAAAAAAAGGGTAAGTTTGCTCGGCCCGCCAACACTGACCACTCAGCTCGCTTAGAATGTGTAACTTGGGATAAGTCGCGCAAAAAAAAATAGATTTTGTCGCTGTCATCTCAGATCTCATTTATCCAACTGACGCTATTGCGGTAGGAATAGGTAAGACGGTGATACCAAATATCCGAGTGAGACGTTGCGGAACTCTACCACCATCAGATACTAGTGACCCGTATAGACAATCGGTTGCCTTTTACGTTTGGCAAAACGACAATTGGTCCATTCTGCAAAGGAGCCCGGACCAACACTGATAAGGCGGTAGCATCAAGCTTAGCTCAAGCTCGGCTATTCCTATGTACCGATTCCTTGTGAACGTGGTTTTCTATCCTAAGGGTAAGTGATCACCACCATTCAAGGAGATCCACATTCAGTTATTTTGTCAATACTTCAAGAATGAATAAGCTCTTTTCTTGAAAATCACTAAGTCGTTTCCGCTTGCAATACCTTCCCGAATACTTGATTCCATTTAAAGATGGCAGAATGGGGAGGGGCAAGTCGAACGCTCCACCATACAAATAACTTGCTTACATTGGGATTAGATCAATTCGTGTAATTTTCTTTCGCTATTATATAATCTAAATATATATTTTCTATTATATAGTCTTAATATATAAACGAACTATAATAGTAAAGATACTTAATGTTTCATGTCATACTTCATGTCATACAATATAAATCCATTACAAGATAACGTTAAACATATTTGAGCTAATTGAAATGGAAATTTTTTAAATTATTATTAAAATAAAATTAAACTTTCATTTACTTTCTTTAAATTGCAATTTTTTTTAATTTACGCAATTATAGTTAATATATTTTATAATTATTTATATGTTGTATATCATGTATACATATAATAAAATCGTAGGAAAGTCATGTATGTCCGGGGTAAACTCAAAAAGTACTGCATGGATTTACTTCAAATTTTGCATGAATATTACTAATAGGTCGGGTCAACGTATAGGCTACATATTATCACACTAGAACCTACGGGGGAGGAGCTGTGCGAAGTAAACGAAGTCCGCGCGGACTAAGTTGCGGGCAACTGCTAGTTATACATATATTGAAAATATTTTTATAAAATGTTATTGTTAGCAGTAATACTGTTGTATATATAAGGTCGGGACTCGGGACAAAAGTATTTTCGTATTGTTCATACAACGGAAAATATTTTTTTTAGGTATATTTTTTTTATTTATTTATAATATGTATGTGCCGTTTTGATTGATGACTTGTTGCCATCTTGTTTGTAGGGCTATGAACCCATTCCTGTATAATTTTGAGATTTTTAATTAAAAAAATTTGACAGGTAGTGTTCATAGTGTTCTTTTGAGGTTAGTTTTATGCTTCCTAAAGAGTTCTGCAATGACCGAAATAGGTGGAGAAAGGTCAGGCTATACGGAGGATGCATCAACACATCCCAGTCAAGCTCTCTCAATTTTTGCTGCGTGGCTGTAGATGAGTGCGGTCTGGCGTTGTTACCACGCCCTTCCTATTCACCAGCTCCGGCCGGTTTTTCTCAATAGTTTTTTTAACCCCGTCATTTGCTGATAGTAGAAGTCAGAATTGATAGTTTTATCTGGTGGCAAAAGCTCATAGTGGACGATTTCTTTCTAATCCCACCATACACATAGCATCACTTTGTTCCGAGTCAGGCCGGGCTTTGCCTCGGTCTGTGGGGCTTGTCCATGCTTCGACCATGATTTTTTTCGCATATTCTTATCGTAAGTCACCCATTTTTCGTCACCCGTAATCAACGGTTTAAGAAATGTTTCGGAATTGTTACGTTTCAACAAAGAATGGAAACACGTAGCATTAGGTTTCTCTCAGTGAGATTATGTGGTACCCAAATGTCAAGTTTTTTCTTGTACCAAGACTTTCGTAAATGACGGTAAACAATTTTAATAGAGAAAAAAGACCAGCCCGCTGAGTTTCTTCCGCCGGATCTTCTCAGTGTGTGGCCGCGTTCCGATCCGGTAGTAATTCTAAATAATCGAAATAATGTTTTAAATGTAATATTATATAATGATAATTTTTTTTAAATATTTGCACACCATATAATGGTAGAATATGTTGATAACTTAATTTATTTTTAACAACTTGTAACACCCATATTCTTGCAAATAAATATTTTCTTTCTTTCTTTATGATCAACATCCAGTTCTTCAGCAATGCCGTAGCTACTAATATGTCGATCTTGCCCGACTTTTTCAAAGATGGCACTGATTTTATCTGTGACAGTGCGTCCAGAGCGAACCTCATCTTTCATACTAAAACTTTTCCAGACTTGAAACGCTTGAACCACATTCGTGCTACTTTTATTGATACCGCATTAGGTCCGTAAACCGCACAAATTTTATTCGCGGCGTTCGTCGCACATGTTTACCTTTTTTGTAATAAAACTTTAAAATGTACCGAATTTCTTGATCACATAGGTTCATTTTACTTGCTTGAAAAACAATTAAAAATGACGGGAAACAGTTTTTTTTATTTTATTTATTGCATCTTCAGAATGTAACATTTCATGGTATTAAAGTCAGCCAGTTACATTCAGTACAGCCAAAAGATTAGATTACTAATAATACATTCAAAATACGAAAATACTTTTGCCCCGACCTATTATTAAACATTAATTTACTATTTCACAAAATAAATTGAATGTCTGATCTAATAAATTATTTTTTTTATTCAAATTTTTCTTAACACGGAATAATTGCTAAAACACAAATATAAAATTTAGAGACACGAAAGTATTGATCAATATTATAAATGTAAATTTCATCTGCATCGATGAACTCATTTAACTAGTTATTTATACGTATGTATATCTAGTGATCAGTACAATCGACGGAATCGAATACATAGCGAAGAAGAATATCGCTTCTTTAAAGTAGTCGACACTAGCTCAGTTGGTTAGAGTATCCCGACTTGGGGGTAGGTTGCAGGTTCAAATCCTAGCGTGTCGAAATTTTTTTTTATTGTTTTTAAAGTTTTTCAGACTCCAAACTAAACACTGTTTATCACAAAAACACATACAATACCCATTTGGGGTAGGGTGACCTGACCTTAATGGACGCTCCAGTTAGCTAAATTTAAAGATACTAAGATTAAACTAAATTCTGGAACGTCTCGTCTAGATTTTGGTACTACCACCTTACCTATTCCTACCGCATACGTGCTGTCGTGTTTCGGTTTGGAGTATAAGGTAGCCGATAAACTAATGCATTTGACATTCCATCCCTGTCACACTAACATCTCTGGCGTCTATATGCGACGGTTTTCTCTTTCCATTAAGAGCCTTTAACTTACTCGGTAATCTTTTATAATAAAAAAACGGCCAAGTGCGAGTCGGACTCGCGTACCGAGGGTTCCGTACAAACATGTATAAATGATAGCAACAATATATAAACCGCAAAATAACCAAAATATTTTTATTATATGATGTAACTAAAAATTTACGGTTTCCGCAATTTTTCCTTTATCTGTGCTATAAGTCGTTGCTTCGTACCAAATTTCAAGATTTTGAGCTCACGGTAAGTACCCTGTAGGTTTTGATTCCCTGGCAAGTTTCGAAAATTTGCGGCATAAACGGCTGTATCTTTTGATTGCATTAGCTTAGAAGTTTGGTTTTTCGCAGTTCCAAGGGACAGTAAACCTGAGTATTTGATATAAAAATATTTCAGCTTAATATCTCCACGCGTTCCTGAGAAAAAGGGTCTTGACAGACGGACGGACAGACAACAAACTGATCCTATAAGGGTTCTATTTTTTCCTGTCGGGGTACAAAACCCTAAAAACGAGGGCAATAATGAGTTAAGTTTATATTTTTTTTATCTATCTAATAGTCTTATAAATATGGTAATATGTGGTAAACGGTGACAAAATATTAGGAACTAGCTGAGCCCTCAACTTCGTCTGCGTGGGAAAAATTCGAAAAAAAGTAGCCTAAGTTACTCCCTATCACATCAGATACCTTCCAGTGAAAGTCCCGTCAAAATCGGTCCAGCCGGTCCAGAGATTAGCCGGAACAAACAGACAGACAGACGACAGACAAGACAAAAATTGTAAAATATGTTATTTTGGTATATGTATTGACGTATTGTGTATACATACCTTTACATTAAGTAAATAGCAGTTATTTTAATATTACAAACAGACTCCAATTTTATTTATTTGTATAGATTTCAAGCCAGAACAAATTTTTGCTGTCCGCCTACACAGTGCGGCAAGTCATAGGTACGAATTTCAATCTAGTTCTGCAAAATCGCAACTACAAAAATTCTTATGCAAGTAGGACCGGTACTTATTTGGGCATTCATGTATTAGTTTATATCTTATATATATATATATATATATATATATATATATATATATATATATATATATATATATATATATATATATAAATATATAATTGTAATTTTATAACTCAAGAATGGGCTCACCTATCCAAACCAAATGTTTAGGCTTTGTTCGGACTATTTAGTAGATGGTTACGTGAAGTTTGCACAAAATCGGTAGAGCGATTCTTCATTTATCACATTTTTTGTGTATTTGATGTTCAAAATTTTTTTTTTAATATTTCACTTTATACGTAGCGAAACACGTACCGGGCCGCTAGTACTTTAATAAAGTTAACGAATTTTATCCACTGTTTTGATAACGCTTAACATTATGAAAATAATTACCCAATAAAAACGTAATTTGTTCACATAATATGTTGTAAGCTTGCATCAATAAACCTATCGTTTAAATAAAGAGTGACTTTACTGTAATGGCGAACAGTTGTATTTCTACCAGTCTGCTGTATGATTTAAGGTTTTTGTGAACCCCACCGAGTTAATGTATTTTTGGGGCTTAAAATTGTAACGTATGGATATATTATACATTGGTCAAAAGCAAATACAATATTCACAAGTAAATAAGCAAGTAATTTGTACAATTGATGTCCCGTGGCGGTTTCCGATAATCAACGATCCATCCATTACCTTACCGAGTTGTATCATATATGTAGGTCCACAAGTTTCTAGGACTATTTGATAATTTGACATTCAAAGGCAACGTTTTAGCTTACGCCTCGTAGAAAATATTACTGGTCCTAACTAAAACTGGTCATTTTATTGCTACAGGAACCGGACACTGTTTCGTTTGTGCTACACTTACTTGAGAGTATTCTACTAATAGCATCAAAGTGCCAAGTAGGTACATAAAAATAAATTTTTGTTTGTTTGTTATGGTTTAACTCAAAAACTTCTCGACTAATTTTTAAAATTCTTTCACTTTTAAAAACCTACATTATCAAGCAGTGACATAAGCTACTTTTTACACAACTGCGCAAAGAGAAGTAATGATTTTTGGTCACGCGAACCGAAGTCGCGAGTACCTGCTAGTTATTAGTAAATGAGTTTCTTCATTTGTTTGTTACGCTTTCATGTCGTAATTACATAACCGATTACACTTAAATTTTGTACACACGTCACCAGGGATACAGATAAGAAAATAGGGTATCTTTCATCCAGAAAAAATATTTTAGCTGTTAGAAAAAAATGAAATGTAACCCAACTGCAACCGCGTGTAAAAACCCATTTTGTATAAAGTGACACGTGCTCTATAGTAACACATGATCCTAGCCCAATCCGAACGATACCAAGTCGTACAAAGTACATACAAACAGCTGAGCACATTAATGAAACATTGATCAATGTCGTGTGCGAGTTGAACAAACTCCACTGTAAACCCTGGAGCCCATTCGGCTGACACAAGCACGACGTGTCCGAGCTTTAATAGGGTTCATATGTGAAGTAATACTATATTTAGACATGCGACACTAACACTCTACACGGCTAACCATTTAAAACATATTCAACTAGCTCGCCCCTCTGCTCGCCGTGAGATTAGTTTTTTGTGAATCCCGCGGGAACGAGGCATTTTCCAGGGCAAAAAGAGAACAGAACACTTAATTTTTCATGTCATTAAGGACAAACATTTTTTTTATTTCTTAGGATAAGTAAACAAGAAATTGTCAACGAATACTCTTTTTAGTTGCGATAACGTAGTCTAGACTGGCAGCTTACGGGTTTATCCAAAACATGGCAGTGTTAGCACATAACTAAAAAACTCCGAATTTCTAATGAGATTTCTATCCTCGAAGATAACGCCAAAAAATTTTTCTTTGTTGTCAAGTTTTCCCAAGCACAGAGTGAGTGCTCTAACACAAAAATAATTAAAAATAATGTATAGAAACTAACTCAATAAGTAAGCGACATTTTCAAAGGAAGTGAATAATAACATTAAGCTAAAACTGTAGTCTAATAAACATCCAAAAAGCTTTTAAGCATCTATAAATACCCATTACTTAAATAAATACACGTAAAACATTTCAGACGTCCCTTTTTTCCTCAATACACCTCATTTTATGTCTCATTTGCGCTTTGTACGGTTTATAAACACCTCCTTCCCGTGTTGGTCCGAGCCCCTTTTGAAAAGTAGACCATGAGACATTTTGGTAAACACTTCGTAAAAGGCGAACGATTGAACAAACTTTTCACTACCATCGTGACTTCGAGGTAATAGAGTTCAGCAAAGACTTGCACGGGTCTGGTACTACTGCCTTACTTATTCCTACCGCAATAGCGTCAGTGCTTGCCACTGTCGTGTCTAGTTCGGGAGGTAAGGTAACCGGTAAATTTATTCACGTGACATTACCAACAAGCCACACGGATAGCAACGCACCATAAAATTATGACAAAATTTTCAAAAATTTTGATATAAGTAACTAACTTAATATTGATAAAATCAATTTCGGTTCTACTTATGGAAATAGATACATCCTACAGACATAACTAGTATCATTTATTGCTTGCGTAGTTCAGATCAACTTAATGTTCCATTTTGGGATAAAAACAATATGGTCAGTTAAGTTATAATGGAAGAGACAGTGAGAATAAGCACTGACTTACAAACACGATCAAATTTATTTATTGACAAGACCAAAAGTTATTATGGCTTATCCTATATTACTTTTGAAAGATGGGTCCTATTTAGGCCAGTAGCCATTGGATTGCTTCTACATAAAAAAATATGCTTTCTTGACAATTTCTCACCAGAATAAGCACTGACTTACAAACACGATCAAATTTATTTATTGACAAGACCAAAAGTTATTATGGCTTATCCTATATTACTTTTGAAAGATGGGTCCTATTTAGGCCAGTAGCCATTGGATTGCTTCTACATAAAAAAATATGCTTTCTTGACAATTTCTCACCACAAAAGC
The DNA here is from genome assembly GCA_036924255.1 of Apodemia mormo. Classification (NCBI taxonomy): domain Eukaryota; kingdom Metazoa; phylum Arthropoda; class Insecta; order Lepidoptera; family Riodinidae; genus Apodemia; species Apodemia mormo. The sequence goes on from JAUPFN010000002.1 coordinate 40,061,215, forward strand.
TGCTGAGAACAAGAACGCTTTCTCGGACTAACCGCACTTGCCCTATATCAACCTACAAATTATTTTCGCCTTGCCCCAGATTATTTTTAGACGATACATGGACCCTATTAAGGCCAATAAGCATTAGATTACACCAATGAAGCCAATATGACTTTTCAATCGGTACATTACCGAATTACGTTTAAAATATACACACATTACATTTAGAATGTATTGTTTTTAGTCCAAGTGGATCGTCAAAATGGGTGGGATCAAGAATTAGACAAATATTATTCCATCGGTCTAACTTTTCCAATATTATATTTTACAGAAACTTTAAATTCCCTATTTTTTCCTTTCACTATAAATGGGCGGGATCATACCATTCAAAAATGAAAAGAAAAACACTTTTGACGTTTACTTCTTTCTTATAATCTTATAAAGAAAATTTAGAAGTGATTTAATATTTTGAGATTGGTTTTCTTAACAGTTGGTAAAGAGTAGCAGCGTCAGACTTAATTTTTTTTACTGATTAAAACACTTTCAAATGGTAAAACTTTTTACTCATGTCGATGTAGGTATATAAATGTGTAGATACACAACAATTTTACAAAAAAATCGGAAAAGAAAAAAAAATGGACAATTTCCAGATTGCCAGACGGATGCATGGATTATTATTTGTCTAATGTTCAAAAAGCAGTAATCTATTTTCGTGCTTATTCTCTATCACCACCCTTTTTGACTGTCCCCGCTTGGGCTATTTAAGACCAGCGCTTTACCAATTTCTGCTGCAATTGCTTTGGTCCTTTTCGCTGTTGCGTTCCCGTTTAGACGGTAGGGTAGCTAGTTTTTTTGCATGTGATTTTCTAACACATTCACACGGCTAGCAACGCACTATTAACGTATTTTTGTATCTATAGACAACAGTTATATCTTTCCACCAGACCAGAAGAACCATCTCCTTACTTTTTATCCTATGAAAAAAGCTTCGTACCCGTTATCAGGATGGCTATTTAGTGCTGAATAGAATATTATCATGTTTCTTACAGCCTAGAACAGTAAACCAGCAAGTTTTTCTTCTGGTACAAAATACCAACCGACAGGAAACAGATTATAACAATATAACATATACAAAATAACATTTTATTTCTGATTAGTAACAAGCTGATTTTTTGTGAAAAGCTTTTTCTTTTTCATATACCTTTATTATTTTCCTGATTCGAGATTTTTCGAAGAGAGAAAAGATGGACGTTTCATCAAAACGAAGGTGTTTACAAAAATTCAGCTAGTTATTAATAAAAAATGTTCTTGGAACCACGGCCTGTGTATTACCTGTAATGTGCATTTCACATATGTGTTTCATAAATAAATAAATACATTAATTACTTTATAGCAATGAGAGACTATAAGTCTAAATTTTGATGAATATTTATTTCGCACTTTTATTAAAAAACAAAAATTATTAAAAAATTTAAGATAAATCACTTAAGTTTCTGTTGTTTATTGCCGTTCAGATCACTCTGTCTATTTAGCAAAGAAACAAAAATCTATATACATATAATAAAATCGTAGGAAAGTCAAAACTGTACATTGAATATTTTTTTAAAAGAATACTTGGGGCGTGATCTACAATCAATATCGAAGCCAAAAATATAATTTTTAGAATTTTTGTCTGTTTGTCTGTATGTATGTCCGGGGTAAACTCAAAAAGTACTGCATGGATTTACTTCAAATTTTGTATGAATATTACTAATAGGTCGGGTCAACATATAGCCTACATATTATCACGCTATCACCTACGGGGGAGGGCAGTGCGGAGTAAACGAAGTCCGCGCGGACGAAGTCGCTGGCAACAGCTAGTATAACATATACCTACTTAGTGTATTTACAAGTTGCGTATAATACGATTTTGTATTAATTTTCAATGCTCAAACTACAGTGTAAAAAGCAGGTACAAGCGCAAGGTACCACGCCTTTACGAATGTTAAAGTGTGTTGGACGAATACTAATAGAATTAACGGCCCTTAAATTCCTAACACCTGTTACAATGATATCATAATATTAGCTGCGCCCGCTACGTGACCAACGTTTTTGTAAATCCCAGGAGAACAACATATACTTTCGGGATACAAAGTATGTATGTATTAATTCTACGAATAGACTACCTAAATACTATTTTCATATAGATATTTTCAGTCATCTAAATTTTAGATTAGATCAAATTATGTATTTAATCGTCAGTTATTCATAATAAGCATTCCCAACAAATTCGTATGTAAACCGTCCGCGTGTTTAAAGGTGAACCAACTCCGCCACACCAAGACCGCAAGCCGCAAACCGATATTCACTCAGTATGTATTATGTAGGCCATAAGGGCCGGGCAGCGACGAATATATTAAAACCGAGATAAGTTACTAATCAGGCTAAAGAACAAGGGTGGGTCCATACCTGATATTTAAAACGAATGATAGCCAAATCTCCTATATATAAAAAATCGTTGCAATTTTGTAAAATTTCGCTAGTATTAATTGTCTAAGTAAGGCCTATGAAAAGAAATATATTTTTTTAAATGTAGCCTTTATTTGAGCCATTTTATTGTTGTCTATATTTCATTTACTAGACACACATTTTATAGATACTTAAAAACTTTCCAATGCCACCATTTTGCTTGGTATGTCATGGCGTCAGTAAATGATTCTAACACTTCTTCTCTAGGTTTTGTCACTTTAAGTGTATCCCGGGGCCCGATTCACGTAACAAAACGTTAATCGAGTAGAAGCGCTTATACATGTTCTTATTATAGCGTGTAAAGTCGCTGATCGACGGGTGAGCCTATACCGCGGTCTTTATGGTCTAAGAGCCCTCGACACAAAACTTATGGCCGATAGATCAGTACCTTTAAGGCCTGATCGACGAGCGACCCTAAACCGCCGTCTTATGGCTCGTCGGTAAAGCTCGTCCGTGTATTATCACAATTTTATGTAGTGCAATTGGCCATTAGTTTTGTGTCGAGAGCTCTTAGAATATTAAGACCGCGGTATAGGGTCGCCCGTCGATCAGCACCTTAAGGGACCGGCTACCGAAAAATTTTAAAAACGTGTCACTTTTACGTGTTAGTTATGATAACAATCCTCTTCTTGTGGGAAATGCAAAATTTGCAATTTATGATTTTTTTTTATAAAACGCTACGCACATTGCGTACATTGCTAGGGCTCGTTACGCCCGCGATAATACCAGCTGCTTAAGTTGAACGATTCAGGGTTGCTGCTGATGCAGGTCTTTATTGTATCAGCGAATGCTGGTGCTGATTTTTTAAATCAATACCAGCGGATGCTGATGTTGACGCTGATGCTAATATTAATAAATCACTGACATAAAATACATCAAACTTTGTAATTATTTGTAAATATGATATGTTATTACTTTCAATAAAACACAAGTTATACTTAATAATTTTTATATTTTTATGTTAACAAAATTTACTACGACTATATCTAAATTAATAGTATACTTTTATCTATCTATATACATAAAAATCAATTGCTGTTTGTTAGTCTCGCTAAAACCCGAGAACGGCTGAACTGATTTGGCTAATTTTGGTTTTGAATTAATTGTTGAAGTCCAGGGAAGGCTTAAATTTATAATAAAAAGTAGGTGAGAAAATATAAAAAAAAGAGTAGGTAGTTAAAAAGGCAGAACAACGTTTGCAGGGTCAGCTTGTATAAGATAAATGTTTTGTAATAATCATTTATGTTTTTTTATAATAATAAATTAAACAACGTTTTAAGTTATCGTTTCTGTTTATAAAAAAGAAGATAATCATGAGCATTTTTATAACATGACAAGTATATAGGAGTTTAATATATCTATGAACATGACAATAATAATCAGTAATTCGTAGTGTTAAAATTACAAAAAAAAAAACGCTAGGCGGGTTCTCCAATGAACATGTTACGACTTGAATATCAGCATTAAAAAATCAGCATCGATCGTTGCTGATGCAGGTGATGATGCTGACATTAATTTCAATGCTGATAATACGCGGATGCTGATGCTGATATTCGCAACAACCCTAGAACGATTATATCACGCAACTTAAACAGCTGGTTCCTGATTATATGGTAGCTGTTGTCATGAGGTAAGAGCCGTTTTGAAATTGAAAGACACTTCAATTTACTTTCCAAATATGTATTGATCATCAATATTCAAAGTACTTTACATCTTCGATATTGGTCGTAAACTGAGCCACCCTTAAGGGGGCGGTCTTACGACGGGTAAATGTAATAAAACTGAGACCGTAGTCACATTCGGGTTTATTTCATTGATACTTCAGCTGGAGCTATCTCGTTCATTACGAATCTAAATAAAACTAAAATAAATCAATTCACGCGCGAAATATCCACGCAATCCGACGTAGATAATAATGTCATGAGTTCATGTTTGTTGTAACTAAAGATAGCATGTCTGATAGTCGGCGAATTCATTCATAATTTATTGCGGGCGAAATTCATTCGCACTGTAAAATGAACGTATTATGTTCAGTTTCATACTAAATCCGGTATAGATTAGATATAGAAAGAAACGAGTGCCATAAAACGCGACCCAGGAAGACATACCATGATTTGTCCACATTCATGACTCTAGTCATACACACACTCCTTTTTCGAAGACTTTTGCCACCACTGAGACAACACCCTAACAATATAATTAAATAAATAAATATTCATGGAACAAATTACACTTACTGATCTAACCCCAAAGTAAGCAAATTATTTGCTTGTGTTATGGGTGTTAGTCAGTATAAATACTGGAATATATTGTTTAATAAACACCCAAACCAGGAAATACAAACATTTATGCTCATCACACAAATGCTTGTCCCCGTTGCGGATCGAACCCGAGCCCCGTCGATTGCGTAGTCAGGGTCGCTAACCACTCGACCAATAACGGGGCGGTCAATTATGATACTGTAAGACCTCTTTTACGTTAAAATTTATTACAAACACTACCCACTCGTTTAACTTTAATATTTTAATTTAATCGAATGTGCAAAACATTCTTGTGAAATGTATAGACCACGGATTAAACTGCATACGCCTTTCGAGGCGATTTCTTAGATTGTCAATGTCGCTTACATTTACACCTCGAAATACAAATTTAAAATACTTATAAATACCAGAGATATTCTTTAAACCAAAACTTTTTATTCGATATAACAAAATAGCACAATATTGCATATTTCTATTTTTTCCGCTCCAAACTAGCTGCACCCTGCAATCCAATGCATAATAAAAGTTTTTAGTGTATTCCACGGGAACAAAATATTTGTTCTGGATAGCAAGTATCCTATATCCTATTTAAGATAATCATCTACCTGCGTGCCGAATTTCATCCAAATCGGTCTAACTGTTTTTAGTAATTGAGTAACAAACATCCAAACATAAAAATTGTCGCATTTATAATACTCATAACACAAGCTTTCTCTCGCTCGCTCTCGACACTCACGACTTTGTTCGCGTTACCCAAAATGATATTTTGCTCAGTTAGGTAAAAAGCTGCATAATATATCAATCCTGGCCCTTAATTCACGTAACAAAACGCGAATCGAGTCGAAGCGCTTAAGGGTTCTTACACGCATAAATACGACACAACGTCGCATCGTGTTACGACTTGGTATAATTTTTAAAAATGTGTAAGAGCCCTAAACGCTTCAACTCGAATGACGTTTTGTTACATGAATCAGACCCTTGGATAGTGTACCTTTCTTACGTGAGAAAAGAATTTTTGAGGTCAATCCAATGGTTTTGAGTTTTGGTACTTTTACTTTTATAATGGTACTAGCGACCTGTTCGCGGTTTCACCCGCGCAGCTTTTGTTCCCGTGGGAATATCGGAAAGGTTTATACACTTAAACCTTCCTCAAGAATCAATCTATCTATTAAAAAAAACGCATCAAAATCCGTTGGGTAGTTTTAAAGATTTAAGCATACATAGGGACATAAGGACATAGGGACAGACAGAGAAAGCGGCTTTGTTTTATACTATGTAATGATAGTACAGATGTATGGGATATTTCTAGGTTTTCTCTAGCATAGAACAGTGTTTCACCCATATAAACTAGAATTTGTTTGGTATAGGCAAGAATAAGCTTTTGAACAAACATGTCTCCTATTACACGGTGTTGAGAAGTTTTCCGATCATTACGTCAATAATCTATTTTTAGAGGCTTAGTATTTCTATTTATATCTATCACCCAGTTGTGAAGAATGCCAAAGTTATCCCTTCGTCCGATTACACGGTGCTGAAAACTTTTACAATCATGGCGTCGTAAATCTATTTTTAATAGCTTAATAAATCGATTTACATTACCTATTAATTAAAACGCAATAAGAAGCAGTTCGACTTCCAGTTCTCTTATATGAAGTTTCCGGCCACTGGGACCGCATCAACTGAAACCGCGGTCCCAGTTGCCGAATTGATTTAATTTTAATAATTTTCTACCGGCGACTCGTACTACGTATAAATTAATAAAAAAATCTATTATTCAAGTTCATACAGTACACTCAAACAAAAATATATATAAAGTAATAATGAAAGAAAAACCTTTTTAATTCAAAAATATTTATTTAATATTAAGCCGCGTTTTCACAGGGTCAGTGCACAGATCAGTATCGGCGCCGAAACTGCCGCTTCATTCGTTTACATGGAGACAGTAGTCGTGGTAAGCTGAGTACGGTAGCTGCACGTTTGTGAAGTCAGTCGCTTAGTTTACGAGACATTTTAGCGTCTACGCAATGCGACGTCAAACTACAACACAGCGACAGTGACTGACCCAGCGCTGACTTCCCCATTTACACGGGGTTCTTACATGGTTTTTACCACTGGCGCGGGAGGGCACGGGTGGCGGGGGGCGCCAACTGACCTCAAAATATTCATCTGCGAATATTGAAGTCAGCGCTGACTTCCCGTCGCTGTATTGACTTCAAATCAGTTTAGATTAGGTATTTTTCGGCTCAGCGCTGACTTGCCTCGAAATCGAAGTCAGTTACTGACCCTGTCTAAACCCGCCTTTAAACAAGGATAACGATGTGTGTGTATGAAGAGAGTGATGAATGTGGAGGAAGCGAGACAATGCAAGGATCGTGATATATGGCACTCGGTGCTATCTGCCTACCCCGTAAGGGATCTGGCGTGAAGATATGTATGTATGTATGTATAGATACCGAAATACATATAATACGGTATTTATTGCAAAAATGCAAACATCTATGCTCATCACACAAATGTTTGTCCCTGTTAGGAGTCGCACTCGAGCTTCGTCGATTGCGTAGTCAGGATCACTAACTACTCGACCAAGGGGCTGTCAAATTATTTAGTTATTGTTAATTGTTTGAAATTGTTAAATATTTTTAGCATGATTTACGTGTTTAATACAAAATAAAAATTGTGCTTTTATTGAAGTTATATAAATAAATGATATTTATGAATCAGAGTTTTTGTTTTTACGTTAAACATTTTTTCGTTTGACTGTACTAGTTTTAAATTGAACAATAGCTTTTTAAATTAATTTATGCGTGGTCCGAGTCGCCGGAAGAAAAATATTAAAATTAAATCGATCCGCAACTGGGACCGCGGTTCCAGTTAATGCGGTCCCAGTCGCCAGAAACCTCTCTATATATCTGAAGTCCCTATATAATAATCCCTGAAATGTTTGTACGCGCATAACTTTGGAATAAACGCACCAGATTGGATAATTCTTTTTCTTTGTTGTGTTCGTTGTATAATTGTCATATTTGTGCTAAAAATTTTTTTGAAAATTATACGGGATTTTTGTAAATCGTATAATACGAAAAGTGAATGAATGATTTTCGTCCGCGTTGGTGCGGGCTCTATTGAAGAATACACCAACTGCCGTTCTGCCAGGCAGGTCAAAAAGGCGATCGATTTGCTATACGTGTCGATACCATTGTGACTACTAGATGGTAGAGTTCCGCAACATCTTACGCGCGTATTTGATACCTCTACCTTACCTATTCTTGCCGCAATAGCTTCTATAGACGTTGGTTTCTCGTTCCATAAGGAGAGCTGTCCGCCTCTACGCTAACTTATGACATTTTTATATGCATATACTGCCTTTAGGTATGTCGACCTAAACCTCGAAGGAGGTAATAAGGTTTGGATTCTCATTCCAAATAAATAAAAAAACATACCCTTAAATTTTAACTTAATTATCCAATAAATTCATAATTCATACGCACCAACACGTTCGCGCATTTAACGCGCGTATCAATAAATAGATAAATAGGTAGTACGTAAATACTGCCTATTACTGCCTATTTATGTAACTAACTATTTATCTATCTATCAATATGTGCGTTACTTGCGTGGGCGTGTTGGTGCGTATTAATTATGTATTTTCTAAATAATTAAATTTAAGGGTAATTTTTAATTATTATTTATTTGGAATGAGAACCAGATACCTTATTACCTCCTGCAAGGTTTAGGTCAACTTACCTAACACGCTGTATAATTTAAAAAAAAAACATATGGGATTGTTATAAATCTTATATTACAAAATTTTAATGAGTGAGTAAGGCCCCGATTACACTTTGATTAATACGAGTGCGTGTTTAATGCGGGTGCTAAGTATTAAGCAAACAATACGTGTAGACAGCCGTTGCTTGGTGCGAGTGATTAGTAATCAGCGTAGTGAAAGTGAAAAGACGCATCACTTGCACTGATCAACGGCTGTCTTCGCGTATTTTTTGCTTAATACTAAGCACCTACATTAAACACTCGCACTCGCAATAATCAAAGTGTAATCGGGCTCTAAGACAGAGTATAGTGGTAGGGATCCATAACTTATTGACAAAAACAGATGCCACAATTTTTTTTCTCTACATGGCCGTGCTGTAAATGGAAGAATTGTAGTTATTTTCATTAAGTACATCATTTGTGCGAAACCGGGGCTTGCAACTAGTATGCAATAATAATAATATATAAAATCTAATTTTCGAAAGTCTGTTATTAATTCGAGGATATCAAAGTTTACTTACATCAACAAGAACCCGCCAACACACCGGAACCATTCCACTCTATTAGATTATTTCAACAATCCTATCACAGCACTATCGTCGCTTATCTAACGATACGCACACATGACCTGCAACAATGAAACACAGTGTAAGAACTAGCACAAACTACTTTACTGGTTTCTAACTTTACTGGTTGTTTTAAATCATAAGATAGCAAATAGGCAGATGACTTTACTGATGACTCTCCTAATGTTAACGGAGTTTATAAAACACTGAAGATCATACTAGTGCCAGGCCTGGCAAGCATGTAATGCCATCCAATAGCGAGTTGATATGCCACATACGGAAATTTATCGGCTGCCTTACCTTCTAAAATGGAGCAAGGCAGTGACAATATTAAAGCTCTGGCAACAAGAATAAGGTGGTACCAAACCTAGGAAAGACGTCCCAGAACTCCACCACCTAGTAGTGTTTTGTCCCACATGTTTTTCACTGCAATATAATAAATTCAAATTGACAAGGCTAGGCCTTCTACAATATTAAATACCTGTGTGTAAATGTATTGCATATATATTACATATGTATGTGTGTATGTATGTATATTATGACGCTTGACAAATAAATACATATTTAAAACTAGCTCTTGCCCGCGACTTCGTCCGCGCGGACTTCGTTTACTCCGCACAGCACCTCCCCGCTAGGCGATAGCGTGATAATATGTAGCCTATATGTTGACCCGACCTGTTAGTAATATTCATGCAAAATTTGAAGTAAATCCATGCAGTACTTTTTGAGTTTACCCCGGACATACATTGACTTTCCTACGATTTTATTATATGTATAGATATAGATTTTCAAAATTATCTGGCCAACTTTAAAAATTTGAAAAATATACCGTTTAAAATATATACCCCGTGCACACTAGGGGAATCGGGCTCAGGTTATATCGACCTCAAACGACTATTGCATTTTTTCTTTCGTGGGATAAAGATTAACATACCACAACTACTACATATCACAAGATTCCGGGGTCTAACATAGAACCCCACGGTCAAAATCGACCGTGCAAATCGCTAGGATACGACAAAAACTCAAACATCAACAACATATTTCCCTAAATTTTGTATAACAAGACCGCGTTGTTTTAAAAATACAATAACCACGCATATAATTTGCTTGACATGCGATTATATATAAGTAGGTTGTTGTAACAACAACGCAGATCAAATCAAGTAATTTTTTTATTTAAATTGGCTTAGTAACGGAATAGGATATTAAAAATTTTATTCTCAAAAGGACAGTCACTTACATGAGATAAGATTGAATTAAATTAAATCACACGTTTCTCGTTTTGCAATTTAATTTTTTTAAAGTTAATAGACAAATTCCATACCAATCGAAAGTAAGAAGCTTATTGTATATGCAAACGTTAGGTTGAATATATTTTTTCCCGTCACATCTCTTGGGTACACAGGTTACTAGTATCGATTTACCTGTTTATACCTGTTAAATAGCTGGTAAACTTATTCACGTCCCATTACATGCTCACCTCTTGGTCATCCTATTCTTCCATATCGCCGGTAATGCACCAGTTGCATTTATGTTCTCTTACGAGATATATAAAGGTGGCCGAGACCACGACCACACGGATGGCAAGTGACAACGCACCATTAACATGTTTGGTGCCTATAGGCGACGGCTCTCAATTTCTACCAGAAGAGCCATCTGCTTGTTTGCTATTCTGTGATATAAAAAAACTACGCAAATTCGGACCATCTGCCGTTATGCCAGGCAGTTCGTACAAGGCGGAACAATTGGCCATAAGAGTCACTACCAGCCTTAACACTGGACTTCATGTCATGCCTTATTCACGAGGCAGTCAAAAGAAGGTTTCATTTCGTGTTGGTCCCGGCCTCCTTTGTAGAATAGGCCAACTGCCGTTTTGCCAGGCAGGTCGTAAAAGGCGACCGATTGGCTATCGAGTCACTACCATCGTGGCTACTAGGTGGTAGAGTTCTGCATTGTCTCGCCCGGGTCTGGTACCACCGCCTTACCTATTCCTGCCGCAATAGCGTCAGCGCTTGTCACTGTCGTGTTCCGGTTTGGAGGGTAAGGTAGCCGGTAAACTTATGCATGTGGCATTAGACCTCGCCACAAGATAGCAACGCACCATTAACATCTTTGGTGTCTATAGGCGATGGTTGACTCTTTCCATCAGGAGACCCATCTGCTTGTTTGCTATCTTATAATATAAAAAAAAAAAAAAAAACACAACCTTACTATATCGAGGACATATTATTATACTTGTTGATTTTAAAAATGGTGTAAGTACATAAGGTAGGTAGGGTAGGTAAGGTAGCAACATGTGATTTACATAAGTTGATTACTACTATGTTGACGAATTGGTAGTGAGTTTATATTTAATTTTTGCTTTTAAATGCTTAATGCTTATAGTAGCCGATACGTAGCAAATGAGTATTTAAAATCGCCCATCATCTATACATATAATAAAATCGTAGGAAAGTCAAAACTGTACATTGAATATTTTTTTTAAGAATACTTGGGGCGTGATCTACAATCGATATCAAAGCAAAAAATATAGTTTTTAGAATTTTTGTCTGTTTGTTTATCTGTTTGTCTGTATGTATGTCCGGGGTAAACTCAAAGTACTGCATGGATTTACTTCAAATTTTGCATGAATATTACTAACAGGCCGGGTCAACATATAGGCTACATATTATTAGGCTATTACCTACGGGGGAGGAGCTGTGCGGAATAAGCGAAGTCCGTGCGGACGAAGTCGCTGGCAACAGCTAGTTATTAAATAATAATGTTTTAATGAAACACCACGTTTGGGTTAATTGTAAACACCAGGTGTAATAGGAAATAATTATAATAAACAAGCATAGAAATTGAAGAAGGGTAAAATAAACATCAGTTTTCAATCAATTTCCCTAAAAGGAAAGAGGATCTCAATTCGTTTGTGTATTTTTTATGGTTCTTAGTCCAGAGGGCGGTATTTCATTAACTGATTTGGAAAATTATCTTTTGTTTGAAAAAGTGTACGTGAAGTATATTAAAAAACCGGTGAGTCTTAACTCTAAAGACTTCCGAAAAAAGACGAGATTCTCAATTCAGCTGTTTTTTTTTATTGTTAGCCCAGAGCACGGTAATAAACTCCTCTGTAAAAGTTTAGTTACTACGTCACTGGCACTGTATGTATCCAATGATATCTATCTAATATATTTAAACTACGAGTATATGAAATTTTTTCATGTGAAAACGGATTATCACTATCTAAAATTCATCAAAACTGTGGGCCGTTTCGGAGAAACCAATTACATTCAAATAAAGCTATTACGTTTTAACGAGCTATTCTTGTAATATATCTAAATCTCGGAAACCGCTCCAAGGATTTCCATAAAGTTTAGTATGCAGGGAGTTCGAGAACGATAAATCCGGCTACCTAGGTTTAAGTTTTAGAAAGTTTTAGGTTGTTTTAACAAAAAAAAATAGTATCAAGCACTGTTCCGTCATCCAGGTATTTAAGATTATAATTGCAACATTGTTTTCTTCGATATTACAGTAGGGTTTTATATTCAAGACGTGTTGCACAGGGCTAATTACCAAAACCCCAGCAAAAGAAAGTAATTTTCCAGCGAGACAAATTGCCATACTGGATATTAGTCCACGTAATACAAAAAACATGAAAACATTACGCTTTCAGTTCGCAATGAAACACAAACGGCTTTTAAACGTAGCTGAATGCTTTTGTTGCTGGACGTTTGAAAAATTATACAACGGCAGCACTAGTGTTTTATTTTTTATATCATAAGATAGCAAACAAGCAGATAGTTCGCTTGATGGAAAGAAACAACCATCGCCTATAGGCACCAAAGATGTTAATGGTGAGTTACTATTCGTATGAGATAGCAATGCCATATCGTCGTTGAAGTGACAATACCAAAAAACAATAAAAAAGTAAATTTGTTTTAAAATGTTAGTTAGGACTAACATTGTTAAACAAATTTACTTTTTTATTGCAATAGACATAAAATTCAGTTTTGCATCTATAGAAATTTCTCTTAATTTTTAACAATTTTCAGAAGAAAAGTTAGAGCTTTGTGGAAATAGCTAGCTAAGACTAGATGTCAAAGGTTTTTTACTCTCCTGTAAAATTAACATTTATACAGTTAGGAGGTATTGTCACTTCATCGGTGGTATGCAAAGTCTACCCGCTGCATTACCCTCTAAATCGTGACAAGCATTGACGCTATTATGACAGGAATAAGTAGGGCGATGGTACCATATACCCGGGCGACACGTTGCGAAACTCTACCATCTAATAGTCAAAATATCATAACCAATCGTTCGCCTGTGTACCAATAAAATCATGTTAGCCGCCCGTAATTTTGTCTACCTGAAGTCAAAACTTAAACAGCCTTAAAAATATAACTTATTTATTGAAAAGGGGAAAAACAGTCAGAAAGGTAACCTTATCACTACATAGTATAAAACAAAGTCGCTTTCTCTGTCTGTCCCTATGTCCCTCCCTATATCCCTATATGCTTAAATCTTTAAAACTACGCAACAGATTTTAATGCGGTTTTTTTTTAATAGATAGATTGATTCTTGAGGAAGGTTTTAATATATAAAACTTTTCGATGTTCCCACGGGAACGCGGGTGAAACCGCGGACAGGTCGCTAGTTGTAAATAAGCACTGGCATAATACAATGAGAAGAATAATAAATTATTTACTAATGGACATTTACCATACAAAAACAAAAAGAAACAAATCGAAGCTTATGTTAAAAAACTTACTTATATCTAAAAAAAAGAGCAAAAGGTGATAGTAATAGTGAGTGGTAAATTGAACTTGTACTATTGAGGTTCGGATCAAAAATTAGAAAAGTATTCCTTATTATGGCTCATTATAGAATTGCAAGCGATTGTATACCATAATATACTATACCACAGATTACTAAATAGTTACTACGTAACCTATACAACAAGTATACCTATAGAACCCTACGGAAATTCATTTTACCTTACTTTCAAAATAATACCAAAACTGAACATTACTCGATAATAACAATGCTAGTTAAGGCAGTCTAAGGATCTTCTCCATTTAACACTTATAATTAAGGCGATGTATTTTGACGCACGTCAATTCTATAGAAAATGGGTGGCGCGGTATGTTCTGAAACCGCTGGGAAACGTGTTAATTTTCGGATAAATAAATATAGGACGTCAGCTGAAAACTAAAATTTAGCACATTCTTTTTTGGAACGAAGTTCCTTACGGCAGGCTTGGAGGGGATAGGGATTTGCGCGACCGAACTGAAAAAAATGTGATAGTAAAACCGTAAGAAAAATGCGTGGAATAAAAACGTTAAATGAGACGTGCGCAGGCGCGACAGTCGCGTACACAAGCGAGTAGTGCCGTTTAGCCGAAGGAAGTTCGTTCCTACCTGGTGTCCCGCGACACCACATCATTTAATTTTTTGTATTTACAACTAAATATAACCAATCACCATATAAAAATCATGTGGTGAAAACATTATTTGTTTTAGAGATTTTTTTAGCCTGTTTTCGGAATTTTATATGATAGAGTAAATTACATTCTATCATGTAATGAGTTAGCACATTCTTTAGATAATATCTTCAGGTATATCGTGTAATTTTTGTAAAATTGTTATTTAACAATCAATACAAAAAAACATGATTTAACAAACCAGTTTTTCCCGTTTGTCTCAATGTCGCGCCTTAAAAAAAGAATCCTTAATCTTTCTTAGGCTTGAAACTTTATTCATGTCAAATTTAAAACTTTATCAATGAAATATTTTGTCGCAGAATCAAAAATAACAAAGTTATTTATTTTTGACTTGCTGCAGCGTGCAGCCCGCGGCATTATAAAAGTTTTTGACGAATCCCGCGGGATCATCTAATTTTTCCGGGATAAAAATAGCCTATGTGCTATTCCAGGCCATCATCTGCCTTTATGGCTTTCATCTAAATCCGTCAAGTAGTTTTTGCGTGATTGAGTTCATCATTCATTCATCCACCCATCCAAACATCAAAACTTTCTCATTGTTATTATAATGTAGAATATAGATTCTACGACTTGTAAAACGATTTTATTTCTAATGCATGTTATTTAAAAATATTAGGTTTCTGCAATAATCCTAAATGTAAAATTTTTCTGTGTAGATTTTCATACTCCTTCGTTCGCGTGATTGTCTCCAAAAGGGATACAAAGCTTTTCCTTTACATATTATTATACAAATTTAATTAAAACCTTTAATTTATTTATCAAAACGATCACGCAAGTACAATAATTGTACGCCCAATTTAAAACAAAGTTTTAACAAACGTCTGCGACGCACATGTTTTTACTTTGAAAATTTAATAACTTCAATGTCATTAAAACTTTACCGTCTATTGTCGGCACTTAGCGAAAGCTATTTTCAATTTATAGCAAAGACAAAAACATATTTACAGTCATCAGGATATGACAATACTTAGATTAAAGTCTATGGTATAATACAATATCCATACTAATATTAAAAATGCAAAATGCAGTCTGTTACGCTTTCACAGCTAAACCGCTGGATCGATTTGGATAAAATTTGGCAAAGGGATAGTCATAGACAAACATATACTACTATCGTATGTCTGTCTGTTACGCTGTTTATGTCTAACACTTTTTTATATGTCTATATCGTAAGATAGCAAACAAGCAGATGGGTCTCCTGATGGAAAGAGACAACCATCCGACCGATTGGCTATGCGAGTCAATATCATCGTGCTACTAGGTGGTAGAGTTCTACATTGTCTCGCCCGGGTCTGGTACCACCGCCTTGCCTATTTCTGCCGCAATAGTATCAGTGCTTGTCACTGTCGTGTTCCGGTTTGGAGGGTAAGGTAGCCGGTAAACTTATGCATGTGGCATTAGACCTCGCTACAAAAGGACAACGAACATTTACATCTCTGGTGTCTATAGGCGATGCTTGACACTTTCCATCAGGACCCATCTGCTTGTTTAATATCTTGTGATATAAAAAAAATATGCAATAATGTCAATTTGAAATGCATGGCACCATAAAAATGTTGCCATAAATTTGAAACCTCTCAATTCTTCCGTCGTCATGTCTCATCTTTAAGTTCTAGTTTTAATAACTGATCTTCTTTTATCTTTTATTATAATAATAAATAGCGTAGGACTTTTTATTCTTAATAGAATATTTTCGCGTTCAAAGCTTTGAAAAGTTAATAATAAATCTTCATGGAAAAGCGTTTAGGTGAAATTAAATCAAGCCCACGGGCCTGGGAAATTTATTTATATTTCACTTCACAATATTAAAATAAGAATTTCATAAGGAAAGCATTTATAAAGAATATATTTAAAAGTATCATCAGCCCAGTTCCCTTGGGGGTGGGCAGAGTGAACCGAACTTCTATAGACTTTCTGGTTCACCACGATTCACCGGTTTGTCGGTTAGCGAGATGTGTGGTGATCTCCGTCGCCGCAGTTTACCGACCTGATAACGATTATCGACTATTTCTAGCGGTAGCCAGGACCGACGGCTTTACGTGCTCACCGGAGGCACGGGAGTGGTAGTGTACCAGCCACTTGACTCTGAGCTACTACTGAGATTTAGGACTTTCGAGGCAAACCTCAAGAACTCTTTTGCCCGAACCGGGGATTGAACCCGGGATCTCATGATCTGGACCGAATAGGCTATCTATCCCCATTAGGCAGTCAATATATAGGTATATATCATAACTTAATCTGTGGCCATTGGTCAGGCCATCATTAGTGCACGTTTTGCCAAAATAATGTTAAGGCAATTAGCATCGCGTAAAACAGTTTTATCGTTTGACCTGATAGACATATCTCCATCAACAATGTACCTAGGTACTCTTCTATAGTCTATGAACATTTGAAGATAAGTTAAAAAACAGAATATTACATTTGATCATCATAATACATGTGCATAACACATATAATTTTTTTTTAATGTAATTATCAGTTTTTGATCTAAGACCACAGAGCTTAAAATTCTTAGCCTCTAACTCTAAATAAATTAGTCTACCTCGTTGCCTTATTTGGTTGTAGATTGAGAAGTCCCGAGTTCGAATCCCCTGTGGTAGTAAAGTTTTTATCGAGTTTTTGTTATCACCTCTCTCTTATTATCATTACATAGTATAAAACAAAGTCGCTTTCTCTGTCTGTCCCTATGTCCTTATATCCCTATGTATGCTTAAATCTTTAAAACTACGCAACGGATTATGATTTTTTTTGATAGACAGATTGATTCTTGGGGAAGGTTTTGGTATATAAACCTTTCCGATATTCTTACGGGAACAAAAGCTACGCGGGTGAAACCGCGGGCAGGTCGCTAGTCTATATATAAATTATTGCCTGTAGCACTAAACACGCATAAAACCTACTTGGCAGCCGACAAATCGTTATTTCAGGACTAATCAAAAGAGATTAAGGGTTTGTTTAGTAGCACTCTGCCCACCATATAATTAAATTCCTGATTTAATATAATCTCTAATGGTATAATAGAAAGTCAAGCTAAAATCAGCCGTACAACTTACAGATAAAGTTCATTTTAGGTTGACCTAATTTTTCTAGAAAGATATACGTAATGACAGTCATTACGTATATCGTTCTAGAAAGTTCTCTACTCAAATATGACTAACTGAAAACTACGGAAAAATCAATACTGCCATCTATTGTAGAATAGCGAAACTATTTAAGATTATAGTTTCACTATTGTACAAATAGATGAGTCTATTTTGAATAGATTACAAAAGGACGTAAATACTCTTTTTTTTTGTAGCAAAATAAAATTTATTGTAACGCAGTTTGGTATATTTTTAAATGTTCTGTTTGTGTGTTTCGGATTATTGTTGTTTAAAATGAAAACGACCAATGAAACAATGTTTGCATTAGTAGTTTATAAGCAATAATGCTTATTTTATGTGTGAGTATGGCGATCGCGGTCCTGATACAAATGTTTGTACTTGCCAATTCCGCTTGTTCTATGTTCCATGTTGCTATCCGTGTGGCGAGATGAAAATGCCACATGGATAAATCTACCGGCTACCCTACCCTCCAAACTGGAACACGACAATGACACGCAATGACGCTCTTGCGGCAGAAATAAGTAAGGCGGTGGTACCATATAGAATATACCCGAGCGAGGGAGCTCTACTACCTAGTGGTCACCATGGTACTGATACGCATAGCTGCTGCCTTTTACAACCTGCCTCGCAGAACAGCAGATCTATTCTTCAAAGGGGGCACGGACCCACACGGGGTATGGGTATAACATTTTGGGTTTAACATCACGTCACTGTAACTGAACAGTTTCAAAAAACCTATCATAAAATTTAACACAATATCCTGAAAAATATAGACTTATACTGAACTCTAGATTTGAAACCAGTAAATAGCGTTTATTTCGTATATTTATACCAAATTCCACAATTGTAACGAACCATATTTTAACATTACGTAGGTAGGTAGTTATAACTTATCTGAATACGCACGCAATTTGCCTGCTCGAGAGCATACATTGCGCTTCCGTTTACTACACACCCACACATGCTAAAACGCGAACAAGCGATTAGACATTAAGTCCCGTTTTCACTTGGATTAGTACGAGTGTGAGTGTTTAATGCAAGTGCTTAGTATGAAAATAAAAATACGTGAAGACAGCCGTTGATCAGTGCAAATGATAAGTAATCAGCATCTATTCACTTTTACTACGCTGATTACGAATCACTCGCACTGATCCACGGCTATCTTCACATATTTTTGGCTTAATACTAAACACCTGCATTAAAAACTCACACTTGCTCTAATCAAAGTGAAAACGGGGCTTTAGGTACAACAAAAATGTAATATTAGATTTGAATCTCATTATAGACGAAACTTTTACGAAAACACCAATTTTGAGGAAATTAAAATACTAAAGCTATAGCCTACTACTTTGCATTGCCTTAGTATAAGCAAGGGAAGTGTATAGGAAGCCGCAGTGATACAGGTTTTTTTGCAGTTGCAGTTGGTCCAAATGACCAAACGAAGCGAAAACGGGCTTTTCGGGCGAGTAGAGTGCTCAGAAAGAGTTTAAATTAAGTGGGTTAGGAGGGGCATATCCTCCGGGTGTCTCCAGTGAGACCAAACCTCGGCTTAGGGCAGTCTCTTGACAATAAGTGGAAGAGACCTACTCTTAGTAGTTACTAAGAAGTATCAGGATTACGACTCATTAATAACTCTTAAGCGCGATCTCGAGTGTTGGCGGGGCGAAACAGAGGACGAAGTCGCCGCCAGAGGCGACTTTGGCGTGCGTGTGTAAAGTGTGAAGTGTATACTGTGATGGGATCATCAGGATCGGATAAAAGTGACAGATATCCGAAATGTAAACAATGATGGCAGTATGGTCAAGATATCATGATGATATCTACTGCTGTTTTTATGATAGCAAATAGTAATTCCTACAAAGAGATACCAAAGATTATAATGGTGCATTGCTATCCATGTGACGTGATGGTAATGCTATATGAGGGCAACGCTATATAAAAATGTTGACTCTACAAAAGTGCCTGTAAAAGAATTTGAATAAAAATGTTTTGTCTTTCGGGACGTTTACCGGCTACCTTATTATTTAAACGGGAACATAACAATGACATTGACATGCGGCAAGAATACATAAGCAGTGGTACCAAACCTAGACAAGACATTGTGGAACTCTACCACCCAATATTCACTATCACTTTCTTTGTACCTTGTAATTTTGTTTAATTTTTCTTGTTTAGTAATATGTATTACCACTGTTTTATTTGCGATTTTTGTTTTTGTTTTGCTTTTGTGTGTAACTGTAATCGGATGTTACTTTTATTATAAGTTTTTGTCTTTTATTTAAGAGCATAAAAACTATAAATTAGAAGCACCACTTTTCCTAGTATATTGTTATGTTATCCTTATTATAAAGGTTGTCTGGAAGAGATCACTTTATTAGTGATAAGACCGCCTTTGTGTATCTTACTTGTATAATATTTATTTTGTAATTTAATATTGTCATATATTTTGGTGCGCAATAAAGAGTTATTGTATTGTATGCTAGTAACAAGTTTTGCTATTCGCTCGTCTTTTACGAACTGTCCCACAGAATGGCAGACGTCCTATTCTTCAAAAACAGTGGTCTTTATACTTTCAGGAGTGTTTTTCAGGATGTACGAGTGGTCAAATATCTTAATATCATTGCAATCATTGGCATGTATATTGTACATATCTGGCTAGCTGTTACCTACCCCTGGCTGGCTGTTCCTGGACTACCAACCCCCTTAGCATAAATAGCCTGTTATATGTCGCGCGCGAAAGACGAGAGATTTGACGAATTAAGAACTTTTTTTTATTAAAATACGTGACGAGAAAATGTTCGTCGTGAAATGTATATTAGAATAAACGAGATGTTAGTTCTTCTTATTCGTTCTTTCTTCTTTTTGCGCGCGACATATCACACGCTGTTCTAAGCAAGCTTAAGATATGCCTGCTATAGATTCACTCGATCTAAGTCGCTTTGAAATACGCTGGATAACCCAGGAATCGAAAATGCGGGCTCATAAGCAGTCACGGTGTCTCGTCATTCTTCAATTAGTTGCCGTTTTTCTTAAGTTTGATTTCTTTGAATTTAAGTCGAAGTGGCCTGTTGTCGCGGTTGTGACGTTACCGATCGAGAATCGAGGCTTTGTAGTCTTTTCCGGTCTGCGGTTGGATTTCTGATTTTAGTTTAATTGCAAGTTATCTATTATTATATTTGTCGGCATCAAATCAACCCATTTTATTGTTTTAGAATCAGTTGTTATATCCTTTGTTGCTTCTGATACTTAGGATTGAAGTTATTGGAAAGATTTGGTTCTAAATATCAGAAAGTAGGTACTTTGTCTATTCGCGATCGCGATTGTAGTTTCCGAGAAGTTTTGATTTTTGTTTTTTATATAAGACAGCAAACAAGCAGATGAGCCATCTAATGGTAAGAGAAATCATCGCCTATAAACACCAAAGATGTTAATGGTACGTTCCCATCCATGTAGCAGGATGGCAATGCCACATGCATACATTTACCGACTACCCTACGCCTCAAACAAGAACACGACAGCGACAAGCATTAGCGCTATCGTGGCAGGTATAGGTAGGACGGTGGTACTAAATATCCGGGTAAGACGTTGCGGAACTCTACCACCTAATAGTCACGAGGATAGTGACACACATATATCAGTCGCCGTTTACGACCTGCCTGGCAGAACGCAGTTGGTATATTCTTCAAAGGAACTCAACCCGGACCAACACGGTATTAGAGCAACTATGATAAATCTGTCGCAAAAATAAATAAAAAACATCGTTGGTGTGAAGGACAGACAAAACTTGAACATAACTGAATTCAGCTGTCAAGATTTAGTTTGCTGGCATTATTTGAGGTTTCTTACACACTACATTTTACATTACGGTCGATAAACGATTTACGCGAAAAGTGCAAAAGTAACTGAACCTTTGATCATCGAGCACATTTTTTATTGTTTTATTTTAAACTAGCTGTTGCCTGCGACTTCGTCCGCGCGGACTTCGTTTACTCCGCACTGCTCCTCCCCTGTAGGTGATAGCGTGATAATATGTAACCTATATATTGACCCGACCTATTAGTAATATTCATGCAAAATTTGAAGTAAATCCATGCAGTACTTTTTGAGTTTACCCCGGACATACATACAGACAAACATACAAACAGACAAAAATTCTAAAAACTATATTTTTGGCTTCGGTATCGATTGTAGATCACGTCCAAAGTATTCTTTTTAAAAAAATATTCAATGTACAGTTTTGACCTTCCTACGATTTTATTATATGTATATATAGATATTCAGATTTTAGTTGAAGCTGAAGCTAGATATTATTACAGTTTGAAACAGATGTACTGCAGTCTCTATAAAGTGTAATTATGTTCATACGACACAAAATTAAAGATACAATTACTGACTTTAGGATACATACATAAAAAAACATAGGTAGTATGTTATAAACCTAGGTTGTAAGTGGTACATATATTTTCACGCCATTTCGAACGTTAAAGTTATGTAAGAGAACGTTAAAGTTGTGTACAACAGTGTAATGTTCACGTAAAATAATCCGTAATACGTAATCACTACATAGTAAAAAAAATCGCTTTCTCTGTCTGTCCCTATGTCCCTATGTATGCTTAAATCTTTAAAACTACACAACGGATTTTAATGCGGTTCTTTTAATAGATAGATTGATTCTTGAGGAAGGTTTCAGTAAACCTTTCCGATATTCCCAGAAGAACAAAAGCTACACGGGTGAAACCATGGTTAGGTCGCTAGTTATTTATAAAAGAATAGACCGTCCCTCCGTGTGTAGGTTTATTTTTCGCATATAACGTAAAAAATACAGCATTAAATTAGGTGTTGATTTCAGTTATCTGCTGGCGTTCTTCCATCAAAACTGTATACTTTTTATTGACAATATTGTCTACAAATAGAGATCTTGATTGAAATTTTCTAGGACGCGCTTATTATAAATAAGGATTTACTTAATACTAGCTGTTGCCTGCGACTTCGTCCGCGCGGACTTTTACTCCGCACTGCTTCTCCCCTGTAGGTGATAGCGTGATGATATGTAGCCTATATGTTGACCCGACCTGTTAGTAATATTCATGCAAAATTTGAAGAAAATCCATGCAGTACACACAACAGAAAAAATTCTAAAAACTATATTTTTGGCTTCGGTATCGATTGTAGATCACGCCCCAAGTATTCTTTTAAAAAAATATTCAATGTACAGTTTTGACTTTCCTACGATTTTATTATATGTATAGATTGCACTTGCTAACATTTGCGAAAACAGCGCGACAGCGCTTATTTATTGAAATTGAAAAAATATAATGCGTTCTAACTCGCAGTGAAAGCTAGTTACAATATAACAAAAAAAAATATGACTTTCTAGCACAAGCACAAATCTACAAGTAAAACAGCCGAGATCAATGAATACTCATATATGACGAAAATATGATCAAACAATATCGAAACCGTACTAAGTGATTTTACGTAAATATTTTCAGCGACCGCCATCAGCTTCTAACTTATCGCTTTTACAATCAGTTACCATCCGCTACGCGCTACGTCGCGCATAACAATTACATACATACGCACATAAACAAATCATCATTGTGTATTACACAGTAAATAATGCGTCCGCTTCGCTTGTATTATTACCGTCATTAATTAAGTTTTAGCATTGAGACTAATGTAGAGATAGTAAATACGATAGTAATTTCTTCCTTCACTATATTATTTTATAGGGTTTCAGGCAAATCCCTGTTTCACAATAACTGTCATAAAGACTAACGGCCGGTTTCCGAAAGGCAAATAATTTTTAACAAGCAATTAAAAAATATGAACACAGATTAATTACTTGTTAAAATTAATTTGGGTTTCGGAAACCGCCGTCAATGTCTCATTTCGCAAATAAGGGTTTCATAGACATTTTTAAAACATATGCTACATCGGAATGAATTTGGATTATGTGGGGTTACGGCTTTAAACTAAAGGAGCCTTGATAGCGTCCCAGAGTCTAGCAAAATTTGCGACGAAACCCATTGTAAGTTCAAACTTTGCTATGTAGGACTATTCCCTCTGAAGTTCATCCTGCTATATTGGTGAACCAAAGAGAGGAAAGGAACGTAATGTGTCGTAGAATGTACATAACTACTTGTAATTGTTCTCTTTTGAAGAATAGACCACCTGCCTTCTTGCAAGACCAAAGAACATAGTGAAGGACTGGCAAATTAACCACTACTACCAGATAACTTTACAGTATTATTTCATTGATAGTTTTAATGAATTATTTTGAACCTCTTCCCCCTTCCTCCGGATCGTTACGGACCCCTTTTAAAAATAGGCCATCTATGTGCTAGACAAGTTTGTAAAAGGCAAACAATTAGCCACCATATTTGTGTTAAATTGTACCCACCAAATGGTAGAGTTCTGCATTATCTCTACCAAGATTTGATAGCCACACCTTACTTTCCTGTCATAACAGTATCAGTGCTTGTCACTATTGTGTTCTGGTTTGAAGGTTAAGATAGCTGGTAAACCTATGTAACTATAAAAAAATATTGCCACCACACATATGACAAAAAACGAACAGAGCAGTTTAATATCAAAATCAAAATGGGCAGACAATTCATCAATCTGGTATTAGTAAGCAATAGTTATTTCTCTTATAATTTGAAGAGCCGAGAGAAGAGAAAGAGAGAGAGAGAGAGAGAGAGATTGCTTGTTTGCTATTCTACAACAAAAAGTTGGGAGAATTGTTTCATTGCACTTTATAAAATAAAATTATATAAACATGTACAAATAAATTGTTACATAAACTGGTTAATCTATAAATACTAGGGATCGCCGGTGGCCGAAACGCGACCATAAACCTATCTATCAATCTATCTATCTATCAATGCGGGCTATACCGCACTTAGCCACACTACGGGCCATTATGCGTAAAGGTATAGTGGCTATTCTTGCCAACCCAGCTCATTCCAAAGATCCAGCACCTTAGAGGGATGCTCAAACAGCTCTCCATATGTGCTGCCCCCTTTGAAAAACTGGGCCCTTAAGTACTTCAATTCCTCGCACTCAATCAGCACGTGGTGAGGAGTTTCTTCATGGTTTAAGCACGCCCTGCATAAGGGACTATCAGTTAGCCCCATGGTGTGCATGTGTTTATTCATTGGGCAATGCCCCGTTATCAGACCAAATATATTTCTTAGTTCTACCCTTGGTAGTTTAAGCAATTTTCTAGTCAGTTTCGGATTCGGTTCAGGAAATGCTTGTTTGGTTTGTCTACAACTGGTGAGCATTTCCCAGTGTTTTTTGTGTTTTATCTTGGTGATCTCTTTTATCTTGGTTTTTAGCGGGTTGAAGGGTAGAGGTATTATTGGTTCAGGACCTATAACTACCATCCTAGACCCCATTTTGCCAATTCATCTGCAATGTCGTTCCCTAACGAGCCACTGTGTCCTTTAATCCATTGCACAGTGACTTTGCATGACGTCCCCAGTTGTTGAAGCAGTTCTCTGCATTCTTTTACTAGGCTGTTACTTATATAATTGGAATTGAGTGATTTTAACACCGCTTGGCTGTCAGTTAGAAATCTTAAATCCGTATCAGTTATTTTTCTGTTTATGACAGCCTTTGCGGCCATGGTTTGTCCTAGACATTCTGCTTGAAAAATGGAATTGTATTTGCCTAGGTTTGTTTTTATATTAATATTTAATTCAGGACAGAAGGCGCTAGCACCCGTCACCATCTTGGTTTTTGAGCCGTCCGAGTATATACATAATTCTTTTATACCTGACGTATCGTTATCTTCTTCGGAAATAACAATTTTATATTTGTTGTCTAGTAAAGATTTCTTAGGCACCCTGTCGCACGGTGCTAGTATTAAGGGGTTTATTTTTGCAATTTTATCCAATATGGTCATATGGGAAGAAACATTACTTGTTATTTTGCCAGATAGCCTTAGTCGTAGACAAGATAATGTTGCTTCTTGTTGGATGTACAGGTGCAGTGGGGCGATTCCTAAAACAACCTCCATTGCTGCAGTCAGTGTGGTACTCATGCTTCCAGTGATTGCTAAGCAACCCTTCCTTTGGAAGCTTTGAAGTTTTCTTTGCACTGTACTTAGTTTGGTTCTGGGCCACCACACTAAGGCACCATATGCAACTGTACTTCTAATTACAGTGGTGTATAGCCATTGGGTAATGTGGGGTTTCAATCCCCATTTTTTACCCAAGAGCTTCCTGCATTGTGCTAGGGCTATGCAGGATGAGGTTAACTTGCTGTCAAGGTGTTTGCTCCAATTTAGTTTGTTACCTAGAGTCACTCCCAGATATTTGACTTCGTTAGTTAAAGTAAGGGTGGATCCAAACAGTAATGGCAGTTTTAAATTTTCTACCATAAACCTATTTTAAATAAACTAATAACCTATTTTAAGTTTGACAATTGACTTTAGCCGTGAAGTTTATACTTAACTCTTAAGTATACATCCTGAAGATGCTTTAAAAAGTGAAACAGGTTGAGTATTATATTAAAATGTAGGATGTCATATCCTTACGAGTTAACTTTATACCTAACTCTTAAGTATATTACATCCTGAAGATGCTTTAAAAAGTGAAACGGGTTGAGTAATATATTAAAATGTAGGATGTAATTATACTTATGAGTTAAGTTTATATTTAACTCATAAGTATATTACATCCTGAAGATGCTTTAAAAAGTGAAATGGGTTGAGTAATATATTAAAATGTAGGATGTAATATGCTTACGAGTTAACTTTATACCTAACTCTTAAGTATATTACATCCTGAAGATGCTTTAAAAAGTGAAACGGGTTCAGTAATATATTAAAATGTAGGATGTAATTATACTTACAAGTTAAGTTTATATTTAACTCTTAAGTATATTACATCCTGAAGATGCTTTAAAAAGTGAAACAGGTTGAGTAATATATTAAAATATAGGATGTAATATACTAACGAGTTAACTTTATACCTAACTCTTAAGTATATTACATCCTGAAGATGCTTTAAAAAGTGAAACGGGTTGAGTAATATATTAAAATGTAGGATGTAAATATACTTATGAGTTAAGTTTATATTTAACTCATAAGTATATTACATCCTGAAGATGCTTTAAAAATTGAAACGGGTTGAGTAATATATTAAAATGTAGGATGTAATTATATTCAACACTCTTTATCGTCGGCACTTGGTGAAACTTCATTTTCATACAATATTTTATATCGATAACCTTGTACTGTTTCGCAATAAACTTTTATATACATTATCCAACTGATTTGGTTGTACCCCTGCCTACCCCTTCAGGGATGATGGCGTGAAGACTCTTTTTACAATTTTTTTTTCTTAACTTAGATTCTCGAAAATAACAAATAAATGTGAAACTAAACACAGTAGGCTGAATGTACTTTTGTTTGCCTTATATTTATTGCCTTAGGAAAAAATATCCAACCCAACACTTATCCAATCCCAGGCAACTTTGTTTCGAAACAAGAAACACAACTGAATTGCCTGACCCGAGGATCAAACCCGGGATCTCATGTAGTCAACACTGACACCAGAACAATGGACCACAGGGGCGATTAATGTTTTTAATTAAAGAACAAAATACACATGCCATCCTTCTGACCAGCTATGTTTTTTTCTTTCTCCTCCTTATCTGGTCAGTGATACCTCACCCTCCCTTGTGATTAGGGGCTTCAATACTTGCTGTTTGGCTATCCTGTGTGCAAACATAAGCTGATCAGAATATGGTGGGACACGCCCTATTAAAAATTTCCTGCTTTAATGACTTGTACCATGCTCGTACACCTTACGGCACATCAGTCTTTCTTTTGTAAGTTTAACCTTACTATATTTGAATTAAGCATATATTTCCCTATCTTAAGGAATCATACATACTTCGTCGCATAAATTAAACTACATGATTCTTTCCTACACCTTTTAATTTATATAAATCTTAATTTTATCTATTACAACTGTTTGCTTTAGTACAAGATATGTATGGTCCACTTATACAATTAAATCACCATTTAGTAAAAACATCCATTTCATTACTAATTCATATTAAAATCTAAAATATATTTTCTTTTAATATTACATTTGGGACGTTCAGTTTGTTTTTGCCAAATACTACATGTGACACAGTAGTATTATGAATATTTTTTGATTAATTTTCATTAATAATCACTACATACTTAAATATTTGAAAAAATTCGCCGTGTTGGTCTCGGACTCCTTTAAAGAATAGGCCAACTGCCGTTCTGCCAGGCAGGTTGTAAAAGGCGACCGATTGGCTATCGAGTCACTACCATCGTGGCTACTAGGCGGTAGAGTTCTGCATTGTCTCGCCCGGGTCTGGTACCACCGCCATACCTATTCCTGCGGCAGTAGCGTCAGTGCTTATCACTATCATGTTCCAGTTAGTAGGGTAAGGTAGCCGGTAATAAGCCGGATACATATAAAGGCACTATAATATTTCAGTACTTGATTAAAATATAAACCCTGCAGGGTTTATATTTTAATCAAGTACTGAAATATTATAGTGCCTTTATAGGTATCTTTAGCACACTCAGGCCAACTAATATATGGGTGATTCTCGTATGTTTTTGCTGTTCCAGGCATTTTTTATTAGAAAAATTGTTATTTTGTAATTAAAAAAAATTTATTACGAAATTAAAAAAACACTTGTATTTGGAGCATTGAAAACTAAAATGAAATAAATTTTGGTTTTTTTGCTATAAATTCGTAAACCACCGAAATGTCAGTCCCTTGGGCTGTCCCAGTCCCAAAATTAAAACTTTAAGATTAAATTTTGAGTTATTCGTCAATAATATATAATTTGGTCCATAATGTTTATAAACTTAATTAGTTAACTAACAATCTTCTTCAATAAAAAGTACCGAAAGTTAATTTGTTTCATTAAATTCATTAAACCAAAGTATGTCCCAGGCATTTGAGATCAGTCCCCTGCCAGAAGTTCAAAGCCAAAAAAAAGTCTAGCGTGTTATTTTATCTTTTGTTAGGTTTATAAGGATCTAACTAGCCTTAAGTTAATAACCATAGCGCTATTATATTTAGTATATTTAGTGTCAAAGCACCGTTTGTGCTGGAAATATGTGTCTGGGCCACTTCAAAACTCAGTCCCCTGGCAGCTATTTTTGTTTATAATTTATTTATAAAATTGGATCCATAAGTCTTAATATTAATCTAATTAATATAAAGATTCATTAAGAACTTAAAAAGTTGAATGCATTGAAATAGTTTGCTTCATTTTTCTCAATTTGATAAAAAAAATCAGTCCCCTGTCATGTTACGCATGCAAAAGACACACAAATATCGAAAAAGCAAAAATTAATTCAGCTGTTTATTTATTACGATTAAGCTGATAGTTTTGTAGTCCTTGTTAATTTTTTTTCTAATAAAATCAAAAAAAATTTGGTCGGATAGTTTTGTACAGATTTAAGACGTCCTTACAGAGAATCACCCATATACTTCCACAAATATATTTTTTTTAAATATTTAAGTATGTAGCAATTACAAATGAAAATTAATTAAAAAATATTAATAATACTAGTTACTGTGTCAAATGTAGTATTTGGCAAAAACAAACTGAACTTCCCAAATGTAATATTAAAAGAAAATATATTTTAGATTTTAATATGAATTAGTAATGATATGGATGTTTTTACTAAATGGTGATTTAATTGTGTAAGTGGACCATACATATCTTGTACTAAAGCAACAAGTTATAATAGGTAAAATTAAGATTTATATAAATTAAAAGGTATAGGAAAGAATGATGTAGTTTATTTTTGCGACTAAGTATGTATGATTCCTTAAGATAGGGAAATATATGCTTAATTCAAATATAGTAAGGTTAAACTTACAAAAGAAAGACTGATGTGCCGTAAGGTGTAAGAGCATGGTACAAGTAATGACTTGCTAAGTTACTTTAATGAAAGCAGGAAATTTTTAATAGGGCACGTCCCATCATATTCACATCAGCTTATGGTTGCACACAGGATAGCCAAACAGCAAGTATTGAAGCCCCTAATCACAAGGGAGGGTGAGCTATCACTTACCAGATAAGGAGGAGAAAGAAAAAAACATAGCTGGTCAGAAGGATGGCATGTGTATTTTGTTCTTTAATTAAAAACATTAATCGTCCCTGTGGTCCAGTGTTCTGGTGTCAGTGCTGACTACATGAGATCCCAGGTTTGATCTTCGGGTCAGGCAATTCAATTGTGTTTCTTGTTTCAAAACAAAGTTGCCTGGGTCTGGATAAGTGTTGGGTTTATCTTTGGCTAATTGTGGCTGCTCTGGTTGTGCCTCTCCCTACCTCTTCAGGGATATGGGTGTGAAGACACATTTAATATTTGTCTACTACTGGACTGCATGGGATACTATTCACTAAAAATAAAATAGTATCTGTCTGCTTAACTGCGTACACATAATTTTAAAACCTAAACCCTGGGATTGCAGCACATAGTGAGAAGCTATTTACTCAAATATATTTGTTTTAGTTAATGGATGATTTTTTTTACATGAATTTTACTATGGTTACAAAAGTTATCAATTATCCTCATGTAAATTTCATTTTACATAACTTGAAAATATTTACACTAAATCTCCTTCAAACATATATGTTTCATATCATATATAATTGCATGGTTGATTTATCAATCATTCTTTCAAGAATTATTAATGAAATATAGCATGCTAAAAATTAAATAGGTATCATGAATCATCGGCGCGAAGGCCGAAAGGTTCTAATGACATTTTAGAGTGAAATTATCACCAAATGTTTAATAGCAGAGGTTATGGATGGTGTATTGTTTTGTTATTTAATTGATACCTAATAACAATTCATAAATTTCAAACATCACAGCATATAAAGTCACATCATAAGAAAGGCGGAGCCGCAGAAATCGTCAGCAAGCTTGGGCGATGGCGGTCAAATAACGGCCTGATTGACGGACCACAGTCAAACACGACGGTCAAATTTTTGATATC
This sequence comes from Apodemia mormo, assembly GCA_036924255.1. NCBI lineage: Eukaryota > Metazoa > Arthropoda > Insecta > Lepidoptera > Riodinidae > Apodemia > Apodemia mormo. The sequence continues at coordinate 40,091,908 of JAUPFN010000002.1, forward strand.
TAACTATACAAAGTGCTTTAAATAATAGCATAATAACTTGATTTACTCAAATTACTTACCACATGACAATAATATTTTAAATTTCTAGTAACCACCATTCACACAAATCACAAAACATTCCACAATCCAGTATCCACATCCACGGTTGACATTCACAATCTACTACTACTTTGAAGTTTTGACGTGACATGACATAATTGTTACTGTAGGACCAAGGAACTTATATACCATAACTGGAATTTTACGAAGTAATATTTGAAAAATATAAATGTACTTTATTTTGTTACACATAAAGTTGACATTTGTTTCTTACTTAACAGAGGGGAAAAACGTTCTGAGCAAGACAACGACAAGAGTGGATGTTGTCCCTTTCTTGCTATTGCCAGTGTAAATAAAACTAACTGATGGTAGATTTTTATATATATTCGGTAATCGTTAAATCCCTTTTATTCATTCACGTCGATAAATACATTAGCATAAAATGTATTGTAATTAACTTAGTGAGTTCCAAAATGTGCGTATTTTAATTATTACGTAATTACTTATGCAATGCAAAAACTGTTTCTCAAATTAGTAGAATTACTTAGTAGTATTTTGCAACCTAAGCATGGCCGCACTTATATATGGAGATTGGCGCCTTATTTAGTAGAAAGAGACCAAGGAAGTTAACATTCTACGCGGAATGCTTACACACGCTTCAAAATAGTTCCGAAGAGTACCACGACATGAGTGGAGTGTGTCTCTTTCTACTAAATAAAGCGCAAGGAAGTTATATTCTACCTGGAAGGTCCACATGTACTTCAAAATCGTTCCGAAGAGTACCACGACATGAGTGGAGTGTGTCTCTTTCTACTAGGGTGTCCATACATATTTGTGCAACAGGACAATTTCATTCTAAAAAAGCGGAATAGAACTGATATGGACAGCTACGATAAGTCCTGGATAGCACCCACGGCTATCAATTTTTGAAAGTCGTGTAGGTTAACAATGTCTGTTATCGCTCTTATTGACGAAGAGAAATGCACATTCATAATATGTTGTTTTGACTCACACCCATAATTTGCTAACTTTAGGGTTAGATCAATTCGTGTGATTTGTCTAATGATATCGTATTATTACGACAGGCTGTAGTGAGGTGGAGGGGGCCGGATTGCAACTATAAATGCTAGCATATTAGTAACGTGCCGGGCCGCAACACATTGACTAGTTTTGTGTACAGTTAACTGCCGAACTGCATGTTAAGGCTAGTTCTTTGTGGCCCTTAATCGTTCTTAACCCATAATTTCTGATTTTGTAAATGCATACTTAAAACACGGAGAAAATTGTGTGCGCTCAATTCCGCTCTGCAAATCTGTCGCACTTTGCCCCGGCATAGTGTACGAGAGTTTATATAAAATGCATCAAAGTGATCTAGGCGAATTTTTGCGAAGCACCCTGACCAGCTGCGGCCCATCTTAATGTGTGAGAGCGTAAAATAGGATTATTAAAAATAATAAAAGTTGGAATATTTTACTTGATATGTAACTGAAATAAATAGCTGGATTTGTTTTCATACTGAGCTGTTTCGCGGGTAAATAGTGTGGTAAAAATATCTTTGCATGTGTGATCTTTCTGCCGAATTGAGCATTATACATACAGATAAAAGATCAAAATACTCTTCTAGAAAATGTATGCATTAATTACGGACAGATGACAAGTACATTACATTGCTTTAAAATTTGTTCGAATGAAGCAGTCCAGCGATACTGAAGAATCAATAAAACCTAGAGGATACGGTGAGAAATATTGCAAAGTCTTAATGCCAGTCTACTGACAGGGTCCTGGATAAAACACTTCGGTTCCGGTTCCAACGTTCAAGTTCAAAATGTCCAATTCCCAAAATATACAACATTTTCAAAATGCCTATTTCCTAAAATGGTCCATTTTTCTCCATGTTGGTCTCATGCTCCTTTGAAGAATAGGCCAACTGCCGTTCTGCCAGGCAGGTCGTAAAAGGCGACTTATTGGCTATAAGTGTCACTACCATCGTAACTACTTGGTGGTTGAGTTCAGCAACGTCTCGCCCGGGTATTTGCTACCATCGCAGAAGCTATTCCTGCAGCAATAATGTCAATTTTATATCATAAGATAGCAAACAAGCAGATGGGTCTCCTGATGGAAAGAGACAACCATTGCCTATAAACACCAAAGATGTTAATGGTGCGTTGCTATGTATTGACGAGGTCTAAGGCCACATGCATAAGTTTACCGGCTACCTTACAATCCAAACCGGATCACGACAATGACAAGCATTGACTCTATTGCGGCGCAAATAGGTAAGGCGGGACCACCTAGTTGTCACGATGGTAGTGAAATTATTTCTTGTCAAGAGTTAAGTAAACTTTTTGACAAGCAGTTACGCTATTGCGGCAGGAATAAATAAGGCGGTGGTACCAGACCCGGGCGAGATAATGCAGAAATCTACCACCTAGTTGTCATTGTCGTGCTCTTGTCTGGAGGGTAAGGTAGATGGCAGACTTGTGCATGCGGCATTGCAAACCCGCCACACGGATGGAAACGCACCATTTATATATTTGATGTCCTCTTTCCATCAGGAGAGCCGTCAACTTGTTTGCTATCTTATAATATAAAAAACAAATATTCATTTTAAACACTAATCATCTAGACTAATAACAAGTAGTTTTTTCGTTTCACATCTGTAAATTATATTGAATTTGGCTGATAAAAACCGTACATACTAAAGGAGAGTGTTCAGTAGTTGATTTTAATACCAAATATGTAAAACAATTAGGTACTTAAATATTGAGCTAATTATCCTATAACATGTTTACACTCATACGGACGCCCACGCATAGATATCATTTTTATTCAAATTATCCTTTATTGAAGTTCATTATTTACAAACAGTGATTTGCTGAACTCGTGACTAGACTCATTAGCTATTAGTCAACTCGTGGATGATAACGGAGCTATCACTCGCTGTCACGGGATTCGTGGGATTCGAAGAAATAAAAGTGACCATATTTTCTGAATATTACTCTACTAAATTTGTTGTGGTTGACAACTACATAATAGTCAAGCAATATTTTGACAACGTCATTTTTCTCTCTATTATACACCCGAGTAAATTTTTCATTATACAAGGAGTAAATTTTCCTTAAAGTAATCCTAAAAAACTGGTATTTTTCATTTTGTGTTTTTTATCTTGCGCGCTAATATACACCCCAGTACACCCGAGTAAATTTCCTTTAAGTAATCCTAAAAAAACAGTATTTTTCATTTTGTTTTTTTTTTTATCTTGCGGGCCTGTTGTCATCTAAAGAAAGCAATATTTTATTTATTTACTTATTTTAGTTTACTTTCTTTCGTATTAAAACAGGGCGGTTACAAACTAACATCATAATTTTCGACCAGGGTAGGTTTAAGATCACCTATTTTAGTAAGTGAATTAAACAAAATTCTATCAAGAAAACGTGTGGTCGTAAACTAATGAGATGCATCTTTATGCTTCTACAACATCAGATTCTAAATTATACAATCATGAAAGCATCATTGAGATCATAATAAGCAAAATATTTTATAGCTTTAAGTGTCCGAATGCGACCACATGGCCGCTTTCGAGCGTATTAGATATTTATATACTTCAGTTTGCGACTACTGGATTTAAAAAGAAATATTAGCTAAAAATGATGTCACTACAACTTTCCAACAAACAATGTTCTATAATTGAAATAATAACGCTTCTTGATCGAGTGTAACATTAGTATAAGGTAACAAAAGGTAACTTTGTTCGCCACCAGGTGTGGTATTTTTATTGCCATACGCGATACATAAACACACCATTAAGTCATCACCCGAACTCGGGCACTATTTTCAGCTTTAGCAGATAGGTTTAAATTTATGATTTTCTTGTTACATAATTATTCATTGAATATTCAATGCTTATTGTTCATTGTTTTCTCATGAAAAAAATTAATTAAGAAACCTAGGCCCTCAAGTGGTCGCATACTAGAGGCGGTCGCGTTACCGACGCAATGACCCTATATTACGTTTGTATGTTTAATTAAAAAATATCTAAAATAACACTAAATGATTAAGCTTACAACAGGGAATATAGATGGAATAGCATTGGGTTTCAGTGTTGATCTTATCTTATGGATTATTAAATCCTCGGATTTAAAGTGACGGCTGCAAATTAAACTATAATATGAATTTTTTTTCTTAAATGGAACAACTTCAATCCACCGTTGTCGAAGAATCTCATTTCTTGGGAACCTGCAAGAAAATAATGAACAAGAGGTTAGGTATCTACTACTAGTTAACAGTTACTACCAAAAAGTATGTAGGTAATGTACTTAGTTACTACAACACAATGATTTTAGTATTAAATAACAAAATTACGTAAAGTAGGTTCTTATTTGATTATGATGACATTCCTTAGGGACGTATTATGAAATGTTAGATTGAATTGTAATTTCTTTGTATTCACATGTCCGAATTTTTGTGTTGTTATTGCTACCCTACTTAAGAAACTTGTAAATACAATAAAAAACTTACTTAAAAAATGAAATTCCGCAACCAGAATACACTTCACTATTACAGCACTTAACGCTACAATTTTTCACCATTTTACAACAGAAAAAACTTATAGCAGTAAGCAAAAAGAGGACTTTATGCTTTAACACACTTTAACTTAAAGTATCAGCTATATTTTTAAATAAAGCGCGCCAAAGCGTACGGCCAGCTGAGTGTGGCCGTGCATAGTTTACAAATTACTACTAATTCTACTGATTTGAGAAAACAGTTTTTACATTGCATAAATAATTACGTAATAATTAAAATAAGCACATTTAAGAACTCAATATGTTAATTACAATACATTTTATGCTAATGTATCTATAAACGTGTATGAATAAAAGGGATTTAACGGTTACCGGATATATAAAAAAATCTACCATCCGAAAGTTTTATTTACACTGGCAATTGCAAGAAAGGGATAACATCCACTCATGTCGTTGTCTCGCTCAGAACCTTTTTGCCCTCTGTTAAGTAAGAAGCAAATATCAACTTTATTGCTAACGAAATAAAGTACAATTTTATTTTTCAAATATTGCTTTGTAGTAATTCCAGATATCGTATATAAGTTCCTTGATAAAGCGCCAATCGCCATATATAAGTGTGGCCATGCGTAGTTTGCAAATTACTACTAAGTAATTCTACTAATTTGAGAAACAGCTTTGCATTGCATAAGTAATTAAGTAATAATTAAAATAAGCACATTTTAGAACTCACTGTGTTAATAACAATACATTTCATGCTAATGTATTTATCGAATGTATGAATAAAAGGGATTTAATGATTACCGAATACGTATATAAAAATCTACCATCCGATAGTTTTATTTCCACTGGCAATTGCAAGAAAGGGATAACATCCACTCTTGTCGTTGTCTTGCTCAGAACGTTTTTCCCCTCTGTTAAGTAAGAAACAAATATCAACTTTATGAGTAACGAAATAAAGTACATTTTTATTTTTCAAATATTGCTTCGTAGTAATTCCAGTTAACGTATATAAGTTCCTTGAAAGAGACACACTCCACTCATGTCGTGGTACTCTACGGAACGATTTTGAAGCGCGTGTGAACATTCCGGGTAGAATATAACTTCCTTGCGTAGAACTAAATGTCAAATACACAAACAATATTAAACTGCCAATAATTCGTTTGTAGCCACAGATTAAGAAACATTAAATAATAAAATGACGTGGCATTAAAGTACGTATCTAGGGGATTATTATAAATAGGTAGGTAGCAAGGAACTTATATATGATAACTGGAATTGTTACGAAGCAATATTTGAAAAATAAAAATGTACTTTATTTCGTTACTCATAAAGTTGTCATTTGTTTCTTACTTAACAGAGGGGAAAAAGGTTCTGAGCAAGACAACGACATGAGTGGATGTTGTCCCTTTCTTACAATTGCCAGTGTTAAAATAAGACTGCTGATGGTAGATTTTTATATATTCGGTAATCGTTAAATCCCTTTTATTCATACACGTCGATAAATATATTAGCATAAAACGTATTTTAATTAACATAGTAAGTTCTAAAATGTGCTTATTTTAATTATTACGTAATTAATTATGCAATGCAAAAACTGTTTCTCCAATTAGTAGAATTACTTAGTAGTAATTTGCAAACTACGCATGGCTACACTTATGTATGGCGATTGGCGCTTTATTTGGTAGAAAGAGACACACTCCACTCATGTCGTGGTACTCTTCGGCACGATTTTGAAGCGCGTGTAAGCATTCCGGGTAGAATGTAAATTCCTTGGTAGGTTGGGAGTTAATTAAGTGGTGTCGAGAAATGGCGGATTTTAAAACAGCTGTCTACATAACAATCGTCAAAGTTTTGTGACTATAATCTGAAAAAATATCGATATTATTGAAATATTTTTTCAAATAGGATTGAGATTAAAATAAGGCGCCCCATAGACCTACAATAACATTGCGCAATACTTTTATTGTGCAATAAATAATATTGAATACCCCCTTTGACTCCAAACTTTCAATAAATTCACTCAATAAAATTGACAAACCAGTCTAATCATAATTTTCGAGCGAGCAACATATCTAACGACGAAGTTTTGAGGGCAGTCGACAACCATGCCGGTGATTTTGTTAAATAAATCTCTATATAAATCTATATACTCAAGTAAAAACTCCCGTCCTTTATCTTTTATAGTATTCTTGCTCGCCATTTTACTTAAATTTACGACACGACCATATACCTATTAAACATCATGACTGATGGAACGCGAGCACTCCAAACTCTGAACTGAAAAATATTCTGCAATACTATGCCTACACAGTGCAAGAAAAAAAACATTGCGCAATAAAAATTAAACCCGCTCAAACTTTCGTTCAATCTTCAATATTAACCCTAAAAGGTCAATAATATTGCACAATACGTAATTTTGCGCAATATTATTGTGCATTAATATTGAGTACCGCCTTTGATTCCAACCAAACGTTCAATAAATTCACTCAATAAAATTGACAAACCAGTCTGATCAATATATTCGTGCGAGCGCCGAGCAACATGTCTGATGATGAAGTTTTGGCGGCAACCATGCTGGTGATTTTGTCAAATAAATCTCTATATATACGTATGTATAATGCTATGTAACACTTAAATAAAAACTCCCGTTCTTTATCTTTTATAGCTATATATGTTTTCTGTGTTTTATAGTATTCTTGCTCGCTATTTTGCTTAAATTCACGACACGACCATACATTAAACACCTTGACTGACCGAACGCGACCGCTCCAAACTCCGAAGTGAAAAATATTGTGCAATATTAAGCCTACATAGAGCAAGAAAAGAATATTGCACAATAAAAATTAAACCCGCTCAAACTTTCGTTCAATCTTGTGCAATCTTCAATATTAACCCTAAAAGCAAGGATTTATAACGTTATAATTTCGATATATTTCCGTCGTTGTGATTGGTTATAGTATATTATATTATGACGTTGTCTGCTAGCGTTAGTTGGTGAACCAATCACGAAACAGCGTGAAACGCAGCGAACCAATCACGAAACAGCAAAAATATCGAAATAATAACGTTATAAATCCTTGCCTAAAAGGTCAATTATATTGCACAATACCTAACATTGCGCAATACTATTGTAGGTCTATATTAATATGCTGTAGACATGCGCCAAACATCACCTTATGAAGTAATGTGATGCAACATTACCTTTTCGGTCAGGTGATATCACTCGATAACATTACGCATTACTCGAAACATTACGTGACGCATTCGAAAGCTTTGATAACGTTTGTACTTCAACTGTACTATTACTTGAGGTGATACGTAATATACGTATTACTTGTTTCACTGCCGTAAATCGTAATACGTTTAGTTTACAGTTAGAAAAATTTTATATCATATTACTTATGACAAGAAATTCCTAGTACATGGTATATTTGAAAAATGAATATTTTTTTTTAGATATGAGAAGGTCTTTGATATGAGAAGGTTTCACCCTACCTACTGATTTTTTTTTGACGATTAATAAATAATAATATGAAGCTGATTACCGCAAAATGATTATGTCAATAAAGTTGATTTTCCTTCATAGTTAGGCCAATATATTAAGTTACACCGAATAAAGACGGATTATGTTGTTTTACATAACTAGTTCAAAAGGGGGCCCCAGGCTTAGGATTGGCAGACATTAATCTTATATTATTTTTAAGTTTTGTTTTTATATTTATCAATCACTAAGTCACTAACATACAGTACTGGATTTGGATGTTTGGATGGATGTTTGTTCACGTTTGTTCACGAATCACGCAAAAACTACTGAATGGATTTGAATGAAATTCGGCACACGTGTAGATGATGATCTGGAATAGCACATAGGCTACTTTTTGGAACGAAGTTCCTTATCGCGCGTTGTGAAAGGGGGAAAAAGTTGTCATGACACTTTTTGCTATAGTAAGGTATTGTAAGCACAGAAATATCAAGCCACATCCCTTTAGCTCGTGCATTGAAAGTGAAAGAGTCTATCCACTATTTGAATTTACTTTTTTCTAGTGCCAAATGTTCGACATTTATACAAAATTTCGGACGAATGTCGAATTTCGACCAAAAGTTGAATTTCGACGGACAGTCGAATTTCGAACGAGTATCGAAATTCGACCGAGTGTCGAATTTCGATCGGTTGCCGAGTTTCGACCGCCGGTCGAATTTCGGCACCTGGTCGAAATTCGACCAGCATGGTGATCGGAATCTAAATAAAAAAATATACCAATTAGAATGAAAATATTTTTTAAAGTATTTCTTTGTTAATTTTTTTTGCACACCTTACTCATCACTTATGAAGTTTGTGCAAAATGCGGATTGCGGAGCAATATGTCATTCTGACAGTCCTATTATCACATACTCTTTGATACTAGTCTATGCACAGATTACTTATGTACAAGGAAGTTATATTCTACCTGGAAGGTCCACATGTACTTCAAAATCGTTCCGAAGAGTACCACGACATGAGTGGAGTGTGTCTCTTTCTACTAGGGTGTCCATACATATTTGTGCAACAGGACAATTTCATTCTAAAAAAGCGGAATAGAACTGATATGGACAGCTACGATAAGTCCTGGATAGCACCCACGGCTATCAATTTTTGAAAGTCGTGTAGGTTAACAATGTCTGTTATCGCTCTTATTGACGAAGAGAAATGCACATTCATAATATGTTGTTTTGACTCACACCCATAATTTGCTAACTTTAGGGTTAGATCAATTCGTGTGATTTGTCTAATAATATCGTATTATTACGACAGGATGTAGTGAGGTGGAGGGGGCCGGATTGCAACTATAAATGCTAGCATATTAGTAACGTGCCGGGCCGCAACACATTGACTAGTTTTGTGTACAGTTAACTGCCGAACTGCATGTTAAGGCTAGTTCTTTGTGGCCCTTAATCGTTCTTAACCCATAATTTCTGATTTTGTAAATGCATACTTAAAACACGGAGAAAATTGTGTGCGCTCAATTCCGCTCTGCAAATCTGTCGCACTTTGCCCCGGCATAGTGTACGAGAGTTTATATAAAATGCATCAAAGTGATCTAGGCGAATTTTTGCGAAGCACCCTGACCAGCTGCGGCCCATCTTAATGTGTGAGAGCGTAAAATAGGATTATTAAAAATAATAAAAGTTGGAATATTTTACTTGATATGTAACTGAAATAAATAGCTGGATTTGTTTTCATACTGAGCTGTTTCGCGGGTAAATAGTGTGGTAAAAATATCTTTGCATGTGTGATCTTTCTGCCGAATTGAGCATTATACATACAGATAAAAGATCAAAATACTCTTCTAGAAAATGTATGCATTAATTACGGACAGATGACAAGTACATTACATTGCTTTAAAATTTGTTCGAGTGAAGCAGTCCAGCGATACTGAAGAATCAATAAAACCTAGAGGATACGGTGAGAAATATTGCAAAGTCTTAATGCCAGTCTACTGACAGGGTCCTGGATAAAACACTTCGGTTCCGGTTCCAACGTTCAAGTTCAAAATGTCCAATTCCCAAAATATACAACATTTTCAAAATGCCTATTTCCTAAAATGGTCCATTTTTCTCCATGTTGGTCTCATGCTCCTTTGAAGAATAGGCCAACTGCCGTTCTGCCAGGCAGGTCGTAAAAGGCGACTTATTGGCTATTTGGTGGTTGAGTTCAGCAACGTCTCGCCCGGGTATTTGCTACCATCGCAGAAGCTATTCCTGCAGCAATAATGTCAATTTTATATCATAAGATAGCAAACAAGCAGATGGGTCTCCTGATGGAAAGAGACAACAATTGCCTATAAACACCAAAGATGTTAATGGTGCGTTGCTATGTATTGACGAGGTCTAAGGCCACATGCATAAGTTTACCGGCTACCTTACAATCCAAACCGGATCACGACAATGACAAGCATTGACTCTATTGCGGCGCAAATAGGTAAGGCGGGACCACCTAGTTGTCACGATGGTAGTGAAATTATTTCTTGTCAAGAGTTAAGTAAACTTTTTGACAAGCAGTTACGCTATTGCGGCAGGAATAAATAAGGCGGTGGTACCAGACCCGGGCGAGATAATGCAGAAATCTACCACCTAGTTGTCATTGTCGTGCTCTTGTCTGGAGGGTAAGGTAGATGGCAGACTTGTGCATGCGGCATTGCAAACCCGCCACACGGATGGAAACGCACCATTTATATATTTGATGTCCTCTTTCCATCAGGAGAGCCGTCAACTTGTTTGCTATCTTATAATATAAAAAACAAATATTCATTTTAAACACTAATCATCTAGACTAATAACAAGTAGTTTTTTCGTTTCACATCTGTAAATTATATTGAATTTGGCTGATAAAAACCGTACATACTAAAGGAGAGTGTTCAGTAGTTGATTTTAATACCAAATATGTAAAACAATTAGGTACTTAAATATTGAGCTAATTATCCTATAACATGTTTACACTCATACGGACGCCCACGCATAGATATCATTTTTATTCAAATTATCCTTTATTGAAGTTCATTATTTACAAACAGTGATTTGCTGAACTCGTGACTAGACTCATTAGCTATTAGTCAACTCGTGGATGATAACGGAGCTATCACTCGCTGTCACGGGATTCGTGGGATTCGAAGAAATAAAAGTGACCATATTTTCTGAATATTACTCTACTAAATTTGTTGTGGTTGACAACTACATAATAGTCAAGCAATATTTTGACAACGTCATTTTCCTCTCTATTATACACCCGAGTAAATTTTTCATTATACAAGGAGTAAATTTTCCTTAAAGTAATCCTAAAAAACTGGTATTTTTCATTTTGTGTTTTTTATCTTGCGCGCTAATATACACCCCAGTACACCCGAGTAAATTTCCTTTAAGTAATCCTAAAAAAACAGTATTTTTCATTTTGTTTTTTTTTTATCTTGCGGGCCTGTTGTCATCTAAAGAAAGCAATATTTTATTTATTTACTTATTTTAGTTTACTTTCTTTCGTATTAAAACAGGGCGGTTACAAACTAACATCATAATTTTCGACCAGGGTAGGTTTAAGATCACCTATTTTAGTAAGTGAATTAAACAAAATTCTATCAAGAAAACGTGTGGTCGTAAACTAATGAGATGCATCTTTATGCTTCTACAACATCAGATTCTAAATTATACAATCATGAAAGCATCATTGAGATCATAATAAGCAAAATATTTTATAGCTTTAAGTGTCCGAATGCGACCACATGGCCGCTTTCGAGCGTATTAGATATTTATATACTTCAGTTTGCGACTACTGGATTTAAAAAGAAATATTAGCTAAAAATGATGTCACTACAACTTTCCAACAAACAATGTTCTATAATTGAAATAATAACGCTTCTTGATCGAGTGTAACATTAGTATAAGGTAACAAAAGGTAACTTTGTTCGCCACCAGGTGTGGTATTTTTATTGCCATACGCGATACATAAACACACCATTAAGTCATCACCCGAACTCGGGCACTATTTTCAGCTTTAGCAGATAGGTTTAAATTTATGATTTTCTTGTTACATAATTATTCATTGAATATTCAATGCTTATTGTTCATTGTTTTCTCATGAAAAAAATTAATTAAGAAACCTAGGCCCTCAAGTGGTCGCATACTAGAGGCGGTCGCGTTACCGACGCAATGACCCTATATTACGTTTGTATGTTTAATTAAAAAATATCTAAAATAACACTAAATGATTAAGCTTACAACAGGGAATATAGATGGAATAGCATTGGGTTTCAGTGTTGATCTTATCTTATGGATTATTAAATCCTCGGATTTAAAGTGACGGCTGCAAATTAAACTATAATATGAATTTTTTTTCTTAAATGGAACAACTTCAATCCACCGTTGTCGAAGAATCTCATTTCTTGGGAACCTGCAAGAAAATAATGAACAAGAGGTTAGGTATCTACTACTAGTTAACAGTTACTACCAAAAAGTATGTAGGTAATGTACTTAGTTACTACAACACAATGATTTTAGTATTAAATAACAAAATTACGTAAAGTAGGTTCTTATTTGATTATGATGACATTCCTTAGGGACGTATTATGAAATGTTAGATTGAATTGTAATTTCTTTGTATTCACATGTCCGAATTTTTGTGTTGTTATTGCTACCCTACTTAAGAAACTTGTAAATACAATAAAAAACTTACTTAAAAAATGAAATTCCGCAACCAGAATACACTTCACTATTACAGCACTTAACGCTACAATTTTTCACCATTTTACAACAGAAAAAACTTATAGCAGTAAGCAAAAAGAGGACTTTATGCTTTAACACACTTTAACTTAAAGTATCAGCTATATTTTTAAATAAAGCGCGCCAAAGCGTACGGCCAGCTGAGTGTGGCCGTGCATAGTTTACAAATTACTACTAATTCTACTGATTTGAGAAAACAGTTTTTACATTGCATAAATAATTACGTAATAATTAAAATAAGCACATTTAAGAACTCAATATGTTAATTACAATACATTTTATGCTAATGTATCTATAAATGTGTATGAATAAAAGGGATTTAACGGTTACCGGATATATAAAAAAATCTACCATCCGAAAGTTTTATTTACACTGGCAATTGCAAGAAAGGGATAACATCCACTCATGTCGTTGTCTCGCTCAGAACCTTTTTGCCCTCTGTTAAGTAAGAAGCAAATATCAACTTTATTGCTAACGAAATAAAGTACAATTTTATTTTTCAAATATTGCTTTGTAGTAATTCCAGATATCGTATATAAGTTCCTTGCTTATGTATAAAAGTCTATGTGTATTACTATAGGTAGGAACGCGCTACGGTAGTAGTAGATGTTCTGTGGGAACGCGTGTCGCCTAGTAAACTGTCAATTTTATTTTCTAATTTTTGTAAATCATATGTAGATGATTCTGTAAAATTATTCTACAACCGTCTACGACACTAAATATGTTGGCTCGACAGTGCTTTAATATAAGAAGAGCGTCTAGGTTACTGATATATAAAAAAAATAATTTGCATAGAAAAAATATTTTGGTTCCCAGCAGTTTCGATCATGTAAACATTAGGTTAAACATTTTTTAAACTCCGATAGGTAATAGTTGAAGGAGTTTAGTGTGTATTAAGCTTTTTCTTTTTAATTTTAGGTCCGTTCAATCGTTTACTGCTCAAAATAAAAACAGCAAAATTTCAAATTCAAGTGAAATATTTTTATCTGAGGGTCCTAGAAAAGGCACACTAAAAAATAAACCTTCGATGTCACCAGAAGAATATCTGGCAAAAATGTTTGCTAGCTTGTCAACAGATATTCACCAGAAGTGCAGAGTTTACAAAAATGATATAGTAAGAGTCATAAGCAAGATAAAAGAAATCAATATATCTTCCAAAAAGCAAGGATTGCAGTTGATTCAATGTTGCACGCACCTGTTACCTGATGAAACACCTAGTTCTAGGTTGTCTTTAGTAGAAGATATTTGGAGTACAATCAAGTAAAATATCATTTTATTTTGATGCTGTTTATCCATTCAGAACAATTATTTATTTATTGGTACAAACATGAATTATTCTCCACTTTGAGGATATTTATCTTTTAATCTAACTCAAATGAAAATGTGTATGTAGGTACATTTGTTTCTGTATGTGTTACTCATTAAACAGGTAGGTATATAGATTTGGATGAAATTTGATTCACAGGTAGTCTACGTATAAACAAAACATAGGTTATTATTTATTTTGGAAAACGTTGGATTCACAAAACATTTACTAAATTTCAGACCTCATACAACTTTTGATGTGGACCATTACAATGAATTGTTGAAAGTATATAAAGTTAATAATAAAACTATCAATGCAAGTCTGTTTATACAGCAAATGGGGGTGAAGCCTAATATCACTACATATGAATTGATATTGGAAACTCTTGCAGAGGTAATGTAAAAATTGCTTGTACTTGTATAGCCAATTATTAGAGAGTAGTATTCATGGCTTTACATTCTTGCTATGTTGTATTGTGCATTCCATGTTTCATTACTCTTTCTATGGTTGGGATTTTGTCGACAACTTAGTATTTTTTGTTCCTTTTAGTATATGAATCACATTATAGTATTAATATGAATAAAATGTTTTTTTTATGTTATTGAGATAGGCAAACTGGCAGACGTGCCACCGGATGATGTTCGACGTCAATGAACAAAAATGGGATACCTGAGCTGGAACTAGCCCAGGTATTCCACTCGTGTATCCTAAGACATAAGATGTTAAACCTCGGTGCCAGTAATTACACTGCCTGTCTTGCCCTTCTCTTCAAAACACAGTAAAGCTGTTTCATGGGAGAAATAAGCAAGATGGTGGTACCCATGCAGCTGAGAGCCTAGTACAGCGCATCCCTCCCACTAGTATACCGGTACAACTAAAGTCAGTTTCTTTGATTAACCAAAATTTTCTGGCTGCAAACTCACTTTCACACTTGTAAAATATTTAAAAACTTAATTTCTAAATTCACATGTATAATAAATAATAATCAAAGAAAATAATCGTTGTGATATATTTAAACCAAACTATGTAAAATTATACTTAGCATTATGTAATTTGTATTAATAAATGGATTTTTAAAATGATATAAGAAAAAGAAAATGGAATTTTAAGGTTTAAACATAGCAATAATTAAATATTGGTTATATGTGATAATGATTTTCAACTATAAAAACTCTTACAGGCTGGTGATGTGGATCAAGTGACCGAAGTAATATCAAATATGAAGTCTCAAGGACTACCCGCAAATGAGAAAGTTTTCAATGCACTTATTATATGTCAAGGAAAAGCTGGGTAAGCTTCCAGCAGGTAGAATTTGGTAAATTTGTAGGCATTCATCTTAGAATCCTTCTTATGGTTTGTTTCGGTGACTTCCCTTGTCATGAATTTTAGATTACAAAACATATAACACTAGTTCAAAATTAAATGATGTCAAGAACTTCTTTGTGACTTAAGCCGCATTATTCCAAAATAAAGTCTAAATATAGTTACCAAACTTAATACCAGGTTTAGTCCTAGTACTAAATAAAATGTTATTATCCTTTAACTATGGACATGGAGTCTCACAGGCTACGCAACATTTCATAATTCTAAGTTTCGCATAGACCTCCAATCCCCACGAGTGAGCGGCTCAGTAGCTTCGATTTTAGTACTAAAACGGCCGGCAAAGGAGGAGGTTACGTCGCCGGATGCAAAACACGTGAGTAAAACCAATCTAAAACTTGACTGGGGCCTGTCAGGCTACACTATTCATCTGAGGGCTACACGTCCATTGTTGTCATATAAAATGTGTTGATTTTTAATTTATGTTTGTTTTAGATTTTCGAATACAAAATGACAGATATAAATAGTGCCAGTTGTTCTAATGGAAAAAGGCCAACCCGAAGTGCCTTACAACGTCCTAGGAAAAAAATATTAAATGTAAACAATCCATATTTTGAAAAAGAATTTAATCAGTTATTGCAAGTGTTGGAGGAAGAGATTGCCCAGTTCTTGATATATGAGTTGGAGCTGACACAGCGCCATGAATCAGATGTGGAAGAGGTTGGGGGAGATGATGAGGGAGAGTTTGCACTGATCTTCTTAGCAGCTCTGCTGATAGCAAAACATTCCCCTTGGAATATAGTGTTGTGTTTTCCTAAAGGTTCCAAGATCCTTATGTTTAAGTCTTGGGAGAACCAATTCTAGTTCCTGATGTGGTTTTGGACCCATTGGTGTAGATTCTTAGTTCGTGTATGCCTGAGTTGTCAGTAGGTTCTTTTTTTTTAGTTCGATTTTGTAGTTTTGATTTGATACCAAAGTTTTTGGTATTCTGTCATTTAATGCCTCAAGCATGGGTTGTTCTTTGATAAATTCATCTAGAGGATTTACGAAATATATTGGTATTTGTATTATATATGATGTATTGACATCATTTGTATATATTTTTTAAAGTATGTTGTAAAAAAATAGCTTGTAAAGTTTTAACCACATTACTAAGATCATAAACCCTTGAAACAATTTAATAATATGATGTTTGTTTGTAGTGCAGGGCATTCATAGAAGCAATATATCACAATCTCTTCTTCAAGGGATGACCTACAGCCCGATGAGCCAATTATCTCTGTGAGGCCCATTATATTAAGGCAAATTCCTTAGCCTGTAATGACCAATCAGTGCTCAGAAAAATTACTGTTTTCATTAAATTTCATTTCACAGAAATTTAAATGAAATCAATGAAGTCTTGAATGTGATGAAATCGCTTAAGTTAAAGCCATCAATAGACACATACATAGCTACTGCAAAAGCATATGCTTGGAACAAGAAGAACAATTTGTTATTGGAAGAAATGAATAAGATGCGAAAAAATGGCTTAGAACCGGATGAAACTCATATTATGGAAGTAGTGAAAACTCTGGCAGCCGCTAATAACTATGAACCAGTTCCGCAAGTAAGTATTTAACATTTACAACTCTCATAAGTTCAGTACTGCAGTAGCTGTTGCTTAGAGGTGATAACATATTATATATACATAGTAATTATAATAAGAAACGTCAATTTTAAAAACTGGTGCCATTTTGAATTTCTTTATGACATAATTTATATCTTCCATTGGTTATTCAGTCATGATCAGATTTTCTGTCTTTATTTCGTGTTTCAGAAGATATTTCAGCAAATATTTTTCACTGTTAGTGTCTGATCTAATTGAAATTTACAAATTTTTAATTTATGATATGTTAATATGCCATTATCTACAATCTTCGTGAAAAATGGCTTTTTAGTTTTCTCATACCTTGTAACTTGTGGCAGCGTACATGTAATACGCTGCCACATATTTTATACATATATTATTCAAAAATATAATGTATAATATTTTAGGATACTGCGATAGTCATACAACAACAATCCATATTCTATAATTTTGTAATAAGTAAGCAACATTTCAACTTCTTCTGCCCGATGTCAAGTCCTTGTCTCTTGCTCATTGATTGGGCTGTTGTAGTTTTTTCATTTAAAAAAATAAAAAAATAGAGCTTAATTATGACAATCAACCAAATATTTTTTACCTTATCCTATCGACCTACCTTTACACCCTACATATGAGTATGGTATTTGATTTAATTCCACACAAAAGTAATAAAAAAACTTGAAAATATGGAATTAGAGAAATTCAAGTTATTTAGAAAGCAGGGTAAAATATTTTGAAATATTAAAGAAAAGCAGTAAAATTTTTTTTGGAATTTCATCATGTGTTCATAAAAATATTTATTTTAAGAAGAAATGTGATTGACATTCGAAACAAAATCATATATTTAATATATGTAACAATAACGATCTTGCTGTGCGTTTGTCTTATTTCTATTTTTTGTGTAGTAGCTAGTTTACGAGACAATGTATGAGTATACAATGTCTAAAGTATGCTCATGGGCGTACCCAGCTTTGTGGGTCAGGGGGGGGCAACCGTAACATATAAGGCTATATTTTATCTTATTATCTACAACAGTATATAGTTAGTTTTTAAATCATACATACCTTTTTAAATCATACATACCATCCAGTAGTGTAGTTCTTCTATTCACAGCTTCATATACTTAAAATTGTATTACATACAATTTTTTGTATGTCACAGGTATTGAAGTTCCTGCCTGAAACAATAATCAAATCACCTTCAATATCTCCGTACATGCAAAGTGTAGCAACATTATTGGTATTTCAAAACTGTCCTATGTTTGCTCTGGAGATATACAAGCAGCTGCCGCTACCATCCTTTGGGCCTAAAGATGACAGAGGTTTGCACGGGAGAAGCTTGGTTCGGGATTGTGTGAAGGCATCTATGGTATGTGAAAGCATAGTTCAGTACAGTTACATATAATATAATTTTCGTTGATTATGGAGCAAGCATAAATAGATGAAGTCTGTGTCACGCCAGTTCTATTGTGTAGTAAGCAGAGTAGATAGATGTCATACTGGACAGTAAACTGAACTGGTCTAAACATACTGAACATAAGCTAGATAAGGCAAGTATCATCATTTGGCAATGCCGCAGATTAATTGGTAAGAGATGGGGTCTCTCACCAAAAATTATGCTGTGGCTATATACAGCAGTGATTAGGCCGTTAGTGTGTTATGGTGCGGTAGTCTGGTGGCCACGAACCACACGTCAAACGGCGATCAACAAATTACAAAGCTTCCAAAGGTTAGCATGTGTAGCCATTACAGGTTGCATGAGGACTACCCCAACGGCAGCACTAGAGACGATGCTCTGCATACCACCTCTTCACCTGTTTATACAGCAGACAGCAGCGGCCTCGGCGGTTCGTTTACAGTCGCTGCGGGCCTGGAGTCAAGCTGGACAGGTACAGGAAGGTTCTCATGCAAGTATCTTTAAACAGGTTCTCGAATACCAACCGCTTGTCGCAGCTCCAAACGACTCGATACCTGTCAAATTTGTCTTCGATAAGAAGTACAAAATACAGCTCTCTGATGAAGGTAAGGAGGGACTCAACATCAGAGACCTCAGGATCTTTACGGATGGCTCAAAGACAGGTTCAGGCTCAGGTACGGGTGTCTTCTCTGAAGACCTGAACATCAAGATTGCATGGCCACTTGGCATACACAATTCTATCTTCCAGGCCGAAAGCACTGGAATAATCTTAGCTACACAGGCGATCGCAGCTAGACAGGTAATCAATGAATCAATTAAGATCCTGACAGACAGCAAAGCGGTCCTTATGGCTCTCCAAAGCAATAAAATTACTTCAAGCTTTATTGACGAATGTCATACTTCCCTAAATAACATAGGTACGTATAACAACGTCACACTACAGTGGATTAAAGGACATAGTGACTCACGAGGAAACGATGCAGCCGATGAGTTAGCTCGGCGGGCGTCTGATATGGCCATGTTGGGAGCGGAACCCGCTGCCCCCTTGCCGGCCCGTTGGCTGTACGTGAGTCTACGTCAACGCACGACCGACATGCACAATAAATACTGGACCGAGCGTATCGACTGTGGGCAATCGAAACAGGTATTTGACAAAATGAACCCGCAGCTATCGCACAGGTTACTTAAATTAAACAAAAAACAGTTACGCGTAATAACTGGCGCTATTACAGGGCACGGTCCTTTTAACAAACACATGTTTAACATGGGTGTTACAGACAGTCCTCTGTGCAGAGCTTGCATGCAGACAGAAGAAACGGCTGCCCACATCATCATCGATTGTGAAGGCGTGGCGAATTACCGGGTCAAGTATCTCGGATCACCGAGGTCGCTCCCCGAAGCTTTCTCCCACATCAAGGGGTTGCTGGGCTTCCTGGAGGAGTTGGGATGGCAAGAGTAGAACCATCCTAACCATACGCAAAAAAGGCGCTAATCGTCGAGTTGCGGAGACCCGCCCACGAGAAGAAGAAGAAGAAGAAGATCATATTGTTGGAATGGGTACCAGACCCAGGCGAGAAAATGCAGAACTCTACCACCTAGTAGTCACGATGGTAGTGACTCCCATAGCCAATCAGTCGCCTTTTACGACCTGCCTGGCAGAACGGCAGTTGGTCTATTCTTCAAAGGAGTCCGGAACCAACACGGGGAATGAAATATAGACACACTAATATGAAACTAATAAAATCGTATATCAAAATTATAACAATCGTCATCCTTTAAAAGTAATTTTGGATTCGCTTCTACCCTGCTCAATATTAATATAACGCGTAATATATGACATGGTCTGCTTCGGGATAAACTTGTTCTTATACAAAGTTTTTTTTCAGCCATCCAGTGTGATTGCGCTAATAACACAAGAATTAATGGCTACTGGGAGGAATCCAATTGCTATTCAAAACGCCACAGAAGCTGCCTTGCAATTAGGCAAGATTCCTTTAGCCTTGGATCTGTTCACTCGGATGAAACAGCTGGGTTTGCCACTGCGACAACATTACTTCTGGCCGATTCTTGTAAGGACTTCATGTACCTATGGGGAAAAAGGTACAGTGATATTATAAATCGCGTTTTTATTTAATCTACAAGAAATTTGATTATCGCTTCTAACCGTTCGTTGTATGAGGTCTGTTTTCTGGTTTTCATCTAACAACAAAAATTTTGCACATCGAAAATGTAACATTTCTACCTATTTCTGCCATAATAACGTCAATACTGGTCTCTGTCGTTCCGGTTTGGGTGATTAGGTAGCTGGTAAATGTATGTATTGACATTGCTATTCTGCCACACTGCTATGATATAAAAATAATTTTAAAATAATGTTATACATTGGGATTCAAGTTTTAGATAAAGGATAACAAAACATTCGAAAAGTTGTGCTAGCTACAAGAAAACTTTTAGTTATTCTTCTATTCTCTTAAGTAACAAAAATAAAACTAGCAGTTACTCGCTCTTAGTTTGCGTGACCATAAACCATTACTTCCCTTTGCTCAAATGGGTAAAAAAGTAGTCTATATTACTCTTGAATAATGTAGCTTTCCAAATGTGAAATAATTTTTAGAATCGGTCGAGTAGTTTTTGGATTTAATCTAACAAAAAAACAAAATCAAATCTTTCCTCTTTATAATATTAATTTATACTGGCTGCGTGTCTTAGACTACTGCATTATTAAAATTTTTAGTAAATCCCACAGGAACTATGTACTTTTAAGTTTTTTTTTTGTATGAACAATCATCCAAACAAATAAAACTTACATTTATCTCTCCCAAGATGAAAAGAGACTACCATCGCCTAAGAACACCCAAGATGTCAATGGTTTATTGCTACGAGTATCTATGTGGCGAGAAAGTAATGCCATATACATAAGTTTACCAGCTACCTTGCCCTGATAGTTGGAATATGTAACAAATACTGATGCGATAGCGGGAGAAAAAGCCTTAAATTTTTTGGTGGTACAAAACCCAGACGGGATGTTCTGGAAAATACCACTTACTCGTGACTGTTGTAATAGTATTGCTACGTTTAACAAATCGTTCGTCTTTTACGAATTGCATGGTAGAAAGGCATATGTGGAACTAAGAACCTGAATAAACCTCAATAACATTTGTTTGACACAGGGATAAAACCCGTGAGAGATCTTATGACTAAATTAAAAAATATACATCATCGAACGTCAGTAACATAATACCTGATATTACTAGCTATAAGCAAAATAAATTATTAATAAATATTTCTGTATAAATTATTTACATTATTCATGTAACCCCAAAGTGAGCTAATTAGAGAAGAGTCGCCTGAAACAGCACTACTTATCCATTTCATAGTTTGTTTTGTTTATAAATTTAGTAAGTAGTTATAATAAGTTATATTAATTTAGTAGTTGTTTCTTTTGTTTTTTTTATTCTTTTGTTCTGTACACGTGTTTTTTACCTTATTTTTTTTTCTTTTATTTTGGGCTTGCTGGAAGAAATTTCTTTAGAGATAGGCTTGCATTTTGTACTAATTTTGTCTTTATGTTTACTTTTGTTATTCGTGTGCAATAAATGGTTAAAATAAATAAATAATTACTTGTTTATATGAGGTGAATCAACAATACTAGTAGTACATAGAAATTCATATATAAATGAGCAATTTCAAAATAAAGTGTACCCTGATACTGTAAATTTCTATTTTACTTACATGTTTATTTTTAAAAAAATTGTCCATAATATTATAAGAAATATAGTTTATTTTGTAGAAAAATAGAAAGGAACATATAATTCGAAGTATTTTTCTGATAATATCGAATCAAAACCGTCTTCGTAGCGGAACTGATTCTGTTGTGTGACTAAATTTAAAAGCAAAAATAAAGAAAAAAATAAAATGTATACGCCTTTTTTCTATTTATTTAAACTAATAATACATTAATTAAATTTATTAATCAAAGAAAATAATCTATGTTTCAAAAATTAACATAAAATTATTGTTTTTTGTTTGGTTTTGTGACTCTGTCGATTTTCACTTGCTTATTTTTTAATTTTATTCTAAAAATAAATATTTTACGTAATGCACATGTAGCTTTTTCGAAAAATAATCCATTTATTGTAAATATTATTGTAAGCTTACAGATTTAAAAGGTAAAATCTAATCTGATTTATAGATTCAATTCCATGAATTTAAAGGGACAGTGACAAGATGGAAGCCTTAAAATCATAAGGCTGCGTTCACGACGATTCAAAAATAAAAGGAAGACCCTGCAATATTATTACTACCTAAATTAAGATAACAAAGTTTGATATCAAATAATAATATGTTCAAAGAAATTTATTTAAAATAAAGTATAAATTATCGGGAAAATCTAAAAGCGGAGTAGAAAAGAAATAAAACAATATTTTTAAATATTATATAATTTTACTGTACATTATATAATTATTACCGTTTTATAATATGTTTAGTTTACGTCAGTCTTATTAAAACCAGACTCCGTAGCTTATAATCACATATAGTAATTTCAGATAATAGGTACAAAATATAATAAAATTTAAGCCACATTTAAACAGACATAGAGCCGCCGCTTTAATGACATAAAACTATTTTAAGTCATAACAAAACAAAACATTAGAAAACAAAACAATACTATTCCTTTTACGTCAATTTAACAAAGTAAGTATTAATATATTATACTCACATACTAAAAATAGTCTTACTGTTTTTTAAATATTTAATTCAAATAGCACATTTCAGCTATCATTGAGTATTAGATTGTCAATAATAATTAGAATAATAAATAATCTAAACGCAGTTAAACTGCAATAACCGACTTACAACCTTCTGTATCTCTGGAATCTTAAATCATACCTGTACTAAATTTACATGGAACCATATTGGAGGTTTACTCTCTCGAAAAATAAAAAGAATTTGCAAATTCGTCCATATATGACGTAGTTATGCCCGAACATACATTAAAAATGTTTAAACATCCGAATTAAAAACCTTCTCCTTTTTGGAAAGTTGGTTGAAAAAAATGTACGAAATAACAGGGTTTTCAATAAAAAAGTATTTTCAAGACCGTATCGCCTAAAATGTAGGCAGAAGTACAAAGTACAAACAATGCACCCACAGTTAGCCGAAGATACTTAGTTCCACAATATGATAGGTGATAAGCCTATCACCAACCGGGCACTTACACAGTCCCCAGTCCCGAGCAGCGTTAATTTTAATCAGAAAGCTGAAAAAACACATTTTTGAATTGCCCGACCTGGAAATTGAACCTTGGACCTCATGTGGTTAACACGGACACCGGGCCTCTAGACCACAGAGGATTTAAAATTTTATATTTCTAAATCCAAGTAAACGTTAGATATAATCTAATTTTTGAATTTTTCTTTGGTAAATAAAAAAAATAATACTTTTATAGCACTTTATAACCTACACCCGCACTTAAGCCACGCTTCTCCATGACCTAAATGGTGTTTCTTTACACCAAAGGCTATATTGAAGATTAAGGTTACTCGTATCATAATGTATTTATTAAGATTTGCACATTTTTATAGCTGAGTAAGAATTAACTTCAACATAAGGAACATTCATCAGTAGTGATATGATCATATACGGAGTTGTTACAATAACGACACCAAAAATATGAACTTAGTAATAAATTCTTTATATCTTCACGAGTCATAGTTAAAGAAAAGTGTCCAATTCTTGAAGATCGATTTACGTATTGGCCGCATCCGTAGCAATATGCATTTAGAATAAAATGTGTCTCAGTCCAAGGCCATTTTAGGTTACAAATGTAGAATTTCATAAAATCATAAGTATTGAGCTCCTTATCTATATCTGCATATATAACCATCTCTGCAGTTATTTTTGTATATTAGAACTTTTAATCTGAAAATAAAACACCATTGTTAATTTAAGTAAATAACGAAAAATTACTATAAAAAATAATTACTTTTTATAGAATTATTACACGGAAAAGGATTTGCAATTGGAACTAAGCCTTATGCATTCCGACCTGTTGTGACTTGCCGTTCCGTTATATGTGACCGCAGAGTAAGTCACAAAACGGAGGTCACATAATGCTACCTTGTTGTAGTTTTAAATTATTTAAAAATTACCCGCTGTACTTAGGACTATTAACTTTTAAAAACAAATTCCACACAAATTTTCCATTTAAAAAAAGTAAGTTTAAATAGTAAAACTTGGTCACATACCTGAGCAAAGTAATTAAAACAGAGCACTTAACAATATATGAGTCTGTGCTGGCCACAAATTAGTTTGGTAATTATGGCAAAACGGCGTGTCTCGATGACGGGCGATATGTTATGTTGTCATTTCGTGCCAAATAGTTCCACAGTTATCAACATTTTTTTGCAAAAAAAGTAGTCACAAAACGGAATGTTCCGGTTAGTTTAGATTTTCGATTTTAATTTAGATCCAATTTTAATAGAAAATATGTAAAAATATACATATAATGATACTTTTAACTGATAAATTCGACTTTAAATCATTCAAATTATATTAATTAAAGCACTAGCATACACGAAAAGCTTTAGAAATCAAAGATTTTATGATACCAGTTGGAAAGGGGACAGGCAAATTCGATGGTTTTTAATACTTTAAAACCCCGTAAGCTTTGTATTTAGTTAAATAAAAAGAAAAAGACAATTTAAATATGTAATTAACAATACGTTTTTTCACTTACATTAATATATCCTGCTAGAAATCATTAATCCCAAAAACATAATGATCAAATTCGAGGGACAAGGCAAAACCGGGGGTACATATTTTTTTGAAATTGCCCAAATACTGCAATGTACTTTATAAACACTCATACTCAGAAACAGAAACACATCTATGCACATCATTTGTCTCTGTCTGGAATCAAACCCGAGCTCCATTGATTGCCTAACCCTTCAACCCGTTGCGAGATCTACAGTAAAAATATAATATATTTGTAAATAAAAATATTAATCCATAATTTATCGATTTATTAATTTTTCAGGTATTATGAATACCCTTTCTACCATGATTACAATGGACGTTAAGCCCGATTATGATACTATAATGGACTACACATTACCCTATGTAAGTTTCACTTCTCCACAAAATTTGATGAAGAAATTTTTGGAAGCTGGTCTGACCGTCACCACTGTTTTGACACCCATGATGGTGACGCTGTTAAACACTGGGCAAGTCAGAGCTGCGAGTGAGATTTGTAAGTAATTAAAAGTTTGATTTGCAAAACGATTTCTGCAGATTTGGTTTTAAATTAATGATGTAAACTTGATTTTGCACACATCTGAATATTTGATAGTTTAAAGGTTTTTATATTGGTCCTGGACTCGGGCGACAAATTGATTATGTGAGTCACTACCATCATGGCTCCTAGGTTGTAGAGTTCTTGTCAAGTTGTTTGTCACTGTCGTCTTACGGTACGGTTTGGCAAGGTAGCTGCTAAACTTATGCATGTAGCATTAGACCTCGCCACAAAATAGCAACGCATCATTAACATCTTTGGTGTCTATAGACGATAGTTGTCTATTTACATCAGGAGACCTATCTGCTTGGGTGGAATATATAGACTATAGGCGATGACTACCACGGAAAATGGTAGTCATCGCCTATGGAGAATAATACTAAGTGCAGTTGGCACTGTACATTAAATTTTAAACACGGCTTTCACTAGTCCATTACTTGGTATTTGTGGTTATCTTTCTTTACATAGTATAAAACAAAGTCGCTTTCGTTGTATGTTAACTTAGATCTTTTAAACTACGCAACGGATTTTAATGCAGAATTCGTCAATAGACAGAGTAATTCAAAAGGATGTTTATTTATGTATAATACATGCTCACTAGGTGGTAGAGTTCTGCACTGTCTCGTCCGGGTCTGGTACCACCGCCTTACCTATTCCTGCTGCAATAGTGTCAGTGCTGTCACTGTCGTGTTCCGGTTTGGAGGGTAAGGTAGCCGATAGACTTATGCATGTGGCGTGAGACCTCGCCACAAGATAGCAACGCACCATTAACATCTTTGGTGTCTATAGGCGATGGGTGAATCTTTCCATCAGGTGACCCATCTGTTTGTTATCTTATGATATAAAAAAAGTTTTAAATAGTAGAGAAAAGCTGAGGATTTCATAGATTTTAACAGCATATCAATAAATATTCGTGCGAAGCCGGGGTGGGTCGCTAGTATCATATAAAACCTGTGCAATTTGATTAATAACCTCATGTGCAACATTGGTGCTCACAATATGTTATAATTCTGAGGCATAGTACTGATTGTAAATGAATGTAATAAAATTTCATTACCTGAACTCCAATGATACTACATTGGAATGAATTACAACGAAAGGACAACGTTTAATAAAAATAATAATAATAAATATTCACGGGACAAATTACACTTATTGATCTAACCCCAAAGTAGCAAATTATTTGCTCGTGTTATGGGCGTTAGTTAACGATACTAATACATAGAAATACACATATAAATACTGGAATATATTTAATAAACATCACAACCCGGAAATGCAAACATTTATGCTCATCACACAAATGCTTGTCCCCGTCGAGGATCGAACCCGAGCCCCGTCGATTGCGTAGTAAGGGTCGTTAACCATTTGACCAACAGGGCGATCATAAAAACATACAGGTGTGTAAAACTTATGAAATCGAAAAATACCCTGTGACAACTATTGAGTTTATTAAATATTTTTTGAACGGTTTAATATTATTATTTCCAAAATGTATCAAATTTTTTTGGCATTCAGTATATGTTACATTGCTATCCCTTAGATATAGTGTAATCACTCATACATACTGGCTACTTTACTGTCTTAAAAAGAAAGACTACGCTGATGTTTTTGAAGTGGCGGCTGAACTTTTTCGCCGTGTTGGTCCCGGCCTCCTTTGAAGAATAGGCCAACTGCCATTCTGCCAGGCAGGTCGTAAAATGCGACCGATTGGCTATCGAGTCACTACCATCGTGGCTACTAGGTGGTAGAGTTCTGCATTGTCTCGCCCGGGTCTGGTACCACCGCCTTACCTATTCCTGCCGCAATAGCGTCAGTACTTCTCGCTGTCGTGTTCTGGTTTGGAGGGTAAGGTAGCCGGTAAACTTATGCATGTGGCATTAGACCTCGCCACAAGATAGCAACGCACCATTAACACCTTTGGTGTCTATAGGCGATGGTTGACTCTTTCCATCAGGAGACCCATCTGCTTGTTTGCTATCTTATGATATAAAAAAAAAATGCAAGTTGTACTTTTTGAGTACTAGGTGGTAGAGTTCCGCAACGACTCGACCGGGTATTGTCCTTGTCCGCAATAGCTTCAATGGTTGTCATTGACCTGTTTCGGTTTGGAGGGTAAGATATCCGGTAGACTTATGCATGTGGTATTGCCATCCCGCCAACGGGGATAACAACGCACCATTAACATCTTTGGTGGCCAAAGGCGATGGATTCTCTTCCCATCAGGCTAGTAGACGTGTTGCGTCACTAATGTTCGCAACAGTATGAATTTAGTTGTGTATTGAATTTCATAAGTTGTTTTTTTAACAATAGACAACATACAAGGAGATGGTTCTTCAGGTGGATTAAGACAACCATCGTTTTTAGACACCAAAGATGTTAATGGTTACTATCTGTGTAGCGGAATGTTAATGCCACATATAAGTTTATCGGTTACCTTACCCTCTAAACTAGAATACTACAGTGATAAGCATTTATGCTATTGCGGCAGGAATAGATAACACAGTGGTACTAAAACTCTACCACCTAGTAGTCACGATAGTTCTTTTTATATCATAAGTTAGCAAACAAGCAGATGGGTCTCCTGATGGAAAGAGTCAACTATCGCCTATAGACACCAAAGATGTTAATGGTGCGTTGCTATCTTGTAGCGAGGTCTAATACCACATGCATAAGTTTACCGGCTCCCTTACCCTCCAAACTGGAACACGACATTGACAAGCACTGACGCTATTGCGGCAGGAATAGGTAAGGCGGTGGTAGTGACACATGTAGCCAATTGTTAACCTTTTACAAACTGGCTGCCAGTAGGTCAGATAGATTTTAATATCTTTCTAAATTAAAAAAAGAATAGTAATTCGAATATTTTAAGTTTCACTGTTGTCGGCAACCTCCATTATTGTCTTTTTTTAATTAAAAGATCAGTCTAAATCCAGTACTATATTTTGTAGGTGAACTTTTCAATGGAAAAGTGGATGTGGAGAAAATAATAAAACCATTGATTAAGGGATTTTTGATAAGCTCAGATGTGAAATCTACTGCTTTTATATTAGAGGATATGACCAATAAGGCAGTTGATAAGAACAAAGATTGGTTGGGAAGGTTCTTGTGTGAATTTATGAGACATAATAAAGCCAAGATGGATGTTGGAGATTTGCTTAACATTATAAAGGTAGGTAATATAGGAAGTAAATTTTTAGTTTAGGTGACATAAAATTCCAATACAATCATATCTGTAGAGTTTTCTAAAAAGAAGCAAAATTAAAAAACAACGACTCTGTACGTCTAGCTTTTGATGTTGTTCATAATTATTTATGTTTCACTCGTGTTGGTCTTGGGCTCCTTTGACCAATTGCTATTCTGCCAGGCAGGTCGTAAAAGGCGACCGACTTTTTTACCATTGTGGCTAGTAGGTGGTAGAGCTTTGCATTGTCTCGCCCGGGTCTGATACCACCGCCTTGCCCATTCCTGCCGCAACAGCGTCAGTGCTTGTCACTGTCGTGTTCCGGTTTGGAGGTTAAGGTAGCCGGTAAACTTATGCATGTGGCATTAGACCTCGCCACAAGATAGCAACGCATCATTAACACCTTTGGTGTCTATGGGCGATGATTGACTCTTTCCATCAGGAGACCCGTCTGCTTGTTTGCTATCTTATGATATAGAGAAAAAAATGGTATATTTATTTGAAGTAAATATATACATTTCAATATGTATGTGTATGTATTGGTGCCGCTAACATATTATCACAATAAATAATATGCTTACTTTGAGGTAAGATAAATTTGTATTTATGTCATTAGTTCAGCAATGTTCTTTAATATTTATAATATTATCCTTTGGAGTGCTTAGATGGTCTTTTTAAGGGAACCTATTGGAAGACTAGACCATCTGCCTTCCTGCCATTGTATCATACCAATTGGTAAAAGGTGACCGAAGGTTATACGTCACTACCATCTCAAGTACTACAATTTAGTTCTCTATCGTCACACCCGAATCAGTGCCAACGCTTTACATATTACTGGCGCAATCGTCAGTTTGTGATTGTCACATTTGTGTTCCTTTTTGGTAAGAATAGGGGAGCCCAAGATACTAAATGGGTAGTTATTCGAGCGTCGGTAGGAACCTATTGAATTTTGTGTAGATTAAATTATAGGGAAAATAAAAGGTTATATTATGCTTTTCATTTCTATGGAGGGGAAAAAATCTACAGATAAAAAAATTTTTAAAATAACTGACATGGACACACTAAATCGTATCAGATTAAGGTATGGTGGGTTAATTGCCACCTAAAATTTAGAAAATCTGTCGATTCAAGTGCAGCGTAAGCAAGGGTCATAAATTTGCAAAGAAAATGTTTTGACATTTTCGTCGTCGAATTTTCTTTTATATGGGTGATTCCGTTCTAACTGTGATATTCAATGTCCTGTATTGTTTGTTCTCACAGGTCGTTAATTAATAATTAATTTATGAAATTTTTGTACTTATTGGAAAATAATAAACATATTTCAACATTATTTTCATATAACTTGCCACTTACAGAAAACTTACAATATATCACTTAAATGTCAATACCGTGTCATGTCCATTTCTAGAATTTATTTATAAATTGTTAGTTTTTTTGTCGTAATAAATGATTTAAACTAATTACCTCATAAATTCTAATGTTTACGACAAAAAAAACTAACAATTTATAAATAAATTCTAAAAATAGACATGACACGGTACTGACATTATATCACAGTTAGAACGGAATCACCCATATAGGAAATTATGTAAGAGTAATGAAAAAAAATAGAATTATCCCCGTGTTGGTTCCGGGCTCCTTTGAAGAATAGATAAATAAAGGGCCTCTAAATAAAGGGCTTATATTTGGTGGAGAGCCTAACAGTGTGAGAGGTAGCCCCCTGTGATAATCTGACATGCTCGAGTAAATGCAAAAATCCCCTCCTGTGCTCCTCTACTATAAGGTAACCGGTAAATTCATACATGTATTAAATTTTCACTGCACAAATGGCAACATACTGTCGTTACCGGTATTGTCAGACCAATAATGTGACAAATAAGAAAGTATATTTTTAACAAAATCTATGATTTTAATAAATCGAATTGACACATTGCTTCAGGAATTACAACCTACTAAAACAAGAATATCAACAGCAGCGGCGGATTTCTGTCTAGCACAGCTACCGGAAAAACTGAGCGATAATACTAGGACCACCTTTAAGGAGGCTCTCATCGCAATCACTGATGAGGGACTCGTAGATGATGGGGAATTGTTCATGTCGCTGATGCCACATCCAGTAAGTATATGAGTACTATCTGTCCCCTACGGTTAAATCCGCTTTTGTTTCGCTTTCGGGACATAGCTTGACTGGAAATAGCCAGTAATTCTTCTCAATAAACAGTTTATAAAACGCAAAAATCGTGTAATGATAAAATCGAGTTAATTAAAGAGGAAGAAATGGTGTTCTCACGCAAAAAGGCCACCACCGTCGCCGTCTGAATAGTACGATTAGGCCTATTCCACGAATACTGCTGGTTCGAACCCTAGCTATTGACATGTTATTTCTTAATTTTGTCAGTTATTTTTGTTCGTTATTGGGTAATTTATGGAATAGAAATATCATGTTTTTTGGTCAGATTTTTAGTTTTTTTACGAAATTAATATCTTCTTATTTTTTGTTGTTTTTTGTATAGCAATAGATTTTTCATTCCTCGGCTTTAACAGAGAAATGTACATGTATAGAGTCATAATAAGACAAGCCGTACTCACTTTATGTAGAAAATATATTTTTGGTTATAAACTAAGCATAGAAACTAAAAATAGATCTGTCTAATGTCTATGACGTATTTCTACCCGAGCAGAGCTCAGTCGCCCAGGTACTTCAATCACTGTGGCGTTTGGGGCCGCTGCTTTAGTGTCTGTTCCTGCCGCAATAGTGTCTATGTTTGTCATTGTCATTTCCCGGTTTGGAGGGTAACTTTGTGCATGTCGTGTAACCCTTCCGCCACTTACTAATACTAATTACAACTTTCGTGTATATGGGCGATGGTTTTCTCTTTCTATCAACAAAGTCATCAGCTTGTTTGTTATCCTATGATATATGCGTTGTGTACAATGTATACAATGTGATAAGTGGCAAGCCTATCTCCAACCAGGCACTTTCCAATCCCGGGCAACGTTGTTTTTATCAGAAAACTGAGAAAACATCTATTGAAATGCATATGCATCATATATAATCACATATAAATACATATAATATAAAAAAATATTTTAAAGATCCAGCCTCCAGAAATAGTTTATATTTTCAGAAACAAATGAATGAAGAATCTCTTAAAGCTCATCTTGGCGAATTAGAAGCTAAAGGAATGAACACGCGTGGAGTGTTACGCAAACTGCTCCAACAACATTGTCGGGAAGGAAATCTGGCCGCTGCGAGAGAAATTGTTGAAAAATGTCAGAAAGAGGAGGTATGTAGATTTTAACAAATACTGTAAAAAATAAATAATATAAAAAAATATTTTTTCAATAAATACTTAATCCTGTGTTGCGGGATCTTTAACAGCTGAAAAGTTTTTTGTTGTGCGCTATTATCAAAAATTCGTTCGCACTTCGGCTGAGTGAAGTTCACAAGTGAGTTGTGTTTCGTAAGATGAACGTCCTACAAAATGATAGGCGCGCGTAAAACACCACGTAATACAACTGATATAGTCGACTAATGCGAGAGGTTCACACTTGTATAGTCGGTGAGCCAACAAGCTAGGTGTATCGTGAGAGGCGCTACTCGTCCGAGAAAACTCAAATAAATGTATCGACTCCACTAAATTATCCACTAACCTACTCGACTAAATTTTTTGGGCTCAGACATGTTTAGTTACTAAATTACTAGTATTTGACTAAAATATTACCCTAGTCAGAACAAGACTTAGGTGCAAATATCCCTATACCGCGTTTCTGTAAATTAGCCGATACGTATATTAAGGCTATCGACATTTACTTTCACTCATTCTTCGTAAAGTATGGAACGATTAGGTTTAGCTCTGCATTACTTTTTATTTTTAAATTGAAGTTTGTGTTTTCTGTTTATATATTTATTTCTGTTATATCTCCTTATATTCTTATATTCTATGTTGTTTTTTCTATATTATTCTTATATTCTATATTATATATTCTTTTCTGTTTATATATATTATTTCTGTTCTGTTTATATAATTATTTTACAGTTAATTCTTTGTTTTAAACAAGCATATGGTGTTCATGCTTGTGGTGTTTACCTATAATTGTTTGTTACAATAAGCAAGTTTTTTTTTTGTCAAGTTATCTATAATTAATTAATATTGTATACAAATGTTGGTAAGTCTTAAAATATATAAATATCGTCGCAAACATTCGGACTACGCGTGCGCCCTATCGCACGGTTGACGATACGTCAAAGGGTTTCAGCGCGCTAATATTTTCGAAAAAATACAGGCAGGTGCGGCCGAAGGGTTACAATGCTGATATAGTAGTGACGATATGTCCCCAGAATTAAGGAAACTTTCCAAAGAGTATGTTTTTGAATTAATACTAAAAACGACGTTTTCTCCTGAGATATATTTTATAGGAACTGATTAAAAGTTTCTTTGCAGGTATTTCTTTCGGCTGGTATGAAGGCTTCTATATTTGATTTACACGTGAAGCTCGGTGAATTGGATTTGGCTGAAATGGTATTATCAGATTTGAATAAGTCCTCCCCTAACTTCAATCTTGACGAATTTAAAGTTATCGACTTTGCTACATTGATGGTGTATAGAAATCAAATCGAAAAAGCAATCAACATGATTAAAGAGCAGTCTAAAAACAGGTATGGTTAATTTTTTTAAGTATTTAAGAGCATCCAAATATTATACACACCATACATGTGTAAAAAGATAAACCTTACCAACTTAGGCAACCTAAGGTAAACCGATAAATCAAAATGAATCGTTTTCGTGTTGATTTAGATTAAATCGACGCGTTAGTTTTGTGCAGGAAATATCTCGTGCAAAAAATATTGGAGTTGGGGCTGTTTTTTTGCCACCTTCTTTTCAAAACTGGGCGAAATTAGTTTGCTCTTCTAGAATTGGTTTCTCTGTGGTGAATGATCTGTCACCTTGAATTCTACACGGTGAAAGGTGGTATGTAAAACGGAAAGACAAGAGTAGATAAGCTGGTGAATACTGACACATAGCTTTACAACATTACAATGATAATTTAGCACTTTTCGGTCTTTTCAAGAATACAAACTTATTTCTCATAAGGGTTAGAACGGAGCATTTGGCGAATATTAGACACTGTAGCAAAACAGTTTTTGTGAAATTGATTGTGTCACTGAAAGTATATTTCTTATGAGATTGACTAGGTCGAAGCTTATTAGGTGGACCTCTTTTTACTTTTGTTTGGCTAGTATTGAGTTTAACTATTATTTTTCTCATACAACTTGCCTTAATAAGGTTGAATCTGGTTAGAAGCGAATTGAATTTATTTAACTTTATTTTACCTCACACTTCTCTTGAGATAGTTTTAATGAAATTGATAATTGTTCCGGAGGATACAACTCATATAATTCAAAAAAAAAATTGTAAATGGCGGCCGGTCTCATGCTATCTTGCATATATGTTCGTTCTGCTTACGTCTTATAATCGCCAAGCGTCGTATTACTTACAAAAAAAATATCAATCTAGAGTAGCATTCAGTCTCGACTAGATTATTTATAATCTGATAGTTTTTACAATTATCTAAGGATATATACACTACTTTATTTGATTAAACTAAACAGCCGATAGCGGCATACATTTTCTAAATTAATTTTTAAATTAATTCATTTTTGGGAACCACATTTGAAACGTCACCATTTACAAATCATTTCTTTATCTGCGCGGTATATAGTGGGTTCTCCCACAAAAGAAATGGGTATAGAAGTCGATCTCATGTATGTTCTTCACTTTTAATACACACGCTCGGCGGTCGCCCTAGGGTTATACCAAAAATTAGTAGTGGCACTCGTATCTAGGTTTTTGATTTATTGAGAATGAAACAAAAAACGGAAATATAAACCAATAATAACGTAAATATTCTAATGTTATTAAATCTACTACAAATTTTCTCCACAAAAAGTTCACTGACGCGTGTCTCAAGCGGGTGGCACTCGCGTTAGCACCATTCTCAATCATTCCGAGATATATTATCCGTGAGAGGTGTCTATGTGTGTGAGGCTCGAGTGCCATGTGTATGTAGATTGACTTCTGTACCTATTTGTTTTTATGGTCCTACCTTTTTTATATCATATATCACAAGATGGCAAACAAGCAGTTGGGTCTCCTGATGGAAAGAGTAAACTATCGCCTATAGACACCAAATATGTTAATGGTGCGTTGCTATCTTGTGGCGAGGTCTAATGCCACACGCGTAAGCTTACCGGTTACATTTCCCTTCAATCCAGAACATGACAGTGACAAGCACTGACGCTTTTGTAGCAGGAATAGGTAAGGCGGTGGTATTAGACCCGGGCGAGATAATGCAGAACTCCTAGTAGTCACGATGGTAGTGACACGCATAGCCAATCCGGTCGCCTTTTACGACCTGCTTGTCAGAACGGCAGTTGGCCTATTCCAAAGGCCATTCAATTGGCCAAAGGAACCCGGGACCAACAAGATGGAAAAGCTTAAGAGTGAGTCTTAAGCTCTTAAAAATGAATGTTTCAAGAGTGTCGTGTTTGTTGTGCGGCAGACGAATAGTAGGTGGTCGCAGCATAGAGGTGAACTGCTGGCGGCTGCTGGACGCGGTGGCGGCGCGCGGCTCGGCGGCGGACGCGGCGCGCGTGCTGCGGCTGCTCACCGAGCTGCGCTACTGCCGCCCCACCAACACGCTGCTGGGGCCGCTCGTGCGGGCACACCTCAAGACGTATGTAGTAGTAGGGGAGCCCAAGACGGGATTTTTGCATATACTCGAGCGCCTCAGATTAAAATAGGCGGGGTACCTCGCATACTGCTGAGGCTCCCCAACAAATAGAAGCTCTCTATATGTAGGGGTGAGTAACTAGGGCAGAAAAAAAAGTATTCCAATAACTTCGGCTTGTGGAAATTGTCAGATTATATTTTTATAATAAAATTCAGACGCGATCGAGTATATCAAAACAACGTTTTAAAAATTTACGAAGCGCTAGCGCAACAAACATTAAGAACATAGATGTGACAGAATCGTAAGAACTAAAGTGATTGACAGTTTGTAGGTGACAAGTGACAGTTTATTGCCAGCCTAAAAAAACAATAGTTGAAATAGTGATTCACTAATCGAATATAAAAATCTGTAAATTCAATGACAAATATATTTCTCATTACCATAATAAATACATAAGTATTTACATACTTAAGGATATAATTGTAAAGGATCTACTCTGATTATAATATTTATAAAATAGGTAAATTATTAATTATGTGATGAAAGTATAATGACGTAAATCAATAAGATGCAAGTATCGATTATTCACATACCAGATGCAATATTACAATTTATTTTTCTCCATTCAGACGAGTTCTATAGGAATAGTACTGATGAATATAGTTATAAGTAGAATTATACTTTTTTTTTTGTATAACTTTTATTTTTGTACGAGTTCAGGCCGAAAACCGCCAGTCTCCTTTGTGACTCTCCTACGCTACTTCAATCGGCAGATTTTCAAATTGGCAACCCACCATACCTTAATCTGACGCAATTTAGTGTTTCCATGTCACAGTTTTTTAGACATTTTTTTATCTGTAGATTTTTTCCCCACCATTGAAATGAATAACATTATATGATATTTTATTCTTACTATAATTTAATCTACAAAATCCAACAGGTCCCTACGACGCTCAAGTAACTATCCATTTAGCATCTTGTAATAAAGTATATGTAGTAATTTTATAAATTAACTAGCTGTTGCCCACGACTTCGTCCGCGCGGACTTCGTTTACTCCGCACAGCTCCTCCTCCTTAGGTGATAGGGTGATAATATGTAGCCTATATGTTGACCCGACCTGTTAGTAATATTCATGCAAAATTTGAAGTAAATCCATGCAGTACTGTTTGAGTTTACCACGGATATACATACAGAATAACAGACACAAATTCTAAAAACTATATTTTTGGATTCTATATCGATTGTAGATCACGCCCCAAGTATTCTTTTAAAAATATTCAATGTACAGTTTTGACTTTCCTACGATTTTATTATATGTATAGATATAATGTACTAGCTGCAGAGTGCAGCCCGCAGCATTATAAACGTTTTTGGTCAATCCCGCGGAATTGTCTAGGTTTTTTTAAAAGTATTTTTATTGATATTTATTCCAGGTCATCATCCACCTGTGTGTCAAATTTCGTTAAAATCCGCTCAGTAGTTTTTGCGTGATTAAGGAGCAAACATCCATCCATCCAAACAACCCAACTTTTGCACCGCTCAGTAGTTTTTGCGTGATTAAGGAGCAAACATCCATCCATCCAAACAACCCAACTTTTGCACTTATTATATTAATATAGATTGTGAGCGTAGGAGTATAATAAAGTCTTGGTCAAGCTATCTTATCTACTTCATCATCCACAGACCAAGTTTCTAAGACTATTATTAAAGGACGTCTATGTCCTTCTTCTATAAGGAAGTTACATTCTACCCGGAATGTTCACCCGCGCCTCAAAATCGTTCCGAAGAGTACCACGACATGAGTGGAGTGTGTCTCTTTCTACTAAATAAAGCGCCAATCGCCATATATAAGTGCGGCCATGCGTAGTTTGCAAATTACTACTAAGTGATTCTACTAATTTGAGAAACAGTGTTTGCATTGCATAAGAAATTACGTAATAATTAAAATATGCATATTTTAGAACTCACTATGTTAATTACAATATATTTTATGCTAATTTATTTATCGAAGTGTATGAATAAAAAGGATTAAACGATTACCGAATATGTAAAAATCTACCATCCAGATAGTTTTATTTACACTGGCAATTGCAAGAAAGTGACAACAACCACTCATGTCGTTGTCTTGCTCAGAACGTTTTCCCCCTCTGTTATGTAAGAAACAAATGTCAACTTTATTAAGAACGAAGTAAAGTACATTTTTATTTTTCAAATATTGCTTCGTAACAATTCCAGTTATACCTAGTATATAAGTTCCTTGTTCTTCTATAAGACACCAAGCATGCTAGTTTTTAGCTCCAAAGAAAAAAAAAATACGCCGGCAATTAGTTTTATGCTTGGCAGTGTCAGTTTCTTTTTAATTCATAAGATAGCAAACAACATATTGGTTGGGTCTCCTAATTGAGAGATACGACCATTGCGTATAGACACCAAAGATCTTAAAGGGGCGTTACTATCCTTGTGACCGGGTCTAAATGCGCCTTATGAGTTAACTGGCTACCTAACCCTCCAAATACGACAATGGCAAGCATTGACGATCTTGTGACAGGAATAGATAAGGCGGTTGTACCAGACCCCGGCGAGGCAATACCACGATGATAATGACTCTCATAGCCAATCGTTTGCCTCTTATAAACTGCCTGGTGGAACAGCAAATAGTCTATCCTACAAAGAGAACCCGGACCAACATGAAGAAAAAGAAGGCATTTTCATTGCTTTGGGACAAGGTAGTGCGTATATTGGCGTTATCTGACATTGTGAAACATGTCTGTGTTTGTGACACTTTGAATGTCGACAATGCATAATAGCTAGTAATGTTATGGTTAGTTTTTAGGGCTCAGGTTATTATGTTCGATATTTGAAACCGGGTGTTTAGACAAAAACCAGTTTATCATCAATTATTATCTTCCATAAAATCGCTTTTCGCATCTGTTGGTATACTAATGTGTCCGTTAAATACTTCTTAACTGGTTTTAAAACTATGCGTAAGTCATATTTTATGTTCCCAAAGCAAATATCAATTCAGAGGACATCCATATTCTTCTTCTATAAGAAACTCAGTGTGCCAGTTTTCAACTTTCCTTATCACTATCATAGGGAGTCCAAGATGCTAAATGGGTATTTATTCAAACGTCGTAGGTACCTATTGGATTTTGTTGATTAAATTATAGGAAAAATAAAAGGTTATATAATGTTTTTCATTTCAATGGTGAGGAAAAATTCTACAGATAAAAAAATTCTTTAAAAAAACTGTGACATGGAAACACTAAATTCCGTCAGATTAATTAAGGTATAATAAAATAATAAATAATAAATATTCACGGGACAAATTACACTTACTGATCTGACCCCAAAGTAAGCAAATTATTTGATTGTGTTATGGGTGTTAGTCAACGATACTAACACATAGAAATACATGTATAAATACTAGAATATAATAAACACCCAAACCCGGAAATACAAACATTTATGCTCATCAAACAAATGCTTGTCCCCGTCGGGGATCGAACCCGAGCCCCGTTGATTGCGTAGTCAGGGTCGCTAACCACTTGACCAACGGGGTGGTCAGGTATGGTGGGTTAATTGCCACCTAAAAATTAGAAAATCTGCCGATTAAAGTGTAGCGAAAAAGAGTGAGAGGGTCACAAAGTTGCAGTGAAATGCATATCTAGGTTTAATATTACATACACTCATATGTTCACGCCAGATCCTTTGAGGGGTAGGCAGAGAGGAGAGAGAGTATGTTAACGTTCTTATAAACTCTTTGTTTTTTTAGAAACAACATTGAACAAGCGGTGCAAGAGTTTGTAAGACTAGGAACCAAATACAATAAAACTCCGTTAAAACACGAACTGTTATGTAAAATTCTAAAGACAATAGGCGAAGGCAAATCCGAGGACGTTTTTCTGGTCAACGAAAAAGTGAACGGGAAGTTAAACAAATTAGCCCATACTGTTTTGAACACTGTCAAGAAAGTACACGGCCATGGTGATGTACAGGTAAGAACTTAAGTGTAGTCACGATCACGAAGCGTTATTATGGTGTAGGAGAATGCGGCGACGTACCAGTGAACTGTGGTGAGTTCGGTTAATGGACTCTCTCCATCACGAGAAGACTGGTGTAGTGATATTTTGATATTTTACAGCTGACTATGTTAGCAGCACTAGCTGAAGTCGGCTATAAGAAGACTTTGCGCAAGCTATTCCTAGACCCCACGTTCAAATTTCACCCAGATGCCCTAATGAGATACTGTGAGCGGTTCGCCGACGAGAAGAAGGTGGATGCTTTGCAAATTATCGCTGAATGCTCCAAAGACATTCGCCAGGTGAACACAGAGGAGATATACAATTTGATGCTTGACGTATACCGTAAGTTTATTTAATTTTGATAATATATATTTTTCCATATTACAAAATACGAGCAGTTGTTTCTCCTGATGGAAAAGATATATAACCATTGTCTAAAGACACTAATTATTATAACTTGATATAACAATAATGATGACGTTATGTATTATTCTTAGCTTATCAGTTATCACAAAATATACTAAAAACGTTAATGGCGTTGCCATCCTTGTGGAGGCGATCTAATGCCGCAAGCATTAATTCGGCACATTAATAACCCTGCAAATCAGAATATAACAGTGAAAAACACTGACGCTACTGCGCTTTTTTTGGTTGCGGTACGAAAAGATCAGGCGATAGTACCAAATCGGGCGAGATGTTGCAGAATGTAAGCTACCCGTTAGTTTGATATCTATTATAAGAAAAGAAATGATGAGTATTTTTTTTTTTTTATATTATAAGATAGCAAACAAGCAGATGGGTCTCCTGATGGAAAGAGTCAACCATCGCCTATAGACACCAAAGATGTTAATGGTGCGTTGCTATCTTGTGGCGAGGTCTAATGCCACATGTATAAGTTTATCGGCTACCTTACCCTCCAAACCGGAACACGACAGCGACAAGCGCTGACGCTATTGCGGCAGGAATAGGTACGGCGGTGGTACCAGACCCGGGCAAGACAATACAGAACTCTACCACCTAGTAGCCACGATGGTAGTGACTCGATAGCCAATCGGTCGCCTTTTACGACCTGCCTGGCAGAACGGCAGTTGGCCTATTCTACAAAGGAGGCCGGGACCAACACGGCGAAAAAGTATAAGGGTCTGATAGAGGGAATGAAAGTTTGTATGAATAATTACATCGACGGCATTTCAATTTACTCGCGGGCGAAGCTGCGCGTGTCAGATGTATTATATATTACATTTTTAACTTACATCAAAGTTAAACATTTACCCAAGAATTTATGTTTGCTGTTTCGTGATTAGTTCGCCGCGTTTCATACTGTTTCGTGATTGGCTCGCCAACTATCGCTAGAAGACAACGTCATAATATCATATACCATAACCAATCACGACGACGCAAACATATCAATATTATTACGTTATAAATCCTAGAATTTACCATACACATTTTAATTTAAAGTTTTTTGTTATGACATTAATATGTCGAACTCACCAGACTTAACATAGCCTGGAAGTACATTGTCTTATCCCAATATTTTCCACTAATTTTACGTTTGTGGTGGTGTAAATGTTATTGATGACGGTTGCATTGTAAGATATTTTGGTGGTGTTGCGTTTGCTTGTCAGACTGTGCGTGTGTATTATGCAAGAGGACACAGGAAAAAAATGACTAAATGATTATATTAGTCAGCTTTGAGTTAACATTAACATTATCAACAAAAAAATTAATAAGTATTGTAAATAATGTCCAAGCAAAGCTCATCTTTGAAAAATCGCATTATGTGATAAGATACCTAGATAGTACCTACCTATATATTTTATATTTTTATGGTTTGCAATAATTGGTACCAATGTGTATTGTATCCCATCCAGAAATATCAACATTAAATAATAATTTAATAAACACTGAATGTTAAATAAACATATTACTTTTATTTTAAAACTAGAAAACCCGCGCAGCTTCGCCCGCTAGTATATTAACATGTCGTCAATGAAATAGGTTTTAAAACAAGTTTCATCCCCTATTTCAGCCCTTCAGGGACTAATTTTTGAAAAAAAGAATAGCTTATGGTTTGACCCTGATCTTCAACTATTTCCATGCCAAATTTCATGAAAATCGGTCCAGTGATTAAACCGTAAAAGTGTTATAGACAGACAGACAGACTTTCATATTTATAATATTAGTATGGAAGTATGGATGTTGAACATTAACTCGGTATATGTAAGTCGTTAAAATTTATTATATTTAGCTGTTGTGAACTGGTATCACAATTAATATTGACATTTGACCGATAGACCATTCATAATCAGGGTCTTATACACAAGCCTTGCAACGAAGCCCAATTTCAATGGTAAGAGTTTAGTATAGTTATGTCATAACTTTTCTTTCGCATCAACGCCACTGTACGTCGATGCAATCGCTAAGATCGCGCCGTCTGACACAAGGGATTAATACGCATGCGTTACGTATGATAGTAAAATATATAGAATGCTATTCTCTCTTCGTTGCACAGCACACCTATCTATCATCATGTCTCGCGAATGTAAATTTAAAACAAAAGTACTCGTACTAACCTTGCAAAATTTGGATATATAAGATCGTGTCCATTATAATTATTAACTATAAGTGAATAGGAGAGTTATCGGCTTATTTTCTTTCCTCCTTTGATATATACAAATAAGAGCTGGTAAGAGTTTAGTCTAACAGTATGTAATTTTCAGAACGCGATGATAACTGTCAAGCGGGACTATCTCTATGGTACCAGATGCAAGAATCTGACGTAACGCCGTCTCAGAAGTTTGTGAACAATCTCTGCGCAATGTGTAAGGCCAACAACAAGCAAATACCCTCGGACCTCTCATTACTTTTGGACAAACAAGCTAAAAAGGCCTCTATTTAGTATTTACTATAGCAAATATTAATACATTGTAGTGAATTATGTAATATCAAACATATCTGTGATACTAATTATTGCGTATTGTGAGATAAATTTTGTTTGTGTTTGTAAAATTTTAGTCCAATAAATTATTTATCAATTATGTGTTTTTTTTCCTCGTTCTACTTTATTACTTGTTCCTTGACTGCCTTGTTGGTTCAGTGGTTAAAATGTTTGGCTTACATCATGAGCATGTCGGAGAAAAAATTCTAGAGTTTTTGTGTATCTAATCCTCGGATCGCATAGGAGTGTTAAAATATAGGTTCCATTTACCACAGACAATTAATGTCTTATTTCCGTTGCTATGATATTTAATTCCGAATTCCATGCAAGTAAATTTACAAGACAGATTTTTGCATCTAAAACACTAGTAGCAGCTCGGAGTTTGGTGGTGGTTTGTTAAACTCATTTGTCTCTAAATAGTACGTCGCTGGTTCTGATTGTTGCATTAAACAATTTGAAGTAGATGTACCGTATCCGGGTGAGCCATTCCTTACGGAATTCTACAGGTTAGTAGTTACGATAGTAGATACGTTTGGCCAATCGTTAGATTTTTACAAGCTGACAGTCAGAATATGTAGAAGGTGTGTATATGTGTATCCTGAGAAGCATTTACTACCGTAATTAGTCTCAACATTTCCAATTCGAATCGAATTAACTCAATTTCAACCCGGGTGGGCCCTTTTAAATAAGCAAAATAATAAATTTTAGGTTTGAATATATAAATCATAAGACGACAATATGTTACACAAATATGATAATTGATATACAAGTAAATTATTTATGAAATAAATACTGTTACGTACTCGGGTTCGTACTTGTAAGAAAACACCACTTATATTAAATCCGTGTATTTACACAACACAACACAACGTAATACTAGAATACACTTTACACCCTAGTCACTCGCTATACTATCACTGAACTTAGAATACTACACAATACTCGCTTCGCGCTTGGTCACTTGATGTATCGCTCTCGATCGCTTGATAAAAAAACTGCCTTGTGTTTGTCAACACCGTTGTATTTATAGGCAGGGTAAAGTCCTAGCTGGATCCAGAAAAATCTAAATGTATCGGGAAACAATGAATCACTTCTTATCGTAAACATGTTATGAGTCATA
The DNA here is from genome assembly GCA_036924255.1 of Apodemia mormo. Lineage (NCBI taxonomy): Eukaryota > Metazoa > Arthropoda > Insecta > Lepidoptera > Riodinidae > Apodemia > Apodemia mormo. The sequence continues at coordinate 40,135,683 of JAUPFN010000002.1, forward strand.
AATTCTAGCACACGCTACTTTCAACCTTATGCCATATCCCACAAAGTCCATTATGGCATAGCCCAGGTCAACTATTTGTTTGTCAATAGGAGTAGCTATCTCTTTCTTTTATTTCTAGATAGTTACCGCGAGCGCGCTCCAACTTTACACGAATCTAGATTATTCGTAACAATACTAATATTGATTTCTTAGTCTATAATTTTCTTGTGATTATGTCTGTTATTAGGGTTCCTGCAAAACTGCAAATCAATAATGTCTACTAAATTAAATTTTCAAACAAAAATATTCTATTGAGATAGATTCGTTACAATAAAGTACAACAATGAGCTACAATTTACAATTTTACTTAATGTGTTAGACGGATTCTGCAGGAATAGTAACAGCAGAGAACATATTGAATAAAATTTTTTGACGTTCTCCAATCTGACACTCATTCCACTTCTCGAAACATTTACTCTTTAAATGTTATGGCACGTACGGTTATGACAAAAGCTTTCTGTTAGATAAAACAGATGCAGGTGATTAAATATTAATAAGCCAGCACAATTCAGTCTAACATATTTCACTTATCAGTAGAATATGAAATGTACAGTTTTAATCTTGTGTAGCGATTATTTTAAATTATAGATGTTAATACCTACTAATGCAACAAGCACACATACAATGTTTTTATTTACTTTTTTGCTATCTATTTTCTTAAATACTAATGCATTTAAATATTTTGAAATCATAAATAATTTTAAACATATCAGCGATGAAATAAATTCTTTGAATAAATATGAATCAAGCAACTTACCACCTAAATGGATTCAGCAATATTTGGATAACTTTGATCGAAATGAAAATAAAAAATGGGATATGAAATATTACGAAAATCTAAAATTTTGGAATGATAATGGCCCTGTATACATATTTATAGGCGGTGAAGGTCCTCTAACTCCAGCCTTTTTGACGACTGGTTTAATGTATGACTTGGCAAAGGAAACGAATGGTGCCATGTTTGCATGTGAACATAGATATTATGGCGATAGTAAGCCGGTAAACATAACAAGTGCTGAAGATTTTAAATTTTTATCTGCTAGACAAGCTTTGGCTGATATAGCTAGATTAATACAAATGATTAAATCAAAATTATCGTATAAAGAATCTAAGGTTATTGTAGTTGGTGGTTCCTATGCAGGTAACCTAGCTGCTTGGATGAGAGAGTTGTATCCTAATTTAGTTGATGCTGCTGTAGCTAGTAGTGCTCCTGTATTGGCTAAAAAAGATTTTTATGAATATCTAGAAAAAGTTACTGAAGATTACGAAAATTACGGATCAAGCGATTGTTTAGATATAATCGAGGAAAAGTTTAACAGATATGAAGAACTGTTAAGTACCGGTGAAGGAATTAAAAAATTAAAAGAGGAAGAAAATATTTGTGATGATTGCAATATGGAAATACTGGAAAATCAACAAGTGTTTTTCGCTTATATGGTTATGGATTTTATGTATATTGCACAATATGGGACTACGGATAAAATCGAGGATCATTGTGCTAATATAGTTCTAAATTCTACCAAAAATATGAAAATAGTAGACCGACTTTGGCTTAAACATAACAATGATTGTTATGACTATAGTTTCCAGGTTTTGATCGATGCCTATAAATTAAAAGAATATGACTGGGCTTTAGCCTGGACTTATCAGACTTGCACAGAATATGGGTATTACCAGACAACTAATTCTGATTCACATCCATTCACTAAAAATATACCACTGAGCTGGTACATAAATATATGTAAATCCTTATTTGGAGATAAATTCGACGAGGTAAGAGTGAACAAAGGTGTTAAAGAAGTTAATGATTTATATGGAGGTCGTAATCCAAATGTCACTGCCGTCGTTTTTTCAAACGGTGAGTTAGATCCTTGGAGTAGATTGAGTGTGTTGGAAGATCTTTCATATGATGCTCCTGCTGTAATATTACCTTTATCATCGCATTGTAAAGATTTATATCCCAATCGCAAAAATGACCCTGAAGAGGTTAAAGAGGCTAGAAATCATATCAGATATTTAATAAAAACATGGATCGGTGCCTCAGATTACAATTAAAAATATAAGTTTAAATAAAAACGTATTACGAATATACGAATATTTTCTTAACAGTTTATTATCAGTATAAAAAATTACTTGAGTGTAAGTTGACTTTGGAAAGCAATTTTTTGTATATTGATTTTGCATCAAGCCCAAAAACCCAATTACTTTTACCACCTTACTCGTCATGTTTCTAAAACCAACTCATATCCGTAAGTAGGAATCAGATCACAATCACGTCATGTGGGATGAAGTTACCATCACTAGTAATATATAACCTAAAACTAAGTGTAAGAAGTCGGAGATGTAACAGAGATAAGCATTAAAGATATGGCAATATAACTGAATAGAGAAGATGTACATGAAGTACGATAACGCCGCGCTAAGATAGAATTGAGAACATTTTTCTCAGACAGGCTTTAAGTTTGCTGCCTGGGGACCGACCTTAATCTAAGTAGCGTTGGAATACTTATTATTTCGTATTACACCTTGTCCATTATATAATAACTTTTTGACAGGTCAAACGACAATGATAGCTTTCTAAGAGTAAATAATTTTTAAAATCGGTTGAGTAGTTTTTGAGTTAAATCGTTGCAAACAAAAAAATGTGTAAATAGTTGACCCTACGGGCCATCCCTGAAACTTCCCACTAAATTATATTTTAAGCATAAATTTTTAAGTTCAAACGTCTATTTTGTTAAAAATGGCAGTATATTAATTTTTGAAAAGCTATATACATATTTAGAAAACGATGATGACATTCAACTCAATTTTTGAGATCTAAAATATTACTTTAGCTAAATAATCGATAGGTTAAAAAGGTTCGATACAATGTCAAAAAAAATTTATTTTTAATTTTCTTTATTGATAAATCCCAAATTGACCAATTTTGATTAAATTAACGGTATTTGATGCAGTTTTTAAAGAAGATAAGCGGATAAAATGATTAGTCTGTGAATTAACTTGAAAATTATTTTAAAAAAAATTAACTAAGTTTGCTAAAAAAAAACGTAATTTTAATATTTGAAAAGCTATAAGTCCTGAGAATTAGATTCGATTTTGATTTTTTAAACAGCATTTGACGTAGTTTTTTAGTGCTTAAATATTGTAGTATACCAAAAAAAATATTGGTTGAAAAATTTCGAAGCTTTGTCGAAAAAACGCTTTTTTCAAAATTTTTCGTCAACGATTACTCCCAAACGGATAAATCGATTTTGATGCAATTTATGTATTAGACATAGTTTTTTGAGAAATAGGCTGATTAGTTTTTGTACTCAATCGGTACATAAATCTGGAAGTTATATTAATATTTTTTTAATTGTTAAAACTGTTTCGCCAAAATTGATTTTGGGCTTTTTTCAAAATTTCTCAAAATCTCCTGGACCGAATCGGTTCAAATTTTTTAGGAAGTCTAAGTGGAGCGGAATCCAATTGAATGCCATCAACCGCGTTTCAGTCAGTCCAGCCTCTCAAAAGTGATGAGATGTTTACATACATACATACACACACACACACACACATACATACAGACATACGTCATCGTGAAAATAGTCGTAAAAGGTTCCTAGGACCTCAAAACGTGGACATCTGGTGAAAACTCGATTTTCGAAAATCGGAGTAAATTACCCCGATTTTCGAAAATCCTAGTGGGAAGTTAAAAAAATCAAATCTTATGCTATTGTTACATAAGTATAGATTGAAACGCTAGTAGTTGAGTTCACGCGCATTTGAACGTTTCTTTGTTTATTGAATTGTTTTTATCAACAATTGTTTAATGAATATTTCGACTAATTTATGCACCGCTTAAAACAATTAATCTGAGTGTTATATTTCGGAAAATAGTGTATAGCTAATATAATTTACATATGGCGACTGCGAGATGTTCACAGTTCTTCAAATGGTATTAATGGCGCTTGAAGACGTTTTTTATCTTTCATAAAAATGAGCACTTTAAAAATAATATTCAGGGCATCACCTTTCATTGTTTTAGGGATTATTTCTGCAGATAAAACTACAAAACGAAAATTATACCTAAGGCTATGTACAATATACCAGTTTTTAAGATGATATAAAGAAACTTCTATCCTCTCTTTATTTTTTGTTAGCTTCTTGCGAGATTCTCTTAAGGGGATTGTGTAATAAAAGGGGAAAAGTGATGCAAGGCACCAAAAATCGCACTTAATAAAAGTATCGTATATTTCACTCATACACAAGTTCCTTAAAATAAGTTACTTTTTAACCAACACCCTGCAATACGAATGTGGATGTTGATATTATATGGGTAACATTAAAAATACAACGAGCAAAAGGCTGTTTTATTTTTACATTCTATTGTATTGTATGTCATACTTCCTTCATAGCATGTTGTATTTTTTCTGTTAAATAAGCCTACGTTTACAAAACGAAATTACCGTATTTACATATTATATATCGTAAGATTAATATACACGCTTATTCGTTGTAAACCTAAAAAATGTCAACGTATAAATTATTACCTGACAAATTGTTTCATTATTAATAAAATGGTAACACAAATAGCACCTGCTTGAGTCGAATAATGAAATCAAAAGGGTATTGAAATTTGACATTTAATAAGGGACAAAATTTTTGCATAAAGAATTTTCAACTGATGACATAAAATTTATTTTATATTTTTCTTAATGTTATCAATGCATTTTAAAATATACACAATGACTTATTTAACGTATCTATACTTATAAAATTAGATAGAAAATAAGTTCGTTATTACAAAAATACAAAATTATCCATTGTACAAACATCTAAGTAAATAATTGAGTATTCTTATACGTAATTTGAATATGATTGGTAGATTTAAGTTAAAATTTCCTAATCTATAAATACACATTGTTCTAAAATAAGAATTATTTACATAGCAAAATAATTAAAGAATATACTTAAATATATATTTAGTCCAAATTATAACTTTGCAAGAGTCGATAAAGTCAATCATTTTATTCTACATTATGGCTTTAGACCATTTGCAAAATATATTCAATTATGCAATGAGCTTGATTTTTTAAATTCCCAACCCTGTATTGACTAGGATTGACTTTAAACATAATATATTTTAAAGCAAACTTCTGATTTTGTAATTATCAAGAATTACTATAACAGAACTGAGCAAAGTAAATACGCTAGTTAAAATATATTGGCAGTGATTATTGACGAAAAAGCACTTATCACAAAGTAATATCTAAATATAATGGTAATTCATAATCAACTTACACACAGACCGTTCATCAAACTTATAGAATGATTACCAAAGTATTAGTCAAAGTAAATTACAAGTACTAATTACTAATTATTACGATTACTAAGTCATAATTTACAAAAACAATATATTTACATAAGTCAATAGACATTGACCAATTACTGAAGCGGATTAAATGTTACCGCTTGTATAGTGTGGTCCTTGAGTACATATACAGAAAATTTACGATACGAAAATTTCCTACCTATGTTTGTCTTTTCTTGCTTGCGTTTGTTGCCTAGCATCTTAGATAAATTTGTCTACAAGTTTTATTATGCCTTCATACCTTGACAATACGGCTGAAAAAATATAACAAAGATTCCAATAGTTTGGGCGTTGCTATAACTTTTTTAAGGGATCAAGGATTTCAAAATGTACAAAGATTAATTACTTATGCTCCGAAACTTCTTTTTCAATAAAACACTTGATTTTATTATATAAACACGGAAATTCCCCCAATGAATATAAATTGTAAATACCTATTTCTGGAATACATAATATTTTTTCGTTTGGGGGAAGGGGTGAGGGGAGGGGGCTACCTTAAGCCCATCGTTATATATGCTCCTGTTCAATAGTAATATTAAAAGAATTGTTTAAGAACTAGGGTGTTTCAGAGTGTTAGTCCCAGTCTCCGATGAACATGTGACGCGCGTGAGGCGCCGGTGGTGGCGGGAAGCCGCGCCCCGGCAGCGGCAGTCGCCCGTATACCGCGTACGGGTCATACTGCTCGCCGTCTGCAATACCAACACATACTGTTAAATATAATTCACTTCAATGACATACCTACCCGATTAATAATTTACCAATGAATATGAGATAATAATACAACATGTGTTTGAAATAACGCAAAGCCTTAAAATAATTATCAGAATTGAGGGAAGAATCGTATTAGAATTTTTTAATAAACCCAGCTTATTTTTAACGAAAACGTATTTCAGTTTTTAGCACAGTCATTTGGTCAATAAAAAGACCTGGAAAGTTTTCCGGGAGTTTTGAAAATTGATTAATTTTTAAGAATTTCGGTATGCTCTTTTCGAATTTCCATTTGCCACCTCGTATCTCCGCCGCTCGCGCCGCCATATTGAAAAAATGGCGCCTTTTTCGAAAAAAATATTTATGTACTAAATTAAACAAGAAAAAATTTCCTAAAATCAATAGTTTTTGGCGTAAGGGCATCACAAAGTATTATTTATCTGCACCACCACCTGTTTTTCATATATTTTTCTAAAATATTTTACTATTACTACTGGATTAAAATGCTCCGTTATATGCACAAATTGTAGTGGTGCTTGTAATAATTCGCATATTCCATCATATAATTACGATGAAGAGGAAGAAACGGCGACTATTTTTGAAAAAACTTTCGATGAAATCAAAAACGAAGATGCCTGTGATAAATCCGAAAGTCACATCGCAAATTATGCGGACGAAATTTCGGTTTGTGGTGTCTCGATCGGTGCTCAGGACACCTGGTCCATCAGGAACAGCAAAGCAAGGGAGTTTACTCTAAAATTCTAAATAAATATATCACATGTGAATTAGGCCTACAGGAAAAACCACGATAAAAAAACGCGCCGCTTACTCTACCCCCAGGTGGTGTTGAAATAATTTTTTTCAAAACGTCTATTGAAATGTACTTTGCGCCGCTGGTACGCCAAAAACTATTGATTTTAAAAAAAATAATTAATACATAAATTTTAGGAAATTTTTTGTAGTTTATTTAGTATATAAATGTTTTTTTTTTTCGTAAAATTCGTCGGAAAGGAGATATTCCCAAAAAACTGTTTTTAGGTGCCATTTATTCAATATGGCCTTGTGAGCGGCGGAGACACGAAGTAGCAAAGTTGAAATTCGAAAAGAGCATACCGAAATTCTTAAAATAACCAATTTTCAAAACTCCAGGAAAATTTTCCAGGTAAAACTACCAAATGACCGAGCTAATTATGCAGTGTCTAAAATGTTATAACACTGCGTGCCCGTCTTAGGATCACCGCTCACCAAGAGCAAATCAAAGCATTAACTACAAACACTGAAATATTGGCTTTATGCCTACATGCATACATTGCTAAATTTAATGTACTTAAAAAGGACGACGCAATCATACGGCCGAGAGTCGCATTTTCAAAAACATTAATTTTCACACAGTATTTCTATAGACTTATTGTTGATATGTCGCTGTTCTTAGAAAATATTCATCTCTGCTGTTTGTATGCGCTGACCCTTCGACGATCGCACCGAACGTGTACTTTCAAATTTCAACACGATTTTGATAAATGAATCTATCAGAACATAATACAGCTTCATGATCAGAACAATGTAAAAAAATTTTCAAAGCTTTGCCATATATTTTTTATAATAGATAATTTGGGTTAGGTTTTGCGATACTTAAAAGCTTGTTGTATTTGTAGGTATCGAATTTTCTACTGAATATTGAATACTATTTATATGCAATTAATATCCATTGAACTTTCATGCATGTTTTCGTAACAAAAATGATTAAAATACAATGAATGAATATGTGTGAATAATATATGTAAGATAATTATCTTAATAAAATAAGTTTCTTTTTTAATTAAAAAAGAAATATATTTTAATTTTAAAAGAAAATAAAAATGTATAAAACTATCAAAAGGTACGGTAAAAATAAATAATAAAACAATCTTCTTATCTAGAAAAACTTTACTACGTTTTTTTAATAATTAATTATGTAGCCCTTTGTCTCCTTTTATTTGATCGCCCCGTGCGTTTCGATTCGATTTCCGACAGGGACAAACATTTGTGTGATGAGCATAGATGTCTGTATTTCTGGGTTTGGGTGTTTCTTATGTATGTAGCAGTATTTATACTACTTTTAAAGGTCGCGCCAAATTTTTAGAAGCTTTTTTTTATATCATAAGACAGCAAACAAGCACATGGGTCTCCTGATGTAAAGAGTCAACCAAAGATGTTACTGGTGCGTTGCTATCTTGTGGCGAGGTCTAATGCCACATGCATAAGCTTACCGGCTACCTTACTCTCCAAACAGGAACACGACAGTGACAAGCGCTAACGCTATTGCGGCAGGAATAGGTAAGGCGGTGGTACCAGACCCGGGCGAGACAATGCAGAACTCTACCACCTAGTAGCCAGGATGGTAGTGACTCGCGTAGTCAAACGGTCGCCTTTTGCGACTTGCTTGGCAGAACGGCAGTTGGTCTATTCTTCAAAGGAGCCCGGATCCAACACGGGGAAAAAGCTGTTCAAAATCAATAATATGTTTGATTTATTTAATAAAAAAATAATTTAATTAATTCAAAATTTCATTTTTATCCTACACAAAAAACACAGCGCATATTTAATTTCAATTACGCAAAACTCGAACTAAAATAATTTAGTGTCTTTAAACAAATTAAAAGTGTTTGGGAAAAATATACTTACAGTGACACATTGCATAATAGTTACTATTGTAATTATAGGTAAACGTAACATGACACACTGCTAGCATTACAGAGTTCATTCACAAGAGTCGGTGCATCCAATTCATAAATTTAGTGTGATATTTTTAAACGAATATTTTTATACTATTTGTAATAATTTTGCAATAATAATAAAAACGCACTTTCAATTCAATATTTAGTTCTAAACTTTAAAATTTGGCCGGACATTTAAAAGTAACCCTGAATTTCTATGTACATATTAGTATCGTTGACTAACACCCATAACACATTAAGCAAATAATTTGCTTACTTTGGGTTTAGATTGATTTGTGTAATTTGTCCAGCGATATTTGGTAAAATATTGAATGTTCAACAAACAAATAAATATTTTTACGATCTTAATTATTTTAAAACTTAACCTATTATTGTTATATTATGCAATTTTATTGTCAGCGAGTTGAAAGTTATGATTAACAGTCAAGAAGGTGGTGAAATTAGTAAGGTTTTGTATCATTCCTATAATGTTTTTTAGTGTGAGTAGAAATAAAAAACAATTACTGTATTATTGCTCACATAACGTGTTTTCTTAATTAATTTACACGCTATGTTAAGTCGGAGTGCTGCATGCTTTATGTTTTAGCGGTGCTTTATGTGTAGGTTCAATAAAACGTTTTTAAATTGTTTAGTAGACACATTTTATATAAAAAATAATTTATGTAAATTTCTAAGAAAAATATATTTTTCTTTTTAAATAAATTCAGTTCTTTTTAAATAAGGTTGAATTACTAGCTATAGGAATGGGTAAACAATGCTATACATATTAGTAAAGTGCAATATTTTTATTTAAAATCAACTTAATTAAGCCTAGGCCAGAAAAGATTTTACAAGTAATCCAACCCAAATAAACCAAATTATATAGTTTTATTTGTTATCAAAATCAACCTGTAGACAGAGTATTTTCAACCGACGAAAAAACGGTTATAAATTTGACATATGTATGTAGTATATGTATGTAGTATTGTTGGAATTGGATAATATTTGAGTATCATGATTAAAACGTAGTGATTGTATCCTCCTTAGATCTATTTAGACGTCCAAACACGTGTGCTAAATTTCGTAAGTGTATATAATGTATGTGAGTTTGGATTTTTGTAATGATGAGAGTGTATGATGTTTGTAAGTTTGGATGTTTGTAAGTTTGCCAACGAATTACCCGTGAATTAAAAGCCATATCGAAATAATTATTTTTGATTTAAAACAGGTATATTCCAATTCCAAAACAGTGTAAGTTCCATCAAAGTTGCTTCAGTATTTTGGAGATATGAGTATAGTTTATATCTGAAGTCGGTTTAAATTTTTTAAATCGGATGTACCTAGCTATCTATAATTGGAAATGTAATTCGAGATAAAAATGTAAATAATGGTGTAGCCAATTTAATGTCACAGTCGTGTTTTTGTGCTTTGCTAAAAAGTACTTAAATATCATGACCACCCATGTAATATGCCCATACTCAAGTAATGACCGCCCCTTTGGTCGAGTAGTTAGCGACCCTGATTACACATTCATAAACCTTAACAAACCCACTATGGTTTATTAAGTTATTAAGTTTAAATAAAAATAAATCTGTATCATAACATTGTATTTATATATAGTAATTATTTTTTAAATTAAAATACACATTTTAAAGTTATTGTGAAGACTTTAAGTTAAGTCATAAGCTTAGGGCTATGTATAAAAAAACTGTTTTGTGATTTCTTAATAAAAAATATTAGGTTGCATAAAAATAAGATTTATATACATCAACATCATGATGAAATAAAAAGAGTAGCTATACAGAAGAAGTATCAAAATACTTATTGTAACCTTTATGACCACTCCAAAAATATGAACCAGCGATATTTCCAGAACCTATGAAAATGTACGTGTTTTATCACCAATATACTTATTAATATTTGTTCTACATATATAGAATAGGTACTGTAATGGATGAATGCGAAGCTTTGCATTGACAGGATACAGCGGCAGTCCATGGACGCTGTTTGCTTCTCAGGTTCTCATGAACGCTATAATAAAATTATCGTGACAGTACATTACAGTAAACTACACACAAAGGTTCCAAACATTGTTACACAACAGTTGTTGCAACAAAAGTCAATCTAAAACTCGTTTTAGTCAGAAAATATTAACGTGGTCAAACAGTCAGTTTATAGTCATCAAATTATTTTATCAATTAAAATTGTATTATTTTTAAGTCAAGAAGGCAAACATGCAGATGGCTCTTCTGTTGGAACGAGATAACCATTGCCAATAGACACCAATGTTATTGAAGGTGCATTGCAATCCTTGTGGCAGGGTATAAATGTCACATGCATATGTTTAACGGCTACCTTACCCTCCAAACCGGAATATGACAGTAACAACCACTGATTTTATTGCGGCAAGAATAGGTAAGGTGGTACCAAACCTGAGTGAGACAATGCAGAACTCTACCAACTAGTAGCCGCGATGGTAGAGACTCGTATAGTCGATCGTTCGCCTTACAAACTGCCTAGCAGAACGGCAGATGACCTATTCTTCAAAGGGGGCGGGACCAAAACGGGATAGGATAACAATAGCCTGTTATATTTTACTAGACCAATTCATTTTATTTTAGCTTTTATTGATAACATTTTTTCTTAGTCGATAAATAGTTACCTACCGAGTATGTATTGTAAGATAATTTGTATTTACGTGTTACAATAATGGGAATTAATTTTTCAATTCAAAATTTGTCTACAATTTTTTCAATTTTTATAACCCAAACAAATTACAGTTTATTTTATGTGACATTTGAAGAACTTGCTGAATTTACCTGCGAATTTAAACGCTTGACGATATTGCTCAAAAATACTCAGTTGCTACCGACCAACAATTTGGTTATAGAAAAGATGTTTAAATGGAAGATGATATCCAATGCTTTTTGAACTTGACAATAACTCGTCTGGATGATGTTTCTGTTGCTATGTGGTGTCTCTTGATTTTGACTAGTCTTTCGACGCAGTTTCCGTCTATATTCTTCTGTGTATGTTTGATGAGATGGAAATTCGCGAGATTACATTGGATTGGTATCTCTCAAGTGGAATTGGTAATATTAGAAATTCAGTAGTTTTTGTCGTGTGCGGCGTACCAGAAGGTAGTATTATTCTTAGTCCGCTTCTTTTCGTAATATATGTTAATGATATTCATTATTTAAACATAGAGTCGTCAGATGTAGTGTGTTATCCTGATGACACAGCGATTTTTTTTCATGGGAAGGAGCAAGCTCCTCCTTCAGCTGAGCATTCTAGTCCGGTGATGAAATATAAATTAGTAGGACTGTAATATCACAATCAGTGCTGTCATTTATTTATTGAGTCAAACTACAGTCATTCAGTTGGACAACAACATATGTTTCAGTAAGGACTAAAGTTATTAAGAGCGTTGAATATAGAGCAAACTCTACTGATAGGAAAAGAAAACTATTGGATATATATGTCGCAGTGAAATTGTCAATAACGTTAGATTATAATTTACTTAAGTGAAATTATAATTTAACTGCTAACCTAACCAAATTATAAACTCTCTAGGTAGATTATAATCTAACGGCTATTGACAATTTCACTGCGACATATACACTAAAGACGTTATTATTGTGAATTTGATACAAATTTGGTAAAGGTGTTTATATTACTTGCATAAGTCTTACCAAAATAAATACTTAGTGACAAGCACTGAAATGTTCTGAATGGTCGTAATGTTTTGCAAACAAATTTAATGCACGTATATAAAGTCCATTAAATTTGTTTATTTAAATTTTAATTAGAAGTAAAGTGGACCCTTAGTGTCGCTTACTGTAAGTATATTAAAGTGAAGAGCTAGTTACCAAGCGTCAGGCGTGGTGCTACCAAGCAAAGCGATATAAGAGAAAGGGTAAATACCAAGGCTGGAGCGAAGACTCCGCGAAAAAAAGTGCGAGGTTAGTGTACTAGCGGGGCTGCTGGATCACCATAGGGCGCAGCTTTCGTTCCCTGTCGGGGTAGAATTGAAACATGAGCTTTTCTTTTCTCGGGTTACGCTCGTACGCACCGATTCCGCTTTCGTAGGAGCGGGCGTGCCACAGCGCGGCGGACGGCGCGCCGTGCGCGAACGCCGGCATCGGCGCGTAGCCGGGGTGCGCCAGCGCAAGCGCGTGCGCGTGCGGGTGCGCGGGCGCGTGCGCCACGCTAAAGCGTTTGCTCGGCACCGGCACCGGCGCCTCCTTCAGCGACAGCCGCTCCGTCATCGCCGGTAGCACGTGCTTGCCGTTCGCCTTCACGAAATTTGGCACGCGGGCGCGCAGGCCGCAGTAGTAAGGATCATCTGAAATTAACAACATCTTCATTTATTAATAAATATTAGCAATCACCTTCTGGTCAAAATTCGACAATAATTCTATTAATTTTAAAGCACAAATATCTACTAGACAAATTATATGACCAACAAACTATGACAGTTTAACTATACTTAAATAAGAATTGATTTTGCGTTAGGGAGAAGTGTTGAGTTTTTTTATACTCAGATAACAGCTTGCAACAGCGTAGAATATGGAAGTGGTGTATAAATTAGCAACCTCATGCCTCGAAAAGTTAATAATGGTTTTGGTTGTGGTTATCGCAAATGCCAAAGCGATAATCTTTAACGTGGGAGATGTGGCCACGGAAATCATCAGCTGTTCCGCCGGCAGATAAACGTGAAATCTGGTGAAGGGTTCATTCTGCCTACAGTGCCAGAGAACCGGTGTAGAATATGAATGTATTACACTCTGAGTTTAATCTCAAATATTTAAAAACAAATAGATGCTTAAATTTTTCTATTTCTCGCATTGTTCAACGGAAGGATACGATCAATTTTATTAAAATGCGCTAGAACTAAAATAAAAGCGTCAAAGTTCAACAACAAGCTAAACGGCGGTGCGCGTGCGCTTCGTGCCATGTTCCGCATCCTACGTCTCACAAATGCCGTCAATTCAAATATCAAGGATATCCCCCAAATGCCAACCGAGATTGCGAAACGGTATTGTCTGGTAACCTCTGCTCTCGGAACACGACTAACACTTGGTATGTAATTTAATGAGCTAGATATGTCAAACGCCTGGGAATATTGTTTCGGGAATTATAGTTTAAAATCATAACCACTTGATAACTACGAGTTTGTCATATTTGTTTATTGAATTAACACCCGTTGTTGAACGCGTAGTAAGGAAAATTATAGTTATAGTCAATCATAACTTTAATAACTATGTATTGATATTTAATTACGTAATTAGGCAAAAGAAAATCGAATTAAATTTATCCATTATTCATTGCATAACGTGCATAACCTGAGAGCGTTATAGTTTTATTTAAAAACTAGTTGTTGCCAGCGACTTCGTCCGCGCGGACTTCGTTTACTCCGCACAGCTCCTCCCGCGTAGGTGATAGCGTGATAATATGTAGCCTTTATGTTGACCCGACCTGTTAGTAATACTCATGCAAAATTTGAAGTAAATCCATGCAGTACTTTTTGAGTTTGCCCCGGACATACATACAGACAAACAGACAAAAATTCTAAAAACTATATTTTTGGCTTCAATATCGATTGTAGATCACGCCCCAAGTATTCTTTTAAAAAAATAATCAATGTACAGTTTTAACTTTTCTACGATTTTATTATATGTATAGATATAGATATCAAATATTAAATTTAAATAAATGTATAAGGAGTAGTAACATAATGAACACGAATTTAAGATAAAAAATACATTGAATAATGGAGATGACAAGATTTAATTACCCTTGACGTGATATTATTTCATCGGTAAGCAGTATAACTCTGTATTTCTGTGTATAAATGCAAGTTACATTGACAAACTAAAAATTGTGCCGTATACCGTCAGATTTTTATTATCTTATTTATAATGATCAAACATTTAGTTATATAAGAAACAGTAACATAATCTATAAGTATTAAATGAATAAGAAAGTATAATAAATGCTTTTCTGTGTATAAATGCAAGTAACATTGAAAAACTAAGAAATTGTATTGAAAGGCGTATCCATTTAATCCGTGCCGTATAACGTCAGATTTTTATTATCTTATTTATAATGATCAAACATTTAGTTATATAAGAAAAGTAACATAATCAACAAGTATTACATGAATTAGAAAATATAATAAATGCTTTTTTTTATAAGTACTGAGAATCAAGTAGTAAATAAAACTAATAAATTTGTGTGTAATGAGTACATTAAAATACCTGTACCATTTTATTTCTATAGAAAAAATATTAAATTAAATTATTTTTGAAATGCCATTATAAACAGGTATTTAATAAAAAAATGTGTATTAAATGAAAAGATCGCGTTATTATTTTTATAGATATTTAAATAAAATAATGATTGTTTATTCACAAGTTTTTCATGATGCACGGTTAATGCCCTGTGGTATTTTACAAAAAGTCTAAAAGAATTAAAAGACGTTTATAAATGCACTCGAAATTATAATCGTTTAATAGTTTTTTCTGTGTTGGTCCAGGCCCCTTTCGAAAAAGAATAGGCTGTTTACCTTTCTGCCAGGCAGTTTGTAAAAGGCAAACAATTAGTCAAATATATTACTATCGAGAAGACTATTAGGTGATAGACTTTCTACAAAGTCCAATCGGGTTTGGTACCACTGCCTTAACTTTACCTATTAGTAGTCACATTCTGGACGTAATTCGGCCATAGGTAATCTGTTATTGTTAAAGACAAATATCTATTAGACACGTTATAGGATAAACAAACTATGTCTCAGCAGTTTGACCACAGACTTAAAAAAGAAACAAAAGATTAAAATATTTTATTCTCTTCTATCTTTGATCACAGAATTTAACCAAAAACAAAAAAAGCGTCAATAATTATATTATATATAATATAGACTTTATTAAGAAACTCTATAGTATATTAAACACCTGTGTGTGTATTAAACCACGGGATTAAACATACGGTAGGGTCAAGTGTTTAATTTTTTTATTACATTGATTTATTTCTAATGTGCATTGTATTCCATATAAACTGTCACTATGTTCCATTTTGTACTCGTTAAAAGTGTAAAGGAAATATATGTTTAAAGTGTGAATTAAAGCCTATGAACCCAACCCTACAAAACTAATTTAATTAAGACTAATGTTAAATCGAAGTTCGTTTCTACGCAAGACAGAAAGTCCAATGTTCAAACAATTTATTGCCTCGAAATAGGTAATGAATGCCGGGGTTGCACTATTTTTTCGATCGTACATTTAAGTTAATTAAACAGCTACAATACTTATGTGCTCCTAATTTAATGAGCTAGATTTTATTACACACGTTGAGGTACGATTCGAAAATACTTTGACGCTGTTTTTGCTAAATTTATTGAAAGTGCTGCTTACAAAAAGGTACGTTGTACAACGTACATGTTTGAAAGGAATTTAATTTACCCTTGATTAAGAAACGGATGTTAAAAGTTTGTTGAGATGTGACTATGGGGTATAATATTTGATTGAACG
The DNA here is from genome assembly GCA_036924255.1 of Apodemia mormo. Classification (NCBI taxonomy): domain Eukaryota; kingdom Metazoa; phylum Arthropoda; class Insecta; order Lepidoptera; family Riodinidae; genus Apodemia; species Apodemia mormo. The sequence continues at coordinate 40,152,008 of JAUPFN010000002.1, forward strand.
GACTAATTTTATTTGAACGTATAAGTTTTATTTGTTCAAAAAGCGACTCAATAGCGAGTGTTCTTATTTCACGAAAATCTGTTCCGCCGTTTGAAGAACATTAGCAATTTTCTATTCAATGGTAGCTTCTACAGGTCTTTTTGGATGATTTTCCAAAGTCGAAGTGATCTGAACGCAATAGAAACTGCAGCATTTTGAGTCCCCAAAAACTTACAAAACACTTACTTTAGGTATTGTAATAAAAAACAGAAATTGGTAAATTAAAAAAAAACAGCAAGCACTAGAAAAAAATTCAATTCATAGTTTTATTTAGCAGTATGACCTTTATTTAGCAGTATGACAATTATTTAGCAGTATGACATTTTTAAATATAAAGGCCTCTTTCAAAAACACTTCTTCACTTTCAATTTCGAATATGTTTTTTAAATTGATCTACACAATTACAGCGGTTACAGTCCGCATTTTAATTTTTCAACCGATTTCTCAAAAACAAGCAGGTTCTCATTCGGTTATATATTTTTGTATTTGTTACCTCAGAAGTTGGTCATTTATGAACCGATTTGAAAAATTCCTTAAATTGAAAGAGTATCGTTCCCGTTTGGTGGTATGATATGGTGAAGATCTGATTCAGGGTGCTAGATAAATATGAAATTGGAAGTTGGTTGTTGGAGTTTTACTGCGTTTGATTTATACTTTTGATGATGAAGATGACACTCACCGTATTTCTTGTTGTCTTTTCCCTTATCTGATTTTCCTCTTGGGAACTGTGTTGGTACGCGTTCATTTACTTCAATATCATCGTAGTCAGGCTGAAACAAATCAGAAAATTTTTGTTAGGTTTTCATAGAAATAGATATTTTACAAAGAAATAAGTGTATAAATTAAGAGTTGCGTCAGTGTTTTAGCAGTACCAGCTTCGGTATAGAATATAGATGCTTGAGGTTTTAAATTTAAAATGGGTCGAGAAATTCGTTCTAAATAAGTTTTTCAGTTTTATAACTCGATTTTTGATGCATTAAGACTTTATGCATTAAGAGATTATGTGCGCAAACATTTTAGCTATTACCAGGAATGAATTGGGCCAGGAGGGCCTGGGTAGCTCCCCACAACCCGGGTCCCGTGACTGGATAATGATAGATGGAATACTATTATGTAGTCTTCCAATTTTATTTTTCTCTAATGGTATGAAATAATTACCTGATTTAGTTTAAATTTAGGTTTTAAAAGTTGTGACTTGGTTATGCGGGGCTCCTATTAAACCTACTGGCTTGCGGCAAGCCCCGAAAGCCAGGGCTATCGGGGCCCCCACGCAAAGGCCCCCATGGCAGGGGCCCAGCTGGCAAACGCCACCTTGATCATATGGCCAATTTAACGTTGGCTCCAACAGACAAATATAAATACAGATTTATCAACCGAAAAGCTCAAACAAAAATACGTCGTCTATTTAATTCTGTAATCGACGTTACTAATGAATTATTTGATGAGTAGCAGTCGCGTTGGTGTTGTTCAACTAAAGGACGGCATATACATAACTTTTTCCCATGCGTCCGGGATCGTTTAAGTAAAACGTGGATAGAAATAGACCATTGTGTTGCGCAGTTTCTCACTAGCCACGGTAATTTTAAAGCTAAATTATTCTCGTTTAAATTAGTTCCTTCTCCTTTTTGCGAATGCTCTTCTTAAATTGTAAATATGAACAAACTGGACACCACATTCTTTGGGAGTGTAATCTTTGGCAAAACAAACGCAGTCAAATGCTTGATAGTATTCAATGTATATCCGGTGTAATTTATGACTCCGACCTTGTGGGAACACGTGGAAACTTCCGTGCTTTCAAGCGATTTTGTCATACTTACTACTGGAAGCAAAATTAATTAGGCCATTTTGTTAGGCCCCTTATTTCCAAACTTCCGTAGTGCAATAGCAATCAAACTTAACCTGATTGTAAAAGTTTCATTTCGTAGCATTTTTATGCTTTTAATATTTTGCTGTCTTCTGCTTAAAAGGGAAGGAAACATGATGTATTTTCCTACTCCTCCTATATACTTCTGATTAATTTCGTTGCGGGTCCCAAGACAGCTAAGCTTTTCCCCAGGGCACCCTGAGCTCGCAACTCAGTGGTTATCAGGTCGGTTGCCGCTGTTAATTCTGGTTTACAGAAGTTACAGTGGTGGGAACGAGAGGTGGGCCAATTGCCCTTCAGACAATTACAGATAATATCTACAATGATAAGAAAACGAGTTGACAAAATTCTTTACGTTAATAACGTTAATTTTCCTCATTGGATTTAAATTGCTTGAAAACTTCATCAATGTCACATGAGCCGTTTTTTAATTCACAACAAACATACATACACCTATCGAATTTCATACGATAGATAAAAGAATTGTAATGTTTGTACAAATCACAGTTTGTACAATGTATATAGCAAATATATTAACGTTTCTCCGAATTCTCAAGTTTGTCTTTACATACTCGTAGATTTAGTTAACTTCACGCTGATATCATCGGATAAACTAATTAGCATTAAATTTTGTCCAAAATTAATGAGAGCACGTCCTTTTATTTAAAATTATTTGAACAATGAAACATACAGTATTATAATTAGTAATGTGGTAATATCAAAATTTAAATAGGACCGCTCTAAACTCATACACGTAAAGGGAAAATAACATATACATACATAAAAACAAACTTGTTCCCAAATACATAAGTCAGACATTTAAATATTTTTTTTAATATGTGAAGCGAAAACTTTAGACCCCTTTCTACGAAAATTGCGCGGAATGTAAAGTATGATGAGGAGGAGGATCAACACTGGAAAAAATCCAAAGCAGCTGGATCTTCGTTTTTTATTTTTTATTTCAATAAAATATATTTTTACTTTCTATAATAGTTGCGTTAATAAAAAGAAAACTTTGGCAATAAAATGTGTTTTACAATTTTTGCACCTATTAGAATAGTTTTCTTTCGTTGGAGCACTAATTTATTTATTTAATTTTTGCCTTAATACATGCGTAAGTACAACATTTTGCTATTTGAATAGATTACTATAAAACAAAATTACTATAAAAGTTATGTAACACTTTATACTACTTATTTTCCAAGCCGACATTATTAAAATACTTAACCTATTCTAAATATGATATCAAAATAACAATGAGTTGGCATGTTTTAATTAAGTTTATTACCTATTATAAAGATTATAACGATGCGGGTATTTTTCAACTCTTAAAATAATTACTAAATTAAATTTCTTTCGAACGAACACTCCAAAAACTACTTTCGAAATTTCCGTGTACATTTATTATAGTTTAGATCCTTAAATTTCTGATGTGAAAATACTTTAATTGCCATCACCTGACAATTTCTTTGATAAAAGGTGGTATTGTACTTAGAAAATGGTACGGTTAGATATTTGCAAAAAATATGATAAAAAAATACTCGTTCAACATAAGTTTTTAAATTAAAAGAAAAGCACATGAAAGACAAGACGAATATGAAAGAATATAGGGTAGGTACCGAGAAAGTCTAAGATTGACTTACCATGATCTATTTTCTTTGACTTACTCAAATTAATCAGATCTTTTATAATAGTAGGGGAGCCCAAGATGCTAAATGGGTAGTTACTCGAGCTTCGTAGGGACATATTGGATTTTGTAGATTATATTATAGGAAAAATTAAAGGTTATATAATGTTTTTCATTTTAAGGGTGAGAAAAAATCTATAGATAAAACATGATTAAAAAAACTGTGACATGGAAACACTAAATCGCATCAGATTAAGTTATGGTAAGTTAATTGCCAACTAAAATTTAGAAAATCTGCCGATTTAAGTGTAGCGTAGCGAGTAGGAGGGTCACAAAGTTGCGAAGAATACTTTGTTTTGACATTCTCGAGCATGTCTGAATTTTCCTTTATTATATATGGAATGATGTAAGAATAACGAAAAAAATATAATCTGATAATTTCCACACGCCGAAGTTATTGGGATTTTGTTTTTTTTCTGCCCTAGTTACCCGCCTCTATATAAAGGGCTTATATTTGGTGGACAGCCCTAATAGTATGCGAGGGACCCCTCCTATGTTAATCTGACGCACTCGAGTAAATGAAAGAATCGGACTCCTCTACTTTAAGGCACCATAAGGGGCCATCCATAAATTACGTCACACGAAATTCATGATTTTTTGCCCCCACCCCGTCCTTGTCACAGCTGGTCACATTTGTGAGACCCCCCCTACCTAGTGTGATGTCACATATCTTACAATTTTACATTGTAATAATGATCTAATTCGAATATTTTTTAATTTATACAGGTAGCTTTTTAAATTTAGTGTTGTAATACTTAGATATAAAATATTATAGGACACAAAATTTGGGACCCCTCCCTACCCCTTGTCACACAATGTCACACTTCGTCGACCCCCTCTCTCCACCTTAACATGTGACGTAATTTATGAATGGCCCCTAAGTATTCGAAACTATATATTGGTACTTATACAAAGTCTTTTGAATTTGATAACGTCAGACAAGTCTGTCTGCACCTTAATGTAACACGTATAGTGTGACAAGCAACACATGTAGTTATAGTTGAAATATAAAAAGAAAACGCGATTCGCAATAAGTAATAAAATATATGAAATAAGTATATTCTAGGAAATCCCTTTTAAATTTAGCCGCAATGTAAGATAATTTAGCAAAGAAGTAAATGCGTAGGAGTTTAGTTATCACTTTACAAGTTGGAACGAGATCAGTGGACGGCTAATGTTGATACAACCCCATATTGCACGGGCCGACTAAATAAAAGCGTTTTACCACCCAAGTCTAGAGACGTTTCTTACATTTTAAACAGAAAATTTATCTGTTTTTTGATCCATTAACATTTTGTTAGGCTGTGTGGTCTAGTCCTTTATTGACACGCAATCTGATTATAACACTAAGCTTTTATGAAACGACCATTTTACAGAATTTGAATTGGGTAAATTGTTCTGATTGAATTTTTCAGTTTTTTTTAAATAACCTGTCCTAGATTGTATGTGATTTATTTATTTCAACTAAAAATCCACAGCCAAATATTGAAAAGGTACAATATTATAATATTTGCAGTACATTGGATAACAATGATTTTCTTTTTGTAGAATGTAAGATACTAAAACTATTTTTACAATCATTGACACTAATAAGTTTAAAGTCTAGATGCGACTTTATATATCTAGTATTGAAATTTAGACAAAACTAGAAAATAGCAACAAAAAGAATTCTGTTAGTGTGTATTTTGTGTGATGTTTGTTCGTGAGTGAGTGTGTTAGAACAAACAATGTTTATGAACAGAAATAGGTATGTAGGGATATGTAAAAAATAAAAGCAAGTAGGTTATCGGTAGATTATCCATTTTTTATATAATGGGATTAGCTTTGGAATTAATTTAATAGTGGGGATACGATTCGAGTAGTAAACCGACTTTGACTATGCAGTTGAAATGGATCTTTAAGACGTAGTATGGTTTATGAAAAGCTATTTTCCATTTCATGATTTTTTTATATCATAAAATAGCAAACAAGCAGATAGGTCTCCTGATGGAAAGAGTCAACCAACGCATATAGATACCAAAGACGTTAATGGTGCGTTGCTATCTTGTGGCGAGGTCTAATACCACGCATAACTTTACCAGCTATCTTACCCTCCAAACTGGAATACGACAGTGACAAGCACTGACGCTATTGCGGCAGGAATATATAAGGCGGTGGCACCGGACCCGGCGAGACAATGCAGAACTCTACATAAAAATATATATATTTACACAAAAAAAATATATTTACAAATATACATAAATACTCCGTATTAATCCGAGCCCCTTCGGAAAATAGATTAACTGCCTTACTGCTAGACGTCTCGTAATAGGCGGGATAAAACTAGTCTGCCACCAATTTAGTAGGATTCTGCACATAGGCGTATATATTAGGAGCTGAGGGGGCCGTGCCCACCTCTGGATGTTGGGTTACCGATTCAAAATTCTAGGCTGAACAGTTAAAAATCTTCAAAAAAAACCATTGAAACCAATTGGTTATCTACCAGGTACAATCGAGAAATTTATGTACATACTTCGTTTTTAGAATGAATCAAAACCTATATAGGGTACTTTCTTTTGACTTACAATTTCGAAATTATTGGCAAGATACAATGTCTTACAGCACATGTAAAAAAATCCGAAAACCATGATCTTTTAGTTACAATCACAAAAAAATAGAAGCTTTTACGGATCCCTCGAGTGCGGGTCCAACTTGCATTTGATCGATGGTTTTTGGAGTCGAGACCCAGCCCACCCGCCTGAAAAATAATTCTAGATACGCCAATGGTTCTGTAGCGTCTCGCCCGGGTTGGTACCACCGCCTTAGCTTTTTTGTGGCTGTCATGTTTCAGTTTGGAGGTCAAGTTAGCTGGTCACCTTATGTATCTGACATTGCATTTCCTCTACACAGCTGGCAATGCACTATTAACATCTCTGGTGTCTATATGGCAATGGTCTCTTTCCAACAGGAGAACCGTCTTGTTTGCTCTCCCACGATATGAAAATTACAAAGTACTTACAACAAAAATGATCTTAACCATGTAGTTGTTTGATCTAGGTCTGTCACAGTTCTGATTAAATAAAAATCCTATGTACCACATCCAATAAATTAAACTCGTATAAAGTAAACACCAGGCAGCTATTTAAGGTGTAAAGTAAACATAAAAATAAATGCACTGACACAAAAGACATTCTTCATCGTTGTAATGTCATAGAGGTAAAAAAGCGACTAAAGGATATCGAGGCAAGCTTTCGCTTTACATTTATCTCAGGCGGCGATGATATCACAGATACGTCACCGATATGGTCAGTACTATTGTTCACAGGTGTAGCTCTGCTGTGAATAGAGTACAGTCAGCTACGGTTCAACAAAAGCAATTGTGATAGAATTGGAATATATCGATTATCATTGCAATTCGATCATAATCAGATTTTACGCATCGAAACTGCCATCTTTGATATTCTCGATATATAGACTGTGATATGAAAAGTTTCACAATATCAAAATTACTTCTTTTTGTGTATCAAAAGTTGTACATATTTAATGTGAACAGACTGTTACCCGCGACTTCGTTTACGCCGGGTTTAAATTATTCTTTATATTTTTTATTGGACTTTCTAATATGGAGGAGGTTTTTTAAATCGTCTGTATTTTTGTAATATTTGTTTCCTCAGAATTCGAGTCATTTATGAATCGATTTTGAAATTTCTTTTTTCTTTGGGAGGAAATACTTCACATGTGGTCTTATTCAAAGTTGGCGTAGATCTAATGGTTGCAAAAATATAGGAAATGGAAGGTCAATTGTAGCAGTTTTTACTAGGTGGTAGAGTTCTGCATTGTCTTGCCCGGGTCTGGTACCACCGCCTTACCTATTCCTGCCGCAATAGCGTCAGTGCTTGTCACTGTCGTGTTCTGGTTTGAGGGTAAGGTAGCTGGTAAACTTATGCATATGACATTAGACCTCGCCACAAGATAGCAACGCACCATTAACACCTTTGGTGTCTATGGGCGATGGTTGACTTCTTTCCATCAGGAGACCCATCTGCTTGTTTGCTATCTTATGATATAAAACAAAAAAAGTTTTACTGCGTTTAAATTAGTCTATGGTAAAAAAATCCCTAATATAAATAGTACAAATGCTAACATTCTGCTCAAGTTAAGGTCTATTTAGGTGTGAGAATTAATTTAAAAACTGTTTAATTAATTTGGAGGTGGACATGAACACGAGATTAGTTGTAATCTCCAGAGTGGCATTTGTCAACTATAAAGAATAACGATTATTGTTTAATATGTTTAATAACAAGACTTTTTTTCGTAAAAGAGGAGGCAAACGGACAGGAGGCTCACCTGATAGTAAGTGATTACCGCCACCCATAGACAACTACACTACCAGGGGTCTTGTAGTTGCCGGCCTTTTAAGAATGAGTAGGCTCCTTTCTTAACTTGAACCAAACCCTAAATTTTTCATGCTCTGGGTTGAAAACTAGTAGTGTAGTAGTAGTAAAAGTTAGAAGTGAATTGCTACTGAGTTTTCTCTGTAGGCAAAACTACAGTAGATAATATTTTCACCTGAGCCGGAAATTGGATCAAATTATTAAAATTTTTTGAAACAAAGAAAATTTTTGACAAGCCTTGGATTTGAATCAGCGACAAGCCATGTCAAAATTTTTCTTTATTTTTAAAAGTTTTTTATTTCCCTAGCTCGGGATCAGTGCTAAAGCACATAATATTATATAATTTGACCAAACCAGTCATAGGCGAATTAGCTAGTAATTCATGACGAATGTAGAGATATTGTAAACAGTTTATTAAGCACCTATATAAAAGGAATAATAGATACTATTCGCTATATGTAGGATTGGGCAGCGAAATCAATGGATTAGCCGTTTGGGAGTAGTTAAGGTAAGTTACCTATCTGATTTTTTAGATTAATTTCCTTTTGCACGGCTGAAATAGTCAAATATATTCATAGCCTTCAATAATCCTAAGACCTTCATGTACCACAGTTGATGCAATAAATAATATTTGATTTGATAACGGTAAATGGCAAACAAAATGACAATGCATTTACTCAAAAGTATATACGATTGTATGTAGTATTCAAAACACAAAGCTTTTATTAGTGCGTTGTCATTTAAAAGAATTATGATATCATACTTGTAACATATGTCAGTGAACTTGTTTAATCATTCTTCACACCAGAATATGAAGATGAAAAAACTGTTCTCCTTTTTTATTTTAAAGGTTAATAAGTAAGTAGAACGTTTTCCTGATGGATAGAGTTAACTGTAACTAAAGACACCAAAGATGTTAATAGTGTGTTTCGATTTGTGTGCCAGTGTTGGAATATTACCTGCATAAATTTACCGGCTAAGTTACCATCCAAGCGGCACGCGATAGTGACAAGTACTTCCGCTATTGTGGCAGTAATAGGTACTAGACCCGGCTGAGATGATGCAGAACTAGTTAGTAGTCAATGCTTGTTATTATCGTGTTCCGGTTTGAAGGGTAAGGTACGCAATAGAATCTTTGGTGTCTATTGGCCATGGTTTCTCTTTCCATCAGGAGAGTCATCTGCTTGTTTGCTACACGGTATGTAAAGAAACCCTGACCGATCCGAAAGAGGTATATAGGTTAGTTAAAGGCATTACTGAAAAAAATATTAAAATGACTGTATTTCTGAAAATAAAAAAGATATCATTTTTTAATATTCGTATTTTTACTTATATTTCCCTAGAGTTAAGCAAATATTTTAAAAATGACACCTTGTCGCTGTTTGTTTCATTGTTCCGCTTTGGCGGCTTTCGCACAAACACCACGCGAATGCGCGCTATTTGTTTTTCGGCTTTTTTAAAAAGGATTTTTATACACGCCTCACACGCGCCGCGTATCCTTCGGTAGCATCCGACTTGCGCGGCATTCTTTGATAATAGAATTTACTTATTTGTAGGTGTTGTCATACTTAGTGTATGAAAATACCATTTATGATTATTTTTTATTGGGAAAACTAATTAATTAATATCCATAAATTAATTACCCATCGTATTACGGTACACGGTAAACGGTACAGTAATCGTATTACGGTACCAAATAACACTTTTAATTATCCGACAGGGGTTTCTTTACACATTGTATAATGAAATGAAAAAAAGCTTTTTTCGCTTGTTTTAAGTATAAAACATAAGATAAAAATAAAATCTCTAAAATATGTATAAATTTGACCCAGCCAAGCGGCCCATGAAAAAAAAATGTACTACTTTGGGATCCTCAAGATAAAATAATGTGTAAATAACAAACCAGATTTATACGCATGATACTTTCATACCCTTCATTACTCAAACCTTTTCATTATCAATGTACCTCCATTGGTCACCAATGAGAATTTTTTGTTTGATAATACTACATTAACTTTATTTTAAAAGTATTTGCAGGTTCGCGGTATATTTCATTATTCATTTTGAAAGCACTCAGTGTAAATTGGTCGTTATCGGAATACAATATATTTACTGGTCCGTTTCGTTTTCAAAACCTGTAGGTCAAAGTTTGATTTCCATTAAAAGCATTTTGCAATCCATGAGGACATTTCATATTTGTTTTTTAAACACTTATGTTCTTTTCACGTGTGGTATCTTTTTACAATTATTTCTTATGCACATTAAATATATTTTACTTAGCATTTTTTAAAAGTGTCTTTACGCCCGAATCTCCGAAGGAGTAGGCAGAGATTAAACCAGTGCACCTACGATTAGCCGAAGATACGTAGTGTCACAGTGTGATATGTGGCAAGTCTATCGCCAACCGGGCACTTATCTAAACCCGAGCAACGTTGATTGCATTAGAAAACTAATCAACAAATTTTTGATTTGCCTGACCCAGGAATTGAACCCGATTCTCATGTGGTCACCACCGATACCCAACCACGAATTTACAGAGGCGACTATAGTGTGTAAATCACTTGTGATTCAAAAACAGATAGTATGTGCATGACGATAACGAAATACGATCTAGTCTGTGAACTTAAGAATATGATTACAACACACGACAAAAATTATAACAAAAATGCAGAAAAAATTATTTGGATCTTCCACCTACCGTGGAAGTTTGCATGTATCGTTTCATTTTAATTGTCACGTATACACAAAAGCGATACTGTATGTAGTTGTTGAAATGGTTTGGCACGGTGTAATATGTAGAGAAGTATGATTTATCTAGAAGTTCCTAATTACCCGCCGTTCTCAATTACCCCTCTCTCCCCTAACTGTGCCAAATTTCATATACCACCGTTCGCGGATTTATTTTAAAAAGAGGTACATATCCTCCATGTATAAATAATAGACTGCTGGAAACATTACTTTTAATTACGAAAAATCTTGATGATAACATTTCTGAGCCTGGTTAACAGTTCCGTGTCTCAGATGAGTACCTGAAGCTATATATGTCCCGGTTATCGCAAGAAATAAATGATAATTGTTACCGATAGCTAAATATCGCGTAGGAGATAAATTGTAATTTCCAGAAATGCAGATAGTTTAGAAACCAACTTAAAAGTTGAATCAAGAACCTTAATCTAGCCTAAAGTTATTAAAAAAATCCTGAGTTAATCAGTTCCATAAGGATTTTTTAAACGATATAACGTATTTTCGTAATTATGAATTATTCAAGGCGATAATAAGAATTTGCGGTGGGGTAATACATTCCGTCGGCAATTTTGATGTTTAAAAGTAATGAAAAAACGTGTGAATAGAAGAACGTGTAAATTGATTTAAAAATGGCGTACAATTGCAGCGTAATGTGCGTAATATAAATAATGCAATTTTCACTTAACTAGACGGTAACAAACCGCGTCTAATGTTGAGATTGGCCATATTCCGCTTTGTTGGTCAGTTATGAATTAGATTGAGTGGTTATTGTAAATTGAACTACATTAGATTTAAACGAAGGCCAAGATTGGGTGATTAGTTTATAGACCGTGGCCCCAGGAACAAACTTATTTTTAATTAATAACAAGCTGAATTTGTGTAAACAGCTTCGTTTTGACGAGACGCCCATCTTTTCTATCTTCGATAAATCTCGAATTGGGTAACTAATAAAGAAAGATAAAAAAGAAAACTTTAGACTAAGAAAAGTTTTCACTTTACGTGTAGGACAAAGTAACACTTAAATATACCTAATAATAATTCACAAGCTGTTGTGAGAAAATTAGGTTTGATTTTAAATTGATTAATATCAATTTAAACATCTCATAATTTCGAATCTTTAGAGTGGAGGACTCATCGGAAAAACCGTCGAATGTGCAGAGAAAAAGTTTTTTCGTGTTTTTCGTAAAATAATCAAGCGATTAAAGCAAAAAATAATTATTGTTATTAATAAAATATTTTTTGTTCACCGGATTAAAATGTTAGAAGCCCTCTAACTTTTTTATTTCCCCGATTCGAGATTTTTCGAAGATAGAAAAGATGGGCGTTTCGACAAAACAAAGCTGTTCACAAAAATTCAACTTGTTATTAATATAAAAAAATGTTTGTTCTTGGGACCACTATATACATATATAACACTGAGTCTATTAATGTTGCTCATTAATGTATTTTTGATCTGTAAGGATGTTTGTTGTATCCTAAACTTAGCTTAATTTAAGTACATACATATATGTTCGCCTTCATGCATCGAAATAATCATCGCTTAAACACCAAAGATGTTAAGGATGCCTTGCAGTAGCAAGGATGTAATGACACATGCATACCTAAATAAGTCAGTCAGCTACCCCATTCCCCAAACTGGAATATAATATCTTCAAGCACTGATATTATTGCGGATGGAAAAATAATTTTAATTTTCCTTTTTTAATCTAAATCAATTGGTAATTTTCTACGAACCATAGAAATATGAATAATATATAGAAGCGCAATAACATTCTATAGCTACTTTAGTTATACAAATATCGGTAGAATCGACATTGAACTAAGCGACATTTCTTTATCTCTTTTTAACAAATGGTAATTTGCATATGCAAAAAGAGACAACGATATTGTGTCTTGCTCACTTTCGTATAAATTAAAAGTTAAGTAATTGGCAATTCTATAAACGTGTCATCGACGCCATATTGTGTATGTAAATAAGTGGTACATGATTTGTCAAAATATTAATTTAGTTTCGGATAAATACGATTTACCAAGTAGATATCAGTTTATTAAGTGCCATATTCTCCGTGGAAGTTAATAGACTATTAGTCAACATGCCTTCGTGTTGTATTTTGCAATGTGGAGCAAAAAAGAACAAAAATGCACCTTTAATAACGCTTCACAGGTATGTCGCAAACTCCTATGATAAAGCGTGCTGATTTTAAATAATATCCATTCTAAATTGTTGTATTTTTATATTGACTTATAAAAGATGTTCGTGTATTTTACGATTTCTTTGTAAACATCATTTTTTTGATTCCTACAAAATACGACTAGTGTTGGGGTATTAGATTTGTCGATATTTAATTTCATTAAATTTTAGGTTCCCCAGAAATAAAGATTTACACAGAAAATGGCTATATGCCATTGGCATTGAAAATATCAATCCCCGACATAAGAACTGGTTGGTCTGCTCACTTCATTTCAAGGAAAGTAATTTTAATAAAACACTGGATGTAGTCAGATTGCGTGACAATGTCATTCCTTCAATTTCTCTGGTAAGTAGGTAATGGTAATTTCTTAAGTTTTCATAGTATGATATCCTGTGTCTTTTACCTATCTGCAGTCATCAGAAAGCTCGATTTCCTTCTACCACATAAAATATGATATGATGTCTGTCACCTGTATAACCCTAACACACAACACTGATTGTACCTAGGTATGGATCATTTGACAATAATTAACATATTAAAATTCGTATTAAATTTTTTAACAATTAACAATTGTTATTTATATTATCAAATACTGTTAAAAGTTGTTTTTATTGCCACTAAAGAGTATAATAGGGACTAGTATTTGTATAATGAATAATTTCAGTATTTATTCCTTTTGTATATTTTTAATAAGTTTCAGTAATAATATAATTAAATAGGTATTAAATGTTAATAAAAAATGGAATCGTCATTAAGAATAGTGACATCTGTCTGTCTGTTTGTGTAAGTGTTATTTTGTGTTTGTTGTTGTCGATGTTTTTTTTTGGTCGCTACCTTGATAGCTTCACATCTTCTGCCTAAGCTACTGATATAATATATCAAAAATAAATAACTATTAAATATAAATTTGATTTATATTTAATAGTTAGTTTGGAGGGTAAGATAGCCGGTAAACTTATGCATGTGGCATTAGACCTCGCCACAAGATAGCAACGCACCATCAACATCTTTGGTGTCTATAGGCGATGGTTGACTCTTTCCATCAGGAGACCCATCTGCTTGTTTGCTATCTTATGATTTGAAAAAAATATCATTTGTATTTTATCAATTTTGTGTCACCATTAAAAGTTTCTATCAGTGCAAGTGTCTCCACCGAACAAAGCTCTAGACAACCTTTTTGTGAAATAGGTCCTAAACAGAAAAAAATACGAGCAGAAAACTTTCATTTGTCATCGAACGAAATATAATATGCATATTTTGCGTAGTTAAAAGTAGATAGGAATGAGGAAATTGCTGAAATATTAGAACATTTAATTAAGAATCCACATGGTGTGTAAAAAGTAAAAAGGTGCGTATCTGTTAAAGAAACCAAACCTGCTTTTTCTCCGGATGAGGCTTTGGGGATATTTTTATCACTTAAGCTAAACAAATGGCAATACAATACTTTAAGGGAAAGTGTTAAAAAAAATAATGCATTTATATTTCCAACCTATTATCAAGTTCAACATGCGAAACAAGAATGCTATCCATCGAAAGACGCTATCACAGTAACAAAAACTTCGACCAAAATAAAGTTACAAGCTCTACTGGATATAAACCAACGCTAATTTCATCCAAAAAAACAATATTTTCACTATTTACCAGTTTTACTACAATACTCTAGGTATTTTATCGTTTTCGAACGAAACATTGTACAGAATAATATCAAATTGGCATTCTTTTTTCAAATACGCTCTTAGGGAAAAATAAAAGAACTTAGTCCGCCATTTTGATTCGTGCTGTGTGTGTTATGTGTTGGTTGCAGTTTATGATACTGGTTAATAATGGTGTGACTGATATATTAGTATTCGCTAAGATATTAGTAATATTGAAAGGATTCGTGGATTAGTAATCCGGCGAACTGTAATATGCTAATATTTCATATTCGCCTAATATCTGTAACGGATATCCAAAATGAATCGGATAATATCATTCGATCTTCGGAATAGTTCGGATTCACTAGATTGGCGCCCGTTCGGATTCGTGAAAATATTAAAATATTTTCACGATACGCCGCGTCGTACGTACGAATGAGACAGACGTATTTCCTGCAGTATGCTGTTGTTTTAAGGTTCAAATTACAGTGAAATATTAGTTAATACTGATATATTAGTTAAGATATTTTCCTGCCGTATCAGTATCAGATCTTATTACTGTTACTTTAAGGTCCAAATTACAGTGAAATATTTGTTAATAATGACATATTAGTTAAGACATTATAATATTTGAAAGTGAATATATTAGTATCACCTAATCTTGAGAAATATCGGTATTAACCCATCTCTACAGGTTAATTTAAAAGTGTTTTGGCGTATTAATCAACAAATAAACTTTATTTGTAATCAAGATTAGTTCAAGATCTAACAGTTTAGATAATAATTTAAAAAAAAACCGTAAATATCAATTAATAAAACATATTTTTCGTTAACGACCAACTCATGATACCAGCGCTTTGGGCATACCCAAAGCGCTGGTATCATTTTTATTTATTTTCGTAAATTTTAGTGTTGATATCTATGATCTCAAAATAAATCATATGATGTGAATGTGAAATATCCTAAACAATATTTAAAAAAGAAATTAACATAGCTGTAAATTTGAAAAAGAAATAAATTATTTAAAAATTTCGAAAAAAACTACGTATTACTTATGAAAAAAAATATATTAATATTTAAGTAAATAAATATTTTTGTACTATAATATATGTTGTTTATTTTTTTCCGTATGTATATGTTTACCAATTATATAAAAAAATATAAAAAGCATAAGCGATGACCTATGCTTTTTATATTTTTTTTATATAATGTGTCGTGTTACACCTGAATTATTTCGTAGCTTAAGCCATTTAAATTAAACAATTCTCATACCAGTTTATTGCAGTGCTCAAGACCTCTTAAAAAATATACGCTTTACAGTATCTGATTCAATCCAAGCAACTCATAAATCATTTTTGTGACCACGGTCCACCGGAACGAACTCGGAACGTGTGCGCGTAACGGTCCGTGTTTTTTTAGAAAAAAATGCGAAAATGGCTGGTGGTGTGAGAGGTCATTAAAAACTAAAATTAGAACTAATTTGTAACTAAAATGTAACTTTGTGTTATTACACATTTTAGCTTTGCTTACGTCGATAAAAAATGAGATTCAGCGTTGCCTACAAAGGTGGCTCAAGAAAATATATGGTAACGCATAAGAATGATAGTTATATAAACAGAAACACAAAAAATATTGCAACGTCATGAAAATATCGTTACAATAATCAACCTTATTTTTGTACGCTATGATTTAATTCTATTGCTACTATTGCTCCGCTTTATCGACGACAACTCGTAAAATTATGTTAGGCCCTTAGAAATATCCCCTATAAGTTAAGACGTTTTCGTAACACGACGCATGCGTACGTTGACTGTGATTGGACAAAATAAGACCACATATTCATTTCTATTCTTATCTTATTAGCCACTTTTAAAGTCGTAATCTTGAATCTGTTTATTTGTGATCGAATGTCACAAAATAACGAATTTACGTTGACATTTTGATTTGTCAACTCGATCTCTCTTTATCAATTTACTATTTGTTTGAGTGAGTCCAGGGATCGTTTTGCAGGTGCTAATACGAATATAATCACACAACAAAGACGTCATATATACTGACGTATGAAATTGTCGGAAGTGTCCTAGAATCTCAGAATTAGTCAACTAAAGCACAGAATACTGGAGACTAAAAGAAGTAAATCTAAAGCCATTAGGCTTATTAGTGAAAATACTTTAATTTATTTTATTGTCTAGCTTGATTAATATAAAATTTTATTTACTATAAACGTTTTAGTACGGACCTACTTTACGTTTCAATATTTTTGGGAACGTTTTAAGCGTTATCAATATAAGTACTAGTAAATTATGTTTAGATTTTGTTCTTACACGTCAAAGATCACCTCTAATACAATAACATATTTTTTGGTTGAAAATACGTAAATCAGGAAACAACGTTTATCGATAAAACATAAATGTTACTTTCTGGACATCCTTAATAATGTTAACACGGCAGCCATATTGTGTCTATAAATGACACGTTTTTTCTGTAGCTATTTCATGTCCATATATTTAGAGGTCAATGCTACGAACTTTCACTTGACTTCAGTAATCTATATTAATATTATAAATGCAAAAGTTTGGATGTTTGGATGGATGTTTGTTACTCAATCACGATAAAAGTGCTAAACGGATTTAAACAAAATTTGGCATACAGGTAGATGATGAACTGGAACAGTACATAGGCTATTTTTTATCCCGAAAAAATAAATGATTCCGCGGGAAATCTTTTATCGTGCAGCGGAGTGCAAGCTGCAGCTAGTTTTGTATATATCATAATAATATGGTAAATAAGCTGAATTCTACGGATGAAAATCGATTATTATCGCGTAGATATACGAAAGCCGTTAATAGTTCGATGTTATTCTTGTGCCAGGGATGTAATGCCACTTATCTAAATTTATAATATTATCGATAGACTTAGTTTTATCAATCAAGTCGCGCAATTATTGTCACTCTATGCGTCAATTTAATACGTTTAACAAACATCTAAACCAAAAAACAAACATCTGAGCTCATCACACAAATTTCTGTCCTTGTCGGTAATCAAACCCGAGTCCCAGTGATTGCGTAGTCAGGGTCGCTAACGGCTCGACCAACAAGGCAGTTATAGCCCAATATAGAATACAATAGACGAACACTAATATTTTCCATTCTTGAAGAATTCATACGAGATACATTTGCGGTGAAACATTGTTGTGACTTTCCCGCCTGTACCTATTACAGCAATGGGGCTCAAGCGTCAATGGTCAATGATTACTTCCTTTTATTAGAGCTTATGTACATCTCAAACTGTGTTTACATTACCCTTGTAGAGTTTATTAACGGAGATTACAAGTCTAGACTTGTTTTGACCACATATATGTATAAATCAGACCGAAATAGTAACTTGAGTAGGTAAATGGTATTTATTATATCACTACATAGTATAAATCAAAGTCGCTTTTTCTGTCTGTACCTATATTTGCTTAAATCTTAAAACTACGCAACGGATTTTGATGCGGTTTTTTACTAGATAGATTGATTCTTGAGGAAGGTTTTAGTATATAAACCTTTCCGATATTCCCACGGGAATAAAAGCTACGTGGGTACTGGGCAAATTTGAATTGACCCAGCCAAGAGTAAGATGGATATTGTACAATCTATATTATGTCTATCCATACTAATATCATAAATACGACAGTCTGTCTATTACGCTTTTACAGCAAAACCGCTGTGCCGATTTTGATGAAATTTGGTATGGGTATAGTTGAAGGTCCGGGGTCAAGCACAGACTAACTTCTTTAAAAAAGAAATGCCTAAGTTTCTTAAATATGGGATGAAAATTTGCATGAAAAACTATATCGATGGCATGTTAATCAACTCGCGGTTGAAACTGCGCGGATAAGCAGAGTTGCAACCTTTTGGGAATAACAAATTAGAACAATCGGACGGTCGCAAAAGACGATCTGTGAGCTGATTCGTCATTTTCGTGTTAGGAATAATGACGTTTGACATCAATAATTGTTAATTTACGCTTCTCGCTTTGCATCTTTACAGGCCTACCAATTTTTGTCATCAGAAAGACTGCAGGAAAATAAAAAAGATTTTTGAATTGCGATTGTCACATGTCATCAAAAATCGGGACAAAAATAATAGGCCATCGCACACTGAATGACATCGTAGTAACTATTATATAATCTGTGACGAAATCAATATCGGGACTGTCCCGGCAGAATCGGGACGGTGGCAACCGTCCCCGTGTTGGTCCCGGGCTCCTTTGAAGAATAGGGCAACTGCCGTTCTGCCAGGCAGGTCGTAAAAGACGACCGATTAGCTATACGAGTCACTAACATCGTGGCTACTAGGTGGTAGAGTTCTGCATTGTCTCGCCCGTGTCTGGTACCACCGCCTTACCTATTCCTGCCGCAATAGCGTCAGTGTATGTCACTGTCGTGTTCCGGTTTGGAGGGTAAGGTAGCCGGTAAACTTATGCATGTGACATAAGACCTCGCCACAAGATAGCAACCAAAAAAATGCACCATTAACACCTTTGGTGTCTATAGGCGATGGTTGACTCTTTTCATTCATCTGCTTGTTTGCTATACTTAGTCTTATACTATAAAAAAAAACTTTGCGTCAGCTAGTAATATTATGAAGAGGTAATTAAGGCGAGGTATTTCGACGTGCGTCAATTCTATAGGAAATGGGAGGCGCAGTATGTTCTGAAACTGCTGGGAAACGTGTTAATTTTCGCATGACACTCAAAAGTGTCCCTAATTTCTATTGCATAATTTCTATGGCAAAAACATAAGTCTTTGCATATCCAACCTTAAGCGCAAGATTTATATATGTTTTTACAAAGCAATGTACGAAAAGAAATAAAATTGACAGTCACGCGGCCGACGCGATTCTATTTGAAATGAGTGCACAATTTAAAATTGTGCACTCATTTTTGGAGGACGTTTTTGACACACTGATTGTGTATCTTGGGTTTTTTATATCAATGTGTTAAACACATAATTAATTGCTTGTTAAAATTAATTTGACTTTTGGAAACCGGCCGTTAATGTGATGTTCACTAAACGATGTTAGCCAGTCTTACCTAAATGTTGATAAGAAAATCGAATGTTTATTGTAATTTAAAAAAATGAAAATGAAATGTATAAATACTAATTTACTACTAACGAATTTTTAGTAGCAACAAAAAGTTACCTTGGGAATATCAGCTGGTCCGTATCCATTTTCTCTCGGTGGCAACTTTGGTGGTTTGTCACCTCGCCTTTGTCCCATCTGCATCATGAGCTGCTCTCTCGTCGCTGCTACAACACCATGACCGTTGTGACCGTTATGACCGTTGTGACCATTGTGACCGTAGCCCCCAGAACTGCCGCTGGAACCTGAACCATTGGCGTTGGAACTGGCGATACTGTAGGGGTCTTCATCAGGTATAGGAATTCGTGGTCGATTCTTTATATCCATTGGTCTTTGCACTGTTAACAAAAATTTTATGTTAAGTATTATTTTTTATATCATAAAATAGCAAACAAGCAGGTGGGTCTCCTGATGGAAAGAGCCAACCATCGCCTATAGACACGAAAGGTGTTAATGGTGCGTTGCTATCTTGTGGCGAGGTCTAATGCCATATGCATAAGTTTACCGGCTACCTTACCCTTCAAACCGGAACACGACAGTAACAAGCACTGACGCTATTGCGGCAGGAATAGATAAGGCGGTGGTACCAGACCCGGGCGAGACAATGCAGAAATCTATCACCTAGTAGCCACGACGGTAGTGACTCGTATAGCCAATCGGTCGCCTTTTACGACCTCCTCGGCGGAACATATGTATGCATATATGTATGTCAAATGAGAATATTATTCTGAATTCTAAAAAACTCAAAAAAGATCGGCAAATATGTAGCTATATTTTTTGTACCGTCTTGAAAAATCAATTATGTTCATGTGATTATTTTTTATATTACTTATGTCTTTTCTCCCATATTACAAACTTATGTATTATCTCCCATATTAGTATTAATTTAAAATAAAATATTGAAAACAAAAAACCCAACTGCGTTTATATATTTATCATTTAAAGACGCTTGTCAACTATTTTGGTGTATTAGAGTTTCGATGTTCTTTTTCGGATGTTGAACATTCCAATTAGATTTAGTAGATTCTATGTTTTGGTGGCAATACATCGAGATTTTTTTCACATTCCGCTTTTCTTTTTAATTTCTAAATCAGACTAATATTAAGATGGCAGGTAGCGATATTTTACAAATTTTTGGAAATTTGTAGACCATTTTTAGTTCTTTCTTACTATAAAAAGTATAGAAATTACACCGATATAATAAAAACTTTAATTTGGCACATTTGTGCATTTATCTTTTTTGTTTTATCTATCTTATTCAGAGAAATTTTAATTTTTTATCCTGTGTTTGGTACTTGACATTTCTGTTATAACATGGTAGTCTGTATAGCCTTAAGCAATATAATTCTTTGTTATATTAAGTAATAAGTTATATTTATTTAAACCAAATGATTTATAATACATTTTAAATTAAATCAATAATTTTAATTTAATATGTATCGATTGTATAATAAAGTCATTAATTTTTATATTAGGTTATCTAATTAGACCATAGTTTTGCTCATGATTTAAATTAACGTTAAAATTACGTCATTACTTCGTAAATTACCCGTTAATTTAGTCAAATAGAATATAATGACCTGTATTTGCATTAAATTTCCGTAGACATTAAATCACGTACCTAATATAGATTTATCCATTAAGTTTATCTATACATAGTGTTCAATGATGAGAATTTAAAATCAATGATAATCATTGATTTCCTTTCCTTATACCTTGTTAGGTACGTAGTTGTTGATATTACTTTATTTAAAACAAAAGTAGCTAGTCATGGAGGTCTAGTTTTTTGTAAAGTATTTAAATAGTGAATTTATGAGTACAAGCAGATATTTTAGTAAATTAATATTTAACATAATATACCTATTATGTTGACAGTGTGTGTTATTATGAGGAATAACAAAACAAATCTTTATTTAGATCTTGTTGAACAGTACTTCTTTCACAAGTGGTAAATTGTAAATTCTGTGGGATCCACAATCCTGGATCCGCCAGGCACTGTTTTTACTCTGCCTACCACTAAGAGAATTTAAGACTAAGAGAAGAAGGAAATTATAGTTTATAACCCTGAGGAAATTATTTAAAATACAAGAAATAATTAAAATGTTTGTAATAATATTAGGGTTACAAGATGTAATAAATTATAAAGAAACCAGCATAAACCAGCATATTCTACGATAGCACAATTTGTGCAGAGTAATTTTTACGAAAAAATACATATTGTCAAATAATTTTAAAATAAATACATGTCTGCAAAACAAAACTATATAGAATTCTTTTTCTAATAAAATTGTAATATTTTCATTTTAATTTACAATAATACGAGTAGTTTAAAGAATATTGCCTTAGCAATTTCGCAATTCAACAAAAAAGATTTTTTGACACTTGATTTTATCAATAAGTAATTCTTTAAAAACTGTAATCTACTGAGATATATGATATACAGAATAGGTATCAAGAATTTAGGTAGGTACTATAAAAGTCATCACTTGACGTATGCTGCAAAAAAAAAAGTTTGTGCAGACGAAGCTGCGGGCATCCTCTGGTTGAATAGGTATAATCTATGGGTGTAATCATAACAGCAATAAGTCCGAATGCAATTAACTAAGGAATAATTATTGTAGACTAAACTCCAACCTTTAACGTCCGCGGTCCGCGTCACTTTGATAATCTTAGGTTAGAGTCGTGGCAATTGGCAAGAAGTGATTGCCATCCGATCTCTATATCACGACACAACGCTGTTTGACTTACGCAATCGCAACATTAGGGTTAGAGCCCACGAATATGTTCAGGACATTTGTTAAATGTAATCTAAATCCGGTATCCATTCACCTTGCACAATACATTATTAATCCGTGGCAGGGTCAAACACTATACATCTGACATGATACAAAAAAATGGAAAGTTCAAACATTATTTATGACCACTAGAAGAAATAGATAATAGTTTGTATAATTCCGTCTGTAGTAATACTACAGACACTGATCAGTAGAGTTAGTTTCAATCCAATATAGAACAAAGAGCGAGGAGTCAGGTCTTTGTATAATAGTAGTAGTTTCAATCCAATATAGAACAAAGAGCGAGGAGTCAGGTCTATATATAATAGTAGGGGAGCCCACGATGCTAAATGGGTAGTTACTCAAGCGTCGTAGGGACCTATTGGATTTTGTAGATTATATTATAGGAAAAAAAAGGTTATATAAAGTTTTTTATTTTAATGGTGGGGAAAAAACTACAGATAAAAACAATGTTTAAAAAAAATCTGTGCCATAGTAACACTAAATCGCGTCACATTAAGGTATGGCGGATTAATTTCTACCTAAAATTTAGAAAATCTGCCAATTCAAGTGTAACGTAAGGGAGTGGCAGGGTTACAAAGTTGAAAAGAAAACGTTGTTTTGACATTCTCGAGCGTGTCTGAATTCTGTTTTGTTATATAGAAAATGATGTAAGAATAACGAAAAAAATATAATCTGACAATTTTAACAAGCCGAAGTTATCTTAATCTTGTTTTTTTTCTGCCCTAGTTACTCCCCCTTTTCCCTATTTTTAATCTGACGCGCTCGAGTAAATACCAAAATGGGAGCCCAAGAGGGGCTTGGGCTCCCCTAGTATAATAGAATCTCGTAAGAGATATAAAAAAAACTTAACATATTATAACAATCATCGAGGCTATGGTCTTGGTACGGGCAATATTGGTGGAGGTTTCCAGAATCTTAACTGTTCTCCCATTCTTAAACCACTGTTCGGCACATTTCGAGTATAAAAACAGAATTAATCGGAATTTTCAAATCATTATAAAACATTATGTGACGTAACAATCACGGACCGGGTTTGTAATACTGAAGTGCGAGGAAGAAGAAAGTGTCGCGTCGTCGGTAAAAATGAGAAAGTGATGCGCATGTTCCGATGGTTCAAACATGTAGAAAACATGGCAGATGAATCTATAATGCCAATGTGAAAAGATATTGGTACTAGGAAAGACCTAGACTGACATTCTATGAGCTCATCAGGTGCTGTTCGAAAGTCGTGTCAAGACGCGACTGGCGTATTTGTATGAACAGAGTAATGAATGTAGAGGAAAGAAGACAACTCTGCAATTAATATCGTGCCATATGGCAATTGGCTCCCTCTGTCGCCCTGGTAAGGAATCTGACATGAAAAAGTATCTTCACCCCCGCCCTCCTTCCCCGAATAGGTAGGCAGAGGTACAACAAGTGCACCCATGATTAGCAGAAGATACTTAGTCCCACAATGTGATAGGTGGCCAGCCTATTGCCAACCGGACACTTTTTCTAATCCTGGGTAACGTTGTTTTTATTAGAAAACTGAAATAACACATTTTGAATTACCCGACCCGGGTTTCGAACTCAAGACCTCAAGTGGTCAACACCGACACCGGAACACTAGACCGCAGAGGCGACGATTTGTGGCGAAGATACATATTATTAGACCGCCCCGTTGGTCAAGTGGTTAGCGACCCTGACGACGAGGGTCGGGTTCGATCCCCGACGGGGACAAGCATTTATGTGATGAGCACAAATGTTTGTTTTTCCGGGTTGGGGTGTTTATTAAATATATTCCAGTATTTATGTATGTATTTCTATGTATTAGTATCATTGACTAACACCCATAACACAAGCAAATAATTTGCTTACTTCGGGGTTAGATCAGTAAGTGTAATTTGTCCCGTGAATATTTATTTATTTCATTTGTTTTTTATTAAACAATACAGAAATTATGACGTTAAATTAAACAGGCTTAATGTTGTAGACATTATAATAAAGTCAGAAGCAAGCTAGGCTAGAACAGCTAGGATCATAACACAAGAAATATGTTTGAAATACCTAATTATCCACCATAATGCCCAGGTACGAAATCGTGACCAACCGCGGTATTTTAAACACTGTAACGAACTGAGAGTGAATGTACAAATTTGTTGATATTATCTCCTCTTATGTAGGTATGGGCGGTTTTAATAACCCACTCTATATTTTCGAAGGAACAAAACAAGTGTACAAATAATTTTGCCGCTCTAAGCTAAATACCTTTGTAGAGACATCATCAATAACACAAATTTATTCGAACTAGCGATTGCTTAGCTGCAGAAAATCGTCAGAAAATCATTTTTTTAATATCATAAGATAGCAAACAAGCAGATGGAAGTCTTCTGACGGAAAGAGCCACCCATCGCCTATAAACACCAAAGGTGTTAATGGTGCGTTGCTATCTTGTGGCGAGGTCTAATTCCACATGCATAAGTTTACCGGCTACCTTACCCTCCAAACCGGAACATGACAGTGACAAGCACTGACGCTATTGCGGCAGGAATAGGTAAGGCGGTGGTACCAGACCCGGGCGAGACAGTGCAGAATTCTACCACTTAGTAGCCACGATGGTAGTGATTCGAATAGCCAATCGGTCGCCTTTTACGACCTGCCTGGCAGAACGGCAGTTGGCCTATTCTTCAAAGGAGCCCGGGACCAACACGGGGACGGTTGCCACCGTCCCGATTCTGCCGGGACAGTCCCAAAATCAATCAATATCTTACTTAATTTCAATTAATTTAATAAAGTGTTTTTATGGATGGATGTAAGTACCGGGTGAGGTGAGATTCGTCTGGTGCTTACAAAGGGTAGTGTCAAGATATTGTGATATTGGTGTATTTGTATGAAGAGAGTTGTGAATACGGAGGAGGCCTACCTAGAGTGTGACGTATGGATCTCCGTTCTCTCTGCTGTCCTATATATTATAGGATTGAACCTGCGACCGTCTCTCTAAAGCCAGGACGCTCTACCACTGAGCTAGTGTCGACAGGCTCGACGTGGCGAAATTCTTCTTTGCTATATGATCGATGGTTTCTCTTTCCATTAGGTGAGCCATCAGCTTGTTTGCTATCTTATGATATATAAACAGTATATGTTTGGATGTTTGTTAGTCAATCACGTAAAAACAGCCTTTTTTAATATAAGCGGGATTAAATTACTTTAGCCTATACGGGTTACCAGCGTTACTCTCTCAAAGGGCAATAAATTATAGAGAATGAAGCAGCGGAAATTGTTCGAAACATCTATTACAGTAGGCAATAGTAATTAATTTCTAACCGTCAAGTCACTCGTGACTCGTAAGAATATTTAAGACAATAATTACTTCAATACACTAACATATTAGATTCATATTAGAGATAATCGTATTAGTTCCATTGATTTATACAAATTGAACTAAGATGATGTTCTTATTGAGAAACTGTTTTAAATAGGTCGTAGAGTGTAAAAACCGAGCCACACTGTTGGAAACAAGCCCTCATGGGTCCCCACCGGCAGTTTAAAACAGTGTAAACCAGGCTTTCCCAACCTTTATTTCGTCGAGCCTCCCCGAGCCAAAAATAATATTTTCATGCCCCCCTTATATTGCTTATAATAACTACTCGTTATTTTTTTTGGAAATGTAATCTTACATATTACGTACGACGCCCCCCTTAACGTTTCTCTACGCCTGTCTAGGGGGGCGTGCCTCTCTGGTTGGGAAGTCTGGTGTAAACACTTATTTGCAACAAAAATTCATCTGAACTCCACAAGCCTCCCACCAAGATCACACATGTTGGAAGTTTGTTTCCAGCAGTGTGGCTCGGCTATAACGTCTGACCCGGGCTTGGTACCACCGTCTTAGTTTTTCTTTTCCGCAATAGCACCAATGTAGAGTCGTGTTTCGATTCGGTAAGACAGCCGGTAAACTTTTATTAACATTTTGATGTCAATAGGCGGAGAATCTCTTTCCAGCAGGAGAGAAACTCTTTGTTTACTTTTTATGATAGAATCAAAAGTTAAAATAGTCGCGTACTTAAATATAACGTAATATATAATGTAATTTGCGATATGTACCTACTCGTAGATGCCCCATATCTTTGTTTACATTTCGTAATATGTAAAATGTAATATTTCAGATATATTACAGTTTACTGTACATTTTACATTTTTATAAACATTTAGCCTATTGTAATGTATACAGAGCGTAACAACTATATCAACAAAAGTGGCAAAATATATGAAAAGTTTCCCATCTCTACTATTTCACTTCATTGAGAGAAAGGCAACAATAAGTCAAAAGCAATTTTAATCGGTATTTCCCAACGTGGGGCCCACGCCCCACAAAGGGGCAATTTTATAATTAACGGGGCAATTTCAAAAATGGACTCGACACGACTTAAACCCTTTTGCTCTGGGCTATTTAAATAAAATGCTAGCTATCGTTGCCAAATTTTGCAACGATCTAGCATTGCACTGCCGCGGGGAACCCGGGACGTTTTAAAAGTCGCTAAACAATGCTGCTCTTTTTTTATAAGTAATATTACACTGGGGTTTGGAACAAAAAAAAAAAAAAAATGGAGAACAGTGATTTAAATGATGCACATCGCAAATAAGACCAACACCAAATGTTATCCATAATAAATAGTCGTCAGAAAAACATGTGTTACCAAGCAGTTTTTAACTGTTGAATTTTTTAAATATTTTTTGATTATTTAGTTCAAAATTTGGTATATTAATGTCTAATATATTACACCTATAATGCGCATAAGCGTCTAGATATAAGATGGCGCGACTATTTTATTAAATAAAAAGGATGAACAAAGCCTCGACATAGCTCGCTAAAATAGTAATATAAAGAAAAATTTCTCAATAAGCTTCATAATGTACTCAAGGCTACCATAGAGACAAAGGAATTAAAGGCATTATTCCTTAGATTCCAGATAATGATTACTGTGTACAAGATAAGTGATGAAAGATATACTTGTTTCTGTAAACACCGCAAACGCGTCGCAACGGGATTAGAATCCAGATTAGCAAAGCCGTCGACCTGAATAATAAAAGTGGTCATTCTGGCGATGGCCAGCGAATACTATTACCAGCGGTAAGTGAGCGTACGAAATAAATTTGCGTCTAAATAGAAACTGAAACTGATTATCAGCTTTTATTTAAATTTAGGCTGAAATAAAACTTTTTTAATTTTAATATTTGTAACTTAATTTTGTTTCATTGTCTCCTGTAATATAACAACATATAGGCGATGTTTATCTTTTTCCATCAGAAGAAACATCTTGTTTGCTAATCCATTAAATTAAACAAATGAATAAAGTGCTATAATAGTACGCCAATTGCCATGTTGCCGGGAAATAATTTAACAACTAATCGCTGCCTAAATACATTTTTATCCTTAACAAACGACCCGCTCCGACTTCGCACGGATAATATATACAAAAAACTTTGATAACTTATTCACCTAAAACTTCCTCATGAATTCCTCTATCCATTAGTGAAAACCGCATGAAAATCCTTTCAGTGCTTTTTAAGTTTATCTCGAACAGACAGACAGACGTAGCGCGGGACTTTATTTTATAATATGTATAGATAATAATCCTTATGGAGATTGCATAAATATGCCATA
Organism: Apodemia mormo; assembly: GCA_036924255.1. Classification (NCBI taxonomy): domain Eukaryota; kingdom Metazoa; phylum Arthropoda; class Insecta; order Lepidoptera; family Riodinidae; genus Apodemia; species Apodemia mormo. The sequence continues at coordinate 40,180,110 of JAUPFN010000002.1, forward strand.
TAATTTAAGAATCTAACTTAAGCCACTAAAGTAATTGGGATCAAAAAGTAATAAAAATGCTTTGTAAGCAATACCAATGAGAAGGATTACCTAACTCAACATTACTACAATCACTTCCTGAATTTAAAAAGCATAGCTGATTCATTATGAATTTTTGCAAATACGATTTCGATACGATACGATACGATCAAGGTCGAAAACTTCATGACTTATTGTGGCATATCCAGATCATCGTATCTTTTACCTGCAACTATTATTTCACTATTAGGGATGGGCATTGGCTAAATCTAAATAAAATAATAAAGCTATTTTCATTGCTTAATTGGGATAAGCAATGTTAAATGTCTGGTTACTATTTTTTTTGGTATTTACTTGTTTCCTACGGACGAGAGTAGTGGTAATCCTTATAGCCACATTTGCCATGAACATTTTCTGAACTTACGATGTCTGTATACACGATAAACATAATGCTCTGGGTATTATTATGACTTTGATGATGAAAAAAACCACTAACAAATTTTGGGTTCTAATTCCGAATCAGAAAAAAATGACAATGCTAATAATGATAACAGCTGTTAGCTCAATTAGGAAGTGAATAATTATTAATAATTGAAAATATCGAAGTTAGATTTTAATTTTTTCATGTAAGGTAAGAGATTTAGCGTTCATGTTATTGTATTCTTCCATAAACAGAATATCCATCATAAATGTGTTATTGTATTTTATTGTCTGGGTCTATATCTAAGTAAGTACTTATTTTCAATGATAATTATCGAAAAAATCTTTAATTAAGTTTTTTTGTATAGGTAACTTACCTTTATAAAGAAATTAAAATTAATCATATTTTCGTTAACTATAGTTATCTTACATTTATGTATTTTTATTAATAAAGCACTAAAAAAATTCTTGGGAGTTTTGAGTCATGGATTCTTGTTATAGGTATAATTTCCTACAAAAAAGCCTATTGCGTCGAGTTTGTAAGTCCATCAGGTTTGACGATAAATGTCATTTAGTCTGATTTTTTATAAAAATAGCAGTAAATCGCGTTTATTTGCTAACTACTGAAGATAAAAAAATGTAAATAACAAATTTGTAGGGGGGTTTATGCCCTACAATTTCGTATGAAGATATTTTTTCGTAGCTGTCATAGTTTAGCTGTTAAAGCCATCATAAATCATAAACTAGTTATTATTAAAAAACAGATTTTTTCGTTAATTTTTAAGTTTTAAGTGACTTTAACAGCTAAACTATGAGAGTTACAAAAATATCTTTATACTATAATAATATAACCTATATATTGGAATTTACCAGATCCAACCGAAGAAGTTTTATAATTTTTCAGATTCAAGTTATGTTTTCTAAGTTTACAAACATTTAAAACCATATTCTGTTTTAAACGTTTAAAAAAACAGTCTTATCTAATCACGATTGTCTGAGTAATGCGCGGGTCCATCAACCAATGGCATTAAATACGAGTTTATAATATTTACATCGAGTTATTATATTTATATTAACATCCATTTTGGAAAATATTGCGCTAAATTTCCAACACTACTCAAGAGTGCACTTTGAATTCGAAATGAGCTCTAATAGAGTTAGGCAAGCACAAGTCGTGAACAACATTATGCAAAATAGCACCAATCGACGAAAATCCGAAGCATGCGGCGATAAAAAACGAAAGTGTTCCAAATTTATACAGGTATTGGCAAAGTGGAGCAATATCGATATTATCATTAATTGCTCTTGACGTTTTCGTCGCCTGCGTTAAACTTTTGTTCAATTACCATGGATTAGAGTAAGTCTCAGTTTTATTCGGGACAACACGTGGCACGCAAGTTTATCGTGTCAATGGTACGGGTGGTTTTTTATACGAGTATCAGAAGATAACCAACAAGCAGATGGCTCTCCTGATGGAAGGAGAACATCTTCACCTGTAAACACCAAAGGTGTTAATGGTCGTTGCTATCTCTATGGTGAGGTCTTAATGCCACATGAATAAGTTTACCGGCTACCTTACCTTCCAAACCAGAATTTGAAATAAGTATTGACGCTATTGCAGTAGCAATAGGGAAGTGGTAGTACCACAGAAGGGCAAAATAATACTAAATTCTACTACTAAGTATCCACGAAGGTAGTATAAAGAAAGGTAGAAGGTAGTAAGTAGTAGGTAGAAAGTGGGTGACTCGCATAGCAAATTGTTCGCCTTTTACGAACTGCCTGACAGAACGGCAGATGGTCTATGCTGCAAAAGGAGCCCGAATCAACACGGGGTAAGTGTGATGAAATTCATAAAAAGTGGATGGTCAGTTTTCCCCGAATAAATGTTTAACTGTTTTACAATCATCACACTTTTTATATGGTAGCTATTAAATTATGTAGTTTTAAAAAAAACAGATGGCATTCCTGATGGGAAGAGATAACCGTTACCTACAGCAAGATAGCAAATATGTTATTGATAAGTGGCGAGTTGTTATGCCACAAGGATATATTTAGGTACTGGCTACCTCTTGTTTCCAAATAGAACAAGACAGTTAAGTACTGAAGTTATTGCGGTAGAAATAAATAAAGCTGTGGTACTGATAGTATAATATATAGTGGTTATAGTACTTAGTACAATTTTTTTTTTGTTTTTTTTAAACCACAATCGGATGACACCTGTCAGTGACTCCGTCGTTGTCTACTGGACCGATATTAAAAATTCTTATACTCTTAGAAAGCTAAACTAAGAGTAACATAGGCTATTTTTTACCTAACTCAGCGAAAGAAAGTAATGATTATCAGTCACGTGAGTGAAATCGCAAGTAACAGCTAGTTAGTCTTTATTAGCAATACACAGAATATTACTTTAGAACCTCAGAATAAAGTTAATCGTACAAAAAATATTGAAATAAATCGGCTTAAACAATCACGATAAAGAAATTAGCTGTATTACACGGAAGTTAATCGTTTCGCACAAGCCCATCCTTTATCATGATTGTGAGTGGGTAGTATAACCACAATTTCACTGTATATAAAGTCTTTTTCAGGATATATTTGCTGCATTATTCTGCTGTTTGAATGCTGGTATAAAAATATATATTTTTAAGGAAAAGCTTCATTTATAACATGTGAATTGTATTTGGCAAGTGTTTTCTATTAAATAAAAGAAATATAAGTATTGCGTATAAGTGTATAAGAGAAGTAATAACATTATATCACAGGACGGGAAACATACAGATGCGATAAAAAGGGAGAGCTATAGTCTATAGACGCTAAAGATGGCAATGTTGCGTTGTCATCCGATAGATGTGAGTAGCTTTTTCGCTAAGTACAAGGAACAAAAACAAGATTAATTTTGTTCATTAGTGATGCATTTTTCAAATATATATCCTATTGTATTATTGAGAAATATAAATATTATATTTCTCAATAATACAATAGGAATATTGATTTCTTTGAATATATTTAAAAATACGCATTTTTGTGTTTTTTTACTTATTAGCATTATGAAGTTTCGTTGTGACTATCAAATATAAATTTTTATCTGATTTTGTTCTAATTGTCCTAAACGACATAAAAATGATGGCACGCTTATTACAACTAACATTAGATACGTGTTTAGATTTGAGTTTCACCGTCGATAAACAGTGGCTAAACCGCGAAACACAGTGAATCTACCAGCAAATCTTATCCCAACCGGAAGATCACGGAATCTTGGTATGTGGTTTCCCATGGTTCGTATAATTTTAAAACCAATACTGAGATGCATTGGCGGTGTTGAAGAAAATGATGCACTACTTCTCTAGATCGTAGTTAGATTGGATTGTTGCGCAATATTAATGCGTCTGCAATGTCTGTGTAGATGTGGTTTCACGGTGTATGAAATAAATCCGATTCGTAATAAATGAACCATATATTTTAATTTTTTTCACTAAATATTCATTGTAATATTAACTCTAAACGCCTAGTTAGTCTTGTGAAGAAAACGCTCAAAAAGTACAAAGTTTGATAAATCATTCTATACTTATTTATATATTGTTTATTAAATCAATGGTATTATGTGGGTAGTTATTTAATTTTAACATATCTGAAAAAAAGCTAAACTTCTCCGGGAATAAAGTTATGCACCGTATTAATTATTAAATTGAAATTATTATATATAAGAAATATTATTGACGATAGATATGTCGATTAATTCACGGATATATTATATAATATAGTGTTATATGGAATTTAAACTAAGTACAAAACAAAACATGGGAGTGTTTTTGTTTAACTTTGTTATCTTCTTGTTACGAGAGGCCTTTACCTACTCTGCGATTAACATAGGCTCTTTCTGGCAGACAGGTTATAAGAAGCTAGGAGAAGCGAAATTTGTCAATGTCGTATTGTCTATTACATGATAATATTATTGCATTATTTATTTCTACCGGTACGAAGATATGAGTAATCACCATTTTCAAGTTTCAGCCTACACATTTATGTATGTTAGCCGGCACACTTATTGCTTTCTTAATTAATAATAATTTCCTCGAATGCATAAATAGGGTACATAATTAGATCTTATTTCCATCTCTTTAAGCTTATTTTGCCTATTTTGGGGCGTGCAAATATTAACATTGTGTTTATCATCATCATAGTTTCTAAATTTAGTCTGTTGTAGTATCATTATCATAGTTTCTAAATTTAGTAGTCCGGCCAAACCTGGTTTCAGTCTAAACTAATATTTCTTTGGCTAAACCAGCTGATCATAAGCGTGTGAGGATATACTAGTTTAGCCCAGGACATTCTAGTTTGACCTAAATACATTCGGCATAACTAGTTTGGTCTAGGCTGGACTAGGTTTTAAGTTATAATTGAACTGTTTGAATCTTTGCAAGTGACAAAATAAACAAGTTGTAACCTTTGAACGCAGGAATATCTGTAACACACTTAGTATGAGCCGGTTTGGCCTAGGACAAACTAGTTTGGTCGAAAATCGGGTTTGGCCGGTAACATATATTACAATTACAATTTTAGCTCGGTACAGATTGCAATATCGGAGAAAGAATATATTACTCTCACTAACATATAGAGAAAAACTATACTATTAAATCATTCAAAGTACAGTTATTACTCGTAACTATTATTAGGCTGAAGCATTTTAAAATACAACAAAATGTTATAATCTAATTTAATTTGTTACTATTAGTACTATAAAACCATTATTAATATTATATTTACTTAATTTTGTCCCTCAACATTAAGTCAATGACAATAATTAATTCAAACTGAAATTAAATTAAAATAAATGTCTAAGAATATATTAAATTGATGCGATAGTAATTAATGCATTGGAAAATGTCAAAATATTAACTATTGTCAATTTATTATGAATAAATGCAAATATCAAAAAGTCATGGTAGTCAATAATGTCATGCGAAAAATAGCAAATGTCATAATAAATAATTTTAAATTTCAAACAATAATAAAAATCATATAATTAAGTAATAATTTTTATAAAAACAAAACGAAAATAGAAAATAAACAGATTATATACGAGGTATAAAACTATAAATGACAGTGATCGCTTTCATCATAAGAATACTGGCTTATAATATATACAAAAATTTATTATAAAATATAATTTAATTAAATCAGTTCTTTTTAAAATCGACCTTACACATTAAAATAACCATATTTTTTAACTTCATTACAGTTCGGTCAAGGGTAGCCAGAACAGGTGGTTTTGTTGATGATTTCGGAAGTCTCCTTGTAAAAAACTGATCACCTTGCCATTAAAAACCAGACCACTTAGCTTCCCCATTTCAATACTACATTCACTTTAAGGACGAATATCGTGCGTTTAATTTTTATACATTTTTCTGTTATCAAAATTTCGTTTATAAAGATAAAGTAATTAATTTATACAGCCTTGCTAAACTAAAGTTTATTTACAAGCAACCTTAAACTAATATTATCGTAAATATTTCATGACTAGTAGACCTGCACATCTTTGGCCGCGGGTAAATTTACATATCATTAATGTAAGATATGTTATACAATATTTCACCCCGAATTTCACCATTTTAGGGGATGAATTTCAAGAAAATCTTCTATTATCCCTCGTCTACGCCTTAAGAACAACTCTTATGAAAAATTTCAACTTTCTTTGTTTGGTAAGGTTGGATCTAAACCCTTGAACGAAGAAGGCTGAAATTTTGTTTATATGTCAGTCAGTGAGTCAGGATGTTTTTTATTTATTTGTTTTTATTTATTATGCTATATATACAGATTAATTTATACAGGGTGTAACAGACGGTCTACTGAAAAACGACACCATGTTATTGGGCCATAATGCTGAGATAAAAACCGTTGGATTTTTTTGACGATTTTTTTTTCTTTAACTTACCAAATTTGATTTATTAAAGTAAATACTCTACAAATAAAAGAGTAATAAATTACTCTACAGCAGGTGGTCACCGCCCATGGGCCTATTTCACGTAATTATATATCAATCAAGTCAAAGCGTTTAAGACTTTTACACATTTTCTTACAAATTATGCCGCGTCGTAGCACATCTCGACGTTCTATCGTGTCTATGTGTGTGAGAGCCCTAAGCGCATTGACTCAATTACAATAAGTAGCGATCTCCTGTCGCCGAAATTTGACCATAAACTAAACAATAAAATCTTTTTAACATTGAGAACTAACTTTGAAGAAAATAGTTTAGTCTCCATGTGTATAATGTCATGTATGTCAATGTAGTGTGTGTGATGTTTATTTTTATTAATTAAATATATTTTTGATGCATTTTATTTAAAAGTATTAAGTTTCTGCACTCCTCCGCAATGTAATCTTTAACTGTGCCAAATTTCATACTTCACCGTTCTGGCAATTGTCATAAAAAGGGGTACAAAGTTTTCCCTTCCCGGATTAATGTATAGATTTTAGGTCCTTTCAAAGAAACGAACACTCCGTAAATTCACCGTAATATTATTATGATTACTATTGTTATAATAATAATTATTACGATTATCGTAATTATTATAATTATCATTATTATTATGATTATCTAATAATAGAATGCCATATATAGTATAATTAATTCACATGGTATATATGGCATACTTTTGCAAAAATATAAGGATTTAATTGTTTTTTGCTGTTACATATGTGCGTGTTCTATATATTACACGTGAAAATTACATAATTTTATATATTGTGTGCGTGTGCGTGTGCGTTTAAAATTTATAATCTACACACTTATGTGTAGATTATAAACAACAAGCAAATGAATTTAAAGTAACCTTAGTGGTACTCGTATTAAGAATCACACACATATTCTTAAGTATAATCTTTATATATGGAACACAAAAATTGTTTCTACCTATGATATATAGACTTAGATCGATATCGAAGCCAAAAATATAGATTTTAGAATTTTTGTCTGTTTGTCTGTATGTATATGCGGGGTAAACTCAAAAAGTACTGCATGGATTTACTTCAAATTTTGCATGAATATTAATCGGTCGGTCGGTCGGAACAGGACGGGTAAACATATAGGCTGCATATTATCCTGCTATCACTTACGGGGGAGGAGCTGTACGGAGTAAACGAAGTCCGCGCGGACGAAGTCGCGGGAAACAGCTAGTCATTAATAAAATTATTGTAGTCTAAATGTGATTGGATGAGTTATAAATTATAATTATAGATAATTTTAGCGCAATAGGACAGCAACAGGCGACTTCTAACCTCGTTCAACAAAGAAAAAGTCCAAACGGAAAGTATACTCTCAAACAAAAATAATTTTACAAAACGGTATATTATCCCAAACATACAAAGAAATATACAAATCCAAATTAATAACCACCTCCTGTTTGGTAATTTGATTGAAATTAGCATATAATAGTGACTTAGGGCACAAACTGGATGTCGGCGATCTGCGGCGCGGCGGCGAGAGCGACTTGATTTAACGCTTTGACACAGCTGCCCGCGCCGCCATCGCGCCGCTGTCATCCAGTTCACTTCAATAAGAATCTATGTGCTAGACCCCGGTTATACTTTGATTAGTGAGAGTGCGAGTGTCTAATGCAGTTTCTTGGTATTAAGCAAAAATACGTGTAGACAGCCGCAACAAAGTACATGATGATTTTAAAGACAAACACAAACACACACACACACACACACACACACACGCACACGCACACGCACATGCACACGCACGCGCACACACACGCACGCGCACACGCACACGCACACGCACACGCACACGCACACGCACACATACACACATAGCTTCGTTAGCGATTGTACATTTTAGTAATGTGCATTTTGCCGTGAGAACGTTGCATTATAAAATTTAATTTTGTTCGTTAGTTTCTTAATGATAAGTGTTGAGGTCATATCATTGTATTGTTGTATAATTTGTGTTTTCTGGAGGTCTAAGTTCTACGGCAAGGTGAATGGAGCACTGGAATTGTTAATTTAACTGCAACTTCTGTTAGAACAGATAGTGACGTCCGTATTATAGAGACATCGGACGATTTTAGATAAATTTATTAATCATAGAGAAGCATTGTAGAAGTAGTTTCGTATAAATTTTAACTGCCGATTTTAATGACCTAAATCTATTTAATTTTCCATGTTAAAAATAAATAATCTTGAAGTATTAAAAACGTTAATTGTAAGCGCATAAAGTGCTGAACGCACCAAAAGTTCACTTGTACTTACTATAATAAAATAAGTGTATTTTCAGAAGGGATTTTCCCGTGTTGGTCCCGGGCTCCTTTGAAGAATAGGCCAACTGCCGTTCTGCCAGGCAGGTCGTAAAAGGCGACCGAGTGGCTATCCGCTCCGCGTCACTACCATCGTGACTACTAGGTGGTAGAGTTTTGCATCGGCTCGACCGGGTCTGGTTCCACCGTCTTACCTATTGCTGCCGCAATAGCGTCAGTGCAAGTCACTGTCGTATTCCGGTTTAGAGGGTAAGGTAGCCGGTAAACTTATGCATGTGGCATTAGACCTCCCCACAAGATAGCAATGCGCTATTAACATCTTTGGTGTCTATAGGCGATGGTTGGCTCTTTCCATCAGGAGACCCATCTGCTTGTTTGCTATCTTATGATATAAAAAAAACATGTAATATATTAACGTAACGTAAAAATTTAAAACTACTTTTAATGACTTGTATTATGTTTTTATAACATAACCTAATATAGCAAACAAGCAATTAGCTCTCCTGATCAAAAAAAAACAACGCCTATAGACACCAACGATGTTAATGGTGCGTTACTATCCGTGTGTCGGGTTGGCAATGCCACATACTTAAGTGTACCGGCTACCTTACCCTCCAGACTGGAACACGACAGTGACTAGCATTGAAGCTATTGCGGCAGGAATAGTGCCAGGTGGCAGTAAAAGGCGGTAGTACTATGTACGTTACGGAACTCTACCACCTAGTAGTCACGATGGTAGTGACACGTTTAGCCCATTGATCGCCTTTTACGATCTGCCTGGCAGTACGGAAGTTGGTCAAGCAAAGGGGGCCCGAAACAACACGGGGTAAAAACAATTTTTAAAATAAAATACATTTAAAAAAATGTTAATTCATTTATTTATTAACACAAATTATTGTACACAAAAAATGACATGGCTAAATAAAAAACGATAACAATATAAGAGGCGAGCTTAAAATGTAACTTTAAAACACAAACAGTTCGTAAAACTAACATTTTTATTTTTATAATCCGTGGAATAATATAAATTCGTGATCTTGACTATTAATCATGTGATAAAGTTCTACAACACCTCGTCCAGGCTTAATTCCACCACCTTACCGTTAGTCACTGACGTGTTTTGGTTTGTAGGGTAAGGTAGCCTATAAACTTATACATGCGGCATTACATCTCCGTGACACGGATGACAACGAACCATTAAGACCCTCAGTGTTGTCTTGATGGAGACAATGGTAGTCTGTCCAATAACATTCATATGCTTGTTTGCTATTTTATTTTAAAGTAAAATTTGAACTAGGATAAAAAAGATACGAAAATAAATGCTCAGTCTATTAACGTTAGTTATGATTGATACTTGTTTTATTTGGATTGCTATTTATTAATAAGCACGCAAGTTTTTTCCTGTAGTTATTCGATGCACAGACCTTACACTTCAAAGGGTCTCTTAGAAAAACCGTATCGAACAGGTATTTTGAATCATGTTATAAATAGATGTGTATCTTATGGATAATATTAATTGCTTCGGACAGACAGACAAGCAAAAAAATTCCCGATAGCCATCTATAATAGATAATAAAATTAAATTTTGGCTCAAAGGTATCAAATTTACTGACGGCTAAAATTGTGAAACATAAACTAAAATAAATCTTCGAATCTCACTTTGTTTGAACAAGTAACATAACAAGTGACTTTAAAAGGTGTAATAATAAAAATAATTCATTTATTTCAGACTCCTTTTTTACAAAAATAGTCCATATTCTATGGTAATAAATGAAAATGGGTTATTAAAATTGAATTATAAATAAAAAACATAATTGAAATTGGAAATAAAATATAATAAAGAATAAAAAGAAATTATTGAACAAGCATAAAAATTTTCACTTTCTGTTATTGATATACATATATTTCTTTATTATTTATTTTATTAAGACCTGGATTAAGGACCAAGAATGCTTGAGTCTTATCTATCTGGAATTACTTTTAGAATGCTGTTGTCGCTACCCGGCACTCTGCAGAGCAGGGATGCTGCTTTCTTGCTTATGACTGCATTAAAAACAGCAACCCGCGCTTCAGTATGCCATATTATTTACTAAATACTACACTTGTGCCTCTTAACTCTACATTTCAGGATAGAAAAATTGCTATAGAATGTTAAAACTGCAAAAATATGTCATAATCATCAGTTACAATCATCACGTCGTTTCTCTTTCGGAGGAGGCAGAGTAAATGAGTGTATGTAGATATTCCAGTTCACAATAGTCGATCGGTTTACCGGTTGGCGTGATAGGTGGTTAACATCATCGCGTTTTACCGATTTGATAACGTCTGTCATGTGTTTCTTGTGATAGTTGTTAGCTAGTCGGTAAAATCAGGAATCATCTCCCATCCCGTTGAAGATAAATATAACCATATAAACATAATAAATGTAAAAGTCTATCCATCAGTTACGTTTTTACGGCTAAAGAGGTCAAACATAGGCTGATTTTTTTGAAGATCATACACTAGAGCGCTGAAATAGAGGATGAAAGGTTATATTGGTGAAGTTACTCTACCCGAGGGGGAACTGCGCGAATCAGCTATTACCTACTCAATTAATTCGACAAGTCAGTCTAGCTTAAAAAAAGAATCAGTCATATATTGAATTTATCCAAACCTAATCAAAATCTAATGACGCGTGACTCGTGTTTTCGTCCTTGTATTGTCCATTCAAAGCCTTTTCAATAGGTGATGTCAATAACTTTAAAAGTTTACGTATGGACGTATCATGATACCAACAGTGACTTTTCTCCTCGTGTTGGTAAGGGCTCCCTTTCAACAAAGGCCTTTTTTCTGCCAAGCATTTCTTAACTTTTGCTACCGACATGGCGTCAGTGTATATATCATATTCCGGATGGGAGAGTTAGGTATAATTATGTGTGTGGCATTTCTTGCCCAGCAAACGAATTAAAATGTGCAAGTTACATCTTGGTTTACATTAATAAAATAAAATATACTTTTTTCCACTACTGGACAACCAGTGCCTAAAATTGCGTGGAATGTGGAATGCATTTATTTGCAACACTAATCGGTACAAAGCAGTGTCAAAAATATTTTACGCGATCTCTTGTTTTCATAAACATAGTCCCCGTTGACTGGGAGGTAGATAGACCGATTTGGAAGATTTTAATTGAAATGTATACTTCCCAGGTAGTCTTCATCGCTAGGTCAAGATTGACCAATTAAAAATCCATTCAATTTGCAATGGACATTAGACAATGAAATTTTAAATGAACCTCATAAAATTATCGTTATTTGAATCAGCGACGCTTTTAAACATTCACTGAAGAGATTTTGCATCTTCACTTTGTGAGACTTATTTTAAAGCGGAGTAAAGATAACTTGTTTATTAATGCGCAAAGTAAAATTATTGCCAACTTTTTTGCATTCAAGAAGTACAATCGTATCATTGTCGTATGTCACTGTCTAGACTTCAGTGTTAGGTAATTTATAAACTACGACGCATATTGTGGATTCAAATTGTCTTGGCTTCTTTTGTGGTAGGAAGATCAGGCTTGCCTAATGACGTACCCACAATTCGATTTAGATCTGTGGTGGGATGAGAATTGAAATAAGGGCTAGAATACTGTCCATTATTCCAATAAATAGCTTTGATGTTATTTGCAAAACAATTTGTTTGATGGTACGTTTTTGTTTATCTTGTATCACGACTCCAGCACGCGGAAGTAAACTTGGTATTTTTAAAGGATTTGATATGCCTCGTTGTTTTTATGTTTTTCTACGGTTTTGTTCGTGTCTGTTAAGTTTATATATAAATAAGTTTTTTGTTTTATTGGAATAAGACTTTTTATAATAAGTTGGTTAAACAGGTATCCTTTTTTATAAAAATTGTAATAACCAAAACGCAGACGACTATTTGGATGTCTTACATCTAAATATCACCTAAAATTATCTTTATACAAAACATTACTTCTGGTGGAAATGAACAACCAGGATATTATTGGTATATTGGTGACTCTAAACGAGTGAAACAAGCGATATTGCCTGTCTGCGAATTACAGCATAAAAAGGATGTAAACTTACGATATTGCAACAGAAAATAGATATATACTTGCAATATTGCAGCAGAAAAAATATATGTACTTGCGATATTTTTTGCAGCAAAAAAAAGGATATATATCTACGATATTGCAGTAGAAAAAGGTACGTGGTGCCAAATCCGGGTGAGACGATAATAATTATTGTTTCAAATTCCTTTCATTGTACCAATTTCTTTGCGGCAGATGCAGAGTAAACTAGTGAGGACTATCGCTTGTTTCTTACTAAAATCTGGACCGACAGTTTTACGTCCTTCTATCTATATATCTTTAACACAACTGTGACGTACTACAGTAAAAGTGTCGGTCAGACACATCTTCCTGAGTACTTCCCAAGAAATGCTGTTCAACAATCAGGCATATAAAATCCTTTTCCCGCCCAGTTGATCGAATTATTAGTAACTAGTTATACTATCAATGAGGTTTGGGTCGATTTTGTTCGATCGTCATTAACAAAAATTTATATGATGAACATATTATATAGGTATTTGCATTTCTGGGTTTGGGTGTTTATCTATATATAATATATATAAAAAGCAAAAGTGACTGATGTATCAACGCACAGGCCAAACCCTTAAGGTGAACGCACACTTATCCGAGCCGAACGCGCCGAACTAGTCGAACGAAACGAATTTTAGAATTCTGTATATGAAATCGCATGAAACCCCGTACACTTACTCGCGTCGAATCAACGTCGAATTCATGTGATTTTATATACAATATTCTAAAATTCGTTTAGTTCCACGCATTCGGCTGGGATAAGTGTGCGTTCACCTTTAGCCCTAAATAGTTATAGTTGTTAGCTAGTCGGTAAAATCAGGAATCATCTCCCATCCCGTTGAAGATAAATATAACCATATAAACATAATAAATGTAAAAGTCTATCCATCAGTTACGTTTTTACGGCTAAAGAGGTCAAACATAGGCTGATTTTTTTGAAGATCATACACTAGAGCGCTGAAATAGAGGATGAAAGGTTATATTGGTGAAGTTACTCTACCCGCGGGGGAACTGCGCGAATCAGCTATTACCTACTCAATTAATTCGACAAGTCAGTCTAGCTTAAAAAAAGAATCAGTCATATATTGAATTTATCCAAACCTAATCAAAATCTAATGACGCGTGACTCGTGTTTTCGTCCTTGTATTGTCCATTCAAAGCCTTTTCAATAGGTGATGTCAATAACTTTAAAAGTTTACGTATGGACGTATCATGATACCAACAGTGACTTTTCTCCTCGTGTTGGTAAGGGCTCCCTTTCAACAAAGGCCTTTTTTCTGCCAAGCATTTCTTAACTTTTGCTACCGACATGGCGTCAGTGTATATATCATATTCCGGATGGGAGAGTTAGGTATAATTATGTGTGTGGCATTTCTTGCCCAGCAAACGAATTAAAATGTGCAAGTTACATCTTGGTTTACATTAATAAAATAAAATATACTTTTTTCCACTACTGGACAACCAGTGCCTAAAATTGCGTGGAATGTGGAATGCATTTATTTGCAACACTAATCGGTACAAAGCAGTGTCAAAAATATTTTACGCGATCTCTTGTTTTCATAAACATAGTCCCCGTTGACTGGGAGGTAGATAGACCGATTTGGAAGATTTTAATTGAAATGTATACTTCCCAGGTAGTCTTCATCGCTAGGTCAAGATTGACCAATTAAAAATCCATTCAATTTGCAATGGACATTAGACAATGAAATTTTAAATGAACCTCATAAAATTATCGTTATTTGAATCAGCGACGCTTTTAAACATTCACTGAAGAGATTTTGCATCTTCACTTTGTGAGACTTATTTTAAAGCGGAGTAAAGATAACTTGTTTATTAATGCGCAAAGTAAAATTATTGCCAACTTTTTTGCATTCAAGAAGTACAATCGTATCATTGTCGTATGTCACTGTCTAGACTTCAGTGTTAGGTAATTTATAAACTACGACGCATATTGTGGATTCAAATTGTCTTGGCTTCTTTTGTGGTAGGAAGATCAGGCTTGCCTAATGACGTACCCACAATTCGATTTAGATCTGTGGTGGGATGAGAATTGAAATAAGGGCTAGAATACTGTCCATTATTCCAATAAATAGCTTTGATGTTATTTGCAAAACAATTTGTTTGATGGTACGTTTTTGTTTATCTTGTATCACGACTCCAGCACGCGGAAGTAAACTTGGTATTTTTAAAGGATTTGATATGCCTCGTTGTTTTTATGTTTTTCTACGGTTTTGTTCGTGTCTGTTAAGTTTATATATAAATAAGTTTTTTGTTTTATTGGAATAAGACTTTTTATAATAAGTTGGTTAAACAGGTATCCTTTTTTATAAAAATTGTAATAACCAAAACGCAGACGACTATTTGGATGTCTTACATCTAAATATCACCTAAAATTATCTTTATACAAAACATTACTTCTGGTGGAAATGAACAACCAGGATATTATTGGTATATTGGTGACTCTAAACGAGTGAAACAAGCGATATTGCCTGTCTGCGAATTACAGCATAAAAAGGATGTAAACTTACGATATTGCAACAGAAAATAGATATATACTTGCAATATTGCAGCAGAAAAAATATATGTACTTGCGATATTTTTTGCAGCAAAAAAAAGGATATATATCTACGATATTGCAGTAGAAAAAGGTACGTGGTGCCAAATCCGGGTGAGACGATAATAATTATTGTTTCAAATTCCTTTCATTGTACCAATTTCTTTGCGGCAGATGCAGAGTAAACTAGTGAGGACTATCGCTTGTTTCTTACTAAAATCTGGACCGACAGTTTTACGTCCTTCTATCTATATATCTTTAACACAACTGTGACGTACTACAGTAAAAGTGTCGGTCAGACACATCTTCCTGAGTACTTCCCAAGAAATGCTGTTCAACAATCAGGCATATAAAATCCTTTTCCCGCCCAGTTGATCGAATTATTAGTAACTAGTTATACTATCAATGAGGTTTGGGTCGATTTTGTTCGATCGTCATTAACAAAAATTTATATGATGAACATATTATATAGGTATTTGCATTTCTGGGTTTGGGTGTTTATCTATATATAATATATATAAAAAGCAAAAGTGACTGATGTATCAACGCACAGGCCAAACCCTTAAGGTGAACGCACACTTATCCGAGCCGAACGCGCCGAACTAGTCGAACGAAACGAATTTTAGAATTCTGTATATGAAATCGCATGAAACCCCGTACACTTACTCGCGTCGAATCAACGTCGAATTCATGTGATTTTATATACAATATTCTAAAATTCGTTTAGTTCCACGCATTCGGCTGGGATAAGTGTGCGTTCACCTTTAGGGCTAGAAACTTGAAATTTCACACACGTATTTCTCTTATAATGTAGAAATCCACTAAAGAAGGATTTTTCAAAATTCAACCCCGAAGAGGGTGAAATAGGGAATAAAAGTTAGTATGAAACTTTTTATTCCCTGGATATTTTTGCATGAAATTTCGTATAAATTGATTACAAAAATATAATGAATTAAGTATGTGATTAAGTGTTTTTCAAAATTCGATTCCTAAGGGGTGTAAAATAAGGGAAGTAGCTTATAAAGGTTAAATTAGTCCTAAAATACATATGCGCGAGCGAAGCCATGGGTAACAGCTAGTTAAGAATATTTCAGTATTATAGTTGTATTCACATCACTAGCAAATCATTCACATTCAGACACTAGCCTCATTTGTTCAGCGATATTTGTTATCTATAAATAAAATACCGGCCGGTTGGTCGAGTGGTTAGCGACTCTGACTACGCAATCGACGGGGCTCGGGTTCGATTCCCGACGTGGATAAGCATTTGTGTGATGAGCATAAATGTTTGTATTTTCGGGTTTGGGTGTTTATTATGTATGTAAAAGTATTTATATATGTATTTCTATGTATTAATATCGTTGGCTAACACCCATAACACAAGCAAATAATTTGCTTACTTTGGGGTTACATCAGTAAGTGTAATTTGTCCCGTGAATATTTATTGTTATTACTTAAAATACACAAAAAATGATTCTACTTACGACTGTTATAGATTTAGGAACTATCCAACCAATTTGCCCTAAACCGGTTTCATTTGAGGCAGTAATGCAATGATGGCTTAAGACCAACATAGGCTACTTTTCTACCCGACTAAGAAAAAAAGAAAGTAGTATTAATGGGTCACGCAAACAAAGTCACGGGCAACAACTAGTTATTAATATTTATTGTACTAACCTGGAGGTAATTTTGATTTCAGCATGTCCATGGCCACTACATTGATGATCAGCACCCAAATGGGGCATTCGAGCAGCTCGCTGTCCGATTTGACGAACGCAATGGCGCTTAAACACTGTGTCTCCAATCTTCTTCTGTCTGGATACGCTCTGCGTAGCTCGCGGTTCACATTTGACTGGAATTTCTTCATATCGAACAGCTGTGGAAATAAATAACATATTAATACTTAATAACTTCTATAGCTTATATTTATATCGTATTAAAAGCACTTGTACTGTTTTACTTGACTTTTTATTTATTAAAACCAACCGGTTTCGCGTTTTAACGCATCATCAGGGCAAAAGTTATTATTGTTTAGTAGATGTGTTAAAACGCGAAACCGGTTGGTTTTAATAAATAAAAAGTCAAGTAAAACAGTACAAGTGCTTTTAATACGATATAAATATAAGTTAACATGGAGTTTTACCAAGTGCCGACGATATTCAGTGTTCAAAGTTCTATAGCTTAATTATTTGTAGCATAGGTTTTTTTATATCATAAGATAGCAAACAAGCAGATGGGTCTCCTGATGGAAAGAGTCAGCCATCGCCTATAGACACCAAAGATGTTAATGGTGCGTTGCTATCTTGTGGCGAGGTCTAATGCCACATGCATACGTTTACCGGTGACCTTACCCTCCAAACCGGAATACGACAGCGACAAGCGCTGACGCTATTGCGGCAGGAATAGGTAAGACGGTGGTACCAGACCCGGGCGAGACAATGCAGCACTCTACCACCTAGTAGCCACGATGGTAGTGACTCGATAGCCAATCGGTCGCCTTGTACGACCTGCCTGGCAGAACGGCAGTTGGCCTATTCTACAAAGGAGGCCAGGACCAACACGGCGAGAAGTTCAGCTCAAAAAGTTCTTTTTTCTTTTTCCCACGTTGCCCTGGGCCACCTTTTGAAGATAAGTACAACTGCCGTTCTGCTGGCAGGTCGTAAAAGGCAACCGATTGCTATACGTGTCACCATTGTGACTTCTAGTTGGTAGAGTTCTGCAACGTCTCGCCCGGGTATATACCCGGTACCACAGCTTTAAATATTCCTACCGCAATAGTGTCAATGCTTGTCGTTGTCGTATTGCAGTTTGGTGGGTAAGGTAGATATTAGCATGTAGCATTGACATCTCCGCACACGGATAGCGACACACCATTAACATCTTTGGTATCTATAGGCGATGGTTTCTCTTTCCATCACGAGAGTCATCTGTTTGTTTTCAATCTTATGGTATAAAAAAACTGTCACTAAACTTATTGTCGCGCGCTTTCTTTACGCGTTATGATGTTTCCGCGACTCAAAACTACATCTGCGTTGAACTAAGTAAATGGGCTAATGTCTGAGTAACATTCAATACTCGGTTCATCAATCAAACCTGTGTTCGGCTATTTAAATTGAACAAAACTCTGAAGCTATTCGAGAAATATAATTATTTATACATATTTCTTTGTTGACAAGGTTATCGTAAATAAGTACCCAAAGTAGTTTAATATACGAAATACGATTCTCATTTCAGCAATTAACAATTATATTGAAGTCACTATCTGTATTGAAACATCCTCGATCGCATCTTGTAAACAATGTTAGACAAATCAATACAACCTTGAGATGTTATCAGTAATATTACATAACAAGGCATGTATCGGTAATGAAAGATAGAACGATAAGATGAATGCAGTAGACAATGTATTAATTATGGATTATTTTCTTTGAAGGTTTAATCAAATGAAGACATCGACTATTAAAAGAAAACGATAGTAGTTAAGTCAAATACGTTAATGGTAATCACTATTCATCTCACAACCTGGCAAATCGTGGTATAGCTGTGTTTAAAAACCTTACTATGTAGGTAGGTATATACTGCAAAACTGAATCGGTGTGATGATCTTTAATATTTTGAAGTCATCAGTGCAGAAGCGCAGTTGTTATTTCCTCGGCAGTAACAGTTCGGTATTAAAGTCCCTATTCTTTTGGTATTTTTTTATAAATTAAACAAAAGTTTTTAACCAACTATAGAAACGATTTTGCTAAATATGCATCAGTCTTGACTGATATTTTAAAAATCTTGTGGCGTGACAACATTGTAACGACGACAGGGTTTAAGCTGAATAGCCTAATTTCTTGCAACACACGGAAAAAAATTAAATGACATAATTCGTGAACAATTTCTAAATTATTGATCGCAAAATTAGTGTAATAATGCCTATGTCATAAAACAGAGAAAAAACAGTGTATTATTTAACCTTAACAAATGACAGTTGTTACTTAAGTAATAAGAAAAAAAATACTTTATTTCTTTTTTGTACATGACAAAGAGAATAAATCTGTTTAGCCTACTATATGGCTTTACCTTTTATAATATCTCTTATAATTGCGGGCTTTAACTGTAGTATTTTTAGCAGAGCGTAACATTGTTTTAAGGTTTTTGCATTTTCAGGTAACTTTTTCTTTTATTGATTCGTACTTTCTGATAAGAATTTTCTGTCACTTCTAATTGGTTGAGTATATATATGTATTATTTTATATTATAGTATATAAATAATATTTTTTATTAATAAAAACTGTAAAACTATTTTTTGTAACATCTACAAAAAAAAGTAGTGACGCCCGATGCGTTCTGTATCAAATAAACTTTTTATACGAGTGAAGCTGAAAGCATAGCTAGTTCAAAATCACTTAACGCATAACAAAACCGATTTCCTCATTGAGATATTTAACAATTTAAAATAAAAAACGCTGTGCATTGACGAAACTAAATCAGGCTTTGGAATTTCGAAACCTATGTCGCAGTTGCGGCAGTTCAATGAATCGAGTTGTTCACACAAATAGAATTTGACGTCGGCCAAAGTGAAAAGGGGCGTCGATGTTATCTACAAAAATTGCCGCCTCATATTCGTAAGTCATCGGTCAATTATTCTCCTTTCAACATGAACTATATTGTATCTGGATTTCCTAAAAGTAATTTAGAAAGTTACGCGTGATGGCCGAAGTCACGTTTTGTTTAAAGTTTTAACTTATTCTTCTTCGGTGATTGATATCTTTATTAAATAGTTTGTTATTCACTGCTTTTTTATAAAAAAAGTTATCAAAGAAATAGATAGTAATAGATAGAAAAAATTGATATCTTTCTCCACCAACTCCTAACAAAGAAAGAAAGGTCATTTATTTCCTGGTAATATTGGTTTGTCAAGTAATCATAACTAATTTACAATTATCGACATATTTTATTAATAAAATGCAAATATGAAGATGTTAATAGCACGTTGCTATTGATGTAAAGGGGATATAATTTTACAGATACCTTAACAGGCCCTTGGAACCCCTTTTGAAGAATAGGTCAATCACTTAACCAATCATCTCGTGCAAAAATTAAAGAAGGATAAACGTGTTAATATCATCGACACTTCTAAGTAATAGTTTTGCAATGCCTAGACCGGGTTTAGAATGACTGCCTTATATTTTATTCCTACATAGTATACTTTACTATTTTACTAACTTTACGATTGAAATAAGAGAATTTAAATTAGGAATGTAAATTTAGGCGTTTTTTAAAGATGTTAGTGATTATTATCTGTATTATAAGTTTATAATAACAAAAAGGCATATGTAATCGCCTATCTTCACCTAGTGTTGGTTCGGTCTTCCTTTAAAGAATAGACAATCTGCAACTCCGTCGGACAGTTCGTATAAGGCGTACGATTGGCTATACTTGTCAATACCATTGAGACTTAGGTGGTTGAGTTGTGCAACGTCTCGCCTGGGTTTTAGTACCACTGCCTTCTTCGTCTTCTTTATTATGCGAATTGCAATTATCAGTAAACTCTGCCAGTGTACTACATCCATTCCATGAAAATGGAATTAGGGAGGTTTAGAAACCTCCGGTACCGGAACCTACCGGAATCTATCGGAAACCTTGGTAGACCAAATCCGGATCAGAATTTGCTGAACTCTACCAATTAGACACAATGTGTATGGTATGTTTAAACAATCAATCGCTTTTATCAAACTGCCTAATGTATGTTTGTTACTTCTTTATACTCAGGTGGCTGGACGAAATTCCGTATTTTCACTCCTGTATCCCCGAAATAGTAAGCAGAGGGTAAGTGCACCCACGATTAGCCGTAAATACTGAGCCCATAATTTCATAGGGGCAAGGCTATCGCCAACCAGGCACTTATCCGTATCCAGTCCCAGACAACGTTGTTTTTATCAGAAAAGGAAAAAACATATTTTCAACTGCCTAATCCAGGAATTGAACCCGAAACCTCATGTGGTCAACACATTCAGTGGACCACTTGACCATAGAAGCGACTATAAATATTTTGACATTAAATGGTCACAAATGGTGTAATGGCTACAAGCTGTAAGTACTTCCACCCTACTTATTCTATAATACGAAAAGAAAAGAAAACTCCAAAAAAAATAAATGGAGTCGCGGTCACGAATAGTTTCACACAAAGTCAGATGAACTATCACGATTCACGATACTTGATCTATTTCACTCAAAACAGTGCATCGTGTAAAGGCTACTGTTGAATTATGATTAACTATGTATTGTGTTGTAAACTCAACGGCGTCCGAGTTGACACGACGCTGATAACATTGTCTTATACCAATTAGTCACTAGGGAATTCATTGTGAGAAATCAGATGAAGAGCATAAAAAAATTAAGCTTAAACGTTTCATCATTTGGTATTGTTTATATTAATTTATAGTGGAGTAAAAAGGCTACGGCCTTTTTTGTAGAAAAGAATAATGTTATCTAGTTATTAGCCTGTTCGGTTTAAGAGTTCCCGAATTAATTCTCATTATTTTTTTTAATATCATTAGCAAAGAAGCAGATGGGTCTCCTGATGGAAAGAGTCAACCATCGCCTATAGACTCCAAAGATGTTAATAGTGCGTTGCTATCTTGTGGCGAGATCTAATGCCACGCAGTGACAAGCACAGACGCTATTGCAGCAGGAATAAGTAAGGCGGTGGTACCAGACCCGGACGACACATGCAGAACTCTACCACCTAGTAGCTACGATATTAGTGACTGGTATAGCCAATCGGTCGCCTTTTACGCCTTGCCTGGCTGAACGGCATTTGGCCTATTCTTCAAAGGAGCCCGGAACCAACACGTGGAAAATGTTGTATTTATATCATAAGATAGCAAACAAGCAGATGGGTCTCCTGATGGAAATAGTCAACAATCACCTATAGACACCAAAGGTGATAATGGTGCGTTGCTATCTTGTGGCGAGGTCTAATGTCACATGCATATCTCCAACCCGGAACACGACAGTGACAAGCACTGACGCTATTGCGGCAGGAATAGGTAAAGCGGTGGTACCAGACCCGGGCGAGACAATGCAGAACTCTACCATGTAGTAGCCATGATGGTAGTGATTTGAATAGCTAATCGGTCGCCTTTTACGACCTGCCTGGCAGAACGGCAGTTGCCTATTCTTCAAAGGAGCCCGGAAACAACACGGGGAATTAATATCTTATTTAATTTCAATTAATTTAATGTAGTGTTTTTATGGATGGATCAGATAAGGCGGTGGTAACAAATCCGGGCGAGACAATGCAGAACTCTACCACCTAGTAATTTTAATCAAACTAAAATCTTAGTAGCTCGAGGTTTGCTGATGGTGTGTTTTTTTATTTCATTAGATAGCAAACAAGCAGATAGCTCACCTGATGGAAAGAGAAACCATCGCCTATAGACACCAAAGATGTTAATGGTGCGTTGCTATCCGTGTGGCGGGGTGGCAATGCCACATGCATAAGTCTACTTTACCTCCAAACGGGAACACGACAATGACAAGCGTTGACGCTTTTGTGGCAAAAATAGATAAGGCGATACCAAATACTCGGGTGAGAACAAAACTCTACCACTTTGCAGTGACACGTGTAGCCAATCGGTTGGCTTTTACGACTTGCCTGGCAAAAGGGGAGTTGGTCTATTCTTTAAGAAGCCTGGACCAAAAAATGGGTGTGTGTACTATTCTCGTATTTCAGATGAGTGTGTAATGCAGTCGGTCTGGACTTTCGCGAAAAATCTAGAAAAAAATCGTTTAATAAATCGGTAAAAAGCAGCAATCGGATGCATATATCTCTCCAATCGCTAAAACTGCTTAATCGTGGTGAATCAGAATATTTATTAACGTTCTATTTATTCTGTTACCTCGCAAATTCAATCTAAAAAATCTGCTTGATGAAATTTATTCAGGGCTATAAACAATGATGGCAGCCGCGGTGGTTTTATTATGGCGAATGTCACCATGTCTTTTCCTATGCCAAAACTTCTCTAATCATGATAAATACTAAACACTAAAATATTATTACGGGTTTTGGCGTTAAGGAGTTAATTTTTGCGTTTCGAAATAAGATGCTAATTTCGAATATATCTCCGATTTTTAAAGCTGTACTAGATTCCCTAACATTTTGAGCTCATCTTCATAAAAAGTTTGACGCATCCCGGTTATCTGGCAACACCATTGTTCCTACACTTCCGTGAATCGTGAAACTCGATTAAGGCCAGCAAAACGTAATACTTCTAAACGCCTAAATACAATTTGCGTAATCTATTTATTACTCCTACGGAAATGTTAGAAAACAAACACGTGAAGCAATGACTATTCTTTTTCACTGCTATCTTCTCACATTGTTCGCGTTACGTGGTCTGTAGTTAATGGGGTATGAATTACTAATGAACGTTCGCCACTAGGAAGTAAAGCTATTGTTTGATTTGACCTAATTATCCCAGACTTATATGT
The DNA here is from genome assembly GCA_036924255.1 of Apodemia mormo. Taxonomy (NCBI): domain Eukaryota; kingdom Metazoa; phylum Arthropoda; class Insecta; order Lepidoptera; family Riodinidae; genus Apodemia; species Apodemia mormo. The sequence continues at coordinate 40,203,938 of JAUPFN010000002.1, forward strand.
TGCGGGTTATGGCCGTTAGATCTCTAGACAGTTTGCTAAATGTTGCTTGCATCCAAGTGCGTAATACTTTCGACACCTAATAGTGAGAATTCACGCCCTATTTCGTGATTGATAAATTCTCAAGTGTGTTCAGCTGATGTAAAAACGAAACATAATGATATTTTGCATCGACTTCACACAAAGGAAGGTCTTCAATTCGCTTGTTTTTATTTTATGTTTGTACGTTTCAAAACTCGATCATTTAACCGATTTGGTCAACTCATTTACAATTTGGGAGGTTATACTTGCTATTTGCTGCCATATTTGAAGACCTAATCTGATGGGTTCCAGATATCCATTTTGCTAAATTTAATCCAAATCGCATGTACTCGTATAATGTTGGTAGGAAGGATTGGTATGGATATAAATGTGAAAGTGTCAGTTTGTTACTCAATTACAAAACAATACTAGATTAATTTAAGTGCTTAAAGTAGTGCAATAGGGCCTAAAGTAGTTTTTATTTACGGAAAAAATCATCGTCTCCGTAGGATTTCACAAATACTTTTACAATGCAGCAGCTTGTGGGACGCAGCTGGCATTTTGTGGATTCAAACATTACTTTTGCGAAAATCAATAATATAAATAAGAAGATATTAATTTCCGTGAATTCTTTTAAACGATTCTGTAATGCCACTTAGTAAGAAAGTAAGAAAGGAATTAAGAACGAATAAAATAAAGAAAGAAAAAAGAAGAAAGTAAGAACAAATTCACTGACCTGTACTGTATGAATTGAATAAAGAAAATTCACTTTGTACAAAGGTGAAATTATTAAAATATGAATCAATTTAATATTGATTCTCTCAGGAAAATTGACCAGCACTTCATTCAACAAGAATTGAAGCAGTAATTTATCGATAAATTTATATTCTAAAACTTTATGAAATACTTTTTTGTATCAAAAGATAATAAAAAAATAGACAGATGGAAATAGATAGGCGCTGCCTATCGAGTTCATAATTAATAGTGCTTTATTGTTTTTAGTTAAATACAAGCAAATGGCTCTCCTGATGGAAAAAGAAATAAAAATATTGAAATATATGCCTATAGATACCAAAGATACATGGTGCGTTTCCATGCATATGGCAGGGATGTAATGCTTTATGCTAAGTGTATACATTTGCCTGCTATTTTACTTTCTTAACTGAAACAATAGTTCTGTGAACTAGTTCCAGCGTTTTTTTAGCAGGCAAAGTTAGTAACTATTGGTGTCTATAAGGAATGGTTATTATATATTTCTATCCGGATATAGGTGCATAGGTATATATATCGATATAGGTATCTGATAACTTGCTATCTTTTTACTTTAAAAAAGGCTTCGTCTTCTGTAATGAAAGCAAATGAGAGTACAACTGAAATTTTGTAATAAAATAAATATGTCTCAAAAATCGTGCCGATGTTTTCGTAATGGGACTTTTATTAATGCTCATCCAAAAGGGTAAGAACAGGTGATTTCCCAATCACTTCACGACCGCAGTATGTGGCAATGTCATGACCAAATCGACTCGTAACAGTCGTGACGCACAAATGACCGACGCGTACAATGCGATGGGTACATTTACAAATTATTGCCCTCACATTGTCAAATAATAGGGTGACCGCGTCGTTTCCTAAAACGTGACGCTTTGATGGTTTTAAAATTTCAATGGTTTTATAATTTGTTTCATAATATTAGAATAGTCAAACGTGAACAATTTAACGTTTACGAAAACAAGTCATTGACTGGGTATTACGAGAGGATCTCTTGCATATTGTAGCAGGCTGCACAGTTAAATTATCCTTTATATCTTATTTCAGCAGATAAGCAGATGGATCACCTAATGAAAAAAGACAACCATCATCTAAATATATCTTAGATACTAATGGAAATTCGTGTAATAGATTGAAATGCATCATGCAAAAGTTTATATATTAGCATAATATACCATCATGCATTAAGTATGTATTTTCAGTCGTGGTTCAAATTTTAAACGAAATGAAAATGATTCCAATTTTATAGATCTTTTAATATGTAAAAGATCTATAAAAAAGTGGAGTCATTTTTGTAAGTAAAACAAAAATCGCATTTTTTAAGTTACGACAATTTACATAGGTCCCGTCGATTTGTATCCGATAAGTAGGTGCACTTTAGAAAATTTAAACCCTGAGACATGTTTAGAGTGAATGAAGTAGGTACTTATTGAAATAAATGGCTTAAAACCTCAAACGCACTCCAAGCAATTATCTAGGCAAGCGTGAAATTAATAGAACCATTTCGACATCCTACCACGTAGTTTCTAATTTCGATGGAAATAATTATTACGTTTAAGTACACGTTTCAAGTTTTATTTTTGTAAGATATAAGAGTTATTAGATTACACTCTAAAGTTAACGAGATACCAGTAATCGCCGTTAGACGAAATTCGACTACAATTACAACAAATTTTGATTTCCGTACTTTAAAAAGTTAATGTGAACTATTCCGCATTATCAACCGATGAAAAAACAGTGGCTATCAGAGTTGTTGTTACTAATATTGTTAGAATTGGACGCATGATGATCTATTTGGGCGTCCAAACGCGTTTACTAAATCAATTTTTTAATTTTTTTAAAAGTCTACCGGTTTCGCGTATTAACGCATCATCAAGACATTTTAAAAAAATTTAAGTGTATGTACATACATACATAACATGTCCACATACTTTTCGGGGACTAAAATCCATATCGAGATAGTTCTTTTTTTTTAAACCAGGTATATTCCAATTTAGGAAACAGCCCAAGTTAGATTTAAATCGGTTCACTAGTTTTTGGGATATGGGTATAATTGAAGTTAGTTTATTTTTTTGAATATTTTTATTTTTAATCAATGCATGCAATAATCTCGAGAAGAATCCGAAGTAATCGCTGCACCAAGGTAATTTTTTTCGGGATAAAAGGTAGCCTCTGTACTATTTTAGGTTATAATGTACAATGTGTGTCTAATTACATCCAAATCCTTCCAAATCCAATTTAACTGGTTTTGCGTGATTAAGTAACAAACATTCATCTATCCAGCCAAACTTTCGCATTTATAATATTATAATATAGATTTATTATAAGGTATAAAACATACTTTTATATGAGACTATTTAGAAAATGTTGCTGTAAATATGAACTTTTAAACTAACGCGTTCTAAAAATAAATTTTAAAAATATGTAAACGGGTCAAAAACGCGTACATATATAGAACTTACTTGTAAAAGTTCGACGTTTTGGCCAAGTTACATTGACCGTGGTTACGAGCGGACTCTCCGCTCGTTTATTATATATTTTTTTTAAATTTACATTCAATATACAGACGAAGAAAACTAGTTATTTTGCAAATTTCTGCGAATTTTTAAGTGTAATTTGCGATGTCACTGAAAAGGAAAACAAACAGGAAGCGGTGTAAAAAATGGAACAAACTTACCATAGGTCTGAAAAATAATGAAGACCCCACCACCACCACCCGTTTCATTATTACTAGCGCATTCGATATTTGATTTGTCATTTTATGCAAATTTTCTTTTAGAGTCTAGACATTTAACATAAATTTTAGCTTACCTTAAATATTTTTTCCTGTTCCAGCGAATATCCTGGTAGCTTCACAATATCTTGGCCTATCGCCGTCTCCTCGTTGTTGGTGGCGGCTGTACTCTTCACAAACACGCTACTCTTGGAGTAGCGTCTGATGAGTATATTACCAGCGTCGTCCATTTTTATTTTAACACCCTGAAAAGAACAAATTATAAGAAGAGATTTTAACTAATTACGTTTGATTATTTATCTAACTTAAGTTTGAAATTAGGCAAGAAAAACATACAAAGAGTTCAGATCTACTCCTAATTAAAGTCTCAAGAATGAAACATATAATATGTAGCTTCTAGGTTTTGATCTACCTGTTTTTATTTTTAAGTTTATAGTTAGAATTAGGTTATCTAAAAGTTCAAATTAATACTCGTAATAAGACTGGTTTAATCATGATTTTAAATATGCCGCAATATTGTCAATGCTTGCCATTGTCGTTTTCCACTTTGAAGGGTATCCGGTAGACTTATGCATGTGGTATTACCATCTCGCCACATGGATACTAATGCATCATTAACATATTTGGTGTCTATAGGCGATGGTTTCTCTTTTCATTATGAGAGCCATGTGCTATCATGTGCATGTTTGCTATCTAATGGCATAAAAAACTAAGCATGAAGTAACTTTCCAACGCAATCATTTTAGAGGTAAATCTCTGAATGATCAAATGATTTTTTTATATCACAAGATAGTAAACAAGCAGATGTCTCCCCTAATGGAAAGATACAATTATCGCCTATAGACGCCGAAAATGTTAATGGTACGTTGCTATTCGAGTGGCGTTGTTTAATGCCATCGGCATAATTTTACCGGTTATCTTATCTTACAAAGCGAAACACAACAGTGTCAAGCACTGACGCTATTGCAGCAGGAATAGGCGAAATAAGGCGAAAGTACCAAACCCAGGCGAGACAAAGCAGAGCTTTATGACCTAGCAGCCATGGTAGAACTCGCATAGCCAATCATTCGCCTCTTACGAACTGCGTGGCAGAATGGCAGCTGGTCTATTGTTCAAAAGATCCCGGACCAACACGGAGGTTTTTAGTCGAATTTTAAACGTCGATTAAAACTGCAAACCCCAACTCCTAATATATGATATTTATTTATTTTATTTTATTACCGACAATGCAATGAGATTAACGACCATGTGTGTGATTAGTGACAACTGAAAAATTGATTAATTTTAAATAATCAAGTAATTGATATTACAATCTGTCCCAGTTTCCATTGTAACTGTGTATGTCAGCATTAAATAAGTCTGGAGCCGTGATCTCTGATAAACAGGGTGATTCACCTTTAACCGAGTGAGTACGGTACTTGTCTTTGTAAAAACCGTTATCGATGAGGTATGTCCTTGACATTTTTTGTTTAAATTTAATGGTTTATTTTGGTGATTAGACTTAACCTTGAATGATGCTGTCATCTCTAGACATAACATGGATAAACACTCGTATTATTAGACGCACATCAATCAGAAATGTTTAATCAATACGCAAATATATAGTAGTAATATCTTTATAGGTTTTTATTAGTTATTTTCCGTATTCTACTAATTCATAATAATATTAATTATAAATGCGAAAATAATTATCTGTCTAACTGTCTCTTCTTCACGCCTGAGCCACTGAACCGATTTGGATGAAATTTTGGTACAAAGATAGTTTGAAACCCGAGATAGGACATAGGATAGTTTTTATTCCGGTAATCTTGTGGCAGCGAGAACTATGCGGGTAAAACTACTTATATTTTAGAAGTTAGGGTACTTTTATTTTAGAAGTTTTACCACGCAGGCTAAATCGCGGGCAGAGCTAGTGTAAAATAAATGTGTATGTTTAGATGTTTGTTAGTCAATCACGTAAAAATAGTCGCAAAGGATTTTGTAACCCCGTGATAGCCTGACCCCCCTTTTGAAGAATAGACCATTTGCAATTCTGCCAGGCAGGTCGTAAGAGGCGACCGACTGACTATACGTGCCACTATCATCATGACTACTAGATGGTAGAGTTCCGCAACGTCACGCCCGGGTATTTGTTCTATTCCTGCCGCAATAGCTTAAGTGATTGTTACTGTCATGTTCCAGCTGTTGGGAGAGTAAGTTGGTCCGCCGGATAGCACCTTTCCTTTCAAATCTTTGATGTCTATGGGGTATAGTTTCTCTTTCCTTTGGGAAAGCTATCAGCTTTTTTGGTATTTTATGATATATAAAAAATATGGTTGGATATACGGCTATTTTTATGTGATTGACTAGCAAACGCTAGTCCATCACATCAAAATTGCCTTTTATGTGATTGACTTTAGTTTTAAACTCAATGTCCAGACTTCATTTGTAAACTATTCCTTTATCCTAAAAACTGTATCTCGCAGTGGACTCCGGTGCGAACTATGTAAAAAAACAGCCACGTCCAAATCCCTGACCAAGTAAAAACAAACGCATCTAGTGCACCACGATGAACTAACAGTATTTAGCTTAGATGAAGGAAACTACTACTAGATATGAAATAACCAAGGGAAAACCGTGTCATTTCGTCCCTTACAATGGCGGACTAAAAGAACAGCTGTTTACTGTCTATATAACAATTGATAAACTGTTTCAGGTAACGTTAATTTTCTTAAATGATTTGAAATTAGAACACTGACAAAATTGTTGTAGTTTTGTCTATTATGAAAATTTTAACTTGTTAGACAGAGATAAAGCCATTTTTATTTGTTCAACGTTGGAATGCATCCAATTTTATAATTTTGATCGTTTATGGAAATTAATGCCAAGTTCTTATCTTTCTCTTGTCAAAGGTATTTAGTCATATTAGAGATCGCTTGTGGCCTAAATTCGGTCATAGGCTAAACATTAAAACCTCTTTTTTAAGTCTGACAACTGACTTAAGTCAGTAAAGCCGTAAGCCTTAACTACTTAAGCCGTAAAGAAAATATTATCAATGTGTGTGAATATTATCATGTATGTCACATTAATATAGTGTGTGTAATGTTTATTTTTATTAATTTAATGTTTTTCTAATGCATTTTATTAAAAAATATTAGGTTTCGGCACTCCTCTACTATGTAAACTTTAACTGCGGAAATTTCATACCCTCCGTTCGAGCAATTGTCTTAAAAAGGGGTCAAAAGTTTTTCCTTCACGTATTAATATAGTCATATGATGTGTCAGGTGGCCAATTGGTGACAGACAAATCTACCATATTATATCCAGTCCTTAGATAAATAATTGGTCTTGCTGTGCTTGACTAGATACCGACGACGTACTTGTCGAATGCGGCAACAAACACTACGCCGAAACCGGCGTACCCGATTCAGTCACCAATCAAAATGCAAGCTCTAACGGCCTGGCCACGGGAAATTCCCGCCCGCGATATTTCGCGCGGTGCGAACGGCGAAGCGTTTAGCGTCTGAAACAAATGTATGGGAAAGTACTAAACATGCCACGCGGTTTGGCGGCGAGGTGACCGACGAATTATCGCCGCCGGCGCCGCAGCCGCCGGTTCGTGTGGCCGGGCGGTAAGAGTACCTACTCACTATTATCCATTTGCATACTGTCATATCACACACACTACAATACTGAGTTGCCGCATTCACGGGGTTGTTGTTTTTTGATAGTGCGGTATCTTGTCAAGCGCCGCGAGACCAATCTATCTAATATAATCTAATCAGTTTCGATAAAAGTGAAAATACATTGATATATCAAAAAAAAAAATCCAAAAAAAATAATTAATTTCGATAAAAAACACAACATGTAATTAGTACATTTATTGAAGCCTTCTTTTAAGTAAACAATATACTTGTGACAGAATACTTCTCTGTTCCATACCTAGAAATAACTATGTACATCTTATTATTGACATGAGTTAATTAGCAAATATTATTATAATTAATTAAAGTATTTAGTATTATTATATTATATTAAACGTTGATATATAAAATATCCAAAGTGAAAACCCTTTTACTTTTTTAAACGAAATCGGTTTAAAGTCATGAACTTACTGCGTCTATATCGAAGCGTCGCCATATAGTGTGGTGTCTAGTGTCTACTAACTACACAGTGTACCCCGCTGAATTACAAAAGTTTTTGGTGGATCCCACGGGAACAACTTATTTTTCCGAGTATGACAAGACACGGGATAAAAAGTATCCTTTGTGCTATTCCAGGTCATCATCTACTTGTGTGCCGCATTAATAATATTAGTATATATACTATATACCAGTAGACCATGTGCAATATTATACCATAAATACTGCCTAACTAGTATAATATGTACATACCGAAGGTTGTTCAGTACTTGATACTGAATATGTAAAAATGTAGGTTCTTAAATTTGACTTATCTATATTTATAAAAATTAATGTCGGTCTGTGTGTCTTTTATAGAATCTTAAACTATGCATTTGTTCAAGTGATGATCTTTCGCAAAGTTGTCGTGCATGAGCCTACGAAGGTTTCTGTGTTGGTAATGTAATGTATGGCAACGCGGGCAGTGTACAGTTAGTTATTAAATAAAAAGGTTTATGAACGGACTCCCGCACACAGATATTAAAGTTCGTTGTTTACAAACATTGAATTACCGAACTCAGAACTAGACTGGTTAGGGCGCAGCGCATTGACTGACTTTTTAAATATTTCTATACTTATTTCGCAGAGATTTACATAGTAGCTAAGCAATATTCTCTTGATTTCTTTATTAATTTTTATTGAATTGGCAGGCATACTCGTATGTCGAGTGGGCTACCTGATGAAAAGAGGTGACTAAGAGTGACGATGACTAAGAGGTTCAAGAGATCTGGTAAGAATAGGCTTGTTGACAAGGCGCTCCAATCTGCTTTGGATTTTGTCTAATTAGAGGGGTTGATACCGGGGAGCACCGGACTAAAGGGGTGAACAGTAGTCTATGTGCGGCCGAACTTTCGCTTTATAGAACATTACTATATGTCCATTGGCCAGGCTTGATGTACCGTCTAGTACGATTCAACATCTCCAGTTTCTTGAAAGCCAACTTAGCTTTATTCTATAAATTAAAACGAAACTGGACGTCGATTGCGGTTTCCACACCAAAAATATTAATACTGTTAGAGATGGTATGGGAGGGCCATGAAAAATAGAGAAGCTTTGGTAAAAGGGTTCATTTATTATATGTTATTGATTATATACATATATTCAGAAAAATTAACTATCCTGTGTCTTTGTCCTACAATATTTTATCAGTCAACTTGTAGGTATATATATTAAATCAAAAATTTATCTAACAATTCATTATCCATCGGAAATAGATCAAGTAAGCAATTTGTAACTCGGACGGACTGGAAGCACCGTGCAGTAATTAGGCGGCAGTGGGAAGTTAAATAAGATTGGCGAAACGTTGCTAATTGTCACGATGTTCAGGAATACCTAGTGAGCGTCCGTCCATGAATAATTAATTCTGTTACAAGACACATGTTAATAAAACATGTCATACGGTATGCAAGTTAGAATTTAAATTGGGAACGAGATGATAACCGTTAGACAATTCAAATGTTGAGGGATTTTGATACCGTTGGAAAACTAACGATATTTACTAGCATTTTCTATACTTTCCGCCGTCGGAACTTAGTGAAATTCCTTTATTGTTACACACACACACACACACACACACACACAATCACTAGTACTTTAATTTTACTCCACAACATATTTTCAGTATATCACTCAACCGGTTTCACTTGTTAAGCATCTTTAGGATGTAATATACTTAAGTGATTATTATTATAAAGTTTTGATGTGAAATTAAATTATTTTTTTAATTCTTTTATTTAATAGAGATTTTTTTCATATAATGAAAGTGTCAATCTCATCGTAACTTATTCTAAGTTAAACTTATAACTTTGTCTTAGATCTAGATTGCTTACATAAATGTATACAGCATCCTAGCTGCGCCAGATGTTGGTTCAGCGAAGACACTATTATACAGACCCACATTATTTTTACTTAGCTTATTTATATTAATAAATCGTGTACGTTTCTCTGCGTTCCTGACACATTCCCCTAAAATGTGTTGAACATCATCTATATTTTCACACGAAATTAAAATACAAGTGATTAGTCAATTGTGTAACAATATTGACTAGCGTTCACTTCTGGTCAAAATTCAACCATAATTCTATGACTACATTTGTACCATAGACTAAAAAATTAAATATTTTCTAAGTTTGACAACATAGTACACCGTATATATTATGATATGTGGCAAATGAATGATAGTGTGTAATATTTATTTTTTAATTTCATATATATTTTAATGTTATTTAAATAAATATATAATCTTTCTGCACTTTATCACGAAGCAAACTTTAACCGTGCCAAACTTCATACTCCTGTGTTGGCGTAATTGTCGTTAAAAAGGTTACAACATTTTCTCTTCACGTATTAATTTGTAGATGCCTTGATATTACTCTAAGATACGAAATGTAGAAACCAGGCGATCAATCTTATTTGAATTTTTGTCTAAAAAGTTTCCACGAAATAGCATGAAATAAGCTTCGATCAAAAATAACTTGATCGGAGGAAATAAGGGAGCAAAAATGGCGCTAGTGTGGCAAAGGGTTTGATATGGAGTTAAATGTTTTAAAACAATTGAAATTTTTTGATTGGCTATGTAATTCAGCTATTTTTGGCGTATTCTTTAAAAATGGTCTATTGATTGGCACTGCAATAGCATTTTTCTTTTTCAGAGGTTTAGTTTTCCGTTTTAGAGGTTGATGGTTTAGAGATACAATTACATTGTACTATTGTCTACACTCAATAGATTAGGAGGCTTTTTAGTTTAGAATAATAAAGAGAGTCTTCTAAGAAAAAATAATTAAGTATCATCAATTATAAACACAGGCAGATTTGTATGAATGTGGTATTCGGTGTCGATTTTTATAGCGTACTCAATTTCCATGGGATTTTATTTTAAATTTGTATTCAGTGATAAATAGCACTTGTAATATCATGAAATTTATAGTAGTAAAATGGTGATTGACTTTTTATTGATTCAGTATATCTTTTTGCTGTCTTAAATAATGTTCTTAGGTCAGGAAAGTAGGATAAAATAAAGGAATTTACTGTCATCACAATAATGAAGATGATTTATTTGGTATTCCAGATGACATTGCAGATTCTATAGATGTTTGTTTGAAACCACTGACACCGATCACTGAAAAAAAGAGACGACTCCATTTTTGTTATTAATTTTTTTACGAAAAAAAGATTGCATTTAATTGTACAATCAATCGCCCTATATACTATATTATAAAGAGATAAAATCTGTAAGTTTGTTTGAAGGAAACAATTTTTGGAACTACTAAACCAATTCTAAAAATTCTTTCATTTCTAAAAAGTTACATTGTTTTTGAATGGGTCTTAGCTCTATTTTTATCCTTATTTTTCCGCGGGATTGCGTTACATCGCGAGTTCTTGCTAGTATTAGTTATTAAAAAATACATACGAAATATGTCAATTGCAACACCAAATATATCACAAATTACATAAAAGAACTAATAATACAAAAACTGTAGCCATTTTAAAACCTAATGTGCTTAATAATAACCGAGGAGGTCAAATGAGTTAAAATCTTGACCTTACAGACATCATAAAATTAAATAATACTGTATAGCTAATCAGTTTTGGTCCAGAAGCAATGATTAGACATGGATAATAAAATGTTGATTATTTTTATTGCTCTTTGTACAAATTACTATACCTAATAATATACTTAATAAAGTCTGACAAATATAAAATAATTTATAAATTTGGATTATAGAACCAAGAGAATATAAATATAGAACCTACTCGAAATAGTAAAGTTAATGTTTGGATATTGTTTGTTTATTTTGCAAAAAAAGAAAGAAAAATTTCATATGTAAACTACAAATGAGTTTAAGAGCATTCTATTCATGGAGAATGTTTTATAAAATTAATTAGAAAACTGCAAGGATTCAGTAGAAGTAGATGACAAAAATGTGTAAAAGCAAATTTTTAGTGGGGTTGCGAAAAGAATATTTATAAAATACTAGTATTATAAAAGTTTTTGGTGAATCCCGCGGGATAATTTAATTTTTCCGGGGAAAAAAGCCTATTCCAGGTTATCATCTACCTGTGTGCCAAATTTCATTCAAATCCGTTTGGTAGTTTTTGCGTGATTGAGTAACAAACATTAATCCAAACATCCAAACTTTCACATTTACAATATTAATATAGATCTAATCATGGATTATGTCATTTATCCTAAATAACATAAACATTGAAACGAAAATTTGTATATATTTTTATTATACACCGAGAGGGCCCATTAAGCATATTATTTGGCAATAGATTTCTCTAAATATTTTAAAGGATAACAATAAGAATTCCAATTATGGTTTTCAAAGTAAAAAAAGTAAAAAATTGAAAAGAATAACGTCTATTGGTTTATTTACTATAAGAAAAATGATAAGAGAACATTTACAACTATACATGGTAAAAATAAGTAAGATCAGAAGACTCTATTTATTCTGACAAAAAATAATCGTAGAAATCAAGATGGAAAATAATAATTAAAGAGTGAAAAGAAAGTAAAAAACAAAACTTTTTTCTACCTCCATCTTATCAATAATATTAAGACTTCCTCATCAAGCGAATCTCTTGCTACATGCCTCTCTTTATTTCTTATTATCATAATCTCTTATATATATATATATATATATATATATATATATATATATATATATATATATATATGTATATTCAATATTCATTGTTAAGGCTACCCTACTTGTTTTTTACGGAACTTGAATAAACAAATGAGACCTTGTGCTCGACAGCTCGTTAGTGCAATGTGAATGTCAAAAATATTTCGCTTCTATTGTTCGATTCTATTGTAATCCTCATTTTTTATTAGCTTCATTTAAACAAAATACTTCCATCTCATTTGATTTATGCAAGATAAGTTGATTTTTTATTTTGCGTTTTACATGATTAATTTTTTATTGATTGTTTGTATTTGTGTCATCGTTGTGGTCTTACTTGGTATGTTTATTCTAAACTTTATTATTACTATATTCCATTACTAACTATTTAAGACACAAGACGCATTTATATTCAACAACTTAAAAGCTAATAACTCTACAAATCTCGACATTTCAACCAAGTTATATTAAGTGTGTCCATAAGAAATATAAAATTAATTACCTAATCGTTTAAATAATAAAGGAATATGTTTTAATTTATATATCTTTATATATTTTAGGAAAATCAAACATAGAAATAGCTCATAATATTTCAAAATATTTAAATATTAAATTGTATTAAATAATATACCATCTGAGTAAAATACCACTCCTGGTGGAAAAATGGTTTACTTTTTCCACCAGGAGAATCATTTAGTTTTTTGCTATCTTATAATAATCAATTTCAATTTTTTTTATAAATTTATATAGGACAATAATAAAAAATATAATTTGTTTACTTAAAAATAACAGTCTTAAAAATCTGTTAAAAATAGCACTGAGGTCAGCTTATCAGGCACGCCTAATATTTTTTGTACTTCTGACTATTGTTAGCAGACGATAATTGGATAGAAATACAACAAAAACAATTTAGTTAATGTCGACATGTTTAAATAAATTGACTTATTGTAACGTTTGTTTTACAATAATTTGATGATTGCGCATCAAAGTTTTTTATCTACATGATAACGTCATCTACAGGGGCTTCTATGAATGAAGGTTAAAATACTTATGAACTTGCGATTTTCCATGTAGTCAGCTATGTGATGTAAAGATGTTTGTGAATGCCACAGAAAAGTGTATTTCTTTTAAAAGTACCGTCTTAAATCTGTATGTACTCTATCGTGATAACAAATTTAATATTTCATCAGCAACAAACAAATGCATATACACGCAAACAATCATTTTTAATATTGGGGTATCTTAGGCTTCTGTCCGCTTCGTTATGTAGCTTATGGAAACTGATTTTTTTTGGTCTGTAAAGTGTTCCCCAAGTCAAGACATAATTTAACTGTGTTAAGTGCAAAGCAAATTTGGCCAGAATTTGAAATATGACTTTATGAGTCGTCTTAACGTTATTGACATACGGATTGAATTGGAATATTAACATGTCTATAGACGACGATTGGCGGTTTTTATTAGAAGAGCTATACGCTTGTTGGCTGTCCTATGATGTGTATTTTTTATATCATATGATAGCAAACAAACAGATAGCTCACCTCACGGAAAGAGAAACCATCGCCTATAGACACCAAAAATGTTAATAGTGCGTTGCTATCTGTGTCGTGGGATGGCAGTGTCACATGCATTAGTCTGCCGGCTACCCTACCCTCCAAACCAGGACACGAGAATGACAAGCATTGACCCTATTCCTACCGCAATAGCGTCAATAGCGTCAATGGCATTGACGTTATTGCAGCAGGAATACCGTCAATGCTTGTTCTGTCGTGTTCCAAACAAACTAAATGTTCGTAAATAAATACAACTCGAGTTACGAGTTACGAGATACACACATAAAATTTAGAATTGTCAAAAATGAATCAACCAGACATACCAGAAAATCAAATAATAAATGTATTCGGACAGGAGAAATAACGACTGAATTTAGGAGAGCAAATGTGTAGTAGATGAACGAATAGCAACACAAGTATACGGTTGAGTTCTGCAACCTCTCGTCCAAATTTTATACGTTTGCGTTTCTTTTTTCTGCTGGAACACCATCATCATTCGCCACCATAGTAGTTCAGTTTGGAGTGTAAATTAGCTGCTAGCCAGCGTAAGCATAAGAATGTACAGTTAATTCTACTACTAACATGTGTACTAGTTTGCTGTTTTATGTCATAAAAAAGAAAAAAATAATTCTCATTTCATGTTTAGAATAAAAACAGCTATTGTAGTTATCACAAAATAAATACTACTTATTATATATGTATACAGAAAATAACAAAACAATACTAAGCATAAAAATAAAGAACATACAAATAACATTATATAGGATTTGTTGGGACGTGATAATGTCGAGCAATGGACTGCATAGCTAGTTTCCAACAAACTATTTGATACAGTTATGTCATGTCCTAAAAATGATGCCCTCAAATTAATATTAACCATGTACTCGTAACATTTGAATTCATCAAGCAGACGCTCTAATATTCCGACATCTATGTTCGTGTTTTGGAACGTAATGATCGTTTTAATGTGTGGGCGTTTCTTTAGTTTTATTTAATGTTTGACCATCGATCAAATCATCTTCGTTTAATGGTATTACATCATATTTTAGACTCATTGGACTTTCGTAATATTCTTTTTTATATTATTGTATGGTTGCCTGTGAATCTATGTTGCTATTTGTCGATCGGATTGTTTATATTTTTAGTACCTTAAAAACCCTAATTAATTAATATGTGAAGTGTTATTATTACCTGTCCTATGTGTTTCTTGAGTTCTTCGGTTTTTGGATCTCTGTGTGGGTTGTCAAATCCGCAAAGACCGATTCTGTAAAGATCGAAAATATATTTAATATTACATTCAAATCTAAATTTTACAATGTGGTATATTTCTGTCTAACAGGTGTCTCTTTTGACCAGAAAACCTTCCAAAATCAATCATTTTGGTGAAAGCCTTTTATGATGAACAAACCATATAGCAGTTTATAAAAGACAAAAACAATTAGTCAAGTATTATGGCACAACTATCATCACTCCTAGAGGATAAAGTTTTGCCTTCGTTTTATGTCACTGTCTTCCCAATGACTAATGCTGTAGTTAACTACTACTTTTTACCATGTATTCTGTTTTGAGGGCAGGGTACCCAGTAAACTTCTGTCTTTACATTTTTACCACATACCATAAATATCTCTATTTACTATAACATATATAAATAAATTCTTAACACGTAATACATATTTTTCACAATGATTTTTGCATCGTTTGGAGAATAGCCAATTGCCATTAGAATAAGTTATGGTAAATCCCAATATAATAATATAATATACATCCAACAAACCACAAGGCTAATTTACTTTGTCTCAATGCAGGTTAAATTATTACTTGTCATATAAATGTAAATACAGATGTATCGGAGATTCAAGAATCTGAAGGCGTCATAATTGTACCTACACATGTAAATACACAAATGAATGTTGACTGCATGAGTCAACCAAACATTTTTAGGCATACATTTGATCAGAGGAAATGATCGAATTTAATTAAGCTTACGTGTATTTTTTGCTAGAATCAATATATACTGTTATATAATAAAGTGATCTTTAAAAGATTTTGAATTGGGCGAGAAACTTTACTGTTGAAATTTACACATGTTGGATATTGTGAAAATTATTATCTGAAATGAAGAAGAAAAGTTCTAAACGATTATCATCGTCAGATCATTGATTTTTCAATCAATGGTAAATAAAAACGACCTTATAATGTACAATGTGTTAAAAGGTGAATGGTAAATACCTAAAACATTTTTCAAAGATGTTTCGCCACAAGGCCTGACGATACGATAATTATATAAATCCCTCAGGCTTTAATTAATTAAAAATAGTGATGCACTGCAAGTAATTTTTAATATTAATATGAATTTGTATTCAATGCTTCAAATATATTTAGTTAAGATCATAAAAATAGGCACATATTTCTAAAATAATCTTGTTGTAACTTGAATATCATATTGCATTATAGATATTAGCTTATCAAACGTAATATTTCAGTCGAATACAAATCAAATGAAAATGAATTTCATACAATCTACGATAGTGTAAATAATTTGTTTCGATATTACGAGTGTCTTGTTTGCTATTTGGTTCTCATGTAACAAATTAAAGAATGACGCCAGAGGAATTTGTCAGGCTTTAGAAGTTTCGTCACGTATGGTATCGGAATATTGTTTTCTGAAAACCGTTCTTCGCTTGCCCTGAGAATCAACATTTGTCTCATTATTATTCTAAATGTGGACTTGCTCCGAACAATGCTTACTGATAGGCAATTTCTATTTGGCTATGAATTTTGTTCTCCGACTTGGTACAAGAATTTTGTTAATTTATTTTTGGGTTATTGGGTTTTAATTAAACTTTTATTGCCTCCTACTCGTAAGTCCAATAGTAAATCTGATCGCTTCAGATCAACCGGATTTCGGGTTTCGATTATCTTGCACATGGGGTTCACCAGGATTACTTTCAGGGTGGTACATATGCCTCAACAGTCTACACATCATGCGTATACATATTTTATGCATATTTTATTTCCTGACAGAGAGCGCAAGCGCACCCCATGTACCTTGCTTTGGCGCCCATGCTCTTGCATATTCAGATTAGCATGGTTTATCTATTTGTTGGCTTAATTAATGGTAACCTTCATGGCTGCATTTGCCGACTCTAATGACTATTGTACGTCTAATAACGGAGCGCTGAAGGAGTTATCTACTCTCAACATATCCAGGTCAAGTAATTTTCTGGATTTAAACTGTTTTAATTGTATTCATATTTCACGATTACAATGATACACACACAGATATAAATACACGGTACACGGATATAAATAATAAGCCTTTTATAATCACATTTAATACTTGATGTATTGATTTCCCCGTGCTGTTCTCGGGCTCCTTTGAAGAATAGGCCAACTGCTGTTCTGCCAGTCAGGTCGTAAAAGGCGACCGATTGTGTTACGAGTCACTTACATCGTGGCTACTAGGTGGTAGAGTTCTGCATTCTCTCGCCCGGGTCTGGTACCACCGCCTTACCTATTCCTGCCGCAATAGCGTCAGCGCTTGTTACTGTCGTGTTCCGGTTTAGAGGTTAAGGTAGTCGGTAAACTTATGCACGTGGCATAAGACCTTGCCACAAGATAGCAACGCACCATTAATACCTTTGGTGTCTATAGGCGATGGTGGACTCTTTCCATCAGGAGACCCATCTGCTTGTTTGCTATCTTATGCTATAAAAAAAGTACCACGATTATGCTCGAAATACTTAACGTATCTGTACCTTTTTTATAGCTTTAGTATGTTACGGGTCTGTTTCCTATTGAAAATTACTATCTAATTGTCATTTAATTATTTCTTAAATGAAACGATCGTTATAAGACGTGCACTTTTCGATTTTCCGAATTTTTTGTTTTTATTTGCAATAACCGGAACCGACAGCTTTACAAGTTATGTCAAAGTTAAGAAACCAGTTATCACAAGAATGATAGACGTTATCAGGTTGATTCCGGTTTAGAGGGTAAGGTAGCCGGTAAACTTATGCATGTGATATGACCAAACCTGCTAGAGAAATGAACTATTATTTTTTTGTTATCTATAGCCGAGGATAAATCTTTTCATCAGGAGAAGCTGACAAAGCTGACAAATTCATGCTTGTTTGCTTTCCTATGTAATGAGAAAAAATGTTAGTGTCATTCACAGCCCTAGTAAATGTAAATTTAACATTCCCAGAACGTATATTCATTTCGCACATCAGTTCCTAACGGTATTTTTTGTAATATGATATTGGACAAAAGGTACTAATAAATTTTATATAACAACCTAAAAGCACAAGGTAATACGTCACGCACGTGAACATGTTCAGTTGAATTAACCGTAGTTCCAAGTCCTTTGGTATGCGAGCTATGTAAAGAAAGAGGTCAAGCGTTGTAATTCATGTGATTTGCAGGAGGACAAATTGACAACAACTAAATTATGTAGAAGTGTATAATAAACAATATGATTGTACTTTACAACACGCTAAAAAGATTTTTAAGGAAAATGACCGTGGTCCGGCCTACTTTCAAGTTTTTTTTTATATCATAAGATAGCAAACAAGCAGATGGGTCTCTTGATGGAATGAGTCAATACCATCGCCAATAGACACCAAAGATGTTAATGGTGCGTTGCTATCTTGTGGCGAGGTCTAATGCCACATGCATAAGTTTACCGGCTACCTTACCCTCCAAACCGGAACACGACAGTGACTAGCACTGAGGCTATTGCGGCAGGAATAGGTAAGGCGGTGGTACCTGACCCGGGTGAGACAATGCAGAACTCTACCACTAAGTCGCCACGATGGTAGTGAGTCGCAAAGCCAATCGGTCGCTTTTTACGACCTGCCTGGCAGAACGGCAGTTGGTCTATTCTTCAAAGGAGCCCGGAACCAACACGGGGAAAAAAGGAACAGAAAATCTTTTATCTGATAAAGGTGAACGATTAACCAAATCTATCATTATCGTGACTACTTTGTGGTAGAGTTCTATAACGTCTCGCACGAGTTTGGTGGTACCACTTTAACTTTTCCTTTATACATATTTATCTTTTCCTACAGGTTCAGTGCTTGTCCCTGTTATATTCTTTTTGTTTTATTGCTTTTTCATATTTACCAAAAATAATCTTTTTTTACATAATAGCAAACAAGCTGATGTTTCTCCTTATAAAACGGTATACCATTTGCCTATAGTCACCAAAATTTTTTATGGTGCGTTGCCATTCGTTGCCTCGCGCATACTTTGCTGACTATCTTACCCTACAAACTGGAGTACGATAGTGACAAATATCAACGTTGTTTAAAGCAATTTAATGTACAACCAGGAAATTTAAGGTACAAATCCGGTGAGATGCACGGTGAAAGATGCAACAGATAGCAGTCATGATGTTGGAGGTAAGTTTGGCATTAGTTTGCTTCAAATTTTCAACGAATTGAGAATATTCTTTTCATGTTTGATAAAAAAGTCAACATTAAGCAATATACATTTACTTGTGTATTATAATACCTTGCACAACGTAAGCGTCTTGGAGCTAATGGTCAATTATAACAAAGCCAGATTATTTGATAAAAAATATTTGGGTCTGAATAACTGCAGTACGTGAACTAAGGTATTGTTAATTTTGCATTATGTGAAGCTAGATGTCGTGACATAGTTGACCTTTAATATTTCACAGGTAAATGATAAAGTTTTGACCTTATTACAACCTCTATTGAACGAGGAAATAAGAATAATAGATATTCGATTTTAGTGTTATGTTGTAAAAATCGAATATTCGATTATAAAACTTGTAAGTCGTAACATTTTAAAGGTGTATTGAGTAAATTGGAATGGATACATATGGTAGCATAGCTGTTCTGTGCGACTTTGTCTTATGATGGAGCCGCATTTACGTCTATCGTCACAAAGGTTCGTGCAATGACACGATAAATGCAGATGTGACCGGCTATTATCGGTTATTTTCGCATACATTCAAGACTGCGTGTGCCTTAGCGCGCATATAACTTCGGGACGATAGATACAAGTGCGGCTCCAGCATGACCAAAGCATATTATTAATAATACCTCTTTAATGTACACCATGCACGAAAAAAAAACTCTAAAGTACATATTAACACCTTTGGTGTCTATAGGCGATGGTTGACTCCCTCTATCAGATGACCCATCTGCTTATTTGCTATCGTATAAAAATATCTATATATAATTATATGCTATCTATATATAATATAGATATATATAAATATCTATATATAATTATATGCTATCGAGTAAAAATACATCGCGGTCAGATTAACTTGACGAATGCCGCTGATGACGTCATTTGGCGCAAAACGTAACAATAATGTCCAAAAACAATATAAAAATAACAGAAAACTAACCAAATTATTTAGCCGCGTATCGGTAACAAAACTGCTAGCTATGGCCATACTGACACTTATATTATTAACCGGGCGAGCTAAGGGAAGCTCCGCCTTCGATTCCAGAGATGCGTTAAGTTAATGTGACCGCGTTGTATGTATATTAAAAAATACAATATTAATAATATGCTAACAAGAAAGAAATACAAAATGGCTGTATTGTCACATCTAACTCAGGTGCACGGTTATTGTTTAAATTGACAGTTTTTATTTTATCTGTTTGTAAAGTAAATAATATACATAAATATATATTAGTTACTTACTATATAGCTGCAGCTGCAGCTGCGTTACTTGGTATATAGCTGCATTATCACTTAGTAACACAGGCTTATGTTACTCAGTGATAATATTTTATAATGGTCAATAATTTTTAAAATCATTTTAGTCGTTTTTTTTAGATCATAAGATAGCAAACAAGCAGATGGGTCTCCTGCTGGAAAGAGTCAACCATCGCTAATAGACACCAAAGATATTAATGGTGCGTTGCTATCTTGTGGCGAGGTCTAATGCCACATGCATAAGTTTACCGGCTACCTTACCTTCCAAACCGGAACACGACAGCGACAAGCACTGACGCTATTGCGGCAGGAATAGGACCCGGGCGAGACAATGCAGAACTCTACCACCTAGTCGAGTTTTTGGGGGTATCCATTACAAACAAACAAATCTTACCTATTTATAGTATTAGTAAATAGATAACTGTTCTGATTGTAAGGCGATTAAAGGTTGTATAATGTATTTACTGAATGCCAATTCTCTTAAGGGTAACGAGAACTCAGTAACTCCTCACTAAAACCTCAGCTAAAATAAATTTTCTACTACTACGTGTATGCGCGCTGCGCTGCGCGGTGCGCTATAAAAATTCAAAATAAAATCATAAAAAATATTCTATTCTATTCTAAAAGCGGTTTCTGTTTTATTGACAATGCTAACATTTTTCCAAACGTCTTTATACATAAAAAATAGAAATATGCCATGTTGTAATATTTTATTGTACCAAACATAGACTTACATGGTGCAAAACAAGAAGACGAAGCTAAAAAAATACCACCATAAGGACTTTATTTCAACGGTAAGTACACTTTGTATTTCTGGGTGTACTTAAATGCAAGAAATAGAAAATGTATGATAGAGTAAGACACACAAAAAGTCATCCCGACCTTTGAAAGAGAAAAGAAATAAGAATTTGGTACTCACACTGATTAAACTGGATACGCCTTTTAAGGCAATTTCTTGGGTTGTCAGCGTGCTTGCATTTACACCCAGAAATACAAAGTTACCGATGAGTTAAAATCACTCCAGATGTATTCCTTAAGCCTTACCTTTTTATTCGACATGATATAATATATCTACAAGCTTTTGACATTTACATAAATTTGCTCATATGAGCGGCTACGCATTTTGCGCCCAACACCGTGTCTATTAGGATTCGTGTGGTCTGTGGTTACTCGTTTCTCTATTTAACCTATTTTTAAACATGTGCACCAAATGTAAGTTCTATCTTTTCCGATAAACGGAACATTTTCATTTACATACGCACTTATGACACATCTACTCTATCCATATAGTTTGACTGGTAAAAGATTGTACATACTGAAGGAGAGTGTTCAGTATTTAATTTTAATACCGAATATGTAAAAAATAGGAACTTAAATTTTGACCTAATTATCTAATAAAAATGTTTACGTATGGACATCCGCGTATAAATGACAAAGTTTATTGTTAACAAACAGCGATTTGCCGAACTTTTGTCTAGACTTGTTAACACGTCGCTGTCACTCACACGGTGACCATACTTTTTGAATATTATTACACTAATTGCGTTAAGGTTTACTATGTATTTAAGCAATATTCTTTTTATTATGTTTTAATTGGTGACGTATGAACATTATCTAGCATGTCCTATATACACATTGTTTCAGTCAATCTGTATATTATCTCCATTCTTGTATATTAGTTCCATGGTTTCGATTATTTAAAAAATTGGGGTATACATTAGATAACAACAGTAATTTTGAAATGAGTTATTAATAAAGTTCCATTAAAATTATCGACGGTTCGACGAACCACCTTAGAGAGGTGAACGGCGTCCTTGAGGGAACGTTAGCATAGCACTACCGTCATTTCGCGGGTGGCACCCGTTTGCCATTACAAAATTATACTAATAGTTAGAAAACATTTAAATATTTAATTGGCTTGTAAAATATGTTTATAACTATTAAAATTTGATATATATCTGATGGATATATGAATGGATGGTGTATGGCATAGTCGTTATATTTACATTAATTAGTTTTTTATGACTTGTAAAAAAATACAAAAACGGTGTTGCTTCGTCCACATTTTTGAAGTATACCGTTCGTCCTGCTGTCGTCATTAGCGACCTTGACTATGCAATTGATATGATGGAACTCGATTCCCGTTAGAGAAAAGCTTTTAATGTAATATACATAGGTAAATGTTTGTATTTGGGAGTTTGGGTGTATATTAAATATATTTAGTAAGCATATATTGTTAGTATCGTTGATTAATACCCATAATAGAAGCAAATATAATTAGCCTAACTTGACGTTATATCATTCATGTAATTTGTCTAGCGATATTTTTATATTTAGTGTATTTATAAGAGGATATAAATAAAATACCGAATAGTAGTGTTTGCAGCTTTGATGTAAGATATTGAGTTTTATTCAGCTTGAATAAAGTTTTAGGGATTTTGAGTGAGGTCACGTAACGTTTTTATTTAATTACTAATGTAGAGTTAATAATCTTAAATCCCAGTATAGTTCAACTTTCACTGAGCTGATTAACGGATGAAAAGTTTTTTATATCCAATTAAATATATTGTAAAAAAAGTTGACTAAAAAAATTCAATCCAGTCTTTTTTAAATATTTCACTGGTTTGGTTAATATATTAATTTCATACCAATCGAAAGTATGAAGTCAACTTTTTGAAATTGAATTATTTGACTTGAAATATATATTTTTTATTGGATATAAAATACTTTTCATCCATTAACCGGCTCGGTAAAGGGCGTCTTATAGTGGGATCCTATACTATAATTAAATCAAAATAACCGTATTAAGTCAGGTAAAAATATTCAGTTAAGGCCAACTTTATTTTTAAGCACGAAATAAATATTTTTGTAAAATATATGTGTCATTGTTTATTTTACAAAGATGTTTGTTATTCTTTTATATCAAGCAACCATATGACATATAACAAGTTTACGTACTTTCCAGAGAGTAAACCTTCCTAAACGACAATACATTATTCGTTACTTATTTTTTCTTACCTACTATAATTAAACCAAAACAACCGTATTAAATCAGGTAAAAATATTCAGTTAAGGGCGACTTTACTTTTAAGCACGAAATAAATATTTTTGTAAAATATATGTGTCACTGTTACTCTTTTATATCGAGCAACCATAAGCTATACGTATAACAGGTTAACGTACTTTCCAGAGAGTAAACCTTCCTAAAAGACAATACATTATTCGTTACTTATATTTTCTTCAGCCATAATATATCAGCCAGAATTATATTCTATAAATAATATTTTCGACTTCTTCTATACATCTTACGAAGAAAAGACCATTTTTCATTCAGTCAGTCATATTCTCAGGTTTTAATATCAATGCTTTTGTGTTTTGTGGGACAGTGTGGAATATAGCCTGTGAACAGGCAAAAAAACAAAAAAAAAACATAATAAATATCTTTGCTGTCACCAAGTGCCAACGTTGGAAAGTATCCAATTTATAGTCTGCAGTTATCACTTACTTATAAAAGAATCCTATACGTTATCTGCTTTCTTTCCATTTTGTATTTTCTTATATCATGATAACTGGCTCTCCTGGTGGAAAGAAAAGCCATCGTCAGCATACACCAAAGATATTAATAGTGCTTGATATCCGTGTGGCGGTATGGCAACGCTACATGTATAAGTACTAGCTACCCACTAAACTGGTACATAAAACTGACAATGCGATGATACCATTTCGTACTCAAGTGGGGATTTACTCGTTCGTACTATTATGAAACTCTACCATCTATGTAGTAGTGACGGTATTAGTGACAGTTTTTTTTACTGTCGATAAGGAAGCGTTTGACCACGATCTCGCCTGATGGTAAGCTAAGATGCGGCCTAGGCGAAGTTATAGGCAATCGTTCGCCATTTACGAATGCCTGGTAGAATAGCAGATGGTCTACTCTTCAAAGGCTGTCCAGATCAATACAGTGAAAATATATACGGAATAAATATGTTAGGTATAAACAGTAAAAAATTATAATTATGCAAAACTATTAAAAGACACTTGAATATTTAAAAAATATATTACATAGAATCATCAAAAGCAACCTTTGTAGAAGATAACCTTGTTATACTTTTTATACAACGAGAGTACTCGTAAGGAATGCAATAAATTAGTAAACCGATACAACTAGATGACCTTATCATTCAAAGTATTTGTGTAGGCAACTAAAGGATTCTAATAATCATTTTATTAACTCGTGAAACAAAAAGTTTGGATGCATTTTAAAGAATATTGCGCACGCACACGGTGTTTCAGGTTTAGAAAATAAGTTCATGAACAGAATAAGAACAGAAAGGTATTATTTTTTTATATCATAAGATAGGAAACAATTAATGCTTATGAAAAGAGACAACCATTGCCTCTACACACTAAAGATGTTATGGCGAGGTCTTAATGCTACATGCATAAGTTTACCAGCTAACAGAACTTCCAAACGGGAATATGACAGTGACAAGCACTGACGTTATTGCGCCAGCTGCAATAACGCCACAATAGGTAAAGCTGTGGTAATAGACCCAGGCGAGACAATTCAGAAGTCTACCACCTAGTAGCCACGATGGTAGTGAATCGCATAGCCAATCTTTCGACAAACTACCTGGCAGAACGGCAGATGGTCTTTCTTCAAAGGAAGCCCGGATCAATACAGGGGATGGTGGAACTCAAGCACGGAGAGACGTTGTATTATAACTGAGTAGGATGTTGCAGAACTCTACCACCCAGGTTATTCTTCTATCTCTTTTTTGGAAAGTCAGTTATAATGAAATGAAAGGAAATAAAATGAAAAGAAAATATTTATTTGCAAGAAAGTAGGGGCTACACGTAATTAAAAATGAATTAAGTCATCAATATAATATTCTACCATGGTATGGTGTGCAAGTATATAAAAATTATAATTTTACATTTTATTAAATTTAAAACTTTTGTGCTGTTTTTTTTAAAATTACCACCGGATCGGAACGCACCCATATACTGAAAAGATCCAGCGGAAGAAACTCAGCAGTCTTGTCTCTTTTTACTTTTTACGTATGTATTACTAATGTACAAAAATTATTAAACATCACAAAAATTAATAATTTCATAGCATAACAAGACAATAATATAATTAACTTCAATAACAAATCAGAACTATAATAACGTTACGTAGAATGCACAGAATGTCTAAACAAGAGTTAACAATTACGGAGATAAATAAGGTGTAGAGCCTTACAATCACATACTGACTCCGGCCGTGGATACGCGTGACTTGAGCCAAGGCTATGTCATATAATGAAATGGCTAACAAGAATTGTTTATACCATATTGTTCTATTATCTAATACAATTACTGGTTTCGTTATTAGCTGTTTTAGTCACGATCCAATGAAATTGTGGTTTGTGTTGCCACTTGTAAAATTTGATTACCACATTATCTGTCAATCAAGTACGACCCTGGATTCTGTTAATTGACAATCGGATACATTTACTTTTATGAAATTTACATACATATTATAACACTAAATCCCTTACAGGGTAGACAGAAAGAATTGAGTATTCCGTTAGTCGAGTGGTTAGTGACCTTGACTACGATATCAATAGAGCTGGGGATCGATTCCTGACAGGGGCAAACATTTTATGATCAGAACATATGTTTATATTTCTAGGTTTGTATGTTTATTGTATATATTTTTTCAATGTTTATGTATAGTCGCCTCTGTGGTCTAGTCACTAGTGGTACGGTGTCGGTGTTGGTCAAATGAAGTCCTGGGTTTTTGCCGGGTCCCGGGTCCCGGGTCCCGGGCAAATCAATAATGTATTTTTTCACTTTTTTGGTAAAAATAATGTTGGCTGGGATTGGATAAATGCCAAATTGGCGATAGGCTTGCCACCTATAATATTTGGGGGATTAAGAATATCTTCGGCTAATCGTGGATGCACTGGCTGCACATCTGCCTGATTCTTCGTGGATACGGGTGTAAAGGTACTTTTTTTACAGCTTACATACTGTCAATCTATACATCTATACAAATAAATAAAATTGGAGTGTCTGTTTGTAATATTAAAAAGACCGCTTTTTACTAAATGCATATGGATGTATACACGGTATATATACCAAAATATTTTTTTTTTTTTTTTTTTTACAATTTTTGTCTGTCTGTCTGTTTGTTCCGGCTAATCTCTGGAACGGTTGGACCGATTTTGACGGGACTTTCACTGGCAGATAGCTGATGTGACAGGGAGTAACTTAGGCTACTTTTTTTCGAAAATTTTTGACGCGGATAATGTCGCGGGCGCAGCTAATAATAAATATAATCCTTATTCCTAAGTGAGTATTATCAAGACAAATCAGACATCTTATTATATCGGATTATTGATTTTAATTATTATTGCTTTTAAAATCATGACTTTGGTTCAGCTCTAATGGAGCTTGGTGTTATCTAATATATGCAAATTTAAAACTTGATATCTTTTTTGGTTCCAATGTGAACAGGTTGACAGACAAAAAACCTGTCGGCGCCGTGTTATTTTGTTGAATAAAAACATCATTGATTAGAGTTTTTTGCATGATCTCTAATAATAACAAAATAGCTGTGTGTTATATTGAATTTTTGTCCATGTTAATATTATACAGAGGAAAGATTTCATTTTTTTATTGTTACGATTTAATTTAAAAGCTACTCGTCTGATTTACAAAAAAATACATGTTTAGAAAGTTACGTTATCCAAGAGTGATATAGGCTTCTGTTTTACCCGACTGATAAAAAGAGAAGTAATGATTTTTGGTCAGGCGATCGAAGTCGCGGGTAAATGCTGATATTTAATGTTATAAATGAAAGTTTGTTTGTTACGCTTTTACGGCTAAATCACTACACGGATTTTGATGAAATTTGGCATCAAGATAGTTGAAGATCCGGGTCAATCACAGGCTAACACTTTTTCAAAAATTAACCCATAAGAGCCTGAAATAGGGGATAAAAAAATGTATAAAAAACTATATTAACGACATTTTAATCTACTTGCGGGCGAAGCGCCGCGGGCCAGCTAGTGTTAAATTAAGGAAACCAGTAGCTAACCATTGTCTCGCATATCTGTTTCTGTTTTTTATAGAAGGTACAAACGAGTAGGTGGTGCATCTCATGGTAAGTGATCACCGTCGCCAATAGACATTTGAAATAACGAGGTCTTGTAGCAGTGCTGCCGATCTTTCAAACTAAAACATAATTTCTATATTTAAAAAAGCTAAAACTATTAGTATGTTCGGAGTAAAACTAATAAGTGATTGAATATTGGGAGGACGCGACGGTCAAAAGATAGCGTTGTCAACAATCATCAGCAAATGTAGGGTGTGATCTTGTCAGGGTCTTTAAAATGTCAACTCCTATAAAAATAAATTAACAGTACGAACAATAAATTGCAACGTTATCTATATCTATCTATACATATAATAAAATCGTAAGAAAGTCAAAACTGTACATTGAACATTTTTCAAAAGAATACTTGGGGCGTGATCTACGATCGATATCGAAGCCAAAAATATAGTTTTTAGAATTTTTGTCTGTTTGTCTGTATGTATGTCCGGGGTAAACTCAAAAAGTCTCATGGATTTATTTCAAATTGTGCGTGAATATTACTAACAGGTCGGGTCAATATATAGGCTACATATTATCACGCTATCACCTTAGGGGGGGGAGCTGCGCGGAGTAAATGAAGTCCGCGCGAACGAAGTCGCGGGCAACAGCTAGATCAAATATATAAAGGCTAGAGGTAAAGAAAAGCATTTTATGTGAGGTTCAAACAGAACAGTTCAGCTGCAAGTTTTTTTATATTCCCTCGTGTTGGTCCGAGCTCCTTTAGAGAATAAACCATCTGCCCTTCTGCCAGGCAGGTCATAAAAGGCGACCGATAAGTTTTAGGTCACTGTTTTCTTTCTTTGTTTTTACAGGTTTTTTAAAATAATTCCTTAAGACTTTTTTGTGCATTGCCCGTTGCATAAATTTTCTACAAGTGCAAGTTTAATTTGAAGAAAATGCCTAGAGACGTAGAGACCGCCTGTATACAACATTATTTTGTCCAAAACTAATTAATAAAATTTTAAGTTTTTTGTTTGTAAGTAAAATTAACCAGTAGTAGCGACGAGCGAGCTTATTTTATTACTACTTTTGCGATGACTTCCTCATTACACTTCTCAACATTTCACCTTAAGTTCCATCCCGTTTATATTCACGAAAATGAAAGTAATTTTTGAGTGTCACTTTTTCTAAGACTATTTTGAGAATCATGTGTACAATTTTATTACTGTCATCCATTTAACTTTTACAGTTAAGCACAGGGAATTGATGATCAAATGAATTGCCTTTATCCATACATTTAGCCTTGCTATTTCTAAATTTATTTCCTTTACCATTAAATTTAAAATAAAAATTAAATGCTTATCAAATTTTTTAGTAAGTGTAAAAAACTTGCATTTTAAAATGTTGAATGAAAAAGAAAGTTACAAGGGCGTAGTCACTTGACTCAATGAGACAAAACCTCTATTTTATTTAGAGACGTAAAATATAGGCGTATAACTACTATCGATAAGTAAAATAACATATTATCATTGTATGTAAAAAATTTTGTTTTAGAATTGGAATCGGCCTTGTCCAAATTATCTTTAGTTTAAAAAACTTTTTTTTAATAAATTTCATTAAGCAGGTTAATTTGTAAAATACTGTACATATAGTAGAGCACAACAGCTAATGGTCATATGTAACCAATAAAAATATAGTAAAATGAGAATATTACATAACTACATAGTTAACCTTAACCAAATTATTGTAGTAATATCCAAAAAATAATTGTTACCGTACGGGCGACAGGCGCACTCTCTACTATCCTATTGATCATTGAACCTCCGTTTTCTCAACGCTAAAACCTTTACTTCAATCAGTTCATAAACTTCCATATTTGATTTAAAGTCACATTTAACAAAAAATTACCGAATTTCACACATTTTATTTCACACCCTAACTGTAAATTATGATTTATGTAAATTATGATTTATGTAACTAACGTAACGCGTAATTATCAATGTTTGGGATCAAAGGTTTATTGTATTCATTTAAAAACTTACAACCTTCATTACCGTTATTTTCATAACGGCTAACGTGTAAAATCTTTTATACTTTTTGAAATCAATAATAAAACACTCATAAACGATTTCTGCGCTAAGTGTTTAGAATAAAACGAATACTTTTATAACGGTTAAAATAACTGTCGATTTTATAGACGCTTTATTATATATATATATTTTTTTTTTTTTATAATTATCGATATCGATGATTTTAAACGCTTGATTGTTCGCGGAAGCAATGTTAAGCGCAATTTCATTGAAAGTAAAAGCTGACTGGTACCGGATTTACGTCGTTTCATACCATTTAACAATCACGTATAGGAAGCATTTTATAGATCGTTGACATGGGATATTGTTTGGTTAATTATTAAACATTAATTGCTGTTGCGTTCAAAACACAAATTTCAGTATGTTTATAAGTTTTTGTATCTCCTGATGGAAAGAGACAACCATCGTCTAATGACACCAAAGATGTTAATAAGTTTACTGGTTACCTTATAATTGCCGGAACACGATAGTGATAAGCATCAATACTAGTAATTGCGGTAAGAACGTGTAAGGCAGTGTTACCAAGGGCGAGATTCGCAAAACTCTACCATCTAGAATTCACGACGGTGGTGACTTCTATAGGCAATCGTTCGCTTTTTAGGAGTTCCTTGCCAGGCAGAATGGCCGACTAATAATAGGCTAATAATCTGGTATAAGATAGCGATAAAAAATTATGCTTTTGAGGCAGGAATAGTTTAGGCGGTGGTTCTCAACCACGGCTAGACTTTGCGCAACTGCACCACATAATAGAAATACATACTTACATGTCTTCACGCCAGATTTCTTACAGAATAGGCAAGGAAAACTGATAGAAATAATACTCTACCACCTAATAGAAATATATAAATCTACGCTCTTTGCATTTATGCTTGCCCCAGACAGGAAATCTAATCACATTGAAAGTGCGTTTATAATCGCCAAACACCCAACTAACGGAGCAGACTTATAATATTTTTGCGTAATAGTACTTAATAGGAAATAAATATATTAAGATAAGAAATATATATATATAAATATATATATATATATATATATATATATATATATATATATATATATATATATATATATATATATATATATATATATATATATATATATATATATATATATATATATATATATATATATATATATATATATATATATATATATATATTCTATAAAAATCTATTAAATCTAAATATATTTATAAATAATTCTTATAATTATATATAAATATAAATATATCTAATAAATATAAATAAAAATAATAAAATCTTATAATTTTGTAAAAAATGTTTTTCTTTTTACGGATTAAGTATAGGAAATAAGTATTGATTGTTGACGCCTGTGACTTCTTACGCATTAAACGTCGAATAGTAATAAAAAAGATACAAGTAAAAATTCAGGTGCTTTATCAACAGGGAAATTTTGATTGAACAGTAGTTCTTCATTGTTAAATGGTTAGCCTGTTCGGCTCAGATTATGAGGCCTTGGGTTCCTTAGTTCCCTGAACTTGGCTACAAATTTACGAACCCCGATTTGAAATTGAACAGAAAGGTATGAGATTCGCGGTTAAGGAATATTCAAAATACAAATACAGAACTAATATACCTACTCACATAAACATCTATCATGCAAATGCTTGCCTACTTGACCAACATATAATATTATATAATGATATTTTATACAACTTGTAATATTATATAATGATATTTTTTTAAATATTTGCACACCATATATTGGTAGAATATGTCGGTAACTTAATTTATTTTTAACAACCATATTCTTGCAAATAAATATTTTCTTTCTTTCTTTCAACGCGTTGGTCGACGTTGCAACGGGGCGTGTGTCGGTCAGAGCTAAGAATACATTTTTGGGACATATATGTAATATGTATAACGTCCCAAAGGCGTAAGGCGTCAAAACAAACGCCAAAAATATTGCTGCCTTTTTCCGCGTAACTTTATTATCAAACAGGAAAGTGACATTGGGACTTATTTATGATTAATCTTAATTATTAAGATTTATCATAAATAAGTCCTAATAATAAGTCCTAATAATATTAATAACATGATAAGGATTCATGATTAATCTTAATATAATATATTAAGATTAATTAACGCCTTTGCTTTTTTATATTTATTTAGACACCAAGATGTAAAGTTGATTGCCCTTCTGTGGCTGAAGTATTCTATCCATAGTTGCTTTATTCCGGATAAGGAAAAAATAAAACAATACATACGGCATTATGTGAAAAATGCTTGTAGGTCGATCTTATGTTATACAATAGAGCGAGTGATGTGATCCGTGAAACAGTCTGTGCTCGAATAGGTTTCGTGCCAAGGATCACGAATCACGGTGATTGTCGACGGATGCGCCGGCGCAGCCGCTCTGTCACCTTGCTTTTAGAACTAGGCCGACCAATACATCAATCACACTAATATTATTAATGCCAAAGTTTGTGTAAGATACTTTTCCACGCCTTGACATCTGGGCTGGTTTGGATATAGTTTGATACACAAATATATTTTGAAGAATAGAATAACTGCTTTACTGTTGTCTCGTAAAAACGACAAAATGCTACAGATCTCTATATCTTCATGTCTTATAACTAGACGGTAGAGTCCTCCAACCACTAGGTGGTCAAATACTAATATGTATGATCATTGGTCATCCATCTTGATCTCCAGAACCTCAGCCATCAAAGGCTTGGCTAAAATACAGTTTTAATTCAACACAGTAGGTAGTATTTTCTTTCCCATCATTCTTTCCTCAATGGTCCTGTTACTAGTTTATTCATCCATAAGGTGCTTGGTTTGAGTCCTGGATCGAGCAAAAATTATATCATGGTTCTTTAATGTAGGTCCGGACCAACATTATGCTGTTTGTCAGCTTTACTAAGCGCTACCAATAGAAGGTATAAAATGTATGTCTACATATATTACATAATTATGTATATTTAATAATTATGTATCGATCAACGACGTCTTTCAAGTATTTGTCCAACGTTTGCTTTCCGGTCCGTGACCTTCAATTACTTTATCGAGCGTCCAAATCAGTTGGACGCACTTCGCTAAAGCTACTTTCTTTTTGTGCCCTTGTATTACCCATTACTGACGCTCCAGATACCATCGGTGCCAATATCAAAGGAAAATTAACAAATAGACTTTCTTTTTGCTTATTGAGTAAACGTATTATTGTTTATATTGTAGTTATGAGAGCATTGAAGCCGGAGCTGAATATAAAAACTTTTGTAGGAAAGTTATAACAAAAATACTAATAATAATTAAAATCGTATCTTTTTCTAATTAACGCATGGATTTGTATAATAAACTAGCTGACCCGACAAATGTTGTTTTGCCTTACATATTAGGAATCCATAGCTGACAAACAACATGACACGTAATAAATTACGTGTCATGTTGTTTGTCAAAAATAAATGTTTGTTGTGTAAATATAAGTCTACGGGATTGTCCTTCCACGCAACCAAAATGGCATTAAACTTTATATGGTGGTTAGATATTCTTAAATTTTCTAATTTTCCGCGCAATTTTCTTAATATTTTCTTTTATAAGAACCTTCTCCTTACAATTACAAACACAACAAAAAAAAATACCGAAATTGGTCCAGCCATTCAGGCGTGATGTCGTGACCAAGGAAAATAGGGATTGATTTTTATATATATAGAAGTATATTTACGCTCATATACCCGAAGAGGCAGGCAGAGGTACAACAACAACAAGTAACAAGTGCCGAAGATACTTAGTCGCATAATGTGATAGGTGGTAAGCCTTTCGCAAACCGAGCACTTATACAATCCGAAATAACGTTGTTTTTTTAAATAATAAGATAGCATTAGGGCAATTATGTGTTTGCTACATATGACTCCCCTGACGCAAAGAAATGAACATACCTAGTCAATAGACATCATATATGTTTATGGTGTAGTCTTAATTCAAAACAGGATTATTTAATGTGCCATAAAATATCAGTTACAAAAAGTAAATTGCTACTGCGTAACATTAAAATGATTTATTATTTTAAGACGCAGTGTCCTTTATACTCTTAAGACCGTTATCATATTTTTAAAATTACAAAAACCTACAGTAAAATCGTTTTCTATCTCATAAATAATAAAAAATGAAAATGTAAAGCCTCTAAAATAGTTCTCCGTGTATATATCAAAAGTTTACTTCGAGACCTCACACAGTGGGCATTTGTATGACAAATATTAACATAAAAATAAATTATTATGCATTATACGCACATCATATAAAGTAATTTAATAGTATAAGTTAAAATATAACCATCAACAGAACTGAAATAAGTTAGGCTTTCGTTATGTAAAAAATCATTCTTGATTACAGTTTTTATTAAACTTTTAATGCATTTTATGAATGTCGCAATAAACTTAATAATGCGGTAAATATTTCTCGATTATAATATAAGCATTTGTACTGTTATATGTGGTATAAGGTTTTGTATTTAATCCCTTGATCAATGTAATTTTATTTTCTGAAGTGATTTAAATATTTCTAATAATTCATATTTTAAATTCTGCACATCTTTATAATCTAAATATTATGTTCTTAATGATTGTTCATTAAGAACATTATATATCTATACTGATTTTATTAAAAGAATTGCCAGTAGATGATCATCTGTATTAAAATTGCCACATCACGATATAAAATCATCCCTTATTTCATTGAAATTTTAAGAGTAATTTCCTTATATTAGTTACAAATCTTGTACTCCTACAGAAAACATTTTTTCTCACTGTCCATATTTACTTGAACAATATTAATTAATTTATTGTTGCATTTAAAAAGTTGCAAATCCTTATCTGTTCGTACTGCAATTGCCAAACAATCACCATATAAAGACATCAATATATTATGTAGAAACATATTAATATCTAAGTACGACATATAAGTCAACACGACATTTCAGTGCCATATTGGTTAAAGGTCTCGAGTCGATTGTTGCAATAAAATTTTTTTTTTTTTTTTTTTTTAATCTTTATTTAGTTTCGGGACTTTTGTCCACAAGGACATGTCAGCCCCATCATACCCTATAGCTAATTGTTAACATTAAGATATAATGCTACATAGACTCCTAGCAGAGCTGGAGTTGGGCTCCGTTAGGATGCTCTGCAGCAACCCTACGTCTAGTTTATTTAGTTTTAGATTGTTAAAGACAATTTCTCTATTGGTTTCATATTTTGTACATTCAAGTAATAAATGTTGTATATCTTCAACTTTTCCGCACAAGTTACAATTTGGGGTATCAGATTTCCTCATTAAGAAATTAAATTTAGCATTTGGGTAATGTCCTGATCTGAGTCTGTTTAATCTTACAATGTTAACTCTACTAAGATCGGAATTAATAAACCAAGGGGTTCGAGAAGGTAGACACTGTACTGTTCTATACCAAATCCCTTTTTCTTTTGATCTTTCATTAAAATATTCTTTCCACATTTCATAGCACGTTTTTTTGTAATAATGTATAATTTCTTGAAAGTCTGGTTTTATTCTATAGTTTCTTCCGGCAAGTATTGCATTTTTAGCATGTTCGTCTACCTTCTCATTCCCACTTAGTCCAATATGAGATGGAATCCACTGAAGTGCCAACCTGATGTTATTGTTTTGTAACTTATAGATGATATCTATCACCTTGTAGGCTATCGATACACCTCTGTGACCAGAGACGCATCGAGCCAGGTGATAGAGGGCGCTTTTACTGTCCGTTAGAATGACAACATAGTTATAATTACTGTGAAAAACATAGGTTAACGCTTCAAAGATTCCAACTAATTCTGCCGACATTATACTTATGTTAGAGGTAATTTTAAACATATCAAATGTTTCTGAGAAAGGTACATAGTATGCTGCTCCTACTCCATTAACATTTTTAGATCCATCCGTATATATTTTTTTCCAGTTTTTATATTTGCTATTTATTTCATTAATAATATTGTATTTCAAGTTGTTTATTTCATGAAGATTTTTGTT
Organism: Apodemia mormo; assembly: GCA_036924255.1. NCBI lineage: Eukaryota > Metazoa > Arthropoda > Insecta > Lepidoptera > Riodinidae > Apodemia > Apodemia mormo. The sequence continues at coordinate 40,239,671 of JAUPFN010000002.1, forward strand.
ACAAGTAACTGAATCTAAGTTAGGTTTAATTAATTCTTTGATTTTGATATTACTTATCCATATATCAAGCGTAAACATGTCTAGTGGGTAAGATTTATGAATTTCCAAATCTTTTAAAGCACTATGTGTAGAAACTAACAGAGGTTTTCTTTTGTTCTGCCAATACCTATTTGTACAGAAGAGGCTTAGATTATTAAAAAGATCCACAGTAAGGTTCGAAGACCATGACAGAGATTTAACACAGTATTTGTAAGCTAAATACTGTCTTCTAATATGTAAGGGAGGGAGACACAACTCACTCTCCATCACGTGCACTGGAGTACTTTTAATAAAACCACCTATAATTCTCAAAGCACAATTCTGAATTTTATCAAGTTTATTTAGGTGTGTTTTTGCTGCACTATCATAAATAAAGCTACCGTAATCAATTCTGCTTCTCATAAGTGATATATATATATTTCGCAAATATTTTGGGTGAACTCCCCAATTTGATCCTGCTAATGTTTTTAAAAGATTCAAAAATTTATTTATTTTTATGCAAATTTCATTGATGTGTTTTGTCCACCGCAACGATTTATCGAACCATATGCCTAAATATTTATAATTATCAACCAGTGCAAGTGTTATGTCTTCCACCCTTACAGAAACAGGTTTCCTGCTATATCCTCTGCTAAATAGCATAACCTTAGATTTGTTTATAGATAATTCTAAACCTAAGTCATTTAGGTTATTTACTATAGAATTCATAGCTTCTTGAATCTTACTTTCACAGGTACGTATATTACTATTACTTACATATATTACAAAATCATCTGCATATTGGGCTATTGATACACTAGTTATCTGATGACATATTTTATAAGTTATTATATTGAAAATAAGGGGAGACAACGGGTCACCTTGAGCTAACCCATGATTAGTCCATCTAACTATCTCATTGTTTCCTGTCTCATCTACTATTTTAAGCTGTCTTTCGCTTAAGAAGGCCCAAAGATATTTACAAAGTTTTGAACCAATCCTAAGTTCATCTAATGTGTTCACAATTTTTTCAACTGAGACATTATTGTAGGCATTTTTTATATCTAAAAAGCAAGCTATTGTTGGAACATTTTTTGAGAGAGCAATTTGAATGTTTGTAACTAATCTAACCACACAGTCCAAACTAGATTGAGCCTTTCGGAATCCACAAGCATATGGGGATAGTATTTTATTTTTTTCAAAATACCACTCTAGCAATAAAATTTAAAATTCCTAACCAGTCATTATGGTTTAAAAGCAACTAGCGTATCACATAGGAATGTGTCACTTTCGCTTAGAGAAAGTGAAATCCTTCACTTAAATGTTAATAAAAGGTTTCTATTATAGTATTTATCAAACTACTTTTTACTGACCGTTATGCACCTTAGTATGTGCTTAAGACACCTGTCTGAAGAGTCTAAAAAAATAGGCGTTTCTCAATAATATATGGAACATTTTTTGACAAACACAAGACAAACAGATGGATTGCTCTTTTAGTGTAAGTTTAAAGGTTAAGATAAGTAACGCACACACATACACACACACACACACACACACACACACATAGACATCAAAGATATTAATGGTGCGTTGCCATAAGTTTACATGCATAAGTTTACGTGGCTATCTTACCTTTGAAAACAAATCAACAAGCACTGGCATTACTATAACAAAAATGAAATCGTAAACTATATATTTGTTCTAGCACTCAGGCAGGCAGAACACTTGATTGCCAAAAAATCGGTTTTAGGTGGTGCTAACTGGAGAATAGTATTTTCAAAAAAGACTTATTATGAACTAGAAATATTTGTTCTACCAACATTCAGTATCTGCTGTATATACCATAAGGGACCTGTTATGAAAATATTTACATAGTACAATTGTTGATAAATATAGTAGCTGTTAATAACCAAGGAAAGGTCGCTCTGTCTCCAAGATGTTAATTTGAATCAAACAATAAGTGAGTTCACGCGCCGATTCGAACCGGATGACCTTCGCCACACCTACCGAACCATTGATTCTCGAAACAGGATATAACCCTCGCATATTTGTCATACAAAATGGATCTTTACTATTAAATCTCTTCATTACCGAATAGCCTAGCGCCATTCATGTATAAAAATGCTTTTCCAACCCTGAATATGTGGTGACCCACTTTGTGGTTATTCATCTTTAATGACAGGATTTGTATGCACATGGGAGAGGCATGTATAAAGACATTAGGATAGGTAACTGGTGTTTTTTGTATATCATAAGATAGAAAAATAAACTATCGCCTATAGACGCCAAAGATGTTAATGGTGCGTTGCCGTCCGTGTGGCGGGATGTCAATGCGACATGCACAAGTCTACCGGCTACCTTACTTTCCAAACCGGAACTCGACAATGTGTCCTTAATACTGCAATACCGCGTAACTAACTACAGGCAATACCGCGTAACTTAGATGTGGCAAATTATACAGGAGAACGAAAAAACTGTAAATCTTCTCCAATACTAATCAAATACGTGTTTTAACTTAGCTATTTAGAAAAGTGTATTAGTGAGCTTATATAAATATCTAATTGAATCTAATCAATATTAAGCTAAAAAATACATCATCATTTTTTTTATATCATAAGATAGCAAACAAGCAGATGGGTCTCCTGATGGAAAGAGTCAACCATCGCCTATAGACACCAGAGGTGTTAATGGTGCGTTGCTATCTTGTGGTCGTAAAAGGCGACCGATTGGCTAACGAGTCACTAACATCGTGGCTACTAGGTGGTAGAGTTCTGCATTGTCTCGCCCGGGTCTGGTACCACCGCCTTATCTATTCCTGCCGCAATAGCGTCAGTGCTTGTCGCTGTCGTGTTCCGGTTTGGAGGGTAAGGTAGCCGGTAAACTTATGCATGTGGCATTAGACCTCGCCACAAGATAGCAACGCACCATTAACATCTTTGGTGTCTATAGGCGATGGTTGACTCTTTCCATCAGGAGACCCATCTGCTTGTTTGCTATCTTATAATATAAAAAAAAGAGGTCTAATGCCACATGCATAAGTTAACCGGCTACCCTACCCTCCAAACCGGAACACGACAGCGACTAGCACTGATGCTATTGCGACAGGAATAGGCAAGGCGGTGGTACCAGACCCGGGCGAGACAATGCAGAACTCTACCACCTAGTCTACACCATCATACAAATACAAATTTAAAATTTGATACTTTTGTACTTCCGTGGTATTATCCACTGTTACTTACGCGGTATTGCAGTATCAACGACGAATGACAAGCATTGACGCTACTGCAGCAGGCGTAGCTAAGGAGGTGCTCACCAAATACCTAGGCGAGACGTTGCGGAACTCTACCACCTGGTAGTCACGATAATAGTGACACGTATAGCCTATCGGTCGCCTTTTACGACCTGTCTGGCAGAACGGCGGTTAGTCTAATCTTCAAAGGAGCCCGGACCAACACGGGGCAGGTGTATAATTTTTTTTAATGCAACAGCAACAATGTATTCTTTGGAAGATAAAACGTATTTTATGTATATTTAGTGTAATTATAATGCTATCGGTATACCGAAGTAAAAGATAAAGTTATTCTTTTGTTCTTATTTTGTGTAGATGAGGGCACCAAGGAAGTTATATTCTACCCAGAATGTTCACACGCGCTTCAAAATCGTTCCGAAGAGTACCACGACATGGGTGGAGTGTGTCTCTTTCTACTAAATAAAGCGCCAATCGTCATATATGTATAAGTGCGGCCATGCGCATTTTGCAAATTACTACTAAGTAATTCTACTAATTTGAGAAACAGATTTTGCATTGCATAACCTATGTTAATTACAATACATTTTGTGCTAATGTATTTATCGACGTATATGAATAAAAGGGATTTAACGATTACCGAAAATATAAAAATCTACCATCAGGTAGTTTTATTTACGCTGGCAATTGTAAGAAAGTGACAACATCCACTCTTGTCGTTGTCTTGCTCAGAACGTTTTTCCCCTCTGTTATGTAAGAAACAAATGTCAACTTTATGTGTAACGATATAAAGTACATTTTTATTTTTCAAATGTTGCTTCGTAATAATTCCAGTTATCGTATATAAGTTCCTTGGAGGGCACTAACAAGCAAAAGGCTCTCCTGATGGTAAGTGGTCACCATATAGCTTTATATCCTCACCATATAGCTTTATATCCTCACCACGTACGAAAACAACGTACAATTACCATCTTTAGATATCTATAGGTAACGGTTATTTTTTATATCATTAGGAAACTTCTACTTGAGTGCTAACCTATGCCTCCAGTATTCTGTGCCTACTGCCTATGCTTTATAAAGTATATTATTATGCATAATACCGTATTATTATTTCCTAAATTGCTACTTCAAAAATATCGTTACACCGCACTATCCTATTAAGCTTTTTTATACGTAAACAAACTTCTGTCTTAGATATCTCTTTCTAGTATCTCTTTGTATAACTTCAGTGATAAAATCGCGTTTTTATACAGGAACATAATTGAGTTATTTAAAATTTTACTATTGTTCGGACATGACGCTCCAATATTAAGATGTTAATTTTTTTGTAAGCTTTCAAAAATACGTTTTGTAAATAGAATATTAATATAAAGTTAATGTCAAAAAGCACCCAAGACGATCGCTAGTTTTATTAAGTTCTATGTTGATAGGTCACGTCATTGCGATGTAATCCTAGGCTGGACAATTATTTCTGTGTCTATTTTCCAGTGTTTCTTAAAATTAATTAATAAGACACAATAACGTTAGTTGATCGCCAGTGCTCTGTCTTTGAGGTATAAACGTGATGTTGATAACTTTGTTGGGGTTCTATATGAGTTAAATCTATATTAATATTAAAAACACAAAAGTTTGGATACTTAGATGGATGGATCAATGGATGGATGGATGGATGTTTGTTACTCAATTACGCCTATACTACTTTTGACAAATTCCACTGCGTTTGACAAATGTCAAGCAAAAAAACAAGTTTCAAATTAATCTACATAAGTATTTTATTAATTTACGATTAAAATGATTACTTTCTTTTAATGTAACGTTCACTTTCTTCTGATCTTATTGTAAAATATGCAACCGAGATTCTTTACCGATTTGCAATTAGCGATTCTTACGAAAAATTTGTTATCATGGCTTACCAATTCATTTTGACAAGATCTACGCATACAATAATAATTACCTTTAACAAACACAAATACTTTAATTGCGTCGTTGTCATGATTTTAATGTTATGGTTAAGAGTTATTTAAAAGTAGTGAAGGTTTGTCGTAAATAAAAGCCTTAAATAAAGGACAAATTAGTTCTTAGAATGCCATTTAGTCATATACATACTCGTAAATGTAATATGATTCGTTCTACAGGAGTGTAATATGATTCGTTCACAAATTACTTACATCGAATTGACTGCTTCGTTTAAGAGGAATTCTAGTGTAATAACATTATTTTATCGTAATTGTTAATTTTTTAAATTAAAATTAAATTCATTATTTCCAGGATTTATTCCACTCCAGGATTCATTAATTTTATCTATATTCATATTAAAAAATATATATTTTATCGCTCGCTACCTAACTACCTATAAATCGGTCTATCTGTATTTGGAATCCTCAAGAAACACACATACAAACACTGATTTTAATATACAAAAGACCATGACTTGTTAGTTTAAAAATTACTGATTTAGGTATAAATACAGCCCATATGAAAACATCCCCATCCTCATCGGCGCACTTTCAATTTCAACTACTATTACATTTTATTTGGGATAATATTAGGGATCGACAACTTTACGTGTACTCTGAGTTTGAAATTTGAACTTGAACCCTGAATTGTTTAGATTTTTTTGAACTTGAACCCTGAATTGTCTAGAATGAAAATTCTGCCTTATGTGTTACGGCAAAAGTGTTATTAAGGTTTTTTCGGCTTTTCTTAAAAATCCAAAATCTCAATAGCAACTCAGAGTCTGGTGGAGTGGTGTGTTACCACTCTCGTGCCTCGGATAAGCACGTAAAGCCATCGGTCCCGATTAGCGCTGGAAATAGACGATAATCGTTAACAGTTCGGTGAAATGTGGCGATAGGGATCACCACTCATCTCACCAACCTATAAATCGGGGAATCGTGTTGAACTGAAAGGTTCGGTGTGTTTGGTATACTCTGCCTATCACCACACAAGGGTCGTTTCCCGGTACTTTCTTAACTGAGTGTAATGTAGACAGAGAGAGAGAGAGAGAGAGAGAGAGAGAGAGTATAATGTATATGGTTAAAATTTTCCATACAAGGCCAGCCAATCTAATTATAAAGTAGTATATTTTTCTTTCATTGAAACACATATCAATTGGAGTTGTAATTTGTAACAAATATTATTTTGATTGTTAGTGTTTTTTTCAGTTTTTTGATAAAAACAATATTGCCCGGGATTGGAAAGTGCCTGGTTGGCGATAGGCTTGCCATCATCACATTGTGGAACCAAGTATCTTCTGCTAATCGTGGGTGCAATTGTTATACCTCTGCCTACTTCTTCAGGGATACGGGCGAGAAGATGCTTTACTTTATCATTTTAATTTTTTTTATATTGCTGGCATTTTTATTTTTGATATTGGAATTTGAACCCTGGATTGTTTAGATTCGTAATTCGTACAGGTAGGTAGCGCTGCGATTGGGTTCGGACGGGGCAAGGTCGTTAGGGTACGCTACTTTTGTATAATTAATACATTAACAAAATTTTGTTAAATCTTGGTAGGTATTAAGTGTTTTAAATTTTGCACATCATAATTTAGTAGAATAGTTGCTAACTATACAATATCTAATATTTTAGTAAGCAATTTTGTTTAAATACAAAACTTAATTAATTAATTTAATACTTTATTGTGCACAAAATATATCACAAATAGGAGAAAATAACCGTAACATAAGCACAATGGGCGAGCTTATCTCTACTTAAAGAGATTTCTTACGTCAACCCGTTAAAGGAGATTAAAAAAATCAAATGAGTAGACTTTACACGAAACTAAATCACTACATAGTATAAAACAAAGTCGCTTTTTCTGTCTGTCCCTATGTATGCTTAAATCTTTAAAACTACGCAACGGATTTCGATGCGGATTTTTTTAATAGATAGATTGATTCTTGAGGAAGGTTTTAGTATATAAAACTTTCTGATATTCCCACGGAAACAAAAGCTACGCGAGTGAAACCGCGGGCAGGTCGCTAGTATAAACTAAAATAAATTATGATACAAAAAAAAAATTCAAACGATATAAGGAAAACTTAGAATTCAGCCAGAAAATGTTCTTTGACGCGTTTTTTAAAGAAGCCAAAAGTCTAGCTGAGACGAATCTCACTTTCGTAAATCTCAGAAATTTTATCTAATTTTGTATCTTTTTTATATCGAGTAGCAAAGAAGCAAATAGGTCTCCTGATGGAAAGAGACAACTACCACCAATAGACGCCAAAGATGTTAATGGTTCGTTGCAATCTATTTGACAGGACAGGTTAATGCCACATACATATATTTACCGGCTACCCTACATAAATATGTAAACCTCTAAACCAGAACACGGCAGTTACAAGTATTAGCGTAAATGATTGTTGAAACTACCTGCTGCATTGTTGCAGGAATAGATGAGGTGGTGGTACCAAGACCGGACGAGAAATTGTAAAACTCTACCATCTAGTAGTCACTATGTTTTTTTTTTTATATCATAAGATAGCAAACAAGCAGATGGGTCTCTTGATGGAAAGAGTCAAATACCAAAGGTGTTAATGATGCGTTGCTATCTATGTTAGAGACTTTGTTATAGTCAACTGTCAGACTTTTACGAACGGCTTTGCAGAATGGTAGATTGATCACGGGGATTCATACTATACTTGGTACAACTGTCAATATCTATTTATGCCGTAATAGCGTCAGTGCTTGTAACAGTTGAAGTTGGGAGTTCTGAAGTAGAAGATAAGGTAACCAAAAAATTTATGCTGTGTTGCATTAAAACCTTGCCGCATGAATAGCAACGCACCGTTGACATCAATGGTGTCTAAATTTCTTTTCATCAGATCTATCAGCTTGTTTATTATCATATGATATAAACAAAATCTTCCTAACGTAGTATCTATCATAATAAGTTATTTACTGGTAGTTTAATAACTAAACCCTTGCCTAACGCTTGCGAACATATTACACTAAAGGTTACTTGACCAATCGAAGTAATAACTGCGTTGCGACATCGAGATGAGCCCAGGCCTAACGTGCTAAAGTTACACACATGCGGCCAATTAAACACTACCTTGAAGCATATGATTCTTAACATACTGAATAGCAAATTAGACCTCTATAGTATAACAGAAGTTGACTTAATATCGAAAAATAAATTAAGGTAATATAAAATAACAGCTTTCTGCACTTCTTTTCCACATAAACTTTAACTAAGCCAAATTTCATCAAAATAGCACTTTTATACTACAAACGTTTACGTTTATCTTATTAACGATAAAATCCTTAGAAATACTTAATTAGAACATGAATCTTTTTATCCTCACCAAGGGTGTCGGTGAATTACTCGAATGGATATCTATTTCATCTCATTCGCGTGATGATGTACGCAATGATAAAATACTGGTAATGTTCAGAAAAAAGGTACCTATTTGATACACCGCAGTTAGATGTTTAGGTTTAATGATCTAGCAATTTGTACACGCTAAATTATTACGTATAATGCTCACGAAATTATTTAATAGAATTGACACAACAAAAACTAACTTTGTCTGTGGCAAAAACATAAGCATTTGTTAATTTAATATGAGGTTAATTTGCTCGAAAACGAATCAATGCGTTTTCTTATATGTAAATCATATACGTAATAATGATGATAATATTACGCGTAGCGTTGTCAGCCGTTTGAAAAACACTAGATAAAGTGCTAATTTTATGTCGTGTTGGTCTAGATCTCTTTTGAAGAATAGACCAGGCACTTCGTAAAAGGTGAACGATTTTCAAATATGTCGGTAATTTATTTCTATCAGGCAGCAGACTTTTCGCCTTCCAATTCCAGTTTGGCGAGTGATTATATATGTAACATTTAAATCCGCTTCATAAAAATCAACATACATCATCGTTGGTAAATAGGCGTCTGCTTGTTTATTTGTGTCATATATCATAAAAAAAGATCTGATTTCTATATTTATATATCACTACGTAAAGCGAAATCTTTGTCCCCATTTTTATAAAAAAATATTTGGACATACAAAAAAACACATACAGCTGAATTGTTAACCTCTTTGTTTTGGCAAATCGGTTGAAAACATCATACGCATCGGCCCACTAACGAAATTATAAAAGTTTTGTCCTTATCATTTCGGCTACAGAATACTAAAAATACTAATAAATTTTATATCCATGATTAAGATATTGTTACGAAATCAATAATGTTAACTGTGTTTTTAAATATCACATACGTAATGGCTATGATTGATTGCAATTCGGAACAATACTTTTATTTATTGTGCAAGGTCGATATATCGAATTACCGATGTTAAATCGATAACTCGTTGGAACAATAGTATTGGTAATTTATCACAATCAATATAGGTTAGTAGAATAATTTAAGTTAGATCACATTCATTTATGAAAGTAAATGGTTATCCGTCTGCTCCATGTGCATAGCCATTGAGTAGGCTATAATCTTTAAAACCGTTAGTAATTTTCAAAGTTTAGTAATCAATCGTCCTCTATTTTTGTAACTTTTTGGTTGTTTAATTTTTTATAATATATGAAACAACCTCCGGTCTACATTTATATCCAATAAAAGAAAAAATATTAATATCGGATCACTCTTTAAAAAAATATGCGTGGTCATCATTGACTTGATTAGTAAGTCAATGGTGGTCATACATTAAAATCAGTGAATAATAATCAATTTTCTTTTATTTTTGTACACTTTTGGGTATTTTTTTAATATACGAAACAACCTCTGGGGTGCACTATCTAATAAAAGAAGAATTATCAAAATCGGATCACTCTGTGAAAAATTATGATACATTAAAACCAGTGAGTGAACAATCGATCATCCTTTGTTTACGGACCCTTATGGGTAGAATTCAAAACGTATTTTTTTTTAAATAAGACCACCCAATCTAATAAAAAAAATCAAAATCGGACTGCTCTATAAAAAGTTAAATGGAGTCTAATATAAAAAAATATATGCGTCAAATTGAGAACCTCTTCCGTTTTTTCGTCGGTTTTAAAACTTAGAGATATATCACACTATTAAGTCTTGTAATCTATATATTTAAACTATGATATGCCAAGTATGAATTTATATATTATCTAAGTGTATTATTAATACATCTAAGGATTCTTTAAAGTTGTATTATTATGGTATGATGTAAAAAATGTGTGTCGATCAGAGAAAGTGAACGCAAGATAACGACAATGTAATCACACGATCTGAGTTCTCAACACAGGTCACAGGGTCTTTGTGACCTGCCACCAGACAAAGATGACATTTGACAAGAAACTTTGATTATTGATATGAATATCGCTAACATATTAAAAAAATAATATTTAAACAGTTTATCATGTTGACTCAGTGGCGGATTTACAAATTTGCCGCCTATAGGCTATTCAAATTTTGCCGCCCCTACCGACCTCCAGTAGTGTCAGATTCTAGATTATTTTTACAATCCACAAATTTACTTAAGATTTTTCTTATATCATAGAAAACAAGCAGGCGACTCTCCTGATGAAATGAGGCAACAATCGCATATAGACACCAAAAATGTTAATTTTGGAATGGTAATACCATATGCACTAGAATTTAAGAGTGACAAGCATTGACTCTATTACGACTGGAAGAGGTAAGGCGGCGTTACCAAGCCCGAGCTTGGTGTTGCGGAACTCTACTATCTAAAAAAAAATATGGTGGTAGTGACATATTTAGCCAATCTTTCAAGCAATTAGAGCAATCACGAAAAACCAGACAGAATGCCAGATGATGTACTTATTCTTTGAAGTAGCCCGGGCCAACAATAAATTTTTTTCCAATATTAGAATATTTTGAAGTAAAAGCTCAATCACAAGTAAGGCTGGGTGAGGTATAGTTTGATTATTGTCCTATACACAATGTAGTATGTCATTTACAATATTAAGTAATATTACATTCAATATATCTTTCGTTTTACTTACTTACAGAGTATCCAAGTGATGATGACAATAATTTTTATTATGTACTTGTGAAAATTATAAAATATCTTTATACCCGATTTTCTACTTTCAAAATTATCAATGAAATTGTCATACAAAAATAGTTGGGCTAAACATTTTGATAAGTCTGTGTTCTCCAGAGTGAAGATGGTAGTTCCAATAAAGCAAAACTTAATTTTAACAATTTTTCTTAGAAGAAAGGTAGCATTGAAAATGAAATGTATATTCTTAAATTAAATTTTAAAAGCATTTTTTAAAACGCAAAGAATTTTTTGGCTAACCCTTCGAATTTCGCCACCCCTAAAAATTTGCCACTCCGGACACTAGTCCCGAATGCCCTAAGTGTAAATCCAGGCCTGTCAATGTACCTGGGCATAGCATAATACACTGAGTGCAAAAAGTGTAAAATGTTTACACTGTGCAATATGATACTGTAAATATCGGCAAAAATTTAAAATTAAATATGGGGTGAGTTGGATCTGATATCAATATTTGTAGAACTAAGTTGATGTCAATTTTTTTTATTGTTCGTGAGTGTAAGAACTTCTTACTTAGATATATTCTTCTGTTTAAAATGTCTGTTGTTAGTTCATGCTTGCAAGTACTTGTAACCATTCTTAAGTGGATCTAGATTGTAAATGCTGTGCGAAATATTTGCATGGGTCAGGTAGTCTATATAGACTAAAATATATATTTTCTATAGGACATCTCAAAATTTGCCGCCCCCCAAAATCTGCCGCCCTAGGCTTCAGCCTACTCAGCCTACTGGTAAATCCGCCACTGTGTTGACTTCTTCGTGGAGTAGGTAGACGGTTAAACCGCTGAACCAATTTTAATGAAATTTAGCAAGAAGTTGAAGACTAGGGATCAAACATAGACTATTTTTATAAATCAATCCTTAAGGAGCTGAAATAGGTGATAAAGAATTGTATGAAATTTCTTATACGGATTATATTATGTTGCTTTGCTCGCGGGCGAAGCTGCGCGAGTCAGCTAGTTAATAATATGTAACAACTGTAAATTCTTTAAAACTGTAATGAAATAAAGAAACATGGGTGTTTAACTGATCTTAAATAATCCCTTAAAGCCTTGTGTCAATCGAAATTTGAAATTTGACATTTCCATTTCGCCTGATCGTAAACGTTGTAGATCTATACCAATAGTGGCTGACAAGCAAACGTTGTATTGCCATACAAATTTTGGTCGGATACTTAAGGAGGGGGGGGGGGGGAATTGAGATAAAAACTTTCCTATTTTTTTAAATTGGACCAAATATAAGATATTTATAAATTTTCATTGAACGCGTAACGCGTAATTTATATATATACATTAAAGCTTATAAAGATGAAGAGTTGTTTGTTTATTTCAACGTTGTTGTTGAACGCGCCAATCTCAGGAACTATTGCTCCGAAAAAAAAACTTAAAGTGTTAGATAGTCCAATTATCGAGGTAGACTATAGGCTGTATATCATAACGCTACACACAGTAGGAGCGGAGTAAACAAATTCCGCGCGGACGGGCATCAGCTCGTCTTAAATATATGGAATTAGTAAATCCTTGCGGTAAACGCACTATTTGCATTAATCTCTTCTAAAATTTTGAATAAAAACTTATTATGATATGTATAACGTATAAGAATCATGAACCGTAATCTTCTGTTTCAAATTTATAATAATATTATAAATGCGAAAGTTTGGATGGATCATCGACATCGTCGGATGTTTGTTATTCGATCACGCAAAAACTACTTAACATATTTGAATGAAATTTTTCAGACAGTTAGACGATGACCTGAAATAGCACATAGGCTACTTTTTATCTCGGAAAAATTAGGTAATCTCGTGGGATTCGCCAAAAATTTTCATAATGCTGCGGGCTGCACGCTGCAGCTAGTATCAAATATTTGTTATAAGAATAAAAGGACAAAAAGTAACCAATTGAAATATAGATTAAACATATTTATGGAAGCTTAACTAGTTAATCATACCAAAGTTAATACTACAAAGCTTAGCATTACTAGTATCACATTAAAGTAAGAATGCGAAAATGACGTCCGCTTAGACGGTTATAGATAATAGTGGCGTGCAAAATTAGAGTCGTGTGACAACCCTCTAATGCAGGAACAATCGTACACGAAACGCGCGCCCGTGGGTCGAATCAGCCCCAGAAATCAGTAATAAAACACGAGAGAAACTAACCCACGTGCGCTGACCAATCAGATTGTCCCTATTTGCATATGCTGACAGTTTAGATTTGACTAGAAAAGTAAATACTTTACAGTGGAAAAAACACCAGTAGACTCTAGTGTTAAAGTCCTCGGCAAATGTCGTGTGAATTACGACTTGTGTGTTTAGAAAAAGCAATCGGTATTAGGCGTCACGAAACCGTCGCATGCGCAAATTGCGTTAAATCTTAATTGAATTCTTACGAGTTGTTAGAATGGGCCATTTTTATAAATTAGATTCTGCACGCAACTGCCTACTAGCTCATGTGGTTGAGTTATCTGAACATAGATAAAAGGTCGGAGAAAGCTGTTTTTAATTGTAATGTGGATAATTATAGTCCAAGCTAGTTTTGTAAGATACTTGAGTAATTTCATCTTAATTTCGACATCGTTAAGTTTTTTCGAATCTAGTGTCAGTCATGAGTCGTTTGAGTTTTGAGTTTGTTGCGCCCTTTTGTTCTTTTAGTGACTTCGTTTTCATTTCTTTGTCATTTTAAGTATTTTGATTTATTCGAGCCAATTTAGTCACATTTTTAAAATAGTAGAATTTGACACAAAGACAGAAATTGTTAAATCAAAAGTAACAGTATTATTAATATCATAAATTTAGAGAATCAGGCTTAAGATATAATCTTTCCAAAATTAGCTGAGAAAGGATTTAAGTAAATCTGGAAAATATTTGATTTTAAATTTTGGACCTTTTCAATTCAAGTCTAAATTAACTTAATTTTAAAATTAAAGTTTCACTATTGGTTTAATTTGTCTTTTAGACAAAATTAAACCAATAGTGAAAATGATAATTTGAATAGCAATAATATGGTGAGATAGGTAATCCACATTTTCTATCGTTAGCTATTTTTTTTCGTTAATAACAGCAACAAAATCGGTAGCCATAACCTAGCTTATAATTATCACTAGTATTGTTACCTTATAACAGACACCAGTTTATTAAATAACAGAAGTACCGATTTTATCCATATTTTTTTATATTTACCCTCCTATAAAAAGGAACCCTTTGAAAGCGCTATCAATAAATTTTTAATTTTAATATAACTGCTTTGATATTTTATTAAAATGGCGCTGTAAGTAGCAAACCACTTCAATGCTTCAATTTACGACAACTGCTGGAAAGTAGGACGACATTGAAGTAGGCTTTTACTTGGTGTCATTGGTCAGTGTCAATAAATTGGTTTCAGATCTTATGCAAACAACTTTGTAATATCAAATGTAACAACTTTTTGTGACGTCGTTGCTACAGCCGTACAATAATTTCCTTTCAATATTTGGATTTTATGTCAACGATACTCATATTTGTGTCTTTCCATCAGGTGAACTAAACATTTTTATAATAGACCTCAACTTTATAATCCGTTTAAAACATTATTTAAATACTGAAAGTCTGTCTTTCGTTACGCTTCTACGGTTAAACCGTTAAAACAATTTTGATTAAATTTGGAAAGGAAATATTTCAAATCTATATTTTTTTGAAAATAAAACTTTATTTTTTCAAAAATTAAAAGGGGGGGAGGTTGAAAGTTTGTATGAAAGATAAATGACAGCTCACGAGTGAAGATGCGCGATTCAGTTACTGTTAATTTAAATGAGAAACAATAATTCGAATTGAGTAATGTTAACATTGGTATTCAGTTTAGATAAAGACTATCTTGTTACAATTTTAATTTAAAATATAAGATTAAATACATGGTTTTAATCAGGATTTAATGTCGAACGGTGCTAATATTCACATAACACCAAGGCTGGACAAAATTAATGGACACTTATTATTGACGTAATAAATACAAAAACCAACATATTCATTTTACAATTAGAGTCAAAATCGAAGTAAACCATAACAAGGGAAATAAATAATAGTTAAAAGAAACTAAAAAACACGTTTTCATAAAAAAATGTGTAAATTAGAAAAAAATGTATTCCATTGTAAAAAACATTGTGTTCATAATGTCAATAGATATCTGCAAAAGCAAGCCACGCTTTTTTACAATGAAATATTTATTTTTATTTTCACTGCTCTTAATTTTAATTCATTTTTCATTTTTAATTTTGTTCTTATAAAAGCGTGTTTTTTAAACTATTATATATTTTTCATTTTTTGGTAGAGAAAATCTGATCCGGTAAAGAAAAACAAATTACTAATCCTGAAGATCCTGGTTAAGAATAACAGGACTACCCATTTGTACTATTGCATTGTCATCGGCCCTCGTTAAGACTGCAGTTTCAAATTAATGCGACGACGATTTAAAGTACGTAAAATTCGTTTTTAAAGTTTCCATTACATACTAACATACAAACATACGAACCAATCTAATAAAAGCGTGTTAATAATCACTGGGTCGAACTACTGATACTGTGTCTTAACGGTAAGATTGCGGTCAATCGTTCAGACCCGATCGGAGTCGGAATTTTATTTTGTTTTCAATAAGTTAAATTTCTTTGTATCGCAAGATAGCAACATAAATAGATGGGATTCCGTGTAAGAAGCGTTACTGCAAAGAACAATGTTTCCCCCGTTGGTCCGGGAGGCTGGACTTCTAAGAATAGACTATCTGTCATTCTACCAGGTAGTTCGTAAAAGGCCAAAGCCGTAAGCCGTAGCCAAAAATGTTACTACCATCATGACTATTAGGTTGTCGAAGTCTTGTCAGTCTTGCCAGGGCCTGATACCACCGCCTTACTTATTTCTGCCGCAATAGCGTCAATGCTCTGTTGTGTTCCGGTTTTGTGGTAAATGGGGTGATACAAATTACTATCTAATTCAGTAACCAAAAAAAATTTGGGCGTGGTGCATCTTGCAACGTTTAGATTAGTACGTGTACTCCGCAAGAAAATCCGAATCAACAGCTTGTTTTTTGACCTAGAAGACTACTAGAAGACTATATTATGATTTTTATATTGGCGTTATTGTGTTTAAATACATTTTAGATTGCCTGCGACTTCGTCCGCGCGGACTTCGTTTACTCTGCACAGCTCCTAACCCGTAGGTGATAGCGTGATAATATGTAACCTTTATGTTGACCCGACCTGTTAGTAATATTCATGCAAAATTTGAAGTAAATCCAAGCAGTATTTTTTGAGTTTACCCCGGACATACACACAGACAAACAGACAAAAATTGTAAAAACTATATTTTTGGCTTCGATATCGATTGTAGATTAGCCCCCAAATATTCTTTTAAAAAATATTCAATGTACAGTTTTGACTTTCCTACGATTTTGTTATATGTATAGATCATTATTTGGTAAATAGGTAGATGGCTTTTCTGATGGGAAGAGGCAAACATTTCCTTTAGACACCAAGTTATTGTGGTTTGTAGAGACTTGACCTATAAATATTAATAGTTAATGGTATGAGCAAAATAGTAATTGCATTTAATATAACGTATAGGTTTAAATACCAAATTCATAAGTTTACTAGCTACCAAAACGTATCGTTCTTTTTTACAAACGGACTGGCAGGAACACAGACTTTATTTATTTGTTTGTTTTATTTCGTAAGATAGCGAAGAAATTGTTCTCCTAACAGAAAGAGATAAGTAACAATATTATTGCATATTTAGAACAACAAAGATGGAATAGCCCATGCATAAGTGGTATACTTACCTGACCCTCCAAATCAGGACACGATAACGGCATGCATAGATGCTATTTTGGCAGTTATTCCTACCGAATCAGAACTCTACCACTTATTGGTAGTTACAATGTTTGTGACTCCTATTAGCCTTGTCTCGCCTTTACCAAGACGCCTGGCAGTTAGGTAATTGATCTATTCTTCAAGAAGGGGCCCCGATCAACACGAAAATAGATGACCTATTCTTCAAAGGTGTATCTTATCAACTTGATCGTCAGCCAATTTTATACAAAAACCACTACATAGTAGCAAGTCTGAACCAATCAGCCATTCCAGCCACCACATTACGCTTGATTCAACAAAAACCAAGGTTAAACGGTAAGATCTATTGTGCGTACACGGCACACACAAACTAACAAAGCGCTGAGATATCGATAAGAAGACAATAAACAATAACATACAGCTATTGCTATTGCAACACCTAATAGTTATGCGACCGTGGACTGGGCTCTGTTTATACTACGCGACATAGCCATTGAATTTTTTGTCGAATGTTTTATAATTTAATGTTTCTTAAAAGACAATTAGGTTTTCAAGTAAAATAAATAAATGAATTACCATACTGTAAAACTGTCTTAACTCTATAATTTTGGAAAAGTTTTATTGCTGGAAAATAAATGATTTTACGTAAGAAAATAATAATATTTAAATTCATTTTTAATTTTTCAACTGATTGGCAAACAGATTATAGATTTGGACTTAAATTAATTTATTACAGCATAAAAATGCGTTCAATTAAAATTATGAGTCATTAGACGTCATGCGGTTTTTATTTATTTAATGAAATATAATTTTAGACCTTATTCTCTATCGTATCGTTATTAAAAATATAGTCAATATCAACTATTATAAAATACTTTTCACATTGAACGTGACATACAAAATAAAAAAATGTCTTAAAAAATATTTTTAAAAATGTATTATAACTTTTAACGTATTACTTGGTTTTAAATTATTATTTTGTGTTCTGGGACAGGGGGAGGGGGCAACCGTAACATCTTAAGGTAGAGAGGTAAACAAATTCCAGGGGGGGCAACTGCCCCTCCCTGCCTACCCCCCCCCCCCCCCCCGGTACGCCCATGATCTCAATTAATATAATTATAAGTACTATTAATACACAATTTTATGTCCACATTACGGTAAAATAATATAAAAGGTACGTAATAACATAACGCATACATATAAACCACGGAATTATAATATTTAATGTAATCAGAATAATAGTAATTAAATTAAATAATGTATTTTAATAGTTTAAGTAGCATTACCTATCCTAAAGTAAGTTTTAGATTTTTTATATATTTTGTTATCATTTAAGTAATATGATAAGAAAATTATATATGAATACTAAGTTCCCAAAATAGTATAAAAATGGTATTTAATCACATAATGAAGCAAACTTTTACCAAAAATAAATTCGTAAACAAATGCTGTCTCGAGATATAAACGCACTCAGACGCGTGCCGATTTATAATGTCGCGTGGGCAGATTGCAGACATTATCGACGGGGCTTGTCTGTAAAATTAGGCCAATCTTGTGCACCTGGTGACCTAAGATAGCATACCACCTAGCCAGTTTGTATCGCAGCCGTAAGTAAACAATTTTGTTTTATTTAAAGGTATAGTAAATTTACAATTACTAAAAGATTAATTTTGATGGGAATTGTAATATAGGTAATGATAAGATTCCTTCAAAAGTTAAGATTATTAAAATAATTAAAATTAATAAATAAATAAAAAATATAAAGATTATATAATATAAAGAGAGACACTTCGATACACACCTGCCTAATTATAATAATTATAATATTATAATAATACTGTAGTAGATTCGGCGTGAACCTATTCCTGAATACGTTCTGGCCACATTTTGAGTATAATTCTTTTATCGAGCAGCTTCTAAACGCGAACGAAAGGTCAACATGTCACCACTATAGTGACGTTGGACTCTGGGATCAAGTCCAGACACGGTTTCGGTTTAAAACAAGACGCTCTCGAATTTGACTGCCTGGTAGTCACGATATGAGTATGTATCATGTTTCATAAATCATTCGCCTTTTACGATATGCCTAATAATACAAGCAAATGGTATATTCTTTAAAATGGAATCGCACTCAGGGTGTCCGCTTACCTATTTAACGATAATTAAATATTTAGTAATTTTTTGCACAACATCGTACGCTTGAGACTAGCAAGCACACAAAATTTTTCTCTCTCTTAGGGCTAGAATCACTATCATCAAAAGGGCAGTTTTAGTGATTAGTTGTTGTGTATGCTTAAGTTAAGACGTATTATCATACATGTCTTAATACACTACTATCAGACTCCATGTCACTATCGAGATTTCGATTTTCGAAAATATCCTAATACCACCTTCACCTGACCCGAGAATCGGACCAAGGATTTAATGATCCCTATAATCCAATAACTAGACTGCGAGATCTAACCTGTTATTCAAAGGACCACCTTAAAATAATACTTTGTCGCCTATGTGTTATAGAACTAAACTGTCAATAAAGAATTACGTCCTGAAGATGCTTAAAAAAACAAAACCTATCGATTAATTATCTACGATAACTTTAAAATAAAAGTATAAGTGCATTATTTACTACTTTGAATTACTAATATTCAACGGAAGGTGCCCTGTTGGTCATCCATACTAATATTATAAATGGGAAAGTGTGCTTGTTTGTTCGTCTTTCACGGCAAAACGAAACAACGAATTGAGGTGATTTTTTAAGTGGAGATAGTTGAAGGAATGGAGAGTGACATAGGCTACTTTTGTCTCTTTCTAAACCCCCATTTTCCTAAAATGAATTTAACGCGAACGAAGCCACGGGAAAAAGCTAGTTTTTTTATATTTTCTTTTCTATAAAAGAAGAAGAGAATATCTAAGGCATCTTACACATTTCAAGAGTACAGTAATGTAGTACTTATATATTTCAAGAGACCTTTTAAGGTATAGTTTAAGATAAAAAGGTATGCAGTGCGCTTATAGCAATAGAAATATCAAAACATTTAATCCAAAGGAAAACAATAACTGAAAAGCTTTCCCAGATACCCGAGTTCTTATGACCATTATAAATTACTACTGTACTACATTACAACCACAGGAAATTTACAACTATTAGTTGACAATATCGCCATTCTTTCACACCGTAAATAAAACGATTGTTCACCTTAAATAGGAGAGATTTCATAGACCAAGTACGGTACAAGTGAACACTAACCGACCAATTCGATCGTCCTCTGTAGATTTTTTGTCAAAACAATACAATGTAGAACATTCACCGGTGCCTTTCTTGGTTTAGATGGGTTAGCGATTTATTTGCTCGCTAGAAAATCATATAAAACGGCTAAAGAAGGCATAGAAAACTTTTGTACTGAATTAAATAAATAAATATTTAAATAAATAAATAAATATTGCTGGACAAATTATATGAGTTGATCTAAAGTGAAAAGTAAGTACACAATTTGTTAGTGATATGAATACATAGAAATACACTACTAGGTATATTTACTAGGTGGTAGAGTTCTGCATCGACTCGACCGGGTCTGGTACCACCAGCTTACATATTCCTGCCGCAATAGCGTCAATGCTAGTCACTGTCGTGTTCCAGTTTGGAGGGTAAGGTAGCCGGTAAACTTATGCATGTGGCATTAGACCTCGCCACAAAGACAGCAACGCACCATTAACATCTTTGGTGTCAGTAGGCCATGGTTGACTCTTTTCATCAGGAGACCCATCTGCTTGTTTGCTATCTTATGATATAAAAAAACATATAAATGTAAATAATGAATTATATATAAAAAGTATCTTCACGCCCATATCCCCGAAGGGGTAGGCAAAGGTTCAACAAGTGCACTCACGATTAGCCGAAGATACTTGGTTCCACAATGTGATAAGTGGCAAGCCTGTCGCCAACCGGGCACTTTCCAATCCCGGGCAACTTTGTGTTTCTCGGAAAACTGAAAAAAAACACTTTTTTTTATGTGTCCGACCTGGGAATCGAACCCGGGTCCTCATGTGGTCAACGCCAACGCTGGACCACTAGACCAGAGGGGCGACATGAATTATATGTATATTTTATTAAGTCCAAACCCAGAAATGCTCATCGCACAACTGATTTCTGTCCCTGTTGGGAATTGAATCCGAGAGTTGAAAATTATGAGAAAAGAGGTAGGTTGTCATGGCTTGTAATATTTATTAATGAATGAATTAATTGTGTGTCTATTTGGGGCAAGACAATAAAATATGCAGGTGAATAAAAAAAGAAAAATTCAGCTTTAATACACTCACTAAAGGCATTATTTTCAAAAAAGCCTACATTCAAGTACTCGTTATGTCATACCAAATATTAACACTACTCCACATATTTTGTAACCATGGTCACAATGCTGAATTACAGTGGAATAATAGCATCAATGCTTGTTACTGTCATCTTCCGGTTTAGTAAGATAGCCGGTAAACACATACGTTTGGAATTTCTATTCCGGCACACGTAGGTAAATAGCTATAAACCAATAACATATTTGATGTCTAGAGGTGAGGAGGAGAGTCTGTCTAGAGACGAGGTCATGTCTTTCCATCAGGTGAGCTATTTGCTGGTTTGCTTCTGTGATCTTTAAAAAAATAGTGTTCAATCTATCTGGATTTCAAGGGATATGGCTTAAGATACGTATCTTCTATATATATAATAAAATCGTAGGTAAGTCAAAACTGTACATTGAATATTTTTTTAAAAGGAATACTTGGGGCGTGATGTATAATCGATTTCGAAGCCAAAAATATAGTTTTTAGAATTTTTGTCTATTTATCTGTATGTATGTCCGGGGTAAACTCAAAAAGTACTGCATGGATTTACTTCAAATTTTGCATGAATATTACTAACAGGTCGGGTCAACATATAGGCAACATATTATCACGCGATCACCTACAGGGGAGGAGCAGTGCGGAGTAAACGAAGTCCACGTGGACAAAGTCGCAGGCAACAGCTAGTCTTCACATAATTTTCTTATTTCCGTGTCTAAGTAAATACATGGGTAAACAAACCTATTCGGGTTATATAAAGTAAAAATTCCCCAAAAATAACAACTTTTATTGCGTTAATTTAATTAATAAAAAACAATGACATACTCGTTAGTGAGTTTGTTTCCTTTCTGTGATATTAACAAGGTACCTACATCGTCGCGTGCAGTCGTTCAGAAAACTGCAAAGAGAGACTTTCCGCGAAACAAAGTCCATTAATCCAAACAAAATTAACGTTAGAGCGACCATTTTCCTATCAGACATCCGTAAACCAGTCCTAATTATTAGTGGAGAATGTTCGATCTTTATTGTTTAGCCTGTACATAGATCGGGGCTAATTAAATCTGGGCGTAAGGCGGTTTCATTAAAATACAGAAATTCGTGTGTGTTCATCTGATAGTGACTACGTACATTACTTCCTAGTACGTACCGACTGCATAGAAATTATGTGAAAGTTCTTAGGGAATTTAGTTTCGGAAAATTTTTTTGCAGTAGTGTTTTGACTTTGGATTTAAAAAGTTGGAAATCGCGAGTTTTATACTGATATTCTTTTATTTTGGAATACAATTCAAGCAATTCTCATAATAGTATTGAATAATTAATAGCAGGAAAATATTCTCAAAATCGCGAATTAATCTTATTTATTATTAATGTAAATATCTTATGTTTTTGAGAATTAAATTACCTGTAACATGTAGTCTCAAAAACAGTGATTCAGTTCTTTTTAAAGAAAATTGATATTAAATAATGGTTCGGAACATTGATTTCAGTATTGTCTTGGTTTAAAATGAAAACAAGATTTTAAAAGTATGTTTTTTGATTTTCTTTAGATCATGTATAAAATAAATAAAATATTAATTTAAGTTCGGCTAAAATGAATTGTGCTCTACACAAAAGGAAAAAATGAAAAATAGTTAAAGCATTCCACCTTTTCCTCCTTATTTTGTAAATTTATTTTACAAAAGATTAAATTGTGATATAATCGTCCGGGTTAAAAAAAGATCGTTCAGTTTTAAATGGTTAGCATTAGTAAGATTTAATGAATTATTTTCACTGTTTTACCATAGTATCATATTTCACTCATGCATTTCACTAAATTCACACAATTTTATAATGTTTACATTTAAGTTTCTTATAATTTTACAATATTATAGAATGTCAAATAATGTTAACATTATCATAATAGTAAAATCATTTAATTTAAACGTTTTTTATTGTTATAGAATTACAAAATGTGTCAAGGGAAAAAGGTACTATGACTACATGTTTATAGCATTTAATATAATTTTCATTTTGATTTTCTTATTTCAAGACAGAACAATAGCACATGATACATTTTTCAAAAGTAGCACCAACGTGAGGCACATTAATAATTATTGCGACTTTTTTTTATAAAATAGTGTGCTAATGGAGAGGAGGCTCACTTGGTAATAAGTGATTAGTACCGCTCAAGACCAGCCTATGTTAGAAATGTTACATCAGGAAAAATGCTCATTTGCAGTCATTTAACGTTTTTCCAGTCTACTGGAACCATGCAGCGTTTGAATTTTTTTATATCAAACATCGCCTATACCAAAATGATTATCACTTAATGAAACCACCAAAGATATTTATGGTGCGTTGCTATCCGTGTGGCGGAATGCTAATGCCACGTGTATATATTTGTCGCTTACTTACCCTCGAAACCGGAACATGATAGTGACAAGCATTGACACTATAACAGCAGGTATAAGCAAGGCAGTGGTACCAAACTCCTGAGGAGACGTAGCAGCATTTTAACAACGACCATTAACTAGTAACGGTGATAGTGACACGTATAACTAATAGTTCATGTTTTACAACTAATAGTCCACAACCGTGCGATTCTCAAGGCACTTTTGCCACGCACTACTCCTATGTGAAACCAGCTATCGGCAGAAATTTTTCCAAGGGGACAAGATTTAGAGATACGATCTATAAAAAAAATCACCTGTCTGAATGGCAGATGATTTATTCATCTGGATCCCTTTAGACCCATTAGTAGGCTTACACGGGGAAAAAGTTAAATTTTGGGCGAAACACTGTGTTATATCAATCGATATTGGAATAACATCGGTTTCCTTTGAACACACCGTATATGCACTGAAAAAGAACAATAAATGACATTAAGATGACAATAATCCTGATTTATGTGCGGAGCCCATTACCCGTCCGTCGGTACTGCGTTAGATGACATCGCGGCGTGCCTATTAACGAATTGTTTGTTTATTGCCACCCCGAACTGTATAATGGGAATTTATAGAGAACTTCTACATTGTCGTGTTTTGTATGTTATCAATAGTTAATTAGAAAAAGAATAAAATATAATGCTTGTGTAGAGAACACGAAATAGAATACAAGAATGAACAGAATAGAAAAACATTTGTTCACAGAAATGATACACAAAACAACGTAAACGCTTTTATAATAAACTTCCCGAAACTATAAGATATTTACCAGTTAATAAATTTATAAAATGTGTTAAAACAAACCTGTGTAAAAAAGGTATTATAAAATCTTAGATTATTTAGGAGACAAACAAGCTTGGGAATTATTGCTCCTCATATCAATCTCATATATATTTTTTATCATTTTGTAATATTGTGGTATTGTAAAAAAAGGATATGAAAAAAGACAAGCCCATTGAGTTTCTTCCGCCGGATCTTCTCAGTGTGTGGCCGCGTATCGATCCAGTAGTAGTTTTAAAAAATATGGACGCGTCAAAATAACTTCTAAAAAGTTTTATTAAATTAAGTTCTTCTGATTTCTGATTTCTAAATAATAATTAAAAATTCGTTAACAATATATGACTAAAATGTAAAGCTTAGGTAATTATAATTAATTAACTTATATACCAGATCATTGGTACCAGATGGTTACTGTCTCAGCACCATTAATCGCTGGTATTATATGAGTACTTACCTTTTTTATGTCATAAGATAGAAAGCAAGCAGATAGTTCTCTATTGGAAATATATATCTATCGCCTATAAACACCAAATATATTAATGGTGTGTTGCTACCCTGTTGGCAAGATGATAGCGTCTTATACATTAGTTTACCGATTCAATACTCTCAAAACTGATACCAAATCATGACAGGCACCGACGTAGCGTCGGCAGGAATAGAAAAGTGTTGCTATCCACAAGTGCTACCAAACCCGCGTGAGATATCGCTGAGCTCTACCACCTAGTAGTCACGATAGTGGTGACATGTCTAGCCAATCGTCATTTCGATTCGATTACGTCAATTTCGATCTGTCTGGCAAATAGTCAACGTAGCAATGGAATAACACGTAAGAAAAGAGCAAATTGGCTTAAATATTGAAAGGAGAAAATATGCGTAGACGTCATGTTAATCAACTGCGTTTACATCGGTCTTTTTTTAATATATTATAGATGACAAAAAAGTATATCACATAGTAATAGATAACAGCTGCGTATATGCGTTGTATTCCATTATTTTATAGCAAAATAGCTATTACTCGCGACTTCGTTCGCGTGATCCTTAATCATTACTTCCCTATTTCCCACTCGGGTAAAAAGTAGCCAATGTCCTGCTCTATAAATTCATCTATCTTTCAGCGAACGTTCCATTAAGATCGGTCCAGTCGTTCTAAAAACTACCCCGTACAAACAGAATGACAGACATAAATTTTAAAAATGGTTGTTTAGGTATTATTATCGTAAAAATAACACACTGCGTTTGAAAAAAATATTTTAAAATCACACAGACACTTCAATTTTATTTACATGTATAAATTCAGTAAACGCACAGGCGGCTCTTCATATGGAAAGATAACCATGCTCAAAGGCACGAAATATAATTGTGTGTTGCTATCCGTGTGCGAGAGATTATACATGCATAAACATTCAGACTAGTTTACCTTTTAATTCGAAAAATGATTGTTTTGAGAGTTAGCTGACTGTTTCCTAACAGTCTAAGAAATAACTCTCATAAATAGGTAAGGCCAAATCCTTAACATTTTCCAATCGCAATATTATCAGTTCTTTTACTGTCTTGTCCGTTTTAAAGGGGTAAGACAACCAATAAACTTATAAATGCGGTTTTTTATTGGTTCAGGCGTTACCTACTTTGTGGAAATCCATTATTGAAAAAGTGAAATTAATTAAATTTGCGAACTGGCACCAAAAAGAAAAGCGCCGGTTCAATAAATAGATAAATTTCACCCATGATGCATGATGTATGATGCATGATGATGATGCATGATAAAAAAGAAGACCCCAGCACCACCCACATCCATCACATTTCCACCCACGTCGGCACCAAGCACAAAAGCATACAATTTATGTACTCAACGCACGTTTTACTTCAAACCGAAGAAACTTCAGGAGAAACGAACAATACTTCAACGAGAGTGTAAGTAATATGAATGCGGCAGTACTCCACATGAATAGAAACACGTCGTTAATTCGTTAGATTCTGTAGGCGATGGTTTATTTCTTTCCATCAGGAGAGACAGCTGCCTGTTGCTATACAACAATGTAAAAATACACCATAATTGCTACAGTTTAAAAAAATTATCGCGTGTTTGTTAACCAAGTGTGCGTGCAATGATGAGTTACTTGATTAAGATCAATTGGCTAATGTATTCGACATGTTACAAGCAAAAGATTGCATTGAAATTTGCATGTTAGATCAGCTAGATACGTAATTGTGAATGTGATGATACATTTGCATTTACTTATATGCACTGTATTATTTTATCTTAACCCCATTATTTAAATCATACGATAGGAAACAAGCAGGTAATTTTTCTAATGGAAAGAGATAACCATTGCATATAGACACCGAAGATGTGAATGGTGCTTTGCAATTAGTATGAGGGTATGGCAATGGCTCTAAACTGGAATACTACAGTGACTGGATCTGACACTATTATAACAGAAAAAAGCAGGGAGCAGTAAAATGGTGGTCAGTAAAAGAGTTAGCTTTTTTATTGAGGACGAAATTTATAATGTATTGCTTTAATTACATCTATGTTTAGTAGTTTACATTCAGCACGTAGTGGGTCGTTGGCAGAACTTTTATTAAGTTAGTTTCACGAATGAATGAGGTAGTGCCTTCGATCAACAAACACTACTGGATAATTCGTACAACGAATAGAATCTAGACTTTTCCATTTTTATAAAATAATGAATTTTTGGATTAGTTAAGTAGGCAACGACTCTGACCACGCAATCAATGGTGCTCGGGTTTGATTCACGTCAGGGACAAACATTTGTATAATAAGCATTATAATATTATAAAAAAGTAAAATTTCTGCTCAGTATTGATATAAAATATTCTTTGTATTATAGGATAGTAATGACTCTCCTAATTGATAGATATAAACATCGCATGTAGACAATAAAAATGGTTATTTTATTAATACACTGAGTTTCTTCCGCCGGATCTTCTCAGTGTGTGGCCGCGTTTCCGATCCAGTAGTAGCTTAAAAAAATGTTGACGCGTCAAAATAACTTGTAAAAAGTTTTATTGAATAAAGTACTTTTGATTTCTGATTTCTGTTTCACAAAATACTTTTAATTTAATTTATATCGCCAACCGGTTTCGCTTTTTACGGCAAGAAGGTAATAACAAAATTACTAATGGAGTTTTACCAAATGCCAGTGACAAAAAATATACAACAACAACATTCTTCACGATCAATCCTATACGGGGTAGGCACAAAGAATTGAGTGCCATATGTCACGGTCCAGACAGACTTGCCTTGCTGCCTGCACATTCTTAACTCTTTTCATACGAACGGGTTCGAAGACTCTTGACACCACCTTTAAATAGCACCCAACCGATTTGGTCATGGTACGTTACTCTTGGTCTCCACTGGTACCTACATCCATCAACATTCGCATTATATTTCTGTTTTGTTAACCGTTCATCTGCCATTCTTTTAACATCTCCGAACCTACAGAGCATTCCCTTTTGTATTTATATTCCGATAATCTCTTTCAATCCTAACCTCTCTCTCACTTCAGTATTAGGAACGCAATCCGCGAGAGTTACACCACAGATTTTTTGTAATACAAAAAGTATGAAATATACTAAAGACGGTAATGACGCGTTAGGTTACGAAGGAATGTAATGTCACGTGCATGAATATCTTAGCCTATTCTTATATGGTGACATTTTTTATTATTACCTATTTTTCTGTGATGGTTATTGTAAAAGAGTTTTTAAACGTTTTCATAAACTATTAAATTTACTCCAGCATAATGGTTTTTAATATTTGAGAGGTTTTTAAAACGCTCAGATTTGATCTACATAGCGATTGTTGCTCGAAGTACAGTACACGTCTAGTCGGGTGTACTGAATCTGGTTCGCTCGTGATTTACATTGCGCAAACGCAATTATCACATCGGCTTGTGTAACTTTTACTGCTTCACTAACTGTTACAATAAAAATGTATGAGACAATCGTGGTGTTTACAGTTCAGAACATGGGCTTATTTCTGCAAGTGATCGTCCAGTGCTCAAAAATTACCTTGAGCTATACATATATAAATGCTAGCTGCCCTTAGCCATAGTACCCTCGTGTTCCGGGGTCCTTTAAAGAATAGACCGACTGACGTTTTGACAAGCAGGTCGTAAAAGGTGACCGATTAGCTACACGTGTCACTTCTATCGTAAATACTAGGTGGTAGAGTTTTCGCAACGTCTTTACCGGGTATTTGGTATCACCGCCTTACCTATTCCTGCCGCAATAGAGTTAATGTTTGTCATTGTTGCGTTCCGGTTTGGAGGGTATGACAATCGGTAGACTTATGCATATGGCGTTGCCATCCTACCACGCAAATAGCAACGCACCATTAACATCTTTGGTGCCTATAGAAAGTAATCTACTTGTTTGCTATTTAATGATATAAAAAAAGAAACGCTGAGTATGTCAAATGTCAGACTCCCTGGTGCGCGCAGTTTTCTTCAAGAGGGATTCAAAGTTAATGATGGCCACTTTCTCGCTAATCAAATTGTACATAAATTTGTACCGAAGAGAAGTGTCTTGGGACGTTAAGTTCACTTTGCCTAGTCCGCAAGGCAATCGGCTTGATTGATATTTTATTGATATTTTATTTTGTAAGCTACAAAGTCAGATTAAAATTTTCATCCTACTACGAACAATGATTGCCCTTTTAGCTGTCAATCAAAGTGGGCTGTACCGCACATACTACCTACATACCGCACAAAGTATATTTGCTATTCCTGCCAACCCAGCTCATTTCTTGCACTCAAACAATATGTGGTGAGAAATTTTATTATGGTTTAAGGATGTCTTTCATAGGGATGATTGTCTTTTTTACTTTGCATAATTGGTTATATTTATACAGCCTGACAATTTCACAATTGATACGTATCCAATGACAAAATCCGTCAAACCGTTTGGGCTGTAAAGAATATCGATGAAACGAACAAATATTTTCGTACGTTCATGGAATATCCTTGTTCCGATGCTGTCGGATAATAATACGACAATAAATGTGTCATAGTCTTAAGCACATGAGTAGATAAAGGGAGCTTAAGTCTATCATTAATAAACCGCCCCGTTGATCGAGTGGTTAGCGACCCTGACTACGCAATCGACGGGGCTCGTGATCGATCCCCGACGGGGACAAGCATTTGTGTGATGTGCATAAATGTTTGTATTTCCGGGTTTGGATGTTTATTAAATATTTTCTTGTATTTATATATGTATTTCTATGTATTAGTATCGTTGACTAACAGCCATAACACAAGCAAATAATTTGCTTACTTTGGGGTTAGATCAGTAAGTGTAATTTGTCCTGTGAATATTATTATTATTAATAAAAGTTATATTTGTAACTAAAACGACAATGTCAGTAATCAATCTTGTAATACGTAATATGTTGGATATACTCGTATTTGTACTTATTATCTTAATTGTACGCTGTATGTCTTAAGAGAAACTTAGCTTTGATTAAATCGCATAATGAAACAGAATGTAGGGCGGCCACGTGCCATAGGCTTGGCTACAAGCTAAATCTAGTGCAGATATTTTGTAATTCCAATAAATCATAGTAATTGTAGTTATCCTGGGGCTCTAACACACTACGGGATTTATGACCCGTTCTTGTAATGTATTGACTTTAATTGGACTCGTTAATATTCATCATATCATTTATGATATTGTCATTAGCGGTATTGCTTGAGAGTACTTTTGATACATGTTCCGACCACAATCCGACCCAGTAAAAGGAAGTTCTGTTTTTAGAACACGTGAACAAAGTCGCTGGTAACAGCTAGTAGTTCGCAATTCTAATAATGCTGCTACTGTTTGCATATGTTTAATGAATTATTAAAGATTAAAATCTTGAGCAAAAACTGTTTGAGTCGTGACTTTAAAAAAATATGTATTGTATTATGGTACATTCGGTTAATGAACTTTATTCTTATACTAATTCTTTTTCCACCACACCAACCCTTGCGACGTAAATGAAATGAGTATAAAAAATTCTTCATCAACCACAGTTCACCGGTTTGTTGGATGGCAAGACGAGTGATAATTATCCCTTATTACTCAGTCGCATAAATCCCGGGAACTGATAAGAATTTTCTTCGAGATAACCTTCCTTTTTCCCAACCTCAAATAAAATTCAACGTCAGCTCGTCAGAGTTAAATACTAAATTTGGCTAAGACGAAGTAGTATTGCATATGAAGGTAAATGTATGATAATAAAACTTACCTCATGCCATCAAATCCATCATCTGAGCCATTGATGGTAAGCACGGGTGCCCGGGCATACGCTTTCGCCACACGCCTATTCTTCTCGAAGACTATGACCTTCGCCCAGATCTCGTCGTCGATCTGAGTCCATTTGTCTAAAACTTCTTGTATATGCTCCTGTGAACAAAATAAAAAAATAAGAAACACAGTTCAGCGGTAAGTGCAAAAAGTCAATGCTTAATGACGCCATTTTAATTTTGTTATATCATAAGATAGCAAACAAGCAGATGGCTCTTCTGACGGAAAGAGACAACTATCACCCATAGACACCAAAGGAGATGTTTTGCTTTCCGTGTGACGGGTGTGACGTGTATAAGTTTATTTATTTAACAATTTATGCACAACTGAATACATATGTGGACATAATCCTACATGGTAATCTCTTCTATTCAACCCAAACTGATTGGAGAATATTTAATTTAAAGGGGTGCATGAAAAGTTAAATTAGTAAAAGTTATTTCAATTACTGCTGGTAATACTTACTAAAATAAAATTAAAAACATATTATATACACATACATACACATTTATGACATATATACATATATAAATTAATAATATACATACACAAACAGTAGAGAATAAGTATAAATACAGCGAATAAATACATTAATAAAATAAAATAATGTCTGATAATGTTAATTCAATAGGCGATTTAACTGGACGCTTAAAGAAGAATTTGGAGGGAAAATTCCTTCCATCAATCGGAATAGTTTTCCAGTACGTTACAGATTAGGAATGACCGAGAAACGAATTCGGCACGATAAAAAGGAACTTGAAGAGTGGGGATGGTGCTTGAGCGAAGATTGCGAGAATGTGTTGTGTTCTGAAATTTGAATTTTGACTTAATGTGAAGCGGTGCTGCATGGTCATATAATATGGAGAAGAGAGTGCATAGCATTCGTAACTGTCTACGTTGAAGAATTGGAAGCCATTTCAGTTTAGAACGGTATTGAGATACGTGATCGTATTTACAAAGACCATAAACAAAACGTATGCAACTTAAAACAAGCGCTCTAATCTATCAAAGAATCGGCTCAAATTCGAATAACACTCATCTGCATAATCAATTATCGGCAACATATATATAATATATATAATAGAAAACAAGAAGATGGTTTTTCTAATGGAAATATATAACTATCGCCGAAAGGTTGCTATCTAGAGTACCTACCGACGCTATTGTAGCTGGAATAGCTAAGGTGAAGGTACCAAATCGATCGAGACGTCGCAAAATTTTACCACCTAGTTAGTAGTTACGATGTTAGTTACATGTTTTGGTAATTTATTGCAATATTGTAATTAA
This sequence comes from Apodemia mormo, assembly GCA_036924255.1. Classification (NCBI taxonomy): domain Eukaryota; kingdom Metazoa; phylum Arthropoda; class Insecta; order Lepidoptera; family Riodinidae; genus Apodemia; species Apodemia mormo. The sequence goes on from JAUPFN010000002.1 coordinate 40,271,886, forward strand.
TTATGAAAAAAAAAAGACAAGACCGCTGAGTTTCTTTCGCCAGAACTTCTCAATGTGTGGCCGCGTTCCGATACAGTATGGTCGAGTAATTCTAAAATTGTCGACTCGTCAAAAGAGCCTGTAAATATTTATTCGAATACAGCATTTTTTGAGTTTGAGTTTTATATTTAATTCTTTTGGTTATATTTGGTTAATTATTTGTATTTTTGGAATTCCGGTCCTACCACACTTGAGCATGTGACTGTTGTGCCTTTAAGTTAAAGTCTAAATTACTTAAAAAGCCGTAACATTTTCCAACTTCTTACATTTTATTTCTATTCATAAGTGTAAAACATACGCAACGGTCATCAAATGTGACCTTGGAAGGGTATTTCTTTTGTGTTACAAATTGCCAATGCAGTAGATAAAGATCCCACTGTAGCAACAATCTCGTAATCAAACGACATAGGACCAGTTGCTTTATGCTCTAGTAATTTGTACATATTTTTAATGTTTACAGTCTTTTATATTTAAAAATATACCTAAAATGGAGATTATTGTTGATAATTTTATAATTTAATTTAGTAAAGATAATTTATTTATATTAGACTGCCTTGTGGTTAGCCTATTCGGCTCAGGTCATGAGATGTCGGGTTCGATCCCCGGGTCGAAAAAAAGTGTTATTGAAGTGTTTTCGGTTTTTTCTCGCAAATACAAAATCTCAGCAGCAGTCCGAAACCTGGCGGGTGTTGTGTTACCACTACCGTGTCTCAGATTAGCACGTTAAGCCATCAGTCCCGGTTATTGCTAAAAATAATCGATATTCGTTATGAGGTTGGTAAAATGCGGCGATGAATCACAACTTTCCAACCGACAAATCGGTGAACTGAGTGCTAAGTGTGAGTTTTTCTTTTCGCATTCAATCGTGAGCGCGTTTCGAGTTTACTAGGAATTTGTATGTGATTTGTACAGCGCCACCTAGTGGTAAACTGGTTTCTCACGTTTACCACTAGGTGGCGCTGTACAAATCACATACAAATTCCTAGTAAACTCCAAACGCGCTCACGATCGAATGCGAAAAGAAAAACTCACACTTAGCACTCAGTGGTGAACCGGAAAGTCTATAGACATTCTTCGGTTTAGAGGTGTGGTGTATTGTTCAAATAAATTATTTTATTATAGCGCGTTTAAATAAAAAATTGTTCAAATAAACTATTTTATTATAGACTATAAACTATATTTTTCTAGTTTTACGTTCAGTATACATATCGCGCAATTATATAACGCTATGTGTTATATTAATCACCACAACTCTAATTCGGTTTACTCTACCTACCCCAAAAGAGATGATACTTGTTTTAAATTTCATTGGACGTATTTAAACGAAAAGGATCCAATCCACAATATGGTCAAAACTGAGTTAAGTGCACCAAACTGATGCTAAACATCAATACAATTTGCCAGTAAAAAACATCTAAGCAAAAATAGCTCTCTATTACTTTATTCAACGTCAGAACTAGTCCCCATGTATGGCACATTAAAAAATTAAAAAATATCCAACTTCAAACTTCAATATTTCTAAACTGATTTTGTGTGGATTGGATCCTTTCCATGTCCAATTATAAGTCTGCTTAGTTGGTTTAGAATTTTAATTTTAGTATAGTAAGGAATTTATGTCTACAAATCAATAAAGCGACATGATCGTAATCTGATGACATTGACTACATCCTACAATATAGAAAGGCTGTTTTTTTTTTCAATTCAATAACAAGGATATTGATTGAAAAAATCTTCCGTTTGTGTTCTTCCTACTTTGGTAGTATGTTACATTTTCTCATATTTTATTTCCTTATAAAGATTTTCCCATGATGTGATTCCAAGAACATATGTATTTGAAACTGATTTTTGCAGGTAAACGGTGAACATTCATTATTGACTATTATATCCTATCACTATAATAATGACCACAATTTTTGCCAGCCGGCAAACTTTAAAATCACGAGTAAAAACTGTTTAATAATGTAATAATCACATTTAAGATAAGAAAAGTTAAGTGACAAGCCAGTTTTAAGTCATCAAAAGTTAAAAGAAATATGCAATTCATTTTAAAATTTTAATGTGTCATATGATACATGACATAAGCGTTTTTAACTTGAAATGTCAGAATCCAATATTACATCCTAACTTAGAGCAATCGTATTAATTTTAAACAATATACAACGAATTTACACATATTATACATTTATCTTCTATACATTCATTTTACAGATATTATACCGCCCAGTTGGTCGAGTGGTTAGCGTGCCTGACTACGCATCAATGGGGCTCGGGTTGGATTCTCGACAGGGACAAACATTTATGTCATGAGCATAGATATTTGTATTTCTGAGTTTGGGTTTTTGTTAAATCTATTTGAGTATTTATACATGTATTTCTATGTATTGGTATCGTTGACTGACACCTTGACTACAAGCAAATTACTTTTTTTTTTTTTTATATCATAAGATAGCAAACAAGCAGATGGGTCTCCTGATGGGAAGAGTCAACCATCGCCTATAGACACCAAAGATGTTAATGGTGCGTTGCTATCTTGTGGCGAGGTCTAATGCCATATGCATAAGTTTACCGGCTACCTTACCCTCCAAACCGGAACACGACAGCGACAAGCACTGACGCTATTGCGGCAGGAATAGGTAAGGCGGTGGTACCAGACCCGGGCGAGACAATGCAGAACTCTACCACCTAGTAGCCACGATGGTAGTGACTCGATAGCCAATCGGTCGCCTTTTACGACCTGCCTGGCAGAACAGCAGTTGGCCTATTCTACAAAGGAGGCCGGGACCAACACGGCAAGAACTTTAGATCAATTCGTTAATTTGTCTAGTGATATTTATTTATTATTATTATTATTATTCATTTAATTTGAAGAATAGACTATCTGCCGTTCTGCAAGGCAGTTCATAAGAGGCAAACGATTGCCTCTTATCAACTGCCTTGAGGCTATGCGAGTCACTACCATTGTGGCTACTAGGTGTTAGAGTTTGTATTGTATTGTATTACTCGGGTATGGTATCACTGCCTTACCTATTCCTGCCACAACAGCATCAGCGCTTGTTACTCTCGTGTTCCCGCTGCTGGTAAAGCTGCCGGTAAACTTTTGCATGTAGCATTAAGACCCCACCTCAGGGATACCACTATTAATATTTTTGGTATCTATAGGCGATGGTTATTTCTCTCCATTAACAGTGCCATTTGCTTGTTTGCTATCATAGAAAATTATTGAAAAGTATCCATCTACTGGGACAGGAAACTGTTAAGACAGAATAAAAAGGTTTGGGCTTAGAACTTGCCTTAGAAGTGAAAATTAGAACATATCTGTTTACTTATATGCGATAGGAAATTCACACTAAACTCATACGTTTTTATGAATATAATTAATAATAATAATATTCACGGGACAAATTACACTTACTGATCTAACCCCAAAGTAAGCAAATTATTTGCTTGTGTTATGGGTGTTAGTCAACGATATTAATATATAGAAATACATATATAAATACTAGAATATATGTAATAAACACTGAAACCGGAAATGTTTATTTATAAATGTTTGTTTATGCTCACCACACAAATGCTTGTCCCCGTCGGGAATCGAACCCGAGCCCCGTCGATTGCGTAGTCAGGGTCACTAACCACTTGACCAACGTGAAGTTAAAATACATAAAGTTCATTTAATCGAAACAGAGTTTCGAATAAATAAACGCAGTGTTAGAGAAATAAAGACAGAAGACAAAAAAAGTTACATTTAATAACATCATAAAAGAAACATACCGATATTAAAGTGACTATTGAAAAACATTCAAAAGGAGACTGAAAGAGTTATCAAAGAAGCTATTGAAAGTTACGATTAATTCATAAGACCTCGATGCAACAAAGTCTTAGAAATATAAATCCCGTAAATGATCGAGCAGAACTAATTCAGTGCGAATAAATGCAAGTCCTGACACTAACGAGCGCTATTCATAAATCACGCAAACATATGGCATACGGATCAACAATGTGCTAGATTACGGAGCTGAGGTAGGACGCGAGGGCTTGCATTAGCAAAAATATCAACTAATGTCTGAAGCGAAATGATCGAGACGAGACATGATCAAATGAATTCACAGAAGAGAAAGCGATTTCTATTTGTAATATTCAATGATGCACATTGTAAATTATTATGCATTCTAATGAATTCTTACTTTGTGGTTTGATTAAATCGAAAATTCTAAGGTTACGTGTTTTTCCGTGAGTACGAAGTAATTTGAGATCTTCAATATCTTTCTGTCATGTTGATTTATATATTTATATCTATACAGCTTATAAATTGATCTTATTTCAAATACAAAGCGTAGTAACTAGTACGTAAATATATATCATGTCACGAAATCATGTCAAATTTTATCACGACACACGTCAGTAGATGCTCAAAATTACAGCTCAGCTCAGCGTCAGTTTGTCGGCTAGTGAAATTAGTGTGGCCTCCATTCCTGTATTTGCGATAAATGGGAGCATCAGTTTAACGTGCTTTTACAATACACGGAGATGTTAATATATCATAGCTATTCAGTTTTTTCTCTAGGAAAAAGCTAATTGTCGCGAATCTGTCTTTTAGTTACCAAATTTCGCGTTGCATGGATGTCATATAAGATGTGTTACTTTACAAGCTACCTTACCTTCTAAACTAAAACGACGGTGGCAAGTACTATCATAATGGTAGCAGGAATAGGCGATGCCTTTACATTGTACAAGGGAAAGTTGACGCTGGATTTTAAGACGTGCATAGAGATTAAAGGTTATGGCATATTATAACAGCACTGATCGAACGCTTCAAATAACTTGTGCAAATTTGAGCATTAACAATATGTCGTGTAATATAATATTTAATGCCAATATGAAAAAGGCTTACAGATTAATGTCAAAAAGTTTACAATAATATGACTAGTCAATATCTTTTTGTGCGACTGCATTGAAAGGAGGTTTATATTTTTATGTATGTATGTTTATTCTTTGGACCGAAACGTCTTGATATATCTTAAAAAGTGTCATTAGATTTGTCTTAAATGTGAGAGTATTAGTAATGTAGGCTAAACTATGTTTACGCTAGAAGAAGTGTTATATATTTTCGGATCAAAGCCGCAGTTGGGTTTTTATTTTTATAATAATTATCTAATATTTTTATATTTTTTTCATTTACAGGAATACGTAACTGGATATTTCATCAATTTATCAATATAATTTATTACACCGTGAGGATTAATACCGTTAGTTAACCGTTGGTAGACTAATTGTATCTTTACTTCTGTTTTATCGGAGATATCAGCAAACGAGCAGGAAAAAATTGACGGACCAGTAAGAGCTTATCTGATGTTAAGGGATTACCATCCCTCATGAACGACTACATTGCCAGATGTCTTACAGTTGCGTTGCCGGGGATTTAGAATTGGCTGAATTATAAATAAATAATTGTAGAGTTAAGCTCTATTAACTTAATACAACATTTAAATTACGTATTACAACAAAACTCACTTGTACTTCCAGTTCACGTATATTTTTAATTTTTTACTATTCACATCCAACCGGTTTCGCTTATTAAAGCATCATCAGGAATGTTTTACACATATTTTATAAAATAAGCATCATCAGGGATATTTTACACATATTTTATAAAATATGTGTAAAACATCCCTGATGATGCTTTAATAAGTGAAACCGGTTGGATGTGAATAGTAAAAAATTAAAAATATACGTGAACTGGAAGTACAAGTGAGTTTTGTTGTAATACGTAATTTAAAATGCAGTTTCACCAAGTGCCGACGATGGAAACAATCCAATTTAATACAACATTTTTCAAGTTTTTTTTTAACAACTCCTTATTAATAACGGTAATCTATATATAAATCGCTTTCATATAATACTCTCATATATGCTTAATAATGTTTATAATTGAGATACCAAAATTGACACAAATAATGATAATAATGAAAGAGAAATCTTCAAAACTATACATGTACGGTCGTGTACCGCAAAATAACCGCAATCAAAATCTTACTTTCATGCCGTGATCACCTCAAAGAAATCGAAAGTAGTGTCTTCCATCGGAGTTATGGAGGCGGAAAGCAAACCTGTTAACAACGGACTATTCAATCAATTACTCAATGTCAGGAGAATAGTTCGTGTAACTGTCGAATAATTAATGAATTCACACACCATTAAGACGTCTAGAGTTTAGGAAGTTTATTTTTATTGTAAATCAGATATCGTTAGATCATAGAGAGTATAACAGAGGTCATATAAAGTATTAGTCAGTTTTATGTAATAAACTTTCAATCGTTGGCACTTGAAACTGCATTTTGACACTAGCTAGCTATAGCTTTACTAGGTGGTCGAGTTCTGAATTGTCTCGCTCGGGTCTGGTACCACCGCCTTATCTATTCCTGTCACAATAATGTCAGTGCTTGTCACTGTCGTATTCCGGATTGGAGGGTAAGGTAGCCGGTAAACTTATGCATGTGACATTAGACCTCGCCACAAGATAGTAACACACCATTAACATCTTTGGTGTCTATAGGTGACGGTTGACTCTTTCCATCAGGAGACCCACCTGCTCGTTTGCTATCTTATGATATAAAAAACATCGCCCGTCTCTACAGCTATAGATATCATCCCTACCTTACTTAAACCTACCAATCAAGTGTATGCTCAATTTCGTTATCTTAGATATTGTAGAGGTTTTTTTTTATTTTATCATATATATCAAACAAGAAGATGACACTTTGATACTCTTTAAACCAGTAGAGCCCAATTATGCTTGCTTGTTATCAAATTATTTAAAAAATATAATCGCTTTTTATTTTGTCACAATAAAAATACATTACATATTATCTACAACTTATAACCTGCCTTATCTTCTTACGATGTCAAAATATACGTAAAATCTTCGTATATAGATCAATTTTATTTTTTAGTAAAATTTTTAAGTTAAGCTTTAACGATATAGAAAATATTATATCGTTACAATTTAAATACGTTTAATTTATTATTAAAAGCCTTATCATGCTCTACGTCTGTAAACACAGCACTAAAAACCAAGTTGTCCCCTATCAAGGCTGACCACACCTGTGCAATGTTGATCTTATAAATGTTTTGTATAAATTATACTAATTATACACAGAGCCATATTTATTTAGGCTGAATTAGTATTTTATCTCTATAATTAACTAATACTTCTAATACGTTCCTAGTTGTTGACCATATTCAAATTCAAATTCAAATGTTCTTTATTTCGTAGGTAATTATACACTTGAAACAGTCCATTTATACATTACATACCTATTATACTACCTTTTACTTCAGTTTTAAAATTGAACAAGATTTATATTTTACATTTACAAGAATCGTAAACAATAACAATCACATGTTTAAATAAAGTCGGTATGTAAAAAGTACCAACGTTGAGAATGTTTCATAAAAACACATTGTATTTCTATCCTAAGAGTTATATTTTTCTAGTCAAATTACATAAACTGAACTAACGAACTTATTATTGCTAGTGATTTAAAGCATAAAATGATACTTTTACGCAGGAATAAATTTATTATGCTCTCAGACCCACAAAAAACGTCTATGCGCATCAAAAAAAAACATCTGTTCAAGTCGTAGATCAAACTCATACTTGCCATACCGTCTCCATTAATGTAGTACTAAAATACTTTTTAACCGACTTTAAACAAAGAAGGAGTGTCTCGATCAGTGTAATACTTAGATCCTTTTTAACTATCTTTAAACAAAGGAGGAGGTCCTTCCTCATTTCATCGGAATCTTTTCTTATATAATATCAAATATGTTCCTCGATTATTCAAAGACGCCTGAACCGATTTGAATAATTCTTCTTTTGTTTGTGAGAGTACCAGGGTTCCACACATACAAGGGATTTGAAATCGGTTGTTTCAATTTTACTGCGTTTAAATTATGTTACACGAGACAGCAGCTCTACTTCAAGATATGAACTTAGTTTCAACAACGATAATTCGATAGCTCGTTAGGCGAAATATGTAGCTAATAATTACTAACGCCTTATTATACTTATCAAAACTTAATTTTTACGATTCTCTAAGGCAACGGGTACCTTTATAATTGAGATACATTGTAAAGGTTCCAGTTACTAGGAAGATTTTTCTAGGTAAACTCCAATAATACTTTCTGCCTAAGCACGGTTAAAACCTGATCTCGTCATTTCACCTGAAGATGGTAAGTACTAAGTTCTACAACAGTATGTTAATTAATGGGGTTTACGTTTATGTTAAAAATTCAACATTGATTGTATAGATTTTTCTTTTTATAATAATATTATTAGACAATTGTGCTATTAGGTATTGTAAATACATTCCATATAAGGCAAGGTCGTAAAACCGTTTAATGCAATCAAAACAATTATATAACTGGTGTTCATTGTGTTAAAAGAATGGTTCATTTAGATAATTGTCATAAAATGTATTAATTTAATGGCATAAAAGTGGTAACTGTCGTACTCATAATACTTTTATAAATCACATGATAGCAAAGAAGCTGATAGCTCTTCAAATGGAAAAATATCGACTTTAGACACCAAAGATGTTAAAATAGTGCGATGCTATTTGTATGGTGGGTGGTAACTGATAATACAAAATGCATAAGTATACCAGTTATCTTGCCCTAAAACTAGGACATAACAGTAATAAGCATTGAGGCAGTATATATATATATACACAGCAAGGTACTAAGCCCGAACGAGACATTGGAGAATTCTACAACCTAGTAGTCACGATAGTGGTGACGGATGTGGCCTAAATAAGTCGAGCAACCATATTTTAGATTGGATTAAAAGGACCATAATATAGCTTCAAAATCAATACAACAATATACACTAGCACAAAACCCTTCTTGTTATGAAGACTATAAATAAAAATTTTAATAATGAGGCTATACATTAAAGGAAACAAGAATGCATAAATATGTTAAGAAAGGATAGAAAACAAAATACATGTATATTTTATTAAAGAACACTTGTATATAACCTTTCCGCATTCTAATCTACATAGAAGCAATTATAAACTCTATGTTATAAATAATACAGTGTAAAAATGAAAGCTACTGTTTAAGCTGCTCTACTTAAGCAAACTTAAAAGACGGCCTTGTGATCTAGTTTCCGTAGTATTCTTGTGATAGACTTGTGAGTTATAAAAATGTTTTAACTCTTATACTTGTATTTTAGTAACTCTTATTATAATAGCAATAAACGTTGTTTATATCTGTGGAAAGATGTTATTTTATAATGTGACTTTTATTACCATGTTTCATAATGAGACTTGTTATTTTGTAATAGAGTTAGAATAGCGGCAAAAACTGCGACTTACGCAGCCTTAAATTTTAGTTCATGAGTAATTAGTAAAATATAATAAAATTTGAAGTCCATGTTGGTTCGATATCCATATAAAGAATGGACCATCACCTTTCTGCTCAAAAAGGTAAGCTAAGGCTACACGTGTTCTCAAGTTTACTTCTTGAAAACGCCTACTAAATCACAAAAAAAAATTAGTTCTTCTTTTGAAATAAGCGCCGTGAAGCGTTGGTTGGGATAATGAATCTTTGACGATTAGTTAAGAGGAAAGTTTAAATTATTTTAAGTAACTTTTCAAAGATCATTATTAAAAATCTTAGAATTTACGAGTAAGGTTTTTTCATAATTATTGAAATATTTCAAATATAAACGACGTTGTTATACTTCATATTCTATGTCTATAAACGTGTACTAAAGTATTATAATATACTAGCTGTTGCCCGCAACTTCGTTCGCGCGGACTTCGTTTACTCCGCACAGCCCCTCCCCCGTGGTGATAGCGTGATAATATGTAGCCTATATGTTGATCCGACCTGTTAGTAATATTCATACAAAATTTGAAGTAAATCCATGCAGTACTTTTTGAGTTTATTTTGCTAGCAGTATATCCTGTTCTTACTAGTTTCTGGAAAAAATCGCTCTTTAGCCATATAACTGCCTATTTGTGTGCTTGTTTTAATGTATTAATGTAAATATTTCTTTGATATGGTGTACTATAAAGTAGTTAATAACGAAATCAAAATTATAACATCGTGACCATTGGTTGAATTGGTTAACCTATTGGGCGCAGATTATGAGGTCTTGAGTTCGACCTGATATTTTGGTAAGAGTGGTATTCAAGATTTTAAAAACTAACCTCAAAAATTGGGATCTTAGCAGCAGCTTGGAATGTAGGTATGTATTAACATCCTTAAAAGCTGTCACGGTCATCACATGAAACAGTCAAAAACCGTTATCTGGTGGATATGTGGGATACTTAACTTTTATGTCGCCTCTATGGTCTAGTAGTCTAGCAGTGTACGGACTACATGAGGATCCGAGTTCGATTCCCGGGTCGAGTAATTCAAAAATTTGTCTTAGGTTTTCTGATAAAAACAACGTTGCCCGGGATTGGTAAGTGTTCGTCACTTATCACATTGTGGGACTTAGTATTTTCGGCTAATCGTGAGTACACTGGTTGTATATTTGCCTGCCTTTACGTGGATACAGGCTTGAAGACATTTTTATATAACTTTAAATTTGGTTCGAGTGGGGTTGGCAAGATATTACAAGATAGATATGTTGTCGACCAAACATGGTAATCCGAAACGTTTTTTGACGTTCGGTTAAATCTGCAGTCTTTTTAAGGAACGGACGCGATGATATTACTTTATTTAACTTTTGAAACTTGTATATTACATAATCAACTTTACAATTTTAACCATTAATCAAATAAATTGATAAAATAGACAAGTTAAATATATGAAGCTTGAATTTTTATGTGATTTCTGATTATTTTAAGATGTTAAATAACAAGACACATAATCAGATAGGCTAGCCAAACTCTGTGATGTATATGGACAACGTCTTAAATAACTAAAGGTCAAGGTTTAAATATATTATAAAAAAGTATACATGTGATTTAATTAAATTTTTTATAGTTTTTAACTTAGATCATCTGATATTTATATTGAAATTTAGATACTTTGAAAAATCACTTTATTATCTATATCATTACATAGTATAAAACAAAGTCGCTTTCTCTGTCTGTCCCTATGTCCTTATGTCCCTATGTATGCTTAAATAAAATAAAACTACGCAATGGATTTTGATGCGGTTTTTTTAATAGATAGATTGATTTTTGAGAAAGGTTTTAGTGTATAAACCTTTCCGATATTCCCATGGGAACAAAAACTGCGCGGGTGAAACCGCGGGCAGGTCGCTAGTTAATATTATAAATGAGAAAGGATGTACCTATGCATGGATGGATGTTTGTTACTTAATCACGCAAAACCTACTGAATTTTGATAAATATTTGGCACACAGGTAGATAGTGATCTGGAATATAGCATTTATGCTACTTTTTATCCCAAAAAATGAGTTATTCCTGCGTGGTTCACCAAAAACTTTTATAACGCAGCCGGCTGCACGGTGCAGCTAGTATATTATAAATATGAAAGTCTGTTTGTCTATCTGTCTGTCCTTTACGCTTTCACAGCTAAACGGTTAAACCGATTTCAATGAAATTTGGTAGGAAGATAGTTAAAGATTTGGAGTCAAATAAAGGCTTTTTTTTAGAAAAAAAATTATTACTTAAGGGACTGAAAGAAAGGATGAAATTTTGTATGGAAAACTACATCGACGATGTGTTAATCTACCGGCGGGCAACGCTGCGCGGACTTGCTAGTTATTTTTAGTTTGAATATGTGTTTTATATATCATAAAACAATCAATGACAAAATAATAATAAAAAATAAGATGTTTTGGGTCTGAATGGCTGGGCATACCTCTCATAGAGAGATAAAATATTGCGTACAGACAAAGATGGTAATGATGTCATCTTATGGCGGATGTGATGTTAAAGTTTACCGGCTACCTTACTCTTACAAAACTTACAAGTACCGACGTTTGATAAGGCGGTATTAAATCCGAGCGAGACGCTACAAAAATCTACCACCTAATAGACACGCTTGGTCTATCATTCGCATTTTATGAATACTAGTTAACCCGGACAATTTCACTCGCGGGTACCTACTGTCATCATACTTCCATACCTAATATTATAAATGCAAAAGTCTGTCTGTCTGTGACGCTTTTCAAGTTTAACCTGAAGGAGATAGTTGAAAATCCTGGATCCAACATAGGCTACATTTTATTTCAAAAACCAACCTCTAAAGAAGTGACATAGGGGATGAAGGTTTGTATGAAAAACACAGACATTTTTAAATTAATTTACTAATATAGGTAGGCCAAGTAGGTATATTCGTAATCTCACAAATATAAGAAATTTCGTGCAATCTTTCAATGTCTATTTCAGTCCTTGGTCAACCTAAGTTTTGAATCGAGGTCTTGAACTAACCAAATTTTTTCAAAACCGGTTTAACGGAGAGACATGAAAACATGACAAGACATTTATGTTTTTATAATCAATAAAAGTATGGACTAGTATCATGGAACTTACAAGAAAGCAGACGATTTGTTATTTAAAAAATCTGGTCCAACGTGAAGAATTTATTCTTCTTTATCTGTTAAGTGTACCAACGGATTGGGTATAACAGTAGGTTTGGAGAGTCGTTGTAGTTTTGTTAGTGCCTAATACACTACAGGCTTTTCTCGGGTCCTGTCTCTCGGTAGCCTTGCGACGAAGCTGCTTATTAATCTACGCTACTACTGTGCGTTTAATGTGACCCCTGTGTGAACCACAAATAATTTTTATTCATCAAAATCACTTGCATCATACAAGTACTTAAACTAAAAAGTAGGTAATGACTATTAATATTGACATCAAAATCGTTACAAAAAATGAACTACTCCCTTCTTCCCTAGTTCATTGTTACACTACGCAATAAGCAGAGCGGTCTCCCTGGTCGGGAGATCGGAACCATTCGATGGCCTTGTTTAGGGACCTTCACAATCTTTTTATTGTTACACCAACCTGTCCTTATAAACAGGACCCGAAAAATTATGTAGTGTAAGCATTTTAATTACAATAACTATGTGTGAGGGACCCTGAAAAGATCTACTGCCTGATAAATAATTGTCAGTATACACTAACATTACGAAATTAAATAAAGGTCAATGATTTTTTTTTAATTAATGTGGAAATAGTATTTATGACAGGTATGTTTTTATACACACTAACATATTCCACCAACGAGTACCTTGAAGTAGAATTTGATTAATTAATTGCATGATAATTGAATATTTTATGTCGATAATTTATATTTATTATTAACTAACTATGCCCGCGACTTCGTCCGCTTGGAAATTTTCTAAAATAAAAACTGTTTGTAAAAAGATGTTATTTTGATATTACAGGCACTTCAATTATATGTATTCATTTTATTTATAAGTATTGATGTATAGAAAAAAGGATTATTAAATTAAAATTAAAAATCAACATATCATAAAGTCGTTTTCTTTGCAGTGAAGACAGAGTAAATTGGACTTTGATGCGCTGGTAGACATTCCGATTTGCCATGAACTATCAGTTTGCTATTTGGCTATCTGGTTAGGTAGTGACCTGCAGTCCCGCAATATTTTATTTATCATCAACAGTCATCGCTTACTACTTGCGGCAACTGAAACCGACAGTTTTACGTTCATTTCTGAAAAAGGACCTTCGTCCACTACTATATTAAAAACTTCTTAATTCGGTAATCCAGTTTTTTCAGACTAAGATTTTCTTACACTAAAAAAACGAATATCGTTTTAATTATAACTTTGTACTTACACATACTACGTTGTTGTATTATAATTAATATTTAAAACAGGCCTTTGTGGCTCCTGACTTCACGTAGTTACAGTTGCGTGTCGCCACTCACCAAGCATACCGATTAAAGGCCAGTATGAGATGGACAAGGTCGCCCTATATTTAATTATATACTGCATTCATTCTTATAATAAAAGCTATTTCTATATTTATTTATCTTTTATAAGGTACTATATAATTACATTTATTGTTTTAGATTTTTAATGTATTTTAAAAGTTTGTCATAAATAACGCTGATGATTACATCGAAAAACTTGTTCAATTAATTATTAACAATTTAATGAATATAAAATTTGAATAAAAATCACGTGGCTCCAAACGCGCAAGATAGGTTGACAAAACGACCATCTTGTTTTTGATGTCACAATGTTAAACAGTTTCAGAGTAAACACAGTTGATGGTTTCTACATATTATGCGTTTCTTATATTTTAATATATGTATATAAATCACGCTGTTTGTTCGGATGGACTCCGAAACTACAAAGCCGATTTCAGTTAAATTTTGTAGATATTTACTGTTTGGTCGATGTTAAAAGTTAGGATAGTTTTTATTTTAATTGAACCTCCTACCTTTCAAATACCCTACTAAATAATTTGTATAGCAAAACAACGTTTGCCTGGTCACGCACGAAAGAAGTTCACAGATTATAAATGTAATTAAAAAAATTAAACCAACTTCAATATCTTTCAAAACCCATATCTCAAAAACTACTGAACCGATTTGATAAAACTAATACGGTTTCCTTAGTTGGACGATACTTTAAATCAAGAAAGATTTTCTAGATATATATGTATGTATGTATATATGTTACTGGAAATGTATGAAATCTAGAAATTGTATAAATGTCCTAGGAAATGTATAAAATTCTGAAACTATTTAGGAAATGTGTAAAATATTGTTTTAAAAATTATTTAATACATATATATATAATTCCAATATCGTATTAGGAAATGTATAAAAAGATTGCTTTCTTTAATAAAACACGTTGTTAAAATGAAAATAATAATTTTTAATAAGGCACTTGACAATCCGGTAACAATACATCCGGTACATCCTCTGCATCAAGAAGAACTCTTAGACATAATAATTATTCAATTAAAAAATCAATTCAAGACATTAATAAATATTCAATTATCATAAAAATAATAAATATTCATGGGACAAATTACACTTACTGATCTAACCCCAAAGTAAGCAAATTATTTGCTTGTGTTATGAGTGTTAATCAACGATACTAATACATAGAAATACATATATAAATACTAGAATATATAATATACTAGAATATATTTAATAAACACCCAAACCCGGAAATACAAAAATTTATGCTCATCACACAAATGCTTGTCCCTGTCGGGGATCGAACCCGAACCCCGTCGATTGCGTAGTTAGGGTCGCTAACCACTCGACCAACGAGGCGGATACATTAATCTGAGATCGAAAATATAATTGTTTTATTATTCTGTTCTTGGTACCAATTTTATAGAGCTCATCATCCTTCTTAGCCAAAACTACACCTATAATATTTCGGGCATCACCACGTCCTCTATCAACCACTGGAACTGCAATTCGTACAGAAGTGCCAATTGGTAGCGCAATCGCCTGGTCGGATGATGCAATACCCTCCCCTCTCGCCGCTATCCCCGCGTACCAATTGATATCTTAAATTTTCTACATTTCCGCTTGCTATTTAGGAAATGTATAGATTTCGTAGGAAATGTGTCCAATATGATCCATTTCACAAATTTCCGGGCGATTTTAGGAATTACATACATCTCCTAGGAATTGTATACAATAACTTTATATTTAATTTATAATGTACAAATGTAAAATACAGCAAGCAAGACAAATCTGTAAGGAGCGTGACATATAACACTTTGTTTTCCCTGCCTATCCCGTAACGGATTTGGCGTTAAGATATGTACATATGTATGTTACATTATATATTTAAAAATATATTTTTTTATGTGTTTATGAGCATATCAACCTTTATTTTAATTATTTTCAAAAACCTAGTTTTTTTTTTATGTCATAAGATAGCAAACAAGCAGATGGGTCTCCTGATGGAAAGAGTCAAACATCGCCTATAGACACCAAAGATGTTAATGGTGCGTTGCTATCTTGTGGCGAAGTATAATGCCACATGCATAAGTTTACCGGCTACCTTACCCTCCAAACCGGAACACGACAGCAACAAGCACTGACGCTATTGCGGCAGGAATAGGTAAGGCGGTGGTACCAGACCCGGGCGAGACAATGCAGAACTCTACCACCTAGTAGCCACCATGGTATTGACTCGATAGCCAATCGGTCGCCTTTTACGACCTGCCTGGCAGAACGGCAGTTGGCCTATTCTACAAAGGAGGCCGGGACCAACACGGCGAAAAAGTACTAAAATATCTATATTATTATTATAAAGAAAACACTTTTCTATTTTTATATATTTGTAACAAATAAACTCAAAAACTGCTAGACCGACTTAAAAAAATCTTTTTTTATTAGAGAACTACACTATCTAGGAGTATAATACATATAAAGTAATATAGTATGTTACTTTTTACCCGACTGAGCAGTGAGCACAAGGAAGTTTTTTTTTTATTTATTTTTATTTTATTTTATCATAAAATAGCAAACAAACAAGCAAAACAGCAAAAAGGTGTTAATGGTGCGTTGCTATCTTGTGGTGAAGTCTAATGCCACACGCATAAGTTTGCCGGCTACCTTACCCTCCAAACCGGAACATGACAGCGACAAGCACTGACGCTATTGCGGCAGGAATAGGTAAGGCGGTGATACCAGACCTGGGTGAAACAATTCAGAACTCTACCACCTAGTAGTTACGATGATAGAGACTCGCATAGCCAATCGGTCGCCTTTTACGACCTGCCTAGCAAAACGGCAGTTGGCCTATTCTTTAAAGGAGCTCGGGACTAACACGGGGTAAAATGAAGTAATGAATTATGTTCACGCGAACGGAGGCATAAGTAAAAGCTAGTAGTTTATAAATAGACTAAGTAAATCACATCAATATTATAAATATGTGTGTGTTTTCGTAAGCTCTGATGTTGTTTATATAAATGACTGAAATACAGAAGAATTGCGCGCGTTGATGTCTTAATATCTATATATTACTTGTCCTGCTGTCATTATCCGATTATTTCGGTACATTTTGCTATGTGTGGTGTTGTGTCAGCTTCAGTTTGTACTATATATATTACAATGGATTTGTCAATTTGTATGGCATATGTGTTTATTAGGAGTGGCATTTTTATATAAATAAATCATAAATAAATAAATAAATATTCACGGGACAAATTACATACACTGATCTAACCCCAAAGTAAGCAAATTATTTGCTTGTGTTATGGATATTAGTCAGCGATATTAATACATAGAAATACATGTATAAATACCTTTACATACATAATAAAACACCCGCACCCGGAAATACAAACATTTATGCTCATCACACAGATAATTTATGCTCATCACACATATGCTTGTCCCCGTCGGGGATCGAACCCGAGCCCCGTTGATTGCGTAGTCAGGGTCGCTAACCACTCGACCAACGGGGCGGTATATCATAAGATAGCAAACATACACATGGCTCTTCTGATTGAAGGAAATAATTAACGTCTATTGTCTATAGAAGTTGTAGTGTCTCCATTCACGGCAAAAAGTTTCAATGGAATTGAAGCCCTTAGGGCTCAAGGGCAAAATGTATAAAAGCCTTAAAGACTTCGATTTGATTGAAGTTTGGTTACGTGAATAAGGCCCCTGTAAACTATGTCTAATGTATACATACACTCATCAAGCTGTTAAAAGGCTGAGCGTATATTAGTTGATAGTATAATATAATCATATTATAAAGCACATTTTCTTATAGTATTAGCCTGATATTCGTACATGTCCTAAGTGAAAAACATTATACACAACTAGGTAAAGTAATTTAACGCTTTATTCGTGCAAATTTTATTAAGGTTTTTAAATTCATCTTATGTTATATCTTATTCCTTTAAACGAGCAATTCTTGTATATATATAATTGGAATCTCGGAATCGTCACAAATTAGGGGTTTTTCGGGTCAAGGAATCGATTTATCAAGGTTTCAGGTCCAAGAAAAGCTCGGTTCTCAAGATATGGGTATGTGAAAAACCGAGCAAAGCTCGGTCAACCAGGTACAGAAAGAAAATTATATATTTTATAGGAATTGATTTATCAAGGTTCAAGGTCCAAGAAAAGATCGGTTCTCAAGATATGGGTATGTAAAAAATCGAGCAAAGCTCGGTCAACCAGGTACAGAAAAAAAAATTATATATTCTATAGGAATCGATTTATCAAGGTTCAAGGTCCAAGAAAAGATCGGTTCCAAAAATATGTGAAAAACCGAGCAAAGCTCGGTCAACCAGATATTTAACTTTAAATAGAGAACTAAAACAAAAAATAGATCTATTTTTAACAAAATTAATTTTATGTGTATATACACCGCATACCTTATCCGAAAGCAATATCTAAGTTAGTTGCACATGCACTTGGCATAACACCCCGTTACATGAATGGCAAGCCATCATCCACATCTTTGGTTATAGGATATTGAAACCTATATCTATTATGGAGGGCTATGCTATCCTATAATATTATAAACGATACAAATATAGCAAAAACAGGTCAAGTATGCTAAACCGTGATATATGACACTGGATTTATGCTTTCTTCATAAAGAGTTTGACATGAAATATGTATATGTAAAAGTATAGTGATATTTCTATCTATACATCACAATTGACTCAAAAAAAGAAAACCTTTTGACAAGTATTCGGTCTACATTCGTCTCTTTTATGGCAGACAACAAAAACAGGTGTTATTCTTCACAATTGTCCATCAAATGCTTAGACAACCATTGTTCAGAGAAAACTATGACCTACCTCATTAAAATACGACCTAATATCGCATAATAACAATAATAAGCAATGTCCAGTTGTCAGAACACGAATAGCATAGTGTTATGGTGTAAGTGAAACAAATAAAACACGTGCTCGCGTTTTGATGGATGACTTGCTATACATTGTTTGTTAGATAATCATTATCGAAGTGTAAAAATGTTTTTGAAAGTTATAAGTGCTATTACATTTAAAAAAATTAAACAGAATGGTCGTGTAATTAATATTGAAATTTTCACCAACAATTTTTGGTACTTATAAGTTTTTTTATAATTAATTATTAGGAAAATTTCCTCATTTCTTTGTTATAAAGGTTAAGTAGCATAAAAATCTTAGTCTGAGATTAGATTTTTTCAATTCTATATCGGATATACTAATGTGTGAATGAAAGTTAGAAATAAGGGGTATTTAGTATATCGCGTGCACGTCAAATAAGGTTTGGCATAGATAAAATTTATACGGAGGTATACAGTGCACAAACTTCAAAATATAAATGATTAAAAATACATGAAATAATTAAAACTTTTACCAAAGAAACTAAATTATGAATAACAGAATTTTAATCAAAGGATTAGATCATAAATAATAACACATTATATAGACATTTTATTTTACGAAACAGTAGAATTTATAATTATGTGTAATGAAATACATGTTGCTTGTAACTGAATATCGTCACATCAATTTCCTTTCAATGTAGGCTAATTGAGATAAACGAAGTAATTGTTTACTCCATTCACCAACAAAATCTTCGAAGACGGCATGACATTAATATTGCTAATGTTCATGGGCAGATGTCGCTCCTTTCCATGAGATAGTCCAAGCACTCGTACGTATATAATGATATAATACAAAAAGTTTTGTAGTTTAGAAGATATCTTTAACATGTTTTCGTGCTACCATTCTCTATCTATTACAACTTCCTCCTCGCTGACATAACAATGACGTGTTAGAATTGTTTCGGTGTATCTTAAAGATGCAATTTTTAGAGCGACGTACATCGTGTGAAAATCTGCGCGCACGCATACGCACGCACGCTCGTGAAAGCCGTAGGGCATTATGTAAATGTCCAAAAGCTTTTTCGTACCATAATTGTCTAAAGTTATACTTTAACGCCTTGTCCAAAATTGGTGGTGCATTCTTTGAAATTGAATTTTGTAATTATTTTTTAATGAAAAAATTACTATAGCATTATTGTTCTTAAGCCTTAGGCTTTTAGCAATACCAATAAAGTACTTTTTTTCCCTCTGATTTTCGTAAAAAGTCTAATATGCACTTTTTCAACAAAATATTTTAATATTGCTTAGTATAATATTTCAAATATAGCAAGTTGTACAAAATGTAACGTAATCATTTACGGGATTGATCCTGTTTGTAATTTTGACGCATCCACTTAAAAAAGGTATTAATTAGGTTTAAATAAAAGAGACAGGATGAGTGATAGTTTAATCCCAATTAAAAATGTTTATTAATAAAAATTTTTAAAAAATTAAACTTAAAAAAATTATAGATAGATTTGCTTGATTGATTGGGCCAAATATAGAAATAAATTCATTAAATTGGTATATACTTATGTTTTGACATTTAAATAAAAACAGCATAAATCTAAGAGGCAACGCAAATGCATGACCTCTGGTATTGCGAATGTCCATGGGCGGTGGTGATCACTTATCATCAGGTGCACCTCCTGCTCGTTTGCCCCCTCTTGTACAAAAATAAAACGATAGTCCCGCCAAAGAAAGTGAAATTACAGCCTAGGCGGAAATGCGAGACAATATTTTGTCGCTTAAACTTACCTAGGTACACTTATAAGAAGATATTGGTTGTTTTAATCTTATTTTTGGGCAAAGTAACGTTACAGAGATTTTGTATGTAAAAGCATTTAAAGTCATACAACTATTATCAACTAAAAGTTTTTATACTGTTGCGAATAGTACACAATATGGTTTTTTGAATTGCTACAGACGAATATCGAAACAACGCCTATATAAAGTATCATCACGACAGTTCGGGGTAGACAGAGTGAGCCGAACGTCACTAGATTGTCAAGTTCACAAATGTTTACATGTTTTCAATATTGATCGTCATTAATGAATAGTTTAATTATAAACGTGAATTTCAATCCGTAACAATAAACTCATTTAACTAGGATATACGTATGTTTATCTAGTGATAGAAAATTCTTTTTCTAAGAATGCTGCATTATTCATAAATGACTTAGGCTACATTTTAGCCAAAGTTTCCCGCGGCATTGGGACCTACGGAAATTATCCCGCGGAAAATGGCTAGTACTATATAAATATGTATACTGTTTTAATTTATATCAAAACATGTAATTACATAAATGCTACATATATAAATATTTACTTACCTATTCGACTTGGGCAAAAAACAGCAATGTGGACAAGTTTTTGTTCACATACTAGTCCAACTACTGTGCTTTAATTGTGGCACCTAACAAGTTGTAATAAAGTTGAAAATTCTTCGCTTAATATATGGTAACAATAAAGCCGCAGAACCAGACAGGTGCGCGAAATAGAAAGTTGTTCACTTCCTGGTCGCCAGTTCTCCTCGTATGGGTTATGGATGTAGCCTTTAGACGGTATACATCACAAGGACGCTGCGTTCATGCAACTAAACAGGTAATACTTTTAACATGTTTTATACATTCTACAGCTTTCATCATTAGTTTAAAAATTAGTGCGGGAAAGAATTTTTATATGATAAGATAGCAAGCAAGCAGATAGCTTTTCTGGTGGAAAGCGACAGCCATCGCCTATAGACACAATATATGTCAATGGTGAATTGATATCCATGTGTCGACTTCCAAACTGGAATTTGATTGTGACAAACATTGACGCCATTACGGCACGAATAGGCAAAGCCCTAACGCTTTACCCTTTTATGTCTATATATAAAAGGGTAAAGCGTTAATATTAAATCCGGCCGAGATGTTACGAAATTTTACCACTAAGTAGTCGCGATGGTATAAAATGTTTAGCCAATACGAACCCTTTACGAACTGCCTGGCAGAATCACAGATGATTTTTCCTTTAAAGGCGACCCGAACCAACACGGAGAAAAACAATATCATAAGTTTCAAAAGTAGGACGGAAAAGGAATTAGGTAATTTTAGTATTATATTATATACTAGCTGAGCCCGCGACTTAGTCCGCGTGGAAAACTTTCGAAAAAAAGTAGCCAAACTTACTTCCTATCACATCAGCTATCTGCCAGTGAAAGTCCCGTCTAAATCGGACCAGTCATTCCAGAGATTAGCCGGAACAAATAGACAGACAGAAAGACAGACAAAAATTGTAAAAAATGTTATTTTGGTATATGTATCGTGTATACATCCATATGCATATAGTAAAAAGCGGTTATTTTAATATTACAAACAGACACTCCAATTTTTATTTATTTGTATAGAAGATGTATAAATAAATTACATGTCAAGTGAAAATCACGTTGTTTGTACGCGATGGACTCCAAAACTACTGAACCGATTTCAGTGAAATTTTATAGATAATCTACTGTATGGTCCAACTTAAAAGATAGGATAGTTTTTATCTCAATTAACCCCACCCCCACTCTCAAGTACCCGACAAAAGTATTCAAGTAATTTGTATGGCAAAACAACGTTTGCTGGTTAGATAGTTTCTTTATATAATATATAAAATTATTGCAAGCACGGAACAAGTTCAAAGATTATTAATGTAATTTAAAAAAAACAATTCGACTTCTTTCTTCTCTTCTTATCTTTTAAAACCCATATCTAAAAGTACTGAACCAATTTGATAAAAAGAGACGGTTTCCTTAGTTGGAAGATACTTTAAATTAACAAAGACAATGTATCCAGATGTGATATATTTTTCGATACATCTCATTTAGTTTCCGAGGAATGGCTGGATTGAATGCCTAAATTGATCATCATATTTAAATATTATCCAATTCCAAGAGTATTACATACATACAGGTCAAACTAATAACCTCCTTTTATGAGAATCAGTTAAAATATATATTATTATGGACAAACAAATAACGTTACTCGCTCAGTTAAAAGACGATTAGCTAATTTGGACGTTGATTACGAAACAGTGGCTTTTTTAGTAACTTGTTCTTAATTATGTAATTAAATTTACTGGTTTTATTATGTAAGTGAAAATAAATATCCAATTTTATGATAACAGCATCTTTTTCTGGTATATGGCTTCTGTCAGAATTATTTCTTCTATGTATATTTATGAGATCTGCCGGAAACGTGATATTGAAATTTATTGCAAATGATGACTTAATATGATGTCATTCTTTTCACTAGATGGAAAATTTTGATTAAGTCTAATGTGGATGGGCCACCGCCTCGCCAAATCCTAAACAAAGAGGAAGAGAAAATTGGATTTCTTTGCCTATCTATGCGGGAAAGAAGCAAGACAAATCCATACCGGTTTAGATAGCTTTACTTTTGCCTTGCTCTTCCGATTTTATAACCATCTTCGTATAAACGCGGCGGCTTCTGATACTCTTAACACCACCCTTGGACAGCATCCGACGAATTTGCTTATGGTATCATTTCCAATTCTCGCGGCATCATTTTCAATCGTATTGTATATTTGTTTTTTATCACCCATTCCCCAAATTAACCGTGACATTGCTCCAGGTATAATCGTTTTGATTAGGTGCTTTCCAAATTAACGTATTTGTGTAAAGTGCTGGTTTGTTTGAAGATTGATTTATTACACCCGTTTTTTTGCCAACTCTGGAATGAATTTCTTCCGAATCTGTCTCACTCTAGTCCATAATAAATTCATCATGGCTTAACACAAAATATAAAGGACCAGTTTTACCTTTTAAAAGGTTGATCCCTAATCAAGGAGTTCCATCAATAACAAAACCAAGAAAACGAACTTATTTTTTGGCCTCGTGTTCGCAAAAAATACCTATTTAACGTTTGCAAGATATTTGGCACTTATAAAAAACGTTAAATTAATTACATAGTTTGATTAATGATGTAATATCCTACATTGAATCTAGTCAAACTAGATTCTATGTCAGTCAGAAATTATTTAAGTGCAATTTTCTGTCAGTAAAAAAGGATCCCAACGTGACAATAATTCTAGGTATTCATTATTATTAACTAATAATAATAACGTCGGTATTTTTATAGCGCAGGCGGAGGAGTAGCTGAATATCGTTAAATACGTTGGTTTACAGCGACTCGCTGGTTGCTGATTGGCGAGATAGGTATAGATTGTTCATCTCTATCGCATTATTTGCTGTGTCTGTTTACTAATTGTCACTTGTTACTTACAATAATTGAGTGACAAGTAGTTTTTTTTTTTCTTTATTTATCTTATTTTTTTATAATTTTAGAATAATATATAATATAAAATAATTATCAAACAAAAGCTAAAACACGAAAGCGCAGAAACATTTTGTTAATATTATTGCCAAACATAATCTTTAAAGCGGTCTTAAAGGAGTCGAATCTCTCGAATTTTGGCAAAGTCATCTAATAATACATTTATTGGTAGAAGAGGTTTCCATGTTTTGATACAAAAAGTCACTGAAAATCTTTCACATGTTAATAAATTATTGTCAAACATATCTACAATAATTCAAATGCAGTAAAATTGTAACAAATGATTATTGGCTCAAACTCAGATCATGATGTCCCGGGTCAGGCAATTTGGATTTGGATACCCATCTCGTTAACTGACAGATCGGTGACAGTAAACAGGAAGTCTATCTTTAGTTTAATCTGACTTTCCCGATAGAAAACTGGCGTTTTGATACTTACTATGGCGTTTGTATTAGCGCCAAAATATTAAAAAAATATTACAAACTTATATTTTTATATTTAAAAATTATCCAAAATTATGTAAATATGTGGATTAAATTCTACATGCCATTATCTTCAAGTGAACCAAAAAACAAATTCAAACATTATTACATTAGAAGGGGTGCATGAAAAGATAATAAAATTTTCATTAGATTAATAACTGCTGCCATCTGGGGTACAATTATAGTGCCCTCACCACGACAAGCCAAGCGACGCGCAAGGGACTCTTTTGACTAAGGTGTAGAGTTTGTAAAGCTTAATGTGTGTAAAAAAATCTTGTCCGATCCGAAAGAGGTATATATAGGTATAGGTCAAAGACATTATCAAAAAAAATAATAAAATAAATCTTGGTATTAAAATAAAAAAATATATATCGTATTTTAAAGTGCTTCATTTTAGTACTAAACTTGAGCAACTTCCCCTTAAATCAAGAAAACATTTTGAAAATATATATGTTGGTCCCGGCCTCCTTTGTAGAATAGGCCAACTACCGTTCTGCCAGGCAGGTCGTAAAAGGCGACCGATTGGCTATCGAGTCACTACCATCGTGGCTACTAGGTGGTAGAGTTCTGCATTGTCTCGCCCGGGTCTGGTACCACCGCCTTACCTATTCCTGCCGCAATAGCGTCAGTGCTTGTCGCTGTCGTGTTCCGGTTTGGAGGGTAAGGTAGCCGGTAAACTTATGCATGTGGCATTATACCTCGCCACAAGATAGTAACGCACCATTAACATCTTTGGTGTCTATAGGCGACGGTTGACTCTTTCATCTTATGACATAAAATAAAAAAAATATCAATATCCATAAAATAATGATGCAGATATGATTGTAATAAGCTACCAAATAATATCTTTAGCGATCGCACAGGGTTTTTTTACACATTGTATAATACATAATTACGATTACAATGTACATATATAAAACAAAATGGAATTGCCATAGTTACACTCATAGCAACAAATACATTTAGAATAGTCTAATAAACATAAAACCACTTCTGGATAAGTGCTAGTTTTTTTTAAACAAAATTATTTATCTATATATAAATACGTGAAGCAAAAATATTGTACTCCTTTTTACGGCGAAACGCGAACAGTGGAGTAGAAAATTTGACACAGTTAAAGTTTACATTGCGGACGAGCGCAGAAATCTAATTAAAAATTCATTAAAGTAATAAAAATAAACATTACACACTACATTCATTTAACGTACAAGATAATATACAGAGATGAATAAATTTTATGTTTATGGCTGTTGTCAAACTTAGAAGAGATAGAATTGTTTTGCCTATGGTCCAATTTTGACCCAAAGGGTGATCGCTTAGTATAGAGTTAAAGTGTGACATACATTGAAGGAAACAATAGATACCATTGATATAAAAAACCCTAGATGCACAGTCCCGAACAAAACTGACACTCAAAAGTGTCCCTAATTTCATTTCAGTAGTTATAGATATGGCAAAAACATATGTCTTTGCATATCCAACCTTGCGTGTACGACTTATAGTTGTTTTTACAAAGCAATGTACGAAAAGAATTAAATTGACAGTGTCGCGACCGACGCGATTCTATTTAAAATGAGCGCACAATTTAAAATTGTGCGCTCATTTTTGGAGGACCGTTTTGACACACTGATTGTGTATCTTGGGTTTTTTATATCAATGATAGATACATATTAAGTCAGATAGACCGCCCCGTTGGTCGAGTGATTAGCGACCCCGACTACGCAATCGACGGGGCTCGGGTTCGATTCCCGACAGGGACAAGCATTTGAGTGATGAGCATAAATGCTTGTATATCCGGGTTTGTGTGTTTATTAAATATATTCCTGTATTTATATATGTCGCAGTGAAATTGTCAATACCGTTAGATTATAATCTACCTAAGTGATATTATAATTTAACTGCTAACCTAACCTAACCAAATTATAAAATCCCTAGGTAGATTATAATCTAAAGGCTATTGATAATTTCACTGCGACATATATGTATTTCTATGTATTAGTATCGTTGACTAACACTCATAACACAAGCAAATAATTTGCTTATTTTGGGGTTAGATCAGTAAGTGTAATTTGTCCCGTGAATATTTATTTATATATTTAATCCATTTGTTTTTTAAAGTGACAAGAAGACGAGTTTTTACAGTAAAATCGTATAAAGACAAAATTTACGATTTTATTATGCAGTAATAAACTGAAAGGAAAAGTTGGGATGGTAGATAACGACTTTCTCTCGGAGCCGCTAAAAGTGAAACTGGAATACTCGCGTAATAGCCGAAATGTTACAAAATGGCGATTGTTTGTTTACCTGTTTTTATCTATAGTTATTAGAAACTTTATTGGTCACGATCTTACACCTCATAAAATTATAAGAGGTTTTTATAGAATAATATAGAAAAAGCCAGGGGTAATTGTTTGGTATCTTGTTCTATAAAAACTTATTGTTATGATTTTTTATTTTTAAGTCTTTAAGTGTGAAACCTCGGTTGTTAGCTATCGTAAAAATTAATAATTATAAAAACCCAGTGTAATTGTTTCCCCCTGCGTTGATCCGGGTTCTTTTGAAGAAAGTTGGTTTACTGCCGTTCTGCCTGGAAGGTAGTACAAGGCGGCCGATTGGCTATTATGTGTCACTACCATCGTGACTACTAGGTGGTAGAGTTCCGTAACGTCTCGCCCGGGTATTTGGTACACAGCCTTACATATTCCAGTCGTAATAGCGTCAATACTTGTCATTGTCGCGTTCTGATTTGGAGGGTAAGGTATTCGCTAGACTTATGCGTGTAGCATTACCATCCCGCCGCACGGATAGCAACGCACCGTGAACGTCTTCGGTGTCTATACACGATAGTTTCTCTTTCCATCAGGAGAGCCATCTGTTTATTTGCTATATAACGATATGGAGAAAACCTTATGTAGTATTTTATTTACGAAATATGTTGAAGAAGGTGACGTTGTGTTAGTTGAAGACATAGTAAGTAAATAAATTTTCTTCCTTCAGCTGGGTAAAGAGGCAATTGAGTGAATTACGAAAAAACGCAATTAAGGTGAAAAAAAAACAGAAAGGTGAAACAACTGTCGCAGTCGTTCAACAGCAGGTAATTTAATTTGAAGGTCGTTTTGTCAATAAAGCGGATCAACTCACACGCTCGAGTGGGGGACATATTCGTATATGAGGACTTAGACTTGTTTTAGAGAATGACTCAAATATGTAAAATAGTCAAGAAATTCTTAAGATATTTGTTAAATATTTAGGAATCTTTTATTTGACACGAAATTGTAGTCTTTGAATTATAGTCTTTAGTATTATAAAGTAGTGGTGGCCTTCAAACGTCCTTTCTGTATTGCAATTTATTTATTTTTAAATAAAAAACCATCACGACGGTTACTTTGCAAATATTGCACGGTATAGTGAATTGTAAGATATTTCTGGTTCATTAAGATTCATCGGTTTAGCGGTTGACAAGTGTAATAATCCATATCGTCGTGTTTTTCCGACTTTTGCTTGATTGTCTGGGATCGATAGCTTTACTAAGCTACTACTAAGCAGCTCGCACCCAAGCTGCTTCAAACAGTTTGATTTTCGAGACTGACCTCAAAAAATTTCAACAAAACTATGACACATTATCTGACATGAAAATTAGCACTAAACTACGAGTCAGCAGTCAACGGGTTTTTTATTATGGTAGAGTAACAAATTAACAAATGGCTCTCCGGGTTGGAAAAGACACTGTTAAAATATGTGAATAATAGAGATGCCACGAATAGAGATTTTGCTGAATTCTGAATATCCGGCAAGGCCCTTAGCCGAATTATTAAATATTCGGCGCCCATTTTGTCTAGCCTCCACCAAGCTATCAACACGTGATGGTAGGTTAATCCTAGTGGTTACTTAAGTAACTAATAGTCTTGCTGTATTGTAAATATATTCTCTATCTGATTATCCAAAGGTTAATCTGTATCAAGAAATGCTAAAATAAATTTTAAATATTTTATTATATATTAAATATTTTATATTGTAATGTTTAATAAATTTTAAAAACTTGTTTAAAATATCTGATAAATTTTAAGTATTTATGTAATGTTTGTTGGTAAAATATTTCATTTTTTTAGTAATATCTGCGACTTTATTTCATGAATAGGTATACGAATAAAAGTGTCCGAATAGGCGAATACCGAATATGAACTGTTTTTTTTTTCAGGAAAAAAGTGGCCTATATGAAATTTTAGACACCTACAAGTGACTAAAATTTCATCTAAATCGGCTCAGTCGTTTTTGCGTGGTTGAGTAACAAACGTTCGTCCACCCATTCGTCTAAACATCCAAACTTTCGCATTTATAATATAATAATATAGATTAGTATAGATTGTAAGCATTTAATACACAAGCGCAACAGTAGTCACAAAAATGTTTTATCAATTGAAAATCAAATATTTTTATGACAATTAAATTAACTGTAAGAAAGTGCAAATACACTCCTTCCGTCAAATTTTTTGGTATTTATTTTTGGAAAATAATGAAACATATTTAAGATCTTCGTAACGGTATATAATTCTTGTTTCACCACAATAGTTTGTGTAAAAAATTGAACTCAATACAATGTCAAATAGTTACGATATAATATAAAATAAGTTTGAATATAAGATTTTTTGCTATTAGGTTCTCAATCACGGCCTACTCATTTCGGAATACTTCAACCTTTACTCTAAATTAAATTACCTATTTGTTTTGTTGTATTACTGAACCGAAGACTAAGTAATTTAGTTGTCAGAAGCGATCGCGGGTTGGTTGAAATTCGACTGTAATTCTATTAATGTTAAAGCACAACTAATATCTATTAGATAAATTTTAGGTTAATCAAACTGACTAACTTAGTTTGATCATAGACTATATAAAAATCAACGAAAAAGTAATACAACATGTAGGAGGTAATGAGTTAGCGACGACAGATAATACAAAACGTGTAATGTGCTCAGAAAGCGGCGATCCTTGTCCTGATGACCTTAATGTTGTGGGAACTAGGGGCTCGAGCGTCCTTGAGTGACTGCATTACTACCCGGATGTTTCGATCAAGCTATAAATGTATACGACTTTGTTTTATTCTGCTCAAACTTCAAACTTCATTTGCACAATATAGGGTACCTACATGATTAAGCTAAGTATCACCACACCAGTTCCCTTACATATATAATATATGTGCTTTTAGATTCACCACGATTCACCAGTTTGTCGGTTGACGAGATGGAACCCACTTCCAATCTCCTTTATCTGTGGAACCCTGGATCAGATCGTCACCAAGGTATACATACCCACCCGAAAAAAATTAAGTTTTGAGGTTATAAACTTTAAAAAATAGAATATAATTAAGATCCTCT
Organism: Apodemia mormo; assembly: GCA_036924255.1. NCBI lineage: Eukaryota > Metazoa > Arthropoda > Insecta > Lepidoptera > Riodinidae > Apodemia > Apodemia mormo. Next base: position 40,301,911 of record JAUPFN010000002.1, read on the forward strand.
TCTTTTTTCCGTAACTTTTTACTTTTATTTTTTTCAAAATTATAAAAAATACAACTACTTAAAAAGTCAATTTCACAAATACGCTAAGTAAATGTATACAAGAAGCTCAAGCTTAGATAAACAGTTTGGTGCTGATGTCCATGGGCAGGGATGACTGCTATACATCAGCTGGCATGTTTACTTTTATGCCATTTTTATCTATGAAAAAAAAAAACAAGTATTGCTCTTTTAAATATCTTAGATTAACTTTCTGAATGTGTATGTGTCACCAGGCGCCATTACCACATTACAATACTAGGAATGCGATATCATCAAGCCCCATAAAAATAACTTCAACAATAACTAAATAAAAGATAATAAAAATATAAATATAAATATATACCTAAATAAAAAAATAAAAGATAACATATTTTCAAATTTGTAGTTCAGCGTGGAGACGCCACTGGTCCAACAAAAGGCTGATGTTGTAACGCGTGATTCTCACATAACAACAAATATCATTAGGTCAGACGCCACATTTTGATAATTTTTATATTGCTGGTGATGACACATTATTCATTGCACAAGTTTTTTAGCTAAGTGCACAATGATTTTTTATTAGTAGTTACACATTTTTACGTCCGATCTTTTGCGAGGGAGACAAGTAGAATTAAATTATATACATCAACATCTCTGCTGATTACTTAGTATGCTTCCTCCAAATCAGAGTTATCTTTATATAATTATGACAGCGACTCTTGACACCACCTTCGGATAAATATGGTTAAATAGAAAGAATAACCTAACAATCGCCGTAAGTCATCAAAGTTAATGTGGTATTGTTATACTTGTGGCGAATTAAGATACCTCTTACATAAGTCCAATAAATATTACCTTCTAATCCTTTGTAAAATTGTTACACTTTTCGGACTTAAGCAATACATATGGCGTTTGACTTCAGAACTAGCGTTTAAATGTCACATTCAACTTGAGTAGCACTCAAGGTCGAAACTAGCCGATGTGCATTATTCATTTGGTGAAATAGGCCAGTCCAAAGAAACAGGAAACAATCACAATAAAGATTCCTAAATGTGCAACTCTGTGACTACAGCTATGCTTTGATATTTATTCTAGAGGTAGATGATATTTTCTCAAAACGAATTTCAAATTTCTTGCTAAATAGCCTTTAATACACCTCATGTCTGTTGTACTCAAATATGTAAACCGCGGTAAGTCAAATATTTAATAGATATTCTAGATTGTTTGTCTAAAATGTACATATAGCTTCAAGTTTTGTCTTTTTCTAGGTATTGTGTTAATCGTAAATATATTTTTAATATAGCTTTAGCCAGTGCTATATATAGTACTATAGTACAAATTACAATATATTATTTCAATCGTTCAATATAATATTATTTCAATCGTTATAGCATTGTTGTTAAACCAATCACATCTATACTAATATTATAAAAAGAAAATTTGTATTTTTGTATATTTGTTACGAATAAACTATAAAACTACTAGACTGATCTAAAAACTCTTTTACCATTACAAAATGACACTATCCAGGAGTGATATAGGCTAAGCTTTACCCGACTGGACAAAATAAAGTAATGATTTTGGATCTCACGAAGGCAGTCGCCATTAACAGCTAGTTATAGATAGGTATATTGTTTTGAATCAGATTTGACAACTGAAATACGATATCTTGGTAAGAGTATTATATATATATATATATATATATATATATATATATATATATATATATATATATATATATATATATATATAGCACTTGCTCATGATGGTGAGATATACCACCGTTATTTGCGTCTGTTAATTCTGACACTAAATCAGATGTTGTCTTTACATATTGAGCAAAAAGGACTAACCAATTGAATCAAATTTGACGAGTGAAATTAAATATCGTTAACAGTATTAGATGTCGAAATATATATGTTTATACACACACTCGATCATAATGGTGAGATATTACATCGTTATTTGTGTCTATTAATTCTGACACCGATTTAGATGCTGACATTACGTTCTGAGCAGAAAAAACTAACCAATAACTCCACAATGCAGATTTTTAATTACGATAATCAATTTTGTAAGTTTCAATGACAATGTATACAAGACATCTGGCGTTCGGACTTCACATTAGTCAATACTAAATGTCAAACGGTAACCTATGACACGTCTATTCTTGTTTCGCCGCAAACTGTGCAACTTCAACCGTAATGAGGTGTTTGTAATGGAATTTTAAAGGCAAACTATTAGGCAGGTTGTATAATGAATTGAAACCGGTTTCGCAACAGAGGTAGCATTAATGGTTAAATATTGGATATCCATCTTTTTTAATTGTTTGAATGGAAGGGAGTGCGGAGAACAGTAATTTCGTAAATCTTTAATGTGAAATATCATTGGAACTATCATTCATTAATAGAAGTATTAACAAACGTCAATCAAAATAAAACTAGTTTTATCATAAATATCTGTCAAAGAAAACTGATATGTAATAGGGTGATAATATCCAGCTTATATAAAAAATATTTTAACTGTTCAGAACAACTGCTAACTTAAGATATCTAACAAACTTACACAGACCTGCCCGTGTAAACAACATTTTAATCCGAGCATCTAAGCTCAGATGGTTGCCAGATGTTGATCTGGACACACTTTCTATCTTCAACTGTCAAAAAATATGGATGTAGTGTCAGAATTATGCAATAGCGCCTTGACTTACAAACTAAAATGGCCGTGCCCGCGACTTCGTCCGCATGAAAAAAATCTAAAATAAAACCCACATAGTTCCCATTCCCGTGGAATTTCAGGGATAAAAATTGTTTTTTGTAGTTTAAGCGTGAAGAATAAACAGACAAACAGAGTTACTTTCGCATTTATAATATTAATATTAATAGTATGAATATCAAGTAATATGAAAATTTAACTGATTACGAGTATATTTTTTCTATGAATTTCCTTACATGAATTTATTTGCCACCTCATAGGGAGAAGTCGTTTGACTTAATGAGTTTATTTTTAAAATTTTCTAATTTCTCACTAAAAATAATCGATGGTCCCGCCCCTATGTGTAAACTGCGCATATAGTCTGCTTAGTCTTGGTATGAGGGATTGATTACCGTGATTTATTCTAGAACGTGGTCCCACAAACGTGGTGGAGATTTTTCGAAGATAGAAAAGACGGGCCTCTCGTCAAAACGGAGCTGTTCACAAAAATTCAGCTTGCTATTAATCAAAAAAAAAAATTGTTAGTGGAACCACGGTCTATTCTGTTAATTTGGTGAGTGAAAATGGATACAGAATTGTGCGATAAACAGAAACGGATACGAATTCTAACACAAGTTCTATTATATTATATTTTAAAATATTTTTTTATTTTTATTTATTTCATGTCTTCTCATGGCAACTATTTTTGATACGTATAACTCAATCGATTATACAAATCATATTTTACGACATGACGTGCAACTCGATTTCATTCTTATTCGAATTTCATGTTCAATCGAAAGGTTTCTTATAAGATATGTTTAAAGGCTGTTTCGATTAATATTCTAATTTAAGGCCAATTTCGATTGGTGATGCTTCTTGTTTTAATTAATTTTAAGAGAGATCGTTGGGATACAATTTGGTTATTTTTATATCAGACAAATTTATCAAAGAAACTTAAAATATTGACATTTGATTTCGACTTATGTGTTGGATATTAGAAGTTCGTAAGCTTGTATATTTTTACCAAGGTAGTGCTGGTAAGGCCCTAATATAGATTCTAGCGGCGCCATAGTTATTGCATTTTTTTTTTTTGAAACAATGTTCTTTGCACTGTGGGTAGATGGGATGACAGTTTTTCCGTTGGCGAGATAAGTGGTGATATCTATCGCCGCTTTTGCCGATCTGATAAGGATTATCTACAATTTCTAGTGGTAACCGTAACTGACAACTTTACTATCTTATCTGAAGCTCAAGAATAGTAATACACCACCCTACCAGAGTCCGAGCTTCTATTGAGATTTCGGATTTTCTAGAAAAACATTGACAAAAACAATAAAACGTTCGCCCGACCCGGGGATCCAATCCGGGACTTCATGTATTGAGCCGAATAGGCTAATCTCTATTACACTATTAAATAATAAATATGCTTCCCTTCCTTCTTTGCGTTTCAAATTTAAAGCAATATGTCTAATAGGCGTGAAATTATGTTTAAAACGAGTAGATATATTTGTCAACATTAATTGGCCATAATGCGTGTCAAAAACTTAAAACAATAAAATAGTACGTTAAGTTTCACTTTCGGCACGCATGCCAGTCATTATTGCCGTGATGCGAGTTAAAATAATAGAGTAAGAGCTGAGGTGATATTGTAAAATGCAAGTAAAATTCCCTTTAAATAAAAAAAAAGTATTTTTTTTACTTTTGAAATAATTTTATGGTCAATTTCCGACGTATATGAGTGCTATAACACAAAAATAATAAAAAAAATAAGTAAAATTATTAGTTTCAGAAATTCGTTATAGAAATTTAAACACTGCTCGCACTTGCATTTCACACGTGATAATAGCTTCACTTTTAAGTAAGGGTATTAATTTGTTTATTTGATCCGTTTTTGATTTGTGTTGGTTAAATGAATGGCGTTATTGCCAAATTTGCTAGCTTCATGGTCTAGCACTTTAAAAACCGATAGCTTTTTCGAACCTCACAGACGTTGATATAAAATCATTTTTCAGATTGGAGATTGTAACTAAAATTTTTACCGAGAAATTCTAATACTATTGATGGTCCGACCCGGAAATCGTTCTCGTGATATTATGATCTACAATTAAACTGATTAACCACTAGAATAACCGGAAACTGTTTAGTTTAATCCTTATATGTAACATTTCGTATGGATACGGGTAACACACTTGTATAAAATCTGCTTAAATACAGATTATCTCTAGTCAGGCTTAAGTATACGTAACTTGTATCCTGGGAACATTGATTTTGTAGGATCCACAAAAAACTTTAATCACATAGCGCGACGCAGCTGATAAATAAATAATAGTTTAAATGTTAAAATAGCGTAAGTTTTACAGTGGACATGCTCTTCGGCTTTAACGTTTGCGTAATTGCAGTTTCTACCACAATCTAAAATCTTACAAATCTCGCGGAGAATTTTCTGCTTAAGAAATCACAAGTTATTTTTGTCTTTATGTGTCTTACGGTATCGTAATAAATATATAGCATTTGAATAGATTATACAGTAATTTCTTTGCTATTTCCTGTTTTGAGATATATAAAACATTGCTCTTATTTGATTGTTAGACGAGTGGTTAGCGAACCTAAACATGAATCGATAGGGCACGGGTTCGATTCCCGACAGGGACAAATATTTGTGTGATGAGCATAGATGTTTGTATTTCTGACTATGGTTGTTTATTATGTATATTACAGTACATACATATATCTATGTATACATATGAGTATTGTTGACGTTAGTAACCATAACACAAACAAATAATTTGCTTACCTTGGAGTAAGATCAATTTGTGTATTTTGTCTATTGATATTATTATTATATTATGTTTATATAATACATTTGTATTTTTTAAATTTGTTTTTTCTTATCTATTTAGGATTGGCCAGATATCACCAGTAGATTAACTGCTTGGGTTGTAATTGCTAGTAATCTAAGAAATCTTTTTTAATTTATATGATAGAAAAGCAGATAGCTCTCCTGATAGAAAGATACAATCATCGAAAAACACACAACAGATATTTTTATTTATGAATATTAGTTAATGCGAATTTAAGCTAAATACAAGAATGATTAGAGTAAAGGGTTTTAGGAATTACAGTTTTTCTTTTGAATGGCGGACAATATGTCAGGTTTCATTTCGAAATGTTCCCTGAAATTGAAGTGACTGCGATTTGGAATAAGAATACGACGGAAATGTTTGGGAATATCCATTGATATATAAAAACCCGAATATCAAAGAAATATATTTGTTCTCAATTCTGTGGGGAATATACTTAATTTAAACAGTCGATATTTATGAAGTACTAGCGGCCCGTCACGTGCTTCGCTACGTATCGTCATTTGTTGAATTCATTTGTTACAAAAAATGTGATAAATGAAGAACCGCTCTACCGATTATGAGCAAACTTCGCATAAACCATCTACTAAATAGCCCGAACAAAGCCTAAACATTTGGTTTGGATAAGTGACTCCGTTCTTGAGTTATAAAATTATATATATATATATATATATATATATATATATATATATATATATATATATATATATATATATATATATATATATATATATATATATATATATATATAAGATACGTTTGTGATCACAAGAACGGTACCTGATTGAAAGGAATGAGTACAATTTTACATTGCCACATACATACGTACGTAACTGTAACGGCGTTACGTACGAAAGGTCACTACCATCGTGGCTACTCGGTGGTAGAGTTCTGCATTGTCTCGCCTGGGTGTGGTACCACCGCCTTACCTATTCCTGCCGCAATAGCGTCAGTGCTTGTCACTGTCGTGTACCGGTTTGAGGGACTAGGTAGCCGGTAAGCTTATGCATGTGGCATTAGAGCTCGCCACAAGATAGCAACGCACCATTAACATCTTTGGTGTGTATAGATGATGGTTTCTCTTTTCGTCAGGAGACCCATCTGCTTGTTTGCTATTAATGATATAAAAATAACAAAATAATAATAAAAATAAAAATAATGATATAAAAATAATAAAAATAAAACATTGTATCTAAAGCATTAAATATTTACTTATAATTTTATATGAAATTCAAAAAGAACATTTGTTTAACTGTATGTTGTGTTGAACAATGAACATATACCTATGTTTACCGAATCGAAAAAAGGGAAAAAACGCAATAGTATGTTTAATTTTTGCATTTAATTTGTGAAATTTTGTGTCTTACTAGGCAAGGTAACTGGCGTAATGATACTTTTTGCTTTGCATGGATTTTTCCAACGTAGTCGTTAATTTGAATCAGGGCTCCCAAGAAATGGGTGATCAAAAATCAGTTCTACAAGTTTTACTGCGTTTTATTAAAAGTTACCTACTACCTACCTACTCTCTAGGCCGAGGCGAATATTTATGATTAAAAGTTGTTTGTCAATTTTTGTCACTACTGGCCAAGCAGGTGTGAGGCAAGCGTCGACTGCTTGCGAAATTTACGACGGTGTGACCGGTGCCAATCGAGTTATAAGGACGCGGTTGTATAATTTACAACCAATATAATAATATCTGAGATTTAAAACATTGTTTTTTAAGACATTGTTGAAGTAATATTAACCCCACAATGACGCTATATGCATATCGCATAAACCATACATTAATGGGTTTCCCATAGGCCTTCCATCTCATATTCCCCAAAAAGTAGCAAGAAATGCAACTAGAGCCTCATGATGTAGAAAGTGGCTCTTATTAAGTCTAAGGAAAGTCAAATTTTCTAGAATATTAATAAAATAAAGAACAAATTGCCCAATCCATGATTCGAACTAAGAACTGTAAGAAAAAAGACCATTAAGGCAGCTAAGCAGTTAAATAATTGGTTATACAAAATGTTATTTTTCCATAAAATACTAATAACTTTTCCGAGTTTGGACAATGAACATTTTTTTTATATCATAAGATAGCAAACAAGCAGATGGGTCTCCTGATGGAAAGAGTCAACCATCGCCTATAGACACCAAAGGTGTTGATGGTGCGTTGCTATCTTGTGGCGAGGTCTTATGCCACATATATAAGTTTACCGGCTACCTAGCCCTCCAAACCGGAACACAACAGTGACAAGCACTGACGCTATTGCGGCAGGAATAGGTAAGGCGGTGGTACCAGACCCAGGCGAGACAAGTGCAGAACTCTACCACCGAGTAGCCACGATGGTAGTGACCTTTTGCGACCTGCCTGGCAGAACACAGTAGGCTTATTCTTCAAAGGAGCCCGGGACCAACACGGGGAAATTCCTAGTACTAAGTGCACCAAATTCGTTGATAGTATATTAATTAATTATACTATCAGATGTTTTACCGTTGTTTAATATTTCAGGCATTATTTAAACTTCTGCTATCCAGGGATATTCCCACAGGCAGAATTGGTATGGCAATTTTCTTTTTATATTATTTTTACAAAATACTATGGTGGTCTAGTGCTCCGATGTCGGTGTTGACCATAGGAAGTCCCGGGTTCGATTCCTGGTCGGGCAATTCAAAAATGTATTCATTTTTTTAGTTTTCTGATAAAAATAACGATTTTATCAGAAAACTGCACACATACAATCCCGGGCGATTGGATAAATGCCCTGTTGGCGGTAGGCTTGCCACCTATGTCATTATTGGACTAAGTAGTATCCTAATTGGAATAAGTAGTATCAGCTAATCATGGGAGCACTTATTGTACTTCTGGCTACGACTTCGGGGATACGGGCGTGAAGATACTTTTTTACTTTTTTCCAAAATACTATTCCGCTGGAACCATGACGCCTAAATGACGTCATACTTACGTCATGATCTCATTCAATAGTGTGCTAACGGCACTGTCTGTTTATTGCGATTATCCAGGGCTATCGTTAAAATAATGGCCGCTACGTGTATTAGACATTTTTTTACATAAGACGACTAAAAAGCACGCAATTTTTCTAGTATTAAACATTTTCACGATAACAATAGGTATTGATGCCAACGCTTTAGAAATAAACCTACACCCACAAGCCCAAGCCAATGACAAGCATTGACATTACAGCGCCTAAAAATAATCACTAGTTTCGTATCTAGATCATGAAGCTGTATTTTATCTGGAGGCAGCACTTCTAACATCTACTTGAAACACAACTTTAAATACTGCTGTCATCTTCTGAGGTCCTGTCCTCTCTTTCTAACATAGCTGTATAAATAAAGATGGGGAGACCTCAGAGACAGAGATATAACGTAAATATTTGTTTCAATTGATTAATACGAGTGCTAGCTCCACCTATACTTAATACTTCATGATCCAGATAAAGACGATGTAATCAGCCGCTACGTCAGGCAGTCCATAAAAGGCGAGTGATTGGCAAAACTTGCTCCTACTATCGTAATTCCTTGGTGGTAGAGTTTCGCAACGTCTGGTATGCATCTTTGTCATCTTTGCTGTCTCTGATGGTTGACTCTTCCAACAGTAGAGCAATCCACTCGATTGTTGTCTTATGTAATACCTTTAAACGAGCAATTCTTGTATATATATATATATATATATATATATATATATATATATATATATATATATATATATATATTCACGGGACAAATTATACTTACTGATCTAACCCCAAAGTAAGCAAATTATTTGCTTGTGTTATGGGTGTTAGTCAACGATACTAATACATAGAAATACATATATAAATACTAGAATATATATAATAAACACCCAAACCCGGAAATACAAACATTTATGCTCATCACACAAATGCTTGTCCCCGTCGGGGATCAAACCCGAGCCGCGTTGATTGCGTAGTCAGGAATGGAATCTCGAAATCGGCACCAACGATTTTCATGAGTCACAAATTAGGGGTTTTTCGGGTCAAGGAATGGATTTATCAAGGTTCCAGGTCCAAGAAAAGCTCGGTTCCCAAGATATGGGTATGTGAAAAACCGAGCAAAGCTCGGTCAACCAGATATTGATATTAAAAATGTTAAAGTAAAGAAATATGCGATTTCCTAAGGACACAAAAAAATAATATAACAGGTCATAAGTCATTTATCAAACTTGATAGATTAAAGAAGGGCTCACCGAAAGTAAAACCAAAACGTTATGCTAAGAATACTGTAACTAATTGAACTAAAATACGTTTATTTAAAATAAAATATACTTTACTGTCCTTGATATAAAGTCTGAAATTAATTTCAATCCTGGTCAGTTTTTGTATATGAGCTTGCAAAATTGCTGCAAGAATTTGGTTGATGACGCCGAAAATCGATGATATGCCTCGAACACTTTGTACATTAATTTTTTATCTGATATTAATAAATAATGGAGATTGCACACTTTCAGTTTAAAAAACCTGATATTATTAGGGTTTTCTCTATGTAATAAATACAGTATACATTGCTTAGAAATAGTGTATTAATACAAAGGGTTTACGTGCAAGTTCTAATGAAGTTAGGTTTGCTCTGCTTGCTGTGATGTATTTTGGAAAATACTTTATTTATGTAATTTATTAATTAAAATAAAAATACTGCAAATCCAGACTAAAATGTCACTACCATCACTCTACCACTTATGGTTTTAAGATGTACTGTTTGAATTCGGTGTTTACGGTTATTACTACCTCCCGTGTGTTAGTTCGTGTTTGAAGAATAGACTAATTGCCGTTCTACCAGGCAGGTCGTAACAGACGACCGATTGGCTATACATGTCACTATCATCGTGACTACTAAGTGGTAAAGTTCCGCAACGTTTTGTCCGGGTATTTGGTTCCACCGCCTTATCTGTTTCTGCCGCGATAGCGTCAATGCTTGTCATTGTCGTATTCTGGTTTAGAGGGTAAAGTAGTCGGTAGACTTATACGTGTTACATTGCCATCCCACCACATTTTTTAATTTTTTCTACGTTAATTCCTGAACAAAAAAAATTTTGGTTGGAAAAAGGGTTGCTAATGTTTTTTGAATCAATCGGCGCATTAGCTTGGAAAGTATTTGAAAAACATTATTTCAGCATTTTTTTTGTCAGGTCTTTTAAAATTTTCAAAATATACTTGGCCTCATTAGTTCATCAAGAAGTCTAATTTATTGGAACACATCGAATGAAAACCCGTTTACATTCGTAAGTACACACGCACACTCACATATACATACAAACATACAGACATCATGGTAAATTAGTCAGAAAAACTTCCTGCAACCCAAAAGTGTGAATATTTAATGAAGACAAGATTCTCAAAAATTCCGCGGAAATTTAAAAATCTGAATGAACTTAAAATACAGGTAAATAAATAATGATCAACAGTTTTAGTTTAGACGAAGACAACGGAAATAATTCATATTCGTATGGGTCAATCATCTTTAGCATTTGTGCTGAATCACGGTTTTGATATGTACATAAAATGCCAAACGTCGGAAATAGAACCTGTCATATCTTGGCATCTTTATAGATTTTTCAGCCTAATCTAGACATGTTTACCTGTTTGATGACATGAAATAGCAACCAGATAAGCTGATGAAAAGAGATAACTAATTAGATGGTCTTGGTCAAATTGTTAGCGTGTCCGTCTAACGACACTGGTCCAGCCGAGACTCGGGTTCGATCTTTGAAGAGAGTTGGAATTTATATACTCGTAGTGAGCGTAGATGTTTATATTTTTGGGCCTGGATGTGTTTTACTGTAAAAAACTTAACAATATTTATTCCTTGTGACCTAATGCCTATTTGACATAGATAATATGGTTCCGATGGATAATGTGGTCTAACGATTTTCGTTAGTTGGTTGGTAAAATGTCACCGAACTTGGGATCTAATCTATGAAAATTTAAGAAAGAAAACATTTAAATTAAAAAAATGAAATTGGAAAAGCTCCTCGTTTGATGTTATTAAGTCAACAATATTATTGGCTGATGCGTCGTAGTTACTTTACTCCATTGAAATGTTACATGAGCTTTACATTTTTTAGAGAACGCAATTTTATTTTTGGCACATGTATGGTGATCAATAGAAGCTTAACCCCAATTTTGTTAGTTTTAAATTTAGGGCAAAAAGTTATATTAATATATTTGTAGGGAAAGTGATTTGCTACAAATTATCTTTACAAGCCGGGAGACAAGGGTGGCAACCCCACAAACTTGGGGTTAAGCTTCTATTGATTCCCCACACATGTCCCAAAAATAAAATTGAGTCCTCAAAAAAATTAAATATTAGGTCCTTAAATTGTAAAATTTCAATGGATCACTTAGGTTGAAGGCGAATTAATATGTATTTCATTGCTGCGTAGTACTATTTTGTAGGTGATGCATTACATTACAACTGTAGCGGTACAAGCAATCGATGAATGTTACAAGAAAAAATGATAAAATTTAGAAAATAATGAAATTTACAAATTAAAATCCTAAATCGCGATAACACAATGAATTATTTTAAACACACTAGATAAGAGTTTTAACCTTTCTCAAATGGACTTCGGTTTCCAGGCAGTACACATTGCCTGGCCGGGAAGATCTTCCTTTTTCAGATTCTCGTCACAAATGTGACGTCATCAACCTCCCACAGTTACGACATCACCCTGATAGTAGTTGGCCCGCTGGCTCTACCGCGCTAAACTACCGTACTTCACAGTGATGACCAGCAGCACCACACAACGAAATGTCAACGTTTATGTGACAGCATATACAGCATGAGTAAACATTACATATTACATTGAATAAACGCCCGCGCTAAGGTTTGTCTCCTGTGAGACTGGACTTCGGCTTTCTTCTCTAAGTCTTCGTCGTCGAAACCGGCGACGACAGTGTAGTGTAGTGTGCATACCTAAATCTGTGATGCTTGTGGTAATAGGATCATCGGGATAGGAAAGTACATTATTTACTAGATGATATTAAGTACCTATTTTGTATTGTATTTTTGTTTTTGATATAGTGATGGATTCTCTGATTACCACTTTTGGATATTTCATGTTTTGGCTTAAATGGTAAGGTTACTGAAAAACTAACGCTTCTAATGTCACTGTAACCCCGCGGATAGCAATGTGCAATTAATATTAATTAAAGCGATGGCTGTCTCTTACCATCAGAAGTAATCAGTTATAATGAAATTTGATGAACTTATATGTACGAGACCGTGAGTAGGTACTTAGTTGATTTAAGAAAACTCATGCTCAGTTATATAATTACTGCTAGTCACATTGTTTTCAAGGACCAAGGAACTACATAATAGCGAGCTTCACAAGACCATTGTCGATTTGTTACAGCAGCGTTGAAAATTTTGTATTTGACAGTTTTAATCATATACAATTTATTTGTATATATAAGAAGAAATCATATCTTATGCGTTTGCTTAATCAGGTTTTTGAAAACTTAACCCTTAATGAGGCAAAATCAGTGTTCTGGAGATTAAACAAACTTTTATCCCGAAAAAATGAGTTGTTCTTACGACATAATCTAGTATCAAATAGATTTTTTTCTAAATAGCATTTATTATTATTTATTGAACAGAAATATTCTACAGAGCAACACTAGTGATGGAGAAATTAAGTCGCAAAACAAGTGAATTTATTACAAGAAAGGAAAGAAAGACAATTTATCTTTCTAGGCTGTAGGGTTCCCACGTTCTTAATCATTGTTTGTAGAAAACAAAATGGTGCCATAGACAAAGGAAACGAAAATGTTATTATGAATGCAGAATAATTATGGGATAGTGTTCATCAAATTAATCCAGTAATTTTGTATGCGCCGACATAAAACGTTACGTAATAGTGTGACTAAACGGGCAATATTCACAGCAATGGCTGTAAAAGTGTGGGGTCAGCAATAAATACGGCGGTCTATACAGTAGGCTGTAATATTTTTTTTTTATGCCTGATGAAATTTTATAACGTGTCTTGTTACCGTTTTACTACTTTTTTAAGATCAGAAAGAAAATGATGTTAAATTTACATAGACATATTGATGGAACCGTTAGTAACACTCGATCAATACGCTAGTCAGTATTTTGGTTTTTGGTATTATATTAGTTAATGAATCTAACTACGAATCAACGGGGTTCCGGTTCGATTCCCGACATGGAGAAACATTTGTATGATAAGCATAGATGTATGTATTTCTCGGTTTAAGTGTTCATTATGTAAGTAACAGTATTTATACACGTATTCCTATGTATTAGTACCGTTGACTAACGTCCATAACACAAGCAAATAATTTGCTTATTTTGATGTAAGATCGATTTGTGTTATTTGTCGAGCTATATTATTATTTTATTATTATTATCATATTACTTCTTATTTAAACATACATATAAAACATATTTATTAATAAATTTTCCGTTCTTGAATTGTAATTAAGATTTTTTATAGTCCAGAAACTATTACGGCGAATACGAATTAGAAATCAGTCAAGTCGTATATAAAATTGTATCATTTGAAGGAATTATCTTCGACACTTTCATCTATGACAACTAGCTATTATCTACAGGCCGAATAGTTTCTTCTGTGGCCTGTTATTTGTACTACTATTACAATATTGTGTGAACTGAGCTGTGACGTTGGTTACATCGACTAGGCGGTGTTATAAGTAGGGCTAACAAATAACACATTCGACATTAATTATTGTAATTCGTTATGTTTTTCTATTATTATATAATGTTTTTGTTATATTTTTTCATACCTAGCTAATGTGTTAAATCAATATAATATACTTAAATATTATTGCCTATACAAACTAAAGCATTTTATCAGATTTTTTTAAACATCCTGAGTGACAGTTTTGTAGGTCTGTATTTATTGAAATTAAATACTTGTGGATTGTGGAACTTACTATTTGTAAAAGGTTTCTTTATTCTGTGTGAGATTTTTGATTCAAATGTACAAAAAATAAATATTTTTCACTTATGAGATTATTTTAGGTGCTAGTAGTGCATTTATATAACCAAAAAATCAGAATTAATACGAGCCTAAAATTCAAAATTAATATTCATGAGCTTTTTTTTATTGAATTACAAATGTTTTGTGAATTAATATTTCTGGTATTTTTTAATAGCTAATCAATCGTCTTATTCGTTAGGTTTTATGCTATAAGTAAAAGGTTATTCGAAATCAAGTCAATATAAACTAAAAAAATGTATAAAATGAGGTCACATTTCATTTTTATATTTCATGGATTTCGAATTCATCTGGTAATAAACTGAGACAATTTATTATCAAATTTTAATGAATGTTTAGGAGATTACATGCACATGATAATTGTTTACCCAATATAATATTTCTGTATAATATTCTAAATATATAAAATTATAATTATGTAAGTATTGAAATCGATTTAATATTCGGTTATTACAATTCTCTTAAATAATATAGCAACATTTATCATGTAAATTCCTTATACACACGTAAATCGAAACGGTTTCACACTTTCTCTTGACAATAAAAATGTAATAATTAAATTGAGTCGTTTGTCAACCCTACATTTGATTGATGTGTAGAAAGTACCAAGAGTATCGGGTGTTAGAGTATGCCTGTTACATTTTGATTGTTTTGTCATTATACCTTTAATCGATATAATATTTGATAGTGTAATTCGAAACCTACTGTAATCGATTTGACTGGATGTTATCGGTTTGTAAGTTATCTTGTCATTATTATCAAATGAGAAAGTGATATAAGAAAAAAACTTTATCGAAGTTGGATGTGGTGGTATTTTAAACTGGTTAGTAATTAACTACATTTAGTTGAGCATCTGATAATCATTTGTATGAGTATTTGATTGATAATATGAAATGTTAATTGATAGATATTTATATCTATATAAGAAAGTAATTTAATTTTTTGCTTTATAACACATATGAAGATCTATATCTTCATATGTGTTGTTTAACTAAGGAATACGTTATATTACATTGAAAACAAGCGGTAAAAGATGACGTTCGTCGATAGACATGATATAAATGATGGGTTGTTTACTTATTCGAGTAGCAGGGATGTAAAAACCACATATTTAGATTACTATTTACCACCTGAACGAAACGCAAAACTGTCAAGACTTATCTATATTATAGGAGAATTTGAAATCAAAAAGTAGGCCCCTAATAAAGTATATAAAAGTGATAATTTAAAAAAAACGATTTTTCTGCCAGAATAGGAATCGCGTACGTTTGGTTGATAGTTTTTGTAATTGTCACACCATACTATGAGAGATATGGCCCTACCGTTGAATTTTCCTGGTTATCCTAGTTGTATCCCTGTCTATTTTTGGAGCTATGAGTGAGACATTATTAATATATTCATTATTTAGGGTAAAATAAAATTCAATATGAACGTTGCTGAAAATAACAATTTTAAATATAAACGCTACTGAAAAGATTATATTTCGTTGATTTTAATTTACCTTGGTTTTTATTGAAGAGGGAGCAAAAGAGAAGAAGGCTCAACTAATGGTAAGTAACCACCACTTTTCATGCATTTACGTAATACCAGAGGTTGCAATTGCGTTGTCAGTATTTTTAAAATTTTTAAGAATACAAAGTTTTGCTCACTTTTGGGCTTCGCTTATTTCCTCTTAGACGTGTAACATATCATTAAAAATCCAAACTACTATCTTAAAATATAATATCTTGCTAAATTATTATTTAATAAAAACATACCTTATACAGTTTATCCTTTTGGTACCATACATCTTCTTCCTCCTCCACCTGGGTGGCAAAAGCTTCTGTGAGATTATCGCGGGATCGCGACAATATACGCCGTCTAGACACCATCTCCTCACCCGACACCGCCTCAAACGGGCCTAGGCTGCAACAAAATTAAACAGTATTAGTAACTTACATTATTCTTCCTTTCACGGGACCTCGGGGTTTGTCTTTTTAACATACATAAAGGGTAAGAACTTACATACAAAAAACCAAAAAATATCACTGAACAAATTACACAAACTGACCTAATTCCAACGTAAACTAATTATTTGCTTGTGATATCTGCTTGTGATATTAATATGCTAAAAAACTACCTATGATTACCATATAAATGCTCATCCCTATAAAGAATCGAACCCGAGGCTCATCGACCGCATACTTCTCATTCAAAATATTTAAAAAATATTATCACCTGTAATTTAAACAAAAATATAATATAAAATATAATATATATATAAATAATACTATAATTTATTTAATTAATGTGGTCAAAGGTGCAATCAAAGCACACCACAGAATATCTAATAGTACTACCGCACAGAAGATTAACTCCCACGTAAAAGTCCGGTTTAGGTATAAAAATATACCTAGATTCGCCTGAGCTACCCGCCTGCAAGCAAAATTGAAACTCAAACCGCGCGCGAACCGTGAATTTTCTTTGCGTGCCCCAGTTTTATGACCGAGCTGCCAACGTCGGCACGGGGTTGTCACTTGAGAAGTGTTTCTATCTAATTGACCTAGTGTCCACGACTGTCGTGCGAGTTGAGCGACAGGTCACTGCCACATGCCGCCCAGGCGGCACGCGTGGCCTAATATACCTAAGTTGTGGAATGACACCCCTTGTACACACACCCGACTCCGAACTGTAAAAAGATTTGGGGTGAAAGAAAAGGAGGTGAATTCTAGAAAAAAATTCTCAACAACACGTTTGTCCAACCCCGTGGCTCGAACTCGGGAATTTACGATCTCGTTATGAAACCCAAAAACGCCGACACAACTTTATCAGTATAGACTTTTTCAGTTCTGCATTGTCTCGCCCAGGTCTGGTACCATCGTCTTACTTATTCCTGCTATAATAGCGTTAGTACTTTTTACTGGCGTGTTCTGGTTCACAAAAAAAGAACAGAAAAAAGTTGAAAACAATTTTGAAAATGAAACATCAAATAAAGGTATTATTTTCCAATTTCAAACTAAATATATCAAGCCAAAAAGCTCTTCCATTATTTTTTACGAACCATCAATCCGTTGCAGCTGCTGCACCAAATAGGCCATACTAATTCGTTTTTACGTGTGTCGGAAGAACCAATTACTATAATCGATATGATAACTTTCTAAGCAGGATACGTAACAGTATCATAAAAGAAACAATACATTGTATTTATAACGTTCGCATCGCTCGGCTTTTCATTCGTCCGCGACGAGAATCGATTTATCAAACTCACTTGTGGATGTATTTCGTCTAACGAGATATCGAGTTAAATATTAGGGTTTTACTATACTTATTACTTAACGTCATCAGTGTACATATTTAAGAGTAAAATAATTAAGATCTTGCCAATTCGCTTACGGGATTAGCTATACACGCTCAAGTACATAACGATTTTTGGTTTGTTGGTTGGGAGGATGTGTGATGGAATATTCCATCACCAATATTAAGTTGTTCTTCAATTTCTTGTTTTTTTTTGTTAATCCCGTGGGATCAATGAACTTTTCGGGTTGAAAGCGATTAGGGCGTGATGAAAGGGGGTGAAAGCCATTAGGGCGTGATGAACGAGCATACACTGTCAGAAACAATTATATTTACAATTGTGGTGGTACTTTTAGACTTTTACTTTAGACGTTCTCTATATCTACACTAATATTATAAAAAGGAATGAATTGACTGTCCCTACGTATAACATCGGAACTGAAAACCCTACCCGGATTACAGGGACCATCTAAATTGGTTAATGTTTACAAAATTGAAATTTATGGAGCTAAAGGCAATTAATTATAAATAAAAACTTAAGTTTTATAAACAAATTAATGTATATTTTTTCTCTCTTTTGTGCAAAAATATATATTAAACATTTAGTGTTACAAAAAAATCATAAATTTTCAGTTTCGATATAGTACGTAGGGTCAGTCGTATTTGTTTCTAATGGATAAACGTAAAAACTACTAGAGAGATTTTAAAAATTCTTAACCTATGGAAATTTACATTATTCCGGAGTTACATAAGCTACTTTTTACCTGACTGAGTAAAAGTAATTAATGTTTTAAGTCATCAAGTCAGTCATTCAAGAGTGTAAGTAAATTGCGTCACGCACATGAAGCTTGTTAATTTATAAAAAGTATTATATAGTTTATTTTAAAGATTGACGATTTGAACAAGTTGGTTTGATTTGTTCAAGAGAATTCAAGAGAGAAAGAAAAAAGAGTAGTTCAAGAGAAATAAGGCAATCAATTAAGTAAATACGAAATACTCATTAATTTTAAATAGATAAAAAATGTACAAGGATTTTTAGCAAAATTTATGTACTTAAATAAGACAAAATAGCATAAGTTGCTATTTTGTCTTATTTAAGTGAATAAATTTTCGAAAATCAGCTGATTGTTGTTCAGAAGTCCAACAAAAATCCGAAAATACGATAAAATAAAATAACAGTAAGGCTCCTTTAATAAATCTTTAAAATTGTAATATTCCGCCAACAGACATAACTAAAACTCAGGCTTCGTTATATTTACGAAAGTGGTTAACTTATTTAATACTTTACATATGTTACATTAGCTTATAAATCCGCGGCTTCACTCGTGTGAGTAAGGACCCTACTTAGTATAGTCTGAATTTCTTTCATTTTAAACTATTAAAATAGAATAGAATATTTTTATTTGCATGAAAATATTGCAGGTCACAATACACGCACGTGCACGTTTAATTTATATTGGTAGTTAAATTAACAATAGACAAAGTAACTTTTACATTTATAATATTAGTGCTAATTTTGCTTGACTTTTTTTATGGTAAAAATATTGGCAACTCGAATGCAAGTTTAATTATAGAATAATAATCAAGCAGTTGTCCATTTTAACGACAACGTTACTTAACTAAGTCGATAATAAATTACATCGACATTAAACATTTAAAGCAATCCTCAACAGTATCACCGCTCCAATTCTGTTAACAAGCACATTGAACACTTGTCGGAACGCCTGCTATCGATACACTTTCTTTGACAGTGTACCATTGTTACATCACTACATCTCAGATATAAACAAACTATGAACCGTGAATGGAAGGAACTTGGTGATCGTTAGATATGGTACCAATGCCGAATCCAATGCCACACATTGTTAGCACTCGGAAGGAAGAAGGCTGAATTATGCTTTGTTAGCTGTGATTTAACGTAGTGATGAGCCCCGTGTGAGATAATGTCGTGTGCTTTGTAGGTGTGGATTGTGTAACTGTCTATAGAGTTATTACTATAGATATAAAAGAAAAAGACATGCGTATAAACATGTTATGTAACAAGCTTATTTAATCGATATCCCGCGTACACTAATGAGATAGGCTTTAGTTTTTCACAAATTAATGAGGATCGATATTCCATGTTAAAAACGGTGTTCCCTAATCAATTTTATTTGAAATTAGATCAAAACGTGTAATTTTGGCAGTGATATTTAGTTACATAGCCCTTTTTAAGCTACATTATAGTCAAATAAAGCACGTTTTACGCTTATAAAACTGTAAGATCATTGCACGTCATAAATAAAAAGGAGATGCCTACAACCTATTCATAAGAACCTCAATTGAAATCTTTATGTAGAAATAGGCCAATGGACGTTTTAAAATGGTCTCGCTTCTGACGTAACGTAATAAAACGGATATTAAGTTCCCATTACAATGCACCGACCTGGTTGTATATCATTATCTTGGATAGGTTCATCTCGGACATAGATAAACGCCTATTGATACCGCAGTGTAAATATTTCCGATGCGCCTTTAAAAGTATTCAAAATACTTCTTGAAAATTAAGGTATGATGTTTTGTTTCTGTGTTACTGTAAAAAATCAGAGGAAAATGATTAACACATTAATCTCTTCGTTCGTCTAATTTTTTTTCTAAAAGGAACTGTTTGCCTTCTCGTACCAGTATATGTTTTTTGTCACTACCGTGACAAGTAACGGCTGTGTTTATTTTTGATAATATAATGTAGCTTTAATATACAGTTTATTTGACCACCCCGTTGGTCGAGTGGCTAACGACCCTGAGCATGCAATTAACGAGGCTAGGGTTCGATCCCCGACGGGGACAAGCATTTGTGTGATGAGCATATATGTTTGTATTTCCGGGTTTGGGTGTTTATTATATATATTCTAGTATTTATATATGTATTTCTATGTGTTAGTATCGTTGACTAATACCCATAACACAAGCAAATATTTGATTACTTTGGGGTTAGATCAGTAAGTAAAATTTGTCCCGAGAATATTTATTTATTTATTATTAAGTAATACAGACGGTAAAATTAGGCATAAAGCTATACATCTAATAAGGAGGCAGGCAGGCCTAATGCGATATTGCTATCTTAAGTTTTATAAATTAAATATTGCTAAATAGTCATATTATAAAAATACAGTACATACAAAGTATTTTTGTATCAAAATTCTATAACATTAGTGACATAAAGTTGTTCAAAAACAAAATTCACTTGCAATGACATGCATTTCAATCTAATAGTAGGTTTTTACTAAAACTTATGCTCATTACAAATTTACCTGGCCAAAGCTGATTCAAATAAGTTTACCTCACATAAGTTTTTTACATCTTTGGGTAGCCAGCAAGCAAATGGTTCTCGTGATAGAAAGGAGCAACCATTGCATAGACACCAAAGACGTTAATCGTACGTTCCTATCCGATTGGTGGGATTGTAATGCCATGTGCATAAGTTTGCCGTCTGCCTTACCACCCAAACCGGAATCATCAGTGATTGATGCTATTGCAGCAGTAAGACGGTGGTACCAAAACCCGGGCGAGACGTTGCAGAACTCTACCACCTAGTAGTCACGATGGCAGTGACATATATAGCCAGTCGTTCATCTGTTATGAACTGCTTGACAGAATAGCAGATCTGCCCTGCTAATTTGGTCGACCATAAGTGCATGTTGGGTATAACATAGAAAATCGAGTCCAAAAGTTTGCACCTTTATTTTTGAAGCTACAAAAATTTAGGTAGATCCACATTTTTTTCATGACTTAGATTTTTTGTAGCGTCAAAAATAAAAGCGTAAATTTTGGGCGCGATTTTCTCTGTTGTACCCAACATGCACTTGCGGTCGACTAAATTAGCAGGGCAGAGATGGTTTATTCAAAGGGAAACTAACAAGAGAGGTTACATAAAACGATGTAGTAGTAATACATATAGGGCACAAAAATGCCATTATTCCAAATTAGATAAATCTTTTTATATGTGGCATCCATAGGGGATTATCTATGTGTATCATTATCTTGCATGAGTAGTTCTTATTCGATGTCTGTGTACCGTCTAATTTTATTTAAAGGAACAATAACACTTTTCTCCTCGGTTTGATGCGTGTCAAAACATATTATTTGATTAGACTTAATAATAGGTTTTATAGCTATTTATCTGTAGGGAACAGCCAATTATTAATAATATTCGGAACATTAATTAAACGCATTAATGCATTACATGCATTTTTATTATATTACCAAAGAATGAATAGAAATTATTTTTCATCACGTTTTTTATATATTTGATATACATAGAACAAACTGACTCTTCGTCTGATTTAGTATATGCAAGTGCGTAAATTCTGTGCATTAGTTTTATGGTGCTTGAAAGAAGATCGCCAAGTCTTGATCCCTTTGAAAAATAGACCAGTTGCCATTCTGACATGCAGTTCGTAAAAGTCGTACTCCTGGACAAATTTGACCATCTCGTTGGAGTGGTAAGCGAACCTAACAACGAATCGAGGTGGCCCGGGGTCGATTCCCGACAGGGACAAACTTTTGTGTGATGAGCATAGACGTTTGTATTTTTGGGTTAAATAATAATAAATATTTACGGGACAAATTACACTTACTGATCTAACCCCAAAGTAAGCAAATTATTTGCTTGTGTTATGGGTGTTAGTCGACGATACTAATGAAAATATTCATGTAAAATTTGAAGTAAATCCATGCAGTACTTTTTGAGTTTACCCCGGACATACATTGACTTTGAAAGGTACGAGAGCGTTTTTACTGGTTGAATTGCCGAGAAGATGTCGAGAATTGGTGCCGAAAATGTACGTCATGCTCAGCAGTGAAAGGACCGCAGGTTAGAAGCCGAGGCAACCTTAGACTATACAACGTGGGAGCCCCCTGGGAAAGGATAGCGATTGACGTGGCTGGGCCATTTCCTAAGACAGATAACGGAAACAAGTATTTCATGGTCGTGATGGATTACTTCACGAAATGGCCGGAGGTGTTCGCAATCCCTAATCAGGAAGCCACGACGGTTGCTGAGAAATTAGTCAATGAGGTGATATGCAGATTTGGCGTTCCGCTGGAGATTCATTCAGACCAAGGCAGAAACTTTGAATCTAATGTATTCCAGGAAATGTGTAAATTATTAGGAGTGTACAAAACAAGAACTACACCTTATCACCCGCAATCTGATGGAATGGTCGAACGATTTAACCAAACTTTGGAAAGACACTTAGCCAAGCTGGTAGAAGATCACCAAAAGGACTGGGTGCGTTTCGAGTTTACTAGGAATTTGTATGTGATTTGTACAGCGCCACCTAGTGGTCACATACAAATTCCTTGCAAACTCCAAACGCGCTCACGATCGAATGCGAAAAGAAAAACTCCCATTTAGCACTCAGATCACATTTGTGAGACCCCCCTACTTAGTGTGATGTCACATATTTTATAATTTCGCATTGGAATAATGATCTCATTCGATTATTTTTTATCTAAATATACATGTTTCTTTTGAAATTTACTGTTGTAATACTTAGATATAAAATATAATATTTTGAAAAAATGTGAATTCACAAAATTTGGGACCCCTCCTTATCCCTTGTTACACAATGTCACACTCCTTCGACCCCCTCCCTCCCCTTTAACGTGTGACGTAATTTATGGATAACTCCTATGCCGGTTACGGTTCGGAGGGTAGATAAGGTAGTCCATATAAATTTAGACATGCAAAGTTTCGTCACATAGATTTAAACACACCATTAATATCAGTGAAGATTAATATTATGATATGATTGATCATATGTGATGGTTTTATCTTTTCACCAGGAAACTTCTGTTTTCTATTATTCTATATTATTAAAAGTATCCAGTCAGTCCTAATATACTATAGCCAAGTTTATTCTGTTTAAAAGTTTTCTGTTTTTCCTCGTTCTGGTTAGTGTAATTAAAGTTTGCTTAGATTTTAATTAACTCTGTTTTCTATCATTTTAGTATGTGTATATCTACACTAATATTACAAAAAGGTATTTTTTTTTGTAGAAATTAAACAACACTTAACGATACGTGTTACCATCATGGCTATTAGGTAGTAGAGTTCTACTATCCCTCGTCCGGGTAATTGGTACCACCGCCTGACCTATTCACGCCGAGAATATGCTTGTCATTGTCGTGTTCCTGTTTGGAGGCCCTTACTCAAAACCGGGACATGACAATGAAAAGCATAAGAGATATAACCGGTATGCCTATGCATGTGGCACTAACATCCCGCAACACGAATAGCAATAAATACACTATTTACATCTGTGATGTCTACGGTCGATGGTTTCTTTTTCCACTAGGAGAGATAGCATCTGATTATTTGCTAATATGTAATATAAAAAATCTTTCCATAGCTTTATCCATTACAAACTTATGAAAAATCGAATCTTTTTTTAATTCACTTTATATCATCTACCCTTATTATCATCTAACTGTGTGCCAAATTTCTTTTAAATCTGTTCAGTAGTTTTGGCGTGGTTGAGTAACAAATAAATATCCATCTATCAATCCATCCATTCATCCTTACATCCAACCATCTTTTGCATTTATAATATTAATATAGACTAGCTGCAACATTCAGCCTGCTACGTTATAAAACTTTATCATAAATCCCCAGAAATAACTCATTTTTCCTGGACAAACAGTATTCTATGTGCTATTCCCGATCATCATCTACATGTGTGCCAAATTTCATTCAAATGGTTCAACCGTAATGGCGTAACTGAGTAATATCCATACATCCAAACATCCAAAATTTCGCATTGATAATATTAATATAAAAATAGATTTTATATAAATCTAGAACAAAATAATAATATTAAAAATCCAAGCTGAAACGTGCTTTCGCTATCAGAGTCCGGCCAGACAGATCCCGTTACTTACTAGGCCACTAGACGCTTATTACGGGTAGCCTAGCGGAACGGGTTAACTCTTATTTTCTTTTTGTACCATCTCCGCAATTACTACGGTATAGGATACCGCGTGGTATGATGTAATCGTTTTATGACCGTTTATACTCTAGTGAACAACAAAAGAAATAAAACTTAATCGCCAGTTTAGACTTATATAATCTGTTATTCTTTTTTAAAGTTAATGGTGAATGAGCTGCCAGCACTTTTTTAATATAACTGGTTGATACAAACTGTTTGTTTAACGCCCAAATAGAAAAATAAAAATACTCGCTACTTTGCCTTATCTGGTCTTTTCTTTTCTACTGACAATTCTCGTTATGATAAATGTGAAAGTGCCCAGATAGTCGAGTGGTTAGCGCATCTCACTACCTAATCAATGGGGCTCGGGTTCGATTCCTGACAGGCATAGGCATTTTTGTGATAAGCATAGATGTTAATATTTTTGAGTTTTTTTATATCATAAGATAGCAAACGAGCAGATGGGTCTCCTGATGGAAAGAGTTAACCATCGTCTATAGACACCAAAGGTGTTAATGGTGCGTTGCTATCTTGTAGCGAGGTCTTATGCCACATGCATAAGTTTACCGGCTACCTTACCCTCCAAACTGGAACACGACAGTGACAAGCACTGATGTTGTTGCGGCAGGAATAGGTAAGGTGGTGGTACCAGACCCAGGCGAGACAATGCAGAACTCTACCACCTAGTAGCGACGATGGTAGTGACTCATATAGCCAATCGGTCGCCTTTTACGACCTGCCTAGCAAAACGGCAGTTGGCCTATTCTTCAAAGGAACCCGGAACCAACACGGGGAGAAAAAGTTTGAGTGTTTATTAAATATATTTCAGTATTTATATATGTACACAATTGATTAAGTACACACTTTTACTTTAATTTCACTTCACAAGATATTTTTTTGTATATCACTCGACCGGTTTAAATTTTTAAGCATCTTCATGATGCATACATAAGTGAATATTGACTGTCGTAAGACATAAACCATTGTGGTTTGTTTATATCTTACAACGTCAATTGTAAGATATACAAAGCAACATGGTTTATTTTAAAACAGTCAATATTCAAATATGTATATTACATAATAAAAACATTATAGGTTTATGAAAATATATTTTTGATTAAGGGACTGGTTCGTAAGATATTAAGCTTTAAAGTGTTATTTTTGTTAGATTCAAGTGCCCCCCCCCCGCTCCCCTCTGCAGGCTAAACGGTTAGGTTTGGGGGTAGGAAAAAATTTATGGTAGTAGTAAATATAATGAATTTAGAAGGAAAATTATCACGAATACGTTTTGGAGTAATAATCGATTAAATTATAAAATGCACTTAGAGAACCTGAGGCGCGGATATATTCATCATCGACGTTAAATAGGTTAAATGTTTATAGTATCTTCACGCCTGTATCCCCGAATGGGTTGGCAGTGGTACAACAAGTGCACCCACGGTTAACCGAAGATACTTGGTCCCACAATGTGATAGGTGGCAAGCCTATCGCCAACCGGGCACATTCCAATCCCGGGCAATGTTATTTTTATCAGAAAACTGAAAAAACACATTTTTAAATGGCCCGACCCAGGAAACGAACCCGGGACCTCATGTGGTCAACTCCGACACCGGACCACTACACCACAGAGGCGTTAAATGTTTATAGTGTGAAAATTAAAAGCCCTCTTCGAAGTTCCCATTATTGTGACGGGCAACTTCAAAACTGTACATTGCGCGTGGCCCGGCACGCACTTTACAATTTTATAATTAAGTCGATTTTTAAAAACAGTACCATTATTTTCTACATCGTCTATGACAAAAATACTTCTAAAGATGTTTAACTAACTATTACAACATCGTAAAAAAAAAAAATATATGCATTCTTTGAAACTACTTTCCAAGTCAAATGACAACGTGCTTGAAGTTCTAATTACATGTCTATTATATTGTGTGGAGCATCGCTACCCAAAATATGTCTAACGATTTTGACCTTTTGTAATCTTTTACCTAAGATTCAAAGTGGTTTGTATTATTTTGACAATAGTCTAACTATTTCTTTTGATGATTTGTCGCGTTCCATTTTTAAAATAAGCGCCTCGTTTGAAAAATTTTTCGCAATGTACATTTTCATGACAAGATGCTTGATTTGGTATACATTCGTGTGTTCTGTGGTACACATATTTGTAAAAGAGTTATGTCGTATTTACAATAGAAGATGATTACAAAATCGCCATTTTTACCATATATAACTTGATTATTTTATATAAAAAATACTAGCTAGATGAGCGAGTTTCGCCCGGATGATATTTTTCATGTGAAAACGGATTATTCCGGAAATGACTTACCATCAAATCAATTTTAATACATAGTAAAACAATCTAAAGACAAAATCGTTAGAAGCGTTTCAGAGAACTCAACGCACGTGTCAGTCCTAGTTATTGCAAGTAACTATATTATACAATACTGTGATGGGGCTGCCAGCTAAGACATCGGTTTATCGTAGGGTTACTAGAATTAAATACAAGGCATATTAATATGCATACAGTATGACTGAAACTGGACTAAATAGAAGAAGACAACATTTATATTATGGAAAGAGGCATTTGATATATTGTTTTGATAATATAATATTACTAATCGACAAGCGTAGCTTTGCCCGCGAGTATATTGACATGTCGACGACATAGTTTTTCGTACAAATGTCATCCCCTATTTCAGCCCCTTAGGGGTTGATTTTTGAAAAAAAAGTTAGCCTATGTTTGACCCCGGATCTTCAACTATTTCCATGCCAAATCGCATGAAAATGGGTTCAGTGGATTAGCTGTGAAAGCGTAACACGCAGACAGACAGACAGATTTTTGCATTTATAATATTAGTATGGATTTATTTATGCGCTGCTAAAAATATCAATACGCTGTAAAAATATGCGCGATTGTATATTTAGATCTTAACTCTATTTTTCTTTTCTTTTCTTTTGCGTTTACACCTACGTATACTCTTTATAATTAATTGAATATAATGAAAGAAATTAAGAATATTTATTTGCAAAGAAATGCTACATACGTTAAAAGTAATCACATAATGATTTATATCGGCATATTAATATTTCTTTATTATATAATAATATTTCTTTCACTCATGTCTCTCGATGAATTAAATGTGAAATGTTTGTATAAATATTTAACATTTAATTCACTATTTAATGATAACGTGGATAGAAAAATGTATAAAATTTTAAATATTTACCATACATTTTCTTAAATACTTAAATATAAAAATATTTTGCGGGCAAAACCTCGGTCTAAGCTAGTCTCGTACTCGAAGAATATAGAACACGTGTAAATTAATACGTAATGCAATCGAAATAGAAATACGAGAGTGCTATATTGATTACGATCTTGTGGCTACGTTCACTTTGATTGTCCTTCAGCAACTGTTTTAATATTAAAATATACAACTGACTGAGCTATTGCATTTTTACGTCTTTTCATCTGTATATTTTTTAATATCGATAGGGAAGCGTTTGACCAAGATCTCGCCTGATGATAAGCTAAGATTCTGGTAAGCTAAGTGTTTTTTATTAGTCGTACTCTTGATAATAAACTGATTTAAAGAAGAAAGAAGAAGAAGTTTGGACTTCTATAGACCATCTGCCTACCTGTCCGGAAGTACATCAAGGCCAACAAATGCCAGGAGTGTCTCTACCATCGTGACTACTAGGTTATAGTCGTAACTTTTTATCTAGGTTAAGTGCCACCGCTTATTTTAGACTTAATAGCATTTATACCTAAACTATTGCTTATTTTACTTATTTATTAGTTTTTATTATTTAGATTTTTTATGGAATTCACAAAAGAATAATACGGATCGGTCTGTATGACAGATTGGTTGTAAAGTATAAAAAATATATATATTATTGTAGGTATCATTCAAGCTTTCACTTTTATGATACCTAATTTAGAATAAAGTTACTAATAGGCTAAAATGCAATCAATATTTTAATGATTAATGGTGATATAAAGATTATAGCCTAATAAATACATAAAACACTCTTTTATATAATTTATTTTAAATTTTAACCTTGCCACATCACAAGGCATAATCATTAGTACCAAATTAGTTGTTCGAGCCAAATTTAAAATTATACTGCATCATCTAGCCCTGATGATACAGCCAGATGTGAAACCGGTTGGCTATTTAATTAATAACTAATATATATATATATATATATATATATATATATATATATATATATATACATATATATATATATATATATATAGTAATAAATAATTATAAATAAATATTACTGCACAAATTACAAGAATTGATCTAATCCACAGTAAGTAAATTGTTTGCTTGTAAGAGGCAACCGATTGGCTATGCAAGCCACTGCCATCGTGGCTACTAGGTGGTAGAGTTCTGCATTGTCTCGCCTGGTCTGGTACCACTGCCTTGCCTATTCCTGCCGCAATAGCGTCAGTGCTTGTTCCTGTCGTGTTCCAGTTTGGAGCGTAAGTTAACCGGTAAACTTATGCATGTGGCATTAGACCTCACCACAAGATAGCAACGCACCACTAATATATTTGGTGTCTATAGGCGATGGTTGACTCTTCCCATCAGGAAACCTATCTGCTTGTTTGCTATCTTATGATATATAAAAAAGTCAAATTTTTAATAATTATTTACTAGGTAGTAGTGTTCTTGAATACCTTGACGGGTCTAGTACCATTGTCGTATCTATGCCTGCCGCATTTGCATCGATGCTGTCTGTGTCGTGTTCTGATTGGGTTTGGTTCCCGAGTAAGGTAGCTGGTAAACTTCGCCACACGGTTGGTGGATCTATTTCAGGAAAACTATCTGTTTGCTTGTTACTCTATGACATATAAAAGAAGAAAAAAGAGCTTAACTATTTTAACTTGATAGTTTATTAATTAAAGATACTAGTTAGTTTAATTTACTGAACCTCAAACAGTTAAAAGTGAAGAAAATACAAAGCTAGCGAGCGATGCGAAACCTACACAATTACGCAACTAAAGGTCGAACGTAACGGTGGGAGTTACATACATATAGCGGATCAGCCTTGATTTTGTAATTAAATCTTAAACAAAATTAAAATACGTATTTACTTAGAACCTAATTAATAATAATTATCCTATTACAGTTGAGGATGACTGACTGACTAATTTATATTCCGTTAAGTATATTTAGAGACCTGCAATGATTTGTTCATTATAACTTTCTAGCTGCACTGTGCAGTCCGCAGCATTTAAGTATATAAATAAGAAATTATTTATTAATGGGCAGTTACCGTACAAAACAAAAAAGAAACAGATCGAAGCTTATGCTAATAAACTTACTTATACTTACTTACTAAAAGTAAAAGCAAAAATTAAAGTGATGGTGAGTGGTAATTTAAGTCCATTAAAAGGGAATAACTCAGTATTTGTTGAGGCTTGGTGAACCTCAAGGTTGTAAGGTTGTAAAAGGTGACCGATTGGCCATACGTGTCGCATCCATCGCGACTACTAGGTGGTAGAGTTCCGTCCGGTATTTGGTGCCACAGCCTTACCTATTCCTGCCGCAATAGCGTGAATACTTGTCATCGTAGTATTCCAATTTGAAGAAAAATTTAGTAGGTAGACTCTTGCATATTGACCGCCCCGTTGCGTTGGTCGAATGGTTAACGACCCTGACTGACGGGCACAAGCATTTCTGTGATAAGAATAAATGATTTTATTTGTGGGTTTGGGTGTTTATTAAATATATTCTAGTATTTATATATGTATTTCTATGTATTAGTATCATTGACTAACACCCATAACTTAGCAAATAATTTGCTTACTTTGGGGTTAGATCAGTAAATCTAATTTGTTTCGTGAATATTTATTTATTTATTATTATATGTAACATTGCCATCTCGCCACACGGGTAGCAACGCACTATTAACAACTTTGGTGTCCGTAGGCGATGGTTTCTCCTTCCACTGTGAGAGCAATCTGCTTGTTACTATATAAAAAAGTCAAACCCAAGTCCCATCTATTGCAAAAATAGGGTCGCTAACCACTCTACCAACGGTCCAGAAAATAAAAGTATGGATATTTTTATTTATTATTCATTCATAGTAGAGGTGCAATGAATAATTATTAAAATATATTATGTAGTGACAACAAAACCAGTCAAAGAGAATGTAATCACTCCGTGAAAACGTGAAAGCGATAATTGTCGTCTTCCACAGTTGATAGTGATCACAATAGCGCCGACCAACAGACCGCTCCGACTTATCTGACAGACTAACTTGTGGATGTATCCGTAGGTTCTTTCATTCAAACCTGAACAAATCAAATATGTAATCTCTTAATATTATGAAGTACATATTTATTTTATTTCATTGGATAAGCAAACAAGCACATACTTCTCCTGACAGTCATCCCCCATAGACATCAAATATAATAATGATGCGTGGACGTGTAGCGAGATTGGTAAGCCACATAAATGAGTTTACCGGTTTAAAAGTTAACCTTCAAAATAGAACATGACAGCAACAGCCACCGACGCTACTGCGGAATAGTAATAGTGTATAGGCGATAGTACAAAACCGTTTTGGTCCCGGGCTCCATTGAAGAATAGGCAAACTGCCGTTCTGCCAGGCAGGTCGTAAAAGGCGACCGATTGGCTATACGAGTCACTACCATCGTGACTACTAGTTGGTAGAGTTCTGCATTGTCTCGCCCGGGTCTGGTACCACCACCTTACTTATTTCTGCCGCAAAAGCGTCAGTACTTGTCATTGTCGTGTTCCGGTTTGGAGGGTAAGGTAGCCGGTAAACTTATGCATGTGGCATTAGACCTCGCCATAAGATAGCAACGCACCATTAACACCTTTGGGTCTATAGGCGATGGTTGACTCTTTCCATCAGGAGACCCATCTGCTTGTTTGCTATCTTATGATATAAAAAAAACACGACAGCAACAGCCACCGATGTTACTGCGGAATAGTAATAGTAGGAATAGTATAGGCGATAGTACAAACCGTTGCCGAATTTTAACATCTAGTTAGTAGTCACGACGTTGATGTACTCATTAACCTTCTCTTGCTTTTTACGAATGATTCAATAAGGGGCCCGGAGTAACTAACACAGGGTAAAGTTTTGCTTTACACAAAATGCATAAACCTTAAGATCATCTAGTATGTTTTTAATAATACGTACTAATAAATTTAAAAAAAGTATCTTCACGCCAGTATCCGCGAAGAGGTAGGCAGAGGTACAACCAGTGTACCTACGAGTAGCAAAAGATACTTAGTTCCACAATGTGATAGGTGAAAGCCTATCGCCAGCCGGGCACATTTGCTACCCGGGCTACGTTGTTTTAATCATACAACTAAAAACACATTTTTGTATTATCCGACCCGGGAATCGAACCAGGAATCGACTTTTTTTCCCTTTTCGGTTTATAAAGAACAGTTTGAGGTAACCAATAATTAATTTAATTTATTTTAATTTTATTATTTTATATTATTACATTATATTAAAACAAAATGCAGCCGAATTGATATAGGGAGTCGTTGTTTTAAAAATAATAGACTGTGAAGCCTGGAGAGTTCGTCCATCAGCATGACCAGAATCTTTGATCATATAGAGTTGACTGACCCTACAATGACTATGAAAACCTAGCAAATGTTTCAGCGAAACGTTAACTTAATTTTTATTTTATAGCCTTAGACGAGACAGTCACGTTCCTAAAATACAAACTCTAGACTAAAGGTCACGGCTCAGTATATCCGCTCGCTCTAATCCAACAAAGACAGTCAAATTTTACAATTGAGCTTAACTTAAGAAAGCCAACAGTGAGTAATTAATCATTTAATTATGAAATATATTGTATTATAGTGCCTATTGGAAGGACCCCAGGCTCCCCAGGGGGTCTTGTGGGCTTTAAAATGAGAATCTCCTGTTTCTTGGAAGGAATTAAGTAAACTTAACTCTCTCAGATTTTTAAGTTTCTCGAAATTATAAATTCACATTAAGTTGTAGTATCAAGTAAGGCGAAAGTATCACCTCTACAGGTTCTTAAGTGCTTTGAAATGGACTGTAAAGGGTTTTTTGAATCTATCAATTTCAAACCATAAACCTTGAAATCTGTATATTTAAACGTAATCTGAAATTAACTCAGGAGTTAGTTTGTTTCTCAGATATAAATTCCACTTAATGATAATCCTATGTACCAGAGACGAAGATTAAATTATCAAATAACATTTTTTAAACATTAAATCATACTATTGTGGGGTGAAACGGTGCAGGTATAGTGTGATGACCTTTAATTTTTTTATTTTAGTATGCAACGCTTACCTTAAACCTAGTTCCAAATCTTTGACTAACACAAAGTTCCGTTAAAGTTTAATCCTTGATGACTTTAACAAACTCTTGAGGTCAAGTTATCAGTACTATTTGACGTTATGGAAACCTGTCTAGATTATCATTTGGAGCATAGTTCAAATCACAAGCACTCACATTTAAGTATGGTCATTCTTGTATAAAATGTAACTGTAGTTTACGCCGCCATGTAGCTCGATGGTGGGGATATGTTTTGTTATAGACTATATTTCATAGAGTAGGATGGGCTTTTCCACATAATATGCGTGACCTCAGTCAAACTTTTATTAAACGGGATATCCTTTTGTTTTGAAATGAAAACGTCTTTATAGCATTGAGCAATTATTGATAATGATAAAACGTATGATTTTGCACGACTGTTTTGCTAATGACCACAAAGGTCTTGCGTCAGTATGAATTTGGCTGTGTATTAGGGTAGGATAGGGAGAAATTTCCTTACTTCATAAGATTATATCATTAGTTTATACACTGAAAAATCAAGAACTTAAACATTATATTTTATATTTTACATCGTTGGTACTTCGTGAAATTCCATTGTTATTAGACACTATTATACACTTGTGTATTAATTTCACTTCGAAAAATAAATATTTTAATATATTACTTAACCGGTTTCACTTTTTAAAGCATATTCTGGATTTAATATATTTAACTTTTAACATTACATTAATTCTCTAACATTATAGTGCAAAAATATTTTGATAGGCTTCCTTTGATATACGGATGGATGGAAATAAAGACGGACATGTGGCGAAAAGAGTGGCAAACCCTAATATAGCTACTGTGAGTTACTTATAGACTCATCTCCTTGAAGATATTATTCTGCTCACAGCCAGATAAGCGAGTAACATGTAAATTACCATCAAGCCTTTTATATGTTATGAATAATAAACGTAATCAGATTTTTTTTATCTTTACATTTATATACCTATACATTTATGATATTTTTTAATGCTTTCGGGAATTAGAAGGTAGCTGCTGTTATCTTTATCAATAATTCAGACCTTTATAAGCATGTTCAAAGTTAAGCAAATTGGCAACTATCTGCATGTTCTTTAATTTTAATCTGTGAATTAGTTGCTGTCAGTACATATGATTGCATAAATTTGGATTTAAAAAAAATGGATTTTATATTCAAAGAATTTGACGTAGTAAGTTAAAATTGTTATCACTCTGGTTTAATTGAGAAATAGGCAAAGTTAAACAAACATCAATAGATATATAGAATAGCTCAGAGAATAGAACAGGCCCACTGCAAAAAGGTACAATTTACATATAATTTTTACGTTAATTTTAAATGACAACATTGAGGAATTATAGTTGAATTTGAAACCAAAGAAGTATAATATTTTAAATTTAGTTCATTGTAATTATCAGTAAATCTATTTGATCACTTGTGTGATTAGCATCAAAAAACGAAATCCTATTGCATCCAAAATGACGTAATACGCGAGAATGAACGGGACAGAATAAACGTTGACTTACAGAAATCAGAAATACATGTAGAAAATTTGCATCAAATTCTATTGCTGAGCTGTCCTTGCCTATATCAAAATCTTGGAAGTTCAAAAATATGAAATATTTTATTTTTTAATCTCTACAGGTATTATGAGTTGGCATTTTGTGACACATATAAATTAAGGTACAAAGTTGAATAATGATGCAATGTGATGCCAACGTAAGCCGCTACGTGTTGTTTGTGTGTTATCAGCCGTTAACATCGTGTAGCATCGTTTTGCGAATTTCGCCAATGATTGTGATTCCAGGCACAACTCCGTGACCCTCTTATGTAGGCACTTCAGTTTTATATGCCTTTGATGGTCGTATTTACCATTGATTAAAAAACTCACTGTGTTGTTTCAGGCCCTTTTTGATGATAATATTAACTACTTGACTGCTAGGCATCTCGTAAAAAGCGAAAGAAGGCAAATCGAAAGAAGGGTATCGGCTCTTAACTAGGTAGTGGAATCGTGCAATGCGTAATAGGGTCGTTACTTTTCGCTGATGTGTTCCGGTCTGGAGGGAAGGTAGCTGGTAAAATTATGCGTGTGGTGTTATATAGCGATTATCTTTTAATAATTTTAACACTGACACCTAATGTTATATGTAATAAAATAAATAATTTAATGGAACTTCCTGTGCAATGAATATATTGTAAGCATTTGTAAGCGCATACGCATGAAACATTCGTATACATATGCATTGAAAAAAGCTAATTAAAAAAAAAACGTTTGCATGTTAAAAAATAAATTGAATCATTAGTCCAGTTTAAAAGCTATGTCAGTAAATAGTTCTGATTACCTATACAAATAAAAACATTGACACCAACGTTACTACAGCACAGACATGCCAGTCGGTAGCATCAGCCTGTACGAGACCTAACAAAACTCTACCTTTTTTTGTAAATTAAACATGTAAGTACACGTACAGTGTTTGCGTGTTTTTATGATCTCCCTTACAAAAAGACAAATGGTCTGTTTGCAAAAGCGGCTTGAACTAAAACGGGGTATAAAAAAATCATAACATTCAAACAGTTATTTTTGTTTTAAAACAATTAAACTTAATTTGCCATTATGTAATTTGAACTGCTTATTTGAGACTGAACGCATTTTTGAGATCAGGTTGAGTCATCTCTGTGTAACGGATTTAAATTAGTATGTATCCTCAGTTGATGACTAAACATAATTTATTGTTGGGATTTTACCTTAACTTGAAGTCCCAGTCTTAATGATGGAGATAGAGTAATTATTGTTCATTTGTGGGACGCGCTGTTGCAGAAGTATCTTAAATTAAAAATAATATCGATGAACCTGTTAACTAAGGACTCAGTAAACTTTAAACGTTAAGTGTTGTTCGGAGAGGTCTAAACGCTGCCAGTCGGCGCTTACTATTTTTGTTACTTAATAGTGTTATACATTAAGTAAACATACTAGAGACCTAATAACATGCCAATAGTTTTGCCAACACATCAGACTCATAGATCTTATAAGTATTTCCAAACGAAACGCAAGAATTAGTATCGGCCAATCTAGTGAGCTGTAAACATGCGCGACAATATACCGATTTTGAGTTAGTCAATCGGAGCACCGTGTTCCTTTTCTTGATTGACAATTAATTTGATACAAGAGTTATTTCTACCGTAAACGTTTATTGCTTGCATGGGAGGTCACGCAAAGATGACACTTTGACAGAAGCCGTCGTATATTAATATCAGCCAGCTTAATTGGATTCTAATTAGTTTTTTGTTCATAACTGAGGTCCTTATTGATAAACAAGATTAAATTATAATAAAACTATTTAATCACTTGTTACTTTTATGTAGAGTTACCAACCATACTATTTGAAATAGTTATATAGTTTAATTCTAAAAGCTCTTCAATACTGTTTAATTTTTTTAAAAGGATTCAAAACGCTATTTTCATCATCTTTCGGATTAATTTTTCGAAAAACTTTTATTTTTCCGATATAACTTCTAGATACTTTATTTCTAAAATAAAAAGTTGGCAACCCTCTTTACGCTACTGACAGTTTTATCACGCTCGTTTCCCTTGCTACGTAAGCAAGGCTTTTCGGTTCACTACGATTCACCTGTTTGTCGGTTGGCGAAATAATTGGTGATCCTTATCGCCGCATTTTATGTGCCCATCCGAGGCATGGTAGTGGTAGTACGCCACTCCGCCAGACTCGGAGCTGCTACTGAGATTTTAGATTTCGAGAAAAACTTCGAAAAAATCGCCATAAGCATTTTTGTGTGACCCGGGGATCGAACCTGGGACTTTATGATTTGGGCCGAATAGGCTTAACTCTGACCTCGAGCGGACGCTAGTGACAGTTGACATATTATAAATGAAAACGACGTAATGACAACACAGTAAACGTATACATAATTCATGTATATGTTTATTTTTTAATATACTTACATGTACACCTAATCTTTAATGTTATCTGAATTATAAGTAAATATAAATATACTTCCACAAAATGTCTCAATTATTTTTAATGTTTTATTTCACTTAGGAGTGCAATTTGAGACAAATTTATACTAATGTGAACTTTACTCTTGCATGTCTGGACATTTTAAATGTACGCCTTATAATAAAATGGTGGAATTTTCCTTAATGTTGTGTCGAAAATTTAAATTTTAAATATTTTATGTGGTTTCTTTAATAGCACGTATGACCTAGCCGGTCATATACACTTGTATTTGTGATTCCGGCAACAAGAATTTTAGCCATTATAAATAGATATTTTTAATTTGTTTATAATGATTCGATGCAAGGTATCCTTGCATACATTTTGTAGACTATCTGATTTGAAATCCTGATTGGGTAATTAAAAGTATATTTTTTAAAATCGGGATAAAAGACACATCCCAGAAGACGAAATTAATTTTTCTAGTTTACGAAAAACAAGAGAGAAAAATGATAGAAAAAAACGGTTTAAAACAGACTTAAATAAAATAATATAAATATACTGCCTAAGTTTAAATCTGTATATATGTATATATATATATATATTAGTGATGGGCCGAATGTGGTTTGAACCGAATTCGAACTTCGGCCGAACATTCGGTGAAAATAAGAAATTCGGCCGAATTTCGGCCGAACTTCGGTTTAATTTTGGGGAGCTTTCTTAAAAGCGACACGTCGTGACTTTTTTACGAATTTGATAAAAATTTAATTATTTTATACTAGCTATTTACTTATTTTACTATTTACTACTAGCTATTATATTGTGCGCAGCTTCGCTCACGTAAAGTAAGAAAAAAAAGTAACCTATGTCACTCTCTATCCCTTCAACTATCTCCACTTAAAAAATCACGTCAATTCGTCGCTCCGTTTTGCCGTGAAAGACGGACAAATAAACAGATACACTTTCCCATTTATAATTTTAATATGGACTAGCTGTTGCCCACGACTTCGTCCGCGCGGCCTTTGTTTACTCCGCTCCTACTAGTCGTAGCAAGATGTTATATAGCCTATAACCGTCCTCGATAAACAGGCTATCCAACGCAAAAAGAATTAAACAAATCGGTTCAGCAGTTTTGGAGATTACCGCGTACAACCAAACAAATAAACAAACTCTACAATTTTATAATATTAGTATAGATATATAGGATATCGTTAATGGGTTTCGCAACGCACGTGAATTAATGATGTAACAGCAAAATTTTGATACATTGAGATACATTGTTCCAATTTAGGCATGGATTTTTATTTTTAACTTCCTGCTGTGTAGGTATATAGATAAGGAAGTTACTGATTTTGCCCCGATTTTTGAAAATCGAGTTTTCACCAGATCTCCACGTTTTGAGGTCCTAGAAATCTTTTCCGACTATTTTCACAATGAGGTCAGCATGTCTGTGTATATGTGTATATGTAAACATCTCATAACTTTGTACATAAATAACATACATAAATAAATAACTTTGTATAATCTAAGTACATAAATGTATAGATTAGGTACAGGATCTAATCAGCTCTATTCCTACAAAAACTGCGTTCAATGCATTAATTGCATCAAAATCGGTTTTCCGCTCAAGAGCTATCGTTGCCGAAAAACTTAACAAAAGTGTTTTTTGATATAACTTGGTAATTTCTCTAACTAATTTTTTTTGACCTTCCACAATAGTTTAGTGCTTAAAAAACTACGTCAAATTTAGTTTCAAATCGAGTTTTCAAAAGTTACAACTTTTTTTAATATTAATATTTTGTTGTTTACAGAAAACTTCTTAATATTTTTAAAATAACTTTCCGGCTAACACAAGGCTTGATTTAAAAATATAACCAGCATTTCTTTCTAAAAATCTGCGTCAAATATGGCAAATTGTATCAAAACCGTTTTATCCGTTTGGAAGTTATCGTTGACGAAAATTTAGAAAAAAGTGTATTATTTATATAAAATAAGAGACTTTTTGACCAAAACTTAAATGAAGGTCAAACCTTCTACAATATTGTGGTACTTCAAACAATTACGTCAAATGAAGTTTCAAGAATCAAAATCAAGTTTTCAAAAGTTATAACTTTTGAATAATAAAATTTTGCTGTTTACAGAAAACTTACTTAATATTTTTAAAATAACTCTTAGGCTTATACACCGATTCACTTAAAAATCTAATCAACTTTTCTCTTTAAAAATTGCGTCAAATACCGTCAATTGGGTCAAAATCGGTTTATTAGGATTTATTATAACGAAAATTTTTGAGAACAAATTTTGATATTATTACTTCGACATATTTAGCCTATAGACAATGTAGCTCAAAAACATTTTAGAGCTCAAAATTTTCGTTGAATGCCATTTGAAGGATGAAAATCGATCATCGTTTTCAAAATATACAGCTATTTAAAAATTAAATTACTGTCATTTTCAGAAGTCAGAAGTCAAAAGTCAGAATTTTGAACCTTGAAAGAAAATGATTAGATATAGTTTT
Organism: Apodemia mormo; assembly: GCA_036924255.1. Taxonomy (NCBI): domain Eukaryota; kingdom Metazoa; phylum Arthropoda; class Insecta; order Lepidoptera; family Riodinidae; genus Apodemia; species Apodemia mormo. The sequence continues at coordinate 40,341,544 of JAUPFN010000002.1, forward strand.
TGTTCCTTTGAGCCTAAAATACCTCAATTTAGCGGGAAGTTTCAAGGTTAGCCTGGAGGGTCCTGACTTACCTATTTTTTACCATTTTTTTCGACATTTTTTAACCTACCAATTTTGGAGCTAATAAAACCATTTAAAGGTAAAAATTACGTTGAATGCAATAAAAAAGATCTAAATCATCATGTTTTAAAATATATGCATCTTCATCTATATCAAACTTTATATTTTTAACTTCCCGCTACGTATGCAACATTTTCTGACTGTTTTCGCGATGACGTCAAATGTATGTATATATGTATGTGTGTGTGTGTGTGTGTGTGTGTGTGTGTGTGTGTGTGTGTGTGTGAGAGAGAGAGAGAGAGAGAGTGTTTGGTTGTACGTATGTGTGTATGTAAACATTTCATAACTTGACCGATCGAAACGCGGTTAATGGCATTGAATTAGATTCTGTTCAACTTAGACTTCCAAAAATTTTATCCAATTTGGACTAGAATATTTTGAGAAATTTTGAGAAAATCGCAGAAAAATTGACGAAACATATTTTTTTAATATAACTTCCAGATTAATGTATCGATTGAGTATAAAATTTTATCAGCTCTTTTTCTTAAAAAACTGCGTCTAATTCATAAATTGTATCATGATCGGTTAATCCGCTCGGAAGTTATCGTTGACGAAAAAGTTTGGAAGTGTTTTTTCGACATTAATTCGAAATTTTTTCAAATACAGTTTCAAAAATCAAAATTAAATCAAGTTTTCAAAAGTTACGGCTCTTCAAATATTAATATTTCCTTGTTTACAGCAAACTTAGCATTTTTAAAATGACTTTCAGACTAATACACAGTATCTTCACGCCCATATCCCCGAAGGGGTAGGCAGAGGTACAACAAGTGCACCCACGATTAGCCGAAGATACTTGGTCCCACAAATGTGATAGGTGGCAAGCCTATCGCCAACCGGGCACTTTCCAATCCCGGGCAACTTTGTGTTTATCAGAAAACTGAAAAAACACTTTTTTTATGTGCCCGACCCGGGAATCGAACCCGGGACCTCATGTGGTCAACGCCAACGCTGGACCTATAGACCATAGAGGCGATTATCACTTTCAGACTAATATACCGATTGACTTAAAAGTCTAATCAGCTTTTCTTTCTATAAATTGCGTCAAATAAGCAAATTGCATCAAAATCGGTCAATTTATTTGGGATTTAGTAATACCGAAAATTCGAAAAAAAAAATTTTTGATATTGCTTCGACATTTCTGAGTCTGTAGATTACGTAGCTATAAAAACATTTTAGAGGTCGAAAATTGCGTTGAATGCCATTCGAAAGACCAAAATCAATCATCGTTTTCAAAATATATAGCATTTCAAAAATCTTGAAATTACTGTCATTTACAACGACTTCTATGTACTAACGAATATTTGTAACAAATTTAAGGTTTTTGAACTCTGAAAAAATCTGTGATATGCTAAGATATAGATAAAAATCTAGCGGAAAGTTTCAGGGATGACCTGCCGGGTCAACCGTTTCACATATATTTTGAACTCTTCGAACTCAAAAATCTATGCTGAAGTTTTTTCATTTTTGTTTTTATGATTTTTTATTTAGCGGGATGTTTCAGGGATGGCCTGCTGGGACAACTATTTTATGGATTTTTTTCGAAAGTATAGTATAGCCTATGTTACTCGGGAATGATTTTAATATCTTTCTAATGGGGAAAGATCGGTTTAGTAATTTTTGAGTTTAGATGACACAATATATAAAAATATAGAATATAAATCTTTCCTCTTTATTTAGCGTAGATTTCAAGCAAAATAGTGCAAGAAGATACTTTTTTCTAGTGCCGAATGTTCGGCATTTAAACCGAATTTCGGCCGAATGTCGAAGTTCGGTTCAAGTTGCCGAAATTCGGTTAAACCGAATGTAAAACGAATTTCGGCCCATCCCTAATATATATATATATATATATATATATATATATATATATATATATATATATATATATATATATATATATATATATATATATAAATCAATTGCTGTTCGTTAGTCTCAATAAAACTCGAGAACGGCTATAGCCGATTTGGTTAATTTTGTTTTTGCATTAATTGTTGAAGTCCAGGGAAGGTTTGAAATGTGAGAAAATATAGAAAAAAATAAGAGTAGTTAAAAAGGCAGAACAACGTTACGTTCGCTAGAATTTTATAATTATTATACTACTAATTTGAATATTATAATATTAATATTCAATCGGCATTAATACCTAATGAGGGTACATAGGTTTGCTTTGCGGATTAGGCCCATTGATCATACGTTCAAAGATATTCTGGATCGTTAAAATTCCCCAACTGATCGATTACTGAGATCAGTGGTGATTCTAATTGTCGCATTTTGTCAATTTAACGACCATTGCATCTTTTTGTAGTAGCTCATATAAGACACGGGGTTCTTAATACATTACAATCTTTCGACTGTCTTCGATTTTTTGACCTCAAGATTCGATTGACCTTAAAAAAATTTAACTCTATATTCTGAATCGGCTTGATGATCTAAGCTGCACAGTCTAACTGTTAGAGCATATGGAGATTTATAAATGGTACAACTAAAAAAAATAGACCTAACTTCATTATAATTGTAATCTAATCGTAATCGTAATTTTTCCCCTTGTTGGTTCCGGGCCCTTTGAAGAATAGACCAACTGCCGTTCTGCCAGGCAGGTCGTAAAAGGCGACCGATTGGCTCTGCAAGTCACTACCATCGTGACTACTAGGTGGTAGAATTCTGCATTGTCTCGCCCGGCTCTGGTACCACCGCCTTACTTATTCCTGCCATAATAGCGTCAGTGCTTGTCACTGTCGTGTTCCGGTTTGGAGGGTAAGTAAACTTATGCATAATTATGGAATCAGACCTCGTCACAAGATAGCAACGCACCATTAACATCTTTGGTGTCTATAGGCGATGGTTGACTTTTACCATCAGGAGACTCATCTGCTTGTTTGCTATCTTATGATATAAAAAAAATCTAGTTAGGCAGGCCAACTAACAGACAAGAAGTTATTCTTATTTTTTAAATAACTTCTCATAATATTTATATTCAAAATGAATATGGAGACCAAGAGATGGGCGTGTATCATCACTAAATTGAATCTGTTCCTTCTTGATTGGTATCCAAAGATATAAATAAAGCGGTGTTCCCCAAACGATACATCGTACGAAAACTAAACGATATATCGTATGGGAATCTCCGCCGCGGGCATAAAATTCCAATCTCTTCCCGTTCGTGTAATAAAGGAGGCAATCTTGCGTGTGAATTAATTAGAGGTAATTTAAATTCCTGGTTCAATATCCAAAAATCACATTGTAGCCGTGAGCTAAAAATGAAGTGTCTTACACCTGCATAAATCTTTTTATAACTACAATTCACATATTTTTTAACTTCTTTGTGACTTTGCAAAGTGTTGTCCATAAATGTTTAGGATATATATGTGAAAATATTTTTTTATAAAATGTGATAGCAAGTAAGAAAAAGGCTCTCTTGTCCGAAGAGATAACCGTTTCATTATTTCAAGCCACTGAAGCTAATTCAGACCTCAGAGATTCTGCCATCTCGTATACGCAATTTGACGGCTACCCAAATCTCCAAATGAGAACATGACAGCGAGCTAACGAGCCAGGAAAGCTTTGTAGCTTTCCTGGCTCGTTAGCTCGGCTTGTGCCTTGTTTCGAAGTCCATATGAGAAATGTTGAAACTTGTATGTAGTTTCACAAGATAACTAAGTGTTATAGCGTGATTTAACATTTATTTAAATTTTTATGTAATGTAGCGTCGTGGAATTGCTAGACCACTACAGTAGCCATTAACGACAGAGTCGTTGTGGAACTCTTACACTAATGCCAATACAATGCCACGGCTACTTTTGATAAATAATATGAGCAGGTTAAAAATCGGTAATTTTAAAGATAGTAACAACGTTATGAATTGAATACTTTCCACTGTCGGTACTTGGTGTAAATGCATCCTAAAATATTACAAATAAACTTATTTATAGGTACTTCTGGTTCACGTATTATGAGTGAGTTTATTTGTAATATTTTAACAACTATGGATAAAGGCGAATCAAATTTCATTTTTAGTATTACATCGAGCAACTATTCAGTGATGCTGAAGAAGTTATCAGCGACGCCCAATAATTTTTAAGTAACGCCTAACAAATTGTAGTTGTAGGACGTTTGTTAAAATTTTTCAAGTGTTAAAATATCTAAAACGAATTGTAAAAATACAATGTCAATAGTTCGTCTAATATTTTTATCAACGAAATCGAAATCCTGCAAACTGCTTCCAAAAAAGGCATTTCACAAGGCGGCTGTGCAAAATGACATTCACTGTACTACTTACTTCATTTATAAATCAACCTACTTACAGGTCTAATGCACCATAAAATATTTTACTCAAAAAGTACTTTTAAGACGATGTTATAACGATCAAAGTAGCGTACCCTAGTTTATAATTCTGAGGGTTGTTGCTCTGCTAAAAAAGGTAGTGACCATTTTAGGTATTTAATACAACGAATATGGACGTGAGAAAATTGTTATTGTTTGTACAAGGTTAGACCAACGTTTAAATAAGACTTCATATGAAACGCCTATTGTTTGCTCTTTTTTATAAGGAACAAAGCTTTAAAATTCATAAAATATTTAGATAAACAATTTATAATTACAACAAATATTGCGTACTTGCCGAATACTGATTTTAAAAAATCAACAAATTATAAGGCAGTGCGTTTTCTACATATAAAATTTACTTTACCCATTAGTAGAACGAGAGCGCGACAATGAGATTTTTTATATTTTTAGTGTTTATTACAAGGAACTCTTTTAGTTTTGCCATGTCCGTCCGTCTATCCACAGCTTAGCTTAGTTAGAGACTCTTATGGCCAATTGTACTAACATTGCCTTAGCATATGACAATCCTAAATAGTATGCTGTCACTTCTTGTCTCAAATGAACAGAATGTGACAGCATACTTAATTTAGGATTATCCTAAGCTAAGGCAATGTTAGTGCAATTGGCCATTAGTACTAGAAAAGTATTGGCATGTAATACATATTGATCAAACGAGTAAAGTGACAAATTAAATAATGTTAAAGTTTAGATTCTATGCATATTAAGGTGAGGTGTTTTTTCTCATCCATTTCATCATGTAGAAAATCGTTAGGTAAAAGTAGATTGTTAAAAAAATTGCTAGTATATTAATACTATTTTATAATCAAACTTTTTTACGCAATTTAAAATAAACTATCGAGATTTACATTTAGTCAAATTTTACAATTATTAAATAATATTAAAATTTACACAGAGAAGTGAAAATTAAAAAAAGTTGAGTGGAAGTTGTAAATGTGACATAGAAAATACCAAAACCTTCATTGTACGAGGTCTGACACGCACTTGGCTGGTTTTTATATTAAACTAGCTGCAGCGTGCAGCAGAGTTTTTGGCGAATCCCACGGGATCACTTAATTTTTCCGGGATGAAAGTTATTAATTAAAAAAATTGTTAAGTAAAAAAGCTTATGTGCTATTCCAGGTCATTATCTACCTGTGTGCCTAATTTCATTCAAAGCCGTTCAGTAGTTTTTGCGTGATTGAGTAATAAACATCCATCCAAACATTGAAACTTTCGCATTTATAATATTAATATAGATTGTAGCGTAACAAAAAACGGACATCACTTTAGAGGGAAATACATATAAACACCGTCAATATACATTAAAGATATTGATGATTTTCTCTATAATAAACTATTACTTACTGATTTATTTCAAGTTTAAAAATTATACCTATGAAATCAAAACCTTTTGTATTTTGTAATATGAAATGAAAGAGATCAATAAGTATAAATTTGTCAAGTACATCCTTCAAAAAAAGCATTGACGCTATTGCGGTAGGAAAAGGTTAGGGGATGGTACCGAAGCTGATTTAAATATTAGAGAGTACTGCTATCTAGTAAATACGATAGTAGTGACACGATAAGTTAATCGTTCGTCTTTAACGAACTATCAACAGGAAAACAGATGGAATGTATTATAATATGTCAAGTAAGTAACCAAAAAAAAATGACGTGGTGTCGCGGGACACCAGGTAGGAACGAACTTCCTTCGGCTAAACGGCACTACTCGCTTGTGTACGCGACTGTCACGCCTGCGCACGTCTCATTTAACGCTTTTATTCCACGCATTTTTTCTTACGGTTTTACTATCACATTTTTTTCAGTTCGGTCGCGCAGCAAATTCTCTATCCCCTTCAAGCCTGCCGTAAGGAACTTCGTTCCAATAACAAGCTGTAAGTTTGTTCAAATTCATTGCTGTAGAAAGTTCATTTATATCTGCAAAATCAATAGATATGTTTAACTATGACGTTAAACTTGAATTGTAATTAACGTAATGTACCTAACATTAAAACTACTTATTGCAAGACGCAATGTATTATTTGAAACTGTAAAATATCCGTTTATGATATTATTACATAAATATATTATGTAGCTTGAATATATACGACACGTGAATTAGTTTAATTCAAAAGAAAACAGATCATTTGTTCGCGATTTATGTACCAATCAATTATGTCGATACTCAGATATACACATAAAAATAAATGATGTGGTGTCGCGGGACACCATGTAGGAACGAACTTCCTTCGGCTAAACGGCACTACTCGCTTGTGTACGCGACTGTCGCGCCTGCGCACGTCTCATTTAACGTTTTTATTCCACGCATTTTTCTTACGGTTATCACATTTTTTTCAGTTCGGTCGCACAGCAAAATCCCTATCCCCTCCAAGCCTGCCGTAAGGAACTTCGTTCCAATAATATAAAACGTTGAAATATATTTAAAAAAACATCCAGATGGTTCTCCTGATGAAAAGAGACAACCAAATACGTTAATGGTGTATTGCTATTCATGTAGCAGGATAGTAATACCACGTGCATAAGCTTACAGGCTACCTTACGCTCCAAACTGGAACACGACAGTGACAAGCATAGACCCTATTGCGACAGAAATAGTTAAGGTGGGGGTACAAAACCTGGGCGAGACGTGGCAGAACTCTACCACCTACTCTACCACGTTTCCACTTTTTCTGTGAGTTCCATATTTAACAAACAATCTTTAATTAACCTCATTTTTGTTATGTACTTACTTTTTGCTACACTGTAAACAAAATATTTCCTTAAATCGTGCGCGAATAACAAATGAATGTAAAATTCATTATGTTTTTCACATAGATGGTGAATCGTGATTAATTATTTTTTACTGTAGCAACACTAGCCTGGCTGATGGGCGTTTGGGTTATTGCATAAGAAAATAAAAAATAATGGTTGTTAGAATTGCATGCATTGTTCATTGCTAGTGAAAGCTAGAATAGAAGTAACGACTACGTAATCTCACACAGTTCGTTATATTTGTAGGATAACAAATAAATAGTTAGATTGCTTTCCTGATGGAAAGATATATATATATATATATATATATATATATATATATATATATATATATATATATATATATATATATATAATATTATATTATACTTTTTTATTCATGTTATACACTTTATTAGAAAGATCCTGTTCGTATTCTGCAAAATTATTTATGGTTTCGTTTCACAAGCTGTCTACAAATTTGAAAAAGACTATGACATAAAATTATTTTATTACCTGTTAGGTGAACAGCAATAATGGCTATGAATCAAGGTACCTATTTGTTGCTATTTAGCTAATATACAGCTACCCTCATAAATATTAACTAGGTGGTAGTCGGCCATAATAACTGTGTTATGCCAACTGTGCCATAGTTACAAAGAAAAAAAAACAGTGACGAGGAAGGCCACATATATTCTAAATTTTCCATCGTTAATATTTGGTTAAATTCCCTTACTGTTAGACACAATTAATAATTAATACACGTCTTGTATTTTAATTTCACTTCAAAAGATATACACATACTTTTAGTATATTACTCAACCGGTTTCACTTTTTAAGCATCTTCAGGATATACTTAACAATTTAAGGCCGCATATTACACTGATCGTGTAGTGTGTAATTCTCACTCACGTGGTCTGATCGGATCAGATTATTATTGACGAACTACTCCGCATGGCCGGCTACTAAGAATAAGCATTAAATGGACGTAAATAGGACAGACAGAAACGCAAATATTAGGTAACATCTTATAAATGTCCAATTTGTTCATGTTATCATGACCATTATGCAAACAACTTCGCCGATACTTCCGTGAACGTGTTAGAAAAGGTCAGACTTTGTCAAAGGCCAAATCACCGAGATCGACAGAGTCGTCTTTATTCTAATGATTTGTAGTAAGAACCTCTAATTTTACACATAGTTTGATAGACGTTGATAAATTGGACAAAAGTATTTTAGACAAAGTAATATGTTAAAAATTTAATAAAGGAGAAATCAAATGTCTGAGGGTGTACGGACAAAAGTAATTACCAATATATCTGTATAGGATTTTTTTGTTTTAGTTATAATTTTGACATTTATATACATTGTTTAAAAATACAATAATTCGATGTTCTTTAAAATTTTGTTATTATAAACATATGTTAAAAATATGTTAAGATAGCAAACAAGCAGCAGAAAGAGATAATCATTGCTTATAGACACCAAAGATGTTGGAGGTATGTTGCTATGCGTGTGAGATAAATGTTATGCTATTTATACATTGATATAAAAAACCCAAGATACACAATCAGTGTGTCAAAAACGTCCTCCAACAATGAGTGCACAATTTTAAATTGTGCACTCATTTCAAATAGAATCGCGTCGGCCGCGTCACTGTCAATTTTATTTATTTTCGTACATTGCTTTGTAAAAACAACTATAAGTCTTGCACTTAAGGTTGGATATGCAAAGACATATGTTTTTACCATATCTATAACTACTTAAAAGAAATTAGGGACACTTTTGAGTGTCAGTTTTGTTCGGGACTGTGCATCTAGGGTTTTTTATATCAATGTATTTATATCATTAATATGTCTACGATCTCCCTCACCTTGCAATTCAGAATACGTTAATGACAAGCATTGACGCTATTGCCGCAGGAATAATTAATTGAGGCGGTGATACCAAAACTGATGACGCTTTAATATACTCTAATACTTGGTAATAACGATAGTAATGACAGATTTGACTAAATGTTTGCGATTTACAAACAGCTAGGAAGGCAATTGGGAAGGAATTGCAAGTGCACCCCTCAAGAGAAATCCTCAAGAGGACTTCTCAAAAGAAGGCCCAAGACGAAGTCAAATTATAAATTATAACCTAATTTATAATCAGGGTACTATAAAGTCAGTTACCTATTTGTTGGGTGCTAATCTTTGCCCCAATTTATCCGGGCACCTTTTTGAAGAATTGATTAACTGCCTTCCAACTAGGTATCTCGTAAAAGAGAAGAAAGGGTAGTGCGTATCAATAGCATCGTAATTATTATTTACGTGTAGTATGGTAAGTTCTCAGCTGAATTTTGGTACCACTGCCTTTGCTATTCCTGCCACAATAGCGTTGGTGGTTGTATTCCGGTTTGGAGGGTAAGATGCCCGGTAAACTTATGCTTGTGGTATTCTAACCCAACCACACGGATAGCAACGTAATTGGTAATAAGTGATGAATATTTCTTTCCATCAAGAGAACCAATTCCCGTGATAAAAACTATTTTATTTCTCAGTTCTGTTATTATAAAATTTTGTTGTTGCATGATTGACATATAAGCATTCATTTAATCATGATCTTTTTCATTTATGATGAAAGTGAGATCACCATGTGAAATATCGCAATTTTGAATGCACTGCAATTTGCAATAATCACATGCAACAAAACCAAATCTTGTACATTCTCAGCACCCTTTAATCAGGAAAGAGGAAAGACATAATTTCTTGTAAATAACGCATAATACCTTAGTCATCAGAGAAGGCAATGTACCAGCAATGATTTGATATTTAAAGTGGTTTGCGGCGGTAACGCCCTCAGGCATGTCCCTTCAGTTTTTTGTTATCTTATTGACAAATATATCGCTTTATGTTCCGCCATTTTTATAATATAATGGAAATGTACGCTTATCTGATATTTTATGCCACAAATTAACTGAATTATTTAATAGCCACTATCAACAAATCACAAAAACATATTTTTGAATAAATTCTTGAAAATGCCTAAAATATTGGATGTTATTACATAAAGGTTACATTTTATTAAATATATTAATCTGGTCAAGTAACGAATTTTATAGGCACAGGATTTACGAAAACCCCTAACTCAAAAAAATTTATTAATTGCTTTAACTTCTTCTTAAAAGTATCTTCATGCCTGTATCCCCGAACGGGTAGGCAGAGGTTCAACAAGTGCATCCACGATTAGACGAAGCTATCACAAATGTGATAGATGGCATGGTTTCTGTCTCGGAAAATTTGTGATTGCGTGTTAGTGTGTTACTTGTTTTGATCTTTGTTATTTCAAATAACAAATATAAAGTTATTTAAAATAACAAATAGTTAAGGATGGTAAATGCCTAATTGGTATCACCGCTTATTTCGGCAGCCTCGTTCGGTGAATCATGGTGTTCCAAAAACATCAATTATTTTTTTTATTCACTCTCTCTACTCAGCAAGTGAACCAATGTAATAATTTATATTTTGCAATAAAAATATCCATAATTTAGCTTCAACCGCCCCGTTGGTCGAATGGTTAGTGACTATGCAATTAATGGAGCTTGGATTCAATTCCCGATAGGAACAATCGCTACAAGTTACAGATCGCCAGACCGATCGATTATTATTTGTCTAATGTTCAAAAACCAAGAAAGTCAATTTTTGTTCTTATTCTGGCCTTTTTGACCATCCCCGCTTGGACTATTTTATACTTGAAACGTCATACTTGAACTTTGTATTTTCTAATCATGGTTTATATATGTATATTAAATTCTTAAACATAAGTATTGATTGTATTTTAATACACTCACTCACAAACAAACAACACACACAAACACACATATTTTTATAGAATTGCTTCTTGTTGTATTTCTAGTTTTGTTTATTACGATATATACCTATATAGTCTTTGATATATAAACCTATTAGCTACCCGTCAGTGACTGTAAAAATGCTTATAGTAACAGTGTACAAAAAGAAAATACTTAATTGGCCAATGTAATGTAAATATTATAATATTGTATCTATTTTGATATTCGGCTTTGGATTTTTAGTTGAAATAAATAAATAAATAAATATGTTAAAATCAAATATTATCTGTTTCGGAAGTAGCATAAAAATAATAAAAGAAAGAACTAAAAAAATTAAATTTCGTTTGAGGTAAACTTTTATTATACAAAAGAGAAAACAATATAACGTTACCTAACGATGTATAACATAATGTTTGTGGTTTACTCGTAGTAACAGCAATGAAGTACCTACTAAGTTTTGATAACATTAAGAAAATCTTCCTGTAAATAAAATCATCACATCGGTTTGTTGCTATGAAGATATAGTGTACTATCATATCACATTAAAAATTATAAATCAGGTAGTAATTAAATCAATATATATCTTTTACCACATATATATGGACTTTTTCCTTGAATTACAAATAATCTCGCATGTTGGAATACTTTTGAACAATAGACTATCCGTCATTCTGCCACGCAGCCCCTCAATTCACGCAATTGAGTCAATGCGCTTAGGGCTTTCACACACATGAACACAATAGAACATCGGGACGTGCTACGACGCGGCAAATATGTAAGAAAATGTGGAAGTGTCTTAAACACTTCGACTCGATTGCCGCTTGATTACGTGAATTAAGCCCCAGTTCGTAATAGGTGAACTATTAGCCAAATATGTCGCTACCATCGTGACTACTAGGGAGTTGAGTTCCGCAACGGATCTCCCGGTTTTGGTATCACTGCTTTATCTATTCCTACCGCAATAGCGTAAATGTTTGTTTGGAGGGTAAGGTAGAGGATAAATTTTTAATTGTACCATTACTGTACCACCACAGAAATAAGGCACCATTAACATTTTTTGTCTATAGTCGATGGTTGCTTTATTCTATCAGGAGAGTTATTTGCTTTGTGGCACCGCTGGTCCGTACCGTGGAAGGGTCGAAGCGATGGAACCAGCGGGCCAGCTGCTTGTCAGGTGACGTCACTACTGTGGAGGTTGATGACGTCACACAAAGACAAGGAAGGGAAAAGGAAGATCTTCCCAGCCAGGCAAGGTGTACTGCCTGGGGACCGAAGTCCATTTGAGAAGCGTTGAAACTTGTATATAGTGTTACAAGATAAATAATTGTGATATCGCGATTCAGGATTTTATTTTTTAAATTTCACTTTTTCCATTTATTATTGATTTTTGTCCATTTTTTATTATTTTTTCTTGTAGCGTTTGTGATTTGTTTGAGCCGCTACAATACTCTCCTCCAAGACCGAAGGTCGATCTAGTAGAGCCAGTGAAGCGTATGTGCCTTGAGTGCTCGAGTCTGTGGTGCATCGAGACGAGCCGAATATGCGCGGGTCCTCGGTGAGTCGGGACGAGTGCGCCTCCGCTGTGGTTCGCAATGAGTCGGAACGAGCGGGACAGAGTTGCTGCTTGGAGATCCAGTGAACGTAGGCAGTTCGCAGTGGATTCCGGAAAGCGTAGTTGAGGCGTAGCTTGTGAAGCTGGCTGATGCTGTTGGAAGCAGAGGGGGGTAATCAGGAGTCGCTGATGGTCAGAAGGCTGATGCGTGTTGTTTTGCCGAGGGTCACCACTGCGGCATGTTGATAGCTGTTAGTGGTGATGATCACGTCGGGGTCACCACTGTGGCACCGCTGGTCCGTACCGTGGAAGGGTCGAAGCGATGGAACCAGCGGGCCAGCTGCTTGTCAGGTGACGTCACTACTGTGGAGGTTGATGACGTCACACAAAGACAAGGAAGGGAAAAGGAAGATCTTCCCAGCCAGGCAAGGTGTACTGCCTGGGGACCGAAGTCCATTTGAGAAGCGTTGAAACTTGTATATAGTGTTACAAGATAAATAATTGTGATATCGCGATTCAGGATTTTATTTTTTAAATTTCACTTTTTCCATTTATTATTGATTTTTGTCCATTTTTTATTATTTTTTCTTGTAGCGTTTGTGATTTGTTTGAGCCGCTACAGCTTGTTAGCTAAGATTATAAAACTATTATTTTGGTTCATACAAATATACAATTTATTTTTCAATCGCTATACGCTTCAAATGATTATACAGTCATCATATATATACATATATGATGACTGTATAATCATTTGAAGAAAAAGAAGTCTTTCTGTAAGGAAGAAATAATGGATTATGGCATCCACTCTTCTCTGATATAATAAAACTTTTTCTGTTATAATAAAACTTTTTGTTAAATTATTATGTCAGCCTTTGTCCCTCACAGATTCGCTTTCTATCAATCTTTCATCTGCCGCTCTTTTCAGTTGTCCATCATATTATTTTGATGCTTCTTAAGACTGTTTGGTAATAAGACAGCTCAAGTTTAATATGACTGTAGTGGTGCATGATTGTTCAAAACTGGTTACCTTTCAGACTCCATTAAAGTGATGTCTAGATATTATTTTTATTATAATGAGCGGGATTAATAAAGCTAACAGTTTACTAGGTCATCGAATAACCTCAAGGTAACGGTTACATTCGCTGCGCTTAGAAAGTGTTTTCTGTATTTTGACGCCAAGCTGATTTTATGTTAGATATATGTTGACTGTAAATATTAAAAGTATTATTATATTACATTAATTTTAGTCATTGTAAGTTTATTTTTCTTTTACTTTCTACATTAGTAATTTATATCCTTATAATTACAAATATGTAATTATTAGTTTTTTTTTATTTTTAAAAAAAGTAAGTGGTCACGAGCGAACCAAGGTCAATGTAACTTAGCCGAAACGTCTTGCTTTACACGTAAGTCTTATACAGGTTGACTAGTAAAAGATTGTACATACTAAAGAAGCAGGCCTTCCTAACGCACATGTCGCTCACACGGTGACCATATTTTTTTAATATTACTGCTTTGATTGCGTTGAGGTTTATTATGTTGTCAAGCAATTTTCTCTATTTATTATATTTATATTTTATATTCGTTATGTGTGATAATTACCAGTCAACCTGTATATAATTCTACACTATTATGACCTGTTTACTATAATTATGTATGCGTTTTTGATTCATTTATTTTACTTTTTTTGACATATTAACATTTTAAAATTATAGTTGAAATTAAACAGGTATTAGTTAGTACTTTTTTCAGAAAACGTGAATAACTGATTACTGCCTCCTTGTGGACTGTAGGAGTTTCCTATAGGTATTTTTTATTTTCGAATGTAGCTAAAATAACGATTTTGTAGTAATATATGTGTTTTAATCATTTTTGGAGCTAAAAATTGAGCTTTTGTAGTTGTTTCTCTATTGCTTAACAGACTCAACTACAAATGTTTCAGCAATACTGTAACAATTTGAAATAAAAGTAAAAATTTTACTCACCCTGCCAACAACACAAAAAAGCACTTTTTTCAGAAAACGTGAATAACTGATTACTGCCTCCTCGTGGACTGTAGGAGTTTCCTATATGTATTTTTTATTTTCGAATGTAGCTAAAATAACGATTTTATAGTAAAATATGTGTTTTAATCATTTTTGGAGCTAAAAATTGAGCTTTTGTAGTTGTTTCACTATTGCTTAACAGACTCAACTACAAATGTTTCAGCAATACTGTAACAATTTGAAATTTTACTCACCCTGCCAACAACACTGGTTCAACTGAAAATGTTGTATATGTTTTTATCGTAATAACTCAGCACTGACCACCAAAATGTCGACAATTCAAAATAATACTCACTTCAAATTTCAAGAGTAGTGGTATATTTGAAAATAACTCTTATTATTTATGAATAATGTTTTGAGTAGTAGAATTATTGTTAACTCTGTATAATTAGTTAGATATTGAGATAAGAAATTTGATGGTGTGCCTAACGCAAAAATCTCAAATTTTGAGTTAGCTCCCTTTAGATCTAGGTGTGCGATATTGCAAACCGATACTGACCGGATATTGACAAGCTAATACACCAATTAGTAGAGTCCGCTCGTGACCACGGTCAATGTAACTTGGCCAAAACGGCGAGCTTTAAAAGTAAGTTCTATATTAATTACTATACTCTATTTTGACACGTTTGCTTTTATTACATGATAGTGGAATGCATTAGTTTAAAGTTCCTTTTTCTTATCAAGGCTTAGTGTAAAATATCCGTATGCCTTTGATGTTTATAAGGCTCAGTTATCGTACCATTAAAAAAATCGGCGTCCTTGTTTGTTCAAAAACTGTTTATTTTTTGATTCAAGGTTCTCAGCTAAATCTTAAATAAAATTTATTTTTCAACTTATTTCTTTGTACATACTTTGTACAGTAGCATTAGAATTTAAAATGTGTAATGAAGGAAAACCTTTCTTTTTAAAGATTAATTGTTACATTAATTATGGAACCATTTATAAAGGTGTGAATAAATTATAAAATAATATGCTTTCTTTATACACATTTCACATTTGTGTACAAAATAATGAAATTAGATTAAAATTAAATTAGTGTTTATGGTTAAGAAATAAGTAAGTACGAGTATTATGCCGGCTTCCTTACGGGGTAGCCTAATTGCAGTAGACCTCTAGGTAAAACCAACTGCAGTAGACCTCTAGGAATATTTATCGAATTGTAAGTCGGCGAGATGGGTAGTAGTCCTAATAAAAGCATTTTACTGTCTTGATAACAACTTTCGCTTGTTACTTGTGATAATCGAATTTAGAAACTTAACGAGCTCAACCGATATTCATGGAAGTTACTACACCACCACTAGATTCTCAGCTATTGCTACGATCGATTTCCAAAGAAAACCTAAAAAATCTCAACAACACTTGCTTGACATGTGGTTCGAACTGCGTAATACATAACTTAAGACGAATATCATCAAGAATCACTATGTCATCAAGCTTTTACTAATTATTGTTAACCTTATAAAGAGGTAAGATTCTATGCTTGTAATGGATAAATTCAAAACTATTGGATGGATTTTAAATATTCTTTTACGAATATAAAGCTACACCATCAATGTGTAACATAGGTAACGTTTTTATCCGATTGAGTAAAAGGAAGTAGCGTGTATGGGTCACGCAAACCATTTCGCGTGGAACAGCTTTTACTGTTATAAAATAAACTAAATAAAGTAACAACTATGAAAATTATAAAAATAAAAAACAATTACTAATTAAAAAAAAAATATTACAAAGTATAAATAGCATTTGAATATGTAATATGTATGGATTTAAAATCATAATAAGACAAAAGCTGCCCTAC
Organism: Apodemia mormo; assembly: GCA_036924255.1. NCBI lineage: Eukaryota > Metazoa > Arthropoda > Insecta > Lepidoptera > Riodinidae > Apodemia > Apodemia mormo. Next base: position 40,357,968 of record JAUPFN010000002.1, read on the forward strand.
AATCCTACATTAAAAAACAGCGCTTTCTAGATATTCAGCTTCTAGAAGGCGTTGTCTTAGCAAATGTTATTGTTTCTAAACAAATCAGTAAACAATTTGCAACTTATTAAAGTTTTGTGTACATATACATACATAACTATGTTCTTCATGTAACAATAACCTTACTTTCATATATTTCAGTTACGAAATCTTAACATTAACCTATATGACTTTTTATCATACCTGGGAGAAGACATAGACGATGACCTCGACAAATTCGTTCTCTTCTTCAATCTAAACAACTTATGATGACGTAAATCCATTTTCACACCACAACAGTTCCAACAACACAACAGAAACACAACACGACCACTCACTGACCGCGAACACTCTTAACTAATGAAATAATTAAAACATAGAACATCGCAATCTTATTAACATAAAAATTTCAAATGTTATAGCCTTATATCCAGTCATTTGAGGCAAGTTTCATTGTTATATACGATTAGGAAATCCCATTCTACCTAACGAATATACACGTTTGAGCAAAAGAGAAAGGTGCATTTAAGTAAATTGTTGAAATTCGTGGTTGGAATTATTATTTTAATTCAATTCTTTTTAATATATTGGACCAGTAATTTTTTTTTAAATAAATTTTTGCCTTCATCAATTTTATTTGTACTATATTTTTGAAGTAAAATGACTACTAGTAAATCAATTCGGGGTTATATCACGATAGTATATACCTATCTAAGATTGTCTTTTCTTTATAACTTTGATTGTAAATTTGTCATTTTGATCAATTGTTTTAGCAAAACTATGTTTGTCTATTCCATAGGTTTAGGCATCACTTTGCGAAAATCCATAACTCAAAAAAGAGAAAAAAAAAATACAATTTGCAAATTCTTTTTCCAGACATTCAGTGAGTTTATTCCATTTCTTTTCCTCTTTTTTTGATATCATAACAAAAAAGCGGATGATTTTCCTGAAGGAAAGAGAAAATATCGTCTATAGAAACCAAAGTTATTAATGGTGCTTTGCTATCATTGTGGCGAGGTGTTAATGACACTTACAGTACCCGGCGATAAATATTGCACATCGAACTTTGGAAAGAGACAATCGGATAATTTCGGCTTCGTAAAGCGTTATCTCTGTCCCACACTACCTATGTGACGTTTAGTCAGTCGTTGTTCAAGTACGATAGAGTGCAGTCGCGTCCCGAAAAAAATATTTATTTAGAGTTGATAACACCCACAAATTTAAATAATTTAAAGTTGTAATATGGCATCTTTCGGAAAAAGAGGGAAACCTTTACGAGGTCAGTCACGTGAAATTATCTACAATGTTTATAAATACTTTGTAAGCGAAGCTGATAGATTTAAAAAAAAAGTAGATGAAAATGTAAGTTGTTATTTTAAGAAGATTCAAGAGCGAGTTGCAAATGCCACTGGAATTTCAAGAAGAACTTTGAACAATATATTAAACGAAGTCAGTACTGAAACACATTCGACTGAAATTAAGTTCAGCACTCCAAAAAAAGGGAGACCAAAAAAGCAATTTCGTTTGGATATGGACGATTTTGATTACGATGTTGTTCGAAGAATGGTGTATGATTTTCACTTACGATTTAATGAACTGCCAACAATAAAATCATTAAAAGCTAAGTTATCTGAAGCTATTAATTACAATGGGTCTGAAAAAACGTTGAGAAAAATACTTCATGACATGGGATTTCAGTTCACTAAAATGGAAGATAATCGAAAAATTCTAATGGAAAAGCACGACGTTAGTCTCAAACGAATGGAATACCTTGATAAAATACGCAAATTTCGCGAAACAGGAAAAAATATCGTCTACATGGATGAGTCATATATACATGCATCCCACACTAAAGGGAAATCTTCGAGTGACGATAAGAAAAAAGGAGTAAAAAAGCCAATTTCAAAAGGTCAACGTTTGATAATAGTTCATGCGGGAAATGAAAAAGGCTTTGTACCCGGTGCTTTTTTAACGTATAAATCCACGAACACTACAGGTGACTATCACAATGAAATGAATAACGATAACTATGAGAAATGGCTGGTTAACCAATTAATCCCAAATATACCCAGTGATTCTGTTCTAGTTATCGACAACGCACCCTATCACAACAAGTATGTTGAAAGACCCCCCAACTCAAACACCATTAAACGGGAAATGATCAACTGGTTAAACAGACATGAAATTCCAGTTGATCCAAAATTAACAAAAACCCAGATTTACGCTATTATATGTCAGCACAAGAAGAGAGGTATACAGAGTTTTCTGTGGACAAAATACTTGCCGAACATGGGCACACTGTGTTGCGATTGCCACCATATCATCCGGATTTAAACCAATTGAAAATATATGGTCTCAACTGAAAGGCTATGTAGCCTCTAGAAATGTGGGTATGAACTTAACTACAGTAAAAACATTATTGACTGAAAAAGTAAACATGATCGGCGCTGAAGAGTGGGAAAAGGTTTGCGATCATGCAATCAAATGTGAGAATGAATATAGAAGCATTCAACACAGTTTAGACAATTACACTGATAGATTAGTAATAAATACGGCTGATAGTGACAATGATATTGACCTCTTTGAGAGCACAGATAGTGAAATGGAAGTAATTGAGAATTAGAATTATTATTATTTTTATTGCAATGTCTCATCATAGGTATAATGGTGTTTATTATGTACACTAAAGCTGTAATGTTCCAAAATAATTAAATACGTAAACATAATGTAAAAATGTTTTTTATTTTATTTTACCCCAACCTAAAGCCATCACTTATAGAAAAATTAGTGTATTTTATACAAAGAATAAAAATATCAAAAGAAGCAAATCATACTTGTTTTAACAGCTCCTAATAGGTACCGGACTGTTTGTATTTTGTGCGACAGAGATAACGCTCTACGAAGCCGAAATTAGCCGATTGTCTCTTTCCAAAGGTCGATGTGCAATATTTATCGCCGGGTACTGTACATAAGTTTACCGGCTTATCTTACCCACCAAACCGGAACACGACAATGACTGACGTTATTGCGTGATAGTGTGTCATAATGGTAGTGACATGTTTGAAGTAGTGACATGAACTGCATGACAGGAAGGCATCTATTCTTCAAAAGAGATCAGTAACAACGGGAAAAACCATACACGTAATTGGGAATAAAAAAATCGTTCTTCATATTTGTCAGTACCGTCAATTGGGTATATTTCTTTCTTCAACTAAAGTATTAGTCAGAACTTAGTCTTAGGGAAAAAAACGTTAAAAGGTCAGGCAGTATGTATAGACATTTTTATTTACTTGTGTAAGAAACTAGGTTTCTCACGATATCTTACAATGTAAATTTAAAGCTATGTATATCCTATATATACTAATGTGATTAAGAGTATCTAGACTAATACTATTCAATACCATAAATATCTGTAATTTTCCCCTGTTAACAAGACTAATAATTCTGGTATGATTAAAGCTGTTGTCAGTTGTTTCGATCTTTCAATGCACTTTATTATGATGAGTATTATTAAAAACCGGATCTCCATTTACCCTTTAGTTTCAAACCCAAAAAACCGGGATTGTAAGAAAATAACAGATAATAACAAAATGAGTTTTGACAGCATTATAAATGTTTGTTCCTCGAAACAATTTTGGGATGTAAGATTGACGGGAACAATAATTTATTTCGCATTTGTTTGTTTACAGTTTTTTTCATATTGGTGTCAGGATTTATTTGTTGAGCTAATGATCAGACAAAATTTACATATATTATATATACTTTATTGAGAAAACCTTTTTTTCGAAATGAATTTAGGCAATTGGTTTGTATAGCCCTTATTGGGAAACTTTTGGCGGGCAGAGTGCTCAGCCAGAGTTAAGGTTTGGTGGACGTAGACCCGGCCCTAAGATTGTCTCTAATGAGACTGAAATTCCACTCACGGTAGTATCTTGATGATGAGTGGAAGAGTACGTGACATCAGATTTCGGCATCCACGTTTTTCTACCGAACTTCGAGGCGCACATATTCTAGGCATTGCGGTGGACGTTCCACGTACCCGGACAAAGAGTTTGATTCCACATTCTTCATTCGAACCGCAAGGGACTGGAACATGCTTCCTGAGTCTGTGTTTCCCGACGAGTACAATCTAGGGATCTTTAAGAAAAGTGTTAACAGGTACCTTCTAGAGAAGCGTGTTCCATCTTAGGCCGCATATTAGCTTACCATCAGGCGAGCTCGTGGTCAAGCGCTTCCCTATCGATAGTAACAAAAAAAACCAGACCCGACCGAGATGATGCAGAACTCTGCCTTCTTTTAACTACGATGGTAGTGACTCGCGTAACTAACCATTCGTAGATTACGAACTGCCTGGTAGAAAGGCGGGACGAATAGTTCGCGGACCGAAACGTTGAGCCGCGTCGCTGCGCTGCTCTTTGACGTGATAGGCAGAGTTTAGTATTGAACATAACATGCATTTCCTTATTTCCTTAATTTATGTAACCCTCTTCAGATTAAGACACCGTTGTCGAAGACCTTCAGTCTACCTAATAATAATAACCATTTACGTAAATAATAAAATGATTTGACATTTTACTGCATTATCAGGGCCAACATTTAAAACTTAAAGTGCTGCTAATAATTATATAAATAGCTATTGTCTAATTTGTAAAACAGTAAAAATATTTTGATTGCAAATGTTAATCTGGGTCTTCCTTAAATAATTAACCATCGGCTTTTCTGCCAGGCAGTTCGTAAAATGCAAACGATTGGCTAAAATTGTCACTACAATCATAGTATACAATACGTAGTAGAAAGAACTAATTTGTTTGGGCACTAATTTTAATGATACTTGCAATAGTATACGCGTCTGTGGCCTAAACTCAATAACAACATAGATGTAGAGGTTTATATACTCAAAACTATTTTAAGTTTGACAATTGACTTTAGCCGTAAAGAAAATAGTGTGCTTGTGTGTATATTAATTATTATTTTAGTCACATGAATGTCGTGTGTGTGGAATGTTTATTTTAATTTAATATATACTTCAAATGCGTTTTATATAAAAATATTAGGTTTTTGCAGTCCTTCGCAATGTAAACTTTAACAGTGCCAAATTTCTTAAAAAGGGGTTCTTGTCCTAAAAAGGGGTACAAAGATTTTCTTTCACGTACTAATATAGAGATTGTGATTGACATCAAAGATTCTAATGCACAGCAACACTCTATTATCTTATCTCTTAACTGTATGTAGACAATATTTTTTCCTATCAGGATTCAGGCGAGTCATCTGCTTGTTTGCTGAGTTATTTGTACACAATGAAATATAATATATATTATTATAATATATTAAATGGCTATGGAACCCTAAAAATGTCTGTGACTTTGACCATGGTAAAAAATGCAGACCGTCACGGAACGCCCGACAGATGTAAAAAATCAATGTTACTGAAAACTGATAGGTACTGAAAAACTTTTTTAAAATATATTGATATTCCGGAATTTGAATCAAGACATCTAGTGACTAGAAGTAAAGTAAGTAAAAAAAGTATATATAAATAATATTAAAAAATATACAAATTGCGTATATATGTGGCAAACGCGTGACGTCATTAAAAAGAGGAGACATGACATACGAGGAGATCTTACTGTCAAGCCACGTCAAGCCGCACATTTATATATTAAACATCAAAAACTTTATAAAATCGTCATTTTGGTCGAATTCTTAATGACTCGAACTACGCAACAGATGGGTCTCGGTTTTGATTATCGACAGAAACAAATATTGATGAGAATAAAAAAGTCGGTATTTCTGAATAATTTATTTCTTCTGTCGCCTCTGTGGTATAGCGGTCCAGTATTGGTGTTAACCACATGAGATCTCGGGTTCGTTACCCGTTTCAAGCAAATCAAAAATGTGTTTTTTAGTTTTCTGATAGAAACAACGTTACCCGGGATTAAATAACTGCTCAGTTAGCAGTAGACCTATCACATTGTGACATTAAAGATCTTCGGCTAATCGTAAGATGCACTGGTTGTACCCCTGCCTACCTCTTCGGAGACACGGACATAAAGACCCTAAGACCCATATCATAAGGTCCTAATTAATTTTATTCTTCTTTAACAAAGTTTACTGGCAGAATCTTTTTAAGATTAGCTCGCCCATTGTAATTGTGTTACGTTTAATTTTTTTTATTATTTTCTGTGTATAAAAAAGTGTTAAATAAAAAATTTGCTCACCTTGCTTTGGGGTTAGGTCAATTCGTATAAATAGTTCAGCGACATTTATTTTTAATTTATTAAATATTTTCATTTTCATTTATAACATTGAGACGGTGACAACAAATTTCCGTTGACCGCGCTATAATTTACTACTAAACAGTTATCAGAAGAACGCCCCTTGAATATCAAATGATACTTAGGACACATTTCGCGCCTACATTACTGTACGGAACAGTTAGTTCTTTTAACTAGTGGCAAACAAACTAATGGTAGCGTTAGGTGTATGCTTAGAATACTGAAGTCTGATGACTGGATTGCCGCCGTTAAGTAAACGTTCGTTACGTTCATGTTCAGAATGGGTGTTATCTATTCCCATGACAAGATCATCGCTTTTTATAGGAATTTGTAATGGAAATATAAAATATAACAGTACGATAACTGTTTGCATACTTTTTATTTGTAAGAATATTTTTCAGAGGTCTCATAATCGTAATAATAATAAGGTCCGTCCGAAGGTGGTATTAAGAGTTTCCAAATCTGGTTTGTTTGTATTGAAGAAATGTGAATGAAGCCAGTAAAAAATACTTTTACTTTTCATAATCGTAATAATAATAAGTGCCGTCCGAAGGTGGTATTAAGAGTTTCCGAATCTGGTTTGTTTGTATAAAGAAATGTGAAGGAAGCCAGAAAAATAAGCAGAGATCGTGATATATGGCACTTGATTCTCTCTGCTTGCCCCGTAAGGGACCTGCCGTGAAGATATATTTTAGATGTTTCCTCATTATATGTATAGGAAACAACACAGAGAATTTCGTCAACATCGCATAGTTTTAAAGGATGTATTATAATTTTTCCTTTTATCCTGTATTTGGAAATTGTACTGCACAATGTTTACCATAAGAGTATTAATAGGTTATACTGAGTACGTGTGCTCTATTATCGTTAAATGACATTAGTCAACGCTATAATGACCGGTAGGATATTTATCTATAACGCGCACCAAAGGAATGTGTGATATGACTAGTATTGCCATGTATCTGTGATTTTTGTCATCAGTTTTTTATACAATAACAAAAATATCAACAAACTCATTTAATTTTTCATATATTTACACACGACTGTTTAGAAAATGTCTCTATATTATGTCGCGATAAAAGTTAAAATAGTGATGTTATTAATTTTTTTCAGTAAGTCTATAATCTAAAGTTTTTACTAAAATTAATAAATTTGCATTTATCTGATATTAAGGAGAAGTAGACGGACAGAAGATATTTATTAATTTATTTATTCGTACACTGCTTGGAACATGATATTATATCATAAATGTGTTAATATTTATTTGTAGTACAATGTCTCGCCATTTCTCAACAGCATGCCAGATGGTTTTGAGTTAGATATAATCATATAGATATAACTATAATAATTTCTACTTTACAATAAATAACCTTTGAGAAAATCTTAACACTAATTCTATTAATTAATATAACAAATTATTACTAATAACTACCATTAACTAATAAATACTATTATGATTATTCTCTAAAATTTATTTATATATTTCTTAGTCAATTATTTATTTTTAACAAATAGAATTATACATGAATTATTAAATCATTATGAGTAACATCATATTACACATTGCATAACTTTAAAAAATTATATCTCTCTTTAATATTGTATTAAAATTAATGTTTGAAACAAATTATTTAATATGTTTGTAAGTAAAATATTTTTCCAATGTATAAAAACAACTTTCAATAAGCCAATTTCGTATCTCTTTTTAAATTATTTTATTTTTAACTCTCTTATACTTTTGGGAAGAGCATTATAAATTTTTATTGTCATTATATATGTAACAATTTTTTTGGAATAATGAAATATGACATCTAGGAAATTTAATCTTGTTTGGATCTCTCGATACATATTTGTCAATCTTACTATGTTGTTCCTATAATACTGGATATTTTGTAACAAAATAGCTAGCTTCATAAATATACCATGATGTTAATTCATTGTTTCTTCTATGATTTTTCCCAAACACTGAATTTTTATGTTACATTTTTTACTTTTGTAGTTAAGTAATTGTACGAATTTTGTTTTCGATATGTCAGGTTTGAAATTATTTAAATCAAGCCATGATATGATCTTTTAAACTGTTTTATTAATATTAGATTCATATTCTTGAGTAGTTTCATTTGTCTTTTTAGAAATTGTAACGGATATGTCATCTGCAAATAAAGCTGCAAATATCGTTAGAACTTACTAAAAATAAAAGCGGCCATGCTATCGTATTTATAAATCATCTACTTGTTATCTACCTATCTACTTGTTGCTTTTTTAATTTAACAATATCGATCAAACTATTTTTTCAATTTATTTAAGATTCTATTAACATCGTAGATGAATATAATAAGGCACTTGTTTTTTGATATTCATCTGCATGTTTGCTTTTTTATAATATAAAGAAAAACAAACAAAATAGAAAAATATTACAAAAACAATGATAAAAGATTATAAATAATAATATACTCAATTAGGTAGGCAGAGATAGTAGACGTTTTAATTCACATTATTTTTTACTTAAAAGAAAACTATAAAACTATCTTATTCAACAAAAGAAAAAATGAAATTAGTGGAATAATATTATAAATATGAAAATTTACATGTTTGGATGTTTATTACTCAATCATGTAAAAGGTTAAATTGATTTAGTTAACATTTTATATGTGAATAAAAATGTATCTAAATATGAATCTTTATTCGTTATAAAATTTAATTTTCGCGAATCACGCAGAAGACTGTAAGTTTTAATATTATTATTTTATGTGAAAACTTATCTAGATCAATTTTAATAGTACAAGACTATCTGAATAAAAATTTTTATCAAAATCGTCTGAGCCATGTCGAAGAAACCAATTGCATGCAAATATACAAGAATTGCTGAAAAAAAAATAAAGTATAGGAGACACCGGTTACAAATATTTTCGATAATGAATCTAGTTGGTACCACATTTCAATGTAATTTTACATGTCCTTGAAAAAATTTGTACTATTTCACTACATCTATTAACTAATCCTAAAAGGTTTGTTGTATAATCATCAGGACTATAAAACACCACTGTTTAATAAATATGTTAATTTGGTAAAATCCAAATGGATTCACCAGCTTGGCCTTTTGACCTTTACTTTCACTGCATATTATAGACGAACCAAATAATAAACCTGATAAAGGATTTAATTTTTGTTATTGGAATTGATTTACTGAGAATAAAATTTATAAGTATAAAAAATATGTATAAGTATAAAATAGTTTTAGAGGATTATGAAATACGAATAAACGAACTCTACAAAATATCTTAAACAGATGCAAATTCTACTATCCATACTACACTAATATTATAAAAGCGGTAGTGTGTCTGTGAAGCTTTTACGGCTAAACCGCTGAACCGATTTTAATGAAATTTGTCATGAAGTTAGCTGAAGATTCGCATTTTTTTCAAAAATCAAGCTCCTAAAAGGGTTAAAATTTTGTACGACAAACTATATGGTCGATATGTTAATCTAGCATGTCATTTACATGAGAACAGCGGGTGAAGCAACGCGGGTCAGCTAGTATTCAAATTTTTTAACAAATATCAATTATGTACAAAAATTCTTTTATATTATTTTCTTTAAAAATGAAATTTAGGTCAGACAAGGTGCATGACCATTGATCTTAACCTATCCTGTGGGACAAAAGAATTCAAAAGAAAATCCTTGTTTGATATAATAGAAACATATTGAACATATGAATTACGTGTTATAACATAGTTCGCGAGCCAAAGGTGCTGTTTCACCGGCGGCGGCCTGGGAAAATTGCGTGATTGCGAGCACAGTTAATTATGGTTATAATTATTCCTTACTTCTGGTCTGAGGATCTGTATATTACATAACATAAAAATAATAACATTCATCTTATATATGTGGTACTACTTGTGTGCCCGATTGTTTCTGTCCTTTTTTATAGAAAAAAAGGATCAAACGAGTAGGAGGCTCACCTGATAATAAGTGATCACCACTGTCCAAAGAGTATATAATCACTATGTTTTACCATTGTCTATGGACATCCACAATACTAGAGGTCTTGCAGTTGCGTTGTCGGCCTTATTCATTTTTTTAAAATTATTTTCTTTAATATATTAGGAATCAATGTCTAAAGTTTTATATTTGTAAGACCACTGGTTAAGACTGCGTGTCAGTCACTTTGCAACAAAACGTTTTAGTAGACAAGCTACTCGTTTAAATAGTATTAGAATAACACGATGGCACATAATTAAAATATTTAACTGTGTGAAGAAGTTAAAGGAAGTCTTTTTCTGTATAATTAAGAAACAATTGACATTTTAAAAGTTAAATCTTAGCGTCTTCCGCCTTCGTTATAATTTACTACTGTTTAATATGTTGGCATATTTATCAAAATATAATATACGACCTAGAGAGTGTACTTATTTCCTGTTATACATAAAAATAAATATTTTTTATATACATCAATGCGTAGAAAATAAGCAAGTAGCTCTCCTGATGGAAAAAAATAATCATTACTTGCGGACATCAGATTTTAAAAACGTATGTATACGTTCATGTGGCTGGGATCAAATGCCTAAACTTACAAGTTACAAGCACACGTACTGCGGCAGGATATGGTAACGTGATGATACCAAACCTAGGTGAGATGTTGCAAAATACTACATCCTAGTAGTCACGATAGTAATCACTAATTTGACTAACCTTTCGACTTCTAAGAACTGCTTGGGAGGAAGATAGGAAAACCCGAAACCTCATTATCTAAACTGAACATGTAACTATTATAAAAACAATGCACCTGTTTATTTTCGTGGATGATTTACCTGTTAAAAGGACCAAATCTTTTTTTAAACTCCTTAAGCAGTCAATCCAATCCATCCACGTCGTGATTGACTTACTACATGATACAGACATCAATAGCATTAGTGTTCGCGTGATAAGCCTAGATAGGATCATCTGTCGCAATTAACCGTAAATTTAAGACACATCTAGTATTTAAAGGATCTAGAAATCAACAAAGATCGTATCAGCTTTAATTAAAAAGTATCAAGTCTCGTGCACTGCTCATATTATAATCAAATATGTCGGATAATAATACACCTTCTGTACTTATTTGATACTTTATGGTATGATAAGTATCTTAATTCATATGTATAAATATGTTATGAACCGATTTTCAATGTCGTCCTTGTCAAGTCAGTTTTATGAAATGAATTAAATAGCTTCTCGAGTTTACATAAATTGTTTGAATTTATTCTATATTTATGCAGATGTAAAAAAATATCACCACATCTTTTATCTCTTAACAGACAGAAAAATAAAGAAGATTACAACTGTGCACCCATGATTAGGTAAATATGACAAATACTCGATCAGAAAGCTAAATTAAAAATTCGGTCGACGGAACTGACTGACATATCTTCCTCCCAAGGAAATTCTTTTCACAGGTACTATAAATATAATATTTTAACATATTCAAAATACAAACTACGGGATCTGAATTAGGAAGATACCTATTCTGCTTTCACTGCTAATTAAATAAATAAATATTGCTGGACAAATTACACGAATTGGCCTACCCAAAGTAAGAAAATTTTTTACTTGTATGATTGCTAGTCGATAATACTAATAAATAAAAATACATATTTAACATCTACATCGCCTCTGTGGTCTAGGGGTCCGGTGTCGGAGTTGACCACATGAGGTCCCGGGTTCGATTCCTGGGTCGGGCAATTCAAAACTGTGTTTTTTCAGTTTTACGATAAAAACAACATTGCCCGGGATTGGAAAGTGCCCGGTTGGCGATAGGCTTGTCACCTATCACATTGTGGGACCAAGTATCTTCGGCTAATCGTGGGTGCATTTGTTGTACCTCTGCCTACCCTTTCGGGGATACGGGCGTGAAGATACATATTTAACAAACATTTAAACCCAGAAATATAAACATTTATGCTCACCAAATAAATGTTCCTTCAAATGCGTTGTCAGGTTCAGAAACCACTCCTTTAACGGGACCAAAATAATTAAAATATTTATTTAAAAAAATAATAATTTAGTTTTGATAATGCACTAATAGCTAAGGGCTTATTAACAAAACATAAGTGATCCATATATATTTTTTGAAATTCATTATCATCTACCTACTGCTAACCTTTAAAAGAAAAAAACATACAAACTTATGCTTAATACGTATTGTAGAATAAACACGCTTATAACTTTTGGACTGTATGTTATTTATAATTTTGATGAACGTTTGTGTCATGGTAAAATACTGAAGTGAAAAAATGAGAAAAAAATTGTTACCAACATAATAATTCGAAATTAATGTTTCCACTAATTAAAAATAAACAAAAAATAAGTATCATTTTGAGCAATATATTTTGTGTTTAATTACTTATATATAAATTAAGACTTACAATACATATAAATATAGACAATATTGTATGTGTTACTTTTTCAATTCGCAATAAAAGAGTTCGCAAACTGTTGAGGATCTATTTGATCGTATGTGTAGATAATGTCTATGTAGGCGCGTGTCGGAGGCACGCGTCACACTGTTCAAGATTTCTTTTATAAAGTACCGGCATGAAAATATATTTTTATCTCGATGCCCACGTATTTGAATGGAAGTGGATGTTACTGCGGACGTTTAAAAGGTTTTGACCTTTTTTTGCATTTATTTTTATGGGTGACATGATAAAGAACTTGATCGCACCGAGATGGGCTTGATGGCGCTTCTAGTTTTGTGTTGTCTTTGGCCTTTAAACAATGAAATATTATTCAAAGGCTAAAGACAACAAAAGAAAAATAGTTTTGCATTACATTTGTGTGCATGCATATGTGTTATTTTTTTATTTTTCCAGTGATGTTTATTTATTAAAAACTTTGCTCAACTGGAAACAAATGAATTTATTTTCGCTTTCATAACATTAGTTGGTATAAGTTAATTTTTTGTATGATTCGGGTATATGGGTTATAAAAAATGATCACCTGTTTTTCTTTGTAACAAGCTAGTAAAGGTGAGTAAAGATTAAAAGTGTCACAGTGTTTTCTACTGTGTTGGTCCGTGTCCCCTTTGAAAAATAGATCATTAGCCGTTCTGCCAGGCAGTTCGTAAGAGGCAAACGACTGGTTATGCAAGCCTCTACCGTCATGTCTTCTACGTGGTAGAGTCCTGCATTATCTCGCCCGCGTCTGGCACTACCGTTTTAATTATTCCTGCCGTAATAGCGTCAGTGCTTGTAACTGTCATGTTTCGGCTGGGAATGTAAAGTAGCCGGTAAACTTTTATCCATGCGGCATTAAAACCGTACCACAAGGATAGCAACAAATTATATTGGTGTTTATAGGCCATGATTGTCTCTTTCCTAAAGAGAGCCATCTTCTTGCTTGCTATCTTATGATATAAAAAAATATGGATGATCTATGATGATAAAGTTCTGTAACACTTCTCTATACAAGCTATTTGTTACCGTCTTGCTTATTACTGTAGACTAACCAAAGCTTGTCGCTGTCACATTCAAGCTTCGAATGTCGAGTTTGCGCACGTGACCTTTAGGTTCGGAGTTATCCTTCTATATTCAATATTTCTGATTTTATATAGATCTGAATACTTATAGCCTCTGTGGTCTAGTGGTCCAGCGTTGGCGTTAATCACACGAGGTCCCGAGTTCGATACCCGGGTCGGGCATTTAGAAAAAGTGTTTTTCAGTTTTCTAATAAACACAAAGTTGCCCGGGATTGGGAAGTGCCCGGTTGGCGATAGGCTGGCCACCTATCACATTATCACAAGAATCTTCGGCTAATCGTGGGTGCACTTATTGTACCTCTGCCTACCCCTTCGGGGATACGGGCGTGAAGATACTTTTTTAAATACTTATAACTTGAACACTTCACCTAACATAAATTTCACCTTTTTATTATTCAAGCTCGTACAAATCGATTCGAAGAGATGCCTGTCACGTAGTTTTCGTATGACATCAAGTGACATGCTGGTGATATGAAAGTACGAGTGATGGCAATAATATTCATCAATAGGCTTCACAGCCCTATGCTTTTTTCAGCTGAAGTATTAAGTAAATAACGGCAAGAGGAGGAAGAGAATATAGATAAGCTTTTACCACATGCAACATGATGAAATAGTTACACTTTTGAATGTCAACATTTTAGTATAATGACCTTCAGCCTATCTGAAGTAAAATTGGGCAGGCATTAAAGCAATAGACCTGGACATTTTTTATATCACTGAATAGCAAACGTGCAGATGGCTCACCTCGTGAAAAGAAAAATCATCATGAAAAGACCCCAAATATATAAATGACGTCTTGCCATTAGCGTGGCGGGTTAAAATACCACACACACAAGTATTCACCATCATCAAAATTCTTTTGTGTGTTTGTTATTTTATATTTTTTTCTGTAAAATCTTTTACGTTGTGTATAGTAAAAGACAAAAAAAAATTAATTTACCTTATCGACAAATCGGGCGTATATTAATATAGTCTTGGGTAAATTTTATTATTTCGGAAAAAATGGAAAAGTTACTTGGAACTATTTGCTAACTAAGATGCTAACTCAGGACCTCGCGCGTCCTAAAGCTGGTACCACCAGATCACAGAGCCGATCATTATTATTTATTTTTTTATAATAATATATAATCAAGACGTCACGGACCAATATAAAGCATATTCCAACGAATGTAAAAAAATAAAATTTAACAAGATCTTTTTGATAAAAAGGCATGTTGTATTTATATGATTTTTAAATGAGGAGTTTGTAATCTGTTAAACCTGATTGATGACAGCGCAAAAATATGTGCCATTTTAACTTCGTGTACTGTTTGTACGTATTTTTAGTTTTGGATGGGTTATCTGAAGTTGAAGTTCAATAACATCAATTGTACCTTCTCAATATTCATGTAAAACAAATCGGATGACTTATTTCTTTTATCATTATATTGAGTGGCATGAAGTCAATAACTTTATTTATTTTACTTTATTGTTCATAAAAAAAATACATTTTTATACAAAAAGCGAACTCCATGCCTATTAAAATTATCGACCAGTCAACATTTGGGCCAACAAACAGCTAATATCCGCGATTTTGTTCGCGTATCCGTAAACATAATTTTTTTTGCTCGGTTAAACTAGAGTTACATTTACGTTATACCTGAAAAGCGTAGGTTTTTATTTTTATTCATTACAAATTAACGTAAAAAAATAAAAATCTCTTTATATTGTATTAGCTGTAACCCACGACTTCATTCACAGGACCCACACATTTTATTTCACTTTACTCAGTCGGGTAAAAAAGTTGTCTTTGTTACTCAGTAATAATGTAGGTTTATTATAAAGGATTTTTAAAATCAGGCCAATAGTTTTAGTTTTAGTTCATTACAAAGAACCGAACAACCAAAATTTACCTATTTATAATCATATTTATTTAATTTTGTATCATTTAAAAAATCACTAAAATAAAACAATAAAAGAAAACAAACAAAATAAGTATTCCACTGAGTATTCTACACTACAGAATACTCGGACGGAAAAAATAGGCTATGTTACTTAGTGATAATTTTGGTTTATATAAGTTAAAGAATTTTTAAAATCGATCCGGTAGTTGTTGAGTTTATTCGTTATAAACAGAAAAACAATCAAATGTAATCTTTTTATAGTAGACCTAAGTAAAAACAAAAGTAGATTGACTACTCAGCATGCTAAATGTTTAAAGTTTTCTTTGAATCCTTTACCTTGTCGTATTTTTCTTGTCTAAATTAACGTAATACATTTAACAACATATGAATGTTTTATTGAAAAAGCATGTTATGTCTGTTATGAAAATTAATTGAATAGAACATATATCAAAACAGTAATATTCTCTCTACTAATATCAATCTTGTTGTAACAATCAAATATCTCTTCTTTTTAATAACATACGCTTACCTTCGTATCGCAATCGCATCTTATAGTAGTAGCATAGGTGAATAAAATTTTCAAAACGTTTTGTATACGTACCTGAAAAAGAAAAAATACATTGTTATCAAAAATTATCGAGGTCAAACATTTTGGTGTCGAGTTGTCCATATACCGTGAGCAGACTTTAAGCTTTTACTAATATTTTTATTAATTTAAAAACCTTTATTCTATTCTGCAGAAGTGACTTCTTGACTACAGCTGATCAGTCTTATTACTAGACTAGTGAGATATTCATACTTGTAGGCAAATAAGTCTTGTCCAGCCAAATCTTGTTAAAGTTTTGTGTCAACATCAGCTATTTATGACATAAAAATATATTAACATCTGTTCTAGTCTGCTTACTTCAATAAGAAGAGTACTAGCATGATTAGGTACATTTATTTAAATTGTTACAATTATTTACTTACTTACTTACTATTATTAATGCGTTGGTCTTTCTGCCCGTCTGCCTGTCCCTTACGCTGTCATGGATAAACTGCCTAACAGACTTAGCGTGGAGATGGTTTAAGAGGCCCAGGATCATAATAGGCTATATAGGATAGATTTTTTTTTATCAAAAATCAAACTCTAAGGGTTCAATCCCTTAGGGGATGAAAGTTTGTATGAAATATTATATTAATGATGTGTTATTCTATTCACAAGTAAAGCTTCGCGGGTCTACAAGTTCAAACTAATATTATAAGTGTGAAAATCTGTCTGTCTGTTACGCTTTCACGGCTAAACCGCTGGACCGATTTTCATGAAATTTGGCATGGAAATAGTTGAAGATCTGGGGTCAAACAAAGGCTAATTTTTTTTACAAAAATCAACTCCTAAAAGGCTGAAATAGGGGATAAAAGTTGTATGAAAAACTATTTAGACGACATGTTAATCTACTCGCGGGCGAAGCTGCGCGGATCAGCTAGTAATAATATTATAAATGCGATAGTCGGTCTGTCTGGCTCTCACGGCTAAACCGTAAAATCAATTTTGATGATATTTGTCATCAAGATAATAATAATAATAATAACATACTTTATTGCACACAACACACAGAATTGACTAAAAAAATACAATATACGATAAGAAACGTAGTACAAATAGGTGGTCTTATCACCCATCAGTGATCTCTTCCAGACAACCAGCGCCTTTAGGAAATATTTAAATTATAGTTGGAGATCCGGGGTAACATACAGACAATTTGATTGAAAATTCACCCCTAAGAGGCTGAAATAGAGGACGAAAGTTTGTAAAGAAAAATAATTCGACGACATATTAATCTAATCGCGGGCAATGCTGTGGGTCAGCTAAAAGATAGATACATTTAAGCTTATAATAGCTTTTAAAATTGAGTTATTCCAGGCCCTCTTTAAAAGCCAACAATCTATTGATTTTTGGCTTTCTGCCCGACAACTGTAAAAGAGGAAAGATACCTTACCTGTGACTACCATCGTGAACATTAGACAGTAAAAGTCCGCAAAATCTCGCACGGGTTTGGTACCACAGCCTTACTTATTTCTGCTGCAATAATGTCAATGATAGTCACTTTTGTATCCTGGTTTAGAGGGTAAGGTAGCTGATAAACTAAAATGCATATGAAGGATATGTCTTTTCATCAAGAGTGCTATCCGCTCGTTTGCTACAGAAGTAAACTTGACACAACAATTTATTTATAAGTTGCGATAAAGATCTCAATTTAATGAATATACAATCGACATATTATTTATAAGCTTCAAATTATATCTAGCGCATCAAGTTGCACGAAAATGTTAAATATATCCGATATGTCTATAACATTCGTCTATCAATCATTATGCAACTATCCGATGCATGATATTTATACGCACACAAATCGATTAACTTTCACCATATCACGTCGCTATTATAACACGAACAATTTAAAACCCACGAGTGTTCAATATGGTACGTGTGATAAAGATACATTGATGTTTAATGGTATAATATACTTTTGTATCTCGATTGACGGCCATCGCAGTGTGGTAAAATGAAATAATGATTTATTATGGGAACTTGCTCAGTAGTGTGTGTGTGAGGCTAATACATCAGGCATTTTAGAGATTCAAGTGTTACTTTGCTCCTGATGGAAAGCGACTACCATCGCCTACATTATAGCAAAGACTTTAATGGTGCTTTGCTATTCTTGTGGCGGGGACATAATGCCACATACATAAGTTTATCGACTATCTTACTCTCCAAACCGGAACACGACAGTTACAAGCACTGACGCGCTTGCGGAAGGCGGAGGCAAGGCGGTGGTACTATTTTTGTTTATATCATAAGATAGCAAACAAGCAGATGGGTCTCCTGATGGAAAGAGTCAACCATCGCCTATAGACACCAAAGATGTTAATGGTGCGTTGCTATCTTGTGGCGAGGTTTAATGCTACATGCATAAGTTTACCGGCTACGTTACCCTCCAAACCGGAACACGACAGTGACAAGCCCTGACGCTATTGCGGCAGGAATAGGTAAGGCGGTGGTACCAGACCCGGGCGAGACAATGCAGAACTCTACCACACAGTAGCCACGATGGTAGTGGCTCGATAGCCAATCGGTCGCCTTTTACGACCTGCCTGGCAGAACGGCAGTTGGCCTATTTTCAAAGGAGGCCGGGACCAACTCGGCGTACTAGACCCGAGACAACGCAGAATTCTACCAACTAGTAGCCACGGTATTAGTGACTCGTTTAGTCAATCGTCGCCTCTAACAAACTGACTTGGTCTATTCTTTAAAGGGAACACAGATCAACATGGGGACAAAGATAGGGAATCTATACTGTTAATCGTCGACACTTGGTGAAACTACATTTTGATTTTAATTATAAATAAATAAATAATAAATAAATATTCACGGGACAGATTATATTTACTGATCTAACCTCAAAGTAAGCAAATTATTTGCTTGTATCATGGGTGTTAGTCAACGATACTAATACATAGAAATACATACATAAATACTGGCATATATTTAATAATCACCCAAACTCGGAAATTCAAACTTGTTTGTTCATCACACAAATGCTTGTCCCCGTCGGGAATCGAACCCGAGCGCTGTCGATTGCGTAGTCAGGATCGCTAACCACTCGACCAACGGGGCGGTCAGTTATAAAACCCTTGTACTGGTTTCACTACATATACACTTATTTATAACTTTTGTGAAATTTTATATTACTTCTGTAATGCTACTTAAACAAGAATAGAGTCCAACCAATGGAATAAACTTACTGGAAGTTTGGGAATCTTTTGGAAGAATAAATTAACTGTCTTACCGCTAGGCATTTCGTAATTGGTAAAAGAAGGCTAATACGCATCAGTAACATCGTGACAACTACCTAGATGGTAGAGTTCTGCAACGTCTCGACTGAGTTTGGTACCATAGCTTACCTATTTCTACTCCAATAGCGTTAAAATTTGTCGCTGTCGTGTTCCTATTTTGAAATAAGGTAGCCAGTAAACTTATGCATGTGGCACTTCAACCCCACCACATAGATAGCAATCTAATTTTTTTGGTGTCTATAGGCGATGGTTTTCTCTTTCCTTTATAATAATCATCTACTTGTAAGTTATGAAATGAAAAAATATATTTTTAATACGTTATCAACGCACGTTTTACATCATAATTAAAACATCTTCGCGAAAATTTCATATAACTTCACTCAACAAATAATTTGCTGGTTCAATTCTTGTTAAAGTGAAGTGTTGTTCGTGCTTGATGATGTTATTCTTTATTCATATTTTAGCCGCCTGCAATATATCCTGAGGTATATTAAAAAAACGTCCAAGCCACTTTTAAAGAATATTCTAAAGGCCAATTACACTAACATTGTGTTTGCTTAGGACAATCCTAAATAGTATGCTGTCACATATTTTCATTTGAAACAAGAAGTGATAGTATACTATTTAGGATTGTTCTAACCTAAGATAATGTTGTAATGTGTAATGGTAAAAAAGCTTGGTATTCTGGCGAAGATGAGACAGTATTTCAGTCCGGGACAGTTGCTCAACCTTTATAAAGCACAAGTCCGTTCGTGCATGGAATACTGCTCTCACCTCTGGGATGGATCCTCTAAATACCAGCTGGAGACAGTTGAGGCCATCAAGAGGCGTGCCAAGAGGCTCATAAACGACGATGATCTGGTAGGCAAAAAACTCCAGAGCCTCGCTCATCGCCGCAGAGTGGCTAGTTTATCGGTTTTTTATCGAATACACTTTGGAAAGTGCGCTGCGGAATTTCACGACTTAATTCCGCCATCCTCGTTTTGCTATCGATCGTCGAGGTGCACAGAATCTAGGCAT
Organism: Apodemia mormo; assembly: GCA_036924255.1. Classification (NCBI taxonomy): domain Eukaryota; kingdom Metazoa; phylum Arthropoda; class Insecta; order Lepidoptera; family Riodinidae; genus Apodemia; species Apodemia mormo. The sequence continues at coordinate 40,378,517 of JAUPFN010000002.1, forward strand.
CGTTATATGGTGGACGTTCCACGTACCCAGACAAAGCGGTTCGACTCAACATTCTTCATTCGAACCGCAAAGGACTGGAACATGCTTCCTGAGTCTGTGTTCCCGGACGAGTACAATCTGGAGATCTTCAAGAGTGAACAAGTACCTTCTAGGGAAACGCGTTCCATCTTAGGCCTCATCTTAGCTTAACATCAGGCGAGATCGAGGTCAAGCGCTTACCTATCGATAATAAAAAAAAAACTGGCCATAAGAGTTTTATCCCAAGGCATATCGCAAAAGACGACAGATTATTATAACGGATATTAGAGATAAGATATTACTATAATTGTGATTACCGAATTCATGATAGTGGTCTGCAGTGCCTCGTTTGTTATCTAAGCATGAAAAATATATAAAAAAGTTCGTGTACAGACAACCAGTGTCTTTCCAATGCAGTCATGCAACGCCATACTTTAGTTCCGGTAAACGGTGAGTCGACTTCCGGCGACAGTAATAAGAACAACTTCCGTATTTTACTATTATTTCTTCAGATTATCGATTACGAGCAGACAATTAATTTTAGGTATAGCTTTAAATTTCGTTAAGCAATTAAAATCAAGCTTGGTGTTGCAAGTTTATGATACTTATGATAAATACATGCTAGTATTAGAAAGAGATGAAGTTTGAAAGTTTAAAAATTTGTAAGTTTGTAGAAATTAATCTTTCGATTCGATATATAGATAGAATAGTAGATCGCCTCTGTGGTCTAGTGGTTCATTGTCAGTGTTGAACACATGACGTCCCGGGTTTGATTTCCGGGTCGGTAAATTAAAAATGTGTTTTTACAGTTTTCTGATAAATACTACTTTGCCCAGGATTGGATAAGTGCCCGGTTGGCGATAAGCTTGCCACTTATAACATTGTGGGACTAAGTATCTGCGACTAATCGTGGGTGCACTTCTTGTACCTCTGCCTACCTCTTTATAGTAGGGCATGGGCATGGGGTACGGGCATGAACACAGAAAAGATATATAGGGCATGAAGATACCTTCTTTAATCTCTAGATTTACTGACCCGATTATCAAAACTTAACCCACGCGTTGCTCGTGCGCCCTTTAAAAAAAACCATCTGCCGTTTTGCCAGGCAGTTCGTAAGAGGCGCACGATTGGCTATGCGAGTCACTACCATCGTGGCTACTAAGTGGTAGAGTTCTGCATTGGTTCGTCCTTATCTGGTACCACCGCCTTACCTATTCCTGCTGCAAAAACGTCAGTGCTTGTCACTGTCGTGTTCCGGTTTGGAAGATAAGGTAGCCGGTATACTTATGCGTGTGGCATTTAAATCATGAGGATAGCAACGTACCATTAACATCTTTGTCGTCTATAGGCGACGGTGTTCTCTCTCCATCAGGAAAGCCATCTGCTAGTTTGTTATCATATGATACAAAAAAAACTTTCACCAGAAGAAAGTTACAATATTCTTGAGTGACGTAGGCTACATGTTATCCAAATTTTCCCGTAATGAATTTTTAAACTCAAAAACTACTGAGTTTATCCATTTTACAAACTTATCACTACACAAACTATTTTTTTATAGAAAAAAGGGGCAAACGAGCAGCAGGCTCACCTGATGGTAAGTGATTTATATTACCACCGCCCATGGACAGCCACATCACCAAAGGTCTTGCAGCTGCGTTGCCGGCTTTTTAAGAAGGAGTATGCTCTTTTCTTGAAGGTGCCTAAGTCGTATTCGTTCGGAAACACCCCCGCCGGTATTGATTCCACAGAGGAATTGTGCGTGGTAAGAAGTGCCTAGAGAATCGTACGTTTGTGGATTTCCAGACATCGAGGTGATGAGGATGGAACTTTGAATTTTGCTGCGATGTTCGATGATGAAATCAATCAAATCAGGGATCAATCCAAACAGTTCGTCGGAATACTCTCCATGATAGTCAAAGTCAAAGTCAAAGTCAAAACATTTTTATTCAAATTATCCTTTACAGGCACTTTTGACGAGTCAACATTTTTTGAGTTACTACCGGATCGGAAACGCGGCCACACACTGAGAAGATCCGGCGGAAGAAACTCAGCGGGCTTGTCTTTTTTTGTGCATGTACATTTTTTTAAACAATGTTATTACAATTACAATTACAATGTATTTATGAATAATATATTATAATTATTATGAGACTGCTATGAGGAGCAATTAATCCCATGCCTTATTATCATCCAAATATTCAGATATTTTATAGTAACCTTTTTTACAAAGTTTCGATTTGATACATTTTTTAAATTTGTGTATTGGTAGATCTTTAATAGCATTTGGAAGTTTATTGTAAAAGCGTATAGATTGCCCCATAAAAGAGTTACTTATTCTGTGGAGACGTGATACATGCAGAGCAAGATTGTTTTTGTTCCTTGTGTTTACATTATGTACATCACTATTTTTCTTAAATGAAGAAATATTTTTACGAATATACATCAAGTTTTCAAATATAAACTGTGATGGTACGGTTAAAATATTAATTTCTTTAAATTTTTCTTTTAGGGAAACTCGTGGACTGAGATTGTAAATAGCTCTTACAGCTCTTTTTTGTAAAACAAAGATTGTATTTATATCAGTGGAATTTCCCCATAGTAGAATCCCATAAGACATAATACTATGAAAATAACTAAAATACACAATTTTCGCAGTGTCTACATCACTAATCTGTCTCATTTTTTTAACTGCAAATGCCGCTGAACTCAGTTTACTCGTTAATTTGTCGATATGTGGTCCCCACTGTAGTTTTTTATCTATCGTAATCCCTAAAAAGACAGTAGAGTCCACAAGATCCAATTTGTCCCCGTTAAGTTGTACATTGGTATCTATATGCCTTACATTAGGCGTTGAGAATCTAATACACTTGGTTTTATTTCCATTTAATAGGAGGTTGTTAACATTGAACCATTGTACAACTTTTGAAATCGCAATGTTCACTTCGTCATACTTACCAACTCGTCTTTTCACTTTAAATAAAAGTGAAGTGTCATCCGCAAACAGTACGATTCCATGCCTATCGCCATATGATAGATGCGGTAAAAGATGCTAAGCGAACTTACATCTCTGCGTAAAGCCAAGGAGTCAAGCCGATTGGAGACAGCTTGGTCGTCAACGATTCAAACTGCACTATGCTGAATGTGATCAAGGGGAAGAAGCTGATATTGCGGAGCTCCCGCCTAGAGGTGAGAATAGTACTCCATGTGAGGGCGAATTCGCGCTTTGTAAAGTTGCAAGCGATGAGCCGGCAAGAAGTACCTACTGTCTCGCTCTACTGAGCACACCGAGCTTTTCTAAGGCCAGTTTAGCCTTAACTTCCAAATGTGTTTCGATATGTCAACGCCAAGAATTCCAATACTGGCTGAGGCTGTCAGGAGAGTGTTCTCAAAATGAGACGATACGACAAAGGGCGCTTTTTAGCGGAGAACGCACACAGCTGTGTTTATACATTATTTTATTTTATACATCTACAATCAAAATTGTAAAATTTTACGTAGTATAAAACAAAGTTGCTTCCACAGTATCTTCGCTTATATCTTTTAAATTACGCAACGGATTTTTATGCGGTTTTCTTATAAAGAGGTACCTAAGTCCTTTTCTTTACCCTTGTCAACGTGTATACATAATTTAATGATAAGGGCTTTGCAGTTAAAACGTGGAAACGATACAAACAACCTCACATTTGCATTTCTTTTATTAAGATTCCTGATTATAGTCTCAAACCACGATCTTTAAAAAACCTCACATCAAGCTGTTTCATTTTTACACGTTTTATCTAAAATGACTTTAATACAAATAAAGTAAAATAACTTTTTTACAAATAAAGTTAAATGTTAAATAATATAATACAAAGGCTTTAGTTATTGTAGCAAATAATTTTTGATTTTAAGAATACATGTTATCAATTTTGGAAAATTAAATTTGGTAAATAAAATGGAACCACAAGGGAATTATACCTTCCCAAAAAAAACGGTTCATAAATGACCTTTTCCATTTGTAAAGTCGGTTGAAAAGGGCTCCATCCAGTCAATCTTATTACGAGGTTTTAATTCATAGTACAATACAATGGAACATGTACACATAATTTTTATTGCTCATTCTTGCCACCACATCGTCAATGCCTGCACTGCTGTATTCCGATTTAAAGGAAAACATATCTGGTAAACTTGCATATGTGGATTTACAGCAGTGCTGTACGAATAACAAGGCACCTTTAACATCTGTTATGTTCACATAAGCGGCAGTCGTGTCTTACCATAAGAAGACGTGCTGTCTGTTTTTTGTTATTCGATGCTTTAAAAAACAAGTAACCGAATCTGTAAAGCCGGTAGTAAAGTATATAAATCTACCAAACAAACCTATTTAACAATGGCCACCGTTGCCGTGAAATTATGAATTACTTTGGATTAGAATAGATCGTGACTCCGAATAACGTATTTTTCATTTAAATTTAGTTTACTGGGGCAGTTATCGGTTAGTGATTTATAATTATCATCGTGCCTGTTCCTTTGTGGTATACGTAGAGTGAATTAAACCATACTAAACGCTCTAATTCACAATTATACAACGTTGTAGGTTGGTGAGGTTCTCCGAAAAAACAGGCGATATTTTTTATTATATCGTTGCATTTTATTGAACAGCCCGCTTAAAATAATGCAGCGTATGATATTAGACGACAGAAGAGAGATTCGATCAATAAGAAGAACTTATATATCTCGTTTATTCTAATATGTATGCCACAACAACAAAGGTTTCTTTTATTCAAATTTCACGTAGACACTATATATAAAAAAAATCAATTGCTGTTCGTTAGTCTCGCTAAAATTCGAGAACAGCTGAACCGATTTGGCTAATTTTGGTTTTAAAATATTCATGGAGGTTCAAGTTAGGTTTAAAAGGTAAAAAAATGTAAAAAAAAAACGGAAAAGCAGACACAAAGTTGGCAGAACAATGTTTGCCGGATCAGCTAGTATATATATAAAAATGCCGGGTCAGCCAGTTTTTAATAAAACGCATTAGACATACATTAAATTAATAAAAATAAACATTACACACACTACATTCATGTGACATACATGATAATATACACACAATGTCTAACATTTTCTTTACGGCTAAAGTCAGTTGTCAAACTTAAATGACATTCTATTGTTTAGTCTATGGTCGAATTTCGGCCACAGGCGATCGCTAGTAATGTAAATAATATTTGACCTGACCCGACAAACGTTGTTTTGCCTTTTTAACTACTCTTATTTTTTCCCTTAAATTTTCGCACCCTTTAAACCTTCTCTGGACTTCAACAATTAATTCAAAACCGAAATTAGCTAAATCGGTTTAGCCGTTCTCGAGTTTTAGCGAGACTAACAGCAATTGATTTTTATATATATATAGATTTATTACATATATAGAGTTATGCAATGTCTCGGCCGTATTTGGTGCCACCGCCTTGTCTATTCCTGCCTCAATAACGTCAATATCACAATAATCATCCACTTGTTTACTATCTTATGAAGTAAAAGAAATAAAAAAGTTTATATATATACTAGTAGTAATATTCATGCAAAATTTGAAGTAAATCCATGCAGTACTTTTTGAGTTGACCGGGACATACATACAGACAAAGAGACAAAAATTGTAAAAACTATATTTTTGGTTTTGATATCAATTGTAGATCACGCCCCAAGTATTCTTTTAAAAAAATATTCAATGTACAGTTTTGACTTTCCTACGATATATATATATATATATATATATATATATATATATATATATATATATATATATATATATATATATATATATATATATATATATATATATATATATTTCGCATTTAGATTTATTATTTATTTTTATTTAATTCTTTTTTGTAAACAAATACAGTTAAGGAAAATATGTTTTTAACGTAGTAAAACTGCAGCAACTGACATCTCATTTCCTGCATCTCCGAAGCCTTGCATCAGTTTTTAAAAGAGCGAGTTCTGAGGTTTCAAACATTAAATACAAAATACAGCTGAATTGATAACCTTTACAATAAAAAAATGTCATAATCCCCGAAAAAGGAGCCAGAGGTACAACAAGTGCACCCACGATTAACCGAAGATACTTGGTCCCACAATGTAATAGGTGGCAAGCCTATCGCCAACCGGGCACTTTCCAATCCCGGGCAACATTGTCTTCGTCAAAAAACTGAAAAAACACATTTTTGAATTGCCCGGCCCAGGAATCGAACCCGGGACGTCATGTGATCAACTCCGATACCAGACAACTAGACCACAGAGGCGACTCTATCTACTAAAAATATTAATTTTGTATTTAGTTTCATTTGTCAAAATAATTATAATTTAACTATGATTATTTGTGTACAACACATACAAAATCCAGTGACTTACAAACCTATTTTAATACTAATCGTTACAAAAAATAAAGTCATGAAACCAGCTTCACATAGACATCACTCTCTCCATGGTTTTCGCTAAACGACACTATAATCGGTCTATCTTTGTCAATTGACGCCACAATACATCGTGTCCCAGATAGGAGGCACGAGAAAGTCTTAAGCTAATGTTGGCTTATTCTTAAGGGGAAATTATTGATTTCTCTTACCGCGGTCTTGCTTCAGAAGAATATTGTATGCGGTGTGGGGAAAATTGTATTACAGTTGCTACTGCTACTATTTTGTGGTTTCATACTTATGATAGTCAAGTTACGTAACGCAGTTTACAGTGCAATGAAGGTGTTTTTTTATAAAACATAAGCAGATGGTTTTCTTGATTGACAAAGATAAACTTCGTCTATATTTTTAACAATTTAAACGAATCAAAAACGCGTACATATATAAAACTTACTTGTAAAGCTGGACGTTTCGGCCAAGTTACAGTGACCGTGGCACGAGCGGACTGGAGCAGCGAGTTTTCTCCGTCGATCATATCGGGATCGATCGGGTAGATTAAAATTGATTCCGACGTAATTGACGCAGGAAACTCGCTGGTCCAGGCCGCAATATAACTTGGCCGAAACGTCGAATTTTACTAGTAAGGTTCTTTATATTATTATGTACGCATTTTTGACCTGTTTAAATTTTTTAAAATGATAGTAGAAAGCGTTCGATTAAAAAAAATGATTACATCGTATATAGACAACAAAGATGTTAATAGTGTGCTACTATTCGTTGCAGATATTGTCTTAATTGCCGTAGGGATGGATAAGGCGTTCGTATGAAACCCGGCTTAAAACCTGCAAAACAATATTCGTCACGACATCAGTCGTTACAACGGTGGTGATGGGCATGAAGTATTAGGTATAGGTGGAGCTAGCACTCGTATTAATCACTTGAAACACATATTTACGTTATATCTCTGTCTATGACGTCTCTCCATCTCTTTTTATACAGGTGTGTTGGAAAGAAAGGGTAAGACCTCAGAAGATGACAGCAGTATTTAAAATTGTGTTTCAAGTAGGTATTAGAAGTGTTGCCTCCAGATAGATATACAGCTTCATGGTGATGGGTGGCTTTTACAAATTGTCATTAATACTTGATACGCAGTATATGAGGCAAGGAGGTGTTGCCATTAGCACAAATTTCGTTTCCCAGCATCTCTACGTATGAATACGTGGAGCAACAACCTTGAGTACTTTTTTAAATGGATTGCACGCACGGAGGAGTCTAATTTTGGTATACTTATTATTTAAATAAAAAAAGAAAACTTATTTTGTTATTTTAAAAAAGTATTGTGTTCCAATTTGGAGCGTAAATTAGCCAATAAACTCAGGGATGTGGCATTATTACTGCGTCATGGCATTTATACATCGCCGGATAGCAGCGCACCAGGCATAAACTCTTTGTTGTTTGTTTCTTTGTTGTTTACGGGTAACGGTTGTCTCTTTTTATTAGGAGAGCAGTTTGCTATCTTAGATCGTAAAACTAATAAAAAATGTTACCATGATAAATTCATTCGAGACCAGGGAGCAACATGTTAGGGTTTTTACTGTTATAAATATTGTTGCTATATAAAAGGAAGTCTTATGTTAGATTGCTCTTGTAATAATCATATTAATTTGCTTACACAACTATGCAGGAATGTGTTAATTCAAGCGAAAAAAAAATCTATCAGTGTGCGTGTAGAATGTTTTCACATCTTAGATCAATGACTTTGTGCAACAATACGTCAGAAACTGTTTCTCTAAGCTGAAATAAAAAGTATTTTCTAATACAGTCAACCAATGAAATATACTCGCAGAAGTAACGCGTATTTCGATATAATTTAACAGTATATTGGAAAATATTTAACGCATTGACTCGACTTTTAGTCTAGTGCAGTGTTTTTCAAAGTGTGGGTAGTGGGCCCCTGGCGGGTCGCGAGGCTTTTGCAAGATCGTAGGCGGTAGTTTAGTGTTACTAAAAAAACAAAGACAAAATATTTACTTAATAATAAAGAAATATGTTAAACTGATTTTTGTAATGTAAGTTAGGCGATCGCAATTTTTGTACCAGGCTAAGGGGGTCGTGTCTTGAAAAAGATTGAAAAACACTGGTCTAGTGCTTATACTGTTCAGCTCAAGTCCTGTCGAGTCACGTGTCACTACCATCATGACTACTAGGTGGCAGAGTTCTGTATTGTCTCACTCGGGTCTGGTACCACCGCCTTTATTATTTCTGCCGCAATAGCGTCGGTGCTTGTCGCTGTCGTGTTCCGGTTTGGAGGGTAAGGTAGCCGTTAAACTTGTGCATGTGGCATTAAACCTCGCCACAAGATAGCAACGCACCATTAACATCTTTAGTGTCTATAGGCAACTGCTTGTTTGCTATCTTATGACGTATAAAAAACGCTGCTTACAATTGATTTCAGAAAAATAGTGTGGGGTGAAGTGCCTTGAGAATTGTTTCATAATATATTTCTAGATATCAAAATTAAAAGGGTGTTACTTTTAAAACTAACGTGATGGACTGATGTAAAAAATGTCATCAGTCTGTAGAAATATTAGACATTTTTTTTATAACATACAAAGTATAAATTTTTAAACAAAAAAAATCTTGGACAGACTGGATTAGAGCCAGTAGAAATTTTAACTTACTAGTCAATATCACTACTACAATGGTAAAAAATACTTTTGTTATTATCAATTATGTCACATCATTAAATCAAATTTAAGCAGTGATTAAATTAAATAAGACAGCTCATCTGGCTAGAACGTCGTTATAGCCAGAACGTTGTTCTGAAGACGAGATCGACCGTTGCTTCAAATTTGCTATGTGTGTTAAGGATTTCAGTTTAATTTTGCTATGAATATGCTACTACATAACATATAGCTATTGAATAGATATGATTTCTCTCAATAATAATACCAAATAGCCAATATACAATATTTAAATTGCCAATTAATTTGTTTGTCTCAAATGATACTGCTACCACTCGGTTGTAAGCTCAATAAAAGAAATCGTAGGCACCTAAGGTCATCCAGTTTTATAAGATTGGGTATAACAAGTTTCCAAAATGTCAGGTAATCATAAATAAAAGCCAATATTCCTTAGTAATGTGACAGAACAAGTATTTTTATTCTTTTTGTTAGTATAAGATTGCTTTTAACTTTGCATTTTGATTCTAATTTTGTGAAATATTATTATATTTGTTTGTATTTTATAATATTAAAAGTTTATTTTATGGACGGGTCATATTAAGGATCGAGCAAATCGAGCATTTCGGTATTTCTTTCCAAATGTTCGTACATAGGTTAGATCAGTTTATGCAAATTTGTCTAGCGACATTTACATCTATGTACAATGTACATGTATTAATGCGTGAAGGAAAAACTTTGGACCCTTTTTAGGACTATTACGTGAACAGTGAAGTATGAAATTTGGCACAGTTAAAGTTAACATTGTGGAGAACCGCAGAAATTTAACAATAAATACATTAAATTAATAAAAATAAACTTTACACACACTATTTCACCTGACATACATGACAATATATACACATGTATATTATTTTATTTTACGGTTAAAATATGTTACTAAACTGAAGAGATTTTGTTCTTTAGTCCATGGTCAAATTTTGACCATAATATGACGATTGCTAATTATAATAATTACATGTTATTCTATTCAGGATTCGCGGACGTAGCTGCGTTAGGTCAGCTAGTCTAAAAATAAATCAGTGAACAGAATTCTATTATCATTTATGTAGACTCCATTATGCGTGGTTAAATATTCGACTTAATTGAAGCCTACGGCAAAAGAAAATATCTAATGTGAGCTTGTGATGTTTTGGATTCATAACTAATCACTGATTTTAATTTTGTTCAATTGTATGCCATATCACAAACGTATACGGTGCATTTTTAAACATTTTAATTGACAACCATAAAATAATTAAAAGTTGGTTACCCCCTAAACTTTCTGTTTGTAATTATAGAACTTCCAATGTTCTACTTTTATAAAAGAAAATTATTTTTACGAACATACATGTTACATTATTTTAACGAGATATCCATATTAATATTACACATTATAATTCACGCCTAAATCACCAAACCGATTTTGACAAAATTTGGCGAGGAGAAAGTTAAGGTTTTGGCCCCCGGGTCAAACATAGGCTTTTTTCTCAAATCAACCCCTAAGAGATTGAAATATGGGATAAAAATTTGTATAAAAGATTTTATTACTAGGTCAGCTAATAATACGTAAAACAAGCAAGCAATAATACAGGGAGCAAGAACGTATGTTTGTGGTGTTTTGCATCTGGTTCTATAGACATTTAATGCATGCATTTGTGTCATTGACGTGTATAATATTACCACATTATACACGTCAATGATTTGTGTATATACCTATGTATTTCTTAATGAATGAACGACAGTTTGAATCAAACACTAGAGCCATACTAGAGCCTTGATAATGAGAATAGAGCTTAATGTGAACTGTCATAACCCTTATTTTTTATATATCTGAAATCGCTGAATCAATCTTTTTAACTTCCTACTACGTATGTAGATAAGGGAGTTACTGATTTTACCCCGATTTTCGAAAATCGATTTTTCACCAGATGTCCACGTTTTGAGGTCCTAGAAACCTTTTCCGACTATTTTCACGATGACATCAGTATGTTTGTATGTATGTATGTATGTGTGTATGTAAACATCTTATAACTTTTGAACGACTGGACCGATCGAAATGCGGTTGATGACATTTAATTGGATTCCGCTCAACTTAAACTTCCTGAAAATTCGATTCGGTCCAGGAGATTTTGAGAAATTTTGAAGAAACACCAAAAAAATTATGGCAAAACAGTATTTTTTTAAAATAACTTCTGGATTTATGTACCGATTGAGTATATAAATGAATCAGCTCTATTCCTCAAAAAACTACGTCTAATACAAAAATTGCATCAAAATCGGTTTATTCGTTTGGGAGTAATCGTTACCGAAAAATTTTGAAAAAAGTGTTTTTTCGATATAACTTCGAAATTTTTCAACTAATCATTTTTTGGTATTCTACGATATTTTAGTACTAAAAAATACGTCAAATGCTTTTTAAAAAATCAAAATTGAATCTAATTCTCAAAAGTTATAGCTTTTCAAATATTAAAATTACGTTGTTTTTAGCAAACTTACTTAATTATTTATAAATAACTTTCAAGCTTATTCACGGATTGACTTAAAAATGTTATCAGCTTTTATTATTTAAAAACTGCGTCAAATACCGTTTATTTAATCAAAATCGGTCAATTTGTTTGGGATTTATCAATGAAGAAAATTAAAAATAAAATGTTTTTTGACATTAGTATAACATAGAAATTTTTCAACCTATCGATTATTTAGCTAAAGCAATATTTTAGATCTCAAAAATTGAGTTGAATGTCACCATTTTTTTTAAAAATATGCAGCTTTTCAAAAATTAATATACTTACTGCCATTTTTAACAAAATATATGTTTGAACTGAAAAATCTATGCTTATGTTTTTTATTCTTTTGAGGTTAAAATACCTTAATTTAGTGGGAAGTTTCAGGGATGGCCCGTAGAGTCAACCATTTACACATTTTTTTAATATGTAAGCCATGCATTATCAATGTACCGGCAGTAAGTTTTGAAGTAGTTAAATTGCTACCCAGCACGGCCTAGCTTCTGCCCGCCCGCCGTCGGCTCACGGCTGGCTGTCAGTGAGGATAAGAATAAACACAGCTTCGTAACTTCCTCTAACCGCGTGTACATGTAGAATTGTAAATTTAATGCTTATTAAAATGTGTGACTGTATAATAAAATCGAATTTAATCAGTTAGTCACACACAAAAATATTTTGTTTTAAGACAAAATCGTTTTTTTTACTTAAACTTTAAAAGAACGAATATTAAATTGTTCGTTATCAATCAGCTGGCCGCTGTATGATTAAAATTTTCGTAAATCTAAAAGGAATAATGCATATTAACGGATTACAAAGTAGCCTATGTACTTAATCATTGTAAAGATTCCTTGACTATACTCGCTAGATGGTAGAGTTCTGTATTGTCTCACCCGGGTCTGGTACCACCGCCTTACCTATTCCTGCCGCAATAGCGTCAATGCTTGTCGCTGTCGTGTTCCGGTTTGAAGGGTAAGATAGCCGGTAAACTTATGCATGTGGCATTAGACCTCGCCACAAGATAGCAATGCACCATTAACATCTTTGGTGTCTTTAGGCGATGGTTGACTCTTTCCACCAGGAGACCCATCTGCTTGTTTGCTATCTGATGATATAAAAAAAAATACTATCTACATTCTACACTTATATAACAAAGAGAGAGAAAAAGATTGTTGTTATGTTATGTTTGAAATGGATTTTCGAGTGGATTTCGATGGACATTTAATTTTCGAGTGCACAAAAGGAAGTAACAATTTTAGATCACGCGGCCGAAGACGTTAGCTAGCATAATATAAATGGTTATGGTGCTACGTCAAAACCAAACTAGTTTTACACATTATATAGCTATTTATTTTAAATGTAAATATTACGAAACTGGAATGTAATAAAGATATCTAAATATCATTGGCCACGAGTAGCTCGCGTGATATCACATATTTACGAAAATTTTAAACATCACTGTACATTACTTATGTATTTATGTAAATTAATTTAGTGTCTAAGCCCACATCGATTACGACGCTTAACACTTTTATGAACACGCTCCTTAGTGCTTTATTAATATGACGTTTGATTAACGTCAAAGAACACCTCAAAGTAATAATAACCAGAAGTTATCCGTAGTTTATTATATATTATATCCGTAGTAATATTTTAATATTTCAAGAATTTTCTATTTCTTCAGGAAATATAGTCTATATACTTAGCTTAACCATAATTAAAATATCTAAAAATAAACAAATTAATATATAATGAATACTCTATTATTACTAATATTATAAATGCGAAAGTAGCTCTGTCTGTCTTTTCTTCACACCTAAGCCACTGAACAGACTTGAATAATATTAGGTACAAAGATAGTTTGAGACTCTAGAAAGGACATAGTATAGTTTTTGTCCCAGAAAACCCACGGGAACGGGAATTATGCGGGTAAAACCCCGGGTCTGTCTATCTTTTAAGCCACGGAGTAACTAAGATTACTTTTATTTTAATTTTTTTCCACGCGGACGCAGTCGCGAGCACAGCTAGTATCTATTTAATAAATATAATAATAAATCCCCAAATCTAAAAACACAAAAACACCTGGGTTTATCACAGCAATGCTTATCCTGTCGGAAATTTCGTGAAAGTTAATTAAAATTGGTTAATTACAAACAATCCAACAAATCTTTTCTGTTTATATAAAAGTATCTTCACGCCATAACCATCTGCTTTTCTACCAAATACATACTGGTAGAAAAGCAAATGGTCTATTCTTCTTGGGGTCCGAACCATCAGCGGGTTCAGCCAAATCCCCATTTTTAAATTTGACAATTTAACTATAGCTAGTTGTTTGCAACAAGCGGTACCTTTTTATATATTATTAAATTAAATGGCAAACAAGCAGATGACCCTCTTGATCGAAAGAGAAACCATCGCCTATATACAGCAAATTAGGTAATGGGGCGTTGCTATCCGTGTGGCGGGATGGTAATACCGTATGCATAAGTTTACCGGCTTCCTTACCCTCCAAATCGGAATACGACAATGATAAGCATCGACGCTATTGCGACAGCAATAGATAAGGCGGTGGTACCATATACCCGGGTGAGACGTTGCGAAACTCTACCACATGTTTGTCACGGTAGTAGTGACACTTCCACGTCGATCGCCTTTTACGACCTGCCTGTAGAACGACAGTTGGTTAATTCTTCTAAAGACCAACCTACAACCTACCTACCTAAACATACTTATTCTAGGTACATGGGAACAGATACCATTATACCCCGTATTGGTCCCGGGCTCCGTTGAAGAATAGGCCAACTGTCGTTCTACCACGCAGGCTATACAAGGCGACCGATTGACTATGCGAGTCACTACCATCGTGTCTACTAGGTGGTAGAGTTCTGCATCACCTCGCCCGGGTCTGGTACCACCACCTTACCTATTCCTGCTATAAAAGCATCAGTGCTTATCACTGTCGTGTTCCGGTTTGGAGTGAAAGGTAGTCGGTAAACTTATGCATGTAGCATTAGACATCGTCACAAGAAAACAACGCACTTGAACGGTCGACTCTTTCCATTAGGAGAGCCATCTGATTGTTAGCCTCTGTGGTATAGTGGTCCAGCGTTGGCGTTGACCACATGAGGTCCCGGGTTCGATTCCCGGGTCGGGCACATAAAAAAAGTGTTTCTCAGTTTTCTGATAAACACAAAGTTGCCCGGGATTGGAAAGTGCCCGGTTGGCAATAGGCTTGCCACCTAACATATTTGTAGGACCGAGTAACTTCGGCTAATCGTGGGTGCACTTGTTGTGCACCCACGTGCCTACCTCTTCGGGGATTCGGGACGGGCGTGAAGATACTTACTTATCTGCTTGTTTGCTATCTTATGATATATAAATAACACCAGATTCCGAGCTGCTGCAAACAATTTTTCACTACAAAGTACAAATAATTAAATTTAGGGCTTATGAGGGGTTCGAACCACATTTTGAAACCCTTCAGAAACCACCACATGTACCTAAGATGTTAAGATTTACGACATATTACGATTTCTATATTGATAAGGCAACTCTTTTTTGGGGGTACTTTTTTAAAAACATGGGGAAAACCCCGTAAAAGATTATTCCAAATTTAAAACTTGTCATTGATGTTATCTGTAATAATTTAAAATGATGTAACTTCAAACTAGATTGGGATAGTCGAATTATATTCCACATACATAATAAAAACTGGTTCACGAAAAATTCAATGAAAAAAGTTTACATAGTGCTTAAAATCTGCCAAATCTTTTTATATATTATTTTATTGCTGCATAATTTATCACTGAATCTCATTTGGTAGATCCGGCTCACATGAATATCTTATATAACTTAGCATTGTCTTCTTGATTTATCTGAAACATCAAGAACATATATCACGAACAGTATTTCTAGATGATTATAAGTAAAATGATTTCGATCTCATTTTAACATGATCGGCGTTATTCATCTGTATTCATTTTAAATGGTAAATATGATAAAGATTAATGGTAAGTAAAAGTTATTTCCGCTAATTTAGATCTTTCCGCTAATTTAAATTAAGAGTTCCCTCTAGGAACACAAGGCATCCTATTGTACTAAATGTTCCATATTGTGCCAGCAACTATAGAGGTAATTCGTATTTTATTCGCTCTACAGATACGTTTAATCGGGTAGTTGACGCTTCTGACTTCGATCTGTTTGATTCTTCCCCGAACAGTTTTAATAAGAAACTAACTCGAAAATGGTTTGAAATGGTTTCATAACTATGTCACTTATCAAGTTTATTTATTTATTTAGCAAAAACTTAATTTAGATTTTTTTTTAATTCATTATTTTTTTCTGAAAGTAATTGTTTTGTTACACTCTTCTCTTAACTTAATTTCACTTACCTGGAAACTCTTGTTTGTTTTTTTCTCTCTCTTATAAATTGAATACAAGAGTTAGTAGATATTTTTTGCGAAAACTTAGTAGATGTGTATATTTATATTACAATGTTATATTTTTAAGTTATATAATTACTGTACTGTTTTCCTAATAAAATATAATGAAATAAAATAAAAATAATATAAACCTAACAATAAACTAAATATAATAGAAGTATCAACGGCTGTATCCCTGAAGAGATAGGCAGAGGTACCAGTGCACTCACAATTAGCTGGAGACATTTAGTTCCACCAGCTGGATACAATTGACATTTCGTTTTGTGAACATCCTTATATTATATTTTTAACTGAAACTAGATTGAAAAATAGGATACCGTATTTTTTATTTTCTCGCAATTCATTCATTTTGATATTTATTTTAATTTTTAAAATTCTTCCTATTCTAAATAGACGTAAGTGCCCCATGACGATTTATACGGCTGAATGAGGCTACACCTTTGCTTTTTGTGATACGACAAAGAAGCATATGTCATCTATGACATTTATTAAATCAACAATAAGTACTATTAATCATTAAAGCGTTCTTTACAATCGATCATATTTTTGTAAAGCGTTCTAGTTAGTAATATTATTGCAAAAAATCAAATAAATCCAGGTATTGATTACAAGTAGACCAGAGCGGAGACCCTGAAGCAGGTCTTTGAAAATTTTCTAACAAAAATAAACAATACAAAGAGCGGTTAAGTGAAAGATTAACATATTTGACACTATCGTATGGTGACATTCCCATTATCCCCTTGACAGCCTCGATGGTCGAGTGGTTAGTGACACTGACTACGCAATCGATGGGGCTCGGGTTCGATCCCCGACGTAGATAAGATTTGTGTGATGAACATAAATGTTTTCATTTCTAGGTTTAATATATATTCTTGTATTTATATATGTATTTCTATGTATTAGTATCGTTGAATAACACCCATAACATAAGCAAATAATTTGCTTACTATGGGGTTAGGTTGTAATTTGTCCGTTGTCCGTGAATATTTATTATATATATATATATATATATATATATATATATATATATATATATATATATATATATATATATATATATATATATAGAGAGAGAGAGAGAGAGAAAATTAATCTATTTTTTTTCAATTTTCCTACCCGGAAATCGAATCCGAGACCGACGTCAACGTCGATGCCAAACCACTAGACCACAGAGACAATAAATAATAAAATCGTATTTCTGGTGGTCTTAAATCGTTAACATTTAAATAAATTTCGTATAAAACTTTTTTATTACCTATTAGATAAAACATACTACTCGTAATGTAAAACACACAATTTCTTGTCGATAAAATCAAATGTTAAGAAATAAATCTTATATATTTAAGACCATAAATATTTTATTAGAAGATGGGTCAAACAAGCAGGGGGTGCATCTGATGGTACATGGTCACTGCCGCCCGTGAACATCCTCAATACTAGAGGTCTAGCGGTTGCGTTGCCGGCCTTTAAACAATGAGTAAGCTCTTATCTTAATATTTAGATGTTAGTAAAAATAGTAATCAACTATTTAAAATATTTAATTTTTCGCCGTGTTGGTCCCGGCCTCCTTTGAAGAATAGGCCAACTACCGTTCTGCCAGGCAGGTCGTAAAAGACGACCGATTGGTTATCGAGTCACTAACATCGTGGCTATTAGGTGGTAGAGTTCTGCATTGTCTCGCCCGGGTCTGGTACCACCGCCTTACCTATTCCTGCCGCAATAGCGTCAGTGCTTGTCGCTGTCGTGTTCCGGTTTGGAGGGTAAACCGGTAAACTTATGCATGTGGCATTAGACCTCGCCACAAGATAGCAACGCACCATTAACATCTTTGGTGTCTATAGGCGATGGTTGACTCTTTCCATCAGGAGACCCATCGGCTTGTTTGCTATCTTATGATATAAAAAAAAAATTAAAAAAAATTAACTTAAATAAAACGTAGAAATATGCAAGACGTTTAATAATGAATTGAGACAAAAGAGTATTTTTAAATTATTTATATTAGCTTGTAGCGTATGTAAGTACATACTTTCTCACATACATACATATCTCTTTATTATTTGATTTGTATAAAAATTAATCAGATTTATTGGATACTTTTCCGATTTCAATGCCTGAACATAAATTTAAATGCAATTTTTATTGCACTTTTCGCTATAAATAATTTAAGTAAAATAATAATTTTTATTATGATTAATCTTTATAAAAAAGTAAGTATAAGTATATTCACGGACGTATCCTCGAAGAGGTAGGTATAGGTGCAACAAGTGCACCCATCACTAGCCCAAGATACTTGGCCCAACAATGTTATAGGTGCCAGCCTATTACCAACCGGGAACTTTCCAATCCCGAGTAAGGTTGTTTTTATCGGAAAACTGAAAAACATATTTTTTAACTGCCCGACATGGGAATCGAACCCGGGACCTCATGTGGTCAACTCCGACACCGGACCACTAGACCACAGAGGCAATTAATCAGTATAATTACTGGAAAAAGGGATAGTAAGTACTTTAGAGATATTCCTAAGCAACGCACACTTCGACAGTTCAATTAGGTGTATTATGAGTGTACTTCACAGTTCACACATAAGCAAACAAAACATTTAACAAAACTGTACTCGTATATATTTCAATGCAAAGACACATAATATACAGGCCAAAAAGTGAAATCCATGAAACGTGGTACGTATTCGATGTGACTTTAAGTATTTGACACCTTCCAATGCCGGTTCGTTCCGCTATTTCTCAAACATTTACGCAACATTTTGCTTAATATGTGACGAAAACTACACAAACGTTATATTTACTTATACGTTTAATTTATACTAATTGCTGTAATCGTGATTGTTTATACGAAAGTATAATGTAAAAGATGTTGTATGTGATAATATTTATTAACTATTCATCTACTGTACATTGTTATCATCATTGTGTCACCATACAATTCGCTGTGTAATTTTTTTATATAGAACTAGTTGTCACCCGCGGCATTATTCGAGTGACCCAAAACATTTCTACTTTTTGCTTAGTCCAGTAAAAAGTATTCCTTATCCGTCTTTATGAATATGGCTATCATATACAAACAAATTTCAAATCCATTGATCCATACTGAGATTTGGATTTTGAGACCACGTTTAAACGTCAAACAAAAAAACATCATAGGTTAAAACAAATAGAAACGAACGCAATGCAGAGATGATCAGAGATAATTATCGCTTTTACACATCAAATGTAGTATGTAATGGTGGATATAAAATTAAACAAGTAAAAGTTTTTTGATGCTAATAGATAGCATTGACGGCGGCTACCACGGCAAGGATGTAGTACCATATACACGAGCGAGATGTTGCGGAACTCTACCACCTCATGGTCACCTAGTAGTGACACGTGTAACCAACCGATTGTCTTTTGCGACCTGCCTGACAGAATGGCATTTGACACATTTAGTCTGTTCTTCAAAGATAAACCGAACCAACATGAGGAACTCAGCCTATAGCCTATGATACCCCAATCTCCGTAAAAAACAGCCAGTAAACAAGAAATAAGTTATACTTTTTTGTCAATTTATTTGCCTTTATCTCCGATAAGTCTGCTGCAATTTAAATATGACAAGAATAAGTAAGGCAGTGGGACTTCCACGCAAATATTTCACAATATCCTTCCTTTAAATTAACACAATTTATTCCTTTAGCAGCAATACAAGAACATTTTAATATTATCATGTTGAAATCGAAACATTATTTTCTAAGAGAAATCCGCTCAATATTGCTGTGTAAATTTATGCCTTGTTGTCTGATAAATAAAAGTGAAATCTGTTTTAATCGTACCCTGCTCTAATAATAATCGATCTCATAATTTGTAATCGCAATATGACTATCGCACTAGCTAAACGTGTTTTGATTTGAGCACCTATCTAACGAGCCTGATATAGAAAAAGACAGCCTGATATACATTGCACTAAAAATCCATATTCATATTAAACCATATCCATATTCATACTAACTAGCGATCGCCTGTGGCCGAAATTCGACCATAACCTGAAGAGAAAAATATTTTTAAGTTTGACATCTTACTTTAGCTATAAATTAAATAGTATTCATGTGTATATATTATCGTGTATTTCACATAAATATAGTGTGTAATATTTATTGTTATTAATTTAATGTATTTCTAATGCATTTAATTTTAAAATGTTATGAAAAGTTTCTGCAGTCCTCCGCATCGTATACTTTAACTGTGCCATGTTTAATACTTCAACGTTCTTGCGATTATTTTAAAAATGGGTTCCAAATTTATTTTCTTCACGTATTAATTATGGCTAAATTGCTGAACCAATTTTGATGAACTGTGGCATAGAGATAGTTTAAGACCCAGGTTAAAGCAAAAGCTGTTTTAGTTTTCGAAAATTCACCCCTAAGAGGCTGAAATAGGTGATGAAAGTTTGTATGAAAAATAATGTTGAATACATGCTACTCTACTCACAGGCGAACCTGGATGGTACAGCCAGTGTTAAAATAATTTTTGAAGTGAAAAAACTTCCTTACTCATGTTTTAACCTGATTTTTGGTAGGAACAAAACACAAGTATTCTTCGCAACAAAAATTAGTAGGAACAACTTACAATAAATTATATGTGACTGTCATGCTAGACGTGTAGCACGACTAATGTCTCACGAAATTATAAAATAGGCCGTGTGTTATTTTCCATTAGTTTGTTTATTGTACGGTTCCGGGTAATGTAGGGTAGCATTGGAGTTATGGTTATGAAATTTAAGTAAGTTATAAATTTTTTATTTAAAATTCAAAAAAGAATACGAGAATTCTAAAATTGTCACTTTTGTTGGCAGTCAGCCATAACCGCCTTTTTATAGCACCACGCAGTGCCCATTATAATTTAAAAAAAGAGACGATACTGTTAAAATAATACCAGAGTCTTAAAAAGTATTAATCTATGACTTAAAAAACTTACTATTATATTATTGGGAAAAAACAACGTGGAGAAGATCTAAAGTATTTTTTAAGTATTTCATCCCGTTTCAGTCCAAGCCCCCTTTAAGGAATAGACCATCCACCATTGTGCTAGGCAGATTGTAAGACCGAATGATCGGCTATACGCATCACTACTATAGTGACTACTAGGTGGTAGGTACGGTTCTGAAATGGCTCGCCCTGGTTTTTTGCTATTCCTGCCGCAATAGCGTCGATGTTTGTCACTGTCGTGATTCGCTTTGGAGGGTAAGGTTACCTGTAATGTTACGCATGTGGCATTATAATCCTGCCACACGGATAACAACACGCCATTCATATCTTTGATGTCAATAGGCTATAGTTTATTTCTTTCCACCAGGAGAACGAACTGCTTGTTTGCTATCTAAAAATATATAAAAACACGACATACATTTCTCACGACATATGGAAAGCTTCCAAATTGCTACAGGGATTTTTCTAAAAACGAAATACCATTTTGGGTGACTTGGGAATAGAACTCGTGATCTCATGATCTGTGCAGAACAGGTAAACCACTAAAAGTTCCATTATGGTGAGGTAGACGAGAAAAGATCCTAAAAGAATTGTAATTTTACCCCAGACAAAACATTAATCTTGTAATTTATGACTACGTCGCAAAAATCCAAACACACTGACAGTTGACATATATAATAAAGTTTCTTATTCAAATTTATTGCTTAATGTGTTGTCTCTTTTAAGAAGTCAAACCCTTTTCAAATAAATTCTACAAGTTTGAATATGCTCTCAATTTTAAATTATGTTTTTAACTTCTCACAACGTATGTAGATAAGGAAGTTACTGATTCTACCCCGATTTTCGAAAATCGAGTTTTCACCAGTTTTGAGGTCCTAGGAATCTTTTCCGACTATTTTCACGATGACGTCAGTATGTATGTGTGTGTGTGTGTATGTGTGTATGAAAACATCTCATAACTTTTGAACGGCTGGACCAATCGACACGCGGTTGATGGCATTCGATTGGATTCCCCTCAACTTAGATTTCCTGAAATTTCGACCGATTCGGTCCAGGAAATTTTGAGAAATTTTGAAAAAACACCAAAAAAATGTTGACGAAACAGTATTTTTTTAATATAACTTCCAGATTTATGTACCGATTGAGTACAAAGACTAATCAGCTCTATTGCTCAAAAAATTACGTCTAATACATAAATTGCATGAAAATCGGCTTATCCGTTTGGGAGTAATCGTTGACAAAAAATTTGAATAAAGTGTTTTTCGAACATAGCTCCGAAATTTTTCAACCAATCATTTTTTGGTGTTCTACGATATTTTAGTACGAAAAAAACTACGTCAAATGCTGTTTCAAAAATCAAAATCGAATCTTATTCTCAAAACTTAGAGCTTTTCAAATATAAAATTGATAGTGCATTGGTAGTTCATAATAAATTAATTTATTATACACTACCCAAGTTTTTTCTCTCAGCATTACGGAAGGCAAACTGTGAGAAAATGCTTAATAGCATTAAGTTACGCCTTTGTACCATTATGTGCAATAAAGTATTTAAATAAAATAAATAAAATAAAAATTACGTTGTTTTTAGCAAACTTACTTAATTTTTTTAAATAACTTTCAAGTTAATTCGCCGATTGACTTTAAAATTATTTATAACTTATCAGATTTTTTCCTTTAAAAACTGCGTCAAATACCATTAATTTAATCAAAATCGGTCAATTTGTTTGGGATTTATCAATGAAGAAAATTAAAAAAAAATGTTTTTTGACATTAGTATAACATCAAAATTTTTCAACCTATCGATTATTTAGCTAAAGCAATATTTTAGATCTCAAAAATTGAGTTGAATACGCTCATCGTTTTCAAATATACAGCTTTTCAAAAATTAATATACTGCCATTTTTAACAAAATAGATGTTTGAACTGAAAACTCTATGCTTATGTTTTTTACTCTTTTGCGCTTAAAGGCGAGGCATCGCAACAAATGGGAAAAAAACTGATTTGCTTAATCCCTTTTTTTGTATAGCTTGTTAAATAACAATTTTACAAAAAATACACGATATACCTGAAGGTATTATCTAAGGAATGTGCTAACTTATTACATGATAGAATGTACTTTACCCAATCATATACAATTCCGAAAACAGGCTAAAACATACCGCGCCACCCATTTCCCATAGAATTGACGCGCGTCGAAATACCTCGCCTTAATTTAGTGGGATTTTTCAGGGATGGCCCGTAGGGTGGTTGACCCTACGGGCCATCCCTGAAAAATCCCACACATTTTTTTTCATACATTAGAATAAGCATATGAATCTCGTAATGGAAAGATAAAACCATGATTTATTTGCAATAAATCATATAAGTTTGCTTTCACGCCATTTAATCGGAATACGACAGTAACAAGCACTGGCGCTATTGCGACAGGAATTAGGTCAATCATTGATACAAAACATGGACGATTTAATGCGGAATTCTACCACTTAATAAAAAATAAATATATTATATTTTTATATACACATGTATTCGAATTCTGGTCGGCCAATTCGTTATAAATATGTATTTCAATTTGTGCGAACTTGGAAAATGATTGACTGGCTACCAATCACACTGGACTTAATAACGTTTGCTAGTCGTAGTTGTATGCGACTTGGCTACCTCGTAGGTGAGATAGGCTTGAAGATATTATTTATTTTCATCGAAACTTTACCCAAACAGTTATCAAATAATAACGCTTTCTACAGGATACTTATAAAAATGTAATAAGTTAAATTTTATATATGTCAAAATGAATATGGATAACTTTAGGAGAAATTATGTGTAAACTTAGTTATGTACCTAATGTATAAATATTTAAATACGTAATATATTCATAGTTCACAATCTAATTTTGTTGGTGGTCCATATTAAAAATAAATAAGGTTAAGTAATGATTACTATTATTCAAATAATTCTTTAAAAACTGAAAATTTTTAACAATGCAGGTAATCAATCAAATCTATCACGCAAATCAAACATGCACTCTAAGTGGTCTCTGAACGCACACTTTAAAATAATTTGGTAAAATCGTCTGAAAGTGCCGGATACTGCCATCCACAAGATTTTAAATCATATAGAAATACACATACGAATGAATTTACAACTACGTTAAAAGGTACATGAATCGGAAAATACATAATGGCTCTGTTGTGAAGTATACCTATTGAATTATATTCTTCCGATGACCTTAATATTCGGAAATGTGAATGAAACAATGTAACATATCTTTGCATGTAACGCCCAGTTACGAAGATACAAGCAACCTTACAAACATGCAAATGGTGATGACATCTGTAGGGCAAATTTATACAATTTTGAAATATATTTTGGTAATTTATTAATTTTAATTATATTAATGTATTCTAAAGTGTTTCAACATTACCGTCTTTCCACTACCGCATGTTAGGTTGGTTGAAGTAAATTGTTTAAAGATTAGAAAGGATAAAAAACAATGGCTAATTCTAATAATAGTGAACAATTACAAGCGAATGATTTCAATGATGCGTGTATAAGGAATGCAACGTCCCTTTTTGAAATATAGTCTAAGATCCCGCTATAGAACAACCTTCACCGAGCTGGTTAATGGAAAAGTATTTTATGTCCATTTAAATATATCAATAAATATTTTGCAAATGGGTTAACTAAAAAATTTCAGTCCACAATATTTTTGAAGTAGTGTTGAATAGGAATAAGGAAGGATTTTTTGTAATTTATTCATTAAGATGGTGAAATAGGGGATGAAAAACCGGGATATGGAATTTTTCCCATGGACGAGACATTAATCTACCCGCGGCGATTCTACACAGGTGAGCTCGTTTAACATATGCAACAAGAAACAATAGTTTTCCGCTTATTTGAGTTTGAGTTAGCAGGCATTTTGAAAAAATGTTGTCTTGCTAAAGTACTTTAATGCGGGAAAGCATTTTTGCTGAACAAAGCTTTTTAGATTGTTACTATAAATCCGAGACGTGTGCACACTCCAGAACTATTTGCATTCGATTTAATAAAATTGAGGACGCAGCACGCTACAACTGCTACAGCTACTGCAGGTCGACGATTGGACGATTGCCACCGACATGTCTACGGCTGCCGTTGATGCGTGTCGAAGGCTGCAGTCGACTCTGTCGTCGATAACGTGCCATGCGTGTATATGAGCCCTTATGTGCTTCGGTAAATTGACTTTAGACAGAACTTTCAACATTCTTTATTCGAACCGCAAAGGACTAGAACATGCTTCCTGAGTCTGTGTTCCCCGACGAGTATAATCTGGAGATTTTCAAGAGAAGAGTGAACAGGTACCTTCTAGGGAAGCGCGTTCCATCTTAGACCTCAGCTTACCATCAGGCGAGATCGAGATCAAGCGATTACCTATCGATAATAAAGAAAAAAAGAACACTTATACTTACATCGTGAATTCATTTTATATACGACTAGCCCATGATTTAGTAGTCTAGATTTTATTGAGCAGACAGATAGCTTTACGGCGAAATTTACTCTCCACTACACATCAAATTTAAAATAAGATTTATCTTCGAAAAACTCCAAATCCAGCTTTCCCCTATCCCCAATAAAAAACTTTTATTACATTCTAGTAACACGGAATATGCTCGTTAAGTCACGGATAATAAAATAACGTTCCGATTCCAAATTTTTTTTATAAGAAATAAGCAATGGTGATTATCAGGTCGATCAAATATGACGATGAAGATAACCACCCACCTCGCCAACCAACAAACGAGTGAATCATAGTGACCCAATACGTCTTTTAACATTCAGTTCACTTTCCTTGCAAACTTCCTACAATATATAAATTTACACGTGTAACAAATGATATATAACAATAACAGCTATCGCAACAAGATCATATAATTGGGTCCTTAACCTTTAGCGGAATAAAAAAATGAAGATTGTCGATCAACAATAACCAATAAGCGCCTACATTAATCAAAATCATATGATCATATTTCGACGAACAACCTGCCAACACACATTGTTAGATATGACAATACTTGTTACGATATCCGGTAAGCGGTCCACTGGCTTTCTTTTGTCAAACATTGATTTATGTAAATCGTGTTTGATTTTAGACTTTATCCCATTGTAATAAAGATGCGTGGGACTACTGGGCGGATTTGTTTTTTATGTTAATTTCTATTCTCTTGACGCGTGATCGATTTTTATCGATGGGCGTGTGTGAGACTTTCGACTAGTGCGTTAGTTGTGCGTTCGACAGACCTGAATGTAAATGTCATGAATCACGTAATGTTCATCTAATTTATAATACTAAGAAGGAAGGAAAAAATTTACATTTAAATACCGGTCAAGTACGCGTCGGACTTTTTAACACAGCGTTCTGTACTATCGACCGATAATAACAGATTGCATGTATAGGACCGCCTTTATGATCTAAATTTTTTTTATTTTTTATTTGTTGTATATCGGCGATAGGTGCCCCAACTAGGTAAGTAAGTCTAAAATCTGGTCGGACAGTTCGTCAAAACCATACAATAAACAAGAACTTTATCTAAGTAATTTTCTGTGAAATTTATATAAACATATTTTCTAGTCTTAGAAATAAACATATTTGCGTTTATGTGGATTTGCGCTCAATCTACCACATCGACACAATATCAAACTATACACTACTGTACTGTAAAAAGCTTTTTAGTCACAGACCACATGTATACTAAGTTTTAGCCAACCATTCATCTATTATGAACTGTTTAGAAGAAGGGTTTATGGTCTGTTATTGAAAAGCGCCCGGGCTAACACGGAAAAAGACGTTAACACGTCGACTATTATTTAGATTATCATAGGAATCAACACCAAATTTTATATAAAAATATTTATAATAAAATATTTTATGGTGCTCGTTTTACATTATTTGAAACTTAATCTGTTAGAATAGTTTTATTTATTATACAGATGTTTCTATGAATTATTAAGTAATGTCAAGTGATTATGAAAAGTCTAATTAATTACTTCGCCATACTATTGAAAAAAGAAATGCATTATAATATTATGTCATGTCATGATCAGATTGGTTTGTCAATTTTATTGAGTGAATTAATTGAACGTTTGGAATCAAAGAGGTATTCAATATTATTGCACAATAAAAGTATTGCGCAATATTATTGTAGGCCTATGGGGCACCTTAGTCTCCAGTATTCTGTGGTTAGACGTTCGGTCGGTAGCGTCTCGTCTCAAACTTTGTTAGTATTGTCAAAATATTTTACAGACCTAATTTGCATCTAATCACGTACGAGCTTAGCACTTTTGACGACCCAATCATTTTCACTAATAAATTTAAATCAAGGACAGTGGGGCTTATTAACGTAGAACCATATAGCACAAATATTTCAACATCAAAAACAATAATTATCTGCAGTATATAAATATGCTAGTAGATCGACCTTAACATTTGT
Source organism: Apodemia mormo (assembly GCA_036924255.1). Classification (NCBI taxonomy): domain Eukaryota; kingdom Metazoa; phylum Arthropoda; class Insecta; order Lepidoptera; family Riodinidae; genus Apodemia; species Apodemia mormo. Next base: position 40,406,035 of record JAUPFN010000002.1, read on the forward strand.
AGTCTTCACATCCTTGTGGCTTACAGTCTGTGGTTAATCGACAGGTCTAATTATACCATATCCATATTATGAGTTTGCCTACAAAAAGTGATATAAAAAGTAAAACTTACGTTTGTAACTTATATTTAAAGTTATTTTTAGGATTTTGCAACTACCAAGTACAGGAACAAAAAATGTAGTTTTATACTACAGTTATACAACTTAACCAAAAGCTTTAGTAGTCACGGTAAGAAATAAGTAGGATGACGGTGTAGCAGTTGCCTAATACACGTGCACATTATGATCGAAACATAACTTTTTTGTTTTTGCAAACAAACCAGTGGCTTTTTAGGGTTCCTAAGTATACTAGAAACTGTTTCGCTATGTTCGTCCGTCCGTCCGCAGTCTAGCTCAGAGATTCATAGTATTAGAAAGCTGTGATTTAACATGAATATATGTGTTAGTTACCGCAACAAAGTGGTAATACAAAATCTTGAAAAATATTTTTTAGGGTGGTTTCTCTACATCTAAAATAAGAATAGCGTATTGTTGAATATATTTAAAAAAAAATGTAGGTTTGTGAAAATAATTTTTCGATTAAACAGCTCATTTATGAAATACTAGCTGTGCCCGCGACTTCGTTCGCGTGAAAAAAATTTTAAAATAAAAACCCGCATAGCTCCCGTTCCCGTGGGATTTCCGGGATAAGAACTACCCTATGTCCTTTCTTGGGTCTCAAACTATATTTGTACCAAATTTTATCCAAATCGGTTCAGCGGTTTAGCCGTGAAAGCGTAACAGACAGACAGACAGACAGACAGATTTATAATATTAGTATGGATTAAGCGAATTGCTAACTTTTATTTGAGTTAAGTGTTCCCCCCTCTCTGTCAGCTAAATGGTTGGTTTTGGAGGTAAAAACCATGGTAGTGGTAAATATAATGAAATTAAAAATAAAACTATCACGGCTTACAAGGCTTTACAAGTTTTGAGAAATAGTCGATCAACTTTAAAATGGAGTTGGAGACGTATTAAAGGCGTGGTGCGGATATATCTGTCATTGACGGTAAATAGTTAAAATATTCATAATATGTAACAATAAAAACCCTCATCTTAGTCCGTATTATTATTATGGGCAACTTTGGTTCGATCCCGAGCAGCGTTGTTTTTATCTGAAAACTAAAAAAACATATTTTAGAATTACCCGACGCAGAAACCGAACCCGGGATCTCGTGTGGTCAAAATGTGGCGATTGGGATGTCACTAGTCAACAATTAATCATTTATACAAGTAGGATACATTGCATTCCTTACTGAAGTCATATGTTATGTCGAAGGTAACATATAATTATTATATGTGTTGAACATGTCAAAAATTATTTAAATTTATTCTAGAAATATAATTTAATCAAGCTATAATTTAAAATAACACTTATAATAATTATATAATTTTAATAGGCCATAGAGATAAAAGTTGCAGTGCAATGCATATCTGATCAAAAATAGCTTCTTAGTATTTTTGGTTCAAACAACATTTCACCAGATTGATCGAGTACTGTCCGAAGGTGGTGTCAAGAGTCTTCGCAACCGGCGTGTGTATATGAATAGAGTGATGAATGTGAAGGAAGCGAGACAAGCCTGCAAGGATCGTGATGTATGGCACTCGGTTCTCTCTGCCTAGCCCGTAAGGGATCTGGCGTGAAGATATGTATGTACAACATTTCAATTGCCGCTCGTTTTGTCACTTTCAGTCTCATTACAGATAACGTGACACGAGAAAATCCTACAGAAATTTAAATGCGTACAATTCCTGATTATTTATTGTTCCTTCATAATTCATGAGCTTAAAAGATAGGCTAATTCTACGCCTTTCCTTATAAGAAAGCTTAAAAATACAGACTGGGATTTTTTTATTATAGAATGGCAAGCCTATCGCCTAACGGGCACATTGGATATGTAATATCCCGGGCAACATTGTTTTCATCAGGAAACTGAAAAAACCCATTTTTGCATTGCCCGACCGGGAATCGAACCCGGATCTCATGTGGTCAACGCCAGCACTAGACTAGCGGTCAACAGAGGCGACACAAAAATATAAACATATTAAAAGTAGGTGTTTCCTTGAAACTGTAACAATAAAATGTTTTATTACATATCTTAATTTCCTTACTTTATTGTTCAGTTTTATAATAAAAAAACTAATCATTACATACATAAATGCAATTATTTTTATTAGGTACGACCTAGAAATAGAAAAAAACTAAAATTTCTTGTATAATCTAAAATCGAATGTTTGTGTCTTCTGGAATGTTTGTATGTTATCTTTCAATCGACTTCCCAAAAGGAGGAGGTTATCGATTCGGCGATATATTGGAACGAAGTTCCTTACGGCAAGCTTGGAGGGGATAGGGATTTTGCTGCGTGACCGAACTGAAAAAAATGTGATAGTAAAACCGTAAGAAAATATGCGTGGAATAAAAGCGTTAAATGAGACGTGCGCAGGCGCGACAGTCGCGTACACAAGCGAGTAGTGCCGTTTAGCCGAAGGAAGTTCGTTCCTACCTGGTGTCCCGCGACATCACATCATGTTTTTTTCCATATGTTTGTTATAATTTTTTTGTTTGAAAGGGAATACTCTCGTTATGTTCCCATTTTAATTTGGTGAAAATCTAACGCAGGTCACGGAGATATAGGAAATGGGTAGTCAGTTGCTGCAGTTTTAGAGCCAACCCACACGGCGCGTTGCATCGACGCAACGCAAATATTTTGACGCATAGCTGGCCACACAGGCGATGCGCCATCGCAGCGTTACTACAACGCAGTCATAACGTTCCGTCATAGCAGCGGCGACGCACAGTTGCGGCAAGCATCGTATTAGTCTATCGAAAGCATGGATCGGAAAAGACGTTTGGCATTGCTCCTATTACTACGTGCTATGACTAAAAAAATAAGACGAGATTTCTTGTGTCCTCCTTATTAACGCACAAGCAACTGAGCGCTGCCGTTCCCGCGTCAGAATCAGTACACCCCCGCCCGCTTCGTTTCGGGGGCTGCAGTCCCGTCGTGTGTGCGTTGCATTGACGCAGCGCACCGTGTGTACACTATGACTATTAGTATGTAAAATGACGCAGTGGCAGCGTTGCGCCAACGCAACGCAGACGGAACGCACCGTGTGGACTGGCCCTTACTGCGGTAAAAATATATTTTAACTAGACAAATGACCAGAATAATTAGTTACCCAAAACAACGCAAATTATAACTTGTGATATGGGTATAAGCATCGATATAACTAACACAGGAATATCTATACTAACATTGTAAAGAGAAAAAAATTGTATTTTTGCATATTTGTAACGAAAAAAAATTATAAACTACTAGACCGATTTTATAAATTCCGATGCCATTAGACAGCTACACTATTCAGAAGTGACATTGGCTACTGTTTATCTGACTGAGCAACAAGAAGTAATGATTTTGGGTCATGAGAATGAAGTCGCGAGTAAAAGCTAGTATATTAGATGTTACCATGACCACTCGTGACTTCTTTCACGTGACCTAACACATAACGTCCTTAAGTTGGGTAGAAAAGCCTATGGTACCTCGGAATAATGTAGTTTCCACAGGTAAAGTATTTTTTATTTTTATTTTATACGTTACAAATAATTTTACAAACAATCAAATAAATATACATTTGCTCTTTATAGCCGGAGGAGACCAAGACTGATGTATCATGATCAAATTATTCAGGTGCTATCTGAACGTGGTGGCACGAGTCTCTGATTATAACTGTCAATTGTTTTTGCCTACTAAGTAAGAAGGATTTGGCGTGAAAAAGAAGCAAGCAAAATGACTCTTCTGGTGGAAAGAGGCAATCAGCATCTAAAGACATCTGTGTGACGAAGATGTTATACAACTTGCATTGGTTTACTGGCTACCTTACCATTAAAACTGGTGAAATTCAGTGCCAAGCACTAACGCTATTGCGTCAACAAATATTGACAAGATTGCAATATAATAAATATGTATTACGTCGGGTTTGGTACCACCGTCTCACTTATTCCTGCCGCAATATGCTCGGTGCTTGTCATGGTTGGTCGTGTTCCGGTTTGGAGAGTGAAGTAGTCGGTAAAATTTCACATGTAGCATTACATTCCCACCATACGGAGAGATTCACCATTAACATCTTTGGCATTTAAATATAGGCGAGGGTTATCTCTTTTCTTCAAAATTAACATCCGCTTGTTTACTATTGTTTAATATAAACAAAATCTTTATTATTTAGGCTTATCAGGAGCATTAGCTAAAATATATATTCATAGTTTTATTTAATGGCGATATAAATGAATCAATAAACAGTTACGATAATGATTACGCACATTGGTTTCAAGGCTCCGAATATGTTACAACACGAATGTTCAGCGGCGTTTGGAAACTGTTACGTGATTATATCACCGTATTACAGACTAGCGAATACATGCGAACTTCTTACAGGTGCATATATTAATGCTACAATAAAGGTCTAAGCAGACGACAATTCTAGGGGTATTTTTTCCATATGCCCGATTCCTGTCTGTAAAACGACTCGTATTAGTTTCGAGAGATATTTGCTACGAAGCGTGAGCTAAAACTGTTTCTCTAATTACCAAATGCCCAAGCAACTTGTGGAACGTGTGGTTAATGCTACGAATGACAGATCGTTGGTTATAGGAACCCAGCATTAAACATATGGTTTTAAGTACATATGTGTTTTAACATTTACCCTTTGTTTGGGAACCCTTTTGATAAATTTGGAAACGACATTATTTGAGTTTCTGACCTTGCCTCTGGTTAGCATGCTCTAACCAACTAAGTTGCGGTTACTGATTCAACGCGGTGGAAATCTTTGATTGATTCCGTTATTTGTACTAATCGCTAGATACACAATTTTCTTGGATTTAAAGGCCATAAATACATATATACTAGTTAAATGAGTTCATCGTTACATATAAAATTCTCATTTATAATCAACTAGCTGACCCGCGCAGCTTCGCCTGCGAGTAGATTAACATGTAATCGAAATAATTTTTAATACAAATTTCATCCCCTATTTCAGCCCTTAAAGGGTTGGTTTTTGAAAAAAATAGCCTATGTTTGACCGCGGATTTTCAACTATTTCCATGCCAAATTGCATGAAAATCGGTCCTGCGGTTTAGCTGTGAAAGTGTAACAGACAGACAGATTTTCGCATTTATAATATTAGTGTGAAAGTATGGATACTTCGTTTTTCTAATTATGTATGTATTTTAGCACATATCTCGTGCTTGGGAAAATTTTAAAAACTTAACAAAGAAAAATTAGAAAATCACGTCAATTCGTCGCTCCATTTTGCCGTGAGAGACGGACAAACAAACACACAAACACACTTTCCCATTTATAATATTATCATCTTTGTTTAACCGATTGTATTATAGCAGGAATGTAGACGATTTTAAATACCGCTAATATATAATTACTTTTTCGACGTTACGACTTCTTTTGATCCTCTTTCAGGCGTTTAAATCTATAGTGCGCCAAAAGTTTTTAAACAAACGTTTTTAAAGAATATCCCAAAAAACAACATTAAGTCTGTTTATTAGTAGTAACACGTTGGAAGGAAAACATTTTTTTTTTATTAAATGTGACATTTTTAGAGTCAGACAGATTTAATAATTTATGTAATGCACACCATAGATTAATATTTGAAAAAGGCTTTATACAGAGTTATAAAGTCGCAGAAATACTCGTTATAATATTAGAGTTGTTTAACAAATATCCGCATTCCTGATATAACACAATCGGTTTCAGCAAATATATTATCATTTTACATTTTAAAAAGTTAGTTATAAGTTTTGGTGTACACTGTACATATATTTCACGTTAAAAGTGTTTTTTTTTGTGTGAGGAATCTTTTGTCTGCGCTAACTCTTATTTGTCATGTGAAATTTTGCACTAAAATAACTAATTTTTTCGTACAATCTTGTGATTTTTTTGTGTGTCGTATTTCGTGTATTACAACATCTGAACAAGTTACACAGATATGTCGATAGGAAGTGAGATATTACGTAGTAAACGGACGGAAGTAGAATATTTTTATATATCTACCGGCATTTTTAATTTAATGAGGTTATTATTTAAATCAACAGCGATTATTCACTTGTTTGGCATATTATACTTTTTATCTCATAGGTTAGTAATATAGACAACAAAGGTATGATTTCTTTCTGACCTCCAATGTGTTGAGCTATTTTTTTATATCATAAGACAGCAAACAATTGGGTCTCCTGATGGAAATAGTCAACCATCGCCTATAGACACCAAAGATGTTAATGGTGCGTTGCTATCTTGTGGTGAGGTCTAATGCCACATGGATAAGCTTACCGGCTACCTTACCCTCCAAATCGGAACATGACAGCGACAAGCATCGACGCTATTGCGATAGGCATAAGTAAGGCGGTGGTACCAGACAGTAGCCACGACAGTAGTGACTCGCATAGCCAATCGGTCGCCTTTTACGACCTGCCTGGCAAAACGGCAGTTGACCTATTTTTTAAAGGAGCCCGGTATCAACACGGGGAGAGCCCGGGACCAATATGGGGAAAGCCCGGGACCAACATGGGGAGAGCCCGGTGTACGCTAATTCAATGTACTGTTGTTCTGAGCCCTCTTTGAAGAAAATACCATCTGCCTATTCTGCAAGGCGTAAAATACAAACGATTCGACATATGAGTCAATACCATCGTGACCACTATGTGATTAAGTTTTGCAAGGTCTCTCGCGGGTTTGGTCGCAGCACCGTATCTATTCCTTTCGCTTAGTGCTTATCACTGTTATGATCCAGTTTAGAGGGTTAGGTAGATGGTATATTTATGTATTTGTCATTAGCATCCCGCCACACGCATAGCAACGCACTGCTTTTTTGCTAAATTGTGATATTAAAAAACTGCATTTTTGACATGAGATTTTTTTTTTATGTCATAAGATAGCAAACAAGCAGATGGGTCTCCTGATGGAAAGAGTCAACCAGCGCCTATAGACACCAAAGATGTTAATGGTGCGTTGCTATCTTGTGGCGAGGTCTAATGCCACATGCATAAGTTTACCGGCTACCTTACCCTCCAAACCGGAACACGACAGCGACAAGTACTGACGCTATTGCGGCAGGAATAGGTAAGGCGGTGGTACCAGACCCGGATGAGACAATGCAGAACTCTACCACCTAGTAGCCACGATGGTAGTGACTCGATAGCCAATTGGTCGCCTTTTACGACCTGCCTGGCGGAACGGCAGTTGGCCTATTCTACAAAGGAGGCCGGGACCAACACGCCGAGAAAGATTTATGAACATAGGCTATAAAACATAATATGATTACAATAAAATATTAAATGTGATGACTTCTAACAAGTATGGCAGAACATTAACTGAAAGCTGCGGGCGTAAGATGCAGTGCATTACGCATTAGCTGAATATGAAGAGATCATATCTTAATTCGTTAAAAACTGTGTAAAAGTGTAAAAAATTACATATCAGTTAATCTAAGCTTGCTTGCTAATGTCACTTACAGCCTGGCAAAAAAAAGGAAAAAATAATAATTGAGGCCGCCACTATCGTTTATATGGTATCACATATACTGCATAATTGAGTCTATTTTTGTTTTTATTCTAGTTTAGCACACTTTTGATCAATCTTGATAGGACTATGCTATCGTTAGTAAATATTTATCTATCTGTTGATGTAAACCAATATGTTTAATACCAGATTGTAGAATATTTACTATTTAATCTCGTTAAACATGAGTTCCTGACACTAGTTAATAGTAGTTATAGTAGCATTACCTTTGTAAGATGAACATATACGGCACATGCTAACGAACTCATTAATCTTTGTCTTAACTTCTAAGGAAGGTTCGGAAGTCAACTGAAACTCTAAGTATTTGAAACTAATGGAGTTAGAAAACAATTAATAACAGACAACAAAACATTATAAAAAATCATGTTTTATGACATTTTTATCGTCAGTCCTCATAACCAATTAAAAAAGAATTTCTTCTTTATTATAGAAAAAGTTTAGTGAATTTTATAATCTCCTTATTATTTGGTTAGCTAGCAAAATACTTACTTGTGTTATGGGTGCTAGTCAACGATACTGATACATAGAAATACATATATAAATACTTTAACATACATAATAAACACTCAAACCCAGCAATACAAACATCTTTGCCAATTAAACAAATGTTTGTTCCTATCGAGAATCGAAACCGAGCTTCATAGATTCAAATTTAGGTTCGCTAACTCCTCCATCAACGGGGCGGTATTATGAATATTTGCCTTATATGAAGTACCAGCTAACTGACTGAATATAATTTTTCATACAAACTTCCGTCCCATAATTAACCCCCTTTTTTTTAAAAAAAGATTAACTTGTCTGACCCTCAAGCTTCAACTATCTCTTTGCTAAGTTTTATTAAAATTGGTTTATTGGTTTAACTATGAGAGCGAAAGAGGCATACAGACTTTTGCCTTTATATTAGTACTAGCTAACCTGCGCAGCTTCGCCCGCGAGTAGATATACGTGTCGTCGATATCGTTTTCCATACAAATTTTATCCCCTATTTCAGCCACTCACTAGATATTCAACTATTTTTATGCCAAATTTTATGAAAATTGGTCCAGCGGTTTAGTCGTGAAAGCGTAACAGACAGACAGACTTTCACATTTATAATTTTATATAGTATGCATGGATAATGAGTTTGAACTTTTCCCAAAAAAATTATTTGAATTATGTGTTTTAGATATTCTTTATGATTTTTCTACCCAATACATTATTAACAGCAAACATCCGGGAGGTATATGGCCACAACGAACATTTTTTCCGAAACATCAATTTACTACCTTTTTAACGTACTAGCTGACGCGTGCATCTCGCTGCATTATAACAGTTTTTAGCGAATCCCGCGGGACCATCTCATTTTTTCGGGATAATAAGTAGTCTATGTGCTATTCCAGGTCATCATCTCCCTGTGTGCCAAATTTTATTCAAATCCGTTCAGTAGTTTTCGCGTGATTGAGTAACAAACATCCATCCAAACACTCATCATCACCAAACAAACACAAACACATCCAAACTTTCGCATTTATAATATTATTAATTAAAATATTAAATTAATATAGAATATAGATAATATATATTTAAGTCTGATCATCGTCAATTAGCTTAGTGGGGGCCGACCTACGCTATAACGTACGTAGTCGCTGTTCGAGAACATTTCTGCCCCAATTTATCAAGCTTTATATAAATTCAAGGCCCTAGAAAGGGCTGCTTGTATTATTTCCGTAGTTAATACGTTGACTTAAACGCCTATGCGTATCACACAAATAAGACATCAACGCGTTTGTAGAGCGCCAACATTATTTTAATATCATTTCTTTATAAATATAATGTAAATTGCTTCTGAATTAATTTTATCTTTTAATGAATTAAATTAACATAAATTTATAGTATCAGTTCCGTATATATTTGTATATGAATAAAAACATTAATTTAATCACTATTTTTAATGTTGGTAAAACAGCGTTCGTTGTTACCATTTTAAACAAATTATGCAATAGTAATTACGATAGTACGACAAAATAAAAAACTTACCACTTGCAAAAACTCTGGTAAAGGTGAAAGTAGAATGAAACGCAGCTATTTGCAAGCGCTAAACGTCACTTTAATACTGGCACAAACACTGAAATTCACTGAAGATTAAGTTTTACACAAGTTCGAATTTTGAAAAATTCGTATGTTCAGATGAACTGGATGGACGCGCTTCAGTATGGTGCGCGCTTTGGCGGCGGGCGGGCGCACGGAGCGACTGGCGGCAAAAGACTGCGCACGCGGCTCCCACCATTCGCGTCCGAAATACTAATCACCTTGCTATCGAGACACTGATTGAGACGCAAACTTTAAGATTGGGCGGATGAAAAATTTTGTTCATTGATAAAGAATTTTAAACCCTAACAATTTTAATTTATTTCTATTTAACAATATATTTAATTAAAAATAATCACTTAAATAAAAAAAATCAACTATTTTTATTGCTAATATTATTTTTAAAACACCAAATTAATTTGTAAACGAAACAATATTTTACATTTATATCTTGTCGCCGCCGTAATGAGTACTAGGTCATAACTTTCTGCAAAGTTTCGTCCAGATTTTATACCACCGCTATACCTATTCCTTCCGCAATAGCACCAGTATTTATCATTGTCGTAATTTGGTTTAGAAAGTAATGTAGTTGGTAATTTATGAAATTTATTTCACTTCATGGGTAGCAATGCACCATTTACAACTTTGGTGTATATATACGTAGTTTTTAATCAGAAGAGCCATGTATGGTATGGTACAAAAAAACATTTTTCTACTACAACTACTATTACCGACGCAAACTAATACTCTTCACCCTCAAATAACTAAACGTGTTTCGATGAAATTATTTATAAATATATACGAGAGTTAGCAGTAACATAAAGATTACATTTTGTCCTAGAAAGTGGTTCACGTCTTGTAGATTACATGCCATTAATGAAGACGTACGCAAAAGCAAATAACAAATACACACAGTGTTTATCAAAAAACAGACGCCAACGCCCATGAAATATACCACACAGTGTGAAGGTAACATACGGATCTAAATGGCATTTGTCATTTCTTCCACAACCACTCTAAGGTCAAAAAATGACCGCTTGTAAATTATATTAAGTCTATTTCTGATGTCAAACTGCATACTTATAGCACTTGTTGAGCCTTCAAGGTCTATGAATATTAAATAGTATAAATAAATTTTTCACCGTGTTGGTCCCGGGCTCCTTTGAAGAATAGGCCAACTACCGTTCTGCCAGGCAGGTCGTAAAAGGCGACCGCTTGGCTATACGAGTCACTAACATCGGGGCTACTAGGTGGTAGAGTTCTGCATTGTCTCGCCCGGGTCTAGTACTACCGCCTTACCTATTCCTGCCGTAATAGCGTCAGTGCTTGTCACTGTCGTGTTCCGGTTTAGAGAGTAAGGCAGCCGGCAAACATATGCATGTGGCATAAGACCTCGCCACAAGGTAGCAACGCACCATTAACACTTTTGGTGTCTATAGGCGATGGTTGACTCTTTCTATCAGACGACCCATTTGCTTGTTTGTTGTCTTATAATATAAAAAAAATTAATGGATTTAGTTAGTGGTTATATATATATATATATATATATATATATATATATATATATATATATATATATATATATATATATATATATATACATATATATATATATATATATATATATATATATATATATATATATACATATATATGTGTGTGTGTATATGCTTGTTACATTAATGTTGATTCCTTATGGGACTAAATTAACTGAGAATAGAATCTGAGTTTCATCGATGCTAATAAAAAGGTAACTAACAATTAATTATTAAAACGCAACAAAACTAAAACAATCAACTTCCACTCCTCTATTTCTGGAATGCTAAATCAAATCTTTATCTACATTTGATATGAGTCCAAAGCGGACATTATTCTTTTAACCAAAACAAGAATTTTCAAATCAGTCCAGGCATACGTTAAAAAAATCGCAATGAATTTAAAACTTAATCTATTTAAGTTGGTTAAAAGACGGTATACTCCTTAAAAGGTGATTAACGACATGACGATTTAAAGGGGACATCCATTAATTACGCGAAGTTCTTAGGAGGGGAAAGGAGATCGAGTCAAATGTCACCTAATCTCACTTGGAGGCAGAGCGTGGTCTCGACACATATCACGTTTTTTTTTTCTACAAGTAAAAGGTGCAAATAATTTTACTAAAAATTTCATGGACATATTGGTTCCAGTAGTCACTCTTAATACCATGCATGAGTCTCCGTGGACTGCATTACAGTGAATATTCGTTTACGAATTTTGTTAGTCTCTATTTAAGTACTTTATTGTTCGATTTTCTCACTGTGATTCTATGCGTTATTAGAAATTTTGAACACTAGTCTCAACTAACCTTAAATAAAAAAAAAGATGTTGGTAAATTATTTTTCTAAATAAATGTTATGTTATCAAGCACAGATTAACTTATTTACGTTAAAACATGTATTTTAGACCTCACGATACCAAGTGGCAGGGAGGTTCGGCCAAAATTATCTCAGGTAAATTATGGATATCCCCATAGTGACTAACTGCTTATTTCTGGGTATTGCTATAGTACCTTACTTACATACCTACGTAACTTGTTCCTACGTAAAACTCGATAGTAAATACTAGAAAAAAAAATACCAGCTACTCATATCAGTTATACGTTGGGAAAATTTGTTAAAAATATCTAGTCATAATGTCATCTTATAAGTCTATACTCTCATTATTTATTTAATGTGTATATATATAGTAATAAACTTATTTGTATAAATTTATACACATTTAATAAAAAAATGCAACTTTGTGCATCAATTGACCGCCCCGTTGGTCGAGTGGTTAGCGACCCTGACTACGCAATCGATGGGGCTTGGGTTCAATCCCGATGTGGACAAGCATTTGTGTGATAAGCATAACCCAAGCAGCAATCATGCATGTTTAATACCCATAAAGCAGCTCATATATTACTTAAAGTTCTATTGCAGCCGTACAATGGTGTAAAAAGATGCTTTTATCGGTATAAAAGACCTTTATGAGTTTTTATACAGCCTAATGCTGAACAAGGACTTTTTTAGAGTTTCGCGTAAGCTTTAGGCGTTATATCTGAATATTAATACACTACTGTACAACTTTAAGTATTTTGTAACTCATTAGGCTTATTTTAATACTTAAAGCTGTACATTAGCTGTATTTTGTTTAGCACGGGAATTTATTACAGCTTTAAGTGTTATTATAGTATTACTCAACGCTTATTTCTGTAAAATGGGAGATGCAATCACTGTTCTACAGCTAATATTTATGGCGTAATTGTAGACTGTTATGCAGCCAATGGTGTTAAAAAATCTGCATATACAGCTGTAGTGCAGCTCAAGGCTGTATTACTGATTTTGTTATTTGCTGTTTTTATATCTGCATCGTTGATATCATGTGGAAAAAATCAAGAGGAAGATTGAAAAGGAATATTTAAATATTATAAATTACCAACCAAGTAATCGTGATGAAGATAAAGCTGAAAAATTACTAAATCAGGTAACCTACAATCGTCATTTTTATTAATGTTCAAGGAAAAGGGTTCCGTAACAAAAACATCAAAAAGTGATTGTAGATTTATTATTTTTTAGGCTTATCTTCTTTATTAAGGTTACTTGGTTGGTAATTTATAATATTTTAATGTTTTTTAATGTCATAAGACAGCAAACAAGCAGATGGGTCTCCTGATGGAAAGAGTCAACCATCGCCTATAGGCAGCAAAAATGTTAATGGTGCATTGCTATCTTGTGGTGAGGTCTAATGCTACATGCATAAGTTTACCGGCCCCTTGCCCTCCAAACCGGAACATGACAGTGACTAGCCCACCGGTCGCCTTTTACGACCTGCCTGGCAGAAAGGCAATTGGTCTATTCTTCAAAGAATATATAAAAAAGAGTCAAAAAGAGAAATAAAAATCATTACACTGAAAAAAAATATATATATTTTATTTTTAACTTGCTACTATACGGAGTGTTACAAAAGCGGTATAGTAAGTCGAAAAGGGGTGACTTAGAGGGTCATTCTGAACAACTTTTGTTCAACGATTTGTGAAAATTCGCGAAAAACAATTTTGTTTTTCCATTATGAAAAATCACGTGACCAACAAAGTTTGTATGGAGAATCAATATTTTTTTCGCGAATTTCCAAAAGTCGTTAAATAAAAGTTGTTAAGAATGACCCCCTGAGTCACCTCCTTTCGGCTTACTGTACCACTTTTGCAACACCCCGTATATATGTATACTTACAATCATTTTAAAAATATTATATACTTAGATACAATTACAGGCAACAGAGTATGTGTTTCTCTTTGAAGAACTAATAATATTAAATCACAAGCACGAAATAACGTATTCTTCTTAAAAATATTTTTGTGATAGACCAATCTTTAAAGGGCTAGATTTTTCGTTCTTGATCAACTTAGTTATATCATTTTGTTTTCTTGACCATTATAATTCACCTTAATCCTCCCATAAACTGGATACGATGCAAATACAGTTTTGGCTTCTCTCAATTGTTTTTATTATTTTATAAGGCATATTTCCCTGAAAAATAAAGTAAAACATGATTGAAATACATATCCCGTAAGTTATAGTTAACAATAAGTTGGTTTAGTTGTAAAGTCAAACGACCGACATCAATACATCACAATAGCGAAACAAGGGTTCTTCAATTTTTGTACGCATCTCTAAACATAAGTTAAGTGATTAAAAGCCAATGACTGTACAATAGATTTATATAGGGACTTAGTAAAGCCTAAAGTGTATTTGGACGGTAATTAAAAGCCAATAGCGGTATAATAGAATAAAAAAGAGATTCAGTACAGCTATTTGCAGTATATCACCCTCCAAATACACTTTAGGCTGTATAACAAAGCGTCGCCATTATTGTGTATTGAAAACAACATTAAAGAACTATATTGTTAAATAAAAGATATATTTAGCAATAGCTAAAGCTATATCGTGACAAGCAACTTATATTGTGATCTTTATGCCTTTATATACAATATTGTACCATAAATACTTGTTTATTCTAACCATAAACACAAACACTTACCGTATTTTGCAATGATTTTATTTGTGTTATCTTGATTATTTCGTTGGCGCGTAAATATTTTGATGTAAAACATATATCATTTCGCAGTAAATTAGAGTTTGCACTTTGAATACACCGTTCAATACTGCTCCAAGTCCAAGAATTTATCGTTTCTTAATATGTTTTTAATTATGGCGTCTGCAGATACGTGATATAATTAATGTTATACAATATCAAAAACAGATTGTTACTTTTTATCATTTCAAACACCTATTATGAACATGTAGCTATACGAGAGAGTATATTTAGTGTTATAGTTTCATTATACACCTAATAAAAGCCTATAACAGCTTGTACAGCTATTGTGCAGCCTATTTAACTCTTAGCTGTACAAGACAGTTACAAGTGAGTATCCTTAGTGTTATAGTTTCTTTATACACCAAATAACAGCCATTGTACAGTTTATAACACCTTGTATAGCTATTGTGCAGCCTACATAACGCAATAAGCTGTATAACTTGGGGCCCTTTTTGGTGTTATATCGGCTGTAGAAGCGCTTCTACAGCCTTTGTACGGCTTAGTATACAGCTTTAAGTTTAAAAATGAACCTAAATGCAGCCTATATACAGCTTAACGTGCTACTTGGGAAATGTTTGTATTTCCGGGTTTGGGTGTTTATTAAATATATTCCAGTATTTATATATGTATTTCTAGGTATCAGTATCTTTGACTAACACCCATAACATAATTTGTTCCGTGAATATTTATATTTATTTATTTATTCTTTAAATTTTAAGTCGCTAAAGCACATAGCACGTACATTTTGTGAGAAGAAATCATTTTAACTTCAGTAGTCTTCCACTGCATTCCTCTTAAGGCGAGGTGTTTTGACGCGCGTCAATTCTATAGGAAATGGGCGGCGCGGTATGCTCTGAAACCGTTGGAAAACGTGTTAATTTTCGGATAAATAAGTAAAGGACTTCAGCTGAAAACTAAAATTTAATATATTCTTTTTTGTATTTAAAAGTAAATATCGCCAATATAAAAATCATGTGGAAGATTAGAAATATTATTAACAAATTATTTGTTTTAGAAATTTTTTAGCCTGTTTTCGGAATTTTATATGATGAAGTAAAGTACATTCTATCATTTAATAAATTAGTACATTTCTTAGATAATATCTCCAGGTATATCGTGTATTTTTTGTAAAATTGATATTTAACAATTAATACAAAAAAAAACGTGTTTTAGTAAACCAGTTTTTCTCCCTTTTGTCCCGATGCCTCACCTTAACCGCTTCGCGGTATGAGTCGTGCAGTAGGCATGCATATATTTAATATTAAACTATTTATTTTTGTGGTTCCGTTATCAACATGGAACCCTTATAGTTTTATATTTCATACTTATTGTCGTGGGCACTTTGTGAAATGAAACACTATTTGTAATTATGTAAATGCACGTTTGCTGTTTGCACTGTATTCACTTTAACCATATTCATTCGTTTGCCTTTCCAAAACATACATATAAATTACATCGAAAGAATAAAATAAATCATTTATTCGCAGTAAAACTACTAAATACCGACTTCCCATTTCCTGTATCTCTAGAATAATTCTGCATCAGTTCCTTACTAAATTAAAATAAGACCAAGAAAAGATCAAATTTAGTAAAGAACCTTCGCTACAAAACAAGAATTTTCCAAATTGATTTAAGCGTTTTTGAGTAATCGGTGAACATACATACATAAAAAATATTCCGTCAAATTGTTACTTTCCCCTTTTTTGTTGATTTTTTTTTAAATTGATTTTGGAATCATGAGGCAGGTCGCTTAAAATATTTTCTATCTACGAAAATATTTTTTAATATAAGGAGCGATGAGGGGTTCATTAAATATCAAGTTTTAAATTATTTATTTTCATTAAACTCAAAATTCTATATCCTCGCAGCTAAGTTATTGTTTATGGATATGTAGAATAAGATCATTATACAAAAAATAGGGCGGCCTACCAGGTCAACTAGTAAAAGTCGCCTTTTATGAATTAAAATGTACTTGGAGAAGTCAAAAAGAAAATATTTCCATTGCGAACGTAAACCAATTTGAAATAGTGAGTACCAATCTGGCAACTACGAAACCTTATACTGTGCGTAGACTGACGCATACTTGCCCGACTTTACTTAATTAAATATATAGCGTTCTATGAAGGCAGATGCATTTAAATTTTAGTAAAGGTTGCAATCAATTCTCTGGAGAATAAGCAGTATTAGAAGTTGGTTTTAAAAATAAATAAAATATTTAATGACTGGCTCAGGTAGCGATTCGTGACTTAGCTGATAAAAGATGGGACCCAGGTCTTATTATTAACAGGATAATGTTACTGTTTTTCGTCCAACGTTTTATCGAGCAAATAAATTTTAAATCCACGTTCTTTGCCGTCGGCACTTAGTAAAGTTTCATTGTAAAATTTTTACTCTCCGTCGTCGGTACTTGTTGAAACTCTGTCGTAATTATTATTTTATTTTAAATTTTAACAGTTGTAGTATTTCACAATTTACAAACTATATAATATATTTATTTTTAATTAAATAGCCAACCAGTTTAACATTTTACTGTATCATCAGGGCTAAAAATTAAATTGTTAAAATAAATGTATTATATAGTCAGTGAATTTTGAAAAAGTACAAGTGTTAAAATTTAAAATAAAATAATAATTTCATTGTTAATTAAATAAATAAACAGATGAAACTATTACAACCATATAACATGTGGGGAAATATATATAGAGATTGAGTCAAAGCAGTATTGAGTCCTATAGTATGAGAGATGGCTAACCAATCGACAAGTCGGGTACATATTTAATCACGTATATGTTATGTTTTACGCAAAAACTAAAAAAGCATATTTCAAACAAATTGCCTGCCTGAACTCAGGACCTCTGTGTCTGTACCAAAGGCGGTATCGCTAGACTACTGACGCAATTTTGTTCTAATTTACGTTAATAATCATAGTTGTATAATATTATTAATACCTGTATTATTTATTTATGAGGTCACTTCACGAGGTCTTTATTGCATATTATTACTCGGTGGCTGACCAGTTAAGTGATATGTTGTCGGTATAATCTTTCACCACCTATTTTAGCTTCTTGCGGATCTATTTTTGAAAAAAAAATGTTTGTACCCCAGCTCTTCAACTATCTTTAAGCAAAACATCAAAATCGTTTTAACGGTTTTATAGTCGTGAAAGCCTAAACGACAGACAGGCACATTTTCGCATTTATAATAGTGTAAACTAGCTGACCCGCGCAGCTTCGTCCGCTAAAAGTAAAGGGTCATCAATATAAGAAATTTCATAAAGAGTTTCATCTCTTATATCAACCCTTTAGGAGTGGTTAAAAAAAATGCATGTTTAAATGTAGCCTATGTTCGATTCCCGGTTTTTCACTATTACCTTGCCAAATTTTATTAAAAACGGTCTTCTCATTTAGCAAAGAAAGCGTAGTAAACAGACTTTCGCAGTTGTAATAATAGTATGGATATGATAAGTGATTTACATATTGAAATAAAAAAAATGACTGCCTCCTGGTCTAGAGGAAAGTCTATGCGGCCCCGATCATGAAATCCTGGGTCGATCCCCGGATCGGGTAAGGGTTATTGAGATTTTTTCGAGGTTTTCTCGAAAACTCAAAATCTCAATAGGTCAAATTTTAAGTACCTATTTTTAGGCATTGGTATCAGAATCGAGAGCTGAACAATGCAACCCTCTTTCAGTATGACGTATGTATACTGTATAGTATTTTATCAGTTAACCTGTGTATCTCAGATATTTAAATCATGTTGTTTGGGGCTTGATCAAAATCGTGTTACTTGATCATAAGCATTATTTTTTTTATAGTATGAGATAGCAAACAAGCAGTTTAAATCATTTAATATATCCAACCGGTTTCGCTAATTATAGCTCCCTGATGAAGCTTTTGCCCTTATGAGCCCCCAGATTTTTTACCATAGTTATAATGTTTCACATAATTTTTACTAGTTATACAAGTTATATTATAAATAAATTGTACATAAAATAAAAATTTATATAATAAATAACTTGTAAAAATATAAGGCATAAAACTAGTGAAAATTGTGTAAAAAATTATAACTGTGGCAAAAAAATCCCTGTTGATACTATAATTAGCGAAACCGGTGGAATATATTAAAAAAAATCGACCATAGATTGTCTATATCATCTCTTATAAGTTGACAACTGACTTTATCCGTAAAGAAAATAATATGTACAATGTACAATGTACATGTAGTATTATCATTTATGTGTGTGTTTATTTTTATTAATTTATTTTTCATACTACAATTAAATAAATAAAAAATCGACCAAGTGCGAGTTGGACTCGCGCACGAAGAGTTCCGTACCATCTATAAAAATATTTTTATATGATGTAACTAAAAATTTACTTCATACAATAAAAATATCTCCGCAATTTTACCTTTTTCTGTGTTATAAGACGTAGCTTTGTACCAAATTTCAAAATTTTGAGTTCACGGGAAGTACCCTGTAGGTTTCGATTCCCTTGCGAGTTTCAAAAATTTGCGAAAATTTGCAGCATAAACGGCTGTATCTTTTGATTACATAGGTTTAGAAGTTTGATTTTTTCACAACTTTAATGGACAGTAGACCTGAGTGTTTTATATAAATTTCAGCTTAATTCCTCCTCGCGTTCCTGAAAAAGAAGGTTCTTGATCGACGGACGGACAACAATGTGATCCGATAAGGGTTCCGTTTTTTCATTCCGTGGTATGGAACCCTAATAAACGAATTTTGATTTGGCACACAGGTAGATGATAATCTGGCTACTTTTTATCCTGGAAAAATAGTTGTTCTCGCGGGATTCACCAAAAACTTTTATAATGCAGCAGGCTGCACGGTGCAGCTAGTTTTAATATTCTTAAATGGAGTTTTATCCAGTGACGACAATGGAAAGTATACGTTTCGTATTTTAGCATGCCCGTAGATTAGTGCTTATCCTATCGCATCAGCTACGAAATAGCAATATGTGATAATGAAAGTGACAGAATAACCGCTGGATCACACTCACGATCAAATTTATACCGTATATTTGCTAAGTCATTTTGCTATTAGGTAGACTTGATAGTCAACAGAAGAGCGTTACAAAATACAACCCACGAATTATTCAAAACAATAAGATGCCTTCTTGTTTACACTGAGTGATACATCGAACTGTAGGATGAAAGGATGATCTAAGGCTGACTGCAGTACTATAGGTTAGTCAGAAGTGGGTAGTATATATTTGACTGACTAAAACATAAGCAGTTGTATACATAACGCGTAATTTTCATTATAGATTGAGGAAACACACAAATATAATCTATTTGTGTGTTTCCCCCATCTACCGCGGACTTTACACTAGTGGCACGCAAGGCTATTCACGTAACAAAACTTCAATCGAATGGAAGCGTTTAGAGCTCTTACACACATAAACACGTTACAACGTCTTGGTGTACTACATCGTGGCATAATGTGTTAAGGTGCTGATCGACAGGCGAGCCTATACTGCGGTCTTAATGATCTAAGAGCCCTCGACACAAAACTTATGGCTAATTGCACTACATATAACCGCGGTATTGAGATGATACACGAGCGAGCTTTACCGACGAGCCATAAGACGGCGGTATAGGGTCGCTCGTCGATCAGGACCTTAAAGGTCTATCTATCGGCCATAAGTTTTGTGTCGAGGGCTCTTAGACCATAAAAGTCGCGGTATAGGCTCGCCCGTCGATCGGCGACTCAAGAAATTGTGTAACCCTAAATGTTTGATTCGATTGAAGAATCGTTTAATGAATAAGGCCCCAGAAAGGCAAATTTTCAGGATAAGCAAAATTTAGAATGTGAGAAAAAAAACTTCGTGGTAGGAAATGTTTTCAAAAGAATATTAGTTAATTTTTTAAGTAATTAATTAGTTAGGTGACCATGATTAATGAACAGGGACGAACAATCACCATCAGTTGAACTTGCTGTTCGTTTAGCCCGTCTTCTATGAAAAAAAAATGTTACTTACTTCTATTTAAACATATTAACAATGGTCCGGCATTTTTAACGGTGCCCAAAGGGCGGGGCTAATGATATATGGCCTGCCCATGGGCTCCATTTGAAGAATGGATAAATCTACTTAGCAGATTGTTAAAGACGACTAATTGGCCAAATAAATCACCAATGTGACTACTAGAAAGTAGAATTTTGCAATTTTTAACCCAGGTTTAGTCCCAGCGCCTTACTTATTCTTGGCGCTATAGTGGTATTACGTCTTGTCATTGTCGTGTTCCGTATCAGAGAATGACAGCTGGTAAACTTATGCATGTGATGTATTTCGACCACAAGGATAGCATGATAGCATGTACCATTTTTAGTGTCTATAGGTGATGGTGGTCCTATTGTCTCATTTCATCATGAGAACCACCAATTTATTCGCTCTCTTATGACAGGAAAAATGCGGTTTATTTACTAGGAAGAGGTTTCTTTTGTTCGATGACGCAAAACACTAGGCGATCACTAACAAAATAATATCAAAGTGTTATCGACGATGGTCTGAGCTACAAAAAATTAAAAACGAAGAAAGTAAAAGTGTGAACTGAATTTAAAATGTGAATGAACTTTAAATTAACTTTCATTTAAATAAATTTAATTTTCCACGAGTTTTCTGTTGTAGCTACATTACGTAAGCTATACATTAACAACTAATCATTATAATAGAAATTTAAATGAAAAAGAAAATTTTGTATTACGACTTAACTTATTTATTATGTGTAATGATATTTTACATTCGCGGCCAGTGTTCGTAATATTTATTTGTGAGAGAGAGAGAGAGAGAGATTAGGGCTGAAAGAAACTGTCAGTGTAAAAATGCGAAAGGACATGCTGCGTTGGTTCGGAGATGTTGAAATATTGGTAGATTAAACGTTAACATTACAGACATATCATGTGAATGCGTATGGCACTCGGTTTTCTACCTACCCTGTAAAGAACCCAGCGTGAAGATATATATGTATGTTTGTAGTTTTAGGTCGTAATGAGAGATCATTTTATTTAATTAAATCAAAAATAAATGCTTGTTTTATTTTTTACTTTATTTCATAGTAAAGCAAACAAACAGAAGATTTTCTTGATGGAAAGAGTTAGCAATGGCCTAATCACAATAGACGTTAATTGTGCATTGCTGCCATACAGTTTTGTTAAAGTTAGAATGTCACTTGCATAATTTTAGCGTCTACCTTATCCTCCAAATCGAAAAATGACATAGACAAGCCCTGACATTACAGCAGTAATAGTTTAGGCGGTGGTACCAAACCCGGTGATGATGGCCCTCCAAACGGAAAGAGAAACCATTTCCTATGGCGACCAAAGATGTTGATGGTACGTTGCAAACCGTGTGACGGGTTGGTAACGTCACATGCAGAAGTTTACTGGCTACCTTGCCTTCAAACCGGAACTCGACAGTGACAAGTGCTGATATTATTGCGGCAGGAATAGGTAAGGTAATAGTACCAGACACGGATGAGCCGTTGCAGGACTCTACCTAGTAGTCACGATGGTAGTGACAAGTTTGGCAGATGGTCTATTCTTCAAAGGGGTTCGGACCAACATGGAGGATATTATTCAATAAAATACAACTATGTCACTATATCATTTTACTTTTTACTATCATTATTTAAGTTTTTACCTATATCACAGTTTTTACAATTGATCTTGAACAGAACATTTTTCTAGGAATGTTTCGGTTACAAAATAAAACTTGTAGTGTATAGGTTTGTCTGTTCTTTGGTTTAAGCTGTTTAAAACAAGAGTGGTTTTGGGGATGAAGAGCTTTTCTCCCTAAAAACTACATCAAATACCGTAAATTGCAAAATCAGTCGATTTGTTTGAGATTTATTTATATTAAAAATTGTCAAAAAAATCTTTATTGACTTCGACATTTTTCAACCTATCGATTATATAGTTAAGTCTACATTTTAGATCTTAAGAATTGCGTTGAATGCACTTCAAAAGATTAAACTTTATCATCGTTTCCAAAATATATAGCTTTACAAAAATCAAAAAGTTTTATGTTTAACAAACTCTAATTTTTAAACTCTGAAATATTCTGTATTTAGGTTTTTGCTTCTTTGAGCTTAAAACACCTCAATTTAGCGAGAAGTTTTAATTATTAGAACAAGGTACATATAAAAGATAATATATGATAAATCGTATGGAAAATTGAAATGCATGAGCTTATACATGAGCTCTGTGAAGGTAAGATTTGGTGTCATCTTCTTTAGTAGTATAGGCGAAGCAGGGTTAGATAGCTACTTTATTGTGATCCACACTAATCTTATAAATGTGAAACTCTTTTTGTCTGATACGCTCCCAGAACTAAACTGCTGGTCTAATTGATGATATTTAGCAAGTAGATAATTGAAGACTCATAAAAAATCAAGTGTTCTTAGGTGCAAACGGGTCTAAATCATAATTACTGTGTAAAACATCCCTGATGATTCTGTAATCGGCAAAATTGATTAATTATATAAAATAATAATTAAAAAAACTAGAAGTTCAAGTGAGTTTAGTTGTAATACCAGCTGAATCGTGCAGCTTCGTCTGCGAATAAAATTTTTATCCCCGATTTCAGCCCCTTAGGGGTTGATTTTTGAAAAAATCTAACCTATGTTTGACCTCGGGTCTTAAACTATATTCATATAAAATTTCATTAAAATTGGTTTTGCAATTTAGCAATTAAAGTGTAACTGACATACATATGTACAGACTGACTGACACATTTATAAAATTAGTGAATTTTTTATTAAAATCCAATTTTATCAAGTGTAGACGATGAAAAGTATCCAATTCAGTAATAATACGTCAAAATTATATACGTAGTTATTATAAAGCTCAAACTTTCCACACTTACACATATAATGATACACGTAGTATTTCGAGAATTCAATCCACCTCATTCTGCATCGCCTCACTTGGCATTGGCCTAGTTGCAGACGATTCGATATTTGGTTACGACATGCAGGTGACGATCCAGTGTTATGAATATAATTATCATGTCACTTAACCTTTAATTTTTGATGCCTCGCTTACACACGTTTAGGCAGATTCAACGTCGGATGGTCTGTAATTAGCTATAGGTGTGCTTAGCTAATTATTAATTATTATTGTTGTAATTTTTAATTATGAAGTAATAATGTGCAAATACTATTCTAATGCTACTCTAGGTGACCAATTGGCTTTGCAAGTCCCTACCATCGTGGCTACTAGGTGGTAGAGTTCTGCATTTTCTTGCCCGGGTCTGATACCACCGCCTTGCCTATTCCTGCCGCAATAGCGTCAGTGCTTGTCGCTGTCGTGTTCCTGTTTGGAGAGTAAGGAGGCCGGTAAACTTATGCATGTGGCATTAGACTTTGCCACAAGATAGCAACGTACCATTAACACATTTGGTGTCTATAGGCGATGGTTGACTTTTCCATCAGGAGATCCATCTGCTTGTTTGCTATCTTAGGATATAAAAAAAACTATAATTCTAAAGTTAAAAATTATGTATTTTGGATTTTTTGTTAATCGTTACGTTGTAAAACGATATACAAACGTTATTAAATCGAATATTACAATTTGTTATATCACGGGATAGTAAATAAGCAGATGGTTCTCCTGATGAATGATACAACCATCGTCTATAGAAACTTAAGTTTAATTTTACATTGTTATTCGTGTGATGGAATTCAATAAGTTCACAAACAAAAGTTAATCTACCATTTAGACCGAATCAAGACAATGCCAAGCATTGACGCTATTGTGGCATGAATAGATGAAGCTGTGAGCAAACCCGGGCGAGAAGTTGTGTAAAACTATCCAGTAGTCACGATGCTAATGACATATATTTTGACAATTGCTCCCCTTGTACGAAGTTCCTGGCTAAATGGCCGATGGTCTGTTCTTTAAAAGGGCCCGGAAAACCCGGACTATTGAAGCTTCCTTTTAAATAATGTGTAAACGTAACAAAATTTTATGTTACAAATAATTTCAGCTTTAGTATTTGGATATTATGTAACTAAAGGAATATAAAATTTACTAAATACGTATAAGAAAAAAAATTAAATGATAAAACTAGTCATTTTAAATAATTCATTAGTACCTTTCACCTACAGCTTGTACTGCTTAGATTTAAAAAAAATATATGTTAAAGCATTAAAAATGAATTTTCTACGTATAATAATTGAACTTAGTTTATAACAGCTGTTATAGTTAAAAAATATTTTAAAGTATGAAAAAAGAAATATTTTATTAATCTTATACTCAAAAAATCAAAATTTGTGATCGTGTTTAACTATATATGGATAAAAATTAGAAAACCTTTGTCTAATGTTACTAAATAGTTTAAAAAATACAGTTTTTTTTATAAACTACGATGTACGAGCTGAATTATTATGTACATTTTTGTGATGTCTAAATAACAAATAATGTGGGAAAATTTGAAATTTAATGTTACTAAAAATGTATTTATAATAGAATTATTTCATTATTTTATCCACCATTAGCAACTTAACTGGTGAAAGATGTCGATCTGGAAATATTAGTGTATTTTGCAAGAGATTAATCGCTTCATCGTAGTTATTTAGTATTTTTATTTACAATATTTTTTACATAATAGCAAACAAGTAGCTCTCTTGACGGAAAGAAACAACCATCGCCAATAGACACTAAAGATGTTAATAGCGCATTCCTATCTCTGTGGCGGAATGGTAGCGTTATATGCTTAAATTTACCGTTTACCTTATTCTCCAAACCGGAACATGACAGTGACAAGCTATTGCAGACTCGGTAAAGCGATAGTACCAACCAATGTAGTCATGATAGTTGTGACATTTTTTGTGGCAAGTGATTTATTCTTCAAGGGGGCTCCAGATCAACACAGAAAAAATTATAATCAGTAACTAACATTATCCTTTATATAATACTAGCTGCAGCGTGCAGCCCGCTGCATTATAAGTTTTTGATGAATCCCGCGGGATCACCTAATTTTTCCGAGATAAAATTAGCCTATGTACTATTCCAGATCATCATTTACCTGTGTGCCAAGTTTCATTCAAATCCGTTCAGTAGTTTTTGCGTGATTGAGTAACAAACATCCATCCAAACATCTATCCAAACATCCAAACTTTTGCATTTATAATATTAATGTGCTATTCCAGATCATAATCTACCTGTGTGCCAAGTTTCATTCAAATCCGTTCAGTAGTTTTTGCGTGATTGAGTAACAAACATCCATCCAAGCATCTATCCAAACATCCAAACTTTCGCATTTATAATATTAATATAGATTTTTTTTAGTCAAACTAACATGTATTTATCGTGTAGACCGTAGCACATTAAACTTTCTGCTTGTTCAATATTCTTAAGTATAAATGTGTCATGACATAACACGTAGACTATGGACATTCCCAAAAATTCCAAACTAAACAGTCAGAAATTAAGGCCAATATAGGTCGTTATAGCGTCACATCGTGTCTCATCGTTTACCCTTGCTGCGGCAAAACCCATTGAGATGAAAATAGTGACGTGTCATTACGGCTATCGGAAATCACTATTGATACATAGTTTTTGTTGTAATAAGCTTAAGCAATGATGCAACACCTATTTTTACTTTTTAGCAATTGCCCTCAATTCGACCAAAATACTCTGTTTGACCATAGATTAAAAACAAAATCTCTTTTATATTTAACAACAGACTTTTTCCATAAATAAAATAACATAACATATATGTGTAATATTATGATAGTGCCAAACGAATGGTCTACCATTGATTTGACACTATTTTAATCTATCTCCGTTGGCGTAACTATCGTAAAAAGGCGTTCAAAATTTTTGCTTCATTTTTTATTATATATTTATCAACCTTGAATATATTTTAAATACTGTGAACGCTTTGAAAAAGGGCTCTAGGTCCAAAAAGACGCTATTTTTTTTTATTTATAATAGAATTACAAACAAGCAAATGGTTCTCATGATAGAAAAGAGAAGAGAAAATAGTCAATAACGATTATCTATTTCTAGCGATAATCGAGACCAACGGCTTTACGTGCTCATCCGAGTCAAGGGAGTGGTAAACACACCACCCGCCAAATTCCGAACTGCCACTTTTGCCCGACCCGGAGATGGAATCCGGGATTTTATGATCTAATCCGAATAGCAAACTTAGACCAAATGTATATATATATATATATATATATATATATATATATATATATATATATATATATATATATATATATATATATATATATATATATATATATATATATATATATACATAGTTAATATCCATAACACAAGCAATAATTTGCTTACTTTGTGGTTCGATCAATTTGTGTAATTTGTCAAGCAATATTATTATTATTTACTTATTTGCATTGCTTAGAAAATGTGTTTATTACTGAGATTCTATACAAGAGTTTTGTTGAATCAGCCATATTGTTTATCCAGTGCCTCACAGAACACCCACTTGAGTAAACCACCAGACATTTTTGGCATGTTTAATTTCCGTTAAACTACTAGTTCTCGCAAATGTCCCTTCTATGGAGATTACTGAGGTTGTTGAACGATGGATTAGACGTATTTTCCTTCTTTTCAAGTATGATATCATGCGTCTATATCTACAATGTCATGTAAACTACATATCACATAGCCGGCATTAAAGTTACGAGTTTATCTTGATAAAAAAATGATTTTATATTCACAAACAGTACTGTTTTCAAGGATAATAGGTTTTTAACATTTTTGATAGGTGCGGTAACACAATGTTGATCTAGCTCTTAGGATTCTAATTGCCTTAAGAAGATTATTGTCGATATGTGTAAATTTAAGTACGAGTATAACTTAAGCATGTGGCATTAGACCTCGCCACAATTATCCCGGCCTCCTTTGAAGAATAGGCCAACTGCCGTTCTGCCAGGCAGGTCGTAAAAGGCGACCGATTGGCTATCGAGTCACTACCATCGTGGCTACTAGGTGGTAGAGTTCCGCATTGTCTCGCCCGGGTCTGGTACCACTGCCTTACCTATTCTTGCCGCAATAGCGTTAGTGATTGCCACTGTCGTGTTCCGGTTTGAAGGGTAAGGTAGCCGGTAAACTTATGCATGTGCCATTAGACCTCGCCACAAGATAGCAACGCACCATTAACATCTTTGCGGTCTATAGGCGATGGTTGACTCTTTCCCCCAGGAGACCCATCTGCTTGATTGCTATCTTATAATATAAAAAAATAAAGATATTTATGGGAGATAAGGGAGAATACCAATCTGTTTTACCCATTCCAAAAATGTTTTTAGATAAAAATAATAAATAGAATGCCATTTGGTCTAAGTTTGCTATTCGGATTAGATCATAAAATCCCGGATTCCATCTCCGGGTCCGGGATATATATATATATATATATATATATATATATATATATATATATATATATATATATATATATATATATATATATATATATATTAGCCAATAATACTGATACATAGAAAATACAGTCGTTTTATCATTGCTTTCAAACACATATGTACTCCCCCTGCGTCACTATAAATTTTCGAGATAAAAGTATAATAATAATAATATCGCTAGACATATTACACAAATCGATCTAACCCCAAAGTAAGCAAATTATTTGCTTGTGTTGTGGGTGCTTGTCAACGATACTAATACATAGAAATACATATATACTGTTAGATACATAATAAACTTAAACACCTTGACCCAGAAATACAAACATACATATATGCTCATCATATAAATGTTTGTCCCTGTCAGGAATCGAACCCGTACCTCATCGATTCATAGTAAGATTCGCTAACCACTCGACCAACGGGGCAGTCCACTAATCCATGCAAATATTATAAATGCAAAAGTAATTCTATCTGTCTGTCTGTCTATCTCTTTATCACGCCTAAATCATTGAAACGTTGGATGAATATATAAAGATAGTTAGTGAATATATAAAAATAGAAACCCAAGAAAGGACATAGGATATTTATATCCCGGAAATCTACAATCTAAATCGGGAACGGGGACTATGAGGTTTTTATTTTTGTGTTAAAACAAAACTGTGTAAAAAAGGGTATTATAAAAACTCAGATTATTTGGAAAACAAACAAGCATGGGATTAGTTGCTTCTCATATCAATCTCATATATATGTTTTATAATTTCGTAATATTGTGATATTGCGAAAAGATATATATGAAAAATAGACAAGCCCGCTGAGTTTCTTGCCCCGGATCTTCTCAGTGTGTGGCCGGGTTTCCGATCCGGTAATAGTTTTAAAAAATTGTTGACGTGTCAAAATAACTTGTAAAATTTGTGATTGAATAAAGTTTTTCTGATTTCTGATTTCTACGCGGACGAAGTCGCGGGCACAGCTAGTAAAAGTATAATCTACCTAAGCGCTCATCTCAATCGATGCAGTGCTTTCTCAGTACTAGCACGGGACAAATTACATGAATTGATTTAACCCCAAAGTAAGCACAAAAATATTTACATTTAACAATGTGTACGGGACAAATTACACTAACTGCTCTAACCCCAAAGTAAGCTAATTATTTGTTTGTGTTATGGGTGTTAGTCAACGATGCCAATACATAGAAATACATATATAAATACTCAAACACATTTAATAAACACCCAAATCCGGAAATACTCTTATGCTCATCACACAAATGCTTGTCCCCGTCGGGGATCGAACCCGAGCCCCGTCGATTGCGTAGTCAGGGTGGCTAAACACTCGACCAATAGGCCGGTCAAGATGTTATATTCAAATAAACCTTCACCGGCACTTTTGACGAGTCGACATTTCTAGAATTACTGCCGGATCGGAATGCGACCAATGTAAACGATCAGTAGGTGACGCTAGACCAGTAAACGCTAATTTTGTCACTATTGTCTCTACGGTGACAAAGTATTGTGACAACTTATTTGTGTATGGCATTGCTTTTCATATTCCTATTGCTGTCACATCATTGAATATCACTGTTGTGACTACGAGGTGTTTTACTCTTACGGGGTCCAATTGGTGCTCAGATTCACCATGATTAATCCGTTTTTCGGCTGGTGAAATGGGCGTCAATACCTATCGCCGCATTCTCCGATTTCCATCAATTTTGGCTTTAAATTGCTATAACGAGCTTCTCTGGTGTTGGTATTTATACTCGGGGATACTGAATAAAATATCAACACGAGACTGTTGGCTGTTTTTAAGAATATTCTACATATAAAAATGTGGCCAATCAGGGAATCAAACTTAAGATCTGCATCTAACAGACCAATGAGGGAATTTTACAACTGTTGAAACGGAGTTGTACTACACACTGACA
The DNA here is from genome assembly GCA_036924255.1 of Apodemia mormo. NCBI lineage: Eukaryota > Metazoa > Arthropoda > Insecta > Lepidoptera > Riodinidae > Apodemia > Apodemia mormo. Next base: position 40,436,176 of record JAUPFN010000002.1, read on the forward strand.
ATTTAAAGTACGAAACAAACTAAAACAGTATTGAATTGTCCCTGTGCCTCAAATTACGCCAAGTTTTTTCACATCAATGGCGTCACATTACACATTGTGTTAATTTTTGTAGGTTAAAGATTTTCCCATTGTATTTCATTTTTATTATTATTTGTTTTGTACTTTGAATTTTGCAATTTACTAGTAGTGCATCCATTGAGCGCCTCATTGATGACTTATTTCTAACTAGCGTTTGCTCGCGGCGTTGCTCGCATTAAAAGTTATTTTGCTATCCCCCGGGAACAGTAGATACAATTATTCTATTATTTTTATTATTATTCTATTATTCTGTATATAAAGGTATTCTTTATACTTTTCTGTGCCGCTGAAAATGTGTATACAAAATAACATGATAATAGTTTAGGTAGTTAAGACACAAAAGTGTAACAAAAAAAGTTAAATTCAAACAAATGAAATCATAAAATGAAAATTTAAACAGGAACTTTTAACAAGTCTGCATTTTTGGAATTACTATCGGATCGGAACAAAAAACTAAAAAACGTTTTTAACAACTAAAAATTGACTGGATCGAAACCAGCAACCATCTTAAAATGGCTAGTTCAGTATCAGTTATGTCATAATGTTTTTTTGTTAAAAAAGTCAACATATAGGCTACATATTATCACGCTATCATCTACGGGGGAGGAGCTGTGCGGCGTAAAGGAAGTCCGCGCGGACGAAGTCGTGGGCAACAGCTAGTCTGAAATATATCAAAAAAGTGAAGTATATGAGCTATACCAACTCTGCCAACAGCTCTACCAACGGGGCGATAATAAAATCAAATAAATATTAACGGGACAAATTACACTGACTGATCTAACCCCAAAGTAAGCAAATTATTTGCTAGTCAACGATACTAATATAGAGAAATACATGTATAAATACTTTTACATGCATAATAAACACCCGAACCCGGAAATAGAAACATTTATACACATCACACAAATGCTTGTCCCAGTTGGGGAACGAATCCGAGCCCCGTCGATTGCGTTGTCAGGGTCGCTAACCACTCGACCAGCGGGGCGGTAATCAATGATACCACTACGAGCAAAGAACAATCTAAACGCAAACCGTATCTTAATTAACCTCACTACTTTAACGCATTTAAATGTAATTTTAGATCTTCTATACAAGTAAATAAAATTAGAGTATCTGTAATATTAAAATAACCGTTTTTTAATGTATGGATATGGGCACGGATTAAATGGATACACCTTTCAAGACAATTTCTTAGTTTGTCAGTGTAGCTTGTAATTACAAACAGAAATACAGTTATAATACTTACCAATGAAATAAAATTAATTCAAGGGTAATTTTTAAACCTTGTCATCTCATTCGGTACGATAAAACAGCACAATATCATTTATTTCTATTTTTTCACAATATGATGTAACCCACAAATAGGTATATAAAATTTTTCACAGTAATAGGAGCGTTTGCTCATATGCACGGCGACACGTTTCCTTCCCAATGGCGTGTCTATTAGTATTCATGTGATCTGTAGATATGGATGTATACACGGTACATATACGAAAATAACATTTTTTTTCACATTTTTTGTCTGTCTGTTTGTTTGTGCCGGCTAATCTCTGAAACGACTAGACCGATTTCGAGAGGACTTTCACTGGAAGATATCTGGTGTAATAAGGAGTAACTTAGACTACTTTTATTTTAGAAAATTTACCACGCGGATGAAGTCGCGGGCCCAGATAATTTGAATATAAATTGAAAAATCTCAAAAACTAAAAACCAAACAAAACTTCATGTTAAAATAAATAATGGAAGTAACACTAAAAAATAACAACATCGCATATATTATTCAAATGCAAATATTTTAATTGCAGGTTTTATGGATTCACGATTAAAATATTCAAATATCTGCAATTTATTCTCAATTCGACAATACTTGATACATCGTCGTGCTGGTGATTTTAAGCGTTTCCTGTCAAAAGTGTTGTAAAGCCTTTTAAAGGAAATATAAAAATAACTATAAATCGATAAGAATATAATTTAATGACTAATATTATTGACTTACAAAATTATTTGTACTAAAGGTCACCTAAAATAGTACCGCAAGCAATGTAAATATCATAGAATAGCACACATGAAGGTGGCTCGTCTCATAGAGGGATGACCTTAGGCTAACGGCGCCAAAGATATTAATAGTGCGTGGCTATCCATATGGCGAGACAGCAAATGCCACCTACATAACTTTATCGGATCCCTTATTCTTTAAACTAGACCACGACAAAGACAGCAACCATTGTGAAGGAAAAGTCGAAGTTAGTGTCCATCGCCCCTTAAAAAATAAATAAATTGGAGGTATTAAACCCACTCGAGACGCTGCAAACTACGATCACCAATTATGATTTTTTGTTGCATTTGCAACGGTAAACCATTATGATTTTTGTTGCAGGATAACCGAAGTTTTAAATCTACCATACGGTAATGCTATGTAGTAGTATCTTCACGCCAACTTTTCCGAATTGGAACGCAGATGTGCAATAAGTGCACTCATGATTAGCTGAAGACATTTATTATATCATGTGATAAATGGAAAGCCGGACACTAATCTAATTCCGGGCAACGCTGTTTTTATTAGAAAACTAAAAAAAAGCGTTTTGAATTGCCTGAACCACTACCACAGAGACGATTAATTTTTAAAATGCATATCGCTACTGGGATCCATGCCTATTGCCCATAGCCACGAATAATTAGGCCATACGGCACGCGAATGGCAATATCTTCAGAAATGATAAGGCCTTAGATAAATATTAAAATTGTAAATACCGTTAGATTATGTCATTATAATTAAACTTAGTGATATTATAAAACTGTTATTCTAACCTAACAAAGTTATAAACTTTCTAGGCTTACTGAAAATTTAAGGTTTTCACAATATTACAACATATTATATAAGGTCGGGGTAAAAGTATTTTCGTATTGTTCATACAAAGGAAAACATTTTTTTTCGGTATATTTTTTATTTATTAATAATATGTATGTGCCGTTTTGATCGATGACTTGATGCCATCTTGTGGGTGTGCCATGATCCCATTCCTGTAGAAATTTTAAGGTTTTCTTTAAAAAAATCTGACAGGTAGTTTTCACAGTGTTCTTTTGAGGTTAGCTTTATGCTTCCTAAAGAGTTCTGCAATGACCGAAACAGGTAGAAATCTGATGGAACAAGGTCAGGGCTGTACAGAGGATGCATCAACATATCCCAGCCAAGCTCTCTCAATTTTTGCTGGAATGGAAACTCGTTGCATTAGTTTTCTCTCAGTGAGATTGTACGCAGACCTTGGTAAATGACGTAAAACTATTTTATGATCAAAATCCAGTTTTTAGCAATATTGTAGCTACTAATATGTCGTAGACTTGAAACGCTTGAACCACATTTGTGCTTCTCTTATTGATACCGCATTAGGTCCGTAAACTGCACAAATTTTATTCGCGGCGTTCGTCGCATTTTTACCCTTTTTGTAATAAAACTTTAAAATGTAGCAAATATCTTCGTCACATACGTCCATTTTCCTTGCTTGAAAAACAATTGAAAAATATCGGGAACTAGCTTTTTTTTATTTATTGTATCTTCAGAATTGACCGCTAACCACTCGACCGCGCGAATTGGTCGAGTGGTTAGCGATCCTGACTACGCGATCGACGGGGCTCGGGTTCGATCCCCGACGGGGACAAGCATTTGTGTGATGAACATAAATATTTGTATTTCCGGGTTTGGGTGTATTTATATTAAATATATTCTTGTATTTATATATGTATTTCTATGTATTAGTATCGTTGACTAACACCCATAACACAAGCAAATAATTTGCTTACTTTGGGGTTAGATCAGTTAGTGTAATTTGTCCCTTGAATATTTATTTATTATTTATTATTATTCAGAATGTCACATTTAATAGTATTAAAACCAGTCATTAGCATTCAGTACAGCCAAAGAGGGTTTGACTACTAATAATACATTCAAAATACGAAAATACTTTTGCCCCGACCTATTACAATTCATATTGAATTCAATATTCCCAAATTAATCTCGCAGAAGATAAGTAACACCTGGTTCAAAGTTGACATGAGAGTAAGTTTAAATTAATTGGATACAATAAAGTTATTTGGATATAAATTAATCGCTAAAATATGAGGCTGATGAATGCATAAAGATAAAAACCTGCCAAGAGTGTGTCGAATCGTCAACTGGAAAATTTTTATAGTTTTGAATTAAATGCGTAACTAAACGGATTGAAGTCAAAACTATGATACACGAAATCTTACTAATATAAAATATATGAAAGTCTCTATTTATCTCTATGTATACGTGTGTGTATGTGTGCTTACAACTGCTTCATACTGAAGGGGTGTGTGTGTGTGTGTGTGGGTGTGGGTGTGTGTGTGTGTGTATGTGTGTGTGTGTGTGTGTGTGTGTGTGTGTGTGTGTGTGTGTGTTCAAAACTTCTTCACACTGAAGGGGCTGGACGACTGAAATTTTCTATACGGAGTCCCCGTATTTATTCCCAGATTTGGCTTATACGTAAGTTTTTAACACAATATTTGCTAGCTGATAACACTTATTACTTTTTATTCCGGGAAATTTCAATATTCCAAGATTCACCAAACAGTTAGTTGCGCATTGAGCTACCCGTCGAGTCAGTAGTGACAGTGAGGAGAATGACGACTAGCAGTGTCCTATGATAAAAAATTTAAATTAAGTATACCTAATCATTTCATAGTTAAAACAAAAGATTTTTGTTCGTAAGTTTAGCACAATCAAATCTATATTCATTTTGTAACACATCAAATCAATATACATAAGTATATTGATTTAAATTCAACGGAGAATGTAGAATATCATCGATACACCATTATCACACTAATTATCATGATCAATAAAATCTATTCTGTAAATCCATATTAGATAGAATAAAACAAAAATAACATATTAGATAGAATTTGACCATCCCGTTGGTCGAGTGGTTAGTGAACCTGACTAAACATCAATGGGACTCGGGATCGATTCCCAACAGGGACAAACATCAGTGTGATGAGCACAGATGTTCATATTTCTGGGTTTGGGTGTTTATTAAATATATTTTAATATTTTATACATATACGTATTTCTATGTGTTAGTATTGTTGATTGACACTTATATTACAACCCCTATGTCTAACCCCTAAGTTTGCAAATAAATTGCTTACTTTGGTGTTAGCTCAATTCGTATAATTTGTTCAGGGATATTTATTTTTTTATTTATTTATTAGAATTTAGTGTACGAATACAGAAAGTTGAATTCCGTTTCCCTACATAGGTAATATGGATCAGGATTTAGGAACGTATTATTGTTCCCATGAATTACAAAATCGAAAATATGTTTTTTTTTTTTATTATCGATAGGGAAGCGCTTGACCACGACCTCGCCTGACGGTGAGCTAAGATGCGGTCTAAGACGGAACGCGCTTCCCTAGAAGGTACCTGTTCACTCTTCTCTTGAATTTATTTTTTATACTCGCCGGGGGACACAGACTCAGGAAGCATGTTCCAGTCCCTTGCAGTTAGAATAAAAAATGTCGAGTCGAACCGCTCAAATTGTAAAATTAGTCCCAATAGATTATAAAATTTAAGAAATATAAAATAACTTAAAATAGAAGAAATTGCTAATATGTAGACGGCGCCAACGGGCAAATGGATGAACCGAATTACATTTTTGTCATTAGTATTACGGAACCCTAAATATTTATGAATTTACAAATCCGCTTCAACGTAAAATCAATTCTTTCTAGAACGCACGCTTACATTGCACGTAATCAATTTGTGATACCAGTTTTCAAGATATAAATTAAAAATTGTTTCAATTAAAATCTCATAATATTTTGTACCGCTGGCGGCGCCGTGCTCGCAACATGAATAAATCAATGGAAGAGCAAACACCATTGCATACTTCCGGGCGATATCTGTCTTATTTTATAGACGTTTATACATAGGGCTGGCATTTAATATTTTTTACTGTCGAGCGATTATCATTATTGGTCCCTTTAAATAAATAAAATCTGTATTCCTGTCAAATTAAAAAGTTATTACTTTACCTTCTATGGAACTTTCCTAATTGAATAACAAGACATGTCATCAAGGGCGGATCCAGAGGGGGTTCATGGACCCCCATGACCCCCCCAGGCAGCAGTCTAGGTATGGATTTATTAGGATTAGATAAGGATTACAGTCTATCTTGAATCTCATCACACCTGAACCTCAAATATGGGACCCCCCCCTTGAACCGAAGGTTGGATCCGCTCTTGTATGTCATCCCTATTTCGCTACATGTCATATGATAGGAGAAAAAACAAGTAGAAGGCATTCGTGATGAAGATATAAAATGACCTATTTATTTTTGATTGATTTTGATAAATAATGCATAACAGCCAATGTGCTGAAAATGTAATGCCACGTGCATTAGTTAACCGTCTGCAGTACTATATTTTATACCTACTAATATTGTGTTGAACACCAAAGATGTTAATTATGCACACATATTTAAATTTACCGCCTACATTCCTAACCGGAACATGTTTGTAACAAAAACTGACGGCACTTCAAACCTAAACACGACAATGACAAGCAATGTCACTACGAAGACTTGCGTCTATCGTCACAAAGGTTCGTGAAATGACACGATAAATGCAGATGTGGCTGGCTATTATCGGCTATTTTCGCGTACATTCCGGACTGCGTGTGCCTTAGCGCTCATAAAGCTTTGAGACGATAGACGCAAGCGCGGCCCCAGCATTAGGCAAATCATTGCAAAACTCTACAATGTACCACTGGCTAAAATAGCTTATTATAAGCTAAGTGTATATACGTCATAGACGTAGCCATGGATTTCGGACAATTGGACGTAGTTACACGAAAAGGATCCAATCCACACAAAATCATTTTACAAATATTGAAGTTTGAAGTTGGATATTTTTTTTATTTTTTAACGTGCCATACATGGGGACTAGTTCTGACGTTGTATAAAGTTATAGAGAGCTATTTTGGCTGAAATGTTTTTTACTGGCCAATAGTATTGATGTTTAGCGTCAGTTTGGTGCGCTTAACTCATTTTTGACCATATTGTGGGTTGGATCCTTTTCGTTTACCGTCCAATTTTGAGACAAATTATTAAGCAACCATAAAACCGCAAACACAACCCTAAATAAAGCCACGTTAAACCAGAACAAATTTCAAAACACGTTCCTAGAATTGCGAATGTTCAAAGAAAAGAAAGCATAATATTTTTTTATTATAATTTCAGAGATTGTTACTTAGAATTTTAATTAAAAAGTTCGTCACAATATGTTTTTAAAATAAAGTTAAAACAATAATAACGATTAAAAAAAAATACGTATTCTAAAAATATCTCTACAAATCTAATCTTAATACAGTAGAACCTCGTTTAGCCGAACCTCGATAAGTTGAAAACCTCCAAATCCCAAAACAATGTGTTGTTCCCTTCCCTTCGAATCCTAAAACCTCCAAATTACCAGAAAACTCAAACCTCTATTGGTCGAAATAATCAGTGTGAAATAATCCCTCCAAGCCATTTTGGTACATATCTTCCCTCCATAAATCGAAATTTACCTCTGTATCTCGAACATAGAAATGTTTTAGTTTACAACCTTTACAACTCTATTATTTGAGACTTGTTTAACCTCTATAGTTCAAAGAAAAATAAGTTACGTTTATCTTTACTCTGCAGCTTGAATTTTTATTTATTTTACCTCCCTAACTCAAAATTTATAAAAATGAATCTCAACCTTAGTCGAATCGAAATCCGCCTAAGTCGAAATTCTTATTAGTCGAAATTCGATAACTCGAATTTTTTAGCGTCTCTCTTGATGTTCGACTTATAGAGGTTCTACTTTATATATAAATTACGTGTCACGTTGTTTCTCCGCAATGAACTGCGAAACTGCCGAACCGACTTCAATGACATTTTGTAGATATCTACTGTTTGGTCCAACTTAAAAGATAGGATACTTTTTATCTCAATAACCCCACCCCCCTCTCAAGTGTCCCAACAAAATATTCAATACTAGCTGTGCCCGCGACTTTGTCAGCGTGGACTTTTTTTTAAAAAAAATGTAGCCCAAGTTACTGCTTATTACATCAGCTATCTGCTACTAGTGGAAGTCCCATCAAAATCGGTCTAGCTATCCCAGAGATTAACCGGAGTAAACAGACAGACAGATGGACAGACAGACAAACAAAAATCGTAAAAAGTCTTATTTTGGTATGTGTACCGTGTATACATCCATGGTATGCATTTAGTTAAAACCGGTTATTTTAATATTACTAACAGACACTCCAATTTTATTTAATTGTATAGATTAGTAATTTGTATGGCAATACAACGTTTGCCGGGTCAGCTAGTTATATAAATTACATGTCCGTCACGTCACGTCACGTCATTTGCCCGCTATGGATTCCTAACTACTAAACTGAATTTAATAAAATTTTTGCAGATATCAACTTTTTGGTCCAACATAAAAGATAGGATAGTTTTCATTTCAATTAGCCCCACCTCCTCCCCTTAAGTACCCCACCAAAATATTAAATACAAGTTTTTTTTTTCTGTATTGAATATTTTATAGGTTAGCTAGTATTATAAGAAATAAGAAATTTGTTAATTTTAACTAGCCAATTCTCGCATATGCCCAAATTCCGCAAGGACATTGGTATAAAATATAGCTTTCACCACTCAAGAATAATGTAGTTTTCCATCGGAGAAATTTTTTTGTTCAAAATTGCTTCAGTAGTTACGGATCTTGACAAGATTTCTAAAAAAAAACTTACAAGTTTTTCCTTTTTTATTCAACTTAAACTTATAATTTGAATTAAACTATTTTTTATAAACCAAACATGAAATTGACATTTAATAGATCCAGGCGTTACTTTGCGGAAATCCATAATTTAAAAAAGAAATTATGGTATTTAATTTGCAAATTTCCGCGAAATGTTATATGGAACTGCCGTGATGCAACAGAAATGAAAGGTAGTGTAAGGAATAGGGCAAACTTATCCAAAGTCTGAAATTATAGAAGACCACAGCGGCACAATAATCCACCCACAAGCAAAGGCAAGTAACACACAAGTTATGTATTCAACGCTCATTTCACTTCGCAACCGAAGCATTTTCAGAAGAGTTTAATGATTCACCCTTCATAGAGTGAAGTACCTTTGATTTCTGTTGCATCACGGCAGTTCCATATAACATTTCGCTGAAATTTACAAATTAAATACCATAATTTCTTCTTTATGTGAAATCGACAATTATTTACTATATTATTGGCGATATTTTTTGCCTTTATTTAGTGGATTTAGACGAAATTTAATGAAAAAGAAAGAGAGAAGAAATTATATACAGTCCATTCGTAATAATAAGGCCGAAATTTTATGATCGTTTTCTTTCGCCATTTCGCTTCTGTACATTCGCCCACTTTTTTACAAAAACAATTTTGTATACCTTATACAAATTTCAGGTAAGTAAAGTCACGGTTTTGATTCAATAGGATTAAATTGATTAATCTATCTTCTACCAAATCACTAATAATTGATCAATAACAAAAATTTTGCTTTTGGGGACAATATTGTATATTTAACGGTTCATTGTTCGACAGTTAATGGACGCGACAAATATACTTTTTAGCGACAAAATGTTGGAGGCATTGTTTACAATGATAACCCAATTACTGTCCACTTCAGCTTTAACGCTTTGAAATAAAGGTGAAAATATATTAGCAAATAAAATTGTGTGGGTTGGTTTTTGAATTTGTTTATTTTTTAAGGCGCCGTGGCTTTCGAGAACAACATACACCGTAAGGGTTCATTGATTTTGGGTTACCATTACGAAGGACGAAATCCTTGAAATTATTCGGTAATAATTTCTCCGAAATCGATAATAAGATTACTCGATGCATTAAATAAGACGTGACCTGTTTATAACAACATTTATTTTTACCTAAATTGGCTTTTGGTAATTAAAATGGAGTTCTTTGATATGCTAGATTCAAAATGTTGAACATAGTTCGAAATTAAATGAAACAATTCTCCGTTTTGGTACAGGCCTGTTTTTTAGAATAGATAGTAATAATCTACTTTATAGCAGTTAGTAAAAGGTGAAACATACACACCATTATCATTATGGGAATAAGTTTATGAATTGTGCAACATTAGGGGGCTTAGACAAATGACTATCTATATATTAATGCGTGATGGAAAACCTTTGGACCCCTTTTGAAGACAATTGCGCGAACGGTGGAATATGATATTTGGCACAGTTAAAGATTACATTGCAGAGGACTACAGAAACCTAGTATTTATAAATAAAATCTATTAGAAATACATTAAATTAATAAAAATAAACATTACTCACTATATTCATGTGACATACACGACAATATACACACATGTATACTATTTCCTTTATGGCTAAAGTCAGTAGTCAAATTTAAGAGATTTTATTGCTTACTTTAAGGTAAAATTTCGGCCACAGGCCATCACTAGTAAATATTTTTTTTTTTTTTTATAGAAGAGGGGGCAAACGAGCAGGAGGTGCACCTGATGGTAAGTGATCACCGCCGCCCATGGACATCCACAATACCAGAGGTCTTGCAGTTGCGTTGCCGGACTAGTAAATATAAATACGATAACAGAGTTAGAAACGAATAATTGGATTGGATTAACATTAGCCGCGCTAAGTCACGTGGTCAATCGTCATCATTATGGCAAGTTGGTTGACATTGGTAGGTTTAGGTTGGTAGTCACATTGGCTTTATTTTTTTTTCTCATCGAAAAAAATAATTGATACAACGACCGTGACAATAGTTTCATATTGGATAGGAAATTGTTTTCGTTATAACAAGTTTAGATATCGTTTCGCTATGAAGTGATGCTACTTTACCTAATTCCCTTTTTATGGGTTTGGATTACCATAGCGACAGTGTGTGACATTGTCATGTTCTCGTTTGGAGGGAAAACAACCGATAATTGTATGGTAAACTTGTGCATGCGGCATTTTTTGATTGGATAAGTGCCCGATTGGTGATAGGCTTGTCACCTATCACATTGTGGGACTAAGTATCTTCAGCTAATCGTGGATGCATTGGTTGTAAGTACCTCTGCCTACCTCTTCCAGGGTATAGACACGTACATACGTTAATTATTTAAATTTTCAAACTATCGTTTTAACGAAGCAAACTAATAACAACATTGTAAACATATAGGATTATTTTTATAAATTTTTTGACACTTAACGGTCACAAATACTATAGTGGCCACAATCTGTTCTTCTACCTAAATAGACAAGAGTAGGTTTTAAAAAGTGAATTTGAAATTTTTTTATGAAACTTGTACTGTTTCCTAAGTTGAAGTATACCTAATTTAATCCAAAAAGAACGATTTGATATCGATTTTAGTTCCCGAGAAATTCGTGGACAAATATACAAACATATATTCATACACTTAAGAAATTTAGTAGGTTTATATGTACCGGCTTAAATGCCGAAATAGGTCATCGTACTCAAATATTGTTCAATTCCAACAATATTACATAGAAACATGTTAAATTGATAGCCTCCATTTTTTCACCGGTTGAAAACAGATCGAAAAATAAATATTTCAAGGCCAGCATATTTTAACACAATCCCAGATTCAGATACGGATACGATGTGTAATTATGCACGTAATATCTCATGTGATCCCGTAACTGCAATATCGGGCAAAGAGATATTGTGTCATCCCGCGGTGAAATTTACGACGCCGCGCCAACACGCTCGTAACTCCTTCACTCCTACTCCTTCCTTCCATGTTACTGTAACGGGATGTTATTAGAGAAGAAAATCAAAGAAATTATTTAATCTGTAATTATAAATTAATACTGTCACGTGTTGCTATATTTAATAATGTGGTTAAAATAATACCATAATTAATAATACTAGCGATCGCCTGTGGCCGAAATTCGACCATAAACTAAACTATAAAATCTCTTTTAAGTTTGACAACTGACAGATGTAAAAAATAGTATCTGCACATGTGTGTATAATTTCATGTATGTCACATGAATGTAGTGTGTGTAATATTTATTTTAAATATTTTAACGTATTTCCAATGCTTTTTGTTAAAAATATTAAGTTTCTTCAGTCTTCCACAATATATACTTTAACTGTGCCAAATTTCATAATCCACTGTTCGCGGAATTGTCTTAAAAAGGGGTCCAAAAATTTTCCTTTCACGTATTAATATATAGATACATTTATAACACTGTACGGATAATACCGTATCGCCCACATTTCCGATTAGGTATGTAGAGGTGCAGCAAATGTAACTGGTGCAATCACGTTTATTCAACAGTATCAGGCGACTCATCAACAAATCAGAAAAATAGCTAATTTCGAACAAATTATGTTTTCAGGAAACCTAAAAAAAGTATATGGAATGAATTTCCCTACATGAGATTCGAACACAGGATCTCTTGTGTATATAATAAAGCCAGTACTGCTAAACCATTGAGGTGACGTTGATAAGCGGATATCTGTAGCTTTTTGGCTTTTCATGGTAAAAGACATCCGCTCCTCCGTGTTAGTGCTCCTCCTAGTTTGAAAAATAAACCTTCTCTCCCGTTCTCCAAAGCAATTCGTAAGAAACGAACGATTGGATATGCGAATGTCTACCATCGTGGCTACTAGGTGTTAGATTTCTGCATTGTATCGCCCGGTTCTGGTACCATCGCCTTAACTTTTCCTTCGGTAATAACGTCATTACTTGTCAATGTCGTATTTCAGTTTGGAGGGTAAGGTAACCGGAAACTTATACATGTAGTATTGAGACCTCGCCACAATGATAGCGACGCACCATTAACATCTTTGGTGTCTATAGGCAATGGTTGACTCTTTACATTAAGAGAGCTATCTGCTTGTTTGCTATCTTTTCAGTCTTCAAATACGAGAATATGGCGAAGAAAAATGATGTGGTGTCGCGGGACACCAGGTAGGAACGAACTTCCTTCGGCTAAACGGCACTACTCGCTTGTGTACGCGACTGTCGCGCCTGCGCACGTCTCATTTAACGCTTTTATTCCACGCATTTTTCTTACGGTTTTACTACCACATTTTTTTCAGTTCGGTCGCGCAGCAAAATTCCTATCCCCTCCAAGCCTGCCGTAAGGAACTTCGTTCCAATAATTTATAATTAATTGCAGCGGCGTGCACAGGATTATGATACTGAGTATTCGACGGAGTACTCGGCCACAAAAACTTTTTCTTTTATAGATTTCAGCGGCGTGCACATGATTATGACACATTTTATTCATTTACTTACTATTAATTAAAATCATCTAAAACGTACGAACGTTTTATTAAAATATCTGTGAATGGCAAGTACAGCACTGCTTTTCTGCCTACAAGGAGCGCACGCGCCTGATTAATTGATCTATCTAAACATTTTTTAAAAGCAGATGGCTCACCTGATAGAAAGAGACAACCATCGTCTATAGACATTAAAGATGTTAATGATGCGTTGATATTCTTGTGTTGGGGTCTTAATGCCACGTATAAAAGTATAGTTTACCTTATCCTCCAAACCGGAACACGACAGTGACTAACACTAACGCTATTGCGGCAGAAACAGCTAAAGCGGTTGTAAGATCCGGGCGAGACAATGCAAGACTCTACCACCTTGTAGCCACGATGGTAGATTCTCGTATAACCAATCGCTTGTCTCTTACGAACTGCCTAGTAGAAAGCAGATAGTCTATCTATTCTTCAAAGGTGACTGACTCAACCAACACGGGATAAAGGTAGTCCCTCCGCCTGCCAGATTGGAAAGAGACACCGCAAAATGCTGCATAAAGAAAGAAAGAGAGAAATTAAAAGTACATAAATATGTTTATCACCTCTGAGGGCTAGTAGTCTTAGTTTTGACTAAATGAAAAAATGAAAGTTTTTGCTCTAAATCGAACCCGGGACGGGTTTGATTTAGACACAAAAACAAGTTGGCCGAGATTGCTTAGTGTCCAGTTGGCGATATGCTTGCCACCCATGACATTGTGGGACAGAATATCTTCGGCTAATCGCCGGTGCACTAGTTGTACCTCTGCCTACCTCGTCGGGTATACGGGCAAGAAGATACTACTTTTTATAAATGTTTTTAAAAATGTATTATAAATACATTAAAAGATAAATGTTTCAAGGCCGTTATAACATTAAAACCAGACCCCAGATATAATTACACACGTAATACGTCATATGGTCCCGTAACTGCAATATCGGTCAAAGAGGTATTGTGTCATCCCACCCGCGGCTCGGGATTTACGGCGCCGCGCCAACACACTCGTAAATCCTTGCTTCCCTTTAAGGCTTACTTCCAATGTGACAGTCAAGAGAAGCTATTTGAAGAAAGTTCTAAGAATTATATTTACTAGTCCTTTGGTTGAAATTCGGTCATAATTTTACGACTCCATTTGAGCATGCTTTAGCTATAAACAAAATAGTATTTGTGTGTATATTGTAATGGGTGTCAAATGAACGTTAGTGTGCGTAATGATTTTATTTAATTAAATGTGTTTCTAATGCATATTATTTAAGACTATTAGATTCCATCACGTAAACTAACTGTGAAAAATTTCATACTCCCCCTTTCGCGTGATTGTCGTAAAAGTAGGGAATGAAAAAATGTTTTTTTTTTTCTTTACTTATATACAAGGTTACTTTTAAATAATCCGGCCAAATTTTAAAATTAGGAGCTAAATATTAATTGAAAGTGCGTTTTAATTATTGTTGTAAAATGATTGGGAAAGAATATAAAAATATAAATTTAAAAATATCCCACTAAATTCGTAAATTGGATGTACCGAGTCGAGTGAATCGGCCACTGGGTGGTGTGTATGTGGGGTGCGAGAATTTTTTACACGAATTTTTTTATATAGAAGAGGGGGCAAACGGACAGGAGGCTACCCTGATGGTAAGTGATTACCGCCGCCCATAGACAACTACACTACCAGAGGTCTTGTAATTGCGTTGCCGGCCTTTTAAGAATGAGTAAGCTCTTTTCTTGAAGGTCCCTAAGTCG
The DNA here is from genome assembly GCA_036924255.1 of Apodemia mormo. Taxonomy (NCBI): domain Eukaryota; kingdom Metazoa; phylum Arthropoda; class Insecta; order Lepidoptera; family Riodinidae; genus Apodemia; species Apodemia mormo. Next base: position 40,451,324 of record JAUPFN010000002.1, read on the forward strand.
TATCCATTTGAAAAAAAATCTGTCGATAGCTGGTTCCACAAAGGAGTGGTTCGGGGCAAAAATGCCTCGAGAATCGCACGGTTGTGGATTTCCAGACATCGAGATGGTAAAGATCCATCTTCGAATTTTGTCGCAATGTCCGATGGTGAAATTCGGCAGCAGGAATTAATCCAAACAGTTCCTCGGAACATTCCCCATAGTAGATCCAATAAAAGATGCAGAGTGATGCCACATCTCTACGTAACGCCAAAGAATCAAGCCGATTTGAAATAGTCTCGTCATCGGCAATTCGAGCCACCCTACGTTAAATTCGACCAAAAGGAAGGAGCTGGTACTGAAGAGCCCCCGCCCATAAATGAGATCTGCGCTACATTTTTACGTAATTTAAATTATATCTAAACACTATGTTTTTTTGTGTAGGATAAAAAGGAAGTACTGAATTTTTTAAATTACTTTTTATTACATAAAATGAACATATTATCGATTCTGAACATCCTCTAAAAATTTGTTCGGATTTTTAAAAGTAACCCTATATAGATTGTGTATATAAAATGTAACGCCTCAGGGAGTTCTATCACTGGTAACTGAAAACACAATTGATAACAGAATCGTAAACAAGGTTACCAAGTTGCAACTAGAAACATTTTTATAGCAATTGACCACATATGAGCGAGCAATGGGCTACCTGAGCAATCACCACTGCTCTCGGCCATCATCAACAAAAGGAGTCAACCGCTAATGCTATGCCGAACTCTAGAGAAATAGATAATCCTCCTAGTAGAAATACCGACGTGAAAGCTCCTTGGGAACATCGTGTGAGGGAAATTGTTCCAGAGTTTTACTATTTCAGCCAGGAATGTCCTTGAAAAGCGAACAGTGATAGATGACCAAGCTTTAAGGTGGTGTGGATAAAATCTTACACTACGGCATATAGTACGGAGGCGGATAGTGGATGAAGGTACTAATAATAATTCAAAGTTCATCAGAGCTTTCCCCATTGTGTAACCGGTAGAATACACAAAAAGAACCAATTTCTGTGCGAAGATTTAACATCATTATCAAGGACCTATTTCATTATTTCATCTTATCAGATGATTCAATCAGCGCCGCTCCAAGGTGGTGGTTGTATACCACATCGGCGCTGGTGGCTGTAGAGCCTAATTCGGGATCCACAACAGTGACCACAATGATGACAGGTGGTATTACATTGGGATTTGTGAATTGTAATGTATTGGTATGTAGATTGTGTTTTATCTTCCATTTTTGGGCTAGTACCTTCAACTAAGCATCGTTGTCAGATTTAAGGCAGTCAGTAGTGGATTTTTTCTAATGACTACGATCATGTGTCATCCCTTCCCAGCAAGAGAAATCAATCTCAAAGAAAACCATTTCATGTTTTTTACCGTGGTTAGGCTGTAACGTCCCTAACAGCCATTTAAAATCAGTTAAAACGGTAGCTACTCAACATATACAATGATTGATGATACCATGTATAATGGAAAATAGAAATTATGTTTAGGGCATCTATCCACCGATATAAACACTTATACTTAGAACTGTTTTGTAATACCTCCCAATCAAGACGCAAGCATTTCAATTAACAATCTTTACTTGTCTTTACAATCTACACTTATTCATTAATTAAGCATTAATTTCAAGTAGCTAAATAATAATTTTAATTGTGAGAACTTAATTTTTGAAAGAGATTTCGACAGAATGTATTGTTACTGAAATTAAATAGAAATAGATATTATAATTAATACGAGTAGTAAATATTTAAAAGAAAATATAGCGTCACTGTGGTTAGTAAGGTTAAAGTGATATAGGATATTGTAATCGTCGGTCGATTACAACTAAAACAAATGTATATCCTGTTGCATTTAAAATTAAACTATATTCTCCGTGCAGCTCCGAGCTCCTTTCGAAGATAGTCCATCGACCTGCCAGATTAGAAAAAAACACCCCTAAATACTAATGATACGTTGCCACCCATGTGACGGAGATGAAATACCATGCATACATCTACCGGCTACTTTACCCTCCAAGCCAAAAACGACAGTCACAAACAATGCCGCTATTGCAATAGGTATATATTAGGTGATTGTAACGACCCACTTTTTGCCCCACACTAATATGGAACCAACTGTCGGCAGGGATTATTCTAAACGGATATGACTTAATTCTTAAAATACTGGCAATACAACTGCAACATCTCTGGTAGTATCATAGAGATGATGATGGAACATGAAATTTGGCACAGTTAAAGTTTATATTGCGAAGGACCGTAGAAACCTAATATTATTAAATAGTACGCATTAGAAATACATTAAACTAATATAAATAAACATTAACCACACTAGTCGCCATATTTATGTGAAATACATGATACACACATGTATACATTTTCTTCACAGCTAACATCTGATGTTAAAAGAGATTTTTTGTTCAGTCTATGGTCAAATTCCGATCGCAGAGCGGTCGCTAGTTTAATAAATATGTATATGTTTAAAGTGAAGTATTTGTTACATTTACCTAATAATAAAGTAGCTCTATTCTAATTAATATGTAAATATGCGAACATCTGCTATAAACTATTTATATCTAAATACGCTACATTTCAAAATACAATTCTAAATATTTTTGTTCTTAAAAGGAAGCTATTAGTAAAGAAATAGTACAAACATGTAACTAACTGACCTTACAAACTTTATAAAGTGATCAGATTTACACTCATCGCACACTGCCGACGAAATATAGACTACCGTTGCTAGAACTGCACAAATAATTAAACCCTTGAATTATATTATATTTATTTTCATTAAAGCTTTGGCCCTAAACGACATTTTTTTGGGCTTAGTGTCAACGCTTTACCTATAACAGACAAGTTGACCAAATTTGAAAAAACTGTTTAGTAATCAAAATTTTTTTTTAATTGAAATTAAATTTTACTGCGAAAACACTCTGGACTGTTATGGCGTCCTAATGATATCACGCGACGGCAATATCTACATTACATACTCTATGGTTTCTCTAAAAATTTAACGTCAAGATGACCATTCACCATGGTATGACGTAATACTTCCAGATTTATGTTACTGTCACGTAACTTAATGTTTATTTTCGCCGAATTTACATCTTAAAAATATTTTTAATCCTTATCTTTTATAACAAATATTTACGTTTTTTTCACTCCATATCATAATTAATCATTAACTAGAATATATCCGATTCATTCATATAGACACAAGCTTATTGCCGCAATAACATCACTTTTAATAATACAACTCACATTTGTGTTTTTTTTATTTTTTTATTTTGCAATAACCTCTACCGCCAGTCTTACATATAAGCATGCTGATGACTACATCATGAAGTTGACTACTTTTCTACACTACATCACTACAGAAAACTGAGCTGCTACTGGAAAGTTACTACAAGAAAGTTCCTTCAAAAAAGGTCCTTATGATCTTAACCCAAATAGACAGATACTAAACTACAAGGCAATATTGTCATATATAAGTATTGTAATATGTGTTCTTAGATTATCTTAAAACTATAATGTGTGCTAACATTTGAATTATAGTAGGTACGATGTGTAAAAACAAACAGAGCTTGAAGGCCGATTAGTAGGGTTACTTAAATGTTTCATAGAAGAATCGTTTGCATCGCGACATGGCGTAGCAGCATTCTTTGTTAGATCATCACTACATTTTCAACAACTACACAGAGAGTAACGACCCGAAAGATGAGTAAATAGGTCGGTGACATTATTAAAAAATCTGTAAACGGGGGTAACCCTTTACAGTGCAGTGCAGTGAAGGCAATCACTGAAAATTCTCGCTAAATTAAGGTATTTTAGGCTCACAAGAGTAAAAACTATAAGCATAGATTTTTTCAGTTCAAATATTTATTTTATTAAAAATGGTAGTATATTGTTTTTTGAAACGATGATCGATTTTAATATTTTGAATGGCATTCAACTCAATTTTTGAGGTCTAAAATATTGTTTTAGCTAAATAATCGAAAGGTTGAAAAATTTTGAAGCAGTGTCAAAAATTTTCGCTATTGATAAATCCCAAACAAATTAACTGATTTTGATCCAATTAACGGTAGGTATATGGCGCCGTTTTTAAAGGATGATAAGATTTTTAAGTCGATCAGTGTGTTAGCCTGAAAGTTATTTCAAAAATATTAAGTAAGTTTGCTAAAAACAACGTAATTTTAACATTTAAAAATTAGATTCGATTTTGATTTTTGAAACAAGAAACGACGTAGTTTTTTTAGTACTAAAATATCGTAGAATATCAAAAAATTATTGGTTGATAAATTTTATCTCGGGAAAACACTTTTTTCAAAATCTTTCATCAACGATTACTCCCAAACAGACAAACCGATTTTAATGCAATTCATGCATTACTCTAAGTTTTTTGAGAAATAGAGCTGATTAGTTTTTGTACTCAATCGCCGGTCGGTAAAATATACCACCCATCTCTTCAGTCAACAAATCATTGAATCGTGGTGAACGGGAAAATCTACTGACGTTTGGTTGATTCTTTCTAACCTACAAGGAAACCTACGTGAGGATTTTTTTTTTATATCATAAGATAGCAAACAAGCAGATGGGTCTCCTGATGGAAAGAGTCAACCATCGCTATAGACACCAAAGATGTTAAATGGTGTGTTGCTATCTTGTGGCGAGGTCTAATGCCACATGCATAAGTTTACCGGCTACCTTACCCTCCAAACCGGAACACGACAGTGACAGGCACTGACGCTATTGCGGCACGAATAGGTAAGGCGGTGGTACCGGACCCGGGCGAGACAATGCAGAAATCTACCACCTAGTAGCCACGATGGTAGTGACTCGATAGCCAATCGGTCGCCTTTTACGACCTGCCTGGCAGAACGGCAGTTGGCCTATTCTTCAAAGGAGTCCGGGACCAACACGGCGAAGGATGTTTTTTTTTTCTTAAATATTATCTGTGTAATCAGTTTTACAGACGAAATTTCGTTAAACTCATATATAAAATTAAAAAACATGCTCCCGGCAATCAATACATTTTTTCTTGTTCTGTTCAATTTGTCAAATAAATCAATAAACTGACACTGAGTGAATGGGAAGGTTATTTACAGTGTAACAAGGAGGTGATAAATATATAAAGTACCGTAATCCCTGATTACATCATGAGTAAGAATCTGTGGTTCGTTCTCAATAATTGTGGCAGTTCAATCTTGAATCTTATTATATTTTGAAATGGTTTGTTTAAAGTTAATGTTATTTAAGTCAGGAGGACATGACTTCAAATATGCTGTAAAAATCTCTAAATATATATGATTTTAGAAATGACATACTTTGCGTAAAATTAGCTTTTTTTTCGGAATGTCTGTATCGCTGTTGATCTTATGGACCTCACTGCTTCCAGACTAGAGTGCTCGGTCAGTATTTACATTTTGTTTTGGGCTGTATATCTACCGCCCAACGTTTATTTAGGATGGAGTCGTGAAAAGTAAGACTAGCAATACCCGGTAATCGCGAACTCTTTTGATTATTTCTGGATCATTAAAAAACTATAACTTAACCTTTACTGTAGGTGTATGTACCTCTATTGGCCCGGACTCTTTTTTATAAATAGACTGTCTACCTCCTCCGAAAAAATGTTTGTAATTGATCAAATATGTCACTATAATCGTCACGCCTAGGTGCTAGAGTTTTGAAACGTCTTGCTTCATAAATATATCCATACTAACAGAGAAAAAGACATCAACGCATAAAATTACTAAAATCCAATAAAAAAAACTTAATAAAATATCATATTCTTATAACACGTATATGTGTCATTGTTTTTACCATTTTCAAGTAGGTATGGTTAGTTTAAAATGTTAAATAGAAGATTGTACATGGCAGCTTATATAAAATATTTAAAATCTCATATTTTAAATATAGCGATAGCTCTTAAATCATATTACAAAATGAAGGATTTAAAAAGAACGAAGTTTTAATTATGTAAACTATATATAAGGATTATTTCTTTAAGATTAACTATTGTATCATATTTATACCTAAATATATTTGTGTACAAATAATATTTAACTTTTTCCAATTCTTACTTTTTATTAATCTATATTAATATTGTAAATACGAAATTTTGGATGTTTGGATAGATGGATGGATATTTGTTACAATAACATTAATACTACTAAACGGATTTGAATGAAAGTTGGCACACCGGTAGATTATGACCTGGAATAGCACATAGACGGTTTATCCCGGAAAAATTAGGTAATCCTGCAGGATTTGCCAAAAACTTTCATAATGCAGCGGGCTGCACGCTAAAATATAAATTATTCAATGTTTGCTATAAGAAATGTATGATTTCAAAATGTTTTCAAATTACATAATGGCGGTGGTTTTTAATTCCACAGTATATTTTTATGTTGTCTACCAAAGAACTCGGTCATTTATTAAACGAATCGGAAAATTCTTCAATTGTCTAATTATTTGGGAGGGTAAATTTACCATTTGGGCACATATATATTTGGTAAAGATCGGAGCCAGGTTTCCAGGGATATAGGAGACTAGCAGTCGGTTATTACAGTTTTACTGTTTTTAATTAATTATTGTAAAATTAGTACTGTTTTTTAAAAATTGTATATAGTCTAAATCAAATAGGCTAAAGACTAGATAATGAGACAGTCTTAACCTATTTAGATAGGTTCTCTCCGAAAACATTAAAGCTATAGATTTAAGCATGTAGGTACCTCTTATGATAAAAGTGAAACAAGCAGTAATACAAATCGAGTTTTAGTCCATTGATTTATTATAATATATCCAAATTATTTATCTATGCTGAAATCTATTAAAATGTATAGTGATCCTAATATATTTTTATTAATTTGACATTAATTAATTAATACAATTAGTAATTTATATTATCTATAGGTCAGTTTATAATAGCGTCGGGTTACAAAAATTTCACGGACATATGGATATCTTCCAAAATACCTCTGCAAAAAATAAATTTAAATAAATTTTGTTTATTATTTTTTAAGTCATTTCTTTTTTTTTTTTTTTGATGACACAAGCTAACGATTCTCGTGATGAAAAGAGAAAACCACCGCATATTAAACACCAAAGGGTAAGTAGTAGCGTTGTGATCCGACTGACTACATTGGAATGCCACATGCAATGCTACGGTTTACGTGCTACCTTACACTCCTAATAGAAATAACACAACTCGACAGCAACAAGTACCAACAATATTGCAACAGGAATAGGTTAGATTTTTACTAGCTGGTAGAGTTCTGCGTTGTCTTGCCCGGGTCTGCGCCTTACCTATTCCTACCGCAATAGCGTCAATGCTTGTCACTGTTGTGTTCCGGTTTGGAGGGTAAGGTAGCCGGTAATCTTATGGATGTGGCATTAGACCTCGTCACAAGATAGCAACGCACCATTAACATTTTTGGTGTCTATAGGTGATGGTTGACTCTTCCCACCAGGAGACCGATCTCCTTGTTTGTTTTCTTATCATATATAAAATAAAAAAAATAAAATAAAAAGAAGTCTGTGGTACAATGCACGCTCTCGTAAAGACGAGACGCCTCAAAACTTTACTACCTAGTTATTAGTAGTCTCGATGTCAGTGGCTTTTGTCGTCAAAGTGTATTAGCCTTTTCTCGCTCTTTTACAAGCAAGCCAAGCAGTTGATCTATTTGTCAATGCAGGGAATAATTGGATGATTTTTGCGGGATTTTGAGTACAACTCTACACGGAGCCCTAGCCAAGGAAAAAAAGGTTAAGAAATGTATTTAAAATATGAAAACTATTTTCCCCCGTGTTCGTCCAGGCTGTTTTAAAGAATAGGCCAACTGCCGTTCTGCCAGGCAGGTCGTAAAAGGTGACCGATTGGTTATGGGAGTCACTACCATCGTGGCTACTAGGTGATAGTTTTTTTTCTACATTGTCTCGCCTGGGTCTGGTACCAGCGCTTTACCTATTCCTGCTACAATAGTGGCAGTGCTTGTCACTGACGTGTTTTGATTTGGAAGGTAAGGTAGTCGGTAAACTTAAGCATGTACATTAGACCTCGCCACAAAATAGCAACGCAACATTAAGATCTTACTTTGGAGTCTATGTGCGATGGTAGGCTTATTCCACCAAGAGACTTGACATCTACTTGTTTGCTATCTTATGATATTTAAAAAATATTTTGGCAAATAAAAATATTTTGTTTTGCAAAGATTACGTTGAAAAAACAAATAAAAATACTCTCAAACACACTCCATCATATGAATGTATGCTTTAGTGAAACTGAAATTGAAAATATCTGTTTACGAAATAGAGCAATTCTTACATTAAAACAATGCCGAATCCTTCGTTTAAGGATTTCAACAAAATAAGATTTATTTTCACTGACACCCACAAATATGTAAATGCCTATATCGACCTTATAAACAATGAAATTAAAACTTAAATCCCTCACTTTAAGGTATATTTCTGATTGTTCAATAAAATGCCCCATCTATTTTATAATGGATCATACATCACGACAACCTACACTCAAAGCCTATGTTCATACGCCATAAATTTGATACGTCCTTTTACATACGGTGGGGTGACCGAAACTCGCGATTCTATCCTTTAACATTATAAATAACACGAATGTGGACGACACATGTAGTGAAATGTGGTTTAAGCCAAGAGTTTAAACGTTCTTTGTGTGAATTCAGCATATAAATCTATGATAGTGTCGAGATATGTAACGACTACTGGTTTTATTGACTTTTTATTATATGTGGGTAAAATGGTAGTAAGAAAAGTATGTAACAGTATCTACAAGTGAATTCAAAGGTGAAAGAATAATTTATTTTAAAGGAGATTGATAAGATCGGCCTCAAATTGCTACAAAAATATAGCATCAGTCTAAATTATTAAATTAATGTAATCTATATATATATTAATATTATAAATGCGAAAGTTTGGATGTTTGGATAGATGTTTGGATGGATGTTTGGATGGATGTTTGTTACTCAATCACTCAAAAACTAGTGAACGGATTTGAATGAAACTTGGCACACAGGTAGATGATGATCTGGAATAGTACACAGGCTATATTTTGTCCCGGAAAAATTAGGTAATCCCGCGGGATTCACCAAAAACTTATAATGCAGCGGGCTGCACGCTGCAGCTAGTATACAATAAACCCATGTTGCAATTCAACGGTCATTTTTAATGGCGAGTAAACATTAAAGGGATTTTAGTTGGAAAGTCAAGAAAGTAATCAAACTTGTACGCTTTTTCTTATTTCTAAACCAAGCAAAGATTTTTCTTATCTACCATAAAGTTTACACTTTCTATTATTAATGGCCAACCAAACAAATTAGAAAAATGTCGGATAGGTAAGACGCAAAATTTTAAACAAAATATTGTATTAAATGCAACAAAAATGAAAATATTTACTATAGTATACTATAGTCGAAACTTACAACACAGAAGGTATAGCCTAGGAAGGTATAGCTTAAACAAGCTACTTTTAGTATCATCCTAAAGAAATAAAAAAAACAAGTGCTATCTTTTTTTCTGTGAATGAGTAACAAATATTTTGCTGTAAACAAACGTTATTAATTATTCAACTTTTAAGCAGTTAAATTCAAATAAGCTTCATGAAGAATAATACAAAATATATATAATATGTATCTATGTTGACGATATTTTGTGACGCGAATGGCTCGAAGGTTTTTCGTGAATTTTAACAATATAAAAAGTATCCGTGATACAATTTACATTTCAGAAAAAATTAAAAATGTATAATAATACTGTAAGCACCTTTCAACATGTGTAGCTTTTGAGGCCAACTTTGTATGAACCCCCCCATCATTACCCTTTGTATAGTGAAATTTGTCGTTATTCTGATCTTAGACATATCTTAAAAGGCAAGCGAAAGCTTTTTTTTCAATAATATCTTTTTACGTTTTTACAATATTTTTTCGTGAATTTTAACAATATAAAAAGTATCCGTGATACAATTTACATTTCAGAAGAAATTAAAAATGTATAACAATACTGTAAGCACCTTTCAACATGTGTAGCTTTTGAGGCCAACTTTGTATGAACCCACCCATCATTATCCTTTGTATAGTGGAATTTTTCGTTATTCTGATCTTAGACATATCTTAAAAGGCAAGAAAATCTTTTTTTTTTTTCAATAATATCTTTTTACGTTTTTACAATAATCTTTATACGTTTCTACACGCTTAATCTTTTCAGAATAGATGCAGTGGACAAAGTAGTCTACCCCAATGTCAAGGCAGACTTGCCTTGACATACTACTTTCATACAAAAATGTTCAGGAGACCCTGAAAACTACCCTCGTAAGGACATAATTGCTTTGCAATAATTATTCTATTTAAATATTTATTTCATTTTACATAAATTTAACAAGTTTTATCGATATAATTTTTTTTATTACAATTATAATAATTGTGGATATTATTAAACTTAATAAGTGTACGATTATAATCTAGGCAATCTAAAGCTGTGTAAAAAAAGGTTAGTAGATATGACATTTCAGATTTGGAAGATAAAAAATCTTAGCATTGATTGTTCTCATACCAATCTCTCATAATTATTATTGTAATTGTTTAAAAATTGTATTTTATATATATTTTTAATATTTTTGTATGTTATATTTATCCATAAATAAAAAAAAACTTGTATAACTGTTTGTATATTCCCATTTCTAAACGCATTTAGATACATATATTAACGAACTTACGCGATAAATAGGAGGGACTGAGGGGCAACACGTATGTTGGGGTATAATTTCCCATATAAATACATATAAAATATTTTTGACTGGGGCTTTTAAAAATACACATAGATATTTTGATATAGAAGGCTTCGTAAAATCTAACAAAATAGTTTGACGACATGTTTTTCTCCCGCAAAATTTCCAAACCCAAAAAAACTTTTTTTATTCCTTGTTCTGTAGAAATTATGCTCTTCGTTAGAGTCCATATTTTCTGCAATTTGTATTTCAATTATTTGAACACGTACATTAGCTAAGCAATAGTATGGAGCCGTTAAGTTAAACAAAAGATGAATCAGCGAAACTTGAAAATCGCGTAACTCCGGGTTCGCGTAAGTCGGGGTAGCGTAAGTCGAGGTATTACTGTACTCAATATGGAACAAATCGTAACATGGGCAATAAATTTCCTTATTTTCATCGCGTCATTATAAAAAACTTTGAGTATTAAATTACCTCACTTAAAATTTATATTTCTAACATTCAAATCGTAAATACAATTAGACATACGCACGCATTTAAATATAAGTGTGGACTATACTTTACAAACGAGCTAACATGCTCACAATCCTTCCGTTAAGTTGTGTTAACACGAGCCTCAGTGTCCATAGATCTCCTTTGTAAAGAATACTATGAGGATGGGCGATGGCACGTACGACCAACTTTTCGTTCCGTAATTTATATGTATGGTGAGGGAGTGAACACACATGGAGCTCTAGCGGATAGAGTTCAGAGTACTTCGGTCCGCGTTTTTTGTAATCCATGCAAGTCTTCTGATAATAGTCCATGGCTGGCGGTGATCACTTGTCATCAGGTGAGCTTCCTGTCCGTTTGCCCCCTCTTTCTATAAAAAAATGCGGTAGCAAACCAACTTTGGCTACATATTTTGAATCGCTCGTCGTATGTACATAACTTAAGGATATATTAATACACAGTTGTACCAAGTTGTTGTAGGGGAAGGTAGGTCACCTGTCACACACTGGTCACCAAATCGAATTTAAAAAATAATTAATTATTAAGTAACAAAATATTTATAAAATTTTAATTTTATTTATTTACTATTATTATTTTAATATATTTTATATGATTATATTATATTTACTATTACTCTAACCTACAATAAAGCAAGTGCTTTTTATTTTATACACACTACTCTGCATAGCACAACAATTGAAAAGTCATTTAGTACTGAAATAAAATTATTTTTAAATTTTTACTGCTTTTCGAATTTATTTTCATCTGCCTCATTCCTTGGAAAATGCTGGTTAGGCGATGTATCTTTTATCTTTGTTAGTTCTTAAAAGGTCAACAATGCACCTGCAACACGACTGGGTACGTACGTTCTAACACGTATTGTACTTCCGGAACATAGGAAGCGGGTTACGTGTTCAAGTACAAATTTATATGCGTTTGTTTTTAAGCAATGAATTATTAATGATTTAGCTCACTAACGCCGTTCCTACAATGAAGATCCGTCATTCTTAGAAGTAATCACTTGCAGGCAATTTAATAATTGCCTGCAAGTGATTGGAACGCCTCGTGCGTTCCACAACTTGTTTGAACATTTGATAATTTAACATTTATTAGGAACAATTTTAGCTTACGCCTTGTAAAAATGTTACTATTCATAACTAAACCGAGTCATTTTACAGATATAGGAACCGGGGATAATTGATTAGTATTTAACCTTATTCTTGTCGCTTCTTGACAATTATATTTAACCTTATTCTTGTCGCTTCTTGACAAAAAATCCTACGTTTAATTTACATAAATTTCAGAAAAAACCATTCTACTTGAAGAATAGATCAACTGCCTAGTAGTCATCTTGTAAAATTGGAGAGAAAGCTAAATGTGACACTGCCATCGTGATTACTTACTAGGTGGTAGAGTTCTCCAACATCTCACCTGGTCTTACCTATTTTTATTGCTGTCTTGCTTATGTAGAGTCGGCGGTCATCACTATTGTGTCCCATGAGAGCACGAGGTAGCCAGTAAACTTTTTTATTGTTGGTGTTTTGAAGCGACAGTTTTATTCATTTATCATTAAGAATTAACTGCTTGTCTGCTATCCCATTATTTAATAAAAACACCAAAGAAAACAAAAATGGTTTATTCAAAATATAATCTAAAGAAATAATCATTTAAACAGCGACTGGATTGGAACCAGCGATCATTTTGCCTTAAAACCAGGCAACGCAAACCGTTGTTTGGTTTGAAGGCTTATCACTGAGCTACATGTCTAAAAGAAGCTTTTCTTAACTGTCCTCTGGTATAACTAACGTGACCATACGTCCCGTTTTGAACGGGACTGTCCCGTTTTCAAGTACTCTGTCCCGGTGTCCCCAAGTATATTTCAGGGACTTGAAAATGTCCCGTTTTCTGAAAGATATACACAATAAAGTCACAAGAAGTTTTAAATTGTATACCAATTCGTCGGAAATCCTATTTAATTGGGATCGATATTTGCTAAGATATGAGTCGAACACAAAAATCACGCTTAAAATGTTTAATTTTCAATAGGAAAATTATTTATTTCCAAATATCCAAAATGTTTGGTAGATCTAACTTAGCACCTATATTCAATTTCTTCCTTCTTATGAAAATAGATACATCCTACAGACGTAATCTTCTATCATTTATTGTTTGTGTAGTTAAAATAAACTTAGTGTCCCGTTTTAAGATAAAAACTATATGGTCAGTTTAGGTATAACCTGTGTGACATCGCCAAAATTTGATATGGCGCTGTCTAGAAAACATAAAATCATACATTAATAAGTCTCAAGAAGTTGTTTCACACTATTAAGTCTGACTTTTACTTTAAAATATTTTAATAGGAGACAAACGAGCAGGCTCGCCCGAGGGGACGTGATCACTATCGTTTAAGAACAACTATATTGACAGAGTGCTCTTTTTCTAAAGGTATATTATTGGCTAATTAGGCTGGTAGCTTCAGGTGTATAGAGATTACGGTGATTGTGTTCTAAATATTTAATATCAAAATAATGAAATACCTTAAGAATTAACGGTCGTACTGGCCCTAAGCCCAGCAACCTAGTCAGACATCCAACAGGCGGGCAGTTCAATACGTTGCGAATACAATGCGCAAGCGCATCGCATTGCGTTGTCACTTGCACTGAGCCAGTTTTGCATAACTATTCATAGGGCTTGATGGATAATGTTTTTTAATAGTGAACAAATGATGCCGGCATAATTTATTACTACATCCCAGTCCCAATACATATTGATGTGAGGTAGACTTGAGTAATTTTAAAGGACAAATCCATACTATCCATACTATATATACTATATACTATAATTATTGTAAATGCGAAAGTCTGTCTGTCTGTCTTCACGCTTTTACGGCTAAACCGCTGGACCGATTTTGATGAAATTTAGCATGGAAGTAGTTGAAGAGCCGGTGTCAAACTTAGGCTAATTTTTTTCAAAAATCAGTCCTTAAAGGGTTGAAATAGGAGATGAAGTTTGTATGAAAAGCTATCTGGATGACATGTTAATCTACTCCCGGGCGAAACTGCGCGGGTCAGCTAGTATTAAATAAACACAAATAAAAAATATTTTTTCGTCCTGACTCCCTTTAGATAAAGACCATCAGCTGTTCTGCTAGGCAGTTTGTAAAAACCACCCACAAAAAAAAAAACAGATCAACCATCGTGGCTACTAGGTAGTGGAGTTCCAAGCCCTGAGGCATAAATGAGGCACGTTATATTTTTACGTGAGTCTATCTGTGGCATCATTGCTCCCAAACGGGTTATTCAATTTGATTTTTGAATGTTTGGATGTTTGGAACAGGCAATGTGTCTCACAGCGGCCCTTGCGGCGACCATGCAATCCACTTAAAAGCCTACAAGTGGCGTCGTTCATGCCTTGTCTAGTACGTTAGTATATAGAAGTCTTTGAATTTTAGTAGCATTTGCTATAAATGAGGGTTTCATGGTTACCAAGAATTCATTCAATATTATCCAAAAACATTTTTATACCTTAAGATAGCAAACGAGCAGATTGCTCTCCTGATGGAAAGAGAAACCATCGCCTATAGACACCAAAGATATTAATGTTGCGCTGCCATCTGTGTGGCAGGATGGCGATGCCACATGCATAATTCTACCGGCTACCTTACCAACCAAACTGGAACACGACAATGACAAGCAATAACGCTATTGCGGCAGGAATAGATAAGGCGTTGTTACCAAATACCCGGTCGAGACGTTGCGGAACTCTACAGCCTACTAGTCACGATGGTAGTGGCACGTGTAGCTAATCGGTCGTCTTTTACGACCTGTCCGGCAGAACGGCAGTTGGTATATTCTTCAAAGGAGCCCAGAGCAAACGGGGGATAATGTTCTGCTCTACAAATGATTGTTACTATGTTTCGCTCTGCAAATTATGCACATGAAGCAGGAAGGTAGTCTGACTATAAAGGAATGAGTCGGCGGTTTTTCAAACTTTCATTATGATTTATTACTGTCAACATTCGACATTTAAAAATCAATTATTGTAGGCGTCATGGATATGAACGCTTAAACAATTATCGAAAAGTTGAAACGCATAATTGCATTTTAAAGTGAGCATTATATTAAAACTAGCTGACCCGCACAGCTTCGCCCGCGAGTAGATTAACATGTCTAGATAGTTTTTCATACAAATTTCATTCCCTATTTCAACCCTTTAGAAGTTGATTTTTGAAAAAAATTTAGCCTATATTTGACCCCGACTCTTCAACTACTTCCTTGCCAAATTTCATGAAAATCTGTCCAGCGTTTTAGCCGTGAAAGCGTAACAGACAGATAGACAGACAGACAGACTTTCGCATTTATAATATTAGTATGGAAGTATGGATGTAGAAAAACATTTTATACCGTGCACTTCTAATAGTGTTGTAGGGCTAAGTTTAAATAGGTACCTACTTAGTCTTTATAACAAATATATTATCTCGATTATATTGTAAGATCGAGCCTTCACTGTTCAGTGTATGGTTACAACTTACAAGATGTGTTTATCGTACAATCCGTCAAGTCAGCCCGTTGGCTGTCTTTCTATAAATAAAACGTATTTATTAACATACTTTTCAATTGAATTTATAGGTTAGTGTTTTAAGAAAATGTATTTTTTTATACAAGCGCACAAGCAAATGTCTTTTTAATAGAAAGAGATAGCAATCGCTTTAAATGACACTTAAGATGTAAATAGCACGTTGTCCCCCATGTGGCGGGATGATAAATACCATAAACATAATTTATCCCCCGGCCTTACCCTCCTAACTTGAAAATGATACTGATATGCAAAGTCTGTATTCGTGTCGAAGGCAAGGAATTGGAACATTTGTTTTAGTTTTTAAAATATATTTTCATCATTAAGTGATAAGATTTATAACTGCAACCTACAGCATAGTTAATAATTAACGTTACGTAGAAAGAAAAATTACTCTAAAATTAAAAAATCTGTGGGTATGTGTGGGTTCTGGCTCATTTGAAGAATAGGCCAACTGCCGTTCTGACAGGTAGGTCGTAAAAGTTTTGCTAATGCGAGTCATGCAAAGCACTACCATCATGGCTGCTGGGTGGTAAAGTTCTGCTTAGGCTTGCCCGGGTTTGGTACCACCGCCTTACCTATTCTTGCTGCGATAGCGCCAATGCTCACTGTCGTATTCCGATTTGAAGGGGAAGTTAGCCGGTTAACTTATGCATGTGGTATTTAGAGCTCGCCACATGATAGTAACGCACCACTAACATCTTTGGTGTATATAGGCGATGGTCGATTCTTCCCATCAGAAGACCCATCTGCTTGTTTGTGATCTTATGAAAACTACCCAAAAATTTCATCTAGGGTGCCAATTTTCAACTTTTTAAAAAATCATCCTATTATTTCTGAACAAAGTATCTGGATTTTAGTTGGATTGGAAGAAGCTTTAAGACGTGCTACTAAGTGCCTATACATGAACGCAGCAAGCATTGATGCTATTGCGGTAGGAATAGGTAAAGCGGTGGTATCAAACCTAATTGCTACGTAATCACCTAGTGGTTACTGGTAAACAATAAATGTGTATCAGTTTCTCTTTTTGGTCTTCTCACGCACCCTGGTGGGTATTGCGGGGTAACGATGCCATGGCTATGCCCCATGTCCATGGTTTCACACGCGCTGCATGAATATACAGCGGTTCTTTCATGTCTTGTGATGAAGTGTTGATTGCCTTAAATTACTGGGGGCTATCAATTCTTCACGTCACTTTGTGCGGTCAACCCGTGCCAGGTGAGATCCATATGGGAGGCCCAAGCAAGGCGATCTACAAACAGAGTGGCGGTTTTATCAGGTAAAACCGGAGGTATTACGGGGACTCCAGATGAGACTGAAGATGTCTCTAGTGTGTAGCCACCCGTTCGCTTTTCGGTTCTTTCCATATTAATCTTTTGAGGTCTAGTGGTCTGATGTCGGTGTTGACCACATTGAGGTCCCAGGTTTTATTATCGGGTCGGGCAATTCAAAAATGTGTTTTTCAGGTTTCTGATAAAAATAACGTTGCTCGGAATTGGGTAAGTGCGCAGTAGGCGATAGGCTTGCCACCTATTAATGTAAGACTAAATAACCTCTGCTTTAACCTTTTCTGGGATACCAGCGTAATGATACTTTTCCCATATTAAATTTGCGTCGAATTTATTAGTACTAGTACTAGCTTTTGCCCATGGTTTCGCTCGCGTTAAATTCATTTTAGGGAATTGGGGGGTTAGAAAGAGAAAAAGTAACCTATGTCACCCTCCATCCATTCAAATATCTCATCTTCTCTTAAAATATCACGTCAATTCGTCGCTCCGTTTTGCCGTGAAAGACGGTCAAGCAAACACACTATCCTATTTATAATATTAGAATGAAAGTATCCATACTAATAATATTATAAATGCGAAAGTCTGTCTGTCTGTCTGCCTGTCTGTTCAGAAATCAGAAATACTTTATTCAATAAATATTTGCCATGGAAGTAGTCGAAGAGCCGGGGTCAAATATAGGCTAATTTTTTTTTTTCAAAAATCAACCCTTAAAGGGTTGAAATAAGGGATGAAATTTGTATGAAAAGCTATCTTGACGACATACTAATCTACTCGGGGGCGAAGCTGCGCGGGTCAGCTAGTGGATTAATATACCTAAGGCGTCGGTATACGTTTATAATATCATATCGCTACTGCTTCACTTTTCCATTCTATTCACAAATTTTCGTCAATCGCATAAACGATTGGATCGAACACGTAACTCGTCTCTACCTACATCTTTTGCGTTTGTCCTTTGTTACTGCCACACTTTCCCATTTAGTTACTTCAACTAAAGTTAACGTTTGCTAGTCTGCAACAGTCTGTCTTAATTTAATGCAGAAATATCTGTCGTAAACTACGACAAGGCACATGAATAGGACGTACAACACCGCAATAAAATGCTCCTCCATGATTTACCCGAGCGAGCCATGTCTACTGTCTGCAGTTAAACAATAACACAGGTGTAATACTAACTGGGGAATCGGCTTACTGTTTCAAACAATAAATGAAGCGAGAATTATTGTTTTGTTTCTACCCAGCAGTATAACTCTTTTGATGTATAATAGGTTGGAGTTCATGGATGATTTATGAGAAGTACTGTGGGATATGCAGGACCACCTCACTGTAAGCATATCTCGAGTTGTCTTAAGTTTGAAATTTTGGTTTTCACACTATTTTTTTAAATAAAAACAAAGTATATATTTGAAAAAAGATATTTTTCTTTGAACTTATATATATTTTTTGTATTATAATTTTGTATCTATCTAACAATATTACTCTTTAGTTATATAATGTGTTGAAATTCATGAATATCTTATGAAAATTGCTGTGGGATATATAGGACCACCTGTCTATAAATATATCTCAAGTTATTTGCAGTTTAATATTTCAGTTTTTAGAATTATATTTCTTTAAATAAAATCGAAATATCTAAAAACGATAACACTTTTTAGAATCAGTAAACATTTTTAGAATTATTGTTTTGTTACTATCTAGCAATATAATTATTTTGATGTACGAGTACTTGTAATGGGTTGGAATTTATATATGATTTATGAGAAATACTATGAAATATGCAGAATCACCTGACGAATCATATCTCGAATTATCTGAAGTTTGATATTTCGGTTTTTCAAAATTATTATTTTTTTGGAATGGAATCGAAGTTTCTTTTAAAAGATAAGGATTAATAATATTTTTTGAAACGTGACAGTTAACGCAAATAGGAACTATTACGTCACAGTGTGATAATACGCCATTTTGCTTTTGACATTTTCATAGAAAACACAATGTATGTACCTAATGTATGTATTGCTACGTCGTGAAGTCATTTAGACGCCATGACAGTCCATAGCGTTTTCGCGGTAATTTTAAATGTTTATTTTATAACGCGAAATTTTTATCATAAATAAATAATAAATCATATCATAAATCTATACATATAATAAAATCGTAGGAAAGTCAATGTATGTCCGGGGTAAACTCAAAAAGTACTGCATGGATTTACTTCAAATTTTGCATGAATATTACTAACAGGTCGCGTCAACATATAGGCTACATATTATTATGCTATCACCTACGGGGGAGGAGCTGTGTGGAGTAAATGAAAACCGCGCGAACGAAGTCGCAGGCAACAGCTAGTAAACAATAAATAAATAAAAATAAATGTAGGATATTAAAAATAAATAGTTTTTTGGATAATATATCTTATTAGGTAAAATATTCATTTGTTTTTAAATTTAGTTAACTAAACTGCAATAAAATTAATATTTATTATTATTTTGTTTATATAATAATAATAAATATTATTATCTCTTTATTTCCATTAAATTCTTATTTGATTACATTTATAATTATAACATTATTAAAAAAAACAATATTATAAAAATAAATATAACAAAATAGGTTATCCGCCAGCGGGAACGTTATAGTTAAGCCACCGGTGATCAAGGTGACAGAGAGAGGAACCTCCTGTCACAATGCGTGCCGTTCCCAATACTGCTGCCTTTTGTATCCGGCCCTTGATCCAGAATTGTAGCGAAAGACTTCTAAGATGCTGCTCAAGACTAATAAATATTATTATATAAACGGACATCACGGGATATCACGGGACAAATTAAACTTACTGATATACAAATAATACAAATAATTTGCTTATTTTGGGATTAATTCCAAAGTAAGCAAATTATTTGCTTGTGTTATGGGTGTTAGTCAACGATACTAATACATAGAAATACATATATAGATATTCGAATATATTTAATAAACACCCAAACGCGGAAATACAAACATATTTTATTCTCATCACACAAATGCTTGTCCCCGTCGAGGATCGAACCCAAGCCCCGTCGATTGCGTAGTCAGGGTCGCTAACCACTCGACCATCGGGGCGGTCCTAACAGTATTACTCTTTTAATTTCTAATGGGTTCTTAGATTTCGTAGAATATACAAGAAATAATATAAAAGAAAAAATATGATTTAGTATTATTTCGTGTTGTCGTAAGAAGAATGTTTTGATTTTTTTTAATAAATTCTTATTCTCTTTGTTAACAGACTATTCGGTAAAAATGATCAATAGTAATTTATGAAAAAAAAAACATCCATTACCCAAAGACACCAAAGGTGTGAATGGTACGTTGCTATCCATATGGCGGGTATTGAATGCCACTTGGATAAGTTTACCGGCTACCTTACCTTCCAAATTGGAATACGACAATAACAAGCACAGACGCTTTTGCAGCAGTAATAGGTAAGGTGATGGTATCGAAACCGGCCGAGAGTTTTTAGAACTCTACCACTTGGTGGTCACGATGGTAGTGACAGTAACGGCCAATAGCTTAATTTGTATGAATTTCCTAAGAGAAAGATGGCGTATTTTTTTAAGATGACTTTGAATGGCGAATTACGGTCAAATTTAGACTGCTGGGAAATGTCACGTTTGGATAAATTGATTTCATTTATCGTAAGAAATATGTACTTTAAGATAGTGAATGTAATCAATCAGACCTATAATATTAACACCTTTTTACCTTAACATCTGGCACATATTGAACAAGGGGAGCTGTTCTGTCGCAAGGCGGCGCACGCGTTGCGATAATGAAATCATAAGTCACGACCAAGCTAACAAAATTACCAAGTTAACACAAATTGTCAAAGGATAATCAACCTTATCGGTTAGAAATACGCTGCTTTAATACCTAAATTAGAAAGACTAGTCTACCCTATGCAGATCTAGAAAGAATGTGGAATTTCATAAGATCAAGGTGCTCTTTATGCTAAAGCAATTTCATTATTGCGGACAAAATGGGGTATTATTTTGATGAAATGTTCGTTTAGGAATTACGGTAAGTGGATTTGGTAGTCTTTATAAATAGGCCAATTTCAATTGCAAAGTTTATCTCGGCAATCGTCATTAGGCTTGCTTCATTTGAAAGGAATCTCGAACAAGAAACAAATTAGTACATCAGTTTTTTCTGGAACGAAATGATAATCACAAGATTGCGATGTAGACATAGTGATCTCAATGTTAAAAAACGTCCTTCATTTACCTGTCTCCTGTTTAAACAAAGGTGGTAGTAGAAGCAAAATCGGTAAAAGTTAGCAAAATGCGGTGACGTGACAGATATATCTACCTCATAACTGACAAATGATAAAATTATATTTCAAAAAATACGAGTATAGTAGTATAAGAGGAATTGACATATGAGTATCGCAAACTATTCCAACTCAATTTTTTATATAGTCCTCCCCAATCAATGGTCCTCCCCAAATAATCCTACTTTTTTACTGATTCTATCTATACTTTTAATATATAAAATTAAAAGTATAATACAAAAGTATACAGCAGCGAAGTATAAAAGCAGTATGTAATATAAATGACATTTACTTTCCTATTATCCACAGATAAAATGATTTTGACCTTTGGATTTAATATGCAGAGGTAAGTACGTAGGTTAGGTGATTATGATGAGTAACCACCGCCTATACAGCTATCAATTACGCAAACAGCAGCAATGCAAATGCTATGTAATAGACATCATAATCCAACTATAATTATTAATTGATAATGTATTAACTTACACGATAGCGAACATGATATATCTAACTATGAGTTTTTTTATTTAAACTTTTTATTGTACAAAATATACAAAAGACGAATTTTACGTCTAAAGACATTTTTTACCTTGCTCTTCTAGAAACATTGTCATAATGAGTTACATTCTCAGCTATCCCGACGACGCGATAATTCTGGCCAAAGGGACACAAAAAACACTACTCACCTACACAGGCGACAGTGTCACCGCCGGCGACGACGAGGACCCCTGTTTCGCCCATCGGCGAAACGAGCCCAAGGGCAAGGATGAGCCGACGGACTAAACAATGCTACTAACCCTCTTATCGAAAATCACGACCACCTTAAGCCGAGGATCGGTCTCACAGGAGACACCCTTAGGGCGGAGGCGTACAGCCCCACACTTTTAAATTCTTCTGAGCACTCTACTCGCCCCCGCGACAGGTGAAGCTGTGAAGGCCCTAAAGGCAAGCAGTAATTCAGACATTCCGAAAAAAATTAGTTAAGTACATATAGGTAAACATTACTCTGCAAGTTTGTATGTTTTAGTGTTTATTACTACACGCATAATGGCTAAACATATTTTGATGAACTTTAATACACACACACATTGACCTGGAATAGGACATAAAATATTTTTTATCCCGAAATAACGTGTTGTTCCCTTGGGATTTATTAAGTCTTTTATAACGCAACTGATTGCAAGGAAAAACTAGTAAATAATCCCCGTGTTGATGTGGAAATGTACAGCGTTATTACTCTATGTACGCCCCGATCTAACTACGAATCGATGGGGTTTGGGTTCTATTCCTATCTTCACTATCGTGTTCCGGTCTAAAGGGTAAGGTAGCCGGTAGACTTATAAATATTGCATTCCTATCCCGCCACATGGATAGCAACGCACCATTAATATCTTTGCTGTCTATAGACCATGGTTTGTCTTTCCATCAGGAGAGCCATTTGCTTGTTTATTATTATGACTAGCGACCTGCCCGCGATTTCACCCGCGTAGCTTTTGTTCTTATGGGAATATCGAACAAGTTTATATACTAAAACCTTCCTCAAGAATCAATCTATCTAATAAAAAACCGCATCAAAATCCGTTGCGTGGCGCTTGTAACAGCGTCGAAATTTCGAAAAAGTAAAATGACAACAAATCATGGTTAGAACCTGTTATGAAAAAAAAAAAGATTCACGCCCGTATCCCCGAAAGGGTAGGCAGAGGTACAACAAGTGCACCCACGATTAGCCGAAAATGCTTGGTCCCACAATGTGATAGTGTTGGCGATATGCTAGGTCACCTATCTACCTAGCCTATCGCCAACCGGGCACTTTTAAATCCCGGGCAACGTTGTTTTTATTAGAAAACTGGAAAAACATATTTTTTAAATTGCCTGACCCAGGAATCGAACCCGGGACCACATGTGGTGAACTCCAACACTGGACCACTAGACCACAGTGGCGATTTTTAATATTATCTAAATATAAGTGTTATGCTAAGCGTGAAAATTTAAAAGTGCTTAGAAATTAAGTATTTATAAGTGCTAGTTACTTGGAGACTTAAAGCGTGTTATTAATAATAACAATTAATTTAAATTATTTAATTATTCGAGGCTGTGATCTAGTAGTCGCCTTTTTGTTCTAGTGATCCAGTATCAGTGTTTACTACATGAGGTCTCGGGATCATTTCCTGGAACGAGCAATTAAAAATTGTGTTTTTTTATTTTCCTCATAAGGACAACGTTGCCGGGGATTGCCCGGTTGGCGATAGGCTGGCCACCTATCACGTTGTGAGACTAAAGTATCTCAGCTAATCGTGGGTGCATTAGTTGTTCCGCTACCTGCCTCTTCGGGGATAAGGGCGTGAAGATACTTTTTTCTTTTTTTATATTTATTATAAACTGTTTTAATTGTAACTCCAACTAAAACAATATACTTTTTATGAATTTGACTAAATGAACATTACTAAAAGCGCTGTCAGTTTTCCAACACCTTTTTGTAAAAGAAATGCACTTGCGCTTTGCAGCATATTCTGTGTTACAACGAATTATTAACGGTATTCTTGTTGAAGGATGAAAAGACATGTTACACACCTTCATCAAACAAAGAACCGCTAAAATATAAAGCTGTTGTCACAACGTTTCAAATAAAGAAATTAAAATATTTCATCCATCAGAAAAGTTGTTTTATTTAACTCAGAGCCGAACGTTATTTTGTATACCAGTTATAATTAAAATTTCAAAAATATCGTCATGCGGTCCTTCCAACGTTTACGAAGTGTTGCCGTTAGATTTAATATATTCTATATTTGTCAAGTTAGTGGATCGGGTAGATGTATCATTTGTGTTGTAATAGGATAATTTCTACAAGCATCTAACCCTAATTTTAACCCAATATGTCGCATAACCCATGCAGTGATTTCAGTGATTATTCCTAAAGTGGACGAATATACAACCAAAAAACTTTGCGTGCTTTTACATGGTAGGGAGATATTAAAAGATCACAACTAGACTACTATTAAAAAGCTATTTCTAGGTAAAAGAAGCTCAATAACTGTTTTCCTAGCCAAGGAATCGCATCCAGGATCGAGATCAGGAACTGAGCTGAATATTCTATATTTCATAAGATTGTGGATTCGGAAGATGTGTGATATTGTAATGCGTTAATTGTTACCGAATATACCACATGAACACATTCAGTGATTTCAGTGGTTACGCTTAAAATGAACAAATTTAAAATGAACAACTTAGTGTGCTCTTGCGTGGTACGGGGATATTGAAAGATCACCACTAGACTGCTACTAAAAGTTGTTTCTAGATAAAATAATCTCAATAACAGTTTCCCGGCCTAGGAATTGGATCCATGACTGAGATCGGGGACTGAGCTGAACATTCTTTATTTGACAAGTTCGTGGGCTAGGAAGATGAGCCATTTGTATTGTAAAAACAATTTTGCGTGCTTTTAAAACGGAGATATTAAAAGATATAATAATATCTTTTTAGCAAAAAATTAAACTGACGAAAATGTATGCGCAAATTAAAATCATTGAGTGAACAATCAATCGCCTTTTGTTTATGGACCCTTATGATTGGAATTTAAAAAAATGACGTTCCCACTTATTTTTATATGCCCATTGCAATAAAAAAAATATCAAATCAGACTACTTTGTATAAAATTAGGCATGGTCTAACATTAAAAAATATACGAGTTTAATTGAGAACCTTCATTTTTCGTTGGTTAAAAAGAAGCTTAATAACAGTTTTCCCGCCTAGGAATCGAGTCCAGAACTAAGATTGGGAACTGAGCCGGATGGGCTAAATAAATGAGAGAATAAATGCGTTTTTTTTTATGTCATAAGATAGCAAACAAGCAGATGGGTCTCCTGATGGAAAGAGTCAACCTTCGCCTATAGACACCAAAGATGTTAATGGTGCGTTGCTATCTTGTGGCGAGGTCTAATGTCACATGCATAAGTTTACCGGCTACCTTACCCTTCAAACCGGAACACGACAGTGACAATCACTAACGCTATTGCGGCAAGAATAGGTAAGGTAGTGGTACCAGACCCGGGCGAGAAAATGCAGAACTCTACCACCTAGTAGCCACGATGGTAGTGACTCGATAGCCAATCGGTCGCCTTTTACGACCTGCCTGGCAGAACGGCAGTTGGCCTATTCTTCAAAGGAGGCCGGGACCAACACGGCAGAAGAAGAACTAAGATAGGGAACTGAGCCGGATGGGTTAAATAAATGAGAGCATAAATGCGTATTTGTGTATGTTTGTAGCCTATTCATGCTAATGAAATGCTTAGAAAAGACGTAGCTCATAGGTCGCTTTAAACGCCGGAAAAATACATTGTCTCCAACTGGTTCACAAATAACGTTAATGATTGAAAGAAATTTATCGTGTGAAATCGCCTTTATTCGAATGATATGATATTTTAAACGAAATGTACCTAATCTTTTACAATATTTGCAGTGTAATCACTCTTGCATATAAAAGGGACTTATTTACTTCAACATTCATCTTCGTTTTATGTTTACGCTACATAATTGCTACGACCGTTGATTTAAACTGTTGAAAAAATGCTTTGGAAAGACAGCTGATGGGTGTGTATTCAATTTGTTTTGAGATTAAGAGTAGGGATGCTTTCATTTTGCTGATAATTGGTACTGGATTTTATACAGAGTAACCTAATTTTCACTAAATGAAAAACACACTTGTAAATCACTAATAACTAACCCTCCAAACTCGAGCTGAATACATCTGTACTAATACTAGCTAAACCGCGCTATTTCGCTCGCGGGTAAATTACTATGTCGTCAATGTATACATAATATGAAATACACAATATACAATATAAATATGAAATACACAATATTTTACCCCCTATTTCACCATTAGTGTCTGCGCCAGCAGCTGTGCCCGTGCGATCGGGCGTCGACCCGCCGCCGCGCCCCCTCCGCGACCCCGGCCCCCTCGAGGACAGCGTACGACGCGCGCCTCGCACTCCACCGCTCGACACGACCGCCGACACTACGCAATTGTCTATACTTTTATAACAACAAAATATATAAAATAAGAAATCCTGCGTGTCTATATAAGTTTTTGGTCCTACATCGCCAAGGAGTTCAAAAGCAAGTCTAAGGAAACCGAGATTTTGCGACGTCCGAAGAATTCCAAAAATACTGAAGTATCGACGGTTGCGCCGTTTAAATTTGTGCGAGTCACCGAGCAAGCGAACAAAGGCGTTGCGTCACCGGCTGCCTTTCTACACCAAGTCGGCAGCCCCTGCATTCCTGTGCATCCTGTGACGGACACGACGGCACGCTGTGAGTTCGTTCCAAATCTTTAAATCCTTTCCTTTACATTTTTTTGTCTATCTCTGATTTAAAAAATATATTTATTTGTTAAAGTCCATTTCCGGCCTATATTTGAGTGAATAGAGCTTTTATTCATAATTTCTTTTATATTTCAATTGCATTTTATACGAGTAATATGCGCTGATGCTAAAATAGCCATTCATAAATTCAAACGGTCATTGTATAACTGACGTGTTGCTTGGGGTCAATGTCCGCTCGGCCACTCAGCTGTTTCTTATCGCTAATCTGCCTTTTGCTAACGCTATAATAGCATTCCGAAGACAGTGTTATAATAGTTTTATGCATTATTTTGTATTTCAACGATTATTTACACATTTTGAGTGCTTTTTAAGCTGATTTTTTTTTTTAGTGCTACCTACCTAAATAGCTTTATTAAATTTTTATTTCGGTTTTATTGCATATTTAAATAATTTAACGTAATGGCTGAGAATTCCAAAGCTGATATTGAGAAAATAAAAAGATTAAAGAAGACTAAAGGTTCTATGAGAGCAAAATTAACTCAGTTTGAAAATTTCTTAGAATTGGCTACTTCCTACCAGGAATTAAGTGATTTGCATATCACTGAGTTAGATTTTCGTCTGTCTAAAATAGAAAACTTATACCAGGAATTCGACACGTTACAGAATGAATTAGAGGCATTGTGCGATTCCCCGGAAGAGCAGTACGCAGATCGCGAGCTGTTCGAAAAGCAGTACTACCTCCTGGTCTCCCGTGCGCGTCGAATGATTGCTGACAACTCCAAGCGGGACGACGGCACCAACTTTGGCTCTGCAGCAGGCTCTGGCAGGTCAGGTGCTTGTGATCATTCTAACAACCATTTTAATTTGCCCAAAATAAATATACCTACTTTTAGTGGAAGCTATATGCACTGGCTTGAGTTTCGAGATACTTTTGTTTCAATGATACATAACAATGATAATATAAGCAATATAAGCAAATTTCATTACTTGCGCGCCTCCCTTCAAGGGAGTGCTGCAATAATAATAAAAAATATAGATTTTTCTGATAACAATTATTTAACTGCTTGGAACTTATTGTGTGAAAGATATAACAACACTAGATTATTGGTGAACAATCATGTACAAGCTTTGTTTAACGTAGAATCAATATCCAAAGAATCAAGTCGATCTATTCGTTTCCTTCTTGACGTTACAAACAAAAATATCAGGGCACTTTCTTCACTTAAACAGCCTACCCAACACTGGGATACCTTGATCATACATATGATGTCTACCAAGTTGGATTCGATAACTAGTCGACATTGGGAAGAACATCGAAATACGCTATCTGAAGCCCCCACGTTAGTACAATTCACTACCTTTTTGAGTAACAGAGCTGATTTGTTGGAAACCATAGAAGAAAATAAGTCAAAACATGTTAAACACGATCAACAAAAATCAAAAAGTTTTGTTGTGGTTACCAATAGTGGATCTGATGCTCAAAATAAACAATTCAATAGATGTCCTTTGTGTAAAAGTGACCATATCCTTTATAACTGTGAAAAATTCAGAGATTTAACAATAGAGAACCGTATATCAAAGGCTAAAGAGTTGAGGGTTTGTTTAAATTGCCTACGGCCTGGTCATTCACATGTGAAGTGCAGAATGTCACATTGTCGATACTGTAGGTATAAACACAGCACATTGTTGCACCTGGAAAAAGGTGAATCTCTTTCAACCCCAACAACTTCTATCCCTGTTAGTGAGAATATTGCTCTACACACAAATACTTTGCAAAACAGTAGTGATGTAACACTATCTGCTTCCTCAATTTCAAATCAGCCTACTACGTCATCGCATGTGCTTCTATCCACAGCATTGGTGAAGGTGTATGACAACAAGGGCAACACACATAACGCCAGGCTCCTGTTGGACAACGGGAGCACTGCCAACCTCATAACGCAAGACCTCTGCGGTAAGCTGGGATTGTCGAGACGCACGTCGGCCTCCACGGTCACAGGTATTTGCAACCAGAATATTAACACGTCACAGTCTTGCAATATAAAAATAAAATCAAAATGTAGTCATTATCAGGTAAACCTAGACTGCATTATTGTGCCTCAAATCACTAAGTCACTTCCGTCAAGGTTAATTAATATTGAATCGATTCCTATACCTACTGGTATTCGGCTTGCTGACCCCCAATTCAATATCCCAGCAGCCATAGATATCCTAGTAGGCGCAGAAACATACTGGAATGTGATCTGCAATAACTTAATTGATTTAGGAAAGAACCAACCCAAACTCTATGAAACTCGGCTAGGTTGGGTAATGTCAGGCTACGTTCCACGTGTCGCTTCCAATGCCCATCAGTGTCATTTTTTAAGTCAAAACGAAGATCTTACCAGATTTTGGGAGTTAGATTCCATCGATTCCAAATACACTCAAACCAGGGAGGAGCGTGCTTGTGAGGAACATTTTTTAGCTAATACTTACCGTAACGAGGAAGGCCAATTTGTAGTTACGATGCCTCTGAAACGAGATCCTCAGGAACTGGGCGACTCGTATTATATGGCTAAAACTAGATTCTTATCTCTAGAACGTAGATTTCAACGAGATCCTAATTTTAAGCAACGCTATGTTGAATTTTTAAAAGAGTACGAAGAATTAGGACACATGTCAGAAAATAAATCGTCTCTAAGTCAATATAATTCCAAAACTATTAACTATTACTTACCGCATCATGGTGTGTTACGTGAAACGAGCACTACCACCAACTTACGTACAGTATTCGATGCTTCCGCTGTCACTACTTCTGGATTGTCACTAAATGACATCCAGATGATTGGCCCTACAGTCCAAGATGACTTATTATCCATCTTAATACGTTTTCGACAACATAAGTTTGTGATTTCAGGGGACATTGAAAAGATGTACCGTGCGATAGAGATAAACCCTAGTCAGAGACCCCTTCAACAAATATTATTTCGTTCAGACCCCTCCCAGCCTATCAAAATTTACACCTTAAAAACAGTGACATATGGCACCGCTTCTGCACCTTATCTAGCGACCAAGTGTCTTACCTCTCTATCCAACACAGTCGCTGACAATAGAGTTAAAGAATCATTAATTCACGATTTTTATGTCGATGATTATCTAAGTGGCGGAGACACAATAGAGGGTGTTATTGAACAAACCAAGGGGGTAATTTCTGTGCTCTCATCGGCCAAGTTTAATTTGAGGAAATTTCAATCAAATAATTTGAACATCTTACAGAAAGTTTGTGGCAATAATCTTGATTCTCAAAATATTCTCGATTTGTATGACAACAACCAAAACACGCCTTCAAAAACACTAGGTTTACACTGGCTGTGTGACGCAGACGTTCTATCGTTCTCTATAAATATTGATTTAAATGAAAAAATTACGAAACGCCACATACTGTCTGTAATTAGCCAAATATTCGATCCTTTGGGGTTAGTAGGTCCCACTATAGTCAATGCTAAAATAATATTGCAAAGGTTGTGGAAATTGAAGTTAGACTGGGACACTGAAGTTACGGAAGATATTAAATTACAGTGGAATTCATTCTCTAGTAAACTTTCTCACTTAAATGATGTAAAAATACCTCGATGGGTTTTACAAAATCAATATCAAAATGTTGAATTACATGTGTTCACAGATGCGTCTGAGCAAGCCTATGGAGCTTGTATTTATGCCCGCTCTATAAATAATGAAGGCACAGTGCATGTTCAGCTATTAGCATCAAAAAATAGAGTCGCTCCGATAAAGCCTACTACTATACCACGCCTAGAATTATGCGGTGCATTACTAGGTGCAAGACTGTGTTCAAAAGTGTTACAATCTCTGCGTTTGCAGGTTCAGTGTAGGTTCTGGTGCGACTCTACCATCGTACTAGGTTGGTTGCAGATGCCTGTACAGCGACTAAAGCCGTTTGTACGCAATCGTGTCAACGAGATAAACGAGATAACTGCCGGTAGCCCGTGGTGCTATGTGCCGTCTCTCGACAATCCTGCGGATCTCGTTTCTCGCGGGGTGAAGGCTGATCTTATCAGCTCCTCGGCGCTGTGGTGGTCCGGGCCACAATTCTTACAAAATTCTGAAAATACATGGCCTACCATGCCCAACGAGAGACGAGATTTACCCGAGGTAGTGTGTCATCTTACTCAAAATCAATCGCCTAGTACCCATACAGAAGAAAATTCTATTTCCTCTCTTATACATAAAAGGTCGAATTTCAATCGTCTTTTGCACATTGTAGCCTACATAAAGAGATTTATTTCTAACTGCAAAAATCCAAATAATAAAGTAATAGGCAGTTTAACTCAAGAAGAAATTCAATCTTCTTTGTTTACAGTTTTAAAACAAAGTCAATCCGAAATGTTTCCTGAAGAGTATCCCATCTTGTCAGCAGGCAAAACTCTGCCAGCTAAAAATCGTCTCCTATCTCTATCTCCCTTTTTAGATACTAACAATATCATTAGAGTAGGAGGGCGATTGGATAATTCTCCTTATAGTTTCGATCAGAAACATCCAATTTTAATATGTGGTAAACATCACATTACTAAATTAATATTCCGTCAAGAACATTTCAATCTGTTACATGCAGGTCCCCTCTGTTTACTCGCTAACATACGCCAAACATACTGGCCCCTAGGAGGCAGAAATCTTGCGCGATTAACTGTAAATAAATGCATTACATGTTTCCGTCATAAATGTAAAAGTGTGCAGCCAATCATGGGACAACTTCCTAAATCTAGAACAGAACTTGAATTTCCATTTTTACATTGTTCAGTCGATTACGCTGGGCCAGTGTATATAGTCAATAAAAAAGGGCGCGGTTGTAGAATTATCAAAGCTTACCTGTGCATTTTTGTATGTTTGGCAGTGAAAGCAGTACACCTGGAGCTTGTTTCAGAGCTGAGCAAGGAGGCGTACTTAGCTGCGTTGCGCCGCTTTATATCTCGTAGAGGCAAGCCACAGTCCATCACTTCCGACAACGGAACTAACTTTGTCGGAGCTTGTAATGAATTAGAATCCTTTTTAAAGTCATCAAATCTAGAATCAGAACTCGCGACTGAAGGTATTAAATTCTTATTTACTCCTCCATATTCTCCACATTTCAATGGATTGGCCGAAGCGGCCGTCCGCTCTACAAAAATGCATTTGAAAACCGTGCTTAACTTAACTCATTTTACATATGAAGAAATGTACACCGCTCTCACTCAAATAGAAGCCATATTAAACTCTCGTCCCATCTCTCCCATGTCAACCGATCCCTCCGACATGGTAGCTCTTACTCCTGCCCACTTCTTAATTGGACGAACTCTCACAACCGTCCCGTCTCCGCAAGTTTCCGAAGATGCCAACTTGACTACGCTGCAAAGGTATCGACGCGTCGAGGCCATCAAACTTCACTTCTGGAGGCGATTCTCAAATGAATATATATCCCAGCTTCAAAATAAAACAAAGTGGTTTAAAGGTGACAGCTTGAAGATGGAAAACCCACTTGTATTGATCAAAGACAAGTCGTCTCCTCCTCTCGTTTGGCTCCTGGGGAGAATCGTTAAACTACACCCAGGAATCGACGGAGTAAGCCGAGTAGCGGAGATTAAAACCAAAAGAGGGACAATCCGAAGAGGCTATAACAACATCTGCGTCTTGCCAGTGGACGACCAGCCCTGAACCTTTGAAGCTCTACATCTTCAACGCGGGGAGCCTGTCTGCGCCAGCAGCTGTGCCCGTGCGATCGGGCGTCGACCCGCCGCCGCGCCCCCTCCGCGACCCCGGCCCCCTCGAGGACAGCGTACGACGCGCGCCTCGCACTCCACCGCTCGACACGACCGCCGACACTACGCAATTGTCTATACTTTATACCAGCGAAATATATATATAAAATATTACAGTCCACATTTTTGATTCCAACTACCAAGAAGCTACAATTAGCCTAGTCAAATAGTTAAAAACCTGCGAAAAATCATTGCAAGTCTCGGAAAAATATGTACGATGGCTCATTCGACGTGGAATAATATTCTGAGAAAGAAGTTTTTTTGTTTTTCTGTCTAGTAAAAATTATAATTGTTATAAACAAAAAACAAAAAAGCAGTTGAGTTTTTTATTTAAACCTAAAAAAAATAAAAGAAAGAAAATAAAAGAAAGAGAAAGAAAGACAATTGCCGAAAAGTGACGAAAATTTCTGAAGAAAAAGTCCTAGCTCTTGGAAATCTAGCTCCATTATTAATAATTTTAATTTGACGATGTTAATTGGGTTCCGCGCAGCTGTAACTGGATGCTCGCGAAGGTTTCGTCGAGTTGATCGCATAAAATATTTTTTAGGGTATTAAAAATTTATAATAAAATGTAGAAAAAAAGAAGGTGTAATCTTGGTGTAATCTCGCCAAACAGTTTGGCGAACAAGGTGCTGTTGGAACAATTGCAAAAAGTTCATTTTACGGAAATTTTTAAATACATCAGCTGGCATTTCATCTTAAGGGATGAATTTCAATAAATATTTTCTTATTCCTCATCTTAATCGTAAAAATAACCCCTGTGAATAATTTTAGTCTTCTTTGCTCAAGGGTTTATAAAGTAGACATTGATATAACAGGAATTTTCTTTATATATATATATATATATATATATATATATATATATATATATATATATATATATATATATATATATATATATATATATATAAATAGGTTAGCGGTTATTTGTCATTAAGTAGGTAGTAATAGTATAGGTATAGAGGTAAGATTTGTTTGTCAAATTAAATTTATATTATCACTTAATAAAATATTTCTTTATTAACGTGATTGTATAAAAGGAAGAAATGTGTGGGGGTCACGTCAACGAACTCGCGGAGAGCAGCTAGTCATCAAAAATTAAGTTTTTAGAATAGTGCTCGAGCGTTTTACCCTCCAAAATTAAATTGGATCACGTTTCATAAGCGTTAGGTTGGAATTGACTCGTGCTAGCATGTTCTCAGCAAATATTTTGCGATTGAGTTTTTGGAGAATGTTCATGTATAGGACTAGCCGAGCGGCAGCAGGTTTAATATTCAAGTGATTATTTAAAATTATTTTTTTTATTATTATTTAAAATTAAATTAAAATAGTACGGATCGACTCGTGAGGCACAGAAAGTTCAACGGCTATCTCTTTTAACCTTCAATGAGGATTTTCCGCCACTATTTCCTTCACATTTGAGATGTTAATTTGAAATGTTTTGTGCCACTCATAAAATTATAATAAATTCGATTCACCATAAGCCTTCTGTAACATTTTCAAGGATTCTAAACACGAAATTAAATAATAATAAATAAATAAATAAATATTCACGGGACAAATTACACTGACTGATCTAACCCCAAAGTAAGCAAATTATTTGCTTGTGTTATGGGTGTCAGTCAACGATAATAATACATAGAAATACATATATAAATACTTTTACATACATAATAAACACCCAAACCCGGAAATACAAACATTTATGCTCATCACACAAATGATTGTCCCCGTCGGGGATCAAACCCGAGCCCTGTTGATTGCGTAGTCAGGGTCGCTAACCACCCGACCAACGCGGCGGGATAATTGAAATAAAAAGGTCAAAATTAAAGTACCTATTTCTATACATATGTATTTGGTATCAGAATCGAGTATTTTACGGAGGGTAAAGTATGTACAATCTTTTCTAGTCAATCTGTATAAGTTCTTACAATACAACTACAACCCGAGCCCCTTTGCTTGCGTAGTCAGGTTCGCTAACCACTCGACCAACGGGGCGGTTATGGTTGGTAATGCATAATTTAAGACAAAGTCTTCGTTCGAAGTTTTTGTTCATTATAAAATTCGCAACAATTATGATCTAACTAATAAAAGCAAAACTATAATCTAGATACCAGATGCAACTCAAAATCCGCGTCAAAATGGAATATAGTTACGCTAATCTTGTTACAAAAAGAAAACAAAAAATTGAATTGAAGCCGTTCCCGATATCTTATATATATATATATATATAGATGTATCTTAAATTTATTGTTAAACTAGTTGTTGCCAGCGACTTCGTTCGGCTTGCGGCATCATCCGCGCGGACTTCGTTTACTCCGCACTGCTCCTCCCCCGTTTGTGATAGCGTGATAATATGTAGCCTATATGTTGACCCGACCTATTAGTAATATTCATGCAAAATTTGAAGTAAATCCATGCAGTACTTTTTAAATTTACCCCGGACATACCTACAGACAATCAGACAAACAGACAAACAAACAAAAATTCTAAAAACTATATTTTTGGCTTCGGTATCGATTGTAGATCACGCCCCAAGTATTTTTTAAAATAATATTCAATGTACAATTTTGACTTTCCTACGATTTTATTATATGTATAGATTTTAATGTAACACTTACTTTTGACGCCTTTGATTTGCGAGTAATCTCAAACTAAATCTATTATGTAAATTGTTTATCCCCGTATTTTGATATACTCAGGTTCTCGTACTCTTTATTAAGACCCCACCGTCTAAAATCAATTCTTGTAATTTATCCAATGATATTTATTTGTTATTTATTAATCTATTTATTGACGCTATTGCGGTAGAAATAGAAAAGGTGAAGATAACATGCACCCGGGCGAGACGTTGCGGTAATATACCACCAAGTTATAATTTTCAGGTTTATATTATACTAGCTGTTGCCAGCGACTTCGTCCGCGCGGACTTCGTTTACTCTGCACAGCTCCACCCCCTTAGGTGATAGCGTGATAATATGTAACCTATACGTTGACCCGACCTGTTAGTAATATTCATGCAAAATTTGAAGTAAATCCATGCAGTACTTTTTGAGTTTACCCTGGACATACATACAGACAAACAGACAAAAATTCTAAAAACTATATTTTTGGCTTCGATATCGATTGTAGCCAACGCCCCAAGTATTCTTTTTAAAAAATAATCAATGTGCAGTTTTGACTTTCCTACGATTTTATTATATGTATAGATATCGCACTCCTCTCCTGTCAGCAAAAAATAATAGTAAATAACATATAAGTCATTGATCTGTTGGTGCTTTTTCTTTGTTTTTTATTATGCAAGCACCGCAGCTCATAAATGCAGTCACGTTATTTTAAGACATTCCTGCATAAAACTAACATAAGAAATTTGCCAATTTTTCTGATCCTTATCTCTAAACCGTCTCATAAATTTCTCGAACATTCCATCACGCTTTCATTTATATGGTCAGTGACGCTAGCCCTATCGCAAAAATATGTATCAATAACATAAATGTAACAAACGTTATTTACCTCTCATTTGAAATTACACAAATACAAAAATACATGAAATGTAATGTCAAAAGTGGTAATATGGCTATCAGTTACCAGATAAATTTAATATGCTATAAAAAAACTATTTACAAACAATTACTACATTAAAGTAAAAAAAAAACACAAAATTAAAAAGTATTTTATTATCTTTGAATTTCGAGATTATTATTATAGAATTGCCTCCATTGGTCTGACGTTCCGGCGTCGGTGTTGACCACATTAGGTCTCGGGTTCAATTCCCGGGTAGGGCAAATAAAAAATGTGTTTTTTTTTCACTTTTCTGATAAAAACAATGTTGCCCAGAATTGGAAAGTGTCCGGTTGGTGATAGGCTTGCCTATCACATTTTAGGACCAAGTATCTTCGGCTAATCATGAGTGCACATTGTACCTCTGTCACCTCTGTGGGGATACGGGCGTGAAGATATTTTTTTTATTATTATTATAGAATAAACAATATGTATGCAACAAATTCATTTGTATAAAAAATCATTGAAATTGAAATTCATTTGTATAAAAAAACATTGAAATTGTATAAGTCCATCATTAAATTTTTCCAAGAATAATAAAATGTTTTAAATCGTTGTAAAATTTACTCTGTCTGTATTTAATTAGATATCCGTTTCATAAACTACCTCTATCTGAACACTTTTAAGAGTAATAAGCTTTATGCTAGGAATTTCGTAAAGGCTACACACACGTGTAGTGTGTACAACACTACTTTTGTGTTGCCTGGATGGTAGAGCTCTTTAACGGACTCACTATATTACATAACTTAGAACGTCTCATCTGGATTTTTGGATGATGGTGAGATGGGTGACTTTTGGGACAGCCATTTAAATATGCTCGTGATATAGTATTTCTGCCACGCGGCTGCATCATTGAAATCTTGTAGAGTCTCTATACTAAGGTGGTGTTCCACCATTTTAACAAAACATTTATTTGATTTAATATTTGCACACCGTATAATGATAATATTAGCTTTTACCTACGGCTTCGCTTGTATTTAAGTTTTTTAAATAAAAAGTATCCTGTATTACATCTTACGCCTTCAATAATATGTATACAAAGTTTCATGATGATCGGTTAAGTAGTTTTCGTGTAAACCCGTAACAAACACACTTACATTCGCATTTATAATATTAAGTAGAGATGTCTGGTATTTATCAATAATATAGAATAACTTAACACTTATTTTTGCTAAATGAATAGTATTCCTTTTCTCTTACCAAAAGTGTAGACAAAAAGTCAACAATAAAATATTCAAAAATTAACTTTGTTTTAAAAAACCATAAAGTCTGTTCTTCTTCAAAATGTCCACGTCTTTGTCAAAATAAAAAAAAATACTTAAGCTTCGCAGTTTGAAATTTAAATCCAGATACTTTATTTAATCTGTGTTATTCATGCAATCTGAAACAGTTTCGCGCACACCTTTGGAATTTTAAGAGACATTAAAAAGGTAACATGCTTCTATTAAAAC
This sequence comes from Apodemia mormo, assembly GCA_036924255.1. Lineage (NCBI taxonomy): Eukaryota > Metazoa > Arthropoda > Insecta > Lepidoptera > Riodinidae > Apodemia > Apodemia mormo. Next base: position 40,488,880 of record JAUPFN010000002.1, read on the forward strand.
ATAAATTCTCACTTAACAATCCTTTATCTCAAAGGCTTTGTTAGCTTATCTCTTTGATAAGGCCACACCAATTAAAAATTTGTTCTAGCAATAAATACAAGAGTGCGATTTAACTAAGAGGCTAGAGGTGTAATACTGATGAGTGGGTTTTGTTTTGTTTTGTGAGGAATTGCACAGACATAAAATTAGTTTTCCAGTCAATAAATACTATTTAGTTATTTTATTAATATAATTTTAAATTCATTAATCGGTCTTGTTGACCCAGTTAGGCTTATATATATAGATTATAAGATCCCGGTTACGAATCTTGTAAAAATGTGTTTTTTAATTGCCTTTCCGAAAAAGAGGTCCTCAATTAGATCGTATTTTTTAATGTTTGTTACCTCAGAACACGGTCATTTATGAACTGACTTTGAATTTTTTTCTTTTTCTTCTTGTTGAGTCATATTTAAATTTGGTAAAGATTTGCTGTAGGATTTCAGAAATTTGAAAGTCGGTATTTGCCGTTTTACTGCGTTCAAGTTATTATTTTCAAAAATGTTAGTAGCCCAGAATAAGCCGAAAAATAATGGAATATCGGAACATAATATCCTGGTTATATAGCCACAGTAGACAAATGAAACCACTGGAGATCGTTTTTAACTACTGTTGGTGTCGGTTTATCGACTCATAAAAATACTGGACACGTTAGCCGGCAAACCGGTGAACCGAAATAAACGGATTTCCTGAGTTTTAAGATTCACGAAAATCCATCCCAACTTTCAAGTTTGGTTTGGTAACTTAACATCAAGCCATCTTCACAAATGTTCGCATTTATATAATAAATTTGAATACGATGACCTGACTCAGATATTTTATATATGTAATTATATTAATATATTTAAATTTTTATAATATATACCTACTTTCTTTAAGACATACATTTTAGAAGCTGTTTTAACCTTATGTAAATGGCACATAAACATTTGATTTGGTTAAAATAAATTTAAAATTATAATCTTTATGTTTAAACTTCCGGTGTACGTTTATTTATTCTAGCAGGAAATAAGAATATTGCAAAAAAATCTACATCATCGGCAATTGGTAAAATTAAATGAGTTCTGATAAATAAATAACAAAATAGTTATTGAAAACAATAAATTAATACTACCTCTTAATTTCTGGCTGCCCATGGTCCAGTGCTTAGGTTATTTGGCTGAGATAATAAGGTCCTTGTTTCCATCTCCATGCTGGATATAAAAAATCGAGAGTGAGCTCACATGTGCTAAAAATCAAACTTTTGATTGAAGTAGGAATGAACGTAAGAAATAAAGTAGTCGAGGAAAAAGATTTTCATATTTAGAATAAAATTGATTTTTTAAATATTATAAGATAGCAAACAAGCAGATGACTCTCCTGATGGAAAGAGACAACGTGTGTCGCTATCCATGTAGCGGGATGGCAATGTCACGTGCATAAGTCTACCGGCTATCTTACTTTCCAAACTGGAACACGACTATGATAAGCATTGACAATGTTGCGCCAGGAATAGGAAAGACGGCACTACCAAATACCTGGGCGGAATTGCGTGACGCTACCACATAGTAGTCACGATGGTAGTAAAACGTAAGTAGTTCGCATTTTACGAACTGCCTGGCAGATTGGCAGATGGTTTGTGGCCCTACTAAAGGGTTAAGTAGTTAATCTTCTTTTAAACAAGAGACGCTTGTGCCCAGAGTGTTATAGCTTTTTAACGCTCAATGTAGGTTGACTAGTAAAAGACGGTACATATTAAAAGAAAAAAGAGTTAATGGTTAAAAGCAAAAAAAATAAAAATAAAGAGAGTGTAGAAATATTTCAATGCTATGGTCACCACACAGTGTACTAACGAGTCTAGTCGCGAGTTCGGTTTACAGCGTTTGTAAAAAATGAACTTATATGCACCGTTTGCGGGTGTACGTACTAAAAAATTTTATTGGATAATTTTTATATAATATATAATATAATATTCACGGGACAAATTACACTAACTGACCTAACCCCAAAGTAAGCTAATTATTTGCTTGTGTTATGGGTGTTAGTCAATGATACTAATACATAGAAATACATATATAAATACCAGAATATATTTAATAAACACCCAAACCCGGAAATACAAACATTTATGCTTATCACACAAATGCTTGTCCCCGTCGGGGATCAAACCCGAGCCCTGTTGATTGCGTAGTCAGGGTCGCTAACCACTCGACCAACGGGGCGGGATAATTGAAATAAAAAGGTCAAAATTTAAGTACCTATTTCTATACATATATACGTATGTGGTATCAGAATCGAGTATTTTACGGAGGGTAAAGTATGTACAATCTTTTCTAGTCGATCTGTATAAGTTCTTACAATATATTTGAAAAAATATTTTGTATATAAACATGTGTGTGTTTGTTGTAATGTTTTTAATTGGTATTGTGCGAAAGGAGAATAAAAGTCTATCTCTAAAAGACAATAGTCATTCATCAATGTAAAGACGATGTAATTTGTACTAACGCCCTTGTAGAGGTCTGATGTTGGCCCACCCATCACTTGTACTTTTCCACACTTGCTATTACTTGTTTCGCGTCGAGTATTTAAATGTATTACACGAAATACGCTCAATACAAATGCGATTGTAAATTTGTTTCTAAATAATTTACGGCTCTCTCTCGTTGATGTAATGGTCAGTCAATACGGCTAAGATCATTATTTCCCAAGTATTACTGGCTTGAGGTTTGATAATAATTCTTTTTTATCTCAATGCTGGCACAACGGTGTATAGTTTTTTTATCTGACCATCATATCATCCGTAAATGCTTTTCTTCATATATATCTAACTAGCTGTTGCCCACGACTTTGTCCGTTCGGACTTCATTTAATTCGCACAGCTCCTCCCCCGTAGGTGATAGCGTGATAATGCGTAGCCACATATAGTTGACCCAACCTGTCAGTAATATTCTTGCAAAATTTGAAATAAATCTATGCAGTACTTTTTGGGTTTACCCCGGACATACATACAGACAGACAAACAGACAAAAATTCTAAAAACTATATTTTTGGCTTCGATATCGATTGTAGATTACGCCCCAAGTATTCTTTTAAAAAAATATTCAATGTACAGTTTTGACTTTCCTACGATTTTATTATATGTATAGATAATATTAATCACAAATTAACTATTTTTTTGTGTGGAAGAATTTAGGAACCGAGGAAAACCAAGATTGATATACCATGATTAGATTGATTGCGTGCTATTCCAAAGTGGTGTTACGAGTGTCCGTAACTGGTGTTCTTGTATGAAGAATCAAGAACGTGTAGAAAGCAAAAGATATCTGCTGGAATCGAGATATATGCCATTCAGTCCTCTCTGCCTTACTCCTAAAAGATCTAGCGTCAAGATAATGTATGTAAGTATTTAAATTAGATCTTAGGTGATTATGCATTAGTGTTTAGGAATATTATTTATAGCATAGAAAAACAAGTTGGCTGTCCTGATAAATAAATCAGCCATCACCTACAGATAACAAATATTTTAAAATTATGTTGCTATCCATTTGGCAGGGAAGTTATATCCCGTGTTTAAGTTTTTCGGCTACCTTACCCATCAAATCGGAGCACAACAGTGACTAGCTAATACATTTGAGGTCAAGAGAATGTCATGAGAACCCATTGAGAACAATGGTGCCCTCACTATTTTTTTTTTTACTTTTTTTTAAGTTACAATTAAAAATATTAATAGAACTAGAGTTGCCTAAGACTGATACCATGAAAATTCACTAGATAGCAGCATAATCACTGTTATATTTTTTATTCTATGACATAATTTTTAGTTGTTTAAAGAAAGCTTTTGTTTTTTTATAGTACTCAAAAACTTGTTCATTGAATTTGGCCACTGTGTTTCTCATGGTCTCGTCTCATAAAAACTTAAAATATATTTTCGTTTGGATATATTCTATTTTGATTACAAATAAAAATTCAAATACATAAATACTTAGGATATTGATAATAGATAAAAATATTATAATGGGATTACCTAAGCCATTAGATGACACAAAGTTTTATATGCGATCGCTTTCTAAAACCTTAATATTTATTATAAAATATTTTCACCGTGCATTATAATTTTAATCCACAGTCCCCTATACATTTTTTTTTGTCATACTGTTATTTTGTTAATTTTGATTACTTTAGAAACTTAAAAAGCTTACTAATAAAGCACACTAATTTTAATCCGATATCTTCAAAACTAAGAAACCTTATTTTCAAAGATATCGGGGTAAGAGATCAGATTTCCACGTTTTGAGGTCCTAGGAAGCTACTTCGACTAATTTTACGATAATAGTTGGATAGGCAAACTAGCAGACGTGCCACTTGATTGTAAGAGGTCGACGTCTACAATGAACATAAACTTGTTTACCTAGAAGGAACTCATTTATGTGTTGCATATCCTGAGAAATAAGATGTTAAGTTTCAGTACCAGTAATTACACTGTCTGACTTGCCCTTCTCTCCGAAACGTAGCAAAGCTGTTTCACGGGAGAAACAAGCAAGATGTGTGTACTCATGCAGCCAAAAGCGCGTCACAGCGCATTCCTCCTGCCAATGAATGTGTGTGTATGTCAACCTTTCATTAGTTTTGACAAGTTTGACCAATCGAAACGGCTCTCCGGTTAAAAAAACCATCGCCAAAAGACACCAAAGATATTAATTTTGCGTTACTGCTCTCTCTACCGTCTACCTTACCTTCTAAATCAGAATACGACAATGACTAGCATTGACGTTTTTGTGGCAGAAATAAATAAGGCGGTAGTAAGTACTACACATCGAGCAAAATATTGCGAAACTCTACCACCTAGTTGTCGCGATGGTAGTGACACGTATAGCCAGCCAATCGTTCGCCTTTTACAAGCTGCTTGGTGGAATGGCAGATGACTTATTCTTCGGAGGGAACCCCGAACATCACAGAGGAAGTTACTTCTGCATTTTTATTAGGATAATGTACCTATATTTTTGTTAATTACGATACATTTATTGTATCGAGAATCGACATCTAGTTTTCACGCGTATTCTCACTTACCCTAAACTTCTAATTTCCAGCCATGAGAAGCTAACACAATATTAAATTGGTGTAAGTAATCAAAAAAATAAATATATGGGAAACTGTGGATTATAAACGGTAAGTCTAAATAATGTATTAAGAACGTATTAATGCTTACATTAGCATTAAATAGATGTTATAGAAAGATCAGTCCCTTATAGACCACTTTAATTATCAACTTAGACCATGTCAAATCGTTGTTAACACGCTCTTGCCAGGCTTTAGAAATACCGACTTGCCTGATATAAGAAAGTTAATAATAAGCAAAGTTATTGATGTTTTATAAAGTCGACTATCTCAGTAGTACCGTGGTTAATTTATTTAGCTCGAGAATATGGAAATCCAGTTTCAATTTCCGAGCCAAACCTCAGAACAATTGGAATTATTCTGAAATCTCTTAAGACTCGTCCGCAGCCAGCAAAAGAGTGCGTATTAAAATTATCTTGAGTGAAAAAATTTACTCAAGCCAGCAAAAGTAAAAATCAACAAATTTAAAAACATTCACCACAATTTGCGAATTTGTTCGTGGACGAAATATGTGGTGATATCACCGCATTTTTAGCGAATATCGATTCTTATTTATGATGCCAAGACTACGTCGTTTTTGATCGATAGAAATGTTAATATATAGAAAAATAAATAGTAAAGTTATATAGATACGATAGGAAACTGTGAGGAAATCAAATAGTGGCAAAATCTTTTCTTATAACAAGCTACATTGCAAAATAGGAGGTGGTTCATACTTCTTATGGGTTTCTGGCTAATACGGAGACTTATGCATAAGATACCACATTCCCGTGGATATCAACACTCCATTAATATATTTGAAATCTCTGAGCGAAGGCTATCTCTTGTCATCAGAAAAACCATCTGTTTGTTTACTCTCTATTGATACCTTTTTAAAAATTTGTAAACATTTGGTCCTGCAGGCCATCCCTGAAACTTCCCGCTAAATTAAGATATTTTAAGCTTAAAGTAGTAAATATAAGCATAGATTTTTTCACTTCAAACATCTATTTTTTAAAAAATGCCAGTATATTGATATTTGAAAAACTGTATATTTTGGAAACGATGATAGAATTTGATCTTTCGAATGGCATTCAACTAAATTTTTGAGATTTTAAATATTGCTGTAGCTACATAATCGATAGGTTGAAAATTTAGAAGCAATGTTAAAAAAACATTTTTTTCAAAAATTTTCGTCATTGATAAATCCCAAACAAATTGACCAATTTTTATTTAATTAACGGTATTTGACTCAGTTTTTTTAAGAAACGAAGTTAATAAGATTTGTAAGTCAATCAGTGTATTAGCCTGAAATTTATTTCGAAAATATTAAGTAAGTTTGCTAAAAACAACGTAATTTTAACATTTGAAAAGCTATAACTTTGAAAAATTTGATTCGATTTTGATTGTTGAAATGGCATTCGATGTGGTTTTTTTTGGTATTAAATTGTCGTACAATACCAAAAAATTATTGGTTGAAAAATTTCAGTTATGTCGAACAATTTTTTTTTCTATATTTTTCGTTGACGATTACTCCCGAACGAATTAATTGATTTTGTGCATTAGACGTAATTTTTTTTTGAGTAATAGGGCTGATTAGATTTTGTACTCAATCGGTAGGTTCCAAAATATCTCAAAATCTTCTAAGTCGAATTGGTTCAATTTTCAAGAAGTCTCAGTTGTGTAGAATCCAATCAAATACCATCAACCGCGTTTTGATAGGCGCATACACACACGCAAACACACACACACACACACAAACAAATATAAACACACATACACAAACACACACACATATACAAACACACACATACATACATACAGACATACTAACGTCATCGTGAAAATATATGGAAAAGGTTCCTAAGACCTTAAAACGTAGAGATCTGATGAAAATTCGATTTTCAAAAATCGAAGCAAAATCAGTAACTTCCTTATCTACATACGTAGCGGGAAATTAAAATATGGTCTTATTTACAAAGATAAAATTAAAGACAAATAAGTTAAAATAAAACTCTTAAACCAAAACTCATAATAAAGTTTAAGGTATTTTGCATCTGCGGCTTCATAACGAAGAAATAGCCAAATAAATATTTGATGGATCTTCTGACACCTTGAACTTCAACAGTATTTTATATTAATCTATTTTAAATATTTTATATATTTTTAAATGAATTCGAGCAATTTAAAATTAATTAATTCATATCTGGCGAGCTAATGCATATTATGTCTATGTTCATTTAAATTGAGTTTCTTATTTTGGCTGTATTTTTTTATGTTGGCTACCTCAGAACTCAATCTTTTATTAACCATTTGGAAAATTATTTTTCTCCAACATGCGCGAGAATAATGGGATTACTTTTGAATAAAGAACACACGAAATATCGTATTTACGTACATAGAAAAACCAAATCTAGCGCTGGCTCGTTTTTGAATTTGGAACTAAAAAACACGCCGACAAAAAGGCATGCTGTGGTTTCATTTGATAAATTTAAACTCTTTTATCTGCGTTCACGTGGCTGTTTAGCCATAGATAGGCTTCCTTACCTTCCGGCAAAAGCAGAAAAACAGTAAAAATACATAATATTTGCTAGCTGATAACACTTGTACTGTTTCACAATAAGATTATTATATTTAATTTCCGACCGGTTTCGCTTACACAAGCATCCTCAGGGTATTTACAATAATTATTGTAAATACCCTGAGGATGCTTGTGTAAGCGAAACCGGTCGGAAATTAAATATAACTATCTTATTGTGAAACAGTACAAGTGTTATCAGCTAGCAAGTATTGTGTTAAAATGGAGTTTCACCAAGTGCCGACGATAAAAAGTGTCGAATATAGTAAAAATACATTTATGCAAAGGCCTAGAAATAGGCAATTACAAGTAACATTGCCGGAGTGTTTCTTGATACAAATTCAAAAAACGCGCCAGCTATGATATTTCTGTGTATGTAAATACGACACATCGTATGTTCTTTATTCAAACATAATAACTCTATTTTCACGCAAGTTTGTAAAAAATAATTTGACGGTAAAATAAGTTTGTTTTCATAGCTCCTTTTTATTTCCTTTTAGTATTTAAAAAAAAAACACTATATATGCTTTGGCGAAAATGATGAAAGTGCCTGTTTCGTCTGTGGCTGGACACACACTTCATACACATTTTCGACTTGCAATTGCCAATTTTGCGGCAATTGCAATAATGACCTATTTCAGTTTGAGAGTGTATTCTTATACTTTTCCTATTTAGTTCCATAGAAATTTGGTGACGGTTTGATCCAAGTTTTCAATACACATGAGATTGGATGTCAGTTTTACTGCATTTCTACTATCAGTAGTAGCTATGACATTGATTTACTTGAGTTAAATTTATAGATTTATGCGTTACTTTGCGGAAATGCAATTGCAAATTTTTAATAATTTCGACTTTGAATAAATCTCACACTTGTTACAAATGTGAAAGTTTGTATGTCTAGATATATAGATGTTTGTTCTGTTTGTTGTTGTAAAGACAAGTAAAGGTGGAACGACACTTGTGACAATTTACAGAACTAGCGGTGGGTAATCTTTATTCCTCAAAGTGAATTTATTCGCTTATTCCGTCTCCAGGCACGAATATGATCAAGGGATACTCTTTGATCATGTCTTTAAATCAACGTTTCCCTTCATATTTTTCTCTCTTCATACAATACTACAGTGCTATGTAAACGTATGTAAGTAGCTTTTTAGGTCGATTATCATCGTCGCGTTTCACCAGAAGAGGGCAGATATCATCCACAATTCATCGTATGTATGGTATCGTATCGTAAAATTTCATCGTATATGATCTGTGACCATGTTAGCACAACCTTGATCGTTCACATTTAACGTAAAATGTTCTGTAGCGATGCCACGTAGTCCGGTATGTCGTCATGTCACAAATGTGGACGCACCTTATCCCGTCTTGCGTGTGTAAGAAAACAGATTTAGACTATCTGTAATTTTATATTAAATGCCATAAAAAAGTATCTTCACGCCCGTATCCCCGAAGGGATAGGCAGAGGTACAACAAGTGCACCCACGATTAGCTGAAGGTTCTTGGTCCCACAACGTGATAGGTGGCAAGCCTATCGCCAACCGGGCACTTTCCAATCCCGAGCAACTTTGTGTTTCTCAGAAAACTGAAAAAACACTTTTTTTTTAAGTGCCCGACCCGGGAATCGAACCCGGGACCTCATGTGGTCGACGCCAACGCTGGACCACTAGACCACAGAGATAGCCATATATCATATTAATCTGTTTTTTTACGTGATCGAGTTTATAGATTTTATTTTATTGATCGGAGGGTTTAATAAAATATTTTGGTAATAATAATTTAATGTACATATAATACAGTACATTCTTCTTTAAATTTGAATCACACACATTCATCAAAAAGAGAAGTAGTCAGAGAGTGGTCAGAATTGTCTAACGTAATTTATAAAGATTCGATTGTGCTAAAATTACGAACAAATTTCTGTTGTTTTAATTATCAAATATACCTATTTGAAACTTTCTTTATACACTAATGCTAGTCGTTATTATATTCATTATCACTAACGATTTGATAGACAACTCGCTTTGCGGTTGAAGTAATTGGTGAATCTTACGGGAATATTGAAATTTTCAAGCTGTCCCTTCAGCGTACATATGAAGAAAGATTGAAAGAGAAATAGAAACTCGAATATTTTGTAATATTAGTAAGATGTGTACTTATCGTAGTTTTGACTTCAACGCGTTTAGTTACGCGTTGAAGTCAAAACTATGAAACTTTCCCAGTTCAAGATTCGACACATTTTATATCCAAACTCATGTCAACTTTAAACCAGTAGGGCTACTCATAAAAAACCGATTTCAAGTTTAAATGAATATTTAATGAATTTTGAAGTATTTCGTACTCTGGACAACTATATTCAATTATTGGATTCGGGGACAGCGCCACACGGATTTTGAAATTTTTTGGAACTAGGTACTCATCATTGCTTTTATTCGTTATTTTGTTTAGAACGGTACTTAAAATTTCCACTTGTAACACTAGCTGGACATGTAACGATGACATCTATTTCCAATAATTAGGTCGTTACTATACTGAATCAATGTGGGCAATTTGATTTCAAGAGTACCGTTTTTTGACGATATTCGAAACGTATTGTTTTTATCAATATTGGTTTAAGATTTATATTGTTTTCAAGAGTAGGGCTGCTGGTTACTTATCTTATTAATAAAAAATGGTGGCACTTTTAATTGTAATCCTTTTTATTTAACATGGTCGTACTATACACGGTAGATGTTTTATTATACAGATACATACACCACCTATGCGAAGCCAGGGCATGCAGCAAGTTTAAGGCACTGATTTAAAGAGGTAAATAGCAATTTTGGTAAGTCAAAAATTATAAATAGCACGTTTAACAACTAGTTCTGTCGTAAAACTAAGCAGTAAACTAAACAAAAATGAGTAATAAAAAATAATAAAATGGATCAGTGAATAAATAATTGAGCAGAAAAATAATTAAATGGGTGGTAAAAACTATTGAATGAGCGGTTACGTGTGAGCAGTAATAAATTGGAATTTGTCGGTAAGAAATCTCATTCTAAGCAATTCTATAAACAATGAGGTGGTAAAATAAAATAAAAAAAACAATACTTAAATAGGAATGAAAAAATAAATTATTTTTGCTTTGACTGAAGGGATTAATTTAATATATTATTGTCTACATCATATACATGAAATAAATGGCAAACCAACTAATAATTCTCTTTACGAAAAGAAACAATCATCGCCTATTATCTATAGAACACAGATCTTAATAGTATGTTGATATTTATGTGAAAAGGATAACATACTAAATACATAAGTTTACCGGCTACCTTATCCTCTACTCCACGACAGCATCAGGCAAGGAAGCTACTGCGCAGAAGTAGATAACGTGGCTTTAAAAAAACCCGGGCAAAACGTTACGGAACTCTCCCACATATATTAGCCTCTTTCGAGGTGCCTAGAAGAAGGGCAATTTATTAATTCTTCGAAAGTATCTCGGACCGACACGGTTAAAAGATATCACAAGTACATCACATTCTTAAACGTGTTCTTTCTAGCATGAGATTGTATCTATCGACTCACAGCACAATAAAAGTGATTAATGGACCAACAAATGATCCGTACTAATCTCATAATTTCTTCACCATGATCTAATTAATGTTATCCGAAGCTATCACAAAACCGTTAGCACTCTTTGTTCTTTATCATAACATCGTTTGCATCATAACTAATAACAATTACCTTTTTTTATTCAACTTTCAACCTTTTGCAACACGTTTAAGGTTCAAAAATTCATTTTCGTTATTCAGTTTACATCTTGATTACTTTTCAGACAATAGTTAAAACTAATGGGGTTCAAGGGTTTGGTTTTATAATGATTACTTGTATTAAATATAATTTTGCAATTTTTTCTAACTGCGGACTACAGTTCAATATTGTGTTATTGGAGTATATTACAAGTTGCAGAGTCACATGGAATACACAATGCTTCCGGAATAAAAAGCAGCGTGTATGTACACAGGGATGGATTTAGGGTAGAGCAGACGGGGGCAGAGATGCGGCCCCCGGGCCTCCGCAAGGAAGAGGGCCCCCAACGATATGGATAAAAAACAAAGGAGATTGATGAGGCCCCATACAAATTTGGCCTAAAATTCAACACATGATTATGGCTGCTTACCGTATTGTAATACATTATTAATTTCTTCTGAAATGTAAATTGTATCACGGACACTTTTTATAATACTAAAATTCACAAAACTCCTTCAAGATTAATGTTACTTGAATTTACAATTGTTACATTCCATTTTAAGCCACATCGCAATATATCGTCGACACAAATATAATTCATTTTTGTATTACTTATCATGAAGATTATTTGATTTTAACCACTAAAAAGTTAAAAAACGATATAACTTATAACTTTTGTTTACACTAAACTTTATCACTCACTCACACTTCACAGTGTAAATAGATGACACTTGTTTTTTTTGTTTCTTTCGGATGATACTAAGAGTACTTGTTTATACAGCCTTGTTTCGACTATAATAATAAATATTTTAATTTTTGTTGCATTTTATACAATAGTTTGTTTAAATATTTACGTCTTACCTATCCGACAGGTTTATAATTTATTTTAGTTGCTCAGAAATAAAAGAAAGTGTTAATTTTAAGGCAGAAAAGAAAAATCTTTGCTTGAATTAGAAATAAGAAATAGCGTACAAGTTTGATTAGTTTCATGACTTTCCAACTAAAATCCTTTTAAAATTAACTTCCTATTAAAAAGTGTCCGTTGAATTCTAATATTGAGTTATTGTAAATTAAATTAATTTAATAATTTCGGATGACTCCATATTCTTGTAGCCCTTTTAGGCCGATCTTATCACTCTCCTTTAACTGTTTGCTGTCCAGTCAAAATTTATTCTTTTTCTAAACAGTCTGTTTAAACAAAATATTTGGACAGGTATAATTCTCTTATTCTTGGATATTTAAAACAAAATATCCATATTTGTTCACCTCCAGAGGTATTTCCGCCTCCATGTAGTACAAGAGGCCAGCAATAACGGATCTTCGCCCCTTCATTGACCATTTACCCTTCATTGTCCCAGGGCCTCCAGACCTCAAAATCAGCTCTGTATGTACAATCTGGATGTAGGTATACTTTATGTAAAATAGAAGTACCGGTTGTGGTCACTAAACTTGTGGCCATTTTATTAAAAATTCCAAATACATACAACATTCTTAATTCATTAAATTAAATTTAATAAAAAATATTATTTAATATTATACTTTTTTAAGCATTCAAATGTGAGGCTAAATAGCCGTCTTAGCCTCACATTTGAATAAACTTCCACTATATTTATATTAAATTTCATTCAAAAAATTATCTTAGTGTGAAGAGGCAAGGGGTAATAAGCACTTACCTACTGCAAGACTTTTGACAATGTACGTAGGTCACGCTATAAGTTTTGTGTAACTTAAAAAAACAAAATGTCATAACCAAAATATTATGTTTATTGCTTTTCAAAATAATCTCCTTTACATTTTAAACATTTTTTCATGCGATCGAACCATTTTTTAAAACAGGAGGACCACAGATCTGAAGGCATGTTTTCTACCTGCTGATTTAACGCTATCACTGCCTCTTCAGAGTTGCTAAAAGTAAAATCTCTCATCAAATCTTTGATTTTGGGGAAAACACAGAAATCACAGGATGCTAGGTCGGGACTATGCGCAGGACGAGTGACGAGAAATACTTTTTCGGAAGCTAAAAATGACTTTGTTTTGTTGGTCGTGTGTGAAGAAGCGTCATCATGGTGTAGGAGAATGCGGCGGTGTAGAAATTTTCTAACACCCTGGGTAAACATATGGTAGAATACGACTTGGCATTAACAGTCTTTTGTTCTTCAAGTAGAATTGTACTGACGGGACCCGTAGCTGAGAAAAAAAACGTGATCATTTTTTTACCAACGTTTCTTGCCTGTCTCACTTTCGTTGTCCTGTTCTCATTTTCAAACACCCATTCACAAGATTGCTTCTTTTTTCGGGTTCAAAACAATAAATTCACGTTTCTTCTCCTGTGACAATGTCATAAACAGCATTAGAATGTCCGTGGTCGTACTTCAGTAGCATCTGTGAGCACCATTCCACGCGAGCCTGCTTCTGCTCCGCTGTCAGTTCGTGAGGGATCCAATGACAACAACAGTTTCCGAACTTTCGATTCTTCGTGTAAAATTTTCTGAATTTGGCTCATACCAATCCCCAATAGCCCTCGAATTGTCTAATAGGTAAATCCAGGTGTTTTCTTCAATTACCCGTTTAACAGTAGCCACATTATTTTCATTGACGGCAGTTGAAGGCCGCCCTTCACGAAATTCGTCATGTAAAGAAACTCGACCTCTCTCAAATTCAGCAAACCATCGCCTCACGGTGCTCAAACAAGGTGCTTCTCTCCCAAAAGCATTTTGAAGACGGGCAGCACAGTCTTGCGGAGAAAGAGAACTTTTAAAATCATAAAAAATCATCGCTCTAAAATCTTTTCGACTTAACTCCATTTTCGTTGTGTAATTTTGATGTGTGATAAAAAACAATTGACAATCATTTTTTATTACTAAGAAGGTTGCAACGTTTTAAAAATATAACATTCGAAATTCAAATAGTTCCGATTAGGTAGAAGTGCAAAACTTTTAGTGTGCCCCATGTATTCATCTATCTATGCTATTATTAGTTCATTAGTATATATTATATTAATAGCTCATTGACCTTTTATTATTATGTTTTGTTTTAGTCGTCGAGGAACCCTAAACCTATTCTTCCTATGGACATTGGTTGAAAATTGTATCTCTTACAATTATTATGAAAATTACTGTACTAATCTCGGCGCTCATCAATGCTCTCGTAATGTTTATATAAATTACATATTGCACGGGCGCAAGGCCGTGAAAGCGGTACATTCCTTGTTTGTGACGGAAAACAACAATAAATTATTTGCTCATGTATAATTAAATTAGTGGCGTCTCATGTTGGTATGTATTTTATTGAAGAACAGACAAATGCTTCTTTACAGAATTGTCTGGCTTCTGTTTACCAAGCATCGCATTAGAAAGGGAAATGATAACTATACATTATTGTAGTGAACTCTATTCCATCATATCCTATCAATTCTAACCCATGACATTAATTTGTATTATTACGAGCACGAGTAAAAATATAGTAGCCTCCAAGGTTGTAGTCAATTTATTATTTTTGGGTCTTTACAGCCTATCTACGTGATTACTAAGGCATCTTTAACATAAGAACTTTGATGTTGATAAATTGTATATATTTCTTTCCATCGGAAAAATCAGTACTACATGCAATGCTTAAAAAATGTTATTTTTATTATATTCAAGTATATTACTACAGATAAATTACTCGACATTAAAAGTTAATGAAATCTATCGTTTTCAAGGGATATATATATATAGAAATAGTGTTAGTATTGTCATCCCCTCACCAGACTAACACTATTCAGCTATTTATCCTACAGCCCATTCGATTATTAGTAAAACAAAACGAAGCGACTACCTCCTGTCTCACCAACCAAAGTACTAGTGAATTTTGGTGAACATACAGGTGTCTAATGACATCGCAACATTTGAATTACGTTTTTACTACTATTGTCAAGAAATTCGACCTGATGATATTTAGTTTTACAGTCCAAGAGATTATTCGTCATAAAAAATACCTCGATTCAACTGTTGCTCATTTGCAAAGAAGTAAAAAAGTAGCTATCCCCGCTACATAAAAAAACATAGATAAATAGGTTGGTCAATCAAAGCTTCAACGAAGATTAAGATATATGTAATTACTGGTCTGCCACTGATACAATTACAGTTTAGAGTAGACAAGCCCAATTATCTTCTAATTTTGGATATTAATCATTATTATATTAAATGTAGATATTTCGGTTAAGCTTTTATCTTCACACACTGTTACGGCGCAGCCTTAGATTATATACTATCTAGATAGAGTTCGAGCTTCTACATGTCCAGAAAATATCAGCCATACATGTTACTTCAGGTCAGTGTTGATTTCTTATTGGGAAACACTTTTTAAAATCAGTATTGTGGTTTTTAGCTTTATTCGTTATAAACAAACATATAAAACGTCTTATCTTTCCTTTTTAAAATATTAGTGTAAATTAGTTACAATATTATATTATTAAATCGCTTATTTTTTTCTGAATATTTTTTATATCATACTAGACAACAAACATAGTTCTTATTTTGGTTATATCAATAAAATAATTTTCTCATTTTAAATACGAGTCAAAATTCAATTAATAATACAACATTAGTACATTTAAAATAATTTGTGTTGTGTTATGTTGATGTTTTTTATAGATAGCAAACAAGCAGAATAAGTTTATTGGTTATCTTACGCTTCAATCTGGAACATTATAGTTACTGCAGCAGGAATAGCTGAAACCACTGTAAAGTAAGGTAAAAACGACCGAGACAATACAAAACTCTTCGACCTAGTCACGAAAGTAGAGACGAAAGCTTTTGCTCTCCGGTATAAGTGCAACACAACAAACGCACAACAGCACAGCAACAACACACAACAACAAAAGCAGAATAGCGGAAAAAATGCAGTGATAAAAATGTGTAAGTGGTTGACCCTACAGCCATCCCTGAAACTTCCCGCTACATTAAGGTATTTTAAGCTCAAAAGAGTAAAAAAATAAAACATAGACTTTTTCAGTTCAAACATCTATTTTGTTAAAATGACAGTATATTGATTTTTTAAAAGTTGTATATTTTGGAAACGCTGATTGAATTTGATCTTTCGAATAACATTCAACTCAATTTTTGAGATCTAAAATATTGCTTTAGCTAAATAATCGATAGGTTGAAAAATTTCGTAGCAATGTCAAAAAAAAACATTTTTTTCAAATATTTTCATCATTAATTTACAAGCAAATAATTTGCTTACTTTGGGGTTAGATCAGTAAGTGTAATTTGTCCCGTGAATATTATATTATATATATTATATTATTAATTAATTCTAAACAAATTTACCGATCCAATTTCCGATCCAATTTGATCCAATTAACGGTATTTGGCGTAGTTTTTGAAGGAGAATAACTGATAAGATTTTTAAGTCCATCGGTGTAAAAGCCTGAAAATTATTTTAAAAATATAAAGTAAATTTACTAAAAATGACGTAATTTAAATATTTGGTAACTTTTGAAAATTAGATTCGATTTTGATTGTTTAAATGCCATTTGATGTAATTTTTTTAGTACTAAAATATCGTAGTATACCAAAAAATGATTGGTTGAAAAATTTCGAAGTTATGTCGAAAAAACACTTTTTTTTTAATTTTTCGTCAACGATTTCTCCCAAACGGATGTAATCAATAACCCTACATTTGACAATTAAAGTGGTGCATGAGAGAATACCTATGGGCAATGGCCAGATTCCGCCCTTGTATTAAATATTAATAACTGCCTTTTCTAATTAAAACAACGTAATCGGTTTTTACAATTTTATATTTTCTTTTACATTGTCTAATGTAATCAAAATCCTAATTTACTCTAACTTTAACATTCTATCTTTTAATTCTATCTATCTTTTAAATATAATATAAATTAACAAATACATGTACCTTAAATTGCTTATGCACGTACTGGATTATTCAAATATTATCGTACTTTTAAACGGAGGCCAGTGTGTGTTACACTGATCGATGCAGGAGACCGAATGTCCGAGTTTTCAACCCGTCTTACCCGCCATTGTTGTTTTCGTGCAAGCTCTGTGTTACCAGAGTAAATAATTTTAATTCGTACAACAATGATGTCGGGCAAAATCCTGCTTTATTAAATAAAAACCTAACACGGATAAACCGATTTTGATGCAATTTATACATTATATGTAGTTTTTTGAGAAATAGAGCTGATTAGTTTTTTTACTCTGAAAGTTGTGTTAAAAAATACTGTTTCGCCAAAATTTTTTTGGGTTTTTTCAAAATTTCTCAAAATCTCCTAAGCCGACTTGGTTCAAATTTTTAGAAAGTCTAAGTTGAGCAGAATCCAATCGAATGCCACCAACCGCGTTTCGATCGGTCCAGCCGTTCAAAAGTTATGCGATGCTTACATACACACATACACACACACACACACAAACACACTTACATACAAACATACTGACGTCATGGTGAAAATAGTCGGAAAAGATTCCTAGGACCTCCAACCTTGGAGATCCGGTGAAAACTAGATTTTCGAAAATCAGGGCAAATTCAGTAACTTCCTATCTACGTACACTACGTACTACATAGCAGGAAGTTAAAAAAATGTAGTTATTTTTATTCTTAAAATACACCAAGTAGTACCATCTATCAGTTGTTCAACGAACTAAATGGTCACAAAGTACACTAGCAAAGTAAAAGTAAATTTAGTTACTAGCTATTCCGCAGCGGCATATGTAGCGCCAGTTTCACATATCGCTGATATGTCAGTAAATAACGACACAAATATTTTGATAGAATATTCGATACTGATGTGGCTATAAAAAGGTTATTGTTAATCTTTTTTAGCCTATCACACGTATTTATTTCAAATTAATAAATATGTATCATGTGTGGCCGCGTTTCCGATCCAGTAGTAGTTTAAAAAAATGTCGACGCGTCAAAATAACTCGTAAAAAGTTCTATTCTGATTTCCGATAAAAATATTTTAAATATATAAAAAAATATTACGATTTGTACCCAATTCGGGCCTCTTTGCAGAATATACCATCTGCCGTTTTGCTAGCAGTTCGTAAGAGGCGTACGTTTGGCTACAAGTTACTACCATCGTGGCTACTAGGTAGAGTTCTACATTGACTCGCCCGGGTCTGATATCACCGCCTTACCTATTCTTGCCGCAATAGAGTCAATGCTAGTCAGTGTGGGGTTCCGGTTTGGAGGATTAGGTACCCGGTAAACTTATGAATGTAGCGTTACCATCTCGCCACACAGATAGTAGCGCACTATTAACATCATTGGTGTCTATAGGCGATGGCTTATCTTTCCAACAGGAGAGCCATCTGCTTGTTAGCTATCAAATGATATAAAAAACCAACCGATTCTACTTTGAATAAATAGATATGTACCAATATGTTAAATCACGAACAGAAATATTTGGATCCATTTATGAAGAATATTAATTATTATAAGCATACTCGAAGGAGACAGAAAATATTTATAAAATATTAGCTATTCTCCGACCACTCCATCCGCACCTCCCACACGCATTACTTTCTTTTACTTGGTGGGGTAAAAATGTAACATATGTATTGATACTGGTATAAAGAATTTTTTATAATAAGTTTTTGAGTTTATCCATTACAAACAAATCTTACCTCTCTATACGATGTAGGTCTTACCTGTCTATACGATGTATCTATCTCTATACAATATATATGTCGCGGTCAGATCGCAGAATTAGATCGCAGAAATAATGAAATGCTCGAGAATTCCATGAAATGGTGGCATTTCATGAAATTTTCACTGTCCATCATTCTTTGATCAGATCAATTATAAGAAAGCGTTTATCGATATGGAAAACTAAACGCGCGACTCCCTACTTCATGTAATGATCAAACTTAATTGTTAATATCGTAAAATAGTTACATTATCTACCGATAGAGGCGCAGGAATCGCTTTGTTTAGTAACTGATGAGCTGAAAACTATGTTGAAAGGACTTTTAATATTTCCTAGCGTTCCTAGTTATTTAGATGTATAGGTATTACCAGCCTGACTGAACCGCAGCTGGTCTATTAGTCAAATATCTAAATTATCTGTAGAAGTCGGTAGAGTGATTAAGGAAGCGATAATTGTCGAATCGAGCACATGTCACAGTTTTGGATAAATAGTGTATTCTTGAAAAATTGAAATACTTATGCGTTTATTCCGAAGCTAGAATCGTCTAGCAATCCCGGTGGCTTTAACAGTTTATTAATGCATATATTGTGTCTTTCAGTCTGTCTGTTACGGCTAAACCGCTGTACCAATTAAGATGAAATTTGGCAAGGAGATATTTAAAGACCGGGGTCTTTCAGACACAGCCTATTTTTTTTAAAGTTAAACCCTAAATCACTAAGTTGACAAAGTCAAGTTCGTAGATACCAATAATTACCTTAAGGCAAGTCATCGCGACAAACGAAAAAAAACTGGTTTGCTAAATCACGTTTTTTTGTATTGATTGTTAAATAACAATTTTACAAAAATTACACGATATACCTGAAGTTATTATCTAAAGAATGTGCTAACTTATTACATGATATAATGTACTTTACTCGATCATATAAAATTCCGAAAACAGGCTAAAAAAAATCTAAAACAAATAATTTGTTAATAATATATCTAATCATCCACATGATTTTTATATGATAATATTTAGTTGTAAATACAAAAAAGAATGTGCTAAATTTTGGTTTTCAGCTGAAGTCCTATATTTTTTATCCGAAAATTAACACGTTTCCCAGCGGTTTCAGAACATAACGCGCCACCCATTTTCTATAGAATTGACGCGCGTCAAAATACCTCGCCTTTAATAGGAAGTTACACATTGGGGTGATATCTACATGCCACACATTACGCATTAAAAAATTAATACCTTTTGTTTTGTTACCATTAAATAAGAGATTATTCGCAATGAAATATTTTAAATCACATTAGTCACTTCGTCAAATTTACCAACTTGGCTTTCAACTTTGCCTTAAGGTAAATTACTTAAGGTAAATTATCATTTGCCAACAGCACTATTCATTTTTATTCCATAAGACATTTTACACACCTATGTTATTTCACTATAAGCTTTAATCTACGCAAACACCTCTACATCTCTCCATACTCCGATTGTCACTTCGTTTGTAATTTAATGTATTTTTTACTCCGTAACAATGATGCAAATTATTTCCCATTTCTATAATCTATACGGGCAAGGGCTATTTATTGATTGCCGACAAGACAGAATAAGATATTCTGGATCTGGATAAGATATATTTCTTAATGGAGGAGATGCCAAACTAACTTTCCGCTTATAAAAATCTTCACCACCATAGTTGTTATAAAAATTGTTGTCATTGTTCATCATGACTAAGACGTGATGTTTTCATTACAAATGCAATAAAATCAAGAAGCGTCGCAATTTTTACTTTTCAGTCTCATCTTGTTCGACTAAATCGTACACGATAGTAACTAATTATAAAATCTGTGATTGTACTACAAACTTCTAATAATTTACCAATACTCAGCCAACACTTATTTCCGTAAAGCAACATTAAATAAAAGCCAGTCGTACGGTTACATATTCACATTACATCAGATATGTAACACGAATATGGAATAAATGTTAGCATTTTATCAGTAATTATTTATATATATTTGACCAACGAAGGCACACCAAATAAATTTTATTACCTAATGTAGATAACAGCATGAATATATTAGTTGAAATCGGTAAGTAAAGTTCAATTATTTATTATTTCCAGTTGAATTTTGGGTCACATTCTCGCGTTATCTTGCGAAAGCTTGTCTCCTTCAGTCGAGAATTTATTAGAGCTTAACTAGAACTGGACTATGTCACCAGAACAAGTTTAAATACAATTAAAATAACACGTTATCTACAATAATATTAATAGATTATAAAATAGATATAGAATATTTTTAAATTTGTTTGTATAAATAAACTCAAAAACTACTGGACCGATTTTAAAAATTCTTTCACCGTCAGAAAGCTACATCATCATTGATAATCACCTAGTGATTAGGCAAATTGATTAAGCATTCGATGGGCCTAGGTTTCGATTTCCGAAAGGGACATGCATTTGTGTGATGAGTTTATTGAGTATATATAGGGGTTGGGAATTTATTATATACATTTACATATCTTTTATGTGCTTCTATGCATAAGTTGACGAATATCACAAGCAAATAATTTGCTTACTTTAGAGTTAGATAAATTGATTGATCCATAATTTAAATTCGTATTTTTCTTATCATAAGGCATATATTTTTATATGATTGAACAAGAAAGTAATTTTTCCGTATGTAGCTATATGTATGTAGCTCAAACTTTAAAGGAAGCGCTTGACTTAATGTGAATTTTTTTTATTAAATATTATCATAGCAATATTAAGCCGTAATCGTGATTTTCTATATGTGAAATAATTATTTAAATTATATAGTCTCGAGTCATTAGATTTTATCTATTACAAATAAAAGTAACAAATCCTACTAAGCTAATACAGCTAATACCTACTAAGACAATAATCCTACCAGTACAGAGTAAATGTGTGTTTGGATTAGTTGTTGTTACTCGATTTTGACTTATTAATTACTAGCTGTTGCCCACGACTTCATCCGCGCGGACTTCGTTTACTCCGCATAGCTCCTTCCCCGCAGGTGATAGCGTGATAATATGTAGCCTATATGTTGACCCGACCTGTTAATAATATTCATGCAAAATTTTAAGTAAATCCATGCAGTACTTTTTGAGTTTACCCCGGACATACATACAGACAAACAGACATAACAGACAAACAGATAAAAATTCTAAAAACTATATTTTTGGCTTCTATATCGATTGTAGGTCACGTCCCAAGTATTCTTTTAAAAAAATATTCAATGTACAGTTTTGACTTTAGTATGATTTTATTATATGTATAGATTATGGGACTTACTCAACTCATTAATTATTATGGGACTTAAATATAATGTAACACACTGATAGTTTATAATTATTGTTACATCCAGGGCTGTTTTTAAGTTAATAACGAAAATTGAATACACTTACAGGGGACTATTCATTAATAATTTATTATACTATTTTATACCACTTCGCGTTAATGGTGTGCAGAAGGTAATAAGCAAGCTATAGATTTTTTAATATTTTAGTCAGCAACTTTTTTTAAATATTTTTTTATGTCATAAGATAGCAAACAAGCAGATGGGTCTCCTGATGGAAAGAGTCAACCATTGCCTATAGACACTAAAGATGTTAATGGTGCATTGCTATCGTATGGCGAGGTCTAATGCCACATACATAAGTTTACTGGCTACCTTACCCTCATAACCGGAACACGACATTGACAAACACTGACGCTATTGCGTAAGGAATAGGTACGGCGGTAACACCGAACCCGGGCGAGACAACGCAAAACTCTAACCAATTATCAAAATAAACATATTACCGATATAGATAATAATCAGTTAGTATCGGTAATACATTTAGCAGGAGCCAGGAGAGTTCCGTCGGAAATTACCAATAGGAAAGGTGGCCTTATTTAAAACATACCTTTGAACCCAGAAAAAGTGTGGCTCCCGTCAAAAATAACAAATGGATTTAGGCCTTTTTAAAAGGCGCTCAACAACTATACAATTAATGACTAAGACAGGGGTCGGCTGCCTGTGTCCCGCGAGCAACATGCAGCTCTTTAAATGTGAAGCTCCGGCTCTTTAATTAAAAAAAAACTAAAAATAAAAATGTTCTACTTCAATAACAATGCAAAGCCATTGCTCCCATGTATCAAAAAAAACGGTTATTTTTTTCTTTATTTATGCAAGTAGGTACTATTTATTGTCGCCAAGAAAAGATTTTGTGGCTCTTTAAAAACTTTAAAATACTGTAAGCTGTAATTTTTCTCTTCCGACTCAAAAGGTTTCCGAGCCCTGGACTAAGGTATATGTACTTGTATAAAAAAATGTACTTTATACAAGTACATTTTTTATACAAGCACATATACGTAATAAGTAAAAGAGTAAAAAAAATTGTCAATTGTATAAACATTGTTATTTTTCCAACCGTCGCGTAGCCTCGTTTAGATCCGGTAGTAATTCCTAAAAGAAAACTCAAAAGTGGAAACAAAGAACATATAATAATGCTTAAATATTTGCACACCATGTCATCGTACAATATGCTGTGTTTTTATTAATTTTAATCAATATGACTGTCTATTTTTTAAGTTAGTTACTTAAGAACTTCGTCATTCGTGGAGCGATTTTAAAAATTCTTTTTTTGTTAGAAAGAGTATATTTCGCGTGAGATCCCATTATAATTTGGTAAATATTCGATGCAGGGTTCTAGAGATACAGGAAATGGGAAGAAGGTTTTAACTAGGTGGTAGAGTTCTGCATTGTCTCGCCCGGGTCTGGTACCACCGCCTTACCTATTCTTGCCGCAATAGCGCCATTGCTTGTCACTGTTGTGTTCCGATTTGGAGGGTAAGGTAGCCGGTAAACTTATACATGTGGTATTAGACCTCGCCACAAGATAGCAACGCACCATTATCATCTTTGGTGTCTATATTCGATGGTTGACGCTTTCCATCCGACGACCCATTTGCTTATTTGCTATCTAATTATATAAAAAACTGCAGTTTTACTGTGTTTAAAAAAAATATACGCTAGGTATCCTGAGCTACGTTATCAAGATTTAGAGATTGCAGATTAATCGCCTTAACAAAATAAGGTGAACCTCACCTTCTTTCTCGCCTTTTTCGTTTTGTTGTGCTGGTACCCTTGATCGTTCTGTATAAAGTCATCATCTTGAGGCACTCTCACTGATCACAACACAGATACTTGTAGTATAGAATATCACTTATATGAGGACACTTATATTTTGTCAAACCAAATCACCACCTCACAGAACAGAGATCTGAAACAAAAATATATGAATCACCTAATGAACACATTTCAACAAAAAAATATTATTTTTTTTATATCATAAAACAGCAAACAAGCAGATGGGTCTCCTGATGGAAAAAGACAACTATCGCCTATAAATTCCAATAAGATGGTGGTATCAGATAAGGTGGTATGATAGTGACTCGCGTATTCAATCATCCGTTTTTATGAACTGCCTGGCAAAACGGCTCACTATCGTTTACCAGATATAATATATGTGCATAAACTGGTATAAATATCGATACGAAACGTTATTTGCATAACCTATGTCAATAAAACAAACGGAAGTGATACTTGGTTTCAATGTTAGCACGTGCTTAAAAATCATCGGTTAATCTACACTACGATAATGGGTTTGTTAAGCACAACTTCTAATCTCAGATATCTTACTTAGATAATTAGAGGAAAATAAAATATTCTACATATCAGAGCTCAGCTGATTTCGGTCTGGGCATACTTTCTTTCTTCGACTGTCAAAACCTAATAGAAGTATCAGAATTATGAAATTGCGACTTACAATGTAAAATGGCGGCATTGGAATGTTTCTATGTATTTTATCTCTATGTATAAAAATCAATCCCTATTTTCTGTGGTCACGACATCTGGATCGATTTCGCTAATTTTGTTGTGTTTGTAATTGTTAGGAGAAGGTTCTTATAAAAGAAAATATTAAGAAAATTTCGCGGAAAATTAGAAAATTAAAGAATACTTAACCACCTTATAAAGTTCAATACTCTTTCGGCTGCCTGGAGGACAATCCCGCATACTTATATAAATTACGTGTCACGATGTTTGTCCGCTACGGATCCCTAATACGTATGGCAAACCAACGTTTGCCGGGTCAGCTAGTATATTATATTTATTATATATTTCGTCGTAAGTCGCCTCTGTGGTCTAGTGGTCCAGCGTTGGCGTTGGCCACATGAGGTCCTGGGTTCGATTCCCGGGTCGGGCACATAAAAAAAAGTGTTTTTTCAGCTTTCTGAGAAACACAAAGTTGCCCGGGATTGGAAAAGCCCGGTTGGCGATAGGCTTGCCACCTATCACATTGTGGGACCAAGTATCTTCGGCTAATCGTGGGTGCACTTGTTGTACCTCTGCCTAGCCCTTCGGGGATATGGGCGAGAAGATACTATTTTTAAATTATATATTTCCCAAAATTCTGACTATATAATTATAACTTATGAGGTTAGAAGTTTTTCTGAACACACACAAAGAAGAAACTATCCTATCTTTTAAGTTGGACCCAACAGTAAATATCTACAAAATTTAATTCAAATCGGTTGAGTGGTTTCGGAGTTCTTCGTGAACAAACAACGTGATACGTAATTTGTATATATTAAGATAATAATTAAACTTATTCTATATAAGAAACAATTATGTACTCTATACTGATATTATACTCGTAAAAAGGTAAGATTTGTTTTGTAATGAAGAAATTCAAAAACTACTGAACTGATTTAAAAAATTCTTTCACGAATATAAAGTTACATTATCATTTAACACATGCAGTTTTCGCCCGACTGTGTTAATAGAGGTAATGTGCGTGGATCACTCAAAGTCGCAGAGAACAGCTAATTTATCTTAATTAGATTAATAATATGATCATAAATCCTGATCCTAAATTAAAATTCATTTTGCTTTCTCACGCCGTCAAAAATACCTATGCATAAACTTGTCCAATAGATGATGTATTAGTAGTCACCGACGCAACCGGTCGGTTGTCCCACTAACCGAATACCTTAGCTGGCTGGATTTACGAGCCATACCAAATATATACTGGCAGCCTAACAACATTATTATTGCCACTTCGACAAACATAATTTATATTCTATGAAAGTGTTAAAATAACTAATTACTGGTTATTTATTGCTTGAACAGTGATATCAATCCTGCACTTTCATCTAGTTTTTTATAATATAAGATAGCAAAGGCCTCCTGATGGAAAGGCAATCGTTTACTTTAAACACTAAAGAAGAATTAATGATGCGTTGCTATCCGGTTGGTGGCATCGGATACTATATGTACAAGTTTACCGGATACCAGTAGCAGCTTATTCTACTTGATCGCGTACAACGTAGAACGACTCGGATCGTTGACAATCAGGCTATTTCGAAACGGCTTGACTCTGTTATAACGCAAAGATGTAGGTTCGCTCTGCATCTTTTATCGCATCTATCGCGGAGAGTGTTCCGGCGAGTTGTTTGGATTAATTTCTGCTGCTGAATTCCATCATCTGACATCGCGTGAAAATTTAAAGTTCCACCCTCACCATCTCGATGCCTGAAAATCCATAACAGTGCGGTTCTCCCAGGACCGGTTGCCTCGCACTACTCTTTTATAGAATAAATTACTGGCAGGGATTTTTCTGAACAGACACGGCTTGGGGATCTCCAAAAAAGAGCTTATTTTTAAAAGGTCGGCAACGCAACACTGTTATTGCGGTCATCAGGTGCACCTACTGCTCGTTTGCCCCCTCTTCCATAAAAAAATACCTTACCCTCCAAACCGACCGTCCCGATGCTATTGTGGTGATGGTTGTGTAAGACGGTAGTAACAGACCCTGGTAAAACATTGCGGAACTCTACCACCTAGTAATCACGCAATAGTGATACGTATAGCCCATTCTTCGCTTTTTACATACTGCCTGGCAAATGGTCTATTCTTCAGAGGCTCGGACCAAGTCCAGGCAAAATTTGCATGCTTTGCTGTTAATTTTTAAGGCGTTTATTTAACTTATTTTTGAGTGTAGATGAAGTAAAAAATAATTTAAACGCGGTAAAACTGGAATCCGCTCCCCAATCCCCTGTATCTGTGAAACTTCAAAGTAGTTCGTCACCCGATTTATATGAAACAGAATGGAAAATAAAATCTTCCAAACAAAATATAACTTTTGAAATGGGTTTATAAATGACCGAGCTTTGAGATAACAAACGTTTAAAAAAATATAGCTGAATCGGGAACTTCCTCCTTATAGGGAAGTCTGTTGAAAATGAGAAATTATATTTACGTTATCCTTAATAGGCTCTTTTGACAGGTTAACAATTTAATGTGTACTACTAGAGTAATCAGTAACACGGTCGTAGAATTAATAGTATGGTGAAAGAAATTCACGCTTGCTATATTTTATTGGTTTAAGCATCGTGGTAACGTTAACACTTATGTATCATACTGAAATTGATTAAGCGGTGATGCGTGGTCGTTTAGTAATTCTTAATTTATATAATCGTCAAGATGCTGCCATAAACTCTAAATATTGTCACGATATTGCCCTTTCATGTGATCTGTGATACTGCCCTAAGACCTCGCTCAAAATGGTCGCTTCAACTAACAGTCATACAGACAAGTTGGTTGCTTTTTTTGATTGTTTTTTCGAAATAAATTTAGGCAGTTGCCTAAATTCCTTAAAATACCCTTATCATTGTCTAATACTACCATTAATCTTAACTTTTACATAATTTTAATTACATCATCTACGTTATAATATCCATATATCATCAATAAATCATACATCACGGACATCTAGAACTAGTTTTTGTATTTTTTATGCAAATCATAATAAATGTTACGCGGCACTTTAAGAAAATAACCATAAATAAATAAATAATTTAACATGTTTACATCATGATCAAAGCGTTTTAATTTGGAATTTATATTAGTCGGAAATGTATAATTAATATGAGATATTGTAAGTTTTTAATTCAATGTATGACCTTCGGAGAAATTCTTTAACCTTTTACTTTCATTGACACTAGTTTTATTAAAATAAACTTTCGATCATAGATTATCTAAAGTGCTAAAAATCTGTCTGATGCGAAAAGCAATTAAAGGTCGGAGAAACAAGGTCGCTTTTACTGTAAATGTTAAACTTTAAATTTTCATGAAGCTTTCGGTTAATTCACCAACGCAATACTATATTATTACCGCTATAAGGCTCTATTGAGGTGAAGTTACCACTGTAGAGGTTAATGACGTCGCACAAGAATTGAAAGGGAAGATCTTCTCAGCCTGAGAAAGTGTAATGTTAGAGAACAAAGTTTATCTGAGAAGGGCTGAAATTTGTTTAAGCGTCACCAAATAAATAATAGTTAACGCATGATACAGGTTTTAATTAAACTTATTACATTCAATAACTTCACCTATTTGTGCTATGTTGTTACACTCTAGGACTTTGTTCAAGAAGATATTCCGAAAACACCGAGCTTAAATAATTTTAGTTGTATTGATTAAAATAATTCTTTACATACATACCTAGTAGTTTAAATTAGTTTTATTAAAACTATTTTACGTGTTACTATCGATTTACTAAGCGATTTTTTTTTTATTTTTTATATACCTAGATTATTACTTTTTCTCTGTCATTTAAGATCATCTCTCTATGCATCTATATTAAGAATATAAATCTATATCCATACTAATATTATAAATGTGAAAGTCTGTCTGTCTGTTACGCTTTCAAGGCTAAATCGCTGAATCGATTCTCATGAAATTTGGCATGGAAATAGTTGAAGATCCGGGGTCAAACATAGGCTATTTTTTTCAAAAATCAACCCCTAAAAGGCTGAAATAGGGGATGAAAGTTATATGAAAATTTATTTAGACGACATGTTAATCTACTTGCGGGCGAAGCTGCGCGGGTCAGCTAGTGAATATTATAAATGCGAAAGTTTTGATGTTTGAATGGATATTTGTTACTCAATCACGCAAAAACTACAGAACGGATTTGAATAAAATTTAGTAAACAGGTAGATGATGACATGGAATAAATAGCACATAGGCTACTTTTTATCCCGGAAAAATAAGTTTATTCCTGCGGGATTCATCAAAAATAATATAATGCAGCAGGCTGTACGCTACAGCTATCAACATTAAAGTCGTCTCGTAAGAGATAGCATTTTAAGATAAAACCTCTTTTTCAAAAAATCTGTACATATGTAAAACATAACATATTTAAAGTTTTTTTAAGGAATAGAAGTTGCATAATGTTTTGGTGCGCAATATAGAGATATTGTATTTTATTAAATACTGTTTCATCCATTATCTCCGTAGACGCTGATAGAAATGTAAATATTAGATATTATAATATGATGTATAAAAACCAAAATATTTATCAGGAACCAGTAGGTATCGCAAAAAAAAAGTATTTTTTTTTGAAACGTGGTCTAAGAATTAGCCTATACACCTCAAATTATCTGTAGAACAACTGCTGAGTACCACTAAGAATTATTTTAGGAACTAAACTTTTTCTCCTTTATACAGATGGTTTTCCAGAAACAGTTTAACATAAATCAATATCATTATTTGATCATGACATAATCCACCCAATCAACCTTAAAAAAATAAAGATAATTTAGGAAAGGAATCAACTCAAACTTTAAAAACTGTCTCTGAATGGCTAAAGGATAACAAACATAATGTTAATAAAACAAACGTAGTTGAATTTTAATGTTTTTATGGCGACAAAATTAAAGTCTTGTATATAATAATATATAAGTATAAGTCTAGTATAAATAACATTTACATAAAATATAGATTTTACCAACTTCTTTTGTTTCTTTTGTTAAAAATCACTAATTGTACTGTTTCAGAAAACACTTTCTTATTTTGTGTACATCGCCAACCAGCTTTTTACAGTATCTTCAGACCTTAATATATGATACTTGTATAGTAGGTAAAGAATAAAAGTATCATAGCCCTTTAATGGAGTTTTACCAAGTGCCTACATAAAAAATATATAATGTATAAAATATGAGTATAGTAACCAATTGCATAGACGCACGCAAGAACTGCAAGAAAAATGCACGAAAGACAATATTTACACAAAACACGTAAATAAATTCAAATACATTAGCATATTCCTGATAAACCCAAACGCTAGCATTGAACAATTTTCGGTATAGATATGCTGTTTAATTCAGTATTAGATAAAACATACTACAACGCACATGATTTTTTTATATAAAATCAAATCTTAGATATATATTTTGAAGATTTAGTAATATTTGTTTGGTCAAAGATTAAGTACATAAATGTCAAAATGTTTATCCTAAGTGTAACTTCTATATTTAAGTATTTGATAAATAAGTTTCTTTTAAATATTTATAAACTAGCTGTTACCCGCAGATTCGCTCGCACATATTTACTTTGGAACTTATTTAACATTTCTTTATAATCTATTTCCCTTATTTTACCCCCTTAGGGATCGAATTTTGAAAAACGTTTAAACATGTTTCTCATTTATTTATTTTTTTTGTACTCAATTTATATGAAATTTCATGCAAATATGTCCAAGGAATAAGAAGTTTCATACAAACTTTTATCTCCTATTTCTCCCTCTTCAGGTTTGAATTTTGAAAAATCATTCTTTAGGGGATGCCTACATCATTAGAGAAATACGTGTGCGAAATTTCAAGTTTCTAGCCCTAAGGGTTTAGCCTGTGCGTTGATGCATCAGTTAGTCACTTTTGCCTTTTAGATATATAGATAGATTGTTAAATATTTGCAAACCATATTATAGTAGTATGTGCTGGCAAAATTAAATAGTATTTGTGACAATATGTGTAATACCACATTATATATATTCCTACATTAGGCTGAAATATTACTGAGATGTAATGTTTAATCTAAAAAACCATAATATATGTTCATCAGATATACGACGTCAAAAATAAGCGACGTTAATATCAAACCTCAATGATATAGCCTATTTTTGACGCCGTATATCTGATGAACATATAAAGAAGCTGCGGATCCACGTTATTACAAGTAAGGTAAAAGCAAATCAGTAAAAGCTTCAATAGGTACGAATCGACATAGCGGTGAATCTCGGTAAACTGGAACTTGCAATGATGTTCGACTCTTTCTACTTACACGGTAAGGGACTTAGCGTGATGATATTTTGTAAACTCTTAAAAACTACTCAGTCTGGAATCTATCCTTGGATCGTATACATTTATATCAACATCACCATTACTAAACACATGAGATTGTTATTATTTATTACATTCCATGTCTAATTTTCTTTGTATTAATGATTTGTTTCTCTCGTAATTCCTTATGCAATATGAAGTAATTCTACTCGACCGTGTATGACCCATTATTATGTAATATTTATTGTTACAGACACTGTACACAATCAGTGTGCTTTCAGAAATATTATAATTCAATAAAAATTTAGACAGGAGTAATCTTTACTCTCTAGCTAGTAGAGACCTCTCACTTGGGTTCGATGCCATCGTCTTACCTATTAATACTGCTTTATATTAAGGATATTTCTTTACGTTAAGTGAGCAAACTGTTTGTTTGCTATCC
The DNA here is from genome assembly GCA_036924255.1 of Apodemia mormo. Classification (NCBI taxonomy): domain Eukaryota; kingdom Metazoa; phylum Arthropoda; class Insecta; order Lepidoptera; family Riodinidae; genus Apodemia; species Apodemia mormo. Next base: position 40,520,571 of record JAUPFN010000002.1, read on the forward strand.
AATGATAAAAAATGAAACCGATCAATTGCATGTCAGACCAACCACAAATTTTATATGGTTCCGTGGTAGCCCGTCACAATAACGTAGACTAAGAAGAGGGCTTATTTACTGTTTTATTAACCTTTTCAACACCAATGACGGATATATCCTCTTTCACTTCTCCAAGTAAGTTTACGAGTAATAATCGATACTAAATCTCGTAAACTTGTAAACCCTGTTTAATGGTGATAGTTTTACTTTTAACTTCGTTGTATAATTTGTATAAAAAAAATATACTACCGAGAATTTTTGATATATCCAAAAACGACCATTTAGCTGTAAGGGGACAGGATACTTGACTCAAAAAATAACACTTTTAGGCAAAAGATTAATATTTCACAAACTGATTCCTTAATCGGAAAGTTGTTTTTACAAACCCCTATTTGGAAAGACATACCCAATGACACACCATTGAAAACGTTTTCAATATTTTACGGACGGACAGAAATTATGTAACTATAATGATTCCTTGTAGACTACGTAACCCTCGAATAGAAAAAAAGTTAGCTGAATTATACGGAATTTTCACCTCAGTTCATATGAGAATAGCAGCTGAAGTTGTTTAAAGGAACGCCCCGATGCCTTCCAGCCATAACATTTGCGACTACTGTCAATACAACAATTACTCGCTCTTGTAAGCGATAAAATATAGTAATTAATATTACGGCCCAATAACTAGCTGTTATGAACTTTTTGTTGATTTAATTGACGCGAATTAAAGAAATTTGCTACAATCTAATTAAAATTACTTCGTCATTGAATTGTCACGGTTGAACGGTGTTAAGACATCACCGAAAATGTTGTTTGTTAATATTATATTGTACTAGCTGAAGTTCGCTGACTTTTCTTGCGTAATTTTTAGGATTCTTTGGAATCCGTACACAATGGAATACCAACGGAACCCTATTAACATGCCTCCGCTGTCTGTCTGTCACAGGGCCCTATTTATTAAGAAAAATAAGCAGAGATATGAAATTTTCACAAAACAAGTGTTGGCATGTTTTTGTTTATGTGAACTGCTATTTGGTTGGTTGGTTTGGTTGTTTGGTTTGGTGTGACTTACTATTTTTATTTATTTATTTATTTAAACTTTATTATCACTTAACTTAAAAAACTTAATTTAAAACTATATTATCACTGAGCAACATAGAGTACTTTTTAGTTGACTGACTAAAATAATGCGTGTGGGTTACGCGAACGAAGCTACGGAGAACAGCTAGTATGAAATGAATTGAGCATAATCAGTAATGGAAATCAAAGCCCTTTGCATGCTCATTTTAAATTTGGAAGTTATTTTTCAGTCTTATTGTATCGGTATATGATGTAATTTTTGGCACAATAGTGTTATTGCTTGTAGCTGTCGTGTTCCGGTCCGGAGATTAGGTAGTCTAGTAGAATGGCAACGCACCTTTAACATTGCTGGAGTATATAAGCGTATATAATATGATGTATGTCACATGAACGTAGTATGTGTAATGATTATTTTTATTAATTTAATGTATTTCTAATATATTTTATTTAAAAAATATTAAGTTTCTGCAGTCCTCCACAATATAAACTTAAACGGTGCCAAATTTTATACTCTACCGTTCGTGCAATTTCTTGAAAAGGAGTCCAAAGTTTTCCCTTCACGTATTTATATATAGATATTATGATTTTGTTAAAAAGATATTATGCTACATGAATTGGAGAGCTAGCGTGAAGATATGCATGTATGTATAGGATTTAGTTTTCTTCTCATTTGGTCGTCGGTCATAAAACTCAAGGTAAGCACTCACCTGCTATTTATCATCAGTTTTACGGTTTTGTATATTTACACAACAATTACCAAACGCGTTGTATTGAGAGAAATCTCGTAACCCGTGAGTAACGACCATTTCGTAACGGTCTGATCTTTGCTGATTCAGCTGGCCAAAGCTGGACTTGTCTGGTATGGTAAGCATTTCTCAAATAATCGCATTGTTGTGCAATTATCGATCTAGTTTCTATTGCAGACTAATTGTTACAACCCTAGAGTCCTGTTATGTTCATTACAGTCAAATAATCATTTTCAAGCTTTACTATTATTGTTTCTGTCATCGATACATCTATATTTTTCTTAAATGCACAAAGGATAGATTTGGATTAAATTGAAGGAAGTGTATGTATGTAGTCGCCTCTGTGGTCTAGTGGTCCGGTGTTAGTTTTGAACACATGAGGCCCCGGGTTCGATTCACAGCTCGGGCAATTCAAATATGTGTTTTTTCAGGTTTCTGGTAAAAACAACATTGCTAGAGATTGGATAAGTGCCTGGTTGACGATAGGCAGCGACCTATCACATTGTGGGACTAAATATCTTCGGCTAATCGTGGATGCACTAGTTTTTCCTCTGCCCACCTCTTCGGAGTTAAGGGCGTGAAAATACTTTTTTAAGTGTAAATATAGGCATCTATACATACACTTTCTACTTCTTATGAAATGAAAAACAATTTTTTTCATTTCATAGGAGCAAAAAAGTAGAGGGTTCTCCCAATATAAAGAGATAGTCATCGTCTACAAACACCAAAAATGTTAATGGTACGTTGCTTTCCATGTGGCGGGGTTCCAATGCCACATGCATAAGTTTACGGCCTACTAAGGTCCACCTTACTCTCCAAACCGGAACATGACAACAACAAGCATTAACACTATTGCAGTAGGAATAGAAAGGTGATGGTACTGTAGAGATGTAAACGTTCTCCAGAGGACTACTTACTTGCAGCGAGTAATTTGCTACCGATGCTAGATGATTTCTATTTGGAAACTAAAATAATCTACTATTTGTAGAGTAATTCCATTTATTCGGAGCAGACATTCGATTAGAGACATTTTACAATATTCTTCTGTTTGTAATGACTACACATTCTACATTGTTAAAGAATATCACTATTCAAAAGCAAAACAAGTGGCCAGCATTTATACTTGTAAAACTAAGGAGGTGTTACAAGTATAAACATGATCTGTGATAATAGCAGTGACACGTAGAGGCAATCACTTGCCTTTAAGGCTTTCACATTAGGACGTTAGCAGCGCGGCAGAAGCATATTCCTTCACATTACAAAAACTGCCGCGAATTAGCAGCGCGGCTTCCGTGCTGCAGTTAAATCAGTGTGGCGCACTTCATTTCAAAAATGGATTTCGACGGGGAAACATTGTTGCTCCTGCTTTTAATAGTACTCATTCGACGCCATCAATGTCGCGCAAAAAACGAAAAAGACGGTATTGGATTTTAATCCTTTATTTCGAAACCGTCATATCCATAGTGATTATATAACAGCAGCGAAGTCAAAAAGTGTTAAGTTCGTTGTATAACAGTATTTAATGTAATTAAAAATAACAATAATGGATTTTTAATTATGTTCGAATGTCAAAAAAAAAACAGTAGCAGTCGTGGGACTGCCGATAGAAGTGAAAACGGAACTATTAAGTTGAGAGTAATTAAAACTATATAACTATATAAAGCGTCCAACGCGCACATAATACAGTCAGAAATAGTCGATGTATTAGTGTATACGTGTACACAGGCTACTGCGCGTGCGCTAGTCTGGCTCTCCATAGCTATAGATATACTATTATCATTAGCATGTCGGTGACGCGAACCGAGGATTTTACCCTCTACCAAAACGCTCAACGCGCCTAAAGAAGTTTTCACTTCAAAAATTCTTTCTATGAATTAGTAAATCTTCTTGAGAGTAGTATTCAACGTAGAGTAGTATTCCGCAATAGCATTTCAGTAGTGGAAAGACTTCTTATAACACTGAGATAAGTAGATGACCAGGTAAATAAATAACCTGCTGCATATTTTTGGGTTTTATTTTCGAAATCGGGAATAAACAATGCACATAATACTTGCCAATTTTTCTTTTTTAGGGTCCTGTAGTTGTAATTGTCTCGCCTCGAGTCTCACAAAACAAGATGCATATGAATTTCCAAAATAAATCGTTCGGTATCGAACTCGCTCATTTTGCAGTACTGTCATATTTACGCGCGCTTACAACACTCACGCTGACTCATCGCCGATTGAGCGCACGCGGAGGCCGCAGCGGCAGCGCGCGACTGTCGCACGACTGTCGCGCTGCTAAAATCGCCTAAATGTGAAAGCGGTCTAAGGAGCTGCCTGGCAGAATGTTAGATGGTTTATTCTTCGAATGTGGCCACTTACTTTCTTACTTACAGTCAAGATGCCAAGGTTCACCTACATGCATGCTCTAAGGTCACCAAACTTAAGAATAAGAAATTATTTATTAATGGGCATTTACCATACAAAAACAAAAAAAGAAATCGAAGCTTATGTTAAAAAAAATTACTTACATAATATATCTAAAAGAAAGAGCAAAAGGTGATAGTAATAGTGACTGGTAAATTGAGTCCATTAAAAGGGAATAACTCAGTATTGGTTGAGGCTATGTGCAATTTTTTGTTTCTTTCAGAATAGCGAAACAAAAAATGTGTAAATGGGTGACCCTACGGGCCATCTCTGAAACTTCCCACTAAATTAATGTAGTTTAAGCTCAAAAGAGTAAAAAATATAAGGAAACAAAATATTTTAAAAAAAATGTTAAAAAAGCCATTTTTTAACAAATTTTTTTATTAATTTTTGAAAAGCCGTATATTTTGAAAACGATGATGGCATTCAACTCAATTTTTGAGATCTGAAATAGCTATAAATAGAGCTAAATAATCGATAACTTGAAAAATTTTGATGCAATGTCGATGCAATCTATTTCGATGCAATTTATTTTTAATTTTCTTCATTGATAAATCCCAAATAATTTGACCGATTTTGATTAAATTAACGGCATTTGACGCAGTTTTAAAGGAGAAAAGCTGATAACATTTTTAAGTCAATCGGTGAATTAACATGAAAGTTACTTGAATAAATTAAGTTTGCTTAAATAAATATTAATAATAATAAATAATATTCACGGGACATATTACACTTACTGATCTAACCCCAAAGTAAGCAAATTATTTGCTTGTGTTGTGGGTGTTAGTCAATGATTCTAATACATATATAAAACTTTTACATACATAATAAACACCCAAACCCGGAAATACAAGCATTTATGTTCATCACAAATGATTGTCCCCGTCGGGGATCGAACCCGAGCCCCGTCGATTGCGTAGTCAGAGTCACTAACCACTCGACCAACGGAGCGGTCAACAACGTTGACGTTTGACGTAGTTCTTTTAGTACTAAAATATCGTAGAATACCAAAAAATGATTGGTTGAAAAATTTCGAAGCCATGTCAAAAAAACACTTTTTTCAAAATTTTTCGTCAGTTTACTTAGTTAGTACGTCTTAGCTTACCCAAACGGATAAACCGATATTTGATCCAATTTATGTATTAGACGTAGTTTTTTTAGGAATAGAGCTGATTAGTTTTTGTACTCAATCGGTACATAAATCTGGAAGTTTTAAGTTTTTTTAAGTTTTTAAGTTTTAAGTTTCCCCAAATTTTTTTTGGTGTTTTTTCAAAATTTCTCAAAATCAACGGAATCGGTTCAAATTTTCAAGAAGTCTAAGTTGAGCGGAATCCAATCGAATGCCAACAACCGGGTTTCGATCGGTTCAGCCGTTCAAAAACTATGTTTACATACACATATGCATACACACACACACATACAGACATACTGACGTCATCGTGAAAATAGTCGGAAAAGGTTCCTAAGACCTCAAAACGTGGACATCTAGTGAAAACTCGATTTTCGAAAATCGGGGTAAAATCAGTAACTTCCTTATCTACATATGTACGTAGTGGGAAGTTAAAAAAATGCTTGCGAGTAACCATCATACTTGAAGTAAAATTTATTTGAAATTCTAACTTAAAATTATTATTAAATTTAAAAAAAGAGTCCTATTATAAGAATTTAAAACAGGATACAAATGAAATATTAATACAAAACAGTTATATTAATAATATTACATTAGTAATGTATACATTATTTAGGCCGAGCATTATACATTATAACTTTTTGCTAATATTTTTTGTTAACTTTGAAAAAAAATTATTAATATATAAAGGCGTCAGTATTATATTTTATATATATAGTTAGAGAGCCCATGGGGAGATATTGCGATCTACTCAAGCGCGGCAGATAAGCGTAGGAAGGGGAAACCTCGCATACAGACTGTTGAGGCCTTCCACCATAGATCAAATAGAGTCGACAATTTAGACTAGCCTGTCAGATTTGCAAAAATAAAACGATCATCAGAAATACTGAAAGGCGTCAGATTAAGGTATGGTGGATTAATTGCGAATTAAAGTGTTCATTTAGAAAACCTGACGATTTGAATGTAACGTGAGTGGGAGGTTCACAAATTTGATTAAAAAGTTGTCATACGGATCGAGAGCGCGGCTGAATTCATGTATAAAATTTAAAAACCAAAGTTTACATTTCCGACACAAAAGAACTGTCACCATGATTTGAGCGTAAAAATACCATCTTTCCTTAATATTTCTCTTCCACGCTTTAGGTATAAAATTAATATATAACTGCATATCAAGGTGCATAGAAACATCTGTGCTCATTACATAAATGCAAGTGCATGTTGAGAATTAATCCCAAGCCTTATCTCTTGCGTAATCACTAATCATGGTACCTACTAATCACTCGACCATTGGAGTAAGTTAACATGAGCCTATTGAAATTTTCGTCCTTATATTTATCATAGTAATATTAACTATAATAAGTTTAATTTATGTATTCGATTTCTTCCTTTTATTACATTAAAGAACTTTCGACCATTTACTTATTTATTTATTTAAATTTTGCATACATACTTTTGCACAGGTAGACTTAACGCCCAAGAGCATTCTCTGCCAGTCAACCTCCAAAGAGTACAGAGAAGGCGCAAGGGGTGCACATAGAAAGACGAAAATAAAATTGAAACTTAATTTAGTACTAGTTGAACACACTAGTTATGTGAAAACAAAACTCACACAATTAAAACACATAATTAAAACATAAATTTATATATAATATAATTATAATTAAATACACATATTGAATTTACATGAATACAAATAATTCAATATATAAGAATAAAATACATATACTTATAACTATAGTCAAATATATACTGAAATACATAGTAACCAATATATATTATATAAATACTCTTTTATGTCTTCATACCACAGCAGCAAATACATTAATAAAATTATATAAGTATTTAAGCAATCAAACAGGAACAATTCCCAAGTAAAGATTTTTGACTTGCCGTTTAAAAGAATACCTTGAATCTGCCCTCCTTACATCAGCAGGGAGTGCATTCCAGAGCCTTATAGCCTGACGGACAAACGAACATGATAGAAAATCAGTACGACAAAAGGGGACATGGAGGGTGAGATCATTATTAGATCGAAGATTACGATTATGTGAAGTGTATTGATATTGAAAATATGATTTAAGATACGTAGGAGCGGATGGATCGTATAAAATAGAAAACAGCATACATAATAATCTCATATGACGTCTTTGATGGATAGTCAGCCACTTAAGCTTAGAACGGTAAATAGAGATGTGATCATATTTCCTCAAACCAAAGATAAAACGAATACAATTATTTTGGAGACGATCCAATTTATTGAGAAGTGATTGGTTGAGATCAGCGCAGCATACATCAGCATAGTCAATCATGGGAAAGATCAAAGATTGTACCAATAGGATTTTAGTGTTTGTCGGAAAAAGTTTTTATGTCTGTAAAGACAACGTAACGTATAATTTACCTTACGACAAATTTCATTTACATGAGGTGTCCACGACAAAGTACTATCAATTACCAAACCAAGATCCTTAACATGCGAACTGAAGGCAATCGGCATTTTGTTATATAAAATCGATGGCAAGGAATCCACGCGTATGCTTTCAAGTCGACGTTTGCTGCCAATAATTATGGCTTGGCATTTAGAATGGTTCACATCAATTCCGAATCTATTAGACCAGTCATATATCCTTTGCAGATCGGCATTTAGTCTCGCTATGGCATCCTCAATATCCTCTATGCAAGCATGGGTATATATCTGTAGATCATCCGCATACAAATGGTAAGAGCAATTTAATAGGGACACGATGGAATTAATAAAAATGGAAAATGAAAGTGGGGAGAGTATACCACCTTGAGGAACACCTGCAGATATGCTGCACCAGTCAGAAGTGCTACTATCGACGCGAACTGCCTGTTGTCGGTTGCGTAAGTACGACTCAAACCAATTTTGTACTACTGACGAAAACCCAGCATATTTTAAAATCAGCAATAACAGGTCATGATCGACAGCTGTAAAAGCATTTGAAAAATCAATCAGAACTAAAATAGTAACCTGAGACATTTCCATTGCAGATCTACAGTCTTCCGTAACTTTTAACAGTGCAGAGGTTGTACTGTGACCAGGTCTGAAACCAGATTGAAAAGGACTTAGATAATAAGAGTTTAATACAAAATGAGCTACTTGTTTATGGACTACAGCCTCTAAAATTTTGGAAAGAAATGGCAATATAGAAATGGGCCTATAATGCGTAAGAGAACTGGGATTACAATTTTTAGGAAGAGGAAGGATAAATGCTTTCCGCCAAAGAGAAGGAAAAACGCCCGAGGCAAGAGAATGGTTAATAATATGAGTTAACGGTGGCAAAACAAATTCAATAATGGGGATAACCATACCTCTGTGGATTTGATCAAAGCCACTTGCCCTGGAACTGATAGACGCTACTACCTTTTTAACATCATCACAGGTTACCGCAGAAAAATTAAACTGTTCAGGTTTAGTGTTCATCATTGACTGGAGATATGAAATTGTAGAGGTTTTGACAACAGGATCCAAGATAGGAGCAGTAGAGAAATATACATTTAAATCGCTCAATGAAACCTGAGGCGGCAAACTGCAACCACTTTTATTGTTATAGACATTTAATGACTTAATAAACTTCCACATATTTGCCGACGATGTATTATTTAAATTTTCATGAATATGATGACGTTTAGCAGCTCTTACCAGTCGATTGCAAAGATTTCTAGCTATTTTGTAGGATGCCCATGAATCCTCACATCTGTTTCTCTTAAATGCCCGAAAGCAGCGGTCCCTCCGCTGCATAGCTAAACGAATCTCAGATGTGATCCAAGGTGCGGGAGCACGCTTTATTTTAACAGTGTGAATAGGAGCATGCCTGTTGTAAAGAGAGAGAATGTTCCTATTCAGACTTTCTACCATATCGTTAACGTCTAAAGAAACAGCTGTGTCAGTCATATTCCACTCGATTGCCGAGGCGTCTTGCCTTAGTTGGTCATAATCAATTCTAGCGAAATTGTGCAATTGAATTAGCTGAGGTACTGGTTTGGGTGGCTTGACCCTATAAGATACGTGAATTAAATCATGCCGTGAAAACTCGGGAGCAGAAAGTTGTCCATGATTAACAACATAATCCGGGGAAGACACAAGAATATGGTCAATCCAAGAATCAGGTCCATTAAAATTAGTGTGGGTGGGGTTAAGTGGTAATACAGTGAAATTAACCGAATCCAGGACCGACCGAAACTCTCTTGACCTCCCGGAGCTCTTCAAAAGATCAATATTAAAATCTCCCATGATGATATGATGCGCATACACTGAACAGAACGATGAAAATAACGATTCTAAATCATGAAGAAAGTTGATATTAGTTAGATTAGATTAGTTAGATTAGATATTACTTACTTAGAAATGGGCAACTGCTTTTTTACCTAATGTATTCTACTCAAATATTTCAACACATGTGTTTTAGTTAGAAGGAGGGTCAATACCCCATTACAGTTAGGATGTTAATACAATTATTTTTATTTACATAATTCTCGGTAGTGCCAAGTGGGCATATTGCAAAGCAATAAAGGCCATGTTAGTATGCCAGAATTAATATGCTTTCGACGTATGCGCATCCTGAATTCGTGGATTGAATGCTAAATCATTGAGACATTATTCAAGTTATGAAAAGGGCTCAATGTTAGAAATAGTATAGTCAGGAGCAGCAACGAAAGCTTTTTTACATCATGGGATAGCAAGTATCAAGTAGCTATCACGATGCACAGAGGTGGAGAAATATATGTATATATAAATGTATGTATGTATGTAAACATGATGTATGCAATTAAAGGACACATATATTATATCACTACATTGTATAAAACAAAGTCGCTTTCCGCTGTCTGTCTCTATGTATGCTTAGATGTTTAAAACTACGCAACGGGCTTTGATGCGGTTTTTTTAATAGATAGAGTGATTCAAGAGGAAAGTTTACAGCAGATAGTAGATATTTTTTTATAATGTTTTAAAAGTTTATTTAGCAAAAAAACGTTTGCCGGGTCAGCTAGTCTATAAGAACACAATGGTATCAGTTTTTGACAACCAAGATATTCCAGCACCTCAGACTTGAATATGTTTTGAGAGAAGTCCATTGTCGTATCTTCTAGGCCTATTTTTTATATATCATAAGATAGTAAACGAACTGACAGGTCTCCTGGTGGAAAGAGTCAACCATCGCCTATAGAAACCAAAGAAGTTAATGGTGTGTTGCTATCTTGTAGCGAGGTATAATGCCACATGCATAAGTTTACCGGCTACGTTACCCTCCAAACAGGAACACGACAGTGACTAACGCTGACGCTATTGCGGCAGGAATAGGTAAGGCGGTGGTACCAGACCCGGGCGAGCCAATGCAGAACTCGTTCACCTAGTGGCCACCATGGTAGTGACTCGCATAGCCAATCGGTCACCTTTTACGACCTGCCTGGCAGAACGGCAGTTGGCCTAATTTTCAAAGGTCTATGGTATAAATGGTATGGTATATACGTATGTATTTTTACTTGACATAGAATTTTAAACCAGGACCTTACGATCTATGGTCGAGTAAGTTAAAAAACAGCAGTGTGGGAAGCGGCACGTATTGTGAGGAATTTTTTCTCGCTGTCACGCTAACCCAGCAGCTTATAGCTAAACTGCCGGTGGTTAGGCGGATAATCAATTTTTTATAATGTTGCATTTTTAAATGATGTTATAATAATAAATGTATTTATTTATTTATTTTATTTAATATTTTATTGTACACAACTTATAAGATTTTACAGAGAAAAAAAAAATATAACTAAAAACGTACAAAAGGTAGACTTATCTCTAAGGTAATAAAGATTTCTTCCAGCCTACCCAGCTTATGAAGCGATTATAAAGAAACAGCAGACATTGTGCACAATCAACCTTAAAGTTAAAATACACATGAGATAAGCAAAACAAAAAAAATGAGAATGACTTACGAAACTATGAAATAAAAAATAACAAAAATAAAAATTATACACAGAAATAACTACATTTTAAAAGAGAAAGACAGATAGTGATTTCTTAATCGTTTTTTAAAAACTGGCAGGGATGGGCTATCACGAACATGAAATGGGAGTGAATTTCATAAGTTAACGCCCTGAACACTAAAAGAGCGAGAATAGGCTTGAGAATGAGATTCAGGAAACTTCAATAACGAACGGACAGATTTGCGACAAGGAGAATCAGGGGAATGTAAAAAGGAGAACCGTTCACGAAGGTATTGAGGAGCTGCTGGGTTAAACAGTATTCTAAAAAGTAGACACAAAATATGAGTATTCCTGCGAAGACGAATAGGAAGTAACTTAAGCTGGGCTCTGAAGTTCGAGATATGGTCGTACTTGCGCAAGCCAGAGACAAAACGGATACATAGATTTTGGAGCCTCTCAAGTTTATTAATGAGTTCTTCAGTAGCATCTAGAAAACAAGAATCGGCATAATCTAGTATAGGTAAAATTAGAGTATGTATTAGAGAAATTTTAGTTTTGAAGGGGAGAAAGTTTTTTAAAGCATTTAGAGAATGAAAAGCAAAATAAACTTTTTTACATATATTGTTGATATGGGATTCCCAAGATAAATCTGAGTTGAAAATTACACCTAAATTCGTGACCTGGTCAGAGTAAGAGATAATAGAATTATTAAATACTACTGGCGGCAAATTTAAAATATCTAAAGAATTTAACATATACCGACTGCCAATAACTATAGCTTTAGATTTATTCGGGTTAACACAGAGACCATAGGACTGGGCCCAAGAATGAATAGCATCCAGATCTCTATTAATCATATCTACAGCATTTGTTAAATCTTCATGGCTAAAATGTCGATATAGCTGTAAATCGTCAGCATAGAGATGGTAATTGGAAGATATATAAGATGATACTGAATTTATAAAAAGGGAAAATATCAGAGGAGAAAGAACTCCACCTTGGGGTACACCAGCTGTAATATCTAGCCAATCAGAATAAGATTCTTTATATAAAACACGCTGCTTACGACCCCGAAGGTAAGAACTAAACCAATCTAACGCAAATGTAGTGAGAAAACCATGTAAATGAAGAATATAGTAAATTATTTGATAGCACCAACTGGTTTCTTCGTGTATAGTTGGATATATTAAAAAGGACAAGTGTGGTTAAACCGACGGCATAAAGCGTTAAAAAGTAAGTAATATTTTTATCACTAGCAAAAAGAGCTTTTTAAGGGCTCACAAATATTTACTACCTAGTAATATTGTTAGGAAAGTATTTAAATATGAGATTTAGGTACATTTTTTAATGTTCCTCGCAAAAGCACATCAAAGATATAAAAATTTATCAACTTGTTCCAGCACTACATCATTGACCATAACTCTTACATCCGTTCTGGTTGCTTCTCTTTCAAATACTAGAACTTTAGTTTTTTTCGCATTCAAATGTAAGCCCATACTCTTACAATCATCATTCATAACTGTGACCAGTGTTTGAAGCTCAGAGTTGAGCCTAAAAGTACAGCGTCACCTGCATAAAACAAGCAGTTCACCACTAGATCACCCATACGCATTCCCAGATTCAATGATCTTACTCTTTGGAGATATTTATCATAGGATAAACAGGCGAGCTGACAACACACAACCGTGCTTGACGGCAATATTGATATCCCAGTGTATGGGTTATAAAGCACGCAGCAGACGCCCATCTATCCCATAACTGCGTAAAATGTCCCAAAGTTTTTTCGCACAACTCTATCAAGCGCTTCCTCCAAATCTACAAAACCGCAGAAAACCTTCCAACCGACGGTCAGGTGCTTCTCTACGATGTTGTAGAGTAAAAAAACTTTATCCGTACATTCTCTACTAGGCTTAAAACCTCCTTGTGCCTCCCACAACATTCCTTGGGACTTCTCTTGCATTCTCCTTTCAATGATTTTACCATACAACCTCGATGCTAAGTTGATCAAACTAATGGCTCTATAGCTATTGCAGTTTATACCTGAATCCTTGCCTTTATACAACGACACGATGACCGCGCGCCGCCAGTCAAATATAAAAAAACATTTTTTGAAGTTCAAAAATCATTAATAAAAAAATCTTTTAACCGGATGACCCTGCAAGCCATCCCTGACTGAAACCGTGGTTAAAATGACACTGTTTTGATTTTTAAAACTTTTGTATTTGATTATTGATTTTGATCTTTCACCGCAAACCCATTTTTCGGCCAGCCAGTCCGTTTAAAAGCTGTCACTGTAAAATGCACCACAAAAATGCACAGATTAATATATATAAAATGGTATTTTTATGCTAGATAATACATCTAAACACAAATTTAAACTATCACGTCAAAACTCAAACCTAAAAGTGCAATATTTTTTCAGTAAAATGTACCACAAAAGTGCAAAGATTGTCGCCTAGGGTAGGGCGAGCGAAGCGAGTCCTAATAAGACAGCAAGCCAGCAAATGGCACTCCTGATGAAAAGACAACCATTGCTAATAGATGTCAAATATTTTAATGATACGTTTCTATCCTTGTGGCGGGACCTCAAGCGGGACTTCAAACCACAACACGACAGTGACAAGCACTGACGCTATTGCGGCAATATCTTACTTTAGTAATTTTTAACAATCTTGCTTGGTATTTTTAGAATTAGAATACCAATCGCTTCCGTGGTCTAGTGGTCCGCTGTCGATGTTGACCACACGAGATCCCAGGTACGATTGTCGGGTCGGATAAATCAAAAATGTGTTTTTTCAGTTTTTTTTTATGAAAACAACGTTGCCCGGGATTGGAAATGTGCCTGTTTGGCGATAGGCTTGCCACCTGCCACCACCACCACCACGTTGTGGGACTAAATATCTTCAGCTAATCGTGGGTTGTACCTCTGCTTGTACTGTTTCTACCTCCGCGTACCTCTTTGGAGATACAGGCGTGAAGAAACTTTTTAGAATACCACTAACAACCTTGCTAGGTATAGCTTTACAAGTTTATCTATAAGTAACAGTTATTGACGACGATTATACATATATCTGTTGCATCACTCTAAAAGGATATTTAGGTTGGAATTATAAGTAACTCTTAGGATGTTACGAGGTCTGCAGTTATGCAAGCGGCTTCCGAAGGTTAATATCCTTACGCTTGTATAATTTTAAGTGGATTTGCCGAGGAAATTGATATAATTTGCTAAGAAGCGGTGGCTTTGAAGAGAATATATAGACGAATTATAAAGTAATAAATCAACTTTTTTAATTAAACGTAACCTATTGAGATATAATAATTCTCTGTTATATTGGCTTTTGAATTAAGATATCTAAAACACATACGCATACGGACTGAAAAGAGGCTTTTTGTTTGTTTAATACTCTCTCCACCGTGTTGGTCCCGGCCTCCTTTGAAGAATAGGCCAACTGCCGTTCTGCCAGGCAGGTCGTAAAAGGCGACCGATTGGCTATCGAGTCACTACCATCGTGGCTACTAGGTGGTAGAGTTCTGCATTGTCTCGCCCGGGTCTGGTACCGCCGCCTTACCTATTCCTGCCGCAATAGCGTCAGTGCTTGTCGCTGTCGTGTTCCGGTTTGGAGGGTAAGGTAGCCGGTAAACTTATGCATGTGGCATTAGACCTCGCCACAAGATAGCAACGCACCATTAACATCTTTGGTGTCTATAGGCGATGGTTGACTCTTTCCATCAGGAGACCCATCTGCTTGTTTGCTATCTTATGATATATAAAAAAAAACTCTGAAATTTTTACCTATTTAACGTCAAAAAAAGATATATCCGCAATACAGTTTCACTGTCTATAAATACTTTTCCAAATATATTTTATTAGTCGATTATTACTTGTAAAGCCTGCTTAGCCTTGATAGTTTTCCTTTTTCATTTATCATAAAACTACCACGTAGCTGGCAAAGGGAGAGGACACTTGACTCTAACAAAAATTAGCACTTCAAAGCTTAATATTTCACAAACAGCAATATAAATATAACAGTATAAAAAAACCAATAACACTGCCTCAAATCGAAATCAAACCCATGACATTAGAAGGTGTACATGCTAGCCACTTGATGAACGAGACATTCGATATGTCAAATAATAAATATTTGTAAAAGATATATCGATATAATATGTAATTTCGATTTCTCGTTCCAAATACGAAACAAATTTTCCTTTATTTTCGCTTGTTGAGTGTAATATTTAAATCTCAATTACTGTTGTCGCTTTCGACACCATGATGCGAACATATGGCAAATAAATTGCTGAGATCTCGCAAAGTAACTATTTCGCTACATCCATTACTAGTAGCGTTGGCATATCCATTTATAGAAATACAAGCCTATAGTACTTTTGATTTGGTTACAAAATAACATGTTGAAAAAAAAGATAAAATATTATTGATCAGATGGGAGCAATTCACTTAAAATAAACTTATAAAATATACAATGGAATGCAATTTATGTATAAATATGTACAGTAACGTAACAAGAACACGTAAAAGAAAACGAGTCCAGAATAAAGCTGTGCTGCGTCTACGAGGCAGCCACGGGGGACTGACACTGCGGTCGTTTTGTGAATATAGTTAAATAATAATAATAACAAACATTAAACAAGAAAAGAAAAATTTATGTATAAAAAATAAATCAATTTTCAATAACATGCTCTTTTAAATACACCAAAATTACAGCGATCATAAAACCACCAGTCTATGATATAATTGGTATTTTTTTTTTCACCAATATGAAAATACATTATCACTAAATAAAACTATCCTGAATTTATCCAAGTTGGTCTGGGCTCTTTGAAGGATAAACTGCTGTTTTGTTAGACAGGTCGTAAAAGGAGAGTGATTGGCTATACGTATCACTACCATCGTACGTCTCGTCCGGGTATTTGGTACCACCTTCTTACCTACTCCTGCCGCAATAGCGTCTATGCTTGTTATTGTCATGTTTCGATTTGGAGGGAAGGTAGCCGGTTAACTTATGCTACACGTATTGCAATCCTGCAACATGGATACCAACGCACCATTAACATCTTTGGTGTCAATAGGCGATGATTTTCCTTTCCATCAGGAGAGCCATCTGCTTGTTTTCTATCGTATGATATTACAAAAAATGTAGCTTTATATGGGTCAAAGATTTTTTTAAATCGGTGCAATAGTTTTGAGTTTATCCGGTTTAAATAAACAAATCTTACTTTTTATAATACTAGTATAAGTATACTGGTATAGACGAATTTCAATGATAATAAAACAAAAACCTGATATTGTAATAAATAGGAATTCTTAAATATGGATATTCTGTTTTGCTAACGGTATGTCAATACAAACTCGGTAGCTATATAATATTTACTTTTTACCTGTTTCATTCTAAGTTTTTATTTTTCTATGGAAAAAGTAGGTACATAATATATCTATTTTTATTTTAAATTATAAAATATGTCACCAAATTAGTGGAAAATCAAAAGTGTTATTCTTGAAATTTTCACTTTTTAAGATTGTCCTTTTAACGTTGTATTTGCACACAAAACATACTTTTATTAACCGAATTCAAAACATGGAGGAGGTTCTCAATTCATCGGAGTCTGTAGTTTTCCCGATAATTCAAAGATGCCTTGATCGAATTCAAATGCAGTTTCGCTGCGTTTGAATTACTAATTTAGCTTTATTTAACTGTAGTAATTTACTAATGTCTCTTGCTACCGATAATTTTGTGTCACCTCCGAACATAAAAAGAGAAATGAAGATGTGACGTATGTATTTATTTCTATTTATTTTGTATTAATTTAATAAAATACTAGTCACCCGCTATTCGCTTTTATATTTTATATATATACTACAGTAACATACATACATCGACTAAATTGATATATTGTCACGAAGTACAACATCCGAATCAACAGTTATGTTAATAATAAAATGAAAAATGTATTAGTTCAAATGAGTTTAAAGTGTTATACAAATACATTTATCCACTAAGGTTTTAATGAGAAACAAATATTCACAAACATTTGCACGTTATGGAAGTAAATGTAGATTGTAGACGAAGTACTGTACAAATTCACGCAGTATGTCTAGATCCAAATTGCAAAACAAATGTATTGGTCTAAGCAATAGATTATATTACAATATCTATTTTTCCATCCGTTCGATATTTTTTCATTCAAATAATAATTATTTGACCTTAACATAAACTAGTATCTAAACAAATTGTGAAATATACCCAAGCCCCAGAGCTATGCAGCTATAATTCACACATGAATGATCAAGGGATTGGTTACTTTCAATTCCTTTACGCAAGAATATCTACAATTCTCTCATACACATGTTTTTGTTGCCAATTACTTGCACTAGATGTTTTAATAAGAGTTTGTGATTGACATAATTGAACCAAATAAGCAGTTTTATGTAAAAAATATTTAGGTTCATTACACTTAGTAATAAAACAGTTTGTGAATATGTTTTATTGCTAAGTGGCTGTAGTATATAATTATTTTGATCACTATCAGTTGATTTAACAGACGTTGTATAAATAAATTAGGAACTTGAAAGTACGTTTAACAGGGGCATTTATTTACTAGGATTATTGTGTCAATTAGTGATCACTTAGTGGAGTTGCCCACTTTGGATACGTCAAAAGATATCATATCTATACATAACATGAATATTTTTTATGTAAATTAGTCGGAAATTTTGTCATATTATGGAATATGTAATAACGCAATTCACTTCCATTAAGAAATTTTGAAAAAATATTCAAAATGTTCGAAATTAGAAAAACGCTAGTTTGCGACCAATTTTGTCAGTTTGCGACCACCACTGAACCAGTTTGCGACCACTATGAAAAATAATAATATAGAAGTAAAACAACGATTGTTGGTGTAAATAAAATATTTATTTTCCAGTTTTTATACACATACATATCTTCACGCCAAATCCCTTACGGGGTAGGCAAAGAAAACCGAGTGCCATACATCACGATTCTTGCAGACTTGCCTCGCTTCTTCCACATTTATAATTAACTTCATACAAGCACGCTGGTTACGAAGACTCTTGGCACTACCTACGGACAGTACCCGATCTAACTGATCATGATCTGTCAGTTCTGACTTTTGATCTTCCCTGGTACGACATGCGAATGTGGAAGGATGTACTTCCACATTCGCATTGTATATCTGTTTTGTTAATTTCTTATCTACCATTCTTTCTACATTTCCGAACCACACATTTTACATACACACATTACATTTGCCAATTTAATTTAACATAATTTAACAAAAATAATCATCGACAAAAGTAATAGGCATAATATTATATTTCTCCGTGTTGGTCCGGTCCCCATTCAAGAATAGACCAACTGCCGTTCTGCCAGGTAAGTCGTAAAAGACGACCAATTGGCTGTAGGTACGTGTTACTAGCATCGTAACTACTTGGTGGTAGAATTCCGCAACGTCTCGCCCGTGTATTTGATACCATCGCATTAGCTCTTCCTGCCGCAATAGTGTAATTTTTTTATATCTTGATAACAAAAAAGCAGATGGGTCTTCTGATCGAAAGAGTCAACTATCACCTATAGACACCAAAGATGTTAATGATGTGTTGCTATCTTGTGACGAGGTCTAACGCCACATACGTAAGTTTACCGGCTACCTTACCATTCATACCAAAACATGTAGATGACAAGCATTGACTCTGTTGCGACACAAATAGGTAAGGCCGTGGTACCAAATACACGGGCGGACAACGCAGAATTCTACCATTTGATATTATCTTGTTCCGGTTTGGAGGGTAAGGTAGCCGGTAGCCTTGTGCATGTGACATATAAACCCGCCACATGGATGGTAACGCACCGTTAACATTTTTGATGTATATAGGCGATGGTTTCTCTTTCCATCAGGAAAGCTATCCTGATGGAAAGAGAAACCATCGCCTATAGACATCAAAAATGTTAACAGTGCGTTGACACAAATGGGTAAGGCGGTGGTACCAAATACCCGGGTGAGACAACGCAGAAATCTACCACCTATTTATTTTTGTCTTGTTCTGGTTTGGAGGGTAAGGTAGCCGGTAGATTTGTGCATGTGGCATTTCAAACCTCTACACGGATGGCAACGCACCGTTAACATTTTTTATGACTATAGGCGATGGTTTCTCATTCCACCAGGAGAGCCATCAGTTTGTTTGCTATCTTATGATATAAAAAACAAATATTCATTTTAAACACTAATCATCTAGACTAATAACAACTAGTTTTTTCGTTTCACATCTGTAAATAATTTTATATAAAAATTGACTACATACTGAAAGAGGGCATTCAGTACTAGATTTTAATACCGAATATGTAAAAAATTAGGTACTTAAACGTTGAGCTAATTATGCAATGACATGTTTATACTTATACGGATGCCCGCTCATAGATACAAAACATTTTTATTCAAATTATCCTTTATAGGCACCATCGAAGTTCATTATTTACAAACAGTAATTTTCCGAACTCGTGGCTAGACTCATTTGACAGTAGTCACCGCGCGGACAATAACGGCCGCGCGGTGACCATATTTTCTGAATATTATTTTACTAATTTGGTTGTGGTTGACAACAACATAAGAGTTAAGCAATATTTTGATAACATCATTTTTCTCTCCATTATACACCCGAGTTAACTTCCCTTAAAGTAATCCTAAAAAACTGGTATTTTTCATTTTGTGTGTGTTTATTTTTTATTTTGCGGGGCTGCCATCATCGAAAGAAAGCAATATTTTATTCATTTACTTATTTTAGTTTACTTTCTTTCGTACTTAATCAGGGCGATCACAAACTAACATCATCATTTTCGACCAGGGTGGGTTTGCGACCACCTATTTTAATGAATGAATTAAAAAAGTTCTATCAAGAAAACGTGTGGCCGTAAACTGATGAGATGCATCTTTATGCTCCTGCAGCATCAGATTCTAAATTATACAATCATAATAGCATCATTGAGATCATAATAAGCAAAATATTATGTAGCTTTAAGTGTCAGAATGCGACCACTCGGTCGCTTTCTAGCGTATTAGATATATACGTACATCAGTTTGCGACCACTGGATTAAAAAAAATATAAGCTACAAAATAATATGACTACAACTTTCGAACAAACATTGGTCTACAATAGAACTAATAACGCTTCTTGTTTGAGTGTAACATTAGTATTAGGTACCTTTTGATACCTAATACTCTAAACTTTGTTCGCCGCCCGGCGTGGTATTTTTGTAGCACTACGTGACACATAAACACACCATTGAGTCATCATCCGAACTCAGACAGTATTTTCTAGATTTGAGTTAAGCAGATAGGTTTAAATTTATGATTTTCTAGTTACATAAGTATTCAATGAATATTTAATGCTTACTATTCATTGTTTTCTCATGAAAAAATGCTATTATCTTTAATTAAAGAAACCTAGCCCCTCAAGTGGTCGCATACTAGAGCCGGTCGCGTTACCGACGCAGTGACCATAGATACCGAAAAATGAAATACTTAATTTATAACTTCGCTGCACTTGATAAGTTCGATATGTGATATTTGTAAGGAAACGACAAAAAACGTGTTATTAAATTAAGAAATACTCTATTTATTATTTAATAACAAATAATTAATTAAAAATTGGTCTATTTTTCAATTTAATAACAAATAATAAATTAAGAAATAGTCTATTTGTTCATTTCGTAATGATTTAACTTGGTGTACTTTTGCATCTTCAATATTTCCTAATTGATGCCCTAAGGATTTACGGAAAAGTTAATTTTAGAATTGAGTAGTGTGCCGGGAGTCACACTTTGCCGGATGGCCGAATGTAATGATTTAACTTGTTTGTAATGGTTTTATTCATCAAAAAAATATGTTTCAATTGAGTTATATTAGAATAAGTGACAAAATATGGCAACACTAGGCGTCATCTTCCTATTCGTCAAAGTTGTAAAAGCTAAACGGCGGGACAGAACGCGGCAAGATGGCGCGTAGTGGGGCTTACGATATGAGAGACCTCATTTTCAGCGACAGACGGTTCTGAGCCATGAGCTCGACAACTTGTGAACTTGTCTATAATTGTAATGTTAAAATAGTCTGCAAGAAGTACATTAAAGAAATATCAAGCTTATATTATATTTTATTCACGAAAATTTAATAACGCGTTTTTTGTTGTTTCCCAAAACCTTACAAATATCATATATAGAACCTGTCAGGCGGAACGACGATAAGCATTTAAAGTATTACTTACAATAGTTACCATACTAGAAACATTGATCACCTACCATCTTATAATTTTTCTAAGAATGACACAAAAGTAAAACTAAAAAAGTGATCGTTTTTATGCTTATAAGAGTCTTGGAACAAAAATGTCTCTGAATTACTAAACTATAATAGCCCAAATATTATTACTGATTTACAAGTTACAAAAAATAAGGAATGTTCACAAAAAAACATTAAAACTTAAATATTTTGCGAAATAAACAAACAATTATAACACAAACAGGGCTTAGGCCCTGGAGTACCACAGCCTTACTACGCTGTATTAAGAATAGAAATATTATGCAAAATAAATTAAAATAAAATTCGTAATGATATATTAAGATTGACCTATTGCAGGTGTAGAAATTATTGTAATAATGTGATAAAAATTAAAAGTGAAAAATTAGAAAAGTCAACGCAAAACAGCAAGTTATTATCAAAATCAATAAACGATATTAACAAATTAAATTTAAAAAAGGTAATAATATAAACATTCTGAATATTGCTTTTTCACCGGCAGACTCAGAGAACAAAATTAATTAATACTTTCACACTAACAGAAATAAATTCTAAGAATGATATGAAGAGTAATTCATCCTTGTATCTATCAGATCCTAATTTAACAGAAGCTAAACAAGCAATTTTGAATCTTAATACCAATAATGCATCAGGATATGATAACATAACTAAAAAAAATTTTAGAACTTGGTATACGTGGTATACTATTCTACCTTGTATTAGTATGTCTGGTAAATTTATGTTTTAAATATGGTATTTTTCCAATGGCACTGAAACAATCTCTGATTAGCCCTGTATATAAGAGCAGGGATAGAGACACTATAAACAATTACAGACCCATCTCACTGTTTTTTTTTCATTAACTAAAACACCGAAGAAGTAATTAAATAAAAAATCTGTGGTCTAATGGTCCAGCGTTGGCGTTGACCACATGAGGTCCCGGGTTCGATTCCCGGGTCGGGCACATAAAAAAAGTGTTTTTTCAGTTTTCTTAAAAACACAATGTTGCCCGGGATTGGAAAGTGCCCGGTTGGCGATAGGCTTGCCACCTATCACATTTGTGGGACCAAGTATCTTCGGCTAATCGTGGGTGCACTTGTTGTACCTCTGCCTACCCCTTCGGGGATATGGGTGTGAAGATACTTTTTTTTTTATATATTATTCTACATAGAAAAAATGTCACATTTTATCTAATGCACAATATGGATTTAGGAAGAACTTCTCTACCGAAGATGCAGTTTTAGCACTATAATAGCACTTAGTAATCAAATAAACAACAATCTAGATAAAGGTAACAAATCCTGAATAGTTTCTCTAGACTCAAAAAAGGGGTTTGATTGAAAATATTGATACTAGAGGCACTCCATTTACCTTTCTTAAAAGTTATTCAACTAATCGCATACAACGACTTAAGATAGGGAGTTATGTTAGTCAAATAGCAGACATAGCCTACGGAGCGACACAGGGAAGTGTTCTGGGACCTATTTCTCTTTTCAATATACATAAACTATCTTTGTAATCTGAAAATATTAATCGGGAACACTTTTTTACCGTGTTTTCAATGAAAATATATTTCTCACACCAAAAAATGGATTAGCATAATATTTACTTCCTAAACAAACTTTATTTGCTTTTCCATATACAATAGAAATCAACCTAGTTCTAACGTTGTAGTTAAAATTCATAATTGTGGAAGTTGTCAAAATACTTCATGTTGTTGCACCGCATTGGATAGCATTTGATTTAAGACCGCATTCCGATTCAAGACCGCATTAGATAAAGATAAAGATAAAGTATTTAGGAATGTATATGGTATATCATCTTCTGTTAATACTATCTTTTAATTTTAATAGTACTATCTTTTACTAACTTAATTCTGTATATATATATATATATATATATATATATATATATATATATATATATATATATATATATATATATATATATATATATATATATATATATATATATATATATATATATATATATATATTTATTTTCCAGTAGAGACGTTGCGGAACTCTACCACCAAGTAATTCATTTAAAATTTACCTCATGTTAGTCCACGCCTTTTTTAAGAAATAGAACATCTGCCATTTTGCTAGCCTGGCATTGTGGCGTGATTACTAGGGGTACATTACTGCAACGTCTCGCCCGGGTTTAGTACCACCGCCTTTTAAATTCCTGTTGCAATCTTAATCCCAAACCTAATCTCGACGATCTGCGGCGCGGCGCGGCGGTGCGAGCGATCTAACACATAGATTGTTATGGAAGTGAACTGGATGACAGCAGCGAGAAGACGGCGCGGGGAGCGGTGTCAGAGCGTTAATTCGCGCCACTCTAGCCGCCGCGCCGCAGATCGACGTCATCTAGTTTGAGGCCTCACTGTTGTGTTCTGAGTGCTAAGTGTGAGTTTTTCTTTTCGCATTCGATCGTGAGCGCGTTTGGAGTTTACTAGGAATTTGTATGTGATTTGTACAGCGCCACCTAGTGGTAAACGTGAGAAACCAGTTTACCACTAGGTGGCGCTATACAAATCACATACAAATTCCTAGTAAACTCGAAACGCACTCACGAACGAATGCGAAAAGAAAAACTCACACTTAGCACTCTGGTTTGAGGATACAGTTACCGGTATACGTACGCATATTGAATTAACTTCCTGTCACACGGACTATAGACGATGATCTCTTTCCATCAGATGACCCATATGCTTGTTTTCTATCTTATGATAATAAAAAAGAAAAAAGTTAGCGCGCATTCTGTCTTCCTCATATCACGTATTGCTATATTATCTTATATAGCAATACGTGATATGAGTATGCTCACAGTATGCTAATCTACACGTACCACAGTGTATCGCGTGGAACATGCTAGGTGGACAATATTATTTTATGTTATTTAACGATGCTCTTACTTATTTCAAATATGGGTAGTCATGTTTTTGTAATAAAAAACGAAAAAAATTATGATAGCAAAAAAATATTTTCAAAAATAATATATGAGCAACAATTAACTTAGCGATTACTATGAATGCTGTAAATTGCATGCAGTTCAGATCGAATAAGTATCAAGAGGTATGTACAATATAAATCTAAATACATAAAATTACAAATAGTAACAAAACAATCATAGGTTTATTTACAATAAAAGAAAATATATGCATGAAAACTAAAACTAAGCAGCAAAGATAATATTTCATAACGTAACCTAATAATCATCATCAGAGTCTTCTGATGAATCGTTTACTGTGTAATCGTCATCATTTTGTGGAACTGTGCGATAATATGATGACGTTTCCAGTCTTGATTCTACTATACTAGGGCTTAAAATTAACTTTAAAACCTCTGAACATATTTTTTCCGGCTTTTTTTGGGGAATCTCTCGAAGGCTATTGATCAAGGGATCAGATGTTATAACCAACATTGACAGCAAGTCTCTGTTCGTGGCAACACGCGAGCACTTGCGGGTGTTGTACTCCCTAAATCTGCGGCAATCTTTATTACGTGCTTCCTGAGCCTCTTCGGAAAGCTGCCCAATTGGAAGCAATGCAGCTTTGATGACCTCTGTACTATGAATTAATATTTTATGTACAGTAGCAGGCATACAGTACCACGAATAGAGACTTAGATAATGTCTTCTGGTTTCAAGACAAAATTTATTAAATTCAACTAAGTTTATCTCGAATCCAGAAGACAAAGTCCTCAATATTACATCGAACTGTTTGATGATTTCAACATCCAATCCCGTGATCTGAGCACTCATCTCAGCATTCTTAAAAAACCGACGAGCCGTGTTTCCATCGTTTGAAGAACCAAATCCTGGCTTTGGTTTATCTACAATAAGTCCCATCTCGTTCTTAAATTTTAACTTAATTTCGTCGGAACGAACCTTGATATCTGCTTTGTCTTCGTTGCTTCTAGCCTGCCATTTCTTAATATTCAACTTGTAGCTGATATGTAAAAGGCATTCGAAGCAACGAATCCAAGCATGAAGTGTAGATAAACCAAAGCCAAAATGATCTTGGTTGCTGTTGAAGTTCGCGGGTTCATCATTCATCGTCTTGGGGGTGGCGCCACAGATGAAACACTTTTGAGTTGAACGAGTTTCCGTTAAAGCGTTGCATACCTTTCCGTCTGTCATTGTCAGCAAAAGTTCGTGTTTCACAGAGATTTGAGAATCACCAAAGTCGATACGTGTTGGAAGAAGAGCGTTAACTTCTTCCAACAATCTATTTGTCTCCGTTAACGTGAAGTCATTCGTTTCTTTAGCAAATATTAATTTGATTGGGCGACAATACAATGTTGATGAAGACCGAGGATTTTGCCAAACAATTTTGGCCCCATCATATAATCTAAGGGGAACTAAAGAAAATACGAAAAGAAATTCGTCCGTATCTTCAGTGTTCTCAAATCTCTGTTTGTATGTGCTGTGCCCAGAACTTCCATCACATCCCCATTTACTTACAAGTGTAAAAGACGAACTTGTTGCGAGGACACTGCTGATAACTTCATGCTGTGCTAATACTAAACGTTCCACTGTTTTGTTTAATAATGCTTGCAAATTTATTTCAGCACGTGTTTCTGTTACAGCAATGTGCTCCTGTGCAGGATAACAGGCCTGTTTAGATTTTGTCAAACTATAATATGATGGAAACACATTATGTCCTGCCTTCATAGACCACTTTCTTGTTTGTTTGTACGCATGTGTTGTTGACTTAGAATCTATATAGTAAGCTAACGCTTCGTCACTACTTAACTGCCTAGGATTAACATTACTGGTATCCTTAGACTTAACATTAATAACTGAGCTTTCACTAATGTCTCTAATTACGCTGGCAATTTTCCGTTGTCCTGCTGAACGCGCAGCAATTTCGGCAGCTGTCACCAATTCACTGACACTTCGCGATTCTACGAGATCCACGACTCGACGTTTTTTGGTTTTAAACGACGATTCTTCGAATTCTTTGCGAGGCCTTCCTGCTGAAATCACAGCCTCACTCGAAGTTGATGGTTGTGGCTCAAAAGAACTCACAGTAAACTGTATATCTTCTTCATCCAGCCAGGTCTTATTTTTAATTAAAAAACGCTCCTTCGATTTTCCTGAAGCCAACCATTTGACACCAATTTTATTGGAAAAGTTGGATATCTTCAACTTTATTTCTTTTTGGCTACATTCAGTAATGTTACCAAAGTGAAATTTTGAAGAAAGGTACTCATATATACCCGAGTTCTTTTCATTTTTTGTGGGTTTCAACCACTCTTCAAAAAATTCTACCCTAAAAATAGAGTATACGCGTTCTGAAAAAAAAAAGAAAAGAATATATTGTACTGAAGTGTGCTAAACAATTTGTGTATTTTTATGAAGAATAAAGTATTTCCTATGATATATCAAAGAACTAGCCCGGATAAAGGTGAATGTCTGCAAAATTAACTCTTTAAAACTATTCTTTCATAAAAAAAATACGTTAAAATATATAAGCTATGTTAAAATTATACCTAAAATTCATTTGAACAGATTCAGATTTTAAAAAAGGTTTTTTAAATAATAGGACTTACCCTCCGTGTTGATATCCATCACAAACACTCAAAATATTAACTATAAGCCACTATGGATGTGTACGAAAGTGTCACTAAACTGCAACTGATTGACTGTAACGATTTCATTAAACTCAATACCTGACTTCTAACCACTATTCCTTATCAGTTAAGCATTTGACAAACAACCGATTCTTGGAATCTGGAGATTAGGGGTGTTGTTTACGTTTTGCAATTAAGATTTCCTGGAAATGATAACATGAATTTTGTCCACCTAGCATGTTCTAGGCGAAATACTGTGCGTACGCTCAATAGACTTATTAATTATTCTTATATATTAACTATAATATTGTAATCTAAGCGCTTATCTCCATGTACGCTCAATAGGCTTATTAATAGCGCCAGTAGTATCTATAGATGATGGTCATATTTTTTATAAGTAGAGGCATCTTGTGCTATAAAAATAAAAAACAAAAGTTTTATCGCTATGTTAAACATTTTATGGTTGTTTTATAATACTTTCGCTTCCTTATCTTTTTATAACACATTTGATGTCATATGAAACAGTCATGAGCGCTACTCACGACCTCAAAGTAATAACAATTAGTAAGCACGTAGTGATAAACATCTTTGCTTCAAAAATAAGCTACAAGGTAAGACTTTCACTGTCAGATGCGTCCATTTTGAGGTTATCAGAGCATAAGCATAATGTTTTAATCTTAGTATGGTTTTTCACTCTTATATTTTTTATATCATTTTAACACTAACAAGCTGATGCAAACGGTGCGTTAACATTTATCTATGGGAATGTTACATGCTAGTTAGTTATAAATTACTTTACCGACTACTTTTCTCTCCAACTCGGAATAAAATCGTATACTAATTTCAAGGGTGGAATCAACCTTCGGGTCAGGTCATATCTGAGGTTGAGTCAAGTTAAGCTCTTATCCTTATTTGCTTGCAATAATAAACCCATACCTAGATCCCAGCCTAGGGGTCATGACCCCCATGACCACTCCCCCTGGACCCGCCCTTGACTAGTTTAGTAAATATCATAACAACAATGCGTGCTCACCCTTTGTCTATCGACGCACCAAACACATTCGTTCAGTATGACGTAGATCTACGAATCGCTCAGAATAGCAGACACAATAAAATATTTCACAATCAATCTAGAAGTTGAATTATTTTATATTTTATTATATTTATATTTATTATATTTATACTTGGTGTGTCTGAGATGTATTTTTCAAAAATATTGTAAATGGTATATATATATATATATATATATATATATATATATATATATATATATATATATATATATATATATATATATATATATATATATATATATATATATATATATATATATATATATATATATATATATATATAGCGGCTGCAGTATTTGAATGACGCAGTAAAAAGGCCGACACAAAGACACCGTAGCTGCTGACGCGATGTAGTCCTGTTTGCTCTAAAATACTTACTACATTTAGGAGAAATTGTAGGACAATTACGAACATTTTCAAACACCGTAACATTTTTATAAATAAAATCATTTCAATATTTTTTTGAATATCAATGACATAATATTTACGCATTGTCTGAATAGTATACAAATTAAAACAATTTAATTTGCAACTTTTCGTAATGTTTAAAGTGTTTCTATGTCAGAAAACTTTATATCACGTACAAATTATTATTTAAATATCGTAAAATTTTGTAAGAGAAATATTTATTATTAAAAATTTTGCAAATGAATTACGTTATTTGCAAAGATAAGATGGTACTTTTACTTATAATTTTAATCCGTTATATCTCGGGTCGGATCTTCAAAACTGGCAAAAGCTTTATTTGACTTGCATAGTTTTTAAGTTGTTTCGGAGTTATCCTCGAAAATAGAAATTTCAGTAGCAATATGGTTGTTGTGTACTAATATCTCAGTGTCTCATATGAATACATAAAGCTGTCGGTAATGGTTATCGCAAGAAGGTAACAACAGTTAGTTACCAACCCGCTTAGTTGCTTGTGAAATGTTATGCGTGATAAACGAAAGGTTTGACCAACCAGAAAACATATATCTCGTTTATTCAGTGCAACGCGACGACGAAACGTTTGTCGTAGCATTAAACGACATAATATAAGTTTTTCTTATTAGTCAAACCACTGTTGCGTGACATATCATATGTATTTATCCTAGGCGGGTAAATACGGCGATAGTAATCACCAACTGACGAATCAGTAAATCAGGTTAACCCGGAACGTAGTTCCTCTCGTAACGACGTAAGGGAACGAGCGTGATATTTCTTTTTTTCAGTATCGTAATATTAATTTTATATATTAATAATTAAGTAAAAACTTTGTACCCCTTCATGCAACAATTCGCCACATGCATAAGTTTACCGGCTACCTTACCCTCCAAACCGGAACACGACAGGACAAGCACAGACGCTATTGCGGCAGGAATAGGTAAGGCAGTGCTACCAGACCCGGGTAAGACAATACAGAACTCTACCGCCTAGTAGCCACGATGTTAGTGATTCGTGTAGCCAATCGGTCGACTTTTACGACCTTCCTGGTAGAACGGCAGTTGGCCTGTTCTTCAAAGGAGGCCGGGACCAACACGGAGAAAAAAGGGGAAGTTTAGTGTATAGAGTCTATGGTCAAACGGAGTCATACAATTATAGTCTTTTTTTTTATAGAAGAGGGGGCAAACGAGCAAGAGGTGCACCTGATGGTAAGTGATCACCGCCGCCCATGGACATCTGCAATACCAGAGGACTTGCAGTTGCGTTGCCGGCCTTTTAAGAATGAGTAAGCTCTTTTCTTGAAGGTCCCTATGTCGTATCCGTTCGGAAATACCCCTGCCGATAATTGATTCCACAACAGAGTAGTGCGAGGCAAAAAATGTCGGGAGAAACGCACAGTTGTGGATTTCCAGACATCGAGATGGTGAGGATGGAACTTTGAATTTTGAGGCGATGTCCGATGGTGGAATTCGGTGGCAGGAATTATTCCAATCAACTCGTCGGAGCACTCCCCATGATAAAGACGATAGAAGACGCAGAGTGAAGCTACATCTCTGCGTAATGCCAGAGTCGAGCTGTTCCGAAATAGCCTGCTTGTCAACGATTCGATCGTTGATATTTCGACGAGAAAGCATTCGCTAGTATTTTAAAATATACTAAAGATACGCAATGATATAAGAAAGACGTGTCTTCCTATAGATATTTCAATGCGTAATAAACGATATAGAAAGTGAACTCTTATTGACTTATAACATACAATGTGTAGTACGAATATACATACAATTGTGAGAAATCTAGTTTAACCACTATGAAGTGAATTCGAGCAGAAATACAACTCAATCAAGTTTTTATAGTATAAAACGATCAATCCGCGTCTTCTAATGATGCTGAAAACCGTCCCTAAATACACTAAGGACGAATGCAGTCCACAATATCATCGACAAAGAATTCTTATTTGCTTTGCATTCTTTCCTTGTCTTACCTCCCCCCATAATTGATCAAATCCCCACATTAAGATTCAGGAAAGTTTTGCTGCCACCTTAACAGCCTAATTTAAATTTAACCTAAACGCTAACCCGCTGTTGCCGGTGAAGAACTTGGATATCACCTATCGTCATTTCGATAAAAATATATTTTTACTGGATAACTTCGAGATACAACAAAATGCGCTGATATTAGTTTGGTGTGTCGAATATTTTTGATGTGAAATGTCTGCTGGGGCACCTTTGAAGTAAAATCGACTTGTATGTCGTGTCAATATAGTACGGATATAACGTTCAAAATGGTTAACACGTATGAGTTCCTAAGTTTACTTGACACTGACAGAATTCTCTGATAATTGCCATTCGTATAGTGAAGAAGATATAACGTTCTCTTATATCAAGTATTCAATGTCTGCATTAATTTCTTGTAATTAAATCGTATTTAAAATTGCTCTCGTTCTATACTTACTATATTCACTCATTATGCTTTATTATTATTACAATTTTGTAAATAATATACATTACTTATTATTTTAACTCCTAGTAATTTCGATTTCTTATTAATTGCATGATTTGCAGAATATTTGGATCTATTGTTAAATAGTATATGCTTATTACAATGTATTGTAGAATATTACTTATTTACATATCTGATAACAAAATACATTTTATTTATCTATTTAAAAATACTGTTTGAGATAGCTTAATGTTTGAGATATAAATACAAAAAATACCAACAATTAACATCTTTGGTATCTATAGATGATGGTTATCTCTTACTATCACGATAACCACATAGTTGTTTGCTATGTTATGATAAAAAATTACGCAAGAATATAAAACTAAACCTTTGCAATTGTGAAGTCATGTGCACTAATTTCACAGGTTTAAATATTTCACTTCGGAGAATAATGACAATAGCTTTAATTTAGTTAATATGGCTTTAAAAAGAATCGAGGCCAATGTTTTTTAGTTTTTATAAAATTCGTTGTGTTTTAAGATTAAACGTTTTATCTTAAATGGTGGTTAATTTATTTTGCCATTTAGGATATAAAAATTATCTCTGACTCATCGGTCAGATTATGGATGATTCGTTTTAAGTTTAAAAATCTAAATGATTGGAAGGTCTTTCCTGGTTGGTGATGTAAGAAATAAACACATTTTTTATACTCTATTGTTATATATAAGGCATTTATTGTCTGTCAGTTCGGTTAATGATTTTGACCATTAATAAAGTGATGACAGGGTGATAGATGACTTAGGCTGGTTATAAAATCAATAAATTGCACTCAAAGATGATATTAAGGTATTATAAATTGATTGGGTCTTCAACAAGAGCAATCACAGAATTTTTAAAAATAAATAAGAAACCTGAGGCATGATGTTCCTATTTCATGCTCTATACTCTTCACTACACCATAGAAATATTTATGTCTTTATATGAAACTAGCTTACAGCGTGCAGCTCGGTGCATTATAAGAGTTTTTGGCTAATCCCGCGGGATCACCTAATTTTTTCGGGATGAAATTAGCCTATGTGCTATCCCAGGTCATAAGCTACCTGTGTGCCAAAGTTCATTTAAATCCGTTTAGTAGTTTTTGCGTGATTGAGTAACAAACATCCATCCAAACATCCAAATTTTCGCATTTATAATATTAAAATAATATAGATTAAAAAACTCTGTTACCAAAAAAGACACTTCACTTTTATTTCACAATTATTATTATTGAATTCAAGATTGAAAGTTATTACAGTCTTTATTTTTTTATCCGAGTTAATGTAAATGGGACGAGTTTAAAAAGTTAGCAAAATTTGACATTGACCACTTGATTATGAAACACCTCTTATGTTTCACTTCACAACTGAAGTATCCTTAAAAGAATCAAAATGCTTATAGTACAACAATTAAAGAATATTCAAGCGTCACTATGATCCATTTTCATTCACCACATTTTCTACTGTGTTGACTGCACAAATAAAATCTGAATAAACAGTTTTGCTGCGCATTCGAAGCACCCTCAGTTATAAATTATCTCAGAAAATCTCGATGAGACAAGACTAAATACATGACGCACTATACACAATTTGGTAAAATAGACAAAGTCTCTTTCTCTTTCTCTTAGGAGGACCACATAAAACAAAGTAGATTACGAAAAGGACGGACAATTTTACGTCCGTAAAATTGCACAAGTAACAGTTATTTGTTATTATGTAGGCTTATTATCTATAGTAGGTGCGCAATATCTCGTAATATTGTAATTAAACTACAAAATGTATGCTTAATGATTACTTAACACAATTTCATTAATTATTGCAACAATTCAGAGTACACGCATTTTTGGGCAGTTGTAGCATAAGTGTTTGTCAATGTCGTGTTTCGGTTGGGAGGGTAAGGTATTCTTATGCGTGTGCGATTTACAATGTACATCTCTAGCACACATATATGGGTAGTAACGCACAAAATGTTGGCATTCACGTGAAGATCGAAGCCTCTAGATCTACAAGATATGTGTTAATCAACCTAAATTAGCAAAACGTCAACATAATTTATAACTTTGTGTTCGTCTTTCCCCCTTTGAATGCCCCCTGGGCATGCTCGGGTCTGATACCACCGCAATACATATTCCTGCCGTAATAGCATCAAATGGTTTTCACTGTCGTGTATCGGTTGGACGATAGGTCGAGAAACTTATACATTTGGCATTAACACTCCGGTATTCAGCACTCGATTATATCGATATAATTATATTCAGATTTGGATAAAAATAGGTACAAATATAGTTTGAGACCCAAGAAAGGATATAGGACAGTTCTTATCCCGGAAATCCCACGGGAACGGGAACTATGCGGGTTTTTATTTTAGAAATTTTTCCACGTGAACGAAGTTGCGGGCACAGCTAGTATATATATATAACTTCCCGCGAAATTGAGGTATTGTAAGCTCAGTAAGCTCAACATTTTAATTAAATAATTAGGTGAAAATTCAAGTACCTATTTTTTACATATTTATAATTATTATAATAATGATATAAAATAAAAAAATAATTACTAATAATAATATATTTATTATTATTTTTTTTTAATTTATATATTTTTATTAACTCTGTCTGTTTGCCTGTTTATACTGAAGTAGTGTGTTCAGTACTCGATTCTGATATCGAATATGTAAAAAATAATTGTAGTACATATTAGGCAATGGAGGCTAGGGAGTCGCAATTTTATTTTTACAAGCAAATTACCTATTTGTGATTTAACATTAATAGAATTACGATCGCATTTCGACCATCAGGCGATCGCTAGTTTAGCTTAAATCACGAACCATTGATTGACGACATAATAACTCGTCATACATACAAATCATGACTTGTATGATATCACCAAATTAAGACACTGATGTCACGGTAGCCTCTCAACACGGATAAAGTTGCGGACGAGTTTGATAGTTTAACATAACCAGATCATTTTCATACTTCCTGTCAACCTAGAAACATACATATTGGTAGAAAAATGCAAAGGAAACAAAATAAAAAATAATCGGCTTATTTACATAACATTATAACTTCATGTATGTATGCGAGAATCAGATAAAAAGTTTTACAACCTTAGGTTTATTAAGAAACTGAATTCCCCAAATACTTGTTCTAGTAGCGGATAATTATTTTTTTGTGATATCAGAGAGGCGCCATTTAATCTATATATTAATTTGTGAAGTAAAAACTTTGGACCCTTTCTTATGACAGTTGCGCGAACGATGGGTATGAAATTTGACACAGTTAATGTTTACATTGCGGAGGACTGCAGAAACCCAATATTTTTAAATAAAATGCGTTAGAAATAATTTTTGACCGCCTCGTTGATTGAGTGGTTAGCGACCCTGACTACGCAATCGACGGGGATCGAGTTCGATCCCCGACGGGGACAAGCATTTGTTTTTTAGTTTTAATTTAAAAATATTTGTACGTATTGTGAAGAGGATAAAGATAAAGCGGATGCGCGACAAATAATAATAATAATATAATTTAATTCAATTTAATTTATGTAATTTACATAATATAAATTTCAATTTAATGTAGGTAATATTAATAATGTAAACTATTATTATTTATTTATTTATTTTTATCGTTTTGACATTGTAATTTAACTTCATGTAATTTTATCTAAAAAAAAACAATATTGTTTGACATATTATTCTGTAATCTATGGGACTTGGAACCTGAAATAAAAAATTTATTCATTCATTTATTTGTGTGATAAGCATAAATGTTTGTATTTCCGGGTTTGGGTGTTATTAAATATGTTCCAGTATTTATATATGTATTTCTATGTATTAGTATCGTTGACTAACACCCATAACAAAAGAAAATAATTTGCTTATTTTGGGGTTGATCTAACCCCGAATAAGTGTAATTTGTCCCGTGAATATTATTATTATTACACACACTACATTTTTTGTGTACAAACAAAAACTTTGACATGGCTGCGATTAAATCAATCTTGCCTACAGTCCCTGGTATCGCTCTTCCAGCTGAGCTGCGTGTCGATAATTTAATGTGGCGAAATTCTCCATTGATTTGTAAGCGATTCCGTCGATTGTAATAATCTCTAGTTGTACACACATATTTCTGCATATACTATTTAAATGAGTTATTGGTTAAACAATGCAGATAAAATTAACATTTAAAATATTGATCAATACTTTCTTGTTTCTAATTATACATGTGTTTTAGCACTAATCCTACGCTTGGGTAAACTTAAAAACTATATTAAACTAGCTGTGTCCGTGACTTCGTCCACGTTGTTTTTTTTTTAATAATAGTCCCGATGTTTTACCCACGTAGTTCCCGTATCCGTGGGATTTCCGAAATAAAAACTATCCTATATCCTTTCTCGGGTTTCAAACTATCTTTGTATCAAATTTTATTCATATCGGTTCAATGGTTCAGGTGTGAAGAAGAGACAGACGAACAGACAGAAAAACATACAGAGTTACTTTGACATTTATAATATGAAGATGGATAAAGATTTAAAAAAAGGTCAAAGGAAACATATTTGAATTTGTTTTTAATGCTTATTTGTGTATAAGTATAGTGAGTAACACCCATATTTTTACAAGCAAATAATTGTATGTTTTGGACATTGATTTCTTTATTCATGATATAAAAAAGCAAACACGATATAAAAACATTTTGCATATTAATAATAGATTTTAAAATATGTAACACGACCCACAATATAATCGGGGTCTTACAATCTACAACCGCATACATTAACCACTATCCATACTGACATAATAAACATGAAAGTCTGCAAAAAACAGTCTATTTCTCTGTCAGTACGTCTGTGGAAACTCATTACATATTAAATTTAACAAATCTAAATATATCCTGTGTTCTCGTCTCTTTAAGTTGAGAAAAAGATAGTAATAATTGAAAGAAAGCAACCATGGTTAAAGAACCACAAGACATATTATGCACGGTGTTGACGGAAAATTAACACTACCGTTTTTAGTACCGTGAAGTAGTATGTAGTTTTCTTCAGTGCAGTGTCACTTATAATTTTCGGTTTCAAAGCTACAGGATTTTCACAACTAAACCGGTAAACCGAATTCCATGAAATTTGGCACGCAAATAGTTGAAGATCCGGAGTCAAACATAAGCTATATTTTTTTCAAAAATCAACCCCTTAAAGGCTGAAATAGCGGAAGAAATTTTATATTTTTTTGTATTTATTTGTAATCAAAAATAAAAATACACAGTGTATTACATTAATCAAAATTTCGCCAAACTGCGTTATAGTTCGTTGGCGAAGCGCTCTGTATCTAACTACACTATATATCTGTCTAGTAGGTACACTATAAATAAACAGGTATTTAGTTCTGAGGTAATAATCTTAGTTATTCTTATGAATTGCTTAAGCTGAAAAGGTAAAAAAAAAATTAACTTGATTTAGGAAAAACTATATCGATGGCATGTTAATCTACTGGCGGGTGAAGCTGCGTGGGCCAGTTAGCTATTAATAGTCATAATAATAATATGTAAAATAATAAAAAGTGAGACTCGAAGTCCAAGTAACACCTTTGTTAGAACCTGTAATTTTACATGATAAATTAAACATCTGACATAAGTTTAGACATTCGAGGTCAAGTATTTTTTACGGTTACCTAAAGCGGATGTTGTTTCACTTATCACAAAGTAACCTTATCATAGTTCACCCAAATCTATTAATAATTCATCAATATTTATAAAAAATAAAAATTGAATTAATTATTGTAAATCAATAGCATTTAGGACCACCTGTATAAACTATTTAAATACTTTTTAAATCAATTTAACTATAGTGTATATACTGTATGGTTAAATTGATTACACTGTAAGAGTCAATTAAAAAGTATAAAAATAATTCGATAATGTCATAATTAGTTAAAAGCCTCGTTTTAGGGTTCCGTACTCAATGGTTAAAACGGTGCCCTATCACTGACTCCGCTTTCCGTCGGTCCGTCTGTCTGTTTGTCTGTCTCTCCGTTTGTTACTAGGCTGTATCTCATGAACCGTGATAGACAGTTGAATATTTCACAAGTTATGTATTTCTTTTACTACTATAGCAATAAATATTAAAAACAGAATAAAATAAATATTTAAGAAGGCTTCCAAATAACTAACGTGATTCTTTTTGCATTTTTTTCTCGATTTTTAATACCGTCGACTTATGCTTGAAATATTCACAGAATATTTAGTTATATATTCACTTTAAAAATAAATAAATAAAATGAATATCCCATGCAATAAACGTGATTTACTGCAGATTTTTATGATGACGGTACGGAACCCTCGTGCGCAACTACGACTCGAACTTGGCTGGTATTTTTATACAACTATCTAATTGTATAAAAATACAAACAAGCAGATGGCTCTCCCGATAAAAAGAGAAACCATCATCTATAGACAGTAAAGATGTTAAGGGTGCGTTGTTATCCGTGTGGCGGGATGGCAATGTCACATGCATAAATCTACCTGCTACCTTACACTTTAAACCGGAACATGACGGTGACAAGCAATGACGCTATTGCGGCAGGAATAGATAAGGCGGTAGTACCAAATATTCAGGCGAGACAT
Organism: Apodemia mormo; assembly: GCA_036924255.1. Lineage (NCBI taxonomy): Eukaryota > Metazoa > Arthropoda > Insecta > Lepidoptera > Riodinidae > Apodemia > Apodemia mormo. The sequence continues at coordinate 40,558,394 of JAUPFN010000002.1, forward strand.
TATACCTCAGTCTGCTGTTAATCATCTTAAGGTGGAGTATTTTGTCTCGCGCCAATATTATAGGAAGTGGGCGGCGCAGTATGTTCTGAAACTACTGGGAAACGTTTTAGTTTTCAGAAAAATATGTATTAAATAAATATAGGACTTCAGCTGATTGGTTTTATCAAACACTTGTACTATTTCACAAATAAAGATATCACAACTAACATTTAATTATTGTAAAGACTTCAGCTGAAAAACAAAATTTAGTACATTCTTTTTTGTATTTAAAACTAAATATCACCTATATTTGTAAGTCAATGATATCACCATATAAAAATCATGTGCAAAATTAGAAATGTTATAAAGAAATTACTCGTTTTAGAGATTTGTTTTAACCTGTTTTCGGAATTTTATATGATCGAGTACATTCTATCATGTAATAATTTTGCACATTCCTCAGATAATATCTTCAGGTATATCGTGTAATTTTTTTAAAACCTTTATTTAACAATCAATACTTAAAAATGTGACTAAGCAAACCAGTTTTTTTCCGTTTGTCTTCGGTGACTTGCCTTTTTTTAAGTAAGAGTGTTTAGAGACTCATAGGTTTAACTACAGTGGGCTACCTACTTCTGCTCCAACCCTGGTCGTCAAATTATTCTCAAAAATTTTAATTATTAGGTCATTCATTACATTATTCATTTATTGGTAAAGTGTAAAGTTACATGTAATATAATATTCAAGCACCTAGTATCGATTCGACACATTTGGTCAATCATTCGCCTTTTGCGAACTTCATGGCAACACTTCATTCGGTACTTAAATAAAAAGCATTTTTAAATATCTACAACTTTTCGAGTTTAATGAGGCAGTTTGAGTGAGGCAAAAACCACTCCTAAAAATATGCTGGGTACACCCATGTATAGAGTTTCAACAACAGCCCAGAAACTTTATCAGTTGTTATGTAAATACACTTGTACTGTTTCACAAAATACATTTTATTTATTTGTATCGCCAAGCGATTTCACTTGTTACGGCACCCTCAGGGCTACGAACCCTACAAACAGCACCGATGACAGAAATATTAAATATACTAGCTGCAGCTTGCAGCCTGCATTATAACAGTTTTTGGCGAATCCCGCGGGAGCACCTAATTTTTCCGGGATAAAAAGTAGCCTATGTGCTATTCCAGGTCATCTACCTTTGTGCCAAATTTCGTTCAAATCCGTTCAGTAATTTTTGCGTAATTGAGTAACAAACATCCATACTTTCGCATTTATAATATTATAATATAGATTTATCATTTATAGGACTGTAAAATTCGGCATATTAGTGTGTAAATATTCGGAATATGAGTAAGCACAAAAGCGACTAGTCAGGCGTTAGTCGGTACCCGATTTGTTATACAAATATAAAGTAGATTTGTTGCCTCTAGGTTCTATCCCTAGAAAGAGGGCTCCCTCGACTAGTTCCTTGCCTTACTTTCTATAGAAATAATAATAATAATAATAATAAATATTGCTGGACAAATTACTTACACGAAATTGATCTAGCCCATTTATTTGCTTGTGTCATGGATGTTAGTCAACAATACTAATACATAAAAATACCTCTATAAATATTGTTACATACATAATAAACACCCAAATGCCAAAAATACAAACATCTATACTCATCACACAAATGTTTGGCCCTGTCGGGAAGCGAATCCGAACCCCCTCGATTCCTAATTAAGTTCGCTAACCAATCGACCAACGGGCGGTCGGAGAAATAGGTTGTTGACTTAAAACGAACTCCCTACCCAAATTGTTACATAAATGTATAGTACGTTTGTGAGATTGCCTTTAATTAAAAATTACAAGCGATCCTGCATTGGGTACTGAAACATAATAATTTACTTTACTTTAAAAGGTAATCCTACCTTTTTTTCCGTAAACAAAGTGAACGTGTCATACGAACTACGGTTTTTTAATCATAGTGATTCCTTGAATTCCTTTTAATTATTACTATTTTTCTCTTAACAAAAAACAGGAAATATTTAGTCAAATTCAATATGTAATGAGTTTCCGCAAACGTTTAATCTAATTTAGTATTTGCGTTAGAATATAATACTTATAAATGATCAATTATGATAATTTGTTCTTATTAAGAATCTTAATTCTCAAACATGAGAGTATTATTTTTATTTTACGATCCGGGGACACGAATTTTAACATGTATATGTAAACAAGCGATGTCCCGAGCAACATTCTTCAGTATTAGATTGTGTGTCCAAGTCCAAGTGACAGGCGTTTTACTTTTAATCATAATAAAATTTATATTAACAATGCATTAACATATATTTTTTAAAATATCTTCAGGCTTGTATCCCCGAAGTTAGACAGGTGTATAACTAGAGTACACACGATATTTAGCGGAAGATACTTGGTCACACGGATGTGAAAGATGGAAAGCCAATGGTACTTTTCCAATCTCGGGCAAAATTGTTTATATCAGAAAATTTAAAAAAAAAACACAGGAAAGAAAACTCGGACCCCATGTATTCAACACCGACACTGGACCACTAAACCACAAAGACGATATCTCTTCAACGTTAAGTTTAATATAATTAGATTTAGATTAAATAGAATTTAGAAAATAATATTTTTTGTATAATGAATATAGTATTTAATGAGGGATCAATACGCTGGATTGTCGAAATGTCTACATATTAATACACGAAGAAAAATTATGTACCCCTTTTTAAGACAATTGCGCAAACAGTGAAATATGAAATTTAGCGCAATTAAATTGAAGACTGCATAAACATAATAAAATGCATGCATTTATTAATAAAAATAAACATTACACTCACTACATTCATGTGACATACATAATAATATACACAAATTCAAATTCAAATTCAAATTCTTTATTTGCACAAAAAATAGGGTTGGAAAAGATTTTATACATTTATCGATGTACTTAAACTTATTTTGCCAGATAAATGGCATGCAAATTTATGACTTCAGATTATTGTTATATACTATTTAAGAAAAACTCATATTTTTTACATTTATACCTAAATAAATTATTAAACAGTAGACAGTAACAAATTTCAAATAAATAGTATTGAAAAAAAATATATAATTGTATTTAATGTCAAGAGAGTACAAAAAAGTTTATTTAAAAAAAAATCCTCCTTAACTCGAGTTAGAGTTACAAACTTTAAACTTTCGCTGTGCACGAACGAACGAGGAAACAGTGACTGAACGTTGGCGCGATATGTTGATCATGTGAAAACGTATTCATTTTTTTACTATTCACATACGTAAAGATAATACGTAGCAAAATTGAGATAGAATTTAAATAAAAGTATAATTTATTTATAATAGTTATAATCACTATATTTAAAAACACTGAGGCCTTAAAAGAAATTACGTTTCGAACGAGTTTCAATAGCCAGAGAGTGGACGTGTAAAATATAAAAGCTGTTAAGGTTCATTCAATATATATGAGAAATATGACTATTTTATTATTACATTAAAAAGAAGCATTTAAAGTTATTGTTGGCAAAAATAATTCTTTAACTTGGCCGTCTAATAGGAAAATAATATCTCCGTTGAATCATCTACATCGGAGGAGCTTTTTCAAAAAAATGAGGCAAGCTTTGTCGCGCTTACTAATGCCACTAAATGTAGGCACTTATTCTAAAACGCTATAAGACATAAACATAAATATAAAAATTAATAACGATTACTAAAAACAACTTTTTTTACCACCTACTTAGTGTAGTAACGTTAGCTGTCACAACATAATTAGATGAATTAACAATTAGTAAAAAAATAAGCAGTCACAAACAATTATTATCATATTCAAAGCCTCGTCCTGCTAACTCGAGTTCGGTAACTCGAGTTCAACTCGAGTTAAGTGAATTTTAACACGAATCATGTTTATTCCGAGTTGGCACATCTATAGGCTGTCTGATTTTATTGTTTAGTATGTGGTCTAATTTTGACTACAGGGCATTCACTAGTTCTATATTATGTAGAGAGAGATAGAAAGAGACGCAAAACAAATCTGTTTAATATTAGTTAAGTCGCGCTCGCTATTTTGACAGGATTTATTATATACATATTTTTATTTAGCTAAGAGAGAGATAACTAAGCTTTAACTAAGCTTTTGAAGAATTAAAAACCTGCTCCAACCATTCGAAATAAGTTAAGGCACATCAATTTATTTTCAACTGGCAATAAGCTCTCACAATTGTAGATATTAGCTTCTGAATCCTGGTTGAATCACGAGCTACTCACAAATATAGTTTAACAACTTGACAGTATTTTGATGATGAATTTGTATAATTCCATCTAATGTAAATTTAAGAAAGTCAAAACTAATATAATTTGCATAATTTCTAATATCTAATTAATGAATCTTGTTTTTACGAAAATGTTTGATTCACGCTGTTTAATGGCTTATTAATTAAAAGTGTTATACGTGATTATTTTTGAAGGTATGCTTTGTTAATTCGAATATAGGTATAGAAACACCGCGAACTTAATATTTCAGAAGCCAGTTTAGCCCGCGAGTAGTTAACAGTTCATCGATGTAAAAATGCTCATTTAAGCTTTCTTCTCCCCTTAGGAATTGTTTTTTTAAAATAGGCCTTGTTGGACACCGGGTCTTCAAATATCTCTTTGCCACTAATGAACATGAGTTGATTTATATTATCTTTAGATAGGTACTACTACAATACGTTTGAAAATATTTATAAAAGCATTATAATCATTTTAAATCGCAAATAACAAGCGATAAGCGCTAAGCGTTAAGGTGGAGGAGTTAATAGGGATTACTACTCATTACATCAGCCGATAAGCACTCATTACATCGGGGTGAACGTAAAAACAAAGAAAAAAGAGTCTTTATGTCCAATTTGGCATACCAAATAAACATATTTTTTTAATATCATAAGATAGCAAACAAGCACATGGGTCTCTTGATGGAAAGGGCCAACTATCGCTTATATACACCAAATATGTAAATGGTGCGTTGCTATCTTTTGGCGAGGTCTAATACCACATGCACAAGTTTACCGGCTACCTTACCCTCCAAACCGGAACACAACAGAGACTTGCACTGACGCTATTACTGCAGGAATAGGTAGGGCGGTGGTACCAGACCCGGACCCAGATTACCCGGTCGAGCTGATGCAGAACTCTACCACCTAGCAAACACGATGGCAGCGACTCCCTTAGCCAATCAGTCGCCTTTTACGACCTGCCTGGCAGAACGGCAGTTGGCCTATTCTTCAAAGGAGCGTGGGACCAACACGGGGAAAATTTGCGTGAAAGCATAGATAAATTACAGTTTATTACGAATAATTCAAAAATACCAGCATATTCTACCATAATATAGTGTGCAAACATTTAAGGTTTTGCTAATGTTTACTATTTATAAAGTTATTTTACTATTTACAAACTTTCATTAATAATTTTTGTAGCATTGTGTGACCTCAACCCGCAACTTAGCCACACATTTTCTTAACCTAAATGGTCTTTTTCTACATCTAAAGCATATCTAAAGTGCAGGTATATGTTACACGAGCTATAAATAATAATAATAATTATTAAAACACTGACGCTTTTACAACAAGAACAAGTAACGCTTTACTTGTTACCCGACCCGGGCGAGACAATGTAGAGCTCTACCACCTAGTAGCCACGATGGTAGTGGCTCACATTGTGCTTGTCATTGTGGTGGTTGATGATAATTATTTCTTTCCACCAAAAGAACAATCTGTTTGTTAACGTTTAGTTTACTATTATATAAAAATAATGCCTGGAAAAACTTGAGTCTTATGAAATCAGTAACAGTATGTACGGTTTATTATATTTTAAGTTTTTTTTTAATTATTTATTTATTTGTTTATTTTATTTAAAAAAACATACATCATAATTATTTGCTAAACATCCTTAAACCTATAATTAGTAGTTTATGTGGATGTTGCACACTCCCTTCCCAGTAAACCCTTAAATCTATTTTTTCTGTATATATTGTTTATAGAGCAATAGGGCGGCCATTATTCGAGTGGTTAGCGAAGTTACCTACGAATCGATTAGGCTTGGGTTCGATTTCCAACATGGACAAACATTTGTGTGATGAGCATTATTAGATGCTTGTATTTCTGTGTTTGGGTGTTTATTATGTATATTACTTTTATTATTTATATCCATTACACAGGCCACTTATTTGCTTACTTTGGATTAGATCAATTATTTGTATAATTCTTCCGATATTTATATTAAATTTATATAGTTTTCTGATAAAAACAACGTTGCCCGAGGTTGGATAAAGTGGCGATAGACTCGCCACCTATCACATTATGATACTATGTATCTTCGGCTAATCGTTGGTGTACTGATTGTACCCCTGCCTACTTCTTCTGGGGTACGGGCGTGAAGATGTGTTTTTTAAAATATGTATCATGTATATTTTATCTTTTTATCAATCAATAATTATATTTTTTTATAATATTTAATTTTTCTATTGCAAGGTTTTAGCTTTAGTGTGATAAAAAAAATGATTAACCATTATAAGCATTAAATAATATTTTAAAATTTTCTTTTAAATATATATCATATAATTTTTATCTATTTATCAATTAATAATTATTATATAAAATTGTATTATATAAAATTGTATATTATATGTTATATAAAATTGTATATTATATAAAATTGTATCATATTTAATTCATCTATTGCAAGATTTTAACCTTAGTATGATAAAAAATGATTAACCATTATAAGCATTAAATAATAATATAAAATATTTTTTTAAATATATATCATATAATTTTATCAATCAGTAATTATAAATAAAATTTTATTATATTTAATTTTTCTATTGCAAGATTTTAACTTTAGTATGATAAAAAAATTATTAACCATATAAGCATTAAATAATATTATCGAATAAAAAAATTATCATAATAAACAAAAGTTATTCTTCAAGTACAGGCTTCAGTAGACGAAAACTTTTATATAGTAAAAGTTTTTAACTAAGTATAAGAATGTAGGTTATTAAAAACTTACTCTAATATCCGTATTATCAAAAATATTCTATTATTTATGACTACTTATCAACCGACTCCCCTAAAGGAGGAGGTCAATTCGGACGTATGATTTTTACGTTTATTCCTCAAAACTCGGTCATTTGTGAGCCGATTTTGAAAATTCTTTTTTTGTTTGAAAAGGAATAATCCCGGGTGGTCTCGATTTAATTTGGTGAAATTCTAATGGCATCCAGAGATATATAGAATAAAAAGGCGGTTGCTGCAGTTTTACTGCGTTAAAAAATTATCAAATACTTACTGTGATTATAAAAATATTTTTGTTAATCACCACAATACCACTGTACACACAAATCACTGTTTCGTTGCTAAGAAATCACCAAGAGTTCCAGGGATAAAAATAACCGTTGGGATGTATTGCATAAGGTTGATAATTGTTCGATTCGAAAATATAGAAACGCATGCGCGAAAAAGCGTGCTGGCGGCGTCGTGTATGCCGCTATTTTGCGTGTGCGCACCTGTGATCGCCCACAGTATGGGAAAAGTGGGTGACATGATGTGTAAGAAATTATGGTTTTATAAATTTCTTGGAAAACCCGAATAAGATATATTAAAAAACTCTAATTTAATAAGGATATGACTGCTTGGAATCTCATAAGTGTAATATAAAAAAACGGCCAAGTGCGAGCCGGACTCGCGCACTGAGGGTTCCGAACAAACCTGTATACATGATAACAACAATATATTAACCCCAAAATAATCGAAATATTTTTATTATATGATGTAACTAAAAATTTACGGTTTCCACAATTTTCCTTTATCTGTGCCTTATCCTATAAGACGTAGCTTCGTACCAAATTTCAAGATACTGTGTTCACATGAAGTACCCTGTATGTTTTGATCCCCTAGCGAGATTAGAAAATTTGTAGCATAAGGGGCTATATCCTTTGATTGCGTTGGCTCAGAAGTTTGATTTTTTGAAGTTCAAGTTGGCTTTGAAGGCTTTAAAGTTAAATTTCAGCCTAATACCTCCACACGTTCCTGAAAAAACGGGTCTTGACAGACGGACGGACGGACAACAAAGTGATCCTATAAGAGTTCCGTTTTTTCCTTTCCAGGTACGGAATCCTAATAAACGCAGTTAAACTGTAACAGTAGAGTGACTTCCAATCCCTGGAATCCTAAATCCGATCTCCACCAAATGGGACCAAACGCAAATTATTTATATTATTTTTTAAACGATTATTACGATAATTGTAAACGAAAAAAATTTTTTTCAAAATCAGTTATTAACCCCGTGTTGGACCGGGCTCTTTTGGAAAATAGCTCAACTGCCGTTCTGCTAGGCAGGTCGTAAAAAGCAAACGATTGGCTATGTGAGTTCCTATAATTGGTAGCGTTCTGCATTGTTTTGCCCGGGTCTAGTACCATCCCTTCCCTATTCCTGCCGCAATAGCTTTAGTGCTTGTCACTGTCGTGTTCCGGTTTGGAAGGTAAGATAGCCGGTAAACTTATGCGTGTGACATTAGATATCGCTACAAGATAACAACAACAAACAAGAACAAGATGCAAAGCACCATTAACATCTTTGGTGTCTACAGGCGAAAGTTGACTCTTTCCATCGGGAGACCCATCTGCTTATTTGCTGTCTTACGATATAAAAAAAATGTTGACCGAGTTCCGAACAAAAATAAAAAAATACAGCTGAATTGAGAACCTCCTACTTTTTGAGAAGTTGGTTGAAAAAAAAACATCGTTTGCAGGCAGATTGAACTGAGCGTTCATCATCATTCAGCGGCTGGCTGAGGAAATGAATGATAATTATCATCGCATTTGTCAACTTCTAAATGACTTCTAACGACTATTGCTTTTTTATTTTTTATGCATAGCGTTTGCTTTTTCTAGGCAAAAGAATGTTATCAAACGATTACTACTGCAGTACTGCAAGTGAGGCATTGCCACGTAGGAAAGTTTTTGCCCGACCAGAGAACTGAACTCAGAATTTAATATCCTGAAACGAACAGGTTATTTATAATATAGTTCATAGGCGATGGATATGTTTCCATCAGAAGAGCTATATTTTTACTTTATATTTGCTATAAAAAAATGTCTTAATTACTAGTAAATGCCATTAAATAAATAAATATTGCTCGACAAATTCCACGAATTGATCTAACCCCCAAAGGAAGCAAATTATTTGCTTGTATTATAGGTGTTAGTCAACGATACTAATACGATACGATACATAGAAATACATGTATAAATACTGTAACATACATAATAAACACCCAAACCCAGAAATACAAACATTTATGCTCGTCATATAAATGTTTATTCCTGTCGGGGATTGAACCCGAGCCCCCTCGATTCGTAGTTAGGTTCGCTAACCACTCTACACAGGGCGTTCAACATCTCAACATATATATATATATATATATATATATATATATATATATATATATATATATATATATATATATATATATATATATATATATATATATATATATATATAATGTAAAACTTTGTAGATAACTGCTGTTTGGTCCAACTTAAAAGATAGAATAGTTTTATCTAAACTAGCCCTTTCTCACGTACCCCACTAAAATATTCAATACAAGTAATTTATATCGCAAAACAACGTTTACCGAGTCAGCTAGTTCATCCACACTTACATTAGGTACTTAGTATATATATCTTATATACCTATATAAAAATCAATTGCTGTTCGTTAGTCTCACTAAAACTCGAGAACGGCTGAACTGATATGGCTATTTAATAAGGTTAAAATAAAGGATTTGAATTAATTGTTGAAGTCCAGGGAAGGTTTAAAAGGTGAGTAAATATAGAAAATAAATAAGAGTAGTTAAAAAGGCAAAATAACGATTGCGGGTCAACTAGTATTATTATAACAAATGCGAAAGTATATCTGTCTATTACGCTTTCATGGCTAAACCGCTGGATCGATTGTCATGCAATTTGACATGGTAATAGTTAAAGATCTGGGGTCAAACATAGACTATTTTTTTTAAACACTTACTAGACAAATCTTATTATAATGTAAATGAATTTCTTGCTGATAAAATTAAATATTAATCTAATAATAAATCTTTTATTGTGTATAATTATAAAAAAACGTTGTAATTAATAAATTTAAACTAACATGAATTAGAAATTACTCTTTTTAAATTACAAGTATGTAATTTATAAAATTGCATATTAAAAAATTTAGTTTATAAGGTAGAACATGTTGATAAATATACATTAAATTGTACAACTTAACTAAATTGATACAAATTATCTATTATCTTTCTTCTGTGTTTAAACTTTGTAAAATGTCAATATTTTAATTAAACAAAAAATTAATTTTGTAATTCATAGAAATAAGTTGTGATGTCAATTAATGTGTGTAATTGTATCATGTAACTATAATTTAAAAAAAAAAACAAGCCCGCTGAGTTTCTTCCGCCGGATCTTCTCAGTGTGTGGCCGCGTTCCGATCCGGTAGTAATTGTAAAAATCGACTCACAACATTTTTAGTTTAATGATAAATAATTATAATTTTAAAATATTTGCACACCATATCATGGTAGAATATGTTGGTAACTTAATCAAATTTTAATAACTTGTAACTCCCATATTCTGGCAAATAAATGATTTCTTTCTTTCTTTCTTTCTTTCTTTCTAAAAAAAAATCAACTTTAAGGGCTGAAATAGGGGATGAAATTTGTATGAATACGCGGACGAAGATGCGCGGGTTAATTAGTATAAATATAAATACTATTATTTTATAATTCGTTTCCTTATTCAATTATTTTCACATCTTCGCTATCTCATTATCATATCATTAAATACAAACACAATTTAATATTTAACATAGTTGTTAATAAGGTCAGCGAATCTTTGTTTTGTCTTATGTAAGTACAGAATTGGTAATTTCAAAACCTGTAGACCAAATCCACACTTTCAAACATACAATTAATTGTTAATTAAACTTTGCGATTATAATATAATATAATCATATACTGAATAAATAATTTTAATTCATAGAGATAACTCAAGATATCTTTATCTCTTGTCTGTAAGTTAATTTTAAAGCTATGTCTTAATCTCTTGAGATTTTAAATGAGACTAAATTAATATTAAAATATGCAAAAAATTCATAGCACAAAAATAAATTAAAATAAAAATTTACATCGATATAAAAACAACTAGAGAACAACAACAATTAAATACTAGGTGGTAGAGTTCTGCATTCTCGCCCGGTTCTGGTACCACCGTCTTGCCTTTTCCTGCCGCAATAGCGCCACTGCTTGTCATTATCGTGTTACGGTTTGGAGGGAAAGGGTAGCCGGTAAACTTATGCATTAGATTAGACATTGCCACATGATGGCAACCCACCATTAACACCTTTGGTGTCTATAGACCCATCTGCTGACTGCTATCTTATAATATAACAAAAATTGTTTAATTTGCTTTGCACACAAGAATAACACAGATTCATTAATAGATACCCCCGATATACCCCGGATAGTTTACCCCGTGTTGGATCCGGGCTTCTTTGAAGAATAAACCAACTGCTGTTCTGCCAGGCAGGACGTAGAAGGCGACCGATTGGCTACGCGAGTCACTATCATCGTGGCTACTAGGTGGTAGAGTTCTGCATCGTCTCGCCCGGGCCTGGTATCACCGCCGTACTTATTCCTGCCACAATAGTGTCAGTGCTTTCGCTGTCGGGTTCCGGTTTGGAGGGTAAGGTAGCCGGCAAACTTATGCATGTGGCATTAGACTTCGGTACAAGATAGCAACGCGCCATTAACATCTTTGGTGTGTGTTCTTTTGTTTGGTGTGTGGTGGTGTAATGTAAATAATGTAAATCTTTGGTTTGGTGTGTGGTGGTGTATAGGCGATGGTTGACTCTTTCCATCAGGAGACCCATCTGCTTGTTTGCTATCTTATGACATAAAAAAAGATAAATGAATATCACTGGACAAATTAAATTTGTACATATATGTATTAATATGGTTGACTTATACTTACAAACAAATACATAATTTGGTTACTTTGGGTTTACCTCAATTAGTGTAATTTTTCCACCGCTATTATTATTGTTATTTTTCCAGTATTCAGCTGCTTTTTAAGGTTCCATACCTAAAAGGTAAAAACGGGACACTATTACTAAACTTCCGCTGTCTGTCTATCCGTCTGTCTGTCACCAGGCTGTATCTCATAAACTGTGATAGCTAGAAAGCTGAAATTTTCACAAATTATATATTTCCGTTTCCGCTATAACAACAAATACTAAAAAAAATTAAGGGGGTCCCATACAACACTCTGACACGTAAAACAACCCGGTCCCGACGGGACTAGGGTTAGACAAAATTAATTAATTTACCAAAATATCGATTTTTCCCGTAATAGTCGATAAATATCGTCGATATTTCGATATATCGATAGTCGTTGCATACATATTCTTAAAATAGCGCTCTAATTATTGTAGAAACAGGTAATAAGCCAGGTCACAGAAAACTAGTGTTTTCGTATTCTAAGTAAATTCACTCAAGATAACCCCAAAAAAGACAAAATCGTTAAAAACTCGGCAACGATATGTGGTAGGCCGGCGAAATTTACAAGATCGTGAGAATATATAATGGGTACCAGGTGGCACTAACGCGAAGTCCTTGGTCTTGATTGTTCGAGAGCCAGATCATTTTTTAATTTTTTAGGAAATAAAAGAATACTCCTGAACCATGTTAGCCGTGTTAATGGAAATTCCGGCACAAATATGCACAATTTTACTTTATCTGTATAAAAAAAATAATGAGTATGCGTTCAAACTTTTCCGATATCTAGCAAACACCAAAAATTTCACCCAGCAAAAACGAAATTACTCTGAAATGTTAGGCACAAATTTAGTTCACGGCACATTTATGCTCGTATTTAAGCTATCTTTTTGCACATTTATTTATACAGCTAGACCCATCAATTAAAAAAAGTTTTGCTGGGCGAACGTTCGTGCAGCAGAATCTGTTTTTCTTAAATAACCTTGAAGCTGTTGGAGGCACAAATTTAAAATTTCAGTCACATTTACACGATATAAGGCACTAATTATCTGCATAATTCAATTCTGATAATTTTTGCTGGGCGAACGCACACCACCACGGCTTACCTATTCCTGCCGCAGCGTTAGTGCAGATCACTGTCGTGTTCCGGTTTGGAGGATAAGCTAGCCGGTAAAATGTTGTATGTGGCAACGCATTATTTACATATTTGGTGTCTATATGCGATGGTTGCCTCTTTTCACATGAAAGCCATCAGCTTGTAGGCTATCTTATGTTATAAAAAATCTTCGTGGAAGGAAACGAACAAAAAATATCCACTCATAAAATAGGCTGCGACCACAAGGTATGATATTCAAAAATATTTGAGATTATTTACAAAGACTTGCCCCACCTTTGCTTGTGATTTAATGTTTGAGTAATGATTTCTCTACCGCCGCGTAGCGAACACACACAGTCATGTTTTGTTTAAGTGGGTGTTATAGAGTTAAACGTATAGACAAGGTTATATTATACCACTACAATACGACATACAAATAATGTGAGTTTATACACATGAATTAGCGTACGAGTCGCCTAGGTACAATAACTTGGGCAGGCAAATTTTAAAAATAACGAAGAAGTTGGTGACAATTATTACCCAACAAATTACCATTGGTCTGAGCCCTTTTGAAGAAAAGATCATCTACCAATCTGCTAAGCAGTTAATAAAAGGCTAGTAATTGTTTAAACTTGTCACTGATGTTGTGATTACTGAGTGGCAGAGTTCTGCAATGTCCTACCCGAGTTTAGTACCACCGCTTTACTATTCTTGCTACGATAGTATTAGGTTTCTGAAGGTAAGGTAGTGGATAAACTTGTGTTTGTGGCATTATAATCCTGCTTTCACACGGATAGCAATGAAAACAACCCTGGCCACTGTAGACGATGGTTCCAGACATCTTTTCATCAAGAAAAGCATCTTGTTGCTTGCTTACTTTCTTGTTTATTAGGTATCCTATGATTTAAAAATTCTGTAAGTACTAAACATTAATATAATCTGCAGGTCGCAGGATATTTAACCGAAGCTTTGATAATTTTAGGGAAAAAGGTACAAAAATATGTCAATTACTTAGTCTTTGTTATTGTCATATTTGGATTTAGAGGTCAAGGGCTTAGCTTGTACATTACAAGATGATAATGATCTGATTGACCATTACTACAAAATCGGATTTTTTGGGCGATTAGAGAGCTCAGTCAAAGATTAAGTTTGGTGGCTAAGCCTGCCCTAGGGGTGGCTTTTGTGAGATCAACCCTCAGCTTAGAGAAATATATTGAATATGAATGAAAGAGTAAGTGGTATCAGAATTTCGGCTCGTAATTAACTCGTGAGCAGAGTCTCGAATGTTTAAGGACCTAAACAGTAAGCAGTGGCGCCGCCGCGCCAGTGATATCAATGATATGTATGTGAAGTGTGATATTAAGGTGGCAAAATGACCCGTATTTTACGAGCTATCCTGTTTATTTGCATTACAATTTAGGAACCCGTAATTTTAAAAATGAAGTACGGAATAAATAAAGCTCCTGCATTTTTACAAATTCCGTCATTGCTGGTTAATGCGGCCAAACACGAGCGTTTTACCTAAACCTTCGCGGCCGTTTAAATTTGAATTTGTCAGGTCGCCTGTATAACATGCAGATATTTTACATTAACTTCACAAGATATTTTAAAGATTATTAGAAAGATGACTGACTCTTCCAGATCTATAAATTTACTTAAGCTATAAAAATCTAAATCTCGTATTTTTGTTTCTAGTAACCCTTATATCAAGAAGTGGCAGGTGGCAACCGTATATGGGGTGATGATCAGGATCGGATAGGTCGTGCTCCCCTATTTTTTAAATCACTTTTAGATAGAGAGCTAAATAGATTGTTAATAGATTTACTTATAAAGTTGTCAGCTGCAAAACACATATGATGAAAGCAAATCAATAAAACAATTTTCTTACGCAAGATTCTAGACGCGGTTATGCCTAATTAACTGCTAAATCTAGACTTTCGTCGCTAGTGCCACTGTATTAGCCATTACCACTATTACGCTTTCATTATAATTGCGTGTTTCACATAACGATGCATGCCTCGCGATTAGATTTGAGCGAATTTCTCGTGCATGGAGTTCCTCAAAGTGAAATTAGAATCCGCATGACTGTCAAGAACGGTAAACATTATGCCGCAGTGAGATGAAATAAGTGAAATGTTGAGAATAAATATGGAACTCATGCATAGGAATTTAAAACACAGTCTTTTTTAATATTATAGGTTAGCAAACAAGATGATGGCTCTCCAGATGGAAAAAGAAAACTTAGACCTCTATAGAATGCAATGTTATTCGTGTGGCAGGGATGCAACATCAAATGTATTACTTTTTTTTATGTCATAAGATAGCAAACAAGCAGATGGGCCTCCGGATGGAAAGAGTCAACCATCGGCTATAGACACCAAAGGTGTTAATGGTGCATTGCTATCTAGTGGCGAGATCTAATGTCACATGCATAAGTTTACCGGCTACCTTACCCTCCAAACCGGAACACGACAGTGACAAGCACTGACGCTATTGCGGCAGGAATAGGTAAGGCGGTGGTACCAGACCCGGGCGAGACAATGCAGAACTCTACCACTTAGTAGGCACGATGGTCGTGACTCGTATAGCCAATCGGTCGCCTTTTACGACCTGCCTCGCAGAACGGCAGTTAGCGTATTCTTCAAAGGAGCCCGGGACCAACACGGGGGAAAAATTTATAGGGAAAAATTACAATATATCCAACTGTATGGAGATTCTATTATTAGGATTGGTAGAAGTTTATTTTATTTACTATAAAAGTAGCAAGCTCCCTTAATAAAATAAAAATGTAAATGTCGCCCAACGTCTTCATTTTTTTTCGTGAGCGAGCTTCTTTCACTCATTTTTTCTGTACTCAATAATATAACTTCTTTTTACTAACGGTCGGCGATGGCGCTAATTTTTCCACTCAAAAAATCCACCAAAATATTAATCGATAGCCTCGAATAAGAACTAGGCCAAGAAGACAATATGATACTATCACGACTATATATAGAGAAATAAATATTTCATTTATATAAGTTATATGAATAATAACCGTACTGCTAATTTATTCCTAGAAAACATAAGTAGTGCAGCTTCAATCAAGCACGCTTAATACTGTACAATTGGCCTCTAGAAATGTGGGTATGAACTTAACTACAGTAAAAACATTATTGACTGAAAAAGTAAACATGATCGGCGCTGAAGAGTGGAAAAAGGTTTGCGATCATGCAATCAAATGTGAGAATGAATATAGAAGCATTCAACACAGTTTAGACAATTACACTGATAGATTAGTAATAAATACGGCTGATAGTGACAGTGATATTGACCTCTTTGAGAGCACAGATAGTGAAATGGAAGTAATTGAGAATTAGAATTATTATTATTTTTATTGCAATGTCTCATTTTAGCAATAGGTATAATGGTGTTTATTATGTACACTAAAGCTGTAATGTTCCAAAATAATTAAATACGTAAACATAATGTAAAAATGTTTTTTTATTTTATTTTACCCCAACCTAAAGCCATCACTTATAGAAAAATTAGTGTATTAAAGAATAAAAATATCAAAAGAAGCAAATCACTTGTTTTAACAGCTCCTAATAGGTACCGGACTGTTTGTATTTTGTGCGACAGAGATAACGCTCTACGAAGCCGAAATTAGCCGATTGTCTCTTTCCAAAGGTCGATGTGCAATATTTATCGCCGGGTACTGTAATTGACTAGTACACAGTCTTACATAAAACGAAAACCCTGTAAAACTGCAAAACTTACTTCCAATATCTTGTACTGGAACCCAGAATTATATATGCCAAACCAAAGTGGGTAGTTTGAAATAAAAGAAAAATTTTATAAATCGGTCAAAACATCCACGAGTAATATGGGAACATGGATATTAAAAACATCAAAAGACATCGTAGAACTAAGTAAGGACCCGCTGCTATCTTGAAAGTCACTTGAAAAGCCTCTAAAAATGAGTTTAATCGCAGACAGCGCTTGTATTTTCTAAGACCGCAAAAGACTTATATATGCTTCTCTAAAAGGTTCTTGTATTTACCACTAAACATTTATCTTATAGATAGGTATTGTCGATACAGAGCCTGAAACATGAAGAAAAATGTTGATCCTAGAAATCTACGTAAAATATGAGGACTAGTTTTTCATATTATGGGATAGCAATCAAGCATGTAGCTCTCAAGGATTGAAATAAATATAGGTCTAGTAGTTGCTGATTAGCCTATTCTAAAAGAATTAAAACACGACTTGCCCAACCCAGGCAAAGTTCCCGTCATCGTAATGTATAACATAAATATTCGTGGACAAATTATAAGAAATGATCTAATAAAAGTAATAAAAATATTTATTTCTGATGTTAGTCAATGATACTAATACATAGAAATACATGCATAAATACTCAAATATCTATATTTTAATATTATAAATGCAAAAATTTGGATGTTTGGACGGATGGATGTTTGTTACTGAATCACGCAAAAACTAATAAACGGATTTAAATGAAATTTAACACACAGGTAGATGATGTCCTGGAATTGCAGACTGCTGAGAATCCAGACTGCATTATATAAATTTTTGCAGCTAGTATTTAATAAACATCGAAAACCGGACATACAAACGTCTGGACATAATCACATAAATGCTTGTTTCTGTCGAGAATCGAACCCAAGCCCCTCGATTACGTAGTCAAGTTCGCCAACCACTCAATAAACAGGGCGGTAATAAGTTTCATTTGATAAGAACCTATAAGTAGCGCAATAGTCTATGGCACATTATATTAAGCAAAACTTTATAATTCAATCGCACTAGCTGTTTAAGTGTCGTATATCGGCCAGCCACTAACGGAACGGCCCTATATGGCGCTTGACCGCTAATCCTAAAATAACTTGGTGCCGACACTACGAAAAAGGTATGAATTAAAAAGAAAAATCGCGACTAAATTTAGGAAAATAATGTAAGGTACGTGCAAAGTAGGACAATTTAAAGTTATAACTAATGTCGTTTTACTAGTATTGGTTTTACAAGATACTTTTTGTTTATAGCTATAAAATCACTAGCACACACAACTAGATTAGCATGTTGTCCATAATAATATAATATACTTTAGCATACAAACTTATATATCTATATATATATATATATATATATATATATATATATAAAAATCAGTCCCTATTTTCCTTGGTCACGACATCACGCCTGAATGGCTGGACCAATTACGGTAATTTTTTTGTTGTGTTTGTAATTGTAAGGAGAAGGTTCTTATAAAAGAAAATATTAAAAAAATTGCGCGGAAAATTAGAAAATTTAAGAATACTTAACTACTATATAAAGTTTAATGCCATTTTAGCTGCGTGGAAGGACAATGCTGATTATATAAATTACGTGTCACGTTGTTTGTCCGCTATGGATTCCTAATATGTAAGGCAAAACAACGTTTGCCGGGTTATATATATATATATATATATATATATATATATATATATATATATATATATATATATACATATATATATATATATATATGTATATATATATATATATATATATATATATATATATATATATATATATATATATATATAGTTACAAACGGGAAAAAACTGGTTTACTAAATCACGTTTTTTTGAAAAATTACACGATATATCTGAATATATTCTCTAAAGAATGTGCTAACTTATTATATGATAGAATGCATTTTACTCGATCATATAAAATTCCGAAAATAGGCTAAAAAATCTCTAAAACAAATAATTTGTTAATAATATTTCTAATCTTCCACATGATTTTTATATGGTGATATTTAGTTATAAATACAAAAAAGAATGTTCTAAATTTTTACGAAAATGAACATGTTTCGCAGCGGTTTCAGAATATACCGCGCCGCCCATTTCCCATAGAATTGACAACATTTCATTTTTTTAACACCCTTATATTATATTTTTAACTGAAACTAGATTGACAAAATATAGAATACCCGTATTTTTTATTTTCTCAAAATTCATTCATTTTGATATTTATTTTAACTCTTCAAGTTCTTCTCATTCTAAATAGACGTAAGTTCCAAATGACGTCATTTATACGGCTGAATGATGCTACGCCTTTACTTTTTGGGACCCGACAAAAAAGCACTTGTCATCTGTGACATTTATCAAATAAACATCAAGTATTGTAAGTCATTAAACCGTTATTTACATTTGATCATATTTCTCTAAAGAGTTCTAGTTTGCAGTAATATTATTGCGAAATATCAAATAAATCCAGGTGCTGGTTACAAATAGAGTGGAATCGCTGAAACAGGTCTTTGATAATTTTCTAACACAAATAAACAATACGTAGAGCGGTTAGTGAAAGACTGACATATTTGACATTATCGTATGATGACATTCCTATTATACTTTTTAAACTATATGTTTTAGCAAAGCAAAGGTATTACCTTATTCTGCCGTTTAAGTGACGTCACAGCATGTTTTTTCATTATAATTTTTTTCTCCAGTATTGCGTAACGAAAAAAATTAAAAAATATATATTATTCATCAGGGTTGAAAAATAAAGTAATGGTATTTTTATTTTGGCGACTTAATATTTTTGAAATGTTGTCACCTCGCCTTAAAGTATCGTAGAACGGAGCGCAGATTATCGTGAAATTTATTTCTCTTCGATCATAAAAGAGTAGAAATTAAAAAATAGCAACACTATTGTGTTGTCTTTATTAAACCAACGTAATAGTTGAAAGAAGACGTCACTACAGCGTTGCTACTTTTTAATGTCTACTATTTGAGTTAATGTATAAGATTGCGTATTATGAGACTTGCGAGCAAAGCCGGCCAAACAAATATATAAGTCCACACGCTTTAGACATTTTGAAATTAATTTCCAATTCACCACTGAAATCATCCCAAATCACAAGGGGACGTCCATAACTTGCGTGAGGCGTTTAGGTGGCGGAGAAGGTCGAGCTAAATCTTATCAAATCTGACGTGGCGAAGGCAGATATCTCAGTAAATATCATATTCTTTTGAGCCAAATCTCACGATACCATACCAAGTGGGGTCGAAAAAGCATAAAAATTATAGATGCTCACTAACTAGTAGAAAAAATCGAAAGAGATTTAGTCAAACACAGATTTTAAGCGCTAAAATACATGGAGCTATAAGTGTTATATTACTGGGAGATTAAATAATTAATACCAAGGCACGATTATTATCTCAACAACGAAATCAAAAGTACGACGATAAATGAATCGCTTTTACCCAATTTACAGTTTAAGCACTTTCACTTAATAACGCATCAAACTCGTGTGAGTTTTTCGGCACGCTATCATTTACCATGGTCATTATGTCTTTTTAGAGACTGTAATCAGACGCCTCGTTAGTGGAGTGGTTAGTGAATATGGCTAGCGACGCTAAACGAGAGGGTTGGAATTCCCAGGCATTATAGAACCCGAGTGGCCATGGCGGCCGTGCGACCTATCATGAACGCCAGACTCCCCATCAAGATCAAACTAAGTATTTACAAGACATACATTAGATCAAGAATAACTTACGCAGCCGCAAGCTGGTATTACCTTGTATTACCAAGCCTCAAGAAGAACCTACAGCAGCAACAAAACATCGCACTGCGTAGGGTCGTAAACGCCCCCAACACTGTTAAGAACTCAGTCATCAACCGAGACCTGAAGACGGAGAGTCTGGAAGACTTCATAAAGAAGACAGCCGGACGAATGTATGAACGAGCTGCTTCCTCATCCCATCCTCATATAAAATCAATTGCACCCTGGTACACGCATCCGCCTGACGCACAACCCTATCCCAGGGATCTTATTTTACCCCCTCATTAGATTTCTTCTGCTCTCTCCCACTCGCCCTCTAAAGTAACCGTTCTTGTTCGCAGTTTGCTTTATCGGGTCTCCCCCACGGGTCACCCCCGGCAAGGTGATCGCACGGGGCGGTGTGAAGACAATAACGGCGGGGAGGATGAGGGAATAATTCATAATTCACATAGATAACCACTTAAACTTAATTTTACCTTAATTACCAGCAATACCGTCTCTACCATAAGGGCACTCGGGGCCAGTGCCCAGGGCCCCCATCCTCAGAGGGCCCCGGAGGACCAACAATTTCTCTCACATTTAATATAAAATTCACTGGTCGGGCGCAGTACACTTTTCTTGTTGCACGAACATCGATCATTTTCAGATTTATTCAAATCATATAATGTCTTTTTTCAAATTTCTTATTTAATTGTTTGTGAGTCATACCAAATGGCCCCAAATTCTTGTGTGCCCAAGGGCCCCAGCATAGGCTAAGACGGCCCTGATTACCAGAATTACCCCGTGCAAGTTCACACCCCAACAACCCGGCCGTGTTCACGGTCGGCGAGAAGATACCATGGTAAGGAGGCAAACCAGCCCCGAAACCATCTCCCCACTTCCCATCCGGGAGGTGTGTGAAGACTACGAGTTCCCAGGCATTTACGCGGAATTGTTGTGAAAAAATACGCGATATATATTATTTTCTAATATCTGCTCTACTGCTGCACTGTTTGACCAATTACAACAATACCAGTTACACAAGTAATGAAATATATCCAATTAAAGTAGCAATTATTATATCATCGAAGTTTATCGTCGCGTGTCTGCCTCACATCAGTCTAATTTCATAGTCGGTCTTGAATTGCGTTTTTGGTCATGTTCAGACATCGTGAGGCGAACGTTTATCACGATTATTAGATGAATAAATTCTAAAAAGCTTATACTTGAGTAGGAAGTGAATTATGAGTAGTCAAATACGCTGCTTCGGTGAAATTAGTGCGGTATGTGATAGAGACACATAATTATTAATTTTTGTCATATAAAAAGTGAAATTAAAGTTATTGATTGTTGAAAACTGTATATTTTTTCACAACAATTAACAAATTAATTCCTATTAATTTTATTTAACTCATTAACAATTAAAAAAACTTAAGAAAATATAAATACCATGGACGAATTTATTAGAATATGAATTATTTTATGAACTTGTGTGACAAAAAATTTGTCGAGGATTTAACACTTGATCAATAAAGATCTAAAGGCTACTTTTGAGCCCAGTGCTGTGGTCTGTCCAAAGTTATTATTATTGGCAGTAGATTATATGTTAATCTCTTTAGATAGTTTGAATTTGCCACCA
This sequence comes from Apodemia mormo, assembly GCA_036924255.1. Taxonomy (NCBI): domain Eukaryota; kingdom Metazoa; phylum Arthropoda; class Insecta; order Lepidoptera; family Riodinidae; genus Apodemia; species Apodemia mormo. Next base: position 40,580,756 of record JAUPFN010000002.1, read on the forward strand.
GTAGTAAGTATACAATAAATCTATTATCTCATACTCTAATCTTGCCTGTTTATATGTACTACGCCGATTCTCGCTTTCAATTTGTTACTTATCAGCTTGTTAACAAACTTGAAAGACTCCAAAACTTATGAATTTGTTTCGTGTTTGGTTTCCGCAAATATGACCATGTGTCAAACTTCAGAAACCGGCTTAAGTTACTAATTATTCGGATTCGCAATACTCATTTTGTGTTTTGTGTTTAACGTTACAGCTCCTCCTCACCTGCGTGAGCGCTTCACTGTTTTGCATTCCATTGATTTTCACTGTCGCAAATTCGCGTTCTTTATTAAAGTTTCATGAATCTCCTTTTCAAGCTTATGCTCCCTTATTTCCAGTTCAGGCCGTTAAACTATGGAACTCTCTTCCGATTACCATTCGTAACAGCAAGTCTCTGCTATTGTTTAAAAAAGTCTAAGAATTTACTATTTTTCATTGGAATAAGTTTTGATCATTTGTAATTATTTAGTTTATTAGGCATAGTTTGTAAATCATAGCCTACGTTATCTTTTATTATTATTATACGTTATCTTATATTATAGTTATTCCCCTGTCCATGTTTTAATTATCCTGATCTGGAATTTTTGTATGTTGTGATTTACTTTTAGATGTTGTGCACAACGTCTGCTGTCATAAACTGGGTAAAAAAATCTTTATACTTTAGAGATAAGTCTACCTTTTGTACGTTTTTCTTTGGTTATGTAATTATTATATTTACTTTTGTTTACACTAAAATATTAAATAAAAAAGTCGCGGAAGTCACTTAATTTTCAGATATTTGTAAAGAACTGTTTGCAACGCATACCCCTTGTCTGTACGCGCATTTATATGTTCCTACGTATCCGTTTAATTAGGCGACTAATTTGGTTTAAGAAAAATCGATTTAACAACTTCACGTTCTGTCAATCAACCACCATAAATTACATAAGAATACATTGTAACAATTACAACATAACCGAATAATAGCAACAGGTGTTTACATTACAAACCAACTCAATACGTGATTTGTTGCAAGACCACAAATGATTTTTAGGATTCTAAGAGGTAAAACGGAACCATTTTACTAAGCCTCCGCTGTCTGTCTATCTGTCACTAGGCTGTATCTCATAAACCATGACAATTAAAAAAAGATAGATATTTTAAAGATGATGGTAAGGAACCCTTCGTGCGCGAGCCCGATCGCACTTGGCCGTTTTTTTAAAATAATTTTATCGTAGCAGAACTACAAGAAAAGTTGTTCAACCTACAGTAGGTTACTTTAAATTTGAATCAGATTTTTACCAATTTTTTTTGGGACAAAAGTTTACACTTTTAAACAAATTTTTTTGCAGTAAAATTCCAGCAACCGACTCCTCAATATTAAAAAAAAAACGATTGTACGCGCGAATTTTCTTTTTTATTGTATCTTCTTACATTCTGTTCTGAGTGCTAAGTGTGAGTTTTTCTTTTCACATTCGATCGTGAGCGCGTTTCGAGTTTACTAGGAATTTGTATGTGATTTGTATAGCGCCACCTAGTGGTAAACTGGTTTCTCACGTTTACCACTAGGTGGCGCTATACAAATCACATACAAATTCCTAGTAAACTCCAAACGCGCTCACGATCGAATGCGAAAAGAAAAACTTACACTTAGCACTCTGATGTTTATGTCTAGTAGCGAGAATGAAGATTTATTTACGCTGCCTGAATTAAAAGAAGCTGCTCAAACAGTCATTTTAAACCTTTTGCCAGAAAAGTCCAAGCATAAGTACAACAAAACATATGAAGAATTTATGGAGTGGAAAGGCAAAAAAAATGCGATTTCTTTTTATTTTCCTCATTGGTGTAGTATAAAGCAGTATGTATCACTCGGGAGAAAATGCGATACCTAACTTGAGTGTATTGAGGCTACTTGAAACTACACTCTCGTAAGGTATCGTCATTTTCTCGCCTTGGTGAACAAACTACTATTTTTGTATAATATTTTTATGGGATACATACATACATATAATATATCTTCACGCCAAATCACTTTTGGGATAGGTAGAGAGAATTGAGCGTCATATGTCATGGTCTAGACAGCCTTGTCTTGCTTCCTGAATATTCATAAACTCTCTTCCTGCAAACACGCCGGTTTCAAAGACACTTGAAACCACCTTCGGATGGCACCCGATCAATTTGATCATTGTACGTTAGTATTGGTGTCCCTTGGTACCTACATTCACATTATATATGTTTTTTTAAGCGTTCATCTGTAATTTCTTATGGTCCTCTAAAATTATAAAGGGTATAGTAGTTCGTAAACATGTAGCAATGTATTCCAACCACTTGATAGCAAAACACAAACTCTCTTTCCTTCACAAAGACATCTGTTTCCTTTCAAAAAATATCGGAATGATTAATTCTAGTTTTTTATGTAAATAAGTAATGTATTAGAAATTAAAACTAGGACACACGATTGACGACTTGAAGTTAAAAGAAGCATGACTGATTTAATTGGATTCACAGATACAACTGAATTACATTAAAATGATAAATAACAACGCAGTAAAACTATAAGGAACATTTTCAACTGTTCTATAAATATTTTTTAACGTTTAATTAATAAATCAGGGATCATAATATGGGAATAACATTCTAAAAAAAAATACAAAAAAGGTGTAAAAAGTGATTGAAAGTTTTTGAAAAGTGATTGAGTAAATTTCTGGAACTACGCAACCAGTCTTCAAATAATTTATATAGGTAGATATTATCCTCATGTTGGTCAGGGTTCCATTTTGATCATCTGCCATTCTGCCAGGTATTTTTGTAAAAGGCAAACGATTGACCAAACTTGTCAATATCATAGTGGCTAGTGACTACTGGGTGGTAAAGTTCAGCAACGACTCCCCCGGTCTGGACTTTAGTAACACCGCACCTTTCCCTGCCGCAAACGCGTCAGTGCTTTTTAGTGTCGTGTTTCGATTTGGAAAGTAAAATCGCTTAGATAATAAATAATTTGACGTAAAGATAAATATAAGACGTGAAGGTTTTTTTATACGAGTATCATATGGTTACAAAAAAGCAGAAAACACATAACACGAAAAACTCAGTAATATCTTATTACCGGAATATTCGCGGGGGGCGTCGAGATGGCTCGCCTGATGGAAAGAGAAACCATCGCCTTTAAACAAAGATGTCAATGATGTATTGCTATCCGTGTAGCGAGATGACATTGCCACATGCGTAAGTCTACCGGCTACCTTACCCTCCAAACTAGAACACGACAATAAAATGCATTGACGCTGTTGGTAAAATGGTGATACCAAATACCCGGGCAAGACGTTGCACAACTTGACCACTTAGTAATCACGACATTAATGACACGCATGGCCAATCAGTTGCCTTTTACGGCCTACCTGGCAGAGTGGGAGTTGATCTATTCTTCAAATGCGGGGAAAAGATATGTATAAATATGCACACAACTGTATTATAAACTTTAGTTCCGTATGTATGTATTAAACCTAGTAGCTGAGTAACGAGTAGTAATAGTAATATGTTCACAACGGTAGGCAAAGTCAATCGAATACAATTAGACACTCGGCTTCACATCAATAAACCAGTTTTCCGAGTAGCAAAATGAGCACTTTTCCTCATTTTGCAACTTACGATTATAGCTTGTTATCTCTATAAAAAAATAAAGTTAAAAAGTTTTTTTTTGTTTGTTTAATCGCACTAATCTCACGATAAATGAGTCGGATATGAAAGATTATTTTTGAAAAGATAGTAACATTCACGAAGGAGGAAATGCTACTTTTTTAACCGTTTAAGCAAATAAATTTTATGGGTCATGTGAATAGTCAAGCTTTACTTGCTATTCCAAGTTACGAGTTAACACATCATCACCAGGTTTTAACCTTTGACCCTGCAAATTTCTCTGGATAGTAAAAACCCGATAAAACGGCTCAAGTCGTGAATTGAATCCGGGACTCAAGATTTGTACCGAACTATCTAACCGCTGGTTGCTCTAGAGCGAGAAACTAATGACATTAATTAAAGCTTTCAAAGGCTAGGCACTTGTTTATTTTTGTCAGTGTTAAGGCGCATATATTTTTAGTACGCTTATAATTGGAAACATGTTATAAAAACAAGATTAGACGCGTTGATTTCGATTTTTGCAATGGCGTTTGATTACAAAGTTAATGTATGAAATATTAGACCAATTACACAATATTATTTTTAGGGTTTCGTAGCCAAATGACAAAAAATGGAACCCGTATTCTATAAACCGCTACAAAATGATGCAGTACGATTAATACGATTATCAACCTAGAAGAACGCAGACAAAAAAGTTCAGTAGTGGAGTACAGAGTGCTAAGTGTGAGTTTTTCTTTTCGCATTCGATCGTGAGCGCGTTTGGAGTTTACTAGGAATTTGTATGTGATTTGAACAGCGCCACCTAGTGGTAAACGTGAGAAACTAGTTTACCACTAGGTGGCGCTGTACAAATCACATACAAATTCCTAGTAAACTCGAAACGCGCTCACGATCGAATGCGAAAAGAAAAACTCACACTTAGCACTCAGTATTGGGAGTTAGTTACAGTTAGACGAATATACGTATGTGTAGGACTGATGAGTCACGATTGACGGATGTTCGTCTGACACGTACATGAGTAGGCTGTTCATAACCATTTCTGTTGGGAGTTTTATAAATCAAAATAATATATATAATATACGTACAGTTATTTTATCACAAATAAAAACATCGCCTCTGTGGTCTCGTGGTCCTCCACTGTTGGTGCTGATCACATGAGGTCCCGGGTTCGTTTCCCGGGTCGGGCCATTCAAACATGTACTTTTTCAGTTTCTTGTTAAAAATAACGTTGTCCGGGATCGGATTGGTAGTACTAAGTATCTTCGGCTAATCCTGGGTGTACTTGTTACGTCTCTGCCTACCTTATCGGAGATACGGACATGAAGATACATTTTATTAAAAAACAGCTGACTGGTATCACCTTTTATAGTATAATTATTAATCAGGGCTTTTATTTTACATGTTTTCGGTAAACATGTAAAATAAAAGCCCTATGCTTTCAAAGCAAATATAAGTAATATTTTAACTACGTAAGCTAAGACATGGCTAAGTTGCTGAGAGCGTCTCGACCAGAGGCAAGGACACAGGTTTAAATTCTGTCATGGCGAAATTTCTCCATTTTTTTTTTTCGGAATGTCACAATTGCTGTTAGCCTTATGGGCTGTTACAGCTTCACCGGTCGCGGTTGCGAAATTTCTCCATGTTAAGTTTTAAATTTTTCCCTTGCACGGTATAAGTGCCATACGCCAGATCCTATATATAGTTAGAAACATGAAAGAATTGATCAATATTATAAATGTGAATCTCACCTGTAACGATGAACTAATTTCGTCGGTCGCCCCGCCGTCGCCACGCGGCGCGGCATGTTTAGTACTTTCCCATACATTTGTTTCAGACGCCAGACGCTTCGACGTTCGAAAAATCGCGTTCGCGAATTTCCGGTAGCCAGGCCGATATCGAAATTTTTCTTTGTTAAGTTTTTAAAATATATTTTAATTGTAAAACAGTACCTAAACGAGCTTAATTTAATAATAGTACCTACTTGTAGTAACGTATATGCAGGTTTACTAAAACTAATAAGTAACTAAATATTGAGTTGGGAGTGCGTTTTTATTATTATTAAAATTATAAAGCTGAAAATTTGACTGGACCTTTAAGCTAACCTTGTAGTAAGATAAATACTTTTACTTAAAGTATGAAAATATACCTTAAGTAAAAGTATATAATTAATTCTCGTCCTCCATGCATACGCTCTAGCCCTTCACTGCCTTTTTTTAAAAAACGTCTAAAAGAGATTTTTATTTTAAAACTTCTATTATTTGACACTTTCTTGATTTTAATAGTTTTACTACTAAGTTGTAATGTTCGATTTCCTTTAATATTATGTATGTGTTTCATATATAAATATGTTTAGTGTATGTGTATGTGTGCTACCTAATCTATGTATTATTTTATTTGTTGTGCACAATGCCTTCCTATTTATTGCATTGTGCACAACAAATAAATTACTAACTCCTACTCCATACGGGTTAGCTGGAAGAAATCTGCGCCAGTAGAGATAAGCTTACCTTTTGTGCAATTTTTGTTATCCTTTTTCGTGTGTAATATTCATTAAGTGTACAATAAAGTATTAAATAAATAAATAAATAAATAGCTATCTATATGTTAGTTTCACTATCCATCAGGAGAGCCATCTGCTTGTTTTTTGTAACCCAACCAAATGCCAGTAACCACGTTCGGTCAAGTCCTGCAAAGATACTGCATATACATACAGACATACTGTCGGTAAAATAGTCAAAAAAGGTTACTAGAACTTCAAAACGTGGAGATCTGATGGTGTCTGATGAATACTCGATTTTCGAAAATCGTTGAAAAGTCAGTAACTTCCTCATACTAGTAACGTAGCGGGAACTTGAAAAACATACCCAGTCACAGTCGGGTAATCATTTTACAACCACACATATATCCTTTGTAGAATAGGCCAACTGCCGTTCTGCCAGGCAGGTCGTAAAAGGCGACCGATTGGCTATCGAGTCACTACCATCGTGGCTACTAGGTGGTAGAGTTCTGCATTGTCTCGCCCGGGTCTGGTACCACAGCGACAAGCACTGACGCTATTCCTGCCGCAATAGCGTCAGTGCTTGTCGCTGTCGTGTTCCGGTTTGGAGGGTAAGGTAGCCGGTAAACTTATGCATGTGGCATTAGACCTCGCCACAAGATAGCAACGCACCATTAACAACTTTGGTGTCTATAGGCGATGGTTGACTCTTTCCATCAGGAGACCCATTTGCTTGTTTGCTATCTTATGATATAAAAAAAAAAAAATGACACCTCGCAAGCTTATTTTTATTTTATTTTATTTATTTTATTAAGATTGCCAACAGAAAGTACACACTTTAGACTATATATAATACATGATGAGAGATGGCAGTGCCTTCCCAATTATATGCAACCACAGCTTATACAGTAACCTTAAAGTTCGAATTACATATTAATAAATTAAATTATATAAAATTATATCAAAAGTGAAAAATAGAAAATGTCAGAAAAAAATATTAAATAATGTCAGCAGTAAAGCTTAAATCCATCAAGAAATTTAGGCGTGTCAAAAATATACATATATACATACACATGCTCAAAAACTTAGCTCTATTTTTAACGCAGTCAGGTAATAACAAATATAAATTTCAAGTACACCTAACTATTAAGCTTTGCCCACACCAGTGATTAACAATAGATTGACAGTGACTGTGTCAAGGCCAACATGACGCAGCTTTCCTACAATCAAGTCACACTAATTTGTACTTGTCAAATATTAAATAGCACTTACGTTAAATACAACTTAACGATGTCAAGTGATTTACAAATAAAATAAATATACATACATAGATATATCTTCACGTCATATTCCTTCTGGAGTAGGCAGATTGACCGAGTGCCATACGTCACAATCCTTTCAGATTTGTCCTGCTACCTGCACATTCATTAATCTCTACATACAATCACGCCATTTGCGAAAACTCTTGTCATCACCTTCGGACAGTACCCGATCAATAATCTATATATATAAAAATCAATCCGTATTTTCCGTGGTCACGACATCACGCGTGAATGGCTAGACCGATTTCGTTAATTCTTTTTTGTTGTGTTTGTATTATCTCGCCCGGGTCTGGTACCACCGCCCTACCTATTCCTGCCGCAATAGCGTCAGGGCTTGTCTGTTCTGTTCTGTCTGTCGTGTTCCGGTTTGGAGGGTAAAGTAGCCGGTAAACTTATGCATGTGGCATAAGAATATATAGTGGCATAAATATATAGCATAGTACAATAGAAAAATAAAGGAATTTTAAAAAGTTAAAGTTTGTTCAATGAAGTCTAAAATTGTTTATGCATCGAATTATCTAATTATCCGTGAGTATTTTGTTGCAATGTTTTTATTTATCGGACGATCGCACCATCTAACAAGATGCGAGCTGCTTAGCTGAGAAGTAATGCAAATGCTACGCCCACTGCGATGGTAGCACCTACAACATACAATTAATTAAACAATCGCTTTAACTCATTTGTACATATTTGTTTTAGAATTGCCTCTCTTAAATTTTTTCGACTTTTAATATACTGAAATACTAGTTGACTCGGCAAACGTTGTTTTGCCATATAAATTATTGAATTATAAAATAGGTGTTATTGGAAGAAAAGTGAAAATTTAGGGTTTTATGTATTTTTTGCCGAATAAAAAAAAATGTCCAAAAATAAAAAATAAATGTAAGGGTGGATCACCTCGAAGATTTAGGGGTAAAAATAGATGTTTTGACCGATCCTCAGAACTAACCGATGTGCACACAAAATTTAACAAGAATCGATCGAGCCGTTTCTAAGGAGTTTGTCCGCGACATGAGAATTTTATATATTAGATACAATAGTGACAAAAAACCCAGTTCGATTCGAAATGGGGGATAATTTTCAAAAAAATTATGAAAGACCAAATGATACTACATAAAAAAATTAAAACATAACTTGCTCAAAATTAGATACGTGCTTAAATTGACGATAGGTTGGCCACTTATCACATTATGAGAGTTAATACCATTAGCTATTCGTCGGTGCACTTGTTGCACCTCTGCCTATTTATTCAGGGGTACGAGCGCGACGGTATTTGTTTCTATTATGATGGTATCATAGCTTTCGTATCTAGTAATTAACAAAACTTCCGTCCAATCATTAAATACATTTTTAGCTAGTTTATATAAAATCTTCACGTATCCCCAAAGATCTAGGCAAAGGTACTACCAGTCCACCCGCGATCAGCCGGAAATACTTAGTCCCACAATGTTATAGGTGGCAAGCCTATCGCAAACCACTTATCCAATCCCGAGCAGCAATGTTTATATCAGAAAACTGAGAAAACACAGTTTTGATTTGCCCGACCCGGGATTCGAACCCAGGACCTCATATGGTCAACATCGACACTAGACTACTAGATGACAGAGGCAACCTAGAAACAGATACGCCTGTTATTACTCTGTTTAAGTAGTGATAAGGATAAAGAATATTTATTAAATCTATCGTTAAATTTAAGCAAATTATTGCCAATATTAGTAAAAAAATGATATCATCTCTGAATCATATACTATTTATACTCATGTATATATTTTACTGACCATAATTAATGGTCTTGCTAAAAATTACTTTAAATTTGAAATGACATAACATACCTACAGTCTACATGATAGTCTCAGATTAATTCAACTTTATATAGAAAAAATATTCATAATACTTATAGTGCTTTAGAGTTATTATATAAGACCATTTATGGTATAGTTATAAAGGTAATGAATAATCTTATGTCTATCGTTTGCGATTAACTAATAATTATTTATAATTTGAATTATTAATGTTTTAAATAATTTCTTCTTACATTTTAATAGACAAATTATTGGTGATAAGTTTTATACTATGCAATAATCTGTACATCGTATACAAAGTGACATTAAACTTAACGATACCTAAATATTTTCCCTTTCGAGGGAGGCAAAGACATTATAATAAAATCGTATAGAAGTCAAAACTGTACATTGAATATTTTTTTAAAAGAATACTTGGAGCGTGATCTACAATCGATATCGAAGCCAAAAATAAAGTTTTTAGAATTTTTGTCTGTTTGTCTATTTGTCTGTATGTATGTCCGGGGTAAACTCAAAAAGTACTGCATGGATTTACTTCAAGTTATGCATGAATATTACTAATAGGTCGGGTCAACATATAGGCTACATATTATCACGCTATCACCTACGGAAGAGGAGCTGTGCGGAGGTAAACGAAGTCCGCGCGGACGAAGTCGCTGGCAACAGCTAGTGCCAAATATAGTAGTCCAGGGGCTTACTGCTTAGACAAAGTAACATCGCTTTGTAGCGAAACGATACCTAAATTCGTCATCGTCTCAGACGACGCAAACAATTTCCTAGCCTGTGAAACTACTGTCACGACAGTTATGTCGAATTGTTTTGTCGTTAAGAAAAAGAAATGAAACCAATGTGAGTACCATTGGTTGGTACCACTGGTTGGTACAAAGGATCAAACTGGATACGCCTTTTAAAGTAATTTCATATGATGACAGTGTAGCTTGCATTTAACACAACACATAAATACAGAGTTTTAATACAAATCAATGAAAAAAATTCAGGGGTATTTTATAACATTTGGCTTCTTATTCGGCACGATAAAATAGCACAACATGTCTAGACACATCACAACATGTCTACAACATCTAACATCACATGCGCGCACTTACAACAAAATTTTAAATGTGTCTAGGGGATATTTGGCCCTATGTAATATATGGTTAGTCTGGCAACTTTACAAAAATATTTAAATTCGATAACTTAAAATATCCTGATATAAAATATCCTAAATAAAAAGAGACTAAGCTAAAAATTAGGTATCAGATTATAACTATGATTATATTTCTTCTTTCGATCTTTAAATCGTCTTGCGTTATGTACACTTAAATACACTAGTACTGTTTCACAAAACACTTTTTATTCAATTTACATATATTGCCAACCGGTTTCGCTTATTTATCGAAACGTCTGTACGTCTGGCGTTGATTACCGCCGATAGAATTCGTCTGGCCAATCCGACCCTAGACCTTTTATAGACTTTCCAGTTTACTGAAAAGTCTATAGAAGTCCGGTTTATTCTACCCACCCCGCAAGGAAACCGGATGTGATGATACTTTTCAGAGTTAAATAAAACAAATGTAATGATTCTTATGTTTGATCTATTTCGTATGTGTAAAATTAGATTAAGTTTCAAAAAATGGCAACACTAAGGCGTCACCTTCCTATTGGCTAAAGTTTGAAAGCAAAATGGCGGAAACAAAGCGGGAAGTTGGCGCATGGTGGGGCTTACGATATGAGAAATCTCATTTTCGGCGAGAGACGATTTTGAGCCATTGATTTGAAAACATGTCTACACATAAGTCTATACTTATATTCGTAATGTGAAAATAGTCTACAAGAAGTACATTAAAGAAATATTAAGCTTGCATTATATTTTATTTACGAAACAAAATACAAATAAACTTTGATTTATATTTGTAACAATAAAGCAACTCCCGCTAGTGTCCACTTGGAAGGTTTGTCTTTGGTCTTCAGATTGAACGTCCACACGTAGGTGGGTCCTCTGGTTCTCGTCTTGTATACTGGACACTCGTACATGTTCCGAAGATCTTGCTTATCTTGGGTGATCGCCTTGAACGTAACAAAACAGATTATTAAAAGACTAGCTATTTACCGGGAATTCAGTCGCGTGACTCAAATAACGTTACTTCCTTCTGTTTTTTGCGTAAGAAAGTAGTTTTTCTTTACACACTGTATGTGTAAAGAAAACCCTGTCGGATAATTTTAGGTGTTGTTTGGTAACGTAATACGGTTATATATATGTAATTATTTAATGGATATTAATTAGTTTTCCCAACAAAAAAAGTTATCTTAAATTGGTATTTTCATACATTAAGTACGACAACACCTACAAATAAGTAAATTCTGTTATCAAAGAATGCCGCGCAAGTCGTATGCCACCGAAGGTCAGGCGGAGCGTTTAAAATTCCTTTATAAAAAGCCGAAAAACGAAGACCGCGCCTTCGCGCGGTGTTTGTGTGGAAGCCGCCAAAGCGACAAAATGAAACAAGCAGCGAAAAATTGTTGTCATTTTTAAAATATTTGCTTAACTCTAGGGAAATATAAGTAAAAATATGAATATTAAAAAAGCGATATCTTTTTTTTTTTTTTTTGAAATAAAGTCATTTTAATATATTTTTTTCAGTAATGCCTTTAACCAACCTATATGCCTCTTTCGGATCGGACAGGGTTTTCTTTACACACTGTATATTATATAGTATTTAAATTTTAAAGCCTGTGGTTATCATACCAAAAAGTTTGAAACCGTAAGCAATATTAGAATAACATAGCCGTGAGAATCTTCAAATTCTTTATAACTGCTATTTTGTTGCTAAATTGTGACTAAGGTTAAACGTGTAATAAAAATAAAATATAGTCGTATATGATGTAATATATCGATTTACTAGCTGTGCCCGCGACTTCGACCGCGTGGGATTTTTTTTTAAAAAGTAGCCTAAGTTACTCCTTATTACATCAGTTATCTACCAGTGAAAGTCCCGTCAAAATCGGTCCAGCCGTTCCAGAGATTAGCCGGAACAGACAAACAGACAGACAGAGGGACAGACAGACAAAAATCGTAAAAAGTGTTATTTTGGTATGTGTACCGTGTATACATCTATATGCATTAGTTAAAACCGGTTATTTTAATATTACAAACAGATACTCCAATTTTATTTATTTGTATTGTATAGATTAATGGTGGCTACGGTGTACGAGTAGATATGTGTAAGAACTTGAACAATTCGAAATTCTAGAACCAGAATGTCAAAACGTGTCTAAAAATGCAACTGTAAAAGAGAAACATCAGTGATAACTTCCCATTAGCTAACAAGCCACTTGCACACTACCAATTTCTAATATAAATGATTCAATCAATTCTTTAAACTGGAAGGTATTTCTAAGGTACCTAAAACATTAGACTGTACAGAGGAATATTGAATATTAGATCTAGTGCACGCCGCTGCGCGGCTGTGCATTATTGTCAGTCGAAAGAAAATGTATGGCTCAACCAACTTCAATCACACTCAGTATTAAATTCATAAACTAATTTGATATAAAAAGTATATGATTATAAAGAGAAACCTTAAATCTTCAAATCCTGTATAACTTTAAGCCTTTGAAGAGAGTTGATTACTCTAAAAAATCTCGTTGAAAACAAAATTTGATGGTCGTCAGTTGATTATTTTATGTCTGTAAACACGAAATAGGTTGATTGACATTACGAATTCACTTTATTTTATTATCAATACGAGTATTTTTTGGATATATTCAAATGAGCTGAAAAAAATATCCCAATGAACTTGTATGCTTTCCTTGAGGAAATTGTGATACCCCGACGATATTGTAGGCATATTATTAACTCCTCTAGGCAAGTTTGTACTTGTGTTTAGAGGAAGATATATGTATTCCATTTATTTTGAAAGCCATTCTTGGACAATAGTTTCGTGAAATAGTAAAAAGCCTTTGCCATGCCATGTTTCGAAATGACTAAGAACACTTGTAGTTAATCATTCCGAAAAAAATCAATATTTGTTTGTTGGTATTCAATGCACCGAAAATTGTTCATTCGATTGCGATAAGACTTTGTCAACTTACTGATTGCGTTTTCTAAAAGATTATAGACATAATTAAATTTACATAACTTCACTCTGGGCTGATAAATATATTTGAAAGAGCTGGTAATCAATAAAAATATTATTAGTATACAGAATATACACATGTTCATAGAAATTCCACAAAAATAATATTCTCCTTGACACTTGTGATCACAAGTATGTGTATCCTCATCATATCATCCTGTATCATATTTAGTTAAATTATTTTAATTGTTTATGTAAGAGAAGCCTGTAAAAGATAGTAAATTAAAATTATTATACAATTATATCTAGTGGCAAGTATTTTATTTTGTTATATTTGATCAGAAATCAGAAATCAGAAGTACTTTATTCAATCAAACTTTTTACAAGTTATTTTGACGCGTCAACATTTTTTTAAACTACGACCGGATCGGAAACGTGGCCACACCACGGGATCAAGGTGAAATATTCAAATTTCTTTGTTTTGATTTCCTACATTTCGTCAAGTTCGACAAATAATAACAATTCCGCTTTTGGTTCATGTGCGTGGACCTATGTAAGATTAATTAGACGAGTATTATTAATAAACCAATCAGAGTTTTATAAAACATATTCATTATAAACATGTAACATTATTTGATTCTCACAAGTCGAGTGGCTAGCGGCCCTGACTACGCAATCGATGTGGCTACAGTTAGATTCCCAACAAGGACAAGCATTTTTGTGTTGAATCCTTCTTGAATCCTTGAGTCGCGAGTCGAAAATGATATAATGTCAGACCCATACTAACACGTTGGAGACGGGCATAAGCAGGAACATATCCTTGAGCCGCGAGGCTATGATGATACAATTTCAGATACATACACGCAGATTGAAACAGGTCGTTGATCGCTATAGTCAGACACATACCCGCACGTTGATGACAGGCATGGGCGGGAACAGGTCCTTGAGCCGCGAGTCCATGATGATGCCAGCGGCGGCGTCCCAGCGCGCTCCCTCCAGCAGCAGCCCGTGTACGTACGCGCCGTCCCGCGCCGCGCCGCGCAGGTCTGCGATACTGCACAGTACCACATACAAAATAAAAGCATGTTTACATAACAATACACAATACTATCTTGTCGTACAGTTATTGTAACTATTAATCAGCTATACTTGATATTTTGAAATAATTCAAGTAACTGTAATTTAAACTTAAGAATTTTATTTACATTATATTTTTTAACAAATATCAAATGTGGTAATTAATATCATAATCACTTGATTGGTTATAAAGTGAATGAGAAAACAGAAAACAAAGCAACAAAATATCGAAAATTTATAATGCCTTATGAATCTTTAGAATATTTATACTATTTTTTTTCTATATTGTCCTTGCGAAGTATCTCAAATAGACGAGAACATGACAAGTTCCTACTGATGTACTATAAATTCAAATTGTGTATTTACAACATGGAACATAGAAAACAAGCGGAAGTGGGAAGTACAAACATTTGTATCAGGACCGCGATCGCCAACTCACACATAAAATAAGCATTATCGCATATAAAATACTAATGCAAAGATTGTTTCATTGGTCGTTTTCATTTTAAACAACAATAATTCGAAACACACAAACAGAACATTTAAAAATGTACCAAACTACGTTACAATAAATTTTATTTTGCTACAAAAAAAAGAGTATTTACGTCCTTTTGTAGTCTATTCAAAATAGACTCATCTATTTGTACAATAGTGAAACTATAATCTTAATAGTTTCGCTATTCTACAATAGATGGCAGTATTGATTTTTCCGTAGTTTTCAGTTGGTCATATTTGAGTAGAGAACTTTCTAGAACGATATACGTAATGACTGTCATTACGTATATCTTTCTAGAAAAATTAGGTCAACCTAAAATGAACTTTATATTTAATATGTACGGCTGATTTTAGCTTGACTTTCTATTAGATCATTAGAGGTTATATTAAATCAGGAATTTTATTAAAATAAAATGAAAATTGTACTTTCGGATGATATAAAATATCTCCATTTTTAATCATCTGTATTCTACTATCATTTCTGCATTCAAGGATGGCACAATACGGCATAATTCAGTGTATAATAGATTTTCGCACGACGACTATCTCCTAAAGATATGGTAAGTATCACTAAGGCAATTTAGAGTAACAGCGCATAATTGTGATGCACGCGGCACGCCCACTTTTTACTTCTACTTGTTTTCTTTGTTTCATGATTTACAATGTTAAAATGAAAGTACTTAAATTCCCAAATTAAGGTAAACCACAGAAAATGCAGATGACAGCTTGTATTATGCTATTGTGACATTTGATAACTTCTTTATTTTATGTATCTCGCAGTCTTGTTGAACACTATATTGTACAGGTTTGAAGATTTGAGATGCGTTGCAAGTGTAGCGTTACCGTTGCCATTATTAAGTGTACCATAATAGTATCCAAACCTATACAGCCTTAAAATCAGCGGTAGTATGTATTGTACTGACGTAAAGTCCTCCTTCATCTTCTTGGTGACGTCGCACTGGAGACACATCTTGTCTAGCGGGAGCTCGTACCGACGCGCCGTACTCTGCATTATAGCCGTCAGCAAACTTTGAGGGTTAAAGAACCCGCCCAGCCATACTGATGTCGGCAGCTGGAAAATATTGATTTAATGTTGGATTTTGTATATAATTTGCTACTCAGAGATTATTTTAATAACTGCGCAGTATCTCATTACCTAAAAACCTGCATATTGAAGTTGAATAAGCGAAAAAAACATGAGGCAACAGTAGGGAATTCTATCATAAACAAAAAAAAAATATCGTACGTATATATTCCCGAAAAAAATTGTGGAGTTAGAACGCGCCCATTATTAGCAAACGGTATTAAGTTGAATTAATTAAATGTCCTACGACAGGTAGTCAATCTATCGACAAATCTGGCACACATCTTAAGTCTCGGATAAGCAGTATTTTCTAGAAACACGGAATTTTTTTTATAACAATGAAATCCCAATTATTTAAAAAAATTCTATACTAAGTAAAATTTTAAGTTGCGGTCAATTAATTCTGTACTATTTAAAATATGAAATCCATTATTCTACGAAATTTTCACTTGTTCTTTGTCAGATAAGAGAGCAAGCAAATGATAACGAGTCAATACCATCGTTTTCACTAAATTATGCAGTTTCTTGCCTATTCCTGTCGCTACAATTTAAGTGCTTATTTTGTAGTTTCATAAGAAAAGTAACCTTCCACCTTGCAAGTACGTTTTTCATTTCCGATCACATATCAGATATCAAAAATATATTTAATATCTACATGCCGCAATGTATATTGCAATATAAAAAAAGTATCTTCACGCCCATATCCCCGAAGGGGTAGGCAGAGGTACAACAAGTGCACCCACGATTAGCTGAAGATACCTGGTCCCACAATGTGATAGGTGGTAAGCCTATCGCCAACCGGGCACTTTCCAATCCCGGGCAACTTTGTGTTTCTCAGAAAACTGAAAAAACACTTTTTTATCGTGCCCGACCCGGGAATCGAACCCGGGTCCTTATGTGGTCAACGCCAACGCTGGAGCACTAGACCACAGAGGCGATTAATCATTATTGCAATATAATATAATGGATATAGTGTTTATCCTATGATATGTTTCAAAATACATGAATTAAAATCTAAAATAAATCTTGAGGGTTATTTGGATATTAACGCGAAATTAGTTTTCGTGGTAGTGTTACTTACACGTGTCCAGAATATAAAATAGCGCTTAAATATACAAGCAGTTATTTTACAATAATATATTTTATTAAATTACAATACATATAAAGTGTTTGTGAGTTTTTATTCTTACAACAAAATCCGTAGCCCAAGTCTCTAATTCTCGTAACCGAAGCAATAAGTCCACAAACCACGCTGAAAGACCAAGCAACGAAGGATATGCTCTATTAGTCCATATGGCAGGCACCTGTAATAATAAAATGAAAACTATGCTTCTTTATCTAGAAAAATAAATTGTGCTTAAATTATTTCAAATTTGTAAAATAACAAACCTGATCCAGAAACAAGGCATTTTCTAACTCTTCCATATCTGAAGTAATCGTCAATTCACCCTAAATCAAAAAAATATTTATTTCAATCACAAAAAGTACGTGGATCAAAAAGACAAAATGCAAGAACTCTCTTTACTACTTATAAAAAATTAAAATTAAAATGCCTGTCTATGAAACAGACACTTTCAGCTAATATCCAAAACAGACCGATTGTGTCGGTACTTTCGGTATAAAACGAGCCTGTCATGTTTTATAAGGTCTAATAGAAAATAACAGGCTAATTTTTTTATGTAAGTCCACGGAAATTAAAAGTCTAGACTTACAGCTTAGAATCGTATTACCTACGTGCAAATGGGATTCCGAAATATAATTCTTTTTTATATTAAAGAGTAGCAAACAAGCTGATGGCTCTGTTGACGGAAAGAGACAACAATCGCCTGTAGACACCAAAGATTGCGTTAATCATATAAAAATTTTTTTCTTTTCTATCGTTTTTATCCTGTTTCTATCCGTGTGGCGAGATGACAATACCACATGACACCAAAGACGTTAATGGTGCGTTGCTATCTTGTGGCGAGGTCTAATACCACATGCATAAGTTTACCGGCTACCTTACCCTCCAAACCGGAACACGACAGTGACGTAAGCAAGCCGCTATTAAGGCAGGAATGGGTAAGGCGGTGGTACCAGACCCGGGTGAGACAACGCAGAACTCTACCACCTAGTCGCCACGATGGTAGTGACTCTCATAGCTAACAGGTCGCCTTTTATTAAGAACGGCAATTGGTTAATTCTTCAAAGGAGCTCGGACCAACACAGGGGAACATATTCCTATTACCGACGGTTATCTTAAATATAAAATAAAAACTAAAGTATCAGTAACTAGTAAAGCACGTTTAAATGGACAAGTCCATTATGCGTATGATATTGTAATGATATGCACATTTCCTACAAAAAGCCAGTTCCCAATAGCACAAATATTTTTTCCTAAATCAGAAAAAACACACACAAAACACAACTGACCATGGGCGTACGGGGGAGGGGGTGGCAGGGAGGGGCAGCTGCTCCCCCCCCCTGGAATTTGTTTACCTCTCTACTGACTATATAATATTGTAGATAAAAATATAATAGCATAAAAATATAGTCTTAAAATGTTACGGTTGCCCTCCCCCTGGCCCAAAACCTGGGTACGCCTATGCAACTGACCGAATACTTTGCTGCCGTGCACGGTTATTATCGTTTATATTCTCTAAAAAACAATTAATTTCCTAGCATTAACAGTTACCCTCCATCCTTCATGTATGATCCCGAAGATATTAGCGCGCTAAGGCACACGCAGTCACATCTGCATGTATCGCGTCATTGCGCGAAGCTTTGTGACGATAGACGCAAGTGCGACCGTAGCAACAAGTAAACATCAAAACAATAACTACCTTCAATCCTAAGTCAAGTTCTCTCAGCGAGCGTTTCATTTCTCCGGTGAGGTAGTTCATTCTCTCACATTCCTGGAACGCCACTATCACGTAAGGTGTTCTTTCCTCCACTTTTCCCATTATCTCTGTCATGTTAAACTCCTCTGGAAGCTTCTCTATTATTTCGTCTAACATTTGTTTTACCTTTGAATTATGTACATTTTAATTAATACGGCTCTAACTTTTTTAGCATATGACTGATAATACATTGATCTGCGTAGTAATAATAATATCGGTGGGCAAATTACACGAATTAACTAACCTTGAGGCTCAAAGTAAACAAATTATTTGCTTGTGTTACGGGTGCTATTCAACGAAATTAATACATAAGATTACAAATATAAATACTGAAATATATTTAATAAACACCTAAACCGAGAAACACAAACATCTATGCTAATTACACAAATGCGCGACCCTGTCGGGAAACGAACCCGAGCTGCATTGGTTCCTGCATTGCAATCAGGCTCATCCCGAAAGGTACGATTATCAAGTGTTACATGATTCCAAATATATAATTCTTTTATGACTCCATACATTAACAGTTGTTAGTTTAACCACCTCACCACCACAAAATATTAAAACAATTGAGTCTGATCGAAGAAGCAGTCATAAAAATTACATATTTCAAATTCAAATGTAATATTTTATTTATTTTTAATACCTAGTAGGTAACAGTATTTATGGCCAAACTATGTATGTATCTTACCACTATAACAAGGATTTTTCGTTTGCTATTTTAAGCACAAAAATTATACAGATTGAACGACAAAATCCTGTACATACTAAAAAGGATGTTCTCGTTTTTCAGGTACTCAATTCTGATACCGAATATGTATTTAATAAAATTGGTACTTAATTTTTTATCTACTCGTCCAATACAAATATTTATGTACGGACACTCGCGCATAGGTATCGAAATTCATTGTTTTAAACAATGAATTTCGATACCTATGCGCGCGGCGATAATAGCGTTTTTCTGAACTCGTGGCAAGACTCGCTTATGCACGGCCATCCCTCGCGCGGTGGCCATACTTTTTGAATATTACTACACTTATTTCGTTAAGGTTTGATGTGCAGCTAAGCAATTTTCTCTTTTTAATATATTTGTTTTGGTTGCATATGATCTAATTATCGTTTTCTTTAATATGTGTATATGTATTAAGTGTTTTACCAGTTAAACTTTATATGTATAAGAGCATTGCCAAACAAGTCTATAATACCCCAGCAATCAACATATTTATTGTCACATATTACCTTACTATAATAATAATCAAAACTCACCTTATCTTCTCTTGTCACTGTAGTAGCACCAGAAGCTTGAGCATCTCGTGGTTGCATTTCAAATATTGTCCGGAATAAGTTTTCTGATGTAGTCGTCAAAAATCCAATCTCGGCATTCGGATGGAGTCCATACAAATAGGGAGTCTCAGGCGGCATTGCGTCTTCGATGTATTGGTGATAGCCCGCATAATCTGTGTTTGGAGGAGCAGGGAAACCCGGGGCCAAGTGTAGCTCACCATCAACCTGGGCAGATATTGGAAATATTTCATTACACTAGGAAGTAAAACTTAAAAAATTCTAAAATATAAAAACCTGGTGTCACGATGTTTGTGGTCGTATTGCTCTGAAACGGCTTAACTGACTTTTATGATTTTTTTTTCTGTTTATTAGGTAGTTATGATATATCGTAAGTATATTTTTCACACTGCTAGGTAATTAGGCTTGCTCTATTCAGTTTTTATTACTATTTTCTGCCGAAAGTTATTTCTTTTTGTTCTATTTTTGGCAACCAGAAAATACCTGTAACCCCACTTCACCAAAATATCCATTACAATCGATTTATGTCGCAGGACCACGTTTGCCGGGTCCGCTAGTATAATTATAAAAATATATTGCACATTTTTAAATGGCTCTTGAAATTAATTACTTCACAATTATTAAGGATCCAATGTATTTTTTCTTTTTTATAGATTCAAGAGTTTGCAAAACATTAAAGAATTAAAGCCGAAATTATGATAATTTTAAAAAATCTTATGTACGACTTCTGCAAACATACCAAAAGTCTAGAAATTAAAGGAGCCCCAAGAAAATAGTTCTTCCACAATCTACAACACATAATTTGTCGGTGTGTAGGTAATATTTACTTAAGCAAAGATTAAATTCAGGCGATACTTTGCAAAAAATCATAACACAAAGAATAATAAAACAATTTAATTTACAAATTTCCGCGAACTTTTACTTGTGCTGAGCGCCTGCAACGCCACTGAAAGGATAATAAATAAGAGTTCCTTGTTTACTTCGAAACCCTAAAAGAAGAAACGGAATAAAGTCACGGTAGGTTTCAGACCTACCGAGAGTTTCGGACTAAACTGTCTAAAAATTTAAGATTATTTGGAAGACAAGATTAATTGTTCCTCATACCATGTCAATTGTCATTATTTCTTGTAAAATGAAATATCTGTAATATAATTAATATTATTCATACCTAAATTAAAAAAAAAATGTAAATTAAAGAAAAGAAATGGCCACGTTCCAATCCGGTAGTAATTGTAAAAATATGTCAACTCGTCAAAAGTGCTCACAAAGCTTAATTTGAAAGGATCTGGCGTGAATAAAACCAGTTTTTGCTTTAAGTTTTATTTCACTTAACTTTTTCTATCGCCTCTGTGGTCTGGTGGTCCGGCGTTGGCGTTGACCACGTGAGGTCCCGGGTTCGATTCCCAGGTCGGGCAACTTAAAAAAAAAGTGTTTTTTTCAGTTTTCTGATAAACACAAAGTTTCCCGGGATTGGAAAGTGTCCGGTTGGCGATAGGCTTGCCACCTATCACATTTGTGGGACCAAGTATCTTCGGCTAATCATGGGTGCGCTTGTGGTATGACGGATGCGGGCGTGAAGACACTTTTTTTTTTAATTTTTACTATGTTCTAAATTTCGCTTGACTGAAAACTCTATATCTCTTGACCGATATTGGTGGGACAATCCGTATTTGATAGCAATAATAAATATAGTTTATATATATGTGAAATTAAACTTTATTTTGGTTTACCAAAAATTTTAAAAATTCAGTGTCACATACCAAATCCGGTTGCATCAATTCTTCAAGGTATGCGTTACACAGTCGTCTGTCCCAGTCATCGGTAATATGTCCTCCGTACATAATTTCACCAAATAGATATCGCAGATCCTCCCAAGGAACCTTCGAATTCGCCTCCAAATAGTTGTATAGAACGAACACACTTATAGTCAAATCCCCTGAAACATATTCTCTATTAACCCCGACTCATGCCTGTTTTACAGAGTTTTTTTTTGTATGACGAATATGCAAATAATTCAATTAGTATTGAGAGTTATTACAATTACTATAATTATATTGATATTTCAACAGAATTATTTCCACTGCTATCTATATGCAGATATGTAAATGCATATGCTATTTAAATATCAAATACGTAAATTCTTTTTTTTACATCATAAGGTAGCAAACAAGTAGATAGGTCTCCTGATGGAAAGAGTTAACCGTCGCCTATAGAAACCAAATACGAGTATGTTATTGGGTTGTTGCTATCTTGTGGTGAGGTCTAATACCACATGCATAAGTTTACCGGCTATACCTCACCCTCCAAATCGGAACTGCTACTGCAGCAGGAAAGAAAATGATACGCTCCTACCCTCATTAGTCTAAACTTTATTCTTATAAATTAATTTCCTGAGTTTTATCCTACAAGCCAGAATACGAATCATAAACGTTATTACAGCAGGAATTTATTTTAATCATTAGACACTTCTTACAAGTTGCTAGGTAAAAAGGTAGAAGATCTATTCCTTAAATTATATTGACTAGGAGAAAAACTATTTGTTTTAAAAGAAATTTTTAAAAATGTGGCATATATAGCATACGAGTACTTTAGGATGTAATGAAATAAAGATGAACTGTTATACGGTCAAGTAATATTAGACGCCGCATTAATAGACTCATATTTCGTAAGTACTTGCAAATCTGAATTACAATATGAAAACTATATATAAATCTATTCAGATCTTTCCCTATCTGCCTTCTAGTATACTTAATACTAACATAACATGAGGGTCAGCATAATAAGAAAGAAGGAGAGACAGATGAAAAGAAATCACATGTTACAAGATTACACAAATTATTTATAGATACATTTCTTCATGCCAAATCCCTTTAGTTATAGGTAGCGAAAAATAAAATAAGTACTATATGTACATCACGATTCGAACAGACTCTACATCCACTTAAAAATAATTTACCACCTTCCGCTAGTACTGGAATTGAATCTAGGTTAATTATTTATAGTACCAGCATTTTTCACGATAATATTGTGTACAAATGTTAACGAACCTTTAGCACACGATAGATGTCAATATTGCTAACAAAAATGTGTGGTAGGAGCATAGAGAAAGTAAAATTAAGTAGGCAAGCAAAAAGTTGTATAGAGTGACAAAGAAAATTAAATTTGATACTTGTTTCTATCTAACATATGTAATCAAGTATACCAAATGTATGTTCTTTCTCTTTCGTTCAACGGGACTTTGTCACTTACGTACGCGCTTATGGCTCGCCTACTCTATCTTATATCTATAATAATCTATATATAAGGTATATATAAGGTATACTTTTATTACTATAGGTACTTATATTACTATTACTATAGATAAGGTATTATGGAATAATAGATGAAAATTTTTAACCCAACATTCAGTACGTCTAATCAAAGATATCCAGCTAAAAACAGATGTCATTCAAGGGTGTAAATTTTTTGGATTTGTATGAATAAAATTTCATATACGATTAAAATTTTATACAAATCAAAAAGTTTTAAATCCTTGAATGACATTTGTTTTAGCTGAATATCTTTAGTTAGACGTACCGAACGCTATGTTGAAATATTTTCACCTATTATGGAATAACCTTATATATTAAATCTATGGGTAGAAGTCGTATACATGATTCGCTCCAGATAAACATTTACCACTTTGCCTATTTCTACATGTCATGCTCCTGTTTGGAAATAGCGAGCAAAGTAATAAGAAAACTTTCACATCCGCACATTATCATTACAACTCTGTTGTTTTTACGTGAAAGTTATTTCTAACCATTGGAAAACCATCTGCTTCTTTACAAGTCTGTGTTATAAAGAATATTCTTTTTTAATATTTGCAATATAAATTTTGTTTACACATCGATATATTTGCGAACATAAACGACTATCCTTTATTACTTGCGATATAAGAAATCGACAGCTTTACGAACTCTAACACACAAGGATGCTCATTTTTCTTTATCGGATAGCAGCAATAAAGATAAAACTTCTAATTCAAAAAGTTCGTCATTGTCTTTAGACATTAAAGAAAATAATGTTGCATAACTATTTATGGCACGAAAATTCCACGTCATGTCCAAGTGCAATACGTTACACCACAATTTTTCCTCGCGTAGTTCCGCGCCCCTTTTTGAAGTATAGATCAATTATATCATACTGCTAGGCACGTACGTCATACGTGCATAAGTCTCATAATTTACGATAAAAAACTAGCGTGTCACTTAAATCGTGGCTTTTTTATAGTATAAGATAGCAAACAAGCAGATGGGTCTCCTGATGGAAAGAGTCAACCACGCCTATAGACACCAAAGGTGTTAATGGTGCGTTGCTATCTTATGGCGAGGTCTAATGCCACATGCATAAGTTTACCGGCTACCTCACCCTCCAAACCGGAACACGACAGTGACAAGCACTGAGGCTATTGCGGCAGGAATAGATAAGGCCGTGGTACCAGGCCCGGGCGAGACAACGCAGAACTCTACCACCTAGTAGCCACGATGGTAGTGACTCGTATAGCCAATCGGTCGCCTTTTGTGGCCTGCCTGGCAGAACGGCAGTTGGTCTATTCTTCAAAGAAGCCTGGGACCAACACGGGGCTATTAAATTCCATACGTTCTCGTCCAAGATTGATATCACCGCCTTACTTATCCCTGCTATAATAGCGTCGATACTTGTCACTGTCTAGTTTTGGTTTGGAGGGTAAGGTAGTTGGTAAATTTGTGCATGTGGCATTCGAATTCGCCAAATGGGTTGCAACACATCATTAATATACATATTTGGTATTAGCGATAGTTATTTATTTTTATCAAGAGAACCATCTGCTTGATTGCTATTAATATAAAAAAAATAATAAACTTCTGACTGCTTTTATATAGAAAAAATCCTCCTTTTTGCCAATTTTTGAAATCAGTCCACCAGTGTTAATGTTCATCAATTTCAAACAAACAAAAAAAAATCGACTTTAGAATATTGGTTTAATCTGATTATTTGATTCCTGCAAATATAACAACAATCTATTTTTATAATGCTAGAATCACTTTTCTTTAGTTAATTACTACAACATTAATGTTAATATTTACCGACGTTAAAAGGATAAATTTTATTCCATCCCTGTGGTCCAAATTTTCTTCGCTCAGCTACTACCGCGTGGAAATAACACAAGGCGAAGAGGATCGCTTTAAACTCTGCTTCTTTACCGGACATCTCAAGAGTTTCCTGATTGAAGTTATCTAAAGCTTTGTGCAAATTCGCCTACAAAACCAAAGTATACGTTTTTTTCATTTTTTATTTATTTAATAATCTCCTAATGAAGAGCAAATAAACACAGGCCATGATATAGCAAATAAAAGACTAACTCTATTGTACATATTTGTTTTAGAACTAACTCTCAGATTTACCTTTTCAACTTTCACGGGTTTTAAGATAATATATTACCAACGTGCAGTGAGTAACAAATAACTTGCCAGACTAAAAAGGGCACATGGTCGATGACATTATCCAACAAAATAATGAAATGATTCTATTTGTAAAACTAAAATATCGTATTAGTGCTCATATCTATCCTTCAATTTCCCTTAAATTTAGCAAATATTTTAAACAAGAAAACACCACATCTTACATTCCCTACAATATAATCGGCTTCTTGTTTGCACTTGCTTTCTCCTGTTCTTTCTATAAATAATAATAATGCAGGAGAAATTACACAAATCGATCTACCCCCAAAGTAAGCAAATTATTTGCTTGTGTTTTAGGTATTTATCAACGATACTAATACATAGAAATACATATATAAATACGGTTACATAAATAATAAACACACAAACCCAGAAATAAAAACATCTATGCTCATCACACAAATGTTTGTCCTGACCAACAAACGGGGCGGACAAAGTATAAACTCTCTGGAGCTTTTTGGAGTAGAATGAATAAAAAAATGATGACAAATGTTTTATTCTGATTGGTTGGTTAAGAAAATAAATAAAGTCTTCATCGTCACATGTTTTATTAAACTCAAAAGCTTTATAGAGTCACAAGTATTACTTTGCTGAAATCCGAAACTCAAAATGACATCAATTTAATTTGCAACTCCCAGCGGAGTGTGACTTTTGCGGTATACTGAAAGGAAAAGAAGGATGAGTGATGAGATGATATGAGTATATTTAGTTTCTAGCACTGCTTTTTTCCCTTTAGTGACATCGCAGAGGTCACTCCTCTGCAGAAAGATGATGTCACCTTTAAATTCAACAACTATTGTTTATTACTTGCAGTAACCAGTAGTGGCAGCTTTTCCCCTAAGGTTAGAAGGTGTTTGTTCATCATTTTAACAGATTTTGAACTGCTACTTAAACCTTTTTAGGTTGACGTAAGCCACATTAAATATATGTCAATCTTGAGAAGCAAACTTGGATCTTCGTAATATACAATCGAACCAGTTAACTACAAGGAAGAATCTTATATCAACAAAGTACGTGTAAAGTGACCTGCATCCCTGTGGGCGGCTCATTGGTGATCTTGATGCTGGATTCGAGGATGCCCTGCGGAATGATGTGCGCGGCCGCGGTGGCCGCCGGCTCCGCTGACATGAACAGCCGGAACTGCTCGTGGCACCCTAACGCGAAACTCTCCATCTTCTTCTCCAGGCTCGGCAACCATTTCTTTACCAAGTGAATATTCTATAACAATCAAATTCCGAAATGGAAACCTCTTTTCAAAATGGAAAATTACAACTGGTTTATTTTGACCACCGTAAAATTACGAAAATGTTTGGTGTCAATACTAACATCTTTTATAAAAAGGCATACGTGTTCAACTCAATTTAAAAAAAATACACAGTTTTTAGTCTACTAAAAGTTATCTTGGAGTAATTATTAGTTTATTAATATCCTTCCGCATCACATACATTTTCTAGGTATTGTATATTACTCCTATTTATTTTGTTTCCAGTAACATATGCAAAATATCGCAATAATCCTCTATAAAGTTAAGATTTAAAGTCGTAACTTCTTAACCAATCGTTTAAAAAATTATTTGTTACAAATAAGCAAACTAAAATTCACGTTTATATTGTTTAGAAGATATACTCGTCCGGATTAATAATTACAATCATTATTATTCCAGCCGCTATGATAACAAATTCATACTGCTTTCGTTATCATAAGTAAGGGAATATAACCTAAAAATTAACATGCGCAGCTTAATATCGAAGCTTTAATTGTTTGTCATCTTTCTATTACAAGAAATAATACCTGTAAAACGACCCAATGACCTTTCTTCAAAGCTTCATCCATGGCTTGCTCAGCCACTATTTCCTGTCCCTGTCCCAAAGATACATTATGGAAATTTCCATTGTCGGCTGTAAAATTCATTGTCTTTCCCAAAGTCTCCACATCCTTCAAAGGATTCACTCCAGGAGATAATATAAAGAATATCGGTGTGGTTGGACTAGTCTCTTCGAACGACTTACTAAATTCGACCGTTCTGTTCTCTACGTATTTTGCGCCCATTTGTTCTTCTATATAAGCCCTAAAATTAGAATAATTTGTAACTCATATTATCATTAGTCGAGTGGTTAGACTATCCTGATGAAGTATTCTATAAAGTTTAGGTTTGATTCCTGTCACGAACAACTATTTGTGTGATGAATAGATGTTTACTTTTCTAGATTTGGGTGTGTTGAAATATATCACAGTATTTGTATGTGTATCAACACCCATATCACAAGCAAATAATTTACTTATTTTGGGATTAGATTAATTCATGTAATTTGTCTTTTTTGAAATTCCTTAAGTTGCACCCTCCGCACAGGTCTTTCTCTTCGTAAAACTGACGACGGGGCAGATTATAGGACTTTTTTTTAATTTTTTAATTTACAGGTTTTAAATTTTCAGACATCATATTGAGAAAAAAAAACTTTAATTTCTGAAAATCAACAGCAGTAGTAAATCATATGGAACACGACAAACAAGCACTGGTTTGATAGCATGACGGTAGAAACGACGATAGAATACATTTTGATGGCCCCCACAAAAACGAGTCGACAGTCGTGAGGTCATAAGATTAATTAATTTGTAGTTGAACTATGTCAAGTCGAAACGTTAACATAAATATCTCGTGATTTGCAGATACAATTCCCATAGTTTCTCATATTACTACTTTGTAAGGTTGTTAATTAAAGACCATAAAAGGTATTCAAACCAAAAATAAGTCTCTCTGTCGGTATATTTACGATTTTCATGAAATGCAGGATGATTTATTAGCAGAATAGTAAATCCATTTACAGAAATTTTATTTATGCTAATTTTTTTAATTATTTCAAATTATAATAAAAGACGGTGACTTTGTTATGTTTGATTAGTTTTTCAATTTTATTTATTGCATTTTTTATTATGTAGTATGCAGTTTTAAGACTTGGATTTAAATATATTAGTTTAATGTGTTTGAATTATGTGGTGCGCACAATTAATTTCATTTGTGTAACCGTTTTTTGTTCGTTTAAAAATGCACACTAGGGAGGCAGTCGCTAATTAATCGGATAAAGATCGAATACAAACTTCTGAACCTAGATAATATAAATAAAAATGAAATAATATTATTTTATAACCATATTCTTTAAAAAAATGTAAGCCGGTTGACCATGCAGGCCATCCTTGAAACTTTCCGCTAAATTGAAGTATTTTAAGCTCAAAGAAGCGAAAACTGTAACTAAGTATAGATTTTTAAGCTCAAAGAGTTCAAAAATCTAATGTTTGTAAAAATGAAGTGTTTTAAAAAAAATGATAGTGTTTTAATTTTCTAAGATATTATATATATATTTTTAAAATGATTATCGATTTCGATCTTTTGAGTGACATTCAATGCAATTTTTGAGCTCTGAATTGCTCTATTAGCTACAAAGTCAATAGGTTAAAAAAATGTCGAAGAATTGTCAATTCATAAATCCCGAACGAATCAGCTGATTATAATCCGGTTTACGGTATTTGACGCAGTTTTTTAAGAATAAGAGCTGACCAGACATTAAAATAAAAACGGTGAATTAGATATAAAGTTATTTTAAAAATACGAAGTAAGTTTGGTGTAAACAGCGTAATTTTAATATTTGAAAACCTGTAACGTTTGAAAATGTGAATCGATTTTTATTTTTGAAACAGCATTCGACGTAGTTAAGTATTAAAATATTGTGAATTTTTAAAAAAAATATAGATTGAAAACTTTCAACGTTATGTCGAAAAACACTTTTCAATATTTTTCGTCAACAATAACTCCGGAACGGATAAACCGATTTTGATGAAATTTATGCATTACACCCAGTTTTAGAGAAAATAAGCCGATTAGATTTTGAATTCAATCGGCACATTAATCTGGAAGTTATTTTCCCCGTGTTGGTCTTGGGCTCCTTTGAAGAACAGGCCAACTGCCGTTCTACCAGGCAAGTCGTAAAAGGTGACCGACTGGCTACCATCGTGACTACTAGGTGGTAGAGTTCTGCATTATCTCGCCCGGGTCTGGTCCACCGCCTTACTTATTCCTGCCGCAATAGCGTCAGTGCTTGTAACTGTCGTGTTCCGGTTTGGAGGGTAAGGTAGCCGGTAAACTTATGCATGTGGCATAAGACCTCGCCACAAGATAGCAACGCACCATTAACATCTTTAGTGTCTATAGGCGATGGTTGACTCTTTCCATAGGAGACCTATATGCTTGTTTGCTAACTTATGATATAAAAAAGTTATATTTAAAAAATATTGTTGCGCCAAAATTTTTTGAGATTTTTTTAAAATTTCTCAAAATGTCCCGAACCGAATGGGTTAAAATTTTCAGAAAGTCTAACTTAAGAGAAATCCAATCGAATGCCATCAACCGCGTTTCGATCGGTCAAGCCGTTCAAAAGATATGAGATGTTTACTTACACACACACACACACACACATACATATATACACACTGACGTCATCGTGAAAATAGTCTGAAAATGTTCCCAGGCTGGTGAAAACTCGATTTTCGAAAATCAGGGAAAATCGGTAACTTCCTTACCTGTTACCTTGCGTATCTTATTTATGTTACTAATTATTAATCAGTATCACTAGTTTACATAGCGAAATGTTTCCTTGCTGCCAATTACCTCAATCGTAATTCTTAA
The DNA here is from genome assembly GCA_036924255.1 of Apodemia mormo. NCBI lineage: Eukaryota > Metazoa > Arthropoda > Insecta > Lepidoptera > Riodinidae > Apodemia > Apodemia mormo. Next base: position 40,611,102 of record JAUPFN010000002.1, read on the forward strand.
GCTTTATCCTTTATTATCATAAGATAGCAAACAAGCTAAGGGTCTCCTGATGGAAAGAGACAACCATTGCCTATAGACATCAAAGATATTAATGGTGCGTTGCTATTCGTATGATGATGCTGTTCGTTCATACCACATGCATAAGTTCACCGGCTGCCTTACCTTCCAAACCGAAATGTAACCAACATTCATGATATTGCAGCACAAATACGTAAGGCGTTGATACCCGGGCGAGACGTTGCAGAACTCTACCACATAATAGTCACTATATTAGTGACTCATACAGCCAAGCGCTCGCCTTTTACGAACTGCCTGGCAGAATGGCAGGCGGTCTATGCTTCAAAGCGGACCCAGACTAACACAGGAAAATTACTAGTAGATTCTAGAATCCATCGTCGCATCACTAGAATTCTTCATCCATTATTTCTTCACCGCCCTGTTGGTCGAACTATGAATCGATAGGGCTTGGATTTGATTCCCGACAGGAACAAACGTTTGTGTTATGAACATAAATGTTTGTATTACTAGGTTTGGGTGTTTCTTATGTATACCGATAACAGAAGCAAATTATTTGCTTACTTTAGGGTGAGATGTATTCGCTTAATTTGTCCAGTGTTATTTTTTATTATTCAAAAAACATGATAATGTGGAGGTTGTATCTAATAAAAATTAGATTAAAGAAGAGGTACTTACGCAACAGCATAGGTCATTCTATCCGGTCGAAGGGCTCTTAGCATACATAATCTCTGCAACGCAGTTTTGTTTTTCCACTCCTAAAATTACATTCGTTAAGTACATTATCACACATCACCGAATATTTATTTCAGGATGAGAAATTAAATAAAAAAATGTTATTCGGATAAACCTTTACAGGCTTTTTGAAAAGCCCATGATTTTAACATGATTTGTTTTTATTGTTACCTACACATTTAATACGATGACGACATAAATAAATAATTGGTCTTGCGGCGCAATTATTTTTCTATGGACGACGATATAAAAAATTACAAATTTGTCGACAAATTTGACATCAAATGATAGTCGTTGGACAGATCTTAAAAATTCTTTCACGAATCGTATACATTATTACTTGCCTTTCATGAAGGAGCGTTAAACTATCTTTATATGTTTCTAGGAATATTTAACATATATTATGCTCGAAAAAACTATTCGTTTTAGAGAACCACCAGATGCGTAAACAAATCGTATCAGAACGATTTGGTTTATGAAAGTAGCATATTCATTATCAACGAATCAATATCAATAGCAAACTGATTGCCCACAAATTACACCCTCTAAGTCAAATCTCATCTCATTCATTGACTCTGTTTAAGAAACTTTTTTCACTTCTAAAAAGTATATTGCATATAAACAAAATAATGGGTACGTAAACAAGTTTAATTTCGGGTTAGGCAGTGTAGGCTGATCTGATGTGATAAATGATACGATTCATCACAATTTACCATTTATTTGATAAAAAGCTCCTCTTTCATGATTCGCGAAACTGACAGCTTAGCGGTCGTGTTCTTCTGAGGTTTTTAAGAAAAAGGTCCCAGTATATCGCGATAAACCTAACTGTCCAACCACTGTCCAACGAATTTCTATTTCTATTAATATATAATTAGTGTTTATTTATCAACGATGTTCAATTTTTTCTTATTGAAAGAGCATTAAAATGGTATTATCAAATTCATCAATTTTATAAAAATATAAAAATTTGTATTTTATAGTATTTATTTTTTATACAAAAAGCACCTGTGGAAACTTTTCTTTTTCTGGACATTCTATTTCCACGATTTTCTTCCACCTTTTCGGAGATGTTTCTATATCTCTATCAAGATTTCGAAATTCATCTTTACTAGCCAGCGAACAAATACCTCCCCAACTTTGGTTAGAGAGAAAATCTACTGGACTAGTCACATGAGGTTTAATAGGGAATCGTAGGAAAAAATCTAATTCCACCGGAGATATGTCTTCACTCATCAGCAAAACCTGGAAAATATACAAATTATGTCCAAAGAATATTTTAATATAAGCATGTTACGCCTTCGATAAGCAAAACTGTTTTAACCACTAATCCAGCAAACAAAGCAGTGAAATGATACAAAAGTATTTTCTTCATAACTAATTTCTGCAATGAGTTTGGAGAAGGAGTGGTTATAACTAAAAAATTAAGCTTAATATAAACATATATAGCTTTACGTGAAACCCTCTACAGATAAGCAGAGGAAACCGTGCTTAATTAGCTTCCTTATAACTCTTGTCGAACTTCCAGCAAAATTTAAATTCATCTAAACAATACTGGTCACAGCTATTTAATTTTTGTTTTCTGCAATTTGATCCTAGGTATTAGATATAATTATTAAACATCTTAATATGTTTGCAAACTATGCATTTATACATACTAAGATCCTACAGTTTTTGAATACTGGGATAGTTATATAATAGGCTATTAAAAGTATATAATACTTTAAACTTACTTGAAACGTCATTTGTGATGCAAATATAAGTTTGTCACATTCAAATAAACCACGTGATGTGTATTGGAAGACGGAGTATGTAATGCAGTCTATAAGATTCTTGATTCTTTGACTAACTTCTTCTGCAGGCTCAGCTTTTGAAATAGCCTTTTGGAATACTACACTGAATGCCTGTTACCATAAAAAAAATTATACTTAAATAGTATAACACAAAGTAATTTTAATTAAAAGGCTTTGAAAAGATTTGCGCTATTATTAAGATTTTTTGCAGAAATAATATTGTTAAGTTTTGTTTATTTATAATTCAGTGTAATGGTACAATGACATAGCTAAACGCAATAATGCAAAATAATAATTTCTGCTAACAACTAATTTAATCATATTTATACATAAAAATCAATGCAGTTTTGCGATAGAATACATTGATTCGATAAATCTTACACGAAAATCAACAAATCTTCATTTTTACTACCCATATTTTTAAGGAGACGCCGGAAAAAAAATAACTGCTATTCTTTTTAATTTTTAAAAATCTTTAGTTATCTCAATTTCTTTTTTTCATCTGAAAATACTTCGTACTCGTATTTTGCATCTTCAGAAACATAAATTATGTACTCAGGTCCGTTTTTTAGCGCCCACTTAAGGCATTTTTATATCGTCTAAGATTTAAAGAGGAGAATTGTAAAATTAAATACCATAAGTACGATTTTAACAGCGTTAACTCCGAATACCGATGGTCGCGTCCTATATATTATTATTTAGCAACATAAGGAGAAAAAATATTTTCTTCGTTAACATTTACCTTGAGTGAAAACTGGTAGATAGGGTTGATTGTGTTCAAGTCGTTCAGAATGAAATACAATAGAGAGGCTCGTGCTGCCGCTGGCCGATAAAATTCTCGAGCTTGGTCAATCTGATGGGAAGTAATTTTTGCTTCCGCGACCTGATAATAAAGATCCCAAATTGAACTCAGCTGTAATTCAATTGGTAATGATTAGGGGTACGTAAATTTCGTTTTTACGAAATAGATGCGATAAAAGCGAAATCGGCATTTTATTTGCGATAAAAGCGAAATTTGGAAATTAAATACTTTCGCACCTTTTTACATTACGTGCTTTCAAATGTTGATCAGACGCGCAAAACAAACAGAGACGTTGCGTAGATGAGGAGCGAACAAAATCTTGCTACCCTGGATTTGCAAAAGCAGCTATTCAATGTCTCAATTGTCCTGTCAATAGTGTTGACGCCAAGAGGTACTTTAGTATCTACAACATTGTCATAACTGATCGCAGGCAAACAATGAAAGGTGCAAATATAAAAATTACAATAATACTAGCCTTTAGTTGAGTTTTTAACGCTGTATTTTTTTGCGAAATAAATGCGAAATTTTCTATTTTGAGTTTTTTTAAATGCGACATCACGATTTTGTATTTGCAAAATTTACGTACCCCTAGTAATGATGTATGTACAGATGTATTCTATAGCTTAAAGTCCAGATGAAAAAGAACGAACTTGAATCTAAAAAATATAACTTATTTAACTTGTTTATAAGGTTTACTACTATGTAACTGTTAAACTTCACTTCGCTTCAGCGTCAATGTGACTTGAACAAGAGATAAAAATGTTGAGTGCAATAATTGCAAGTCTTACTAATATTAAACCTTTAAGTATTTAAACACAGATTTATTTTAAATAGCATACCTTTTTCTCAATGTCAGCCGCAGTTTTCTTTGTTATTTCTAAATTTTCTATTAACGCAGTATCCGCTAAGATATCTTCGCCTGCTGATGATAAACGGGAGAGTAAATCGTCTTCAAGTTCTTTTAATTGTATTTTAAACTGGTTTTGTTGTTTAGTTAGCTCCGCTTTTAATTCTTCTAAGTCAGGCCTTTCAGCTTTGACTACTTCTGCTAACAATTGATCTTCTAAGCCATCTCTCGTTACCGTGAAATTTACCAAAGTCGTCTGAGCTTGCATTTCGGGCTTATAATGAGGATTTGCTAGTTTTGTGTGTAGAATTAATTTAAAATTGGGATTGTATTCTATTTCCTTGTCGCCAATTTTAATCGCCCTTGAACAATGTACATTTAATAAATATCCACTTTGATTTATATATATACGGTTTACACAAATTGAAAATATAGTATATGATCTAATAATCTTAAAGTCAGACTTTAATAGATTCCGTAAAGAAAATACTATAATTTATTATTAATAATAATAAAATATTTAAATAATTTTTAAATAATTAGCATTAAAAACACATGCAATTTTTAAAAATAAACATAACACACTACATTCATGTGACATGCATATTACATAATAATATACAAACATAAAGAAAATAGTAGGTATACTACTATTTTCTTTACAGCTAAAGTCTGTTGTCAAAATTGAAACTGGTTTAATTGTATAGTCCATGGTTGAATTTCGACCACAGGGTGATCACTAGTAAATATTAATAGCCATCAGCCCATAACATGGAAAGTGATACAGAATATAAACGTGAATGTAGCCATAAAACGTGTTAAAACACGTGTTAAAACACAAATTATTTCAGCAAAATGTCAAAATTTGTGTTTTTTATAAGATCAACCTTCATTTTTAATACATATTTTTCCTTGAAAATACCAACAAACAAAAACCAAATATTCCTAGTCCAAAGCCTGACGACGCGGGCCTTTGATGCGAATGTAATGTTTAGGTGAAAATACGCTGAGTTTTTTAGGTTAGATAATTATAAATAAAGTCCATACATTAAAAGATGTAATTCTCATAAAAATACTTTTCTAACAATATTACTAGATAGTATAACTTTGCGAGCCCTTACAAAGCTCTGCTTTTTGCTAGTAATATGCTAAATTGCTAGTGCAACTGGTGCTACCAGAATTGATACCTTTTTCTTCCCAATATAGGTCTAACTGACGGTCGTTATATTCCGCCTTATCATTTATTATTAGTTTGTGTTACGATGGTGAAGTGATTTATTTCTTCATAGCAACCATTTCACACGGTATTTTATTGTTGCAACATACAATTTTTTGAATTCGGTTTTTTTTATTATTTGAATTAAGCACATAAATTCAACAAGATTAGGATTTAAATTATTACAGAAATACTTATCGTCATAGTATGTTCGGTTTGGATCGATTTAGATGATTATTACGATCTTTACAAACATCTATGGGCGCATAATTAGGATTTTAGGCAAAGTCTGTTAGAGTATAGAACGAAGCTTGAATACTGCTGTATTTATTAGATTGTCGAGCCCTATTTTGTTCTGTTTTACATCGTTTAGTTTCCACTTAGGCCAAATCACCTCACGAATACGTTAGTCTTTTTTTAAATCTACCAGTCAATCGGCGAAGTTGTATTCACGCCTTAATTCATACTTTTATAATACATGCAACAGTTGCTTAATGTATAGAATTTGACTGTATTTATGCTTACCTCCCTTTCTTAATTAAATTCCGTCCTAGTAGTGGATCGAGAACAGGATCCACAGTTTCACCAATATTTTCAAATAAAACTGTTTCTCCCTTTATAATTGCCTTTTCTATAGTGTCCAAATATCCTTTCTGTCCCAATCGTATTCCACGCAATTTATCACCGTACTTTTGTTTTATCCATTTGACACCTTGTAACTAGAAAAATCGAGTATAAGTATAGTTATAGTAATTAATATATAAAAAGACCATGGAAAATAACAAATGTTACTTTTACCCATAACTTATTTAGTGTAAAAACAATTGATCCATTTATATTTTATTTCGTATGAAAATAAATAATTTAGTTAGATTCTTCATTGTACACATACCATTTCTAGGCGGCTCTACCACCTTTTTAGTTCTGCAACGTCCTACTCAGGTTGGGTATCACTACCTTACCTTTTCTTACCGCAGAAGCGTCAGTGTTTGTCACTATGGTGTTCTGGTATCGGTCAACTTGTATGTGGTCTTATGTCACCGACTTTTGAGTCTAAAGGCGGTGATAATCTTTTACCATCTGCATGTTTGATATCTCATAATATAAAAAAAACTTATTTGAATTAACCAATTTTATTAAAAATTACATATCGTAAAACTATATTTTATTTTATTTGTATAAAATTATTAATGTACGTCGTAACGTAAACGTAAATGATCGTATTTGTCAATTGTAGTATGTTCATAAATACAATCTACACAAAAATAATACCTGAGGATCAATCATGAGAGGCCAACGATCTGAATTGGACAATATTGTAGCATTTTCAGTACTCATACGATCTGAAGGAAGTCCTTCATTCTGCCACATTGCTATAGTTGTGTCATCTGTTAACATGGTGAGAGGATCTAATCCTTCAGTGATGGGAATTGGTGGCTAAAAAATCAAGGAATGTTATTGGATGCTTGTCAAATGTGATTTAATTAGTTTGCTCTATACTCTTTATCGCCTGCACTTGGTGATTTTAACACGAGATTTTACTTAAATATACTGGTACTATTTCACAATTATGTTTATTTATTTAAATAAAATTTTCTATAATACAAGTGTATTTTATTGTACGATTTTGCCTTAATTTAATTTATATTTTAATAAAATAGAAAAATTACCTCCACAGTCTTCAAAAAAGTGAGCCAGTTTTTGTGTAATAAATCTAATCTATATAGTTTGGTAAAGCATCCAACGTATGAAATAAATGCACAAATAAGCAAGACGTCGCCAGGTAAAGTTGTACTTTGTTGCATAAAACTGAAATTCAATCATTAATGACCAATAGCCGAAATATAGTTTCTTATAATTTTGGTATCAAAAATATTTGGAAACATTATATTAACTTTAAAACATTACTAAAATGAAAAATAAAATGAATTAATGTAGCTTGTAGAGTAAGTACATACATTTGATAGTAAATCTACTAACACTTGTCATAACTGTAATTGGATAAAAAGAACAATTAAAACTAACAAATATATATTTTTTCCCGTCTCTCTCACTCTCTCTCGCTCTCTCTCTCTCTCTCTATTTCTTTCCCTCTCTTCATTTATGTAATTGTTACATTCATGTATTGAATATTAATATTCTTTTACGTTCACAATTGTTGGTTTTACCATTCTCTTCCAAGTGTATCTGTGCAGTTTTTTAAGGACAGAATGCACATTGCCGTACATTGTGTACGACATAGGATGAGATTTAATAACACTTAACTGTCATGTTGAATCACAAGACTGTTGTACGGTTTTTGATCACTTGACATTATACATAATAGTAGTAGTTCAATCAACAACAATTTGCTTGATTTTCAGTTCTTTCTATTGAAACAAACATTTGTTTAATCTACTTGCTATTAAAAAACTTTGAAAAAAAGACTAACATCATATCTTCAGTTTTCTTCGGCTTCTATAAATAAAATCCAAATTTCCGCACCGTATTAAAATGTGGAAAATTTAGCTACTGCTAGATAAAACTATATAGTAAACTTTATATTCTATATTAAGTTGACACACAAGTTGGCACACAGTATAAATATCATATTTATTCAGAAATACATACTTTGAAACTGCTTCAGCCCATCTTACATTTTCACTGGCTAATCCATTAACCAAGCGATTGGCAAGCTGAATAGTACGATTAGTAGCATCTGCCTCTTGCTGACATTTTAACTTTTCCAGTGTTGCTTTTTCAAAATCGGCTGTAAGTGTCGCAAGTTGCTCCTCTAGAGACTAAATAAAACAACATTTTAATAATGTTTATTTGTACGTCAGAATTAAATTACAAAATGTATAAAACCTTACCGCAACTTTAGATTTTATAGCTTTTAATTTTTCTGTGGCAGCTGCTAACTCTGCATTTGCTGCAGCCAAGGCTTTTCTTTTAGGCTCGACGTCGCAGAATACTTCGTAGAATTTAATAATATTAATTACCCAAGCACAAAGACCAGCAGCAGCTGCTGATTTTGATCTCACAAATTCTAAAAACATATTTCTTTAAATTTGTTTTTCATGTTATAAAAATTGGAAGTGTCAAATAATAAGCAATTTCTTTTAATAAGTTGTGTCTACTAACATTCTAATAAATATTTTACTAGTTGGTAGAGTTCTGCATTGGCTCGACCGGGTCTGGTACCACTGAATTACCTATTCCTGCCTCAATAGCGTCAGTGCTAGTCACTGTCGTGTTTCGGTTTGGAGGGTAAGGTAGCCGGTGAACTTACGCATATGGCATTAGACCTCGCCACAAGATAGCAACAGACCATTAACATCTTTTCTGTCTATAGGCGATTGTTGACTTTCAATTAAGAGACCCATCTGCTTGGTTGCTATCTTATGATATAAAAAAAATACAAATTTATTAATCAATACAAACTGACTTAACTTCAACCATATCATGACTACCTTAGCTTTTTATAATTTTTATTAGACATAGATAATAAATAAATAAATAAATAAATATGTGGATTATCGCCTCTGTTGTCTAATGGTCCAGCGTTGGCGTTGACCACATGAGGTCCCGGGCTCAATTTCCGGGTCGGGCACATTAAAAAAAAGTGTTTTTTCAGTTTTCTGAGAAACACAAAGTTGCCTTGGATTGGAAAGTACCCGGTTGGCGATAGGCTTGCCACCTATCACATTTTTGGGACCAAGTATCTTCGACTAATAGTGGGTGTACTTGTTGTACCTCTGCCTACCCCTTCGGGGATAGTGAAGATACTTTTAAGTGGATTTAAAATTACCCAAATTTGATAAACATAAATAAAAACTACAGTTTTATTACCTGGTTCAAATTCAGTATCTTTAAGGTAGGGTTGGATCGCCTTAATTACATCAGGATGAATATTTTCTTTGTCGTAGTTTATAAGTGATTCCAAAAACAGGTCTACTTTAGCCATTGTTATCTGTTAAAAATTTCCAAAGTATTAAAATATATAACCTTATTTAGGTACCAACTTAAGTAGGAGTTGATCGTATTCAAATTACATATAGCATAATTACAAAGTACATATAATATAATTACAATTACAATATTTATTATTTTTAATAATACCTTGGCTGCTTTCCAACTTCTATCTTTAGGTATTTTTCCATTAGGCGCCAACAATACCATGACCGCCGCAGTAACATTAGTAACTACGCCTGGTGGAGACCCGAACGATTTTAACTCCGTAAGATTTGCTTTATTAAGAGTATTTAGAGCCTCTTGAGCAGCAACCAAAGCGGGCTCAGCTTTAATAAGATCTTCTTCACAATCTTTTTGTTTTTTTGAAACCTCTTCTGCTATTACTGCCACTTTTTCTTCTTCCTGGTCGGCTGAAGTTTGAAAAATATTGAAATACCCTATGTGCTGCTCTAATCCCTATTTATTATTATTTGTTGCGTTAATTTTGTGCTTTAAGTTTCATTCGATTTCATAAAATCAGATAATAAATTTGAAATTAAACTGTCAACCGTCGCTTTAATATCGTTAAGATATATGATAATATTTTACTAAGTATGTATAAAACTTTCAAAAATATATTATTTACACTTGTATGACCTACGCCAGCGTTTTTGGCGTATTACAATACAGAAATTGTCTCGGTAAAACATTTCAATAAATTTACCGTCGAAATTTTTCTAAAAAAGTAAAAGCAATTTACTAACCTAAAGCTTTTTCACTTTGCACTTTAGCAGTCTCTACACCAACCATTTCTATGAGTTTATCAGCTGCCTCATTTTTCTGCTGCAGTTCAACTTCTTGGATCGCTAATTTAGCTTTTAACTGATCTACTTGGGACGCTGTACCTCTTAACTTCTCTAAACCATTTTCTAGCCTTACTATTTTGGCGCGCAATTCTTCCGTTTTTTGATTAACTAGCTTAGAATATAAACTAATTTGTTCTAGAAAACTTTTTGGTGTCGTATAATTATATCTTCTTTCATTTGCAAGGTATGATTTCGATATAGAATTTACTGAAGTATGTACATATGCCAAAAATCTCGAAACCGAGTCTCGTAGATTTATCTGTAACGAGAGATATCTAATAAAAAATTACTTTTATTATTGCCATTATACCTACCGAAAAGGCAATGTGATATAGAATAAGGTAATAAGGAAATAAGGTTTTCAAAATATATTTGCAAGAATTTCATTCTTATGCATTTTATCAATAATTTAAAATTGTTGAAAAGAAGCATATATAATTTAAAGCTAGTAACTCAATTGATTCAGTCATTAAGGTTTTTAAGGTTATTAAAAAAAAGACGAATCTTACTTATTCTTTAACAAATAACTAGGTGAACGAACATTGTTGGTATAAAAATTATGGCAATGTTTTTATGAATTAGAAGTGTCAAACAAATTGCTAGAATTTTCATTAAAAATGTTAAAAACTTATTTTATTGATGTTCAAGGAATTCACAATATCTTGTGAGAATCGTGGAAACACTTTAATATATCATAATAAGCACAAACAGAATATTGATTAATTGACTTACAGGTAATGCATGCAATTCCTCCAAAAATTTCATAGATACAGAAACCAAAGCTTCTTGCGGCCACTCGTGGAACCAGTTAATAGAAGTGCAGTTAATCAGAGCTGGGAACTTTCTAGATCTGACTCGTAATGTAGAACCGACAGGGGAAAAACACAACACCACTTTTAGTTGCTTACGCACTCTGTCTATGAAGAATTTCCAACAGTTTTCTCTTGTGTCTGGCAATCCTGCACCTTTAACCTATTTTAAATATCAAAAAATAGGGAGTCAATATTACTTGGTCATGTAGAAGACGTCGGAAAATATGAATACCTTAACAAACTATTTGCCATACTGCTTCACTAGGAACGCAATTCGAATAACCGAGTATTTTGAAAATCAGACAACAGTCGCCGTTAAACTGAGGGGATAATATAGTGTAGACAATAATCATAGGAAACTGGACCTATTTCCGACTAATATTAATTCTAAGTACAATAACAGCAATAATTTTCTAATCAATGATTGAAGTTATTTTATAACATAGGACAGTAAACAAGCAGGTTGGGCATCAGAACAACCATCTGCTATTGACACCAAAAACATTAATGGTGCGTTGCTATCCGTATGGTAGGGTTAACACCCCACATACATAAGTTTACCGGCTATCTTGCCCTTCAAACCGAACCATGTTAGTAATAAGTATTGCCGCATTTGCAACAGGAACAGATAAACTCGTGGTACCAAATCCGGGAGAGACGATACAGAACACTACAACGTAGAAGTTAAGATGGTAGTGTCTAGTATAGCCAATCATTCGCCATTTACGAACTGCTTGGTAGAGTGACAGAGGTGGTCAATTCTTTCAGACCAATACGGGAAACTGGCAAAAAAATTGTTTTTGAAAATAAATGCATCGTCGTTACTACAAAAATTGCAAATATAAATGGGTTTTTGTTATGACTAAAAATTGCCGCGTTTCCGACCCGGCGATTTACCGAATTTGCAACTAGACTCCTTAATATAACACTCAGTGACCAAAGTGAATTTATTACCTTTTTATTTTTTACTGGTGACCATTAAATATCGTGTCCTTCGACATGTACAATCTTTAACCAGTCAACCTGTATACATTTCAATGTAACATCCACATCAGAAGCAAATAATTTGCTTACTTCGGAGCTAGATCAATTCGTGTAACTTTTTCAACAAAATTATTATAAGTATAGAAACTTTAACTATGTACTATTTATTTCGATACGATAAGTTTGCGAAATTTCATACTTCTCCGTGCGCGCAATCTTCTTAAAAAGGTACTGAAAGTTTTTGCTTCACCTACTTTTTAAAATATAATTTCGTTTGACACAGTAAAAAGCAACTAATTTTATTTATACATTTATACATATATATACATAGGGATAAAATTTATTGTGCCGGTGAGTTGCACAGATTACATTTAACTCACTTTAAAATTTATCATTGTAAGAAACCTTGCTCGTAAAACGCCACAAGTAAATGACGATATAATTAAAAAGTAAATATTGGACTTGCACAGAAGCATAATTGTAAAATGGCTTAGCAGTGAAGCATAAAGCTACTGGGTTCTAAGCACCAATGTAGACTTGATGCTATTTTAATTTTTATTACCTCATTCCGAACTCCAGCTATTATATTTTCTATTTCATCGTCAGGGAACAAGTCTCCCACTTCTCCTGAAGCTAGCAGGTCATTGATCAGTACAAGAAATTGTTCATTAGCAACTTGTGCGTCAGTCATCAAAAACATAATTCCAACATTCTTTAACCCAGTTTTTATATACAGCCCTGAAAGCTCATTCTGAAAATTTAGAAAAATATTGTCTTAAGACAGATATTTTATGTGTTTGTTAATCAATCTTGCTTAAATTGTTTTGCAGAATTTTAGGTAAACTGTAACTTTAAGTGGTTGCATGTGTTCCAAACATAACTTTACCTCATAATAAATCTATATTAAAATAACCAAATGAAGGAAAATCACAAGTTTCATCTTGTGGGGTAGGCATAGGGAACCAAACTCTAATAAAATTTCCGGTTCACCAAGATTTTTCGTTTGTTGAGATGAGTGGCGATCCCCTTCACCGCATTTTACTGATAACGACAACCACTTATTTTTTGCCACAACCGGGACCGCTAGCTTTACGTGCTCATCTGAAGCACGGAGATGTAAACACACCACTACCAGATTCCGAACTACTACTGAGATTTCGATTTCCAAGGAAAATATCGGAAAACCTTAACAGTTCTTTTGCCATCTAATTGTGTAGACCAAGAAGCACAAAACTTGACATACATATCTTCACTCCAGATCCCTTTCGAGCTAGGCAGAGAGATTTAAGCTATATATCACCGATCCTTGCAGATTTGTCCTGATTCCTCTACAGTACCCGGCGATAAATATTGCACATCGACCTTTGGAAAGAGACAATCGGCTAATTTCGGCTTCGTAGAGCGTTATCTCTGTCGCACAAAATACAAACAGTCCGGTACCTATTAGGAGCTGTTAAAACAAGTATGATTTGCTTCTTTTGATATTTTTATTCTTTGTATAAAATACACTAATTTTTCTATAAGTGATGGCTTTAGGTTGGGGTAAAATAAAATAAAAAAACATTTTTACATTATGTTTACGTATTTAATTATTTTGGAACATTACAGCTTTAGTGTACATAATAAACACCATTATACCTATTGCTAAAATGAGACATTGCAATAAAAATAATAATAATTCTAATTCTCAATTACTTCCATTTCACTATCTGTGCTCTCAAAGAGGTCAATATCACTGTCACTATCAGCCGTATTTATTACTAATCTATCAGTGTAATTGTCTAAACTGTGTTGAATGCTTCTATATTCATTCTCACATTTGATTGCATGATCGCAAACCTTTTTCCACTCTTCAGCGCCGATCATGTTTACTTTTTCAGTCAATAATGTTTTTACTGTAGTTAAGTTCATACCCACATTTCTAGAGGCTACATAGCCTTTCAGTTGAGACCATATATTTTCAATTGGATTAAAATCCGGATGATATGGTGGCAATCGCAACACAGTGTGCCCATGTTCGGCAAGTATTTTGTCCACAGAAAACTCTGTATACCTCTCCTTGTGCTGACATATAATAGCGTAAATCTGGGTTTTTGTTAATTTTGGATCAACTGGAATTTCATGTCTGTTTAACCAGTTGATCATTTCCCGTTTAATGGTGTTTGAGTTGGGGGGTCTCTCAACATACTTGTTGTGATAGGGTGCGTTGTCGATAACTAGAACAGAATCACTGGGTATATTTGGGATTAATTGGTTAACCAGCCATTTCTCATAGTTATCGTTATTCATTTCATTGTGATAGTCACCTGTAGTGTCCGTGGATTTATACGTTAAAAAAGCACCGGATACAAAGCCTTTTTCATTTCCCGCATGAACTATTATCAAACGTTGACCTTTTGAAATTGGCTTTTTTACTCCTTTTTTCTTATCGTCACTCCAAGATTTCCCTTTAGTGTGGGATGCATGTATATATGACTCATCCATGTAGACGATATTTTTTCCTGTTTCGCGAAATTTGCGTATTTTATCAAGGTATTCCATTCGTTTGAGACTAACGTCGTGCTTTTCCATTAGAATTTTTCGATTATCTTCCATTTTAGTGAACTGAAATCCCATGTCATGAAGTATTTTTCTCAATGTTTTTTCAGACCCATTGTAATTAATAGCTTCAGATAACTTAGCTTTTAATGATTTTATTGTTGGCAGTTCATTAAATCGTAAGTGAAAATCATACACCATTCTTCGAACAACATCGTAATCAAAATCGTCCATATCCAAACGAAATTGCTTTTTTGGTCTCCCTTTTTTTGGAGTGCTGAACTTAATTTCAGTCGAATGTGTTTCAGTACTGACTTCGTTTAATATATTGTTCAAAGTTCTTCTTGAAATTCCAGTGGCATTTGCAACTCGCTCTTGAATCTTCTTAAAATAACAACTTACATTTTCATCTACTTTTTTTTAAATCTATCAGCTTCGCTTACAAAGTATTTATAAACATTGTAGATAATTTCACGTGACTGACCTCGTAAAGGTTTCCCTCTTTTTCCGAAAGATGCCATATTACAACTTTAAATTATTTAAATTTGTGGGTGTTATCAACTCTAAATATATTTTTTTTTCGGGACGCGACTGCACTCTATCGTACTTGAACAACGACTGACTAAACGTCACATAGGTAGTGTGGGACAGAGATAACGCTTTACGAAGCCGAAATTATCCGATTGTCTCTTTCCAAAGTTCGATGTGCAATATTTATCGCCGGGTACTGTACATTCATTACCCTCTTCTTAAACACGTTGGTTGCAAAAGTTCATAAGACCGCTGTCGAACAGAACCTGATCTATCTGATCATGGTGTGTCAGTCTTGGTCTTCCCCGGTACCTACGTCCTTCCACATTATATATCTGTTTTTTTTAATATTTCATCTGCAATTCTTTTTACAAATCCGTACCAACAGAGCACAGCCTTTCTCATTTTTGAGCTAACACTTTTTTTCAGACCTAACCGCATTAGAAATCTTTTAAAAACAATTATTTGATTTGTTTAAAATGATTATTTGAAAAGATTTGTAAATTTGATTTTGAATACTCTAGAAAAAATATTTTTAATTCTGGCAAACAAGTGACAGATTCATATTAGTGAGTACAATATCTATACATATAATAAAATCGTAGGAAAGTTAAAACTGTACATTGAATATTTTTTTAAAAGAATACTTGGGGCGTGACCTGCAATCGATATCGAAGCCAAAAATATAGTTTTTAGAATTTTTGTCAGTTTGTCTGTTTATCTGTTTGTCTGTTTGTCTGTATGTATGTCCGGGGTAAACTCAAAAAGTACTGCATGGATTTACTTCAAATTTTGCATGAATATTACTAACAGCCCGGATCAACATATAGGCTACATATTATCACGCTATCACCTAGCGGCCAGGTGCTGTGCGGAGTAAACGACGTCCGCGCGGACGAAGTCGCTGGCAACAGCTAGTAAATAATATAACAATATAGCGGAGTTAGTAACGGCTAAATAGAACCTCTTATAAAGACACTGCTCTAAATCAGTTGCACATCTGAAAAATACATTTTTCTAAATCACTTTTTGAATCCGTACTACTCATAAATAAAAAAAATATCTCACCGTGAATTCCTCTCGCTAAATATGTAACCAGTAATCATCGTGACTAACTGATAAAGTTCTGGCCCGGGTCTAATATCACAGCCTTATCTATTCCTGCCGCAATAGCGTCAGCGCTTGTCAACGTCGTGTTACAATTTGGAGGGTAAGGAAGCAGGTAAACATATGCATTACTATCCCGCCACGCGGATAACTACGTACCACTAACATCTTTACTCATATAAAAAATGTCTCACCTTTAAATCAAGAACACCGTAGCCCTTCTTCAACTGAATTTGTAGCACTTCTAAACTAGAGATAAACGCCGCTAAGCGAGACAGAGATTGTTTACCAGATCCACCCACACCCACCAGCAATGCACTGCCTCTAGGACTTTCCAATATACGACTTATTCTATAAAACATTTATCGTATTTTATAACTGAGAAATAATGTTTTGAATTATTAAAAATAAAATGGTATCATATTTTAAAATACACCAGTTTACATTCATATACAGATACATATATCCCTAACGGAGTAGGCAGAGAGAACCGAGTGCCATTATACATCACGATCCTTGCAGACTTGTCTCGCTTCCACCACATTTATTTCTCTTTTCACAAAACCAAGCCGGTTTTACCCTGACTCTTGACGCCACCTTCAGACAGTACTCGATTAATCTGATCATGGTACGTCAGTCTTGGTCTTCCCGAGGAGATTAACATGACGTCATCGATAAAGTTTCTCTTACAAACTTTCAAACCCTTAGGGGTTGATTTTTTTGAAAAGTTAGCCTATGTTTGACCACGGATCTTCAAATATCACTATGCCAAGTTTCATCAAAATCAGTTTTTTATCATAAGATAACAAACAAGCAAATGGGTCTCCTGATGGAAAAAGTCAACCATCGCATATAGACACCAAAGGTGTTAATGGTGCGTTACTATCTTGTGGCGAGATCTAATGCCACATGCATAAGTTTACCGGCTACCTTACCCTCCAAACCGAAACACGACAGTGACAAGCACTGACGCTATTGTGGTAGGTTAGGCGGTGGTACCAGACCCGGGCGAGACAATGCAGAACTCTAGCGCCCAGTTGCCACGCTCATAATGACTCGTACAGCCAATCGGTCTCCTTTTACGACCTGCCTGGCAGAACGACAAAAGTTCAGCGGTTTAGCCGTGAAATAGCAAAACCGCAAAAACTAAAAATCGTTACACAATAGGTGTTATACAACAACTCGCCTGGTTTAGTAGCACTGCCCTACGTATTCCTGCGTAAAAGCGTCCATGTCGCCTTTTGCTGGAAGGATATAATAGCCGATCAGCTTATGCGTGTGGCGTCGTTACCGTCACGCGGATAACAATGCATCACCAACATTTAAGGTGTTTTAGGTGATTGTCATCTGTTTTCAATAGGAGAACCATTTGTTTGTGCCGTCGTACGATATTTAAAAAACAATAAGCGAGTAGTCGGTTAGATATTATCACGAAGTATTAAGTATAGGTGGAGCTAGCACTCGTATGAACCAATTGAAACAAATATTTATGTTACATCTCTGTCTATGAGGTCTCCCCATCTCTATTTATACAGCTGTGTTAGAAAGAGAGGGTTAGAGCTCAGAAGATGACAGCAGTATTTGAAATTTGGTTTCAAGTAGGTATTAGAAGTGTTGCCTCCAGATATAATACAGCTTCATGGTTATTATATACGTCAATTATAAGTTTTCTTTTTATACTGACGGATCATGATCAGATTGATCTAATATTGTCCGATAGTGGTGTCAAGAGTCTTTGCAACTGGTGTGTTTGTATAAAGAGAGTAACGAATGTGGAGGAAACGAGACAAGTCTACATGGATCGTGATATATGACACTCGACATTCTCAGTCTACCTCACAAGGAATCTGGCATAAAGATATGTATATATGTGTCTTTTCAGATCATTGGATAACCATCGCCTATAGCCATTAAAGTTGTTAATGGAGCGGTACTATTCATGTCGTAGAAAAAATAATGCCACATGCAAGTTCATCTGCTACCTTACCATTCAAACCGCAAAAAACAACAGTGACAAGCGTTGCAGTAATACCCAGAGATATTGCATAAGGCTGCCATCTAGTAGTCACGACGGTAGTGATGTAAACCAATCATTTTGCCTCTTACAAACTGCCTGATAGAAAGGCAGATAGTATATTTTTTTAAATTAAAAGATAGGAAAAAAGTAGATAGCCCTCCTGATGGAAAGCGACAACCATCTATTGTTAAATCCCTGACTACACAATAATGGGTGTTTTTTTAAATATATGTCAGTATCACAAGTGGTGCGTTTCTCTCGACACTTTTTGCCTCGCACTACTTTGTTGTGGAACCAATTACCGGCAGGGGTGTTTCCAAACGGATACGACTTGGGGGCTTTCAAGAAAAGAGCTTACTCATTCTTAAAAGGCCGGCAACGCAACTGCAAGACCTCTGGTGTTGCGGATGTCAATGGTCGGCGGTGATCACTTACCATCAGGTGCACCTCCTGCTCGTTTGCCCCCTCTTCTATAAAAAAAAAACATAATTTAGCTACTTTGTGTAAATAGTCCAGAGCCATTTATTTATTTACTAGCTGACCCACGTAGCTCCGTCCACGAGTAAGTTAACAAGTCGTCGATTTTTTTATTTGTTGTTTATTTTTTCATATAAAATGTCATAACCATATTACAGCCTATTTGGGCTTGATTTGTAAAAAAAAACCTATGTTTTATCCCGGATCTTCAACTATCTGCATACCAAATTTCATCAGACGGACAGACAGACAGACACACAAGCTTTCGACTTTATCATATTAGTACAGATTCATTTATTTATTAGCTTAAATTCAAGTAGAATGTAATAATTTAATTATTCTTTTTTTACCTGCATATATGCATCATTGCGTCCTCAAAAAGTACCAAATTCATAGCTGCAATGAGGTCATTATAACTGGATAGTGCTTCAGTGAGCAGCTTATTTAGTTGGTCCCACGTTTCAATGGGCATATATTTGGGGTCACCAATACCACCCGCGAAGTGACAATAAATATTTGGACGCTCAAATACTACTCCCTCATCAATATCCTAAAAAATATATAGAATTTAATTAGTTGTCAATATCTTCTATATGCGCACTGACAATGAGTATTTCGCTTAAATCGTCTCCCCTTGAGCCTAAGATATTATTTTATCACTTGAAATATATTACAGTCTTTGGTCAATTCCGATGAAAAAAAAAATCAAATAAATTATTTTTTCACTTGAAAATTGGAACTAGAAACAGCACTTCTTACAATTCTATGAAGTACTCAATCTATTTTTATATTTCGAGACTTTTATGACACTTCTTGTTTATTTAAAATAACTTGGTTTTACCGGCGGTTTCCCTTTCATTTAAGTTTTATTTAATAAAAAGTATCCTTTGTTACTTTCAATACCTCCAAGAAAATACGTACAAAGTTTCATGCTGATCGGTTAAGTAGTTTTCGCTTGAAAGCGTAACAAACAAACTTACATCCGCAAATATAATAGTATTAGGGATAAAGAAAATATTTTACTACATAGTGGTTTAGACCGATGTCAAAGAAAGGTAAAGTTAAGAAGGGTTAAATGTTACCGTTTAGAAAGGTAAAATTCACAAACACTAGGTGACAAAGAACGTTTCACTCTTACTTATATAAAATATTGCACTTAAAAAAAACAAGACATCAATAAAGGGTTCTGTAGAAGCTCCACCTAAATAGCCATCTTCAGCTCCTCTCCTTTTTGGATATCCATGCATTAAAATTGTTCGGAACTACCAAGATAGTCCAAACAGACGAAATCCCAAAAATCATCTGTATAAGACTTTTTTCAGATTACAAAGTTATATCTGCTTACTTTTAGTGTTATTTAATGCTAATTATATGTAATCCAATTACTACACAAACCTCAAAGTTCTTTTTGCAAATATCCACTTGCATTTTTAGGAAAGCATCTATATCTTTATCCTCCGTAAGTTTATCACCGTACACTCGATGCGTTTCATGAAGCCAAAGTCGAATTATGTCAGAAGGATTTATCAAACATTCGTTAGAACTAAATAAGAACCCCTTAAACCGAATAAAAGTATTTTAGAAATAAATATAAAATGATGTAATCATATGTTTAATTGAAGAAAAAGAGAGACGGGACAAAACATGAACAGATCACTAATAGTTATACTTAGATGCCGTTTAAAAACAGAGGGGAAGAATACAGACATTTGTTAACATGACTTAAAGAATATATGCGATAAATCCGCATTCTAAAGACTTATTGAAAATTATACTTACTTGGAATATATTAGAAATATCCCGTAAGTTGAAAATGTAATGAAACTTAATGGCTGTCGGTAAAAATATCTGTGATACTTTATTGTGAAGGGCTATTGCAGCAGCAACAACATTCGCTGAAAGATGATAAATTTAATTAGAGCTATTTGGTAAAAAATATATACTCACTGCAATATTACCGCTAATTTAATTGCATCGAGAAAATAATTTTATTTAAATAGTAACACAGACAGATCGCCTTTGTTGTAGTCTAATCGTGAGTGCACTGGTTGTACCTCTGCCAACCTCTACGGGGGTATGTGCGTGAGGATACTTTTTTTAATACAGACATATATGTATATTAGGGTGATTCATTTGCGACAAACATTTTTTTTTTTAGGTGCTCAAGCAAAATTTTGTTCTACATATTGAAAAAAAAATTTCCACCAAGTTAGAGCTCTTAATTCGAGTATGAAGTGCTTGCCGTTTTAATTTGATTTTTTCCCATTAGAAATGCATGTAAATATTTTTATTTTTTTTCAAATTTCTAATGCTTGGACACATTTAATGATATTGGCATTCTGATTGCTGAAATATATCCAGGATTCCACGCTCTTTAAATGACTTTTCGTCAATTTTAATGTCGCCTGCTTTGGTCCACTGGTACCATCTGTCAAAGTTATGTTTTCGAATAAAATGCACATTTTTTTATTTTTACAGCGAAAATTGATTGATAGATGGAAAAAATAATACATATTTTTATAAAAAATTTGATTCTCTTCAAAAAAGGTCGTAACTTAAGTCTCTCAGACTCATAGTTTTTAACTTGCAGTAACTTTTGTAACTAAAAATGTAGAAAAATGATAAAAAAATTACAAATTATGATGTTTAAATTCAAGTTTTTGTTTCAAATTTATTTTTTTCATTACATTGTCAATTTTACTTTTTGTACTTTTATACCTGACATGTTACACATACTGACATACAGACACACATACACACACAAATAAATAAATAACACAATAAGCGGGAAACAAAAAAGTTAATACAAAATTTTAATAAATTTGTAATTTATCATAGTTTATATTTTTATTAGAAATGCAACCGAAAGAAAATGAATTGTTATTTTATAAACTTTAAATGAAAGCTCTGTAAAAGTTGTAAACGACACAGCCGAGCGATGTGTTGCGCTCATTGAAAAATTCAATGAGTTTGGCACATACGACGAAGATAAAAAACAATGCCTATAATTAACTGTTCAAAATTATAGAAAAGAATTCCTAACATGTACCAAAAAACTTTATTCAACAACAAAGTAATACCTAACTTATGTGAAGATATATTTAGTAAACAGAGCTTTCATTTAAAGTTTATAAAATAACAATTCATTTTCTTTCGGTTGTATTTCTAATAAAAATATAAACTATGATAAATTACAAATTTATTAAAATTTTGTATTAACTTTTTTGTTTCCCGCTTATTGTGTTATTTATCTATTTGTGTGTGTATGTGTGTCTGTATGTCAGTATGTGTAACATGTCAGGTATAAAAGTACAAAAAGTAAAATTGACAATGTAATGAGAAAAATAAATTTGAAACAAAAACTTGAATTTAAATATCATAATTTGTAATTTTTTTATCATTTTTCTACATTTTTAGTTACAAAAGTTACTGCAAGTTAAAAACTATGAGTCTGAGAGACTTAAGTTACGACCTTTTTTGAAGAGAATCAAATTTTTTATAAAAATATGTATTATTTTTTCCATCTATCAATCAATTTTCGCTGTAAAAACAAAAAAATGTGCATTTTATTCGAAAAAATAACTTTGACAGATGGTACCAGTGGACCAAAGCAGGCGACATTAAAATTGACGAAAAGTCATTTAAAGAGCGTGGAATCCTGGATATATTTCAGTAATCAGAATGCCAATATCATTAAATGTGTCCAAGCATTAGAAATTTGAAAAAAAATAAAAATATTTACATGCATTTCTAATGGGAAAAAATCAAATTAAAACGGCAAGCACTTCAAACTCGAATTAAGAGCTCTAACTTGGTGGAATTTTTTTTTTCAATATGTAGAACAAAATTTTGCTTGAG
This sequence comes from Apodemia mormo, assembly GCA_036924255.1. NCBI lineage: Eukaryota > Metazoa > Arthropoda > Insecta > Lepidoptera > Riodinidae > Apodemia > Apodemia mormo. Next base: position 40,633,630 of record JAUPFN010000002.1, read on the forward strand.
CACCTAAAAAAAAATGTTTGTCGCAAATGAATCACCCTAATGTATATAAAAGAAATATTAAATTATTACAAATTTGAATTAAATAATACTAATATTTTACTGAAAGATGCATAATTTATTAAATTTATTTCATAAATTATACCAGACCCAGAAACATTGAAATCTGTATCATACAAAAGAAATACTGAAGTAAATTCATAAATATACATTGAAATCTGTATCATACAAAAGAAATACTGAAGTAAATTCATAAATATACATTGAAATCTGTATCATACAAAAGAAATACTGAAGTAAATTCATAAATATACATTGAAATCTGTATCATACAAAAGAAATACTGAAGTAAATTCATAAATACACTTAATCTTTCACGGCGTTCCAAAAAAACAACGGAGTTCCAAATGTCACTGTCTGCACAGAATCGCTTTGCATAACACAACAGTAACTTTGTTTTGGCACTGACGATTTACCTAAGTAAGTCATTGCAGAACTTAGTAAACTGGTAATTTAATTTTCTCACTTTTTATTATAACAAATACTCAGAACTGCAAGGTTTTACTTTTTAAACCCACGGCCCATCGATTGTGTAGTAACCACTAGACCAACAGGGCAGTCAATTGTATTATTATTATAAAAAAATTATCTTTACGACCGTGTCCCCGAAGCGGTAAGCAGTGGTACAACAAGTGCACCCACGAGTAGACGAAGATACTCAGTCCCACAATGTGATATGTGGCCAGCCAGGCAGTTTTTCCAATTCTGGCCAACGTTGCTTTTGTCAGAAAACTGAAAAACACAAGTTTGAATTGCCAGCCCCAGGAATCGAACTAAGACCACAAGAGGTCAACTCCGACATCGGACCACTAGACCATAGAGGCGTATTATTATTCCTTCTTCAAAAAATGGGATTTCACGCTGACATTTAAAAAACTTACAAACCCAATAATAGCCATCTAAAGACCTATCCTAAAAGCTAAACGGATTTCAAAGTTCACTTTAGCTTTTAAAATAGGTCTTCAGCACCTCTAAAATAAATAATCTATGTATACTTACGTGAAAGTTTTGCTATTTGAGGATTTATTCTTAATTCTGGATTTACTAAATGCTGACTTAAAATTGAGTGATAGATATTATTCAAAGCCTCATTATTTGGGAAACTAATAGCAAATACACAAAAATGCCTTTGCAATCTCGGGTTTATTGTAAAGCTTCCCGACGTTGGGTTCATACAAGACACATATTGCGTATTGTGTATATCTTTCAGTGTTAGCTTGGTACGGTCATACCAATGATTGTAATCAAGATGCTGACGAATAAGCGTATGCGGTTGGACCGTTCCATAGAAATCCACCTCTGGCATATTCATATCATCTATGAAGTAAATCAAAGTCTTATTTCCGGGAGGCCCGTAATTTCTACCAGCTTTCTTTTCCAACGGTTTTTCTAAAATTTTTTGTAGCATCTCTGAAGTAGTGTAGAAATTGAATGGAATAGATTGTATTGCGTAAGTTTCTGGAAGACTGAAAATTTTTCCAGTGTTATACACTTTTGTAAAATTCATGTAACTACATCTTAATTATTTTTTACATATATCGTACCTTTGAAGTTTCTCATTAACAAGTACGGTCTTTCCACATCCAGCTCCTCCAACTAACATAACAGGATGCTTTTTCTTCATAAGCAAATCCAAAAAATACCTTATTTTTATCGTGTCTGCTGTAGGTACCAGCACCGCCTACAAAGCATTTCATCTATACATATATACATACATATTGCTCTAAAATTCCAATCTACCTTCTGAATCACTCATTCTTTTCCTAAGCAAAATATACTTTAAAAATTTTCAAATGTATCAAAAACTTATTTTTTGGAGAATTGGCGCAAAAAAAATGGCAATAGCGTCAGTGCTTGTCGCTGTTGTGTATCGGTTTGGAGGGTAAGGTAGCCGGTGTTCACCGCATAATGCCATGCATAAGTTCTTATGCATGTGGCATTAGACCTCGCCACAAGATAGCAACGCACCATTAACACCTTTGGTGTCTATAGGCGATGGTTGACTCTTTCCATCAGGAAACCCATCTGCTTGTTTGCTATCTTATGATATAAAAAAGGTATGTGTAACAAGAACAAGTTCCGAAATCTAATGTCAAAACAATTTCACCAATTGAATTGAATTTAAGCTTTTCACACATTTAAAATCTAACACTGCCGAGGATGGCGATTTAAGATTTCCATGATCATGTTTTATATAGGTATCAAATAAATAAACCTTACCTTACATGTAACAAAGTGGAGTTAAATTAAAAGTTTGTTAAAATAAGAAAGTGATTTCAAAACATACTTGTAATGGGACATCAGAATCTAATTCAAATTTTGTAATTTTCTCAGTCCAAGGCATGAATTGTTTTGTTTCTGGATCAATATAGTAGTCAAACACAGTTCCTCCAGTTGGAAACTTCACATTTTTGAATTCATTTACCCACCATTTAGAGAACTCTGGAAAATCAAAACTTATAAGTAATATACAAGTGCTTATGAAAAATCAAACAGGAAAACTTAGGGCAACTCGAAGTCGAAGAAAAGCTCTATGCATATATACTATATGTAGTATATATGTATAGAGCTTTTCTATGTAGTATATATGTATTCAGCTTTTCTTCTACAAAACAAGGAATAAAAAAGTTTTTTTGGGTTCGAAAATTTTGCGGGAGAAAAAATCAAGAAAAAACGACTTTGTTAGATTTTACGAAGCATTCTATATCAAAATAACTTTGGTTGGCGATTTAAGGCGATTTAATATAATTTGAGATCTTAATAAACATTTTTTGTCTACGTGTATTTTTATGTTAAATACATATTGTGGCAAATTTTACCCCGACTACGACTTCGAATTCGACTACGCGGTTGTCGCTCAGTCCCACCTATCGCGCTAGCTCGGGGTGTTACTGTATAAGTTAAACCAAGGAAATAACAAAACAAATGTTTTCTTAAACAATTAATTTAAACTTACGATACAACTTACTTAAAAAATAAAAAAACTTAAATTGTATTTCAAGCATCATTAGTAAATTCAAATAATCTGTTAAAGTTACTGTTAAAAACGCTTTAAACAAGTTAGATGTACCTACATAATTAAATTGAAATCTCCTTTAGCTGCGTTAAGAGATTTTTGGTAGGAAAAAAAAAGTTCTTGACGTGACAGTTACCGTCACGCCCACAGGTCACGCTACTCGCTAACAATAAACAACAAATTCACAACTTAACTGTCGCGAAAGGCGGCGAATTTGGTTAGATATTGTATTTCCTTAGTTTACTTGTGCCGTTTTAGATACACCTTACTACTTATATTATTTATGTTTTCATTTCTGTCGGCTGTCACCATAACTGCCTTTTTTTATAATCTAAAAAAAGTTTAATAGAAAACAAGTGTCTTAATCTCAACAAAAAATCATAATAACAAGCGAAACATCTACACGTTATGATTTAACCTCGAACTTGTCTGTTTATTTCTTGTATGTAACTTGTCTGTTTATTATGTTGGAAGTTTGCTATTCAGGACACCAGTATTATGGATATGTTATTCATAAATATTGAAAAACTCATTTAAAAGTCATTGCTTGTACTGTGATTTGAACCCAATACCTCATACATCTATACCGAAACTGATACCGCTAATAAATACGAAATAACTCATAATAACGTAGCGAGCTGCAGGCTGCAAATTTTAATTGAAAATTATAAGTTTGTAACAGTTATACATAAACGAAAATGATATCTTACCGACTCTATAATCAATGTTTGTATCTTGAAACATTGCAGATCCAAATGCCCAGACACAAGCGAAGACAAAAAATATATCATGCCAATCCTTCGAACAATCTGCAGGTGTGTTTTCAGGAGTCAGCAAGCAGTCAAGCAAATGGCATAACATTTGTATATGGGCCATCTCGGCAATCGGAGTTATTTTCTTAAATCTGTTACGTACAGTTTCTAAACAAGGAGGAATATATTTATCGAATAATATTACTAAATTTGATTTCTCTGCTGGAATCTTCCGCGTTTCTATCCAACTTGTCACATACCTAAAATACATTTATAATATTATAAAATATATTTTTAGATTTTATTAATTATACCTTTCTACATTAACATAGAAGATACTATTAATAAAATAACAAACTTTTAGAACATCTTGCATAAACGTTAAAAATATAATTCTGCAGCAATGTTTCAACATTACAGTTTTCTTTAATGATAATGATATTGCTTACGGATTCCAACCCAAATCTTGTGGGTTAATATACAATATTCCAGCTCTAGATACAGTTGCAGGAGTTGCAGTTCGAAGATTAGATATTTCGAACATTAATCTCATACTTGGTGTTAAAGCTATTCTTTCGTTACTAGCTAATGTTAAAATTTTATTATCATCCATAACCGTATTTAAAGATTCAATCCACATTGGATCAATATCTCCATCCAGAAGGATCCACTTTGGATATTCACCAACGATATTAGCTTGATCACGCATTATTACTGAAAAAAGACCATCTTTCCACTCTCTTGTAGCAGGATTTATTATACCAAATAATTCATCGTTTGTAACTGCTTTCGGGTTTAAATCGTTATAGATAGGTTTCTTTTTTAAGTTTTGGTATGTTTTAAAAAGTGTTTTCCATACTTGAGTTTTGCCTGTACCAGCGTTACCGACAATAAATACTGAATGACGTACTTCTAGAAGTTCCTCTAACTGTACCACTTTTAGTATAAAATTATCTTCTGGTTGTAAAAGTAAATCCATAGCCGCTTGTTTAACTGTTCTTTCAAATTCCAAATCACGCTTTCTCGGTACTTCAAGCGCTGGAAACAGATCTCCAATCAAACCCATAAATACGGGCATGTCATCTGTTACTATTTTTGGTATATTAAAGTCCCTAAGAGTTCTCATTAATACCTCTTCTTCTGGCCTACCTGGATCGCCACGCTGCAATTAGATTTTATTAAATTGTATTACATAAAAATATTTTATTTTTTGATGTATAAGTTTAGTTGGGGCAAGTGCGCCATATTTTTCACAAAGATGAATTAAATACATAGTAAATTATTTTAATGTTGACTTAAAAGTGTATTATTAATACATTTATTAAATTGACAATATTTGGTATTTTTCGGAACTACAACGAACATCGGTTCAATCTAATTTATCGATATTTTTACGGGAAACGGGGCAAGTGCGCCTATATAAAAAAACGCTAGCCTTATGTTACAAGAAAAATAATTGTTTTACTCTATAGAACAGTGCCAACTAAACGCATTAATCTTGTTTCTTTTTTAATTATCGGAACAGTATAGCTAGGCAACTAAGCCTAACATGATATTTTACTGTAATTTTTTGAGTTATGTTTTTCTGAGATCCGTGTAAAAGTTTCAAACAAATCTATAAAAAATAAATGGTTAACTAAAGGTCTTCTAAAACGACAGTTGTATCTTAATTCGTAATAAAATCGTCATGCTCGAGCGATAGAAAAGAAAATAAATGTAATTATCTACTATAGGAAATTTTATCTATCGAACAGGCAACACCGACGTCTAGCATCGGAGCATTCACTAAACACGCGATTCAGGTATATGAAGCGGTATCGCTTCCGAACGCAAGAAGTAGCGAAATCCCGGTGCAGCACTTGGATAAAAAGCGCTAAAATGCGCGATTTGGATGCTGTGTTGGGACGTTGAGCCGCTGAAACGCGATGCTGCATCGATGAATCGATGCAGTACTCAACTGGTTGCTAAATTTGTTGCACAAGTAATGATACTACAGGTTGTCCAACTACTTGCTCAAACTGGTTGGACAACTGGTTGCACAACTGGCTGCACAACTGGTTGCACAACTGGTTGCACAACTGGTTGCACAACTGGTTGCACAACTGGTTGCACAACTGGTTGCACAACTGGTTGCACAACTCGTTGCACAACTGGTTGCACAACTGGTTACTCAACTAGTTGCACAATTGGTTGCACAACTGGTTGCACAACTAGTTGCACAACTGGTTGCACAACTGGTTGCACAACTGGTTTCACAACTAGTTGCCCAACAACTTCCACAACTAGTTGCACAACTGGTTGGACAACTGGTTGCCCGACTGGCTAATCAACTAGTTGCTTAACTAGTTGGACAACTGGTTGCCCAACTGGTTGCACAACTGGATGCCCAACTAGTTGAACAACTGGTTGCACATCTGGTTGCCCGACAGGTTAATCGTTGATTAATTGTAGTTGCTCAACTAGTTAGACAACTAGTTGGACAACTGGTTGCCCAACTGGTTTCACAATTGGTTGCACAACTGGTTGCATAACTGGTTGCACAACTGGTTGCACAACTGGTTGCATAACTGGTTGCACAACTGATTGCACAACTGGTTGCACAACTGGTTGCACAACTGGTTGCACAACTGGTTGCGCAACTGGTTGCACAACTGGTTGCCCGACTGGTTACTCAACTAGTTGCTCAACTAGTTGGACAACTGGTTGCCCAACTGGTTGAACAATTGGTTGCACAACTGGTTGCCCTATTGGTTACTCAACTAGTTGGACAACTGGTTGCCCAACTGGTTGCCCAACTGGTTGCCCAACTGGTTGCCCGACTGGTTACTCAACTAGTTGGACAACTGGTTGCCCAACTGGTTGCAAATTGGTTGCACAACTGGATGCACAAGTGGTCGCATAACTGGTTGCACAACTGGTGGCACAACTGGTTGCACAATTGGTTGGACAACTGGTTGCCCAACCCGACTGGTTGCTCAACTGACTGCTAACTGTACGTTTTGTCAGCAATCACCCGGTTCCTCTATCCATTGGACGATATAACGATATAACGAGCTACGGTCAGATACGGTACGATGCGTGTATACATATGTAAGTACTACTTAGGGATTTATTGTGTTCCGAAGAAAACTAGGAACTCGTATAGGTTTACCATGTCCGTACGTTCTCTCATCCATCCATCTGAGTGCTAAGTGTGAGTTTTTCTTTTCGCATTCGATCGTGAGCGCGTTTACTAATACAAATTCCTAGTAAACTCCAAACGCGCTCACGATCGAATGCGAAAAGAAAAACTTACACTTAGCACTTGCTCTCTACACGTATTCGTTCGCAAATGTTATAATGTTCATAGTATAAAACAAGAATAAAAATTCTCTCCTCTTATAATATGTAACACTAGCTGCTACCCGCGACTTCGTCCGAGCGGACTTTGTTTACTCCGCTCCTACTGGTCGTAGCATGATGTTATAGCCTATAACCTTCCTCGATAAACAGGCTATCGTACTCAAAAAGTAAGGTAAGGGTCTTCTTACCCTCTCGGCGCACTTGCCCAGACACTGACCTTACTCCCATTGCGCGGCTTTTTTTCATCAAATTATTAAAAATAAACGTGATCATACCGCGATTATTTTGATTAGTAAGATCCCGTTAATTCATAATAAGTGGATATTTTTTAGTGTGCTATTTGTATATAAAAGTCACTAAAGAAATTTCTTAACACGACTTTCTTTGTTAAGTTTTTAAAGTTTTTTTTAGCATTGGTTTAAACTCCATAGAATTAAAGGTGAAAAACACTAAAGCGAATCAGTGACTTGATGCGCGTGCGCAACTGCTTTATATATTTAATAAAATATAAAATATATTTAAAAAAACTTTTTGTAAAACTTACTTTTAATGACCCTGCTACAACCAGAACCGACTTTATAGCTCTCAAACCCCAATCATAATGGTCTTGTTTTGATAATAATTCTTTACAGAGGGTATATAAAGTGATGAATTTTCTAGCTAAGATCTTAGCATCTTGGAATCCCTCAGCCACCAACATTATTTCACAAATTAATTCGAAATCCGGCACGACCATGGCACATGGTCTAAAAAGGGCCTTTAAATTTTCTGGTAACTCTGTTCTACCTGCATAACCAGGATTCATTGTAATAAAGATGCCAACAGTTGGTACCAATGCAATCATTTCCCCCATGAAATTAAAAGTTTCTTTCTTATCCCTATAAATAAAATTGTATTAGTATTGTGATTTTTAGTAGCCATTATTTATTAAACTTCTTGAATACTTATTTACTACTAAATAAACATTTAAAAATATTAAAAGTTTCATCTACATCTTGAAAAAAAGGTGAGAACACTTTAATTTGGCTAGGACCATATTATGTCCCACGAAACTGTACACTTAATATGAAAACTACACGTGAAATCCAATAGTTACGTATTTTTAAACGCACATCACAATTTTAACACAGCAATTAATTAATCGCTTGAATTGATTACTTAATTAATAAAAGCTAATCAAAACAATTTTTTTGTAGTCAACACATTTTGGCCTCTGTGGTCTAGTGGTCCGGTGTCAGTGTTGAACATATGAGGTCCCGGGTTCGATTCCCGAGTCGAGCAATTGAAAAATGTATTTTAATTGCCCGAAGTTGTACGGAAAAATACATTAATATTATGACCAATGAGGATTTTATTAATTGTTTATTGTAATCACAAAATTAATTATTTATTCTGTGATGGCAATTGATGTATTTCTTTTTAGAACCATATTAGATATTCAGCCTTATTTTAAGCTTAAAATGTCATAATTAAAAAGATCTGCGTGTTTAACAAAATATAATAAATATACAAACTTTCACATTTGTATATGTATCGGACGTATTACAAATGTGAAAGATTGTATGTTTGTTACTCGATCACGCAAAAACGGATGGACCGATTCAGATGAATTTTGCACACAGATATATGATGACCTGAAATAATACGTAGACTTTCTTTTAACACGAAAAAACTAGTTGATCCTATAGGATTCATCAAAAAATGCTGCCAGATGCAGCTACTTTAAAATAAAATATAACTATGCTCTAGATAGTTTGCCCTCTCTTCTATATAAAAAACATGTATGTGAAAATGTACTGATCTTCTGATTGGCCTATTCTTCAAAGGAGCCTGGGACCAACACAGGGAAAAAGTCTTGGAATATTTTTTTAATAATTTTCATTTTTAAGTCGGGACATAATCTACCTGGATACCTAAACAATTCTATATCATCTATTCATCTAAAATTTTCCAGCCGTTATAGCATAAAGAAATCACAAATACACATACAAAGTCATCAGTAAAAATTAGAACGGTATATTAGAATAAAACTAAAGTTAAATACCAACCTTATAGCATCCTGCACTGATTTTACTTGAACAGCAACGACGGACAAAACTTCTACAGATATTCTGTTGAATTCATCAAAACAACCCCACGCGCCGGTTTGAGCTAATCCTTTATAAATGTTACCACAAGACTAGAAAATAAATATTGATTAAACATTAAAGTCACATTAAAAATGTATATATAAGAGTAAACAGGTACCTTTTAAGGAAGCGCGTTCCATCTTAGGCCGCACCTTAGCTTACCATCAGGCGAGATCGTGGTCAAGCGCTTCCCTATCGACAGTAAAAAAAAAATTCGTAATATTGTGTAAAAAATATTTTTTAAATCCAAATTTGGCATGTTAGCAATTATGTTGTTGCATGCAAATATGTTCGAAATTAATACGTATGTTTCAATATTACAATATGTAATTTAGTATCTTGTATCTCATTGTATAAACTTATCTCAAACCTGATAATCCATTTGTTCAGAACAATTAAATACGTAAACCATTATCCCAAGTGCTCTTCCTAGATCTTTCGTAGTTTCGGTCTTTCCTGTTCCAGCAGGCCCAGCTGGCCCACCACCCATAATCAAATGTAAAGACTGCAAATTTATAATAATCAAATAAATAATGAAAAAAAGCAAAAAATAAAAAAGAATCTAACAGTGAAATTAAGTGGTTTTTGTGTACCTGGGTTAAAGTAATATAACAACGATCTGTAAGTGGAGTTATCACTAATCTAGGTGTGTTTCCTAAATACTCATAACTATATTTAAACTGAGCATCGCAAATATTGGCAAAACAATGGGATTCTTTCTCACCCCACCTAAAATGAAAACATTAAATAAAAAAACATATCAGAAAAAGTCTATAAGATTTTTGGTCGAAAAAGATTTTAAATTGTACTGTGTTATAAATGTTACTTTGCCCAATCTGCTACAAACCATAAAATTAATCATTCGTACGAAGTATACATTAATAATAACAAAGTTGTAACGCTGTACGTCTCTCATTTAAAAATTAAATTGTCATCAAATTTATAATTATTTAAAGAAACAAATAAGTAACAATAATATAAACAAAATAATTATGAATTTTATATAATTAGGGAAGCAAATTTAATAAACCTGTGTCTTAGTTGTGACTGCCATTGAAATGCTGAGCCTGCTTCAACTTTTTGTTGAATCATTTTGCTTACAACATCTCGTGAATGCACATCAATTGTACAAATTGTCATAATTTTCTGTCGATCCTGCTTACTGAGCTCACCAATTAATAGTGTTATTAAAGTGCTTAGTTGAGCTAATTGTTTCTTATAGTAGTCCTTGAGCGCATTATCATAACCTTCTTCTAATCTTCCAAACGCTATATTTACTTCTGTGGTCCACCAAATTTGTGAACAACATAATGAAACTTGAGCCATAAAGTCAAATAGCCATTGTTCCCTTGGTTTTTCTTCATAAGATACTATAGCTTCCCCAAAATATTGTCGGATTGCAGATCTCATTATATCTTGTAGTCGGTTAAGCCAAATTTCTACCTGTAGAAACATTTTAATAGTGCAACTTGTATGATGAAAAAATTGTGTGACATTTTAAATATTGTGTGTATACTCATGAATATATTTTGAAAAACGCAAAAAATGTGTATATAAACAAAATATCGTTTAGTTTTATACACGTATTTTTTCACATATTAATTAAAAATTGCAAACGACGTATAAAACTAATGGATAAATTGACAAAAATAAACAAAATTGTGAACATCAGAAAGTATACATATCTTTACGCCTTGATGATTCCTTACGAAAATCAGAAAAAATGCAGGAAAAGAACATTTTTGTATCTTACTTACTTTAACAAGTGCATCAGAAATAACATAGGTACTTAAGTAACGCTTATTAAAGGATTATACATGGGTTGGGATGTCGTCTCTTCAAAAATTTAAACTATACCTAAATTTTAATTCAAAATATTGCAATTTTTTCCATTAAAAAACTATTACACGATAGTTGTATTAAACAGAAATAACATAAAAAACAATATTTCATTAAGTGTGTAAACATCAAATAGGTACGATTGTAATAGAAGGAAAAATTAAAAATAATAGTGTTTCTCGTCCACGAATGTATTATACAATAAGCATTCAAAGAATTTCCTTTTACATTAATAAAAGGTAAGTTTATCATATAAACATGATTGTTATAGTAATGAAAACGACAACATAAATAATTTGTATTATTTTTGTAACATTAATCTGGAATTGCTACAATACTTTGTGCTTTTGTTGGTTTGAATTTTTTTCTTTTCAAAAATAGTACAAGGTGTGTGTAGTTAAAATTTACTGAGCCTACCAGACGCCGTAATGTTATTTATTTAGGTATAAGCTTACCGCTCCAGTGCAGTCACAATCTCCTGGAAAATTCACAAGTTCGCCATCTTTAGCGATCATTCCTAAAGCTACCTTTTCACCTGGAGCACTATCTTCTTTGAATTGCAATTTTGCAATAGAATCAAATAGTTTTGTTAGGTGTCTGGAATAAAAGATATCTTCAACTTTGAACTTCTCAAATTGAACAAAAAGTCGAACTGTTACATAGTTGTCAAGATAATGCGAAAGTTTGGATGTTTGGGTGGATGGATGGTTGTTTATTACCCAATTAATATTAAAAAAGTGAAAGTTTGGATGAATGAATGTTTTGATGGATGGATGGATGTTTGTTACTCAATCACGCGAAAAGTACTGAACGGATTTTAATGAAATTTGGAACACAGGTAGTTAATGACCTGAAATATACATTAAGCACGTAGGCTCATCTCAGAAAAAAATTCTCTCAGAAAAATTAGGTAATCACGCGATATTCGCAAAAACTTCTAATGCGGCGGGCTGCACGCTGCAGCTAGTGAAATATAATTGAACAATTAAATAACAGTCACATTTTAAAAAAAATAGCTTATTCTTGACTTTAGGTAGATAAGGAAGTTACTGATTTCGCCCCGATTTTCAAAAATAGAGTTTTCACCAGATCTCCATGTTTTTGAAGTATTTTTTTATTTTTTAGGAACATTTTCCCACTATTTTCACGATAACGTCAGTATGTCGGTATGTATGTGTGTGTATGTGTAACTGCATCATATACCGTAAATCGAATTAAAATCGGTTGATTCTTTCGGGATTTATCAATGGCGCAAATTTTTGAAATAAGTTGTTTTTGAAATTTCTTCATCATTTTTTAACATATTGATTTCTTTTCTAACTAAATAAAACGACTTAGATCTCAAAAATTGCCTTAAACGCCATTCAAAAGATCAAAAACAACTATAATTTTGAAAATATATATATATATATATATATATATATATATATATATATATATATATATATATATATATATTCGATCATTTAAATACTATTATTTTTACAAACTTTAGATTTTTGTACTTTTTTAGTTCAAAAATTCATGCTTAAGTATAGTTTCTGCTTCTTTGAGCCTTAAAATACCTCAATATAGTGGAAAGTTTCAGGGATGGCTTGCAGAGTCAACCGGTTTATAGATTTTTTTATTTAGAATGCACATTTTTACCTGATTACTAATTCGGCTCGATTTCCATTAGATAAAATGTCTAGTAAATCTGCTGATGACACAAAATAGAAACGTGGAAAAGCTAATCTTTTAGTTTCCAAGTATTCGGCTAAAGCCTTTTCACAAATTACTAAGTCCTTTTGTAAACCATCAAGTATAGCTACAAGACCTTCTTTATTTGTACCTTTGACAACATTCGGTGTTTTTGATAACTCTTTTGATAAAACCTGAAAAGTAAATTAAATTTAAAAATATTTATCTACACTAATACTTTTCACTTGTATATGTATATATGAAAAATCATTGGATTCAAGAAATCCACAATTTAGAATCTTGGTGTAGTTTTCGAAATTGATTTTTGGATTTTTTTAAGTTAGAAAACATTAGCATTTGACCTTTTATAGGTAAGCAGAGTAACAAATAATTGGTGGTCTATTTCTTAATATAAAAAGGCTAAATAATTATCGCATGTAAGTTACGAATTTTCATTTACTTTAAATTCTGTATCAATTCTGTCGAATCTTTCTGAATCTTCAGGAAGCTGTTTCCTTATATCTTCTGAACTCATAAATATACTTTCAAGATGTGTCCATGTCCTCTGAACTTCAAACCACAAAGTTATAACTTGATCTGCTATTGACAGCTTCTGCTGCCAACTAGAAACTTCTTCCAAAAAATGCGCAATAAATTTTGATGTTATTAAATTTTGAAGTTGCACCTTAAAACAATTAATATTTGATTATTAACTAATTCATGTTTTAAAATTTAGTAAAATAAATTAATATAATAAACTTATCTTGGATATTAAAGAAAATACATTATTTTTGTAACGATTATTTCTCACGTAATCCTAAGTAGGATCACGCTTGACACCTATAGTATAAAATCTACTTTAGGAAATACCCTATTTTCTAATTTATTTATTACATTCTTAGTGATGTATAATTTAAGAGCAGTAAAACTTTAATAACCGACTTTAATTCCCCAATAACAATTAAAAGTTTTCCTCCATTTTCCATAATACCATTATCAAACCCTGACTTGAAGATTATGAGACTACCTGGATAAACCCTGCATAGCATTGGGAATATACACAAAAATTTCAAGTAACTTAGAAACCGATTTCAAAAACAGGGGAAGACCTTTTTATTAAAATTGTTTGAAAAGTTTCACTCTTACTTGATTTTCTTCGAGAGTTTCAATGAGTTCTTCACTTGCTCGTAACAAAACACAACCCGTCCTTGAATGAACTTCTTGTTCAAACTCCATTCCACTCCAAGTAGTATTTAGGTCTTTTAAAATTTTCTCCATTGACATTTCTTTCACTGCTTTATCAACTATATTTTTTACTTCATCTTCACATTCGTGTAGATTTAGTGCAAGTAAATCAGCTAGAGTAGTATTTTTGTCCATAACAATTTTCACCTATATAGCATAAGAAAAATTATATAAAAATAATACTTAATAACACTGATCTTTACACACAATAACACTGAACTTGAATTACTTTGATCCTAATTTTATACCGTAGGTTTCCAGATATTTTACCTTTAGTACCATGAATATTATCGCTCACTAAATAGACAAAGCTTATGAAACTACATTTTTCTACTGTAACCGTTATTCTATGCAATAAATATAATTTCATTCCATTTCACTTCAAAAAGTCTATGACATTCACGGTAAAAATAATGATTAAAATAATTATGATGACTGTAATGAAAAATTATGATAATGAAAGTGCAACCATGAAGTCGTGGGCACAGCTACTTTAATATCAACATATTAAAATAGCTGTGCCCGCGACTTATTAAAAAAAAAAGTAACCTAGTAAGTTACACAGTTATCAGCTATCTGCCAATGAAAGGCCCGTCAAAATCGGTCCAGTCGTTTTAGAGATTAGCCGGAACAAACAGATAGACAGACAGACAAAAAATTAAAAAAAAATTTTGGTATAAGTGTACCGTGTATAAATCCATACGATTTAGTAAAAAGCGGTTATCATAATATTACAAACAGTCATTCCAATTTTATTTATTTGTATGTATAGATTATATAAAAACTGATTAGATTGTGACTTTTACGGTATTTTTTAATGAATGGCAAGTCTCACTGTAAATGTTAGCAAATGTATATATATACAGTTTGACTGGTAAAAGATTGTACATACTGAAGAACACGATAGTTAATGATCATAGGTAAAAAAAGTATCTTCACGCTCGCACCCCCGAAGGGGGAGCCGGAGGTACAATAAGTGCACTATCGATTAGCCCAACATACTTAGTCCCACAATGTGATAAGTCGCAAGCCAGTAACGTTGTTTCTGAAAAAACACATTTTGAATTTCTCAATCCGTGAATTAAACCCAGGACTTCCTGAGTCACTTCATGTGGTCAACACCAAACCCGGACCACTAGACCACAGAGGCGATAACAGAGGCAATGATCATAGGTAAACAATAAAAATATAATGAAATGAGAATATAACTTAACTACATAGTACATATTTTTTTATTATCGGCAGGGAAGCGCTTGACCACGATCTCGCCTGATGGTAAGCTGAAATGCGGCCTAAGATGGAACGCGCTTCCCTAGAAGGTACCTGTTTACTCTTCTCTTGAAGATCCCCAGGTTGTACTCGTTCGGGAACACAGACTCAGGAAGCATAATCCAGTCCCTTGCGGTTCGGATGAAGAATGTCAAGTCGAACCGTTTTGTCCGGGTGTGTGGAACGTAGAATCTGTGCGCCTCAACGATCGATAGAAAAACGGAGATGGCGGAATTAAGTCGTGTAATGAAATTAGCGGAGAAATGTTTTAAAAGCATGGTAATAGCGCAATGAACTAACGAGTCTCGTCGCGAGTACTTACCGTATTGTACGTTAACAATAAACTTCATTTTTATTACAAACTAGCGGCCCGCCCCGGTTTCGCACGGGAAAAAATGATTAAAATCGATCCAGTAGTTTTGATTAATTCATTATTGCTCGTGGCCCGCACGCGTTAAATTTGGAGTAAAACGATTCCCCTTTTCCTATAAAGATTTCCTGCTATCTTTGGAATATCTAAATTCATAAAGGTACTACATTTTTATGTTTTTACATTTTTACCTATTTCTTTTATTTTTACAATTAATATATTATGGAATGTCTTTATATACAACGTTCACAGCTTTCTTGCAATTAGACAATACAAATATGTTTTCTTTAGAGATTACTCTTGAAAGAGCGATATATAGTTGGTCATGTGAAAAGCAGTCAACGCTCAAATCTAAGCCTGCAACGTTGAAGGCTTGACCCTGCGATTTATTAAAGCGAGGCATCAGGACAAACGGGAAAAAAAGTGTAAAAGGTTGACCCTACGGGCCATCCCTGAAACTTCTCACTAAATTAAGGTATTTTAAGCTCAAGAGTAAAAAATATAAGCATAGATTTTTCAGTTCAAACATCTATTTTGTTAAAAATGACAGTATTATTAATTTTTGAAAAGCTGTATATTTGAAAAAGATGATGGCATTCAACTCAATTTTTGAGATCTAAAATATTGTTTTACCTAAATAATCGATAGGTTGAAAAATTTCGATGCTATGTCAAAAAATATTTTATTTTTAATTTTCTTCATTGATAAATCCCAAATAAATTGACCGATTTTGATTAAATTAACGGAACAAAAGCTGATAATATTTTTAAGTCAATCGGTAAATTAACTTGAAAGTTATTTAAAAAAACTTAAGTAAGTTTGCTAAAAATAACGTATGAAAAGCTGTAAGTTTGAGAATTAGATTCGATTTTGATTTTTGAAACGGCATTTGACGTAGTTTTTAAGTACTAAAATATCGTAGAACACCAAAAAATGATTGGTTGAAAAATTTCGAAGCTATGTCGAAAAAACACTTTTTCAAAATTTTTCGTCAACGATTACTCTTAAACGGATAAACCGATTTTAATACAATTTATTTATTAGACATAGTTTTTGACGAATAGAGCTGATTTTTCTACTCAATCGGTACATAAATCTGGAAGTTATATTAAAAAATACTGTTTCGTCAAAATTTTTTTGATGTTTTCTCAAAATTTCTCAAAATCTCCTGGACCGAATCGGTTCAAATTTTCCGGAAATCTAAGTTGAGCAGAATCCAACCGCGTTTCGATCGGTCTAGCCGTTCAAAAGTTATGAGATATTTACATACACACACACACACACACTTACACACACACATACATACATACAGACAGACATACTGACGTCATCGTGAAAATAGTCGGAAAAGATTCCTAGGACCTCTAAACGTGGACATCTGGTATAAACTCGATTTTCGAAAATCGGGGTAAAATCAGTAACTTCCTTATCTATATACGTAGTGGGAAGTTTTTTTTTCAAATAGCCTATGTCACTCAGTGAAGAAAAAATGAAAAGTAAAATGAAAAGTAAGTAAGTAAAGTAGTTAAAAACTGGTTTGCTAAATCACGTTTTTTACATTGATTGTTAAATAACAATTTTACAAAAATCATACGATATACCTGAAGATATTATCTAAGGAATGTGCTAACTTATTACATGATAGAAGGTACTTTACTTGATCATATAAAATTCCGAAAAATAATTTGTTAATACTATTTCTAAACATCGACATGATTTTTATATGGTGATATTTAGTTAAAAAAAGGAATGTACTAAATTTTGGTTTTCAGCTGAAGTCCTAATTAATAAATAATATTTATTTATCCGAAAATTAACACGTTTCCCGTTAAATATTCATTTAAATTACATGCTGTAAAGGGTCATATTGATCTATATTAAATCAACAATATATTTAAGGTATTTAATTGGATAAGGATTAGTGCTGTATTGCTTAAAATTGCTTTGAAAAAAAGCCATTATTTCTCGTAAAAAGTAAATGACAAAAAAATGCTATTGTGGGTTATCCATAAGAGCTAGACATATACCATCGCAGACTTTTCTGTAGACCTTTTCAAGGTGTACAAATACTTAGTACATTATTTTGATAAATCTCGTAGGATTTAGCCTGCGTTTGCAATATAAGCGGAAAAAAATATAATTATTTACGACATGACATCAGAAAACTCAAAAATTGCAGTATTTCTCTACAATATATTGAATGTTATTATACACATAAACCTTCCTCTTTAATCACTCTATCTATTGCAAAAAACCGCATCATAATCCGTTGCGTAGTTTTAAAGATTTAAGGGACATAGGGACATAGGGACAGACAGAGAAAGCGACTTTGTTTTATACTATGTAGTGATTAATGTCCGAGTACTATACACCCTCCTTCGTATGTACAGTGTTTACCAGACAAGCTGTATAACTTGGACTTGAAACCATCATTTGCAAACTTTGCAGATAAAAAACAAGAAAAACTTCTTGAACAGTTAAGTGGTATCTTTTCTACTTCAGTATTTACTTATTAACCTATGTTAACGTCAATGATGTAATAGTTAACCAGTCTAGAACATAATTTATCACGTAATTAACAAACAAAGCTTAAGTCGTACCCATAATAATGCCGCACCATCACCTAATTTGTATTTAAACGTTGGTTATGATGAATGGATGTACCCCCCCCCCCCTCTCCCCCCGTATGTCTTATAGACAATCGTTCGCCTTTTATAAACTGCCTAGTAAAATGCCAACACGGGGAAAACTACTACTTATTTTGTTAATCGTTTAAGTCATTAATTTTTTTACAATAGTATTATTTAATTTATTTACACTACTTGGACTTTACGTTATAAATATTGGATTAAAAACAATAATTTTAACACAAATTCAATGATAAAAAAATGTTTATTTATATTCAATTGTTTATTTATATTCAATTTATATTTTGTGCATTGCATGCTAAGCGTGAAAAGAACTCAAGATTTATGTATTATTTTTATTATATACACCTTTTTTTCTAATACTTACAGTGAATTCAGGCGGTAATGCAGCTAAGCTCTGTCAATCACAAACATAATATGTATTTACAATTTCAAACGTTATTTATATTCACTTTATATTGTTTATATTATAATTTATTTACATTAACATTGATGTATATATATACAGTTGTAAATGTTCCATAAACGATAACAACATACAGTATATGGATAAAATGTTATTTTATTATGCATTGTGTATTTGATATTATTTACTGTATAAGCACAATAGTATGTAACTTCTAACCCAATCTACTATAACTTTAATCATTAATGTAAAACAACTGAAAATTCAAATAAAGGAAAATATAAAACAAAAAATAATTTAATATATTAAATTGTAACAATCAGCAATAACAAATTAGATAAAATGTATTGTCAATATTACACATGCCTTAACCTTCTTTATAAATGCAAAAAAATTCATAATGTTAAAATTGTTGAAATAAGTATAAGTTACGCCAATGTAGCAGGTTTCATCGTTTATAGAACAGGAAGCTTAGACAAAGTCATATCGCTTCGTAGAGAAATGATTTCTAAATTCGCCATGATCTCTGGGATAACGAAAACAATATGCTAGCCTGTGAAACTATTGTCGCGATCTTTTTGTCAAATTGATCTTTGTTAAATAAAAGAAATAAAGGCAATATTACTGGCATCCAGAACCTAGACGATGAAATTATGCGTTCAAACAATTCGTTATGTGGCGCCGCCGCACTGGTCGGTACCGCTGAAGGGTCATAGTGATGGAAACAGCGGGCCAACTTCTCGTCAGGATGACGTCATAACTGTGGAGGTTGATGACGTCACACAAGGACGTGGAGAATAGGAAGATCTTCCCAGCCAGGCAAGGTGTACTGCCTGGGGACCGAAGTCCATTTGAGAAGCGTTGAAACTTGTATATTGTGTTTGCAAGATAAATAATCGTGATATCGCGATTCAGGATTTTATTTCGAATTTCATTTTTTCCATTTTTTATTATTTTTTCTGGTAGCGTTTGTAGATTGTTTGAACCGCTACAGTTACTTCTTTGTTTCGTTACGAATTGTAACATAGTCCACAACTTGTGCTAACATTGACGATTGGCCACGTGATTTAGTGCGGCTTATGTCAATCTAATACATTTTATTCTTTTCTGACATTGTTATCGTTTTTATATTGCTACTTTGTCTAAGCCCCCAGATTTTTTATTTATTTTAATTTAACGATATTTAAAAAATATGAAAAATGTTTTAAGTTGAACTTTACTTGCAAAACATACGTCACATTTATACATACGTCAAAGACTTCTATGTAGTACATTAAACTCTCTGCCGTACGTAGAGAAATAAAACTAAAAATAAAGCAAACACAAGACTATCGTTATATTAAAATAAAATTCATAATTAGCTTATTTATTTATTTAATTATTTTTTTTAATTACAAATCACAACATTTAAAAGCATTGATAACCATGCGAGACGAGACCAGACACCATGCCATGAGTATGCGGAGCTTTTAAATATTTAGATTAATACAAACAACAGCGTCACAATATTCTTTAGTGCAGAATTTATTATTTACATTATTTTAATTTATTTACACGAAATTATTTACTTTTTATATTATTGGGGAGCAAACATCTTTACCTTAGTCGTTCTCATCAATTGATCCCAATGTCTCTCTCGTATGGCAGGGTTTTGCAACTCTCCCACTGCTCTAAGTGATGTCAGCATATTTTTCACGGTAGCTTCTAAGCTAATGTATGTGTCCCAACTATACCAAAAAATATAGTCATTATTTTTTGGCAATTACTTTTATTTTTAATTAAATTTCGTATGTATTTTTTTTGTATTTTCATTAATATATAGGTATTTAGTTTAGTTATGTACTTTATCAGGTTAGCTGGAAGAAAGCTCTTTAAGTAGAGATAAGCTCACCCATTGTACTTATGATATGTTTATATTTTTATATCCTAATTGTTCTGTGTACAATAAAGTATTACCTACCTAATATTTAATAAGGAAAATAGAGACATAATAATATATGATAGATAAAAAAGTAGTGATATAAGTCTCAAATGAATAACAAATCGATATGTTATGTTAGTTAAAAAATAAAAGCAAATGTTTTTTTCTTGCTTTTTTCTTTTCATTCACTATCTGACATATTATGTCGATCAGCCTAAAGGACTAAGAAGGCTGAAATTGTTCACAGAGATTGTTGTTATGATGTAGACGAGGAATAAGAAAGGTTATTACAAAAATCATCCCCTAACATGCTGAAATAGAAGGTGAAAAATTGTATCAAATTTTTTTACATTGACATGGAAAGCGATCATCAAGTAAATGTTTTATTTTACTTGCTGGGAACCATCAATCTGTATCCTGACTCACTAACTGACATATTAACGCCCATATGTCAATCAGCCCTATAGGACCAAGAAGGCTGAAATTGTTCACAGAAATTGTTCTTATAATGTAGACGAGGAATAAGAAAGGATATTTCAAAAATCATCCCCTAACATGGTGAAATAGGAGCTGAAAAATTATATCAAATTTCTTACATTGACATAGAAACGATCATCTAGCAAATGTTTTTTTTTTCTTGCGCTGGCAACCATCAGTCTGTATCCTGATTCACTAACTGCAACAACAACGCCCATATGTCAGTCAGCCTATAGGACCAAGATGGCTGAAATTGTTTTCAGAGATTCTTCTTATAATGTAGACGAGGAATAAGAAAGGATATTTCAAAAATCATCCCCTAACATGGTGAAATAGGAGCTAAAAATTATATCAAATTTCTTACATTGACATGAAAAACGATCATCTAGAAAATGTTTTTTTTCTCTTGCTGGGAACCATCAATCTGTATCCTGACTCACTAACTGACATATCATCGACCATATGTCAATCAGCTTATAGGACCATGAAAGCTTTGAATTATTCACAGAGATTGTTCTTATGATGTAGACGAGGAATAAGAAAGGATATTTCAAAAATCATCCCGTAACATGGTGACATAGGAGCTGAAAAATTGTATCAAATTTCTTACATTGACATGAAAAGCGATCATCTAGCAAATGTTATTTTTTTCTGGCTTGCTCACTAACTGACATATCAACGTCCTATATCAGTCAGCATAGAAGTATAAAATTTTTCACAGAGATTGTTCTTATGATGTAGACGAGGAATAAGAAAGGATATCTCAAAATACATCATATACATCTGTTTACCGTGCAGACCATTCTAATCGCATAGAGACTAACTATCTAAGAGATGTAAAACATATTTTTTTGTAAATCAATTTTTTTTTATATGTAATACAGGAAAGCAAACAAGCAAAGAACTCTTCTGACAAAAAGGCATAAACATGGCTACAGGCGCTAAAGGCGTTAATAATACCTTGTCATCTGTTGCAGGGATGTAATGCAACTTTTATAAGTTTATCAGCCACTTTGCCCTCCACACTGCAAAGCAAGCACTGTTACATACACGCCATCGCGACAAATATTACGAGTGTGACAGAAGTACCAAACCTAATTACAGAACTCTATTTAATAAATATAAGGTTAATTTTAAATGCTGTAGGAATGAGTCGATGAAGCAATATAACCAACTCACGTTCTCATTTCTTTGTCCAATAACCGAATCTCCTTAGCAAACTTTTTGCATTCAATGTCCATGTTTTCTACATCTATTTTTCGCCATGGCGTAGTTTTCCAATCTTCAATACTCGTCCTCACGATATACACGTAATCCCAGAGTTGCTAAAACACACTATCTTTCAGAATTTATAATCCTTTTCGACTTAATAAATTTGTATTACCTATTGCGAATTAAAAGTTTTTAAGTCGTAACAATATAAATTTTACGAACTAAGAAACACTCCATAAATAAAAACAAAGTTATTCAGTGTATTAAAATTGATATATCATAAACATAAACGTTTATAAAATGTTTGTTTATTTGTAACACAATTGCGCCTCAACCGCTAGAGAGATGAAAACCAACTTAAGTTTAGAACATTTCTAGATCGTCAAAAAATGAAAATACCACTTATTTTTGCTCCGAGGAAGGTACCGTGAAGAAATCTCGTCGTTGTTTTTTCAGTAGGTTATTACTAAGTAATATTTATTATACAATATTGCGATAAGTCATAAAAAATGCGTACATAAATTATTGTTAGAAAATATGAAAAGATGTTATAAATAAATAATTATTACACTGAAACGTTTATATGAAATAATTACAATAACTATAATGTCAATATTATTAAATATAATATAGAGGCAAAAATTATCCTAATACTTTTTAACGTAGTTTGCTAAACATAACTCGCTTGACATCCATACTAATATTTTAAATGTCTGTCTGTCCGTCTGTTGGTCTGTTCTTCTTCATGCTTAAACCAATGAACCGATTCTGATAAAATTTGGTACACTCATAGTTTGAAACCCGAGAAAGGACATAGGATTTTTTATATCCCAGAAGTCCCACGGGAACGGGAATTATACGGGTAAAACCCCGAAACTTTTATTTTAGAAATTTTTCCACGCTGATGAAGTCGTGGGTACAGCCAGTGGGCTATAAATTTTACTTTAACCAAATGAGTAACAGATTCAGAATACGGGAAAATCAGAGGATATCGGGACTTCAATTGTTTTTTTTTAGTAAGACTATTACGTACTAAAATTTATAATTTCTTAAAGTTATGTCTCTATACCTTTAACATTCTGAGTTCTTTCCTGCATTGTTTCAAAAGCTTGAATTCAGGCACATTTACTTCGAACAGCGATCCGGATTCTTGGATACCTTTCATATCTACTTCTAAATTTAACATTTCTTTGTCTACCCTTGACATAACAGAATAGGGATTTTCACATTCGTATTTGAAAAACTGTAAAAAATATTTTTTGTTTTTCTATGATATCAGTAACTCGCTATATTATAAAATTAAAATAAAATACATGCATAAAGCGAATAGACGAACAACGTTTTGGTCGTTTGGAAACGTGCTGATGTAGTAGTAGAACACTAGCAATATAAAAACATTAGCAAGAGAATCCGACTCAGTTACCAATGCATCTGTGTCAAATTCAATCACCAATCAATTCACGTAACAGAACTTTAATCCAATCGAAGTGTTTAGAGTCTTACACACATTAATAAAATACAACATCGTGTCATGTTACGAAGAGGTATAAATTAAAGGAAAATGTATAAGAGCCCTAAACGCTTCGATTCGATTGAAGTTTGGTTACCTGGATAGGGCCAGATTGTCAGTCACACTTTTCTGTTGCTTATATTTTATTTTATACAATATTTTATATTTTGAAATGTACAATGAAATGTGAGGAAAGCCAGGGCTACTAATTTTTGAGAGAAAAGTAAGAAAACAAATTGAAGATTATTATAGGTAATGTGGAGTTGGGACTTGGGACTAACGTATAACTTGTGCTTTAGGAGAGTTTTACATCGCTGATATAGAAAGAAAAATGTTTGTAAGAAACAAAGTGAAAGGAACTTTAGGAAAACTATTTAAAAATACGTCGTAGAACGGTAGTGCATATTATGCAGGCCGTTTTACCCTGCACATTATGCATTTATCATAGTACTATTGAATATTAGAATAAAAGCCTGGATATACAAAATATTAAGATGATATTAGGCATTCTTATTTTTAAAATATAAATTAGATTATAACTTACTTCGTATTTCTTAAAAACTTCCCTGTAGTAAGTAACATGAGAATCAAATGCTGCAATCTTTCTCCGTATGCAGGCTACTTCAGCCGCTTGTAGTGGGGCGACCTGTTGTTTTACTGTTAACGCTAATTTCTTTGTCGTTTGCCATTGTTCGGGCAATTCCTGTTTTGTTAAGAAATATTTATCACAGTGCACTTTGTGAACCTTATTTAGCCTAGAAATTTCAGCCAATTTTGCCTCGTCTGATATTTATAAAATATTCGTCTTTATGCACAAAATATATATATATTATATATCGTGAGAAAGAAAATAAAAGATATTTTATTTTCCCCGTGTTGGTTCCGGGCTCCTTTGAAAAATAGACCAGCCGTTCTGCCAGGCATGTCGTAAAGGCGACCGATTGGCTATGCAAGTCACTAACACCGAGACTACTAGGTGGTAAAGTTCTGCATTGTCTCGCCCGAGTCCGGTACCGCCGCCTTACCTATTCCTGGCGCAATAGCGTCAGTGCTTGTCACTGTCGTGTTCCGGTTTGGAGGGTAAGGTAGCCGGTAAACTTATGCATGTGGCATTAGACCTCGCCACAAGATAGCAACGCACCATTAACACCTTTGGTGTCTATAGGCGATGGTTGACTCTTTCCATCAGGAGACCCATCTGCTTGTTTGTTATCTTATGATATAAAAAAAATGAGTAGGGAGAATGTTGCGTATCGAAAATTAAGACAACGTATAATAATAATAGAAGAGCTCAAGATGCTAAATGGGAATTTACTCGAGCGTCTAGAAGAACTATTAGATTTTGTATATGAGATGATAGGAAAAATAAAAGGTTTTGTAATGTTTTTCATTTCAATGGTGGGAAGCGGCAAGAAATTTCATATTGGGTTAATTGCGAACTAAAAAGTATAAGTAGGTACGTTTAAAAATCTGATGATTTGAGTGTAACGTAGGGGAGAGGGAGGGTCATCCTCTCTAGGAGTCCCCTACTATAATAGAATAGCTGGACGAAGAAACAGTTATGCCAAAAGTATACTATCCATTACGTTGGTAGTGATGCATTCAACCTTTGCTTACCGAAGTAGCTTGGCAGAAAATCATAAGAGGCCTGGCCCGACATTTTTGTAAAATATATTTCAATAAGATAAAACCTTTTGCTTAATATTACATGTTTTTTATATATTATTTTTATTTCTTTTCATGTGGTAATATTAAAAAGTAGTCATAAATAAATTCTAATATAATAAAATACGAACATGTAAAAGAACGTTGACTTCTTCAGGAATATCCATATCATAAAACTTAAGTAGCTCAATAGTCTCAGTTAGTGGATGGAACATGTCATCTGTAGTTTGTGCACGATCTTTGACGTGCATTAAGTATCCCATTACAGACACTAGCGCATCGTAATCGCCTTCAGGTACCGGTTGGAGTAAACCTATAACAGCATTTGCGAATTAAACAAAGCACGTCTTCCGGAAAATGAGTGTTATTTCTTACATGCGAAATATTTTTAGAAATAAAATGTTGAATTTTCGTTATACGGTGTAGTAAGAATCCATTATAATTTATTGCCGTTTCAATTTGAGGCTAAAAAAATGGAGATAGATCTGAATAAAAATCAGGAACTTACGGAAAATAATTTTTAACGCATTTTAAACTGGAGCAACCGACTTCCCATTTCCCATATCTTCAAAACCTTGCATTAGAATTTTTGATAAAAATTATTTTTTTAAATATTTGCACACCATATATTGGTAGAATATGTTGGTAACTTAATTAATTTTTAACAACTTGTAACACCCATATTCTTGCAAATAAATATTTTCTTTCTTTCTTTCTTCTTTCTTGATTTTAACCAAATTCAGATTAAATATTAAAATAAATATAAATACAAATATTCACGGGACAAATTACACTTATTGATCAAAGTAAGCAAATTATTTGCTTGTGTTATGGGTGCTAGTCAACGATAATAATTCATAGAAATACATATACAAATACTGCAATATATTTAATAAACACCCAAACCCGGAAATACAAACATTTATGCTCATCACACAAATGCTTGTCCCCATCGGAGATCGAACCCGGGCCCTGTTGATTGCGTAGTCAGGATCGCTAACTAATCGATAATAACTAAACGCTGTTTGCGTTTTGGTTTTGCATTTTTGTTTTTTCTAACTTTATGTAGAAGTATTCTAAAATTTCTCCTTTTCAATTATTAACAAATAATGTGTTACTTACACGTTTATAATTCGTACCTTCGTCAGCTTTCCGTATAAAATTAGCCAAATCACCAAGACTAGACGTAACGTTGTCTACTAAATGTTCTTTGTACATATTTCCCCATTTGCGCACTGTGTTTAGCAGAGCCTGACGGAATGGCCTTATATCTACCTGAAATATTAAGTCAAATTAAAGATTCAGAAAAACATAAAAATGTACTTTTCTTCTTTTGTAAACCATTTTATGGTCTCTAAACTATTAAACAAAAAATGAACATACTTGAAACCACGAATTAAATACTTTGTACGACTCCATATCTTCAATTTCCAAAAATAGATTTTCGTAATGATCAATTTGTTCACGAAAGGCTTCCATTTTAGGTGGACAAGGAGTAGGTCCTTGAATTTCTTTATCTTCTGCTCCAATAGAATCTACTTCTTCAGGTGTCAATATCCTCCCATAAGTAAGAAACACTTCCATTACTGCATCTCTTTCTTCTAACCATAAATATGCATAATTCTCAAAATTTTTACAAAAATCATTTGCATCTTCGATTACCTTAATACATAAATTAATTATATAAGTTATAAAGCCTATAATTTAATCACAAATTATATAAGTAACAAATCCTACCCTTTCAATGCTATTAAGAATTTCTTCTTTCATGTCAATAATATCGTTATTATTAATAATTTGTGCTTCATACGACTCGTTGTTCTTAGGGTCAATTCTGTTTATCAAAGTGGATATTTTTAGAACATCTTCTATAAGGCTATTTATCATTGCTATAAAACCCTTTTCTTCATTTGGATCAAGACTTGGACAAAAGACCATGTCTGGTGCCAAAAGTTCTAGTTGTGCTTCAAATAATGGAGCTAATTTATTTTTAGGGTTCATGTGTTCTGTTATGTATCCTAAGCTAAAATTTCAATTAATGGTAAGGTACATTCTACATATTGCAACGAATTAGAAAAAATATAAGAAAACTTTTTATTTACCTGCAAGCGATAGATTTAAACAAAGAATCTTTAATCAAGTTGTCAATAAAGGCTACATATGATAACCATATCTCGCTGTTTTGGTTGCCTTGCATGTTGAATAGCACCATGTTTTCTTCGAGAAGTGACTTGATTCGTTCAGCCGTTTTTTTAATTTCAAGATATCTTTTATTAACTCGCTCATGTCGTTCTTCTAAATTCATTAGTGTATCCTAAATGGTGTAAATATCAAATGCATGTATTACTTACATACTAAAAAATAAAACATTTTTAACCACTTCATTTGTTTCAGACTCTCCCAACTGGGGTAATTTCGTCTCATCAGTAACAAATATCATTTAATAAAATATCACTGAGTAAATAACGTACCATATTAAATTAATCCTAATCTAGACGATTATATTGGCGAAAGACACCAATACACATAATATAATATATGCCGTGCAGCCCACTGCATTATAAAAGTTTTTGGTGAATCCCGCTCGAACAACTAATTTTTGAAATAAAAAAGGTATGTGGTAGGTCATCATCTACCTGTGTGTCAAATTTTATCCAAATCATTTCTCTAGTTTTGACGTGATTGAGTAACAAACATCCATCCAAACATACAAACTTTTGTATTTATAATATTAACAAAAAAATATTAATTTGCTACCATTATATAGTTCACATTTCATTTCATTATAGAACGTAACTATTAAGCTAAAATATTTAGATGTTTGTTACATATTAAATAACAGCTCCTTTGCAAATTTATTACGATTAATATAGCCGTCTAAGATAAATAAGATATTGTAACATTTATATTTAAACTCACCTTTTTCCCTTCCTTTCTTTCAAATAAAGGCTGAGAATACCACGATTTTAATATAGTCATTATCTCTTTTAAATTGTCTTGTATTTTTGACATGCGCTTATACAAATTTCCAACTAATGTATGTAAATCTTGTAAACAATTCCATAAGTCTAAAATATTAAAAACACTACAAAAGTTACAATAAAAGGCTAAATTGAAATAATTTGTAGCAATATCAATCAAATGGCTAAAAAATGTCATTTACCGTTTGAATTCCAATTTAACTGATGCTGCGCCATTTCAATTCTTTGATCGATTGCTTTTATTTCATCTTCGACTAAGTCAAATTCAACTTTTTGACTATTTTTTCGTATTTGATTATACCAATCAATTGTCATACTCAAATTGATTCTATATTGTCTGTATGTTTCTCTTTTTTGAAATAATTCTAAACTCTCTTTTGGTAAATCATCCATTACATCAGGGTTAGTTCTCAAATGATGGACTTCTTTCATAAGGTCTAAAAGCTAAAATAGGTCATAATATTTAATTTATTGCATGATATTTGTTAATTTATTAAAAAACCTATTTTGTACTGAAGAAGTATATATTTTTAATTATCTTTTTTGCAGAGATGCCTAGTAGCAGAGTAACAATTAACTTCTAAGGCCTGTATGTATAACCTGTTTAATGTAAAATGTAGTTATGGAATCAGATACCAAAAACGCGATAAAATACAGTTACAATAGGAATAAATTAACCCTTTTCTGAAAGACACCGCCAAATCATAGCATTGTTCTTTAAGGATACCTCTCTATTTCAAAACCTTTTACAATTTTTAAATAATTTGATGGTAAAGAACAAGTACTAAAGAAAATTGCTTACTTGTTACTTGCTACCGTTTTTGTATTAAAAAACGCAGTTCTAGATAAACTGCACACGGTGAACTGTATTAGAAACCTAATCTTACAGAAGGACTCATAGACTTAGCTTCTGTGAAATCTACTGAACTCTTTATTTTATTGAAAAGAAGGCCAGTTTTGACTAAACTTATTTGTTTAATAAAATACAATTATAGTTACCGCTGAACTAAAGTTTAATTTCAAATCAGAACCATCTCTTATTATAATACTGTTATTAGTTTTTTCTTCAATAATCTTAGGAATATTTACAGACCACTCATTAAAATATTTCTTTTTAAACTCATTAATATCTTCGATCAATTTCTCATATCTAGTAAAAATTGCCTTCGCATCCTCGCACTCCTTAATCCTATAGACACAAATAAATAATGGAAATCATTCATGTCAAATATTATTCTCATTATTTATAGTAATAAAATACTAATTAATTCTTTGTTTACATCACAAAACAGCAAAAAAATAGTATAGCACCAAAATAATTAAAAATTCTAATTTTCAGCAACGAAAATTTTTTGTGTTTTTAAAAATGTATCTGATAGGAACAATGTGGGATAAATATTAATTAAATTATGAAACCAAGTAGAGATATTTTTCAATCGTATAAGACGAATATACAGATGATAATAAGCCCAATAATAAGCTTTCGCAATTTGCCCCACCCAGCTTACTTACGGGTGCGGCAAATTGCGAAAGCAAGCTATAGGCTTAGAAATCCTTGTAGCCAGCATGCTCATGTACAGTAGTCCTCCTGCAATGGGTGGAAAGAAAGCATCTATTTCCATATGACCATACTTTTGCAGGCGTTGAGTTTGCTCGTTGAAAAGTTTCTAGAACCAAAAATTAGTCATTGTCATTGAAATATATGTAAATAATATGCTCTTTGTTATTAAACTAATGTTTACTTACTTCACATATTACTAATTCATGATCAAGCATCACGATTATTTCAACATATTTGGCAGTAAATTCATTTTTAATAAGAGGTCGGTCCAGGACTGAACCTACAATGTCAATCAACTGAAAAGAATATACCATGCTTTACTTACATTATTTGTGAATTTTAGCGTTTTGCATTTTATGTAAATTGGAAGGAGTTTAAAATAAAACTATACATTAGTACACCTCATTAATTGCATACCCGTGACAACTTCAACGTTTGTATGGACTAAAGAGAAGCCCCCGGCCTAGCCACCTATCTGGTATTCCGTAGAATTATACTGGCCCAAAGAGCGATAGTTTGACTGGCTGATTTGGTGCAAATTTAATTTGGCTGGTTTTATGAGAACCTTTGTTGTCTTCCTTTGGGAGATGTTCAAGACCAGTGGAAGATAAAGAAAACAGAATTTGGGTTACCGAGATGTGGTTGATATTAACGCCAAAATAATAATGCTTAAAAATAACAAATATGATATAGTCATATCCTGAAATAGTCATATAATGAAAGAGATGTGGCTGTTTACACACTGTGATAAACATTAAAGCGACTTTAATGTTTTTCACAGCATATGATAACAAGCAATGATAGTGGAAGATCCGAACTAGTTTTGACCTTCACTCATCTGTTAAATGGATGATAAGTGTTTAATCTAATATTTGGCATCTGTAAAAGTATATCGCAATTAGGTTGGCAAAAAAATTCCTAGCCAGGCATAATTTAAAATGGATATTGTATTAAACATTACTTTAATAATATTAATGCCAACTTTAATGACAACTAAAAATTTATTCAGGCGGCATTTCAGCTGCAAGATACTTTACAGTTGCAATGCCACATCCTCTTCTATCACACGGGGATTTACCTTGAATCTCCAGGTCGTGGATTTGTATCTGTATCAAATTTTCACTGTTAAAAACTCGTCAACCATTATTTTTTTGCCGACAACCTTATGTTATCATGTGTGCATGAAATGACACTAATTTTAATATAAATATATTTATTTAACAAATTGGTGAAAATACCTAGTATCAATATGCCTGTGAATCCAATAATTATGTCAGGGAAAAAAAGATAATCTTATTTTTACATATTCAAGCTTTAAGTGAGTATTAAATTTATTTATTAAACTCTTTAATGTAATATTTAATAAAAAGTTAATTTTTAATTAATCATAACCTTGCCAGGATTTTTGTTGCTCTCTGCACTCGCGGTATATTTTTTGACATACTAAATTTTAAATAAAATACTTTTCATCTTTTAAACAGTTGAATGAAGGTCGACTTTAGTTCGGGTCCTCTAATATCATTTCTCCAATTGGTAAAAAATATAACCACTATCTCAATGCATTCAAAATGGTTAGGATACGTTATCCATTTTCGTTATTCTTTGAGATGAAATAAAATATTATTTATACTACACCTATTCGGAAAGCACATTAGCTCTTATTTGAAAAACGAGAAGAAAGTACCTAATTCCAAGCGAACCAATATGCGGGCGGCAAAAATGTATGGGATTTACTTTCTCCCCTTGGGGAGAAAGTAATTTTCTCCCCTCCTTTAACTTTTTAAAATTCATAAGTTTGTATCTCGAAGCACATCAAAATGTAACTGGCCACTAGCATTTCCTAAGGAAACTTGGCAGTATTTGCTTTATTTCATTTGCCTCCTCAATATTAAAAAAAAACGATTGTACGCGCGAATTTTCTTTTTTATTGTATCTTCTTCTTACATTCTGTTCTGATGTCTATGTCTAGTAGCGAGAATGAAGATTTATTTACGCCGCCTGAATTAAAAGAAGCTGCTCAAACAGTCATTTTAAACCTTTTGCCAGAAAAGTCCAAGCATAAGTACAACAAAACAAATGAAGAATTTATGGATTTTCAATAATTGTAATAATTTTAATATAAATTTTAACTAAAATGTTTTTATTTTCCTCATTGGTGTAGTATAAAGCAGTATGTATCACTCGGGAGAAAATGCGATACCTAACTTGAGTGTATTGAGGCCCTCAGCTGCGCTTCGGGCCTCAAACTACACTCTCGTAAGGTATCGGTCATTTTCTCGCCTTGGTGAACAAACTACTATTGTAAATATAATAATATATACCGTTATATTGTTTGTAAATATAATAAATAAATTTGTTGATTTGTTGTACGGGTTTTTTTATGCCACAAAATGCTCAGGTAAAAGTCAACACATTAATTTATGTTTTATAATATGAGCACTGAGCAATATTTTTTGTAAGAATCCTAAGCATTTCAAGGAATAAAATATACAACATAGGTATTTAACCCATTTTTGCAAATTCCACCAAACGATTTTTTTCTTGAAATATTTGACTATTCTACAATAGACATAATCAAACTTACCTTGAATACAGCTTCTAAAGTTGAACAATTATCAAACGATTCTACTAAAACCGTTGATAGTTTCAAATCTAAATCAACGATATTTTCTTGAAATTCTTTAAAGTCTTCGTTAAACGTTTCATCGTCTGGATCCAAAACATCGTAAGATTTTGATGCAAAACTATGAAAATACGAATCAAATTCCGAAGAAATATCTCTTATTTGACCTCCAAGAACTCTTCCTTTCATGCCACCAATTTCTATCTTTTCTAATTTTTGAAATTCAAGTACCGTTTTAAAAAACCACTGAATGGTGTTTAATCTTCCGAGGAATTTGTTTAACCTCTCAAACACAAAATTAGAATGAAAACTCCACGGAACTGGAGTTCTATCCTCAAAATATTTGTGTAAATTCTCTTTAAAATATTCAAACGTTTGTCTAAAATATTTGATTATATTTATTGTTAGTTGAATTCTCTGTTTGGCTTCATCTATGTCACTATGAAACAAAGTACTAGGATCCAAGCATTTCTTTGCCTATAAGGTACAAACATAATTATTAACGTTATTTTAAAGCATCTTTTGTTTACTATATAATATCATTATCATTTTTTTTTATATAATAAAACTAAGATGATAAAATATGCGTGCCGATAAAACTTAAAAAGGAGTCCCGACACTATAAAAGCCCTTTATCCCCCCTCGAACATGAAAGTTCCTGTTTTAACCTAAAGGGCGTGTTTTTAAAGATATAAAGGTTTTTCCAACCCTTTAACATGGAAATTAAGTATAGTGGCGCCATCTGTTGTCGAGTATTTGAACTTCATTCAGAACAACGATTATTTGGGTTGCATTTTGAAAGGCGCTGCGACCAATTGCAGCATGTGTAGTAATGGCGCGAAATTTAAAATTCCAGTTTCAATAAAATCTTCAATTACATTTGTTATATTTCAACTATATCGTAATCTCATATCAACTTCGAGCGAAGCCGGGTATCATAGCTAGTAAGCTTATAACAAAAAAGTGCTAATTAAACAGTCGGTGAAGTTCTGACTTGATTCTCATGAACTTATACACGGCTTTCACTACGAGTAGTTCATAAAATACTTTGTAATTAGGTATAGAAATTAAAAATAATGAATTTGAAGTAAAATAAATGGTTGTTATATCCTATATCATCCTTTGTAATATTAGTTCAATGACCAAGTGCGGTGACGCAACATTATGATTGGTAACTACGGAACCCTACATTGCGCGAGGCTCAATACGCTTTTTGCTAACATTTACATGATTATATAGATATTTACCTGAGCTATTAATAAGTTGCAAATCTGTCGAATAAGAACCATTAGCTTAGATGAACTACGGTAATATTTGGAATCTCTCCACACCATGCAAATTACGTGAAATAGGGGCCGAAACAAAGGCTGGCACTCCGTAAAGTCGGTGTCTTCTAATGCTTGAAAATGTTTTTCCAAAGTTCGTAAGTATAAATCTATTTCTCTTGCTTCAGCTAGGGCTAAAAGAATACTATAAAAATAAGTACATAAAATATGTTAACTGATTGTATGTAAATTGCTATTATTATAGTAACCGTGTTTTCTTTTCACTGTGAATTTATACCTATAGGAAGAAATGACGCATGAATAACAAGAAGAAACAAATAACTTTGAGTAATTACACTAAGTAAATCGCATACTACCAGCCTACAGCCTCATTAAAATGTTAATTCAAGATGACAAGCTATCTGATCTTCTGGAAAGCAAATATTTGTCTGTATTATTATGTGAATTTTATAACATAAATGACAACAGTTTGAAAGAACGAACCTGAGACGATGTTCTTAAACAGTCGACTGAAACATGGATAGTACGCTGAGGTGGTTTTTTCGAGGATCACCGCCATACATCGTACTCTGTCAGTTCTAAGTTGATCATAAATATAACTCAAGTTATTTAATCTGGATCTCCAAAAGGCAAGCTCTGTAATTTGAATAAAAATGAAAACCTATAGAGTGTCCCTATACAGATTTTTTTTCTCTATTACATATAATTTATATTTATCCGTCCCGTTGATCGAAAGGTTAGCGATTGCGAATGCAGGGCTATTTTAAAGGTCCGGTTTGATTTATGTAATAAAAAAAAATCAAAATTTTATGTTTATCTGACACAGGAATAACAACGCATGGATATAATATCAATTACGCAAAATTCAAACGATTCGGTAGTAGCGTGGCTCGTATCGTGTCACCAGCATCCCGCACAAACCGCTCCGCGGCCGTTCACATGACTCAGTGCATGCAATTTATAAATTTGGTGGGATATTTTAAACTTATTACAAAATTATTACAAAATATTTTTAGATTATTTTGTAATAATTTTACAATAACATAATAAAAACGCACTTTCGTCGTACCTTTAAAAGTAACCCTGTATATGGTAGAACAACTTTTACTGTGACAGCAAGTTATCTTTACATATATATAATCTTTTTCCTATTTCAAAAGTGAAAGTAAACAAACAGGTAACTGTCTTGATGGAATTAAAAACAATGAACACTAAAGATGGTAATTATACGTCTTGATCTGTGTGTCAGGAATGTAAAGTTTTCAGGATTGCAGCAAATGGTACCAAAACTGTTGCAAGACATTACAGAACTCTAATCCCTAGCATTCACGGTAATGTTGATATATCTGGTCCATCGTATCCTATCCGAATACTTAGCAAAAAAACAGATGGTATATTTTTTAAAACGGACTTGATTTAGTTTGAATATTTAATGCCGTTTCTCTAGTACTGTAAAACTTTTACTCACCAACACTTGGTAAAGGATTTTGGCCATTTTCAAAAGCTTGTGCTGAATCCTCCATCATAACATCATTAATTTGTTGAGCCCATTTGATAACAACACCTTCGATAGCGCTCTTTAAATATAAATCTACTTCTTTCCCTTTTAACAAATCTTTCTCTGCTTCGTGTACTAGTTCAACTCCCACTGGCATTGGTAAAACTGTTTGCCCGTTTACTTTACCTTTAACCTATATAAAAACTAAATTAACTATTTGTGACGTTTGTTTTATTAGTTTTTATCATTTATTTTATTATAAATTATTTATTATCATTTTATTATTTATTTTTAGTGTTATTTGATTCTTTGTCAAATGACTTATGAAGAACGGTTTGAATTAGTTCTTGGCGCCGAAATTTAGCATCACGATAAGATTTCTAATTTCATCCTCACAATAACGATGTTTAGAAATCCACAATCGTGCGATTCTTCAGGCACTTCTTGCCCCGCACTGCTCCTCTGTGGAATCAATTATCGGCAGGAGTTTTCTTGAACGGATACCATTTAGGGACCTTTAGACCAAAAAGCTTACTCATAATTATTTCTCATAATCATTAAATATTTGCACACCATATAATGGTAGAAAATGTTGGGAACTTAATTTATTTTTAACAATCTTAATTAATTTTGTAACACCCATATTCTTGCAAATAAATATTTTCTTTCTTTCTTTCTTTCATTCTTCAAAGCTGACAACTCAACTACAAGACCCTTGGTACTGTATTACTGGTGTCTACGGGAGGTGGTAATCACTTAATATCACGAAAGTCTCATGTCTGTTTGCATCCTCTTCTATATAACAAAAATAGAAATTAAACGACTCTTCGCCTGCTAGAAATTATAAATAATTGTATTAACTTTTTTGCTCGTAAATTCTTAATCCGTATATAATTTACCTACCTACAAACATATGTATGTCTTAAAATAAAATTTCTTACAAAATAAAAACAACAATAAGATAAATCCCGGTCTGCTATGCTTCCACCACGTTCATAAAACTTTTCAATCCACGCCTGACTTATTTACACATGATATGTCATCTGCACTTCCCTATATATATAATACTCCACACATGTATTTTATTTTAGCTAAGCTAATTTACTCGCTATTTGCCAAATATATTTATAGGTATCAAGCTTACCGATAAATATGTAGTGTGTTCTTTTCGTAAC
This sequence comes from Apodemia mormo, assembly GCA_036924255.1. Classification (NCBI taxonomy): domain Eukaryota; kingdom Metazoa; phylum Arthropoda; class Insecta; order Lepidoptera; family Riodinidae; genus Apodemia; species Apodemia mormo. Next base: position 40,670,292 of record JAUPFN010000002.1, read on the forward strand.
ACTGAAAGTCCCGTTAAATGAACTGTGATCTAAAATTTCAACACAGGTTTTTGTTTTCACATATCATCACCACAAAGTCAAAAACGACAAGACGACATGGAATTATTTGTAGGTCCCACAGTAGGTACGCTATATCAGTGACTGAAGGCTCAAATGCTATTTTTCAAAATTCAAGCTGTTACCCGCGACTTCATAGACGTGCCCCAAAAACATTACTTCCTTTGGGTGATTGGGGTAAAAACCTAACCCATAACCTTCCTGTTGAATGTGGCTATCATACAAAGAAAACAGAAATGTGACTTGCTAATCCAAAGATTAGCTCATTCAAGCAAGCAAAAACCTCTTTAGCAAATATTAAATTAGCACGAATTATAAAAATATTATTACCTCATAAACGGTACTCTTTAAGTTATGAATTTGTTTCAGAATATCTTGCGATACAACAAGCGGCCATCCTTCGTGATTGAGTGGATTAGACAACAGAGGAACAAATACTTCATCGACCAGTGCAGCTAATTCGTCTATGAGTCGCGGTGCGAGGTCCCCTAAAACAAATTGATTTAGTAACGTATTTTATATTATACTTTAAACGAGCAATTCTTGTATATTTGTATGTAATTCGTTTCTCCAAAACGACTCTATTTTGACGAATTTTGTATTTAAGTATTCGTTTACAATTAAAATTGACCTAAGTATATGTTATCTCCGTAATAAGCCATTTTCACATGAAAAAATGTCATACGAGTAAAGCTCGGTTCTCCAGCTAGTTATAATTTAAACACAGTGAAACTGCAACGACTGACTTCCAATCTTCTGCATCTCTGAAACCCTGGCATAGATCTTCACCAAATGTATGGAACCAACTGGTTAATAAGTTTTTTTTTACCCCGTGTTGGTGCTATCTTATGATATAAAACATACAACCGAATGGAGAAACTTCAAATTTTTTGAAAGTCGGTTAAAATATTATGTAATTTATGACATTTCTGTGTGTTTTATTTTATAAATTTCATGGATATAAATTACATAATTAACATATTTATGCCACCTGGGTGGTTCAGTGGCTAACGACCCAGACTGCGAAATCAATGAGGCTCGGGTTCAAATCCCGACAGGGGCATTCATTCATGTGATGAGCATAGATGTTTGTATTTCTGGGTCTGGATGTGTATTATGTATGTAACAGTATTTATATATGTATTTTTTTGTATTGATATCGTTGACTAACACCCATAACAAAAGCAAATAGTTTGCTTACTTTGGGGTTAGATCAATTCGTGTAAAGTGGTCCAAAGATATAGAAAGATATATTTTTTGCCACCTGTTTAGTTCAGTGGCTAGCCAACCAAACTGCTCATTCAATGGGGCTTTGGTTCGATTTTTTTTGACAGAGACATCCATTTGTGTGATGAGCATCTAGATGTTTGTATATATGAATACTTTGGGGTTAGATCAGTTTGTGTAACTGGTCAGTGACATAATTTTTAAATTGAAACCTTCTTTTTCCCGTATTAGTTCAGGCTCCTTTAAAGAATAGCCTTCCATCAGCTGTTCTGCCAGGCAGTTCGTAAGAGGTGAACAATTGGCTATGCAAGTCACTACCATCCATCGTGGCTACTTGGTTGTAGATGAAAGTAAGGCGAAGGTAGAAAAAGGTAGCGGAAGATGTCTCAATCGAAGTAAATACAATGGTGAATTGTTCAAGTTTTGACTTCGGTTGGCATTCCCGGCGTGCCACTTCACTGGGTTTCGCTTGCTTTTTTAAAGTATTCCGATGCTTACACACCACACCCAGACCACGGGCTGCTACTGAAATTCTACTAGAATGCTGATCCATTTTTTATAAAATATGAAACTTTGCTCGATCAAGAAAAATATTCCACATCCTCATGATCTGTGTCGAACGGGACAACCAGCAAGACAGTCGATATAATATACTTATGTTTACCAAATAACCCAGAATATAATTATCAAAAAGCACATTCAGATAAAAGTCAATGTTTGGTTTGTTCTTCTTATACAGTTTCGAGTTTTTGCTTTAATTTACAATACTTTGTTATGTTCGAAATATGTAGAATCTACATAAATTTAACATACATTTTTAAATAAGAATAATTAATGATGTATATTGTAAAAAGTCGCCATAATTTTATCAACTTTTTCTTTTGTAATTTTTTCCGCTTAAATACTTGATATAAAATTAATTGTAACTAGTGCACGTGATACATATTATTACAGAACTTACCGAATATAACCATTTCGCCGCATCTTTCCTTAGGGACTATATCAGGTCTCTTTTTAACAAAATATACAGCTTTATTTTTTAGATAACAAGGAAATGAAACAACAGGCACAAGTTGTGCCGCGTGAGTTAGGATAACGACTAATAGTAAGGGATGTGGCTTGTCCACGAAGTCTTTTAACGTGGACCTGTGCTCTTCTATGCTTAAAACACGCATCCATTTTTCCGGCTTTAATTTTAAAGATTTAACAACATATGAGCCAATGAAATCGAAGCGAGGATCTTGGTTACTCGATGATGGACCCGGCTGATCCATTTTTTGAAGTTAAATTGTAATTTTGTGAATATAACTTCATTTTACCGAGACTTCATGTTTTGAGAAAGCTTGCAGAAGAAATGGTAACTGGTAAAGGTAGAGAATTGCTAGTCACGCGACTCCAATGGCATGCCATTATAGAAACGATGTCTCCTTTGTAACGACCTATCAACGTTGTTGTGAAAATGGATCATAAGCTATGGTTTACAAAAAAAGAAAGTGTAATTTATCGCATCTACGATCATTCTTCTTTATCATTACAGAAACGTTTGGAGTTCTTGCTTCAACTTCTCACAAAACTGGCAGAATTTCATTGCTATTACTGAGATCTCAGCCTAATTGCGTATTTATATTAACGTGCACCTATATATATAATCTACCATCACCGTTTTCCAACTGATTCTTTTGGGCCTCCTTTCAAGGGATAAGCCATAGTTGCATGGCGTAGCGTATTAACAGCAAATTATAGCTACCATGGTGAAAGGACCATAAAACCCAAAGCCATATTTTTATCATCTTTCATTCTTGCAAGAAAAAAGCACAACGAGGTTTGTTGCTTTATATCTTGTGCATAATGAGGTGGGTGTGGCTCCATTTCCGATCCAGTAGTAGCTTAAAAGATTGTTGAAGCATCAAAATAACTTACTAAGTTTTACTGAATAAAGAATAGTTCTTTTCTGATTTCGGATTACTTCATATACACAAATGCAGCGTCATCTAAAAACAACAACACTTACAGATTGAATCAGAATCGGGTTAAACTTGTTGGCTTGAACCAAACGAATATTATTTTCTGAATAACTAAACACGGCTGGACTTATGTTCCGACTAGTTCTGGACCTGTACAGGTTGACTGGTAAAAGATTGTACATACTGAGAAAGAGTATGCAGCTTTCGATTCTGATACTGAATAAGTGAAAAAATTTGTACTTAAATTTTGGTAGAGTTCCGTAAAATGGGGTAAATTGGTTCAATCTTCACTTTCAACTTAAATTTAAACCTTTCCGTTACACATAGAGTATTTTAATGTAAATTTAAGAATGTGTGATAAGCTCTTATAGTTGTTGAATATATTTCGATTAGCAAGTAATTGTTATATTTGGAGAATTAAAAAAAACTATTGGATTCCAATTTTCCCGTTATGGGGATAATAAGTTCGACAGGAGGGTTAATCAGAATTAATAGCAAAGAGTATACAATACTACGTTAATAGCGCAGTAGTGCTTGTCAATGTCATGTTCTGGTTCAGAATATAAGGTTGCCAGTAAATTTATGCATGTAGCATTAAGACCTTGCCACAAGGATAGCAATGCATCATTAACATCTATGATGTCTATATGCGATTACTTTGTCTATCCACTAGAAGAGCTATCTGCTTGTTTGCTATCTTATGGTATAAAAAATTAGAAGTGAGTTCAGCAGTTTTAAATTATTTAATTTATAATATCTCACGAAATTTTTGAAAATAATTTTAATTTTTTTGCAGACTATAAGTATTGTGCTTTTTAAGGCGCGTACCAGGCAAATGCGTCGCCGCCCCAGGCGCCCACAAGATGACAGTCGCGACGTCGCGAATAAGGTCAACTGTCACAACTGGAAAATATGTTCCAAGCCAAAAGAGTCTGGAGTTTTTAATTAGAGAAATGTACTAGTTTAAAGTGAATTTTTAGTTCTATTGTAAAACAAAGTAGCAACTAGAGAGCAGCGCCGGCCCTGAGGAAGAATGAGAAATACGGTCGCTCTATACGCCTAGCGGCAAAGGGCGCTTAATTAGAAACAATTTAGAGCGAAAAATAAGATTTTGATGGCGCCTTTACAGAAGCTCTAGGCTTTGTACGGGTATGTATGTATGTTTGTTTGTATGCAGCGGAGTACACTTGCATCGTTTCAAATTGTGAAAGTTTGGAACAAAGGCCGCTGTATATCACATTTTTCTTGAAAGACTAAAAATTTCAATTGGACAAAGCAGTCCAAATCGCCTTCAAAATTTTTATTGGTTCTTGCCCCCAACATTATTTCAGCAAAGAAATCAATGTAAGCTAAAAAATGTCGGACCATAATTGTAACTGTTTTAAGTTTACTGTTTCAGATTACGATGTGGGTTTTTACATACGAACTTACCAATGTTTGTAAATCAAGCCTATTTCTAGAATTACTGTATAAATTACATTATTAACTCGTAGTCTAGTCCTTATAATTTAAGATCAATTACAATTGATGAGCCGTTTGAAAATTTTAAAATATAACATATTTTATATAAAAAAATATAAATGGAAAACGATTCTTGCACTGTTAAGGTCATAGAAGACAATTTTGAAATTGATAAAAAATATAAAATTTCAAAGTATTTGATTAAAGTATTTATTACAACGGCACAAACACAAGCGTTGTTAAGGTGCGTTACTATACATGTGCGGGATGGTATGGCCATATGCATAAATTAACTGGCTATCTTATTTGCCAAACTCGAACACGACAGTGACAAGCATTGACGCTGTTGCGAAAGGAACTATTCCTTTCCAAGGCGGTAGTGCAATAAAACCGGCCAAGTGCAAGTTGAACTCGCGCACGAAGGGTTCCGTAACATCGTCTATAAAAGAAAATCACGCTTGTTGTATGTATACTTAAATACTTATTTTATGTATTAAGTATTTATTTTTATTGTTAATATATTATATATCTCCAAATATGTACTTACTTTTTTGAAAATATTCATGTTACTACCTGTTTATTAAGATCGATTAAAAAATTACTTAAAAATTACGTTTGTTATATAATTAAATAAAAATAAAGAGGGTAAAATTAATATTAAAGTTATACTCAACTTTATTTTTATTTAATTACTACTCGTAGCTGACCCAGCGAAAGTTGTTTTGCCATATAAATTATTGATTTACTAATATCGCTATTAAAAAATAAAGGTTGATGGTAGAAGTAAGAAGGGTGAAAATTTTGGGTTGTATGTATTTTTAATGCCACATTTTGAGGTTAGCGCTTGGCGGCGTGCCGCCGCCAAGTATTGCTGGGCAAACAGCTTCTGTGTTGCTATCGGTAATGGTGCACTAGTGAGCGAATTCGTTCGCTTTCCCGCCCCGCACCACGCCCCCTCGTGTCATTGTAAACATCTGGCTGAGTTAAAAGCTGAAGAACAGAGAGCAATATAATTGGCATGAATTATAATTGGCATAGCTCAAAATTTGGAAAGTGATAAAGCAGACCCAATTCCTGTTGAAGTCGAGGAACAAACTGATGACACTAGGTTGGTGAACAAGAAATGTTTGGAAATCCAGAAAACTTTACAAATACAAAGACGGCGTCACCGACTCGTTGGCACAGCGTGCGTATTATGCTCGAAAGCTTGGCACATTGCTGTAACCGGACTGTAATCTGTATAAACGAGATGCTCACTAAGATTGGTCAAAGTACATTAAAATTTACGACGAAGAGACATTTTTTCAGAACTTTTAAAGAAGCCATGGAAATGTTTTCGTTGCTAAAGGCATTGCCTCTAAATTTAGACTTGAATTTAGAGGTAATGCTTTATTGCCTCTAAATTCACGAGTAATTTAGAAGCAAATATTAGAAAAGAAGAAAATTAGAAAAAGAATTGTCGATGCCAGATGACTAATTTTTAATAATTCAAAGATTAAAAAACGTAATGATTTTCAGCCTGAACAAAAGTTTTCCTGTGAATGAAAACAGCCTCTCTGGTCGGTCGTCGTTTTGCTAGTCTGGAAAAGATTGACAACTGCTTAGAAATTCACCAAAACTACTTTCTTGGCTAATGTCGTGAGGAAAATTGTCAAAGACTCGTATAAAACAAAATCTTTGGAACCTGATCCTTCAAAAAGGAATCACGATAGTATACTTCAAAAGCTATATACCTACTTCGATAAGGACAATGAGGTTGCTCAAGAGTGCTGGAGATATTTAGCCGATCGAAAGCTTTAGCAATATCTTAGCTCACACCTAGAGCTTTTTCCCCGCTCTGATATGAGTAAGATAGAGTAGAAGATCGCCTGCAGATCGAGCATGACGAAAGCCATATTGCTTGTCACTGATTAGCTGGTGATCTTTCAGATATCTTAAAAGCTTAGAGTTGACAACATACTCTATTTCTTTTGTAAGCAAAGAAGTTATTGCTATAGGCCTGCAATTAGAGAAGTGCAACCTGACACCTTTTTTGGGAATAGGGTCAATTAGACCAACCTTCCAGATGATGATGCTTTGCCATATATTTAAGACAACTGAAAAAGTTAGCTACAGTATGCAAGACTTAAGCAGGACTGTAGGGATACCATTCGGTCCGTTCGACTTCCGTTAGATTGCGATGACATTTTTTTGGGAAGAGAAGAAATTGACGTTTACATAGTTGCAAGATGGGCGCCTTCACTTCTATCTGTAGGAAATTGCCCTCACGCCGGCGATGTCATGCCGCGCCGGGTACGTTTATTAGCGCGCCGCCACGGCCTTCTTGGCTACGGCGCGGACCTCTAGCCACATTATAAAAAAATAATTTAAACAACCGTTAACCGCCGTGTTGGTCCCAGCCTCCTTTGAAGAATAGGCCAACTGCCGTTCTGCCAGGCAGGTCGTAAAAGACGACCGATTGGCTATCGAGTCACTACCATCGTGGCTACTAGGTGGTAGAGTTCTGCATTGTCTCGCCCGGGTCTGGTACCACCGCCTTACCTATTCCTGCCGCAATAGCGTCAGTGCTTGTCGCTGTCGTGTTCCGGTTTGGAGGGTAAGGTAGCCGATAAACTTATGCATGTGGCATTAAACCTCGCCACATGATAGCGACGCACCATTAACATCTTTGGTGTCTATAGGCGATGGTTGACTTTTTCCATCAGGAGACCCATCTGCTTGTTTGCTATCTTATAATATAAAAAAAAGACAAAATGTCCAAAATTAAAAATAAAATATTAGGGGTGGACAACATTTTTCGTTTAGGGATTTGAAAAATAGATAGTAGCCGATTCTTAAATCTACTGAATATGCATATAAAAAATTTATTTTCGAGGTTTTCTCGAAAATCAGAGCAGCTAGGAGTCTGGCGGAGTTTTGTATTACTACTCCCGTGCCTCGGATGAGCACGTTAAACTGTCGGTCCCGGTTATCGCTAGAAATAGTCGATAATCGTTAGCATGTCGGTAAATGCAGTGATGAAGATCACCACTTTTCTCGCCAACCGACATACCGATGAATCGCGGTGAACTGGAGAAGTCCACAGACGTTCAGTTAACTCTGACTACACCGCAAGGGAACCGGGCGTGATGATACTTTTAAACATGTTCTCCTGTTACAGGTTAATGTAAAACGGTTTGCTTTTATAACTTAAAAAGTTTTGCAAACATAATCCTATGTTTTTATTAGCCTAATAAATAAATTTCCAAAAATACCATGAAAATGTTATGTTACTTATTCGTAACACGACTTTTGTTTAATGTAGGTAATAACTACGTAATGTCGGCGAAATGAAAATACTGGCCCGAATTATTTACACTTATAGAGAGGATTTGTATTTCTGTTTGTAATAAATAAATACATTAGACAGTGCTCTACGATCGAAAAATCTTTTACGCCTCCTTTCTGCATTAATTTAAATTATAGTCTTGCTGGTATATACTGTGTACCAGCAAGACTTATATTCTCCTAATAGTAGAAATAATTTGATAAAGATAAATTCTCACACTTTCAAAATAATTATTTTAGGGTAATGGAAACGATAAAATCGTTAAAATAAGCGCAAATATTTTCCCTTTCAACAGTATAAATAATTCATTATAAATAATGTATTCATTGACTGTCTCGTGGTCTAGAGGACAGGCCATTCGGCTCTAATTATGAGATCCCGGGTTCGATCCCCGGGTCGGATAAAAGTGTTATTAAGGTTTTTTCGATGTATTTCTCGTAAATCTAAAATTCCAGTAGCAGCTAGGAGTCTGGCGGGTGGTATGGTATGGTATGGTACCACTCCCGTGCCTCGAATGAGAACGTGATATGCATTTTGTTACCGTGACTAATAGGTATTATATTCATGCCAAATTACAGCTTTCTAGTAGGTGCTAAGGATCTTTAAGATAGACTGCGGACGGACGGACGGGCTACGACGGGACTATAAGTTCCTAGCTTACTTTCAAACCCTCAAAATTTACTTATACATATAAGTACTTTTAGGCTTAGGTAATTTTAAGCGAAATAGTAAGAGCTTATTTTATGACAGGTAAAACAGTTGGGTTTATAACGGCCTTCCCACCAGGCAAATCTCTATTCAAGAAGGCCGATAGCCTAAACGTGTCGAATATTAGATGCAATACCTACAACCTGAAATAATCTAACAGTATTTTAAATGTATATGTTAAAGAACAAGTAATAAATAGTGACATTTTTCACAATGCCCGCGCGTTATAAATAATGGCAAACAACTTAGGGCGAACTAATAACAATAATTTGAACTTCCTTATTTATCACATTGCCTCGACGCGACGTTATGAATATTTCCATATGGTTTTCGGATAATCTCATACATACCTTACATAGGTATATTGCACAGGCTGCGGGGTTCTAAGTTTAAGCAAATTGCCAAAGGCAAATTTTATTGTTGATTATTTAAATCGTATCAATGTTAGTTATAAAATTCTACGTCGACGATGGTCGACGGAGCCCCGGACGGAGCTCCAGGCTTGGAATTTATAGCCAATCCAATGAGGCAACCTAACAAACCTACCTAATTCGTATTTATGTCAAAGGTCGGATAATATTCTTTTTTTTATATTACCTAGCCATTAAAACATAAAATATTTAAGTAAGCAATATGCCCCTGCCCAATAGGTGACGAACGTTATATATAAAGCCGGGTCAAATTGACTATTATTATTTCTGTAGTTGTTACCACATGTCCTTTGATATTGGCTATATATAAGTCCGCCGTGTGCGTTGCTTCGCCTAGTCACACGTGTTCTATTCTTTTCGGGGACTCCCCCGTACTTTTGTCCGGTCCGCTTTCTGCATGTCCTCGGTTATTCGGGTTACTTTTTGTACTCGGTACTTTTAATCTATCGCTTGCGTTACTCGATACAGTTGTAAGTGATCTATTTTAGCCGACAAAAAAGTCCGCGGACAAAAATCCGTCGTCTGCGCAGGCTATGACGAATATTGAATGAATAGATTTTTTTTAGGTAAAAACAGGTATTTATGCGTCATTGTTTAATATTAAATAATGACGCTATTCCTGCCGTAATAGCGTCATTGCCTGTCACTCTCATTTTCCGTTTTGGGGGATAACGTAGCCAACAAACTCATCTATTTGGCATTATCCATATCCCCCGAGTTGGTCTGGCTCACTTTTGAAGAATATGACTATGTTATATAGATCAAAGAGTATACAATACTACGTAAGAATATAGATAGTGAAGAATTTATTAATATGAATAAATTCTATTATTAATAAATTCTTCACTATCTGCCATTGCGCCAAGCAGTACGTAAAAGGTGAACGATTGGCTATATATGTCACATGTGACTACTAGATGATAGAGTTCCGCAACAACTCACCTGGGTAGTATCACCACCTTACATATTCCTGCCGCAATAACGTCAGTGCTTGTCAATGTCGGGTGCCAGTTTGAAGGGCAAGATGGCTGGCAGACTTATGCATGTGGCATTACCATCTCGCTACACAGCCAGCAACCCAACATTAACATCTCTAATGTCTATAGGCGAAGGTTTCTCTTTCCATCAGGAGCACCATCTGCTTGTTTGCTATCTAATGATTTATAAATATTTGATAAATATTGAACCTCACGAGTCTAACATCGCACCTTCACTCCATCCGCGCACTTAACTGGATGCGCATTTCAAAGCGATTTCTTAATTTGTCAGTGTATACTTGCATTTACTTCACTACATAATATAAAACAAAGTCGCTTTCTCTGTCTGTCTATAGGGCCAGACAGAGAAAGCGACTTATACATAGGTACGCTTAAATCTTTAAAACCACGCAACAGATTTTGATGCAGTTTTTTAAATAGATAGATTGATTCTTGAGGAAGGTTTTAGTATATAAACCTTTCCGATATTCCCACGGGAACAAAAGCTACGCGGCTGAAACCGCGAGCAGGTCGCTAGTCTTCTATGTGAGACTTCTCGCCGTGAGTCTGGATGGGCCTTAAGACTGCTTTAGAGACACGTATTTTAGATAAATACTGTTGTGTTTTTCTCTCATATACGGTTACTTTATTTTGTTCTGCGTACGGCAATAACGGAATAAAACTAGTATCATTTTATTATACATTTATTGATAATGACAGCAATGGTTGACTCGAATTTGCTACTTGGCAAAAATATTTCCCACTAAGAAGTGAACTATTTTGTATTTAAATATTAAAATCTCTTCATGTTTACAATAACTGACGCAACCATCTATGCTACCAAGTAGCTGCCTAAACTATTCCTTATTCGCTTTACACAATAAAAGAAATAGAAATACAATTGTGATCTACAATTTTATATTACAAGAGAAATCAGGCAAACCAATTCCTACGCTAAGATGAATTGTGTCAAAATATTTTATATAACATATACTGCTCAATAAATTGACTGCAATAAATACACGATAATTATAAAAATAATAAACTATTTACCTACGACTAATATTAAAACAAAAGCACAGCACATTGTCAGCTTATTACTATAAAACAAAATAAGACCATGTCAGGTAGGTCTATTAGCCTAAACCCAGGAGCCCTAATGCGTACCCCTCGATTTTATTAAGCTATTGCCATTCTATCAATCACCTTGCCCATCTACGAGCTACTGGACGAAAGCACATCGAGAATTTCAAAGACACCCTAATACATTTTGATAACATTTCATTAAGACTTCAAAGACTACACATTGAGCTGTCCTAGTCAAGGCCAAATTACATACAAATTGCTATACTTAAAAACCGAAATGCAATATTAAAAAATATCTTTCTGATAGCGTCTTATCCGTAAACACGGCAATGAATGCAATAATGGAATGTATTAAGTACAGTTTAAAAGCCTTTTATATAGTGCGGTAATTTGTATTGTATGATTCTAAAAAACATGATGTCAGTCGAGGTTAGGGTGGACATTTAGAAAACACATATCCTACACTTTTGAAAATATTTAATTAGAATATTCAAAAAGCTGCACTAATATAACGTTTTAATTATAAAATCATTCTCAAAACTACTACCCAATAGTAGGGAAACCACTTTAAGTCCGTACCACTCGTAAATTGCGAGAAACGTACGCTAAGTTACATTATCAGCACATACGGGACGAATATTACTCCTCGAACAGCCATTATCTAGTGAGAGCGTAGTCACCGTCCTATAGTAATTAGCATTCAAGACGACCAAATACTAAAAAAATCTAAGAAGTCAAATATAAATTCAACCAATTCAACTATCTTACTCAAATTAACAGAACACTAATATTACGGTTTTGAAACAATAAACTGAATTATGAAATTAGAAAAATAAATATTTTAAATACCAAATCGTATATTTTTTAGTTTTGAATTAAATTAATCAACACGTAATACGTAGTCAAACACTCGGAACTAAAAGTCGCTGCCGCAGTGTACGTACCAACGATAAATCGCAGCGATGGATCTGTAAAAAATCTTTGGTCGAGTTTATAATTGATAACTTTAGATGTCTGTTTGGTCAGTGGTCACCTTGTTCGTCGCTTGCTATATTACGTTGACTGTAAAATATACTAGCGATTAACGGCTTGCAGACACATCCAATCAGCGTTAATTTATCAAGTGCATTTAAATTGAATATATTTCTTAGTATATGATTACTTATAAATGAATATTATACAATATTGTGAACAGGAATGACTGCATGTGGTTGTCTAAGGGATGACAAATCTTAACTAGTAAATAACGAGGCGATTTTATTCTATTTGTGTACTCTTTAATGTACTTATAAATAACATTACTAAGAGGATGGAATATACATTAGGTGAGCTACTCGAGGCCACTTCGATCTGAAAGCAGGCCAATATGGACATACCTTAACATAATGATTACACGAACTACTCTGCAATATATTTTTGAAATAAAGCGGACTCTTACAAATACACATGTTGTTACTTTTATTAATTTTAAATTTTAATTTACATTTTTAATTTAATTTAACTTACATTAAATTTACTATTAATACCGGTTCATTAACAGGTAGGTCATGCTGCTGTGTTTTTTTTTATTTGGTGTTAGCTCCGTTATATAAAATGATTACAAATTAATAAAACATCACCCGAAAATCTCATTGTAAAAATTATGCTTAAATTATATAATAAATTTATGTTTAATAAAACAACACTTTTATGGGCAAATTAATAAATAATTTTATTCCAATGATTTGATTATGGCAAGCACAAATAATTATTGGCATTCACCTCTTACAATCTACAGTTACAAAATTAATTTAATTTTCTATTATGCGTCAAATATAACTAACTGTAAATTATCACAATGTTTTTGTCAACACGGCAATTTTTTCAACTAATTCATTAGCCAATTGTAATATAGAGCTCAATTTAAAATAGCTACACATTAAAATTAGCTATACATTAAAATTGAAATAAATCTAAAAACATCCTAGAATAATTGTGACTAATATCTTTCCGAAACTACCTCAAAGCGTCTAAACGTAAGATTTTTCAAATTTACTGGTAAACTGATCCATCAAAGTTTTCATAAACGATCATATTGTATGGGTTTATCATACAAAATTTTATGTGATTCTTTATTTTTATAAGTTTTTTGTTTAAAACAATAATTTATAAGCTTGGCAAGCCTTAAGTCCATGTCACGTTTAAATAGTTTCATGAAACTTATTATCAATATTGCACCAATTATAAGATTAAAAGTGCATTCAATTTTTTTTAATATTTTTCAATTCATTATATCCATATCAATTTTTAATTCATTATATAAAAAGGACCTTGATAATTGTGGAAAAATTCAACAAAATAACAATATGTATAGACAACAATTATACAAATGTTTGACAAAATTTATTTAATCATATAAATAACTAATAATAAAAAAATAAAGAATTATAAGCCGTGCGATTATAAGAGTCCACTGTATTTATTATATTCCAAATTATTATACAACGCTACGTTTCACACCAAGTGAATATACAGTTCTATCGATTATTGTTCGATGGATGGAAATATTATATTTAGGACAAATAGATTGCTTTATGACTTTTCAGTGTAATAATATACAGACCGCGAAAAATGTCTACAAACATTTATTTTTACATTATATTAACTACACAACCTAATCGATATTAGACGATGGCACAAGTGACAGGACTTTACCCTAAATAGTGAAAACTAATAGGAAGTATGTAGCCAATGTACAACATTAATGATTACGTATAGTTCGCGAACTCGCTTGTCACTTGCGCCACAATTATGTCAACATTTGGGCATTTAGTCCGTTATGGCATGTGTACTAAGTACAAGTCTTTTTAAGGACGAAGATGTAGTACTGGACGATTTTTTATTTCATAGAAAATTAACGGGTGAAAATATAAAAATTGAGTCCCTTGGCAAGAAACTATCACAACTGGCAAATGTGAACTTCACACTGAGCAAATCGTCTTCTAAAAGGAATTTTTATAAATTATGTCTTTAATATGAAAAAGAAAAATGCTGGATCAACCAAAAATGCTTTTAGGAACTTGTAAAGTTAAACCAGGGTAGGTTTAAACGAAATCAGGAATTTGGGCTTATAGTCAATCCTTTTAATAAAACAATATGTAGAGGTAAATTTAAACTGATATATAAGTAACGAACTTCGTTGCGATGTTTTCCCATACTTATACACTGAAGTTAAATCCATTCCTAAATTAAGAAAGCACAGAATATATCTAAAGATTACATATAAATAACATTTATACCACAAACTATACAATAAAAATTCTATACAAAAAATCCATCGTATCAATCACAATAATTCATTGGTTATTAAAAAATTAAATTATTCAATATAATACACAATGAACACTAAAATATTTACATTAAAATTAAATAAACTGAAATCACATGATTTAATAACGTCAAATTTATTTACACAATTCGTAGTCGACAAATAAAATAATGATATAAATGCTACCAACCCGAAATGTCCGTTCTCATCAATTTATTGCTCGTGTCAATAAATGCGAGATAACATTTCTCTCATACTAAGACACTTCGTTGATCCAACTCTTACATTCAAAATATGACCTTATTATTCACAATGGCAAGCTGAGAATATGCATTTGCGACATATTTCACTTTGAATACGATTTAGGATATCAGTTTTTATTGTATTATACCTAACAAAAAGCAGCCACCATCGCCAACACTATTCACAACATACAAAACTATTTGTAAATGATTCGTACGTCGTATTCGAACACCTTAAAGGATAAGGCGTCAAGATGGTGTACGTATGTACGATGCGTACGTACGATGTCATTCAATACGTGCTATGTTTTTCACTCAATACTCAATCGTACTAACGTTCCACACGTCCGTTGCGCCCGATATGGATTTTTAGGCAACGGAAAATAAAAAATGTATTATACGGATTTAAGAGTCGAATACCATGATTTTGATTGCAAAAAGTAAACATATTTTAGCCAAGTTGAGGTTTTATACATAATATATTACATTTTTGAGGATAAAGAATGCACTGCTCATTGCTTGAACGTATGCGCGTCATTGAGACGTCCGCCATTTTCTTGGTGGAGGTATGCTTACAATCATTATTAAATGACGTTTGTTTATACCCGTGTAACAAATACAAATCCCTTAAACATATTTTAAAGATTGCTGTTATCAACAAATAAAGGTATTATCTCAGCTTTCTCACTGTGAACTAAGTCAATGTGTCAATAACATTATCATTACAGATAAAAATATACATCAATTTAGGCGTGAATTAAAAACTTGAATCACCGAAACGTATATATCACGTGCCAAAACAAAAATATAAAAACGTGATGTCAATATAAAAAAATACGTTAAGCACCATTACAACAGGAGAAAAGAATCTATGAAGCCGAGGTATGAAATCATGGACGCTATGTAAAATTCGGTCCGATGTCTCGCCGGGGACGAGTGGAATACAGAACGTGTAAAATACGGACGATAAGAGTACCAACTAAATTTATTTGCTTCTGGTTTTAGTACCAACGGCGTTTATGCTGTCCCCACGACTCCGTGATCTGTGTAGATTTTGTAGGCCTTCACCTATGGAAAAAAATCAAATTATTCTATCATAAGCTTTGTTAATTTTTTAAAGGCAATGTTTATTCATATATAAATATTTTGTACGTATTATAATATAATAATACGTAATAATACGTAATAAACGATAATTCAAAAAATATCCTACAAAACTTGTAACATCCATTCCTATTTTTATGGAGTAACATTAATTGCAGGTGTCGTAATAATTTGCATTGCAGTAATTGGAAGTGTGTATAAAAATAAGGAAGTCTAATAAATTATCCTGTGTCTAAAGTACTGAGTTTCTTGGATTAACTTTTTTATGTATGATTTAAAAAATATTGCCAAGACAATGTGTCAATTTAATGGATTTCATTTCGGCACTCTTTTTTTATAAACAAACTTTTTAACTTAGGAGAGGATTATCTATCTGCTAAGCCTCCACCAAATATAATCCGGGTTTGTAGGGCAGTAGAAAAAATCGAATAAATCTAGTTAGTCCAAAATGTCAGATTATATTTTTTGTTATTATTACATTACTAGCTGTTGCCCACGACTTCGTCCGCGCGGACTTCGTTTATTCCGCACAGCTCCTCACCCTTAGGTGATAGCGTGATAATATGTAGCCTATATGTTGACTCGACCTGTTAGTAATAGTCATGCAAAATTTGAAGTAAATCCATGCAGTACTTTTTGAGTTTACCCCGGACATACATACAGACAAACAGACAAAAATTCTAAAAACTATATTTTTGGCTTCGATATCGATTGTAGATCATGCCCCAAGTATTATTTTAAAAAAATATTCAATGTACAGTTTTAACTTTCCTACGATTTTATTTTATGTATATAGATTTCCATCAATATAAAAGAAAATTCAACCGCGCTCGAAAATGTCAAGACAACTTTTTGTAACTTTGTGACCCTCCCACTCATTTACGTCACACACAAATTGTCAGATTTTATAAATTTTTGTATACAATTAATTCACCACAACTTGTGTGTGTGTGCGTGTGTGAGTACGTGTGCGCGTGGGTATATGTGCGTGTGCGTATGCCTGCGTGCGTGCGTGTATGTGTATGCCCGTGTGTGTGTGTGTGTGTGCGTGCGTGTGAGGTGCGTGCTCACCCTTGCCGGCGGCGCGGCTACGCTCGGCATCGCGGAAGGCGCGCGCGCTCTTGCCGCGGCGGTCGGGCGCCAACTTGTCCGCCCGCACGAAGATGCCGTGCCGCGGCCGACACGAGAAGTACCGCTTGCCGCCCACGCAGCCGTCGTTCTTGCCTGGACACACCATCGCAATCGCAACGTGCCCACAAAACGCATAATCATAGCTACAAACAACCACTGTGTAATATCGTTTTGATAAAATTAAATCCAGCTTTGTTCACGCTCAACGTAACCCGAAAAAAGCAAAATTCAAAGAAATCGATACTATTAATGAAATATAATACTGGCCAGTGACGAAAATTGTTCTGAAAAAGATGGTAGTAACAAATTTATAGCATATCGTCTAGGTTTGTGCTCTAATGAAAAATCCAAATGTATGATCTCGAGAAGTGGCCCACTCGAGCCGCCATTTCAGATGAAATTTTAACATATTTTTTTTAAATATGATAACCTCAATATTTAGGGCGGCTTGCACCAAAATGCTTAAATCATTTTAAGTCACTAACATAGATAAATAACTGGTCTCGTGGCGCTTGACAAGATACCGCACTATCTAAAAACAACAACTCCGTGAATGCGGCAACTCAATATTGTAGTGTGCGTGACATGACAATTTGCAAATGGATAACAATGAGTAGTGTGCTCTTAGAGCTTGCATTGTGATTGACTGAATCGGTTACGCCAGTTTCGACGTAGTATTTGTTGCCGCATTTGACAAGAACGTCGGCGGTATCTAGTCAAGCACAGCGAGACCAATTATTTATCTAAGGTCACTAAATACGTTTAAAGTGACAGCTTTTAAGGCGTTTTGATATTTGCTAAACATGTTTCCTTAAACACTTAATGCATTTAAGCATTTTCGTGCAAGCCGCCCTTAGTGTCATATGTTTCAATCGTTATTTAAATCGTTGAAGTATTGTGTTGAAAAAAAATAGATTTTAAAACAGAGATTAGCTTCTTTCATCCAAAATGGCGGCTCAAGGGGCTACTCCTCGAGTTCACAAATCAGATTAGTCATTAGAGTACATATCTAAATATGATATTTAAAAAAATGTTACTACACCACCTTTTGTGGGCCAAATGCCTTTTTTTCATCTCTACTGACAGGCGTATAAATCGTTCCGTAGGTAAGTATTTCATTGTTTAGTTATACCCTCACGATCAATTTACATTGACGCGGAGTCAAAGTTAAGCGACGTGTCCTAATCTTTAACTTAAAATTATATTCATCATTATTTCCATTAGGTAATGTACAAATTTATGTTATGAAGCCGCTCGACCCAACAAAGCATCTACGTGCGAAAATGTGACACCGGTAAACAAAGAACGTGATAGGAAGAAATTATATCCATTCATATGTATAGGAATAAGCCGGCGAGATAAGGATAAAAATAAGGATGTGGATTAGGGTATAAATAATTGCGTCACTGTGGGTCGACCCTGAAGGAAGTGAGACTGACCGGTGGGCGCGTCCAGCTCGACCCCGACCCACAGGCCGGCGGCGAAGTGCGTGGGCCCCACGAACGCCACCACGCCCGTGCTGCTGGACAGCCGCAGCAACACGCTCTCACCCACGCTCAGCCACTCCGGACACGACATGCTCGACGACTCGCTGCTCTCCTCTGAAAACATTACTAATTACTCAACACACTAATCACTATTACACAACATTTACCACATTCAAGCTATCTTATATATTTTTTTATTTTATAGCATACAAAACTAGCAGGTGGTTTTTTGACGTAATCACAATTGCTTATATATACTAAAAATGTTAATAGTGCCATGCTATCTATGTGGCGGAATGGGAAACCCACTTGTATAAGTTTACCGACAAGCATAGACATTATTGCTGTAGGAATAAGTAAGGCGGTCGTATCAGACTCGCACGAGGATTTATTGAATTTTATCACGTAAGTAAGTAGTCACTATGTTGACATGTATCACACGTGGCTTTTTAATAAAAGGCGAGAAAACATGTGAGTATTTTAGTGGATCGGAGCATCAAGGTCGTTCACATGCTCAGATGCTATTTGTATATTTGTATACACAGCTCAAATAGCTCAAGCTATTTGAGCTGTGTATACAAGGTCCTTCTAAAATAAGTGATCATATTTCTACCCAGCGTTCAGTATGTCTAACCTGAAAATGAATGTAATTCAGGTGGCTTTATGATTTTTACGATCAAAATATCTTTACACCTTTATCCATTAAATAATCCACTTTGGGGTTATTTACCACGTATGCACAAAGGCGTAAATCGTAATGAGAAAGTATATTTTGATTCAAGGATCAAATTCCTTGGCTCTAGCCAAGCAAATAGCCACAGATGTCTATATCTGTGGTTATTTGCTTTTTGAAGGACCTTATATATATGAGTATCAATGTTCTTTTCAATCCATCATTGATGGATCTTGTATTATGATGGACCATAATAGATGCGTGTGGTCTCACCGTCTCCGATCCGCTCGGTGGAGGAGGCGGGCGTGTCCCGCAGGTGCGCGGGTGCGGAGGCGGGTGCGGAGGCGGGCTCGACTGCGGAGCGCGGCCGGCCGCCCGGGAACGAGGCGCGCGCCGCCGCCCGCGCCGCCGCGCCCGCGCGCCGCCGCACCACCTGCGCCACACACACACACACACACCTCACATGACACGCGTCGCACACGTGTTTTGTATGCACACACACTATCGGAGTGAAACTTATAAAGAATCGTTGTCATTTGAAAACTCGATGAAACGAAAATGTGACGTCGGTAAACAATAAACGTCCTATCACGTTTGTTGTTTACCGGTGTCACATATTAAACGTGATAGGAACAAAACATATCCATCCATGTGTGTAGAATTAAGCCGGTAAGATAAGGATAAGAATAAAAGTGTGGATTAGGTTATGGATATGGATAAAGGAGGAAAGAGTTAGGGCTGTATAAGGACAAGGACACGGACAGGAACAGGGACAGGGAAAGGGGCAAGGGGGAGGGCAAAGGCGAGGAAGAGGGAAAGGAAGAGGGCGAGGGCAAGGGCAAAAGCAAAGGAAAGAACAAAGGCAAAGGAAAGGGCAAGGGCAAGGGAAAGTGTAAGGGAAAGGGCAAGGGCAAGGGCAAGGGCAAGGGAAAGGGAAAGGGAAAGGGAAAAAAAGAAATAAATTTTTTTTGAAAACAAAGAGAAGATATTTTTTAATTTTTCAAAATAGTTATGGAAGCTCCAGAATTTTCTGAGGTAAAAATAACCTTATTTTGTATTAATAATAACCTTGTTTTTATAACTAAAAAACGAATTGAATTACAAAATTTGATGAATTTTTGTTGTTGGGCGGCTTTGTGAAAGCTTCCGATAAGTTTGTTTTCGATTTAAAAAAAATAATAAAAAATGAAAAAATAAATATTCTATTTATTACCATATGCAGGTAATTTGACGACAAATAATTTTTTGTTTGGTACATGTCATAAAAAAAAATTCAACGCAGAGATATCCCTAACTAATTTCTGGCTGGCACTTTCAGGATCATATAAACCGTTGGGAATAGTGAGGCGCGTCCTTGTAGATTGCAGGTTCTGTATTAGTAATGTAGTTGAGGGTGGTCACCTTCCCGGCGGGCAGCGCGGTGTGCGTGTGGTCGCTCGGCTCGGCGGCGGGCTCGTCGCTGTCGCCCACGGACGAGTGCGCGTCCCGGCTCGACTGCTCCGAGCTCACCGACTCCGTCTCCGCAGACCCTGACACATCACAATATTCTAACTACCTTACTCTATAGTAGTTACTGGTTTCGATTCGGAACATGAGCTCCCGGACTTGATTCTGATGGAAAGACAACCATCGTGTATAAACACCAAAGGTTACATAGTGAGTAGCTATCCGAGTAGCAGACTACCGGTTACGTTACCCTCCAAACTGGAACACGACAATGACAAGCAATTGCAGCAGTAATGGGTAAAAGGCGGTGATACCAGACCCGAGAAAATCATTGCGGAACTCTACCACATAATAATTACGATAGAAGTAACTCGTATAGACAGTTCGACTGCCTGGCAGAATGGTAGATCGTCTAATCTTCCAAAATGACCCGGACCAATACAGGAATAATTATTGTAGAGTTGTAGACTTGAAAATTGCAATAGCAGCTTAGAGTCACATAATGATGTATCATATAACTGTTCGGACAAAGAATTCGACTTTTAGTCGACTTCTGCCGCCCCTCACTTTCTCCACTGCTGAAACCGGATGGGGCGCTAGCTCACACTTCCGTAGAGAAAGCGAACCTAATAGCTACTCTATTCACGGAAAACTTGCGTCTAGATCCCACCAACGCGAAACCTCCCAGTTTACCTGAATGTGAGGCTAATATGCCAGAAATTCGAGGTTCTTAAAACGCTGCAAGAATCTGGATGTGAATAAAGCCGGTAGTCCTGATGGGACTATCCTGATGGGACTATGGCTAGCAGAGTACTTAAAACCTGTACGCCTGAACTCGCTCCTGTGTTGACACGCCTCTTTCGCCTTTCGATGAAGACTGGAAAACTACCGAAAAAACATGGAAGCTTGCCAACGTGCAGCCTGTGCCCAAAAGAGGCAGTCGTGCCGACCCCTCCAACAATAGGCCAATTGCAGTCACGTCCATACTCTGCAAGACTACGGGGCGTGTACTGAACAATAGGCTAATGGCACACCTAGAAGCGAACGATCTACTCAGTAACGCCAATATAGGTTTCGCCGAAATCGGTCTACTGGGGATCTTCCAGCGTATGCCACCTACATCTTGAACGTGGCCATCGAAAATCATGATGAAGTACTAGCTGTCTCCCGTGATATCTCGAAGGCCTCTGACAGGGTTTGGCATGATAGTCTTATTGGCAAGCTTCCATCGTATGGTCTACCCACTGGTCTCTGCACCTGGATCTTAGAATTTCTGAGTGGCCGGTCGATAAGTGTAATCGGCGATGGCTGCTCATCCGACCAGATGGCTTCAAGGATCAGTTCTCTCCGCAACTCTATTCCTGCTACACATTAACAATCTGCTGCTGAAGCCAGGAATCTATAGGTACCCAGACGATAGCACTGTTGTGGAGAGTTACGTATCCAGCGCGCGGGCCAATACGGCAAACGACCGCTCTCTCAGAGAGGCGATGGTCGATCGTATAAACCTGTCCTTACAGGCAGTCTCCGATTGGGGCGATGCCAATCTGGTCAAGTTTAATGGGACTGAGACCTAGGCGTGTCTATTTTCCGCTAAATGGAGTCCATTCCACCTATCTCCGCCTTTCCAGGATGTATCCGTGCCGATAACTGACCACCTCGAGCTCTTTGATATTACCTTAACGACTACTCTGAACTTTGGTTTGTACATCGAATCAAAAGCCCAAATTGCCTTAAAAATCTTGGTATTCTGGCGAAGGTGAGACAGTATTTCAGCCCGGGACAGTTGCTCAACCTTTATCAAGCACAAGTCCGTTTGTCCATGGAATATTGCTCTCACTTCTGGGATGGATCCGCCAAATACTAGCTGGAGACACTTAAGGCGATAGAGAGGCGTGCCAAGATGCTTATAAACGACGCTGATTTGGTAAACACAAACATCAGAGCCTCGCTCATCGCCGCAGAGTAGCTAGTTTATCGGTTTTTTTATCGGGTACAATTTAGAGTGCGCTGCGAAATTGCAAGACTTAATTCCGCCATCCCTGTTTTTCTATCGATCGTAGAGGCGCACAGATTCTAGGCATCGCCATATGGTGGACGTTTCACGTACCATAAAGCGGTTCGACTCGACATTCTTCTTTCGAACCGCAAGGGACTCGAACATGCTTCCTGAGTCTGTGTTCCCCGAGTAGTACTATCTGGAGACCTTCAAGAGAAGAGTGAACAGGTACCTTCTAGGGAAGCGCATCCCATCTTAGGCCGCATCTTAGCTTACCACCAGGCCAGATCGTGGTCAAGCGTTCCCAAATAAAAAAAACAAAGAAGTAAAACAGTTGACCCCCGTTACTACTTATAACAAATTATAGTAAAGCTAACAAATTCGGCTATAGAGATCATTACCCACTTCTTCAAGCGACAAACCCTAGTAAGCCAGGAGCATGTTTGAATATTCAGCTAATTTCATCCACTCCTATAGAAAATCAACATGATAATCATCAAATCAAATCAAAAATATTTTCTTTAAATTAACCTTTACAGGCTCTTTACATATATTGATACAGGATTGGAAACCCAGACACGCGCATTTTTTTAATTTCAAAAACTAAAAATGGCATACTATCATATAAAATTAAATTTAACAGGATTGAAATAGAAATTGCTTAAGCGATGTTTTACCGAGAAAAATCTCTGTAATTGCACGACTCCTAATTTTGACATTCCAGTGCTTTAGAAGTGCACATAGAATTGTCGGAGTCCCATTTATCGCAAAAAATGAGTGACAATTGTTACAAGTTAGTAAAATTAGGCGATGGGAATCACCACTAATCTCAACAGCCAATGAGTCGTGGTCATTGATATAAAAAAACCCAAGATACACAATTAGTGTCTCAAAAACGTCCACCAAAAATGAGCGCACAATTTTAAATTGTGCGCTCATTTCAAATAGAATCGCGTCGGTCACAACACTGTCAATTTTATTTCTTTTCGTACATTGCTTTGTAAAAATAACTATAAATCTTGCACTTTAAGTTGGATATGCAAAGACATATGTTTTTGCCAAATCTATAACTACTTAAATGAAATTAGGGACACTTTTGAGTGTCAGATTTGTTCGGGACTGTGCATCTTGGGATTTTTTATATCAATGGTCGTGGTAGAGAGTTCGTTTCAGTCTACCTACTCCGTAAGAGTACTGGGGTGATGATATAAATTTTCTCTTTTCTTAATTGTAACATTTTTACTTTCATCAAACTGCCTTATGCTTTAGTGGTGGTGTCTCAACACCACCAAGTCTCGAATAAACAAGCATAGTTGTCGTTAAAGATTATGTCAAGAGACCTCCGGATGTCATTATAAAATACGGTGATTGGAACCACCATCCATTTTGTCAACCATCAAACCGGTATAGTTGTGAGCCAGCAAATCTATTATCGTTCGATATCTCACTCTATCTACAACGCAAAAGAACCGGATTGGTTATACTAAATCTAGTATTTACAAGCAACAAACAATCACCAAAATAACATTAACAAAAGATATGCATCATACTTACCAAATGACGTGTCATGTGTAGTATCATGAGTGTCTCCATTAACTTGAACAGGCTCAGACTTGTTTGAATGACTAGATAATACAGAATTATTCTCCACCGGGATAGCACCCAAAGGATCCAACAATTGACCCGTTTCTTCTATTGCCTCACAGTCCCGCAAGAAAGGATTTATCCTATTCCTCGAACCGGGTGTCAATACTGGAGTTTTGACTTTTTCATACGTAGAATCTTCCAATTCATTCTTTGATTCGACAATTTCATTTTTTAGCTCAGTTATATCGCTTCTCAATTCGCTAATTTCGTTTCTTAGGCCTGCCATGGAGTTTTTCGTCCGGCTGAGATGCGTGTATTCCATTGTTCTGTCGAAGTCAGGGGTATCGTCAACTGACATGCTCCTTATTGATAATGTGTCGTCATTCGTAAGATTTGTAGTTGAAACCGCTTGTGAACCTAAATAAAACAAACATCTTCAATCTCAGTCGAAAATCGACTTTTTCATGATGTCTAAGGGCCAATTTTATCAATATTACCTCAAAACGCGTTCAGAACTCAGTTCTACGGAAACGAGTTTACATGTCAGTATTACACTCGATTAAACGCGAAGTAATTTCACCAGTAAAACATAAACACGTTCACGAAAACTGAATTCACACGCCATAAACAGTAAAATGTATGAAATAGCTGACAAAGTTGTCATCGAATTGACGTTTTTAGAGTTCCGTACCTAAAAGGTAAAAACGGGACCCTATTACTAAGCCTCCGCTGTCTGTCTATCCGTCTGTCTGTCATAAACCGCAACTGTATCCCAAACCCGTGATAGCTAGAAAGCTGAAATTTTCACAAATTATGTATTTCCGTAGCCACTATAACAACAAATACTAAAAAAAAATATTAAGGGGGGATCCCAATAAACGTAATTTTCAAGCAATTTTTTACTCGATTTTAATAAACAGGTAGAAATTTGAATAGGGATTGTATGGGACCCTTCGTTCGGGAATCCCACTCACACTTGGCCATTTTTTTATTTGTATTGATTAATAGGGAATACGCTATTATTTGTGAATTTATGAAAATAATAAATATACTATTAATTTCACAGGCAGACTATTATACAAATCTATATAAAATCAAGTAGATGTTCCTACATGTCTTTAGCACCTACGTGTTTGAAGGAAACTCTAATTTATCTTCAATAGATTCCAAAACAGACAAAGCTCTTGATTTTGTGAGACGAAATCTCACAAAAAAAGTCTTTGACATCAAACATCAAGAGTATTAAAATGTTCTCTTTCGCGTATCCATCTGAGACGGCGAAATATAAACTCATCTTCATCAAATTATTGTCAAAAGCTAAGATTAATGCTCGTTTCATCGTACGTCAATAATAGGTAAATATGTATAAACAAAATCGATAGTAAAGTAGGTATTTTACAATTCTATGTTATAAAATATAAACAATAAACATATTAGACATTAAACTGATTTTCTTTTATCATTATGACATTGATAGCTCTTTAAACGTTCAATTAAGCTAAACGCAGAAAATCGCAAGTTCAGGATTTGAACTCGTTTTTGCTTGAACTCGGTTCCGTTTACCTCGATGAAATGCAATTCCAAGCTATGATCGCGTTTAAACATTTAAACTTGTTTTCTATGTCTTTGATCGCGATCAAAATTATCGGTGAAATTGGCTCTAAGTCCAACCATCCATCATCCTGATTTTTTTTATAAATTTATCTAATTACTAAAATAACATTATAATTACAATATATACAAAAACCCACCATATCCACTAGAAGATATTGATGGGGAGTTTTTGTTCGGCATCCTCTCACATGCAAGCTCGTGAAGAGAGTCCAGAGTTTTCGACGTGGGCAAGAAACCACGACTTGATGCTCTCGAACGCGTTCGCTAAAATAAAAAAATAATGGTGTATGTACTGACGAGCCTCATCAAAATGCATTTATTTTTAAATAATATACCCGAAATAAATGTTTCCTATGCTGGGGCCGCACTTGCGTCTATGGTCACAAAGCTTCGTGCAATGACACGATAAATGCAGATGTGACCGGCTATTATCGGCTATTTTCGCATACATTCCGGACTGCTTGTGCCCTAACGCGCATATAATTTCGGGACGATAGACGCAAGTGCAGCTCCAGCACTATAAACTTAATTTATACTATTAATCATTATAATACAGTATAATATTAGACTTTCCATAACAACAAGCACTTGTTGGCTTGTTTAATGTAAAAACGAATAAACTCTGCCCGTATTTACAACTAAGCTGTCAAGCAGAATGCCAAGAAACCTACCCTTTTCAATAACAATACCAATCAGTGCCCTATTATGATACAAGACACAAATTATATTACAAATTCAAAATTGTTGTAACATCGTTATACGTCAAAAACAAACAGTATAGAAAAAAATATGAATATTTACATACACAGATATCTTTACGTCAGATCCCTTACGGCGTAGGCAGAGAGGAACAGGTGCCATACATCACGATACTTGCAGGCATATCTGACTTCCTCCACATTCATCACTCTCTTCATACATACACGCTGGCTACCAAGACTCTTGACACCAACTTCGGACAGTACTCACGTGTAAGTAATACTTACACTCGCGTAGAGTTAGGTAGTGTTCGTTTCTCCTGAAGATGCTTCGGTTTCGAAGTGAAACGTGCGTTGAGTGCGTACATAAATTGTATACTTTTGTGATTGGTACCGGTGTGAAACGTGCTATTTTTGTCCGGACCTTCGGTGAGTCCTATCCATCTATTAAACCGACGTCTTTCTTTTCGGTACCATCGCGGAGGATACATAGAACAGTTCGCGGATAATAGCAAATTTAATTGATTTCACCTTTTTAATAATGGATTTCCACAAAGTAACTCCTGAATCAATAAAATGTTTTGTTAAACTTTCATCTTCTATTATTTTTAAATGCCCGAACCAACAGAGCATTACCTTTCTCATGTTCACACAGACACTTTTGCATAGCCATATTGCATTGAATAGTAGTACCTAACCTCTCTATGAGGTTACTCATAGAGAGGTTAGATACTACTATTCAATCTACTTTATGAGGTCAAAATTTAAAAAATAATGCGTACTGAACAAAACTATTAAAACTAGTTGCATAAAATTATATAAAATATTTACTTGTGACTTAGGAGTAATAAGCTCGTCAGTAGGCGCCGACTCCGGTTCGGAATGTGAGTCTTCGTCGTTTCTTCGTCCCGGCTCTTCATGTAAAGTCGTCATTCGCAAACCTAGCTTTCCACTCGCTGGAGACGCTGTAATCAACCCAAATTGATTTTATCCATTCAAGTTGTTTTAATTTTTTGTTTATAGTTTTTTTTATAAAATTCACTAAGTAGGTACTTAAATAATAAATTTTAATAAACCTAAAAGTTTTTTTGGCAAGCACTATAAAAATTAATAAATTGTAATTAAAAACACAATATCTAGAGAAACAATAAAATAACATTTCCATTTAATACAATACACATTACGCTGAACATCAAGCTTATACACTCCTAATGAGCAGAAGCAAATAAATCAGACCAATATGAGTAAAGAAATTCCACCAGATTCACACTGAACGAGAAATTGTTTAGTGAATAATGAAGAATCACTCGTGTATAGAACCAAAAGTATGAGACAAGTATGAGGAAAAAAAGCTTATCTAATGATTCTACGAGTAATTTTCTAGACGTACACTTGTTTGGTGTCTGCAGTCGCAGAGAGTTCAGGTTCAAATTCAAGTTAAGGAATGTTGGCCGAGCTGCAAGAGAAATTTTAACACTCTTATCAATATCAATATATATAAAACGTATGCATTTCATTAGAAAAATATTATACTTGAATTATAATATAGTAAATTACTTGAAAAAACTTTACAGTTTTAACATCCAATCAGTAAATAAGAATATATTAATTTGCAATGTGAGAGTCATATTACAGACAAAAAAGTTGTAACTGGCTGTGTTAATATAATATTTACACAGTAAATATAAAATTGTACACGGTAACATAATATATCTCTACTGTAATAAACATCATAAAATATGTGTCATTGTGTTGATATATTTATTGTACAAAGTTTTCATTACAAATTATATTAATATATTAAAAATTCAGTGAATATTACATATGTATATATATATTATTTTCTATATTTATACATTATAATCTAATCCATGCGTTGAATACATATCTACCCACATTATGGTGTTTGACAATTTGCTACTTCATCATGCATCGCGCACCTAACACATACACATGTACTATTAATTTCATTGTTCTATCTCTACTTTGGCTATCTACTTACAAAGATTACATGACTGCTCTTCAAGTTTTTAATCTCATAGACAGTGAAAATTTCAGTTAATTATTAAGTATTACGGGCTGCATAATATACAATATTTATTATTCTCCGAGATCACAATTGACTTCCTCAAAAAGTAATCGAAGTGACTATTTAAGCGTTAAATTGTACCCTTTATTATGACCTAGAAAGACAGGAAAAGGAAGGAAAGAAAAATATCAGGGCATGCTCGATTCATGCAAATCAAAGAGACACGCAAACAAATAGTGGGAACACAACGACAGAAGCTAGCTCGATGCTTGAAGCCGTCTCTTGAAGTTGTTGAAACCTTTGCAGTTTCAATGCCAATGCTCAACTTTTATTATGCAGACGCCTTTAGTTATCGCCAATTGTTATCAGCCAATCGCCAATTAAATCACAACCATTTCATGAAACTATGATTTCAATATGATGTTATTACAACATTAACTAGATATTAATTTCCAATCTCGCAATACACATTCGACTAACAATTTTGCCATACATTTGTCATTCCAATTGTTTAACATTTATTGTCAACTCATTACCTGATAGGAACGAGCCTGAAGACAGCGAAGGTTTAGAATACAAAAAAATATATATTAATTTAATTAAGTAAATTTTGTTTCGTATGTTTTTTGCGCGTTAATCTGAAGGGAATTCGGTGATAATTTATTCGGTAATGTTAAATTTAACAGAAAAAAATAAAAAGAATTCCATTCAAATTGGTGAGAATGATCGATAGCGATTAAATGAAAAATTCGTCGCGAGGTTGTAAGGTTTTTGAATAGGAAGCGAAGGTAGAGAGGTAGTGTTCAGAGCGATAGCATTGCCACAAAGCTAGTAAAAAATAAAATGTGAATTGTGGAAACCTTTAGGGTATTACGCAGTGACGTGTGAAGTGTAAAGAATGAATATTAAAATCCGTCTTAAACTCCGTAAAGGTGCTGCAATTACTCGTTAATAATTTCTACACTAATTTTGAATTCTAGTGCACTTTACAAAATGATATTTCTATGCCTTCAGAGGTCTAGATGCACTAGTATCTAGGTGCACTATGATATAATACCTACATTTTAATCATTATTATTTTGTTAAAGAGCAAAATTAGTGCATTAATATAAATAAATATATAATCAGCTAAAAGTAAAGATCAAAGTATTTTTTTAAATAATTAATATACGAACACCATTTTACGTTATATTTAGCAGCTGCTATTTATATATATTACTTTCTATTTACGAATAAGTAAACACTAATCTACTTGCATCCACGCCTAAAAATAATTTAATATTATTTTTGTCAAAAATCATTAATATTTAAGAGAAGATTTAACACAATTTCTTAACCTCATTTAATCATGTCACTTACACGGCTTAAACTTTTTCAAGATATGTGTATATGTTTTATAATTGAATCAGATGAAATGCAGTTTAATGTTATACATAAATATTAGTAAAATATTGAAGGAAGGTGTTATCGTTACCACTACTAATAGATAAAATGACGCTGTTAAAATGTTTCAGCCTAATGCACATTAAATAAGGTTACGTATTAATTTAAATCCTGACACACAGACACACATTAAACTTCTACATACTTATTGAAAGCAATAACTTCAGTGTTTTAGTGCGTATAATTGTCTACGCCATACTCTCATGAATAACCAAAATACATAAGACTTCAATAATTAATACAAAATATAAACGACGCGGTTCCAACAAATTCGACATATGCAAACATCAAATTAGTTGACATTGAAAATTATAACGAATTTGCATGCTACTTTTTTAATAATATTAAAACGTAAAAATAAAAAACACTTTTGATTCCATAATTAATATGAATTATTTTATATGGTTTCTCATGTTAGCTATGTTATACTTTCTTTCGGACACTTTTTCATATTTCAGAGTCAACCTTGATGACAATAACATTAAAATCTACATGATTGAAATACACAAAGTGCCCCGAAACTCAACGTCAATCGGGCACAGGTTAGCCTATACTACAGCCTAAACTATATCAGTTCTGGTAAAAATAAGCAAAAAAAATCTGTAAACGGTTGACGATCCCTGAAACTTCCCGCTAAATTAAGGTATTTTAAGCTCAAAAGAGTAAAAATTACAAGCATAGATTTTTTCAGTTCATACATCAAAAGCTGTATATTTTGGAAACGATTTCAATTCAATTTTTAAGATCTAAAATATTGCTTTAACTAAATAATCGATAGATTGAAAAATTTCGAAGCAATGTCAAAAAAACATTTTTTCCAAAAAATTTCGTCATTGATTTGACCGATTGATTCGACCCAAACAAATTGACCAATTTTGATACAATTAACGGTATTTAACGCAGTTTTTTAAGGAGAAAAGCTGATAAGATTTTTTAGTCAACGGGTGTATTAGCCTGAAAGTTATTTAAAAATATTAAGTTAAGTTTGCTAAAAACAACGTAATTTTAATGTTTGGAAAGCTGTAACTTTTGAAAATCAGATTCGATTTTGATTTTTGAAACGGCATTCGACGTAGTTTTCTTAAAACTAAAATATCGTAGAATACTAAAAAATGATTAATTGAAAAAATTCGAAATTGTGTCAAAAAAACACCTTTTTTGAAATTTATGGTCAACGATTACTCCCAAACAGATAAACCGATTTTGATGAAATTTATACATTATATGTAATTTTTTTAAAAGAATAGAGTTGATAAGTTTTTGTACTCAATCGATACACTAATCTGGAAGTTATATTAAAAAATAGTGTTTCGCCAAAGAAATTTTTGGGGTTTTTTCAAAATTTCTCAAAATCTCCTGGACCTGAACCAAATTGAGCGGATATCATTCGGTTGAAATGCCATCAACCACGTTTCGATCGGTCCAGCCATTCAAAATTGGGACTTTTACATATACACATATGTACACACACACGCACACACACACGCACGTGCACACGCACGCGCACGAGCACGCGCACGAGCACGCGCACACGCACACGCACACACACGCACACGCACACACACGCACACACACACGCACACACACACACAAATCAGTAACTTCTTTATCTACATAGGTAGTGGGAAGTTAAAAATCTGTAAACCGTCTGACCCTGCAGGCAATCTCTAAAACTTTCCGCTAAATTGAGGTATTCAAAGCTCAAAGGAGCATAAACAATACCTAAGCATAGATTTGAGCTCAGAGTTCAAAAATCTGAGTGAGCTCAGAGAGTTCAAAAATCTAAGTACTTAAAATCTACGTCAATTGCAATTTCAAAAATCAAAATTAAATAAGTTTTTAAAAGTTACAACTTTTGAATACTTTGTTGTTTACAGAAAACATACTTTACATTGAACAACTTTTAGGCCAATATACCGATTAAATTAAAAATCTAATCAGCTTTTCTGTCTAATTGTTTGCGTCAAATACCGTAAGTTGAATCAAAATCGGATGATTTATTTGGAATTTATCAATAACGATAATTTTAGAAAAAAATCTGATTTTTTACTTACTTTTTACTTCAACATTTTTCAGTTCATAGATTACGTAGCCAAGAAAACATTTTAGAGCTCAAAAATTGCGTTGAATGTCATTCGAAATATAAAATAGATCATCGTTTCCAAAATATGCAGTTTTTTAAAAAAACTACTGGCATTAATAACAAAATTTAGACTTTCGATCTCTGAAAAAATCTGTTTTTACTCCATTGAGCTTAAAATACCTGAATTTAAAGGAAAGTTTCAGGGATGGCCTACAAGGTGAACCAGTTTTTTTTTAATAAATAAATAAATATTCTAATAAATAAATAAATATTCACGGGACAAATTACACTTACTGTTCTAACCCCAAAGTAAGGAAATTATTTGCTTGTGTTATGGGTGTCAGTCAGCGATACTAATACATAGAAATACATGTATAAATCCTTTTACATACATAATAAACACCCAAACCCGGAAATACAAACATTTATGCTCGTCACACAAATGCTTGTCCCTGTCGGGGATCGAACCCGAGCCCCGTTGATTATTTTTACCACAACTGGTATCGCTTCGGCAAACCATGCCCGCTTGAATTTGAGTTTCATGAAACCTCATATATTGTTTTCAAAAACAGCAATTTCTGAAACCAGGAACCTACCTACCTAATATTTTTTACATTAAAAGTCTTGTTTCTTTATTTAAAAAAAATATATTCTTGCTGACTAGGAAAGATTGTACATATTGAAAGACACGCTAGTTGATGTCTTAAGTAAACAATAAAAATATAATAAGAATAAATTATTGCTTAACCACTTGCTAAATTTCAACAAATTTAGTTAATAATATTCAAAAAGCATGGACACTGCACAATGTACTAACACTCGCTAGTCGCGAGTTCAGTAAATCACCGTTTGTAAACAATGAACATCACATTTTGATTGGTATATTATGTCAAAATTTAAGTACCTATTTTTTTACATATTCAGTAACAGAAGCAAGTACTGACCCTTAGTACTTACATTATTTTACCAATCAGACTATATAATTAATAGAAATACATATTTACTAGCTTTTGCCCTCGGTCTTGCTCGCGTTAAATTGATCTATATAAAATTTAACCCCCTCTTTTAAGAGATTGCGGACAGATTTAAAAAAAAATGACACACGATTTTTTTGTTAGTCACAAATAGTTTGCATACCAATTTTTAGTTTTCTACCTTGAAAATTGCGGAATGCTCCATCAAATTTCCACCCCCCATTTTAATTAAGTGGGGGGGATAGAAAGAGACAAAAGTAGCCTATGTCACTCTCCATCCCTTCAACTTAAAAAATTACGTCAATTCGTCGTTCCATTTTTGCCGTGAAAGACGAACAAACAAACATACACATATACTTTCCCATTCATAACATTAGTATAGATTTTTGGGATGTTCAAATGTAAAGCGGTAGATACCTAAGGCAAACGGCTTGGGCGGCGGTCCCTCGTGGTCGGCGAGGTGCGGCGCGGGCAGCGAGTGTCGGTGGCGGTCCGCCAGCGCGCGCCGCGGCGCCTCCTCCGCCAGGTCCGCCACGCTGCCCGACCGCGCGCCCGCCAGACCCGCCAGACCCGACAGCGACTCCATTGACGAGTCCAAACGCATTATCTGGATTTAGTAACACCAATTACTATACTCAATATTCTAAATGTTGCATGTATAAAAGTTAATATATTAAATTAACCAGTCGAAATTATATAGGGTTACTTTTAAAGGTCCGACCAAATTTTAAAGTTAGGAACTAAATATTAATTATTATCGTAAAATTATTACAAGATATATTTTTATATAAAAATAATCGATTATAAAAATCCCACTAAATTCAAGAATTCAATGCACTGAGTCTTATGAATGAATTCTGAATGCTACATTGCTATAATCGTGTTTTTTTACATTTACCCATAACTACGATAGAAGCATAGAAGATAGAAGCGTTGGGTAATTTTGGTTCTGAATTAATAGGGAATATGCATAAAAAATAAAATGGCCTGACTTTTTTTTCCTGAGCTTTTAAGGTCCTAGTATTACAATCAATTCGTTATTTTCTAACTTAATATGTATTTAATTATTTAAAACATAAATCAAAAAGTGAAAATTTACGAGCGAAATTCAAATTTGTCGAAATGAAACGTGACATCATAGGGCATGTCCTGTCAGTCACCTGTGATTTATTTTCATACATTCAGATTGTGTTGCTGTGAAAAATTGGTTGTATTGCTATTCTAGCTTAGTTTTCTAATATTTTAATGTCAAGAAATATTAAGCGTCATGAACAGCAATAACTGACAACGGTTTTGTGAAAGCACAGTCGGATAATCTTCCAAAAATAGATGAATTCATGATGACCACATATTTTGCGTCAAACCCGGCAGATTAAAGGAGTAAAAAAAACTGCAAGGTAATTATTATAAAACATGGTATTTTTAATCTATTAAATCTGTTTTTATGCATACATGCACTTATAAAATTATTTTCCTCAATATAACCTCAAATGTTGTTTACATTCATTGTAGGTACTTTATTAGAATTAGGTCTAATATATAGAATTTTATGTGTGTGAAATTGTCAGTGTTTATACTGTAAGCCTAGATACTTACTTCTCCATCAAACACTTATGAAGTAGATCATCCGATCAATCGCATGTTTTTATGTAAGTAGGTAAGTAAACCTAGATTATTGTTTGTTACAAATCTCAACGAGAATCATACGACGATTTAGCTATAGGATATGAGGCATAACTTTAACTAACATAGCTCATAACTTGAAATTTATGAGGCATGACTCCTTTATTTAACAGTAATTTAACTTTTTCGCTTTGTTCCTTCATGAGCTTGTATTTAATATTAATTTACTGTATCTTTCTTGATCTGAAATAAACACAACACTTGGTGAAGCATCTTGGGATACCTAAGTAGAAATCTATACATATAATAAAATCGTAGAAAAGTCAAAACTGTACATTGAATATTTTTTTAAAGAATACTTAGGGCGTGATCTAAAATCGATATCGAAGCCAAAATTTTTTAGAATTTTTGTCTGTTTGTTTATTTGTCTGTTTGTCTGTATGCATGTCCGGGGTAAACTTAAAAAGTACTGCATGGATTTACTTCAAATTTGGCATGAATATTACTAACAGGTCGGGTCAACATATAGGCTACATATTATCACGCTATCCTTACCTATACCTACGGGGAAGGAGCTGGGCGGAATAAACGAAGTCCGCGCGAACGAAGTCGCAGGTAACAGCTAGTAATAAATAACTTTACATAAAGGTATATAGAAAATAGTTTTTTTAAGTCTATGCAGGTCTTAGATGAATAATCTTTTAAGATGTTATGACACACGTAAATAAGGTATGAGGATTTCTACAAAACTACACGATGTTATTTGTCCAAATATAATATACTTACATTAAAACGATCTTCACAACAATTTTGACGCGATATTGGAGATACATTATCCCTTCACATAACCTTACACCATTGTTTACGTATGTTTGGATCTCTTGGAACAGCAAAAAAACTTCATCTGGTGTACTTTTTATAGTGTTCGGACACATTGGTACCATGCAATATCTATAAAATGGCTTTTTTTCTTCTTCCATGATTATTACAAGATATTTAAACTAAAACACGTTGTTAACTATTAAACTAACTCTCAATGCAAACAATAAACTGACAGGACGTGCCCTATGACGTCACGCCTCAAGCGCGTGAGAAATAGGAGCGTTTGAACTTGTCAAATTAAACCAATATTTTTAAGATTTTATGAAAAAATAATTACTACTCTTACAGCTATGTTTACTTTTTTCTATGTTAAAATGAAGTGAATTCTGAATAAAAAAAATAAAAAAATTGCCTGCATATTCCCTATTGTTGAAGTCCAGGGAAGGTTTATAAGGTGAGAAACTATAGAAAAAAAATAAGAATAATTAAAAATCCAGAACAACGTATGCCGAATCAGCTAGTTAATAAATAATTTCTTATTCTTATAATTTCTAAGTACATTCCGATCCGATTTCCGATGACTTTAATTTTGTTGAAATAAAATATTTAAGTTCGAATTTTGCGTAATTGAAATTATATCCATGCGTTTTGTTTTTGTGTCGGATTAAAATTAAATTTTGATTTTTTTTTTATATATAAATCGAACATATTATAGGTTCTGAACAGCCTGAAAATTTGACCGGACCTTTAAAAGTAACCCTGTATAAAGCTTTATTTATCAAATACAATAATTGAAATCTCCTTTCCATTTACAAGCAAATTATGTAATGAATCTAAGACATTTTAAATAGAAGTAATAACTTATTGTGCATTGGTGTAATCCCATAACCAAGATATGTGTTCCAATTTTAATCCCAGTAAAAATAATAATACTGATATACTTATAATATGTAATATACATCATCATATTATAATTGCCAAAAATAAATACAAAAAAAAAAGTTATGTAAAAAAGAAAAGGGATTTAAATTAGCTATTAAAATTAGGGTATTATTAAGTACAAACTTAAATTGCTCAACACGGCCAACAATTTATAACTTTGTTGATGTGCTATTAAATAACAACTTACAACTTTGTATAATGTACTACAAAATAACAAAATTATTATAGTTTGAAATTTTCGAAGCTACGGCATAAAGTGATGAATGTTTGGAATTAGTTTTAATAAAAAAAAACAATTCGAGTTTGCCGACCGGCACTAGGCGGTGATTCCCAAAGCTTTCCCATCGAAGTTTACGTAAATAAATAAAATCGCTAGCGTGCATGGGCATACCTACGGGGGGGGGGGGGGCAGGGAGGGACAGCTGCCCTCCCCCCCCCCCCTGGAATTTGTTTACGTCTCCACTAACTATCTACTGTTGTAGATAATATTAAGATAAAAATATAGCCTTAAAATGTTACGGTTGCCGCCCCCCTCCCCCACCCTGCCCAGAACCTGGGTACGCCCATGCTAGCGTGTATTTATATGTCATATATTTAACATATAAACACACGCTACTGAAGAATGTCAAATATTAATGTAGAAAACAATAACGCTAATGAATAATTATGAAACCTGTGACTAACAAAAGTTACTTTTTAAAAATAATTTTTCGACATTAATTATTTTGTAACTATTGTTAGTACTATTACCAGCAGTTTTTTTCTCGTATTAAAAGACGTTTATATAGTCGTACTAGAAAAAATAACTAGGGTTAAATTTTCTTTTCTGTAGTATGACTTGACACATTTCATGTTTTATATCTATACATATATATTACGGTGAATAATCCTATCTGAAAAATCTTAATTTTAAAAGCATAATATACTCACATAAATTAAGGAGAATAATAAATACTAAACATTTCACTTACATTAACACAAAAGCATAATCTACATATTTATTCGTACTGGCTAAATTATATAAGCAATATGACACATGAAAATGGGCGAATAACATGAGAATTGGGGGCATTTGGCGTGGTGAGAAAACTTTCTCCGTTACTAGGGAGTATATATTTAATGTAATACTGCAATTAAAACAGGTCATGTTAAAATAAAATAAGTATCCAATTTAAATTACAACAAGCTCTATTTATGTGTATAACAATTGAAGAACTTTTTCGAAAACCGTAAACCTAAAATGCAATCTAATACTTAAACGTAGTCTAATTTATTCTGGATTGGATATTTGCCCAATTTACCGATAGACAGGTCTTAGAACCTTTAGCTAATCCTGGGTACACTCTTTGCGTCAATGGTTTAACCATAAGAAAATGATGATTTGCTATTTTGCATTATAGTGTCGCTACATTTTCATTTATATTCATAAAAGTACATTCTCAACGGATTAAATAAGATACAAAATAAGTAAGATATTTTTTTAAAACAGGCCTGCCTTTATAAAACAACACGTTTTCAAATTTCTTTTTAACTAAAAAGTAACTTATTTTCGAGTCCCCGTTACTCTTAAGTTTGTTTACATTTACAGTGAGGACGTAAAAAAATACAAATAATCCCTGCACTTTAGTTTTTGGGATGACTTTCATAGCTGTTGTTAATACACAAAAAAAAAAACACTTTTGAGCTTGAAATGTAACAGCCTACATATTTGTATCATTACATAGTATAAAATAAAGTTGCTTTCTCTGTCTGTCCCTATGTCCTTATGTCCCTATGTATGCTTAAATCTTTAAAACTACGCAACGGATTTTGATACGGTTTTTTTTTAATAGATAGATTGATTCTTGAGGAAGGTTTTAGTTTATAAACCTTTCCGATATTCCCGCGCGGGTGAAACCGCGGGCAGGTCGCTAGTAATTTAATAAAACCAGAAAAAATAAATTTCAACTTTATTGTTAACAAAGGTGTTTTGTTTACAATAAAGCTGAAAATTCGACACTATGAATTCGCGTTATCTATGTTATATACTTTAGGATATTGTAAACTAAATAATTTATAGCTAAGTGACCCGCAGCCAACATGGAAAGTGGTGCAGTAATGAAAGTACACCAAGGCAGAAAATACCTTCTAACTAAAACGTGTATTCGTACCTGTACACATAATATGAGAGATAGACATTGTATAGTTTACAGTGAGGTGAATGATAACTAAGAAATATAATGCAACCAAATAGAGAAGTACTACGTGGGTATGGCCATGCGTTGGACTCACGTTAGTTCCGTTCTTGGCCGCGTTCTCGAGCGCCTGCGATAGCTGCAGCCGCGTGCGATGCGACAACACACACATTAGAGGACTGTCTCCATTAACGAGCTCAATAATCTAACAAACATTCTCTACTACCATAAAGTTGCATCCGAAATGAATAAATACCTTCTTTTAATATGAAAGGATACGTCATTTTTTAAAATAATGAACCTCCAAATATGGAGGTTCATTATTTTAAAAAATGACGTAAATACGAAATTTCTTTAAATTGGTTTTGAAAATGTTTCGTATGACCACTTTTTATAAAATGTCTAAATTTATATAAAGATACTTGTATATTTTCTGTTAATTAAACGAGCTCGTTTAGATTAAAATTAAATTAAAAAATATTAAACTTGCGCATATTTCAAACAAAATTGTCAGTTCAATATCCGATAAAAAATGACAACATTAATTATATTTTATTGTTAGACTTCTTTTACAAAATAGATATCACGTAAGACGATTGTTAGGCAAATGATGCACACGAGTACACATTCGTTATGAGTTAAATATTGCAATAATTTCTTATATATTTTACTTTGAAAATATAGTACCTAGTTTGATTTTAAATTATAAATTAGTAACATGCTCGTTAATGGAAACAACCCCGCAAGCGAGTTAATTGCAAGTTTTATACACTTAATAACTTATTAGATTAACTTTAAATCAACAGGTAATAATTTCAACGCAAGTCAATATGTTTTTGAGTTAGTGTGACGGAATAAAATATATTCCAAGCCAAATATATTCTAAAGTAGAAAGGCTTAACAGTTATCTGTAAAGAGTTATCTCTTTAATAATATCTGATAATTGGGTAAAATAACCTCTCTGTTCCTCTTTTATAATTTAGACTTAGGTGTTACTTTATGGAAGAATCGGTAACGCGCAATTTGCAACTTGCCTTAGATATTACCGAAAATAAAAAATCCACTAATTTTTTGCATAATGTTAGGTATTCATTGTAAACCATATTTAAATTCATTTTCTTAAACTTCGAATCGCCTATATACAGATACACTGCTTATACCAATATATTATCTGTAAATTAAAATTCTATAAAATAATTAGTTTGCCTTTGTTATTTATAATAACGTTAATTTTTATTATAAGAACGCATAGATTACTAGATATAATATTCTTATATATTTGATATACTGTTAATGTGTTAGTTAACATCGATAACAAAAGCATTATTAGCACGAAGCTGTGAAAGCTTCACAACACAGACTGGGCGTGTTCGTCTAGTGTGCCGGTGTCGGTAGCATACTTGAAAGCAGACGGTACGTAATGTATTAGGGATATTCCTCACCACGCTTTGCGGCGCAACGCCTTGATCATTTTTCACGGATTCCAAGTCCGCCTGTCCGTTCAACGTTGATACGAAATGTACTACGTATCGAGTTGCGTTGCATATTGTTTGTAACGCATCGCGTCGTGAGAAAGCCCCCTGAAAATACCACAAGGTCTAGGTGACACATTATACGACCGTGATGTTTAAATGTTTATTGACGCGTCAGAAAAGCTTGTAAAACGTCTAATCGAATAAACAATGGCTGTTTTCTGGTTTATTTTCTTCTATCTGCTAGGAAGAAATAGTTATATTTAACTGTAAAGACTGAGTAATATCACATTTACTAATAGCACTAAGAAATTTGATAAAAAATAGCACATGTGAACTTTGCTAATAAAAACTTATTACCTAAATAGCAGTGATAGATGGCAGTTATGAGAAAGATAAATTTAAATCCTCATGAAAGCCATAATTTAGTATTACTTATACATAAGTTTAGTCTGATGAAGAATTTTAAAATTAAGATTCGAGTTAAAACAATCAACATAAATTTTAAAGTTCTTCATAAAATATCTATAATATGTGACGAGTTCATCTACATACAACTGAATTATCTTCTACATGATAAGGTGTATAAAATTATTGTGTTCAGGTGACAGCAAAATCTTATAATTAAAAATTAAAACAAATTTATAAATCAACGCATAACTTAAATAATAAATTTGGCCTATAAATAGTCATTATACAAGCCAAATAGCCATTATATTTTTAAAAAATCGTTTTAAACGAATTCTTGAGAGTGTGTAAGATCGATTTCAGCGCAAAAAATCGATATCACACCACTAGTTCTAGTAAACGAAGAAATACTATACGAGTCAACTGACAGTAAGACCACAGTATACTGGAGACTCAGTAGTCAATCTACATACATGTGATGATGTATCATGATCAGGTGATGAAATGTATGTAACATTGACTTCTGGTAGTCTCCAAGTATTCTGTGGTAACACTGTCGACCGACAGAAGACGCGATATTGTTCCACATTTTTGTAGAAAAATTCATTAGTGACGAATAATGTGTGCAAAAAAATACTAACAAACAAAAACCTTTAAAAATAACTTGCGTTCTAATTGGTATATTTTCTATTTGGATTTCAATTCGCTTATGTTAGGATGTATTAAAGTAAGGTGTAGAAAAATAATAAGAAAATACTAATAGCTTTATTTTTTATAAACAATTTAACCAATTTAAATTGATATAGTTGACTTGGATAGTAATTTCGCATTTGTTGTGATTGATAGCTAATAATTATGTTTAGTAAAATAAGTGTAATTATTGTAGTTTACTGTACAATTATTGGAATGTACGATGATAATGAAAGTTAGTGAATGATATTTCTATGTATACTTGAGTAATGTGTGTAACCATGGACGTATATAAGGGAGGAATTTCAGGGGATCTGGACCACCTCTTTTTAGTGAAAAAATATATATTCGCAGAGAAATTATTTACAATTTGTATCCGACATGAAATATCCGTGTTTACAAAATATATTAAATCAAAACAAATGTTTTATTATACCAATTAGAAGTTCAGGGTTAAATTAGTTAACCTTTATGCATTTTGGAACCCTTGAACTCCGCCATAATAAAATTACAGCTACGCCAATTGAGCATAAGTATACAATTTTGTTGTGTGTATTTGGTAACAAGTATTGTAACTCACAGATAGTACTTAAAATAAAAGGCGTGAAGTATGTGACGTTTATTTTTCGTTGAATGTATGGAGTGTTTTGGATGTAATAAAGGCATTGTGGCATAGAATACTGGAAACTAACAGAAGTTAATCTACATACAAGTAATATTCGAGCAACACACACATAGACGACTCACATGGAGACGATATCTCGGAATGGTTCGGGACAGTTTGTTCCGCACCAGTCCGAAATATCGCGTCCGTGAGAGGTGTCTATAGTGCGTTGCTCGAATATTGCTTGTATGTAGATTGGCTTCTGTTAGTCTCCAGTAATCTATGATTGTGGTAAGCTGTATGTGTGTGTGTGCGTGTGTACCTGCGAGAAGTTGGGCACGGAGGCGGTCTTGCGCATGTTGGTGTGCGGCGCGGCGCCGCGCGCCTGCTCGAGCTCGCGCACGGCCACACTCTGCCGCAGCCGGTCCAGCATCAGGATGCTCTCCACCGCGCTCACGCCGCGGGTGTACTTTTCTGTTCACCGCCACACATTTATAGTACGGGAGCCCAAAAGGGGATTTTTTCAGCAAAAATACAGGCAGAAAAAAAACAAAATTTGAATAACTTCAGCTAGTGGAAATTGTCAGATTATATTTTTTTCGTTATTCTTACATCATTTCCTATATAATAAAACAAAATTCAGACGCGCTCGATTATGCCAAAACAACGTTTTCTTTGCAACTTTGCGACCCTCCCACTCAATTACGCTACACTTGAATCGGCAGATTTTCTAAATTTTAGGTGGCAATTAACCCACCATACCTTATTCTGACGCGATTTTTTTTTTATCTATATAAGGTTATAATATTATAACCTTTTATTTTTCCTATAGTATAATCTACAAAATCCAATAGGTCTCTACGACGCTTGAATAACTACCCATTTAGCATCTCGGGCTCCCCTACTATTATCATCACTATACACTTGGACAACGGATTCACGAGTCTCTATCTTGTAATATTCCCTTTACGTCAGAGGGCTTAATGGCCTGATACATTCGGGAAATGTGAGTTTACTTATATTGCTTGTACATTAAGTACATTTCATTATCTGTGCCAAAATGCCTGTAACATAGTCTAATAATTGATTTTTTTAACAGCCATTCCTCATGTCATGTTGGCTGATCGCCTTCTTGTTTAGCATTATAAAATCCTAGCAATCACATTATTATCAATGACAACTAATAGTAGTAGCACGTACTAACTCTCATTGAATATAATGCGATTGCTTTTAATGAAATATGACAACTTTTACATTCACACGTTCGTTTAGCAAGAAATAACGCATAAATTGCAAATATAATCGAGATCGATCGTATTTAAATTATAAACCATTTTTTCTCATCTAACTTGATGAGAATGTGCATACGTTCTCAATAGTATAATTATTGGCACGTTTCTTGAGTTGCACCTTGACTTGTGCAGAAGCGAATAGTATGATTTATAACGTCCGTGATACGGTTTCTTGTGCCATGCGCAAAGCGATCTCCCCACTTCATAATCTAATGCTTAAGAATCGTGCCGGGAACTACATCTAATTCGATTAGGCCAATTAGCCAATAAAACATTGAGCCAAAGAGCCTTTGGGATAGTCAATATTCTTGTAGCCTCTCAATGGATAAACATCGGCTAACTCTTTAACGCGCTCTTTAATCGGCCCATGGGTCAGGTAAAATTGCCAAAAAATTCACCAGATTGGGATGCATCAACGTCGTTCTTCATCACAATAATGTGTCTGCACTTTCCGCTAAGATAATGAATGCGTATTTAAAGGTCTCACACATGTAATCTATGGTTCTTCGATTGTAAAGTGCCTTGTTATACGTGTGGCGGGACTTGATATCACATGCATAAATTTGCCGACTGTTTCACCCTCTCAATGGAACTCTACAGCAAATAGTTCCGACGCTATTATAATAGGAATGTGTAAAACTGAGGTGCCAAACCCGGAGGCGATATTGCAGAACATTATTCGTTCAGTACTATGCCTGAAAAGAAAGAAGTCGATCTATTTTTTAACCGCATTATTCGAATTACACGTATATTTTAAATTCCCTAAGTTGGTTTCTTCATGCGAATATTCACCGTGCGGGGAACAGACGTGCGGCTTGACCAGAGAATACTGAAGACTAACAGCAGTCAATGTACATACGAGTAATATTCGAGTAACGCATACATAGACACCTCTTACGGACGCGATATCTCGAAATGGTTCGAAACAGTTGTTCCGCACCAGTCCGAGATATCGCGTCCGTGAGAGGTGTCTATGTTTGCTATGCTCGAATATCTCTTGTATGTACATTGACTGCTGTTAGTCTCTAGTATTCTGTGGCTTGACTTACACTTGCTGCAGCAGCAAATTGCTGTTTGTTAAAAATAAACTTCGATATCCATGTACAGATGGCCGTATTTAATTTTTTTGTTGAATAATTGGGTCAAAATTGAAGTATTTTTTTCAGATATTTAAATTTCAGTGTGTACGATATTGTTTAAATACAGGTTGTATAAAAACCCTATCCGATTGTCAAAAGCGTTATTTGGTAGCTTAATACAAACATATTTGTTATATTATTTTATGGATATTGATACATAAATTTTCAAAATATTTGCTTGATTTAAGAGGAAATCGCTCAATTTTAATTACTAAAATGAAGCACTTTAAACTACTGCGATATTTTTCTTATATTAA
The DNA here is from genome assembly GCA_036924255.1 of Apodemia mormo. Taxonomy (NCBI): domain Eukaryota; kingdom Metazoa; phylum Arthropoda; class Insecta; order Lepidoptera; family Riodinidae; genus Apodemia; species Apodemia mormo. The sequence goes on from JAUPFN010000002.1 coordinate 40,714,771, forward strand.
TAAAAATAATTATTTTATTATTTTTTTGATAATGTCATTGACCTAACTATACCTCTTTCGGATCGGACAGAGTCATCTTTACACCCTGTATATAAACACAGACTATAACTACTAAGGATCTTTTTTCCTCTGCACTCCGGAAATCATAGTACATCACCACTTAGGTGAAGTCCGGCCCATATCATTGTGTAAGAGCAGCTTGATGTCCTTGTCCGCGTGTCCGTGTGCGTGTGCGTGTGCGTGTGCGTGTGCGTGTGTGTCCCCCCGTGTCCGTGCGTCACTGACCGATGTAGGTCTCGCCGTCGGCGGCGGAGGCCTCGTCCCCGGAGGCGGCGATCTGCGCCAGGCTCTCGCGCTCCTCCAGCTCCTCCGACGCCTTGGGGATGTTCGACACCACCTCGTACGTCACACCCGTCGCCGTCAGCGAGTCCGAACTGCACATCATCAACTCATTCACCTCACACCATATTTTATTTATACATAAAGATATACACATGATCACAATAAATATTTATTTTACAGTATCGGCGACCGTTATATTTTGTTACGGGTTTGCAACTAGCAGCAATGACAAGTAACAAGGGTTTTTTTATATCATAAGATAAAGAAGCAAAGAAGCAGATGGCTCTCCTAATAGATATACCATCGCCTATAGACACCAAATATGGTAATAGTATATTGCTATCCGTGTGGCGGGATGGCATTATCACATACATAAATGTTACCGACTACCATACCCTTTAAACCGGAACACGACAATGACAAGCATTGACGTTATGCGGCAGGAATAGGTAAGGCCGATGTAAGATAATACCCGGACGAGACATTGCGGAACTCTAGTCGCCTTTGGCGTCCTGCCTGGTAGAATGGCAGTTGGCCTATTCTTCAAAGGAGCTATGATCAAGACGAGGGGCTTATAAACATAATGAAATATTTATTATAGAAAGTTATAAAATATTAATTATATTATCTTTAAGTATTTGTAGTATTTAAATGCCTGAATGAGTAATAAAATAATTGTAAAAAAGTTAAGATCCGTATCCGTATTGGCGGATCTTAAGAGCAAAGATTTGTATCCGTATCCATACCCGCGGCTCTAGTATTTTAACGATCCAGCATATCTCTATTAGCGACCACTACCTGTTGCTATGGATAGGGCGAAGTTTCCTAACGGCTGATCACGGTCATGATGGTCTATTTCGACAAAGCACTATTAATTATTATTAATTAATTACTATTAATTACTATTAATTAATCACTATTAATCGCTGCCACCTTACCGCTGCTGGACAAGAAGAGCCTGTTGTTGCCGGCTCCTCCGGGCCAACCTAACTTGCTTCCCGCATTTAATAACTAACAATTTATATACAAGTCATTTGTAATTAATTAGGCGGACTAAATGGATACGCCTTATTTTCTTACTTTTTCAGTATAACTTGTTATACTACTAACCGATGAAATAAAACCACTCCAAGGGTAATTTATAAACTTTGTCGTCTCATTCGGTACGATAAAATAATACAACATGGTTTATTTCTATTTTTCACAATATATCCACAAAAGTATGACTTTTGACAGTGATAGGAGCGTTTGCTCATATGCGTGGCGACACGTTGCCTTTTCAATGCCGTGTCTATTAGTATTCATGTGATCTGTGGTCATTTATCTCAAATTTGTCTAAACTTTTTGTAGCCGGAGGTGGTAACGGCGGGGAAAATTAGTCCCACTCCGAATATATTAGGAGCACCCGGGGAAAAATTGCCCCGCGCGGACCATTGCGTGTCGTCGTCGAATAATAAACATTATAAATATAACTTCGTATGGAATTCGTAACATTTTGTATACATAATTTATACTACGAGTATATTACTAATATTTTTAATGTAGCTGTAATATATATATATATATATATATATATATATATATATATATATATATATATATATATATATATATATATATATATAATATACATCGATTTACTTTTAGAATTAAAAACCTCGACTAACGGATGGTCATTGTACCATTGTATTCAGTTACGGGTAGTTCGTAAAAAACAAAGACCTACAAAAAAATATAGACGTAGGAAAGCGCTCGTATCGTGAGTCACGAATGTGATGACGATGCAGCAATATGAAGCCGGCGGCTTACTAGTCGGCCGCGAGCTAGAGAGAGTGAGAAACGTTCTTTTTGTGACAATATTTATTTTGAAATCATGCCATCCTGTGTGGTAAACAATTGTTAAAACAATTCATGTTTTGAAAAAAGTCTTCCGGGATCACTTTTCACAAGGAAGTATCCAAATTTCCATAAATTTAACAAAACTGAAATAATATTTGATATAATTTCTCAGAACACAAATTTGAAGCGGCATTGTGACAGTGTGGTAAGTTAACATACGAATAAATTTCCCCAAACATTGGGGAAATGTCCCTTTTATTTAGAAAATATATGTTAATGTTAGACTTATAATTTTATTTGGATTCACCGTACTATATACGTATATACTGTTTCGTGATTGATTTCCCAACTAGCGCTAGAAGATAACGTCATAAAATCATTTACTTTTTTTGGAATAATTAATAAAACTTTACTGTCTAACTAGTAGTTTTATATGCCTATAATATATATATATATATATATATATATATATATATATATATATATATATATATATATATATATATATATGTGTGTGTGTGTGTGTGTGTGTATTTATGTATTCCGTTCATTTTTTTGTTTATAGTAGTATTTGGTTTTATAGATTTAATTATATTATGGTCTTATAGATTTAATTTTATTGCAATTAATTCATTGTATGTCAAGTCGAAAATTATTTTTGTTTTTAAGGGGCTGACAAGACCTAATTAGTTGAAATTGATGTTTTAAAGCAGTTTTTTAAGAAAAATTATTTGTTATAGCACTTCAAAAAAAATATATGTTAATATTCATCATATTTCTCGGACTCGATACATAATTGAAAAAAATTGGCTCGATAGAAAATAATTGCGAAGATTGGTCTTGAAATCACCATTACGGGTCTATATCTTTATTTCTTTGACGTATGGGTCTGCAATTGAAAACATGAAGTCAGCATATTCATACCTAAACCGCTACCGAATCATATTTGACAAATAATCTACACTTTTTTTTAATTTCAATATTCATTCATCATTTTAAGACCCTGGCCGCCCAGTTACACTGATAGTGTGGTCTCGTTTACTCCGATAGAAATAGACAGAGTGAGCGATTTCGGTGCTGACAGCGTCTTAATATTTTCTTGTTACGGGTTGGCTGGAAGAAATCTCTATTACTAGAGATAATCTCGCCCATTGTACTTATTTTCTATTATTATTGTTATGTTAGTGTTTACTATGTACAATAAAGAATTAAATAAATAAATAAGCTCGTATTTTATTTTTCGTTTTATTTGTTAGTTTGCCAATTATCATTCTTGTGTGTACTTTCAGTTTAGAAAAGAAGTTATATATTACTATTAAAGATGAGTATTAAGAATTTATAATAAATAGTTAGCATTATAAAAAAAAATAATTAAAAACCTATTGAATTATTACTTGTAATTATTTAGAACAAAAATGTAAAATATGCTGAAAAAGGTTCGTAAAAATATTATTCATATTGTAATTAGTGCATATTTACATGTGTAAATATGCATTAACATAATGGCATATGTACAGTAGATAAAATAAATAAATTTCAAGACCTTCTAAATTTGTTTGTATTTGACGTAGGAAATAGTAATACAAATAAAATATCAAATATAATTAATATAAGTAAAACGCATTATAATTTATAAAATGTAGTAAAATATTAAACCAGTAAATGGAAATTTGAAAGCCAATGCTTGCAACACTAATCTCTAGCACACGTACGTAATGTTTTATGATGCTTGCAAGTGTTGGCGTTGGCTTACGCACACATGTACAAAAGTTGTCTTCACCGATTTGTTTCTAATTGCTTACAATGGCTATGTCTATATTTTTTGTAGGTCTTTGGTAAAAAATTTGTTTTCGCTAACCAACATTTATAATTATTTGTATGGAGTTTATAGTGTTTGGTATGAACATGAAGTAATATACAACATTCCTAATATTTTTATCATACAGCTACGGTAAAAATATTAGGAATGTTGTATATGATACGCGGTTATAATACGATATGATTTACGTGGAAAAAATTTTAAACCTGCAGCGCAAAAAAATTCGTTGCGCAAAAAATCTTGGTAGGCAAAATGTATGTAAATTAATATTTTTGTACTAGAGCATATTTTTTTCACATTTATATATTTACCAGCAATATACAAAAAATAAAAAAGAATAGGTCATCGAGTAACTTTTTGAACTAAAAATCCTCGATTAGCAAGTAGTCATATTTTTTCAAAGTTTAATGTTTGACCTGATTTATTTCGTACAAAGGACCACTAAAGTAAATAATTCTCATGCCAGTCGATAGAACTACTTAAGACCTATTCAAAATATACGCTTTCTATCTTCTTTCTATCGGATTTTATCTAAACAACTCATAAATCACTTTTTCAGAACGCGGTCCCCGGAACGGACCCGGATCGCCTGCGCGCGTGACAGTCCGAAAAATACGAAAATTGCCGATGCTCCAAGTCGTTTAATAAAATGGAGGCAGGGACTGTAAAATCATTAATTAATAATACATGTATGATATTTTTAAACACTATAATATCAAAATGCATACCGAACAATCTTCTTTCGTATCCGATCTGTTAAACTCTGTCGTTTATAAATGTTCAGTGCTAGACGTTTCCTCAGTATCAGGTCCATCGGCGCAGGGTGTGACAGTCGAACGGTCGTCTTGAGTATTAAGTATACGCGTTCATTAGCTGTAGAAATTAACATTTATGTTAATAGGGCACAAATTAAAATAAAAATATTTACTTTCAAATCTCGATCGAAAATAGTTTTTTTTTAAATTTCAAATACACGTAATAAAGTCCCTTAATTCATCAGTAAAGTGAGTGAGTAGTGTTGGAGAGGCAGTAGAGGACAATGGCGGATCCCAGCCTTCGGGTCAGGGGGGTCATATATTCGAGGTTCGGTCAAGATAAGATCTACTTCTTTTTTTGCATTAATAAATCCATACCTAGACCCTTGCCTAGGGGGGGATCATGATCTCCATGACCCCGCCCCCCTGGATCCGCGGTTGGTAGAGGAGGGGTTGTACCTTCGGTGATCCGGTTGAGGTAGTGCGAGTCGTGTATGGAGGAGTCCCAGGAGGCGAGCGCGGCCACCTCCTTGTCGCTGTGGTGCAGCAGCTGCAGCTCGTAGAAGCGGTGGCCGTGCTCCTTGGGCAGGATCGAGTGCAGCCCCGCCACCGTCACCTCCTCGCCCGACGGGTGCGTCGTCAGGTCGTCCGCTGGCACACGACACCATCACATACATACATTACACTCAACAATAATACTATCATCAGCATCACCGACCACACAGCCCACAGGCGAATGGCTTCTGTCAACACATGTTCCGATATAAATGTCCACGCGGAAATAATCAATATCGACCAATCAGGTTCTTTGTACATCACTCTTTCACTGTGGCCTTGAGTTAACCATTCACAGCGTTGCAACCCCGCTTCGTCTTACCTCAGCTAGTTGCCAAAATTCATTCAATACAGAAAATCAAATATTAAGCGCCTATGGACTGTGTGGTCGGTGATTATCATAGATCGGAATAGGTACTGCAATTTGCCGGGATTGCGTGACGTTTTCTGAAGCAGTAGTATGAATACGCTATTAAATCACATTATTCCGCTAGTAATAACATATAAGACAAAATAAAACTAGTGATATTCACTAAAACTGGCGATTAATTTGTTAATAACTGAGGATTTTTAGTAATTTTCGTAAGAAGTTTTTTGCATTTTTTAAATTATATATTAATTTTTATATATTGCCGCGACCATATATCAAACTTACGCTAATCGAAAGACAATAATACAAATTAAAAATGTTCTTAGGTAAAATCTAGCAAATTATCGCGGAACAGTCATGGGACTCCAAAAAATATATGATTAATACCATACCACAACTAATATGATTCAATGGTGTTTTCACACTAAGCTAACGTCACTCAATCCCGGCAAATTGCACAATCTATTCCGATCTATGATCCACGATATCCACTTAAGTGATACAACATCTGGGAATAATATTTTTAGACCGTACACCAAAATTAACTTAAAAAAAAAACTCAACAGATTAGACTAGACACAAAGTATTGTTTTCGATTTTCTTATTTTTACTCATGCTTTATATTATATTTATTAACCATAGTCATTTCGTTGTAATTCGTTTACAGACAATCTAGTATTACATCGGCCAATCAATGGTATCATAAATAATGTACCATCAAAACACTTCGCTGCACTTAAGTTGTAAACAAAATATATTAGTAGTATCTTTAGGCTCATATCCCCGAAGAGGTAGACAGAGTTACAGCCAGGGCACCCCCGATTAGCCGAAGATACTTTGGCCCACAATGTGGTAGGTGATAAGCCTATCGCCAACTGAGCAACGTTGTTTTTTTTTAAATTTTGAACAGTCTGAAACTTGTGGTAGTTTATTGGCACTCCATGCCTGGTGTAGTATAGTTTAGTGTGCTGTAGTCTGGTGTAGTATAGTTTAGTGTGGTGTAGTCTGGTGTAGTACAGTTTATTGTGGTAAAGTCTGGTGTAGTATGGTTTAGTCTGGTGTAGTATAGGGTAGTGTGGTGTAGTCTGGTGTAATGTAGTTAGTGTGGTGTAGTCTGGTGTAGTATAGTGTGATGTAGTCTGGTGTAGTACAGTTAATGTGATGTAGTCTGGTGTAGTATGGTTAAGTGTGGTGTAGTATGGTTTAGTGTGGTGTAGTATGGTGTAGTAAGGTGTAGTACGGTTTATTGTAGTGTAGTGTGGTGTGGTGTGGTGTGGTGTGGTGTGGTGTGGTGTAGTGTGTGGCGCAGTTACCGTTGAGGTCGAGGAAGAGCACGGGTATGTGGTGCTCCATGCCGGGCGGCGGCGCCCAGGCGGCGGGCGCGCCGGGGATGGGGCTGCCCGGGCTCGGCACCAGCACCTGCCACACCACCAACACTTGCACCACCGAACAACTCGCACACACTCACTCTACTTGGAAACAACTTCTACTCACATTACCCTACAGTAACAACTACATTCTCGGTGAGTTTAGTACGAACCGCGCACTTACAAAATCATTTAAATATAATAACTGCATATCTAATTTCCAAGCAATTTCTTGCTCTTCTCATAAAGGCCCTTTTTGAGTTGAAGCGGTATATTGTTATGCGTACGAACATCGCTCAGAAATCAAAATTATAACTTTAAATCTAGCAAATATTTTCATCAAAAAGAATCTTTATAAAGTATAAAAAAGTAATTTATAAAGATACTGTTTAATGTAAATATTTCCTAGACTGCTATTCAAAAAGGAATAACTAATATATCACATGCCACAGCCCGAAAAAAAATATGTGAAGTCTCTTTACACTTCTTTATATTTTTAGATAAATCCTTTTCAAAAACCTATTTCAAGAGTTTTGCTGAATAGTCTGTTTCATTATTAATGTGTGAATGATGTAATGAATTTTGAAATGATAGCCTCAAGATATTTTTAATGGAAGAGGGGGCAAACGAGCAAGAGGTGCACCTGATGGTAAATAATCATCGCCGCCCATGAACATCGTCTTGCAGGTACAAAAAATAAATGACAAAACATTTTAAAACTATTGTGTTTATATCTATACAAAACATAAATTTGATATTCACATTCATCAGATCGTCAATACAAAATAAAGATTATGGAAAAAAACTGCTGCATATTATGCAAAATTATTCAAAATAGTAATTTTAAGTAAAATGTGATTTAAAACGAAAATGCTTCACTTACCGAACTTATACATTATGCATATTTTAGTTTATAGAACGTGGCTGCTCGCAGCAGCAAACTATTCAAAAGTATAAATCGTAAATCAACCGTAGTTTGGTAAGATCCCCATATATGCGGCTTTTTCAGCGCTCAAATGACATATCCTAGCTGTAGCATTTTACAGACGTGGTCTTCCTTTTAGTTTATTTCTGAAAATACTATTGGCCAATTGCACTAACACTGCCTTAGCTCAGGAAAATCCTAAATTCAGTACGCTGTCACATTCTTTTCATTTAAGACAAAAAGTGATAGCATACTATTTAGGATTGTCCTAAGCTAACACAATGTTAATGCAATTTGCCATGTCACGTAAATATCTCGCTGGATGGAACATTAACATTTGAAATAGTGTAAGAGCTGCAACAACTACTGTATGGTTAACTATTTTACATATCGGACGCGTGAGTCCGTATTGTTTGCATAGAAGAGGCATACCTTTTTATAATTATCAACTACCAAAAATAATCAAAACAAAAATACAAGGTTAAAAAAACAGTCTGGGACCACACAATCACCATCGCTATAGAATCTTTATTCGGTTTTTGACTCAACTTCAACAGAACTTTTAACAGAAGCCCGAAACAATATAGGGCTAATTAATGATTCTTTCACCATGAATTGCTTAATTTTCCTTCCAGAGCACCTAGGAAATCTAAATGTGTCCCAGATACAAATAAATGTTAAAAATTCATACCGCATTTCTTTCCTCAGTAAGTGATACCCATTGCTCGACAAGCGATTGCTCTCTTTCTTGATCTCGTTCACTCTTCATTGATGGCGACATATTCACCAATTTCTATAGAAAAAAATAACAGTAAAGCATAAGCCCATAACTTGCAATAAAATATATTAACAATAATAATAACTGTTATAAAACCAAGATATCGCGTTAAGCATATTTTATTGTTAAACATCGTAACTTTGTTTAGCAATTCATTCAAGTTAAACGTATTATTTATCACTAATAACTTATTACCACTGAAATTATGTAATACCTATAATTAAACAAATGAGATATGAGTCGTTATATTTTTTCTCATATTATAGGATAGAAAACAAGTGGATGGACCTTCCGAAAGAAATATACATCAGCATATATATACAGTACCCGGCGATAAATATTGCACATCGACCTTTGGAAAGAGACAATCGGCTAATTTCGGCTTCGTAGAGCGTTATCTCTGTCGCACAAAATACAAACAGTCCGGTACCTATTAGGAGCTGTTAAAACAAGTGATTTGCTTCTTTTGATATTTTTATTCTTTGTATAAAATACACTAATTTTTCTATAAGTGATGGCTTTAGGTTGGGGTAAAATAAAATAAAAAACATTTTTACATTATGTTTACGTATTTAATTATTTTGGAACATTACAGCTTTAGTGTACATAATAAACACCATTATACCTATTGCTAAAATGAGACATTGCAATAAAAATAATAATAATTCTAATTCTCAATTACTTCCATTTCACTATCTGTGCTCTCAAAGAGGTCAATATCACTGTCACTATCAGCCGTATTTATTACTAATCTATCAGTGTAATTGTCTAAACTGTGTTGAATGCTTCTATATTCATTCTCACATTTGATTGCATGATCGCAAACCTTTTTCCACTCTTCAGCGCCGATCATGTTTACTTTTTCAGTCAATAATGTTTTTACTGTAGTTAAGTTCATACCCACATTTCTAGAGGCTACATAGCCTTTCAGTTGAGACCATATATTTTCAATTGGATTAAAATCCGGATGATATGGTGGCAATCGCAACACAGTGTGCCCATGTTCGGCAAGTATTTTGTCCACAGAAAACTCTGTATACCTCTCCTTGTGCTGACATATAATAGCGTAAATCTGGGTTTTTGTTAATTTTGGATCAACTGGAATTTCATGTCTGTTTAACCAGTTGATCATTTCCCGTTTAATGGTGTTTGAGTTGGGGGGTCTCTCAACATACTTGTTGTGATAGGGTGCGTTGTCGATAACTATTAATCCAATTGAAAATATATGGTCTCAACTGAAAGGCTATGTAGCCTCTAGAAATGTGGGTATGAACTTAACTACAGTAAAAACATTATTGACTGAAAAAGTAAACATGATCGGCGCTGAAGAGTGGAAAAAGGTTTGCGATCATGCAATCAAATGTGAGAATGAATATAGAAGCATTCAACACAGTTTAGACAATTACACTGATAGATTAGTAATAAATACGGCTGATAGTGACAGTGATATTGACCTCTTTGAGAGCACAGATAGTGAAATGGAAGTAATTGAGAATTAGAATTATTATTATTTTTATTGCAATGTCTCATTTTAGCAATAGGTATAATGGTGTTTATTATGTACACTAAAGCTGTAATGTTCCAAAATAATTAAATACGTAAACATAATGTAAAAATGTTTTTTATTTTATTTTACCCCAACCTAAAGCCATCACTTATAGAAAAATTAGTGTATTTTATACAAAGAATAAAAATATCAAAAGAAGCAAATCACTTGTTTTAACAGCTCCTAATAGGTACCGGACTGTTTGTATTTTGTGCGACAGAGATAACGCTCTACGAAGCCGAAATTAGCCGATTGTCTCTTTCCAAAGGTCGATGTGCAATATTTATCGCCGGGTACTGTATAACATCTTACCTATAAAGCACCATGCTTTATGGGTAAGATGTTAAGATTTATTTGGATAAAACTTTTTTGAACAAATTTGATTGATTGCTATACGTAATGGTGTTTTGCTTTCTGTGTGGCAAGGATGTATTGTCTCATGTACAATTTTATCGATACCTTGCACTTCCAAACAGAAAACGACGAGGACAATCTCTTGTTAGTTCTGGGCTTGTTCTCGCCGTGTTGGTTCCGGGCTCCTTTGAAGAATAAGCCAACTGACGTACTGCCAGAAAGGTCGTAAAAGGCGACCGATTAGCTATGTGAGTCACTACTATCGTGGCTACTAGGCGGTAGAGTTCTGCATTGTCTCACCTGGGTCTGGTACCACCGCCTTACCTGTTCCTGCCGCAATAGCGTCAGCGCTAGTCACTGCCGTGTTCCGGTTTGGAGGGTAAGGTAGCCGGTAAACTTATGCATGTGGCATTAGACCTCACCACAAGAGAGCAACGCACCATTAACACCTTTGGTGTCTAAAGGCGATGGTTGACTCTTTCCATCAGGAGACCCATCTGCTTGTTTGCTATCCTATGATATATAAAAAAAAAGAATTTGTTATGGCAGAAATACGTAAGTGATATAAATTTACAGAATGATGCAAACCACTTTTTAAGCATTTGTTACATTTTAACGAACTGTCTAGCAAAAAAGCAGACGATCTATTTTTCAAAAAGGTCCTGATAATATTAATGATAAACGGTTTGACTGTTAAAACACTGGACATACTGTAGGAGGGTTCAGTACTCGATTCTAATACCAAAATATGTAAAAAAATGGGTATCTAAATATTGACTTCATTACCCAATAAAAATGTGTATGTACGGACACCCGCGCATTGAATATCATCACATATTATATCGAAGTTCATGATTACAAACAGCGAATTGCCAAACATGTGATTAGACACAGTATACAGAAATCTCTCGCACGGCGACCATATTTTTTGAATGTTATCACGCTAATTACGTTGAGGTTTATTATGTAGTTAAGCAAATATTTATTGGTAACATAATAAGGATGTAGGTACCGGGGAAGACCAAGACTGACATACCACGATCAGATTGATCGAGTACTGTTCGAAGGTGGTGTCAAGAGTCTTCGCAACCGGCGTGTGTGTATGAAGAGAGTGATGAATGTGGACGAAGCGAGACAAGCCTGCAAGGATCGTGATGTATGACACTCGGTTCTCTCTGCCTACCCCGTAAGGGATCTGGAGTGAAGATATGTATGTAACATAATATGTATCGTATCCTTCTATATGTACAGTGTTTGACCAGTGTCCCCGTATTCATACTAATAATAATAAATATTCGCGGGACAAATTACGCTTACTGATCTAACCCCAAAGTAAGCAAATTATTTGCTTGTGTTATGGGTGTTAGCCAACGATACTAATACAAAGAAATACATATATAAATACTGCAATACATTTAATAAACACCCAAACCCGAAAATACAAACATTTATGCTCATCACACAAATGCTTGTCCCCGTTGGGAATCGAACCCGAGCCCCGTCGATTGCATAGTCAGGGTCGCTAACCACTCGACCAACGGGGGGCACTAATATTATAAATTTTTTTTCATAGCAACATGGAGCGAAGAATTGAGGTGATTTTTTAAGTGGAGATAGTTGAATGTTGATACACAGAAGAAAATTGACATAGGAGTTTTTTGTCTCTTTCTAACTCCCCACTTCCGTAAAATGGGGCGTGGAAATTTGTGTGGAGCTTTCCGCAATTTTCAAGGTAGGAAGATAAAGATTGGTATGCGGACTCCTTGTGATTAACAAAAAAATCGTGCGTAATTTTTTTGAAAATATGCCCAAAATTTAAAGCGAGCGAGCCGCAGGGCAAAAGCTAGTAATACATAAGGCGCAGTGACCTGCAGCTGCGCGTGCAGGTGCTGCCGGCGGCGCGCCAGCGCGTCGCTCCAGCGCTCGCGCAGCACCGCCAGGTCCTCCTCCTGGTACGAGTCCAGCGGCTTTTGCAGACGAGACCTGAAAAACATTACATTTATTCACCTTAAAAACTTAATAAAGAAAAACGTTGACACGATAGAATTTGGACGTTCAACCTTTTCTTTGGCCAGCACGGTCTATCCAACTGAGTTACTTGTCACTTGGTTCAATGTGGCGAAGTTCTTTGCCTTGTGATCAGTCCGTCGCTTGTACTGATCGCTAGATATACATACGATTACTATGCGTTCCAACTGAGAATAAGATTGTCGGGACACAATATTGCTCCGCATTTTGCAAAAACTTCATTAGTGATGAGTATGGTAAGCAAAAAAATACTAACAAAGAAATTCATCAAAAATAATAATTTGCGTTGTAATTGATGTATTTTTTATTCAAATTCCCATACGCCCGTGCTAGTATGTATTAAAGTGAGATGTAGAAAAGTATAAAAATACAAAAACATTTATTTTTATAAACATAATACTTAATCAAATGTATCCATCGGGATTTAAATCCTTTACTCCGCTTATAACGACTTTGCTGCCGACATCGAATGTTTTTACAAGAATTTATTAAAACGTTATCAGATAACATAACTTATTTTACGATACTTAACGTTATTATTGTACCGATACCTCAATAACAAAAATATTTTCAAACACTATACGTATTGCTACTCAAATAACAGAACGAAATTGTTAACGCTAAATAACGTTATAATATAGCGTTTCATGCTGTTTCGTGATTGGTATGCCATGTTTCATGTTGTTTCGTGATAAGTTCGACAACTAGCGCTAGAAGACAACGACATAATACCATATACCATAACGTTAATTCGTAGTGTATAACACAACGTAATGAATATCGTTATAAATAGTAAAAAATTCTGTATAATTTTCGGATAACGTTATGCTTGAAAATAACGCTATGTCAAACCGCGAGCAATAACGTTACCACAAAATACCGATATTTAAAACCTTGGTTTTTTTGTCGCACATAATGCTGCATAAATCTTAAATTAATTACGTGTTTTAAATTATGTGTATAATGACATTTAAAATATAGATACACTTAGGTAAGTACATATAGTATGATATTGAACACTAATAATATTATTATATAGATATTTTAATGTTATTTGTTCTTTAAAAAATCAGCCGTTCAGCTCTTTAAAAAATTTCACACTTATGAAGTTGAAAACAAACGCGATCCTATTCTTAACTGGAACGCATAAATGAATTCATCGTTACAGATGAAATTCACATTTATAATATTTTTGTAAATCTGACTGATAGATTAACTTATTAAAACACATGAGCTATCGAAGAGAAATTTAGCATAGCATAGCATACCGCTACGCGCTGTACACGGCTTTTACCATGATTCCATATATTAGCGAAGAACACACAATATCAGACTGAGACCAAACAAGTTGACAGATCTATTTAAACAAAGTAGTTTTTTTGTTCAAGCAAGATATTTAAGAAATAATATTTAAGGAAAATTTATCACATTAAAATAATTAATGCAATATTTTGCATACCCAAAAATTTTATTTTACTGAGAGATTGAATTTCATTAAGAATGTTCTTGGAGAGATACTTGCGACGCAATCGGAGTGTAAAGAACACAGAACTGATCGCCGAATAATATGTACTTTTGTCTCGATACGTAAGTCAGAGTATGTAAATAGTAGATATGTGAGTAGTTTTAAGTAGATTATTGGATACAACCGCATTTCTTTATTTACGTATATGTACAATTGAAAGGTTAAGTTTCGGACAAGCTTTCATGTTTAGGCGGTAAGAAAATATGAGCCGGTGGTATAGTAATTTGACAGCTTTTTTCTTCAAATATATATTTTTTGATTTATTATTAAATAGCAAATGTGCAGATGACTCTCCTGATGGAAAGATACAACATATTGCTTGTAGACATCAACGTTGTTAATGGTGCGTTATTGTCCATGTGGTAAGGTGTTAATGCCACTTGCATAAGTCTACGGCTACCTTACCCTTCAAACCGGAACAAGACAATGACAAGCATTGATGTTATTGTGGCAGGAATAGTGAAGGCATTGGTACCATATACCCGAGTGAGACCATGCGGAACTTTAGAACTTAGTCGTCACGATGGCATGACACGTCCCATTTTACAAACTGCATGACAGAACGGCAGATGGTTATTCTTGGAAGGGTGTGCGGAGCATCTCTTCGCATTAGTAAAGTATGTGTAGTGTGTGCGGGGAGGCACCCTCGACCACACAGTCCATAGACGCCGAATGTTCTATTTTCCATATTGAATACATTCTGGTAACTATCTGAGGTAAGACGAGGCGGGTTTGCAACGTCGTAATTGGCTTATTCAAGGCCACAGTGAAAGATAGTGATGTACAGAGGATCTGATTGGTCGCCACTGATTGAGTATTGGCGCGTGGACGTTTACATTGGAACTGTAAGGCAGATGTGTTGTCTGTCATTGGGTGTGTACGGGGTGTGTGTTCGGCGGCGGGCACTGACCGCACGGTGACGGAGCCCAGCTCGACGCTGACGATGGCCTGGCACACGATGGGCAGCGTGCCGGAGTTGTGCGCGGGGCGCACGCGCACGGCCACGCGCCGCTGCTGGCCCTGCCGCACCTGGTACACGCCGCCCGTCGCCATGTCGCGCGGCGCCGTCACCTGCACACCGCACCATAACACAATATTCACATACAGATACCATTTAATCGAGTCGTGTCATCGATGTTGATCGATATTGTTAGAATTGTCCTCTGACGTGTTACGCTAAATTGCCACCTCTCACCCACTATACCCCTAATGATGTTATCAGAATCGACCTGTTTATCTCGTATTTACTTTTTTCAATCAAATCTGAATTTAAATGTGAACGTGACATACATACATACATATCATCCTTTCCTTACGGGTTTCCTTACAGGATCTGCAAAGAAAACCGAGTGCCAAGTGTTAATCCCTGCAATTTTGTCTCTCTTCCCCCCACGTTCATCACTCTCTTCTTACAAACATGCCATTTTCGAAGACTATTGACACCACCTTCGTATTCGAAAATTACATTGTCGATTATAGATATCCATAGACTTTGAAGAGTCTATGGATATCTATAATCGACAATGTAATTTTCGAAGCATGTCTTAAGATAATCTAAACAAAAATCTACCAAAATTCAATAAATATATATTATCATAGCTAGAAGTTTGTTTACTAGTAACATTTGAATAAAAATGTTGATCTAAACCTATCTCACCTCAACTGGTGCGTATTCGCCGTTATCGTTGAGCTCGTGTATCTCGACCCAGAGCTCGATCTTGCGCGTGAGCTCGGCCCAGCGGTCAGCCAGGGACCTCGCCTTGGCCAGCTGCTGGGCTTCCACTTCCCAGTTGGACGCGCGGCTGAAGCCCGCCGATCGGTGTCCCCAAACCTCAATAGATAGCGCGCCCTCTGTATAATAAACACGAAGTTTAGTTTGTTTTAGTTTGTTACCAACAAGTGTATGGACTCTAATAATACTCGTTGGGTGTATTATTTTTATATTTAATAACTATGCAACATTTAAGGAAATGTGTACTAGTTAATAACAATCCATTATTCCAAATTGCGCTCACACACCTCGCTGCTCAGAACAAACAGAACAAAAATCTAGACAAGACAAGACACTTCCTACCATACTCCACGTGGACTTTACTAATATAAGGGGTCTTCACTCCAACTTACACACTGTCCACTACCACCTTGAAACGGCAGAGCCAGCTTTTTTCGTTTTAACTGAGTCGCAGATATCTTCACCGGCTGATACCACATATCTTTCCTATCCGGAGTACAGATTTGAGCATTCATTTATACCCCGGGCGGGAGTTTGTGCTTACGTTAGAAGAGAAGATGTCTGTTCTCGACGACTCAGCAGCCTTGAATGCAAGAACCTATCCATGATCCATCTTTTGGCTACATGTAGATTGCGACGACCATCGCCGCACCTATATGCGTGCCTTTACAGGTATCATAGCAGAAATACTGAAGTCGACAGGCTCGTTGAGCACCTTCGAACAGCTGCAGATTCCGTGTTGTCAGACCTCCTCCGCCGAGATTGAGACCTTGAAGCGATTTTACTGGCTATGTTCACGTACTACCGATCATGCGGAGAGGTCTGTTCCCAATTTTGCCTTAGCGTATGATTGGTATGAACACAATTTGTAAATTCACCTGCGACGTTCCAATGTGGACGATCATGCGACCATCACTGCTGGACCATCTGCTGACCTCTCATCCAGACCATTGCATCCTACCCATGGGGCGGATGTGCTTCTCGCTGATTCTATTAATGGTGTGTGATGCTGCAGGGCATGGAACTTTCATTCCATTTTCTGCGGTACCAGTTGGCGGTAAATCTCAGCCTTGGTTTGGCCGCTCCTGCAAAACGGCATCATGCCAAAAGCAGGAATGCTATCAAGCTTGGGCTGCAGCGTCGACATCTTGTTATGAAAAAACCAGCGCGTTACGTAAGAGTACTATTCCGTTTCGAGGTTCTTAAAAAGAGCTATTGCCAAGGCAAAATCTGAACACATTGGCAGAATTGGTGAGAAATTAGTTCGCCTTCATTGGGGAACCCATGCGTTCTGGTCTCTCATTAAGGCTGTCTTAGGGAATTCCTCACAGCCCATCCCTACTTACATTTTCCATCCCTACACGGAGACGATGATTCTCTGACCCGTACCGCAAAAGTGAAGGCCGATCTTCTAGGCTCGTTCTTTGCGGCCAACTCGACTCTGGACAACAATGCACCGCCTACCATCCCGTAGTACTATAGTTCTATGACGGAATTAACATTCCTGCAGTCTTTCGTGCGTTATGCACTCTTTTCTTTGGACGTCCATAAATCGCGTGGGCCGGATGGAATCCCTCCGATTGTACTTAAAGTGTGTGCTCCAGAGATGGCGCCAGTATTAACACGCTTATTCCGGCTCTCCTACGCATTCGGCGTAGTATCGAAGCGTTGAAAGACAGCGTTAGCGCATCCCATCCCTAAAAAAGGAAATCACTCTAATCCTTCTATCGGCCTATTGGCCTCCTTGTTCTTCAAAATTATGGAGACAATCATTAACTCTCGGCTCCTCAAGTATTTAGAAGAGCACCAGCTGATTAGCGATCGTCAGTACGGTTTCCGTCGTGGCCGCTCAGCTCGTGATCTTCTAGTATACCCAACAATCGGTGGGCGGAAGCAGTTAAATCCAACGGGAAGACATTGACAATAAGTTTGGCGGTAATTTGGAAGGTAAGGCCAAACTAACATCCAAAAAGCTTGGTGTGCTCAACAGAGCGAGACAGTACTTCTTGCCGGCCCATCTCCTTCAACTTCATAAGATACAAATTCGGCCTCACATAGAGTACTTTTCGTATCTCTGGGCCGGAGCTCCTCAGTACCAGCTTTTTCCTCTTAATCGCATTCAGTGTAGAAAAGTTCGAATCGTTGACGATCAGGCTATTTCGAAACGGCTGTACTCTTTGGTGTTGCGCACAGATGTTGGATCACTTTGCGTCTTCTATCGTATTTATCATGGGGAGTGTTCCGACAAGTTATTTGAATTAATTTCTGCCGCCAAATTCCGTCATTGAACATCGCGTCAAAATTGGAAGTTTCACTCTCACCACCTCGATGTCTGGAAATCCACAACGGTGCGTTTCTCTCGGCACGTTTTGCCTCGCACCGCTGTGTTGTGGAATCAATTACTGGCAGGGATGTTTCCAAACACCTTCCTTCTACCTGCAAGAAAAGAGCTTACTCATTCTTAAAAGGCCGGCAACGCAACTGCAAGACCTCTGGTATTGCGAAAGTCCATGGGCGGCGATGAGCACTTACCACCTTACCTCCTGCTTGTTTGCCCTCTCTCCTACAAAAAAGCAAAAAACCGATTGTTGGGTATGCTTTTCTGTACAAGAATAATTTTCTGTAACAAGATTTGGCAGATTACGTTATTTTATCATGGCTGTCGTCCCACACTAATTGATTTGAAAGAAATTTATTAACTAACTGTGCCATAATAGTACTCCAATCTTCAAGACTTTAGAGTTTTAATTTAAAAAATTTAAAATATTAAATTTTAAAGTTATAGGTAGGTTATATTAATATGACGGTTGAGATGTAATGTAGTAGTGTTGTACTGACCGGCACAATGCTCGATGAACTCCTCAGTGAGCGGTATGGTGAACTCGCGGGAGTGGTCGAAGCGGAAGCTCATGAGCTGGTGTCGGGGCGAGGTGTGAGCGGGCGCGGGGGCGGGGGCGGGCGCGGGCGCGGGCGCGGGCGGCGGGGCGGCGGACACGTGCGGCGGCACCACCACGGGCTCGCCGCCGCCCCACACCGAGTACTGGCAGAACACGAAGTGCGACAGCGACGGCGGCAGCCCCGACGCTTGCTTGATCACCACGCGGATCACCACCTGCGACACCACGACCACACTCTACAATCCACTTAACCTTTAACTGATGTATTAATACAGCAGTAATTACTGCTATATTATGTGGCACCAAAAGAACTCTTACCCACTGCACTATATCAATATTTTTTATAGTTCATATCTTCAAGTTGGCTACCTAGTGGAGAGCAGTCGCCGGTACCCATAGACATCAGCAACAAATGCGATGCCGGCTTCCATTAAAAATTTTTTGGCCCTACCCCTGAAAATTCTAATACCAAAGATACTCAGAAAAATTGTGCGAGGTGAGTTGTTCCAGAGTTTCACTGCTCGTATAAAGAAGGTTAGAGCAAATCGAACAGTCGTCGATGACCAGTCGACAATATGGTGTGGATAGTAGAACCTCTTACTATGGCGTATAGTGCGATAACGGAATGTAGCTCAACACTCCCCATTATACAGTCGGTGGAACTCACATAGAAATCTAATGTCTCTCCAAAGACTAAGTGGTTAAAAACTGCTAGTAAGATAGTAGGATTGTCGACAAACCATACAATTCTGCATTGAATTTATTAAATTTAATACTGAGATGCTCCAACTCAAAGGTGCCAACAATACTCCATGTGTGGCCAAACTTGGGCTTTGTAAAACATAAGCGTATAGACAGACGTACAGTATAGTATAGCGTGATTCAACGCTGCCAGTTTCTTTGAAGATGTCACTTACCACTTTAACACCCAAAAATGTTAATACTGTCAAAGAAGGTGAGGGGAGTGTTTTATAATAGTGGAAGCCTTGACTGGAGTGGAGTGGAAAACGCACAGGCTACTCTTCTTGAGATTAAATGATACGATGTTTTCTCGCCCCACTTTGAGACTCGCTCCAAAAATGTCAATTTCAGACACAAGCCTATTCCAACTCTCATTTTCCTATGCCCGCGAAAAATTAACATGACTTGTATATAGAGCATCTCCTGTAATGTCGTCTGCATAACAATGAATGCTGTTATTCTGCAGCATATTATTAATATGCAGTGCAGGTATCATAGAGCCTTGTGGGACGTGGGACACCAACATTAATATAGATAATGCCCATATGACACCAGGATACTGGAATCGTTACCTGCTACTAGTTGGCGTAAAGGGCAAATATAGGATTGGTTAAAATAAAAAATATATCTACAAAAGATGATGTTAAAATGTGAATTAATGGGAATAGCGACAAGGCGTAAAAAGCCCATGAAAGGTATGTAGTCGACGAGATGGCAGCTAAATAGAATATCACTATTTTGCGACTGTCTCCTTACCATTACGAGTGCAATCCGATTGAGTTTATCAGGGCTCAACTGAAGGGGCACGTAGCAAAAAATTATAAGACATTTAAATTGAATGAACTACTAAGTCTTTTTGAAGAAGGACTGGATCCCGCAGCGGTACAATGACTGTATAGGTCATGTTCTTGAAATAGAAGATAAAACGCCTCAACTGGGTCATATAGTCGACTACATTACCGATACATGTATTATAGAAGTAGGTGCCAAGTCTGATGAGGACGATTAAGAAAATTCAGATACGGGATAATCTTTCTGAATCTAACTAGTATAATATGCTTATCTAATTATGAACTTAAGATCTCCCTGCGTGTAAATAATGTTCTATGCTCATAATTCACAAATGAAGAAATTGAATATATATTTATATGTTTCATTTTGTATCTGTACCTGTAGGGATTTTTCCTCACTCACTTCATTTAGCATTCTATACCGTTCAAAAGCTATTTTGATGTTATACGTGGCAAGCGAGAATCGGGCATATACAGTCTTAGACAAACCTTCTAGAATCCCTGGAAAACTTATTTATAATAAATTTCCCGGGCAGAGAATCGATGAAGAAAACCCTGTGTGTCTATACCGAAGCTGATACCGCTAATACCATTGAGGCCAGAATAACTCTGAATATTTTACCTGTTGTGAAGCCTGATCAATGGGGTCGTCATCGTCACGCATGTCTCCTGAACTGTCTGAAGCTGCTTCACAAATTCTGTCTTGAGGGAACTGCCCAGCCACACGACTTAATTCCACCTGGGGATTCATATCTTTATTACAGAAACTACATAATAATATATGAAATCTTTACATAGTTACACTGATATTTTGATAAAATTATTAACAACTAGACACGTGTACTGTTTCACAATTTACACATTTTATATTTGTTATTAATTAAATAGCCAACCGGTTCAGTTTTTAGGGCTCTTACACACATAAACACGATATTAACGTCACGTCGTGCTACGACGCGGCATAATGTGTAAAAAAATGTATAAGAACCCTAAACGTTTCGACTTGATTGAAATTTTGTTACGTGAATTGGCCCCAGGGCTAGAACTTAAATTGTCAATTAGAACGATTTAAGTTCTCACCCTGTTGATGCAGTAAAATATTACACCAATATTGGCTATTATTGTGTATTAGTAACAAATAAATAATGTTATGTGAATTGTGAAACAGTACAAGTGTACAGTACAAGTGTCTAATTGTTAAATATCATGAACATGGAGTATAAGCAAGCGTCGACCAATGGAAACTAAATTTATAAGAGTGTTATTATTTTTTTATTTACAAAAAATATCTTTTTAGACACCTAGTCTAAAAATTTGCTGAACGTAAATCCGAAAATTATCGTATAAACAAATATTAATAAAAATTCAAAAACATAAATTCTGTCTTTTTCTTGAAATGAAATATTTTTTACTTGAAACTGAACTATTTACTTTTCAGAAAAAAATACAATTTATGTTTTATTATATACATTAGAATTGAAGAGTGTTAAAAGAACCGCTTTATCCATTATATTTATATATTGATTATTTAGCTCATCCTAAGGTAAAAACCCCAAGTTAATTTTAAATAATATATAATACAAGTTAATTTAAATTTAAAAGTATATGATAATATCGGGATTAATCTGGAGAATCTTCATGTAAAGTCTATGTTTCTGATGCGATGAGATAATCTACTTTTAAATTATAAAAAATAATGTTGAGAATACTGTACAGCATTTAAATTACTTATATTACGATAAAATAGTACTTACACCATAAAAATATATTTTACTTACCTGTAACCTTCCAGCGACTTCTCCTTGTTGACTAATGATAGGCGTGTGGTAATCCAAAGTGACGTCATGAAATAACGCCTCAAGAAACACATTCGCAACACCAATCAAATTATGATTCTCTTGGGACTCGTAAAACGGATCAATAGCCTTCTCGCCAGGCTCCTAAAACATTGATTCAAAATTAATACAACGCTTTTGATGATAGCCAATTAAGAAAAGGAACCCATTCAGCGAAACATATAAGCGGAACCATTACTAATCTACAAGAACATAACCCAGGGAGAATAAAGGCAGGGTAACGCCATTCATGCATGTAACTACTGTATCTTAAGATTTTACATGCGTATATTATATATGTATATTAATAAAAGTACACTCATGTTTTGTAGATCTAGAAATAGTTTATATGGACGATTTTTGAAATTTAGAAAACATAAGATGTTGAAATTGCGACATATTTTCCCCATAGAAAATAAATAAACACCCAAAACAAGTTCCCAAAACATAAAATGAATAATTATTGCTTTACATTGCAACAGAACAAGAAAATATTATTCCTTTAAAGCGAAAAAAATATGAAACCATTAAAACCAAGTATAGACAAGGTGATGTTTGTCTAATTCCAAAGCACAAACATGAACGCACACAAAAATAATGTGTATGTTTATGAAAATCTAAACGCACCGTTGGCGATTCAGCCTCTATTTGTACTGGGTCCTGAAATTAAATGGATAAGTTTGTTTTGTACAATGCTCTATGGTAACATTATGCAACAAATATTGAACTACGAGAAAATATACCGAAACAAATAGTTGTGCGCCTATTTGGCACAATAACTTGTTTAGTGTGGGAGAACATTCAATAATAACTAAATATATGCCCTACAAATTACATTCATTATAAGATAATGATTGTAAACAAGTTTAAAATTATTTAATACCATGAACAAATTGTACAAATGTCGTAACACAATAGAAATCTTAATTGAAAATTGTATAGGCACTCTTTCAGGTGAGTATAGGCATCGAACACACAAACCTATGTGGTGTAGAGTTCTGTGACCAGGATTGTGTAGTTTAAGAAGGTTGTAAGCAATTAAAATCTACCCATCACAAGTACATAAATTATAACAACACATACATTCATGTCATTCATTCATTCATTCTATTATATAAAAAAATTACATTAAGTCCATACCCGAAGTGATATCAAATTCAATAAGTTAGGCATAAGTGTAACTAGTGCATGATAATATAAGCTAGCATTAATAGGTCTAAAATGTAACAAAATTATCCAAAATAGAACACACCTTTAGTCTCTGGCTAGTTCTAAATTAATACCACTGGACTATTACAGGAATAGATATAACCCCAAGTAAGCATAATTTGCTTGTGATATATGGGTGCTAGTCAACTAAACTAATACATAGAAATACATTTATAAATACTGTAAATATATTTAATAAACACCCAAACCCGAAATACAAGTATTTGTGCTCATCACACAAATACTTATCCCATTCGGGAATGGAAGCCGAGCCCCATCAATTGCGTAGTCGTGATCGCTAAAGGAACCAACAGGGCGGGCGTATTGTTTGCCAGAAATACTGGAAATTAAATTCAGATCAATTTCCTCGACGCGGAATGAAAATTTAAAGCCTTAAGCGTTTACACTAAAGCCTGTGCCACTAAATCAACAAGGCAAGTACTGATATGCAATGAATCATGTAAATCGAGTACTACACCGAGTGTGAAAGAGAGTGAGAAAGATTTGTGAGTGCCAAGAAGCAAAGCAAGTTTGCCTGGATCGTTCTATCTATCTATGGCACCCTATTCTCTGTACCACATCCGTATTTTTTATATCGTAAAATATCTAGCAAACAAAAAGATGGCTCTCCTGATGGGAAAATGCAACCACCGCCTATAGACGTCAAAAATGTTAATTGTGTGGTAAAATTACTATACGTGTGGCGGGATGGTAATGCACTTGCAAAATGGCTGAAGGTCTGCTCTTCAACGCCTTTTAATCCCAAACTAACACGTAATAGATTTTGCGTAAAAATATGTGCATATACACGGTACTTTTTACTTGATACCAAAGTCGAATTAAACTAATCCTATTTTAACATTAACATTTAATAAAATATAAAATTAAACGGAAATCACAAATACTCTTGGAGTTATCGGTATTATTAGCCAGAACCAAAGCTTAATAATTTAACAATACCGTAAGCAAAGCTGCTCCGCTCATTTGCATTTTGCGAATGGTCAGCCTTGTCTTCAATGGAGCTACTCTAGATTTGGCAATGAGTAAAAGCAAGAGAACCGTGCCGTTTGCCATTTCGGATCCATCGGATGCGAGGCGCACGCATCTGCACACGTTAAATACCTACAACAGACGCGCAAAATACCCGCTCTATACGTCTGTGGACGCTTTTGAAGATGACGTCCGCGGACTCATCTGCAGACGTATAAAGGAGGTTTGTGACAGACGCGGACGGTTTCCGCGGCATACATGTACATTCGTTCCGCCGCGGGTCGTTGCGAGTCGGTCGGCGTGAGTCATACCTAAGTTGTATCAATGATTCCACGCAATTATTGTCATCCTACGCGTCGATGAACCTAATCCACTCTGAGCAGCGAGCGGTAGCTAAATTATTAAACATATTATGATAACACTTCCCTTTACAGTTACAGGCTTTGGAATGTCAAAATACTTAAGTGGTAAGCATTTTGGTGATTCAAGTGAAGAATAATTTTTAAAACTAGTATGTCTACATAAACCTCCATACTAATATTATAAATGGGAAAGTGTATGTGTGTGTTTGGTTGTCCGTCTTTCACGGCCAAACGGAGTGAAGAATTGTCATGATTTAGGAGTGGAGATAGTTGAAAGGGATGGAGAGAGACAAAGGCACATTTTGTGTCTTTCTAACCCCCCACTTCCCTAAAATGAATTTAACGCGACCAAATCCGCGGGCATAAGGAAGCAAATTTACAGAGTTTTAAGATAAAATGTAACATACTTTATACATACAAATTAATTTCGGCTTTGGTATCAAGAAGCACCTTGTACAATGGTGTGTGTGTGCGTGTATGTGCAGTCAGTGTAAGCAGCATGTCTGGGTCTGACCTCCATGGGCAGTCCGTCCCGCTGGCGGCGGCGCCACTCGTCGTACATCTCGCGCATGTCCACGAGCTTGTTCTCCAGCTTCTCCATGGACCAGATCTGCGCGCGGTTCGGTCGCTTCACCATGATCGCCGGTTCCGAAACGAACGCACCACGCTGTAATGGTTATTTATATTTGACCAATTTTGATATGAAGTAAAATGTATATTTATGTTTTTATTTTTCACCACTACAGTGTGTGTGTACAGGAATCCACTATACGTAACAGTATGATGGATACAAAATGAATAGAATTAGGCTGGCGAAACAAGGACATAATAATAATGTGGATAAGTATAAGGATGAGGATAAAGATGTGGATAAGGATATGGATGTGGGCAAGGATAAGGAAGGTTTGGCATGATTAAACAGGTCGTTTACAAACAGTATAACCTAGATGATTTTACTGCCACTTAAATTTCACTTCTATGGCGTGTGAGCTCACACTCGTTTTTTTATTTGTGTACAGATGGGGTTTTGTGGTTGATGCGGCTCACCTTCCGGTTGGGCGAGAGGTTCTGCGGCGGGATCTGCAGCGTGACTCCGAAGCGCGTGTTGCGGCGCATCTCCTCGGCCAGGAAGTTGGCCTCCTGCACGAGGCTGTTGGCGCGCAGGATGTCGGCCTTGAGGCGGCCCAGCGAGCGCCGGAACGTGGCGTCCCGCTCCGCCGCCCAGCGCTCCACGCGCGCCGCCGTCGTCGGCGTGCACGCCACCGCCTTGCCTGCGCACACACCACACCACTGCTGCCACACTGCGCTACCGGATACCAACTACCAACCGAACACTTCTCACCTACCTATTCTATGTCTTGAGTAGTGCATGACCGATAAACGATTAAGAGCCGTTCACCTAAACCACAGAATACTGGAGACTAACAGAACTCAATGTAACACAAGTAATATTTGAGCAATGTACACATAGACACTTCTCAAGGACGCAATATCTCGAAATGGCTCGGGACAGTTTGTTCCGCACTAATCCGAGATATAGCGTCCGTGAGAACTGTTTATGTGTGCATTGCTCGAATATTGCTTGTATGTACATTGATTTCTGTTAGTTTCTAGTATCGTGCCTATACTGACTGAAAAACACATTTCACAAATGTTATTCCGACATCGTTCTATTAGTTCAGATATAGTAAGGAGCACAGCGTATACATGTAGCGACCGATCGCCCTCCGAACAACTTATAAGTAAATTGAAAGACCGAGAGACAACGAATAACACGATTAACGCAACGATTGTTAGGCATAACTTAGTAAGTTGCTTGGTTTATGATCTTGTTTAAAGTCTACAAATCTACGTCTATTATTTTTTTTTTATTATTGATAGGGAAGCACTTGACCACGATCTCGCCTGATAGTAAGCTAAGATCTGTTTGGTAAACAAGATATTAATTATATGTCAGCCGTCGCTCTTTCGTCAATTCGAATTTGTAATTAATTAAGCACATTTTTTTAAATAAACAAAAACTTATAAACTACTTCTATTGAGAACTTGATGATAACTATAAAACATGAGTAAATTTATTCACTTAATAATTAAAAAAAAATTAAAACAACTTCAAAACCGTCTAATCCGGCGTTTCCCATTTGCCGGGTCGCGACCCGGTACCGGGCCATCAAAAAAGAATAATACCGGGTGGCAACATTCCCGCCTTGTTTTTAAAATATTACGTACTACTATTAGAAAATTCGTAAGTGTTGAGTGATGACAAAATAGGCGACATCAAAGTATGTAGCATTAATAAAACCTTTTTACTATTATTTAAATATGTATTATTTCACCTAATAGAACCAGCTAGGGTTTAAAAGTATTAGTGGGTCACGAAGGGGCAGTATGAAAATTACCGGGCCATATCAAAACAATATTTGGGAAACACTGGTCTAACCTACAGTCCGAATCAAACAGCATACAATCACTACGTTTTTTATAGTACGAATAGTACTAATATTCTATAACAGAGTACTAGTATCATTACCAGAAATGAACTAGTAGAGAGCGATATTTTAAATGACCGAGCAAGCACAAGACTACTTTGTTATATATAAACTTTTTGCCACCGGCACTTGATGAAACTTCATTTGGAAGTATGTAAATAAACTTGTACTGTTTCACAAAACCCTTTTTATTTTATTTATATCGCCAACCAGTTTTTGTTTATACGGCATCTTCAGGGCTACGAGACTATTATAAATATAGCATTAACATCTCCGAGACACTATTGTGTTATCTATAATATAAACATCCTAACCGTAGACACAGGAGATGGCGATAACGACTGAAAGAAGTGAAAAGAAATTGAAGAATTTAAAAACTGACACGATTGGATTCTTATAGATGAGGGATATAGACCTCCTCTATGTAAATATTTACTTTGTGTTCCTAATACTAAATAGAATACACTTAAGCTCATTAATAAAAAAATGATGTGGTGTCGCGGGACACCAGGTAGGAACGAACTTCCTTCGGCTAAACGGCACTACTCGCTTGTGTACGCGACTGTCGCGCCTGCGCACGTCTCATTTAACGCTTTTATTCCACGCATTTTTCTTACGGTTTTACTATCACATTTTTTTCAGTTCGGTCGCGCAGCAAAATCCCTATCCCCTCCAAGCCTGCCGTAAGGAACTTCGTTCCAATAATAAAAAGAAGTAATTAATATCAAGCATATTTACCTTTTCATCAAAGAATTATAACTAATTACTTTTAGGTCTTACCTAGTTTCAAAGGATCGTAAGAATACGGCGGGTAGGGCGTCGAAGGCGACAAAATATTTCGAAGCTGCTGAAATTGCCTTTCATACTCTTGCCTTTGTTTTTCTAAAGCCACTGCAAACAAAATTAAAAGTATTAATTAAATAATAATTTTATATCTATCGCCCACGGACACCAAAGATGTTAATCGACAATGTATGTAGCAAGATGGTAATGCCACGCGCATAAATACACCGACTGTCTTACCCTCTAAACCACAACACGATAGTGACTAGCATCCACACTTTAGTGACAGGTATTGGTAAAACCTTGGTAACAAACTCGGTCGCGACGTTGCGGAACTCTACCATCTAGTAGTGACTCTACCATTTAGTAGTGACACGTTTGGCCTATCATTCGCCTTTTACGAACTGCCTGGAGAATGGCTGATTATCTATTCGTCCAGGGGAACCCCCGGATGACTAAATCTCCTGATGCATTACACTACATACATATAGCGAGCCAAATCTCTTACTTCCTTTGAAATAATTACTATGTTAATACAAAAACGCCGGTACTACGAATCTAAACACCGCCCTATTGATTTCCACTTTCATGTTGTATATCTTATGTTATTTATCTACCATTCGCTTTCAAGTCTACACCAACAGAATATACGTTTTTACTTTCATTTTTAGGACAAACATTTCTTTCAATCTCAACACCCCTCTAGATCTTATATCGAATATATTAGTTCTTTCATGACGTGTTGTTTCTGGGCTCCTTTAAAGATTGACCAACTGCCATTCTGCCAGGCAGATCATAAAAGGCGACCGATTGGCTATGCGAGTCACTGCCATCGTGGCTACTAGGTCGTAGAGTTCTGCATTGTCTCGCCTGCCTATTCCTGCCGCAATAGCGTCAGTGCTTATCACTGTCGTGTTCCGGTTTGGAGGGTAAGGTAGTCGGTTAACGTATGCATGTGGCATTAGACCTCGCCACAAGATAGCATCGCACCATTAACACCGTTGGTGTCTTTACGATATTGCTCTGGAAAAAAACTTGAAAACATGAAGTTTTCGTTGCGGATCGAATACGCGGCCTTAAGAAATTTTGGAAACGCACTGTTTATTTGTAATAGTCTTAGGGCGGCTTGCACCAAAATGCTTAAATCAATTTAAGCCAGTAAATACGTTTAAAGTGACAGCTTTAAGGCGTTTTGACATTTGCTAAACATAATTAAGGGACTAAACGCATTTAAGTATTTTGGTGCAAGCCGCCCTTAATAATTAATCTGTGTTACCTTGTTTATCTTCTTCATGTTGTCTCTCTAGTTGTGATATTGCTGTTTGTATGGGATCATTGCTCAGTTCATTCAACATAATCTCATCTCGAGCGAAGTTGTAATCTATTGGCTGCGCAGGAGTTTGTGGTTCTGAAGCTGCGGCAGCTATAAAAGAAATATTATAGTTAAAATAAAACAAACATTTTCCCAGTACCCTGTCCCAATCCCCAACAGAGCGCGGGTTGTCAGAGTGAGGAAGGGGGGCGGGGGGAGGGATCTGATATTTTTAAGAACAACAATTAAGCAAGATTAGTGGGAGATACTCTTCATCTCTTTATTGCTGCAAATTTCAACAACGAACAGCATCCAGGACTGTCAGCCTACTGTGTTCTCGTTTATATAATAATGTTGATAAACCAAGACTACGATTGACAGAGTAAATAAAACATGAAATCAGTTTTCCTAATCTGAAATCAAACGTGGGCTTACACGAAATATAGTCAAAGGGACCAATTACCAGACAAATTTTTCTCTTCGAAATGTATAGGTACAGATATGGGTTCAGTAACATTAATATCATGAGGATAGAGAAGCTTTTAAATTTTCATAATTTTTACTATGATTCACTGGCAAATTGACAGTGAATATTTAAGGTCTCGGAACAGCCATCGCCATATCGGGATTCTCTACAAATGTAACCTACTAATAGTGAAAACGGAGACTGAATTAATAGGCTAGTTAACTACATTTGAAAAACAATACAATACTATATATTACTGCGTATATTAACAAAAAAAAACTATTTATTTTTTACTATCGTACATTAATAATATAAATTTTGCGTTTTAAAATTTAAATTTACTGCGAAAACGATCTGGACTGTCATGGCGTCTTCAATGACATCACGCCGTGGACATACATTACACACTCTGTGGTTTCTATGAAAATGTTAGAAATAACATGACGTTTTACCATGTTGTGACGTAATACTTCCAGTTTCTCCTTTCTGTCACTAAAAATAGAATCCTTAACTTTTATAATATTTTAGTATTTGGTTATCTCCATATCATAGTTCATCTTTAGAACCTGCAATATATCCGACTTATTTTTAATGGAAACATGCCTATTGTATACAAAGATTTAGTTTAAGATCCGGCATTAAAAAATCTACTCCCATCTGATAAATGATAAAATAATGGTTTAAAGTTTCAGTGCATTATAAAGTAAGAATAACACTTGGTTTATATTTACAAAAAAAATATCAATGTTAATAGCAGTAGGACTGCGGTAGCATCGATTATTTTTATAACATTGTAAATGAGTATTTAAAATATTATTTTATTCATTTAACAGATAAGGGTAGATTTCTGCATTTTCTTTAATGTCGGATTTTAGACTATTATGTCTTGTACGTAATTATTGTCGGTCTCTGCTATTACTATTATGCTGCGGCCGCGATTGCGTCTATCGTTAAAAAGCTTCGCGCAGTTATTATCAGATATCGTCACAAACATTCAGACTACGCGTGCCTTATCGCACGGTTGGCGGTACGTAAAAGGGATTTAGCGCGCTAGTGTCTTCGGGACGATACACGATGGTGCGACCGAAGTGTTAACAAGTAACATTTATAGAGGTACACAATGTGACGAGATGTACGTGTATGTGCGTGTGTGTGTGTGTGCGCGGTCGCACTGACCGGTGTCCTTGGGGCAGTTGACGCGGAAGAAGTGGTGGTTCCCCCAGAGGATGCGGTCGGCGTGTCCCAGGCGCACGGCGGCGGCGACGGGCGCGCCGTTGAGGAAGCAGCGCGCGTGCGGCCGCGGCTCCATGGTGAGCCAGCCGCCCTCCACCTGCAGCACGCAGTGCACCGGCTGGATGCCCAGCCCCGACAGCTGGATGTCCGCCGAGCTGTCCGCGCCCACCACCGTGCGATCCTGCAACGTATCAATATACCATTTTGATACTAGGGTTTGCCACCCCTACTATACTATATAGCATCGTACTGTATTTTAGCCAACTATACTACATAAGTAGTATAGTTGGCTACTCATGTAGTATACTCTAAGTTCATAACAATATAATTGTTATGAGCTTAGAGTTTGTATTGTGCAATAATATACCACTTTTATTAAAACCGTGCATTCAAAACACAAATGTACAAAACATCACAATGCAATAAATAAATACACTAAGTAATGCTAATAACACCGTCACTATATTCCACTAGAACTAATCGATTAAACCGAATCACTAAACTAACACACTTTCCGTATCACTTTTCACAGTACTATATCGCTTCACACTGATCGTCCTAACTATCGCTTCTGAATCATTGTTTAAAACTGAGTCACATCCAAACACATCCTTATTTATACACAAGGAAAAGTTCGACCATATTCCCGAAAGTTTCGCAAAACGAGTCGTTAACAAGTCATAATGCACGCTATGCCCTATACGAGAAGGCCAATTATGCCATAGTAATTTGTGCAACGGCGGCTTTATCGATAGAAACAGCTATCTCTTTCTTTATTTCTAGATTTTTCCAGTGTTCTCACTGTTCAACTTTCTAGATTATTCGCAAAAAAATCATAGAAAAAGTAATAACAAAGATCTTGCGTATCCCTATCGCTGAAATGTGAATTATTTTAACTACCAGATTCTGGCATAAGAAAGGATAGTCGCATAACTTAACCAGATTGGTCATGCGTTAATAGCACGTATGTATATGGAATCGTACAATTAATATCTCTATAGGCGACAATTGATTCTCACTATGAGGAACGTACTGTCAAAAGTCGAAGTCATACAGGTTGAGTTGTAAAATTTTGTACATATTGAACGACATGACAGTAGTCAGTAACTAATAAAAATATAGTAAAAAAATATTGCTTACATAATTATAGTAAACCTCAACGAAATTAATGTAGTATTCGAAATATAACAGCAGATGGATCTCCTGATGGAAAGAGTCAACCATCGCCTATAGACACCAAAGGTGCTAACGGTGCGTTGCTATCTTGTGGCGAGGTCTAAAGCCACATGCATAAGTTTACCGACTACCTTACCCTCCAAACCGGAACACGACAGTGACAAGCACTTACGCTATTCCGGCAGGAATAGGTAAGGCGATTGTACAAGACCCGGGCGAGACAATGCAAAACTCTACCACCTAGTAGTCACAATGGTAGTGACTCGTAAAGCAAATCGGTCGCCTTTTGCGACCTGCCTGGCAAAACAGCAGTAGGCTTATTCTTCAAAGGAGCCCGGGAACAACACGGGGAAGCCTAGTCACGAGTTCGGCAAATCTATGCAAGAAATAGTGTCCACTTTAATAAGTAGGTCAAAATTTAAGTACCTTTAAGTACTTTTTTTACATATTCGGAATCAGAGTCGAGTATCCTCCCTCGTTCAGTATGCACAGACCTTTACCAGTCAACTTGTGTATTGTGCTATTAAATTATTAGTGAATATCTTTGTTACACCACGTTTATTTGATGCAGAATTAAAGGTCAGATATAAATAACAAACCGCAGTCAAATATGTGTCCTTTTGGCATTTGAAATGGCCAGACAAATCAACCTTTCACTAAATTCTAATACACCGTTATAAAATTTAACTAATTTGCCAAGTGATATTTTTAACAATTTGTTTGTATATATGTATGTGTATGTATTTCTGTATATATGTATGTATATGTGTTTCTAAACATATTCATTCATATAAATATTCGAAAATTTTATAGAAACGGTTACAAGATTTTTCAAGCCTTTTATGCTTCATCCATAAATATTATACCTAACATTAAAAAAATTACCTTCAAATAATAGACAAGGAGTTCATTCAGCGACGGGTCTGCATTCAGATTCACGAGGTAATATTTGTTTTTCTCTACTTTTATACCACTCGCTTGCACGCTTATACCCATTTTTTCTAATGCGTGCTGTCGCTCACTTTGTATTCGACCTGCAATCAACAAACATTTATTAATATCAGGAATTATTTTACAATAATACATTTACCACGAAATAAAGAAAACAAGGGGAAGTGAAGAGTTCGCGTGCCGCGTGCGTCACTATTATGCGCTTTTACTCTAAATTGCCTTAGTGATACTTACCATATCATTAGGAAATAGTCGTCGTGCGAAAATCTATTATACACTGAATTATGCCGTATTGTGCCATCCTTGAATGCAGAAATGATAGTAGAATACAGATGATTAAAAATGGAGATATTTCATATCATTCGAAAGTACAATTTTCATTTTATTTTAATTAAATTCCTGATTTAATATAATCTCTAATGATATAATAGAAAGTCAAGCTAAAATCAGCCGTACACCTTACATATAAAGTTCATTTTAGGTTGACCTAATTTTTCTAGAAAGATATACGTAATGACAGTCATTACGTATATCGTTCTAGAAAGTTCTCTACTCAAATATGATCAACTGAAAACTACGGAAAAATGAATGCTGCCATCTATTGTAGAATAGCGAAACTATTACGATCTTAAGTTTCACTATTGTACAAATAGATGAGTCTATTTTGAATAGACTACAAAAGGACGTAAATAGTCTTTTTTTTGTAGCAAAATAAAATTTATTGTAACGCAGTTTGGTATATTTTTAAATGTTCTGTTTGTGTGTTTCGGATTATTGTTGCTTAAAATGAAAACGACCAATGAAACAATGTTTGCATTAGTAGTTTATATGCAATAATGCTTACTTTATGTGTGAGTGTGGCGATCGCGGTCCTGATACAAATGTTTGTACTTGCCAATTCCGTTGTTTTCTTTATTTCGTGACATTTACAATTTACAAAATATTACATTTACAATTTCCCCTCATGTTAGTCCGGGCTCCGTTGAAGGATGGACCAACTGCCGTTCTACCAGGTAGGTCATAAGAGGCAACCGATTGACTATACATATCACTACCATTATGACTAATAGATGGTAGAGTTCCCGCAATGTCTAGCCCGGGTAT
This sequence comes from Apodemia mormo, assembly GCA_036924255.1. NCBI lineage: Eukaryota > Metazoa > Arthropoda > Insecta > Lepidoptera > Riodinidae > Apodemia > Apodemia mormo. The sequence goes on from JAUPFN010000002.1 coordinate 40,749,045, forward strand.
ATGACCTCACCACATTGATAAAAAAAACCCAAGATGCACAGTCCCGAACAAAAGTGACACTCAAAAGCGTCGCTAATTTCATTTAAATAGTTATAGATATGGCAAAAACATATGACTGCATATCCAACCTTAAGCACAAGATTTATAGTTTTTTTTACAAAGCAATATACAAAAGGAAATAAAATTGACATTGTGCGATTCTATCTGAAATGAGCGCACAATTTAAAATTGTAATTTTTGGAGGACGTTTTTGAAACACTGATTGTGTATCTTGGGTTTTTTATATCAATGTCCCACCGCCTTACCAATTCCTGTCACAATAGTGTCAACTCTTGTCATTGTCGTGTTCCGGAGGGAAGTCGGAAGACATGTAGATGTGGCATTGCCATCTCGCCACACAGATAGCAACGTACTAAACATATTTGGTGTTTACAGGCGATGTTTTCTCTTTCCATCAGAAGACCCCTTCTCATTCAACCATAACTCATATTAATAATTTTTTTTTAAAAACCCGGGATAACTCTTACTGAGTTATTTCTAGAATGAAAAATTCCAATCACATTTTTCCCCACCCAGGAATAAAACTCAAAAGCCCATGAATTGAAATGCAGAGACTAATGAGGCAGTTACCTAATTATTCATTACGCAAATGTTAGTAAACAAATTTCCGGTTTTAGAACGGTTTCAAAATTTAAAAATAAAATCTAACAGCAGAAATAGGCCTGTCTTAAACTAACCTAATTTTGTTTATTTAAATTCAGAAGCAAACAATTTGTAGATGTGAAAATTATATTTCATTAGTCATCTGAGTCACGAAAGACGAGAAATAATGGACAAAAATATATTTAAAAATAACTTTGAAGATACTATTTCAATGGAAATCCAATATTGGGAAAAATAAATTTGTAATTTCTCACCAGTCTCGACTAGTTTTTCCTCCCAAGTACGTGACATTTCTTTCATTAGATGTTCGCTTTGCGCTAACTTCTCGTGTACGTCTTCTCCCACAGGTGAACCCTTAAACAATAAATTAAGTAACCAATTAACATAATTATATCATAACATAGCAAAAGAACCAGCAATTTTAATAATAAGTAATAATAATATCGCTGGAAAAATTCCACAAATTGATCTCACCACCTGTTAGCTCCACTTCGTAAAAGGGATATTAATTTAAACAACAATTGATAAGGTACAGAGCTATATCAAATACAAAAATTCAAAACTGATTACACTTTATTGCATACTAGCTGTTGCCAGCGACTTCGTCCACGCGGACTTCATTTACTCCGCACTGCTCCTCCCCCGTAGATGATAGCGTGATAATATGTAGGTATTATGTTGACTCGACCTGTTAGTAATATTCATGCAAAATTTGAAGTAAATCCATGCAGTACTTTTTGAGTTTACCCCGGACATACATACAAACAGACAAACAGACAAAAATTCTAAAAACTATATTTTGGCTTCGATATCGATTGTAGATCACGGCCCAAGTATTCTTTTAAAAAAATAATTAATGTACAGTTTTGACTTTTCTACGATTTTATTATATGTATAGATATAGATCACACTTCACTTCTCGATTTCACAAACACGAATGCTTCGAAAATATATCAAAGTAAGCAAATTGTCTGCTTGTACTATTGGTGTTATTCTACAATACTATACATAGAAATACATATATAATAAATACTGTTACATACAAAATAAACGCCCAAACCCAGAAATACAAACATCTATGCTCATCACACAAATTTTGTCCCTGTCGGGAATCGAATCCAATTCCCATATATTCGTGGTTAGGCTCGATAACCACTTGACCAACGGGGCGGTCATCCTAATGGTAAGAAATAAAATCCCACTTTATATTTTTAAGGCTGTCAATCCTGCCCGGCTACATCTATTCGCAGTGGCTTTTGCTTTCAGTTATGGTATCTGTAACCATTTGACATTTAAAATAGGAGCTCATTTTACCCTGCCCTGGAGAATTCCTAATGACTCCTCATGCAAGCGTGGCCTTGCCAAGACAATAGTATTCCTATTAAATTATTACAAGTTCGGTTCGTGTTCGTGATACTGAATTAAGAGGAAAGTTGGGATTGAAAGTATCAGTGTAAAAATAACAAAAGGCAAGCTCCGTGGGACACACAAAAATAAATTCAGATGTAGGTTTAAAATAACAGATATTAATGCGAATGCGGGACACCAAAAAGGAAGTGCCATGAATCATGATCAAATGAGTGTTGCTGTATATGAATATATTGACGAATGACATGAGTAACCAACAAGTTAGCATAAAGAAATTAAGGCGCAAAGAAAGCTCAATTTACTTGTATTATACTCGGTCCTATCTGCCAATTCAGTAAAACGATTCAAGGATGTGAAAGACTTGTAAGTATGTATTTACCGTTGCGTATTTCAACATCTCTTTGAGTGCTTCCACCTCTTGCCGGAGCTCTCGAATGATTCTTGCGTTCGGGTCTTCGTTCACGACCGCGTGGTTGACTATTCTCTTCGCGCGGTCTGCGTACCGCAGTGTCGACAGCGTCTCTTCATAGTTATCTGCTGCTGGTGATATTGTGGCTACCTGAGACAGGACAAAACTTGGTTACAAGCAATACAAACAATAGCAAATAGCAATATTTAGATAAAAACACAGTGAGATAAATGGATTTGTGTTTATTCCGGGGAACGTGACATTAAAAAATTGTTTTCTTTGCATACGTCGCCGTAGAGAACTTTTTGTCGGATGAAGATAGCAAATAATCAAATGATTGATCAGGGGAGGAACATCTTTTCATAAATTACTTATGATGATCAGAAATTCAAAATATGTTACTAATTATTTTAAAAATGGAATGCATTGGAAAGTATTTCTTTAGACGTATGTCAAAATGTTTACGTTCTGTTTAAAATATAATTTTATTATTTAACTCCACATCTATCCAATAGCTAACACCAACAAGCAGACAGCTCTCCCGATGGAAAGAGACAACCATCGCCTATATACACCAAACATGTTAATGGTGCGTTGTTATTCTTAATGCCACATGCATAAATTTAACGGCTAACTTACCCTCCAAACCGGAACACGACACGGCAGGATAATAGGTAAGGCGTTCGATCCGGGCGAGACAATGCAGAACTCTATGCTTCCTACATTGGCGTTATGGAGTCAATAATAGGACGGTAGTCATTGACTCGAAAACTAATACGGCGTGCTACTACCATTGTTTTTGATGTCGATATGAGTCCCATATGTTTACTACTACTATTTACATAATCTCGCCACATACTTTTTTTACATCATTATCATTTACATAATCGCTTATTGTTATACCTATTATGATCATAAGATCTATTAGAATGTTATATAATTATTTCAATAAATTATTACCATAACAGTTTTGCTATTTCCTCCAAGGTTATCCTTCAACAGCCATGTGAGGACTGAATCTCTATAGGGTACAAATTTGTCTTTATTCGTTTTCCCCGTTGACTGGTCTGCCAATTTTGATATAACTAAGCCTAATGTTGTCAGTGATCTGAAACAGAATGACAATATTTTGAACATTAGTTAACTAATAAAATTGCATACACATTTTCAAGCCAGTACCATTTACTTTCTTGGGCGGAGGACATACAAAGTTTGGTCTAGCAGTGGCAGTCTCAAAAGCTGCATCGTTTTCTGTAACTATCTCTAACTCGCAATGCGAAATTATCGTAATTATTTAATTATTGCAAGATACATAACAGACTTGTATATTAGTGGCAGTCATTGTCACTTGATTAGTTTTAGTGATGTGACATTGCAAAAAGTGCATCCAGTGACCAGCAAGCAATTAGAGAGATTTTTTATGAGTTTTTTGTTAAGTTTAAAAGTCGTCGCTGATCGCTGGCAGATTGCAAACGCTAGGTGATACGTCTGCCGGTCGAGGTGTTGCGAAACTCTAGCACCTATCAGTTATAATGGAAGTGACAGATTTGAACAATAGTTCGCCTTTTCCGACATACCTGGATGAAAATCGAATGTTTTATCTTCAAAACGACCGTAGAAAATAAGAGATATATAACTGTCACCTTTTCCCGTATTATCACATAGGGTATTATAGTTCTAAAGAATATAATACTTTATTGCAAGAAGCAAGTAGGCATAGTGAAACCGGTTGGGTCTTTAAATCAAAGAGTACAAAAGTTAAATGTATTGAACATCTAGGGTACTATCATAAAAACTTACTTGTTTATATTAGAACCTTCTTTAAGTCTATCCCCCACGGCTCCCGTTTTCACCGCACGCTCAGAACCCGCCAGATCGACCAGCGAAAGCCTGGCGACTTTCTCTCCGCTGACTCCTGTCGCCGCGTCGGTGAGTGTCTGCGTTAAAACCACGCTGAACACGGCGTGCGATCGCGATGATTCACTATTCATGTTGGTCGCAGCCACAGTCCGCGACTTGTTGCCTTCGGTCATTAGATTGTCGATGTCCTGTGAATGTAAACATACGTAATAAAACATCGTTTCTAATATTATGTTAACGAAAGTCATGAAGTGACACATGGCAGTGATAAGCGTTGACGCTATTGTAGCTGCAAAAAGGAAGGCAAAGTTTAGAAGGCACAGTGATAAGAATTTAGCCTCATATTCACTATGGCCGATGCTTCGCTTTTTTCGACTGCCTGGCAAGAAAGTAGCCGGTTGATATCTACTATCACGGTTGCTAAAGTCATGACGTATTAATAAGTAGTGAGATTTTGAATTAAATTTGCTTATTCCGATCGTTTACAGTCTCAAAATAAAAATAAAAAACAAGATAACGTAAGAATGCTCATTCAATCGTGGATCAACTTAGAACAAGAGTAATAAGGCGGTCGTTTTGGAAACTGGCCGTCGTCCAATACTTTCTAAGACAAAATTTCCACTTCGATAAAAATATCAGCTTAAGGTTTCCTTCACAAATAAATTCCTTAGATTATGGGATCTCACACATGACTTATTTCTAAAGTTTATACAGATTTTGTAACGTTTACTTTCTCAATCATATCGCAACTCGAAGAATAACATATAACTAACTGACTCGCGCAGCTTTGTCTCTTGGACTGCCTGCGAGGAGAGTAAAGATTTTCGCACATCACACCGACACCATGCCGATTCCACTCCAACTCAACTCGCAATATGGCACTGAAATATAAGCTTTATGTAGTGATACTTAAGAGTGAATTTGTCAATATATAAATTGAAAATATGACGCGAGTTCAACGCATTGTCCACGCGCTGTTCACCCGTTGATGGGTGACAGTCAATTGTCACCGATCCGTTTGCCCTCGATGTCGACAAGTCGGCCACTAGTCGAAAACTTGCCTACATTTAGTGGGCAACGATTTGCCAACTTAACAGACACGCCCGGCGCTGGCCCCTCTTTCTACATTCCTTGTACAGTTACATCAAAGAGCGTACGTATTTTGTGGGCGATTGTGATCATGCGAGCTAGTTCTTGAGATGTGAAGCGAGAAATTTCCAAGTAAAATTTTCCGCCCATGTCGGTCCGGGCTTCTTTTAAGAATAGGCCGTCTGCTGTTCTGCCAGGCAGTTGATAAAAGAGAAGGAAGAGAGGGAAGAGATCTTGTGAAAACTCGATTTACGAAAATCTGGGCTATATCAGTAACCTCCTTATACTACTAACGTAGCGGAAAGTTAATAAAATTCAAAAGCTTAAGACCCAGATAGTTTCTCCTGATAAAAAGTCAATCTACAACAATAAATAACAATCAAACTCCCTCCGGCAAACTCCGATTATAATAAGAGATTCGTTTGCCTTTCAAAGATATTTGATAAAGGAAACAATTCCAATTGATACCCAGCCCCCGTCGGTCTGACCTATAAACTTGAAATACCCCTTCAACTGTCTGAACGTTAAACGTTAAACTTAGCGAAGGAAATTTGTGCACATTTTAGAAAAGCGTTTGAAATTTAAGCGACTAAGTAAAAGTTTAATAAACAGAATTTAGTATCATAAAATTCACTTAATGACGAGAAACATTTTTTATCTCATAAGATAGCAAACAAGCAGATGGCTCTCCTGATGGAAAGAAACAATAATTATTGTCTACCTAGGTGCTAAAAATGTTACAGGCGCGTTGCCATGCGTGTGGTAAGGATGCAATACCACATGCGTAAGTTTACCGGGTACATACCTAACCTTTGACAACAGCATTGACAATCACTGTGCTTGCACGGGCGCACTTTGAAGAAAATACCATCTGCTATTCGGCCAGGCAGTTCGTAAAATTCGAACAATTGGCTATACGTGTCACTACCGTCGTGGCTTCTATGTGGTAGAGTTTCGCAACGTCTCGCTCGGATATACAGTATGCCGGATTAACTGTTCCTGCCGCAATAGCGGTAAGGCTTGTCATTGTCTTCTTCTGGTTGGGAGGGTAAGGTAGCTAGACTTACGAGTATGCATGTGAGATTACCATCCCACCACGAAGGATAGCACCGTACCATTAACATCTTCGGTTTCTATATGCGATGACTTTTCTTTCCATCAGGAGAACCATTTGCTTATTTAATATCTAATGATATAAAAAAGCTAAAGCGGTGGTACCAAAACAAAGGGGGACATTACAAAATATATCACCTAATCGTCACGTACGTTTGGTTACACATTGTGCAAATCGTTCACTTTTTATGGACTATTAGGGAGACTGAAAAATAATATCGTTTTCTTTCATTAAATTTAAAAAAAAATAATAAGCTTTTATTTTTTAATAATTATATAACTACCCTCGTTAGCAACAACCTTTTGTTATATTTTGACAGTTCCTTGAATGTTTGGAATGAATATGCTTCCACTTCTGCCCTTAGCATGTTGTTGTCTAATATTATTGGTCTTACTGGTCGATATGAGTCGGAAATATCAAAATAACCGGATCTAAATTTGGAAAACCATCTTTGACATTTATGAAAGTCTAATGCACACGGATAAACATCGCAAATGTTTTTGGTCACAACTGTTGTGTTTATTACCCTTGCGAAACTGCGAAAAAAACATATAATGCCGGATATGCTTTGCTGATATCACTAGCTATTTTACCGTAAATTGCAAAAGCAATGTTTGATTTTGATTGATTTAAAAGTAAACAAGTCTCAATAATCTTAAAATGACTTTGGCATGCTTATGAGATACACGATGCCAAATAATAAATACCGACCATCATATTGACACACGCAGAAATGGACCCTCTATTATTTGCCCGAAAGGCAGTCTATTTCCGAAAGGAGTCCGTACCAACACGAGGAATATTAAGTATATTCCTTATCATATTTCCTTATAATAATTATATCTTATTAATGTTAGTAAAGAAAAACTTGATCACAAAAAATAAAATTAGAAAATTAATATGTACTATTTGTACTATACTGAGCCTAATAACTATAAGAATCTTGATTTGATATATGCATTATGTGTGCAATTTGTAATGATTATAATTATTATCATTACTGCTTCAGCGGAAATTAAAGTGATTTTTAAGGATGTTATCATCTCCCGAAAACTACTAGAAGACAAATGATTTTCAAAAAAAATTGTTAAATTCTTATATCGAAAATATATAAATGAAACAATAAATGTGCAATCTTTTGTCGCCTAATATTAATGATACAGATAACGATAAAAGGCCATGAGATCCCGAATTTGAAACTCTAAAAAACTGATACTTTACATCGACTTCAGTAGTCCAAGTTAACGCGAAAGCAAAACAGTGTATTTTATACTTTAACGAATTTCAACTACTATTTTGAACACCTTTTACCAGTTATCTGTCAAAAGAATCATCATCTAAATTTCCCAGTCCCTAATCCTTCTTAGCCGTGTAAGAGACATGAGCAAATAAATTTTCAGGTTTTATAAACTGAAAAAAGTCTGGCCGTCGCGATCCTTTACTCTATAGGTTGACTACCTGTCACATCATAGGATTTAATACCCCTGCCTACTTCATAAGTGATAACATTTATGTCAGTATCATTTAAAAATTAAAGACTTTCATTGTTTTAAAGTCTCGATAGAACGACGATATGGCTACATACCTTATAATATGTGTGTATATAATATAATGACTGTGCGCGGTCTAGCTTGCTAAGCTTCAGCTAAGTTAAGCTTGGAAATTAATTAAACACACCAGGTACAAACTTTACCTTACAAGTATTACACGCTGTTGTTAAACGCTTACGTAAATATATGGAAGGGAATAAATGCCACACACGAGAATTTATGTATTCATATCGATAGCATTTAATAGCAGACAAGCCCTCCCATCATTATTAGCATGTTCTCCGTATTGGTCCCCGCTCCTTTGAAGAATAGGCCAACTGACATTCTGCCAGGCAGGTCGTAAATGCGACCGATTGTATATGCGAGTCAATACCATCGTGGCTACTAGGTGGTAGAGTTCTGCATGTCTCGCCCGGGTCTGATACCACCGCCTTATCTATTCCTGCCGCAATAGCGTCAGTGTTTGTCATTGTCGTGTTCCGGTTCGAGGGCAAGATAGCCGGTAAACTTATGCATGTGGCATTAAATCTCGCCACAAGATAGCAACGCACTGTTAACATCTTTGTTGTTTATAGGCAATGTTGGACTCTTTCCATCAGGGTACCCATATGCTTGTTTGCTATCTTATAATATAAAAAAGCAGATGACTCTCCTGATAAAATAACACTATAAATCTATATTAAAAATGTACATAACATTTTAACATATCTCTTCAGTATTAAAACCTTTCTGTTTCATGTGCGTCATTTGCACAACTAAACATGAAGAGCTGATGATCTTCGACAGGAATTCCTGCAGCGTCGGGTCAAGGTTACCAAGTTATTGCAATATCATTGAAATGACAGCATACCAAATTTTGAATCGATTAGGCCTGTACAAGTTCCTTAATTCCTTTCAACAAGGGTAAAAGAGCTGATGATCTAAAAACGGCTGAATAAATTTTATTAGATAATATCTAAAGAATCAGCACGACAGATACAGCTTTCGATTAAAAAACTACACTTTAATCAAATAATTCGTTTAAAATAACATTCCTTGTTCTTGCATTGGAGGTATCATCGGCTATGGCCCTTATTCTTGTCCCCAACGTGATTGCTGTGTGTGACCCGCGACATCAATAGCGTCAATGCTTGTCATTGTCGTGTTGCGGTTAGAAAGATAGCCGGTAAACTTATGCATGTGGCATTGCCATCCCACCACACGCACCATTAACATCTTTATTGTCTATAGGCGATGGTTTCTCTCTCCATCTGCTTATTTGCTATCTTATGACATAAAAAAGAGGCTCCGTATGTATATTGTACAGTAATAATAATAATAAAAAATAGTCTAATAGGCAAACACCAGTCTTTTTTTCATCCATTAATACACTGTACCACGTACGTTTTCACGTGTGTCGCATTGAAACCATAAGTTAAAATAATGTAAGTCGCCGTCGTCGGTGGTTACTTTTTACCGGTGGGCCGTGAAGTTGTTAAAACGAAAAGTATGCCGGTGACACCAAAAGGTTGAAAACGCCTACACTAATATCATAAAGTTTACGATTGTACATGTTTGGTACTTTTCATACACAAGCGACTGGACGAAATTTGAGTGCTGAATGAGTTAAGACCATAAATGTACAAGTAGTACACATTATTCGTACTAAACACATTGATTATATTTTCCAGAACAAGTACTAAGTTGTTCCTGCGGGAATGGCAAAAACTAATCATGTAGCCGCTAAGGGACACAGCTAGGTATCGTATTTTCTAAGGCCATTAAAAGTTTCCAGTCTTGCTTAAACGCTAAACTAATAAACGCTTGAGAAGCAGAGAGCCTTAAAGTGCTTTTAGACAGTCCTAGCGCATTTTACTTTAAAGATACAACTTACAAAGTCCCCAATAAAAATGTCACATTTAGTTTAGCTCAGAGAATGTAGGTCAGGGGCTCACGAGCCAGCGTAACGAATATCTTAGATGTAGTTAAGCGACCGTGTAATCGATATACCATCACATCCTTAAACCACTTTCACTTTAAATGCTAAAAAGAAACTTTAGGATGCTTGATGCACACATTGACACAGTCGCCTCATTGTTTTAGAAGTTCCTTCCTTGGTATATAAGGACATATGAGGATCTCTACTCAAGTACTAATACATTTTTCACTTTCTCCAAATTTTAATTCTTACCCGATCAATTAGTTTACCACTAGCCCATACTGTTTACCAAAGTTGGCTAAGTATGAGTGCACTTGCTACACCTCTGCCATCCCCTTGAAAGATATGGGGTGAAGGTATTTATTTACTTACATCATACGTGCGCTCATATGTACGACATGCCCATTCTTACGAACCTTAACTGAATCAATGCAACGGTTACTATTATAATAGATAAAACATAAAAAATATTATCCAGAACATAAAAACGTGTCTAAAAGAAGGTGATCGAAGGAGGAAGCCATTACTAATGGCCATGCCGGCATCGTAACTGAGATGACCATATATATCTTCACGCCAGATCCATTACGTGGTAGGCAGAGAGAACGGAGTGCCATACATCTTGATCCTTACAGGCTTGCCTCGCTTCCGTCTCATTCATTACTCTCTTCATACACACATTTTTATCGAACAGCAGCAGACAAAGGAGACATTTTCATCGAACTTCTCTTATACTAAAGCGCGTCGACAAAGTGGGCTTAACATATTGGTAATGTAACACGCTCTCAAATATAATAATAACGCAACTTAAATATTCTCTATATAATAAAGGCAAAAAAACTTAAAACGAACGAATTCACGGGCCACAACTGTTTTTAAATATAGTTCCGATTCATTGTTATTATATCTAAATATTAAAGCGGAAGTAGATAACAAAAGACCATTTCTACATAAGGCTTAAGGTAATTTCAGAAAGTACAAAGAAACTAGCACTATTAGGGGTGTAAACTCAACAGCCCTTGTCTCGTCCCTCTCCACTAAAAGTCATTACCCACTTGTAACAAATGCACTGAAAGTTGCGACAAACGCTTTCCATTTGAAATATTTTTTTCAAACAAAGACACAATATAACGCGTTTAAAAGAGGTTTAATATTTTGACATGATTCCAGTTTATGAAAATTAAGATATTTCTAAAAATAGTTAAATATTCAAAAGTTTGTGGAGGTATATTATAAAAGTACATTGTTACACATGAAACAGCTTTTCATACTTATAAGATATTGTGATCGCCTAGAGGTCGAAATTGGACCATATAATTTTTATATAAATATTAGTATTCTGCACTTCTCCATATAAAAGTTATGTATGCCAAATCTCAAACTCCTCTGTGGGCGCAATCTTTTTAAAACTGATCCAAAGTTTTCGATTCACGTATTTATGTTAAGACTACATATAAATGAATATATAGGTAAATATAAAACGTACGTAAAACGTGCAAGGAACAAAATATCTACATGATATAATTTAAAAATAATAGCGTCAATAATGATCTGGGTAAGAAAGAAGTAACGGCTGAAATCACAAGTCATTGGAATAAGTGGAAGAACAGAAATAGGCTAAGAGATAACAGCCATTGTTACCGAAAGAGTAAAGAACCCTTAAATATTTTAAAAATATTTTTTTTGTATAAATTAGCAAACAAGCAGATGGGTCTCAAGATTGAAAGACTCCAGAAGAAAATAGACACCAAAGATGTTAATGGTGCGTTGCTATCTTGTGACCAGGTCGAATGCCACATGCATAAGTTTACCGGCTACCTTACCCTCCAAACTGGAACACGACAGTGACAAGGCTGACGCTATTGTGTCAGGAATAGACTGGGTGATGGTACCAAACTCGGGCGAGATTTATTACTAACGATGGTAGTTACCAGCCAATCATTCACCTGTTTACCTCTTCTTCGAAGGAGCCCGAGACTAACGCGGGGAAAACATACATATTATATGAGGATCTGATCGACGGATGAGTAAAAACGTGGTTTTATGGTAAAAAACCCAAATGTACATAAATAATATACATATACATATATATATATATATATATATATATATATATATATATATATATATATATATATATATATATATATATATATATATATATATACATATATATATATATATATATATATATATATATATATATACAGTGTGGCGGTGACGATACACCAATTAATTAAACTTAGTATATGTAATAATGTTCTCAGCCTGAATACAAAAAATCTGATAAATACATCCACTGGTTTAGCCACAGGACAATTTTTTAGTTTTCATTTCTAATTTTGCGAACATGATGTAGATTATCAGCTGTACGCATAGAAATATATAGAGGTCAATGGCTGTACGTGACCCGTTCACCCTATATGGTTTGAAAGAACTCTTATAAGTAAGTTGCCAACTCGCAATACTAGCAGAAAATCCTTGCATTCATTGGTTATTTTAATTTTTTATCCTTTACAACTGACCAATAACAACCCAATCTTGTCATTAGGAGAATTTGAAAAGAAAGCGAAAAGTCGCTTTATCTTGAGTGCATACACAGTGTGTACTGATACAAAAAAGCGCATTTTGCGCCTTCTTGATGAAAGCCGTTGATTACACGTGTCACGTACCTACGATACGTAGGTCACGGTCATTATTGTTTAATGTTATTGTTTAGTACGATCAAAGATTTTGCCGTGGTAATTGATATTACGTTATTACTTGTCATGTACTGAGTTTTTATTTTTTTCTTTTATTATTCTAGACTTATAAATTATGCGAAAGTAGACGCTTCATTTCAATTTTTATTGTGGTAAAATACGAGTTAAATTGTGCGAAAGTAGACGCTTAATTTTTATTGTGATGGCCGGCCATGGCCATGATGTTTGTGCTAATTAGTGCTATTTTGTGATAAGACACGTTAGGTAACTATTATTATTAGTGTGAAGTGAACAACATTTTTGTTTTTTCTTCTTTACTTTTAGCCAATATGTGGCACGAATCCTAGATTGATACGGTCTTTATTCTTACAATATACGCAAAAATAATTCTATAGCTACGTAATTACTTATTGTACAAAATGATTGTGATTAATAATAATAATTTATCAAAATAATTATTGAGGATGAGTGTGGTTTAAAAAGGCGCCTAAATATTATGTCACACGTAAAAATAATAATAATAACATGAGGCGCCAGCCGCCAAGCCGCGCGTGCGGCGTTGCCGTCCTGGTGATAGGTAAGTCAAAGGATGTTTTATCTTTATTATATTTTCGTGTCATTAATTTTGTTCGAAATTTTTGTTTTTTTAATTTCGATATCAGGACTGATTTGATAGACTAAAAATACTAGTACTAACTAGTACTACCTTAATTCTCACTTATTGTTATATGGTCACCGCCACACTGTATATATATATATATGTAATATAAACGATTTGGCTAATTTTGGTTTTGTATTAATTGTTGAAGTCAAGGGAAGGTTTAAAAGGTAAAAAAACCGGAAAAGTAGGCACAAAGTTAGCAGCACAACGTTTGCCGGGTCAGCTAGTAAAATATATAATTTGGACATTGTGAACAATTCCTTTTAGGGATGTCACAATTGGTATGGGAATTCAATAAAACATATAATAGTAAACTGAACAAAATTACACAAACGTTAAGCTAAAACTTTATATAAAACAGTAAATATTTCGAAGTGAATTACTAAAATAACCAAAAGTTATTCAGTTCATTCGTTCCACCACAGATAATGACGGTAATATTTTCAGATTCCGAGTAACCAGGGCGGTGCGATTTGCTCATTTCCCTAGATTAAATAGCAAATTGCGCGTCCAATATAACGAAACTGCGGTTGTTTGAATATTGTTAAGCTTACTGTAAAACAATAGCGGTATGAATAAGAAGTATGCACCAATTGTATTCTCGTTTCATGATATTAAAGCAGTCGAGAGCGAATTGAAAGTTATTTTAAGAATAATGAATGCTTTGTTATTTTTTGCTTCCAGAAACCTATTTTATATAACTAGCTGCTCCCGCGACTTCGTCCACGTAGAAAAATTTCTAAAATAGAAGCCCTGGGTTTTACCGGCTTAATTTCCGTTCCCGAGGAATATCCGGAAAAAATATCCTTTCTTGGGTTTCAAACTATCTTTGTACTAAATTTCAACCAAATCGGTTCAGTGGTTGAGGCGTGAAGAAGAGACAGACAGACAGAGTTAATTTCGCATTTATAATATTAGTATAGATTAAATTAAATTTTTAACATTGCTGGCTGTCCCGTGCAGCTTTGCTCGCGAGAGGAACGTGTCATCAATGTATTTCCTTCATACAAACTTCCATCCCCTATCGCGGCCTCAAATTCTCATCCCCTACTTCAAACCCGGGTTTTAAAATATCTCCTTGCCATATGTCATCAAAATCGGATCAGCGGTTTACCCATGAAAGCGTAACAGACAGTATGTTTTTGACAAATTACACGGGTTGATTTAACCCCAAAGTAAGCAAATTATTTATTTGCTTGTGATACTAGTGTTTGCCGATATTAATACATAGAAATACGTATATATTTTATAAATACTAAAACCCAGAAATACTAACATCTATGCTCATCACACAATTTTTTTTATTGAAAATGGGAATTGAACCCGAATCCTGTCGATTGCATAGTCAGGGTCGCTCACCACACGGATAACGGGGCGACAGACATTCGCATTAATAATATCAATACGTAAGGCAATTAGCCTTGGCATAATTTCAAGAGTTCAAATCCCGAATCGAGCTCACGCTAAAAGTTTGGTGATTTCTTAATCTAGAAATATAATATATTAGTAATAGTCCGGTGAATCGTGGTGAACCGTTGAAGTCTACTGACGTTCAGTTTATTCTGCCTACACCACAAGGAAACTAGGCGTGACAATACTTACAGGAATACGAAGGCACAGGCACGTTATCCGTTCCTCAGAAACCCCGTAAAGCTGTCGGTCCGATTTAAGGGTTTTAACTTTTAACTAACAAAAATCCTTAACGTTAGCGGTCGGTGGCAGCAAATGTGATGGATCTGCCGTAAACAGACGTGCTCAATGACATGTTGGTCACTCTGTCAACTCCAGAACTTAGAAGAGATCGGTGTAATGAAATAAAAAAATTATTTTAATCAAATTTCTTCTACTCTAAATCTTGTTCATTGGTTACCAATCGGCTTAGATAAAGTAATCCCGGATTCGATCCGGATCGGACTAAAGTGTAACAGAGATTTCTTGTAAATCTCAGTAGCAGCTCAAAAGCTTTTTTTTATAGAAGAGGGGGCAAACGGGAATGGGCTCGTGTGATGGTAAGTGATCACCGCCGCCAATGCACAGCCACACTACCAGAGGTCATGCCGCGTTGGCGGCCTTTTAAAAACGAGTTAAGCTCTTACTTGTTGGTCCCTTAGTGGTATTCCAGATAGGAGCAGTGCAGGGTATAAAGCCTCGAGAATCGCACGGTTGTAAATTTTATAGACATCAAGATGGTAAAAATGAAGCTTTGAATTTTACCGCGATATCTGATAGTAATATTGAACAAAGGAATTAATCTAAATAATTCCTCCAAACACTACCTGTGATACGTTACGTTACGTTACGTCCGTTAAGCAGCTAACCTGGTAATCGCCAAGAATAAGCGATATCTTTATCAGCTCGGTAAAATACGGCGATGAAGTTTACCACCCACCTTACCAATAGAAGAACTAGTGAATCGTGGTAAATCGCAACAACTATTAACGCTCAGTTCAATCTTCCTTCCCCGCAAGGGATTGGTGATATTTATTTATACATATTTTCAAAACCTAAACCTAACGATTGATACGACGAAAAACTGCACGTTTTGCCCTACCTTTTCCGTGTGCGTCAGACGATAAATCACCCACAAAAACAAATTAAAATGAATAATCGTTAATAAAACCGTGTCAGCGATCCATCATACCTTCGCTGTGATTAGGCGAAATCAAAACGATCGGATATTTACAAATATTATATGAGACAATACTATAATCGAATTTTGACTTAATCGTGGAGTTGTTTCTACGAAGTAAAGTAACTTAAGTTTGTAGCCTAATATAGACAAATATTTTCTTACGGGTTTGCAACTAGCAGAACTGACAAGTAACAAGGGTAGGAATAATAAAATATAAATAATATCAGAACACAAGGGATCTCTTGCAGGGGTTTTTATATCATAAGATAGCAAACAAGCAGATGGCTCAGGAGAGCCATCTGCTGAAATGGAAAGAGAAAACCATCGCCTTTATACACTACAGATGTTAGTGATGTGGTGATATAATTGTGGGTGATCTTAAAGCCACGTGCATAAGTTTACCGGCTACCTTACCCTCCATACCGGAACACGACAGCGACAAGCACTGACGCTATTGCGGTAGGAATAGGTAAGGCGGTGGTACCAGACCCAGACGAGACAATGCAAAACTCTACCATCTAATAGTCAAGATGGCAGTGACTGGTATAGCCAATAGGTTGCCTTATACGACCTGCCTGGCAGAACAGCAGTTGGCCTATTCTTCAAAGGAGCCCGGAACCAACACGGAAAGCAGATTTCCTTATATTGCTCCTGAGTTTAATGAATTCATGATTAAATACAGACGTTTAAAGTTTTCGTTGTTTAAAGAAGTTTGTAAATTATCCCTAGCACGGGATGTAGTGCTATAACACATATAAATATAGTAAGGAAGAGGAAAGAATGGATCATTATAACAATGTAAATTTATCTGTAATAATATTTTAATTTTGATAAGTTTGACATATTTAATTGCTTTTATTTAAAATTATTACACAATAGATCTATGGTAGATATATCTATAAGTATGTAGGTATAGATAATGTCTTCATGTATTATAACGTAATAACATATAAAAACCGACTTTCTTAAAGTGATTACTGTGAATCCTATTTTGAATAAAATAATTTGACTTTAACTTTGACGTAACTAGTATGTGTACACAAGCGTGTAATATGTATAACAGAAAATGATCATTATAGTCGACGCTATCACAGCAAAGAAAATTTTCGTCACATAAGCGACATTTAGCTGAGTTTTCCAATTCAGAATTCAGAATTTTCAATACCTTATACTTATATTTCAAAATATTTACGATAAATACTACATTTTTATTGGATAATAATTAGGTCACAATTTAAGTACCTATTTTTTTCTATATTCGGTATCAGAATCGCATACTGAACATCCTCCTTCAGTACATACAGTCTTTTACCAGTCGACATGTATCCATACTAATATTATAAACGCGAAAGTAACTGTCTGTATGTCTGTCTCTTCTTCAGGCCCAAACCACTGAAATGATTTGGATGAAATTTGGTACAAATATAGTTTGAAATCCGAGAAAGGATATAGAATAGTTTTTATCTCAAAAATCCCACGGGAATGGGCACTATGCCGGTAAAACACCGGGACTGTATAGGTGTCTTTTAAAGGAAGGAAGGAAGGAGTAACTTAGGCTACTCTTATTTTAGGATTTTTTCCAAGCTGACGAAGTCGAGGGTACAGCTAGTAAGTTGTATATCGTAATACATTTACAGATTGACTGATTCCACCTTTTCTTGTATATCCCGGTATACAGCTCATTTACCTTTCTGCCAGGTAGACCATAATAGGAGCAAAAGCTAAACATGTCACTACTGTAGTGACTTCTAAATAAAAGATAATTTATATAAGGCGTTCAATCAAATAGCAATCCTGATGGAAAGAGCTTACAAACGCCAAAAGATGCCAAGGTGGAAAGAGCTTTCAAACGCCTAAAGATATCAAAGGCCTAAAGATACAAACGCCAAAAGATACCAAGGTGGAAAGAGCTTACAAACGCCTAACGATACCAAAGGTGGAAAGAGCTTAGAAACGACTAAAGACACCAAGGTGTAAAGAAATTACAAACGCCTAAAGATACCAAAGGTGGAAAGAGCTTACAAACGCCTAAAGATACTGTAGCGGCTCAAAACAATCACAAACGTTACAAGAAAAAATGATAAAAAATGGACAAAAATCAATAACAAATGGAAAAAATGAAATTCAAAATAAAATCCTGAATCCCGATATTACAATTATTTATCTTGTAACACTATATACAAGTTTCAACGTTTCTCAAATGGACTTCGGTCCCCAGGCAGTACACCTTGCCTGGCTGGGAAGATCTTCCTTTTCCCTTTCTTGTCTTTGTGTAACGTCATCAACCTCCACAGTAATGACGTCACCTGACAAGCAGCTGGCCCCGCTGGTTCCATCACTATGACCCTCCAGCGGTATGGACCAGCGGCGCCACAGTGGTTATCCCGACGTGATCATCACCACTAACAGCTATCAACATGCCACAGTGGTGACCCTCGGCAAAACAACACGCATCAGCCTTTCTGACCATAAGCGACTCCTGATACACCCCCCTCTGCTTCCAACAGCATCAGCCAGCTTCACAAGCTACGCCTCATCTACGCTTTCCGGAATCCACTTCGAACTGCCTACGTTCACTGGATCTCCAAGCAGCAACTCTGTCCCGCTCGTTCCGACTCATTGCGAACCACAGCGGAGGCGCACTCGTCCCGACTCACCGATGACCGCGCTTATTCGGCTCGTCTCGACTCACCGCAGACTCGAGCACTCAAGGCACATACGCTTCACTGGCACAACCAGATCGACCTTCGGTCTTGGGGGAGAGTATTGTAGCGGCTCAAAACAATCACAAACGTTACAAGAAAAAATGATAAAAAATGGACAAAAATCAATAACAAATGGAAAAAATGAAATTCAAAATAAAATCCTGAATCCCGATATTACAATTATTTATCTTGTAACACTATATACAAGTTTCAACGTTTCTCAAATGGACTTCGGTCCCCAGGCAGTACACCTTGCCTGGCTGGGAAGATCTTCCTTTTCCCTTTCTTGTCTTTGTGTAACGTCATCAACCTCCACAGTAATGACGTCACCTGACAAGCAGCTGGCCCCGCTGGTTCCATCACTATGACCCTCCAGCGGTACGGACCAGCGGCGCCACAATACCAAAAGTGGAAAGAGTTTCAAACGCCTAAAGATATCAAAGGTGGAGAGAACTTACAAACGCCTAACGATACGAAAGGTGGAAAGAGCTTACAAACGACTACAGATACCAAAGGTGGAAAGAGCTTACAAACGCCTAAAAATAACAAAGATGTTAGTAATGCGTAAGGATGTACGGCACACTGCGGCGTATTTTTAAGTAAAACTTTTTAAAAATCGTTGTGATTTGAAACACGATGAAACTGAAATGCGTCCAGAGAGAGAAAGAGAGAGAGAGAGATGATTGTATCACAATGGCAAGAAATAAGACTTACAATGTTACTTTGGTAGACATAATAATATCACACCGGGGCAAAAGTATTTTCATATTTTGAATGTATTATTAGTAATCAAAACTCTTTGGCTGTACTGAATATAACTGTCTGGTTTTAATACCGTTAAATGTTGATATTCTGAAGATACAATAAATAAAAAAAACTAGTTCCCGCCATTTTAAAATTGTTTTTCAAGCAAGCAAAATGAACGTATGTGACGAAGAAATTCGATACATTTTAGAGTTTCATTACAAAAAAGGTAAAAATGCGACGAACGCCGCGAATAAAATTAGTGTGGTTTACGGACCTAATGCGGTATCAATAAGAGTAGCACAAATGTGGTTCGAGCATTTCAAGTCTGGAAAGTTTAGTGTGTCACTGAAAAAATCAGTGCCATCTTTGATAAAGTGGAGCAAGATCGACATATTAATAGCTACGACATTGCTGAAGAACTGGATGTTGATTATGTATCCAGTATTTATATATGTATTTCTATGTATTAGTATCGTTGATTAACACCCATAACACAAGCAAATAATTTGCTTACGTTGGGGTTAGATCAGTAAGTGTAATTTGTCTTTTGAATATTTATTTATTTATTTACGAAAGTCTGGGTACAAGAAAAAAATTTGACATTTGGGTACCACATGATCTCACTGAGAAAAAACTAATGCAACGTGTTTCCATTTGCGATTCTTTGTTGAAAAGAAAACAATTCCGAACCATTTCTTAAACAGTTGATTACGGGTGATGAAAAATGGGTGACTTACGATAAGAATGTGCGAAAATGGTCATGGTCGTAGCATGGATAAGCCCCACAGACCGAGGCAAAGCCCGGCCTGACTCGGAACAAAGTAATGCTATGTGTATGGTGGGATTAAAAAGGAATTGTCCACTATGAACTCTTGCCATCGTGGGTTAAAACTATCGATTCTGACCTCTACTACAGCAACTGATGAGGTTAAAAAAACTATTGAGAAAAACCTGCCGGAGCTGGTAAATAGGAAGAGCGTGGTGGTTCACCATGACAACGCCAGACCGCACTCATGTATAGCCAGTAACCACGCAGCAAAAATTGAGAGAGTTTGGCTGGGATATGTTAATCATCCGTATAGCCCTGACATTGCTCCATCAGATTTCCACCTGCTTCGGTCATTGCAGAACTCTTTAGGAAGCATAAAGCTAACTTCAAAAGAACACTGTGAACACTAACTGTCAGATTTTTTAAATCAAAAATCTCATAATTTCTACAGGAATGGGATGATGGCACTACCCACAAGATGGCAACAAGTTATCGATCAAAACGGCACATGCATTATACCTAAAAATTTTTTTCCTTTGTATGAACAATACGAAAATACTTTTGACCCGACCTTATATAATATTTATTCATTTTGGTTTCATTTTAAATAAAGATACGGCGTAAAATACAAAAGCTTTCGAGAGCCTTTCATCGGACGTGTGATCCGCCCACGCAGGTCCATAATGGATGCCGTTAAGCGGAGTTCTAGCCGTAATGAAAGTGTCGGAATGGCTCATCTCGAGGGAACTACCAATTTTAACTTAAGTCTAAACTCTAAAGTGATAGCCTTTTTCCTAAATTAGTACTTTAAAAGTTGTCTCTGAGAGGTTGTCGTTATACGTTCTAAAATTAATGAAAATAATCTATAAATCAAATGACTCTTCAAGTCCTCATTTAAACTCTCCGTTATGTCGTGGTATTTAAGTAAAATCAGTCAAAAATGTATCTAAATATATTGTTTACTAACACGCGCAGCTTCGCCGGCGGGTTAAGTAACATGTCAATTTAAGAAATTTTAAATGTAATATTTATACAAGATGGTAATCTTAAGGCTATGAATTTCCAAAAATCCTTCTTATCCCTCTTCTACATCGTAAAAACGAACCGTGTAAAAAAAATCAGCCTTCTTAGTTGAAGGGCTTAGTTAGGGCTGGGCGTTGATGTCAGTCAATGAATTAGTGCTTTGCTTTTCAAGCAACGAAAATTGGCGGAGGATCTGAATTAGACGAATATATTTTTTTATGTTAGGCCACCCATCACTTTTTAAAAGTAGTGCAATTTTGATAATACATTTTTTATTGGAATGGGTATACCTTCAGGGTGGTGTAATTTATTTAATCCAGCTATCAAAATATTGCCTAAAAGCCAATAAGACAGAGGCGAAAATAGATCTATATAAGTCCTATATATATCTAGATAAGTCCTATCGGATTTGTAGTCTATCGACGACGATTGTCATAATTTCCCGTCCAATTATTTAAAGAAACGTAAGTTTTATCAATCAACGAAAACAAAAAAAAACTTAACTCAGTAATTGAAATGAAACATACTTATTAGGCGTCAGTTTTTCTAATAGAAAAATCTAATAATAATAATATTACACAAATTAAGTTGACTCCAAAGTAAGCAAATTATTTGCTTGTTTTATGGGTGTTAGTCAATAATACTTATACCTAGAAATACATAAATACTGTAACATATATAATAAAAACCGAAACCGTGAAATGCAAATATCTATGTTCATCACACAAATGTTTGTTCTTATCTTGGAACTTTTTTTTTAAGGAAATGTTTAGTTAAAAAATCTAAAAGTTATGTAGAAAAAACACTGTTATTACTTGCGTTGTTAATCGCAAATTTAACAAAAAAAAAGCAGTTGACCCTGCAATCCATCCTTTAAATTTTGTCTCAGTTTAAGTATTCTAAGCTTAAAATTTTCAAAAACATCATGTTATAGATTTTTAAGCAATAGACTCAAAAATATAATTGTGATAACTGTTAGTTATCGCTTTTGAAGATCACTAAATTTTTTTACACATAAATAAAGTGACGCGTCATGATGTCATATTTATTTGTCTCACATCACTAAAATAAAAAGAAAGAAAAAAATACGACCTAATCATAATGCTCCATACATCAGTCGAAATTTATTTCTGAACCGAAAGTTTATATCTCGAAATCTTATCCATACCTTTTGATGTTGCAACTTAGCAATGTAAATGTAATTTCAGGAGATGCCGGCAGAATATTAAAAGAAGAAAATATGGCGAGATATTTTATGAAACTGTACCAAGATAATAATATGTAAGCGATCTTTTAGATTGTATTTATAATTATTTTGTTTATTCAAGTTGGTTTCGCAATTTCTCATTCGAGTTTGATACCAACGCATAACTTATTTCTGCCGAAATGGTACCAATGCTTTTCACTGTCGTGCTCCAGTTTACAAGGGGTTAGTCAATAAACTTATGTATGAAGGAAAGGCAGTCGTGCCGACCCCTCTAACTATAGGCCAATTTCAGTCACGTCATACTATGGAGCGTGTACTGAACAGCAGGCTAATGGCACACCTAGAAGCGAATGATCTACTCAGTGACCACCAATACGGGTTTCGCCGAAATCGGTCCACTGGGGATCTTCTAGCGTATGCCGCCTACACCTTGAGCGCGGCAATCGAGAAGCATGATGAAGCACTAGCTGTCTCCCTTGATATCTCGAAGACCTTTGATGGTCTGGCATGACAGTCTTATGCCTACTGGTCTCTGCCCTGGATCTCATCGTCGATGGCTGCTTGTCCGACCAAATAGCTATAAATGCCAGAGTCCCTCAGGGATCAGTTCTCTCCGCAACTCTACTCCTGCTACACATTAACAATCTGCTGAAGCCCGGTATCTATGGGTACGCAGATGATAGCACTGTTGTGGAGAGTTACGTATCCAGTGCGCGGGCCAGTACGGCTTAGATCCGGTCTCTCAGAGAGGCAATGGTCGATCGTATGAACCTGTCCTTACAGGCAGTCTCCGATTGGGGCGATGCTAATCTGGTCAAGTTTAATACAACTAAGACCCAGGCGTGTCTATTCTCCGTTAAACGGAGTCAGTTCCATCTATCTCCGTCTTTCCAGGGTGAGGCCGTGCCGATAGCTGACCACCTCGACTCTCTCTCAACTTTGGTTCGTAGATCGAATCTAAAGCCCAAGTTGCCTCAAAATAGCTTGGTATTCTGGCGAAGGTGAGACAGTATTTCAGTCCGGGACAGTTGCTCAATATTTATAAAGCACAAGTCCGTTCGTGCATGGAATACTGCTCTCACCTCTGGGATGGATCCGCTAAATACCTGCTGGAGACACTTGAGGCGATAGAGAGGCGTGCCAAGAGGCTCATAAACGACGATGATCTGGTAGGCAAAAAACTCCAGAGCCTCGCTCATCGCCGCAGAGTGGCTAGTTTATCGGTTTTTTATCGGATACACTTTGAAAAGTGCGCTGTGGAATTGCACGACTTAATTCCGTCATCCCCGTTTTTCTATCGATCGTCGAGGCGCACAGACTAGCCATCGTTATATGGTGGACGTTCCACGTACCCGGACAAAGCGGTTCGACTCGACATTCTTCATTCGAACCGCAAGGGACTGGAAGATGCTTCCTGAGTCTATGTTCCCCGACGAGTACAATCAAGAGAAGAGTAAAAAGGTACCTTCTAGGGAAGCGCGTTCCATCTTAGACCGCTTACCACCAGGCGAGATCGTGATCAAGCGCTTCCCTATTGATAATTAAAAAAAATACGTTTCCAATCCGCCAAAGATTAGCGATGACACTTAAACGTAACGCAAAAAAATAGTAAAAACGTCGCAAATTGCTTGCTGGTCACTGGATGCATTTTTGTGTTGTCACAGCACCGAAAATATTCAAGTGGTAATGACTGCAACTAACATACGAGGCTATTATGTGCCTTCCGATTAAACAACCGACTAAACAATTACGAAAATTTTGCATCACGAGTTACGTGGTAACCCCTATCTTTGTACCAAGTTTTACTTAAATCGGTTCAGTGGTTTATGCGTGAAGAAAATACAGACAGATAGACAGACGTAGTTTCTTTCGGATTTGTAATATTAGTACGGATACTGGCAAAACACGAAAGACAAAGACATGTCAAAAAAAACACAAAATAATACACTTCCTGCTCGGGCTTGCATAGTAGGAAGGTCGAAAAACTTATGCATATGACATTTTAACTGATAGCAACGGAACATTAACATCTTTGCTGTCTATACGAGATATTCCAATCAAGAGTAATATTTTCTTGTTTGCTAACCTAAGTTATAAAAAAATCGGGCTCGGTAAATCCCCTTTACAACAGCCAGTAATAGTAGTTGTAAGTGTAATCTCTTAACTCCTCTATTTGAAACACAAATTCACCCAAACTCAATTATGTGTGATATATAGAAAATTCTAGTGAGAATTTTGCCATGAGGTAAATTGCTGATCCAATCTTGTGTTACCGTAAACGATTTGGCGAAGTGCTTTATTATCTTTTTTCCTTTATACGATAAAAACAACGTATTTCTTAGAATTTTTTGATTATATCGCTACACGTATCTAATAGTGTACATTTTTTACATAAATACACAACGCTAAAGAAGGGATATACATATGTTTTCGTCAAATCCTTATTTGGTTTTTATGAATGTTAGAATAATTTGGTGCGTAAAATATTTTTGTATTAACTTTTATGTCTAAAAGTTAATCACAATAGAAGTGACGTGTTTGGCCAATCGCTCGCCTGATACTAACAGCAGGCAGGTAGGTACCTATATGCTCTTAAAGGAACCCGGTTTAAAACCAAAAAAACTAGGACCACTACCAATGTTGATATCATTTTTGGTTTATATAATCCTTATTAAAAAATAGTTTACCGAATTCATAAATATATGTGTGTTTTAATACTCATCCCGTGCTTGAGAAAACTTGAAAAGGTTTAAAAACAACAAAGAAAAATGTTGACACGACAGGACTTAAACCTGCGACCTTCTTTTTTGCCAGGACGTTCTAACACATTTAACTTATACGTATGTACATATATCGATCAGTACAAACGACGGAATCGAACACAATGCAAAAAGGAACGTTTTTCGCCATTTTGAACCAGTCGACAGTGGCTCAGTCGGTTAGTGCGTCCCGTTTTTCTAACGTCTTCATTTTCTACAAAGTTACAAAAATTTTAAGAAAATGCAATTTTTAGCACTACTCGTTCAGCGATGGGAGTTAATATAGACAAAACGCAGACGAATTCGCTGGTACCAACTACACAAACACGTTACGTGCCTTATATAAAAATAACTACGTTAAAAAAAACCGACTTCAAAAACTAAAATGTAAAAAATAATAAATATTTAATATTAATTAAATACTACCTATTATTTATATGTGCTATTTACTAATAGGTTTGAAGTCGGTGCCAAGCCAATTTAATACTTACACCGGCAGACACGCGCGGGCAGACGTCGTTGACGAAAGTCTTGAATAAGTAGGTAAACATAAAATTTTTGAAAGAAAGAAAGAAAATAGTTATTTACAAGAATATGGCTGTTACAAGTTGTGAAAAATTAATTAAGCTACCACCATTTTCTACTATTATATGGTGTCAATTTGAGATTAAAAATTTTGATGCCTTTTAGCTTAATTGATAATTCTACATTAATTCACATGACCATTTAGTTTAGGAATACGTTTTCGTAATTATTTTTTTCAGTATTCTTCGTATTGATTGAAGCTGCTTGTAATATTAAGACTTAATTGCTCTTTATTAGGTTTATTTACATATTTTAATCTTTAAAGTAGGAATTTCATTGTATTAATTTTCTCGTATTCATTTAAGTATTTAAAACATTATTTGCTTAAGGCTTGGCACCGACTTCAAACCTATTAGTAAATAGCACATATAAATAATAGGTAGTATTTAATTAATATTAAATATTTATTATTTTTTACATTTGAGTTTTTGACGTCGGTTTTTTTAACGTAGTTATTTTTATTTAATACATTTTAGTGTATTGTTGTATTGTCAACTTATTTTGGGTAGACCTACAACAGGTGCTGCGCGCTTTAACAAACATAGATCTCAAGAAACGGGAACGAACAAAATAGTAGGGAGTCCAAGAGGGGATTTTGGTATTTACTCGAGCGCGGCAGATTACCATAGGAGGGGGTACCTCGCATACTGTTAAGTCTCTCCACCAAATATAAGCCCTTTCAATGGAAGGGGTAACTATGGGGGGCAGAAAAAAAAACAAAAGATAACTTCGGCTTGTGGAAATTGTCAGATTATATTTTTTTCGTAATTCTTACATCATTTCCTGCATAATAAATAAAAGAAAATTCAGACACGCTCGAGAATGTCAAGACAACATTTTCTTTGCAAATTTGTAACCCTCCCACTACCTTACGCTACACTGGAATCGTCAGATTTTCTAAATTTTAGCGGCAATTAACCCACCATACCTTCACCTAACCTACCTAACGCACTTCAGTGTTTCCATGTCACTGATTTTTTTAAACATTTTTTTATCTGTAGATTTTGTCCCCACCATTGAAATAAAAACATTATATAACTTTTTATTTTTCCTATAATTTAGTCTACAAAATCTAATAGGTCCCAACGACGCTCGAGTAATTACCTATTTAGCATCTTGGTCTCCCCTACTGAAATAAATGTAGTCGTCTTCGTAACTACCATCAAGCACCATAGTGCTCGTTAACACGAATCAAACGAGCCCAAACTCGATAGAATTGTGTCACTTAATTACTGAGCTCCTATGGCCACCTTCTAGTTTCATCATCGGACCTTGGAGGATCCTGCTTACCACCAAGCACCTAAGTGCTCGTCAACACAAATCAAACGAGCCCAAACTCGATAGAGTTGTGTCATTTAATTACTGAGCTCCTATGGCCACCTTCTTGCTTCATCATCGGACCTTGGAGGATCCTAGTTACCACCAAGCACCATAGTGCTCGTCAACACGAATCAAACGAGCCCAAACTCGAAAGAGTTGTGTCATTTAATTACTAATCTCCTATGGCCACCTTCCGGCCTCATCATCGGACCCTGGAGGGTCCTAGTTACCACCAAGCACCTAAGTGCTCGTCAACACGAATCAAACGAGCCCAAACTCGATAGAACCTTGTCATTAACCGATTTTTAACCATTTAATTACTGAGTTCCTGTAGTCACCTTCCGATTCCATCATCAGATCAGCTCTATGCCATAATAAGTTTTCATTGTCATCAAATTTACATATGTATACAAAATTTCAACTCAATCGGTAACCGGGAAGTGGATCAAATTTACTTGCAAGATTTGAATTCAGACATCGGGATAGGTAAAATAACTAAAATATGCTTATAAAATAAAAACTACTGGGCCTACCTGAATCAAATTTTTATGGGACCAAATCGAAACCATTTTGCATCAAACAAAAAAAGAAGAAAACAAAAAAAGAAAACGTAAATCGGTTCAGAAACCTCGGAGAAATCGGTGTACATATATAAAAAAAAATATACCGGCCGAATTGAGAACCTTCTCCTTTTTGAAGTCGGTTAAAAATCAGTAAAAAGTTTACACTTGAAAGTTGTATCTTCCCCTTGTTGATCCGGGCTCTCTTTGAAAAATAGAGCATCTGCCATTTGCCAAGCAGTTCGCAAAAGGCGAATGAATATCGCTATACTTGTCAATATCATCGTGTCTACTATGTTGTAGAATTCCGCAATGTCTCGCCCGGGCAAATGGTAACACCGCCTTACCTATTCCTGCCACAATAGCGTCAATGGTTGTTATTGTCGTGCTCCGGTTTGGAGAGTAAGGTAGCCAGTAGACCTACGCATGTGACATTGCCAACTCGCCATACGGATAGCAACGCACATCGCACATCTTTGGTGTCTATATGCGTCGGTTTATCTTTTGTTCAAAAGAGCCGCCTGTTTGTTTGCTATTTCATGATATAAAAAAGTCAGACAAAAGTAAAATAGTGATACTCACGTGAAAGGATGTAACGGCTAGTTGTGACAGACCATCAACATACGGCCCCAGCACGGCGTGCTCCCGCACACGCAGGGACCGCCGCGTCGTCTCCGGGTCTAGGAGATCATGGACGCGCTCGTTGTATATCTCCATGTAAGACACCTCCACCTAAACAGTATAAATAAATAACAATCATTACTCGAATTTCTAATAAATGAGGCAGAGCGGATTAAGATTCACCAGCTTGCCATAAGGGCAGTCCAACTCCATCGTCGCATTCGCCAACTTTAACAACTGTCTTGCTATAACCGATGCTATAACACTGTATAATGTCTCATATCTTATTCTCTCGTAGGCTAAATCCTATGACGTAGGAATGCATTTTTCTCTTTTGACAAAGTTAGTCTATATCATTTTCTCGCAAGCTAAATCATATAGATTTAAGAATTTGTTTCTTATTACTGTCATTTTTACCGCCGTTGGTCTTTAAATAATTGCCCCGTTGGTCGAGTGGTTAGCGAACCTGACTACGCAATCAATGGGGCACGCATTCATGTGATGAGCATAGATGTCTGTATTTCTGGGTTTGGGTGTTTATTAAATATATTTAAGTATTTATATATGTATTTCTATGTATTAATATCGTTGATTAACACCCATACCACAAGCAAATAATTTGCTTACTTTGGAGGTTAGATCAATTCGTGTAAAATAGGCCTTTTCATCACAAAAATTTTTTGTGCGCATGCGTCAGAATCAGCCATCTTTTTCGTACTGTTTTTTGTAAACAACCATGCTAAATTGTCCGCTATCCGTGTATCAAAAATTAAAATATAAATCAAAGTTGATTAATTGTAAAAAAAGTGAAAAAAAAAAGTAGTAAGTCAAAATAATCGGAAAAAAATTTTTGTACTCCATTATAATTATGTTGTCTGTACGAAAAGGAACAACAAAACGGTGTTGTTATGGAGTATGTAAAAGTGATACACGATACAAATCATTTAAAACCTGTAAATTTTTTATATATTATTCATTTATTTATTTATTTATTTATTTATTATGTCGCATTAAACATTTTGTTTCTGATAAAAAATTTCTAAACATATTTACATTTGTCTAATTAATAATGTCATGTATAGCCTCAAAATATTAATTTAGCCACCTTAACATTAACATTTTAGCCACCTTTTCAATTGTTCACAATTATGAGCTTCAACTGAATCATAAATAAGTGAAGCACCATCGATGGTTTTTTCCAATAATTTATTTCTTTGTGGAGATAATAGTCCTTGTCCAGCCATTGTTGATTAAAACAGTACGAATTTTTTGAATTACCGCCGTTTCAACATGGCGGCTACGCATGCGCTCATCTGATGATGAAAAGGCCTATTGTCGAGAGATATTAATTATTATTTTACCTTTCATCAAATTTCAATTCGTTTGTTCTATTAAAATTTCTCTTCAAAAACATGATTGCAACTTGCAACAAAATACCTTGTATGTTAAAGCTGGTGATTGTTGTACAGCAATCCTTTCAAATAGCGCATCGCAGAGCCTTGGGATGATGCCGCCCTCATCCGCCCCAGGCGCACCCATCATCGTATACGATTTTCCTGAGCCTGGACAAACAAAATATTACCGTTACCATGGGAAAATGGCCTAGTACAAAAACAAAAAGGATTTGCAATAATTTTAACGCAGTAATAATTGCGACAACCTCCATGTTGGTCACTGTGTAGGTCCGCAGAAGAAACCATCTGCTCTGCCAGGCAGTTCGTAAAAGGCGAACTGTTGGCTGTACATGTCATTACCATCGTGACTACTAGATGGTAGACTTCTGCAACGTCTCGCCCAGGTTTTTAGTATCACCGGCATTTGGTATGTAGTATTTGCATTGTACTTTTATAATTTTGACTCAGTCTACACGCTTTTGGTCATGTGGTTAGCCTTTTAAAGTGCAAATTACAAAGTTTCGGACTCGATCCAATTGTGCAACGACGCGAATCACGACAATCCGGCGTGACAATATTTATATTGCTATAATTTTTGCTCTAAAGTATTTTATTTAATTTGTATCTAAGCATACCTACTTAAATCAAACGAGTAGTTCAGCATTATATTATTCCACACGATTGATGACACCCACACGAGAGATACTCTGAAGTTTGTTAGCAAGTTTAGTGTAACTTATCAAATTCCAACAGCTAAAGTGGCAAACATTATCAGAAGTGCCGGTCATAAAATGTAGATCAGAGACTCATTAACGCGAACGGCGTGTTATATAATTTTACTGTAATTAACATTAAGTTCATTTTTATAACATATTACCACCCCGTTGTTCGAGTGGTTAGCGACCCTGACTACGCAATCGACGGGGCTCGGGTTCGATCCCCACGGGGGCAAGAATTTGTGTGATGAGCATAAATGTTTGTGTTTCCGGGTTTGGGAGTTTATTAAATATATTCCAGTAATTATATACTTATGTATTTCTATGTATTAGTATCGTTGACTAACACCCATAACACAGGCAAAAACTTTGCTTACTTTGAGGTTAGATCAATAAGTGTAATTTGTCCCGAGAATATTTATTTAATTATTCTAACGATAATCGTCTTTTTTATATCCTAGGGTAAAAAACAAACAGGTGGCTCTCCTGATGGGAAAGAAAAACCACCACCGTATATACATCAAACACGACAGTGTTGCATTTTTTTATAAGATAGCAAACAACCAGATAGGTCTCCTGATGGAAAGAGTCAACCATCGCCTATAAACACCAAATATGTTAATGGTCCGTTGCTATCTTGGGGCGAGGTCTAATGTCATATGCATAAGTTTACCAGCTATCTTACCCTCCAAACAGGAACACGACCGTGACAAGCATTAACGCTACTGCAGCAGGAATAGGTAAGGCGGTGGTACCAGATCCGGGCGAGACATTAAGGAATCTACCACCTAGTAGCCACGATGGTAGTAACTAGCATAGCAAATCGGTCGCCCTTAACGACCATTTGGCCTATTCTTCAAAGAAGCCCGGACAAACATGGGATGTTGCTATCAATGGGGCGACATCGTAATGCCACATGTATAAGTTTATCGGGCTACCTTACTCTCCAAACCGGAACACGACAGTGCCAAGCATGTATATTATGTATATAACTATTTACGAAAATGTTTTTGATTAAACTCAGTCCACAAGTGAAGGTCGCCAAGAGCTATAATTACCCTTGAACAAAGTAAATTTTATTCTTAAGGCCTCCCAACAACACTAGAGTTTATAAATTCAAGCGCGTTCCAGCCTCCTCCAGTGAAGCTCAAGTCTGGCAACCACCCAACAACATCGCTCGATCCATCATCCTCGAGCATTGTTAGCGAAACTTTATCGGCCGCGTAACTATGTTTAAATTAAAATACTACCTATATAGAATTGGGTTCAGGTAAGTTCGTGGACCTTTATCATTGTAATGGGCGCATTTATAGAATCATACATAGGTACATACAGCCATAAAAACTAGAATATCAAATAAACATATTGCTTAAAACGGAGGTACTACATATATATTTTTTTTATTTTTTATTAATTCGTGATGACGCGGGAAGTATATTAACGCTCGATTCACTACGTGTAAGCACGGAACCAGTGATGATCGTTTTAGGATTCGCTAATCCCAAAGGGCGATAAACCGAACCCTATAAATAGACCTCGGCTGCTGTCTGTCACAGGGCTCTATCTCTTGAATAGAAAAGGTCGTACATCTTAAATGTTTACAGAACGTATGTTACTCTTGTCGCTATCACATCACAATCCATATTATCCTAATAATATTACAAATGTGAAAGTTTGGATGTTTGGATGTATGGGTGTTTGTTACTCAATCGCCCAAAAACTACAGAACGGATTTAAATGAAATTTGGCACAGAGGTTGATAATGATCTGGAATAGCACATAAGCTATTTTTTATCCCTGAAAAATAAGGTGATCCAGCGGGATTCGCCAAAAACTTTTATAATGCAGCAGGCTGCACGCTGCAGCTAGTAAATAATAAAAAAACTACAAAGTTAGATCGCAAAGGGTCCCCGTACGAGTGACCTTAGTTAATATATCAATCGGTGGTATGGAAGGAGTTCGACTTGCACTTAACTACTTTTTTTAAATATAATTCGATATTTACAAATAAATGTCGTTTTACAAAAAAAGAGAATATGTAAACATTAGATATTATAACCATAATCCCGTTGCAATACAAATTATAAATGGCACAAAATGCAATATGTAATTTATAGCCTGTCAGCAATCAATACGAACTGAATAGTAAACATTATTACGGACAACTGCGCGTCATGTTGCTTATGACATAATAAAAGTAGTATTTATTTATTTTACTTTATATCATAGCAAACAAGCAAATGACTCTTCTGACTGAAGATATCTATGGGGTGATGCCTTACTCTAGGCATCACCCCAGACACCGAAGATGTAAATGGTATATTATAGATGTAATACCACGTGCATAATTTTACCAGCTAACCTCCAAACCGAAACACGTCAGTTACAAAAACTGACACTATTGTGGCAAGGATAAGCAAGGCGATGGTACCAAGCCCGGGTGAGCTGTTGTAAAACGCTTTTAAAAAATTTGTAGGCACATAAGCCAATTGTTCGTTTTTGAGAACGGTCTGACAGAGAGGCATATAATAGTCTATTCTTAAAAAAGTTCACAGGATCAACATGGGCTAAATAGGGATGTTTAAAGATTGGTATTTTTAAAGGTTTAACATTTATTCCGAAAAAAAAGGTGAAAATATCTATATTTTTAACGATACATCGATGTTTTTCCATGCTTTTAAATAAACTTTGGGCCACAGAATACTGCAAAATGATCAAGCTAGATCGTTTTTTTCCCATTTTCCTCTAACAGAAAGAGATTGATGAGACCGGCCTCAAAGTGCTACAAAAATATATCGTCAGCCGAAATTATCAATTAATTAATTTAATGTACAATAATCAATTAATTTAATGTATATTAGAATTCAACGGACACTTTTTAATAGCAAGTAAATTTTAAAAATTAAACTCTCTCTTCTCTTTTGTCATAAAGTTTAACACTTCTTTTATTTATGACTAACCAAAAAATTAGAAAAATATCGATAGGTAAAACGCAAAATTTTAAAACTATTGTATAAAATGCAACAAAAAGGAAGTATTTATTACTATAGTCGAAATTTACAACACAAAAGTTGTATAAACAATCTATTTAATCCGTGAACGAGTAACAATAAATATTTTGCGTTGATATTGTAAACAAACGTTGTTCATCTTTTAGTCTTTACGTGGTTAAAATCAAATAATTTCATGATAAGAGATACAATAAATTAGGGAATTGCGTGGTCCGGCCACGCGCAATGTAGGGTTCCAAAGTTGCCCATTACAATAATGCGTTCTAAAACGAGGGCTTTTATAGTTTCATACTATGACTATTTAAGCTACTTAACGTCAATAACAAACATTTTATCTGCACTACAGGTTCACCGCCTATAAAAACTTCTCTTCTTTTATATATCATAAGATAAGCAAACAAGCAGATGGGTCTCCTGATGGAGAGAGTCATCCATCGCCTATAGACACCAAAGATGTTAATGGTGCATGCTATCTTGTGGCGAGGTCTAATGCCACATGCATAAGTTTACCGGCTACCCTACACTCCAAACCTGAACACGACAGCGACAAGCACTGACGCTATTGCGGAAGGAATGGGTAAGGCGGTGGTACCAGACCCGGGCGAGACAATGCAGAACTCTACCACCTAGTTGCCACGATGTTAGTGACACGCATAGCCAATTGGTCGCCTTTTTCGACCTGACTGGCAGAACGGCAATTGGTCTATTCTTCAAAGTAGCCCGGAACCAACACGGGAAAAGCAAATTCTCTCAGTACATTTTATAAGTTAGTCGACCAACTTATAAAATGTACTGAGAGAATTTGCATTTCCCGTGTTGGTTCCGGGCTACTTTGAAGAATAAACCAATTACTCAAAAACTAGTAAAGCCCTCTGAGCCGTGATAGTTTTTCTTTTAATTTCACTATATTTACTACTACCATGACTTCCCCCCCCCCCCCAAAACCAACTTTTTAATCTGCAGATTAAAAGCTTAATATTTTACAAACGAGTCAATCGAAAACTTGTCATCACAAACACTTTTCTCTCATCTCTTACATGATTTTTGAAAGTGTCAGTTTATGTTACCTATCTACCTACCTTCAACTATCATTAAAATCTGTTCAGCGGTTTAGCCGCGTTAGCGTGATAGACAGGCAGACAAACTTTCGCATTTATAATCAATATTAATATGGATATGGATTCTTTAATTCGTGAAATGTCAATAATACAAACAAATAAATTAATCTGTAAAAATGTCGTAGGTATAAATGTAAATTTCAACTGAAATATTTAAATGAGATATTTCCCGTATAAAATCACTATATAATTATACATGTTTGCAAAATGCTAGTATTAAATTATTATTATTAAAATTATGATTGCCAATTCAAAATTATATTAAGAACTAGCTGTTGCCAGCGACTTCGTCCGCGCGGAGTTCGTTTACTCCGCACAGCTACTCCCCCGTAGGTGATAGCGTGATAATATGTAGCCTATATGTTGACCCGACCTATTAGTAATATTTATACAAAATTTGAAGTAAATCCATGCAGTACTATCTGAGTTTACCCCGGACATACATACAGACAAACAGAGAAACAGACAAAAATTCTAAAAACTACATATATTTTTGGCTTCGATATCGATTGTAAGTCACTCCCCAAGTATTCTTTTAAAAAAATATTCAATTTTGAAAATATCAACAAAAACAGTTTTGCTTTCCTACGATTTTATTATATGTATAGATATAATGTTATATTGACATTATATACAGTAAATAATAAATTAGTCATTAAAAATATTGAGTTATGAAGATGCGTTTACTATTATGTGCAAGTATGAAGGTGTATGGGAGGATTATCAAAGGTGGAGAGACCGTAACCCATTTCCGAGACAATAATGAAGATGCTTCGAATTCCTCTTAGCGCTTATGTCAAAAATTTTGCAAATAATATATTAAAGGCACTCTCGGTCTTTTACGATCTCGGAAATAATACTAGCTGCTGCTCATGTCTTCAGTCACAGTGAATTAATTTTTAACTGTATTCGAAAACGAAGGCAGAGGTTTCCAATTGAACTGTATGAATATTTTGTTTGTTACCCGATTACTCCCGCCAATTAAGAATTGATATTGATGGTTGGTTTTTTGTTTGGTAGTCCATACTCCAGTGGTGACAATGGTGACAATGTCATAAATAGCATTAGAATGTCCGTGGTCGTACTTAAGTAGCATCTGTGAGAACCATTCCACGCGAGCCCGCTTATGCTCCGCTGTCAGTTCATGAGGGATCCAACGACAACAAAGTTTCCGAACTTTCAATTCTTCGTGTAAAATTTTCTGAATTTGGCTGTTACCAATCCCCAATAGTCCTCGAATTGTCTCATAGGTAATCCGGGGGTTTTCTTCAATTAACCGCTTAACACTAGCCACATTATTTTCGTTGACGGCAGTTGAAGGTCGGCCTTCACGAAATTCGTCATGTAAAGAAACTCGACCTCTCTCAAATTCAGCAAACCATCGCCTCACGGTGCGCAAACAAGGTGCTTCTCTCCCAAAATCATTTTGAAGACGAGCGGCACAGTCTTGCGAAGAAAGAGAACTTTTAAAATCATTAAAAATCATCGCTCCAAAATCTTTTCGACTTAATTCCATTGATGTGTGATAAAAAAACGATTGAGAAATCTTTTCCCGCCACTTGTTTTTTTATTACTAAGAAGGTTGCAAGGTTTTAAAAATATAACATTCGAAATTCAAATAGTTCCGATTAGCTAGAAGTGCAAAACTTTTAGTGTGCCCTATGTATAAGACGAATTTAAAGCTCTCTTTCAAATTGTACGAAGAACCAGAAGAGAAAAGATATATAATCATGAAAAATAAATACATTTATCTTCCATGTTATTTTATTATCAAGTAAAAATAAAACAATCATAAGACGCAATCAACGTTCAAAAATACAGCATTCATAATTAAACCAGGTGACAATTAAAGTAAAGAATAAACACTGAATAATTAAGAAGCAGTTTATTAAAACTAGAATCCCTGTGAAACGCTTCAGCGTTTTTCTTTTACCACCAACGGAAACAGAGATAATAATGGTAATAATATATATCTCTTGGCAATTTTAGACGAATTGATCTAACCCCAAAGTAAGCAAATTATTTTGTTGTGTTATGGGCGTTAGTCAACTATACTAATACATAAAAATATACATATATAAATACTCAAATATATTTAATAAACACCCAAAGCCCAGAAATACAAACATCTATGCTCATCACATAAATGCCTGCCCTGTCGGGATTCGAACCTGAGCCCCATTGATTGCGTAGTCAGGGTCGCCAAAGCGGCGGTCACGCGATAAAAGATTTATCTGAAAAAAGCGTAGGTATGTATAGATGAACCAATTTTATTTGTTGTTGTCGAATATTTATCCAGTGTACATAATATTATGTATTTTTCTATATCACAAAAGAAAGCGCCTGAGGATAGTAGGACGCATACCTATCATTTCGATAATTTACAGTATAAGCTGTATTATGTTCGGTGTGATAGGAAATATTTTTGTCCCATTAACACAAAATACCTAATATTATGCCATTAGTCATAAAAATGGAGCAGAGGTAGTGTGACGGTGAAGTGACCACGGTTTGATGAAGGATACGTTTTCATAGTTAGCTAATGATTTACGTTGTTTCTTGCTCATATCTTCTACGACCAAGGATCGACCTTAATTTTCCATTGAATATATATTAAGTTTTTGATCAACTACCAAAAAAAGTGTTTTGTCACTTTATAACTTCTTGTCAAGAAATGCCAGTTTATCTGTAGTTATGTATGTATGTGCGTGTGTTTATGAAAACCTGTCATAACGTTTAAACGATATGACCAATCACAACGCGGTTGCACATGATAGTAGAGGAGACAGTGGGAGATCGTCCTTCACCGATCTGATAACCAGATGAGACGTATATTTTATCAAATATTATTAATAAACAAACATGCCTATAATTACTTGCCTATCCAAAAGTGCTCATGGCTATTTTTAATTAAATTAACTTTAATCTTTTTTTTTTCATCACTTTGACACTTTTGATAACCAAATGAAATTTATTTCGCTGATAAATTTTAACACACAGAATATGCCTAGGTAGGCTTGCCTACTAATTTCTGTGTATGGCTACCTGGCAAGCAGGTGTGAACAGGTACGTCAATATAGGTGACTCCATCGATTTGATAACTTATCGAAAGTTATATAAAATTTTAGATTATTTTATTACAAAATCAGTCACATATACTTGCCTGCAAAAAATCGTACTCAAAGTACTGTTGCCAAGCTAAAAACTTGCCATGAGCACTTTTGGATAGGCAAGTATTTATAGGCATATTTGTTTATAAATTATAAGCATTCGCGTAATAAAGTATAAATAGTCTCCACATATTTATAGCCGATAACCGGCTTAAAAAAGTTTACATATGCACATGTCATACATATTATACATCTTTACCCCAGATTCCTTACGTAATAGGTTAATTAACCGGGTCCTATGCGTAAATATCGTCAAATCAATAACATATTCAAGTCCAAAAATTTTTTTTAATGATCTATATCTATACATAATATAATAAAATCGTAGGAAAGTCAAAACTGTACATTGAATATTTTTTTAAAAGAATACTTGGGGTGTGAATCGATATCGAAGTCAAAAATATAGTTTTTAGAATTTTTGTCTGTTTGTATGTAATCCTCAAAAAAATGTTTGTATTTAAAACTCCTGTTTGTATGTAAAACTCAAAAAGTACTGCATGGATTCATTTCAAATTTTGCATGAATATTACTAACAGGTCGAATCAACATAGGCTACATATTATCACGCAATCACCTACGGGGGAGGAGCTGTGCGGAGTAATATATATATATATATATATATATATATAATGAAGTATATATATATATATATATATATATATATATATATATATATATATATATATATATATATATATATATATATATACACACACACAATACTACAACGTTTGCCGGGTCAGCTAGTATCTTATAAATAAATAAGGTACATCATGTGTGTCAGTCAGCCGCTCATTCTGTCTCGAATATTATTACGTATTGCTAAGTCGCAATCGATACGACAGAATGAGCACTAATAAGCGCGCAACATTAACTTTGTTCATTAAAAGCACCAAAATATATGTCACTGTCGTATTCTGGTTTGGAAGGTAAAATAGCTGGTAAATTTATGCATATGGTATTTACCATCCCACCACATATATAGTAGCTCACCACATTTTGGTGTCTATAGGAGATGGTTTTGCTTTCAATTGGGAGAAATACCTAATTGTTTGCTATCTAAAGATATAAAAAAATACAACCCTAGCCCATTCCGCGGCAGCGCTTAACTTGCTACCCTAAGCACTTCAGCCGCACCGCTTTATAAACGACACAAAGCTGGCACCTGCAATTTTAGGTCACCCGGACACAGTACCTGCTTTTAAGTTTTAACTCTTTGTTCTCGTTTCAATACATATACTATACCGAGTAAAATGTAGAGAGTACGGACTTTCCTTTATTTTAAATTGTATCTCATCTCTAGAAATATTATATTATCACTTTTAAGCTAAGTGATAATATATGTGATATTATCACATGTCCGCGTTTTCTAGGCACACTTATTTATATCAATTTGCCCTACCCAGGATTCGCTATATTCGATATAGCAAAGATGGTTACCTCTAGACCAAAGGTTCCCAAACTTTTTTTCTCGTAGACCACTTTCAAAATTTTGCAGATTCCGGTGGACCTCCTGAATCTAAATTTCTACTATACTCGCAAAATCAGATAAATTTTCAAGGACCTTCGTTTACGAACTGTGAACCCCCATTTTGGTCACGCCAACGTAGACCCCCGTCGAGTCTTCCGTAGACCCCTAGGAGTCCACCTGGACCACTTTGGGAATCAGTGCTCTAGACTATTGAAGCGATATACTAATGGTATTATGCTCGATAGTATGGAATTATAAGGTCTTAAAATATGGTAACGAGGTTCCGCTGCGGATGGAATATGTCTTGCGTCAATAACAAGCAACGCTGAAGTGCGGGCCCGATGCCAATTCCCTTGTATTCGCCTATCAAAATTTTTCACAGTTCGCCTAGTTTTCACTTTATTTGAATGCATGCCCAGTACAACCTAGTGTTGCCCTATTTAAAAGGCATAAAATGATTGACGTAATTTACTTGTCACTATCTTTTTCTGGTACGCAAGTGGATTCACATAAACGGCCACGCATCATTCACATTTTTAATATATAATGTGCGTGTTATCTCTCACCTTTAATGCCAAATTCCTGTAAAGTGTAAACAACGAAACAATGAGCCGTCATTTGTAGCTGTAACCAAGGGCAAACCATCTAATATGACGGGGCGCTCTAAAATGAGCCGTCTTATTGATAAAGGAACCGGGCATAAGAGAGCCTGCTTTAAAACATCAGTGAATTAAGGACAGGCTACGTTAAAAACAGAATATCGTCGGCACTTTGTAAAGCTCCATGTTAATTTGTATTTATATTATGTTTTAAGCACTTGTACTGTTTTCTTTGGCTTTTATTTACCACTCGATTTCGAGTTTTAGCGCATCACCAGGGCAACAAATCAATACTGTTTTTTCTAAGTAAAGCATTGATTTGTTGCCCTGATGATGCTATAACTCGGAACCAGCTAGTGTTTGTAAATAAAAACCAAGTAAAACAGTACAAGTGCTTATAATAAAATATAAATATAAGAAAGTTTAAAGAACTGAATATGATGCAGAGACCACATTTTGACACAACAATCTGAGTCTCCAGACTCCAGCGGTACACTTCATTTTACGTAAATCAAATAGTTCCACAAGCTGTTTCAAACGACCCGCCAAAACTTTTGCACTTCAACTTCCAACACTGCCAATACGAATATATCACAAGAAGTTCAAATAACTTTCTAGTTTCTACTAATGCATATAGACCGAATACAATTCGTAGAAAAATTATTCTGCAGCGGGCTGCACGGTGCAGCTAGTATTATATATATATAAAAAATAGATTTTGAGAAGTTAGAAAAAACACGTATTACGTATTAGTGACTGCCTCTTCGGTCGAGTAGTTAGCGTAAATATCTAAGGATGCTAACCCAAACTCGGGATCGTATGTGTTAAGAATCGTTTGTTTCTTAGGTCACTAACTACTCGATCGTCGACGTCGGTCGATTACGCAATCAATGGGGGTTCGACTCCCGACAGGAACAAGCGTTTGTGTGATGAGCATAAATGTTTGTGTTTCTGGGTTTGGCTAATGACAAAATATATGTCAGTATTTATATATGTACTTCTGTATACAGCGTATATAAGGGACGGTCTACCGAAATTCGAAACCGTAGCTTTGGACCATGATTTTAAGTGAAAACCGTGGAAAATGTGTGTGGGACATTGATTTTTTGGCGATTTTTTACCTTAATTTTGTATAATTTGATTATAGTATTGTAATGCTCTACTATTACTTTTCTGAAAAAATAGTAAAATTTAAGGAAATACACTAAATAAGCAATGTATTATGCGCCACATGCCACGCAAAATAAACGCCTGGTTCGGGAGTTCCGCAAGCGCAAGGAGTCGAAGCAAAGTACGCTTTATATTGCGTGGCGTAATAATAAGAAAAAAATAATCATAAAACGCATATTTTGCATTACCCACAAAAAAAAAATGAATTGGCACCATGTCATGAACGTAAAATGGTACGTTTTCTTAATTTTTCGACAGACCGTTCTCTACACGTTGTTATTTCACTCATCACAAGCAAATAATAAGTTAACTTAGGGTGTTAGATCAATTCGGTTAAATCAAGTTAATGATCCTGGTACGACCGTCAGTGTGTACATATAAAAAATAATTATACGGTGTGTAAAGAAAACCCTGTCCGATCGTCAAAGGTATTATTTGGTAGCTTATTACAAATATATTTGTGTCATTATTTTATGAATATTGATAAATAAATTTTCAAAATATTTGCTTGATTTCAGGGGAAGTTGCTCAATTTTAGTACTAAATTGAGACTTTTTTTTTATTTTTTTTTTGATAACGTCATTGACCTACCTATATACCTCTTTCGGATCGGAAGGTTTTCTT
This sequence comes from Apodemia mormo, assembly GCA_036924255.1. Classification (NCBI taxonomy): domain Eukaryota; kingdom Metazoa; phylum Arthropoda; class Insecta; order Lepidoptera; family Riodinidae; genus Apodemia; species Apodemia mormo. The sequence goes on from JAUPFN010000002.1 coordinate 40,790,580, forward strand.
TACACCCCATATACGTAATTGATCTTTATTTGTATATACTAGACCAATTATATCTACCAACTATCACATACCACATAAACATTTAATAGTAATTATTTGTAGTATTCAATACACACTGTAATAAAATCTTGATTTCTTCAAATAATGGCCACCGGCGTTCCTGAAAATGCTTCCGTTAAATTAATTTACGGCGCAGTTACGTAAGGAAAGTGCAAATGTTATTTATTGGGTGAGAAATTTTCGGTCTTAAATAAAATTGAGCTCCAATTTTGGTTAAAACGATGTCGATAAAGATAAATATTGGGAAAGCGTTGGAAGCGTTGCGGTGAAGGGCCCACGTAAATGTCCGTCATAAATTGCGGCGGGGAAATAAATAAGGATCAGAGAATACTTGCGGTTTAATAAGTAAGTCCGTGAGAGTTTTTCCGTAGTTACATCAGGAATCATTACCATCAGTAAAATAAATTTATTTATTTTATCAAAACATAAACAGGCACAAAATATGAAAATGCAATATAAACTTGCTTGAAACCTTTAAAAACAACAAAGAAAAATATCGACACGCAGGAATTGACCATGCGACCCTTTCCCTAAAGCCTGAACTAGTGTCGACAGGCTCGACCTGGCGAAATTATTGTTTGATATATTATGATCGATTCCGACTATCGCGATCGATCGTACTGAGTGCTAAGTGTGAGTTTTTCTTTTCGCATTCGATCGTGAGCGCGTTTCGAGTTTACTAGGAATTTGTATATGATTTGTACAGCGCCACCTAGTGGTAAACTGGTTTCTCACGTTTACCACTAGGTGGCGCTGTACAAATCACATACAAATTCCTAGTAAACACCAAACGCGCTCACGATCGAATGCGAAAAGAAAAACTCACACTTAGCACTCTGATTGCTAGATATACATGCATATAACTAGTTAATGAGTTCATCGTTACAGATGAAATTCACATACAAATAAAATATTCTATTCTATTCTATTCTTTTTAATTCAGACATTCCGAAAAACCCTAGTAATGATTCTGTAGCGGTTTATTAATATTTATTTTTTCAATTAGGCTGTTTTTTTACAAAATATCTTGTGGTATAGCTTAGGTTTAGTCGATGAGGTTACGAGTTTAATCCACGGGGAAAGCAAAAAAATATTTAAATTTTTAAAAAAAATCTTTACAGCAGCTGGGTACTGGTGACAGTGTTTTAACACTTCTACGCATCGGAACATGTAAAACTTTATATCGCGGATGTCGTAAGCATCAAGCTGATTACAGCTAACTGGACCACCTCACGGATAATAAAAGCGGCAATGCTAAAGATATGCCACCTCCCCATCTCGTTAACCAGCGAACCTTGGATGGCAGCTAATCGAAGCGTTTAATAACGTTTAGTTGGTTGACCCTGCCTATCCACAAACTAATCACCAGATAAATAAAGACAAATTTCTCGAACGATGAAATGATTTCACCACGATCAAACTGGTTTTTGTTCATAGAAGTGAATTAAAAACTTTCACGTAAAGCAATTCAACTTTATCAACAATTTATTACAAGTCAAATACAATTTGTTCGGCTATACGTTACGCGAGTAAGTAAAATGGAGGCGGTCTAACAAAATAGTAAGCACGTGGTTGGACACATGCCAATATTTATCCATTTAGTGATCCTGCAGAGGGATCGCGACTGGAGTTTGCGGAGTTGCCGGAAGCAATAACACCCATTCGCCATATTATGTATGGCTCGGTTCCAGAATGTGTGAGTGTGCAAAATTTAAGCACAAGAGCTTGTTTGAACTATACTAAAAAATTAAAGCAATAAATACGGTCACGATCCCCGAAAAAGTAAGCAGAGGCAGGCCTGTGTTACTCGATGTACTAATGCGCGTTAAATGCCTACAGCTCGCTGTATCTTGGCAGATCCCTATCGCAGTGGGTTGTCGACAGACGAGCCGCGACGCGTTCGTACTAATATTAATTAAATTATCATGAGGTCGCCCGGCAATTTATCTGCTGTGATCGTTTTGTAGCTACGTTTAAACATTAGAGACTACATTTACTAATAATTTCAAACGAAATATGTCAGAGAAGCTGGACACCACTATTTATGAAATTTAAAAATGTATAATTTGATTCTGTTTGCCACTCATAGGGAAATGATTATTATTTAATATACTAATACTTTTTACGTTTTAAAATATTTTCTACAATAAAATTAAATAACTGAAACTTTAGTAAAGGTAAGAAGTTTATTAATTATTAACCGTTAGCTGTGCCCGCAAATTCGAAAAATTTCAAAAATAAAAGTAGCCACTTTCCCCGTGTCGGTTCCGGGCTCCTTTGAAGAATAGACTAACTGCCGTTCTGCCAGGCAGATCGTAAAAGGCGACCGATTGGCTCTGCAAGTCACTACCATCGTGACTACTAGTTGGTAGAGTTCTGCATTGTCTCGCCCGGGTCTGGTACCGCCGCCTTACCTATTCCTGCCGCAATAGCGTCAGTGCTTGTCACTGTCGTATTCCGGTTTGGAGGGTAAGGTAGCCGGTAAACTTATGCATGTGGCATTAGACCTCGCCACAAGATAGCAACTCACCATTAACATCTTTGGTGTCTATAGGCGATGGTTGACTCTTACAATCAGGAGACCCATCTGCTTGTTTGCTATCTTATGATATAAAAAAAGCCAAATTTACTCATTACCGTTGTTTAAAATATAGTCAGTCCCGGTATTTTATCGGTATATTTCCTGCTCCCGTCAGATTTCCGTGACAAAAACTATAGCCGAGATGTAAACCTTTATTAGCATTTTCAGCTTCCTTATACTCCAAACCAAAACACAATATTAACAAGGGTTACTTTAGGCGATGGTTGACTCTTTCCACCAGGAGACTCATCTGCTTGTTTGCTATCTGATGATATATATAAAAAAAAACAAGTACCTACTCAGGTTCTAACGACAAAAGTCAAATTATTTCTTTCCATCGTCGGCATTTGCTGAAGCCATACAGTTTATTCGGAATATTTTAAGAGTAAGTCAGGCGGTGACACCGTTCTTGGGTACGGTGGGCAATTAACAGTCTCGAGAACTCAAATCCTTTGGGCTTACGTGCTCGATCCCCGACATTATCAAATAGTAAACAATAAACATAGATTTGTATGTATATAATAGCTAGGTGCATGTGTTTTATAACTAGATGTTGGCTAAACCCTAAGGGAATTTTAATGTTTACTCAGTGGGTGCCTGCGCAATGATAAATACCTATCCGTTTAAAATATGTAATACAAGAAAAAATCTTCGACAATATAGAATAGCACGAGAATGACATAGGCTGTTATTTAAAAGTATAATATAAGGTATTTGACTTCACGCGAATGTTGGCGTGGACAAAACACAAATCATAAAAGCATACACCCCTATAATTTAGAAACTCTATCAAAAAGTGTTTATCTACTTTACTTTACCCCAGGTTGGTTAGGGTTCTCCACAGAAAAGATATCAAGTAAAAGTGAGCGGAGCTCCGCGTAGAGTCATATTAAAGACGTCAGTCGTGCTTCGTCACTATCTTCGATTTTGAGAATAAGAATAAGAATTGCTTTATTTACCATATAACACTATACAAATACAGTAAATAACAAAAGCAAACTATAAATACAACAAAAAAACACAACGCCAACAAATACAATAATCAAACAAAAAAAAACATAAAAACACATTGAAAGGCAAATAATTACAAATTATACGTTACATTACAGAATAATTACATGCATGAAAAAAAAAAGAGAAAAAGTAACATGAGATTGAGTAATGTTTCTGTATAGCATTATGATGGTAAAACGGTAAGCGATGCTTAAAAAATAAAAACAAACATGCCGTATTGCGCAGTTAAGAGTGCAAAAACGATAGCCGGCTCAACAATGTATCCAAAAGAAGCATATCGTGTCATTTTTCGCACGTGACTTTTTTGAAAAAGTGACAAATTTCATCTCTTATTTCAGCCTCTTAGAGGTGGTTTTTTGAAGAAAAAATAGCCTATGTTAGCGCTATTTTATGATTAACAAAAATCTAACAAATTAAACAAGGTGTACGTAAATAAAGCTTAAACTGTAAATTGTCTACTTGAGTAATATGTATTTGAAAGCGTACTAAATCTACATAAGTGCGTAGTTAGAACAATTGAGTTATCTGCATTCGTGAGCCAAGTTGAATGAACATTAAATGGACCAATAAATAGTGTAAACCATTCAGCCAATGCTTAAACTGACAGTAATTATCATGTCCACTTGATATTATCTACATCTAGAGATTATTCAATGTAGTTAATAGATTAGATTAAAATCTCTAATTCCATACTGTTCGAGACTCTTTTTCAAGGATTAATAATATGACTTCTTGTCCAGCGCTAACATTAACAAAGTAAAACATATCACTCACGCCACTCAATGTCAGCCGCAACAGTATCAGTGCTTGTCACTGTGGTAATCTTATGCGATACATCTCAGAATGCAAGAAGGTTGGTACCAACGCACTATTATCTTGGCAATGATGATCATACTTCATCAGAAAGATCACTTTATCAAGATGACTGAGATAATTTGTAAACTTACACTTGACACTTATTAAAATAATCATAACAAGTGCAATGTATCTTTTATCACCTTATTAGTAGTCTATTAATAACACGTAATAGACACTCCAAGCTCTTTTACGAGATGCCTAGTAGCTAAGCAGTTGATCTATTCTTCGAAAAAAGCTCACATCAAAACGGGAAAAAATAATTTGTAATAAAAGCTGTAACCTACCATAACGACTGCCACTACCCTCCAAACCGGATAATAAGTAAAGCGGTAATACCAGATCTGGGCGAGACAATGCAGATATCTACCACCGAGTAGCCAGTATGATAGTGACAAGTAGAGCCAATTGTTCGCCTCTTACAATCTGTCTGGTAGAACGACAGATGACGGACCAACATAAAGGAAGATCTAATTTTTTATTTATAACTTGCTGACCCACCCATAGTTCGGCCCGCGGGTAAATTAACATGTCAATGTAAGAAATTTCACACAATATTTTATCCCCGATTTCACCACCTTACGTATGAATTTCGAAAAATCCTTTTCTCTTTTCCTGGTTAAAATCGTAAAAACAACCTCTGTGAATTTCAGCCTTAGTTCAAGGGTTTAGGCTGGGTCTTGATATTGTTACGTACTTCGGGTTCGTAATTGTAAGAAAACACCACTTATATTAAACCGTGTATTTACAATACAAATACACACAACACAACACAACGTAATACTTAAATACTCTGAATAACACTAGTCACTCGCTGTACTAACGCTAAACTTAACCGATTACACAATAGAACACTTCTTCGCACTGGTCACTTTTAAGTGTCGCTCTCGATCGCTTTATAAAAACTGACCTGTATTTGTCAACACATCTCTATTTATACCCAAGGTAAAGTTCTACCTGGATCCAGAAAAATCTAAATGTATCGGGAAACAATGAATCACTTCTTATCACTTCTTATTGTAAACAAGTTATGACGCATAAATCCTAGCACACGCTACTTTCAACCTTATGCCATATGCCACAAAGTCCATTATGGCATAGCTTAGGTCAACTATTTGTTTGTCAATAGGAGTACCTATCTCTTTCTTTTATTTCTAGATCTCTCCAGCGTTCCAACTCTACACGTTTCTAGATTATTCGTAACAATATGTTAGTTTGTAAGTTAGAACTTTTCTTTTTATGAATACAGAATGTTTTAAATTGAGAGGAATTCTTAATTTTAAATGACACAGAAACCCAATAACAAACCCTGAACGCAACCAATCTTTAAAAACAGCCAAGTTTCCAATACAAAGTTTTTTTTATAAGAATTATCTATATTGCAAATACATGTAAGTACAAAGGAAATGCAACAATAAGCCACACAAATCCAGTGGCATCGTTTAATTAGAGGTCCCGCTAATAAGTCACAAAAGGTTTTTTGTTTTTCCTTTATAAGGACGCTCTTCAAGGGCAGAGTTAAGCGATTGTCTAGGGAGGAATAACAAGCGTTGATGATTAACTAAACGAAAGCCTTATAGCGTGGAGTTAATGCTGATTTTGTAAAAACGAACAATATTTTCATTTATAAATCATTTCTATTTCATGTTAGGTAATCATTGATTTGTATGCAGTATGTTTTTCTCTCTCCCAGCTCTCTTGATGAATAAAGTAACTTAGCTATAGACACTAAAAATATTAATGACCTACTGTCATCTGTGTGACAAAGATGTAAAGCTACATGCCTACCTAAATTCACCGGTATTTTTGCCTCATACTCGTAATAAGATATTTAGCATTCGTTTACCTTTTACGAACCGCCTTGCACAATACGGGTAAAAAAATCCACACATCCAATCCAACAGTTTGAAGAAGTGCAATAACATGCTTGTGAAATTGTAGCATTTATTTCAGTTACTTTCAAAGGAGACTAGTGAGGATCCACAGTAAGTGATACGCATGCTGATAGATACTTATCGTATTATAAATGTAAATTGTATCGTGGACACTTTTTATAATGCTCAATTTTACGAAACATCGCAATATGTCGTCAACATAGATATAATACGTTTTTATGTCACTGATCTTGAAGAATATTAGACTTTAAACACTCAAAAGTTAAAAGATTAACGTTTGTTTAAAGAAAAGTACTTGTTACTAGTTCATAGATTAAATAGATGATACGTGTTTTTTTTGTTTCTTTAGAATGATACTAAGGTAGTTTATTTATACAGCATTTTATGTTGTGACTTTCGACTACAGTAATAAATAAATACTTTTATTTTTGATGCATATTATACATTAGTTGATTTAAAATTTTGCGTCTTACCTATCCGTAATTTTTCTAATTTGCTTGGTATTCATAAATAAAAGAAAGTGTTTACTTTATAGCAGAAAAGATAAATCATTGCTTGATTTAGATATTTTCTTGGTATTAAATTGTCCGTTGAATTCTAATAGGGGCTTATCGTATATTAAAATTAGTTTGATAATTTCGGCTGATTCTCTTTTGAACATTGCTTTATGTGAACTAGGAGATGCGAGTTCCTTTCCTATAGTAATAACATAATAATCGCCTATAAACACAAAATATGTTAATGATACATGGCACTTATTATGATTATTTTAATAAGTGGCAAGTTTAAGTTTACAAATTATCTCAGTCATCTTAATAGAGTGATCTTTCTGATAACGACTCGACGATCGGGTTTCGGTACCACCGGCTTACTTATGTCTGCCGCCATAGCGTTTGTGGTTGTGGCTGTAGTGTTCCAGTTTGGAGGGCAAGGTTGCCGGTAAACTTATTCATTTGGCAATCCATCTCTGCCACACAGATAGCAACGCACCATTAACGTCTCTTTCCGTGACGAGTAATTATAAAGAAATCGATTTTGCTATATTATAGTGTTAAATGCTTAGAATACATAATAATTTTTAAATATTTAATACACCATATTAGCATGGTATAATATGCTGGTACTTTTGATTATTTTAATATCATGTAACAGCCATATTCTTGTAAATAAATAATTTTCATTTCATTCCGTGAACCAATAGCTTGTTTGCTGTTATGAAATCCTATTATCCTATAAAAACTTAAAAACCAATTAACAAAACAAGCGAATTCTACACAAATATAGTTTTTACTCTTGGTCATCGGCACTTGGTGAAGCTCCATTTGTATGTTAAAATGCACTTGTACTGTTTCACAAAACACTTTTTATTTAGTTTATATTGCCAACCGGTTTCGTTTTACAGCACCTTCTTGGCTTTAACACTTTTTGAAAAAAGTGTCCTGCCCTGAAGACGCCGTAAGGTTTTGAAAAAAAGTATCATAACCCTGAAGATGTCGAAAGTTTTTGAAAAACGAAATAAAAAGTGTTTTGTGAAACAGTACAAGTACATTTTAACATAACTTATACAAATATAAGTTAATATAGGTCAACACAACAAACTGATTGTGGGGCAACAACGAGAAACCATCGCAATGCACGATAGAAGCAATCATCCAACAATAAAACGCACTGTAATAGAATGCTCGACCAAGCTCTAAGATTCATTGACAAACGCACCATTGCAAAAGCAGCTGTGCTTCAGACCGTAAAATGCCGGAGGCTATTTTGACTTTTCTTTATCCAGTATTCGTCCGAAAAGCTTCGTATTTTTTGTACTGAATTGTAAGATACAATAGGTATGTAACAAATATTCGTAACTTTTTAAAAGGGCTAGTTAAAAACAACCTTTAAACAAATACTACATGAAATTCATTATTAACAATTAATAACCAATTCAGGCAAAGTACGCCCACCCATCAGATGGACAGACGACCTGGTCAAGGTTGTAGGGACTAGACTCGCTGGATGTTGGCCGCCTCCAACCGGTAGCAATGGAAGTCATTAGAGGTGGCCTATGTTCGGCAGTGGACGTCTTATGGCTTATGTGATGATAACGAATATCCAATAAATAACCATAAATTTTAAGATAGAAGTATACAAAATATAAAACGTGATATACTATAAGCCCCAAACTAATATTAAAAAGCACGAAAGACTCTTGACAATCCAAGTTAGAGAGACAAGAGGGGAAAAAAAGGGTTTATTAAAAAGAGCCCCTAAATGAAAAGCAGATCTATTAATATATATATATATATATATATATATATATATATATATATATATATATATATATATATATATAATCCAGGGAAGGTTTAAAAGGTGAGAAAATATAGGAAAAAAATAAGAGTAGTTAAAAAGGCAGAACAACGTTTGCCGGGCCAGCTAGTAGGTAATATAAACGAACAATAAAAGGAACAGGTTATCCCTGTAACTATAATCTGGATGTCTTTAATAAAATTATGAATCACTAACATAGACGCTTTCATGAATACGGGACAAATTAAACATCACAATTAATAAATCAAACCAAGGCGTTACGGAGCACATACGAGCAGCTGCACCGTGAAACTGTCTCCTTGTCTTATCCGAGCAATCTATCCGCTCTACATTGCTTTCGGTGTCAAGCCGACGCAGTGTACCAATACAATTACCCTACAGCGCAGCTAACGCCATTCGCATTTTCTGCTCACGTAGTATGCTAACTACACAATGATTTTACAGTTTGCACAACGTAAATTTGCATGTGCAGTATTGCGAGTGATACATAGCTCACAGCAAACATGGCGTTGGATTATTTGATCAGATTCTTAGATGTTTCATAGCCCATATGACAAGATTTACGAAACGCGACATTTAATAAATTAATAAATAATTTATTATGGGAATTTTTATAGCAAGGAAACACAAATTTTTTGATGGCCACATACAATCCTCACCGATTCAATAGTTATAGACATAGAAAAGAATCATAATGCGTTGTTGTCTGAATGACTACGATATAAAGCCACGATATAAAGCCAGTCAAGAGTCTGCCGCTTTTGTCGCCCTCAGTACAAACTGATATTAAGGTGGCAGGAATAGATGGGACATTGGCACCATATCTGGTCGAATCATCAGATTTTCAACACCTGATAGTAGTCCTGTTGATATTTACACTTATTATTAGCGTATAAATGTGTTTACAAAAGAGTTTTTTATATCTGTGTACTTACATTATTGTATAAGTAAAATATAAAAACAGCAGATACAGTTAAGCCCAGAAAAATGCTTGACCTTGACATGTTGAGAGTAGAGCACTACCTCAAAGCTCCGCTTATGAGGCGTGCAAATAACGTCGCAAATCCTTTACACTGTACATATACTGTAGCGAACGCTGTCCATTGTTGCCGCCTACACACGCAATTATTGTTGATTGAATAACGCTTTTACCGTCTATAACTTTTTACATTGTGAATTTTTACATACAGAACGTCAATATTTGCGCATACCAAACGAGATACAATTGCACAGGGGCGTCAGTTTTTTTATATCATAGGAAAGCATGATGTAAAGACTGACTTCTGATTGAAAGGCAATAATAATCGTCTATTCACAACAAAGATGTGGATGGTGAGATGCGTTAAGTTTACCGGTCACCTTACCCTTAAAACGAAAATGTGATAGGTCGAGCATTCACGCTATCGCGGTAGAAAGAGGTAACGCTTTATCTCGTGGTAATAAACCTGCACTAGATTTTAAGGACCTCTTTCACCTAGTGGTAACGACTGGGTGGCTATGACACGTTTGGCCTATCGTTTGCCTGTAACAAACTGTCTGGTAGAATGTCAGATGGCGAATTCTTCAGTAGCAAAAGCGTGCGCTCTAGCCGCGGCAAGGCAATTTGTTTAGCAAGATTGATCAGCAAAATTGCAATAAAGCTTAATCGTCGTTAAAAGACCATACATATTCAAAGACAGGATAGGGAAAAATGTACACAATTTCATCGTCAATTATTTAGGTTGACGTCATATTAAAAGTCACAACTCATACCATAACAAGATAGACATAAGTGAAGACACGGACTTTTCTGGGGCATTAGCGAAAACTAGATTCAACGCGGTGGTCGCTTATGCTTTAGTAAACGTTTGGTAGCAATCAGCTGAACTGCACATCATAAAAATTGAGCTTGCATTAGAGACACACAATTGAATTGCGCTATTGGCGTGGAATTTTAATTTGTATCGATGTCGTTTCTTCATTTGATTAGTATTTAATAAAAGTATCAGAAAACTGTTGATTTTAACCGAGAAGGACAAAAACTCACATAAAATTACCAAGTGAACAACAAGTGTAGTAACATGGTGTGCTGTTGCTAGTTTATGTGTGTACCTATTATATTCTTAGAGCCTTATTAATCAATCAGTTTAATCGTCTTAGTAAGCTAGATCTCATTTTGTCTTATTCAAATCATTGGTCTACCACCTCAATGAACATGACAAATTGTTCGTTAGTTTACAATCCCGATCAACTGAATCATTAAATAAATCAGAAAACGTAACACAGTTTCATCAATATGGTCGTTTATTACTAAGTTGACATTAAATATGATGATATAAAAAATGAAAATAACGAGACAAATTAAAAAAATACTAACTCCACGATTGTTTATATGGCACAGAAATCACAAAGTGGTAAACAAAGCCGACGCGGGCTTATATACAGACCCGTAGCACAAAACCGTCGCCTTGTGTACCCCGGAGGCCGGAGCAATTACACCAAGAGAGCCTACGCCCTACAAAGGCAGCGTAGCAAAACAGCTGCGCCGTAGACCGTAGCGAGTGCGGTTGACTTTCATTCACCAATATTGGCATAATAAATGTCGCAAACGCATTCGTAATAAAGGGAAACTGGTTAATTGAATGAAATATTATACCATGCAATTTACTTATATTCGCCTATGTTGTTATATAAAAGTAAGAGAATTTTGTAATGTTACGTGCTGCCAGAAATAGAAGGCCAACTAAACAGTGCAAATGTCAAAAACCAGGGTCAGACAATATATCGGTGTATTAGCAATATGTCACAGCTGCAATCAAAGTATAATAAACTAGACTTTGCTCAATCGTGTAAAAAAGGACCCTATGTCACTCCGGTATAGCGTAGCATTTAAAGGTGACAGAATTTTATAAATAAGTCGAATAGTTTTTGAGTTAAATCGTAACAAACAAAAAATCAATTTTTTCCTCTTTATTAATTTAGACAAATATTATTTTTATTTTAAATAAATAAATATAGCTGGACAATGGACAAACAATGGAATCACAATTATTAATTAGCTTGTTATATGGATGTTAGTTAACGATAGTAGATAGTAGATGTATTGTTAGTTAACGATAGTAATACAATAAAAAAAGTACATTACGCACCTAGAGAGGAAAGTATGACATTGCGACCCGCGAGTTCAGATAAAAGAAAATAAAGATGGGGCACTGCCATTTATCAAATAGTGGCGAGACTTTTTGATACATATCTGTATTTACGATATGACGCCTCGACATGCACCGACAGGGACCAGTCAACTGATTTTGTGTGTAAGTTTGTGTGTGAGTGTTGTATTTATTGCTTGGTTTTGACACTTCCATAAAATGTTCGTGGCGCTCAGTTTTGATATTTTTTGTAAGCGCCCGTATATCGCGCCCGATACTCATAATAAGAACGCGAGGTGCAATGTAATATTTTCCTCCGGTGGTGCATATACTATATTTTATCAAAGCTGGATTGAAAGTTCATATTATAAAGCTCTATAAATTATTTAAAATTATTGAACTTAATAAATAAGTTTTTTGAAACTGAATATGCGAGAAATTTTAAGCATGCTAATCAATTTAAACGGAAGACAATGGACAATTTCGGCCTTAAAAAAAGGGTCGAAATTTGAACTTTCGATCGCTATTTGATAATAAATATACAAACATAAAAAATATATTTAATAAACACCCGAACTCAGAGTTACAAACATATATGCTTATCACACAAACGCTGGTCTATGTTTAACCCAATGTCCTAAAATTGCGTAGGTAGTAGTAACTTTTGAAACTGTTCTAATGCTTGAAATTCTGATTTCTAATAATATTATGAATGTAAAAATCTTTTAAATTTGATACTCAATAACGAAAAAAAACGGTTAAACGGCAAAGAAATTGGCATACAGCCCACTTACAGGTATAAAATATATATATTATATAGGCTACACTATATCCCAGAAAATTTGTGGCTTACGTGGTTTTTACTAAAAATCTTGATTACGCACTGGCCACAGCATATTTTTAAATTGATTTATTGCAGTTTCATTAATCATAGTCATTGATATAAAAAACCCAAGATACACAATCATTGTGTCAAAAACGTCCTCAAAAATGAGTGCACAATTTTAAATGGTGCACTCATTTCAAATAGAATCGCGTCAGCTGCGTCACTGTCAATTTTATGTATTTTTGTGCATTTCTTTGTAAAAACAACTATAAGTCTTGCACTTAAGATTGGATATGCAAAGACATATGACCCTGAAGTTAGCGGACAGCAGACAAAATAAAATTTCAGATAGGGATATCTACAAGCGAAATTAAATTTTTCGAGTTTACCAAATTATAAATGGTTTGTCGTTGACTTACCTACAGATGATAATAAACAATTTTTTTTTTGCTAATAAAAATTTTTTTACATTAAAAATTAAATTTTGGGAAACTCTCACCGTGTTTCCTATCGTTTCATAAATATGAAATTTTCAAATTTAGTTTATTTTTAGATCCAAAAAAGATGATTTCAGTTATTTTTTAAATTTTGGCTTAGGTCATTCTGGGACGTATATCTGCGAGTAAAATGATTATTATTAAAAAAAAATAAAAGTCACCTTTTCGTCTTTGAAAAATCTAAAGATGATATTTTTTTGATTTTAAATTTGTTAGTCGGATCGTTAGATATCCTTAATTTTTTATTTTTTTGAAAATTTTGGTGCCGGATATCAAAGTAAAAAATAATCAAAATCAAAATTAAAAAACTGTCATGTTTTTATTTTTCACGAATCTAAAGATGATTGATCTCGGATTTTTTATTTTTTTATTTATTTCTTGAATATTCTTATTTTTTGATTTTTTTTTAAATTTTGGTCCGGAATATTAAAATCAAAAATGATGAGAAACACAAAAAAAAACTTGAACATAGTTACGTATTTACAACAAAAAAATATTTATGTTTTTTGATTCGTTGATTAAATAATTCAAAAGAAAAAATAACGCCACCTGTCAGAAAGAAAATTTTTTGGCGCGACATTTAAACACGCCCCGTACTTACCTTAGTCAGCTAATTATTTTCAGTTGAATTGTCTTCGTCATATGTTTTTTAAATTAAAAAAAAAAAAATTTATTCATCCTTTACCTGATATTCTCCGTCAAAATAATTGTAAAAAATTGAAAAATATAAATATTTAATGAACAAATGAAAAAAAAAAGATCTGAAAAGAATCATCTTCAGATTTTTTAAAAATGAAAATGAAAAACTTTTTTTTTGTGTTTCTCATCATTTTTGATTTTAATATTCCGGACCAAAATTTAAGAAAAAAATCAAAAAATAAGAATATTCAAGAAATAAATAAGAAAATAAAAAATCCGAGATCAATCATCTTTAGATTCGTGAAAAATGAAAACATGACAGTTTTTTAATTTTGATTTTGATTATTTTTTACTTTGATATCCGGCACCAAAATTTTCAAAAAATTAAAAAATTAAGGATATCTAACGATCCGACTAACAAATTTAAAATCAAAAAAATATCATCTTTAGATTTTTCAAAGACGAAAAGGTGACTTTTATTTTTTTTAATAATAATCATTTTACTCGCAGATATACGTCCCAGAATGACCTAAGCCAAAATTTAAAAAACTAACTGAAATCATCTTTTTTGGATCTAAAAATAAACTAAATTTGAAAATTTCATATTTATGAAACGATAGGAAACACGGTGAGAGTTTCCCAAAATTTAATTTTTAATGTAAAAAATTTTTTATTAGCAAAAAAAAAAAAGTTTATATCATCTGTAGGTAAGTCAACGACAAACCATTTATAATTTGGTAAACTCGAAAAACTTAATTTCGCTTGTAGATATCCCTATCTGAAATTTTATTTTGTCTGCTGTCCGCTAACTTCAGGGTCATAAAGACATATATTTTTGCCATATCTTTTTTTTTTTTTTATATCACAAGATAGCAAACAAGCAGATGGGTCTCCTGATGGAAAGAGTCAACCATCGCCTATAGACACCGAAGATTTTAATGGTGCGTTGCTATCTTGTGGCGAGGTCTAATGCCACATGCATAAGTTTACTGGCTACCTTCCCCTCCAAACCGGAACACGACAGCGACAAGCACTGACGCTATTGCGGCAGGAATAGGTAAGGCGGTGGTACCAGACCCGGGCGAGACAATGCAGAACTCTACCACCTAGTAGCCACGATGGTAGTGACTCGATAGCCAATCGGTCGCCTTTTACGACCTGCCTGGCAGAACGGCAGTTGGCCTATTCTACAAAGGAGGCCGGGACCAACACGGCGGCATATCTATAACTACTTAAAAGAAATTAGGGACACTTTTGAGTGTCAGTTTTGTTCGGGACTGTGCATCTAGAGTTTTTTATATCAATGATCATAGTTAATTATTTAAGTCACATAATGAAAAAGTTAAGCAATCATGAATTGCTAAATTTATTGAATGATACCCATACTATAGAGTTATCATTACAGTCATTACCAATAAACTAACATAGCATATGATGAGTTTTTTCTAGAGAATTGCTTTTAATGAGCAATAAGCTTACATTCCCTGGTTAAATTGGTTGCGTAAAAGGCATTCAGGAGTAAGACCAAGATTGATTCTCTGTTTTTGCCTTACAATAACTCTTTTAAAGTCTATTACGTAAAACGTTTCCAAAATCAGAGTAAAACATAATTTGCAAATTTAAAGGATCCCTCCACGTTTATAGAACCTTAGTTCTAAGCAGGCGGCAGGTCATCACGATGAATGTATACGTTCGGCTTACCCGTTACAACTTTTTAGTAACTTGGGGTAAAGATATGTACGTCTGTATTTACTAAAAAAAAGTCTCCTTAGTGTGCATATTAAGTACCAACGATACGTCGTTGGGTCTGATCTATAATTCTATTTACAGCCTTGATAAAATTTTCTTTCCGTGTAAAAAACTGTGGTTGTGATGCAAAAATAAAAACGTCGCAATGAATACTCAATTGACAGGTTCCGTTTAATAAACACCAATTACCATCTAACGGCGATGGAATCGTTCACTGGAACGTTGTAGGTCGCTGTGCAACAAAACCAAGTCAACCTAATCCGTCGTAGATTGCCCACCTACCAACAGCACCCATTCACACCCCATTAATACTCGCTCCTGCATTAATACTATAATCGCTTATTGTTTTAATCGCTATCAGTATTAATATTATCTTCAGGCTTCATATTTTAATTTTTGTTTCAGGGCATTAAATACAAAAAAATATTGTTGGTAAGTATAACACTGCTTAAGTTGAGTCACGCATTGTGACGGTAGAGCCCAGGATCTCTATAAAAAAATTAAATTTTAATGGTGCCTACAAATCACAATTTGTAAGGAATTCAACTGTTTTTTTATGTGTTTGGATTTCTACAATAATTTTATAAAGGTATGTCTACATTTTTACGTTTGATAATAATGGCCCATTTATAATACCTACTCGAATAGTGGTAAATATGTTTTAGTACCTTTCAAGGCTGTAAATGTATTTAGTCTTTTAACTGTTTCTAAAATTGTAAAAAACGTACCTACCCAAAAAATATTTTTTTTACAAAGTTATATCTTTTATTGATTGATTTAATTTAACCCATATTTGTGATGAGTGAAACTGGGATATACTGCCTGTTAGGTAAGTCGACCTAAACCTTGAAGGTGGTAATAAATTACCTTATTCTCATTCCAAATAAATAAAAAAACATACCCTTAAATTTTAACATAATTATCCAATAAATTCATAATTCATACGCACCAACACGTTCGCGCAAGTAAAGCGCATATCAATAGATAGATAAATAGGTAGTTACGTAAATACTGCCTATTACTGCCTATTTATGTAACTAACTATTTATCTATCTATCGATATGTGCGTTACTTGCGTGGGCGTGTTGGTGCGTATTAATTATGAATTTTCTAAATAATTAGGTTAAAATTTAAAGGTATTTTTTAATTGTTATTTATTTGGAATGAGAACCAGATACCTTATTACCTCCTTCAAGGTTTAGGTCCTCTTACCTAACACGCTGTATACAGTAAGTGACAAAACCCAGTCCGACGCAAAAGGAGCACATAAGTATGTCGAAAAAAATCATGAAATTATTTTATATATGATAATAAAAATAATATGGTATTTAAAATGTTTGTATTTATCTTGCAATTTTTAACACTTAGCAAATATTTTAAACTCAACAACACCACACTCTCAAAGATGCAATAGATAATATTACAAAAATATCATTTAAGATTTATTTATTTTGATTAGTGTTATTAAGATTAATATTTATATGTACATAATATTATTTCCATGAATTTTTTCATGTAAGATTTGAATACGCCAATACTCACACTTATCCATAAGTACGATATTGTAAAAAAAACAACGGGGTCGTAAGTCTTTATTAATATATTTATTTTCACGAGCGATCGCCAATGGCCAAAATTCGACTAACAATAAAATCTCTTTTACGTTTCACAGCAGACTTTAGCCGAAAAGAAAATATTGTAATAAACAACGTGTGTATATTAATATTATTATTATATGTGTCACATGAATGTCGTGTGTGTAAAGTTATTATTATTAATTTAATGTATCTCTTACGTATATTACTTAAAAAAATGAGGTTTCTGCAGTCCTCCGCAATGTAAACTTTAACCGTGTTTAAATCCACACTGCACTATTCGTGCAATATCTTAAAAAGGGGTACAAAGTCTTTCATTTACGTATTAATATATATAACATACAAAATTTTAAAACAGGTTAAAGTTTAGTTAGGTATCATCTAATTATTATGTAAGACTATTTTTGCTCGTTTTTAACTCTCTTTACTCTATATAAGAAAAAATAAGAATAGGCCGACCCCTTCTTCCTTGTTTAATATTTATCACGTAAGAATCTGAAGGAGAAAACGTTATTTTTAGTTTTTTTTTCAATGTAGATAACAATTTTTTTTGAGAATGTGTGTTTGTAATTTATACAAATGGAATAGTATATATTTTTGTAGTAATAAACTTTGGTTTTAATTATTCACCTACTAGCTGATCCGCGCAGTTTCACCCGCGAGTAGATTAGCATGTCGTCAAACAGACAGATAGACAGACAGACTTTCGCATTTATAATATTAGTATGGATATGCATCCGCGTGTACCCCGGCATTCACGCGGGTGTCCGCGCTTTTTCAAGAGTTTTTTTTTAATTTTCTTAAGAACTATCAAGTCTCTCTCCCTTCACCCCCTTGTAAGAAAAAATAAGATATAATCGACCTCATCACCCCCTAAATTAATTTACGTTATAAATAAATCCCTTCAAGAAAACAAGCACCCTACGTTTTACAAACTGAGATTTCGAAAAGTACAAAAAAATGTGTAAGTGGTTGAACCTACAGGCCATTCCTGAAACTTTCCGCTAAATTAAGGTATTTTAATCTCAAAAGAGTAAAATTTTTTCAGTTCAAACATCTATTTTGTTAAAATAGCAGTATATTGATTTTTGAAAAGCTGTACATTTTGGAAACGCTGATTGAATTTGATTTTTCTAATGACTTTCAGCTCAATTTTTAAGATCTAGAATATTGCTTTACCTAAATAATCGATAGGTTGAAAAATTTCGTGGCAATGTCAAAAAATTTTTTTTTTTATATATTCATTATTAATAAATCCCAAACAAATTGACCGATTTTGATCCAATTAACGATTTTTGACGTAGTTTTTAAAGGAGAAAAGCTGATAAGATTTTTAAGTATTAACCTGAAAGTTATTTCAAAAATATTAAGTGTTTTTGCTAAAATGACGTAATTTTAATATGTGAAAAGTTGTAACTTTTGAAGATTACATTCGATTTTGATTCTTGAAATGCCATCTAACGTGATTTTTCTAGTACTAAAATATCGTAGAATACCAAAAAATGATTGGTTGAAAAATTTCGAAGTTATGTTGCAAAAACACTTTTTTCAAAATTTTTCGCCAACGTTTTCTCCCAAACGGATAAACCTGCACTTAATTGCAGTTAGCTAACACTCAAATGCATTTAATAAACACTCCTTAGAATTTCAAACATATATACTCATCACACAAATATTGGTCGCTGGCGAAAGCCGAACCCGAGCACCATGGATGCGTAGTCCAGGTCGGTTACCACTCTAACAACGGATGCTGGCTCTTATGATCCGTTAAACACGCAGCTTTTGATTTATGAATGTTAAACTAATAAAGTTACGTCCTATGACTTAATGTCAAATGTAGCTAACTTATCGAAAAGTTAGGCACAAATTGAGCTCATGAGCAAGTTAAGTTTTGCTACATACATTTTACATTTAGAACGAATTGCTTTGGATATCCAGGACCTCGTTTGTCTATACCAAAGGGTGTGTGTAGTAGGCCACAGACGCGTAAACAAAGAATCTCGTAGAACGGGTATATTATATATCAACAATCTATTACATTAAATATTTTTCAACACGAACAAAAACACATAATTTTTTCTCTATAACATTAGACAGTTTCCCACCAACAAATTTTCTCATTACTCTACAATTTGCAACACAAAATGAAAGTCGTGAATTCGGTACAACATCGTTAATATTTTAGCTTGAGTCTAGGGGTTACGGATACTCGTGAATTATGACCTGAATGTCTTTACATGTAATTAGACCTTAATGAAAATGTGCCTACCCATTATTTAACTGTACGGAGTAAATCTTGAGGTATGTCATTAAATTAAATGAAGGTGCGACGAAATAGTCCGTAGAGAGTTTCCAAAGACATGCGACTAATTATCGTAACTAATACTATAAATACGAAAATGCCTTTGATAGTCGGTTTGTTACAATTTCATGTTTTACCTACTTAACACATCATCATATAATTTTGCATACGCCTTATCAAAGTTACAACAAAATAATCTTTTAACCCGTAAGGTAAATTTTCATATAGAAAAAGATTCTGTTCTCGAGGGATAAAACAAATAAAATTTAATTTATACTCTCCGTCGTCGGCGCCTGGTGAAATTTCTACAAACTGATTACTTAATTGGACAATTTGGATTGAACTTAAATAGGACAATGTAAATTTCAAACTGATGACGCAATAAAATGTCAAATCGGTTGGCTTTTTAATGCATAATAATGAAAATGAATCGCCAAAATGTTTTGTACTTCGAAATAAATGCACCGAATTGGTAAATTTTTTTTGTGTTCGTTATTGTCAGAACAAAGTTTGTATGAAAGAAAATATGTAAAAATCGTACGAGATAAACAGAAAATCTTATAATATAAAAAGTGGTTAAGTGAGACAGCAGATATTGGAGTATTTTCATTATATAAAGAACAGTCGATTTATTTAATTTAATACAAAGTGTTTTAAATATGAATAAACAAAGGGCATTTATTAAATATTCCTGAAGAACCGACATGTATTGAAAGATAATAAAAATATTTTGAACAATATTAACATCTCATTTATTTAATAAAAGAAAAAAATTTGTTTTTTTATCGGTCACCACGCTCAAAGTGTAACTTGAATTAATATCAAAGAAAAAAAACAAAGAAAAAAAGACGTGTGGCACTCGGAGACTGCCGCGGTAAAGCTATTGCACAGCATTTTTTATCAACTTATGCAATTACAATTATATATTTATTTTATTTATGCAGTATTTTTTTCTTTGTTTATTCATATTTAAAACACTTTGTACACAAATTATACGAGTACAGATATTCACTGTTGTACGTAGATGATAAATACCTATACACCTATATACTTTCTCACAAACAGCTGATTACGGTAGTGTTCCAATACAACCAATGTCACCTAAAGGCGGGTTGCTGAACTAAAGAGACAAGCGTGATGTTTCAAAAAGTCATTAAAAGTTCTGGTATTTATCGATAGATGGAAAAACTAAAAAGTATCACCGCTGTGCCGGTCGGAATGGGAGGTGTTAGGTTTTTTTCGTTACGGAATTTCTGGATTTGGTCTCCACGCTCAAGGCCCGCGATAGAAGCTATGCAAAAGCTTAAAAAATACTGCATAAATACAATAAATATATAATTGTAATTGCATAAGTTGATAAAAAATGCTATGCAATAGCTTTACCGCGGCAGTCTCCAAGTGCCACACGTCTTTTTTGTTTGTGTTATGGGTGTTACTCAACGATACTAATACATAAAAATACATATTGTATAAATACTGGACTATATTTAATAAACACCCAAACCCGGAAATATTTATTCTCATCACACAAATCCCCGTCGGGGATCGAACCCGAGCCCCGTCGATTGCGTAGTCAGGGTCACTAACCACTCGACCAACGGAAGTGGTAAGTAATAATCGCTTGAACGGCTACAATACAATATTTTTAGTTGTTTTTACATTAAAGAGTAACAAATATCCATCCAAAATTTATCCTTCCAAATGCTTATGTTTTATAATATAAATAAAATCTCCAGCAGTTTGTCTAAATCGCCGCTTGGTAGTTTATTTTTACTTTTTATATCATAAGATAGCAAACCAGCTAATTGCTTTCCTAACGGAAAGTTAAAACCATCGCCTATGGGCACCAAAGAATTTAATGATGGGTTGCTACCCTTGCCACCTGCCAGACGTTTGGCGGCTGGATACATTACAATCCAAACAGTAACAGGACAGTCACATTCGCTGACGCTATTGTGGAAGGAATAGGTAAGGCGGTGGTGCCAGACCCGGACGATATTTTTTAGAACTTTATAACCTAGTATGCCCGACTATAATAACTCGTATAGGCAGTCGTTCGCTTTTTACGAACTGTCTGGTAGAATCGCAGATGGTTGATCATTCAAAGGGGGCCCAGACCAACACAGGGAAAAATTACTACAAAATATTACGTTAAAGACAAACAGGGGCGGATTCAACCTTTTGGGGGGGGGGGAGGGTTCATGTATTTGGGATTCAGTCAAAATAGTCTCTAATCCTTATTTGTTTACAATAAATCCATACCTGAAGGTCATGGCCCCCATGACCCCCCCCCTAGATTCGCCATTGAAGATAAACGATAATAAGCATCAACCAACCTACCTACCTACCTACCTAGTCAGTATGCAGTCAATATTTAAAACCAAAAGCTAACACAATCCCAATGAAAATTTAGATATCCATTGTAACTTGATATTCGCAAGGCCATTCAAACCTCAAAGTCCATCAACTGAGAGAGCTTGAGATTGAACCGCGCTTTCGAATTGAAAATCAGCAAGAAATACTAACAGCTCCAACTAAAGTCTAAAGCGGCGAATCCAAATCCTTTGAGCAAAGCTAACGATTCATTGGTTCATTGATTTCGTTCATTAAAGCTCGCAAACTATGTCTTACAAACGTGTCGGTGAAACTTTAGTTCAATTAGTTTTAGTTTCTTAGATTTATCGTTCAAAGTTTATCAAAATTCCACATTACATAATATTAAGTACATACACTTACCTTAAATACACATTATTTTTCGGAAGTTGATGCCGCATTTGTTGCATCTACGAGTAAATGCAATGGGCACATATGCAAACACGCGAGCGATGACACGCCAACTAAAATCTTTTTTTTTTAATATCGATAGGGAAGCCACCTGACCACGATCTCGCCTGATAGTAAGCTAAGATGCGGCCTAAGATGGAACGTCCTTTCCTAGAAGGTACTATCGGCCGATAGCCATAACCTCCTTGTTCTCCAAAATTATGGAGACAATCATCAACTCGCAGCTCCTCAAGTATTTAGAAGAGCACCAGCTGATTAGCGACCGCCAGTACGGTTTCCGTCGCGGCCGCTCAGCTGGTGATCTTCTTGTATACTTAACACATCGGTGGGCGGAAGCAGTTGAGTCCAAGGGGGAGGCATTGGCAGTTAGTTTGGACATAGCGAACGCCTTTGATAGGGTATGGCACAAAGCGCTTCTGGCGAAGCTGCCTTCCTATGGACTTCCCGAGAAATTATGCAAGTGGATCACCAGTTTTTTGGCTGATCGGAGCATCAAGGTCGTAGTTGACGGTGCGTGCTCTGACCTTAAATCTATCAATGCTGGTGTTCCACAAGGCTGCGTGCTATCACCGACACTGTTCCTTCTGCATATCAATGACATGATGCGAATTCGCAACATACATTGCTATGCAGATGACAGTACTGGTGATGCTACATACTCCGGCCGAAGCGGTATTTCTCGGGAAGACGTCGAAGAGAGCCGAAACAGGCTTGTGTCCGAAGTTGAGAATCGACTAACCGATGTCTCGGAATGGGGTCGTTAAAACCTGGTCACTTTTAACCCCAAAAAGACACAGCTTTGCGTGTTTTCCGCTAAAGACACCCTTTGTCGTGTCACCTCGATTTGGGGATACTCTCCTGACAGCCTCAGCTAGTATCGGGATTCTGGGAGTCGACATATCGAATGACGTTCAGTTTCGCGGTCATGTGGAAGGTAAGGCTAAACTAGCCTCCAAAAAGCTCGGTGTGCTCAGCAGAGCGAGGCAGTACTTCTTGCCGGTCCATCGCCTTCAACTTTATAAGGCTCAAATTCGGCCCCACATGGAGTACTGTTCTCATCTCTGGGCCGGAGCTCCTCAGTACCAGCTCCTTCCTCTTGATCGCATTCAGCGTAGAGCGGATCGAATCGTTGACGACCTGGCTATTTCGAAACGGCTCGACTCTTTGGCATTGCGCAGAGATGTTGGCTCACTCTGTGTCTTCTATCGTATCTTTCATGGAGAGTGTTCCGACGAGTTATTTGGATTAATTCCTGCCGCCGAATTCCATCATCGGACATCGCGTCAAAATTTGAAATTCCATCTTCACCATCTCGATGTCTGGAAATCCACAACTGTGCGTTTCTCTCGACACTTTTTGCCTCGCACTACTTTGCTGTGGAACCAATTACCGGCAGGGGTGTTTCCAAACGGTTACGACTTGGGGGCCTTCAAGAAAAGAGCTTACTCATCCTTAAAAGGCCGGCAACGCAACTGCAAGACCTCTGGTATTGTGGATGTCCATGGGCGGCGGTGATCACTTACCATCAGGTGCACCTCCTGCTCGTTTGCCCCCTCTTCTATAAAAAAAAATTGATGTCGGTCGTTTGACTTTACAACTAAACCAACTTATTGTTAACTATAACTTATGGGATTTGTATTTCAGTCATGTTTTACTTTATTTTTCAGGGAAATATGCCTTATAAAATAATAAAAACAATTGAGAGAAGCCAAAACTGCATTTGCATCGTATCCAGTTTGTGGGAGGATAAAAGTGAATTATAATGGCCAAGAAAACAAAATGATATAACCAAGTTGATCAAGAACGAAAAATCTAGCCCTTTAAGATTGGTCTATCACAAAAATATTTTTAAGAAGAATACGTTATTTCGTGCTTGTGATTTAATATTATTAGTTCTTCAAAGAGAAACACATACTCTCTTGCCTGTAATTGTAATATTTTTAAAATGATTGTAAGTATACATATATACGGGTGGTTGCAAAAGTGGTACGGTAAGCCGAAAGGGAGTGACTCAGGGGGTCATTCTTAACACCTGTTGTTTAACGACTTTTAGAAATTCGCGAAAAAAATATTGATTCTCCATAGAAACTTTGTCTAATCTTTGACTTTACACAATGGAAAAAAAAATTTTTTTTTCGCGAATTTTAAGAAATCGTTGAACAAAAGTTGTTCAGAATGACCCTCTGAGTCCCCCCCTTTCGGCTTACTATACCGCTTTTGTAACACTCCGTATAGTAGCAAGTTAAAAATAATATATATATATATATATATATATATATATATATATATATATATATATATATATATATATATATATATATATATATATATATATATATATATATATTCTCAGTAATGATTTTTATTTCTCTTTTTAACTCTTTTTTATATATTCTTAGAAGAATAGACCAATTGCCTATCTGCCAAGCAGGTCGTAAAAGGCGACCGATGGGCAATGCGAGTCACTTCTATCGTGGTTACTTGGGGATAGAGTTCTGCATTGGCTCGACCGGGTCTGGTACCACCACCTTATCTATTCCTGCTGCAAAGCGTCAGTGCTAGTCACTGTCATGTTCCGGTTTGGAGGGCAAGGTGGCCGGTAAACTTATGCATGTGGCATTAGACCTCGCCACAAGATAGCAACGCACCATTAACATTTTTGCTGCCTATAGGTTGGTTGGTTGACTCTTTCCATCAGGAGACCCATCTGCTTGTTTGCTGTCTTATGACATTAAAAAAAATTAAAATGTTATAAATTACCAACCAAGTAACCTTAATGAAGAAGATAAGCCTAAAAAATAATAAATCAGATAACTTACAATCACTTTTTAATGTTTTTGTTACGGAACCCTTTTCCTTGAACATTAATAAAAATGACGATTGTAGGTTACCTGATTTAGTAATTTTTCAGCTTTACCTTCATCACGATTACTTGGTTGGTAATTTATAATATTTAAATATTCCTTTTCAATCTTCCTCTTGATTTTTTCCACATGATATCAACGATGCAGATATAAAAACAGCAAGTAACAAAATCAGTAATAAAGCCTTGAGCTGCAATACAGCTGTATTTGCAGATTTTTTAACACCATTGGCTGCATAACAGTCTACAATTACGCCATAAATATTAGCTGTAGAACGGTGATTGCATCTCCCATTTTACAGAAATAAGCGTTGAGTGATACTATAATAACACTTAAAGCTGTAATAAATTCCCGTGCTAAACATAATACAGCTAATGTACAGCTTTAAGTGTTAAAATAAGCCTAATGAGTTACAAAATACTTAAAGTTGTACAGTAGTGTATTAATATTCAGATATAACGCCTAAAGCTTACGCGAAACTCTAAGAAAGGCCTTGTACAGCATTAGGCTGTATAAAAACTCATAAAGGTCTTTTATACCGATAAAAGCATCTTTTTACACCATTGTACGGCTGCAATAGAACTTTAAGTAATATATGAGCTGCTTTATGGGTATTAAACATGCTTGATTGCTGCTTGGGAGGCTACATATTATCAATCTATCAACTACGGGGGAGGAGCAGTGCAGAGTAAACGAAGTCCGCGCGGACGAAGTTGCTGGCGACGCTAGTTAAATTAATAAAATAAACATTACACACACTACATTCAGGTGACATATATGATAAGACACACACATATATACTATTTTCTTTACGGCTGCCAGTTCTCAAACTTAAAAGTGATATTATTATTTAGTCTATGGCCAAATTTCGACATGGATCGACAATGGCGATGGACTCCGAAAATGCTGAACCGATTTCAATGAAATTTGGTCGATATCCCACATAAAATATAGAATAGTTTTTATCTAAATTAATGCAAGCCTATCGCCAAGCGGACATTTTTCCGATCCCAGACTAAGTTGTTTTAATTACAAAGCTGAAAACACACATTTTTTTTAATTGCCCTACCCGGAAATCAAATTCGGGACCTCATTTGTCAACACCGACGCCGAACCTCTAGAATCTAGACTATCGAGGCGATTACACATAGAAGTTAGCAAAATTCTCTTTTCATTATATTTTATTGGTTAAATATGAAAATTAGCTATCACGTCTTTTAATACGAGTATGTACAGTGATTTACCAGGTAACCTGTATAAACAACATATTTCATAAACTAATATAAAATTATATTTGTTAATAATAATATAATTTAATTAATATAAAATATAATTACTCAGAAAACACCTTTACTTAATATGTACGTATGTATTTAAAATCTTAAAATTAAGAATGAAACCGTTAAAATCATTTAACCATATTATGCACGTTATTGTAACAATAAATATAATTATTATAACAAGTATATTTTATTATTTAGGAAGAAGCTTTTTTGTGTTAATATATGCAACGATAAAGGCTAATAACTTGACGGACATCATTAACTTTCACAATGATATGTAACAAATGCCTTAAACGCCGCAATACTCATATCATTATACAGCTTACAAATTCCCACTTGTTCTTGTAATAGCAGAAAACCGATTATGGAATAATAGGTTTTCTCGTTTAACTGCCCGCTACAGCTTCTATTATTAGTTCATTAAGACCTGTGATTGGTACGGAACAGCGAACAAGCGATATGACGCTATGTAAATTCTATGTGCTATAAAATCCAACGCTTGTTTACTTGTCTATTAGTCTCCTGTGTCTTATGCCGAGTTCCTATAATCAACGATCCATCATTCGTAACAGTAACTATTAGCAACCAATTTAATACGACGCGTATCATCAGGTTCCACAAATTTTTTGGACCATTTTCTAATTTGATATGTACAGAAAAAGTTTTAGCTTACGCCTCGTAGATAATGTTACTACTCGCTAATAAAACGAATTGTGTTATAGAAACCGTGCATAAATATGATATATAGACACAACATCCAGTAGAAAATATATAAATGTATGAGGAACATACTTCGATGCTGGGATGTTAAGTCACATATATTTTACAGGCTACAGAAATTTCTAGACCAGAAAACAGCTAGTAGCGGCGAGCAAAGCCGCTGTAAATGTAGAATTGGTTAAAGAGTAGATATCATACCCGAACATTAGCAACAAAAGACTGTAGTCTGTATGTTTACAGAAAATGTGTCCGATTTAAGGTATTTGTGATAAATTTTGTTGTAAATAATAACAAATAAGTATTGTAGTAAACAATAAAGTCTTACATTAAGAAGACATAAATTCTCCATAAGAGCCCTGGATAAAACCTAAACAAAATGTACATATGCTAAACATTTTAATAACTATAAAATGCGTTTAACGTCACGGTCTCAGTGTCAGATATCGACGGCAACAACCGCAAGTTGACATTGAGTTACGACCTCAGCAAGTCTTGACTGACACCTTATTAATTGTCTTAGGATTAGGAAACTGAAACATATAACTAAAAGAATATACATAAGTACTAAGTTTAATTTTAATTAAACACTATATATATAGCGTATAGCCTTTGTCTATAAACAATAGACACCTAAGACATTTATCGTACGTTGCTTTTGAAACGCAGGTGTCACACAGTCATTCTCCTCTATTAGTCTCTAAATTATCAACAAAAAACGATTTTTTTTTCTTTAAATTAATTTGTAACGTTTACTTTTTTTGTGTGCTAAAAAAATCCTTCCGATATTTGCTTTTTTGCGTACTAACAAATCCTTCCGATATTTGCTTCTTTTGCGTGCCAAAAAATCCTTCCGATATTTGCTTTTTTGCGTGCTAACAAATCCTTCCGATATTTGCTTCTTTTGCGTGCCAAAAAATCCTTCCGATATTTGCTTGTTTTGTGTGCTAAAAAATCCTTTCGATGCATTTTTCTAATCATTAATCCGATCGAATGAGCCATCGCTCATATTTTAAGACCTTTATCTCTTTTTAACACGTTTTTGAACTTGTTGATCAGAATATCCCTCAAACCAAAAAACGGCAACGACAAGCCCTCATTATAGTAACGATAATAAATAGATTCATAGACTATCCGTTCAAAAAATTACGTATATTGAAAAAAGTCTTCGCCCCAAGTTGTAAAATTAAAGAGTTAATAAGGGCTAGTAGATAAAAAATTCACGATTTTAATATATACAGGTACATATGAATTTTGGATATTAGGATATATAAATTATGTAAAAGTCTATAGTACTTTTTTTAACTTGATTTTATTAATTAATGTATACAAAATAAAAACCACAATACCACATTGCAAAATAAGCTTATCAAACAACGCAGTCACCTCAATGTTGTCGAGATCGTTATTTTATAATCTCTCATTATGAAAAAAATGTAAACAAGAGGCCGCCTCGACTAAGTAAAATTTCATATAAAGTACGACATTATCCTGTGGTACAATGCTTAGTCAGGCTTAGGTTCTTATTTTTCAGCTTGATTACAAAAAGTAAAAGGCATTTCACTATTAATTTGAATGAAATAATATGATTATTCCTGATAATACATGTTTATCCATAGTACTATATAATCGAACGCCCCGTCGACCGACGCGTCGAGTGATTAACGATCTTACTTCAAATCGTTGGGGCTCGAAATCGATTCCCGTCTGGGACAAACATTTGTGTGTTGAGCCAAGATGTTTGTATTTCTGGGTTGTTTATTATGTAAAAGGTGAAATTAATTAATTATTAATATTGTAACGGTATTTTTATGTGTATTTCTATGCATTAGTATTGATGACTACATCCATAATACAAGCAAATAATTTGCTTACCTACTTTGGGTTTAAAAAATCAAAATTAAATGCAATTATTTTCAAATTTCAAGCTAATTATTAGTTATATGACAAGAATTTTACCGGTTTGTCTGGGTATCTCTCTGTGTGTGCCGCTATAACTCAAGAAAGCTTTACTAATCTTGATGAAAATTGGTAAACAGCGAGAATACGTGATTGCGCAAATGATAAGCCATATATTTTTTTTCGATCTGTCTGTCTGCCTGCACGGCGCATTACAATTCAAGAACAAATAAACCATTCTCTAAAAACATTATACAATGGAAACACGTCATTGCTATCGACAGGATTTTTGTCTGTGTGTATAAGAATCGATATGTACAATATACATGTATGTTTCTTATGAATTATTAAAAGAGTTGGTTCAATTTGACGGAAATTTTTGACAATCTTTATCGATCAGCTATCAGATTTTTTTGGCCTTTTGTAATTCTTGTGACACATGGACAAAACTAGTATTTCCGGTAGGAAACCGAGACCTAGTGAAAAATAGAACAATATAACAAGGAGCCGTTAAATATTTATTCACGAAGAAACAAACACATAATAAACCATTATATTCTAAAATGAAATCTTAATAGAAACAATGAGAATGCCAAAGTAAGACACGTTTCATCGGAGAAACACTTTAAAGCGTATTCAAGCAAGCGTACCTTAGCGTTTAAATGTAAATCAGGAACAATTTAGCGGCATTCAGAGCAACGGTAATGATATTCAAAGACCATATTCTCAAACTTCCACGTAAACACCTTAGTTACTCTTAGCTATTTGTGTTATATATTACACGTAAATTGGCCGAGCTCACATAAAATTTCTTATTTCCTTTGATTCATTGCCTCGGAACGTTTTCTTCGGAAAAAAGCTCGCAATAATGTAGTTATCAATCTTTCTAAATTAGCGCAGGTAAAAAGTAGGAATTTTTTCTGAAATAATTTTCAATATTGTTGCTGCTTTTTCGCAAAGGAAAGAGTTATATTTTCCCCGTGTTAGACTAGAAGGACTGATTTTTTTGAAAAATAAACCATCAGCCATTCTGCTAGGCAGTTCGTAGAATGCGAACGATTAATTACGAGTTATGACTACCAGCGCAACAACGCACCATTAACGTCTTTGGTGTACATAGGTGATGACTTTTTCTTTCTCTAAGGAAAACCATTGATTATTGGCATTCATACATATATATATATCTTCACTCCAGATACCTAACGGAGTAGCCAAAATGATCCGAGAGCTATACATGACAATCCTTGCAGACTTGTCTTATTGGGACATTATGGTCCTGACGGAAAAATAAAGCAACTTTGAAGCATTTTGTTGACTAAACTATAAATGCAATTACCGTGTAAAAAATATATATCATAAAACAAATTTCCGCGAATAAAATGTATTGCGTAAATTTTTTATAAACATATCAAGCTTATGACAAAAAAAAAATAAAACTAACTTATGTTTTAAAAATAAAAAGAAAATTCTCGCCATAATCATACAGATATTATGAATGTTACACCAAAAAATGTATAATAAGTTCCTTAGTAATTTGTATTGTTTTTTTTTTACTTTTTTTCTTAGTGTTGTTTATAATAATAGAGAAAAACCTAAAAACCCGAGAGTTCCCTTCGCGAAGCACCCCCGCAACGCCTTTATTGTACCCTAGCTGTTGCCCGCAACTTCGTCCGCGCGGACTTCGTTTACTCCGCACTGCCACTCCCCCGTAGGTGATAGCCTGATAATATGTAGCCTATATGTTGACCCGACCTGTTAGTAATATTCATGCAAAATTTGAACTAAATCGATGCAGTACTTTTTGAGTTTACCCCGGACATACGTACAGACAAACAGACAAACAGACAAAAATTCTAAAAACTATATTTTTGGCTTCGATATCGATTGTAGATCACGCCCCAAGTATTCTTTTAAAAAAATATTCAATGTACAGTTTTGACTTTCCTACGATTTTATTATATGTATAGATATTCTAAACATCATTCAGATTTCAGTGCCTAGATGGCTCTTGCGACGAGTGGACCGTACACGCCCTACTTATTGCTAATTATTACAAAACTTGAAGAACTTAGAATATTTTATAAATTAAATAATAATATTTACATAATGGTTATATATAATAATACGTAATGGTTTCATCTAACCGTTAAAACTGATTAAATACGACGATTTAACTGATCAGTTAAAAAAACTATGTCATGTTTCTACTATAGTTTTTCATTCTTGATTTTTCATAACTATACGTAAGCATAACTGGTTTGCCTAACTAAATTATGTAATTATTGTTAGTTACATTTAATAGCTAGTGAAAGATACAAGTCTATTTTATGTGCCAGTTTTAAATGACAGTACCATTGATTTTTCTTAAACTTATTTAAAAGTAAGCTTTAAACTATCAGTAACTATTAAGCTAAAGTACGTCTGACACGAATTCGTAAATATAAAATTCTGCATGTTTGGAAAAATAATTGGAAAAAAAAAAAAAATATATATATATATATATATATATATATATATATATATATATATATATATATATATATATCGACAATTTAAAAAGCAAGTTCAAGCGTATACTGAAACTAAATTAAATTATCAGGTAACGAGTAACGACGTTGTGTTGCAAACGCTTGTTAGTTCATTGTGCCGGTGTTAATTAATTCGCCTGTACACAGTCCTCTATTTAATAACTAGCAATCTATTAGCTCGCTGCGTCATTAAAGCAATTTGTGAATCCCACAGGAACACATAATATTATATAGCATTTCGAGATAAAAGAAGTGTTTGTACTAAATGTATTAAGATGCTACCTGTGTACTAAATTTCGTTAAATTCCGCATAGCCATTTTTGTGTGATTGTTAGCAACAAATTTCCAAACATGCAGACTTTCATATTTACAAATTCGTGTCAGCTGTACTTTAGCTTAATAGTTACTGATAGCTTAAAAAAGTATCTTCACGCCCATATCCCCGAAGGGGTAGGCAGAGGTACAACAAGTGCACCCACGATTAGCCGAAGATACTTGGTCCCAGACATGTGATAGGTGGCAAGCCTATCGCCAACCGGGCACTTTTCAATCCCGGGCAACTTTGTGTTTCTCAGAAAACTGAAAAAACACTTTTTTTTAAAGTGCCCGACCCGGGAATCGAACCCGGGACCTCATGCGGTCAACGCCAACGCTGGACCACTAGACAACAGAGACGATCAACTGATAGCTTTTAGATTAAAAAATAATCAATAGTACTGTCATTTAAAACTGGCACATAAAATAGACTTGTATCTTTCACTTGCTATTAAATGTAAACTAACAATAATTACATAATTTAGTTAGGCAAACCAGTTATGCTTACGTATAGTTATGAAAAATCAAGAATGAAAAACTATAGTAGAAACATGACATAGTTTTTTTTAACTGATCAGTTAAATCGTCGTATTTAATCAGTTTTAACGGTTAGATGAAACCATTACTTGAAACTTAATCGCCTTAGCTACAATTGCCTTTAATCATAAATATAAATTTTTGGTTTCATAATGAGACAAAATAATTATCAATCTGAGCATTCTTCGCGCTTATAAAAGTTAAAAACGCAGTAAAAGAGCTACGCTTCCTGTGTTTCCAGACAAATTTATTACCCATCATGAGACAAAATTGATTTACCATTGGTGAAATAACGTTTAGATATACTTAAGATAAAAGGATTCCGATGTATTGGATATTGTCCTATTTTAAAATTTACCATACGCTGTAACAGACGGGAATACTCTACATCTTGGTGTTGTTTGGTCTTGTTTTAATCAGCGCTCATTCTCTTTCATTCATGAATAAACCTTTTCATGGAAGCGGCAAAATGTTCGATAATTTACTCGCAGGATCAAACAAGTTTACAAAGGACTATCAGAGTGCTAAATGTGAGTTTTTAATTTCGCATTCGATCGTGAGCGCGTTTGGAGTTTACTAGGAATTTGTATGTGATTTGTACAGCGCCACCTAGTGGTAAACGTGAGAAACCAGTTTACCACTAGGTGGCGCTGTACAAATCACACACAAATTCCTAGTAAACTCGAAACGCACTCACGATCGAATGCGAAAAGAAAAACTCACACTTAGTACTCAGTTGTTGTTACAACGGGATGTAAATAAGATCACCCGGTGCTACGCTAGAAACGTTTTATGCTACGATTGCTACGAAGTTAAATGGAAGTATAAAAGTCCTTCCGAAATATAAAGTTTTAGCTTATTGTTCAACTTCCATATATAATATTTTCGTCGCACGTGCCCGGGACTCTGGTTAACAAAGGAATTTTATAGGCGCTTACGAAATTTGTTCCGTTTTCAGAATATGTCCGTTAGAGGGAAAATAGAGTAATAAAATAGTACTGTAAATTTATTTTTTTAAGTATTCTGAGGACAGATGACGCTTTTAATTATTTTATGACTAAAATGCGAGACTCGAGACTAGGGCTCGCTTGCACCAAACTATTTAAATACGTTTCAAATTTAAAAAAAATATATATCCGTAGTAAGCCATTTAAACCGTAGTTTGGTCCAAGCGAAATAAAAACTTATTACCAAAAAGACTGACTTCATTTTTATCTTATTCTATTCAGAATTTACCGTTTGCCTATTTCTACTGATGCAACATCAATGCCTGCCATTGTCATGGACTCAAATATCATGCAATCAGCACATTAGAATTTACATCGAAACAAAGTGAATGGCCAGTTAATTCTTTAATGCTGCAGAGTTTCTATTAGCAGTTGTTTTATTTCCAATCCTTGGTTAAAAAAAAATAGTAAATATTTTTATTTATATGATTAGATAACAAACAAGTTGGCTCTCCTGATTAAAAGAGAAACCATCGCCCATTAACACCTAAGATGTAAATGGTGCGTTGCTATTCGTTTGACGGGATGGCAATGCAACATGCATAAGTCTTCCGGGTATCTAACCCTCCAAACCGACACACGACCATGACAATCATTGACGCTATTGCAGCAGGAATAGGAAAGTGATGGTAGTGTAAACGTCTCTGGTGTTACATTTTCTGTAGACACTGACCACTAATCTTATTTAATAAGATATTTTGAAAGTAATCGAATGTGTAATCTTTTTTCCTAAAAAGGTTATGATCATAATTTGTTTGGATAAAATCGAAGAGGAGGGACGTCACGTATGTCAAATAAAAACTATTAAAGAATATAATATTTATAAATAGTATAGAATAATAAATTAAACCCCCCGAAGTGAAACAAAAATGCCAAGGTACCATTATATAAAAAGGTGAGTCTTGCGGAACTAGTAGTTCCGCAAGACTAGAACGATGGTAGTGACACGAATAGCACAAATAGGCAGAGTGCTAAGTGTAAGTTTTTCTTTTCGCATTCGATCGTGAGCGCGTTCGGAGTTTACTAGGAATTTATATGTGATTTGTACAGCGCCACCTAGTGGTAAACGTGAGAAACCAGTTTACCACTAGGTGGTGCTGTACAAATCACTTACAAATTCCTAGTTAACTCGAAACGCGCTCACGATCGAATGCGAAAAGAAAAACTCACACTTAGCACTCTGTTCGTATAACGTTAACGATTGGCCATACCATAGAAGGTATAGTTCCGCAAAGCCTAATCGAAGTTTGATGCCACCGCTTATTCCTATCGCACGGCACATTTTCCTACCGCAATACCTTCAGTGCTTGTCATTATCACGTTCCGGTTTACTAATGCGTTTGGCATGACCATCCCACCACATAGATAGCAACGTACTATTTGCATCTTTGCTGTTTATATACGATGATTCTCTTTTTTCAATCAGAAGAGTTTCATATTTACATTTATGAAAGAAATTCGTAACTCACTTATAGCTGCGGTTATAGTGAGTGAAAGTACAAAAACTAATTCACATATTCTTGCAGTTTGGCAAACAGCATCAACAGCTGCGTCCATCCAAGTCCATTTGCTCTTGAGCGAAAGAATTTAGTATTAAGTCCATTTCATTTTCAGACACTTCAACGTAACTACATACCTATGTACATATAACTATAATAAAAATTTATACTATATATTATACTACATCAACGGTAATAAACTAAATAACAAATTGGAATTAAATGTCTATTTTCTTGGATCAATGTGAGCCCGCAGTAAATGAAATTACACTATAAATGAATGTAGAAACATGGTGTATGATCTAATTTATTTGACTTAGTCCGGTCCGAGCTTATTATAAAGATTAAACACGTTCTAGTATCCTACCAAAAGTTAAACAACATTGTGACCATTATTTGACTAATTGCGTGACGATTTCCCAGATGTATATATATATAGCTGGTAATCAGTATTTATTTTATTGTTTGAAATATATCCTTAGCAAACTAAACCGAATGTTGAACCACAAATTGGGCGACGTTATGCAGTAACGAACAAACGGAAAATTTAGTAGAAAGGCGTAGTTAGGCGTACTGAACCTGTCCCGGCTGCACCCTGGAGCATAATTTTAAAGTTCGGTCAGGTGTGTGCGCGTACGTCCGTGACGACATCTTCTTTCGGCGTTTCCGGTTTCTAGAAGACCCCCGCTTCTCCGTACTATGGACACTGGTGGACACAGGAACAGAGAAGCTTCTCTGTGCCTGTGTCTACCGAGCGCACAGCGGAGACCAGGAGACGATCAGACTTACAGAGTACCTAAGTGAGGCGGCGGATGCTGCTCAACACAAATACCCTTCCACTCAGCTAATGCTTCTGGGGGATTTCAATGCCATCATGAGTGGCTATACGCATACCAGTGCACTGACCTCGCTGGGAGAGAGATGCGTTAACTCGCTGTAGCATTAAATCTCACCCAGCTGGTTCAAGGAGCGACGCGGGTTCCTGACGTTGAGAGCCATACAACCAATTGCTTGAATCTTCTGCTGACTACGGATGCAGACCGCTACTCGGTGGCGATTTCCTCGCCCCTTGGCAGCTCCGATCACTGTCTGGTGAAATCTGTATCCGTCTACTCGCCGCCCGATCCCAGTCCCAGGGGCTCTCGGCGCGTGTGGCGATACAAGTCAGCAGATTGGGACGAGATGCGTTCCTTCTTTGCATCTTATCCCTGGCGGCCTGTCTGCTTTTCTTCTGAAGACTCCTCGGCCTGCGCGGATGCTGTGACAGATGTGCTACGGTAAGGAATTGAGTATTTTATTCCTTTCTCCGTCGTAGCCATGTATAGTAAAGCTTAACCCTGGTTCAGAACCGATTGTAGACGCGCTGAGGCGTTAAATCATGAGGCATATCTGGCTTGGGTAGATGCTCGACATCACAAGGCCAAGGACGTGGCGGAGAAGAAGAAAGCCTTCAACCGGGCCGCCAAGTCCTGCAAAAAGGCTACTGAAAGCTCGATTTGACCACGTCAGCCGTATTGAGAACAAACTGGCTTCATACCCCTCAGGTAGTAAAGCCTTTTGGTCCCTGGCAAAGTCAGTTGAATCGAATTTCTGCCGCCCCTCACTTCCTCCACTGCTGAAACCGGATGGGACGCTGGCTCACACCGCCGTAGAGAAAGCGAACGTATTCGCCACTCTATTCGCGGAAAACTCGCGTCTGGATCCCACCAACGCGAAACCACCCAGTCTACCTGGATGCGAAGTGAACATGCCGGAAATTCGCATCCGTCAGACTGAAGTTCTTAAAACGCTGCGGAATCTGGATGTGAACAAAGCCAGTGGCCCTGATGGGATTCCAGCCATTGTACTGAAAACCTGTTAATTGGCCTGAAGGCCTTCATTACCGAAATTATGCAATATTTGCCTAACTTTGATTTTTTAAAGCATATTACTAAAATTATAAGTTTTTTTAGTCTTTGGCTCATAAAATCATTGCACCGGTATCAGTTAAAAACGCATGAAAACCATAATTACTAATCGATATGTACTTTTTTAGTACTTTCCGTTATATTTTACTCTTCAATGTAAAGGCAAACAATGTTGATTGAATAGTTTTGCTAATTATACAGTTACTTTGAATGTTTTTGTCTATTTAGTAATAGACAAAATTTTGAAAAATTGCTTAGATTCTGATAGAAATCTGTTTATCCCGTTATAACTTAAGAACGGTTTGACCGTCCTAGTGAAAATTGGTATACACAAACGTTTCCTATTTGGAGATTCGCGACCCGGCACCAGGCCACGAAAACTAAATATAGAGTCGTATAATTGCCTTATTGTCATAATTCTATCACGATTTCCAGTAAACTTAGAATTCTAGGTTGAATATAGTCAGTTGTATATTTCACAATAAGAGCTAATTATTCAATTGAATTTTATAAATCAATTACTAATTATAGTTAAATTTTTAGTTATTTACATACAGAATTGATCGCGTTGTTCCGAGTTTCAAATTCTTACCTAAAAAACGCTCATCA
This sequence comes from Apodemia mormo, assembly GCA_036924255.1. Taxonomy (NCBI): domain Eukaryota; kingdom Metazoa; phylum Arthropoda; class Insecta; order Lepidoptera; family Riodinidae; genus Apodemia; species Apodemia mormo. Next base: position 40,827,989 of record JAUPFN010000002.1, read on the forward strand.
CGCTATCACCTACGGGGGAGGAGCAGTGCGGAGTAAACGAAGTCCGCACGGACGAAGTCACTGGCAACAGCTAGTAGAATATAAAGTATCTATTTTAACTAAAATAAACGCGGAATTTTTATCACGCACCTGATGAAATAACTTATAAGCAAAATCGTCTGAATCCTGTAAACAAAAGCAATAACCCTTATCGCGGACCATGATATAAACAAGATTAAAATTACAAGAGCTACTCCAGTAGGCCTCCGCAAATAAATTTTCTGGAACATGAATTAATAGCAAGTTCGTTCATAACCGACGCTCGTAAAACAAACACCTTGAACGAATAAAACATCAGGATATAAAAAATACCTACAATACACAGAGTAGCATTTTTAAAGGGTAAATTTAATGATATTTCATATATAAGTAGTGGAGAAAAACAATATGAATTTGATATGAGTAGTCGAGGTATATTTCTTTGTCTAGATGGGGAGGAGACATTAAAGTACAAGTGCTTAGTCAATTGAGTAACAATAATGGAATTTCACCAAGTGCCGACTTTGCAAAGTATAGAATACATATACCTTAATAACAATATTAGGTTAGGTCCACTAAAAATCACATTTTCTATGGAATTGGTAAATACTGTTACGAATAATCTAGAAGCGTGTAGAGTTGGAGTGCGAGTATCTAGAAATAAAAGAAAGAGATAGCTACTCCTATTGACAAACAAATAGTTGACCTAGGCTATGCCATAATGGACTTTGTGAGATATGGCATAGGGTTGAAAGTAGCGTGTACTAGGATTTGTGAGTCAACATGTTTACGATAAGAAGTGATTCATTGTTTCCCGATACATTAAGATTTTTCTGGATCCAGCTAGGACTTTACCCTGCCTATAAATGCAGAGGTGTTGACAAACACAAGGCAGTTTTTATCAAGCGATCGAGAGCGACACTTCAAGTGAACAGTGCGAAGCGAGAAGTGTTTCATTGTGTAGTTCAGTGATTGTAAAGTGGTGACTAGAGTGTAAAGTGTATTTTAGTATTACATTGTGTTGTCTTGTGTATTGTGTGTATCGTAAATACACGGATTTAATATAAGTTGTGTTTTCCTACAATTACGAACCCGAGTACGTAACAATACTATATAGAAAGTCGCAACGAATAGCGCAGTAATAATAAATAAATATATTACAGCTGGGAAACCCCACAGTAAACGAATCATTTAGTTGTGTTATGGGTGTCCACAATATTAATATATAAAAAAATCGTAGGAAAGTTAAAACTGTACATTGAATATTTTTTTAAAGAATACTTGGGGCGTGATCTACAATCGATACCGAAGCCAAAAATATAGTTTTTAGAATTTTTATCTGTGTCTGTTTATCTGTTTGTCTGTATGTATGTCCGGGCTAAACTCAAAAAGTACTGTATGGATTTACTTCCGAATTTGCATGAATATTACTAACAGGTCGGGTCAACATATAGGCTACATACTATCACGCTATCACCTTACTACCTACAGGGGAGGAGCAGTGCGGAGTAAACGAAGTCCGCGCGGATGACGTCGCAGGCAACAGCTAGTACTTAATATAATATAAATACTGAAATAAATTTAATAAACAACAGAATCCAGAACACAGAACAATATTACTCCGACCAAGAAATACAAACATCTATGTTTATCAAACAAATCCCTGTCGTGAATGGAACCCGAACCCACCGATTGCGTAATCAGGGTTACTAACCACTCGACCAACCCTACAACTAAATGCTTATATTAAGTACAACTAACATTACATTTCATCTATCTCAGTGAAAAAAACACATTCGTAAGGTTACGATATACTCGTAAGTCTCGACGTGTTTTTGGCTCAACGTAAAATAATCTGTACAAACAATCTGAGTGGGTTATTGCTCCCATGATTCACTCTAATAACTAATTGTATAGCTATAGATTCCGAGACGCTCCGGAGCTTAGTTTATACTCTATGATTAAATTGGAACTGTTGGATAAGTTATTGCAATATAAAGATATCTCTTCTATTAATAAATTATCTTGTGCTATCTATACTATTATATAAATCTATAGTGTTTGAACATTCGTTTGTTTTGTCAAACTTTGCGATAAATATTCGTTTTATGGAAATTGTTGTATCATAACAAAAACATCCATAACAAAAATGTTTATCCATGTCGGGAATGAGTAACAATCCGACCAGGGGGGGGGAGTGATCTAAAAATAAAAATAACACTTCTGTGAAGATATAGATTTCTTTAACTTTACCACATGTTCAAAATATAAATTATAAAAAAGGGCATAAGGTATTTTAGAAAAAAAAACATATTTCCATATTGCGGCAACAAAGAATGAAACCGCATTTCATTGAATGAAGTGGTCGTTCCATTTTTATAAGCACACGTTCGAGCCAATTCGCTACATCTGCCGCAGTAATCTCAAACTGCGATTCAGCGACATTGCTACAATACGTCAAAACAGATTACACTGGTCAGCGAACAATAAATATCACGTATTTGGAAACTAAGATATTATCTCACGGAAAAAGTATTAGCTTACAGTAAATATTTTTTCAGTTTCTTTTAAAGATAAACACATGAATTTAGGAGTGTTTAGCCGAAAAATATATGAGTTTCAATTCGATATATTTTACTTAAATGTATAGATTGACGTGTTCAAGTTACAATTCCTTTTAAATTTCTAATAAGTTCTTATGAGTCTTTTGAATATTCGTATTAAGTTGGTATCTAGCATTGATATAAAAAACCTAAGATACACAATCAGTGTCTCAAAAACGTCCTCCAAAAATGAGCGCAAAATTTTAAATTATGCGCTCATTTCAAATGGAATCGCGTTGGTCGCGACACTGTCAATTTTATTTCTTTTTCTACATTGCTTTGTAAAAACAACTATAAATCTTGTGCTTAAGGTTGAATATGCAAAGCCTTACGTTTTTGCCATATCTATAACTACTTAAATGAAATTAACGACTATTTTGAGTGTAAGTGTTGTTCGGGACTGTGCATCTTGGGTTTTTTATATCAATGGTAATCAGGGATGAAATATAAATATACCCTACCCTAAAACCTACTTAAAAAGGTTCTATGCTACTTGAAAGCTTTACGTGTGTGTGATGCAATTTAAGACAGTGTTATACTGCAACAATCCATTTTCTCTGATAAGATTTATAAAAACTTACGACTTCACTAAGTTTCCCTAAACATCTCGATTGACACTTTCAGACCCGGTTTTACTGAACTGTAAATTATTAAAATTTTTGAGATCTATTTATTTACTAGATGTTTACATAGTTCAAAATCAGAATTCTTGTTTTACAACCAGTTTTTTGGAGCTTAAAATTTTTCATGAATATTGTGCTTACCTGTTTGTCCATAGGCGAAGATGCAAGCGTTGTAACCTTCGAAGGCATTGTCTAGGATATCCCGACCAAGGCATTCGAATACTGTTTTTTGTGATGCGAAGTTCGGTAGCGCCGGATCGAGTGAAAAAAAACAGTGGTCGAAGGCGAATGTTTTTGGTTGTTTCCTGAAAAGAAAAACATAAATTTAGATCTGTCTTTGTAAATTTAGTACATGACGAAGGAATGTTAAACGTGTTACAACCATATGTGTACTTAATGGTGACTTCTGCAACGCCTTGCCCGGATTCGGGACTACGGCTCAGTGCTCACCGAATGCTGGCGCACAAACTTCAGTTCTTATCACTGTTATATTTTTCAGTTTGGAGAAAAATGTAATTGGTACATCCCTGCCATATGGACAACAACGCACCATTAATACCTTTGTTGTCTATAGGCAACAGGTTTCTCTTTCAATCGGGAGCATCGTCTGCTCCTTTACCGCTCTAAGCTATTAAAAAAACGTTTGATAAAATAAATATTTTTTAAAACTTATCCCTTGTTTCACTATTTACCTCGAATCTACAATTTTTAATCTAGGAGTCAAAATGGCAGAGACGGATTTTGATCAAACGTTATAACTTTCTGTGTTCATCCTAGGCACGGGGATGTTAACACACAATCACCACAAGCCGACCTGCTGTTTTCTCCTTTTGAGGATTGCCTCAAAAAACCTCAACCATAATATTAGCCGTCCCGAAAATCTGTAATCTTGAAACTAAGGATCTAAGCCGAATAACGACTAAACCACGAAGCAGTCTTTTTGGCATTTCATTCCCGCTCTACGGATAGCAACACACCATTGGTAATGGAAAGAGATAACTATCGCCTATAGACTCTTAAGATGTTCTTAAGAGTCTATAGGCGATAGTTATCTCTTTCCATTACCAAAGTCATCGTTTTGTTTGCTACTTTAGGATAAAAAAAATCTATTTTATAAAAAGATTTATAAAAAGACGAAAATAGCCATGTCCTAAATCTTGTAATGACTTTCTCAATATATGAAATTTCATCTAAATCCATCCAGTGGTTGAAACGTAAAGAAATAACAAATATGCACTCAAATTTACACAATCTCACGTACATACGCACACATAAACTTTTGCATATATGATATTAATGGGATAATCTCCATAGCAGCGAGAAGTTTAGAAAATATGTCCATTAAGCTGTCATTTCATCATTGCAAGTAACAAGCGATGTAGGCAGTTGTGTATAAAGGATCACCAACCCGTTAAATCTTGGTGAACAAAAGTTCTTAATGACGCTGTTCACTTAGATAACTCGCGGCAGGAAACACTCTACATTTATTTTCTTAATCTACTACCTGACCTGACAAATAAGCCAGTACGAAATTTCGCACCACCATCCATACTAATAGTATACATGCTTAAGTCAGTCTGTCTGTCTGTTACGCTTTCACGGCTAAACCGCTGTACCAATATTGATTAAATTTGGCATGGAAATAAAGAACCGGGACATAATATGCTGAAATAAGGTACGCGATTTGTATGAAAACTATATCAGCAACATCTTAATATAATCGCGGGGGAAGCTGTGCGGGTCAAGCTACTAAATCCCTTCTTATATTGTTATTATTAAAGATTTACCTAAGCAATTCATAAGTAATTCACTAAAGGATTCACACCATAAATTATACAGCTTAGAAACATGATAACCTATATTTTCTTCGAAAGAAAAAAAAATTAAAGTTACCTCTGAAGAAAAGGAAAAAACTCTTAGTATGGCGCAAATACTTAATAGAAGGTCATCAGTTTTTAAATAATAGCAAAACAACATGTTTTCTACAACTTATACATTTTATATTTTTAAAATATATAAAACTTTAAATGATAAAACGGAAATATCAAAATCCGCACTTTTATTGCCCATCCTAGTCAGAACCATCACGCCTGTCCGCAAAGAAGGCCTGATTCGCACTAAAAGTTCGGTGCCCTCTTAATAACTGGAGTATATACAACTCTCATTAAAAATAAATCCAAACATCGTCCGAAGTTATATCAAATTGCACTTACCAGTTTTAATTTTTTTCTTTATTATTGTTTTAAATTTTACACTTGTACTGTTTCACAATTCACTAATTATATATAATATATACTTTTTTATTTAAATAGTTAATCGGTTTCGCATTTTACTGCATCATCAGGACATTTATTTTTTCTTTATTTTTATCAGATATAACATTTATTCTGCTATACGGGGTGGAAACGAAACTAGCAAATAAAATCTAGCCTTGTTTGAGTTATAAACTCGACTTTGTTTAAATATAATCTTACTCAAAACAAAATAGGGTCCACCACGATTTTTTCACAAAAAAAATGATTGTATGACACGTACCATAAACTCGAGATGTTTACGTATTCTTAACATTATTTTGAACAACATTTTTTAATCTTTTTTAAGTGGGTAGACGTAAAAAAATTAAGTTAAAATTACCCTCGACACAATTTCTTATTCACTTGTGTTTAGACTATCGTTACGAACGTTCCTTAATTTGTTTTACTGTTTTTTTTTTAAGTTAAATCATTAAGTTTCAAAACAATGTCACGCATTCGGCACCATATGAGCATGGAAACTGTTTTAAGAGCAGTGGTAATTGCTGCAGCGACCAGTAGCACTACGCCTAGGTGTATCGCGGCGAGCTATCCGAAATGTTTAGAAATACTACCATGAGACTGGTAGTGTTGTTAAAAGAAGCGAATCAGGAAGAACGCGGGCCACAACTATTCAAGAAGAACGATATTATGTTCGCTTAACTGCCCGCCGAGAGCGTGTCGTTACTGCTCGCGCTTTACCAAAACGGGTACACGACTACGGGTACACGAGTAAGTAATAATCCGCAACAGACTTCATGAAGATGGATAGCGATCCAGAATGCGCGTGGTTCGCATAAAATTGACAAGAGCTCATCGTGCAGCTCGTTTGAAGTTTGCACGCGGGTATTCGGACTGGACCATGGACAACTGGAGGACTGTGCTCTTCACAGATGAGAGTAAAGTGAAGTTTTTAAGTGATGATAGGCGCGTTCGTGTGTGGAGAAGACAAGGCGAACGATGCACCGACCCCTGTGTACACGAAACTGGGGGCCTAGCCAAGTTACAATCTACAATCTTAATCGCTTAGAAAACTAATAAAATGTATGGATTTTTTTAAGTATTTTAGGCAATCACCACAAACGAATCCAAAAATCGTAGCCAAGTTTACACGTTATTATATCGCTCAAAAAAGTAGAATGAAACGTTGAGTATTCTAAAGCGTTGTTCGCTAAATCCTTACAAATTGGTAGCCATATTACACTTTTGACAAGGGCTCGCGTGTCAAAGTCGAAGTTTGTCAACGCTTGACCAAGCGAACACACAGAGACCCAGGAGAAAGCGCTTAATATGGCGTCTGTTTGGAATCAGCTGTTGGAATTCGAGAAACGTAATTTGTTTATTTCTTAAAATTAGTATATTTTTCTATATCAAAATGCATTCATTAAATATATTGTGGTGTCCTCAATATGAAGAAGCACTGCTAACACGTCGGCAAAGTTATATGTATCAGAATTTCATATAAACAATAAATGGAACGTCCAACACAGTGTTTATACAACAATTCCGCCTAAACAAAGATACATTTAAAACCCTCGTGCATGAATTACGACGTAAAACTTTTTTACAATGGTGCAGTGAAATTCCTTGGAAAGTAAAGGTAAGAAGTGCTAAATAATTCAATTAACCTATTAATTGTTTACTACTAAGCAAACTAACATACCTACTAAAGATTTATCGCAATTAGAATGCAAATATATTTTAGATTATTTTTGTATTAATTTGACAGTAAATATCAGCTATCAATAATTAATGTTTCGTTTCAATTATTCTTTTACAGCTGTGTTATGCGCTCTTAGTTTTCTCGACATAGGATCTTATCAAAGAAAAGTTGGTGCTAGCCAGCATCTAACGCAACGCACAACTAGTCACTGCATGAGGCAGATGATAGATACATTGAACCATCCTGTTACAATGGCAAATTGGATAAAATTTCCGCATACACGAGATAGAAGTCTTACAAAACAAGGGTTAGTATGACATTTTATTGTGTATTTGTACCTAATAAATTCTCACTGTGTACACAACAAGTTATATAGTTTATAAAAAATATATTTTTAAGTAAAATAGTACAATTGTATACTTATACATTGTATTTGTAAAACTAAGTTTTAATATATATTTATTGTTTAAGATTTTATAGAAGGTTTGGCCTACCTGGTCTGCATAGGGTGTATAAATTGCACTCATATAGCCATTGTAAAGTCTAATCAAAATAACATTTTTATTTTAACAAAAAGAATATCATTCATTAAATGTTCAAATGGCAAGTATATGTATATGTTTTTAGTTTTTATACCATAAGATAGTAAACAAGCAGATGACTGTCCTGATGAAACCATCGCCTATAGATACCGAAGACGTTAATAGAGCGTTGCTATCCATGTGGCGGGATGGCAATTCCACTTACATAAGCCTACGATTTGGCATAAGTCGGCGAGAAGTTGCATAACTTACAGAACTTTACCATCTAGTATTAAATATCAATGCAAACTATGGTAGAGCAATACACGATTCACATAATAATATAAAATGACATACACATATTAATATAAAAAAAGTCTTCACGCCCGTATCCTCGAAGAGGTAGGCAGAGGTACAACAAGTACTTACGATTAGCCCAAGGTAGTTAGGTGAAAACACAATGTGATAGTTGGCAAGTTTATTGGCACCGGGCTACATACTCATAACTTTATGAAAATTCACCAGTTTTGGAGACACTTAAAAACGTCTGCGGACAGCTGCACCTGACCAAGTTAATCATCATGCGCTACATTGTATTGGTCTGATATTAACTACTAACTCTTTTTGCATCTTAAATGTTTCAGAAATGTAACATATATAAATATTTTGTTTATTTAATAATAAATGTAACATATATATATATTTTCAGATGACTCTGGATATCTACAATGCCCTTGACTTGTGATACCTATCCTTTAAGCATTTCAAGGTTCAAGAGAAGAGCTCTATACTTTGAGGCACGTGTAAACGCGTAACTGTGTTGAACGATGTTTTGGACTATGGAGGTGTTTGCTACTTCACTATCCTACTCATGCAGCAATCCAAATAATTGGATGTATAGTATGGTAATAATAAAATGGCATGTGTGTATTACACAACATCGCAATGCGAGCCAATTTACTACCACCAGAAATCATTCCAGATGTAAATGAGTATGTTAATGATGAAGCTATGCAAGCATCTACCTCCAAGTCATTGGGTAGCAAAAATGAGTTAATTTAACGAAGATCTGTGCTGAATTGTTTAATAAATAGGTTATAATAAAAATATTTTAAGTGGTATATGTTTTAGTGACATAAACATATAAAAAATAAAGGTGATTTTTTGGTACTTAAACTACGATTAGCCCAATACATTTAATCTGTTTTAGCATATTTAGTCAAAATCTGCAATAAAATCTGAGACTGTTATTAGTTTATGTCATAAAACAGACTAGCCGTAATGAAAATAGTATAAATGTGTGTATATTATCATCATAATATGGATGTAGATTTTGTAATATTTATTTTTATTATATTAATGTATTTCTGAATAACTTTTAATATTAGGTTCCTGCAGTCCTCCTTAACGTAAACATTAACTTCATACTAACGTTTTTAAATTTCATACTCTACCGTACGCGAAATCGTCTTAAAAAGCGCTACAAAGTTTGTACAAAGCTTCACATATTGATATATTAATATAGTTAAATAAATAATTGAATTTAAATGTTACAATTTAAAAGAGTAAGCAATGTATTTTATATATTTTTGGTTTATGTGGTTTGATATTTTACTAGGTGGTAGAGTTCTGCATTGTCTCGCCTGGATTTGGTACTTATCCCCTTGTTGGTTCCAGGCTTCTTTGAAGAATAGGCCAACTGCTGTTCGGCCAGGCAGGTCGTAAAAGGCGACCGATTGGCTATACGAGTCACGTCTATCGTGGCTACTAGGTGGTAGAGTTCTGCATTGTCTCACCCGGGTCAGGTACCACCGCTTTACCTATTCTTGCCGCAATAGCGTCAGTGCCTGTCACTGTCGTGTTCCGGTTTGTAGGGTAAGGTAGCCGGTAAACTTATGCATGTGGCATAAGACCTCGCCACAAGATAGCTACGCACCATTAACACCTTTGGTGTCTATAGGCGATAGTTGACTCCATCAGGAGACCCATTTGCTTGTTTGCTATCTTATAAAATAAAATAAAAAAATCTGGTCTGGTATTTCTGCCGTAATAGTGTCGGTGTTTGTCACTATCATATTCCAGTTTTGGGGCTAATGTAGCCGGTAAACGTATGCATCTGGCATTAGACCTCGCCGTAAGATACACCAAAGATATTAATGATGCCTTGCAGCATCATTAATATCTTTGGTGTATTTCTCTTTCCATCAGCTTGTTTGCTATCTTATGATTATATATAAAATTTATTAACTACCTATTTTGTAACTTAGTTTATTATTAATTTCATTTTAATCCTGCAATTAATTAGCTTTAGGTAAATAAAACCTTTATTTCAGTGAATTTTGTGTTTAATATAATTAACTAAATCTATTAAATATTACCACTTAAAAGAGTAAGCAATGTATTTCATATATTTTTTGTTTAAATGGTTTGATATGATTGATTATTTTATTTATATTGTAGTGATGATGGTCCTAAATGAGATAAAATTCCTAGTAAAGCATTAGCCAAATGAATAAGCGTTTGGGTTCGGTTTTACTCCATTTTAATTTTTTGCGATTTCACTCTTAGCCGTTCCATTATCTTTGTTGATTATTCCTTTCACGGTCATTCTCAAATTGCAAGAGAAGATTTTCAGCGGCTACGAACTCACTCGCGGCTCGTTCTAAAGATGTCTGTATCCTCCTAGTACATAATATATGAGTTCGAGTCAGCCTCTGCCGTGACCTACAAACAATCGGGAATACCGCAGGCGCAGGGGTAGCATGACTATGTCAAACTTGTGGCTAATACACGACGTGCTTGCAACCGGAGACGTCGCTAACAGTCTAGCCGTAGGTAAGTAGGCCACGTTTGAGGTGGAGGTGGAACACTTGATCCTTCTGAGGGATGGATGGAATCTAATGCTGTAATTAATGAAGGAATATTAATTAAACACATTCTTAAAATAAATAACCAACTACAAGAATTATATATCATCATCATCTTTGCTATACGCTAATATATTTAGTATCATAGACGACAGTTATCATTTTCCAGAGAACAGAGAACCATTTGTATGCTTGCAGTTCTATAAAATAAAAAAAAGTAATGTTAGTGGTAAAATTCAATATGCAACCTGAGAATGTAATGCTTATTAATATAAATTATTATAAAATTGAGCACTTTTCATTTTAGTTAATTTGGAATATAAGGGGTGTACTTTCATGTCGTTCTCATCAAACTTGTGTTGGTCCAGGCTCCTATAAAGAATAGACCAGCTGCCGTTCTGCCAGGCAGTTCGTAAGAGGCGAACGATTAGCTATGTAAATTACTGCCATCCTGGCTACTAGGTGGTAGAGTTCTACACTGACTCACCTGGGTCTGATACCACCACCTTACCTACTGATTTTACTCGCGACATTATTGATTGATGATACATTATCATTTTATCATAAAGTTGACATACGAGACTATGGAACTCACCTGGGTTTAAGTAAACGACAGCCTCATCTATTCCTTATTCCTAGTATTGTATTGTGAGCCACTGTAGTGTTCTGATATGAAGATAAACTTGCACATGAGGTGTAATATGATAGCCTTACTCTACAACAATAGTTGTTCAAAATATATACTATAGAGTATAAGATATATTAATTTCATTAAATTAATCAATGAAAAGAAATTTACATTATTTTCCTCATGTTTTGCCGCAAACAAGTTTAATTATTTAAATTCACCCGCGTTTGGCACTTGACAATAGAGACTGACGTTTTTAAGAACGCTGGCCATAGACTAATTACATTGTTTTTTCTCCCAACGGTATTGAATGAACGATGGACGGAAAGGTGTTAACTTGGCTACCAATTAAGCGTTTTCTAAAATCGATGTTGCAAAGAAGCCAGCAATCGTAGAAAACGAAAAGAAACTTAACGTTTGAAATATGGCTAGGCCCCCTGATCTGTTTGTGGGCCCAGTGTCACGGTGTGGGGCGGAATCAGCTTAATGGGCAAAACGCTGGTAATTCTTAACGAAGGTACCGTAATTGCTGCCAGCTACGTCAAGCGTGTGGTCCGACCTCACATTATTCCATTTCCACAAAGAGTAGGCAATATTTTGTCCCCATGCAGGATAATGCTCGTGCTCATACTGCTCGCCTAACCCAGGCGTAAGATCGTAATTTTACCTTGGCCCGCAATGAGCCTCGATACAATACAATCGAACATCTGTGTCGAATTGAAAAGAAACTCATAGCGAAGTGAATAGTCAACAGGAACTCACCAACGCATTTAAAACCTGTTGGGAGCGTATACCTCTAGAAGACATCACACATATGATTGAAAGTGTCAAACAGGTTCAGAGAGTGCGGACCCACCCGATATTAAAGAAACCCCTGTGTAACCATCAATATTAATTTTTGTTATTAATCAAAACTTGTAAAGTTTGAATTTTTTAAAGTATTTTTAAAGTGAATTTTATTTTTTTCATAAAGTATCTTCACGCTCGTTCCCCTAAACAATAGGTAAATAAAATAAAGTAAACAATCCCAGGCAATCTTGTTTTTATCAGAAAACTGAAAAAACTCATTTTTAAATTGCCCGACCCAGGAATCAATCCCGGGACCTCATGTGGTCAACTTCGACACCGGACCACTAGACCACAGAGGCGATCATTTTTTTTTTTTCATATTTATGTGTATATTTGTTTTTAATTATTTACTTTCGTCCGCGCGGACTTAGTTTACTCCGCACAGCCCTTCCCCCGTAGGTGATAGCGTGATAATATGTAGCCTATATGTTGACCCGCCCTATTAGTAATATTCATGCAAAATTTGAAGTAAATCCATGCAGTACTTTTTGAGTTTACCTCGGACATACATACAGACAAACAGACAAAAATTCTAAAAACTATATTTTTGGCTTTGATATCGATTGTAGATCACGCCCCAAGTATTCTTTTAGAAAAATATTCAATGTACAGTTTTGATTTTCCTACGATTTTATTATATGTATAGATGTATAGATATAGGTGTATATCAAGGTGTGGTTTGAAATTAACTTGCGACGCGTTCACATTATAGTTGTGACAACAATATCCATTTACCTCGATGTTGCTTTTATTATCCAAAACTAAACATAGCTAGTGACCAAACGTTCCAACTTACTTTAATTGGAAAGGGTGGAAGAACCCAACGGTATGATCAAATTAAGTTAATTGGAAAGGACATTAATTAGTCCATTGCGGTGGACGAATCTTTGGGGACTGGACTTGAACCGTATTACAATTGGTAGGTAGATGAATCTATATTGCAGAATTTTCAAGATACCCGCGAACGACAAATATTACGAAAATAGAAGTAATTTAAAAAAATTATACCGATATCAAAACATCTATATACTATATAGATATGGGTAGGTATCTCAAAAACAACTGAACCGATTTAAATAAAACTTAAGACTTAAAAGGTGAAACTAATTAAATTTTGCTATTCTCCGCGAACTTATTTATGTGACCTTCGCGATGCAACCGCAAAGAAAAAAGCCGGTTTAATAATTAATGGTCAAAATTCACCGATGTTCCGGGCGCAACGTTGAGTGCGTTAATTGAATGTTTTTTCAGCCAATCATTTTATTTAATACTAGCTGTTGCCCACGACTTCGTCCGCGCGGACTTCGTTTACTCCGCACAGCTCCTCCCCCTTAGGTGATAGCGTTATAATATGTAGCCTATATTGTTGACCCGACCTGTTAGTAATATTCATGCAAAATTTGAAGTAAATCCATGCAGTACTTTTTGAGTTTACCCCGGACATACATACAGACAAACAGACAAAAATCTAAAAACTATATTTTTGGCTTTGATATCGATTGTAGATCACGCCCCAAGTATTCTTTTAAAAAAATATTCAATGTACAGTTTTGACTTTCCTACGATTTTATTATATGTATATTTTAATATATGTATAAATTTAATAAAATAGAAAAAGAATCATTTGTACAAGCGTCTACAACTTTATAGCTACTACCGAATCGTAAATGCAGCCACATACCCAGAAGATTCAACGGTAGAAACTCAAGGGGATTGCCTGTTTTTTTTTTTTAAATAAGGCATTATGTTATGTGCATGTACTAAATAAACCTAAAATTTCGTTTTACCACGTAACTCCCAGGTTTTTCAACTATGCGATATGAAACTTGTACAATATTTTAGTAATCATATAAAACTGCGTCGAATGTCGTTTGTAAGATGACAGCTATGTACAGCTATAGACAGCTATAGCTTTTCAAATATAATAGAGTCGTTTTCAACAAACTTGGTACAGATTTGTAAAATAATTCCCAGACTATTGTACTAGTTGATTCTAATATCTATTTATGCCTAAGTCGTGCACTTCGAAACATCAAAATCAATCATTGCGTTCAAAAGTAGCAGCAAGTTTTCTCAAAAATTTAAATAGTTAGTCTTGCTTTCAATAAATTGAGATTTTTGAACATTTCAATCTCAAATATATATACTTGGGTATAATTTTATCTGCGTTGAACTCAAAATAGCTTAACCTAGCGGGAAGTTTTAGGGATGACCTGCAAGCTTAACCAGTTTACAGTGTTTTTATGGCATATCAAACACGCAGGTGCTTCTCTTAGTGGAGAGATTACCATCACCTACAAACACCAATAGATGTTCAGTGCCTTGCTATTCGTATGGCGTGAATGGAATGCTACCTGCAAAACTTCACCGCTACCTTATTCTGCAAAAACACAAAAGCGACAAACACTGATGCTATAGCGACAGGAATAACGATGGTACCAAACCGGGACTAGAGGTTGCAGCACTCTACCACTTAACAGTTACGATGTCAGTAACACGAATAAGCCTCCTCTCGCCTTTTACGAGGTGCCTAGCAGCGTCTGGCTGTTTATGAATTATTTAAAATCAACAAGAATCTATTACTATCAGCAAAACCGTCAACTGCCAAATCTATATATTAATATGTGAAGAAAAAACTTTGGACCCTTTTTTAAGACAATTGCGCGAACGGTGAAGTATGAAATTTGGCATAGTTAAAGTTTACATTGCGGAGGACTGCAGAAACCTAATGTTTAAAAAAATACATAAGAAATACATTAAATTAATAAAAATAAAAACATTACACACACTGCATTCATGTGACATACATGATAATATACACACATGTATAATATTTTCTTAATGTCAGATGGCAAAACTTAAAAGAGATTTTATTGTTTTGTCAATAGTTGAATTTCGGCCACAGGCGATCGCTAGTATATTGAAATATATCATCTATACGTATAATAAAATCTAGAAAAGTGAAAACTGTACATTGAATATTTTTTAAAAGAATACTTGAGGCGTAATCTACAATCGATATCGAAGCCAAAAATATAGTTTTTAGAATTTTTGTCTGTTTGTCTGTTTATCTGTTTGTCTGTATGTATGTCCGGGGTAAACTCAAAAAGTACTGCATGGATTTACTTCAAATTTTGCATGAATATTTCTAACAGGTCGGGTCAACATATAGGCTACATATTATCGCGCTAACACCTACGGGGGAGGAGCTGTGCGGAGTAAACGAAGTCCGCGCGGACGAAGTCGTGGGCAACAGCTAGTATTGAATATAACAAAAATGCATATCCATAAAAGTGAATAAAATCACTAGCTATTGAACGAGTGTAGAAATACAAAGCTGCTGAAGCGGATTTAGTTTAAATAATTTTATATGCAACAGTAACCTCGTTTGCAAAGCCGCTTAACTGTGACAACCACTTCGTTATTACTTACAAAGCATTATTTGTAGGCTAACAGTGTTTTGCGTGTTTTGTTATATAATTGACGATGGTACTTGTTATTTCTGTAATTTCAACGCATTAAAATTGCAACAACCGGCTTACTTCTGCTTTTTCTCTAGAGCTTTGTACCAGTCAGACTTTCAATCTCAAGCAAAAAAAAAAAAAGAATTTCAAAACGGATATAAATGAACAAGTTTCGTGGTAATAAATAAAAATGTGGCGGGATGGTAATGCCATATGCATAAATTTAGCAGCTAGCCACCCTACCCTCTAAACCGAACACGACAGTGTCAAGCATTTGATGCCTTTTATTATTATGTTTAAGCTCTCGTATTTCAGGCATCAAAGGTTACTTACATGTATAATTAACCTATATTTTAGCCCGGCACGAGTCAAAAACAAAACAAATAGGGCATTCATATTTGTGCAAATGTTAGATGGAAAATGTTTGAGTGGCAGTTTGAAAATTAAAGTCTCTGCTATTTGTTGGGTGAAATATCATACTGACATAAATGTATGAATATTTGAATCCGTGCACAGACTAATTATTCAGAAGATGTTTTTTATATCACAATAGTAATAATGGAACTGGAAGCTTGTCACTTACATTACATTACTCAGGTTTTATTTATATGTGTGTATGGTAATTGCAACTTGCAAATCGTTTAATCACTTTCTAATTGACATTCCGCATCTCAGACCGCAACAAAAGTTTTCGACACCGCTTGGGCAATAATGGTTACGGTGGCGATTACGATGAAATACATAAGCGCCAATATTGCCAACAAAAAAATAAACCTTGATGAACTTGAATTTCTAATGACGATATCTTAGAAACTTTGTAAAATTAAAATCAATCACAATAACCTGTGGTAGTAAAATGACGAAAGCTTTTCTTTATGGAGCTGTGTAAGAGATATGTACAAACTCACTTATGATTTTAACGACTGTAATTCTCGTGGAAATGAGCCATAAAAGAGAAACAGTAACTCAACGTTGTGGTCTTAACGTCGAGAGAATATGTTTGATCAACTCTAACATGTAACCTACAGGAGCAGGGTTGCCGTTTTCTAAAATAAAAAAGCCTGACTGCGCTGTATTTATTAGGCCAGAGATTTTGCTCCACATCAGTTCCCCGTGTTGGTTCCGGGCTCCTTTGAACAATAGACCAACTGCCGTTCTGCCAGGCAGGTCGTGAAAGGCGATCGAGCGACTATGCGAGTCACTACCATCGTGTAGAAGTCACGATGGTAGTGACTCGCATAGCCACTCGGTCGCCTAAATCAAACCGGAATAAGATGGTAACATTGACGCTATTATAAAACTCGGTCGAGACGTGTATGACTTTTTTTATATCATAAGATAGCAAACAAGCAGATGGGTCTTCTGATGGAATAAGTCAACCATCGCCTATAGACAACAAAGATATTAATGGTGCGTTGCTATCTTGTGGCGAGGTCTAATGCCACATGCATAAGTTTACCGGCTACCTTACCCTCCAAACCGGAACACAACAGTGACAAGTACTTACGCTATTGCGGCAGGAATAGGTAAGGCGGTGGTACCAGACCCGGGCGAGACAATGCAGAACTCTACCATCTAGTAGTCACGATTGTAGTGACTCGCATAGAAAATCGGTCGCTTCTTTGACTGGCAGAACGGCAGTTGGCCTATTCTTCAAATGGGCCCGGACCAACACGGGGAAAAAACAACCTAAAGGTTCAAGTCAGACAAACATTTGGCTGATTGCGACTCTAAAAAGCCAAACATGGGCTTTATGAGAACAGATGGCAACCCTATACACGAACATCACGTTTATGGACAGAGCACTGAAGTGTAATGCTTAATAATAAACTGGGAGTAATTCGGTGCTCGTTTCGTGTTGATTTAAGATATTTGTGAATTTTAAAGTAAATCTTTTAAACGACGGTTGCTTTCACGAAATTGTACTCTTAATTTTTTGCTACGTAAGCCGTCTAAAACCGCCGTATATAAATCCGAAATCAGAAGTACTTTATTCAATAAAACTTTTTAGAAGTTATTTTGACACGTCAACACATTTTTAAAGAGTGTTTTGGTCAAGAAATTATGCTTCAAGTTTTTTACTTGACTTCAAATAAGGAAGTTCTTCTTCGGTATTTTTTATGAATGTTGTGAGTTTTCACTAGATCGCTACATTTTGAGGTCCTAGGAACCTTTTCCGAACTATTTTCACGATGACGTCATTATGTCTGTATGTATGTACATGTGTGTGTGTGTGTGTGTGTGTGTGTGTGTGTACGAGGTCCCGCCAAGGCACGCTACGCCTCTGATTATAAATGCGAAGGGATTTGGATGTATGGGTGGATGTTTGTTACTTAATCACGCAAAACCGGCTTTACCGACTTGTTGAATTTAGGCACACACGTAGATGACTTAATAGCACAGTACCTGGATAACCGAGCTTTGTTCGGTATTTTTAACTTCCCACTACGTATGTAGATAAGAAAATTACTGATTTTACCCGATTTTCGTAAATCGAGTTTTCACCAGATGTCCACGTTTTGAGGTCCTAGAAACCTTTTCCGACTATTTTCACGGTGACGTCAGTATGTCTGTATGTATGTATGTCCATATGTGTATGTGTATATGTGTGTATGTAAACATCTCATAACTTTTGAACGGCTGGACCGATCGATCACGCGGTTGATGGCATTCGATTGGATTCCACTCAACTTAGACTTCCTGAAAATTCGAACCAAGTCGGCCCAGGAGATTTTGAGAAATTTTGAAAAAAAACCCTAAAAAAATGTTTGGCAAAACACTATTTTTTTAATATAACTTCCATTTTCATGTATCGATTTAGTACAAAACCCAATCAGCTCTATTTCTCAAAAACTAATGCATAAATTGAATCAAAATCGGTTTATCCGTTTGGGAGCAATTGTTGAATAAAAATTTAAAAAAAATTGATTTTTCGAAATAACTTCGAAATTATTAACCAATCATTTTTTGGTATTCTACGATATTTTAGTACTAAAAAACTACGTCGAATGCCGTTTCAAAAATCAAAATTGAATTTAATTTTCAAAAGTAACAGCTTTTCAAACATTAAAATTACGATGTTTTTAGCAAACTTACTTAATATTTTTGAAGTTGAATAAATCTATGCTTCACTACATAGTATAAAACAAAGTCGCTTTCTCTGTCTGTCCCTATGTATGCTTAAATCTTTAAAACTACGCAACGGATTTTGATGCGGTTTTTATTAATAGATAGATTGATTCTTGAGGAAGGTTTTAGTGTATAAATCTTTCCGATATTCCCACGAGAACCAAAGCTACGCGGGTGAAACCGCGGGCAGATCGCTAGTACACTTATAGTTTTTAATCTTTTGAGCTTAAAATGCCTTAATTTAGCGGGATGTTTCAGGGATGACCTGCAGGGTCAACCTTTTACATATATATTTTTTATCTGGAGGTGTATACTTCCCATTTGATCGCATATAAATTTAGTTAAGATATCAGATCTTAACTAAATTTATATGCGATCAAATGGGACCAACCAGAGTTCCAGATATATAGATTGGAAGTCAGTTTTTATTTCAGTTTATTTACAAATAATTTTACAGCTTGATCATTTTCAGAAATAAAACTTGGTTAATTTGCGTTATCTGCCGTTCTGCCAGACAGGTAAATAAAAGGACTCTAAAACAAGGGCGTGTTTGTTACTGTGTTGTGTTCCGTTTAGGAGAATGAGGCAGCTGATACATGTGTTGAAGTGACCGGAATCTCAACTGCTCAAGCGTCGGTGAAAAACACTGACGCTATTGCGACAGAAAAAAGCGGTGGTACCACACACGGGTAAGATGTTATAGAAACCTACCACGTTTTAAAACAAGTTATTATAACAGCTTTAGCCTATGCCGCGTAGAAAATGTTACTACTCGTAACTGAAACGAATCGTTTTACTGATATAGGAACCAGGCATGGCATATGGTGGGCTGTAAAATGGTAAATACAGTAAAAGCTATTTATTCGCGGGGTATTTGTTCTGTAAATATACCGCAAATATAGAAACCGTGGATAAGGAATGGTAATTTATTTGGGGTTATAGGGAGCAGGATATTTTCTTAAGTGACAAAATTAATAAAAAAAATCTCCTGTGCCGACGTGGTTC
The DNA here is from genome assembly GCA_036924255.1 of Apodemia mormo. Lineage (NCBI taxonomy): Eukaryota > Metazoa > Arthropoda > Insecta > Lepidoptera > Riodinidae > Apodemia > Apodemia mormo. Next base: position 40,847,650 of record JAUPFN010000002.1, read on the forward strand.
AAATTTTTAGAAAATCTTAGTTGAGCGGAATCCAATCCAATCGCGTTAGTCGCGTTTTGATCGGTCGAGCCATTCAAAAGTCATGCAATGTTTACATTCACACATACACACACACACACACATACATAGACATACTGACGTCATCGTGAAAATAGTTGGAGAAGGTTCCTAGGTCCTAAAAACTCTATTTCGATTCGAAATCAGTAACTTCCTTATCTACATACGGAGCGGGAAGTTAAAAACAAGTTTAATTGAATTTTTTACCGATTAATTAAATATTATCTTCAGGTTTAGGCAATGGTTTATAGAATTTTGTTGTTTTTTGTCCGTTTGGCAGTTTTTGAAGGTGGCCTCCTTAAATTCAGACTAATATTCAGCAGTTTTATTAGCAATTTGCCTCTTAAAATTAAGACTTCAAGGATCAATTTGATGTTAGATCAGATCAAACAACGGCGATAGCATTTGACAACATATATTAGGCCTAGTTTTTTTACTAGCTATGCCCGCGAATTCGTCCGCGTGGAAAAAAAATCTAAAATAAAAGTAGGTTAAGCTACTCCTTATTACAGTGGTTAAAAGATGGAAAATCCCGGAGTTTCACCCGCATAGTTCACGTTCCCGTATAATTTTCGGGATAACTACCACAGAATACTTGGAGACTAACAGAAGTCAATGTTACACACAAGTAATATTCGAGCAACGCACACATAGTCACCTCTCACGGACGTAATATCTCGGACTGGTGCGGTACAAACTGTCCCGAACCATTCTGAGATATCGCGTCCGTGAGAGGTGTCTATGTGTGCATTGCTCGAAAATCACATGTACGTAGATTGACTACTGTTAGTCTCCAGTACACTGTGTAACCACCATTATGCCCTTTCTCGGGTTGCAAACTACCTTTGTACAAATTTTTATTTAAATCGGTTCAGTGGTTTAGGCGTGAAGAAGAGACAGTCAGTCAATCAGTTAGTAAGTCAGACAGACAGACAGACACGGTTACTTTCGCATTTATAATATTAGTATGGATTAGTCTATTTGCCGACGCGTTGACAAAGGATACCCAATACTTTTTATTTATATATATGTGCCGATGCATGTACCGAATAGATCAGCGAATAAAGGAAACGCCGCGAATGTAGAATTGGGTCGCATTTTTCCATTCCGCGAATAGTCAAAACACGAATGAAGAAAGTGCGAATAAGGAGCTCTTACTATAGCGTTAGATTATCTATAGATGTATATCTACTTTCGTAATATAACTAGCAAAAAGCAGAGCTTTGTAAGGGCTCGCAAAGTTATACTATCTAGTAATATTGTTAGAAAAGTATTTTTATGAGAATTACATCTTTTAATGTATAGACTTTATTTATAATAATAAAGTCTATAATCTTTTAATGTATAGAAAAATAAATAATAAAGTATTGCATCTCTCGCATTGTATATCTTTTTTGTTAATCTTTCACCTACCATTCTTTCTACATGTCCCAACCAACGGAGCATGTTCTTTCTCATCTTTACACCAACACTTTCTTTCAAGCATAACTTCTCTCTCACTTCAACATTACGAACCCGGTCCGCGAGAATTACGCGACATATTTTTCATAGCTATTTGTTTTATCGACTGCGTTGATTATAGTTTCATGCCCTTGTAATATACCCAACTCTCACTTTCATACAATATCGTTGGGATAGGCACATGATTATGCAGGGCAAGACGTGCACCCTGACTTAAAACTGGGCTTTTAAGTAATCTCTCTAACGCTCTATTCACTCTGTTCCCCACATACATCCCTGCTCTAGACCTAAAACCCCCTTGTGCCTAACACAACATTCCTTCGGACTTCCCTTGCCTTCTCCTTTCCATGTTTTACTATACACCTACGATGCTAAGCTAATCAAACTGATAGCCCTATAGCTATTTCAGTCTATACGTGAACCCTAGCCTTTATACAAGGACCCGATGACCGCGCGCTGCCAGTCAAATATAAAGAAAAGTATTTTGTGATGTAGTCTCTTAATAAGTTAAAAATTCATTAATAAAAAATCTTTAAACCGGATGATCCTGCAAGCCATCCCTGAAACCGTGTTTAAAAGGATACTGTTTTAATTTTTAAAACTTTCGAATTTGATTATTGATTTTGATCTTTCACCGCAAACCGTTTTTCGATCAGCCAGGCCATTTAAAATCTGTGAGAGATTTAATCACGTGCGCACATACAGATATATACTGACGTCATTGAAAAAATATATATACGTTTCAAGAATCTCAAACCATGGAGATCTGATGAAAGCTCGATTTTTGAAAATCGCGGTTAATAATTATAATTTCCTGCGTGAAGTTTTAAAATCTTTTAAAAATATTTTTAAACATGTTATTTAAAATTGCTCTAATAATAATATACAAATATGAGACAATTTAAACGCAGAAATCTTGCAAACAATTGAATTCCCACTTCCAGTATCTCCCGTACTCTGCATCAGATCTTCGTCAAATTAAAATTAAATAACCTGAGAAGTATCTAGGTAGTCACTGAAACAAAAAAAATCCTTATCGGTTCAGGCGTCTTCGAATAATCACTTAAAAAAAGATTCCGACCAAATGGGAACCTCCTCCTTTTTGGGTAGTCGGCTGAAAATAGTGAGTAGGTAGCAAAAAATGTTTAGGTACCTAATTACTGGAAAAGTTGAAACCGAGTTTTCTTTATTTATTTTTTTCACGGGACAAATTACACTTACTGATCTAACCCCAAAGTAAGAAAATTATTTGCTTGTGCTATGGGCGTTAGTCAACTATACTAATACATAGAAGTACATATATAAACACAAGAATATCGAACACGAGCCCCGTCGATTGCGTAGTCAGGGTTGCTAACCACTCGACCAACTGGGCGGTCAAGAGTGGAGTTGTGGTGCTATAGAAGAGCAGCGCAAGGTAAAAATTGTCTCTAGAATTGCATAATTATAAATCACAACTCACAAAACATCAAGATGTCAAGATTTAAATTTTAACATAATCTGTATTATTAGTTACAATTTGCTTACTTATTTTTTGTATCACTAATCTGGAAAAAGAGATGACTTAAAATTTGGAGGCGCCTACCCTTAATCGATTTTAACTCGTTACTTTTATAATAGATGGCGTTACTAGAAATAAGATTCTAATACAAAACGTATCTTCTAACGATTTTAATTTGTTAATTTTATAATAGATATCGTTAGTAGTAATAAGATTTTAATACAAATTGTATCTTCTATTTTTTTAAGGTCTGTAAAATGGTATTTTTATGGTAGATAACATATCTAGACATGAATTTAAACTACTACGTCGAAGCACAAACCTAAATGTCCGATAATTTTTCAGTAAAATGTACCACAAAAGTGCATAGAAAGTGGCCTAGTGTAGGGCTCGCTTCGCTCGCCCTAATAACAACACTGCTAACCTAACCAAATCAACTTAAAAAATTCTTAGATTTACGTTTCTTATGTTCAGAATTTTACGTTGACAACTAAGTTATTATGATAACATTAAATTTTTACTGCTCTAAAATGTATCCATCAAGATGTACCAAAGTGATAGCTCGCTTCTTTATCACAATAAAATGCCATTGAAATGTGTCTTGATGCAGCGACAGGACGCCGGAAGGCTCCGCACTGTATGCTATATAATGGTACTCGTTTGGCGGGCAGCCAAAAATTTTTGTAACGAATAATTTCTAACAAACCACACGTATCTCATCAAGACCTTAGCTTCAAATGAGACTTTGCAAATAAACTAACGAACTGTTGTGAAAATCTACATGTCACGTGGAGGGCTGCTATCTCAAGAATACAGAAAGTAGGGCACGCCGATTAATAACTAGCAGCTATGAAGGTATCTTACAGTTTAAATTCTTATTTTACTTGCATTGTTCAAAATCATGTACGTTTTGGATGCAGTTGAGACTGCCAATTAACGTTTTCAACATAATTTAACAAATTCTATTTTTATATTATTAGAGAGCAAACAAGTGGATGACTCTCCCGATGGAAAGAGAAATCATCGCGTATAGACACCAAAGATGTTAATGGTGCGTTGCTATCCATGTGGCGAGGTGTTAATGCCACTTGCGTAAGTTTACCGGGAATCTTACCCTCCAAATTGGAACACATTAACACAGAATAACAGAAGTCAATGTTACATACAAGTAATATTCGAGCAACACATAGACACCTCCACGGACGCGGTATCTCGGACTGGTGCGGAACAAACTGTCCCGAACCATTCCGCGATAATGCGTCCGTCAGAGGTGTCTGTATGCGTTCCTCGAATATCACATGTATGTAGATTGACTACTGTTAGTCTCCAGTATACTGTGATATTAATGACAAGCATTGTCGCAATTGCGACATGAATAGGTATGGGGGTGTTACCGTATACTCGGGCCAGACGTTGCGGAACTCTAGTACTAAGTAGTCACGATGCTAATGACAAGTATAGCCGTCTTTGACGACCTCTCTGACAGAACGGTTAATGATCTATTTTTCAAAGGGGCCCGGACCAACACGGGGGGAATACTTGAAGGATAAAAATTTATATTTGCCATAAAAAACACCCTTGTTGGTCCGAGCGAGCTTTGGCCAGCTTTTAGACCAGCTTCCATTCGTCAGACGCACCAATGGTTATACATATCACTAGGTACGTGGTTTTAAGGTGGTAGAGTTTAGCAATATTTAGTCCGTGTTTATTTCCATTTCAATGACGTAAATACTTGTTACTTACGTGTATCGTTTCGGAGGGTACGTTTAAACTTATGTACCCTCCGAAACGATCCCGTCTACCATCCCGTCATACGGATAGCAACACACCATTAACACCATCTTTGGTGTCTATAGCCGAATTTTATCCCTTTCATGAGGAGAGCCATCTAATTTTTTTCTATCTCTTAATATACGTATAGAAAACATGATTGGCATTATTCACTTTATTTCATTTCACATTTTATTTACCAAATTAAATTTACACATAATGTTAAACTTGCATACATATCCAGATTTCTTAAAGGGTAGGAGGAGAGATCATTAAGATCTCTGCAGGTTTGCCTTACTTCCTCCGCATTCATGAGTCATGACTAGTGATGAGAATTGCTGGCAATATAGTCAAAGTTGCCGAAACTGCCAAGAATGTTTCCAAACTTGCCACTAACATAGGCACTTTTCTTAAGTGTAAATAGAGAACGTCATTTTTTTATAACACTATTCTGATAAAAATGCGGCCTGCAGGGGAATAGTTTTAATGCTCTTCTACAATATCCAAACGAAAAATTAGATTTTAAAACTTATTTTATTACCGATATACTAAAGAAAAGAAAAAAGCTATTACATTTCGCCGGTGATGAAGTCATATCTATTATAAAAAAATCGTCGATTTCTTTTATTATTTTCTGACATTAAACTTCTATTGTGCGTAAGAAAATAAGTAAGTATAGAATATATATACATATCGACGCGACGCCGGAAAGCGAAAAGTTAGTAGTTCACAAGTTACGAAAAAAGTCGTATTGAACTGTTCGAATTAAAAAAAAAAACACATTTTTTTGAACTTTTGAACTAATGTAATTTTTTTAAATGTCATTTTATTTACTGTTTATCGTACATCTACGAGATCGAGATGGCGCAATGTGATTTTTTTTTAAATTTGAACAGTTCAACAAAACTTTATTTTATAACTTGTAGAGTAGTACGTTTTCGCTTTACGGCGTCGATATGTATGTATGTACATTTGCATGTATGAAAGAGTCAAACCTTGCAGACAATTTGACGTGGAATGGATTTTTTATTCTATATTTATAGAGGTAGGAAGTGTAAGCCGGAAAAGATATCTGAGTCTCAGTCAAAAAAAGCAAGCAAGTAGTCATGGACGGCATTAGATTAGAATAAAACCCCTTTTTATAGGAAAAATCCAAAACAAGTGCGGTAGGGGCTGCCTCAAGTGTCTTTCTTGGTTTTCTCTATGCAAAAAGGTGATCGAGCGCATTTTTGCCACCTCCAGAGTAGTCTTGATTTTGTTGTTCAGAGAAAGCAGAGCCCCTTATATTGCAAAAATCTAAGACAAGTGCGGCACCAAGCAAAAAATTTAAGGCAGGCCCTACCTGCCTTAAATTTCTTGCTTGGTTTTCGCCTTGCAAAAATGTGGTTAAGCGCAATTTTGCCACCTCCAGAGTATTCTTGATTTGACTGATCAGAGAAACCGGAGCGTATGCGTGTGCGACGTTATCAAGGCTACTTTTTCCAATTTATTTTTTTTTTTACTTATTTCCATACTTAATAAAAAATATAAATCCGAGTCTGTCTATTCGTTACTCTTTCGCCGCTAAACTGTTAAATCGATTTTGATAAAACTTGGTATGGAGATAATTGAAGATCCGAGGCTAAGCATCGGCTAACCTTTGAAAGAGCCATAAAGAGATGAGTTTGTATGAAAAACTTTATAGACAACATGATAATCCACTCGCGGGCGAAGCTGCGCGTGTCGGCTAGTATGATTTATATTTCTTTCGTTCAGTATCAACACCCTCTTTTTTTGTTTACATATTTTACAAATGAAAGCCAAAAATAATTATGGGGTCAGCTATCATGAAGTTCCCAGTAAGTATCATAGTTTATCTTTACCTTCATATATTATCATTATTAATTACACATTATGACAGGCTTACTAGAAACAAGGACAATTACACATTATATAATTAACAGGGCATAAACATAGAAAATTGCATTAAAAATCTCCTATGTAATCTGGAAACTTGGCAAGTTTCGAGGAATACTGCGCAATAATATCGGCAGTATTAGAAAGATTTCTAGTAACATTCAGAAACTTTCGGCAATTTTCATCTCTAGACTGACAACCCTCTTTATACAAACCGCTTATAGAAACTTCACACTACTTTAGCATAGCACCCGATTAATCTGATCATGGCACGTCAGTCTGGTCTTCCCCGATACCAACATTCTTCCGAATTAGTATAGTACATCTATTTTATTAAACTTTTATCTATCATTCTTTCTACGTGAAACAGGCTGTTCCGAATAAACGCACTGATTCATTTTTAATGACACTCTTCCAGTCTCAACCTGTCTCTCACTTCAGTATTACAAAATAAGGCCGTAAATATTACAACATATTTTCCGTGGTGTAGTTGAAACACAATTTTCAAAATTAATATTTAAGTCATAAAGGCTCGTTATTTGGCAAAAATAAAAAGCCATTTAATTGCATAAAAATGTTCCTCTTGTGTTTTTTGATGAACGCGCTCCGTACGGGTATAAATCCTTTTGTGTCGGCCTTGCAACAAATTTCAGGAACAAAACCTCGACGTCCTATTTCGCCGTGGCTCCATGAACTCCCGTACACTACGTGTGTGACGTTCTTTTGTGGTCATGAATATAACGAGCGCCAAACTGTGAAATTACTCTTTTATTCAATGAATTAATAAGTCGTAAAAGTTGCCACAATGGTCGTAAAAATTGATTCTACTATGTCTACATAAATGCAATGAAATCTTCTGTCGTTTTAAGTTGTTGGCGCATCGCAGGAACTTTTTGATATATTAACAGTAGGTATTTTTAGTTATACCTTTTAGATATTTCGTCCTTATCAAAAAAGCATGATATCTTCACTTAATATACAGTTATTAAAGTTTTAAGTAGATTTTTTAGTATCATACATAAGATAGCAAACAGGCAGATGGGTCCCCTGATAGAAAGAGTCAACCATCGCCTATAGACAGCAAAGATCTTAATGCTGCGTTGCTATGTTATGGCGAGGTCTAACGTCACATGCACATAAGCTTACCGGCTACATTACCTTCCAAACCGGAACACGACAGTGACTAGCGCTAACGATATTACGGCAGGAAGAGGTAAAGCGGTGGTATCAGACCCGGGCGAGCCAATGCAGAACTGTACCACCTAGTAGTCACGATGGTAGTGAATCGCATAGCCAATCGTTGCCTTTTAGGACTTGCCTGGCAGAACGACAGTTGGCCTATTCTTTAAAGGAGCCCGGGACCAATACGAGGGAAAACAAACTAATGTTTTTATAAGCATTACGATTAAGCCATATACCTATGTTAATATAATGAAAAACGCAGGCGAATAAACAGGCATCAGCTAGTTTTTAAATAACATCCGATGAACAAATTGTCATCGATATAGCTGATCCCCTAAGAAATTGATTGTTTAAAAAAAGTAGCCAAGTTTGAACCCGGATCTTCGTCTATATTCACACCAAATTTCATCAAAATCGGTTCAGTGATGTAGGCATGAAAACTTAACAAACAGACAGACTTTCACATTTATATTTATGTGTTATTAAGTTTTATTATGTTTATATTAAGTACGGATTTAGTCGCCTCATTGGTCTAGTGATACCGGCTTTGATATAGATGCACAAGGACCTGGTTATTTTTAAAGTTTTTCTACAAAACGTAAATTACATGAGACTGGATATATTCCCCATTTATTGAAAAGTAATACAGTTGATGTTTCTTCAAAAAGGGACCCGGATCAACATTGACAAAATTGTAATCATCACCACTGGGTAAATCTGAATTCAAATTACTAATAAACTGTGGTCCCAGGAACGTTTCTTTTTACTTCTCGCTACGTATGTAGATAAGGAAGTTACTGATTTGCCCCGATTTTCGAAAATGTAGGTTTACCAGATCTCCACATTTTGAGGTACTAGAAACCTTTTCAAACTATTTTTACGATGATGTCAATATGTCGGTATGTACGTGAGTGTGTGTGTGGTGTGTGTGTGGTGTGTGTGGTGTGTGTGTGTGTGTGTGTGTGCGCGCGTGTGGGTGTATGTAAACATCTCATATAATCAACAATGTAGTCATCTCATAACTTTTAATCGGCTAGACCGATCGAAAAACGCAGTTGGCAAACTCATATGGCATTCGATTGGATTCCGCTCAATTTAGGCTTCCCAAAAATTTGAACCGATTCGGCCCACGAGATTTTGAGACATTTTGAAGAAACTTTAAAAAATTTTTTGGCAATTCAGTGTTTTCTTCATATAATTTCTAGATTAATGTACCGATCGAGTACAAATTCTAATCAGCTCTATTACTCAAAAAACAGTGTCCTATGCATAAATTGCATCAAAGTCGGTTTATCCGTTCGGGAGAAATCGTTGACGAAAAAATTTGAAAAGTGTTTTTTCGACATAACTTCCAGATTGTTTTTCGACCTTCTTCAATATTTTAGTATTTAAAAAATTTACGTCAAATGCCGTTTTAAAATCAAAATCGAAAAATGTTTTCAAAAGTAACAGCTTTTTAAATATGAATATTTTATCGTTTTTAGCAAACTTAGTTGATATTTTTAAAATAGCTTTCAGGCTATCATACCGATTGACTTAAAAATGGAACAAATGGCCTGTCCCTACCTGGGATCACGGTCTATAAGAAAAACTTGTTTTTTTAAGTATCGATAGCATTGATATAAAAAACACAAGATACACATTCAGTGTCTCAAAATAGGCGTCTAAAAATGAGCGCAAAATTTTAAATTGTGCGCTCCATAGTATCGCGTCGGTTGCGATACTGTCAACTTTATTACTTTTCGTACATTGCTTCGTAAAAACAACTTAAGAGGCAGTTTACACTTTAGACCACCTTTTGACGAGAAATCAAATCTAGCTCCTAATTTTTCATATTATAAGTTACTTTTATTTAATTAAATGGTACCATTAGATAGTTTAATCTTTTAAATATTCCCTCAATAAAGCAGATTTTGCAATGAATCTTGCGCTTAAGGTTGGATACATATATTTTTGCCATATCTATAACAACTTGTATGAAATTAGGGACAGTTTTGAGTGTCAGTTTTGTTCGGTGTTCTGTGCATCTTCGATTTTTTATATCAATGATCAATAGGGAAGCGCTTGACAACGATCTCTCCTGATGGTAAGCGGCCTAAGATTGAACGCGCTTCCCTGGAAGGTACCTGTTCACTCTTCTCTTGAAGATCCCCAGGTAGTACTCGTCGGGGAACACAGACTCAGGAAGCATATTCCAGTCCCTTGCGGTTCGAATCAAGAATGTCGAGTCGATCCGCTTTGTCCGAGTACGTGGAACATCCACTATATGGCGATGCCTAGTATCTGTGCGCCAGATAATGATTAATTTAATATCAAAGGATAGCACAAGTAGATGTGATTGTAGATTCCTAGCATTTTTATGGCACAAGACTTTCTTGCGCCATAGAATCAACCAGATGATTCTCCTGAAATAGATAACAACCACCACCACATACACAATATATTATGTCCATAGCTATAATAAATGAATAAATATTTTTATATAGAGCATAAAATACACTCAACGTAAAGTCTTAAAACATTCCATATACATTACGAGTACTTACAATATTAAGAGCACAAATTACTAAAAGGCTCCTTTTGTAAGGAGTCATTAATTAAGCCGTCCAACGAAACTGCTCCGCTGGAAACAAAGAACTGAATAGAAAACTTCAAGATATTTTTCCTTTAGAATATCTCAAAGAGGTAGTCCTCTCGCCCGCTTTCTATGCGACTTTAAAAGAATCCCACTAGCTAAAATACAGATATGATATTTAAAATTCAGCCAAGCACGAATTATGTAACAGCCTTGTTGGCTTAGAACGCCTGTGCACTTACCCGTTCCAGTTCATATTCGTATTCTTAAAAAAAATGGAAATATTCTTATATTCAACTAAGTTTTGTTTTCACCAGATATCCACGTTTTGAGTGCCTAGGAACCTTTTCTAACTATTTTCACGACAGCGGCAGTGCGTCTGTATGTACGTATGTATGTGTCTCATAACTTATGAACATCTTGACCTTTCGACACGCGGTTAACGGCATTCGATTGGATTCCGTCAAACTTAGACTTCCTGAAAATTTGAACCGATTTGATCCAGGCGACTTTGAGAAATTTTAGAAGCACCCAAAAAATACGGAAAAAGAATGTTTTTTTAAATAATATTAACTTCCAAATTAACGTGCTGATTTATTGCAAAATCGAATCCGCTCTATTCCTTAAAAATACGTTCAATGTCGCAAATTGAATTAAATCGGTTTATCCGTTCGGGAGTTATCTTTGACGAACATTTTTGAAAAAAAGTAATTTTTTAAATAACTTAAAGATTTTTCTAGTTTGAAATCTGTACTTAGGTAAAGTGATAGTTAGTTTAAAATATTTCAATCAAGCGAGGAGTTTTAGGGATTGCAGGGTCAATCAATTTCCGCGTGTTGGTTCTAGGCTCCTTTGAAGAATAGACCAACTGCCGTTCTGCCAGGCAGGTCGTAAAAGGCGACCTATTGGCTATGTAAGTCACTACCATCATTGCTACTAGGTGGTAGAGTTTTGCATTGTCTCGCCCGGGTCTGGTACCACAGTCTTGCCTATTCCTGCCGCAATAAGGTCAGTGCTTGTCGCTGTCGTGTTCCGGTTTGGAGGGCAAGGTAGCCGGTAAACTTATGCATGTGGCATCAAACCTCGCCACATGATAGCAACGCACCCTTAACACCTTTGGTGTCTATAGGCGATGGTTGACGGGAGATGTTTATAATACGTTGCTATCCGTCTTAACTTAAACCTACGACATCACAGTTTGTGATAAATACGTTTACCATGAGAGTGATATATCCGTTGCATAATCATATTATCGCAACTCAATAAAAAGCAGACGGTATAAACTTAGATGTAATATTTGTAGACTCGACTATTTTAAAAGTCCCCGAAAAAGTTTGCAAAAGCAATTCTCGCACTGAACGTTCAAACAGTGAATGAAGAAAAGCAATAATCGAGCTTCATCCCAGAGTATTAGCCTGTCGTCGAGGCAAAGTTATTTCAGCACCTAGTAATATTCCTTTCCGACGTGTATTATCGTCGTATTTACATCTGAGTAGATGGATACTTGAGTATTTTTACACGAGGGATTTAAAAATATTCGCTCTCAAGTAAATATTACTTTTTGTTTAACACAAAATATTCTCACAATTTCAGGTGTTATAAATCTATACATATAATAAAATCGTAGGAAAGTCAAAACTGTACATTGAATATTTTTTTAAAAGAATACTTAGGGCGTGATCTACAATCGATATCGAAGCCAAAAATATAGTTTTTAGAATTTTTGTCTGGTTTTCTGTTTGTCTGTTTGTCTGTATGTATGTCCGGGGTAAACTCAAAAAGTACTGCATGGATTTACTTCAAATTTTGCATGAATATTACAAACAGGTCGGGTCAACATATAGGCTACATATTATTACGCTATCACCTAGCGGGGAGGTGCTGTGCGGAGTAAACGAAGTTCGCGCGGACGAAGTCGCTGGCAACAGCTAGTAATTAATACAATTGCGCTCATATATCCCTTGAAAATTAGACTATCTGCCATTCCGACAGGCAGAGCGTAAAAGGCGAACAATTGGCTATACGTGTCACTACCATCGTGACTACCGCCTCAAGCCTTATTACTGCTGCAATGGCGTCAATGTTTATCATTGTCGTGTTCGGGTTTGGAGGGTAAGCTAGCCGGTAGACTTATGCATGTGGTACTGCCATCCCGCCACTCGGATAGCGACGCACCATTAACATCTTTGATGTCTATAGGCGAAGGTGTCTCTTTCCATCAGGAGAGTCATTTGTTTTTTCCTATCTTATAAAAAAAACTTGCATTGACTACCTTGTATTGGTCTGAACATCAACATAACGATATTAACATCATAAAATGGCGTATATGCATATGGCTCATCCGATTAAAAGTGCCAACTACCGTTACTAAATATCAGTTGTCTACAGACGATGATTATATTTTGGCTATCTCAATAGCGCGTTTCAGCCACTTCATAAACCACAAATGGCGTTGTTTACAAAACGTTGTATAAACTTGATTACTTTGGGGCTACCAACAAAACCTATTGTAGCGGCAGTTAACAGCCGCTAGGCGTATTTTGATTCCTTCCTGCAATAACAACTACACTATGATGAATTATTTACTTCTTCCTCCCTCCCCTAATTCCCTCTAGCCCAGTTGTACTTAAGCTTTTAGGGATGTTAAATCATTTTACAAAATATGTCTTGGCATGGACCACCAACAGTTTGGAGGCAGTATATATTCGAATTAAAAAAAATGAAGGGTCATTCTATCGCTCTGAGTAAAACACCACCACTAGCCCACTTGGAGTGCTTACATGGACCACCACTAGTCCGCAGACCACCAATAAGTATTAACCACTGCTCTAGAGCCCCTTTACAGCCCACCTTTAAGGCTCCAGTGTATGTATACAAAAGTCCACTTTAAGAAAGACTGGTCTATAACAATAACTCCTGCTTTATCGTGAAACAAGTAAACCCGTTACCTGGTTGAATGGTAAACTGGTTGAATGGTAAAAAATTGTACGTATATTGTACATTGTGCTGCAGGAGGGTGCTCAGTACTCGATTCTGATACCGAATATGTAAAGATAGGTATTAGTATAAGACCCCATTATAGAACGGCCTTCACCGAGCTGGTTGGTCAGAATACAGATGAAAAGTATTTTATATCCAATTAAATATGTCAATAACTAAAATATATGAATATTGCAAATCGGACTGACCAAAAAATTCAGACCAGAATATTTTTTTAAGCATTTACTGGTTTGGCATATAGACATACTCCACAAGTCCATACCAATCGACAGTATGAAGCCTATAGAATATGTAAACGTTAGGTTGATCATTTTTTCCCGTGACAATTAATCTGGCAGGTTAATAGTCTCGATTTAACTGAACTGAGTGTCATTTTTTAGTTAACCCATTTGAAATATATTTATTGACAGATTTAATTGAATATAAAATACTTTTCATTCATTAACTAGCTCGGCAATTTTAACCTAATTTACAATAAAATATTGTAGCCACCCCGCACACGGCGCATAGAAGTTTATTGATTACAAACAGAGATTTTTTGAACACGCGACGGGACTCATAAGTACATGGTGCGGTGACCATGCTTTTTGAATACTAATACAATAATTCGTTGAGGTTTAATCCATGGTTAAGTAATATACTATTTTTATTATTTACTTATGACCATTAACTATCGCAACCTTTAATAAGTACAATTTTTGATCAGTCAACCTGTATAGTGAGTAATACGGTGAACCATATTAGGTACATAGTGAAAGTGGAATTTAGATTTCGCCTTTATTATTATCATCAACGATGGTGTTATTTTAGGAAATCTATGAGTCACGATACAATTATAGACGTTACGCAGCAACTTACTATTAATAGATAATGTTGCCTTATCGTCGAGATAAACACCCAATTAGCCACAAGGATTTTACATTTCTCATATTATGCCGTTGTTAAACCTATTGTTATTTTTCATCGACATACGATAGCCGTAATTTGTAACACCACACGTAGACTTACGGCTTTCAACCGAAGTCACAAAAAGAAATGTCTCAATTAGGATGTTTATATGATCTCTATGCATCTTTGGGCGTAACTCCATCGTAAATTTTGAAAAATTATTATTTTCTATTTAAGAGAGTATATACTCTCCTTCCAATCTTTCTAATTAGGTTCCATATAAATTTGATGAAGATCTAATTCACTCTGAATTATATATGTGTATATAAATTTACATATATTTTTCATTCATTATATATATATATATATATATATATATATATATATATATATATATATGTATCATAACATAGCAAACAAACAGATGGGTCTCTTGATGGAAAGAGTCAATTATCGCCTATAGACTCCAAAGATGTTAATGGTGCGTTGCTATCTTGTGGCGAAGCATTAGTTTACCGGCTACCGTAACTTCAAAACCAGAACACGACAGCGACAAGCACTGACGCTATTGTGGCAGGAATAGGTAAGGCGGTGGTACCAGACCCGGGCGAGACAATGCAGAAATCTACCACCTAGTAGCCTAGTACGATGGTATTGACTCGCGTATCCAATCGCAGAATCCTCCCTGGCAGAACGGCAGTTGGTCTATTCTTCAAAGGAGCCCAGATCCAGCAGGGGATTATATCTGGATCTCTCTGGATATCAACCTCCTTTATCTCTCGATAAACCTCCTTTATGCCGAGATAAATGAGTTTGGAAGTCGGTCGTTGTATTACTGCATTTGATTTATATTAATAAACGAGTTTGGTTGAGTGCGTAAGTCAGTGCCCATTTTTCGTTTAATATCACGTATTGTTACGTCTCAGTTGATGCCGTAGAATGAACGCAATTAATTAAAATGTATACTTAAATAGGTTTATTAGAAGCATCCTTATAATATATAACATACGAACATATATGATTGGAAAGCGCATACTAATATTACGTAATATTAATTAGATTTTGTCCCAAACTGCAAAATAAGAAAATGGACTAATTTAAAGGTGTTCATACTTCATAAACGTTTCATCACGGATTCCTATCAAATAATGTCAACATTGGTTATTATGTTGGAGTAGCCGTGGAAAACAGATTGTATAAAGACAACTATACCGACATAAGTATATTCATATCTTCACGCCAGATGCCTTACGGAGCAAGAAGAGAGAATTTAGTGTGATACATGCCATTCCTAAAGATTTCTCTGACTTATTACAAAATTCATGACTCTCATCGTGCAAACACATCAGTTTCGGAGACTTTTGACACCACATTTGGCCAGCGCCCGATCGTGTACGTCAGTCAGCCTTGTTCTTCCCTGTACCCGAATCCTTTTCTTCGTTATAGCAATTCGATTATCAAGCAATCAAGCAAAACATACTTTAATGGATAAATAATCTTTTTTTAAATTAACAATATCAAATGCAAATTTAAAACTCTAAAATCCATCGCATGTCTCGCATCCATCTTCGAATACATCGCAGTAAAATAAATGTGTGGTAAAAAGGCTAGCTAAATTCGTAAACGGTCAGGCGAATAAGGAATTAACTGAGGGATAAGCCCGAATAATCCAGGCTTAGCTAGGTACATTTATAATTAGATACTCCGTATTGATCTTAGTTCGCACTTCATACATAGTTGGCGGTTTTGTCAAGGTTATTGATATTTTAGGCTTCTCAAAGATATTTCCTAAATTAGAAACCACAGATTTTTTAAAAATATATAGCTTCTAATAAAATAAAATTAAAAATAATAAAAGAATATTCATTATTTTGTTATGATTTACCAGCAATAATATAACACCATTGTCGTAATAAAAAATCATTACGTATAAACAAAGTTAAAGTTTTTGTTTGTAATATTAAATAGCTTTATACCAAGTGCATATAAATATTTGCACATTACTTATACAAAAAAAATCTATTTATTCCAGCCAATCTCCAAAAAAGGTAAACCTATTATTACGGGACTATCACTGATAGTAGATTTAATATTTTATGATTTACCAGCAATAATATAACACCATTGTCGTAATAAAAAATATTACGTATAAACAAAGTTAAAGTTTTTGTTTGTAATATTAAATAGGTAATAGCTTTATACCAAGTGCATATAAATATTTGCACATTACTTATACAAAAAAAAATCTATTCTAGCTAATCTCCAAAAAATGTAACCCTATTATTATGGGACTATCACTGACAGTAGATTTTATTTGAAGTAACCCGCTACTTTTATTTAAATAATATGTGGAGTTCCTTTCGAAATAAATAAAGCTCAACTATAGGCCCGCCCTGACCAAGTCGCGGGTACAGCTAGTAATAACTTAATACTGTCACGCCCATATTCTCAAAAGGGTGTGTGTAGACGAGCAATTAGCACATTCGATTGGTCCAACGATTTAAAATTCATAAAGATAAAATCTTTATGGATTTTAGAGAGTAGACGATCAGCCATTTTGCCAGGCAGTTCATAAGACACAAACGTTTGGCTATGCGAGTCACTACCATCATGGCTACTAGGCAGTAGAGTTCTGCATTGTCTCGCACGGGTCTGGTACCACCGCCTTACCTATTCCTGCCGCAATAGCGTCAAACTCCCCAATATCAAACAAGGATAGCAACGTACCATTAAATCTTTGGTGTCTATATGCAATGGTTCCATCAGGAGAACCATCTGCTTATTTGCTATCTTATGATATTAAAAATATATCTACTATTATCCTAGAAACAAAGTTTACTGTAGATTTGCAGAATTTAATACGCAAAAAAGACAGAACGATAATACTGAGCCCTGTGGAATGTCAGCGGTTATGGATTTCTTTACCGAGCGGGATCCATTATTTATTACCGTGATAATATGTTTAAGAAATCAAAGATCCGAAGATTGGGAATATCCCAAGCGTGCTGGATGTATATTTTTCTATTAGCCTTCATGACATCCAAGTACACAAAAATAGCTTCTCTTTTGCTCACAACTACTTTTCAAGAATCCAGTCGCCTTTGTGGTCTAATGGTCCGGGTGTCGGTGTTGACCACATGAGTTCCCGGGTTCGATACCCGGGTCGAGCAAATCAAATTTTGTGTTTTTTAGTTTTCATATTACAATATCGTTTCGCGTGATTGTATAAATGTCCGGTTGGCGATAGGCTTGCCATCTATATCATTGCGGAACTAAATATTTTAGGCTAATCGGGGGTGCTCTGGTTGTATCTCTGCCTACGTCTTCGGGGATACGGGCGTGAAGATAATTTTTTTCCAATATCCCCGAAAGTATGTAATTACCATGACGGGCTTCTACTTGACTTATTGCTTTTGGTCATTGTGATGAATTAGTCTCTTCTTAATAATGGCTGCTTTAGGCTTTTTAATTGATATCTTAATTATTACATACTTATTTTTCTGGAAAAAGCATTGTAGCATTGTCTCTGTTAGTAAATATTTGTATTTAATAAATTCTACGGATCATGGGATCTTCTCACTGAAATATTTTAACGCAAATGTACGTATGTGTGTGTACGTGTATGTGTGTGCGTGTGTATCTAAATGCATAGTAACGCAACGCACACATATTACTTTAACATCATGAAACGGCTGTTTGAGATACTTTATCATATACTTCATATATAAAATTTTAAAACGTTAAAGCTATAAGTATAAAAATCACTTCATTAGAAAGCTGGTTAATAAATATGGATTTTAAAAAACACATGTGGGCGAGCCATCGCAACGACTAGCAAACTCAAAGCTAGCCCTCCTCAGCATCGTCCTCCTAAATGGGATTTATATTCGTCTATCACCCACGCAGTGATATCATCGGTCCATATAAAATAAAACATTTGAAAATAATAAAACGCGAAAGAAAATAAACAGGAAATCACGGTTTTCCTTATTAAGTAGGAAAGTTGGAGGCGATGACGTCACAGGCGCCGGGGAGGCTCAGGGCGGATCAACAAGGCTTGTGTTGAAGCGCTCTTGACACGACGGTACTGCCCCGTGGCATTGGGTAACCCTGAACGGGAACCCTTTTTAATACACCATTACAACACACTTGAGGTAAATTTTAGTCAGGAAAAGGTTTTTTATTTAGAACAATACAATTGGTTTATTTACCTTTTCAATAGTTAGTGACGAGGAGAAAAGAACTAAAACAAATTAAATTGATTACTAAATTATATTGCTGCTAACAATTTGTATATTTCGTCATTTTTTATAGATAAAACTCGCACACCTCTGTGGTGCAATCAATTACCGGCAGGGATCTTTCCAAACGGATACGACTTGGGGACTTGGGGAAGAAAAGAGCTTATTACCATCAGGTGCACCTCCTGCTCGTTTTCCCCCTCTTCTATGAAAAAATACTTCGATTCCCGAGTAGGACAAAAATATAATTTATATGTCAAGAAAAGCCTCAATAGCGGGCTGGATTCTGATAGCGATTTAAAATCACGTAAATTTTTTGACAGTTTGTTTTTTATATAATTAAATATCCAGCAAGCAGACGACTTTCCTGATGAAAAAAAACCATCACACATAGACAACAAAAATGTTAATGGTGCGTTGCTACCAGTGTGACGGAATAGCAATGCTATATGCGTAGGTCTACCAGCTACTTTACCCTCGAAACCGGACTACGAAAACGACAAGTATTGTGGCTATTGCGACAAAATACGCAAGACAGTAGTACTATAGGCAGGACCTAGTTGTCACGATGGTAGTGACACTTATTACCAATAGTTACCCTTTTACGAATTGCCAGGCAGAATGACAGATATTCTATTTTTTAAAGAGGCGCGAAACAAAACTGAAAAACTGGTAAATCCAACACGATTCTGTTGGATTTACCAGTTTTTCAACTCAACCAAACTATCTGTTGAGGCTCAGCCTGTCACGCAATGGAAATGGTAAAATAATTTGATTTACCCGATATTATTTATGGAAGTGACATAGGTAATACCTGATTGCACTGAAAGGATGTTTATGTTTTTTTGCTGAGTCGGATCGCAGTCGAATTTTTTTATTTTTTTTTATCAATCACTTGTTATTTATTTTACAAAATAATTAAGCCCTATGAAGTAAGAAAAGAAGTTGATGAAAATAATTTGCAACTACCGCCATACCTCCTTATCCTCCTCCTTATCACACGGTACAGACATCTCAGATAGGGGCTAGGCGAAAAATAGTGTAAGAATTTTCGGTCACAAGTTTCCGTCACGTGCCTTTTGTCGCTTTCGAGCTCTTCAGTGTAGAAGATTTTTAAAAACTTTTTATTTTAAATTGAAGTAGTCGTTAAAAAGAGCCATCCATCTAAAAAGGGAGGGGTGAGAGAGGGGGAGAAGAAGGAGAGGAAAGCTGGAGGGAGATAAATATAGAGGGTGGAAGGAATGAAAGAAAATGTAGAAAGATAGTGGGGGTTGGGGAATAGGAGAGGGAAAAGGAGAATTAGGGGGGAAAGGAAGAAAAATGGGAAAAGAGAGCGGTAAGAGTGAGAGGAGGAGGGCAAAATCAAATAAACAGCCAAATGCAAGTCGGACTCGGGCACGAAGGGTTCCGTAACATCATCTATATAAATTAAAATCACGTTTGTTGTATGTATAAATATTTATTTTATGTATTATGTATTTATTTATTATATTTGCAAATGCTTACTTTTTTGAAAATATTGAAGTTTCTACCTGTTTATTAAGATCGAGGGAAAAATTAAATTACGTTTGTTGTATGGAACCTCCCCTTTAATATTTACTTTCTATTTATTTAATTTTTTATTATTAAATTAAATATTCTGTGAAAATTTTAAGAGTCTACCTGTTACCTTTATAAATATTAAGCAAAAAAATACAAAAACAACACTTTTATTGTAATATGTTCATTTTTATTTATTTTTAGTATTTGTGGACTTTACCCCGTGTTGGTCTCGGGCTCCTTTGAAGAATAGGTCATCTGCCGTTCTGCCAGGCAGGTCGTAAAAGGCGACCGAGTGACTATGCGCGTCACTACCATCGTGACCACTAGGTGGTAGAGTTCTACATCGACTCGACCGTGCCTGATACCACCGCCTTACCTATTTCTGCCGCAATAGTGTCAGTGCTAGTCACTGTCGTGTTCCGGTTTGGAGGGTAAGGTAGCCGATAAACTTATGTATGTGGCATTAGACCTCGCCACAAGATAGCAACGCACCATTAACATGTTTAATGTCTATAGGCGATGGTTGACTCTTTCCATCAGGAGACCCATCTGCTTGTTTGCTATCTTATGATATAAAAAATTTAGTGATAACGGAAATACATAATTTGTGAAAATTTCAGCTATCACGATTTATGAGATACCACCTGGTGGCAGACAGACATACGGACAGACAGACAGCGGAGGCTTAGTAATAGGGTCCCGTTTAACTTTCCTTCTCGTAATTAAACGATTGGTTTTGGATGGGTGAAAAATTCGGTTACTAGTGCAATAAATAGTATTTAAATACATTAGCATTAAAAAAGAAAACTATCACGGCCAAGTAGGCTTTACAAGTATAAAAGTACTAATAGTCAACCGACTTATAAAATGTAATTGGAGAATCAAATTAAATAAAATAAAGTGCGTGTTGGGTCCCGGTAGAGTTTCTAGCACTTGGGCGATTATATTTTGTAATATTAGTATAGTCTATACATATAATAAAATCGTAGGAAAGTCAATGTATGTCCGGGGTAAACTCAAAAAGTACTGCATGGATTTACTTCAAATTTTGCATGAATATTACTAACAGGTCGGGTCAACATATAGGCTACATATTATCACGCTATCACCTACGGGGGAGGAGCTGTGCGGAGTAAACGAAAACCGCGCGGACGAAGTCGCGGGCAACAGCTAGTATACCTAGTATAGGTAAATGTCAATCGACAAACTCTCACAGCGATTCCCATTAAACAAGTAAATTACTGCAGTCTCATAAAACTGTAATTACTCAATAGCGGTGCCAGACGATCGTAATGACACTTCGTTAATTACGCGGACAAATAGCGCTCTGATGGAAATTTATATTAATTTTCAAGTAAACGTGTTTCGGCAAGTTCAACGTAGTGGAATTTCATTAAGTGTTGAAAGCTTACACACGAAGCGGGGTCGTTGACGATGTTTAGTTTCTTGCGAAAATTGATATACGTGTAATTAAAATTGCAACAAGTTTTCCCTTTTTATAACATTAGATAGCAAACAAGCAGATGGCACTCCTGGTGGAAACAGAAACCATCGCATATAAACACCGAAGATGTTAATGACGCATTGCTATCTATGTGGCGAAATGGCAATGCCACACGCATAAGCCTCCCGGCTACCTTACCCTCCAAACCAAAACACAACAATGACAAGCGTTAACGCTATTGCGGCAGGATTAGGTAAAGTGGTGTTACCAAATACCCGGGTGATACGTTTTGGAACTGTCACTTGGTAAGAGGTATTGATGATGGTAGTGACACGTATAGCTAATCGCCCGAATTGACGAGCATGTGCAATGAGAAAAAATGTTTTATTTTTTTTATATTATTTTTGATAGCAAAAATGATGGTTCTTCCGATCGACTCATTGCCTATAGAAGCGAAAAATGTGAACATATTTCGCGGAGAGTTGCTTTAAAAAATTCGTACAACAATCTCTACTTCAATAAGAATATAGAATCTGCAAAGAACACAGGCCATTTTGGTTTTGTACATCCCTTGCGTGCTTTCGGAGTAACGAATATTAGATAAACTAGAATAATTTTCTACTATTTTTAAATCAATTAAATAAAATATATCGCTAGGAACAATCATATAAAAAATATTGAGACTTTAATTTGATTGAATTATATCATCATAAATAAGTGTTACCATTGTATAAAACTTAATTACATTTTCATTAAAACAGCAATATGTTTATATATCATAATTTTCATTATAAGTACTTATCAAATAAAAAATCTCCTTGTTTTTGTATTAAAGAATAGTTAATGCTTAATTTATTTTTTGTTCTCATAAGTACCTATAAAGTGTCTTCGCACAATCGCAAATTCTGTCAATCTAACTTAGATTTCTGAGATTAATAGCTGTTGTACCGAAAACACCCAATGATAAGATAAATACCTAACCACAGACTACTAAGGAGAGAATTGATTGTTTACAGTACCCGGCGATAAATATTGCACATCGACCTTTGGAAAGAGACAATCGGCTAATTTCGGCTTCGTAGAGCGTTATCTCTGTCGCACAAAATACAAACAGTCCGGTACCTATTAGGAGCTGTTAAAACAAGTATGATTTGCTTCTTTAATATTTTTATTCTTTGTATAAAATACACTAATTTTTCTATAAGTGATGGCTTTAGGTTGGGGTAAAATAAATTAAAAAAACATGTTCACATTATATTTACGTATTTAATTATTTTGGAACATTACAGCTTTAGTGTACATAATAAACACCATTATACCTATTGCTAAAATGAGACATTGCAATAAAAATAATAATAATTCTAATTCTCAATTACTTCCATTTCACTATCTGTGCTCTCAAAGAGGTCAATATCACTGCCACTATCAGCCGTATTTATCACTAATCTATCAGTGTAATTGTCTAAACTGTGTTGAATGCTTCTATATTCATTCTCACATTTGATTGCATGATCGCAAACCTTTTTCCACTCTTCAGCGCCGATCATGTTTACTTTTTCAGTCAATAATGTTTTTACTGTAGTTAAGTTCATACCCACATTTCTAGAGGCTACATAGCCTTTCAGTTGAGACCATATATTTTCAATTGGATTAAAATCCGGATGATATGGTGGCAATCGCAACACAGTGTGCCCATGTTCGGCAAGTACTTTGTCCACAGAAAACTCTGTATACCTCTCCTTGTGCTGACATATAATAGCGTAAATCTGGGTTTTTGTTAATTTTGGATCAACTTGAATTTCGTGTCTGTTTAACCAGTTGATCATTTCCCGTTTAATGGTGTTTGAGTTGGGGGGTCTCTCAATATATTTGTTGTGATAGGGTGCGTTGTCGATAACTAGAACAGAATCACTGGGTATATTTGGGATTAATTGGTTAACCAGCCATTTCTCATAGTTATCGTTATTCATTTCATTGTGATAGTCACCTGTAGTGTCCGTGGATTTATACGTTAAAAAAGCACCGGGTACAAAGCTTTTTCATTTCCCGCATGAACTATTATCAAACGTTGACCTTTTGAAATTGGCTTTTTTACTCCTTTTTTCTTATCGTCACTCCAAGATTTCCCTTTAGTGTGGGATGCATGTATATATGACTCATCCATGTAGACGATATTTTTTCCTGTTTCGCGAAATTTGCGTATTTTATCAAGGTATTCCATTCGTTTGAGACTAACGTCGTGCTTTTCCATTAGAATTTTTCGATTATCTTCTGATTATTTTAGTGAACTGAAATCCCATGTCATGAAGTATTTTTCTCAACGTTTTTTCAGACCCATTGTAATTAATAGCTTCAGATAATTTAGCTTTTAATGATTTTATTGTTGGCAGTTCATTAAATCGTAAGTGAAAATCATACACCATTCTTCGAACAACATCGTAATCAAAATCGTCCATATCCAAACGAAATTGCTTTTTTGGTCTCCCTTTTTTTGGAATGCTGAACTTAATTCCAGTCGAATGTGTTTCAGTACTGACTTCGTTTAATATATTGTTCAAAGTTCTTCTTGAAATTCCAGTGGCATTTGCAACTCGCTCTTGAATCTTCTTAAAATAACAACTTACATTTTCATCTACTTTTTTTTTAAATCTATCAGCTTCGGTTACAAAGTATTTATAAACATTGTAGATAATTTCACGTGACTGACCTCGTAAAGGTTTCCCTCTTTTTCCGAAAGATGCCATATTACAACTTTAAATTATTTAAATTTGTGGGTGTTATCAACTCTAAATAATTATTTTGATCGGGACGCGACCGCTCTCTATCGTACTTAAACAACGACTGACTAAACGTCACATAGGTAGTGTGGGACTGAGATAACGCTCTACGCAGCCGAAATTATCCGACTGTCTCTTTCCAAAGTTCGATGTGCAATATTTATCGCCGGGTACTGTACGTTAACCTTACCAAAATTTTAACTTTATTTAGTTACTATCCCCTAAGTTAAAAAAAATATTTATTAAATGCGGATAAGTTAAGTTGATATAGAATCTTAAGGAATATATTAAACTTTAAGGTAGTAAACTGAAAAAAATGTATGAAGTCTTGCCCGTGTTCTTTAAAATTACAGACACTAATATTACAAGGAGGTAAATGTAAGAAGTTTTTTGTTTATAATGGACAAACTCTAAAACTACAGCCGCGCAATTCACCTAACAAAACGTCAATCAAATCGAAGCACGTAGGACTCTTACACACATAAACACGATAAAATGTTGCGTCATGCTACGACGCGACATAATGTGTCAAAAAATGTACTTTATAGATTCAGGCATTACCCTGCGGAAATCCATTGTTCAAGTGAATAAAACTAGTTATTATGCAAATTTCCACGAACGTTTACGTGTAACTTTGCGATGCCACTGAAAGGATGGAAAACATATAAAAACTCACTGTAGGCCTAAAAAATAATGAAGAGCACAGTGGCACAGTTTTCCACCCTCGTCCACCAAACTTTACACCAGGACAGCAAGGAGCACAAAAGCACTCAATATACGCAATCAACGCAGGTTTCATTTCGCAACCGAAGCATCTGCAGGAGACACGAACACTACAACACTCTACGAGAGGCAAAGTAGTACTTCGGGCTCTCGTGGCATCGCAAAGAAACACTGAAAAATTCGCGGAAATTTGCAAAATAACTAGTTACTTTCGTCTGTCAAAAAATGTGCAAAAGCCCTAACCGCTTCGATTCGATTGACGTTTTATTACCCAGGACCAACTTTAAAATTTATATTTATAAACTAAATTCTCACTGAGTAAACGGAAGCATGTGTGTGTCACACACGGCGAGGTCGCGGGGAATAGCTTATCCATACTAATATTATAAATGCGAAAGTGTCTGTTTGTCTGTCTGTTACGCTTTCACGGCTAAACCGCTGAACCGATTTTCATGAAATATGGCATGGAAGTAGTTGAAGAGCCGGGGTCAAACATAGGCAATTTTTTTTTCAAATTTCAATCTTTAAAGGGTTAGAAATAGGGGATGAAATTTGTATGAAAAGTTATCTAGGCGACAAGTTAATCTATTCGCGGGCGAAGCTGCGCGGGTCAGCTAGTAACATATAAAGCAATAATTTGCGGTCAACACATATTGGCATAATATATACGAGTATAAAATAACACACGAATACGTCTTTATAAGCTCAAAAGATCAATACGTTCATAAAGTGGTAACAAAATCAAATGACGAGGGTAAGGTATAATATAAATGTTGTATAGCCATAGTATCGAAGAGTGACACATATTGTGGCGGTGGGTAAGGGTCACATTATTATTGTTACGTACTCGGGTTCGCAATTGTAGAAAAACACCACTTATATTAAATCCGTGTATTTACACAATACAACACAACGTAATACTAAATACACTCTACACAATAGAACACTTGCTGTACTATCACTGAACTTAGAACACTACACAAACAAACACTTCTCGCTTCGCACTAGTCACTTGATGTATCGTTCTCGATCGCTTGATAAAAACTGACTTGTGTTTGTCAACATCTCTGTATTTATAGGCAGGGGAAAGCCCTAGCTGGATCCAGAAAAATCTAAACGTATCGGGAAACAATGAATCACTTCTTATCGTAAACATGTTATGAGTCATAAATCCTAGTACACGCTACTTTCAACCTTATGCTATATCCTACAAAGTCCATTATGGCATAGCCCCGGTCAACTATTTGTTTGTCAATAGGAGTTTTCTAGATAGTGAGCGCGCCCGCGCTCCAATTCTACACGCTTCTAGATTATTCGTAACACTACCCCCCTCTTAGTTATGTTCGTCCCGAACATCATTACTTCCATTGTAGATAGCTAATCGATCAACATGAACAATCTTCATGGTCCCTCTTGGTTGCTTCTGCACTCGGTAGGTTACGTCATTGATCCGTGTGATTACTTTGTATGGCCCATCCCAACGTCGCTGTAACTTAGGTGATTTTCCTTTTCGTCGAACCGGATTATGTAGCCAAACAAGAGATCCTTCCTGAAAACCTCGATGATTGGCGTTTCGGTCGTATCTGGTCTTCATCCGCTGACTTGATTCCCATGCGTTTTCACTTATTAACGGTGTATATCGCGTAACCTTTCACGAATGTCTTCAACATGTTCCGGTATACTTAATTGGGTCTCTGCATTCGGTGGCGGGCCTCCAGTCATTAAGTCTGCTGGTATACGTAACTGTCTGCCGAAGTTGGCATAGGCTGGCGTCACTTTTATGCTTTCGTGTTCCGCTGTTCGGTAAGCCAGTAAGAACAGAGGTATGTATTTATCCCAGTCCTTTTGGTGATCTTCTACCAGCTTGGCTAAGTGTCTTTCCAAAGTTTGGTTAAATCGTTCGACCATTCCATCAGATTGCGGGTGATAAGGTGTAGTTCTTGTTTTGTACACTCCTAATAATTTACACATCTCCTGGAATACGTTAGATTCAAAGTTTCTGCCTTGGTCGGAATGAATCTCCAGCGGAACGCCAAATCTGCATATCACCTCATTGACTAATTTCTCAGCAACCGTCGTGGCTTCCTGATTAGGGATTGCGAACACCTCCGGCCATTTCGTGAAGTAATCCATCACGACCATAAAATACTTGTTTCCGTTATCTGTCTTAGGAAATGGCCCAGCCACGTCAATCGCTATCCTTTCCCAGGGGGCTCCCACGTTGTATAGTCTAAGGTTGCCTCGGCTTCTAACCTGCGGACCTTTCACTGCTGAGCATGACGTACATTTTCGGCACCAATTCTCGACATCTTCTCGGCAATTCAACCAGTAAAAACGCTCTCGTACCTTTACCAATGTTCGTCGTACTCCAAGATGTCCCCCAGAAACCCCATCATGCAGCTCACGTAGTACGTCCTTGATAAGTTTTCTTGGTACGACCAACTGTAGATGATGTTCTCTTCCTGAAGGTTTTTCCCATTTGCGGTACAGTAAGCCGTTTTGCAACACAAGGCTTTCCCACTGCGCGCAATAACTTTTCGTAGTAGCGCTGAAGGGAGCCAGCTCCTGCCATTCGGGCCTTCCCGTGTCTTGCTTCTTCCAATCTATTATTAGAGGCCGCAAATCTCTATCTTCGTACTGGGCCTCACGCATCTCATCAGTTTCCCACCTGTCATCCGTAGGCTTAGCTCGCAGTACTTGAACCCTTTCCTTCGTCTCCATCCTTGCACAATGTTTACAATCTTCCGCACAAGGTCGTCGTGATAACGCATCCGCATTCGAGTGAGACCTTCCACTGCGGTGTTCTATGTTAAAGTCAAACTCTTGCAATTGCTCAATCGAGCGAGCCACTTGGCCTTCCGGGTCCTTGAATTGTAATAACCACTTCAAAGCAGCATGGTCGGTACGCAGCTTGAAGGGTCGCCCAATCAGATACTTCTTGAAGTGTCGAAGAGTCTTCACTACTGCCAATAGTTCTCTTCTTGTAACACAATAGTTTCGTTCCGGCCGCGATAATGACTTGCTGAAGTAAGCTATCACAACTTCTTGATCGCCTTGTTTTCTGTGATAAGATACCACCAATGGCAGTGTTACTTGCATCTGTGTCTACGATGAACTGCCCTTTCCGATCAGGATAGCCCAAAATTGGTGACTCACACAACCGCTTCTTAAGTTCATCGAAAGCTTGTTGACACATGTCATTCCAATCGAAACTCTTCTTTTCTTCAGTGAGCCTATGCAGCGGTTTTGCTATTTCAGCAAATCCCTTCACAAAACGTCTGTAGTAAGAGCATAGTCCTAAAAATGCACGAACTTCGGTCTTGTCTCTGGGTGTTGGCCACTTCTGTACTGCACTAACCTTTTCAGGATCTGTCTGTACGCCGTTTTGTGATATCACGTGACCCAGATAGTTGACTTCCTTTCGAAATAAGTGACACTTCTTTGGGTTCAACTTTAGCCCTGCAGCTTGTATTTTATTAAAAATCCTTTCCAGTTGGTACAGATGATGCTGAAAATCTTTTCCTATGACTATTACGTCATCTAAATACACTAAGCAGCCATCGCCTACAAGTCCTGCTAGAACACATTCCATTAATCTTTCAAAAGTCGCCGGTGCATTGCATAATCCAAACGGCATCACTTTAAATTGCCATAATCCTTGTCCTGTGGAGAATGCTGTCTTCTCTTTATCACTAGGGCTAAGTTCAACCTGCCAGTACCCAGATTTTAAATCTAAAGTTGAGAACCAAGACATGCCTGCCAGAGTGTCCAAAGTGTCATCTATTCGTGGCAATGGGTAGCTGTCTTTTTTGGTGACTTCATTGAGCCGACGATAGTCGATGCAGAAACGTGTGGACCCATCTTTCTTCTTAACCAACACTACAGGAGAACACCATGGACTAGAAGATTGCTCTATAACTCCGTTCCTTTTCATTTCATCTATCATCTCCTGTACCTCCTTTTCTTTGGCTATTGGGACACGTCTAGCTTTCTGCTTTATAGGCTGCGCGTTTCCAGTGTCAATCTTATGTTTGACTATAGATGTTCTGCCTATATCTCTATCAGTCTTAGAAAAAATGTTGGCATAACGTGAAAGTAGATCCTTAGCCTACTGTCGTTGTGACGCGGTAAGGTAGCTGCACTTGTTCACCAAATCCTTAAGTTCCTGTGGTACGTCTCTTGATGCTGTACTTCCTGTCGATGTCAGTTTCCTTAACGTCATAACTTCATCACTTTGTCCTACAACATCACCTGCTTTAAGCACCACATCACTGTCACTCAAGTTGACTACCTGCACCGCTGCCAAGCCCTTGTCACAAACCAAACTCCGACCTGTAATACAGTGTGGAATTGCTCCATTGTCTTCAATTAACACACTCCTATTACCCCGGCCCTTGTAACTGGTTGGTAACTTCACGCGTACCAATGTCTTCGATCTTGAAGGTAAGATGGTTCTTCTAGCCACTGTTACCTTTCCTTTTGATCCCCCATCCATGAAAATTTCTACTAGCCCACATACGAAAACTCCTGTTTTGCAATCAATCTTGCAGGCATTCTTCTTCATGAAGTCTAAACCAAGTACACAGTCATCCATAATATCGGCCACTACGACGTTGTGAGTGTAATACTCGTCGCCTATTTGCATCACTACAGATGCTTCACCGAAGACGGGTATTGGCTGACCTGTGACAGACAGAAGCTTGCTTTTCCCAAAATTCCTCAATCTCAGGTTGCCATTGTCAGCTATTTCTGGTCGCACCACAGTTCGCGTAGCTCCAGTGTCCAGCGTTAAGCTGCAGTTCTTGCCATTAATCAGTCCCTTAATAGATAAACTGTTGCCGTCGCACACCTGGGATATGACAACATTTGGGGTTGTTTGTCGATCAGCCATCACCTGCTGTTTGACCTTGGCTGTTACTCGTTTCCTTGCTGGTTCAACAGGCTGTTTAACCTGCCTGCTCTCTTCAGCTGCTGGGTCTCCTGCCGCTCGCTGTCGCCAATTTACTGAAACAGTAGGTTTAGGTTTGACTGGGCAGTTAACCCTAATGTGCCCACGTTCGCCGCAGAAGTAGCACATGGGGCCCAGTCTCCTAGGTTCCACTGCCTTTACTCGAGCCACAACTTCTGTGACCTCGCGTACTTTATGTGCTCGAGGTTCGTGGCGAACAGCTTCTACCTCCAACGCATGAGCCAAAGCCTCCTTCATCGTCACGTGGTGCTGAAGGCGAACAGCAGCACGCACTTCCAGGTCTCTAATTCCATCAATAAACGCCTGGACGATGGTGTTATTAACTGTGTTAGCGTCGGCTGAAGGATACGCCTTCCTTACAAGCTTCTCAATTTCCACGGCCCATTGTTGAAGTCCCTCGCCGCTTCTCTGTACACGGTCCTTTAATTGGGCACGGAACACATGCTCCAAGTGACGCTCACCGTAGCGAGCTTCCAATGCCTCCATCAAATCAGCGAACTGATACTCTTTAGGCATTGCATCCAACACAGAGAGCGCCTGTCCCCGTAACGCCGTGCTCAGGGCTGTAAGGCAATGTTCGTCCGTCCAACCACTGGCCTTCGCCGCTATTTCAAATTGAGTCCGGTACGCACTCCATGACGTAAGACCGTCATAAGTGGGTACCTTTACCCGAGGACCCACCTGGTGAGAGCAGCTTGTAATGGCAGCACCCGACTTAACTCCCGTGATCTTCATTTTCATGACCTCTCTTTCCAGTTGGTCCACGTTTTCACTTAGTTTGTCGCAGCTGGCCTCTAAGTGATCAACCCTCTTCTCAACACCCTTCATGTCACGCTTGACGAGGCCCACGTCGCTTTTAAGCTGGTCTTGTTGCGCCAGGATAACCGTCAATTTATCATCAAACCCAGATAAATGTTCCTTGATCTGTTCCCGTAGCTGCTGTTGTTGCTGAAGTTGTTCACGCAGTGTTTGTTGTTGCTGTTCCTGTAGCTGCAGTTGTTGTTCCTGTAGCTTTCGTTGTTGCTGTTGCTGTTCCTGTTGATGTTGCTGAAGTTGTTCCCGTAGCTGTTGTTGTATAGCCGTCAGTATAACAGAGAGATCAGTAGGCGCTGCGCTCGACGATAGTGACGTGCTGGCAACACTTGCAGGTTCATCACCAGCACGCATCTCAGTCTCCTCTGAAACCCTCTGTGTCTCAGCCTGAGACCTGGTGGTAACACCTTCCTTCGGAATAAGTGGCATTTCACAATTTCACTTCCGACACCAGTTGTTACGTACTCGGGTTCGCAATTGTAGAAAAACACCACTTATATTAAATCCGTGTATTTACACAATACAACACAACGTAATACTAAATACACTCTACACAATAGAACACTTGCTGTACTATCACTGAACTTAGATCACTACACAAACAAACACTTCTCGCTTCGCACTAGTCACTAGATGTATCGTTCTCGATCGCTTGATAAAAACTGACTTGTGTTTGTCAACATCTCTGTATTTATAGGCAGGGGAAAGCCCTAGCTGAATCCAGAAAAATCTAAATGTATCGGGAAACAATGAATCACTTCTTATCGTAAACATGTTATGAGTCATAAATCCTAGTTCACGCTACTTTCAACCTTATGCCATATCCCACAAAGTCTATTATGGCATAGCCCCGGTCAACTATTTGTTTGTCAATAGGAGTAGCTATCTCTTTCTTTTATTTCTAGAATATTAGCGCGCGCGCGCTCCAATTCCACACGCTTCTAGATTATTCGTAACATTATTATGAACTAGCGACCTGCCCGCAGTTTCACCCGCGTAGCTTAACCTTCCTCAAGAATCAATCTATCCATTGCGTAGTTTTAAAAATTTAAGCATACATATGGACATAGGAACAGACAGAGAAAGCGGCTTTGTTTTATACTATGTAGTGATAAAGAATATATGAAATGGGTTTGCTTTTTATATATCAGCGGTGAAATAAATCTGTATTTTATTACTATATACAGTGTCTTAATATCATTAGGTAGCAAATTGTTATATTTTTAACGCCGTGAATTTGGAGCATCCGATTTCCCATTTCCTATATCTCCGGAATCCTGCTTCAGATATTCACTAAATTAAAATGGGACCACACAGTTTTTTTTGTTGTGTTTGTAATTATCGGGAGAAGATTCTTATAAAAGAAAATATTAAGAATATTGCGCGGAAAATTAGGAAATTTAAGAATAATTAACCAACACATAAAATTCAATGCCGTTGCGGCTTCCCGTGCCGAAATCCCGTATACTTATATAAATTACATGTCTCGTTGTTTGTCCGCTATGGATTCCTAATATTTATGGCAAAACAAAGTTTGCCGGGTCAGCAAGTTATATATAAATATTAAAAAATGGATGTTTGTATAATCACATCACATTGCTAAACTCAAGCACCATTTGAATCATGAATTTAGCATGATTAATTTGCGCGCGTGTGTGTGTGCGTGCGCGCTTGTGTGTGTGTGTGTGTGTGTGTGTGTGTGTGTGTGTGTGTGTGTGTGTGCATGCGTGTGTGCGTGCGTGCGTGCGTGCGTGCGTGGTGCGTGGTGCGTGCGTGCGTGTATTAGTGTGTCTATATACTTTTTTATATCATAATATAGCAAACAAGCAGATGGCTCTCTTGATGGAGAGACAACCATCGCCTATAGACACCGAAGATGTTAATGGTGCGTTGCTATCCTCGTGGATGGCCACGTGTATAAAGTTACTGGCTACCTTACCCTCCAAACCGGTACACGACAGTAACAAGCCCTGACAATATTGTGGCAGGAATAGGTAAGGCGGTGGTAACAGACCCGGGCAGGACAATGCAGAACTCTACCATCTAGTAGCCACGATGTTAGTGACTTGCATAGCCAATCGTTTGCCTCTTACAAACTGCCTTATAGTGCGGCAGATGGTCAATTCTTAAAGTGATCCTAGACCAGCACGGGGTAAATATAACAGAAATAGTGCACACTATGAAACGCGCCAATTATTATAATAACCATAAATTCGGTACTGAAAAATCTTTTTCTCGTGATTTAAAACATTGCTTTTATGAAACTATTTATCCTGAAATAGTGCATATTGCCAACCACGTAGACACAGTTGAGAGCGGACGATCACGTTCACTATACTTTCTTTTACGTTTGCAAGTTCATAAATTATTGTTTGTGTCAGCTCACATTGACGCAGAGTCGAAGCGAAGCGATGCGTCCTCTTTTTTAACTTTTAAATACATCGGTGTTCCATTGAGTAACGTTCAACTTTAAAAAAACTACGTTGTTTCGCTGCTACTCTACGTCAATGTGAACTGACCCTTTCCAAACCATGAAGTTCAGATTTAATACTGTCTTGGGTGCCCATCACACATTTTAGTCAACAAATTGAAAACAATTGAAACTTGCCGTTATAAAATGCCTTTTTTTTTCTTTTTTTTCTGGATTCCTACGTAATTTTTACGATTAAAGTTCCAAAGCACATAACAAACGCAAGTACCTGAAACAAAATAAAAACATTAATTAGATATGATATTTTCATAATTAGACATAAATAATTCTTGTAATATTGTAACACATTTATTATAAAAAAGTAGACAAAAAAAGAAAGCCAAGTTTCTTCTGCCGGATCTTTTCAGTGTGTGGCTACATTCCGACCCGGTAGTCGTTTTGAAAGCATCGACTCGTCAAAGGTTAATTTGATTTTTAATTTTGATTTTATTATATATGTATTGTTACTACACATATAATAAAATCAAAATAAAAAACTACTAACAACGTTTTTTTTATATAGAAGCCCCTATTCTATATAAAAAAAAACGTTGTTAGTAGTTTTTTCAAGCTTTTTTTCAAGCAAGCAAGCTCAAACGAGCAAGAGATGCAGGTGATGGTAAATCCACCGCCAATGGACATCTACAATACCAGAGGTCTTGCAATTTGCCGGCCGGCCTTTGAAGAAAGAATAAGCACTTATCTTGAAGCTCCTCAAGTCGTGCCCGTTTGGAAACGCCCAAGCCGGTAATTGATTCAATAAAGGAGTAGAGCGAAGCAATAAGTGCCGAGAGAAACGGACGGCTGTCGTTTTCCAGATATATTGAAGGTTTGATTAAACGGCAGAAGAATCTCGTAATGTTAATTACACGTCAAATTGATGTCACCTAGCTGACCAGACTTTGTCGTTTCCAATTTTTTCCCCATTTTACAGCGACTATTTTACCAGCGAATAGACTGATAAATGGTATCGAACAGAAATGTGTATCGACGTTAGAAATGGAATGTCACCAAGTGCCGACGATGGAAAGTATAGAATATATTAGAAATCTCTGTTTACCTAACAGACTATTTGAATGTTAATAAGCTTTTAAAAACTATTGAACTGAATTTAAAAAAATCTTTAACTAAAGAAAAAAGGATATGATAATTTTGGTTCACGCAAACCAATACGAGATTTACTAGTTGTCGTTCACGACTTTTTTCCCATCATCCAAAAAATTTTTTTCTCGCTCGCTTAGTCGGGTGAAAAAGTAACCAACGTAACTCCGGAATAATGCACTTTCCATAAATGTAAGAAGTTTTTAAATCGCTTAAATATTTTTGACCTTCTTCCTTATAACTTTATTAGTGTAGACTATATATATATATATATATATATATATATATATATATATATATATATATATATATATATATATATATATATATATAATATAAATGTAATTATCCCCTTCATAATGATCGAACTTAATTAATTAATTAGTAACAACAATTTACGATAATCACAACTGTCCTTCCTTCTTTATTTGGCGGTTTAGGAAACATAATCGTTACGTAACGCATAGACATGTACCATATCCTAAATAATTCAATAATTCACGGCGAGCGTACGTGTGTTTCTATACGGATATGATTTCAGTATTTTATGGGATAATTAGGTCAAAAACTAAGGTCATATATTGTATAGATATTTGGGCTCAGAATCGAATACCGAGTACACTCAAAAGGTCCCACGGCAAAAAACAGCCTGTATAATAATGGCGAGGTCGCGCCGCGAGTATTAGCTAGTTTTAAATATTATATCAATAACTCGCATATTTGAAGGCTTTTTTAAACTTCAAGGCCAGAATCTAACATAGAACAAACATCACTTTATAAGACAAAAGCATTGTTTGATAGTATCAAAGTATGTTAACAAGAACAACACGCCAAGTATTTAAGCTCAATGAATCAGCTTCCTCATAGAAGAATTCCCTCCACACACAAGGTTATTACAGATTCAGCTCAGTCTTTCTTTGAAGTGAAACAATAGTCCGTAAGTGCCAACATAACGATATTTGTCATTAAATGCGAGTTGATATCGGAAGTAGACGTCTTTATATCCGAATACCAATTATACCATTACAAATATACCGTGGTCCCACGAACAATTTTTTTTTATTAATAACAAGCTGTATTTTTGTGAACAGCTTCGTTTTGATGACACAACCATTTTTTCTATCTTCGAAAAATCTCGAATCGGATAACTAATAAAGTTATGGGGCTTTGAAAATTTTGATTCGGTTACTTCAAAAGGGGAACATATTTAACGATTTAATTTGTATTTCATATGAATTGTACGTTTACTTTATACAAAATATATACAACGTATTATACCACCATATATAACATGGTAGTGAATAAAATCTTTCACATCATGTTTCAACAGAAATGTATGCATCAATAGGTAAAGCCAATTTACGCCGGTGCGCGATTTAAATCAAACTGGAACTATCGATTTTCATATGTAAACGTCAGAGAATTGACACCATTGTCGAGTAGGTTAATAATGTTGGATATTTTACTACGAATTAAATTAAAATAAATAGAACGTATAGAGAGAGCATAGAGCGACAAAAACGTTTATTAAGGCTTCGGTTCAAAATAATTCACCATTTTGGTGGTTAGCGAAATAGGTGGTGATCCCTATTGCCGTATTATACCGACGTATAATGAGTATCGCTTGTTCCTAGTTGATAACCGGACTGGTAAATTTAACTAATTATCCATGACACAAAGTAATGTAAACCACTACCAACACCACTACCAAATTCATACCTGTTACTTCTTAAGGCGAGGTATTTCGACGCGCGTCAATTCTATAGAAAATGGGTGGCGCGGTATGTTCTGAAACCACTGGGAAACGTGTTAATTTTCGGATAAATAAATATAGGACATCAGCTGAAAACTAAAATTTAGCACAATATTTTTTGTATTTACAACTAAATATCACCATATAAAAATCATGTGGAAGATTAGAAATAATATTACCAAATTATTTGTTTTATTTTTTAAGCCTGTTTTCGGAATTTTATATGATCGAGTAAAGTACATTCTATCATGTAATGAGTTAGCACATTATTTATATAATATCTTCAGGTATATCGTGTATTTTTTGTAAAATTGTTATTTAACAATCAATACAAAAGAAACGTGATAAAACAAACCAGTTTTTTCCCGTTTGTCACGAAGCCTCGGCTTAATTTCAATTTCTATTGGTCCCGCGGCCCGTGTTGAATTGTCGATAGGTTGGCCACCTGTCACATCATGGAGCTTAATAATCGTTTACTATGAGTGCATGCACAAGTATCACCTCTGCCGACATAGGTGATTAATTATTGAATTTGCTATTTTCCGCCAACTGTTTTGTTTAGCAAATTCAATTAATTTTATCTCTGAATTACGAATTTCTGCAAAATAATGCCTGAATCAATAAAAAATCCTATGTCTATATCCTCGGGGATGTGGGCGTTGCGGTACTTATTTATTTACTTATGATTTAGATCGGAACCGGTTGTCTACTAGGTCTTGGAAGCAGAGTTAATTTTAATTAAAAAAAATCAAGTCGAAAGCGAAATTAGATAACTGTCTTGGCAGCGATCGAATCTCTTTGTTTTTATTTTTATAACTTATGCTTGCTTCTAACCAATGTAACGTGCAGCTTTGGTAATATGTAATTTCATATAATATTAGAATAATAAAAATATTTAATGAATTTGTTTATTTCTATACATTTTTATGTATGTTTAATAATTTTAATGTAATTTTAATTATATTACCTATATGTAGGTATGTATGTACATGAGTTACAAAAATCCAATTTTTTTATCTCAATTTAAAAAATATGGTTTGAGTTTATGGGTTCCAGTAAAAGTGATAGAGATTAAATCTAAAATCACCACACTTCTCCCTAGTAAGAGCCGTGAGGGTGATAAACCTACAGACAACATGAATACTAATAAAGACGCCATTGGGATGGAAGCGTGTCCCTGCGCTTTGAGCAAACGCTCCTATTATCGAATGAGATGACAAGGTTTAAAAATTACCCTGGACGTGATATTATTTCATCGGTAAGTAGTATAACTCTGTATTTCTGTGTGTAAATGCAAGTTACACTGACAAACTAAGAAATTGTCTTGAAGGCGTATCCATTTAATCCGTGGATAAACCTGAGTCTATGAAAGCCGAGCCACAGATTATATAATAGTAAAGTACAGACGAGATAATCCGTGGTTTAAAGAAATAGGGACTCTAGCTACGACAAAATTAAGTCGAATTCAGTTCGCGCGGCGCTTGATTGATTACCTACGTTTATATTTACCTAGAAGTTGCATCTTTTTCTAACGCGTAACTCTTATCCTTTCTAATGAAATCAGGGTTGTCTTAAAGATTCCCCGTGTAGGTTTCGTGCTCCTTTGAAGAATAGACCAACTACCGTTCTGCCAGGCAGGTCGTAAAAGGCGACCGATTGGCGATACGAGTCACTACCATCGTGGCTACTAGGTGGTAGAGTACTACATTGTCTCGCCTGGTACCACCACTTTATCTATTCCTGCCGCAATAGCTTCAATGCTTGTCACTATCGTGTTCCGGTTTGGAGGGTAAGGTAGCCGGTAAACTTATGCATGTGGCATTAGACCTCGCTACAAGAGAGCAACTCACCATTAACACCTTTAGTGTCTATAGGCGATGGTTGACTCTTTCCATCAAGAGACCCATCTGCTTGTTTGCTATCTTATAATAAAAAAAATACTCTATCGTCTATAGACACCAAAGATGTTAATGATGCGTTGCTATCTGTGCAGCAGGACGGCAATGCTATATACATAAGTCTACCGCCCAACTTTAATCCCTAAAACAGAACAAGATAATGACAAGCATTAACGCTATTGCAGCAGGAATAGGTAAGCAGTGGTACCATATACCCGGGTGAGATGATGCGGAACTCTACCACCTAGTAGTCACCATGGTAGTGACATGTATAGCCAATCGGTCGCCTTTTACAACTTGCCTGGCATAGCGGCATTTGCTCTATACTTCAAAGAAACTCTGATCAACACGGGGAAAATGAATTTTGTTAATAATTAATTAATTTTCAAATATAATTTATGGCGCATTTTAAGTTGCAATACTGGGGGGCATGATAAATCTACGTAATCCTTACCTATAGTACTTAAAACCTACTTATAAAATTACGAGTAAACTAAACAAAACACAAATATTACGTTTCAGAATGTTTCGGTAAAGTAAAAAACGAAAACTGCATCCTTCTGTTTATTGCGACAACCATCCACACAGCGATTATTTTGTATTATACGAATCCCCCATTTTATAAGAGTACCTACAGTAATAAACCTTACGTTGCGACGATGATCGGCAGGCCGTCGTAACATGAATAGGTACGCGTGTACTCATAAGCACGGAGCGGCCCCGACTGATTTGCAAAGCCGAGTTGTCGCGCGCTGGAGGTGCATATCGCGGTAGGTATAGGCGAATGTCAGAGGCCTGCCCAAGCCTCATCGACTGTGTGGTCAGGGTTTTTACCACTCAGCCAACGCCAAGAAAGCGAACAAATAAGTATCGGTACAAGATATTCTTAAAATAAGATAATAAATTACTAAAATCAAACAGCACTTAGTGAGTCAGTAAAATTTCCATAGCTATTAAAATCTCAAAGTAAAATTTGGTACTTTAGCTATTATCTAGATTGTGAGAGTGGTTTTCGTGACCAGGAATATTAGGCGTGCCTGATGACACCACTCTGTAAATTACAATGTAAAGTGATGTATATTTATTCAGTTATATCACGCCAGTTTAAAAATTTTTCCCAAAAAAAGAGTGCAAAAGAATTAAATCATCTCTATACCTTAAAAAAATATGTATACCGGTTGAATTAGTTCCATGCTAAATAATAAATATCACACAAAATCAACGAGTACTTACGTCGATTTGCTGTTGTGCAACTGCTGTGTGACATGCTATTGAATTTGTATTTCTTATTGATACCAAGTATTAAGTAATCTTTTTTATTAATAATTTCAGACCGTCAAAAGTGTTTTTCTTTTTTATTAAGAACTAGCTGAGCCCGCGACTTCGTCCGAGTGGAAAATTTTTGAAAAAAAGTAGTCAAGTTACTCCCTATCACATCAGCTACATTATACATACATAATCTGTATACCTACACACACACACACACACACACACGCACGCACGCACGCACGCACGCACATAATATACATTCATACGTATATTTATAAATACAAACAAAAAACATAATATTAATTATAAAGCTATAAGCAACAATAATTTAAATTTTAACCGTATCTAAAGTCACACGACTATTTAAATGCATCAAAATGTACTGTCTTTTAAGTTTTAAATGATAGTTTAGAGAGGGCTTTTTATTTCGACGGGAAGTGCATTCCACAAATGAAATGCACGATGGGAAAAAGATTGACGAAGCAATTCTTAACGACAATATGAAATGTGTAGAGACAAATCTCATCAGAACGCAGGTTGCGGTAATGTGTGTCGCTCTGCCAAACAGAGAGCTTTAAAATATGTAGAAACGGACGGATCGTGTAGTATAGAAAAAAGAGTGCATAACATTCTAGAGGCTCTTCGCTATCGTATGGGTAACCACTTAAGAGTAGAGGGATATTGGGACACACGATCAAACTTTCGCAGTCCGTAGATGAATCTAGTGCCAGTTATTAAGTAAACGATCCAATATTTCGAGAAGAGTTTCACTAAAATCCGAGTAACACACATCAGCATCATCAATTATAGGCGTTACCAATGTCTGAATTAATGTTATTTTTGTGGATATAGGCATAAAGTTCTTGTGTCTGTATAAACTCCTCAGTGTATGGTTAACCTTTTGACACACTGCCGTACAGTGAGGAACTCACGACAACGCCTTGTCCACAATTAATCCCAGGTCCTTGACATGAGGGCTGAGCGGTATATGGATGTTATTAACAGTAATAACGGGTAGAGAATTGAGATCAACTTGCGCTAACCGCCGAGTACTGCCTATTAAAATAGCTTGGCACTTAGTCGTATTAACTGTAATCCCAAAATTACGAGACCATTTCAAAATATCAGATAAGTCCTGATTTATTCGGTCTATAGTAACATTAAAATCAGATATCCCGGCACTAGAGTAAAGTTGCAAGTCATTTGCATATAAGGTATAGGCATTTCAAAGAAAATGTAGCTGCATTAATAAACATTGAAAATTGTCAATGTTTTGAAAATAAAAAAGGAGAAAGTATACCACCTTGAGATACACCAGCACACAGATTGCACCAGTCAGACATGGCATCAGTACATACTGCCTGCTGACAACCCTGAAGATAAGAAGAAAACCATTCCTTTACATGTGAAGAAAAATTTATAAACCGCCTTGATTTTTTTTTTGTAGTTTGGAAGAGCATACTTCCCATGTGTCTCATTTTAATTTAATGTAGATCTGATGCAGGGATGCGGAGATATAGGAAATGGGAAGTCAGTTGCTGCAGTTTTAAATATTGTACAAAAAGATCGCCTTTGTTTCTTACTTGTTTTGAAAATATAACCTGCATTATTTGTGTTTAATTTTATACGAATTATATTCATCGTCAGGATAAATAAACACGAAAGAAGATGCTGTAACTGAATGCTATACATATGCAATGAAAACCATGAACAAGCAGGAGCTATTCGTCTACAAATGCTATTATTCTCCCGTAATCCAATCGAAGCGGTTGCCGTAGTGACTGGGGTGTGCAAACACAAGTGACGTAGTAGCCTCTTCAGCCCAGCCCAACGGTATCGATTCCAAGCACACCGACCTCAGACGCGTCACTGTACTTGATTGACGTTCTTGTTATTCCCTTTGTTCATATTGCAACTGGAGAAAAACAAAATACCCATTTAAATCTAATTTTCGCATACAATGTAAATAGACGATCCAAAAAGTGTAATAATTTTTTTTTTGAGTATAACCTCCAAAATCTCCAAAAATTTCCATTACATAGTTGTACATTTGCGAGGGTATGAGCGCGACGGTATTTTATTTCAACCATATAACATACATTTTTGGAATTAGAAAAAATATGATTTTTCTACTGGGATTATAAACAATCTGACTGTGCTGTGAATGGTCAAACATCAACATCAAAATCATAACAAAAAAAATGTTTTATTCAAAAACATTTTTTTCATTCAAAAAAAATGTTTTATTCAAAAACATTTTTTCAGACACTTTTGGCGAGTCGAAATTTTTCATAATTACTAACGTATCGGAACGCGGTCACACAGAAGATCCAGCGGAAGAAACTCAGCAGGTTTAGTCTTATTTGTCTTTTTTTCATGACGATTATGTATATAGACACCAAATATATAGAGTGGCAAAAGTGTAAAACGATATATATGTAACTTCACGGCTAGCTTAGGCCGGAACATAGAACTAACGAGCAAGGTGAGACGTCAAAAAAACCACCTGTTTTCTCTGTGTATTAAAATATACGTTCATGGTTAACACCAATGACAGAAAAAGTTTCATTACGTCCGGTTTCCTTCCGGGGTAGGCAGAGTAAACCGAACATTTATAGACTTTCCAGACCACCACGATTCTCATCGCCGCATTTTACTGACCTGATAACGATTGTAGACTATATCTAGCAATAACCGGGATCGATGCCCTTACTTGCTTATCTGAGGAACGTGAGTGGTAACACAACACCCGCCAGACTCCGTGCTGCTACTGAGATTTTGGATTTTCGAGAATAACTTCGAAAAAAAACCTCAAAACTTTTGTCCAACCCGGAGTTCGATTACCCGGAACTTCATGTTTATTCAGCTTATCCCCAAGACCACGAGGTAGTCAAAAAACATTATGGTAACTACAAAACCATTCACTACACAACCAGTAACACTATCACCAAACAACATAAATAAACATGAAGCAAACTTGAAGGCTAAAATATGCGTATCGTAATTGTAGCAAATTACATTCAAGGTCTAACTCCCAATATCAATGAAAATAATTCACGGAAAGGTCGTCTATGAGGTCATTAGCGTAAAAACTTACCCGCCGGTAATAATGAAAAATTCTCCAATATTTTACTTGTGACGTACATTCGAAGGGAAATCTACCCTAGCATAGAACATTTTCGGATTCAAATAACGTAGAGCAATTGTAACTCCGACGAGATGAAAACCACTTTGACATTTCGACAACTTTCAAAGTAATGTAATCTAAACGTGATATTGAATAAAAGCGGGGAAATAAACCAATTGAATAACAAAGAAAACGACACGATATATTTATACAGTCGCATATTCATGACCTCAACAACTTCAGTACTATAAATAGGTAAATTTTCTTTAATTGCAAAGATTACAAAAGTAACAATCATATAATAATAATAATAATATCGCTGGACAAATCACACAAATCGAACCCCAAAGTAAGCAAATTATTTAATAACAACCGTGGGCTATTAAAATATTATACAAAAATGTCTTGTTTAAACAAATTAATGTTTTTTTTTAAGTTTTCGATAAAGGAAGTTATTGATTTCACTTCGATTTTTAATAATCGAGTTTTTGAAGATCTCTACGTTTTGAAATGCTTTTTTCAACTATTGTATATATATTAGGAAAGAGCAAACAAAAACTTTTTCATGGACTGAGTGTGTTAATTTGTAGATTAGCTACAAAAAAGAAAAAAGATTAGCTAAGAAAAGAAAGTTTTAGAAGCAAAAAAATCAACATCTTGAGAAGGCGCACTGAAATCTTGGAAATTCTATATAAATAAAAATGGATCGCCGAAATGTTTGTAAGGCACGGTACGGAGGCATATTGAATCAAAAACAGCTGTATGCCTCTTTATTTATTTACTTTAGAATAAATACACAAAATTGAATAATTCTTCTGTTGTTGAGTTGTCATAACAAGGTTTGTGTGAAATAAAATACTAAAAACTCGTACAGAAACATCTTATAATATGGAAAGTGATCGTGTGAGTAAGACAGAAGATATTGGAGGAGCATCTATAATTCATTACGATAAAGAATGGTCGAATTATTTAACTAATTGTGACTCAATTTATTTACCATGGTCATATGTAGGCGGCAGACCTAATACATTTTTTTAATTGCAGGCAAAGTCGGAGCGGCAGCTTGTCAATAATAAACAAAATACTTTTTCTTGTCGAGAAATTAAAATATACCTATATAAATAAAATATATTAGGCTATACATATATTGTTTATGTAATTTTTTAAGAGGTTTATATTTATATATTCTATACTTTCAATCGTCGGCACTTGGTGAAATTCCATTGTGACTAAACACTTTTACTACTTCACTTGTACATAAATTTCACTTTTACACAATTTTTATTAATTACTCGACCGGTTTCACTTTTTAA
Organism: Apodemia mormo; assembly: GCA_036924255.1. NCBI lineage: Eukaryota > Metazoa > Arthropoda > Insecta > Lepidoptera > Riodinidae > Apodemia > Apodemia mormo. The sequence continues at coordinate 40,891,420 of JAUPFN010000002.1, forward strand.
AGCATCTTCAGGATGTGATATTACATCCTGAAGATGCTTTAAAAAGTGAAACCGGTCGAGTAATATAATAAAAATTGTGTAAAAGTGAAATTTATGTACAAGTGAAGTAGTAAAAGTGTCTAGGTTTATATTTACATTTGCCTTACTCTACAAATGCCCTATGTCCAAAACGCGCACAAGTGTGAAAGTGATTCTTTTGGTGCCAGCTATGTACGATCCTGATTATATCATTAAACCTGCAAACATCGAGATGAGAGAATGGCCTAATGCCCACCGTGGCATAAAGCTTTGGTTATACCGTTAAGCTATAGATATTAGATAACCAAAGTTTAATGGCCAAAAAATTGTCAATTTTTGATTTTATATTGCAAGTATTCTCTCCATAAAAACCTTATTCGAATTAACAAATATTTAAAAAAATAGCCGAATTAATATAGCCGTTCTCGAGTTTCGGGCCTAGCAATAACTTTATTTATATTGATTATGTAAATATGATTTTAATATTCTTTATTTATTGTATTTATATAGCTTAGCTACTTTTTGTTTTATTAAAATGTCAGTATTCACATTATCGTTTTCCCTGTATTGGTCCCGGGCTCCTTTGAAGAATAGGCCAACTGCCGTTCTGCCAGGCAGGTCGTAAAAGGCGACTGAGTGGCTATTTGCGTCGCTACCATCGTGACTACTAGGTGGTAGAGTTCTGCATCGGCTCGACCGGGTCTGGTACCACTGCCTTACCTATTCCTGCCGCAATAGCGTCCGTGCTGGTCACTGTCGTGTTCCGGTTTGGAGGGTAAGGTAGCCGGTAAACTTATTGCATGTGGCATTAGACCTCGCCATAAGATAGCAACGCACCATTAACATCTTTGGTGTCTATAGGCGATGGTTGACTCTTTCCATCAGGAGACCCATCTGCTTGTTTGCTATCTTATGATACAAAAAAATCAGTTTATAATACGATAGGAATCCAAACTGTACGCTCAAACAGACAGTATAAACTAATGCCAGACACCGCAGCGTATTTGTATGCAATTTTATTTATGTAAGAGTCGCATTCGAAGTCTAGACTGGTAAATTTTAATACATGTTAACGGGGTGGGGAATCACGCTTTGGTTTAAATGAACTGAGTCGTAAAACTATAACATCGTGTTTATGATTCAATGTGGAAAATATAGCGCATTAGGATTTGCACGATAAACGTGTTCTTTGTGTTAATAATATCCTAAAAAATTAATCTATACTAATATTATTCAGAGAAAAAAATTGTCTTTTTATATTTTTGTAACGGATGACTTAAAAATCTATTGGACCGATCTTAAAAGTTCAATCATTAAGAAATGTGCATGTTTGCATGATTAGCTAGACGTGTCACTACTAGAGTAGTAGTAGCAGAGTTCTGCAACATCTCGCTCAGGTATGTGGAACCGCTGCCATACTTCCTGCCGTAATAGCGTCAACGCTTGTCATTGTAGTATTTCGGTTTGAACGGTAAGGTAGCCGGTGTACCACGATACCTATCGTATTTCTTAAAGAATTAGAAATTAAGCGATCTTGAAATTCATAAACCAACATGACAAACAAAAATTCTGCAAAAATAAGGATTTCATTCGCACAGGTGTAACCGCACGTTATTTCGCTTTCTATATCCACATTTTCACACAACAATCTCCCAAAATATACCCCCGCTAAATTTCGTCCGAAAGTTAACATTACAGTTACGTAATCCATCGGTCAATATCAACCTTATTTATTTAACAAACAAACTTGTTCATTTACAAAGTTCAGCGAGATTAGGGACGTAATAATAAAAAAAGTTGTAACTCCCAAAAGGACGCGGCCGGGGAGAACATTTAGATACCCTTATTATCATGGAGATCAATACGTCAATTACAGAGCCTCCAAGGAATCGACTATTCTCGAACATTGAGATTTTTTTGTATCATAGACTTCGATCAGAATCTAAGATCATAGAATATTAAAAAAACAAATGACACTCTCCTGATGGAGAGAGATAAAAAAGGCACCACAGATTTCAGTGATGCATAGCCATGAAGCCAATTGTATGAATATAATGCTTCCTGCATATAATATATTATAGCGATAGTCAGAGTCCACATCCTGCGATAAACGGAGCCGACAGCTTTATCTGATGAATCTGAGGCATGAGGGTTGTTAAGAGGCTACAAACTTGATACTTTTTCTGTTATAAGAGCTAACCCCAACAAGACCTCTGGTGTTGCAGCTCTTTATGCGATACGGTGATTACTTACCATCAGGTGAGCCTCTATTTTCTATATCATAAGATAGCAAATAAGTAAATGACTGATAGAAAGAGACTACTACTGCCTACAGACGCCAAGATGCTACTGGTGCGTTGCTAACCGTATGGCGGGATGGTAAAGCCACATGCATAAGTTTACCGGTTCCTTACCCTCCAAACTGGAACAAAATGTCTGCTCTTGCCTGTTTGAGCACCATTCTTCTAGAAGAATGTTTTGTGATTTACATTTAAAAGCGTTAAATAACTTTTGATTAGACGATTATACTCGTAATAATATGAAGTTGTGTTTGAGGTGAGAAAGCAACCCATTGTAGTTACTTATATCTTCTCGTCTTAATGCTTTACGATAAGAGCAGAGAGATTTGAGTGCCAATCATCACAATCGAGACAGACTTTCCTTGCTCGCTCCACATTCATAGCTCTATTCATACAAATATGTTGGTTTCGAAGAATCTTGCACAGCGCCACAATCTGCATATAGTACCTAAGTCGTTCTTGTCTCCCCAGCTACATCCAGCCACGTTCGCATCGTATATCTGTTTTGTTAATTGTTCATCTGCCATTTTTTACATGTCCGATCTAATGGAGCATGCCAGTTCTCTTTTTATACTGATACTGTTTTTCAAACTTAACATCTTCATCATTTCACTAGCTGTTGCCTGCAACTTCGTCCGCGCGGACTTCGTTTACTCCGCACTGCTCCTCCCCTGTAGGTGATAGCGTGATAATATGTAGCCTATATGTTGACCCGACCTGTAAGTAATATTCATGCAAAATTTGAAGTAAATCCATGGAGTACTTTTTGAGTTTACCCCGGACTTATATACAGACAAACAGACAAAAATTCTAAAAACTATATTTTTGACTTCGATATCGATTGTAGATCACGGCCCAAATATTCTTTTAAAAAAATATTCAATGTACAGTTTTGACTTTCTCACGATTTTATTATACGTATATCTATTAAGAAATCGATCCGCGAGTATTTATATCAACAGATTTATGGTAATGATCTCATTTCGATCGCATTATTTCTGCAGCTCTCGCTTCTATACAAAAGCGCAGGGGATAGCCCACAATTGAGAAGGGCTTGACGATCACCGCGACTACTTTCTAAATCAGCGGCTTACGTTCTAACTCTGCTAAAAGCAAGTTCAAGATATACAACCCATACAAATTGTGCTAATACATCATTAACCACAACTCTTACATACTTATATTTACAAAGAAAACAAAATAGAATGATACTTTTATGCTGGTTTCCTTACAGTCAGGGCAAAACGAGCTCAATAGTTTGAGACATGGCCGATTCAATACCAAATTGTCAGCTGCCGAGTTAGGAACTATATTCTCTTTTCTTGCATAAAAGACTTGTTCGTCTTTGCTAATTAGCTTGACCAACAACTTTGACATATGAAGAAATCACTTTGGTCGTGAATTAACACACTAACTAACTAACAGTAACAAACAACACACTAACACTCACTCTATACTTTGAACACTAGATTAAGAGTATTGACTTATTGCCCTGATGGTACGTTCAAACGCGAAACCGGTTGATGTTAATTAATAAAACCTAAGTAAAACAGTACAAGTGTTTGTGACACTATTAATACACACTCAATCATTGAAACGCAACATTTCTTTGGTTGCATGCGACAAAATGGGCAATAATTTACAAACAGGATTGTTAGTAAAACCGTTAAGATCCAGTCAAACCAGCACGACCACGCAATTTCGAAGCTAAAGAAAGTTTCAGACGCGACGGCGCCTATACTAGACATCAGAGCGTGCAACGTACGGACTGATTCATGGTGCCATGACGATATTTATTTACTGAAAATTTGTGCACCACAGTGTACAAATGTAAATTCGATGCTGTCTGGCATTTTCTACCAGTCAATCGTATAGAAACGAAGGCATTATATTGTTATTAGTGATCAACCTATGGTCAAAAATGTGTAGATTTTTGTAGTTCTTACGTCATAATGGGTGGCCAATAAGACAGGATAGTATATATAATATCTTCACGCCCGTATCCCCGAAGGGGTAGGCAGAGGTACAACAATGGCACTCACGATTAGCAGTAGATACTTGTTCCCACAAATGTGATAGGTGGCAAGCCTCTCGCCAACCGGGCACTTTCCAATCCCGGGCATACAGGATAGTACTTAAATAAAACCGACTAAGTGTGAGTCGGACTCTCGCACGAGGGTATCGTATCATTTATCTCTATAAAAATCTGTAAAAAATCGCGTTTGTTGTATGGGAGCTCTCCTTAAATATCTTTATTCTGGGTTAGTATTTATGGTTGTAGCGGTAATAGAAATACATCATTTGTGAAAATTTCAACTGTCTAGCTAGCACCTTATTGTAAGTCTCATTTCGTAGCATTTTTGACTTTGCTGTCTCCTGCTAAAAAGGGAGGGAAACAGGATGTTTTTTCCTACTCCTCCTATATACTTCTGATTAATTTCGTTGCGGGATCCAAGACAGCTTAGCTTTCCCCAGGGCACCCTGAGCTCGCAACTCAGTGGTTATCAGGTCGGTTGCCGCTGTTGATTCTGGTTTACAGAAGTTACAGTGATGGGAACGAGAGGTGAGGCCTAATGTCTAGCTAGCACGGTTCATAAGATACAGCCTGGTGATAGACGGATTGACAGAGGGACTGTAGTGAAACGACAAGAGTTGGTTGAACACTGTTTAATCAAAGAACATAATTGTAGATAGGTACTAATGATAATACTACATCTCTCCCCTTAATAATAGAAGATACAATACACTTTATATCTTTAAAATACTTTATTTTGAATAAATCGCAATAAATTTGTATTTCCACAATATCAAAAACGTGCACCGCTGTGACCGTGTAGTAAAACGACAAGAGTTGGTTGAACACTGCTTAATCAAAGAACATGGCTACCCACATTATTCTTACATATAGCCTATAATGACTATAATTTTAGGTAGGTAAGTACTAATCATACATACTACAGGGACGGACAGCGAAATCTTAGTAATAGCACAGAATTTTGGACACTTAACAGATTTAGATTTAGAGAAGTAGATTGACCTCTGTTAGTCTCCAGTATTCTGTGGTAATAGGGTTCCGTTTGTACCCTTTGGATCTATTAATCTTTGTGTATGCGGACAATAACCATCAATAAATTTTATTTCAAATTTAATAATAAAAAAAGTATCTTCACGCCCATATCCCCGAAGGAGTAGGCAGAGGTACAACAATGGCACCCACGATTAGCAGTAGATACTTGTTCCCACAAATGTGATAGGTGGCAAGCCTATCGCCAACCGGGCACTTTCCAATTCCGGGCAACTTTGTGTTTCTAAGAAAACTCAAAAAACACTTTTTTAATGTGCCCGACCTGGGAATCGAACTCGGGACCTCATGTGGTCAACGCCAACGCTGGACCACTAGACCACAGAGGCAAAATTTAATAATAAAATTGAAGATATTTGATTATGTTAAAAAAAACAGACCGAATATGTGTCCAAATATTCGATATGTTGGTCATTTAACTCACAATACTTCTTAGGACTATATTTCACCGGGACACCATGGCGCGGGCGGCGCAACCAGTCGCTGCTACCATCAAAATGTATACAGCTCTATTATAGAGTTACTCACCTGGTGTCCGTTTGGTTACTCAACCAAGTTGGCGGCGCGACCAGCTCGGACACGTGCACATAATGTTAGGCCTATATTTTACCGGTTCGCCATGGCAGCGCAACCAGTCGCGCCACCGTTGTGTCCGTAAGCTACCAAACTAGACACCATACAGACACTAAAGTCGCCACACCACGCTGAGACAGTATCGAAATAGGCCATTAAAAAACAAAACACCACAGTGCACACGTGTTGCGAGCAATGAAGTGGAGGTGCAGAGTATGTAATGTATTTATGAGGGCGTCACTGGATCTTACTCCCTCATGTAAGACACCACACAGCGCTATATTAATTAGTTGTGGTGCGTGGCGGCGCGACAAGTAACATTCTGTGCGCACGTTCGAGCTGGTCGCGCCGCCAAATTGGTTGCGTGACCAAACGGACACCAAGTGGACAACGGACACCAACTCTCTATAGAGTAATATACATTTTGTTAGTAGCGATGACTGGTCGCGCCGCCATGGCGTCCCGGTGAAATATAGCTGGTTGTTTGTTTCAAGACTGTTTTTTTTGTTAATGTTGTGTCTTGTTTCAACAAATCATTTTCGCACAAAGTCAGTAACTCATCAAAGAGCCTCACGGATATCCTCACATAGCTAAAAAAACTTATCCGGATATCTTTTTAGATCGTCGTATATGTTAACGAATTGCCCTCAAACGTCGCGTATATCTTACAACGATCGGATAAATAACGATAAATCCATCAACGTTTCTTTTTTCTACGTACAAACAGGAGTAGTTCTATTTCTTTGAGGTCTATTTTGATACTGTTTCAGGGTGGTGTGGCGAAATTAGTGTATGTATGGTGTCTAGTTTGGTAGCTTACCGACACCACGGTGCCCCGACTGGTTGCGGCGCCGTGGTGCCCTGTGGAATATAGCCCTTCATTGGTTAATGTCGCTGCGTTGCAGCACTGCCCACCACCATGAGGGTATGAGCCTGACCGTATTTATTTATTTATTTTATTTATTAGTATACCAATATGAAAATATATTTTAAATATATAGCGTAAAATGTACAAAGTTTAAGCAAAGGACTAAGACAACATTTTGTCGAGTCGTTTTTAATTTATTCTAGCATAAACAACGAAATATTTATCAACGTTTTAACTGTCATTTTATAACATGCACATATGGGTACTATGTAATATCAAATATTAGGACCACGAAAGTTAAAAGTTAAAACTACCAACGTTAATACAATTTTAGAAAACAAATTATATGAACTGTGTCAATGTGTAAAACTTTACGTATTATTAAAAAACCGGACAAGTGTTAGTCAACTCGAGTAGAGTGGGTACAGGATTATCTAAGTTAGTTGCTATAAGAAAAGCCGCAAACTTATTATTTATAGGCTTTCCTGTAGTCTACAGACAAAGAACTATTTTCTATTTATTTTTTTTAATTTTAGGCCCAGTAGTTTTGGAGATAACGAGGTGAAGGGAAGTTAATTTTTGCTTAGGTTCTTACATATAAATTAAATATTGATCAAGTTTTGATCAAATTTATCAACTTGAATATTGGTAAGTAATTATAAATTATTCTTATTTGCTACTACTTAGTTTAGTTGCTATCCTAATAGTATAAAAGAGGGAGATAATTTTAATATCGTAAATCGATGAGAGAAACGCTTCTTGATAATATGAATTACTAGCTGTTGCCCACGACTTCGTCCACGCGGACTTTGTTCACTCTGCACAGCTCCTCCCCCGTAGGTGATAACATGATAATATGTAGCCTATATGTTGACCCGACCTATAAGTAATATTCATGCAAAATTTGAAGTAAATCCATGCAGTAAGCTTTTTGAGTTTACCCCGGACATACATACAGACAAATAGACAAAAAATCTAAAAACTATATTTTTGGCTTCGATATCGATTGAAGATCACGCCCTAAGTATTTTTTAAAAAACATTTAATGTACAGTTTTGACTTTCCTACGACTTTATTATAGGTAAATAGATGATTGTAATTGGTGCTATTTATAACACTACTTGTGTGTGCTGTGTGAATAAATGCACATTCTATCGCATCGACTACGCCGTAGCAATACGAGGTAAACGATACAGAGTGAGCGCTAACTTAAGCACACGTGTTAAAAAGCTTTTACTAGCAACCAGTGTTCACAGCTAAATTTTCGTTACTGGCGGCTACTATTATTTTTCATCAGTACAATAAAATCTACAATGTAAAAGAAATAAGGTATATTTACTTATCTATACAAACAATAAAATCGTAGAAATATCAAAACTGTACATTGAATATATTTTTTAAAGAATACTTGGGACGTGATCTACAATCGATATCGAAGCCAAAAATATAAGTTTTTAGAATTTTTGTCTGTTTGTCTGTATATATGTCCCGGTACTCAAAAATTACTGCATAGATTTACTTCAAGTTTTGCATGAATATTAGTAACAGGTCGGATCAACATATAGATACATATTACCTACATATTATCACGCTATCAACTAAGGGGGAGAAGCTGTGCGGAGTAAACGAAGTCCGCGCGGACGAAGTCGTGGCCAACAGCTAGTAAAAAAATAAACCAGAAATTACTGGCGTAGGACGCCAAATATAATATAATAATAAAATACGTAAAACCACAAATATAATATAACCACAAATCGGTCCTTAAATACATTTAAAACAAGATTTTACCTGTTCAAATTTTATAAACAAACATCAAAGGTACATAATATTAATACAGAACGCTTTCAAGGCGAATTCCCTGCACATTAGCATTTATCTGGCATCTAAACTTTCGAGTTTGGTCGATAACCGAAGCGTGGGACGATTTCCGCAAATAATAACGCCCCCGGTGGTTTTCATTTTAAACTCTACTGTGCGGCAACTAAATTTGCAATTCCTTTTAAAACAAAGCTTTGCCGTACTTAAGCAAACTTTAGAAGTACTTATTTTTTTATTATGCGGCACGACTTTTACATTCTTTTCTAACTTTTGAAAGATGAATTTACATTACAAATTTTTGAAACGTACCATTTTGAAGACTGCGGTCACTAAGAATAGAATAATCAACAACAATTTTAGTTTAATTTATACTAGCCCCGCGATATTTACGCCTGCGTAAGTCCCGATCCCGCGGGAAAATTGGGATAAAATTTAGCCTACACACTAAGGAATAATGTAGATTTATTTGTATTGACTATTACTAAGTCTTCCTACAAAACAAACTTACAAAATTTTCTTCTTTATACTCCGTACTTAATATTACAAATGCGAAAGTAACTCTGTCTGTCTGTCTATCTCTTTTTCACGCCTTAACTGCTGAACCAATTTAGTCAACCGGGCACTTATCCAATCCTGGGCAACGTTATTTTAATCATAAAACTGAAAAAAAAAATGAGGTTTCGCTGTCTAAATATCTGTACATAGTAAGTACAGATATTTGAGCATTCGAATCTACAAGTTAAGAGCTTAAACGCGATATATCAGTAAGGTCAACACCAGTCAATGACTTTCGCACGAGATAATGACATCGCTTGATTTTAATGTCAACCAGGGTCAAATCGGGGAGTAAATCCGCATATAAATTAATTGAATGACTGATTACAACAAATAAGAAATTAATACGAACTAGTGATGACTCATTTTTGATTTGACTATAATGCATGAAAGTTTTATTCCAATTAATGTAATGAAATTGTAATTTTTACCCGATAGTGTCAGTTGGAGAGTAATGTTCATGTATGTGGTAGTCAATTCCTTTGGCTCACTCTAGAACACAAGGGCTTATAAAATTTTACCATAACATATTATACACTGCAGTGCTGTTCAATTTTGAGTTTTTTGGACGATTCATTATCATTTCAACGCTGTAGCGAATGTTAACGAAGTGGAACACGACTTCTACTTACCAAATATTCTCAAGTACGTAGTAAACTCTTTGGTCACTATAAAAATTCGTGGTTATACTATGACGAACTAGGTGTCCACAATCCACATATATTTTATCAAAACGGTTCTATCTCCCTTCAACTTGCGATGTGCATCGACGCGATAGTGAGATGCAGCTCAATCGCAGCAGAAAACTGGCAGAAGCCCGAAGATTCGGAAAATCAGCAAAGAAGTAAGCCAGAAACACCGCGACGACGCGAATCTTCGTCGAGATAAAAATTTACACCGCAATGCGACAGAAGAGTTATAATTACTTAGATTATTTTTTTACTGTACCTCAAGGTTTCTCAAAGTAGAGTACGTGTACTCCTTGGGATACGCCAGACAATTGTAAGGGGTTTGCGAAAGAATGTAAATAACAATTGCTGCGCATTAATAATATTTTTCATCATACCAGGACCGAAAGTTACAAAATTTTACACAACTGTATTTACTAATTTTTTATACACAAGTTTTTTTCTATGTATATTTTTCATGTAATTTTTATCATAATCAGAAAATTTCAACTCTTAGATCAATATTATTTTATTATTATTAAATTATAAGTTATTGCCGCGTGTATATAATAATATGAGTCTGAAATAACAACTTCACGGTTACCATGGTAATGAGTATTTCAAATAGGTAACGGGAAGAAAATTAAAACAAAAAAAGACCAAATTTTAAACTGTCATAAATTGTGAGCAGTCTGAAATATGCATCTTTCTTCCCGCAAACAAAAGAAGACATTCAAACTGGTATGATGAAATAAAATTAATCAAGCAGTAGTTTTGTTTTCGTGTTTGGAGATAGATGTGCAAAATGAAGATATGTAGGTGTATTATACTTACACAGATTTCCGAGGTGCATAACATCATATTACGGAAGTTTAAAGTGTAAACTCAAATATCAAAACTGCTCAAAGAAAATGTGTGTATAAGCTGGATCATTAACGAGCATTCTGTTACGGTAATATAGTTTCCACGAGCAAAAATTTTAGATAAAAATTTAAATGCAGATACTTATTTATCGCTATCACAAAAACAGCATTTTCATGCGTTTCCCGTACACTTTACGATATCTTTTGTATACATAAAAGTGAAAGGACAGATTCGCTCACTGAATAAACATGAAATATTATAGACCTGTACTTGTCTTTTAAATTTAAGCCTACTAACCAACAGATATTAGCGATTATACCTGTAGTATTTCTATAAAATTTGTGATTGTAATTTCTATAAAATTTCCTTAGATTAACGCCAACAGAAAAGCCATCTTCTGACAATGGTAAACCTGTGCTAGTACTGATTTGAATTTATAATGACGATGCAATAAAACCTCTCCTACGAGGAAATACGGCAGCATTAAGTTGTGGCAGCTCATAAATATACAGACTAGCGCATGTCTACGCAATGAACGCGATGAGTCATAGTTAGGGTTGCCATGCTGTTACTTTTGAAGGAATCAACCGCCTTTGATTTATCTATATACATATAATAAAATCGTAGGAAAGTCAAAACTGTACATTGAATATCTTTTCAAAAGAATACTTGGGGCGAGACCTACAATCGATATCGAAGCCAAAAATATAGTTTTTAGAATTTTTGTCTGTTTGTCTGTATGTCTGTTTATCTGTTTGTCTATATGTATGTCCGGGGTAAACTCAAAAAGTACTGCATGGATTTACTTCAAATTTTGTATGAATATGACTAATAGGTCAGGTCAACATATAGGCTACATATTATCATGCTATCACCTACAGAGGAGGGGCAGTGCGGGGTAAACGAACTCTGCGCGGACGGAGTCGCTGGCAACAGCTAGTATTTTATATTTTAATTATTAAATAATTTTGCAATTATACATACATGACAGTGGTACTGTTGTAAAATGGAAGTGTATAGATTTCCGCTAGCGCCATTCTATCGCTATCAGTTGTAGTGCAGTAAATTTTAGAATATTAGTACATGTTCCAAATAAAAGCGCAATAGCGGCAAGTTGTCGCTATCCAACTTGTTACATAAATATAAAGTAGGTAAAAGAGAAAAGCCCAGAAAAAGGAGCTCGAGGCAGCGGGGATCAATCGACTGACCTTTCCTAAAATTGTGAGAAAAAGGCACTGCAGCGATACTTGACAGACACTACTTTAAGTTAAGGTCGTAATAATTCGCCGTAAGCAACGTGTTGCATTTCACGGTTCTTTAAGGATAGCGATAAAGTCCAGCACAAAAATTGTTTAGATTCAAGAGTTCGAATCTACTGGATTTTAAATAGATCTTGTTTTGAAAAGACAAGTTCGCAGAGCTTCTTTCGCCGGATCTTCTCAGCGTGTGGTCGCGTTCCATCCGGTAGTCATTCTAAAATTATCGACTCGAACAAGTGCCTGTAAAGGTTTATTTGAATAAAGCATTTTTTATTTATTGAAATTTCTATAACGGGGAAATTACTCCAAAGTCAAATTGGGGAAGTAAAAAAGTATACAGGCTATCGTATGTCTACCTATTAAATGTGGTGAGTCATAATTAGGGTTGCCACTGTTATCGTAGTTAAATTAAAAACCGCCTAGATTTACTTGACTGATCACCAAGATTTTTTAAAGGTCTAACCTTAGACCAACAAAAAAATATACGCTCGTATCATGAGTCTAGTAATAGTAAAAAATAAAAAAAATAAAACAAATCGGAATTTCCCGAACCATTCCGAGATATCGCGTCCGTAAAAGGTGTCTATGTGTGTGTTGCTCTCATATTACTTGTATGTACATTGACTTCTGTTAGTCTCCAGTATTCTGTGGTTGTACCTTTTAAAAATATTTTAATTGTTAAACACATTTTAACAAACGTTACACTGCAAAAACTTTGCTATTTAGAATTTTTAAATTCAGTAAAGGTTCCGGTAAAAAATATTCATTCTGTATGAATGATATGATCCACATTAATGTGATTAATGATTATGTGCCCTTCGATGCATCACTAATCTTATTAACATCTGTTGTGATAACCTTGTTACCCACTAAGCTAAAATAACAGTATTACGGATACAGTACCAGTATATGTTGTTATACAAGCAAGCTGTTATTTCAATCGAAATTGAAAATATTCATCCTACCATGTCTCTTTAACTTTACAATTTTGAAGTGGGTAATTTTGTTAAAAAAATATGCAGATCTAGTTCCTATTAAATATGAATATTCAAGCAGACAAATTTAAGTAAAAAATGAGTTGTTTTCCAATCCAATGATTTATATAAGGAGTGTTTTTGTAGGTTACGTATCCGCTTTTTTATTATCGTACCATAACAAACAAGCCAATAATCTAAACATATAAATAAAACTTGGAAGTGTCTGTCTGTGATTTCAAACTTAGTTTTTTAAAGTGCAGTGTGTTATTTTACGATACTAATACCTAAACAACCATTTTAAAAATTTCCGTCTGTTCGCCTGTCATTCTGTGTTACGGGGTAATTTCTGGAACGGAAGAACCGATTTTGATGGAAATTTCACTGTAAGATAGAGGAGTTTGTAGGGCATGGACATAGGTTACTTTTTAGCCCAGTGAACAAAAAGAAGTAATGATTTTAAATCACGCTAACGAAGTCACGAGTAAATAATGAAAAAATGTAACTGGAATCTGGACTAATTACACGAATTGATCTAATTTCAAAGTAAACAAATTATTCTCTTATGATTTGGGTGTAAGTCAACCATACCAATACACACAGCAATAAATATAATTTGTGCTCGTCACACATTCTTATCCCTGTCGGGAAACATACCCGAGCTCCATTGATTGCGTAGAGGAATAACGTGATGCAAAGATACAGCCATCGCCTATGAACACCAAAGATGTTAATAGGGACGACAGACTTTGTGTCTGTCGTCCCTATTAACATCTTTGGTGACCCTATTAACTATTGAGAGAGGCGGGACGAATATGTAAAGCGGTAGTATTCAATTCCGGCGAGAAATATACAAACAACAAGACATTGTCGAGCTTCGCTTGAAGCAAAATTAGTCAGCTACTCATCGACAATGAAAATTTTCCGTAAATGGAAGAATTTTAAAGATCGGACTAGTGCGTATCTTGGTGTTTATTTATAATCTATATATTAATACGTGAAACAAAAACTTTGTACCCCGTTTTTGATGATTACGCGAACGAAGGAGGATGAAAATTGGCACAGTTTACACCATAAAGCACAACGCGGAAAACTAATATTTTTATATAATGCTAGCTGACCCAGCAAGCGTTGTTCTGCCTTTTTAACTACTCCTATTTTTTTTCTATATTTTCTCACTTTTTAAACCTTCCCTGGACTTCAACAATCAATTCAAAACCAAAATTAGCCAAATCCGTTCAGCCGTTCTCGAATTTTAGCGAGACTAACGAACAGCAATTGATTTTTATATAAAGTATCTTCACGCCCGTATCCCCGAAAGGGTAGGCAGAGGTACAACATGTGCACCCACGATTAGCCGAAGACACTTGGTCCCACTATGTGATAGGTGGCAAGCCTATCGCCAACCGGGTACTTTCCAATCCCGGGCAATGTTGTTTTAATCAGAAAACTGAAAAAACACATTTCTGAATTGCCCGACCCAGGAATCGAACCCGGGACCTCTGTGATCAACTCCGACACCGGACCACTACACCACAGAGGTGATTTTTATATATAAGAAGAAGAAGAAGATTAATAAGAAATATATTAAATTAATTAAAATAAACATTACGCACACTACTAATCATTTGACACACATCATTTACACACATAATTTATATACTATTTTGTATTTGGTTAATGTCTGTTGTCAAACTGAGGATATATTTTTTGTATAGTTTATCGTCGAATTTTGACCAGAAGGCAATCGCTAGTACATACAAAAAAACACTTTTCACTTCTCAATATTATTATTATATACACACACTAAAAACATATTTGATATTTACTATTAATAGGTAATTAATACGATTGAATGAGTGTAATACAATAACAAAATGTCTGGCACGTCTAGAGCATCCCTGAAATTGTTCACGGCAACCCTGACGCCGGTGAACTATACGATAAACTACGATATGACAGGGTATGTTTGTATGGGCGTGTCTCGTAATGAAAGTCAAACACGCGATCCCCCGCCCTGAAGAGCCCGCAAATGTTATTAATATCCACGTTTTACAGATCGAACTCCTATCACGTAACGGTCAGGTATTTAGTTCGTTGACAAAAATTACATTTAGTCAATAGGAAAAAACGTAAACCGGTTGTGCACGATGAGAATTTGATGATGATGAGACTGATTTATGAATTGGCAACACTATTGACCATATAATATTTTGTACCATGCTACCTTCCATAATTAAAAGTACGACAGCACAATAGTTAACATTCAGTCCTCGTTACATTTGCTCGGAAGGAGGTGGGAAATGATCCCACTACCTTCCAACCTCGTAGTGACTTGCCTTACGTTGTTATACATAGGACAATTTTTTGTTCTTTACTCAGAGAGTAAGAGAGAGAGACAATTTAAATTAAATAGAGAGTGAACAGCTGAAAAACAAACAATCAAGCTGCGAAATCTAAGAAAGTAACAAAGTTCCGCGATTCTAATACATTCCGCCTTTAAGTCTATAAAATAAATCTATACATCTATCTAAAGTTCTTAACATATAAATAGAATTAGTTTCTGTCTGTGATTTCAAAGTAACTAATTTTTTTCAAGTGCAATGTGTTTATTTTCACGATTTCAAAGTAACAAAGTTCCGCGATTCTAATACATTCCGCCTAAGTCTATAAAATCTATATATCTATCTAAAGTTCTAAACATATAAATAAAATTGAAGTGTCGTCTGTGATTTCAAAATAACTAAATTTTTTCAAGTGCAATGTGTTTAATTTCACGATATTAATACCTAAAAGACCATATTTTTTAATTTCTGTTTGTGCGGGGTAATCTATGGAACGGCTAGACCGATTTTGATAAAACTTTCACTGAAAGATGGAGGAGTATATTATAGGGCACGACATAGGCTACGTTTTACCCGAGTAAGCAAAAGGAAGTAATAAAGATTGTAGATCACGTGAACGAAGTCGCGAGTCATAGCTAGATAGGTAATAATATATTACAAACATCAAAGATTTTACTGAAACATACGTATACCTAATTTGGACAGCGTTTTCTCCTATTGAATGATCTGATATGCACGATAAATTTTCTCGAACACGGCTGGTATTAATCTAAATTTACAAATGAATGCTTAGAATAAATAAATTTACACGCGTAGGCGTGTCTACAACGCTGTGAGGGTTTGATGTGAGCAAATTACATTACATAATTAAATTATAAGCGTGCTATACATATATGTAGCTGAGCCTATAAAATTATATATCTTATTTATAACGTGCTCTCTGGATGAAGACACTTTCTTTTAAAGGATTTTAACTTGTTGACGAGCTGACAAAACCTAATTTGTTGAAATTAATATTATTTAAGCAGTTTTTAAGAAAATTTATTTGTTATAGCACATCGCAAAAAATATATGTTAATATTCATCATATTGTTACGTACTCGGGTTCGCAATTGTAAGAAAACACCACTTATATTAAATCCGTGTATTTACACAATACAACACAACGTAATACTAAATACACTCTACACAATAGAACACTTGCTGTACTATCACTGAACTTAGAACACTACACAAACAAACACTTCTCGCTTCGCACTAGTCACTTGATGTATCGTTCTCGATCGCTTGATAAAAACTGACTTGTGTTTGTCAACATCTCTGTATTTATAGGCAGGGGAAAGCCCTAGCTGGATCCAGAAAAATCTAAACGTATCGGGAAACAATGAATCACTTCTTATCGTAAACATGTTATGAGTCATAAATCCTAGTACACGCTACTTTCAACCTTATGCTATATCCTACAAAGTCCATTATGGCATAGCCCCGGTCAACTATTTGTTTGTCAATAGGAGTTTTCTAGATAGTGAGCGCGCCCGCGCTCCAATTCTACACGCTTCTAGATTATTCGTAACACTACCCCCCTCTTAGTTATGTTCGTCCCGAACATCATTACTTCCATTGTAGATAGCTAATCGATCAACATGAACAATCTTCATGGTCCCTCTTGGTTGCTTCTGCACTCGGTAGGTTACGTCATTGATCCGTGTGATTACTTTGTATGGCCCATCCCAACGTCGCTGTAACTTAGGTGATTTTCCTTTTCGTCGAACCGGATTATGCAGCCAAACAAGAGATCCTTCCTGAAAACCTCGATGATTGGCGTTTCGGTCGTATCTGGTCTTCATCCGCTGACTTGATTCCAATGCGTTTTCACTTATTAACGAGTGTATATCGCGTAACCTCTCACGAATGTCTTCAACATGTTCCGGTATACTTAATTGGGTCTCTGCATTCGGTGGCGGGCCTCCAGTCATTAAGTCTGCTGGTATACGTAACTGTCTGCCGAAGTTGGCATAGGCTGGCGTCACTTTTATGCTTTCATGTTCCGCTGTTCGGTAAGCCAGTAAGAACAGAGGTATGTATTTATCCCAGTCCTTTTGGTGATCTTCTACCAGCTTGGCTAAGTGTCTTTCCAAAGTTTGGTTAAATCGTTCGACCATTCCATCAGATTGCGGGTGATAAGGCGTAGTTCTTGTTTTGTACACTCCTAATAATTTACACATTTCCTGGAATACATAAGATTCAAAGTTTCTGCCTTGATCGGAATGAATCTCCAGCGGAACGCCAAATCTGCATATCACCTCATTGACTAATTTCTCAGCAACCGTCGTGGCTTCCTGATTAGGGATTGCGAACACCTCCGGCCATTTCGTGAAGTAATCCATCACGACCATAAAATACTTGTTTCTGTTATCTGTCTTAGGAAATGGCCCAGCCACGTCAATCGCTATCCTTTCCCAGGGGGCTCCCACGTTGTATAGTCTAAGGTTGCCTCGGCTTCTAACCTGCGGACCTTTCACTGCTGAGCATGACGTACATTTTCGGCACCAATTCTCGACATCTTCTCGGCAATTCAACCAGTAAAAACGCTCTCGTACCTTTACCAATGTTCGTCGTACTCCAAGATGTCCCCCAGAAACCCCATCATGCAGCTCACGTAGTACGTCCTTGATAAGTTTTCTTGGTACGACCAACTGTAGATGATGTTCTCTTCCTGAAGGTTTTTCCCATTTGCGGTACAGTAAGCCGTTTTGCAACACAAGGCTTTCCCACTGCGCGCAATAACTTTTCGTAATAGCGCTGAAGGGAGCCAGCTCCTGCCATTCGGGCTTTCCCGTGTCTTGCTTCTTCCAATCTATTAGAGGCCGCAAATCTCTATCTTCGTACTGGGCCTCACGCATCTCATCAGTTTCCCACCTGTCATAGTAGGCTTAGCTCGCAGTACTTGAACCCTTTCCTTCGTCTCCATCCTTACACAATGTTTACAATCTTCCGCACAAGGTCGTCGTGATAACGCATCTGCATTCGAGTGGGACCTTCCACTGCGGTGTTCTATGTTAAAGTCAAACTCTTGCAATTGCTCAATCCAGCGAGCCACTTGGCCTTCCGAGTCCTTGAATTGTAACAACCACTTCAAAGCAGCATGGTCGGTACGCAGCTTGAAGGGTCGCCCAATCAGATACTTCTTGAAGTGTCGAAGAGTCTTTACTACTGCCAATAGTTCTCTTCTTGTAACACAATAGTTTCGTTCCGGCCGCGATAATGATTTGCTGAAGTAAGCTATCACAACTTCTTGATCGCCTTGCTTCTGTGATAATATACCACCAATGGCAGTATTACTTGCATCTGTGTCTACGATGAACTGTCCTTTCCGATCAGGATAGCCCAAAATTGGTGACTCACACAACCGCTTCTTAAGTTCATCGAAAGCTTGTTGACACATGTCATTCCAATCGAAACTCTTCTTTTCTTCAGTGAGTCTATGCAGCGGTTTTGCTATTTCAGCAAATCCCTTCACAAAACGTCTGTAGTAAGAGCATAGTCCTAAAAATGCACGAACTTCGGTCTTGTCTCTGGGTGTTGGCCACTTCTGTACTGCACTAACCTTTTCAGGATCTGTCTGTACGCCGTTTTGTGATATCACGTGACCCAGATAGTTGACTTCCTTTTGAAATAAGTGACACTTCTTTGGGTTCAACTTTAGCCCTGCAGCTTGTATTTTATTAAAAATCCTTTCCAGTTGGTACATATGATGTTGAAAATCTTTTCCTATGACTATTACGTCATCTAAATACACTAAGCAGGCATCGCCTACAAGTCCTGCTAGAACACATTCCATTAATCTTTCAAAAGTCGCCGGCGCATTGCATAATCCAAACGGCATCACTTTAAATTGCCATAATCCTTGTCCTGTGAAGAATGCTGTCTTCTCTTTATCATTAGGGCTAAGTTCAACCTGCCAGTACCCAGATTTTAAATCTAAAGTTGAGAACCAAGACATGCCTGCCAGAGTGTCCAAAGTGTCATCTATCCGAGGTAGTGGGTAACTGTCCTTTTTGGTGACTTCATTGAGCCGACGATAGTCGATGCAGAAACGTGTAGACCCATCTTTCTTCTTAACCAACACTACAGGAGAGCACCATGGACTAGACGATT
The DNA here is from genome assembly GCA_036924255.1 of Apodemia mormo. Taxonomy (NCBI): domain Eukaryota; kingdom Metazoa; phylum Arthropoda; class Insecta; order Lepidoptera; family Riodinidae; genus Apodemia; species Apodemia mormo. Next base: position 40,910,902 of record JAUPFN010000002.1, read on the forward strand.
GCTCTATAACTCCGCTTCTTCTCATTTCATCTATCATCTCCTGTACCTCCTTCTCTTTGGATATAGGGACACGTCTAGCTTTCTGCTTTATAGGCTGCGCATTTCCAGTGTCAATCTTATGTTTGACTACAGATGTTCTGCCTATATCTCTATCAGTCTTAGAAAAAATGTTGGCATAACGTGAAAGTAGATCCTTAGCCTGCTGTCGTTGTGACGTGGTAAGGTAGCTGCACTTGTTCACCAAATCCTTGAGTTCCTGTGGTACATCTCTTGATGCTGTACTTCCTGTCAATGTCAGTTTCCTTAACGTCATAACTTCATCACTTTGTCCTACAACATCGCCTGCTTTAAGCACTACATCACTGTCACTCAGGTTGACTATCTGCACCGCTGCCAAGCCCTTGTCACATACTAAACTTCGGCCCGTAATACAGTGTGGAATTGCTCCATTGTCCTCAATTAACACACTCCTATTACCCCGGCCTTTGTAACTGGCTGGTAAGTTCACGCGTACCAATGTCTTCGATCTTGAAGGTAAGATGGTTCTTCTGGCCACTGTTACCTTTCCTTTTGATCCCCCATCCATGAAAATTTCTACTAGCCCACATACGAAAACTCCTGTCTTGCAATCAATCTTGCAGGCATTCTTCTTCATGAAGTCTAAACCAAGTACACAGTCATCCATAATATCGGCCACTACGACGTCGTGAGTGTAATACTCATCGCCTATTTGCATCACTACAGAGGCTTCACCGAAGACGGGTATTGGCTGACCTGTGACAGAACGAAGCTTGCTTTTCCCAAAATTCCTCAATCTCAGGTTGCCATTGTCAGCTACTTCTGGTCGCACCACAGTTCGTGTAGCTCCAGTGTCCAACGTTAAGCTGCAGTTCTTGCCATTAATCACTCCCTTAATGGATAAACTGTTGCCGTCGCACACCTGGGATATGACAACTTTTGGGGCTGTTTCTCGTCCAGCCAGCACCTGCCGTTTGCTCCTAGCTGTTACTCGTTTCTCTGCTGGTTCAACAGGCTGTTTGACGTGCCTGCTCTCTTCAGCTGCTGAGTTTCCTCCCGCTTGCTGTCGCCAATTCATGGAACCTGTAGCCATAGGTTTGGCTGGGCAGCTAATTCTAATGTGCCCACGTCCACCGCAGGCGTAGCACATGGGGCCCAGTCTCCTAGGTTCCACTTCCTTTGTTTGAGCCACAACTTCTGTAACCTCACGTACTTTATGTGCTCGAGGTTCGTGGCGAACAGCTTCTACCTCCAGCGCATGAGCCAAAGCCTCCTTCATTGTCACGTGGTGCTGAAGGCGAACAGCAGCACGCACTTCTAGGTCTCTAATTCCATCAATAAACGCCTGGACGATGTGGTTATTAACTGTGTTAGCGTCGGTTGAAGGATACGCCTTCCTTACAAGCTTCTCAATTTCCACGGCCCATTGTTGAAGTCCCTCGCCGCTTCTCTGTACACGGTCCTTTAATTGGGCACGGAACACATGCTCCAAGTGACGCTCACCGTAGCGAGCTTCCAATGCCTCCATCAAATCAGCGAACTGATACTCTTTAGGCATTGCATCCAACACAGAGAGCGCCTGTCCCCGTAACGCCGTGCTCAGGGCTGTAAGGCAATGTTCGTCCGTCCAACCACTGGCCTTCGCCGCTATTTCAAATTGAGTCCGGTACGCACTCCATGACGTAAGACCGTCATAAGTACGTACCTTTACCCGAGGACCCACCTGATGAGAGCAGCTTGTAATGGCAGCACCCGACTTAACTCCCGTGATCTTGATTTTCATGACCTCTCTTTCCAGTTGGTCCACGTTTTCACTTAGTTTGTCGCAGCTGGCCTCTAAGTGATCAACCCTCTTCTCAACACCCTTCATGTCACGCTTGACGAGGCCCACGTCGCTTTTAAGCTGGTCTTGCTGTGCCAAGATAACAGTCAATTTATCATCAAAACCAGATAAATGTTCCTTGATCTGGTCCCGTAGCTGCTGTTGTTGCTGTTGCTGTTCCTGTCGCTGTTGCTGAATAGCTGCCAGTATGACAGAAAGATCAGCAGGGGCTGAGCTCGATGCTAACGACGTGCTGGCAACACTTGCGGGTTCCTCGGCTGCACGCATCTCAGTGTCCTCTGACACCCTCTGTGTCTCGGCTTGAGACCTGGTGGTAACACCTTCCTTCGGAATAAGTGGCATTTTACAATTTCACTTCCGACACCAGTTGTTACGTACTCGGGTTCGCAATTGTAAGAAAACACCACTTATATTAAATCCGTGTATTTACACAATACAACACAACGTAATACTAAATACACTCTACACAATAGAACACTTGCTGTACTATCACTGAACTTAGAACACTACACAAACAAACACTTCTCGCTTCGCACTAGTCACTTGATGTATCGTTCTCGATCGCTTGATAAAAACTGACTTGTGTTTGTCAACATCTCTGTATTTATAGGCAGGGGAAAGCCCTAGCTGGATCCAGAAAAATCTAAACGTATCGGGAAACAATGAATCACTTCTTATCGTAAACATGTTATGAGTCATAAATCCTAGTACACGCTACTTTCAACCTTATGCTATATCCTACAAAGTCCATTATGGCATAGCCCCGGTCAACTATTTGTTTGTCAATAGGAGTTTTCTAGATAGTGAGCGCGCCCGCGCTCCAATTCTACACGCTTCTAGATTATTCGTAACAATATGTACATAAACTCGATACATATTGAACAAAATTAGGTCGATAGAAAAAAATTGCGAAGGTTGGCCTAAAATCATCATTAAACGGTTCTATATCTTTATATACCTAAACCGCTAGCGAATCACATTTGACAAATAATATACACTTTTTATTTCAATTTTATTTACTAGCTGTTGCCCACGGCTTCGTCCGCGCGGACTTCGTTTACTCCGCACAGCTCCTCCCCCGTAGGTGATAGCGTGATAATATGTAGCCTATATGTTGACCCGACCTATTAGTAATATTCATGCAAAATTTGAAGTAAATCCATGTAGTACTTTTGAGTTTACCCAGGACATACATACAGACAAACAGATAAACAGACAAACAGACAAAAATTCTAAAAACTATATTTTTGGCTTTGATATCGATTGTAGATTACGCCCCAAGTATTCTTTTAAAAAAATATTCAATGTACAGTTTTGACTTTCCTATGATTTTATTATATTGTTACGTACTCGGGTTCGCAATTGTAAAAAAACACCACTTATATTAAATCCGTGTATTTACACAATACAACACAACGTAATACTAAATACACTCTACACAATAGAACACTTGCTGTACTATCACTGAACTTAGAACACTACACAAACAAACACTTCTCACTTCGCACTTGTCACTTGATGTATCGCTCTCGATCGCTTGATAAAAACTGACTCGTGTTTGTCAACATCTCTGTATTTATAGGCAGGGGAAAGCCCTAGCTGGATCCAGAAAAGTCTAAATGTATCGGGAAACAATGAATCACTTCTTATCGTAAACATGTTATGAGTCATAAATCCTAGTACACGCTACTTTCAACCTTATGCCATATCCCACAAAGTCCATTATGGCATAGCCCCGGTCAACTATTTGTTTGTCAACAGGAGTTTTCTAGATAAATAGCGCGCGCGCGCTCCAATTCTACACGCTTCTAGATTATTCGTAACACTACCCCCCTCTTAGTTATGTTCGTCCCGAACATCATTACTTCCATTGTAGATAGTTAATCGATCAACATGAACAATCTTCATAGTCCCTCTTGGTTGCTTCTGCACTCGGTAGGTTACGTCATTGATCCGTGTGATTACTTTGTATGGCCCATCCCAACGTCGCTGTAACTTAGGTGATTTTCCTTTTCGTCGAACCGGATTATGTAGCCAAACAAGAGATCCTTCCTGAAAACCTCGATGATTGGAGTTTCGGTCGTATCTGGTCTTCATCCGCTGACTCGATTCCAATGCGTTTTCACTTATTAACGAGTGTATATCGCGTAACCTCTCACGAATGTCTTCAACATGTTCCGGTATACTTAATTGGGTCTCTGCATTCGGTGGCGGGCCTCCAGTCATTAAGTCTGCTGGTATACGCAACTGTCTGCCGAAGTTGGCATAGGCTGGCGTCACTTTTATGCTTTCGTGTTCCGCTGTTCGGTAAGCCAGTAAGAACAGAGGTATGTATTTATCCCAGTCCTTTTGGTGATCTTCTACCAGCTTGGCTAAGTGTTTTTCTAAAGTTTGGTTAAATCGTTCGACCATTCCATCAGATTGCGGGTGATAAGGTGTAGTTCTTGTTTTGTACACTCCTAATAATTTACACATTTCCTGGAATACATTAGATTCAAAGTTTCTGCCTTGGTCTGAATGAATCTCCAGCGGAACGCCAAATCTGCATATTACCTCATTGACTAATTTCTCAGCAACCGTTGTGGCTTCCTGATTAGGGATTGCGAACACCTCCGGCCATTTCGTGAAGTAATCCATCACGACCATAAAATACTTGTTTCCGTTATCTGTCTTAGGAAATGGTCCAGCCACGTCAATCGCTATCCTTTCCCAGGGGGCTCCCACGTTGTATAGTCTAAGGTTGCCTCGGCTTCTGACCTGCGGACCTTTCACTGCTGAGCATGACGTACATTTTCGGCACCAATTCTCGACATCTTCTCGGCAATTCAACCAGTAAAAACACTCTCGTACCTTTACCAATGTTCGTCGTACTCCAAGATGTCCCCCAGAAACCCCATCATGCAACTCACGTAGTACGTCCTTGATAAGTTTTCTTGGCACGACCAACTGTAGATGATGTTCTCTTCCTGAAGGCTTTTCCCATTTTCTGTACAGTAAGCCGTTTTGCAACACAAGACTTTCCCACTGCGCCCAATAACTTTTCGTAATGGCGCTGAAGGGAGCCAGCTCTTGCCATTCCGGTTTTCCCGTGTCTTGTTTCATCCAATCTATTAGAGGCCGCAAATCTCTATCTTCATACTGGGCCTTACGCATCTCATCAGTTTCCCACCTGTCATCTGTAGACTTAGCTCGCAAGACTTGAATCCTTTCCTTCGTCTCCATCCTTACACAATGTTTACAATCTTCCGCACAAGGTCGTCGTGATAATGCATCTGCATTCGAGTGAGACCTTCCACTGCGATGTTCTATGTTAAAGTCAAACTCTTGCAATTGCTCAATCCAGCGAGCTACTTGGCCTTCCGGGTCTTTGAATTGTAGCAACCACTTCAAAGCAGCATGGTCGGTACGCAGCTTGAAGGGTCGCCCAATCAGATACTTCTTGAAGTGTCGAAGAGTCTTCACTACTGCCAATAGTTCTCTCCTTGTAACACAATAGTTTCGTTCCGGCCGCGACAACGATTTGCTGAAGTAGGCTATCACAACTTCTTGATCACCTTGCTTCTGTGATAAGATACCACCAATGGCAGTGTTACTTGCATCCGTGTCTACGATGAACTGCCCTTTCCGATCAGGATAGCCCAAAATTGGTGACTCACACAACCGCTTCTTAAGTTCATCGAAAGCTTGTTGACACATGTCATTCCAATCGAAACTCTTCTTTTCTTCAGTGAGTCTATGCAGCGGTTTTGCTATTTCAGCAAATCCCTTCACAAAACGTCTATAGTAAGAGCATAGTCCTAGAAATGCGCGAACTTCGGTCTTGTCTCTGGGTGTTGGCCACTTCTGTACTGCACTAACCTTTTCAGGATCTGTCTGTACGCCATTTTGTGATATCACGTGACCCAGATAGTTGACTTCCTTTCGAAATAAGTGACACTTCTTTGGGTTCAACTTTAGCCCTGCAGCCTGTATTTTATTAAAAATCCTTTCCAGTTGGTGCAGATGATGCTGAAAATCTTTTCCTATGACTATTACGTCATCTAAATACACTAAGCAGGCATCGCCTACAAGTCCTGCTAGAACACATTCCATTAATCTTTCAAAAGTCGCCGGTGCATTGCATAATCCAAACGGCATCACTTTAAATTGCCATAATCCTTGTCCTGTGGAGAATGCTGTCTTCTCTTTGTCATTAGGGCTAAGTTCAACCTGCCAGTACCCAGATTTTAAATCTAAAGTTGAGAATCAAGACATGCCTGCCAGAGTGTCCAAAGTGTCATCTATTCGTGGCAATGGGTAGTTGTCTTTTTTGGTGACTTCATTGAGCCGACGATAGTCGATGCAGAAACGTGTAGACCCGTCTTTCTTCTTGACCAACACTACAGGAGAGCACCATGGACTAGAAGATTGCTCTATAACTCCGTTCCTTCTCATTTCATCTATCATCTCCTGTACCTCCTTTTCTTTGGCTATTGGGACACGTCTAGCTTACTGCTTTATAGGCTGCGCGTTTCCAGTGTCAATCTTATGTTTGACTATAGATGTTCTGCCTATATCTCTATCAGTCTTAGAGAAAATGTTGGCATAACGTGAAAGTAGATCCTTAGCCTGCTGCCGTTGTGACGCGGTAAGGCAGCACTTGTTCACCAAATCCTTGAGTTCCTGTGGTACGTCTCTTGATGCTGTACTTCCTGTCGATGTCAGTTTTCATAACGTCATAATTTCATCACTTTGTCCTACAACATCACCTGCTTTAAGCACCACATCACTGTCACTCAAGTTGACTACCTGCACCGCTGCCAAGCCCTTGTCACAAACCAAACTCCGGCCTGTAATACAGTGTGGAATTGCTCCATTGTCTTCAATTAACACACTCCTATTACCCCGGCCCTTGTAACTGGTTGGTAACTTCACGCGTCCCGATGTCTTCGATCTTGAAGGTAAGATGGTTCTTCTAGCCACTGTTACCTTTCCTTTTGATCCCCCATCCATGAAAATTTCTACTAGCCCACATACGAAAACTCCTGTCTTGCAATCAATCTTGCAGGCATTCTTCTTCATGAAGTCTAAACCAAGTACACAGTCATCCATAATATCGGCCACTACGACGTCGTGAGTGTAATACTCGTCGCCTATTTGCATCACTACAGATGCTTCACCGAAGACGGGTATTGGCTGACCTGTGACAGACAGAAGCTTGCTTTTCCCGAAATTCCTCAATCTCAGGTTGCCTTTGTCAGCTATTTCTGGTCGCACCACAGTTCGCGTAGCTCCAGTGTCCAGCGTTAAGCTGCAGTTCTTGCCATTAATCAGTCCCTTAATGGATAAACTGTTGCCGTCGCACACCTGGGATATGACAACTTTTGGGGCTGTTTTTCGATCAGCCAGCACCCGCCCCTTGATCCTGGCTGTTACTCGTTTCCCTGGGCTGGATTAACAGGCTGGTTGACCTGCCTGTTCTCTTCAGCTACTGAGGTTCCTGCCTCTTGCCGTCGCCAATTCATTGCTCTTGTAGACTTGCCGGGACAGTTAATCCGGATGTGCCCATGTTTACCGCAGGCATAGCACATGGGGCCCAATCTTCTAGGTTCCACTTCCTTTGATTGAGCCACAACTTCTGTAACCTCGCGTACCTTATGTGCTCGAGGTTCGTGGCGAACAGCTTCAACCTCCAGCGCATGAGCCAAAGCCTCCTTCATTGTCACGTGGTGCTGAAGGCGAACAGCAGCACGCACTTCCAGGTCTCTAATTCCATCAATAAACGCCTGGACGATGGTGTTATTAACAGTGTTAGCGTCGGCTGAAGGATACGCCTTCCTTACAAGCTTCTCAATTTCGACGGCCCATTGTTGAAGTCCCTCGCCGCTCCTCTGTACACGGTCCTTTAATTGGGTACGGAAAACATGCTCCAAGTGACGCTCACCGTAGCGAGCTTCCAATGCCTCCATCAAATCAGTGAACTGATACTCTTTAGGCATTGCATCCAACACAGAGAGCGCCTGTCCCCGTAATGCCGTGCTCAGAGCTGTTAGGCAATGTTCATCTGTCCAACCACTGGCCTTCGCTGCTATTTCAAACTGAGTGCGGTACGCACTCCATGATGTAAGACCATCATAAGTGGGAACCTTTACCCGAGGACCCACCTGGTGAGAGCAGCTTGTAATGGCAGCACCCGACTTAACTCCCGTGATCTTCATTTTCATGACCTCCCTTTCCAGTTGGTCCATGTTTTTACTTATTTTGTCGCAGCTGGCCTCCAAGTGGTCAACCCTCTTCTCAACACCCTTCATGTCGCGCTTGACGAGGCCCACATCACTTTTTAACTGGTCTTGCTGCGCCAAAATAACAGTCAATTTATCGTCAAAACCAGATAAATGTTCCTTGAGCTGTTGCTGTTGCTCGTGTAGTTGTTCCCGTAGCTTTTCTTGTTGTTGTTCCTGAAGCTTTAATTGTCGCTCTTCCTGTAACTGTTGATGTTGCTGAAGTTGTTGCTGAATAGCGGCCAGTACGACAGAAAGATCAGTAGGCGCTGCGCTCGACGATAGTGACGTGCTGGCAACACTTGCGGGTTCCTCGACTGCACGCATCTCAGTGTGCTCTGACACCCTCTGTGTCTCCGCCTGAGACCTGGTGGTAACACCTTCCTTCGGAATAAGTGGCATTTCACAATTTCACTTCCGACACCAGTTGTTACGTACTCGGGTTCGCAATTGTAAAAAAACACCACTTATATTAAATCCGTGTATTTACACAATACAACACAACGTAATACTAAATACACTCTACACAATAGAATACTTGCTGTACTATCACTGAACTTAGAACACTACACAAACAAACACTTCTCACTTCGCACTTGTCACTTGATGTATCGCTCTCGATCGCTTGATAAAAACTGACTCGTGTTTGTCAACATCTCTGTATTTATAGGCAGGGGAAAGCCCTAGCTGGATCCAGAAAAGTCTAAATGTATCGGGAAACAATGAATCACTTCTTATCGTAAACATGTTATGAGTCATAAATCCTAGTACACGCTACTTTCAACCTTATGCCATATCCCACAAAGTCCATTATGGCATAGCCCCGGTCAACTATTTGTTTGTCAACAGGAGTTTTCTAGATAAATAGCGCGCGCGCTCCAATTCTACACGGTTCTAGATTATTCGTAACAATATGTATATAGATTATAAGACCTGGCCGCCCGCCCAGTCACACTTATAGTGGGCTCTCGTTTACTTCGATAGAAAGAGTCCGCGATTTTGGTGGTGACAGCGATTTGAGACCTATCATATTACGTATAAACATAATCTATACTAATCTATACTAATATTAGCTACTACTAATAATCTATACTAGTATTATATATGTTTAAACAGCCACGCGGTATAAATCTAGCTTTTGGTAGAATAGTAGAATTCCATAACGTCTCGGCCGGGTTTACAGGCGGGCCACACTGTTTCAAACAAGCTTCCAACAGGGGTCACCTTGGTGGGAGGCTTTTGGAGTTCACGGTTAATGCTTGCGTCCACACTGGTTTACAACAAGGCTCCCACCTCAGTATGTTTTCGATTCTTTGGAATCACGTATTGCAATATAACTCCTTACCTATCTTAACTTCAAAAAGTTGGCGTAGCAATAGCACTTGTATACGCAACTATAAAAAAGGAAAAAAGAAAAGAATATAACAATCTCTATTAATATTATAAATGCGAAAGTTTGTATGTTTGGATGGAAGTATATTTGGATGGATGGATGTTTGTTACCCAATCACGCAAAAACTACGGAACGGATTTGAATGAAATTTGGTGGACGATGATCGGGAATACTTTTTATCTCGGAAAAATTAACTGATCCGCGGAATTCACCAAAAACTTTTTTGATGCAGTGGGCTGCACGCTGCAGCTAGTAATAAATATTTCTGGTCAATTTTAAACGTATATATCTAAACCCTCGTCGTCTCTGTGGTCTAGTGGTCCGGTGTCGGAGTTGAGTCCACATGAAGTCCTGGTTTCCTAGGTCAAGTAATTCAAAAAAATGTGTTTTTTCAGTTTTCTGAATAAAAACGTCGCCCGGGATTGGAAAGTGCCCGGTGGGCGATAGTCTTACCACCTATCACATTGTGGGACCAAATATCTTCGGCTAATCGTGGGTGCACGTGTTGTACCTCTGCCTAACCTTTCGGGAATACGGGCGTGAAGATACTTTTTTTTATCTACCGCCAAAGTAAGCAAATTATTTTCTTGTGATATATATGGATATTAATACATGGAAATACATGTTATATAAATACTCAAATATATTTAATAAACACCCAAACCGAGAAATACAAACACATGCCCATCACAAAAATGATTGCCCCTGTCGAGAATCGGACCCGAGGCCCATTGATTGCGTAGTCAGGGTCGCTAACCATTCGACCAACGGGGCGGTCAAATATAAATGAAAATTTTCGTTAAAAACTAAAAAGTCTCTCGAAATACGTTAATATCCACGAGATCGGAAAAATCTAATCTATGAAGCAAAATTATACATGTGGTGCCATCTGTATTTGCAATAAGAAAACATTTGTACCCATTCCTTGCCTTGAGATAAATCTCTATTTAGGTATGTTACAAAGTACTCTGTGGTTGCCGCTGGACCTGGAAATTGCCTTTGTGTAGTTTACAACTAGCGTTTACTTTACACTGCGGAATACGTGTTTGCAATAGCGGCTTGTACTATTACGGCGGCATCCATACCCGGTTTAAAGCCGAGCCACACTGTTGGAAACAAGCCTTCCACATGGGTCCCTACCGGCGGTTTAAAACAGTGTAAATAATTGTTTGCAACAAAAATTCATCTGAACTCCACAAGCCTCCCACCAAGGTTACCTGTGTTGGAAGCTTGTTTCCAAAAGTGTGGCTCGGCTATTACAACGTGTCCGTCCAGATATTACAAAGGTCAAACGAATTTTTGTTGCAAACAAGTGTTTACACTGTTGTAAACCGCCGGTGGAGACCGATGTAAGGGCTTATTTAAAACAGTCTTGCCGGCGTTTTAGTACCAGTTTATAATAATATAGTAATCTATTCTTGCCGCGACACCGTCAGTACTTTTCACTGTCGTGTTCCACACTGAAGGGTAATCTAGTATTCTTATGCAAGTGTGCTATTGAGTGGTTAGCCACCCTAACTGCGTATGCAATGGGGCTCGGGATAGAATGTTCCCGACAGGGACAAGCATTTGTGTGATATGAAAAGATATTGTTACGAATAATCTAGAAGCGTGTGAAATTGGAGCGCGCGCGCGCTAATTTTCTAGAAATAAAGGAAAGAGATAGCTACTCCTATTGACAACAAATAGTTCACCTGGGCTATGCCATAATGGACTTTGTGGGATATGGCATAAGGTTGAAAATAGCGTGTACTAGGATTTATGACTCATAACATGTTTACGATAAGAAGTGATTCATTGTTTCCCGATACATTTAGATTTTTCTGGATTCAGCTAGGTCTTTCCCCTGCCTATAAATACAGAGATGTTGACAAACACGGGGCAGTTTTTATCAAGCGATCGAGAGCGATACATCAAGTGAACAGTACGAAGTGAGAAGTGTCTTATTGTGTAGTGTTCTAAGTGATAGTACAGCAAGTGAATATTGTGTAAAGGGTATTTTAGTATTACGTTGTGTTGTATTGTGTAAATACACGGATTAAATATAAGTGGTGTTTTTCTACAATTGCGAACCCGAGTACGTAACAATATGTTTGTATTTCTGAGTTTGGATGTTTACTAAATATATTTGAGTATGTATATAAGTATTTTTAAGAATCAATATCTTTCTCTAACACCCATATTACATTAGTTATATGAATTCGAGAATTTGTGTAGCAAACCTTTATTTTTTGTTTATCATTTTTCCCCCGTGTTGGTCCCGGGCTCCTTTGAAGAATAGGCCAACTGCCGTTCTGCCAGACAGGTCGTAAAAGGCGACTGAGTGGCTATTTGCGTCACTACCATCGTGACTACTAGGTGCTCGACCGGGTTTGGTACCACCGCCTTACCTATTCCTGCCGCAATAGCGTCAGTGGTGGTCACTGTTTGGAGGGTAAGTTAGCCGGTAAACTTATGCATGTGGCATTAGACCTCGCCACAAGATAGCAACGCACCATTAACATCTTTGGTGTCTATTCCATCAGGAGACCCATCTGTTTGTTTGCTATCTTATGATATAAAAAAAAACTAGCCACATGGATATACACATCACTGACACGCACTATTAACATATTTGGAGTCTTAGGGCGGTTGTTATCTCCTTCCATCAGAGAGCCATCTGCTTGTTTGCCATTCAATGATATCTGTATAATATGTGAAGGGAAAACCTTGGACCCTTTTTAAGACAATTTCGGTATGAAATTTGGCATAGTTCATGTTTATGTTGTGGAGGACTGCAACATATTTTTTAATAAAAAGCATAGGATATATTATATTGAAATAATAAAAATAAACATTACACACACTACATTCGTGTGACATACATGACATTATACACACATGCATAGAAACTATTTACGGATGTCAGTTGTCAAACTTAAAAGAGATTTTACCCTATATAGTCTATGGTCGAATTTGGGCCAAAGTCGATCGCTAGTCAGTCAGAGTCAGTCAAAGGCTATAAATATTAGTTTGATTTAAAATTAGGTTTGAAACACAAAACATGTACACTGAAAGTTAAAGAATAAGAAAGTATCAAACAGCTATGATTCATCTCTATTGGCAAATATTGTCTATGAGTGTACTTGGGGGCGAGGCGGTAACAATGTATACTAATATTATCATGAAAACTAACTCGGCTATTATACCGGAATGTTTCTGCTTATCTTTCTGGTAAGCTTGATGCGAACAATTACTTAAGCAACATCTTAACAGTCAACAAGTTTAGTAAATTTCTTGGTTGGTTGTAATTACAAACTTTAAGAGTTTTCAAGTATGTAGATTATTAAGAGAATATACCTTGTTTTATCATCTAACATGTATTCCATTACTAATTTAAAAAATTACAAAAAGCTACACGTGCTAAAACACATAAGTAGATGATACGAAAAATTGAGTATGAAAACACGTAAATACAGAATTTAGATCGAAACATGGAATACCTATTTATATAAGGCTTTATTCAATTAGGCCTTTACCGGCACTTTTGACGAGTCGATATTTTTAGAATTACTACCAGATCGGAACGCGGTCACACACAAGATCCGGCGGGTGAAACTCAGCGAGACTATCTATTTTTTCCATTTTTCATAATTAATTTCAATATCACAACAAATTACAATTTAGACCTACGAAATTCCATTACTAATTTAAAAAATTACAAAAAGCTACACGTGCTAAAACACATAAGTAGATGATACGAAAAATTGAGTATAAAAACACGTAGATACAAAATTTAGATCGAAACATGGAATACCTATTTATATAAGGCTTTATTCAATTAGGCTTTTACCGGCACTTTTGACGAGTCGACATTTTTAGAATTACTACCAGATCGGAACGCGGTTACACACAAGATCCGGCGGGTGAAACTCAGCGGGCTTATCTATTTTTTCCATTTTTCATAATTAATTTCAATATCACAACAAATTACAATTTAGACCTACGAAATTCAAAAACACTTTTAGTAGTCTCGCCTATTTGCAAAAATGCTTTCAAATGTTTATATTTTAACTAACGACTAGCAACCCGCCCCCTATTTCTCACGAGTGTTTTAATGAAATGCTGTAAAATATTTGAAATTCTTTTTTTCTTTACAATGTTAAGCATGTTTTAATCATATAGACCTTCCTCTTGAATCACTTTGTCTATTGATGAAAACTACGTTAAAATCCGATGCGTAGTTTTAAAGATCTAAGCGAACATACAGCGAAAGCGACGTTTTTGTATACTATGTTAAGAAAAGGAGATTTATTGATACAGGCATTATATTATGAAAATGATTAATATTAAGAAGAAATTAAGTTATTTTAATTTATAACTCCCCGCGAATTTTGATTTGTAACTATTGTAGTCCTAATGGTCATTCCTGCATTGTCATTATCACTTTCCACTGTTACCAGCATATTTACATAATAAATTCAACACCGGTGTCATTCTGTAATCGAATCATTTTAAGAAGAATTGGACAGCACTGCTCTTCATGGTGAGCTACCTATGATCGGGTCGCCGCGCAATTACCCCATACGCATTAGCATAAATTCAGCGGGCATTCAAATAGAAGCGCGTTAGCATAAAACATACGATAAAAGCGAATAACGCGTCATGTTCGTTTGTTCATTCACCAGCACAATTTAAAAGTTACATCATGAATTACGATTTTAAGTTGCTCTTATAAAATATTTAATTTTAATCCTTTTGCATGTGTATAAAATATAAAAATCCAATGAAGATCTTCTCTTGAAGCATGTCAAATTATAGAAAATTGTTTTGCGAACTGAGACCAACTTGGATAACTAACTGCGAAAAAATTCATTTTAGCGCCAATATTTTACGTTGAACATTTTATATCTAAATAACATTTTATTATTACCATTTTATATCAAAATAGGCCAAAATGTGTCACTTAGACATTTTTTTATTTTACTTTTTTTATTTTCTCTAAAAAAGCAACATATTTAATATTTTCTAAGCAAATTTCGCAGTGAAAGCCGTTGTAAGTGCCTATTCGAGACTAATAACTGTTAACAAGTTGAAACTCTTGCATAAACGCTGTTATTTCCATTATAAGTATAAAGTTGCATTCCTGATGTAAATCTTGCACTGATGCTAGCGTCGTAGTGCTCTACATTTAGCACTTAACCTGTTCTGCAAAGTTAATTGAAGCGCCTAGCACGCGTTACATAATTACAGCCTAGAATATTCAGCCGTGAAAGCAGAGAAAGGTTAACATCCTGAATAACCTTTTTAGTCGTTGAATATTTTATTTCTCCGACTGCAAAATGAAATTTCGTTGTAGGCAATGTTGAATAAATAAGTAGCGCGACGTACCAAACGTGACCTTCACATCTGTGTCCGTACTAAAAATACATTTCAAAGCTTTCTTTTCTTCAGTAGCTGTGGAACGAACTACACACTAATAAGGAATAAAAGAATGTTTTATTTACTTTTCAACCGACTTCTGAAAAATGATTTTGACGGATTATTTAGATTTACAGAATTCTTTTCATTTACGAGTCTGCCACGATAACTTTAGGAAACTTCTCATATATAACATGCGTACATTTATCGTATTTTAAGCAATAGGTTTTTTTTTTTATATAGAAGAGGGGGCAAACGAGCAAGAGGTGCACCTGATGGTAAGTGATCACCGCCGCCCATGGACATCTGCAATACCAGAGGTCTTGCAGTTGCGTTGCCGGCCTTTTAAGAATGAGTAAGCTCTTTTCTTGAAGGTCCCTATGTCGCATCCGTTCGGAAATACCCCTGCCGGTAATTGGTTCCACAACAGAGTTGTGCGAGGTAAAAAGTGTCGGGAGAAACGCACAGTTGTGGATTTCCAGACATCGAGATGGTGAGGATGGAACTTCAAGTTTTGACGCGATGTCCGATGGTGGAATTCGGCGGCAGGAATTAATCCAAACAACTCGTCGGAACACTCTCCATGATATATACGATAAAAGACACAGAGAGAACCTACATCTCTGCGCAATGCCAAAGAGTCAAGCTGTTTCGAAATGGCCTGGTCGTCAACGATTCGAACCGCTCTACGCTGAATGCGATCAAGAGGAAGAAGCTGGTACTGAGGAGCTCCGGCCCAGAGATGCGAACAGTACTCTATGTGAGGCCGAACCTGTGCCTTATAAAGTTGAAGGCGATGGACCGGCAAAAAAAACTGTTTCGCTCTGCTAAGCACACCGAGCTTTTTGGAGGCTAGTTTAGCCTTGCCTTCCAAATGACCGCGAAACTGAACGTAATTCGATATGTCAACTCCCAGGATTCCGACACTAGCTGAGGCTGTCAGGAGAGTATCCTCAAATCGAGGTGATACGACAAAGGGCGTCTTTTTTGCGGTGAACACGCAAAGCTGTGTCTTCTTGGGGTTAAAAGTAACCAGGTTTTGGCGACCCCATTCCGAGACATCGGTAAGTCGATTCTCGACTTCAGACACAAGCTTGTTTCGGCACTCTTCGACGTGTTCCCGAGAAATACTGCTTCGGCCGGAGTATGTAGCATCACCAGTACTGTCATCCGCATAGCAATGTATGTTGCTAATTCGCATCATATCATTGATATGCAGAAGGAACAGTGTCGGTGATAGCACGCAGCCTTGGGGAACACCAGCATTGACAGATTTAAGGTCGGAGCACGCACCGTCGACAACGACCTTGATGCTCCGGTCAGCCAAAAAACTGGTGATCCACTCGCATAACTAGAAATCATCGCCAAATGTTAGTCGTTCACAAATTGCAATAGGATATCTTAAATAGCTTGGAAAATCCAAAAGTGCATGCCTCAAAAAATTGTTCGTTCAGACAGACACAACAAGACAACATACAATGAATGAGCAGATTTAGAATTTTCAAAGTAATATATAATTAATTATTTATTTCAATTCTTCAAATGAAAAGAATAATAAATGTAATTAAAATATAAATTTAGAAAATCAATTATTGAGTTGTAAATGGTCTAACTTACACGACTTTGTTTTATATATATAAATATATTTGACAGCCCTGTTGATTGAGTGGTTGGAGAAACCTAACTACGAATCGATGGGGCTCGGTTTCGATTCCCGACAGGGACTAACATTTGTGTGATGAGGATAGATGTTTGTATTTCTGGGTTTGTGTGTTTATTATGTATGTAACAGTATTTATATATGTATTTCTATGTGTTAGTTCGTTTACTAACACCCATAACACAAGCAAATAATGCTTACTTTTGGGTTAGATCAATTAGTGTAATTTGTCCAGAGATATTATATTATTATATTGATATGGACTATTTTTTATATCATTTGATAGCAAACAAGCAGATGGGTCTCCTGATGGAAAAAGTCAACCATCGCCTATAGACACCAAAGGTGTTAATGGTGCGTTGCTATCTTGTGGCGAGGTCTAATGCCACATGGATAAGTTTACCGGCTACCTTACCCTCCAAACAGGAACACGACGTAAGGCGGTGGTACCAGACCCGGGCGAAACAATGCAGAACTTTACCACCTATTAGCCACAATGGTAATACCTCGTACTGCTCGTATAGGCAATCGGTCACCTTTTACGACCTGCCTGGCAGAACGGCAGTTGGCCTATTCTTCAAAGGAGCCCGGTACCAACACGGGGAAACTGAACTGGTTTTTCGAAATAAGAAACGATCGTACAGTCTAATTTAAACAAAAACTCAAAACAATAAAATTACTGTATTATTTTTTGAATTTTCAATCAATTATAGTCTGAATTGTTTAAATTTCATAATTTGTAAATTGAAATTATTAATTTCAGTAGGGCTACTCTTGAAAACCGATTTCATTTTAAAATGAATATTTAATGAATTTTGAAGTATTTCGTACTCTGGACAAATATATTCAATTATTGGATTCGGCGACAGCGCGACACGGATTTCGAATTTTTTTGGAAATACTCATTATCGCTTTTATTCGTTATTTTGTTTAAAACGGTACTTAAATTTTCCACTTTTAACACTAGCTTGACGTGTAACGATGACATCTATTTCCAATAATTGGTCGTTACTATACTGAATCAATGAGGGCAATATTGGTTTCAAGGGTACCGTTTTTTGACGATATTCGAAACTTATTGTTTTTAGCAATATTGGTTTAAGATTTATATTGTTTTCAAGAGTAGGCCTGGTGGTTTTCACATCTATAGGCAATCCATACCTAGCGCTTAATTCAGAACGGCTTTAAAGATTGTAAGCTGGGCCCTATTGTACACAGGCCGTTACGCGTCACTAATCAGGACTTTGAGGCAATACGTGGTGAGCGTGTCGCGAATTTCGGTGACTCAAATCCATTAGTTTTTCTCCTGCCAAAAGTCACTTAACGTGGCTAGAAGTTTTCACTTAATAAGCCTGTGAAGATCGAATTCATTGTTCCAGAGGTACAGAGGACGAGTGTAAACTAGGATGTTGGTTGCTGCAGTTCACTGCAATATTTGCTTAAAAATTAAAATGCATATTAATTGTTAACACAATATTAATTATTATCTTAAGATTCGTAAGAGTCTAGATTCTTCTTTAATGATTATCGCTTGCCATTTGGGTTAAAAGTACTAAAGTGCTTTCCGAGGCACGGCAAAGCTAACACCAGGTTTTTTGGAATCCTGCCCTCAATTTAACGCGAGCGGAGCCGCCGGCAAAAGCTCGTTAATTAAGTAATATAAATAAATTTAGATAATATATTAAAATAAACACGTCTCGAAAACAAATAAAACAATGTATAAACCACTAAGTAAAACCCATAAATATCCATTAACATTAATATGAAAATTCATTGCAGATATTACGCAAAACTTGTACGCAAAAGAAAAGTTTTAATGAATATTTATTGGAAAACGTTCATAGTATTAGCAAAATGAGCTCACTTAGGTGTTTTGTAAATAGCTTAACTGGTATAATACGTAAACACTTAGGCGGTTTATTAGGGACGCAAAAAGAATAGGGGCTTCAATATTCCATTCATATAACGTAAAGTAAATGTGAAGAGGCCTTGAGAATGAGAAACAAAGTTAACCAGTCATGATGAAAACACACGCTTGTATACAACCGTGATGTGAATTTTCCAGCAATGTACCTCCCGAACAAGGGAATTTCATTTAGGAACGGTACGTGCCAGCGCGTTGAAATGGAACCTTTCGAGCCTGTTTCATATGAATAGCCCGAGAAAAAGTCCTAACAATAGGAAAACTCGTTGCTACAAAATTGAAATTACGCCCTTATCACGCTTCGTGGAGCGATACACAAAAATGTAGGCAAACAATTCAATCTAACAAACGACTGACATAGTGTTGTAGTTTCAATCTCGTATTGTATACGTAAATAGAATTTCGCCCTTAGCTTAGTTTGAAGAGTAGGTCGATCTCGTTTATACACAAAACCTTATTGTACATAAAACAAAAGATCAGTTGTTATCCAATAAGGTTAGTCATTGGCTCTTAACAATGGATCAACCTTGAGGGTGAAAAAATCTTCATGGCCCAGCTTGCATATATATTATCACGAGAACAATTACTCCATTTTACTTTTATTGCAACAACGCGCCGATTCAATTAGTGAATACACATGCGTTACAAATCCCAAAAGAAGAAAATTTGAAGTAATATTATGATTCAGTGGTTTGTACAGAATAAGTATTTTTATGAGATATGTAATGTAACTAATGTTTTGCTACTTCATTTACGCTTTTGATACCTATTAGCAAGATAAGGTCATCTATCTTTAGATGATTTTTGATTATTTCATTCATGCAATCGGAAATTTGTATGTATGTACATAGTACATGTTTTTGACAAAATGTGCGTTTAAAGGCAGTAGAATATGATAGCTGTTATGATAAAAACCGTTTTAAGCATCCATTCGCTTTACCAGGCTATATATGACTGTGTTTGATTTCTAGTGCGAATATTTTTTTAAGTAAAACATTTTTAAGAATCGTTGTGAATTGAAATTTAATGAAATGAAACCGCGATACTAAATCGAATGCATATATGTTTCATGTTTTCTTTGTACGATGCTTCTGTCTGATGTGGTCTCCCTACAGTCTACAGTATATAGTCAATTAAGCGGTACGCTTTATATAGATAATAGTATATTAATTAAGTAAATTATATACTGGTTTGCGCCTTCACATTAGCGAGTCGATCAAGAGAGAAGGCATCACATAGTGTGGAATATTTGCTTTAATCTGAGCGTTTTCTTATCCAATCCATCACAGCCTACACTTAACAATTTCCATACACGAGTCAGCGTCACTGCCGGTGGCGACGCGGCTCACTGTTTTGGCCTACCAATACACGAGACCCTGGTGAAGACTAATTAAAGAGTCAAAATATTAGTGCCACTTATTTTACCATTTATGGTCAAGATACTGCCTAATCCTAGGTTCGGTTTTATAGCCCTTTTATAACACTTATAAATACCTTATATGCTTTAAACCTACTTAATTTAAACTCTGGCTGAACACTCCGCTCGCCCAAACAGCCCGGTTTCGCAATAACGGTCATTAGACCAACTCTTTAAGTTCATTTCGAAATAAATAAATCGAGCGTTTTACGTGCGTTATTTATTATCCTGCTTAATTGTAAAAGTTTTTGAAGTTTTGCAGCCATCGTGTGTGAACCGCACACACTTTTTATTTGTTTTTAATAACACCTTAAAAGTTATTTATATGTATAAAACATTTAGATTAATCCATTGTTGTTTTGTGTTTTTGGTAGTTTATAAGCGTTTAATAAATAAATATACATTTAAAAATCTCACCAAGACCCAACAAGTGTCTAGTGTTGCTTCTTGCTATGCTGATAAATTGTCATAAATTTCCTTTACCTGTGAACAAGAGAACAAAGTTAAAGTCATAATATATCTATAATTTCGTGACATAATTTCCATTGTGTAGGAATGTCAATGGGATAGGTCATGTCTACATTATTTTGGTAACGCTTTTTGAGCAGCTTTTGAGCAATGTTATTATGATTTTATTTTTCATTGATAAAATGATAACTTTTATCAATTAAACTTAGTTTTTTATATCATAAGATAACAAACAGACAAATAGTTCTTCTGATGGAAAAGAAACAATCATCGACACCAAATATTTTAATGGGGATATTTTCCGTGTGGCGGGCTGGTAATGTCACATGTATAAGTTAACCAGCTACTTTACTCCCAACCGGAAGACCACAGTGCCAAGCACTGACGTTATTGCAGCAGGAAAGATAATGCGATGGTTGCAAAACTCTAAAAGGTCAGCTAGTCATTACGATAGTAAAAGACACGTATGGCCAATCGGTCGCCATTTACGAATGTTTCGCAGAATCGTAAATTAATGGTCTGTTCTTCCAAAGTTTCCCGAAACAACACAGGGGTAAAATGCTGAAAAAGATTAAATCATCACGAAATTCGGTAGTAAATTCTAAGCAAAAAATTCTTTATTCCAACCGTTTGACATCGCATACTTTCCAGGCTTAATATTAAGGAGTTGAAAATTTCCTGAATATCACGTCTGGAAAGTATGTGAAAAACATTTTTTTATATTCTACGTACAAATACGTGTTACATAATCCTCTGAAACTTAACAAATCAAGAGTTGCACGCAAAACAATTATGGATCGTATCTCGGTGTCCTTACTCCTTAAACATAATAAATCGAGTAAGCAATTTGAGGGAACTGTAATATAAACAGGCAACAGACGTGTAGGCGTTTTAAATTACACGTTAACTCGAAATTGTGAACGAGAACTTGCAACGCTTAGCAACCAACCGGCGGGGTTATCACGTAACTCGCAATGCAAAATTATCGTAATTGTTTAGTTATTGCTAAACATATAACAGCCTGGTATATTAGTGTCAGCTGTTGCCGCTTGATTAGTTTTGGTTCTCTGACATTACAAAAAGTGCATCTAGTGACCAAAAACTAATTGGCGACGATTTTGATGATTTTTTCGTTACATTTAAGAGTCATCGCTGATCGCTAGCGGATTGCAAACGATAGATGATACGCCTGCGGATCTGCAAATTGTATTTAGAAGCGTTGTGAAATTTCTTTCATATATTTTGATTCAAATTCGAGATTATAAGCTACTGACCTGGTCTTGTCACCATCGACCTACCAACACGTGATGGTAGGTCGATGCTAGTCACATAGGGGTTACATACAGTAACTAAGTCTTGCTTTATTGTATCTGATCATGCGTATCAGGAAATGCTAAAAAAAGTTTTCATTCATAATATTACCTCTGCTAAATTTCAAGTATTTTTTTTTGTTGGGAAAATGTAATGTTTGTTGGGAAAATATATTGATTTTTTGAGTAATATGTGCGACTTTTAGGTATTCAGTATTTGGCCGAACAGGCCAAATAATCGAATATTCGTGGCGTCTCTAGTTTAATAAAGTAGCCGGTTTTATGTATTCTGTAGCGGCTCAAACAATCACAAACGCTACAAGAAAAAATAATAAAAAATAATCAAAAATCAATAACAAATGGAAAAATGAAATTCAAAATAAAATCCTGAATCACGATATTACATTTGTTTTTATCTTGTAACACTATATACAAGTTTCAACGATTCTCAAATGGACTTCCCAGGAAGTACACCTTGCCTGGCTGGGAAGATCTTCCTTTTCCCTTCCTTGTCCTTGTGTGATGTCATCAACCTGCACAGTTATGACGTCACCTGACAAGAAGCTGGCGCGCTGGTTCCATCACTATGACCCTTCAGCGGTACGAACTAGCGGCGCCACAATTCCATCCCTTGCCCATCCCCACACGGATAGCAACGCACCATTAACATCTTTGGTGTCTACAAGCGATGATTGTCTCTCCATTAGGATGATTGTCTCTCTTGAACCATCTGCTTGTTTGCTATAACAAATTACTTGATTTCACTACGAAGTAATGACTGTGAAAAAATTTTCCAAGTGCCGACGATAGAGAGCATAAGATAAAGAAAATAAAAACTAGAAAATTTCTTAGAAGAAACAATGTTTCTCCTGCTGAATTATAAACGCACTGCTTGCAGAAGTGTATATTAAACAGTAACTCACCGTAAATTAAAAACTACAAACACTTACTCAAGCCAGCTTACGACAAAAAAAACTTTTTGAGGTGAAATCTCGGGTATTTCAGTCACGGGTAAATTAATCAAAGCAACGAAGATTTATTATAGTCCCACTTTCACAGTGGGACTACACTAACCTAAGAGTTCTCATCTGAACTTACAAGTAATTGGCAGAACTTACAACTTTATTCGAATGATTAGTAACAAAAAGTATAACGAAACATTCAAATGCTGTAATTCCTTTGGAAGAGGTGAACGGCAACTTGCAAATTTTTTTTTATAGTATATGATAGCAAACAAGCACATGGGTCTCCTGATGGAAGATTCAACCATCGCCTATAGACACCAAAGGTGTTAATGGTGCGTTGCTATCTTGTGGCGAGGTCTTATGCCACATGCATAGGTTTACCGGCTACCTTACCCTCCAAACCGGAACATGACAGTGACAAGTACCAGACCCGGGCGAGACAATGCAGAACTTTACCACCTAGTAGCCACGATGTTAGTGACTAGTGTAGCCAATCAGTCGCCTTTTACGACCTGCCTTTGACAGTTGGCAGTTGGTCTCTTCTTCAATGAGCTTCTTCAAAATTCGGGGGTCAATAGAGTGATAACAATGATTTGTCGACTCCGAAAGAGTCAGTGTAAAGATATTGAAATATTTCGTTATATTGAAGCTATGGGGTATATGGGGTAAATTGGAGTGAATGTGACCGTTTGTAGGCACATTGTTTGTGCTTTACTCTGGCTACTCCGCGAGAGATCTGGTGTGATCACATTTATGTGCATTTTTTTAATCACACACACGTATATATATATATATATATATATATATATATATATATATATATATATATATATATATATATATATATTCTATATAACCTTTTAAACCTTCCCCGGACTTCAACAATTAATTCAAAACCAAAATTATCCAAATCGGTTCAGCCGTTCTCGAGTTTTAGCGAGACTAACGAACAGCAATTGATTTTTATATTTAAGACTAGGGGCCCGTTACGTGCTTCGCTACGTATCGTCATTTATTGAATTAATTTGTTACAAAAATGTGATAAATGAAGAACCGCTCTACCGATTTTGTGCAAACTTCACATAAACCATCTATCTACCATTTTCTGCAAACTTCACATATACCATCTACTAAATAGTCCGAACAAAGCCTAAACATTTGGTTTGGATAGGTGAGCCCGTTCTTGAGTTATAAAATTACAACGAAAAGTGGCATTGATATTATATATATACATAGTCGAAACATATGGAATCAATGCAAGAATTCTACTTAATAGTATATATTTCCTTTTTTCCTGTTTTTTTCCGTAAACAAATATTTATTAAGAAAATCTTAAAAGATCCCTGGTAAGCCAGTGAATCCCGTTAAATAAAGTTAATAAAAGATAAGTAAATTCAATTATTCCGATGTCGCAGCAAAACTTCGTCAGCTTCAATTATTTCTCTTAAGCAAAATTTATGCTTAGTATGCTTCGTTTACAATTTTCTCTCGCTCCTTCAATATATAATATTTTATTTATCTAAACTGTGTACATAGATTCTTTGGCACGAATATAATAGTCATCTAAGGTAATATTGATCCAGACACATTATTCTACATTTTTTCACATTCGTAACTTTCTTCATATAAACGCAGGTTAATTTTTGGAGTAAAACCATATTGCAATAAATATATAAGGTTGATACAAGGATATTCTTTTTTGTATACAATATTCTGAATTTTTATAATACCCTTTTGTCCATTTTATGTATAAAACTACATTATAAAACCTAAGTTATATAGTGTTGAGATATCAAGGCAAAATGTAATAGAACTATTATATTGTTACGAATAATCTAGAAACGTGTAGAGTTGAAGCGCTGAAGAGATCTAGAAATAAAAGAAAGAGATAGCTACTCCTATTGACAAACAAATAGTTGACCTGGGCTATGCCATAATGGACTTTGTGGTATATGGCATAAGGTTGAAAGTAGCGTGTACTAGGATTTATGACTCATAACATGTTTACGATAAGAAGTGATTCATTGTTTCCCGATACATTTAGATTTTTCTGGATCCAGGTAGAACATTACTCCGGCTATAAATAGAGATATGTTGACAAATACAAGGCAGTTTTTATCAAGCGATCGAGAGCGATACTTTAAGTGAACAGTGCGAAGCGAGAAGTGTTTTATTGTATAGTCAGTGATAGTACAGTGAGTGTCTAGAGTGTAAAGTGTATTTTAGTATTATATTGTGTTCTCTCGTGTATTTGTATACTAAATACACGGATTTAATATAAGTGGTGTTTTCTTACAATTACGAACCCGAGCTACGTAACAATATTATGCATCGTAACATCACTGAAAGAATTCGTAGCAATGCTATTTCAGTATGTACATACAGTATTACGCAAACAGCGTAACTGTCCTCAGTCATCATAAATCATAACATAACCATAATACTAGTAAATCCAATTTTCTTCACAACTAGCTCTCAAAATGGAAGAAATCCATATTATATTGAAAATAGATAAATACGTATATGTGAACTTAAAACTATTAACAAACTAGAGAAAATATAAAGAGAAGTAGAAAGTTATTACCCTTAGTATAACTAACCAATATCTGTTAATAGGTTGAGTACTACATATTTCGTACAAGACCAAATGAGAATGGACATTAAGGATATGATAATATATTTACATACAGGTTAAGCAGGGTTTGTTTTTTGGTTAGGTTAGGTAAAGAGCTAATCAAGTTTGGATGTTTGGATGGATGTTTGTTACTCAATCACGCAAAAACTACTAAACGGATTTGAATGAAAATTGGCATACAGGTAGGTGATGACCTGGAATAGCATATAGGTTACTTTTTATCCCGGAAAAAAGGTTATCCCGCGGGATTCGGCAATTTTTTTTATAATGCAGCGGGCTGCACGCTGCAGCTAGTTAATAATAAAAACGTAATTTGAATATTTACGTCTTGGTATTGGTCTACGTTTCTTTACTACTAAATTGTATTTCGCATTTAGTTCAGATCCATAATCTGATTATATTTCTTTGTCTTAACTAATAACACTGCATCAATAAATAGGGTTATCAATATTTCGAAAAAATAAATAACTAAGGACAGGCGTCGAATTTTCTTGGTTATACTTGAATGTTCATTTTTAATGACAGAGCTTTCTTAATTTTCGTTGCGAATCCATAGATTTTAGTGTAGGTTTTACTACGTAAAATTTCGCACGTTTCGCGAAATTTCATTCTGATAAGCAACAAAAGTACTTATAAAAATATGACGTTTGAGTCCAAAATTTCAAATGCCTGAACAAAAAAACCTTAATAAAACTTGAACCCAAAATTTGCATTGGCAAAAGCAGCAGCAACACACACAATTTTGAATTTATAGTATCAATGGGGAACACAAATGTTTTTAACTTTTCATGGTAACAAAACACTATTTCAACACGATTTTTATCAACCGACTAAAGGAAGGAGATTATCAGCGTAACATTTTTTGGATTGAATAATATTTGAGTATAATGATCTATTAAGGCGTCCAAGCACGTATACTTGTAAGTAATTAATTATAATTTCGTACGTATATGTATGTTTGTATATATTTTGTATGATTTTGTGTTTGTCCACCATTTCATCGGAAACTAAGAGCTATATCGAGATAAATCTTTTTGATTCAAATCAGGTACATTCCAACTTACGCAAGTCCAAGTCTCATAAAAATAGGTCCAGTAGTTTTCGAGATATGAGCATAGTCAATATTCGAAGTCGGTTTAATTTTTCAAACTACTATTTAGTATCGAGTTAAAGATATTTCGACGCTGTTTCAAACGCCAAAGTCACGAGTCAATAGCACCTATTAGGATATTGGGATTAATAAGCACAGAATAATCTAATTTATTACGTAAATTTTAATGAAACCGCAAACGGCACAATCTAATTATGCCGACGAAACTGAGGCAAATAATTAAATTGGGGACTTCTAATATCAACTATTTTCATATCTCAAAAACTATTTAAACTATTTTGATGAAACTTGCATTATTCCCTAAGTTGGGATATACCTGATTCAAATCAAAAAGAATCACGTCGATATGACTTTTAGATCCCGAGAAATTCGAGAACAAACATACAAACATAAAACACTTATGATATTTAGTACACGTGCTTGGACGCCTAAATAGATCATCATAGTCAAGTATTATCCAATTCCAACAGTATTACTTACACACATGTCAAACTGATATCCTTCCGTTATATATATACATATATATATATATATATATATATATATATATATATATATATATATACCTTCCGTTTTTTTGTTGGTTGGAAATAGACGAAGTAGTGATTCGCCAACCCTAGATACAGTTAAAGTTTTTACGACGTCTGCAACGCTACGATAACATTATACAGCTGCGGCAGACACATTCATGTAACTAGATTTACAATTACACAAACATTTAAGATCAAAGTTCGTTATTATCTACATTCTTATGCAGCTCTTTGTATGTCAAAATAGAGGTTTCTATGCATTTTTAATTTTTTCTGCTAGATTAATTACTACGCTTCTGTACTGAAGTTTCTCCCTGTTTTAGTCCGGCCTTCCTTAGAGGAGTAAGCTATCTTTTACTCTGCCAGGCAGTTTGAATAAAGGTGAACTATGATTATTACGTGTCACTACCATCTTTACTACTAGGAGGTAGAATTCCGAAAGATTTCGCCTGGGAATACGGTACCTTATTTATACATATGCCGCAATATCGACAATGCTTGTCATTGATCATTGCCGTGTTCCAGATTGGGGGGTTAGGTAGGAGGTAGACTTACGCATGTGTCATTGCCATCCCGCCACATGGATAACAGCGCACGCTGAACATATTTGGTGAACAAATACTTTCTCGAAATGAACGATTTTTTTCTGAAACCGAGCTACATAGTTGAAGGTAAAATATTTTTGTATATGAAAATCAACCCTTTGTTTTAATAATAGTTCATTGTGTTTGTTGTGTAGTTATACAAAAAATCTTGCCAACACAAGAAGTAGGTACGAGTAAATGGATGAAATGAATCTTTATGAAGTCTAAGTTTTTCAGGTTTTAAATTGAAACCAAACAGTCCGTTATCCAGGAAAGAGGAATGAATATATATTCAATGTATGTATGAATATCAACATTTCATTCAATGCAATATGCAATTTTCATTCAGATTTTTGATCATTTTGTAAGAATACCATCCAGTCCAAAACCAGTGTTCTTTGTTATTTGTAGGAATTAATCTTTGAAAATATATAACCGATTTTAAAACATATTCTATACTTTCCATCGTCGGCACTTAGTAAATTTCCATTATTATTACACAATTGACTAATCACTTGTACTTTAATTTCAACGGTTTCACGTTTTAATCATCTTCAGGATATAGTTATATCCTGAAGATGCTTTAAAAGTAAAACCGGTCGAGTTATATGTACAAAATAACGTTTTGATGTGAAATTAAACTACAAGTGATTAGTCAATTGTGTAACGATTTTAAAAACGCTTTTGGTAGCAGAGAGTTACATTGTTCCTGAGTGACACCGGATACATTTTATGTCCGGCAAGTATTTTGTTTTTAACTTTTAAAATAAACGAAAGCCACCATTAAACGTAATCATTGTATAAGAATATTTGGCGTTGATAATGTTTAACATCGAAGAATGATAATCTAGTAACCAACTATGACAGTCTAGTAATGATCCATCATTACGTAAAGATATATAATACACAAGGTCAAAGGAAAACATCGAAGTAATTTGTTTACAAAATACAAGTGGATAATGTAAAGATATTGTCTTAGTTGAGGATAAAAATTACATTTTGAATTCTTTAGCGTAAACAGTAAGGTAACTTTACACGATGGTGGTGGAAATGTATTTAGATTCATATGATATATATATAAAAATCAATCCCTATTTTTTGTTGTGTTTGTAATTGTAAGGAGAAGGTTCTTATAAAAGAAAATATTAAGAAAATTGTGCGGAAAATTAGAAAATTTAAGAATAATTAACCACCATATAAAGTTTAATGCCATTTTGGCTGCGTGGAAGGACAATCCCGTAGTCTTATATAAATTACGTGTCACGTTTTTTGTCCGCTATGGATTCCTAATATGTAAGGCTAAAATTTCTCTAGTGAACTGGTAGTCAATTGACATCTAAAAATTGAAAGTCAACACAGATCTTTAGTATATGTATTCATAGCACCGTTATCTAAGAATTGTTTCTTTAATATCACTTACGCTATTTTTTGTAAATTCTTCCTCACGCTGAAGATGAAATTGTGTTAAGTCAAGGCAAAGATTTGGCCTGACTTCACACAGAGACTTCTTCATATCCTAGAAAAATTCAATATTCTCGTAGGATTCACAAAAACCTTAAAGAGCACATCGTTCTGCATGAGTTGGTCGACAAAAGCTGCTAGTGTATGGTAATATACAATATAGCATACAAAATTCGGAGAATAAAGCTGTAAAATATTAACATTACAGGGTTTTAGTGATTCAAAAATAAACCAAAAAAGTAATATTACGTCGATTCCCTTGCACACTAGGCAGAATAAATCCCAATAAACTTTCCCGTTCACCACCACACATTACTTTGTAGATGGTGAGATGGGTCATCCCTATCGTTGTATTTTATCGACAATTACCAACGATTATTGCTTTGCGATAAACGGGTGGTCCCAATTTTTATTAGCTATACATATATGCTTATCCAAGGCCCGCGGTGCATTAAACAAACTAATACCCGAACTGAGATGGTGGCACGGAAAAATAGAACGATTTTATGATTTACTAAAATTTAAAAAAAAAATGTTTTTGTTATACAAGAATGCGAATCTGTCTGTCTTTCTTTGTCCTAACAGAAATTTAATGAGAATATTTATTTATGAAAAAAAATTTTAAACAAGTATCTGTTCCTAGAATTTTATATTTCCCAGACTTCATAAATTCATTAAAAACTTTTACGCAGATATAATGTTTCAATGCAATGTGAATTCATGTAATTAAATAATCTGCTTATTTCAAAGCCACTGTTAGCATGTCTAGAAAAATATTATAGAATTACATCTAGTAGAGGCATGTTTTATGCGCTTTGATCTGTACAACAATAGCAAACTTGAAAGAATACTAAGTATTGAGAATTTATATAAAGCGTACCGAAAACATAAGATTAACTCCGATAGGATTCTCGTTTGATTGCCGAGTTGAACAACATAAATTGAAATTCTTTACAGAAGAAATCTTACTTGCACAGAGTCTGATGGTTTTCTTGTTATAAGATAGTAAGCAAACAAGCAAATGGCTCTCCTGATGGAAAGCGACAACCTTTACCTATAGACACCAGGGATGTTAATGGTATGGTACTATTCGTGTTGCCAGGAGCTACTGCCACTTGCATTAGTTTACCGGCTAACTTACCCTTCAAACTGTAACACGACAACGATAAACATTTACGTTATACCAGCAGGATTAGGTAAGGTGGTGGTGCCAAATATTTACTTTTTTTAATTAGGAACTTTACCGTCTTGGAGATAGTGACACGTATAGCCAATCTTTGGACTTTTAACTGGCAGAAAGGCAGATAATCTCTTCTAAAAACGGTGCCCGGAACACATGGAGGTGTATTAACACCCCTATGGCTTCGAGTGATCAAGTAAACTTGTTTGCATATGTAACAAAACTAAAGTTAAAGTTAAATGAAATATGGCGACGGGGATTACCGCACATCTCGTGAGACACTTAACCAATGAATCATCGTAAGCAAGAGCATCTTTAGACTGTCTTTGATCGCTTTACTTATGCTTTACTTATCCCGCATTGAAACCAGCGAGCGTGCTAACTAAGAATATGATCGGACTTATAGACAACTTCACAGGACAAACGTAAAATTAGTAATGTTAGCAAAAAATATTTGTTCAAAAAATTTATTGAAGAACAAATAAGGTTCTTTTAATTGTATATTAATAATATTTATTAATATACAATTAAAAGAATATATAAATAAATTATAGTTCAATATCAATAAGAACACACTTATTTTTTTAAAATTTATTGCTATGTTAGTATTTTTTTTGCACATCTTACTCATTAATAATGAAGTTTTTGCCAAAAGCGGAACAATATGACCTCCTGACAGTCCTATTCTCAGTTGGATCGCATAGTACCAAGAAAGAAATTAAATATGTGAAAAAGTTTTATTTGCCTAACCATGAATTACTGGACAAAACACTAATTCTACAGTAAACAAATTGCAAAGTAACTATTTCTGGCTTTAGAAAGCGCCAGGGACTGATAAAAGTATCTGTAATCGCATAAAAGCTGCAGCCTTTAAGCCAAATACGGTAAAAGGCTCATGACACATTTCGTCAGGCATGTAAATTGCAATTTACTCCGCCTACCTGACGAAGAATTTGTTTGTAGGTTACAAACAAATTATTTCGTGTTGTTCCGGATCCCCTTTGAAGAATAGACCATCTGCCGTTCTGCCACGCAGATCGTAGGAGGCGAAAGATGGGCTATGCGAGTCACTACCATCGTTCTATCAGGTGGTTTAGTTCTGCATAGTCTCGCCCGGGTCTGGTTACCACTGCCTTACCTATTCCTGCTGCAATACCGTCAGTGCTTAGTGCTTATTGCTTGTCACTGTCGCGTTCAGGTTTGTAGGGTGAAGTAGCTGGTAAACTTGCGCTTGTTGCATTAAGACCCCGCCACAAGATAGCAACGCACCATTGATATCTTTGGTGTCCACAGGCGATGGTTGTCTCTTTCCATCAGAAGTGTCATCTGCTTGTTTGCTATTTTACATGAAATTAAAAAAAAATCAAAGTTTACTCCATTACAATATTAGTATAGATATTACAAGGTTTATTTAAAACATTTACTGATAGTAAAATATACTATCAATAAATTGTAAATTATATTATACTAGTTAAAAAGTCAGGGAGCAAGTATTTATTTTGTAAAGTTAATGCGAGTACTGAGTTATTTTCACGTGTATAATATAACCTGAAAATACTTAAAAATACACAACAACAAGACGTACAATATAAATTTAACATGAAAACCAAATGCTAAAGTAGCTGTATTTAATGTACCTATGTAAACATAATGCGCGGAAGAACACAAAGGCTTTCCGCTTTGATAACGGCCACGGTCACTGATAAAAGTGTGTAATAGCTAGCTATTTTAGACCTAATTTACGAGACTGCTTGTTACGTATTGTACGCATTTCAGTTCAGTTTATATATATATATATATATATAATAGAATCGTAAACTATGCATTTGATCATGTAATGATCTTTAGCAAAGTTGTTGTGCATGAGTCCACGAAGGTTTCTGAGTTGGTAATGTAATATGTTTCCAAAAAATTTATTTTAGTTGGTGGCGTACTCAACGCATGCAGGGTACAGCTTGTAAACTATAAACATGGAATGTAAACTTTCCATTGTCGGCACTTGATGAAACTGCATTTTAGAATATTACAAATAAACTCACTTGTACTTTTAGTTCACATTTATATTATTTAAAAAAAATATTAAAAAGTGCCCGATGATGCTATAATTAGCGAAACCCGTTGAATAAAACAAATAATATAAAACGTGAATTAGAAGTACAAGTAAGTTTATTTGCAATATACTTTTTTCCATCGTCAGCTCATAGTAAAATTGCATCTTATGTACTAGCGCGTGGTCCCTAGGGACCAAGCCATACACGTAAGCACGCATTCGCTCGTCCACCATTTGGTCTCCGGAGACCACAAACCGTTTCATTTTAAATCTTCGCGTTTGTAAAATACAGTCTATTTTGGCAGGGCGAAGTTAGTCACATATATTGTTTGATAAATTTCCTACACCACGAATGCTATAATTGTGTATTGAGTAGGTACCAGCTGTGTTGTGTAGTCAATACCGTCTTTACCATAAGGGCACTCAGGGCCAGTGCCCAGGGCCCCCATCTTTAGACGGCCCCGAAGGACCGACATTTTCTCTCGCATTTAATATGAAAATATTATGGTCGGGCATTTTCGTTGCTTAAGAGAATAAAAAATGAATTGCAAACAACAATGTTACAAGAATGGCTAAGTAATTTGTCATAGAAAATTATATTCTTCAGAAAATTGAATTTCAGGATTTAATAGAAGATTTTGCTCAACAGAAATCTCGAAAGAACCTATTATCGTAATCACAATAAAAAACAGCAGCATACATTACTTATATCATCAATGATATATTGGATTACTAAAGCAGAACATAGTGGAAAAATATTGTATAATTTGCTTTCTTTACATTCAAAAAGGGCCCCGAATTCTTGTGTGCCCAAAGGCCCCAACATAGTCTAAGACGACCCTGTGTGTAGTCTCTATATAAAGTGGTTGTTGAGTTTAGCGGATTTCTAACACTAAGATATGTTATTTTTTTACTCTTCAAATATATTTTACAGATATGAAATATATTTATTTATAAATATTTGCTTACAGAATGATAAAATATGGTTTAGATTTAGTGTATTTAAACTTTTCACGCATCCCACTACTTGACCACAGACACCGAAAAATGGTGCCAGGGGCATTTTCAAGGTAATCTACCTACAATTTCCTTGCGAATTTTTTAAGATGCTTGAGTGGTTAAAATATTACAAACTATCATTGCAGCGGTAGTAACAAGTCATCAAAATAATCAGTCATGCAAACTTTCCTCCCCTATTTCAGTACATCATTATTTTACTTTTGTCGAAGATCCGGGATTTGATCCGGGGTCTTCAATTATATACTAGCTGCAGCATGCAGTCCATTGCAATATAATTTTTTTCGGTGAATCCCGCGGGAAATGCGTTATTCAAGGTCATCACCTACCTGTGTGCTAGATTTCATCTAAATCTATTCAGTAATTTTTGCGTGATTGAATAACAAACATCAATCCACCCATCCATACATTCAAACATCTTAAGCTTCGCATATTATAATAATGGATTTAATATTACTAAATATGTTATATTATTTATCACTCTCTCATGTTATCTTTCACTAAAGTAGAACATCCCTGATGATGATGTGATTAGTGAAACCGGTTTGGTGTATAAAGTAATTAACAAGGCAAAATCCATTAACGGTGGTCCACACACAAAACGGCAGCATTTTTTTATTGAATCAATATAATTTAGCTCCGTAAGAAAACCGGGGTTTCTGAGGTTAAGGTAGAACCTTACCTTGAGAAAACGCTTTTCTAGGTGGTAGAGTGTTCTGCATTGTCTCGCCTGGGTCTGATGCCACCGCCTTATCTATTCCTGCCACAATAGCGTCAGTGCTTGTCACTGTCGTGTTCCGAATTGGAGTGAAGGTAGCCGGTAAACTTATGCATGTGGCATTACACCTCGCCACAAGATAGCAACGCACCATTAACACCTTTGATGTCTATAGTCGATGGTTGACTTTTTCTGTCAGGAGACCCATTTGCTATCTTGATATAAAAAAAACGCTCCTTATGAAAATTACCGGTTGTTCACCGGTTAAATTTCAAACCTAAATCAGCACAAGCCCTAATGTTTTTATCAGAAGAGCCATCTGCTTGTTAAATATAATAAATAGTATCTGCACGCCCATATCCCCGAAGGGGTAGCCAGAGGTACAACAAGTGCCCCCACGATTAGCCGAAGATACTTGGTCCCACAAATGTGATAGGTGGCAAGCCTATCGCCAACCGGGCACTTTCCAATCCCGGGCAACTTTGTGTTTCTCAGAAAACTGAAAAAACACTTTTCTTATGTGCCCGACCCGGGAATCGAACCCGGGAACCTCATGTGGTCAACGCCAACGCAGGACCACTAGAGCACAGAGGCGACAAATACACAATATAATAAATGTTATATATTTTAACTACGGAAAATGCAGTTCGTAACAAATCACATCAAAAACTCTTCCATTTCCCAATCAAAACACAACGAAAGCTAAATAATATTTGAATCACTCTATATCACCGTTTTAAAAGCAAATAAAAATGCAATTCCCCGGAGCAACAAAACGAACGAGCACTATTAAGAGTGGCACAAATGTATTCCTACAGGAACGTGCCTCTTTCGTTACAAATTTCCTACAGGCCGATCGGCTATGCAGTATAAAGTCCCGCTGACACATCGTGTGACTGTGACATGTGTGACCTGCTTCGTCCCATATGCAATATGCATCCATTGCTATCCAACTAGTATTGATTTAATCTTATAATAGAGAATGACATATGTGTAGAATAGGTACATTACTAAGAAGCACCGAGTGATGACTCACAATTGCAGATTTACTTTAATAACTAGAATAATTGGCACATGTAAATTCACATACATACATAAGAGTACATAAAAACGATCACGACTTAAGTAGTGCTAACAAAAAAAAATCACCTACTTTTGCGTTGTGTGGACACTAAAATGTTTTTCATAGATATTTTTTATAAATATAATTTTATAAATATTTTTTATATTAAAATTAATATAATCACACTGCTTCCTTGCGGTACAAGCATATTAAAAACCAAACATTAGTAACGCTAAGGTTTACTCCTACTTGCCAATTTTTTCGGCTGGCGAAGTAGATGGTAATCCATAGCCACATTTGCCATTTAACAAGTATTGTTTTTTATTTACCAATAATAACAATATCTTTACGTGCTTTTCGGAGATGCGGCAGTTTTAAAACATGACCACAGAATACAATTATTTTTATATAATCTAAATATTAAATACAAAGCAAAAACTTGGTACCACCTCTTTTTAAAAGAATAACGCGAACGCTGAAGCAGGCCTCTAACACTCGCCTATACATATAGCGCCTATATATATAAGCACCTACAGCGCGCGACAACTCGGCTTTGCAAATCGGTCGGGGCCGCCCCGTGCTTATGAGTACATTTATACCTGCACGATGGCCTGTCGATCGTCGTCGCAACGTAAGGTTCATAATTACTGTAGGTACTCTTTTTGTTTTTTACTTTACTGAAATAGTTTGAAATGTAAGAAATATTTGTTTTGTTTAGTTTACTCATAAATTTCTTTGTGTAGGTTTTAAGTACTATAGGTAAAAATTCCGTATATTTATCATGTCCTAGTATTACAACTTGAAATGCGCCATAAATTATATTTAAACATTAATTAATTACTAACAAAAGATATTTTACCCGCGTTGGTCAGTTTCTTTGAAGAATAGAGCGACTGCGGCTATGCCAGGCAAGTCGTAAAAGACGAACAATTGGATATACATACGTGTCACTACCACCGTGACTACTAGGTGGTCTCTACCTTCGATCAGTCTCTACCACCTATTGTCCGCATTCCGCATCGTCTCGCTCGGGTGTATGGTACCAATGCTTTACATATTCCTGCCGCAATAGCGTCAATGTTTGTCATTATCGTATTCAATTTTGGGGCTTAACTTTGGGCTGTAGACTTATGTATATGTGAGTGGTTACGCAAAAAGGGACCTGAAGGGATTGGAAACGGTTTTTTTTTTTTGATAAATTCTGATTCTATGGTCCTTCATCTTTGTTTTGTTCTAATCAAAATAATTTTAGGTGCCGTAGTTTTTTTTAATGATTTTTTATGTAAGCCGAGGCAGTTTTGAAAATATTACACCTTATACACAGCGCACACTAGTTTCTTTTTCTAGCGCGCACATAAAGACAAGTAAAAGACGAATAAATAAGTCACCAATAATACAGCTATCGCAAACACGTGCTATTTCTCACTGGCGAAGTCGCTCACTAACGACACTAACATAAAACACCCCGCGCCTCTCTCATTTCGACTCAACATTTTAAACGTGATTTACTCGAAATCAATTATTTTCCCTTGAGGTCCCTTTTTGCGTAACCACTCACATATAGCATTGCCATCCTTCTGCATAAATAGCAACGCATCATTAATCTTCCCTTTCTATATTTGGTGTCTATTAGTCCAGTAAAAAGTTTAATGAAACCATGATCTGATCAGTTTTGGCGCAATGAGTAAAAATGTGTTCATTAATACTTAAATAATGATGTTATGAAAGAAATTTTGATTTAAATTTAGGGAAAAGGGATGAAAAAAATAAAAAAAGGGTTGAAAAATGCCTTTTTTTTTAATAACTTAATAACGGTAGGAAATAGAAAAAAAAGTGTCAAGTAAAAGTTGTAGAGAAAAAAAATTTACACAAAAAAGTTCCTCTTCATTTTTTTGTTATCTGCTTTAGTTTAGCTACAAAAAATAAAAATTAAATTAGTAGTAAAATATGTAAAAATATATAAATATGGGAAAACATATGTAGTAGTGTTAGTACATATTTATGTGATGCGCGCGCTGCATGGTACAGGGCCGTAATAATTCTGGTAAGTTTTTATAATTAATTACAAAGCAAATTTAATTTTTATTTTTTGTAGCTAAACTAAAGCAGATAACAAAAAAATGAGAAGGAACTATTTGTGTAGAATTTTTTTCTCTACAACTTTTACTTGAAACTTTTTTTCTATTTCCTACCGTTATTAAGTTATTTAAAAAAAAAGGCATTTTTCAACCCTTTTTTATTTTTTTCATCCCTTTCCCCTAAATTTAAATCAAAATTTCTTTCATGATATCATTATTTAAGTATTAATGAACACATTTTTACTCATTGCGCCAAACTGGTCAGATCATGGTTTCATTAAACTTTTTACTGGACTATATAGGCGATAAAGTATCTTTGAGTCAACCCTGATTTTATTAGAAAGGATAAGAGTTACGCGATAGAAGGAGATGCAACATCTAGGTAAATATAACTGTAGGTAATCAAGCGCCGCGCGATCTGAATTCAACTTAATTGTATCGTAGCAAGCGTCCCTATTCCTTTAACTTAGACTTACTTGCCGGAGTGTCTCTTCTGTACTTGTACTATTATATATAATGTGGCTGAAGTATTAAATTTGGCGCAGTTAAATATTAAATTGCCGAGTATTACAGAAACCTAATATTTTTAAACAATATGCATATTCATGGGTGCTCTGGCTGTACTGGCTAATACAACCCGGGTACTGGCTTTGCCTACCTCTTCGGGAGTACGGGCGTGAAGATATTATAGGCATTAGAAATACATTAAATTAATAAAGATAATCATTACACACATTACTTTGGTTACATACGTGGTAATATACATATACGTATACTATTTTATTTCGGCTAGTCTATTGTGAAACTTAAATTGGAACTTATGGTTTTTCAACCAAAATGCGATCACTCAGAGTGAAATCATTAATATCTATGGAGACTCCATTCGATAGTTGTCTCTTTTCTTTAAGAAAGTTAACAATTTGTTTGCTTTTATATCATACATCAAAACCTAGTTTAAAGGCACTAAAATTTCCCATACGTATTGCGTAACCTATGCATATATATAAATTATCGTGGTTCAGTCTAAACTTCATGCAAATTAAGGTTCGTATAACCATTATAAATTACCTAAGCTAATTAACGTCCAAACAAATTTCGCTAGCTACTATAAATTCTCTTAAACTACATTCGTACCAAATTCAGCTCACAAAGCACATCCACTGCATTTTCGTACCTAATTGGCTGCACAAAACATATTCACATCTAGCCATGACCTACATCCAGCCAGGGGAAACAGGTAGACGATTTTAAAACAGCCTTTGTTCACATATACACCGTAGAATTTCTAAGAACGCTGGTACTTCCACTTAGATGCCAATAAAAAGAGTACGAAACTAGCTTTCTTTACAAATAAACTTAAAGACTTTGAAATATTTTTGCGTTTGTTCTTAAACGCAAAAAAAAATAGTTTTAATCTTGAAATGCATTTTTTAAAAACAATAGTCCGCGGACAACTCATGGACTCCGGAAGCACACGAAGTGGTCCAGTGGTGTTGTTATAATTAAAGCTATAGAATAGCTTTTTTATTCGTTTACTATATTACCTCCAAACCTCCAAACTGTTGGTGGTCCATTGTAAGACAGATATTTTGTAGAGTGGACCATCATCCCCGTGTTGGTTCCGGCCTCCTTTGAAGAACTGCCGTTCTGCCAGACAGGTCATAAAAGGCGATTGATTGGCTATGCGAGTCACTAACATCGTGGCTACTAGGTGGTAGAGTTCTGCATTGTCTCGCCCGGGTCTGGTACCACCGCCTTACCTATTCCTGCCGCAATAGCTTCAGTGCTTGTCACTGTCGTGTTCCGGTTTGGAGGGTAAGGTAGCCGGTGAACTTATGCATGTGGCATTAGACCTCGCACCAAGAAAGCAACGCACCATTAACACATTTGGTGTCTATAGGCGATGGTTGACTCTTTCCATCAGGAGAACCATCTGCTTGTTTGCTATCTTATGTTATAAAAAAAATCATAACTAAAAGTTAAAAACCACTTGAAACTGTGTAATTTTAGAGATCACTTAGTTATACTCATACCTATTTATTTACATATTCATAAATACACATATTTCACCCTAGATCTCCGATGGGTAGGCAAAGGCTCCTTAAGCGCTCTTCCCACATACACACCGGTTACGAAGGCTCTTAACACTACTTTCGGTCAGCATTAGTTCTGACCATGGTATGGCTTATTCTTCCCCGGTAACTACATTCTTTCACATTCGCATTGTATGGCTGTTTTGTTAACGTTTCACCTGCTACTCCTTCAATACGTTCAAGCAAACAAAGCATGCCCTTTCCTATATTTACACCGAAACATTCATGCAGCCCCACAATCTCTATGACTTTAAGAAAGTGATCCGCGATTTCTACACATCTTATACTTTAATACATAATATTATTAAAAAACTTTAACTATACATTTTTCTAGATGGTAGTGATCTCGCAAACTCTCGTCCGGTGTGTCCCTATGTCTTAGATTTTCTTGCTGCAATATCATTAATGATTGTCGTTATCTGTAAGATAACTGGAAAACTAATGCAGGAGACATTTAAACCCTGCTACAAATTAAATCAGTAATAAAGCTAGCACCGGTTAGAAAGATATCTGCAAGAAACCTTGTTAGTTATAGTTTTTTTTCAATACGTATAAAAAGTACATGTAATAAATTACATCAAAATGCTTAAACAAAAAATATATAAATAAAACAAATTACTAACATTTGTAAAATGATTAAATTTAAAGACATAATTAATAATAATCATCAATCTTGCTAATAAGGAAGAATTACTTAAACACATATATAAATTAATATCTGAAATTAAATGCGATTTATTAAAATGAAAATAATTATACATATAATTAAGTCACAAAAAATAAAAAAATAATGTTAAGTAATATCAATTCAGTTATTTCCATATCTCCCTACCATCTTTATATTCTTTTATGGCGTAATATAAATTATTTAAAAGGGCATATGAGCACAAACCTTGTTATAAGGGAATCTTTAAATCTTTATTAAAAAAGGTTAAAAATACTTCGGTTTACGTATACTTCTTTACGGAACCTACAATAATCGGTTATGGTAATTTGCCGTAAGCAACGTGCTACGCTATACTGTACTTTGAAGATAATGACCGACACTCTATTACTTGCATTAAGCCCCGTTTTTACTTTGATTAGTGCGTGTGCGAGTGTTTAATGCAGGTGCTTAGTATTAAGCAAAAAATACGTGAAGACAGCCGTTGATCAGTGCGAATGATTAGTAATCAGCGTCTATTCACTTTTACTACGCTGATTATTAATCAGTCACACTGATCAACGGCTGTCTTCACGTATTTTTTGCTTAATACTAAGCACCTGCATTAAACACTCGGACTCGAACTAATCAAAGAGAAAAAGGAGCTTTAATTTTAATACGTATGTAGGTATGTGTGTTATATTAAAGAGCTTCACGAACTACCAACGACGGAAGTGCAATAATTCAAAAGCTTTACATTGTAATCAAACCATTTGTACCCTCGTTGTAAATTGAATCTTAACACTTCTATCTATTATTCAAGTATCTATTATAGTGTAATAAACTACTGAACGTGTCAACGACATCGAATAAGAACCGTACGCCCATTTTATGATGATCTACAGAGTAATATCACTGCTTACATTACATGTAAACATCATTTGTTATCGTTAAAAACACGTAAAATTTTATGTTGCTATGAACTCACGATACATATCATTAGACGAGTAGACACGATCGAGAGCGCGGCTTAATAGAACCATTACTTTGTAACTCTTACCTTAATTTTTAGATGCTTTTATTTATATAAGCCACCTTGACGTTGAAAAGAATCAAAATCAGAAAAAAAGGTAAATTTTTGTAAGTAGTAAAATTTTAAAGGCATGTTATATTTATTCTTATATATGCATCCTTCCATAGGTATTTTACATATTTATTTTCAACGGACGAAAACACGGAGGAGATTGTCAATTCGACGCGAATATTTTTTTTATGTTACGCCACGCATAACTTTTTACAGCGTGATCCGATTTTGATAATCCTTTTGTTATTGGTATGAGTGTACCCTGAGGGTAATCCCATTTATTTATTTTTTCCATTTTTTTAGGGTACATAAATAAAGGATGATTGATGTTCACTCTGATTCTTATGTACGACTACACATAACTTTTTACAGAGTGATTCGATTTTGGTATTTTTTCTTTTACTGGATAGAATATACCCCAAGGGTTGTCTTATATTTTTTTGAAATTAAAATCTACCCAAAAGGGTACATAAAAAGAGGATTATTGATTAATTAGTATTAGCCAGTCACTTATTTTTTGGCCATAATTACGCATAACATTTCGTCGGTTTAATTTTTTGTTACAAAGATATTATTTATTATATTCATAGGTAGTCTTGGGCGTTTAAACGATATAGGCTTAAAAAATTAGGCTTTTCAAAATAAGCCTATAAGCGCGCTTACGGATTTAAGCTGTTTTCGTTTAAACGTTGAAGTTTTAGACACAAAAATTTAATTACCATATTATCACGTTTGACGAAAAGTAACCTTATTTCAATATCGTTAAAAATCAAAATAAAATAGAATAAAGAACCTAATTTCTATACTCTAAAACTCAATATAATTTTTCATTTTATTGGATTAACAACCTTATTACTATTGCTATAAGAAACGATAACAATTTGGATTGGTTATGGTATTCAGCGGCTAAATTATTTTCTACTTGTTTACGCAATATTTGTGTCGGACTGACAACGCTCCGTTTTTGGTTATTTAGTACTTTTTACAACGAATTAACAACTTACGTTTTTTCAAGTTCCAGTACGCTTTTCGTTGTTGAAGAAATTCGACGCGTTCATCAATTGTTTATTTTACTAAGCGCGCGTACGAACTTGACATGAATCCCTTTAAAAATTTTCAAAGTAATTTTGTTTATATTAATGATTGAAATTAGGTTATGGATAAAAAAGTGTATATTGTGTTACTATTCATTTCAGATATTCTCGTGTTACAATGTTATTTACCATACTCCTCCTGTACTGACAAAAAATTAGTACTATACTTACTAATTTTTTGTCTACATTACTACTACTACTATTTTAAGTACCAAAACCATCATCGATGTACAGAAAAGATATCTTGTACCATTATAAGCGCGTCAAATTACAAAATACATTCATATTTTGCATATTTAGTACATTACTTTGCCTGTTCAGTTCCAATAACATTGGACAAGGGACCTCCACTCCTCTTGTTCTAGACTGAACGAAATGTTATTGAATTTTTCTATCAAGAAAAATATTAGTAGCTGCTCGGAGTTTAGTGGTGTATGGAACGGGACGTATGGTCATCGTCTCGCTATCAAGCAATTTGACCCGCTGTCCACAGCGAGAGCAAAGATGTTCCATATTTTTTTTCTTCAAAAAAAAAAAACAACAACATTTATATACTTATTCACTTGTCTACCTACATTTAATTCATTGCATTCGAATTGTATGAAAGACGGTAACACAATATGGAACTTAATAACTATTAAGTTACTTGGTTCGTATTTATTTTGAATAATATCTAAATCTTCAGTAGCCAAATCTAATTAAACAATTTCTACATTTGAATATCCCGAAACCATATGCTAATTATTTATATACAATGTTCCGTAAGCGTCTCGTTCAATCTCAGAGAGTAAACGATAACGTTATGCATTTCCCATCTTGCGCTTCAGAAAAGCGCGTAAAACAGACGTTAAAAGTTGCTCAATTCTACGATAGGACACATTTGCCCGTCATCAGATTAATAAATCTTATGGTAATCTGAGAATCTACTGACGTTCGTTACACTCCACATATGCCGCAAAGGAACTAGCATAAATCAGATCAACACAGAATTATGTTCAGTTTGACCATCGCACGTACAAACGTCCACTAATCACGTTCATTGATCCGTATAACGTGGTGCAGAATTTTGAGCCATTGCACAGTATTTCGCCTAGAACATGCTAGGTGGACAAAATTCATGTTATCATTTCCAGGAAATCTTAATTGCAAAACGTAAACAACACCCCTAATCTCCAGATTCCAAGAATCGGTTGTTTGTCAAATGCTTAACTGATAAGGAATAGTGGTTAGAAATCAGGTATTGAGTTTAATGAAATCGTTACAGTCAATCAGTTGCAGTTTAGTGACACTTTCGTACACATCCATAGTGGCTTATAGTTAATATTTTGAGTGTTTGTGATGGATATCAACACGGAGGGTAAGTCCTATTATTTAAAAAACCTTTTTTAAAATCTGAATCTGTTCAAATGAATTTTAGGTATAATTTTAACATAGCTTATATATTTTAACGTATTTTTTTTATGAAAGAATAGTTTTAAAGAGTTAATTTTGCAGACATTCACCTTTATCCGGGCTAGTTCTTTGATATATCATAGGAAATACTTTATTCTTCATAAAAATACACAAATTGTTTAGCACACTTCAGTACAACATATTCTTTTCTTTTTTTTTTCAGAACGCTTATACTCTATTTCTAGGGTAGAATTTTTTGAAGAGTGGTTGAAACCCACAAAAAATGAAAAGAACTCGGGTATATATGAGTACCTTTCTTCAAAATTTCACTTTGGTAACATTACTGAATGTAGCCAAAAAGAAATAAAGTTGAAGATATCCAACTTTTCCAATAAAATTGGTGTCAAATGGTTGGCTTCAGGAAAATCGAAGGAGCGTTTTTTAATTAAAAATAAGACCTGGCTGGATGAAGAAGATATAGTTTACTGTGAGTTCTTTTGAGCCACAACCATCAACTTCGAGTGAGGCTGTGATTTCAGCAGGAAGGCCTCGCAAAGAATTCGAAGAATCGTCGTTTAAAACCAAAAAACGTCGAGTCGTGGATCTCGTAGAATCGCGAAGTGTCAGTGAATTGGTGACAGCTGCCGAAATTGCTGCGCGTTCAGCAGGACAACGGAAAATTGCCAGCGTAATTAGAGACATTAGTGAAAGCTCAGTTATTAATGTTAAGTCTAAGGATACCAGTAATGTTAATCCTAGGCAGTTAAGTAGTGACGAAGCGTTAGCTTACTATATAGATTCTAAGTCAACAACACATGCGTACAAACAAACAAGAAAGTGGTCTATGAAGGCAGGACATAATGTGTTTCCATCATATTATAGTTTGACAAAATCTAAACAGGCCTGTTATCCTGCACAGGAGCACATTGCTGTAACAGAAACACGTGCTGAAATAAATTTGCAAGCATTATTAAACAAAACAGTGGAACGTTTAGTATTAGCACAGCATGAAGTTATCAGCAGTGTCCTCGCAACAAGTTCGTCTTTTACACTTGTAAGTAAATGGGGATGTGATGGAAGTTCTGGGCACAGCACATACA
Organism: Apodemia mormo; assembly: GCA_036924255.1. Classification (NCBI taxonomy): domain Eukaryota; kingdom Metazoa; phylum Arthropoda; class Insecta; order Lepidoptera; family Riodinidae; genus Apodemia; species Apodemia mormo. The sequence continues at coordinate 40,955,393 of JAUPFN010000002.1, forward strand.
AACAGAGATTTGAGAACACTGAAGATACGGACGAATTTCTTTTCGTATTTTCTTTAGTTCCCCTTAGATTATATGATGGGGCCAAAATTGTTTGGCAAAATCCTCGGTCTTCATCAACATTGTATTGTCGCCCAATCAAATTAATATTTGCTAAAGAAACGAATGACTTCACGTTAACGGAGACAAATAGATTGTTGGAAGAAGTTAACGCTCTTCTTCCAACACGTATCGACTTTGGTGATTCTCAAATCTCTGTGAAACACGAACTTTTGCTAACAATGACAGACGGAAAGGTATGCAACGCTTTAACGGAAACTCGTTCAACTCAAAAGTGTTTCATCTGTGGCGCCACCCCCAAGACGATGAATGATGAACCCGCGAACTTCAACAGCAACCAAGATCATTTTGGCTTTGGTTTATCTACACTTCATGCTTGGATTCGTTGCTTCGAATGCCTTTTACATATCAGCTACAAGTTGAATATTAAGAAATGGCAGGCTAGAAGCAACGAAGACAAAGCAGATATCAAGGTTCGTTCCGACGAAATTAAGTTAAAATTTAAGAACGAGATGGGACTTATTGTAGATAAACCAAAGCCAGGATTTGGTTCTTCAAACGATGGAAACACGGCTCGTCGGTTTTTTAAGAATGCTGAGATGAGTGCTCAGATCACGGGATTGGATGTTGAAATCATCAAACAGTTCGATGTAATATTGAGGACTTTGTCTTCTGGATTCGAGATAAACTTAGTTGAATTTAATAAATTTTGTCTTGAAACCAGAAGACATTATCTAAGTCTCTATTCGTGGTACTGTATGCCTGCTACTGTACATAAAATATTAATTCATAGTACAGAGGTCATCAAAGCTGCATTGCTTCCAATTGGGCAGCTTTCCGAAGAGGCTCAGGAAGCACGTAATAAAGATTGCCGCAGATTTAGGGAGTACAACACCCGCAAGTGCTCGCGTGTTGCCACGAACAGAGACTTGCTGTCAATGTTGGTTATAACATCTGATCCCTTGATCAATAGCCTTCGAGAGATTCCCCAAAAAAAGCCGGAAAAAATATGTTCAGAGGTTTTAAAGTTAATTTTAAGCCCTAGTATAGTAGAATCAAGACTGGAAACGTCATCATATTATCGCACAGTTCCACAAAATGATGACGATTACACAGTAAACGATTCATCAGAAGACTCTGATGATGATTATTAGGTTACGTTATGAAATATTATCTTTGCTGCTTAGTTTTAGTTTTCATGCATATATTTTCTTTTATTGTAAATAAACCTATGATTGTTTTGTTACTATTTGTAATTTTATGTATTTAGATTTATATTGTACATACCTCTTGATACTTATTCGATCTGAACTGCATGCAATTTACAGCATTCATAGTACTCGCTAAGTTAATTGTTGCTCATATATTATTTTTGAAAATATTTTTTTGCTATCATAATTTTTTTCGTTTTTTATTACAAAAACATGACTACCCATATTTGAAATAAGTAAGAGCATCGTTATATAACATAAAATAATATTGTCCACCTAGCATGTTCCACGCGATACACTGTGCATTGTATTGAACACGAGTATCGAATGATCGACATTGTCAGGAACAAGTGCCGCACAGCAGGCGTCACTAGCCGGTACTCCGTTGCCAAACCAGCCGTGAACACCCAATTTGAGCCGCTCTATTGACAGCACTGATTAAAATCAATGAGAAGTGTCATGTGATACGTAATAAATAGATGATACACACCTTTTTACAGATGATTGACCTTCTATGCGCATAAATAGCAAGAAGTAGACTAAGATAGAGTAACGCTAATAAATAAATGCGTTACTGCTTCAAAGATGTTCAGATTTTACCTGAAACAAGAAATACACAGTAATATAGTAATTCAGTTTGGGCAGTCACGTTTTTGCAACGAAAATCGAAATTAGGCTTCGTCAAAAACAATTGATCTGTGTTTATTATACACTACCATGTAGCCGTTTCCACGGTATGATCAGAGTGCTGGCAACGCGGGGAATTTGATATAAAATGTAGTATAAAACTCTCAGAAATAACGTAGCTTTCAACTGGTGAAAAAAATTCTAACATCAGTACGAGTCTACTACTCGTACTGATGTTAGAATGCACTAAATCCAAGCTTAATTTTACGCTAACGTTATAACAAAGCTCTAGTCTACATAGATTCGCTATAATCGCTACTAAAATAAAAATAGATACAGTAAGGATGTGCTGAATATTCGGATCCGATTAGGTGATTACTTGACGACATAGGCCGGTTTCAAAACGCAAATTAATATTAACACGCAATTAATCTCTGTTTAACAAAATTTTTACAAGGAAACGTCCGTTAAACATTTATTAATTGCTTGTTAAAATTAATTCGTGTTTCAGAAACCGGCCGTAAGTACAGTTCCCCGTGTTGGTCCTAACCTCCGCCGCAAAAGACCATCGATTGCCTACCTAATGTCACTAACAACGTAACTACTAGGTGGTAGAAGTTCCGCTACGTCTCTCCTGGGTATATAGTACCATACCTATTCCTGCCGCAATTGCGTTAATGTTTGTCAGTGTCGTGTTCCGGTTTTGAGGGTAAGGTATCCGGAAATATCTGTCGTGTTTTAAAACAAAAAACAAGTCATTAATATATTCTGGGCTTTTATGAAATATCTGGTGAACGTCCAATCTTCACGATGTGGGCAATTCTACGATCTGATCACGACATATACACGTCAAACTGATAACCTCCGTTTTTTAGTCTCGTTAAAAAAAATTAATTAACATAATCGCTGTATTTCTATAGTTATCTTGTATAAATATGAATGAGTAATAATTTTGTCGCTGACTGATATGATACAGCCGGAAAACCCTTACTGGACGTTGGAGTATGGTAATTATTGATTCATAATCATCAGAATCCTACAATTCAACTGAATCACAACTACCACATTTCTTTTAGTATTATTATTATTTTATATAATCTACTCAGCTGATCAAGTAGTTTTAGTTTTAGAGCTATCAGCAGCAGGCCTAGCCAATGTGGGAGTTTTATCCACCATCATAATGCGCACAATGATACGTCTAGTACTATTATATATTGTGACAGTGGTAAGGATCGATCAAGCCTTCGGGTCAGGGGGGGGGGTCACATATTTGAGGTTCAGTCACCTTGACTCTAACCCTTATCTAATCATAATAAATCCATACCTAGACACCTGTCTAGGGGGAGCATGACCCCCATGACCGCCTGGATCCGCCGCAAGGAAAGTTTTGGAATCCGCCGCAAAGAAAATATAAGATAATCACGAAACCTATCAAAACTATTTTTCGACCTATATTATGTGCCCCTTGCATATTGATTGAAAAAAAGACTAAAATGTTGACCGCTGAAAAAACACTGTTACAATTTTAAAATGTTCAAATTGATCTAATAGCCTGGAATCAACTTTTTTGGGAGATTATTTCGTGTCTGAAAATGTGTGAACAAAGTTACAGCTTGGATGGGGAAATTTATAGGTATATTTTGGTCAAATTTTGTGATTGTATGATTTAGTAACATTTAATTTCAGGACAATACGAAAATCAGATTTCGTAACAGACATCTTAAGCCCGTATAACTGTAACATTATGCTGCACCATGAAGTTCACGTTACACTGATTAAAGAGACACCTGTTATACGCTCTGATCATGTGAACGAAGCACCTGAATTGCAAATGAAATGTCGGGTTTCAAGAACCCAATAAAGCAAAATGTACGCGAAGCTTTCTCGGAATATGCATTTAAGGTTTCCACTTCGTATATTAAAAGTCGACTGGTTTCATAATCATTTTTAATGAGGAGGGCGGCTGTGTATTATATAGAAATGACCTCCGATTGCAAATGGGTATATGATATGATATACCTACTGAATTTTTATAGGAGCCTTGACAGACGTCAAATATAACACAGATACAGATAACGACTACATATAAAATAATGTTCAAAGAAAGGCTTTTGGTTGTGTGTTACACAAAACTCTTTTCCATAAGCTGAAATTCAATCAAGTGAACAGGTACCTTCTGAGGAAGCGCGTTCCATCTTAGGCCGCATCTTAGCCTACCATCAGGCGAGATCGTGGTCAAGCGCTTCCCTATCGATAATAATAAAAAAAAAGTTATAGAGTTACTCTCGAATTAACCATAACTAATATCTTTTAATCAAAAAAAGAAGGTCACCGTACTTTAATGTGTGTAATTAAATCATATAGATAACGGGCATGACATCTAATAGTCTAGTCAAGTTCATGGTCATATTGAGCTATGCGAGAATACTTCTAAGTGAAGTAGGCACTTCGTGGTTTTTATTATATAACATTGCGTTGATAAGGAAAAACCAGTAACATTATCTTTATCTCGAGCCAATTTAGACTATGTTAAATAGTACTTATGGGTGAAAAATTATTATACTCTATGGCGAGACAACAAGAGCCACATCTTCTTCACTCGTGTTGGTCCGGGCTTCTTAAAAGAACAGACCAACTGCCGTTCTGCCAGGCAGGTCGTAAAAGGCGACCGATTGGCTATACGTGCCACTGCCATCGTGACTACTAGGTGGTAGAGTACCGCAACGTTTCGCTCGGGTCTTTGTTGCCACCCTTACTTATTCCTGCTGCAATAGCGTCAATTCTTGACATAGTCGTGTTCCGGTTTAGCGGGTAAGGTAAGACCAGTAGACTTATGCATGTGGCATTGCCATCCCGCCAGATATAACCGCATCATTAACATCTTTGGTGTTTAATGGCGATGGTTTCTCTTTCTAATCTAACCCCAAAGTAAGCAAATTATTTGCTTGTGTTATGGGTGCTATTCAATAATACTAATACATAGAAACAAATATATAAATACTGTAACATACGTATAATAAACACCCAAACCCAGAAAAACTAACATTTATACTCATCACACAGATACTTGTCCCCGTCGGGAAATGAACCCGTGCCCTCTTGACTCGTAGTTAGATTCGCTAACCACTCAACCAACGGGGCGGCAAACATTATTAACAATATTACATAAAAAACACAAAGAAAAATAATCTCGTATTTTTAACGAACTTTAAAAAAAGAAGTTTTTCAATTTGGTATATAGTACTATATACTATATACTATAGTACAGTATATAGTATAGTACTATATACTATATAGTACTATATAATAATACTATATACTAAATTGAATATAGTATTTGTTTTCATTCTTTGTCTCCAGAATTTTGTCATTTTTAATCAATTTAGAGCATTCTTCAACTTGAAGGAGTATTTTACCTCCAGGGTGTAATTTTATTAAAATCCTGTTTTAACGATGATATTCACGAGGAATTGAACGAAATCTTCAAATAGAATAAGTATAACGACTACTTATAAAATAATGATTATAACGAGGAATTGAACGAAATCTTCAAATAGAATAAGTATAACGACTACTTATAAAATAATGATTATAACGAGGAATTGAACGAAATCTTCAAATAGAATAAGTATAACGACTACTTATAAAATAATTATTATAACGAGGAATTGAACGAAATCTTCAAATAGAATAAGTATAACGACTACTTATAAAATAATTATTATAACGAGGAATTGAACGAAATCTTCAAATAGAATAAGTATAACGACTACTTATAAAATAATTATTATAACGAGGAATTGAACGAAATCTTCAAATAGAATAAGTATAACGGCTACTTATAAAATAATGATTATATACCTACTTAACTATACCTATAGCGATTTTTGTATTTTTAAGTTTATAGTAGAGAGGTGGTCATGTATAATAGCCGAGTTCCAGAAAAACTGGAATTAAAGTCGGTTGTTGCAGTGTTATTGTGTTCAAATTAATAATAAATCCTGGTTTTCCTAAGAAATTATGCAGCTGGATCACTAGTTTTTTGGCAGGTAGTGGCATCAAGTTTGCTGTAGAGTGTTTGCTCGGACTCCAAATCTGTCAGTGCTAAAGTTGTACCGAGACCGCATTATCTCCAAAATTGTTTCTTAAGCATATACACACTATGCAAACGACAATATAGTCGGCAATATTTCTCTCGAATACGTCAACGGGTGCCGAAGCAAGTACAAACCTGTGTATGAAGTCGACGATGTTTTAAACTTTTTCAAAATGTTGTCAAGTCCATACCCACAAGAATACACAAGTTTCATAAGCATCTTCTTGTCTTAATAGTATCTACTAACTAGATTGCCTAATCTAGCATAGAAATTCTTAGTATTGACTTATCGAGTAACGTTTAGTGTCTCTGTTCTGGCAACAAAACTTCAATCGAAGCCTCGGCGAGTCAGACAAAACGCTCGAATTTAGCCGTACTGACCAGCCATGAAGAAGACTGTAAAAATACAGGAGATTTACACCGTATTCAATTTTCTAATTACAGGTTCCTATATTTATGTAGCGCGAAAAACGGGATAACCCGTAAAATACGGGGCATTTGGCCTTTAGTCCTAGGTCATTTTTAGTTAAGCTTAGGCTTGAGGCTTTTTGGTGTCGCACAATTAGTTACTCAATGAAAAAAAAAACAGGCGGCTATGTTTTTGAATTAATACAACTCAAGAAATGAGCTTACTCATTCCCAAAATGCCAGTAGTACAGAAGAAAAATTCCTAGTTTTGCAGTTTACATAATATCTTGTGAATCTCCTACTAGTTAGCTTATTCTATAAAAAGCTGGGTCCAAAAATCACATCGGCATTATCGTTTATTAAGATTTTCACACATGGCAGTTCGTTTTGTTATAAAGCCAATCTTGTGAACGCCACACTAATTATTAAGCTTATGACACAATGTGTATACGATCATTTTACATAGAATTGTTTTAACTACGCTTCAGAATTAATACCAGCACTTTAAGACTGATAATTCACAGCACAATGTGAAATAGCCTTCAAATGAGAACCAATATTGAATGAAATCTGATTAAAATTTTAAATTATTTCCAACTTCCACGAAGCCGCAAACACTGCAGAATTTACTGTTAGTCTTCATTTTGTCTAAATGAAAATAACATGAACATATTTCAAATTCGACTCTATAACAATGACGCAAAAATTTAATTTCAATCACAAAGCTTGATGGGAAACCGTCACGCAGCTCACGCTACGTAAGCGTAGTTTTAATTCAATATTTTATAAATAGTATTAAGCAAGATGGTGTGTTTGTAATACATAATTTAATAAAAGCTATAATGTCATCATTTTATTTAGAAAAAAAATAGTGACGAGTTCATGACAATACGTGCTAGAGGACAAAGACTATTTAAAATTATATAAACATTGAATTTATATGATTCAATATATCGAACATTATATATTATAATAATAGGTCTTTACCTATGAAAAAAAAGTACAGGGCTACAGACCTTCAGTTTTAAATAGACAGTTTAACTGTTCAGTTAAAACGTATTTGTGTAGGCAAAACTGAGAGCTGTACAGTTGAAGTGATAATCTAATCAAAACATCATAAAACTGTACAGTTTAAAACTGTTTAGTTTCAATCGAAGGTGTGTAGCAAAAAAAACTGTACAGTTTTCAGTTTTACCAAAGCGTCGTTGGTTGGTTGGTTGGTCGTCGTTGGTTGGTCGCACGAGTTTTCTGCTGCGTTCTAAATTTTAATTATATATTTCCATCGTTATTCCAGGCCATAAGAAGGCAATATTGAAATAGCCTTCCTTTTTCTTAATGATTTAATTTTTGTGTCTACCGACATTGTTTTACTAAAATATATGGTATATGGCCGATATAATTATAGAACTACAATGACAGACATGACCGGAAAAAGAAAACTATCTCAATTTTGTCTTGTTTTGGCCGCGAATAGGGCTCCGGACATAACATAAATAGAATGATATTATTTGTGGGAAATCAAAGATATTGTTTTCTTTGTAATAACTAATGCTTACACCATAGCTTTTTCTTTCTTTGTTTTCTTTTTTCAAAATGCACAATAGTCCAATAATTGCCACAGTATTATCCGATGAAGCCATGTGATTCCGTGAACGTGTTACTTCAAGCGAAAAAGAGATTAAAACTGAAAAAACTCAAAGTGATGTTAGTTGTAACTGAACAGTTAACTGTTCAGGTAAAACTGATCAGTTAAATTTGAAGGTCTATAGCCCGCTTTATAGATCAGATGATACATTCTATAAGTTTCTCAAAACATTAAACTCTTGTGATAAGGGACTGCGTGTTACATATTAGTTTTGTATTTATAAGTTAACATACTTTAATAGAACTTGTATTATTTTCTGCACTTTTCTTGTTTTAATGATGTCACAACGGAAATGTGGATGCAGCGGAAGCGAATCATCTGCCAATACTAACCACATTTGATTACGTCAGTGATGCTAGATAGTAGAGAAAATGCATACATAACGAAAATTCATTCAAACCACTTTGTTGAACACGAGGGCACAGTATACTGGAGACTAGCAGTAGTCAATCTACATATATGTGATATTCGAGCAACGCACACATTGTTTAAAACAGCTTTAATTTTAAGGAAACACTATAGAAAAGGACAATAAAAAAATATTTTACATACCAGATTGCAAAGTCTTTATAACTTAACATATATAATCTATTTCATTTCATCATCATCATCACACGCTATACTTTACTTCCATTATATAAAGTAGATTACCTGTTTAATTTTTCTAAATCTAGCTGTTAGTCTATTTAGCTCAGATGATTAAATCTTAGGTATGATCAGTAACAGAAGTTTGGTAGTGTTAAATAAGTATCATCGTTCTTCGGGAAAAAACGTAGAGTTGTAATAACAGCAATTCGCAAATAATGAACAGTAATTGTGTGTGTATATGTGTATATATATATATATATATATATATATATATATATATATATATATATATATATGTATGTATGTATGTATACAGGGATCACAATTCGTCCCGCCAAGCGAAAAACCGGTGATTCGTGATGAAGAAGCAAGGACTTTAAACGTTTAGTTCCTTTTAATTTAATTCCCTTTATATATAAAATAATGTCTGAGCATTTTGTTCTGTTTACTTTCTCTTGTGTTTGTTCCTTATTTGTGTTAGTGAATTTATGTATGTGTTTTTATTATGATTTACTAGCTGACCCGGCAAACGTTGTTCTGCCTTTTTAACTACTCTTATTTTTGTTCTATATATTCTCTTCTATATTTTCTCACTTTTTAAACCTTCCCTGGACTTCAACAATTAATTTAAAACCAAAATTAGCCAAATCGGTTCAGCCGTTCTCGAGTTTTAGCGAGACTAACGAACAGCAATTGATTTTTATATATAAGATTGTCATTTTCGTTTGAAGTACACCTCAGATCATCATATACGCATAAGTTTTCATAACATCATATTGTTAACAGTGCGGGATGAATATTGTGTTTCAGACAAAAAAACACCGCATAAGTGTTTCTAAACGAAATTTTAATAATAAGTTCGTATATATTTCAGAGCAGTTTCGCGGTGCAAGCTGGTCGGCCGTTCCAGCCCACTGCAGTGGAACAACTGCAATAAATAAAACACCGAATGTAATTATATGGAACAGCTGTAATAGCAAACTTCCTTAAATTAGGAAATCACATTTGTATTTTTTAATCTAGCCTTGACTCTTATTATTAAGTGTATACATTTCTAAAGGGGAAACAACCGAAATTTAATATACAGCTTTCCGAGAATATATTTTAAAGATACAAATGGCATTTTTTGTTTAATATATATATATATATACATATATACATATATATATATATATATATATATATATATATATATATATATATATATATATATATATATATATATATATATATATATATATATATATTCGCAAAGTAGAGCCTATAAAGTGATTTTGTTTTTCAATTTTTCATCCAAATTTTACGTGCTATCTTATTTCGCTTAACAACAATACAATAGTTAGAAATGGTAAAATGGATATATCACTTGCGATCAGATCAATCCAGTGTCTATAGACGATGGTAATATTTTACCATCAGTAGACTCACAGACAACAGAAATACTAATAGACATGGTGTTGGGCGGGTAACGTGCAGCCAGCCACTCATATGCTTGTAAGTGTCAAAAGTTGTACTATTTTATACCTTCACAATAAATACCCCTGGACTGATTTTACTTCATCGGTATGATTAAAAATCAGTATTTCTGGATGTTAATGCAAGCTATTTTATTGCAACTCTGGTTTTAAGTACATGAAGATTACGTACGGCACACGGATACATACGTCAATGCTGTACAGATTTACAGTTTCACAGATTTGATAATAAGGTAATGTGTCAGGTATAATAATTGCGTATTTTAAACTCGACGGTTTGTACTCAATAAATATAATCACACCAATTATATTAGACAGAGTGAACACCATTGTCTAATGATGTGTCTGTAATTTAGCTAGACTTTTAAAGTGGACCTCAGTTGTAATTTTGACGCCAAGTAAATTAATGCTCGAAAAGATCTTAAGATGAGTGTTCTGAAATTGAGCCGCAGCCTTAGCAAATTGCTTCTTTTTTACGGTTAACGCACAACCTGTTAATTTTCCGGATCGAAGGAAACCAGGTTTTAATTATTCCATTTCGGGACCCGCTTCAGAGCTGTCCCAACTTCAGACAAAAGCAAATTTCAGCATTCATCCAAGTTGGCCCGTGAATTATTAGTACGACTTTTACAAAAGGAATCATTCGTATTCTTATCCCTAAAGCAATGAACGTTGTCAATTTACAGTGCATATCATGGATATGCAGAATGAACAGAGTAGTAGACAGCACACAGCCTTGGGGAACACCAGCATTTATACACTCAACTTCGGACACCGTTTACGATGTCATGTCCAAGACCAAGGGGATTTATGAGTTTAACATGGTACATGTGGGTACCATGTTAAACTCATAAATCCCCTTGGCCTTGAGTCGGATGTTAAGAAATAAAACAAAAATGAATTTCCCCACAAATAAATCTTATGATATCTCCTATCAAAGTGTCACCGTACCAAATTTATTTAATATCAAAATAACAATAAGATCTTTAAACACGTCCAATCAATTTTAATGGAATCTCGATGACAATGATAGTACATGTATATTGAATACGATATGAACAGATGTCGAAATGGTATAAGTGGTGGTCCAATATCGATACTTTTCAATCTACGAAACATCCGCAATGAAACGGGGATTTTCAGAGCAACCGTAAAAGTGAACGGTCGCAAAACGGAGAGTTATTTATTGTAGAGTGTGTGCTTGTAAAAATGTTCTTTGTGACTGGTTTAGGAGGAATACAGTTTGATGCAAAAATAGTATATAATTACATTGTTTATTTCACAAGAGTCTACTAATAACTTATGGTGTCGGAGTTTCATAAGGAAAACCCGGTTTTGAGGTAATCCTTATAACTCACTTCCTATTTCTGCTGATTAAATCGTCATTAATTTTAAGACAACTTAGCTTGTGTCTCTGACTTACTGGGAGTCAAAGCATGTGTTATCGTCATCATTATTGTCTAAATCTAGATAGAGATTGACAAACAGATGCGGTAGTATTGTAAGACCTTTGTTCAAATCCGTTTATACAATTTGTTTTTCAATGTTATGTTTGCGTAAAATTATGTACCGTGTTTTCATAATAATGTTGATAATTAGAAACTAGATTAAATATATGCACAATATTAGAATCCTTTATATGTATATCTATGTATTGATACATGAAACAAATATTTTCTACACCTTTTTTCCCTAATCACGGGACGTGAGGAATTCCAAATTTAGCTCGGTTAAAGTTTACATTGCCGAGGACTGCAAAACCTTAATATTTTTAAAAAATATGCACTAAAAATACATTAATATAAAAAATATTACACACACTAGATTCATGTGACATACATTATATATATATATATATATATATATATATATATATATATATATATATATATATATATATATACATATACATACATGTTTACTACTTACGTCTAAAGTCTGGTGCCAAACATAAAAGAGGTTGTATTGATTAGTCTGGTAGAATTTTTATCACAGGGCGATCGTTAGTATATATACACGTATTACGTGAAGAAAAATTTTTGTAACACTTTTTCCGGCTATTACGCGAACGGTGGAATACAACTTTTGGCACAATTAAAGTACATTGCGCAGCAGAGCAGAACCTAACATTAAAAAAATATGCATTAGAAATACATTAAATTAATAAATACTAGATGGAAACCCGGCTTCGCTTGGAAGTCTCATAATACGCAATTTTATATACTAACTCAAATAATAGACATTAAAAAGTAGAAACACTGTAGTGACGTCTTCTTTCAACTATTACGTTGGTTTAATAAAGACAACACTATAGTGTTGCTATTTTTTAATATCTACTCTTTTATGAACGAAGAGAAAAAAAGTTTCACGATAATCTGCGCTTTGTTCTACGATACTTTAATAAATGCTCACGCCATCTACACCGCATATTTATACTTTAAAGAAATATGGCCAATTTGTCTGTCAACAGCATTAAAATTTTTAATCATTATTTTAACAAAATACTCGACAATCCGAATTTTGCGTATGTATGTTGTCGACTCAAAATTATTATTTTTTAACGCTTCATAGTTCAGGTATGGTTTCGATTGGTTGTATAGTCAATGGATTGAGTCTACCGTAACCCTTGGCGAAATTATTAATATAGATAAACATAACACTCACTACATTCATTTAACATACATGATAATTATTACACACATGTTTATGGTTAAAGTCCGCTGTCAAACTAAAAAGATATTATGCTGTTTAGTCTACTAGTTGTAATAAATATATTTAGGTCCAAAATAGCGTCAATAAGTCAAAAGTTTTAATGGTGCATTACGATCTGCGTTCTATTTTTAAGCATATCTTCACCTACTTCAATGATTACGATGATATTTTATCTTTACTCGTCTCTCATTAGTTTCTTAGCAGGCGCACAGGTGATTTATAAGGAGGCAAGACCAACGCAAGGAAAAATTCCGAACCCATAATTATTAATGACAGTGCTCTGCTCTATAGAATTCTCTAAGAACGCTTACAACCTGCAATATTGAGACAGAAGTGTGTCCCGACTGTCGAGCACTAACCACTCTACTTGATGAGTCGTTTGCTAGGGTTGACGATAACCATAACATTCTGCTATCTTTGGGAAGAGCGCATTATGAACACTAACATTCTTTTTGAATCGCTAAAGGGTAAAATAAGGATATACTTATTAGAAAAGATATCTTGTCCCTTGCAAGATATCTTCTCTAATACACTCTCAGATCAGTTATTCACTTCTTTAACTGTATTTATTCATTACGAGATGTCTGCGCCCCAGTCTCCTGCGTAATTTAAATTGTTCAATTTACGTCAATAACATATGTATGTATACATAATATGCATTAAATTCGTTATAAGGGAGCGTCTACATCACAGCAGTAGATAACTTTGCTAATCAATATCGAGTCAATCGGAAGAATAAAACTAATGATTAGTCAGTCAGTCAGTGGTATTTCACTCAAAAAACAAATAGACACTACACTGTAGACATATCTGGAAGCCATTTATAGGAACGACCTTACATTGAGATTTATTATACGAGCCATCATTGTCGTAAATACTGGTGGGAGACGAATTGTGTGCTGTGATATGTAGTTAACAAAATGGAAACAAAACTTCTATATCATAACATATTAGTTAACGACAAGGATTATCCGGATCAAGACATTTTTTTTGTTTGCAATGTGTAAAATAGGCCAATATTAACTGCTTTTATGTAATTAAAAGATTTTGTATCACGGGGAATATCAGGGGAACTTTTTTTATATCATAAGATAGCAAAGAAGCAGATGGGTCTCCTGATGAAAAGAGTCAACCATCGCCTGTAGAAACCAAAGATGTTAATGGTGCATTGCTATCTTGTGGCGAGGTCTAATGCCACATGCATAAGTTTACCGGCTACCCTATCTTCCGAACCGGAACACGACAGTGACAAGCACTGACGCTATTGCGGCAGGAATAGGTAAGGCGGTGGTACCAGACCCGGGCGAGACAATGCAGAACTCTATTTTTATTAGATAAATAGCCTATGTATTAAGTCTAGATATAGCGATTACGTGTAAATTCCCGTTCAACGATTGAGACGATATTAAATTACAACCGTCCAAACATTTTTATAGATTTTTGCATTTATAATATACATACACATCAATGATGATAATGGTGCGTTACCTTCCATGCCATATGCATAAGTTCATCGGCTACCTTAACCTTCAATTCCATTCCAAATATCAGAACATGAGAGAATCACTAACGCTATTGCAACAGGGTACGGATAAGTCCGTACCAAACCCGGTCGAATAAAAAACGTAGCTAGCATCTCCGAAGCACTATCCGAGTTACAAAGTAGCTTATGTTTTATTTTAAGTGGCTTAAAGCCGCGGACCCACCGCAGCGCACGGAGAGGATACGCACGTGCGTCAAGCTTCGCTTTGCAAGAAATGACATGTGATTGTATCCACTGAAATCCATGGACACGCTACGCATGAGTAAACACCGTAGCTTGCTCGAATATGCGCGCACGTAGTTCAACGCTGGCAACGCCATGCACGCTGTATTCGCGGTACTACAAGGCGTATCACTCAAAACTGTGCTGTGCTACAGTTGTACATAGTCGTGAGGTATATTCGTGTATAGCGTGTGCTGTAGTGGAAACGTTGGCCCACGTTGTTAAACAAATGAATCCATGCGCAGCGTGGCCGTGCACAGCGTGCGCTGCGGTGGGTCCGCGGCTATAGTCTGGACAAAGAGTACCTATTGGCAAAAGTTTATCAACATACTTCCATTACACAACAACCACACACATTGACAGTGCACACATATACACAGACACACTTGCTTAAATATACACACAAACGCGTGTAGGTCTTTAAAATTGCATAATTACTTCAAATACCGTACATCATCTTACCCCGCATACCCTTTTCCTAGAATAGTGACATTGACAATAATGTATGGATTAATTGATAGCAAAATTGAGCTCGACGATAGGCGGATATAACCGCTAATCAACATAATCTTATCATCCTGTAGCGTTTCGTAGTGGAAAAAACACACGTAACATTTCTAAACGAAGTGATGTGATACAACAAGGGTTAATATTTCCTTTTATTAGAGCGTTCTCTATAACAAAACTGTCTCTTTTAAGCAAAGGTTATAAAAATAGTGATAGTAATCATATATAAAATTTTCACACAAAAGTGTTTTGAGGTAAGCAGAGCCTCGCTTTCCCTACGTTCATAATCTTTATTACCATTACGGCATAAAAAGTTTTAAAAAAAAGGGGGGGAGGCCTTTTTTAACTTTTTATCCCGTGTTGGTCCGGGCCCCCTTTGAAGAATAGACCAGTCTTCGAAACCGGCGTGTTTACATAAGGAGAGTTATGAATCTGCAGGAAACAAAGCAAGTCTGTCTGGACTTTGACATATTATGGCACTCAATTCTCTCTGCCTACCCCCGAAGGGCATTTTACGTGAATATATGTATGTATGGACTCAAATATTATCCAAATCCAAAAATATAACATACATACATGTCACACTGAGTCCGTTTATCGTCAGTTGCAAAACCAGGTTATTCTATCTTACTCTACAACTCTTTTAATGCAACGACGTCAAGTTGTATGTGTGCAGATGAAATAGTGCAAACTTTGCAAAGAACTGTATCATAATTTTGTGATGATTCTTCTATCATTAACAAAAAGCTAAAGCCCCTTTAGTTCTTGAGTTTCATGCACTAAATCAGCACCGCCGCAAGCCCGATACGTTGGAAGCTTGGGACTGTTAAACGCAAGTTCACCAACAGATAGTTAAGTTTTAATCGAATGGTTAAGTCGTGAACAATGTTAAAAAATCTATTTACTGTTCATCAAAGCCAAAACATCGATTATCTGTCTCAATCAATCGTTTAACTTAAATGTACTAACCCTTCGTGGCTTACCCACTGATTGGCTTTTTATCTGTCAGTCAGAATTTGCTATTATTTATTTGTTATATAGTCTCAAAATTAAATATAATTTTAAAACATGGAAGACGCTATTAATAACATTTTTAGAGATGATGTATTTAGAAAATATAGAAAATGGTTTACGTCAGTTCTTTATTTTCTATCAACGTTTGATATTTTACTGATAATTCTGTCAAATTTCGCTTTTTCGTTATTATAAAAGTATTTTTAAATTGGTCACGCGACTAATTAAAAAGTATGTAAACGCTTGACCCTGCAGGCCAACCCTGAAACTTCCCGTTAAATTAAGGTATTTTAAGCTCAAAATAGTAAAGACAAAACAAACAAACATTTATTTTGTTAAAGGCAGTAGGTAAGTATATTGATTTTTGATAAGCTGTATATTTTGGAAACGATAATCGATTTTCAACTCTTCAACATTCAACAAAAAATGATTGATTGAAAAATTTCGAAGTTATGGCAATAAACACCTCTTTCGAAATTTTTCGTCAATGAGTACTTCCAAACGGATACACTGATTTTGATGCAATTCATGCATTAGACGTCGTTTTTTGAGGAATAGAATAGGCCAACTGCCGTTCTGCCAGGCAGGTCGTAAAAGGCGACCGATTGGCTATCGAGTCACTACCATCGTGGCTACTAGGTGGTAGAGTTCTGCATTGTCTCGCCCGGGTCTGGTACCACCGCCTTACCTATTCCTGCCGCAATAGCGTCAGCGCTTGTCGCTGTCGTGTTCCGGTTTGGAGGGTAAGGTAGCCGGTAAACTTATGCATGTGGCATTAGACCTCGCCACAAGATAGCAACGCACCATTAACATCTTTGGTGTCTATAGGCGATGGTTGACTCTTTCCATCAGGAGACCCATCTGCTTGTTTGCTATCTTATAATATAAAAAAAAAAAATAGCTGATTAGTTTTGGTACTCAATCGGTACATTTGTCTGGAAGTTATATTAAAAAAAAATACGACGAAACAGTCAAAATTTTTTTGAGGTTTTTTCACAATTTCTCAAAATCTCATTGGCCGACTTAGTTCAAATTTTCAGGAAGTTTAAGTTGAGCGGAATCCAATTAATGCCATCAACCGCGTTTCGATCGGTCCAGCCGTTCAAAAGTTATGAGATGTTTAGATAACCACAACACACACACATACACACACACACACACACACACACACACACACACACACACACACACACACAAACACAAACATACTGACATCATCGTGAAAATAGTCCAAAAAGGTTCCAAGAACCTCAAAACGTGGAGATCTGGTGAAAACTCGAATTTCGAAATCGGGGCAAAACCAGTAATTTCTTTATCTACATACGTAGCGGGAAGTTAAAAATAGGGTATTTTATGCTAAGATCTATGATGAAATATACAAGTGTGAGGTATAACAAGATACGATACTATTTACGGAATACGTAATTTTTAGCGCATTTCTACTTGGAATAGTGGCATCCTTACATAGCAGTATTATTCGATCTGAAGTTTCCGACTCGAAGATTAAAAAACGCTTGTTTAGCTAACCTATGTAATGAATTTTTTGATGAACATGAAAAAAATGCTAAGCGTTTAAAATACCGTTCAGTGTAAAGTCAGTGGTTAGGTATTTTATGGTTATCTTCGAATTGGTCGATTCAAATCTAAAACAAAAGATCAAAGCATTAATGAAATGTTGTACTTATATTGATTAGACATAGCAAAGTACTTTATTATATATATACTAGTCTGTTTCTATACAAACAATTTTGTTTTATCACAAATATTGATATCACGAGTTTTTTATCAACTGGGACATACCTATTACCGTTGTTATCTTTTATGACTCGAATTGAACAAATAGCAATGTTCAACGTTGCAATTATGATACGGATTATATTAAATATAGTTTTCTATATTTATAAAACAAAACAACCAATAACAAACAAATAATTTAACCAATGAAAGAAATATCCATCCCTAATGGATACAAAAAAATATGATTGGTGTGTTATTATCCGTCTGGCGGAGTTATAATAACTAAATGCATAAGTATCGGCTTTCTTATCGGAACACGACATTACCAAACACTAATACTGATGCGACATGAAAAAGTAAGATCGCGGTACCATACCCGCTGATCAAAGACGCTGCAACAACTCAAAACCTTAGTTTAAAAAAAAACGGACAAAGGCGAGTCGGAGTCACCCACCGAGGATTCCGTACAATTTTTTAGGTGCATATTATAAATAGTCCAGAAATCGACCCTCGCAGTTTTTTCCAAGCTTGCTATGTACTTTTAATAAAGACTAAATATGTTTTCAGATTTTTTCCTGTATTTATAGTGTAAGACGATATTTCTTGTCAATTTTCATAGTTCTAGGTCAACAAAAATAACTTTTAATTTTTATTCCCTTGAGAGTGTAGAAATGTCCTTTTTTAATGACATAAACAGCCGTATCGTTTTTTTAACGTTCATAGATTTTGGTTTTATTCACAGCTACAACCTGAATATGTATCTTGATTCCTGACCTGAGTGTATGGTATTAGATTCAACTCTACGCGTTCCCGAGATAAAGGATCTTGACGGACAGATGGACTACTAAGTGATCCGTCAAGGGTTCCGTTTTTTTCTTTTGATACACGAAACCTTAAAACCGATAGATGACTACAGATTTTTTTAAGTTTTTATCTATAAACAATTTTACCAAATTATTTTGTATCCTTCCAATCTTTCGAATAACGTCGTGTATTGTAATCAAGCACAAAAGAACAACATTACTCAATTTCTATCGTATTGTTCAGCATGTACCTACCACCCTTAGATAAGTTTATCATAAATCAGAGCCATTAACTTTGGCTACATTCAAACAAAGATTTATTTCTCGTACGGAATATTCTTTGTGATTTTGACTTAATCACTTTATTTTATCTTATAACTATCCGGGCGTATGATTGCTTTGTTATAGCGCTAGGAGCATTATTTATCAGATAATATTTATTCTTCAAGTGTTCTCAATAATTTAAAAGCAGTAAAAGTGCAACATTCCAGTCGGAATTACAATATTTGAAGAATTTCCAGAGTATTCTCATCAAAACAAACAAACAAAAAATGATTTCATATAGGTTAAGCCCTTTTCGAGTAATTCGGAGAACATAACAAATATTTTGTACATAAAATATTCCGACTAACTGAAAAGGTTTATACTCATTAAAAAACTGAACTATATATCTGTTAATAAACCAATGAATTTTAATATAATGTATGTCAACACATCTTGCATCAAAAGAAAGAGCTCTACCACTTAATAACACTAGAGTTCAAGAAACATTCCTTGTGTTCATTTTTTATACCATAGAGTAGCAAACACGAAAGTGTTTCCCCAGACCCTTCGGCCGCACCTGCGTATATGGTTCAGATATTAGCGCACTAAGGCACACGCAGTCGAAATGTTTGCGATGATAGCCATTAATAACCGGTCACATCTGCATGTATCGCGTCAACCCGCGACGCTTCGTGACGAGACGCGAGTGCAACCGCAGCATGAAGGTATAAACTATAAGACATCCAAAACCCACAGGCGGCAAAAGATGTTAATAGTTAGTTTCTATTCGTGAGGTATGAATGTAACACCACAAGCGTAAATTTGATGGCTATCCTTTTCTCAAGCCGAAACACGACACTGACACGTTCAAATGCTTCGACTGCAGGATCGGGCAGTAGACATCGGTCCCGATCAAATTGATGTAGAATTCTTAGTAGCAACTACGCGCGCCTTTTACGAAGTACATGGGAAATAGATAATCTTTTCTTTACAAAGGACCTAAACCAACATTCTAGAATTATTATAGAATACGTTATAACATATGTTAAAACAAGATTACTCAAAGGGTGGTACGTGCAACCTTTGTAGTACGTCGCACAATTGTAGAAGGCACGCGACAAAATTTACATAATAGCGGCTGATTAGCTGACTCATGCGTGGAAGTGGTTATAAATAGTGCAGGCGCCGCTAAACAAAAATCAAAATTAAATCACTCCAAGATATTTTATAGATGTATGCGTTACTCAACTAAGTAAACTAGTTAATTTACAAATTTCCGCGAACTTTTACATGTACTCTTGCGATGTTACTGGAATGGCAAAAAAGCTGTGTAAGAAATGGAACAAACTCACCGTAAAACTCTACCATCGTTTCACTAAGTGGTAGAGTTCTGCATAATCTCGCCCGCACCTATTCTTGCCGCATTAGCGTCAGTACTTGTCACTGTCGGTAGTCGGTAAACTTATGCATAAGGCTTTAGACCTTGCCACAAGAGAGCAACGCGCCATTAACATCTTTGGTGTCTATAGGCAATGGTTGACTCTTTCCATCAGGAGATCCATTTGCTTGTTTGCTATCTTATGATAAGTATAAAAAAAGTAAACCTGAAAAAAATTGAAGACACGGTAATACTTCAGCTCTCGCTGGGTGAAGTAGTGCTCGTGTCTCCTGAAGATGCTTCGATTGCGAAGTGAAACGTGCGTTGAGTGCGCATACTGCGTGCTTTTGTGCTTGTGACTGTCGTGGTGTAAAGTGTAGTGGACGAGGGTAGATAACTGTTCCGCTGGTTATCTTCATTATTTTTTATGCCTACGGGAGATTGTTCCATTTCTTACACCGCTTTTTATTTTTACCTTTCAGTGGTATCACAAGGGTACACGTAAAATATCGCGGAAATTTGCAAATTAAATAGTTTTCTTAGTTAATCATTCATCACCTCACCTCATTGGTTTGTGTAATAAAACCGTTCTCGTAAAAGGTTTGCCGTCGTCTTAAAAAGTAATATAAAATTACAGTGTTCACTTGACAACAATTGACGCACAACGTGCTGCTAGAAAAAGAAAAAAGTTGGTGCACCGCGATTCAAGACGAACAATAATTAATTGTCTAGACCAAGATATTATTTTTATTTGAATATATATTATACTTTAATAACATATTAGTCCCTCCACAGTCGTTGGCAATGTGAGGTCTCGAAAATAACTTATATTGATAGTTTGATAATAATCATTATGATCAATAGTCCAAACACACATTTTGATTTACATATCTAATTTGAGTACTTGTTGTTGCGAATCATGTTGTATACCGACCTAAGCTGGCGCGTATCGTAACATGCGTAACGTAAAAGATTCGGGGCGTTTGCAGTAACGTTACTGATATATCTACATATTATTGTGTTGACTGTACATATTATTTTGTTGACTGTCTGGATATTTTCAATGACGCCTTTTCACAGTCGTATAACTTTACTCAAGCTCATTGTGTAATGTGTATGTTGCCGAAAAGAACAAACTTTTGTACAGAAAAAGTATATAAACGCGCTCTACTTTAATGAACCTTTAAAATACACATAGTTTTATGGAAATGGTCAGTAAAGGCAATACTGAACAAGATCGTAATATATGAGAGGTTTAATTAAGCGATCCAATTTGTGTTTAACCAGAACGTAGACTAAAATAGAATAAAAAGGGTGTCAAACACCGGCGCGAATCAGTATTACTTACACTCGCGTAGAGTGAGGTAGTGTGCGTTTCTCCTGAAGATTCTTCGGTTTCGAAGTGAAACGTGCGTTGAGTACGTACATGAATTGTGTGCTTTTGTGATTGGTGCCGGCGTGGTCGTGGTTGTAAAAGTGTGGTGGATGTGGGCGGATAAGTGTGCCGCTGGGGGTCTTCGTTTGATCCGAACCATCGGTGAGTCTTATCCATTTATTAAACCGACGTCTCTCTTTTCGGTACCATCACGGAGGATACACAGAACAGTTCGCGGATAATAGCAAATTTAATTAATTTCACCTTTTTAATAATGTATTTCCGCAAAGTAACGCCTGAATCAATAAATATATTGGCATCTACATTATTTATAACGTAAATCCTGTTAAGTTAAATTTATTTGGTTTTGTCAAAGGTACTAAAATCTTATCACTAAACTCGGGGTTAATCAATCTGATTATTATTAGGGTAACCAAAATTGTGCTTAAATAATGATAAGCACAAGATTTTTCCTCATTGTTTAAAAACTTTTAGCGTTTTGGGCCTTTTGAGCGTCAGTGGATTAGTGGATTAACAAAGTGTTGAGGCAGACTTTATGATTAAGTTGAAGGAGTGTCTTGAGCTCAACAACTGTTCAGGCATGTATTTTGACTGTTGGAGGATAAGTGGTGTCATGACGCTTGAAGTGACCGCATTAAATGTAAATATGAACAAACTGCTCATCACATACATTCTTTGAAAATGCAATCACTGAAAAAGTGAAAGTAAACTTATGCATGCATGAGTAATTTACACTACTCTGACCTTGTGGAGACACGTGGAAACTTTCGTGCATTCAAGCGATTTTGTCATAATAGTAACAAGTAGCAAAATTAAGTTGACCATTCTGATAAATCCGCAATTATTATAATTATTTAATTTTCGCCGTGTTGGTCCCGGCCTCCTTTGAAGGATAGGCCAACTGCCGTTCTGCCAGGCAGGTCGTAAAAGGCGACGTAGGTGGTAGAGTTCTGCATTGTCTCGCCCGGGTCTGGTACCACCGCCTTACCTATTCCTGCCGCAATAGCGTCAGTGCTTGTCGCTGTCGTGTTCGGGTTTGGAGGGTAAGGTAGCCGGTAAACTTATTCTGTGGCATTAGACCTCGCCACAAGATAGCAACGCATCATTAACATCTTTGGTATCTATAGGCGATGGTTGACTCTTTCCATCAGGAGACCCTTCTGCTTGTTTGCTATCTTATGATATAAAAAAAAAATTAATAACATCCGTGGTTGCAATAGCGATCACACTTAACCTGATTGTGTAAAAATCACATTTCGTAGTCTTTTTTGGCTTTGAATTTGTTGCAGTCTCCTTTACCTAGTACAATGGAGGTAGATTGTTGGTAATCTTACATACTTCTTAATAGTTTCATCGGGAGTTGCAAGACAACTTATGCTGTTCACTAGGCAAATTGTGATTACAACTTAATACTAAGTTGCGTCATCAAGCATTTGCCGCTGCTGATTCTTTTTTAAAGAAACTACAGCGATGGAAAAGAGAGATGGTCATATTGACTTTTTTCAAACAAAATTTTATCAAACTGACATTGAATTTAAAAATTACATAACCAAGGACGTAGACAATAATTACTTCCCCATAAACGTAGAGAGCGGATGTTGCTTATGAGAGAATGCAAAAAGTGATATAAATCGAAACTAGGACGTATTAGCTCGTTTATCCGAACGCCCGGAGGAAATGACATCATTTCTTCTTTATCCGGTATTCTAAAGAGGGATTTAAACTCGTGATGAGTTACATTATAGTAGTACTCAACTTAGGTAAAACGAATATTTTTGTGATATTACGTACGTTTTGTAAGTTGCCAAACTCGAATATGTATATTCCCAAACATGCGTTTATGTATAAAAAGAAAAAGTATCTTTACGCTCGTGTTCCCGAAAAGGTAGGCAGAGTTACACAACAAGTGCACCCACGATTAGCCGAAGATACTTGGTCCCTCAATGTGATAGGTGGCAAGCCTGTCGCCAACAACCGGGCGCTTTACAATCATGGGCAACATTATATTTATTAGAAAATGTTTTCGGCACGTTTTTCGAGGTTCTTTTGGTGATTCTGGACTGTTTATAGGACTTTGATGTCTTTCTCAACCGTTTAACTTGGCTTGTGTTTAGTGGATTTCGATTTATCTATAGCATACTGATCTTGGGATTAAAATAAGTAATGGCAGAAAGGTCAATGCCATTATTGACAAAAAAAATCTGTGGCGTCTACCAGCAGAGTATAGTAATTTTTTTATTACGTAGTGCTAACAAGTTAAACTACTAAACCTAAGTAACTTTTATAGTGTTTCTTCTTCTTCTATACAAAATAGTGCAAAATAATATAATACTAGCTATTGCCTGTAGTCGAAATTCCAGCATAGACTAAATTAAAATCTCTTTTAATTTTAACAACTGACTTTAGCCGTAAAAAAAACCTTAGTATACAATACAACATTTTTAAATGTTGTATAGGATATTTCATATTCAGATCGCATGTTTTTTTTTTGAGATCGTAGATATCAACACTAAAATTTACGAAAATAAATAAGGATAGGTACCAACATATCCAAAGCGCTGGTAGCATTAATAAGGTCGTTGGAGGAAAATATATTGTATTAATTGTTATTTACGGTTATCGACACAATTATTATTTTAACTCCTAGATCTTGAACTAATCTTAATTATATTAAAATTTACTTGTTTATTAATACGCCACAACACTTTTAAATTAATCTGTATTTTAAACTGCAACCTACACAGAGCACACACAACGGACAAATGCCGGTCTAATTTATTTTATTTATCCCCAAGAGCGTGCTTGAAAAAAAGTGCCAACTTGATGTTATTTTGTATGATGTTTCGTTCAGAAATGAATGAAAATCATAGAACTGTATTGAAAATGGTAAAGAGGGAAAATATTGTTTTGAACTTCCTGCTACGTAGCACGCAGTGTACGTAGATGGGAAGTTACTGAATTTGCCCCGATTTTCGCCAATCGAGTTTTCACCGGATCTCCACGTTTTGAGATCCTAGGAATCTTTTTCGACTATTTTCGCGATGACGTCAGTATGTCTATATGTATGTATGTGTATGTATGTAAACTTTTGAACGGCTAAACCAATCGAAATGTAGTTGGTGGCATTCGATTGGATTCTGCTCAACTGAGACTTCCTGAAAATTTGAACCAAGCCGGCCTAGGAGATTTGGAGAAATTTTGAAAAGACCCTAAAATACATTTTGGCGAAACAGTATTTTTTTTAAATAACTTCCAGATTAATGCGCCGATTGAGTACAAAAACTAATCAGCTATATTCCTCAAAAAACTATATCTAATGCATAAATTGTATCAAAACCGGTTTATCCGTTTGGGATTTCTCCCAAACGGATAAACCGTTGACGAAAAATTAAAAAAAAAATTTTTTTTCGACATAAATTCGAAATTTTTCAACCAATCATTTTTTGGTATTCTACAATATTTTAGTACTAAAAAAATTACGTCAGATGGCATTTCAAGAATTAAAATCGAATCTAATTTTCAAAAGTTACAGCTTTTCAAATATTAAAATTACGTCGTTTTTAGCAAATTTACTTTATATTTTTATAATATTTTTCAGGCTAATACACCGATGGACTTAAAAATCTTATCAGCTTTTCTCCTTTAAAAACTGCGTCCAATACCGATAATTGGATCAGAATCGGTCAATTCGTTTAGGATTTATTAATGATGAAAATATGTGAAAAAAATATTTTTTTGGCATTGCTACGAAATTTTTCAACCTATCGATTATATAGCTAAAGCAATATTTCAGATCTCAAAAATTGAGTTGAATGTCATTCGAAAGATAAAATTCAATCAGCGTTTCCAAATTATACATTTTTTCAAAAATCAATATACTGCCATTTTAACAAAATGATATCTGAACTGAAAAAATCTATGTTTATAGTTTTTACTTTTTTGAGCTTAAAATACCTTAATTTGCCGGGAAGTTACAGGGATGGTCTGTAGGGTCAACCGCTTACACATTTTTTTTGATTGAAAACTCTAGAAGTTAGCGGTGGTGCCTATAGAGATTATAGCGTAGATTCGTAATTTCTCATTGGTATCGTTATTTACCGTGGTGTCGTAACGGGAACTTTGATTTCTTTTTCGACTAGATTAGAAATTTCGATTTCTCTTGAGCATACTGACCCTGGCATTAAAATCAGACAGAAAGTTCGATGCCTTTATTGACAAAGGAAAATCCTGTGGCGTCTACCAGCATATTCTTTTTAAATGACATAGTGCAAACAAGTAAAATTAAATAAGATCATACCAAAAGTAAACTACCGAACACAATGAATATCATTCAATCAATTTTGTTTATCATACTTGTTCAACAGATCTTTCGATTTTTCCTAACCACATTAATTATCTATGACCAATTTGAGTCACTGGTCCGCCATTATTGTTTACTAAAATGGACAAGGAAGAAAAATTGGACTTTACCTATGTTACTTACGCAAATCAACACGACCGTTAACAGTATATTATATGCAACCTACTGTATATTTATGTAAATAATCTAGTCATATACAAATTTTACGCAACTAAAAGCACCGTAACTAATACCTAATAGGGTTCAAGAGCCGATAGCGTCAATCTATACACAGTGTTGCTGGGAAGCATTAACTGCAAAAAGCTTCTACAGTTTTTACTTATAACGTGTCTTTCAAAGGATACGTACATTAAAAAGCTCAGTGAAGTAATTTTATTTTTGTCAATTTAGATATACTTATCAGTTTATATCTGTGTTTGTGCGCTTCTGTTGCTCAATTTATAGTATACATATATTACACACCTATACAAATAAATAAAATTAGAGTGTCTGTTTGTAATATTAAAATAACCGCTTTTTACTAAATTGCATACGGATGCATTTGCATACTCGATACATATATCAAAATAACATTTTTTACAATTTTTGTCTGCCTGTCTGTCTGTTTGATCCGGCTAATCTCTGGAACGAATGGACCGATTTTGACGGGACTCACTGGCAGAAAGCTGATGTGATAGAGAGTAACTTAGGTTACTTTTTTCTAAATTTTCCCACGCGGACGAAGTCGCGGGCTCAGCTAGTAGCCAATATAATTATAAAATTATACATATAAATTCACACACGTAACTGAATGTGCATGTTTGTGTTACAGAATGTTGTTACAGTCAATTTTAAGATCAATATCTAAATATCAAAATTTAAGTTTAAGCATTGTTGATACTTAACCTAAATTTGATGGTTCTGCGCTAAGAAACCATAACGCCCAGAGAGATATTCGAATTCGAAAATACCCAAAGAAACTATTTGGTACCTTCCCGCGCTTGACTCTTAGTACACGAGTAAAACCAATCAATAAAAATAATATCTGTTAAGGCGGATTTGGGTCAATCAATAAGACAACGCGTCGTATCCAATCGACCGGCAAGCACTTTGTAACGAGTTTTCGTCAATTATTGTCTAAGCCAGACACGAGGTCATTGACACAAGTTATGGCAATTCGCGAATTCCTCCAAAAACCTGTTTGATAAGCTAAACCTTAACATCATTCCACATAACGGCTCTTTGTTTTGTGAAATAATTTAAAACTTCTTTTTCTTGGTTTAGGGGAGAGCCTATTTGGCCTGGGGATCGACCCAGGTCGGGCCAAATTGTTATTGAGATTTTTTCGAGGTATTTCTGGGAAATCCTAAAACAGCAGCTCGGAGTGTGGCGGGCATCGTGTCTATCAGTCCCGTGCCTCGGATAAAGCCCTCGGTTCCGGTTATCGCTAGAAATAGTCGATAATCGTCATCAGATCGGTAAGATGCGGCGATGGGATCACCACTCATCTTGCCAATTGAACTGGAAAATCTATACACATTTGGTTCTCTCGTACCAATATCCATTTTTGAAGAATTTTTATTGCATAAGAGAGGAAATAATGAAACGGCTCTCCTGGTAAGACAACCGTTCCCGGACTTACTTAATACTTTCTTCAAATCGGAACATTGATAAACTTGAAACAAATTTTTAATGCGGTGGCACTAATCCGAGCCAGGCTCGACTCGGCACAACAAGTCATCGCAGAACTCAACCACTTCAGAAGTTACAATGGTAAAAAAAACTTGCTTTCACACGCCAGTTTTAACCTGGCGCCGAAGCATGTGTTCTCTTATAGTAGTTTCTCATTTTGGTTGTACTTTTTTAATGTTTGTTAGCTCAGAACTTGGTAATTCATTAACCATTTTAGAAAACTACTACTTTGTTTGCCATTTGGTACCATATAACGTGCAAACGCTATGTATGCATGTGCATAACAGTGCATTTAACTGCTATGTTGCTTAGCGTGCAGCTCGCTGCATTATAAAAGTTTTGACGAATCCCGCAGGATCACCTAATTTTTCCGGATAAAAAGCCTACGTGTCCATATCATCATCTACCTTTGTACCAATTTTCATTCTAATCCGTTCAGTAGTTTTAGCGTGATTGAGTAACAAACATCCATCCATCCAAACAGCCAAACTTTCGCATTTATAATATAAATTAATAATATAGATATTATGGTAAAGTAATTAAGACACGACAATACTTTTAGCGAAATAATATCGGCGAACAAATTACACAATTTAATCTAACCACAAAGTATTCAGATTATTTGCTTGTGTTATGAGTGTTATTAGTCAAAGATAACTAATACATAGATAAACACCCAAACCTAGAAATACAAACATTTATGCTCATCACACAAATGCCTGTTCCTATTGGGAATCGAAACATTGATTCCGCAGTCAAATTCGCCTAAACCACTCGACCAGCTGGGAAGTGTTAGTAGTTTAATATTCACTTTGTTACCATTGTGGGTTATAAAATGGAACATAAACAATTTTATGCAATGTAATGAAAAGTGAACTTTTAAAAAGAGGAAAAATTAAATAAGGCAGTCGGACCGCAGAATTTCATTTTCCCTTATATTTTAATCTCCGCTTGCAACGGTTGCCGGTAATAAATTCTAGTTTTATCTGACAACCTGAAAACTTGACACTGGACTCCGCATCAAAATATAGTGTTACCACTCTACAGCTAATAAAAGTAATGCCTTTCAAGCCATGCTGTTATAAATTGAAAAGTATCTTCACGCCCATATCCCCGAAGGGGTAGGCAGAGGTACAACAAGTGCACCCACGATTAGCCGAAGATACTTAGTCCCACAAATGTGATAGGTGGCAAGCCTATCGCCAAAGATTGACGTCTTACTATATGTGATGTAGGTAACGTATTTTTTTTTTATAATTCGTCCGTAAATAAACGTCGGCGTCAGAATATTTGAAGATAAAAAGAAAGACTTTTAGAAAATACCTTACGCCGAATGTAAAGTGTCGTCATTTTACAATATGCTCTATGACATGACTACCGCCACTAACAAATTGCCGCGGCATTGTTCAAATTACATGTTAAATAAATAGGCTTTTATGTAGAGAGCCCTACCCGACTTCTGACATAAATTTGAAGTAGGAACATTAGGACCTTTAGATCCCATATTTAAAAAACAGGAGCCCCATGTAACGGGGCACCGTTGACTACGTTCATAACTAATTTACATTAATGTAATTGAACAACCTGCCTCCGACAATTTATATTAAACGTTTGCGTTTATAAAATGACAACGATGTTAGTATAACGCCGAAACATACAAATTGACTGTGACATGATAAATTTCATCGTATTCTTTAAAAACTTTATTCTCTTTGTTGATCATCATAACATGGATCTTGCAAAATAAATATCTCTTTATAGCCTTCAACTAAAATTATTAATTTTGTTATTCATCTATAATTACGTGATTTTTCCTTTTTTGTATGCAAATTTGTCAGCAATCGACCCGGATCACGACTTTATTGTCAGCTTTCTATCGTATCATATTCCATGCAATAACAACATTAATTTCACTGATTGACGTGATATTGAGTATATATAAATACTAGCTGTTGCCAGCGACTTCGTCCGCGCGGACTACGTTTACTCCGCACTACTCCTCCCCCGTAGATGATAGCGTGATAATATGTAGCCTATATGTTGACCCGACCTGTTAGTAATATTCATGCAAAATTTGAAGTAAATCCATGCAGTACTTTTTGAGTTTACACCGGACATACATACAGACAAACAGACAAAAATTCTAAAAACTATATTTTTGGCTTCGATATCGATTGTAGATCTCGCCCCAAGTATTCTTTTAAAAAAAATATTCAATGTACAGTTTTGACTTTCCTACGATTTTATTATATGTATAGATTAGGGATAAAGGAATAAAGATATAACCGCATAGAAGGAATGACGATAAAACCATTATCTATCTGAGAAGATAAAATAGGTATATTAGAATTGTATGCGAATAAATACTGACAATAAACGTAAATATGTCAATAACAAAAAAAAAACAAAATGCTAACAATATTATTAATACGTGCAGCAAAAACTTTGTACCCCTTTTCCTGGCAATAACATGAACAGCGGAGACTGAAATTTGGCACAGTTAAAGTTTACATTGCGAAAAAGTTCAGAAACCTAACATTTTTAAATAATATGCATTAGAAATACATTAAATTAAGAAAAATAAACATTAAATACACGTTTATGGCTAAATCTGTGGTAAAATTTAGAAGATATTGTATTTTTAGTCAAATTTTGTCTAGAGGGCGATTACTAGTAAAAATAAATAAAGAATAAAATGATTTTTAAGGATAACGTGGCTTAGAAAAGTGTAACATTAAAAAACTTGAACCAAGTCATTCCGCATTCCGCATAAGCAAAATGGTAGCACAAGTCCTACAAGGTGAACTAATTACCGCAATATAACAGCTGTCCGTCGTTGTAATTTACTTACTCCGAGGTTTTATAAGCTTTTAGTTTACCTACATTATCTGTATTAGCAGATTTGTTCATTGAATATTTAATATTTTGGGTTTAGGGTGCAAAAGTCAATGTCAAGAGGTAGTTAATGTAAAGAATTAACATTCAAAAAATAAAATATTATCGTAACCCTTTTTAAAACATGGATGGATATTGATTTATACTAACCCCTTTTTGAGATTCTAAAATAAAGTTATGTGCTTTCTGCAACCCCAAAGTAACTGTCAATGCACTAGGCGTGTGCGAGAAAATTGTTGGAATTAAGTAGCAAATCAGTTACCACACAGGAACAATGCAATTCCTTGAGATGAAAAGACGCTTATGAGTTAATCTCATTTGGACACAGACTACCCAAATTACTATTATTCCATAAAAAACTTATCCAGCTGTTAATTGATGATTGAATAACATATCTTCACAAATTTTCGTATTTACTGTCAGACGCTTCAACTTAGTTTAGTCCTCAGTAAAAAAACACAATAGAACGATATAGATCCATGTTGCATTACATCCCCGTTTAGATATGCTATATATATATATATATATATATATATATATATATATATATATATATATATATATATATATATATATATATATATATATATATATATCTCATATCTTAAGCGAGGTGATGGCTAAGCCTTATTTCACATTTTGCAACATTTAAAATGCAATCATACTCAAATACTTGAGCTTATAAGTATTGTATAAAAGCATTTATTTAAACGTACATACAATCCTTAGTATGTACGGGTGTGGAGCACAATTTTCTCATTACAATTATATGTTTCGTACATAAGTTCTGTCGTGTTTTATTGGAATTTGTTTGGCAGGTGATCCTTCAGCTGTAGTAGATGCTGATTGGTTACTGACCGCGTTACACCTTTGTGTTTATAAATTCGAGAACAAGTACTCCATAGTCATTTGTCAGTTCAACGCGAGAACCGACACTTAAAATATTTCTTGAGCTACAGGTAAACCGGTTAATTTTGTGGCAGCTCGTTTTTAATATTGCCATCGAGATGTGTAAAATGTTAATCACGCAAGTGTTTCATTTTGTGACAACTGGTAACTGCTATTGCTATATTTTAACTGTGTGTAATTCACATCACACTGTACTAGGCTGTTTAATATTCCTTAAATTCGCCTGTGGCCGAAATTCGATCTCTGCCGTAAAGAAAATAGTATAGTATACGTGTGTATAATGTTTTTCTTTCTAAGCAGTTTCAGATATGTTTTCAAAAGAACTGAAAACTTATTAGGAACTAATTGTATCTGCTTTTACCATGGGTTATGCGGCGCGCGCTTTGTAAAATCCAGTCGATTTGTATGTTATAACACATCTTAATCGGAAATTTAACCTCTAGACTTAACCAATGAGGTGTGAATTAGGAGAAGAGACATAGTGAGAATAATTATAATAAATAATGTTCGAATTGCATGAGGTGTGAATTAGGAGAAGAGACATAGTGAGAATAATGATAATAAATAATGTTCGAATTGCATGAGGTGTGAATTAGGAGAAGAGACATAGTGAGAATAATGATAATAAATAATGTTCGAATTGCATGAGGTGTGAATTAGGAGAAGAGATATAGTGAGAATAATGATAATAAATAATGTTCGAATTGCATGAGATGTGAATTAGGAGAAGAGACATAGTGAGAATAATGATAATAAATAATGTTCGAATTGCATGAGGTGTGAATTAGGAGAAGAGACATAGTGAGAATAATGATAATAAATAATGTTCGAATTGCATGAGGTGTGAATTAGGAGAAGAGACATAGTGAGAATAATGATAATAAATAATGTTCGAATTGCATGAGGTGTGAATTAGGAGGAGAGACAGTGAGAATAATAATAATAAAAATGGTGTTTGTAACACGTTAAGATAATTGGTAATATAATTAATACTTATGCATGTTCTTAACTTATGCATATGGCATTAGACTTCGACACAAGCTAGCAACGTACCATTCACATCATTGGTGTCTATAAGCGATGGTCGACTCTTTCCATCAGGAGACCCACCTGCTTGTTTGCTATCTTATGATATTAAAAAATAATAATAACTTTATTTTTTTCTATTTATTTGACAAGTTTGTGAATAGAAGGAAAGCTGTTTGATTCCATATTCAAATAAAGAACTTTAGTCCTATATTTTAAATGTGTAAAAAAAGTTTAACGGAAATTGGCAAACGCAAAAACAAACGTATTTGTGAAGACGTGTACAACTAAAGCTTTATAAAGTTTAAACAGTGTTAAGTTTTGATTTTTATGTTCCTGTAGTTAATTATAACGATAATTTCTGAAATTAGATATTTAAGTAAGGAAAAAAAAGTTAGCTATTTTAGAATCCATCACTATTCAATGCGTACTTTTTATAGACTGATATCTACTGCGCCCTAGATTTCATTCAAAACCCTTTTTTGCAGTTCATAGCCAATCATCGTGCCTCGAAGTATGGCCGAAGAAGCACTCTTGTTTATACAAAAGCTTTATGCTCTACAAAACACGGTAACTTATTAGCGAAGCAAATGTGACAAACACTCGTGTGCATTCAACGTGCAAAATATTTTTGTATGTGCTTCACACT
Organism: Apodemia mormo; assembly: GCA_036924255.1. Taxonomy (NCBI): domain Eukaryota; kingdom Metazoa; phylum Arthropoda; class Insecta; order Lepidoptera; family Riodinidae; genus Apodemia; species Apodemia mormo. Next base: position 40,988,586 of record JAUPFN010000002.1, read on the forward strand.
TCGTATCAGTTTTCCCATACCATCATTATTAACCTTGCTTTATAACATATCTTGTCACATGCATAAGTTTACCGGCTACCTTACCCTCCAAACCGGAACACGACGGTGACTACCACTGACGCTATTGCGGCAGGGAATAAGTAAGGCGGTGGTACCAGACTCGGTCGAGCCAATGCAGAACTCTACCACATAGTATTCACGATGGTAGTGACGCGCATAAGCACTCGGTCGCCTTTTACGACCTGTCTGGCAGAACGACAGTTGGCCTATTCTTCAAAGGAGCCTGGGAGCAACACGGGGGGGGGGGGGGGGGGTAATAACAGACACCTGATCTACTACTTTTTAAATAATTATATCTTTTTAATAAAAAATTTAACAGACGCAAAATTTATGCGTGGTCATAGGTACATTAAAATAAGTGAGTAAACAATCAATCATTCCTTGTTTACGTGCGTTGTTTACGTACGTGTATAGTTGGAATTTTAAAAAAAGTGGGACCACCCTGGGGGTGTACCAATAAAAAAAGAATTATCAAAATCGGACTACACTGTAAAAGTTTTGCGTGGTCTAACATAAAACAGTATAAGTGTCTTGAGAACCTTCTCCGTTTTTTCGTCGGTTGAAAAGAGATTTTATATCTTAGAATAACAAACAAACTGATCATTCTCCTGATGCCAAAAGACAGCCATCGCCAATAAACACCAGAGATTATGGTGCGTTGTTATTTATGTGGATAGAATGAAATGCCAAATGCATAAATGTACCGGCTACCTTACTGTCAAAACCGAACCACGACAGCGACAAACACAAACGTTATTCCGGCAGGAATAGAAAAGGCGGTGGTACCAAAACCCGGGCGAGACATTGCAGAATTCTACCACCTAGTTTGTAGCTACAACGTTAGTGACATGTGTTAGCTTTTTCTCGTCTTTTACGAAATGTTTAGTGTTTTCTATTGCCTAGCAACAAGGCAGATGGTAGAGGCAGACTATATAGTTTGAAAGGGAAATGAAAATTCTATTTAATAACAGTAATTTAAAAATTTAAACCAACTTCAAATGTCTGTCAACTATACTTACCCATATTGCAAAGTTGTAATAAACCCGATTTAAATCAACAAGATTTATCTCGATATGACTTTTAGTTCTCGAGAAATTCGTGGACAAACATACATAGAGTTACAAAATTTAACATACGTGCTTGGAAGTTTAAATAGATCATCGTACTCAAATATATGCAACTCCAACAATATTACATACATACATACATGTAAAACTGAACCTCCGTTTTTTCGTCGATTGAAAAATAACACTGAACTTAGTCGCCTATAAAACTTCCATTTTTGTAGCTCGAAAATTGAAATATTCTCGCTATAATATTACCAGAAAGGTAAAGCAATTAGGGAGACGTTGAGAAACGCCGACTTGTAGAAAACAACCATATAAGTAGATTTAAGCAAACTCCAGATCACCTTGAAGTTCATAACGTGGGTCACAAGACGCTTGTACATATACGATTATGTAAGAGATTATGTGAGATATGGCCGCGGTCATGAACGGCGCGATTTTTCTTTTTTTTTTTATATCATAAGATAGCAAACAAGCAGGTGGGTCTCCTGATGGAAAGAGTCAACCATCGCCTATAGACACCAAAGGTGTTAATGATGTGTTGCTATCTTGTGGCGAGATCTAATGCCACATGCATAAGTTTACTGCCTACCTTACCCTCCAAACCGGAACACGACAGCGACATGCACTGACGCTATTGCGGCAGGAATAGGTAAGGCGGTGGTACCAGAACCGGGCGAGACAATGCAGAACTCTACCACCTAGTAGCCACGTTGGTAGTGACTCGATAGCCAATCGGTCGCCTTTTACGACCTGCCTGGCAGAACGGCAGTTGGCCTATGAGGAGGAGAACTGAAAAAAAAAAAACTGAAAACAGAACCTCCTATCCAAAGGAGGCCGGGACCAACACGGCGCTAATCGCGGTAATCTGGTTTCACAAGATCATAAGTTATTTTTAAGCCCCGACGAAAAAACGAGAATTTTTGTAAGTTTTACGAGTGTGTGTATTTGTAAGTTTGTAAGTCCACCACGGACTCACAAATGCAAACAATTCGAATGCAGTTTTCGTAAAAGTGAATGTCGAGATAGTTATTAGCTATGATTCAGTAGAATCTGTTCAAGCCGTTTGAAGCTACTCAATAACATGTAAGACCTTAACCTGATGCTACAGGATTCTTATTTGAAGATCACTAGGTCTCTTTTTGTTTTGCTTCAAAATGGAGTAATATAGCCTGGATTAATTTGAATGAATAGAGCCTGTCAATTCATCTGAATTTTAAATATTCTTAATATCGCGAAGTTTCATCCCTATGAAGATTGATTTGAAGAACAATGGATATTTTGTTGTAATCATCAGGTTCTAATATTATTATTAAATTTGTAATTTAATTAGCACTTTAAAAAATATTAGAACCTTAAACATATTAGGCAAGTATACTATCTATCGTTTGCAGTAATTGATTCATAGTGGCTATCTCGTGGTTAAGAATCTAAAACACACATAGCACAAACTTCATTGCGGGTGATCCTTTTTTGCTAACGTATACTCTTATAGAGACGTGGGCGTCGCTGTAATAAATTTAAGTGAGTAGGAGTTACCAGACAAAGCTCTCAAGAGAGACTGTCTAAACATAACAATACTTTTCTTCTCATAATATAGTTTATATATTATTTCTATAACAATAATATGCAATTGATTACCTTGTTAGTGTTAACATTTTAAGCAACTGTTTCGCCGTGTTGGTCCCGGCCTCCTTTGAAGAATAGGCCAACTGCCGTTCTGCCAGGCAGGTTGTAAAAGGCGACCGATTGGCTATCGAGTCACTACCATCGTGGCTACTAGGTGGTAGAGTTCTGCATTGTCTCGCCCGGGTCTGGTACCACCGCCTTACCTATTCCTGCCGCAATAGCGTCAGTGCTTGTCGCTGTCGTGTTCCGGTTTGGAGGGTAAGGTAGCCGGTAAACTTATGCATGTGGCATTAGACCTCGCCACAAGATAGCAACGCACCATTAACATCTTTGGTGTCTATAGGCGATGGTTAACTCTTTCCATCAGGAGACCCATCTGCTTGTTTGCTATCTTATGACATAAAAAAAAAAAAAATCAGCCCTATATATCAAGAACAAGCGAAAAGTATACAAGCAGCAGATGAGAAACATCGAAAACATTTCTATGGAAATAATACTTAATGTAACGCGAAAATCAAAATTTATCTCCATTCTTAAAAATGTATCTTTTAATAAAAAGAATAAACAATATGTGTTTACAAGCGGTGAACGCGTGACGACATAACGAGTGCATGCCGTATGGCGTCACGGCACATGAGACGATTTTGCTGAAAAGACGTACCAATTTATTCATTGGTTTCACATCACTAACGCTGCTAAAAACTGTTTCAACAGGTTAAAATTTAAATAACAAAATAATGTCACAAGTCTAAACAGTGTAGGTCACCGACTAGTTTAGGACCAATATGAGTACCTTCATCGTCCTGATCCTGATAAATAACTTTATAATGGAAACGGCAAAAGTCAAGTCCAATTAGTATGTTTAGTAGGTCACCTGTCTCACCTGGGTCACCGCCTTACTTAATTCTGCCGCAATAGCGTCATTGTTTGACACTGTTTCGGTTCGGAGGGTAAAGTAGCCGATGAAATTATGCATGTGAAATTAAGACCCCGCTAGAAGGTTAGCAACAATGCTACATCCACATCTGTGGTGTCTATAGCCGATGGTTGTCTCTTGCCAGCCATCAGGAGGGTCATCTGCTTGTTTGCTATGCTATGATACTAGCTGTTACGCATAAACAACATTATCATAATATAAACTAATACTAGCTGGGCTTCAGATACGGATACGGATACGGCTGGAATTCTAGCTGGGCTCTAATATGATATTTTTCTTATGGAAAAGGATTATCACGGAGATGACACTAAGATTAATTTTAATAGTAAAATACTAGGTATCTAATTATTATTATTATTATTATCTAAATACAAAATTTCTTCAAAAATCACTACGACCGTTTCGGAGAAACCAATAATAATCTTATACATATAAATAAAATTGAAGTATCTGTCATTGTTTCTTCAGTTTTTTTTTCAAAACCAATGTGCTATTTTTACGATACTACTTTTAAAGTTTTAGTCTGGCATTCTGTTTGTACGGCGTAACCTGTGGAACGGCTGGACATATTTTAATGGAACTTCCATTGAAAGATAGAGTAGTTTATAGGGCAGGACATATGCTACTTTTAAATCGAGTGAGCAAAAGGAATTGATAATTTTGGATCACGCGAATCAAATCACGCGTAACAGCTAGAATACAAAGAATATATTCAATGTTCGATTGCTCGTTCAAAGTATAGAATATCTACTTAATTTTAGAACCGTGCCCTGGGGTAAAATTGTAAACAGAATAATAAATAACAGAAAATAAATACAAAACAATCTCGGTAAAGAATTCGGTATAGTATATATTTTGTTAACTATAATACACATAAGCGTGTTTATTCTTATGAAAACAATATGAAACCATGCGCACGCGCCGCTTACGTAAACCACAATAATTACCGCGCCAATCAGAGCATTTCGACCCTCCGTTTAACTGACACTTAAACATTACGTTACATAAATATGAAAATTTAGGGTTTTTATAAATATAGGCTCTCTCAAAAGATCAACATTTCACATGTGACGTATCAAAACGTCACAAATCACTTCTATAGTGATCATTTAGTATAGATCTGCGACAACAACAAATTTAAGTGGTAGAGTTCTGCATCGGCTCGACCGGGTCTGGTACCACCGCCTTACCTATTCCTGCCGCAATAGCGTCAGTGCTGGTCACTGTCGTGTTCCGGTTTGGAGGGTAAGGTAGCCGGTAAACTTATGCATGTGGCATTAGACCTCGCCACAAGATAGCAACGCACCATTAACATCTTTGGTGTATATAAGCGATGGTTGACTCTTTCCATCAGGAGACCCATCTGCTTGTTTGTTATCCTATGATATAAAAAAAATAGTCAGTCAGTACATACATACATATACATACATACATATATATGAACATGAGACATAATATGAAATATTTGTATTTGATGACAACAAGAATGTGCAAATAAGCTAAATAAACAAACATATAACACGATTTCCCTTTATTAAGATTCTTGAATAAAAGTGATACTCGAATTTCAGCCCTGAAGAGTAAATTAACTGTCGACGCAATCTTCTTTAATACATTAAATTGTAATTAAGAACAATACTGTAATCAAACAAAATCCAATGTCGAGAATTGCGTAGGGAAAACCTTTGAAGCTGCCGGTGGAATTGAAATTAACATCGTACTAATATTATAAATTCGAAAGTTTGTGAATATGTATGTATCGATGTTTGTTACTCTTTCACGCAAATACTACTGAACGGATTACGATGCAATTTGGTATGTACATAGCTGAAGGCCCAGAATAACACACAGGCTATTTATTATCCCGGAAAAGTTAGGTGATCCCGCGGGATTCACTAAAAAATTTTTGCAGCGGGCTGCACGCTGCAGCTAGTTTGTCATATATCAATCAGTATTTATTTTGTACCAATTTGCAGCTTTTGTAAAAATAATGTTAAAATACTCGTATATTTTGTACCGAGATCGGTTCCCGGATTCGAAACGCATGTTATCTATTGGCGTTTTGATATCTATATAAATTCTAATCACAGCCCGATGTTTAGAGAATTACGGGATAGGCAGAGAGTGCCATATGTCACGATCCTTGCAGATAAGTCAAGATGATTGCCGAAAAGCACAAAGATGATTGCCAAAAAGCGTAAAGCAAACGCTTCTCATAATTAACAAGCGGGAGTTGCTTAAATTGCAATCACGCTAGTACACAAACCAGAGAATCGTGTTGAACCAAAGCTTTACTCTGCCTAATCTTTTAACAAGAGAAGATAAGGACTTGGCCAAAATTTCGAAAAGCAATCAAAATCCAACGCTGAATATATAAAAATAGCTTAATCTCTGTTTAATAAGTTTGAACTTTCATAATAGACAAAGCTACAAAAAAATTGTCAGTGATATATATAATATAACTTGAAATGTAAAAAATATGTTAAGATATTATAAAATATGTGTAAAACATCCCTGATGATGCTTTAATAAGCAAAACCGGTTGGATGTGAATAGTAAAAAAATTAAAAATATACGTGAACTGGAAGTACAAGTGAGTTTTTTTGTTGTAATACGTAATTTAAAATACAGTTTCACCAAGTGCCGACGATGGAAACAATCCAATTTAATTGTCAGTGCTCTAATTTCAAATCATTTATGGAAATAACATCATCTTGAGCAACTTGCAGCCGATTCGCCATTACTGTGGCACGCTGTCAATGTACATAAAACGTCAAATGATATTTGTTCACATAAATGTTTAACCATTTTAATTAAATGATTGTAGCTTTCCATAATTGTGGTGTGTACCATAAATATAAACGTGAAAAAAAAAGTTAAAGGTGATGTCTAATTGCAGCATTATAGAACAAAATCACCAAATGAATCATTGCACCGGTACGTATTGTTTAAAATATGTATTTGATACTTAAGTACAACGTCTTCCTGTTTTTTTAACCGGTGTTTCATTCAATCATGTTAGGTTTTTATTTAATAAAGCAGGATTTTGCCCGACATCGTTGTTGTGCGAATTAAAATGATTTACTCTGGTAACACACAGCTTGCACGAAAACAACAATGGCGGGTAAGACGGGTTGAAAACTCGGACATTCAGTCTCCTGCATCGATCAGTGTAACACACACTGGCCTCCGTTTAAAAGTGAGATAATATTTGAATACTGCAGAACGTGCATAAGCAATTTAAGGTACATGTATTTGTTAATTTATATTATATTTAAATTAAATTTCAAAGATAGATAGAATTAAAAGATAGAATGTTAAAATTACAATGAATAAGGATTTTGGTTACATTAGACAATGTAAAAGAAAATATAAAATTGTAAAAACCGATTACGTTGTTTTAATTAGAAATTAATATTTAATACAAGGGCAGAATCTGGCCATTGCCCATAGGTATTCTCTCATGCACCATTTTAATTGTCAAATGTAGGGTATTGATTACATTTCAGAAGTGGTCTACCCACAGTTTACACAAATCAAAGGTTACGTTATATAACTAGATTATCAAATATTAATTAGTGACATTCTCTCATATCGATATTTTATATTTCGTGAGTCTCATTTCATATGTTTTTTGGTTAATAAAAAGTAGACTTATTATAATTTTTGCACACTGGCATTACCGGTAGACTATTTCAAAATACGTAACACCTTTGTAACCTTTCTATATTTTAAAGTACCAAATATTACTTTAAAATCGATAAAATTTAACAGTTAATTTATTTTCCTTTATTTTTCTTGCGCTTGTAATGGTCTTTAAAAAAAAACTACGTTGTTAGATATGTAGGTACGAAGAGTATACTATTCTTTGTCGTTTCAAGTTTCAGATAATTTAAATACTTGAAAAATCACTCGTAACACTGGAGCGGTCACGTGGTAACGAGAGAATGAAATAATAAGTGCCTTGCCGTCAACGAAGCCCGTCTTCCTCGTGTAAGCAGAACGTCTTTTACTACGGATGACCGAGTATGAGTGGAGTTTGATACGACAGGTAACACTACTTTGCAAATTCACCAGGAAACGAACTTACTTTGATACTTCAGCAAAGAGGATTATTAGGAAACATAATTAGATTTCCCAACAAGATGGCTGTGAAGCTGTGAACTGTTAGGCAATTCGTCACCGCGCAGTATCCGTTTTTATGACCACCGCATATATTACGTTTGATTTAAGATATTAAATGAATGTTTATGAAAATTAAGATGCTCCGTAGATTGCATAATTTAATACAGAAGACAAAAACAGCTGGAGGGTTAAATAAATGTGAAAATCATGCATTAAGTGTTAGTGCCGTTTTTCGTGATGGAGTAGATGACGATTCTGGTTATATCTGGAAAGTCATTCGTCTTACGATATTAAAAAAAAGTAAGTAATGGAAAAAAATGTTCTTTTAGTAACAATTTCACTAAAAAAAAAAATACTTGGCTGAGCCTAGAATAATCGGATTTATTGTTAAATATTCCTGTTTAACTTTGTAATGGGGTAATAATTATAGTAGTCAATTTTAAGTGCTACTATAAAAATGATTTTCAAAAAAGGGGTACCTTGGAATATCGGTTTAGAGATGTCGCATATTACATTGAAGGTATATATAGTTTAAGGGGTAAAAACTAATATTTTTTGAATATTGTAACTTTGGCTGAAGCACACCTGTGCAATAGTTATATTTTTTCGTCTGCCCTAATGACTTCCGTGAACTCTATTACACATAAATAAATTTTACTACATAGGTACTGAGTACGTGGATGATTGGCAATGTCAAGTACATTTTAGAATCTATAGGTTCCAATGTATCATGTGCACTGATTTTAGTCCTGGGTCTGACGTGGTATTATTTACAGCCCAGTCTGGGTTCGGCTCAGAGTATAAAAGTTCAGCTGACTGATTAATTTACTTTTAAGTCTACTACAATATCTAAGTCAGTGTAGCTATCTTTACAGTGATACAATCGGTGATGTTTACATACGATAAAGAAAATTTTGAAATAATAGTACAGGCAAATTTGACTTTTGATTTATTAAAATATTGTTATTATAGTTACAAAATATTTATTTCTTTTAAGGTTGATTAGTTGAGTGATAATTCTAATATTTGAAATTACTGACAGAAAAATATAATTATTATCATAAGTAGGTTCTCTGCGCATCGCATTTTGAATATTTGTCTTAAAAACAATTTCACTCGTGATTCAATTAGTACGAAATTAGGTTACAATGCATACAATGTTTTTGGCAATTATACGTCTCGTTGAATTCTTGGAAGACTTATAGGAAATTGCACAACTTTATCTTGTCTTCTTAATATAATTATGAAAAGGAATGGCACGAGTGGATGAGCAATTTGAAAAAAATTATCTGAGCTACTATTGCCTATGTATGACCCAGCGGTACAAGTTGAACTACTTGTAGATGGGAGTAAACTAAGCAACGATGGTATATTGCTCCTGAGATGGTGTGATTTAAAGTATTGCCATCTAGTAGTTTTCTTTAGTGTTAAACATCGTAAAAATATATGTGGAAAAAATATAGGTTTTTATTTGTAGGCATTGGCAGTTAATTGTTTTACTAAACCCAAAATACAGAGTTATATGTCCTGGGCCTACTGTATAGAATTAAAACTGATTGCAAAATTCTGTTTTCAACATTTATCAATACTGAATTTGTCTCTCGTATAACAAGATGGTATGGCAGCCTGTTGTTATAAATGTCTGTGTAGTACATGATATCAACCGGAAGTAAGAATTATATTATAGACTAGCTAACCCGGGAAAACGTTGTTCTGTTTTTTTTAATACTATTCAATTTTTTTTATGTATATTTTCTCACCTTTTAAACCTTTTACTGGACTTCAACGATTAATTCAAAAAAGTTTTCGAGTTTTAGCAAGACTAACGAACAGGAATTGATTTTTATATATTAGTTCGAACAACCTTCACCAATTAATTCATAGAAAACTAAATTTTTTTTGGCGGCATTTCGAAATGCATAGTATTTAGGAAACCTCATATCTTTCAGATGATATCAAGAATAACAGATAGAAATAATAATTAAATCTATTATGTAATAGAGAACATAACTTATATTAGGCTCAACGATTGTATAAAAATAAAGCTGTATAGGAAGGAAAAAAATTTCGTCGATTGAAATATAAAAAAAGGGATAATAATAAATAAAAAAGGGATAAAAATAAAAAAAGGGATAATACGGGCACTATTAAATTTATGGCATCGGGAACATACTTTTCTGTAGTAAAATGCTTAACTGGTCACAAATTTGTTATATGTATAAGTACTGTGACTTAATCTCGCTCGCTCGAATTTTAAAATTCGGTAGTGCAAAGTCCAAGTAACGATGAAGGGAAATCGGATTCATCAGGTATGAACAGCACTAATTAGATTATCGGTAAGACCCTTCGGATGCAATATAAGTTATTCAATTGGTCAATGCGATCTTTTGCACTGAACCTATACCTACCTATACCTGAAGAAAATTAGAGAATAGCTAGACTATATATAACACCAACTTAACTGTCATAAGGTAATAGGTTTGCAACGATAACGATAAGTTTGCAATTTGCATATTAATGCATCAGATTAAACACATGGAACTTTACAATTGAGATAGCAGTTTTTCCTCCACGCTTTAGCGAGAGAGATCTAATGGAAATCACGAAAATTATGTTCCATTAGAGTGGCAAGAATAATAAGGACTTTTATACTTCACATAAAATTCTTTCAAATGTTATTAGATAATGAACCAATATGATATGATAAAGTTGATGAATACTAATTCAATGAAAATGAAAACATAGCGAAAGTATAAGGGTTCCTAGTTTACTTCGGAAACCTATAAAGGGTAATTTAATGTTTATTTACTATGAATTCATGGATTTTATTGGTTACACGTATATATAAAAATACTTCAATGGGAGAAGTGGTCGTGATTCAGGGCGAACACGATTATTATGATAACATTTAAGATATTTTGGTTACAGTGGTGAAACCCGGGAGGTTCACTACAATATTATGGATATTACTGATATGTATTATACTATGGTTTCGGTTGTGAAAAATGATTTGCACCAAAACTATAGACAGAGGATTAAATATATTGTTGAGTCGGAAGCCACAATAATATATTATGATTGAAGAATGTACGATAGTTACGTTAGTAAAACCCAGGAGGGTTATAGCAGTGTTAGGGATGGATGGATAGATTATTTTATTTAAAGACTAGCTGTTACCAGCGACTTAGTTCGCGCGGACTTCGTTTACTCCGCACAGCCTCACTCCCGTAGGTGATAGCGTGATATGTAGCCTATATGTTGACCCGTCCTATTAGTAATGTTCATGCAAAATTTGAAGTAAATTCATGCAGTACTTTTTGAGTTTACCCTGGACATACATACAGACAAACAGACAAACAGACAAAAATTCTAACAACTATATTTTTGGCTTCTATGTCGATTGTAGATCACGCCCCAAGTATTCTTTTAAAAAAAAATATTCAATGTTCAGTTTTAATTTTCTTACGCTTTTATTATATGTATAGATTATCGATATGTATGATACTACATATTGTTTTGGTTGTCAAAAAGAAACTCGCCACTAACAAAAAAAAAACGGTCGTGGGTCGGTAGAGTCGCGATAGTATATTATACAGGTATGAATAAATAAATAGAAATTTATTTATTTTATTAATAGGGTTGATTGTAATATATGAATATTATTTAATTTGAAAAAAAAATATAGTTCTTGGGTTAAATTTATATATGTTTATGTATGACAAAATTTATATATGTGTATTGGATAGTTATGATGGGACTGGAAAAACTATATCTATATATAAATTGTATACATGATAATAAAGGACACGATCAGTTGATTTTACTGAGTTTAGAATTAAAGAATGGAATTATATTAAAAATAAATATGTGACAAAATTTATATATTTATTTTTTATATAATACTAGCGACCTGCCCGCGGTTTCACCCGCGTAGCTTTTGTTCCCGTGAGAATATCGGAAAGGTTTATATACTAAAACCTTTCCCAAGAATCAGTCTGTCCGTATAATCCGTTGCGTAGTTTTAAAGATTTAAGCATACATAGGGACGTAAGGACATAGGGACAGACAGAGAAAGCGACTTTGTTTTATACTATGTAATGATTGGTCTTATCGGATATGTATGTTCTGGAATCTGCCAATTTTATCTAAGGAGATTCTGATATATGTAGCAAAATAATAAAAGAAATAAAATACATACATATCGATTGTTTGAGTTATTTGGTAAGCATTAAAATTTATTATGAAATTATTTTACATCGAGAAATACCAGTAAATGTCAGAACAATTTGGAAAAAAAAGATGTTAAAACACCAGTTTTGTAACATAAAAGGATTCAATAATTTAAAATATGGTGTTACTGTATTGCTTTGAACTCTTACTTCTTTTTACTTTCACATGGTTTACTTAGTCTGTTGTGACATAAAGTTCTTGCTTACTAGAGAATACGAGAACCTTGAATTATAAAGAAAAATATTATTTATTTTATTAATAATATGAAAATTTGTAATATAGTACACACTTTTATTGGCTTTGTTTTACATCATTTTATTGCACTGTTGAATGATATTTTTTGTATATGTATTAAAATTCAACCTAATTTAATTTGCAATCAGTGACGTATTAGAACTTTGTTATTAACGAGTTTTGAAAGAACTTAAATTTAATTAAAATATGGTTCAATTTATGCAAGAAAACAAAATGAAATTGTTTTAAACTTAAGTGTAGATCGATTGTAATCCTATATTGGTTTAATTATTAATTGTAAACCTGCTTCATGTAGATTTCCATGAGGTAATATTTGTAAACAAATATAATTATGATAGCTAAATAAATGACTATGGAAATGGTTATGAATATGCAATGTTCTAGTGCATTCTCCAAACAACATTGTAAGGCAAAGATAATAAAGAAATAAAATAGTTCTATCTAACAGTAAACATTTAGATATTAAAAACAAACAACTTTCATCAAAGAAATTTGTATGTGGTTTTTCGAAAATTTGCTTTATTCATTCAAAGAATATTTTTTCATATAAAAAGGGAACCATAAAAGGTGTAATCTATATATGATACAAAAACATTGTAATGACTAATAGCTCTGTTAAGTAAATATCGATGTAAGAAATAATGTGGATGTAGTAAGTATAGTCATATATTTAAGATATTTTTCGTTTAACGTTATAGTTCAAACGTAATAATTGATCAATCGTAATTATTGACTATTTAACTGCTATAATTTATTAGGTTTATATGTATGGTTTTCAGTCGCTAGTAATTATTAGCATACAAATATGTAGTGAAATTATTGCATTAAAACATAGTAATTATCATTCTTGCAAATCTCCCCGCTGAGTAGAAATCAATCTAACTTTATTGAAGAAAATATTAGATGTAAGCCAAAAAAAAAGGATTTTTGTAAGTGTAGACATATTTAGATATTTTTCGCTTAACATAGTTCAATTGATATAATTTGATTGATTATTTATTTGATCGATTATTAAATTGTTATAACATATTAGGTTCATACGTATGGTTTTAGTCACTCATAATTATTATATTGCCCAAATACGTAAAAAAAAATTATTACGTTAAAACATTGTAATTAGCATTCTTGTATGTTTAATATGTTTCGTTTATTTTATAATTCAATTTGAAATATTGGTCAATTGTAATTATTGATTATTAATTGTTATAATGTTAAAATTACAATGAATAAGGATTTTGGTTACATTAGACAATGTAAAAGAAAATATAAAATTGTAAAAACCGATTACGTTGTTTTAATTAGAAATTAATATTTAATACAAGGGCAGAATCTGGCCATTGCCCATAGGTATTCTCTCATGCACCATTTTAATTGTCAAATGTAGGGTATTGATTACAATCATATTTAAACTAAGGCATATTAAAGATATCGATAAAATGACAATATTTTTTAGATTTAAGTCTTGACATTATGTCAATTGATAGTAAACAGCCAGGCCCGCCGTAAGCGGGCGTGCAAGGCGTGCACTGCACGCGGGCGGCACGTCCAAGGGGGTGAAAAAACGGGACCCTATTACTAAGCCTCCGCTGTCCGTTTGTCCGTCTGTCTGTCTGTCACCAGGCTGTATCTCATAAACCGTGATAGATAGAAAGCTGAAATTTTCACAAATTGTTTATTTCTGTTGCCGCTATAATAACAAATACTAAAAATTGAAAAAATAAAAAAAATTTAAGCGGGTATATACACATACAACAAACGTAATCTTTAAGCAATTTTGACTCGATTTTAATAAACAGGTAGCAATTTGAATAGGGATGGTACGGAAATCTTCATGCGCGAGTCCGACTCGCACTTGGCCGATTTTTTATATTACTATCGCTTCCAAACAGTAAATAAATTATAAGAATACTTAAAATCTGGCACAGTAACACGTTCTCAGAAAGTTAAGTGAATTAACCTTTTGTGTATATTAAATTGCTATTCTGTGGCCTTAGATCAGAAAGTGATAATTACAAAAAATAATTTTTCATGTATTATGCACAATGCACATGTATTATTATGATCAAATGTAATATTCAGTTTTTTAACTTACCTTGAAATGTTCATAGACTGTAGAAGAGTACAGTGTTGACGGAGACAGTCTATCTGATCAAACGATCCGTTTTTCGCAATGTGAATTGTATTATTAACATTGTTTAGCAAAAAGTGCACTTATCATGGTCTGACCAATGGCCACAGAATTAGAAATATTATATTCACAAAATAAAGTGTGAGTAAAATATTTGTAACATACGACAGTAAACCGACGATTGCAGTGATAAAAAGAGACAAATCTCGCCAATAAACAGCATTGATAGTGCGTCGCGATGGCCTTGCAGGAATATGAAGGTACATCTTGAGTTACGTCTACCCTATCCTCCAAACCATTAGAACCCCAACCACCTAATGATCATTATGATACGAGTAAGTTCAAGGTAAACAATCATTCATGTTATAAGCTGTTTGGCAGGGAGATAGTATATTCTTCACAAGATCCAAAACCAATCTACCTATTAATTAACTTTTTTTTGCTTGTCACTGCCGTGTTCCGGTTTGAAGGGTAAGGTAGCCGGTACACTAAGGCAAATGGCATTCTAAGCCCGCTACACGGATAGTTATTTCACTCCATCAGGAGAACCATCTGCTTGTTTGCTACCGTATGAAATATTTTTTTTTTAAATAAGATTAATTCCAATATTGCATGGTTAATTACAATTATCTTTTGATTATTTCTGTTATAAAGAATCAGTAATTTTGCTTTGAAAACTGTGGAAATCGTTGCAGAATTTGCTATAATTAGCAATGTAGGTCAATGTTTATAAAGCGGTGAAGTACAATCAAATATCAAGGATGGTTACAACAAACGGCGATGTTCGAGGAAGTTGGACGCAGCCTTGTCGTGTGCAAGTTTTTCCTACATTTAATAAATACACATTCATAACTATACACTAGGAACAACAGAAAAAAACAAAGTACGTAACGGCCTTGTGTATTTTAGAACATACAAAGCAACTTGATCAATACTTGTTCATATATGCTGTTCCCGCGACTTCATTCCTGTGACCGACATGTTACTTGATTTTACTCAGTCGGGTAAAAAATTATCGATCGTTACACAGTAATAATGTAGCTTTTTAGTAAAAAATTTTTTAAAATCATTCAAGTAGTTTTTGAGTTTATCCATTACAAATAAACTAACAATAGGCTTTTTTCTACTAAAAATGAAGCGGATATATTGTAGTTTCTAATGATTAATTATGACTGAGATAACAAAAAAAATATTCCTTTTAAAAGATAAGGATTCATAATAAATTCATAAGGCGTGGCTATACATATCGGGATACGGCGAAGATTCGCGGTAGCACGTTGTATCGGCCTTTCGCGCAACTGCATCGCGTAGGGCCTTGACGCGTCACTGCAGTGGGCGTCAAACTGCGGTCCGCAGGTGATACGCAGATCACACTATAAGTTTTGCGTAACTTAAAAAAACAACAGGTTTTTACTAGGTGGTAGAGTTCTGCTCGGTTTGTCTCGCCCGGGTCTGGTACCACCGCCTTACCTATTCCTGCTGCAATAGCGTCAGTACTTGTCGCTGTCGTGTTCCGGTTTGGAGGGTAAGGTAGCCGGTAAACTTACCCATGTGGCATTAGACCTCGCCACAAGATAGCAACGCACCATAACATCTTTGGTGTCTATAGGCGATGGTTGACTCTTTCCATCAGGACACCCATCTGCTTGTTTGCTATCTTATGATATATATAAAAAAACATGTTATAACCAAAATATTATGTTTAATGCTTTTCAAAATAATCTCCTTTACATTTTAAACATTTTTTCATGCGATTGAACCGTTTTTTAAAACAGAAGAACCACAGATCTCAAGGCATGTTTTCTACATGTTGATTGAACGCTATCACTGCCTCTTTGGAGTTGGTGAAAGTAAAATCTCTCATCAAATCTTTGATTTTGGGGAAAATACAGAAATGACAGGGTGCTAGGTAGGGGCTTTGCATAAGATGAGTGACGAGATGCACTTTTTCGGAAGCTAAAAATGACTTTGTTTTGTTGGCCGTGTGTGAAGAAGTGTTATCATGGTGTAGGAGAATACGGCTTTTGGGTCGTCTTTCGCGAACTTTTTCTAATACCCTGGGTAAACAAATGGTAGAATACCACTCGGCATTAACATTTTTTTGATTTTCAAGTGTACTTGATTTCGAAGTTCACATGTTCATAAAATGGAGATAAAAACCCACTGAGTTGCTTCTGCGGAATATTTCCAGTGCGTAGCCGCGTTTCCGATCCATTAATAGCAAAGAAATTGTTGACCAGTTAAAAAACCACGTAAATATTAATTTGAATAAAAAATTGATTTGATTTGGATGAAATGTAATTATACCACAAGCGTAAATTTATCAGCTACCTCACCTTCTAAACCGGAATACCATGGTGACAATCACTGAAGCTATTGTATAAGCACATTGCAAAAGATTTATTTTTTATTAGAAATGTTAGAAGACCGAGATCGTATTAAATAAGTCTGACGTCATAATGCGATCAGCTCTTCTGATCGTATTATGACATCGTTTGCAGATTACTTAACCCCTAGAACTTACATGCTTCATCTATGGGCTCGTTTGATAGGATTTATAGCAGTGCCATTGATAAACATAATTTAACGTATTAGTTTAGGATTATTAAGCCCACTACCACAGGAGCATATAAATGTTTGAATATCCTGACGACAACGTCACAAAGAAGTTCGAAACGGGACAATAATGGAAAAGTGTTTGAGACTTTCTCTACCGATGTCTATCTTTATGAATATAATTCTTATATATGCCTGTGTATGTGACTAAACTCGTCCTAAACGGCTGAAGCCATTTTGAAGATTTATTCTGTGTATTCGAGTGGATTCGAAAATGGTTTAGATTCGCAATTGAAGCCGGTAGTTGGCGTTGCGATCGGATTCGTGTTGTATCTAATACTTTCAGGACTGAATCATTGAACCGATGTTGATGAAATTTGGTAACGGGATAGTTCAAGACATTGGATCAAACATAAAAAATACGTTGGATAGTTTCCATTGTCGGCACTTGGTGAAACTGCATTTTATATTATGTATAAACTCACTTGTACTTCCAGTGCACAGTATATACGTGAGCTGCACGTACAAGTGAGTTTATTTGTAATACATAATACAAAATACGATTTGAGAATCTCCTCCTTTTTAAGAAGTCAATTCAGAATAGTATATTTTATTTCACCTTTCTTTTTTATTGTCAGACTGGTTATATAGTTTTAGCACTAATTTTTGATAGCTCACAACAAAACATACCTTTCTTTTTCATGTGCTGACTGCGGATATTGAAGCACAGTTTGCTGATCCTCCATTTCCACGACACATTGTGTTCCTAACTCGAGTTCTGAAACAAATAATAAGCACTTAATATCTATTAACTTAATCGCCTATGTGGTATAATGGTCTGGTGTCGATATTGACTGCACAAGGTCCCGGGTTTGAAAATGTGCAGGTCGGGCAATTCAAAAATGTGTTTTTTCAGTTTGCCGATGTAAACACCTTAGCCCGGGATTGTATAAGTGCCTGGTTGGCGATAGGCTTACCACCTACATTGTGGGACTATGTATCTTCGGCTAATTGTGGGTGCACTGGTTTCACCTCTGTCTACCTTTACGGGGATACGGACGTGAAGATAGACGGACACATAAGTGCATGTGTGTGTACGCGCGCGTTATACGTTACATGTAATTGTCACAGACAATTTTAAGATCAATATCTAAATATCCTTAGAGTATGCGCTATGTAAATATCACAATTTAAGTTTAAGCATTGTCGATACTAATAAATTTGATCGGTCTGCGTTAAGAAACCGTAACCCCAGAGAGATATTCGAATTCGAATTTCAGTAAAATATATAAGGCAACTAAAGAAGGCCGTAAAGAAGTACTTTAATATTATGTATAGTACACTACAGGTGTATTACATTTACACATTTTTTCATTGTTCATTCACTCTCGCTCTTTCTGTTAATGTTTTTTTATTAGATCATTAGATAGCAAACAAGAAGAAGCCTCTCCTGATAAAAAAAGAAAATGGTGCGTTGCTATGCGTGAGCTATATGCATAACTTTATCGGCCACCTTACTCATTAAAATCAAAACACGACAATGGCAAGCATTAACGCTATTGCGGAAGGATTAGGCTCAGCGGTGGTACCCAACTCAGACAAGACGTAGCGGAACTCTCCTGCTAGTAGTCACGATGGTCCTGATATCTATATTATCTATATAAATATTATAAATGCGAAAGTTTGGATAGATGGATGTTTGTTACTCAATCACGCAAAAACTACTGAACGGATTTGAATGAAATTTGGCACACAGGTAGATAATGACCTGGAATAGCACATAGGCTACATGTTATCCCGGAAAAATGTGTTGTTCCTGCGGGATTCGCCAAAAACTTTTATAATGCAGCGGGCTGCACATTGCAGCTAGTATTAAGTAAATCTATCCACTTTAACGAAGTGCAAACGGAGACGTACACCAACACTGAGAATTGTTAAATAAAACATATTTTATTCCATGATACATTATGTTATACAAAAAAAATATGTAAAATGGGATCAATTCCAGTCCGTGACTGAATTGTGAGCTTAGGTACCTGAAGGATAAACCGAATTATCCAACGACCCGCGTCAGCTGAAAAGATCAAATTGAAAGGCTCAGGCTACAATAGCTTTACGAGTGGTTGTTAGATTTCATCATCCATTTTTATCTTCGCCACTTGGCGTGGATTTTCATTTTCATAATTTTATATTAAAACACTTGATCTGGATCCTTAGTAGAAAAAGTCACTTATACCGTTCAACAATTCGCTTTTATAGATGATAGATACGCGTTATTGCTTTATAAGAATTTCTGAACTTTTACACCCAAATACTACAGTATCGTTTACAAACAAAAAAACTGTTGAGGGAACTTATGTATCAATCTCAAATCAAAATCAAAAAACTACTACTACTATTATCTATAAATCTTTAGCGTCTGTCTCTACATGCATATGTTAAATCAGATTTCGTGATGAATGTTTATTTTATAAGAACTAACATCAATTTTACCATTTGAAAAGTTTTGGTCTGACGCCTATCTGTATGTCTGTATGCCCCTTTATAACTTTACAACGGCTTGACCAGTCTTGATGAAAATATAAAGCCATATAATTTTATTCTGTTGTCTAGTTATAACTCCAGTGCGCTTTTTTATATCATAAGATAGCAAACAAGCAGATGGGTTTATTTATGGAAAGAGTCAACTATCTCCTATAAACACCAAAGATGTTAATGGTGCGTTGCTATCTTGTGGCGAGGTCTAGTGCCACATGCATAAGTTTACCGGCTACCTTACCCTCCAAACCGGAAAACGACAGCGACAAGCACTGACGCTATTGCGGCAGGAACCTATTTCTGCCGCAATAGCGCGGCAGGAACCTATTCCTGACGCAATAGCAATTTATGACGAGAAAACGAGTCGACAAATATTTTCCCGTTCAGGTTAGTTGAATTAACTTTATTATTTATTTAATCTACACTCCACATGAACATACTACACATAATTGACATCATCGATAGCTGAATAAGAAAACTTCCAGTAACCCGTGATATATATTATAAGAATACAAAAATAAAATAAAACATTTCCCAATTTGTTCAGTGAAAATGTGGACTTGATTAAATATTAACGCGTTGTCGCATGTGGGCAACGCAAGGATACTCGTAGATCTTAAATTACCGACATGTGTTGAACGGGCCGGAAGTTAATCTTAATTACCGACCGTGCCTCGTTTTTATTCTTTTCCCGGTATTAGATCCTAATTGCTTTCGTCCCCTGCAGGATTCTGTAGGATTGCTTATTTAATCTCATCTAGAGAATAGGATTAGAGTGCAGAATTATCTACTACTAAACTATTTAAGATATAAAAATGCGATGGGAAAAACATACATATATGGAAAAAGTCACCAAACCCCTAAATACATTTTCTAATAAGACATAAAGAAGAAAAACTCATTAAATATATTTCTTTTTAGAATATGGACAGATCATTGAAATATCCGTCTCAAAATTTTAATAATAATAATAATAATAATTTTATTTCTGTGATAGGGGTAAATACAAAGTTAGTTTTATATATAGTTGATCTCCACTATCTGCCTTTTGGCGTAAAGATTCCAGAATATAGAATACATTATTTAAATATTAACATAATTTCACTATTTTATGTATTACAATTTATTATAATTATAACTAGGCGTTTTATATAATTTTAGCTTTATTTGACAATTAATTAAATATATATTTTTAATATATTAATATTCATTCATTATTTCATTAAATTGAATACTAAATGTATTAAAATTGTGTTGAAAATAATTAATATAATAGCAAATGACTAAATGCAGATTTCTCTCATATCTTTGTCAATATACCTATTTTGAAATGGCATAACATGTTAAAATATGTCAAAAAGTATACACTGTCTCAAATGTTAATAAATTTAAGGATGTCTCAAATGTTAATAAATTTAATGATTTATTAACATTTGAGACAGTGTATACTTTTTGACATATTTTAACATGTTATGCCATTTCAAAATAGGTATATTGACAAAGATATGAGAGAAATCTGCATTTAGTCATTTGCTATTATATTAATTATTTTCAACACAATTTTAATACATTTAGTATTCAATTTAATGAAATAATGAATGAATATTAATAATATATTAAAAATATATATTTAATTAATTGTCAAATAAAGCTAAAATTATATAAAACGCCTAGTTATAATTATAATAAATTGTAATACATAAAATAGTGAAATTATGTAATATTTAAATAATGTATTCTATATTCTGGAATCTTTACACTTAATAAGTTTTTTCTGTCATACGACGACATAATATACAGGTATGGAATAGTAAATTCCGACACTTTAATGAGTTAAATTGGAAATATCTCTAGTTAACATAGGGGTCAAATGTATTAAAGACTTATCGAAGAGACAAGGTGAACAACAATTAACGTTATAAATCCTAACGTTATCTGCGCGAACAAGGTAAGGACCATTGAAGGCTTTGAGCTCAACATAATAAATTAGTAATTAATCTTTGATTGGTGTCACGAGAGTGAAAATCCGATAACGAATTGACTATTTGAATATATTAGGTCGAACACGCAGTAAATAACCACTCTATACTTCGGTGAACAGAAAAATGTATGTCATAATTATATATTGATATATACATATATATCTTCACGCCAGATATCTTACGGAGTAGGCAGAAAAAACTGAGTGCCACATGTCACGATCCTTGCAGACTTGTCTCGCCTCCTCCACATTCATTACAGACTGGGAGCTGGCGACGAATTTTGGGCTATGTATATATATATATATATATATATATATATATATATATATATATATATATATATATATATATATATATATATATATATATATCAATAATAACCAAGAAAATATTTGGAGGCACATAAAAGGTAAAGCTTTTTAAAAATTCGCACGTTTTACATCAACTATCAGCATTGACGTTCGGGGTCACGTAATGATTTATTTTATTGTAGTAAATACGATTTTTTTTAAGATTGATACTATTTTTTATGGATATATAGATAGAGTGGCACGCATAGGCGTGAATTGCGTAGTAGTCTATCAAGTAGTCTTAATCCTAGTAGTTTGTGGTTGCTAATTGCTATCCATGTAGCGGGATGGCAATGTCACATGCATACATTCCCCGGCTACCTTACTCTCAAAATCAGAAAACAACAATGGCAAGCATTGACGCTATTGCGGCAGGAATAGGTAAAGCGGTGGTACCAAATACCGGGCGAGACGTTGTGGAACTCTATCTCTATATATATATATATATATATATATATATATATATATATATATATATATATATATATATATATATATATACACGACGTGAAGCCCTAAGAAATTACTTAATTAGCTTATTGGAATAATCCGGCACTGTCTTTAAGTTTTTCGATGGTGATAAAAGTTTAGCAATGTCTCGCTTATAGTTTTGACCCACCGTTCGCCACATTGCGTCAGTGCTTGTCACTATCGACTAACGAAGTGTATGGTCAGCGGAGAAATTATGCGTGTGAAATTAAATCCTTAGACAAAAAATAACCAGAGCTTATTATCCTGACTTGTTTGAGGTTCAACGAAGAGGTCGTGAAGAAAAAACGCATTTAGCGTAAAAAAATCCAATTTCACTCGGATTGGCGTAATCGCCTGTGCACTCGAGACATCAATCAATACTTGTCGAATTGCGTTAAGAGGACGATCAGGGCCTACACGGTTTATACCGCAAGAAACGGCCAGTAGGTATTATAAACATATTGTAATTTTGTACGTTCGTTTGCAATAAAAAAAATTCAAAAACTACTGGACTGATTTTGAAAATGCTTTCATCATTAGTCAACTCCACTATCCAAAAGTAACATCTAGGCTATATTTTACTCGATTGAACAATAATTTAAACTCAGTGAAACAACTGACTTCCCATTTCCTGTATCTCTGACCCTGCATTAGATCTTCACTGAATTAAAATGGGACCACCTAGGAAGGTGTCTTCGAGTGATCGTAGAAAGAATATAAAAAAAAATCCAACGAATTGGGAATTTTCTCCTATTAGAAAATCGGTTGAAATTAAGTGAGATTTTTGGGTCACACGACTAAAGTCAATGCAGTTCAGTGCAGTGCAGTCAGATAGATATAATCGATATTGGCATATATATCCATACTAATTAATATATATCCATACGAATTAAGATACATCCATTCTAATTAATATTATAAATGCGAAAGTAACTCTGACTGTCTGTCTCTTCTTCACGCCTAAACCACAGAACCGATATAGATGAAATTTGGTACATACATAGGTTGAGACCTGAGAAAGAACATAGGATACTTTTTGTCCCGGAAATCACACGGGAACGGGAACTATGGTAGGATAAAACTTATTAGTTTACTATTAGTAGGATTTTTTCCACGCGGACGAAGTCGCGGGCACAGCTATCACAATATTTTTCGAGCATCAGCGCACATAAACTTTTTAGATCTAAGATTATTGTTTTAGCTGTATAATCGATAAATTCAAAAATTTTCGTCATTAATAAATCCAAAAAAAATAGCGATTATGATCCAATTAACGGTATTTGACGCAGTTTTTTGAGGCAAAAAGCTAAGATGAATGAATAAATATACTTTATTGCGCACCAAAAGTTACATTGACAAGTATTTGTAAAAGCTATATTATGATTCTTAATTCGATCAGTATATTAGCCTGAAAGTTATTTTAAAAATATTACGTAAATTTGCTAAAAACAACAAAATATTATTATTTAAAAAGCTGTAACTTTTGAAAACTTGATTCACTAGACAAGTAATGTTTCATCATATAGGGATCCAGGAAAATGTTATATTATTTAAAACATTAATCATCCAAACTTTATGTAACGAAACCATTTTATATTGAAAAGCTGCCTGAAACATTTACGTCATACTTTCCCTATTTAAATGTTAGCGCCATTTCATCCTGTTCGTGAAATATTTTTAACATTGAAATCAAACTCCAAATAAAACGCCTTTTATATAAACTGTGAAAATTTTTAAACGAAAAATGTTTTTATTTAGAGCTTACGGATTTGTAGATTAGTTTTTCGAGTTTGTTTTAATGTTACTAATTAAGTACCTACGTAACATCTAGCGAGCTCCATATTTTTATGACGTTTAAATTACAGACTAAAAATTAAGAACAGCTATTTATTTTATTTTGACGTGAGCGAATTCTAATGTAAATAAATAAATCTGTGCTTGATTATATTAAAATTATTTATAAAAAGAATATATATATATATATATATATATATATATATATATATATATATATATATATATATATATATATATATATATATATATATATGTATATGTATATGTATATGTATATGTATATGTATATATAAGCAAACGACCAGGTGGTGCACCTGATAGTAAGTGATCATCACCGCCCATGAACATCTGCAATACCGGGGGTCTTGCAGCTGCTTTGCCGGCCTTTTAAGGCGAAGCATCGGGACAAACGGGCAAAAACTGGTTTGCTAAATCACGTTTTTTTTGTATTGATTGTTAAATAACAATTATACAAAAATTACACGATATACCTGAAGATATTATCTAAGGAATGTGCTACCTTATTACATGATAGAATATACTTTACTCGATCATATAAAATTCCGAAAACAGGCTAAAAAATTTGTTAATAATATTTCTAATCTTCTATATGGTTTTTATATGGTGCTATTTAGTTTTAAATACACAAAAGAAAGTACAAAATTTTGGTTTTCCGCTGTAGTCCCACATTTACTTAGCCGAAAATTAACACGTTTCCCAGCGGTTTCAGAACATACCACGCCACTCATTTCCTATAGAATTTACACGCGTCAAAATACCTCGCCTTAAGGATAAATACGCTCGTTTCTTGAAGGTCCCCAAGTCGTATCCGTTCGGAAACACCCCCGCGGGTAATTGATTCCACAAAGGAGTCGTGCGAGGCAAAAAGTGCCGACAAAAGCGCACGGTTGTGGATTTCCAGACATCGAGGTGGTGAGGATGGAACTTTAAATTTTGACGCGATATCCGATGATGGAATTTAGCGGCAGGAATTAATCCGAACAACTCGTCAGAACACTCCCCATGAAAGATACGGTAAATACATTTGTCGATGTCGACGAATAGGTCGTTGATTCTAATCCTTACTTATATTAATATTATAAATGCGAAGGTAGGTTTGTTTGTTACGATTTCACGCGAAAACCACTTACCGATCGTCATGAAACTTTGTACACATATTCTTGGAGGTATTAGAAGTAACAAACGATACTTAAATATAAAAAGTATCCTTTGGGCTTTGTTACTTAGTACCTAATATTATAAATGCGAAAGTAAGTTTGTTTGTTACGCTTTCACGCGAAAACTGCTTAACCGATCATAATGAAAATTTTTACACATACTACTTCTTGGAGGTATTAGAAGTAACATAGGATACTTTTTATTAAAAAAAAATGATGTGGTGTCGCGGGACACCAGGTAGGAACGAACTTCCTTCGGCTAAACGGCACTACTCGCTTGTGTACGCGACTGTCGCGCCTGCGCACGTCTCATTTAACGCTTTTATTCCACGCATTTTTCTTACGGTTTTACTATCACATTTTTTTTAGTTCGGTCGCGCAGCAAAATCCTATCTTCTCCAAGCCTGCCGTAAGGAACTTCGTTCCAAAAATCTTAAATGCGAGCAAAGCCACGGGTAAAAGTCGACCTATATATGTGCTACTATGCTTGTGAATGTTTTTATTATCACAAGTTTGTAGTATTAAGCGAATACTGTGTACAATCATGTTAGTTCCTTCTTATCAGTATAGATAGTCTTTAATGATGAGAAAACGGGCCGACAATTTTTTTTTCCCGAGAAAACCTTTGCCTATAGACACCAAAGATATTAATAGTTGGTATCCTTGTGGCGAGGTCTTAACGCCAGATGCATAAGTTTACCGGCTACCAGGAATTGGTAAAGCGATGGTACCAGACCCAGGCAAGACAATACAGAACTCTACTACCATCCACGATGATAGTGACTCACATAGCCAATTGTTCACGTCTTACAAACTGCCTGGTAGAACTATTTTTTAAAGGGAGTCCGGACCAACCAAGGGAGCACAAGATATTTCGAAAAAAAATATAATTCCAGTGTGCATACGAGTATACTCGAGTTCATCTCCTAAACTACTGATCAGATTTAGAGGATTTTCAATGCACTCGCATGGAGATTCTCAATCTCTCTCTTTATGCTACATACTTTATACAGCAATGCGAAGATTTTAGCCTCCAGTCATTTTGCCCTTCCCTATGCCATTTCATACCAAATGAGCATGCCTATTTCATACAGTATCTCTATTCACGTATCAAAACTTCAATCTAATCTTAGTGTTTATTTACAATGTCACAATAAATTCCTTAATAGTTGCATGACTAATTAACCTCTAATTCAAAGACATATCTTATCTGAAATATCTAGTTTTAAAGTCCGACTTATAAATAAATTTTCATTTGCCATGACATCAGTAACTGAATGTTCAAATTATCAACAATTTGCGCCTTAATCAATTACATCACTGTAACACTAACAACTCTGAATCATTCAAAAATAACTTAGTGTAAGAAATATTAAAATACTACTCTGTGCATAGTTAGAATAACAATTGTGGCAATCAATAGATTGAAAGTATTAAGATTATTAAAAGCTTAAAAAAGGGAAAACTACTAGGTTATTTTATACTGTAATAAGAGTTAGAGTTGCAAAACATTGCCTTGTTTTCGTACCACCTCCCTACATATTTTTTCTGCAATATGACGGTGCTTGATGCTGTCGTGTTCTGGTTTGGATGAAAAGGTAGCTGGTAAACTTATGCATTTGTTTTTTCATCCCGGCTACATGGATAACAATGCGCCATTAACATCTCTGATGTCTATAGACAATGGATATCTCGAAAAACTTAAAAACAACAAAGAAAAATTTATTCAACAAGTCAGGATTTAAACCTACGACCTTCCCTCTCTGGACTCTTTCTTGGACGTTCTAACCAACTAAGCCAGTGTCGATTAATTCAAAGTGGCGAAATTCTTCTTTGCTGTATGATCGATTCCGTCGATTATTTCTGTGAAAACATTTTTCTTTGTTGTTTTAAGTTTTCCAAGTTTTCCCAAGCACGAAGTGTGTGTTAAAAAACAAATATAATTAGAAACAAGAAAGTATTGGTCAATATTATAATTGTGAATTGCATCTGTAAAAATGAACTCGTTCTGTGCTAAAGTGTGAAAAACAAAAATGAAAAATCTTTTAGAAGTTGAGATTTATCTAATAGAAATTTCATTTCCATTCTTCGTGTTATTAAAAGATCTAGAAAAATGACTCGCATTTTTATAAATAAATAAAAATAACATTTTGTAAATTACAACTTACATAGGGCCCATTGATTTTATTTTATTATTCATGTATTTATGGCCTGATGGCATCCCTCCGATTGTCATTAAAGTATGTCCTCCAGAGTTGGCGCCAGGATTGACGCCCCTATTCCAGCTCTCCTATTCACTCAGTGTGGTACCAAATTCATAGAAAACAGTTTTAGTGCATCCCATCCCTAAAAAAGGGGATCAATAGCCATAACCTCCTTGTTCTACAGTCATGGAAACACTTATAAACTGTCAGCTCTTGGAGTATTTCGAAGAGCACCAGCTGATCAGCTACCGTCAGTACAGTTTCTGTCGTGGCCACTCAGCTGGTATTCTAGCATACCTGACGCATCATTTTTTACGCAAAAGTTAAGTAAGTTTACTTAACTTTTTTTAAATAACTTTTAAGTTAATTTACCGGTTGACTTAAAAATATTATCCATTTTTGCTCTTTAAAAACTGCATCAAATACCGTTAATGTAATCAAAATCGGTCAATTTGTTTGGGATTTATCAATGAAGAAAATTAAAAGTAAAATGTTTTTGACATAGCATCGAAAATTTTCAACCTATCGATTATTTAGCTAAAACAATATTTTAGATCTCAAAAATTTAGTTGAATGCCATCATCGTTTTCAAATATACAGCTTTTCAAAAATTAATAATACTGCCATTTTTAACAAAATAGATGTTTGAACTGAAAAATCCATGCTTACATTTTTTACTCTTTTGAGCTTAAAATATCTTAATTTAGTGAGAAGTTTCAAGGATGTCCCGTAGGTAGGGTTGCCACCTTTTAAATGAAAAAATAGAGTACATTTTCTTTTTAAGGTTAAATAATAAAATACAAGATTGAAAAATAAAGTATTATTTATTAGCTGTGCTATTCTTTTACCATACATATTTTTTGTTACTTCTAGCAATATCTAACAATGCTTTTCAGCAATTAGTTTCGTCCCGTCACTGGATGCACCATAAAGAAAAAACTATTAATGAGAGTTTTATATATATTCCATATTTTCATAGAACAAAAAATCAAGTAAAGTGAAATGATACAAAAAATACGTTTAATATGATGTTTCAAAGTGGTCAGCATCATTTTTGTCACAAATAAAAATAGATTAAGTTTTTGTTCCTTTTTAAGTTGACAATTTTAAGTGAAATTATAAAATAAAGTATTTTCACGTACTTTATTGCCTTCAAAAAGTATAAAGTACGTTTATTCAAAATAAAGTACAATACTTTATTATAATGTACAACCCAACCCGTAGGGTCAAAGGGTTAATAAATTGCAGGGTCAAATCTTCAACGTTACAGGGTTAGATTTGAGCGTTGACTGTTTTTCACATTGCCAACTATATATCGCTCTTTCAAGAGTAACCTCTAAAGAAAACATGTTTGTATTATCTAATGGCAAGAAAGCTGTGAACGTTGTATATAAAGACATTCTGTAATATATTAATTGTAAAAATAAAAGAAATAGGTAAAACTGTAAAAACTAAAAATGAATTTAGATATTCAAAAGATAGCAGGAAATCTTCATGGTATAGGGAAAGGGGAATTGTTTTACTCCAAATTTAACGCGTGCGGGCCACGGGGAGTAATGAATAAATCAAAACTACTAGATCGATTTTAATCATTTTTTTTTTTACTGAGTGACATAGGCTATATATTTTATACCTGTGCGAAGCCGGGGCGGGCCGCTAGTAGATAATAAAATGATAAACATAAAGAACAATAGCTCTAGAATTTATATTCTAGAACTATTATTTGATTATCAAATTAGTCTTTTAGTTATCAAATCAGTCATCAGTCATTCTTAATAAACTGTTAATTATCAAATAAAATAGTCAAAAAATGCCATATTTTATACTAGCTGTTGCCAGCAACTTTGCCGAGCGGACTTCGTTTACTCCGCACTGCTCCTACCCCGTAGGTTATAGCGTGATAATATGTAGCCTGTATGTTGACCCGGCCTGTTAATAATATTCATGCAAAATTTGAAGTAAATCCATGCAGTACTTTTTGAGTTTACCCCGGACATACATACAGACAAACAGATAAAGAGAAACAGACAAAAATTTTAAAAACTATATTTTTGGCTTCAATATCGATTGTAGATCACACGCCAAGTATTCTTTTAAAAAAATATTCAATGTACAGTTTTGACTTTACTACGATTTTATTATATGTATAGATAAAGGGAGTATGTTTTAACTCGACTCCAATGCCATCTACATTTGGGAAGTAGAAATGCAGTAAAAAGTGGCAAAAATTAATTAATAATATAAAATTTTTAAACAATTTTTGTATTGATATATGTATCATAAAAAGATATTTGATATATATATATATATATATATATATATATATATATATATATATATCATGATTTAATCTGTATATATCCTCGAATCCTGATTTAAACCAATGACAATTTTATCTTCAGGCCAGGCAATGCTCTACCAACTGAGCTATGTGTTGCTGTTTCAATTTGGAGATATACAAAGTGCCATTGACAGTTTATTTTATACATGGCTTTCACTAAGTTGTGTTCTGGCAATCAGGTCGTAAAAGGCAACGAATTGGCTATACGTGTCACTGCCATCGTGACTACTACTAGATGATAGAGTTCCACAACATCTCACCCAGGTTTATAGTACCACCACCTGACCTATCCTTGCCACAATAGCGTCAATGCTTGTAATTGACATGATCCAGTTTGGACTTATGCATTTGGCATTGCCATCACATCTATTAAATTGTCACAATCTATTAAGTTTAAAACTTTTGAGAGTTGATTTTTTAGAATTACTGCAGCGTCAGAATGTGACCACACTGAGAAGATCCAGCAGAAGAAAATCAGCGGGCTTGATTTTTTTTTTCTCCTTTATGTGGGTACTTATTACAAATGTATATAAAAGTTATTTTTTTATAATATTTTAGTTGGTAAAATATTCCAATTTTGGTTTAATCAAATTTACAATTTACAAAGTTATTTTACTATTTACAAAATTTTATAATTAAATTTAATTTGCATTTAACACTTATATATTATTTATTCAGTAACATAATTAATTTTATTGGCTAAAAATTCTCTAATATTGTATATATATTAGAAAATTTTTAGCCTGATTAACTCTCTAATACAGTGCTTCCCAAACATTATTCTGGCATGGCCCAGTAATTTTGACACTGCCCCTTCATGGCCCACTCAATGGTTCCATTAGGTAAAATAATCGCATGTATAAATAGTAAAAAGGTTTTATTAATACTAAGTACCTTGCTATCGCCTATTTAATCACTAAACTGTAGTGCAAAGTACGAAGCTTGGTGGTTTGTGGAAAATGACAAAAGTTTTATTTTAATTCCACTTTGAATCAGTTTCTATATTTATTTTTAGGGTAAACTAGTATTAAACTAAAAAAAACTAGCTTCAGATTTATAAATTGGTACTAAAAAAGTCATGGCTTGATAACTCTTGACTTGACTAAATGAACAAAAATCTATCAATCGTCAATCGATAGTAGATAATATTTTTAAGATATTTTATTGATTCAGGCATTACTTTGCGGAAATCCATTATTAAAAAGGTGAAATTAATTAAATTTGCTATTATCTGCAAACTGTTCTATGTATCCTCCATGATGGTACCGAAAAGAATGATGTCGGTTTAATAAATGGATAAGACTCACAGATGGTTCGGATCAAACGAAGACACTTTTACAACCACGACCACGCCAGCACCAATCACAAAAGCACACAATTCATGTACGTACGGAGTACGGATGACGGTATATACAGATACATAGAACAGTTGGTGGATAATAGCAAATTTAATTAATTTCACCTTTTTAATATTTTTAAAATAAGGTGGGATTGTTGCGACCCGGTATTTAATTTTAATGGCCTGGTACTGGGTCGCGACCCGGCAAATGGGAAATGCTGCTCTAATACACAATATTTTCTTAAATTCTAATTTAATTAATGCTCTAATATAGTATATTAAAGATTTTTTTCAATTTTTTTGATTAGAGAATACTTATGGTATGTTTTATCTTGTAGTAAATCAAAAATTTTTTTGAGGAAATTTATTTTAGATACTGATTTGAGACTATCAGGAATATAATTGTTGATACTAATAGACAGACAATACACATTTTTTTGTAAATATTTAGTCTTTTGTTAGGCACATAAAATTTCTTACTATTCTTATCATAATATAGCAAACAAGCAGGTGGCTTTCCTGATGGAATTTAACAACCATCGCCTATAGACACCAAAGATGTTAATGGTGCATTGCTATCCTTGTGGCAGGGTCTTAGTACCACATGCATAAATTTACCGCCTAACTCACCCTTTTGGTTAGGCACATATAATTTGTTACTATTCTTATCATAACATAGCAAACAAGCAGATGGCTCTCCTGATGGAATGAGACAACCATCGCCTATAGGCACCAAAGATGTTAAGGGTGCATTGCTATCCTTGTGGCAGATCTTAGTGCCACATGCATAAGTTTACTAGCTATCTTAACCGCCAAAATGGAGCACAACAGTGACAGCCACTGATGCTGATGGAATAGGTCAGGTGGTGGTACCAGACCCAGATCAGACAATGCAGAACTTTACCACCTAGTAGCCATGATGGTAGTGACTTGCATAGCCAATCATTCACCTCTTATAAACTGTGTGGCAGAATGGCAGATGGTCTATTCTTCAAAGGAGCCTAAACCAACACGAGGGATAACTCTAATTAGTTTGGAATTTTGATATTATAAAGTCTCATTGCACTGAAGATGCGGTAAAAAGCGAAAGTAGTTGGCAATATAAATAAAATGAAAAGTGTTTTGTGAAACAGCACAAGTGTATTTACATAATTACAAATGGATTTTCACTAAGTGTTGACAACAAAGGGTATTAAAATTTAAAAATCTTATTCTTAAATTATGAGTTACCAGTGACTTCAGCATTTGTTATAAATAGCTTTTGGTGCTTTTTTTTTAATACTCATGATTAAACTAATAACTTTTAAGGAACACAGGATCATACATATTTAATGTTCACAATGAATAAAACGAATGGTCAATTACTGTAAAGAAAATTTGATGTTATATACCTATCTCAAACTTATATGCAACTTTATTGATGTTATATATCTCTAACTTACATTTAACTAACTAGGAAAATCAGCAAGATCTGCTTGCTGAAAATTGGTTGCTTGAATAAATTGTTTTGTCTTCAAGTGAGGCTTATTCGGAGTTGACTTAGACTACATAGGCACGAATCTGTCATGTTTGTTAAATCAGATTAAAATTTGCGTTTACGAATAAAAAATAATTCTGTTTAAAATAAACAAAAAGCTTCCAATGCAGGTGGATTATGCAAATAGTACATTTAATAATTTATTGTCCCTTGCTATATAAGACATGTAATTATTCACTTTATTACACTTCAAAAACCTTACATAATTTGTAATGATATAAAGCGTAAATTGTATGCATGTTTTTTTTACAAAATAAACACTTCACGTTTAAATTGGTAATTATACTGAATTGATTATTTATCATAAGTACAATAGTATTTATGACACGAAGATAAAATAAAGCTTACGTAGTCATCTGTAAGATAGAAAATTTATTTCATAGGTACCTAGGTACCAGTTCAGTACAAAACCAGCTTACCTCGCCTGTTAAACGGACGAACCCGAACAGCCACCTTGATTTTATCCGAAGCCATTTTCACATTTGAATTTCACAAATATAATAAAACACAACACTTTTCACATAGAAGTAACATAAACTATTGCACATATTCACCCATATTCTAAAACAATAAAAATCATTATTTTACGTTCTATTCACGACGTTCCCAAAATGACACTGGCCGCCATGTTGATTTTAAGCCACGATATTAGTGTTGTACCCTGATTGCATATTGTACTTACTGCGTATCAAAGCTGCAGTTACCAAAATACTGTATAAAGATAATAAATATAAAATCATGATTAATCCAAGGAACTTATATATGATAACTGGAATTCTTACAAAGCAATATTTGAAAAAAAAAAAAGTACTTTATTTCGTTACTCATAAAGTTGACATTTGCTTCTTACTTAACAAAGGGGAAAAATGTTCTGAGCAAGACAACAACATGAGTGGATGTTGTCTCTTTCTTACAATTGCCAGTGTTAAAATATAACTGCTGATGGTAGATTTTTATATATTCGGTAATCATTAAATCCCTTTTATTCATACACGTCGATAAATACATTAGCATAAAATGTATTATAATTAACATAGTGAGTTCTAAAATGTGCTTATTTTAATTATTACTTAATTACTTATGCAATGCAAAGCTGTTTCTCAAATTAGTAGAAATACTTAGTAGTAATTTGCGAACTATGCATGGCCGCACTTATATATGGCGATTGGCGCTTTATTTAGTAGAAAAAGACACACTCCACCCATGTCGTGGTACTCTTCGGAACGATTTTGAAGCCCGTGTGGACATTCCGGGTAGAATGTAACTTCCTTGATCAAAACTTATTTAATACGTCGATTTGCTTTGACAAGAGAAAGATAAGAACTTGGCATTAATTTTTATTAACAAACAAATTATAAAATTGCATGCATTCCAAAGCTGAATATATAAAAATGGCTTTATCTCTTTCTAACAAGTTCGTTTTTTCATAATAGACCAAGGAACTTATATACGATACCTAACTGGAATTTTACGAAACAATATTTGAAAAATAAAAATGTACTTTATTTCATTACTAATAAAGTTGACATTTGTTTCTTACTTAACAGAGGAGAATAACGTTCCGAGCAAGACAACGACAAGAGTGGATGTTGTCCCTTTCTTGCAATTGCCAGTGTAAATAAAACTTTCGGATAGTAGATTTTTATATATTCGGTAATCGTTAAATCCCTTTTATTCATACTCGTCGATAAATACATTAGCATAAAATGTATTGTAATTAAAATAGTGAGATCTAAAATGTGCTTATTTTAATTATTACGTAATTAGTTATGCAATGCAATAACTGTTTCTCAAACTAGTATAATTACTTAGTAGTAATTTGAAAACTACGCATGGCCTCACTTATATATAGCGCTTGGCGCTTTATTAAGTAGAAAGAGACACACTTCACCCATGTCGTGGTATTCTTCGGAACGATTTTGAAGCGCGTGTGAACATTCCGGGTAGAATGTAACTTCCTTGTAATAGACAAAGCTACAAAAAAATTTTCAGTGCTCTAATTTCCAATCATTTGAGAAAATAACGTCACCTTTAACAGCTTGCGGCCAATACGCCATTACTAAAATACGCTGTCAATAAGCATAAAATGTCAAATAACCCTTTGTTTACAAAATATTAAATTAATTTGAGCGTTTATTTATATTTTTCTATAATTTTAGTGTTTACCTTAAATCTAAAATTAAAACTAATTGTTAAAGTAACATGCTAAATTGCAATATAAATTATCAATTGTTATGTAAACAGTAAACAACTTTTCTTAAGTCCGCAATTACTCGGGACGAAATTACAAGGTTTTCGCTTATTTATTTCATATTTAGAAGTAGTTTCCTTTATTTAAGTCGATTTGGCTACAGACAAATGCATCGTCACCGTGAGTACATTAATTTGCGTTCTAATATGAAGTTGGTATGAATATATTTTTTTGTCATCCATCTTTAATCTAGTTATACCTTTCATTTTCGTAAATTAAGGTTTTACTAAATGGAAACAGCTATGCTCTGCCCACTTCTAACCTGGAGTTTTGGGCAGCTAACACGGGATCTACTAATATGACGTAGTCCAACGTGATGATGCTAATGCAGGTTTTTACTGAATCAGCGAATGCTAATGCTGATGTTGATTTTTAAATCAATGTTAGCGGACGCTGATGTTGATGCTGATGCTGATATTAATAAATCAGTGACATAAAATACATACGTTCAACTTTGTAATTATTTGCAAATATGATAAGTTACTTTTAATAAATACTTGTCACCCATGTTTGATCCGGGCTCCTTTGAAGAAGACCAATTGCCATTCTGCCATTTGGTTTTGCGAGTCACTATCATCGTGGCTTCAAGGTAGTAGAGTTCTGCATTGTTTAGCCCAGATCTGGTACCAACGTCTTACCTATTCCTGCCGCAACAGCGTCAGTGCTTGTCGCTGTCGTGATGTGGATAGAAGATTTAGGTAGCCGGTAAACTTATGCATGAGGCATTAGACCTCGCCACATGATAGCAACGCACCATTAACACCTTTGGTGTCTATAGGCGATGGTTGATTCTTTCCATCAGGAAACCCATCTGCTTGTTTGCTATCTAATGATATAAAAAACACAAGTTATACTTAAAAATTGTTATATTATTATGTTAACAAAAGATACTACTGGAAGAGATCGCTTTCTTAGTGATAAGACCGCCTTGTGTATCGAATATGTGTAGAAATAGTCATGTAATTTGTATATTATTGTCATTTATTTTTGGTGCACAATAAAGAGTTATTGTATTGTATTGTACTACGACCCTATCTGAATTAATAGTATACTTTCATATAAGATAAATGTTTTGTAATAATAATATGTATTTTATAAATTAAACAACGTTTTAAGTTATCGTTTCTGTTTATAAAGAAGAAGATAATCATGAGCATTTTTATAACATGACCTTTGAGTATATAGACGTTTTATATATCCATGAACATGAAAATAATAATTATAAAGTAGGTAATACGTAATGTTAAAACTACAAAAAAAAAATCACTGGCATGTTCTCCAATGAACATGTTAGGACTTGAACATCAGCTATAAAAAATCAGCATGCTGATGCTGATATTAATATCAATGCTGATAATCCGCGGATGCTGATGCTGTTGCTGATATTTGCTACAACCCTAGTTGGAACCACAGTTACAACTATTATGTCGTCTGTGACTGAGGCTACCCCAAGGAACTTATATGGGTGATTCCGTTCTAACTGTGATATTCAATGTCCTGTATTGTTTGTTCTCACAGGTCGTTAATTAATAATTAATTTATGAAATTTTTGTACTTATTGGAAAATAATAAACATATTTCAACATTATTTTCATATAATATAACTTGCCACTTACAGAAAACTTACAATATATCACTTAAATGTCAATACCGTGTCATGTCCATTTCTAGAATTTATTTATAAATTGTTAGTTTTTTTGTCGTAATAAATGATTTAAACTAATTACCTCATAAATTCTAATGTTTACGACAAAAAAAAAAACTAACAATTTATAAATAAATTCTAAAAATAGACATGACACGGTACTGACATTATATCACAGTTAGAACGGAATCACCCATATACGATAACTGGAATTACTACGAAGCAATATTTGAAAAATAAAAATATACTTTATTTCGTTACTAATAAAGTTGAAATTTGTTTCTTACATAACAGAGGGGAAAATCTGAGCAAGACAACGTCATGAGTGGATGTTGTCCCTTTCTTGCAATTGCCAGTGTAAATAAAACTTTCAGATGGTAGCTTTTTATATATTCGTTAATCGTTAAATCCCTTTTATTCATACATAAAATGTATTGTAATTAACATAGCGAGTTCTAAAATGTGCTTATTTTAATTATTACTTAATTACTTATGCAGTGCAAAAACTGGTTCTGGAATTAGTAGAATTACTTAGTAGTAATTTGCAAACTACGCATGGCAACACTTATATATGGCGATTGGCGCTTTATTTAGTAGAAAGAGGAAAAAAAAGCGCGGGAAACATAAAATTTGGCGGACGTCATTTTTGGTTCTGCGACTTTTTATATTATTATTTAGCGAAACAGAGGATCGATATTAGTTTTATTTGTGTAAATATTTAATTTTATGTAAATATCATTAGTTTTACTATCAGTTTAAAGTAGGTAAGTCTCCTTTTCACTTTTTAAAATGAACAAACCCCCTGACGATCCTGGAGGTGGACCTCTCCAGGTAGCGCACTATGTTACTATAGATGAGAGTAGTGTCGATACAGATACTTCGCTTTCTTCAACTCAAACAACTAACAGGAAAAGATCTCATACATCTAATAAAATATGCAAACACTGCAATAAACGGCGCAAAAAGCGTAACAATGAATTGAAATCTACTGACTGTCAGTGCTCTCACTCTGTTTCTGAAATCTCAGATATAAATAATGCTTCGGGCGCCTCATTTATTACTGGTGATAATAATGTAAATGATAATGTTACAATGAAAGATTGGTCAAACCCCCTAACAAATAGTAAGGAACCCCAAAAACCTAAAGATTATATTAACTACCGCACACAGTATGAATCTACAGACCTTGGACCTTACGTTATTCATGTCCAAAGAGTTATTACATCTCCGACTGATAATGTTACTCTACATCCAGTCTCGTTTGGGCGATTCCTTAAAAATAATACTTTTAAAAATATAATTGATGGTAGCCTCAAGAAAATTGGACGCAACCGATTATCTCTATCATTTTCGGACCACAATGACGCAAACCACTTTATTAATGACCCTAATCTCTCAAATAAAAACTTCAAAGCTTTTATCCCATCATTTAACGTTTCACGAGTAGGCGTAATTAGAGGTGTTCCCTCAGACTGGTCACCTGAGGAAATTGCTAATAATGTTAAGGTTCCCATTGGTTGTGGAAAAATAATAAAGGTTAGAAGAATAAACCGTAAAATAACTATTAATGATAACACTACCTGGAAACCAACAGAGACAGTTGTCGTAACTTTTGATGGACAGACTTTACCGAAACGTGTCTACGTTTGTTATAATGCTCTCCCAGTAGATTTATACATTTACCCTACTATACAATGCTATAAATGCTGTAGGTACGGTCATACTAAAATAACTTGCAGATCCAACCCAAGATGCTTTAAATGTGGAAAGGATCATTGTGGAGACTCTTGTACTAGTGAGGCTGATTTCAATGTTAATTGTTGTTTATGTAAGGGATCTCACTTTGCCACTAGCAAATCATGCCCAGAACATTTAAGACAAAAAAACATTAAAATGTTTATGGCT
The DNA here is from genome assembly GCA_036924255.1 of Apodemia mormo. Taxonomy (NCBI): domain Eukaryota; kingdom Metazoa; phylum Arthropoda; class Insecta; order Lepidoptera; family Riodinidae; genus Apodemia; species Apodemia mormo. The sequence goes on from JAUPFN010000002.1 coordinate 41,027,111, forward strand.
CAAAACTGTGTCTCTTATGCCGAGGCATCAAAAAATTATCCCCCGGTCTCCAAATCATATGCTGATGCCATCTCAACACCTATTAAAACTGCTCTTCATCCACTTTTGAAAAAAAATTTAGATTCGCAAGAACAATCCCATAGGTCATACAAAAAAACAATATTTCAGAAACCTAAACCCCATACAAAAGTCAGTAAGAGTTATGACTATGATTTCCAAAATTCAGTTATTAATGAATATAATTCCACTAATTCTAGAGAAAATGGTACTTTGTTGACAAAAAATAATAACAATAATCAAGAATCAGCCTCAATAGGCATGATTATATCTTTTATTAAATTTTTATCTCAGTCCGAAGTAATAACACCGTCCAACGCTGCTTTAATGACAGAAAGTTTAATTAATTATTCTAAATTTAATGGTGATCATGGACAGTCAAGCCAAAATTCTTCAATGGAACTCGCAGAGCATCACCAACAAGAAAAGTGAATTAATTCACTTATTAAATAAATATGAGCCATTTTTAGTGGCTCTTTCAGAAACTTGGTTAAGACCAAGTTGTACTTTTAAATTCTCTGGATACACTAGTATCCGAGAAGATAGATCTGATGGTTATGGAGGTGTAGCCATCATGATCAAAAAAGGATATAATTTTTCCATTGTTAATCTTCCTGTACATACTGTAAATATATCTATATTAGCTGTTAATGTAAATAATATTTGTTTCGTGTCACTTTATATTCCACATCCAAATTTGAATATTTTGACAGAACTTAATAACCTATTATCCATACTACCTAAACCCTTTATTGTGTTAGGTGATTTTAATTCTCATCATCAAGCCTGGGGTTGTTCCTCCAGTAATTATTATGGTGAAGAACTTTTGAAAGTCATTGAAGAATTAAATTTATGTATTTTAAACAACGGTTCTCCCACTCGTCGCACAAAACCCTCCGAAGGCAAAAGCGCTATAGACCTGTCCATTTGCAGTCCCAATTTAGCACCTTCTTTGACATGGTACACACTCCCATTTACGTTTGGAAGTGATCACTTCCCCATAATAATAAATTTCCCTTCTGCATATCATAAAACTTCACCTAAATCTACATCATATTTCAAATATAATTTGCATAACCCGGATTGGCACAAGTTTAATAATTTGATGGAAGTTGGTGTTAATGTTTTGCCTAACATTTCCTCATATAATGACTCTTCTTGTGCAGAAGCCTTTACTCAATTAATTATAAAATCAGCTGAAAACACTTTTCCCATTAAAAAACAATTAACTAAGAAAATAAATACGCCACCTTGGTGGGACAAAGAGTGCTCAGACGCTATTAAGGAAAGGAAAGCTGCTGAAAAATTTTATTGTCAGTATACAACTACAGAAAATTTTAATATTCTCACTAATATTATAAAAACTACTCGTCGATTATTAAAAAAGAAAAAAGCTGAAGGTTGGAAGAAATTTTGCTCTTCCTTATCACCCCAAACAAAACCTTCAAGTGTATGGTTAAACATAAGAAAATTTAGATCTGCATATAAGGTTTCTAATAATAATGAAATGTGTCCATTGTTAATAAATCAGCTGATAGATCATCTTGCTCCACCTACAGTACCAGAATGTATCCTTTCTCTTCCTTCTACTTCTTCTTCAGACAATTTTTCCCCTTTTACATTATTTGAGCTTAAAGGTATCCTTCAAAATGTTAAAGACTCTACTCCTGGATGGGATAATATTAACTATTCATTTTTAAATAACATGACTGATAAATCTCTATCATACTTATTAAAGGTTATGAACTCCCTTGTTTCTACAGGTAATATACCTCAGACATGGAAGTCACATTCTGTTATCCCTATCCTTAAACCTGATAAAAACCCTTCTGACCCTTTTTCATACAGACCCATTGTGCTTTCATCAGTTATGTTGAAAATTCTAGAGCACCTTGTCAAACTTCGCTTAGAATGGTTTATTGAAAGCAGAAATTTATTAAGTCAAAGTCAGTATGGTTTTAGGAGAGGAAAGAGCACCATAGATAATATTAGCTTACTTATAACTGATATTAGATTAGCTTTTACTCATAACAAATCTGTTGTAGCAGCTTTTTTAGATATATCCTCAGCATATGATAATGTAATTCTATCAATTCTGAAAAATAAGCTAGTGAAATTAAACATACCATTTTATTTAATTAATGTTATTATGAATATTGTATACAATAGAACTATTAATTTAGCAAATGACCCTAATAATTTAAAAAGACAACAATATAAAGGTCTTCCACAAGGTTCTGTTTTAAGTCCAATCCTGTACAACATATACTCATATGATATAGAAACTGTAGCAACTAGCAATGTAAATGTTCTTCAGTATGCTGATGACCTCCTTTTATACTCAACTGACAAATCTATACAGATGGCTTGTGATAATCTTTCCATGTCTATTCTATCCCTACAGACTTGGCTTAATAACAATGGTCTTGATATTTCTGTTTCTAAAAGTTCCATAGTTTTATTTTCTCGCTCAAAATTTCCACCCCCTATAAATATTACTTACAAAAATAGTTCAATTCCTGTTAAATCGAAAACAAAATTCTTAGGTATAATACTAGATAATAAACTCCAAGGACTAGATCATTGTGAGTATATAGCAGCAAAGTGTGAACGTAATATCAATTTAATGAGATGTGTTTCTGGGGTTTGGTGGGGTGCACACCCATCTACATTAAAACTTATGTATAATGCATTAATAAGAAGTTTATTGGATTATGGAATGTTTTTACTAGAACCATGTAGTAAGATTGGTCTAAAGAAAATTGACTCTGTTCAAATTAAAGCATTACGAATTGTTCTAGGAGCAATGAAATCCAGCCCTGTTTCTGCCCTACAAGTAGAATGTGCTGAACCTCCATTACATTTACGACGTAAATATCTATCTGACAGGTTTTTCCTTCGCACTTTGGAATCACAAAATCACCCTCTGCTTACAAAGCTCTCTAGTCTTAGTGATTTAATGTCAGATAAGTATTGGAAACACAAAACAATCCCAGCCCTTGTATACAGCTATATGAAATATCACAGCCTTAAGCCTTTTACTTTTACATCCCCTATAAATCCCTTATATAAACACAATTATGAATCATTAACTCTGCAGCCTGTTGTAGTAAATTTAGGTATAGATAAACAATCTTTGTATGCCAATCAATATTTTAACAATATTATCAATGAAAAATGGCAAGATTTTCATTTGATTTTTACTGATGCATCCAAAAATAATAGTAATGTTGGAATAGGTGTATACCATAAACAATACAATATTGTTCAAAAAATCAAATTTCCACCGGAAGCATCTGTATTTACAGGTGAATGTTATGGACTTTATAAAGCTGTAGAATACATACACATTATGAAACTACCCAAGTGTATGATTCTGACTGATTCACTGAGTGCTCTACATTGTTTGCAAAAGTTCCCTTTAAAATCCAAATTTATTCCTCCTATTATTTTAGACTTAAGAAATCTTTTATACAAATGTACTTTTAAATATAATCATATTATTTACTTTGCCTGGGTTCCAAGCCATTGTAATATCACTGGAAATGAGCGAGCTGATCGGTGTGCTAAAGAGGCAGTTCAGTGTGGTGATTTATACCCCTACATTAATTATTGCCATGATCTAGCTGCTCTCCCTAAACTCCATCTTAAGCAGTCATGGCAAAGTGTCTGGGATAGTGGTACATTGGTGAAAGGCAAAACCTATTCCCAATTACAACCATTGATACCTTCTAAACCTTGGTTTTCTGTAGTGAAATTAAATAAGTTGTCAACATCTGTTATCACCAGAATGAGGCTTGGTCACACTAATTCTCCTGAACACCTCTTCAAGCTACACATCAAAGATAGCAATGTTTGTGAGTGTGGCACTGATATTGGAGATCTCAATCATATATTTTTTGCTTGTCCTAAATACAATCATTCATCATTATATAACAATCTATATTCTAATGACATTCCTTTACCTACATCCATTCTAACCCTGTTATTAAACCCTTGTATGTATAATATTCTTTCATTATTTATTCAAGAAAATAATATTAATATTTAAGCGTAGTTAGATACATTTAGTATCTAATACCAAATTAATATTAACCCACTTGTAAATATTATACAAATAACTAAGTATTATCTCTGTATATATTTATTTAAATATTATTGTTGTAAATAATTTATAATTTTAGTATCTATGTTATTTTGATTACTTTCTGATCCTCTATTTTCCTGTCAATCCAAATTCCAAATCCTAGTTTATTGTCTAAAATATGTTTCCTAGTTTTACTTGATCATGGCAGTTGCTTAACGCCCATGCCAAAAAGAAAAAAAAAAAAAAAAATTAGTAGAAAGAGACACACTCCACCCATGTCGTGGTACTCTTCGGAACGATTTTAAAGCGCGTGTAAGCATTCCGGGTAGAATGTAACTTCCTTGGTAGGTACCCACTGTACAAATGTATTGCGCAATATTACGTATTGTGCAATATTAATGACCGTTTAGGGTTAATACCTATTGAAGATTGTATAATGATTAAACGAACGTTTGAGCGGGTTTAATTTTTACTGTGCAATATTTTTTTTTCTTACACTGTATGGGCTTAATATTGCACAACATTTTTAACTTCAGAGCTTGGAGCGGTCGAGTTCGGTCAGTCATGGTGTTTTAATGTGTGGTGGTGTCGTAAATTTAAGCAAAATGGCGAGCAAGAATGCTATAAAAGATAAAGAACTGAAGTTTTTACTTGAGTGTGTGTAATTATATAAAGATTTATTTAACAAAATCACCGGCATGGTTGGCGCCAAAACTTCGTCGTCAGACATGTTGCTCGCGCGAAAATATTGATCAGACTGGTCCACAGAACTATATACTCCTAACGGAGGACTGGTTTGTCAATTTTATTGAGTGAATTTATTAAACATTTGGAATCAAGGGGATATTGAATATTATTGCACAATAAAAGTATTGCGCAATATTGTTATCTATATGAAATTATTGAGGGAAAATCATGTAATTTCGTCCCGTGTAATGGCGAACTTAAAAACAGCTGTTTACTGTCTACATAACAATAATTGGTAACTTATATTGCAATTGGGCATATTACTTTAACAATTGGTTTTTATTTTAGATTTAAGGTACACACTAAAATTATAGAAAAATACTTATAAACGCTCACATCAATATGATATTATGTAAACAAAGGGTTATTTCACATTTTACGTACATTAACAGCGTATTTTAGTAATAGCGTATTGGCCGCATGCTGTTTAAGATGACGTTATTTTCTTAAATGATTTGAAATTAGAGACTGACAACTTTTTTTTAGCTTTGTCTATTATGAAAATTCGAACTTGTTAGACAGAGAAAAGCCATTTTAATAGCGGCCCTTCCACTAACCTTCATTCCTGCCGGAATCTACAATCTATATGCCTCAGTATATAATATTAATCTATGACCACGACATGGGTGGAGTGTGTCTCTTTCTACTAAATAAAGCGCCAATCGCCATATATAAGTGCGGCCATGCGTACTTTGCAAATTACTACTAAGTAATTCTACTAATTTGAGAAACAGTTTTTGCATTGCATAAGTAATTACGTAATAATTAAAATAAGCACATTTTCGAACTCACTGTGTTAATTACAATACATTTTATGCTAATGTATTTATCGACGTGTATGAATAAAAGGGATTTAACGATTACCGAATATATAACAATCTACCATCAGATAGTTTTATTTACACTGGCAATTGCAAGAAAGGGACAACATCCACTCTTGTCGTTGTCTTGCTCAGAACGTTTTTCCCCTTTGTTAAGTAAAAAAGAAATGTCAACACTATGAGTAACGAAATAAAGTACATTTTTTATTTTTCAAATATTGCTTCATAGTAATTCCAGTTATCGTATATAAGTTCCTTGGTAGTTTTGTAAATTTTTTTTTGTGCAGGAGGTGCTATTATTGTTCAGTTCACAGAACCACAGAAATCATATATAGTACAAAACAATATACTCCTAACGGAGTTGTGCCTATTTAAATGTGTAATTATTGACATCAGCGTAAATAGCTTACATAACTACATAGGTAGGTGCCAAGGAACTTATATACGATAACTGGAATTACTACGAAGCAATATTTGAAAAATAAAAATGTACTTTATTTCGTAACAAATAAAGTTGACATTTGTTTCTTACTTAAAAGAGGGGAATAACGTTCTGAGCAAGACAACGACAAGAGTGGATGTTGTCCCTTTCTTGCAATTGCCAGTGTAAATAAAACTATCTAAATGGTAGATTTTTATATATTCGGTAATCGTTAATTCCTTTTTATTCATACACGTCGATAAATAAATTAGCATTAAATGTATTGTAATTAACATAGTGAGTTCTAAAATGTGCTTATTTTAATTATTACGTAATTACTTATGCAATGTAAAAACTGTTTCTCAAATTAGTAGAATTACTTAGTAGTAATTTGCAAACTACGCATGGCCACACTTATATATATGGCGATTGGCGCTTTATTTAGTAGAAAGAGACACACTCCACTCATGTCGTGGTACTCTTCGGAACGATTTTGAAGTACTTGTAAGCATTCCGGGTAGAATATAACTTCCTTGGTAGGTACTCTTTGATTGACATTTCAATAGGCTGTGTGGTTTTAAATCTTTGCAGCATCTAAACCATTCTTAAAAAGAAATTAAAACAGCTGTTTTTTTTTAATTTTCACTAAATTGCAAAACATCTGCTGTGTTTTCGTTACCTGCGTGACAAGCGAATTTCGAAGTTATTTAGAAGTATAAATAAAATTAGGTCTATTCGTGATCACTTTATTTTATAATTAATTAAATTAGAACGGACTGTGTAATAATTAACCATGGCGGCCGATCCACTGTTTGGCTGGGATTTAACTTTCAGAACCGTAGAAAAAGATATAAAACAAAAAGCCGATATTGTTGTTACTTTTATACATTGGAATTTAATAAAGCGTGGATTTAGAAGTATCGGCATCGGTGATGAGGTAAAAAAATCTTACAACTAGCATAATTTGTTTTCTGAGTTTCTTTTCATCACATCATTAAATTTAAAATTATAATTTTTAGCGTACCCTGTCTGGCGATGAAGAAAAGAGTGAATTGTTGCCTACTGGTTGGAATGATAAAGAAAATTATACACTGAGATACATTCTCGATGACAAACTTTTTATTTTACATGGATTGAACACAGATGGAAATTTGATTGTCAATTTAATGGTAATTGATACCTGTGCATATTTTTTCTAATCTAAATTCACATAACCCAATATTTTATCTTTAAACACGTTTGCAAATTTCATTTTATCGCCGAATAAATGATTAATTTGCACATATAATTTTTAAAATTTAAAATGAAATGTATTTAGTAATTTTGTCACCAGCCTTTAATAATTACTTGATTATTAAAAGATATTACATAATTTTTTGTAATGCATAGACTTACAAGTAATAATATTTATAACCTAATTTTTATAATATCCTAAATTTTTAAATTTTTTATTGAATTAGGGACTGTTTAACACGTTGATGGACACTACTAGTATACTGATTGTTACTGATTTGTCACTACTTTTTTCATATATTGCCTATAGACATAGTGTCATAACGCGTGTTTATATATATATGTAACATGACAGTGTGTCTATAAACGTCTTTAGATATCTGTATACCCTATACATTTCTGAGATTGAGAATGCATCATCAGAACTTGTTGATTTGTTGCCATATGGATCATCTTGGTCATTTCCATACTCCCTATCATCAGCAAAAGGGTCTTCACTTGACTCAGGAGTAGAAACCGCATCAAACAAGGCTTGGAGTCTTTTTTGTTGTTCTTCATAGGAACCCCTAGCCGCCGCCACCATAGAATGTTATACAAACAAAAATCAACAGCAATAACTTTTATATCTAACATTTACTAATTTTTCAATATGATTTACTGGCAAAATGGCGTGAAAGCACTTACCAACGCGTGGGGCACCGCTGCTGCGCACTACTTGCCTGAGTGTATAAAAACATGACATTCACGGGCGTAGTGTGTGTGCGGAGGAGGGCTGGAAAAATGTCAACGTGTGCGTCACCATGTGTGTTTGATCTTTTATAATTCATTTGATGGCGACAGTATAAAAGTCTGAGTGACCTCTACGGTGACAGTACAGCATGCCGTTCCTAACATTTGTATGAAAAATCAATCATCGTAGGGCGTAGTGACTGGTTTAACATAACTCTTACATCGAGAGGCTGTCGTATTGCTTTTTGATTCTTTACGTCTGTGGGCGGTAGTGTCCAGCAATGTGTTAAGCATATTATTTTTACCATTTAATATTTTTTTAACTTTAGATTAGGTATTTAATCAAACCAATTTTTTGTTTTATATGGCTAATAGATTATTTTTAAACAGAGATCTGAAGATTTAGCTGTATCAAATATTGCTGTCAAAATAGACGAAACTGTAAGGGAATCAAGTGGATCAATAGACAAAATGATTCCAAGTCACAAGGATCTCATGTACAATATTAAGAGAGACCTTATTGATATAATAACTGAGAGGTCAACATCAACAGCTGAAACACAAACTACAACAAGTATGTATAAAAATTACATAAAAACCCTGCAGCTCATTCTATATTCAAATATTTTATGTGAATCTCGAAGGAACAATATATAAATGTGGGATAAACAGCAGCTTATTTTAGTTATTAGTTTAGTCTTTATTGTGAAACAACTCAAAAATATGCATTTACAATATTATTGCAATAACAGGGAGCCGGAAGAATAATAAAATGGTGATTTAAGCAAATAATAGATTTAGACTAGCTGACCTGGCAAACATATATATTCATAGCAACTTTTTATTTGAATGGGTATACATAGATGACCACCCCGTTGGTCGTGTGGTTAGAGACCCTGACTACACGATCAACGAGGCTCGGGTTCGATCCCCGACGGGGACAAGCATTTGTGTGATGAGCATAAATGTTTGTATTTCCAGGTTTGGGTGTTTATTATATATATTCTAGTATTTATATATGTATTTCTATGTATTAGTATCATTGACTAACACCCATAACACAAGCAAATAATTTGCTTACTTTGGGGTTAGATCAGTAAGTGTAATTTGTCCCGTGAATTATTATTATTATTTTTTATTATATGCACATACATGATTTATGTACATCTATGCATACACATACTGTATACAACACTAGAAAACACAATGTGAATAAATACAAACTTGCATATACTACGCAAGAAATTCAGAAAACCGTTCAAATCAAAAATATAATAAAGAAAATTTAATAACAGATCTAGATTGATGCAGTGTATTCCATTTGCGCCCTTCTTTCTATAGCTTATACACTTCTACTAAAAAAAAGACCTGACAAACATTGTTTTTCCATATAAATTATTGAATTAAAAATAATTAATTAATTGTAGAAGGACAAAAATTTAGGGTTGTGTTAATTTTTTAATGCTGAATCATAAAAAAATTGTCCAAATAATAAAAATAAATGTTAGGGACAACCCTTATCACTTAGGGGTATGAAAAATAGATAGTAGCCGATACTCAGACCTACTGAATATGCATATAAAATTTCATAAGTATCGGACAAGCCGCTTCGGATGAGTATGATAACTTACATTGTGACACGTGAATTTTATATAAAACAATCGACCTACCCGTGGTTTCATCCACGTAGCTTTTGTTCTCGTTTGAATATCGGGAAGGTTTATATACTAAAATGTTCCTCAAGAATCTATCTATCTATTAAAATCCGTCCGTCAAAATCCGTTGCGTAGTTTTAAAGGTTTAAGCATACATAGGGACAGACAGAGAAAGCGACTTTGTTTTATACTATGTAGTGATTTTATATATTAAAAAAAAATGTTAACTGGGATTGAATAAGTGCCCGGTTCCACCTATCACGTTGTAAGACTGAGTATTTTCAACTAAAAAAAAGTGTTTTCTCAGTTTTCTGAAAAACACAAAGTTGCCCGGGATTGGAAAGTGCCCGGTTGGCGATAGGCTTGCCACCTATCACATTTGTGGGACCAAGTATCTTCAGCTAATCGTGGGTGTACTTGTTGTACCTCTGCCTACCCCTTCGGGGATATGAGGGTGAAGATTTTTTTTTTATTTTTAACTAGTAGTGCACCACTACTACTACTGTACTACTGTACCCTGTACTGTACTACTACTACTGTAACCCTGCTTAACTTTTCAGGTAAAAGTTAAATTTTTTATTCAAATTATCCATTACAGACACTTTTGACAAGGTTGAGTGAATGATGGGCGTAATTTAAATTCTCACACACACACATATATTATACATTTCAGATAATCCAAGTCAACGAAATCCAAATGATGATCCTCTCAGAGTTCAACCAAGGCCTTTGCCAGGAGTAGTACCTGAAAATCCAAACTTATGGTATGAAAATCTATATATTAATATGTGAAGGGAAAACTTTGTACTCCTTTTTAAGACAATTACACAAACAGTGCAGTATGAAATTTGTATAAAGTTTAAATTGTGGAGGACTTCAGAAAACTAATATTTTTTTTAATAAAAAGCATTATAATTACATTATATTTAAAAAAAAATAAACATTACACACTAGATACATGTGACCTACTTTATATTATACACACACGTATATTAAATACTAAACCATTGATATATAAAAACCCAAGATACACAATCAGTGTCTCAAAAACGTCCTCTAAGAATGAGTGCACAATTTAAAATTGTGCACTCACTTCAAATAGAAGCCCGTCGCTCACGTCACTGCGCGCACGTCAAAAATACAGAATTGTTCTGTGATAAATTGTAAAATACAACATCATGAACGTTAAAAAAATATAAGATATTGTATTTTCGGTAAGTATAAGAGTTTATCGATTTATTTTTGTCGTTTATATTACTAAATATAGGGTGTAATGTATGATTTTCATTTTATTTGTCTTAAAAATGTACTCGACGCTCCAAATATAATACGACAAAATTTCAATGGTCACTTTTTCAGTTAAAGGACAGTGCATTACAACCTCCTTTTAATTTAGTCGAATAATACAAATTGATCCTGTTATTATTAGTGGAGTCGATTTTTTTTTCATTAATAAGTTAATTTTTTTTTAATAAGATTAATTTTTTTCAATAATAATTTTGAATACCTTTTATAGTTGTTAACCAACTGCCAAAAGAGAAGAGGACATCAATTTGACGATTTTAAAATGTTTGATTATATTGATTACTTATTTTGAGGACCAAGATGGGTGATTCATTTTATTCTATTTGTACGAATATAAAATAACAATATATAATTGTGATTCTTACAATGAACTTTGGAGATATATTACGAAACTTTTAATATAACAATAGGAAATCATAAGTAGCATCGAATTTTGTTCTGTTTACACGTGTTGTTGATAACGATTTCTTAAGTGGAAGGCACAGGTTGCATTAAGAATGTTTATTTTTTGATTTAATAATTTATTTTTAATTAAATGTTGTTTTTGTGGAAAATTTTGTGGATTGTGGATATCTTATACTATACATATTATAAATGTTAAAGTTTGATAATCAATCACGTAAAAAATGGCTGTACCAATTTGGATTTGGACTCGGATATAAGAAGATGGAATAGCACATAGAATACTTTTATCCTAATGCAGAGATCTGCAGCTAGTCTTGTATAAATTTTAAGTGACTGTTTATATGTACGAGTTGTTTTATTTGCATACTAGCTGTTACCCGCGGCTTTGCTCGCGCATATTTACTTTAGAACTTATTTAACCTTTCTTTATTTAATTAAAAATCTACATTGCCGGGTGGGCCGCTAGTACGTTAAAAATAATATTTACATATTCATCTTAATTATTTATATACGACATTTTTGTTATTAAAATGTAAGTAAAAATCGTAAGACCTGAACAGGAAGTTTAGGTCTTACGTTTAATAATTGATTTTTTTTTCTAAAATCAGGAAGTTCCTGGTTTTACGTCGATTTACGAAATCAAAATATGTTTTATTTAAATAAACCTTCAACATTTTTGGACTTAATATTGGACTTAACGCAGGCACGACGAATTGACGGTAGACACTCAGCGAATATATTTTTCGAATTTTTTCTCAGAGAAACCCTCGGAGTTCGATTCCAGAGTCAGGAAATGAAAAATGTATTTTTTCAGTTTTCTGATAAAAACAACTTTGCCCGGGATTAGAAAAGTGCCCTACTGGCGATAGGCTGGCCACCTATCACATTGTGAGACTTAAGTATCTTCGGCTAACCGTGGATGCACACGTTGTACCTCTGCCTACTTCTTCGGGGATACGGGCGTGAATATACCTTTTTTTAGCTTTTTACCCTCGGGCTAAGATTGGGAATTGATCTCAATACAATATAAATCAATTAATACATCTGTACTCTTTCTCAATAAGCATATTGTGAAACTCTCTAACGCTCTATTTACTCTGTTCCCCGCAAACATTCCTGCTCTAGACCTAAATTCCCCTTGTGCCTCCCACAACATTACTTCGAACTTCCCTTGCATTCTCCTTTCAATGATTTTATCATACACCTTCGATGCCCAACTGATCAAACTGATGGCCCTATAGCTATTGCAGTTTATACTTGAACCTCGCCTTTATACGAGGGCGCGATAACCGCGCGCCGCCAGTCAAATATGAAGAAACAATACATAAAGTAGTTTCTTAATAAGTTCAAAAATTCTAATACAAAATGTATCTTCTATCAATTTAAACTCGTTAATTTAATAAGAGATCGCGTTAGTAGTAATAAGATTCTAATACAAATTGTACCTTCTATTTTTTTATTTTTAAAAATTGGTATTTTTATAGTAAATAACAAATCTAGACATGAATATAAACTACCACGTCGAAGCTCAAACCTAAAAAATGCGATACTTTTTCAATAAAATGTACCACAAAAGTGCATAGATTGTGGCCTAGTGTAGGGCGAGCGCAGCGAGCCCTACACTAAGAAGAATATTAAGAATAAATAATAAGCCCAATAAGAAGAATATTTTTTTGTTACAAAATAATCTTAAGAGCTAAATAATTTCTACCACTTACCTATTATTAAATATTAAAATTTCAATGCTGTTAGGAAGTAATTTTAAAAAACCCAAAATACGAACTTTACGAACGAAGTAGTAAAAGGAAAAAAAATAAGAAACGGAAAACCCAACTAACTATTCCTGCCGTAATAGCGGCAATGCTTTTCATTGTCATGTTTCAGTTTGGAGAAAAAGTTAGCCGGTAGACTAATGCATATGGCATTGCCATTCCACCACATAGGTAGCAAATTAGGTGTCTATAGGCGATGGTTTCCCTTTTACATCAAGAGAGACATCTGTTTGTTTGCTATCTTATAATATAAAAAAAACCCACAATTAACATCTTTGGTGTCTATAGAAGATGGTTTCTCTTTCTATCAGGAAAACCATCTGATGATGATGGCGTGATGTAACAATCAAACATTTTATCGAAAGTGTCTTAACTCTTACAGCAAAACTTTTTTGATTATTACATACCTTGCTAATCTACCGTCTTTGGTGGGCAATGGTTGTATTTGCAAGAGGAGATTTATCTGCGTGTTTGCTGTCATATGACATAATATAAAAAGTAACTTTTAATAAATATTGACATTATTATTTGTCTTATTAAGGCTTAAATAGGCAAATCAATGGTCGACTATTGATAGTTTGCCAATTAGCGGTACTATTCAGTATTATTTTCGTATTTTGAATGTATTATTTTTATTAGTAATTAAACCTCTTTGGCTGTACTGAATGTAACTAGCTAGTTTTAATACCATTAAATGTGACATTCTGAAGATGCAATAAACAAAAAAAACTAGTTCCCGCCATTTTTCAATTGTTTTTCAAGCAAGCAAAATGAACGTAAGTGACCAAAAATTTTGGCACATTTTAATGTTTTATTACAAAAAAAGATAAAAATGCGACGAACGCCGCGGATAAAATTTGTGTGGTTTACGGACCTAATGCGGTATCAATAAGAGTAGCACAAATGTGATTCAAGCGTTTCAAGTTTGGAAATTTTAGTGTAAAAGATGAGGTTCGCTCTGGACGCCCTTTCACAGATAAAATCAGTGCCATCGTTGAGAAAGTGGAGCAAGATCGACATATTAGTAGCTACAACATTGCTGAAGAACTGAATGTTGATCATAAAACAGTTTTACGTCACTTACGAAAGTCTGAGTACAAGAAAAAAACTTGACGTTTGGGTACCACATGATCTCATTAGTGAAACATAATGCAACGTGTTTCCATTTGCGATTGTTTTTTGTTGAAAAGAAAAAAATTCCGAACCATTTCTTAAACAGTTGATTACGGGTGATGAAAAATGATCATGGTCGAAGCACGGACAAGCCCCACAGACCGTGGCAAAGCCCGGCCTGACTCGGAACAAAGTGATGCCATGTGTATTGTGGTATTAGAAACGAATCATCCACTATGAGCTTTTGCCACCGGGTAATATTATCGATTCTGACATCTACTCTCAGCAACTGATGAGGTTAATAAAAACTATTGAGAAAAACCGACCGGAGCTGGTGAATAGAAAGGGCGTGGTGTTCCACTATGACAACGCCAGACCGCACTCATCCATAGCCACGCAGCAAAAATTGAGAGAGCTTGGCTGGGATGTGTTGATGCATCCTCCGTATAGCCTTGATCTTCCTCCTTCAGATTTTCACCTGTTTCGGTCATTGCAGAACTTTAGGAAGCATAAAGCTAACCTCAAAAGAACAATGTGAACACTACCTGTTAGATTTTTTTAATCAAAAATCTCAATATTTCTACAGGAATAGAATCATGGCACTACCCACAAGATGGCAAGAAGTCATCGATCAAAACGGCACATACAACTTATAAATAAATAAAAAAATATACTTAAAAAAATATTTTCCTTTGTATGAACAATACGAAAATACTTTTGCCCCGACATAATATTTTAACAGCAATGTAATTTAACAAAGATCATAAAGTTAGATCAGTATATTTTTTATATTGCTACCAACTTGATTTACTGTTACTCTTTTATAAGAATTTGTAAAAGTAAACAATAATACTTTTACAATTCAGCAAATAATCGATAGTCGACTACCGAATGGCGATACTACTGCCAACCCGGTCTAGCATCGAAGCAGTCGCTGAAACGCGCAATTCCGCGTTCGGTAACTAAAACGCGATGCAGCATCGATGCAGTCGCTAAAACGCGCGATTCGGATGCCGCGACCGATCGCAGATAGTCGCTAAAACGCGACGCATCATCGATGCAGTCGCTAAAACACTATATCTCTATTTATAATTTCTTTATGTTTCAGGGATTTGCCTCCACCTCACCTGCGAAACATAGGACGGTCTGACCTCGACCCATTTGCACCAGCTGGTGGTGGTATGCTGTTCAATCCATTCCAGCCAAACAGAGATATTGAAAACCCTGGATTAGGTATTCCTGGTGGACTACCCAGGTAAATACATATATTATTTTTACTGGAAGATCAATTTTTAAACTCAGTAATGAATAATCCTTTTTCTTATATCATTAGTTAGCCAATAAGCAGATAGATGACTCTCGTATTGAAAAGATAAACTATTGCCTATAGCCATAAAAATGTTAATGGTGCGTTGCTGTCCGTGTTGAGAAATTGCAATGCCACATGCATGCAGTTAAGGCGGTGATATTATATTCCGAATATACCTCCAAAACCTTGCAGACTCTACCACCTAGATATGCCTAGGTTATAGCTCTGCAAAGTTTTGTTCATATCTGGTACCACCACTTTACTTATTCCTGCTACAATAGTGTTCATATATTTGTTACTGTCGTGATCCATTTTTGAGACTAAGGTACTAGGTAAACTTATGATTAATGCATACTGACTCCGTCACTTGTTTCGTCCGGACAAAAATTGCCAGAACAGTTAACCGCGCATATTTACAACTACTCACTCGACTTACCACAACGATATTAGAGCTTAATAATTTGTATGTTGTGTAATTTAGTAGACTGATGAATGATCTACTTGTTGTGATTTCCAGGGGTGCAGTTCCTCCGGGAGCACGATTCGATCCGTTTGGTCCACCCGGTGGCCCCATGCCTGGCCGGCGCCCTCCTCCCCCAGACGCTGATCATCTCCCACCTCCCGGGTTTAACGATAACATGTTTATGTAGTACACCAGTGAACATATACGATGTCTGATGTTAAATAAGTTTATACGAATAAATATTTTATTAAGGCTATAAATTTACATTATTTTTTATTATTTGCTGGCTATACTTTTTTATATACCTAGTCGGCTTATAGGTTCTGTCACACGTTTATTGTGAAATAGTCAACACATATTCGTTAATACATTAACCATATACCAAAAGAAACTTACTAAACCAAAGATTCTTCTGTTAACAAAGCTGAATCAAAATGACCCTAACGATTGCGAATTCAAGCTTTCAGCCTTCGCGGCTAGTTGTCTATAGCGGCACTATCGATGGTTATATAAAGATCAATATCAATATACTACTATAGGCTACTTTGATCAAAGGATACTGGAGTCAATTTTTAAGGCTTTGAGCAGACCTTTTCTTCCTAGTTTAGCCTTATTTTATAATCCAACAGATTTAAGTCTGGACGGAGGGAGACCAGTGTTCATGTTGGATAAAGTCAATTTTACGTGCCGTCTCAGTTTTGTATGCTTTCCGCTTTGTGAGCTGGCGCAGAATCGCTGGAATACCCAATGTCTGTAATTAAACGTGGTATAGGAAGATGTTCTACAAGGTCTATGAGGACTGTATATTGAAACACAAATGCATTCGTCTTTACGTCTTTCTCACAAAAATATACAGATTAATTGCAGTTGAGCCTTTGGGCTTCATTCGCTCATGATTTAGCAGGGAGTCTCATATTCGATTAGACTCCCTGCTATACCATGAGTGATGACGTTAAATGGCCTCAAAGGTCACGCGGACTGCGGTTAGGCGGGTAAACTCGAAGTCCCAAGACTTAATTCAACACCCTTTTTAACCATGACATTACCCCGTTTAAAGGGCCAACAACTTCTGCTTACGCTGCTCTCCTCTGCTACTGCTGCTTATGGGATTTTTTGGATTCGCGGAAAATTCGCGTCTGGGGATCCAGACGAAAGCGAAAGACCAAAGCGAAACCACCCAGTCTACCTGGATGCGAGGTGAATATGCCGGAAATTCGCATCCGTCAGACTGAGGTTCTTAAAACGCTGCGGAATATGGACGTGAACAAAGCCAGTGGCTCTGATGGGATTCCAGCCATAGTGCTCAAAACCTGTGCTTCTGAACTCGCTCCTGTGTTGATACGCCTCTTTCGCCTTTTGATGATGACTGGAAAAGTACCGGAATCATGGAAGCTTGCCAACGTGCAGCCTGTGCCCAAAAAAGGCAGTCGAGCTGATCCCTCCAACTATAGGTATACTCTGCAAGACTATGGAGCGTGTACTGAACAGCAGACTAATGGCACACCTAGAAGCGAACGATCTACTCTGACCGCCAATACGGGTTTCGCCGAAATCGGTCCACTGGGGATCTTTTAGCATATGCCACCTACATGTTTAGCGCGGCCATCGAGAATCATGGTGAAGCAGGGAGAGACAGCTAGTCCCTTGATATCTCGAAGGCCTTTGACAGGGTCTGGCATGATAGTCTTATTGGCAAGCTTCCATTGCATATGGACTGCCTGCTGGTTTCTGCGCCTGGATCTCAGATTTCCTGAGTGACCGGTCGATTAGAGTAGTCGTCGACGGCTGCTCGTCCAACCAAATGGCTATAAATGCCGGAGTTCCTCAGGGATCAGTTCTCTCCGCAACTCTATTCCTGCTATGCTCTATTCCTGGTACGCAGACGATAGCATTGTTGTGGAGAGTTACGTATCCAGCGCGCGGGCCAGTACAGCACAGATCCTGTCTCTTAGAGAAGCATGGTCGATCGTATGAACCTGTCCTTATAGGCAGTCTCCGATTGGAGCGATGCCAATCTGGTCAAGTTTAATGCGACAAAGACTCCGGCGTGTCTATTCTCCGCTAAACGGAGTCCATTCCACCTATCTCCGTCTTGCCAGGGTTTGTCCGTGCCGATAACTGACCACCCTCGAGCTCCGTGGCATCACCTTAACACTACTCTCAACTTTGATTCGTACATCGAATCAAAAGCCCAAATTGCCTCAAAAAAGCCTGGTATTCTGGCGACGGTGAGACAGTATTTCAGCCCGAGGCAGTTGCTCAACCTTTATCAAGCACAAGTCCGTTCGTGCATGGAAACTGCCCTCACCTCTGCGATGGATCCGCCAAATACCAGCTGGAGACACTTGAGGCGATAGAGAGGCGTGCCAAGAGGCTCATAAACGACGATGTTAGGTAGGCAAAAAACTCCAGAGCCTCGCTCATCGACGCAGAGTGGCTAGTTTATCGGTTTTTTATCGGATACACTTTGGAGAGTGCGCTGCGGAAATATACGACCTAATTACGCCCTCGCCGTTTTTCTATCGTTCGTCAAGGTGCACGGATTCTAGGCATCGCCATATGGTGGACGTTCCACAAAGCGGTTCCGTACCCGTACCCGTACCCGTACAAAGCGGTTCGACTCAACATTCTTCATCCGAACCGCAAAGGGCTGGAACATGCTTCTTGAGTCTGAATTCCCCGACGAGTACAATCTGGGGATCTTCAAAAGAAGAGTGAACGGGTACCTTCTAGGGAAACGCGTTCCATCTTAGGCCGCATCTTAGCTTACCATCAGGCGAGATTGTGGTTAAGCGTTTCCCTATCGATAATAATTAAAAAAAAGGATTTACGCTAACACAGATCCTTATACGCTAACACTGAGTTATATTCAAATTATTCAGTGTGCGAAAATCCGCACCAATGTAACCTGATGACCGAAACCTTTTTCGTCATAGAGTGCCATATTTAAAAAAAATGGAGTGCACTTTTTTCATAAAACATTAGATGAATAGTTTTGTGGCCAGTATTCAAAATTCAAATGGTTTGACTACATGACAAAACTTATGACCCGACTAAGTATATATATATATATATATATATATATATATATATATATATATATATATATATATATATATATATATATATATATATATATATATATATATATATATATACATAGTATATGTATACATAGTGTACCTACATTTATTATAGTTTGGAGTTCATTTGTAGAAAAAAATATGTTGCTAGCCTACGGCCCATTTAGTGATAACATTGCCGTGGCCGTGCCGCGCCATGACGAATATATAGATAATAATTTCAAAAACCAATATTAAAGAAAAAGCTCATGAACACATAATCACGTTCAATCTACTATTTATTACTAATAATATACTAATCTACTACTAATTCAATTTACTAAGTAAATTGTTCCGAAGCATAGAAAATAGCTGCCTAGATTTGTACAATGTTAGTAATTAATAGTAAAATAATGGCGGCCACGGTATCGGTTACACATACCGTTATAGCTAATTTTACAATTTTGATGTATATCCAAATTACTCTCAAATAATAGACAATAGAACTAGACTAAATCACACAATTTAACACACGTTCACCGTTGCTCATAAGGTTATGTATTATCTATTTTCCATTTCGGCACGGTTTTTGATCTAACTTTATTTAGGTATTAATGTATCAGAACTACCGATCGCCCTCTTGTTGAAACTCCAATTATGATAAAGCACAAATATCTATTAGACAAATTTTATAATTATATCTCCATTAACTTATCTGTTTAAAAGACAAATGCGGAACTACAACTGTCTTGCTGTGAAATCTCATTCCGCTCTGTCAGATTTTCTTAATAAACTTCTTAAATAGCAACTCCTCGCCTCATTAATGACGCTATCTACGGAACCTGATATGTTAGTGGAATAACATACTATGACTCGTTTGATCATAGACTATTTTAAAATCTACTAATAGGGCTTCCAACAACGGATCCAACCAGAGGCGGCGTAAGGCGTGGGCGACGTGGACCACAGCCCACAGCCTTGCGTCACGGAGATTTATATATTACTCAAAAGCCATGAACGCCACGAAAAGTGCTTGCGTCGCTATCTCTTGCGAGGAAAACCCGCTGCGGTCGCCGCCGCACCTGGCTAAAATAGGGTATTCCCGAACTTGCGTTGCGAGCAGAGGGCCTCGCAAAATGTATCTTGCCCACATAAATTTATGATCTTGCGCCGCCTCTGGATCCAACCACCGACCAAAGGCACTTTGGTTGAGTTGGAGTCAAAATCAACCATGTAGACATTGGTTGATGTCAATATTTGGTTAGCCAAACAAATGACGTTCCAACGATTTTTTTAAAGGGCAATGGGCCCTCCTCTCTTTCCCACCACTGTAACTTCTGTAAACCAGAATCAACAGCTCTAACGATACACAGTTTGTAGACCCAACTACCCTTGGTTGGTGGTTGGATTCGGCTGTGTGGAAGGCTTTTTAGTTTGACAACAATCATAAACAAAATGGTATATTTGTGTGTGTGCGTGCGTGCATGCGTGCGTGACGCGTGTGTAGTATGATTGTGGTTTCTTCAAAGACGGACTCGATTCTGAAATCTCTTCGACGGTGACATTTAGGTAATCTGTGCGTAGACCTAACACATAGACTATGTATCTTTATGTAAACTGGCATTATTTCTCGCCCCGTAACCCAATGAGTCATAAATTTTTAATGAATACCACCTTCATTAAAAACTTAATCATACAAGGATTGCGGGGCGAGTTGCTACTAAGCCTCGAGAGTCAGTTAATTGAATGTGTCATATCAGGTATTCGCTAGTGACTGTGTTGAGCAATTTTTGGTAGCGAGAAATCATGGATGCAACTAACCGTCACGCTAGTGACATGTCCCGTGTGCTCCACACATTTCTCCTTCCATCAACTAGTGTAAGGAAAAATCTAGACTCGTTTGTGAAATAAACTTCACTTCAAACTTCGTCATTCCAAATTTCATTATTGCGAGCAAAACTCACTCGAACTACTTAATCGAATGAAGCAAAAAGGGAAACTCTGACACATAAGTGTGAATTACGATTTTATTCTTTTTTCTGGTTTTTTACATCATAAGATAGCAAACAAGCATATGTTCCTTCTGTAAACCTTCGCTAATACATCCCAAATCTAAAGGTACCCCTACATTGTACGTGGATTTTACTAATATTAGAGATATTTACTCGAATTTAAATGCTGAGCACTACACTCTGCGCTGAAGCATGGTGCGGGTGACAGTTTCAGCATATGTTTCGTTTCACTCTTGAAAGTTGCCGCGATTTACAAATTATGACTTAGTATTTACGCTATACTTCTAAGGTCAACTCCATCTAAGTCGCAAACACAGGGCACAGTTATGAATGATGATGTAAGAGTATGAGCTTACATTTGAATGCGAAGAAAACTAAAGTTTTAGTATTTGAACAGAAGCAACCAGAACGGATGTAAGAGTTGTGGTCGAATGTGGAAGGATGTAGGTACCAGGGAAGACCAAGTCTGACATACCATTATCAGATTGATCGAGTACTGTCCATAGGTGTTGTCAAGTCTTCGTAACCGGCGTGTGTGTATGAAGAGAGTGAGGATGTGGAGGAAGCAAGATAAGCCTGTAAGGATCGTGATGTATGGCACTCGGTTCTCTCTGTCTACCCCTTAACGGATCTGGCGTGAAGATACGTATGTTCACGTGACTGTTTGGAGTTATTTGAATCTGATGCAGATGATTGACGATGATTTTGAACCATTTTGTTACAATGGACGAAACATGGGTTCATTACTGTACGCCAGAAACAAAATAACAATCAAAACAGTGGAGAAGACCTGGTTCACCACCCCCCAAAAAGGCTAAGGCGCTTTTGTCGGCAAATAAGGTAATGGCTTCAGTATTTTGGGACTCGAAGTGTGTGATTATGATTGATTATCTTGAAAGGTGTCAAACTATAAACTCTGATTACTACTGTGTCTAACTACGTCGTTTACGAGAGGAAATAACACAAAAACGTCCAGGAGTGCTCAGAAAAAAAGTCCTGTTTTATAAAGATAACGCCCGTGTTCACACGTCTGTGCAATCAATAGCTGAAATCCATAATTGTGGCTTTGAACTATTACCGCATCCGCCTTATTCACCTGCTCTGGCACCGTCAGACTTCTTTCTGTTCCCTAACCTAAAAAAGTACTTGGGAGGTCAAAGATTTTCGAGAAACTACGAAGTTGAAACAGCAGTAAACGCATATTTTGACTCTAAGAATCATTTTTTTTCAACGGTGTAAATGCTTTAAATGGTAAATAGCAAAAGTGCATCGAACTTGATGGTGATTATGTAGAAAAATAAAAATATAACTGATTTAGTATGTGTTTATTTTCTTGGTTAGGACGAATACTTTTCAATCCACCCTCGTAGTACAAATACAAAAGAGACACTCCGGCAAAAAATAGAGACTCTTGCTACGATACAATTAAGTTGAATTAGATCGCGCGGCGCTTGATTACCTACAGTTATATTTACCTAGAAGTTGCATCTCTTTCTATCGCGTAACTTTTATCCTTTCTAATTAAATCAGGCTTGACTCAAAGATACTCTATCGCCTTTAGACACCAAAGATGTTACTGATGCGTTGCTATTTGTGCAGCGGGATGGCAATGCTATAAACATAAGTTTACCGCCCAACTTTAACCTCCAAAACGGAACACGATAATGACAAGCATTGACGCTAAATGCGGCAGAAATAGGTAAAGTAGTGGTAACTTATATCCGCGTGAGACAATGTGGAATGTTGACAATAGGTGGTAGAGACCACCTAGTAGTAACGGTGGTGACATGTATAGCCAATCGGTCGCCTTTTACAACTTGCCTGGCATAGCGGCAGTTGCTTTATTCTTCAAAGAAACTGACCAACACGGGGAAAATGAATTTTGTTAATAATTAATGTTAAAATATAATTTACTAGCTGACCTGCCAAACGTTGTTTTGCAAATTTATATATATATCAGTATTTATCTACTATATAATGGATGTTATTATACATATAAACCTACCTCTTGAATCACTCTATCTAGTAAAAAAAACTGCATCAAAATCCTTTACGTAGTTTTAAAGATCTAAGCATACATAAGGACATAGTGACAGACAGCAGAAAGTGACTTTGTTTTATACTATGTAATGATGGCGCATTTCAAGTTGTACCTAATACTAGGGCATGATAAATCTACGGAGTTCTTACCTATAGTACTTAAAACCTACTTATAAAAATGTATAAGTAAACTAAATAAAACATAAATATTATATTTCAGAATCTTTCGGTAAAGCAAAAAACTAAAACTTTGAATCCCTCTGTTTATTGCAACAGCCATCTCTGTCTCTGTCTATCTGATCAATATTTTCGTGCGGGCAACATGTCTGACGACGAAGATTTGGCGGCAACCATGCCGGTGATTTTGTTAAATAAATCTCTATGCAATTCTATACACTTAAGTAAAAATTCCCGTTCTTTATCTTTTATAGCAATCTTGCTTGCCATTTTGCTTAAATTTACGACACGACCAAAGAGTATACAATACTAACGACCATACGTTAAACATCGTGACTGACGACTGACCGAACGCGACCGCTCCAAACTCTGAAGTGAAAAATATTGTGAAATATTACGAAGCAATATTTGAAAAATAAAAATGTACTTTATTTCGTACCAAATAAAGTTGACATCTGTTTCTTACATAACAGTGGGGAAAAACGTTCTGAGCAAGACAACGACAAGAGTGGATGTTGTCCCTTTCTTGCAATTGCCAGTGTAAATAAAACTATCTAGATGGTAGATTTTTACATATTCGGTAATCGTTAAATCCTTTTTATTCATACACGTCGATAAATAAATTAGCATAAAATGTATTGTAATTAACATAGTGAGTTCTAAAATGTGCTTATTTTAATTATTACGTAATTACTTATGCAATGCAAAAACTGTTTCTCAAATTAGTAGAATTACTTAATAGTTATTTGCAAACAACGCATGGCCGCACTTAAATATGGCGATTGGCGCTTTATTTAGTAGAAAGAGACACACTCCACCCATGTCGTGGTACTCTTCAGAACGATTTTGAAGCGCTTGTGAACATTCCGGGTAGAATATAACTTCCTTGGCCTACACAGTGCAAGAAAAAAATATTACACAGATTACACAATAAAAATTAAACCCGCTCAAACTTTCATTCAGTTTTGTGCAAGGAACTTATATACTATAACTGGAATTGTTACGAAGCAATATTTGAAAAATAAAAATGTACTTTATTTCGTAACAAATAAAGTTGACATTTGTTTCTTTAATAACAGAGGGGAAAAACGTTCTGAGCAAGACAACGACAAGAGTGGATGTTGTCCCTTTCTTGCAATTGCCAGTGTAAATAAAACTATCTAGATGGTAGATTTTTACACATTCGGTAATCGTTAAATCCTTTTTATTCATACACGTCGATAAATAAATTAGCATAAAATGTATTGTAATTAACATAGTGAGTTCTAAGATGTGCTTATTTTAATTATTAAGTAATTAATTATGCAATACAAAAACTGTTTCTCAAATTAGTAGAATTACTTAGTACTAATTTGCAAACAACGCATGGCCGCACTTATATATGGCGATTGGCGATTTATTTAGTAGAAAGAGACACACTCCACCCATGTCGTGGTACTCTTCGGAACGATTTTGAAGCGCGTGTGAACATTCCTAGAATATAACTTCCTTGGTTTTGTGCAATCTTCAATAATATTGCAAACGGTCAATAATATTGCACAATACGTAATATTGCGCAATATTATTGTAGGTCAATGGGGCGCCTTATATTACCACGAAGTGGTAACAATAGAAGTCAGTGGCATCGCTACTCAAAAAACAGAAAGAAATTGTTAACGCCAAATAATGTTATAATATATATATATATATATATATATTATATTATATATTTTATTTGGCAGAAGACAATAAATTATAATATACCACTATATAGTCGTCTGGCCGATGAATGACTGTTAAGATATAAAATGACGTAAGTGACGTACGCAACGTATAAGTCAAATACACTTTATTCTACTCTAGATAGCGCTACGCTACCTTAGGTTGCAAATACTCTCATACTTCTTCACACACACACATATATATATATATATATATATATATATATATATATATATATATATATATATATATGACGGCGTCCGCGTCGTCAAATGCAAGAATATTGTAAAGTGTAAACAACAAATGCACGGCCTGGGCCGGCAAGCGCATCGTTCGATATCCCTACTACTCAACTTGTTTTGCTACCTGTATAAAAGGCTCTGAGCGCCCGCCGATAAGGCAGTCTAGGCTCTGGCGTGGCTCGGTACACTTGTTGTATCTTGCTAGTAGCTTATCCTTGACTCTCGGATAATTAATTTGTGCAAACAAGTTAATTATTATTGTCAACTATAAATTAGTCGCAGTACAATTTATAATTGACTATTGCTTAAATTATGACTTATTTGTAATAAGGAATAATTAAGTTACTTGGAATTGTTAAACGAGAACTAGTCATTAGTGATGGAAAGCTTTAATAGTGATTTTGTAATGTGTAATGTTGTAATATAAAGAGTTGTTATATTACCACATCCGCATTTTATTTATCATATCTGACCCACTTCCTATATATATATATATATATATATATATATATATATATATATATATGCGACGTTGCCACGTTAGATGCAACATATTCTGTATCATTTTTGGATAACGCTATGCTTGAATATAACGTAATGTTATGCCGCGAGGAATAACGTTACTACATTATACCGATATTTAAATCCTCGGTTTTAAACAAAATTCTCTTCAAAAATCTTTTCGTTAATTTAATTTTTTCACGAGTGTACTTTTAATATTATAGTGTACTTTATGAAGTGTAAAGAGAAAGGGCGCCTCAGAAAAGTTTGTTTAAAAGCAAACTGCCATCCATACTGTCAAATATTTGAAATAATTGTAGCAACACTGACGATAAAACAGTTCGTTCTTGACGTTGACATTGCTGGCAACATTACATTTCAGTTCAAATTTTTTTTTGTGCGAAGCACACGTTTCCCGCGTGTGTAGTGAATTTATTAGCTGTTCACGGCTGAATCCGTTCACTTCTTATTCAATGTGTATGGCTGTGGAGGTAAGTGAAATAATATATTAAAGTATACGCTTAAATATTAAGTTTCACGTCATTTTTAGACGATGAATCATAAAGGAATCCCAATTGCGAAGGTCGTGCCCTCTGGTAAGGACGTCACTCGGCTGGCGTCGTGAAATAATTAACATTTACCTCCCAAGCGGATGTTGCTGGACTTTTCCACAAACTCTATTTTAAACGTTTGCAGTTTTATGTACTATATTCGAAATATCGCATATTCGTTATGAGGCACGCAGGCTTGAACGATAGTAAGTTTAATATATGAAAATCTGCACTAGAAAATTGCCCCTATTCGTAATTACATTCAAAGGAAAGGGATATTTGTTTAGTTTTCTTGCGTGTCGAATAGGTGAACGTCCTGAGAACAAGATTTCTAAGCAGACGTAATACAAAATCGAACATTACCTCAAATCTAAAAGTAGAAGTTTGTAGTTGTACTATCCATGTTTTAAATAATATTTCAAGTTTTTTGTTTCATTTCAACACTGAAACAGCAAACAAAACGGCAGAAACCAAACAATTGTCGATATTTGCACAATTTACAAATTGCACAACGTACTGAAATGTTGGAGAAATGGCATTTAAATTAATTTACTGGGGACAACATTTCTGAATAACTTTTTAGTTAAAAATTATTATTTTGTTAATAACATTATAGATTTACAGCATCTGTTCTAAAAATAACTTGCTTTGTATGAACATACTTAAAATAAGCTGTACTTAAGCCCTCTTAATATCTTGTGTTTCTTCAGGCTTTGAAAGTTAACATACAATACAATAAACTATTCAGTAGCACTTTTAAATAGTTTTAAAATAAATAAATAAAAGTTATTAGGGTCTTTTATTGTAGGGCAGGTATAACGAATCTAGTTAGATATTTGCCTGTTCACTTTGTTTCATTTTGCCTATATGAGTGGTTGCTCTCCATTGCAAAGTTTGTAAGCCTTATTGTCTGTTTTATATTATTTATAAATAATATACTTTGAAGCTTTTAATATCTTCATATCAATAATTTATGGATATATTTTGATATTCTGTTTTTATATTATTACAAATGAAGGTAAATTATAAAAAAGACAATCTTATGGAAAATAATTAATTATTGGTTTCTTGTACACTTTGGAATCTATCTTACCCATTTCAAATTGCCTCAATTCTCTGCTCTGTAATAATTTGACACTATGTCTTAAGTCCTAAAGCAATTGCATATGGTTTTGTTTTAAAAATATATTCCTCACATTTTTACTTTTAAGAATCCTGACAAAAATTAAAGATCCTCAAAACTGAAAACTCAAGATTTGTTCTTTGTTATAAAAAATTGTATATCTGTTTCTTGAAAGGTCGCTTTTGTTAACTCATGGAAATTCAATTGCCAAAAACCTTCCAAAGAATAAAATATACCATGTTACAAAAATATGAAAATAATGTTCTTACGGCAGCACCTACTAGTATTTTCCATTAGGGCCCAAATGGCAAATGAATTAAAAAATGTTAACATTTTATCATTTTTGATAATGCATGATAGATTAATTTATCAACTGTGACATAGATGTAGATTAGACATATCAAAGATTATGATGCTATTTAAATAGACATTAATTTTAAATATGGTAAACAAAGCTTTTTATATTTTCTGTTCTGGATCTTTCTGAATGTTTCATCACCAAAATAGTGAATGGACATGTATATGTACTATACGTTCCAGCTATAAATAGGATCGTGCTTGTTATCAACTTATACCACAAAGTGTGAAATTAGTAATGTCAGCAAAAAAATATTTGTTCAAAAATTTTTTAATTGATTTATTGAAAAGCAAATAACATTTTAATAATATTATTTTCTTCAATAAAAAATTAGTAAAAATCATCAGTCTAGCAGTTCATATATATAATATATAAAAAGTCTTATTATATTTACACCACTTATTTTACACCTTATTTTAATACATGATAACATGATCTGATAGGAATCTAAGTAAAAAATATTCCAATTAGAATGAAAATATTTTTTTAAGTATTTCTTTGTTAGAATTTTTTTGCATGCCTTACTCATTTATGAAGTTTTTGCAAAATGCGAAGCAATATGTCATCCTGACAGTCCTATTCTCAGTTGGAACGCATAGTATATATTGTAAAAATTCAAAGCCTTATTAACACTTGTGATACTTAAAAATATTTTCATAATTTTAAAATAGTATGATCTGCTGTTTTGTATATGTTTTGAATGTTACATTTTGATCATTGCCTGGTGGTGTATGTATTTTTATTTTCTTGTAGAGAAAGTGACAAGTTCATTTAACATTGCATATAAATGTAGCACTTTGAGGCGAAGTAGCATATTACTTTACCGATTTTAGTTTGTGGAATTAGTTGATTATCATATTAAAGATTTTATGCATCTGGCCTTGGTCTGCTTTAAATGCCTTATGTATTTGCATTTGCTATATCTAAACCATTAATAGTTAATTAAATAATTTAATATTTCAATTAATAGATTAATTTTTTAGTTAATTTTAAATAATCTTACCGGTCTCATCAATTTCTGTTAACTTTTCATAAGTTTTTTATTCATAAATTAAGTGCTTACTTTTTGCAAAATGGACACATGCTTAGAACCTTGAAAAAAATATGTACTACTACTGGGGTTTGACTTGTCGAGCCAAATTTTTATGTGTTCTGCTAAATATTGACGGGTCTAGCTTTTGCTAGGCTTTATGTCAGTGAATAAATGAAGCAATGTTAATTGGCTGTTAAAGAAGGTAACACTTGACGTTTGCGGCCGATTTTTATTTTAGACGTTTTAAGATGGCAAGCCTAGTTCTGTAAGAATATTCAGACTACATGCATTGCCTAGTACGTTAGTACATAGAAGTCTTTGGATATAGTAAATAATACATTTGTATTTTAGTTTACTAAACATACATACCTACTAATAAGTGTATTCATAATCCATTGGTCAACTAAATATAATAATTTGCACTATTTGTTATTAATATAAAACCTAATTATTTATCTAATAATAATGGAATTTCAATAATTACAATGGGAATTGTAAAATATATTGTTCGGTATGCCTTAGTGATAAAAAAAATATTAAATACCTCATCCTTAAACTTATTAACATCCATAGCTTTATTACATTAATGTTACAGTTGAACCTGAAAGGGATTAAATTGAAACGTTGATTGATGATTAAGATGATATATCGTCACATATGACATGACATATAGAACTTGTCAGGCGCAGCGATGATATAAGCATTGTTGGGAGAGATGAGTTACTAATGTCACATGTTACAACATAAGTGAATGCAGGGCTTATATCCTGTCTGACTTCTTTTCGGGCATTAAAGTATGTTAGCAAAAATTACAAAATTGGTGCTACCACTAAATGTCTTATTACTGGTACTTTAAGGTCCAAATTACAGTGAAATATTAGTTAATACTGACATATTAGTTAAGACATTATAATATTTCAAAGTGAATATATTAGTATCACCTAATCTTGAGAAATATCGGTATTAACCCACCTCTAAACACGACAATTACAAGTATAGACACTATTGCGGCAGGGATAGCTAAGACGTGAGATGTTACGGAACTCTGATACCATAGTGGGCACGAATGGTACGATGGTAGTGAAAAGTGTAGCCAAACGTTTGCCTTTTAAGTTGCTTGGCAGAATGGCAGAGCTAGCCTATTCTTCAAAGGGGAAATTTTATGCGATCTAATTTGTTGTTACTGCCTACCCTACTTAAGTCTACCGCCATAACATTGGTGCAACACACGTCCACAGTAGTAGCTACTGTGGACGTGTGTTGCTTATTCATTTAAAAGTTTAAGTGCTACTATCTGTAACTGGAGGTTATAACTACTGTCAAGAGTGTTATTTGTATTCCCTATGCTATAAAAGAGTTCAGTTTCTGAGACTGAGACGTAAAATTAATATACCAGTATATTGATGTGTGAGTATTCTTTAAATGTTTGTGATTGCTTTAAATGTGTATGAAATATTAAATGAGTTCGACGGTTGATCATGAATTCTAGGGTTCGATTCTGGGGCGAAACAAAAACAAATGTTTTTTTCTTATCTAGAAAATTATCTTTAACAGCCTGGAGAAAGAAATTTTGATTTTAAGAACATGTATATGTCGTAATGACATTATGCTTAAAATAGACATAACTATTTAGGGTCAGACAGGGTTTTCATTCACTTTATACCCAAGGCAAATTATAACATTCTTTTGAACTGAGGGGCATTTCACGTCAAGCGACAAGGAAAAAAATGTGGGGTTGTGAAATTTGTTTATATTCCGGTCAGTTATAGTTCTAGTAGACATTAATATGTACACGCATTTTATTTTGTGTGATGCTAAATTGTTTAGTTATAGTCTTGTCAAGAATGGACCATACGTGACATAGACATTTTCAATGTTGTTAGAATTAGCGATGTTATACGTACGTCACACTATACGTTTTGTGTAACTTAAAAAAACAACATGTTATAACCAAAATATTTTGTTTATTGCTTTTCAAAATAATTTCCTTTACATTTTAAACATTTTTTCATGAGATCGAACCATTTTTTAAAACAGGGGGACCACAGATCTGAAGGCATGTTTCCTACGTGCTGATTGAACGCTATCACTGCCTCTTCGGATTTCGTAAAAGTAAAACCTCTCATCAAATCTTTGATTTTGGGGAAAACACAGAAATCACAGGGTGCTAGGTCGGCGCTATGCGCAGAATGAGTGACGAGATGTACTTTTTCGGAAGCTAAAAATGACTTTGTTTTGTTGGCCGTGTTTGAAGAAGAGTTATCATGGTGTAGGAGAATGTGGCTTTTGGGTCGTCTTTCGCGAACTTTTTCTAACACTCTGGGTAAACAAATGGTAGAATACCACTCGGCATTAACACTCTTTTGATCTTAAAGTAGAATTGTATAGATGGGACCGTAGCTGAGAAAAAAAACTCGATCATTTTTTTTACCAACGTTTCTCGACTGTCTCACTTTTGTTGGTCTGTTCTCATTTACAAACACCCATTCACAAGATTGCTGTTTTTTTGGGGTTCAAAACAATAAATCCACGTTTCGCTCCTGTGACAAAGTCATAAACAGCATTAGAATGTCCGTAGTCGTACTTCAGTAGCATCTGTGAGCACCATTCCACGCGAGCCCGCTTCTGCTCCGCATCAGTTCATGAGGGATCCAACGACAACAAAGTTTCCGAACTAACAATTCTTCGTGTAAAATTTTCTGAATTTGGCTCATACCAATCTCCAATAGTCCTCGAATTGTCTCATAGGTATTCCGGGGGTTTTCTTCAATTAACCGCTTAACAGTAGCCACATTATTTTCTTTGACGGCAGTTGAAGGCCGCCGGCATTGAAGAAATTCGATCTCTCTCAAATTCGGCAAACCATCGCCTCACGGTGCTCAAACAAGGTGCTTCTCTCCCAAAAGCATTTTGAAGACGAGCGGCTCAGTCTTGCAGAGAAAGAGAACTTTTAAAATCATAAAAAATCATCGCGCTAAAATCTTTTCGACTTAATTCCATTATCGTTGCGTACGTAGAACTTTGATGTGTGATAAAAAACAATTGACAAATCATTTCCTGCCAATTGTTTTTTTATTTCTAAGAAGGTTGCAACGTTTTAAAAATATAACATTCGAAATTCAAATAGTTCCGATTAGCTGGTAGTGCAAAACTTTTAGTGTGCCCCATGTACAGTAAAATGTTATTTTAAATTTTTTTGTTAAATTGAATTTTTATTTGTTTTTAGTATAGAAAACCGAAATTAAAGTTTTCACATAGGATTTGCAGACACTTTGACATAATTTTTTTAATATTTTAATTTTAAATTAGAGCGTCAATTTTATTTATAATGCATCAAAAGAATTAAAACGTGATCGCCATTAGTTTAAAGTTACATTAAAATATAGTATACCAAGGCGTCGCACGGAACGATTTTTAAATCGGCTGGTTTATGCGAAAACTGGTCAATATACAATAATATTTGATTTTTATTTATACACATTTTATTCCGCAATTATAAATATAATCCATAAATCCAGATATTTTTTTACAGAATAAATTTAAAAAAAAGTATCTTCACGCCCGTATCCCTGAAGAGGTAGACATAATAGGATAGAAGCACGATAGAAAAGATACAACGGCTAAAGTCTGCTGTCACACTTAAAATTCCTTGTACATATTAATGTCTACTGGGACTATAACTGACCCGAATATAAACAAATTTCACCACCTTTCTTTTTTTCCTTGGCCGCTTGACGCGAATTGCCCTTTAAAAAAAATAATTGTCATTTTAGGGGATTAATTAACCTTTAGGGGATAAGATGGTACTTCTTTTCTCGATGGCTCGCGCAGATGAAAGATTAACAACACTATCAACATTATCTAACTACGCAATCTACGGGGCTCGGGTTCGATATATAGTATACATATCCAATTAATGCATCAATAAATCCCACAGCTCATCTTAAGGATGATTCATTAAGGCAGATCTCCTCTGCTTATGCCGTGAGGGAATGGAGAAAACACTACTTTCTTAGAAAAAATAATCTTGGTCCAGTTATTGACGTCATCCATTATGTACGTACGCGAGATTGCAATAACACCTGCATTTGTAATTCAAATGCTATTGCACAAGTGCATACGTCATTCGCGTATCAGTCAGTCAGTATCATATAATTTACTGCAGTGATAAATAAGTAGGTATTTTATCAGAAAGCGAAACTTGGATAAACAATATGTATCTATTTGCGTAATGCGTAGTTTGTGACGTCAACCTCTATCATTAGACCGGTGTTTAAGTTATTAATATACCTAGTAATCGTGCACGGTCTATAAACAGAAAAAACACTGAAGGGTTTTCTCTCGTTAATTTTCCCAAGGTCAGCTCCGGGACTCGTGGGCCTTGGCTTTTGTCCTGTCTTATTTTAAACCGGCTACACATTAAGTTATTAGGTTATAAATATCTGTTATTGTCGTGGATATTGAAGAAGCTAAATATACAAAACAGATTTTAGTGAATTATTTTTATTTGAGTTCTTTTGGAGAAGGTTTATTTAAAGCTGCCACCACAACCATAATTTAAAGCTGCCATCACAACCATAATTGGACGTAGTTAACCGAAAAGTATCCAACCCACAATATGGTCAAAAATGAGTTAAGCGCACCAAACTGATGCTAAACATCAATACTATCGGCCAGTAATAAACATCTAAACAAAAATAGCTCTCTATTACTTGATTCAACGTCAGAACTAGTCCCCATGTATGGCACGTTAAAAAATAAAAAAAATATCCAACTTCAAACTTCAATATTTCTAAAGTGATTTTGTGTGGATTGGATCCTGTTCGTGTAACTACGTCCAATTCATAACATGTTGATTAGGTATACAAGAATATATTTAATAAACACCCAAATTTGGAAATACAAACATTTATGCCCATCACACAAATGCTTGTCCCCGTCGGGGATCGAACCCGAGCCCCGTAGATTACGTAGTCAGATAATGTTGTTAATCTTTCATTAAACATCGAAATCATATTTGCTAGATTCCCTTAAAAGTTATTTGATATAATGTAGTTACATCTGTCGTTAAATGAAAGCCTTTCTTAACAATGTAATACGAAGCGTCTTTTTACGAAGGAACCTGAAATTAGCAGCTAAAAGTAGCAACTATTTTAAGATCGTCAGGAGCGAAATTCTCCGCCACAATTTTTCGGATTTCATCCACCAGGGTGATCAGAATTCTTTGAAATTCAGCCTGGCTCTTCTCTAGGATGGCCTTGGGATATCCAGGCACAAATTATAGCGGGGCAACAATTATAAAAAAAATTGCATTGTATTAAAATTGAAAAATTAAAATCGGAGTTTTTTTACTTTAAAAGCTGCTAGCATGCTCAGAATCTTTCGAGTTTCGGCCTGGCTCTTTCCTAGAATGTCCTAGAGATATTCTGACCAAAATCACCGCGGAGCAACCATTGTAATTTTTTTTTCAATGTATGAAACTTGAAAAATTCAAGTTTTAGGTGGTTCTTTTGCTTTTAAAGTTGTCAGCATGCTTTGAGTACTTTGAAATTCGCTTCGGCCCTTCTCTAGAATGACCTCAAGATATTCTGGTCTGAATCACGGCGGAGCAACCATTGTAGTTTTTTTTTTTCAAAGTATGAAACTTGAAAAATCAAATTTCTCGGAGTTGTTTTTGCTTTTACAGCCGCCAGCATGCTCGGAGTACTTTGAAATTCGGCCTGGCTCTTCTTCAGAACGTCCTTAAGATATTCTGGTCTGAATCACGGCGGAGCAACCATTGAATTTTTTTTTCAATGTATGAAACTTGAAAAATTCAATTTTTCGGAGTCTTTTTTGCTTTTACAGTTGCCAGCATGCTCTGAGTACTTAGAAATTCACATCGGCTCTTCTATAAAATGTCCCTAAGATATTCTGGCCTGAATCACGGCGGAGCAACCATTGTAGTTTTTTTTTCAAAGTATGAAACTTGAAAAATTCAATTTTTCGGAGATTTTTTTCTTTTACAGCCGCTAGCATGCTCGGAGTACTTTGAAATTAGGTCTGGTTCTTCTCTAGAACATCCTTAAGATATTCTGGTCAGAATTACGGCGGAGCAACCATTGAATTTTTTTTTTCAATGTATGAAACTTGAAAAACTCAAGTTTTCGGTCTTTTTTTTGCTTTTACAGCCGGCAGCATGCTCGGAGTACTTTGAAATTCGCTCTGGCTTTTTTATAGATCGTCTTTAAGATATTCTGGCCCGAATCACGGCGGAGCAACCATCGCAATTTTTTTTTCAATGTATGAAACTTGAAAAATTAAATTTTTCGGAGTTTTTTCTTTTACAGCCGCCAGCATACTTGGAGTACTTTGAAATTCGGTCTGGCTCTTCTCTAGAACGTCCTTAAGATATTCTGGCCATCGGAGCAACCATCGCAATTATTTTTTTTCAATGTATGAAACATTGAAAAAAAAATTGCGATGGTTGCTCCGCCGTGATTCGGGCCAGAATATCTTAAGGACGATCTATAAAAAAGCCAGAGCGAATTTCAAAGTACTCCGAGCATGCTGGCGGCTGTAAAAGCAAAAAAGACCGAAAACTTGATTTTTTCAAGTTTCATACATTGAAAAAAAAAAGTGCAATGGTTGCTCCGCCGTGATTCAGGCCAGAATATCCTAAGGACGTTCTAGAGAAGAGCCAGACCGAATTTCAAAGTACTTCGAGCATGCTAGCGGCTGTAAAAGAAAAAAATCTCCGAAAAATTGAATTTTTCAAGTTTCATACTTTGAAAAAAAAAACTACAATGGTT
Source organism: Apodemia mormo (assembly GCA_036924255.1). Taxonomy (NCBI): domain Eukaryota; kingdom Metazoa; phylum Arthropoda; class Insecta; order Lepidoptera; family Riodinidae; genus Apodemia; species Apodemia mormo. The sequence continues at coordinate 41,062,819 of JAUPFN010000002.1, forward strand.
GCTCCGCCGTGATTAAGGCCAGAATATCTTAGGGGCATTTTATAGAAGAGCCGATGTGAATTTCTAAGTACTCAGAGCATGCTGGCGACTGTAAAAGCAAAAAAAACTCCGAAAAATTGAATTTTTCAAGTTTCATACATTGAAAAAAAAATTCAATGGTTGCTCCGCCGTGATTCAGACCAGAATATCTTAAGGACGTTCTGAAGAAGAGCCAGGCCGAATTTCAAAGTACTTCGAGCATGCTGGCGGCTGTAAAAGCAAAAACAACTCCGAGAAATTTGATTTTTCACGTTTCATACTTTGAAAAAAAAAAAACTACAATGGTTGCTCCGCCGTGATTCAGGCCAGAATATCTTAAGGTCATTTTAGAGAAGGGCCGACGCGAATTTCAAAGTACTCAGAGCATGCTGACGACTTTAAAAGCAAAAGAACCACCTAAAACTTGAATTTTTCAAGTTTCATACATTGAAAAAAAAAATTACAATGGTTCCTCCGCGGTGATTTTGGTCAGAATATCTCTAGGACATTCTAGGGAAGAGCCAGGCCGAAACTCGAAAGATTCTGAGCATGCTAGCAGCTTTTAAAGTAAAAAATCTCCGATTTTAATTTTTCAATTTTGATACATTGCAATTTTTTTTTAATTGTTGCCCCGCTATAATTTGTGCAAGGATATCTCAAGGCCATCCTAGAGAAGAGCCAGGCTGAATTTCAAAGAATTCCGATCACCCTGGTGGATGTAATCCGAAAAATTGTGGCGGAGAATTTCGCCCCTGACGATCTTAAAATAGTTGCTACTTTTAGCTGCTAATTTCAGGTTCCTCTTTTTACGAAGCCGTGTAATTTTTCTAACAATTAATATGTTTTGGTACGTTTCATATTAATGAAAAAGAGAATTTTGTGGTTAGATAGAAAAGAAGTACCATCTTATCCCCTAAAGGTTAGTAGACACCAAATTTATTAATTTTGCTATGAAATAAAATAAGCATAAGATTTGTAAAGCTACATAAAATCAATATTATAATCAAATATTAAATCTGAGTAAGTACCTAAAAACAGCTGCGCACCTATAAAAAGACTAGGCCCTTTCATTTAATATTCAACACGGCATCTGTATCATTTTCATTTATGACTATGTTTACAAAAGAGGGTACCATATTGAATTTCGAATAACATCACTAGTCTATAACGGACGATCAAGACTTTTGTAATGATATCTCATTAGTTTTTTTATATCATAAGATAGCAAACAAGCAGATGGCTCTCCTAAAGGAATTAGAGACAACTATTACCTATAGACACCAAAGATGTTAGTGGTGAATTGCTATCCTATGGCGTTGTTTAAATGTCACGGAAGTTTATCGGTTACCTTACGCTCCAAACCGGAACGCGACACTGACGGAAGGTACGGAAGGTAAAGGGGATATTACCAAGCCCCGGCATATTAGAACTCTACCTGCCTGCCTCTTGCGAAATGCCTGGCGTCACAGCAGATGGTCTATTCGTCTAACCGGCCCGGACCAACACGGGTTCTATGCAAGAATAGATAAAAAATAAAAATATAAACATATAGGTATAAGCGATTAGTCGGTTAATTAGTTTACTTAGTACGTCATAAAATTTGCGACTGTTCCGAAACGAGGCAAGATAACGAAGTAAGTATTAGGACTTTAGTCTCTGTCATACTGTTATTCGCTGTACAATATGGTGCAATATAAAGGCAATATAGCTCGTTGTTTACGTAATTACTTGTTATTGTTCTGTTTCATCACTAAAATAAATGCCTAATTAGTCATTATTCACAAGTATTTGTCCACTCATTACTCAGAGATGCTACTGTAATCTATACACAATAAAATCGTAGGAAAGTCAAAACTTTACATTGAATATTTTTTTAAAAGAATACTTGGGGCGTGATCTATAATCGATATCGAAGCCAAAAATATAGTTTTAGAATTTTTATCTGTTTGTCTGTATGTATGTATGTATGTCCGGGGTAAACTCAAAAAATACTGCATGGATTTACTTCAAATTTTGCATGAATATTACTATCAGGTCGGGTCAACATATAGGCTACATATTATCAAGCTATCACCTACGGGGGAGGAGCTGTGCGGAGTAAACGAAGTCCGCGCGGACGAAGTCGCAGGCAACAGCTGGTATATAATAATATACAACTTAAAACAGAGCCTCTGTATGGTAGGTTCTGGGCTTACTTGTTGGAAAATATGATGACAGCTGTCCCATGTGCACAAAATACGCGGATTTAATATGATGGCGACCATATCTCACGGTATTTTAACGTTTATAAATAGTAAATACTAATGACAGTTGAAAAGCTGACATGGCCTGATTTGTTCATTAATCGCTATAATAATAAGCGGACAGTTCTCATAATGGAAAGAGACAACCATCGTATATAGATATCGTTAATGGTGCGTTGCTATCTGTGTGGCGGGCTGGTAATGCCATATGCAAACCAAACTCTAACAAAACGTTTATACATTAACGTTTACGTTTGATGAGACGTTGATAAATGATAGGTCCCAAACAAATTGACCGATTTTGATCCAATTAATGGTATTTGACGCAGTTTTTGAAGGAAAAAAGTTGATAAGATTTTTAAGTCAATCAGTGTCTTAGCCTAAAAGTTATTTCAAAAATATTAAGTAAGTGTACTAAAAACAACGTAATTTTAATATTTGAAGAGCTGTACCTTTATTAAAATACCGTATGATTGGTTGAAAGAAGTTATATCGAAAAAACACTTTTTCAAAATTTTTCGTCAACGATTACTCCCAAACAGATAAACCAATTTTCATGCAATTTATGCATTAAACGTAGTTTTTGAGGAATAAAGCTGATTAGTTTTTGTACTCAATCGATACATTAATATGGAAGTTATATTAAAAAAATACTGTTTCGACTAAATTTTTTTGTGGTTTTTTCAAAATTTACAAAATCATCTGGACCAAATTAGTCCAAATTTGCAGGAAGTCTAAGTTGAGCGGAATCCAATCAAATGCCACCAATCGCGTTTCGATCGGTCAAGCCGTTCAAAAGTTATAAGATGTTTAAATACATACACACACACACACACACACACACACACACACACACACACACACACACACACACAAGAATACATACAGACATACTGATGTCATCGTGAAAATAGTCGGAAAAGGTTTCTAGGACCTCAAAAGGTGGAGATCTAGTGAAAATTCGATTTCCGAATATCGGGGCAAAATCAGTAATTCTTTATCTACGTACGTAGCGGGAAGTTAAATAGTCGGTGCGAACATGAGAAAAATCAGTGAACGGGTTGCCTAAATATAGCAAATGTAAGAGGGGGTCCTAAAATCTGTCAAAACTATGACATCGCAAGTTCAGTTTGTAGCAAAAAACTATTTATTTGCAACAAAAGAAAACTCAGGAGTGCGAAAGATTTTGTGTCGATAATGATGACTGATGAAACAGTGGGTCTCGCAAACATTGTGCTGTCGCTATAATAGAAACTTACCTACTTAACTTGCAAGACTACATGTCAAAGATAATTTAGACTTGGCAATTTACTGAGCGCCATAACAATATTTACGTCGTTATCACTTGCTGGCAAATGTTTGTACAGGGAAATATGCATTGATATTTAAAGGCCTAGACTATCAAGATCAAAATAAAACCACATTTAAAAGACCGGTTGGCTGGCAGTAAAAAATTACGGGTTATTGCTCTTAGGGTCGGCGCTCGGAACTTTGAATCAGGGGGCTTTTGAACTCTCAGGGTTTCGTTCATGCCTCGTCCTTTGCCGTTACGTCGGGGAATTGATTACTGAGAAAAGCATACGAGTTGTGGACATTTTACCATGTTTATATAATAAGCGTAGGTACTACTAATAAATTTATTAGTGTCAAGCCCCAATCTATCTATACATATAATAGAATCGTAGGAAATTCAAAACTGTACATTGAATCTTTTTTAAAAGAATACTTGGGGCGTGATCTATAATCGATATCGAAGCCAAAAATATAGTTTTTAGAATTTTTGTCTGTTTGTCTGTATGTATGTCCAGGGTAAACTCAAAAAGTACTGTATGGATTTACTTCAAATTTTGCATGAATATTACCAAGAGGTCGGTTCAACATATATTCTACATACTATCACGCTATCACCTACGGGGGAGGAGCAGTGCGGAGTAAACGAAGACCGCGCGGACGAAGTCGCAGGCAACAGCTAGTTTTCAATAAAACGGTTGAATAACAAATTTGGTATGTATAAGTGTGCTTAGTGTTGCAAATTTTTAGGGTCTGTAAAAACATACACGTAGACACTTATCAACAAGAATGCAATAAGCAGCGACAAATAAGTATATTTTTATATTGTTTCCATCAATTTTTCTTAAACTCGTTTGATCTAATTTATAAAATGCTTATTTCGTAAGGGATCTGGCGTGAAGATAAGTATGTATTTATAAAATGAAACCTTAATGGACCAAACTCCCGATCCCCGTAGAATTTTTGCAATTTCGCTCATTATAATTACTTGATAGCGGCCAATTAATAAGTTTGACACCTGCACGATAGACTTCACAAGTTAACTGATTACTGATAAAGAACGCGCAGAAACCTTGTGTGCTTCCTTAATTCTTAACTTGACTAAACTATGGGCCGATAAAAAGTATAATTAGAGGGGTTTCTTAGATAGAAGCAAATGAAGCTACATATGTAATCTAAACATAAGTTGATATCGAATAGTGGGATCGATGTTTATCGTTGTTTTCAAAAGTGCGTGCCATCGAATGGGTAATTATTATGACTGCGTCCCCCATTTATTACTATCGCATTCTATTGTAGTCTGATGTTATTTGAATGTTTTGAAAACTTGTTTAGTTTTTTTTTCAATTTCCCAACATTCTTTACTCAAATATACGAGGGTAAGGAATGTCAATGTTATGTCCCTACTTAATTATTCTTCGTATAGACTTGTTGAACTATTCGATATCGTTCACATTTATTTTTGAACTTTAAAATAGAAATTTCAGTTCACGATGGCGTATTAAAAATTTTACCAATATATTACAGAAAAATGCAATGTTGTATTTTCTTTTCTCTAAAACATGGATAGTGTTTTAGTGTAAATATAATAAGCCTTTTATTATTTCTCAATTTACATACAATTATACATTATTTTTCAATAAATGATTTTAAAATATATTGAGATATGTATCGGTTTCTATTTAATTTAATTTTATTAATTATTATTTAATAATAATTTATATTTTATATATCCTACTACTTTATACAATTATTTTTAGTAAAAAAAGATAGATTTCTGTCCCTTGCTTTTATTAACCATTTGTCTCCTGCCAGATCTTTGATTTCATCGTTCCATCTTCTTGGTGTTCTTTGGTCTTCCTCGTTTTCTGTTTAATACGAATATACCACCTATCATGCAGATATATAAAATGGATGTTGAGTGCTAATATCTATGGATTAAGCACTGGACATAATTTGGTATAGAATAAAAAGTATATTTGCGCCCGTATCGCCGAAAAGATAGGAAGAGGCATAACAAATGCATCCACGATTAGCCGAAAACACTTAGTTCCACAATGTGATAGGTGGCAAGCCTATCGCCAACCGGGCAGTTATTTAATCCCGGGCAACCATGTTTTTGTAAGGAAACTGAAAACAACACATTTCTGATTCGCATGATCCAGGAATAGAACCCGAGATCTCATGTGGTCAACATCGACACCGGACCACTAAACCACAGAAGCGATTTTAGATTTTTTTAGTTTTATACAGGTAAACGAAAAATAATGTGTGACCCTCAGCAACAATTTTTCTCGGGTCTTTCTTCTATAAATATAGATTAGTTACCATCCGTCGGAAATATCTGCAGACCAGAACAAGTGACGTGCATGTGAACAAAGGGGGAGGGTGGGCTTGTGCGGGGGGAATCGAATTCTAGCAAAGTCTGCAGATATTTCCGACGAGTTCTAGTTTTTATATAATTTACATGATAGTATTTAATAAACAAATGTCAAGGATAGAAGTCGTAGCGTTGCTTGCATTAAAGCACATACTTTTAAAAAATATTTGTCCGTCCGGGCTCCTTTGAAGAATAGACCAACTGCCATTCTGCCAGGCAAGTCGTAAGAAGCGACCGATTACAATACGTGTCACTACCATCATGACTACTAGCTGGTAGAGTTCCGCAACGTCCCACACGCGTATTTAGCACCACCGTCTTACCAATTCCTGCCATAATAGCGTCAGTGTTTGTTAGTGTCGTATTCTGGTTTGGCGGGTAGATTTATACATGGGGCATCGTCATCCTGCCACACGGATAGTAACGCCCCACTAACATCTTTGGTGTATATAGGCGATGGTTTCTATTTCTATCAAGAGAACCATCTGCTTGTTTGCTGTCTAATGATATGAAAAAAAACTCACTTGGAGAAAGGTCCAGCCTACTCGGCGAAGTTCACCCCGCTGTCTTGTTTGTGAGGTAGTTTTCAGGAAGAAAATAAAAGATCTTTGATTTAAGGTAGATTGCTGGCTTGTAAATTTACATACATAGGTACATATCTACACGCCGGATCTTTTTCGAGATAGGCAAAGAGAACCGAGCTCCATAATATGTCATAATCCTTGCAGTTTTATCTTTCTTTCTCCATACTTTTACTAGGTGGTAGAGTTCTGCATTGTCTCGCCCGGGTCAGATACCATCGCCTTACCTATTCCTGCCGCAATAGCGTCAGTGCTTGTCGCTGTCGTGTTCCGGTTTAGGGGGAAAGGTAGCCGGTAAACTTATGCATGTGGCTTTAGACCTTGCCACAAGATAGCAACACACCATTAACATCTTTGGTGTCTATAGGCGATGGTTGACTCTTTCTATCAGGAGACACATCTGCTTGTTTGCTATCTTATAATATAAAAAAATATTCAAAATTTAAAGTAAATGTCTATATTTAAAGTATTTACATAGGAAAAAAACTTATCTGCGACATCACCTGAATGTTAAACAGTTCAAAATTAGAAAAAAAAAGTTTAGATGTCTTAACACTTAAGTATTTTACCTTTAAAATATATTTCTAAATATTTTTCCAAACATTTGGCTAGAATACAGCTGTAAGTATAATTAAATCCATTTAAACATTTTATTTCATGAAGTAAGACTTACGGGGGTTCCTTACAGTCTTTACAAAATGATCTTTAAAAAAGTCAGCTGCTTGAAGAAAAATGCCGCTGCATAATTATGATCCATTTTCTCTGTATTGATCCGGGCTTTCATACAGAATTGACCATCTGTCTTCCCGTTACACAATTAGTATGAGGCGACTAAGAATTGAACTATCGTTCAGTGCTGGGCGAAAAGGATATTTATTATATTCTCCGCCTTCCATTACATGCTCTCAAATTTGCGCCAAATGTGCGATTTATTTAGTACCCCTTTTTTTATAAAAAAGGGGCAAACGAGCAAGAGGCTCACCTGATGGTAAGTGATTACCACCGCCCATGGACAGCCACATCACCAAAGGTCTTGCAGCTGCGTTGCCGGCTTTTTAAAGAGTATGCTCTTTTATTGAAGGTGTCTAAGTCGTATCCGTTCGGAAACACCCCCGTCGGTAATTCCTCAGAGTTATTTGATTCCACCCTTTAAATATACTATAATAATGATTTCCATTCCCATATAATTATTTTAAGTACTATTATTTTAAATAGCAAGTACACGAATATTCGATTAGTTTTCGGTATTCGCCCTATTTGACATTTTTTATATTCGGTATTCGTCCGATTTTTACAAAAAGGTTAATAAATTAACCGGATTTATAATTTTGAGAAAAAGTAGCACATATTTACAGCAGCTTTTTATCTAATTTTAAAGCAAAATGGTCGTCAAAATTGTTACACTCATATTACTATAGCAATGCAAGGTGATGTAAAAATGTATCCGCTTAGGATATGAAAAACATGAGAAAATTTAGGCGATTCGTTTTCTCATTTCATTGACATTTTCTTTCTTTTCTATTACAATTATCACGAGTTGCTCGATTGCTATCTTCTGACGTAAAAATGCAAAATATATCTATTTTTTATCATCAGACAGCAAACAAGCAGATGGCTCTCCTGATGGAGCAACAATCACCACCCATCCTCCAAAGATGTTAGTAGTGCGTTGCGGCGGGGTCTAAAATTAATCCTTGAGGCGGGGTCTAAATGCCACTGCCTAAGTTTACCAGTTTCCTTACCCTCCAAACTAAAACATGATAGTGACAAGCACTGACGCTATTGCGGCAGGAATAGGTGAGCCGGTGGTACCAGACCAGCGAACAACAATGCAGAATTTTACCACCTAGTAGCCACGATGGTATTGAGTCGTATAGCTAATCGTTTGCCTCTTACGAACTGTCTGGCAGAACGGCCGGTGGTCTATTTATTCTTCAGTAATAGTTAATTTTCAATTTAATTGAAACATACGTACATACCAGCTACTTCTTTCCACCTGTACAATACTCGCCGGGGCCAGCGGGTCTAGACAAGTGGCATAAACGCTAGGAGAATAGAAAGATAAATGTATGAATTGGACATAAGAACAATCGAACGTTTACGTCAAGTCCATACATTTATCTTTCTATTCTCCTAGCGTTTATGCCACTTGTCTAGATCCGCTGAACCTCCATCCACACGACCAAATCTTGGTGCTCATCAACAGTACGGTTTAGTCGGAACTTTTTAGTTCGTACCACATAACTATGGAATGAACTCCTTATTTCCTGAAAATCATAAAATTGGATCTTCTAAGAGGCGAATTAATGAATTTCTTAAGTCGGAAGCGCATCTCCTCTTATGCTGTAGATGTCTATGGGCATCGGTGGCCGCTTCCTATTAGGCATCCCGTTTGCTCGTCTGCCGGCTCATCATATAAAAAATTCTTAAAATAATTCTTTTGACCTAGCCTTACCTTACCGAAATTAGACATAGTTACTTTTTGAGAGCTTGCAAAATGTAGTGACGTTAATCATTATAAATAGACGGTAAATATTGCCAGTTACCAACGTAGAATAATTTATGCGTTCGGTTATTCTTGAATCGTCTATTGGTTGCTATCCTATGCGTTTCGTTTAATGTAGTATGAATTATATTCGGATTCTACGTGACTACACCGTCGTCGCCTGTCTCGATGACGAAGACTTCTTTATCGCAGGCGCAATGACACGAGTTCGTCAACCACATTTAGTCCAAACGCTACACTGAGCCGAGATCCTGTTTAGCGGGAGACAGCAGTTAGCGCGGGCATATAGCCCCAATTTTAATTTAAGCTTTGGCTGAGCACTTTGCTCACCTCAAATGACCGGTGTCGCAGAGAAAACCCATAAGGGCAACTGTAATATAGTCATTTCGAAAAACAAAAACTTTAGTCACGCACTTTTACTAAAAGTAACTGTCTATTCCGATCTTTTTTTTGACCGGGGAAATTATTGAGATAAAATGTTTACAAATACGCTATTAATATATTACTAACTAGCTACAGCGCGAGCGTGCAGCCCGCTGCATCATAAAAGTTTTTGGTAAATCCCGCGGGAACAATCAATATTTCCTGGATAAAAGATGGCCTATGTGATATTCCAGGTCATTATCTACTTGTGTGCCAAATTTCATCTAAATCCGTTTAGTAGTTTTGGCGTGATTCAGTAACAAACATTCATCCAAACATCAAACTTCGGCATTTATAAAATAAATATAGATTATATACATAATATGTAACTGCGTCCTAAATTTATATTATAATCCAGTTATGATATAGACATGCGGCCAAGACCTGGCCCACATTATCGACGACCATTTTGTTATTAAAACGGTACGTTCAAGTTCTAGGTTATTTCGGCGGGGTCTTTATAAATAATGTCATTCTACTTGTATACATATAAAAAATGAACGTCGAATAAATGAAAGTTGCGGTCACACTGTACAAAGATTCGCACAAACCGGCGCGAACTCGCGATTCCTATTTACCAACCAACAGGTACGTGTCCGCTCCCATATATCTATCTATTACACACCTAATGCACTGTAGGGCACGGTTCGTGGTTGCAGCGTAACTTCTTCGACAATGTCGAGTTAGACTCGATGCTGAAAAATCAAGACAGTTAGTTCCCTTGTGGGGTAGGTAGAGTGAGACCCAATGGCTATTTCCAAATGACTTGAAGACCTTCTAGAAAATATAGCTTTAGCGTACCGTGAATCCTTCCTTATTGCATTATTATTTCAATAATATTATTAACACATCCTTATCAGGTTTCTGTGAGTTAAATTATTCTAGATTTAAGAACAATAACATTTTGTCTGTCCTCGTAATAGAAACTGGGACCTTATGATTTAAATGGAATAGAATAATCTTTCTAGAAAAGTTATGTTTATAGAGAAGAAATCACATATCTACTTGTGTACTTAAACCATAAAAATATTTTTTATATTAGTATATTTAACTATGTACGTACTAAATATAAATATATTTACATACAATACCAATTTATACTTCCTTATTAGTCATCTGCCATATATTTGCGACTAGGTAGTACGCTACTCTAACACTAGTGTGAACGTAGCGTTTGCATGTTTATTTTGGCCTTCACGGTACTTCATTGCGGAAATCCGATAGTATCTGTGGTACCAACTGCTGTGACTCAAATGAATTGTGGTTTGTCTTTACATTACTAATATAGACTTTGTTTGTTCTGTTCAAAAGGTCTAACAAATCAATTTACAAGACCTATGGCTAATTGACCAATTTTGTTTTAGCTTAGGATAGTCTTTACTGACATGCTGTCACATTCTTTTCATTTGTGACAAAAAGTGACAGCATACTACTTAGGATTTTCCTAAGCCAAGGCAATGTTAGTGCAATTGGCCATTAGATATATTGTTTATTGAAAAATAGTATATGCTGTGAAATTCTAGAATTTATAGCGTTGTTGAAGTCTCTCTATGACTGACTTCAGCTACCAATTATTTGCGTATATTATCCATATTCTATCAGAATAAATCATGGACAGAAGTACTAAGTCCACCTAAGTCTACTAAGTGGTAGAATTCTATATTCTTTCGCCCGGGTCTGGTACCACCGCTTTACCTATTCCTGCCGCAATAGCATCAGTGCTTGTCGCTGTCGTGTTCCGGTTTGGAGGGTAAGGTAGGCGGTAAACTTGTAAGGCGGTAAGCATGTGGCATTAGACCTCGCCACAAGATAGCAACGCACCATTTACATCTTTGGTGTCTATAAGCGATGGTTGACTCTTTCCATCAGGAGACCCATCTGCTTGTTTGCTATCTTATGATATAAAAAAATATGGTCCATATTCTATGAGAATAAATCATGGACAGAAGTACTAAGCCCACCCAAGTCTACTTAGTGGTAGAGTTCTGCATTCCCTCGCGCGGGACCCTTTGAAACTTAAAACGCTTATGTATTTGTATTTCGTCATTGAAGTCAATTCGAAACATCAATACTGTCTCTCTTCAGCAATCTTAAATAATACGAAAAAGCAAATGAATGTTTTTACGATAACGGTTTAAGCCTAGTAAGGTCCGATAGTTGCGTTTTTCGTTAGGGGGCCGACATTTGGGTACTTTACCCTACCACTAACTAAATAGATATACGAATAAACTCACTTGTATTTGCAGTTCACTTATATTTCATATAATTTTATACACCCAACTGGTTTCGCTTATTACAGCATTATCAGGGATGTTTTGCACCGTTACATATCCGATAGTTATAGCTTTCTTTAGTTGTACTAATAACTAAAGAAATATATGTTAGTTACATACATTGATGGGCGGTTTGACCCAATAGCATATCGTTAAAAGGCGTCTAAAACCGAAAGACTGAAAATTGATTAAAGTAAAATGAAAAAGATTTTTGCCTTGTTTCCGTAAATTTATTTTTTGTTTCAATTTAAAATACCTGTCAACCTTACCTGTAGGACATTTCTAATCTTTATCTATCGACCTTCACAAGCTGTAATCATACTGGCTTTGGTAAGGCACGCACGGATTAACAGACACGCCCGACCAAGGCTAGAATGATTATGGCCTTTCAGCCGGTAAAAATTGATTGAAATTAAAAAATATATCTTGATGTATAGGTTATTAGCGTATGCAGTAATATAAATGCGAAAATGTGCTTGTTTGTCTGCAACGCTTTCACGTCTTAAGGCGAGGTATTTCGACGCGCGTCAATTCATAGTAAATGGGTGGCGCGGTATGTTCTGAAACCGCTGGGAAACGTGTTAATTTTCGGATAAATAAGTAAAGGATATCAGCTGAAAACTAAAATTTAGCACATTCTTTTTTGTATTTACAACTAAATATCACCATATAAAAATCAAGTGAAAGATTAGAAATATTATTAACAAATTATTTGTTTTAGAGATTTTTTAGCCTGTTTTCGGAATTTTATATGATAAAGTACATTGTATCATGTAATGAGTTAGTACGTTCTTTAGATAATATCTTCAGGTATATCGTGTAATTTTTGTAAAATTGTTATTTAACAATCAATACAAAAAACGTGATTAAACAAACCAGTTTTTTCCCGTTTGTCGCGATGACTCGCCTTAAGCTCAGAGACCGTTATGGGCTCATGCACAACTTTGCTAAAGATCGTCACATGTTAAAAAGCATAGTTTAAGATTATATAAAAGACATACAGGCAAACATTCACTTTTATATATCGACGGCAGAGTGCCGATAACGCCTATCTTGGGCAAAAATTTTCACAAACTGAAAAAAAAGTTTATTTTTTGACAAGTTGAAAATTAGTTATTATCTTTATTTATTGTAAATAATAATAACTCCTGCTTGTATTATTATGTTATATTTATATATTTTATGATGATATAGCATATATTCGGTTAGTTAGGAAGTTAATACCTTTGAATTTGTTTGTGAAAGCAAAAATGTTACAATAGTTATAAGGTATTGGATTTAATAAAACCAACATTTCTAATGAAAACTTTTTAAATAAAACGATTGCAACTAATGCAATTTTACATAAAAAATCTGTAAGCCCTCCAGGTCATCTCAAAAAAATCCGACTACCCTAAATTCAGACTGCCTGAAGGGCGAGACAGGCAGTGTAATTACTGGCACCGAGACTTAACATCTTATGTCTTAAGATAGGCAACACATGAATCAGTTACCTGTACTAGTTCCAGGTAAACTAATTTATATTCACTGGCGACGTCGACCACTCACCATCAGGTGACACGTCTGCCAGTTTGCCTATCCAACTCACATAAAAAAATGTGTAAACGGTTGACCCTACGGGCCATCCCTGAAACTTCTCACTAAATTAAGGTACTTAAAGCTCAAAAAAGTAAAAAATATAAGCATAGATTTTTCAGTTCAAACGTCTATTTTGTTAAAAATGGCAGTATATTAATTTTTGAAAAGCTGTATATATTGAAACCGATGACGGCATTCAACTCAATTTTTGAGACCTAAAATAAAGTAATATTTTTAGCAAAATTTTTTTAGCTAAATAATTGATACGGTTGAAAAATTTCGATGCAATGTCAAAAAACATTTTATTTTTAATTTTCTTCGTTGATAAATTCCAAACAAATTGATCGATTTTAATTAAATTAACGGTATTTGATACAGTTTTTAAAGGAGAAAAGCTGATGAGATTCTTAAGGCAATCGGTGAATTAACTTGAGGGTTATTTAAAAAAAGTAAGTAAGTTTGCTAAAAACAACGTAATAATAATATTTGAAAAGCTATAAGTTTTGAGAATTAGATTCGATTTTGGTTTTTGAAACGGCATTTGACTTAGTTTTTTTAGTACTAAAATATCGTAGAATACGTCGATATATAGATTAGATAGCAAGCAAGCAGTCTGCTCTCGCTACCGTCGTCACATGTGCGTAACGTGAAAAATTTATTCACTATTCATTACTTTTCTTTGTAGTTCTTGTGGTAACGAAATGGTCAAACTACTATTATAACCAAGGTGTAGAGGTAAAGTAAGGGCTTGTAGAGTAAAGTCGTGTAGAGTTAAAAGCTTGGATCTACATAAGGTCAGAGTCCCTATTCACGTAAGAATTCAAAAACTTCAATTGCATCGAAGCTGCTTTAGGACTCTCATACACAAAGACACGAAAAAACGCGAAGTGCTACGAACGCTTCGATTCGATTGAAGTTTTGTTATGTGAAAAGGGCCTCTGATATCTTTTTCATAGTGCGGGCCATTAAGCTCATCACACATGGTTAAGATACTATAATATTTGATCTTAAGATACCCTAATATAATATATCTTAAAGCATATTTTAAAAATCGCTCACCATACAAATCCCATGAACCATCACACACGACTAAGATAATATATGTTTTACCTTTAGTATCTTAAGATACCCAACGATATGGAAATATATATTGTATATCTTAAGATACGAAATATATATTTCTTCGCATCTTATATAAATACGTGATGTTTTTATTTCGGGATATGCGATCGCAGTGCCTCATAATCTATAGTATTATAAAGTTATAAATGCGAAAGTTGGGATGTTGGATGGATGGATGTTGGTTACTCAATCATGTAAAAACAACTGAACGGATTTGAATGTTATTTGGCACATAAGTAGATGATGACCTGGAATAACGTTTTATCCCGTAAAAGCAGGTTCGCCAAAAATTCACTGCGGGATTCACCAAAAATTTTATAATGTAGCGGGCTGCACGGTACATCTATTTTAATATAATAGTTACTATGCGTTCCAACTGTGAAATTAGTAATGTTAGCAAAAAAACATTTATTCAAAAAATATTGCTGATTTATTAAAGATTTATAACGATTTAATATTTTTATCAATAAAAAAATTGTAAAAAACATCAATATATATAAAAAAGTCGTGTTAGTTACACCACTTATAAGTCAAGAAGGATATTTCGTATTATTCTATATCAAAATGTAAAAAAAGGAGCTGTCTAACAAATCAAGAAGTAAAGCCTTATCACTCATGGTTAATCAACCTGTATATGGAACTCCGACGACGCAGACTAATATTATCGTATCTTAGCCGTGTGTGATACGTTAAGATACTGTAATATTTTATATTAGGGCATCTTAAGATCAAAATATTACAGTATTTTAGCCGTGTGTGATGAGCTTTATAGTCTCGTCTCGGCAACACTTTATATGAACGTGTTTGTGGTGGGATAATACTTAATTACTTGTGGTTAAATAGTAACTTTAAATGTGGCTTTTTGTTGCAGAAGTTATTAGTTACATACTTGTTCCTACTTTACTGGAAATAATTAAATACTATGTGGCAACACTGTAGGAAAACAAATAAAAATGTTGTTAAATCAATAGTCGTGTTTATGATGACAAAGGAACTTTTGTTGAATGCGTTTGCACGCAAAGGTATCTTGTACCAATTACAGGCAAGCAGGTCAGAGCGACGGCGCTCTTCGAGCTCGTATCCGGGTCACTAAGCTAGGTCACGGCGCGCCACGGTCAGGATAACCTTACTGTATATCTAAAATATTATATCCAGTTGACAGTAACGATCGATTTTTATAACCTTACGTCGATATACAGATAAAATACCTGTTCAAGTTTTTGGAGTAAAATTTTATTGGAATCGTTATGATTAGAAACACGATGAAATTTAAATGCGTCACGAAAGAGAAACAAACATTTTAATTTTTAATGTATAGGATTAAATCGAAGAAAGAATGAGATAGAATATATTTTACACGGTATTTAAAAAAAATATATATTATCTACTTAATGGCTTTGACTGCCTTTGCAATGCCAGTCAGTACTCTAGTCTAGGGGTCCTCAGTGGTCTAGGGGTTAGCCTATTCGGCTTCTATCATGAGGTCACGGGTTCGATCCAAGGGTCGGGCAAAAGTGTTAAGGATTTTCGAGATTTTTGTAGAAAATTTAAAATTTCAATAGTAGCTTGGAGTCTGGAAGAGTTTATTATTACTTCCGTGCTTCGTAGGAGCACGTAAAACTGTCGGCCATGGTTATCGCTAAGAAATAGTCAATAATTGTTAACATGTCATTAAAATGCGGCGATGATGAGAATCACCACTTATCTCGACAACCGTTTAACCGGTGAATCGTGTTGAACCGGAAAGTCTATAGACCTTAATGATACTTTTTATCTACATAATGGTTCTAAAACCAGCCAGATACAAACAGTACAACCAAAAAAAAATTTACTGCAACGTTTTACTTCTAAAACTCCAAAAACCTTTTTTCGTCGACTCCTTGAATGTATTCCTTTGTCTTTCGTTCTTTCCTACTTCAATTAAAAGTTTCACTTTTACCGCGTGTCAGCTTAGCTTACACTGTTTTTTTTTTTATTTCATGATATTTGAATGAATGAATGAGTGAATACTCTTTATTGCGCACCAAATTTAACAAAACAGATTATGAACAATACTTATAGCTAATAATTATGTGTATAGTGGGTACATAAAGGCGGTCTTACATATTGTGTATGTGGCATTTCCACCCGTCATATGGATGGTAACGAACCATTAACTCTGGTGATAATTTTCATTTGAAGAGCCATCTGTTTGTTTGCTATTCTAGCTTAGCCCGCTACCTGTTTGAAGCTATTTCTAAATCCTGTGGGTACTATACTATATATATGTAGTAGCTTATGAGTTTAATCTGCGTGTATATTTGGCATACATGTATACCAAAATATACCAAATATCATCCAAATCCGTTTAGCTGATTTATTTTGGGACTCAATTTGTTATCTAGATTTAAGGTCCGCTTGAATCAAATTATTTAAATATTGTAAGTGGAATGCGGACCCTTGTGTCTTATTTATGTTCTATTTAATTAACCTCATTTGTTATAAAAAAATATACATATCATAAGATAGCAAACAAGCAGATGGGTTTCCTGACGGAAAGAGTTAACCATCGCCTATAGACACCAAAGACGTTAATGGTGCGTTGCTATCTTGTGGTGAGGTCTAATGCCACGTGCATAAGTTTACCCGGCTACCTTGTCTTCCAAACCGGAACACGACAGTGACCAGCACTGACGCTATTGCGGCAGGAATAGGTAAGGGGGTGATACCAGACCCGGGCGAGCCAATGCAGAACTCTACCACCTACTTCCAACGATGGTTGTGATTCGCATAGCCAATAGGTCGCCTTTTACGACTTGCCTGGCAGAACGGTAGTTGGTCTATTCTTCAAAAGAGCCCGGGACCAACACGAGGAGGATAACATGCGATCTAGTTGATGTGTTGTTTGTTTAATAATAATAATGCTTATATAACTTTACGTTGAAATTTGCATGGAAATTACCACTTAGTCTATTGCTAGTATTTTTAAGAGCTATGAGATTATGTTTTATATTAAATATCTAATTTACGACCTGCGCCTCGAGTGAACCTTAACGAGTTCCGCCCGTTTCTGCAGCGTTATCATTATATCTGGCATGCTTGTTGAGGTAAATTCATTTCTGATGACTTACTTAAACCTGCCGAGGTTATTATTTTAGAAGTTACATATTTTTTCTTGTAACACTTTTAGGATGAAAAATTGGTTTGTTTTTCATCGACTTCCGCCAAACGATTCACAGATCGGCTGCATTTTTGTTTCTTAAGAACTCGATCTTTTGTTAACCGATTGAGAAGTATTCTATTTGGTCCGATATGAATTTGGTGTATATCTGATGTAAGGTACTAGGAGATGCAGGAGATCGGATGTCAAATATTGCAGTCTTGTCGTGTTTAAATTATATCTTTAAAAAAAGTGGTAATGTAGGATCGTTATTGTAGGACAGACAATTTCGATGTTGAATACAATTTGAAGACCCCGCTATCGTAAAGCTTTAGCAGTGACAGTTGCATGACAAAGGGTTATGAGGACTTAAAAGGTTGCTCGGTTACGATATTTATCCATCAGCTGCGTGACTGATTAAATCTGGGTAAATCGCTAGCAGGGAAATGTTGAAATTTTGTCAAATTCATATCATGCTTTATATTTTACCTCGTGGTGAGAACTGAGAATGTTCTGTAATACTATAATATTTTAAAAATACCAAAAATTACTGCCAGCTAGCAATTTAGAATCAGATTATGTGGTATTCGATCCTGGGTGGAACAGAATAATTAGGTTTCTTCATCTAAAATAAAAACTCAATAGCAGACTGGTCTTGTATGTGTTAACAACCCCTTGTCTAGAAAATCATGTCTCGATTATCGCAAATAACCACAGATAATCGTTAAACGAGCACCCTTTAAATAATAGACCATCTACCTGCCATTCTGCCAGGCAGTTCCTAATAGGCGAACGATTAGATATGCAAGTCACTACCATCGACTACTACTAGGTGGTGGAGTTCTACAGCTTGTAAAGTAGCCGGTAAACTTATGCAAGTGGCATTACCACCTCGCCAGACGGATAGCAAGACACCATTTACATCTTTGGTGTCTATAGGCGATGGCTGGTTTCTTCATCAGGAGAGCCATAGTTTGCAAGTTATGGGATTTAGAATGGAACAATTTCAATTCCAAAAAAAAAAGGGTTAAAGACTAAATTCGCAGTGAAATGTCACTGCGAATTTAGTCTTTAACCCTTTTTTTTTTGGAATTGAACCAAATGAATTTAAAAAAGGCATATTGATATTAAGTTTATAGTGGAATTTTGTTTAGAATAGAACAAAACGTATTTTGAAGAGGTTTTGGTACTAGGTTCATTGTAAATAAGATTAAGAATACACCAAAACTAGACGTATTCTGCGTAGATATCGATTATGCGGGAAATATGAATAAAAATATGTCGCGTGCCACTCGGGACTTTCTCCAAGTGTAATAATTTTCAAAATCGCTTCAGTTGTTCCAGAGATTACCTTCTACAAAATCAGAAACTTTTGTCTTTTAATATCGGTTATAATAATATTTATTTAAATTAGATGATGTTAGAAATAGATGTATTTGAAAAAAGTTAATTGATATGAGATTTTATCAATTAAACAAAGATAATTTATAAAAATATATTAATGATAAAATCATGGTTAAATGAGATTACATATAAAACGAAATATAACTAGCAAAAAGCAGAGCTTTGTAAGGGCTCGCAAAGTTATACTATCTAGTAATATTGTTAGGAAAGTATTTTTATGAGAATTACATCTTTTAATGTATAGACTTTATTCATAATTATCTAACCTAAAAAATCCAGCGTATGTTTACCCAAAACATTATATTCGCATCAAAGGCGTTGTCAGGCTTTAGTCTAGGGGGGCGCAGGAAAAATAAATAATAAAGTATTGTATCTCTCGCATTGTATATCTGTTTTGTTAACCTTTCACCTACCATTTTTTCTACATGTCCGAACCAACGGAGCATGCCCTTTCTCATCTTTACAACGACACTTTCTTTAAAGCATAACCTCTCTCTCACTTCAACATTACGAACCAAGTCCGTAAGAGTTACGCGACATATTTTTCATAGCTATTTGTTTCATCGACCGCGTTGATTATACTTTCATGCCCTACTAACATACCCAACTCTCACTTTCATACAATATCGTTGGGATAGGCACATGATTATGTAGAGCAAGATGGGCACCCTGACTTACAACGGGGCTTTTAAGTAATTTCTCTAACGCTCTATTCACTCTGTTCCCCGCACACATCCCTGCTCTATACGTAAAACCCCCTTGTGCCTAACACAACATTCCTTCGGACTTCTCTTGCATTCTCCTTTCAATGTTTTACTATACACCTTCGATGCTAAGCTGATCAAACTGATAGCCCTATAGCTATTCCAGTCTATACGTGAACCCTTGCCTTTATACAAGAGCCCGATAACCGCGCGCCGCCAGTCAAATATAAAGAAAAGTATTTTGTGATATAGTCTCTTAATAAGTTCAAAAATCATTAATATTTTTTTTTAAACCGGATGATCTTGCAAGCCATCCCTGAAACCGTGTTAAAAGGATACTGTTTTAATTTTTAAAACTTTAGAATTTGATTATTGATTTTGAATTTTCACCGGAAACCGTTTTTCGATCAGCCAGGCCGTATAAAACTGGTGAGAGATTTAAGGTGACGTATTTCGACGCGCGTCAATTCTATAGAAAATGGGTGGCGCGGTATGTTCTGAAACCGCTGGGAAACGTGTTAATTTTCGGATAAATAAATATAGGACATCAGCTGAAAACTAAAATTTAGCACATTCTTTTTTGTATTTACAACTAAAAATCACCATATAAAAATCATGTGGAAGATTAGAAATATTATTAACAAATTATTTGTTTTAGAGATTTTTTAGCCTGTTTTCGGAATTTTATATGATCAAGTAAAGTACATTCTATCATGTAATGAGTTAGCACATTCTTTAGATAATATCTTCAGCTATATCGTGTAATTTTTATAAAATTTTTATGTAACAATTAATACAAAAAAAACGTGATTTAACAAACCAGTTTTTTTCCGTTTGTTGCGATGCCTCGCCTTAATCACGTGCGCACATACAGATATATACAGACGTCATTGAAAAAATATAATCACGTTTCAAGAATCTCAAACAATGGAGATCTGATGAAAGCTCGATTTTTGAAAATCGCGGTTAATAATTATAATTTTAAAATCTTTTAAAAATATTTTTAAACATGTTATTTAAAATTGCTCTAATAATACTATACAAATATGAGGCAATTTAAACGCAGAAATCTTGCAAACAGTTGATTTCCCACTTCCAGTATCTCCGGTACTCTGCATCAGATCTTCGTCAAATAACCTAAGAAGTATCTCGGTACTCACTGAAACAAAAAAATCCTTATCGGTTCAGGCGTCTTCGAATAATCGGTGAACATACTTAAAACAAGATTCCGACTAAATAGGAACCTCCTCCTTTTTGGGTAGTGTACTGAAAATAGTGAGTAGCAAAAAATGTTTTTGGTACCTAATTGCTGGAAAAGTTGAAACCAAGTTTTTTTTTCACGGGACAAATTACACTTACTAATCTAACCCCAAAGTAGGCAAATTATTTGCTTGTGCTATGGGTGTTAGTCAACGATACTAATACAAAGAGGTACATATATAAATACAAGAATATCGTACCCGAGCCCCGTCGATTGCGTAGTCAGGGTCGCTAACCACTCGACCAACCGAGCGGTCAAAAGAGTGGAGTTGGTGCTACAGAATAGCAGCGCGAGGTAAAAATTGTCTCCAGAATTTCATAATTTTAAATCACAACTCACAAAACATCAAGATGGCAAGATTTAAATTTTAACATAATTTGTATTATTAGTTACAATTTGCTTACTTATTTTTTGTATCACTAATCTGGAAAAAGTGATGACTCAAAATTAGGAGGCGCCTACCCTCAATCGATTTTAACTCGTAAGTTTTATAATAGACTAGCTATGATGCCCGGCTTCGCTCGGGAGTTGATATGAGATTACGTGGTAGTTGAAATATAACAAATGTTATTTAAGACTTTATTGAAATTGAAATTTTAAATTTCGCGTCATTACTACACATGCTGCAATTGCTCGCAGCGCCATTTGAAATGCAACCCAAATAATCGTTGTTCTGAATGAAGTTCAAATGCTCGACAAAAGATGGCGCCATTACACTTAATTTCCAAGTTGAAGGGTTGGAAAAGCCCAAGGTATATCTTTAAAGACACGCCCTTTAGGTTAAAACGGGAACTTTCTTGTTCAGGGGGGGATAAAGGGCTATCACACTATATAAGTCCCTTTATCGTGCCGGGACTCCTTTTTAGGTTTTATCGGCACGCACATTTTATCAACTTAGTTTTATTATATACTAGCTATGATACCCAGCTTCGCTCGGGAGTTGATATGAGATTACGTGGTAGTTGAAACAAATGTAATTTAAGACTTCTTAGCAGCGCGAGGTAAAAATTGTCTCCAGAATTTCATAATTTTAAATCACAACTCACAAAACATCAAGATGGCAAGATTTAAATTTTAACATAATTTGTATTATTAGTTACAATTTGCTTACTTATTTTTTGTATCACTAATCTGGAAAAAGTGATGACTCAGAATTTGGAGGCGCCTACCCTCAATCGATTTTAACTCGTTAGTTTTATAATAGACTAGCTATGATGCCCGGCTTCGCTCGGGAGTTGATATGAGATTACGTGGTAGTTGAAATATAACGAATGTTATTTAAGACTTTATTGAAATTGAAATTTTAAATTTCGCGTCATTACTACACATGCTGCAATTGCTCGCAACGCCATTTGAAATGCAACCCATATAATCGTTGTTCGGAATGAAGTTCAAATACTCGACAACAGATGGCACCACTACACTTAATTTCCAAGTTGAAGGGTTGGAAAAGCCCAAGGTATATCTTTAAAGACACGCCCTTTAGGTTAAAACGGGAACTTTCTTGTTCAGGGGGGGATAAAGGGCTATCACACTATATAAGTCCCTTTATCGTGCCGGGACTCCTTTTTAAGTTTTATCGGCACGCACATTTTATCAACTTAGTTTTATTATTATTATATATAATGATATCGTTAGTAGTAATAAGATTTTAATACAAATTGTATCTTCAATTTTTTTTATGTCTGTAAAATGGTATTTTTATGGTCTAGACATGAATTTAAACTACTACGTCGAAGCACAAACCTAAAAGTCCGATAATTTTTCTGTAAAATGTACCACAAAAGTGCATAGATTGTCGCCTAGTGTAGGGCTCACTCGCTCGCCCGAAAAGTTTTCTGGTACTAAATAGGTATATAATATCAAAATTAAATTTAGAATAGAACAAAATATTTGTAAAAGGTTTATTTAAGGATGCTTAGTCTTTGTATACCTATGTGCTTAGTTTATATTAAATGGGTGACATTTAAACGACTTAGACAAGGCGAGAGGCAAAGAGAGAAATTAGTTATTGAATGACTCGGACATTTGCGATGTGAGCTCTTATTCAAATGTGCGTCACGTTTATTTAAGTACTTTTTATTTATAAGTGACTAGCGGCGTCCCTTGGTGCACTGAAATTTATTGAATTTTTTACGCACACACAAACACACACACACGCACACTCACATACACACACACACATATACACATACACACACACATACACACACACACACACACACATACACACACTCTAGCACATTTACACACATTACCTATTCCGTACTAGTATCACAACTACCTATTCCGCATTCCAAATTATTTTTTTACCACTTAGCGGTCTGTGTAATATTAATAACTGTACATACTTACTATTAATGAATAAGATTTTAAAATTATAAACAAGTTTATAAAAGAATTAACAAAAAACAAAAACCTAATCCAGTGCCGTCAACCGCGTTTCAATCGGTCAAGTCGTTCAAAAGTTTTGAGATGTTTACATATACAAATATATACAAACATTTACGTCATCGTAAAAATAGAAAAGCACATTTTGGGAAATACGATTATTGGTCATCACTGATCAGATGAAAACTCTATTTCAAAGTAAAACGATATATTCCTTTAGCGGGAAGTAAAAAAGTTTGTAATTTGTATCCTATGTGAAATGTAGTCTGTGTTTTTTTGGGTCAATTCTCCGGACTATGTATTTATTATTATTTATGACATCTGGCACATTTTATTGTTTCTTTAGTGCTCGAACTCAACAAATGTATTATCGTCAAAATAACAAGAACGATAATGTGTGGTAAACATGGAAATAAAACCTTACAACAATATAGCGAACAATAAAGTTGAAATGAAAGCAATAACTGCTAGTTCCTTTTTCAATAGTAAACTTGCAAAGGATTGCCGACTACCGTTTATTCGTGTTCATAGTTCACATTATAAATTACTAGCTGTGCCCCGCAGCCCGCTGCGTTTTAAAAGTTTTATTGACTCACACGGGAACAACTAATTTTTCCGGAATAACAGTATTCTATGTCCTATTCCAAACTTGTAATCTACCTGTGTGCCAACTGCCAAATTTCTTCCAAATTGAAACAACATTTTTTGCGTAACATACAGACTTTTATATTTATAATACTGTTACGTGCTTCGAGTTCGTAATTGTGCAATAAAACACCACTTATATTAAAACCGTGTATTTACGACACAAATATACAAAACACCACAATGACATATGTAAGTACAATATAACACTAATAACGCTCACTATACTAACACTATAATTAACCGACTACACAGAATCACAAAATAAAACACTTCTCATGTTTACTGTACTATATCACTATACACTGATCGTCTCAAGCATCGCTGCCCAATCTTATATATAAAAATCAATTGCTGTTCGTTAGTCTCGCTAAAACTCGAGAACGGCCAAACCGATTTGGCTAATTTTGGTTTTGAATTAATTGTTGAACTCCAGGGAAGATTTAAAAGATGAGAAAATATAGAAAGAAAAAGAATAGTTAAAAAGGCAGAACAACGTTTGCCGGGTCAGCTAGTCGTTGTATAAAAACTGCACTCTATTCGCCAACACATCCCTATTTATACCCAAGGTAAAGTTCGACTGCAATCCCGAATCTTCCGAAATCTACGCGTAAACAATGCTAATCGTAAACAAGTTACTGTATAGTCTATTTTCACCCTTAAGCCCTAAGCTATAAGGTCAATTATGGCATAACTATTCGGGTAACGGCGGCGATTGTTTATCAATAGAATTAGCTATCTCTTTCTTTTATTTCTAGATCTCTCCAAATCTTCACGTTTCTAGATTGAATAATCTAGAATCAACAATACGTATTTTTTCTCATGTCATCGCGGATCTCCTTTGAAGAAGATACTATTTGCCATAATGCCAGGCTGTTTAAAGGGCGAACGATTGGGTAAGCGGGTTTTTCCCAGTGTGCTAAAATTCTCCAACTTCTCGCCCAGTCTTGGTATCACCGCTTTACCTGTAACAGCCACAATAGCGTAAATGCTTGTCATTAGTTTTCCGGTTTTAAGAGTAAGGTAACCCATAAATACGCCCTGTGATCGAAATTCGATAATTAGACTAAACAATAAAAACCTCTTTTACGTTCGACAGCGTACCTACTTTAGAAGTAAAGAAATATTATACATATTGTGTGTGTGTGTATTTTCATAAATGTCACATGAATATAGCGTGTGCAAAGTTTATTTTAAATAATTTAATATATTTTTAATGCATATTATTTAAACATGTTAGGTTTCTGTAGTCCTCTGCAAAGTAAACTATTAACTGTGCCAAATTTCATACTCTACCGTTCGCATTATTGTTATAAGAAGGGGTACAAAGTATTTGCTTCACGTGTTAATATGTAAATGAATTAAGATGCTGTAGCATTGGAAAGCATCCCTAGATTTACTCAGCTGTCTCTCTTATTATCTTAGCTAGCTATCTACCATGTAAAATCATTCTTATTTTGACCTCAGAAGTGATATGTTTTTGTTATCGTTAACGATAATGAAGACATTCATGTCAGAGAGGGACAAAGAATTTATTTCCTTGTAATAAGACATCAGTCTAGCACGCCTTAGGACTCAATGTCTGAACATATAATAAAATAATAGGAATTAAGCATTAGTTTTTGTAGTACCTAAGGAACAAAATTTCCATAACATAAGTTTTCGCTACGTTTGCGACGTACCCTCATTGGGTAGATTATATATAAACACAGTAGCTACTTAGTTTACGTTCGAATTCGACTTTTTGAACCGACTACACAACGCAGAGTGTAATAGTTATGTGTTTTATACACGCCTAAGAAAGAGAATACTGAAGACTAACAGAAGTCAATGTTCCATACAAGTAATATTTGAGCATAGCACACATAGGCACCTCTCACGGACGCGATATCTTGGACTGGTGCGGAATAAAACTGTCCCGAGCCACTCCGAGATTTGTCGTGTCCGTGAGAGGTTTCTATGTGTGTTGCTCAAATATTACATGTATGTAGATTGACTTCTGTTAGTTTCCAGTATTCTGTGCCTAAGATAAGCACGTTAAGCTATCAGTCGTGTTATAGTTATCAGATCGGTAAAATGCAGTAAAGGGTATCACCATCCACTACGATAGTGATGTGGCTACGTTATCATTACGTCCGTCCTGGCGAATATTCACGTTTTTGAGATATGTGTGGTCAGTTACTTCGCTAAATCGCAAATCTACGGATATCTGCCCCCCCCCCCCCCCTCCCCAATTCACGTAATTGATTTAATGCGCTTAGGACTCTCAAACACATAAACACGATAGAATGTCGACGTGCTACGACACGGTATAATCTATACATATCATAAAATCGTAGAAATATCAAAACTGTACATTGAATATTTTTTTAAAAGAATACTTGGGGCGTGATCTACAATCGATATCGAAGCTAAAAATATAGTTTTTAGAATTTTTGTCTGTTTGTCTGTATATATGTCCGGGGTAAACTCAAAAAGTACTGCATGGATTTACTTCAAATTTTGCATGAATACTACTAATAGGTCGGGTCAACATATAGGCTATATATTATCACGCTATCATCTACAGGGGAGGAGCAGTGCGGAGTAAACGAAGTCCGCGCGGACGAAGTCGCAGGCAACAGCTAGTATGTAATAAGAAAATGTGTAAGAGTCTTAAGCGCTTTGACTCAATTGCCGTTTAATTAGGTGAATTAGGCCCCTGTGAGTTTTCTACCGCGGCTAAGTTCATTTCGCTTTAGCATCGGCGTGCAAAACAAGTTGAAGTGAGATAGCCTGTCGACGGAGTAGATGTGGCCATTAACTTTGCAGTAGCACAACTACGAAGATTTATCCTGACGGGACACCACGATCCTTCGGGCTTTGAACGACAATCCCCGGCATAAAAAACATATCAACGAATGGAGTTAAACTGAAACATCTACTGACGTTCGATTCGTTTTGTTAAGATTTTATATATATATATATATATATATATATATATATATATATATATATATATATATATATATATATATATATATATATATATATATATATATATATATATATAATATACATATTGTGTATGTAAGAAAATCACCGTAAAGTTATTTTTTATTTAGTGCACTATTTCGTATAGATAAGAAGTATCTAGAATGTTTGCGATGAAACATTGTTATTTGTGAACGGAAATGAATCACATACTTAATTTGAATTCGCATTTACTTTAAAACGTTTAATTACAAAACTGATAATAGTTAATAGCGCCAAACTATGTTTCTAGCAATGGGTTAAATCGCCTTTTACATAAAAAAAATATTTAAAGATGAGACCATGGATTAAGACTTTCAAGACAATTTCTTAGTTTGTCAGTGTAACTTGCATTTACACACAAAAATAGTTACACTACTTACCGATGAAATAAAATTACTTCAAGGGTAACTTTAAACCTTGTTATTTCAATCGGTACGATAAAACTGTACAACATGGTTTATTTCTATTTTTTCACGATATAATAATACATTTGTGTATGACATTTTTGAAGTGATAGGAGCGTTTGCTCATATGCGCGGCGGCGACACGTTGACACTCTTATCTTTATTCGGTACCTAAAGCAAATTAGTTAAAAAAAATAATTTAAATTCTGACCTGAAAAATTTGGCTGCGACCTGATTCCAAAACAAAATCTTACTTCTAGCGCAATCGGGTAAAAATGTTATGCCCTATATCACTCTCACAGCTTAAAGTTTAGACGAATGACAGCGTCTGCTGGTCCGTACCACTGATAAAGAACTTAGCGGTAGAACCAGCGTGCCAATTAGTCAAAGTGACGTTATAATTGTGGAGGCTGATGGCGTCACACAAGGATGTGAAGGGATGTGTATATAGTGTTTACAAGATAAATAATAGTAATATCGCGATTTAGGATTTTACTTCGAATTGTAGATTGCTTTAACCACTATAACTTCTGTAAAGCTTAAAATCATCAAGCCGTTTATGGCAACATAGCGTGCCAAAGACACATACACTCGAAAAACATAACCCTCCTTTTAGCGCAGTCGGGTAAATACCCATTCTAAAACAAACACATTAGATGCTATTTTTAGAAATCTGGCTTGCGGAAGGTTGAATATAGTTCAAATCTTACTCGATTCGCCTGAAATGGGGGACTATACGAGGCGCAGGCGGAGTCGATGACCGAGTATTGATCCTGGCGAAGTGGGCCGCGACCCGTTTCCCGTTGCATACAAACGGGTAGGGCTGCACCGGACGTCTCGACAGACATTCACATCTTACAAACTACAGCGGAGACCGGTTTTATTTGTGAACCCAAACGCTAGTTTTAAAGCTTGCGAGTATTATTTCGTCTGTCGTACATGAATAATTGACTATCAAAAACAAGTGTCTTGAATGTATATTTTTTGTGTTATTGGTACTCATAAAAACAAAAAATATTAAACATCTTTGGTGTTGTTTTGTTTTTACGAGTTAGATGGTTCTTTTTCCATTAAGGGAATCATCTGGTTTCTAGGAATGTAAAAATTAACATCCAAAATCATGTTTCTAGAAAGCTTAATTAAATCTCCACTGAAATTATTATAAAATTTGGTTAAAGGTGAAGCCAAACTTTTCTGTGTATGTTTTTTTATTCTTGTTTATTTTTACAAAAAGCTTGATAAAATTTATATGAGACCTTTAAAGTTTCTGTATTCTAGTTAATTTTACAAAAAATCTTTGAAAAGAGAAAGATAGTTTCCTTTATCTAAGCAAAAAACACGATAAAATTTATATGAGACCTGATTCAAAGGTACTACACACACTAATCAAAATCGATTCATAATTAATTCGTAGAGAGTAATCAAGTAACAATAACAAAAGAAACATCGAAATGAGAATCTTCTTTTTTGTGCCTTTAAAAAAATATAACCTCCTTTGGCCCTAATTGAAACAAGCGATGCTATCGATAACGTCATCACAAGATTCAGTCATCGCAACGGCAATTTGTGTCTGCGACTCTAATTGTAACTTGAGTGGTGATAATTAATTGGAAGTATTTTATCATAGAGCACTACGGCCAAAGCAAAAGAATATGATTTAGCAATTATTTCCCAGTTTTAGTTCGGCTACTTTTTGAAGAACAGAGCAGCTCTCTTGCAGCAGTGTTCATGTCAGGCCAATTGTAAAAGGCGGATAATTGGCCACACATGTCACAACCATCGTGACAACATGGCGATGGAGTTCTGACTTCTTCCACTCATCACCTGGGTTTAGTAGAGGGGTCGGCAACCTGCGGCTTTTTTTATATATCATAAGATAGTAAAGAAGCAGATGGGTCTCCTGATGGAAAGAGTCAACCATCGCCTATAGACACCAAAGATGTTAATGGTGCGTTGCTATCTTGTGGCAAGATCTAATGCCACATGCATAAGTTTACCGGCTACCTTACACTCCAAACCGGAACACGACAGCGACAAGCACTGACGCTATTGCGGCAGGAATAGGTAAGGCGGTGGTACCAGACCCGGCCGAGACAATGCAGAACTCTACCATAGTAGCCACGATGGTAGTGACTCGCATAGCCAATCGGCCGCCTTTTACGATCTGTCTGGCAGAACGGCAGTTGGTCTATTCTTCAAAGGAGCCCGGACCCAACGCGGGAAAAGCTCTGGATGTGAAGCTGCGGCTATTTAGTTCCATACGCAAATATTATTTATTTTATAAAAAAAAAACATTTAAAAATTGTTTTGAACCGACTGACGAAGATAAGGCACCATTTCTATCTCTCTTTTTTATTGTAATCGCTTCCTACGTTAGTGCTTGTCATTTTCGTGTTATCGTTTGGGGATAAGATAAAGTCAACTTACGTATGTGACATTACACAACGAACGACTAACGTCTTCGGTATTTATATGACGATGGCTATCTCTTTCCATAAGGAGAGCCATCAGCTGGTTTGATATGTTATAAAAAAAAACTTTTGCGTTTATAGCGCTTACCTTCCAGAAGGATGGCAGGTACACAGCGACGAAATTGCTCGAAGAAAAGTTATGGCAATTTAATATTACTAAAATTTTGCAATAAATTACACTGAACAAAATGATTGGGGCACGTGAAATAAACATTAGTCGCAATCAACTAATTACTTATCTTTTATATGCCAAAGGTTAGCTGGAATAAAACAACGCCCTAGGGCTTTAAGTATGACCTTGGTACATTTTTTTTGTACATTACTATAAATAACTACAATAAAGCACACTATATTTAATTAACGAATTGCCTCGTCGGTTTTGTGGTATAGCAGTTCGTTCAGTGAGTTACCCTGGGCTCCAATCCTTAGAATATACCGGTTGACTGGCAAAAGAATGTACATATTGTAGAACACGATGGTTAATAGTCATATGTAACCAATAAAAATATAATAATAAATTATGCATATGGCATTAGACCTCGCCACAAGATAGCAACGCACCATTAACATCTTTGGTGTCTATAGGCGATGGTTGACTCTTTCCATCAGGAGACCCATCTGCTTGTTTGCTATCTTATGTTAACTTCATAGTAAACCTCAACGAAATTAGTTTTGTAATATTCAAAAAGTATGGTCATCGTGCGGGCAACAGGCGCGCGCCTAGACTTATACATACTGCGGTGGCAAATGACTATTTATTTGTAAATAATAAATTTCGATATCTATGCACGGATGCCCGTACTCAACATTTTTATTGGTGAGTTAGATCACGAATCTGTGGTCAAGTGGTCGAGTATCGGCGATGACCACATGTCGACATCCCGAATTCGATTCCCGGGTCGGGCTATTCAAAAATGGGTCTTTTTAGCTTTCTGATAAAAAGATCGTTGCCCGGGATTGGAAAGTGGCCGGTTGGCGATAGGCTAGCCACCTTTCACATTGTGGGATTAAATATCTTCGGATATTCGTGGGTTCACCGGTTGTACCTCCGCCTACTACTTCGAGAATACGGGCGTGAAGATACTTTTTAATTGGGTCAAAATTTAAAAGTATCAAAATCGAGTACTGATTACCCTCTTTTAGTATCTATAATCTTGTACCAGTCAACCTGTATACCTAGTAGATCTCTCCTGTTGATCCGGGTCTGTTTGTGAACAAAAGATCAACATCTTATTTTAAGATTTCTTGTAAAAGGAGAGAGAAGGCTGACAAGTGTCACCAACGTCGTGTATACGAACTAGGTGGTAGAGTTCGGCAACGTCTCGACCGGGTTTTAGTACCACCGCCTTACTTATTCCTGTCTCGATAGCGTTTGTGCTTATTTGGAGGGTAAGGTAGCCGGTAATAATAATAATATCGCTGGACAAATTACACAAATCGACCTAACACAAATTAAGCAAATTATATGCTTATGTTATGGGTGTTAGTCTACGATAATAATACTCGTACATAGAAATACATAATAAATACGGTTACATACGTAATAAACACCCGAACCCTGAAATCCAAACATCTATGCTCATCACACAAATGTTTCCCTTGTCGGAAATCGAACCCGAGCCCCATCAATTCGTAGTTAGTTTCGCTAACCACTCGACCAACGGGGCGGTCAAAGCCCAGTAGGCAGGTCATAAAAGGCAACCGATTGGATATACGTGTCGCTACCAAGTTGATTACTAGGTGTTAGAGCTTTGCAACGTCTCGCCCTGGTATTTGGTACCAACGCCTTACATTTGCATTTCTCACTAAATGAAAAAAAAGTGAAAAATGAAACTTGTTAATTTCTAACAATTTTTACCAACGAGTGACATTGATCACATATTGGTAAAAATTATGTAACCTAGGTACTAACATAGTTATTAAGAAATAATGCTAGCATTATATGGATGAAATAAAATTTAATTAATTAAGTCAATGCTTGTTATTGTAGTGTCCGGTTTTAAGGGTAGGGTAGCCGGTAAACTTATGCATGTAGCATTGCAACCCCGCCGCGCCGCGCCGCCCGGATAGCAACGTACCATTAATATTTTGGCATCTATAGTCGATAATTATCTCTGTCCATCAGGAGAACCATTTACTTGCTTGCTTGCTATAAGTTGCTGTCCTATGACAAAAAAATGTAAATTACAAGTTACATCCATAGGATTTACAAATAATAAATCACACAGCGTGGTGGGCGTATCTATATTGTGATATGTATGAAACAGTAGGTGGACTGTATTAGGTTTTCACGATAAATGTTAGAGAGTTGCACCTACGCAGTCTATGTGGGATGAACTGACGTTGTGAAAGTAGACTTGTGCTACCCCCCTGCCGACTTTACATTCACTTTTCACTGCTGGAGTGTTTTTATAACATCTTAACTGCCCTTAATTCAAGGAACATTCAAAAAATTGTTATTTTTTGGTTTTCTATATTTTGTAATATATGTTATGTATAGTCACAGTAAAAATAGGTTCGTCACCTTAAAATCTAGTTTCGCTTGCACTACTGTACGAATCAATCATGCCAACATAATAGTACAAAAAACAGTTCTACTAACATTAAATAAATGTGACGTTTTCTACCAAATAAAGTTTATCTCAATTGAATAGATTTTACTTTTATTGCTAATTTGAAAATTATTCGAGGCCAGTCAAAATTATGTCAGCTTTTTGTGCAGCGTTGAGAATAGGGCGGCGCACAGTATTTCGCCTAGAACATGCTAGGTGGACAAAATTCATGTTATCATTTCCAGGAAATCTTAATTGCAAAACGTAAACAACACCCCTAATCTCCAGATTCCAAGAATCGGTTGTTTGTCAAATGATTAACTGATAAGGAATAGTGGTTAGAAGTCAGGTATTGAGTTTAATGAAATCGTTACAGTCAATCAGTTGCAGTTTAGTGACACTTTCGTACACATCCATAGTGGCTTATAGTTAATATTTTGAGTGTTTGTGATGGATATCAACACGGAGGGTAAGTCCTATTATTTAAAAAACCTTTTTTAAAATCTGAATCTGTTCAAATGAATTTTAGGTATAATTTTAACATAGCTTATATATTTTAACGTATTTTTTTTATGAAAGAATAGTTTTAAAGAGTTAATTTTGCAGACATTCACCTTTATCCGGGCTAGTTCTTTGATATATCATAGGAAATACTTTATTCTTCATAAAAATACACAAATTGTTTAGCACACTTCAGTACAACATATTCTTTTCTTTTTTTTTTCAGAACGCTTATACTCTATTTCTAGGGTAGAATTTTTTGAAGAGTGGTTGAAACCCACAAAAAATGAAAAGAACTCGGGTATATATGAGTACCTTTCTTCAAAATTTCACTTTGGTAACATTACTGAATGTAGCCAAAAAGAAATAAAGTTGAAGATATCCAACTTTTCCAATAAAATTGGTGTCAAATGGTTGGCTTCAGGAAAATCGAAGGAGCGTTTTTTAATTAAAAATAAGACCTGGCTGGATGAAGAAGATATACAGTTTACTGTGAGTTCTTTTGAGCCACAACCATCAACTTCGAGTGAGGCTGTGATTTCAGCAGGAAGGCCTCGCAAAGAATTCGAAGAATCCTCGTTTAAAACCAAAAAACGTCGAGTCGTGGATCTCGTAGAATCGCGAAGTGTCAGTGAATTGGTGACAGCTGCCGAAATTGCTGCGCGTTCAGCAGGACAACGGAAAATTGCCAGCGTAATTAGAGACATTAGTGAAAGCTCAGTTATTAATGTTAAGTCTAAGGATACCAGTAATGTTAATCCTAGGCAGTTAAGTAGTGACGAAGCGTTAGCTTACTATATAGATTCTAAGTCAACAACACATGCGTACAAACAAACAAGAAAGTGGTCTATGAAGGCAGGACATAATGTGTTTCCATCATATTATAGTTTGACAAAATCTAAACAGGCCTGTTATCCTGCACAGGAGCACATTGCTGTAACAGAAACACGTGCTGAAATAAATTTGCAAGCATTATTAAACAAAACAGTGGAACGTTTAGTATTAGCACAGCATGAAGTTATCAGCAGTGTCCTCGCAACAAGTTCGTCTTTTACACTTGTAAGTAAATGGGGATGTGATGGAAGTTCTGGGCACAGCACATACAAACAGAGATTTGAGAACACTGAAGATACGGACGAATTTCTTTTCGTATTTTCTTTAGTTCCCCTTAGATTATATGATGGGGCCAAAATTGTTTGGCAAAATCCTCGGTCTTCATCAACATTGTATTGTCGCCCAATCAAATTAATATTTGCTAAAGAAACGAATGACTTCACGTTAACGGAGACAAATAGATTGTTGGAAGAAGTTAACGCTCTTCTTCCAACACGTATCGACTTTGGTGATTCTCAAATCTCTGTGAAACACGAACTTTTGCTGACAATGACAGACGGAAAGGTATGCAACGCTTTAACGGAAACTCGTTCAACTCAAAAGTGTTTCATCTGTGGCGCCACCCCCAAGACGATGAATGATGAACCCGCGAACTTCAACAGCAACCAAGATCATTTTGGCTTTGGTTTATCTACACTTCATGCTTGGATTCGTTGCTTCGAATGCCTTTTACATATCAGCTACAAGTTGAATATTAAGAAATGGCAGGCTAGAAGCAACGAAGACAAAGCAGATATCAAGGTTCGTTCCGACGAAATTAAGTTAAAATTTAAGAACGAGATGGGACTTATTGTAGATAAACCAAAGCCAGGATTTGGTTCTTCAAACGATGGAAACACGGCTCGTCGGTTTTTTAAGAATGCTGAGATGAGTGCTCAGATCACGGGATTGGATGTTGAAATCATCAAACAGTTCGATGTAATATTGAGGACTTTGTCTTCTGGATTCGAGATAAACTTAGTTGAATTTAATAAATTTTGTCTTGAAACCAGAAGACATTATCTAAGTCTCTATTCGTGGTACTGTATGCCTGCTACTGTACATAAAATATTAATTCATAGTACAGAGGTCATCAAAGCTGCATTGCTTCCAATTGGGCAGCTTTCCGAAGAGGCTCAGGAAGCACGTAATAAAGATTGCCGCAGATTTAGGGAGTACAACACCCGCAAGTGCTCGCGTGTTGCCACGAACAGAGACTTGCTGTCAATGTTGGTTATAACATCTGATCCCTTGATCAATAGCCTTCGAGAGATTCCCCAAAAAAAGCCGGAAAAAATATGTTCAGAGGTTTTAAAGTTAATTTTAAGCCCTAGTATAGTAGAATCAAGACTGGAAACGTCATCATATTATCGCACAGTTCCACAAAATGATGACGATTACACAGTAAACGATTCATCAGAAGACTCTGATGATGATTATTAGGTTACGTTATGAAATATTATCTTTGCTGCTTAGTTTTAGTTTTCATGCATATATTTTCTTTTATTGTAAATAAACCTATGATTGTTTTGTTACTATTTGTAATTTTATGTATTTAGATTTATATTGTACATACCTCTTGATACTTATTCGATCTGAACTGCATGCAATTTACAGCATTCATAGTACTCGCTAAGTTAATTGTTGCTCATATATTATTTTTGAAAATATTTTTTTGCTATCATAATTTTTTTCGTTTTTTATTACAAAAACATGACTACCCATATTTGAAATAAGTAAGAGCATCGTTATATAACATAAAATAATATTGTCCACCTAGCATGTTCCACGCGATACACTGTGCGGCGGCCAGGATTATTGTTACAGTGATCTACGAGTGCACCTTCTGCACCTTCTTCACCGTGTCTCCTTATCCAGAATCTCACACTATGCCTGACATTCAGACGACGTGATATCTCAGTGATGTTGTAGCCAGCTTCATGTTCGGCAATTATTGCTGCTCGTTCTTCAATTCTTAAAGGTCTCGGCATTATTATGACATTACGAAAATAAAGGATATTATATTTATGGAAAATATATTTTGCAATAAAATATTGAATAACACTAGAAATCTAGAAATAACAACGGTGACATTAACCATGACAATAGTTTTATCATATATATTAATGGCAGGTGAAATCAATAAAAAGGTTTTAATTAAAAAAACATTAGCATTTCTTTAGATAATTATCATTTACACAAGATAAAATAAGGAAATAGTGTTGATGCAAGCAAGTCTGAACCATGTTATTGAGCAGTTAAGCATAATTTTCTATGCAACAGTCTATTGTGTGATACATTTTCAAAAGATCATATGTGTTCGTAGCTTGTTAAATGAATCAATTTGAAAACTGACGAAACTATTCGTACCGCTACTGTACAAATCTTTGTTTATTTGTAATTACTAAACGAATCAATTGATTCTGATAAATTATCGTCGTTAAATCTTCGTGCAAGAGTCGCTGGGTAAACATAAGTTAGAAAATTGTGTATCCAAACAAAAGTTAGAAAAAGCTATATCCAAAATTCGAGATAATGTATATCCAAACAAAAGTTAGAAAAATCTATATCCAAAAATGCGAGAAAATGTGTATTCAAACAAAAGTTAGAAAAATCTAAATCCAAAATGCAAGATAATGTATATCCAAACAAAAGTTAGAAAAATCTATATACAAAAATGCGAGAAAATATGTATCCAAACAAAAGTTAGAAAAATCTGTATCCAAAAATGACAGTCTGTTTGCTTGTCTGTAAACTTTCAAGTTTAAACTTTCTTGTCTTTGGGGTTAGAACAAATTAGTGTAATATTTTGTCCACTAGATAATATTACTATTTAACATATTCATGTATTTGTTTATTAGTAAGACGTGCCATCAAATTTTTACACTAGCTGACCCGGCAAACGTTGTTCTGCCTTTTTAACTTTTTTCTATATTTTCTCACCTTTACGCTTTCCCTGGACTTCAACCCAAAATTAGCCAAATCGGTTCAGCCGTTCCAGTGTTTTAGCGAGACTAACGAACAGCAGGTGAAATTGTCAAAAGCCGTTACATTGTAATCTACCTAGGGATTTTATAATTTGGTTAGGTTAGGTTAGCAGATAAATTATAATATCACTTAGGTAGATTATAATCTAACGGTATTGACAATTTCACTGCGACATATATATATATATATATATATATATATATATATATATATATATATATATATATATATATATATATATATATATAAACATAAGTATATTCATGCCCGTGTCCACGAAGGATTAGGCAGAGGTTACAACATTTTTTTTTTAATTGCCCGACCTGGGAATCGAAGCCGAGAGACCCCATGTGGTCAATGCCAACGCTGGACCACAAGACCAGAAACTGAGGCGATATTAAAACAAGACCGTATGAAAACTAGGATTTCGTTCTTGTGTTCTAATTTCCGGTAAATTTTTCATTCCCGATCCCGGGAAATATGCGCCCGAGATCCCGGGAATGTCGGCAATTTAAATTACGTTTAAAAAGTTAAAATACCTGTTTCATGAATGGCGTTTTATATTAAAACAAGCAAATATCAATGACACAATGTAAATTGTAGTAGAGCGAATAAAAACACGGAGAGCGAATGTTCCTTTTCCATAGCAGAAAAATTTCATGAACAAATTTCGCAGTAGACTGTGATAAGTTTTTAAATGCTTTGGCTTTTCTAAGAGTACTGTTTTGTAATGAGGATAAAAAATTATATCTAAAAACTATAAATTCAAATGTAAAGCTAAGTAAGTTATTAATTAATTTAAAATTCGAATTAAGAATTTCAAATCCTCTTGATTATAAAAGTGTTTTCTGATTGAAAAGATACTGTTATGGTATGATAAAAAAATTAAGACTTAGGAATAATAAAAATTATACTTTTTAAATGACTTGTTGTATTTTACTAAAAACTTACTTATTTAAAAAATAAACAAAATTTCCCGATCCCGGGAATTCCCGTGAATTATAGATATTTTTCCCATGTCCCGGGAATGTAATAAACCCGGGAATTCCGAAAATCTAATGAAAACACATCTAGGTATGTACAGCTATATAAAATTATAAGCACATAATATGTTAGACATATAAATTATTGGCGATGTTAACACTGTATATGAAGGAAAAAGTAGTAAAACGTTTATGTATATAAACAAACAAAAGAGGAATTTACTATACATCGTCATGCTATTTCTTACTTTTGATCGAAACTGGACAAACGGGTATTGAAATATATCAATCTCGTCTGATATATTATTGTAAGCAGCTTTCACTTAATTAATGACAAAATATTTTAAGTCAAGAAGTGCCTTTTCTTTGAAATTTGGATCCACATTTTTTTCAAAAATGAACCCCTGAAATAGGATATGAAAGTGTGTGTGAAAGATTATATTGGTGACGCTTATTCTACTTGCGGGCGAAGCTTCACTAGGTAGTCATATAAAAATTTCACCACAAAGCTTTTTCAATCACCTCTGTGGTCTAGTGGTTTAAAAACAACGGTGCTTGGCATTGGATGAGCAATTAATCTGTTTTTAACATAATTTTTACAAGCAAATCATCTGTTAAACACAGATTAATTACTCGTTAAAATTAATTTGCGTTTCGGAAACCGGCGGTATGTAACTTTGGCTAATCTTGGGTGCTCTGGTCGTACCCTCTGCGCACTTCTTCGGAGATGCGGGCGTAAAGATACTTTGCATGAATTATGTGTACTTAAAATAAAAATATGTATATCTAGCATGAGGAATGTTCGAAATGCTTTGTTTTATCTATTAGACTAGCACATTTACTGTAATGTCTACGCTCGATAAAATTTTATCAGTTCGATAAAATACTTTTAGGTTTCAATCGTTTTCCATTTAATTCTTTTTATCTTGACCGATTTATATCTATAACGTTCTTATTTCTGAAAATCTTTGAGGTGTTTCGATGACAACGTTTTATCTTTTTATGACATAAATTTTATTTGTTATGTAAGATTTCTGCTTGTAGAAGTTCCTTCTTAATAAAATGTAACTAGGTATATTGAGTTTGCTGTAACACAACGTATACTATGTTAACAGTACACTTATGCATGTAGCATGGCAACGCAGGTGCACTATTAACATCTTTGGTGTCTATAAGCGTGACCATTGCTCTCATGTCTTTCCACCAAGGAGAGCCATCTACTTGTTTTCTATACGGTGGTAATAGGTATGTACAAACAATATACTTAATAGGAAGGGTTATAATTGATTTTGAAAGAAAGAATATGTCTCAATATAAGAATAAATATATTTTTTCAGAACAGTTCCTTTTTTCTTTTTTGGTACCTTCACATACAGAAGTATGTGAAGGTACTAAAACAGGTGTGTTCGTATTTTTCCATTAACTTTAATTTATTTTAAACACCCGTATTTAACAATTTTGCTAAATATGTATCAGGTTTTATTTTCGATTTTTTTAACCTTTGAAGTGATGACGCCATAAAGAATATTGCTAGTCTAGCTAACAATTTTTAATGGCGTTAATTCGTGTTACTATTATGAATACATTCTTGTATACTTACACTAAATTTTAAATGATTGAAATAAATAATTAGTTATGTAATCTCACTTATATTAGGAGGTTCTCTCTTCTAAACAAAATTGTTCTCTCTCTCTCTCTCTCTCTCTCTCTCTCTCTCTCTCTATATATATATATATATATATATATATACATATACATATAATAAAATCGTAGGAAAGTCAAAACTGTACATTATTTAATTGAATATTTTTTAAAAGAATACTTGGGGCGTGATGTACAATCGATATCGAAGCCAAAAATACAATTTTTAGAATTTTTGTCTGTTTGTCTGTATGTATGTCCGGGGAAAACGCAAAAAGTACTGCATGGATTTACTTCAAATTTTGCATGAATATTACTAACAGGTCGGGTTAACATATAGGCTACATATTATCACGATATCACCTACAGGGGAGGAGCAGTGCGGAGTAAACGAAGTCGCAGTCGTTGTGAGAGTTCTTTTTTAATATCATAAGATAACAAATATGATATTAAAAAAAGAACTCTCACAAATATAGTTATTAATTAAATGTTATTTTCTTCGATTATAATTAGTTTTACATTATATTCTTCTGATTTTATCTGACCCGAAATAACACAGCGACACAAAAGATCTGGAATTTCTTACCTGTGTTGATGTAGGTGGTAAAAATATTTTTAAAGGCGTTTGTATTCGGTTCGGTATTGTGGCAATGACAAGCTATTCCAACTAGCGCACAACGAAATGCAACAATTGCTTTTGTAGTATTTAATTTCCAATTGTATATCCTGGAACTTATACCTACTAACCTAGTGTAGAAGAAAGCTAGTGTATACATTTATAAACTATACGTTGGTCCGGAAGTACCATCTGCGATTCCCCGTGCTGGTCCCGGGCTTTTCCCCGTGTTGGTCCCGGGCTTCTTTGAAGAATAGGCCAACTGCCTTTCTGCCAGGTACGTCGTAAAAGGCGACCGATTGGCTATACGAGTTACTACCATCGTGGCTACTAGGTGTTAGAGATACTCTTTCCATAAGGAGTCCCATCTGCTTGATTGCTATCTTATGATATTAAAAAAGGCAGTTTGTAAGAGGTGAACGATTGCCTTACGAGTTACTACCATCATCGGAAGTTCTAGAAGACTAGAGTACTGTAACGTCCCGCCCAGATATATATAGTATCATATCGGCTTACCTATCCCTGCCGCAATGACGTCAATGCTTGTCGTTTTCCAGTTTGGGAGTATGGTAGATGGTCAACTTATGCATGTGGCATAATCATCCCGCCACGACCCGGGAATCGAACCTAGGACCTCATGTGGTTAACACCAACACCGGACCACTCGAACACAGAGGCGACTAAATACATGTTATGTAACTATGTATTATAATAAAAGTAATTTCAGTAATTAAACCCACTTCAAATATCTGTTTTTTTTAACTATAGGTACCCATATCTCAAGAACTACTAAACCGATTTTAATTCAACTTGGACTGTTCCTTAAGTTGTAATATATGTGATTTAAATCAAAAAGAATAATCTTGATTTGGCTTTTGGTTACCGAGTAATTCGTGGACAAATGTAGAAACATACATACAAATACGAAATATAGGAACGTGTTTCGACGCCTAAATAGATCATCGCACTCAAATATTATCCCATTCCAAAAAAATTATTACAAACATATAATATTATTACAAATCATATATACATTACAAACCTCCGTTACCGTAACCTCCGTTTTTTCGTCGGTTGTCTCGAGGTGCTCACCTCTGGACGTCGTCGTCTGAAAAGTAGTTATCTTCTATGTATGCAAATAAATAAAATTGGAATGTCTGTTTGTTATATTAAAATAACCGGTTTCAACTAAATGCATATAGATGTAACCTGACTGCTAATCTAACCTAACCAAATTATAAACTCACTAGGCAGATTATAATCTAACGGTATTGACAATTTCACTGCGACATATACACGGTACACATACCAAAATAACACTACGATTTTTGTCTGTCTGTCTGTCTGTCTGTCTGCCGATCTGTCTGTCTGTTTGTTCCGTCTAATCTCTGGAACGGCTGGACCGATTTTGACGGGAATTTCTCTGGTAGATAGCTGATGTAATAAGGAGTAACTTATGCTACTTTTTTAAAAATCCCACGCGGACAAAGTCGCGGGCACAGCTAATAAGTAATATAATAAAACATAATGTAAAATGTTCCTTAGTTTAATTTGTTTCATAACCATTCGTTCGGTAAGCACGTTTGCTGTTAATTCAAATTGGTTGAACAACAACAACAACAAAGCTATCCTTGTTGTTTATGCAAGAAGTACGAGCTAGTAAACCACGTGCCAGTGTCACGTTGAGCACTGCTAGGGACTGTATGTCTGCAAATTAAACAAGTTATTATTAGAAGGGATGCTGTACTCGTGAAATGCTTCACGTGACGTCGCTTGTTTTTTGCTTAATTGAGTAAAGATTTAGTTTACTAACTGCGCCCTGCAACCCGCTACAACATAAAAGTTTTTGATGAATCCCACGGGCACAACTCATTTTTCTGTGATAAAAAGTGTCCTATATGATATTCCAGGTCGTCACCTATATACCTATGTGCCAAATTTCATCCAAGCGGCTCAGTCGTTTTTTCGTGAATGTGTAACAAACATCCGTCTATCTGTCCATCTACCGGCTACCTTACCCTCCAGACGGGAACACGACAATGACAAGCATTGACGCTATTGCGGCAGGTATATATAAGGCGGTGGTACTATTTACCCTGGTGAGATGTTGCGGAACTCTACCACATAGTATTCACGATGGTAGTGACACGTATATCTAATCTTTCACCTCTTGCGATTTGCTAGGCAGAACGGCAGTTGGTTTATTCTTCTAAGGGGGCCCGGGCCAACACGGTATAAGTAAGAATACTGAGTACTGACTATTGCAGTCTAAATTGATAAGTTCTTGGTACCAAATATGGATGAAACAATTTGTTTAGTTTTTAATGTCCTTTTTCAAGTCTATTCATGAAAAATTACCTGATAAAACACAAGGAATATTGATCTGGTTAATTGTTTACTTATTATCTGTTATAACTAATATTATATACAGTCCAGTGGTTAACTGTGAAAGTGTAACAGACAGACAGACTTTCCCATTTATAATATTAGTATGGATAGTACTTACGATGCATGCTGCATCTGACTGCGCATACATTAGTACAGTGAATCGATGTTTCTCATCCGACAGACCATGAATAAAAAATCCCATGGCGGACTTAACGAGATATAAAGAAATATTAGAAGCATTTCGCCCTTAACCCAAAACTCACTTTTGACTTTAAACTCTTAATTCCTTCTAAACTGCTAAATACATTTTCCTTCTAAATCCTACTTATAAATAGCTAGCAACCTAGTCGGTACAGTCTGTTTCATGCAATATTTTATCATTTATGCAGATT
The DNA here is from genome assembly GCA_036924255.1 of Apodemia mormo. NCBI lineage: Eukaryota > Metazoa > Arthropoda > Insecta > Lepidoptera > Riodinidae > Apodemia > Apodemia mormo. The sequence goes on from JAUPFN010000002.1 coordinate 41,105,601, forward strand.
CCTTTTCAGATTCTGCGTATACATAACTCCATACATATTCATATTATGTAATTCAATTCATTTCTACATTACGAATAGTCTAAGATCCGACCGCGTGATTTATACGTTCACATGTTTGATTAATAAAATATAATTTTTATCGATATTTATAACTAAACCAATGCAGATCCGCAAAGGTGGCCATCCAAATTTGGCCGCAATTAATTTTAATTAAAATGTAATTAATTATTTATTTTTGAACAATTACGTTCACTTGTAATTGTTAAAAAATATATTTCATTAGAAAGAAATATACCTGAGATACCGAGAAAGTTCAAGGTGCCATCCCTCACTTGGCCGCAACCTAATGTCAGCCAGGTGTAAACAGGTATAATTTCGTTAAATATATACGTTCATAATGTATTATCATGTTATACATACCAAATTGAAGATTAATTCTTTCCCTACATGATGAGATATAGGTGCCTATGCAAAAATGCCCGCAAATAGTGACTGCCAACGATTAAAGATAAATAAAAGCGAGAGAAACTTAAGATAAACACCGCATGTCGAATAAAGATAGAGCATGCCAGCTGCTTGTCGTTTTCATGCTACTGCGCATGCGTCCATAGATAAGGTGCTCAACTAAATACCGTACTGAATATTGCAATCATATGTTTTAAAATATATAATTAACAAATAATTTTTTTAAACAAATAATAATTGTTAAATAAATGATTCCAACATTTTTTGTTTTCAAAAAATAAAACTGAAAAATTTATATTAATCAGATCCCTGATTAAAGAACCGAATAAAAAGCAATGGAAACAGAATTCAACAGAATTAAAAAATCAGTTCTGTTTAATTCTGTTACCATTGTTTTTAATTCAGTTCTTTAATCAAGGATTCAAGGAAAATAAACGAAACTTTATATTGATGAAAATAAAAATAAAAAAAACATTTGTGTATAAAGATAAATTTTAATATAGATTCAAATTAACGTCTTACAGTTCAAAGTTATTGTTTGAGTTGGATATAATTAAAAAAAAAAATTAAAAACACTGGTTTGGATAGTAATTTTTATGACATTTTTTATGAAGACCGAAAATAAACGAAACTTAATATTGTTAAAAATTGTAATAAAACAAAATTTATTTAAAAGATAAATTTTATATTTAAAATGACGTTTCACAGTTAAAAAATATTGTTTTAGTTGAATATAATTAAAAAAATATTGAAAACACTAGTTTGGTAGATTAATTATTATGACATATTATTTTTACTGCTCAATTTTTGGAGTATTTTAAACTCCAAGCAAATACGCGAGCTACTAGTTGAGCACCTTATCTATGGACGCATGCGCAGTAGCATGAAAACGACAAGCAGCTGGCATGCTCTATCTTTATTCGACATGCGGTGTTTATCTTAAGTTTCTCTCGCTTTTATTTATCTTTAATCGTTGGCAGTCACTATTTGCGGGCATTTTTGCATAGGCACCTATATCTCATCATGTAGGGAAAGAATTAATCTTCAATTTGGTATGTATAACATGATAATACATTATGAACGTATATATTTAACGAAATTATACCTGTTTACACCTGGCTGACATTAGGTTGCGGCCAGGTGAGGGATGGCACCTTGAACTTTCTCGGTATCTCAGGTATATTTCTTTCTAATGAAATATATTTTTTAACAATTACAAGTGAACGTAATTGTTCAAAAATAAATAATTAATTACATTTTAATTAAAATTAATTGCGGCCAAATTTGGATGGCCACCTTTGCGGATCTGCATTGGTTTAGTTATAAATATCGATAAAAATTATATGTTATTAATCAAACATGTGAACGTATAAATCACGCGGTCGGATCTCGTACTAGAATAAACTCACTTGTACTTCTAGTTCACTTTTATGTTAATAATATATAGTTTCATAGTTTTTGTGAAAAGTGGTTACGTTGGTAAACCAGTTGATATTGCGTTTTTTGTCAAATTGAAATATATTGTCTACTACCCAACTACAACTAGGTAGTATTTACAAAATATACCTTGTAACTACATATTTATAAATTGTCTAAAAATCATAACTGCAAAACATCTGAATAACGCTGTAATCAGTGAAGCAGGTTGAATTTATAAAAATAATAATAAAAAAGGTGAACTAGAAGTACATGTGAGTTTGTAATAATTTAAAATGTTTCGTAATAATTTAAAATGTTTCACAAAGTGCCGAGGTTGGAAAGTATTCATTATTCAATTTGATTTTTTCTGTATTTATAACAATTTTTATAGACTACGCAAATTACGATCAAGGACGATTTTTGTAGATATAACGTCGTAAACAGCGCGTAAATTTTATTCCCTCAACTTTGTGTTGACGGCACCGCTGTTCTATGAGAAAGTTAACATCATTAACAATTTTTTTGTGTTTTACAATCACTTATTATGTATTATCATTTCAATATTAATATCTGAAGTTTTGTTTTTATCTTCTGTAATAAAACTCTAGAAGAGGCTTAACCAGGTAGTTTATACAGTGCAGTTTGAAGCTCAAGAAACGGCGAGCGGGCGTTCTCCTTAAAGTACAGATGCCGCCAGTAGTTATTATAGCGAATATTCGATTAACTATGGCGAATGGTCGGTTACACATTATTATTCGACATAAAAAGGAGTATAAAAATACTAGATGCAGCGTGCACCCCCCTTTATTATAAGTTTTTGGTTATTCCCGCGGTAAGAATATATTTTTCTGGGATAAAAAGTAGCCTATGTGCTATTCCAGGTAATCTTCTACCTGTGTGCCAAATTTCATTCTAATAGACTAAATTCTACTTAGAGAGGAAAGCTCTACTTCCTCCAGAGGATTGCTCGATACATATTCTCCATTTGGTAAGGAATAGTGCGTTAAGGAATGGTCTCACAATAAGAGTGACCGATTTTTCGTTATTGTCAGTCGGACCGTGTGCGTTGAGTATTGCAAACAGTACGTTCTAGTTTTTGGTAAAAATGATCGGTCACCAATTATCGGACGTGGGCGGTCAGCCTTATTGTGAGACTGTTTTTTAACGCACTACATTGCCAGTTGGAGAATATGTATGAAGCAATCCTCTGGAGGAAGTAGAGCTTTTCTCTCTAATTAGAAACTTATAAGTTATAATACTTCGGTGATGAAATTTAACCGCTGACACTAAAATTAATTTTAAATGGATATTTTATGAGTCTTATTGTATGGCCTTTAATATAACCTAGGGTTACCAACCCGATATTTTAAAAAACTAGGATTTGAAGTTGGAATAACTTGGACAATCAATAGAAAAAAGTTTGAAAACAGAATGCAGTAACACCTACAGTTGCAGTAGTTAGTTACATACAGGTCTTGATTACCGGTTACTTTTCAAATTGTAATCAGCGCAAGTAGGATTTACTTACGCTGGTACGAGGTTTGGCTCTACCTTCACCGAAAAATACCGGTTATACTTATGGAACAAAATTATAAGACGTTTCAATCGATGAACCGGTTATAGAGGTTTTTGAAAATATTTCTTTGATGTTTGCCGCTACCAGTCTTTGTCCGCACTGTGCGTGACATATTATTCTACGGTTTTGGTTTAAACCGGTTCATATAGGTTTATAAAGCGCTCTCATTTAAATACTCTCCGAGAGAAACCTTTTATAAAAGCAGCTAAAACCTCTATTATTCGATTTCAAGCCCAGGTTAAATGTGTAGTAAAAATGAAATTGAAGTAACAATAATAATCATATTTTTTAATATTTTATTATATTTTAATAAAATTATTCGAGTTAAAACAAAATAATTGAAATATAAAAACCAGGACGCTACTTAAAAACTATCCGGGACAGCCCAGAACATGTCCTGGGAAAACAGGACGGTTGGCAAATCTAGTATATATATAAATTGAATAGTAGCTACGTGGGTGGGTGGTCAGAAATATTACGCAAGATATCAGCTTGCAAAGGTTTTAATATCTAAACTTGAGCTACTTGTAATAATGACATCTGATCGCAATGATTCATAATCATTCTTAACATTTATCAATTAAAATCTTGTGCAAACCTCGTTTATGTTCTGTTCGATTATTAAGCCTAATCTTACTCTCGAGAAGTTTCCTGAAACTGCATTCTCAAGAACAAAATGGATGTGACGGTGGATCTATAATTAGATCATGTGACTTGTGGGTGGTGTTCACGTTCATAGCACACATACGATTCTGTATTTTGTCGATTTGTCTGTGTGCTATTGTTAAATTACTTGCTTTCATTGCAACAAAATAGTTAAGATTTTCGACCGGGAAATGCGCGTTTCCGATGGAATATTTTTCTTTTAATTCTTTTGCACAGAGTCCTTTCCCCGTGTTAGTACGGGCTCCCTTTGAAGTATAAATCATGTGTTGTTCTGCCAGGCAGTTCGTAAGAGATAAACGGATTGGCTATGTGAGTCACTATCATCGTGACCACTAGGTGGTATAGTTTCGCAACGTCTCGCCCAGGTATATTGTACCACCGCCTCACATAATTTGTTGATAGACTGATGCAAGGATTGGTATCCCGCTACATTTTTGATGTCTATAGGCGATGATTTCTTTTTCCATCAGGAGAGCCATCTGCTTATTTGTTACTCTCCATACTAATATTATAAATGCGAAAGTAACGTCTCTTCTTCAGGCCTAAACTATTGAACCGATTTTAATGAAATTTGGTAGAAATATAATTTGAGACTCTAGAAAGGACATAGGATTATTTTTATTTCGGAAATCCCACGGGAACGGAACTATCTTTTAAACCACGGTAATAAGGAGTAACTTAGACTACTTTTGTTTTATTTTAGATTTTTTTTCACGTGAACGAAGTTTCGGGCACATCTAGTCAATAATATTTTATAACCTTAGAGTAGTAAATATAAGGTTAGGATAATAATCGTTATACTAGTGTGCAGTAGAGCGTAAAGAACTGCGAGACGGGCGTGTAGGCGTCCGTATTGAAGTTACAATTTATTGCTTGTCTAGATACAAAATTACTAGCATCCTACACACCGTTCTTGTTTGTTTTTATTATCGTGTGCCTGTTAATTGCAAATTATTGGTGTAATATGCTAGTTGTTATTTTTACTGATGTCTAAATTTGAGAAGCAAGTTCAAGGACTTTTGTTACATGAGTTTAAGTTTTCATCACATTTAAATGTCCGGTAATACTAATGTACTCTAGGAGACAGTGGTGACAGGATAAACATATTCACTAACATGAAATCTAAGGTACCTATGAACATTTAACAGTTTTAAACTTTGTGTCCGTTCTGACATTAACATTTTTAGACATTAAGATTAAACTTTTAAGAGACATTGTAAGAATGCAAAGGTTAGATCAACCAATTTCTAAAATTTTAAGAGACTGGCAATATTATAACGAAGAGTATGTTTTTTGAGAATGTATGTACATATATTTCTTTGGCACACTAAGTAGCTTATGCGGCTTCATGGATTTTAGCTGGAGCAGTGTTGTTTGATTTGCTTTAATTGGACGTAGTTAAACGAAAAGGATCCAATCCACAATATGGCCAAAAATGAGTTAAGTGTACCAAACTGATGCTAAACATCAATACAATTAGCCAGTAAAAAACATCTAAGCAAAAATTGCTCTCTATTACTTTATTCAACATCAGAACTAGTCCCCATGTAGGCATGTTAAAAAATTAAAAAATATCCAACTTCAAACTTCAATATTTCTAAACTGATTTTGTGTGGATTGGATCCTTTTCATGTAACGACGTCCAATTGTAAGAGTGTAGATTTATATATATTTTCCCACGTGTTGGTTCGGGCTCCCTTTGAAGAATAGACCATCTGCCATTCTACCAAGCAGTTCGTAAGAGGCGAGGCTGTGTGTCACTGCCATCGTGGGAACTAGGTGGTAGAGTTCTACATTGTCTCAATCGCAAAAGTGTCAGTTATTGTCACTGTCTTATTTCGGTTTGGAGGGTAAGGTAGCTGGTAAACTGATGCGTGTGGCAGTAAGACACTGCCACAACGCACCATTAACATCTTTGGTGTCTAATGTCTATAGGCGATAGTTGTCTCTTATCATCGGGAGAGACATCTACTTGTGTGCTATGTTCTGATAAATAAAAACTGATCGGGTTGCAATCAGTTTTTGTTTTTATAATATTTACTTGTTATTTTTTGTTTCTATAAAAATTACATTACTAGCGCGTGTAAATTATAAAACTTTAATAAGACTGTTTTAAAATTAGCTACATTATCATTTTAGAAATGACGTCTTGTCTGTGTTATATACACAATTATAATATGTTGTATGTATTTTTGAAACACCATTTCCCCACCCAATTTACGATGTTTAGTCTCGCTTGTGATATAAAATATGGGTATTCATTTCTTGAAAGATACACAAGGTGTTGGTGAAGTTTGTAGCGATAAGTCTCAAATGTGTGCGTTGACAGACGATGTATGTTGGTTTCAATGACGCCATTGCATAGCCCCGCTATCGCTGTACCGGCGCGCGTGACGTTGCGGTCGTGTCCGTCGCCAAGGAGCAAACTGAGCGAATTTCACTTCGCGCCAGTCACTCCACAACTGTGGCGCGAATCGTGTCTATCCGTTGCGATGTGAACTCCTAACTCTTTAATCTGTCTAAAACGACAGCTTATGTTACGTGTTCGCTAATTATTATTTAATTTATACTTATCAGCGCATTAACTTTTTGAGTTTTGACGTTTGTGTTAACCTCAGTTACCACAGCCTGATGTAAGTGTGTTTTTGTGTCATCAGAATTTATATCGGTGTTCTGTATTACTGACGTGTTTTAAAAACTATTTTAAAGTGTCGTGTGTGTGATCAAATTATAATTTTCTCAATTTAATTTTACCTTATCCAAACTTATTTGGATATGCTCAAAGTACATTGTCAGGTAATAGTTCAACAATGATATCATAAATAATTACAAGTCCAAGGTTTAGTGTGGCTTTTTCAGATTTACTTAACGTTACATCGTATATGATTTTTTATCACTCAACAGACAGATATTTTGTGTTATAAAAGCAATTAAAACAATAAATATTTAACATACAATACGTTGTGTCAGTACGTGATCGTGTAAATAATGTATATTGCTTTATAATTAGAGGCGATAACCTCATAAGAATTTTATTTGCTGTATATAAGTGTTCAATTCATATAGTTTTTTAAGTATTGCACCAGTTTATAATCTTATGGCCAATTGCACTAACATTGTCTTAGCTTAGGACATCCTACATAGTATGCTGTCACTTTTAGTCTTAAATAAAAATGCCATTACTATATTTTTATTAAGTAAATCTATAAATTTTTAAGGGAATAAGTTATAGAGAGTATATTATTTTGTCATATTATCTACAGTCTATAAAAATATGACTAAGGATGATTTGCCATCAATTTTTAAACATGTATTCAAGTCAATGCATCAAGTAGACGAGGCCATTATTGTTTTAATTAAAACACCCAGCGTGAAATATTCTACTTAAACTGTCAATTTTATTTTAATTTTAAACGGGACATTAGGGTTGAATTTCGTGATTCTGAAGATAAGCGTTAAAATGTGAAATAAGGTATAGAACAAGTTATAGTTATATTAAAAAAAAGTATGGAACATGTTTAATTATTTAGTTATCGTATTTAAAATTGAACATTTTTTGAGCATCGGCTCTGATAGGCGAAAGTTTTTTGTGTTATTATGTAGAAAAAATTAATATTGTCATATTAGCAGTTTGTTACGTAAATTCCTATATTATCTGTAATATTTTGCGCTGGATAACTGTCACGTTTAAATGTCTCTGAATTAAACTTGGGGTAACCGGGACAGTCCTGTTGTTAGCGGAAGGTATGGTTACTTTAATATTAGTTTAATTAACAGTCCAACACTTATTATTAATTTCGTCGCCTATCTTGTTAAGTGTGGGTGTGTCGACACTGTTGATAGACAGACATATTCGTAAATTAATCGCCCAGGTTTACCATTAATTTAAATAATCTTTTAATTCAAAGCTTTTTTGGGATTTAATTATTTATCTTATCAGACATTTCTATTTAAACTTATATGTTGGAGTCGATGGCTTGACTTATGTGAAACGTTAAAATTATTTTTAATCTATCTCTATCTATATCTATAAAATCTATTTGAATTTTCTATTTATATTTTTATTAAATATTAAACCCCACGCTGATTTTGTTTGTTAATTTGTTTTTATTAATTTATATTTCGTTTCATATAATAGCAAAAAGCTGATTGAAAAGGTATATCCATGGTCCACATAGATACCTAAGATGTTAATGGTGTGTTGCTATCCGTGTAGCGAGGTTGGAATTCCACATGCATAAGTATACCAACTACTTTATCCTTCAAATTGGTACACGTCATCGACGAGCACCGATGCTGTTGCGGTAGGAATAGGTAAGGCGGTGGTAAACGTTGCAAAACTCTAACTTCTTACTGAAACATGACAGTAATAAGCACTGACGCTCTTGCGGCAGGAAAAACTAAGGAGCTATTAATAAACCAGAGAAAGAGAGACATTGCAGTATTTTATCACTTACTAATCACTGTGATATTTTTACGTGGTAGTGCATGAAGGAGTTATAAAATATTTTTCGAAGTTAAATATTCACAGTTAGGCCGACGCACTGTGGTCCCAATTTTGACGCTCCATACTCATAAAACTCGAATGTTGAAAATCGTTGTTTTTTTTGGTCAGTAACATTTTAGGACATTGTCTTAATATAAATATTCATGTACTCACGTCCAAATGGACAAGTACGGATATATGTGATATAGCTTGTAAGATTCGTCTTGAGTAGGACAAGAATCCCTGTGAATGTCAAGGTGTCTATTCTAATCAGTTTTGAATAAAAAGAATTTGAATTATTTCGGCCATAGAAAAATTCACATTTATGTAAATTACGTCCAAACGGGCATGTATGGGTAGAAGTGTTATAGCTTGCAGGATGCGTCTCATGTAGGACAACAATCTCTGTGAATCCCAAGCTTTCAGTTGCTGTCAGTTTGGAATAAAATGGATTTGATTGTTTTCTGCCATACAAAAAAATTTAAACGCTTATATTACGCACACAAATGAACTTAGAAGTTTTATATGATAATATTTATAGTAAGACAATGCCCTAAAATGTTCCTGACCAAAAACAATAACGATTTTCAACAATCGAGTTCTATAAGTATGGAGCGTCAAAATTGGGACCACAGTGTGACGACGGGCTGCTACTGTGGCACCGACTGTTGGGGTCTAAATCCAAACGTTAGCCCAAATTCAAACTTATAATATAAGCTACAAACACATTTCGCAGAAATCACAAGTACCTACTTTATCCAATAAAACTTTTTACAAGTTCCTTTGACGCGTCAACATTTTTTTAAACTACTACCGGTTCGGAAACGCGGCATTAAGATGTCATTGGATTTGTCAATTGTACATGGGGCACATTAAAAGTTTTGCACTTCTAGCTAATCGGAACTATTTAAATTTCGAATGTTATATTTTTAAAACGTTGCAACATTCTTAGTAATAAAAAAAAATTGGCGGGAAATCATTTGTCAATTGTTTTTTTTTATCACACATCAAAATTCTACGTACGCAACGAAAATTGAATTAAGTCGAATAGATTTTAGAACGATGATTTTTTATGATTTTAAAAGTTCTCTTTCTCCGCAAGACTGTGCCGCTCGTCTTCAAAATGCTTTTAGAAGCGAAGCACCTTGTTTGAGCACCGTGAGGCGATGGTTTGCTGAACTTGAGAGAGGTCAAGTTTCTTTACATGACGAATTTCGTGAAGGGCGGCCTTCAACTGCCGTCAACGAAAATAATGTGACTGTTAAGCGGTTAATTGAAGAAAACCCCGGATTACCTATGAAACAATTCGAGGACTGTTGGGGATTGTTATGAGCCAAATTCAGACAATTTTACACAAAGAATTGAAAGTTCGGAAACTTTATTGTCGTTGGATCCCTCATGAACTGACAGCGGAGTAGAAGCGGGCTCGCGTGGAATGGTGCTCACAGATGCTACTGAAGTAAGGACTAATGCTGTTTATGACATTGTCACAGGAGACGAAACGTGGATTTATTGTTTTGAACCCGAAAAAAACAACCAATCTTGTGAAGGGGTGTTTGAAAATGAGAACAGGCCAACAAAAGTGAGACAGGCGAGAAACGTTGGTAAAAAAATGATCGCGTTTTTTTTCTCAGCTACGGGTCCCATCTGTACAATTAATTCCACTTGAAGAACAAAAGAGTGTTAATGTCGAGTGGTATTCTACCATTTGTTTACCCAGGGTGTTAGAAAAAGTTCGCGAAAGACGACCCAAAAACCGCATTCTCCTACACCATGATAATGCTTCTTCAGTCACGGCCAACAAAACAAAGTCATTTTTAGCTTCCGAAAAAGTACATCTCGTCACTCATCCTGCGCATAGCCCTGACCTAGCACCCTGTAATTGCTGTATTTTCCTCAAAATCAAAGAAATGATGAGAGGTTTTACTTTTACCAACTCCGAAGACGCAGTGATAGTGTTCAATCAGCACGTAGAAAACATGCCTTCAGATCTGTGGTTCTCCTGTTTAAAAAAATGGTTCGATCGCATGACAAAATATTTAAAATGTAAAGGAGATTATTTTGAAAAGCAATAAACATAATATTTTAAAATAGGTGACTTTAAAAATAGGGTACATACTTTGGGTACTTGATTGAAACTTATATAATAAGCGCTATACGCCCATATATGTTTCATTTGATTGTTCCATGAGTTGTAGGTATTATAACTGTACGAACAATAAATGATCCAATACAAATTATTCTGCAAAGAAAAATAAAATAAAGAAAGTTTAATAGTTTTATTTTGTCAAAAGAAATGAAAAGTGCTCATGTAATTGGGTACTTGATTGATATTTATATCAACAATTGAAATATTATGTAATTAGCGCTATACGCCCATATATGTTTCAATTGATTGTTCAATGAGGTATTATAACTGTACGAACAATAAATGATCCAATACAAATTATTCTGCAAAGAAAAATAAAATAAAGAAAGTTTAATAGTTTTATTTTGTCAAAAGAAATGAAAAGTGCTCATGTAATTGGGTACTTGATTGATATTTATATCAACAATTGAAATATTATATAATAATTAGCGCTATACGCCCATATATGTTTCAATTGATTGTTCAATGAGTTGTAGGTATTATAACTGTACGAACAATAAATGATCCAATACAAATTATTCTGCAAAGAAAAATAAAATAAAGTTTAATAGTTTTATTTTGTCAAAAGAAATGAAAAGTGCTCATGTAATATTATGAACAAGCTCATACGTTTTGTCATGATCATGACTGTGTAATTTACGTATGTATATCTATCACTTTCCGACCGCAATCTCCCGTGTTATCGTATTATAGAATAGTTATTTAGTCTGATAATAACTCGTCAAAGCCAACATATCCAAAGTATATAGATATAAAATAGAAAAACTACATTACGTGACCAATGTAATAAATTATTTTAAACTAAAAGTTTTTGAGTTAATAAACAATGTATTAAATTAATTATACTAGGACAACAGAATTAAAACTATTGATAGGTACACGGTAACGGGCAACACTGCTATCAATAATAATAAAAATAAACCAAGAGCCAAAAAATCCTTTTTACACCTAGCACAAAGAATGCTTAGTTATGATTATTATTCACGTTTTATAATATACATTTTTGTACCTACCTATTACTTGTAGCCAAGGATTTAAAACGTTATAATATCGATATGTTTGCTGTTTCGTGATTGGTTCGCCGCGTTTCATGCTGTTTCATGATTGGTTCACCAACTAGCGCTAGAAGACATCGTCATAATATCTTATACCATAACCAATCACGACTGCGCTAACATATAAATATATAACGTTATAAATCCTTGCTTGTAGCTAACTTGAGCCCCGCTACAGTTATACATTATGTGGTAAGGTCTTTATGAATTCCAAGGATCATTGCATTTTTGCCAGTATAGGTAATATAAAGTTGTTATATTATAGAATATTTGTTAAATTTGGACATAGACTACTTGTATGCTGAATTTTATCCATTACCGCTAAGTCCTCTAAGCTTAAAGTAAGAAAAACACACAATATCAACTTTTCAAATGTTTGTATTTTCAAATGTTTGTATTATAACGTTCTTATCAATTTGTGTTTTACATGTCTGTTTTAAATGAATTTATTTCAAATTAACTTCGGTGATCTAAAAACTTGAATTATTAAGCAAGAATAACATAGTGATTGTTAAAAAATGTGATTATTTTTACCATTATAAACATTCTTTATATTACTCGTAACAATAATAAAGTATGATTTTCCTTTTCAAATAATTGTAGTTAAATAATTGTTTAATATCTGTTCGTGTGTTTACACTGTAGATTTTTAATATTTTCCTCTTGGTGGCTTTACGTGTCATAAGTTCTCTAGCCTTATAAAGCCCGTGAAGATAAGCCACGACTTGTATTTTATTGTTTTGTAAACATTGCAATAGATTATATCCATTGTTATACAAATAACATTGGTTTTGCTTTATCGTTCATGTTATTTAATTTCATTCCTAGTAATGTTTTTAAATTTATGTTTTTATAACATGCTAATGCAACACGTAATTCTTGAAAACGTAGCTTACATCGCGGCTACATAATCGTGATATAAAGGCAATGATTCGCGTTACTGCGATGTGTGTGGCAATCTTGCACGTAAAGCTAGGTTCATATTACTGTGGCGTGGACTGCCGTGGTGCACCAGAACGGCAATCGGTTACGTTCAATTTGTATGACTAGATACACATTATTACGTTGTGCTATGTCGTGGCGTTAATGTGAAGCTAGTCATACAAAATTAAATATAACCGATTGCGTTCTGGCGCACCACGACAAATCACGCCACTACAATATGTTCTTAATCATTGCAACCTCATAATATAACATGACATAAGTAACAGTTTCCAAAGTACAGGCCCTTACGCGAACAATCGTCTTTTTATATCATGATAATTATGTCCTCTTGTAAACCAACCATATGCATATTTATAACATATTCATATATAATGTAAAAAGTTAAAAAAATAAAATATATATAAATAACTAAAATAATAATATATTCAGATAGTTCCTGGCAAATGCACTGAAATGGTACTGATAAGTTTTATAAACCAGTATTATATCTTATTCACATAATGTTATTTCCGAAATAATCTATACATATATCGAGTGAGTTATATCTAGTATATTTCTATATTCGTGTGATTGCTACGCCGAATTAAGATCAGAAAGAATATTTGTTTTATTAATAAGAATCAATATGTGGGTGTGTTTTAATACAATAATAACATAATATATTTTATGTTGATCGTAGCATAAACTGCTAGTACGAGTACATGAGACACCACGTGTCTGTACTGTAATTACATACTGTAATTACATAGTATAAAACAAAGTCGCTTTCTCTGTCTGTCCCTATGTCCTTATGTCCCTATGTATGTTTAATTAAATCTTTAAAACTACGCAACGGATTTTGATGCGGTTTTTTTAAATAGATAGATTGATTCTTGAGGAAGGTTTGAGTGTATAAATCTTTCCGATATTCCCACGGGAACAAAAGCTGCGCGGGTGAAACCGCGGGCAGGTCGCTAGTTTACTATAAACACCAATCTATTCAACATAATATGTATTCCTTGCTCAGCTGCCAACGCATTGTTGTCATTGTAATCTTGTAAATATAAACAAGTTAATCATTGATTCCATAAAGCCACCCAAGATTTAAAAGAAATATTAATTCCGATTTTAATAACATAAACGAAATTATTTTTTTTTTGCGTAATTTCGTCATTTTTCACGAGTCAAGACCATTGTAAACTAACATCTACATATATTTTTTATAGTTTTAGATATGAAATATAATTTTTACTGATTACTATTTTTGAAGGTATCTAGGAAAAGAGCCTGAAACTGAGTTCTCGAGTTTTAACGAGACTGACAAAAATTTGAAAATGGCGACATTCATATCAGGGAGTCTTAAAAGAAATTTTTATCACATAAGTTTACGGGGAAAAGTAGAATATACAGATAATCACTAGTCACTATGATTTTTTTACATTTATAGGGGTTAATTAGATTTGAATGATTGTAAAGGATATATTCGAAGAGCTACTGCACCGATTTTAAAAATTCTTTCACCAATATAAATCTACATTATCACCAAGTAACATAAGACTACTTTGGACCGCCCCGCTGGTCGAGTGGTTAGCGAACCTAACGACGTATCGATGAGGCTCGGGTTCGATTCCCAACTGGGATAAACATTTGTTTGATGAGCATAGATGTTTGTATTTTTGGGACTGGGTGTTTATTATGTTAACACAGTATGTATATGTATTTCTATGTATTAGTGTCGTTGACTAACACCCATAACACAAGCAAACAATTTATTTTGGATACTTTGTCCACAGATTATCATTATTATTATTATAAAAACTGATTGTCTAAAAGGAAGTAATGTGTGTGGGTCACGTTTTTTTTATATTATAAGATAGCAAACAAGCAGATGGGTCTTCTGATGGAAAGAGTCAACCATCGTCTATAGACACCAAAGGTGTTAATGGTGCGTTGCTATCTTGTGGCGAGGTTTAATGCCACGTGAACGAAGTGGCGGGGAACACTTAGTGCCTATACTAGTTTAGACATATAACATAGATATTGAGCCTGCTTGAAAATAATTATATTTATTGCCGATATCTATAAAGAATAGATGTATAGAATAGAACGTATGTGGTGAGTTTTGCATCGACTCGACCGGGTCTGGTACCACCGCCTTACCTATTTTTGCCGAAATATCGTCAGTGCTGATCACTGTCGTGTTCCGGTTTGGAGGGTAAGGTAGCCGGTAAACTTATACATGTGGCAGTATACCTCGCCACAAAATAGCAACGCACCATTAACATCTTTGGTGGCTATAGGCGATGGTTGACTCTTTCCATCAGGTGACCCATCTGCTTGTTTGCTATTTTATGATATAAAAAAAACGTAGGTGGGGAAAAAAATATACTATAACATCAGTACCTACATTTTTTTCTGTATATCATTAGATAGCAAACAATCAAATGGTTCTCCTGATGGAAGGATAAACAAATGCCTATAGACACTAAAGATGTTAATGGTGCGTCGCTATGTGTCTGGATGACAATGCTACGTGCACAAGTCTACCGGCTACCTTGCCCTCGAATCGGAACACGACAATGACAAGCATAGGCGCTGTTACGGCAGTAATAGGTAAGGTGGTGGTACCAAATATCCAGCCGAGAAGTTGCGAAAGTCTACCACCTAATATTAACGACAGTGTAATAGTAGTGACATAGCAAATTAGTCGCCTTTTAGACTTGCCTGGCAAAACAGCAGTTGGTCAATTTTCAAAGGGGTCCTGACTTTCACGGGATGATAAAACATGTAGTTGTTTGACATCACTGGAACCTCGTGATCTGAACCGAACAGTCTAAATAACATAGGGCAGTTAATTAACACTGTTTCAAAATTCAACTCGGGAGAGTTATTCGTTAAAATTAGGATTTGCATTAAGATGTATCCGACAGTAATTGTAATTTAAAATGGCTAGACGGTCTCCAAAGTTAGACTGAAATGTCTGGTTCAACATCGATGCATGTCTGGAGTTTATCGACCGTCGCGTCTGCACACGTCTTTTTAAGCTCTTCTCACATTGATAAAATTATTATTTTTATAGTCATTGATATTACTCTTTTTATTATTTAACTAGCTGCGCCTTGCAGCCAGCCGCGTTATAAAATTTTGTGCTAAATCCCGCGGGGACAACTCATATTTGCGATAAAACGATTAAAAAATGATAAAATTGGTCTCTGTGCTACTCCAGGTCATCATCTACCTGTGTGCCGAATTTCATCCAAATCTGTTCAGTAGTTATTGCGTGATCGAGTAACTTACATCCATCCATCCAAACATTTTCAAACTTTCGCATTTATATTAATATATATTTCCATGAATTGTAATTTCTTAGTTTTTTACCGAATTCAAAAATGTAGGAGTTTTTATATTTTTAAATATGTTATCATCGTTATTTGTATATCACTTAACACAATATACATGGTTAAAAGATGTATGAATTTAAGAAATTAGCAAACACTACAAATACATGATTTGAATGTCCTTCAAAATATATTATTTAAATTGATATCTCTGATTGTTCATGTTAAATCTTACTCTTTTTATGAATAACATGTTGTACATTATTCGAGAATTTACAGCATAATAAAGCAATTAACAACAATTGTAAGAGTTGAACAATACGAATACAAAGAAGTCTTGTTAATATGTAGTCAGTGAATAAATATTCATTGGACTGAATTATGTGCCCATGTGTGTTTTTATATTAATTACACAAAGTCTATTAAAATGAAAATTTAAGAATTGTAAATAGTTCATAAAGCCTGACTATTTTCGCTCTAAATATTGGTATTTTCCTTTTGGCTCATACCCAAGTCTAGTCGCCTACCCTAAAATGAAATCTTATGTCGATCACCGGGCATTGCGTCTGGGAGCAGATGATGTTGACCAGAGTTTTGTATTAAGACTAATATACATATGTATCTTTTATGTACGTTGCTACTGTAAAAATTTCGCATCAAATCTAGCTGCCAAAATCTGTTGCGTCGTTTCTCTTCAGTAGCGTGCGCAACAAACCGAATCACCATTTTTAAACATTTAAATTTATTATGTGAAATGTTATTGTAGTCATTACATAGTATAAAACAAAGTCGCTTTCTCTGTCTGTTCCTATGTATGCTTAAATCTTTAAAACTACGCAACGGATTTTGGTGCGTTTTTTTTAATAGATAGATTGATTCTTGAGAAAGGTTTTGGTATATAAACCTTTCCGATATTCCCACGGGAACAAAAGCTGCGCTGGTGAAACCGCGGGCAGGTCGCTAGATTAAATATATATCCAAACCAAAATACCATTTTAATTCAGAGTCTTAGTGTTATTTGTATATGTATATGAAATGCCTCGTCTACACATTCACAGAGACATTTATCAACATAGTTGTTTTTAATTGTAGATTTAATATAGTTTAAAATGTTGCTGTTATTGACTTTAGAATGTTTGTGAATATTTTCAAGTTAGTAATAACATAACTTTGTAAAAATAATATTTACTGCATCGTAAATATACATGGACATTTTGTACACACTACCTGTATGTGTCAAACCAGGGACAGGAAGAGAGCTAACACTCAACAAATCAAAGATAAACTCAAATAATGCGTGACGTGAGGATGACATTTAATTAAGACCCTCATCTAACGCTATAATTTCAAAAACAGTTGTCGCAAAATAAAGACGCGGTTTGCAATTCATTGCTTTGGAGAGATTTCTAAATAACGCTTGTTTACAAATTTCTTACCTGATTTATCAGATTTAACCGACTTCATTTGAATTTAAATGCGTCTCTAAAGTTCGTACTGCAAATGTTGGAACGAAGTTCCTTATCGCGCGTTGTGAAAGGGGGCTAGACGGAAAAAATTCTCACGAAAAGTTGTAACGACAGTGTGGTGTCGCGACGATTATTTTTGTTGAGTGTATACAGGTTTTTTGTACATAATAAAAAATATTATTATAACTTAAAAAAAAAATTATTACAATTCCTTCACTAATTAATCGAAAGGGACTTCGTTCCATGCGGGTGTCCCTTGACACCTCTCAACTTTTTTTTTTAATAATTTTTACTCGAATCTAAGACACGCATTTGAATTTCGCCTGTGGGTCAAGCATTCATAATAAATCGTGTCATGACTCATGAGCATGAACAATGACCATGCCCAAAATTGTCGTATTTTATATAATTTCGTTGACACTAAATGATAAATTGTTTTAAACACTTCTAATGAAGTGTTTAAAACAATTTATCATTTAGTGTCAAGCCGTTAGACTTATGCATGTGGCATCGCCATCGCGCCACACGGATAGCAACGCATCATTAACATCTTTGGTGTCTTTAGGCATTGGTTTATCTTTCCATCAGGAGAGCCATTTGTTTGCTAATGATATAATTTTGGAAATACTTTGTAAATAAATCTGTCAAGATTGCAAATATTAGAAAGCTATGCCCAACGCGAAAATCATTTACGTCAAGCTATGTTACATACAGCCTTATCTGTATATTACTTTGCTCATAAATTATGTTTTATTTACCGCGCAAAACAGTGAATCTTTCGTTATACCTATTACAGAGTAGTCTGGTAATGTTTTAGTTAATATTTATTGTAGCAACATCTCGAAATACAAAGTATGGCGATAATGTCGAAAAGACATTAAATACAGCAAGACAAGGATACTTACTATTATTATCTGTTTTTAATAAAACTGATTAAAACAATGTTCCATTATTTATATATTGTTCATTATTCAAACTGTTTTTCCTCTGCTATAAAAATATTTTTTCTTAATTGAACATATATATCTTCCGCGTTCGTAATAGTTAAAGAAACACTTCAATTCTATCTTGTCGTTTGCTATTGTGCCAACTTTTTTCGAACAGGAAACTCCGAGTTCACTAAAAATAAACGTAAGTGTTGTAAATAACTGTAAAAATAATTTAATATAAAATCGGCCAAGTGCGTGTCGGACCACGCGAAAATTAGGGTTCCGTAGTTGCCCATCACAATTATACAGACTGAGAAGAGGTTTTTTATTGTTTCATACAATGAAAATTTAACCTAAATACAAGTCTTTTAGCTGTACGCGGGGGTAGAACACTTACCTCTTATCTAACCAATCATGTACTGGCTAATATTTGTCTATTTCGAGTCATGTAAAAATATGACGTAATCGTGCCGTAATCACGTCATCTGATGGATAAAATGCCTCTAGCGGCACTCTATACTCTTCCATTTAAAAATCCTTAGACTGGTTGGTTGTCAGTCCACAATTTCTTCCACGTTTATCACTTACGAGGCAATAAAACCATTGGATAATGAACCATAACACTGAATTTATCAAGGAATTAAGTAGTATAGGTAGTTCTTATTACATTTTCACATCACATTCGACTTAGCCTAAAACTTCCTCGAAATAAACTGCAAGTATCAAGTCAGACAACTAAAATTTGTTTTTTTTTTTTCCATCGATTCATCCATTTGGGAGTTTTGAATATACACTAATTCGAATATACACATTTAAACTATAACATGTTCGTATCGGAGTTTAAGATAAGAGGTCTGCTGATGGTATGAGATAATTGCTGTCTATAGATATCGAAACGTCTCATGTAGCGATGCCAACATTGTTGTTACTTTGCGTTAATCCGGACTTTTGTGAAGAGTAGATTTCCTGCCTTACTGCTAGGCACCTCGTATTTCCCCCATATTGGCCCAGGACCCCGAAGAATAGACGGAGAATGGCGGATGGCTATTCTGCTAAGCAGATCGTAAATTATGTTATACGTGTCATTACAATCGTGAGTACTAAGTGGTAGAGTTCGCAACGTTTCGCCCTTGTTTTGGTATTAAATTGGTCCTTAGCCATTCCTGCAATGCTTATGTTCCGGATTGGAGAGGAAAGTACCTGATAAACTGATGGTATTCATTACTTCCAAATGGAAGAAAACGTAACACTAATGTTTTTGGTCTCAATAGGAGATAGTTAATTATTTTATATAAAAGTGACAACATTATTTGTTATTTTATTACAGCTGGACAATTGTTCTGAGGCGACATTGATGGAGTTCCGCTTGGACAGCGCGGAGTACTGCCAGGCCCAACACAAATAAACTTGAGGGCGTTTCTTGAAGACGAGGTAGCGGGGACGTCGACAGGACCCATGCTGCCAGGAGCGCGCGGTATTCGACGCAATTCAAGCGATATACGATATACACCCACCCACTTGTAAGTTATACTTGTTATAGACAATGTTAACAGATGATCTCCCGTGTTGGTCCGTTCCCCTTGGAAAACCATCTGCCATTGTACCAGACAGTTCGTAAAAGGCGAAGAGCCAATCATGACCAAAACTACTATAGTTTTTCCAACAAAACGAGCTAATATCTCTCTGTTGCACAATTGTATGACAGTGATAAGTTCAGTACCAACTTAAACTGTCAGGAATGGTCAATGGGCGTGACTAATTCATGAAGATGTTAGACTGATTTGAAAATTTTTAGAATTGACATACATTGCTAAATTAATTTGTTCTTATCTAAAATAATAATTACATCAACCTATAATAGTCTAATTGAAAACAAAATTTGAATATAACATTTTCATTTTCTAATATTGTATACAAAATGAATGGCAGTCAATTTAACTTTATAATTGGTCACGCCGGTCTCACGCACCGGAAATTTCAATTAATAATTTTTCAAAATATTGTATTTAATGATCCTTTGTTATTCTCAACTTTAAACAGAGTTATTTCATAATTACAGCTCGTTTATTCGAGTTTTAATTATCATTTGAAAAATCACTTAAAACGTTAAAAATTACAATATAATTTTCGGCTAATCGTGGGTGCACTTGTTGTACCTCTGCCTACCTCTTCAGGGATACGGGCGTGAAGATACTTTATATTTTTTTTAATTAAAAATTTGAGAACAAAATAATCAAATAGTTTTTAATAACTTTAGTCGACTCAGTATTCTAACATTAAGAGGTTATAAAAAATAAATAAAAAGTGGCATGTTACTAACAAAAAAAGAAAAGAAATATAAAGATCTGAAAAATGACTATTTACAATGACGTCGATTCTAGGTTCTACTATTTCTATCACAATATGTCGTATGTAGTTCTGCAACTTGTTGCTGACAAATTGTGTAATGACTTCGTTTAAGGCGAGGTATTTCGACGCGCGTCAATTCTATAGGAAATGGGTGGCGCGGTATGTTCTGAAACGATCTGAAACGAACGAATAATGTTCCTATTATGTAGTTATTACGAGTGCTACCTATGTATACATAGGTAACACTCGTAATAACTACATAGTAGGAACTACTAATAACGTGTGAATACTGTGAGCAAATATTAGGACCTATGCATATTGACATTGATAGATTGATAAAGATTTTGACTGTTCTAATTAACTTCGTACGTACGTACGTACGTTATAACGTGTGAATACTGTAAGCAATATTAGGACCTATGCATATTGACATTGATAGATTGATAAAGATTTTGACTGTTCTAATTAACTTCTTTGGCAGCTTTTCTTACGTTTTAATTTTGTGTCCAAATTTACTTCCAGCTGCGAGAATTTCATCAGTAATATTTATGGTTTCTATTAAAGGTTCGTTTTCTCTGACAGAAAAACTCTGCTTGTTTGTTATGTCACGAAAAAAAAATCTTATACTGTTATCAACTATTGTAAAGTTTGTATTCATGACATTTTATTTAAGTATTGTAAAGTCGGCTTTCCCTAAACTTTAACTAAATACTTTAATTGCATTTTCTATGTTAGATATATTTTTAAAGGCTATTTAAATAGTTTGGTGCAAGCGAACCTAAGTGCATTGGCAGCACGTTTATAATTTATCAGCCTTGAACGGCTTCCATTTAATGCTGTAAAAAACATTATAAGCATCTTAAGTATGAATCGAGATGTTTAATAATAAACACAATGAAAGTGCTGTTGCGTAGTGTTTACAATAAAGTTATCACTCTGTGTAAACATAGACGAGGGGCAGAACGATGTGAACGCGCTAACAAGTGACGTATTATTGGCACTGGATCAGTTTGTCGTGGCCACTGGACATTTGTTCACATGACTGAAAACTTCACAATTCGTTTAATATTTTTATTATAAAATTTTGTGCTGTGTTTTGAAAACTACGTAATTAAAACATGTATGTATATTTAGACAAGAAGCGACTGTAATTTTTAAGATTATTTCAATAAAACTAACTTGTAATGTTAAGTCACGTTTTATAATATAATTATATTTAATATTATAGCCAACCGAAGTCGCTAATTGCTGTGATATTATGTCTTTGTTGGATAATTCTTTCCATACTTAATTGAATTTAAAATATTCTTAGTTACGTTGTAATAGCCTAATCTGTTATACATTTGGCATAAAACAGAAATTTAGTACCTATTAAAGGTTAGTTTTATACTTATATGCATTTCCATCAAGTGTAAAACACATTGTATGTTTTTTGTTTCAGTTACCTCCGTATCGGATCCCAGTAATTGGAAGCATATCATTTGCAAAAGTTTATGTTACGTCGCATAATTCGTTAGTTCCACTACCCAATTCAGATTATTTGTTTGGTTGCTTCCGAATGTGCTCAAGTGTTTGAAAGCGACATCCATGCGGGTGACGATAATTATTTAATTGGACCTTTTTTTAAAGAAAGTCACGAAACTGAAGTGTGTTGTGTGGAAATAGAGTGACAATTTGTCTGTTTTACTAACGGATCGCTACATCGTATAAGTGAAGTGAATATACCAACCTGTGCGACTGGTTTTGTGGGAGACTCGATTACAAGCAGAAAAAACAACAATCATGAAGCAGAAGGATATCAGACCGGCGCCATCGCTCATCGAGTACAAGAACATGCGCTTCCTCATCACAGATCGACCATCGGACGTCACCATACAAAGCTACTTACAGGTAATCGTGTCTTAAAGTTATACGAATTTACTCGATTATTATTTTAGTGGTTGGGTGAAATCACGGGGTTTCGGGTTCGATCTGATGTCCAATAACAGTATCAAATTAGTTATAACTTAGAGGCGATCTATTCTGCCTAGAAAAATCTTAGTATGTCGCAGTCTGGAAGTGTGCAATATCAACTCCATCGTTTTTCCTTCGTAAGTACTTTAAATAGGCGGTCTTTCTGACCGTCACTGCGGAAACGGTCTTTTTGGCTAGTAAGGTGATTAGCCAAAGTTTAATTGGTTGGCTTTGAGATCACCCTAAGGTTCTCCGCTGTAAGACCAAACCTCTGCTTAGGAAAATATACTGACGATAGTTTAGAGAGCAAGTAAAGCTGGTGATTTTGAATTTCGGAAGTCAAAATCTATGCTCGTTAAGATTGTGACGAATGCGGCGATAGATATCACGACCTATCCCAACATTATATTATTTGTGTCGTCTAGTGTAAAAGCCGTACATAGTAGTTTGTCTGTTGTATTTGCACTTTGTCGATTCGATGTTTTCCACATAAAATTTGTAATGCGTCAAAGCAGATGGCTTTCCTTGTAGAAAGAGAAACCATCGTTTATAGACCCCAAAGATGTTAATAATGCGTTGTTATTCGTGTGGCGGGAATGCATGGGTAAAACGCACGGGATGGCAGTGCCACAAGATTTATGAGTACATTTATCTGGAAATTGGATCAAAAAAATACTGTTTCTCCCAAATTTTTTTGAGGGATTTTCAAAATTTGTCAAAATCTCCTGGGCCTAAGTCTAAGTTGAGCAGCATCCAATCTAATGCCATCAACCGCGTTTCGATTGGTCAAGCCGTTCAAAAATTTTGAGATGTTTACATGCACACCCGTGTTGTTTCCGGGCTCCTTTGAAGAATAGACCAACTGTCGTAAAAGGTCACCGATTGGCTATGCCAGTCACTACCATCGTGGCTACTAGGTGGTAGAGTTCTGCAGTGTCTCGCCCGGGTCTGGTACCACCGCCTTGCCTATTCCTGCCGCAATAGCGACAGTGCTTGTCGCTGTCGTGTTCCGGTTTGGAGGGTAAGGAAGCCGGTAAAGTTATGCATGTGACATTAGACCTCGCCACAAGATAGCAACGCACCATTAACTCCGTTGGTGTCTATAGGCGATGGTTGACTTTTTTCCATCAGGAGACCCATCTGCTTGTTTGCTATCTACTGATATAAAAAAAAACACATACTTACATACATACTGAAGTTATTGTGATAATAGTCAGGAAAGGTTCTTAGGACTTCAAAAAGTGGAGATCTGGTGATTTTCGAAAATCGGGGCATAATCAGAACTTCCTTATCTACATACGTAGCGGGAAGTTAATAAACATTAGATTTTTGAACTCTTCGAACTCAAAACTCTATGCTTAGGCATAGTTTTTGAAGTGAAAACTTCTTTAGGCGCGTTGAGCGTTTTGGTAGAGGGTAAAATCCTCGGTTCGCGTCACCGACATGCTAATGATAATAGTATATCTATAGCTATGTTTTGCATATAGTTTTAATTACTCTCAACTTAATAGTTCCGTTTTCACTTCTATCGGCAGTCCCACGACTGCTACTGTTTTTTTCTTTGAGCTTGAAATACGTAATTTAGCGGGAAGTTTCAGGGATGACCGGCAGGGTCAACCAGCTTATATATTTTTTGGTTGGTTACATAGGTGTGTTACTTACATAGCAACCCTAATACATAGGTATATTTAGTTTGGGTTATAGTTCTGTATATATAATATTGTTGGCATAGGTAGTTTTAGGTTAGGTATTTCCTGTTAATTACAAATTTCTTTTTAATTACGTTAATTTGTTCGATAGGTGTGTTATCGATAGATATTTTTAGTTTAATGTATAGTTACTAGTTAGTTACGATATTATTTATTTATTGAATGCTTTATTGTACACAATTAAAAGAGAAGTAGTACATAGAGACTTATTAAAAACAGACTGTACAATGGGCGAGCTTATCCCCAATAAAAGAGATTTCTTCCAGCTGATCCGAATAAGAGTAACACAAAAATTATTGAAATGTTAAAATAGTGTATAATAATCATAAAACTAGATACATGTTATGAATATAACAGTCTTGATACATTAAATTTAGCCACATAATATTTAAAAATGAACAACAATTTATGGAAATGAAAGAAAAAAAAAGAAATACTATGATATCAGGTAAAATAAGTTTAGAAGTTATAGGAAGTTTAGGTTAGACTTACTTTTTTACTTAAATTTTGATAACAAAACTGTCGTATATAAATAACTACGAATATGTATATATTAGCGGCACGCCCGGACTATGTAGAGATTTTTAATAAATATGCGCGAGCGAAGCCGCGGGTAACAGCTAGTCTCGTATATTTTAGGCAATAGGTATTTGAGAAAACATGAAATATTTTAGTTGTTAATTATTTGTAACGTACTTCAAATCAGGTTAAATAAATTTTAGTATATTTATGTTAATTATATGTATACTAATTTTTTTTAGATTTTTTTTTTGAAAGGATAGACTTGTATTTCTGTTACAAGAACTCAAAAAATATATCCACGGTTGTTGTTAAATCTTCAAGTCCGCAAACAGTTGTTTCCGGAATAAATATAACATTAAAACTTAACTAAGAAATAATTTGACACGACAGAATATCAAACCTGCAATCTCGCCTCTGGCCGGGAAAAAATCTTTGAGTTTTTAAGGTTTTGCTTTAGCACGGGATAAGTACTAAAATACATATGCTAAATATAATATTGCTTGATTAGTAGGAGCGGTTGTTTTCACTTATTTTATTCATTTACAAATGAGGGTAGAATTTTTAAATGTAGGATCTTGGGCGCCCCATAGACGTACAATAACATTGCGCAATACTTTTATTATGCGATAATATTGAATACCCCCTTTGACTCCAAACGTTCAATAAATTCACTCAATAAAATTGATAAACCAGTCTGATCAATATTTTCGAGCGAGCAACACGAAGTTTTGGCGGCAACCATGCTGGTGATTTTGTTAAATAAATCTCTATACAATTCTATATACTTAAGTAAAAACTCCCGTTCTTTATCTTTTATAGCATTCTTGCTCGCCATTTTGCTTAAATTTACCACACGACCATATATTAAACACAGTTTCTGACCGAACGCGACCGTTCCAAACTCTGAAGTGAATAATATTGTGCAATATTAAGCCTACACAGTGCAAGAAAAAATATTGAGCAATAAAAATTAAACCCGCTCAAACTTTCGTTCAACCGTTGTGCAATCTTAAATATTAACCTTAACGTTCAATAATATTGCAAAATACGTAATATTGCGCAATATTATTGTAGGTCTATGGGGCACATTAGACTGTCAAATTTTTTTATTGGAAATTATTTACCATAGACTGAATATGTGCTCGATTTGTCGATCGGTAGGCCATCGGTTCTTCAATCGAACTGAAGCGTTTAGGGCTCTCAAAAACGTAAACACGATACTACATCGCATCGTGCTACTACGCGGCATAATGTGTAAAAGCTGGAAATGCTTCGATTCGATTATTTCTGTATACCATTTATGCAAACAAGTTTATGGAGACCCCCGACCAATTTAATCACGTTACGTCAGTCTTGGTCTCCCCCGGTACCTACTTCCACCCACATTCGCATTGTATGTTTTGTTAGTCATTCATCTGTCATTCATTCAACATGTCTGAACCAACGGAGCATTCTTTTTCTCATTTTTACACTGATCGCGATACTGTTTCAATCCCAATCTTTCATTTATGTGATGAAGAAGCTAATTGAGTGTGATCTTTACTTACAGGAGCTGAGGAAGCATAATGTGTGCACCGTGGTCCGCGTGTGCGAGCCCAGCTACGATACGGCGCCGCTGAGGGCCGAGGACATCGAGGTGCGTGATCTGGCCTACGACGACGGCACCTTCCCGCCCGCCAACGTGGTCGACGAGTGGTTCGAGATCCTACGCGATAAGTGAGTACAGGCTATCATGTAATTTGTCACTATTTACATGTTTGTCAGAGACCAGCTGTGCCAAGCATAATGCAATAAAAGCAGATGGTTTTGGAATGCCACAAGTACCGACCCCATTTTAGGAATAAAAAAGGCGGTGGAATTAATCCCGGTCGAGGTATTGCAGAACTCTACCACCTAGTTAGCAGTCATGATAATAATGGCAGAAGAGGCTATTTATTTATTTCAACTAAAAATCCACAGCCGAGTATCAAAATAGGTACAATATTATAATATTTGTACCTATTTTGATATTAAACAAATCGAAAAAAATCTGTAAATGGTTGACCCTGCAGGCCATCCCTGAAACTTCCCGTTAAATTAATGCATTTTCAGTTCAAAAGAGTATAAACAGACAAGCATAGATTTTTCAGTTCAAACATCTATTTTGTTAAAAATGGCAGTATATTGCTGTGTATTTTGGAAACAATGATTGATTTTGATCTTTGGAATGGCATTTAACTCAATTTTTGAGATCTAAAATATTGCTTTATCTAAATAATCGATAGTTTGAAAATTTCGAAGCAATGACAAAAAACTTTTTTTTTCAAAATTTTCATAATTGATAAATTCCAAAAAAATTGACCGATTTTGACATAACAATATTCGACACAGTTTTTAAAGGGCATGAGTTGATAAGATTTTTAAGTCAATCGGTGTATTAGCCTAAAAGTTATTTCAAAAATATTAAGCAAGTTTGCTATAAACAACGTAATTTTAATATTTGAAAATTGAAAAGCTGTAACTTTTAAAAATTATATTCGATCTTGATTTTTGAAACGGCTTTCAACGTAGTTTTTAGTACTAAAATATTGTAGAATACCTAAAATGATTTGAACATTTTCGAAATTATATCGAAAAACCACTTTTCAAAATTTTTCGTCAACGATATCTCCCAAACGGATAATCCGATTTTGATGCAATTTATGCATTAGACGTAGTTTTTTGAGGAATAGAGCTGATTAGTTTTTGTACTAAATTAGTACATAAATATGGAAGGTATATTAAAAAAATACTGCTGTGCCAAACATTTTTTTTTGGGGTTTTTTCAAAATTTCGCAAAATCTCCTGGGCCGACTTGCTCCAAATTTTCAGGAAGTCTAAGATGAGTGGAATCCAATCGAACGCTATCAACCGCGTTTCGATCGGTCAAGCCGTGCCGTTAAAGTTATGTTTATATACACACACACATAGACATACTGACGTCATCTGAAAAATCGGAGCAAAATCAGTAACTTCCTTATATCTACATACATAGCGGGAAGTTAAAAATTATTTTACATGCGAGATTTTATCATTATCCTCTTCAAAGTTAATATATTCAAATATTTCGGTGAGCGCTCTCTCCAATCTAATTAAGTTGGTCCAATAATTGGCAAGTGTTTTTATTTTCTGGTTTAATACGTTAACAATGTCGGGTGATGTGCAACATTGCAGGGCGCAGAACAAGCCGGAGTCCGCGGTGGCGGTGCACTGCGTGGCGGGGCTGGGCCGCGCGCCCGTCATGGTGGCCATCGCGCTCATCGAGCTCGGCATGAAGTACGAGGAGGCCGTCGAGACCATCCGAGAGTGAGTGTTTTATACAACAACCGGTCAACTGCGAGTCGAACTCGCGCACTGAGATTTTGTTACAACTAAAATGTATTATAAACCTGATATTTTAACATGAATTTTAATGTAATACCTCTACACATTAATGACAAAAGGGCGTAACTTCTGAGTTAACGGGTAGTACCCTGTAGGTTGTTATTCCCTTGCGACTTTCGAAAATTGCGGCCTAAACGGCTGTATCTTTTGATTGTGTTGGCTTAGAAGTTTGATTTTTTCACAGCTCCAAGGGACAGTAGACCTGAGGATTTGACATAAATTTTGATCTTAATACCTTCATGCGTTCCCGAGAAAAAGCGTCTCGATAGACGGACGGACAACAAAGTGATCCTATAAGGCTTCCGTTATCCTCTAAGGGTTCAGTACGACCCTTATAGCACGCCTCTTCTGTGGGTGATGTCTAATGACGGACATGCACAGATGCTAGATAAGGCGGAAGTAACTTTTCCGCCTGGTCATCACTAAACGACGAATCCCACTAGTCCTACAAGCTTTCGTCCAATTTCAATTCTTCCTATACTTTCAAAAATTCTGGAAAATGTAGTTCACAAGCAGTTATCGTCGTTTTTGGTTAGAAATTATCTTTTAAGTCCATTCCAGTCAGGATTTCGCGAGTCTCATAGCACAGTTACGGCCTTAATCAAAGTCACCGATGATATTCGATTCGCGATGGATAATAAAAAGCTTACTATTCTGACTCTGTTGGATTTCAGTAATGCTTTTAACTCGGTTGACTTTGACATTCTTATTGGTATACTTGATTCTCTTAATTTGTCTCCATCAGTGATAGAATGGTTCAATTCATACCTGCGAGGTCGCCAACAATGCATTCGTATGGATGAGACACATTCTGAATGGTGTGATTTGATTGCTGGTGTTCCTCAAGGTGGAGTTTTATCTCCATTGCTTTTCTCTGCCTTCATAAATAAAATCACCGAATGTATTTCCTCAAGTTATCATTTGTATGCGGATGACTTACAGATTTACAGACATACGACTGTGTCAGATTTACCTGATTCTATCACTGAAATTAATAAAGACCTTACAGTTATTCAAGAATGGGCAGACACTTTTGGCTTGTTAGTGAATCCCTCCAAGTCCCAAGTAATAATTATAGGCAGTAGACAATTACGTAATCAAATAGATTTTTCTGTTATCCCTAAAATTAAATACAAAAATATCCCAATTAATTATACTGATCAAGTTAAAAATCTAGGCCTCATAATGGATTGTCATCTATCTTGGGCTTCTCACATAAATGAGCTGAGTAAACGGTTACATTACTCACTTCATTCCTTAAAGCGATTACAAAGTTTCCTCCCTCATCAAACTAAAATTCTATTAGCTCAATCGCTGCTTCTCCCTTTGCTCGACTATGCTGATGTTTGCTATTTGGATGCCACGGAAGAATTGTTATCAAAACTTGAGCGGCTTCAAAATTTATGCATTCGTTTCATATTCGGATTACGGAAATATGATCACATATCGAGTTTTCGCAAACAACTACATTGGCTCCCAATCCGCCAACGTCGAAATGCGCATGTTTTAAATGTACTGTTCAATGCAATGCATAAATCTTGTCCTGCATATCTTTGTGACAGATTTATATTGGCTCCTTGTCGTGATCGGCCGGTGCGCTCCTGTATCACCCCAAAGTTTTTTTCTATACCACAGTGCAATACAAAATTTTTCAGCAAGTCCTTTACCGTTCATGCAGCTAATTTATGGAATGATCTCCCACGACATATTCAGGATATCCAGACCATAACCTGTTTTAAAGTTACAGTCAGGCAGCATTATTTGTTGCTTGATGGTTAATAGTTATATATATATATATATATATATATATATATATATATATATATATATATATATATATATATATATATATATATATATATATATACGTAGTTTAAAAACATAGATGTGACTGTGTTTTCTTTTTTTTTTCACTTATACTCACTTTCAATTTTTATCATAGATATTGTCTCACTGTCACTTTTTATAGAAATCATTATCAAAGAAGCAATTTTACCTTGCATTTATCCTTGTTTGTTTTGTTAAAATTTTTTTTAGTTAGTTTTAATCTCAAATGTACACCATGCCTGCTGTTTATAACTAGTGATTTTTTTTTAACAACCTGTATGGTTGGTTTTGCTGGAAGAAATCTCTTAAAGAGATAAGCACGCCATTGTACATATATTTTCTTTTTAAATAAGTATTGTTTTGTATTTCTGTGTGTACAAAAGAATAAATAAATAAATAAACTTAAACCTAATATGCATGCTCCCAATCTAATTAATATTGATTAGATAATGTTTTTCATTTCAATGGTGGGAAAAAATCTACAGATAAAAAATCTGTGACATGGAATTTAGAAGATTTTCCGATTCAAGTGTAGCGTAAGGGAGTGGGGGGACGGTCACAGAGAAAACATTAACTTCACATTCTCGAGAGCGTCTGAATTTTATTATATAGGAAATGATGTAAGAATAACAAAAAAATAAATATATAATTGACAATTTGCACAAGCCGAAGTTGTTGGAATTTTGTTTATTCTTTCTGCTTTTACTTACGTTTTTACCAGATTTTATTGGAATTAGATATAAAATATTGTTGGGATTGCCGTAACATTGTAGCGCATCCATAATTTGTAAATGCTAGATTTAATGCTTTTCATGATATTAAGCATGCAAAAATGTAGCTTCAATATTTAGTAGACTGTAATTGTGTAGTAACCAACAGTATTCTAAAAATTAATGCTTCTATGACTGCCCCGTGCAAAAGAATTAGATAGGGTAGGGGTCATCACTAAGAGAAAAAAAAACTTGCAAACACATTTTTTATGGACGCACTGGCTTGATTTTTTATTTATATTTTCACTTTACAGACAAAGCTATTTAAAATAAAATTACCTGGTTGCAGGGTTTGAAATGATCCAGATTATTTTCTTTGATAATTTATCAGATAATTAATATCAGACATTTTATCTATGCTGATTTATATCGATATTATATATCTATTTAATTTTTGTTGCGTTTGTCATAACCCTCCATGTCGACCTTAAAGTGAATACGCGCACAAGTGCCAAATCACTTTTTATTTAATAATTATCAAGCTATTTGTTAGTAATAATTATCACTTGCCCTGTCTGGTCGAGTTTACGTAATTTTTAATTTATTTATTTATTTATTTAAACACTTTATTGCACATAATGGTACAAAGGCGTAACTTAATGCTATTAAGCATTTTCTCACAGTTTGCCTTCCGTAATTTACCTTCGTCGTCGACGTTAAAGTGGGCAGAATAGCTAAGTCTAAACTAGATTTTGCAGCCAAATTTTGTACATAAATTAAGTTTTAAAATTGTTAAGAAACTATTGCATATTTAATAAAATTATTCAAACAGGTTGTTTTAGAGAAAAATACGTTGGCGTTGACCGCATGAGGTCCCGGGTTCGATTCCCGGGTCGGGCACATAAAAAAGGGTTTTTTCAGTTTTCTGAGAAACACAAAGTTGTTCGGGATTGCAAAGTGCCCGGTTGGCGATAGGTTTGCCACCTATCACATTATATATCACATTTGTGGGACCAAGTATTTTCGGCTAATCGTGGGTGCACTTGTTGTACCTCTGCCTACCACTTCGGGGATATGGGCGTGAAGATACTTTTGTTTTTTACTTTATATTTTTTATTTATTACACAATAACAAAGAGATGTAAAAAGTCAATATGTCATTATAAATAAACTTAATAATGTGTTTTTATCCACTAATTAAAACAAACAAAAGCCATTAACACCACCAGAATGGTTGCATCATAACTTTTTATTTATTTTAATGATCATATAAAAACTGTTCACTTTATTACGCAAGTGCAACATTAGAATAATTTCCTCATTATTATTCACTTTTGCCTTGTGTACCCAAAGAGTTTAATTGATTCAGTTGATTTTCCGTCGTCGACGTCTTTTACGAAGGCTTATATAAGTATTTGTTTATTTTTCAGTCAGCGCCGCGGCGCCATAAACGCGAAGCAGCTGTCGTATCTGGAGAAGTACCGCCCGAAGTCGCGGCTGAAGAAGAACGGCCACAAGAACTCTTGTTGCGTGCAGTAGTGGCCAGCCCGTAGCCAACAGCGAATGTAGCTCTGCTTTCACACACACACTTGACACAGAGGAGCATACACTAACTAGACTTAACTTACCGCGTCGCCTTTTGACGTCTCCCTGGAAATGCCCGTCCGACTATTCCTACCGCGAATTCAATTTTATTTGAACCGCTAATTGTATCAATTCATGCTTTGGATTCATAAGTTGTACACAAATCTGTCTCATCGAATTTGACACAAATTTTTATTTACTTATTTAGCTTTTAAGAATGACAGGAACTGGGGGTAGATTGAAAAATATTGTGTTACCAATGATATGAAGTGATGTAATACGGGGTAAAACACGGTAGTAAATTGGATGTGTATTTTCAGATATTTCCATTTGTTTCGTTTGAGGTTGTACCCGAATTCTGCCAGTGTTGGGTGTTTTTGCAAATTCCGTACCATCCAAGAGAATTTGGCTATGATCTCCAGTTCCTCTTTTACTGTCTTTGACATTTATAATTCAAGTTTTCTATGAAATTTAATTGAGAGCATTATTGTAAGTGTTTGTATGATCTAAAGGTGTATAACCCTCGTGCTGTACTGTGTATTAGTGGAATTTAGACGCAAGCCACACTTTGTGTTCATTGTCGGGACAGTTACTTGGGTTAATCATAATAAAATCAACATCCATAATATATTGAGTCGGTGTCATGCTTACTCTTAGATTAATTTTATTTTTTTCTATTACTTTGTGTGTTAAAATCATAATATATTTTCTAAATATAATTTTCTTTGTAGACATGTTAATTATAAACGACATAATAGAAATCTTTAAACTTATATAATTACACTCGGCATTGATATTTTATGTTAATAATTTGAATAATAATAAACACAGTCCACAAATTGTTATATGACTTTAATATTATGTATATTGTATCCCTAACAATGAAAACTTGACTCACTGAATGTTCCAAAAAGAAAATAGCTCTTTGATATTATTTTTCTATTTCTAATTTTATGAGAATAATCAAAGTATATGATTGTGTAACCAGAAACAGTCACATTCATAAATAAAAATATTTATAAGCCAAACAATTATTGTTTTATTCGACAAACTTAAAAATACGGTTTATGTTTGAAACATGCAATTGTGACAAGTTGTAACAAAGTGGTTGCGAACTGTATCTATTCTATATTATATGGAGATATTGAATATTCTACATGGTATTTTTTGGCTACGTACAAAACTCGGTTTTCTGTACCCACAGAACTCTAGCAGCTTTTTATAAATATCGACTGTAACTTGGAACACTTTAGAAAACTGTCTTATTTTGCATTAATTTTACTTTCAACATCTATTTGGATTAGGTTTTAAAGCATTCATTTTCATATGCCTTGAATATTTTGTGGAGCCTTACATTCCCACTGTCTGCCATTTAAAAAATAGATCGTTTTGCAGTCTATAAAATCTAACTGTATATGAACAATCATTTTGAACTGAGTTCCCCACAAAAGTATCTTCGAAAGTGGTACTTTCGACACTTTTTCAGTAATATATAATTTAATTTATTCACTGAGATTCTTTTGGTTATTTGGAAGTGATGAAAATGGCCTAGATATTTCGGCATTCCTTGTAGAATCTTACAATTGTGGTAGTATATCTTCTATGATTTTGGCGTTACAATATCAGTTATTACAGGATACCTAATTATTACACAAACTAAATTGTGATGCTTTTGCAAAAGATCTATACAATCTGGTGTTCAAAACATTTGTTGCTTATGAGGTAGTTTAAACCATTACAGCTTTTATCATTTTTTCGGCACATACTTGTGTACCTTCCCGCCATAACGTGAAATAAAAGCACTGATGTTGAACTTCCGCTTGCAGCCTTCGTAGTTCATGAACCGCACTTTGCCAAATACTGCCCGTTCTGCCCATCCTTGGTCGTGAATACCACATATAGACCACATACAACCTGGAAGATTTAAAGAGGATTCAAATAATAGTTACAGTAGATGTTTTGAACTATTGCTCAAGGCTCATTATAATGAACTAATTATCTGCCAAGCTGTTCGTGAGAAGCGAGAGGAGAACCAAGGTTTTAATATGTGGCTACATCAGGAGAGTAGTCTTAGCATTAGGCACCGATCACACAGCCTATAGACGGCTAATGTTTGATTTTCCGCATTGAATGCATTCTGGCAACTAGCTGAGGTAAGACGAAGTGGGGTTGCAACGCCGTAATTGGCTAACTCAAGGCCACAGTGAAAGATAGTAATGTACAGAGCATCTGATTGGTCGACACTGATTACCCAATTACTACTCATTGGCGCGTGGACATTTACATCGGAACTATAAGTCAGATGTGTTGATACAAGTCATTCGCCTATTATTAGGTGTCTATGGGCTGTGTGGCTTTTGGTTTATTCTAAAGTTTTTTTTGTTTCAATTTGTTTTTATACTTATACAATATTGTCTAAATTATGCATATAAACCCTTAAAACTGTATGCATATAAAAATATAAAAGCAACACAAATAGAAATGTTGCTAATCTTTAATATACGCCGATCGGCGTCTTACGCAATTTATCTATAATATTTGAATTTACGAAGAGATGATTTCACGGAAACGGCACTCAGCATTTCGTAGGTATTGGAAGAATAAACTTCTATTTTGCAGGAATTCTTAAAAAAAATTCTTGTTGAAAATAAACTCATTAAGAACTTGGCGCCGATCGGCGTCCACCGCATCTGTTAAGAAACAAAAAAGACACCCATCGGCGTCGGCCGCAATGAATGGGTTGAGGGACT
Organism: Apodemia mormo; assembly: GCA_036924255.1. Taxonomy (NCBI): domain Eukaryota; kingdom Metazoa; phylum Arthropoda; class Insecta; order Lepidoptera; family Riodinidae; genus Apodemia; species Apodemia mormo. Next base: position 41,140,879 of record JAUPFN010000002.1, read on the forward strand.
CAGGGGCTCATTTGTGAAATATTAAGCTTTAATGTGCTAATTTTGTTAAAATCAAGTCCCTCCCTCAGTCAGCTAAACGGTTGGTTTTGGGGGTGGTAAAAATTCCCGGTAATAATCAATATAATGAAGTTTAAAGGAAAACTATAACGGCATAGAATGCTTTACAAGTTTTTGAGTTATAAAGTGTACTTGGAGAAGTTTTTATAGGCGGCCAACCAGTGGTGTGGATATATCTATCATTCACATTAAATAGGTTAAACACCGACCACACAGCCCATAGTCACCTTATAATAGGCGAATGACTTGTGTCAACATATATGACTTATAGTTCCGATGTAAATGTCCACGCGCCAATGAGTAGTGATTGGGTAATCAGTGTCGGCCAATCAGATGCTCTGTACATTACTATCTTTCACTGTGGCCTTGAGTTAGCCAATTACGGCGTGGCAACCCCACTTCGTCTTACCTCAGCTAGTTGCCAGAATGTATTCAATACGGAAAATCAAACATTAGCCGTCTATAGGCTGTGTGGTCGGTGAGGTTAAATGTTCATAGTATGAAACACTAAAGCCCTCTTCTTAGTCCGTATTATTGTGATGGGCAACGGAATCCTACATTGCGCATGACCCGACATGCTCTTTACTAATTTTTTATATCATAGAGTGTTGTGTGTTTACGTTGACTTGGCGGTGATCTTGTATATAGAGGTCACTTACCTACATAACCATTAGGGTCCCTGCCATCGACACTGTAATGGTCATTCAAATAGATAGCATACTTCAGAGCATCTTCTGGTGATGGGGTCCACTCTAGTATCTTTTTGCACCAATACATCCGTAGGAAACCGTGCATCTTCCCCTCTTTCACTAGTTGAATTTGTGCTGAATTCCAAAGATCATCATGCGTTTTACTTTGAGCTAGTTCTTCTAATGTATATATGTGTGTTCTTTTGTCCTTTCTATAAAATAAATGTAATATTATAATGTTCCCGGGTCGGGCACATAAAAAAAAAGTGTTTTTTCAGTTTTCTGATATACACAAAGTTGCCTGGGACTGGAAAGTGTCCGGTTGGCGATAGGCTTGCCACCTATCACATTTGTGGGACCAAGTATCTTCGGCTAATCATGGGTGCACTTGTTGTACCTCTGCCTACCCCTTCGGGGATATCGGCGTGAAGATAAACAATTCTAGGGTAGATATAGAGTTATAGGGTAAGGTAGCTGGTAAACTTAGGCATGTGGCATGAAACCTCGCCATAAGATAGCAACGCACCATTAACACCTTTGGTGTCTATAGGCGATGGTTGACTCTTTCCATCAGGAAACCCATCTGCTTGTTTGCTATCTATCTTATACTATAAAAAAAAACAATTTTTTGTCAGTGTATACAGTGTGTAAAGAAAACTCTGTCGGATAATTAAAGGTGTTATTTGGTAGCATAATTTTTTTTTATATCAAAATAGCAAACAAGCAGATGGGTCTCCTGATGGTAAGAGTCAACCATCGCCTATAGACATCAAAGATGTTAATGGTGCGTTGCTATCTTGTGGCGAGGTCTAATGCCACATGCTTTAGTTTACCGGCTACCTACCCTCCAAACCGGAACTCGACAATGACAAGCACTGACGCTATTGTAGCAGGAATAGGTAAGGCGGTGGTACCAGACCCGGGCGAGACAATGCAGAACTCTACCACCTAGTAGTCACGATGGTAGTGACTTGCAGAGCCAATCGGTCGCCTTTTACGACCTGCCTGGCAGAACGGCAGTTGGTCTATTATTCAAAGGAGCCCGGAACCAACACGGGGAATCTTGAACCGGAACCAACACGATACGGTATGTACGGTACGGTACATATGTGTAATTATTTTATGGATATTAATTAATTAGTTTTCCCAATAAAAAAGTAACCTTTAACGGTATTTTCATACATTAAGTATGACAACACCTACAAATAAGTAAATTCTATTATCAAAGAATGCCGCGCAACTCGGATGCTACTAAAGGACATGCGGCGCGTTTAAAGTAAAAAGTTGTAAAAAGCCGAAAAACTGCTGTTTTCGGTTGTGCGAAAGCCTCCAAAGCGAAACAATAAAACAAACAGCTGCAAGGTGTTGTCATTTTTAAAATAAATGCTTAACTCTAAGGAGATATATGTACAAATACGAATATTAAAAAAACGATATCTTTTTTATTTTCAGAAATTCATTTTAATTTTTTTTTTCAGTAATGCCTTTAACCAACCTATATGCCACTTTCGGATTGGACAGGGTTTTCTTTACACACCGGGTACCGGGGATAACAATGTAATCGGTACGAAACAAAAATGCCCACGTTAAAACAGTGACACTATGGTATATGTCTTCTCTTGTAATAGAGATTATTGGTCCACTCCAAAATGTATAGAATTTTTTCTTTAAAGTCAATCACGCAAAGAGTAAAAAAGACATAAGTTTTTGGAAAAAAATTGGTATAAGACATAAGATCATGCATTAGTACTATGCGTTCCAACTTTCAACTGAGAATAGGATCGCGGTTGTTATCAACTTCATATCACAAGTGGGAAATTAGTAATGTTAGAAAAAAAAATTTGTTCAAAAAAATATTGCTGATTTATTACAAATAACCTTTTAATAATTTTATTTTCATCAATAAAAAAATAGGAAAAAATATCAGTCTAACTGTTCATCTATATTTATAAAAAAGTTGTGTTAGTTACACCACTTATATAAGTCAAGAACGACGAGGCCAATTTTGTTGCGATTTTTGTGGGTTTGGGTTGTCTTTGTCCAGAATAGGCTAAAAAGTATTAAAATATTCATCAATAAAAAAACAGTAATATAATATATCAGTCTAGCCGTTCATCTATACATATATATTATGTACTAGCTGTTGCCCGCAACTTCGTCCGCGCGGACTTCGTTTACTCCGCACAGCTCCTCCCTCGTAGGTGATAGCGTGATAATATGTAGCCTATATGTTGACCCGACCTGTTAGTAATATTCATGCAAAATTTGAAGTAAATCCATGCAGTACTTTTTGAGTTTACCCCGGACATACATTAACTTTCCTATGATTTTATTACATGTATAGATTATTAAAACTCATGTTAGTTATTTTACACCTTATTTTAACACATGGTAACATGATCCGATGGGAATCTATATAAAAAAATACCAATTAGAATGAAAATATTTTTTTTCAAGTATTTCTTTGTTAGAATTTTTTTGCACACCTTATTCATCACTACAAAGTTTTTGCACAATGCAGAGCAATATGTCATCCTGACAGTCCTATTCTCAGTTGGAACGCATAGTAATTATTAAAATTCATACCTATGGTCATCTAAGGTCTTTTGTGCCCAAGCACTCGCACCTTTGATGGTATCGTAGTGTTCGTTGTAGAAGCAGAAGTTGTCCGCCAATTCTCGCCTCACTATCGCCTCTTCCAAAAATGCATTCACACTTTCTGTGTACTGTGCTTTGTACTCTTTCACACATAGTGCTACTCTTTGGACTGATATTTGACCTGAAAAACAATGACCAAATTACTTAAAATGTGGTACCTAAAGTAATCATCATCTCTACGTATTGCTCATAACTCCTTTTAAGGCGATTACAGCTGCGAACGACCTTGAGTTAGTGACAGGCGCGGCGTAAATACTATTTCGCACGCCAAGATCTCCCGTCGTCAAAGAGTATATACAGTGGAAGCAGATACGTTTTAACATATTTGTTTACCTATATGAACTTTTATCATCATGAATCAAATGAATGTTGGCTAACTCAAAACTCATAATCGATAATCGGTCATTTATCGATTATCCTTTCATTTTAGAAAAACGATCAATATCGAAAGAAAAAACAGTAAATATCGAAAATCGACAAAAAAATTATATGATAATTTTACACAATAATGACTGTTACGTATCTTATTTTTTTTTTGTAATATACAATACATTTTGTGTAGCACTTTATTTTAATACATACAATTAACCTTTAATATTTAACAAAACCTTTCAAAATGTGATTCCGTAAAAAGTGATCTCTTAAATAAACTTTTAAAAAATATTTTTTTTTGTTTCAAAATTTCGTAAGAAAAATTAGAGATTTAATTTAATTGAAAGCTTATAGAGGATGGTATTAAACAGGTTGATTAATTTAGACTATTTGTAATTAATTTAATTTATTTATATTACCTACGACACAAGTTAATACTTAGTGTAGGAACTGCAAGACATATTGCACACTATAGGTAGAATAATAGTAAGTAAATATTGTATTTGTAATTTATTAGTGTTTAATGGAGATTTATCGATGGAAATAAAATTATTATTATTATTATTATTATTTATTTCATTTCATATGACAGCAAACAAGTAAACAGTTTTCCTGATAGAAACATATAACCATCGCCTATAGACACTTAAAAATTTTAATGGTGCAACGCTATTCATCTAGCAGGGTTAGAATGTGTTTATCAGCTACCTTTTTCTCAAAACCAAATCACGAGAGTTAAAAACACAGACGCTATTGCGACAGGAATATGTAAGGCGGTAGTTCCAAAATCGGGTTAATGTGTTGCAAAAAACTAGGGTTGAAAAAAATAACTAATGATTATATAATAACTGCCTCGTAGTCTAGGGGATAACCTAAAATAACGTTTAAGGTATTTTTCGAAAATTAAAAAATCTCAGTAGCCACTTGGATTCTGGCGGGTGGTGTGTTACCACTTCCGTGCCTCGGATGAGCATGTAAAATCATCGGTCTTGGTTATTGTTAAAACAACAACAACGACATATATTTACGCTAGTCCCCTTACGAGGTAGGCAAAGAGAACCGAGTGCAATATGTCACGATCCCTACAATTTTTTCTTGCTTCCTGCACGTTAATTACTCTCTTCATGCAAACACGCTGGTTGCGAAGACTTCACTACCTTTAAATAGTACCAGTTTTTTATCTTTTTTCTTCAGAGTTTTGATGTTTTTGATCCTTGTAAGGGATAAAATTTAAAAAACCTTAAACTCATATTTAATTGTGTTAAAAACATAAATAATAAGTTTTAAATAATTTCTACAATATTTTACAATAAACAATCTATTTTTCATTCAAACATAAACGCTTTTTTTACCATTTTAAGGAATAAAATTTATAAAATCCCTAAACATATAATTCTTAAATTATGTTGAAGAACATAACTACCAAATTTCAAGTTATGTTGACCATGAATGAATGATAATGGTGAATTGTATCTCCCACTTTTACTCCTTTAAGGGATGAAACCCCGAACTTCATCACGCGCATGTTTCTTCAATTTGGATTGAATTGAATAAGTAGGTACTAAATTTTATGAGAGTTTAGATAATAAACTTTTTATTTTTAATACAAATTTATACACTTGCCCTTTTAATGGATGAAATTAAAAGAAATATTAAAATAAACATTTCTTTAATTGTATTGAAAAGCATAAATACTAAATTTTAAGTAATTTCTACAACAAACAATTAATTTTTCATACAAAAATTAACTCTCCTTTTACCCATTTATGGGATGAAATTCTAAAATGCGTATTCCTTTAATCGTATTAAAAAGCATAAGTACTAAATTTTATGTAATAAAAAAATTATTTTAATACAATCATTAACATCCCTTTTATCTCTTTAAAGGTTTAAATTACATCATAATGACAACCTCTGTAAAGAAACACCCTTTCTGCTCCAAACTTATTATCTACTATAAAAAACGTTCAAGCGTAAACGAAATGTCCAATTTTCAAACAGCACAACCGTATTACTGTGCCAAACGTACTATCTGTATTATTACTCTTTGACTCGAATGTGGAGAGCGGAGTACGCTAACGTGCGACACAGCCTCCCCGTACGAACGCTACCGAGAGACTGACTTTCGGAGCGAGCGCTGTCCGCGAATGAAATAATAAGGTTTTTATTGATTTAATGGCACGCTATAATAATTATGTAAAATGTTGAACTTAAATTTTATAAAGCAATAAATTGTCTGTAATAAAGTGAAAAAATCATCAAAATCGTTTCAGTAGTTTGAAAGTTATAAGAAAATTCTTGCGTAAAAATAAGAGAGATATTCAATTTTTTTTTGTCAAAAATAACAACAAAATTTGAAAAATCGAACTTAAAATTTAAAGTAAATTATATTTTACGTATAATGTATATTTTTTTAAATTATTGGATTAACCGTTTAGGAGTAGTAGGCTTTCAAAGAGAAGTATATTTCGTAGTTTGGCGTATGTAATCGCCTTAAAGAAACTACCTGCATTATGTAAGGTAGGTTGTAAAATTGGAAAAATACTATACGTGTCACTATTATCGTGACCACTATGTGGTAGAGTTCGGTAAGGTTCGCCATTTCTACCGCAATTGTGTCAACGTTTGTGACTTTCGTATTCTGGTTCGGTAGATACCGCTGGTCAAGTTACGTGCTACGGGTAGTAACGTGACATTTAACATTTTTGCGTCTTTGGCAATGGTGTCTTTTTATATGTTAAAAAGCACCACTGCATTGCCGCGTCGCTTATATCGCGTCTCGTCTCGTCTCCGCTTCGCGTCGCTATCTGCTACTATATGTAACATGTCTCAGTTTAGATGGCTCTAAAAAATACAAGAAATCTCTCAGACCATACCATTATATTTTAAGTGATGTAAATTAAAATCTCTGGAATACTGTGGACATGGAAGAGAGAAGGCCATCAAGTCTACACGACAAAGTGAAAAATACGGAGATGTGATAGCCTGGCATTGAATAGAGCCAAAATATCGACTTGTGAAATTGTGAAAAACATCCCTTGAAAAATTAAATTTAAAATATTTATTTTAAATAAATATTTATTTATTTTCCAAAGCATGCAATTAATTTTTATTCCATCGTAATGTGAAATAGTTAACTCAAATTACATTTTAATAAATGTTAGGACTATTTAAATATCAGCTATTTCACTTTTTTAGTTTTCTGAAAAACTGTTGCCCGGGATTGAGAAAAGTGCCCGGTTGGCGATAGGCTTGCCACCTATCATATTGTGGGATTACCTTCGGCTAATCGTGGGAGCACTTGTTGTACCTCTGCCTACCTTTTTGGGAATACTAGCGTGAAGATCCTTTTTTTTTCAAATTTAAAAATAGATTTTGAGAATTGCGCAAAATTATTGAAAATAAGGAAACACAAATACAAAAAAAAACTTGTCACACACAGACAAGTTTTAATTACCGAGTCTTAAACCTAGATGTCTATAGTGGACAAAGTTGTATCGAAAATCCATGCAAGATGGCTCTTTAAATAATTACTATTTTTATACTCTGGAAAATTGCATCAACGAAAGTTAACGAAATTTTTTAAAAGTGTTTTTTTTTTTAAATCTTTATTTATTTGAAGGGGTTTCGTCACTCAGTGACTATGTCACCCCTGTAAAAGCTAAATAACATGTAAGTACTTAACACTTAATTATATTATTATTACTACACTATAATGTAAATTTACACAGCCTTCCGAGCATCCTGGCCTCCTCGGATAACGGAGAGGCCAGGATACTATTACATAAGCCTATGTCCATTCTAGATTCATTTAAGAACACCAATGACCTTCGCGAAGCCTCATTCCGGACGCATTCTGTCAATGCATGGTAAACGTCATCCAAAGTGTTGCATTCCTCACAATTGGGTGTAGTAGATACTTTCATTAAATATTTAAATTTGTTTGACATAATGTGACCAGATCGGAGCCTCATAAGTCATTCAGCATCATGTCTTTTGCAAGTGTGATGATCAAACCATGGGTAACGAGGTGGTCGACACTGGATGATTTTGTACCAGATTCCTTTTGTAAGTGATCGTTCGTCAAAATATTCGCGCCACAGTTGCTGACATGTTTCTTTTGCAACAGAAAGTATTGACATAACATTGACATTTTTCAACTAATCAATTCCACTTCTTTCAGGACTTAAAAAACTGCGTCTGACGTTTCGAAAACAAATGTCAACAAACCAGATTTTTGAACTCTATTTTATCTACTTTTTTTTTTACCTCCATTTAGCGAGAAGTTTCAGGGATGGCCTGCAGGTTCAACATGTTTCACAGATTTTTTAGGTATTAAATATTAATAAAAAAAACATGTATTTTCAACACTTCAATGAATTCGGTGCTTTTGCAAAGTTTTCTTAAAGTTATTTTTTTCAATAAGTTGTTAATGAACAAAATTTTCTCGAATTTTCTTCTTCATTGTCAACAAAAAAAGTTTATATTATAATTATTGAAACTTTTTTGTCGTAAAAATATTTCGCTTCGTGGAGTCCTCGTATGCATACTCAACAAGATCACGTCATTAAATTTAATTTTTTGTAATATTTTTTTTTAAGTTAACAAAAAAAAGAATAATCGAAGTAATGTATTCTTCTTTAAATATTTTAGCAATGATAAAAATATTCTTCTGTTTATTAACATTGCAAATTGTTATAAACAATTTAAAAACTTTGTTTTATTTTTTCCTGAAACTACTAAAATTACAAAAACAACCATATGTAACAAAGTATCTAAAAATTTCTTTTCGATTATTATTGCACCTTTAAAAAATGTCATTGCAAAAAGAAATAGTATCTAAAAATTTCTTTTCGATTATTATTGCACCTTTAAAAAATGTCATTGCAAAAAGAAATGGTTGTTTTTGTCATTTTTTTTGTACTTCAGGACAAAATAAAGTTGGTAAATTGTTAACAACAATTTGCAATGTTAATTATATTGTTAACTAGCTGTTGCCAGCGACTTCGTCCGCGCGGACGCCGCACTGCTCCTCCCCCGTATGTGATAGCGTGATAATATGTAGCCTATATGCTGACCCGACCTGTTAGTAATATTCATGCAAAATTTGAAGTAAATCCATGCAGTACTTTTTGAGTTTACTCCGGACATACAAACAGACAAAAATTCTAAAAACTATATTTTTGGCTTCGGTATCGATTGTAGGTCACGCCCCAAGTATTCTTTTAAAAAAATGTTCAATGTACAGTTTTGACTTTCCTACGATTTTATTATATGTATATAGATAAATAAAAAAATTGTTATTTTATAGAGAACCGTCAATTATGATTTTTATAAGAAAAAAAAAACTTAACTAATTTGAACAATAGAAATAAAAAACCGGCCAAGTGCGAGTCGAACTCGTGCATGAAGGGTTACATACTGTCATAGCAAAACAATACGAAAAAAAAACACGTTTATTGTGTGGGGACCTACCTTAATATTCCATTTTTTTTAAATTTTTAGTATTTGTTGTTATAACGGCAATGGAAATATATAGTTTGTGAAAATTTCAGCTTTCTAGCTATCACGGTTTATGAGATACAGCCTGGTGACAGACACCTTTTAGACACAGATTTTACCTTTTAGGTACGGAAGTGTAAAAAACGATTATAAACAAATAAAAATTGTTATTAGACTTGTGTAACTCCGGAGTGATTAACTCAAAAAGATATAATCTTTACAAAGGAGTGAATATATCAGTAACTCCGTAGTATTCAAACTCTCTATATCCTTATATCACAGAGTGATTGTATTTCATATAAGCGGAATAGAATGAAAGGAATGATATGTTTATCAGGGAGTAGAAAGAGAGGAAACCATCATTCAGAATGAAGAATGTTGTAGCATCGAACTACATACTGTACACACAAAGTTATACCTTAAACTAATGGGATTAAGATATCTTTAATATTGTTCAAATGCGGATAGTAATAATAAACAGCGATGAGAATTATTTTGTTTGTACTTTGTTTTAAAAACGCACGCATAATAAAAAATAAGCGTTTGTTTTTAAATAATTTAAAAAAATAATATCGATTCTGTTCGATATACCATAAATACATCATTTATTTTAACTGTTTATCTTGTCATTATATCGCAACGGTTAAACCTTTAAGACTAGAAACTTGAAATCTTTAATATATCGGCGAATATACCTACTTCTCATTTTAAAAACATTAAAAGTCGGTTAAATGTAATTTACATAATTCTTTCACACGCAGTGGAAGACGCGGTCAATCCTTAGTATCAAATAAAACAAGGGTGATTGCTTTTTAATAATTAAGTAAAATAATACCAAACAGAATCCATAAATACATATCGTTTATTTCAACTGTTTATCTTGTCTTTAAATCCGTAAATCATTTCATTTCCTTATAAGGAGTTGAAGATATAAATGAGTAATATATATCCGTAACTCTGAAAGATACATATCACTCTTTTCTTTTCTCGGATATATTTTGCGCAAGTCTAATTGTTATTAAGATTTTTTTTATCATACATTTTTTGTTAACAGTTAAGTTCGAGAACCGCGCACCTACAATATGCCGCACGAGAACTTATTTTAGCGTTTAATAAAAATTATAAATAACAGAGATACAGTTACGGAAATTATGAGTTTTTATTGGAAATTTTTTCGTGTTTAAGACTTTTTTTTAGATTTCTTATTTATTAATAGTTTCCAAGATATTGGCAAAAAACGAAATACCTTTTCTTTTCATCTTAATTTTTTTATTAACGCTCACTTGCGCTTTCGTCACATTTTTTAGACGTCATTCTGAATCCAAAAAGCTATCACACATAGTAGTAGTATCAGTATTTTTCACCATTTACAACTTGCCGATTCGACTAACCTAGTAACAGAAAGTTCAGGTCCAGAGCCCAAATACATAGGTAAGTTTTATTGAAGAAAATTATTTTTTTATTTTTGCCTTAAGGGCACAGTAGTGATAAAGTTATTCCGCTCACATCATCCCGAGTTCAGTTCCCCAGTCTAGCAAGTATTATTGGAGCTTTAATGGTCTTTTTGAAGTTTTTTATTTTATTTCGTAGGCTAGCAAAGAAGCTGATAATTCTACAGATGGAAGTAGGTCACCGTCATCTATATCGTACCAAAGATGTAAATGGTGCATTGCCATTTGCGGCAGGGTTGAAATGTCAAACGCATTTTACTTAATACTTTACCCTCAAAACCAGAACACAATAGTAACAAACAATGATGCTATTACAGCAGAAATAAGTAAGACATGGTGCCAAACTCAGTCCAGATGTTGCAGAAAGTCTAGTTAGCAGTCATAATGTTAGTAACATATATAGTATTCTCTCACTATTACTATAATAAGGCAGCTTAATTATTTTTCAACATAAGGTAATATTAGAAAAAAAATATATAAAAATAAATATGGAATAAGTAAGTCAGGTCTTATTAAAGAATGGGTACTTTGTACACCAAATTAATAGTAAAGATTAGTTTGAGTCATCTCTAGCAACATGAAAATTTAATTCTATAAAATGAGAATAATAAAAAAAGAAAATCGTACGAAAGTAACATATAGCATAACAATAAATATTTATACTAAAAATATTACCAAAATGAAACCATGGAGACAAGTTACTAAGTGCATCTTGTGTAGGATCATTACGTTTTGAGGCAAACACCTTGAGTCTTTTATCCAGGAAGCTTTTGAGCATACCCATGGCACTATCATAACCTGGACTTGCCCATTCTATTGGACCTACTGATTTGTCGGCTTCTCTTGTTTCGATAGCTTGATCCCAATCGATTGGCTGTGGAAATAAATATTCACTTTTTAAATTATTAATAAATAGAAGAAAAAAAAACATTGAACCTTGTATTTTATCTGCTGCTCACACTCATAGTTCACTCACTTAAAAAATGATCTCTTAAAATTATTGTTCTTAAATAAATAGTCACGGGACAAATTACATTTACTGATCTAACATCAAAGTAAGCAAATTATTTGCGTGTGTTATCGGTGTTAGTCAACTATACCTATACATAGAAATACATATATAAATGCCAGAATATCTATACATATAATAAAATAGTAAAAGTCAAACTGTACATTGAATATTTTTTTAAAAGAATACTTGGGGCGTGATCTACAATCGATATCGAAGCCAAAAATATAGTTTATAGAATTTTTGTCTGTTTGTCTGTATGTATGTCCGGGGTAAACTCAAAAAGTACTGCATGGATTTACTTCAAATTTTGCATGAATATTTCTAACAGGTCGGGTCAACATATAGGATACATATTTCACACTTATCACCTACGGGGAAGCAGCTGTGCGGAGTAAACGAAGTCCGCGCGGACGAAGTTGCGGGCAACAGCTATTATTTAATAAATACCCAAACCAGGAAGTAAAAACATTTATGCTCATCACACAAATGCTTGTCCTCGTTGGGGATCGAATCCGCTGATCGCAAAGTTAAGGTCGCTAACCACTCGATCAATGGGGTGGTCCTGTAGCAAATCTGTTCTTGATTTGTATGTGAGGGATAGAGATAATCTGTAGGAGCGTTGATCTATTCTTTTGGCATTCAGTAAAATGTCATGATATCACTTTATTATGATCCAATATAGTTAATATTTTTTCATTACAAATTTATATGAATATTTTATCTTTATTACTTTCACATGAACTTTGCTCTCATTGCAAAAGATTATAATTCTCTGTACGAGTATTCTGTAAATTGACCAAATATGGTTTTTGTAAACATAATAAAACAATTTTTCGTTTCAGACAACTTCCATACTGTAATTTTGCTACATAATTAAGTTTCATGAAGTGCTGCCCATTAGTGCTATGCGTTCCAACTGAGAATAGGACTGTCAGGTTTACACATTTTGCAAAAACTTCATAAGTGACGAGTAAGGTGTGCAAAAAAATTCTAACAAAGAAATATTTAAAAAAATATATTTTCATTCTAATTGGTATATTTTTTATTTAGATTCTTAACAGATTGTGTTACCATGTATTAAAATAAGGTGTAAAATAACAAACACGACTTTTATTTGAATTATGGAAGATTTTATGCAAAACTGTGTCAGGGGACTGTTTTTTATGAACAAAAACAAGCATTTATATTTAAGTAATATCAGAGTATTTATTTTTCTTTGTTATTCTTAAAATATGTAATTTTTTAGAATAATTTAACAGTATGAAAACAAATTTTACTTATTATAGTGACTTTTTAAGGCTAAAAATAATTTTAAACAAAAAAAAATCAACCTCTTAGTTTTAACAGTTTTTTTAAAATTATAATTATGACAGTAAACTTTTTCTTTATAATAATAAAAATTAAAAATATAACCATTGCTACTGCTAATTAAGTATGAATTAACAGGGGACTGTTATGTTGACATGAATGCTTAATAAAACAAAATCATTAAAACATATCAGATTAACAAAACAGATGTGGCTACACACAAGATCATCAATTCTTTTAAACAAAATATTGTTATTAAAACTATTAAAATAGTAAAAATAGGACTTAGCAGGGGACTGTTGTTACTAATGGCAGTGCGCATGGTCCATCAATAGATACAGTAATAGCATTAAAGAAAATAACGGCTGCCCGGTTAACTCTACAACCAAACGAAATTCACACCAATTGTGTTCTGTTTAACAATATAAATGTCTCGCGCTAAAAGGAAATTTGACTTCAGCGCGGTTTTCAAATTTTAACAGGGGACTGTTTTAATAATTTGAAGACAGCATTCGCACATAAATATTTTGATTAAAATTCTATTATAAAAATATAATTGTTAATTCATAAAGATGCTTAAAAATTTCTTTTACACATTTGAGTATTTTTTATTCAGTTATCAACAGTAAAAAAATAAATTTTTGCAAAAATATGTTTGATTCTGGAAAAGAGACATACCAGGAGACTGTTTTTGAGGTGTTTGAGGTACATTTGTTAAAACATTATATCCTTAAACTATTATTAGAAACACCTGACCAATATTGATTTAATTTATAAAATTAGCTTGGGACAGCGATTTTCCATTTAGTGGAGAAATGCCCGTATAATAGATTACATCAAATGAATATAATTCTGATTTGTCCCAGTCTTATCTTTTGTTTATAAAAACTTACCTCAGGTTCAAATTTACTAGTGTATGGATGTTTAATGACAGGTGGAAATTCTGTAAGGAACTCATCCAGTTTAGAGTTGATTTTATTTCTGATGGTTCTGGCCGAGTATTCCTGTTTGTCTGAAGCAACCCAACATGGGACTATGTTGTGAGCATCAACCTAAAATAAAAAATGGTAGTTTCTTAAAAAATTATAATTTAATTTAAATACGGGGTGTCTCGAAACCTAATGTCAAGTGGGCACACAGTATTAGCCTAGGCTGTACCAGGCAGGCAATTCTGGTATAAATAAGAAAAAAACATGTCACTTGGTTTAGAAATAATAGTAATATATATTTGAAAATGTCGATAATCGGCACCTTTGAGTACCTCTTACTATACTCACAAATATCTTAATTTTAAAGTAATTTTTCTATGTATTTAAGTACAATTATTGGTTGTAGTTATAAATCATATAAATAATATGGTCAGTAAATGAGGAAAAAATAAAGTTTAATTAAGCTGTGATTGCCTCGTGTCTAGGGGTAGACGATTTGGCTCAGATCATGAGGTCCCGGGTTCAATCCCCAGGACGGGCAGAAGTGTTATGAAGGTCTTTTCAGAAATCTAAAATGTCAGCAGCAGCTTGGCGTCTGGTGGAGTGGTGTATTATCAATCCCGTGCCTCGGGTGAGCATGTAAAGCTGTCTATCCCTGTTATCGCTAGAAATAGTCGATAATCATTCATTATTAAACGGTGAAATTAATTAAATTTGCTATTATCCGCGAACTGTTCTATGTATCCTCCGTGATGGCACCGAAAAGAGAGACGTCGGTTTAATAAATGGATAAGACTCACGGATGGTTCCGATGAAACGAAGACCCCCAGCGGCACACTTATCCGCCCACATCCACCACATTTTTACAACCACGACCACGCCGACACCAATCACAAAAGCACACAATTCATGTACATACTCAACGCACGTTTCACTTCGAAACCGAAGCATCTTCAGGAGAAACGAACACTACCTCACTCTACGTGAGTGTAAGTAATACACTTCGAAACCGAAGCATCTTCAGGAGAAACGAACACTACCTCACTCTACGCGAGTGTAAGTATTACTTACACTGTATTGAAACGTGCGTTGAGTATGTACATGAATTGTGTGCTTTTGTGATTGGTGCCGGCGTGGTCGTGGTTGTAAGTGTGGTGGATGTGGGCGGATAAGTGTGCCGCTGGGGGTCTTCGTTTGATCGGAACCATCCGTGAGTCTTATCCATTTATTAAACCGACGTCTCTTTTTTCGGTACCATCACGGAGGATACATAGAATAGTTCACGGATAATAGCAAATTTAATTAATTTCACCGTTTAATAATGGATTTCCGCAAAGTAACGCCTGAATCAATAAAAAATCATTCATTACCCAGTAAAAGCGGGGATTTGCATCACCACTTATCTCACCAACTGACAAACCGGTGAGTTGTGGTGAACTAGAATGTCTATAGACATTAAATAGGTTTACTGTGCCTAGCCCGTAAGGGAACTGGACATGATGATACTTTACTGTATTTTTAATTTAGTCATAATTGAAAAAACTATTGTCTGTAAACTTTGACCCTTTACCTTTTCAAAAATGTACTATTTTACCTTTGACAAGTTATTTATAAAAATGGCCCATTTAAAATAGATTTCAAGAATCTACCTAGCCAAACATAACTCTATCATGCACACCACGTGCAAACATTTTGTTGTACTTACAAATGAGTGTAAACATTCTCTTAAATAGAATTAGGAATCTGATAAATACTTTTAAATGAGAAAGTTTTATATTACAAGATTATGACTGACCTGTATCAATGGTACATCTTTTTTAAACTTCTTTTTTGCCCCTTCCACCCAACCCAATGGCACCCTCAGTGGATTAAAGTCACAGACTACTGCACCAATTTTATGATCTATTATCCACTGCGGGAGAGCTTCTGCCCCACTGCCCTCAAGAAGGTGAAATGATATATTGAGCTTTTTACACTCTGCTGCAACTTTCTCTAACCCTGAAAACATGAACTACTGATGTAATGAATATCTCTAGGTGAGTGATACAAAAAGTAAGAAAGAAAGAAAGAAAGGAAATTATTTATTTGCCAGAATATGGAAATTACAAGTTATTAAAATCTGATTAAATTACCAACATATTCTACCATGATATGATGTGCAAATATCTTACATCTATAGTTATTTATTATTAAACTAAAAATGTTGTTAGTAGATTTTTTTACAATTACTACTGGATCGGAAAGCGGCCACACACTGAGAAGATCCGGCAGAAGAAACTCAGAGGGCTTGTGTTTTAGTGGGCAGCAGGCAGATAACAGTAAATTAAAGAGTATTTTTTAAATGGTAGGTATGGACAGATAATTATATTCTTTTCAATATAGCAACTATGAGATTTCTTATTGGTATTTTTTTCAGAACAAGGCTTTTAAATCTAAAATAACTTTTTGAGTTATTTTAAACTAGCTGTGCCTGCGACTTCGTTCGCGTGGAAAAAATTCTAAAATTAAAACCGACATAGTTCCCGTTCCCATGGGATTTCCGGGATAAGAACTATCCTATGTCCTTTCTTGAGTCTCAAACTATATTTGTACTAAATTTTATCCAAATCGGTTCAGCGGTTTAGCCGTGAAAACGTAACAGACAGACAGACAGACAGAGTTACTTTCACATTTATAATATTAGTATGGATTTTGGACATAAATTATTGGTTTACATCAATTGTGTTACTAGCCTATAGTTACCTCTTAAGACTAAAATGTTAAGCATCATATTATGTAAGTTTGTTGGCAGCTATACTCACATGCAATTCACTAATCATTTATCAATCCAAGCCAGGTCGAAAAAGATGTGTTTGGCATTTCTGCAGAGTCAAATGTTAACCCACCATTTCATATTTGATTTATTTCAGTTACCTTGGGGAACTTGGTTGTTTGGTTAGTGGATGATTACTTTGGTATAATTATCCAAATTTTGGCTATATTTTTTTTTTATATCATAAGATAGCAAACAAGCAGATGGGTCTCCTGATAGAGAGTCAACCATCACCTATAGACACCAAAGATGTTAATGGCGCGTTGCTATCTTGTGGCAAGGTCTAATGCCACATGCATAAGTTTACTAGTTACCTTACCCTCCAAACCGGAATACGACAGCGACAAGCACTGACACTATTGCGGCAGGAATACATAAGGCGGTGGTACCAGACCCGGGCGAGACAATGCAGAACTCTACCACCTAGTAGCCACAACGGTAGTGACTCGATAGCCAATCGGTCGCCTTTTACGACCTGCCTGGCAGAACGGCAGTTGGCCTATTCTTCAAAGGAGGCCGGGACCAACACGGCATAATTATCACATATAAAATATATCAATATTTTACATGTGACTTCATATTTATGAATTTTACCTGATATTAGTAGGTACATATAATTTGAAGGAGTTTAATATCAAAAAGTATATATTTTGTATAAGAGATATATCTATATACATATAATAAAATCGTAGGATAGTCAAAACTGTACATTGAATACTTTTCAGAAATCAACGTCAAGCCAAAAACGGTTGACAGGCCAAGGGTTGGTGGTTCTCAAAAAATATGAAAAAATTCTTTTTACCTGCACTCCAATAATTATAGCCATTTTAAAAAAGTAATAATCAACACTTTGTTATGATTATTCAAGTAATACTAAATAATGCTAGTATAAATTAAAATTCAAAATTTGAAATTTTGGTTTTAGAGGAAATATCTTTAATTTGCCCAAACATGTACTCAAAATTATTACATCTAACAATTTTAAATGGCTGTGCTGAAAAAAAAAAATGTACTACGCTATTTCAGCACATGGCATTAAAAGATGGCACATTTAGTGGGCTTTCTAAAATGCTATAACACTAAATTTTATCCTAATAATGGTATTTTTTTTGATTTTCTAAAACAACTTGGATTTAAGCTTTTTTGATTAACTAAAAAAATGTTTCTAATGTCCTGTAGGTTTTCTTTAAAGCTTAATGAATTAAAGTAAAACAGCACAAGTTTGGGTGAAACAGATAGTGACTCCACTTCAACGTGTGAGATTGAAAGAGATAGCAAGCCTGAGCATCATCAACAGCACAAATTAGAGTGAAACGGATAGAGACACCACTTCAACGAGTTAGTGAGTGAGTGAAAGAGGCAGCAAGCCTGAGCATCATCTACGGCATGAGTTAGAATCAAAATGGATCAGAGTTATCATATATTTTATTCGAGTGTGAGTAGAATAAAACTACTCGAGTGAAACACAGCTTGAGTCTCATCACTGGTAGAAACTGACTCCTCGCCCTTCAACCCCAAATTCGTGTGCCCAGTTTCTAATGCACACACAGGGGCACTTAAGATTACCCAACAGTATTAAATCTGATTACCTATGAGACAAGATGCAAACTAATTAACAAAAAGATTCCATTTCAAGTTTTAGGCAAGTTCTGTCTTTTAAAGAAACTACAAGAGTTTTTGATATTTTTAAATCGGTTGATCAGTAATTCGAACCTAAGATATTAAGGGGAATAAAAATAAGTTATTTTACCTTTGACTAAAAAATGAAACTGTCTCACAGAAGCATCCAAATATTTGGCAATCAAACAGAAACAGACATGTAAGGGAACTTCATTTTTCAAAGCTAGCTTTTGAGCATATAGAAATGCCCAATTATCCTGGACTCGGCTATCTCGGGACATCCAATACACAATTCCTTCACATTTATCCGCAACCATTTGTTCTTGTGAAATAATTCTTATACGTTTCTTATTTAATTTAAAATGTAATATTGACTCGGCAGTCTCCTCTCTTTTTTTCTGAATTTCTTTAATAAATGATTCGAGATCTTTATTACTTTCGCTACTTGCAGAAGTTGTAGACAACTTGGGCTTTTTAGCTGAAGAGGCCATGTTTCTGTTATTTAAGATTTTTGATAAAGAAATTATATATCTGTGTTTCATTTACTTTCAACACATAAAGAAAATATGTCTGTAATGATTAATGAATATAATAATATAGTTATAATAGTAAATGTAAATATCGAGAACCACCATTCGCGCCTTGTTCTAAAATATTATTAAAATGTGACAGTTGACACTTGACCAAGGAAGTTATATTCTACCTGGAAGGTCCACATGTACTTCAAAATCGTTCCGAAGAGTACCACGACATGAGTGGAGTGTGTCTCTTTCTACTAGGGTGTCCATAAATATTTGTGCAACTGGACAATTTCATTCTAAAAAAGCGGAATAGAACTGATATGGACAGCCACGATAAATCCCGGATGGCACCCACGGCCATCAACTTTTGAAAGTCGTGTAGGTTAACAATGTTTGTTATCGCTCTTATTGACGAAGGAAAATGCACATTCATAATATGTTGTTTTGACTAACACCCATAATTTGCTAACTTTAGGGTTAGATCAATTCGTGTGATTTGTCTAATGATATCGTATTATTACGACAGGCTGTAGTGAGGTGGAGGGGGCCGGATTGCAACTATAAATGCTAGCATATTAGTAACGTGCCGGGCCGCAACACATTGACTAGTTTTGTGTACAGTTAACTGCCGAACTGCACGTTAAGGCTAGTTCTTTGTGGCTAGCTATCGTTCCTCACCTAGTGATGGGTAATTTTCGGAAAAATTTCAAACCTTGGAAATTTTTCGTTTTATTTTTCAGAAAAATAAAAAATTGGAAAAATAATGGAAAAATATTGTTTACTGTAAAATATTTATTACTATAAAATTTAAAATATTGTTCTGATATTACTTATCGTAAACACGTTTAATTATACGTACACGTTTGATGCATATGATTCAAATAACTGCCAAACTTTTTTTATAAACTCTTTTACTATAGATTTATATAACATTTACATAATTTTCAACTGGAATGTAGATATGTAATGTAGGAATGTTGGATAATTAATCTGAATCATCACTTTCAAACAGTAGATCATTTTTTGTATTTTGTGCTGCATCTATAAATAATATTTTTATTAGTCTTTAATTAGTGTGTTTTCATCATATCATCTTGACATTTTTTCATTTCATAATATTCTTCATCAATGTGTGACGTTAAAGTTTTTCTAGTAGGTAACTGATATGATGGTGCCAAAGCAGCAAAAACTTTCTTCCATAATGGATGTTCTACCCAAGAAATAGGGGTTCCGGTTACTGCAGTAGTTAAAGCTATTAATTTATTTATGCCTTTTTTTTCATTTACCATACACGCTGCTGGAACTGACAGACACAATGAAGTAGAAGGCAAACTATCCGTAGAATCGGTTCCTTTCGGATCTAACATAATTTTCACATCTCGTGGACTTTTATCACAATCTGCAATGTGTGACCGCATACGGGTTACGTTAGCGTATCGAAATATTTTCGTACAATACCTACATGATACACCATTATTTCGTTTTTCAAACAGATTCCACGTGTTTTTATCTTTATTACGACTCATCAGGGCGAGCGAAGCGAGCCCTACACTAGGCCACTTTCTATGCACTTTTGTGGTACATTTTACTGAAAAAATATCGCATTTTTAGGTTTGAGCTTCGACGTGGTAGTTTATATTCATGTCTAGATTTGTTATCTACCATAAAAATGCCATTTTATAAAAATAAAAAAATTATTACAAGTACAATTTGTATTAGAATCTTATTACTACTAACGCCATCTCTTATTAAATTAACGAATTAAAATTGATAGAAGATACATTTTCTATTAGAATTTTTGAACTTATTAAGAGACTATCTACTTCATGAATTGTTTCTTCATATTTGACTGGCGGCGCGCGGTTATCGTGCCCTCGTATAAAGGCAAGGTTCAAGTATAAACTGCAATAGCTATAGGGCCATCAGTTTGATCAGTTTGGCATAGAAGGTGTATGATAAAATCATTGAAAGGAGAATGCAAGGGAAGTTCGAAGTAATATTGTGGGAGGCACAAGGAGAATTTAGGTCTAGAGCAGAGATGTTTGCTGGGAACAGAGTAAATAGAGCGTTAGAGAGTTTCACAATAAGCTTATTGAGAAACAGTACAAATGTAATAATTGAGATCAATTCCCAATCTTAGCCCGAGGGCGAGGGTAAAAAGCTAAAAAAAGGTATATTTACGCCCGTATCCCCGAAGAGGTAGGCAGAAGTACAACGTGTGCATCCACGGTTAGCTGGAGATACTTAAGTCCCACAATGTGATAGGTGGCCAGCCTATCGCCAATAGGGCACTTTTCCAATCCCGGACAAAGTTGTTTTATCAGAAAACTGAATAAACACATGGCAAATGAAAAAATGTGTTTATTCGAAACACATTTTTTCATTTGCCTGACTCTGGAATCGAACTCCGAGGATTTCTCTGACAGAAAAATTCGAAAAATGTATTCGCTGAGTGTCTACCGTCAATTCTTCGTGCCTGCGTAGTCCAAAAATTTTGAAGGTTTATTTAAATAAAACATTTTTTGATTTTGATTTCGTAAATCGACGTAAAACCAGGAACTTCCTGATTTTAGAAAAAAAAAACAATTATTTCAGCAAAATGTCAAAAATGTGTTTTTTATAAGATCAACCTACATTTTTAATACATATTTTTCCTTGAAAATACCAACAAACAAAAACCAAATATTCCTAGTCCAAAGCCTGACGACGCGGGCCTTTGATGCAAATGTAATGTTTAGGTGAAAATACGCAGAGTTTTTTAGGTTAGATAATTATAAATAAAGTCCATACATTAAAAGATGTAATTCTCATAAAAATACTTTTATAACAATATTACTAGATAGTGTAACTTTGCGAGCCCTTACAAAGCTCTGCCTTTTGCTAGTTATAATTATATTTAATCGAAAGTTATACTGTTTTAATAAAACTGATAAAGAAAAAACACCACTTGCATGAAACGTAAGTATACACTGTAGAGAAGTTGCACGCCAATTGAGTTAAAAATTACGTAGCTAGTATTTAAAAGGTCTTGCGGGAAATCCCCGAGACATTTGTAGCAACTAGTACAAAATGTTTTAGTGTTGCCAAATAATAGAAGACGTATTTATTAATCGATTGTTCGAATATATTTAAATAATAATCTAAAATAGCGGTTAAGTATCGTTGTTATTCAGCGTGATGAAATAAGTACCCTAACCTTCTAGTGGGGCGCAGTGAGGTCATAGAAAAAATATGTCTAGTAATATATTAATATAATATTACGATTATAATATTAGAATAGATAATTACGGTAATTAATCAATAGTTTAAATTATTTAGACATATAATCCATTATTTGACAACAATAGAATATCTACATTGTACTAAATATCATACTTTATTTATCATTTTAACATTTATCTTGAAGTGAATCACTTATGTATTTGATATTTTTTATATATTAGATTGGTTTAAAGTTGTGGATGCGTGTCTGTGTTAAAAACGGAACTCGTTAATATATTTATATTAATGTTGCCGATTATCGATACTGCAAAATTATCTATTCACGGGGATTCCCCATAGACATATTATGTTATAAATTATTTTATAACGTGGAAGCCCCGTGATCTTGATTCACTTGTTTTATCGTGTTTGTGATACTAAATATAATATAATATACAACAATATTTGTTCCGTTCGAAATTGAGCTCACCAATATGAGTCCAATGATATTAAATGTATGAGTCTATGTAAGTATAATAAGTAAAATGTTATATTTTTTCTTTCATTATAACTAGCCGTGCTGAAAACTATGAAAATGTGTTTCATATGTGGAT
This sequence comes from Apodemia mormo, assembly GCA_036924255.1. NCBI lineage: Eukaryota > Metazoa > Arthropoda > Insecta > Lepidoptera > Riodinidae > Apodemia > Apodemia mormo. The sequence continues at coordinate 41,163,625 of JAUPFN010000002.1, forward strand.
ATTATTGTTATTTTAGCAAAAAAAAGGAAATTTTCACAAGACTGTCTCGAAGCAGAAGAATTTGAATTCTCGCAGATTTGGGAGGGAAAATGGAAAAAAAGCGGAAATAATGAAGAATGCACAAATACCTCGCCGTTCTACGAAATCGAAGAAAAAGATCAACCAAGTCCAGTCAAATCACAGTCAGCTACAAAAGAGAGCAAAAGTGATTCTGATAAATCTTATCAGAATTCTTCATGATCAATCAACTATGATTGCCTTGATGGTACACAGAAACAAGAGAACTCTTTACTATTGGAAGAATTACTATATGTAGCTCCATGTATGAGAAACTTACTTTATCGTCATATTTTAAAATTTGTAGATGGATTTAAAGGAAAACACATCAATGTAGATGAAGTGACAGTTTTGTGTCCTCCAGTTACCTCAGTCTGATCAAAATTGAGTGTTTACATAGAGCGAACTGTTATTTCTTTTACCGTTGTAAGAATAGTGCTTTCATATACTTAAATAAAACAGTAGCAATAAATATTCAATGTCGTAATTATTTTATTTACAATCCAAGTTTAGTGGAAAAATATTGGAAAAGAAATGGAAAAATATCGGAAAAATATTTTTTTTCTTTTCTTTTCCATCCGAAATTTTTCCATTGCCCATCACTATCCTCACCCATAATTTCTGATTTTGTAAATGCATACTTAAAACACGTAGAAAATTGTGTGCGCTCAATTCCGCTCTGCAAATCTGCCGCACTTTGCCCCGGCATAGTGTACGAGAGTTTATATAAAATGTATTAAAGTGATCTAGGCGAATTTTTGCGAAGCACCCTGACCAGCTGCGGCCCATCTTAATGTGTTAGAGCGTAAAATAGGATTATTAAAAATTATCAAAAGTTGGAATAATTTTACTTGATATGTAACTGAAATAAATAGCTAGATTTGTTTTCATACTAAGCTGTTTCGCGGGTAAAAATTGTGGTAAAAAAATCTTTGCATGTGTGATCTTTCTGCCGAATTGAGCATTATTATACAGATAAAAGATCAAAATACTCTTCTAGAAAATGTATGCATTAATTACGAACAGATGACAATTACATTACATTATTTTAAAATTTGTTCGAGTGAAGCAGTCCAGCGATACTGAAGAATCAATAAAACCTAGAGGATATGGTGAGAGATATTGCAAAGTCAGTCTACTGACAGGGTCCTGGATAAAACACTTCGGTTCCGGTTTCAACGTTCAAGTTCAAAATGTCCAATTCCCAAAATATACAACATTTTCAAAATGCCCATTTCCTAAAATGGTCCATTTTTCTCCATGTTGGTCTCGTGCTCCTTTGAAGAATAGGCCAACTGCCATTCTGCCAGGCAGGTCGTAAAAGGCGACTTATTGGCTATAAGTGTCACTACCATCGTGACTACTTGGTGGTAGAGTTCCGCAACGTCTCGCCCGGGTATTTGCTACCATCGCAGAAGCTATTCCTGCAGCAATAATGTCAATTTTATATCATAAGATAGCAAACAAGCAGATGGGTCTCCTGATGGAAAGAGACAACCATTGCCTATAAACACCAAAGATGTTAATGGCGCGTTGCTATGTATTGACGAGGTCTAAGGCCACATGCATAAGTTTACCGGCTACCTTACAATCCAAACCGGATCACGACGATGACAAGCATTGACTTTATTGCGGCGCAAATAGGTAAGGCAGTGGTGCCAAATACCAGTGCGAGATGTTGTGGAACCACCAGTCACGATGGTAGTGAAATTATTTCTTGTCAAGAGTTAAGTAAACTTTTTGACAAGCAGTTACGCTATTGCGGCAGGAATAAATAAGGCGGTGTTACCAGACCCGGGCGAGATAATGCAGAAATCTACCACCTAGTTGTCATTGTCATGCTCTTGTTTGGAGGGTTAGGTAGCTGGCAGACTTGTGCATGTGGCATTGCAAACTCGCCACACGGATGGCAACGCACCATTTATATCTTTGATGTCTAAACGCGATGGTTTCTCTTTCCATCAGGAGAGCCGTCAACTTGTTTGCTATCTTATAATATAAAAAACAAATATTCATTTTAAACACTAATCATCTAGACTAGTAACAAGTAGTTTTTTTGTTTCACGTCTGTAAATTATATTGAAACTAGCTGTGCCCGCGACGACCCGCGACGAAAAAAATCTAAAATAAAAACCCGCATAGTTCCCGTTCCTGTGGGATTTCCGGGATAAAAACTATCCTACGTCCTTTCTTGGGTCTCAAACTATATTTGTACCAAATTTAATCCAAATTGCTTCAGTGGTTTGGCCGTGAAAACGTAACAGACAGACAGACAGACAGACAGAGTTACTTTCGCATTTATAATATTAGTATGGAATAGTATGGATTGGCTGATAAAAACCGTCCATATTAAAGGAGAGTGTTCAGTAGTCGATTTTAATACCAAATATGAAAACAATTAGGTACTTAAATATTGAGCTAATTATCCTATAACATGTTTATACTCATACGGACGCCCACGCATAGATATCATTTTTATTCAAATTATCCTTTATAGGCACTATTGAAGTTCATTATTTACAAACAGTGATTTGCTGAACTCGTGACTAGACTCATTGGCTATTTGTCACCGCGCGGATGATAACGGAGCTATCACTCGCTGTCACGGGATACGTGGGATTCGAAGAAATAAAAGTGACCGTATTTCCTGAATATTACTCTACTAATTTTGTTGTGGTTGACAACTACATAATAGTCAAGCAATATTTTGATAACGTCATTTTCCTCTCTATTATACACCTGAGTAAATTTTCCATTATACAACGAGTAAATTTTCCTTAAAGTAATCCTAAAAAACTGGTATTTTTCATTTAGTGTTTTTTTATCTTGCGTGCTAATTATACACCCCATTACGCCCGAGTAAATTTCCTTTAAGTAATCCTAAAAAATCAGTATTTTTCATTTTGTTTTTTTTTTTAATCTTGCGGGCCTGTTGTCATCTAAAGAAAGCAATATTTTATTTATTTACTTATTTTAGTTTACTTTCTCTCGTATTAAAACAGGACGGTTACAAACAACATCATAATTTTCGACCAGGGTGGGTTTGCGATCACCTATTTTAGTAAGTGAATTAAACAAAGTTCTATTAAGAAAACGTGTGGTCGTAAACTGATGAGATGCATCTTTATGCTTCTACAACATCAGATTCTAAATTATATAATCATGAAAGCATCATTGAGATCATAATAAGCAAAATATTTTATAGCTTTAAGTGTCCGAATGCGACCACATGGCCGCTTTCTAGCGTATTAGTTATTTATATACTTCAGTTTGCGACCACTGGATTTAAAAAGAAATATAAGCTAAAAAATGATGATGTCACTACAACTTTCCAACAAACAATGTTCTATAATTGAAATAATAACGCTTCTTGTTTGAGTGTAACATTAGTATAAGGTAACAAAAGGTAACTTTGTTCGCCACCCGGTGTGGTATTTTTATTGCAATACGTATACACATAAACACACCATTAAGTCATCACCCGAACTCAGGCACTATTTTCTAGATTTGGATTTAGCAGATAGGTTTAAATTTATGATTTTCTTGTCACATAATTATTCATTGAATATTCAATGCTTACTGTTCATTGTTTTCTCATGAAAAATGCTATTATTTTTAATTAAGAAACCTAGGCCCTCAAGTGGTCGCATACTAGAGGCGGTCGCGTTACCGACGCAATGACCCTATATTACGTTTGTATGTTTAATTAAAAAATATCTTAAATAAGACTAAATGATTAAGCTTACAACAGGGAATATAGATGAAATAGCATCCGGTTTCAGTGTTGATCTTATCTTATGGATTATTAAATCCTTGGATTTAAAATTTCGGCTGCAAATTAAACTGTAATATGAATTTATTTTCTTAAATGGAACAACTTCAATCCACCGTTGTCGAAGAATCTCATTTCTTGGGAACCTACAAGAAAATAATGAACAAGAGGTTAGGTATCTACTACTAGTTAACAGTTACTACCTAAAAGTATGTAGGTAATGTATTTAGACGTATTATGAAATGTTAGATTGAATTGTAATTTCTTTGTATTCACATGTCCGAATTTTTGTGTTATTATTGCTACCCTACTTAAGAAACTTGTAAATACAATAAAAAACTTACTTAAAAAATGAAATTCCGCAACCAGCATACGCTTCACTATTACAGCACTTAACGCTACAATTTTTCACCATTTACAACAGAAAAAACTTATAGCAGTAAGCAAAAAGAGGACTTTATGCTTTAACACACTTTAACTTAAAGTATCAGCTATATTTTTAAATAAAGCGCGCCAAAGCGTACGGCCACCTGAGTGTGGCCGTGCATAGTTTACAAATTACTACTAATTCTACTGATTTGAGAAAACAGTTTTTACATTGCATAAATAATTACGTAATAATTAAAATAAACATATTTAAGAACTCAATATGTTAATTACAATACATTTTGTGCTAATATATCTATAAACGTGTATGAATAAAAGGGATTTAACGGTTACCGGATATATAAAAATACTACCATCCGAAAGTTTTATTTACACTGGCAATTACAAGAAAGGGATAACATCCACTCATGTCGTTGTCTCGCTCAGAACGTTTTTCCCCTCTGTTAAGTAAGAAGCAAATGTTAACTTTATCACAGAACACTATTACTCCAGGGAGAACTTTATTGCTAACAAAATAAAGTAAATACATTTTTATTTTTAAATATTGCTTCGTTGTAATTCCTTATTGCTAACAAAATAAAGTACAATTTTATTTTTTAAATATTGCTTCGTTGTAATTCCAGATATCGTATATAAGTTCCTTGTTTGTTACTTATAAGAAAAAAATAGCCGTTGATTAAAAAGCTTGTCTTGTTAATTGAAAAAGATTTGCAATAATAAGATATTCTGTTGCACTTTCCTGAAATATATTATTATTTTATTATTTTTAATATCTAAAAGATGGTTTTAGAGATTAAAAATAATAGTAAATCTGTATCATTTTCAATAAGCAAGATAATAAGGAATCGAGAGGTTTTTGTTTTTTATTAATAACAAATTACAAAGTATACTATTACTACAAACTACATAGTTAATTAAAAAAAATTGATACTCATAAATGTCTTTTTTTCTAATATTCTTCTGTGAGACGTTGATCTTACCCTGGACTGAAGTTATTCAAATTCTATTTCATACCAACATTTTTCAAAAGGTCACCATATTGTTTTTTGGAGTCTGACTTTAGTAAATAGGTATACTAATTAGTTTAGGTTAATCGAGTGTTCTCCTCTTATATCTTCACCGGATCCAGTGTTCTCCTCTTATATCTTCAGAAAATAAACCATGATAATAAAAATATTTAGCGTTACTACTTTGACTTCTGTCAGGGTTTTCATCAGTATCATCGTTGATTGAAAAGTCACTTCCTCCTGAACTTGATCGAATGATTAGTTTTCTTGTAGTTTTTCTCTTTTTTTCTGTTACTTTTTTAGTTTGTTTTTTCTTGTTTTCTCTTACATGCGGTTCTAATCTTACTTTTTTTATTATTTGTGTCATATAATATTTTACTAATACTCTTCTTCTTTTTATCTGCTCCTGTTTCTTGTTTTTTCTCAATTTAAGTCTCGAAATCCAATTTGTATGGCAACGAAGCTAAAAATGTATATTTTGTTGCTTTTCTTCCCCCGTTCACTACTTTTTTCTCATATTCGAAACAGGAAATAATTATTTTGGTGATAAGAGGAAGTTGTTGACGTCTCTGCTACGTCAGATTCATTTGGGAAATTTGGGATATCAGTTGCGTGTGGTGTGACTGATTTACGTTTCGGAGACTTAGATGAGACTAACAATTCAGAAGTTGCTGCCATTGATAATGGGACCAAAGTTGAAACTTGATTAATACGTAGGTCACACTATAAGTTTTGCGTAACTTAAAAAAACAACATGTTATAACCAAAATATTATGTTTATTGCTTTTCAAAATAATCTTTACATTTTAAACATTTTTTCATGCGATCGAACCATTTTTTAAAATAGGAGGACCACAGATCTGAAGGCATGTTTTCTACGTGCTGATTGAACGCTATCACTGCCTCTTCGGAGTTGGTAAAAGTAATACCTCTCATCAAATCTTTGATTTTGGGGAAAATACAGAAATCACAGGGTGCTAGGTCGGGGCTATGCGCAGGATGAGTAACGAGATGCACTTTTTCGGAAGCTAAAAATGACTTTGTTTTGTTAGCCGTGTGTGAAGAAGCGTTATCGTGGTGTAGGAGAATGCGGCTTTTGGGTCGTCTTTCGCTAATTTTTCTAACACCCTGGGTAAACAAATGGTAGAATACCACTCGACATTAATACTCTTTTGATCTTCAAGTGGAATTGTACAGATGGGACCCGTAGCTGAGAAAAAAAACGCGATCATTTTTTATTACTAAGAAGGTTGTAACGTTTTAAAAATATAACATTCGAAATTCAAATAGTTCCGATTAGCTAGATGTGCAAAACTTTTAGTGTGCCCCATGTACCAGTAATGTATTGCACCGATGCATTATATTTTAATAAGATGAGCACGACCGAATATTTCGGCAATATCGTAGTGCGTAGCGGTTTGAACTTTATTTCGCATCTACTGGCGAATTTCCTCAGTGGAATTATTTTTAAATGGACCCATAAATATGTGATCGGCTGGTTGTATCTTATGGCGTGAATGTGGGGGTAATGATAAAAGTTGTACATTGTTCGCTCTAGCCAAATCGATTAATTCAATGCTACGCGTATGATTAGTATGACCATCCATCACCAAAAGCACAGGGGAAGTAGCTGAAGGCTTAACATAGTTTACAAAGTGCTTAAACCATTTTGAAAAAAAAATCGGACTGAATCCATCCTGATAGGTGGCATGCATGAATTGCAGCCGAGGTCGTTGTTGCATTTTGCCTTTTACCCTTCTTGACCGATATTTCGGGCATCTTGGCAGGCACTACTGAAATTCCAGTCTCATCAATATTGTAGACGTTTTTGGAAAGGTAATGGTGTTAGTCCATTGCTGTTTCTAGTAATGTGAAGAAATTGTCAACATCTTCCTTGTTAAAACCTCTAAATCTGGCAATGGACGTACCCGTTGGACGACGGAAGGACACTTCTGGATGTTTTTGCAGAAACAAGCGCAGCCCAGTCTTTCCTGTAGATTATTTTTCCTTTGAAAAATAATGTTTTAATTATTTCTTTCAGCTAACTCATATGTTAACTTCATGATATCGCGCCGTGTCAAAACAAACCCTGAAGCCTCCATTGCAAGTACATATTCCACCAAATCCGTTTCAAATTCATCAGGAAAGGTGGCTTTTCGACTGAGTTTCAAATTTGTAACATCCTCTAGCGGCTTATTTTTTTGTTTACATAAACTTATTATGTTATTTTTGGAACACCAACAGTTTTTAACGCTCTTAGGTAACCCATTCTTTGCTCTTTTATGGCTAGTAAATTTTTCTGAAAGCTGAAAGCAATGGGACAAAGAGTCGATGGCTAATCGACTCTTTGTCCCATTGCTTTCTACTAGGTCTATCTACTGTCTTTGATTTAGACGCCATTATCTATAAAGAAGAAAAACAGTTTATAATATGGACCACATACTTACAATATGGACCGCTAGTCCATATTTAGAACATACTGACTAGTCCATATTACAAAACGGTGACTCTGATTTTATAACAAAATATTGAAACGAGTTACTGCAATAAGCTATATGACAAATGAATCCTAATACGATGGCGATTGCAATATAGTAACTGAATACGTACGTATAGTATGTACGTATAGTATGTAATAGTACGTACGTATAGTAACTGAATAAATAATAGCAACATTTTAATATTCTTAGGCAACTTACCGAAAATCTCCATAAAATTTGTAAACAATAAAAATTGACTGCCACCGTCACTGACGTGATCTTACGTTTGTGATGTTATGGGGACACTGCGGGGCGGCGTGTGGTTCATAATACATAGTTAGTCCATATTTAGGAAACTTACTCTAGCTGCCGATATTGAACGAATAGTATGTGCAGGGAAAAGAGTGAATGAAGCGCTAGGGAAATTACTTAAAAGCAAAATTTCAAGTAAGGTTGCCCATCTTGTTCTGCACAATTATGAGCGTTATTAGGGCGAGCGAAGCGAGCTCTGCACTAGGCGACTTTCTATGCACTTTATGGTATCTGTTACTGAAAAAGTATCGCACTTTGAGGTTTGAGCTTTGACCTGGTAGTTTAAATTCATATCTAGATATGATCTATCATTAAAATACCATTTTATAAATATTAAAAAAATAGAAGATACATGTTGTATTAGAATTTTATTACTACTAACGCCATCTATTATAAAGCTAACGAGTTAAAATGCAAAAGTTAAATGAGTTAAAATGTTAAAATGCTAACGAGTTAAAATGCTACTTTGGCGTGGTATATTTAATTCATTTTCATTCACTCCATTTTAACACAATATTAATCTATTAATACACTTGTACTTTTTAACTTCCCGCTACGTATGTAGATAAGGAAGTTACTGATTTTGCTCCGAATTTCAAAAATTGAATTTTCATCAGATTTCCACGTTTTGAGGTGCTTAGGAACCTTTTTCGACTATTTTCGCGATGACGTCAGTGTGTCTGTATGTATGTGTGTCTGTGTGTGTATATGTGTGTGTTCGTATGTGTGTGTGTGTGTATGTATGTCTGTATGTAAACATCTCATAACTTTTGAATGGTTGGACCGATCGAAACATGGTTGATGGCATTCGATTGAATTCTACTCAACTTAGACTTCCTGAAAATTTGAATCGAATGGGCCGAAGAGATTTGGATAAAATTTTTAAAAAACCCAAAAAAAATTTTGGCAAAACAGTTTTTTTTTAATATTATCCAGATTAATGTGCCGATTGAATACAAAAACTAATCAGCTATATTCTTAAAAAAATTACGTCTAATGCATAAATTGCATCATATCGGTTAATCTGTTTGGAAGTAATCGTTGACGAAAATCTTTTTTCGACATAACTTCGAAATATTTCAACCAATCATTTTTTAGTATTCTACAATATTTTAGTACCAAAAATTACGTCGAATGCCGTTTTAAAAATCAAAATCGAATCTTATTTTCAAAAGTTACAGCTTTTCAAATATAAAAATTACGTTGTTTTTAGCAAACATAATGTTTATAAATAAATGAAATAACTTTCAGGATAATATACCGATTGACTACAAAATCTTATCAGCATTTTTCCTTTAAAAACTGCGTCAAGTACCGTTATTTGGATAAAAATCGGTCAATTTGTTTGGGATCTATCAATGACGAAACATAAAAAAAAAATGTTCTTTGACATTGCTTGGAAATTTTTGAACCTAAAGACTATTTAGCTAAAGCAATAATTAAATTGAGTTGAATGCAATTTGAATTTGATCATTTAAAATTTAATCAATTTGATCATCATTTCCGATTATACAGTTTTTCAAAACTGTATCAAAATAGACTAGATGTATACTGCCATTTTTATCAAAATAGACTGCATGTCTGATTGTTTCGTTGGTTCATTCGTAAGTATTTTCTTGCTGTTTTTTGTGACTTAGCAATTGAGACATTTCAATATTCCTTAGAACTGAAAAAAATTATGCTTATAGTTTTTACTCTTTTGAGCTTAAAATACCTTAGTTTAGCGGGAAGTTTTAGGGATGGCCTGCAAGGTCAACCGTTTACAGATTTTTCACAATATGATTATTGTGAAACAGTACAAGTGTATTGATTGATTAATATTGTATTGAGATCAATTTTCAATCTTAGCCCGAGAGTAAAAAGCTAAAAAAAGTTATATTCATGCCCGTATCCCCGAAAAGGTAGGCAGAGGTACAACGTGTGCATCCACGATTAGCCGAAAATACATCTTAGTCCCACAACATGATAGGTGACCAGCCTATCACCAACCGGGCACTCTTCCAATCCCGGGCAACGTTGTTTTTATTAGAAAATTGAAATAATACATTTTTGATTTGTCTGACTCGGGAATCGAACCCCGAGGGTTTCTCTGAGAGAAAAATTCGAAAAATTGATTGGCTGAGTTTCTACCATTAATTCTACGTGCCTGCGATAAGTCCAATATTAATCCTAAAAATTTTGAAGGTTAATTAAAATATAAAACATTTTTTATTTCGAAATAAAATGTGAAACCAGGAACTTCCCGATTTTAGAAAAAAAAACTATCTTAGCAAAATGTTAAAAAATGTGTTTTTCTTTAAAAGATCCACTTTCATTTTTAATACCCATTTTTCCTTGAAAACTTTTTTCCAAGAAAGTTACCATAAATAAAAATTGATTTCTATCAATATAAGGCTTTAAGAGTGAAGTGCTGGCGCGAGATGGATCTTGAGTTGCTACATATTATAGGTAGACCAGAAATTATAATGTAAAATTTTAGTAGATAACCTTTATATTTTTTCTGTGTAGTGTAGTCATTGATAATAATAAAAATCGTGTATTTAATAAATCAAGAAAATTTTAAAGCATTTTTTTTGTAAGTGCTAAAAAAATTTAGTCTTAGAAACATGTTTTTTTTTATTTTGGTTTTATTTTCCTGCGCCCTTATAGACCAAAGCCTGACGACGCCTTTGATGGGATATTTGGGTAAAAATACGCTGGCTTTTTTAGGTTAGATAATTATAAATAAAATCCATACATTAAATATGTAATTCTCATAAAAATACTTTCCTAACAATATTACTAGGTAGTACAACTTTGCGAGCCCTTACAAAGTTCTGCTTTTTGCTAGTGATATTACTACGTTATTATATGGATGTGAGAGTCAGAAAGGCCATAAAAGTAGAATCAACTCGTCAAGATGAGATAGCTACGAAAAATACGAGGAATTCCTAACCCTTCCTGTTCGTGTGTTCCTGATACTGAATGAGGTAGAGGCACAAAAAATGTATCGATGTAAATATGAGTAAGGGTATGCTCAGATGATTCAGACTTGACCCGAAAGATTATTTAAAACCCCGGGGGTTTTAAAACGTGTTTCGGTTCCGGTTGAAATCCCACCGCAAACGGCAAAAGAATTTACGATTTTGATTTAAATATATTTCAATGTTAGGCCATCAACAATATATTAAAATACTGTGAAGACAAGAATGATGTAAGTAGTAAGCTAAACTAATAGCTGGTACCGACGCGATACAAGTAATTTAAAAAAAAAGGAAATTAACCGAAAACGTTAGAAAATCAGAAATATCATTTTAATAAATAAAATAAGTAAAATAAACCTCACAATAATAATTATTATATAACATTATTAGCTGAGCTAGTTTCAGGGCTTAGAGCATATTTTGTCTTCAAGTAGTCACTACAAGGATGACAGTTCACTCGTCCAATGTTCTTTTTGATGCAGTTGTAAGAGCAAAATGATATAAGGTTGCAAGAAGTACATTTGATCCTATCTTCCCGAAATGGCAGCGAACATTCAAAACATACGTCAAACTTTGATCCCTGAAATATTAAAATAATTTTACAGATAAATATAATATATTGTTACGTGCTTCGGGTTCGTAATTGTAAGAAAACACCACTTATATTAAATCCGTGTATTTCACACAACACAGCACAACACAATGTAATACTTAAATACTCTGTTCAAACACTAGTCACTCATTGTACTATCTCCAAACTCAACCGACTACACAATAAAACACTTCTCGCTTCGCACGGGTCGCTTCAAGTATCGCTCTCGATCGCTTTATAAAAACTGCCCTGTATTTGTCAACACAGCTCTATTTATACCCGAGGTAAAGTTCGACAACAATCGCGAATGTTCGTCAATCATCTCGTAAACAATAACAATAATAAGTTCTTTACAATAAACAACTTATCATAAACAAACAAGTCCTAGTACACGTTATTTTCAACCTTACGCCCTATACCACAAAGTCCATTATGGCATAGCTTAGGGTAACAACCATTTGTTTGTCAATAGGAGTAGCTGTTTCTTTCTTTTATTTCGAGATCTCTCCAGCCTTCCAAATCTTCACGTTTCTAGATTATCCGTAACAATATTAATTTATACTATAATATTATAAATACAAAAGTCTGTCCGTTTATATAAATTTATTAAAATTTGGCAAGAAAATATTTAAAGACGTGGAATCAAACATAGGCTACATTTTTATGCCAAAAATCAAACCCTAAGGGGCTGTAAGATTGTATATTGCTGACTTGTTACTCCACTCGCAGAAGAAGCTGCGCGGGTCAGCAGTCAAAAGTTATCTATTTGTAATTTTGAATAGAAAAATCACAGTCCCTTTTGTTTTTTTATCAGTCTCATTTTTTGGTAAGTATAAAATTACTAATTTTGGTAAGTATAAAATTACCAAAAAATGTTTACTAGTTGCAAGGATCCAAAAAGTTACGTACTTATTCAGAACAAGTGCACTATATTTCATCCGTGTTGGTCCGGGGCCCCTTTGAAGAATAGACGATCTGTCATTCTGTCAGGCAAAAGGCCAACGATACCTCTGAAATTAATTAAAAATAACCGGGGTCGATTCCTCTGAAATTAATTAAAAATAAAAGAAAATAATAGTAGGATGAAATCCATTGAAAAAGGAAGAATATAAAGTCAAAATAAGGGGAAAAATAAATTACGGGCGATTTGAGTACGAAAACTGTGAGGGGGAGAGATTTTGAATAGTTCTCTCTTTAGTCTTTCCAGGCCAGCAGTCTTCTCGTTTGCTATGTCTCTCATGAATAAAGAGAAAAAATTAATAAAAAATATAGTCATATTTATCACGATTATGGTAAAATGGTAATAACAGGCGTGACAAAAAAAAATCGGTTGTCTGTAAAGTTGGTTTACAGACGATAGTTGAACGTGACAACGTCTTAAGCTCTCGCTTGTACTCCAAGCCTTAAACGGAACGCCTCAGAGCGAGGTAACGCCGCATGAGTCATGTTTTTTCGTGCGTGCAGCCAGCTCTATCGAATTATAAGACGTTGTCACGTCAAAAAATGTGTGCAGGTCAGCCAGGTCATTGTCTATTTGTGTGGCAAATTTCATCCAAATTCGTTCAGTAGTTTTTGTGTGATTGAGTAACAAACATCCATCCATCCATACATCCAAATATCCAAACTTTTGCATTTATAATATTATCGAATAACTGCTACCTACTTACATTTTTAACCAATTCCGGTTTGACGTACAAATGTTTCCAAAAAACTTTATTTGATAATTTTTCATTTTCCTTATGTTGCTGTAAAACGTTTCTTACATCCGAATCTATCGCATTTTTGACAGTCATCGTCAACTTTTGATTATTAATAACAAAATCTTTTTTAGACTGATCAAAGTGTTTCCATGACAGATAAATAACAATACAGAGTAGATGACGCAATATTATCTGATCATTGTATTCTTTCTTTTTAGTTGTTGAAAGTATATCCCATATTTCAATACATCGTTGAGGCTTCAGCCATTGTGCGTAACGTTTCTGATTTTTAACTTCCTTTATAATCATATTCCAGTGTCGGTGTTTATATCTAATATATAAACAGAAAGCTATATGAATACATTTATGTAAAAATGGTGCTGTTTTTTTTATAAAGAAATATGTTTCGTTAAAAGCTAAAAAATTAAAGTTAGAAAAAAAGTTGATTTTTTATGTTGAGGTCTATTTGATTATAAACATACAGTGTAACAGACGGAAGCGGATCAAATGCTTGTTGTTTTCGCAAAATTAAATTATATTTAACATGGCGAAGCAAACTAAAAATTCGGAAAAGACCAAAAGGTCGTTTATATCTGACTTAATCCGGACATTAGGTGACTACCTAAGCTTGACTTATAGTCAGGGATAATTTCTTGCAAAGCGCACTACTCATTTTCTTTATGCCAATACATGGTATGTACAAAAATAAATGAAAATATCTCACTTGTCTATTACAATGATGAGATTTTTCACCAACTTTCCTTCCAGCCAACGTATGTGCAGAAGCCTGGCGCACTCGGTGACCAGTTCTACTGCTTGTCGGTAGTCATCAAAATCGTTTGCTGGTTTACTTGGTGCATCAGTGCATGCTGGTTTTTCATCTTTTTTGGGTTTCTCAGGCTTTTTTACTTTTGGATCTGGCTTAACCCCTCCAGCTGTAAGTAAGGAAGACAAAAAGCTGTAGTAAAAAGATTCTCTTAGTAAATATTTTCAAAGCTACGAGTATGCTTTTAACACTTAATTTTAGAAGCATAGTTAAAAAATGTTTTTTAAAATTCATCAGCAAATATTAAATAGATATTATCACACCGGTTTCCGATAGGACAACGGTGCGATTAGGTCAAGATGAAAATAGTCATGATATGACAAAGTGGCCAAATTTATATAATTTAAATAATATAATAAATTGGACATGATTAGTATCGGCTAAGTTATATGTTCAAAAACATAGAACGAAAAACACATTCTTCATGAATTGCTTGACCTGAGATTGTATTGCAGAACCTCATGCATGTACCGTGGTTGGCACTTCTAGATGAGGTTCGTTTAATAAACGTTACCGTTAAGATAGCGAAATGGAAGTCGATCTTCTTAATAACTATCACCTCTACTTCGTCCGATTTAAGAGTAACACATCATCAATTTAATCTTTCAAAAAAATTTTTAAATTCAAATATTTCCTATCCAAATTTCAATAAAATCGGTTCAGGGCTTTGGCTGTGAAAGCGTGATTGACGGACAGACAAACTTTTGCATTCATACAATGAATTCAACATGTATTTTATCGCGTCACAAGACTACACTTAACTAAGTTCAAGTCAGGTGGGTAGCAGAGTCTCATATTGTTAGTATGAAACGCGGGCAACGCATCTATACTTATTTACATATCACTGTATTCATAATATTAGTGTGAAAATATGGATGACAGCTGCGACTGCAAGGTTTTTTTGCTTTTCTAATATACGTTTACTGGGTATTGGGTACCTAATTCTGCGAGCCCAAAAATAGCAGTGACAGTAGGAATAGGCAAATGCGGTGGTAGTGCTCTATTACCTCGTTGTCACCGTGTTTATGATATCTTGAGCTTTTATTGGCTTCCTAGAAGTTACTTAATATAAAGACAAGTAAGTATCCCATTCTACGTTACGGGCCAGGAAAAGTTTTGCGAGTTATTATTTGGGTGGTGGTCGAATACGGAATGCGAAGCTCCATGTTATCTTTTATCCTTTTAACCTTTTTTATCCTTTTCTTTTCTTCCTTTTCCATAGCCTACCCTAAATGATCAGAATCATAGCAGAACATCATTTCGATAGTTCAGTCTAAATCGAGTTGCTTCACTGTAACATATATTCGTTTGATATATATGTACCTACTATAATATGTCGATATCATAGACTTATTAAGCAGTCGTAAAGGATGTTTCGTCGTGACATCATTTTAATACGTTCATTTACGTAGGCAATAGACAAGTTTACGATTTACGATATTGACTTTTTCTCAATTCTACTTCGATTGATACGCACTTATAGAGCGTGCGACGGAAAAAGGCGAATTGCAGAATTGGTGAATTGCAGATGACTTGCAACTTTATATTAGTGCCTGGATATCTGATCTTAATGATGTTATAGACCGAATCAATGATGATTTAACTCATATTTTTAATTAGTCTCGTAATTTTGGGATTACGGTTAATACTACTAAGTACCAAGCTATTTTAATAGGCAGTACTCGGCGGTTATCGCAAGTTGATCTCAATTCTCTACCCGATATTACTTTTAGTAACACCCCTATACCGCTCAGCCACATGT
Organism: Apodemia mormo; assembly: GCA_036924255.1. NCBI lineage: Eukaryota > Metazoa > Arthropoda > Insecta > Lepidoptera > Riodinidae > Apodemia > Apodemia mormo. The sequence goes on from JAUPFN010000002.1 coordinate 41,179,483, forward strand.
TAAGGACCGGGAATTAATTGTGGATAATGCGTTGTCGTGGGTTCCTCACATTACGGGAGTGTGTCAAAAAGTTAACCATACACTTAGAACTTTGTACAGACACAAGAACTTTTGGCATATATCCACAAAAATAACATTAATTCAGACATTGGTGCTGCCTATAATTGACTATGCTGATGTGTGTTGCTCGGATCTCAGTGAAATTCTTCTCGACGAATTGGATCGTTTACTTAATAACTGCGTTAGATTCATCTACGGACTGCGAAAGTTTGCTTATGTGTCCCAATATCGCCCATACGACAGCGAAGAGACTAGAATGTTATGCACTCTTTTTTCTATACTATACGATCCGTCTGTTCCTATATATCTTAAAACTCTCTTTGCGTGGCAGAGTGACACTCATAACTGCAACCTGCGTTCTGAGTGCTAAGTGTGAGTTTTCTCTTTTCGCATTCGATCGTGAGCGCGTTTGGAGTTTACTAGGAATTTGTATGTGATTTGTACAGCGCCACCTAGTGGTAAACGTGAGAAACCAGTTTACTACTAGGTGGCGCTGTACAAATCACGTACAAATTCCTAGTAAACTCGAAACGCGCTCACGATCGAATGCGAAAAGAAAAACTCACACTTGGCAATCTGAGTGCTGAGTGATTACAATAGTAGGTATTTACCGAAAGGTTGTGGAAGACGCGGCGCGCTACTCACCGCCGAACGAGAACCGAACATTGCCGAGAAGAGCCGAACTGTGAATGCTTTGGCTTTACTCTACTTTTTAAGGTTCCATATTCAAAGTTTAAAACGGGACCCTATTAATAAGACACCACTGTCTGTCCCTGCGTTTGTCTGTCTATCTATCTGTCCGTCACCAGGCTGTATCTTATGAACCATGATAGACAGTTCAAATTTTCATAAATGATGTATTTATGTTGGCGCTGTAATAATATAATAACTAAAACTAAAACAGAATAAAATAAATATTTAAGGGTGACCCCCACACAACAAACGTGTTTTTTTTTTTGCATTTTTTCGATCTTAATAACAACAACTGGTAGACGTTTGAAATATCCACGGAATATTTAATTAAATAATCACTTTAAAAATAAATAATTAAAATAAAATAAATATTTAAGGAGGCTCCCATCAAACAAACGTGATTGTTTGCCAATTTTTTATAGATGATGGTACAGAACCCTCCGTGCGCGAGTTCGACTCGCACTTAGCCGATTTTTTAAGGTACATGAGTGGAAGTATATGCCTCTAACTAGTGGTGGGTCGTTTCGCGATTTTGCCGTATATAAATGAAACTATTTATCGCCACGCGATAGCGGTTTCTGAAACTATTTATTTTGAAAACTATTGATTACAGAATAGCGGCTTTGGCTAGCTGTTCTAATACCTGTCTCATTTCCGTGCAATACCGTTTTGAGCCCTTCCTATCGACGGATCGAGTTGAAATTTTGTGATGAAATTATTTTACGTTAAATATTACGTATTTCTTATGTAATGTATTTATAAATACCTATGTATTGTAGTTATAAATCGTACACATAATATATTTACACTATCTATACATCTTCTATACAAATAAATAAAATTGGAGTGTCTGTTTGTAATATTAAAATAACCGGTTTCAACTAAATGTATATGGATGTATACACGGTACACATACCAAAATAACACTTTTTACGATTTTTGTCTGTCTGTCTGTCCGTCTGTCTGTCTGTTTGTTCCGGGTAATCTCTGGAACGGCTTGACCGATTTAACGGGACTTCCACTGGTAGATAGATGATGTAATAAGGAGTAACTTAGGCTACTTTTTTTGAATCCCACGCGGACGAAGTCGCGGGCACAGCTAGTATGTAATACATATAAATATAAATTATATACATATAATTAATATTATGTTTTTGTTTGTTATTTACAAATATACGTATGTATGTATGTATATTATGTATTACGTATGTTAGTATGTATTTTGTGTATATATATGTAGGTATACAGATTATGTATGTATAATGTACATATGTATTATGTATTATTTGTAGTATAGGTATATGACATGTGTAAGGCTTTAAAGCAAATGCTTGTTTTTTTTTTATTTATCTTTACAAAGTAAGTTTAAATTACTTTGTTACTATTTAAGATGCACCACATCTTTTATTTTTTCTCTGTATTACATGAGGTTGGCTAGGATAAAGGATAGAATGCCCTTAGGCGTTAAGTTTAACCTCTGTACATTTTTTTGTGCATAAATAAAAAAAAATAAAAAAAAATTGCATAGGTGCATCACGGTTAAGACAGATTTGCCTGGCCCTCAATTATAATTCTCGCAGCCTTGTAGTACCACCTTTCGGTAATACCTGGTTATGGTATGCCAGTCCATAAATCTAGATATCGAGGAATAAAAGAATCACTCTCCCGGTCATACTCAGTGCATTCATATAGGTATATTCACATCAATCTACAGCTGATATTCTTTTTACTTGACCGAATTAATTCTTGTCTCTTTTCCCTCATTACACCGATACTGACTTTTAAACCCATCCGCCTTCCCATTTCAATATTACGAACGTGATCTGCAACATATTCTACAACGTAGGTATTCATTCTGCCCTTTCTGCCGTATCCAACTCACGGCACAGATTATAAGTAAGTATTATTTACTATCGTAATTCTTGGTTCAAAGCTGAACGCATTAACATTGGGATGAGAACGGAATTATGTAGTCAAAGACAAAGATTAAATTGTGTACCGGGTGAGGTTTTAGCATTAGGACCAGACATCAAATTTAGCATCTTTTTCGTGAATTCGAAGATATTTTTATACGATTCAGCACCATTTTGACAGGCCAGTAATGGATCAGCGCCAAATAGAAGCAACTTCGTCAACTGCAAAAATACGAAAAAAGGGTTTTGAGTTTCCCTAATCGGTCTATGTGTATGCAAAAATGTTGATTGTAGAGAAATCAAGGTAAGTCTACTGTTGGAATGTTGTACTAACCGAACCCGAAATTAATTTATATGTGTTGGTAATTAAGATTTCAGGAGTAATCGTAGATAATTTTTCCCTTTAATATTTGTGCAATAATTTGAAACGTAATAATTCTAATGAAATTGCGTATTGTCACTAAATGAAATAAAACTTAGATAGTGTTTAGCAAATAAATACTTATATGCTGTAGGTATATATAAATAAAAATACAAGAAAAAGAATGGAAGGGATTAGAATAAACTAAATCATTTGGCATAAATTCTGGTTGCATCGATTTGAGTGAAATCGACGACGTTAATCGAGGTGACGTTAGATTCTTCTTGATTGTAAGGTATATAATTTCAACGGATCGGGTTGTACTCGGGTTTTTGTATTTATGATAATTATTACTTGTTAAGGTTGATTTTTAGATTGCAAACAGTCATATGGCTCACCTGATGGAAAGAGCTAACCTTCTCATAAAGACTTTTAGATGTTAATGGTGCGTCGCTATCCGTATAGCGAGATGGTAGTGACACGTAAGTACACAAGTTTATCGGCTACCATGACCAAACCCGGGTACTATGAACCAGAACGCTATTCTTTATTTGCTTGCAAACTATTGATCATTATGGCTTAAACTTCAATTTGGCATTTCAGTAATCTCATTAATTGAATGCTGCGACGCGGCCGTTCAAATCACATGAACAGTATCTAAATGGAATCTATTTTTTTATTATATTCATAACATGAAAATTCAAAGTAGTGAGAATAAAAAACAATCATATGAAAATTCAAAGTAGTGAAAATAAAAAATTCATATTATGAAAATTCAAAGTAATGAGAATAAAAAATAGAGCCCATTTAGATCCTGCATTAAACAGCCGCGTCGCAGCATTCTATTTTCCTTAACTACTTGTCTAATAAATCCTATTAACTATTAAGCGAAATCTATGCGAAAATTTTAAATCGATGGTTATAAAAGTTTATGGTAATATGTACATTTATTTCGCATATTTATTTTTATGTACGGCTAAAGTAAATAGGATCAACAGTACCTGCTTGAAAAATACATTTTTTTCTCTCGTTTTTTCGTGTCTTTTATGAAGAATGATGATTTCTTTACTACCTGGCCACTCGCTAGGCGAGCAAAAGCTAAACACATTAATACTATTATGTCTTGGTGTAAAAGTTCTGCTTCATCCCACCTATTCATGCCATTCTAGCGTTTGTGACTGTCACTGTCGAGTTTCCGCTTGGACAGTCAGGTACTTAGTTAAAATGCATATGGCATTATATACTTACCTGCCACACAAATTACATTTTAACGTCTTTGGTGTCTATATGAGATTATAATCTATTTGGTTAGTGAACCACCTGCTTTTAAACTTACGCCATAAACACATATGGTTGCTTTTTGTCTGAAAAATAAAATACCTATAATATTTCTGGTTTAAAAAAACAATATTTTAGAAAAATAAACAGAATATTGACGTGACAACGTCTTATAAATCGATGAACACCGGCAGCACGCACAAAAAATCATTACTCATCGTCACATTTCGTCTGAGCTGAGCGTGCAAGCGAGAGCATGGAAGAAGCGACATAGAGACACGATCTTGTTTTCTCATGACGTCATCACGTAAAATTATCGTCCGTAAATCGACTTTACACACAACCGATTATGTTTTTAACTTCGCTGACTTTTAATAGTTTTATAAACATACTAGGTACTATCATTTTAACAATTCGTATTCGTATTTGTAGAACTCTCATAAATTTAAATTTTTATTGAAATGAAGCCTTGTTAATAGAGTATAATCTTTCTGTGAAGCCTGAAGGGGCAGCGGTAGAAAGTAAGTACAAGACAATTTTAGATTCAGTATTAAATAAATGTGCTAAAACTCCAATATTGGTCATACATTTCCTTTCCTCTTGATCGCATTCAGCGTATAGCGGTTCGAATCGTTAACGACCAGGCTATTTCGAAACAGCTTGACTCTTTGGCATTACGCAGAGATGTAGGTTCTCTCTACGTCTTCTATCGTATTTATCATGGAGAGTGTTCCGACGAGTTGTTTGGATTAATTCATAGCGCCGAATTCCACCACCGGACATCGCGTCAAAATTTGAAGTTCCATCCTCACCATCTCGATGTCTGGAAATCCACAACTGTGCGTTTCTCCTGAGACTTTTTTCCTCGCACTACTCTGTTGTGGTCAGGGCCGGATTTAAACTCAATGCCGCTCCTGGGCACCGGAAAAAAGTCCGCCCTATTACTAGAAATTTTACTTAAGGGGGAAATACGTGTAGAAAGACGTTTTCATGCTGATTTTTTATTAATTTTTTTAAGGTATAAAAAACTAATGTTATATATTGAAACTATCAGGTTATTTCATACATATATTTACAGATATTATCATTTTGATAATATCTTAAAAAGCACCCCACGCTTTTTTTTAAATAATTTGTTTTTTATTCAAATTATTATTAATTTATATTTATTGAAATTTTTAACACTATTCTTAATTTAAATTAATTAAAATTTATTTTCTATTTTTTAGTTTGATTTTCTATAAAAAGTGTGTTTTGAGTTTTTTTAAACTATTATTTATTTTTTACTTTTTAGTTTGGTTTATTTATAAAAGCGTGATTTTTTAATTTTTTTTTAAACTATTATTTGTTTTGTAGAATTCAAATTCTCCTTAGTATTCGAAAATTTGTCAATATTAGATAAATCGGCTAAAGATAATTATTGGAAATTAAAATTAACATCAAGTCCTGTCTTATCGACTGTAGAGAAAAATTATAATATATTAAAATTAAGTTTCTTACCTTATCGACTATAGATGAAAATTAAATAAATTAACAAAAATCATATTTTGCAAATTGAAAAAATGGAATAATTTTATCACATTAGTGTATTGTCATCGATCCTCGATAAATCTACAAAGTTTGAACGAAATCTGACTGTTTAAAGTGGGTCAAAATCGCGCCCAAAGAAGTCGGTTACAAACATACATACAAGTAAAGCTAATAATAAAAAAAAGCGTGTAAAAATATACGATTTTTCGTTTAAATTAAAATTAATTGGTGAAATCGATAAATTATAACATTTTTTTTAATTGATTGATTGTTAAAGTTGATGTTTTAAGAAATGCAAAAAATAATTCCGAAATTTTTCAATTTTTCAAAAATAAATACGAATTAAATTTCTTTAATTCCAGAAAATAGAAAAATCGATTATTATTTGAAATCTCCAAGGAAACAAATTGATTAAATCATTTTGATTATTAATTTTTACTAAAAAAGTGCCAAAATTATAATTCATAAATAATGAATGAATTGAATTTCTTGAATTATCAATTAAACAAAAAAATACAAATTAATAGAATTAATTAATAATATTGAGGAATCTCGATAAGACTAAAAAAAAAAATTTTATCACTTTCAAAATTTTGCCGCCCTAAAACATTTGCCGCCCTGGGCACTTGCCTCGACTGCCCCTAGTGTAAATCCACCGCTGGTTGTAGTATCAATTACCGGCAGGGGTATTTCAGAACAGATACGACTTGGGGACCTTCAAGAAAAGAGCTTACTTATTCTTAAAAGGCCGGCAACGCAACTAAAAGACCTCTGGTATTTGTCCATGGGCGGCGGTGATCACTTACCATCAGGTGCACCTCTTGCTCGTTTGCCCCCTCTTCTATAAAAAAATACATATAATAATAATAATAATACGTTTATTTTCTCAAAACCAAGATTTACATGTTTTTGTACATATCAAAAATCTATAATAAAATCTATACTAGAGTGCTTACATACGATATGCACAGAAGATTCCACGTGTTCCCACAAGGTCGGAGTAATAAATTACACTGGATATACATCGGACACTACGAAGCATTTGACTACGTTCGTTTTGCCAAAGATTACACTACTCCCAAAGAATGTGATGTGCAGTTTATTCATATTTACAATTAAATGTAGAGCACTCGCAAAAAGGAGAAGGAACTAATTTAAACGAGAATAATTTAGCTTTAAAATTACCGTGGCTAGTGAGAAATTGCGCAACACAATGGTCTTTTTTTATTCACGTTTTACTTAAGCGATCCCAGACGAATAGGAAAAAGTTATATAGCTGCCGTCCTTTAGTTAAGCAACACCAACGCGACTGCCATTCATCAATTCATTTATTAGTAACGTCAATTACGGTATTAAAAAGGCGACGTATTTTTGTTTGAGCTTGCGGGTTGATAAATACTGGGTTGGTAATTTTTTTTCGGTTTGGGCGTGTGCGACTTTTATAAAAATTGACAAATATCTCTTGTGCATAGTGTCGTTGTGAAACGATTATTTTTTAGATACAGCCGTTCCATTGTCAGAACAACTTAAACTACTTAATTAATAAAAAATATTCCAGGAGGTAAAAAAATAATTACATAAGATCTACAAGGCTATTTCGGTCTTATGCCTCCAGCATAGATTACCCCCTATTTATAGCTTCCAGACATCAGCGACGATGAAAATAGTATTTTAAATTAATAGCATTAAATTACGAAACAAAATATAACTCTGTTTTTAAAATATGGTTATTTATCTTAAATATACAGTTATTATTTTAGGTATTAGGTATTATTTTAAATTATTTTATCTACTCACACTTTGTATACGTTCCGCGCTGCCAATACTTTTGAAGAATGGAAAACAAAACATTTTCGTTAATACAGTTTGGTAAGAGTCATTGATGATGGAATTAAGATTGATTTTAGGACTTTTTATGAAGACATCGAACAGTTCCAAGCTTCGACTCATAGCGACGTCTATCGCTGAGCGCCCATTGAACTGAACTGTTGGACTGCAGTTATGCTCCAAGAGGAGTTCTAATAATCGACGTCGAATCTGATCAGAAAAAAATACACTTAAAGGTACCTACTGAGAATAGAAAATCATTTCAATAAGTTTCACTTGTTCACAACTTTATACCTAAGCTAAAGTATCTTCACTTCACGCCCGTGTCCCAGAAGATGTAGGCAGAAGTATAACCAGTGCACCAAAAATATTATCTTTATACTTGTCACTTATAAAAGAACTAACTAGCGAAACCGAAATACTTGATTTCAATTTCGCTGATTGTTGCATCATTAGGGTTGACTACATATAATAATGTTCAGTTGTTACTTTCTATATCTAAACAGTGTTACCTATTAAGGTTTGTAGACAACTGCTGTTCAAAGTAATTATCTTTCATAATTACGGCCAGATTTTTTTTAGTTCATATTGGTTGGAGCCTAAAACACAGTGCAGAGAAGTACACATGATGAAAAATAAACCAGCAGGACACTAATACTGACTTCAAAACAGGGCGATATTATACCGTCTATACATATGTTTTTCGTTACAGTCCAATATTGTACTGCACAGTACGCAGTAGGAGTCTATCTGTCTCATTCTGGAAAAGTATCCTAAAAGTTTCCTCCCCAGCCCCTTTGATGATCATACTATCTGCTTTTCTATTAGGCAGTTCATAGAAGGCGAGCGATTAACGATTCGTTAAATATGTCACTATTATTGTGAGTACTAGTTAATAGAATTCTGCAACGTCTTGTCTGTGTTTGATTGTCGTTGATATCACCACCTTACCTATTTCTGTCGCAATAGTGGTAGTCCATGTATGATCTGGTCACCTGGTTTAGAAGTTAAGGTAGCCAGTATACTAACGAATGTGACAATTTAACCCGTCACGTTGATGAAAACGAGCTATTCACATGTTTTAAAACAGACTATCATTGCCTATATATAAGCAATGGTTCTTTGTTTATTTCAGGAGAGTTTGTTTGCTATTCTATAACATAAAAAATAACGAAAAATACGATTATTTTTTTTTATCTTAGGCTAATCATACGTACGTCTTCTTCAGTATCATTTTCAGTATGTCTCGCTAAAACGGCATGCAGCAAAGTAGGCCCTGGAATGTCAATGTCTGTAGACTGTGCAACTTTTGTCTCAGAGTTTGACGGCATATTTGGCAATCTATGTTTTGCATCCGCTCCACATTCCAAAATTACTTGCACCATTTCTAAGTTGTCGTAAGTAAATGGACGTGATATAGCGAAATCCAGTGGCGAATAACCAAGAACCTGCTAAGATTAAATAAAATTAAAATCAACATTTGTATTTCATTTCGTTCAAATATAACGCTCCGTCATAAATTAGAGATATATCACATAAAATTGCTCATGGACGTTTCTAACTTTTTTTTATTTAATTTTCATTCTAAAACGAAAGTTGAAATATATATATCAATAAACAGTTTCTCTCGACGCGTTGGATATGCTTGAAGTATTCTATAATTTGCCTTGTAACAACTTAATCAGAAAGGTATTCGCTAAGGAATTAAAACAATAGACCTCCTGATTTCCTATTTCAGAGGATGGATGAAAAACGTCAGTGAGAAAATTTTTATATTGCTGTTGTAATTCTAGGCTAGCTAGCCTAGTAGTAGCTTTTGGGGTTGAAATAGGTCCATTTTCATTCTTACATACATTCATGATGTACCTCATTATGTGCGTGAAATCAAATTGTTTCTAGAAGGCGCTTCACTATAATTCGAAGTGAAAAACATTAGTAAAATTGACCAAATAGGTAATGCTACTTTATATTTGTATCATCGATTAGTACTTTACATTACATTACGATTTTATATGTTGACGTGTCAAAATAACTTGTAAAAAGTTTTATTGAATAAAGTATTTCTAATTTCTGATTACTATCTCAGGTACTGAATTAGCCACGTAGAAAAATACTTTTATGTCAAACCCGGTATTTGATTTCGAAGCCAACTGTCAAAAAGCAAACTTACTTCGTTGTAAGTTTCGTTTATATTGGCCCCATAATTCACTAAATGTTGTATTAATTGTGGACTGTTAGAAGCAGCCGCGATAAGCAATGCTGGTTGTGGACATCTAACTGATCTTGGATCAGACCCATCAGCAAGGAGTTGGAGAATTGTCAGCATGATCTTGGATAGCCTGCAGTTACAATAATATATTAATATAAAAGTGTAATGGGTAATAGCACCATATTGAACCTAAAAACATATTTGAGCGTGTGTATAAATTAGCGCTCATGTTATCGTATCCACTTCGAACTATAAGTGAACGAGACAGAACGAGCGCTTACTTACACACACGATCAAGCTAGTATATTACATTATTAGCATAAGACCATAAAAATATGTTTTTAATTTACATAAGTATCTCCAAGCCAATTCTCTTTGCGATAAAAGGAGAGATTTATTACTATTATTTATTATCAGTCAGTTTGTAATAACAGGAAAATAAAAGTGTTTTTTATAGTAAAACAAATTTTTAAAAATGTATAGTAAAACAAATGTGTTTTGTCTCAACTTCCTTCATGCAATCTGCCAAAAAAGGATTGATATGCTTTAATTTAATTTCGCCTAGTGGTTTCGAGAAGCCGACTTCCTTCAGCAAGAGGTTTTATCTTAGGTCTAAATCCTAAGTCGAGAACTTCCGTTTAAATAAGTTTTGAGTTTTTTTGGAAACATAACTATTATTTATTTTTATGTTATAGTGCAAACAAGCAAAATATGACTCTGTTGATAGAAAGGGGAAACCATAGTCTACAATCGCGAAATGCTACTTGCATAATATTACCTGCTACCTTAATCTGGATACCGACTCCGAACACGGCAGCGACAAGAATTCCAGATTTTGCGGCAAAAAAAAATTCAAGTCGGTAGTACACCACTTAGGCAAAACGTTCAAGAATATGATTACTAAGTAGTCACGGTGATTTTTATATCACAGGATAGCAAATGAGCAGATGGTTTTCCTGATGGAAAAAGACAACCATCACTTATATACACAAAAAGGTGTAAATGATGCATTGCTATCCGAGTGGCCGTTGGAGGGTTAGATACCCCATCTTATCCTCCAAAAAGGAATACAACTTGGCAAGTACTAATGCTATTAAGTAAGGCGGTGGTATCAAGTCCTGGCGAGATTTTGCAGTACCTACTCTACAACCAGTCACGACGGTAGTGACATGTATGGCCAATCACTCGCCTTTTTTTTTATATCATAAGATAGCAAACAAGCAGATGGGTCTCCTGATGGAAAGAGTCAACCATCGCCTATAGACACCAAAGATGTTAATGGTGCGTTGTGGCGAGGTCTAATGCCACATGCATAAGTTTACCGGCTACCTTACCCTCCAAACCGGAACACGACAGCGACAAGCACTGACGCTATTGCGGCAGGAATAGGTAAGGCGGTGGTACCAGACCCGGGCGAGACAATGCAGAACTCTACCACCTAGTAGCCACGATGGTAGTGACTCGATAGCCAATCGGTCGCCTTTTACGACCTGCCTGGTAGAACGGGAGTTGGCCTATTCTACAAAGGAGGCCGGGACCAACACGCCTTTTACGAACTACTAGGCAGATGGTCTATACTTTAAATGGGTTCTGATTAGCACGAAGGAATTTGATCACTCGTTCGTATTTTAGCGAACACAGACGGTCATCGAAAGAGGTCGAGAGGAAAGAATTTCTTTCGTGCGATTGACTATACTTTTTAGGACCTCGCAGATGGCTGATGGACAAGATTTAAATATAAAAGTTATAGAACTTACAAGTCTCTTTTAATTTTTGCAGCGCTGCCAATTGAGGCATCATCTTTTTCATTATCTGGCCACAATAACTCTTTGCTTGTTTTAACAGTGTCTTTTATAATTTTAGAGGGTTCTCGTTTTGAACTTTTCTCAGGTGGTTTCTTTTGTTCTTCTTCAAAGACAATAACTTCTTGAGTCATGTCATTCACGTTGAATATATAAGGAATGGGTGTTGTACTTAATGGATGTACAAACAAATCGGTTACTCTGATAGAGTAATTGCAAAGCATGGCATGGTACAACTTCTTATCGTCAGATAAAGTCTCTTGAGACCAAACTTTTGGAACTTCGAACCCCGCCTTTTTCTTCGCTGCAGACTGATCTTTTATTGAAAGCAACGACTTCATTCTTTTTGTACTAGAAATGCGGGTAATTTTACTTGGACTCTTATGTAATGCCTTACCCTGTGTGATTGTTCCAGCCGGACTTGAAAAAAGGAAATCACGCATCATATTCCATTCGTGGACCTTTCTGACGGTTGTAACTGTTGCTAAAATGACAAACATGCAGTGAGTAACAATAACTCTGTCGATAGCAAACAAGCAGATGGCTCTTCTAATGGAAAGAGACAACCATAGCCTTTAGTCATCAAATATGTTACTAGTGCGTTGCTATCCGTATGCGGGATGGTAATGTTACGTGTGTAAGTTTTCCAGCTAACTTGTCCAAACAAGAACACGACAACGACAAACATTGACGCTTTTTCGGTGGAAGTAGGTAAGGCAGTGGTACCAAATCCTGGAAGAGATAACCACGATAGTAGTGACACGTATAGCCAATCGTAGGTCTTTTACGAACTGCTTGGCAGAATCAAATGGGGTCTAGACCAACATGACTAGGTCAAAGCTCTTATAAAAGATAATTAAATATTTCTATTTATAAAAAAAAAATATCGTTTTTTAAAATGTTATAGTTCCTAATACCAGTATTAATTAATTTTACCCGAAATTAAGCAAATATTTTAATTTATTTATTTATTTATTTATTTATTTAAAAATTGAGTTTAAAAATTGATCTATCAATATCCATGCAATAATTACACTCCCGTGTTGGTCCGGGCTCTTTGAAAAAATTGACCCGCTGCCGTTCTGCCAGGCTGATCGTAAAAGGCAATCGGTTGGCTATTCTTGTCACTACCATCGTGACTACTAGGTGACAGGGTTTCGCAACGTTTGGCCCGGATCTGGTACCACCGCCTTACTTATTCCTGCCGCAACAGCGTCAATGCTTGTCATTGTCGTGTTCCGATTTGGAGGCTCAGGTAGCCAACGCAATAACATTAATAGTGCGATTAACATCTTTGGTGTCTATAGGCGGTGGTTTCTCTTTCCAGAGCCATCTGCTTGTTTGCTATCTTATAATATGAAAAAACACATAAGTATGTGATCATATTAAGATAGTAGATAATTTATATTTGTGTTATAGCACTCACCCCGTGCTCCGGAAAACTTGAAAAACTTAAAAACAACAAAAAAAATAATGTTTGACACGCTAGGATTTGAACCTGCGACCTTCCCTGAAGCCGGGACGCCCTAACCAACTGAGCCAGTGTCGACTAGTTCAAAGTGGCAAAATTCTTCTTTGCTATGCGATCGATTCCGTCGATTGTACTAATCGCTAGGTATACACACGTATAACTAGTTAAATGAGTTCATCGTTACAGATGAAATTCACATTCATAAATTTTATCAGTACTTTCGTGTTTCTAATTATATTTGTGTTTTACCATTCACCCCGTGCTTGGGATCGAAATCGATCACATAGCAAAGAAGAATTTCACCATTTTGAACTAGTCGACACTGGCTCAGTTGGTTAGAGCATCCCGGCTTCAGGGAAGGTCGCAGGTTCAAATCCTAGGGCGTCGAAGATTTTCTTTGTTGTTTTTAAGTTTTCCAAGCAGATAATGATTTTATCAATTGGACAGGATTTATGTTCACTGTATATATTTTTTATTCTATAGCATGTGGTTGTGTCCAAGGATACAGCATCGTTAGAACCTTTGTCTATAAAAAACCTTTTATACTTATAAACCATATTGGTAACATGGGCAAGTTTATCGGCTGTTCCTCCTAACCATCCTCCTAACATAAGGTAAGCACAGCAACCGGTACTGACGTTGCTGTGGCAGGAATAAGTAAGCTGGTGGTATGGATCAGAACCGGACGAGTCATCCGAAAATTATACTAAATATAATTAGCCTTCGCTCCTCCGTATGGTATACTGCCTGGCAGGAAGACAGATTGATACCAATAAATAAAATATTAATGCATGATCATACTTTGAGGCGGGAGAATGGGTGGTGGTAGAATAGCTTGGACAATTTCATTCGGAGGGATATCATTCTGGGTGCACGTGTACCGCATCAGCGCTACGCCGAGAGGGGTGCAGCAGCAGTCGTTATAGTCGTCTATGTTCGCACCAGCTTGTACTAGGAAATGGACCACATCTGGTTGATCGCCACACTAGAAAACATTGCATAATTTGAAATGTAAAAATAATGACTGAATTTCAGAGCAGCTCGGAGTCTGGCGGGTGGTGCGGTAACACTCCCGTGCCTCGGCCGAGCACGAAGGTCCGTCCCGGTTATAGCTAAAAATAGTCGATTGTAGCGGCTCAAACAATCACAAACGCTACAAGAAAAAATAATAAAAAATGGACAAAAATCAAATAACAAATGGAATCCTTTTCCTCTTACTTGTCTTTGTGTGACGTCATCGACCTCCACAGTTATGACGTCATACTGACAAGAAGCTGGCCCGCTGGTTCCACAATCAAGACCCTTCAGTAGTACGCACCAGCGGCACCACACGATAATTGTTATTAAGTCGGTAAAATGCAGTGATGAGTGTCGTCACTCATCTCGCCAACCGTCAAACCGTTGAATCGTGGTGAACTGGAAGGTCTATAGACGTTCGGTTTACTCTGCTGACCACGTAAGGGAACTGGGCGTGATGATCATTTTTAATTACTAAATAAGATAGAATAGAAGAATAGATCAATTGCCTTACTGCTAGTCTACTCATTAAAGGTGATCGAAGGCAAATTGTCACTTGCGTCGTGACTACTAACTACTTATTGCTAAACTTCTTGTAACAGACGAGAAAAGGAAAAGTGTCAGTAACGTCGTGACTACTGACTACTTACTGCTATGATTCTCGTAAAAGGGGAGAAATGGCAAAGTGTCCGTTATGTCGTGACCACTGACTATTTACTGCTAGGATTTTCGTAAAAGGCGAGAGAAGGCAAAGTTGTCCCCACGTGTTAGTCCCGGGCTCCTTTGAAGAATAGGCCAACTGCCGTTCTGACAGGCAGGTCGTGAAAGGCGACCGATTGGTTATTCGAGTCACTACCATTGTGGGTACTAGGTGGTAAAGTTCTGCATTGTCTCGCCCGGGTCTGGTACCACCGCCTTACCTATTGCTGCCGCAATAGTGTCAGTGCTTGTCACTGTCGTGTTCCGGTTTTGAGGGTAAGGTAGCCGATAAACTTATGCATGTGGCATTAGACCTCGCCACAAGATAGCAACGCACCATTAACAACTTTGGTGTTTATAGGCGATGGGTAGCTTTTTCCATCAGGAGACCCATCTGCTTGTTTGCTATCTTATGACATAAAAAAAGTGTCCGTAACGTCCGTCGTGACTACTGACTAGTTACTGCTAGGATTCTCGTAAAAGGCGAGAGAAGGCAATGTGTCACTAGCGTTGTGGTTACTCACTACTTGCTGCTAGGCTTCTTATAAAAGCCGACAGAAGGCAAAATGTCACTAAAACGCGAGAGAAGGATAATGTGTGTCACTAACTCCGTGACCACTAACTAGGTGTTGTTTTGCAACGTCTAGCTCGAGTTTTGATACCTACCACCGCTTTATCTATTCCTCCCGCATTAGCGTTGGTGTAAACCAGTAGTCGGCATGCATGTGACATTCCAACCCAGCCATTCGAATTGTCTATATCCGTCAGGAGAGCCATAAGCCTGTTCTATCCCCTGAAGTTTTTGGATTTTTATGTCCAATGCAGTCAAAAATATACATTAGGTAAAACTTATTTTTTATGGTTATGTAAGTAATCGTCAATATTGGTTGTTATAATTTTTGAGCTTTCTGAACTTTTAAATCTGAAGTTTGTTGAAAATCATGGCTTGAGAAAAAAAAACTGATTAGATTTCTAAATCAATCGGCAATGAAATGGAATGGAATGGAAAAGTAATTAAAAAAGTCTTTATTTCTCAAAATCAAAAAAGACCAGATCAGTTCAAATTGTCAGAAAATCTAAGTTTGGCGGGAACTAATTTAATATTGTAAATCACGTGTCGTTCGGCCAAGCCGTTCAATTTATGAAAATAATTCATACACTAATTGTGTATGACTGTATGTATACCTCTTATATAACTTAAATGGCATACTCGTACATACTGACATCATCGTAAAAATATTCAGAACAGATGTATATGACATCAGGACGTCGAGATCTGATGAAAATATTTTTTTAAAAATCCGTGTAAGATCAAAAACTACGACTTTTGAAAATTTTCAATTTTATTAGCAGGAAGTTAAAAAGTACTTACGACAGCGTACATTATCGCAGAATTCCCATTCGCGTCTGTTATATCCGGATGTACATCATACTCATTGATCACTTGAGCTACGGCTCCGATTTCGCCCAAAAAACTTGCCAAAAGTAGAGTTCTAACGAATAAAACAAAATGTTTAACCAAGTTTATTCTTCAAGTGACAAGAGATCTGCCCCTCATCAACCCACGGCTTTATCAATTATTTTGGTCATAAGAACCGAAACGCTGTAGATGCACAAATTTTGCTCTGAGATATTTCTCGACTCTGCAAGTTATTTCTCAACTATGCCCATTTTCCTCAGTCACCCTTGCTGTGAAGAGGCGGACTCAGGGCCGGATTTAAACTCAATGCCGCTCCTGGGCACCGGAAAAAAGTCCGCCCTATTACTAGAATTTTACTTAAGGGGGGAAATACGTGTAGAAAGATGTTTTCATGCTGATTTTTTATTAATTTTTTAACGTATGAAAACTAATGTTATATATTGAAACTATCAGGTTATTTCATACATATATTTATATTTTTCCATATTTTACGACAATATAACTTGAAAAGTAGCGATTTTCCGTTTAAATTAATATTAATTGGTGAAATCGATAAATTATGACATTTTTTTAATTGATTGATTGTTAAAGTTGATGTTTTAAGAAATGCAAAAAATTATTCCGAAATTTTTTCAATTTTTCAAAAATAAATACTAATTAAATTTCTTTAATTCCAGAAAATAGAAAAATCGATTATTATTAGAAATCTCCAAGGAAACAAATTGATTAAATCATTTTGATTATTAATTTTTACTAAAAAAGTGCCAAAATTACAATTCATAAATAATGAATGAATTGAATTTCTTGAATTATCAAACAAAAAATTATAAATTAATAGAATTAATTAATTATATTGGGGAATCTCGATAAGACTAAAAAAAATTTTTATCACTTTCAAAATTGTGCCGCCCTAAAACATTTGCCGCCCTGGGCACTTGCCCCGACTGCCCCTAGTGTAAATCCACCGCCGGGCGGACTACATGCGGTACGAACTCGTTGGTCAGTTTACTGTTTCTATCTTCTTTCACTTCAAAAATGAGGAACTTCGTTCCAAAAAAGGGAATAGGGATATAATAAATCTCTGTTGCTCCGAGCCTCTTTCGAAGTGCTATGCATTTCGTAAAATGCGAACGAAAAACATGTGACTATTATTTTCCCGTGGACATTAACGGCTATGGTAAGCACTAAGCTTATACTTAAACTTATTATACTTCATAGGTTTTGATTATTAGTTGCAGTGCTTTATCACAATTCATTGTTATTAACATGACAATACTGGCGTTAACTGTATTTTTGGAAAAAAATAATTTTGTCTCAGTCTCCTGGTTGTCGTTTGGTTTCCTGTCGCCTTACCTATTCGTGTCATAATGGCGTCAGTGCTTGTTGTGTTCCGGTTCGAACTAAGTTAGTCGGTTAACTAATACATCACATTTCGCTACATGAATAGCAACACACCATTAGCGCTTCGGTGTCTAATGCTATTGGGACTGATGGTTTTCTCTTTTCATCAGATTTCAGAAAAGCCACCTGCTTGTTTGCTGCCTTATGGTAAAAAAAGTATATCAGTGGGGTAAGTGTCGTATTTATGGGCTTACCTATAATTTTTTATGAGTGGAACTGAAGTAAATAGACTAGAAAAGGAGTGGTAAGATGTGTGTTGTTGCACAAAAATGTATGTTATGTAGGGTTGTATAAGTAAAATAATAGCACTTATTTTAGTGTAGGATAGAACAGGGCAGTTCGTAACAGGCGCACGGTTGCCCAAACATGTCGACTACAAGCATATATATATATAATATTATCTTAGAGTAATAACGCTATTATGATATCTCTTCATTTTTTTTGCGAGTTAATTTTATCTACTTCATTATTTTGCGGGGTAATTTTAAATTTTACAGTAATTAAATAGTTTCTTTACTTAGGTACTAATTTAAATTTTTATCTTCAATTTGGTGACCAGGATTCAATATGTGCCTCAGCTTGCCCCATTGTTGGTACGCCCATGTTGGTACGCCCTATTTAAGTTTGAGTTTTGTTCTTGGTAATTTTGTTTGATTTTGGTTTGGCTTTGGTACAAGTGATGTACAATTTGTGCAAGCGTGCGTGCGTTATGCGAGTGTCTGTTATGTGAGCGTTTGTACGACCGTAATTGTGCGCAGTCTCCAAGGCCTACAAATACCAAGGCTCTGGTTTGAAAGCATAAAAAATATTTTAAATAAAAATTTCGACATTAGTGGGGATTGAATCAGTGACACCCTGTCATCATCTTAAGGGCGGACGGTGTACACTTTTACACACATTTAGTCCACAGTACTCTTGCTTTAATATTGTGAAATTTTAGCACCAGCACGGTACTCCCCTGCTGGTGCCGGTATACTGGTGATAGGCATATATTATATCGCTGGCGATTGGCGTAGTTTTACCAGATGTTTTTGCATTCACAAGTAATTTGAGAATTAACATATTTCACATTAATTTTACCTACAACTCAGTTCGTAATTTCCAGGTGGTTTGTAATGTCCCCTTGATCCAGACAAAATGGACTTAATACTCAGCCGAAATGACTTCCTTTGAAACTCGTGAGTATAACAATGTTTCATCATGTTTAATACTACGGTGCTGTTGTTCCAAGCGTAATATATTGATGGTTGCTCATTACCTCTTGAATGATTAGAGTCATCATCATCTAGCTGAAAACACATACCTTTTTATTTTGCAATCCATTTTACTACTAAAGAAGTTGGTGGACTGTGATGTAGTCTTGGAAATTCGGATACTGTCTCCCCTTTACACCTACATCCACATCCTTTGGGACCTCGTATTTTGTGTAAGTATCGGATCGAGCATAACGCAAACGTACCGAAAAACGCTTATGCGAAGCGAACTGATTGTATATATAATATAAATATATTTGTATGTATATATTTATGTATACTTATTTATATGTAATTGGTATCTTCGAAATGGCTATAGCGAATTTGACGAAATTTTGTATTTAGATAGTCTTTTACAATTACAATTGATCTAAGTAAGGGTGATATCCGTGATAATCCGTTTTAACATGAAAAAAATACATCCGAGTGAAGTTCGATCGCCTTGCTAGTGATAATAATGTAGCAAAATACGGACTACAATTTTACTTTTGCTGCTATTTTGTAAATAACAAGGGATAATTTTACCATTTCGACATCTGTAAAATCTTGTATTTCTCCCAAAGTGCAAATTGACTTTTTGTAATATTCTTGTTCGAATGGTTTCATATAACAAAGTGAACTGTCAAGGTCCGTGCAATGTTTCGGATACAGCTTCTGCCACTCTTTGTTGGCACGTTGAGGATCTGCTCCATGTTGCTTTAATAGTTCTATGGCGATGTTGACATCAGCTGGCTATGGGAGAGCAAAATATTATTACGTAAATGCAAGCTGTACATCGATCGATTATTATGGATACGGTTTAAAAACTACTGGATCAATGATGAAAGAACGGCAAGTATTATGGGAAGCATTCCCAAAATAAACCCACAATGCGCTTGCAAGTTTGTATGTGGCAGAATATTTTACTCCCAAGCAGGTAGGCGTGGATCCACCGTTGTGACCACGATGGGCATACCCACAGCCCTGATACAACCAGCCTAAACACTTCACATGCAGTAAAGAATATGACGTCCTGAAGATCATTTAAAAAGCGAAAGCGGTCGATTAATTTAAAATTATTTTTCTATACGTATAGTGAAATTATAGTACAAGTGTATCATGAACTAGTTTCAACTAATTGTCACAATTTTTATGACTATTGAGACCTCATATATCTATAATCCCTGCATGTAGATAATATATATTAATTATATAATCCTATACTGTTTTAATAAGAAAAACAAAGAATCGGAACAGAACGGAGCAAAGTAATAAGTAGGCACTTTGCTGCGTTCCGAACCGTTTTTTTTAGCGCTCATAGATGATATGTCTACGTGCACCTAACCTTATGTGCTCGTAGTATTATGTCAACACCTTGTCACATATATTATGACAATATTATAATTATTATAATTTGGCTCGCACTTGGCCGGTTTTCGGGTGGCTGTGCCCGTAAGCTTTTTCGAAGGAATCAATCCTTCGAAAAAGCTTACGCCTGCAAGCAAGAAATATAAAAAGATATATATCTGATCATCCAATCCGAGACAAAGAAAATCGTGGAAATAGTGGAAACTTACCGAGGGTTAGCAAAATAAAGGAGATCTCATGAGACTTCCATGTCCGCCACATTTTCCACCACGTTGGTATCACAAACAGAAACATACAGTATCTACATATATTTATTTACTAAACAGATCTAACAAATTTAATGCAAGTTCACTTCATAATCGAAGCATCTTCAGGCATCATAAATAAAGTTTTTGCATTTGCAAATTACCTTGATATCGCCTATGAATAATACACTTTCGCGAAGTAAATGGTAAAAGATCTATAACGTATGGACGTATTTTTTTGCCAGTTCTCAAACTTTAAACCTCAATTTGTAGCTATATTTTTGTTGTAATAACCTGAAGCAATTGGTCCAAATGACCGTTACTGCGAAACCGGGCTTTTTTGGCGAGTAGAGTGCTCACCCAGAGTTCAAGTTGAGTGGGCTTACAGCCCGCTCTAAGGGATCAAATCTCGGTTAATGGTTAATCTTGATCAAGTCGAAACTCGTTAATGACTCTAGACCAGGGTCTCGAATGTTAGCGGGCCAAAACGTTGGGCCGAGTCGCCGCGGGCGTTGACTCTGGCATGTGTGTGTGTGTGTTTGTGTGTGTGTAAATTGTGGCTGTGATGGATCATCAGAATCGGATAGGATTTGTACTATGCCATATACTGTGCAGTTTTAAAAATATCGTTTCGAAGATCCTGAAATAAGTTTTCTTGCTGTGGTTATCTAATTGAATTACTTACCGTATTTGTTTGTTCAATGACATCTATTAGCTCCAATCAAAAACAATATGAGAAATAAACGTAAGATACTAACGGGCTCCTGTTTGCCGACAAGAATCATTCTGTGAGCTTCTACGACGGTTCTTCCAACGCTGGTGCTCATGAAGTCAGGTGCCACGTTTGGCGAAGACGGCGACCACGCGAGCCTTAATAGCTGCGTTCCTCGCCAGAGTCCAACATCCTCGTGCAAACTAGCGTGAGATTCTACTCCTGGGCCCCATCGGATATTGTTGTGAAATATACCCTAGATATTTCAGATTTTTATTGTAACATGACTGCTGAGAATGGTAAGAGATAACCGTGCAGCAGGGATTAAATGCTACCTGGCTCTACAAACCAGAATGACAGTGATAAATGTCGACACTGTTGCGGCAGCACCTGGGCGAGACGTTGTAGGACTAAACAAGTTAAGTTTTATTCCACCAGGTTAATAATGGTCACGATGTTAATAACAAATTGTCCTCTTTTTACGTTTTGTGGGAAGCCTGACAGCACAATAATTGATCTAATCTTTATAATGGGCCCGGAAACACGTATAGAGTAAAAAATGCTGGAATTGTCACGCAATCAGCCTTATGTGTCGAATATTAAAAACGAGAAGTAAATATAAAGCTGCAGAAAAAGTATGGCGGTGGTAAAATTACTTAGAGCAGGGGTTGGCAACCTGCGGCTCTTAGGGTGTGAAGCTGCAGCTCTTTAGTTTCATGCGCAAATATTAATTATTTATTTTATAAAGAACCATTTAAAAATCTTTCTGAATCGATTAAGATTAACGAAGATAAGGCACCATTTCTTCTCTCAGCCAATTGTAATCGCTTTTACTCTCTCTTCTCGTAATACGCAACGCATTCCTAGAAGTATTGTTTATTGTTGGCAAGAATTTTTTTGTGGTTTTTTAAAAACTGAAATTTTGTAAATTGCAATTTTTGACTCTTCCGACTCAAAAGGTTGCCGACCCCTGATTTGGAGGGTTATCGTTGAGCTCTACTACTTAGAAACACAATGGTATGGTACAAAAAAGTTGAACTTTTTTTCGCCTTCCATTCCCCGTGTTGGTCTCGGGCTCCTTTGAAGAATAGACTAACTGCCGTTCAGCCAGGCAGGTTGTAAAAGACGACCGATTGGCTTTACGAGTCACTAACATCGTGGCTACTAGGTGGTAGAGTTCTGCATTGTCTCGCCCGGGTCTGGTATCACAGCCTTACCTATTCCTGCCGCAATAGCGTCATTGCTCGTCACTGTCGTGTTCCGGTTTGGAGGGTAAGGTAGCTAGTAAACTTATGCATGTGGCATAAGATCTCACCACAAGATAGCAATGCACCATTAACACCTTTGGTGTCTATAGGCGATGGTTGACTCTTTCCATCAGGAGACCTATCTGCTTGTTTGCTATCTTATACAATAAAAAAAAGCTACCTGGCAACAGGACAGGTGGTCTACATCAGTGTTTTTTATTTTCTTTACATATAAAATATAAGATAGCTAATAAGTAGATGACTCTCTCAATGGAAAGAGATCACCTTAGTCTATAGATTATGTTAGTCCAGGGCTCTTTTGAAGAATAGGCCAACTGCCGTTCTGACTGGCAGGTCTTAAAAGGCGATCGATTGGCTAAGCGGGTCATCACAATCGTGGCTACTAGGTGGTAGAGTTCTGCATTGTCTCGCCCGTACCGGTACCATACGTACCACCGCCTTACCTATTCCTGATGCAATAGCGTCAGTGCTAGTCACTGTCGTGTTCCGGTTTAGAGAATAAGTTAGCCGGTAAACTTATGCATGTGGCGTTAGACCTCGCCACAAGATAGCAACGCTCAAACATCTTTGGTGTCTTTAAGCGATGGTTGACTCTTTCCATCAGGAGACGCATCTGCTTGTTTGTTATCTTATATAAAAAAATAGTCATCAAAGATGTTAATGGTGCATTGCTTTCCATATGCCATGACGGTAATGCGCAGTGCTTAAGTTTACCGACAACTGGGTTAGGTGGCCACATAATTAAGCAATGACATGGCCATTGTAAAATTCTGTGGCCATCTGAACAGTCATTGCTAGTTACTGCGATTTCTATCAGACCCATAATTGAAGGAATCGTTCGATTTGACTCTAGTCACTAATTTATATCATCGAAAATTACGAAAATTTCGAAATCTATTAAAATGCGATTCCTAGGGTATTTTTTGTCGCAGGAAATTTCCTATACATAATCACTACATAGTATAAAACAAAGTCACTCTCTGTTGTCTGTCCCTATGTATGCTTGAATCTTTAAAATTACGCAACGGATTTTGATGCGGTTTTTTAATAGATAGAGTGATTTAAGAGGAAGGTTTATATGTATAATAATATCCATTATATAGTAGAGAAATATTGTTATAAATAATTTAGCAAAACAGCGTTTGCCGGATCAGCTACTCATGTATATATTCAATTACAAGCCGAAGTTTTCGGGAATCGATCTAAAGACTATTATGCTATTTTTTTATTTTAACTATCAAAAAATAGCAAATATTTTTAAAAAAATCAACCACGGACATGCTAGGTTCCTAGTGTTACCAATTTTCATGATCGGTTTAGGCTGTTGCCCGTTTACTCCGACTTGTATTAACAAACCATTTCGCAAGAAGCGAAAGATTGGCTATACGAGTCACTACCATCGTGGCTACTAGGTGATAGAGTTCTGTATTTTCTTGCCCAGGTCTGGTACCATCGCCTTACTTTTTCCTGCCGCAATAGCGTCAGTGCTTGTCACTGTCGTGTTTACGTGAAGACCCCGCCACCAGGATAGCAATGCACCTTTAACAAGTGTCTACATGCGATGGTTGTCTCTCTCCGTCAGGAGAGCCATTCGCTAGTTTGCACCTTGTTATATAAAAAAAAAATTATAACTTTTGTTATAAAAGTACCCTAAAATACGGTTGGTATTTAACGTTTCGATTCTATGAGAATATTGACCCTTACTTTTTCATGTGAGATGTTTTGGATGACCAATTATGCTGTTTTTTTAGCCGTGGGACCTATTGAAGGAGTGTACTCAGTATTCGATTCCGTGTCCGAATATGTATAAAATATATAACCTTAGTTTTTGGCCTAATTATCCCATAAAATACTAAAATCATATTCGTATAGATACATACGTACGCGCGCCGTAAATCAATGAACTACGATACACTGGCACAAATATTACATAACAGTTATTGTGGCGAGCACCAGCCATCAGCCGGTTCAGGAGCCCCGCACGCCCTGTTATATCAGAGCATCGTGATGTCCGAATGTGTTACATTAAACCACCTCGCGTATTTTAGTGAGTGTTTGACTAATAATAACAATGTCATCTTATCAGCGTTCCAGTGAAGGATATTGTGATATGATACGTGCCTATGCGTTACGTAATGATTATGTGTTCCATATCTCCAAATACAGAAAAATAATTCAACAACTGCGATTATTATAAAATGTTGTTGATAATTAATTAATCAACTTAGATCATTGTGAAGAGGATGATTCCATTTACGCAAGAAATACTAAGGTAAATATCAGCTGTTTCTTAGTTCTTAAACGTTTATTGTGCCTTGTTACTTTTATTTTAAATTATAACACGCTTAAAACATTTGTTACTATTTAGTGCCTATGTATTTTTACCTGTCGTTCCTAACTAAACCAAGAACAAAGTATAAATGGAAAAAGAATCACATTAATTTAAAATGGGAGGTAGATTACATTTACCTTATGTACCTACCTACTACTGGTATTAATATGATGATTGGTGAATCGGATGACTATAGTGCGCACGGAACTAGTTGGCCGCGCCTTAGGTATGTGAACGGTGGGGCGGAGAGCAGGGGCGCTTGCTGTCATTACTCAGTGCGGCGCCGTACTTTGCGACGGCAACACGCGTTGAAAGTTCCGGCTAGTTTAGACAAAACGCACATAATATTGCAATAGCGAGATGAGTCCGCCGATAAAAAGACAATCTAAGGAAATAATATTTAAAGTGCATACATTTTTTAATAAACGGAAAGCCGATGTCAATAGTTTAGAATATAAAACTGATGCGAATATACATAAACTAGTAGCAGAAGCAACAGGGATATCAGAACGAAGTGTTAGGAGAGTGATTGCTGAAAGTAAAAAATCGTTGCAAAATACAGGGGAAGCAAGATTTAGTTCTCCACGTAGACCAAAAGAAATAAAAAAGAAAATACAAGTTGATGACTTTGATTTAGCAGTGATAAGAAGAAAAATAAATCAGTTTTATACGGTAGAGAAAAAAATTCCAAGTCTACGAAAACTAAATGCTGTGTTAAAAGAGGATAATATTTTAGACTGCGGATTGACTTTTTTAAGAACACTTTTGCACAAACTGGGATATTCATTTAAAAAATGTAAATCGAAGAGATGCCTTTTAATAGAGATCCCGCCGTGTTGGTCCCGGCCTCCTTTGTAGAATAGGCCAACTGCCGTTCTGCCAGGCAGGTCGTAAAAGGCGACCGATTGGCTATCGAGTCACTACCATGCTGGCTACTAGGTGGTAGAGTTCCGCATTGTCTCGCCCGGGTCAGGTACCACCGCCTTACCTATTCCTGCCGCAATAGCGTCAGTGCTTGTCGTTGTCGCGTCCCGGTTTGGAGGGTAAGGTAGCCGGTAAACTTATGCATGTGGCATTAGACCTCGCCACAAGATAGCAACGCACCATTAACATCTTTGGTGCCTATAGGCGATGGTTGACTCTTTCCATCAGGAGACCCATCTGCTTGTTTGCTATCTTATGATATAAAAAAAAAAAAAAAAGAGAGACCAAATATTGTTGAATGGCGAGTGAAATATATGAGGGCTATAAGAAAATTCAGAGAAGACAAACGAAATATATTCTTTTTGGACGAAACTTACGTTAACCAAAGTCACAATGTCCAAAAATGTTGGCAATCTTCGTCGGAGCCTGGAATTTATACAGATATAGGCAAAGGAACGCATTTGATAATAGTTCACGCTGGTAGCCGGAACGGGTTAGTTGACGATGCTTTGCTAATTTTTAAATCAGATTCAAAAACGGGGGATAATCATGGAGACATGAACTCTACAAATTTTTACAACTGGGTTGATCAAAAATTAATACCTAAACTTCCACCTAACTCAGTCATAGTTATGGATAATGCTGCCTATCATTGTGTGCAAGTTGAGAAGAAACCGACTATGTCCAGTTTGAAAATTAATATGCAGAACTGGTTGCAAAATCATAATGTAACATTTTCTCCCACGATGATCAAAGCTGAACTCCTGAGGTTGATTAATGCGACCCAATCAGAAAAAATATTCAAGATTGACGAACTTCTGAAAGCTGCAGGTCATACTGTTCTCAGACTACCTCCATATCATCCAGACCTCAACCCGATCGAGCTTGTGTGGGCAAATATTAAAAATTGCCTGGCCAGAGATCACATTAATGCTACATTGGACGAGAAAATGACAATACTAACAAGGCTATTTTCCGAATTCTCTGCCGAACAATGGCAAAAATGCGATGACCACGTACAAAAAAATGAACAGGAATACTGGAATCATGATATGAAATTTGATACTATGATGGACCAAATCATTATAAGTTTACAAGATGATTCTGAATCAAGTTCAGAGAGTTCAGAATCAAGTGATTCTGAGAATTGAGTTTGTTTGTTTGTTTGAACGTGGTAATCCCAAAAACTACTAAACCGATTTGAATAATTCTGATTTTCATTATATAATACACATATTTAATACACATCCATAACTCATCATTATCTCGTTTCGTGGTCATTTGGAGGCAAAAGCAAAGCTTTCGTCCAAGAAACTTGTTGTTCTGAACAGGGCAAAACAGTCGATTGTATGCGACTCTACAAGTCACAAATCAGGCTTCATAGGAGTACTGTTCTCATCTTTGGCCAGGGGCTCCACAATACCAGCTCCTTCCTCTTGAACGCATTCAACGCAGAGTGTCTTCAATGCCGATCACGATAAACGTATACTGATGACTCAGCCTGAACTAAATACTTTTCGTAACTTCCACTGACACGTGTTTACTACCAAATTACTGAACTAACATTACAAAGTTCAATTTGTATTTTATTTATTCTTTTCAATAAATGAAAAAATATTGTTCACGATATCTTCAGATTGGTCATCACTGTCTAAGCTCATGTGCATTGCGAGCAGTTGACAACCCGCCCCTTTACCCCTGTCACCACCTAAGGCGCGGCCAACTAGTTCCGCGCGCACTATAGCGTAACGACTACGACGAATAGGGTAACCATGAGTTACGAGACTTTTGACAATATTTCATTTACTGTTTTCGTGGTTGTTTAATACTTTATTTTTTTTGTCCATATGTTTATTCAATATGTATAAGCTCTATCCCATGGTTAAAAAAACAGCCTATATAATGCCACCGCGTCTTCTTACTTGTATGTAGATAGAAAAAAAAGATAACGCAAAGTGAATAAAGAGAATATTTTGGTAATATGTGTTAATGTTTGCTAGTTATGTCTTCTTTCAACTAATAGAATTTGCAATTGCAATAGAGTTGGAAATTAGGTGACCCAAATTATTATCTATTTTCAAGCCAATAGTATTTCAAAAAATCACTTAAGACTGAACAGACTGAATCCCTACGCTATGTGTGTGAAACAAAATTAATTTAGAAAGGTCCAAATGCTTTTAAAGGCAAAATATATTACCTCGAACGTCCGCCCGTCTGGATAAGACATAGTTCCGTATCCATGTAAGCGATTGCAGTAGAAGTACCCTTCGTAAGTGACAAACCTATTCTCAGGTCCCTTGTAACGCCAACGATAGGTGCCTTTCCCGTGCATAGTGTCTCGTACAAAATTTCCAGTGTAGGTTGACAATGACTGGTAATAAATTATATATGTCAACGTAAAATTGTAAAACCGTAAATTTACAATCTACCTAGGTAGTTTATAATTAGGTCAGGTTAGGTTAACAGTATTTTTATAATATTACTAATGTAGAGTATAATCTACCAGTATTTACAATTGTATGGTGACATATTAAGTATTGTTTGAATTGATTCATAAAAAATAATTTTAAGGGGATTGTGTCACCTGGAATTGTGTTTTACATAATTTGTACTAATATTATAAAAATAAAATGTTTTCATTTTTGTATTTTTGTGTTTCTGACTATTTTCCGGACCTTATTTGAAGAATAAATCATATTATGCGTAAAAGGCGATGGATTGGCTATAAGTATCATTACCATCGTGATCCGTGACTACTAGATGGTTGAGATCCGCAACGTCTCGCTCGGGTATATTGTGCTTGTCATAGTCGTGTTCCAGTTTGGAAGATAAGGTAGTCGTTAGACTTATGCATGTGGGACTTTTCATCCTACCACGCAGATAGCAACGAAACATTAACATCTTGGATGCCTATAGGCGATGGTTTATCTTTCCACCAGAAGAGCCATCTGTTTGTTTACTACCTAATTATATGAAGAAAGAATAAACTTAAAACTACTGGGCCGATATCAAAAATGTTTTTACCATTAGAAAGTTGTACTATCTAAAGTGACAAAGGCTAATTTTATATAAGACTAAGCAAAATACAGTATTAAATCAATTCGTGGTAAATACGGTCACACCAATATTAACCTTCGCATTTCCTAATCAGCTTACATAATGTTCTGCTTTATAGAAGAGATGCTTTAAAAATTATTCGTACTCTGCATCATTTTCCACGTCTTGGGATTCATTTCGTTATGGGTCCTGAATATTGATGTAATTTCATTTGGTGTCAATACGCAATGATATTGAATGCCGTCATTATTACAAGTTGAAGTTGCATTGGAATATGAAAGACGACAGGTTCTAGATTTCCACTTGTGTGAGAGAAAACCAGGGTTCAATATTGGATGATGGCAACAACGACGATAACTAAGTACGTTTTCATCGATATTTTTAAACTCTACAACTCAAATATAAATGTCAAAATGACAAATATTAGGTTAAAGAAGAAATCGTGGTATTTTATTTTAAAAAAAATCCGCGAATGCTGTGATGCAACAGAAACGAAAGGTAGTGTAGGAAATGGGGAAAACTTATCCAAGGCCTGAAAATTAGAGGATACCACAGCGGAACAATAGTTCACCCACTTCCACCACTACTTCTTGCACGTCAGTAGCAAAGGCAGTAAAACAATAATTATGTATTCAACGCACGTTTCACTTCTCATAGAGAGTCGAATAGCACTTCACTCTATGAAGGGTGAAGCAGTAATGAGGCGATAATCCATCCTTACTCTCAAATGGTTTCGATGTTTTGTAAATAAATTATTTTATTTACCTCAGCCCCTGACCAATGGTATTCCCCTTTTCTGGATTTTCTTGATTCTTCATCTCTTTCTCCAATATAATATTGGTAATAAGGATATCTTTTTTCTCTTACAGTTTTTAAATAATTACAAAAATCTGTATTATTGTCTGGAGGTTGTAGCATTTTAATATTCTATTAATTTTAGATATTTTTGTAAAAAATATATAAATTAATGTACAGTCTTTGTATATTTTTAAAAATATGTCAATTTTAATTGTCATCATAATAATGACGGATTAGCAATTATTGACAGATATGTAATTATTATTGATAGCATGGAACTATTGCTTAAAATGTAGTGATTGTATACTCTTTGCTATTACTATTCATCCGAGACTAATAGTAACAATAATAATAATAAATATACACGGGACAAATTACACTTACTGATCTATATACTAGAATATATTTAATAAACACCCGAACCCGGAAATACAATCATATACGCTCATCACATAAATTCTTGTCCCCGTCAGGGATCGAACCCGAGCCCCGTCGATTGCGTAGTCAGGGTTGCTAACCACTCGACCAACGTGTGTAATGTAATTATTGACATGTTTATTTTTAGAATGAAGTATATTGAAGTATATAGAGTGCCGGTTGCGGTTACAATGCCGTAAGTTGCGTTATATTAATATACAGCTCATATTAGCCAGATAATAACCGCTAATTATATTGTTATTACAAATAAATAAAAATGGAGTGTCTGGTTGTAATTAAAATAACCGCTTTTTACTAAATGCATATTATGGATTTATTCACGGTGCGTATACCATAATAACATTTTTTAGAATTTTCGTCTGTCTGTTTGTTCCGGCTAATCTCTGAAACTGCTCGGCCGATTTAACGGGATTTTCACTGGCAGATGTAATAAGGCAGAACTTAAGCTAATTTCATTTTAAGATATTTTTCCACGAAGATATTTTTCACAATTAGTAAAAAACAGGCATAAGTGTATTTGATGAATAAATTATAAAGAAATGACAATATTTAGTAAAGAGAATGTAGAGTCGCTTTAAAAATTACGATATTAAAATTCTACTTGAGTCTTTCGAGTTTCTTGGGTTAATTTTTCTGTGTAAAATTTTAAAAGTAGGTATTAATTCTGAGATGTTTTATCAATTAGGTGGATACCGCTTACGGCACTATTTGTTGTCAGGTCAGACCTTTACTTGCAGTTTCTGTTTTGATTAATTTTCTTTTAAGTTGATACTGATGTAACTACCTTGATTTTCCTTACATTTGTTGCATTGTAAGCCTATGTTTTTATTAAAACAATTTTCAACGAGTAATTTTATAATTTGTGTGTAAAAATATAAAACATGACATTGAGTGACTTTAAGCTTAACAACAATTGCAGCGCATCCAACTTTTCTTAGCTCGTTCAAAATGTGTGTATTCCTGAAAAAAAAAATGTTTATTGCTTTACTGACTATCAGTGTTCATTCGTCAATAGTGTTTTTTTATTTCGCTATTGGATGCAGGTAGCATGGTCGCATAGTAAAAGTTACGACAAACTTTAATCAAAGATATAAGTTAAGGAAAATTGTAAATAATATAAAATTAGATTAATATCCAAAAACATAATTACTGCCGAAAGGTTGGTGAGGTGTCACGTAAATTTTATTTAGATCGGATGTTTTTTTTATATATCATAATAATAATAATAAACCTGCAAAGAATGATTAATACAACTATGACGAAAAACCGGAAACATCACCCGCGCTCCTGTATTCAACGTCTCACTCTTCCACGTGCCGAAGGAGGCAGAGGACTTATTGATATACAAAACTTACAAAACAAAATTGTAACAGATCTCAGGGCATTTTTTTACAAAAAATCACTAAGTTCTCATCTACATAATATAGTAGCGCAAACCGATTTTAAATATACTCCCTTAAATTTAAGAAATAACAACTTTAGTTTACCTAACAACGATAAACAACAGAAATTAGACGTATGGACACAAAAATCACTGCACGGAAGACATCGCCTCGATCTTACTAATGAAAATGTTGATAAGGCTGCGTCTAATACTTGGTTAAAAAGAGGAGAACTGTTCCCAGAGACCGAGGGATTCATGATTTCTATTCAGGATCAAGTCATTGAAACTAGAAACTATAAATAGTACATAATAAGTGACCAAATAACACAAAATGACTTCTGCCGTCACTGCCACAGCAATCCTGAAACAATTCAACATATAACTAGCGCTTGTAAATCTATCACACAGACAGATTATAAGCATCGGCATGATCAGATAGCTGCAATAATTCATCAATACTTAGCACACAAATATAATTTGATTAAGGAAAAAACAGCATATTACAAATACATACCACAAATAATTTTAGAGTCTTCTACTCACAAAATTTACTGGGACCGAACTATTCTTACAGACAAAACAGTTCATTTCAACAGACCAGATATTACACTACTTGATAAAAGTAACAAAATAGGTTATCTGATCGATATTGCCGTTCCAAATACACACAATCTACAAACCACTTTTACAGAAAAAATTACAAAATACACCGACCTAGCAACGGAGATAAAAAGTCAGTGGCAAGTCAGTACAGTTAAAACTATTCCTATCATAATTTCCTCCACAGGTGTCATACCTAAAACCTTACACAATAGCCTGAAACAATTACAAATTCATCCACTTACTTACATCCTATTACAAAAAGCTGCTATTTTAAACACATGTCGTATTGTTCGAAAATTTCTGTCACTCAGTTAAACAACACACAAACATGTCCTTACTTTCGCTTGGTGAAAAACCCGTGAAAGTGAGTTTAAAATCCCTTTTATTTAAAAAGGAGAAAAAGAAGATAAAAACAACAATAATAATAATAAATATTCACGGGACAAATTACACTTACTGATCAAACCCCAAAGTAAGCAAATTATTTGTTTGTGTTATGGGTGTTAGTCAACGATACTAATACATAGAAATACATATATAAATACCAGAATATATTTAATAAACACCCAAACCCGGAAATACAAGCATTTATGCTCATCACACAAATGCTTGTCCCCGTCGGGGATCGAACCCGAGCCCCGTTGACTGATGGAAAGAGTCAACCATCGCCTATAGACACCAAAGATGTTAATGGTGCGTTGCTATCTTGTGGCGAGGTCTAATGTCACATGCATAAGTTTACCGGCTACCTTACCCTCCAAACCGGAACACGACAGTGACCAGCACTGTCGCTATCGCGGCGGCGCTAATACTAAGGCGGTGGTACCAGACCCGGTCGAGCCGATGCAGAACTTTACCACCTAGTAGTCACGATGGTAGTGACGCGCATAGCCACTCAGTCGCCTTTTACGACCTGCCTGGCAGAACGGCAGTTAGCCTATTCTTCAAAGGAGCTCGGGACCAACACGGGGATATAAAATTTTAAATGGACTTGAAATGTGTGTTTCAGAAAAAATGGTTGTTTCAGTTTCAGTACGTCAAATAAAAGCAATTTATATTGTCGACAATTGACATTAAGACATTAAATCGAATTCACACGCTCATACGTTCATTACGGGTTACTGATGTTCAATTTTAACTATTTAGTTTTAATTGAACAGTCTGAGTGTACAGTTACAACTGACGGCCCTACTGTCCACATAATATATTCAGTTTAAGCGTATTTTTTCACTTGAAGTAACACGTTTATATGGGTTCATCGAGGTCGTCGTGACTATTACTGGATTAGTGTGCATTTCGAAAAAAAAGAAAACAAAAATATGGTGTAAACATTGGTTATTATAAAGAAAACAATATATTGCGCAGTCGTTTTGCACCATATCTTTTCCCCGTGTTGGTTCAGGCTTCTTTGAAGAATAGACCACCTGCCTTTCTGCCAGGAAGTTCGTAAGAGGCGAAAGATTGACTATGGCGGTCACTACCATCGTGGCTACTAAGTGGTAGAGATCTGCGTTGTCTCGCCCGGGTTTTGTAACACCGCCTCTCCTATTCCTATGCAATAGCGTCAGTGCTTGTTACTGTACGCGTTCCAGTTTGGAGGGTAAGGTAACTGGTAAACTTATACATATGGCGTTCAAATCACGAAATAAAGAATGTTTTTTCGTGTTTCAAATCCTACCACAAGGATAGCAACACATGAAAACAAAAAACTCATGGTCTTTTGCAGGTCAGGACTATTGTTAGATTAAACTAGGAGTACAAACACTTTTATGATTTCTTTTTGATAATTGATTTTTAAAAATTCAACCGACGAAAATCTCAAATTATTGTACGGATTTTGATGAAATTTAAACTGTTCCCTAACTTGGAATATACTTAATTTAATACAAAAATAATGATATAGCTTTTAGTTTTCAAGAAATCCGCGAACCAACATACAAACATACATACAATTGCGAAATTTAGTATACACACGTGCTTGGACGTCGAAATAGATGATCATGCTTAAATATTATCCAATTCTAACAATATTGCTGTAAAACTAATAACTACTTATAAACCCTTCCTATGGTAAGTCGGATGGGTTGGATATATGGACTTACCAGGAGAAACGCAGCTGCTAATATTAAAGCTTTATGTTTTGGTTGTACTGCTAGTTCAGGAAAGGTGATGTTTGTGGCGAAACTAACGAGATCTCGGTCCCAGGCGTGGCCTATTTTGCCCACTTCTCTAAGATGATCTCCAGACAAAATCTAAAAAAATTAATACCACTAATATAAGTGCTACAGCTTTTAAGGGTGTTTGGTTGCTTTTTGCTGGATTAAAATTTAACGACGAATGGATTAATAATAGGTATACATTTTTTCTGGATAAATAAATGCACGAGGGTGGTAGAGTATCTATAGCAACATTTCATCTAGGATTGCAGCTATCATTGTGATGTACAGTTTTAGAGGGTATGGCCATAGAATAATATTCCTCTAAGGTTAAGGTATCATTTCCGTGAAATGGCAAAGCGTACCATTTAATTATTAGGTGTTTATATGGTGTTGTATCTTTTCATAAGAGAAGTAGTCTTAGTTATTTCTTTAATATATCTCAAAAGTTAACTTGATAAACAATAAACATACATAGTGTGAAACGTGGAGGATCCTCACCAAGTCATAGTTATGGCCTGCGCAGACGAGAGACTTTCCTCGGGGTGCTTTTTTGTCCACCAATATAGATTCCTAATTAACTGTATCGAACAACGCACACAGAGGATTAAAAGTACCTCGTATAAAACATCCGCCGAATAATGGGGGACGCTGAGGGACGGGACTGGACAAAAGTATGGAGGAGTCCTCGAAAAAATAGAATTAACGTGACAACGCACACAGCGAACTTTTATTTTGTCTGCGTTGAGTTGAGCGCTCCAGAATAACGTACGCATGCACGACATCCTGACAACAAATGTTCACACACCGTTTGCTTTGAGTACGTGGTTAGTTCGCAGCGGACATTTTTTTACGATTCAGGAGATGATGAGAGGTTTTTGTCCTCTGCGCACAAAAGTCCTTCGTGAAAATGATAGTAGAATGCGTTAGTTTAAATGTTCATAAAAGTCCCTCGTCTGCGCAGGCCATAATAGGTACAGTCCCACAACGCGTCATTGTAAATTAGTTTTTTAATTATTATAAAATGGCAAACAAGCAGATGGCTCTCTCCTAGTGGAAAGAGACAACCATCCCTTATAGACATCAAAGATGTTAATGGTGTGTTGCTATCTGTGGGGCGAGGTGTTAATGCCACTTAAAAACATAAGTTTACTATCTATTTTACTAATAATGACAAGCACTGACGTTATTAAGGCAAAAATAAATAAAGCGATGGAACCAAATACCCAGGCTAGACGTTGCGGAACTCTACCACTTAGTAGGTGACTACTACGATGGTAGTGTCTTGTATAGCTCATCGTCTACCTTTTACAAACTACCTGAGAAATCGCAGATGGTCTCCAAGGGTCTCCAAATTGATCTGGGCTCGGACCAATACAGGGAATTGTGAACAAGTTTCATGTTATGTGTAAAGGTAAAATATTCAAGCGTTTTTGTTTCTTAATTAAAACAGCTAGAAAATAAATGTCAGAAAACACCAGAGACCGCCAACTACCAGTCTCTTGAATAATTAACAGCTAGTGGATCGTGATTGGGCTCATTAATGTGTTGTTGCCACAAATTAAATATCTAAAATATCTATTTAGGAAATGTCTGTGTCCATCTTTAACACGTTGTCCTAGGTGAACGACCAACGCGAAGTGTTGCGACTATCATGTGTCTTTACTTTTAAGTCCTAGTTGCTGCCATAATCGGTCTACAATGAAACGCGACTAACTGCGCGATTTGTTTTATGCGCAACAAGACGCAACCGTAGTTTGAGCCATAGAGTACTTTATGTTTAATCTTTAACGAGAGAGATATTTCGCGGTATAAAATGAAGAAGAAACCAAGCGTACTTGTTTTTGACTTCGTACTTGACGTCTTTCAGACAGGCGAAGTTCAAATATTGGCGTTATTTGTTATGTATGTGGTTATAACAAGGTACCTTGAATTCTGAAAGTTGCAAGGAACTGCGTTTCGTCACGGCTGGTCCTTCGATGACAAATATGACGTCGTCGTTAGCGTTTCTGATGAGGTAGAATGGAATGATCCAAGTCCACTGTTGCTGCACTCGCCCGATATAGTCGCCAGGAGGGGTGATTACTTTCATTTCCTGAAAAAAATAAAAATCTTATCGTCTTAATTGTCAAGAAGTACCAGTATTGTCGCATGGAGCTCTGACTCAGTTGGAAACGATTGAAGAAATTGTTTTTGGATAATAATAACTTGTCCGATATTTTTTGTCCGCCCGGTCGAGTGGCCAGCGAACCTGACCTCGCATTAATGGGTACCGAGTTCGGTTACCGACAGGGATATTTATGTAAATTTAAACTCTTCGAACTCAAAACTCTATGCTTAAGCACGGTTTTTTTTTTGATCTTAAAATACCTCAATTTAGCGGGAAGTTTTAGGGATGACTTGCAGGGTCAACCTGCTTACAGATTTTTTAATACAGTTACGTTAGTTGGTTAGATAGGTGCGTTACATGCAAAGCAATTCTAATAGGTAGCTATATTTAGTTTGTGGTATAGTTCGGTATATATAAAAATATTGTCTAAGGTAGTTTAGGTTAGGTATTTCCTGTTAATTACAAGTTTCTTTATAGTTACGTTAGTTTCTTCGATAGGTGTTTGAGGTATAGTTACTTACGTTTTTTACTCAAATTATGATACTAAAAATATCGTGTATGTATATAAGTAACTAAGATGAATATGCATATATTATTTTTTTAGAATACTAGCGGCCCGACCGGCTATGTAGAGATTTTTAATAAAGTAGCTTCTAAAGAAAGTTTTAATAATTTCTAATGTAAATAAGCGCGAGCGAAGCCGCGGGTAACAGCTAGTATATAATATATATGCTGAAGTAGATTTAATAAATACCTAATACATTATAAATATCTAATATATTATATAGACATTGTATATATATAATATGACGGCAACGATCAGATTAACTAAAGAAACAATATGGACGTTGCGCTATTTGCAGTGTAACGGCCAACTAGCCGCATACCGGGCGGGTACGACCGCTCGTTGCGACCAACTTGCATATACCTAGTTTGCTATGAACGCGGCCCTACCGCGGGCATTCGGACAGTTCGTGAGTGAACATGCTTAGTATCGTTCCGCAAGTCGCAACTCAAAATGACGACTACTTTTTTCTGCGATGGGTTTTGATACGGAGTTATTTATTAGTGAAATAAAGAATCGTTTACTAATATGGAACGCTTTACGACCATTTGTGGTCGTAGCCGCAAACTTGGCCGCAAAACAGCCCAACCGTAGCTTCTGCGACCAATGTTGCGTGCACGACCACGACCAGTCGTGGTTTTGGTCGCAACGTTTATCGTTAGTATATAGTGCTAGGTGCCTTAATACTTTAAAAATATATTTGTCAAGTATAATATATAAAAAAAAACTGATTTAAGAAATATTTTTTGTATGGATGTGCCACGATTACGTTTAAGCATTGGTACCTTTTTTAACAACTTTAGTTTTCCATTGAAAATTACTATTTAACTCAGTGCCGTTTAATTGTAACTAGCAGGGTGACTGAGATTTGCTTGGATTTTTTTTTTACCTGAAAACGGATTAATACGAAGATGACATTTATTTAGATCAATTTCAGTCACATATTTTAACAGTTAAATAATTGTCTAAGTAAATAAATTTCATTAAAATTGCTCGTTTAAAGTATAGGATTAATAAAATACTAAAAATAATATAATAATAATATTAATATACCTAGGTACCCACAATATTTAATTGAATAGTAGAAAATAATTCGTCAATAAATTGATATTTTTTTAATCAAACAAGCATTATGAGGCAGGCACTTTTGGATTTTACAAGCTTTCATATTTTTTTGCGCAGTTTTGCGGAAAAAGATTAATTTGTCGTTGATACAATTTTCATAACTTTCACCCCCTATCAAAGTCCCTTAGGTTACGTACGCACAGGTAGTCGGTTTGCTTAGCGCCTAGAGTCTAGAGAACCACCTACTTTTACTAAACTACTCGCTTGGTCGTTCGCTAGACTCTAGGCACTAGGCAAGCCGACTGCCTATGCGGACGAAGCCTTAGAGGTAGATTTTTGAAAAAAAAATATTACCTGTAATCTGCACGGGAATAAACATGATGCGCCAGCCAGTCTCCGCTCTAGCATCAACGCTTCTTGTCGGGTGTTATCATGGAGATGCATCACAAAAGACCGACCGGTACCGCATAGGCAGCGTTGTGTCTGTGAGGAAATCTCACTTGCAATGTACAAAGTTTCACCTCTAGGGACTTTGACGGTGTATCGATTTTCCGAATCGATTCTGGAATTTACTGAAATGGAATTCTTCTTAAAAAATTTATCGCATCTGGTTATATTACTACATAGTATAAAACAAAGTTGCTTTCTCTGTCTGTCCTTATGTATGCTTAAATCTTTAAAACTACGCAACAGATTTTGACGCGGTTTTTTTAATTGATAGACTAATTCTTGAGGAAGGTTTTAGTATATGATGAGCCTTTCCGATATTCCCACGGGAACATAAGCTACGTGGGTGAAACCGCGGGCAGGTCGCTAGTAGTTAATAAATAAACAATCAATCAGATCCATATATCTCATATTCGTTTAGGTTCCTTTTTAAGTATTTTTTTATATATTATGAGAAAGTAAACAAGCAGATGGCTCTCCTGATGGAAAACGACAATCATCACCTATAGACAACAAAGATGTTAATGGTTCGTTGTTATCCGTGTAGCGAGTTATTAATGCATCTTGCATAAATTTACTGGCTACCTTACCCTCCAAACTGGAATAAAACAATTACAAGCAATGGCGTTTTTGCGGCAGAAATAATTTAGGCGTTGGTATCAAATAACCGGACGAGACATTGCGGAATTCTACCACCTAGTATTCACGATGGTAGTGTCACGTATAGCCGAACGTTTGTCTTTTACGAATTACTTGGCAAAATGGCAGATGGTCTACCAACACAGGGAAAATCGTATTAGTATCTGCCGTTTTGGCTAACTTGAAAAAGACGAGTGAAGTCCGTGTTTAATACTAAAGTTTTATTAGTCTGCGCGACAAGTTGAAAAGTGTCTAAAATAGAGATATTGCTCTTAAAATTATCTGCGATAGCTCATTGGATCCGGAATGACGCCTAGAAAAATGTGCTAAAAGTGTGTATTAGCACATAAAAAAAGCAAGTTATAAACAATTAAAATGAGAAAAAATGGCATTTTGCTTTTTGCATATTTGAAAAATTTCAAAAAAAGATTCGAAAAGAAGAGGAAATTTCCAAGAAAAAATTCTTAGATCTCGGAACTCTATCTTCGTTATTTATAATTGTAATTTAACGCTGAAAATGGGTCTCCGCACAACATTTTTAGGTTGCGCGCACGGCCTCAAAATCGAGTACGACACATAAATTAATTTATTTAAGGTATTGAATATTCTTTTTTAAATTCTAAAAAAATTTGATGTATTTTGAACACTATAAATAATTTACTTCCCTTGAAAATTTTACTTAAAATTAATTTTTCAACAAGTTAAACGATTGTTAACTAACAAAATTTTCTCGTACTTCCGTCTTAATTGTAAATGAAAAAAAAAGTTTAAATAATAATTATCGTCAAAATTTTTCGCTTCGTGGAGCCTTTTGTATATACATATTTAAAAATATCAAGCCATAAAAGTTAAAAAAATATTCATACTTTGCTTATAATAATTATTGTACTTTAACAACATTACGTGGATTTTTCAGTTTTTGTTAAAGTACAATAATTATTATTATAAACAAAGTATGAATATTTTTTATTTTTTATGGCGTGTTATTGTTTTTCTCTATTTTTCATCGCTCTAGCGTAAGAACCTTTTAGCGTTTTCCTCTTAGCAACTCTACTGTTTAGCCCGAGACCAACACAGGGGGACGTGTTATGATTTAAGATCATTGCTTATTATTTGGGATATGTATATTTTATTACACAGAAAACAACTCTGCCACGAGGATAAAACTGAAAGTTCTTAGAAAATCAACAACAAATTCTTAGAAAAAAAAAAACAACTGAGCAAATTAGCTTCATTATATCTTATATCTAGTTATTAGTTTCATTATATCTTTACAAAATAGTGTCCATTTCTAAGTTCCAAGAAATTCTACATCAAATTATGGAGCGTCTAGACATCACCTTTCAACAGCACCCAACAGATTAAATCATCTATGATCATATCATCAGCCCTTCCATCTCCTCTGGGTTATTAACTTTCACATAAAGTATCATGATCGAAAATTAATATTTTTATACTTACAGTCATTGAGTTCAACAGTTTGTCGGATGAGTAGACTATTAATGCCTATGAGGAAGTCCAGACCATGAATGGGGATGAACTGGCCCCGGGGATTCGACTGCCAGTCAGGTGTGGACACCGGCAGTCCCGCGCGATCACTTGCTATATAATAAAATGATAATTAAAAATTACAAATCATAAGGTCATTTAATTCTCATTATTTTTTTACTGCCTTGTAGCACTGCGCACATTTTCATTTGATTTTTTAAGCATGGGTTTTTTTAGCTTGGATATGGTTTAAAGGCTAATTATAATATTAAAAACTGAAACATTGCTGAATATGAGTGGAAATGGCTCACATAGAATTTTTTTGTGAAAATATAAAAATCAGCGATAACTCGTAGGAGATTTTTCTATGATTTGTTTAAGATTTTTTTATCATACTTCATAACCTGGACCCTAGTGCGATTTTTTTAAAATCATTAATTAATTTTCATATTTTGCACCTATAGACTGAGTTTATAATAAACTAGCTAGTCTCAAACTATTTTTGTACCAAATTTCATCCAAATCGGTTCAGTGGTTTAGGCGTGAAGAACAGACAGATAGATATAGTTACTTTCGCATTTATAATATTGGTATGGATTTGAACGTAAGCTGAAATACTTTACTACAACAATTACTAAATCAGTTATAGCAACTGAATGAGAAGTATTATGAAATTTATAAATATTCATCTACGGATTTACGTGTCATTTGAAGCTCTGACCAAGTATTTTCGGCTAATCGTGGGTGCACTTGTTGTACCTCTGCCTACCCCTTCGGGGATATGGGCGTGAAGAAAATTATTAACACACGGGTAGGTAATCAAATAATTCTATGCATCTATTATTAAGGTGTGTGCGTGCCTTACTTTTAGAATAACTGCGGTAAATTAATATGGCTGCTTAAGTTAAATTTGTTAACATTGAAAACGATCGCTGCCCTGATAACATCGTTAGAGACTAGACGTTACAATTTATTTACTAATTTCAGTAAATAAAATGAATTTATCAATATTGTAAATGATTATTACTTATTAATGTTATCCGATAAACAATAATGTGCTACAATAATCAATCATTAGATAAGACATATCGTACCTGTGTGCGGCTGGATGCTTATTACCACGTTGGATTGCCGATTGGAATTATCATCTGAAAAATATTTTAAAATAATTTGAAAAATATTATTGAAAATATACTACAAAATGCTCTGTAGCGTAAGTAAGGCTGTCAGTGCTCCTAATCGCTAATGCCTTGATCACACGTACCGAGTAAACGGGCGAGACAGTAAAATGTTTCTCGGCCGAGAGAATGATCTATGAGAGTAGCTGTTCACACATGTTTTGAAATTAGCACAGTCAGTTCAGTTCTATTGAAACTACATTTCGGATAGGATAGATAGTAAAAAAATTATTAGAAAAACACAATCTTACTCATTCCACTATTAGCAGAAGAATAAAGGAATTGTTGGTAAAAGAGCAACGGCAGATTTGGACAAGACCTTGGATACTGAGAAGATCTAAGTTTGGCGCTACAAATACTGTGTTTAATGAATTAGAAGTAAAAGATCATCAAGCTCAATTCAGAATGCTTCTGAAAATGAATGAAATTATCATAACTTGAAGAAATAACTCGTTTACTACTTAGTTCATTTTATTTTTTAAAAGTGGAAATTTTTATTAGCTTATATTATCTAGACTTAAGTTCATGATTGTTTTACATTAGCTGTTAATTTCCCTAAAATAAAGTAAATAAATAAATAAAATGGATGTACAACGTTTTGACGCATTGTTAGAAAATATTACTCCATTGATACAAAGGAAAGATACAGTCATGAGAGAAGTTATTTGCAGGCTTTTTACAGAGTATCTCGGGTTGCAACATCATCACTCATATCGGAAGTCATGGATGCAATATTTACTTATTTGGAGATTTATTTAAGGGAACGTACTTTTTTCTTACATATTATAAATACAACTTTGGTGAATTGAGGTAAAAAAAGAACAAAATTAAGAATTAAATTTATTGTTTTCCATCTGCCTTCAAAGCTGCAAACATCGCAGCTACTACAATGTCATTAGTGCTCGTAGAATTTGGTGTAGTGTTGACATTATGTACTGGAGAAGATGTTGCAGTAAAGATTAATTGTGATGGAGACGCTATGGGAGCTGGTATTGTTAGTTGTGGTGGGGATAATATATGCAACACAATGCACAGCACTTGTATGCAAAATATATTTAAATTATAGCTTAGACGACGATAGTGTTTAGTTGCTTCTAGGGCGTATCAACACTACCAAAGTGCTTTCATGATAGTGGGTACCGTGATTTATGAGTATTGGCACCTTTTTCAATTACTTTTAAGTCTCATTAAAAAAATTTTGTAACTTTTTTGTAACCTTACTGTAAAAAAAATGTACTACCGAAATGTGAACTTGTATTTAAAAAACTTGCTTATAATAAATAATCCCAACTATCACCCTGTTTCGTTTGATTCACGTTTTTTTGCCCACCCTGTATGCATAAAGCATTTAAAACTTCTTATTGATTTTTCGCTTTATTTTCGAAATTTCGCTGTTATATGTTATATATTATATTTTTTATTATATTATAATATATTATATTTTATTATATTATATTATATTTATTATATTTATAAAAAATGGATATACAATATATTATATCCATTTTTTTTTCAAATGAATATAATTCGAAAAAAATAAGTATTATAACCTCAAAGGAACAAAAACTATACCTATATAAGCATATATTTTTTTTCGAAGTTCAAAAATCTAAATTTTATTATACACAACAAATTCATTTTGGAAAAGCTATATATTTTGGAAACAATGATCTATTTTGATTTTTCTAATGACATTCAACGCAATTTTTGAGTTAAATAATATTGTCTTAGTTAAATAATCTATATGCTGCAAAATAGCGTAGTCATTAAAAGAACATTTAAAAAAAAATCGTAATTGATAAATCTTAAATAAATCAACCGATTTTGTTCCAATTTACGATATTTGACGCATTTATTCAAAAAAGCTGATTCGTTTTTAAAGGCAATCAGTATATTAGCCTGAAAATTATTTTTAAAATATTAAGTAAGTTTTCTGTAAGCAACAAAATATTAATACCTATTTAAAAGCTGTAAATTTTAAAAACTTGATTCGATTTCGATTTTCGATACTGTATTTGACGTAGTTTATAATTTTTGTAGGAGATCAAAAAATTATTGGTTTAAAAAAATTGAAGTTGTGTCAAAAAAACCACTTTTTTCAAAATTTTTCATCAACGTTTACTCCTGAAAGGATAAACCGATTTTGATGCAATTTATGCATTGGAGGCAGTTTTTTTAAGGCAAAGAGCTGATTAGATTTTGTACTCGATCAGTACGTTAATCTGGAAGTTATATTGAAAAATATATTTGTATAATTTGTCCAGCCGTATTATTATTATTTTATTCGACTGTAGAAAACCTACCATTTGCACATTCTCTTTTTTATATTAGTGATTTAGGTGTGATTTTATTCGCGCGCATCAAAATCATTACTTCCTTTTGATTGGTCCTATAAAAAGTAGCATGTTAATCCTAATAGTAAAAGTATTTTAAAGATAGATGGGAACATAAAAAACGCAAATGAAAACATTTATAATGTGTATTAGTATTGATATAACGAGTCAACAATAGATAATAAATACTGTTGCAAAATTCTGTACAAACGATAAGCCGGCACATTTACCAATAGCAACAGTGTGGAAAACATACAAACCTTCAGTTAACGTGGGATTATCAACTCCGTCACGGTCGTTCTCCATCACAGATTCACTAAACACTGTTTTTTTTAGTTTTCTAAATATTTTTAATGTTCTTTGTTGTTAGTTGGGTCTCATCGAT
Organism: Apodemia mormo; assembly: GCA_036924255.1. Lineage (NCBI taxonomy): Eukaryota > Metazoa > Arthropoda > Insecta > Lepidoptera > Riodinidae > Apodemia > Apodemia mormo. The sequence goes on from JAUPFN010000002.1 coordinate 41,223,891, forward strand.
AATTGACTACCTATAATATGAACGTATTCAGTTGCTTGCACAACGTGTTATCAATAGATAAATCTATCTTGTATAATGGCATGTCTCTACGTGTCGATTGTTTCGATCGTTGATTCACGATAAAATTAGTAATTTTTGGAGTTCCGTAGTTGTTTAATTTGAAGGAATATGTATGCACAGGTGACAAGAGTATAACTATGTTATGTGAAAATAATGGTGCATTTGATCGAGTTGAGGCTCGACTTTGACTTTGATAAATTAAATAAAAATAAAATAGAATCTATTCTACCATAATTGTAGCATGCAATAAGCAATAAAAATTTAATAAATTTTTTTTAACGCAGTAGAACTGCAGTAACCGACCTCCCATTTCATATATTTCTGGAACCTTGCATTTTCAGCAAATTAAAATTGGACCTAACGGGAACAATTTCCCTAACGGGGAAAACCCCTCTTAAACAAAAAAATCTGGAAACCGGTTGACCCTGCAAACCATCTCTGAAATGTACCGCTAAATTGAGGTATTTTAGGCTCAAAGATTTTTTTCAGAGTTCAAAAATCTAAATTTTGTTATAAGTTACAGTAATTTCATTTTTGAAGGGCTTTATAATTTGGAAACGATGATCGATTTTGATCTTTCAAAAGGCATTTAATTCAATGTTTGAGCTCTAAAATGTTTTCTTAGCCACATAGACTATGTGGCTAAGAATATAGGCTGAAAAATGACGAAATAGTACAAAAAAACATATTTTTTATGTCACTTCTATATTACTTTATTCTATTCGATATTAATTCGTTTCTAACAAAACAAAAACATTAAAAAAAACATAAAAAACAATAGAGGAGTATGAAATTTGGAAATGTTCAGCTTTTATGTAATATGCATTAGAAATTCATTAAATTAATGAAAATGAATATTACACACTAGTATTCATTTATAACATACCATTAAATAAACATGTATACCATTTTTAACTGACTTCCCAAAAGGAGGAGGTTATCAATTCGGCTGTATGATTTTTTTATGTTTGTTACCTTGTTTGAGGTGGTATACTCCCCGTGTAGTCCCATTTTAATTTTGTGAAGATCTGATGCAGGGTTCCGGTTGAAGTCTGTTGCTAAAATTTTATTGCGTTAAAAATTATATTTATGGTCAAACTCCAAATAGATTTTACTATTTGGTCTAAAATTTGGGCGATCACAAGTAAAATTAAATAGATTAGAGTAATGTAGGAACAAATGTGTGTCTGAAACCGAGAAATGAGGAACTGAATCTCGAATTGACTAGATTAAGGCTAATTTAAGCTAAAGAATGAAGAATAATAAAATATTACTCATTTGTAGTAAAAAAATCCCGCTAAATATATAACATTAGCTGTTTTCCGGGACTTCGCTTACGTGACCCAAAAACATCGCTTCCTTTTGTTTAGTCGGGTAAAAAAGCAGCCTATACATTATTCCAGAATAACTGGAATAATGAAGCTTTTCAAAGGTGAAAGTATTAAGGCGACACACACACGGTGAAGATACTATAAAATATATATTATTTTGCTGTATATTCCAGAATATTGCTCACCATATAAATCCTAGAACCATCATACACAATGAATTTGGGTTTATATTTTATCTTTATAATCTTAAGATACCGAGCAATACGATAAATATGAAAATTATATATTTCATATCTTACACATTCAAATAACATCATATATTTCATATCTTACACATTCAAATAACATCGACGTCTAAGGACTAAGGAGCGGTCTAACAAATCAAAAAGTAAGCCGTATCTTTCAAAGTCAATCATTATGTACTTAAGACTTATCCAATTCGTTCAGTGGTTCAGACGTGAAGAAGAAACAGACAAACAGACCGAGTTACTTTCACTTTTACATGACATGGCTTTCGTGAAAATTGTTATTTTGCTGGCACGGCCAGCTCACTTACGTTGTGGCTGCTCCGGATGATGGGAGAAGACGGCTTAAGGACTCTGATTTGCGGACAAAACCACTAGAAAAGAATGATGACAACTTCAAGGAGGTCACCATAGAGAAATGTGACTACTATAAGAATGCCTTCTCTGTGGTTTCGTCGACAAAACTCCAGATCCCGATCCTGCTGACTTTAACTTTGTATACAAACTCTGGCAAAAAGTCAACTGTCAGAAATACGATACGATTCAGATAAAATTAGCAACTTTTAGACTTACTGTTTTAGTTGCGTAGGCAAAAAACTATGTCTGTGAAATTATTAGGACTGAGCGGCAGAGTTATCTGAGTGGTATTGTATGAACTGTGAAAGTCATTTCTAATTCACCTTTGCAACTATTATATTAATAAATATAAAATGCAGAATTAACATTTTTTCCCCGTGTTGGTTCCGGGCTCCTTTGAAGAATAGACCAACTGCCGTTCTGCCAGGCAGGTCGTAAAAGGCGACCGATTGGCTATGCGAGTCACTACCATCGTGGCTACTAGATGGTAGAGTTTTGTATTGTCTCGCCCGGGTCTGGTACCACCGCCTTGCCTATTCCTGCCGCAACAGCGTCAGTGCTTGTCGCTGTCGTGTTCCGGTTTGGAGGGTTTATTCATGTGGCATTAGACATCTTTGGTGTCTATAAGGACTATAAGCAATGGTTCACTCTTTTCATCAGGAGACCCATCTGCTTGTTTGCTATCTTATGATATAAAAAAAACATTATTTTATTTATCTCAACAATTATACGTATAGTGGAGGGCCTGGGGGTTTTCACCTCGGATTAGAGTTACAGTGAATTAATTAATATAATCGATGTGGAATATTGTTTTTTAAACTATAAATTGCAATGTTTACCCAAAATTTTTTGTGCACTCCATTGTTTCATTGTTTAAACAAATTATTATGAAAAATTAATGTTTGACCATATATTTTCACTGTAAACAGTATTTTTTTTATTTATATGTTAAATCTTACCTGAGTAGACATATAAGGACATTTTTCAAAGATACCTGTATACAAAAATAGCAGTAGGGATTTTGAACAGGTAGAAAAACGTGGAGGGGAGAGCGGAGCGACAGCTGCTATGTACAATGGAATTTCTCGGCTAGTTTAGTTGCAAGTAACACGTGTTCTGTGAATATTATGCTTCTATAACAGTGAAAATTTGGTTTTTTAGTGAAAAATTCTTGTATATTTTTGTACTGGAAGGTGTATTGAAGACGACGTTTTTATATTGAACTAGCTGACCCGCGCAGCTTCGCCCGCGGGTATATTAATAAGTCGTCCAAATAGCTTTTAATAAAAATTCCATCCCCTATTTTTTTCTATTTAAGCCCTCCAGGGACTGATTTTTGAAAAAAAAAATAGATTATGTTTGACACAGGATCTTCAACTATACCCATGCCAAATTTCATGAAAATCGGTCCAGCGGTTTAGCCGTGAAAGCGTAACAGACAGACAGGCTTTCGCATTTATAATATTAGTATGGAATGATTTGTCAATTGTTTTTTATCACACATCAAAGTTCGAAAAGATTTTAGAGCGATGATTTTTTATGATTTTAAAAGTTCTCTTTCTCCGCAAGACTGTACTGCTCGTCTTCAAAATGCTTTTGGAGAGAAGCACCTTGTTTGAGCACCGTGAGGCGATGGTTTGCTGAATTTGAGAGAGTTGGTAAAAAAAATGATCGCGTTTTTTTTCTCAGCTACGGACGACTACGGACATTCTAATGCTAGAAGAGACGAAACGGGGATTTATTGTTTTGAACCCGAAAAAAACAGCAATCTTGTGATTGGGTGTTTGAAAATGAAAACAGGCCAACAAAAGTGAGACAGGCGAGAAACGTTGGCAAAAAAATGATCGCGTTTTTTTTCTCAGCAACGGGTCCCATCTGTACAATTCCACTTGAAGATCAAAAGAGTGTTTATTCTACAATTTGTTTACCCAGGGTGTTAGAAAATTTCGCGAAAGACGACTCAAAACACAGGACTTCACGTGGCCAACGCCAAATCCAGACCACTAGATCACAGAGCTTTTCTTTTTCTTCTTTCCTATTTTCCCACTTCCCAGGTCGGATAAAAAAATCGTTTTTTCAGTTTTCTAATAAACACAAAGTTTGCCGGGATTGGAATGTGCCCGGTTGTCGATAGGCTTACCACCTATCACATTTCTGGGACCAAGTATCTTCAGCTAATCGTGAACGCACTTGTGGTTCCGCTGCCTACCCTTTCGGGGATACGGGCGTGAATGTACATACCTTACTTCCAAACCACCCTTGTCATCCTACAATGATTGCATTAGATAGGCAGGGTGGAAAGATTTAGTAGAACGGACCTACCCAAATCTTTCCACCGACCCTTATTTAACGTTAACGTAACGTAAACGTAACGTAAACATAACGTAAACGTAACGTAAACGTAACGTAAACGTAACGTAAACGTAACGTAAACGTAACGTAAACGTAACGTAAACGTAACGTAAACGTAACGTAAACGTAACGTAAACGTAACGTAAACGTAACGTAAACGTAACGTAAACGTAACGTAAACGTAACGTAAACGTAACGTAAACGTAACGTAAACGTAACGTAAACGTAACGTAAACGTAACGTAAACGTAACGTAAACGTAACGTAAACGTAACGTAAACGTAACGTAAACGTAACGTAAACGTAACGTAAACGTAACGTAAACGTAACGTAAACGTAACGTAAACGTAACGTAAACGTAACGTAAACGTAACGTAAACGTAACGTAAACGTAACGTAAACGTAACGTAAACGTAACGTAAACGTAACGTAAACGTAACGTAAACGTAACGTAAACGTAACGTAAACGTAACGTAAACGTAACTTAAACGTAACGTAAACGAAACGTAAACGTAACGTAAACGTAATGTAAACGTAACGTAAACGACACGTAAACGTAACGTAAACGACACGTAAACGTAACGTAAACGTATCGTAAACGTAACATAAACGTAACGTAAACGTAACGTAAACGAAACGTAAACGTAATGTAAACGAAACGTAAACGTAATGTAAACGTAACGTAAACGTAATATAAACGTAACGTAAACGTAACGTAAACGTAACGTACACGTAACGTAAACGTAACGTAAACGTAGCGTAAACGTAACGTAAACGTAACATAAACCTAACGTAAACGTAACGTAAACGTAACGTATACGTAACGTAAACGTAACGTAAACGTAACGTAAACGTAACGTATACGTAACGTAAACGTAACGTAAACGTAACGTAAACGTAACGTAAACGTAACGTAAACGTAACGTAAACGTAACGTAAACGTAACGTAAACGTAACGTAAACGTAACGTAAACGTAACGTAAACGTAACGTAAACGTAACGTAAACGTAACGTAAACGTAACGTAAACGTAACGTGAACGTAACGTAAACGTAACGTAAACGTAACGTAAACGTAACGTGCGCGTAACGTAAACGTAACGTAAACGTAATGAAAAGGTAACGTGCGCGTAACGTAAACGTAACGTAAACGTAACGTAAACGTAACGTAATAAACGTAACGTAAACGTAACGTAAACGTAACGTAAACGTAACGTAAACGTAACGTAAACGTGACGTAAACGTAACGTAAACGTGACGTAAACGTAACGTAAACGTGACGTAAACGTAACGTAAACGTGACGTAAACGTAACGTAAACGTGACGTAAACGTAACGTAAACGTGACGTAAACGTAACGTAAACGTGACGTAAACGTAACGTAAACGTGACGTAAACGTAACGTAAACGTGACGTAAACGTAACGTAAACGTGACGTAAACGTAACGTAAACGTGACGTAAACGTAACGTAAACGTAACGTAAACGTAACGTAAACGTAACGTAAACGTAACGTAACGTAAACGTAACGTAAACGTAACGTAACGTAAACGTAACGTAAACGTAACGTAAACGTAACGTAAACGTAACGTAAACGTAAACGTAACGTAAACGTAACGTAAACGTAACGTAAACGACACGTAAACGTAACGTAAACGACACGTAAACGTAACGTAAACGTATCGTAAACGTAACATAAACGTAACGTAAACGTAACGTAAACGAAACGTAAACGTAATGTAAACGTAACGTAAACGTAATATAAACGTAACGTAAACGTAACGTAAACGTAACGTAATGTATACGTAACGTAAACGTAACGTAACGTAAACGTAACGTAAACGTAACGTAAACGTAACGTAAACGTAACGTAAACGACACGTAAACGTAACGTAAACGACACGTAAACGTAACGTAAACGTATCGTAAACGTAACATAAACGTAACGTTAACGTAACGTAAACGAAACGTAAACGTAATGTAAACGTAACGTAAACGTAATATAAACGTAACGTAAACGTAACGTAAACGTAACGTAATGTATACGTAACGTAAACGTAACGTAACGTAAACGTAACGTAAACGTAACGTAAACGTAACGTAAACGTAACGTAAACGACACGTAAACGTAACGTAAACGACACGTAAACGTAACGTAAACGTATCGTAAACGTAACATAAACGTAACGTTAACGTAACGTAAACGAAACGTAAACGTAATGTAAACGTAACGTAAACGTAATATAAACGTAACGTAAACGTAACGTAAACGTAACGTAATGTATACGTAACGTAAACGTAACGTAACGTAAACGTAACGTAAACGTAACGTAAACGACACATAAACGTAACGTAAACGACACGTAAACGTAACGTAAACGTAACGTGCGCGTAACGTAAACGTAACTTAAACGTAACGTAAACGTAACGTAAACGTAACGTACACGTAACGTAAACGTAACGTAAACGTAACGTAAACGTAACGTAAACTTAACGTAAATGTAACGTAAACGTAACGTAAACGTAACGTAAACGTAACGTAAACGTAACGTACACGTAACGTAAACGTAACGTAAACGTAACGTAATGGTAACGTAAACGTAACGTACACGTAACGTAAACGTAACGTAAACGTAACGTAAACGTAAAGTAAACGTAACGTAAACGTAACGTAAACGTAACGTAAACGTAACGTAAACGTAACGTAAACGTAACGAAAACGTCACGTAAACTTAACGTAAACGTAACGTAAACGTAACGTAACGCAAACTTAACGTAAACATAACGTAAACGTAACGTAAACGTAACGTAAACGTAACGTAAACGTAACGTACACGTAACGTAAACGTAACGTAAACGTAACGTAAACGTAACGTAAACGACACGTAACCGTAACGTAGGCGTAACGTAAACGTAACGCAAACGTAACGTAAACGTAACGTAAACTTAACGTAAACGTCACGTAAACTTAACGTAAACGTAACGTAAACGTAAAGTGCGCGTAACGTAAACGTAACGTAAACGTAATGAATACGTAACGTAAACGTAACGTAAACGTAACGTACACGTAACGTAAACGTAACGTAAACGTAACGTAAACGACACGTAACCGTAACGTACGCGTAACGTAAACGTAACGTAAACGTAACGTAAACGTAACGTAAACGTAACGTAAACGTAACGTAAACGTAACGTAAACGTAACGTAAACGTAACGTAAACGTAACGTAAACGTAACGTAAACGTAACGTAAACGTAACGTAAACGTAACGTAAACGTAACGTAAACGCAACGTAAACGTAACGTAAACGTAACGTAAACTTAACGTAAACGTAACGTAAACGTAACGTAAACGTAACGTAAACGTAACGTAAACGTAACGTAAACGTAACGTAAACGTAACGTAAACGTAACGTAAACGTAACGTAAACGTAACGTAAACGTAACGTAAACGTAACGTAAACGTAACGTAAACGTAACGTAAACGTAACGTAAACGCAACGTAAACGCAACGTAAACGTAACGTAAACGTAACGTAAACGTAACTTAAACTTAACGTAAACGTCACGTAAACTTAACGTAAACGTAACGTAAACGTAACGTGCGCGTAACGTAAACGTAACGTAAACGTAATAAAAAGGTAACGTAATAAACGTAACGTAAACGTAACGTAAACGTAACGTAAACGTAACGTAAACGTAACGTAAACGTAACGTAAACGTAACGTAAACGTAACGTAAACGTAACGTAAACGTAACGTAAACGTAACGTAAACGTAACGTAAACGTAACGTAAACGTAACGTAAACGTAACGTAAACGTAACGTAAACGTAACGTAAACGTAACGTAACGTAAACGTAACGTAAACGTAACGTAAACGTAACGTAAACGACACGTAACCGTAACGTACGCGTAACGTGAACGTAACGTAAACGTAACGTAAACGTAACGTAAACGTAACGTAAACGTAACGTAAACGTAACTTAAACGTAACGTAAACGTAACGTAAACGTAACGGAAAAGTAATGTAAACGTAACGTAAACGACACGTAAACGTAACGTAAACGACCCGTAAACGTAACGTAAACATAACGTAAACGTAACGTAAACGACACGTAAACGTAACGTAAACGTAACGTAAACGTAACGTAAACGTAACGTAAACGTAACGTAAACGTAACGTAAACGTAACGTAAACGTAACGTAAACGTAACGTAAACGTAACGTAAACGTAACGTAAACGTAACGTAAACGTAACGTAAACGTAACGTAAACGTAACGTAAACGTAACGTAAACGTTACGTAAACGTAACGTAAACGTAACGTAAACGTAACGTAAACGTTACGTAAACGTAACGTAACGTAAACGTAACGTAAACGTAACGTAAACGTATCGTAAACGTAACGTAAACGCAACGTAAACGTAACGTAAACGTAACGTAAACGTAACGTAAACGTAACGTAAACGTAAACGTAACGTAAACGTAACGTAAACGTAACGTAAACGTAAACGTAACGTAAACGTAACGTAAACGTAACGTAAACGTAACGTAAACGTAACGTAAACGTAACGTAAACGTAACGTAAACGTAACGTAAACGTAACGTAAACGTAACGTAAACGCAACGTAAACGTAACGCAAACGTAATGTAAACGTAAACGTAACGTTACGTTACGGTAACGTAAACGTAACGTAAACGTAACGTAAACGTAACGAAACGTAAACGTAACGTAAACGTATCGTAAACGTAACGTAAACGTAACGTTAACGTAACGTACACGTAACGTACACGTAACGTAAACGTAACGTTTTTTTTGAAAATATTACTACGCAACTCAACAGCAATGTCTGTAATTAGTCATTTTAAAGCTGCAACTTTAAGCATTTCCAGGCCAAGTTTCTTACAAATCAAGCGGCGAATAAAGTGCTAGAGTAGAGTCTGTGTTGAATATACAAGTATCGATTAAGAATATCTCTGTGAAAATCTTCACAATAGTGGAGGGCCTGCGGGTTTTCACCTCGGATTAGAGTTACAGTGAATTAATTAATATGATCGATGTTTTTTAAACTATAAATTGCAATGTTTACCCAAAAATTTTTTGTGCACTCCTTTATTTTATTGTTTAAACAAATTATTATGAAAAATTAATGTTTGACCATATATTTTCACTTTTTATATTGAACTAGCTGACCCGCGCAGCTTCGCCCGCGGGTATATTAATAAGTCGTCCAAATAGCTTTTAATAAAAATTTCATGTCCTATTTTTTTCTATTTAAGCCCCCCAGGGATTGGTTTTTGAAAAATAATTAACCTATGTTTGACCCCGGATCTTCAACTATACCCATGCCAAATTTCATGGAAATCGGTCCAGCGGTTTAGCTGTGAAAGCGTAACAGACAGACAGGCTTTCGCGTTTATAATATTAGAATAGAATGATTTGTCAATTGTTTTTTTATCACACATCAAAGTTCTTCGTACGCAACGAAAATAGAATTAAGTCGAAAAGATTTAAGAGCGATGAAATTTTATGATTTTAAAAGTTCTCTTTCTCCGCAAGACTTGTCTTCAAAATGCTTTTGGGAGAGAAGCACCTTGTTTGAGCATCGTGAGGCGATGGTTCGCCGAATTTAAGAGAGGTCGAGTTTCTTTACATGACGAATTTCGTGAAAGGCGGCCTTCAACTACCGTCAACGAAAATAATGTGGCTACTGTTAAGCGGTTAATTAAAAAAACCCAATTCAAGGACTATTGAGTATTGGTATGAGCTAAATTCAGAAAATTTTAACGTAAGCGTAACGTAAACGTAACGTAAACGTAACGTGACCGTAACTTAAACGCAACGTAACCGTAACGTACGCGTAACGTAACCGTAACGTACGCGTAACGTAAACGTAACGTAAACGCAACGTAAACGTAACGTAAACGTAACGTAAACGTAACGTAAACGTAAACGTAACGTAAACTTAACGTAAACGTAACGTAAACGTAACGTAAACGTAACGTAAACGTAACGTAAACGTAACGTAAACGTAACGTAAACGTAACGTAAACGTAACGTAAACGTAACGTAAACGTAACGTAAACGTAACGTAAACGTAACGTAAACGTAACGTAAACGTAACGTAAACGTAACGTAAACGTAACGTAAACGTAACGTAAACGTAACGTAAACGTAACGTAAACGTAACGTAAACGTAACGTAAACGTAACGTAAACGTAACGTAAACGTAACGTAAACGTAACGTAAACGTAACGTAAACGTAACGTAAACGTAACGTAAACGTAACGTAAACGTAACGTAAACGTAACGTAAACGTAACGTAAACGTAACGTAAACGTAACGTAAACGTAACGTAAACGTAACGTAAACGTAACGTAAACGTAACGTAAACGTAACGTAAACGTAACGTAAACGTAACGTAAACGTAACGTAAACGTAACGTAAACGTAACGTAAACGTAACGTAAACGTAACGTAAACGTAACGTAAACGTAACGTAAACTTAACGTAAACGTAACGTAAACTTAACATAAACTTAACGTGAACGTAATGTAAACGTAACGTGAACGTAACGTAAACGTAACGTAAGTGTAACGTAAACGTAACGTAAGCGTGACGTAAACGTAACGTAAACGTGACGTAAACGCGACGTAAACGCGACGTAAACGCGACGTAAACGCGACGTAAACGCGACGTAAACGCGACGTAAACGCGACGTAAACATTACGTAAACGTAACGTAAACGCGACGTAAACGCGACGTAAACGCGACGTAAACGTGACGTAAACGCAACGTAAACGCGGCGTAAGAGCGACGTAAACGCGACATAAACGCGACGTAAACGTGACGTAAACACGACGTAATCGCGACGTAAACGTGACGTAAACGTGACGTAAACGTGACGTAACCGTAGCGTAAACGTAGCGTAATCGTAACGTAAACGTTACGTAAACGAAGCGTAAACGTAACGTAAACGTAGCGTTAACGTAACGTAAACGTAGCGTAAACGTAGCGTAAACGTAACGTAAACGTAACGTAAACGTAACGTAAACTTAACATAAACTTAACGTAAACGTAACGTAAACGTAACGTAAACGTAACGTAATCGTAACGTAAACGTAACGTAAACGTAACGTAAACGTCACGTAAACGTCACGTAAACGTAACGTAAACGTAACGTGCGTACGTGCACGTAACGTACGTACGTGCGCACGTAACGTAAACGTTTTTTTTAAATATTACTATGCAACTTAACAGCAGTGTCAGGAATTAGTCATTTTAAAGCTGCAACTTTAAGCATTTCCAGGCCAAGTTCCTTACTAGTCAAGCGGCGAATATAGTGCTAGAGTCTTTGAAAAATGTTCCATATGTCTACTCGGGTAAGATTTAATATATAAATAAAAAAATTACTGTTTAAAGTATAAATATATGGTCAAAAATTAATGTTTCATAATAATTTGTTTAAACAATGAAACAATGGAGTGCACAAAAAAATTTTGGGTAAACATTGCAATTTATAGTTTAAAAAACAATATCCCACATCGATCATATTAATTCATTCACTATAGTTATAATCCGAGGTTTTACGGTATTGAATGCTCCAGGCACTCCACTAGTACCCTGCAATTTGATGCGCGATTTTAATGTTTAATCTTATGTGTCCATTTTATTGCTAATAGATGAAAAATTTTTTAGACTGGTTGACTCTGCAGGGCATCCCATTACCACTAAGTTAAGGCTTAACGCAGCCAAAGATATTTAAAAGCATAATTTTTTAGCTTTAAGTATCAACTGATTTTGACCTAATTTCCGGTTTTTTTTTTTAAACAAGAGCTAATTAGTTTTCAAAAACAAGAGCTAATTAGATTATGGAATCAATTATTGGTACATTAGTTTGGAAGTTGTTTAAAAACATTGCTCCGGCGACATCTTGTAATGGAGTATTCTTTGAGATATCTCAAAATCTACTAGACCGGTTCGGGCCCAGGCAAAAGGTTGCAGAACTCTATCACACAGTAGTCACAATGGTAGTGACTCGGGTTTACAATAATCATTCGTCTTTTTCGAACTGTCTGCCGGCAGATAATTTATTCTTCAAAGAGCGCTCAGACCCAACACAGGGATAGTCGGTTTTGCAGTTTTAATCAACAGTTAGATCTCCTACAAAGAATGTGAATGCGTGGCACCGAAGCAGACTCATAAGAAAATGCATTTTAATACTATTAAATTTAATGCGCTGTGCTGCGCTCCCATGGGCACCACCATCTTGCTTGTTTCTCCCGTGGCACAGCTTTGCTATGTTTCAGAGAGAAGGGCAAGGCAGCGTGATCTGGCATTGAGACTTAACACCTTGTTTCAGGATATTTACCTAGGCCAGTTCCAGGTAAACTAGTTTATGTTCATGGGCCACGTCGTCCACTTACTATCAGGTGGCACGTCTGCCAAACTGCCTATTCAATAACAGAAAAAAATTTATCGTATCTTACTCATGTGTGCCCTAAGATACTATATTTTATATTGTGGTATCTTAAGATAAAATGTTATAGTATCTTCACCGTGTGTGATGCGCTTATTTCTTTAGAAGTTTACCCTGTATTAGCATATAAAAACTGTTGATATCGGTTATTGCAAGTAACAAATGTAAGCATGTTCCTCCTGTTGGTCTGGGCTCCCTTTGAACAATAGACCATTTGCTATTCTGCCACGCAGATCACAAAAGGCCAACGATTGGCTATACGTATCATTAACATCGTGACTACTAGGTGGTAGAGTTTTGCAACGTCTCGCCCGGGCGTTTTGTCCACCGCGTTACCTATTCTTACCGCAATAGCGTTAATTAATGCTTGTCATTGTCGTGTTCAGCCTTGGAAAAGGTGAACAATTGGCCAAGCATATACGATATATGTATGATATTTATAGCATATATTGCATACACAATCGTTCGGTTTTTACGATCTGCCTGGCAAAATGGCAGATGGTCTAATCTTCTAAGGGGAAACCAACGAGGGGGAACATACTTAATGCTTGTTACTTGTGATAATCGGTGTCAACAGTGTTTGTATGCTCGCTTAAGCACTTCTATACTTCGGACAGGTGCTGATTTTTGTCCCATCTTTTCGTGTTTAGTATACTTACTCAGCAGTTTCAGCCTAGTTTCATTTTTAAAGTACCTTTTGAGAAGGGCCAAACTAGATGCAATAGTTCAATATGCTTAGAAAGCGAAATAATATCTTGTTCATATTGTAGGATAGCAAACGAGCAGACGGTTTTGCTGAAGGGAAGACATGGCCTATAGGTATCAAAGATGATAACGGCGCGAAGCCTTGCGTGTGGCTTTAGACATATATGCCAGATGCAAATAAGTTTACCACCAGTGAAAAGATTTGTTTATAAAGACCATAATATATAATTATAGGTTTACGCTGTAAGAATAATGTTAAGGGCCATAGCACACGCATTAATTCGAAAAGGGATCATCACCTTTCGCGCCGCCGCGCCGTCCACAATGCGATGTAACGTAAGCACGTAACGAAAGAAGATCAGTGAAGTGGCCCTGGTACGTTGACTCGGCTACGTCTAGATAACACAAGAAGCTAATGGGTCTCCTGATGGAAAGAGTCAACCATCGCCTATAGACACCAAAGATGTTAATGATGTGTTGCTACCTTGTGGCGAGGTCTAATGCCACATGCGTAAGTTTAGCGGCTACCTAACCCTCCGAACCGGAACACGACAGTGACAAGCACTCACGCTATTGCAGCACGAATAGGTAAAACGATAGTACCAAACCCGGGAGAGACAATGCAGAACTCTACCACCTAGTAAAAGTTTTGAAAGTTTTCTTGTGAATGACAGTACGATCGGTAACGGTAGTGAGCTGTAAGTTCGGATACGGACAGAAGTAAACTAGGGGACGATGAGCCGTAAGCGCGGAAAATGCAAGTTGATCACATAACACCGCACTGCGGTTCTTGAGCTAGCCCCGAGGTGAGTTAGTAACGTTACGATTCCAATTAGTTTGCGGTAGGGAGTTTCATATAAAGAATACTGAACGGCTCGAGTTGATACGGTAACGTCCCTTTCCAAGTTGAACTATGACCTTAAGCGCTCTGCAACCAGTTCTTAAATATTTTTCACCCCCGAACCATAAGATTCCTTCTAAGAAACACACAACACATTCATAGAACACGGGTAGTTTGAAAAATACAAGATTATTTGAAAACCATTTATATTAGTGTGACAGTATTACGAACAGTGTTATAACATTTAAATCATTGGTTTTTCATGATTTATGAAGTTCCTATATATCTATATATGTATCTTACTAGTAATATAAATGTAAAATGTTTTTTGTATCACGATCAAATGTTTAAAATCAGCTCTATAGTTTTCTTTCGGAAGACATAGAAAACGAAGAAATAAACTAGTCTTCCTTTTTTGACATAAACCGATTAAAGTATTAAAACTTTGAAATAGGACTTTACTTCAAGATAATATTGCAGTAATTGTTTTGTAGGAATGGAATCAAAATATCGCCGATGTTATCGTCATTCTGTGATAATAATATATTGCGTCATATATATTCTTTGTTCGTATTTTTTGTATAAACAAAGAAAAATATTATTTTTTATATAATGTAACATGATACGAAACTATGATTTTCGTAATATTCAAAACATGATACTGCACTTTAAGTAATGAAAGGGCTTATTGTAATGAAAACGCAAAAAATAATTATTGTCCTAGTTAAGTCTAAGATAGTGTTCTAGTCCTAAGTTGTGCTTAAATTTTTGAGACGTTCCTTTTATTTTTTGATTTTTCCATATTTTTATAGATTTTTTAAATTGAAAATTATGATCTTTACCCCATAAATAAATAAATATAAAACACACAAAGAAATTACATATTATAATATTTCTATGAAAATATGATTAAGATTTCAATAAAATACGTTACTCTAAACTTTTATTTTTGAATAAGAGCTAAATATTTTAATCCTTGAAGTTTAATAAGACATTTATTAAATGTTCATACATTAATTAATAATTTATATCTTATATAAATTATGACACACTTTAATATTGTATAATATTCATGTTAGTATATATTTAACAACAATAGAGACACCTTTTCAAAACATCCATAAACGTTACCTACAATAAATATGTCCTTCAATTTTCCCATCTCAACAAGTGTATTAAGCAACACAAGAAAGCAAAACCTTAACACTATAAAATTACATATAACAATTAAAGCATAAAATGTAGCAATCTCTTATAAAAATGGCGCTTTCGACCTGATATTACCTATAACATTTAATAAAGAAGAATTTTGATGTAATCCCTATGTATCTATGGCTGGTTAGATACTTAGGAATTTAAATTAAGTAACGGAAAATATTTGATTGTGAGCTCTAGTAAGAGGAATTTTATAAAAATACAGTAATCAAAATTTTCATTAATTATTTCTGATGTCAGAGAACAAGGATACTGTAGTTGCAGCTTTTCAAGCCGTCTTTATTTACGATGTCCTCATCCTTATTCTATATAATGAAGTGATCGAAATTGTCGTTTTCATTTCCATTTATCGCTGTAATGCTCGTTGCCAGCCAGTATTCAGCTTTAAGGTAGCCGGAAGGCAAGGACTTGCTTCACATTCTCCATCTAGCTCATCTGCTAAATTATCATGCAACTCCCTGAGAGCCATTAAAGCCGATCGAGCTGCACGTTGACAACTCATATCACCTTCGCAAGTAGAATCTGCTTCCGAGAGAAATACGAGATCGCAGGTCGTGGGAGGTGCTTCTCCCTGTAAATGTTATAATATATTGATAATAATCTAAAAGCATGTTCTAAATATTCTGTTTTATTTAGAAATCTTTTTAATTCGAGGTATTGGGTACAAAAATAAGAAAGATTTGAAGTACATACATATGTATAATGTTCTAGAATTAAAGTACCGCAAAATTTTTTAATGATAATAATGTTGTTTTTGGTCTGTATGTGATAATGGCTTTACAATTTCAATTTCTTTCCTTTTTATAACTTACTCTTTTTATATCACAAGATAAGCAAACTAGTAGATGGCTCTGTGATATGAAGGAATAATCATAGGCACATCATCAATATAGGCACTAAATATTTTAATTAGTCGCCTGTGTAGTCCAGTGTCGGAGTTGACTACATGAGGTCCCGGGTTAGATTCCTGGGTTGGACAATTCAAAAATGTGTTTTTTCAGTTTTCCGATAAAAACAACGTTTAAAAAAAACGATTAAAAAAATGCCCGGTTGGCGATAGGCTTTCTTACTTGTTGGTAATACGACCTATCACATTGTGGGACTAAGTATCTTTGGCTAATCGTGGGTGCACTTGTTGTACCTCTGCTTAACTCTTCGGGGATACGGACGTGAAGATACTATTTCAATTGTCGGTTGATATTCATGTAGGGAGTACGTGACGATAAACGCACAAATTTACCAGCTTTTTTTGCCCTCAAAATCGGAATATGTCAGTGACAATCCTAAAAAATAAAATTTTTATTTTACATATGTATTAGCCTTTAAGGACTATGTGTTCAAATTATAATGCCATCATTTTTTTGTTTCTTTGTTATTTTGATGATTCTTATTTTAATTTATCCGACCCTGATTTCAAGTGATCGAACTGGTTATGCGTGGGCATTGTAAAATTAATTACTTACGCAAAGGTAGCAAATTTGATGTAGGCTGCATAGAGGTAAAAACAATTGTCCACGGTCTCCAGCTAATAAATCCACACCACGGCATCTTTGAACTATTTTCGATAATACTGGACATGCACCCGATGAACTAGCTGTAAAAAGATATAGATTTGTATTATCTAATTGAAGACACCTTTATCTATTAGATCCAGAATAAAAAAAATCTTTAGGTTATTCAGAAAAAGGTGATTATCATCCACGTGAGTTGAAAACCTCGTAGGAATAATAGCCTGTCCTGTTTATCGAATGGTTAATGCGGCGATAGCATGACCAGTTGATAAACCGGAAGCCACATCACACCTTCTAGTTTAACTAGAGTGTGTTATGACTTAAACTTTATGCACTCATTTTTCAAGGAAGAATATACATTTTAATGATAATATGTATCTACATCATGAAATTTAATTTGGATCGTAATAATGTGATTTTATTTGCTTACCAGTTGAAACCACAGGAACGCGATGTCTCCCACTCCCTCCCATATATCCCTCGGACAGCTCTTCCTCCAACTTACCATTTAAGTAATGGCCTGCACCTTGTTCATCTTCAAAGTCCTTACTTTTGCCATTATCATTATTATAAATAGGGATGTCATTACTCAAAATCACTTTTTCTTTTTTGACAGCGAAACGTTTGTCCTTATTGTCAGCTGGCTCAGGGGATGAGTGTAAAGTAGGAGTAACCTTTTGAACTTGTAAGCTTTGTTTAAATTCCTTAAGTGCTTTTCGCATTTTTTCTAGACTATAGGCTGCTGCCAATCTCGAAAGTAACTTCTCTTTCATTTCTTGTTCTTCCTTTGAATCTAATTGTTCGCCAATGTTAGTATAATGCAATGCTTCGTCAACGATTAATCCTTCCATGTTTTTAAGTTTTTTGTCAATGTTGTCAAGTTTAGACTCGTTATCAGACTCCGAACTCCTTTTTTCATTATGCAATATCAATGGCTTCTCATTATCAATGACAAATTCTGATTCTTCACTGGGTGTATTTCGTACATAATTTCTTTTTACATAGCTATGCTTTCGAAAGGAGTTCAGTGGATAAACAACCTCTTTATTAAAAGTATTGAAATATTGTTTCTTTAAACGGTCTTCATTGAGATTGTTAATAAATGTAGATGGTTTTTTTAATCGTTTATCAATGCCAAAGTAGTCAGACCAATCTATGGATTTCTTTTTCAGAATAATTGGTTTTTCAGCATCCTTTTGTTCTTTTTCATGAAAGTGATGATCATGATCATGATTGTGTTTATGAATATGTCCGTGATCATGGTCATTGCCATGGTCGTGATTAATATTGTGATCATGTTGATTATGAACGATTTGTTGACTATCTTTGGCAGAGATACTCGGTGGATGTATATTGTGATCTTGATGTTCATGGCTATGTTCCTCGCTATCAGTTTCATTAAAATGATTATGAGTTGTATTATTGGGTATGACAGTTAAATTAGGTGGTTTAGTATCATGGGAGTCTTCGCTATGATCACTACTTCGTTTTACTGGAGTTTTAATAAGACCAAAGTCTGAGTTTTCAAATATTTGTGAAAGATCTTTGATTAATCTAGGATCGGTACCAGCACTGCTTCTGAATGTTTTAGATTTAAGATGTTTATTTTGGTCTAAAGCGTACCTTTTTTTTTGATTTCCTAAGTAGTAAGGGCCACTACTACGTTTTGTGACGGGAAAACGTTTCTCGATTGTATCGTATGTATACTGATCTTCATCGGCCATATCAGAAAGGCTATCATCGTCCAGTGGTTGAAAGGCTATAGCATATTCCTCCCTCATGTCATCTTTATTAGAAGTTTCATATGAATTGTAATTTGGGTTAACTTGACTTTGGTCATCCCCAGTAGACTTGTTTCCATCGTATTCTATATCTGGCCTTTCTGAATCGGAATTGGGACTTCGTTTCCTCTTAAATGCGATAGGACCCCAACTATCCGGATAACTTTTCTTCACCATTTTATCTTTGTAAAGTTTGATAACTCCTTGTGGAGTATTTTCTACATTATTAAGATGGGCCTTATTATTTTTATATTTCGACCAAAGTTCGCTCAATAGCAAAGCATATTCAGCATCGTTTTCTTCTTTCTCCTGAGGTAAATTTTCGGCATTGTTTTTTTCTAAAAACAAATCCCGAAGTCGGTCGTTATCTGGATGTTGACTTCTCTCACGAAAAGCTGATTGCTTTTTATTCCCAGAGTTAAAACCATTCAGGTCATTATTTTTTTTAATAATTTTGTACTCATATGCTTCCGGCAGTCTTTCATTTTCATTTAGCAATTTAATAAAATATTTCGGTGACGGTTCATCTTCTATATCCTCTAAATCAATGTCATAATCAGATTCTGAAAAGACGAGACATGAATTTAATATTTGACAGGTCACTTTACATATTATTTGAATATTATTATTATTTTAAATCCATACTAATATTATAAATGCGAAAGTAACTGTCTGTCTGTCTGTCTCTTCTTCACGCCTAAACCACTTAACCGATTTGGATGACATTTAGTAAAAAGATAGATTGAAAACTGAGAAAGGACATAGGATAGTTTTTAACCCGGAGATCCCACGGGAACGGGAACTATGCGGGTAAAACCCCGGCACTTTTATTTTAGATTTTTTTCGACACGGACGAAGTCGCAGGCACAGCTAGTGTTGCATAAAATTGATATAAGATGTTGCAAAAAGATATTTTATAAAATTTAGTAAGTACACAAAATCCTATTCAACTAAATACAACAAAAATAAAGTATAGTATTATAACATTGTATCTTTTTGAAATTTTTATTTAAAAAAATTAATAAGTTTGTTTAAATCAATGCTCATCCTTTTGGGACGGCAACATGATCGTAATGTAATAGGGTTTGTAAAAGAGATTTATTGCTGTCGCAACTTCTTGTAGGTATGACATAATGCAACAGAGAGAGAAAGTGAGAAAAAGAAGGGAAGTTGTTATTTGACGTTATCACAAAAATACATTTACGTTCAAATGTCTTCGAGACAAAGTGTGAAAAGTCTCCGAAAACTATATATTCGAATGAAGCAAATCACGACTGTGGAACAAGCGCACACTCTTTCCTCTCTGCATGCCTTGTCAGGAATTCATGCATGAATTTTCGTTTAAACCTACCAAAACCTACCAAAAATCATTCAATGCGTCTAAAAAAGTTTTAACTTCAAACGAAAAGTATGATTAGGAAAACAGACAATCAAAAACAAAATTTTTTATGCATGATGACACCTGTTTGGTGCGAGCAAATGATATAAAAATCAATCCCTATTTTCCGTGGTCACGACATCACGCGTGAATAGCTGGACCGATTTCGCCTTTTCTTTTTTAACTTCCCACTACGTATGTATATAAGGAAATTACTGATTTTACCCCGATTTTCGAAAATCGAGTTTTCACCAGATGTCCACGTTTTGAGGTGCTAGGAACCTTCTCCGACTATTTTCACGATGACGTCAAAATGTATGTATGTATGTAGGTATGTATGTGTGTGTGTATGTGTGTGTATATATGTGTGTGTATGTATGTGTGTGTGTGTATGTAAACATCTCAACTTTTGAACGGCCTGACCGATCGAAACGCGGTTGATGGCATTCGATTGGATTTCGCTCAATTTAGACTGCCTTAAAATTTGAATCGATTCGGCCCAGGAAATTTTGAGAAAAATTTCAAAAACCCCAAAAATAATTTTTGCGAAACAGAATTGCTTTAAATATAACTTCCAGATTTATTTATTTATTTAATACTTTATTGTACACATAATGAAAGATACACACGAAAAAGAATAACAAAAATTGCACAAAAGGTGAGCTTATCTCTACTGGCGCAGATTTCTTCCAGCTAAGCCGAAATGCGAGTAGGGATTAATAAATGGGAAGGCATTTGTGCACCACAAATAAAATAATACATATATGAATATACTTACTTACACTAAATATGTTTATATTATATATGAAACACATACGTATTATAGGAAATCGAACATTACAATTTAGTAGTAAAAACTATTAAAATTAAGAAAGTGTCAGATAATACTCTTTTAGGCTTTATACCGATTGAGTACAAAAACTAATCAGCCTATTTCTCACAAAAATACGTCTAATACATAAATTGCATCAATATCGGTTTATCCCTTTGACGTTAATAAACGTTGACGAAAAATTTTGAAGAAAGTGTTTTTTCGACATACATAGCTTCGAAATTTTTCAACCAATCATTTTTTGGTATTCCACGATATTTTAGTACTAAATAACTTCGTCGAATGCTGTTTCAAAAATCAAAATCGAATGTGATTCTCAAAAGTTACAGCTTTTCAAATATTAAAATAAAATTGTTTTTAGCAAACTTTCTTAATTTGTTTTAAATAACTTCCAGGCTAATACACCGATTGACTTAAAAATCTTATCAGCTTGTCTTCTTTAAAAACTGCGTCAAATACCGTCAGTTTAATTAAAATCGGTCTATTCGTTTGAGATTTATCAATGATGAAAATTAAAAAAAAAGTTTTTTGACATTGCGTCGCAATTTTTCAATCTACCGATTATTTAGCTACAGCAACATTTTAGATCTCAAAAATTGAGTTGAATGCCATCATCTGCATCGTTTTCAAAATATATAGCTTTTCAAATATTAATATACTGCCATTTTTAACAAAATATGTGTTTGAACTGAAAAATCTATGCTTATGTTTTTTTTCTCTTTGGTGCTTAAAATACCTTAATTTAGTGGGTTTAAACTAAAGTTTCAGGAATGGCCTGCAGGGTCAACCGCTTACAGTTTTTATTCTTGTGTTTGTAATTGTTAGGAGAAGGTTCTTATAAGAGAAAATATTAAGAAAATTGCGATGAAAACTAGAGAATTTAAGAATACTTAACCAACATATAAAGTTCAATGTCTGTCTAGAAGGACAATAAATAAATATAAATAAATGTAAATATTCATGGGACAAATTACACTTACTTATCTAACCCCAAAGTAAGCAATTTATTTGCTTGTGTTATGGTTGTTAATCAACGTTCTACATTGTCTCGCCCGGGTCTGGTACCACCGCCTTACCTATTCCTGTCGCAATAGCATCAGTGTTTGTCCCTGTCGTGTTCCGGTTTGGAGGGTAAGGGAGCCGGTAAACTTATGCATGTGGCATTAGACCTCGCCACAAGATAGCAACGCACCATTAACATCTTTGGTGTCTATAGGCGATGGTTGACTCTTTCCATCAGGAGACCCGTCTGCTTGTTTGCTATCTTATAAAAAAATGTCTCTAACATGTAATGAATGATAGCAAACGAAAAATAAAAAAAAAAAACGAACGAACGAAAAGCAAAAGAAAATTAAAAAAAAACGCGCTCTCATCATCGAAATACCAAAATACCTTTGCGTCTACAAAATTCCAGTATTTTTTTATAATTTTCCGCGAATTAATAAATTCATATTCATAATTTTTAAGTACGTCGTCACACATGTATACGGAATTATTATTACTAGCGATCGCCTGTGGCCGAAAAAAGACGACAGACTATACAATAAAATTTCTCTTAGATTTGACAACTGACTTTAGCCGTAAATAAAATAGTACTGATATATGACATGTTTTTCCCCTGTGCCCTTCCTGTGTGTATATTATCACGTATGTCACATGAATTTAGTGTGTATAATGTTTATTTTTTTCAATTTAATGTATTTCTCATGCATTTTATTTAAGAAAATTAGGTTTGTGTAGTCCTCCGCGATGTATACTTGAACTGTGCCAAATTTTATACTCTGCCGTTTGTGCAATTGTCTTGAAAAGGGATACAAAGTTTTCCCTCACTTATTAATATATAGATTTGTTCTGTCACACATGTACATCAAAACACTATGAAATTAGTACCAATGACTCCTACTAATATGAATGTGAAAGTTTTTAAGTTTGGATGTTTGTCATTCAACTACGCACTAAAGTTATATATGGTGTCCTAACCAGACACAAAATGACTCGATGTTGTTCAAGTGGGATTCACAGAAAAGCCTTCGACTGCGCGCAGGTTATGAAATAAATAATCAGCAAATATATACTTAACTTCGCCACGTTTAAGTTATTACATCGAACCATATTTTCTTCATTGTAACAATTACCTAGAAGCTTTTATGATTTTTTTGTTAAGTTATAAGAATGAGCCCTTTTGAAGATTAGATCAACAGCTAGGCATCTCACAAAGGGTGAGAGAAGGATAATCACTTTACTTCATTTCGCAGTCTTTCTGCAAGGACTCGTTTAGTAGCACCGTCCTACCTATTTCTGGCTCATAATGTCAGTCTTGTCGCGTGTTCCATTGGGAGGGCAGTATGTTTGCTGCTTTTTTGTGAGGGAGTGATTATAAAAATTAAGTATTTCATTTATTAATTTTGCTGTCCCTAGAGTGATTCCGTCCTAGGCCCGGGCCTCATTGGCCTACGGGTAATCCGCTATTGTTAGAGGATAAGGTAGCCGGTTAACTCATGCACGTTCCACTGTACCCTGCCGAACGGATGAAAACTCACTATTACAATCTTTGGTGCCTGTGGGTGATGGCTTTCTTTTTTCATCAGAAAAACCATCTGCTTGCTTGTTTTTCTAATACGTAAAATTCCTAACACGGTTTGCTTTTATTCTGGCAGACAGCATTGATATAAAAAACCCAAGATGTACAGACCTGAACAAAACTGACACTAAAAAGTGTCGCTAATTTCATTTAAGTATATGGCAATATGGCAAAACTGTGTTTCTTGGATTTATATCAATTGCAGACAGTTAAGAATGTAGGTAGATATATAAATCTTTCATACCTGGATATCCTTGAGGAGGTACAAATTCATACAGCGCTTCGTAGTTAGGAGCATGGAGTCTGCCGCGTTGTCGTCGCTGGAGAGCTTCAAGGGCGCCCCGCAGGGAACCACCGCGATCTGCATACACGGAAGCAAACACGCATGCTGCTACCGCCCACAGAATTATTCTCATACTGTTATTCTGGAAATTAAATTAACTCAGATATAAAGCTCAATCGGCATTAGCGTAGCTGTATCTTTGTTCCCGAGGGGTTCAAAATGTAAAATTAACTAATTTTATAAGAACTTCTAATTCTGGAATTAAAATTTAATTCAGAAATTAATCGTTTGGTGGTTAGCTATATCTTTGATATGGGGTTTTGTCAGGGTTCAAAAATGTACAAACATTAACTAGTTTTACTCAGAACTTCTAATTCTGGAATTAAAATTAAATTCAGAATAAATCTTCTTATGGTTAGCTTATTTAGCATGGACGTAGCTATAGCTTTGTTATGGGAGTACTCGAAGGTTCCCATATGTACAAAAATTAACTAGTT
This sequence comes from Apodemia mormo, assembly GCA_036924255.1. Lineage (NCBI taxonomy): Eukaryota > Metazoa > Arthropoda > Insecta > Lepidoptera > Riodinidae > Apodemia > Apodemia mormo. The sequence continues at coordinate 41,248,332 of JAUPFN010000002.1, forward strand.
TTACTCAAAATTTATAATTCTGGAATTAAAATTTAATTCAGAAATAAATCATCTAGTTGTTAACTTTTTCGCCAGAGGCATAGCTATATGATTGTAAAGGGGGTTCCCAAGGGTTCAAAAATTAACTACTTTTACTCACATTCCAATTCTGTATTTAAAATTAAAATTTTTGTAATTAAATAAATAAATAAATATTCACGAGACAAATTACACTGACTGATCTAACCCCAAAGTAAGCAAATTATTTTGCTTGTGTTATGGGCGTGAGTCAACGATATTAATACATGGAAATACATATATAAATACAAGAATATATTATTAAACACCCAAACCCGGAAATACAAACATTTATGCTCATCACACAAATGCTTGTCCCCGTCGGGGATCGAACCCGAGTCCCGTTGATCGCGTAGTCAGGGTGGCTAACCACTCGACCAACGGGGAGGAATTAGAAGATTCATTTCTTAAAATTAAGAAATGAATCTTCTAATGGTTGGCATATTTAGCATGGACCTAGCTATAAGTTTGTTACGGGAGTTCTCAAAGGTTCCCAAATGTACAAAAACTAATAGTTTTTTTTTCTCAGAACTTCTAATTCTGGAATTTTAATTAAATTAAGAGATGAATCATGTAGTGGTTAGTCTATTCGGCATAGGCGTAGCTATAGCTCTGTTATTGGGGATTTCGAATCTTCCAAAATAAACAAAAATTAACTACTTTCATTCATATCTTCTAATTATAGAATTAAATTTTAATTCAGAAATAAATCGTAAAATGGTTAGCTTATTTGGTATGGACATTACATGTACATTATTTAGCATGGACGTAGCTATAGCTTTGTTAAGAGGGCTTCCTAAGGGTTTAAAAATTAGGAAAAATTAAAAACTAGTTTTGCTCAAAATTTCTTAATAAATCATTTAATTTCATTTTTTATGATTAATTTAGTAACTAAAAGCGTTGCTGTTGCTGCGTTGCTAAAATTTTGTGATTATTGCTAAGTTATTGTCCATAGAATAATCCACATCAATATGACAAAATGTTTTCATTCATAAAACTTACCTCTGATAAATTGTTCGTATTAATTGCGATATTTTTCGGTAAAATATAATATATTTTTAAGTGATATGTGCAATCATTAGAAACATGATTAGGTATTTGGTATTCGACTGAATAGTTCTCAATATTCGGCTGAATGCAAAATACCGAGGGAAGTGGCTGAATATGCCGAATACCGAACAGTAATCGAATATTCGAGGCATCTCTACTTGAACCTGTTATATATCTGTATTTGTACTGTGACAAAATTGAATAACGTATAAATACATACATTTAAAAACTAACTCTTAAAGGGATTGATATGGATTTTCTTTTGTCAAGGAATTTACGAATAACAAACAGACTCTAAAATCTAAAGACAAGATATTATCAAAGACCTACAAAAATATATTTTTTGTAGGTATTTGCAGCTTATCTACTTTTATTGGCAACCAAATGAAAATTGGATTTAAATGGCTTTGTAATATTTACCTTTGTAATATTTATCAAGCTTGTCCCGTGCGGATTGAAAGTGTACTAAGTGCTTACAATAAACACTTTTATGTTATTATACTAGCTGCAGCATGCAGCCCGCTGCATTATAAGTTTTTGGCTAATCCCGCGGGATCACTTAATTTTTCCGGGATAAAAAGTAGCATATGTGCTATTCCAGGTCATATTCTACCTGTGTGCAAAATTTCATTCAAATCCGTTTAGTAGTTTTTGCGTGATTGAGTAACAAACATCTATCCAAACATCCATCCAAACATCCAAACTTTCGGTTTTATAATATTTATATAGATTGTGTGAATTATATGTTTCCTGTGTATGTTAGTTATTTGTGAATGTTAGCTGCTAATTTAGAAACAAATCGTGTAAGCTCTAAAGCGTTTTAATGCATCTATTATTGTACACGCGCTAGTTTTATGTAATGTTAGTAGGTATGTAAGTTAGCTATAAGCGAATAACTGTATTCTTTTTGAGAAATATACGTATCTTAAACCGTCAACCGTTTGTATGCATTTAGCATGCATGCATACATTTATGCATGTATGCATTAAATAAAACAAAATGCGAACCAGCTGAGTTTGGGGCCTGGGCATACACTACTTGTATGACAGATTACATTTAAATCCACTGACAAAATATGACCATATTATTATAATTATAATTGCATATCTAACAGGATAACAAATTGATTTAAGCGTTTTATTTTTTTACCATATTTACAACAAAATAAGATAAATATACTTAAACTTAAAAATACGAAAAAAAGTACTAAGAAATTTTTCAGGTTAACCCCAAATATAACCTGAGCTTAAACGCTCAGGTTATATTTGGGGTTAACGTATACTACGTACGTGAGTACATACACGTCTTTGAATGCCTATTTTTATTTTCCTAATAAATATATAAAATAATTTATAATTACCTATCATGTTGTCATTATATTATTTTTTCATTATCATATTTTCATTATATTTATTTTCCCTCGTGTTGGATCCGGGCTCCTTTGATGGCTTTGCCAATTGCCGTTCTGCCAGGCAGGTCGTAAAAGGCAACCAATTAGCTACGCGAGTCACTACCATCGTGGCTACTAGGTGGTAGAGTTCTACATTGGCTCACCCGGGTCAGGTACCATCGTCTTACCTATTCCTGCCGCAATAGCGGCAGTGCTTGTCACTGTCGTGTTTTGGTTTGGAAGGTAAGGTAGCCGGTAAACTTATGCATGTGGCATTAGACCTCGCCACAAGATAGCAACGCACCATTAATATGTTTGGTGTCTATAGGCGATGGTTGAATCATTCAATCAGGAGACCCATCTGTTTGTTTGGTCTCTTATGATATAAAAAAACAATATTGTTCTTGGTAACGTTATTCAAAGTTCTAACGTCTCGGTGCATTCTAGTTGCTGTGTTTAATACGCCCCGAGTTAGGGTAATTGGTAGTTAACGTGTAGCATGTGTACTTTAAGGATTACTCTGCAATCCATGATTATGAAGTTATTAATATGAATTAACTAGAAGTATCAAAACAATACTTTTCGTGTTTCTATACTTTTTAGAAGATAGTTTTGTCCTCACAACATACAAAATGTGTTGTTTTTGAAAAACATTCACGTAGACTACCTTACTGCCATTTTTTAATCCACCGTTGACCTCTTTCTTGGATTTCATAAGCAACGGCTCCTCAAACAATACATAATACATTTATTTTCCATTGAAAATTGTACAAAAGCAAACTATTTCTTACAAATGGAATTTATGGTTACTTTAAACTAAAAAGTATTCATTATACATTTACACACAACATGACGAGACAATTAGAAAATATCCATTATACATAATTCTATATTTTTAGTTGAAACTAGTTTATTACACACTTGTACTTTTATTTCACTATTATTATACACTAAATTATTTAATTTTATCGACCGGTTTCGCTTTTTTAAAGCATCTTCAGTACGTATTATTCTTTAAAAAGCGAAACCCGTCGATAAAATTAAAGAATTTATTGTATAATAATAGTGAAATAAATGTACAAGTGTGTGATAAATTAGTTTTAACTAAAAATAACGGAATTTCGCCAAGTGCCGATGATTGAAAGTGTAAAATCCATAATTCTATAACCGACTCAAAAAAGAAGTGTTGTCCTTTATAATAAAAGTGACGACTGTAACCTCATTCAAAGTATGATTAGTGGCTGTAACCCGCGAGTTCGTTCGTTTGATCCACATGTGCATACACATTACATCCTTTTACTCAGTCGTCTAAAAAGAAGCCTATGTTATTCAAACACAGTGTAGCTTTATGTCCAAATTAAGGCCCTTAAAGCTAAAAACTACATTATCGTTAATGGACTTATATAAATAAGCGGTCGGCTTGTGACAATCCAACTAATCTTCAACATCCAACCGCGGCGTAATAACCTGAAGTATTAGCCAGTTATATGAAAATCAATACTGAACTACGAGTACTTTGATATTAGATTGCCGAGCAATTTCAAACTTGTTTGAAGTTTGAAGTTAACTTTACGATAGAGTTTGAGCTTTCCTTTATACATCCTAAGATTATATTCAAACATGACTACTGTTTTATTGTATGTGGGAGCTAATACGCAATAGCGTAAAACTTGTTTTTACTTTATTTAGAAATCAAAAATACTTTATTCAATTAAACTCATTTAAGTTATTTCGACGAGTCAACATTTTTACCACCGGATCGGAAATGCGGCCACACACTGACAAATATCCGGCAAAAAAATTAAGCGAGCTTGTCGTTTTTATGTATTTTTTTTGTTAAGTATTATACAATGTTTAATTTAGTACACCTACAAAAAGTGATGTGAGTGAAGAATCAGTTATCCCTTGTTTATGTACCCTTATGGTTGGAATTTAAAATAATAAATGGGCCTACCCTCAGGATATCCTGATTCCCATTCCAATAAAAAATATTAATTATTAAAATCGGACTCTGTAAAAAGTTAATTGCAGTCTAAAATAAAAAAATATACGCATAGAATTGAGAAACTCCTCCGTTTTTTCGCTGGTTGAAAAATAAAGCAAACGAGGAAGCTCAGCGACTGGTAAAAGATCGCCACTGAATTGTCCAACATCAGAGCTGGCCTTTTCAGAATGTATGCTTTTCTTGAAGGAGACACCTTCTTCGTCCTGAATGGAAGTACGTCCGTAGAAGTATCCTGTGGGGAAATCCTAGCTCGTAAGGGATTTATTATTCTAACGTTGTATGAAAGCTTTCTGCTTAAAGTAACTCATTTAATAATAACTTGCGATTGCCCAACAAACCACATGAATACTAATAGACACGCCATTGGTAAGGAAACTTTTCGCCTCGTATATGAGCAAACGCTCCGATCGCTCAAAAGTGTCATACATTTGTAGGTATATTGTATCGTGTAAAATTAGAAATAAATCATATTGTATCGAATAAACCATGATTTACCATACCGAATGAGATGCCAAGGTTTACAAATTACTCTTGAAGTGATTTTACATTGGTAAGTAGTATCGCTCTGTACTTCTGTGTGTAAATGCAAGCTATGCTGACAAACTATCCCCCTCCCCCCGTATTTTCCCGATGTTACTTTGAAGAATAGGCCAATTGTTTATAGGTATATGTCTACCATATATGTATACCTATTGTATATGCCATTAGTTTGTAAGCAGACTTATTGCTATAGATAACTTATTTTAATTTTTAAATTAACTAGTTAATCAACACCCATCATTTTAAGTCTCATAAGGGATATTTTGTTGTAAAAGACACTTTTGCACATAGTTAATCTATATCATTTTGAGTAAAATTATTAGAAAAAAACGTTAAAAGTAGACTTTTCCATAGTTTCTTAACATCTTTAAAATTCGGTTACAATGAAAAAATTACAACGATTAGAAACAAAACAAAAGTAGTTTTTCGCTTTCGTTAAAACTGATGGTTAGTCCTTACGACACTTGAAATTATAGGTATTGTTACGAATAATCTAGAAGCGTGTAGAATTGGAGCGCGCGCGCGCTAACTTTCTAGAAATAAAGGAAAGAGATAGCTACTCCTATTGACAAACAAATAGTTCACCAGGGCTATGCCATAATGGACTTTGTGGGATATGGCATAAGGTTGAAAATAGCGTGAACTAGGATTTATGACTCATAACATGTTTACGATAAGAAGTGATTCATTGTTTCCCGATACATTTAGATTTTTCTGGATTCAGCTAGGACTTTCCCCTGCCTATAAATACAGAGATGTTGACAAACACAGGGCAGTTTTTATCAAGCGATCGAGAGCGATACATCAAGTGACAAGTGCGAAGCGGGAAGTGTTTTATTCTAAGTTCAGTGATAGTATAGCGAGTGACTATTGTGTAAAACGAATTTTAGTATTACGTTGTGTTGTGTTGTGTAAATACACGGATTTAATATAAGTGGTGTTTTCTTACAATTGCGAACCCGAGTACGTAACAACTGGTGTCAGAAGTGAAATTGTGAAATGCCACTTATTCCGAAGGAAGGTGTTACCACCAGGTCTCAGGCGGAGACACAGAGGGTGTCAGAAGACACTGAGATGCGTGCAGGTAAGGAAACTGCTAGTGTTGGCAGCACGTCATTGTCGTCGAGCGCAGCCCCTACTGATCTTTCTGTCATTCTGGCAGCTATTCAGCAACAGCGACAGGAACTTCAGCAACATCAACAGCTTCAGGTACAACAACAACTACAGTTACAGGAACATTTATCCGGCTTTGATGACAAATTGACAATAATCTTGGCGCAACAAGACCAGCTAAAAAGCGATGTGGGCCTCGTCAAGCGCGACATGAAGGGTATTGAGAAGAGGGTTGACCACTTGGAGGCCAACTGCGACAAAATAACTGAAAACGTGGACCAACTGGAAAGGGAGGTCATGAAAATGAAGATCACGGGAGTTAAGTCGGGTGCTACCGTTACAAGCTGCTCTCACCAGGTGGGTCCTCGGGTAAAGGTACCCACTTATGACGGTCTTACATCATGGAGTGCCTACCGGACCCAGTTTGAAATAGCAGCGAAAGCCAGTGGTTGGACAGATGAACATTGCCTAACAGCTCTGAGCACGGCGTTACGGGGACAGGCGCTCTCTGTGTTGGATGCAATGCCTAAGGAGTATCAGTTCGCTGATTTGATGGAGGCATTGGAAGCTCGCTACGGTGAGCGTCACTTGGAACATGTTTTCCGTGCCCAATTAAAGGACCGTGTACAGAGGAGCGGCGAGGGACTTCAACAATGGGCCGTGGAAATTGAGAAGCTTGTGAGGAAGGCGTATCCTTCGGCCGACGCTAACACAGTGAACAATACTATTTTCCAGGCGTTTATTGATGGAATTCGAGACCTGGAAGTGCGTGCTGCTGTTCGCCTTCAGCACCACGTGACAATGAAGGAGGCTTTGGCTCATGCGCTGGAGGTAGAAGCTGTTCGCCACGAACCTCGAGCACATAAAGTACGTGAGGTTACAGAAGTTGTGGCTCAAACAAAGGAAGTGGAACCTAGGAGACTGGGCCCCATGTGCTACGCCTGCGGTGGACGTGGGCACATTAGAGTTAGCTGCCCAGCGAAACCTATGGCTACAGGTTCCATGAATTGGCGACAGCAAGCGGGAGGAAACTCAGCAGCTGAAGAGAGCAGGCACGTCAAACAGCCTGTTGAACCAGCAAAGAAACGAGTAACAGCTAGGAGAAAACGTCAGGTGCTGGCTGGACGAGAAACAGCCCCAAAAATTGTCATATCCCAGGTGTGCGACGGCAACAGTTTATCCATTAAGGGAGTGATTAATGGCAAGAACTGCAGCTTAACGTTGGACACTGGAGCTACACGAACTGTGGTGCGACCAGAAGTAGCTGACAATGGCAACCTGAGATTGAGGAATTTTGGGCAAAGCAAGCTTCTGTCTGTCACAGGTCAGCCAATACCCGTCTTCGGTGAAGCATCTGTAGTGATGCAAATAGGCGACGAGTATTACATTCACGACGTCGTAGTGGCTGATATTATGGATGACTGTGTACTTGGTTTAGACTTCATGAAGAAGAAGCCTGCAAGATTGATTGCAAGACAGGAGTTTTCGTATGTGGGCTAGAAGAAATTTTCATGGATGGGGGATCAAAAGGAAAGGTAACAGTGGCTAGAAAAACCATCTTGCCTTCAAGATCGAAGACATTGGTACGCGTGAAGTTACCGACCAATCACAACGGCCGGGGTAATAGGAGTGTGTTAATTGAGGACAACGGTGCGATTCCACACTGTGTTACAGGCCGGAGTTTGGTTTGTGACAACGGCTTGGCAGCAGTGCAGGTAGTCAACTTGAGTGACAGTGATGTGGTGCTTAAAGCAGGCGATGTTGTAGGACAAAGTGATGAAGTTATGACGTTAAGGAAACTGACATCGACAGGAAGTACAGCATCAAGAGACGTACCACAGGAACTCAAGGATTTGGTGAACAAGTGCAGCTACCTTACCGCGTCACAACGGCAGCAGGCTAAGGATCTACTTTCACGTTATGCCAACATTTTCTCTAAGACTGATAGAGATATAGGCAGAACATCTATAGTCAAACATAAGATTGACACTGGAAACGCGCAGCCGATAAAGCAGAAAGCTAGACGTGTCCCGATAGCCAAAGAAAAGGAGGTACAGGAGATGATAGATGAAATGAGAAGGAACGGAGTTATAGAGCAATCTTCTAGTCCATGGTGCTCTCCTGTAGTGTTAGTAAAGAAGAAAGATGGGTCTACACGTTTCTGCATCGACTATCGTCGGCTCAATGAAGTCACCAAAAAAGACAGCTACCCATTGCCACGAATAGATGACACTTTGGACACTCTGGCAGGAATGTCTTGGTTCTCAACTTTGGATTTAAAATCTGGGTACTGGCAGGTTGAACTTAGCCCTAATGACAAAGAGAAGACAGCATTCTCCACAGGACAAGGATTATGGCAATTTAAAGTGATGCCGTTTGGATTATGCAATGCACCGGCGACTTTTGAAAGATTAATGGAATGTGTTCTAGCAGGACTTGTAGGCGATGCCTGCTTAGTGTATTTAGATGACGTAATAGTCATAGGAAAAGATTTTCAGCATCATCTGCACCAACTGGAAAGGATTTTTAATAAAATACAGGCTGCGGGGCTAAAGTTGAACCCAAAGAAGTGTCAATTATTTCGGAAGGAAGTCAACTATCTGGGTCATGTGATATCACAAAACGGCGTACAGACAGACCCTGAAAAGGTTAGTGCAGTACATAAGTGGCCAACACCCAGAGACAAGACCGAAGTTCGCGCGTTTTTAGGGCTATGCTCTTACTACAGACGTTTTGTGAAGGGATTTGCTGAAATAGCAAAACCGTTGCATCGACTCACTGAAGAAAAGAAGAGTTTCGATTGGAATGACATGTGTCAACAAGCTTTCGATGAACTTAAAAAGCGGTTGTGTGAATCACCAATTTTGGGCTATCCTGATCGGAAAGGGCAGTTCATCGTAGACACAGACGCGAGTAACACTGCCATTGGTGGTATCTTATCACAGAAGCAAGGCGATCAAGAAGTTGTGATAGCTTACTTCAGCAAATCATTGTCGCGGCCAGAACAAAACTATTGTGTTACAAGAAGAGAACTATTGGCAGTAGTGAAGACTCTTCGACACTTCAAGAAGTATCTGATTGGGCGGCCCTTCAAGCTGCGTACCGACCATGCTGCTTTGAAGTGGTTGTTACAATTCAAAGACCCGGAAGGCCAAGTGGCTCGCTGGATTGAGCAATTGCAAGAGTTTGACTTTAACATAGAACACCGCAGTGGAAGGTCTCACTCGAATGCAGATGCATTATCACGACGACCTTGTACGGAAGATTGTAAACATTGTGTAAGGATGGAGACGAAGGAAAGGGTTCAAGTATTGCGAGCTAAGCCTACGGATGACAGGTGGGAAACTGATGAGATGCGTAAGGCCCAGTATGAAGATAGAGATTTGCGGCCTCTAATAGATTGGATGAAACAAGACACGGGAAAACCGGAATGGCAAGAGCTGGCTCCCTTCAGCACCATTACGAAAAGTTATTGGGCGCAGTGGGAAAGCCTTGTGTTGCAAAACGGCTTACTGTACCGCAAATGGGAAAAACCTTCAGGAAGAGAACATCATCTACAGTTGGTCGTACCAAGAAAACTTATCAAGGACGTACTACGTGAGTTGCATGATGGGGTTTCTGGGGGACATCTTGGAGTACGACGAACATTGGTAAAGGTACGAGAGCGTTTTTACTGGTTGAATTGCCGAGAAGATGTCGAGAATTGGTGCCGAAAATGTACGTCATGCTCAGCAGTGAAAGGTCCGCAGGTCAGAAGCCGAGGCAACCTTAGACTATACAACGTGGGAGCCCCCTGGGAAAGGATAGCGATTGACGTGGCTGGGCCATTTCCTAAGACAGATAACGGAAACAAGTATTTTATGGTCGTGATGGATTATTTCACGAAATGGCCGGAGGTGTTCGCAATCCCTAATCAGGAAGCCACGACGGTTGCTGAGAAATTAGTCAATGAGGTGATATGCAGATTTGGCGTTCCGCTGGAGATTCATTCCGACCAATGCAGAAACTTTGAATCTAATGTATTCCAGGAAATGTGTAAATTATTAGGTGTATACAAAACAAGAACCACACCTTATCACCCACAGTCTGATGGAATGGTTGAAAGGTTTAACCAAACTTTGGAACGACACTTAGCCAAGCTAGTAGAAGATCACCATAAGGACTGGGATAAATACATACCTCTGTTCTTACTGGCTTACCGAACAGCGGAACACGAAAGCATAAAAGTGACGCCAGCCTATGCCAACTTCGGCAGACAGTTACGTATACCAGCAGACTTAATGACTGGAGGCCCGCCACCGAATGCAGAGACCCAATTAAGTATACCGGAACATGTTGAAGACATTCGTGAGAGGTTACGCGATATACACTCGTTAATAAGTGAAAATGCATTGGAATCAAGTCAGCGGATGAAGACCAGATACGACCGAAACGCCAATCATCGAGGTTTTCAGGAAGGATCTCTTGTTTGGCTACATAATCCGGTTCGACGAAAAGGAAAATCACCTAAGTTACAGCGACGTTGGGATGGGCCATACAAAGTAATCACACGGATCAATGACGTAACCTACCGAGTGCAGAAGCAACCAAGAGGGACCATGAAGATTGTTCATGTTGATCGATTAGCTATCTATAATGGAAGTAATGATGTTCGGGACGAACATAACTAAGAGGGGGGTAGTGTTACGAATAATCTAGAAGCGTGTAGAATTGGAGCGCGCGCGCGCTAACTTTCTAGAAATAAAGGAAAGAGATAGCTACTCCTATTGACAAACAAATAGTTCACCTGGGCTATGCCATAATGGACTTTGTGGGATATAGCATAAGGTTGAAAATAGCGTGAACTAGGATTTATGCCTCATAACATGTTTACGATAAGAAGTGATTCATTGTTTCCCGATACATTTAGATTTTTCTGGATTCAGCTAGGACTTTCCCCTGCCTATAAATACAGAGATGTTGACAAACACAGGGCAGTTTTTATCAAGCGATCGAGAGCGATACATCAAGTGACAAGTGCGAAGCGGGAAGTGTTTTATTCTAAGTTCAGTGATAGTATAGCGAGTGACTATTGTGTAAAACGAATTTTAGTATTACGTTGTGTTGTGTTGTGTAAATACACGGATTTAATATAGGTGGTGTTTTCTTACAATTGCGAACCCGAGTACGTAACAGTATGTATCGTAAATATAAAAAATCTGTACAACCCGCTACTTACTATTTACTAGGTGGTAGAGTTCTGCATTGTCTCGCCCGGGTCTGGTACCACCGCCTTGCCTATTCCTGCCGCAATAGCGTCAGTGCTTGTCGCTGTCGTGTTCCGGTTTGGAGGGTAAGGTAGCCGGTAAAATTATGCATGTGGCATTAGACCTCGCCACAAGATAGCAACGCACCATTAAGATCTTTGGTGTCTATAGGCGATGGTTGACTCTTTCCATCAGGAGACCCATCTGTTTGTTTGCTATCTTATGATATAAAAAAAAACCCCGTATCAAAATAAAATTCATTTGGATGCGATAAAATTTTTATGCTGTAAAGCTTTTTATAAATTGAAAAAAAAAATAGCAAGTTATGGGATATATCGGAAATATTTGAATTCACCTAAATGCAGCAGAATTTATAAGTGAAGTTTCGAGCTATGATTAATTTGTTATTTTTTCTTTGCTCTGCGATTGAGAAAAGAGTTTCACGATTACAACTCCAACATCTAGTTAATAATTTATAAAAATCTGTGCGAAAAGGTTGCCATTATACGTTCATCAAATATTAAGAGAATTTCTGAAAGCCTTTTACCCAGTCAATATTACGTTTCAAAGAGCAATACGTAATAGTCTCCTTTGTGGATTTTATTTCAGCTTTACAGATCGACTATCCGTACATCCTACGTATAACAATGAAATTAAAAACGAGTATTTTACAGAGGAGTTATCTAAAGTTAACTTTGTTTACAAAATTGTCGTTTGAGCTAAGTGTGATTAATTTTAAATGTTTGTAAACAAAAAATGATTTTGTAAACAAACTTATGTATATTCTTTCTTTTTTTGCAAAAATAAATTTTACAGGGAGCTTTTTGGTTTTATAAATAAAATCATAAATTTTCAGTTTCGGTTCTGTACCGAGGGACAATCGAGATGTAAATCTAATCAAAGTGAATTAAATCTTATATCTTATCTACAAATTAATACGCGGAGTAAAAATTTTGTATCCCTCTTTTTCCGACAGTTAGGTGGACGCCGGATTTAAAATTTGGCAAGGTTAAAATTTAATCTTTACATTAGCCGGTAAATGGAGAGCCAAACTTAAATATTTTTTGTTCTTGCTTTTATTACGCAAATATGTAAAGGTTCACCCTTAAGGGACATTTTTTAATTCTATATGCAATCCATTATTTATGTAAGGCAAATTTGGCGTTTTCTTTTGTGAGATGTTATGAGATTCCCTTATTCCTTAGTGATATGTCATGAGATTTTATTTGATCCCCTCTAATTACACGTGATTTTTTCAGCTTTAGTATTCATAAGTCATTCTGAAAAAAAAATCATTTTTTTAACAAGATTTTATATATTTACAATTAGCTAGCGACAGCCCTCTGTTCGAAATCGGACTGTAAGTTTGATTATAGACTATATTAAAATTTCTTTTAAGTTTGACCATAAACAAATCATGTTTATTTATTTATTACATTGCATGGAACCTATTTATAATGACAGGTGGTATAAAATAACAAGAGGGAACAATGTTCCGCCATGCATTGATGGCATGCAAGTCTTACATATAGTTATACTAATCTAGGATATGACAGTTATATAGTTAACAATTGCAAAAATTAAAATGCATTCATATCCATACTAATATTATAAATGTGTTTTTACAGCCATTTTTACAGATATTTTTAGGCATTGGACGGTTAAGCTGCTTTCACGGCTAAACCATAAAAATACGGGATCAATCACAGGCTATTTTTGTAAAAATGAACAATGAAAGAAAGGTTGTATGAAATTTCTTATGACAATAATATGTTAATCTAGTCATAGGCGAAGCTGCGCGCGTCAGCTAGTATTATATAAAAATACTAGCTGTGTCCGCGACTTCGTCGTGGAAAAATTTCTAAAATAAAAGTAGTCTAAGTTACTCCTGATTACATCAGTTATCTGCCAGTGAAAGTTCCATCAAAATCGGTCCAGCCGTTTCCCTAAGGATTAGCCGGAACAAACAGACAGACAGATAAACATAAATTATAAAAAATGTTGTTTAGGTATATGTATCGTGTTGTATACACGGTACATATACCGAATCCATATGCATTTGGTATTATTTTAATATTACAAACAGATACTCCAATTTTATTTATTTGTATAGATTGTGACTAGTTGCACCGTGCAGTTGGCTGCATTACAAACTTTTGGTCAATTCGACGAGACCAACTAAATTTTCCAGGATAAGAAGTAGCTTTTGTGCTATTCCAAGTCTTCATTTACATGTGTGTCAAATTTCATCTTAATCAGTCAGATGATTGAGTACTAAACATCCATTCATCTATCTAAACATCCATTCATCTATCTAAACATTCATTCATCTCTCTAAACATCCTAACTTTCGCATTTATAATAATAATATAGATTAGCTTTCCGCGCTTTTCCGTATGAACTTTGCCAAATGTTAACTACTTACGTATGATAGCGTAACTTTTATAAAATGGTGTACATACCTTTCGCTTCATCTATATCTATACATATAAAAAATCGTAGGAAAGTCAAAACTGTACATTGAATATATTTTAAAAAGAATACTTGGGGTGTGATCTACAATCGATATCGAAGTCAAAAATATAGTTTTTAGAATTTTTGTCTATTTGTCTGTTTATCTGTTTGTCTGTTTGTCTGTATGTATGTCGGGGGGAAACTCAAAAAGTACTGCATGAATATACTTCAAATTTTGCATGAATATTACTGACCTGTCGGGTCAACATATAAGCTACATATTATCACGCTATCACCTAGCGGCCAGGTGCGGTGCAGAGTAAACGATATCCGCGCGGCAACAGCTAGTACAAATTAAAACTAATGAAATGAAAGTAACAATAAAATCATTAACTAGAAATAAGGTCTAGAATCATTAGTGAGGGAGTTGAATGCTGTATTTCTAAAGGAACTACTAACTTCCGAGTAAAATATGATTTAGTGTTTACTGGAGAGACACATTTTATTAAGACAACCTAGTTTTCCCTCAATTTTATACTATTTGTTGCGGGAAAAAAGTACGTGATAATTGTCGAGTCACCCTCTCCCACGTGAGATTTGATGAGATTATGCTCATTGTTCTAAATACCTCACGTTATTAATTGACGCCACACCCCACCGTAAGACACTTTTCTTCGAATCGCCATAAAATGTACCTTTTAACGGCTGATCAATTGGCTATAGTATATATAGAGTTATATACGTACAGATGGACACAAGGAAATTAAAATACTTTGGCTAAGGTGTCCTAAAAATGAAACGAAGTTTATGAATAAATGCCGTCCATGTCGCAAATACTCGCAATTTAAGATTGACATGAATTGCACGACTCGTAACTCACAAAATTACTCCCCTGCGGCCTTCCCTTAGGCCATTCCGAATGTTATCAACATTGAATTTGCAAAAACTCTGGCAAATCACTCGATATAAATCTTCAAATCTCTTTTGAAGGGCAAGTTATTAAGTATCATCATCACGGCCGGTTCCTATGCATGGTAGGCAGAGTCCGAACATCTATAGAATTTTCAGTTCACCACGATTCACCAGTTTGTCGGTTGGCGACATGAGTGGTGATATCCCATCGCGCATTTTACAGATCTCATAATTTTTATCAACTATATACCAGGACCGACGGCTTTATGTGCTCATTCGAGGCACGGAAGTAGTAACACATCACCCGACAGATTCCAAGTTGCTGCTGAAATTTTGAATTTTCGAGAAAAGCCTTGAATAAACGTCAAGAACACTTTTGCCCCATTCGAGGGTCGAACCTGCGACCTCATGATCTGAGCCGAACAGGCTATCCATTTTTTAATATGTTAAGTTAAAAATATCAATCAGTAAACCGAGTTCCTTTTCAGGCAAGTACCGATGAAAACCAAGACGGACGTACCCATCAAATTGATTGGGTGCTGTCGAAGATGATTTTAAGAGTTTTCTCAACCGGTCATGTTTCTATGAAGAGAGTAATGAATGTGGGAAAAGCAAGATAATCGTTTTTATTTCTACTTACTTAACTTAGCAAACAAGCAGATGGGTCTCCAAAGTGCTAAGTGTGAGTTTTTCTTTTCGCATTCGATCGTGAGCGCGTTTCGAGTTTACTAAGAATTTGTATGTGATTTGTACAGCGCCACCTAGTGGTACACTGGTTTCTCACGATTACCACTAGGTGGCGCTGTACAAATCACATACAAATTCCTAGTAAACTCCAAACGCGCTCACGATCGAATGCGAAAAGAAAAACTCACACTTAGCACTCTGATGGAAAGAGGCAACCATCGCCTATAGACAAAGGTGTTATTGGTGCGTGGCTATCTTGTGACGAGGTCTAATGCCACGTGCATAAGTTTACCGGCTACCTTACCCTCCAAACCGGGACAACGACAGTGACAACCACTGACGCTATTGCGGCAGGAATAGGTAAGCGGTGGTACCAGATCCAGGCGAGACAATGCAGAACTCTACCACCTAGTAAAATTGTGGCTGGCTGTAAACTTGTGGTGCGGATATATCCGTCATTGACGTAAAATAAAATGTGCATTGTATGAAATAATAAAAGCCCTTCTTTTAGTCCCCATTATTGTATTGGGCAACTTCGGAACCCTACATTGCGCGTGGCCCGACACGCACTTTATTAATTTTATTGCTTAGTGCTAAGCTAGGGCGTGTTGTCAGTTGCATTATATAACATGTGTGTGTGTGTGACTAATTTAACTTGATGATACGATTCATTACGCCTCTCGAGGTAAAACCACCGCCTTTCTCATCTCCTTGGCGACCAACACTGACATTGTTAATAATCCGATATGGAAGAACATTCCCGGTTAATTATGCGTTGTATGCTCATTATATATTTTTTGTAACCAACTCCAAGTATACCTATCTATACAAATAGTAGTTCTGGCTTTACCTTTAAGTATTTAATATGATAATAACAAAAAATAATATAAACTGTTAAAAAAAGTAGTTTTAATTACATGTTCCGATTCATGCTTAAAAACTTTTGAAAAATTGATTCCAGAAAAAAATTTGTTTTAGTTTAAAGGTTAGAGACGCATTACGACGCGAACAATTAAAAAAACAGGTACAAACAAAGATTTTTTTAAATCTTTAAAAAATATTATTAACTATTGTATAAAGAATTAAAAAAAAAATATTAATATTTTTTCGTGAGTCAAAAGAACCCATATTTGAGATTTTTCAAACCTTTAAAAATTCATATCTCTAAATATATAACTTTATTGTGAAAAATCATAAAACCTTTTTTATTTGTATTTCAATAAAGAATATAAAAATGAATTGTTCGGTTGAAAAATAAAAATTCCTTGCAATTGTTTAAACAATTTCGGCTTATACAATATGGCACGGGGTTGCCCCATGACACTATGTATTTATATCATCAGTAGGGCAATTTGAAGAGGTTCGCAAAAAAAATTATGTTGAATAGTTTTCGGTACTCATGCGCCGATTCCTCCTGGACTAATAAATGTTTTGGTAATATAAACGTAGACTTTTATTAATTTCAATAAATTTTAATTTGATATACAAGTGAATATAAAATATTCGTTACTGTTGATGTTTCAAAAATTCAAAATTTATAGTTTTGTGTTTGTGCTAATTGCATATTCTGAGCTGTTTGTAAAAAATGTTTTTTGTTATTACCTATTACTTTATTTAATAATCTTAGTTATCAGTGATAACACTTGTGTGCAAACAACAAACTTATGATCTATCGGCTTCCAAACTTAACAAAATATGGATTTTATGTCTATCCGTAATGAGATTTTTAACATGGTAAAATTTAAAAACACATGTTATTATTTCGTCGTCCCCGAATATATATCCCTTTTTCTTTGCATTAACACAGTCTTAAAATACCTTCACTACTTATGAAAACGTTGGAAAAATAGTGTTTTAGATATTTTAACAACACACAAAGAAAAAAATAAAGTTAGTCACTAGAAAAGTTCACACAAAGAAAGATTTCTTCATTCATTCTTAAATATATAATTTCTATATACAACCTATAACAATTCCCCAATTATATTCTCCGTGTTGTTCTGGGCCCCATTTGAAGGATAGATTATCTGCTATTCTGCCAGGCTGTTCGTAAAAGCAAACGACCTCTCAATCGGGTATTTGGTGCCATCGCCTAATAGTTCTTGCCGCAATAGCGTCAATATTCGTCACTATCGTGTTCTGGTTTAGAGAGTAAGGTAGTCGCTAGACTTATGCATGTATCATTACCATTTTTCCACATAGAACACACCATAATTAACATCTTTGGTGTCTACTTTTTCCCTTTACATCAGGAAATACGTCTGTTTGTTGCTACCTAATAGTATGAAAACGTCTTAAAATTAGATCAACAATGAACAAAAGAACAATTAACGATACTTAAAGATTTGTTTCCTTGATAATTGTACTTTAATTATAAAAATTAACAAATAAAAAGCAATGACATTGCAACTCAAAGTAAGTACTGTGTAAACTTACCTTAACGCATTTATCACGATAATACAAAACACAGGGCAGTTTTCAGGGCCTACGAACACTCGGGTGTCTGGACAACAACTGTGATCTGAAATGTTGGCTAAACCTGCGCGTTACCTCGTGCGCAGAGCACCACCTAGAGATCCTTGGTGTTTCAGCTGTGGCTACGGAACTCGCTATGAATGATACGGCTGAAAAGGTATGTAGGGTGGGGTGAGGGGCGAGGTTATATAACTGAGGCGATCGATAGAGGGCAAGCGAAACCAGGCTAAGGCAGCGCACACAATGCCGTTATTTTTATTCGGTTTCAGGTTTTATTGCATTGCAGTATCGGCTGTAGCCTGCATTTGTTAGTTTGCCATCCCAAAGGCTTTGCTTGACCAATAAATGTAATTTCGCTTGGAACTAGTCACATAAATCCGTCGGAAGTTTACACGAGCGGGCAACAATTCAATTTATCGTGTTTGGATATTAGAGTAAAAAGTTGTGTAATTAAAGGTATGTGGAATGCAGTTACGATTTGATACAAATTAACATGAAGAAATCTCGCAAATATTATAAATGGGAATGGATGCATATGCGTGTGCTTGTTTGTGTTACGTTTATTGCGAATTCTTGTTCACGCTCAATGAATGCAACAGGTGCCAACATGTCCTTATCCGTATGCCAGAGGAAATATTTTAAGATAACACTTTTTGACATATTTTACTGAGTTGTTTGATAGCGATAAGAGTAGTTATCTTAAATTTCGCATTTGTTAACTCTTATTAAGTTATGACTATCGGTTTTTAATTGCGATAACTTAAACCAACAGCTCTCTGAGGCATGACGATGTTAAATACCACCATCAAGCTTCAGATTACTAATGAGATTTTGATATACATATATAGCTGGATAGGTAAAACTGGAATAATGTATTTGGCACCCAGTGAATTCAACTCATAACCGTGTAATTTACAGCCAATTTAGTATTAAGCATGCCAATATCACAATGGTTCCTTTATGGTGTAGACAGAGTTAAAAGTTCATTCGTCAATTAGCGTTCGTCACTTAGGTTTCTTACTACGACTCTCAAAGAATAGTAAGTATCTCAAAATTAATACTTACAGTAGTAATAGAACATCCACACAGCCCACACTTAACCATTACTAGGTATACCTAAACTTCTCCAAGTAAACGCCACAGAGTCCGGTTAGCCATTATTTAGTTAATAAATACCTACTAATTACAATTTCGCCATCTAAGAAACTGGTAAACCGCTGTAAACTGGGACGTCTTTTGACGATTTGTTCTCATCGTTTTCCTCGCAATGGAACCGATGTGATTATATTAATTTATTTAAATCAGAGAGGTTAGTAATAGAAGAACTGTAACCCAAAAAAATTACAATATGAACAAAGGCCTAGAATCCCCTCAAGAGGCTTCCAATTCTTCTATGGTGGTATTTAATTGAAGGCGCCCGACCGATGTCAGCGTGATTATTCCGTGCAGACGAAATTATGCGGATTGGGGTAATGGCTATTGCGACAATATACTTATTGTGTGTATATATTACTAACCGCCTGTCGCTTGTATAACCTGGTTTATTGATTATATATTCATGTAGCAAAATCGAACAACTATACACGATACGAATCGAACAACTACCCCCGTGTTGGTCCCAGGCTCCTTTGAAGAATAGGCCAACTGCCGTTCTGCCAGGCAGGTCGTAAAAGGCGACCGAGTGGCTGTGCGCGTCACTACCATCGTGACTACTAGGTGGTAGAGTTTTGCATCGTCTTGACCGGGTCTGCTACCACCGCCTTACCTATTCCTGCCGCAATAGCCTCAGTGCTAGTCGCTATCGTGTTCCGGTTTGGAGGGTAAGGTAGCCGGTAAACTTATGCATGTGGCATTAGACCTCGCCACAAGCTAGCAACGCATCATTAACACCTTTGGTGTCTATACGCGATGGTTTACTCTTTCCTTCAGGAGACCCATCTGCTTGTTTGCTATCTTATAATATAAAAAAAAACTACATACGAGCAATATATTATCTGAAATTAATGTAATTAAAAGAAGTCACATATAACTTAATGTTAAAAGCATTTAATAGAGCTCGTGAAGTCAGGGTCCTGTTTGAAGATAAGATATCTGCCCCCTGTCCTGTCAGGCATCTTGATAAAATTGAGAGAAACTTCTAAAGGCTAAACGTATCTATCATTTTCATCTCCTGTCATGGTTTTGTTATCACTGCCGTGCTTTCCGATTTGAAGGGTAAGATAGTCGATGCCTTACGAATGACAACGCACACTTAGCGATGGGAAAACCTTTTCATCAGAAGAATCAGCTGCTTGATTGCTATCTTATAATTCAAAATCACCTTATTGCCTTATTGATCACCATTACACCTGGTTAGTAGGGTGGAGCGAAAATATTATTTTACCAAGTCAGTGAGCTACCTGAAAATGATATGTAAAAACTTTTTTTTTAAATGTGACTTTTTTTATTACTTAAAAATTACACCCACAAGCCAAGTTTTTTAAATTTATTTTCCCTCTACCCTATTGGTTAGCCTGTTCCAATGTAGATGGTGCGATTTCAGGTTTGAATACCGTGATGGATGAAAAACAATTTTAAGATTTTTATATATACCTAAGGTCGGGGCAAAAGTATTTTCGTATTGTATTGTAAACAAAGGAAAATAATTTTTTAGTTTTTTTTTTATTTGCCGTTTTGATCGATAACTTGTTGCCATCTTGTAGGTAGTGCCATGATACCATTCCTTAGAAATGTTGAGATTTTTGATTAAGAAAATCTGACAGGTAGTGTTCACAGTGTTCTTTTGAGGTTAGCTTTATGCTTCCTAAAGAGTTCTGCAATGATCGAAACAGGTGGAAATCTGATGGAGCAAGGTCAGTGCTATACGGAGGATGCATCAACACATCCCAGCCAAGCTCTCTCAATTTTTGCTGCGTGGCCATAGATGAGTGCGGTCTGGCGTTGTCATGGTGGAACACCACGCCCTTCCTATTCACCAGCTCCGGCCGGTTTTTCTCATAGCTTTTTTAACATCATCAGTTGCTGATAGTAGAGGTCAGAATTGATAGTTTTACCCAGTGGCAAAAGCTCATAGTGGACGATTCCTTTCCAATCCCACCACCATCGACACATAGCATTACTCTGTTCCGGGTCAGGCCGGGCTTTGCCACGGTCTGTGGGGCTTGTCAATGCTTCGACCATGATCTTTTTCGCACATTCTTATCGTAAGTCACTCATTTTTCATCACCTGTTATCAACTGTTTAAGAAATGGTTCGGAATTGTTACATTTCAACAAAGAATCGCAAATGGAAATACGTTGCATTAGGTTTCTCTCAGTGAGATCATGTGGTACCCAAATGTCAAGTTTTTTCTTGTACCCAGACTTTCGTAAATGACGTAAAAATATTTTATGATCAACATCCAGTTCTTCAGCAATATCATAGCTACTAATATGTCGATCTTGCTCCACTTTCTCAAAGATGGTACTGATTTTATCTTTGACAGCGCGTCCAGAGCGAACCTCATCTTTCACACTAAAATTTCCAGACTTGAAACGCTTGAACCACATTTGTGCTACTCTTATTGATACCGCATTAGGTCCGTAAACTGCACAAATTTTATTCGCGGCGTTCGTCGCATTTTTTACCTTTTTTGTAATAAAACTTTAAAATGTACCGAATTTCTTCGTCACATACGTTCATTTTGCTTGCTTGAAAAACAATTCAATAATTTTCTTTATTTATTGCATCTCCAGAATGTCACATTTAATGGTATTAAAACCAGTCAGTTACATTCAGTACAGCCAAAGAGGTTTGATTACTAATAATACATTCAAAATACCTCGACGACGTATTATTACAAAAATTTGCTTGGTCATCGTAAACACTAGACCAACATGATAGATGTTGGTCTACTGTTTACGACGTTTTTGACGAAGGTATACTCGTATTTATTTCCTTACAATTCCATAAAATAAAATTCGTATTGGGAAAATTCAATTTTCAGTCGTCCCAAAATATATTTAGACGAACTATAATATTTAAAGGTTTAAGCAGTAAAAGATACGCCTACGTCCATTACTCTTATGCCACGCAAGTAAAGACACACAGAATGTCGTTTGTGCCTTAAAGAATTGA
The DNA here is from genome assembly GCA_036924255.1 of Apodemia mormo. NCBI lineage: Eukaryota > Metazoa > Arthropoda > Insecta > Lepidoptera > Riodinidae > Apodemia > Apodemia mormo. The sequence continues at coordinate 41,270,377 of JAUPFN010000002.1, forward strand.
AACCTATTCTTACAAGAATTTTGCTAGAAATTAACTCAAGTAAAACGCTTTACTAATGTACACGATGTTTTCCACTGTATTTTCCTAGCTCCACTTTCTGGGTTATTTAGAAAATATTTCTGTTTATAGATATAACCTCTCCTCTTTTACTTTTAGTTTTTGAGAAGTTCGTGGACAGACATACAAACATATAAACATACAATCATGCACATACTTACGAAATTTAGAACACGTGTTTGAATATCTAAATAGATTAGCACACTTAAATATTATCTAATTCCACAATATTATATACATACAAGATAGGTACATGTCAAACTGATAACTAACGTATATTCTTCACTTGAAAAAAAACCAGCAAACTCAAGGTAACATACAATGAAATTAAAAGATGCAGTTTTTAAAAAGTATCATTTTATCTAAAGATTTAAATTACAAGTACTCGTAAATAATTACTGAATATTAGTACTAACAAAACCCCAGATCAGAACCATTGCAAAGAAGCGGGCGCTGAACAATATTTTTTTAAATTATATATAAGATAGTAAACAGATGGCTCTCCTGATGGAAAAGGAAACCATCGCCATTGACGCTATTGTGGCAGGAATAAGTAAGACGGGGATACCCAAATACCCGTGCGAGACGCTACGGAACTCCACCTAGTATTCACGATGGTAGTGACACGTATAGCCAGTAAGTTGCCTTTTACGACCTGCCTGGTAGAACGGCAGTTGGTCTTTTCTTCATAAGACTCCGGACCAACACGGAGAAAATACATTTATTTATGCGTTTAGTTGTGCTGTATCCATCGCGGCGTTTTACTATACATACGGCTATATGTACACCCTCTGCCTTATTACAAAAACAGGCCTAGATCTGGGTTTAAACCAAGATTAAGAAGTCTAGGCTTGTTACGGTATTAAAGTTAGTTTCAGTACTAAAATTCATTCTTATTACAAAAACAAGTCTAACCGAGGACTAGCTAATACCGAAGATAGACCTTGAATGAAAATGTACCCACAGATTATAAGCTAAAATGACTCTAAACCATTCATTCATTCACTCGGCGTAACATGCAACGTTCCGTTACAACAAACATGCTTATATGAAAAGAAAGCAAATTGTTTATTAAAAAGTGATTTATGAGTTCGAAAGTGATAATAAAATAAAATATAGGTACAATTTTGCTATGAAAAATATCTTAAATCTGAAAATGTTGAAATTATTTGAATTTTGTTTTTATTTCCACTATATACCTACATGTGTACACATTTCGAGTTAGCGTACAACGAAATAAACTAAAAAAAACAGTAGCAGTCGTGGGACTGCCGATAGAAGTGAAAACGGAACTATTAAGTTGAGAGTAATTAAAACTATATAACTATATAAAGCGTCCAAGGCGCACATAATACAGTCAGAAATAGTCGATGTATTAGTGTATACGTGTACACAGGCTACTGCGCGTGCGCTAGTCTGGCTCTCCACAGCTATAGATATACTATTATCATTAGCATGTCGGTGACGCGAACCGAGGATTTTACCCTCTACCAAAACGCTCAACGCGCCTAAAGAAGTTTTCACTTCAAAAAAAAACAAAATAAAAGTGTTCGGGCATTATATCACGGCAGATGTAAGGGTGGGTCGCGAAACCCTTGACGGTTGACGTCTATCGCGGTGACAGCGTCACTGCCGCGCAACAGAAGAGCCCTCGCAACCTCCACGGCGGCGGTACTGTACGCGGATCGGTCGGCGGCGGCTACTTTACCCAACCAACGAACACAGACATCGTGGCAAGCACCAGCACAGCGCAACCTAAAGGTGAATGACCTTTTCCTTGCATTTTGCCGTGATATAATTGTGATAAAATATATAACCCGAAAACCAGGACCAGCCATCCCAGCCTAGGTTTAGGCCACAACAAAAAGTGTGCGACGCGCGTAATTTAATTCGAATATTTGTAATAAATACTACATGCGAAAGTAAACATTTCAATAATATATATACAACAGCACTTCAAGTTACTTATTTCTGTATTTCCATAGCTAGTCTGTTTTTATTTATTATAGAAGCAGAAAAACCTGAGTGCCTCAAGAAGGTACGATTAGGTTTTGTTATAAAATCTAGCATTACTTTTTTTGCCGTAATCAGATAGTTCTACGAATCTAAAATGGATCAAACTAAGAAAAAAATAGGCGAAAATTGGACATTTAAAGAAAAGGTAAGTCAATCAGTCAGTGCAGTCTATAGCACCTATAACTTTCAAAAATTAGCTATACGGCGAAACTTCCTCATTACTTCTTCTTGCTGATTTAATGTAGCTGGCATCTTTATAAATCTATGGGACAATCCAGCTAAAAGCCCTGCTATTTTCCTACAAGTTTTGCTTACGGTCGGCTGGGATACACCATGTAAGTCGCCAGTATTGTCTTGAATCTATAGAAACAACAATAATATTTTAGTAAGTTCTAAAGCAATTGAAATATCCTGGCATTGCTTGTAATGTAGGTTATCAAGTTTATACACTTACCTCATGACGAGCCCAGTTGCGTAATGCGCAAACCACTTGCAACTCAGGACTAAGAGCCTGTTCCCGAGGGTCATGAACTAAATACTCTCGCAATAAATCCACAATTTTGCTGGCAAACCTTTTCGTGAATCTATATTTTTGTCGAAAGTCTCCGTCATTTAAGTGAAACGGATTCATTCGACTTTGGGGTCAATTAAGTCTCTGGTATATATATTTCCAATACATCCAAATCTATTATATCAATTACGTTTATGTCCAATTTTAATTATTTTAATTACAAACAATTATTTCACAACAAATACGACGCTTATGTCAACTTTGAAGTTTGACGTTTTGAGCTTAGTATTAAAGTTAAACTAGGGGTCGCGGAGGTTTATCTTTAGAACCATAGAAGATACTCGGACTAGCGCTAAACTCGGTTTTATAATAACGTTTCATCTAGTACTAGTAATAAACCTGGTATTAAGGTCGGTACTATATTTAGACCTCGTTTTGGAATAAGGCGGCCTGTGTTTAAAAGTGTGTACTAAGACTTAGTACACAGATGCTTCAAAAGTTAAATAAATGATACTGCCATTTAATCGGAAATGATTAATATATGAAACGTGACAATTGACGTATTCCTACGCTAAATAGGCGAATATCTAACGGCCTGCTTACAGCTACCTGCGGCGCGACTGCGACGCGACTTGCGGTGCGGCGAGCGACGAAAGAGGGAAACAAATATGTAGGAAACTGTATGAAGTATGCCACAGGTACCGACGACGCAAATTGCGGCGAGGAAAGAACGCTCTGTGGGATGAGTGTTTAAAACAAAAATGTAACTAGTAGATATTCAAGGTGGCCACAGCTCAGAGTAGCGCGACTGGTGAAATCAAGTAACGGATTGGACATCGCGCGAACAAAATAAAATATTTTGTTCTTTTTCCGGTGTGGAGGTTGAAATTAATCATGGATATTGAATAATTTTAAAAATCAAAATACGTCAACCTCCGACGCCGCCTCGGTCGCAAGTCGCAACTACTGTCGAACTGTGGCTTCAAACCACTGGCTTGTGGAATACTCAGAAAATCGCACGATCCGCCGCGGCGCAATTCGCGTCGTGGTTCGCGCCGCGGTTAGCTGTGGCCAGGCCGTTACTCATAATTGGGTACAGGTATATAGAAGTTATTTGAATTTGCAACCATGTAAGTCACAAATTAACTTCCCTTGTTTTACTTAGCTGACTAAATTAATTAATAACCTGTCAAAGTTTTCAATGCAAACCAATTAAAACTTTTCAATTTATTGAATGAGGATTTAAGAACTCTATTATGAGGTAGAACAAACGTAAATATTCATCACAAAATAAAAAAAAAAATAGCATTAATGTGAAAGTTTTGTTACTCAAACACGATAAAACGGTTGGGCAGATTTGGGTGTAATTTGGCACATGAGTATATTATGATAACCTGGAATAGCACGAATAGGATTAAGATTTTTTATCCCGGGAAGTAAGTTGTTCCCGTGGGATCCTTCAAAAAATTTTCTTCTTTTCTTTTCAAAAGTAACTGTCGTGATGATATTTTTTATATTTGTGATAAAAGTAACTCTTCATAGATATGTTTAGACTTTTGTCTATGTCATGGGAATTAAGATTTGGAGCCTTTGGAAGCCAAATTAACATGGGAAATTCAATTTCAGTGAGGCCATAAAAAATCAAAAAATAAATTAATTAAAGATGCACTTTAATAAAAAAGTATTTTTTTATTTCCTTGCATTTTTTAGAGAAAAGCACTATATACATATGGCTCGTCGGAAATGGCAATTATCTTACTCGTCAATTCAAACTCGATCCGTAATTAATCACCTATTTCCCGACCTTTGCAATAATGTAGGCGCTTATTATGTTCCATTCATTGACTAATCGTTCAAGCAAGTGAGTTTGTTATTCTTTAAAATTCTAAAGATTATCGGTAATTATTTATTACGGAAATATATAATATTCATTTGCGCGCGAGTCAAATTACCCGGTTAAATTTAGAATTTATTTTTCGCGTGCGTCAATTTCTTCGTATTTTATCGGATACGATACGATCCAATCAGGAGCCATCTTCGTCTTACCTTCATTGAGGCGCTTATATCGATTTTCAAATTAACCGGTTTATTTCGTTAAACAGGATCAGGTATTGTAAAATATCGGTTCCAGAATTTTACTACTTAAATAAATAGCGCTAACCGTAACCTAAACCTCAATTAATTCAGGTATGGGGTTACCAAGCGTGTTTTGTTTAATGTTTATCTTAACGCTGTTCTATGGAAGCAAGGGTTGGGTGTGTTAGAAAAAACAGAAATGAACGAGTTCGTAATCAGTAGACCGAACAGGGCCGGATTTAAACTCCATGCCGCTCCTTGGCACCGGAAAAAAGTCCGCCCTATTACTAGAATTTTACTTAAGGGGGGAAATACGTGTAAAAAGACGTTTTCATGCTGATTTTTTTAAGGTATAAAAACTAATGTTATATATTGAAACTATCAGGTTATTTCATACATATATTTATATTTTTCCATATTTTACGACAATATAACTTGAAAAGTAGCGGAGATTTCAGCTGATACACATCGTAGGTTGTCTTCCGACTTAACAGTTGGTGTGCACTATAGAAGCTATAATTTTTATCTGAAATCAATGGCACAGAAAAATTAATTTTCTTTATAACATAACGCTGAATATGGACCTCCATCATAAGCGACATTTTTATTTAAACAATTTTTCCGTGCTATTGATAAGTTATATTGTTGTTTAATACGAATAAATACTCATAAATATATGTATGAAATAATCTAATATTTTCAATCAATAATATTAATTTTTATACCTTCAAAAAATTAATAAAAATCAGCATGAAAACGGCCTTCTACACGTATTTCCCCCCTTAAACTTATAATTTGTGTATTTCATTAAATATAAATTAAAAATATTGTGAATAAAAAAAATATTTTATTTTAAAAAAAGCGTGGGTTGCATGGTCTCAATAGTTATAAATATTTTATTGACAGATATGAGTAGAGTGATAATCATTTTGATAATATCTTAAAAAGCACCCCACACTTTTTTTAAATAAAATAATTTTTTTAATCACATTATAATTTATATTTATTGAAATTTTTAACACTATTCTTAATTTAAATTTATTAAAATTTATTTTCTATATTTTAGTTTGATTTTCTACAAAAAGCGCGTTTTGTATTTTTTTAACTATTATTTATTTATTACTTTTTAGTTTGGTTTATTTATAAAAGCGTATTTTGAAGTGAAAACTTCTTTAGGCGCGTTGAGCGTTTTGGTAGAGGGTAAAATCCTCGGTTCGCGTCACCGACATGCTAATGATAATAGTATATCTATAGCTATGTTTTGCATATAGTTTTAATTACTCTCAACTTAATAGTTCCGTTTTCACTTCTATCGGCAGTCCCACGACTGCTACTGTTTTTTTTTTTAGTTTTTTTAAACTATTATTTGTTTTATAGAATTAAAATTCTCCTTAGTATTCGAAAATTTGTCAATATTAGAGAAATCGGCTAAAGATAATTATTGGAAATTAAAATTAACATCAAGTCCTGTCTTATCGACTGTAGAGAAAAATTATAAAAAAATAAAATTAAGTTTCTTACCTTATCGACTATAGATGAAAATTATATAAATTAACAAAAATCATATTTTGCAAATTGAAAAATGGAATAATTTCATCAAATTAGTGTATTGTCATCGGTCCTCGATAAATCTACAAAGTTTGAACGAAATCTGGCCGTTTAAAATGGGTCAAAATCGCGCCCAAAGAAGTCGGTTACAAACATACAAACATACAAACACACAACATACAAACATACAAACATACAAACATACAAACATACAAACATACAAACATACAAACATACAAACATACAAACATACAAACATACAAACATACAAACATACAAACATACAAACATACAAACATACAAACATACAAACATACAAACATACAAACATACAAACATACAAACATACAAACATACAAACATACAAACATACAAACATACAAACATACAAACATACAAACATACAAACATACAAACATACAAACATACAAACATACAAACATACAAACATACAAACACGCAAACATACAAACATACAAACACACAAACACACAAACATACAAACATACAAACATACAAACATACAAACATACAAACATACATACAAGTGAAGCTAATAAAAAGTGTGTAAAAAAATACGATTTTTCGTTTAAATTAAAATTAATTGGTGAAATCGATAAATTATAACATTTTTTTTTGATTGATTGTTAAAGTTGATGTTTTAAGAAATGCAAAAAATAATTCAGACATTTTTTAAATTTTTCAAAAATAAATACTAATTAAATTTCTTTAATTCTAGAAAATAGAAAAATCGATTATTATTTGAAGTCTCCAAGGAAACAAATTGATTAAATCATTTTGATTATTAATTTATAATAAAAAAGTACCAAAATTATGATTCATAAATAATTAATGAAATGAATTTTTTGAACTATCAATTAAACAAAAAATTATAAATTAATATAATTAATTAATTATATTGGGGAATCTATATAAGACTAAAAAAAATAATTTTATCACTTTCAAAATTTTGCCGCCCTAAAACATTTGCCGCCCTGGACACTTGCCCCGACTGCCCCTAGTGTAAATCCACCGCTGAGACCGCACTATATAACACTTAAAGTAGACTGGAACTAAAACAAAAAGTCGTGACAATGAGAAATGGCATGTTCCGTTGTTTGATGCATGCGGAACCAATGGTAGATGAAAGTTTAATATATATGTAAAAGAATATATGCAGGTAGAGGTAGCTGAAGTCTGAAGCGCCGCGAATATGAAGGAAGAAAAGAGGTAAATCTACAGGGATTGTGATGTATGGCACAGATTGGTTTTAAAAATCAGCATTACGAAGCAGAAAGGATTTAAAACTTTCCGTTTAATAGATAACGCGTTTTAAAGAAATGATGTCCTCCGGTTATCTACAGAAAAGTATTTAAATTACCTTTGATCTTACTCCCGTTTATTCAAAAGTGATTTTTTTATATTATGTCATATGATTATGATGGCATAAGCGGCTCTAATCGGTCCGTGCCGGAACTGATGTGTACGCATGCTGCGGAAGCCGTCTGCGCCTTCGGAACCAAACGCGTGCCGCGGCAGCCGTACATCACTTGAATGACTCGATCACTGCGCCCGGCGCCGCTAATCTTCGTTCACATTCCCTGATGGCCGTACGGCTCCGAACGGACACCTCGCATGTCGACGGTGTCGGCTATCAGTCGTAGAGTCCGTTGGAAGCCGTACGGAGCAGTTAGAAGTCGTTCAGTCAACGCGGATCGTGAATGTGACCTAAATATGAACTATAATTTTTGTTTACATTTTCCAATTTTCTCTACAACATTGTAAAATGCCGTTTGGGCCGAGGCGATGTAAGCCGGCCAGTCTGAATCGTAACTTTAATCCTCGAACTAAAACACGACAGTGACAAGCATTGCACAGGAATAGGAAACACGGTTATACATACTAGTTGTTACTTGCGGCTTCGATGACATTGAATTTGAAGGTTTAAGTAAACACAAGGGGATGACTACAAAATTTTTTTTGAGTTTTTCTGTATTATAATAACCAAACATATATTTACAACTATACACTTTTATATATCATACGATAGCGAACAAACAGATTGCTCCGTGATTGATAAAGGCATCAATCGCCTACAAACACCAAAAATGTTAATGGTGTGTTGCTATTCATATGAGATCGTAATCCACATACATAAAATCTAGTCTCAAAACCAGATCATTGATACTATTGTTGCAGGAATAGACAAAGCGGTGACAGTAAACTCAGGCAAGCCGTTTCGGAATTTGATAACATAATAGTCACGATGGTAGTGACATGTTGAGATAATTGTTCGACTGTTACGAACTGCCTCGCAGAATGAATGGCACGTGTGGACTAACGTGGGGAATATATTTATTCAAGCGAATATACTGATTGTAAAATTTATTTCTTTTTAACATTACAATAATATCGACAATATCCATCCGTATTACGATCTAAAATAACTTACATAAAGCTTAACACAAAATAAATTAATCATAAATCATAAGGAATCAACGCGACAAATGGGGTCATCTTATAATCTTAAATTAACTTCTTTTTCCATTTGTTACATGAGTTTTAAGACAGATCTATCAAAAAATATCTAAAGAATCATTTGCATGCGTAAAATTATTACATTAAAATAGCATAAGTGCTATTTCAGACACAAAAGTTCTTTGACAGAACTAAAGGGCTTTAAAGTCAGTTTTAAAGGGCTTTAAAATCAGTTTTAACGAAGCTAATATAATACAACGACAAAAAACAATATTTTTTTGGAAGATTAAACCTACTAACTACTTGTGGAATTAAATATAATAAACAAAACAAAAATTCTAAACAAGTTATAAGTGTATTTTACCTATGAAGAAGTAAAAGTTGTAAATGATTTGTGCAATTACGTAATACTATGAAATATTTATTGAGTATTATAGTTTCCAATATTATTTGTGGAGAAAGCAAACGATAACAACAGGACGATTGTATGTGTATTTTTTAATTTAAAATGCATAAATATAGAACTAAAATATTTGTTGACGATGGGCTAATCAATTTAAATATGTTTACAAAATTTTAGAAAAAATATACACGACATATTTAAAAAAAAAAACTTATTATGGATTGTGATTTATTTGCAAATTATGATCAATTTAATAAATGTTTAAATAAAAATAAAAAATCCGCTAAGTCCAATTCAAACTGCAACAACTCTTTTCAGAGTGCTAAGTGTGAGTTTTTCTTTTCGCATTCGATCGTAAACGCGTTTGGAGTTTACTAGGAATTTGTATGTGATTTGTACAGCGCCACCTAGTGGTAAACGTGAGAAACCAGTTTACTACAAGGTGGCGCTGTACAAATCACATACAAATTCCTAGTAAACTCGAAACGCGCTCACGATCGAATGCGAAAAGAAAAACTCACACTTAGCACTCAGATGATATAAATTTCCAGCTAGTTAAATTTTAAAATGCATTGTGCAGTGTGTATATTTTTAAATTCTGTCCATTACTTCTTTACATCTGAAATAGCTCTAATGCTATAATATTATATTACTACAGATTTGTTATATTCTCAGGACGTTAGTTGTGCGCGCAAATGTGTTTTCTAGTTTTATTAGTCAAGTAGGAAACGAGACTTTTATACAATTTTATTTTAGGAATTATACGGTTAAGCTAAATTTATTTATTTATACAATACTAGCGACATGCCCGCGGTTTCACCCGCGTAGCTTTTGTTTTCGTGGGAATATCGGAAAGGTTTATATACTAAAACCTTCCTCAAGAATCAATCTGTCTATTAAAAAAACCGCATCAAAATCCGTTGCGTAGTTTTAAAAATTTAAGCATTCATAGTGACATGAGGACATAAGGACAGACAGAGAAAGCGACTTTGTTTTATACTATGTAATGATAGACATCTGTTGCAATTTCATTTTAAAACACCAGAAGTTAGGTATAGTTGACGAAACCAGCACTGTGATCATCATATATGTACCTAAGTTACTGTTTACCTATAGCACCAGTGTAATAATTGGCCTTCCATTACCTTGTGTAGTTGGTTTAAGATATTTACTATAACCATCGCACAATAAAGCGAAACGATAAACATCATATATAACAAATTGAACTTTTTTACTTTTAGAGCTGTGATCAAACATACATACATAAAAACACATCTTGGCTGGTACGTAGTCGGCTAAAAGCAAGGCCGGTCCACTTTTAATAAACTAATTATTATATGTTATCTTAAGCCAAAAATTTTTTTAATTTCAAAAAATATTTATTTTTGATTGAAATCAGTAGTAGTATAATAATACAAGCTATATTTATTATATGTTAGTATAAAACTAAAATAACTCTAATAAAGACTTAGTAAGTAATTATTAATAACTCTTACAAAAAATATATCCACAGTCGATTGGTAACGAACAGAGTTCGGAACAAATCAAAAAATTCCAAACTTCGGTATTCATAATCAATTATAAATAATCTTAAATATAAATTACATCCCAGTAATGGCACTTTTATGACTAATAAATATCACTATTATAATTTGTACCAGCATAATCAGAGAAGCGAGATTTTTTTGAGTGAATTAGTGTTTTTTAACTTTCATTAAAAACTAGATCCCCTAAAAAGTTTACCTATTATTCCAAAAACGTACTTAAATATTATTAAGGTCCTGGGGCCTTCCATGATTGTGATTTGGCGTTTATTTTTTAGTAATTTGACTTTGACGTCCTTAATTACAAGATGTTAAGGTATTTAAAATCAAAACATTACTGTTTCGCTACCACGTTTTGTCATAGTATTTCTATTGGGAAAAAATCCAATATGTGTATATTAATACAATAAGGGAAATTTCTTAATATCAAAATATCAAATCCAATATTAAATAACGCCAAAAAGTCACTTGCAACCTGCACGTTTTTCGCTTATCATTGTTTGAGAAATTTCTAAAGAACATACAATAATTTAATGAAATATAAAGAGATTTTCATGGTAATACGATTTACTTTTGCAGTGTGGAACTTACATACTTTTTTTCTCTTTAAATTATACCTAAATCCCTATTGTTTTTAGACTCCTTAGGGAGCCACGCCTACAAATTAAAAATCGATAAGTGTAATTTTAATATATATTGATAAGGTTGCGTCATGCAATGTATAAAATAAATAAATAAGTTTTTACTGAATTAAGACTAAATCCTAAGGGATTTTCAAAAATAACAACAATCGTAAAGCATACGATAAGAATTAAAACTCGTAGTTTGGTTCTTCGGCGTCTGCCAGTTTAATGAGACCTATAAAGCTCTTTTCTGGTTGCATTAAGGAATGCCGATCGCCTCCTGTGTTTCTAACTGCTAGCCTGTCACCAGCTTTCAAGAAGAGAGCTGCAGCAGAGAAACATGAATTGGGCTTCTCGAGTGGCTCTGATGAATGTGTAGACTGTGCACATTGTAATAATGTTTCCCGGCCTTCAATATCCAGATTTGTGCGATGTAAAACCCATGATATAATGTCATGGCTATCCAAATAGTATATCTGGAAGAAATGGTATATTTATATTAATTATTTGTGCATATAATTAAGTTAAAAAAGTATTATATATAATTAGGTTAGCATGTTGCATTTGGATTGTCTTGTAGACTAGTCCTTGGGCACAATTCTTTTATAAGCCTTCCTTTTTAAAATCCTTTTCTTTTCAATTTCGGTTCTATATGTAATTCCCAGATCTTTTTATGGACTTTTCAAAGAAAAATACATCAAAAAAGCTACCGAAATCTGCCCTGCTGTAGTCTAAATTGTAATCATTCTGGTATTTAGCAATATCGTGCCGCAACGTAAGGCTAGCGAAAACCATCAAGGGTAGGCGAAATATAAATTCTAACCTCGTTAGCCATCAAACCGTTTTCCGTGTTTGTACCGGGCTTCTTTGAAAAATAGGCCAACTGCCGTTCTTTCAGCCAGGTCGTAAAAGGCGACCGATTGGCTATGCGAGTCACTTCCATCGTGGCTACTAGGTGGTAGAGTTCTGCATTTTCTCGCCCGGGTCTGGTACCACCGCCTTACCTTTTCCTATTGTCTACTGTCGTGTTCCTTTTTGGAGGGTAAGGTAATTAAACTTATGCATGTAACATTAGACCTCGCCACAAGATAGCAACGCACCATTAACATCTTTGGTGTCTATAGGTGATGGTTGACTCTTTCCATCAGGAGACCCATCTGCTTGTTTGTTATCTTATAATATAAAAAAAACTGTTGAGACGTGGTTTATTGGCGCATTTTGCAGTATTTAGTTCACGTTGTCTACCTTTTAACGTATGGATGACAATGAGATGTTCGATATAAGGAATTTAGAGACTACGGATACAATAAATGCTACTATTATGTTGACATCAGCTGTAGCTGGATAAATAGGTTTACTAATGACTGTACAAGCGCCAATGATACTGCAGCTGATTAGGCAAGCTGGCGTCTGTTGACTGAGACGATAGTTAAATGTAAGGTGTGAATCTTGTTGAAGTAGTTTGTAGGGTAATACTTCGAATCTTGGATGCATGAATGTATAAAATTAGACATAGTGGACCAAGTGCCAAGGAAACCAAGGAAAGTATATATATATATATATATATATATATATATATATATATATATATATATATATATATATATATATATATATATATATATATATATATATATATATATATATATATATATATATATATATATATATATATGTATGTATGTATACATGTATATATATACACACACAGGGTTACCTCTAAAACACCAGCAACCTCGCAGGAGTACTAATATTATAAATAACAACATTTGTTCTATGACTTTTGACATAACTCAATACATTAAATAAAAATGTTTTTTTAAGTTTTCATTGTCCTGTCATGACATTTCTAACTCTTCATTCGGATGCGCTGCTAGTAGTAATAATAGTAACACTTTCCTACCTAATCTTTGCGATGCATGTAGAGTTAAGAACGTTCAAAGGAAAATTTTAATTGATATTAATTTTTGTATGAAAGTAAAATCCAACAAATTATCACAAGTCGTAGAACAAATGTTGTTGCATATGATGTTTAGCTACCTAGTCCTGCGAGGTTGCACACCCCGTCACATGGATTATTCACATCATATACATCTATGGTGTCTCCAGAAGATAGTTGTCTCTTTCCATCGAGGGAGCTATCTACTTGTATCTTATGATAACAAAAAACATGTCCGGTATTTTCATTCCAAAATAGGTGTCAAAGCATACCTGAACGTAGACTAGGTAAACCCCAGTGTGATGCACATGAATGTGTCCGTTTTTCGTGAGGGTCGGTCTCGGATGCGGTGATGCAATTGTCCAAGGCGATGGGTACCACACGTCGTGAGCTGCTCCATGCGCTACTCGTACTAAACCATTGCCTGGAAGTATATAAGTTCTGTTTCATGGGGTTTATATATTTATACTAATATAATAAAGCTAAAGATTTTTTGTTTGTTTAAAAGTGCTAATCTCTTGACGAACCTTCTTGTGTGTGATAGCCACAATCATGTAAAAGGCTACTTTGTTCGTGAGTCACTCAAACGAAGTCACGTAAAGCTAGTCTAATCTAATATTATAAAAGAAAAAAAAAATTAAATTTTGTCTATTTGTTTGTTTGTTACGATTTAAATCAAAAAAAGTAGTTTCTGAGTTAATGATGATGAAAAGGGCTACTTTGTTCGTGGGCCACCCGAACGAAGTCACGTATAACAACAAGTCTAAACTAAGATTATATAGATGAAAGATTTGATTTTACAATTTAACACAAAAACTAATGAGTCATTCCATATGAAATCGTCTAAAAAAAAAATTGTTGCCGTCTCATTTTAGATTTTGGTGTAACTTTGAGAAATTTTTCTCTAGGGTCCCAAAGAACAAAATTTACACGCGTTTGATTTTTACAAGCGCTTGTTTTCGCCTGCTTCTGGCTTAAATCACTGCTTATTGGCTACAACATAACAGATGCCAATAGCGAACTTAGCTTGGAAACTGAGCTATACATTGTAGCTCATATGGCGTCAACATGTTTCCTTCTTTAAAAAAATTACCCGTCTAGCAGTTACTCTTTACTTTGTTTGCGTGACCAAAAATCATTACTGCCATTTGTGTAGTTGGGTAAAACGTAGCCTATATCACTTCTGGATAATGTAGCTTTCTAAAGGTGATTTTTTTTTCAAATTTGTCAATAAGAGTCATTCCATCTAAAATCGTCTAATCAGCAAAGTCGACTCATTTTAGATTTTGGTGTAACTTTGAGAAACTCTTCTCTAGGGTCCCAAAGAACAAAATTTACACGAGTTTGATTTTTACAAGCGCTTGTTTTCGCCTATTTAAATAAAGACTTTTAAAAATCGATTTTAAGGCTTATCAACTTTTACTGTGAATTTTTTCTGTTTGAAGCTATCTGCATTTATAGTTGTTTCTGATGGTAAGTAATTTTAATCCATTTGTAAAAACGTCCAGATTTTTGCTATAAAAAAAACGGCTCGCACATGCACTAAAAATGAAAATAACAAAACAAGTGATGTAGTCGTTTAAAGTTGAAGGTAAGAACAATAGTTTCTGTGAGTATCAGATTTTTATCGCGCAGTCAACACGCTCGTTTCATAACCTGAAAATTGGATTTTTTTTAAATTTCAAAATTTCGAGCAAAGTTTTCAAGCTAAGTTCACTATCAACAAGTTCGCTATCGCTAAGTAAGTTCGCTATCGCACGCAAACAAAGTAAAGAGTAACTGCTAGACGGGTAATTTTTTTAAAGAAGGAAACATGTTGACGCCATATGAGCTACAATATATAGCTCAGTTTCCAAGCTAAGTTCGCTATTGGCATCTGTTATGTTGTAGCCAATAAGCAGTGATTTATATCTTATTTGATTAAAAAAAACCCTTTAAAAATAACTTATTTTTGCTTATATTTGTGTTTTAGCACTAACGCCGTGCTTGGAAAAACTTGAGTGCCGAAAGCCAGTGTCGACACTGGCTTAGTTGGTTAAACCTTCCCGGCTTGGGGGAAAGTCGTAGGTTCAAATCCTACGTGTTGAAATTTTTCTTTGTTGTTCTTACATTTTTTTATTTTTGTTTGTTCGTGATAAAAAAAAACAATGTTTAACTGTACAAGACCAAAGTTATGACTCGTCAAGTTTGCTTACAGAAAGATCACCAGGCTTTAGGCCATTTTCACAAACTTGCCTACCTATAGCTACCTGCAAACCTGCTGGTTTTTGCAATGCTTGAGGGTTAAATTTTTGTTTTTGTACTTTTTATTTTTTCCCCCTAACAGGTTTAGATCCTCTAAGGGATTTTATTGTAAATTCAAATTTTGGTTTTATTAAAAGTTGGTTTTAATAAAACCAAAAATTTAATTAAAAGTTGGTGCTTTGCTATTTGATACAAAGCTTTTTTCTTGTTTCGCTGAAGTGTTTACATTTGTGTTGCACATATGTAGATACTTTCTATTTAAAATAAATGAAAAAAAATTGTTAATTAACTAGCTGACCAGGCAAACGTTGTTTTGCCATACAGGTCCTTGAGAGTGGGGAAGGGGGTTAATTGAATTAAAAACTATCCTATTTTTCAAGTTGGACCAAACAGAATATCTACAAAATTTCATTGAAATCGGTCCAATAGTATCGTAGTCCGTCGCGGACAAACAACGTGACACGTAATTTATATATATTAAGACTAATTAAGTAATAGTAATAATTAGACTAATTAAGTAATAGTAGACTAGACAAGTGATGGAGTGCTTCCATCGTTTGTCTAGTTTTAATTCTGCGTCGCAAATTTTTTTAAATTATCCCCCGCTTACGGGTCTTTTATGACTTCCACGATAAAACCTAATAGCTCTTTAATAACATACTTTTTAATTAATTTAAAAGTTTATAGGAATAAAGGTTATTTATTTGTTTTTCATCTCAAAATAATTATAATATCTATATAAATATATTATATAAATTTTAACTTAAAATATCGCCTTTTTATTGACCCTTTTGTTTCGCAGCACAAATTATACACGTGATTGGTAAAATATTATACATATTATGCACGATAGTTAATGGTAATTTGTAAAACAAAAGTATCTTCACGGCCAAATTCCCAAAGAGTTAGGTAGAGGTACAACCAGTGCACCCACGATTAGCCGAAGATACTTAGTCCCATAACGTGATAGGTGGCAATGCCTATCACTAACCGGACACTTTCCCATTGTTTTTATCCGAAAAAAAAAACACATTTTTGAATTTCCTGACTCGGTAATCGAACACAGGACCTCATGTGGTTACCATCGACTACATACCACTAGACCATAAAGGCGAAATGGTAATTTATAATATATTAAAAAAAGAATATTATGTAAAATCATACTAAACCTCAACGAAATGAAGTAATAATCAAAAAATATTGTCAACGCGCGGGTGACAGGCGCGCTCCTTGACTTACACAAAGCCTACCTTTTCGAGGAAATGGGTGGACGGTAGATATTTTTATAAATTTTAAGCTTGAAAGAATCCAACACGTTTACCTATTTTTTGTTGCTCTACATTAGCTTTGATTCTGTCCTACAAACCCATCTTAATGCACTACCGTTTATTTCTCCAGAGAATTACGTTTACGATTCATTTATTGCCTTTGAACGTTAACGATCTTGTTATTAAACCTTTTAATATAACGATACAACTGAGCCGCGCAGCTTCGCCCGCGAACATGCCATCAATATAATCTTTCAAACACACTTTTATAACTTATTTCAGTTTCTCATTAGTTAATCTATATCCTACTAACATTAGAAATGTGGTAGTTTGTGAGTATGTATGTATGGATGTTTGTTACTCTTTCACGCAAATACTTCTGAAACGATTACGATGAAATTTTTCATTTTTCGTCCCGAAAAAAAAAAGGTGATCCCGCGGGATTCACTAAAAACTTTTATAATGCAGCGGGCTGCACGCTGCAGCTAATGCGAAACTGTGGATGTTTGGATGGATGGATGTTTGTTACTCAATCACGCAAAAACTATTGAACGGATTTGAATGAAATTTAGTACACAGGTAGACGATAACCTGGAATAGCACATAGGCTACTTTTTATCCCGGAAAAATTATGTGATCCCGCGGGATTCGCTAAAAACTTTTATAACGCAGCGGGCGGCACGTTGCAGCTAGTTTTAAATAATTTTAACGCAGTAAAACTGCAACAACCAATTTAGTTGCTGCCATGCCATTTCCTATATCTCCCGAACCCTGCATCAGATCTTCATCAAATTTAAATATGACCACACGCGGAGTATACCCTCTCAAACAAAAAAAGAATGTTAAAAATCGGTTCATAAAAGACCTAGTTCTAAAGTAACAAACATAAAAAATGATGTGGTGTCGCGGGACACCAGGTAGGAACGAACTTCCTTCGGCTAAACGGCACTACTCGCTTGTGTACGCGACTGTCGCGACTGCGCACGTCTCATTTAACGCTTTTATTCCACGCATTTTTCTTACGGTTTTACTATCACATTTTTTTCAGTTGGGTCGCGCAGCAAAATCCCTATCCCCTCCAAGCCTGCCGTAAGGAACTTCGTTCCAAAAATATAGGCCGAATTGATAACCTTTTCCGTTTGGGAAGTCGGATATATACTCGTATATATGAGTGATTAGTAATCAGTTTCAATTCACTTTTACTACGCTGACTACGCTGATTACTAGTCACTTGCACTTATCAACGGCTGTCTACACGTGTTTTTTGCTTAATACTAAACACTCGCAATCGCACTAATCAAATTATCATCGGGGCCTAAAGCCCCGTTTTCACTTTGATTAGTACGAGTGTGAGTGTGTAATGCAGGTGCTTAGTATTAAGATAAAATACGGGAAGACAGCCGTTGATCAGTGCGAGTGATAAGTAATCAGCTTCTATTCATTTTTACTACGCTGATTACGAATCACTCGCACTGATCCCCGGCTGTCTTCACGTATTTTTGGCTTAATACTAAGCACCTGCATTAAACACTCACACTCGCACTAATCAAAGTGAAAACGGGGCTTAAGGTAGCTGGAAACTAAACAACTCCAACCCCGCCACTAGGACACCAATATGTCATTAACGTGTTTGGTGTCTGTGTTCTATGGTTATCTTTAGGAAATAAAAAAGAATAATCTAGCAGAGCCTTCCTAGGCAATACGTAAAACACGACAAGATCGTCTCTTCTTCAAAAGGTATTCCTTAAATTTAAAATTTACGGGCTAGCTCCTTAGCTAAGATATATAGGTAGTTTGTAGGAACGTTCTTTGCCAATTAATTTCGGAAAACACGAGTGTTACACTACATATTTTCTATAGCGATTTCATTATTAAAAAGACATTAGCAAAATTTTTCAAATTACAGCACTCTTCAATATTGTCAATTTCTTTGTGTAATCATTTAAAGTCATCTTAAAGAAACACTCCCCATTTCTCGTTACTTTATGAAGTTGTTTATTTCTACTGTACAAACAGTATGGATTCTGTTATACGTAATAATTAATAATGATTCTGAGTATTTATAATCTTTCGTAAATTAAAATATTTATAATTCCATTTGAAATCCGAAAGCCCTAGATATCTATTTCGTGTTATACAACTCATTAAAACCTTAACAAAAATAAAAGCTATTTACTTTGCGGTTTCGAAGCTTCTGGGAAATTAAATTACCAACCTTTAAAATGTTCGTGGGTCTGGGTGCTGAGGTGTGAGGTGTTGCCATGGAAATGTGCTGCCACGAACGATCTCCTCCCGTCCTACAAAATCGTTAGAAAACTTTTAATTTTGGTCCCGTTCGCGTTAGTCGAGTGTGGAGCCCCATTGGTTCACATATTCCCACTCCCGACAAGGAGGGGCATTTATATGATGTGCATAGATGTTTATAATTTTGGGTCTGGGTGTTCATTTATTGTTCACTTTATATTTCAGTATTTATATCATATGTATTTCTACGTACTTTTAGTGTGTATGACTTACACAATCAATTAATCCGCTTGTTTATGGGTTAGATAATTTTTTATAATTTGTCCATCGATATTATTAAAAATTAAATTAATAAGTAGTTTACTTACCCTTGTTGGTTCCGGGCTCCTTTGAAGAATAGATCAATTGCCGTTCTGCCAGGCAGGTCGTACAATAGCGTCAGTGTTTGTCACTGTCGTGTTCCGGTTTGGAGGGTAAGGTAGCCGGTAAACTTATGTATGTGGCATTAGACCTCACCATAAGATAGCAACGCACCATTTACATCTTTGGTGTCTATAGGCGATGGTTAACTCTTTCCGTCAGGAGACCAATCTGCTTGTTTGCTATCTTATACTCGTAATATAAAAAACTAACCTATTATTTCCATGAATGTATCTAGGGAGATTGTACGCAATGTTGTAAGACTTACCACGGTTCACCGGTATACAAAGTATATATCTCCTTTACCATCATTATACCTATTATTACCTATTATTTGTGTCAATTGAGATCGACAGCTATTCGTGCTATGAAACATTGAGATACAAACAGTGGCGGAAACAGAATTTTTGTTTGACTTCATTCAACGAATTATGATTGGAGAGGGGAGAGGCTTGATTAAATTGAGGGTAGACTTTATCAATGTAATCATCAAGTTTTTCTAGGTTTGGGGGAGCTTGAGCCTGGCGCTATTGCGGCAGGAATAGGTAAGGCGGAAATAGCAGACCCTGGCAAGACAATGTAGAACTCTGCCACCTAGTAGCCACGATGGAAGTAACTCGAATAGCCAATCATTCGCTTCTTACGATCTGTCCAGCAGATTTATTCTTCAAAGGAGGGCCGCACTAATGTGGGATAAAGCTTATGTTTGATCACGGATTTTCAATTTTATCCATGCTGATTTTAACAAAATCGATTCAGCGGCTTAGATGTTTGACATCTACGTAACGGACAGACGGACAGATATTAATATTTATAATATTAAGTATGGATACCTAGTATTTTTAATATTATAGGACTAGCTGCAGCGTGCAGCCCACTGCATTATAAAAGTTTTGGCGAATCCCGCGGGACCACACATTTTTCCGGGATAGAAAGTATAAATAAAAAGATAATAAGCATTGATATAAAAACACAAGATACACAATCAGTGTCTCAAAAACGTCCTCTAAAAATGAGCGCAATATTTTAAATTGTGCGCTCATTTCAAATAGAATTGCGTCGGGCGATACTGTCTATTTTATTACTTTTCTTACATTGCTTTGTAAAAACAACCATGAGTCTTGTGATTAAGGTTAGATATGCAAAAACATAAATATTTTGCCATATCTATAACTACTTGTGTGAAATTAGGGACAGTTTTGAGTGTCAGTTTTGTTCGGGACTGTGCATCTTGGATTTTTTATATCAATGATAATAAGTAAAAACAGTAAGCCTGTATGCTATTCCAGATCATCATCTACCTATGTGCCCATTCAAATCCAATCGGTAGTTTAGCTGTGATTACTCAACAAACATCCATCCATCCAAACATCCAAACTTTCGCATTTATAATATTAATATAGATTAATATATATTTTCTTCCTGTGACTGTTGTGATACTTCATGTTTAGTCACGTAATAAAACCTCACCACCCACAGACTTTACGCGTCGGACTAAGTTTAAATGTTACGTGCCACGTGAACAAGATATATTAAACCTTGCTGTTTGTTTGTTAGTTTTGTTTGAGTGTTCTTACCTCAACACTATTCCGAGCAGTTCTGGATACCGTATGTACGGGCATCTTCCCCATGAGATCTCCTGAAGCAAACTTCTTTGACTTACGCCTAAAACAAGGAACGCTCAGTTAATTTTCGGTACATTTTATAATTCACCTTAAAGATCTAGCGGTACAGCTTCGGTGTACGAGTAGTTGCATATTGTATTTGT
Source organism: Apodemia mormo (assembly GCA_036924255.1). Taxonomy (NCBI): domain Eukaryota; kingdom Metazoa; phylum Arthropoda; class Insecta; order Lepidoptera; family Riodinidae; genus Apodemia; species Apodemia mormo. The sequence continues at coordinate 41,291,516 of JAUPFN010000002.1, forward strand.
TATATTTCATAGGATAGTCAAGCAGGTAGTTATCTTGATAGAAAGAGATAACCAACGCCTATAGAAATTAGACAATGTAAATGGTGCGTTGCTATTTGTGTAGCGGGGTTGAAAAGCCACATGTACAAGTTTACTGGCCACGTTATTCTCCAAACCGGAACACGACAATGACAAGCATCGACGCTATTGCGGCAGGAGTAGATAAGGTGGTAGTACCAAGCCCGATGAAATTTTTTTAATTTGTGCCGTATGCGCTGGTAGTTATTGCTTATACAGCATTTGGGAACTTTTATTATAATAGTAGAACACCTGCGCAAATTCACCCGTGATAGATTTTTATTAAAACTTTCACCCCTATTTGAGTTCCTTAGTAATTAATTTTTGAAATAGTAAGCCTATGATTTACCCCGAATCTTCAACTATCACCATTGCCAACTTCTTCCAAATCGGTTGAGTGCTTTAGCTGTGAAAGCGTAATAAATAAATAAACTCACTTTCGCATTCCTAATAGGTACTAGCTGCGCCGTGCAGCCTGCTGTATTAAAAGAGTTTTTGGTGAATACCACGGGAACAACTTATTTTTCCGGGATAAAAACTACCCTATGTGCTCTTCCTGATCATGATTTACATTTGATGTTCCCCCGTATCGGTCCGGGCTCCTTCAAAGAATAGACCAACTGCCGTTCTGCCAGACAGGTTGTAAAAGGCGACCGGTTGCCTATGTCGTGGCTACAATGAATTCTGCATTGTCTCGCCAGGGTCTGGTACCATTGCCTTACCTATTCCTGCCGCAAAATTGTCAGTGCTTGTCACTGTCGCGTTCCGGTTTGGTAGGTTAGGTAAGCGGTAAACTTATGCTGGTGGCATTAGACCTCGCCACTAGATAGCAACCCACCCACAACGCACCATTGTCATCTTTGGTATAGGTGATGATTATTGACTCTTTCTATCAGGAGATCAATCTGCTTATTTGCTATCTTATAAAAAATCATCAGATCTCGACTTTTTGAGGTCCTAGGTGCTAGCAAGTTGTTTTATCTTTATAATTACGTTAGTAAGTCTCATAAAAGATTTGATTCTATATGGTACCCCGCGCTGGAGTAACAGGTGCTTCTTTCGGCGACTCCCTCAATTACTACAGAAAATTATCTCTGCTCTTTTCACAACTTATTACACAGATTGGTTTCATTCTATTCCACTACGAATTTCTAAGAAGAATAAAGATTTAGTTTGAAAACTTTGGGTAAGTAACTGATATTTTCACTGTTTATTAAGACCAATTGAAATTCCTAATAACTGTAACTTATAACCTAATAACTAAGTAGATTTCAATCGAAATTAGATTAACAATAAAATATAATGTTTAGTACAACCATAGAATAATTATTTCCTTTGTTTGTATTCCCTGACATACAGAAAATTCGTTTTATTCTATTCCACTACGATCGAATTCATACGAAATCATTCTTACGTAGAAGGATATAAAGATTTAGTTTGAATACTTTGGATACTCGATATTTCCACTCGCTCTTTGGGAATTTATCTTTCGTCGTTCATTTTACCAGTGCTGGCTTACAAACATTAGCATAAGCATGAGCGTGTCTGCACCGCATTTATGTTATCAAACGATTACACTGGAAAACGTTGGTACGGAGGAGCTTTAAAACTAAGCAAACACGGCTTCTGTCAACGAGGGATAATCGTTAAATACAGCTTATTACTAGGGATTGGCCGGAATTTTTTTCACACTGAGTTTAACCAAATTTCGGCATTTTGGTCCGTATTTCGGTCTAATTTTCTAAAATTGAATAAAACTTATCTAATATTCCTTTAAGCATTTATTATAATTCGGTATGGTAAAAGAAAATAATGTAGTCGTACCGAAATAAACAGAAATGGTCTCCTTCCATTTTGTTGCCAAAACGTTGCCAGCTACTAGAAAATAAGTTGCATTTATATTGTAAAAAGAACCGGACTTTGACGTAACTTTAAAGTTTATCGAATGTTCAGTCGAAGTTCGTATTTGGTTCAAACCACAATCGGCTCGTCTCTACTTATTACTGATCCGTTAAATGTGATAACTGTAGAGTGTAGACATTTGTTTGACCGCCACGTTAGCGAAACAACCTCGAGTCGACTTTACTCAGTTGAAATGGTGATATTAAATAAATTTCTCTATTTTTTAATATCATAAGATAGCAATAAAGCAGAATGGCTCTCCTTATGGAAAGAGACAACCATCGCCTTAAAAACCAAAGATGTTATTGGTGCGTTACTATCCTTGTGGCAGGATCTTAATGCCACATTCATAAATTTACCGGCTACCTTACCCTCCAAACCGGAACACGACAGTGACAAGCACTGTCACTATTGCGACAGGTACAAGTAAGGCGCGGCAGTGGAATCAGACTCGGAAGACAATGCAGAACTCTACCACCTAGTAGCCACGATGATAGTGAGTCGCATAGCCAGTCGTTTGTGTCTTACGAACTGCCTGACAGAATGACAGATGGTCTATTTTTCAAATGTGACTTTAAGATTTTTCTACAAGGACAGCAACATATTATTATCATCTTTATGTCTATAGGCGATGATTTTCTCTCTTCGTCAGGAGATTCAGGGGCCATATGCTTTTTTTGCTACCTTTGATACAAACAAAAGATATAATTTGTTATTAGATTGAAATGCACTTACATTCATAGACTTACGCGTTATTATTATTCTAAGCTTGCATCGTTTTACAAACATTATTTTATAAATTCAAATGGGATGATGTCTTTTATATTATAAGATAGCAAACAAGTAGATAGCTTTCCTGATGGAAAGAAAAATCATAGCCTATCGATACCAATAATGTTAATAGTACAATGCTGTTCGTGTGGCAGGTGCTAATACCACATGCATAAGTTTACTTTAAAAACAAAAGTGTCATTGTGAAAAATACTGGATTTGTAAGACAGATACATTAGCAGCAAGTTCAATAAAACTGAAAAGAAACCCAAAATCATAGGTGGTAGAGTTATGCATTGTCTCGCCCGGCAGTGTTATCACGTATTTCGCAATGCGCAATTATCGTAATTGTTTAGTTATTGCAAGACTCATAATATCGTTGTATATTAGTGGAAGTCGTTGTTGCTTGAATATTTATGGTGCTGTGACATCCCAAGAGGTGCATCTAGTGACCAGAAAGCAGTTGGCAAAGTTTATGATGATTTTTTGATACGTTTAATAGTCATCGCTGATCGCTGGCGGATTGCAAATGTTAGGTGATACCCCTGCGGATCTGGTACCACCGCCTTACCTATTCCTGCCGCAATAGCATCAGTGCTTGTCACTGTCGTGGTCTGGTTTGGAGGTTAAGCTAGCTGGTAAACTTATGCATGTGGCATTAGACCTCGCCATAAAATAGCAATGCATCACTAACATCTTTCGTGTCTATAGGGGATTGTTGACTCTTTCTATCAGGAGACCCATCTGCTTGTTTGCTATCTTATGATATAAAAAAAATCATGAAACCATCAAATAAAACTATAGGTAAATAGGTTTTTTTAGATAATCGATTTTTTGAATTCTCATCCAGTTCATACACCTTTAATATAATATGAGTTATTTAATTTAAAACAAAAGAGTGCCATCCAATACCTATTAGACAGTGGTCCCAGGAACAAACTTTTTTTGATTAATAACAAGTTGAATTTTTGTGAACGGCTTCGTTTTGACGCCCATCTTTTCTATCATCGAAAAATCTCGAATCGAGTAACTAATTAATTGAATTCGATGAATAAAAATGACAATAATATTTCTTTTACTTTAACCCCTTGATTGTTTTATGAAAAACACGAAAAAACTTTTGTCTTACACATTCGATGGTTTTTCTGACGAGTCCTACGTTCTAAAGATTCGGAATTATGAGATTTTTAAATTGATATTAATCAATTTAACAATAACCTAATTTTCTCACAACAGCTTGTTAATTAATCATTATTATAATTCAAGAGTTGTGTAAGTAACTCTTGAATTTAATTATTATTATGATTAAAGCGGAAACTTTTCTTAGTCCGACACGACTATAGTTTTCGTTTTAAATAGGTATCTTTATTAGTTACTCGATTCAAGAATTTTCGAAGATCGGCATCGGCGCGATCGGCGATCGAAAAGATTGGCGCTCGTCAAAACGAAGCTGTTCACAAAACTTCAACTTGTTATTAATAAAAAAAGTTTGTTCCTGGGACCACTGTCTATATAATAATATATAGAAGTAGAATATTGTATTGATGTAAGCACGAACAAGTTCCTTCACAATGTAACTCGATCGTGTGTGTGGTTGCATTCCTTCGTCGCAACATTATCCCTCAGTCTTAATACTGGTTTTATTTCTTATTATCCCATAAAATGGCTATTATGAGGCTTAATTACAGCATTCTTGTATTTGACCAGTTTTTGTAAGTAGCAGGTATGGATGACAAACATTCTTTCATTATTAAATACTTATAAGAAACTAGCTGACCCGGTAAACGTTGTTTTGCCATATAAATGATTGAATTACTACTATCGCTATTAAAAAATAGGGGTTTATCGTAAAAGGGGAAAATTTAAGATTGTATGTTTTTTTAATGTCAAATCATAAAAACATAAAATTTTGCTCAAAAATAAAAAATTAGGTGGTCCACCCTTATTACAAAGGTATAAAAATAGATAACCTATTATCAGACCTACTGAATACACATATATGATTTAAATCGGTCAAGCCGTTTCGGAGGAGTACGTATGGTTACTTAAACTGTGACATGAGAATTAAGAAGAAAAAATTAACTCGATTTAAATGTAGATAGCTGTATATAGATAAATTTAAAAATCTCTCTTGTAAGATAAATAATGTGTTGCTATCCGTGTGGCGGAATGGTAACGCCACATGTATGAGTTCATCGGCAACTTTACCCTCCAAACCGGAACACGACAATGACAAGCATTGAAGCTATTGCGGCAGGAATAAGTAAGGTGATGGCATCAAATACCCGAGCGAGAGGTTGCGAAGCTTTGTCACCTTGTATCTGTTGTGTCAATCTTTCATCGAGCGATATTTCTACGAATCGGAAATAAAAGAAACATGCTCTTTCTGACTTTTAATGAAAATCAGAAAAAGCATATTCGGAAAGCAAGCTTCGAGCAAGTATCGGTGAAAGTATCGGTAAAAAAATTATACACTTACCCCTTTCTGTCATTTCTTTATTTTTTTTATTATGAATTTCACATTGATACATCTATGACATATTTTTTTTAAACATCATACGATGAGCTTAAGGACCCATTCCCTAAAAACTGCTAAAACGAGTGTTGCGGTTTTCAAAATTCCTTAATGAATATACGGAATTGCTTCCTAGAAAAATTCGGAGATAATCTTAATGAAACAGTTTCACCGAGAGATATTTTTTAGTTTTGTAGAAAAAAAATCGTAAACTTCACCCAAAACCTAAAAATCGACCTTTTCCGTTTGCAAAAATTACAGTATTTCTTGGACAACAATTTAAAAAAAAAAAAAATTACAATTATTTTTTAATAAAGAACCATATTACACTTTCATCGTCTTAGTTTTTTATAAAACGACCTTATAAAAAAGTATTTTTAATACAAATATGCTTAATATTTTTGTCCACCATCTTCCATACAGTTTTATATGAAGGATTATCGGAAAATGTCAACATGAATTTTTAAAAACCTCCATCAAACATTTCAGTTCTTACGTAGTATTGTATACTCTGATTTCAGTATCCCTCCAGAACCAAAGGCGACAGCATGTCAGTTTGAAATTAATTTTCTGACGTAAATATTCCATCAGGGTGGGTTGCGAGTGTAATCAATCGCTTATGCTTACTTAAACTCTCATTATAGTATTATTATGAAAATATTTTTAATTATTATGAAAAAAATTTTTCACGAAAATTATTTATAAATATAAGCCTGTAGTAAGCAACAATTTACTTTTTTTATATATCATAAGATAGCAAACAAGCAGATGGGTCTCCTGATGGAGTCAACCATCGCCTATAGATACCAAAAGTGTTAATGGTGCGTTGCTTTCTTGTAGCGAGGTCTAATGCCACATGCATAAAGTTTCCGGCTACCTTACCCTCCGAACCGGAACACGACAGTGACAAGCACTAATGCTATTGCGGCAGGAATAAGTAAGGCAGTGGTACTAGACCCGGGCGAGACAATATAGCATTCTACCATCTAGTAGCCACGATGGTAGTGACTCGTATAGCCAATCGGTCGCCTTTTACGACCTGCCTGCCAGAGCGGTAGTTGGCCCATTCTTGAAAGGAGCCCGGGACCAACACAAGGGAAGACTTTCTTAAAGATTTTATATTTTAACAAAATAAAGTATATTTTGCAACAAACCTTTCATAGCATATTTCCACAACGTCTCGCACGGGTGTTTGGTACCACCGCCTTACACATTCCTGCCGCAATAGCGTCAATGTTTGTCATTGTCGTGTTCCGGTTTAGAGGGTAAGGTAGTCGGTAAACCTATCCGTGTGGCATTGTCATTCTGCAACACGAATAAAAACGAATAGCACCATTATCATCTTTGGTGTCTATAGGCGATGGTTTCTTTTTCCATCAGGACATCAGGACTAGTGGTCCAGCGTTGGCGTTCACCACATGAGGTCCCGGGTTCGATTCCCGGGTCGGGCATATTAAAAAAAAGTGTTTTTCAGTTTTCTGAGAAACACAAAGTTGCCCGGGATTGGAAAGTGCCCGGTTGGCGATAGGCTTGCCACCTATCACATTTGTGGGACCAAGTATCTTCGGCTAATCGTGGGTGCACTTGTTGTAACTCTGTCTACCGCTTCGGGGATATGGGCGTGAAGATACTTTTTTTTGTAATATTCAAATTTCTATATTCATAAAAATTTGTAAATTGTGTAACTGCAGGCCATCCCTGAAACTTTTGAAATTGAGGTTTTAAGCTCGAAGAGTTAAAAAAAATTACAGTTTATAAAATTGACAGTATTTCAATTTTTTTAAAGCTGGTTATTTTCAAAATGATGGTCGATTTTAATCTTTTGAATACCATTGAATGCAATTTAGAGCCTAAAATGTTTTACTAACTACAAAATCAATAGGCTGAAAAACGACAAAGAAATATAAAAAAAAATTTGTTAAAAAAATTTTGCTATTGATGAATCCCGAACGAATTAGTCGATTTTATCCAAGTTACAGTTTTAGACAAAGTTTTTTAAGTAAAAGAGCTGTTTAGGTCTAGAAATTAGTCTGAAATTTATTTTACAAATATGAAATGATGTTCTTGTAAACAACAAAAAATTAATATTTGTAAAGCAGTAACTTTTCGATACTTGGTTCGATATTTGAAATGGTATTTGACGTAGTTTTTACGTACTAAATTATTGTAAAAGGTCCAAAAATTTTTAGTTCAATTTATAGAAGGGACGCAGTTTTTTGAGGAAAAGACCTGATTAGATTTTGTATACAGTCGGTACATTAACCTAGAAGTTATTTAAAAAAAAATGTTATTTCGTCAAAATTTTTTTTGAGATTTATTCCAAATTTCTCAAAATTTCCTAAATCTAATTGGTTCAAACTTTCAGAAAGTCTAAGTTGATTGAAGTCCAATTGAATGCCATCAACCTAGTTTCGATAGGTCAAGCCGTTCAAAAGTAGTGCAATGTTTGCACACACATACATACATAGACATACTGACGTCATCTTAAACCGTGAAGATCTAGTGAAAACTCGATTTTTGAAAACTGGGCAAAATGAGTAATTTCTATCTATATACGTCACTACGTATTCCCACTGGAATTTAAAAATATTTTTAAAATTTTCTACTATGTTATATTACTATATTATACTATGTATTACTATATTATACTATGTTATATTACTATATTATATTAGCATTTTTTTTTCTTTCTTCACATACCCTTGGATATAAAAGAGAAATTTTAAAAATTGCTTAAAAAAGTGAACCAAAAATATGCAGTCACTACACTTATATGACTTTATCCAATTTTTCCCTACATATTCGTGCAAGCGTAACAGTAGCATAATATTGAATAATAATGATGCTTCAAAATTTATCCGCCAATACTTAGAAAAATTGCAATGTTTATCGAGATTTAATAAATTTACAAACCCACAGCATTTTTTGAAGAATATTGTTGAAAATATTGTTTATAATTTGAAATGGTGTAAATAATGAAAGCATGAGTTCCGCATTAATCTACTAGTTACACTGTTCAACTGAGAGCATGGGCTCCCTTGTTTGATTAAGTCAAATTTTCAATAATAGGCCTATTAAAGTTGGCAAATGGGGGAATGAGAGAAACCACCTGTTATACTGAATGACTAACTGGTGAGTCCTAGTAAACATGAGAATCGATCAACATTCCGAGGTAAATTTTATTTTATTTTAATATGAAATACTTATAAGCATAGGTGCCGCTTGGATGGATTATTTAATTACAAACAAACTTTATATTAGAATAATAAAAATAATATTGGTATATAAATTACACAAATTGACCTAACCCCAAAGTAAGCAATTTATTTGCTAATTATGTGGGTGTTACTCAATGATATAAATACATAGAAATACATATATAAACACTCAAATATGTTTATTAAACACCCAAACCCAGAAATTCAAACCCTATGCTCAATATATGAATGCATGACCCTGTGGGTAATCAAACCCGAGCCCCAATGATTGCGTAGCCAGGGTTGTTAACTATTTTAATAACAGAGCGGTCACCAATGGCTTCACTCACATTAAATAAAAACTTAAATTTAACCACAAATAAGTCGTGTTGTAAGAGTGTGTACTTTTATGTTACTGAATGTATGTACATATATAGATACGTAAATTACTATAATCCCTTGAGAAGATCGGTTCCGATTTCATTAATTTTGTGATACATTAAAAAAAATTGAATACTTTTGGTCACTTTTAATATACATTTAATTTACGTACGATGGTCCTGTATCATATTCTGAAGTATTAATTATTTAAGTAATTAAGTATTAGTACTTAATCGCAGTTTAATGAAAATTATACGTTATCAATCAGTTGTGAATAACAATCTATTACTACACGTAAAACGCGTTCACTATGGCTCCACCTTAACTTTTGCCAAATTAATGAAAAATAGAGACATTGCGGTTTTTGTGTCATTATGTATGTCGCAGAAGAAAATCCGCAATGAATACACAATTTTTAGGCCTAGTGCGGGCCTTAGTGTGACGCATGGTCGACGTATATGATTAGGGAAATATATGGATGTGTGTGTTCAATTTTAAATTCCCACGGTCGGGGACTAGCCTCTTAAATTGATTTTAGCTTATAGTTTTATGCTTGTAACATAACAATGGCAGAGTTGGAAAATGTGTTAAACTCATTACATTGAACAAAGTGGAATATGACAAATCATATAACATCTGTGGTTCTCATCATAATATCTTAGACTTAGAATATAATATTTACAGTAGGTTAATGTCCAGCCCGAATCGCCATTTGTGAATTGAATTACTAGCGACTGGCAACAGACGTCATGCAAACTACATTTTACTTTCTGTATTATTTCGAACTTAAACGACCTTTTATAATATTATGTGATCGAAACCCGCACTTTAGTTACGCTTTTCGTGACCTAAATAGTTCTTTTTTAAAGCCGAAAAGCGTGGTTAAAGTGCGAGTTTGTGTCGCACAAGCTATAAAACGGCAACGGGGCAAACGGACAGGAGGCTCACCTATGGTAAGTTTGATTGAATTTGCCTATTACTGCACCAAGTGAAGTTCGTTAACTTCACGCTTTGCGATATTAGGAAACTTGAGTCACACGTATTGTAATGTACTATTAAATAATAATATTTTTTACTACTTACCAGCCTCTCTTTTCAAAGACTAACATAATAGGGCTACATTACCCGTCAAACCGAGAAATGACAATAACAAGCATTGGCGCTATTAAGGCAGGAATAATCAAATCGGTGGTACCAAATTCGGGTGACACGCGGACGGTGCCAAATTTCGATACGGTACGTAGGTAATTAAGGTTCGGCACGGTACGGTAGTTATGATGCTTGTGATATTTTACGAACTGCCTGACAGAATGGCAGATGGTTTTTTCTTCAAATGGAGCCCCTTCCAACACATTAACACTTGGATTGTAAGTTACATCTTCAACACATTCATTACACTCACATACGAACGCAAACACATACTATGCGTTCCAACTGAGAATAGGACTGTCAGGATGACATATTGCTCCGCATTTTGCAAAAACTTCATAAGTGATGAGTAAGGTGTGCCAAAAAATTGTAATAAAGAAATACTTTAAAAAATATATTTTCATTCTAATTGGTATATTTTTTATTTAGATTCCTATCAGATCATGTTACCGTGTATTAAAATAAGGTGCAAAATAACTAACACGACTTTTATATATACATATATTTAGATGAACGGCTAGACTATTTTACTGTTTTTTTATTCATGTATATTATATTTTAATACTTTTTAGCCTATTCTGGGGAAATACAACGCAAACCCACAAAAATCGCAACAAAATTGGCCCCGTCGTTTTGACTTATAAGTGGTGTATCTAAATAACACGACTTTTTTTATATAATATATAAATGAACAGCTTGACTGATGTTTTTTATTGATAAAAATATGATCGCCTCTGTGGTCTAACGCAAGGAACGCAAGAAACGTGTCAAACGCAAGGAAGTTGCATTCTACCCGGAATGTTCACGCGCTCCAAATCGTTCCGAAGAGTACCACGACGACGAGTGGGTGGAGTGTGTCTCTTTCTACTAAATAAAGCGCCAATTGCCATATATAAGTGCGGCCATGAGTAATTTGCAAATTACGCAATAATTAAAATAAGCACATTTTAGAACTCGCTGTGTTAATTACAATACATTTCAAGCAAATGTATTTATCGACGTGTATGAATAAAAGGATTTAACGATTACCGAATATATAAAAATCTACCATCAGATAGTTTATTTACACTGGCATTTGCAAGAAAGGGACAGCATCCACTCTTGTCGTTGTCTTGCTCAGAACGTTTTTCCCCCTCTGTTGTGTAAGAAACAAATTTAACTTTATTAGTAACGAAATAAAGTGCATTTTTATTTTTCAAATATTGCTTCGTTATAATTCCCGTTATCGTTTCCTTGGTCCAACGTTAGGTTTCAAAGTATCTTCATACCAAACTTCACCCAAATCTGTTCTGAGGTTTAAAAGATAGACAGTTCCGGGGTTTTACCCGCATAGTTCCCGTTTCTTTGGGATTTCCGAGATAAAAACTATCCTGTGTCCTTTCTCGGATCTCAAACTGTCTTTGTACCAAATTTCATCCAAATCGGTTCAGTGGTTTAGGCGTGAAGAAGAGACAGACAGACAGAATTACTTTTGCATTTATAATATTACTGGGGATTGTACATACTCACAGACAGAGATGGTATCAAACAAACATTTGCTTCAAACTTCTAACGGGGAAGATAGAGTGACCCATGGCACTTAAATATATGAAAACACTTATATAAAGCATAGTTTTCGCTCACAGAAATCTGTTTTTCAATTTTTGAGCACCTACAATCTACATCAACAAAAAGTGTTTCTTTGTGTTGTAATTTGTATCAAAAGATTGATTGCGACAGAATAAAATAAGGTATAGGTAATACTAACCAGCGCCAAATATCACAACTCTACCACTTAGTAGTCGAGATGATAGCGTAAGGTTTTGCCAATTGTTCGCCTTGTATATATTGCCTGGCAGAAGGACAGATAGAATGCAGGCCCATTTTGAAGATGATTCTTCAAAACGAAAAAGAACGCAGGAACCTAATATTCGTATTACTTACACTTAATTCTACGAGAATAAGATCGCGTTTGTTATCAACTTCATACCACAAGTGTAAATTTAGTAATGTCAGCAAAAAAATTTGTTCAAAAAATATTGCTGATTTATTGAAGTATAAATAACGTTTTAATAATATTATTTTTAAGTAAGTAAGTATCTTCACGCCCGTATCCCCGAAGGGGTAGGCAGAGGTACAACAATGGCACTCACGATTAGCCGAAGATACTTGGTCCCACAAATGTGATAGGTGGCAAGCCTATCGCCAACCGGGCACTTTCCAATCCCGGGCTATTTTGTGTTTATCAGAAAACTGAACAACACTTTTTTTTTAAGTGCCCGACCCGGGAATCGAACCCGGGACCTCGTGTAGTCGACGCTAACGCTGGACCACTAGCCGCCGCCGCCGCCACTAACGCCGCCGGGACTATGTATCTATTAAACCACTGAACCGAACCGACTAACGCCGGGACTGTGTATCTATTAAACCACTGAACCGATTTGAGTGAAATTTATCGCGAAGGTAGTTTGAGACCCAAGGTAAGATATAAGGTAGTTGATATAGCGAGAAAGGCTGCTTTACAATATGAGATATATAATGTACATGATAGCATTCGATGACATGTTCAACAATTCACGGTCGAAGTGCGCGGGTCAACTAGTAGTGTATAATATAAGGTAAAGTATTGCGCAATACTTTTAATATAGAATAGATAGCAACCCTACATAAAGGTCTGTGAATAATATAAAAGGATGACTTGCTCGAAAAAGTCTCGAAAGTTAAGGTTTCATAAAATACTTAAATATAAACTTGAGTTATGACAGAAAATGAGATGTATCTTTTTACTTAGTTCATTTATTTTCTTTATAATGTAGAAAACATCGTAATAGGATTAAAAGTAAACGAACGGAATTAAGTCAAAGTGGAACATCATTAGGCAGGACTCTTGAAAATGAAACAAGTTTTCAAGAATTTAGGTTAAGCCTTAAGGCTTATAATTTCTAAGAAGGTATACTTTCTTAAAATTAATTGATTTCTTGTTAAGAAGGATTTCGGTTTTATGAGAGAAAAATACCTATCTTTGTACAAAAAACTAATAATCCATTTCAGTTTCGACTTCCATTTCGTTAAAATTTTTAACTTTTGCGAATTAATAACAAATATTATGATTAATTTTTATAAGCCACAAGTTGAATCGTTCACCCGCGAGTAAATTAACATGTCTTCGCATCGATATAATTTTAAATACAAACTTTTATTCCCTATTTCAAACCATTAGGGTTTTTTTTGGAAAAAATATCCCCGGGCCGTTTCAGTCTGTCCCAGTGTGTTCGATCCTTAAGACTTACTCTCCAAATATTCAATACATACCTTTCATCGTTTTTCATCATCACTTTCGGTGGTGAGAAGTCCTCTGAGATAGCTTCAGAACTGGCATCACCAAACAAGCTCCGTTTCTCCCGACTGGTTTGACCCGCTTCGGTTGAAGAATGTGTCGGTAGGGCTGCAAGTGTTAAATGATTAATTGTATATGTCTCATCATCGTTGTATTATTAAGTAGTAGAATGTACTTTTGTTTCTATAATGACTTCAGTCCGTTTTTTACTATCATGTTTTGGCTTGAATGGATATTTTATCATAAGGTAGATATTTTATACACCGTTGATGACCTTGTGGTATTAAGGCGAAGTTTGTTTTTGCCCACCAGGAAAACCGTCTACTTGTTTAGTATTTGATACTGTAAAAATATGTATGTAACATATGTAATAAAACATAAATTTTATTAAGCTTTGAAAGTGCATTTATTAAATAAATAAATTATTTCTTGCAAAAATCTAAAGGACTTGGTGTTTAATATTTTTTTCAATATATACAGGGTTACTTTTAAAGGTCCGACCAAATTTTAAAGTTAAGAACTAAATATGAATTGAAAGTGCGTTTTAATTATTATTGCAAAATTATTAGAAGATAATATAAAAATATTCGTTTAAAAATATCCCACTAAATTCATGAATATCGAATTCATCGAGACTTATGTATGAACTCTACAGCCAGTTAGGTAAGTCGACCTAAACCTTGAAGGGGGTAATAAGGTCTCTCTGATTCTCATTCCAAATAAATAATAATTAAAAAATACCCTTAAATTTTAACCTAATTATTCAATAAATTCATAATTAATACGTACCAACACGTCCACGCAAGTAACGCACATATCGATAGATAGATAAATAGTTAGTTACATAAATAGGCAGTAATAGGCAGTATTTACGTAACTACCTATTTATCAATATGCGCATTACTTGCGCGAACGGGTTGGTGCGTATGAATTATGAATTTATTGGATAATTAGGTTAAAATTTAAAGTTATGTTTTTTTATTTATTTGTAACGAGAATCAGATACCTTATAACCCCCTTCAAGGTTTAGGTCGACTTACCTAACAGGCAGTATAATGCTGTCAGTGGGTCATTTTACATTCACATATAAATATAATTATCTAACTAATGCTACTCGTATGAGTTCATTTTTGCCGAGCACTTTTAACTTGGTTGAACGCACTAAAATATTTAATTTAGTTCGAATTTTGCGTAATTGAAATGATATCCATGCGTTTTATTTTTTGTGTCGGATAAAAATTAAATTTTGTTTTATTTTTAAATGTTTTTTTTTATCGCATAAATCGAACATATTATCGATTCTGAACGGCTTCTGAAAATTTGGCCGGCTCGTAGTCTTTATATATTGAAAAAAATGTTCAACACCAAGTCCTTTAGATTTTTGCAAGAAATAATTTAATTATTTAATAAATGCACTTTCAAAAGCTTAATAAAATTAATGTTTTTGATAACACAGAAAACATGTTTTGTATCACTCTGAAATAGTTTCAATTAATCACCTACATGCAAAATTCTGAGGAAAATCAAAACAAATAAAAGGTTTTCACCAGGATTAAAGCTGGGAATCCGCTCGAGTTAGCTGCCGCAGACCATCAAATTACACTTAATGCGGTTCACCGCTATTTATTCTTCATTACTCAGTAAGGATCTCTCAATGAACGTTACTCTTGCAGCGCTTACATAAAAATATAGATTAAAAAAAACGCAATTGGTAATGTTTGAAAGAGCGGTAAATAGCGGTGGTGCTACATACGGCGGCGGTCGATTTTCTCCCACCTGTGAACCGCGACTCGGAAACGTGTAGTGTAGTTGCAGCATACAACTTTCATATTAAATTATTACGGGAGCGGTTGACCGCGACGGAAGAACCGCTGCGCTTATATTAAACGATAGATTAAAAAAATCGCTATCGTGTAGTTTGAAAGAGCAGTTCATAGCGGCGGTTTGACGCTACCTGCGGTGGTCGATTTTCTCCCGCCTGTGAACTGCGACGGGGAAACGTACAGTACATATGCAGCGTACAACTTTCATTTTAAGGCTGGTTTTACTTTCAAGCTGACTGCACGTTGACGGTCGGCGCTGATGTATTTCGCCTACGGCCGACAGCGCTGAGCGGTCAGCGCGACTCAAAAACGCTACCTATGACTACATACATATTGACCCATCAGTGCCGACCGTCAGCGTGCGGTCAGCGTGACACTAAAATCAGCCTAAATTGTAACGGGAGCGGTTTCACGCGGCGGTGAACCGCTCGTGTAGCTTCGGCCTAAGCACCAATTTTTTTTTAAATTTAAGTTCCTAACTTATAACGATGCTGGCCTGCATCACTTCGCTATCGTTCTGGTTATGGCAAGTAACAGAGTTGCTATGGTAACAAATTGAACGATGGAGATCTTAAATCTTATTAGTGATAGAGATGAGAAATTTCTACATTTACAAAATAATTCTAAAATCTTTATTTATTTGACATAAATTGACCTTAAAATTACCTATATTTTCTATTTCAGGATTCTCGTTCAACAGCCTTTTGATCTCCCTCAGATTTGAAGTCAATTCTTGCTTTACCACTGTATCCGTGAAATCTTCTGGTCTCAAGCGTATCATGTTCGTAGTGCCAATCTGTAACAATTAAATTTAATATTGTATATTCAAAGAATATGCTATCAGTTGCTATCAGTTTCATTTATTATACTATCAGTTTACTTCAACCACTAGCGTCATGCTTTAAGCCCCGTTTTCACTTTGATTAGTTCGAGTGCGAGTGTTTAATGCAAATGCTTAGTATTAAGCAAAAAATACGTGAATTTTCCCCGTGTTGGTCCCGGGCTCCTTTAAAGAATAGGCCAATTGCCGTCCTGCCAGGCTGGTCGTAAAAGGCGACTGAATGGCTATTTGCGTCACTACCATCGTGACTACTAGATGGTAGAGTTCTGCATCGGCTCGACCGGGTCTGGTACCACGGTCGCTAATTCGGCAGGAATAGGTACGCCTTACCTATTCCTGCCGCAATAGCGACCGTGCTTGTCGCTGTCGTGTTCCGGTTTGGAGGGTAAGGTAGCCGGTAAACTTATGCATGTGGCATTAGACCTCGCCACAAGATAGCAATGCACCATCTGAGAGCACCACATGAGACCCATCTGCTTGTTTGCTATCTTATGATACAAAAAAAGACAGCCATTGATCTACGCAGATTACTAATCACTGCGAGTGATTAGTAATCTGCGTAGTAAAAGTGAATAGATGCTGATTACTAATTACTCGCACTGCACAACGACTGTCTTCACTTTTTTTTTCTTAATACTAAGCACCTGCATTAAACAATCGCACTCGCACTAATCAAAGTGAAAACGGGGCTTTACTGTGATTAACAACTAATGAAGAAGTGGTAGGAATTTTATTGGAGTTGTGTAGATTTTTCGGTAATCAAGTTGTTTATTTACACAAATTCCCCAGTAATACAAAACTTGTCACAAATCGGTCTCAATATGGCGTGACTGTATATAAATTAGCATCTTCTATACTATGCATTTGCTTGCCTTGCGAATTTGTTGAGATCTAATCATTTTGTACTAAAAGATTGCACAGCATGAAAACGCTAAGACGACAAATATAGTACCTATTGACAAAGTTTTCGGGAAGAAAAGATAAGTAAACCCGGGCAAAGATATTGCAGTGCTTTACCTTACTCTGTTTCCTTTTGCTAATAAGCCCAACACAGGTTACTCAACTATTTAAGATTTAATTCATAAAATCGTTTATTTCGCTAAAACATTGTTGGTCCAGTTTACAATTTACTGCAATATTTTTTGATGCATAAAATACTTGTAATTAAACGTTTATACAAATAAGCTAACAAAAACCTATAAACTTAATATTAAGTTCACAAAATGTATGTTTTCTGCACAATTTTCAATATTTAAAATTCTAAATCTTTTTTTTCTTTTTCCATAAAATTTTAAACTAAGGTGTTCTAGTATCATTTTTAAAAATATAAATGAATCAAAAACACGTCAAAAGAAATATAGGACTTACTGGTAAAGCTCGACGGACTGGCCGGGGCCAGTCCGCCCGATCATGAGCGGTCTGGTCAATATAAGTGGGACGAAACGTCGAGCTCTACAAGTTCTATATATAATATGTACGCGTTTTAAAAATCCACTGATATTTTGACTAATGGACACGGTTAGACCACGCCGACCGTATAAATTGAAGTTTACGGTTCTGTACTTAGGAAGAGTTCTTTAAGCCAGCAATCATAATGTCTGAATTTTGTGCAGTAGTGTCTATAGGCTCTCGTCAGTCATATGATATATATGATAAATCTGTGTAACTTATTTTTACCTTTTCTCTCCTTCGGTCGTAATCAGGGTACCAGTCGCCACTTTCAGCGTCGTCGTCGTCAGGGTAAACCATGTCTTCGTCATCAGATGCCTGGCTGCTATCGTCTTCTAGAACCGTTAGGCCATCTAGCTTCTCTATTGATTCTGAGTTGTCTTTATCTTTGGTCACATCTTTGAAATCGTTGATCAAGTTGCCTTGGTCTTCATCAGCGTATATCTGGAGCAAAAGTATTTTTATTAGGATTAACCATATTAGTATGATTTAATTTTTTAAGCGATATTATGATAAACATTATAATTTATAAATTAATATCGTCACATTTGATACACACGCCGTTTATGTCCAGAATTAACATATTGATTACTTTTTACCTATACCAAAAAAATTGGATCATTCATATAAGATTTACTAAATCGGGCTGCCTGGCAGGGCTAAGCTAGTAGTGAATAAAAGCCTGTTCATAAGTTATATTGTTCAACCGACTTGCCAAAAGGAGGAGGTTATCAATTCGACTGTATGCTTTTATGTTTATTACCTCAGAACTTGATCATCTATAAACCGATTTTGAAAATTATTTTTTATATATATTTTTTTAATTTATTACCATTTAAACATGTTAATTATTACACAAAGAATTACAAAGAGCACCGAGAAACCACAAAGGTTTATATTGATGCAATGATGATGTATTTTTTCCTATCAATACATTATTTTAGATACGCAGTATCTACACTCTATTATAAATACCCATTACCACACGCTATGAGAGGTATACTTCCCGTATAGTCATTATAATTTGATGAAGATCTGAGTGCTAAGTGTGAGTTTTTCTTTTCGCATTCGATCGTGAGCGCGTTTGGAGTTTAGGTACTAGGAATTTGTATGTGATTTGTACAGCGCCACCTAGTGGTAAACGTGAGAAACCAGTTTACCACTAGGTGGCGCTGTACAAATTACATACAAATTCCTAATAAACTCGAAACGCGCTCACGATCGAATGCGAAAAGAAAAACTCACACTTAATACTCTGATGCACAATTCCGGAGATACAGGGAATGAGATGTCAGTTGCTTCAGTTTTACTGCGTTAAAAAATTATTATACTGATACTTCTGGCTGGCCCGAATCAAAAGTCCTCATTTAAAAAAATCTGACTTATAATAGCTGACATAAAAGCTGACTGACTTATAGCCAGGCATTTCTTAAAAGACAGTTGAAGGTCACGTCTACCATTGGGACTATTAACTAAATAGTAGATATTAGTAACGTTTTGCTCCGTCTTGGTACCAGCGCTTCATATATTCATGCCGCAATCGCGTTTGTAGGATAAGGTTTTAGCCCATGTCGGTTCCGGGCTCCTTTGAAGAATAGGCCAACTGCCGTTTTGCCAGGCAGGTCGTAAAAGGCCGATTGGCTATACGAGTCAATACCATCGTGGCTACTAAGTGGTAGAGTTCTGCATTGTCTCGCCCGAGTCTGGTATCACCGCCTTCCCTATTCCTGCAGCAATAGCGTCAGTGTTTGTCACTGTCGTGTTCCAGTTTGGAGGGTAAGGTAGCCGGTAAACTTATGCACGTGGCATTAGACCTCGCCATAAGACAGCAACGCACCCTTAACATTTTTGGCGTCTATAGGCTATGGTTGACTCTTTCCGTTTGTTACCGTCGTGTACCGGTTGGGTGGTAAGATAGTCGGTGAACTTATGCATGAGGCATTAAGACCCCGCAACAAGGATGGCAAGGCGCCATAACATCTTTGGCGTCTATAGGCGATGGTTGGCTCTTACCGTCAGGAAACCCATCTGCTTGTTTTGCTAACTTATAATATAAAAATATAAAAATGTAGGTATGCAATAAATTAACGCATGTGGCATTACAGCCTTGTGACACGTTTACAGTATACCAGCTCGCCATGAAAATCTTTGGTATTTCCAGGAGTTGGTTAAGCGAACAACCCGCTTATATGCTATCCTATACTATATAAAAATATTCTCGTAAAAGAAATTTATTTTAAGAAAGCAGCTGAGACAGTATTTTACAGAATCCGGTATCAACATCACACGCCTATATATCCACGTCAGTATTGATAGATTCAGCTTCAGAGGTAATCAATCTTGTTATAGAATCAGAAGCTGCAACGTATTATGAAGAAGTATTTTTTAGAACAAATCAGATAAGTTGTTTTGGCTACCTTAAAAATTTTTTGGAAATAATACAAAAAATTGTTATAATGAAGGCGGAACATTAATTTGTTTTTTCAGTAAAATTGCTTTAATAATAGATATAACGTGAAGATTTGTTTTTAGCTAATTTATGTTGTTGACTGAAGTACTTACTATATTCGAAAAACATACGTTTCGTATGCAAAATTACATAAACCAACGCCGCGGAATCATACTTAGACAAAATAAATATGATTGGCACGCAGAAAAACTACAACAACCGGCTTCGAATTTTCTGTATCTGGTAGTACTGAATCAGATCTTTACTAAAATTATATGGAACCAAAATAGGGAGTATACTTTCTCAGCAAAAAAATATTGGTAAATCCGTCTATTTATCATTAACGGAGAGAGACGGGAGAATCCCTGAACGTTCATGAAAAAAAAAAACATATAAACATTGAGAACCTCCTCTATTTTGGGAATCAGTTGAAACAAGTAACTTGAGTACTCAAATTGTTATCTAAACGTAACTGGAAAAGTTCCGTAACGTCTCGCCCGGATATTTGGGTACCACAGCCTTATCTGCCGCAATAGCGTCAATGCTTGTCATTGCCGAATTCCGGTTTGGAGGGCAACGCAGCCGCTAGACATTTGCGTGTGGCATTGCCATCCCGACACACGAAAAGCAACGCATTAACATTTTTCGTATCTATCTACGGTGGTTTCTTTTTCATCAGGAGAGCAATCTGCTGGTTTGCTATCTTATGATATAAAAAAGTATAAAACAAAAAGATACATATCTTCAAAAATACACAATTGTGTCTTAGACTACGGGATATTCTTATCCTTATTCTTAACATAGTATTTCATACACCCTGTGCTTTAAACGTGACACTTATTAAAGACCTTACCGAGCAGAAATGCTCTGACCAACAGCTCTGACCATCAGTGAAATCAGCAGAAGTTTTGAAAAAATGGACAGATAGATGGGTATCAATTTTTCTGGACGGTTATTTTACAATTCATTTCCATTTATTTTCTTAAACTTCATTTATATTAACACAGATATAACAAACCACTGAAGCACTTAGCTGCCGCATGCCAAGATAAAAATACAATCAAACATTTTATTTCCACGGGATTTATCTAGTAATATGAGAAAAAAATCGTTACATTTTTGATAAGAATATGAAATGTTCGTTTCTTTTGTACATTTACTGAATTTAAGTCTCCTTTCCCCCATGTTGTTCAAGCCCCTTTTTGAAGAATAGATCAAACGCCTTACTGCTAGACATTTCGTAAAATCCGAGAGAATGCTTAATATGTGTCACTATGATCGTGCCTATTAACTAGGTGACAGAGGTCTCCATGGTCTCGACGGACTTTGGTACGTACTTATTTATGCCGCAATAGTGCCGGTGCTTGTAGCTGTCGTGTACCAGTTTCGAAGGTAAGGTAGCAAGTAAACTAAAACATGTGGCATTCCAACTCCGGCACTCTTATAGTAACGCTACATTTAACACCTTTAGTGTCTAAAGACGACGGTTATCTCCTTCCGTCAGGAGAACTATCTGCCTGTTTGCTATCCTATAAATAATAATGTCAAACTCTGTGAAAATAGTACGTGTTTTCTTTTGGTAATAAACTATACTTTACAAAACGCTGTGTGCTTTTTACATTATATCGAACATCGAGCGAAAAGCTGCTGAAAAAAACAATTCGTCATACTAGTTCCTAAATTTTAAACTTTTTAATATAATTTTTATTATTTGCTTTAATAATTGCTACAACAGTACAAATTCTGCAATAATAGGCGTGTTTCCAGTAGGAATGAATTGGATATATTGTAGTTTTTAAACATTGACATGTTATTACTATGGCCATCGGGTCTTATACTAAAATGGTGATAAAAATATCCCAGTCACACATCACAAGAACAGATATGTTAACAAGGTAATTTAAACACAAAAACTACACTAAATAATTAAATCAAAGTTTAATTTAAACTAAAGCGGAATTGTAGCTCTTTTTGCGTTTTGTAGCTCATTTGCCTCGGACATTTTTTAGCGCGGACCCGACGACCATTTAGTAATATGTCAATGATTTTAAGCGATAAATATTAAAAATAGTTTTAGGATATATTTTCGGCAAAAATAGACATTAAGTTATGTGACAGTAAATGTGTGAATCTGGAAGTGTTACGTGACACTGTGGTAATATCATGGAACCATTTTTGACATTTTCCTAGAAATCACAGAGTATGTAGTATATGTATGAGCAAGACGTGACGTTATTTAGACGCCATGACAGTTTTGAGCGTTTATGAGCGGAAAATTTAAATTTTAAAATTCGTTTTTATTTTAAATGAACGATATTTCAAAATCAATAATGTTTTGGTAATACGTAATAAAGTAAAACTAAATAGTTTTTAGAATTTAGTTATTACAAGCGTCTTTTATTATGGTTCAAAATATATAGATGGCCAGATGAAATTACTTTCCTAGCTCGGCTTTCTCGGGCAGCTATGACTGTAAAAGAAAGAGGTTCAGACATTTTTACCCCGTGTTGGTCCCGGGCTCCTTTGAAGAATAGGTCAACTGTCGTTCGGCTTGGCAGGTCGTAAAAGGCGACCAATTGGCTATGCGAGTCACTACCATCGTGGCTAGTAGGTGGTAGAGTTCTGCATTGTCTCGCCCAGGTCTGATACCACCGCCTTACCTCTTCCTGCCGCAATAGCGTCAGTGCTTCACTGCCGTGCTCCGGTTTGGAGGGTAATGTAGTCGCTAAACTCTCTCTCTTTATGGCGGGATGGTAATGAGGTATTACCATCCCGCTATACAGATAGCAACGCACCATTATCATCGCTGGTGTCTATAGCAGATAGTTTCTCTCTTAGTCAGGAGAGCCATCTGCTTGTTTGTTATTCTATGATATTAAGAGAGTTAATCTTTAAGATAAGATATTTTATACGGCCAACATTTATTTCAATTTATTTTAACAATAAAAAGTTATTTCAGTTTAAGTTTGAAATTAATGGGCAGCTAATTTAGCCTCCGGGTAATAAATGGACAGCTCTGCGTTATAACGTAGCAAAGCATCAGGGCATAAAACACTTAGCACGGAAATATAACATTAATTCAGTTCTTTTGATCGTCTCCGCTGAGATTCAGGTTGAGTTGAAAAATAATGTGCTTACTAGCTGCGCCTCGTCATCCTTTGCATTATATATTTTAGTAAACCACCATTCGTCGAATTTCGACCACGGACTAAGCAAAAAATCTCTTGTAAGTTTGAGAACATACTAAATCCGTAAAGAAAATATTAAACATGTGTGTATACTATTTTATTGATTCAGGCGCTACTTTGCGGCAATCCATTATTAAAAAGGTGAAATCAATTAAATTTGCTATTATCCGCGAACTGTTCTATGTATCCTCCGCGATGGTACCGAAAAGAAAGACGTCGGGTTAATAAATGGATAGGACTCACCGATGGTCCGGACAAAAAGAAGACTCCAGCGTGTGACCCCAGATTGCGTACATAAATTGTGTGCTTTTGTGATTGGTGCCGGCGTGCGACGTGGGTGTGAAGTGTGGTGGATGTGGGTGGATAATTGTGCCGATGGGGTCTTCTTTTTGTCCGGACCACCGGTGAGTCTTATCCATTTATCAAACCGACGCGACGTCTTTTTTTTCGGTACAATCGCGGAGGATAAATAGAACAGTTCGCGGATAATAGCAAATTTAATTGATTTCACCTTTTTAATATGTGTATTGTGTCACATGAACGTAGTGCGTAATGTTATATTTCTTTAATTCAAGTTTTTGCAGTCCTCCGGAAGCTGAACTTTAACAGTGCCATTTATAACTTCACAGTTCACGTAATTTGCTTAAAAAGGGTTATAAAGTTTTTTGCTTCACGTATTAATATATAAATTATCTTGGTGTGAATACTACGAGAACTAAGGGTCTATTTATTTTATTTCATAGGATAATAAACAAATGGTTCGACTTATTGAAAGAGATGACCATCGTCTGTACACACTAAATAATATGTTAATGGTGCGTAGCTACCCGTGCGGCAAAGGTTGGAATATCACGTGCATAAGTTACCGGCTACCTTACTCTCTAAAATAAAACACGACAGCGCACAGCATTGACGGTATTACAGTGGGAATATGTAAGACGGTTGTACCAAAACCCGGGCGAAATGTTACAGAACTCTACCACCTTAGTCACGATGGTAGTGACACGTACAGCCGATCGTTCGCCTTCGCTATCCTTCAAAGGAGCTCGGACCATAAGGGCAAAAGTAGGCCTTTTTTGAAGAACAGATCAACTGTCTTACATCAACACAGATAATTTTCCGGAATGAGTAGTAGCTTATGTTCTATTCAATTCTATAATCTAATTCCGTTTAACAGTTTTGGCGGAGATGTGGAACAAACATTCATGCGCTTTAATTGTAAATAATGTATTTTGCAGTCTTTTTTATTTTTTTATCTTACTGATAAAATCGTCTCTGTGGTCTAGTGGTCCAACGTTGGCGTTGACCACATGAGGTCCCGAGTTCGATGCCCGGGTCGGGCACATAAAACAAGTGTTTTTTCAGTTTTCTGATAAACACAAAGTTGCCCGGGATTGCAAAGTGCCCGGTTGGCGATATTGGAAAGTGCCCGGTGGGACCAAGTATCTTCGTCTAATCGTGGGTGCACTTGTTGTACCTCTGCCTACCGCTTCGGCGATACGGGCGTGAAGATACGTACTGATAATAATATTTTGCTAAAAATGTGGCAGATGTTTATTTATACATGTTTAGGCTTTATAAGTTATACTGTAGACTGAACAGCTTGGTTTATTTGCCAGTCACAGAAAAAGAATACATTAAATTTCATGAATAATATTACTAACTTATTTATTGTTCCTGAGGTAGACTAGGCTTTCCGCCCTAGCTTTTTAAGTGCTGTCGTCATTATGTAGGCTAAAATACGAGTATAATGTATCTTTGTAGTCTTTCTATTTTTTATCTTAGATAATCATAAAGTTATAGTAAACAAAATAAATAAACATCTGCTACATATTTAGCAAAACTATGCTAAATATGTAGCAGATGTTTATTTATTTATGTATGTCACATAAAAATATATTAAATGTCATGAATAAATTATCAAACTTATTTATTTATTCCTGAGGGAGACTATGCTATCCGTTCTAGTTTTTTAAGTGACGACGTCATTATGTAGGCTGAGTAGTCGCTATTCAATCTACATAATGACGTTATCTCTTAAAAAGTTTAAAAGTTATGAATAGAAATTGCTGTATATTAATTAAAACTAATAATAAAAAATATAAAATAGCTTAATATTAAGGATCGAACACACTGGGATGGGTCGCAACGAGCCGGGACAAATCGCCTCGCAACGTTAATTATAACATTAGATTAGAACGAGTCGCAACAGGGCGGGTCGGACCACATTGCAATACAACGCATTTCTAAATTTCTTACTAAATGTTATAGTTGTTTGTTGATCATTATAATGTGAATCTTGCAAATCACATAGCTCTTTGTAGCTTTGAACTAAAATTATTAATCGTTCTTATCCATTAATACTCAAAACAAAGAGAAACATATGCATTCCGCTCGCCACAGCACACTAGCCAGTTGGCCACGGCCCACGGGGACAACGAGGCGGCCCCCTGTGTAAAATGTATGAAAGCAATCTAGACGGATTTTTGCGATATGGCCTGGCTCATTATCGCCCGGCCCGTTAGGTCATTTAAAACAGCTTTTTATTAAAGTGATAATAAGTCTGTACCCGTTTTGATAATAGACCACCTGTCATTCTGCCAGGAAGTATGTAAAAGGCGAACAATTGGACATACGAGTCACTACCATAGTGACTACTCGGTCCGGCAGCGGTCCAGGGGCCTAATTTACGCAATCAAAAGGAAACCGAGTCGAAGCGCTTAAGACTCTTACACATTTTCTTACATATTTTGCCGCCTAGTAGCACGTCTCGACGTTCTATCCTATTTAGGTGTGTGAGAGTCCTAAGCGCATTGATTCAAGTGAGTTTCATTACGTGAGTTGGAGGAGGCAGGTCTGTTACCACAGTCTTACATGTTCCCGCCGCAATAACGTCTTGCGTGTCACTGTCGTGTTCCAGTTTGGAGGGTAAGGTAGCCGGTAAGCTTATGCATTTTGCATTATCCCGCCATGCCGATAGCAACGTCCCATTAACATCTTTGGTGCTTATAGGCGATGAATGAATAAATGATTACACTTTATTGCGCACCAAAACTTTAATAAATTATAATAATAATAGTACAACTTATACACAAAGGTACACAAAGGCGGTCTTATCGCTAAAGAGCGATCTCTGCCAGACAACCTCAGGGTACAGGAGATATAATTATTTATTTATTTAGGTAGTGGTGCCATAAAATACAACAAACTAAGTTCCGGAAACTAATCTATATTAATTAATTATAATATTATAAATGCGAAAGTTTGGATGTGTGGATGGATGTTTGGATGGATGTTTGTTACTCAATCACGCAAAAACTACCGAACGGATTCGAATGAAATTTGGCACAAAGGTAGATGATGACCTGGAATAGCACATAGGCTACATTTTATCCCGGAAAAACTAGGTGATCCCGCGGGATTCGCCAAAAACTTATATAATGCAGCGGGCTGCACGCTGCAGCTAGTCATATATAATTCATAACAGGCAGATAATATATATGTATGGCGATGGTTGGTCCTTTCCATCATAAGAGCAATCTGTTTGTTCGCCATCAAATTTTTTTATAACATAAGATAGCAAACAAACAGATGGGTCTCCTGATGGAAAGAGTCAACCATCGCCTATAGACACCAAAGATGTTACTGGAGCGTTACTATCTTGTGGAGAAGTCTAATGCCACATGCAGAAGTTTACCGGCTACCTTACTCTCCAAACCGGAACACGACAGTGACAAACACTGACGCTATTGCGGCAGGAATAATAATCCAATGATATAAAAATACATATTTGACAGGTTAAAAATCAACGTTAAATTAATCAATATTTAATTTGAAATCATTCATCAAATAAAGTTAAAATAAAAAACGGGATAAACTTTGTACATTGTTTTAATATTAAACAGGATTTTCGTTATCTCATAAAAATAAGATTAACGCTTAAATCCCGTTGTGTTTTTGACACACATGTTTGACACACATTTGACAAACATGTTTGTTTTGACATGAAACTGTAGCATTCTTGTAACAAATTACACAAAGTAAAGAGCATTATTTATAAACACTTGAAGAACATTCCAATTTTCTGCTTGTCCTTTTTATTTTCAATATTATCAATATTAGGAAGATTTACATTTGAAAGCCTGACAGAAGATCATATCTAAGCATAAAATTTAAATGCAGTTTGTACAAACGAAATTGACAACTGGCGGGCTCGTTGTTCTAACGGTAAGCTTATTCGACTTTGATTGTACGGTTCCGGTGTAGACGTTAGGGAGGGTAATAATCATGGGGTTCTTTCTATCCTGAAAAATGTCAATTGCAGTTTGGAGTTTGAAGGTTGAGTGTTAACCTTCCACCGTGCCTCAGAAAAACACTAATGGCTGTTGGGCCCAGTTATGGCTAATAAAGAGCGATAATCTTAAAATTTTGATAAATGCGGCGATGGTTTTTTTTTTCAATCTCTCCGGCTGAACGAAAGGAGAAACAGGAGCATGGTCGTTTCATTTACTCTGCCAATTCTGTAGCTGGCGTGATTATATTTATATTACACACATACCTACATGATGATTTCTCTACAGGGTGAGCAGAGAGCATTGAGTGCAATACCTCACGATTTAAACGGACAAATGGGAATTCATACGGAAACGATAGATTTATCAATACTTCTGAGGCTTTTACATTATTTTTTCCAAATCGTCAGTATATTTAGCTATTCTATTTATGCAACCTTTCTTCCTTAAAATATTGGAAAATATGTTTTCCCGTTTACAGATGCTTATCGTCTGGTTGTTAAGAGGATTATATATTGCTTGCTGTATATGCGAAACATAGGTTTGCGGTTCTATAGCTATTTTTGTTTAGATTATATAAAATTACCTTAAAAAACAATTGCTTGTGGCATGGCAAATTCATGAAAAATATTTATGTAATATAATTTTATTGCTTCACTGATATAATTTTAAAGTGCAATAATTAAATAAAATAACGAAGAGACGCAATAAGAACGGACTATTCCGGCTGTTAGAATATTAAATGTTCGCTTTATCAACACTTTAAATGATAAAATAAATTAATATCATGTTCAATCCTAGAATTGGATTTGTTGTTACTTTTTTAAACTAGATATTAAATGAAAAAAGTATAAAAGTATACACAGATATTATTGATGATGGCAACCTTACTACTTATTGTTCAATAATTACTAGGTGGGGTAGAGTTCCGTAACGTCTCGCCTGCGTATTTGGTACTACCGCCTTGTCGACTCGGTGGTCTAGTAGTCCGGTCTCGTTATTGACAACCTACATGAGATCCTCGGTTCTAAAATGTGTTTAAAAAAAAGAATTTTTTGTGCTACGTGATAAAGTTACCAGAATAAATAAACTGTTCTAATCCATAACTATTCGAAAACGTCACTAAATGAACAATAAACATACTGCAAAATCAATGTAACAATAGCATATGCACAATAAAGTATCTTCAACAGTTTATCGCAGACACAGAAAGCTTTACAAAACCTGGAAATTAAGAATTAAAACAGATATGATGAAAAGGATGCTTCCATTTTTTCAAATGTTTACCATCTACAATGGAACATGACAGCGGAAAACACCATAATTTGATATTAAGGCAACGGTCGCCATGATTGTAAAGTTAGTCATCGCAGGTAGTGTGAAGGTTAGCATTTGCTCATATCTTATGCAGCTACATAATAGAGAGACAGTATATTATTATACGCTTGGATGGATTATGGATAAAAAATTAAAAATCATATTCAAATATCGGTGGTGGCTAACTGCAGTGTACAATTAGCTTAACAAAGGCAAACAAATAATAAATCCATCGAAAATTTAATATAAACAATTGAAGCGTGAATTTTATGCGCTGGCGTCGTCTCAACATCGGTGTATAAACAAGGAGGGTGTCACGATTCTTTGTTTTTTAGGGCACACCATTCGGGATCATTGAACCTGTATCAAAACATCCATCTGTTCACCCGAATACATAATTAATTTCGCGTCAACATGCTTTACTTAAACGTTTCCATATCTTGATATTGTTTACACATAAATGTACTGTGGACGATGGATTCGTGGTAAGCGGAAGCTCTTGCATGTAAACATGTTGCAGAATTTATAAGTGTAAAGTTTAATAGTGTCTTGGCCACATTATCGCCTTATAGCTTCGTGTCGGTCCGGCGGGGTGATCACGTAACTCGCAATGCGAAAGTATCGTGATTGTTTAGTTATTGCAAGACACATAACAAATAGCCTTGTACATTAGTGGTAGTCGTTGCCGCTTGATTAGTTTTGATGCTGTGACATTGCAAAAAGTGCATCTAGTGTCCAGCAAGCAATTGGCGACGTTTTTGATGATTTTTTCATTACGTTTAAAAGTCATCGCTGATCGTTGGCGAATTGCAAACGTTAGATGATACGCCTACGGGTTCCTTTTGAAGAATATACGATCTGCTTATTGCCAGTTGCTTCGTAAAACGCGAACGATTGACGCTATCGTCGTGATTACTCAGTGGTAGAGTCCTACATTGTTTCGCCCGGGTTTTTGGTACCACCGTCTTACCTATTTCTGCCGTAATAGCGTCACTGCTTGTTATTGTTGTGTTGCAGTTTGAAGGATAGGCGGTAAATTTAAGCTTAGCCCCGTACATGTCTTGGCCACTTTTTACGGCTGCAACTTGCTAGATGCTAGCTATTATAAAACCACCCCGTTGGTCGAGTGGTTAACGAACCTAACTACGAGTCGAAGGGGCTCGGGTTCGATTCCCGACAGGTACAAACATGAGTGTGATGAGCATAGATGTTTGAATTTCTGAGTTTGGGTGTATATTACGTATGTAACACTATTTACATATGTATTCCTATGTATTAGTATTATTAACAAACACCCATAACACAAGCAAATAATTTGCTTACTTTGGGGTTAGATCAATTCGTGCAATTTGTCCAGCAATATTTATTTATTTAGTTAGTTAAAAATAAAATTGCTTAAAATTATCAAACCCGGTTCTCTACAGGGTAGGCAGGGTAAACTGAATGTCTAAAACCCGTTTACCACAGTTCCCTGGTTTGTCAGTTGACGACATGCTTATCGCCAAATTTTACCGACCTCATAACGACTATCAACTATTTTACATCTAGCGATCATCGGGACCGACAACTTTAAGTGGTCATCCTAGATACGAGCGTAGTAATATATGACCCGTCAAACTCCGGGCTACTACTGAAATTTCGAAAAGACCTCAATACCATTTCTGCCCGAACCGGGAATTGAAATCGGGATCTCGTAATCTGAGATGAATAGGTTCACTCTAGATCATGAGGCAATCGCGTGAGTAAAGTGTTTTCCTTAGGTAGCCCTGAAGATGCCGTAAAAGGCGAACCGGTTGGCGATATTAATTAATCTTAAACTGATTTGTGAAACAGTACAAGTGTATTAACAAAATTACAAATTATAAAGTATTTTCATTAATTCAAAGGTAAAATATTAATAAGTTTTGTTTTATTAATTAGTAAAAGTGCCCTTTATATAAAGGTTGCCCGAATGCCGGCGTCCAAATGACTGGCGGGCAAACAGAAATTAAATGTTAATAATTTTTATGTTTTAAAACCTTTATAAAACATCAATTTCTTTATAGTCACGAGTCACTATTAACGTGGGTACTAGGTGATAGAGTTCTGCATTGTCTAGCCTGGTTCTGGTACCACCGCCTTACTTAGTCCGGCCGCAATAGCTTGTCATTTTCCTGTTCCGATTTGATGTAACCAAAAATTTACGGTTTTCGGATTTATTCCTTTACATGTTTATATTATATGATAGCAAACGAGTAGATGGGTCTCCTGATGGAAAGAGTCAACCATCGCCTATTGACACCAAAGGTGTTAATAGTGCGTTGCTATCTTGTGGCGAGGTCTAATGCCACATGCATACGTTAACCGACTACCTTACCCTCCAAACCGGAACACGACAGTGATAAGCACTGACGCTATTGCGGCAGGAATAGTTAAGGCGGTGGTATCAGGGCCGGGCGAGACAATGCAGAACTCTACCACCTAGTAGCCACGATGGTAGAGACTCGCGTAGCCAATCAGTCGCCTTTTATGACCTGCCTGGCGGAACGGCAGTTGGCCTATTCTATAAAGGAGCCCAAGACCAACACAGGGGGATAATACATGTGCTGTAAGACGTTAGTCCTTATCAAATTTAATAATTCTTGGTCCGAGAAGTACCCTATAGTCTTGGCTTCTCTTTTGAAATCGTAAAATATGCGGCATAAATGTTCATGTCTTTTGATTGCGTTGGCTTACAAGTTTGATTTGTCACAGTCTCACAGGTAAGAGATATTGTAGAGTATGGACCCGAGTATCTATATTAATATTATAAATGCGAAAGTTTGGATGTTTGGATATATGTTTGGATGGACGTTTGGATGGATATTTGTTACTCAATCACGCAAAAACTGCTGAACGAATTTGAATGAAACTTGGTAGATGATGATCTGGAATAGCACATAGACTATTTTTTATCCCAGAAAAATTAGGTGATCCCGCGGGATTCACCAAAAACTTACAATGCAGCAGGCTGCACGCTGCCGCTAGTTTCATATAAATTTCAACTTGATACCTCCTCGCGTTCCTGAGAAAAATGGTCTTGGCAAACGAACAGACGGACAACGAAGTGATCCAAAGAGGTTTCCGTTTTTTCAGGTACGGAACCCTAAAAATAATCCAATGCACAATAATTGCATCATAAAGATAAAAAAGCACCTAAGAAATATACATTTCCAATTGATTGGAAAAGGAACGGTAAACATACATATATATTTGTCAATACTAGCGATCGCATATGGGCGAAATTCGACCATAGCTATAGACTTAACAATAAAATCTCTTTATACTTTGACAATTGACTTTAGTCAAAAAAGAAAACAGTATGCATTTATGTCACACTAGCTGCAGCGTGCAGTCCGCTGCAATATAAAAGTTTTTGGCGAATCCCGCGGGATCACCAAATTTTTCCGGGATAAAAAGTAGCCTATGTGCTATTCCAGGTCATCACCTACCTATGTGCCAAATTTCATCGAAATCCGTTCAGTAGTTTTTGCGTGATTGAGTAACAAACATCCATCCAAACATCTATCCAACCATCCAAACTTTCGCATTTATAATATTAATTAATTAATTAATTAATAATAATAATTAATATAGATGAATGTAGTGTGTGTACCTAATGTTTATTTTTATTAAAAAACCAAAATTAGCCAAATCGGTTCAGCCGTTCTCGAGTTTTAGCGAGACTAACGAACAGCAATTGATTTATGTATATATAGATTCCTAATGCATTTTATTTAAATTTGCCTCTGTGGTCTAGTGGTCCGGTGTCGGAGTTGATCACATGAGGTCCCGGGTTCGACTCCCGGGTCAGGCGATTCAAAAATGTGTTTTTTTGCAGTTTTCAGACAAGAACAACGTTGCCCGGGATTGGAAAAAGTGCCCGGTTGGCGATAGGCTTGCCACATATATCACATTGTTGGACTACATATCTTACGATTTGCCAATCGTGGGTGCACTTGTTTTACGTCTGCCTACCTCTTCGGGAATACGGGCGTGAAGATACTTTTTTTAAAAAAAAAACAATGTTTTGCAGTCCTCCGCAATTTGAAGTTTATCTGTTGCAAATTTCATAACTCCACCGTTCGCGCATTGACTTAAAAAGGGTTCTAAAGTTTTTCCTTCACATCTTCTTTATATATATAAAATTCTCGTGTCACAATGTTAGTCTCCATACTCCTCCGAAACGGCTTGACCGATTTTGATGAAATTTCGTATGCATATTCAGTGGGTCTGAGAATCGGCCAACATCTATTTTTCATACCCCTAAATGTTAAGGGTTGTCCACCCCTAAAATTTTTTTTTTACTTTATGGACAATTTTTTTTATTTTTATTTTTTTATGATTCAGCATTAAAAAATACATATAACTCTACATTTTTACCCTTCTATCACCAACCCATATTTTTTTATTAAATAATTTATATGGCAAAACAACGTTTGCCGGGTCAGCTAGTATTAATATATACATTAAATACAAAACAAAAATCCAAAACAAAATAAGAAATTTTTGCAACAACATCGGAAAACTGTATTTCCTCAACGCGCCGGTGACCTAATATGCCGACGATTGGTAGTGTCGGAATAAATTAAACAGACGACTGCGAAACGGAAACTCTCGATTATGAAAGGAAACTAGGTCTGTGATTTTATTCCGTTGCAATTGTATTAACGGGCTCTCAGTCTAGGCCTGATTGGCTACGATCTTAATTTTAGACCTCATGTTTTTTTTTTCATAAGATAGCAAACAAGCAGATCGGATCATCTCCTGATGGATAACCATCACCTATAACCTTCAAATAGGTTAATAGTGCATGGCTATCTAAATGGTGGGGTTGAAATGGCAGATGCATAAGTTCTAACAGGCTCCCTGGTCTAGGCCTGTTTGGCTACGATCATGGTTTTAGATTTTCCCTGTGTTGGTGGCTTCCCCGTATTGGTCGCGGGCTACTTTGAAGAACAACCCAATTGCTGTTCTGCCAGGTAGGTCGTAAAAGGCGACCGATTGGCTATACGAATCACTTCCATCGTGGCTACTAGGTGGTAGAGTTCTGCATTGTCTCGCCCGGGTCTGGTACCACCGCCTTACCTCTTTCTGCCGCAATAGCGTCAGTGCCTGTCACTGTCGTGTTCCGGCTTGGAGGATAAGGTAGCCGGTAAACTTATGCATGTGGCTTTAGACCTCGCCACAAGGTAGCAACGCACCATTAACACTTAGGTGTCTATAGGCGATGGTTGACTGTTTCCATCAGGAGACCCATTTGCTTGTTTGCTCTCTTATAATATAAAAGAAAATCTCATGTGTCTTTTTTTGTATTTCATAAGATAGAAAACAAGCAGATGGTTCTCCTGATGGAAAGTATAAACATCAAATATGTTAATGGTGCGTTTTTACCTAGGTAGCGGAGTTGGAATGCCACATGGGTAAGTTCTAACAGACTCTCTGGTTTGGGTCTGTTTGGCTACGATCATAATTTCAGATCTCATGTGTCTTTTTGTAATATCATAATATAGCATATAAGCTGATGGTTCTCCTGAGGGAAAGAGATAACCCTCACCTATAAACATCAAATATGTTAATGGTGCGTGGTTATCTAAACTGAAGCAACACTTTTGCGGCAGGAATAGATAAGGCGCTGATACTAAAACCTGGTAGAGACGTTGCAGAACTCTGCCATGTAGTTAGTAGTCACTATGATGGTGACACTTATTAGCCTTTTCTTGCCAATTAGGAGATGCCTAGTAGTAAGGAAGTAAATCTATGCTTCAAAAGTGATCCACATCGACATAGGAATACCAAAGCTGATACTGCTAGGCCATTGAATAAAACATATATATAAATACATAATATATGCATACGTATCTTCACGCATTCTTCTTTATATAATTCGACGCTTGACAGTTGACACTAAGCGACATTGAGTAAACTTTACAGGAGAGTGATTTAAAATTTAAATCTATATCTATATATATAAAAATCAATTGCTGTTCGTTAGTCTCGCTAAAATTCGAGAACGGCTGGACCGATTTGGATTATTTTGGTTTTGAATTAATTGTTGAAGTCCAGGGAAGGTTTAAAAGGTGAGAAAACATAGAAAAAAATAAGAGTAGTTAAAAAGGCAGAACAACGTTTGCCGGGTCAGCTAGTATAAAATAAAAATAAAAACATGAAAAATCACCTAATTGTAATAAATTTAATTACAATGAATATTAATAATTTAATTACACTTAGATTTAGTGATTTTTTTATTTTATATTTGAACTTTAAATCACTCTCGTGTAAAGTTTAGTCAATATCGCTTAGTTAAGATTGCCTTTCAAGCGTCAAATTATGTATTTTGGTATATAAATAATTTACCAAGATACATATTATTCTCATGAAATACACACACACATACATACTGAAATATGGTTTGATAAACACATGATCCAGAAATAGAAACTTTTATTTATATCATTAGATAGCAAACAAGCAGATGGAGCTCCTGATGGAAAGGGAAACGCATATAAACATCTTTATAGACACCAAAGATGTTAATATGCGTTGCTATCCTTGTGGCGGGGTCTTAATGGTATGCAATATGCATATGCATACATGCATAAGTTTATTGGTTACCCTATCCTCCAAACCAAAATAAGATTGTGATATGCACTGACTGATAGAAATAGTTTAGAAGGTGGTAACAGACACGGACTAGACAATGTAAAACTTTATCACCTAGTAGCTACGATAGTAGTGACTCGCATAGCCAATCGTTTGCCTCTTATATACTGCCTGGCAGAACGGCAGTTGGTTTATGCTGTAAAGGAACCCAGACCAACACGGGGTAAAAAGATTTTAAAAAATAAAAATAAAAATCGTGATTTTTTTGAGATTTCTTCAAAAAGTCGTGATTTTTTTCGTTTTCCAACCCTGACTTTTACCACTCGAACATTAAGGCGGAAAAGACGTATTAATTACGAGTTTAAGAACATTGTTGTGAAATTAGTATGATTTTCATTACTCATTAGATACGTCAATCAGTTTTTCACACTAGTTTTAGGTGCTCCAACAACGCTATAGGCATTTATGGCCCAAATTGGAACACAATCATAGATTTAAAAAAGTCATGAAATTTGTGTTTTTTTGAAAAAATCGTGATCTTTTGAGATTTATTCAGAAAATCGTGATTTTTCCAACCCTGGCTCTAACCACTCGACCACTGAGGCAAAAAGACGTATTAATTACGAGTTTAAAAAGATTGTTGTGAAATTGTACTGAACAAAATGGTATTGCTTAAAACTTTTTAGCTTTTATAGGTGTTCCCAAAGGTTATAGGTTTTCACTTTAACCGTTCAAGTTCTAAGTTTTAATGAATGCCGCAACTCGACCTACCTTCGCAACCTCTTGTTGGAGTTATAGCCGCAATTCATCCTAATTTCAAGAAACTTCGAACAAAATATAGGGAAATCACGTTGTACACGTTTTTTTAAACGTGATATAAAAAAGAAGCAAATAGCGCTGCTGAGCAAAAGCGATGACTAATGCCTATTTTCAGATTTGCTTTAGTTCTCTGTTAATATTGGTAGTGTCTAGAGTTTTTTGACTGGCATGTTTGTATGAAGAGGGTCATAAATGTGGAAAAAGCAAGACAGATCTGCAGGGATGGGGACACACGGCATGTCACCCTATCTTTGTCATATATGGTAAGGGATCTAACGTGATGATACGGATATATATTAATGACTTATTCTTACTTATTCAAGTGTAGTGTTGATACATATTTCGGTTGTCGCATACTAACCAACTAATTAAGTATAAACAAATTACAGAAAAGGAGAGATTTTTACCATGAATTTTGCACTCAAAGAATGTATGTAAAATTTATAAATACTATATAAAATATATTATATTGTTTGTACTATATATTATACTAGCTGCGCCCTGCAGCATAATGCAGCGGCATGATCTATATGAGTGCTTAATTTCATCTAAATCGGTTCGGCGTTTTTGCGTGAAAGAATAACAAACATCCGTCCAGAGTAAAAAACATACTTTTGCATTTATAAAATTAATAAAATTCGATCGCCCATTGGTCGAGTGGTTAGCAACCCTGACTACGCAATCGACGGGGCTCGGGTTCGATCCTCGACGGGGAGAAGCATTTGTGTGATGAGCATAAATGTTTGTATTTTCGGGTTTGGGTGTTTATTAAATATATTCCAGTATTCATATATGTATTTCTAAGTATTAATATCGTTAACTAACACCCATAGCACAAGCAAATAATTTGCTTACTTTGGGATTAGATCAATAAGTGTAATTTGTCTCGTGAATTTATTTATTATTTAATTATTTTAATTATAGCAAACAAACATTGATGGAAGCACATTAACTTCTTGAGAGAGAGAAAGAGGGTATCTCTTACAGATACACAATATGTTAATGGCGTGGCTCGTAAAGCAGATCATACAAGTTAGGGTGTACCTGAAAGATTTGCCTGCTCAGTTTAACTGCGCAGGTAAACCGGAGTGTGTATGACACACACCTGTGCACGTTTTGTTCTCAACTCAGCTCAAGTTTACCCGTACAGTTGAACTGTACAAACAAACCTGTCAGGTACACCCTAACGTGTATGGCCTGCTTAAGGTTGTCAACTGTCTTACTGTCCTAGTTGGAACATGACGCGCATTACCTAACGCATTAACCTCGTATTTTGTAAAGTGGTATTAATTTATCCTGAGGATGCTTCGGTTACGAAGTGAAACGTGCGATAAATAAGTATATGGTATGCTTTTGGTTTTGTATGCTACTGACTTGGTGGAAAGTGTGTGACCACAGTCTACCAAGGACGTGGGTGTATAATTGTGCCGCTGAGTTCCATTCTAATACTGCTTTGTTACTGAATCAGTGGCATTGCAAAAGTTTTATATGAGTACTAGCTGATGCCTGCGACTTCGTCCGCGCGGACTTCGTTTACTCCGCGCTGCGCCTCCCCTGTAGATGATAGCGTGATAATATGTAGCCTATATGTTGACCCAGTCTGTTAGTAATATTCATGCAAAATTTGAAGTAAATCCATGCAGTACTTTTTGAGTTTACCCCGGACATACATACAGACAAACAGACAACAATTCTAAAAACTATATTTTTTTGGCTTCGGTATCAATTGTAGATCACGCCCCAAGTATTCTTTTAAAAAAATATTCAATGTACAGTTTTGACTTTCCTACGATTTTATTATATGTATGTATAGATTCGTTTCAGTGGCATTGCAAAAGTTTTATATGAGTCTGTGGAAGGTTGCAAATTAAATTAATTTCTTATTTCAATTAGAGATTTCCTTAAGTATCACTCAAATCATAAAATAAGGTAATGGATCAATTTACAGGTTATTTTACCCTTCGAAGTGGAACGTGGTAGTGAGAAGTGTTGATGCCACTATAGCAAAAACAGGTATAGCTCACCAAACTCGAATGAGACGTAGTAAAAAGAGAAGGCAAACATCCCGTATAACATGTTTCAAGGCCGTCATCTCCTCTATATATCGATAAACAGGAAGTTATAAAATATGTCGCTTTCAATGGAGAAATTGGATCAAATCCAATTTTCTATAGCTTTCAATAAAATCCCCTCATAACGGCATGGCAATATGCCCACAAAACACCTATATAGTAAACAGAAATAGTTTTATGAGCTGTACCAAGGTCAAATAAATCAGAAAATATGACGTCGTTACTAATCCTATAACCCAAAAACAATTATTATCAATGTTCTCTTGCTCGTCTAGTGGTTAACTCGTTTCGCACAAATCATATAGCTTTTGGTTTGCAGCTTCGGTCAATAACTCTCACTGAGCTTTTTACAATTTCAGTTCTAGAATGAAATCTGGTGATGGCGTGTCAAGTCACGTCAATCGAAAATAGAGAGAGAAATGAATAAAATAGAATTTAAAAAAAAATAATATGATTTTTTACTGTCGATAGGGAAGCGCTTGACCATGATCTTGCCTGATAGTAAGCTAAGATGCGGCCTAAGATGAAACGCGCTTCCTTAGAAGGTTCACTCGTCTCTTGAAGATCCCCAGGTTGTACCGCGTCGTCGGGAAACACAGACTCAGGAAGTATATTCCAGTCCCTTATGGTTCGGATCAAGAATATCGAGTCGAACCGCTTTGTTCGGGTACGTGGAACGTCCACCGTATGGCGATGCCTAGTATCTGTGCGCCTCGACGATCGATAGAAAAACGAGGAAGGGGGGGGGGGGGAATTAAGTCGTGCAATTTCACAGCGTACTCTTACATTTTAAAACAGTATGGAAAATAATTAATTTACATTAATACAACAATAGCTTACAGCACATTTCAATTAAGCGAATAGGAAGAATTTCTTCAAAATTAATATACATATATCATTAATAAAAAAAACTCGAAATACACAATTAGTATCTCAAAAACGTCCTCCAAAAATAAACGCACAATTTTAAATTTTGCGCTCATTTTAATGGAATCGCGTCGGTCGCGACACTGTCAATTTTATTTCTTTTTCTATATTGCTTTCTAAAAACAACTATAAGTCTTGCGCTTAAGGTTGAATATGCAAAGCCTTATGTTTTATTCCATATCTATAATGAAATTAACGAGAGTGTCAGTTTTGTTCGGGACTGTGCATCTTGGGTTTTTTTTATATCAATGACCTATATCTTTATATATAAAAATTAATTTCTGTTCGTTAGTCTCGCTAAAACTCGAAAACGGCTGAACCGATTTGGCTAATTTTGGTTTTGAATTAATTGTTTAAGTCCAGGGAAGGTTTAAATGGTGAGAAAATTTGAAAAAAATAAGAGTAGTTAAAAAGGCAGAACAGCGCTTGCCGGATCAGCTAGTATTTAATAAAACTAGCGATCCCTTGTGGTCGAAACATGGAACGGTCCAAAATTCGACCATAAACTAAACAATAAAATCTGTTTTAAATTTGACAACGGACTTTAGCCGTTAAGAAAATAGTAGATATGTTTATGTGTGTATATTATTATTTTAAAATATTAAGTTTCTGCAGCTCTTTGCAATGTAAATCCACCGTTCACGTAATTATTTTAAAAAGGAGTACAATATTTTTCTTTCACATATTAATATATAGATTATCATAATGATCCTCTTAATTTTTCTCATTCTGTCAGTTTGTATAACTTTTCAAAATATATTTTTATTTAAATATTAAATGAATGACTAAATATTAAAATTATAAATATTAAATATTAATAAAGTAAGTCAAAAAATATTAACAGAATATTAAAACATGTCAAAAAATATGGATACAAGTAAAATGTCAAGTATACAAATAAAATTTCAGAAAATATTTACTCAAAATCCATTTTTCATAAACGGATTTTAGATAATTAAATGAAAAAAAAAAAGATAATCATTAATTGCAAGTAGATGAATCATGGTGAATCTGAACGTCTATTAAAGTTCGATTCCGGCGGTATGTTTTTTTATAGCTGCGAAATCTGTGTTGGATTTGGCATATAGATAATCTATATTCAGATTTAGTAGAAGCTTATTTAATCTCTATGGCAGCATTGCTTAAGTAGGATTTAAAAAATCATGATACGAGCAATATGGATCACCTTATCTTTATGTATTGTCTCCAGCTTTCTCTCCACCCTTCTCAGACAGACAAACAGACTTCCGCATTTATAAGATTAGAATCGATACACACAATAAGAATGTACATTCATTCCACCACGATAACTATCCCGACTATCAAGAATAACTCCCGCCATTCGTTAGGTTTTATACAAATTAATTAAACATTCAAAGCATTTAACGCGATTAACTATTGTCAAAAACCATTGACGCTAAAGCCTTTTACGTTATAAATGAGCATTAGCGAGCATTAAGAATTTAACAGTCGGCTGACTTTACTCACGTGCATTCACCTGAGATAAAGCCTTTTGATCTCTATACGAACTTAATAGTCCGAGAGACAGTACGTCTTTTGTTGAATGATCAATACATTAACTTGAAACTTCGGGAGTGACAAGTCTACCAAACTTAATATATATGAATTTTTTCTAAGGTGCAGTTCAACCCCAAGGTGGTGTCAAAAGTTTTTACAACAAGCGTATTCGTATAAAGAGAGCAATTAAGCAAGCAATGAAGCAAGTCAAATATGCAAGGATCGTGACACATGTCACTTGATTCCCTTTACCTTTTTTTATAGAAGAGGGGGAAAATAAGCAGGAGGTGCACCTGGATGGTAAGTGATCACCGCCAATGAACATCCGCAAACCAGAGGTCTTGCAGTTGCGTTGCGTAAGGAATCCGTAAACCTACCCCGTAAAGAATATGGCGTGAAGATATGCACAGTATCCACACTTCATGTAATCTAAATCATTGCTCGGTTGTCCAGAAACCTCTGTGGGCGAGTCTAACACGCTCTTGGCTGGTTTTTTTGTATTATTTGCCTTTTAGAAATCGATTAATCGTTCACGTGTTTTGCAACATGTCTCTTAAAATTCAGATCACGTATGTACACCAATAAGTTTCCATACTTACACACGGCTGCTGCGCAGTGAACACATAATACGTTAGTTATCACACTAATGTTTTACAAGTTAAAATGTGTGTATTGTTAAACCATAAATTATTTTGCTCTAAAATCAATTTTCATTTCTTTAGAACTTAAAGTTCTAACGAGAAACTTAATGTGAAAAGCCAAAGATTCATTATTTAAAAAAATTAAAAAATATATTGTCTGTCT
Organism: Apodemia mormo; assembly: GCA_036924255.1. Lineage (NCBI taxonomy): Eukaryota > Metazoa > Arthropoda > Insecta > Lepidoptera > Riodinidae > Apodemia > Apodemia mormo. The sequence continues at coordinate 41,332,924 of JAUPFN010000002.1, forward strand.
ATTAATATATACAATCATATTTTTTGATACTTTATTTGATTTTACTATTTCATACATTGCTAGACAATTTCGTTATGTGAATGATTTTTTTATAGGTTTGTGAATACAAGTTTTCGATTAAGGGACTCTTTTAAGTGCTTAATTTATATTAGAGTCAAGTGCCCTCTCCGTCCCTCCCTCTGCAGGCTAAACGGTTGGTTTTGGAGGTGAAAAAAAATCCTGGTAGTAGTAAATATAATGAAGCACAAAGGAAAACTATCACAGCTTAGAAAATGTACTTAGAGAAGTTTTTATATGCGGTGCGGATATATATTTGTCATTGACGTTGAATAGCTCAAATGTTCATAGTATGAACCTATCCGCCCTCTTCTTAGTCCCTATTATTGTGATGGGCAACTTCGGAACCTTATATTGTGCGTGACCCGACACGCACTTTACTTATTTATTTATGTTTGTTAGAACTTGATCTTTTGTTAGCCAATTTCGAAAATTCTCTCTTTTGTTTGGGAGTGTCTACTTTCTTTTAAGTCACATTTTGAGAAGATATGACCCAAGGCACAGATTATATATTAGCTACAACCAATATTACCATAATTAAACCATAAATTAAAATTCACTTCTGAAACTTAATTAAAATATGATTTTTTTGTGACGTTAAATGTTTAAAGTTTCTTATAAGAATGAAATCTGACTTTCAATAAATAAATTGTGAAACAGTACGATTGAATTTATTTTTTACCAGAAATATTATTTTTATAGATTTTTATAGATATTATAGATTAAGTTTCCTCAAGCATCGAAAACAGAAAGTGTATAATTTAATTTCGACAGTAATCTGATTATAAAATAAATGTTTAAGGCAAACATACATATTTTTATGTAAACAATAAACACAGGATACGAATTCGTGTTCTTTACTTTGGTAGACAACCGAGTACCTGGAATAGCACATAGTAGCCTATGTGCTATTTCAGGTCATCATCTATCTGTGCGGAAAATTTCATTCAAATCCGTTTCGTAGTTTTTGCGTGATTGAGTAACAAACATCCATCATCTATCCAAACATTCAAACTTTCGCATTTATAATATTTATATAGATAATATATAGAAATAGCATTAGAAATATATTAAATTAATAAAAGTAAATATTACACTCACTACATTCATTTGACATACATGGTCATTGGTCATATACATTTTTTTTATATCATAAGATAGCAAACAAGCAGATGGGTCTCCTGATGGAAAGAGTCAACCATCGCCTATAGACACCAAATATGTTGATGGTGCGTTGCTATCTTGCGGTGAGGTCTAATGCCACATGCAAAAATTTACCGGCTACCTTACCCTGCGAACCGGAATACGACAGCAAAAAGCACTGACGCTAGCGAGCGAGCGAGACAATGCAGAACTCTACCACCTGGTAGCCACGATGGTAGTGACTCGTATAGCCAATCGGTCGCCTTTTACAAACTGCCTGGCAGAACTGCAGCTGGTCTGTTCTTCAAAGGAGCCCGGAACCAATACGGGGATATATACACACATGGATACTATTAAGTTTATGGCTAAAATCTGTTGTTTAACTTAGGCCCCGGTTACACTTTGATTCCTGCGAGTGCGAGTGTTTAATGCAGGTGTTTAGTGTGATGCAAAAAACCCGTGTAGACAGCTGTTGATTAATGCGAGTGATCAGTAATCAGCGTTTATTAACTTAACTACGCTGATTACTAATCACTCGCACTAATCATCGGCTGTCTAATCGTATATTTTGAGTACCTAATACTAAGCATGTTCATTAAACACTCGCACACACACTAATAAAAGTGTAAAAGGGGCCTTATAGAGATTTTATTGTTTAGTCTATTGTTAATTTTTCACCACACGGCGATCGCTATTTACAAGAATTAAAGATGGCGCATCGCGCGTAATTAAGATTGTTTTGATGTGTCGGAATGTTTTGCTAGTCTATTTCTGGACCATATGTAGGTTACCACAATTTCGCGCGTACGTGTTTTGCAATTGCGTCATACGAGGCGCGTCAATCCTTTAACATCGACGCATCTGCACCTAGTTATGAAGATGTATTTGAATTTAACTTATCATTGATAGTTGGCACGCAATGTTAAGACGTAAGTGAATTACGATTGGAAATCCCAATAGCCTGATAATGTTGTACTTATAAAAATTAAACTTGAAATACATATTATTTGCAAATATGCCTTCAATATTAATAATAATATCTTAATATGTACCATATTTGATGCAATAAATGGATGATGATTATTATTATTAACATTGTAAATACAAAAATAGCAGTCCAACAAAAAAGTAATTGGCTAAAAATAAAAGAAGTTTTCTTATGTGAGGAACAACTTTTTTCTATATGTATAAAATCTTCCGCCGAGGAGTTTGAGGAAATAATGAGTAATTTAACAAAACGTAATAGATAATAATTAATAGATTCAAGCGCTACTTTGCGGAAATTCATAAATCAGGGACGAGATTGAGGTATTTATTTACTTTGCAACATCTCCGCGAAACCTTATATGGGACTGCTGTAATGCAAAGCTGAAACGTGAACAGTGCAAAAAATTATCCCATACCTGAAAATAAAAAAAACCACAGCGACACTATAGTCCACCCACGTCCACCACACTTTCTTTAACGTCAGTAACAAATTATGTACTCAACGCACGTTGCACTTCGTAACCGAAGTATCTTCAGGAGAGTCAATTAGGACTTCATTCCATAAATTGTTCACCCTTCTCCATCTTTTGAAGGTTTTCTTATGCTTCACTCTATATCCTATATCCTTTACTTAACTAAAACAACATTTGGCAAGTATGGTTATTTATAACGAAATATTGTTTGATAATTTAATCAAAAGAAAACTGAGAAACTGTTTAATAAAACACTAAACAATAAATTATTTAAATTTTTTTTTATTATCGATAGGTAAGCGCTTGACTTCGATCTCGCCTGATGGTAAGCTAAGATGAGGCCTAACATGAAACGCGCTTCCCTAGAAGGTACTTGTTCACTCTTCTCTTGAAGATCTCCAGATTGTACTCGTCCGGGAACACAGACTCAGGAAGCATGTTCCAGTCCTTTGCGGTTCGAATGAAGAATGTTGAGTCGAACCGCTTTGTCCGGGTACGTGGAACGTCCACCATATAACGATGCCTAGATTCTGTGCACCTCGACGATCGATAGAAAAACGGGGATGGCGGAATTAAGTCGTGCAATTCCGCAGCGCACTCTCCAAAGTGTATTCGATAAAAAACCGATAAACTAGCCACTCTGCGGCGATGAGCGAGGCTCTGGAGTTTTTTGCCTACCAGATCATCGTCGTTTATGAGCCTCTTGGCACGCCTCTCGATGGCCTCAAGTGTCTCCAGCTGGTATTTAGCGGATCCATCCCAGAGGTGAGAGCAGTATTCCATGCACGAACGGGCTTGTGCTTTATAAAGGTTGAGCAACTGTCCCGGACTGAAACACTGTCTCAACTTCGCCAGAATACCAAGCTTTTTTGAGGCAACTTGGGATTTAGATTCGATGTACGAACCAAAGTTGAGAGTAGGCGTTAACGTGATACCAAGAATCTCGAGGTGGTCATTTATCGGCACGGACACACTGGAAAGACGGAGACAGATGGAGCAGACTCCGTTTAGCGGAGAATAGACACGCCTGGGTCTTAGTTGCATTAAACCTGACCAGATTAGCATCGCCCCAATCGGAGACTGCCTGTAAGGACAGGTTCATATGATCGACCATTGCCTCTCTGAGAGACCGGATCTGTGCCGTACTGGCCCGCGCATTGGATACGTAACTCTCCACAACAGTGCTATCATCTGCGTACCCATAGATACCGGGCTTCAACAGATTGTTAATGTGTAGCAGGAATAGAGTTGTGGAGAGAACTGAACCCTGAGGGACTCCGGCATTTATAGCCATTTGGTCGGATGAGCAGCCGTCGACGACTACTCTGATCGACCGGCCACTCAGAAAATCTGAGATCCAGGCGCAGAGACCAGTAGGCAGACCATACGAAGGAAGCATACCAATAAGACTATCATGCTAGACCCTGTCAAAGGCCTTCGAGATATCAAGGGGGACAGCTAGTGCCTCACCATGCTTCTCGATGGCCGAGCTCAAAATGTAAGTGGCATACGCTAGAAGATGCCCAGTAGACCGATTTCGGCGAAACCCGTATTGGCGGTCACTCAGTAGATCGTTCGCTTCTAGGTGTGCCATTAGCCTGCTGTTCAGTACACGCTCCATAGTCTTGCAGAGTATGGACGTGACTGAAATTGGCCTATAGTTGGAGGGGTCGGCACGACTGCCTTTTTTGGGCACAGGCTGCACGTTGGCAAGCTTCCATGATTTAGGCACTTTTCCAGTAGCCATCGAAAGGCGAAAGAGGCGTGTCAAAACAGGAGCGAAATTAATTAAACTGTTGTTCAATTCATTAAAAATACGTTAAATTAAGTAATTTTGTTTATACACTTGTCTGAACAAAATTCATCTTCTCAAATCTTGTTTCATAAACCACTTTTAATTCATATCGCCAACCGGTTTCGTCTTCTACGGCATCTTCTGGGCTACGAAAGAAGTCTCGTCACTGTACTAATTATATTAAACTTACAATTTACCGGTTATAATATGTATTTGTTCATTTATGTCCATTAGTCACTAAATAATTTTGTCAACATTCAAGAACACTTACGATTGTTGTGGTTTCATAGAATCATTCTATACGTCATACTCATTAGACATGAGAATTGATTGTTTATAACAAACCATGTTGATAAAGTTAGTTATTCACACTAACTGACTCAATATAGTTTTGACTTTAGTTACTACTGACTGACTGACGTTACTAACTGACTCATTATAGTTTTACTTTTCATATAGTTTTGACTTTCCTAGGATTTTATTATATATATATATATATATATATATATATATATATATATATATATATATATAATATATATATATATATATATATATATATATATATATATATATATATACATATATACATACATATATATATATATATATATAGATTACGTCGAATATTTTTCTTTGTCGTTTTTAAAGTTTTTCCAGTTTCCCAAGCACGGGGTGAGAGCTATAACACAAAAATATTTAGAACGATCTTTTAATCTATATCTATACATATAATAAAATCGTAGGAAAGTCAAAACTGTACATTGAATATTTTTTTAAAGAATACTTGGGGCGTGATCTACAATCGATATCGAAGCCAAAAATATAGTTTTAAGAATTTTTGTCTGTCTGTTTATCTCTTTGTCTGTTTGTATGTCCGGGGTAAACTCAATAAGTACTGCATGGATTTTCTTCAAATTTTGCATGAATATTACTAAAAGGTCAGGTCGACCTATAGGCTACATATTATCACGCTATCACCTAGCGGCCAGTTACTGTGCGGAGTAAACGATGTCCGCGCGGACGAAGTCACTGGCAGCAGCTAGTCGATCATATAACAAAGAAAGATTTCGCCACGTCAAACCTTTCGACACTTGCTCATTGGAAGAGCGTCCCGGTTTTAGGGAGACGGTCGCAGGTTCAATCCCTGCGTGTCGATATTTTTCTTTGTCGTTCTAAATACTTCAAATCGTCGTTCGTTCTAAACAAATTGTTTGTTTATGGCAAAGTTTGTCTCTCCACCATCCTGCCTGTCCGATGTACGAGACACGAGTATCATCTCTGATCCGATGGCTGTAACTTTATAACTGTTTTACATAAGTGACTTCTTTCAATGAAAAATGTTATCGAGCCCACAGCTGGTAATCTATATTAAATTATAAATACGAAAGTTTGAATGTTTGAATTGATGGATGTTTGGATGAATAAATGGATGTTTGTTACTCAATCACGCAAAAACTACTGAACGGGTTTGAATGAAAATTGACACACAGGTAGATGATGACCTAAAATAGCACATAGGCTACTTTAAATCCGGATAAAATAGGTTTTTACCCGCCAAAAACCTATTTTTTAAAAACTTTTATAACGCAACTGGCTGCATGCTTCAGATAGTATAATAATAAAAATTAACCAACAAGATTTATAATATCCCCGTCGTGACATCGTAGAGAAACATCTATAATAAATATTACAAAACAACTTCCAGACTCTTGAAACTGCTCTCAGCTGCTCATGTGTAACCACTGCGTACCTATTATCATTTTATTAGTTGTCGAACATACTGTTACCTTACTTTAATAAACATTAACCCTTTTTAAAAGTTATAGCATCATCAAAATGTTAAATTGCCCTAATAATATTGTAACTACCAATGAAGATACAGTTAGACAATTTTATGGCAGTTTTATGACTTTATTAGGCAGTAAATTAAGGACTCTCTCCGATAACCACAGTTATATAAAACCTTTACTTTGGGTGGGGTTTTGAGTGTTTTTGTACTAAAATGAACTTTATTCTGTAAGTCAGACTTATAAATGTGTAATGGCTCTTAATTAGTATTTACTTAACAATGATCGAAAAAATGTGCTAAAAGTAAGTAAATATGTATCTTTTGTTCTATACTGACAATACATAATTGAAGATTAATATATATCACTCTGTACTGATATCCATCCTGAAACATACACGATTTGAAAATTCTTTCATCAATCTAAGTAAAAGGAAGTAATGCAAATTTTGCATGAATATTACTAACAGATCGGGTCAACCTATAGGCTACATATTATCACGCTATCACCTAGCGGCCAGGTGCTGTGCGGAGTAAACGATGTCCGCGCGGACGAAGTCGCTGGCAACAGCTAGTAATAAATAAATAAATATTCACGATACAAATTATACTTAGTGTATTATACTTAATGTATTAATATAGTATTATTTATACTTAGTAGTACTGCTAAGTGTGAGTTTTTCTTTAAGCATTCGATCGTGAGCGCGTTTGGAGTTTACTAGGAATTAAACGTGAGAAAGTAAAGTAAACGTGAGAAACCAGTTTACCATTAGGTGGCGCTGTACAAATCACATACAAAATCCTAGTAAACTCGAAACGCGCTCACGATCGAATGCGAAAAGAAAAACTCACACTCAGCACTTAGATCTAACCCCAAAGTAAGCAAATTATTTGCTTGTGTTAGGGGTCAATGATATTAATACGTAGAAATACATATATAAATACTTTTACATACATAATAAACACACAAACCCTGAAATACATACAATTATGCTCATCACACAAATGCTTTTCCCTGTCGGGGATTGACCCCGAGCCCCGTCGATTGCGTAGTCAGGGTCGCTAACCACCCGACCAACGAGGCGGTCAAATATAAATATAATAGTTTTATTAATGCTTAAAGATAATCCTGCGCGATCAAAAATTTGGACCGTTGACACTACTGCCCAGTTTTCGCAGTTTTTCAATGGGGATAAGTGAACATTTTTGTATTTTCGTATTTCCCACACCATACATAACTTTTTGTTTCCAAGCCTTATACCTGAAGTAATAAGACTTAAAAAAAGCGTTCTATCAGTATTTTTCTCTTGTCATATTTTTTAATAGGAACCCAATCCGTTTCAACGTCTTAAAGATAAAACTTAAACTTTTATTATTCTACTCTTACTTTATTAAATTTAAACTATATTCCTTTTAATTTTAATAAAGCGATTATGGATTGACACGCCTTCGTTGGCGTTGACCACATCAGGTCCCGGGTTCGATTCCCAGGTCGGGCACATAAAAAAGTGTTTTTCCCATTTTCTGATAAACACAAAGTTTCCCGGGATCGGAAAGTGCCCGGTTGGCGATAGACTTGCCACCTATCACATTTGTGGGACCAAGTATCTTCGACTAATCGTGAGTGCACTTGTACCTCTGCCTACCGCTCAAGGATACGGGCGTGAATATACTTTTTTTCTTCCTATAATTAAAATTAGGGTTAATTAAATAATATTGATAATACAAATGTATTTTACGTCATGACGTGACGTCAGTTTATCCGTGGAGAAAAAGCCTAAAGTTGCCACACACAATGATGTAAGTAGGCAGTCTCATATTATTATACGTACGTGATTAGAAACTGTAACATAATCCTTCATTCTAACCACGTCATGAGCTCATGAGTCCATAGTAAGGGTATTTATTCAAAAGAAAGGCAAACATAAAAAGCTTTTAATTTGTAATTGTAACCTTGTTTTGTCTAGCCTTGATATAGCAGAATGTGTATGTAGATTAATAATTAATTATTTATTGACTATCTCGTTAGTCTAAGTAGCTAGCCTACTTAACAAAAGACCATGTAGTCCTGATTTCGAAACACAAAGAACACAGGCCATTTTAATTTTGTAAAACCCTTGCGTGTCTTTTGGAGTGACGAATATTAGATAAACTAGAATAATTTTCTACAATTTTTAAATCAATTAAATAAAATATATCGCTAGGAACAATCATTTAAATATAATTGAGACTATAATTTGATTGAATTCTATCATCATATTTAAGTGTTACCATTTTATAAAACTTTAATTACATTTTCACTAAAACAATAATAAATTTATATATCATAATTTTCATTATAATTATCAAATAAAAATTCTTCCTGTTATTGTATTAAATAATAGTTAATGCCAATGTATTTTCTGTTCTTTTAAGTACCTATAAAGTGTTTTTTTTATATTTTAGTTCAGAATTCTGTCAATCTAACTTAGATTTCTGAGATTAATAGTTGTACTGAAGACACCCAATGACAAAATAAATACCTAACCACAGACTACTAAGGAGAGAACTGATGTTTACGTTAACCTTACCTAAATTCCAACTTTATTTAGCTACTATTCCCCAAGATAAAAAAATATTTATTAAATGCAGATAAGTTAAGGAATTGATATAGAATCTTAAGGAATATATTAAACTTTAAGGTATTAACTAAAAAAACGATGTATGAAGTCTTGCCCGTGTTCTTAGCAAAAACATTAAATCTACTAAGAAAATACCAGCAGTAGCCCCGGGGTCTCATAAATTATGTGTGTTAACACCACGTCAATACCAAAAACAAACAAAAGCTCCGAAAACAAATTACAATATATATAAAAATCAATGCCACTTTTCGCTATAATTTTATAACTCAAGAACGGGCTCACCTATCCAAACCAAATGTTTAGGCTTTGTTCGGACTATTTAGTAGATGGTTTATGTGAAGTTTGCACAAAATCGGTAGAGCGGTGCTTCATTTATCACATTTTTTGTAACAAACGAATTCAATAAATGGCGTTACGTAGCGAAGCAAGTAACGGGTCGCCAGTATAATATAAATTAATTAATAAGACCGCCTTTGTGTATCTAACATGTATGGAAATACATGTTAGATACACAAAGGCGGTCTTATCACGAGAAAAAGATATATCTTCCAGACAATCTTAAATAAAATAATACATTTTAAAAGTGGTGCTACTCTCCTCTAGTACCACCACCTTTAGCATCGTCGAGCGTGTAAGCACAGAGTACTTAGAGACTACCAGAAGTCAATCTATCTATATTAATATTATAAAAGCGAAAGTTTGGATGTTTGGATAGATGTTTGGATGGATGTTTGTTACTCAATCACGCAAAAACTACTAAGCGGATTTGAATGAAATTTGGCACACGGGTAGGTGATAACCTGGAATAGCACATAGGCTACTTTTATCCCGGAAAAATTAAGTGGTCTCGTGGGATTAGCCAATAACTTTTATAATGCAGCGGGCTGCACGCTGCAGCTAGTGTTACATATAAGTATTATTCGAGCATAGCACACATAGATACCTCTCACGGACGCGATATCTCCGACTGGTACGGTACAAACTGTACCGAACCATTCCGAGATATCGCGTCCGTGAAAGGTGTCTATGTGTACGTTGCTCGAATATCACATGTATGTAGATTGACTACTGAGTCTCCAGTATACTGTGGTGTAAGGCTGTCGTTTTACAACCTTTAACAAACCTTAATTTTCGTCGATTCGACGGCGATTACTACACATGTCGATAGCCGATAAATTGAAGAATGCTAATAAACTTTACTATCTACGATCATATATTATGATCGAAATTAAATAAAATGTATACTTTACTATCCACAAACACAATGACGTGTAAAATAAATCAATATTATAATTATGCACTTTCATGGCACTGGTAAATATAGGATAGCAAAAAACAAACGACTCTCCTGACGAAAACAGAAAATTAGCGCTTACAGTTATGAACATTATTAACAGTGCGTTGTCATCTTTGTAGCGGGGATGTTATGTTACATGTTCGTTTACCAGCTGCGTTACTCTACAAAACATGATAGGTTCATCACATATACCGTTTGGACAGTATATCTATTGCGGAATGAATTAAGGTACCCTTAAAAAGCTACATTGTTCAAGAGTGACATAGGCTAATTTTATGTATATATCGCAGTGAAATTGTCAATAGCCGTTAGATTATAATCTACCTAGGGATTTTATAATTTGGTTAGGTTAGGTTAACAGTTAAATTATAATATCACTTAGGTAGATTATAATCTAACGGTATTGACAATTTCACTGCGACATATATAAGACTAGTCGTTGTATGTAGCCCGCTGCGTTATAATTTATGATGAATCCCGCGGGAACAACTTTTAGCTTATGAGCTATCCCAGGTCATCATCTACTTGTATGCCAAATTTCATCTAAATCCGTTCAGTAGTTTTGGCGTTATTTAGTAACAAACATCCATCCACCAAAAAATCTATCCATCCAACCATCCAAACTTTCGCATTTATAATATTAAATAATATAGTTTATTTAGCTGTAAAATACTATTTTATTTTTAAGAGAGTATGGCACATCGGTAATAAAACCTATGATACATTGATTAGCATACACAATTGAAAGTTCTACTACGTCTTGCCCGGATTGGGTACACCCGTCTTCCCTATAGATAGTGATCACTGTCGTGTTCAGGTTTGGAGGGTAAGGTAGCCTATTAACTAACACAAGTGCATTTCAACTCAACCCGGTTGACGACGCATTATTAACATTTTTGTTGTTTATAGGCGATGGTTTAAGCTTTCTATCAGGAGAGTCATCTACTTGTTGGCTATCACATGAAAAAATATTATTAAACGTATAAAAAGCAGTTTAATCAACTCCTAGATAGGATAAGATCTTATAAACAAGACAAAACAATACCTAACAGCGGCGCCGACTAGACGGCACCTACACATTCCTTTTAAAATGTTCTAATTCATTAACCAAGTAAAAGATCCACCCATTGATATACAATTGAAAGTCCGCCATAGAGAATATAAATACGTCAATCGTTTTCTCATTTCTTCTATTAATAGTGGTTAAAGTTCAAGCCATTAATTGTAATTATTGGATGCAGCAAGCCATCTTTAATCAGGGTAAATTAGTCTTGTTGTCGATAAAACAGTTCTAGGAACTGACTATCTAATGTCGCTTTGTAGTTGTACCCTTCGATATGTATTAATTGGGAAAGTTACTGCAAATATAAGTATATCGGTACATAATAGTTTATTATATATTACTTAATATTTATTATACAATAAAGAATTGTCTCGTTTTGATAAGAAGGCAGATGAGATGGTATATTCTTTAAAAGGAATACCGGCTACTATGTACTGTAGTCTACACGTACTGTATATATCGCTTATTTGCAACAAGAATGACAATTCTCAAAAAACATAATTTTTTTAGGAGAACAATTTAAAGTCTGTAACTAAAATTATACTGTAAGGCTGTTAAGATAGGTTGTTTAGACAAAAAATGTATAATTAATATAGCTTTTGCTAATTTTCTCTTTCTTCAAGATCACAAGCTCAACTTACCACTCACACTGTTACATCTCATCTAATATAATGTTATCGTTGTCGCAACTCGCGAGTCACTAAAACGTAAAGCCCCGTTTTCACTTTGATTAGTACGAGTGTGAGTGTTTAATGCAGGTGCTTAGTATTAAGATAAAAATACGTGAAGATAGCCGTGGATCAGTGCGAGTGATAAGTAATCAGCATCTATTCACTTTTACTACGCTGATTACGAATCACTCGCACTGATCCACGGCTATCTTCACGTATTTTTATCTTAATACTAAGCACCTGCATTAAACACTCACACTCGTACTAATCAAAGTGAAAACGGGGCTTAAGAGACAGTACTATAATGGCATAACTGAATTTTTGTTTCTTTTTCACTTACTTAAAAAATAACATTTTAACAGCAAACTAAGCACTATTTTTTCACACACGACTGTATTACTAACTCAAAATCGACAATTTTGAGTTACGTCGACCTTGTAGCAAACGAGCGATATGCTACTTAAAACGAAATAATCCATCACACACAAGGCCCATCCCAATTTTTTCACAAAAAATGATTGTAAATTTTATTTTTTTATTTTTTTGTGTATAATTTTTTTAATCGTTTACTTTGTTTGAATAATTAATAAAACTTTACTGTCTAACTATATCTATCCATAAAAACTACAAAAAATATGCATTTTCATTTTAAAGGCGGAAATCAAAGTAGGCACTATTTTGTTTTCAGTAGTATATTCTAATTATTTACGTACGTAAATAATAGCATAGACTACATAAATATATTATAAAAAATAAATGTTTACGTTAATATACTTTATCAATACTTAAAATGTACACATTACGCTCTCAGGTAATTATGATAGTTTTTTAATATACCTAGAATATATATTAATTTATGCTAATATTAAATAACTATCATAATTACCTGAGAGCCTAATCTGATACAACAGCCAATTTATGGGTAATAAAATTATAATATATTATTGTGAAGTAAATGAACGTTTTCTTTTTAAATAGCCTCTCTGTACTGAATTATTTAATCTGATAAAGCTAGTTTATTCCATAATCTAAATGCGCTCAAAAGCAAATAATTTGAAATAAAATTTGTGGGATGAACCGGAATAGACAGAGTTTGGGAAGATGACGATCGAAGGCTTAAATTGTAGGTGGTTGATAAAAATTGAAACTTAGATTTTAGGTATGTAGGAGACAGGGAATCAAAGAGAATAGAGTACAAAGTGCGTAAAATTCTGAGCTTCTGAAGTTGTGGTACTGTGACTCACCGCAGTCTTTTTCGATATTTGGGGACTTGATCAAATTTACGGAGACAAAAAAACAAAACGAATGGCTTGATATAACAATTTATCAAGTTTGTTGAGATAGTAATTAGATGCATCAGAATAACATACTTCACCATAATCCAATATTGATTTAGTAAACTGACAAAAATAATTATGCTTGTTAATCCATATTCCATACTAATATTATAAATGCGAAAGTAACTCTTTCTGTCTGAACCGATTTGGATGAAATTTGATACAAAGATAGTTTGAGATCCGAGAAAGGACATAGGATAGTTTTTATCCCGTAAATCCCACGGGAACGGGAACTGTGTGGGTAAAACCCCACAACTTTCAGGATTTTTTCTACGCGGACGAAGTCTATGCTAGCTAGTATTCTATGCTTACGAGAATCCCTATTAGTCTAAACCACAAGCGATTGCTATACATATATCAGTTTTCGAAAACGTTTTAGTCACCGTTTTCCGTTTACTCCGCACAGCTCCTCCCCCATAGGTGATAGCGTGATAATATGTAGCCTATATGTTGACCCGACCTACTAGTAATATTTATGCAAAATTTGAAGTAAATCCATGCAGTACTTTTGGAGTTTACCACGGATATACATACAAACAAACAGACAAACAGACAAAAATTCTAAAAACTATATTTTTGGCTTCGATATTGATTGCAGATCACGCCCCAAGTATTCTTTTAAAAAAATATTCAATGTACAGTTTTGACTTTCCTACGATTTTATTATATGTATACCTATGAGTAACATTAGAAATCAAGTATGGAGTATGAAGACCAGGAACACAGTCATATACGACTTTTTAATTTAGCTGCATGTTTTACCACAAAGTAGCAACGAACATTTTGGTGTGTATAGGCGATGGTTGACTCTTTCCATCAGGAGATCTTTTACGCACACTTCCACCATCTCATGTTACACCACCATGCAACAAGATTTCAAAAATATCTTAATAACATTTTTTTATCTTACCTCAAGCGGTATACGATTTCGTAATAGATGCATGAAGTTTTGAATTCAATTTCGGGTTTTGCGTTTTTTTTTTAAATATTTTTCTGGAAACACAACAGCTCTGTCTTGTACTTAGGGGATTTTTTACAACTTTTGCCCGTGCCGGAGATCGAACTAGAGACTGATCTGAGTCGATTAGGCTAACCAAAATACAGTAATATATCCTAAAAAATCCTAAGTAATACGAACTTTGATACGTGAATCAGGCACCACTCACCCACAATGGATTTGGTCATTAACACTTAACAGCGAGTGGGCGTTTAGTTGAATTTGTCATGCGGGCTGGTGGATACATTGGTCACCGAGTCATGAGATTTGTGGAACAATACCTGTCTCCATTGTCCAGATGTCAAGGAAACGGTTAATATCAGTGATGACTGAACGGGATAATTTAATTAGGGATTATTAAAGAGCCAAATAGAAAATGCATTTTTAAAGTTTTGTTTTCGTGAAATAGACGTGCAGCTTTAAATATTATTTTCAAGGCATTTTACATAAATAATAAAATTTTATTATCATTGTTATAATTTAATTTATAACATTGATAATAATAACTTTCTTTTTTACGTGGGGAAACCCGTCATGGGTACCAATCTGATCACGGGGGTGACAGATTGGTTATGTCGGACTCATACCGACTAAAACCCCACGATGGCCACCTTCGGCGATATGTGGAAGACCTGGGATCTCCAGAGGAACTCACGCAGTGCTCCCACTAGCGCTTAGTTGCAATACGCATTCTTCTCAGAAGATGATGGTAGTTCTTCTTATCGCACTCTGCTAGGTATTAAGTAATCTATGATTTTAGGTCTTCTCAGGTCACTAACAAAGTAGGCAGAGCCCCCGCCCTGCACACTTAGCAACACCAAAATCAAAGCCGCAATTATCGCGCTTGTGCGTCCCTGTGACGAGTCCAGGGGCGCGCGTGGTTTTGCCACTCATGTTCGCGTTCAGCGCGTTCCTTCTGTGACATTACGATATCGCAGAACCCTAGGACCGCTCTCCAAGCTGCTTCGTAGTTTACCATGCCACGTACTAGGGCAGGTAAACTTAAGTCGTTACCTATTATAGCGCGAAGCGCACATCGCTCTTCTGTCCAGGCTGAGCACACTTGTAAGGTGTGCTCAGCAGGTCTTCCGCACCAACGCAGTGGTGGCAGGCAGCATTTGGCTCCGCTCCGATTCGACTCAGATACCTTTCGAAACAGATAATAATAACCTGACCTAACCTGACCTAACCTAGTGTAGTGGTCCGGTGTCGTTGTTGACCACATTTGTAGTAGTTACCCATTAAACTTGTTCAAAGAATTTATTCGGAGGCCGAATATTCGGTATTCGGCCCCAGGCCTGGCTGAATATTCGGTATTCGGTAAAATTACTATTCTTAGCATCTCTACTAAAAAGCAACGTTCAAAATATGCAAAGTCATACAGCTATTTAATGTAAATCCCACAAAAAACTGATTGAAGCAGTTATTTTGAACACAATTGCTATAGATAAATAAGAACACAATAGCTGTATCTCTTGTCTTTTATCTCATAAGAATATGCAATGCGAGGTTTGAACTTGACCTTTAGACGACTTCGCAAAGCACTTTATTCTATCTTACAAATTACATGTCATACGAAAAAAATGTTACGTAATTACAATTTGAAGTTAATATAAATAGATCTGAGAGCCCTGGCAGTTTCAAGATGATAAGAATAACACATTTTAATCAGTTTTGGACTTTTTTTTATAAATTATGTAAACTAGCTGAGACTTCGTTTCGTTCGGATATTTTTTATATAAGATACCAAAAACAAGAGCATAGCTTTCTTGATAGAGAGACAACCATCGCCTATAAACACTAAAGATGTAAATGTTGCGTTGCTATCCTTGTTGGCGAGGTTTTAATGGCATACGCAAAAGTTTACAGTTTAATGCAGAACTCTACCACCTAGAGCCACGATGATAGTGAGACGTATAGCCAATCGTCCACCTCTTAGGAACTGCCTGGCAGAACGGTAGATGGTCTGTTCTTTAAAGGGAGCCAGGACTAACACAAGGTACAATTTCTTAGTTAACTAGTTTTTGTTCATAAAATATGACAAAATATATGTAGTGTGTAATCAGTAAATAGTTAATAAAATATGATAAAAATAAAGTCTTTAATATACCTATTTTGTGGTAAGAAGTTAGTGAAAGAATTTTAAAAGTCATCATAGTAAATTTAAATCTCATTCTTTACAAACAAATAAACAAATGTTTCTCATTATCATAATAAAATAATCAATATAAGTTGCGTAAAGATAGTTTCTTATTGAAATACATTTATTAAATACAAAATTTCATACAAATCGCTAGATTTCCACGATAAACATAATTAAATTACACACAGGAATAGGTTGTTTAAAATTGGTTTTAATATTAATGTAACCTGTGAATCCCCATTGAAACAACTTACATCACTTTAAAAATCTTTAGAAGCCGGAATCGTATTGACGGTGGCTTATTCGCTCGTAAACCTGCTGAGTGCCGATACGATGAAAAAACCTTTTGCTGTTTATATTTAACCGAATACCGAATATTCAGCCAGGCCTGAGGCCGAATACGGAATATTCGGTCTCCGGATAAATTCTTTGAACTTTAATGGGTAACTACTACAAATACCGGTCAGCGCTCACGCATACCACAAAATAAAGTCTTCATATTCTGTGCCCATACGCCGAATGGTAGATTCGTACAATAAAAATTTTGAGCACATTCATATTTTTACACCATCACTTCCCAAATTTAAAAATCAAATATTAAAAACTGCACAATTGTTAACTTTATATTTTAGTACATAAATTATAGAACGAAATTTCAATTTGTTAATTTTATTTAGGTTAGATTTAAATTGTTATTATATCTGCGATCTAAATTACACACTAAATACACATACTACCTAATATGTATCAATTAAAAATATTATTATCTATTACTTGTTGTTGATCCGAGGACAGCGCTGTGGGTTGCATTATTATTAATACTCCTACATAAAATACTTTAGTTTTTAAGTTTATAATGTAACTGTTTGTTGTCTCAATAAAGAAAATAAAAAAAATAATAATATTAATGCTGTACTGTACCTACTGCTAAAAATATTATCTATCTGATTGTCCAAAGAATTATCCGTATTAAAAATGCTGAAACAAATGTTTTCATTTGTATAGATTTACCTCTGATAAACCTATTAATTGTGATGTTTCTTGGTAATATATTTTTTAAAGTACCCGTACCTCTTCTTAAGACAATTACGCGGACAGTGTAGGTAGTAGGTATGTAAGGCATAGAAGTTTACATTTTTTTTTATTATAAGATAGCAAACAAGCATATAGGTCTCCTGATGGAAAGAGTCAACCATCGCCTATAGACACCAAAGGTGTTAATGGCGCGTTGCTATTTTGTGGTGAGGTCTAAAGCCACATGCATAGATTACCAGCTACCATACCCTCCAAACCGGAACACGACAGTGATAAGCACTGACGCTATTGCGGCAGGAATATGTAAAGCGGTGGTACCTGACCCAGGCGAGACAATGCAGAACTCTACCACCTAGTAAACATTGAAGTTACATTGAGGAGAACTACAGAAACCTTATATTTCAAATAATTATAAAAGTAAACATTTGACACACTACATTCGTGTGACATACATGATAATATACACACATTTATACTATTTTCTTTACGGCTAGAGACATTTTACTGTTTCAAATGAATGTCTGCTATGTGTGCACTTTTTGGAGATTTTTACATCTTTACTATTATGGCTAGTTTACATACCAAATTTTCGTATAAGAAAACGGTTATGTGATTCTAAGCGTTCAGTATATAATACTGAACTGTGATTACTAAAAAAATATATATGCTATGTGCATCAGTCGAAATATTGTCAATTAAAAACTGCTATGTATCTCAAAGATATATTTTTTGCACATAGCAGCTATTCATTTGAGGTTACGACATTATATTACAAACAACAGCGTGTTTTCGCAAAATATTTGTCACCTTTAACAAATCAATCTAACGGAAATTGATTTCCTCTTTATAATTGGTTCTTGATAAGAATTAATTAATAATAGAGTGATATTTAAAATATGAGTTCAAAGTATTTAGGATATCATAAAAAACAACCTGTTTAGTAATGGGTAAATTACAATGACATCAAAAGTTTTGCTGCTAGTCTTAGCTCATTTATAAATACTGTTTAAAGATTTATAAAAATTCTCACCGTTTCCGATGACCCAATAACTCTGGCAAACGGAACACATGATTACACGACACACACGCGACACTGTGTCCCCCACTTCGTCCATCAGCGAAACGAGACCAAGGTCTAGGATCAGCTGAAGGACAACACAATGTTGCTAAGCCTCTCATCGTAAATCACGATCCCACCATAAGTCGAGGTTCATTCTCACTGGAGACACCATTAGGCCAGAAGGCGTATATGCCCCCAACTTTAAACTCTTGCTGAGTACTCTACTCGTCCACGCGCCCGGGAGAAACTATGAAGACCCACAAGACCAGCAGCAATACACTCACTTCGGAAAAAAGCAAGAAGGAATGTAACATATTCAGTAATGTGTATCCTTCCAGATTGCAAATAAGCATTTAGTTTCACTGATGGAAGTAATAATCATCGCCTATTTACTTTAACAATACTCGTATTATATATAAGAGTATTGTCATTAGTGAGGTGGAAATGTAATACCACAAGCATACCTAAGTTTAACCGGATACCTTACCTTTCAAACCGAAGTCCAAAACACAATAATGTGAAGCACACTATGATCCAACAGATTTGCTCAATCAATTGTTTTTTTAAGAACTGCCTGTCTTGGGCGCCGGCAACAGTGTGCAAAGGGGATGCAATTGTACCCCTCTATTAGGTAAGAAAATACTTATATTATTTACGGCGGTCGCGGTTCGCAAATCTAACTACGAATCGATGGGATTCGGGTTCGATTTACGACAGGGACAAACATTTATGTGATGAGATAGTATCGTTGACTAACGCCCATGATACAAGCTAATAATTTGCTTACTTTGGGATTAGGTCAATTCGTGTAATTTGTTCAGCGATATTTATTATTATTAAGTTACTGTTTGAATAACTAAAAAAACTAAAGGCTTCTAGATTGCTGTCAAAATTTGTTCATCGCTTTGCCAATAAACAATTTCACATTACATTTATTCACATTATAATTATATGTTTCTTAATTACTTAAATAGTATGTGTAAATGCAGATGCGCCTTTATAAAAATTGTCCTGGCGGCGCCCATGCTGCCTGGCGTATAACACAGTAAAACTGTAACAAACGACTTTTTTTATATCATAAGATAGCAAACAAGTAGATGGGTCTCCTGATGGAAAAAGTCAACCATCGCCTATAGACACCAAAGGCGTTAATGGTGCGTTGCTATCTTGTGGCGAGGTCTAATGACACATGCATAAGTTTACCGGCTACCTTACCCTTCAAACCGGAACACGACAGTAACAAGCACTGACGCTATTGCGGCAGGAATAGGTAAGGCGGTGATACCAGACCCGGGCGAGACAATGCAGAACTCTACCACCTAGTAGCCACGATGTTAGTGACTTACATAGCCAATCGGCCGCCTTTTATGACATGCCTGGCAGAACGGCAGTTGGTCTGTTCTTCAAAGGAGCCCGGAACCAACACGGAAACTTCCCATTTTCTGAACTCCAAAACCCTGTATCAGATCTTCGTCAAATCAAAACGGGACTACAAAAATAAATCAAAATTGCTTCATAAATGATCGGGTTCTGGGGTAACAAACAAAAAATACAGCCAAATTGATAACTTCCTCCTTTTGGGAAATTGGTTAAAAATCAGATAGTCTACCTATACTTTAATTGAGACCTGGGACAAACACGAGAAGTCAGAAAATGATAATATCACTACAGTTTTAGCTGAGTTATAAATAAATACTTGTATATTATTTTTGCTACAATAGCGTCGGCAGAATAACTCTGAATTAAAAATTTAATAAACCTTCGTTACATGTTTTACGCTAGGCCAGCTTCCTGCTTCATGTGAATTATTTGCAAAGCAAAACTTAAGATAATCTTCGATCGAGATTCTGCAGCAGGTGATGTATCAAAATACCCGTCGAATAAAAACCACTGCTAGAAAATCAGAATATAAAATATTAAAAAAAACACATTCCACAACGACTCACACGTTTAAGAGCAACGGTGCCACAGACATGCATACGCATAAACACGCAGCATGGCCGAAACGTCGAGCTTTACAAGTAAGTTCTATACGCGTACGCGTTTTTGACCCGTTTATATATTTTTAAAAATGATAGTACAACGCGTTAGTTTAAAAGTTCATACGCACACACACAGTGGTCAAAATGAAACTTATATTTGAAATCCCTTTTTGCGTCGGGGGTTAAAAAGTAAATTTATGTATGTCGTCCCAGCTACTCAGATAGCAACACACAGTTAACATCTTTTGGTGTATAGAAACACTAGCTGTGCCCGCGACTTCGTCCGCGTGGAAAAATTTCTAAAATGAAAACCCGCATAACTCCCGTTCCCGTGGGATTTTCGGGATAAAAACTATCCTATGTCTGTGGTTTACGTGTGAAGAAAACACAGACACACAGACAGATAGTTACTTTCGCATTTACAATATTAGTATAGATAGTATATAAGTATGGATAAGCGAAGATTATCTCATTGAATTAAAAAAGCCATACCTACTCATCTCTGGTTGCCATAGTAACTATTATATAATCTGTGTTTCTAGTCTGCTTTGATTGTTAGTTCCAACTCACAAATAATTGTATGTAAATGCTTATTGTTTAATTTTGTTAAGCCCAGTATCAGTTAAATAAAAATGAATCGCCAAATTATTAATATATACGTACATAACTTCGAAATAAATGCACTAAAATGGATCTTTTTTTCAACTAACTTCTGAAAAAGAATTATTAATTCGGCAGTTTTATATATTCTATACTTTCCATCGTCGGCACTTGGTGAAATTCCAACATAGAAAAAGAATGAATGTATATGTTAAAAAAATAAGCTAATGCAGATTAAGATTATGTACCTATTTATTATACAAATAAAATCATATTCTCTTTGTGATTTGTTATCAGTATAAAATTGGATTATATATATTTCTTTCCTAATGACTATCTTCTTCTTCTTAGTTTAAAACATACTATTTAAAATTCCTTAAGGTGACTTTATCGCTGTAACTTTGTATAAAAACCACATAGAACCCGTATTTAACTTATTTCTAAAATCTATATAATATGTCATTCGTATGTTTTTGGGAAAATGACTATTAGATTTAAATAAACAACTATTTCACGTTTTAATTAATCCCGGCTATCCAGGTATCAAATGGTCGAGTCACTTGAACCCCATCCACAAGAAAACTCATACAATAAACTTAAGTTGTCTCTGAGCTTTATCTCCATGGGAGTGCTTTTGCACCGAAAATCTCTAATGAAACTTGCATGTATTTTACAGAGTTTTCAAGATGCAAAAATATAAAGTACGTTGTGTAACTAAATTTTTCTAACGTCAACACTTCTAAGAATTAAAAACAGAAAAACTAATAGCAATGTATCTTCACGCCCATATCCCCGAAGGGGTAGGCAGAGGTACAACAAGTGCACCCACGATTAGCCGAAGATACTTGGTCCCACAATGTGATAGGTGGCAAGCCTATCGCCAACCGGGCACTTTCCAATCCCGGGCAACTTTGTGTTTCTCAGAAAACTGAAAAAACACTTTTTTTTATGTGCCCGACCGGGAATCGAACCCGGGACCTCATGTGGTCAACGCCAACGCTACGCCTATATTTATTTAATGCCTATTTATATAGTGAAAAAAGTTAAACCAATTACCTATTTCGAAGTGAAATTCGAAAAATACTATGCAGATAGTCAACAGGTATATTAATATAAAATAGAAATAGACATCAAAGATGTGCGCTAAAGAAGGAAAAATGAAAATTTTGACACGACTGGATTTGTAAGAGTGACATTTGAACGAGACGAATTTCACGATGTACGATGCGGTTCGTGTAGTACGGGACACGGGTGTAATTTACCGAAGAAGTTTACCAGGTACCTTACCCTCCAAATCGTAAAACGGTAGCACCACACACGCTGACGGAAATCCTGTAAATGCTAGTGATAGTAAAACCAGCCACCTATAATAGCTACATCTGCCACCAAGTGGCGACAATAAATCAAATACAGAACTGTATGTTTGTAACCCTGTACGCTGTATATATTTACGAATACGTTTTTCTACAAAAATAAACAGCCCTGTTTATTTTTGTAGAAAAACAACTTTCAGTATATATATTTAGTATTTCGTGACATTTTCTTAGTCGTTATCACAAGCTTGGCAAACATTGGAAGCATCGCTCGGTATGGGTTTTATTGGCAAAATAAAACTAACAATAGGCGCTTGATGTTTTTACCAAAGTAAATAGATTTATATCTGAACAAATATTACGAAGAGAAAATATTTATTTAGATGCTTCGTACCTTAGTAATATGTTTGGCTCAGATGATAAGGTTCCGCATTCGATTCTTGGTTAATATAATTTTTCGTAAGACATGAACAACGAAAATAAACTGTTAGTAAAGTAGATCGACATAGTACGTCCTAAAGTCTTTTTATAAGCGCGTTTGATTGACTAACATTAACATTAAATACTTGAAGACAGAACAATATAACAGGTCACTGATTATTGCCTGTCTTTTTGTGTATATGATTGGTTCGCACACAATCTCATTATATTATAGGTATAGGTAAGCAGATTGGGACGGGATGCGCTTCATAGGATTCCAAACAAGTGGATGGTACTTCACCATGTACAAAATTGAGCATGGTGCGTTGCTATCCATGTGACGGGGGTTGGAACGTCACCGGCATAAATTTACACGACTACCTTATCCAGCAAACCTGAACGTGACAGCGACAGTATTGTTAGGCGTAACGCTGTCTAACCATCCAGCGAGGTAGACAAAATAAGTTTACCGACTAGACTACCTTAACCAGCAAACCAGAAAACGACAGCGATATAAATAAGGCGTAAACCCTATTTTCATTTAATTCATTCGTCTAACTCGACGATGTTTAAAACGCGTAAAGCCATGGTAAACTTATTAACTTTTACTCTGTAGTATTTCAAGCTAAATTTAGTTAACATGTTTGTTTGATTCAATCATATTTATTTAATACATCATTACTCTGTGGTTATAAGCCCAGTCGAAATCACCTTTCACATTAGCAAATTTACGATCCTAAAAGTGATTCCAGTACAATTGAGCTCGGATCGAAAGCTGGCGAAGCTCCAAAAAGCGTTTGTACTCCGACTATATTTATTCACGGCTGACTTTTTAAGAATGAGCAACAGTATTAATAAAGTTTAGCTCATTCTTAAATGCACGTGGTGGAGTTTTACTCTGAATAATTAAACGCTATATCTATACATATAATAAAATCGCAGGAAAGTCAATGTATGTCCGGGGTAAACTCAAAAAGTACTGCATGGATTTATTTCAAATATTGCATGAATATTACTAACAGGTCGGGTCAACATACAGGCTACATATTATCACGCTATCACCTACAGGGGAGGAGCTGTGCGGAGTAAACGAAGCCCGCGCGAACGAAGTCGCGGGCAACAGCTAGTACCTAATACATTTTAAATAAGTGACTTTCGATTAAATACCGGGGATCTAGAGTCTAGACTCCTTTGAAGAATAGACCAACTGCCGTTCTGCCAAGCAGGTCGTTAAAGATGACTTATTAGCTTTACGTGTCACTACCAACTACTAGGTGGTAGGAGTTCCGCAACCTCTCGCCCGGGTATTTGGTAATTAGTATCACCGCCTTATCTATTCCTGCCGCATTAGCATCAATACTTGTCAATGTCGTGTTCCGTTTCTTAAGGTAAAGTACGCATGTGGCACCGTCATCCCGCCACACCGATAGCAACGCACCATTAACATCTTTGGCGTTTATAGGCGATGGTTTCTTTTTCCGTCAGGAGAGCCATCTGCTAGTTTGCTATCTTATGATATAAAAAAGAGCAAATTCACCTTTTATGGTCAGTAAAACTCTTTAGCCTTATTCACGTATGCTACTTTTAAATAAAAATGCTGGAATGAAGTGAATTGCACGTTTAAGGTTATAAGAACATAATATTAAATTATTATACAGCAAATAAATTGCTTCTGTGACTATACTAAAAGTTATGTTTTGGTATTCGTTAGGAATATATTTTGTACTTTATTGCCCAAGACTTTGATTTGAGACTTACTTGAGAGCGGCAGGTTAACATAGGGGACAAGATACTGTTGAACATTGATATAAAAAACCCAAGATACACAATCAGTGTATCAAAAACGTCCTCCAAAAATGAGTGCACAATTTGAAATTGTACACTCATTTCAAATGGAATCGCGTCGGTCGCGACACTGTCAATTTTATTTCTTTTCGTACATTGCTTTGTAAAAACAACTATAAGTCTTGCACTTAAGGTTGGATATGCAAAGACATATGTTTTTGCCATATCTATAACTACTTCAATGAAATTAGGGACACTTTTGAGTGTCAGTTTTGTTCGGGACTGTGCATCTAGGGTATTTTATATCAATGCTGTTGAAGCACCAAATATAAGCCTTTTATATAAAGCCAGGTGTCTAGGACAGTAAAAAAAAATTCTAAAGACTTTGGCTTGTGGAAATTATCAGATTATATTTTTTACGTTATTCTCACATCATTTCCCTCAAAATAAAAGAAAATTCAGACGCCCTTGGGAATATCAAGACCACGTTTCTTATAACTTTGTGCCCCCCACTTCCTTGCGCTGCACTCGGATTGTCAGATTTTCTAATTTTTAGCTCGCAATTAACCGATCATAACTTAGGCTGAGGCGCTTCAGTGTTTACATGTCTTTTTATAGTATAAGATAGCAAACAAGCAGATGGGTCTCCTTATGGAAAGAGTGAACCATTGCCTATAGACACCAAAGGAATTAATGATGCGTTGTTATCCTGTGGCGAGGTCTAAAGCCACATGCATAAGTTTACTGGCTACCTTATCCTCCGGAACAAGCACTGACACATTTACGGCTGGAATAGGTAAGGCGGTGGTACCAGACCCGGGCGAGACAATGCAGAACTCTACCACCTAGTAGCCACGATGGCAGTGACTACAGCCAATCGGTCGCCTTTTACGACCTGCCCAGCACAACAGCAGTTAGCCTATTCTTCAAAGAAGCCCGGGAGCAACACGGGCAAAATATAAATACATGTCACTTTGTTTCACATTTCTTTCTCTTTACCTAGATTTTTTTCCCCACCAATGAAATGAAAACCATTATATAAGCTTTCATTTTTCTATAAGCTAATCTACAAAATCCAAAAGGTCCCCGTGACGCTCGAGGAAGTTCCAATTTAGCATCTTGGGCTCCCCAGCTAAAATATTATAAATGCGGAAGTTTGGATGTATGGAAGAAACTGTGTTACTCAATCACGCAAAACGACTAAACAGTTTGGATGAAATTTGGCTTACATGTAGATGACGGCCTATCACGGAATAGCACATAGGATACTTTTTATCCCCTAACAATAAGTTCTTCCCGTGTGATTCACTATAACCTTTTATAATGCAGCGGGCTGCAGTATGCAGCTAGTATTATAAACGTGACAGTGAATTTGTTTCTTACGCTTTCACGATTGCACCTCTCGACCGATTCTGATGTAATTTGGCATAGATAACGTTGAATGAAATAAGGTTAACTTTTTTTTCAAAAATCAACCCCTAAGGAGCTGAAAAGGGGATGAAAGTTCGTATGAAAAAGTATATTGACATTTTTTTAATGGAAGAGGGGCAAACGAGCACAAGGTGCACCTGATGTTAAGTGATCACCGCCGCTGATGGACATCCGCAATACCAGAGGTCTTGCAGTTGCGTTGCCGACCTTTTAAAAATAAGTTCCTTCCCTCACTTTCCAATTAATTTTTTTGCAATATTTTCTATTATTTATGTATTAATATTTATTTTTTCAAAATTTCTATTTTAAAATCTTTTTAGATGAAATTACGAATCGAATGACTCATTGGTCATACATTTTCTGAGCTACCAAATCGGAATTCTATAAAATGGTAAATTCTAAAATCTAATGCATATTACTTGTATATAAAAATATTAGCATTCTTCATTTCTGTGCCAAATTTAATATTCCTCAGTGAAATTTTCGTAAAAAGCGGTAAGTACAAAATATTCGCTTAACATATTAACACAGATTATATTCTACTGTGGTATTAATTAATATATTAACTAGCGATCACCGATATCACACCGATCAGCGATAGGTGGTCGAAATTCAACCATATTCATGACACCGTTTAAGTATAGACTAATAAATACAATCTCTTCCAAGATTGATAACAGAATTTAGCCGAAAAGGAAATAGTACTCGTATAAATGTGTGTATATTATCCGGTATGTTCCATTAATGTACCTATATACAGTTTATTTTTATTTATTTATTGTTTTTCTAATGCATATCATTTAAACATATTAGATTTCCGCAGTTCTCCGCAATGTAAACTTTGTGACAAATTTCATATTCCATTCGCATAATTATGTTAAAAAGGCGTACAAAGATTTTACTTAACGTATTATTATATGCATATAGATAACACAAACAAATCCACGGATATTAACTATAATAAAAACAAGGGTCCAATATCCAAATGATTGGAGTATCTCGATAATTACGCGCCCGCATTACTCTCGAAACTTGACGTAAAAGCTATTTACGTCATGGCGTGCCAAAACCATGACCGTTTCCAAGGTCTCTATCTCAAAATAGAAATAAACAGACGTCGGAACATGTGAATTAATGATTGAACACCGTTTAGCGATAAGTGTTGTTTTATCTTTGTGTTCAAAGCTGTTGTATTGAATGCAGTAACAGCATAATTAATAAAGTACATACTTGTATTGAATGGAGTTATTAGCAGTTTTAACGACTTGACTCTACTTTGTTGTTGGAATTATTATTTAGTATACCGACTTCACTAGAGTTGATGCTGTGACAGCATCGGATCAGCAAATGTCTTAATTTTTTTTTTCATCTGTTTATAACTAGCTTTTTTATATTAAATGTTAGTAAAGAAGCAGTTGGCTCTCGCGACGGAAACAGGCAACCGCTGCATATTGCATATTGCACAGATGTTAATGGTGCGTTGCTATTCGCGGGAGGATGTGCTATTAGCACTTGCATTAGTTTACCGGCTATCTTATCCTCTAAGCCAGAACACAACAGCGACAGGCGTTGACACTTTTGCGACAGGTATAGGTAAGGCACGAATACTCAGGCAACATGTTGCGGAACTCTACCACCTAGTGGTCACGATGGTAGTGAAACGTATGGTCAATCATTTGCTTTTTACGAACTGCCTGGCAGAATGGTAGATAGTCTATTCTTTGAAGGGGTCGCGAATCAACGCGGGGAACAATTGTTCAGGTGATCCACATATATTACTTTTTACTCAGTCGGGCGAAGAAGTAAATTACGTTACTCATTGATATTGCAACTTTATATAAATGAAAGAATTTTCAAAATTTAGTTCCTTTAGAGCTTACCTAACCATTACAAACGTTATAATAATGAAGAAAGAAATAGAAGAAGAAGAAGGTCATGTTTGGGCAATTACGTTACTTGCTGCTCTTCCTGTTACTTTCATAAATGTAAAGTTTGAAAAACAGTTACAAAATTCTTTTTTAATTAGCTCAAGATTAAAAACAACGTTAGTAATGTAGTGTTTTAGTCCGGAAGAAGTTAGTCAATCCATTTCCCGGAAGTATTCAACATTCGTAGAGTCTAGACACCAAGTGATTATATTTTCGATCGGCTTCTCAAAAAAGAGATTCTCCCTTGGGTAATAGTTTTTGTATTATGTATGTTATCTCAGAACTCGGCCATTTCGATTTATATTTATATTCCAAACCAGATTAGATTTTCCACAGAATAAAAAACAGAGGCTATCAGTTTGACATGTATAAACCTGTGTGATATTGTTGGAATTGGATTTGAGTATGATGTTTTTTTAGATGTCTAAGGAGTTTAATGAGATCGCTCTCAAGTGGCGTCAGCCAAACATTCATTCATTTTACCGACCCGATGCGATTACCAACTCTTTCTAACGGTAACCGGGATCGACAGCTTTATGTGCTTATCCTAGGCACGGCAGTAGTACACCACCCGCCAGACTCCGGATTGCTTTTTTTATATCATTACATAGCAAACACGCAGATAGGTCTCCTGATGGAAAGAGTCACCCGTCGCATATAGACACCAAAGATGTTAAAGGTGCATTCCTATCTTGTGGCAAGTTCTAATGCCACATGCATAAGTTCACCGGCTACCTTACCCCCCAACACGGAACACGACAGTGACAAGCACTGACGCTATTGCGGCAGGAATAGGTAAGGCGGTGGTACCAGACCCGGGCGAGACAATACAGAACTCTACCACCTAGTAGCCACCAGGCAGAACGGCACTTCCAAGGAGTTTTTTTCAAAGGAGTCCGGGACCAACACGGGGAGTAATAAACTGCTACTGAAATGTTGGATTTTCGAGAGAAACCTCGAAAAACCCTCAATAACACTTAACACACACCCGTGGATCGAACCCGAAACCTCGTGATCTGAGCCGAATAGGCTAACCCCTAGACCAGGAAGCAGTCAATATTTTTTTAAACACAGTTATGGAAAATTGTTGTGAATTTTCCGCTGCGTGCCCGCTTGCTCATTACAGTTCGTTGTATGCTGTCTGTGTTATCACTTTTATGGCTGAAATAAAGTTGTTTTCGTAAATGACTACACAACACCTGCGCTCATTTAACCTACGCAAATTTCAGTCTATACTTGTATATAGTAGCAGAAACCAATTTGACCGCCCCGTTGGTCGAGTAGTTAGCAAACATAATTCCAAATCGATGGGGCTCGGGTTCGATTCCCGACAGGGATAAACATTTGTGTGATAAGTATAGATGTTTTGTATTTCTGGGTTTAAATGTTTATTATGTATTTAAAAGCATTTATATATGTATTTCTATGTATTAGACAATGCGGAACTCTACCACCTAGTAGCCACGATGGTAGTGACTTGTAAAGTCAATCGGTCACCTTTTACGACCTGCCTGGTAGAACGGCAGTTGGCCTATTCTTCAAAGGAGCCCGAGACCAACACAGGGGAAAATGTTGCATGTTTGCATGTTTGGATGGATGGATGTTTGTTACTCTATCACGTAAAACCACGAAACGGATTTGAATGAAATTTGGCACACAGGTGGATAATGACCTGGAATAGCACATAGGCTACTTTTTATCCCGGAAAAATTAGGTGATCCCGCGGGATTTGCAAAAAACTTTTATAATGCAGCGGGCTGGACGCTGCAGCTAGAAAACAATAAAAATATAATACAATTGTAATTGCAAAGTGGTTATTACTTAGCGACTAATTAAAACACAATATTAATGCAATAATATTCAAAAATATGGTCACTGCATGAGAACAACTAACTAACGAGTCTAGTCGCTAGTTCAGTAAATCGCTTGTTTACATGTTAATATAAACAAAGAAATGTGAAATAATGTGCTATGTGCGGGTTTTGTAAAATTATCTGTAACTATTTTTTTTGGAAACCTAGATGAACCCGGGACTACGTCCGCGTAAAGAATTTTCTTTAAAAAAAGGAGCCTAAGTAACTCCTTATTAGCGTAGTTTAAAATATAGATAGATATTCACAGGGTTTTACCCGCATAGCTTCCGTTCCCGTGGGATTTGCGGGATAAAAACTATCCTTTTTTTATTTTTTTTAATTAACCATTTATTGCACACGAATAATAAACGTAAACAATAAGACATAATTACAAAAGGCAAGCTTATCTCTAAAGAAATTTCTTCCAGCAAGCCCAAAATAAGAAAAAAAAGCTAGAAAAACATGTGTACAAAAAAAAAACAAAAGAAACTTAACTACTAAATTAATACAACTTATAATTACTTGCTAAGTCTACAAATAAAACAAACTATGAAATGTATAAGTAGTGCAGTTTCAGGCGACTCTTAAAGGTACCCAGAGATTTACTTTTTCTGATGGAATGAGGCAAAGAATTCCAGAGTCTAACGGCACGAATAGTAAAAGAAGAGAAGAAATAGGTCGTCTTATGTACTGGAACTCGCAAGAGAGCTTTTATACAAGGACGACAATGAAGGTCAATTGGGTGAAAAAATTCAAATTTTTCGCGTAGATAAGGACAGAAAGGATTGAGTAAAATATTATATAAAGATGACAATAAACCTGAATTCCTTTTCTTAGGTCTCAAACTATCTTTGTATTAAATTTCATCCAAATCGATTCAGTGGTTTATGCGTGAAGACGAGACAGACAGTTATTTTCGCGTTTATGATATTAGTATGGATAAGGTCAAAATTTAGCACCGATTTATTCCTATCCGGTATCAGAATCAAGTACCCTTCTTCAATGTGTACAATCTACCAATCAACCTGTATATCTTATTTTTTGTGGATTGGTGGACATTTTTCTCGCTCAAAATAATTCATTTTAAATAATATTTCAAATATAACTATGGCAACACAAAATGTCGACCGGAAAATGCCTATAACGGCGGGCGGCTACGACATGAAAGAACGTCCTTTAATGTCGTAGCCGCTAGTGTTTACACGCGGCCCTGACTCGACGTGTTGTTATCCCCGGGTTGTTATCCCCGGTTAACCAGAAAAAATGTTTGAGCTTTTTTCGTTTTTTTTTTTCGAAAATCTAAATCTCAATAACAGCCCAAAGTCTGGTGGTAATGTGTAATAACTCCCGAGCTGCGGTGACAAACACCAACACTATTACGGCTGGCGTGGATAAGGTGGTGGTACCAACCCAGGCGAGACGTTGCAGACCTCTATCACCTAGTAGTCATAATGGCAAAATTTGGCCAAATGTTTGCTTTTTTATTTTTTATTAAAACCGAAACTGTTAGATCGTAGAGATATTTTTCAATTTACTTTAAATATAGGGTTTAAATTATTCTGTTTACCTGTAGAATATCAAAGGAAATGTAATATTACAAGTGTCTTTGTAAAATTTTAATTGGTTTACCTCAGATGTAGGGCTTTATGGCATTAACAGCCAACAGATATATAATTAAGTAATTAAATGTTACCGTTGAAGTACGGCGCTTTTTAAATACAATAACTATATGTATTTTTTTTACTTTAGAATTCGGTCATTTCTAAACTGATTTGGAAAATTCTTTAGTTTTTGTTTTCTTCAGTAGCATACTAACAAAACTTTTAATTTTCTCCTAAACACCTGATGCTAGGTTTAAAAATACAAGAAATTGGTAGTCGGTCGTTGCATTTTTACTGCGTTTAAAATTTAAATTAAATAATTTCTATGATCACAAGAAAAGAGACAAAGTAAACCGAAGATACTGCTCTGTGTTCGTCGGGGTGCCTTTTGAAGATGAGGCCAACATTTCTTGCGAAGCATTTAGTGATAGGCGAACGATTAGCTACAATTTTCACTACCATCGTACGTAATTATTAGATGGTAGAATTTGTGACGTCTTGGCCCGGATGAGTAACATAGCCTTAACTAATTCAGTCGAAATTACGTCAGTGCTTTCGTGTTTCGATGGTAGACGAGATGAATTTACACTCACCACACACATATTAACAACACACAATTATTGGCTTTTGTTGATGACTAGATGATGGTAATCTCTTTCTATTGGGAGAGTTTATTTCCTGTCTTATAGTAATATATATGCCTCATGGTATACCAAGTATATATACCGGTGGTATACCGTGGTATACCCGGTATATATACCCGTGGTATACCGTGGTATACTCGGTATATACACCCGTGGTATACCGTGGTATACCCGAAATCATGATCTAAGCCGAATAAGGTACCCCTTATTCGGCTTAGATCATGAGGTACCGGGTTAGATCCCCAGATTGGCTTTTTGATATATTTTTTTTGGAAAATCTAAAATCTCAGTAGCAGCTCGGAGTGTGGTGGTCTGGCGGAGTGGTGTATTACCACTCCCGTGCCTCAGATGAGCACGTAAAACTATCGATCCCGGCTATCGCCAGAAATAATCGATAATCTATACATATAACAAAATCGTAGGAACGTCAAAACTGTACATTGAATATTTTTTAAAAAGAATACTTGGGGAGTGATCTACAATCGATATCGAAGCCAAAAATATAGTTTTTAGAATTTATGTCTGTTTGTCTGTTTATCTGTTTGTCTGTATGTATATCCAGGGTAAACTCAAAAAGCACTGCATGGATTTACTTCAAATATTGCATGAATATTACTAACAGGTCGGGTCAACATATAGGCTACATATTATCACCCTATTACCTAAGGGGTAGGAGCTGTGCGAAATAAACGAAGTCCGCGCGGACGAAGTCGTGGGCAACAGCTAGTCGTTAATATGTCAGTAAACGCAGTGATGCTTTGAGTCGATAATCGTTAATAGGTCGGTATAACCGACAAACCGGTCAATCGCGGTAAAGCGGAAAGTCTAAAAACGTTCGATTTACTCTGCCTACACCGCAAGGGAACCGGGCGTGATGATACTTATAATATAAATAACTAGCTGTTCCTCGCGACTTCGTTCGCGTGTTCAAAAATCATTACTTCCTTTTTTTTTAGTTTTTAGTTGCGTAAAATATTAGCCTGTGCCACTTCTGGATAGTATAGCTTAAGAATTTTTAGAGCGGTCTGTAGTTTTGAGTTTTTTTACAATATTTGTATAGAAGCATAGATTAGATATTTCATTAAATTATCTAATATACCACAGTTGATGTGACTTGACAAGTTGACCGTACCGTTTGTCGAATGGCAAGGCTAGCGACCCTCATTAGTGATTAAGCAATCGATGGGTTTCGATGCCCGGCAGATACAATATTTTGTGTGATGATGATGAGTATAAATGTTTGTCTAGGTTTGGGTGTTGGTAAATTTTTTCAGTATTTTTATACGTATTTCCATAAGTCTATAAGTTGGTAAATTTTTTTCAATATTTTTATATGTGTTTCTATAAACTAATATCGTTGAATTACACAAACAATTTGCTTATTTTGGAGTTATATAATCGTGTAATGTGTTCGAATTCCAATAATATTGTTTGCGATATAAAGAGTTTCTCGGGAATGTGAATATAGCATTCGATGGGATTCGGGTTCGATTCCTGGCGGATACAATCTTATGTGGTAAGTATAAATGATTGTATTTCTGGGTTTGGGTGTTAATGAGTTTATTTCGATATTTTTAAATGTATTTCTATAAACTAATGTCGTTGAATAATGCAATCAAATAATTTGCTTATTTTGGAGTTTGCCATAATCGTGTAATGTGTCCAATTATATTGGTTGCAATATAAAGAGTTCTTCAGGAATGTGAATATAGCAATCGATGGGATTTGCGTTCGATTTCTAACAGATACAATCTTTTATGTGATGAGTAAAAATGTTTGTATTTCTGGGTTTGGGTGTTGGTAAGTTTATTTCAATCTTATCCATACTATCCATACTAATATTATAAATGCGAAAGTAACTCTGTCTGTCTGTCTGTCTGTCTGTCTGTCTGTTACGCTTTCACGGCCAAACCACTGAACCGATTTGGATAAAATTTGGTACAAATATAGTTTGAGACCCAAGAAAGGATATAGGATAGTTCTTACCCCGGAAATCCCACGGGAACGGGAACTATGCGGGTTTTTATTTTAGAAATTTTTCCACGCGAACGAAGTCGCGGGCACGGCTAGTAAGTATATAAATTCTCGTGTCACAATGTTCGTTTCCGTACTCCTCCGAAACGGCTTGACCGATTCTCACGAAATGTTGTGAGCATATTGAGTAGATCTGAGAATCGGCCAACATCTATTTTTCATACCCCTTAGTGATAAGGGTTGTCCAGCTTTAAAATTTATTACTTAGAAATAATTTACATGGCAAAACAACGTTTGCCGTGTCAGCTAGTATTTTATATGTATTTCTATAAACTAATATCGTTAAATAATTTGTTTAATTTGTAGTTATATGATCGTGTAATGTGTTCAATGATATTGGCTGCAAATAAAGCATAATATTATATACTAGTCTATGGCTGCAACATGAGTTTATCAGGAGTTAGAGTATAAACGAGTTCCTCTAGAATGCGAATTTCATAGCGGGTGCATGTAGAATATTCGTATTTTGCAATTATCATAAATTTTAAATTAGTTGCATTTATAATAAGTTTAAGTCGCCTCTGTGATTTAATAATCCGGTGTCGTGTTGACCAAATGAGATCCCGGGTTCGATTCCAGGGTAGGCCAATTCAAAAAATGTGTTTTTTTTTTCAGTTTTCTGATAAAAACAGCGATGCTCGAGATTAGTTAGTGCCCGGTTGGCGACAGGCTTGCCACCTATCACACTGTGGGACTATGTATCTTCGCTAATTGTGGGTGCATTGATTGTATTTCTACGGGGATACAGGCGTGAAGATTATTTTTTAAAACAAAATTGTTCAACCATTTAATAAAAAATGTTACACGTTTTGTTCCAGATCCCCTTTGAAGCATAGACTAGACATGATAGTCTGCCATGCTGCCAGGCAGTTTGTAAAAAGTTAATGTATGGCTAAACGTGTTAGGAACACCGTGATTCCTAAAAGTACCACCGCCTTACCTATTTCTACTGCAATAGCGTCAAAACTTGTTCGTATTTCGAATCGGAATCGGATTTTCCAGTATGGTGGGTAAGGTAGCCAGTAAACTTATTTATGTGGCATTACCATCCCGCAACGCGGATAGTAACGCACTAGTAACATCTTCGGTGTCTATAGTCAACTCTCTATTTCCGTCAGAAGAGTCATTTGGAAAGCAAACAGTGCTTGTCTATGATATTTAAAACCGTTATAATTAGGTAGGTACATATTTATTTACATTTTTATAAAATAAAACAAAAATTGTTTTAGAATATTTTTCGCGTTTGTAACTAAGAAGGCATTACGCAACTAAGTCCTGAGATCAGCTCATCGGTGTTTACAGTCGGCAAACCGGTTGCTGCGCACCAAACCTGTTTTCAAATTGTTTGATACAATGAATTGGAAGTTCGCCACTGAATTTGGTCTTATTTTTACCACACACGAACAAGTGCTCCAATGACTTTGATTAAGGCTAATTACGGACTTTTCAACAATTTTTTAGTGTGCCATTACGCCGGTTCTTCGTAGGCAGAGTGAACAGAGCGTCTATAGCCTTTCTGGTATCCCCATCACCGCATTTTATCCACCTGATAATGATGATCATATATTTTTTACGATAATCGGGACCCATAGCTTGACGTCGTCATCCAAGACATCGGGGTAAATTCACCCTCATGCCTTGGATGATGAGGGAAATTTTGTAATTTCGAGAATAATTTCAAAAAATTTCAATGTTATAACAAATTATGTTATCAATGCACACTAATATTATAGAGTTAAAATTTGTTCGTTTGGAATAGATATACTCAAAAACTATTAGACTCATCATAAAAATTATTTCATCTATATAAAGCTACATATAATCATTTTACAATATGCTACATTTTTATCCAACTGAATCAATTAAATAATATAAGCGGGTCACCCAAATAAAGTTACAGGGAACGGCTTCTATTATATTAATTCTATATTCTACAGTAATTCTTAAAATACTACTTCTGTAAAATATTGAAATGCACTCCATTTTCATTTTAGGAGTAGTCAGTCATTAGCAACCTTCAAAAAATCTTTAAAATAATTTTATTTAAGCATCTGTTTAATTTTTAGAATAAAAAGGCATAAAAATAAAAAGAATTAAGAAAATTAAAATAAGTTTTTTTTTGTATAGGTAATTTATATTTCTAAATTAATAATCTGTATACTTGTATTCTATATTTGCGTTTGCTTGAAGAAATATAAATATTCACGGGACAAATTACACTTACTTATCTAAACGCAAAGTAAGCAAATTATTTGCTCATGTTATGGGTGTTAGTCAACGACACTAATACATAGAAATTAGAAATACATATATAAATACTATTACATACATAATAAACACCCAACTCAGAAATACTCACTGCTCATCACACAAATACTTGTCCCTGTCAGGGATCGAACCCGTCGAGCCCCGTCGATTGCGTAGTCAGTGTCGCTAACCACTCGACCACCGGGGCGGTAAATATATCAATAACAGGGATAATCTCGTCTTTTGTAGAATTTTCATGAATCAAAATGAGATTTTAGCTCTATGTGAACAGTAATAGTTTCAGAAAGTATTAAATAAAAATAAATGAATATTGAAGCTCTATCCATTTTCACCTTTTTGGATCCATTTGCGCGGGCGCGCAGCCACGAGCGACACAAATTCATCTGTTTTTAAAACACTAATCTTACCAAAATAAATATAGAATAACTTACTACCTACATTCGTTTAAGGCGTGGTATTTGGATTTCCTGATTAAATTTTTTCTTCGGTTCCTTAGTTTTAAAAAATTTTCGTATCGATTGTCTCACATTATGAATTCAAATAGGATGTTGTTACTGTATGATAAAATTTGCTATGCAAGTAATCTCTGCTTCGATATAGGGGTAAGCTTAATATGTTACTTTTTACTCCGGGTATATAAATAAATATCACTGGACAAATTACACAAATTGATCTAACCCCAAAACTAAGCAAATTATTTGTTTGTGATGTGGGTGTCAGTCAACGATACTAATACTTAGGGGTACATATATAAATTATCTATTTGTTATGTGGGTGTCAGTCAACGATACTAATATTTAGGGGTACATATATAAATTATTATTTTGTGACGTGGGTGCCAGTCAACGATACTAATACTTAGGGGTTCATATACAAATTATTTGTTTATGATGTGGGTCTCAGTCAACGATACTGCTATTTAGGGGTACATGTATAAATTATTTGTTTGTTATGTGGGTGTCAGTCAACGATACTAATACTTAGGGGTACATATATAAATACTCAAATAGTCTTAACAAATACCCAAACCCAGAAATACAAACATCTATGCTTATAAGATAAATGTTTGTCCCTGTCGGGAATCGAATCGAAGCCCCTTTGATGCGCAGCCCCATTGATAACCACTCGACCAACAAGGCGGTTTAAATGTATAGCTACCATTGGTTTCCTAAAAAAATAGTAATAGTAACGATCCACAGGTACTGTATGACACAGCTCGTTTAAGACTAAAAACCGATTAAGTGCGAGTCACTTTCGCACAGGTAGGGTTTCGTACTACCCGTAATATAAACTGAGTTTACTACTGGGATCCCATTTGGGACCTCAGCTCTTGTTTTTTATTATTTGTTGTGACAGCACCATTAGTAACATGCACGCGGTT
This sequence comes from Apodemia mormo, assembly GCA_036924255.1. Taxonomy (NCBI): domain Eukaryota; kingdom Metazoa; phylum Arthropoda; class Insecta; order Lepidoptera; family Riodinidae; genus Apodemia; species Apodemia mormo. The sequence goes on from JAUPFN010000002.1 coordinate 41,370,632, forward strand.
CAGTTTGTCATTCTTTAAGTGTGGAACCCGAAAAAAGCTATAAATATAGTGTTATGGAGATTTTTGTTGCTATAATAATGTCATGAAATTGCAACATTTTATTTATTTATTTAAATTTATGCACAAGAAAAATGTAAGTACAAAGGTTAAACTTAAAGCCTAAGGGCATTCTATCCTAGCCAACCTCATGTAATACAGAGAAGGAATAAAAGATGGTGCATCTTAAATAGTAACAAAGTAAACATTCCTAAACGGATTTAAAAAAAAATTCCACCTGTAGAAAACTATAATACAATATTTTTTCATAAAATGTATGCTATGTTTTATGAAAAAATATCATCCTGATGTCTTTGCAATTTGCATAGACATAAAAATTCCTTCCAATTCACCAACGTTGCTGATTGACAGGATGGGTAGTGATCCCATCACCGCATTTCTGGGAACATTAAACAACCATCTCTTGTTTCATCCATTACTTGGAACGATAAAGTGCTTATCCAAAACATGGGGGTGTTAACATACAAGAATCAGACAGGTTGCTATTAAAACTTCAACACTTTTACCAGGTCGACTAGAGAATCAAATTCACGACCTTATGATTTATGCCGAATAATCTAACCAGTACATCGGAAAGCAGCTTATGAAAATATATTAAAATGTGTGAGTATTACCTAGATAATCGAAATTTAGATTAAAAATGGACGATGATAAACATTGATGTCTACACATTATATTATTTCAAATTTGAAGGTCACCAAGCATTTACATCAAAGCGAGTATAAAGCATACAGGATATTAGTTTTTAGCTCTGATCATGGTAAATAGGTTTTTGTGCCAAATATTTTATACCTCGGAAATATTTGGCTCGGGTTTAAAGCAATTCTACATTACAATCAAATCTGTTTCTGATTAGTAACAGATGTATGCTAGCATTTTTCATTGAGAAATTTTGAATGAATGGATACTAATAAAACCAGATTTTGCAGCTTTGACGTGTTAAAAGTTGCTAACCGACGCAAAAACGGAGGTTATCAGTTTGACATGTATGTATATTGTTGGAATTGGATAATATTTCAGTGTGATAATTTATTTAGACGACCAAGCACGTGTACTATTTTTTGTAATGGTATGTATATTTTGTATACGTTCAGTAATTTTTGAGATATGGGTATACTTGAGAGATATTTGAAGTCGGTTTAATTTTTTTAATTAATTTTTCTATCCCTCACAGTAGCGAGGCAAAATATACACCAGTATAAACATAAGTGTGTACATAGGTTTTGGATTATTCACGAATAAAACACAAATTTTTAAAATAAGAATTTTGAAACATGGTCAAATATATATTTTTTACGTATGGCAATATCTAAGTGTTTTAATAGAAGTGAATCGCTAAATATTAAAACGCTAAACGCGCATAAATTCAGAACAAATTATAATCAATTTGATAAATTATATTTTTTTGTGTTTGTTATTGTCAGGACAAGTTATGCTTAAAAAGACGTTGAAAAATCGTACGATTTTTTTAATCTAACCCGTGGCACAGAATACTGCCTACTGGAGACTCTCCAGTATTCTGTGCCCATGGGAAGCCGAGCCGCGAAGGTAGTTTTTAAATATATGTTTTATTATCTACATAAAATTAAATATATACTACGTATAATCGTAGTCATTTTTTTTATATGCCCTATATTTATATTATTGCACGACATATATTAGGTACAACCTATAAGTATACCTACGCTAAAATCAACATCCAAACTGCTGTCCACATTGGAAACCCCTGATCCATAATATTAGCATTTACAAATATACTTATTATTACAGTTTATAACACTATAAAATCATATTCAAATATAACTGTGCAATACCAAATCTGACTTGATTTATAATGTAGATCATTTCGTCGCGACATCGCCCACGTTTCGTATTATATGTGTAAAATAAGTTAACTTGTGAGATATATTGGAGTAATAAATAAAAAATGACGAAAACCATTTATATACTATGACAGACTGCTCCCTACAATCCGCTGTTTTTCGAATTCTTCGGAAATATTTTATGTTTATCAGGGCCAACAATCAACATTATTTTGAATCCTGGTCCTGAAACATCCTAAAACAGTATCCTATTCGTAAAACCTAAGTGTCTATTTTCATGCTATTAAGTCATCGAATCATTATTATAAATTATTAAGCGGCATATACGACATAAACTTTCACGGTCATCATTAGTACCAGGCTTTGCACTGGTATAATTAAATACAGTGTTAGTAATGAAACGAATTTTTGATGAATGAAAAAAGAATCCGAAAGAAGGACAAGACAGGCAGTGTAATTATTGGCAGCGAGACTTAACCCCTCATGTCCTAGGATAGACAGCGCATAAATGAGCTACCTGGGCAAGTTCTAGGTAAACTAGTTTATGTTCATTGGCGACGTCTATCACTTATACTATCAAGTGGCACGTCTGCCAGTTTGCCAATACAAGTAACATAAAAAACGATGTTTTGATGAATCGATAGAAAAAAATTGAATGTTTTTACATAAATAAAAACCGACAAAGGGAAATAAAAAAAACCCGACTTCAAATTTAATATAATCATTTTCTTTAAGATAAAGTAATTGATACTAAAATTGCTAATTCATATACTAATACAAGGAAAAAAACAATCTAGCTATGTATGTATCTCCGTTCCACTGAATTTGCAACTTTTTTGTGGGGCAATGTATATGCTTCCTATTATAAAAAAATAAAGATCAAATTAGCACATCAAGAGGTAATTATTCGCAATATCATCACTTGGTAAAATTAGGCCAATTAAAGTTTAAAATATTTATTGTAATAATTTGGTAAAAATATTCCAATTAAATTTTTCACTATTTATCGTCATGATTGGAAAAATAATCTAAATTAACAACATTATTTATCGCCATATATTGGTAAACCGACAACACATTTTATCTATACACACTATTACATACACACGATTGTCACTTGGAAAAAATAAATTGATTAATGTTTACACTATATTATCTTCATTATTTGGTAAATATTGTCCCATTATTTGCACTATCGTCATCGCTAAAACTGGTTCCATTTAAATTTCATTCGTTGATAAAAATTCGTTCTATGATCGTTGTAATAAATGTTAAAACTTTAATGCAATGTTAGAAAACATTCATAAAAGTGTTCGCAATTATTATAACAATTATAGAATGAACTTTTACTCTTCAAAAATTTCACTCTTGAATAGTTAGACAGATTTGTGTAAAATTCAGTTTCCTTTCATAAATTATTTTCGCGTGATTGTCTTATTATTTATTACCTCATGTCTCCTTTTATTTCATCATTAATCATAGCTTATAACTTATTTTTTCCGATTATCGCAACTACATCGTGGGATATTTCGCTAAAGAAAGAACAAACATTATATACATATAGGTATGTCGCCTATTTTATCGTTTACCTTAAAATATACACCGTAAAAAACATGTTTCTTCTCTTTAAACAAAACGACCACCAACAAGAAAACGTTTATGGTATTTCGCCCACAGACTACATGAATACTAATAGATACTGTGTTGGGTCAGGAAAGTAATACCGTGCATAGTAGGCAAATGCTCCTAAATATCTTAACGTTTGTAGGTATATTATAAAGTGAAAAAATCTAAATATGCCATATTTAGTTTTTATATCGTGCCATATAGGAAGCCAAGGTTTAAATAATACCCCTGAAGTAATTAATTTTATTTCATTGGTAAGAATTATAACTCTACTTCTGGGTATAAATGTAAGCTACGCTGACAACCTGAGAAATTGCCTCAAAAGTCGTGTCCAGGTTAATCAGTGATCTCGACTTTTCACGTCTTACCTCTTAAGCCCAATTACTGTACAACCATACCAGCTGTATGAAACATTGCAGAGACAATGGCTTAAGAGACGAGAAAATGATTCGCCAAATGTATTCACGTTAGGTACCTTACGCCAGCAGATCACCTCACTTCGTAGAGATTCAAATGAAAAACCAACCAATGGTAAACACAAAACAAAAACACAAATGTACCTACCGGTAATACATGCAAAACAAAGAATCATCACGCCTGTTCCCCCGGTAGAATAGGCAGAGTTTTGTTTGGTTGGTGAGATGAGTGGTGATCCTTAATCCGCACTGATAACGATTATTGTTAGCGATAATCGGAACCAACAATACAAAACAGTGGTGATACACAACCCACCAGACTCCGAGCTTGTACTAAGATATTGGATTTATGAAAAACCTGGCAAAAACCTCTGTAACACTTTTGCCTAAAAATTGAACCCAGAACCTCATAATCTGAGCCGAATAGGCTAAACATACACACTCGGAAAACAAAACCTTCCTTCTAGCACAATCATTTAAAAATTATGCTGGAGCCGCACTTGCATTGATTGTCACAAAGCTTCGTGCAACGATACGATAAATGCAGATGTGACCGGCTATTATCGGCTACTTTCGCATACATTCCGAAATGTATGTGCGCCTTAGCGCGGCTATAACTTCAGGACGATAGACGTAAACGTGCGTAAACGATAGTGCGGGTCTAGCATTATAGAAATTCTCGTCAATAAGTTGCAATTGTTTGGGCGACCGATCACTGATCAATATTTGTATAAATAAATAATAATATATCTAAACTTATAAAGCCTCTACTGTAACAAAATTTCAATTTCTTAATCATTAGAACCACTCATGAGACATGCGAAATATACAAGAATTGTTCATTGAAATATGTTAGAAACCTATTCGCTGGGTGCGTGACCCCAGCGCCATCTAACGATACAACTTACGGTGGCTCTTTTGAGAAAATAAACATGTATTGGATGTCAAATAGCTATTGAAAAAAATTTTTTTTCAATGTAAAATGTGATATATTACATTTTAGTGAGAGTGAATATTAAATTAATTTTTTTTTCGTGGGTCAGCTAAAAACAGTAAGTAAAATAATTACAACAACTAAAACAAGTCTTAATAAGTGAATTAGGTTAAGCAGTGTTAAAATCTGTCAAAATGTTTATTGTAAAATTAATATTGAATAAAAATCATTATTAATATTTAAAAAAAACTAAAATAATATATAAAATAATAAATAGCTCATCATATCAAATAACAAATAGTTTGATTCATGGATGTATTAGGTTGATCAGTTATTTCAGATGGTTCTATTATTAGATACCGAGTTGAATAGCCTATAAAAAGAGTCGCACGAGCGTTGTTGATTCATGATATCCACCAGCTGATGGACACGCAAACTGCAGTCATTGCTGCAGGAGATTGGAACTGCAAGAACATCAGCTGGAACTCCAACATTACTTGTCACAATGGCCGTCGACTTGCTAGAGACGCAGATGCCAATGGATATCACGTGATGGGACCTGAGGCCCCGACCTACTATCCAGACGACGACAATTGCACCCCGGACGTGATAGATTTCGCGCTGCTCAAAAACTTACCAGTCAGCCAATTCTCGGTAGAGGTGCTGGACTACCACACCATGTCTGACCACCAGCCTATCCTAGCAATATTAGAACAGGAGCCAGTACGAACCATAGCTCCTACGACGAGAGCTACCATAAACTGGGAAGTCTTCCACCGGGAGCTAGAGAAATCCACTGTCTCGCGACCAATCATAGAGGCCGCAGACGTGGACTATCTAGCGGAAGACTTACGGGACAAAATTACTCAGACCCTTGGGACAGCCACGATGGAAAGACCCAGCAAGAACACAAGACCTCCACTACCGGTACAAATCAGGAACCTTATAGCCAAGAAACGGGCGTTACGTAAAACTTGGCAAGCAACCAGATGCCCTGTTCAAAAGAGACAACTTAATCACCTCGCCGAGAAAATTAAAACGGAGATGGAGAACTACTCCACACAATGTTGGGAAGACCAGATAGACGAGGCCCGTGACGACTGGCCTTCGCTACATAGACTCTGTCGCCGATTCTCCAAAAAGAGGGAACCTACCAGACCACTTCGCCACCCTGACGGCTCTACCAGATATAAGGCCGAAGATAGAGCAGAGATCTTCGCGGGGCATCTGGAAGAGCAATTCCAGACTAACCCACCAACTGACGCTGCCCATATTCAACAGGTTGAGGAATTCCTCAGTGAATATCTCCAGGAAACCATACCGGTAGAAGAGGCTCCAATAGTCTTCACTCCCAAAGAAGTCCTGATCACCATCAAGAAGGCTAAACCAAAGAAAGCTCCGGGTGCTGATCGTATCACCAACGCAGCACTACGTCAGATGCCGTATCGTACTATCGCAGCGTGGGCACGCCTATTCAACGGCATCATGCGGACGGGCTGCTTCCCAAGATGCTGGAAAACTGGCCATGTCCTAATGCTTCCGAAAGCGGGCAAAAACATACTCTTGCCGGCCAGCTACAGGCCGATCACGCTATTGCCAGCCATATCGAAGATCTTCGAACGCCTTCTCCTTCGCCACATTGACCAGTACTTTGTACCCAGGAACGAGCAATACGGATTCCGCTCTCAACACAGCACCACTCACCAACTTGCAAGAGTGCTCCACACCCTGACGGCAGCCTATAACAAAAAGGAGAGTGTCGCAACTGTCTTTATAGACATGGAAAAGGCTTTCGACAGGGTGTGGCATGATGGACTTCTCTATAAGCTAGCCCAACTCCAATTGCCCAGACGTATTGTACGCGTCATCGCTTCCTTTTTACATCACCGCAAATTCCAAGTCGTGGTGGAAGGCAAACTTTCAACCGAACGCTGTATGCGGGCAGGCGTCCCGCAGGGCAGCTGCCTTTCACCAACCTTATATGTGAGCTACACGGATGACATCCCAGCGCCAGTCAATACCACTCTGGCGCTGTATGCGGACGATGCCGCGTACATCGGCACATCACTGACGACGACACATGCGGCTAGCAAAATACAAGCGGCCCTAAGTGACCTCGAAGAATGGCTCAATAAATGGAGGCTTACGGTCAATGTGGCGAAGACCCAAGCCTTCAAAGCAGGAAGACTTTCACACCTCACCCCCAAACTCCAACTCTATGGGGAAAACATCGCATGGCAAAGTACGTGCAAATACTTAGGAATAACCATCGACGCCCGCCTGAAGATGAACACGCACACCAGGAAGGTCGTCAATAAAACCAAGGCAGCAATAGCTATATTACGTCCTGTGATATCCTCCAGACTACCCCTTAGACAGAAGCTGAATATCTACAAGACATACATTCGCCCACATCTCACTTATGCCGCACCTGCGTGGTATCAGCTTCTGTCTAAAACCTCCAAAAACAAAATAGAAGCCCAACAACACAAGGCATTAAGAGTCATCGTCAACGCCCCCCGCTACATGAAGAACTCCGTCATCATGAGAGATCTCCGTGTAGAAAGCATAGAGGAGTTTACCCGCAGACTTTCGGAGAACATGTTCACCAAAGCAGCAAGATCCGACTTTGAGCACATAAGAGGCCTGGCCCCCTGGAAAGCTTCAATCGCAGACCACAAACTTTACCCTAGGGACATCCCTAGGCAAGATGTTGGGGGTATCACCTGATAAAGCCGCCGCTTTCGCTGCTGGTCGCCTGCCGGGCTTCCCACCAGCGGGTTCCACCCAGAGCGGCTGACCTGCGCGGAGCGGCGTGAAGAATTAGGGAGTACCCCCAACGTCAATAGTACCCTATAAACAACAAAAACCAACTCTTCATCAGAAGTCACCCAATGACCACTGCATATTTATGCAGCGCGATTGAAACCACGGCCAGGGGGCAAAGCCTCGGTACCGTTTCCCCGCATCCCCAAAGGGACGCGTGCGAAGACCCTACGTGTTGATTCATTCGTGATTCGGCGTTCGTGGCGGCAAGTAGTGAGTACGGTGATTCATTGTGCGTTAAATATTTTATTTTTTATTATTAAATTATTAAATACTAAATTAAATTATTAATAATTTCTAAATTATTGTGTGTACCCAGTGTTATTGGAAATTAGAGCGTTTGATTATTGTAATTTGTGTTTTAATTAAAAATAAATAATTGTAATAGTTCATGTTTGTGTGTTTTTTTCTTTGTTTTACCTTCTGGTCCTAAAATCAGAGGTGGGATAAAGAACTAAATTCACGCCGTCTACTTTCAAATCCTGAGTTTTTAAATTTATTTGTGTATAATAGTAATCTTCAATATTGTTTTGTGGTGGTTATTAGAATGCCTCGCGATAACAGTGAATCGTCGCACCAATCTCGTAGTATTTCGCGGCACGCGATAAATCCCGATGACCACCGGGATAGGTCACGTCACCGTAGTCACAACGTTAGCTCGGATAAGAGCAGTCGTCGCTCGCGACGCCACCGTCAAACCCGTTCTCGTTCCCACGAACGCCGAAATCGCGCCTCGCGTTCATATTCTCGTTCTGTTAATAATGATAAGTTGCAACTTACGCTCGATACAATTTTGCGTAAGTTAAATGCGACTGATACTAATACGTTAACCCGCGATTTGTCTAATAACGCGCACGGTAAATTAGTTGATCGTTCCGTTTTGCTACCGGATAATTTGAACACGGTTAGTGTTAATAATGAAAATAGATCTGTCCCAGCCACGAATAACCAAAATACCACGTACCATGTCATGTCACCCCGTAGCAACGTGTCACAACAAGCGCGTTTAGTAGATGGCTCATCAAGTCACGGTGATATCGTTCGTAATCGGGAGGTCGGATCATCAGAACTTATTGAGGCTTTAAAAATTCTACAACCTATAAGGTCAAATAGTTATTTTGTGTCTAATTTTGATCCTACCGTCAATAATATTGACGCATGGTGTGATGAGGTGGACCGTGCTCGCGTTGCGAACGGTTGGTCCGATTGTGAGTGCCTATCACGAGTAGCATCCTGTCTTAAGGGCGACGCGCGTGTGTGGCTTTCAGAATGGATAACCAATGATCGTACGTGGTCAAATTTTAAAAAAGAATTTGTATCTCTTTGTCCTAAACGATTGGATTACGCAAACATCCTTTTTGATGTTATGTGTACAACATCTGATAAATACGCTACCTACGCTGAATATGCGCGACGAACCCTGCTTCGATTGCGGGTAGTCGAGGGTTTGAGTGATGAATTGCGTACTCTAATCGTTATTACATCCTCTATACGTGGCATAGAGGATGCTCAGGTTAAGGCAGCCGCTACTAATGCACATTTGACGGTGGATACTTTAGTGTCGTTTCTATCGATATACGTAAAAACGGTTAAAAACAAACCAGATGCGCGTGTTAATACTCAGCCATTAAAACGTTCGAATCCGATCAATTGTAGACGAGGCGATGTTAGGTGTTTTAAATGCGGGTTACGTGGCCATTACGAACGATCATGTAGACGACCAAACGTTGGTGCGAATCAAATCCGGACCGCGAACTCTACTGATCGTTTGCAATGTTCGTTTTGCAAAAAGCTAGGACATGTTGAGAAAGACTGTTTCACGAAAAATCGTTCAAATGCGCCCAATCAACGACAGGTAAACTTATGCGAGGCTCGTTTAGACTCTTCTTCCCGAGATATTATGACCGCGGTTGTTGAAGGTATACCGATGGACGTTCTTATAGATAGCGGGGCACTAAACGTTTCTCTGATATCCTCAGACGTTTTGCGCTACCTTTCAAGTCAACCACAGTCAACCTATTGTGTTCTTAAAGGTATTAGCAACCGCGAAATTGTAGTTACCTCTTTCGTTACCGTCACCATAGAACTTGACGAAATTTCGATCGAAGCAGATCTGATGGTTGTGCCTTCTTCATGCATGAATACATCCATAATCATAGGTACAGACGTTTTGAATCGGGATGGTGTGGTTTATGTAAGGACAAAAGATAGGCAATACCTCTCTCATTCTTCGCTTAAGAGGGTCGTTAATAAAATTTCCACTACCGATACTGTCAAAATTAACACCCCGCTTAAGGGTATTGATTACAATTCCTTATTAGGGGTAGTAAGCGAATACTCTCACTACTTTATCTCCGGTACAGCGACTACTACTGTTAAAACAGGTAAGATGTCGATTAAGTTAACGAGTTATGAACCGGTCGTCTATCGCCCTTATAGGCTTTCTCATCAGGAGAAACTCAAAGTTAGGGATATAATTACCGATCTTCTTGATAAGGAGATTATCAAAGAGTCACAATCTGAGTACGCAAGTCCAATCATTTTGGTAAAAAAGAAAGATGGGTCAGATCGTATGTGTGTGGACTTCCGTGCTCTGAATAGATTGACTGTAAGGGACAGATATCCTCTGCCTTTGATCGATGATCACATCGATAGGTTAGGAAGATACAAATATTTTACGAGTCTCGATATGGCTACTGGCTTTTACCAAATTCCGATTAATGTGAACTGCACTCGTTATACAGGGTTCGTTACGCCAGAGGGTCATTACGAATTTCTTAAAATGCCCTTTGGTTTGACAAACTCGCCGGTAGTGTATCAGCGTATCATTAATAACACTCTCCGTAGCTTTATCAATGCGGGGCATGTGTTGGTGTACATTGATGATGTCTGTATCATGAGCTCTTCTATCCCTGAAGGGATAGCTCTTCTTAAAGAGGTCCTACGTACTTTAACAAGTGCCGGTTTCTCTATAAACCTCAGTAAGTGTTCATTTCTAGAAACCGAAATTGAGTATTTAGGACGTTTAGTTAGTGAAGGTCAGGTGAAGCCGAGCCCCCGTAAAGTAGAAGCTCTTACGAGGTCCTCTCCACCTCAAAATGTTAAACAAGTTAGACAACTCCTGGGCCTCGCGGGATACTTTCGCAAATACATAAGAAATTATGCGACTAAAACGGCTAGTCTTTCCTATTTAACTAAAAAGAATGTCAGATTTAACTGGGGACCGGAGCAAGAACAGGTACGATTAGACTTGATCCATACTCTCACGAACGCGCCGGTTTTAGCTATATTTAACCCTAAGTTTAAAACGGAAGTTCATACCGACGCCAGTAGTGCAGGTTACGGTGCAATCCTATTGCAAATTCATGAGGATAATAGTAGGCACGTCATAGAATACTTTAGTCGGGTCACACAAAATGCCGAATCAAAATATCATTCTTATGAATTAGAGACCTTGGCGGTCGTCAAAGCTTTGCAACACTTTCGGCACTACCTCATCGGTTTGCAATTCAAGTTAGTAACCGATTGTAACGCTCTTAAGTCAACGGAGCGGAAAAAAGACTTGTTGCCCCGCGTGGCTCGTTGGTGGCTATACCTCCAAGACTTCAATTTTGTAATCGAATATAGGCAGGGTATTATGATGCCACATGTTGACTACTTAAGTCGCAACCATCCGGTAGTGGTTAATCAAATAACGCGTCCGCGAAATTGGGCACAGATTGCTCAGTCCGCCGATGATGAGACTCGTAACTTAATGGTTAAGTTACAAGAAGGACAGCTGGATACAAACCGTTATGTAGTTCGTAATGGGTTGCTGTGTTACAAATATAGCCAGACGGGTGAGGACGCCAAGTTCTTGTGCTTCATTCCTAAGGGTTATAGGTTGAGCCTACTACGGCTCTTTCATGATGAACATCAGCATATAAACGCCGAAAAAACTTTGGATCTAATACGGAAGCATTTTTGGTTTCCTGGTATGCGTAGCTTCGTACAAAAGTACATATCCCACTGTATAACATGTGTTTCAAAGAAACGGGTACCCAGACAGCCCTTGCAACAAATAAACTCGTGGCAGAAACCTTCGGAGCCATTTGAGACAATTCATGTTGACACTTTAGGCCCTTTACCCACTTCAAAGAATTACAAGTTCATATTAATTGCAGTAGATGCCTTCACCAAGTTTTGCCTCCTCTATCCTATTCAGCATCAAGACGTGTTGGAATTAAAAGTATGCCTTGCAAATACGGTTGCTCTGTTTGGAGCACCAAAATTAATAATCACGGATCGAGGGCGCATGTTCGAGTCGCGGGGGTTCACATGCTGGATACAAGAACTGGGCTCGTCAATACACTACATCACTCCAGAGATGCATCATGCAAACGGCCAGGTTGAGAGATATGTTAGGACGCTCCTCAATATGCTACGCGTCGAAGCTCACCTCAATCCTACCTGGTCCGATACTTTGTGGAGACTCCAGTTGACGTTAAACGTAATACGCCAGAAAACCACGCAGTCATCTCCGTTAAAACTTTTGGTGGGTGTAGATGGCGCAACACCTTTAATACGCTCCGCCATTCGCGATCTGGCTGTTGATGATACGCGCCCTGATAGAGAATCGTGGCGAGACATTTGTAGGGCTAGAGCCAGTGAACTGCTGAATGATAACCGACGAAGACAAGATGACCGTGTTAATCAAAGTCGACAGGTTCCAAAGCAGTATAAAGTCGGTGATCTTGCTTTTGTTATTAAGTATTCACAGTCTGTTGGCAAGTTGGATCCTGGGATGCGAGGACCCTACCAAGTCACTAAAGTGTTGTCTGGTGGCCGCTATGAGTTGAAGCTCCTATCTGGTGGTTATGGGAAGAAAACCCAGGCTGCGGCTCAGTATATGGTGCCGTGGAAGGGCGAATGGTGTCCTGAATCCTGTGCGTCATTCTTTAGTCGTGAGTAATATGATGTTTGTATGCTACCTGAGTCATTATGTGATTTGGAAGACAGGTTTATATTTTGGTACCTGAGTCACTATATGATTCGGAAGACATGTTTATACTTTTGGTACCTGAGTCACTATATGATTCGGAAGACATGTTTATACTTTTGATACCTGAGTCCTTATGTGATTCGGAAGACATGTATTGTATTTTTGATACCTGAGTCACTATCTGATTCGGAAGACATGTATTATGCTTGTGATACCTGAGTCACTTTGTGATTTGGAAGACATGTGTTATATTTTTGATATCTGAACACCTGATATAAATCAGCAATGACTTGAGTATTGTCTAGTGCACAACACTGGGATACCAAGTTTTGCGGGTAGCGTGTACACTCAGTCGTGGCATTTGTGTGGCATATAATGGCGCCTTGTATGTTGCACATGTGTCGGGACAAGTATATGCAACCAACGTGTTGTAAATGAAACAATCCTCAAATTATTTTTGTTCGCAGACGATGTTGATGAGGAAGTACATGACCTTGATAACCCGACAGCTGGATCCAGCCGAGCACCGTCAAGGCCACTGCTTTATGATGAGGATATCAGCGCGCCAAGAGCCAATACCAAAGAATATTCACCAAACGTCGTCGTGGACGACTCCGCGTCAGGAGAGGCCGTATTAGATACCGAGTTGAATAGCCTATAAAAAGAGTCGCACGAGCGTTGTTGATTCATTCGTGATTCGGCGTTCGTGGCGGCAAGTAGTGAGTACGGTGATTCATTGTGCGTTAAATATTTTATTTTTTATTATTAAATTATTAAATACTAAATTAAATTATTAATAATTTCTAAATTATTGTGTGTACCCAGTGTTATTGGAAATTAGAGCGTTTGATTATTGTAATTTGTGTTTTAATTAAAAATAAATAATTGTAATAGTTCATGTTTGTGTGTTTTTTTCTTTGTTTTACCTTCTGGTCCTAAAACTATAATATTCATCACCGGATCTATCTCAGCTGTTGACTTTTTTATTATTCTCCTGTCCATGAAGCGTTTGTGTCTAAATAAATAAATTACGATAATATAAATAAAAATAAAATTAAATAAAACAGGTATTGCTAAATCATTAACTATCTCAAATAATATGTCTTAATTTTTTTTAGTCGATTATTTCTATTAATCTTAATATTTTAATCAAAACTAAATTTTATTACGAACCTACTCAAAACTGCGGATTCGTTGACTTTACGTCTTCTATAAACTGATGGAAAAATAGTTGGAGCGTATATAGGACTTGATTCAACATCTGATTTTTCACCGCCAATGAAGTGTTCACTGCATATAGCATCCATAGGTTTTGGAGACCATAACGATCCATCAATATTTAACAAAAAAAAATTAATTAAATTATTACTCCGTTTTCTTACACGATATACACATGTATATGACATTATTCTATAGAATACGGTTGTAGGTCAATTTAATACATAATAAAGAGCCACCCGTAGTTCTATATTGTCCCGCAACGGGCGCTTACATCACTTTTGTGTCCCCCACTATGCCTTACGCACCCAGCGAATAACTTTTTTATTTTTTAACATGATTTATAATTAATGTCGTTGAACCTGAAAATCAAACAATTGTGATTTTAAATAGGTAGTACGACAGTTGTCATTATGCTAATTTATTTTGACAAATAATAGCGATGCATTGGCTTAGCTAGCGTTAATAGGTCATAGTAATCCATTATGAATGGAAATCAAAAATAAACAATCAAACGATCATAATCAGATGTCAAAGAATAATAGCATAATAATCATTAGGCCTTACATATAACATAATTACTGTCGAACATACTCTATAAATACGACATAACTTACATTTAGTCCAGGAGGAATCGGCGCATGAGTACCGAAAACTATTCCACCTCAATTTTTTTATGCGATCCTCTTCAAATTGCCCTACTGATGATATAAATGCATGTTGCCATGGGGCAACCCGGTGCCATATTGTTTAAACCGAAATTGTTTAAACAATTGCAAGGAATTGTTATTTTTCAAACGGACAATTTTTTTAATATTTTTTATTGAAATACCAATAAAAAAGGTCCTATGACTTTTCACGATAAAGTTAATATTTTTAAAGATATGAATTTTTAAAGGTTCGAAAAATCTCAAATTTGGGTACTTTCGACCCATGAAAAATATATTAAAAAAAACATAATGTTTAAGTAATATTTTTTTTAATTCTCTATACAATAGTTAATGATACTGTTAATAGAGATTTAAAAACATTTCATTGTTTATATCTTTTTTTTAATTGTAAATTTCGCGCGCTCGCAAGTATGCGTCGCTCTGCCGCATTTTACGTACAGCACGGCGTGGCCGGCTGTAGTAGGTATTTGTTTTAAGGACAGGGCCGAGTCAAAATACTAGTAGATAACATTATAGTAGGGGAGCCCAAGATGCTAAATGGGTAGTTACTCGAGCGTCGTCAGGACCTATTGGATTTTGTAGATTAATGTTTTTCATTTCAATAGTGGGGGAAAAATCTACAGGTAAAAAAATGTTTAAAAAAATCAGTGACATGGAATAACTGAAGCACGTTGGATCAGGGCATACGTATGATGGGTTAATTGCCAGCTAAAATTTAGAAAATCTGACGGTTCAAGTGTAGCGTAAGGGGGTGGGAGGGTCACAAAATTGCAAAGAAAATGTTGTCTTGACAGTCTCGAGCGCGACTGTATTTTCTTTTATTATGGAGGAAATTATGTAAGAATTACGACAAAAGTATAATCTGACAATTTCCACAAGTTATCTTATTTTGTTTTTTTTCTGTCATATTTTCCCCCCTCTATAGAAAGGACTTATATTTGGTGGAGAGCCTTAACAGTATGCAAGGTACCCCCTCGTATGTTAATCTGATGCGCTCGAGTAAATACCAAAATCTCCTCTTGAGCTTGCCCAAGCTCCAATAAATAGAAAAAACAGTTCAACAATCAATGTATTTTATTAATTTTTTATATCATAAGACAGTAAACAAGCAGATTACTCTCCTGACGGAAAGAGAAGAGACAACCATCGCTTATTTACCTACCTTACCAAGAAATTAATAGTGCATTGCCACCTGTGTCACGAGATATTACGCCACATGCGCTTAGTGGCTACTTTACCCTCCAAAACGAAATACGAAAGTGACAAGCTTTGACGCTATTGCGACAACAATAGGTGAGGCGTAATAAATTACAGTTCCTTAAAAAAATACCCAACAGCATTGATATAAAAAACCCAAGATCCACAGTCCTGAACAAAACTGTCCCTAATTTCATTTAAATAGTTATAGATATGGAAAAACATACGTTTTAGCATATCCAACCTTAAGTGCAAGATTTATAGTTGTTTTTACAAAGCAATGTACAAAAATTAATAAAATTGACAGTGTCGCGACCGACGCGATTCTATTTGAAATAAGCGCACAATTTAAAGTTTTGCGCTCATTTGCGGAGGACGTTTTTGAGACACTAATTGTGTATCTTGGGTTTTTTATATCAATGCCCAACAGAATATAAATGAAAGGCTTAGTTTGCATATTACAGTATTTTACTATGAATAAAGCTATTATAGTGGTTATATAAATTAAGGAACTATATTTCTTTTAATTGTGATGATGATTACGAGGTAAATCATGTCTTGCGTCTTGACCAAGGCCTCTTTGATTATCTCACTACCTACGACCAACAATTATATCATTAAAATTACATCTTTGTTTCATTTACGTTAAGTGAAATAGAATCTTGTTTATTGTGTAATAAATTAATTATTAGCAACCTGCAGTCAGTAGTTACTATGTGATCACCGCGTATCATCACTTTACTTTCATTTGTGTACAGTAATAATAATAATAATATTAGTGGAAAAATTACGCGAATGAATCTATTATGTACCCCAAAGTAAGTAATTTATTTGCGTGTTATATGGGTTGAGTCAACGATACTAACACATAGAAATACGTATATAAATACTGAAATGTATTTAATAAACACCTAAACCAAGAAATACTAACATCTATGCTCATCACACATATGTTTGTCCCTGTCGGGAATCGAACCTGAGCCCCATCGATGCGTAGTCAGGTGCGCTAACCACTCTAACAGCACATCATATAAATGCCTGCCCTATTTTATCATTTGTGATTAATGTAATTACTTCCCATTCGCTTACCGTGCTTCAGACAGCACGCTAAGCCGTTAGTCCTGGGTACCATGGTTTTGCTAGCTTCCTGCTAAGGTAAATTGAAGTTCTTAAAAATCGGAAGTTGTTGGTTTCAATCGGATTTCCAAAATTCGAGAAACGTCACGATCATGTATATAACATACATGATTTCGATGTTTTAAGTTCCTAGAAAGCTGTTCTGAATATACATACGATGTCTTTAGTTTGCCTGTATGTATGTTCAATGTTCATGTATATGTATGTAAACATCCCATTACTTATGGAAGGCTTGACCAATCGGAACATGGCTGACGGCATTCGATTGGGTTCCACCAAACTTAGACATCCTAAGGATTTAAACTGATTCGAAATTTAAAAAAAAGATCTAAGACATATTAATAAAAAAGTTGCCGAAACAATGATTTTATAAATAACTTACAAGCTAATGTACTCGTACTCCTACCAAATATTTCAATCAAAACCTTACCAGCTCTTCTCCATAGAAAAACTGCGTGGGATGCCGCAAATCGGTTCAAAATCGGTAGATTCGTTCAGTTACAAACTAAGTTATTGTTGATGAACCATTTTGTAATAAAATTTTAGACATTACTTACTACGAGATTTTTCAAACAATTGATTTTGTACCATTTGATAGTATTTTTAGAATTCAAGAAAAATTGAATGCCATTTGGAAGATTGATCATCGCGTTTAAAAGTTACAGCCTTTCAAAAAAATAAAGTCGTAGTCAGTAAGTTTTACATTTACAAGCTTCACGAGCTACCGACAAAAAATTTTTGATTGCTTTAAGCTTAAAATGCGTTAACGTTGCTGAAAGTTTCAATGATGGCCTTAATATCAAATTAGTTTACAGTTTTTTTATGGTATTATCACCGCGATTCTTGGGCTTATGGAGCAGGAAAAATAAACATAACATCTTACTATGAAAAACTTTAAAAACAATAAAGAAAAATATTGACACGCAGGATTTGAACCAGCGACCCTCTCTCTAAAGCCGGGAAAACCTGCAACCGTCTCCCGGCTTTAGAGAGAGGGTCGCTGGTTAAAATCCTGCGTGTCAATATTTTTCTTTGTTGTTTTTACACACAAAAATAATCTTACTACGATTCGCCGGTTTGCCGATTGGCGAGATCAGTGTTGATTCTCATCGAGACATTTTACCGACCTGACAACGATTATCACTTATTTCCAGCGATAGCTGAGATCGATAGCTTTACTTGTTCATCTGAGGCACGGGCAATGCCACATGCCTAAGTGGTGATACACATCGCCGCATTTTATCGCCTGTTAACAACTTTCCCTTAGCTTTAGCGATAGTCAGGACCGTCAGTCTT
Organism: Apodemia mormo; assembly: GCA_036924255.1. Classification (NCBI taxonomy): domain Eukaryota; kingdom Metazoa; phylum Arthropoda; class Insecta; order Lepidoptera; family Riodinidae; genus Apodemia; species Apodemia mormo. The sequence goes on from JAUPFN010000002.1 coordinate 41,388,814, forward strand.
ACTTGCTCATACAACCCACGGCGATGCTATCACACCATCATCACGAACTGCCAATGATATTTCGATTTTTGAGGGTAACCTGACAAAACCTCAATGACACTTTTGACTAAAACTATAAAATATATAGGGGAGTATTCATTTTATATAACCTTTTTCCGACTCGAGGATCAAACCCTAATCTGGTCCTCTGGGACCTTATCATCTGAACAGAATAGACCAATAGTCCAACTAGACTATGGGGCCGCTAATATTTATATCTGTTACGGATTCTTTTACTCATTACATATTAAATAATGACATCTATACATATTATAATAATTATCTAGGGTATCAGTATCTTTTTGGATTTTCCATATTCACTATATTTCCCAGAAATAGTGCAAGTAATTACACACGGCATTATTATGTTGTCTTTATTGCTTGTCGTATTTGTAAACTGTGTTTTACGGTACGACACTATATTTAAAATAAAATAGGTATTTATATTCATTTTATTCTGATCCCATGTTTAGATGCCGACTGAAGAAATAATTTCCAAAAATAGAATTCACGTGTTTTAAATAACATAATACATAGCTACTCAAAGTTTAATACACCTAAATATTTTAAGTCGGTATCAGTAACGCATATCGAGGATAAAATAAAATGTAATCCAGACGATTAAGATGATTCAGATTCCAGATGATTTGATTTTGAGACAAAAGGCGTAGTTAATTAAAATATTTGCCTGAATTTCATTTACACATCAATATCTGCATAGTTTTGCTATGTAGGTATGCCACAAATAGAAAACGTAATAAAATACACAGATCAGATGTAGGTAGACAAATATTAACATGTCTTAATGCCTGTTGGCACTTAAGGCATTTGTGTCCTGCGTTATTCCAATTTCCAATATAGTTTCTCCATTAATCCGTCAAAAGAAGATTAAATATTTTCGGTACATGTTTGTTTGTTTGGTAACTACCTACTGCCTAATAACGTATACACTAAATACAAGCAAAACGATAATTACAAATAAGTATTTATATTTTACACTAGTATTTTAAAAGCAGAAGCCTGTATGTCTGTTTGTTACGCTTGTACGACTAAACTACTAAATCATTTTTGATGGAAATTGGCAAGGCGATAGTTGTTGTTCGAACTGCAAAGGACTGGAACATGCTTCCTGAGTCTGTGTTCCCCGACGAGTACAATCTGGGAATCTTCAAGAGAAGAGTGGACAGGTACCTTCTAGGGAAGCGCGTTCCATCTTAGGCCTCATCTTAGCTTACCGTCAGGCGAGATCGAGGTCAAGCGCTTACCTATCTATAATAACAAAAAAAGATCCAAGGATTCAAAACTTTTTGAGAAAACAATCAATGGCTGAAATAGTTGATGAAAATTGTATCAGATTTCTTATACGTAGATATTTAGGATCTAGGTAGGTACTTGCGGGAGAAGCTGTGCGGGTCAGCTAAATACGATAAACTAGGTACCTACATGTTTAACAAGTGATATATTACATTGCTAAAAATTACATTCTATTTTATTTTTAATTTTTAAATTCGTATTTATCTGAATATCTTCATCGGAAACAAAAACTGAATAACAATATAAAAACCAATATTTAAAAAGAAGCAATATTACAAACAAACATAGGAAATAAAATATCATATTTTAAAAAAAATCGATTAATTTCAAACTGATTTACAATATACCACGACCGATTCACTCTATGTATTTTTTAATCTAAAATCGTAAAATATGGAGACATTAATAATAACGTAAAACACTTACTGATTTCTTTATAATGTGACTTATTACACTCGTAGTTGTAATACTGTAATTGGTCCTTGAATAAACAAATATTTACTTAATATTCAAGATAACACTTACCGTATCTTCCAATGTTTTGAATTCGTTGAACAGACGATTATTCGAGATTTTATCATTTAAAGACATAACGTTAGCAGACATCGCTAACATGTTAGCCTTTAGCTCATCCAACTCTTGGTTCAAGCGATACACTTGGACCTCGCGTACAACAGTCAGAACCAATAGCCAAATGGCTAATGCACCAAGAGATACACTAATGACGATGCAGTTACGCTTTTTCCTAGTTTTCTCCATACCACGGTACTGCCTCTCAAAGTCACCACCGACTAAACTCTTAGACAAGTCCTGAACCTCCTTTAACTTTTCCGTTTGTGTATACATCGTGAGGGGATTTGATATGAGCGCGCAATTTTCGGACATCACCGGACACAGACACTACACTCGCGAGTTATCTGTCCATTATTGTCGGGATTAATAAATAAGAGACAGCACACAGAGATACCCCGGAAGAACACGCGTGACCGCCAAGACGAACTAGAATATAGTGTGGACTGTGGCGGGTTTACGAGTTGATATGCGCGCGCGCACGATCTGCAGCGCGCTGCGGTCACATTAAACGCATGCGTTAATATGGAAGATTAACCTTTATTGACATTAACTATAGTTTATAACTACGAATTGGGAGTTTAATGTAGTGTACATTATGAATAAGTCGTGTCACTTCGATGATAACATCCTCATTCCTCTATAAGAACAACTTCTACTTTTTATATTATATCACGAGATAACAAACAGATAACTCTCTTGATGGGAAGAGAAGCCACCGCCTATAAACACTGAAGATGTTAATGTTGCGTTGTTACCCCTGTGGCTGGATGGCAATGCCACATGCAAAAGTCTACTGCCTACCTTACCCTGCAAACCGGGACACGTCTATGGCAAGCAATGAAGCTATTGCGGCAGGAATGGGTAAGGCAGTGGTACCATTTACCCGGGTGAGGCGTTGCGGAACTCTACCACCTAGTGGTCACTATGGTAGTGACACGTATTGCTTAAAGGTCGCCTTTTACGATCTGCCTGGCACTGACAGTTGGTCTATTCTTTACAGAAGCCCGGACCAACATAGGGGGAGTAGAAACATTATTTAAAAACACTCACATCCGCAAAGTTTCGCCTCTTAGTAGAGCAACAACTCAACAAATTTCATCCCCTATTACCACCCCTAAAAAGAATCCTTAGTAGCAGCTAAAATATAAAGCTATAAAATAATTGCACAGACTTTTAACTGTATTATACTTTTAAATCCTATGTTGGTCCGGGCTCCCTACGTAAAATGCGAAAAACGACAGATACCTGTCTGCCGTTTTTCCAGGCAGTTCGTTACTGGTAAACAATTGACTATGCGAATCCCTATTATTATGGCTACTCGGCGGTAGAGTTCTGCATTGTCTTTCCCCGGTTTTGGTATCACCGTCTTACCTATTCCTGCCACAACAGCGTTATTGCTTGACACTATAAAATATCAAGACGAGAACATATGGCTCGCATTCTCAAAAAAGTTGTCATATCTTATGTAGATACAAGCTTTATACTCTGGACGCCCTCACTCTACAAACCCAATGTACAATGGCTATTTGACTATACTAAACTTTAAAAACAGCAAAGAAAAATATCGACACGCGGTATTTGAACCTGCGACCTCCCCTAAAGCCGGGGTGCTCTTCGACTGCGTTAGTGTCGACAGGCTCGACGTAGCGAAATTTTTCTTTGCTATATGATCGATTCCGCCGATTGTACTGATCGCTAGGTATACATACGTATAACTAGTTAAATGAGTTCATCGGTACAGATGAAATTCACATTTGTAATTTAGATCAGTACTTTCGTGTTATAGTTATTTTTGTGTTATAACACTCAGCCCGTGTTCGGGAAAACTTGAAAAATTTTAAAAACAACAAAAAAAATATCGACACGCGTCATTTGAACCTGTGACCTCTCCTAAAGCTGGGGTGTTCTTCCAATGATATTTGTCTTTGTTGTTTTTAAAGTTTTTCAAGTTTTCTCAAGCACGGGCTGAGTGCTATAACACAAAAATAATTACAATAGTTATTGTCTGAGAGAAAAGTAATGAACCGATAATAAATTTTTCACTTTGCGCCTATGTGATGGTAGCCACATATTTTGACAAAGGTATAGAGTTTGTGAAGTTAGGGCTTTAGAGTGAGGGCGTGTCAAGTTAGAAGCTTGGTTTTACATATGATATGATAACTTTTTGACCATTGTTGAGGTTTGTATGGCTGTATATAGGTTTGTAGTGATTTAAGGTCGCTTCGATCGATTTAATTGAATGAAAACAAGTGCGGCTGGTTCTCATGGCGGTCCAAGTAGAAGAGAGCGTTTATTTCACATTAATGTTGCTAGTTAATAATTTACAATAGATTACAAAGAAGTCTATTAGTCTATTATACACACAGATTATACATAGTGATGTTGGGTTGCCAACAACCATATGGCCTTGTCGTGGCAACATTTTACTTGAAAATGTTTTTGGTGGGATTTCAATTCCTTTTATAAATTGCTTATGAAATTATTGTTTATACTTTTTAAGTCTTCAGAAAGTACCCTACGAATTTTAATGATCATCAGTGAGTGAGTCAGTGACGAAAACGTGGTTTCTTAAATAACAATACAATCAAAATTTTTAGAGCTATATAATTGAAACTTAATTTATTTCATGAGTATACTGTTGACATCATATCCCGAGAATTTGGTTTGTATGGTGTAATCCGACCCCAGATATAATGGTTCAAAAAAACCACGAAGCGCTTCGAGAACAGGTAGGTAGTGTCCCTTGCGCTTCACTTGGCTTGTCGTGACGAGGGTGCCTCCAGATAAAAAAAAACCGGCCAAGTGCGAGTCGGACTCGAATACGAAAGGTTCCGCACCATCATCTAGAAAAAACGGCAAAAAACACGTTTATTGTATGTGAACCCCCTCAATATTTTCATTTTTTTTATTTTTAGTATTTGTTGTTATAGCGGCAACGAAAGTACATAATTTGTGAAAAATTCAGCTTTCTAGCTATCCAGGCTTATGAGATACAGACTGGTGGCAGACAGACAGACGGGCAGACAGACAACGGAGGCTTAGTAATAGGGTCCCGTTTTACGTTTTAGGTACGGAACCCCAAAACTACACTTTTTTTAAATTTATCATAAAGATGTAAGTGTGCTTAATTTTCTTCCAGCTATAATGTGTTCAAACTTAAATTTAAATATAAGTTAATGGGGATAATAGGAGGATGTCAAATGTGTATTGTCTCCGTTTGGTGGGTTGAAATCATGAAGTATTAGGTATAGGTATAGGTGAAGCTAACACTCATATTACTGAATTGAAACAAATATTTACGTTATATCTCTGTCTCTGAGGTCTCGCTATTTTTTTTGAACGAAGTCCCTTATCGCGCGTTGTGAAAGGGGGCTAGACGGAAAAAATTCTTACGAAAGTTGTCACGACACTTTTTGCTATAGTAAGGTATTGTAAGCTGTGCGGCGTGCGGATGTTTCTGTGTCTGTCTCTATCTCTCTCTCTCTCTCTTTCTCTCTCTCTTATAGAAAGCAAGCCAGATATTTTCATTTCTATTTCGCATTGAACAGTGTGGTGTCGCGACGATTATTTTTGTTGACTGTATACAGGTTTTTTGTAAATAATAATAAAACGAACTTCGTTCCATCCGGGTGTCCCTTGACACCTCTCAAGTTTTTTTTATACAGCCGTGTTTGAAATAGAGGGTAAGACCTCAGAAGAAGACAACAGTATTTAAAATTTGGTTTCAAGTGGGTATTAGAAGTGTTGCCTCCAGATATATACAGCTTCATATGTAAAATGCCACATGCCAAATTTTACTATGTGACGAACTTGACCGTGACAAGAAATATAGTTGTTGTGGCGGAAATAAGGAAGATAGTGATTGAGACATTGCAAAACTCTACCATCTAGTAGTCAAGATAGTAATAATAATCGTTGCTTTTTCAATTGTTTGCTTTTTACAAACTGCCTGGCAGGAAGGCAGATAATATATGTTTCAAAAGTCGTCCGTAGCAACACAGTCCTAACTAGTGTAGGTCTTCAGGGAATAGTAAATAACTTTCCAGCTCAATATGCTCCACTTTACACGAGACAGGTGATGAAGATGTGAGATAGAATTCCAATGCGTCGTCAGGCAATGAAATTTTATTGGGATTTTTATTGCCTAGAACAAGGCTGCTCAACTTTTTTAACAGTCAAGTTAAACGGAGGATTCAGACACTTACGGAGGGCCACTAATAATTCCTGTGTTAGTTACTCTCAGGACATGCGTATTAAAAAAAAAACAATATTAAGATTTTTTTGTATAATAAAAATACAAAGAACATTATATACATACATATACATATACACACAGCGGTATACCGAAAACTTCTGGGCCTTAGAATCCTAATAGTAATCTGGAATCTATAATAATGTAGAGTCGATTTCGTTTGTCGCAAGTAGCAACAGTTGTTAACATTGCTAAATCCCGGCATTATATGTAATGAGCATAGATGTTTGTATTTCTGGGTTTGGATGTTATCAAATATATTTCAGTGTTTTCATATATAGTTATTTCTATGTATTAATATCGTTAGCGAATAATTTCCTTGTGATATGGGGGATATCACAAGAAAATTATTCGCTTACTTTGTGGTTAGATCAATTGGTGTAATTTGTGCCGTGTTATATATTTATTATGATATTTTTTATTTCGTCGTATTATTTACATGTTTCTGTAGCAAAGCGAAGGTCAATTGATCTTCGCAAAAAACTAAACAAATTGATGTTTCCGGAGCGATGCGCGATGTAGCAACATGGTCTATGCGCAGCTAACGTAACGCCGCGCTCTTGTGATCCAGTTTTTAAACCTGTTTGATCCTGCTTATAAATTAAAGTTTCTTGATAGCAGAAGGAATATTAGGAAGGCACTAGATTATAATCACGATGGTGCTAATTTTTTAAAACATTATTCCACTTAGATTAGGCTATATTTCCCTGTGTTAGTCCGGGCTGCCTTTGAAGAATAGGCCATCTGCCGTTCTGCCAGAAAATTCTTTAGAGGCGAACAATTGGTTATGTAAGTCACTACCATCTTGACTACTAGGTGGTAGAGTTCAGCATATTCTCGTCCACGTCTGGGACCAACGCCTTCCCTATTTCTGATGCAATAGCATCAGTGCTTGTCGTTCTCGTGTTCTGGTTTGAGGGATAAGGTAGCTGGTAAACTAATGTATATGGTATTAAGTTCTCGCCACTTCATTTGCAACGCAACATTAATATTTTTGGTTCTATAGGCGATGGTTCTTTTCTATCAGGAGAACCATCTGCTTGCTTGCTATCCTATGAAATGAAATTAATTAATAATTGCACGCCAACCACAGAGGCAACAAAATCTAAAAAAATATGTCAAAATAAACGTTTACAAGCACATTCGTTTACACACATCGGAATGCGGCCACACACTTAGAAGATCCGACGAAAGAAAATCAGCAGGCTCTTGCGCCCGGGTGTTGGCATTACTGCCTTACTTATTCTTGCCGCAATAGCATTGGTGCTGTCATGCTCCGGTTTGGAGGCTAAGGTAGCCTGTACACTTATGCTTTTGGTATTCCATGCTTGCCACATGATTAGCAACACACCATTAACATCGACTTTTTCTGTCACGAGAGCCACCAAGTTGTTAGCTATATTATGAAATAAAATAAATTAACAAGAGCTTTCAGCAAAGAAATACAGTTGACTCCATAATATTATATATATATAAAAATCAATCCCTATTTTCCTTGGTCATGACATCACGCTTGAATGGCTGGACCAAATTCAAATTCTTTATTTGCACAAAATAGGGTTGGAAAAGATTTTATATAAAAATAAATGGCATGCAAATTAATGACTTCAGATTATTGTTATATACTATTTAAGAAAAACTCATAGTTTTTACATTTATACCTAAATAAATTATTAAAAAGTAGACAGTAACAAATTTCAAATAAATAGTATTGAAAAAAAATATAATTGTATTTAATATCAAGGGATTACAAAATATTATGTTCTACCAATTCGTATTATAATAATATTTTTGTCATTGTCATTATATAGTTTTATACTTCAATTAGTCAATGGTACTGTTACGAGTAATCTAGAAGCGTGTAGAGTTGGAGCGCGCGCGCTAACTATCTAGAAATAAAAGAAAGAGATAGCTACTCCTATTGACAAACAATTAGTTGACCTGGGCTATGCCATAATGGACTTTGTGTGATATGGCATAAGGTTGAAAGTAGCGTGTACTAGGATTTATGACTCATAACATGTTTACGATAAGAAGTGATTCATTGTTTCCCGATACATTTAGATTTTTCTGGATCCAGCTAGGACTTTACCCTGCCTATAAATAGAGAGGTGTTGACAAACACAGGGCAGTTTTTATCAAGCGATCGAGAGCGATACTTCAAGTGATCAGTGCGAAGTGAGAAGTGTTTTATTGTGTAGTCAGAGATAGTACAGTGAGTGAGTAGTGTGTAAAGTGTATTTCAGTATTACATTGTGTTGTCTTGTGTATTGTGTGTATCGTAAATACACGGATTTAATATAAGTGGTGTTTTCTTACAAGTACGAACCCGAAGTACGTAACAGTACTGTAATAACATTTTTCGCATATAAATTAAAAAAACACTAAATTTCGCATAAAAATTAAGTGTTTCTTAAACAAATACAATTCTTTAATTTACTTTATTATATTGGACAGTTTATTAAATATTTTACCATTGATTAAAATTGTATTACAATAAATGTAAATTTTTGCATGCAACTAATATTTTTTAAACCAAAAAATGTGTTAGTGGAATATTTTAAACATTGTTTTTTTCTCCTTAAAAGAAAAATGTTCCTTAAATTTTTTTTTTTTTTTATATCATAAGATAGCAAACAAGCAGATGGGTCTCCTGATGGAAAGAGTCAACCATCGCCTATAGACACCAAAGATGTAAATGGTGCGTTGCTATCTTGTGGCGAGGTCTAATGCCACATGCATAAGTTTACCGGCTACCTTACCCTCCAAACCGGAACACGACAGCGACAAGCGCTGACGCTATTGCGGCAGGAATAGGTAAGGCGGTGGTACCAGACCCGGGCGAGACAATGCAGAACTCTACCACCTAGTATAAAATTTCGGTATTTTTTTTATTGCGTTTGTAATTGTAAGAAGAAGGTTCTTATAAAAGAAAATATTAAGAAAATTGCGCGGAAAATTAACCACCATAAAAATTTTAATGCCATTTTGGCTGCGTGGAAGGACAATCCCGTAGACTTATATAAATTACGTGTCACGTTGTTTGTCCGCTATGGATTCCTAATATGAATGGCAAAACAACGTTTGCCGGGTAAGCTAGTGAGTTATAAATCACCAGGTACCTACGCTAAGAGAAGTAGCTCTATAAATAATAAAAATATATAAATATATATTTCACTATATTAAAAAATATATACTTTTCTGCTTCTCGTCAACGTTTTACTTATCGAAGAAAAACAAACTAAGATCTCACTATCTTTTCTTCACCTTGATCTCATTATAGTACATTGTAATTATTCATTAATATTCCTTACACAGGTCGATTACAGTGTGATAAAAAATTGTATATACTAAATTGTGTGTTCAGTACTTGATTCCGATATAGAATATATAAAAAAGAGGCACTTCGACCTAATCTATAATATAAAAATAAGTCGGGTTTTCCTTCCTGACGCTATAACTCCAGAACGCACGAACCGATTTCCACGGTTTTGCATTCGTTGGAAAGGTCTCAGCCTGCGTGAGGTTTGTAGCAAAGAAAAGCCATCTGAGTGTAGCCATTTGTACAGCGCCACCTAGTGGTAAACGTGAGAAACCAGTTTACCACTAGGTGGCGCTGTACAATTCACATACAAATTCGTAGTAAACTCGAAACGCGCTCACGATCGAATGCGAAAAGAAAAACTCACACTTAGCACTCTGGTGGCGAAACGGAGTTCGCGGGGTTTGCTAGTTTTCCAATAAAAATGTTCAAGTACAGACATCCGCGCACGGCGCATAGAAGTTCAACGTTTTACAAACGGTAATTTATCGAACTTGCAACTAAACTTGTTAGTAAATTATGCAGTGACCATACTTTCTGTCATACTGTCCCATACATACCCATACTGTCGTCTGCATAGTAATGAATATTGTTACTTTGCATTATATCATTGATGTGCAAAAGAAACAGCGTTGTAGCACCATAGCATGGTAGAGCCTTGTGGCATACAAGTATTATTTGTTCGTTTCAGAGTATACGCTATCAACATTAACTTTGATGCTGGATCTTTCAAAAAGCTGGCGATCGATATTTGCAGTTTCGAGGGCAAAATGTAAGATGGCAATTTCGATAAAAGCGGCCTATGACTAAGCCTGTCAAATGCCTTATCAATATCAACGCTGACTGCAAAATGCCTCCCCTTTGCACTCAACGGCTCAAGCCCAGCAATTGTTAACTTTTTTTAACTAAACGTGAGAAACTAGTGGTAAACTGGTTTCTCACGTTTACCACTAGGTGGCGCTGTAAAAATCACATACAAATTCCTAGTAAACCCCAAACGCGCTCACGATCGAATGCGAAAAGAAAAACTCACACTTAGCACTCAGTATGTTGATTTTTGGCTACAACTATTGTTATACAAACCAGTTAGATATAGGTTACACGTTGTTTTAAGTCTTAACGAATATTAGTCTTTTAAAGTCGATTTATTCACTTATAATGGCTATAATTGTACAAATACTACTACAAATTAGGGTTATGATAAAATAGAATTGTCGTGCTTGGATGCTAGTGATTTTTTGTATTTATCGTGTTTGTGCTTCTGTATGTACTTGTGTTGATGTTTGAGTATTTGGTTGTGTCTGTATTCCTGTTTGTTTGTTATGTCCCGTTGCTCTGCTTTGTTTCCATAATTCTTTTCTTTTCTGCCTGAATAACTCTGTCCTGTTGTTTTATTGTCACGTTGCCTGTTTGTTTTTATAGATATTTGTGGGGTTATATAGGCCATGAGATTACATTTATTGTTGTTGGCATAGCCTTTGCTAGCTCCCTTAAGTCTATAGTCTTTGAGGTTTCGTTTTTATGTTGTACTTTGTCGAGTTTGTGTAGTGTTAATTGTTGTGGCCGTCATGTTGTTTTGTTTTGTATATGTTGTGAAGTGTTATGTGGTGTTTGAAATTGTGAAGTTTGTGAAGTTGCGGAACATTGCCTTTCCCCGCCCTCGAACCCCACGGGTTTTCTCGGGTAGGGATTCTTTAGTACCGCTAGTATTGGTACCCTCCTGGGGTAAATTATTCTTTTGCACCTAGTTCATACTTGTATATGTGTTCTTTCCTTGAACCTACTAACCATAAGCTTTTTTAAGCTGTTGATTCTGGTATACAGAAGTTACAGTGGTGGGAACGAGAGGTGGGCCAATTGCCCTTTAAAAAACAGCTCTTTTAGGGGTTAGTCCCTCGGCCTGCCTTCTGACTTATTGTGTAGCTTACAGCAGTTACGATTCGCCTAGTCGGTTAATCATGGTATGGCGCCGACTTCGCCATCGCCCTGCGTAGATTGGTTATCGCGACTTAGGGTTGTAACAGAAAGGTGGAGCCTAATATTGTAGCGACATTGCCCAGTGGCTGGGTCTGTCTGATGAACATCTTTTAAATAGTCCAATTTAAAAGATGTTCATCAGACAGACCCAGCCACTCGGCTGGCATGGATGTATTACGCGGATTTGGTGGGCGTGCATTAATTTAACTCCGCACCTAAAATCATGCTTGAGTTTTTCTCAGAAGATGATCGTTCTGAGACCCAAATCCCACCCACACCCCAAAATTAACTTTTTACGTGATTTACTTCTTCAAAATCAATTTGTTACATTGTTGGCTACTTCTAAAACAAAATTGACTTCTTGCGGTCTTGTTCTTGCAGTTATTTTTTACGTCGTCTCGTCTTTTAAACACAAAACATATTTGCACACCATACTATGGCAGAATGTGCTGGTATTTTTGATAAATTTAAGTAACTCGCAAACCAACAACATATTTTTGCAAATATATATTTTTCATTCCAATTCATTTCAAACAGAAACTTAATAAAGTACAGAATGTGTTTACGATCAATAGTAATCACCATTCATAACAGCCGATCTCATTGATATGCTTCCGAGATGCGATGGTATTTTACCTGAGAGCTGCGCGCTAACTTCATTACCATATCAAGTAATTTTACTACAAATGGCTGTAGATTGTGCCCGTGCATATTAATGTTTTTTTTTATTATTATTCAAACCAACACAGTTTAATTAGAGTTAGATGTTTATACAACATAGTGCTCAGACTTTCAGGGTTTAAACCCCTGACGCAAAAAGGAGTGTTGAAAGTCTGAGTCTGAAAAAACATAAAAATAACATACTAAATTACAATTATAAAAACCTTAAGAAATTACTATCTGTCATTGGCAGAAGTTTAGGTTATTTATAATTATTTAATTTATTACTTGTAGTTTCGTAAATTATAGCCTTAGTATTCTTTTCACTGTTCTTCTTTATATATATAGGACATCGCGTAAAAATTTAAAGTTCTGTCCTCACCATCTCGATGTCTGGATATCCAAGACCGTGCGCTTTTGTCGGCATTTCTTGCCTCGCACTACTTCTTTGTGGAATCAATTACCCTCGGGGGTGTTTCCGAACGGATACGACTTAGGGACCTTCAAGAAACGAGCTTATTAATTCTTAAAAGGCTGGCAACGCAGCTGCAAGACCCCATTATTGCAGATGTCCATGGGCGGCGGTGATCATGGACATCTGCAATATCGGGGTCTTTAATCGAGGTCCGGGGTCCGGGGTCGGGGAATAAGAAATTGAATGTAATTAATAACTTAAATATTTGACATTAGTGCAAAAATATTGTTTTTTTTTTTCAAAAACCATGAGACATTTTTTTACAAAATTAATTTTTCAATAACTTTTGTTTCAAACAATTTTTATAGGATTCATACTTTTGCGGCTATATCTAAATTATAAAAAAAATGTTTTTGTTTGTGACAGTATTCAAACTCAAATTTTATATTATACGGAAATTGAATCCTCAACCAAGTCTCCAGTTCCGTGTTGGGGTATAATCAGAGAAGTATGTGACAAATTTTCAGCTTGCCTCAAATACCTACCCAAAAATTGCTGCCAGCTCTCCTACTAATATAATACATTGTCATAGCAAGTTCCTTCCTCTTGCCACCATAAAACATCACAACATACATATACAAAAACAAAAATTGGCTAAGAATTTAAATTTAATCTAGATCTTTTTATACTTATGTATACAAGACTGCCTCGTGGTCTAGGGAAAGCCTATTCGGCGTAGATCATGAGTCCCAGGAACGATCCCAGGATCGGGCTAGTGTTATTGACATTTTTTCGAGGTTTTCCTTGAAAATGTATATTTTCAGTAGCATCTCGGAGAGTGGTAGGTGGTGTGTTACCACTCACGTACCTTGGATGGGCACGTAAAGCCGTCGGTTCCTGTTATCGCTAGAAATAGTCGATAATCTTTATCAGGGCGGTAAAATGCCGCGATGGGGATCGTCAAACATCTCGCCAAACGATGAACCGGGGAATCGTTGTGAACTGGAAAATCTATAGATATTCGGTTACTCTGCCGGTGTGCGTGATGATACGTATGTAAATAATACATATGTTTTCATTTCCCTCTTTCGAGTGTGTGTGAGGCTGTTTTATAATACAAAAGACCATTGGGCATCCAAGTTACCATCAGGTGCACCACCTGCTCGTTTACCCCCTCTACTATAAACAATTATGCTTTTAATTATCCTGTTTTGAAATTTTATATGTTTTGAATAACTTTTGGTTTTATATTTATTGCGAACAATGTCTGCTACTTCTTTTAAATAGCTTCATTAGGTGGTTTGGATGAAATCTTTAAAGAAGAAAAAACGAGTCTTAGAGATAAGTATAATCTACCTTTGTACGCTTTTATTCTTATTTATGTAACACTGTTATATTTACTGTTGTGTAAAGTAAAATATCAACAAAAAATATATACAAACGTATAGTACTTTAACATCGCATTTCCATTTGTGCCCTGTTTTCCGTGGAATAAACCTAATTATCATTTTTTTGTTTAAATTTATCGAGCATTTAGCTCAATCCTCTAATTAGCATCATTCTAGTGTTATTGTTTAATTCTCAACATTGTTTTCAATCGTACAAAGAATAAAATAAACTAATCCCAGCAAAAAATAGGTCAGGTTTATTAGTTTTATGTGTTCTAATTCCGCGTGTCTATAAATTATACCTAATCTACGTCTACTAAAGCGACCTAAAATAAAAAATTCTGCAATAACAGTATTATATATCATATAAATAAGCAGACAGTTCAATTATTTTACAGCTCTTATGAGCTGTAAAATAATTGAACTCTCTGCTTATTCGCTGTTCTAAACATTGCTGGAACAATGATCTAGTAAATATTATTTTGACACAGTGTTCCAGCTGAATATGACTTGTTGTGTGATTTATGACTACTATTGTAAATTGTTCATCTGTGCTTTTCTTTACGATTATCGCAAAGTATAAAAGTTGCAAAAGCATATAACTGTAGAACATGTGTACAAGAACATATTTTAGCACTCATGTGATCATATACGCGTACATTCAACAATTAGAAAATTAAGATTTTTTTATTTTATTTTTTTATTTTATTGGAGTAAAACTTCTCTAGGCGTGACTTGAGAGAGAAATCCAATTAAAAATATATTTATAAATATTTAATGTATTGAGTGACGGCAGTTCTCTAGTAAGAATATTCTTTGTTGGGCTAATAAGGATCACTATTCACTACTTAAAGAGAAATGCTTCTCTTCCGAGCGTTCTCGTTAATATTGCCCATTAACGAGAACACTCGGAAGAGAAGAAGACATGTTCAAGAAATAGAAAAAGCGAATAATACAAGTTTTCGAATTTTGTCAATAAAATACATTTTACAGGATAGAAAACATTCAGATAGTTTTTTCGACTGAAAAAACAAACAATTGTCTACACACACCAAAGACGTGAATGGTAAAGTCACCATACGTGTGGCAGAAATGTGAAGCCACATACGTATATGTCACAGGGAAATGAGGATATCAAGGATTACACGAAATCCCTAGTGATATTAGTCCAGTAAAAAGTTTAATGAAACCATGATCAACCAGTTTTGGCGCAATGAGTAAAAATGTGTTCATTAATACTTAAATGATGATATTATGAAATAAATTTTGATTTAAAATTAGGGGAAAGGTATGAAAAAAAATAAAAAAAGGGTTGAAAAATGCCTTTTTTTAAATAACTTAATAACGGTAGGAAATACAAAAAAAAGTTTCAAGTAAAAGTTGTAGATAAAAAATTCTACACAAAAAATCCTCTTCATTTTTTTGTTATCTACTTTAGTTTAGCTCCAAAAAATAAATTGATTTTATTTCATTGGTAAGTATTATAACTCTGTATTTCTAAAATGCTTTGAAAGGCGTATCCAGTTTAATTCGTGGTATCGATACTTCCCATTCGAATTACGCAACGGACTTTAATACGATTTTTATCAATAGACAGATTAATCCAAGAGGAAGGTTTATATCTATAACTAGCTGTTGCCCGCGACTTCATCCGCGCGGACTTCGTTTACTCTCTCTCAGCTCCTCCCCCGTTAGTTGATAGCGTGATAATATGTAGCCTATATGTTGACCCGACTTGTTAGTAATATTCATGCAAAATTTGAAGTAAATCCATGTAGCACTTTTTGAGTTTATCCCAGACATACACACAGACAAACAGACAAAAATTGTAAAAACTATATTTTTGGCTTCGGTATCGATTGTAAATCGCGCCCCAAGTATTCTTTTAAAAAAATATTCAATTTACAGTTTTGGCTTTCCTACGATTTTATTATACGTATAGATACTTCATATCATAGTAGAAAAAAGTCAAAAATTTAAAAGGTTTGTTGTGAAAACACATTTTTTGCGCTTACATTTCACCCGTGAGACGTCGGAGTGGATCGCTAGTTAATTTATATATTAATAAGTGAAGCATAAACGTTGAGCCCCTCACAATTACGTGAACGGAGATGTATTAAATTTGTCACAATGAAAAATGAAAATGGGGATGAAAGTTTGTGTGAAATAATTAAACAGATACTACTCAACTCAAATTAGTAGAGTTTCACGACGTCTCGCCGAGTACTTGGTACCACCGCCTTACCTATTCCTGCCGCTGCACTGCAGCGTCAATGCATGTCACTGTCGTGTTCCGGTTTGGAGGGTAAATTTATGCATGTGACTTTGCCATCCCGCCACACGGATAGCAATGCACCATTAACATCTTTGATGTCTATAGGTCATAGTTTTTCTTTCCATCAAGAGAGCCATCTGCTTGTTTGCTATCTAATCTATATTAATACTAGCTGCAGCGTGCAGCCCGCTGCATTATAAGTTTTTGGTGAATCCCGCGGGATCACCAAATTTTCCAGGATAAAAAATAGCCTATGTGCTATTCCAGATCATCATCTACTTGTGTGCCAAGTTTCATTCAAATCCATTCAGTAGTTTTTGATTTGATTGAGTAACAAACATCCATCCAAACATCCATCCAAACATCCATCTAAACATCCAAACTTTCGCATTTATAATATTATAATATAGATTATGAATGCGAAAGTTTGGATGTTTGGATGGATGGATGTCTGTTACTCAAACACGGATTTGGCTGAAATTTGGCACACAGGTAGATGATGACCTGAAATATATCATACGCTTCTTTGTATCCCGGAAAAATGAGTTGTCATAATGCAGCGGACTGCATGGTGCAGCAAGTGATATATAAAAAAAAACTCGCGGGCGAAGCTGCGCGGCTCTACAATTAGTTCATACTTTTGAGCACATATGTACGTTTTTGTTCGTGATTAAATGCTCCAACGAAAAATGTAGGTTAATATTAACAATAAGTCTTAATATGTACTGAAGTGTGTTTATTTAAGAAATACCAACGTCACTGGCTCGGCCGAATTAAGATAAACGTTTAACGAAGCGTGTGTTGATGATAAAATCCAAAAAGAATGCTTATCATTGCACAATACATTGTTTGCGCCGTTGGAATATGTTCTCATGGCAAACATCCGAAAACTATCTAATGGTAGATTTTTCTATATTCGGTAATCGTTAAATCCCTTTTATTCATACACGTCGATAAATACATTAGCATGAAATGTACTGTAATTAACACAGTGAGTTCTAAAATGTGCTTATTTTAATTATTACGTAATTACTTATGCAATGCAAACCTGTTTCTCAAATTAGTCAAACTACTTAGTAGTAATTTGCAAACTACGCATGGCCGCACTTATATATGGCGATTGGCGCTTTATTAAGTAGGAAGAGACACACTCCACCCATGTCGTGGTACTCTTCGGAACGATTTTTCGGGTAGTATTTGGTACCACCGCCTTACATATTACTGCGGCAATAGCGTCAATGCTTGTTATTGTTGTGTTTCAGCGTAGACTTTTGCACGTGGCATTGCCATCCCCCCACACGGATAGCAATGCATCATTAACATCTTTGGTGTCTATAAGCTCGGCATATTTAAATCTTTAAAGAACAATGGCGAGTTGTCATACAAGATAATACCTGAAAGAAATTTATAACGTCTTCAATACTTGGAAGGTTTTTAGAATAAAAATAAATGCTAGATTATTTCAAATAAATCGTTTTATCAATCCAAGGGGTTTATATTTTTAAAAATGCTTTAAAATTTTAAGGTGAAGTAAATTAATGTAAAAAGTACAAAAAAATTAAACTGTTTAAAAGATTTTGTACAAAATAAGCACAAGTAATAATTTTTCTCAATATAAATAAAAATCAGTAAATAACCAAGTCCAAAATATTTAATAAATATTGTACCAAAGGTTTAAGGGTGTGTTCAGCGAAACTATAATTTCACTAATCTGAGTTAGATAGTCAGAGTAAATAAAATTTTATATTGAGCGTGCGGTTTTGGTCAGGAGTCAGGACACACATTCTATCTTTAAGTGAACCTAAGGAAAAAGTAAAAGTGATAATTCTGACACTTGACTTCGTGCCGTGATATACTAAGTCAAATAGTGGCATTGGGCAGTTTCTAGGATCTATAAAGTGTACCGGTGGGCAGCGGAAATCTTAGGTCAGAATTCATAAGACAGATTTATGAGGTTTTAGTTTCGCTGAACACACTTACTATTTGGTAATGATGCTAGCTAACATCATTGACGAATGACAAAGTCATCTGGGTAATCTACTATCATGGAACTTAATTCATCCGAGTCTACGATCTACTTCATTTTCTACTGTCACCTTTATATATATATAAATGAAAAATTATTATATTAAAGGATTGTATATTTAGAGCAAAATGGGGCAGTGATTGGGAAAAAATCTATTAATTACCTGGTTTAATTTAAAACGGCAAAATTTGAGGTATTAAACAACAAATAAAATTGCTAAAACAAAGGCTAAATTTAAGAAATAATATATTTTTTATAAAACGTGAAAAAAAATATTATTTTTTATACATATATGAGTGAAACATAACAAATATGAATAAAATTTTATAAAATTACAAGGTTATTTATAGGCGTAGTAGGAGATTTAACTGTAGCGGCTCAAAACAATCACAAACGCTACAAGAAAAATAATAAAAAATGGACAAAAATCAATAACAAATGGAAAAAATGAAATTCAAAATAAAATCTTGAATCGCGATATTACAATTATTTATCTTGTAACACTATATACAAGTTTCAACGTTTCTCAAATGGACTTCGGTCCCCAGGCAGTACACCTTGCCTGGCTGGGAAGATCTTCCTTTTCCCTTCCTTGTCTTTGTGTGACGTCATCAACCTCCACAGTAATGACGTCACCTGACAAGCAGCTGGCCCGCTGGTTCCATCACTTCGACCCTTCCACGGTACGGACCAGCGGCGCCACATAACTAAAGACGATCTTGACAAATATTAATCAAATTATATCTAAGAAAAATATACTTTCGCCCACAATTAGGATACATGAATTCGTGAAAACCAATGTTTAAAATCATGAAAAAAGGTTTTCAGTTCCGAATTTATATTTTATTTAAAAATACTAATTGACGTGTTTCATAGTGTGCGCTCTTTCTGTGACACGGTGTATAAACTAACTAATTTATTTTAAACACTATTCTATCGTCGGTACATAATCACTTATCTATGCAGAAAGATCACGTCCTCAAACCGCTTCATTTCATTTCTAGTGCAGACGGATTTATGACGTCATAGGATGCTCTAATTATTTACAGGCAAGGCATTCAATGAATGCTCTTACAAGTACGTGTGAACATATTATATCAAGAGACTAATTCTAATTCCGTTCTTATAGCTGTCTCTTAAAGGTGCATGCTGCAATATCGTCAGTACTTTTCGCTGTTGAATACAAATTCTAGTTTATAAATTAAAGTAACCGTATGTACGAGGCATTGAAACCCTCCCCTACAGAGATAGTTCCAACAGGCTAGGTGTTACAAATCTCTTCTTTAATTAACACTGTTTTTTTTATTCCATTAGATAGCAAACCAACACATGGATCTCCTCAAAGAAAGAGAGACCATCGCCTATAGACACCAAATATGTTAATAGTGCGTTGCTATCCGTGTGGCGGGATAGCAATGCTACATGCATAATTCTACCGGCTACTTTAGACTCCAAACCGGAATAGAACAACGACAAGCATTAACGCTATATTGCGGCAGGAATAGATAAGGCGGTGGTACCAAAACCGGGCGAAACAGTGCACAACTCTACCATCTAGTAGCCACGATGGAAGTGACTCGCGTAGCCAATCGATCGCCTCCTACGAACTGCCTGGTAGAACGGCAGATGGTCTGTTTATTATTCAAAGAGAGCCCGGACCACACTGTGTTACTTGGTTGGTACATAATCACTAATCTGCCCGCAAAGATCTTTCGTCAAACCGCTTAATTTGATTTATAGTGCAGACTATTTATGACGTCATCGGTTGCTTCACTCAATGTTCCTAGAAATAGGTACGTGTAAAAATATTAAATTTAAATAGTATTTAGTTCTTATAACTGTCTAATGGCATCATTAATGGTATCTGCCACAATAACGACAATGATAGTCACTGTCGTGTTCCTGTTTGGAAGGTAAGGTCGGCTACCTTATACGTAAAGTTATGCGTATTCCAGCAACATCTTTGGAGTCTGTAGGTGACGAGCCATCTATTATGATGTTAACAGTTCTCAATAAAGAATAATTATTCACAAAATAACTGGTTTTCCCTTATTGTTTCAAGCTCCTTTGAAAATAGAAATAGATCGTCTGTCTTCCTGTCAGGTTGCTTGGATTAGAAAAGGAATTTTAAATTTTCACCCTCATCATAAGTAATAGTTCGATTTTCAACTACTAGAAACGATCGCGATGTGTGTCTAGGAATTATATGTGTCAAATGTCAATATACCCATGCTTCAGTTGAACACGTAAAACTTTTGGTCCAGGCCTTTTTTTTCGCTATTTAATTTGCTACAGTCTCTCTCTCTTAGACCTACCCGATATGCACAAAAAACTTCATAAGAATCGGTTGAGCCGTTTTATATTATAGCGCCTTTCTGCGTATGTATTGCAATGTCTCTTCTCCTTCCATGACATTTAATAATATAATTGCTTGATGTCTCTGCAGTCTACAGCAACTGTTCCACCGTCGTCTACCAGCGTTACAAGTACAATCAAATTCTGTAAAAAAGTGATCAATTCTTATTCAGGGATTCATTAAAGAATAAACCATTTGCGTACCTGACCACTAGACGGAAGAGTTCTGCAACATCTCGATCAGTTTTACATTAACGCGACGCCTTAACTTTTCCTGTCGCAGCGGCTGAACACACTGAAGCGTATGTAAGGTGGTCGGTAAACTTTGGCATGTGGCATCGTGCTCTACCTAAACGAATGGCTGCGAACCACTTACATCATTAGTGTCATCGCCATTGTTTTTCCCCGTGTTGGTTCCGGGCTCCTTTGAAGAATAGACCAACTGCCGTCCTGCTAGGCAAATCGTAAAAGGCGTCCAATTGACTATGCGAGTCACTACCATCGTGACTACTAGGTGGTAGAATTCTACATTGTCTCACCTGGTTCTGGTACCACCGCCTTGCCTATTCCTGCCGCAATGGCGTCAGTGCTTGTCACTGTCATTTAAGGTTTGGAGGGTAAAATAGCCGATAAACTTATGCACGTGGCGTTAGACCTCGCCACAAGAGAGCAACGCACCATTGACATATTTGGTGTCTATAGGCGATGTTTGACACTTTCCATCAGGAGACCCATCTGCTTGTTTGCTATCTTATAATATATAAAAAAGCCAGCAATCTCTAATTTCCATTAGCAGAGCAACATATGAAACAAAAATACCTAAATACAACAAGTAGGTACCCAGATTCATGTCGGGGATCGAACCCGAGCCTCGTCTAGATTGCCGTTATTTCTGTCATGCGTCTACGCTAAATAGTAAATACTAGATAAATGAGGGTTATTTTATTTCGTTTCATTTTTTTTAAATTCCATCCAAACTAGAACATGGCTCTCCTAATGGAAAGAGGCAACTATCATCTATAAACACCAAAGATGTTAATGTTATTCCTACCTCAATAGCGTCAATTCTTGCCGTTGTCGTGTTCCAGTTTTTAAGATAAGGTAGCCGGTATACTAAGGCAAGTGGTATTAACATCCTGCCACACAATTAGCAACGCACCATTAACATCTTTATGTCTATAGAAGATGGTTGTTTCTTTCCATCAGGAGAGCTATCTGTTTGTTTGCTATCTTAGGCTAAGGACTCACGAAGCGGTTTTCACCCGCGCCCGTCGTGGTTGCGGGCCCGCAGCCTTTGTATTGCAGATATTTATGCAAAAAATTAAAGCACATTTCACGACGCGTTTTACGCCCGCGGCGTGTGTGATTGTTTGCGAGTCCCGCTGCACCGGCGGTCATCTTGTTCCGGCAGGCGCGGTTCGCGGTCCCGCAGCCGCGGCGGGTAGCACCCGCGCGCTTTGCTATCGGTTGTGGGCGACCGCAGTGAGCAGCGGAAGGAGGGGGGGATGTACCGAAATCCGACGCCATTTTGCAGTGACTTGTTATTATTCGTTGCGTAGTGACGCGTTTGTGCAAGTTTGTCAACAAAATGGATATTGATATCCATTTTGTTGATCCTTCTTTAACTCATTAATAAGAGTAACAAATAATTCATAACGATATCTTTCCGCAATCAGTGGATGCACCCAGAGTGACCCAAACCCTTTTAGGCCTTCTTTTTTTAATTCTTCTGTGAAGTAAGTATAACTTAACAGCTCGTTTCTGGTGTGTGTCCATGGCGGTCTGGAACCCAACTGATCGTTTAACCGCCCGTATTGCGATAATCAACCGCCAAGTTTGCGAGCGATAATCGCAACCGCGACGGCTGCGTAACCGCACAAAACTCCGGTCTCGTGAGTTTTGAAAATAAAACTCCATTCCGCCACCGCGGCGGGCGCGGGTGAAAACCGCTTCGTGAGTCCTTAGCCTTATGATACAAAAAAGACTATGAGTTTCTATTTCCATCAGGATAGCCACTTGCCTATGTGCTATTCTAGAATGTATAAAAATAGACTTCACTCAGTCCGCCTACGAAAACTAATATTGACGGAGGTTGTGTTTACGAAACGGGCTTGGTATATTAGCCGCAAATTTTTGTTTGTGACAGGAGCCCCAGGCAGCAAAAACATCCAATTAATTGATCTGACAATCGCAGACAATGTTAATATAAAATTTAGGTTATAATAAACAAATTCAAACACAATATCTATACATATAATAAAATCGTGGGAAAGTCAAAACTGTACATTGCATTTTTTTTAAAAGGTTACTTGGGGCGTGATCTACAATCGATATCGAAGCCAAAAATATAGTTTTAGAATTTTTGCCTGTTTGTCTGTATGTATGTCCGGGGTAAACTCAAAAAGTACTGCATGCATTTACTTCAAATTTTGCATGAATATTACTAACAGGTCGGGTCAACATATAGGCTACATATTATCACGCTATCACTTACGGGGAGGAACTGTGCCGAGTAAACGAAGTCCGCGCGGACGAAGTCGCAGGCAACAGCTAGTCTATACATATAATAAAATCGTAGGAAAGTCAGTGTATGTCCGGGGTAAACACAAAAAGTACTGCATGGATTTACTTCAAATTTTGCATGAATATTACTAACAGGTCGGGTCAACATAAAGGCTACATATTATCACGCTATCACCTACGGGGGAGGAGCTGTGCGGAGTAAACGAAGTCCGCGCGGACAAAGTTGCGGGCAACAGCTAGTGTTAATATGAAATTTAGATTATAATAAACAAATTCAAACACAATATCTATACATCTATACATAATATAATAAAATCGTAGGAAAGTCAAAACTGTACATTGAATGTTTTTTAAAAGAATACTTGGGGCGTGATCTACAATCGGTATCGAAGCCAAAAATATAGTTTTTAGAATTTTTGTCTGTTTGCCTGTATGTATGTATGGGGTAAACTCAAAAAGCACTGCATGGATTTACTTCGAGTTTTGCATGAATATTACTAAGGGGGCATCCACAAATTACGTGAGATGTTTAAGGGGGAGAGGGGGTCGAGTTAAATCTCATATAATCTTACGTTGGGGAGAGGGGGGGTCTCGGCAAATATCACGCAATTATTTCTGATTGAAACAAAAAAAAATATAGTATGTTGGTCCATTATCCAGATTTTACATGCTTAAGATTTAATCTTAAGCGTAATCATAATACGATTAAGATCGTTCACTAATTCATTCGAAAGAAAATAATTTCATTCATGCTTCCACGTTATACAGTCTTAACTAGTCGTAAATAAAAGCATGAAGTATTTTTTTTTAAACAATAACATTTCAACGCGTTTACATATTTAAGAAACTCATATTTTGAAAAATCTCAGGTGAGATGGGGGGATGGGGGAGGGGGTTGAATAAAATCTAACGACATCTCACCAGGGGGGAGGGAGGGCCAGAAAATTTAAAAAATCACATCACGTAATTTGTGGACGCCCCCTAACAGGTCGGGTCAACATATAGGGTACATATTATCACGCTATCACCTACGGGGGAGGAGATGTGCGGAGTAAACGAAGTCCGCGCGGACGAAGTCGCGAACAACAGCTGGTAAGAAAATAAATGTATAAATAAATAAACACTGTTAGGCCTATATCCACGCAAAATTAGGTAGTGGTGTAACCGTGAATTTAACTCGATCTGCTCGATACGCCTTTCAAGACAATTTCTTACTTTGTCAGTGTAGCTTGCATATAATGAACGAATTAATGAATACATTTTATTGTGCACCAATAACTACTTACAACAATAAAAAACATTGTACAATCGTTATACTAAGTACACGGGTACCCAAAGGTGGTCTTATTGCTATTGAGCAATCTCTGCCAGACAACCTTTAGACAAACGAGATACTTTCTTTTTCACACAGAGATACAGAGTAAATAGTAATTACCGATGAATGAAATCACGCCAGGGCTATTTTTAAGCCTTATCATTTTATTTAGCACGACAAAATAGTAAAACATTGCGTACCTATTTCTATTTCTTCACGATATATAACCTATATCTGTAAGCGCTTGACACTTACAAGCATTTTCTCATAATATGAGCGACTAGATATTCCCCGTCCATCCTATGTTAGTTAATGTATGGTAGGTGCGTATAACCCACCAACGATTATGATGTAACAAATAGCCACATCAGCGACACTCTCGCACGGATTTGGTACCACCGCCTTACCTATTCCTGCCGCAATAGCGTCCGTCGTCACCGTCGTGTTCCGGTTCGGAGGGCAAGGTAGCCGATAAATTTATGTCATAGCGCGTCGCACTAACATCCAGCCACGCGGATAATAATAACGCAGCATTAAAAACTTATGTATCTATAGGCGATTATTGCATATCCAATGTCTCTTAGATCTTATCCAATTTCATTTAAATAAATTATTGGCTTAACACATAAAGGCTAAGTTGCACTTTTGCAACGTTTGTGTAAAGATATTTATTTATTTTTCATTTAAGATTGCAATAATCTTATAGACAGAGAATATACACGAGAATTTTTAATCACTTAATGCTCTCCACAGCACTTTATTTATTAAACCCAGACGCTATAGATATATAGACAGCGGTCCCAGGAACAAACTTTTTTTTTATTAATAACAAGGGTAACTAATAGAGATATCTAGATAAAAAAAAACTTAAGTATGTTGGACTAAAAAAAGTTTCCACTTTACGTGTAGGACAAAGTAACCTTTGAATTATGATAAAAACTAACAAATTATTGAGCGAAAATTAAGTTTTTTGAAATTTATTAACATCAATTTAAAAATCTCATAATTCCGAACCTTTAGAGCGGAGGACTCGTCAGAAAAAGCATCGAACGTGTATTTTGTTTATTTTTCAAGAAAATAGTCGTGCGATTAAAGTAAACAAATAACTATTGTCCACGGTCTACTATCTGTACTTACGCTGCGTCCACTATTGCTACATGATAAATTTTAACGCCTACATAAAATAGTTGGCAATATTCTTTATTGCGCACTAGTATTTTTAACTTGAAAGGAACTATTATGTTTATAATCATATATATATATATATATATATATATATATATATATATATATATATATATATATATATATATATATAAACTAAAACTAATCATAAATTAAAATTAAAATTTTTTAATTCTTTGATCTCAAAAATCTACGCTTGAGTAAAATTTACTTATATATATATATATATATATATATATATATATATATATATATATATATATATATATATATATATATATATATATATATATATATATAAGTAAATTTTACTCAAATTACGGGGAAGTTTCATGGGTGGTTTCCAGAATGGTTTTTTTTTATAGTAGAGGGGGCAAACGAGCAGGTGGTGCAACTGATGGTTCACCGCCGCCTATGAACATCTGCAATACCAGGGGTCATGCAGCTGCGTTGCCGGTCTTTTAAAAATGAATAAGCTCGTTTCTTGAAGGTCCCTAAGTCATATTTGTTCAGAAACACCCCCGAGGGTAATTCATTCCACAAAGGAATAGTGCGAGGCAAAAAGTGCCGACAAAAGCGCACGGTTGCAGAGGCGAACCTACATCTCTGCGTAACGCCAAAAAGTCAAGCCGATTAGAATTAGCCTGATCGTCGACGATTCGAACTGCTCTACGTTGAATGCAATCAAGTTAAGAGTTAGAGGAAGTTTTAAATGTTTTAAAGAAGTTTTAAATGTTTGTTACCTCAGAACTCGGTCAATTCTCAATCGGTTTGAAAATTATTTTTATTTAAGAGGGCTCATATAAATTTCTTATTTTAAATGTATACTATCACGCATATTAAGTGTTAGGCAGAAGTGCAACTAGTGCACTTGTCATTAGCCTACGATATTCATAATTTGACAAGTGTCTACAAGTACACATAACAAGTCTCTCAATCTCAGGTTATGTTTTCTTGAAAACTTTTATTTAGGATAACACGGGATTCGAACCCATTACCTCAAACATCTCCACTGAAACCGGTACCTAAAAAAGTTGAAACCAAATCTAAGTTAAATTAATTTACTTCTAAGTTCCGCCAGGCAGTTCGTAAGAGGCAACCTATTGGATATGCGAGTCACTACCATCGTGGATACTGGTGGTAGAGTTAGGAGTATCTGGTACCACCAACTTACATATTCTTGTCCCCCGTGTTGGTCCTGGGCTTCTTTGGAGAATAGGCCAACTGCTGTTCTGCAAGCCAGGTCGTAAAAGGCGACCAATTGGCTATACGAGTCACTACCATCGTGACTACTAGGTGGTAGAGTTCTGCATTGACTCACCCGGGTCAGGTACCACCGCCTTACCTATTCCTGCCGCAATAGCGTCAGTGCTTGTCACTGTCGTGTTCCGGTTTGGAGGGTAAGGTAGCCAGTAAACTTATGCATGTGGCTTTAGACCTCGCCACAAGATAGCAACGCACCATTAACACCTTTGGTGTCTATAGGCGATGGTTGAATCTTTCCATCAAGTGATCCATTTGCTTGTGTGTTATCTTATAACATAAAAAAAATAGCGAGCTTACCCTTCCAATCGAGTGGAAGACTCTTCCAATCCAAATACGATAGTGTAAGGTAGCCGGTAAACTTACGCATGTGGCATTAAGATCCCGCCACAAGGATAGCAATGCACCATTAGCATATTTGATGTCTGGCGACGGTTGTCTCTTTCCATTAGAAGAGCCATCTGCTTGTTTGCTATTTTATATTAAAAAAAGAAAGTATTAATCCAGTATACATTTATATTATCCCCTTTTCGAGAAATCTGCCGTATCATGATGTAATTGGTCGGCTTTTGTCCGAAGGTGGTTCAAGAGTCTCCGAAACCGGCGTGTTTACAGGAAGAGTTGATGAATGTGAAGGTCTGTTTGGATTGTAAAATATAACACTCAATTTTTGATTTGGCATAAGGATATGTAACGAATATGTGATTTGGAATGTTTAAATGTTTATAATGAAAAGAAGGACAGAAAATTACAATTTGTGATTGTAGTAAGATAACCATATCTATAAATATTAAATAATATCCATACTAATATTATAAATGTGAAAATGTGTTTGGTTGTCCGTCTTTCACGGCAAAACAGAGCGACGTATTGACGTGATTTCTTAAGTGGAGATAGTTGAAGGGATGGAGAGTGACATAGGCTACTGTTTGTTTCTTTCTAACCTCTCACTTCCTTAAAATGAATTTAACGAGCGAAGCCGCGGGCAAAAGCTAGTTTAAGGATAAAACCTTTTTTCTTTTTGTATGTTTGTACGTTAGTTTAATACTCAAAGGTTTGTACCTAAAGGTTGTAAAAAATTATTTTACTATAAGAAAGCTACATTATCCAGGAGTGACATATGTAGGCTACTTTTTAACCCCACTAAACAAAAGATGTAATGATTTTAGGTCACGCGAACGAAGTCGTAAGTAACACCTAGTAAATAAATATATCGAATTTCAACCATTCGGCCATCAGGCCATCAATAGTTTAAAATAGATACGCACATATTTTAACCCTAACATGTGGTTCCCTTGAACTAGATATTAGTTTACAAGAGCCTTGACGTATTTAGGCTACCCATAAGTATCAAATACGTCCTTGTCATTCTAGACAATGTTGCCATAACTATGTTTGATATGTTATACAAAATGTGCTCTATATAAAACTAGGCTATTCTATATTTGTAAGTGAAGTTATTGCAACATTCGATTTGGGTTTGAATGACATAGCTGTCGAACTATTTGTTTAATATCTAATGTTACTTTCTATTTGGGCACGTGGTAAGGTAGTTTAAACTTCGATCAAACATTCTTGATCGAAGAGTTTAAATGAAAATCGTGAGGAACCTAGTTCAAGAAAGAAAGAAAGAAAATATTTATTTGCTTGCAGGAATATGGCTGTTACAAGTTGTTAAAAATAAATTAAGGTACCAACATATTATACCAATATATGGTGTGCAAATATTTAAAAAAATATTTTAAAAAGTTCAGAGTTGAGCAAAAAATATTACTCAAATCAAGTTCAGAGTTGAACAAAAAAATATTATTAGCACAGTATACTGGAGACTAACAGTAGTCAATCTACATACATGTGATATTCGAGCAACGCACACAAAGACACCTCTCACGGACGCGATATCTCGGAATGGTTCAGAACAGTTTGTTCCGCACCAGTCCGAGATATCGCGTCCGTGAGAGGTAGACACCTCTCATAGACATAGACGTGTGTTATGCTCGAATATTACTTGTATGTAACATTGACTTCTGTCAGTCTCTAACTATTCTGTGTTATTAGCCTTTCGTTATCTAAGACATTCTAAAGCAAAATGGTACTATTGAAATATTCCTGGACTTGACCCATAAAGATTAGGCTCTTTCGACTGAAGTGTGATAGTAATCTCGCCCGGCAACGCGAGATAAGGAGACCATGGAGACTATCTACCACCTATCTCTTCATGCGGTGTTCGATACTCTTTATCTAACCTATAAGGAATCTAAAACAAACCAAAACTCTTCAGCTTTATTGTATTAAAACATTTAAAACACAAGTCCGTTTGCGTTGTGCGTCTCTCTCTACTCTCACATATGTTTCTTCACTACGTCGCGAGAAAGAAGACGTAGTTTTATAAACATTTTTATCATTATTTTTTATTTTATTACGTAGAGTAGCAAATAAGCAGATGGGTCGCCTGATGGTATAAGATGGTAAGAGACGACATCGCCTATAGACACCAGTGACCACCAACACCGAAGCTATTGCGGCAGAAATAGGTAAGACGGTGGTATCTCACCCAGGCAAGACTTCGCAGAATTCTACTACCTTTTTCTCCGTGTTGGTCCCAGGCACCTTTGAAGAAAGGTCAACTGCCGTTCTGCCAGGCAGTTCGAAAAAGGCGACCGATTGGCTATACGAGTCATTACCATCGTGGCTACTGCGTCGTAGAGTTAGCATAAGATAACAAACAAGCAGATGGGTCTCCTGATGGAAAGAATCAACCATCGCCTATAGACACCACAAGGTGTTAATGGTGCGTTGCTATATTGTGGCGAGATCTAATGCCACGTACACGTACCGCCTTACCTATTGCGGCAGGAATAGGTAAGGCGGTGGTACCAGATCTGGGCGAGACAATGCAGAACTCTACCACCAAAGAGCCACGATGGTAGTGACTCGTATAATCAGTCGGTCGCCTTTTACGACCTGTCTGGCAGAAAGGCAGTTGGCCTATTCTTCAAAGGAGCCCGGGACCAACACGGGGAAAAACCTATGAAATAAACAAGATATGTTCGAAAACTCTCCGTTCTCCTCCAGTCTCAGTCACCGTTCCACGTTGTTGTAAAGTAGATATTAGGTAATTGAACACTCGTTGAAGCCAAAAAAATATCACGATTTTATTTTATCCTAAAGTACTTTTCGTATCTTTATTGTCGCATTTCCATATTTATTACATAAATTTAAGTGTAAACATTTTTTTCTTTTTAAAATATCTTAGATGTTTAGATTAAATTTGATAAAAAACAAGTATTTCATAGAAATACTCATTAATTATTTCCTTGTAGCAGAATTTATTTTCTCGTAAAATGTTTCATTATTTGATTATACTTGAAGTAGCCTCTGTGGTCTAGTGGTACAGCGTTGGCGTTGACCACATGAGGTCCCGGGTTCGATTTTTTCTGATAAACACAATGTTGCCCGGGTTTGGAAAGTTTCTGGTAGGCGTATCATCTAACGTTTCCAATTCGCCAGCGATCAGCCTTGTCTCTTAAACGTAATGAAAAAAATCATCAAAAACGTCGCCAATTGCTTGCTGGCCACTAGATGCAGTTTTGGCAATGTCAAAAATTAAGCGGCAACGACTACCACTAATGTACAAGGCTGTTATGTGTCTTGCAATAACTAAACAATCACGATAATTTCGCATTGCGAGTTACGTGATCACCTCAACGGTTGGCGATAGGCTTGCCACCTATCACACTTGTGGGACCAACTATCTGCGGCTATTCGTGGATGCACTTGTTGTACCTCTGCCTACCCCTTCGGGGATACGGGCGTGAAGATACTTTTGAAGAAGCTCGTAATCTATATTCTATTTTATAAAAATTAAGAATATTATACAAGGATAGAAAAGGTCAATATCGACTACAAAAACATTATACCTAATTAATGTTTCTGTAAGATATAAAGGGAGGGTGGTCTTATTTACATATATTACGCTTAATGCTTTACATGTCTAGTGGAATATCGGTAGAGGCCGTCCAGTACCAAACATTACTAATTGACAGAATACAGCGAAGGATCGCCAACAAGGCCGGCCTTAGACATCCAGGCACCCCAGGCTAAACAACCACTTGGTGCCCCTTCTTATATGATAATACTAGGTGTGCCCGCGACTTCGTCCGCGTAGAAAATTTTCTAAAATAAAATTAGCACCCGTTACCAGTTTTATCCGCTTAGCTCCTGTTCCCGTTAGATTTCCGGGATAAAAGCTGTGTCCTTTCTCGGGTCTCAGACTATCTTTGTACCAAATTTCATTTAAATCGGTCCAGTGGTTAGACAGAAAGAGTTATTTACGCATTTATATCCTGTTCCCGTTAGATTTCCGGGATAAAAGCTATGTCCTTTCTCGGGTCTCAGACTATCTTTGTAACAAATTTCATCCAAATCGGTCCAGTGGTTAGACAGAAAGAGTTATTTACGCATTTGTATATTAGTATGGATATGGGTGAAACACCGGGTATTATATTTTTACAGTGTATGATGTAAAGTAAATAAAAGTATTTTCACGCTCGTATCACCGAACAGGTAGGCAGAGGTACAACAAGTGCACCCATGATTAGCCGAAGACACTTATTCCCATAATATAATAGGTGACAAGCCTATCGCCAACCGGGTACTTATCCAATCCCGAGCAACGTTGTTTGTATTAGAAAACTGAAAACCCCCATTTTAAATTGCCTGACCCTGGAATCGAATCCAAGACCTCATGTAGTCAACATCAACACCGGGCCACTAGACCACAGAGTATATATCTCGAAGAAACATATTTTAATGAAAAAGCAATCATAAACAAACAGCCAAAACATTATAATTTATACTTTCCACCGTCGGCACTTGGTGAAACTGCATCATATTGATTATATAATATAAGCACTTCTACCTTATGTACTCGCATTTTAGTTATTAAAGTCTTTGTGTATGTTTATTAGTTAAGTTTTACAATAGTATAATTAAAAATGTTAATGTGAAAGCCCTGATGATGCTTTTAATAGGCGAAACCGGTTGGCTGTCAGTTTAAAAGTGATTGTGTAATAAATAAAATTTAAATTACATTTGTGAAACAGTACAAGTGCTTATATTATATAGCCAAAACATTACTTTTCTATTTTTTTTTATCAACAAACTCTCTGGCTAGCAAAATCTAGATTTTCTGCATCTTTATTGGATAGTGAGGCAAACTCATCTATAGAATTTCTGGTTCGCTATGATTCATCGATTTGTCGTTTGCCGATATGGTGGTGGTGGTGGTAACCGACCTGATACCGACTATTTCATGCGATAACCGGAACCGACGGCTTTACGTGCTTATCCGAAGCACAGGAGTAGTAACACACCGTTCGCCAGCTGCTATTGAGATTTGAATTTTTGAAAAAACTTCGAAATAATAACTCTTTTGCCCGGGGAACGAACCCGAAAATGTTGGTTGTTCGTCGCATATATGTTAACGCCACTCAGGCTCGGAATGTACATAAAGCTGTTGGTTCTGGTTGCTGTGAGGAACAGACGATATGTCAATAGTTCATCTGGTTAGCCAACTATCAGGCGAACAAACAGATGACTTTCCTGAACAACCATCGCTTATAGACACCAAAGATGTAAATGACGCGTTGCTATCCGTGTGGCAGGTTGATAATTCTACATGCATAAGTTTACCGGCTACCTTATCCTCCAAACCGGGACACAAGAAACAGGCACTGATGCTATTGCGGCAGGAATAGGTAAGGCAGTTGTTCTAAACCCGGTCGAGCCGTAACTCTTAACACCTAGTAGTCACGATGGTAGTGACAAATTTGGTCATCGTTCGCCTATTACGCGGCAGAATAGCAAATGATCTATTTTTCACAGGGAGTCCAGACTAACATTTTGTAAGTTTGTCGACATTGCTCGTTTTGTGCCTACTTAGGTGTGATAGTTTGTAGTTGATGAATTTCTCACACACCTAAAAACATGGTGGTTATCTAACTGTTGAGGGGCACGGAATATTCAATAATTAACTACTATACTAAATAAATTTTGTTAGACAAAAGTTAGCACTTTAAAATTTAATATTGGATTCTTTAATCCAAAAATTGTTTTCACAAACACGCAATATTTTTAAAGACCTATCCAACGACACCCATGGAGTAGCTACGCGTGAAATAAAAACGTTCCACTTTACCTGTAGAGGAGGTAACTTTAATCATATTTTTTTTCAATATTTTGTTTTACCACTGTGGGTGTGACTAATATGTACATTTACTAGTCTGCGTTACTATTCTATGCTTCTAGTACTAAAGCCCGCTTGCACACTATTTAAATTACTTTTACTATGGTTAAATTAATTTAAAAAATGTTTAGTGTGGGTGCAAAGCAACCCTAAGAGTCTTTGAGGTAAGCTATGGATGGGACAGACGGTCTTGCAAAAACTATAAGAGTTCCTTATAGAATGAGGAACCCTAAAAATTAAATTGTAAACAGCGAAATGCGTTTCAGTTTTAATACGAAACGTTCAACGTAAACAGGTTGTTTGAATTTACCAGCCACGATAGACAGTGAGGCACCAGCGTTTTCATCAACATGTTATTGATTCGTAGACCTCATTAATTGCGAGTGTTTCTGCAAAGTAATGCTTTCCGATTATCGATGACAACATAAAATGTATTGTTAAATATAGATCGTATGACGTGGAAATAAAAGTGAAAATTTGACATATAGAGTGCAAATAAAAAGAGGCACTTTACAACGCATTACATAAGTTAATATTATTTTTATTGTAAGATATTTACAGAAGATATCAAAAATTTTAACTTATACTTTTACTTTTACTTAACTTAACTTACTTACCGAATAAGTCCCCGTGTTAGGCCAGGCAGTTCGTAAAAGGCTAACGATTGTCCATGCGAGTCACTACCATCATGGCAACTAGGTGGTAGAATTCTGCATTGTTGCTTCCGGGTCTGACACCACTGCCTTACTTATTCTTGCCGTAATAGCGCCAGTGTTTGTCACTTTTGTGTTTCGGTTATGAGGGTAAGGTAGCCTGTAAACTTATGCATGTGGAATCAACACCTCGCCACAAGGATAAAAACGCACGGTTAACATCTTTGATGTCTAAAGGCGATGGTTGTCTCTTTCCATCAGGAGAGTCATCTGCTTGTTTGCATCTGCTATCTTATGATATAAAAAACACGTAAGGGCACAGAATCCATAATAGTACAATGTAACGGCACAATCGGTTTTAACAAAGGTCTACTCGTAACGTAGGTTTAACACATGTAGTAGCTTTAACAGGTACCAAAAAAATGTAGAAACATAAAGTTGTAATGGTAACAAAATAACGTGCAATGGCATTAGTTATTTTCAACCAGCTTCAAGACAAAGAGGAGATTCTCAATTCGTCAGGGTCTCTTTTTTATGTATGTTCCCTGATTACCTAAAGACCCTTTATGGTAATTAATATATTACCTGAACTTTAAAGCTATTTGAAAATATTTATTACATTCGGATATTACTCACACATGCATAAAAAATATAAAATATCAATAAATTTTTTGTCGTATCGGAGTCGTATCTGCGGAATAAAAAATACTTCAATATGATTATGAATCAGAATATGGTATGATTTAGAGTCATATTTCAAATTTCTATGTTTCACTAACTGCTACACGTGGACCGTGTCGGCCTTGTTTACCTCGAAATGAAAACATTTACTCACCACAGTTAGGTTTCCACGTTTTCACGTGTTGTAGTGGCCCCGTTTTTTATGGGGATGGAGGCAAACAGATAAGATGTTCATCTGATGGTAAGTGGTCACCACCGCTCATGAAACGCTGAAATAGCAGTGGGGTCTTGCAAGTGGTCTGCCGCCTTTTTAGAACTTA
Organism: Apodemia mormo; assembly: GCA_036924255.1. Classification (NCBI taxonomy): domain Eukaryota; kingdom Metazoa; phylum Arthropoda; class Insecta; order Lepidoptera; family Riodinidae; genus Apodemia; species Apodemia mormo. The sequence continues at coordinate 41,423,597 of JAUPFN010000002.1, forward strand.
GTAAGCTCTTTTCTTAAAGGCCCCCAAGCCATATCAGAAACTCATCCGCTGGGAATTTTCTATCACAAAGTAGTCGTGCGAGTCAAAAAATGTCTTGGGAATCGCACTGAAGTGATCGTCCAGATATCAAGATGGTGATGGGTGAAATTTTCAGTTAAGGCAAATTGTCAGATGATAAAGTTCTGCGGGTGGAATTAAGCCAATTAACATCTCAGAACACTTGCTCTTTCGAGCAACATCAAGGGTTCAAGCCGATCTGAAAGAGCTCAATACTTGACGGTTTAGTTGCTCTGCGAAGGTCAAGAGGAAGGAGCCGGTATTGTAAAGTCTCTGCCCAAAGACGATCTAAAAAAAGAGAATGGAAGACCTAATTTGCGGTTTATAGAGCCACTAGCGGTCGACGGGTATGAAGTACTTTTTAACCCTGGTTAGTACACCCAGCCTCGACACCACCTAAGCTTGATCGCCAAAGTTTGTGGAGAACTCTAAAAACGAGGAAATACGACACAATATGTGATTTCGTAGCGGTAAATGCACAATCTATTGTCTCCTTGGGGTCGTATTAGACTAATACGACCCCAAGGAGACATTAATTTAATCCCCTATTCCGAGACTTTTTTCAAAATATCCTTGTCTTCAGAAACGAGGTTGTTCCGGCATTTGTAGACGTGTTCTCAAGAAAAATTGGTACAGCTTAAATATGCAGCATCTTTTGTACTGTCTTCTGCATAGAAATAATTTCCGCTAATTTGAAGCATATGATTGATATGCCAAAAAAACTATGTAGGAGACATCACATAGCCTTGGAGAACACCAGCACTGAATTGAAGGCTGAGCCGGCAACTTGATGCTATGATCGGCTAAAAAGCTAGACCAAAAATAATGATAGTTCATTTGCATAATTTCTCGGAAAGTCCATTAGAAGGAAAATATCGAAAGAAGCACTTTGTGCCTCATCCTATCAAAGGCCTACGCTATGTTCAAACTAACACCTCTCGGTTTCAGCTCCGTTTAGGAAATTCCTTACGAATTCACCTTACCGAAATTTTCCTAGTGATAGTAAATGATACTGATAGTAAAGTTGATTTAAATAAATATTATCTAATGGTAATAATGCCCGCTAATTATACAAATTTATATAAACAATAAATAATTTTCATCATTCCAGTGCTTAATTTCCACTAATGGAGGTGGACATCCCCAAGTCTTGTGTCAACCGCATGTGTCAACTTTATAATATAGTCTATAATATAGTCATTGTTAGCCTGTCGCTTGTAACTTGTAATAACGCACGTGATTCCGAAATGCTACTGATATTTTTGTCGACAAGTCTATGAAATTTTTGCCAAATCCCGGTTTCGACCTCTTGATCTACAGTCTAGCATAGTAATAATAAGAAATAAGATATTACTCGACACACACAAAATTGTTTACGTTTGTTATAGTTGTCACTAAAGACCATAACACTAGTAAATATTTTTTTAATTTTTCTATGTTGTCAATATGCGTGGATGCAGGATTTGGTTCAGGTGGGAGGCATCTTAGCTCATTTTTTATAAATAAATAAATATTCCTTGCCAAATTACATGAACTGAGCCAACCCCAAATAAGCAAATTATTTGCTTGTGATATAGGTGTTATATTTTACCTTCTTAACCTTCCAATTCCAATTATTTGAAAAATTAGACGTAACCCGGGGGGAGGGCATTTGCACCCATTCCCCTCCCCCCTACCCTGCTTGTATCCGCACCAGGTTGTCTACGGTACTATTACATTGAAATACATAAAAAATATATATCTACGGATTATACAAAAGTTACTAATATAACAAAAACCCATAAATACAAACATTTATGGCCATCACACAAATGTTTGTCCCTATTGGGCATCGAACCCAACCCCAATCGATTACGTAGTTAAAGTAGCTAATCAGCATGCAGGCATCGGGGTCGTTAATACCAGGACAAGACATAGAAATATATTTCTTTCTTATAATATATAATATTCTTCTACTTAAATACATAAAATAGAGTGTGTGTTCGTGTTTGTAACTCATCATCAATCAATCAATCATCAATCATCATCAAAAAAATCAGTCAAATCTTTGAGGCGTGAATACGCCTCAAAGATTTGACTGATTTTTATGAAATGTAGTATTCAATTAGTTTTAGGGACAACCATTAATAACGTGAGACAATTTTAGGGATTTTTCAACCCCACCTTGCACTTTGGTAAGATATCGTGAGATTTTGCTCGACCCCTGCACCCACCCCGAATCTCACGTAAGATTTTAAAAAATGCATATTTTTAATGTAAATATGTTAGTGCTTGATACAAATATTTATTGTAAACTAGCTGTTGCCTGCGACTTCGTCCGCGGACTTCGTTTACTCCGCACAGCTCCTCCCCCGTAGGTGATAGCGTGATAATATGTAGTCTATATGTTGACCCGACCTGTCAGTAATATTCATGCAAAATTTGAAGTAAATCCATGCAGTACTTTTTGAGTTTACCTCGGACATACAAACAGACAAAAATTCTAAAAATTATATTTTTGGCTTCGATATCGATTGTAGATCACGCCCCAAGTATACTTTTAAAAAAATATTCAATGTACAGTTTTGACTTTCCTACGATTTTATTATATGTATAGATTAAAATATATTTGTTCATATTTATTAATTAAAGATTTTTGCCATAGAAATGAATTAATAATATTCAAAAAATTCTTCTAAGTTCTATCAGCATATAACTAAACCGCGGTTAATATTATTATACCTAGATTTCTTACTTAATTTAATCCAGTTTCCACACATTACTCCTCTTCTTGTGTCAAAAATTTCCGTGATATTTGTCGAGACCCTCTCCCCCACGTCAGATTAAGTGCGATTTAACTCGACCGCCCCCCACCCACGACCCCCCCCCCCCCCTTACCCCGCTCAAAAGCCTAGCGTCATTAATGAATTTCCACTTGTACATAATATATTATATACCTACATACTTTAAATCCCGACAAATGCATATTCCGCTGAGTACATCAGGTACGTAACTGAATGGAAAATATCTAACCCAATTGCAAATTCTATTTGTGAGACATCACGTTGTGTTTATATCTATTACAAAATTCTTAGTATGTAGAAAACTTAGGTGCCTTTCAATTTAGTGTATAAACAATCTATACGACCTCTACGTAAATTACTTTAATATCTATTATCTAATCAATAAATATCGTCTCAATTCTACGTTGTATCTTTCATCAAGTAAACAATGAGAGAAAATACATGATTCAGAAATTTAACATAATTTTGCTACGTTTCTGTTTTGAAACAGAAAGTTTACCTATTCCAAACCCAAGCACGCATTTTCCGTTTAAATTATTATGTCACGGAAGAAAATGCTCTAGGTGCTACGCAATAAATATTATACCTATATAACGTTTCGTGTCGATTTTTATGTTATTCATACGGAAGCAAATATTATGACATTATTTTAAATAATGTGTCAGCACTCAGCATCCACTTTATACTAAATGTAAATAATCCTTTTTGCTTATCTATATTAATATAAACATACAAATATACATACAAAGACAAACATATAAACATACAAATATACATACGAAATTTAGTACACATGCTTGGACGCATAAATAGATCATCATACTCAAATATTATCCAATTCCAACATCACATTCATATATGTCCAACTGATAACCGTTTTTTCGACGGCTGATAAAACAGTTAACTCATTCTTACAGGCTGCCAACGCAACTGCAAGACTTAAAAAGTACAAATATAACTCGTAAGCAAAACCGTTGAGATAAAGAAACAGAGGACATTGACCTGCCCTCATCTCGGAAAATTATCAAGATGTGTTTCAGAAGCAAATGCCTGTTCTTTGACTCTTTAAATTGCATTCGTAAAGTTCACTGAATCACAGCAAAAATTTTTGGTTAGAAATAAATGTGTATTTTTATTATTAGAAAAAATCTCAAAGGCAGATTATAATTTTAGCCCGTATGTATATACCTATATGTATATTCATATGTGACGGTCTTTGGGGGACATAATATGTACGTAGCTATGAATTCCATAATAGGCAACAAATGATAAGGCTTTGTTGATTATTTCACTTTTCAGACCGCGATTTTTATGTACTCAGTTAGTATTCAAACCTTCTAGTGTAATTAATACCCGTTTGGTCTGGGCCCCCTTTGAAGGATAAATTATCTGCAACTCTGCCAGGCAGGTCGTAAAAGGCGGCGAAACTGTGCGAGTCACCACTATCGTGGCGATTGGGTGGTAGAGTTCTGCATCGTCACGCTCGTGTCTGGTGCCACCGTCTTACCTATTCCTACCGTAATAACGTCAGTGCTTGAGACACGTGTTGCGGTTAGGAGATTAAGATAACCGTAAAACTTATGCATGTGGCGTTAAGATACAGCCACACGACTAGCAATGCACAATTAACATCTTTAGTGTCTATATAGATATATAGACACTAAAGATGTTAATTGTGCGTTGATATATAGATGATTGCCTAATTCCATCAAGAGAGCCATCTGCATATTTGCTACCTTATGGTATAAAAAGATACCCAAGTAAGAAAGAGGTTAGGGTTTAAAGACATCAGACTCTTCATCACGACAAGGTTTGTGAACGATTCAATTATTACTATCATCGTGACTACTAGATGGTAGAGTTTTGTAATGTCTCTCTTTGGTTTGGTACTACCGCCTGCCTTTTCCTATCAAAATAATGTCTGTATTTTTCACTGCCTTATTTGGATAAGTTAGCCGGTAACCTTATGAATTTGACATAAGTTAGCCGGTAAACTAATGTCAAATACATAAGTTTATCGGCTAACTTACCCTCTGTACTGATATACCCTATCACAGTCATAGCAACGTACTATCGTTTTTGATGTCTGTAAGTGAATATGGACATGCTTTAGGTACCTATGATAGAATATATTTTTTCGTCATATTGCTAAACGCGTGCTCCTCCGTTCTGTTAGGCTGGTTTTCTTGTCACGCTGACCGCACGCTGACGGTCGGCGCTAATGGGTCAATATGTAGGTATGTAGTCTGACGACTGACGGTCGTCAACCCTGAGCGTTCAGCGCGACTCAAAAACTCTACCTATGATTGCATGCATATTGACTCATCAACGCCGACGGTCAGCGTGACAGGAAAATCATCCTTTAAGATTTTCTCGCTAATACTTTTCAATCTGGTGTATATTGTAAAAATTCTGTTGGCAGACGTAGCATGTTTTATAGGTATTATAAATATCTTAATAATATATTTGCATACTAAAATAAAAAAAGTAAATTTATGATTTAAAAAAAAACTATATTCATACATCCATATATGTCTTCGCGTCAGATACCTTACAGGGTACCTATACATGTCATGATCCTTGCAGATATAGCAAACAAACAAACAAACAAACAGAGGGGTTCCCTAATGGAAAAAGTCAACCATCAACTATAGACACCAAAGATGTTTATGGTGCGTTGCTATATTGTGGCGAGATCTTATGCCACATGCATAAGTTTACCGGCTAGTAACTTTACCCTCAAAACCAGAACATGACAGTAACAAACACTGACGCGGAACGGAATTGGTATTTTTTTTATATCATAAGATAGCAAACAAGCAGATGGGTCTCCTGATGGAAAGAGTCAACCACCGCCTATAGACACCAAAGGTGTTAATGGTGCGTTGCTATCTTGTGGCAAGGTCTAATGCCACATGCATAAGTTTACCGGCTACCTTACCCTCTAAACCGGAACACGACAGTGACAAGCACTGACGCAATTGCGACAGGAATAGTTAAGGCGGTGGTACCAGACCCGGGCGAGACAATGCAGAACTCTACCACCTAGTAGCCACGATGTTAGTGACTTGCATATAGCCAATCGGTCGCCTTTTACGACCTGCCTGGTAGAGCGACCTAAATTATATTATTACATTAAATTGTTTGTAATAATTTGTAACGCCGTATTCTTAAAAAAATGTTTTTCTTTCTATTATGCCCAACCCCGGAAATCGAACCGAACTTAATCGAATCTGAAACTTTATGGTTTGAGCCACATAAGCTAACCTTAAAACACGAAACATCTCTAATGAGAGTGTCTAGTCTACGTTTTACAAATGTCTTTGGCTGATAGCTAATAAACACTAGACCAAGGTTTATCTGTGGAGTATTTGTTGTCATGACATTTACACGTCACGAGTCACGTCTTCGCTTTTACCCAGCTCTAAACAAGAGTAAAACATATATGTTGCATGCTTTAGCAGTAACTTTAAAACATGAAACATTTCTGATGAGAGTGTTTAGTCTATTTTTACAAATGTCTTTCGCTGATAGCTAATAAACACTAGACCAAGGTTTATCTTTGGACTATTTGTTGTAATGACCTTTAGACGTCACGAGTCACGTCTTTGCTTTTACCCAGATCAAAACAAGAGTAAACAATAAATGTTGCATGCTTTAGCTGAAACTTGTCACAGATTCTATTAAGTGAGAATCTTTTCACATGGCTTAGCACGTGCTATCGTAAACATAACAAAGATACTGCTGTAAATGCTGAATGGAATTACGTTCACGATTTTGAAAATAATTTATTTAAATATTTGTATTTGAACATCTTGGTAAATTAAAAATTAGCCTGTCTTAGACTTAGCCGTCTTAGACTATAATCTTTCGGGTTGGATTCCCGGGTAGACCAAAGTGTTACTAGGTTACTCCATTTGTATGAATCTCAATAGCAGCCCAAAGTCTTGGGTGAATCAACTATCAAATATCAACCGGGACCAACGTTTTTACATGCTCATCCGATGCACGAAGTGATAACACTGATAAGTGTTATCACTCCGTACATCGGGGTATGGTGGCATAACACTACGCCACCAAACCCCGAATTAAAACTTCCACAACGTTTTTTGCACGACACGGAAATCGAACCGGGGACCTCAAAACCTATATCAAGTAGGCTAGTCATAATAGCAAGAGGATTTTTTAAGTTACCTTTATGTAAAAATATTGCCTCTACTTATTGCAGAGAATGCAGAATTCTACCACCTAGTAACCACGATGATAGTGACTCGCGTAACCAATCGATCACCTTTTACGACTTGCCTGGCAGAACGGCAGTTGGCCCATTCTACAAAAGGTGCCCGGGACCAACGCTAAGGACTAAAAAATGTTTCATTTTTAGTCCTTAGCGTGCGTTTTTCAGAGGACGCAATTTTTTTAGGTGTATAGAGAGGGAATAATTTTGTAAGGTCGCAACCCTTGTCCCCCGTCACCATCTTGTAAAAAGGGATGCTAAGGGTTTTCATGCTGTATCTCATCAACTAGTAACTTTACAGACAATTTTATGAAAACATTATTTGTAGCATATTAAATTATTATCTACAACTTTATTCCTATTACTTTTTATCGTAAAATGAAAAATAAAAAATTGTAAAGAAAAATAGCTCTCAGTCTAGGTGATGGTTTCTCTTTCCATCAAGAAAGCTCTTAATATTTTTATTTTTTTTACTTTTAGAATTTGTTGTTATAGCAGCAACGGAAATATATGTTACCTCTCTTCTAAGATATGGGCTGATACTATGGATGAACTCACCCAACTGTAACAGTGTATTTTTAACCCAAAAAAAATGCATAAGAGCTATATTTAACGTGAGCCCGTTAGATAGCTGTAAGCCCTTATTTAAAAATAATAATATTCTTACATTAACATGTATATACATATTAGAAGTTGCTCGTTTTGTTAATAAGTATAATGAGCTGTTTGATGTGGCAAAGAATAAATCTAGGCTTGGGTATAGAGATCCTACAAGGCTGATGATGCCAAGCTGTAAAACTCAAATATTTGAAAAAAGTTGTTATGTAACTATTATAAGAGTTTATAATAATATACCTAAAGAGATAAGAGAGCTGCCAGGTAACCTACAATATAATAAATTAAAAAAATGGCTTCTGCAACATACATTTTACTCACTACAAGAATTCTTTGATTTAAAAAAATTTTAACTTATTATCAAACATATGACCTATATAATAATTATAGTGTTAATTGTAAATGGTTTTTAATTTTGTATTCATTAAAAAATATTAATTATATGATTCTTGTTATATGACATTTAAAATTATTTATTATGACATTTTAGTATTATTCACATGACATTCATTTTATGACATTTTAGTATTATTCACATGACATTCATTTTATGACATTTTGGTATATATGCATCTAATATTTATATTAAATTCTCAATAAACAATTAAAAAAAATAATTAAATATAATTATATTAGTTATGTACTCTTGCATCAATTTTATAATTGTAGATATTAATAACTGTTTAATTTCAATTTGATATATAAATGACATGTGATTTTTTTAAATTTATTATTACTCTGTAAATTCGAGAGGAAAAATTGATTGGTGGTAATGGCTTGATAGAACTATAAAAAAAAATCAATAATAAAATTAAATAAAAATGTTATCGTATTTAAAAATTCTCCAGACTAGTAGCAAATGTTTTAATTGGACTTGGTATTACTCTAGTGGCTATCCAACATCATATACCTAGTATTTCTTCGATTTTAGTGAGGGTAACAACACATTGTAACATTTGCACGCCACAAAAAGGGCAAAATAGGAATAAAGAACATATTGTTAAATAAGATCTAATTATGTACCCTATTTATTGCAAATAAAGAAATTATTATTATTATTATTATTATTATTATTATTATTAAATACATAATTTGTGAAAATTTCAGCTTCCTAGCTATCACGGTTTATGAGATACCGCCTAGTGACAGACAGACAGACTTACAGACAGACAGCCGAGGCTTAGTAATACGGTCCCGTTTTTACCTTTTAGGTAACCCTAAAAATCAATCATCTAATTGGTGGAACGTTTCATGTCACTGAATTAACTTTCAGATTTGTATGTATGGCGTTCATTAATGTAATTGTATCCGTAACAAGCACATTCATAGCCGCCTCGATATACGTGACATATAACAGCCAACTAACTACAAGAGCCCGACTTCGCTGCCTTGGTCACGTCATTCAAACAACATAGTAGTAATTAAGACCATTTTATATAGGTATTATGCTTTAGCGAACAAGTAGAGGGCTCTTCTGATGGAAAGGGACTATGGCGCCGCTGGTCCGTACCGCCGAAGGGTCATAGTGATGGAACCAGCGGGCCAGCTTCTTGTCAGGTGACGTCATAACTGTGGAGGTCGATGACGTCACACAAAGACGAGGAAGGGAAAAGGAAGATCTTTCCAGCCAGGCAAGGTGTACTGCCTGGGGACCGAAGTCCTTGTGTGACGTCATCGACCTCCACAGTTATGACGTCAGCTGACAAGAAGCTGGCCCGCTGGTTCCATCACTATGACCCTTCGGCGGTACGGACCAGCGGCGCCACAGTGGTGACCCCGACGTGATTATGTTTGGCGAAGCGTTTGCCTTATACGAACTTCCTGGAAGGATGGCAGATGGTCTATTCTTTATAAAAGGGCTCTAAACCTGAATACGACAATAAAAAGCAATGACGTTATTGCGGCAGGAATAGGTAAGGCGGTGGTACCAAATACCTGGCGAGTGAGCGAGCGAGCGAAACGTTGCGGAGCTCTTCTACCTAGTAATCACGATGGTAATGTAGCCAATCGGGGAGTTATGGATGGATAGATGTTTATAACTCAATCACACAAAAACTACTGAACGGATTCGGATGACATTTAGCACGCAAGTAGATGATGTAAATACAACATAGGCTACGTTTTAACCTGGAAAAATGAGCTGTTCCCGCGAGATTAAGCAAAAAGTTTCAATAATGCAGCGGGCTGCACTGTGTAGTTGATAAATAAAAATTGTATTTCTCATGGCCTATCATTTGCGCTCTTACTATCTACGAATTGCATATGCATCATATTTTGCGTATACATCCGTGTGGCCGGGTCATAATGCCACAGCATAATTTCACCAGGTACCTTGCCCTTCAAACCATAATGCGATAGTGACATGCACTGTTGCTTGTGCGGCAGGTATAGTTAAGATGGTGGTACCAGACCCAAGCGAGACAATGCAGAACTCTACTGCATAGTAGCCTCTGTGGTAGTGTCTCGTATAACCACTCACCTTTTACGACTTACCCGACAGACCGGCAGATGGTTTTTCTTTTCTTCTTCAAAGGAGGCCCGGACCAGCATGAAGTATTAATACCTATATAGATTACGTTATTGTGAAACAGTAAAAGTGTATTAAATGATAAATACTGCATTAAAATGGAGCTTTACCAAGTGCCGACAGTGAAAATAGTCTACAAACTCTAGACCGCTGGTAAGATTAAGGAGCAAAATATAAGAATCCCAATACAATGCTAGTCCGACCGGGGACTAAATATAAATAGGGTTGCCAGGGTTCGCATTTCACATCTTTTCACGCCACAAATCAATTTGTATTTATGAGATTCCCATACCCTTTATCGCCGGCTTCAAACCCCGACACGGGCTCAGAGATATATTACGCACATCAGAATCACGCGACCCCTTTACAATGATTGTGTTGGGAATTGGGACCTTGTTATATTTTTATATTATAAAATGATAATCAAACACGTGACTTTTTTGATTGAAAACATTCGCCCAAAAACACCAAATATACAAAGTGTTAAAAAAACTCTGTCCGATCCGAAACAGGTATATAGGTAGGTCAATGATATTATCAAAAAAATCTTAATATTCAAGTGTATAAAATATCGTATTTTAAAGTACCTCATTTTAGTACTAAACTTGAGGAACTACCCCTTAAATCAAGCAAATATTTAAAAAAATGGTCTATCAATATCCATAAAATAATAAAACAAGTGATATATTAAGCTACCAAATAATGCCTTTAACGATCGGTCAGGTTTTTTTACACACTGTATACAGTTTGTAAAGAAAACCCTGTCGGATAATTAAAAGTGTTATTTGGTATCGTATTACGATTACATATGTGTAATTATTTTATGGATATTAATTAATTAGTTTTCCCAATAAAAATAAAATCTTAAATGGTATTTTCATACACTAAGTATGACAACACCTACAAATAAGTAAATTCTATTATCAAAGAATGCCGCGCAAGTCGGATGCTACCGAAACAAAAGTTAAAAAGTTGTAAAAAGCTGAAAAACGAACAATGCGTCTTCGCGCGGTGTTTGCGCGAAAGCCGTCAAAGCGAAACAATGAAATAAACAGTGACAAGGTGTTGTCACTTTTAAAATACTTGCTTAACTCTAGGGAAATATTAGTAAAAATACTATACTTATTTTTTATTTTCAGAAATAAAGTCATTTTAATATTTTTTTCAGTAATGTTTTTAACAAACCTATATGCCCCTTTCGGATCGAACAGGATTTTTCTTACACACTGTATATGGTGCGTGGCTATTCTTTAGAAAAATACTCGCTGGACAAATTCTAATTGAGCTAACCCCAAAGTAAGCAAATTATTTGTTAGTAATATGGGCGTTAGTCAGTGAAACCAATACTTGCTAATAGATAAAAATAACATATATAAACACTCAAATATATTTAATACACACATCAAACCCAAAGAGAATCGAACCCGAGCCCCATCGATATGTAGTTTCGTTTCGGGGAACAATTAGTTTTTTTTTTAATCTTTGGTTCTTGGAACCCCTCTTCCCTATAATAAGGTTATAGTTGACCCCATGGATTGTAGCGCCGTTGGTGGGTTCCAATTACTGTACGGGTGACGTCATAACTGTGTGGGTTGATGACGTGAAAAGGAAGATCTTCCCAGGCAGACAAGGTGTACTGCCTGAGGACCGAAATCCATTGAGAAGCGTTGAAACTTGTATACCTAGTGTTTACAAAATAAATAATTGTAATATCGCGATTTAGGATATTACTTTGAATATTATATTTTTTTATTTTTTCTTGTAGCGTTTTTGTAGATTTACTTGACCAAAGTCGAACGAGACGTTGTAAAATTCTACCACCTAGTATGTACAATAGTCCATACTAGGTGGTTTTTTCTTTTTTTATGGTATAGCGGGCAAACGGGCAAGAGGCTCACCTGATGATAAGTGATCACCGTCGCCCATGGACAGCTGCAACGCCGGAGGTACTGCAGGTGTGTTGCCGGCATTTAAGAAATGAGTACGCTTTTTTCTTGAAGGCCACTAAGTCGTATCGGTTCGGAAACACATCTGCTGGTAATTGATTCCACAGAGCAGTCGTGCGAGGCAAAAAATGCCTTGAAAATCGCACAGTAGTGGACTTGCAGACATCCATATGTTGAGGGTGGAATTTAGAATTTTGGCGTGATATCCGATGGTGGAAATCAGCGGGTGGTATTAAGCCGAACAACTCCTCGGAACACTCCCCGTGGTAATAGCGATAGAAGATGCAGAGAGAACCAACAGCGGTAGTTATTGTCTTCGTTTTTTTTCTTTGTTCTCCAAAATTCTTCAAAATATTTTTATGATATTAATTTTGACATTTAAAAAACACCATACAAGCGTGTAAGGCACCAAGTGTCAACGGTATCCAAAAATTCCTAAGACGTGTCAGGAAACCAGCCTATAGCCTACAGTCAACTGTAACAAGGCTAACCAGAAGGCACTGTGTCGCCATGCATATGAGCAAACGCTCCTATTACTGTCAAAAATTTCATACATTTTTAGATATATTTTTTTTTATATCATAAGATAGCAAACAAGCAGATGGGTCTCCTGATGGAAAGAGTCAACCATCGCCTATAGACACCAAAGATGTTAATGGTGCGTTGCTATCTTGTGGCGAGGTCTAATGCCACATGCATAAGTTTACCGGCTACCTTACCCTCCAAACCGGAACACGACAGCGACAAGCACTGACGCTATTGCGGCAGGAATAGGTAAGGCGGTGGTACCAGACCCGGGCGAGACAATGCAGAACTCTACCACCTAGTAGCCACGATGGTAGTGACTCGATAGCCAATCGGTCGCCTTTTACGACCTGCCTGGCAGAACGGCAGTTGGCCTATTCTTCAAAGGAGGCCGGGACCAACACGGCGAAATATATAATATACTATTTTGTGAAAAATAGAAATAAACCATGTTATACTGTTTTATCGTAACGAATGAGATGACAAGGTTTAAAAATTCCCCTTAAAATGATTTTATTTCATCGGTAAGTAGTATAACTCTGTATTTCTGTATGTAATTGCAAATTACACTGACAAACTAAGAAATTGTCTTGAAAGGCGTATCCATTTAATCCGTGGTCGTCACCACACACCTCGGTCGTCACGAATTACGTTGTTAGTGACCCGTATTAGCCTTTTCTCGCTTTTTACGAAATGTCTTGCAGCAAGGCAATTATATTCAACTAGCGATCTGCCCGCGGTTTCACCAGCGTAGCTTTTGTACCCGTGAGAATATCGAAAAGATAAAAAAACCGCATCCAAATCCGTTGCGTAGTTTTAAAGATTTAAGCATACATAGGGACATAGGGACAGACAGAGAAAGCGACTTTGTTTTATACTATGTAGTGACAAAAGGAGCCCAGATCAACACGGAATCCAATCGTAATTCGTAATAAATATAATTACTTCTCTTTGCCACAAAACAAATAGGTACATAAGTCAATCTACATAGCAAGAGCGCTCAAGCAACGCACACATAGATACCTCTCATGAAGGCAATATCTCGGAATAGTTGAGAATAGCGCGAGTGCCACCCGCTTGAGACACGCGTCAGTGGCTTTTTTTGTGCAGAAAATTTGTAATAGGTCTAACAATAACATTAATATATTTTAGTAGTTATTGGTTTATATATCCCCTCTTCCTGTTTAGTTCTCAACAAAAAGCAAACACCTCCTTACGTTTCCTCCTGCCAGTTTTTTGCGCAGAAGCTAAAGTTGATAAATCTATCGCGGCCGCCGAGCGTAGATATGAAAAGTGAAGTACATACATAAGTTTGACATTTGTGCCTTTGCTCAATCGGGTTATCAGAAATAGTCTGTCAGGCCTGGATAATGTCGCTTTCTAAAGGTAAAAGAATTATCAAAATCCGTCCAATAGTTATCATAACAAACAAACAAAAAATCAAACCTTTTCTTTTTATAATATTAGTTTAGTTTGTGTCACTCCTACAATAACGATGAATCCAGCGACATCTCATAGTGTTAAATTTCAAAAAATACAAATGTATGCACATAACCCACCGACCACACAGCCTATAGACGGCTAATGTTTGATTTTTCGTATTGAATGCATTCTGACAAATATCTGAGGTAAGAAAAAGCAGGATTGTAACGCCGTGATTGGCTAACTCATGGCCACAGTGAAAGATAATGATGTACAGAACATCTGATTGGTCGACACTGATTACTCAATCAATACTCATTGGCGCTTGGACATTTACAACGGAACTATAAGCCATACGTGTTGACAGAAGCCGTTGGCTGTTATTAGGTGTCTGTGGGCTGTGTAGTCGGTGACATGACTTGTCGCAGTCACGATCTTGGACATGATCTCAATATTTACTTTCGCTGTCCCACTATCTTAAATTTTACATTTGTATAACTGTATTCCGCTCCTCGTAACATAGCGGTAATATAACGGTTAAGGCGCCCAAATGCCACTTATATTTTTTTTTTTTTCTAAAGGAACTACTACTTAATCATTAATCAGTAAATACTATAATAGAAATAACCGGCTAAATGCGAATCCGGAAGCTTCGTACTCCTACCTACACCACCTAGTAAAACCCGGAGAACTCTACCACCTAGTAAAACCCGATATCCCGATGGAACGAAAAATTATTACTTAGTCCCCGTGTTGATCCGGAGTCCTTTGAAGAATATACGAACTGCCGTTCTCCCAGGCATGTCGTAAAAGACGATCGAAAAGCTATACGAGTCACTACCATCGTGGCTACTAGGTGGTAGAGTTCTGCATTGTCTCGCCCGGGTCTGGTACCACCGCCTTGCCTATTCCTACCGCAATTGCATCAGTGCTTGTCACTATCGTGTTCCGGTTTGGAGGGTAAGCTGGTAAACTTATGTAGTGGCGTTAGACTTCGTGTCAAGATAGCAACGCATAACTAACATCTTTAGTGTCCATAGGAGATGGTTGACTCTTTCCGAGGAACAAGCATATGGGAATCGTGATGGAGATCCATCTGCTTGTATGCTATATTATGATATAAAAAAACCAAAAATTTTAATGTTGCTGTCCGTGTCACAGATTGGTAATGCCACATGCAAAAGTTTACCGGAATACTTACCCTCCAAAGCAGAACACGACAGTGACAAGCACTGCCGCTATTGTAACAGGAATAGGTAAGGTGGTGTTAACAGACCCGGGCGAGCCGTTGCGAAACTCTACCACTTAGTAGTCACGGTGGTAGTGACAAGTTTGGTCGTCGTATGCCTTTTATGAACTGTGGATTAGTAACAATATGTTAACAACCAGTGTCTCTAATAAACTGATAAAATCTCCTGACAGTGTGGTGATGGGAATCACCATCCATCTGACCAGGCCGCAGAAGAAGTCGCTGTACGGATCATTTTAAAGCATCTCATTCACTCTGCCGACCGCACAAGGAAAACTGTATGACGATTTTTTTTACTCAGAATTAAAAAAGTGAATAAAATACTGAATAATATTTCTTTCTAAATATAGGGCCATTCCATAATAGGTAAAAATATTTAAACCCAGCATTCGGTACGTCTAACCAAAGATATCCAGCTAAAAACAAACGTCATGCAAAGATTTAAAACTTTTTGATTTGTATGAAATTTTATTCGTACAAATCAAAAAGTTTTACACCCTTGAATGACGTTTTTTTAGCTAGATATCTTTGGTTAGACGTACCGAATGCTGGGTTTAAATATTTTCACCTATTATGGAATGACCCTGTATATGTATATCTATAAAAAAGAAATATTTGTGTGTATATTACTTATAATTTTTAAACAAAAATAACTCTATCATTACAAAATAATCCCTCGTGGTGTTTTTTTATATTATAAAATAGCAAACAAGCAGATGGGTCTCCTGATGAAAAGAGTCAACCATCGCCTATAGACACCAAAGATGTTTATTGTGTGTTGCTATCTTGTGGCGAGGTCTAATGTTACATGCATGAGTTTACCAGCTACTTCACCCTCCAAGCCGGAACACGATAGTGGCAAGCACTGACGCTATTGCGGTAGGAATAGGTAAGGCGGTAGTACCAGAACCGGGCGAAAGAATGCAGAACTCTACCCCCTAGTAGCCACGATGGTAGTGACTCGCATAGCCAATCTTTTACGACTTTTTACGGCCTGGCAGAACGGTAATTGGCTTATTCTTCAATGGAGCCCGGCCCAAGACGGGGAAAAACCGTTTCCCCTCGTGTTGGTCCGATTCGGGCTCCCTTTAAAGAAATCCGCCATTCTGTAAGGAATTTCGTAAAAGGCTAATGATTAGCAATGCCTATACGAGCCATTACCATCATGGCCTCACCGATTTTTACTGCAATAGCATCAGTGCTTGTCACTGACATGGATATGGTACCCCACCAGTAAATTTATGCATGTTGAATTAACAGCCCGCCACTCGAATATTATCGCATCATTAACATCTGATGCAAAAATGTCGTTTGTTCATATATTTACCAAGTGCTAAAGATCTCCAATGGCTTACCTAATGTTGGTACCATATTTTAACGTATTCTACCCACACAATAACATCCATGTTTGGTAATGTTGTGTCCAGCTGGAACATGAGGAATCTGATAAATATGTTCTTACTTCTTACATCTCTCTTACACCGACGACAATACACCATTACCTTCTTTTGTTTTTATGCAATCGTTATGTCTTTTAATCACGATAGCCATCTACTTATGCATGGTCTTGTGATTTTTTTAAACTACATTAATATTATAAATGCGAAAGTCTGGATGTTTAAATGGATGTTTAAATAGATGGATATTACTCAATCACGCCAAAACTCCTGAAAGGATTTGGATGAACTTTGGCACACAGGAGGATGATGACTTATAATAGCACATAGCTACTTTTTATCTCGGAAAATTAGTTGTCCCCGCGGGATTCACCAAAAACTTTTATAATGCAACGGGCTGCACGCTGCAACTAGTATTTTATAATTTGCGTCTGATTCAGCAAATTACTAGATACATAATAACAAAAATATATTTCTGTTGCATAAAAATAAAAGTGTCATCAGGTTTCCGCTAATAACAAAAGGTACCGGTTTAATCGTAGATTTCATTATTTTGAGGTCAGTGGTGTGTACATGACTAATATAGCGTTTCACGTAGGCTTCCACACTCGTTACGGTTCATTCAACCTCATTTTTACACGTCAGATGAATCATCAGTAATTTTTCTATTTGCCGATATTTGAATGCTGCGTCTTCCGCGTTTTCACTCAAGGCCACCTCAGACTGTCGTGGATAAAACTTCATCATTTGACCGTCTCTATCTTATACTCAGCAAAACTTAAAGGTTTAACCTTAAAGGACTTTTACTTAGAATTGCTTCTCTAGTACGTAGTACATAAACGTACGTACGTAGTACTTTTTGGATTGTATTACTTTTACCAGTACTTAAGATTTTAGTGATATCCAATAACCCCAATTTCGCCACCACTGGCTCACTGACTGACGATCATAGAAAATTCTCAGGGAACTTCCCGAAGTTCTAGAAAGTTGAAATTTGGTATGTAAGCTAGTGTTAGTGTGTTAGTTAATGATACAAACAACAATAAAAATTATAAATCTTGGAATTTTTACCCCCAACCCTTTACACTGGGGATGATATTTTGTAAAAAACTTACGCAAATTTTGATGCTAGAGATTCCTTGTTATAAATATTAAAATACGTATGTCAGGTTTTAAATATATCACCCCCGATCCTTAAAATGAGGTTTAAAAGTTTACAAGGGTTTTCTTCTCATAAAACGTAATTTCATGCTAGAGATCTGAAAATTATACAAGTCCAGACTTCATATTGCAAATTAAACAATACGATTATAAAAGATGTTTTCATTAGCAATTTACGAAGTGAAATATTACCAAAAACATTTTCATCTAAAATATTTCCACGACGAGATCATATAGCTTAGTCGCAGAATATATAATACGCTTAATCAAAAAGTTATCAGATCTTATATAGAACCAAGCCTCTGGCTCTGCCCTAACTCAAGTACATGCCCTAACTCTACAAGCCCTAACTTCACAAACTCTACACCTTAGTAAAAAAATAAATGGCTTGACCGTTTCGCTCCATCACATGGGCGTGAAGTGAAATATTTATTCCCAATTCATTACTTTTCTGTCATACAATACTACTAATAAACATATATCTTGTCGGCCAACATATAAAGGAAAGAAGTTAATGAAATGATCAATGCTATGCCACAAAGCATGTTTCTTAAAATCTTGTTCAAGATCACCGGATGTGCTAAATTAGTGTCATACTATTTCATAACATTTCCCTACTTACAATTTCAGTGCAATCTACACGTCACGGTAATTCATGATTCTGTTTAAAAGAATCTAATGAGCTGGCTGTTTAAAAAGTCGCGTGATGATTGTCTTGCCTGCTAATTACGTCAATTAACCTATTTTTAACCGACTTAACAAATAAGGAGAAAAATAATTAGGCTCTAGTTTTGAATGTTTGTTTTCTCAGAACTCGATTATTTTGGTAGTATATGGTTTTCATTTAGAACTTCCCATATAAAATATGTGGAGATCTTATCTAGACTCCCGAAGACCAGATCTAGACAGAGAGATATTGTTTAGTCTATGGACGAATTTTGACCACAGGGCAAACGAACGAAATATTAGGTGAATTATGGTCAACCTAGCGCGTCTAATACACCCTGCCAGCCACACAAGAGAACTTACGTGATAATATTTATTTAGAATCTTAAGGCTTTATTTATCCCTGGCAGAAAAGCCTACCAGTAATCAGAATAAGCGTTATCCTCAGAACAGAAAAATCTCTATCATTTTTCCACGTATTGAAACCAAATTCTCAAACCTAAATCTGGACTACGTAGCCAGTTTATCTGCATCGCATCTTCAAAACTGCAAAAAGAGGTAAACATCGCCTGTATGGACACCAAATATATTATATTATCCGTGTGGCAGAAATCAAATTCCACATGCATAAAATTACCGTCTGCTCTCAAGCAGCAATCAAGCATGTTTAATACCCATAAAGCAGCTCATATAGAACTTAAAGTTCTATTGCAGCCGTACGATGGTATAAAAAGATGCTTTTATCGGTATAAGAGACCTTTATGAGTTTAATACAGCCTAATGCTGTACAAGGGCTTTCTTAGAGTTCCGCGTAAGCTTTAGGCGTTATATCTGAATATTAATACACTACTGTACAGCTTTAAGCAATTTGTAACTCATTAGGCTGATTTTAATCCTTAAAGCTGTACATTAGCTGTATTTTGTTTAGCACGGGAATTTATTACAGCTTTAAGTGTTATTATAGTATCACTCAACGCTTGTTTCTGTAAAATGGGATATGCAATCACCGTTCTACAGCTAATATTTATGGCGTAATTGTAGACTGTTATGCAGCCAATGGTGTTAAAAAATCTGCATATACAGCTATAGTACAGCTCAAGGCTGTATTACTGAGAAAATTGTTGTTTGCTGTTTTTATATCTACATAGTTGATATCATGTGGAAAAAATCAAGAGGAATATTGAAAAGGAATATTTAAATATTATAAATTACCAACCAAGTAATCGTGATGAAGATAAAGCTGAAAAATTACTAATTCAGGTAAACCTACAATCGTCATTTTTATTAATGTTCAAGGAAAAGGGTTCCGTAACAAAAACATTAAAAAGTGATTGTAGGTTATCTGATTTATTATTTTTTAGGCTTATCTTCTTCATTAAGGTTACTTGGTTGGTAATTTACAATAACTGATTTTTTTTAATGTCATAAGATAGCAAACAAGCAGATCGGTCTCCTGATGAAAAGAATCAACCATCGCCTACAGACAGCAAAAATGTTAATGGTGCGTTGCTCTCTTGTGGCAAGGTCTAATGCCCAATGCATAAGTTTACCGGCCACCTTACCCTCCAAACCGGAACATGACAGTGACTAGCACTGACGCTTTGCAGCAGGAATAGATAAGGCGGTGGTACCAGACTCGGTCGAGCCAATGCAGAGCTCTATCACCTAGTAACCACGATGGAAGTGACTCGCATAGCCCATCGGTTGTCTTTTACGACCTGCCTGGCAGAAAGACAATTGGTCTATTCTTCAAAGAATATATAAAAAAGAGTTAAAAAGAGAAATAAAAATCATTACACTGAGAAAATATGTATTTTTTTATTTTTAACTTGCTACTATACGGAGTTTTACAAAAGCGGTATAGTAAGTCGAAAGGGGGTGACTCAGAGGGTCATTTTGAACAACTTTTGTTCAACGATTTGTGAAAATTCCCGAAAAACAATTTTGTTTTTCCATTGTGAAAAGTCACGTGACCAACAAAGTTTCTATGGAGAATCAATATTTTTTTCGCGAATTTCCAAAAGTCGTTAAACAAAAGTTGTTAAGAATGACCCCCTGAGCCACTCCCTTGCGGCTTACTGTACCACTTTTGTAACACCCTGTATATATGTATACTTACAATCGTTTTAAAAATATTATATACTTAGATACAATTACAGGCAAAAGAGTATGTGTTTCTCTTTGAAGAACTAATAATATTAAATCACAAGCACGAAATAACGTATTTTTCTTAAAAATATTTTTGTGATAGACCAATATTTAAACGGCTTGATTTTTCGTTCTTGATCAACTTAGTTATATCATGTTGTTTTCTTGGTCATTATAATTCACCTTTATCCTCCCACAAACTGGGTACGATACAAATACGGTTTTGGCTTCTCTCAATTGTTTTTATTATTTTATAAGGCATATTTCCCTGAAAA
Organism: Apodemia mormo; assembly: GCA_036924255.1. Taxonomy (NCBI): domain Eukaryota; kingdom Metazoa; phylum Arthropoda; class Insecta; order Lepidoptera; family Riodinidae; genus Apodemia; species Apodemia mormo. The sequence continues at coordinate 41,444,605 of JAUPFN010000002.1, forward strand.
ATAAAGTAAAACATGATTAAAATACATGTCTCATAAGTTATAGTTAACAATAAGTTGGTTTAGTTGTAAAGTCAAACGACCGACGTCAATACAACACAATAGCGAAATCAAGTGACAAACATATGTTTTGTATTTAGGGTTCTTCAATTTTTGTACGCATCTCTAAATATAAGTGATTAAAAGCCAATTACTGTACAATAGATTTATATAGGGACTTAGTACAGCCTAAAGTGTATTTGGACGGTAATTAAAAGCCAATAGCCGTATAATAGAACAAAAAAGAGATTCAGTACAGCTATTTGCAGTATATCACCCTCCAAATACACTTTAGGCTGTATAACAAAACGCCGCCATTACTGTGTATTAAAAACAACATTAAAGAAATATATTGTTAAATAAAAGATATATTTAGCAATAGCTAAAGCTATATCTTGACAAGCAACTTATATTATGATCATTATGCCTTTATATACAATATTGTACCATAAATACTTGTATATTCTAACCTTAAACACAAACACTTACCGTATTTCGCAATGATTTTATTTGTGTTATCTTGATTATTTTGTTGGCGCGTGAATATTTTGAGGAAAAACATACACGACTTCAGTCATTTAGAATTTGCACTTTGAATACACACTTGAATACTGCTCCAAGTCCAAGAATTTATCGTTTATTAATATATTTTTAATTATGGCGTCTGCAGATATAATGTTATACAATATCAAAAACAGATTAGTTACTTTTTATCATTTTCAAACACCTATTAAGAACATTTAGCTGCACAAGAGAGTATCTTAAGTATTATAGTTTCTTTATACATCGAATAACAGCCTTTGTACAGCCTATACCAGCTTGTACAGCTATTGTGCAGCCTATTTAACTCTTAGCTGTACAAGACAGTTACAAGAGAGTATCTTTAGTGTTATAGTTTCTTTATACACCAAATAACAGCCATTGTACAGTTTATAACAGCTTGTATAGCTATTGTGCAGCCTATATAACGCAATAAGCTGTATAACTTGGGGCCCTTTTTGGTGTTATATCGGCTGTAGAAGCGCTTCTACAGCCTTTGTACGGCTTCGTATATAGCTTTAAGTTTAAAAATGAACCTAAATGCAGCCTATATACAGCTTAACGTGCTACTTGGGCGGTATCTCTTTATCCAAAATACAACAATAGCAAACACTAGCACTAAGATGGCAAAAATAAATGACCATATTGACCTATATTGACCTACCCGGTAGGATAAATAATTTTCTATTCCGTGGTTTACTCATATCTATTCTTTAAAAGGGGGGCCGTATCAATCGGAAAAAATATCTAAACATACGTACAAAACGGACACCATAAAATAGCTAGAACTTAATTCCTTAATTTTACAACAAGTATCATTATACCCGGTTCCCTTGCGGGGTAGGCTGAGTAAACCGAACGTCTTTACACTTTCCAATTCACTGCGATACACCAGTTTATCTGTTGGCGAGATGAGTAGTGATCCCCATCGCCGCATTTTACTGACTTGATAACGATTAATGACTACTTTTACCGATAACTGGAACCGACGGATTTACGTGCTCCCGTGCCTTCACGGGAGTAATAATACACCACTGGCCAAACTCTGCGCTGTTACTAAGATTTTAGATTTTTGAGAAAACCCACACTAAAACGTTTGCTTGACCACGGGGTCGAACCCGGGACCTAATAAGCTAAGCCGAATAAACCCTAGACCACGAGGCAGTCAATAATAAAATCACCTAATATGTAAGATATTTAAAGATTTGCATAACATAATAATAATGATAATATTCGCGGGACAAATTACACTTACTGATCTAACCCCAAAGTAAGCAAATAATTTGCTTATATTATGGGCGTTAATCAACGATACTAATACATAGAAATACATATATAAATACTAGAATATATTTACTAAACACCCAAACCCGAAAATACAAACATTTATGCTCATCACACAAATGCTTGTCCCCGTCGGGGATCGCACCCGAACACCGTCGATTGCGTAGTCAGGGTCGCTAACCACTCGACCAACGGGGCGGTCTAAATGTTATAATAGAACATGTAGGAATCTGTACATCGATATGCAATGGCACCTACATATACAAATACCTATAAATAAGCAAAGCACTGGAAATAAGGGCCCTGACCGTCTTTATCCGGATGCCTGGCAACCCTGTTAATAAGAGTAAGTAGTGAATTATTTAGTGTTCAGTTACGATGTCAGTATAACGACCTAAATGTAAACATCTGCATAACGGTAATGTGGGGCAGGGGCATTGACAGCTTACTCATTCGATTCCGGAACATAATTAGAATACTTACGCGAACTTCCTCAATTGAGTATTTTAATCCTTTGCCTTACGCTACTGACTGAAATCAGGACTTTAGAGTGTTGTATCGTTTCAACAATATATACTAATGTTATGAAGAAATAAATTCGAATCTGTGAAACTGCAGAACCGATTAAAAATATGCATCAGTAGAAAGTTCCATTATTCCTAAGTGATGCGCTTTATTTTATCTTAATTTTTTTGCGAGATCAGGACCTACGCAGGTTAAGGGGCGTCCACAAATTACGTGAGATGTTTAAGGTGGTGAGAGGGTCGAGTCAAATCTCATCGAATCTTACGTTGGACCCCTCTCCAAATATCACGCAATTTTTTTTCTGATTGAAACAAAAAAAATATACAATATTGTTCCACTATCCAGATTGTACATGCTTAAGATTTAATTGTGTTAGGATTATGATCATTTACTAATTCGTTCGAAAGAAAATAATTTCATTCATACTTCGACATTATACATCACTACTGACTGAATGCCTTCATCAGTACGCTTTATGATCTCTATTGCCCAAGTGTACTTGATGATTTAGAGAAAAGTAGCTGCAGTACATGCGGTATTTACTTTGCATCTATCACAAGAGCTGCAGAGCACAGGCGAACAGCCCACATTGCACCAGCTAAGCAAGCGCGTATGTTCCGCAAAGTGCGACTCTCACGGATTGTCACAAGACGAGCTAATAAGTTACTGTGCACAAGCGCCATCGGCTTAGAGTGGCTAGATCAGAATGAAGTTGAAGGAGTAGATGATTTTACTGAAAATCATAAGGACATGTTGACTCTTGAGATCGCGCATGATTCTCCATGGACTGAATTAGAGTAGGTAGATATTCTTTTTTTAATCGCAATAGTTACGATTTAAGTATTCTATTGTTAAATTTTTATTACACTTATAACTCTCAGCAATATTGATTACTAGCCTTAACTAGTCGCAAATAAAAGCACGAAGCAATTTTTTTTCTTTTTACAATAAACAATTTTTACAATAAAACCCATATTTTGAAAAATCTCACGTGAGATTGGGGGATGGGGGAGGGGGTTGAATAGAATCTCACGACATCTCACCAGGGGGAAAGGGAGGGACAGAAAATTGAAAAAACACCTCGTGTAATTTATGGACACCCCCTAATAAACCGCAGGAAACGGCTAGTCACGTAGATTTTTTCTTATTATAAAGAGCAAACAAGCAGATGGGTCAGATGGGATGTTATCTTGTGGCGAGGTCTAGTGCCACATGCATAAGTTTACCGGCAACCTTACCCTCCAAACCGGAACACGACAGTGAGAAGCACTGACGCTATTGCGACAGGAATATGTAAGGTGGTGGTACCAGACCCGGGCGAGACAATACAGAACTCTACCACCTAGTAAAGTATATAATTAAAATAAATATATGGATAATTATAAAATAAATAAATATATAATCATGTCACGCAATTTGCAACACCTAATGTTTAAACTATAAATACCTATTGATAAATCATCAATTCTTGAATGATATCGAATGAATAAAGTCAATAAAAGTAAATTGATTCGACCAAGATTCCTTGTAACATTGTCCCAGTTTCGAGTTCTAAACAAACGAATATCTTGACACAGATTATAAAAAATATTAGATCATTATGTTTGTTAGAAGTTTTTATCTGAAGTTTGTTTGGCATCCTTAATCGCTGTCGCTCCTTTGAGATAATTAATGAGGTTGTACTACAAATAAGAAATGACTTGAGAAGAACTTTTTAATTAAACTAAAAGAAATTAAGAAAGCGGTCGTACTGTAATAATAAGTATATATAAATAAAAATGAATTGCCGAAATGTTTGTTCGCCCACAACTTTAGAATAAATTCACTAAATTGATTAATTCTTTTTGTTATATTTGTATATTTATACATCTTTGGTGTCTATAAGTGATGGTTTCTCTTTCCATCAGGAGAGCCATCTGTTTTTTGCAATCTAATCATATAAAAAATGTGGCTTAAAGGTGACGGAATAAATGACTAGGAACGAAGCACCCAAAATCGAACCAGACTCCCGTGTTGGTTCCGGGCTCCTTTAAGAAAAGGCCAACTGCCGTTCTGCCAGGCAGGTCGTAAAAGGCGACCGTGGCTATGCGTCACTACCATCGTGACTACTAGGTGGTAGAGTTCTGCATCGCCTCTACCGGGTCTGGTACCACCGCCTTACCTATTCCTGTCGCAATAGCGTCAGTGCTGGTCACGGTCGTGTTCTGGTTTGGAGGGTAAGGTAGCCGGTAAACTTAGGCATGTGGCCTTAGACCTCACCACAATATAGCAACGCACAATTAACATCTTTGGTGTCTATAGGTGATGGTTGACTCTTTCCATTAGGAGACCCATCTGCTTGTTTGCTATGTTATGATATAAAAAAAGATTCAAACCCAGGATGTCATGCGTCTAAACTGAAGCAGGCACTAATAGGCCCTCACAACCATCTAACTAATTTAGTGCTATACGAAACTAAGTTTAAACCGCAATATACCTATGTATTTTTTCCTAAAAATGTATCTATCTATTCTTGTTAAATCGTTTATCCTATCTGACTTTTTATTTATATTATAAGATAGCAAACAAGCAGATGGGTCTCCTGATGAAAAGATTCAACCATCGCCTATGTAATAGCGTCAGTGTTTGTCGCTGTCGTGTTCGTTCGTGTCGTGGTGGTACACCAAAGATGTTAATGGTGCGTTGCTATCTTGTGGCGAGGTCTAATGCCACATGCATAAGTTTACCGGCTACCTTACCCTCCAAACCGGAACACGACAGCGACAAACACTGACGCTATTGCGGCAGGAATAGGTAAGGCGGTACCAGACCCGGCGAGACATGCAGAATTCTACCACCTAATAGCCACGATGATAGTGACTCGCGTAGCCAATCGGTCGCCTTTTACGACCTACCTGGCAGAATTCAAATAGGTAAGCCCGGATTCAACACGGGGGACTTTCAATGGGATGAATTTTGCATCCAGATAGCTATTACCACGTATGATAATAAATCGTAAGAGATAGCCCACGTCCCTTGTGGGGTAGGCAGAGTAAACCGAACGTCTATTGGTTGTCCAGTTCACCACGATTCACCAGTTTGTCGATTGGCGAGGTGAGTGGTGATCCCCATCGCCACATTTTACCAACCTGATAACGATTATCGACTATTTCTTGCGATAACCAGAACTGAAGGCTTTACGTGCTCATCCGAGGCATGGTTGTCGTAACACACCACCACTAGACTTCCAGCTGCTACTGAGATTTTTGAATTTTCGAGAAAACCTCGAAAAAAACTTGAAAAAAACCTCAATTACACTAGCTCGTCCCAGGGATCAAACCCTAGACCTCATGATAGATAGACCACTAGTCATAAAGAGTTTTTGAAATCTTACATAATTGTTATAAAAGTAAGATTGAATTTAATGCAAACAAAGCAGCGAACAACAGCTGTTGTAGAATTGTCTTGAATAATTTAATTTAAGTTGGATAGAATTTTATATTTCTAAGTTTTAATGGACATGGAATAATAACGTAAATGATAATTCTATATGCCCTGATAATTTATGAAATGGTGCAGGAATCAAAAGTCGAGTGATGTCTCGCCAGAACTGCAAAAAACAAGAATACCTACTTAGAATATGCCTATGCACTCTGGAGATCTGGGCATTATAGCGTTCTGGGACCACCGAATTGAGCAAAAAATTTCAATCTTTATTGCTATGTGCAAGAAAGGGTACAGCAAATCTCCTTGGTTATTAAAGACCTATTGCAATGTTCTCCAATTATTTGTACGCATACCTCTACTAGTACGGGCAGTTACATAAATGGATAGATATGACCATCTATTAAGTTATGACGGGTTACTTTGTTAATCAACAAAAGAAATTGACACAGGTAATTAGAATTGCGCCCAATGTTCGGCCGAATATTCGTATTCGGTACATTCGGAATATTTTTTCATACTCATATTTGGCCGAATATTCAGTTGATTTGCCGAATAATTACCGAATATTTAAATTATATTTAAAATTTAAAAAAAATCTTTTCTTAAACAGTAAGGTTAACTAATAACTAAATAAGTGTGGTTTAGTCCGAAAGTTGTACAATATTTTTTTGTAAATAAAAGAAACACTACTTTTTGTACCAATTATTTATCGACAAAATAAAAGAGATTAACAATCAATTTAAATAAAATATTAATCAAATAAACTTCAGTTTTTTATAAATGATGAACTAAATTAAATTTCTAGGAAATTAATAATTGTAAGAACACTGCTTTGAGTAACATCTTTTTAAACGCGCAGAAATGAACAGAATGATTCGGCCGAACATTCGGTTCGGTACATTTTAGACCGAATATTCGGCCGAACATTCGTATTCGATTAAACCTATTTTAGGCGCATCTCTACAAATAACTGTCAGTGAAATATATTTTTAATTGGAGCCCGCTTGGGAATATCCTTTAAGAACTGCCTAAAAAATCATATGTTCTTTTTTTTCAAAAGGAGTCAAGAATCTGGACCACCCATTGGCACCATAAGTCACGAATTACACGTAGCAATTCGTGACTTATGGTGTACGAGAGTTTGAGTTAAAGCAGCGCCAGAATAAGACTACTCGATGTCCTAAGCCTGTGCGTACCCACTTACCCATGAGTAAACTAGTACCGGTCTTTAAAAAAATCAACATATTTATAAGCAACTGCTTAATTTGCTTATGGCCTAATCCGGCACTGGTTTGAAGGGTCGCATAAAAGCTTAGTGGGAAACAATATTCTCACTGGTTGATCAAAATATTGATTCAGGCCACTTTTTAAGAATATATCAACTGCCTTACTGTCAGGTATATCGCGAAGGCGAGATAAAGGTAAACGTCTCACTACCACCAACATTACTACTACCCAGGTTGAATTCCGTAATACCTCAACCAGGTTTTAGTCACAACATTACCTATTCCTGCTGCAAAAGCATTAATTTTTGACGCTGTCGTTTCGTTATGAAGGGAGAGGTCATCGGAAAACGTTAACATGTGGCATAACATCCCTGACACACAAATAGCTAAACATCTTTAACATGGAGATGATTTTCACTTTCCTTTAGAAAGCCATTCATCCTGTGTTTTTTTTTTTTTTTTTTTTTCACGGGACAAATAACACTTACTGATCTAACCCCAAAGTAAGCAAATTATTTGCTTGTGTTATGGGTGTTAGTCAATGATACTAATACATAGAAATACATATATAAATACTAGAATATATATAATAAACACCCAAACCCGGAAATACAAACATTTATGCTCATCACACAAATGCTTGTCCCCGTCGGGGATCGAACCCGAGCCTCGTTGATCGCGTAGTCAGGGTCTCTAACCACTCGACCAACGGGCGGGGTGTTGGATCAGATATTCTTTGAAGAATAGAATAGACCATCTGGCATTCCGTCAGGCAGTCCGTAAAAGGTGAACAATTGATTATACGTGTCACCACCAACGTGACTACTGGATAGTAGAGTTTCATAACGTCTTGTCCGGGTATTTGGTACCTATTTCTGTCGCAGTAGTATCAATGCTTTCATTGTCATATTCTAGTTTAGAGAATGGAGGGTAAGGTACCATTTGTTAAAATCGGCCAAATACTTTGATGATCGGTTAAATGGTGATTAAGTTTAGGTAGTGCCCCCGCCACGACAAGCCAAAAAAAGCGCAATCGCACTACCTAACTTAGGCAAGTAATGCCACTTGCCTAAGTTAGGTAGTGCGATTGCGCTTTTTTTGCTCCTCCTCGCCTACGGTATAACCTATGGTGGGTTCTTTTCATCTTAAAAAAACTTGTTTGCTATTATGCCACATGGCAAAACTAAAGAACTCACCGCTTTAAACTTTTATTCTTTGTTAAACATACACATGTTTTTATTGTATAATACCTAAACAGTTTTTCATATTTTTTGCAAGCAAGCATATCACTAGACTTTACACTAATGAATCAGTCTTCAAGACATGTTCAATTAATGGAAGGGCTGTGTCATAATCTTATCTGAAATTGCTACTTACACGACCAACTGTTGGTCTTGTAATTTGTCTATTGAGCTTATAGTCACACCTCATCAGATTTCCCATCTCATTAAGTCTCGGAATCAAATCCCGAGTCAATCAAAGTGTTACTAAATATTAGGAAGGAATTTTATTTAGGAAAACCTTTTAAAAAAAATATTATTTAGGAAAACCTCATTACTATCCTAGTGAGGTCATGTATTAACCGTCCCCGTCTCTATATTTTTTATCTAACTGGTCCGAGAGATATTCCTTCTGAATTTGACAGAAAAATTCTTTGTCGTTCATAAAAAAAGTGATTTCAATTTTCAGTTCACTTGTACTGCATCGCAACCTTTACATTTACGATTGAATAAAATCTACGACAACATTGACATTGTATGACACTAAAATATATACACTAATATTATAAATGCGTCAGTAACTTTGTCCATCTGTCTCTTCTTCACGCCTAAATCACTGAACCGATTAGGATGAAATTTGGTACAAAGATAGATTGAAACCCGAGAAAGGCCATAGGAGAGAAACCCCGAAACTTTTATTTAAGACATTTCTCCACGAGGACGAAGTCGCGGGCACTGCTAGTAAAAAACAAATTTTAGTTTTTTTCACGACAAATAAAACAAATAAAAACAAAAGCCGAAAGACATTTACTGCTGGCCAATACCTTCCCAAAGATTTATATAATGACCGGTCTTGAACTGTCAACATCCAAGCGCTGGATACTCGAGAAGAAGCGTTTGATACTCGAGATCTGCCCTAGCGAACATCTATTCTACACTTCTACAAGCAATGAGCCACATAGCTTAATAATTCTGTGGGCTGCGTCAGATTCTGTATTTCTTTATTAATTAAATAGCAAATCGTCATATTAACGTACTTCTAATCCATTATATTCATATAATAAATATTTTAATTGAATATTAGCATTTATTGTTCAATTGTTTATTATTTCTGTAATAAAAAATCTTCTATTAAATTTTGTCCGCCATTATTAAATCAGCCAAATATTAAATGTCAACTGATGTTTCAGTTTAGCAATTTCATGTATGTATATGTCGCAGTCAATTTGTATATTTTACGTCATACAAACGTTTAATACAAATTGCTGAATGCAAATTGTTGATAATATAAATTATATCAATGTCAACTATAAACTCCTATATCCCTAAGGATCGAGGGAGCCCAGCTACGTATTGTTCCTTTTTTCAGATGTGGGGCCCAAAGGCAGCCTAACAAACCAAGTACTTATTTTCTGTATAAGAAGCCGGATAGGGTTCTAATTCTAAATAAACCCATTTACATAACAAGTAATTTAAACAATATGCTGCGGCAATTTGTTAACGGCGGCGGTAAATATCATGCAATTATATAATGACATTTTACATTCGGCGTCAGACATTTTCTAAAACGTATTTATCTTTGTAATCTGACAAGGCCATTTGTATACAGAAGAATAATAGAATTTGCCCTCGATATATATACAAACTTCCTTTTTTTATGTATATATATATTAGCCAATCACCTATATTATATGCATGTTATTAATCGATTTCCGATAGAAAGACATATCTATCGGTCTAATCTAATATATTCAGTCCTGTTGTATGATTAATGTCTTTAATCTATCTAAAAATAATTTAATTTCGGTCAAGTTATATTTTTAAGAATAACTGAAAAACTCCTGTAAAACGAATTGACATACCCACCCCAAGATCATCGTGTGAATAAGTGGGAACTATATGTGCGAAAGTAAACGTCCCACTTGTATACAGGCAATGGACGTACCCAGGCTCTGGGGCAACCGTAACATTTTAAGACTATATATTCATCTTATTATATTTTTACCTGCAACAGTCGATGGTTAGTACAGAGGTAAACAAATTCCCCCCCCCCCGGGGGGGGGGGAGGCACTTCTTGCCTCCCCTCTCGGTATGCCCATGTATACAGGGTTACTTTATAGGTCCAGCCAAATTTTTAGAGGCTGTTCAAAATCGATAATATGTTCGATTTATGTATATTTGTGGGATATTTTTATATTGTCTTTTAATAATTTTTCATTTTAAAATTTGTTTGTTCCTAATTTTAAAATTTGGCCAACCTTTAAAAATGCCCTGTATAGCAGGACTTCCCAACCAGGGGGGCACGCCCCTCTAGTGAGGCGTAGAGAAATATTAATGGGAGCGTCGTACGTAATATGTAAGATTACATTTCCAAAAAAAACTTTTCGAGTAGGTAAATAAGGAATATAAGGCGGGCATGAAAATACTATTTTGTGCTCGGGGAGGCTCGGCGAAATAAAGGTTGGGAAAGTCTGCTGTCTCGCCCCGTTTTAACACTAAAAATATATGAAACAAAATTAACGAAAATTAAAAATATTATAAAGAAATGCTGATCATTTAACCAAACGGCATAGAGCCTCCTGTCGGACTTATCTGAAAATTGTCTCATTATTTCACTATCACACAAGTCGTTTTGGAATCGATAAGGAAAGATAATTGACATACAGTTCGACTTTTATATATGAGACTTATATAATAATTTCTGTCAGCCCTGACATTGTGACTCATTAAAACCAGCTCAAATTTCTTTTAATTTCTCCGTGAGACAGTCATAATTATTCTGAGTAAATTCTATCTTATGACTAACGCATTCCATCTACTAAGTATATTATTTCGAAATGGGCTTTTATTTAATCTTTATACTAAACTGCAACAAAAATATGCAAAAGAACAATAATTCATAATTTAAAAAAAAAACATTCAATAATTTAAATAATATATTATAATATGGTAAATAATATGATGCTTTTTAAGACTTCCTGCCTTCCTTCAAGGCAATTCGAAAAATGGTTGGCCACACGTCATGTCATTACTAGGACCACTAAGTCTCACCCGAGTTCTGTACCATCGCCACAAAATATTAGCGTCAATGCTTGACACGCATTTATAGTATTACTAGAGTGATAGAAAGTAGGACTAAATTGGACTAAAACCCACGCAGCTTCGGCCGAGAGTAAATTAACATATCGTCGATATAGTTCTACATATACATTGCCCTTTAGGGGTTCACGTTTAGGGTCCCGTACCCCATAAGAAATAATGGACCCCTTACAGGATCACCTCGTTGTCCGTCTGTCCATCTGTCCGTGTAAAGGTATTAAGTTGAAATTTATACCAAATACATGAGTTTACGATCTCTCTCTGCTGTACATAATCAAACTTTTAAGTTAAGCGATCGAAAGATATGACCATTTATATCGCAAATTTTTGCGATTTTATGCGATTTCAAAAGGAAATCAAAACCTATAGGATACTTTCCATTGACCCAGAATTATGAAATTTGGCAAGAACCAATATTTTACAGCACATGTAAATAAAAAAAAACGAAAACCGTAAATTTTTAGTTCTATCATAAAAAAACGCGAACACGCGATATCACCGTTTATGCCGCATATTGTGCGATTTTTCAAGGGAATCAAAACCTAAATAATACTTCCCGTTGACCTAGAATCGTGAAATTGATGTGTAGCTAAGGTTAGCTATAAGTTTATACGGAATCCTCAGTATCCAAGTCCAACTCACCTTGAACATTTTTTTTAAAAAGGTTACACCTTGAAAAGTTAGCCAATGTTTGACCTCGGATATTCAACTATCTGACTCATCAAATTTCATGAAAATTAGTTCAGCGGTTTAGCAAATGAAAGCATAACAGATAGGCAGACATATAGACAGACAAACGGACTTTCGTATTTATAATTTTTATATGGATATCATAACATAATTAATTTTTAGTGTTAATTTATCATGTGAGTGAATTATTTAATACTTAACAAAATTAAAGTTTCTTAAACCATTTTCGTGTGAATTTGGCTTTTAATTAAGATAATAATCATGTACCATGTGCCTTCTCGTAATCATTAAAATATAATACTGGGTTTAGTTTTACAGAACCAACATTGGGAATCCCGGACAAAATAAATAAGATTTTCCAACCTTTATAAACACATTTCAACTCGTTTTGTGTATTTAGGTGAGGTAAACTATTTAAAGGTACGATCTTAAGATCCGGGCTAGTGTCCTCTGTCCACTTCTATCTCCATTCTTCTATAGAATATACTTATTACTGTGCAACTTTAATGTATAATATGGCGCGGCTATACATATCGGGCTACGACGAAGATTCGTGCTATCGCGATGTATTTGAGCTATCCCGAACTGCTTCGCGAAGGGGTATGACGCGTAACTTTAGTGAGCGTCAAACTTCATTCGCAGGTGATAATCATGCGACTCACGACAAAGAAACTATAATATAATTACGATAAACAATAATAATAATAGTAAACTATAATTTATCCGCATACATGTTTAGGTAATTTCATGTTAAAGCCGTATTTTGATATTGACCTAGTGTACGACGTATGCTATTTTATTTTGTTCCATGATAGAAAAATAATAACATACGACGATAGGACTTTTCATGTTTATGAAGCTGTGTCATAAATTCGTAATCTTTGAACGAATGGAATACAGTACACAGTAGCATTTAAAAATTAAAGAATTTAAGAAGCAAATATCCATGAATTAAGAATTTGAAAAGAAAACATTTTAAGGAATGTTACAATATTCTTGTTTGCATTGTTGTGGGCCGCACAAATATCATCAGCAGGCCGCACAAATATAATCTGCCAGCCGCGGTTTGATGACCAGTAATAATACGACGTCATTATAACGTAAGCAGTTGTCGCGATGTAGTTCGTGACAACATCGTGCTAGCGCGAACCTTCGCCGTAGGCCGATATATGTAGCGCGGGGTAAAAGCGATATTTGCCCTGTAATCGCAATAAGCAATCTAAGTTTCTTAATATTAAATAGAGTACTATCTTCAGACACACAAATAGACAATGGTATTTATAGTAGTAACACTCATGAGTGTTATACCCCATGGGGTATGTATAGTAGTTACACTCATGAGGTATTTATAGTAGTAACACTCACTCATGGGGTAATACAAGAGGTGGGAGTTAAGCAGATCCGTACTTCCCGTAGCAAAAAAATATGTATGCGTAAATGATTTATTGTACCGTTTAGAAGTACAACTGATTTGTAATTTTTAAAATCCTTGAACCTCGCCCCTCATGGCAAAACCATAGCGACACCAATGCCAATAGTAACGCCACTAGGTTAGATACGGTACGTTACGGTTAGGAAAATAATTAATATTTATTTAGTTAGCCATCTTACGCCCTCCCTGGCAAGAACCCCATGACAATGTAGATAAATAAAATGAGTTTAATAATTATATGACCTTATTTTTTAGCTAACTACTCGTGATGACACACGTAGGTACAGTTCGCAAACGTCTGATAGCCTACATCCGATTTGCTATCTTAACTTTAATACGTTTATTGTTACAAATAATACAATACCCCGTTATTAATAAAATTAAAAATATTATTATTTTTCAACCAATATACATTTTATTTCTTCATTATTAGTCCAGCCTATTTGGCAACCTACTACTAGGTGATAGAGTTCCATCCATCCACCATCGTGATTGTTAGATGAGAAAACTCTACAACGACTCGTCTTGGTTCTGGTACGACCTATTAATACCACAATGCCGTTATTGCTTGGCATAGTCGTTTTCCGGTTTCGAGGGTAAGGTAGCGCAAATACGTTACAGCTGGTAATTTAAACTAACTCCAGTAACCAGGTACAGTGCTATTGAAACACTCGACCTCTTTTTTCTATGGAAGCACTTATCTCTGGCAAGCGGAGGGCCCTTTTCTGTAGTTTAAAGTTGCGGATAGATATTTCTATCTTTCTGTGTTTATTGAAACGTAAAAATGCGCAGATAGATACTGTCAGTTACTATTTTAATCTCTTATAAGGGATAGATCGATTATTGAGACCGGCCGTAAATAGTAAGGATATAATATTATGTAGCCCTAAGCAAATCCTAAAATATACTGCATACACTATACGTAATATAATATACTTAAACTAATACTGAAATTTATAATACATACCTACACATAGCTCAAACTTACACAAATACTTATAAATATATACAGACTTACAAATACTTACAAAAAACATCATCTTTATGATAACTTAGGTCTGAAACTTATGGCTTTAGAGCCGCAACTTTCGTGGTAACAAAATACGTACAATCGTATCTGTTTTCTGTTTCTTCAATCTATAGAAGGTAATACTTTATCTTCTATTTATCACTGAAATTGACACCATCCGGTGCACAGTTTACACTACATTCAATTATAGACACAGCATTCAGTGGCTGCTTGAATGTAGGTGAACCAGTCTGGTATTTTACCACACTAGTTGCTCAACTATTACCACTAGCCTTATATTATTAGACATCTCAAAAGAGGCGAATAAAACCATACCTTACATCCTTAGACATCAATATCAATGCATCATTATTTATTATCATATTTCTTTCATCTATAGGCGTTGGGCAACTCTTTCCGTAAGAGCCCACTTTTAACAAAAATTTCGGATACGTAAATAAAAACATGCCAGACACATATTTTTTACTAAGCAAAAAGAATTTTTTTGCTGAGTAAAAAATAGCTTTTATTATACTTGCTTTATGGGCAGTATAGATTTGTAATGTATCAAAAAAATTTTTTTTTGAGTTTATTTAATTCAAAAATAATCTCTGTTCAACCGACTCTCCTAAATTGGAGGTTCTAAACTCTACACTTTCTAATTCTAGTTCAAAAAACATTTTTTTGAGTTTATTCATTTCAAAAATACTAATCTTCTCTTTTCAACCAACTCTCCAAAAAAGGAAGTTCTCAATTCTACACTCTTCTGGCAAATAATTTATTACCTTAGAACTCGTTTATTTTTTAACCGATTTGGAAAAATCTTCCATTTTACATTTGGGAAGGTAAACTTTCCGTTTAATCTCATATCAATTTGATGAAAAACTAATTCGGGATGCTAGATATGCGAGTACAGGACATTGGAAGTCGGTAGTTGCAGTTTCACTGCGTTTAAATTAAACTACTAACAGATTTTCCCCGTGTTGGTCCGGGCCGCTTTGAAGAATAGACCGATTGCCGTTCTGCTATCGTAAGATCAGATTCAGGCAGAGCGTAAAATACGACCGATTGGCTACACGTGTCACTACTATCGTGACTACTAGGTGGTAGAGTTCTGCAACGTCTCTTTGGGTTATTTGGTACCACCGCCTTACCTATTCCTGCCGCAATAGCGTCAACGCTTGTTATTGTCGTGTTCCGTTTTGGAGGGTAGGGCGACCCGTAGACTTATGCATTGCCATCCCGCCACATAATTAGCAACGCACCATTAACATCTTTGGTGTCTATAGGTGATGGTTTCTTTTTCAATCAGGAGAACCATCTGCTTGTTTGCTATCTAAAATGGTTCCGCACTGACTGCCAAGTATTAGTATTTTCCACGTTTACTTCCATAATAACCTTGTCCAACAAAAAATTAGAGTATCCCCAGAGTAAACGAAGTAAACTAACCATTGACGAAAAAAGTGCATAATATCGATCGGTGCAAGATTCGTTGCACGCACAGACCACATGAATACTAATAGACACGTCCGCGTGATTGAGAATTAAATGTCTCGCTGCGCATAGGAGCAAATGCTCCTATCACTGTCAAAAATTTCATACATTTGTAGATATATCATATCGCGAAAAAATAAAAATTATATGTGAAATAATATATTCGACGTTCGTATACTGTAGATGTTTGTATTATACTATTTTGATCTTCATAACTTCATTACTGTAATTGTCCTATCAAAACAAATAGCGATTCAGTTTATTAATATATGTACCACTTAAATAATTAAGTTATTTCTGAATATTTGTCGAAGACGGACGGTTTACCGGGCTGTCTGATCCCGAGACCTAAAATAAAACAACAAGAGCTAGCACAAGCTTGCGCCATGTGCACAGCATCTCTGATTCCTACTACAAACCGGAAAACTTAAATTTAAAATATATTTATGTTACGTAATACAACCGTTGTTATAGTATTTAATATATAATTTTTCCTGATTAGCTAGGTATATTTTTAATAAACGAATATGAATTTATTTATTTATTTAATACTTTATTGTACACATATAGGCAACATTACATTTTATTTCTTGAAAATTTCATAAAAGACGAGCTTATCTCTGTAAGAGATTTCTTCCAGCAAACACAAAACAGTGAGAAAGCGTGAAAGGAATGTAGAACACAAGTGTAACGATTATTAATTTAAATAATATATACAATATGTATACAGAAAAACTAATTTTATATTAATTCTTAATTCTAATACGTACAATGCATTTTTACCGTAATAAAGGCCGGCAACGCAACTGCAAAACTTCTGGTATTGCGGATGTCCATGGGCGGCGGTGATCACTTACCATCAGGTGCACCTCTTACTCGTTTGCCCCCTCTTCTATAAAAAAAACCCTAAAAATTAGACCGATGAATAAAATTCCTTTAAAGATTTTTTAAAGGTGACTAATGATTTACTGCTCTTAATATGTAAAGGAAGTGAAATCCAAAGTTTCACAGAATTACTGTAGTATAAAGAAGAGTTTGTAGGATATTGCAAATTTCCGCGCAATTGAGAGCGACAATTTGAGTCGAAATTATAATTCGAGAGAGTTCGAGTTAAATAAAACAGGATAAAGAAAACATAGTGCATGGGCATTCCTACACTCACGAATAGGAAGTCACTTGAGCTGTACTCTAAAATTAGAAACATGGTCAAAATTTCTCAGGCCAAAAATAGGTATCATGCATTAAAGATGAATATATATAAGTATATGCAGAAACATACCTAGGGAATGCAATACGAGGATACCGGAATCCCGTAATACCAGGATCCCGGATGCCATGCGCGGTACTAATCCTGTTCGTAATTTGAACGAGATCCCGAGCGGGATTGGCGGGATTAAAAAAGGCAAAAATCATGCATATGTGTACACAGCAGCATGTAAAGGCCACATTGGGTTTTACGCTGGTAACTGGTTGTATAATATGCAAAGTCAGGAGCCGTTTGGCGGGTGAAATATTAGTCTAGTAAGTAAGTCTCTTCAATGGTCGAACTTGTTAATCCAACAAATACCGAGATCCCGTGGGATTGAAAATATCCAGTCGCGCAAATACCAGGATTGAAAATTCTTGTTTCCGGTTTGCATTCCCTAAACATAAACAATGAGAAATTTTAGCCATTTTCTCCCGCTCGCCAGGATCCTTACAAATTATGATTCATATTTATTTGTTTGAAGTTTCCAACAAATTTAATAAACATGGCGGATTGCTCACTACCGGGATGTAGCAAAATGTAATTTATTTAAAAAAAAAAACAATAAAATTGTAGATTAAAGCAAAACGAAGAAAACGACCAGAATAGGTTGCCAGTCCCAATCATTTTGCATTTGCACCTAAAACTTAGATCAAGAAATCTTAATATATTTATATATAAATTACTTGTCACGTTGTTTGTCTGCGATGGACTCCGAAACTACAAAACCGATTTCAACGAAGTTTTATAGGTATCCACTGTTTGGTCCAACTTAAAAGATAGAATAGTTTTTATGTCAATTAACCCCCCGTCTCAAGTAGGTACCTCATACCTAAAATATTCAGTAATTTGTACGGCAAAACAACGTTTGCCGGGTCAGCTAGTTTCATATAAATTTTAGTAAAGACTTAAGTTAGAAAAGATACTTAATCAGGCTTTTATTTATTTTTTAAAACAGGTTAGGCTCGCAGATGTATTTACACTAAAAGATAGGTAGCACTGAGTAAACCTCAATAAGACTTTAAAAAACACTACCATTGCTTTAGAGACTATGTACTTAAATTTAAATCCCCTGAAACGTACCTACTAAGTAAATGAAGACCGGCACATTTCTGTGTTTCTGCGTATGAAAGTACGCACATAGGAGTATAAATATATGCAATGAATTCCGCGTGGCGCATTTCATAAATAGCCTGCTATATTTATTCCATGGGCTTAGTTAAGGATGTGTTCATGATAGCTGAATGCCTTAAGTTGTTAAAATAAGATTTTCATTGAGAAATAGGATTATTATAAAATTTTCCTTCTTTACAAAGTGTTTGAACAGGTAGGTTAATAAAATCCGTCAAAAAGATATCCGATAAACCTAATCAATTTTATAGCTACTACCGAATCGGAAATGCAAAGAAAATCCAAATGAAGATTCTATTTTATTTTATGACATAGGTATATAGTATTTTATCACACTAGCTGATGCGTACAGCTTCGACTGTGAGTAGAGTAACGTGTCATCAATAATAAAATTTACGAGATTAAATCACGCACAAGAGGAATTACTCGTTTTTTTTTTTCATATTATATGATAATAATCAAGCAGATAGCTCTCCTGGAAAGAGACAACCATCGTCTATAGACAGCAAATATGTTAATGATGCCCTTATGGTGGAAACTTAACACCATATGCATAAGTTTACCGCCTACCTTTCACTCCAAACCGAAACAAAACAAGCAATGTCGCTATTGTGGCAGGAATAGGTAAGGTGGTGATATCAGATACGGGCAAAATAATGCAGAACTCTACCACCTAGTAAGTAGTCGGTGGTAGAGTTCTGCATTGGTCACCGTTTACTACACTTATATCACCGAGATAAAACTTCATAAATTTTTTTATTAGAAGGAAGATCCTCAATTATGAAATGAGAGTATGAAGTTCATGTGTCGCCTTTTTTGGACTGTAGTCTGGAGGATTTTTTCACGATGTGTGTAATTCATATATTTTATAAACTCATCGAAACAGAAATGCTGACTAAGACATAAATTAATTACATAGGTACGAGTCTATACCAAGCTATCTTGGTAAAAAAGAGTGCGTTGCGGTGACGGATTGAACTAAATATATTAGTTATGGCAACATTAAAGTTATCATGATTCGAGTAATAAACGTCAATTATTTCTTGTTTACTTTCCAATAATTTCACACTTTTATTTTAATCCTAGTCTAGTAGTTTTAGAGCCCATTCAATTAAACAAACAAACAATCAAATCTTGTGTCTTGTAGCTAAACTTCGAAGTATCAACAACAATTATGTGATACCATATAAACGATAGTGGCGGCCTCAATTATTTTTTACTCTTTTTTGCCAGGCTGTACTTTTTGGTATATGTATTATTGTTTACATTTAATTTACTAATTTGGAAAAGAACAAAAAATATTAACGTATAAATATACCACATTCATCCATTATTGTTTTCAATTATTTTAATATATATACACTTAAAAATATAAGCAGTTGATCAATAACGATAAATAAAGCACGCCTTATCTTCTTATAATAAAACACGATTGGAAAAATCAGTATTACATAATAATATGTGAGTTTTAATTGTGATAATGAGACGATAATCGCAATTGTTAAGCAATTGAGTGATTCAATAAATCTTGCGAAATCGAGATAAATATAATAACACCTACTAGAGGAACCTGCCTATTTCTAGTTTCGACGATGGTGCCATCTTAGTACAAAAAAGATGAAAGTTATCGTGGCACACCCGAAAGGAATATATTTCCTTTCGTTGTAAATAAATAAAAAGCACTAAGAAGGAATGATAAAAAATTATATTATGATGACCACAATTTGTTAAACACATCGCTCGCTTGCCCCCACTTTCTCTTTTGTCTTCCCGTCTCTTTCATGCATGCAATGCATAGCTGGAACAGTGTCGGTCGTGCACTTTTTCCCATCCGCAAGACGCACGAAATGTAATCGTTTCAATAAAATCCACATATGAACGAAGTTAAATTACTCTAGGTTCTGAAAAATCATAAACCAAAAATAAAAAATTTGGGCCATAATTTATTTAAAATTCAGTTTTTTGAAAGTGCGTCGAAATGCTCTATTTTCTGGATAAAAAGATCGTTCCGACTATAGTATTTGTTGCCCGATATCACGTATCTTTGTATGTTTCTACGTTTCTTATCACCTGACCTGACTAGTGGAAAATTTAATAGGTACCTACTACAAGATTTCAGAAGCCACGGCAGCTGTACAAGTTTAGCTGTACACTTAGGTTAAATTTCTTATACGTATTATCTAATGTTAAAATGATCTATGTAGCAGATGCTATGGTTATTAGTTGCGAGAACAATAGTCAGGAGTATGGGACTCCAATTTTTATTGAGGTTCGTTATAATTTTTTGAAAGATCCTTATAATTTTTCCCCGTATTTGCCCGGGTCCCTTTTAAAATAAAGACCTATTTGCCTGCCAGGCAATTCGTAAAGGGTGACCATTGTCACTAGTATCGCGGCTACTAGGAAGTAGAGTTCTGCAATATCTCGCTCGGGTTCGCTACCATCACATTAATTTTTCATTTGGCGGCTAGATGGATGGAGCCCGATTATGTGACGCCTTAGATGCTTACGGGACACGGGTGCATTCGTGGCCGCCTTTGGGACTGACAATTTCAGCAACCGGTAGACTGTGCTTGTGGAGAGGATGAGGAGTACAGGGACCATATTTTGTAGGACTGTAAGCTGTTCGCAGTTGAGAGGACGCGAATGCTTGAGGATATTATTAGGCGCGAATAGATACCAATTCATTTCCAGAATCTTGTGTCCTCGGAGGTAAGCATTGCGAGGTTGCGAGAGTTCTCAAATTCGTGGTATCGCAAAACAGTGGAGTGGAACAACCGGCTGACGCGAATCTGTTATCTGTAATTGTATTGTCAGCCCCAGAAGGGGGAGAGTGACTCTAGGAACATGTAGGGAGAACTTGTAGAGAGCTAAGAGAACATGCACGTGAGCGAGAACGCTGAAACGTTCCCCGTGCATCTCCCGTGATTCGGCTACGACACGGTCCGTATGACCGAAAGATCGGTAGGGCCATGGGTTGGTGGAGGGTCTTATAATATTTTGTTCCTTAGGTAAGTAATAGCCACCGTTTTTATCAGTATCGTTTTTGGGTTATGAAAGTAAAGTCGCTATATAGCCAGATTTGGGGGAGGACAAATGGGCTACAGCATCGGGCCTCCACAAGGGAGGGCCCACCACAATTGCTTTAACATTACCAAATTTTGACGGGTCAGCAATTTTTCCGTACTTTTGTTTACAGTCTTTTCGTAATTTTAAATACAATACTTGAATAAACATAATTACGTCTATTGTCATTGGATATTAAAAATAATGTATCCATATGTGTTCACATCAATAATAAGACATCGATATATCAAAATATCATTACATGTTATATAGGTATGAAAATTAGAGATAAGTACATCCATCTCCACATACAGAGGTGGTACTATTGTTTCCAGATCTCAAAATCCGTGCGCGATGGGTAGCCAGAAAGCTTATGCATGTAGCATTCCGCCCGACGAATGGCAACGCACTGCAGTAATCTCTAGTGTCTATAGGCGATGGTTATCTCTTACCTGTGCTTGTTTGCTCTCCTCTCGTATGTTAAAAAAATCGATATGTCTCAACTTATCTATACATACAATAAAATCGTAGGAAAGTCAAAACTGTACATTGAATATTTTTTTTAAAAAATACTTGGGGCATGATCTACAATCGATATCGAAGCCAAAAATATAGTTTTTAGAATTTTTATCTGTTTGTCTGTTTATCTGTTTGTCTATTTGTCTGTATGTATGTCCGGGGTAAACTCAAAAAGTACTGCATGGATTTACTTCAAATTTTGCATGAATATTACTAACAGGTCGGGTCAACATATAGGCTACATATTATCACGCTATCACCTACGGGAGAGATGCTGTGCGGAGTAAACGAAGTCCGCGGGGACGAAGTCGCTGGCAACAGCTAGTATGTATATAAAAAGTAATCAATTTGTCAGCCCCGGCTTTGCACCCGAAGCACTAATTATCTAAAAGCCGTATGATGAAAAATTAACAAAAATCAAATAAAAACCGTTTTACGGTTTTTATTTGATTTTTGTTTTAATTTTACGTTAAATGAAATGATTCATTAAAATCGATCCAATAGTTTTGAAGTTGATAGGTTACATATTATGTACACGTACGATTTTAAAATATTCTAATTTTATCTATAGTGTGGCAACGACTTTATGTTCACAAGTTGAGATGGCTACAAGCTACAACTGGCTAATGCGACTCTGAAATC
Source organism: Apodemia mormo (assembly GCA_036924255.1). Taxonomy (NCBI): domain Eukaryota; kingdom Metazoa; phylum Arthropoda; class Insecta; order Lepidoptera; family Riodinidae; genus Apodemia; species Apodemia mormo. Next base: position 41,467,190 of record JAUPFN010000002.1, read on the forward strand.
TGAATTACAGAATACAGACTGCATGGTTTTCTTTTAGTTATACCAATTACTGTTAAATAATTTAATTGCAAAATGTTCTAAAATAGACATAAGATTAAATTTATTATTATTAGCTTTTGCCTTGTGTTAAAGTTATTTTGCTATTCGTACTTTTTAACAGATTTTTTTAACCGCCCTTGTTCAGTTGTTTAGCGACGCTAATTGCGAAATCGATAGCGCTCAACAGTGTGCGATGAGCACAGATTATTATTACATAATTGACTAATCACTTGTACATTAATTTCACATCAAAACTTTATTTTTAGTATATCACTCAACAGGTTTTACTCTAAAGTGAACCGGTTGAGTGATATACTAAAAATAAAGTTGTGAAATGAAATTAAAGTACAAGTGATTAGCCAATTGTATGACAATAATGGAATTTCACCAAGTGCCGACGATGGAAAGTTTTTTTTATAAAGCAGAGGGGGCAAACGAGCAGGTGGTGCACCTGATGGTAAGTGATCACCGCCGCCCATGGACAACTGCAATACCGGGGGTTTTGCAGCTGCGTTGCCGGTCTTTTAAGAATGAATAAGCTCGTTTCTTGAAGGTCCCTAAGTTGTATCGTATTAGTTGTATTATATGTATATATGTAATTGATTCCACAAAGGAGTAGTGCGAGGTAAAAAGTGCCGACAAAAGCGCACGGTTGTGAATTTCCAGACATCGAGGTGGTGAGGATGGAACTTTAAATTTTGACGCGATGTCCGATGATGGAATTTAGCTGCAGGAATTAGTCCGAATAACTCTTAGGAACACTCCCCATGATACATACGGTAAAAGATGCAGAGCGAAACTACATCTCTGCGTAACGCCAAAGAGTCAAGCCGATTAGAAATAGCCTGATCGTCGACGATTCGAACCGCTCTACGTTAAAAGCGATCAAGAGGAAGAAGCCGGTACTGAAGAGCTCCGGCCCAGAGGTGAGAACAGTACTCCATGTGAGGTCGAATTTGGGCCTTGTAAAGTTGAAGGCGATGGGCTGCATGCCAGCCTGCTTTGCTCTACTGAGTACGCGAAGCTTTTTGGAGGCCAGTTTAGCCTTTCCTTCTAAATGACCGCGGAACTGAACGTTGTTCGATATGTCGACTCCCAGTATTCCAATACTGGCTGAGGCTGTCAGGTGAGTGTTCTCGAGCCGAGGTGATACGACAAAGGGTGTTTTTTAGCGGTGAACGCACAAAGCTGCGTCTTTTTGGGGTTAAATGTAACAAGGTTTTGACGACCCCATTCTGAGACATCGGTTAGTCGATTCTCGAGCTCAGACACGAGCTTGTTCCGACCCTCTTCGACGTGTTCCCGAGAAATACCGCTACGGCCGGAGTATGTAGCATCACCAGTACTGTCGTACGCATAGCAATGTACGTTACTAATTCGCAACACATCATTGATATGCAGACTAAACAGTGTCGGTGATAGCACGCAGCCTTGGGGAACACCAGCATTGACAGGTTTCAGGTTGGAGCATGCACCGTCGATTACGATCTTGATGCTCCGATCAGACAAAAAACTGGTGGTCCACTTGCATAATTTCTCGGGAAGTCCATAAGAAGGCAGCTTTGAGAGAAGCGCTTTATGCCATACCCGATCGAAGGCCTTCGCTATGTCTAAACTAACTGTCAATGCCTCCCCCTTGGACTCAACTGCCTTCGCCCAGCGATGCGCCAGGTATACTAGAACATCACCAGCTGAGCGACCACGACGGGAACCGTACTGACGGTCGCTAATCAGCTGGTGCTCTTCTAAATACTTCAGGAGATGACAGTTTATACGTGTCTCCATGACTTTGAAAAACAAGGCTAGGTTATGGCTATTGGCCGATAGTTTGACGGATTAGAGCGATCACCTTTTTTACGGATGGGATGCACTAAAGCTGTTTTCCATGAATTCGGTACCACGCCGAGTGAATAGGAAAGCCGAAATAAGTGCGTCAATACTGGCACCAACTCTGGAGCACATACTTTAAGCACAATCGGAGGGATGCCATCAGGCCCTCTCTACTTGTGGATGTTCAAGGAAAGTAGTGCTTTACGAACAGATGACTGCCGAAACTGTGGTTCTGGCATAGAGCTATCACACTGCGGGATGGTAGGCGGTGCGTTCCCTTGGTCATCCAGAGTCGAGTTGGCCAAAAAGAACGAGCCCAGAAGATCGGATTTCTCCTTTGCGGTATGGGCCAAAGAGTCGTCGTCTCTGTGCAAGGATGGAAATGAAGGCTGGGAGAAATTCTCTAAGACAGCTTTGGCGAGAGACCAGAACGCACGAGTGCCCGAAGGAAGGCGAACTAATTTCTCACCAATTCTGCCAATGTGTTCAGATTTTGCCTTGGCGATAGCTCTTTTGAAGAACCTCGAGGAAGAGTAGTACTCCTTTCGTAATGCGCTAGTTTTTACATCACGAGATGCCGACGCAGCAGCCTAAGCTTAGTAGCATTCCTGCTTTTGGCGTAAAGCCGCTTTGCAGTGGCGACTAAACCTAGGCTGAGACTTACCACCAATGGGCACCGCAGAAGATGGAATGAAAAGTTCCATGCCCTGCAGCACCACATCAGCGACAGAGTCAGCGACAGCATTCGGATCATCCAGCGAGAAGCATAACCACCCCCATGGGTAGGATGCAAAGAAAGACCGTATCCCGTTCCAATCTGCTGACCTATAGTGCCAAACTCGACGACAGCCCGTAAAAGGAGGCCGTGATGAGCGCGTGACCGGCACTTTGCTCCGAATCAGGCAGTGGTCCGACGCGCCAAGTGGAGCGGCTACCGATACCTGATAATGATCCGGGTGATAGGTTAGCAGGAGGTCCAACAGAGAAGGCGTATGGCCATCCACATCGGGAACTCGCGTAGATGAGGTTACCAATTGTGTTAGACCATACGTCAAGGCAAAATCGTGAACAGACCTCCCCGCATGATCGGTGGTGCGAGAACATAGCCATTCGGCGTGGTGGGCATTAAAATCGCCCAAGATCACGATCTCTGCGGAGGGGGTCTGCTCTAACACGGAATCTACAGCCATTTGTAAATGCTCGACGAGCCGGTCAACTTCAGTATTCCCGCTATGGGAACTGTATAGGCACGCGTAGCTGCGTGGATAGTCGTCGCAAGCTACGCGTAGCCAGAGGATGGATAGGTCCGGACCTTCAAGACTGCCGAGGCGCCGGTAACAGATCTTCTCTGACGTATGCGCACACACCAGCCCGCAGTACAAAGGAATGTTCCAGTTTGTACTCCGGGGAGGAGAGGTAGGAAGTATCAGCCGGAGAAGATATCTATGTCTCGGTCAAGAAGAGCAAAGCTGGCTTCGCCGTCTCGAGATGGTAGTGGATGGCGTTCAGGTTGGAATGAAGCCCCCTGATGTTACAGAAATCCACAGTAATATATATATATATATATATATATATATATATATATATATATATATATATATATATATATATATATATATTATCTAAGTGCAAATTATTTTATTTTTATATTAATTGCTAATTTATACAAACCAAACCCATTTATTACCAAATTAAATAAAATGAAAAAAATATATTAAAGGAGATGAAAACCGTTTTATCGACAAATTAAAGTATTTTTATAGGAGATCGATATACCTATATGCAAATGTTATGTTACCCAACTATAAAATATTATGTACTTTATCAGCATTAACGAACGACGTGAAATAATAAAAGCGAATGTCTGTTATTGTAGCGCTTCATTATAAAATTATCAAACTCTCAAAACAATAGTAGTTAATAAGTACCTATCTAGTGAACGAACGCATTCAATCAGCAATTCACATTCTTGATTATGTTTCTCTGCTCATGTTCTGCGTTTGCGCGCTTGCTTTTCTCTCACTCCGCAGTTTGAATTTGGCGCGCGGACGGAAACGTTCAAGTTGAAGTAGCGCGCGCGCTTCAATGCCAAGCAGCAGAACAAAAAGTTTTGATTGTGTATTTACTTTTTTGTTTTTGTGAAACGGGGGACTGTGCTTTTAGTTTTAGTTATTTGTGAATAAATGAAGACATCTTAATGTCGAGTTAACGTTAAATCATAAAGTTTATTTATAAATAAACATTGAGTTTTATATAAAGGTATGTGAGTGTTGTGATTTTTTATCAACCGCTGTTATCGTGTGCGAACTTTTAATAAGCTCTTCCTTTGTTTAGAGGGACAACGACGCCTACGCTAATGATTATTGAATAGTAGCATACGCATAGTTTTAATATAGTACTCCAGTCACTACAATAACACAAACATTATCTTAAAAATGGATGGCTTGAAAAAAAATTTAAGCGAAGGTGTACCCTTAAACTCGTCCGGTGCAGCCAATATATTTTTAAATACTGGAAATAAAAATAAAGTAAACGATGGAACAATTATTCATTTAAATACAGGTAATTATTTGTAGAATATATTGTTGTATGAAAACATTTTTACCAAAATTAAATCCTCGTGTTATTTTTTATAGAAAAGCCAGCCGACGTCGGTGTGCATATAAACACGACCTTGTCTATAGCGTCTTCCAAGAAAATCAAGCTACTGTTCATATTGAACTTCTTGCTTAGTATAATATGTATGATAGTAAGCTGCTCCATAGCGTTTTATTATTGGAACGAAATGATTGGTATGCGAAGACAATTTGATATGTTAAAGGACCAATTTTTCATTCAAAACTTTAGAGATAATGTTATCCACCAAGATAAAGCAATACAAAGCCCTCTTACATCTAACTTAAGGCCTCTCGTGAGAGCATCAGAGCCAAGAGAACCTCGCATGGATTCAAAAGGTGAAGTCTTATCACCTAATACTAGAAAGTACTACGTGGAGGACCTTGGTGAAGATATGCTTTTAATAGATTCAAGTAAAAAAAATCCTAGTCAAGATAAGGTGCCTATACAGGACCTGTCAGTATTACTAAAAGGTATAAAATATAAACATATTTTTAATATTATTGTTATATCTGGAGAATGTTAGAATTAAAGGGATATCTTCTTTGCAGAGCCTCTAGTCGTACAATTTAATGGTGCAATGAAAGAACTACATACGGGTACTAAATGTAAGTTTTTTTTTTATTATTTATTAGATTTATATTTTAAAAACAAAACCTACATTATGTAAATATCTCTTGTCTGATCTGATCTATTTTCTTATATGCATATACCCAAAGTTAGTGCATTATATAGTGGTGTAACATATCCTGTGTAAGAAAAATCATTAGCAAAGCTATTACAAAAAAATAACAAATTAACAAGCACAAAGAACAAATTATAACAATTTTATCTACACTAATACCATACAGAGGATAGATTTGGCTGTTTGTTAAATGACAACAGATAAACTCAAAAACTACTGAACCAATCTTTAAAGTTTGTTTATCATTAGAAAGCTATATTATTCAGGGGTAACAGCTTATTTTTAATTGTCTGAGCACAAGAAAATAATGATTTTGGGTCACTCAAACAGTCACGTAACGGCTACTATCTATATATATACATATAATAAAATCGTAGGAAAGTCAAAACTGTACGTTGAATATTTTTTTTAAAGAATACTTGAGGCGTGATCTATAATCGATATCGAAGCCAAAAATATAGTTTTTAGAATTTTTGTCTGTTTGTCTCTATGTATGTTCAAGATAAACTCAAAAACTACTGCATGGATTAACTTCAAATTTTGCATGAATTATACTAATAGGTCGGGTCAACATATAGGCTACATATTATCACCTACAGGGGAGGAGCTGTACGGAGTAAACGAAGTCCGCGCGGGGAATGTCGCAGGCAACAGCTAGTTTTATAATAATAAATAAAAGCCAATGATAGTGCAGCAGAACAATCAGAGAGGACTTATGCTTATCAGTGACATCAGTTATTTACTAATATATTTCTGCTTTACGTTTAAAGTCACTGTGTGCTTTAGAATTTTCTTAGACCATGAAGGCGCAAGAAGGGCATTTTAAAAAGACCCATAAGGATGTCTAATAATGTGGCTAATAAGTAAAACATATTTTTAAGCAATTTAATGGAATTATAATTTATTATGGGATATACTGGGATTGGAAGTGCCCAGTTGGCAACAGGCCCGCCACCTATCACATCTGTGGGATCAAATATCTTTGGCTAATTGTGAGTGCACTTGTACCTGTGCCTACCTCTATGGGGAAAGTACGTGAAGATACTTTATAATTTATCTATTACAAAAAATAAAAACAATATCTATCCCTCAGTGAGTGCAAAAAGCTACTTAAGGATGTTGTGAGTAGCTGGCCATTTTATTCCAGCCATCTTTATTCCTTCTAAAAGAAAAAATATTTGAACAAAAACATGAATATTAATGACTAGTATAATGCTATTATTGATATTTTTAACCTTTGGTAGCATTGTCTGACTTTAAAAATAAAATCAGGATGTCTCATAGGTATGCTGGTTATATTATGGGGCAATGTATAAGGGTACTGTAGGGACTAAGTAGGCATTAGCAAAAAATAAATACCAATAATATCAATTAATTATCAAGTCTTTTATAGAGATTTACTATGCTACTTGTGTAAAGTAGCTTGCCAAAGTAAAAAATAGTTATAATGATGCCAATCCCCATAACTGCATTTGCCAACTTAAACAAGTATTGCCACAGATATCATTACATGCTCTTAGAAGCAAAGTAGTGTTAACATACCCCAGCCAACTAAGATTTTTCGGAATACAAAAATTCCAAAAATATTTTTTTTTCTCATGTGAAATCAACCATATAGCCAAACAAACTCTCAACTAAACTAACAAGATACTAGCATAGTTGATTACAATATATCTCATAGTATAAAAGTAGAATATTTATGCCAGTGTGTCATTAATAGTTGCCTATACATATTTTTCTTGAATGGCTGCATTAAGTATTTATCCATATGTTATCTTACTAGAGTAGATATAAAACCTATAATTGACTGTAGCCAATTAAATGTTAATGTGCACATACCATAGGACGTCTGCTTCCTTAAAGCTTTACCATATGCATTGCAAAGGTGATTCAGAACAAGTATTATTGTTGTTAAATAAGTACTTTGTTTTGCTATATGCAATATTTAAATGTACCAGTAAAAAGTTACAGATAATTTATATTACAGAAATTCCTCTTCAACTGATAAACTAGCTTAGAATTGAAAATCACTTGTAAGAGATCTTCAGGCCAAATCCCTTATATGTTGGGTAAAAAGAATTAAATGTCATATGTTACTGTCCAGGAAAATGTGCCTTTCTCCCACAACACTTGTGACTATATACCAGGGAGTTAAATGTACTACATACTAGAAAAGCTAAGTAGAAGTCATGTTCCATTTCATTAACACTCGCTGTAGGGCTCAAACAATAATAAATAGTCAAACCAAAGACAAAACTAGGCTGCGCTGCAGCTTATAATAGAATATAATATATATTCACGACTAAAAGATCGTAACCGCCGTGAATATCATGGCGGTTACGCGTTTCATTCAACAAGCTCTGACGTTGGTGCAGTCCATGGACTGCACTTTGTGGAACACAAGTTACATCTAGTATGTTAGTAGATATAAGTCTGAGATATGCATATCGATTTTGAAGACGACAATATCAGGCAGCAGCTAAACATTTCAATTATTTCATGTTTTAAATCTGGGTTTAAGAACAGCTTAATAAAATGTAATTTTTCAAAACAGTGAGTATCAGTAATGTTGTTGGAAGTAGGCTTTGACCTGTTTGTGTGTTACAAAGCTTTAAGAGTCCAAAACTCAAATACAAAGGTATTCATCCTCGCTGAGTATATTTGCCTATCTTTTGATTTAATATAAAGGCTAATTCTGTACAAAACTATATATTAGATAAAATCATAATATTTTTGGAATATTTCTCTTATTACATGATAATACTCCACCCCCTTTGGTATTTTTCCACAACTTGTTTAGCCATCCTGTCTAAGTAATCAATGAGTCTCGGGTTCGATTCCCAACAGGAACAAGCATCTGTGTGATAGCATAGATGTTTTGTGTCTGAGTGTGGGTGCTAATTAAATATATTTGCGTATGTATCTCTATGTATCAGTGTTGTTGACTAACATCCATTGCACAAGCAAAAGAATTGATTACTTTGGGATTAAGTTAAATTGTGTTATTTCTTCAGAAATATTTAAATTTATTGCTCGTGGTGTACAGCTGCACTATTGGATAACGTGATAGCTTGTCAAGCCAAAAGTATGGATGTTTTTCTATATAAAAAAACAGTAGTTTACTGTGACCATAAACCTTGGTGCCTCGGAGAGCACTTAAAGCTATTGGTGCTGCTGTAATAATGATGTTCGTAGATCTAAACATCAGAACCACTGGTTTTGAACAGCTTAAAAAATCAGTATCCTATCAAAATATGCTTTTAAACTTTGATTTGAAACTTACATACATCTAAATAAATGATAATCGGTTCATCCATTTATGTCAGGGCCCTAAGGTTCGTTCGTTGTCGTTTGTCATGGTAAAACTTCATGATTGTGCTATGGTGAACTAGGTGGCACCAATGCAAAAGCGAGATGAACTTAGTCGGCGCTGTACAAAAACTGACAGAAGGCCGAAGGTTCGCGATTCAGCGAAGTGTTTGGTCAGAATTCCAATAGGTGTGTCTAGACATATTAGACTACGGCGAAGATTCGCGTAGACGCGATGCGATCGGGCTATCGCGGGACTGTATCGCGAAGGGGTTCAGCGCGTCACTGCAGTGGTCATCAAACTGCGACTCGCTGATGATATTTGTGCAGCCCAAGACAAAGAAACAATAATAATAATAGCAAACTATAATTTAAACAAGTACATTATTTTTTTTAGTAACTTCATGTGTAAGTCGTATTTTGATATTTACGTAGTGTATCGACGTATGGTATTTTGTATTCTTCCATGACAGATTACATACGAAGATATTATTACCTTTCATGGTTGTCAAGAAGTAGCGTAGTTTCGTAACCTTTGGCCGAAATAAGAAGAAACATAAGTATACAATTAAAGAATTTAAAGAACGAATGATAATGAATTAAGAAATTAGGAAGAAAAGACTAGGGATGTTACAATAGTCTTACCTTAGTCGCACAAATATCACCTGCGGGCCATTGTTTGATGACCACTGATATTATGACTTAAGCAGTTATCGCGATGTAATTCGTAACACACATCGTGATTATGTGAAACTTTGTCGTAGAACGATTTATGTAGTCGCGAGGTAGGGCGATATTGCAGCCGCGGTAGAATAGAAGCCGCGTTGTAGTTATATAAAGCACTCCATTAAATCGCGATAAAGGTGATACTGATAACGTATATTAAGTACCACTTAAATAGTATAGGTAACATTCACCTGTTGCCTGCCTATTTTACGATATAAAATACGAAAATTAGTACCTAATTCATAGTTTACAAGTAAATAGCACATCAACTTACGTTAGTACTCTTTGTACGAGTTGTCTGAATATGTTGTTTTCTCGTAATTTTGTAAATAAGTTAATGTCTAAATTTTTTCTATTTTTTTCATGTGTTTTTTCTATTACCTATTACGTGTTATACTTACTACATTTTATTTTTAAATCTGGGCATAATCTGATCAGCCATAGAGTTAACTTTTCTATTCCATACTAGATCACAAACTTATAACGATTTTACAAATCCGTTAATAATATATGAAGTAGCTATGCCCGAACAGATACATAAAAAATAAAAACCCAAAAGAGTACTTTCTCGCTTTTGGAAAACCAGTTGAAAAATCGAACTAGGTAGGTAAATACCAACGATTTCTATGTATAATGGTTTATACCTTCTGTGGTTTAAGCAAAACTTGCATGTAATAGAAGTAGGTACATAACTTTCTAGCTTTTGTTTTTGTTATCCATTTTAATATTGCCACCATTTCACTTTTATTTTCAAACTAGCTGACCCGCCAAACGTTGTTTTGTCATTCATATTAGGAATCCATAGCGGACAAACAACGTGACACGTAATTTATATAAGACTACAGGATTGTCCTTCCACGCAGCCAAAATGGCATTAAACTTTATATGGTGGTTAAGTATTCTTAAATTTTCTATTTTTCCGCGCAATTTTCTTAATATTTTCTTTTATAAGAACCTTCTCCTTACAATTACAAACACAATAAAAAAAATACCGAAATTGGTCCAGCCATTCAGGCTTGATGTCGTGACCAAGGAAAATAGGGATTGATTTTTATGTATATAAGAATATAGATTCTAATATAACAAATTCAAAGAGTATTAAAATGTTTTTCCGCCTTCACCAAATGTTCGCATGTCCATACTCTCCTAATTCAACCTAACCAAATTATAAACTGTCTAGGTTTATTATAAACTTACTAATTTAACTACTACTAACTAAACTACAATTACTTGTGAGTAGGTAGGTATGCCACTAAATCTCTCTAAAATGGCCGAACCGATTCTTATAATTTTTATATGCATACTTAATGTAAATACATTAGGTACTATAATAATACCTACATTGAAATACATAATTATATAAACCCTAAAATATAGTTAACACTCAAACCCAGACATACAAACATCTATGCTCATCGCATTTACCCCTGTCGGGAATCGAAACCGAGTGCCATTAATTAGGTTCATTAACCACTCGATTGTATGACGATTGTTTGTCGGTTCAGCTAATAACTTTCAATATTCAATCATTTGCCATAATAGCACTAATTATCTCGCGGTGGCCGTGGCAAACCTATCAACATTGGCGATGCCGATAAGCGAATAGGTCAGCTCCCAAATACCACTGCGCAATTTTTTATTGTACGCTCTTTTCAATATCACAGAATCTAATATGTTTAATGGTCAGTTCTTGTTTGTTTTATTTCACGTTTATCGGAAACTGATTTAATCGTTTGAATTAAATTTTGAATTTAGATATAGTGTTGCAATTTTAGATAATCAAAAACTTTTTATTACCATTCCAATGATGATAATTTCATGTAGCGCCATCTCGTGATTTTTTGTGACACTTGTTGCCAATGGTTGACATTCAACGGTTACGTGATGCCCGGTCTGGGGCCGCTTTTGAAGAATAGACCATCCACCATTCTGCCGAACAGCGGGTCTAGCCAAGTGGCATAAACGCTCGGAGAATAGAAAGATAAATGTATGGATTTGACATAAGCATAATCGAACGCTTACGTCAAGTCCGTACATTTATCTTTCTATTCTCCTAGCGTTTATGCCACTTGTCTAGACCCGCAGTTCGTAAAAGGCGAATGATTGACTGACTATAGGGTACCTGATATAGGTGTTGACCACATAAGGTCCCGGGTTAGATTCCTCGGTCAAGCAATTCAAAAGCTAGTCCAATTGGCTGAGAGATAGAAATGGTGCCTAATATAATATTTATGTATGGAACTAAAGGGCCGCAGCTACACATCCAAAGAGCCGCATGTGGCTCGCGAGCCGCAGGTTGCCGATCCCTGGTCTAGTTCCCTTCAGTGAAAGCGTTCAAAGAAAGCGTTATATATAAGGTACCGCGAGTGTGCGCACACGCATAGACACAAGATTGTTATCTATACAAATAAATAAAATTATGTGTCTGTTTGTAATATTGAAATAACCAGTTTTACCTAAATACATATGGATGTATACACGGTACACATACCAAAATAACACTTTTTACGATTTTTGTCATTCTCTCTGTCTGTCTGTTTGTTCCGGCTAATCTCTGGAACAGCTGGACCGATTTTAACGGGCTTTCACTTGTAGATAGCTGATGTGATAAGGAGTAACTTAGGCTACTTTAAAAAAAAACACGCGGACGAAGTCGCGGGCACAGCTAGTTTGTTATATAAATGGAATACTGGGATTTAACACCCTATCTAATTCACTCAGATATTAAAAGGCTTAATTTAATTACTATCATCCAAATAGTTTCAGGGACTTTCGATTTAATCATATTGGGATTCATTGAAAAATGTTTGTCCCTTTCGAGAATCCAACCCGAACCCTACTGAGTACTCAGATGAGACTGCGTAGTCAGGGTCGCTAAACTCTTGAACAACAGAGCGGTAATATAATAAAGATAAATATTTTTGTATTAGATAAATTAGTTGCATAACAGATTTTACAAAATATTTCGCATTTAATAACTACATTAGTAAGTTGCACAGGACAAAAAATCTAAGAAAATTTCACCCTGGTATCAATTTCAATCAAAGACGTTTTAGCTTGAATACAAAAACTTACAAATAGCTATACCAAATAGTTCACGAGAATTAATGTCACATAACTGTAATATTTTGGCGTACAGTTATGTGACATGAATTGCTTTTGTCTTCTAAAATCGCTACTTATGCAAAAGAAACCACTGGCTTCACTCATCAGCTTATCTTTCATGAAATCATATACCTACGTGAAATGAAATAAAATATTTTGGAAAGTGTACACTTAACACAAATGTATGTAGATTTTAAAAGTGTAGAAATTTCTATTTTATCTCTAATTGCTTAATTAATTTCACACTTAATTATTCAGAAAAGATGTCTTGAATCTTTACATAAAGATAAGATACATAAAGATATATGTATGTAAACAATTCTACTTAAAGTAGCAATCAAAAATATTGGAATAAAATGGACAATTCACTTACATTTATTAAAAATTCGCAAGATTTCTCTTTCAAAGAAAAATATTCAAGGCTTTAAGATCATCTCATCTGCATTAATTGAAATGAATGAAACAATCGTTTCCCCAAAATTTCTTCCCTACGTACAATCTCTCTTATTCATTGTTTCTTTATAAATGCTTTTTTATCTTTCCATTATTCACTTTTTAAACTGATGATGATAAGGAACGCCCAATTCTTTTCATAAGGATTTCGCCAAATAAATATTATATTAAAACAAAACAATTTAATATGAATAGAGTTATACTCGCATTCTACAAATAAGTTGGGACTTTTAAGCTACGACGACAATTCTCAAGGAATCCCAATTATAATTCAACCGCAATAACAATACAGGCCGGTTACCTCCTCAACGATACGTTTTACGCATACAAATACTAACTTACTACTTGTAGAAGCATGCAAAATACATTTAACAGCAGTTAAAGAAATAATTAAATTTTCACAACGATGTCAATTTGACTGTATGTATACATACATACATGTGTATGTAAACATTTCAAATCTTTTGTACAGTGTAACCTTTCGAAACGTAGTTGATGGCATTCGATTGAATTCCGCTAAACGTAGACTTCCTGAAAATCTGATCCGATTCGGCCCAGGAAATTTTGGTAATTTTAAAAACATGTACAAAAACGCGTCAAAGCTAAGACGAAAGAAAACTTGCAAAAAAGAATTTTCATAGAAATCTTAATCGAAATTTTAATAAAAAATTCAATAAAAATTAAAGGTGTTTAAAACGCTTTTTAAATTAAGGCAAATGTAAAAAAAATAGGTATATGGATACCAGCCATCTCTAAATGTTGGTAGGTCAGTGTTCAGCCCTAATTATTATAAATCTAATTTACAGTTGTACAAAAATACATCCATACATAAATGTGAAAGTAACTCTGTCTATGTGACATTATTATGACCAAACCGCTGTTCCGATTGTGATGAAATTGTATATGGCGAAACATAATAACTAAAGTTTTTAAAAATTGTAATTGTAATTGTTGTAATTAAAAATAAGTCAATTTTTTATTTTTACATATTTTTCTCCACACTCCCCCCATACATAGGTGTACTATAACAATAAATGCAAAAGTCAGTTTAACTGTTACTCCTTCGCGTCTAAGCCGCTGAACTGATTTTGATGAAATTTTGTATAGATATATTTGAAGATCACACAGACACACAGGGTCAAACACAGGCTAACTTAAAAAAAAGAACTCCTAAGTGGCTGATAGTTTGTATAAAAAAGTTTTTCGATGACGTGTTAATATATTCGCGGGCAAAGCTGCGCGGATCAGCTAATCAATATACATATAATAAAATAGTAGGAAAGTCAAAACTGTACATTGAATATTTTTTAAAAGAATACTTGAGGCGTGATCTACAGTCGATATCGAAGCCAAAAATATAGTTTTTAGAATTTTCGTCTGTTTGTCTGTATGTATGTCCGGGGTAAATTTAAAAAAGTACTGCATGGATTTACTTCAAATTTTGCATGTATATTACTAACAGGTCCGGTCAACATATAGACTACATATTACCACGCTATCACCTACGGGGGAGGAGCTGTGCGGAGTATACGCAGTCCGCGCGGACGAAGTTGCGGGCAACAGCTAGTTTTATATGTAAAATTCTCATATCACAATGTTAGTTACCAATTACCATACTCCTCCGAAACACTGACCGATATTTATCAAATTTTATATGCATATTCAGTATGTATAAGAATCGGCTATTATCTATTTTTCATACCCCTAAGTGATGAGGGTTGTCCACCCCTAACATTTTATTTTTATTTAGTGGATATTTTTATTATAATGTGGCATCAAAAAATACATACATCCCTAAATTTTCACCCGTCTATTACCAACCCATATTTTTAATAGCGATATTAGTATTTCAATAATTTATATAACAAAACAACGTTTACCGGGTAGCTAATGTTAGTATTGATAAGAAACGATCTGCAAATGTCTTACGGAATATGTTCTTAACAGACAGACAGAACGGAGTTATTGTAATCAAATTTATAACCACTTTGCTTACGGAACCCTAAAAATGAGGCATCTCTATTCATATCTATCTTCTAAGCTATTACAAACATTACTAGAGCGCTACATTTAGCTCTAATACCCTAAGCCTCAGTCAGCATAAATCACCAACTTTACTAGCAGAAATTCTCTGGGAAGATATTCGTATCTATAAATTTGCGATCTTACGAGGGTAACCTTGGCAGATAGTCGGCTCAATAAGGGCGGTTTTTATCTGTTTGAAATGTCGCTATATTTCTGACATCGCGTAACTCCAGTAGTATAAACGACACTTTTCTTACGACAAATTTGTACTTGGGTTTTTGTGTTATCATCTTTTTTTCTTCTTATCTTTATATAAAGTCTATGTGTACATGTACGAGTATGTTCCCTATGGATTACAAAAGGCGATGAAGATTAGTAGCGCTCAGATAATCAAATTTTTTTTTTTCACCAAATGTTCGGCCGAACATATTTTGTTGTATAAAAAATTCCCGAACTTCAGTTCAATTTTGAAGCGCATTCTCGAGAGTGACATGGCGTGATTTGTTTAGTTTACCTAATAGTAGCTGTTGCTCGCGACTTCGTCCGCGCGGACTTCGTTTACTCCGCACAGCTCCTACCTCGTAGATGGTAGCGTGATATGTTGACCCGACCTGTCAGTAATATTCATGCAAAATTTCAAGTAAATCCATGCAGTACTTTTTGAGTTTACCCCGGACATACATACAGACAAACAGACAAAAATTCTAAAAACTATATTTTTGGCTTCGATATCGATTGTAGATCACGCCCCAAGTATTCTTTTAAAAAAATATTCAATGTACAGTTTTGACTTTCCTACAATTTTATTATATGTATAGATATTGTTAATGGTTTTCGCAACGCACGCAAAATAATGACTTATCCGCAAAATTATGATTTGATTTTTGTCAAATCCAAGGTGGGTTACATTGTTCCACTTTAGGTAGCGATCTCTTTTTTTTAATATAATGCGGCCTATGTTACGCGGAGACGATTTAATATCATTCTAAGGGTGAAAGAGTTTTGCAAATCGGTCCAGTAGTTTTTGAGTTTATTCTATACATATAAATATACAAATATTTCCTCTTTACAATATTAGTGTAGATTTCAGTCAAAATATTAGTTAGGTACGTTTTACTAGTGCCGAATGTCCGGCATTTAAACCGAATTTCGGTCGCATGTCGAAGTTCGGCTCAATCTGTCGAAATTTGCCGAATGTAAAAAGAATTTCAGCCCATTCCTAGCAAAATTAATCCCCAGTAAAAACAAAAAAAAAAGTTCGGAGAGTGACAAAAAAATCTTCGCGTTATGAAAAAAATCTTTTAAAATTGTTTTTTTTTAATACAGCATCTACCAATGCTAGGCCGTTCGTAAAAAGCGAACAATTAAAATTACGTCTCACTAACATCGTGGCTACTAGGTTGTAGATTTCCGCAACGTTATTTGGTACCACAGCCTTACCTATTCCTGTCGCAATAGTGTAAATGCTTGTTATTTTCTTGTTCCGGTTTTGAGGGTAAAGTAGCCGGTAGACTTATGCATGTGGCATTGCCATCCCACCACACGGATAACCAACGCACCATTAACATGTTTGGTGTCTATAGGCGATGGTTGTCTCTTTCCATCGGGAGACAGACCCATCTGCATGTTTGCAATCCTATGATATAAAGAAAGTAGTCAACGTGTTGATTGATAAAATCTACTAACATTCTGCATCGATCAAAAAAAGGTATGTTTAATCATTACGATAGACGTGAAATTTAGAAAACAAGAAACTCATATGAATGAGGAGGTAATGTAATTATAAATATTCCATAAATACCGATTGTTTATTACGAAGTCATGTAATCTGCATGATAATACCTAGCGATCCAAGTAATGTATTCGCATAATAGATCTTTAAAAGCATACTATTGAAAATTTTAATCAATTTTGAGGTAAACACACAAACTCCATTCAACAGTCAATGCCTGCATTTTCTTTTTTGTAAGTTGTTTCGGTTACGTCATCGTTAATTTGTTTAGGTATCACTTTTTAAAATATGCAATTCGTGCTTATCTTATAGGATTGTCTTCGATTCTCCTGTTATTTTATGACCAAATTCTTTATATGTTCTTAATTTTAAGAACAAAAAAACAAGGTAAAAATTTAACTAAACTATAAGACTGTTCAATAAAAAATCATAATTGTACCACATTAGATAAAAATACTAGCTGACCCGCGCAGCTTCGCCCGCGAGTATATTAATAAGTCGTCCAAACAGCTTTTAATAACAATTTCATCCCCTATTTCAGCTTTCCAGGGACTGATTTTTGAAAAAAAATAGCCTATGTTTGACCCCGGATCTTCAACCATATCCATGCCAAATTTCATGAAAATCGGTCCAGCGGTTTAGCCGTGAAAGCGTAACAGACAGACAGACAGACATTTATAATATTAGTATTATAAATGACATTCACATTTATAATATTAGTATGAATTGCTGAACCGCATCCTTTTATTAAGTCTGAAAAATATCTAGAGCCAAACTTATTTTTTTATATATATACACAAGTTAACTTATATTTATATTGTATTAAAAGCACTTGTACTGTTTTACTTGACTTTATATTTATTAAAACCAACCGGTTTCGCGTTTTAACGCATCATCAGGACAAAAGTTATTATTGTTTAATACAATTGACAATTTGACAATATATTGTTAATTGTCAAATTGTCAATTGTATTAAACAATAATAACTTTTGCCCTGATGATGCGTTAAAACGCGAAACCGGTTGGTTTTAATAAATATAAAGTCAAGTAAAACAGTACAAGTGCTTTTAATACAATATAAATATAAGTTAACATGGAGTTTTACCAAGTGCCGACGACATTCAGTGTTCAAAATACACAAGTTAAACTGGCATTAGACCTCGCCACAAGATAGCAACGCACCATTAACATCTTTGGTGTCTATAGGCGATAGTTGACTCTTTCCATCAGGAGACCCATCTGCTTGTTTGCTATCTTATGATATATAAAAAAAACTTATAAACTTCTGCTTAGGTTTCACAGATAAAAAAGCAATTTTAATATTTACACTCATAGCTGTCCCCAATCGACATTCAATACCTAACGGTATTGAAAGTAAATTATGCAACTAATATTAACATATTATTCATGTAAAAGTACATAGCTAATATTAACATTTTATTCATGTGAAAGTTTGTGAATATTTTTGTATACACAATTACGCCCCTACGGCTAACGAATTTGCATGAAATTTAATAAACATGTCTGTTATTGTAATATGTATAAAATTATTTAGAACACTACCTTTGCTATAGGAAAACTTAACATACTTATAACATACTAGCTAGCCGCGCAGCTTCGACCGCGTGTAAATGAACATAGCGACATAGTTTTTCATACAAACTGTCTTCCCCTACTTCAGCTCCTTAGGGTTTGATTTTCAACTATCTCCATGCTAAATTTTATTAAAATCGGTTCAGTGGTGTAGCCGTGAAAGTGTAACTGACATCTTTCACACTTCGAGTATTAAACCTACACTTTACTCAAAGCTTTCATATTTATAATATTAGTATCTATACATATAATAAAATCGTAGGAAAGTCAAAACTGTACATTGAATATTTTTTTTAAAATATTTGGGGCGTGATCTATAATCGATATCAAAGCCAAAAATATAGTTTTTAGAATTTTTGTCTGTTTGTCTGTACGTATGTCCGGGGTAAACTCAAAAAGTACTGCATGGATTTACTTCAAAGTTTGCATGAATATTACTAACAGGTCGGGTCAACATATAGGCTACATATTATCACGCTATCACCTACGGGGGAGGAGCAGTGCGGAGTAAACGAAGTCGCAGGCAACAGCTCAGCAGTAGAGATAAGCTTACTCATTGTACTTATGTTTATATTCTCTTATTAATGTTATTTCCTGTGTGAAATAAAGTGTTAAATAAATAAATAAAGAAAAAGATTAAATGCTGTTTACCAGAAAGATATTTACTGAAATAACACTAACAACAAGCTCTATAAGGCTGGGGTAAGATAATAAAATTAGCACGTGTAACTAACTTAATTATCAACAATAAATGATTACTCATTGCAATTATTGCAATGATTAAATCTCAGTGGTCTATCACATAGAAACTCGGTCAAAGAATGACATAGGATTCAATACTTATCGGAGGCGTGTATAACTTACAATATTATATATTTACTATGTACCAGAGTTATTACAAGTAATTCAAATATAGGTGTGTTACATGTCCGCTTATATGTGTGCGTAGCTTGCAATTATCATCCGGGTTCGGTTCCCGACAGGGACAAACATTTGTGTGATGAGCATAGAAGTTTGTATTTTTGAATTTGGATGTTTATTATGTACTAGCTGTTGTCAGCGACTTCGTCCGGGCGAACTTCGTTTACTCCGCACAGCTCCTCTCCCGTAGGTGATAGCATGATAATATGTAGCCTATATGTTGACCGGAACTGTTAGTAATATTCATGCAAAATTTGAAGTAAATCCATGTAGTACTTTTTGTAGTACAAACTTGCAGTACAGACAAACAGACAAAAATTCTAAAAACTATATTTTTGGCTTCGATATCGACTGTAGATCACGCCCCAAGTATTCTTTTAAAAAAATATTCAATGTACAGTTTTGACTTTCCTACGATTTTATTATATGTATAGATGTTACAGTATTTATATATGTGTTTCTAGAAAATCGGTGCGAAACCGAAAACCTGATTTTTGAATTTTTTTAATTTTCTTAGCGTTAGTTATGAAACTGTATTAGGTAAAAAAAATAAGCAAGCGCTGTTATCCCCACGGTCTCAATCTCCTCAGCCGGTAGATCGCAGTGACAGGCACTGAAGCAAACCGGAAATCCACTATGACAAGTATTGACACTATAGCGACAGGGAGCTCTTACCGGAATAAGTAGAACGCGACGA
Source organism: Apodemia mormo (assembly GCA_036924255.1). Taxonomy (NCBI): domain Eukaryota; kingdom Metazoa; phylum Arthropoda; class Insecta; order Lepidoptera; family Riodinidae; genus Apodemia; species Apodemia mormo. The sequence continues at coordinate 41,486,921 of JAUPFN010000002.1, forward strand.
TGTGATTGTAAATTTTTATTAAAGTGTGCAATTCCTATTTCAGCCATAATCGGCCCTTGGGTGCGAGATTTGGATGTGTCGTCAAAGAACAGTGAAACCAAAATAGAACTGAACACTAATTATGTGACAATTAAAGAAAATGGCTTGTTTTTGATATATGCACAAGTAAGTACATTAGATATTAACATGCTAGCTGACCCGGCAAACATTGTTTGCCATACAAATTACTTGTATTGAATATCTTGGTGGGGCACTTAAAAGTGGTGGGGGGAAGGATAATTGAGATAAAATCTATAATATATCTTTTAAGTTGGACCAAACAGTAGATATCTACAAAATGTACATTGAAATTGGTTCAGTAGTCTAGGAATCCATAGCGGACAAACAACGTGATACGTAATTTATCTAAGGTTTAAACCAGCGATCTCGCCTTCATAGTCTGACTAACTAATCTGCTATGTTACTGATATAACTTGATCCGCCCGCGCTGGTGGAAACTTGACCTTAATTCTATTAATTTTAAAGCACAAATAACTATTAGGCAGACAATGAATCAGTTTGATCATAAACTATGTCTGTCTTCGATGTAACATAACCAGATTCAAGATCGCGGCCTTAAAAGTGTCTAATGAAATAAGAGCACAAATAAATGTGTGATCTGATTTCGCCCAATTACAGCCGACGTGTGGACGCGTCACGTCATGAAAACGTCTTATGAGTAAAATGTGGCTAACAATTTTAAACGATAAATCTATGAATTTAAAGTTACATTTTCTAACGACGTAATTAAATTTAAAGAACTCTCGTCGGTAAATCGGAACAATCGTGGAAACTAAACCGTAACCGCAGGATACTGGAATTTAATAAAAGTCAATCTACATACAAATTATATTCTCTCTACCATCATAACTACTAGGTGGTAAAGTTCCGCAACGACTCGCCCGGGTATGGGTTTTTGGTACCACCGCCCTATCTATTCCACCCGCAATAGCGCCAATTCATTGTCGCGTTCCGGTTTGAAGAGTAAGGTAGCCGGTAGACTTATGCGTGTGGCATTGCCATCCATCCATCATAAAAAAACTTTGAGAACAGTCTAAAGACTGATCATAAACGAATAAGTGTGTATATCATAGAAAATTGTGTTTGTTCGTTCAATTTATCAACAAATCTGTAAATCTCTCTTATTCCAATTACTTAGATTTCTACTGAGTTAAAAGGACTTGAAGAAATTAACGAGTGATATTACATAAATCTCTAACTTTGCAAAATGCACAAAACTTTTTTACAAGTTCAGTAAACAGTAATGTTTTAGCCTGTGTTGGTCCAGACGCCCTTTGAAGAAAATACTGTCTGCCATTCTGCCAGCCACTTCGTAAAAGGCGAATGAGAGGCTCACCTTGTCATCGTGACTATTAAAAGTAGAGTTCGTCACGCCGGTTTGGTAACACCGCCTTATCTATTTCAACCGCAATAGCGAAAAGCGTCAATGCTTGTCAATGTCGCGTTTCGGTTTGGAGGGTAATGTAGCCGCTAAATAAACGCATCTGGCATTACCGTCCCACAACAAGAGTAGCAACGAATCATTTACATCTTTGTTGTTAAGTTTAAATTTGTGTTTTAGTTATTCATAGAAATTTTATGAAATTTAGTATACATTCGATCTCTCCCGTGTTGGCCCAGGCTCGTTTGAAGAATACACCAACTGCCAACCAGGCAAGTCGTAAAAGGCGACAGATTAGCTATTACGTGCCACTACCATCGTGACTACCAAGTGGTAGAGTTCCGCAAGGTCTTGCCCAGATATTTGGTACCACCGCCTTACCTATTACTGCCGCAATAGCGTCAATTTTGTCGATTTATGCATTGAATTTAACTTGTGTGTTGTTGTTTATAGGATGTGGTTGTCTCTTTCCATCAGGAAGCCATCTGCTTGTTTGCTATCTATGATAAAAAACCCTGTATAAACAATGCTCAACACCAAATCACGTACTTCCCCTTCATAACGTCTAACAATTATGATTGTTTAATACCTCGAAACCTGACACAGCTCATGCTTGTATTTCGTCTATCAAATTTTATCACTCATGTGGCGCGAGAATTGCTGGCAGTTACGAGTGTTGTTTACTGCTAGATGTTTCCGGTGTGAATTTGTTACGCATTCCTTTCTCAACTTCCACATAATTATAGTCTAGCATGGACTCGAGTTGTTTTCTATATCATAAGAGAGCAAACAAGCAGATGGTTCTCCTGATAGAAAAAACATCGCCTATAGACACCAAAGATGTTAACGGTGCGTTATTATTCTTGTGACGAGGTCTTAATGCCAAAAATGCGTAAGTTTAACGGCTATCTTACCCTCCAAACCGGAACACGACAGTGACAAGCACTGACGCTATTGTGGCAGGAATAGGTAAGGTGGTGGTACCGATCCCGGTAGAGATAATGCAGAACTACCACCTAGTAGTCACGATGGTAGTGACTCGCATAGCCTCTTACAAACTGCCTGACAGAACGGCAAGTGGTTTATTCTTCAAAGAGAACCCGCATCAACAAGCATTATTCAATGGAAAATGTGCTTTTACTGGACTTAAATAAAACCAAAAACATTCTGATCTATACCGAGATCATGAGGTTTCCGGGTTGGATGCCTAAATTAGCAAATATTTATATTTTTTGGGGTTGTCTTCTAAAATCCAAATTACAATAGCAGTTTGAATTCTAGTGGTTGTATGTTTAACACATTTGTGCCTTGAATGGACAAGGTAAAGCTGTCGGTTAAGGTTATCACAAGAAACAACAATATTCGTTATCAGGACGATAAAATGCGGCGATAGGTATCATCACTAATCTCTCAAACCGAAAAAACCGTCGAATCGTGGTGAACTGGAGAAGGGGTGATAGAGTCCAGTAAAGCTCTCCCCGTGTTGGTTCCGAGCTTCTTTGAAGAATAGACCAACTGCCGTTCTGCCAAGCAGGTCGTAAAAGGCGACCTATTGGCTATGCGAGTCACTACCATCGTGGCTACTAGGTGGTAGAGTTCTGCATTGTCTGGCCCGGGTCTGGTACCACCGCCTTGCCTATTCCTGCTGCAATAGCGTCAGTGCTTGCCGCTGTCGTGTTCCGGTTTGGAGGGTAAGGTAGCCGGTAAACTTATGCATGTGGCATTAGACCTCGCCACAAGATAGCAACGCGCCATTAACACCTTTGGTGTCTATAGGCGATGGTTGAATCTTTCCATCAGGAGACCCATCTGCTTGTTTGCTATCTTATGACATAAAAAAAGCTTCATCCGCGTTTCCCGTTTAGTACCACTGCCTTAACCTTTCCTAGCGTAACAGCGACAATGGTCGCAATGGTCTCTAGGTGATGGGTTTCGGTTTCCATCAGGGGAACAATATATTTATTTGTTGTCCTATGATAAAAAATATAGTGACCAGCAAGCAATTGGCGACGTTTTTGATGATTTTTCCTTACGTTTAAAAGTCATCGCTAATCGCGGGCGGATCGCAATACGCCTGCCGAACTGCTACGGGCATTTTTATTTTCAGGGATAAACCCGAAACCTTAGTACTCGGGACCTCATCTGAGCTGAATATTAACTAATTTAAATTACTTAATTCTTAGACGTATATTAAGTTCGACCATAATTAGACTTTTTTGTCATTAACAAACTAGCAGATGGCTCCCCTGATGGAAACAGAAACGTGCGTTGCTATCCGTGTGGCGGGATGGTAATGCCACATACCGGCTACCGGGTAGTCTACCGGCTACCTTACCCTCCAAACCGGAATACGACAATGACGAGTATAAACGCTATCGCGGCAGGAATAGGCACGACGGTGGTACCAAATACCCGGGCGAGACGTTGCGGAACTCTACCACCTAGTAGTCACGATGGTAGTGACACGTATAGCCAATCGGTCGCCTTTTACGACCTGCCTGCCAGAACGGCAGTTGGTCTATTCTTCAAAGCCCAGTCCAACACAGGAAAGATCGAATTTATACCAAATGTCATAAATTTGGTATGAATAACTAAAATACAAATTTAAACTCATAAAAATAAATATACTTTAGCTGAAGTACAGCAAAATTTGATACCGGTTTTAGTGTTTAATGATTATATTTTTAAAATAGCATCATTGTTATAGGTTATTTACCTTACTCACGCTCCAAATTGCTACTACGTGTGGGCGAGGCAGCAATCCCAAGAGCCCCGGTTGCTGTCAGCTTGTTGTACCGGTGACGACTCTAGCTCGCGACCCCTGGACAAGTCGCAAATGTCTTGTTCAGTAAACACTGTGGCCCGGTTATACAAAGGTGACACCTTCCATATCGCTTTAAGGGAACAAAACAGGACAGTGTGGCTTCGACCGGGGTACTCGTACTTTGGTTTCGTTAAACTTAGTTCCTAAATGGCTGTGATAGTTTTTATGTATTTTATATGACGGAAGTTGGCTCGCATACAATGAAAATTGCATGGTATTCACACAGCTAATTATATAATAATTTAAACAACTCTGCCTTTACTCTAGGGACAAGTGCTTGAGTGTTCGAAAAAGAATAATAAAAATAACATAAAGATTTGAGTACAATTATTTGAAACTGAATTGGTATACATCAAAGAATTTAAAATTGTATGGTTATAGAGCTCATGTAGCCCAAAGCTCTTTTGTCTGAATTATGTTTACAAAAAGACCATGTACCTTATGTGCCCTATACTCCTATACTATGCACCTTCTAAGAGCTCTGTATTTAGAGACTGAGTTTAACTTGTGTATTGTTTTTTCTTAAATATTGAAATCGATATACAGGACTCCTCAACATAACTAAATTTTCAGTTCAAACCTCAATTTTTTCATATATGTAGTTCAGAAAGAATGTGGTATAATCAAAAATAAGAGATGTTTAAAAACACAGAATGTTTTTGGTGACATAAAAATCTTTTCAAATTTCCTTTTGTTTCTAATATTTCAACATTCAAGTGTACAGTGCCGAATAACATGTTTTCTTTGTTAAGTGTATGTGGAGCCAGATTGAATAATAAACCTTACTGCCATGACATTAAAATGTCGTTTTGAAGTGAATTGTGACTCGCGATGCTATTGTTTGCATTGGACGATGCTTTGTTTAAGTGACTGAAGTGTGCCATATTTAAATAATGGATAATAATTACACAAACATCACACATTCTCATAAATTTAGTCCAAGAGGCAATTATTTAATGGTAACTTCAATATAATTGTAAATATAATTTATGAAATAGCAACTCGTTTTGGTTAGTACACATTAAAACGTCCTTAACAAATTATTGTTAATTACTTAACTACATAGTTAGATATGTACACATAATAATAATGTAGAATAAACAAATTCTGCAAGCTATAATAAATATAAGAAAACTTATACTAGAATTTTTTTATAAGTGACAATATTTTTAGTATGAAAAAAAAAATTCTTTACACATCTTTTGAAAAACTTATTTAGAATATCTTTATGCTAATGTTTTTTTTTTTTATAAAACTCAATTTGTTATTGATGATATTGATATATATTTAGGGTAGTAACAAAATTACCTTTAAAAAAACTGAGAATTGTTATTATTGAAATACTAAAAAAAATATTAAACATTACATTTAAATACTTTTATGTATATAACTAACACTTTGAATTTTGAATTTTTTATTTGAATATAATAAATATAGTTCAAATAATGCTGCAACCTCTTGGACTACACGGAGTAGAATAATTTATTGTTATAAAAATAGAAAGGTGCTTACATTATGTGCTTCCAAAATGGTTGAGTGTTGAAAACTCTATCATATAATTATTATAAGTATAGTGGATCTCTGGTTAAATGAACCCACGATTTTGCCAAATTTTTGAACTTGTTTATTTCTCAATTTTTAAATGTATACTATTTGAAATATCTTGTATTGGTAATTATTTAATGTAATTATTATATTGTCATTTCAAAGCTAACTTTGTAATTTTTAACTTTATGCTCAATTTGGCATTTTTTATTTAATATGTGACTTGGCTCAATTCGGCATTTAAATAATAATTGTATAACTTGTTGGAATATTTTATGAACATAACATAAAAGATTCACACTTTTCAAGTGAAATCTTGCCAGGTACGAAAAAAAACACATTATACTATATGACCAAATGGGGTTCAGTTTCTGACCCAGGAAACAACTAGTCAAAGGGTTTAGTGGTTGCTTATAATATGTAATGTATTTCTTTTTTCTGTACATTGCAAGACCAGGCTTTCAATCCTACTTAGTGATGTGATGACTTAAAATTTTAAAAATTGATACTATTCGACATATTTTTTTTTAAAACTAGCCAAACGTGTTACTTGAAATAGTTCTATCTTTAAAATAAAAATATGAAAAAGTACTTTATGTACCCAATTATGTGAGACGGTCATATACATAGGTTTTATACTACTAAACAACCAAGCTTTTGCCGTGATTAGCCAACTGTGCTGGGTGTTAACAAGTTATTTTTTTTATTTCAAGACTATGTAGGTATAGCATGCGATTGCCTTGTTTGGATTAATGTTATCCCAGATTTTGTTTTTGGATTATTTTTATTAATTTTTTTTAAAGTTCATATAATTTCCGTGAATTTTAACCATAGCGCTTTGTAATTTGTATGTAAAAATGTATAGTAAATATAAGACGTTGCGTTTGTAGTTATGGTATATTTAATTTTAAATTAAGTGGGACGGTGCTGATTATTTGCCTATAATAATTTTCTATGTTTTTGATATTAGTTTAAGCTTTCATTTGTTTGTTAATTTTGATGAATTCCTCATTTGATTCGAGTAAAATGGTTGATCTTTTTATAAGGTATAGGTTACTAAGACCAGGGCTTGGAATCGGTTTGAGATGAGAGCGCTTCATAAACCTAAATCACCGGTTTAAGCCAAAACCATGGAATTGTATGTTACGCACCAGGCAAATTAGTAGTGGCGAACATCAAAAACTTCTTATAAAAACCTCTATAAACCTGTTTATTGATTCAAACCCATTATAATTTTGCTCCATAAGAAAACCGGTACTTTTGAGGTTCAGGTAGAGCCCAACCTTCACAAAACGCTCTTTATGTACTTGCGCTGATTTAGGTTTGGAGATTACCCGGTTAGCAAGCCCTGACTGAGACGATAGGTAACTCATTTCATTTGAAAATGCAATTGGGTTCCAAAATGGGAATATTTAACTAGAATCTGGGGTCAAATTAACAATTGATGGACAAAAGGCTGTGAAGAACCCATACTAAGAAAACTGGGTAAGAAATGGATTTTCTAATCTAGGACTGTATGTAGTTTAAATTTGGCCCTGTTAAAGTAATTTAAAAATTTCGTTATTATTGTATTTGACTCTTTAATTCTTAGTTGTTAATGTGATAATATGTATCCACTGTCTTGAAATTAATGTACATTTACGTAATTAAAAACTGTGATTAAGATATTGTTACTTAAGTTTGTGTTAAGTACTCATGGTTATTTGAAAATATTGAGTGTATTTGATTTTAGTTACATAGTTGTAAACATTTGTAACTATGTTGTACAGAATATTATGTATTTGGTGTCCCGTCCGTTAATAAAAGGTGCCTTAAACTTAATGTTATTTTTATTAACCTTCTACACAAATAGCTATAAAATGTGCTTTTTAGTGGTACTAGTGTCAAAATAAATAAAATGATGTCATCTAAATGGTCTTGGGCAGGTGTCGTCAAACTTTTTTGTAATTACTTACTTTTCAAAATTTTTTTTGGCCATCGAAGTTTAAAGGATTTTCTTATCCAAATATTTCATGAAATAATGACTCACAATTTACTAAAATCATCTCGAAGTTGACCATTTTTGGTCTAGCTTCCGGCTTCGGTGTAGACGCTAAAGTATCAGACGCATATTCGAATCTCGGGTCCAACAAAAGTGGATTTCTTTAATATCTATTCTTTTTCGCCGTGTTGGTCCCGGCCTCCTGTGTAGAATAGGCCAACTGCCGTTCTGCCAGGCAGGTCGTAAAAGGCGACCGATTGGCTATCGAGTCACTACCATCGTGGCTACTAGGTGGTAGAGTTCTGCATTGTCTCGCCCGGGTCTGGTACCACCGCCTTACCTATTCCTGCCGCAATAGCGTCAGTACTTGTTGCTGTCGTGTTCCGGTTTGGAGGGTAAGGTAGCCGGTAAACTTATGCATGTGGCATTATACCTCGCCACAAGATAGCAACGCACCATTAACATCTTTGGTGTCTATAGGCGATGGTTGACTCTTTCCATCAGGAGACCCATCTGCTTGTTTGATATCTTATGACATAAAAATATATATATATATATATATATATATATATATATATATATATATATATATATATATATATATATTTTATATTTACATTATTTTGACTGCCCTGTTTGGTGCTTTACCACAAGTGCATTTTTGTAATAAGCATAGATGTTTGTATTTTATAATGTTATTGTTGACTAAAAGTCATAATACAAACAAATATTATGCTTTCCTTGGGGTTAGAAAGCGGTTCTTAACCGTTAATCCTCGGAATAGGTTCCCTCCCTGAATTGTATATTTATAGCTATAGAACAACCGTTTATTCATTTACTGTATGAATATACTGCAGGAGTAATAGTGTTCTGTGATATACTGACTCCAAATAGGTAATCCATGGCAAGACAGATATGTCATAAATGACGTGTTGCCATCCGTATATCATTCGATAGCAAACTTATAGATGGCTCCCTTGATGGAAAGAGACAACTACCCTCTATACACACCAAAGATGTTAATGATGCATTGCATTGTTGTTGGTGGCGGAGTCTTAAAGCCGTATGCAAATCTTTATCGGCTACCTTAACCTTTAACCGGAACACGACAGTGCCAAGAACTGACACTATCGCGGCAGAAATAAGTAAGGCGGTGGTACCAGAACCAGGCGAGACAATGCAGAATTTTAACACCTAATAGTCACGAAGTAGTGACTCGTATACGCAATCGTTCGTTTCTTACGAACTGGCCGCACTTGCGTCTATTGTCCCAAAGGTATTAGCGCGCTAAGGCACACGCAGTCCGCAATGTATGCGATAATAGCCGCCCCCCAATTCACGTAATTGAGTCAATGCGCTTAGGGCTTTCACACATATAAACACGGTAAAACGTCAAGACGTGCTACGACGCGCCATAATATGTAAGAAAATGTGTACGTGTTTTAAATGCTTCGACTCGATTGCCACTTGATTACGCGAATTAGGCCCCTGGTCACATCTGCATTTATTATATCATTGCACGAAGCTATGTGACGATAGACACCAGTGCGGCCAAGGCATTATACTAAAGTTGAATATCTGAACTGTAGGCACCAGCACACGCCGATTAATTGGCTTAACAGCCTTTATACATGCTATTTTGTTTATAAAAAAAGGGATGGCCAATTGTTTAATTTGCGTGCTCTAGACACTTTTTGCCTCTCACTACTTTGTAGATCTAATTACTGGTGGGGCTGTGCATGAACGATTAAGACTAAGGCACCTTAAAGAAAAAGTTTTCTCATTCTTAAAATACTGACAACGCAACCATAACTCCTCTGGTATTGGAAATGCTCCTGGGCGGTAGACGGTAGCAGCTACCGACGACACTTACCTACCTACCATTAGATGAGCCTGCTCCTCGTTTACTCCCACATCTATAAAAATACACTCAATGTCATTTGTGTCTACAGGCAATGTTTATCTCTTTTCATTAGGAGAATCTCCCGCTTACTTGTCACGATATAAAAATTATATTTAATCCGTTCATAGGTACAATATAAAGTATGAATTGTAGTAATTAAGTGCAAATACTGACATGCTCCTTTCACAGTATAAATTAGGTAAATAACTTGATCTAACCTTGGGGTAGGTACTTAATCAAAATGTTTGCTTTTGATACGGGTGTTAGTCAAGTTGACTAACTGAGAAATGTTGACTAATCAACATTTCAAAAACAAAGAAATGCATAGGTATATGCTGATATATATTTAATAAGCATTCAGTCTCGTACAAAAATACAAACATTTGTGCTCATCACACCAACATTAATCTTTATCTGGAATCAAACTCCCTATCGCTTGCGTAGTAAGAGACGAACCACTCAAACAATTGTGATTGCGTCAGTTGTCACCTCTTCCTGACTGAATGGTAATAAGTAAACAAGCATTAGGTATTTATTTAGATAAGAACCAGTGAGGCCGTAATGACTTCAGTATTAAAGATTAAACGAGTAAAAAATAAAAACTAAATACAAGGCAGCATGGCCTTCAGCCTTAGCGTGTCCCTTTTGGGTCAAAACAAAACATATCTGTCAGTGTCTTGACATGATATATTATAGTCAATGTTGCTAAAAAATTTTTATAAATCTACTGCAATGAGAATAAAAACTACTAGTTTCTGTAGCTATCGTTTTTTTTTTGTTAACTTAATGTTAACTTACTTGTAAATCTCGACGTTTGGGCCAAATTATATTGACCATGATTACGAGCGAACTAGCTAGTTTCCTTTGTCGTTTAAATCGGGATGGATTTTTATCTACATGTTTTTTCGTTGTGAGCATTCTTTAGCATGCTTGTTGAGTCTATCTGCAACAGGACGATTTGTTTGACTGGCATAAGCACTACCATAGCTACAGTCTACGCGATACTAGGGCTATATTTTTTATTTAAAACCCAATATAGTTTTCTTAAACAAACAGCTGCGTTAAGTCACAATGGGATTCTTGGCAATATTATGTAACTAGCTGTTCCCAAAAACAAAAAAATCTGTGAACCAGTGGTCCTTGCGGTCCATTTCTGTAACTTAGTTGCTTAATTACTTCGATACGTTAAGATATTTTAAGTTCAAGGCAGTCAAAAAGAAACCTAAGGTCTCTGAGCTTGAAAGTATTAGCTACATCAATTTTGAACGAGATGATCAAATGTGATCCTAAAACCTTTTTTAAAAATGATTAAAAGTCATTTCTAAACCGTTGAAACCATTCAAACAGACAAAAGATTGTTTAAAATTAATATGACACAACACCAATGAAGTATATAACATACCGAATTGATTCCACAAAATTGCCTCCAGAATCGCATGATTGTAGATTAAAAGGTATTAAGATAAAGACATTTTGAATTCTAACGCAACACATAACATTTTACTTCCTTATTTTGAATTGCTACTTTAGAAAAAGTGATAACTCAAAAAAGATTCCGATCCCCTAAGAGGACCCCTCTAGAGGAGAGCAGCTGCCGTGCCCCCACCTCCCCCATGGCGACGCCTTTAATGAAAATCTATATCTATATTAATATTATAAATGCGAAAGTTTGGATGTTTGGATGGATGTTTGTTACTCAATCACGCAAAAGCTACTGGACAAATTTGAATGAAACTTGGCACACAGGTAGAAGATAACCTGGAATAGCACATAGGCTACTTTTTATCCCGGAAAAGTAGGCTGATCCCGCGGGATTCACCAAAAACTTTTATAATGCAGCGGGCTGCACGCTGCAGCTAGTTAATAATAAGCAAGAAAATTTAAAAAAGCAATACTTCAAAGCTATCCAATGGTAATAAAATTAATTCCATTTATTTTTATAGCATTGCATAGTAAACTACTCGAATTCAAACAAAAAAGGTGCACTATAATAATATAGTTTAAAACATATTCCTTCCTGTAATCATATATAATAAAACACATTGTAATTTGACTAGCTTTTTAGCAGAGAGATTCAATTTGCTCTCTAATGCCTATGAGCGATAGACATCATACGAGGTGAAATTACGCAAATACATAATTTACAAAATTGTGTTCATACTGTCTCGCATTTACTTATGTACTCGAATTAGGTCTCGCAAGTAAGAAAATGTGGTTTTGAAGACTATTCGTATTCTTTGCTAAATGTAGGTATTACGTAGTTATTCTGTATTTTTTACGCATAGTATTACAGTCACACGTTTGCGTGACTAATATTTACTTGTTAATTAATGCCTTACAATACCGAGCCATACTATTCATACTGTCGCAGACTATTTGACCGCTAAAGATCGGTTGGTCTGTGCCTAAGATCGTAACCAGGCACCTTAAAATCGACCATATTATATACATTTATTACACACATATCTTCACGCCAAAATTTACCAAAAAATATTAATCTACTTAAAGTCTGGCTACACTGTTGCATTTGAAAATTGATTATTGAAACAGTGCTACCAACTTAGGAGTTTTCCCCCTAATTCAGGGGAGGGGGGAATTCTTGAAAGGGGAGATTTTTAGAGGCGGGATTTATTTAGGGGTTTTTAGAGGCATCACTTATCAGTGGAAGGTTAAAATATAAGCAACAAAAGGAGCTAGCCGCTAACTAATTTTACTGATCTCCAAAGAAACTTTTTATTCTTCTGTTAAGAATATCCACGACAAAGTCCCTTGGGAAAACCGTATAAAGGAGATTGTTTCACAGTTTTACTGTGTATAGAAAACGAACAGTGATAGATGGCCAAACTACGGCGTGTAGCACAAAAGCGGAAAATGGAAGTTCACCAGAATACTCCCAATTATATACTTACCGGTAGAATGCGCATAAAGAACCAATGTCACTGAGAAAACTGAGCGGCTCTAAACTGTTGGTGAGTATGGGATAGTCGATGATTAAATGAATGGGCCTCCACGTAATTTTGTCAAATTTGAGTGTTTGATATTGAGGGGTTCCCATTCAAATATTTAAACCAGATTCCATTTAGGGCCGAACTTGTACTTTATAAAAATTGCTTGATATATATGCGATAGGCGGGGTAATCCCTCTCCCTCCCCCCCCCCCCCCCCGTGACCAAGAGTAAAGTTGCTTGCAAAGAGAGATGTCAATAAATCAGTCCTTTTCCCTATATATGTGATTATAAACAATAAATAATAAAGCAAATTATCGCTGGACATGGCGCAAGGCATCATGATGATAAGATTCACATTTAACGTTGAATTCAATTCTTGAATAAAATTTATACTTTCAGAAAATATGTTAAAAACAGCTGAAGGATGCATATTACAAAGGAAAAGCGCCTAACACTAGCGCCTCCGCTGAATTCACTGATGACGATGGCGGTTTATATAACATTGCATAACTATTTAATTTCGTAAAATAGTTATTTATTATTATGATATACCAATAAAAAGTATTTGTAAACTTAAATAAACTATTCTAGGTATACTAAAAAAATACTTAAGAGGTTTTTAGGCGGATTTTATAAGGAACTTGGGGGGAAAATTCTACAGGGGTTGGCAACACTGATTGAAATACTAATAACTACTAAGAAAAAAAATTAAGAATTGTGCAAAAACTGCAAAATATTTGTTTATTATTTCTTGATTTTTACAAATAATTATATTTTATTAAAGTAATTTGAGTAAGAAATAATAATGATTTCGAGGTTTGTGTGACAAGTATAAGTAAACCATTATATTTTTATTTAAAATAATGTCTAATATAAGCAATTTTATAGGTTAAGAATAAAACCAAATGTTAAATATTTTGTTCGCTGCATGTCTGAAAAACCACCAGAAAATGATGTTATTTCGCCTGAAAAAGCATCGGACATTAAAAAAGACGATAAATCATTTAAGGAAAACACGGAAAAAATTCAAAACCTTCTGAAAAGTATGATGGCTAAGCCAATAATAACAGAGACTGAATATAGAGAAAAGTTTACAACAGCACCGGAAAGGCCAAGGAGACCTAAATCAGATGAAATCGAAGTAAAAACTGAAAAAATAGGTAATTTAATAGTTTTAATGTATTTAGGTAAACAAGTAAACAGAACTGTTGTTAAGTGCTACCGATTCTAACATTGAAATTTTTAAGTCTTAGTAATATTATTTGAAAAGCACCATCGGGAAATATGGTTTTTCTGACTTATTCATGGGATAATTATGTTGTTTCTAAAAATTCAAAATGTAGTTTACGCATAAGGAATTTAGACACAAAAATTGAAGTTTTTTTTCAATAAATGTATATACATACAGGACTTGCTCATTTAAAGACATTAGACAATATATGTGTAGTCCAATTAATTCTCAAATGTTTTTATTTTACGTTACCATATATAGAAACTTATACAGTTCAAATCTGTTATAACAACATTAAAGCGATTACTAATATTTATTTGTAAAAACCAATAGTCATAACAACCGGTGATGTTTTCCGATATCTTAAGTCCTATTTTTGAAGTTATACTTCACTTCACTTGGCACGTTAGGGAAAAATAATGTGAGTAAATTTTTATGCTGTGCGCACACTGTCATGTAAAACAGACAACAAAAATGAAAATTCAAGCTAGACAGCATTTAAATTTTCAAAAAAATTACTACATTAAACACATTATAATTTATAATAAAACATTCCTTCGTTGTATTAAATACATAAATATAACTTCTTACGTGTGTACACACACAATATTTTTTAATTTAAGGTTTCACAAATAACTCCTCAACATGTTTTGGTGCATCTTATATACAGATAAGTAACAAACTAGCTAAAGAGATATGATTATAAAGAAGAGGGCTTTGAATTTTGACTCTACTGCATACGTGTGAATTGTTTCTGAGAATTACAAAAGACCCTATACTCTACACTTGATTGTTTAGTTTGCTATTTTAATAGCCATTGACTATTATAGTTGATATCCATTCAAATTCTTTACAATACAGTTTAGTTGCTCCTAACAGATCTAAGTTTCCAAAATATAAGTAAATTTTGTTTAATGAGGTATGTCATAATAAGCAATATTGTAAACAACATTGTTTATGATGAGCCAGTCATATAGCATTCAGCCAGGATTTTTTTCTTGGGTTGATATAACTGGTATGTTGTTCTAAACAATGTTGTTATAAGAGATTTTGATGTATTTGCTTTATTTTCTTTAATAAATAGGTATATGATACTAATAGCCTTAGCAGATAGCATAGATGCTAAAAATTACTGCTTTTGTTGTTTTTCAGTCTTCTTTATGTTTTACTGTCTACTGTAGGAGTAGTTAAGGAATAAAAATGATTTAAAAAATTAAACTGACTTCAAAATCTGTCAACTATACCCATATTTTAAAAACTACTGAATGGATTTTGATGAAACCTGGGTCATTCCCTAAGTTGGAATATATTTAAATCAAAAAAGATTTTTAGTTTCTGATAAGTTCATGGACAAACACAAACATACATACACTTATGAAATTTAGCACACTTGCTTGGAAGCCAAAATAGATCACCATACTCGATTGGATTATATAACATGGTATTTATTATCATCTTTGTGCTTATCTATATATTTATATATTTTTTTTCATTATATATTATATATTTTAGGTATTATACATTTTAATTATCAGCTTGCATCCTAATTTTTTTGCTATTACTTGCGGTTGGCTGGTTGAGAATGCCAATGGGCATTAAGTCATCCATTGTACTGTAATTGTGCATTAATTAATAAATAATACTCAAATATTATACAATTGCAACAATATCACATACAAACTGATAACCTCCTTTTTTGAGGTTGTTTAAAACATAAGCAGGTCTCACATTATGAATCCTTATTTTGTTATAATTTAAATGATTTATATTTATAACTAGAGCTATAGGAATTAAAGCTTTACCATCTAGTAAAATAGTATATTTTTTGGATAACGGGTTTGTAGTAGCCACCCGTTCCCATATAAATTAAGGTTTATGTGACACAACTTACATTACATTTATTGAAACTACTACCATTGACTTTACATAGGTACTAAAAAAGAGTGGATTGTGAATATGAATTACCCATTCTCATCGCCCGGGCATCCTCATGTATTGACAGTAATTGAAGTTCCAATACAATATTAAATAGAAGAAGCTCATTGAAAATTCTAATTTGAGAAAATAATATAATAAGGAAATAGATTACAGATGTAGATTGCAGTCAAAATTGTAATCAATTCTACATTAATATTTAAATTATATATCTTAGAACCCATAAAATTTTAAACCGCATGATCATGTTATAACTTTGCATTGCACTGTGCAATCCAAAACTTAATGCTATTCTAAGGTCTACCAGCCACACACCCAACAAATAGTAGTGCTTTGAAAATAATGACAGGGCTTTCATGGGGGCATTCAGGGGGTGGCAAATCTTTACCACCATCAGTAGTATCTTGGATCCTCTTTTTTAACTGCTTTTTAGCTGAGCTTCCTCACCCATAAGCCAAAGGCGGATCCAGGGGGGGGTGCATGAATCCCATGACCATGATGGGTCTGGGTATGGATTTATTAGGATTAGATAAGAATTAGAGCCTATCATGACTGAACCTCAAATATGTGACCCCCCGTGAACCAAAGACTGGATCGGCCCTTGTATATGTGACCCCCCTGAAACGCCTGGCTGGCTAGATCCGCCTTGCCTTGTGTCAACCATAGTAGAAAACATTGGATAGATATAGTATTAAGGTACAATTCAGAATAAGAGTTTGAATTTGGGTAGGCAGTAATTTTCTTATTAAAACTTAACAATGTTAAGAAAGAATACAAGCACCTTCCCTTTGGATAATAACAAGCTTTTTTTTATTTCCACATACCATTGGAAATTATTTTTATATCTTATACACTAACCATATTTCATGGATCCCTTTTTGGGTGAAGGTCTCCTCCAAATCCTTCCATTTGGATAATACATCTTTTGTTGGTTGACATGCCTTGAGAAGGATACACCATCAATCATCTTGATAGGCAGCTCATAAGAGTAGAGTGAAGGCTATTTAGCCCTAACAACCATTAATGATGAATTAATACTCTTCAATGTGCACCAATAATTAATAAAAAAATAACGGTATTTAACTTACAATTATTATGATAGGGGTACACAAAGGCGGTCTTATCACTAAAGAGAAATCTCTGCCAAACAGCCTGTAAGTAGAGGAAATGTTATAGTAAAATTTAACCCAATTTGAGATTTTTCGAAGATGGAAAAGGTAGGCTTCTCGTCAAAACGAGGCTGTTCACAAAAATTCAGCTTGCTTTTTTTAAAAAATAAAAATGGTTTTGGGACCACGGTCTATTATTATTTTTCAGAGGAAAGCATTACTAAAGCAGCTAGTGAAGTAGCTAAGGCCATAGGTCAAGATGTAAGTAAAACTGAAGCTGAGCTGTTGTCTAAGGTGCTAGGAAAGATAAACCAGACATCCACAAGCTTAAGGTAAAATGTGTTAAGATAATAATTAAAATATAATAAACAAAAAATTTGTCCCTGTGTTGGGCCGGGCTCCTTTGAAGAATAGGCCAACTGCTATTCTGCCTGACAGGTCGTAAAAAGCGACCGATTGGCTATGAGAGTCACTACCATCGTGGCTATTAGGTGGTAGAGTTGTGCATTGTCTCATCTGGGTCTGGTACCACCGCCTTACCTATTCCTGCCGCAATAGTGTCAGTGCTTGTCATGTCATGTTCCGGTTTGGAGGGTAAGGTAGCTGGTATACTTATGCAAGTGGCATTAGACCTTGCCACAAAATATCAACGCACCATTAACATCTTTGGTGCCTATAGGCGATGGCTGACTTTCCATCAGGAGACCTATCTGCTTGTTTGCTATCTTATGGTATAAAAAAAACAATCAAAATGTCAAAAATGTGATAAAATTTTAAATGCAACAAATTGCAACAATCAACGTTCCATTTCCTGTATCTCAGGAATTTTGCGTCAGATCTTCACCAAATTTAAAGAGAACAACATGGGAAGTATTGCCCCCAAACAAAAGAATAATTCAAAATTAGTTAAAAAATAAATGACCGAGTTTCAAGGTAACAAATATAAAAAATATACAGTGGAATTGATAACCTCCTCCTCCTTTTAGAAGTTGGTTGAAAATGTAATATGTAAATATGATAAAACAATATTTTTATAAACAAATATCATGCCAGTTTCCTCGAGGGATAGGCCTAGCAAACCAAACATACAAAGATGCTTCTTCTGTTTTATCATCATACACTAGTTTGTTGGCTGGCCGCCTATTTAGTAGCGGTGATTACTATGGCCTCATTTTCACATTTTAAAAATGTTGTGTGTTACTTGCAATAACCATGGGACCAACATTACATGATTTTTGTGTTTTCCATCATATGATGGTGTTTAGACTTTACAAACAGACTAGATAAAACAAAGCTAAACCGGCAATATAACCCAGAACCTTATGATCTGGGCCAAATATGTTAACCACTAGACCATGAAGGTTTTGAACTAAATATATAAGTTACTTAACTATTAAGTGTAGACTGCCTTACTCATGGAACATAGAACAAGGGAAGTGAAGAGTGGGCGTGCCGCGTGCGTCACTATTATGCGCTTTTACTCTAAATTGTTTTGATACTTACCATAATTGTAGTGGTACTTAGCATATCATTAGGAGATAGTCGTCGTGCGAAAATCTATTATACACTGAATTATGCCGTATTGTGCCATCCTTGAATGCAGAAATGATAGTAGAATACAGATGATTAAGAATGGAGATATTTCATATCATCCGAAAGTACAATTTTCATTTTATTTTAATTAAATTCCTGATTTAATATAATCTCTAATGATATAATAGAAAGTCAAGCTAAAATCAGCCGTACACCTTACATATAAAGTTCATTTTAGGTTGACCTAATTTTTCTAGAAAGATATACGTAATGACAGTCATTACGTATATCGTTCTAGAAAGTTCTCTACTCAAATATGATCAACTGAAAACTACGGAAAAATCAATGCTGCCATCTATTGTAGAATAGCGAAACTATTACGATCTTAAGTTTCACTATTGTACAAATAGATGAGTCTATTTTGAATAAACTACAAAAGGACGTAAATACTCTTTTTTTTTTTGTAGCAAAATAAATTTATTGTAACGCAGTTTGGTATATTTTTAAATGTTCTGTTTGTGTGTTTCGGATTATTGTTGTTTAAAATGAAAACGACCAATGAAACAATGTTTGCATTAGTAGTTTATATGCAATAATGCTTATTTTATGTGTGAGTATGGCGATCACGGTCCTGATACAAATGTTTGTACTTGCCAATTCCCTTGTTCTATGTTCCATGGCCTTACTGGTCTATTAAGGTTAAGTATCTTAAATGTGAACAATAATTGCCAACTTTTCCAAAAAAAAAAAATTAGCCCATAATCTGTCTCTATATGAAAAACAATGTAGAGCATGAAAAGGTATTATAAGTAAATAAAAAAGCCTTAGTTTCTTTTAGGATCCATAATCTATCTTTTAGTTGTCTGTCGTGTTATAAATACTATTTCAACTACACCACACCTTGGTTCTCCATTTGTTTAAATTACAGCACAATATGTATTGTGACCCCTTAAGTTTTTTGTGAATATGTCCAGAAAAACACCTCAAAAGAGTGAATATCAACAGAGAAAGAATAAAGGGTTATTACCCATCTCGCCATCGAACCGTCACCACTCGTCACCGCACGTCAATAAGTATAGAAAAAAACTACACACACTACCATGCACTTTACAATTATCAATCGACGAAAAATGGAGGAGGTTCTCAATTCAACATGTATCTATCTAATACCTTTAAACGAGCTATTCTTTTATATATATATAAACCCTGTTGGATAATTAAGGCTGTTATTTGGTACCATAATATGGTTACATATGTGTAATTATTTTATGGATATTAATTTAGTTTTCTCAATAAAAAAAAATGTAATCTTAAATGGTATTTTCATACATTAAGTACAACACCTACAAATAAGTAAATTCTACTATATACATACTATCTACGATATAGCGGCCAAGGCGATCTCTATTTCTAATAAACGTTCATATTAATAACAGTGTAATAACAGTACTAATACTACAATGTTATACATTCCAGTGATTTAATTGTTGGCATGAAAGTAGACAGATCTAAAGACAGCGATGAACCGGCCAAGCCACCGACTCGCGGGCAGCAGGTGAAGCGGCTGGTGGATCAATCCAAGCAACAAATGCAGAGGACAAGATACAGTGAACGGAAACAAAGACCACTGAGTGAACGCGATATAAGACAAAAGAGGTGAATATTTATTAATAATAATAAATAAATATCACTGGACAAGTTATATGAATTGGACATAGTTACATGAAAAGGTCCAATCCACACAAAATCACTTTAGAAATATTGAAGTTTGAAGTTGGATATTTTTTATTTTTTAACGTGCTATACATGGGGACTAGTTCTGACGTTGAATAAAGTAATAGAGAGCTATTTTTGCTCAAATGTCTTTTACTGGCCGATAGCTGTATTGATGTTTAACATCAATTTGGTGTGCTTAACTCATTTTTACCATATTATGGATTGGATCCTTTTCGTTTAACTACGTCCAATTGATCTAACTCCAAAGTAAGCAAATATGGGTATTAGTTAATGATGTTAATACATACAATATTTATTATTAATAATAAATCATACCTACGCTCACTGGTCATGTTTCAATATTTTTTCTGCTAAAAATTCACTGACGCGTGTCTCAAGCGGGTGGCACTTGTACTTGCAATATTTCCAATATTCCGAGTTATCGTGACCGTGAGAGATGTCTATGTGTGCGTTGCTCGAGCGCCTTTGTATGTAGATTAACTTATGTAGGTACCTATTTGTTTTGTGCTAATACATAAAAGTACATATATAAACACTTTTATATATACTTAGAAAAAACACCCAAACCCAGAAATACAAACCTTTTTGCTTATCACACAAATATTTGTCCCTGTCGGGAATCGAACCCGAGCCCTACCGATCCGTGATTAGGTTCGCTGACCACGGGGCTGTCGTCGTCGTGTTTATATATAGAGAAATTATCCCATTTTGTTTTTACAGTGTACCACAGGCAACTACTGTTAACATATTCAGTGGTGAGCCCCTTGGCATATTCAAACCTGCACAACCAAACTACGGCACCAAGCTAGATGTTTGGGAAAAGCTGAGCCAAAGGGAACTCACCCTCGCTACCTCACAGCCACCATCCAACTACTTTGAGAAGATGATCCACTGGACCGAGCAGGGCAAAGTGTGGAAATTTCCTATTGACAATGAACAAGGTATGCCCAAGTTACAACTATTGTATTTATTAACATGAGAAGAGTGTAAAAAATTCACAATGTCAGTCAAAGCCTCTTATTGAAGAATAGACTAGAGATGCCATGAATATTCGGTTACTATTCGACGTTCTGCCGAATATTGTGAAATATTCGACTGAACAGCTAAACATAAGTAAAATTCGCACATATTTTAAGGCGGTTAACACCTCCGTTTTTTATGAGCACGTATATCTCTTACTCTATTTTTATCGACATTTCAATTTTTGAAAAAATCCCCAAAAATCAGTTTCAAAATCGTGACCTTATCTCTGATATCTCGATCGAATACAGTGTCGCCTTATTTAAAACCCACAGTAACGAGCCTTATTGTTACTGCGACAAGAAGAGGTAAAGCGATGACACTAAACCCAAACGAGATATTGTAGAACCCTACCACTTAGCAGTCACGATGATGGTGACATTTTTTACCAAGTGTAAGTAAGTTTACAGATGGTCTAGTCTTCAAAAGGGGGCCTGGCCGAACACTGGACCTACTTATAAAATGGCTCATTTGTAAGAACAGCCTTTTAAGAAAACGCCAAAATCTCATACAAGATCCATGAAATTAAGAGTTTACCTCAATAATGAATTAAGTAATTGCAGTTGAGTGAATGATTAAATAAATCGAATAATTATTAGAATTAACTAAAAAATCCTCAAATGGTTAAAACATTTTAGGTATGGAAGAAGAACAAAATGTGCATTTCTCCGAACACATTTTCTTAGACATGCACTTAGAAGGCTGGTGTCCCACCAAAGGCCCGATTCGGCACTTTATGGAGTTGGTGTGTGTTGGTCTCTCCAAAAATCCCTTCTACACGGTGCAAGAGAAGAAAGACCACATTATGTGGTATAAGGAGTACTTCGAAGCGAAAAAAGATCTTTTAACAGAAATTGGAGCGTGGGAGACTCAACCGTCTAAGGAAGCAAAGGTCTAGAATGAAGAAATATTTATGTAGATAATTAAAAACTTATTGTAGATAAAATATGGTGGTTTTATTTTTGAGAGTCTTCTTCTTCTTTTGAGTTTGGCTAACAGTCGCTTTACGCAACATTCTGCCAGTGTCATGTTTAATTGCCATATAACAAAAAACGCGCGAAAAGAGTAAAATTAATAATTTTGGTAGTGTTTAAAGGCGTCACTAATATGTGAGTGGTTACGCAAAAAGGGACCTGAAGGGATTGGAAACGGTTTTTTTTTTTTGATAAATTCTGATTCTATGGTCATTCATCTTTGTTTTGTTCTAATCAAAATAATTTTAGGTGCCGTAGTTTTTTTTTAATGATTTTTTATGTAAGCCGAGGCAGTTTTGAAAATATTACACCTTATACACAGCGCACACTAGTTTCTTTTTCTAGCGCGCACATAAAGACAAGTAAAAGACGAATAAATAAGTCACCAATAATACAGCTATCGCAAACACGTGCTATTTCTCACTGACGAAGTCGCTCACTAACGACACTAACATAAAACACCCCGCGCCTCTCTCATTTCGACTCAACATTTTAAACGTGATTTACTCGAAATCAATTATTTTCCCTTGAGGTCCCTTTTTGCGTAACCACTCACATATATAGGTAGTAATACAATGAGAAGTACAGAAAAAAAATATATAATAAAATACATCACATAAAATAAAAAATAAAATAGAAACTTAAACATTTGTTAGTAGGTAATAAATTAATGGTTATTGATATGGCTAAAACTTGGTATTATTTTTATTAATAAACTTTAGGATTAAAAACAATATAAGTGGTTTTCCAATTAAGGACAACAGATAATTAATATTTACAGGTAGGGGAATTTGATTATATTATGTAAGTTGAGGATACAGAGGAAAGGAGTTATTTAATGGACAGTTAAAGAAAATGTGGTTCAGGTCACCTTCTTCTATACCACATTCGCATAAAGACGAATCTCTTATTCTTAGTTTATTAAGGAATACAGGCGTACAGCAATGGCCAAGGCGAATTCTACAAAGAGTGGAAACAAGCTTTTTGGGAACAAGTTTATGTTTACAAAACCAAGGCTTGACAGGAATATCTGGTTGGATTGAAGCATAAAATATTCCTTTACGTTGGCGAGTGATCGCCCATTGACTCTGCCAGTTTAGATAAGCCTCCTTTTTTGGTATGTTTGCAACATCTTAACATTGATAATAGAAGTGTTTTCTGTCTGCTTGGCTCTTTGTATCAGATTTTGCTAAAGAATCGGCACACTCGTTGCCTTTTATTCCTACATGTCCCGGAATCCAAACAAGAGTGAAATTCATATTTTTTTGTTGACATTTAAGTAAAATTTCCTTAATATCTTGATTGAACTATGCAATTTATCATGAAATGGGTTTGATAGAAGAGAATCTAAACAACTCTTGGAATCTGAGAAAATAACTGAGTTTTCAATGTTATGACTCATGATGAAAATGCACGCTTCTAGGATAGCAGTGCACTCGCCAGTGAATACAGAAGATTTAGTGGGGCATTGTAAAGTCAAGGCTAATTTGGAATTCTGGTAATACACGTAGATTCCTGTTAATCCATTTTCTGTCATTTTAGAAGCATCGGTAAAAAAAGGTGGCAAGATGGCCACCGAGCTTGGACTATTTCGAGGAATAACACATTGGCACATTCAGAGTCCTTCGGTATGCCTATATTTAATATTATGTTAGGGACTATTATTTAATGAGTAGGAAAATAGAGGCAGTTTATTACGTCTAATAATTCGGGCTTCCATTTCCAGGAATTTTCGAAAACTATGGATAAGCTGAGGGCGGTTTTTATTGCGCCAATAATTACCAGATCGGCACAAAATTTCTAACGTTTTAAGTTTCCAAAATAGGGGATGGTTCTTACGGATACTAATTTTAGCTAGAAAACGATCCGCTAAATATTGACGGCGAATAGGGAGGGGTAGTTCCCCACATTCTACTTGGAGACCATTAATCAGGGTAGATTTAATCACTCCTATTATAATACGTAAAGCTTTCGCTTGAATAGTGTTAAGTTTATTAAGAGCAGCTTTGGTGCAAGGTTCTAGTAAGAAGGAACCGTAATCTAGATGACTCCTAATTAACGCTTTATAAAGCAGCTTTTGTGAAAAAGGATGGGCTCCCCAAGAAACGCCTGAAAGAACACGGATTATATTAATATTTCGGTCACATTTATGAATCGAATTATTTAAATGAGGTATACCAGTAAGTTTAGAGCCTAGGAATACTCCTAGGAATTTTACATGATTTTTAACTAAAATAGCTTCTCCATCTATTTCTACATCAATGACCGGTATACGTTTTTTTCCTAGAAAAGACTACTACACTACTTTTAGCAGCAGATAAGGTTAAGCCGTTGTAGTGCAGCCACGATGTCAACGAGTCTAAGGTGACCTAGGTGGTGAAGAGGAAGATCCTGACTAATATACGGAAGTTCTTCAATATTCGGCACGTAGGGGGGGCTACCTTATAAAAGAAGTTCACAGCTATATCACGTGGAATTGGAGGACGATTTTGAAACGAACAACCGCGCCTAAATCTATTTACTTGTTGCCAGATTAAGCTAGGGCTGGTAAATGGGGAAATTGACGAACAAAAGCTATGCCAACTCGATCGTTTTTTCTTTTTAAATAAGCGTTTAGAAATTGCCATAACTTTCCGGAAATTCAAAAAATTTTCTAGTGACATGCAATTATTATATTTCTTTTCCGCCGCTTTTCGAGCCTTGATCATTTCCGTACATTCTTTATCCCACCAAGGTGGGGATGATTGCTTCCTTTTGACTGCATTCTTTAAGGGAATACTGGAATCGGCACTTTCTTTGATAATATCGGTAAATGATGAATAGCAGTATTGTAAGTTCTCGTAATTTACTTCTGGTAAAGTACTTAATTTTTCATTTATACTGTCTTTATATTTTTTCCAATCCGCGGAAGAAAGTCTATATATTAGGAGAGGAATAGGATCACGTTGAGGCATACATTTAGTTGGATATGTAATGCATATCGGGTAGTGATCACTCCCAAAAGAAAAATCCAGCAGTTTCCATTGGAATAAGGAAGCTAACTCAACAGAAGCAAGAGACAAATTTACACAGCTCTTTCTTTGACTGGGAGGAGATAGGCAAGTTGGGGAGCCATCATTTAAAATACAAATATTTAGATCATCTAGTATTTCGGTCAGGATAGCGCCATACTTTTACTTTTACTTTATGTCATAAGATAGCAAACAAGCAGATGGGTCTCCTGATGGAAAGAGTCAACCATCGCCTATAGACACCAAAGATGTTAATGGTGCGTTGCTATCTTGTGGCGAGGTATAATGCCACATGCATAAGTTTACCGGCTACCTTACCCTCCAAACCGGAACACGACAGCGACAAGCACTGACGCTATTGCGGCGGCCATCTGTCACTTTCATCAGATATCACTCCTAGGATTAAGAACGGCGGAGGGATGGCGATAAAAATATTTCTTAAGGAATTTATTGATGATGGGTTAGGATGGGGGACGTATATGATGCATATGATGTTTATACCTTCCATTTTTATTCCAACGATATTCATGTCTTCTCTATTATAGAGGAGTATCGAGAGGGGAGATGAAGAACATTTATTGTCAACTAATATTAATGCTCCTCCGTGGCCATCAGCTCTATCATCGCGATAAGAGGAGAAGCCGTTGACAAAGAAACGTTGCTGAGGTTTTAACCAGGATTCTGTTATTGTCAAGAGAGAGGGGTGAAATTTATTAATTAAGTGTAAGATATCTGGTTTTTTATTTGGAATGCTTCTAGCATTCCATTGAAGGATCGTTAATGGGACCGCCATTATTGAGATTTTTAAGAGCGAATAATCCAGAGGCAACGTGGTCAGGAAGGGTGAAATTATTGTTAATTATTAAGTCTAAAAGTAGACTTAAAATCAGTTCTATTGTGTTGGTGGTCTGTTTTCTTGTAGAATTTTCAGATGGATTCTGCAAAGCACAACCATCTGCCGGATTTTCAATTTGATATTCGTTAATTATTAAGTTATGAGCAGTTCGGTCATATCCAGGAGGAGGAGAGGGGCGGGCCCTGGGTTTTTGTGTCACTGTTTTTTATAAGATGTATTAGAAGAAGAGATGCGGGGGGGAGTAAGAGGGGATTTTGCTGATTGAGGCGACTGGAGACGTGGTGATTGAGTCACATCTGAGAAAGATTTATAGGATGGAGGGATGTGTCTGGAAGCTTCTGGATATGAGATATTACGGTCAGCCATTATATGTTTAATTTCAGTTTGTCTAACATATTCGGGACAATTTTTACTGGTGGCATAATGATTTCCTGAACAAAATAAACATACTGCTTCAGCTAACTCGGTAGAGCAGGTTTCGCTGCAATGATTTTGACTGCATTTATAGCATCTAGATTTGGAACGACATTGAGTTTTGGTGTGCCCAGACCGACAGCAGGTAAAGCATTGTATGGTTGGGAACCTATATATCTCCACTTTTAAGTATGAGTAACAACAGTACACGTGGTCGGGGAGAGTCTGTCCGTCAAATGTAAGGGCAACTAATTGGGTTGGATGCCATTCTGGGGAGCCGTTTACGATAACTTTTTTGTTTATTCTACGAACTTTTATAATTTTTCCACGTCCAGATGGCACCTGAATGGTTTCCATTACTGTCTCTGGGGACCAGTCTGAAGGAATTTCGCGAACTAGGCCTATGCGGGATATGTTATATGTCGGAATAGATGCTATGAATCCATATTGAGAGAGAAGACCCTTGTGGAAAAATTTCTCGGATAAAAGTAGGTAAATAACTTACAAAGTGAAAGTAACAGTTTATGAATGTTTATTTTTATTTAAAAAGTCTTACAAAGTCGGAAAAACTCTGAATTTGATATAAAAATTCGGAGTAATTCCAAAATTTCGGACTCTTCCAGAAGAGTTATTCAGTGTTAATAAATCTTTCTGCCGTGCAACGTTTATGGGTACTAAAAGAAATATATTAAAAGTTATTAATACTACGAAAGTGTAATAAAGGGGAAAAAAATATAACTAATACTTCCCCGGTTTTCCGTTTAAGAATTTGAAACTTTCTTCTTTGTTTAAAAAAAGGTTACCGTTACTGTCGATCAATATTATAAACTTTGTTTCTTCAATTTTTGATAATTATTATTAAAATCTATTATATCACAACGTTATTTGCCAATTTTTATTTTATTGTACTTTTATTACATAAATATATTTATAAATTAAGTAAAAATTAAAACAGCTGATCTAATTAGCTTTTGACAGGTTGAGTCAGTGTTGCCAGAGAAAAAGTCAATCTTTCGTCCTTAAGAGCATGTGTCAGAGGCCTAGTAGCATATCAAAGCAGTCAAGAATAACGACGTTAATAAGTCGGCGATTGCTAAACATCTACAGCTGTAGTCGGGCCGTAATCACTGGATGGAATTTCATAGGCCACGCGTATTTTCGACAGAACGCCATATTACATTCCACGGCTAGTGAAAGAAGCCATTGAAATCAAAAAACATCCAAATTTCAACCGGGAAGACGCACGTAGTACGTCCTTGATAAGTTTTCTTGGCACGTATTGATTTTTGAAAAGCTGTATATTTTGGAAACGATGATCGATTTGATCTTTCAAATGGCATTCAACTCAATTTAAATATTGCTTTAGCTAAAAAATCGGTAAGTTCAAAAATTTCGAAGCAATGTCAAAAAAACATTTTCGTCTATGATAGATCCCAAACAAATTTACCGATTTTTATCCAATTAACGGTACTTGGCGCAGTTTTTAAAGGAGAAACGATGATAAGATTTTGAAGTCAATCGGTATATTAGCCTGAAAGTTATTTCCAAAATATTAAGTAACTTTGCTAAAGAAAACGTAATATTAATATTTGAAAAGTTGTAACCTTTGAAAATAAGGTTCGGTTTTGATTTTTAAAAGGGCATTCGACGTAATTTTTATAGTATTAAAATATCGTAGAATACCAAAAAATAATTGGTTGAAATATTTCGAAGTTATGTCGAAAAAACACTTTTTTCAAAATTTTCGTCAACGATTACTTCCAAACGAATAAACTGATTTTGAGGCAATTTATGCATTAGATGTATTTTTTTGAGGAATAGTTTTTGTACACAATCGGTACATTAATCTGGAAGTTATTAAAAAAAAAAATTGTTTCGTCACAATTTGTTTAGGGTATTTTCAAAATTTCTCAAAATCTCTTAGGCCCATTTGGTACAAAATTTCAGGAAGTATAAGTTGAGCGGAATCCAATCGAATGCCACCAACCGCGTTTCAATCGGTCCAGGCGTTCAAAACTTATGAGTTGTTGACACACACACACACTCACACACACACACATACATACAGACATACTGACGTCATCGCGAAAATAGTCGAAAATGGTTCCTAAGCCCACAAAACGCGGACATATGGTGAAAACTCCATTTCCATCCAAACGAGTAATTCATGTATTATTGAATTGTTTCTCCAAAACAGCTCTATTGGTTTTAATGAAATATTGTAATTAGATAGTCTTTTACTAAGGTAATTGACCGTACTATGAAAAATTATCTATACATACAATAAAATCGTAGGAAAGTCAAAACTGTACTGAATTTTTTTTAAAAGAATACTTGGGGGTGACCTATCGATATCGAAGCCAAAAATATAGTTTTTAGAATTTATGTCTGTCTGTTTGTCTGTATGTATGTCCGGGGTAAACTCAAAAAGTACTACATGGATTTATTTCAAATTTTGCATGACTATTACTAACAGGTCGGGTCAACATATAGGCTACATATTATCAAGCTGTCACCTACGGGGGAGGTGCTGTGCGGAGTAAACGAAGTCCGCGCGGACGAAGTCTTGGGCAACAGCCAGTATAATTATGGCGAGCGAAGCGAGCCCTACACTAGGCGACTTTCTATGCATTTTGTGGTACATTTTCCTGAAAAAGTATCCCACTTTAAGGTTTGGGCTTTGACGTGGTGGTTTAAATTCATGTCTAGATATATTATCTACCATTATATTTTTATGTCTAGATATATTATAAATACCAGAATATATATAATAAACACCTAAACCCAGAAATACAAACATTTACGCTCATCACACAAATGCTTGTCCCCGTCGGGGATCGAACCCGAGCCCCGTTGATTGCGTAGTCAGGGTCGCTAACCACTCGACCAACGGGAGGGTCAAATAACGAGTAAAAATGCTACAAAGCTACACTAGGCGACGATCTGTGCCCTTTAGTGGTACATTTTACTAAAAAAATATCGCACTTTTAGGTTTAAGCTTTGGCGTGGTAGTTTTATTTTGTTTAATTCATTTTCATTCACTCCAGTTTAATACAATATTAATCTATTAAAACACTTGTACTTTTTAACTTCCCACTACGTATGTAGATAGGAAGGTTACTGATTTTGCTCCGATTTTCAAAAATGGAGTTTTCACCATATGTCCGCGTTTTGTGGGCTTAGGAACCATTTTCGACTATTTTCACGATGACGTCAGTATGTCTGTATGTATGTGTGTGTGTGTGAGTGTGTGTGTGTGTCAACAACTCATAAGTTTTGAACGCCTGGACCGATTGAAACGCGGTTGGTGGCATTCGATTGGATTCCGCTCAACTTATACTTCCTGAAATTTTGTACCAAATGGGCCTAAGAGATTTTGAGAAATTTTGAAAATACCCTAAACAAATTGTGACGAAACAATTTTTTTTTTAATAACTTCCAGATTAATGTACCGATTGAGTACAAAAACTATTCCTCAAAAAAATACATCTAATGCATAAATTGCCTCAAAATCAGTTTATTCGTTTGGAAGTAATCGTTGACGAAAATTTTGAAAAAAGTGTTTTTTCGACATAACTTCGAAATATTTCAACCAATTATTTTTTGGTATTCTACGATATTTTAATACTATAAAAATTACGTCGAATGCCCTTTTAAAAATCAAAACCGAACCTTATTTTCAAAGGTTACAACTTTTCAAATATTAAAATTACGTTTTCTTTAGCAAAGTTACTTAATATTTTGGAAATAACTTTCAGGCTAATATACCGATTGACTTCAAAATCTTATCATCGTTTCTCCTTTAAAAACTGCGCCAAGTACCGTTAATTGGATAAAAATCGGTAAATTTGTTTGGGATCTATCATAGACGAAAATGTTTTTTTGACATTGCTTCGAAATTTTTGAACCTACCGATTTTTTAGCTAAAGCAATATTTAAATTGAGTTGAATGCCATTTGAAAGATCAAATCGATCATCGTTTCCAAAATATACAGCTTTTCAAAAATCAATACGTGCCAAGAAAACTTATCAAGGACGTACTACGTGCGTCTTTCCGGTTGAAATTTGGATGTTTTTTGATTTCAATGGCTTCTTTCACTAGCCGTGGAATGTAATATGGCGTTCTGTCGAAAATACGCGTGGCCTATGAAATTCCATCCAGTGATTACGGCCCGACTACAGCTGTAGATGTTTAGCAATCGCCGACTTATTAACGTCGTTATTCTTGACTGCTTTGATATGCTACTAGGCCTCTGACACATGCTCTTAAGGACGAAAGATTGACTTTTTCTCTGGCAACACTGACTCAACCTGTCAAAAGCTAATTAGATCAGCTGTTTTAATTTTTACTTAATTTATAAATATATTTATGTAATAAAAGTACAATAAAATAAAAATTGGCAAATAACGTTGTGATATAATAGATTTTAATAATAATTATCAAAAATTGAAGAAACAAAGTTTATAATATTGATCGACAGTAACGGTAACCTTTTTTTAAACAAAGAAGAAAGTTTCAAATTCTTAAACGGAAAACCGGGGAAGTATTAGTTATATTTTTTTCCCCTTTATTACACTTTCGTAGTATTAATAACTTTTAATATATTTCTTTTAGTACCCATAAACGTTGCACGGCAGAAAGATTTATTAACACTGAATAACTCTTCTGGAAGAGTCCGAAATTTTGGAATTACTCCGAATTTTTATATCAAATTCAGAGTTTTTTTTTTGTAAGACTTTTTTCGACTTTTTAAATAAAAATAAACATTCATAAACTGTTACTTTCACTTTGTAAGTTATTTACCTACTTTTATCCGAGAAATTTTTCCACAAGGGGAGGATTTAAAATAAAATGATTGGCATCTTGGTGAGTTTTAAACTCAA
The DNA here is from genome assembly GCA_036924255.1 of Apodemia mormo. Taxonomy (NCBI): domain Eukaryota; kingdom Metazoa; phylum Arthropoda; class Insecta; order Lepidoptera; family Riodinidae; genus Apodemia; species Apodemia mormo. Next base: position 41,518,267 of record JAUPFN010000002.1, read on the forward strand.
CCGAGACTTTATTGCGACCGACTCGTTTTATTCCATTGGGCAGTATGTTAGGTACTTTTGAATCATATAGAAATTGACCAAACTTAAGAAATGATTCTAAAGTGGCTGTTATGACGGGGGAATATTCAAATAGGTCTAGAGAATTGTTTTTATCGGGAGGCTCTGGAGGGCTCTCGTTGCCCTCCATAGCCAAATTAGAGATTTAATATAAGTAATATAATACACTTACCAATAAGAATTTTAATACACAAATACAATATAAATATTAAAACAAAAAAAACAAAACCAAAATATGTAAATTTACGACTGTATAAGTATTAAAAGTAATTCAGTTTACCGGACGCGAGGTAACCTATTCTCTGACACTTGACAGAATCAGCTTTTGAGAGTCATCTAGGTCAGTTTAAATTTTTGTCATTTTTCTACTCAGAAAAAAAAACGCTGATTCTGTAATTATACTTCATAAATATTGTGAACTGAAGATTTCGCTACGCTAGAAAATGACCTTTCACTCTCAATTGAAGACTAAAGCTCGTTTAAAAAACGAAACCTAATAATTTAGATTTAAGGCAACCAAGTTAAGGAAAAATTTACCACATTTAATAGATACGTATATACTATTTCCAATTTATCTTTGTGTGATAAAATACCGTTGATTGTAGTAATATTTGAAGTAATCTAGCATTTGAAGACTGATGTTGTAGCTGTTTTTGGAATTAAGACTAGATACAAGCACTACATTTGTGAATTTGTTTCTTTAGTGATATGTATACTATTTTCATTTCCTTTATTTACAAGATAAAATTAAAAATTTCAAAAAACCCCCGACTCATCTTCAGACCGCCATTCTGCTACATATGCATCATTTTAAGAGCAAAATGTGAAAGGGCCTCATGATCTACGATTCAATGGGTTTGAGTTGTATTATTGCAAAACTCCCATGGCCTCCAGTTCCACTATGTAGCCCTGTAAATTATTTTGATTTATAGTGTATGTAAAAATATAATAAATGAGACCAAACTCAATGGGCTTATTTTGTTTAGTGCAGGAGTTCCATGGCCACTTTCTAGTTCCATTATCAAACCCTGCAAATTTCCTAACAACAGTGGCCAACTATATCAGCTCAATCGCCGATGACCACCTTTCAGTTCCATCATTATTATATCTTAGAAAACATCCGGCACCTCAGTGTTTCCCAAGATAAACCAAATTAGCCCACATTTGGTGGGTTTATCTAGATTAGCTTAGAAATTCTCAAGGACTTCTACCTGATTTACTATTAGACACTGGAAACATCCTGCTTCAAATACTTTAGAATAAATTTACTCCATTTTATTCCAAAGTTCCCATGACCTCCATCAACAGTTCTTTAATAAAAAATCGCCTAGCACCAGGATGTTTATTAAAAGAGAACAAAGGATCCCAAACTCGATAGGTTTATCTTGTTTACTTTAGAAGTTTCCATGACTACCTTCCGATTCTATCATCAGATACTGATGGAAATCGTCCAGCACCAAATTATTTGCCAAAACAAAGCGTATGAGTCCCCCTTGATGGGTTAACCTGGTTTAGCTGAGGAGTTCTTTGGCACATCTTCCAGCTCTATCCCCAGGTACTGGAAGCCATTCTGCTCCAAAGTCCTTATAATAACAAATTAAACGACACTAAAGTCGATGGTATTTCTCTATTTTATCCCAAAGTTCCCCTAACATACACCCAGCTCTATCATGAGACTCTGGAAATCTAGCACTTGAGTGTTTGTCCAAACAGAACAAATGAGTCCAAATTCGATTAGGTTATCTTATTTAGTTTAGGAGTTCTCGTGGTTACTTTCTAGTTCCATCATCAGATCCTGAAAATCATTCAGCATTAAGCTGTTTGCCAATACAAGACAATTAAATGCTAATTCAAGCACATTACCTCGTTTAGTTTAGGAGTTTATTGTAGTTGCATTTTGAAGCTGCATTCTTGGAGTTCCAATGTCACTTTTTCGGCTCAATCTTCAGTGCCTCATCATCATGAGAAAGAATCTACTATAACAAATGAAATGACTCCAAACTCCACTATATTAGAAATTTCTATCTGTGGGTTACAACGACACACTTACAGCTCCATCTTCAGATCTTCGACGTTATATATAATGGAAAGTACACGTCATCAAAAACCATCGGGTCCGAACTGGACCATCTTATCTCTTTCTACATTCTACGCTTGAGTTTCGGTAGCATTTTTTCAGCTCCATCTTCAGATCCTCGTCAACATGAGCACTAATCAAACTTAGTACTTTTAGCAACAAAACCAATGATTACAAACCAGATTACATTGTAAAACTTTGCGTCAGAGAGTACCAGTCCCTACGTCCAGGCTAAATCATGAGCTTTTTTGAATGGTACCATAGTATTGCTTTGTCACTGAGCTTTCACAGGTCTGCCAAGTTTTTGAATAAACGACATCAGAAAAAATTGTTAAAAAGTAGCTTGCAATATTTGGAAAATCTCTTATTTACATACGACAATTTCCAGTTAAATAGATGCTGATTATCTTCGAATGAGGATCTCAAAGTATCACGTCAAGGCTACCATGTAATTGCAATATCAATAAAATAAGAGAATACAAAATTTAGTATTGATAAAGCCATTACAATTTGTTTAATTCCTTTCATCAATTAGAAAAGAGCTGGTGATCTTGAAACGGCTGAACATATTCTATTGAATCATAGCTAAGAGCCATCTCGCAAAACAGGGCTTTCAATTAAAAAAAGCGCAACCAAATCGGACCATCCGCCTGGGCGCTACGGTGCCACGGACAGACACAGATACACACCTGAAACTTATAACATCCCTCGTTTTGCGTCGGGGGTTAAAAAAGGAATTTTATGTCTATGGTCGAATTTGGCTAATAAATAAAATCATTAACATGTTTGGAAACTCCATTTGATGGTTGTCTCTTCTAGAAGAGTCAACTATTTGCTTGCTTTTTTATTATACACCAAAACCAAGTTTAAAGGCACTAAAATTTCTCATACATATTACTTAACACATACATAAATTATTATCATCATTCCGTCCAAACTTCATGCAAACTAAGGTTCATATAATAATTAGGGGTCCCACAGGGCTCCATTCATGGTCCGTTCTTGTTTTTCATATACATAAATGACTTGCTTTACTGTCTAGGGGAGATGCATGGAATCGTACTGTTTGCGGATGACACTTCACTTTTATTCAAAGTGGAAAGACGAGTACGTAAGTATGACGAAGTGAATAATGCGATTTCAAAAGTTGTACACTGGTTTAGTACAATCTTTTATTGAATTGTAACGAAACCAAGTGTATTACATTTGGATAGAAATGAATTGAATCAATTCCACTGTGTATAACTCTATACTCTATATATATTAAAAAAATACAATAGGGACCGTACGTCAATAATTTAGCAAATAGACTTATAGACCGAGGTCCCACGAACACACTTTTTTGATTAATAACAAGCCGAATTTTTGTGAACAGCTTTGTTTTGAAGAGACAATCATCTTTCCAATCTTTGAAATTTCGAATCGGGTAACTAACAAATATAGATAAAAAAGTATAGAGTGTCGGACTAAGAAAAGTTTCCACTTTACATGTAGGACAAAGTTACCCTTGAATTACAATATCAATTTAAAAATCTCATATTTCAGTCACTTTAGAGTGGAGGACTCGTCAGAAAAACCGTCGAAATTCAGCAGGACAAAAGTTTTACCATGATTTCCATCGATTAAAGTCAAAAAATAATTATTTTTATTAATAAATATTTTTCCTACACCGAATCAACAATATTTTTATTGTAATATTCCAATATATATTTAAAAATGTATGTTTGTAAAATATTTCTTATCTCATCTAAAAAAATGACGATGTGCACTCACTAAATGCAAGGATTAATGCATGCATCTCGTTTCCATTGAATAAGTTACTCTTACAAGGCGGTCCATAGACCTACAATAATATTGCGCAATATTACATTTATTATTGACCGTTTAGGGTTTATATTGAAGATTGCACAAAGATTGAACGAAAGTTTGAGCAGGTTTAATTTTTATTGCGCAATATTTTTTCTTGCATGTGTAGGCTTAATATTGCACAATATTTTTCACTTTAGAGTTTGGAGCGGTCGCGTTCTGTCAGTCACAGTGTTTAATTTGCGGTCGTGTCGTAAATTTAAGCAAAATGGCGAGCAAGAATGCTATAAAAGATAAAGAACGGGAGTTTTTACTTAAGTGTATAAAATTGTATAAAGATTTATTTAATAAAATCACCAGCGTGGTTGCCGCCAAAACTTTGTTGCTCGCGCGAAAATATTGATCAGACTGGTTTGTCAATTTTATTGAGTGAATTTATTGAACGTTTAGAATCAAAGGGATATTCAATATTATTGCACAATAAAAGTATTTCGTAATATTATTGTAGGTCTATGGGGCACCTAAGAGCGCAATGTACACGTTTTCACTATAAACTTCCTGATGCTAGAGATCTACCTATAAACAAATTTAAAAATGCGTTAAAACAAAACTGTGTAAAAAATATTGTAAAATCTGATTATTTAGGAGACTAAAAAAAATAATTGCTCCTTACACCAACCAATTTTATATTTTTTTTTGTAGTATGAAATAATTATTGTAATATTGTAACGCATTTATTATACAAAAAAAATAGACAACGCCGCCGAGTTTCTTTCGCCGAATCTTTTCATTGTACTATGGCCGCGTTCCAATCCATAGTAATTTTTAAACTGTCGACTCGTTAAAAGTGCCTGTGTTCGTTTATTTCAATAATACATATTTTGTTTTGGATTTTTGATTTTGAATATTGCAAGCAATTAGGTTCTTGTCAATAAGTTACAGAAATAAAATACTATTTAATCATATTACTTCTCTTTATTGCACCTATGGATGTACACTTACTAATTTTCGTTGTTCATGTCACCTTTAAAATGTAATTACAAAAATTTATGAGATATAATCTAACCTCACACATATTAGTTACTTGACAAAATTGGGAGAGCATTTCATAATACCTACGAAAATAACATTGGTTCGTTTTATGGAAGGCATTAAAAAATCTTAACCATATATATAGTATATACTACGGAAGTCGCCACATTCGCTTGTAAATACCACTTCAAATAGAAAGCGGGCCAGATACTATCATTATTATTGTTTTCAAGCACGTATATTGCCATTAATAAAATTACAATTAAGTATGTAGAGGAATAAACAAGGACAGCAAAAAATATATTGTCCAACTTGTTCCAAATAATAACTAGAAATCAGTCATTCGTCAATGTTCATCTAGTGATCAGCAAGAGTGGACAGTTTCGGAAGTCATTTTAAAAATCTGTTTTACAAAAGATGTGAAAATTATTTAAGTATCTATGATAAACATATCTTTTATATCAATTGCGTTACATTTAAAAAATACGAGCTAGTCGTACTACGATAGCGGATACCGCTCATAAATGAATTGGCTTTAAAGCAAAGCGAACATAGCGACAGAGACAGAAGGAATGGATAAATTGACAGACCTGTGAAAAAAAAAAATTGACAAATCCGTATTAACTAATATTTTTAATCATAACCTTACGCTGAAAACTATGGTTATCCGTTTTACGAAAAAATATAAAAATGATATTACCAAAACCTTTATGAGTATTTAAAAGTTATAAGAATGTTAGAAACACTCTTAAATTTTATAAAACCTAAATTAGTTACCTAAATGTACTATAATTATATTAAAAGGTATCGTGGAATAGCATGCTTTTTTTAACCTTTATCTACGATTGATTGAATTAACACTTAAATATTTTGCATAAACAGAAAATTAGTTTATTACTTAAACGCAGTAAAACTACAAACAACCTACTTCCCATTACCTGTACTAAAAGATCTGAGCTCTACTTCAGATCTTCATTAATTGACACATCGGTGAACATACATAGAGATTCTAACGAACTGAGAACCTCCTCCGTTTTGGGCAGTTGGTTGAAAATGAAAATTGTTGATTTTTTTAATTTTAACCTTTTTTTAATGACTATGATGGTCATAGAAGGTTATAAACAGACTTTCTTCTGATTTATAAAACTTAATTTGTAAAAATCATTTATTCGATCCCTTAATAGTTATAAAAATGTTGTGTCGGTAACATATTACCTTATCCATTCTCTCCATCTCAATGGTGAACACCCTCAAGGAATTTGTAATCCAGCACTACTTAAGTTCGTATACCAACATTCTACAATAAGGAACTCATTACACCCTAAGTACATATTCTTACACTTAAGTCGTATACTTTTAAAAGCCTCCAAAAAGTAAAAAAAACATAAAAATAGTGTACTTAAAACGAACTACCACAATTTGTACATTAACGTTGCTGAGTATGTACACATTTATGTAAGGAAAATGCGGTTTCATATTTATAAGTTAGCTATGTAGATAGTCGCACAGGGATTTACATACAAAAATGTAATAGAAACATAATAGTGATTCAAAAACACTAGAATGTAAGTTGATATATTTGACAAATCACAATACTACCTGAAATAATTTAACAGAAAACCTTTTATATTGTACTCTATATGACAGTAATAAAGAAGGCTCTCTTGAAGGAAAGATATAATCATAGCAAATAGATTCAATATTTATACCACATAAATCATCTTGAGCCTTACCATCCGTAAGATAGAAAATAATGTAAAGCAGTATGGTAGTAATGGTAGTGAAATTTGGTTAATCTTTTTTAATAATTGCCTGGCAGGAAGGCAGAACCTGTCTTCAAAAGAAGCATAAATTAATTAAGGAGACAGACCAAAACTATAACATTGATTTACTTATTCCTATGTGATAAAGAGTTCTGTAATGACTAACCCGGTTTGGACAGCATTGCCTTACCTATTCCTGTCACAAAAACTTTAATGCTTGTCACTGTTTTGTTCTCGTTTCGTGGGCAAGGTAAATGGGTAAATTTATTTTTTGTAGAATTACATTCCCGTCACACGAATCTCAAACGTTTTTAGGCAAACATTTTATCGCTTTCTATCATGAGTGCCATCTGATTTTTATCCTATAGTTTTTTTTCGGAATGGCTCAATTACTGCTAGCCCTATGGGCTGTTACAGCTTCACCGGTCGCGGGGGCGAGCAGAGTGCTCAACCAGAATTTATAGGTGTAGGGCTGTACGCCCTCCGCCCTAAGGGTGTCTCCTGCGAGACCGAACCTCGGCTTAGGGTGGGGTCGTGATTTTCGATAAGAGGGCTAGTGGCATTGTTTTGTCCGTCGGACGAACCTTGCCCTTGGGCTCGGTTCGCCGAAGGGCGAAACAGGGGTCCTCGTCGCCGCCGGCGGCGACGGTGTCGCGAATGTAGGTGTGTAGTGTTATCGTGTGAACCGTTGGCCAGAGTTATCGGGTCATCGGGATTGGTAAGTATACTATAGTATGTATAAGAAATAATATTGGTTCTAACTTTCACAATAACTCGTACTTAATAATAAGGCTTAGTGTACTTCACAATATTTTATGAAGAATACTTGATCATTGCGAGTACGACAAATATATCACATACACTTCTTGAAGATTGTTTTCGATTAATGTTATAAGAAAAAAATATGTACTATGAAACATATCCAAATTACTGCATTTTTGAACCACTTACAATCTTGTAATATAGGTTAATAACTTACTGATGTACTTGTCTTGATTATTTGCACAGCATAATTTTTCTTCAGTTCATTCCAGTACAAGCAGTCTGGTTGTACGACAAAAATAAGTTACATGGGCAATCTTTGTCAACTCAAAGGGGTGTTTATTAAACCCAATAAAAATGACAAAACTCAATGGGGCCTTCGTTCCTCCAATGCCAATGTTACCCTCTCAAATACATTGGCTTTTACTTCCTTATAATATTTACTGCGCAGATAACATACTTGTAACTTGTTTTGTATTAATACAAACAAACTCCCTGACACAAATATACATTAAACGTAAAACATTTACGTGGGCTTCCCTCAAGTCAGCAATGCAGCTACATCAACATTCAATCAAAACGAATATTTGTATAAAGCCGCTTACCTGTATTTTACACTCATTTTGTGATATTTGTGCTAAGACAGAACTATACATATTACTTCTAAGTTCTAACGTACGTTCTTTAAACATTCGGACTCAATGTCACTACACCGTTGAGTTTTAAACACTAACATTCGTTCACAATTAACGGACAACAGAATAACTTTTAATAAAATTAACGCTTAGAAATATATTTTCAAGAAGACAACAAATTAAGACGATATAATAATAGTAAGAGGAAGACAAAGTTACGATTGAATTAGAATTATGTCGATATAGATATATATTTATATAAAGAAAAGGAGGCACACATGAAACAGGTAGGATGGTGGTAAGTGACCATCATTACCCATGATACTGGAGATTGTGCTTGCTAATATAAAATTGTAAAGCGATTTTATTATAACAATTGTATTATCATAAAATCGTAAAAAATCTTTTTCAGCGTTATTAAAATTTTATCTTTGTTTATTTAAAGGACGGAGTATTGGAATTAACATAAATCCATTATCAAAATAACACAATATGACAGCTGATATTTTAACAGCATTCTTTGATTATGAATTTTTCCATTCACGCATATTTTTACTAAAACTCACTTGCAAAGCTCGAGGTTTTGACCAAGTTTCATTGGCTACGGAATCATCGGATCTTCAACTTGCTCACTGCATTTACTCTAATCAGGAGTAAGAAATATAGATGGAAATTGATCCCGATAAGACGAATGAATAAATCCGGCTACTACGAGCTACTGGTGCACTTGTCTTTTTTAAATAAACTTCTTTAATTAATGAAAATTCTAAATTGAAATTCAATGAAACAAAAACGCGAGAGTAAAAAAAGAAAACTCATACGTCTAAACTGAAACTCTTATAGGCTTTAGGCTATATGAAAATGGATAGAATACAATATTTGATATGGGTCTTCTTTTTGTTTAATGCTTCGTGACCTCCCCACCCTTATCAATTAAGCAGTGTATGTGTGTGCTTGAGTGCGCCTGTATAGTAACAGGTCGAACCGAAAGAGAAGGCGTCTTATATTGAATATAACGCACTGTTTAATACTTGCTCTAGTCCGACCGGTTTATTTTTGTAGTTTATTATCCTACTCATAATACACCGCATTTATCTAATTCTTTTGAAATGTAGTGGTCTACTCACTCAAACTAAAACTCACTTTTACAGTATGTGAACTGCACATACATTTTTTTCCAGAATAACGATATCAAACAAGCTTAATATGGCTTATCTAATTAAATGCGTAAGATAACACGTGGTAAGTTGCCATAAATGTGGCATAGATGTATGAGTATTGTAGCTGCCTTTGCTCAAAACCTGGTGAACGACAGCGGCAAACACTGCCATCACTGAAAAGGGAAATCATTGGTACCTCACTCGGATAGTTGTTACAGAACCTCTACCACACAACTTTTGAAATATTCTCGTGCTATATAAGTTTCTATAAATTACGTACAATATAATCTGTTATTATTATCTATATTAATATTATAAACGCGAAAGTTTGGATGGATGGATGTGTGTTAATCACGCAAAACCTACTGAACGGATTTAAATAACATTTAGTACACAAGTAGATGATGATCTGGAATAGCAAATAGACTACTTTTTATCCCGGAAAAATTGGGCAATCCCGCGGGATTCACCAAAATCTTTTATAATGAAGTGGTAGTAAGTTATAAAAGTGGCAAATTGTCCATTACTATGTATATAAAGCATATGTAGAAAAAAATATATTCATTGCATATTTGTGTGATTGTGTGACACTAACTGTTGCTTGTTGATCCAGCAGTAGATTGAAAAATATTTTGTAGACAATTAGCGATAATTGCGACATAAAAAAATAATAATTAATATTCACGGGACAAATTAAACTTACTGATCTAATGTCAAAGTAAGAAAATTATCTGCTTGTGTTATGGGTGTTATTCAACGATATTAATACATAGAAAGAAATACATACATAAATACTAGAATATATTTAATAAACACCCAAACCCGGAAATACACACATTTATGCTCATCACACAAATGCTTGTCCCTGTCGGGGATCAAACCCGAGCCCCGCCGATTGCGTAGTCAGGGTCGCTAACCACTCGACCAACGAGGCGGTCATAATGGAAAGATACACATCGATAAATTAAAATTATACTGGAATGAGACAGTGGAATGTGACTTATTTATTATTAATTATATAATCTCTCAATGATTTTTTTTTGGCCAAGCGATTATGTAAACCTATTTTTTTATTAACTTGTGTAGTCGTAAACTATTGCATTTATGAATTTAGTTTTATATATTGCTTTGAGGAAAAATATTGTCAATCTGAGTAAAAATTCATTAAATTAATCTTGCAGTAATTATAATTTTCGCCACATTAAATTAGTGGCCCGGCAATAAGTTTATTCTATAAAAATCTTAATACTAGTGGCTAATCTAACGAATTAATTGCTTCGGTTTGTTCTAATCTATGTATTGTACAGTAAAATGAGCATGTGGCGCCTGAGTACATTGAGCCCGTTGGTATTGTCAAAACATTCACACGATTGACGTTGCTCCTGTGGACGGTATGATGAATGCGGCATCTTCATCTACATCACCTGAAAATGTAAAAATAAATTAAATAAACCACATAATGCATTTACCACGCTCCAATCCCTAAGAAGTGCCACTAGTACTGTGCACACATTACTGCTCAAGTTTTATTACTTATTATGTGATAGGTGACACATTAAATACAAAACCAGTCTCGTGCAGTGTTTTATTAAATAATTTTAAAAGCTCGGTCAGAGCACGATGTGTGTATGTGAGTGTGAGTGTGTGTGTGTGAGTGTGTGTGTGTGTGTGTGTGTGTGTGCGTGTGTGTGTATGTGTGTGTACCTGCAGTATCTGGCTGGCCTCGAAGGCGGTGCCGGGCAGCAGCACGATGGGCGCGGCCACGCGGCCCGCCTCCACGCACACCATGTTGGGGAACTCGTCGTCGCCGAAGTCCGGGATCTCCTTCGCGAACTCCGCCCACGGGTTCCAAATCACTGCAAGTGAACAACTCAAATGTATAGTTAATTTAAATATTATTACAAAGGTTACATTTAAAAAAAAATGTAAACGGTTAACCATGCAGGCCATCCCTGAAACTTCCCGTAAGATTAAGGTATTTTAAGCTCAAAAGAGTAAAAACTATAAGCATAGATTTTTTCAGGTCAAATATCTATTTTGATAAAAATGGCAGTATAATGATTTTTGAAAAGCTGTATATTTTTAAAACGATCGATTTTTATCTTTCGAATGGCATTCAACTCAATTTTTGAGATCCAAATTATTCCTTTAGCTAATTATCGATTGGTTGAAAAGTTTCGAAGCAATCTCAGTCATTGATAAATGCCAAACAAATGGACCGATTTTGATTTTCGAGTTTCGAGTCATTATCGAAAAGAACATTTTCGAGTCTTTAAGTGCGTGTCAACGCAAGTAATTACACGAAGGATGACGAAGGTCATACGCACATCGATACGGTTTTGGCTTAAAATATGAAAGAAACGGTGAATGCAATTGGACGTAGTTACACGAAAAGGATCCAGTCCACACAAAATCACTTTAGAAATATTGAAGTTTGAAGTTGGATATTTTTTAATTTTTTAACGTGCCATACATGGGGACTAATTGTGACGTTGGATAAAGTAATAGAGAGCTATTTTTGCTTAGATGTTTTTTACTGGTCAATGGTATTGATGTTTAGCATCAGTTTGGTGCACTTAACTCATTTTTGACCATATTGTGGATTGGATCCTTTTTGCTTAATTACGTCCAATTATCACTCTAAGCGTTATTACTCTGTTTTCAGTTGTTTATCTAAACACTTTTGTTTAACATTATTTTTGATAATTTGCTAACTTTGTGGTTAGAACAATTTGTGGGGTTGCGATATTATTTGAGTCTTGTGTTGAAATAATTTTATTTCGTACAATATGTTTATTAAATTCTACATACGCTTACTAGATGGCGTTGGATGTATCAATATCACAAAAAATAATTCGAAGCAATCGAATATGTTTTTTCGGAATAACAGAAGCAGCAAGTTGATATGGTCGGTTATACATACAGTGGAATATTATGTACTTACTACCATTGATATAAAACAACCAAGATACACAATCAGTGTCTCAAAAACGTCCGCCAAAATGAGCGCACAATTTGCGCTCATTTCAAATAGAATCGCGTCGGTCGCGATACTGTCAATTTTATTTCTATTCTTACATTGCATTGTAAAAACAACTGTAAATCTTGCACTTAAGGTTGGATATGCAAAGACATATGTTTTTGCCAAATCTATAACTACTTAAATGAAATTAAGGACATTTCTGAGTGTCAGTTTTGTTCGGGACTGTGCATCTTGGGATTTTTATATCAATGCTTACTACACAAGAATAAAACATTTAAAATATTTAGATCGAAAAAAAAACATCTGCGGAAACACATTAAATAGAGGAACGATACTCTTAAGGTATAGTTGATCTCAGTAGATACTAAAATATGATTACGTTGTGGTTTATACAGACATTGTTTATCCTTATAATAAATTATCCATGTTAATCGTAGTACAGCAATGTATGTCAGAACGTCTCGGTTCCACCTTCCTCTTAACGAGCTACCTGAGAGGAAGTGCCGTAGAGGACTAACCACTGACGTGAACAAGTTTCCACATGGAGGTTATAAAGTATAAATCATAGTATTAATCTTAAAAACAACAAAGAAAACTATCGACACGCGGGATTTGAACCTGTGACCATTTCCCTAAAGCCGGGACACTCTTCCACGGAGCTAGTGTCGACAGGCTCTGTTATATGATCGATTCATATAGCAAATCTATCGATCATATAGCAAAGAAGAATTTCGCCGCCTCGAGCCTGTCGACACTAGCTCAGTGGAAGAGCGTCCCGGCTTTAGGGAGATGGTCGCAGACTCAAATCCCGCGTGTCGATATTTTTCTTTGTTGTTTTTAAGGTTTTCCCAGTTTCCCAAACACGGGGTGAGTGCTATAACACAAAAATAAATCATAGTATTTCAAATTACTCATATAAATTGAACTATCGTACCGGTGTCTGGGAAGTTGTATTTCTGTATTCTCATTTTTCTGCCGCTGACTACGTTGGTGATGATGTGCTCTTGCATAGTGTTCTGGTAAATTCTATCCGTCCACTCGTTAATGGTGACCACCTCCCGCGTCTCTTGATATACTGTTCCTTCTCGTGTCTGTAAAATAATATTCATAAGTAAATAAGCAATTTTGGAATAATGTTGATAGGAATTTAGTTGTTTCAATGTACTGCAAATATTTAAGTATTAAACTAAACTATGTATTCTTCCCGTGTTGGTCCCGGGTTCCTTTGAAGAATAAGCCAACTGCCGTTCTGCCAGGCAGGTCGTAAAAGGCGACCGATTGGCTATACGAGTCACTAACATCGTGGCTACTAGGTGGTAGTTTTTTTCGCCCGTGTCTGGTACCACCGCCTTATCTTTTCCTGCCGTAATAGCGTCAGTGCTTGTCACTGTCATGTTCCGGTTTGGAGGGTAAGGTAGCCGGTAAACTTATGCATGTGGCATTAGACCTCGCCAAAAGATAGCAACACACCATTAACACCTTTGGTGTCCATAGGCGATGGTTGACTCTTTCCATCAGGAGACCCATCTGCTTGTTTGCTATCTTATAATATAAAAAAAATTTACCAAACCAACTGAAATGCGTCATACCCGTGCAAATACGTCAATCTGTACTTGTATATAATACTAGTTGTTGCCAGCGACTTCGTCCGCGCGGACTTCGTTTACTCCGCACAGCACCTGGCCGCTAGGTGATAGCGTGATGATATGTAGCCTATATGTTGACCCGACCTGTTAGTAATATTCATGCAAAATTTGAAGTAAATCCATGCAGTACTTTTTGAGTTTACCCCGGACATACATACAGACAAACAGATAAATAGACAAACAAACAAAAATTCTAAAAACTATATTTTTGGCTTCGATATTGATTGTAGATCACGCCCCAAGTATTCTTTTAAAAAAATATTCAATGTACAGTTTTGACTTTCTTACGATTTTATTATATGTATATAGATTCATCAAGCAGACTGTTACAGTTGTTCTTTATACGCTGTGACGTCAAAGCACTACTGTTTTTATTACACTTCATTATTTATCCGTACATTAAAGGATTGAGTACACTGAAACTGGCCCGCATCACGAAAATCCGCCTAGATAACTTTCATACATTTTATATGAACTATCGCACATTGCGGTAGGTTAGATTTTGCCGCGCCGGATTTCGATGAATGCGATTGCGGCCCGACTTGGATTGCTGCGCCCCGTCGCCACGACGAGCGGAATTGCGTGCACGAACTCCTCTGTGTTTCGAGTATTCATTTATTAAATCACGTAATTATGGATGAAAATTTAATTAATTTAGTTCAATGTTACAAATAGTAATATGATTTGCAAGATCCACGATACGATAATCACAAAAGAGAGATAATATTTGGAAAGAAATACGGACATGCGTTACGTTACGACCCGCTCAGCCCCGCTGCGAATGTACTAAGCCAGCGTTTTGCGTTGCGATGCGGGCCGCCCCCGACCGTTTAGATCCGATCCTTTAGAGTCATCCTAGTAATAATATAAATTCCTAGTAATAAATTCTGCCCATAAAGTTACCCAAAGAAAAGGAATTATTATTTTTATAGTTACTTTATCAATAAACATGCATCCATGCATGCCAGTGATCTGACATCGCCGCACATCGGGGACCTTGAAGTACGTGTGCAATAACATCTGGCAACTGAACGTCAGCTCCTTGCTGGGGTTATATACGCCGATGTTGAAGTGTAGCTCCTTCTCACGAAGAATTAACCGGTATGTCAGTCTAAACCTGTAAATAAAAAAAAAAAAACAAATAAAAAAAATCATATTTTCAAATAATATTTTTATAAAATAGAAGGAAAAAGACGGGAGGCTCACCTATGATAACAAAGAAGAAACAATGTTGGGAATAGTACACGACCTTGAGCAAAAACTAACTTAGCTAAGTCTAAGCATAAACTGTCGACCATTGAAGATGTTGAATATACGACGTCAAAGCAAAAACCTTGATGCTTCGATGTGCCAAAAACTAACGATCCAGTTGCATAATTTTCCAGAGTCCATAGGAAGGAAAATTTGAAGAAAGCGCTTTGTCTCATACATCTTTTCTCCCGAGATAGTCCGGAGACCAACTACCGTTCTGCTAGGCAGGTCGTGAAAGCGACTGATTGATATATGTCATATGTGTCACTACCATCGAGACTACTAGATGGTAGAGTTCTGCAACATCTCGTCCGTGTATTGGTAACAACCGCCTTACCTATTCCTGACGCAATAGCATCAACGTTTGTCATTGACCTTAGCAAGTGGCACTGACACCACGTCACACGATTAGCAACGCACAAATAATATATTTTAGTCTCTACAGTGGATGGTTGTCTTTCCATCAGGAAAGACATGTGCTTGTTTGCTATCTTATAATCTAAAAAAACTAGCAAATATCAACAGCTATGGCGAATCATTGAATCAATGAACAATGTTTCCTTCACCAGTGATTTGTTTACATTAGTACTACCATGTGCTTTCAGACAAAATAACTCTTACCCTCCCTGCTGCAAAGCAGTTTTTGCCTAAATCAGTACATATAATAGCTATTTAAAAGGTACAGAACGCAATACACCTGTAGAATAGCTTTAATACTTACTGGAAATGCCACATAGACCTCGTGAAGTCGTCATCCATAAGACTGAAGACCGCTTCCACGTCGCCGCTCGGCAACCTCTCCGGCATTTTCTCTACGTGCCAACGGGCTACTCTCGCGAACCCATGCTGTGGTCCGAACGCCCATTGTCCAAATTGTGCTGTGAATTAGACAGAAATTACTGATGTCTGGTTGCCTCCATTAGCAAGTTAATCCGACGAGGATGTTGCCTTCACTAACAAGTTAATCCGACTTAAAAATCCTAATGTTTCTAGGAAAATCGAATGGGAGTATCTAAAAATTTGAACGAAAATTTTACAAATCGTAATGTGGTATAAAACGGAGGGCCGAGGTAATATAAATAATGTAAACCCTCACAACACAGGTTAAATATTTTTTAAGCCCGTTTAAAATAAACAGCGTGGGATATGTGACTTGCGAAAGAAGAGAGAGAAGAACTAATGCAAAGAGTATACAATACTAATGTTCTTCTTATTTGTCAAACCTCGTGTCAAAAGATATTAGTTCTTCTTGCTTGTCAAACCTCTCTTTCTATACTAAGAACTAATACTACTAAACTAATATCTTGCTTATTCTAAGGCACGACAAACGTTTTTGCGTGATACAAACTGGATATAAGTTCTCTTTTTGTCAAATATCTCCTTAGCACGCAACATACACATGCTGCTAATCCTAAGCATACGTAAAATATATAGATATACGCAGGTCACACTATAAGTTTTATAACATGTTATAACCAAAATATTATGTTTATTGCTTTTCGAAATAATTTCCTTTATATTTTAAACATTTTTTCATGCGATCGAACCATTTTTTAAAACAGGAGGACCACAGATCTGAGGGCATGTTTTCTACGTGCTGATTGAACGCTATCACTGCCTCTTCGGAGTTGGTAAAAGTAAAACCTCTCATCAAATCTTTTATTTTGGGGAAAATACAGAAATCACAGGGTGCTAGGTCGGGGCTATGCGCAGGATGAGTGACGAGATGTAATTTTTCGGAAGCTAAAAATGACTTTGTTTTGTTGACCGTGTGTGAAGAAGCGTCACCATGGTGTAGGAGAATGCGGCTTTTGGGTCGTCTTTCGCGAACTTTTTCTACTGGGTAAACAAATGGTAGAATACCACTCGGCATTAACACTCTTTTGATCTTCAAGTGGAATTGTACAGATGGGACCCGTAGCTGAGAAAAAAAAACGCGATCATTTCTTTACCAACGTTTCTCGCCTGTCTCACTTTTGTTGGCCTGTTCTCATTTTCAAACACCCATTCACAAGATCTCTGTTTTTTTTTCGGGTTCAAAACAATAAATCCACGTTTCGTCTCCTGTGATAATGTCATAAACAGCATTAGTATGTCCGTGGTCATACTTCAGTAGCATCTGTGAGCACCATTCCACGCGAGCCCGCTTCTGCTCCGCTGTCAGTTCATGAGGGATCCAACGACAACAAAGTTTCCGAATTTTCAATTCTTCGTGTAAAATTTTCTAAATTAGGCTCATACCAATCCCCAATAGTCCTCGAATTGTCTCATAGGTAATCCGGGGGTTTTCTTCAATTAACCGCTTAACAGTAGCCACATTATTTTCGTTGACGGCAGTTGAAGGCCGCTCTTCACGAAATTCGTCATGTAAAGAAACTCGACCTCTCTCAAATTCAGCAAACCATCGCCTCACGGTGCTCAAGCAAGGTGCTTCTCTCCTAAAAGCATTTTAAAGACGAGCGGCACAGTCTTGCGGAGAAAGCGCAAACATTGATCAATAAATTGAGTTTTTTATTTAACAAGATGGGCAATTTATCATTCGATTGTACATAGGTGTAGGTTATTGGCACGTTTCTTGAGCGTTGACCATGACTTGCGCAAGAGTGAATAGTATGACGTATACCGTCCGTAATATGGTTTATTTTGCCGTGTTCAAAGCGAACCCCATTCCATAGCCAAGCGCTCAAAAACCGTGCCGGAAGCTATAATAATAATAATAAACATGCCGGTAATATATAAAGCTTTTGATTAATACGTAATGTGTATATAAAGCTCCTACTTACGAAAAACAAACGGAATTCCTCCTCTGATTGCCCTCTTGCCATCGAACACAGCTTGTTTACTGTAAAAATGAAATACAAATTTTATTATCATCGTATATAGGTATTATTTCTAAAAGGTGTTTTTCCTGGAGTGGCTCGATCTCTTTAACTACTTCATCAAATGAAACTAAAAAAATACCCAGTTAAAGCTTATGTTTTCTACTTTGGGCGTAAAATATGAAAAAATTAGAAAAAATCTTTGTTAACATAAAAAAATTATTAAATATAATTTTATAAGAGCGCCATCTGTGGGTGATACATCAAACATCTTAATAGAGTTTTATACTTGAAAAACGCTAGAATGTGCCGTGCGAAATCTTCGTACAGGTCACATCTAGTATTTCAATATTTTACTAATTATTAGTAATTATAAAGTTTCTAAGTCCTCGGCACGAAATGAACAAGTTCTTGCGTTTCCACTATTCATAAATTACAATTATATGAGTAAGGAATCAAAACATTTTACCCGTGTTATATAAGAACAGACTATCTGCCATTCAGTCAGGCAGTTTGTAAAAGGCGAACGGTTAGCTATCCCTACCATCGTGACTACTAGGTGGTAAGGTTCTGTAACGTCTCACCAGGGTTTTAAACCTGCCGCAATAGCCTGTGAGTGTCATTGTTATGTTCCGGTTCCGGTATTTATTAATTGCTGTAGATTATCATTAAATAGTATAAAACAAAGTCGCTTTCTCTGTCTGTCCCTATGTCCTTATGTCCCTATGTATGCTTAAATCTTTAAAACTACGCAACGGATTTTAATGCGATTTTTTTTAATAGATAGATTGATTCTTGAGGAAGGTTTTAGTGTATAAACCTTTCCGATATTCCCACGGGAACAAAAGCTGCGCGGGTGAAACCGCGGGCAGGTCGCTAGTAATTAATAAATAAATATTCACGTGACAAATTAGATACACTTACTGATTTAACCCCAAAGTAAGCAAATTATTTACTTGTGTTATGGGTGTTAGTCAACGATACTATTACATAGAAATACATATTTAAATATGTACTGGAATATATTTAACAAACACCCAAAACCCGGAAATACAAACATTTATGCTCATCATACAAATGCTTGTGCCTGATCGTACCCGAGCCCCGTCGATTGCGTAGTCAGGGTCACTAACCACCCGACCAACGGGGCGGTAATATATACAGCCGAATAACTACGAACCATGAAGTCTTTGGGAGATATCTTTCCGTCAGGCGAGCCATCTCCTTGTTTGCAGCGAAAGAATGTCGATGCTTGTTTGTTATCTATTTATATATATATATATATATATATATATATATATATATATATATATATATATATATATATATATATATATATATATATATATATATATATATATATATATTAGGGTGGAGTGAAAAAAAAAATATTTTTTTTTCTTAGCCTGGGGGTCAAATTTGTAGCTTATAAAAGACAAAAATTTTTGAAAAAAAAAAAAATTTTTTTACTCAACATCTTGAGGCAGCCCACTCATTTTTAAAATTAATTACGAGTAAAAACATTTGGTTGCAAAAAAAAATTTTTAAAAGCGTTCTAAAAACTTCAAAATATCCTCTTTTATGCCAATTAAAAATCACAAGTTAAAAAAAAATTTTTGTGACTATTGTTTTAATATTTAAAAAAAATCCAAAAAAGTAACATTCCTCGTTAGGGCACTAGAATAAAATTTGAGTTGGAAATGATCATAATTGCCAATTCTTGGATGTTTTAAGACATTAAAAGACAAAATTTTTTTTTTTTTTGCAACCAAATATTTTTACTCGTAATTAATTTTAAAAATGAGTGGGCTGCCTAGTAGTAGGGATTCGTTGGTTCCCGACCACCCGGGTCGTTGGGTCTGGATCCCTGTTTCTGTCCCACCTGTGTTTCTGACCCACTTGGTGGTCGGTCAAAACTAAAAAAAAAAAAAAAAAAAAAAAATTTGGTGTCAAAATGGGGGTTTCCGGGTACGCCCGATCGATTGCAAGCATCCGTTTTTTGATATCTCGCACGGTTGCAAAGTTAGCATTCCTGGCTCTCCTTCGTTATCTAATCACCTCATTATCATTAAGCTCGAACGCCCGTCACACAATCGCACTATTAAAAGCTCATTAGGACGTCTCGCATTGCGTATCACTTGCAACTAATGAATATGGAATAAAATAAATATCATCAAGCTGATTCCCGTGTCGAGAAGGCAGAGCGAGCGTCTTAACGTTCCACTGCGATTCACCTGTTCAGCGGACAAAAGCACGATTATGGCGATCATTCTATTATCATTTTAGCAGCCTGTAAGACTTTTACTTTTTTTTTTCATAGTAATTTATATCATTAACATCGTGAGTACTGACTAGTTGGTGAGTTCTGCAACGTCTCGACCAGGTTGAGTACCACCACCTTGACCCATCTTATTACATACATCATCAGTGCTAGTCGCTGTGGTGGTGCTATTATTACTGGGTCTGTGTGCTTATTAAATATATTCCAGTACTTGTATGCATGTAAAAAAGTATCTTCACGGCCATATCCCCGAAGAGGTAGACAGAGGTATAACTAATGCTCCCACGATTAGCCGAAGATACTAAGTTCCACAACGTGATAGGTGACAATCCCAACCCAGGAATCGAACCTAGGACCTCATGTGGCAAGCATCGTCACCGCACCATTATGCCGCAGAGGTGATTTGTTTGAATGTATTTATTTAGTGTTGTTGACAAACACCCATATTGCATGATGTCTGGGCTAGCAGGATCGGTCACTTCCGGTATCAAAAGCTTCACATGCTCTTAAGGTATGTGGGTGTTTCGCAATACACAAGTATGAACTTCACTAACGATTCATTGGAATGTTGTATCATAATTGCTAATGCGAATGTGATGAGCAACAAGATTTGTAACAGAACGTGTTCGCTAATGTTAATTGCTTAAAACTTCCTATATAAACCTTGGATGAAAGCACATCTACAATATATCAAATAATTATTTTAACAGAGATAGTGCTACATTATTGTAACGTGTGTGTGTGTGTTATTGTGTTCACGTGCTACTTCGATAATATGGATGTAAGTATCTCATTTATTGCTCTTATAATATCTTATATATTAAATATGTGTAATGAATGTAGATATAATATTTTTGTCGTTTCATATTTTTACAATATTATTCATGTATTTCACCGGAGAGGAAAGTATACTTGTATGATGAACGTACACATATTTTTTCAGATTTGGTTAGAAAATAATATTTATACCTACATGCACACACAGAAATGATGTATGTGTTAAATCTATACATATGTGTACTACATGTATACTGAACAGAAATTTTACCTAAATATATTCAGTCGTTAAGGCGTGTAAGAACTTGTAACAAATATACACGCACAAACTTTAGATTTATAACATAGTATTAGGATTTTACGTTAGCTATGTCGTAGTGTCTAATATTTGGTATTATGTCCTTTACAGAATTCCTCGAGCATCCTTGAAGAGAACACTTTAAAACATTATTATTATCCACTGTCTGACGACGACGAGTCAGATTTACAATTGACACAGCCATTGAAAATAAAAAGAACACGTAGCAGCAGCAGTTTGGACGACCTATTTGAAAAGCCAGCCAAAAAGAAGAAAAAAATGTCGTCCTGCGTTGGAAGGGCGTCTCGAGATGGTGGAATGGCATACATATCAACCAATACCGACGATGGGGCGCAAGCCACACACTTTGTAAAAATAGAAGTTTACGATCTAAAAAAACTGGCGAGGATACCCCCAACTGATCATTGGAAACATGCAACCACTCGGATTAAATATTATGCGGCAAGTCATAGGCTCAACAAAATCAATGAAGTGATCTATGATATATCTAAGGAAATAGCCGATGCACCTGACGTAAAAAAATATCACTTCGACAAAAATACTTGATATTGTTCTTTCAATGACTGATTTTTTAAGTATGCTATTGTATAAAGTTTCAATGTAATTAGAGATAATAATGTGATTGGTGATTAATTTTAGTCATCAGTTAACAATTTTAAAAGAATTTTAAAGGTCTTTAGTTAATGAAGTGGGCGTGGAAAGGTGCCATATATATAACAGCGTTGCACTAAACAAGTGCTATTATTGTATATTTTAACGCAGTTGTCGTACAACCAACTGTAAAAATGTCTTTTATAAAAAGTTTATATTTTGAATTAAGTAACGATACTTTAGTTGAGTCACTATATGATTCGTGCTACGATGCTGAACTATATGAAATATGTTGCAAAGTAGAGAAGGAACAAGCTCAATGTAAACGTAAATCTGAAGATAATTATCAAAATGGCAATCATGAAAAACATCGCCGAATCAATGAAGATGAGTTTTGTCATGGTCACCGAAATAGATCACAGCCTTTCGTTGACTCTCAATATTTAGACTCAGAACTCTACAACATGTGTGAAACTATTGAAAGGTAAACGCAATTTATTGTTATATGAAATATTATTATTTATATACCCGCTATATGCAGTTTCTAAATTATTAATAAATTTTCAGTACTTTCATCCAAGTGGGTTGTGGAGAACCAGGTGCAATACCATCTACATCTAAAGATCATACATTTCATAATATAGAGACGTCGATTCAAGAATGTACACCATCTACTGTGAAAATGATGAAGTGTACTACTTGCAACGTTAATGTAAAAAAAAGGTATTTTTCCAATCATGTTAATAGTCATTTACATAAAAATAACTTATTTAAATTGAAACACTCCTTGGAAAACGTAGATATAATTGAAACTGCATTTAAAGACCGATTACTAACATATAGGATAGGTACGAATTCTTCCAAGGATTTTACAACCCCGGAATTATATTTTTCTTCAATCAATAACAGTGTTGTGCAACTACTCTCCGAATGTATAAAACAATTTACTACGTTTAAGGTTAATTTTATATTGCGGGGGAGTTTTATTCAGCAAACGAAAGATTTAAAAAATTCATTTGATTTTCAGACTTCCAACTATATTGTTTGTATGAGTACTGATGTTAATGAACTAATTACATCTGTTTATAGTATCTTAACCAATAAGATTAGTGAATTTGAAAGGAAAGATAGTGGTTGGAGCCTTCAACACCTGACCGAATTAGATTTGAATGTAGGAAAGTTTAATCCCTGTCGGGGTAGTTCTTTTATTGAGCTGCCACGTGACATACGTTCTAAAAAGGCAGTTATTAATGTGAAAAACACAGATGTTCTTTGTTTCAAATGGGCAATTCTCTCCGCTTTATATCCTGCACAAAACCATTCTGATAGAGTCACTGCTTATAGCCAACACTCTAATAAATTAAAATTTAATCAAATAGCATTCCCAGTAAAATTACGTGATATTTCAAAATTTGAAATTTTAAATAATCTAAGCATTAATGTTTTTGGTTTAGAGTACAGTAAAAAAGAAAAAAAAAATATCGTAGTTGGGCCTTTACACCATACAAAACAACGTAGACCTGTTCACGTAAATTTATTGTTATTAACACATGGCAACACTAATCATTATTGCTACATTAAAAACTTATCTCGTTTATTGTCAAAACAAGTTACTAATCGAAACAATGCAATTTTTATTTGCGATGGGTGTTTACTATTCTTTACTAAGAAAGATGCTTTAATGAATCACCAAAAAAGTGACTGTATGCAAATCCGTACGGAAATTCCATCCGTAAATGCTTTAAGGAAGGATTGGTTTGGTACATTAACACACAGCAATAAGTTAAAATTTGAAAGCTATCACAAAAAACTAAAAATTCCATTTGTAATATATGCAGATTTCGAATCATTTTTAAAGCCAATTTATAGTTGTTCGAATAATCCATGTGCATCACACACAGAAAATGTACAGAAACATGATGTATATAGCTTTGGTTATTATATTAAATGTTCATATGATGATAGCATTTCAAAATATGTATCTTATAAAGGAAATGATTGTGAGTGTGTATTTATTCAGAGTTTAATTAAGGATTTAGAAAACATTATAGAACGTAACACTTTCCGCAAATCACCAAAACCACTATCTGAACAAAATGTAAACTTTACAACACATGATAGTAAATGTTACGTTTGTGATTTAGATTTAAATTGTGAAGATTTCACCGTGTATGATTCATATACCGGCGAATTTAAAGGTTTTGCACATACAATTTGTGGTAAGAAATATGTAACGCCTGACTTTGTACCAGTCATATTACATAACATGAGCCATTATGATGCTCACTTTATAGTCCGTGCTTTACACGTAGTTGAAGGTAACATTCAAGTAATACCACAAAACAAAGAAAAATACATATCTTTTTCAAAAACTATAAAGATCAACAATCGTAGTATTAGTATACGATTTATAGATTCTTTAAAGTTTATGTCCAGTAGTTTAGAAAAATTATCTCAAAACCTAAATAATGAACAATTTATTGAATTACGTAAAAACTTTCCAAATAATGAGGACTTTGTACGTGTAAAGCGAAAAGGAATTTATCCGTATGAACAAATGCAATCATTTCATTCTTTAAATTTAACAACGTTACCCCCTAAGGAAAGGTTTTATAATTCAATGTCCGATTCTAATGTGTCAGATGAAGATTATAAACATGCAAAGGACGTGTGGCAACATTTTAAATGTAAAAATATGGGTGATTATTCCGATCTATATTTAAAAACAGATGTTTTATTGCTGACCGATGTATTCGAGAATTTTAGAAATGTATGTTTAACTACTTACTATTTGGATCCATGTCACTATTACACAGCACCAGGGTTAAGTTGGGATGCCATGATGAAATTAACAAAAGTGGAATTGGAGTTATTAACAGACTTTGAGATAATTTCTTTTTTAAAATCAGGTATACGAGGTGGTATTTCACAGTGTAGTAATCGCTATGCTAAAGCAAACAATCAATACATGGAAGATTATAATAAGGAACAACCTGATTCCTATCTGATATATTTGGATGCCAATAATTTATATGGGTGGGCAATGTCACAATATCTTCCAATAAATAACTTTGAATGGGTAGATGTCAACACAAAATTCGATGTTTCTGACGATTCTGATTATGGATACATAGTAGAAGTAGATTTGGAATATCCTGAAAACCTACATGATACTCACTCAGATTTACCTTTATGTCCTGAACGTATTTGCACAGACCAATCTATTCACCCCAAATTAGTAACAAATTTAAATAATAAAACAAAATACGTAATTCATTACCGAAATCTTAAACAGTGTTTGTCACTGGGCTTAATACTTAAAAAGGTTCATAGAATTTTAAAATTTAGACAAAGTCCTTGGTTAAAACAATACATAGATCTTAACACATCTCTTCGAACTTTATCAAAAAATGAGTTTGAAAAAGATTTCTATAAGTTAATGAATAATTCAATATTTGGTAAAACGATGGAAAACATAGAAAAAAGAGTTGATGTTAAGTTACTTACCCATTGGGAAAATCTTGGAAAGACCCAAGGAGCTCAATCACTTATTGCACGTCCCGAATTTCATAGTCTTTCTATATTTTCCGAAAACTTAGTAGCTGTTCAACTCAAAAAGGTAAAACTTGAATACAATAAACCAATATATCTCGGATTTTGTATACTGGATATTTCAAAAACCTTAATGTTTGATTTTCATTACACCTATATGAAAAGTAAGTTTTTAAGCCCAAAATTACTATATACTGATACAGATAGTTTAATATACCAAATATATACGAAAAACTTTTACAGTGATATTAAACCAGATTTAGAAAAATATTTCGATACTTCAGATTACCCGGAAAATAATATTTATAATTATAACCTGATAAACAAGAAAAAAATCGGGGTTTTCAAAGATGAAAATAATGGGCAAATATTTCGTGAATTTGTTGGGTTGCGATCAAAAATGTATTCAATGATAGTTGATAATAAATTAATAACTAAAGCTAAGGGTGTTAATAAGAGTGTTACTAAGAAATTAACATTCAAAGATTTTGAGTCCTGTTTAATGAATAACACAATCAAATTAGCGGAAATGTATAGATTCAGATCGATTAAGCACATAGTTTTTACTCAAAAAATTAATAAGATTTGTTTGTCTTCTAATGATACTAAAAGGTATTTAATACCTAATTCAACAGACACCCTCGCATGGGGGCATTATTCAATAAGATAATTTAAAGAAATTGTAAATATTTTTGTTTGTAATTTGTAATAAATGTAACGTAGTTTTAAGTATTTTTAATATTTGTAACTGTAGTTTTAAGAATATAAACTCCGTAGCACTTAAGTGAAATGACATACTTTGTATAGTAATAAGTTTCTTTCTATAAAATAAATAAATAAATAAAATAATTTGTGTAAAAATATGTATAGTATAAATGTGTTCTGAGCAATAAATTTATTTGTATATAAAGACTCTGTTTTATTTCTTCATGTGCCATTATAAATTATTGTTTATAAAGAGGTAGACGTTTAATATAATACGGAATAAAAATGATTCACTTTATTCATCCATTCACATCGATAGTGGCTGGACCTAGTGGATGTGGAAAGTCTAACTTTGTTTCAAATTTTTTGACTTACATAAAAGATATATGTGATGTCAAGTTTGATAAAATATTATGGTGTTATGATGAAATGCAACCACTTTATAATAGAATAGATGTGACATATATCCAAGGAATACCTGATATGAATATGTTTAATGGGAAACACCCTCAATTACTCATTATCGATGATCTTATGAGAGAATCGGATGGTCGTATAGTTGATATCTTCACGAAAGGAAGCCACCACAGAAATTTAAGTGTATTTTACATAACCCAAAACTTATTCCATCAGGGCAGAGGTCAGAGAGATATTTCTCTAAATACCAGCTATCTCATATATTTCAAAAATCCTCGAGATAGGACACAAATAAAACATTTGGCCCGTCAGGTGTTTCCCGACAATCCAAAATTCGTGGAAGAATCTTACAGAGATGCTACTAATGAGCCTCATGGGTATTTGATGATAGATTTAAAACAAGCTACGAATGACGCATATCGGTTTAAGACGAAAATATTTCCCTTAAATGAACATTGTATAGTGTATGTACCGAAAAAAGGATTTAAATACGATTTGAACGATGAGATTCTTAATAGTATCCGATGAATGGTGTCGGTGAAACAGCGTCTACTGCAAAGTCCAGTAGAAAAATTTTATACACTTTTAAATCAAAATATCGCAAACTTTTAATACAATCTTACAGTGATAATGAATTAGATCTAATTTGTGAAAACCTTTATAAAATTTTTGATGGAAAACTTGCAGATGTCACTAAGTCTTCGGGTAACATTCTGCAGTGCAGTTGTTTTTTGATACCGTTTATAAACTATTTTACACCTTAAAATTTCTCAGTGTAGAGCTATGTCGAAAAGAGTGAAGACACATCAAGATTTATTAAGAGCTTTACATACACTGAAACCCAAACATCGTACAGCCTTATTAAAAGTCTGTAGCGATGAGGAAATAAACTGTATTTGTGAATGTATTTATAATGTTCTGAATGGTAAAATAATATTGAAGGAAACAGAAAAGTCTAAATTAAAGAAATATAAAAAGCTGTTGCGTTTGCTAGTGTCGAAGGGTAAACATAGGTTAAGAAAGCGAATCATTATACAGAAAGGTGGGGCTTTTCTTCCTATTATTCTTAGCACAGTATTAAGTGGATTATTGAATTACATAATAAATAAATAAAAACAAAATGGATACTACAAAGAAAATGATATTGATTGAACCAGACGCATTGGAGCGACTAAAGAAAAGAGAAAATATTTCTGATGATTCTTTGTCAAGATTAGACAAGGAAATGCAAAAAATATTAAAAAGTAAAATTGATGATCGTGAAAAATGGTCATTATACCTCCAAGAATTACAGAAATACTTACACTTAATACAAGAAGATAAAAAACCTTTAAAGTTACCTATCACAATTGAAGAAGTTAAAGACAACACAAGCGAGAAGCAGATGATTCCATTTGTAAAAGAGTTATCACCAGTTCAGGACGTACAGACACCGGAATCTCCGGATATATTACTAAAACACTACACGGCTGATTATTTGAAACGACTTATTCCTAAAACTTACAAAAAGAAAGGTAGCATTCTTTTAGATACTCTTTATAAAAATAACGATAAAATTTCCTGGAATGATGATGGTACTGTTGTGATCAACAAAGAACATTTACCTCAAAGCAATATAATAGATCTCATAAATATAACTCTCCGACCCTTAAAATATAAACCTGATGGGTGGGAAAAGTTTGCAAAAGCATTAAAAGATATTAAAGTACCACTAATATGTGTTGGTAATCCTGAAATAAATAAATTCATGAATGAATTGTATGTAGAAGATTTTCGTCTTAATACTCCTACAAAACTAAATACACCGAAATTATCTAAATCAGGAAGAAAAATAGATTGGGAAAGATGGACACCTTATTAGATATACATAGTACTTACTATGATATAGCAAATCCGGCGGGATATAGTAGTGTAAATGCATTAACTAGAGCAATGAAAGGTAAAATGAATCGAAAACAAGTTCAAGAATGGCTGCAAAAACAGGAAACTTATACTCTTCATAAACCTATAAAAAGAAAATTTCCAAGAAACAGATATATCTTATCAAACTTAAATGAACTCTGGCAAGTAGATTTAAGTGATATGAGAAAGTATAGTCAATATAATGATGGTTATAATTATATTTTGTGTGTTATTGATGTATTTAGTAAATATGCATTTGTTAGACCCTTAATTAAAAAGAATTCACAATCAATAAAAAATTGTTTTGAGAGCATATTTTGCGAGGCAAAGGCCACACCTAGTCACATACAATCGGATAAGGGAACCGAATTCGTATCAAAAGATGTAAGACAATATTTAATGAATAAGAATATTAATTATTACACAACGAATAACCCTGATATTAAGGCTAGTATAGTGGAAAGGTTTCAGAGAACTCTCAAAACGAAAATGTGGCGATACTTCACCCACAAAAATACATATAGATACATAGATATATTGCAAGAATTAGTCTATTCCTATAATTATAGTTTTCATTCGACTATAAAAATGCGCCCAGTTGATGTTAATTTTAATAATATAATGACTGTATGGCGTAATATCAACGAAGGACGATTACAGGGGAAAAAAATGGTACACAATAATCAGGATCCAAAATTAAGTATAGGCGACTACGTTAGAATTACTAAATATAAGCATATATTTAAAAAAGGCTATGAGACTAATTGGAGTGATGAAATTTTTATAGTGGCCTCGGTAAAACGTAAGCCTGTATTGATTTATACCATAAAAGATATTCTAAACGAGGGAATTGTAGGTACATTTTATGAGAATGAATTACAAAAAGTTTCTTATGACCCCACATCGTATTTTAAAATTGATAAAATAATAGGTTCACGTTATTCTGGAATCAGAAAAGAAGTGCTTGTGAAGTGGGTAGGTTATCCGAATAAATTTAATACTTGGGTTCCTATATCAAATTTAAAGAAAATATAATGGATAATAGTTTTTATTTAACGTTACTTAGTAACAGCTCCATGGGCTACTTTCCAGAAAACACAACAGCAAACTTCTTCACTAAACTACCTAAAACTATTAAGCTAGAAGGAGAATGGGTGGTCGGTCTAGTTGAATGTCACTATCCGTGTAGTATGTTAAATGTACAGGATCATGAAAATGTAGTATACATTTCTAAAAAAGTATATTTACCCGATTCAAAAACAGATTATGCTAACGTTGAATATAAATCCCATATACCAGCAACAAACTACGAAAATATTAGTAACTTCTTAAACGCATTCAATGCAAATCCTTTATTAAATGGGAAAGTAAAGTTTCAACACGATGAAATATCAAGACTTGTCGCCGTAACAAATATGACAAGTAACATTACTCGAATAACAGCTAACCCCAAATTGTCACTTCAACTTGGGTTCGAACCCAATACAAATTTTGTTAGGCAGAATATTGGTAAGTATCCAATAAACTTACATTTAGGTCTACCGTCACAACTATTTATTTACTCCGATATAGTACATCCACAGATAATAGGAGATGTAATGTCATCTTTACTGAGAATAATTCCATTAGATCCTACGAAATATATTTATGGAGCCTACAAAATTAATGTATTTTCTCCTGCACACTATCTTCCTGTTTTACGTAGGGAATTTGATGTGATAGAAATTGATATAAGAACGAGCATTGGTGAAAGAGTACCATTTCAATTTGGAACCTCATGTATTAAGCTTCATTTCAAAAAAATAAGTTCTTAATATTACATTAAATATATAAAAATGGTATGTCCCTATCATCACTATTACTCTGCACAAGCAGGATCTGGTGTAGGTATAATTTATAAAGGAACACCATATCAACGTGGACATGGCATAGGGAGTTTTCTAGGGGGTTTATTTAGGTCAGTATTTCCAATTTTAAAAAGTGGCGCAAAGGTTCTTGGAAAAGAAGCATTAAACGCTGGAGTTGGTCTTCTAAGTGATTTGGTTGGAGCTCAACCTCTTGATGAATCGATAAAAACTCGATTCCGAACCGCTACTTCTAATTTAAAAAGAAAAGCTGATGAAAAACTCGACTCCATAATGGCAGGATCCGGTTATAAAAATAAAAGGCAAAGACTTAAGTCTATCACTCACAAGAAGACATCAAAACAAAGAAGAACTCTTAAAGGAGCTCTCAAAAATAAAAAAGATATTTTTGGAAATTAAAAATGGCGTTCCTACACAATAATTCTTGTGAATGTGTGAAATCAGAATTGGATATCTTTGCTTTACCGACAACACAAACAAGTATAGAGAGTGGTCAATGGATGCAATATCGTCCGATATCATCGCTAACTGATGATGGCCCTATCGAGTTTTTAATACCTGGTGCTGGTGATGAATATATTGACTTATCACACACAATGATTAGTATCAGTGCACGAATAGAAAATATTGATTCATCAAGATTAGCTGTCGATGCCAATGTTGCACCTGTAAATAATTGGCTACACTCGCTTTTTAGTCAGTTGGATATTTATTTAAATCAGAAACTTGTTTCTCCACCAAATAACACATATGCATATCGTGCGTATATAGAAACTTTATTAAATTATGGTCCAGCAGCGAAAGCTTCCCATCTTACCTGTGGTTTATGGTATGAAGATACTCCAGGAAAGTTTACTTCGTGTGACGCAACTAACGAAGGATTTGCTAAGCGACAGCAACTATCAAAGCAGAGTTCAACTATTGAAATGATAGGTCATTTACATGGTGATATATTTAATCAAGGGAAATTTTTAGTTAATGGTATT
Source organism: Apodemia mormo (assembly GCA_036924255.1). Classification (NCBI taxonomy): domain Eukaryota; kingdom Metazoa; phylum Arthropoda; class Insecta; order Lepidoptera; family Riodinidae; genus Apodemia; species Apodemia mormo. The sequence goes on from JAUPFN010000002.1 coordinate 41,549,653, forward strand.
GAAATGCGGTTAAAATTAGTTCGTTCGAAAGATTCTTTTAATCTCATATCGTCCACAGTAGAAAATAAATTCAAAGTTAATATAATAAATGCTTCGCTCATAATCCGTAAAGCAAGAATCAATCCATCAATATTACTTGCACACGAAAAAGTACTAGCAACAACCACAGCTAAGTACCCAGTTGCTAGAGCTGAAGTAAAAGTATTAACTATTCCATCTGGTGTTCAAGGGAAAGTTCTTGATAATGTATTTCTTGGGCAAATGCCTAAAAGGTGTATTATAGGATTCGTTAGCAATAAAGCATTTAATGGCAGTTTCGAAACGAATCCCTTCGATTTTAAACACAACAACCTCAATCTGCTTAGTGTATATGTAGATGGACAGCAAATACCACCGAAAACATTAACTCCCAATTTTTCCGACAATGCTTTTACCAGCGTTTATCATACATTATTCTCTGGGACCGGTATACACTTTTTAAATGAAGGTAATTCGATATCTAAAGAAGCTTTTGCAAACGGGTACTGTCTAATGGCTTTTGATATGACTCCAGACTTAAGTGCAAACTCTACAACTCATTGGAATTTAGTAAAACGTGGAAGTGTTAGAATAGAAGTACGGTTTGAAGGCACTTTGTCATCAACAGTAAATTGTATAGTATATGCAGAATTTGATAATGTTATAGAAATAAACAAAAATAGAGAGGTTATTATAGATTATAATAGCTAATCTTAATTTTAATTAATTTATGAAATAGTACTTATATATTATATTGCTAGTGTATTTACTGTCAATTTCATTCAGCATATCTTTAAAAATAGACGCTTTTAAAAATTAAATCCTATGATGGATTCTATAGAAATCCAAAAGTTTCTGGATATGGTTAATGGTAGCTTAAAGCTTAATGTTTTTGCAGCTAATCGTATACCAGTACATGTTAGCTTACCCTTTTATTCTATATCAAATTTAGATCCTGATACAAAGCCTGGTTCTCATTGGGTAGCAATATGCATTGATAAACATGGTGTTGGGGAATATTTTGATTCTTTCGGGAGAAAGCCAACTGGTTATCATGAGTCATTTTTGGTAACAAATTGTAAGAAGTGGAATTATAATAATAAAGTAATTCAAAATTGTTTTAGTTCTATGTGTGGAATTTACTGTCTAGTTTTTATATATTTCAGATATTATGGAGTATGTATGTTTAACTTCACTAATATGTTTACTACTAATACTGTTATTAATGATAAAATTGTAAATAATTTGTTTAAATACTTTTTCTGTAATAAAATATAATTGATAAAGAAATTTCGTTGTATTATTTTACCCTGTATGTCATAGGAATACAAAAAAAAAACAAATGGGATAACAAAAATAAAATCTTTATTTAAGTATTCAAGTATTAATCACATTATTATCTCTAATTACATTGAAACTTTATACAATAGCATACTTAAAAAATCAGTCATTGAAAGAACAATATCAAGTATTTTTGTCGAAGTGATATTTTTTTACGTCAGGTGCATCGGCTATTTCCTTAGATATATCATAGATCACTTCATTGATTTTGTTGAGCCTATGACTTGCCGCATAATATTTAATCCGAGTGGTTGCATGTTTCCAATGATCAGTTGGGGGTATCCTCGCCAGTTTTTTTAGATCGTAAACTTCTATTTTTACAAAGTGTGTGGCTTGCGCCCCATCGTCGGTATTGGTTGATATGTATGCCATTCCACCATCTCGAGACGCCCTTCCAACGCAGGACGACATTTTTTTCTTCTTTTTGGCTGGCTTTTCAAATAGGTCGTCCAAACTGCTGCTGCTACGTGTTCTTTTTATTTTCAATGGCTGTGTCAATTGTAAATCTGACTCGTCGTCGTCAGACAGTGGATAATAATAATGTTTTAAAGTGTTCTCTTCAAGGATGCTCGAGGAATTCTGTAAAGGACATAATACCAAATATTAGACACTACGACATAGCTAACGTAAAATCCTAATACTATGTTATAAATCTAAAGTTTGTGCGTGTATATTTGTTACAAGTTCTTACACGCCTTAACGACTGAATATATTTAGGTAAAATTTCTGTTCAGTATACATGTAGTACACATATGTATAGATTTAACACATACATCATTTCTGTGTGTGCATGTAGGTATAAATATTATTTTCTAACCAAATCTGAAAAAATATGTGTACGTTCATCATACAAGTATACTTTCCTCTCCGGTGAAATACATGAATAATATTGTAAAAATATGAAACGACAAAAATATTATATCTACATTCATTACACATATTTAATATATAAGATATTATAAGAGCAATAAATGAGATACTTACATCCATATTATCGAAGTAGCACGTGAACACAATAACACACACACACACGTTACAATAATGTAGCACTATCTCTGTTAAAATAATTATTTGATATATTGTAGATGTGCTTTCATCCAAGGTTTATATAGGAAGTTTTAAGCAATTAACATTAGCGAACACGTTCTGTTACAAATCTTGTTGCTCATCACATTCGCATTAGCAATTATGATACAACATTCCAATGAATCGTTAGTGAAGTTCATACTTGTGTATTGCGAAACACCCACATACCTTAAGAGCATGTGAAGCTTTTGATACCGGAAGTGACCGATCCTGCTAGCCCAGACATCATGCAATATGGGTGTTTGTCAACAACACTAAATAAATACATTCAAACAAATCACCTCTGCGGCATAATGGTGCGGTGACGATGCTTGCCACATGAGGTCCTAGGTTCGATTCCTGGGTTGGGATTGTCACCTATCACGTTGTGGAACTTAGTATCTTCGGCTAATCGTGGGAGCATTAGTTATACCTCTGTCTACCTCTTCGGGGATATGGCCGTGAAGATACTTTTTTACATGCATACAAGTACTGGAATATATTTAATAAGCACACAGACCCAGTAATAATAGCACCACCACAGCGACTAGCACTGATGATGTATGTAATAAGATGGGTCAAGGTGGTGGTACTCAACCTGGTCGAGACGTTGCAGAACTCACCAACTAGTCAGTACTCACGATGTTAATGATATAAATTACTATGAAAAAAAAAAGTAAAAGTCTTACAGGCTGCTAAAATGATAATAGAATGATCGCCATAATCGTGCTTTTGTCCGCTGAACAGGTGAATCGCAGTGGAACGTTAAGACGCTCGCTCTGCCTTCTCGACACGGGAATCAGCTTGATGATATTTATTTTATTCCATATTCATTAGTTGCAAGTGATACGCAATGCGAGACGTCCTAATGAGCTTTTAATAGTGCGATTGTGTGACGGGCGTTCGAGCTTAATGATAATGAGGTGATTAGATAACGAAGGAGAGCCAGGAATGCTAACTTTGCAACCGTGCGAGATATCAAAAAACGGATGCTTGCAATCGATCGGGCGTACCCGGAAACCCCCATTTTGACACCAAATTTTTTTTTTTTTTTTTTTTTTTTAGTTTTGACCGACCACCAAGTGGGTCAGAAACACAGGTGGGACAGAAACAGGGATCCAGACCCAACGACCCGGGTGGTCGGGAACCAACGAATCCCTACTACTCTGCCTCAAGATGTTGAGTAAAAAATTTTATTTTTTTTTTCAAAAATTTTTGTTTTTTATAAGCTACAAATTTGACCCCCAGGCTAAGAAGAAAAAAATATTTTTTTTTTTCACTCCACCCTAATATATATATATATATATATATATATATATATATATATATATATATATATATATATATATATATATATATATATATATATATATATTATATATATATATTATATATATATATATAATATATATATATATTAGGGTGCTTCATTTTTGAGCAACTTTTTTTTTCAAATCCCGGTTGAAAATCTTGTAATGTATTGAAAAACAACATTTTTGAGCATATTGCGAGCCCTTAATTCAAATTTTAACCCACTGCTAGAGATTTTTGAATTTTATCCATTAAAATAACATTGAAAAATGATTTTTTATACGTTTTTCCTTCCGCTCACCCAATAAAAAATTTTTTTGGGAATTTTGACTCATGGATTCTTGTAGTAGGTATAATATTCTACAAAAAAAGTCCATTGCGTCGAGTTTGTAACTCCAACGGGTTCGACGTAAAATGTCATTTAAGCTCAATTTTCAGGAAAATAGTAGTAAATCGCGTTTATTTGCTAACCTATTGAAGATAGAAAAAATATGTAAATGACTAATTTGTAGGGGGGTTTATGCCCTACAATTTTGTTACAAGACATTTTTTTGTAGCTCTTATAGTTAAGCTGTCACAAGCATAAGCAATACTAAACTCCAAAAAGTAGTAATCGTTATGAAATTACTAATTTAAATAATTTTTGCTGCCTTAAAATTTCTAAAAATACAATGATAAACAAATTTTTCAACTTGGAATTCATCATAAACTAGTTATTATTGAAAAAAAAATAGATTTTTTCGTTAATTTTAAGTTTTAAGTGGCTTTAACAGCTCAACTATAAGAGATATAAAATCAATCCCTATTTTCCTTGGTCACGACATCACGCCTGAATGGCTGGACCAATTTCGGTAATTTTTTTTGTTGTGTTTGTAATTGTAAGGAGAAGGTTCTTATAAAAGAAAATATTAAGAAAATTGTGCGGAAAATTAGAAAATTTAAGAATACTTAACCACCATATAAAGTTTAATGCCATTTTGGCTGCGCGGAAGGACAATCCCGTAGTCTTATATAAATTACGTGTCACGTTGTTCGTCCGCTATGGATTTCTAATATGTAAGGCAAAACAACGTTTGCCGGGTCAGCTAGTTTTATGATAAAAAGCAAATAAAAATAGTACGAGTATATACATAGTTAATTAATTTCGCATGATTAGTTAAATACAAATATGAAATGTATCTAATAAAAACAATGTGAAACGTTATGCTATAACAAGAAGTTTGAAAGAATCTCGGCGCCCGTTACAAAGGTTCAAAGAAAATTGTTGAAACGTTCGAAAGTTTTGACTGCTACAAAAGAAAACGACTACATCAAAAGTTTAGACAAATATTTAGTCTACAAAGAAATAGCTCCCGTTGCAATCTCGGAACTTCTACAACTTTCAATAGCGTAATGTTTTAAATGTCTAGCGAGTCGTTGCGGGTTCGATTCCACCGGGTATGCTGGGGAATTTTTTTCTAGAAAAATCTGAGGAGTCAGTCACACTTATGCAAACGGCATTAGCACCTCGTCACACGTATAGCACCATTAACATCATTGGTGTCTATAGGCGATGGTTGTCTCTTGCCATCAGAAGATTTTTTCCCCCATGTTGTTCCCGGGCTCCTATGAAGAATAGACCAACTGCCGTTCTACCAGGCAGGTCGTAAAAGGCGACCGTTTAGCTATGCGAGTCACTACCATCGTGGCTACTAAGTGGTAGAGTTCTCCATTATCTCGCCCGGGTCTGGTACCCTACTCCTGCCGCAATAGCGTCAGTGCTTGTTACTATCGTGTTCCGGTTTGGAAGGTAAGGTAGCCGGTAAAGTTATGCACGTGGCATTGGACCTCGCCACAAGATAGCAACGCACCATTAACATCTTTGTTGTCTATAGGCGATGGTTGACTCTTTCCATCAGGAGACCCATCTGTTTGTTTGCTGTCTTAAGATATAAGAAAGGAGAGGTGTCTGCTTGTTTACTATCTTATAATAAAAGCCGAAGTAGCCCGGAGCCTGGTGGTAGTGTCTTCACACTGCGCGCCTCGAAAAAACATATAAAGTTGTTGCTCTCAGTTGTCGGAAGCAACAAGTGATAATAACTGAAGCGGCGCAAATGCACCAATGGGAATTACCACCCATTTTGCCGGCCAATAAACTGGTAAATTTTGATCAACCTTAGAGTCTATTAATATTCAGTTCACTTTGCCTACCCTGCGTAAAAACTCGCATAACGATCGTTATATAAATAGTTCAACAGTTATATTAAGTAAGTATGAATATATTAAGTAATAATACATATAATTACTTAATATAACTAATAATAATAAGTAATAATATACATAAGTAGTACATATAATAAATATCGTACCACTATTGTACAGTATAATACATGTAGCTTTCTTAAAAGTTACACATTATAATCTATACATATATTTTATTACTAGCTGTTGCCCACGACTTCGTCCGCGCGGACTTCGTTTACTGCGCACAGCACCTCCCCCATAGGTGATAGCGTGATAATATGTAGCCTATATGTTGACCCGACCTGTAAGTAATATTCATGCAAAATTTGAAGTAAATCCATGCAGTACATTTTGAGTTTACCCCGGACATACATACAGACAAACAGACATACAGATAAACATACAGACAGACAAAAATTCTAAAAACTATATTTTTGGCTTCGATATCGATTGTAGATCACGCCCCAAGTATTCTTTTAAAAAAATATTCAATGTACAGTTTTGACTTTCCTACGATTTTATTATATGTATGTATAGATTATGTGTATAACGTGTATGTAACGTAGGAAAGTCAAAACTGTACATTGAGTATTTTTTTAAAAGAATACTTGGGGCGTGATCTACAATCCATATCGAAGCAAAAAATATAGTTTTTAGAATTTTTGTCTGTTTGTCTGTATGTATGTCCGGGGTAATCTCAAAAAGTACTGTATGGATTTACTTCAAATTTTGCATGAATATTACTCACAGGTCAGGTCAACATATAGGCTACATATTATCACGCTATCACCTACGGGGAAGTAGCTGTGCGGAGTAAACGAAGTCCGCGCGGACGAAGTCGTGGGCAACAGCTAGTTATATACATATAATAAAATCGTAGGATAGCCAATGTATGTCCGGGGTAAACTCAGAAAGTACTGCATGGATTTGCTTCAAATTTTGCATGAATATTACTAATAGGTCGGGTCAACATATAGGCTACATATTATTATGTTATCACATACGGGGGAGTAGCTGTGCGGAGTAAACGAAGTCCGCGCGTACGAAGTCGCGGGCAACAGCTAGTTTAATTATAAGGCGGAAACTCAATAAATGATATAACTTGTCCTTTACAAAATCACGTGTTCTCACTATATACCAATTTTCAACTTAGTAACTCGCAATGCGAAATTATCGTAATTGTTTAGTTATTGCAAATCACATAACAACCTTGCATTTAGTGGCAGTCGTTGGCGTTTGATTAGTTTCGGTGCTGTGACATTGCAAAAAGTGCATCTAGTGACCAGCAAGCAATTGGCGACGTTTTTGATGATTTTTTTCGTCACGTTTAAGAATCATTGTTAATCGCTGGCGGATGGCAAATACTAGGTGATACGCCTGCCGAGCTCCTTTGAAGAATTTTACACCCATTTACACCTTTATACAATTAACAAATTATAATAAACTAGCTGGCTCGCGCAGCTCCCGAGTATATTAGTAAGTCATCCAAATAGCTTTTCAGCCCTCCGGGGACTGATTTTTGAAAAAAAAATTAGCTTATGTTTGACCCCGGATTTTCAACTATATCCATGCCAAATTTCATGAAAATCGGTCCAGCGGTTTAGCTGTGAAAGATAACAGACAGACAGACAGACTTTCGCATTTATAATATTAGAAGGATAAATAAACAAACATCTTTGGTGCCTATAGGCGATGGTTTCATTTTTCACTAGGAGAGCTCTCTTTTTGTTTGCTATCTTACGATATAATATATCAAGTGCACTATTATATTCTTTTCATTCTCATTGTATACCAATTTTCATCAAGAAATCACCGGTCGAGGCATTCTCGAACGAGCATACAGATATTTCCCGCTATACAAACATTTTCAAACTGTCAAAATTTATGTGAGTCATAAAACGAACATTAATCACGAAATTTGACAAAAAAATTGAACGCACAAACAGACGCTACAGATTTATGCAGTAGTATAAATTAATTTCGTTCATGTAAAAAGCGAAATTATTCTCAAAACATAAAAAAGGCCAAAAGCGAAAACATACAAAAATACAGTATAAGACGATGCGATAAAATAATTGTTAAGCCAAGGCAACACCATCTTTACCCAGCTCACGTTTGAAACAAGATCAATTTTAGCGGTTGCATTCCGAAGCGGGCAGGGGACGATGCAAAAAGAACCCTTATATTATAAATGCATCAGTGGTCAGGTCGGCATCGCGACAAAAACGGAGTTGAGCAAGCCGCGTATAAATTATTTATGCCATTTTTAGCATTTCGGAGTTTGTGACGACTGGACGTTGGTAGCCAGATGTGGAGGTAAAACATCCTCCGCATAACTGGATAATCCCTCTATAACGTTATACTTAAATAACCTGCTATTTAATTTATTAAATACAATAAAAGGTTATGCAATTATAGTAAAGGTGGTGTAATAACTAATTAGTCTCAATTATACAGATTCTACAAAGTAGTAAGTTGTATTTTATATTATATAGAATCTTTTATTTTTGATTATTTATTATTAATTATATTATATATTAATTTTTGTATTGTATAAGTATAATGAAATATATAATTTACCAATATTTAAATGTATCTAGATGACTGGTAATTGTAAATTTGTATTGCATGACATTTTATTGTATTATATGATAGGAATTTAAAAATTTTAATTTAACACTGACTACTGGTTATTTAATTTGTAATTATTTATATTTTATAAGAACACATTAAATTAAAGTTAAATAAAACGATGAATGAAACTGAAAAATGTTCTTGCCATTATATGTATCGTGAAGTAGGAAGGACTGCAATTTGCTGCAATAAAATCTTTTTATACCTCTATTTCGTGCAAATATAGAATGATTATTATTATAATATACTAGATATTCCCGGCGATTTCGTTTGCGTCACCCACATATAACTTCCTCTTACATAGTTGAGTTTTATATATACAATAGCAAACAAGCAGATGGGTCTCTTGATGGAAAGAGTCAACCATCACTTATAGACACCTAAGCTGTTAATTGGTGCGTTGCTATCTTGTGGCGAGGTCTTATGCCACATCCATAAGTTTACCAGCTACCTTACCCGCCAAACCGGAACACGACAGTATCAAGCACTGACGCTATTGCGGCAGGAATAGGTAAGGCGGTGGTATCAGACCCAGGCGAGACAATGCAGAACTCTACCACCTAGTAGCCACGATGATAGAGAATCCTGCTGCCTGGCAGAACGGCAGTTGGCCTATTCTTCAAACGAGCCCGGGACGAACACGGGGAGAAATGAGTTAAAAAATAGTCTTAAGTTAAAAGTTTCACGTCTTCACGCCCGTATCCCCAAGATATAGGCAGAGTTTACAACCACCCACGATCAGCCGAAGAAACTTATGGCCAATTGCACTAATATTTTTTACCTTAGGATAATCCTAAGTATGATGTCACTTTTTGTCACAAATGAAAAGAATGTGACAGCATGTCACTAAAGACTGTACTGTACTAAGCTAAGACAAGGTTAGTGCAATTGGTCATTTCATCATATACATATATGTTTGTAAATTGTACTCATCTAGAATTGGACCGGAGCCCATCGATTGCGTATAGGATAGCTAACTACTCGACCTACGGGTTGGTTAATAAATATAAAACATTATCATCATTGCCTTAATTATAGATTAGCGTTACTTAGCGGAAAATCCTTTTTTTATATCATACGATAGCAAACAATAATAATAATAATAAATAGTCACGGGACAAATTACACAAATTGATCTAACCACAAAGTAAGCAAATTATTTGCTTGTATTATGGGCGTTAGTCAACGATACTAATACATAGAAATACATATATAAATAATAGAATATATTTAATAAACACCCAAACCCGTTTTTTTTTATATCACAAGACAGCGACACGACAGCGACAAGCACTGACGCTATTGCGGCAAGAATAGGTAAGGCGGTGGTAACAGACCCGGGCGAGACAATGCAGAACTCTACCACCTAGTAAAAACTTAATATTTTTTTAGGTAGTGGAGTTCTACAACCGTTTTGTCCGGCTTAAGTACAACCGAGTAATGATACATACCGCCGGCCGGCCGGGACCAACACGGCTACGGAAATACAAACATTTATGCTCATCTTACAAATGCTTGTCCCCGTCGGAGATCGAACCCAAACCCCGTTGATTGCGTAGTCAGGTTGCGTAGTAGAGTTCTACAACAGTTTCGTCCGGCTTAAGTACAACCGAGCAATGATACATATATCAACTATTCCATGAGCAATAAAAATGCTGCCGTGTTACGCCTAGGAGGTTAAGGTAGTTGGAAAATTTGTAAATGTGGCATTTCAACCGGTCACCCGGATAACTGCGTATCGCTGACGCTTTTTTTATATCATAGGAAAGCAAACAAGCAGATGGCTCTAGTGATAGAAAGAGAATCATCGCCTATAGACACAAAAGATGTTAATGTTGAGTTGCTATTCGTGTGGCGGGATGGCAATGCCACATGCATATGTCTCCCGGCTACCTTACTGCCTTACATATTTAAACATAATTTCTAAAACGTAAAGTTTTGATACACAGCAATTACAAACAACGCATGAACAAAGAAAATTCGAATATCTTAACGCATAAACAGACAAATCCAATGTAAATAATTGTTTAGGACTTTAAACCTATGTCTTTACACTATTGCAACAGAAAATAAAGCGCCCATTACACATTAATAATAGGTCGGGACAAAAGTATTTTCGTATTTTGAATGTATTATTAGTAATCAAACCTCTTTGGCTGTATTGAATGTAACTGGCTGGTTTTAATACCATTAAATGTGACACTCTGAAGATGCAATAAATAAAAAAAACTAATTCCCGCCATTTTTCAACTGTTTTTCAAGCAAGCAAAATGAACGTATGTGACGAACAAATTCGGTACATTTAAAGATTTATTACAAAAAAGATACAAATGCGACGACCGCCGCAAATAAAATTTGTGCGGTTTACGGACCTAATGCGGTATCAGTAAGAGTAGCACAAATGTGGTTCAAGCGTTTCAAGTCTGGAAATTTTAGTGTAAAAGATGAGGTTCGCTCTGGACGCCCTGTATCAGTGCCATCTGTGAGAAAGTGGAGCAAGATCGACATATTATTAGTGCTCGAGTAGTTAGCGACTATGACTACGCGATCGACGGGGCTCGGGTTCGATCCCGACGGGAACAAACATTTGTGTGATGAGCATAAATGTATTTCCGGTTTGGGTGTTTATTAAATATATTTTAGTATTTATACATTATATATTTCTGTGTATTAGTATCTTTGACTAACACCCATAACACAAGCAAATAATTTGCTTACTTTAGGGTTAGATCAGTAAGTGTAATTTGTCCCGTGAATATTTATTTATTATTATTATTTATTTATTTATACGGACTCGAAACAAATCATTTGCTTGCGTTAGGGGTGTAACATATATAAATACTGTAACATACACAATATACACCCAAACCCAGAAGTCCAACATATAATAATGCTCATCACACAAATACACAGGGTCAGGCATTCATATATTGAGCATAGGGTTTGTATTTCTGGGTTTGGATGTTTAATAAACATATTTGAGTGTTTTTATGTGTATTTCTATGTATTCATATCATTGAGTAACACATAATTAGCAAATAAATTGCTTACTTTGGGGTTAAGTCAATTTGTGTAATTTATATACCGATGTTATTTTTATTATTCTGATATAAAGTTTATTATTCTGATATAAATTAAATAATCCATCCAAGCGGCACCTATGCTTATAAGTATTTGATAAATAAAATAATATAAACACAAATGTTTGTCCTTTAGGGAATCGAACCCGATTTACCTAATTTACGATCTACAGAGCTAATTATATGTAGATATTTCATCTGTTGGATAATTAAAGCTATATTCAGAAAATAAATTTCTTAAAGGACTAAAGTTTTACAAAGGCCTCGAGTGTTTACGTTATAGAAGTCATTTTATAATGAAATTAGAACAATCAAGTATAATCCCTTCTCAAGTGTTTATTAAATTTTTCTTCAGATTAAATAGATGCCTTCACGCACACAGACCACATAAATACTAATAGACACGCCATTGGAAAGGAAACGTTGCCGTGCAAATGAACAAAATGCTACTATTATTGTCAAAAATGGCATACAATTGTTATGTATTATATTATATCGTGAAAAAATAGAAATAAAATAATAAACCATGTTGTAAGGTTTTATCGTACCGAATGAGATGATAAGGTTTAAAAATTACCCTTGAAGTGATTTTGTTTCATCGGTTAGTAGTATAACTCGTATTTCCATGTATTAATGCAAGCTACACTGGCAAACTGAGAAATTGTCTTGAAAGACCACGGATTAAATGGATACGCCATTTAAGTCGTGATCACGCCCTCATATCCATAAGGAGAGATAGGGTTGAGTAAAACCTTAAAACTTGTTCAGAACGATTTGTCTCATCCTGATTTCAACTAAGAACCACACACGTGGTATTGTACCGAAGTAGTTATCGCTAGACCACTTGGGCGACAAAATCTAAAAATTCTCGAGGTATAAATGAACGTGCATTTTATTAACACCAAAAACAATTTATGGTGCTCTATTTTCACACAATGCAAACTTCTTTTAAATTTAATCGTCGCTTTTAAATACACTGATAACTTCAATCCTTGTTAACCATAAATTTGTTTTAATTACTAAGTGACTTAAGTTCTAAAAAAGTATCTTCACGCTCTTATCCCCGGAGGGGTAGGCAGAGATACAACCAGTGCACCTACGATTAGCCGAAGATACTTTGTTCCACGATGTGATAGGTGGCAAGCCTCCCGGACCTCATGTGGTCAACACCGACACCGGACCAATAGACCACAGAGGCGACTAATTTCATCAAAATAACTCTAAATCTTTTGGTCTTTTAGTAAGCTTTATTCTGGAGCCACACTTGCGTCTATCGCTAAATTTCGTGCAAAGACAAGATAAATGCAGATGTGACCGGCTATTATCGGCTATTTCCGCATACATTCCGGACTGCGTGTGCCTTAGCGCGCATATAACTTCGGGACGATAGACGCAAGTGCGGCTCCAGCATTAGCAAACAAGCAAATGGCTTCCCTGATGGAAAGATTACCATCGCTTATAGACACCAAATATATTAACGGTGCATTGCAATCCTTGTGACGGGTTGTTAACGACACATGCATTAGTTTACCGGCTACCTTACTCGCCAAACCAGAACACAGCAGTGACACTTTAGCGGCAGTTATAGGTAAGGCAGTGTGTCAGACCCAGGCAAGACAATCCAGAACTCTATCACCTAGTAGCCAAGATGGTAGTGACTCGCACAGCCAATAGTTCGCCTCTTACAAACAGCCTGGCAGAATGGCAGATAGTCTATTCTTATTTATTTATTTATTTAAACTCTATTGCACAAAATATACAACAGGCGAACTTAACGCCTAAAGGCATTTTCTATCAGTTAACCTTGCTTTTTTTATATCATAAGATAGTAAACAAGCAGATGGGTCTCCTGGTGGAAAGAGTCAACCATCGCCTATAGACACCAAAGATGTTAATGGTGCGTTGCTATCTTGTGGCGAGGTCTAATGCCACATGCATAAGTTTAGCGGCTACCTTACCCTCCAAACCGGAACACGACAGCGACAAGCACTGATGCTATTGCGGCAGGAATAGGTAAGGCGGTGGTACCAGACCCGGGCAAGACAATGCAGAACTCTACCACCTAGTAGCCACGACGGTAGTGACTCGATAGCCAATCGGTCGCCTTTTACGACCTGCCTGGCAGAACGGCAGTTGGCCTATTCTTCAAAGGAGGCCGGGACCAACACGGGCTATCGTAAACTCAAATATTTCCTCTTTATTATAGTGTAAATAAATCGGATAGTTTGGTGCAGATCAATTCCTGAAATTTGTACATTCAAAAAAACAGTAACGTCGGACACAAAATAAGTGAGAAGAGGGCTATCATATTTACCCACGGCCATTTTAGCGCAGGGCTATTAATACGTCGATAATATCGGAACGTCGCAATTTTAATGGGATACTTTCCAAGGAACATCGCACTGTTAATTAGCCTGGCTTTAACTACAATGTCACCAGCATTAATATTCTGAGAGTACCGCGACGGTTATGCTGAACAATGTCGTTCCCAGGAAATGTTTACAAGCTCACAGCACGGGTTCGTGTACACTTATCAAATGACTTCAAAAAATTTTTTCAATTCGCTAGTCTTTTACTTTTAGCAAAAATCGTTTTTATTTAAAAAAATAAACTGTAAGAAAGTCCCATTTTCACCAAGTTGGGATCTGAAAAATGACATATCATATACCCCCGTTATTTTTCTTATGTTCGTCGGAACCCCCTTTGTAGCATAGACCATTTGCCATTCTACCAGGCAGTTCGTAAAAGGCGAACGATTGGCTATACGTGTCACTAGCAACGTTACTAATAGGGATTACAGTTCCGCAACGTCTTGCCCGGATATGTGGTACCTCCTTACCTATTCCTGCCGAAATAGCCTCAATGCTTGTCATTGTGTTCCGGTTTGGAGGTTAGAAGACTTTTACATCGGCACACGAATAGCAATCATTTTTGATGTCTATAGGTGACGGTTTCTCTTTGGTGACGGTTTCTCTTTTTATCATGAGAGCTATATATACAGATAGAGGTGTTATACAACCACAGAAAATACTGAAATATTTATAATACACCAAACAATACTTAAGAAATACCCAGACTTAAATAATAATCAAACCATTCAGTCTTTATCAAAAAACAAATCCGAGTCACATCGATTTCTTTACAGGGTTGCTATCTAGTGATATAAAAAAAATACCGTGTTTAACTGGACCATTTTTATGAGTATTAAAAGTCCTTAAGGGGTGGGTCCATATCTCGTTCCCAACACTGTAACTTCTGTAAATCAGAATCAACAGCGGCATCCTTCCTGTTAACCACTGAGTAATGTGAGCTCAGGGTGCCCTGAGGGAAAGCTTTGTCTTGGAACCCGAAACGAAATTAATCAGAAGTATATAAGAGGAGTAGGAAAATATACCCAGTTATGCTTTGTGAGCAAGTACACATTCGGCATTTGACGTTGCGTTCCATCTGCGTTGGTAGAAGGTTGGTAGCAATACCTACAGCGCGCTTAGCACGGCGTTTTACAACGCTACCGAAGTGTCAATACTACAGACTCAGTTCGGAAATGACGAAGTGATTGTAAAATCAAGATATTTAATATTCCCAAGGACCAATCTATATTTGTCTTCAAATACCAGATATAGCACCGGACATTACTCAACATATCACAAGTCACGACAAACCATACACAGCCTTATTTCAAATCAAAAATAAGTAAAAAGTTCATATTTAGAGAGTTCCCTATCGAATATTCATTTGAATTTTGAACGTTAAGTTGTGCGAAGCGGGCGACTAGATGAAGTTTTAATTAGAGATTCCGGATGAAATTCCTTCATGAACAAGGACCTGCCCGATACATTCCCGGTTCGGCATCAGCCAAGTTTTTACCGCCCCGTAAACTCGTTCCATCCAACAATACTCTAGCTGTGGAAATAACAGATTCCTTATTATACTCATTTTATAAATTACAAAATACATTATGTGTTGTGTCTATCTATCGCATTACGTTGATCTATTATCACATTAAAATTACCTATATTAAGCTACAAAAACAAGCTTTGAGTTCGAACATCAAGAAATAATATTTTCGTTTAACATTTTTAATTTTCTGACTAAAACAAACAGTGTATCTAATACCTTTAAACGAGCAATTCTTATTTATTTATTTACTTTTATGCACTAAAATTGTACAATGGTTAAACTTAATGCCATAAAGGCATTCTCTGCCAGTCAACCAGCAAGTGGAGCAGAAAAATTTCAATAGGGGGTGCAAATAAATATTTTAAATGGAAATAGGAAACAGTATGATGGGCTAAGCGGAACAAAAATATAATAATTACTAGGAAATAGAAAATATAAATAGATACATATAACATATTTACATAAACATATATTAATAAACACATAATAGACTATACAAATACATACATGGCATATATAATTAACAAAATATTTAACTAAGCAAGTAAGTATAACAAAAGTAATTAATAATGTCTGTCTGTAGATAATTTCAATTTCTCTTAGATATTTTGTTGATAACACCGAAAGCTAAGTGTTAAGATAATGGGTCGTCAAAGCACGCTTGAAAGACCACTTAGAAGAGGACCTCCTAACGTTAAGTGGAAGAGAATTCCAGAGCTTAACTGCTTGAATAAAGAAAGATTTATAAAGAAAATCCGTTCGAGAGAAAGGGATGTAAAGAGAAAGATCATTATCAGAACGGAGGGAACGATCATGAGTGCTACACTGAAAGCAGAATTTAGATTTAAGGTAAGTGGGAATATTTGGGTCATTAACAATTCTTGTATATACATAATTAGAATCTCGGAATCGGCTCCAACGATTTTCATGAAAGTCACAAATTAGGGGTTTTTCGGGTCAAGGAATCGATTTATCAAGGTTCCAGGACCAAGAAAAGCTCGGTTCCCAAGATATGGGCATGTGAAAAACCGAGCAAAGCTCGGTCAACCAGGTACAGAAAAAAAATTATACATTCTATAGGAATCGATTTTTCAAGGTTCCAGGTCCAAGAAAAGCTCGTTTCCCAAGATATCGGTATGTGAAAACCGAGCAAAGCTCGGTCAACCAGATATTTATTAATAAATTGACAAAACTAAATACCTGTATGTTATTTTATAAAAAAATAAATTAAATTAATAATTGTCCTTCTTGACATTATTCTAGAATCTAGATTCTAGAAAAACTACTGTTGGTTTAACCTGGCGAGATTTTCGATTAGGTCAATTACAACGCCCTCTTATTTACATATATTATTATACCATTCAGTCAATAAAGGATCGGAAGATGAAAATGGATGATTTGTTTATGGCATAGATATATTATGAGGTATATCCTCAAAGGTTTATGGTTACAAAATCAATTGTTTGTTTTGTTTTTTGTTAGATAGGCACAACTGTTTTCCATTTTGAAAGTTTGGGTTGTATCTGTTATTTAAATTCTATGTTGTTTTTAGTTAAAACATAATATCAAGTGTTTATTGCGAATTTTGTAATGGACAAAAACATCGAATAAAGTGTTTGCCTTAAATTTTGCATCGCCAATGGAATTTAGTGTTCGGAGTCCCTGAAAATTTTAGGTACAGAAGGTTTACAGTGAATCGATTTTATCAAAACCACGTGCTTATGAGTTTAAAAGCGGTCGAGGTGTGTTGGAAGATTTATCTCGCTTTGATAGGCCATCAACGTCTTCATCTGAAGTTAACATCGCAAAAGTGAAGAAAATAGTGACTAAAAATCCTTTCTAAAAGTATTTCTTTCTTTTTAAATGAATATCTTTAGTTATCTTTAGTAGGAGATAGTACTTTAATACCTAAATATTATGCTTTAATACGTACAATTAATTACGTAATACCCTGTGTTGGTCCGGGCCCCCTTTGAAGAATAGACTTTATGCCGTTCTGCCAGGCAGTTTGTAAGAACGATTGGCTATACGAGTCACTTCCACCGTGGCTACTCTAGGTGGTAGAGTTGCGTTTGTTCAATAAATTCAGCGTCAATGCTCGTCGTTGTCGTGTTCCGGTTTGGTGGGTAAGGTAGCCGGTAGACTTATGTATAGGCATTACCAACTCGCCACACGAATAGCAATGCACCGTTAACATGTTTGGTGTCTATAGCCTATGGTTTCTCTTTTCATTAAGAGAGCCATTCGCTTGTTTGACATCTCATGATATAAAAAAGTAATCTTGTGTATTTTATTAAAGTATCTTCACACCCATATCCCCGAAGAGGTAGGCAAAAATACAACCAGTGCACCCACGATTAACCGAAAATACTTGTTCCTACAATGTGATAGGTGGACAGCCTATCGCTAACTGGGCACTTTTTCCGATCCCAAACAACTTTGTTTTTGTCGGAAAACGGAAAATACCCATTTTTGAATTGCCCAACCCGGGAATCGAATCCACGACCTCATGTGGTCAATGCCGACACTGGACCACTAGACCACAGAGGCGATATTTTATTAATATCTATTAAGCGATCTAATAATCTATAATGTGAATCCTAGACATTGTTTATCCTGAACTTTATACAATCAAAGGTGTATATTTATGTTAAATAACAAAGTCGAACTAGTTAACATATCGGTAATTTATCCGATAAATATTCATTATAAATTGTATTTGCAAACAGTAAACACAACATATACAAAGTTTTATGAGTACACGTGTACTTAAGTTTTTTTATATCCTAGGATAGAAAACGTGGAAATGGCTTTTCTAATGGAAAGACTACATAGCCCGTGTTAATCCGGCCTCGTTTGAAAAATAGACAAAACGTTGCCCCGTTCTCAAACAAAAATTTGATAGAAGCTACTAGGTGTTAGAATTCTCGCATCGCCCCGGGTATTTGGTACCAACGCCTTACCTGTTCCTGCCGCAATAGCGTCAATGCTTATCAGTGCCGCGTTCCGGTTTGGAGGGTAAGGCAGCCGGTAGACTTATGTATGTGGCATTGTCATCCCGCTACTCAGATAACAACGTACCATTAACATTTTTGGTATCTGTAGGCGATGACTCCTCTTTCCATCAGGAGAGCCATCTGCTTGTTTGTCATGTAATGATATAAAAAAGCCTATCTACACCTAAATGTTAATGGTATGTTGCCATCCATGTGGCGGGTTGTATTGTGACTTGCATAAGTTTACAGACCACCTTACCCTTGAAGCTGGAAAACAACAGTGTCAGACACTAAAGCTATTACCGCAATAACATAAAGAGATACTAAACGCAAGCGAGACAATGCGGAAATCTACCACTTAGTAGCCACAACAGTAGTGAAACGTTTGGCTAAACCACTGACCACACAACCCATAGACCCCTAATAACAGGCGAATGGCTTCTGCCAACACATCTGACTTATAGTTCCGATGTAAATGTCCATGCACCAATACCCAATCAGTGTCGACCAATCAGATTCTCTGTACATCACTATCTTTCACTGTGGCCTTGAGTAAGCCAATCACGATGTTGCAGCTCAGCTCAGCTAGTTGCCAGAATACATTCAATACGGAAAATCGAACATTAGGCGTCTATGGGCTGTGTGGTCGATGGGCTAAACATTTATTAGGAGAGTAGTCATGACCGTAGTTATATATTTGGTCAATTTCGCCTTTTACAGATTGCCTATTAAAAATTCAGATAGTCTACAGTAATTCTTCAAAAAGAGCCCGGACCAATGTGTTCTATAAATGTGTAATGTTTTTGCTAATATAACAAAATACATAGGTAGTAACAGGCGAAAGTCGTATGTATACCGTCTGAAATTCATATCATGTAGATACCTTTATGTATAAAGGATTCGGTAGAGATTTCTTTGGCTTTGCTAGAAACATCATGGTCCGTGCAAAGTTTTGCCTAAACAGCTATCCACTGATACCCTGTATTCGAACAAGTACTGAAGTTGTTTATATTGCTTACTACCGTCACACAAGGTAACCTTTAAAAAATTTAAAATCAAAATTCTTTAAATTCTGGATATAACGGAAGAAAAATTCTTGTTTAACAATGTTCAGAAATATATGCTGTATTTTTTTATATACCTATTTCTCATTTTAAGACGCTAGTCAACTGTTGTGATGAATGAGAGTCTGCCGATATTCTTTCTATAAGGCCTCAAACTGGATTCTGGTGATGCGGCGCGGCGGCGAGAGCGACTCGATTCAGCGCTCTGACCAATTGTCCGCGACGCCGCGCCGCTGTCATCCAATTCAGTTTCGTAAGAATCTATGTGTTGTTCGCGCCACTCTTGCTGCCGCACCGCAGATCGCAGAGGTCCAGTTTGAGCCCTTATGAATGTTATATTAATAGATTAGTTTCAGTTTACAAGAAACTCTTCTTCCCTTTAGATACATCTAACATCTACGAGTGCAATTGTTTCCTTCTATACCTATCTTTATTATTTATATAGTATTATATTGTAATATTACCTATCTCAATTAATGAAAAAGTATGTCATTTATATTTGTTTTAAGAAAATAGCAAAAAGAAATAGAGCGTACATGATTAAAAAAATCTATATACAAATTATTCTTTATCTGAATTAAAAACCTGACTTACCGAAATCTAGGCCTGGATATATACATATATTTGTAATTTAGATTAGATTATTTTCAATTTTAGCGTTTACGGTATTAAGTATAAACTATATCCCCCTTTAGAATGATAGACAATTTGCCTTAATACTACTAGGTTGTTCATGTAACTGTCATCGTGACTACTAGGTGAGAGAGTTTAGCAACGTTCCGCCTGAGCTTGGTACCGCTGCATTACAAGAATAGAATACGTAACATAAAAACTTATTGCAATTAACATATTGTCAATCATCATTAAGACGTTATGGATTGTGAGATTGTCAGCTAATCGCTTCAGCCGTTAAGAATTACAAAAAGCAATGACAATGCCATAGTTACTCCCATGCCATTGTTATATACTTTCATGAACTAGTTTAATATGGACCAAGCGTATAAAAATTCTCAACATTGTTCGTCACGGGTACCGCTCTCATGACATGCACAAGCGCTATGTGACAGTCCGATTTGGTAGAGACTAGAGGCACATTAAAATAAAAACAATTTTTAACAGTGTGTTATCTATACATATCCGCTCACATCACCAGCCATTTTCGTATTTTTTTTTAAAACACACGGACCTTTACGCGTACGCGTTTCGAGTCCGTTCCGGTGGACCGTGGTCACAAAAATGGTTTATGAGTTGTTTGGATTGAATCCGATACTGTAAAGCGTATATTTTTTAAGAGGTCTTGAGCACTGCAATACACTGGTGTTAGAATTGTTTAATTTAAATGGCTTAAGCTACAAAATAATTCAGGTGTAACACGACACTTTGAGAAAAATATGACTACTTGTTAGTCGAGGATTTTTAATTCAAAAAGTAAATCGATGACTTATGCTTTTTATATTTTTTTTATATAATTGGTAAACATATATATACGGAAAAAAATAAACAACATATATTATAGTACAAAAATATTTATTCATATAAATATTAATATCTTTTTTTTTCATAATTAATACGTAATTTTTTTCGTAATTTTTAAATAATTTATTTCTTTTTCAATTTTACAGCTATGTTAATTTTTTTTTTAAATATTGTTTAGGATATTTCACATCCACATCATATGATTTTTACACGCTTTTTATTAGCTTCACCTGTACGTTTGTATGTTTGTTTGTAACCGACTTCTTTGGGCGCGATTTTGACCCACTTTAAACGGCCAGATTTCGTTCAAACTTTGTAGATTTGTCGAAGACCGATGACAATACACTAATTTGATAAAATTATTCCATTTTTCTATAAAAAACGTGTTTTTTAGTTTTTTAAACTATTATTTTGAGGTCATAGATATCAACACTAAAATTTACGAAAATAAATAAAAATAGGTACCGTCATACCCAAAGCGCTGATATAATAAGTTGGTCATTAACGAAATATATGTTTTATTAATTGATATTTATGGTTTTTTGACAAAATTATTATCTAAACTGTTAGATCTTGAAATAATCTTGATTATAAATAAAGTTTACTTGTTGATTAATACGCCAAAACACTTTTAAATTAGCCTGTATCATAAAGTGCAACCAACAAAACACACAGCACGAATCAAAATGGCGAAATAAGTTCTTTTATTTTTCCCCAAGAGCGTATTTGAAAAAAGAATGCCAATTGGATGTTATTCTATACAATGTTTCGTTCGAAAACTATAAAATACCATAGAGTATTGTATTAAAACTGGTAAATAGTGAAAATGTTGTTTGTTTGTATGAAGTTAGCGTTGGTCCCTATAGAGGCCATAGTGTATTTACGGAATTTTCTCAGAGGTCTCATTAGTTACCAAAGTGATGTGAGTGGATATAATAAAATCGTAGGAAAGTCAAAACTGTACATTGAATATTTTTTAAAAAGAATACTTGGGGCGTGATCTACATCGATATCGAAGCCAAAAATATAGTTTTTAGAATTTTTGTCTGTTTGTCTGTATGTATGTCCGGGGTAAACTCAAAAAGTACTGCATGGATTTACTTCCAATTTTGCATGAATATTACTAACAGGTTGGGTCAACATATAGGCTACATATTATCACACTATCACCTACGGGGGAGGTTCTGTGCGGAGTAAACGAAGTCCGCGCGGAAGAAGTCGCAGGCAACAGCTAGTTTATATATAAAGAGAAAATCTAAAAATACAACTCATAGATTTCGGCACCTTCTCACCTGGGTTTGGATACCACTGCTTTATCTATTCCTGACGCAATAGCGTCGGTGGTTGTCGCTGTCGTGTTCCAGTTTCACGGATAAAGTAGCCGGTAAACTTATGCATTTGTCATTCCATCCCTGCCACACGGATAGCAACTTACCATTAATAATTCTGGTGTCTATAGGCGATGGTTATATCTTGAGATCAGGAGAGCCTTCAGCTTGTTTGTTATCCTATAATTTTAAATAATAAAAAAATGACCAGCTCGCTTCGCAGAAACAGCGTGCAATATGTCGCGACATATCGCAAGTGAAAGAGAAGCTTAAAATAAAAACTAATATCTCGTATATATAAGAGGAAAACATTTGTCGTGATATATATTTTAGATTTATATTAGAGCAAAATATTAGTTCTTCTTATTCGTCAAATCTGTCTTCTTTCACGCGTGTGGTGTGATATATCACATGCTGTTCCTACTAGGCGAGCAGATAACTGGGGGGTGCCCATAAATTACGTGAAACATTTAAGTGGGAGAGAGGGTGGAGCAAAATCTCACCAAATCTCACGAAGAGGAGAGGGGGTAACTCGGCTAATGTCACGTAATTTTTCCGCAAAAAACAATTTATAAAATTGAAGAAAAATAGCTAAATTAAGTGAAACATGTGTGTCCATGAAAATGTGGTTAAATCGTATTTTACTAGGAGATTTATTACTTCCTTTTGAATTTATATAAGTGTCCGATTCTCTCACTATGATTTAAATAACCTCACTTCTAATTGAAGATTTAAATACCAGTCTCAAATGGTGGACATAAAATCTTGTAAGCAATTTTTTTTTCAATTTAACGTATAAAAACTACAAATACGGATTTTAAAAAATGTGACGTGAGATTAGAGGAGAGAAGGATTAATGAATCTCCTCCGGTTTAATGAAAATCTTACGAAATCTCACAATGGGGAGGGGTCCAAAAAACCGTCAAAATTGCCTCACGTAATTTATGGACATTCCTGTAGAGGTTGTCATTGTAGTCTTTTCATCTGACATTTTTTATCACCAAAGAAAACAAGGTGTTATATATTTAGGGTTTGTCCCGTATCTTAGAGGCTAATTTCAATGAATTTGAAAAGGCCAAAGATTAGCCAAATGTGTCATGTTGCCGTGATTACTCGCTTGGGTTTTGTACCACCTTGCCTTTTCCTGCTGTGATGTCGTTAATGTTTGTCGCCTTGTTTCGGTTTGGAGGGTAAGGTAGCTGGTAAGTTTATATAATAGATAATAGCTGCAGCGTGCAGCCCGCTGCTTTATTAAAGTTTTTGGCGAATCCCGCGGGATCACCTTATTTTTCCGGGATAAAAAATAGCCTATATGCTATTCCAAGTCAATATTTACCAGCGTGCCAAATTTTATATAAATCCGTTCAGTAGTTTTTGCGTGATTGAGTAACGAACATTCAAATTTTCGCATTTATAATATTAATATAGAAATATAGATGAGGCATTAGATCTCCACAACCCGGTTGCCAACGTCCAATTAACATCTTTGGTGTCTAGAGATTATGATTATCTCTTTCCATTATCTTTTCCTAAAATTCAGTTTCCAAAACCTATGTACCTACTTGAAATAAAGACTAGATTTTGTGATTTCATTAAAAATGTATTATTTCAGATTTTTTCGTGTACTTGTAGTATAGACAATTGCCATATTTCATACCTAGAACTATGAAAGCTGTGATTCCAAACCTAGGGCAAAACGTTGTGTCTCTACACGTTGCGTTTAATCATCGTTTGCCTTTTACGAACTGCCTGCCAACATCACAATGGTCTATTCTCCAAAGGGCCCAGACCAACATGCGGATGATTTATAAAATTGCAATACTCACAAGTGACAATCTTAAAAGGCATCATAAGGATAATTTAATTTAGTAAACGTGCGTTCGCATTGTAACAGTATGAGTATAGTCTGCTTATTGCGGTATAAAAATAGACGAAGATATCTATTGTTTTTTATAAAAAAAAACCAGCAACCTATTAAGTTATGTGGTCAGGTGTAGATATTATAAAAGGTGTACTATTGTTTATAATTTTATGGGAAACCGTATTGCGTTGACATTTTCGCGTTTAGCCGCCTAGATATCAAGTTGGGAGTATGTTACCTTTATAATATCCATTCTATTAATTATTTTTTTTGTGATATTCACTTAGCTGTAATACCGTAATCGAACATTACAATAACACGCGAAGTTGTAGTTTATTGGATAGTTAAGTGCATATGTTCATTCGAAAATTAATATTAAAACTGATAAATATTAATATAAACACCAATTATCCTTTTTTGTTCTTGTATTCTAATGACTTTTTCACGCAATGAAAACAGACATCTCATAGAGACTTATTATAGAGTTCTGCAACAGTAGCGGGGGGAGTGCGGGAGGGAGGGAGGTGTCAAGCCCCCCCCGAAACATTGAAATACTACCTTGATAAAGTCTACCCTCAGCTGAATCAAGCCCCTAAACAAACTGGCATAATCAGGTAAGGTAACCGATTAACTTATGAATGTGGCTTTATATCCCTGTTACGTGGACGGTAAATAGAGTAGTAGCATTTTATCGTTCCATTTTAATTCAGAAATATGATTCTACATTATTCGTTGACCGTGTGACTTTAATGACTAATATAATGACTTTTTTATCTTACAAGTTATCATCAAATTACAAGATGTAAATTTAAATTAAGCTAATAAACGATCATTCATTTCACGCTAAAAGTAAAATCCCATTATACTGGATAGTGGATACCATAAAACCTATTAAAAGTAAACTGAAATTATTGGCTGTTGAATGGTAATGTTTCTTTGACATATTAAGCGTAAGCTATAGACTGGTTTAAAAAAAGCAATTGGATGCACAAATAAAAAATACTATAAATGATGCGACACTATAACCTGCAATTAGATGTTTTAAGGCTGCAGACCAAAGGATATCATTAACGATAATAAAAACCGGTAAAAACTAGCACATCACTATACAATATAAAAGCTCGCGTTCTGTATCGTACGTGGCCCTCATATTTTAAAAATGCTAGATACATTTTGCCGAGTAATTTAAATAAAAAGCAATTTTTACTGGACAGGATAATTACTTCACCATTATGTGGCTATATACATTCTACATAATAATAATAATAATATTCTAATTTATTTGTTACAGCCTTTTCTTGCATTTATTATGGCCTTTTGTCCCGAAAATATTCTTAGATTAAAAAAGTAATTTATGATATTTATTTTAGAACCTTAATATGCAAAGCAAATTACTAGAAATTTGTTTGTCAAAACTATATCATAAAACTGCAAAAAAGATTATATACACAAAGTTGCAATTTTTTCAGCATATCTAAGTATTAACATAAATCCGACATTCTAAATTAAGCCAAAAATGCATAAGTCTGTAGGTTATATCAAAAAAGTAATTTGTTGTATCTATTATAGAACCTTATTTGCAAAGCAAATTACTAGAAATTTGTTTGTCAAAACTGTATCATAAAACTGCAAAAATGAACTGATACAAGTTGCAATTTTTTTAACATACAAATATATAGAATATCTGTCTGTATATATTCCGATAACTCCATGACTCTCTAACTTATAGTCAAAAATGCAAAGAGTCTGTAGGTAACTGGGCGATTCTTATATTACGATTTTTAGTAAGTTGTGAGTAAGAATTGAATATTATAGTGTATAAAAATAAGTAAACGGATCAATAATTTACTTAGTAAATTACTAGTTTATATATTCTGTCAGGATAATTCCTGACAGAATATATGTAATTTGTCAACATGGAGAGATTCAGGTCCGGAGACCCAGGAGGCCATAAAATTGAACTAAGATGCCCCCTAAACCACCTGCAAATTATTGTAATTTTCTTTTAATGAAAGGACCTTCTAAAAACTATATCTTACTCAAAATATATATACTGTGAGAGAAGTATTTTTGACACGCTTATGTAACTAGTTAAATCTAAGAAAAATGGCGAAACAGTTGCAAAATTTTTTCAGGAATATGTAGCTACAATGACTTTTCTGACTGTTAAAAATTCACGAGCCAAAACGCAATGGCCGAACCGGGGAAGAACAAAACGATTCTGTAAAAAGGCAAACTTGTAGTATTACAAATAACATCCTAATCATTGCATTCGCGTCAATATTATATCAAAATTCCAGATATGTACAAGCCAAACACAAGACTACAAAGGGATGACTACAATAACACTTCAACGACAATAGGTATATTTTATTTTAGTCTATACTATCTCTACAATCTATATTAGTTGTATTATATATAATATCTATACAACGTAACACAGAAAGAACGCACACTTAATGAAACACGTCACATAGGTAGTATTTTTAAGTAACACCATAAATTCGGCACTGAAAATCTTTTTTATGATTGTAAACTGTTATAAACATTGCTTTTTTATTAATTCACTAGCTGTTGTAGCCCGCGACTTCGTTTACTCCGCACAGCTCCTCCCTAGTAAGTGATAGCGTAATAATATGTAGCCTATATGATGACTCGAGCTGTTAGTAATATTCATGTAAAATTTGAAGTAAATCCATGCAGTACTTTTTGAGTTTACCCCGAACATACATTGACTTTTCTACGATTTTATTTTATGTATATAGTTATACAGATTAATCTTAAGTGTGGGCGAAAGTATGTTTTTCTAGATATATTTTCGATTAAATATTTTAAAGATTTAAATGTTTTAGGTCCTATTACTCTGATTTAAGTTTATTTTTTCTTTATGGTAACTCTTTATGAAAGGTGTCTATTAATTTCTTTTTTAATTATTTATTTATAAAAAAAATAACATAATATGTTAAAAATGGTTGCAATAGATCCAGTAGCTGTTTCTCAACCAACAGCATTTCGCTCTTACATACAATTCTGTGACAGGTCGTATAATGGGAAAAGTTTGAGAGCACGAACTGCACTGCACAAAGAATTAAATTATATTAGAAAGAATTAATAATATTGGGAATAGCGCCTCATATATTTTTTATCATTTAGATTCTAAATTAAAGTCACCGACGACTAACAAAAAAACTTGTATTATTCAGAGTTAATAATAGACGTGACAGTTTAATTACTAGCTGAATTAAGGCAAGCTTCGCTGCGTGGGTCTCCTGATGGAAAGTGGAACACGACAGTGGCAAGCATTGACGCTATTGCAACAGGATTAGGTAAGGCCATCGACCACACAGCCCATAGACGCCTAATGTTCGATTTTCCGTATTGAATGCATTCTGGCAACTAGCTGAGCTGAGCTGCAACATCGTGACCGGCTTACTCAAGGCCACAGTGATGATCACACAAGATAGTGATGTATGAGGAATCTGATTGGTCGACACTGATTGGGTATTGGTGCATGGACATTTACATCGGAACTATAAGTCAGATGTGTTGACAGAAGCCATTCGCCTGTTATTAGGGGTCTATGGGTTGTGTGGTGGTGGGTAAGGCGGTGGTACCACACCCGGGCGAGACAATGTAGAAGTCTACCACCTATTAGCCGCGATGTTAGTGAGTCGTATAGCCAATCGGTCGCCTTTTACGACCTACCTGGCAAAACGGCAGTCGGACTTTTCTTTAAAAGAGCCCGGACCAACACGGGGAATACAAACATATGGATGTTTCAAATATACGGATGATACATTTTTATATACAAAAGAAGAAAAAACTGAAGGAAGAACTGCACCTTATGATGAAATTCAATGTCAGTATTACAAAAACCTATTAATTAAGAAGATTACTAGGTGATAGAGTTCTGCATTGTTTTGTCCGGGACTGGTACCACCGCCTTACTTATTCCTGCCGCAATAGCGTCAGTGCTCGTCACTATCGTGTTCCGGTTTGGAGGGTGAGGTAGCCGGCAAACTTATGCATGTGGCATTAGACCTCGCCACAAGATAGCCACGCACCATTAACATCTTTGATGTCTATAGGCGATAGTTGACTCTTTCCATCAGGAGAACCATCTGCTTGTTTGCTATGTTATAATATAAGAAAAAGATGTAAAGAGCGCGTAATGTGGAAAAGCTCAAAGCTCAGGTCTTCTTTCAAATGACAGTAGAAGTTTCTTTTATGGAGGCATCCACAAATTACGTGAGATATTTAAGGGGGAGAGGGGGTCGAGTCAAATCTCATCTAATCTTACGTTGGGGAGAGTGGGGGTCTCGGCAAATATCACGCAATTTTTTTTCTGATTGAAACAGAATAAATATACTATTTTGGTCCATTATCCAGATTGTACATGCTTAAGATTTAATCTTAAGCGTTTTTTTATATCATAAGATAGCAAACAAGCAGATGGATCTATTGATGGAAATTGTTAACCAGCGCCTATAGACACCAAAGATGTTAATGGTGCGTTGCTATATTGTGGCGATCTCTAATGCCACATGCATAAGTTTACCGGCTACCTTACCCTCCAAACTGGAACACGACAGCGACAAGCACTGACGCTATTGCGGCAGGAATAGGGAAGGCGGTGGTACCAGACCCGGGCGAGACAATGCAGAACTCTACCACCTAGTAGCCACGATGGTAGTGACTTGATAGCCAATCGGTCGCCTTTTACGACCTGCCTGGCAGAACGGCAGTTGGCCTATTATTCAAAGGAGGCCGGGACCAACACGGCGGGAATAATAATAATAAATAATAAATATTCACGGGACAAATTACACTTAATGATCTAACCCCAAATTAAGCAAATTATTTGCTTGTGTTATGGGTGTTAGTCAACGATACTAATACATAGAAAATACATATATAAATAGTAGAATATATATATATATATATATATATATATATATATATATATATATATATATATATATATATATATATATATATATATATATATATATATATATATATATATATATATATATATATATATATATATATATATACTGCCAAATAATCATATTTGCCCCCCGTCCTTTGATTTCGCGCCACTATCAGAGGACTAGACATTTTTTATTTAATCGCAGTAATTACGATTTAAGTATTCTATTGTTAATTTTTTATGACATGACTCAGCAATATTGATTACTAGGCAATTTTTTTTTTATAATAAAAATCCAACGCATTTACATATTTAAGAAACCCAAATTTTGAAAAATCTCACGTGAGAATGGGGGATGGGGGAAGGGGTTGAATAAAATCTCACGACATCTCACCAAGGGGGGAGGGAGGGACAGAAAATTAAAAAAAAAAGACTTTACGTAATTTATGGACGCCCCCTAAGACTAAAGGGGACGTTAGAAGCATATTTGCCATAAACTTTACGAAGCACCGGAAATATTGATTTCGAGAATAGAAACAATAGACAAAAAGCGAAGGGAGAAGCAGAGAAAATTATTGTTTTCAGTTAGTCATACAAAATAAAACAAGGATATATCTGCATCTTTAATTTCGAATAAAGTAGGATATGTAAAAAAAAGTATCATCATGCCCGGTTTCCTTACTGGGGGATAGACAGAGTAGATCGAAAGTCTATATACTTTACGTTGACGAGATGAGTGGTGATCACCATCGCTGTATTCACACCACCCGCCAGACTCATAGGCGCTATTGAGATTTTGGATTTTCGAAAAAACCTTTGAAAAACCTACAATAACACTTTTGCCCGAGCCGGGGATCGAACCCGGAACCTCATGATCTGAGCCCAATAGGCTAACTCCCAGACCACGAGGAGTTGCATTAACACCTCGCCACACGGATAGCAACAGACCGTTAACATCTTTGGTATCTATAGGCGATGATTGTCCCTTTCCATCAGGGGAACCATCTGCTTGTTTGCCATCTTATAAAAAACCACAGAGGGTAACGCACCATTAACATCTTTAGTGTTTACGGGCAATGGAGATCAAATATGCACACAACTATCAATCTGGAAAGTTGTGTGCGTGTTTGCTATCCTATTTATTACAGGATAGCAAAAAAATATATAAAAAATAATATTCTTCTATGTCCATGCGGGAAATATTAAAAAAATAATCATATACCTATTATTACTTCAAACATTCGTTAACACTTCTTGTTAGTGGTAGTATGACACGTTCAAAATATTAATTACATAAAGATGTGGTCTTGTGACCTTACTATTAGTCCTATAATTATAACGAAAGTGAGTTTGTTTGTTTGTTACGCTTTCACGGCTTAACTGTAAAATTTAAATAACACAGTTAAGAAGTATTTTAACTTAATCGGTCATAGTGAAATTTCGAATTCAAATATTATCATGAAATTATACATTGATATAAAAAGGGAAGATACGTTAATAGTCACAGCGCCTGGTCCTACAAAACTAGGTCCGTAGACACAGTGACAATTTATTTATTTATTTATTTTAACTTTATTGTACACCAAAAACATACATTTTCGTACAAAAGGCGAACTTAATGCCTATTGGCATTATCCACCAGTCAACCTTTGGGCCAACAGAATGAAGGTGTGAAGGTGCCATTGAACTTTATCTATTTTATTATTATCATCATACACATACATACATATTTAAATATTCATACACATATATAGATAGATACACATACATACATAAGCACATGCACATACATACATATACATATATAAGATACACATACATACATAAACATATGCATATACATACATATACAAATATATAAAATCATGTCAAATTTGCATATACTAGATTATAATACTTCAGTTATTGGAATTAAAAATAAAATAGAATGCGTATAAACCATATAACTACGTAACATGAAATTATTTGCGATTCAGCATGTGAGCTTTGAGTTGCTTTTTAAACTGAAACTTGTTATCAGCCTGTCGCAACGACAGTGGTAAATTGTTCCACAGCCGCGAGGCGTGCACTGTAAATGATGTTGATACAAAATTAGAGCGATGTAGGGGAATGGCTAAAGTCAGCGTGTCGGTAGATCGAAGATTTAAATTATGCGTGTTGGAGAGAAATTGGAATTTAGATTTTAAGTATTGCGGTGAGAGAGGATTGAAAAGTATGGTATACAAGGTGCTCAAGATCCTATGTTCGCGGCGTTCAGCAATTGTTAACCACTGAAGCTGCTTACGGTAAAAAGAGATTCGGTCGAACTTACGTAAACAGAATATAAAGCGAATAGATTGATTAAGTAGCCTCTCAAGTTTTAAAAGAAGGTCGGTTGAGATATTCGTTAAACAAACGTCTCCATAGTCCATAAGGGGTAATATAAGAGTTTGAACTAATAAAACTTTAGTCTTATAAGGTAAAAAGTTTCTGAGACGATTTAAGGACCTTAATGTACACGTAACCCTTCGGCATAGTTCAGCAGTATGGAACGACCAATTGAGATTACTATCAATGTGAATGCCTAAGTCCTTAACAATAGAATTGAATTTAATTGTGTTATTATTAAATGTTATTGGGGGAATCGCATCCATGTCAACCTTAACCAACTGTCGCTGACTACCGACTATAATCGCTTGACACTTCGATGGATTGACTTTAACTCCGAATTTACTGGCCCAGATCCTTAACTCTTCCAGGACACCATTCATTTTAAATATTGTACGCCCCAAATCATTTACGTTGGTATGCTCGTAGAGCTGCAGGTCGTCAGCGTAAAAGTGGAATGGACAATGTAGCAACCGCGTAAGAAAATTAATGAAGATAGAAAAGAGCAGTGGAGATAAAATACCACCTTGTGGTACCCCAGCTACCAATTCAAGCCATCCAGAGAGAGATTGACCACTACGAGTAGCCTGATGACGTTTACGGAGGTAAGTAGAGAACCAATTCAATGCTGTTGATGAAAATTTCAGATGGCGGAGTATGGATAATAAGATGTCATGGTCAACAGTATTAAAGGCGTTAGAAAAATCAATCAAAACAAGAACTGTGACCAACTTATTTTCCATAGCCTCCCTGATATCTTCTGTTACCTTCAGTAAAGCAGTAGAGGTGGAATGACCAGGGCGAAAGCCGGATTGAAAGGGACTAAGAATATCGTTGTTATAAATATAAGCAGATACTTGTTTATAAGCAACTGCTTCCAGGATTTTGGAAAGATAAGGTAAAATGGAGATAGGCCTGAAATGAGATGGTAGGGATGGATGACTTATTTTAGGAAGAGGAATAATGAAAGCTCGACCCCATGCTGCAGGAAAAACGCCAGTTTGGAGAGAGTAGTTAATAATGTGGGTTATACATGCAGCAAGGTGATCTATAATAGGAACAATCAGATTTCGCCCCAACCCGTCACAACCAACAGCATTAGATTTAATAGCCCTGACTGATTTAACTACATCATCCTCACTAACTAAGCTAAATGAAAAGTTATCACCAGAAGGCAGAATTTGGTTCATTGAGTTTATTTCAGATATAGTATTACATTTTATTTTAAGGTCTAGTGGCTCTATATCAGCGAATTGTATGTTTAGTACATCTAGAGGAAATTGATCTACGTCAAATGAAGAAACTTTGCTGTTTAGGCCAATGGAGTTTAAAAATTTCCAAATTTCTGGTGTGGAAGAATCATTTATGCTATCGTGAATAAATTTACGCTTTGCAGTCCGGACCATCTGATTACATCTATTACGAGCAACTCTATAAGCTTCCCAATTTATATCGGTCTTATTTCTCTTAAATTTTCTGAAAGCCCTGTCACGTTTAGTCATCGCCGAACGAACTGCGGTTGTAATCCAAGAAGCAGGTGGTCGCTTTAATTTAGTCAACTTAAGAGGTGCATGCTTATCGAATAACTTCATTATAGCAGAATTTAGAATAGTGATTTTAGTGTCGATGTCACTTGCCTCATAAAGACTTTTAAAGTCAATGCACGCAGCATCGTTCTGTAAAGATTCCCAGTTAATTTTCTTAAAGTTGCGCATCATCACAGTTACAGGGACACGTTTGGGAGGCTTAATTTTATATGAAACGAAAATCAGATCATGTAACGAAAAACCAGGAGCAATAATGCTACCATGTTTGATGACATGGTTGAGAGAGGATACCAAGATCAAGTCTAGCCAAGTATCCGCAGTATGAATATTCCTATGTGTTGCTTCTAAGGGCAGGATTGACAGGTGAGCTGACATAACTAGATCACGGAGCCGTTGAGACCTTGAACAATTTTTTATTAAATCAGTGTTAAAATCGCCCATTATGATGGTGTGGGTATAATCTATAGAAATCATATCTAATGCATTTTCGAGACTTGTAAAGTAATCTGTGCCAGGAGGACAGTAAACTACACCAAGTGCGATTTTGATACTATTTATTATAATCTCGATAAAAAGATACTCTGCTGAGCCCGAGTAAGTGCTTGATGAGGATGAAATTATTCTAAATTTAAAATCACTACGCAGATACACCGCGACTCCACCACCACCCTTACCAATGCGGTCATTCCTAATCAGGACGTACCCGGGAAGAGAATAGCAAGTGGAATCAAGATTTGGTTTGAGCCAGCTCTCTGAAATCAAGATTGCATGTGCTACACCCGGAGAGAAAGCCTCGAGTAAATCCGAATAGTGAGATGGTATACTTTGACAGTTTATATGACAGACATTAAATGATGAAGTACTGTCACAAAAGCTAATGCGTAATGTATCAGAAAGCGTGTCGGCTGAAACTAGCGAATCATAACTATCGTCAGATGAAAAACCATCAGAAGCTGTATGAAAGGAAAAATCTGACATGTTTATAAAAAAATATGACAAAAATAAATAATAAAATACAATATTATTAAATATTCGTATAAAATAATAATATTAAAATTATATATGAATAATAAATATTTATAATTTGGAATTAAAAATAATTCACTGGCAACAATGAAACGCACAGGACTGTTGTCCTGCCAGTTGTTACAATGCTTACTTGATTACTAACTAAAATTATACCAAAAAAACATATTAATTTATATGATATTCCACTCGTAGTCTATACTATGGGTTAAAAAAAGAAAAAAAAATACTAGACTGCCCACTAAGACTGCACATTAATAAAAGAGCAAATAAAACAAAGAAAAATTGTCTATGATCAATAAGTTTAGACTGTTGAGTGTTAACCAAATGACATTACACATCACTGGTGACAAGTGTCAACTGTCAACTGTCAATATCATGACTTCAGTTGTGACATTTAACGAAATATAAAATTTTGTTATTAATAACAAATTGTAAATATGGTACATATATATAAACAGGAATAAGTTTAAAGTAAAGGGTATCTAGTGAAATTTACAAAGGAGTGAAAAAATAAGTAAAACTACCTATTTACGAGTACGAGTGGAACGTTTTTGTATGGCGGACGGTGCAGTAGGTTGACTACACGATTGTTCTTGCGGTCTCAATTCAGATGCCTTTTCTGCGGATGGAATTTTGCACAACGAAAGATCTTCAATGTCATAAATGCGTTGAATAATATTATTAGACTTAAACATAATGTCACCATTCTGCGTCCAACAGTTTTTTATTCCAAGTTGTTTACGAGCTGCAATAAACAGATCTTGTCGCCGACGTGTAAGGAACTCGGACAAGACTACCGGGGTTCCCTTGAGACAAGCTTTGCGCTTCCATAATGTAGCTTTAAGTTGTAAATTGGCGAAATTAACTAATAGCGGCCGAGTCTTGCCTTCAATTTGCTTGCCAAATCGAGTTACAGACTTGAAGTCCGTGTCCGACACCTCTTTCAACCCGAATTTGGACTGAAGTATATCCAGTAACGCATCCGTACAAGAATTGGAAGAGTTTTCTGCGATGCCATGTATTAAGAGAAATTTCCTCCGATGCCTCATTTCCACAGAGTCAATGTTTTTGCTAAGCTCATTTATTTGTTGTTTTAATAGCTGTAAAATACCACAAACTTGTTCTTTGAAGAGTGAGAAATCTGCTGACAATTTAGTCAAACTGACTTCATCCTTAGCAGCCTTGAGATGCTGCTCGAAATCAGTCATACGCTGAACAAGTAAGGCTTCCACACTATTTTGTTTATCCAGGATGCTTGTTATGTTTGCCATATTATCTTTTATTAGTGAGAGTTCTTGAGTTAGGTAGTAATGCTGAGAATTTTAAACAAGAGATCCTTTATAACTGGCAGGACAATGTAAGTGCTAAAACCTGTTTATAACATTGCTATGATTGTAAATTATTATTTCACTGTATGTACTAATACACTTTTAACACAATAAATCACAAAGTTTTATAGATTATTTACTTATTAATTTAAATATTGCAATTATAATCGGGAGCTATTACTGTTCAGTTTGGGCACCTACCCCTTGGTGACAATCAATCACGTGCATTATACACTTATATTTTCCGACTGTTTTTACCATTAAACACGCATCAAAATACCTTCTTGTATATTCAGCCAGTGTTATAATCTTTCAAGGAAAAAAATAACACACACGGGATTACTTTCCATTCGTAAGTACGGTTAAAACAATTTGTTTGAAAATAAGATTAAATTATTGTTTAGTTCGCCATGTTTGCGAGCGTAAGATAGTACAAAACAAAAGTAAGCGAGAGAAACGTAGTTTGCTACGTTCGTCGCATT
Organism: Apodemia mormo; assembly: GCA_036924255.1. Lineage (NCBI taxonomy): Eukaryota > Metazoa > Arthropoda > Insecta > Lepidoptera > Riodinidae > Apodemia > Apodemia mormo. The sequence goes on from JAUPFN010000002.1 coordinate 41,585,636, forward strand.
ACTTTGCGTTCGACTGATCGAGCTAAGGTTTAGCAATTGAGATATTAGAGCGTAACATATCTTCCCTTTTTATATCAATGAAATTATACGTATTTTACATCAGATGCACAGCAAATAGTAAAAAGCAGAGGGTACCTTTCATTCAGGAAAAACTTTTCCCCAGGGGTGGAAAAATAACTTTTACTGCGAATGAAACTACGAGAAAAGGCTTCCTACTATAATGGCTTTAATCAATGTAAAAATTAATCTTGGTACTTCACATAATTACCTGAACCGCTATACAAAGAAATTTGGTATAGGGGTACAGGTAATTATGTGATTTTTAACATCGAAAAAGTGCATTTTTTAGTGATGTCGAGGCCAATTTATGGTCCGAAGATTCGTTATGTGTTGTCGCGATAAAACTTCGTGGCTGTGGTATCTACGGCGAACTCAGTGGCCCATGCGGCTAGTGACCTATGTACTCCGTCCAAACATCTCTATCTCGCTTCAAATTACGATGCAAAAGAGAGATGAATTCGCGGTAGATATAAAGCTGACAGAAGCCCGAAGAACAATGTTGGCCGCACATATTGCGACAACGCGAATCTTCGGTGTAGGGCGATAATGCAACCAATGGCGTGAGAATAAAAAAACTATGACGCAGTGAGTTGTGAGACGCAGTCATTCATACTTTATCAATCACGCAAGCAGCCCTCACCAGTTATGTCATAAATAACCTTCATCTAACCACGGCCGCGTATTGAAAGGTACTGCCGGAACCAGCGTAGGCGCATGGCCCGTACGTGCTTTACTTGCACGGATTTTGTAATCCTTGCCTGTAATCAAAAATCTGCATCATGTTTATTAGACACATTGTTATTAATTTATGTACATAATTATATCGAAATACTTACGAAATATCGTTGAGTAATCGACGCATTGATATTAGATTTAACCAATTCGACTCATAAAAGCTACTCGATAATTGTTATGTCGATACTGATGATAAATCAGAGATTATTCAGTTAAAGATTTTACGCCTTTTTCATGTCAATAATTTTTAAGCTACTACCGGATATAAAATTCGACCGCTCGCGCTCTGCGAACTGAGTAGGAACGTAGCAGCTTTTTTTAATGTATTTTTGGATTAAATGTCTTTTTTTGTAAATATAAAATAGCAAATATCACCCATCGGATTAGTTTCAAATGGTAATTCCCTAAATTCGATCTACTGAGGAGATAATGAGCGAGGGACCCCCGTCATTACAATCCTTCCGGCTCCAGCACGCCATTCGTAATGCAATATGCATACTTATAATTAGGGATAAAGGAGGGCTAAAGGAACTTCAACGAAAACTACCGGGATTATAAATTAAATAAAATTAAGTCATAATGGAGTAAAAAAATAAAGATATTTTCAACAGCATCATATCTCTATATTATACGTGAAGCAAAAACTTTAAATCCTTTTTACGACAATTACGTGAACGGTGGAGTATGAAATTTGGCACAGTTAAAGTTTACATTGCGGCGGACAGCAAAAACACAGAAGTCAATGTTACATACAAGTAATTAAAAAATTCGAGCATAGCACACATAGACACCTCTCACGGACGCGATATCTCGGAATGGTTCGGGACAGTTTGTTCCGCACCAGTCAGAGAGGTGTCTATGTGTACGTTGCTCGAATATCACAATATGTATGTAGATTGACTACTGTTGGTCTCCAATATACTGTGGCAAAAACCTAGTATTTTGTGTGAAAGTGTGCAAAAAGATAATATTTATAGTACTATAATATTATGTACAGTCATCACAATCCTATACTCATGCTATTTTGGTTACGGTCTAAGAGATTTTATTGTGGGTATATATAACAGTGGGCGATTTCTAGTTAATTGAAATATTAGCATATTTCAAGACAAAGTGGTCAGTGGCAGGCATTTAATGCCACTTGCATAAGTATAGCATGCACCACTCCACACCGGAACACGAAAGTGACAAACACCTACGCTATTGCAGCAGGAATAGTTAAGATGTTACCAAGCCCAGATTTACTCTTCAAATGGGTTCCAGATCAATAAGGAAATCTTAAAATTTGCACAAAAAGAATAAATGCGCTGAACTGAACATTCATCGTTTTTGGAAAACAAAATGATCATTTGGCCGAAACTAAAAAAGTAACTGGTACGGATGTTTCATAATTAGTCCCCGTGTAGATCCGGGCTACCTTTGAAGACTCCAAGAACATCTGGCATTCTAATAGGCAGTTCGTAAGAGGCTATGCAAGTCTAGTGACTTGCATAGCCTCTTACGAACTGCCATTCTGAGTATGCCATACTGAACATTGTGTCCCGCCCGGGTCCGGTACTGCCTAACCCTATTCCTTGTCACGTCACAAGTCAGTTTTTGTCACTGTCGTGTTCTGGTTTGGATGATAAGGTAGCCGGTAAACTTATGCATGGGACATTAAGACACCATTAACATCTTTGGTGTCTATAGGCGATGGTTGTCTCTTTCCATTAGGAGAGCCATCTGCTTATTTGCAATGTTATAATATAAAAAATACCAGCAAAACTTCTACAATTATTTCACCAAACAACACACATTATATGGGAGTACGGAAACTTCGGGCAAAACAATGGTATTACAAATTGGTACACTCAACTGTGAATAAGCCAAATATAAGATAGTACATGACGTTGACAAACACCGGAAGGAGTTTACAAACAGCCGTGGCCCGACGACAGGGGTCAACCGTAGCGGCTCTGTACCGCAGATGGTCGAGACAGCCGATTAATAAAGACCCGCCTACCTACCCAACTAAAGCCATTTAACACCCCGTCTGATAAGCCGATTACAACCTTCCAGATATGTATTAGAAATGTGGACACTGCAATATTTTAGCTCAAATTATTATTGCCATTTGTTTGGAATATAATGCATAGTAAAAGTCTCCGGGTTTGCGTGTGATTGTAAACTTTTAACTTCCCGCTACGTATGTAGATATGGACGTTAAGTACTGATTTTGTACCGAATTTTTTTTACTCGTAAATCATAAGATACCAAACAAGCAGACGGGTCTCCTGATGTAAAGTCAACCATCGCCTATAGACGCCAAAAATGGTTGCTAATTGCTATGTTGTGGCGAGTTCTAACGCCACGTGCATAAGTTTACCGGCTCCCTTACCCTTCAAACCGGAACATGACAGTGACAAACACTGACGCTATTGCAGCAGAAATAGGTAAAGCAGTGGTACCAGACCCAAGCGAGACAATGTAGAACTCCACCACCTAGTATTTAAAAGGCTCTATTAAGTTGTGTAATTCTAGTATACCTGAGTAATACAAATAAGGTTACCGAAGATCTAAAATAAATTAGAAGTCAATTAACCAAATAAAGACATACACGCATCGCGTACGTTATTCGCCACGTGCAAACTAATCAATCATACACGATGCAGCCATGTAGGGGCAACGTATTATATCTGATGTCATACATAATGAGACCATAGTTAGGCTACTCAATATAGGACGTTTTTGTGAAGTACGAATAGATAAAGTAGGTATGCTATACTTACTTTACACCTAAAAGTGCCTTAGTATTGGAAACCGTAGTTACAGCTATCCGATTTGTATATATAATACTCGTAACACGACATCAATATGGTCGAAAATGTTACTCATGAGTCATGAGTCACGATAATTGAATACTTTTGACTATAAGAATTAAGTCAATGTTTTATTTAGTATCCGACGCTCCGACGAGTATTTAGTATCGATGCTACATAGTATGACCATGTTTTTTGAAAAATTACAAAATATCACTGTTATTCTTCATATTAAATTTAAATATCCCAAGGGAACAGGCACTTTTCCGTCGTTGTTTCAAATCTGCAGATTTACGTAGTTTGTCCGATGCTATCGCTTATACATATCAAAGGTGCTGATTGTGCGTTGCCAATTGTATGGCGGCGATGTAAAGCCACATTTATCGGTTACCCGGCTCACACTCCGAACCGGAATACGACAGTGAAAAGCACTGACGCTATTGCGGTGATTACAGTTCCGTGTTCAGACAAGACGTTAGAAAGTTTATTATTAAATTCACTACAAATTATGTAATTATTATAAACAGAAAAGTACGATTAGTAAGCTGTCCACGAAAATAAGAATAATTTTATAACTATCGTTCGGTGAAACTGTTAACAGATCTATTTAGGTATATAAAGAATATTTTATTAAGTTAGCAAATAGGGTTTCCGCTGGGTAACTTTGAAAACCGCGACCCTCGTTAAATTAATTTTAGGAGATTGTTTTTCATTACATCATAAGATAGCAAACAAGCAGATGGCTTTCCTGATGGAATAGAATAGAATAGAATATTTTATTTGCATGAAAATGAGAAAGAGACAACTATATCCTGTCGACACTGTCGTGTCCGTACTACTACAAAAAGAATTGCGACAGTAACTAACCAAACCCATGCGAGACATTGCCTAACTCTACAACTAAGAAGTCACAGTTGTATGACATGTATGTATAGCTAATTATTCGGCTTTTATGAACTCCCTGACACGATAGTAGATGGTCTATTCTTCAAGGAGGCCATGCGGCATGCGTGTCACCTAAAAATTGCAATCCGCTAGCGATCAGCGATGACTGTTAAACGTAACAAAAAATCATCAAAAACGTTGCCAGTTGCTTGCTGATCGTTGGATGCACTTTTTGCGATGTCACAACGCCAAAAATATATTTAGTAACTAGCCGTTGCCCACGACTTCGCCCGCGCGGACTTCGTTTACTTCGCACAGGTCCTCCCCCGTAGGTGATAGCGTGATAGCTTTGATATCGATTGCAGATCACACCCCAAGTATTCTTTAAAAAAATATTCAATGTTCAGTTTTGACTTTCCTACGATTTTATTATATGTATAGATGTGAAAGTAACTCTGTTTATCTTTTTCCTCACGCCTAAACCGCTGAACTGATTTGAATGAAATTTGGTACAAAAATAGTTTGAGATCCGAGAAAGGAGATAGGATAGTTTTTATCCTGAAAATCCCACGGGAACCAGAACTATGTTGGTAAAATCCCGGGACTGTCTATCTTTTAAAACACGATAATAAAGAATAACTTAGGCCTTTTTTATTTTAGATTTTTTTCAACGCGGACGAAGTCGCGGGTACACCTAGTTGTAAATATGCAAATGCAAGTCAAAGTTTAACATAGTATTACAAAATATTTTGCATTTATTTTGTGTTCTCTCGCATATTTATAATTAAAATATGCAAAACTGGTGATTTTGAACACTTGTAATTATAATAATTATTATGGATAATTTCAAGCCACATGAACACTGAGACACGTAATTTTAAAATTACTATAAAAATAAAATTGGTTGGCTCTTTCCATCAGAAGACTCATCTGCTTGTTTGCTATCTTATGATATATATAAATATACCTATATATGATAATAAATGATGATAGATGAATACTAACTTCGATTATTATTTCATGTGTAAGAAACCATATTCAATGTTATACCATAGATCATATCCTTAACATCAACCTCGACTATGATCGTGTATTCTTTTAGGCCATAGTATTGAAATCAGCGGACTTGCAGGCCGGCAGCTGCGCTGGTAGCGACAGTCAACTCATCTTCGTTAAAATTTAAACCAAAGGCGATATAGCAGCGACAGTCAACTCATTTACGTTAAAATTTAAACCAAAAGCGATAGAGCAGCTACAGTCAACTCATCTACGTTAAAATTTCAACCAAAGGCGATAGGCCGAGGCATCCTGGCACTGTAGTTCAGGCTCGTCGCGCTTTTTTTCATGGAAAATATCCTACTCGTTTGTCCCCTCGACAAACGAGTAGAATGCGCACCTGATGATAAGTGATCACCGACATCCATGGACATTACCAGAGATCTTGCAGTTGCATTGCCGGCCTTTTAAGAGAAGGGGATTAGAATTCCGAGACTTTTTCAAACCAGACGAAACACAACAGGGGAACTGTTGCTTTACGTCGGTGTTAAGTGAAAGAGTTATATCTCCCCAGGCCTGCCGGGCTATTCAGCTGCAGTTGCAGTATAGCATTACCATTAATTTGGTTAACTGACTGTGCTGGTAAAATAATTTTTGCCACAAAATTATCCCGCCTGTGGGCGAAAGGATAAACAGAAATATTAACTTCTCACTACGTATGTAGATAAGGAAGGTACTAATTTTGACCCAATTGTCGAAAATCGAGTTTTCACCAGATTTGACCCTTGTCGGCCCAGAAGATTTTTAAAAAAATTTGGAAAAACCCCAAAAAAAATTTGGCGAAACAGTATTTTTTTATATAGCTCCCAGATTAATATACAGATTGAATACAAAAACTAATCAGCTCTATTCCTTAAAAAAATCACATATAATGCATAAATTTCATCAAAATCGATTTACCAATTTGGAGTAATCGTTGAAGAAAAATTTTGAAAAAGTGTTTATTCGACATAATTTTGAAATTTTTCAACAAATTGTTTTTGGTATTCTACGATATTTTAGCACTAAAAAAAACTACATCGAATACCGTTTCAAAAATCAAAATCGAATCTAATTTTCAAAAGTTACAGCTTCAAAGTCAATTAGTTTGGGATTTATCAAAGACGAAAATTTTTGAAAAAAATGTTTTTTACATTATTTCGAAACTTTTCAACCTATCTATTATATTATTTAGCTAAAACAATATTTTAGATCTCAAAAATTGAGTTGGAATAGTTTCCAAAACAGCCTTTCAAAAATCATTATACTTGCCAAATTAGATGTTTGAACTGAAAAAATCTATGCTTATAGTTTTTACTCTTTTGAGCTTAAAATTCCTTAATTTAGCGGAAAGTTTCAGGGATGGCCTACTTTTACTTACAGATTTTTTTATATTAATCGACTAATTTTCAAAAACAAGGTACTATGACCTAACTAGGCCCATATTTATTAGCAAGATTAACAATTTACGCTTAACATCAATATTTTAACTTTTTTTTAATAAATTACGAATAAATTATGGGTAAAGAAAAAAAATTTTTTCGAACGAAGCTCAATTTTTTCGAGCGGAGCTTAATTTTTTCAAAAATCAACTAGACGATATTCCTAATCAAATAACACATTTTTAGGAGGCTGCTGTTGAACTTTTTAGGCAGACTATTATATTTAATTCGATACTTACAAAGATAAGTCATACCTTAAATCTATATTAATCTATATTAATATTATAAATTATGCGAAAGTTTGGATGTTTGGATGGATGTTTGTTAATCACGCAAAAACTACTGAACGGATTTGAATGAAATTTGGTACACGGGTAGATAAAAACCTGGAATAGCACATAGGCTACTTTTATCCCGGAAAAAAATTGGTGATCCCGCGGGATTCCCAAAAAAACTGTTATGGTGCAGCGGGCTGCACGCTGCAGCTAGTTTACAAAATATATTTAAGTAGGTAGGCTGGAAGAAATCTTTTTTACCTTAGAGATAAGTCTACCTTTTGTACGTTTTTAATTATATTTTTTCTCTGTAAATCTCATAAGTTGTGTACAATAAGATATTAAATAAATAAATAAATATTTCATATACTACAAGATCTATCTGTAAATTATTATTTTTATATCATTATATAGCAATCAAGCAGATGGCTCTTCCGATTGAAAGAGAAATCATAGCCTATAGATACCAAATAATTTAATCAAACATGTATGTTAATGGTGCGGTTGAGTCTATGTGGCGGAATGACAATGCCACATTCATAAGTCTACCGGCTACCTTACCCTCTAAAACCGGAACACGACAATGACAAGTATTGACGTTATTGCGGCAGGATTAGGTAAGGCTGTGGTACCATATACCCGGGCGAGACGTTGCGGAACCCCACCAGTTAGTAGTCACGATGTTAGTTACACGTATAGCCAATCGTTCGCCTTTTACCAACTCCCTGGCAGAATTGCAGACGGTCTATTCTTTTAAGGGGACTCGGACCAAAACGGGGTATTTACAGATCATGAGATTTTTACCTTCTCATATACATACGTGAATTGTAAAATATATACACCCGTTTTATAAGTTAAAACTATATGAAGTAGGTAGGTAACCTACCAAAATATTTGAGCAATTATCATAAAAAAACTAAACATACAAGTACGAACGAAAATTTTAAATTATCAATTCAAAACCACATTTTAAATACTGTAGCGACCAAGGTTCTTAACTCATTAATCTTAACGCCATTCATTTGAATGAAGTCAAAGGTTGAATATGTTCATTAAAGCTTAGATTGTCTAAGATAAATCATATTTACAGACATTTTAAGTCGGTACGTCTAAACAGATACGCAATATAAATCACAACTCAGCAAATGTAATAATTGAAGTAAATCACCCACAAAGCAATCAAACAATGAATATTTGTGTGGGTGACGGAGACACGAATTAGCTGGCGAAATTGTTGCTTCTAATATTACATCGCAGCTGTCTGGACTCTGGAATAATCGATGTCTTGGGTGTTGGAACAAAAGAACACGTGTTTGACTGGGCAGCGGCACATGCGAAACGGACAGTAACTAGCGACTTAACTAGTTTCTGAGATCAAGTTGAAAATTCCAATCACTTTATTATACTTGAGTTTTATTGGACTAGTAACTTAATTTTTTTTTTATTTAATAAGTAAGAATCCCACGGGATCTCCTAATTTTTCCGAGATAAAAGTAGCATGTATGCTATTCTAGGTCATCGTGTACCCGTGTACCAATTTTCATTCTAATCCGTTCAGTAGTTTTTGCATTATTGAGAAACATCCATCCAAACATCCAAACTTTCGCATTATAGATTTAAACATGTTAATATACAAAGTTCAATTAATAAGAGCATCAAGAAAATCGCCATAGTTGTTAAAATTATGACCTTTTTTGACCCCTCCTTCTTACGACCCGAGATTATAGTCTCGGCAACTCTGACCGATTTGGCTCGTATTTGAACTTAAAATTCTTTTTGTAAGTACTTACTAAGGTATCAATAATTTTCCCTACCATCTTTCACGAGACGTACCGATAATGATACTCGAACTTAGGATTAACCGTAACCTAATAGAAGTATGTAATTAAGAAGAAATTATCAATCAAATATCTAATATATTTGTAATATGTATGTTGTATGTGCGTGACACGTGAAGTATGAAATTTGTCACAGTTAAAGTTTACATTGCAGAGGACTGAAGAAACATAATATTTGAGCGCCCCGTTAGTCGAGTGGTTAGCGACCCTGACTACGCAATCGACGGGGCTCGGGTTCGATTTGTGTTCATCACACAAATCGAACCCGAGCCCCGTCGATATTAAATATTTGTATTTGTGTGATGAGCATAAATATTTGTATTTCCGGGTTTGGGTGTTTATATGTTTTGGGTGTTATAAGAAATACATGTATTATAAATACTAGAATATATTTATATTCTAGTATTTATAATACATGTATTTCTTTCTATGTATTAGTACCGTTGACTAACTTGTAACACAAGCAAATAATTTGCTTACTTTGGGGTTAGATCAGTAAGTGTAATTTGTCCCGTGAATATTTATTTATTATTATTATTGTTTGCTATCGTATGATATAAAAAAAGGATTTCGCTAAGTAACGCTAATCTTTAATTAAGGCAATGATGATGATTCGGGGTTAAATTTCTATTGACTCCCACACATGTCTCAAAAATAAAATTGCGTCCTCTAAAAAAAAAATATTAGGTCCTTAAATTGTAACATTTCAATGGATCACAGTATGTTGTAAGTTTAGTGTTACTTAATGCATAAACTTAATTTTCAACCGACTTCCAAAAGTAGGAGTTTATCAATTCGGTTGTATTTTGGTAATGTGTGTTACCTCAGAACTCAGTACTTTATAAACCGATTTTGATTTTTTTTGTTTGTTTTTCCTGTATGTAGTCTCATTTTATTTGGTGAAGATCTGATGCAGGGTTCCAGAAACACAGGAAATGGGAAGTCGGTTGTTACAATTTTACTGCGTTTAAATTGCTTAAATTGGCAAATTTCAAACATAGGTAGATAAAGTATCCCGCAGCGTCATCTGTCCTTTGTGTATATCCCAAGGGACAATACATTTCCGGGATGAAAAGTAGTTTGTTTTTTAGGGTTCCGTATCTATCATTTAAACGGAAACCTTATAGGATAACTTTGTTGTCCGTCTGACAGTCGGTCTATCTGCTGTCACAACCCTCGAGAACACGTGAAGATATCGAGTTGAAATTAAAACTATATATATACTAAGGTCTACAGTCCCTTGTAGTGATAAATAAAACTTGAATGTTATATGAGGGAGTCGAAATATACTTATATTTTGTCTCCCTCAAGGAACCAAAAGTTATAGATCGCTGATCCGTCAAACGGTGTTTTGCAATTACATGTATTGAATATTTAGAGGGTGAATGGAAAAAAAACTATCCTATCTTTTAAGTTGGGCTAAACATTAGATATCTACAAAATTTCATTGAAATCGGTTCAGTAGTTTTGAAATCCATAGCGGACAAACAATGACACGTAATTTATATATATATAAGATTTCCGTTGACCTAGCACTATGAAATTTGGCAAATAATATCCCGTATGCTACAAGTACAGGCAAAAAACTAAAAACTATACGTTTGTAATTAAATAAAAAAATATATAAAGTCTTAATTTTAAGTTCATGGGCCTTTAAAACTAATTTCGGTAAAAGCTCGGATAAAACTTACACTCGATTCCTGAACTTTTATAATACAGCTACACGTTTGTATGAAACCCTCGCTAGGCGAATCCAAACGGCACTTGTCCAGTTTTTTATATCATAAAACTACTAATAAGCAATAGCTCTCGATAAAAAGACATAACCATCTCCTATAGACGCCAAAGATATTAAAGATATAAATGGTGTATTGCCAGGCGTATGGTGGATTTAAATACGCTGACAAGCCCTGACACTAGTGCGCCAGGAATAGTGGTACCAAACCCGGGCGCGACCTCACAGAACCCAATAAGAAGTTACGAGTTACAAGTTTAACCAATCGTTCGCTTTTTCAAACTACCTAACAAAAAGCCAAAAGGAATTTTTTCAAAAAGTTCCAGACCAATACTTCTTTATTCTTGTAATTTTTATTGGACTATCTTTTATTTTTGCTACCTTATTTTATTTATATAAAAAGGACTTAAGCCTCCCTTTTTGAAATAAATTGACAAAAATCCAATCACCTAATCTCGCCAGATCTGGCTCAGTGTATGGTTGCGACTTGCGTCTTGGTCAAAGTCCATCCACATTTACATTGTAAGTTTGTAATATAATTAAAGGAATATTTAAATTTAAAAAAAAAAACAGTTTTCTAGAACATTTAAATTTATTAACGATAGCCCTGTAAACTGGAATTAAACCAAACGCAAGTGAGTGGAAGGAGATATGACGGGTTGCTATTGAACGGAAGCAATGGCGTGTGACGATGAGGTCGGATGGGTGACGGTGGCATTCCTAGCCCGTGTCGGCTTTAGGGATGTAGCAACATAAATTAATATATCGATGTTATGTATAAATTTCAGTTTTTTATGTAATGGTTTTTTTATAATTGTCTTGAAGAATAGCTGTGCTACCACTTCGAGACAAACATAGACAATGTTAGATAATTTTACCTGTGTGCTGTCAATAGTTGATTATACAGTTAGGCGTTGTTAAAAATAAAAAAAAAATAAAGTCATGAACGTTTATTTACAGTAACGATTGATTATTCCGTAGCCATGCCATTTGGCTACCGAAAAAAAAACGAAACTATATTATTTTGTCATGTCCGACTGTCTATCCGCCCGTTCGTCAGTCATTTTACTCGGAGATTATAGAAAGAAAGAAAGAAAGAAAATATTTATTTGCAAGAATATGGGTGTTACAAGTTGTTAAAAATAAATTAAATTACCGACATATTCTACCAATATATGGCGTGCAAATATTTAAAAAAATATCATTATATAATATTACATTTAAAACTATAAATTGTATCCATTTTTCAGAATTACTACCGGATCGGAACGCGGCCACACACTGAGAAGATCCGGCGGAAGAAACTCAGCGGGCTGGTTTTTTTTTTCTCTGTTTTATGTTCTTGTTATAGATATACAAGGATGATTCCATATTACAAAGTTATTTTTATAATTACAAGTTTCATATTTTGAGTAATTGTTTTTTTTTTATAATTTACATAATGTTCACCATTTACAAAATTTTTACTACATTTACGAAATTTTTTTAAGGACAATTCAACAAACTTATATTTCTATCCATTAACATTTAATTTTATCGGCTAAAAATTCTTTAATATCATAATAAGTTTTATCTAACAGCAAATCAAACAACTTTTTGCGAAATTTATTTATAGGTAATGATTTAAGACTATCAGGAATATGATTGTATATAATAATAGACATACAATACACATTTTTTGTAAAAATACTTAATTTTTGGTTAGGCACATATAATTTCTTACTATTCCTAAAATATGAGTTACCAGTGACTTCAGCATTTGTTTTAAATAACTTTTGGTGTTTTTGGGTGTATGGTAAGGGAAGTAAGTACCTTAAGAGACTTGAAAAGTGGTTTACAGGAATGTAACTGATTAACACCACATATTGCTCGAATACATTTCTTTTGGACTCTAAAAATTCGTACCAATTCAACAGAATTTTCCCAAATAGGAATGCCATATTGTAAATTAGAAGAGACATATCCATGATATGCTAATAGGGAGGATTTTGCGTTTCTTACTTCCCTTAGTCTTCTCAAGACATAGACAAATCTATCAATCTTATTACATAAAGATTCAATGTGTGCTTTCCAATTACAATTTTTGTCAATAATTATTCCTAAAAAGTTTGTATAATCTACATCATCTATATTTACTTTATTTAAAAATACATTTGTGTTTTTGGTAATATTACTGTGGTAGTTCTGAAATTCAATTAATTTTGTATTAGTTACATTAACTTTTAAATTATTATTAATTAACCAGTCTGAAACTTGGAATAAGGTTTCGGTTGCTTCATTAACCAAGTCTTTTTTATTTTTACATTTAATAAGTAGGATAGTGTCATCAGTAAATAAAAAGCAATCATGTTTTATACTATCAGGAAAATCATTGATATAAAATAAAAATAGCAAGGGTCCTAAAACACTGCCCTGTGGTACACCACAGTTGTTAACAAGGTAGTTTGAAGTATATATATATATATATATATATATATATATATATATATATATATATATATATATATATATATATATATATGAGAGAGAGATAAAAGTATTCAAGAGAACAAACCCATGTGGGATGTCATTAGATAGATTTTTGTAAATCATTGGAAGTTAAGTTTTATTATTATGCCAATATTTTGTGAGATACTCACTTCTAAACCGGTAAAAGGTATGCTTCCTGTTACTTTTGAATTATGGAGTAAAAAATTGCAAAAAATGAGAATAAAGAAACAAAAAAAAAACTCAAAAGTAAAATTAGTTTGAACAAAATCGATCCTGCAGTAATTTGGATAATTTAGATGGTTTAAGTAGCTAGCTGTACAAAATAAATTATATAGTGATTGGGAGAAATATAAATTTATTTTTGCTGCTAAAAAATTTGAAAATATGAAGTTTTCGTTGCGAATCGAATACACGCCCTTAACAGTGCGTTGCTTTTCGCATGGTGGGAACATGCGTTATTATGAAATATCAATTGAACAACAACAGATAAGAACTGTCATTTTATGGTTACAAAAACACAAAATGTAAGACGCTTAAATCATCATCAGTAGTAACATGCATGCAATTTTCAAAGATTCTTGAAATAAACGTTAGGTCTTAGACAAAACTTGATAATTTATAAATATTATTATACTTGTATAATAATACAAAAATACAGCTGGATTTCCAAGTAGAAAATAGTAGCTTTTGTTACCTCCAATGTACTACCTGACAAAGCTTGCCTCAAACGAACTGCTCAGTAGGGATGTGACATTGCACATAAAAATCGATTTTTAATTAATCGATTTTTATATTAATCGGTTTTTTCTAATTTGTCCATAATACCAGTGCCACAGTCATTAGTAGTTTTTTATTGCTATTAAATTAAATTTTGTGTTGTTCTATGGTGCACTTGTCTAATGTAAGTACTGTTTTTATTAGAAAGGCCGTTTAATAACAATAATTATTATATCGCTGGACAAATTACACAAATTGATCTAGCCCCAAAGTAAGCAAATTATTTGCTCGTGTTATGGGTGTTTGTCAATGATACTAATACATAGAAATACATATTATACATATAAGTACTGTTACATACCTAATACACACCCAGACCCAGAAATACAAACATCTATGCTCATCACACAAATGTTTGTCCCTGTCGGGGATCGAACCCGAGCCCCATCGATTCGTAGTTAGGTTCGCTTACCACTCGATCAAAGGAGCATATAGTGTTTTATTTAGATAATTCGTTGTAAGAAATATATCGTAATAACCAAAAATATAGTTATTATTTTTCAAGTGATTTTTGTAATGTTTTTTTGTAAATATAAAAACTACTTTACCGATTGTTTTATTTTGATTCCTAATAGATAGAAAATATATCAATTGATACATAGTCGTTTACAGATAAATAATAATAAAATACGGATATGTTTTAGAATAAAACCGTTTTTTATTTAACATAGACTTTGCGTCGCGATTCCCGCGAAACGCGCGAGTGTCCGAGCTCCACCGCCAGAGTGTAAGCGCGAACTAGCAAGAGATATTAATGTAATGTTATGGAGATAGTATTCTTTGACAGTTTGCGTTCCGGGCTCCAGGCCAAAAGACCAAACTTAATGTGGGGGGTTGCAGATGAAAAATCGGTAATAAGTGATTGAAAGATTATAAAAAAATCGATTACTAATCGATTATTTATAAAAATAAAATCACATTACAAAATCGATTTTTACTGTTTAAAAAATCGATTAATAATCGATTAATGAAATAATCGATATTTTTTCACATCCCTACTGCTTGGCAGTGTCTATTCAATATGGAGACGGCGCCAATATGAGGAAACTATTATGTGTTTTCGAGGATTTCGGAAATTTCTAAAAATGTATAGTAAAAATATCGATACTCTTCAAACGTGAGAGGTGTCTTAACATCCTTAGTCGACGGATACTGTTAAATAATTTTGAACTTTTTGTTTTGATAAAAAAAAACAAATCCTAAGATGATCTTTACGATTTTCGTTTTCGGTGATTTATCTATTATTTAAATATATAAAAGAAATCGGTGTAAAAGGAAAACTATAGCTGTTACTACTAAACACTAATGGCGGAAAGAGCCTCATTTGGAGAATATACCACTTGATTCGTACCAGACCTTTAACCCGCGTTTGTCCGGGCTCCCTTTGGAGAATAGACCATCTTCTATTCTGCCAGGCAGTTCTTAAGAGCGGAGGTAGCTACTAGGTGGTAGAGTTCTACATTGTCTTGCCCACGTCTGGTAATACCGCCTACTTATTCTTGCCGCAATAGCGTCAATGCTTGTCACTATCGTGTTCCGGTATGGTTCCGGTAAGGTTGCCGGTAAACTTATGGATGTGACATTAAGACCCTGCCACAAGATAACAACGCATCAAAAAGATCTTTGATTTCTATAGAAGATGGTTGTCTCTTTCCATCAGTAGATCCACCTGCTTGTTTGCCATCTTATAATATAAAAAGGCAGTGTGTAATTAAAGGCGAAAGTTTGATCAAACATGACAATATTATCATGAGAACTAAGTCTTTAGAGTTTTGCAACATTTAGTCTGGGATTTGTACCACAGCCATACGTTTTTTTAATATTGTAAAATAGCAAACAAGCAGATGGCTTTCCTCATGGATAGATTCAACCATCGCCTATAGACACCAAAGATGTTAATGGTTGTCGCTATCCATGAGGCGGTCGGCAATGTCACATACATAATTCTACCGGCTATCTCAACCGAACACAACCATGGCAATCATCGACGCTATTGCGGCAGAAATACATTACGTAACGTTAAGATAGACAGCTTTTATACATGGCAGGCAGGCATTTCATCCCGGCTCCAGCCAAGAATAGAAAACGCGTCAATAACATATTTAAAGTCTATAAGCTATAGTTGGCTTGTTATAATAAAAGAGCGGCATGACTTGCGACCAAAAACTGCTGATGGATTTCAAGAAATTAGATTTATATGAATTAGATATGAGCTATAAGGAAACAAAACAATTCTGCAATTAACGTGACATATAGCACTAAGTTCTCTGTCGAACCCGTAACGGATCTCGCGGGAACATATATATGTGTAAGTATAAGCTACTTTTACTCATAAATCATTTTAACAGTAAAAGCTATTACGACTACATTGTATAGTTCGACATCTGATACTTTTTTGCACGAACGGGTTTTTGAACCTACAATAAACAAATCTACTTTGGATATCAAAGTAATTATCATTCGTCATTATCGATTTAATCAATAATTTCTTATGTTAATAATGACTAGGGTATTCGTTATTAATAAATACGACACTGATACGTACGTATATTGATCAAATTCACAAAAATGCCGTATAATTTGAAAAAAATAGCTTAATATTTAAAATACTTGCACATAATTAAAACAAAGAAACAATAATTATTAACTAGCAATCGCTCAATGATACACTAAAAATCTCTTTAAAGACAACAGCTTTAGCTGTAAAGAAAATCGTATACATGTGTAATCTATGCTAATATTATAAAATTGTAGTTTGTTTGTTTGTATGTACGTACTAATCTCGAAAACTGCTGAACCGATTTGAATAATTCTTCTTGAGTTGGATAGCCTGTTTATTGAGGAAGGTCACAGGCTATAATATAACATTACGCTACGATCAACAGGATTGGAGTGGATATCAACGAAATATGTCGTCTAAACGGGGATATTTTCTTTTTGAGAGCTTTCCTGGCGTGCGCTGCGTTAACGGTTAAAGTTACACTATAATCATTACAGTTCCTCTAAAATGTTATTATTTAGGTCCCTATGACCCACTCTCTCTCTTATGTGACGCAGACGAAGTTGCACGGGTCCGCTAGTGTGTATATAAATTATGAAGTAGGTATGTCAAACGAATGTATATTAATATTAACATAATGTATATTAATATTAACATATGTTTATTAATTTAGTGTATTTCTTATGAAAATTATTTAAAAAGTATTAGGTTTCTGTAGTCCTCGGCAATGTAAACTTTAAATGTGACAAATTTAATAATTCACCAATCACGTAATTGTCTTAAAAAGGGTAAATTTTTGCCTCACGTATTAATATATAACGAGCTGATATAAGAAAAAAGCTGACCCGGCAATTGTTGCCATATCATCGTGTTAAAAATATGGGTTGATGGTAGAAGAGTGAAACTTTAGGTTTATATGTGTTTTTCAATGTTAAGTCATAAAAACATTGTAATAAAAAAATTGTCCAAAAATAAAAATTAGGGTTGGACCACACTTAAAATTTAGGGGTATGAAAAACAGATGTTAATTGATTCTCAGACCAACCCGATATGCTCACAAAATTTCTAAGAATTGGTGAAAAAACTGAATGCACACACACATACGCTTCAGATTTAATTAACTGTACCTATAGATGAAGTTGTGCTAAATTTCTTTAGATAAGGGCCGAATATCTAAGAAATAAAACTAAGAAAATAGATTTTCTTAGTTTTAGTTTTTGTTCATTTTTGTGTGTTGCGCGCACAACATACGCTTTTCATTTTATCATCCAACAAAACAACGGAGGTTATCACTTTACATGTATGTATGTAATATTGTAGGAACTGGATAATATTTGAGTCCAAGCACGTCTGCCAAATTTAATAATTGTATGTTTGTGTGTTTGTCCAAGAATTTCTCGGGAACTAAAAGACATATTGAGATAATTCTTTCTGTTTTAAATCAGATATATTCCAAACTCAGGGAACAATCTAAGTTTCATAAAAATCAGTTCACTTCAGTAGTTTTTGAGATATGGGTCATAGTTGACAGATATTTGAAATCGGTTTAATTTTTAAAATTACGTACTTTTATTTGCATAGATTGTTTCTCGTAGAAGTTCTCTTTAATACACAAATAGTATAATTTAAAACAATTCAAAATGTTTTAATTTGTAATAGAAGAAAGCAGTCAACGTACAGACGGCTGACGAGCACACCGAATACATTAAACAATGTGTCTCTGTAGGATCGCACTCGCCCCTCGGTATCTTGTTTTTGTGGTCGCGTCTGCCCACTCGCCACTTGCCACCCCTCCCCTTAATGACAAATGGTTGGCCCCTAATGCCGGATAACTTTATGCCGCGATTTGTTAGAGATGATGGCAAAGTACATTGAAATTAGAAATGATTAATATTCTAAACGATACGAATCAAAAAATAGGCGACTAGAGTAAAGTACACAACGGCTCTACGTTCTGTCAATCAGACGTGTCTATCAATTTATTTGGATATATATATTTTAATGATCACTGCAAACAAAATGGTACCAAATTGAAACGACGTATAACAAACATTTTATAGTGCGATACTTTTTGGAATTTGTTCCCAAAAATACATGATAACATACAAACATATGGTTCTCCTAATATAAAGATTCTCCTACTATCGCCTATAGGCTGTAATGGTAAAGGATGCGTTGCCATCGATGAATATTAGAATATGCATACAAGAACCGGTTATTTAAATAAATAAATCTAGATAGGACTAAAGATAGGCAATCGCCCTCCGGCATTTAGTTCTTGTGATCGCTACCCCTCCCCGACGACAAATGCCCGTATCCTGATAATGTCCCTGTAATTTCATGCCGCGACGTAGTCGGCCCGGGATGACCGCATGATTACCCCGCCGATCGATCCGCGTCACTGCTCTCAAACTTCACATTATGCGCTCCTTCACGGATCACCGGCTACTGAAACGAGTTTGTCCCTAGAGAATTTCCTTGCAGAGTGCAAATATAAAGGTTATCACGCCGACTTCATTACTAGGGAAGTTATGGAAATCCGCATATTCAAAGCCCAACATTGTTCCGAGTTACCGCGATCCACCAATCCGTCAGATCTTGTTACTATCTTTAACCAATGTCGTTTGTTATTTACGATAACCAGCATTGACAGTTCTACGTGCTTTCCGAAGCGGAAGAAACACACGGAACCCGACTTATACTTCAGGTATTGAAATTTTCAAGATATAAAAATTTCAGCAGCATCTAGCCGATCCAGGAAGTAAAACGAAAGGTTGCGCCCTAAAGTAACGGGACAGTGAAAAACAAAAATATAAAAATTTCAGCAGCATCTAGCCGATCCAGGAAGTAAAACGAAAGGTTGCGCCCTAAAGTAACGGGACAGTGAAAAACAAAAATATTTTAGGTTACTTTTAAGAGTTAAAATGAAATAAAAGCAAAATAAATAAACTCGAATTTTTGACGTTTTTGCCAACGATGCAACTAAAGGTTTTGGCTAAAACGATCAGCTAAATCGTTTCGCCTGTGATTTTTTAAAGAAAATAAATGACTATAATATTTTTTGTTTGAAGCAGCGCCGAAGTCCTAAGCCGTATGCACTGTCAATTGTAAATGATTGACAGAGCATATAAAATTTTTAAATGTCAATTGTTTGCATATGCCGATTAAATAGACCCTTGATCTTCATCACCTTCGGACAGCACCTGATTTATGTTTTCATAGTGTGTTTTATATCATAACTAGCTGACCCGAACAGCTTCGCCCGCGAGTAGATGAACATGTCGTCGATATAGTTTTTCGTACAAACATACCCTATTTCAGCCTCTTAGGGGTTAATTTTTGCAAAAAAAACTAGCCTATGTTTAACCTCGGATCTTCAACTATTTCCATGTCAAATTGCATGAAAATCGGTCCAGCGGTTTAGCCGTGAAAGCGTAACAGACAGACAGACAGACTCTCATTTATAATATTAGTATGGATGTACTGACAGACGGTATAGATTTTCCATAGTGTACTCTATATTAATGTATACTCTGGGAGCTTTGTCCAGTCATTATAGGTTCTCTATCACGGCACCATATTTAGTGGTCATATTTCTTTAGTCCGATTAACAATTTATAGTATTATAAGTATGATTAACAATTCGTTATGTTATTACAGTTGAAAGACAAGGAGTTTGTTTAAAAATCTACATAATATTGGGGTTCATTAAACTTAAATTTTACTACCTCGGTAGTTTTTTGGTAAAGCAGTTCGACGGTAATGTCCCGGACACAATTTCTAAGTCAAAGTATTTTCTTTCGTGGAAAAATCTCAGTAGCACTTTTGAATCTGATGGTGAGATGTTTTAAACCCTGCACTATTTAAAACGGCGTATTGATATAAGGTTCATGTTTTCTTTTTCAAGTAACGTTATTTTAAAGTGACGCGTCCTTAATACTCAATTCTCATCAACTCAATGAATATCGCCGCGTGATAAGTTTTACTTTTGTAATAATACTATAGAGCAAAAATTGGTAAAGTGTGTGTCGGACCACGGCCCAATGTAGGGTTCCGAAGTTGCTTATCACGATAATGCGGACTAAGAGTACTTTATTGTTTCATATTATGAATATTTAACTTATCCGTCAACGACGGATATATCCGCAGCATAGGTTCACCGCCTATAAAAACTTCTCCTAGTAAATTTAGCCAAAGGGAAGGGTGTACTGTACCAGGGGAATTAAAAAAACAAAGGCAAAGTCCCGGAACGCATAAACTTTAATTACAAAAATTCTACCAAATGAAATGGAGACTATCATAGCGTGATCTAAATGTTGTGCAGCGCCATTTTCGAACAGCATAATGAACTATTCTGCATACAATTTAAAATAATTTGTAAGACAACATTTTATAAGTAAAGTATCTTCACGCCCGTGTCCCCGAAGAGGTAGGCAGAGGTACAACCAGTGCACCCACGATTAGCCGAAGATACTTTGGTCTCACAAATGTGATAGGTGGCAAGCCTATTGCCGACCGGGCATTTTCCAATCCCGGGCAACTTTGTGTTTATCAGAAAACTGAAAAAACCCTTTTTTTTAAATGCCTGACCCGGGAATCGAACCCGGGACCTCATGTAGTCAACGCCAACGCTGGACCACTAGACCACAGAGGCGTTTTATAAGTAAGGCGACTATTACTGGTAAACTTGTAAAACCT
Organism: Apodemia mormo; assembly: GCA_036924255.1. Taxonomy (NCBI): domain Eukaryota; kingdom Metazoa; phylum Arthropoda; class Insecta; order Lepidoptera; family Riodinidae; genus Apodemia; species Apodemia mormo. The sequence continues at coordinate 41,606,904 of JAUPFN010000002.1, forward strand.
ACTCAACCGTGATAGATTTTCTTTTAAATTCATTGTATTTACTTACTACCTAGGTGGCAGACGAGGGGGGACACTTAGCTTTAACAAAACGAGTCCCTTAATCGAAAAATTGTTTTCGCAAACCAACTACTTTATTATTTAAAAAACTATATATATATATATATATATATATATATATATATATATATATATATATATGTGTGTGTGTGTGTGTGTGTGTGTGCTATATGTATGTATGTATGTATATATGTTATATATAGGAGCTACCCTAAAAAAGTATTTTTCAATATTTCATGTTACAACTTTCTTGCCGTGACTAATATATGTAAATAAAAAATAAAATAATAAATATTCACGGGACAAATTACACTTACTGATCTAACCCCAAAGTAAGCAAATTATTTGCTTATGTTATGAGTTTAGTCAACGATACTAATACGTAGAAATACGTACATAAATACTGTTTTTTTTACTTTAGTAAAAAAATGCTTTGACACAGTCGCCTTTTACGACCTGCCTTGCAGAACGGCAGTTGGTCTAATCTTCAAAGGAGCCCGGGACTAACACGGGGAAATATGGAATATATTTAATATGTATATTCATGTCTATTTTTTTATATTATAAGATAGCAAACAAGCAGATGGGTCTCCTGATGGAAAGAGTCAACCATCGCCTATAGATACCAAAGGTGTTAATGGTGCGTTTCTATCTTGTGGCGAAGTCTAATGCCACATGCACAAGTTTACCGGCTACCTTACCCTTCAAACCGGAACACGACAGCGACAAGCACTGACGCTATTGCGACAGGAATAGGTAAGACGGTGGTACCAGACCCGGGCGAGACAACGCAGAACTCTACCACCTAGCCACGACGTTAGTGACTCGTATAGCCAATGGGTCGCCTTTTACGACCTGCCTGGCAGAATGGCAGTTGACCTATTCTTCAAAGGAGCACTAATTCTAATGACAGCTTTCAAGTATTATGGATCTGTGCTTACGTGCGGGGGGACGAACATAGCGAAACTATAAGGGTTCCTAGTTTACTTCAGAACCCAAAAAACGAACACGATTTACTCCCGTGTTGGTCCCGGCATCCTTTGAAGGCTAGACCAGTACCAGACCAGGCAAGATTGTAAGAGGCAAACGGTTGGCTATGTTAGTCCACATCATCGTGGTTATTAAATGGTAGAGTTCTGCATTGTTTCGCCCGAGTCTATTACCATCGCCTTACCCTATTCCTACCAATAGCGTCAATGCGGTTTGTAGGTTAAGGTAGCCGGTAAACTCATGCATGTGGCATTAAAATCTCCCTACAATAATAGTAACATCTTCGGTGTCTATCGGCGATGGTTGTCTCTTTCCATCAGGAGAGCCATCTGCTTGTTTGTTTTTTTATTATATAAAAAAAGATTTACAGTGAAAACCATATCGAATACAGCTATTAAAATCTTCAAAAACATTTCACGGCGAAAACGTTGGTTATGAAAGGGTCAACGCATCACGTCCCTTGCTCGAACCACAAAAAGCGCTCAAACTATGTTTAATATTAAACCAGTAGCGGGTAGTTTAGTTTTTGCCAAAGACACAAGTGCCGTTACAAATTTTAGTTGTTATTTTTTAAACATGAACGAGGGAGATAGGAAAGTAAATTTTAAATACTCAATATTCCTGTGCATAGGATAATTGACCGCCTCTTTGGTCGAGTGGTTAACGACTCTAATCCTTAGATGAGGGTCGGGTTCGAATCCGACAGTGACAAGCATTTGTTTTTTTTTATAGTAGAGGGGGCAAACGAGCAGGTGGTGCACTTGATGGTAAGTGATCACCACTGCCCATAAACATCTGCAATCTTGCAGGTGCGTTGCCGGCCTTTTAAGAATGAATAAGCTCGTTTCTTCGAGGTCCCTAAGTCGTATCCGTTCGAAAACACCCCCAAGGATAATTGATTCCACAAAGGAGTAGTGCGAGGCAAAAATTGCAGACAAAAGCGCACGGTTGTGGATTTTCAAGCATCGAGGGGTTGAGGATGGAACTTTAAATTTTGACGCGATGTCCGATAATGGAATTTAGCGGCAGGAATTAGCCCGAACTCGTCGGAACACTCCCCATGATAAATGCGGTGAAAGATGCAGAGCGAACCTATATCTCTGCGTAACGCCAGAGCTAAGCCGATTAGAAATAGCCTGGTCGTCAACGATTCGAACCGGTCTACGTTGAATGCGATCAAGAGGAAGAAGCTTGTACTGAGGAGCTCCGGCCCAGAGGTGAGAACAGTACTCAATATATTTGTGATGTACAATGAGCATAAATATTTATGTTTGTGGTTTGGAGCGTTTATTGAGTATATTTTAGTATTTATCTATACATAAATATTTGTTTCCCAGCGGTTTCAGAACATATTGCGCCGCCCACTTCCTATAGTATTGGCGCGCGTCAAAATACCTCGCCTTAATATGTATTATAAATGCGAAAGTCAGGATGTTTGGATGGATGGATGGATGGATGTTTCTTACTCAATCACCCAAAAACTACAACGAAATTGAATGAAATTTGGCACACAGGTAGTGATCCCGCGCGATTCGCCAAAAACTTTTATAATGCAGCGGGCTGCACGCAGCAGCTAGTAAGATATAAACAATCATTTCTGTAGATAACTATCAACCTTGCGAAATTTACTTTTGATCTAAGAGGTCTACATTTTTTCGGTGTTCAACAAATGGCGCCCAACTGTTAATGTGAGAAATGAATGAAACAGATATTTTCAGAATATGAAATACATTTTCATCGAAATAAAGTGAACGTTGTGAAATTAATGATTAATTATCTTACTAAAATTACGTCATCTTTATCTGACGTCAAGTGTAGATAAAGATGTTGTAGCGTATTGTCCAGGCCCATTAGAAGAATAAACCATCTGCCATTCTTCTAGGTAGTTTGTAAACAGCGAATGATTGACTATACGTTTCACTACAAACGCCCAGATTTGGCACCGCCCGGATTTTGCACCACCGCTTTACCTATTTCTGCGGTAATCGCGTTATACACACAGATAGCAAGTAGTTCTCTTTCCGTCAGGAAAATTATCTACTTGTTTGCTATCTACATAAAAGATCACTATTAAGATTGAAAACACAAAATTAACGTGCACAATCATACAGAATACTCAAATTAAACATATTCACACAATAATAAAAGACAAATCAAATAGACGTTCATACATCGATACCATTTCTACTTCCAATCCACGCAAGTAACCATAGTGCCACCGACCTATTGGCTATTTCTACTGCTATGCTTGTGTGTCACTTGTACTTAACATTCCTGCCGCATAAAATCAAAAGACCAGTTCTGATGTCTACAGTCAACGGCTTTGATTCTGTATTCCATAAAAAAAAAACAAAAAACTAATTCCATGCATTAATTATCTCATATAATTCCATCATGTAGGCAAAGTCACGAATTCTGCTAGTAGAAAACGAAACAGCTATTTTCCATAACAGGTTCGTGAAACAAAAACTAGTAGCACCGTCGACACAGCCCTAGCTATGTGGCACATAGAATCATTAGCAGCGGCCGGTCGTTTGTTAGAACCATTCGCGAGCCGAGACGCGTTTTTGTCCCCACACCAAATTGCATCCGCACAATACGTGCGCCTCGGAAACTGATTTCGAATTAATTGCGATAAAACATTGTATATATTTAACATGAGATTAACACTTACGTATGTAACCAAAAATACTGCTGATTTGTACTGTTACACTATTACATCTACATTTAAATAAATAAATAAACATCGCTGGACAAATTACAAGAATTGTTGTAACCAGTATTATTTGCTTGCGTTATGGGCGTCAGTCAACGATACTGATAGAAACACTATTAACTTACGTAATATATAAATACTATAACATATATAATAAACACCCAAACCCAGAAATACAAACATCTATGCTCATCACACAAATGTCTGTCCCTATCGGAATCGGACTCGAGGCCTTAGGGGGCGTCCACAAATTACGTGAGATGTTTAAGGGGGAGAGGGGGTCGAGTCAAATCTCATCTAATCTTACGTTGGGGAGAGGGGCGGTCTCGGCAAATATCACGCAATTTTTTTTCTGATTGAAACAGAAAAAATATACTATTTTGGTCCATTATCCATATTGTACATGCTTAAGATTTAATCTTAAGCGTAATAATAATAATAAATAATAAATATTCACGGGACAAATTACACTTAATGATCTAACCCCAAAGTAAGCAAATTATTTGCTTGTGTTAGTATCATGTGTATACGATTTAAGTATTATATTGTTAAATTGTTACATAACTCAGCAATATTGCTTAATCACTAAGATTAAAATCACAAAGCATTTTTTTCTTTTTATAATAAAAATCCAACGCGTTTACATATTTAACAAACCTAAATTTTGAAAAATCTCACGTGAGATTGGGGGATGGGGGAGGGGGTTGAATAAAATCTCACGATATCTCACCAAGGGGGGAGGGAGGGACAGAAAATTAAAAAAAACACCTCACGTAATTTATGGACGCCCCCTTATCGGTTCGTAGTTAGGTTCGCTAGCTACCAATGGGACAGTCATTTGTTTTCAATTTCGGCGATATCGACGTTTTTCAACCGATCGCGACTTGTCAAATGGAAAAGGTTTTCAATTCAGCTGTATGTTTTTTTTATGTTTTTTAGCTCAGAACTGAGTTATTTATGACCCGATTTTGATTTTTTTTATTTGGGAGGTAATACTTATCGTGTTTCCAATTTTAATTTAGTGAAAATCTGACGCAGTGTTTCAGAGATACAAGAAATTGGAAGTTAGTATTACAGTTCTACTGATGTATTTATTTGAGTTTTTTAAAAACACTACTTCGATAGTTTCTCTCGATAGTCAGATGGGATATATGAATTTGAATGGCTATATCGAATTGTTTAAACTACCCTTTGGGTGATTCGATATTCCATGCAATTTACAAATCTAATATACGAGTTAATAATAAGATTCATATGCATTACGAATTACGACTTACGAGCTTAACCAGAAGCGATGTCGTTAGCGAGGCAGGTGTAATACTAACGACATGGCCTCTGATTATTATTTTTTTTCACAAAGTCGTTACAACTGCAAATATAAGAAATGGTAAAGTCACTGTAAATTTCAAAGGATCGGTGCTGGAAATGACTACATAATAATATATTATCTATATGACTATATTATTACGTAGTCGGTCTGCACATTCAATTATACTTACTGTTAAATTCTGCGATAAATATTCGTTTTATAAGATTAATTTTACCACATAATACATAACGTTATTCTATGCTTAGAGCCTTTTTGTCTGTCTTTATGTACAGTTATAACTCAAGAAAGGCTTAACCGATCTTGATGATAATTGGTATACAGTAAGAACACGTGATTACGCAAATGATATGCCATATAATTAATTATTTTTACAACGTAAGATAGCAAACAAGCAGAAGGAAATCTCCTGGAAAGCGACAACCATCGTCTATAGACACCGAAGACGTGAATAGTACGTTGCTATCTTTGTGGCGGGTGTGTGTTTTTACCAACACACATGCATAAGTTTACCGGCTTCCTTACCCACCAAACCGGAACGACAACAACGACCTCTATGTACTAACATACGACAATGACAAGCATTGACGCTATTGCGGCAGGAATAGGTGTCAGTAGTAGCATATTCCCGGGTGAGACGTTGCAGAACTCTACCACCTAGTAGTTACGATGACAGTAACATTTATAACCAATCGGTCGCCTTTTACGACCTATCTGGCAGAACGGTAGTTGGTCTATTCTTCAAAGGGAATCCGGACCAACATGGCGTAAATTTTTATCAGTCTGTCTGTAATTCTGTATGTATGTCCCATTATAATTTTTATATCGTCGATGAATTTACGCTCACAAAGCGGGAGGGTGTTATCTGAAAAGAAACAATTAAAAAAAAACACGGACATCGAAAACACCTAGGCGTTCGGGGAGGGCTAATATAATTTTGTACATCAACATCTTGGAGTTACAGTTATAGGGAAAATATTAGTTGTCGTTGGTTGGCCTTTGGTCGCCGAAACTGAAAAACTGACTCTGAAGGTAGGAGACCGTAGTCACTATGAGTCTTCTCACAGAGAAAGTTACCGACAAAACTCGATGGACTATCGAAATGTTTGCAAGCAAATGGTGGCTAGTTATTTTCTCGAAGCGGATATCTGTTGAATCCGTGATTTTTTTCGGAACATCTGAATTACTGTTGGTCTTAAGGGCCTTGACAACATCAGGTTGCGGAGGCGAGCAGAGTGCTCAGCCAGAATTTAAAAGTATGGGGCTGTACGCCCTTCGCCTTAAGGGTGTCTTCTGCGAGACCGATCCTCGGCTTAGGGTGGGCTCGTGATTTGCGATAAGAGGGTTAGTGGCATTGTTTTGTCCGTCGGCTGATCCTTGCCCTTCGGCAATGGAACTTTGTATAGAAAATGACTGAGTATATATATTTATATAAAATCTTCAATAGTTTTTCATTATCTCAAACTTATCAAATGATCCATGTACCACCGCTATATCTATTCCTTTCGCAATAGCTTCAGTGCTAACATGGTCGTGTTCCATTGTGGAAGTAATAGTACCCGGAAAATTTATGCATGTGTCATTTCAACTCACTACACATTGCAATTCACCATTAACATAATATTTGGTGTCTAATGTCTATAAGCATTAATTATCGCTTTCCATCAGGAGAGTGTTTTTTTGCTATCCTTGTTTTCTATTCTATAAAAAATCAGGAAAATATTACCGCCACAAGACAGTAGGTACCGCATCATTAACAACTTTGGTTTCTAAAAGCAATGGTTTTCTTTCCATCAAGAGGACTATCTGCTTGTTTGCTATCCAAAGATGTAACATATTTATACATAATACACATGTAAAAAAATTTACAGATATTAATCACAATAAAGTCGTTATAGCTGTATCATGGTTATAAAAAAACCATTGATATAAAAAACCCAAGATACACAATCAGTGTGTCAAAAACGTCCTCCAAAAATGAGTGCACAATTTTAAATTGTGCACTCATTTCAAATAGAATCGCGTCGGCCGCGTCACTGTCAATTTTATTTATTTTCGTACATTGCTTTGCAAAAACAACTATAAGTCTTGCACTTAAGGTTGGATATGCAAAGACATATGTTTTTGCTATATCTATAACTACTTAAATGAAATTAGGGACACTTTTTAGTGTCAGTTTTGTTCGGGACTGTGCATCTAGGGTTTTTTTATATCAATGAAAAAAACTAAATAAATATCTCTTACAATTTTACACGAATTGATCTGACCCCAAAGTAAGCAAATTATTTGCTTTCGATATAGGTGTTAATCAACAATATTAATTCATATAAATACATATATATATACTCAAATATATTTAATAAACTCCCAAACCCAGAATTATTTTCAGTATACATGCATATTATTACAGATTAATTATTGTTATTATTGTTAATGTATTTTTCTAGTAGGTATTATAACTATTATTTACTTTAAACTTTTGTATACAAATTTATATGGATGAACATCTGAAATAAAGCAATTATTATTATTATTATTATTATAGGCAATGATTTCTCTTTCCATCAGGAGAGCCAACTGCTTTTTTGCCATCTAATGACATAATAAATGAAAAGCAAAAGATCAAATGAGTAATCATTCTGGTCGCGCGTGTTTCAAACACCGAATCTCAAAAGGATATTGGCAGCATCGAATGAGGCAATGTCCATAAATAATGTACAAGTAGGCAGTGTTCCCTATTGTGTTCGGTAAAATACACGATGGACATTGTGAAACCATTTATTACGAAAGGTTTAACATACTATTAAATCGTACTAACATAATATTTGCTATGGGAAATTGACACATGATAATCCATCTATCGCCCAGCCACTTTTAAGATGACAATATAGTTAGAGACATTTGCATCACCGGTGTGTGACCTTTCTCCCAATAAAAAATAGGTATTGCACAGTCAAATAAGGGAGTAAATTATGGCAGATAAAGAAAACTTTAAGGCAAAGCATCGGGACAAACGGGAAAAAACTGGTTCGCTAAATCACGTTTTTTTGTATTGATTGCTAAATAACAATTTTACAAAAAATACACGATATACCTGAAGATATTATCTAAAGAATTTGCTAACTTATTACATGATAAAATGTACTTTACGCGATTACATAAAATTCCGAAAACAGGCTAAAAAAATCTCTAAAACAAGTAATTTGTTAATAATATTTCTAATCTTCCACATGATTTTTATATGGTGATATTTAGTTTTAAATACAAAAAAAAAATGTACTAAATTTTGGTTTTCAGCTGAAGTCCTATATTTATTTATCCGAAAATTAACACGCTTCCCAGCGGTTTCAGAACATACTGCGCCGCCCATTTCCTATAGAACTGACGCGCGTCAAAATACCTCGCCTTAAGCTTGATTATCTATACATATAATAAAATCGTAGGAAAGTCAAAACTGTACATTGAATATTTTTTTAAAAGAGAACTTGGGGCGTGATCTACAATCGATATCGAAGCCAAAAATATAGTTTTTAAAATTTTTGTCTGTTTATCTGTTTGTCTGTATGTATGTAAGGAGTATACTCAAAAAGTACTGCATGGATTTACTTCAAATTTTGCATGAATATTACTAACAGGTCGGGTCAACATATAGGCTAGATATTATCACGCTATCACCTAGCGGGGAGGTGCTGTGCGGAGTAAACGAAGTCCGCGCGGATGAAGTCGCTGGCAACAGCTAGTAGAAAATATAAGGCGTCAGGACAGGCCTATGTTAGGCGTTCCAATGTTCTTTTGTGTTGACTTCGGTTAAATACTGTCTAAAGCCCTACAAGGCACAAGGGTAGATGTTAAATTCAACTACGCATAAATGCACTGAATGAAATATACCTACAGAATATTAAATGAAAGATACTTTTTAAATCATAAGATAACAAAGAAGCAGACAGCTCTCCTGATGGAAAGGGATAACCATCGCCAACACACACCAAAGATTTTAAGGGTGCGTCGTCATATGCATAAGTTTAACGGCTACTTTATCCTCCACTCCAGAGTACGACAGCGACAAGCATAGACGCTGTCGCGGCAGGAATAATTAAAACGGTGATACTAGTCCCGGGCGAGACGTTGCGGAACTTCACCGCCTAGTTGTCTCTATGGTAGTGAGTAGTGACTCATATAGCCAATTATTGACTTTTACGAACTGCCTGGCCGAATGACAGGTGGTCTTCTATTCTTCGGAGAGGACCCGGACCAATATAGGGAAAATAAAAAAAAAACATTTATCAATATATAAAATAAATACTGTCACTCAGTCACTAATTCACCGGGACGCCACGGCAAGGTCGCCGGCCACATATCCAAACAATTTGTATTGAATTTTACAAATTGGCCACGTCGCGTCGCTCAGATTTTTTTAAATAATTTATTTTATAAAAAAAAAAACAATATAAACTAGCGAGCTGCCCCGGCTTCACGCGGGTACCTATTGTAATAATACCTACATGCTTAACTTTTAACTTCTACTACTGATTTTGCCCCGATTTTCGAAAATCGTGTGTTCAACAGATCTCCACATTCCGACTATTTTCACGATGACCCCAGTATTGCATGTGCGCGCGGGTGTGTGTGTGTGTGTGTGTGTGTGTGTGTGTATGTGTGTGTGTGTGTGTGTGTGTGTGTGTGTGTGTGTGTGTGTGTGTGTGTGTGTGTTCGCGCGTGCGTGCGTGAATGCGTGCGTACGTGTGTATGTGTGTATTAGACCGATCGAAACGCGGTGGCATTCGATTAATCTATACATCGCAGCGCCACCTTTTGACGATTTGCGTCAATGGGAATAGCATAGTCCTTTTCTCCATAAAAAAATACATCTAAGTACTTACTAATTTTCATGTCAATCGGTTGAACGATTCGAAAGTACATTGTAACTCGCCACAAGGGGGCAGCGCCCCCTGGTGGCGAGTTACATCAATATGGATAGCATAAAAACCTTCTCCGTAAAAAAGACACATACCTATCAATTTTCATAATGATCGGTCAATTAGTTTCTGAGTCTATTGATTTCATATATACAAATATCCTCTTTTACATATATAGAAGATTCATCCATTAAATCTGGCTATGTTATTCTTGACAAAACTAATACTTGATTATGATTACCCTCAAAATATATAAAAAATTTAGAATTGCAATAAATAACGTAAATACGAGTATATGAAATAAAGTAAACATCGAAACTTGTGCTTTCTTTTTTCTTTTGAATGGAAACGATTTGGCATATTTAAGTAGAGAAAGACAAAAAATAAAAAATAAAGTTATTTAAAAAAATGACAGGAAACAAATCTTTAGATCAATAGATTATTATTTGTATAATTTCCAAAAAGCAATATAGTCCATTTTTATTTTTATTCTAGACGTAAATCTTTTTTTAAGGTCCTGCTTGTACTATTAGCGTATGGATGCCAAATCCCTGTTAATCAATAATACATAATAAAAATCAATGTTTGATAATTTGTCTCCTCTGTGTTCTGAAACCATTGATCAGATCGTAACGAAACTTTGGTAAGGTGTACTGGGGACTATGAGGGATTTTAGCACAAAAAAATTCTAAGGCTCTACGAAATTAGCCGGGCCTGTTAGAAATAATAATGCATTAAAAATATACATTAGAATAGTTATACAAAATATTTCAGAATTTCTCTAATACAAAAACAATTTAATTTTTCGTCCGGCCATTTTAAGAGTTAAGTCCAGGACCTACCACCATTGATCAGATCGTAACGAAACTTTGGTAAGGTGTACTGGGGACTATGAGGGTTTTTAGCACAAAAAAATTCTAAGGCTCTACGAAATTAGCCGGCCCTGTTAGAAATAATAATGCATTAAAAATATACATTAGAATAGTTATACAAAATATTTCAGAATTTCTCTAATACAAAAACAATTTAATTTTTCGTCCGGCCATTTTAAGAGTTAAGTCCAGGACCTACTTAAACACATGAACTGCCTTGACTAAAATTACATCACCGAGGCGATATTAATATTTCTAATACATACTATAGTGTTAAGTGTATATTCGCAAATAAAAACAGGATTAAAAAAACAACCGTTCTAACGCACGATAAGCTAGCCCAGCGGGAAAATTCCCGTTCCCCGTTAAACCTTCATCATTCAAAGGAACCTCCATAACAAACGGTTTCGCCGGGGGATGCCCAAATCCCCGCTAATCGACACGGGCTCATTAGTAGAACTCTGCGGAAGTCGCTCTTCACGGATACGCTCACGGCCGGATTTTTTCAAATCTCATTTATTTGAAACTAACTGACCCGCGCAGCTTCGTCTGCTATATATGCTGTACGTATGTATGCTAATAGAATAACATGCCACCTATTCAGTCTTTCATACTAACTTTCATCCTATGTTTTAGCTTTAAAAAAATAAAATGAATTCAATATCTATTAAATATAATCACAAAAAATAGTGAGCCGATTTTGATGATACTTGAACTGTTCCCTTAAATGGAATTAAAAAGATCATCTCGATATGTCTTTTAGTTTCCGAAAAATTGGTCCGTCCTAATGTACTATGCTAATACTCGTATTTTTCATCAAGATAAGACCCATGTATATTATGTATATGCCCCGGCCTTTTGCTGCCCTTCCCTGTATCACCTGTGTGCTCTTTCCTTTAATCGGCACTTAAATTGTGGTACAATGCACATTACCTAAATCTTAGGTTTACAAAAATCAAAAATAAAAATTGACGTTAACTTTAGTCTTAGACTTACTTACGTCTTAGTTACTAAAACCATTTAAGTTATATAGGTATGTCTCGGCCTTTTTCGAAGTATTCCATATTGGGCACCCGCTTAAATGGCACCTGAGACAATGGCACCTGAGGTATTCCACATACGGCACCTCTCGATATTTTTGGCAGGTGCCATTAGTGGAATATTTTATTATTTTAAGTTTTATTCCCCAAATGGCACCTACGGATGAGTAGGTACTAGTGTTGGGACATATTTAGGAAATTAAAATTAAACAAATCGATTAAAATCAATGCAAGCTATAATTACATGGTAAAAATATAGCTTCTTTATATTTTTAATCATTTTATTACCACTATCAGTTTCTTTATTTCGTCTTCATTTAATAAACAAAGATTAAACGATGACGCTCACCGCAGGCGCGAGGTATTCCTGCGCTAAAAATGCATTCCAATTGCGTTCCTACTTGCATACGAAGGATTAAGAATTTGTCCGAAAAGTTCCGATATAAATAAAAATTATACTAGACGACGCATAGCTAGGTAATAGGGTAAAGTATTTTATATTTTTGAATTCTATTGTATCTTAGGACTGATTTTGCATTGCATGTGATCAAGAAAACTGATTGTGATATTAAAATCATTAAGAACAAAAGAAATTATTTTTTTATCATGTTATAAAAGTAGGTATGTATTGATTGTAATCGATTTGTTTAATTTTAATTTCCTAAATATGTCCCAACACTAGTACCTACTGATCCGTAGGTGTCATTTGGGGAATAAAACTTAAAATAATAAAATATTCCACTAATGGCACCTGCCAAAAATATCAAGAGGTGCCGTATGTGGAATACCTTAGGTGCCATTGTCTCAGGTGCCATTTAAGCGGGTGCCCAATATGGAATACTTCCTTTTTTTCATATCTCGCAATAAATACATATAGATAGGTACTATACTTAAAAATTGGCGAAGTGCGAGCTGAGTGCTAAGTGTGAGTTTTTCTTTTCGCATTCGATCGTGAGCGCGTTTCGAGTTTACTAGGAATTTGTATGTGATTTGTACAGCGCCACCTAGTGGTAAACTGGTTTCTCACATTTACCACTAGGTGGCGCTGTACAAATCACATACAAATTCCTAGTAAACTCGAAACGCGATCACGATCGAATGCGAAAAGAAAAACTCACACTTAGCACTCTGGACTCGCATACCGGGGTTTCGTACATACTTGTAGGTAACCTCAGCTGTGCGTAAATTTCATGATTCTAATTCAATGGGAAGTACCCTATACCAGGGACTGTTTACTAGTATAAAATATTTAAATAGTATCGCTAAAATGTCAGTACAGATATATGAGTAGGTATTCATCGAATTATTAAATGGACAATTTGATTAAACACAGTTATTTTTTCGCCGTGTTGGTCCCGGCCTCCTTTGAAGAATAGGCCAACTGCCGTTCTGCCAGGCAGGTCGTAAAAGGCGACCGATTGGCTATCGAGTCACTACCATCGTGGCTACTAGGTGGTAGAGTTCTGCATTGTCTCGCCCGGGTCTGGTACCACCGCCTTACCTATTCCTGCCGCAATAGCGTCAGTGCTTGTCGCTGTCGTGTTCCGGTTTGGAGGGTAAGGTAGCCGGTAAACTTATGCATGTGGCATTAGACCTCGCCACAAGATAGCAACGCACCATTAACATCTTTGGTGTCTATAGGCGATGGTTGACTCTTTCCATCAGGAGACCCATCTGCTTATTTGCTATCTTATGACATAAAAAAAAAAATATTTACCTTTTATTTTATTTCTGTACTGAAATTATTGTTGCGGGCGGGAGGCAGGTGTGCGGGGAGGGTGAGGAGCGCTAGTCGGCAGCACATTTAAATGTTTTGATTCCCGCAAAATATGCGTCATAAGTCATAACTTGATCGTTTTTTTTTGTAATGTATCTAAAAATTTGCGGTTTTCGGATTTTTTTCTTTACATGTGCTGTATCATATCCCTTCGTACCAAATTTTTGTGTGTGTGTGTTTGTGTGTGTGTGTGTGTGTGTGTGTGTGTGTAAACATCTCATAACTTTTGAACGGCTGGACCGATCAAACGCGATTGATGGCATTCGATTGGATTCCGCTCAACTTAGACTTGCTGAAAATTTGAACCAATTCGGCATGGCAGATTTTAAGAAATTTTGAAAAAACCCTAAAAAATTTTGGCGAAACAGCATTTTTTTAATATAACTTCCAGATTAATGTAACGATTGAGTACAAAAACCAATCAGCTCTATACCTCGAAAAAACTACGTCTAATGCATTTATACATCAAAATCGGTTTATCCGTTTTTTAGTAATCGTTGACGAAAAATTTCGAAAAAATTGTTTTTTCGACATATCTTCAAAATTGTTTGGTATTATACGATATTTTAGTACTAAAAAAACTACGTCAGATGCAGTTTCAAGAATCAAAATAGAATCTTATTTTCTTGCTTTTTAAATATTAAAATTACGTTGTTTTTAGCAAACTTCCTTAATATTTTTGAAATAACTTTCAGGCTAATACACCGATTTAGAGAGATTTAAAAGACTTAAAAATCTTATCAGCATTTCTCCTTTAAAAATTGCGTCAAATACCGTTAATTGGATCAAAATCTGTCAATTTGTTTGGAATTTATCAATGACGAAAATTTTTGAGAAAAATGTTTTTTGACATTGCTTCGAAATAATTCAACCTATCGATTATTTAGCTAAAGCAATATTCTAGATCTCAAAAATTGAGTGAATGTCGTTCGAAACATCAAAATCGACCATCGTTCCATAATATACATCTTTTCAAAAATCCTAACATTGCCATTTTTAACAAATAGATGTTTGAACTGAAAAAAATCTATGCTTATAGTTTTTACTTTTTTAGCTTAAAATACTTAAATTTAGCGAGAAGTTTCAGGGATGACCTGCAGGGTCAACCGTTTACATATTTTTTTTATACAGCTAAGAGGGGCCATAATAGACCCGAGTATTTGACACAAATTTTAACTTGATACATCTACGCATTCCTGAGTAAAAGGAGAAAACTGATCTTATAAGGGTTTCGCTTTTTCTTTATGAAGTACGGAAATCTAAAAACGTTTAAAAATAGAAGGATTTCGATTTATTAAACGGCTCTTAAATTATGGCAAATTATTTAAACCATGGGTATGTTACCAAGATAAAAAGAAAATAGAAGTTGTTTAATATTGTACTTATGGTTCCAACTACGAAATAAGTTATGTGATATGACTATATTTGTGTTTTGCCATAAACTTTTGTATACTTAAACCGCACTTAAATCGTAGCACGGTTTAAGTAATTTAAACCGTGGGTTGGTACTGTACGTCTTCTAATTTTATAAAGACAATCAGTCAGTCAGTGCCGACAACATATTAGATCATCTTAATGGCAAAACCAGAAATAAATAATACTTAATTTAACTTCACGGTGGCGCGTCAGAGGCTAATTACAGGCTTTAGACAGTAGAATATTAAATAGTCGTTACATCGTAATGTTCACTGAAAGGTCACGTATATCATGGATATTAACTTGCGTATCACCTTGGAGTTTCGTAACATTTACTTTTTCACGCTATTCCTTCGTTACTGATTTTACCATTAAACACACACACACATTCAAACACACACACATACACACCCACACGCGGGCGGACGTTATACACTGTGCCTGTGGAGACAGTGTATGTCCGCGATGGACTCCGTTACAAATAAGAAAATATGCTGTAACAAATAAAAAAATATGCAACATTTTCTTATATCCTAAGATAACAAACAATCAGATGGCTCTCTTGATGGAAAGAGACAATCTTCGTCTGGAGACACCAAAGACACAGAATACTGGAGACTAACAGTAGTCAATGTTCCATACAAGTAATATTCGAGCATAGCACACATAGACACCTCTCACGGACGCGATATCTCTGTCTGTCAAACTGTCCCGAATCATTCCGAGATATCGCGTCCGTGAGAGGTGTTTATGTGTGCGTTGCTCGATGGTGACTTGTATGTAGATTTACTGCTTATAGTCTCCAGTATTCTGTGCCAAAGATATTAAGATTACTTTGTTATCCGTATGACGATATAACATAGGCTACTTTACCCTCCAAACCAAAATAAGTTAGTGACCAAACAGTGGACAAAACGTTGCAGATTTGATTGCAATGCGGTCCGGCCTGTCCTAATGTACTCGATCCTTAAATGAAACCAAGTTTACGTCTGATTTATTGATTGAACATTGTATCTTACTAATGATCGTAAGCGATATGTCGTTCACTCTACTTTTCCCGCAACGGAATCATCGCGATTTATTTATATACATATATATCCAAAAATTCATCATCTTCGGCATAATAAATGGTAACTTCGGTTTCACCATTATATATAATTGTTGCACAGAATTGAATTATAATCTAATTATAGCAATAATCATAATTATCGATTAAAAACCTGAGTTAACGACATAAAGGTCACTTTTTTATGTCATAAGAAAGCAAACAAGCAGATGGGTCTCCTGATGGAAAGAGTCAACCATCGCCTATAGACACCAAAGGTGTTAATGGTGCGTTGCTATCTTGTGGCGAAGTCTAATGCTACATGCATAAGTTTACCGGCTACCTTACCCTCCTAACCGGAACACGACAGTGACAAGCACTGACGCTATTGCGGCAGAAATAGGTATGGCAATGATACCAGACCCGGCGGAGACAATGCAGAACTCTAACACTTAGTAGCCACGATGGTAGTAACTCGTATAGCCAATCGGTCACCTTTTACGACCTGCCTGGCAGAACGGCAGTTGATCTATTCTTCAAAGGAGCCCGAGACCAACACGGGGGAAAATTTTTACTTTTACGACACTTTTATAACATCTAAATGTAGAGCCCTGTGAAATAATTATCTTACAATATCTACAAAAACATCTATCTACAACATATGTGGTATAAACGGTCCTACCATTAAATATAATTGTTTCAGCTTGGAATAAATTATAATCCAATTACAACAATCATCATTCAAACAATTATTGCAAACTTATAGACAAAGCAATGATTACGTAGTGTCAAAGATTATCAATTATGTATTGATGGGCAATTCGAAATGCATGAACTGTTTTATTGCAATAACTAACGATCTGCATCTTTCTTTTGAGCTTGTTGATTTGCCGTATCTTACTAATTAACATAACACGGCATTATTTCCAATTACGCTAATAAATATAATAATATTTTTCTTATGTGTTAAACAAATTGTGTTTCTGAAATAAATTTTATTATTAATAATATTAACACAATTCATATTGTAAAAGCATTATACATATGTGACGCTCGTACCTCACTTCCATCGTGACTACTAGTACTTGTAGGGTTCTGCAACGTCTCGCTCGGAACTAGTAACACCGTCTTACCTATTCCTGCCGAGCGTCAATGCTTGTCATTATTGTGTTCCGGTTTAGAGGTAGCCCTACCGCCCACACGCGTGTTCCAGGTTGGAAGGTGAAGTGGCCGGCAGACTTATGCATATGACTTGCGATTCCGCCACATGGATAGTAATGCAACATTAGCATCCTTGGTGTCTACAGGCGATGGTTTCTCTTTCCATCAGGAAAGCCATCTTCTTGTTTGCTATCTTATGAAATAAAAATAAAAATAACTCATTGAGTTCCGAAAACTTTTTGATGAGATAAAACGATAAAGCCACAGTAAAAAGTAACAAACGCAATTATGTTTACAAGGATTTAGCCAGCGAAAGAATCAGATAGAAGATACAATATTTGATATTATTTAGTCTCCTCGCTATGCGATGCTGCGTCTTTAAAAACTATACGTACCCTTAAGCGCTAAAACGATGACGCCGACTAGAAACTTGTTAGTCAATTAAAGTATGTTCGAATGTGCGTTAATGTGTGCCTTTAAATTGCCGAATCAAACCGTGAGGGAAGGCGTCGTTTAGTGAGTACCTATAGAGCATAGTATCTACTTTCAACACTGAAACTGAATTTGATTTGTTATCCTGATGAAGCGTAAAAACGCGAAACCGGTTGGTGTTTATGTTTCAGCACTAAGTTGTTAAACCTGCGTGGTTTTTTTTTAGTGCTAATTTATTGAACTTGTATAAATATATTTTAACCAATAAATGAAAAAAAAGTTTATAAATTAAAACATTTATAAAGTTAAACAGTACAAGTGATTTTAACATTATATAAATTCACTCACGTGTCATCTACATACGCAAAGCAAAAACTTTGCACACCTTTTATATGTATACCCTAATAGTCTTACTGTTACCACAGAATATATAATAGTACTAGACATAGGTACTATTAGGTGCACAGTGGAGTGTGAAATTTGGCAGTTAAGGTTTACATTGCGGAGGACTGCAGACACTTAATATTTTTTAATAATACTCATTTAAAATACATTAAATTAAGAAAAATGAACATCACACACTACATTCATGTGACATATGATGATAATATACAGACATGTATACTACGAGTATTTTCTTTAAAATCGGTTGTAAAACTTAAGAGATGTTATTGTTCAATCTATGATCGAATGTCGACCAGAGGGCGATCGCTAATATAGGTCCTGTTAAGACGCAGTCAACACCAAAATCGCGCACTCAATTTATATCGGAGTAAACGAAAGCCTACTATCAGTATAACTTGGCGGCTAGGCCTTATTATTAAGTAAATATTGAAACTTAAAAAAGGGTAGATTATTTATTTGTCAAATATGAGTCGGTAGCGGTTTAGCACAGTAGAACAGTATGTCTTGTCCGGCCAAGATAGGTTAGCGGCCGTGTGTTACACGTCTGTGTGCGTGCGGCGATTCGGGCGCCTTGAATGGAGTTGATCTACTGCCTTATTATTCTACTGTGGTTTAGGTATGAATATGATGACTTCGTGTTTTTAATTGCAGATCCATACGTCAAAAAAATAAAGATATAGAACCGTTAATGATGATTATAAGACTAATTTTCGCAATTATTTTCTATCGACCCAATTTTGTTCAATTATGTATCGGGTCGGGTCAACATATAGGCTACATATTATCACGCTATCACCAACGGGGGAGAAGCTGTGCGGAGTAAACGAAGTCCGGGCGGACGAAGTCGCTGGCAACAGCTAGTTTTTACATAAATAGATAAAAAATTCAATAAACTGAATCATTTATGAAATTGCGTAACTTTGCTCTTCAATAAAATTAATAATTCCCCTTGTGGGTCCTATCTCCTTTGAAGAATAGACAATCTGACGATCTGCCAGGCAGTTCGTAAAAGGCAAACGAATTGACTATACGTCTTACCAGTCATTACAATTGTGACTACAAATGGGAAATTTTCGCTACATCTCGTCTGGGTATTTGGTACCACCGTTTTACCTATTCGTTCCGCAATAGCGTCAATGCTTGTCATTGTCATGTTCAGGTTTGAAGGATAAGGTAGCCGAGAAACTTATGCAAGTGGCATTAACACCTTGCCATACGGATAGCAATGCACCATTGATATCTTTGTTGCGTTTCTTTCCACCAGGAGAGCCATCTGCTTGTTTGTTATTTTATTATATAAAAAAAGCGGTAGCAGTGACTCAGGAAACGAGTACCGCGGAATTGACCTAGCTTTGGCATCAACACTTTACCTATTTCTTCTGTCTTCACATTAAATAATTGTGGTTAAATAATACACGAGTATAAAAATGTTAAGCAGGAAAAAGTCCCTGTAGTTAAACATAAGCTCAGCCAGTGCACTTATGTTAAGCTTAAGTTTTCCTTTTCGAGTTGCTATAAATAAATTATATTTTATCATTTAAAAATCATATAAAAATTAAATATATTCCAGTATTTATACATGTTATTCCTATGTAATATCGGTGACTAATACCCATAACATGAGCAAATAATTTGTTTACTTTGGGGTTAGATCAGTAAGTGTAATTTGTCCCATGATATTATTATTATGGATATTTCCATTATCAAAAGAAGGTATCACCAATTGATAATAATTAATTAAATGAACAAAAATGGCTGTGACCCATTGAATTGGAATTAAAACATAAAAAGAAATTTAACATTTAATGAATACATGTTACCTTTAAGTTTTTACAGAATATGATTTTAAATTCAGAGGAAAAAAATGGTGTTGGCTTTTCACAGTTATTAAAGCTCTAGCTGTAACAATTTGATTGTTTCTAATCAAATCAAATCAAATAATACTTTATTCGACGTAGGTACACATAGGAACACTTATCGACGTCATATAAGCAAAATTATACATGACAAGTTATACAATAGTTATAAATATAGTAGGTATAATTAGTTTGTGGAGGAATCTCATTCTGGTGTCTACATTTTTAGTTTATAGGTTTACACCAATTATAATGAACAGTTAATTTTATGTAACATGTGATCAAGTCATTAAATAATAAGTATATGGACTAATTACTTACCTTACAAATAATTGTTCTTGATTATTCACTCTCCATGATACAACAGTAGCACCTGCAACAAACGAAATTTTATACAATTTGTTATATAGTACCTAATTCATAACCAAGATTAAAAATTAAACCTTCATTTAACTGACTTCCCAAAAAAGATGAGGTGGAGGTATCAGAAATTGATCATACTAATTTTGAAAGTTCTTTGGTAAGATCTGGTCAAGGGTTCCAGATATACAAAATATTTGAAGCCAGTTGTTGCAGTTAAACTGCATTTCAATTCAAAAATCGTCATAAATGTAGATTAAAATAAACCTAATTTCATACTGAATAAATGACAAACAAAAAATATACATACTATGTCGATAACGTTGAATTTTCTAACAACATTTTTTTCTAAAAATACAAGTTTCATTTTAGTCCATGTCAATTTATAAGAAACTAATTTGTAAGATTGCGATGATTAAACATTGCTAAATAATAAATCAGTGAATCATAGTGAAGCCAGAGTGAACTGAATGTCTTGACCTACATTCAGTTCACTCTGGCTTCCCTACATGGAAACAGATGTAAGGACATTTACTTATATCAATATAATTTTATTCAATGGTCTTAGCCCAGAATCAATAAGAACTACAGTCCTTTACATCAATGTTTTTTTTTTAAAGCAAGAAAGTATTTATTTGAAAGAATATAGGTTTTACAAGTTATCAGAAATTAATTAAGTTACCATCATATTTTAACATTATATGGTGGGCAAATATTTAAAAATTATTATTATATATTATTACATTGAAAACTCTGTATTGATTTTTTTAGAATTACTACTGGATCGGAACGCAGCCACACACTGAGAAGATCCAGGGGAAGAAGCTCAGCAGGCTTGTCTTTTTTTCCCTATTTTATGTACTTATTAATATTGTACAAGAACGACTTCATATCATAAAAGTATTTTTATTATATCAAGTTTCATTTTTTGTATAATTAAAATTTTTACAATTTACAAAGTTATTTTACTATTTACAAAATTTTATTACCTACATTGAATTTTTTTAAGGCAAATTCAACAAAATTATTTGATAAAGATAACATCCTGGTATCAGACACTTGTCTCATGAATAAACCTGTCTTTCTGCATTACCTGGTCTCTAATGCAGTCAGTTTAATTGTTGTTTCCATTTTTCATTTTTTTTAATATCATCATATTACATGGTTTTTAAAACTTGTCAACTTCTACATAAATATATAACATCCCCTCTTATAAAAAAAATGTATGAATGTGACATACATCCCCGCTACACAGATGTAAACTCCCCATTAATATCTTTCCTGTCCATAAGCATTGATTGTTATCTTCCAGCAAGAAAGTAATCTACTTGTTTGCTATCCTATGATTAAAAAATAAAGTTCTACTTAACTGAATTAAATTCTAAAAACCATGTATTTATTCTATAATTAGCCATTATCCATGCTATAATTTGTGTAAGACCCAATACTGCAGGAAAATAGAATAAAATATAGCTTATGTCACTTAGGAACAATGTAACTTAATACTGGTGAGAGAATTTTAAAAAATGCTTTAGAAGTTCCAGAGATACACACTCCTGATCGTTTTTGGATGTTTAATTTATTCTGCCAAATTCGTCATAATTTACAGATTTGTCCACAGATGAGTTTGTGGTGATCCCCATTGCATTTTGCCAACCTTTTAACCCAACACCACCAGATTTTGTCATTCAGGTTTTTTAAACATAAAAGTTACATTTTTGTCTCTCCCAAACACAATACTTTGGATTTCAGCTAAACAGACTGAGTAAGGATCAGACCAAATGCTTCATCCATATAGGTGAATACTTCAGGAACAGCTAGTAAATGATACAACTTAGTTGTTGATCTAGTTAAAAAGCTAAAAGTAAAAAAATGTTTATAAATATGGGTCCAATATTGGAATGCATGTACATATAAACAAAGTACCAAGCAAACTTTTTAAATATTTTTGAGAATTTTTTTCTGTTCTTGTGATTGGTATAGGTGCCTTTACGTAAATGCTAAAATTTTGATGTTTGGATGGATACATGGATTTTTGATTCTCAATCATGCCAACTATTGAACGAATTTGTATGAAATTTGGCATACAGATAGATGATGACCTGGAATACCACACAGGCAAAATTAGTCGTTCCTTTTTTTCCGGAAAAATTAGTCGTTCCCGTGGGATTCACGAAAACCTTTTATAATGCAGTAGGCTACATGCTGCAGCCAGTATTACATAAAAACATTAATGTACATATTTGACCATAGATGACCATGATATTGTATGATGTTATACATTAGAATATTTAAAAAATAATGTAAATTTTACTTTATAAAAATATATTGTCTATTTTGTTTAAAACTTTTTTAGGTTCTTCAAAATAAAATCAACTATGGGAAGTTTCTAGGATTGCAATTATAGAAAAACTTCCATGTTTAACAACAAGTTTAGAAATTTTACTTCTACAATCTTATTCAAATTACTAACCTACAAGATTTAAAATTGAAATGCATTTTTTATGATATATTAAATTAAATAGACAGCGGGAAATACAAAGACAAGTTTATTAAAACCTTTGACAATTTGGTAAACCTGCAACTCAAGAGTTTAGAGCAACAATAGAAAAAAGAAGTGGTCAGACACCTTGAGAAGCTAGTAGTTTATAGATGCATTTTGTTATAACTTAAAACTGCTTCTGTAATTAAAATAATAAAAAAATACAAAGAACGATATATTTAGAAATAAGTTCTTGGTTCAACAGATGATAGATAAACCCGTTGCTCCATAGCAATAATAAATCCGCAGGTTGTTATCTCTACTCTTAAAATCTGCTATAAAAATACATTAATACACAAGACACTAAGTTCAAGAGTAGTGTGAAATTATTTTACATGAATTTAATAACATTCAAACCACTTCCTAATTATTTATTAATGTTGCTAGACGGCTTATGATCGTTTTTTGTGAGTACATCAATCAGCCACTTACA
Source organism: Apodemia mormo (assembly GCA_036924255.1). NCBI lineage: Eukaryota > Metazoa > Arthropoda > Insecta > Lepidoptera > Riodinidae > Apodemia > Apodemia mormo. The sequence goes on from JAUPFN010000002.1 coordinate 41,630,249, forward strand.
ATTTAGAAGCAAGTATCTACAATTTACTTCCTACAATTCAATATCCAAGGTCATATCGCCGCAGACAACTTCTTAGTCTATTGAATGAAAAAACTCGTTATCTCCTATTATATCCGAAAAAGCTCAAGTATCAAGCGGTTCAATATTTACACTCAACTAAAGTTAAAACTATGTATAACGCAACATTCTTGGTCATTTAATTAAACATTTTTGAAAGTTCCGCGCAGCACTTTGTAAATAAATAAGACAACTTTTTACAGGTTAAGCGGCTTTTTATAAAGTTTAATAATTAACCAGATATACAACTAGAAACACTCATGATCTTACTACCAAAATTATTACTATAAAGTTAACATTAATTTATACATGTATAAAAGCCACTTACCAAAAAGATTTACGGTACAAGTTGTATTGTTGCCCCTATCGAGTACGACAACACTCGTCGCTGCCATTTTCTGATTGACAGCAAAACCAACTGCCAATGCCAAACATTTTGGCTTTCGTGTCAAGTGATGTACTAACAACTACCGGAAAATTGTAATTACCGATTTTTAATTGACAATGCGATTATTGAAAATAGCAATTACTGATTATTTTATTTTAGAATTATTTATTTACCTTATGAATAATATTATTATTATATTAACAACTTTAATTATTTCTTATATGTAAAACAAAAATAACGGTATTGACGCAATTTTAATTATGAACGCATCGGTAACTAACCAATCACAAACAGCCAACGCTGAGCCGGTGTAATGTCAAATTCAGCATCATACGTGTATTTTTCCGGTGACCGGTCTTGTCTTTTTCTATAGCTGCTTTTGTCGGCTAATTTATTGAAAAGGTTAGCGGAGGGCCCAGTGAATTTTTAAAATGTTGGGATCACTTAAATTAGTCTTACTTTTAGGAGTAATTTATTTATGTAAGGCAGCAGAAGAGGATGTACTTGAACTTACAGATTCAGACTTTACTAGTGCAATAGCTCAGCATGATACAGCGCTCGTCATGTTTTACGCACCTTGGTGAGTGGTTGAAAGTTGAACGACCTTTCTCCATTATAAATTGAAACTTGTCTTATAATTATATTGCCTGTAGGTGTGGACACTGTAAGAGATTAAAGCCTGAGTATGCCGTTGCTGCGGGTATATTGAAGACTGATGACCCCCCGGTGGCCCTGGCAAAAGTAGACTGTACTGAAGGAGGCAAGAGCACTTGTGAGCAGTTCTCTGTGTCGGGGTACCCTACCCTCAAAATATTCCGCAAAGGAGAAGTTTCACAGGAATACAATGGACCTCGGGAATCAAGTAAGAAAACAAGTCATTTTTATTGAAGCTAATTGATACAAATAAACTTCTAAATGTTTTTGAAACCATTGTACTTCTGAAAAAAAAATAACCAAATTGAAGGTACTTTAACGTGTGCTTCATGAAATAACATTTTGTCCATTTTATATCTCTAGTAAATAATACTGTTGTCATTCCTATTTTAATTTAGCTTTATAGATTATTTTACAAGTATTAATCTAGACCCAAAGTAAGAAAATTATCTGCTTGTCATATGGTCATAGATTGACATTATTTTATGATTTCTTATTAGATTTATATGTATAAATCCAGGCTAATTTTATAAATGAGAAAGTAATTCTATCACTTCCCTCATAAATCACTGAACAGATCTGAATGAAATGTTGGTACAAAGATAGTTTGAGACCCGAGAATGAATTAGGATAGTTCTTATCCCGGAATGGCAACTATGCGAGTAAAATCCTGTGTCTTTATCTTTTAAACTATGATAATAAGGAGTAACTTGGCTACTTTTATTGTAAAAAATTTTCCACATGGACGAAGTTGTAGGCACAGCTATCAATAAATCCCCAAACCCAGAAGTACAAACATTTACAAAGCGAATCACAAATTTTTGTCCCTGTCGGGAACTAAACCTGAGCCCCATTGATTACATATCGCTTACCACTCTATTAGCTGAGTGGTCACATACATATATGATTTTTAACTTTCTCCTTACCAAGTTTTATCAAAATCAGTTCAGAGGTTTACTGTGAAATTGCAACAGACAGATTTGCATATTTATTATAATGGATATAATCACTAAATGCTGATATCAACATATATTTAACTCAATCAGCTCTTATATATATTTTTGTTGATCCTCTTCAATGTGTTCTATATTTTTGACTTGTTTTTTTTATGTAATGATTTTATTTTATTATGTAATGACCACAGATTGGAATAGGTTTTTGCTGAACCTAAGCCCCCATTGATTGCATATGGCCATGGACATATTGAGTCCTGCTTGTTGTGATATGTTTTTTTATATCCTACACTTTACTAGGTTTTACATTAGAAATTTTAAATTTTATAAATTATCACTTGTAAAGAATATTATTATTTTTACTATGCCTTATAATATGCCATAACTGTGCTATAAGGGAACGTACCCATACTACGTGACCCGTTCAGGGGGGGGGGGGGTCTTTAAAATACTACGGTCAGTCACAGGAGCGGGGGGGTGGCTCAGATTTTTGTCACGTAGTCGATTTTAATGAGAGAAATTTAATGAATGAAAATAATTGTTGTGTTCGTAAATTAAGTTACTGTAAGTTCCATACTGTATAGCAATATGTTTTCACGAATGTTGTTCTTTTTCATAATACATAATTCACTAGTAATTTAAGTATGCATGCAGTCTTATGCAATAAAGACGAGTATGAGCCAAATTATTTTTTTTTTCAATTTTTGCCTGTGAAATGATTAAAAATCATAATTATGAATTACTACGTGAAAACTAAAGGAGGGGGGGGGGGGTCTTGGCATATACTACGAGTGGTCACCGAGGGGAGGGAGGGGTCGAAAAATCTTAAAAAATAGGTCACGTAGTATGGGTATGTTCCCTAATAGTGAGAGTTGAATTGCAAATCTCTTCTAAGATACCATCATCCAATCCCGATAAATTGCACTACCTATTTCAACCTATGGAAATGTCTGTTTGCTAACAACCAAGCTAAAAAGATTTCAAGTTTTGTGAATAAACTCAAAACAAATTATGACTTGTCTGATCAGGAATTAAGCTTGGTACCTAATGATCTGGGCTAAACACTGGATGAGTAGTTCTTACCGTTTGTCCACAGATCAATGGTTGTCCCTGAAAGAACCCAAGTGACCTACAGGTGGCCTTTTTTATATAGCAAAAAAAACCTTTTATTTATTTACATTACAAGTATATTATCGCAAAACTATAAGTGGTCCATGGCTAGATATTTTGTGAAACGGTCCATCATAACTTAAAAAATAAGAACCCTTGTGTGGCTATGAGTTAAGTATTTTATTAAAACCTCATTGGTTGCAGATGGTATTGTCAAATATATGAGAGCCCAGGTTGGTCCCAGCTCCAAGGATCTTCTCACTGTCGCCAACTATGAGAATCTGCTTGCTAAAGATGAAGTTGTTGTGATTGGCTTCTTTGAGAAGGAGACTGATCTTAAGGGAGAATTCTTGAAGACAGCAGATAAAATGCGGGAAGAAGTCATTTTTGGTCACTCTTCTGCCAAGGAAGTCTTAGCCAAGGCTGGATACAAGTAAGTCTTTTTTTTTGCATTGAACTTACTAATCATACACAAACATTGAAATATGAACATACAACTACCAAATGCAAAAAAACTTACTGTCTTCTTTGGATAATTTTATATTGAGTTAAAATCGCCTCAGAATAAAATAATTGTACAATAAACTTGGCAGATCTTACATTAAGGTCAGCTTGCAACAAACTAACCACTTTTTACATGAGTTACTAAACTATAATAAAATTCATTTAAAATGTTTTTTAATATTTTGGTGCAAGTGCACCTATGAATATTTAAATCTTCCCATTTTTAGGGTTCCATACCTCAAAAAGAAAGTAGGAAACCCTTAGAGGATCACTTTGTTGTCTGTCTGTCAAGACCATCTCAGCAACACATGTATTGAGTTGAAATTAATACCATGTACTGAGGTCTACAGTCTCTTGAAGCTGTTAAAAATATCATAGAAGCTTGATTTTTTATTAGTTTTAAGTAGTTAATGTAAAAAAGATATCTTTATGTTGCAAAAAATGTATATTTCGACACTCAACAATTTAAAATATATAGTGTAGTTTCTATCAAAGTGGATTATACCGCAATTAGTCGCACTATGGGCTATTGTGCATCTTATGTATATTGACTAATCAAATCCTGTATTTTGTATTGACTTAGAACTATAAAGGGTGTAGCAGGATAACTATGATGATTTGGCCCCCAATGACAACTCATGTCCAAACTTATAATATAGCATGGTCTCGATGAACGTATGTAATTTATAAGAATTTTTTTGCCGTATTCCGTTTTAATCTAGATATATGGGTGCATGTATGATTATCCTTCAAACAGTCATATCTCAAAAACTAATTAAGCTAAATACAAAAGACCAACGTGAGGTTGCAGGTAACGTTAAAGAGTATATTCTATATTTTTTTTCAGATTATTTAAGTAACTACGCGCATTTATAAATAATAAATAAATATTTTATCTTTCATTTTTTTAGTGTTCTTGGTGACTTACAATCACCAAAAAATTATATGTTGTAGTACTTGACAAGCCCTACATACTCATGAAAATTATATTGAAAAAAAGTTGGTGCAACATTTCGAAAAAAAAAATTCGACATGCACCTGTGTTTGCCATAGAGGAATTTTGGAAGAAACGTTAGATAATGCTATTCAAAAATATTTTGTAGTTTCGACATTAATCATTTACAGTTGAAATTAGTTCAATAAATCATAAATTGAATATATGTATATTCATGTTCTATATATATTCTTAGTTATAATGTAGGACAAAGGGACATATAAGTATTGTATAATAATTTAAATTACTGCCATAGGAAATAACTCATACGTAATTATAATTACAGTCGAATCTCTTAATATTATTGAACTCGATCATCTAAAATCTTATTTCACTGTTTTCTTTTAAAATTAAAAAAATACAGTACTAAAAATACAGACCAACTCTTTTTATCCCCACTCTACTAATATTTCATGTGCGCAAGTCGACGCAGTTATCTGCGTGACATAACAAAAGAAAAAACATACGGCGTATTCAAGAGAGGAATCAAGTTCAGACTTGTCATCACGTTGCTCGCTGTTTCGTACACTTAACGTACTCAAAACTAATTTCTTCATTTATTCTGTCTTGTTGTGAATAACGATGTCAGGTAAGTGCAAAAACTGCAATAAGTTTTTCCGTAAGATAACTGGACTGGAATAGTAAATAACGATTTTATCGTCAATAGTAATAAAAAGTCAAAAGTCAATAGTAATTAACGATTTTATCGTTAATTACTATTGACTTATTGAGACAATCACTAAACATTTTAGCTTCTCTTAGTATTAATAACTTTTTGATATCCAGTTATCTTACGGAAAAACTTATTGCAGTTTTTGCACTTACCTGACATTGTTATTAACAACAAGACAGAATAAATGAAGAAATTAGTTTTGAGTACGTTAAGTGTACGAAACAGCGAGCAACGTGATGACAAGTCTGAACTTGATTCCTCTCTTGAATACGCCGTATGTTTTTTCTTTTGTTATGTCACGCAGATAACTGCGTCGACTTGCGCACATGAAATATTAGTAGAGTGGGGATAAAAAGAGTTGGTCTGTATTTTTAGTACTGTATTTTTTTAATTTTAAAAGAAAACAGTGAAATAAGATTTTAGATGATCGAGTTCAATAATATTAAGAGATTCGACTGTAATTATAATTACGTATGAGTTATTTCCTATGGCAGTAATTTAAATTATTATACAATACTTATATGTACCTTTGTCCTACATTATAACTAAGAATATATATAGAACATGAATATACATATATTCAATTTATGATTTATTGAACTAATTTCAACTGTAAATGATTAATGTCGAAACTACAAAATATTTTTGAATAGCATTATCTAACGTTTCTTCCAAAATTCCTCTATGGCAAACACAGGTGCATGTCGAATTTTTTTTTTTCGAAATGTTGCACCAACTTTTTTTCAATATAATTTTCATGAGTATGTAGGGCTTGTCAAGTACTACAACATATAATTTTTTGGTGATTGTAAGTCACCAAGAACACTAAAAAAATGAAAGATAAAATATTTATTTATTATTTATAAATGCGCGTAGTTACTTAAATAATCTGAAAAAAAATATAAAATATACTCTTTAAGGTTACCTACAACCTCACGTTGGTCTTTTGCATTTAGCTTAATTAGTTTTTGAGATATGGCTGTTTGAAGGATAATCATACATGCACCCATATCTCTAGATTAAAGCGGAATACGGCAGAAAAATTCTTATAAATTACATATGTACATCGAGACCATGCTATATTATAAGTTTGGACATGAGTTGCCATTGGGGGCCAAATCATCATACTTATCCTGCTACACCCTTTAATAAGAAATATTGCCACATACTACAAGTACAGCAAAAAATCTGAAAACTATGTGTTTGTGACTAAATCTTAAAAAACAGTCTGTTTATACTACATAAGTTTTGGAAACTGAATTTTGGGAAAAATCCCTGAAGTAACTGCAAGGCTTGTTTCCTGTACTTTTAATAATACATACCTACAAATTTGTACCTATAAATTTGATCAGTTTTCTTTAGTTTTCTTTTCAGTTTGTGAAGATGTGTAAAGGTTTGTCATACAATAGCAAAGGTTGGCTAAGTTTGTATGTAATTAACTAATGAAATTATCTCACTTATCATAATTTCTTATTCTACCCAATGGTAGAATTTTTAAATTCCCACCTCAATTAATATAAGGCAAACAATTGTATACACCTTTCACTAATACTGTGTTTACTAAAGTCGTAGAGTTCTGCAGTATCTCAATCGGGATTGGTACCACCATCTTATCTGTTCTTGTAGCAATAGGGTCCGTACTTGTGGCTGTCGTTTTCTTATTTGAAGGATAAGGTTGCTGGTAAAATTATCCGTGTTGCATTTTAACCCTGCCACTTCAGAGGTTCAAGATATTTCCGGGGCTCTCAATCATCTCTCTCAAAGTTATCTCGCCTCCGAGGAACTGAGCTCTTAGGTTCACTAATTCTTCACACTCAATAAGTATCTGAAGTGAAATCTGTTCTTCTGTCTTCCTGTCTGTTAACCTCTGAACCAAATTTTATGAAATTCGGCAAGGAAATAGTTAAAGATCAGAGTCAAACCTAGATTACTATTTAAATAATCAACCCCTAAGGAGATTATAGATTGTATGAAAATTTTGATAGATTGTATTATATAGATTGTATTTATTTATTAATATAGGTATATGTCAGTTGTAACTCAGATGTGTTAAATAATTACTAGGCTACTACAGCTTCTTTTAGATTAGGTAAATGTGCACTACAGCCGGGGGAGCCAGCGGACTGTAGATCTGTTTTTCTTCTTCGACGCCCTACCAGCCGTAGTGCTTTGGTCGTGAGCCGGATGTCGCCGGGAGAAGAAATAGAGACCATAACTTTCGGTTGCAAAGGGTGCTTTATTGTTACGAAACACAATTTAGCAATAAAGCTAGCACCGTTGCAAATATTCCTATTCCATGGGAGAGAGCCACTACTTGCCCTATCACTGCCCTACTCTACAGCCGGTACCCTTTAGGTATACTAAAGCCCAGAAACTTGTCTAGAAACTTATTTCTTATGACGTAACGAAACTGTAACTTGATCGAAACGGAACTGATTGTATGGCCGCGCTCTTCGATATTTATAGCCCGCGGCCAGACGGGCGGCTTAAGCCGACAAAGACGGGTGGCGCCACAATGTCTGGGATTTGCTAAATCGTACTTCTTGTTATCTAATCACAATAATTTTGTGTTAGGTAGCTTCTCCTACCTCTAATTATCTATTGTGGCCCTCTAGCGAGTGCAACGGTACTATCTTTTTACAATTATAAGTGAAACAAAGTACATAATGCCCTAAGACCTACCGTAAACTAAATACAAAGTGTTATTTAAAATCTATGTACAAGATTTAACACAAATAAACTTATATAATAACAGACAAGAGTGTTATATACATTATACGTTCTTACCTCGGACCTCGGAAACTCTTACAATTATAGAGTTGTACGCCTTTTCAGGTCGTACTATCCTGTTATCTATCTTTATACCCTCGAAAAGTGTGTGAACATATGCCTTAGGCTTATACTTACATTGTACATACTATTTACAATCGATAAACATTTATTTTCATAAAGAATTTTGCACTTTTCGGGGTTTTCGTAATTTTGGATTCCCGCATATAAATATACAATCTCGCAAAAGTCGACTCGTAATTTTGTCGACTGCGTGGAACCCCTTTTGTTCGTAATATGCCTTTAGGCAAACAACTTAACTACATAAAGCTTTATTATTTCCGTACTACAAAGCTGTATGTAGGTCTTAGGGCGAATAAAACACGAAAACGAACATTATTTACTATAAAAAACTTGTAAACTAAACGAAATATACGATATATCCTGCCTTACTAATCTATTTACATTAATATTTTACATCGAATATGTCTGTGCTGCACAGTAAAGAAATATGAATTTTAATATTTTTATTTGATCAAACTGTTTAATTAAAAATTTAAGTGTGTGGGTGTGTTACGAGTGCTTGGTTGTTGCTGTGGAAGTCTACTTATGCGGACGTATTGCATTGCATAATGTCGAATCGCAATATATGAGAATAATTCTTACAAATATATTAAAATGAATTTTGTTTATGGAACCTAAAACATAAAGATTACTATAACAGAGATTAGCGAAATTCTACATATAGTAAACTAGCTGACCCGCGCAGCTTCGCCCGCGAGTATATTAATAAGTCGTCCAAATAGCTTTTAATAAAAAATTTATCCCCTATTTCAGCCCTCCAGAGACTGATTTTAAAAAAAAATGTAGCCTATGTTTCACCCCGGATCTTCAACTAGGTCCAGCGGTTTAGCCATGAAAGCGTAACAGACAGACAGACAGATTTTAGCATTTATAATATTAGTATAGTAAACTAATAAAAAAATGAAAGAAATAGAACCTAATGCAGACCGTGACCTAGGGACAAAAAAAGTATCAGCTTGCGAACTACCTTCAAAAAGGAGGAACATAAAATTGCCAAGTCCTTGAAGTCAGGTGCAGTCACCGATGAAATATATTGTAACATATTTCCATTATCTGCAAACATTTTTTAAAGAAGTACAAGAACCCTTCCGCCGCTTTGAAACTAAACTGACACCACCTCACGCCGGCGTAAAGGTGTGTGTCACTTGAAAGGTCATGCCATTTTGATCAAACTGATTGAACCACCCTGTTTGACCAAATTACTTGAACATGTATGGCAACCATAACTGAAATGAGATGTTACTGCTGTACTGTTAAATAGGCAACTGGTTTTACATAAATTTATAAATGTGAATCCGGTTGGCTATTTAATAATCTATATTGTTAAATGGTATAAACGCAAAAGTTTGGATGTATGGCTGGTACATGTTTGTTAACTACTCAATCGTGCAAAAACGGCTTGTCCGATTTGGATGAAATTTGGCATACAGGTAGATGATGACTTGAAAATAGCATATAGGATACTTTTTATCCCATAAAAATAAGTTGTTACAGTGGGATTTATGAAAAATATATTATGCAGCAGGTTGCAAGTTGTAGCTAGTATCAAAATATATAATGGACTGTGAAACAGTACAGTTAGTATCCAATTTAAAAAAATCATAATGATGAATTTCATCAAGCGTCGACGCTAGAGATACGACGACGATATCGCGTTTGAGTTGTTACATCTATTTGTAATCTCATAATTTAGGGGACTCTTGTATTCCGAAAATTATTTGCTATGGACAGCCGTTACATAGAGAGGCTTTAGTAGCGAATTGGTCATTGTGGAGGCATACCGTGACCACCAAATTTGAAAGGTGATGTAGAATTCGATGCTAAACGGGACGAGCTTAAGCTTATTGTGTAGAAGTAGGTATACTTTGTAGATTTTCATTAGATTCACGTAGTTCACAATGCTAGAATATGTGTTCTTTTTCAAGGCTTCATTACGGACACGTTTTATCTCGTTTCAAAGCGCTCGTCTTCCGTTAAAATCTGCATTACAGCACAAAGTCGAACAGCTGCCTGCCAACCGTACTTTTATTATAGACAAGCAAAATTAGAGCAAATGGACATAAGTATTTTTTTTGTCATCCTAATTTTAGCCCTACGAATCGTTTCTCCATGTATTCGGCTTAAATTCTTTCACTTGCCTAATTACCGCAGAATTTTAATCTAACTCTGCACGAAATTATTCAGTATTATTATTAGCTATAACACAAGTATGTCGAATGATGATTCATTGATTTACAAGGCTGATTTTAGTCTAATTTTTCTTTCACTGAAGCAGTGTAATTATTTTCAAAAATTACAGTTAAACACAAAATGTTCCTTTATTAAACGCAATATCTTCATTTTAGTCATATTATTTTTGAGAGGCTTTTAATAATCGTAGCACACATATCAACTCGAAAAGGGATTGTCGTCGTATCCATTCAAGAGTCGGGCCGTTCAGTATTGCTATTTGAATGAAACTCCACTGCAACGCACACTAATCGTAATTGTAACGTTATCGCTTCGCCTCGGGGCAAAGGCGGTGGAGGTTGAAAGTCAGTTGTAGTTTTATTTCGTTTAATTATCTAAGAATCTTTATCCGATTTAGATTCAGATTTATTCACGAAAAACTAAATTACTTTTAATTCAGCATAATTTGTTTATAACTTGCAAATTTTAGTGCTAATAAAACATTTTAATACATTTTTCTAGAAGTTCTTCCGTATCACAACAGAATTAATGCAATTTTGACTATACCTTTTATCGGCTATTTCTTTCTACTTTTTCTTTTCTTCTCACTTTCTCATTTTGATATTGACATTAAATATAATACATATTTTGATTTATACGTTTAACCTATTTTAATATAACAGCTAAAACCTTACAAATTACGCCACGCCCATTCATTTGATAGGATTAAGTATTTCCCCTATTTTCATTTCGCTACAGGAAAGTGTAACAATTTATATTTTAGACGATTTTTAAAAGGATTATGGCTATGATCGAACTAAAATATAATTTTGTTGCTGGTGACAAATCATTTGTTCAGTAGCGCAACCTCAAGTAAAAAGTACCTATTTAAGGTAATTTTTTTCCAAAATTATAACATTCTCTTTTGATATTAGTTTGGTGTCCATAGGTAATATTTTTTTGTTTCCATCAGAAGATCCTTCTGCTTGTTTGTGATCATATGATATAAAAGATTGAACTGTTTGCTAGACCGTCTTACCTATTTTTTCAGAATCAATCATTGTGAATGTTGCGTTACACTTTGGAAACTAGTGTATCCGATAATTTACAGCATATTTATTGCTTTACATCCCCTGAGCAACTTCAACAACGCAGCATTATGATTTTAGCCAGATGCAACTGTTATACAGGGCTACAGGGTTTAATACATGGCGAGATGGTAAAGCATGATACGTAAGGGCCTCCTGAACCTGGAGATGATTGATGAGCACGTCGTTGAGATTATACTTTAAAATGTTCCATGATAGTTGAAATCTTGATGTGGGTCCTCATTGCGCATATCCTATGAATAGCTGATCGCTATATGCGTGAATTGGTTTTACACACCTGTAATATAAGGTTTTACAGTTTCTTTGTTCCTAACTGATATTTTACTATGTTTGTTTATAAGAATAGATTTGGCTAAGAACGGCCTTAGCCTTGTTTTTACCTCTTGATGTGAATTAATCATAAAGTTTATAGTGTTATTTAGTGTAACACCGAGATACTGGAATTTTCGTTCCCACGCCATCGCACTGCCGTGTATAATAACGGTGCCTAATTGTCTACATATTGTGTCTTATCACGTTCGGCGTGTATTGCCGGAAAAAGTACGTTACTTGTTCCGTTTTTTTATTCGTCATTTCCTGATATATTCTCCCAGACCCTTATGGTCTGTCTTAGCTTCTATGAAATCAATAAATTGTAAATAGGATCCTTATTTGTTTGCGTCTGTCTTAGCCATTAAGACGCCCTGGGTAAATCACCCATTTAGCATTATTTATCATAATATGTATTATATATTCTCCCCTTTTGGTACTGTTAAGAAGTAAGGTGGCATGCTTGATATTGTTTATTGTTAGATGTTCTATGCGCAAAAAATTTAATACGATTTTTTTACTTATACTTTATTGTACATTAATACAGATAAGAAAAATTAATAATTAAATCATATTACAAAAGCGAGCTTATCTTCTAGTGAGATTTCTAACACCTAAATAATAACTTCTCAATAGTTGACCTCCCCGTCCGTCAGTGCAGTTTTTCTTTATCAATTTAAAACACTTCTTATCGCATTGTTATGTGCTCGTTATATTGTTCATGCTTTCGACACAGACAAGCCTACTTAAATTAGAAAATGTTTAAAATTTATGAATTTTCCGCTGCTATTGAAGCAATTTAACACCGAGGTTGGTTGTTGAAAACTAATTTAATTGCATAGATTAGACATTACGGTTCTAGGTACTCTTAATATATTAATGTTGTCAAAAAAATGGCGGTATTTTCTTTGATTTATGTGTAATGAAAATAATTTAAATGTTATACATTGTTATCAGGAAACATTCTTCAAATGACATGCTCGTTAATGCAATACTATTGTTGCATTAATGAGTGTGTTATTTAAATAATGGTTTATAGAAATCAGTAGGTAATTTCCATGACAAAAACTGAAAATACACTACAATAACTCTCTGCGTTGGTCTGAGCTCTTTTATGGAATAGACCTAACTACCGTTCTGCGAGGCAGGTCGTAAAAGGCGACCGATTGGCTTTACCTATCACTAGCATCGTGTCTGCTAGATGGTAAAGTTCCAGAAGGTCTCGCCCGAGTATTTGGTACCACCGCCTTACCTGTCCCTGCCGCAATGCGTCAATGCTTATTATTGTCGTGTTATGGTTTGTAGGGTAAGGTAGCCGGTAGACTTTTGCAAACAAATGGCTCTCCTGATGGTCAGAGACACCAAAGATATTCATGGTACGTTTGTGTCCGTATGGCGGTGTGGCAGTGGCATATGCATTAGTCTACCGTTTACATTACTCTCCAAATCGGAACACGACAACACGACACTACACGGCAGAAATAGGTATAGCGATGATACTATTCGAGACGTTACGTTACTCTACCATCTTGTGGTCACTATGGTAGTGACACATATATTCAGTCTTCGCCTTTTATGAGTTGCTTGACAGAATTGCATATAGTCTATCCTTCAAAGGAAGCCCGGACCAACTTGGGGAAAAATAGTTCACATATAGAAATTGTCTACAACATTGCTGGGTTATTACATTATTTTTAGTAAATATAGAGAACAAGTTCTGCTATTAATTTATATACTTATACACTGAATCTAACACTAAAATGAACTAAATGATTTTTTCTTTTGTCTACAGGGACAACGTTGTACTATACCGTCCCAAACGCCTTCAGAACAAATTCGAAGAGTCATTTGTTGAGTACAAGGGCGAACCTGATTCACTTAAAGCCTTCATCAAGGAAAACTAGTAAGTATTTATTTTTGTATTTGTTGGCCATATTCTTTTTAGACCAAGTCTTAGCCAATGTAATGTAGATTAGGGGTGAAAAGAGTGCAATTTTAAGGAAATCTCTTAAACATTGCACTCTGCTTCAACTGATACTTATTGTGTACGATTAATTGCAGTGTTTCTATCACATGTTTTTTGTTCGGTTCAAGAAGCAATTCGTCAAAATCAGTACTCACAGATACTGATCCAGACGACCTGATAGATTTATTCTTGCCACTACTCTATAGCTTAACTAAGAAGTTAACCAATTAGACTTACCAGTTAACTATTTTAGGTAGATATAGTTAATATCTATCTATCAAAGCGAGATATGCTACGCTATGGGCTACTTCATCATCACATAAGATCTTTACATGGGCAGTGCTGTACTTGACGTTTCAGCGCATTTCTTGCGCTGTGTTTTGGAGGATAACTCTCCTCCAGGGAGCTTAGCATCTATTTCATATGGAAGATGTTATGAGTATGGCACGTCACTAGTGTCGACACACATCCCTAGTGAGAGACCAAGCACGTCCCTCAAGATGGCGTCCTCACGGTAGTTAAAAATGTATATCGTTAAAGACGTATCTACCTGTTAAATATAATAAAAGTAATAAAGTTCAAGACTATAGTGTCATTTATCATACGATGCACCTACCAATACATGGTGTCAGAAGTTGGGTTCGTAATCTATATTAAACTGTATAGTATAGTCATTGTAAAATCTTCGTGTGCAGTCGGCGTGTCGGCGTCATGTCTAAGAAACTTTCTGGAATGGCAAGTCCACAACCCATGTCGATGAATGGAAATATAGCTCAACAATGGAAAAAATGGGTGCAATCATTTAAATTTTATTTACGTGCGTCTGGCATGGATGAAGAAAGTGATGGCAGAAAGGTAGCTTTGTTTTTACATGTTATTGGTGAAAAGGGCGTGGACGTATTTAATACATTTGGAAAGAACGAGGATGACGTTAAATATGAAGAACTTATAGAGTTATTTCAAAATCATTTCGCGCCAAAAAACTAACCTTACTTATGAGTGTCATAATTTTTTCACGTACAAACAAAGTGAAAATGAATCCTTGGACGACTTTGCTTGCGCATTAAAATTAAAGTCGCAGAACTGTGAGTTAGGACAGCTGCAGGAACGCCTAATTAAAATAATGTTCATATGTAACATGAATCAAAAATATAACTATATCAGAGAAAAATTATTGCTTGAGGATAAAATGGAATTGGATAAAGCCCTAGAGATGGCAAAAGCCATGCTCGCTTCCAGACATCACACGGATGAATTGGCAGCAGAACAACATTCAGTTTTATATAATAAAAGTCAGTCACGCTCAAGATCAAAGTCTAACTCAAAGAATGTCAGTCAACAGTCAAGAAAGGATGTGTGTACAAGGTGTAGTCAGGTGCATCGTTATAAATGTCCAGCATTAAGTGTAAAGTGCAGAAAATGTGGAAAAGTAGGTCATTTTGCTGTTTGTTGTCGGTCAATGAAGTCAAAGTCAGTTAAATATGTGCAGTCAGATAATAATATGCAACAGGTACAGTCAGAACAAGATGAATTGTTTATAGGTCATATTCAGTCAACAAAGTCATTGTCAAATGAGTGGACAATTAATTTATATATTAATAATACTCAAATAAATTGTATTATTGATACAGGTAGTGATGTCAATATTATGTCAAAATGTGTTTATGATTCAATTAACACTAAACATTCATTGTCTAAAACTGATGTAAAAATTAAGTCATACACTGGTAACCGTCTAGAGGTACTAGGTCAACAAAAATTAGAGTGTAAATTCCAATTTAATGACACTTATGTAACAAAACAAATTACTTTTATAATTGCAAATGTGAATTCTCCAACTGTATTAGGTAAACTTACTTGGTCAGAAATTGGACTAATTAAAAGAGTCTTTTGTGTAGATACTACTGAGTCAGAAAGTAATGATAGTCAATTATCTTTGGAAATAAGTAAAAATGAATCAAATTCAAGTCAGGTAGTATTTCCTAAAGTCACAAATAGTCAGTCACAGTCATTTTCATTACAGTCTACTCAGCCAAAAAATATAAATTTAAATAAACTTGTTGAACTTAATGATTATATTTTTACCGGTCTTGGTTGTCTTCCTGGTGAGTGTGATATAAGTATCAACCCTAAGGTCCAGCCAAAAGTCGATGCTCCGAGGAAGGTACCATTTGCATTACACCAAAAACTTCAACAAGAACTTGAGAAGATGGAAAAAATGGATGTCATTACCAAGGTCATAGAGCCTACTGAATGGGTGAGTTCTTTAATTTTAGTAGAAAAGAAAAATGGTCAGTTAAGGGTATGTCTAGATCCCCGTAATTTAAATCAGGCAATTAATAGGACTCATTATCCAATTCTATCAGTAGACATGGTCCGAGCCAAGGTGGCTGGCTCAAGATTTTATTCCACCTTGGATGCTAGTAGTGGATTTTGGATGTGTAAATTAAGTGAGAAGAGTTCTTACCTCACAACTTTCAATACACCTTTTGGTCGATACCGCTTTAAACGTCTACCTTATGGAGTTAACTGTGCTCCTGAGTATTTTCATAGAACTATGACTGAAATTTTTGGTGACATACCAGGAGTGGCAGTATATAGCGATGATATATTAGTAAGTGGTCAAACACTACAAGAACACAATGAGCGTCTTAATGAAGTATTTAAGAGAGCAAAGCAATATAATGTTAAATTTAACAAAGAAAAATGTACATTTGCCAAGGAGAGTATTAAGTATCTGGGTCATATTTTTTCAGCAGACGGAATCACAGCTGATCCCGACAAAGTCAGAGCAATCAAAGAGATGCCCTCTCCTACCTGTCTTAAAGATGTACAAAGATTTTTAGGCATGCTTAATTATTTAAGTCCTTTTATCAAAAACATGGCCGGAGAGACAGAGATGCTACGCCAATTATTAAAGAAATCTACTGATTGGCAGTGGACTGCCAATCATGAAAAAACATTTTGTCGCTTAAAGCAATTAATATGTCAAGTTCCAGTGTTGTCACATTTTAATGTTCATGATCCTATTGTTCTACAAAGTGATGCCAGTAGCAGTGCTGTTCCAGCGGTGTTGTTACAAAATCAACATCCTGTATATTATGCATCAAAAACTCTAACAGATTCACAACAAAAAATGGCTCAGATAGAGAAAGAACTCTATTCAATAGTTTTTGCCTGCATCAAATTTCATCAATTTATATATGGACAAACTGTAACTGTAGAGACAGATCATGCTCCTTTAATAACATTGTTTAAAAAGCCTTTAGTCGAAGTTCCAACACGTCTGCAAAGAAGCATATTCTGAAGCCTCCACAGTCACCTCAAACTGTATCGCAAGATGTATTACAGAAAAGTCCGAATATGAATACATCTAAATCACATGCAGTAGCACCATCTAGTAAAGAGCATACAAGTCCAGTTGAAATGCGCACTAGGTGTGGAAGAATCATAAGACCACCAAGACGGTTGAATTTATAAAGTTAATATTTTGTTAATTTAACCCTTTAGCAATGACTGTGAAGGATTGATTAATTTAATTAAGTCTAGAATATATATATTATAGAAACTAAGATCAACAAATTGTCTACTTTTTAAGAATGTAAATTGCCATTGTCTAAAGTTACTGTTAGGAGTTTAGTCAAAGTTGTAAACAGTGTCAGGATGTAAAATTATTTAACTTTTTCTAATAAGGAGGATGTTATGAGTATGGCACGTCACTAGTGTCGACACACATCCCTAGTGAGAGACCAAGCGCGTCCCTCAAGATGGCGTCCTCACGGTAGTTAAAAATGTATATCGTTAAAGACGTATCTACCTGTTAAATATAATAAAAGTAATAAAGTTCAAGACTATAGTGTCATTTATCATACGATGCACCTACCAATACAGAAGAAAGCTTCAGGGAGAGACCTCCGAGATCCGAGCTACTTGATCGTTAGTTCGTCACACTCTCGCATTCAATGATCACGTGGGCGGCCGTTTCTTCAGTCTTTATACAAACTCTGCACAGAGGACTGTCTTTAACATCCATATTAAATACGTGTTTGACGAAAGACCGTGTTGTAATAGCGCCAGTTATTACGCGTATTACGCGGAGCTGTTTTTTGCTTCATTTTATTAAGCTGTACGATAACTGTGAGTTTACCCTATCGATTACTTTTCGTTAGCCTGCAGTCGACACGCTCCACCCAGTATTTATTATCGCATCGCTTCTCGGCCTTTTCGCTTAGATCAGGTGCCCCGTATTTTATGGGCTACCTTGTTTTTCAGGACCCTCTACAAAAACATCAGACCAATAAGATCTTTCCCATTGGGAATATAGGCGTGGCAGTTGTTATTTATTTTTACATAGTTTAACAAAGCATTAAAAAAATCTTTTCTACAGCCATGGGTTGGTGGGTATCCGTCAGAAGGAGAATATTGGCGATTTCGTCAACCCCCTGGTTGTCGTGTACTACGATGTCGACTATGTCAAGAACCCCAAGGGCACAAACTACTGGAGAAACCGGGTGCTCAAGGTATGTTGATCCGTATATCTGTCTATTCAGTTTGTCATCTCAAAAACAGGCTATAGTGTAACTCAAATATTGTATTACGTAGCTGTAATCGGAGATCACCATATTGTTCTGGACCCTCTTTGAAAAATAAGGATTGAGCTACATCTGTCAGCACGAAATCGCCCTTTTGCTAGAATGAGTAAAATAGCTGCAATGCGATAGCACGCGGTGGAATCCTCGATGCGATCGCATTCCCTCAATCTTTCTCGCTATTACAAATGGCGGTACTGTACGACAGAAATGGATGTGACAAAAATAGGCGATTTTGTGCTAACATATGTAGTTCAATGGTAACTCACCTGCCTAACTGCCAAGTAGTTCTTAAAAGACGAACAATTGGCCCATCTTTCACTACCGTCTTGACTACTAGGTGGTAGAGTTCTGCAACGCGTCGCCCGGGTGAACCGTCGCCTTACTTTTTTCTGCCGCAATAACGCCCGTGGTTAAAATTAGTGTATAAATATTCAAAACGTATGGTCATCGCACGAACGAAAGCAGCGTCCCAGTGAGTCTAGTAAAGGGTTTGGCAAATCGCCGTTTGTAACCAATGAACTAAACAACGTAAAAAATTTGGAATAACGAAAACAGCATAAAAAATATAAAGTACAAGTCATTGATATAAAAAAAAAACACAGAATTTTTCAAATCACAATCCGGTCAGTGTTTTACAGATATCTGACAGACAGACTTTCGCATTTATAATGTAAGAATAAATTATATTAACCTATAAATATAGAGTTTTATGAAGTGCCAGTATATAAACTTTTAGAATAAATAGGTTATACTTGGCAATTTCTAACTTTCATCATTAAAACAGGTTGCCAAAGAGATGTCCGAGGTGACGTTTGCTATCAGTGACAAGGATGACTTCACTCACGAGCTGAACGACTATGGCATTGACTTTGCTAAAGGTGACAAGCCGGTGGTTGCTGGAAGAGATATTGATGGCAACAAATATGTCATGAGCACTGAGTTCAGGTAATATATATTTTTCATCATTTTATATTTCACTAGGTATTGTTTGAGATTTAAAAACCTACTTAATGAAACTCCAACTCTGACTGAGTGACAACACGATACCCAAAAACAGTGGACCTAAAAACGTGAAACTTTATACAAGTTATCCTTATATGGTGTAGGGAGATACTAAGAATATTTTTTAGTTGTTTATCCCCTAAAGAGGTGAAATAAGTGGAAAAAGTGTATGGAAACAATATTTTTTAACACAATAAAACTGCATCAACCGACTTTCCATTTATTTTATCACTGGAACCCTACATTAGGTCTTCATCAAATTATAATGGAATCACAGGGAGAGTATACCCTCTCAAATAAAAAAAGGAATTTTTAAAATCGGTTTATAAGTAACTGAGTTTTGAGGTAATAAACTCCTTTTGGAAAGTCAGTTTTTTTTTTTTAATGTCATAAGATAGCAAACAAGCAGATGGGTCTCCTGATGGAAAGAGTCAACCATCGCCTATAGACACCAAAGATGTTAATGGTGCGTTGCTATCTTGTGGCGAGGTCTAATGCCACATGCATAAGTTTACCGGCTACCTTACCCTCCAAACCGGAACACGACAGCGACAAGCACTGACGCTATTGCGGCAGGAATAGGTAAGGCGGTGGTACCAGACCCGGGCGAGACAATGCAGAACTCTACCACCTAGTAGCCACGATGGTAGTGACTCGATAGCCAATCGGTCGCCTTTTACGACCTGCCTGGCAGAACGGCAGTTGGCCTATTCTTCAAAGGAGGCCGGGACCAACACGGCGATTAAGTTGAAAATAGTATACAGCTAGCAAACAACAGATATATTTCTTAATTAAACAAGATCCACGATCCCCGCTATTTTATCCAAAGGGGGTTGTATATGAACAATAATAGGCACACAGTTAGTAATAAATAAATATCATTCCGCCCAAACATAGGACCCACTAAGCCAATGAGGTTTTATTTCAATTTAAATAACTGCTCACACATTAATTCAAAAACAGTTGGCGAGCCAATTAAAACCGTCAGAAATTCATGAAATTTTCAGGTAATTAAACAGTAAACATTTTTACCTTAACTCAAAAAATCCTAAACTTGCTTTTCAATAAAGCCAAGAGAGGTTTGGGCTCTCTAAAGGTGGGCTTTAGAGGGCTATTCTTGGTGAACAAGAACATAAATACTTAAAATATGGCTACACACACAAGTTCTAATGCATAATGACATTCAACGCTTTTCAAGTATCTGTTTACCGTAGGGTAAAAATTCAGCATTTATATCACATAAAACAGCTTCTAAAATATCTTCATTTTGTAAGGCAAATGTATAAAAATCTATAATAACATGCACTGCGCATCTATCCCCGCCTGACTTATGAACACGCGAACAAACAAATTCAATGTAAACAACCACAGCGGGTAAGACTAATGTTTAGCTATGTTTGTCAGTTTGACTGAATTTGTGAAAATACGGGAGCTTTATTTACCCCGTATTTAATTTTACTAATTACGGGTTCCTACATTTTTTTCGAAAAACGGTATGGTAACTGTGAAATATGGGGCATTTGGCCACCCTAGATTATCCGCTTCGTTAGGTGATTAGCAATATTGATTCTGCATTTCAAAATTTGTCCACAGTATTTTTCAGTTTATTCATTACGAATATTTAACATAAACATTAAATATAAATCTTTTATAAAAAGTACTTGTTTAGTAGCAACGATTTATAATAATTCAGCCTTTAGAACTAACAATATCAAAACTGCATTATCAGTGTCACGCACCAGTAATTTTAACAACCAATACTATTTTCCTGTTTAGCTCATTATTGTTGCTGATATTATGTTGCCGCTGATAACACAAACTACCGTTAAAATGTAAATCTATACATTCAAATATTGAGATTCTTGCAATCAAAATTTTCGCTTTTATTGCTAGCAATAACTATTCGGTGATCTAAAATTAGACTGTTATCTTTTAAATTAAATTATCTGGGTTCGCCATTGTGCGTGCATCATCATAAAATAATGTTTTAAATCTAATCAAAGGCACTTCTTGTCCAATATGATGTTATAAAAAAAGAGTCATTCTGTTTGGCATCACCTGTTCTTTATAGGATAGCAAATCAAAAGATTGCTCTCCTTATGGAAATAGATTAACTAATTCCTATATAAATGAAACAAAATGTGTTAATGGTGTGTTGAAGTGTGGTGAAATGGTAATGCCACTTGTATGAGTAGATTAACTATTGCCTATAAATGAAACAAAATGTGTTAATGGTGCATTGACGTGTGGTGAAATGGTAATGCCACTCGTATGAGTTTATCAGCTACCATACCCTCCGGAATGACAAGCTTTTCTATATTTATATGTTATAATATTGCAAACAAGCTAATAGCAGACCCATTAGCTTGTCTGTTGCTTGGAATGGAAGACAACCGTCGCTTATAGACACCAAAGATCTTAATAAAACGATGCTATTCTTGTGGTGTATATAAACCACAAAGAGCAGAATATTATGTGAATGTCTTCTGAGGACACTATTTATTTGTCTCCTTGAGTAATATAATATCTCTGCGATGAGAAAATGTTTATTGTTGCATACTAATTAAATGAGATATTGGTTCTTATTTTTTTTTTTTATATTATAAGATAGCAAACAAGCAGATGGGTCTCCTGATGGAAAGAGTAAACCATTGCCTATAGACACCAAAGATGTTAATGGTGCGTTGCTATCTTGTGGCGAGGTCTAATACCACATGCATAAGTTTACTGGCTACCTTACCCTCCAAACCGGAACTACAGTGACAAGCACTGACACTATTGCGGCAGGAATAGGCAAGGCAGTGGTACCAGAACTGGGCGAGACTATGCAGAACTCTACCACCTAGTATTCACGATAGTTGTGCCTCGCATAGCCAAATGGTCGGATTTTATGACATGCCTGGCAGAACGGTAGTTGGTCTATCAAATCTCTTCTTTGCCTATAACATATAACACACTGTTTTTCTTAAGCTGGCAGGGGAGCGAACTTGGGATCTTATGACTTAAACCAATTATGCTAACTAGCACCATAATGCTAACCAGAAATTGTGCTACAGGTCTTTCAATAACAAAATTTTTTACTTGATTTCAGCATTGAAAGCTTATTAACCTTCGCAAAGGACCTAGTTGACGGTAAACTGGAACCATTCATCAAATCCGAAGCAGTGCCCGAAAGTAATGATGGTCCAGTGAAAGTAGCAGTGGGCAAGAACTTCAAGCAGCTTGTCACTGACAGCGACAGAGATGCCCTGATTGAGTTCTATGCACCGTGGTGTGGACATTGTCAGAAACTTGCACCTGTGTGGGAGGAGCTTGGAGAAAAGGTATGATTTACATGTGATACCCATATGTCATATTTTTTTATATCATAAAATAGCAAATAAGCAAATGGTTTTCATGATAGAAAGAAAAACCATCACCTATAGGCACCAAAGGCATTAATGGTGCATTTCAATCTGTGTGGCATAATGTCAATGCCATATGCATGAGCCTACTGGCTACCTTACCCTCCAAACCAGAACACAACAACGACCAAAACGTGCTGGTACACTAAACTCTTTTTTTATCATAAGATAGTAAACAAGCAGATGACTCCTAATGCTAAGAGACAACCATCACCCATAGACACCCAAGAAGTTAACAGTGCATTGCTATCCTTGTGGTGAGGTTTTAATTCTACATGCATGCATTTATTTATTTATTACTTTGTTGTACACTTAAAAGTCATGTTATTACATTTTTATTTGTGAACATTTACAAAAGGCGAGCTTATCTCTGCAACAGATTTCTTCCAGCAAACCCAAAAGAATGAGAATGCGTAAAAGAAATGTAGAATGTACAGTGTACAAATTTATAATTTAGAAACATATAACCTTAAGAGAAAAAAAAATACTACAAATTCTTATTTTAATTAACTTAATACTATGAATAATAACTAATACGTTACTGTGCCCTTTTATTCTAAAATTTCGCAGGCAGGTAAAATTCCTTAAAGGTTTTTTTAAAAATTGCTATTGACTGACTACTCCTGATATGAAAAGGAAGTGAATTCCAAAGTTTCACAGATTTGATAGTGAAAGAATTACGATAAAATATGGAAGAATGTGATGGATATTGTACAATTCCACGTAATTGTGAACGACACTTTGAGTCAAAATCGTATAGAAAATTAAAGCATTCACAAAGATAGTATGGTGAATTTGTGTCAAATAAAATATTATAAAGAAGACAAAGCTTATGAGCATTCCTGCGCTCTCGAATACCATTACCGGCTATCTTACCCATCAAATCGGAACACGACAGTTGCAAGCATTGACAATATTGCGGCAGGAAAAGGTAAGGCGGTGGTACCAAATACTCGGGCGATTCGGCGATTCGTTGCGACTACCACCTAGTAGTCACAATGGTAGTGACACGTATGACTAATCATTGGTATGTTACCACTTCAGTGCCTCGGATAATCACATAAAATTTGGTTATCGCTTAAAATAGTCGTTAATCATCAGGTCCATAAAATGCATCAACGGGAATCACCACTCATCTCGCCAATCCATAAACCAGTGAATCGTGGTAAACCAAAGTCTATAGACATTCGGTTTGCTCTGCCTGCCCTGCAAGACATCTATGCAATACTTAATCTTACGTAATTTTAAATTTACAGTTAAAGGGAGAAGCTGTTGACATTATAAAGATGGACGCAACAGCCAATGACTGGCCTAAATCGCTATACGAAGTCAGTGGGTTCCCAACCATCTATTGGAAACCAAAGGATACATCTAAGAAACCTGTCAGATACAATGTAAGTTTTAAAACTTTAACGTTTTTCTATCGATCGTCGAGGCGCACAGATTCTAGGCACCGCCATGTAGTGGACATTCCGTGTACCCGGTCAAAGCCTTTCAACTCGACATTTATCATTAAAACCACAAAGGACTAGAACATTCTACCGAGTCTGTATTCCCCGACGAGTACAATCTAGGGATCTTCAAGATAAAAGTGAGCATTTACCTTCTAGGGAAGCGTATTCTATCTTAGGCCATCTTACATCTTAGCTTACCATCAGGCAAAATTGTGGTCAAGCGCTTCCCTATCGATACCAAACAAAAAAAAATCCAAGGTTTTCATGGAAACTTACTAATAAAAATAGTTTTGTTAAAATAATACTTACTGTGGTGTCCAACATGGTTTGAAGTGATAATTATCATTCATAATATCACCGATATATACATATCATTAATAATTTTTTTTGTCATAAGATAGCAAACAAGCAGATGGGTCTCCTGATGGAAAGAGCCACCTATCGCCTATAGACACCAAAGGTGTTAATGGTGCGTTGCTATCTTGTGGAGAGATCTAATGCCACATGCATAAGTTTACCGGCTACCCTCCAAACCGGAACACGACAGTGACAAGCACTTACACTATTGCGGCAAGAATAGGTAAAGCTGTGGTACCAGATCCGGGCGAGACAATGCAGAACTCTACCACCTAGTAGTCACGAAGATAGTGACTCGCATAGCCAATCTGTCGCCTTTTACGACCTGCCTGGCAGAACGCCAGTTGGCCTATTCTTCAAAGGAGACCGGGACCAACACGGGGAATAATTGAAAAATAAATATCACTGGACAAATTACACAAATTGGTTTAATCCTAAAGTAAGCAACTTATTTGCTTGTAGTATGGCCATGGGTGTTGTAAACAATACTAATACATAGAAATACATATATAAATACTATGCGTTCCAACTAAGAATATGACTGTCAGAATGACATATTGCTCCGCATTTTACAAAAACTTCATAAGTGATGAGTAAGGTGTGCAAAAAAATTCTAACAAAGAAATACTTTTAAAAAATATATCTTCATTCTAATTGGTATATTTTTTACTTAGATTCCCATCAGATCATATTATCATGTATTAAAATATGGTGTAAAATAACTAACACGACTTTTATATATACATATATTATAGATGAACGGTTAGACTGATAAATTTTAATGTTTTTTTTATTGATGAACATTATATTTTAATACTATTTACCCTATTCTGGACAACAGGAACCCAAACCCACATAAATCGCAACAAAATTGGCCCTGTCGTTTTTGACTTATAAGTGGTGTAAATAACACTTTTTTATATAATATATAGATAGTACAGATGAACAGCTAGACTGATGTCTATTACTAATTTTTTATTGATGAAAATAATATTATTAAAACATGATTTGTTCTTCAATAAATCAGCAATATTTTTGGAACAAATATTTTTTTGCTGTCATTACTACTTTCACACTTATGGTATGAAGTTGATAACAAGCGCGATCCTATTCTTAGTTGGAACGCATAGTACTCAAATAGATTTTGCTAACCACTTGACCAAGGTCTTTGATAATTATCAAGATAAATATAGGTTGATAATTATCTATAACATTAAAATATTTGCCACTACGACGACTTTGCCTCTCCCGATACACACATTATTTATCCAGTTAATGCAGTAGAGGTTTATGGGGACGATATTTCACTCATAAAATTAGTTAAGTAGTATGTAGTTGATTAATTTTATGTGTTTTGCTTGGTAAGTTATAGCCACGAAATCATAAACAAAAAGTTTATAAAAGATTGCCTTGATTGTAAAATGTGCAATATCTATACATATAATAAAATCGTAAGAAAGTCAAAACTATTCATTGAATATTTTTTTTTAAAGAATACTTGGGGTGTGATCTACAATCGATATTGAAGCTAAAAATATAGTTTTTAGAATTTTTGACTGTTTGTATGTATGTCCGGGGTAAACTTAAAAAGTACTGCATGGATTTACTTCAAATTTTGCATGAATATTACTAATAGGTCGGGTCAACATATAGGCTACATATCATCATGCTATCACCTACGGGGGAGGTGCTGTGCAGAGTAAACGAAGTCCGCGCGGACGAAGTCGTGGGTAACAGCTAGTAGTAAATAAACTGCACATTATTTCATATCATTCTGATTTGGTAGTTGCTATAAAATTGTCGACCTGTCAAAAGTGGCTATAAAGATTACGTTTTTTTTTAAATCATAAGATAGCGAACTAGAAGACCTTGCCAGAAGATGGCAACACACCATTAACATCTTTAGTGTCTATAGACATCAGGAGACCCATCTGCTTGTTTGCTATCTACAAAACTGTATTATGGTGTATGTATGTACACAAATTATTAGAAATTTTGATGTAATCTAAGTGACTTTATCAAATGATATTATTAATTATTTAGATATAAGTTTCTACAAATGCCGTGTTGGTCCCGGGCTCCTTTTGAGAATCGGCCAACTGCCGTTCTGCTAGGCAGGTCGTAAAAGGCGACCGATTGGCTATGCGAGTCACTACCATCGTGACTACTAGGTGGTAGAGTTCTGCATTGTCTCGCCCGGGTCTGGTACCACCCTTACCTATTCCTGCTGCAATAGCGTCAGTGCTTGTCACTGTCGTGTTCCAGTTTGGAGGGTAAGGTAGCCGGTAAACTTATGCGTTTATATTTTTATTATACTTACGCATGTGGCATTAGACCTCACCACAAGATAGCACCTTTATCATTAACACCTTTGGTGTCTATATGTGATGGTTGACTCTATCCATCAGGAGACCCATGTGCTTGTTTGCTATCTTATAATATAAAAAAATAAAATAATTGTATTTCTTATAATTTATATGATTTAACTGAAGTTTAATTATTTTTTATTTCAGGGAGGACGTGCTCTTGAAGATTTCCTCAAGTACGTAGCAGAACAAGCTTCTAGTGAACTTAAGGGCTGGGACCGAAAGGGTAATGTGAAGAAGGATGAGTTGTAGACATCTAGTGATAAAAACTTACCCTTAAGAGATCTGTGAGTGAATGAGTTGTGGATGGGTTTTGCACAAACCGTTTCAGCAGTTGTTCAATGTATGAAAATATATTTTAACCTTTTCTACGCCTCTGTGATATAAAACATATGTTTGTATTAAAAATCAGTAATTCAAGGTCTAGTGGTATCAAAAATATATCAATCTGTTTTTTAAAGTGATTGTAACAAAAACACATATAAATTTGGATGAAAATAATATAGATTTAAATAATAATGGTTTATAATGATTTAACTTAAAATATTGTGAAGGATAATGCAGTCTCAATTGAAATGTATATATAGAGCAAATATCTTAAAACACATAAGCGCAGAGGGCACATGTATTTGTAATTAAGTCATTTATCTAAAAGAGAGAAAGAAAAGGGTTGTAATTAAAATAAGACTATCTCACTTTTAGGGATGCATCAATATGCACTTCAGCCAATACTTGATAGATACCAATATTTATAAAAAAGTATTGTCAGTACCAATATGAACAGTGAAAACAAGTATCTTCACATCTGTATCCTCAAATGGATGCAGTTATTGTACCTACGTTTAGCCGAACATATGTACTAAGTGCCATAATGTAATAGATGGCAAACCTATTGCCAAAGGGGCACTTATCAAGGCATGGGCAAGGTTGATTTTATCAGAAAACTGAAAAACATTTTGAATTGCCTCACTCAGGCATAGCACCTGCTACTTCCTATAGTCAATACTGATACCTCTAGACCAGAAGCAACTGGAGAGTAAATGACGAGAAGAACAGAAATAAAGAACATTGTCTCACAAAACGAGATCTGCTTCTTTTTTCAGATACCTAATATTGCCGATTCCGAAATATCGGAAAATTCGTGATATTGTCGATATATTGGTATCTGTATCGGATGCATCCCTAGTTCTTTTGCTTGTTGATAACTTGTTGATTGTATAAGGAATATGACATATTGGCGTTGAAAGGGTTATATATTATTTTGTTCTATACGCATTCCTTATTTATACTATGTTTAGTTCACTCATGAAGTATAATTTTGTATCAATAGTTTGCTAGAATCAGTGCCAGTTGTGATTTAAATTTATATTGTAGATTTAAATAGACCTAAATACAGTAATTTACTAATTTTTATCATTTTCTTGTCAGTGGGATGGATAACAATAACAATATAAAATAAAAAGTTGTAGTTTTATTTTTAATGTAGATTTAATAAGCATTTTTTATAGAATCTGTATATATAAAAATCGATTGCTGTTCATTAGTCTCGCTAGCAACGCTCAATAACGGCTGAACTGATTTGGCTAATTTTGGTTTTGAATTAATTGTTGATGTCCAGGGAAGGTTTAAAAAAAAAAAGTATCTTCACGCCCATATCCCCGAAGGGGTAGGCAGAGGTACAACAAGTGCACCCACGATTAGCCGAAGATACTTGGTCCCACAAATGTGATAGGTGGCAAGCCTATCGCCAACCGGGCACTTTCCAATCCCGGGCAACTTTATGTTTCTCAGAAAACTGAAAAAACACTTTTTTTTTTAATGTGCCCGACCCGGGAATCGAACCCGGGACCTCATGTGGTCAACGCCAACGATGGACCACTAGACCACAGAGGCGATGGGAAGGTTTAAAAGGTGAAAAAATATAGAAAAAAAATAAGAGTAGTTAAAAAGGCTGAACAAAGTTTGCCGAGTCATCTAGTAGTAAATAAAATGTCTTTCTGAACTAGAGTTAACTCGCTTATTGCCTCCAAAAAGTTAAACATGTATAAGTCATGCAAATAACGCTAATGTAATGTTTACCAGCTACTATACTCTCCGAATCCAAACATGACAGTGACAGGTGCTGATGTTTTACGACAGAACAAGATACGCAGATGGTACCAAACATGTGCATAATTCTGTTACCACTCACATAGTTCAATGATAGTAACACATTTGGCTTTCATTTGCATTATGCAAGTTGCATGTCAGTTTGTCTTATCAAATTAAATGAAGAAAAGGCATCAGATAGCTCATAACAGAGCCATATGTTGCAATACAAAGAGGTTAAGAAGACACATTGACAGGTACAACGAGTACCTGTCAATGTGTTCACAATACTTAAGTACAATATAAAGAAAAGTCAGTCACTTTTTTATATATCATAAAATACCACATGTATAAGTTCACTGGCTACCTTATCCTCCAAACCTGAACATAAGTGACAAGCACTGACGCTTTTGTAGCAGGAATAGGTAAGTGGTACCAGAACTGGGTGAGACCATGTAGAACTCTCACCTCTATTATAGTAGTGAATAACAAGACCATTCTTTCGCCTCTTATGAAATGCTTAGCAGAACGACAGATGGTCTATTCATTAAAGGGGGGTCTGACCATGAAGCTGTATTATATCTATAACGTAAATATTTGTTTCAATTTATTAATACGAGTGCTAGCTCCACCTATACCTAATACTTCATGGGTCTGAACACCATGGGGATATTCTTTTCTATCCTACGACTAATACACACACACACACACATATATATATATATATATATATATATATATATATATATATATATATATATATATATATATATATATATATATATATATATATATATATATATATATTCAATAAAATCGTAGGAAAGTCGAAACTGAACATTGAATATTTTTTTTAAGAATACTTGGGGCATGATCTACAATCGATATTGAAGCCAAAAACATAGTTTTTAGAATTTTTGTCTGTATGTATGTCCGTGGTAAACTCAAA
The DNA here is from genome assembly GCA_036924255.1 of Apodemia mormo. Lineage (NCBI taxonomy): Eukaryota > Metazoa > Arthropoda > Insecta > Lepidoptera > Riodinidae > Apodemia > Apodemia mormo. The sequence goes on from JAUPFN010000002.1 coordinate 41,660,200, forward strand.
AAGTACTGCATGGATTTACTTCAAATTTTGCACGAATATTACTAACAGGTGAGGTCAACATATAGGCTACATATTATCACCCTATCACCTACAGGGGAGGAGCAGTGCTGTCCGCGCTGCTCCTCCCCTGTAGGTCGGACGAAGTCGCAGGCAACAGCTAATATATATATATATATATATTAGCTGTTGCCTGCGACTTCGTCGTCGTATATAAATATATATATATATATATATATATATATATATATATATATATATGTTTGTATATATATACATGCACGTAATATATGTATATATTGACAGATATCTGTCTTGTGGGACCAATAATATCCTAAATGGGCTGAAAGATGTTGAATTGGCAAATTATCAACCAAAAAAAACAAATTTTTGATAAAAAGTTTTACTATAAATGTTCTTCTTTCCACTCTTCAATCCATTGAACAATAGCATTGACATTTTCATTTAAATTTTCTTCCGTTTCATTTCTCAGTTCCTTTATTATTTCTGGCTTGTATGATGATTGTGCCTCTTCTAGCAAAGTTTCAAATATCTCACATTGAATGTTATCTTCTAATTTTTTTCCTGTATATCCCCTACAAAATAATACAAATTTGAAAAAAAGAAACCTATTTTAATTCTAGACTAATGTTCCTGATAAGTGCTAGTGATGATTATCCCGTGTGTGTTAAAAATAGTATCAAACAACTGTAACCTTAAAAGCAAAGTTGACTGTTTCGAGGTCTAGGGGGGAGCCTATTCGTTTCAGGTCGTGAGGGTTTGATCCCTGGGTCGAGAATAAGTGCTACTTTTTTCGAGATTTTTATTGAAAAACCAAAATCTCAGTAGCAGCTCAGAGTCTGGCAGAATGGTGTGTTATCACTCCCGTGCCTCGAAGTAGCAGGTAAAGGCATCGATCCTGGATACCACTAAGAATAATCGATAATCGTTTTTAGGTCGTTAAAAGGCGGCGATGGGGATCACCACTCATCTCGCCAACTGACAAACCGGTGAATCGTGGTAAAGGGAGCGTAAATAAAGCGCCAATCGCCATATATAAGTCTTGCCATGCGTAGTTTGCAAATTACTACTAAGTAATTCTACTAATTTGAGGAACAGTTTTTGCATTGCTTAAGTAATTACGTCATAATTAAAATAAGCACATTTTAGAACTCACTGTGTTAATAACAATACATTTTATGCTAATTTATTTATCGAAGTGTATGAGTAAAAAGGATTTAACGATTACCGAATGTGTAAAAATCTACCATCTAGATAGTTTTATTTACACTGGCAATTGCAAGAAAGGGACAACAACCACTCTTGTCGTTGTCTTGCTCAGAACGTTTTTCCCCTCTGTTATGTAAGAAACAAATGTCAACTTTATTTGTTACGAAATAAAGTACATTTTTATTTTTCAAATATTGCTTCGTAACAATTCCAGTTATAGTATATAAGTTCCTTGCTTTTACCAAGTATAAAAAGGGACAGACAAAGAATGAAGGTTTTTTTTTTAATTACATATGTTTTTTATTTATGTATAGTGATAATTGTAAGGACATATATAATTTTTTTTATACGAGGTTACATTTAAAGGTCTGACCAAATTTTAAAATTAAGAAATAAATATGGAATTGAAAGTGCGTTTTAATTATTTTTGTTTACCAGCTACCTTACCCTCCAAACGAGAACATGACAGTGACAAGCACTGACGCTATTGCGGCAGGAATAGGTAAGGCGGTGGTACGAGATCTGGGCGAGACAATGCAGAACCCTACCACCTAGTAGCCACGATAGTAATGACACACATAGCCAATCGGTCGCCTTTTAAGACCTGCCTGGCAGAACAGCGGTTGGCCTATTCAAAGGAGCCCGGGACCAACACGGGGAAAAAAATGACCTGTGGTTCTGTTGTTTTTTAAAAATAGTTGTTGGAGCATTACACTGATATATGGAATGTCTTCTCTAAAAGCCAAAACTAGTAAAATAAATTGCTCCATATATTTTTCCGAGCATATGCATGTGGCATTAAAACCCTGCCACAAAGGCAGAAACATACAATTGACATCTTACTCTATAAATAAACTCTCCATCACAAGAGCCATCTGCTTGATTACTATCTTATGATGTAATAAACAGTATTTGGTGTGAAACTTGTAAGTTTTGCATTAAAGCTATTGTTCTTGCTTACCTGGCTGCAAGTCTGTCATATAATACTGTGTTGTTTGCTCTTATAACAAAAACTCCATCAAACCATCTTTCAGGAAAGAATTCACAGCCATGATAATCAACAATGTTTCCACCTTTAGTCATCATGCCCTCCATTATATCCAGTAACTGAAAAGAGAATGTCATAATAATTACACATTAACTGTTAATACACAAATTAAATGAACCCATCTAAAATCAAGTGATTATTGAGTACTGATTATTTTAATTTTAAAGACTTGTACTGTTCCACTCTTCACACACTAAATATATGTTTTTTTTAATATAGAAAAAGGGGCAGACAAGCAAGAGGCTCACCTGACGGCAAGTGATCACCACCGTCCTTGGACAATGGCAACACCACTGGTCTTGTAGTTGCATCACTGGCCTTTTAATGAAATGAAATAAAACGAAATTGAAGAATGTTAATTTGCAAGAATATGCTTGTTAAAAGTTATTAAACTAATTAAAATTTAATCATATTATACAGTTTAAGATTTAGTAAGCTCTTTTATTGAAAGACCCTAAGTCGTATCCATTTGGAAACATCCCCGCTGGCTCACAGAGGAGTAGTGCAAAGTGAAAAGTACCTAGAGAATCGCACGGATGTAGATTTCTAAATATCGAGGTAATTAGGGTGGAACTTTGAAAATTGAATTACAATATGATGTCCAACGATAAAATTCGGACTAATCTGAACAGTCCGTGGAACACTTCATGATAGATGTGATAAAATTTACCAAGCGAACCTACATCTCTGCATAATGCTAATGAATCAAATAGATTAGAATAGCCTGATCGTCAACAATTCGAACGGCTCTACGTTGAATACGATCAAGAGGGAAAAAGCTGATGCAGCAGAACTCACGCCCAGAGATCAGAACAGTACTCCATCTGTGGCGGAAATTGTGCTTTACAAAGTTGCAGTGGGCCGGAAAGACAAGGGCGGATCCAGCCTTTGAGTCAGGGGTCACACATTTTAGGTTCAGTTAACATAGGCTCTAATACTTAGTTTGCAATAAAAAATCCATACATAGACTCCTGCCTAGGGGAGGGGTCATAACCTCATAACCCCCCCTGGATCCGCCCTTGCGGGGAGAAGTACTGTCTCGCTCTCTTCAGTACACTGCGTTTTTGGAGGCTAGTTTAACATTGCTTGATATTCAGATAATAGCTGGTTCCATTCTGACGTGTTCCCGAGAAATATTGTTATGCCCATAATATGAACATATAAAAATGAAGCGTAATCTATACTGTCACCTGCATAGCAATGAATTTTACTAATTCACAAGTCATTTATATGCAGAATAAACAGTGTAGGTGATAGCACGTAACAAGTGCGATCTTAATACTATGATCAACCAAAACTTTGGTGACCCAGTCGCATTATTTCCAGCTGAACGGATGTACCCATTTTTAAAGCGATTTGTGGCATTTGGTGCAGTTTTGTAGGGAAAAAAGTTTATTAGATTTTGTACTGAATCGGTACATTAATTTGGAAATTATAAAAAAAACACTTGTTTCTTTAAAATGGTCCTTTTAAAATTGCTCAAGGTCGAATTGGTTCAGATTTTCAGGAAGTCCAATGTTTGGCGGAATTCAACTGATTGCCATCAACCGTGTTTTGACCGGCCAAGCTGTTTAAATGTTTGTGTACACACACACGCACACACACAAGCGCACGCATACACACACACACAGACATGCATATTGACATCATCGTAAAAATAGAAAAGGTTCATTAGACCTCAAAACGTGGAAATCTGGTGAAAACTCGATTTTTGAAAATCGGCGTAAAATTAGTAACGTCCATAAACTACTCATTTAGCAGGAAGTTAAAAATAATGAAAATATTTTATTTATGAAAATAATAATATTATGAACTTTTAGTATGCTCATATTTACCCTTCAATATTAGTAAATATTTTAAACTGGGCAACTACACATGGAGTCAGCTGCTGCACGTAGAAATTGGGTGGCTAATACATCATAGAGCGGCCCTCTTTGATGTCATTTGCAGTCATTTTTGGTGGACACATATATTGCCATAGTTATATATGATATTATGTCATTTAAGATTAATTCCACATCCATAAAAGAATATTATAAATGCAAGGTTTTGTTAAGCTAACAGTGCCTTTGAAGATCAGGTTTTTGTTACACACTGTATAGTTTATGAATAATTGTGAAACAGTACATGTGTTTAAAGAACACGGGCGAAACTTCATACATCAATTTTTTAGTTATTACCTTAAAGTTCAATATATTCCGTAAAATTCTATACCAACTCCTTAACTTATCCACATTTAATAATTTTTTTAAACTTGGAGAATAGGAGTTAAATAAAGTTGGAATTTAGGTACGGTTTAACATAAACATTCGTTCTCTCTTTAGTAGTCTATGTTTAGGTATTTATCTTGTCATTGGGTGTCTTTAGTACAACTGCTAATCTCAGAAATCAAAGTTAGATTGACAAAATTCTGAGCCAAGATTTTGCCAATACACTTTTTAGATACCTAAAATAATCAAACAAAAACAAAAAAGATATTGGCTTTAAACTATTCTTTAGTACAAAAACAGGGAGAATTTTTATTTGATACTTGATTATTATGATATATAAATGCAATGCACAATATACACCCAGAAATAGGAGGCCCCCTGCGCTGGGGCTCCTATTTCTGGGTGGGTGATCTAAAGAGAACCCAACTACTACTTTAACTGTGGCATTAGGTAGATTTCTTTTTCTGCGTCTGTTTTTATAAAATGCCACAAATAATTATTAGGATTTCAAAACTTATTTTTAAGTTTTTTTATAAATATTTCCACGAGAGGGGGGGGGGGGGGGGAGCAAATGTTACTGGTGACACTGACCTCCCCCCACAACCACAAATTCATGTGGTCTAATAGAAAATGCTGGTCCGAAGGTGAGATAACCTTCAAACTTTAATCATCTATATCTCAGCAAATTTGGGTTTCCGCGGGGGGGGGGGTATTGTACAGGTTAGTAAACCTGCCCTCTTCCCCCCCTCCCCCTCGACCCTTAAATCAGCTTGCAAATTTCAAATGTCAACCCGGGATTTGAGGTCGGTTGTTATTTTAATGCTTATCAATCACATTATTCTAATCTACCTGATTTCATTGATTTTAATAACCGAGATACTAGTCAGAGCTATAGTGCAATATATGCATTATTTATACAGGGTTATTGGTAATTGGATTGTAGGGGAGGTCATTTGCTATCATTTTGGTCCTAGTATTGTGTATCCGAAAGTGGACCAATTTTGAGATAAATGTCTTTTTTTCTTTTTTTTAGAAAATCCAGTTTTCCTCCTTAAAAATTCGATTCCAAAAAATATTAATGTTCAGATTTTAATTTTAATCACAGTTTTAGAAAGGCTACATTCCATTTATTAATTAAAAACAATAAATTTGTATTAATCTGTATTCAAACAGAAGGTACACGCAGTAATTTTAGAAAAAATAGTTTTTGTTATTGATAAATTGTTTTTAAAATGTATTTTTTGTCAAAAAAATGCCAATGAATTTAGTCTGCATGTTATTTAAAAAACATTTTTCTAGCTATCCAACAAGGTAAAAAAGAATCCATTCAATAAATAATTCGTTAAAATATTGCAATTATAAAGGACTCAGGTAGGGAAATTCCGATAAAGGGATTTGGTTAATGAACACTCTCGCTCATTGTTTGATGAACTAGCAATGGAAACCAATATTAAACTAGTATATTCGTATGACTTGTACTGTTTATAACCTCTCATTATCCTTTGTTGCTATTAAATTTCGACCTGACCTGCCCTATTGGACTGACTTATTTTTTCTGGGATTTGGCTCATGAACTGGATTCTGTGGTCAATTGTTTACCCGAAGACTTAGCTTGTACTAAAGGACTTGATTTACTAATAAAATCTTGGCTGCAGAACCCCGCATTCAACCACCACGTCATGGAGAATTTACAAACGAAGAGTATGCAAACATAGTTTTTTTTTTACGGATTTGCCAATGGCGTCGGTACGCATGCTCGTACGGAGTATCAGTCTCGATTTCCACAGCGCTGGTTGCCCCATGTGAGTGTATTGAAGGGAGTGTATCTTCGAATCCGAGAAACTGGTAGCGTTCAGAGACGAAGAAGCGATACTGGAAGACCTGATGTTTATCGTCCAGAGGACGAAGAAAACTAGTATAAAGGATGAAGTCACTTCAAACAGAAACCAACCATGAGATGGTTGAAATGATGATTGAGATGGAACTAATGTTGGAGCTCGACGTCTGAATATCACGCAGTGGAAAGTTTGGCACACGGTACATAAAACCGGACTTTACCCTTATCATTTGACTCCAGTACATGTGATAGATGAAGGAGATCCTGCAAGAAGAGTAGAATTTTGCCGATTTATGCTGAACGCAGATTTAGAGGACACAGCTTTCTTTAAAAAGATGTTGTGCACAGACAAGTCCAAATTTGACCAAGATGGTATATCTAACTACCACAATATTCACCATTGGCCACTGAAAAGGACAGCAATCCGAATAAAAAGGGGTCACAAAGACGATTTTCGGTAAGCGTATGGATGGGGATTATTATTAATAATTTAATTGGCCCTTATTTCCTGCCTAATAAATTAAACGGAGAAAACTATGTTTTTTTTTTAAGAAATACTTCATTTCTGATGAAATGAAGTTTTCGTGCTTCTTAGTGAGGTACCGCTAGCAATCAGACGACGAATGATTTACCAGCACGATCGCTGCCTCACAAAATTCAGATCTAGTGTCCGTGAATGGCTTAACAAGCATTTTCCAAGTAGATGGATTGGTAGAGGAGGAAATATTCCAAGGCCATCGAGAAGTCCAGACCACACTCCTGTTGATTACTACGTCTGGGGTCGCTTAAAAATTATTGTATACGACGGGTCGTCCTCACCTGTGCCATCTATTGAAGAGTTAAAACGTCAAATAATAAGTGCTGTAGAACAAGTGAAAGCAAATTTGACGACTAGTGTTGTGAAATTATAACTACGTAAACGTATGCGTATTTTTGTTCGGAACAGAGGCAGCCATTTTAAAAATGAACTATAATACGTAAATAAATGTTTTTATCAACTGTGTTCTGTTTTATTATCATTAAATAAATTGTTAGTAACATTTTCAAAGCTTATTCCTTAATTTCTTCCCGTCGTAGTTTTTTTACAACCAAGTAACCTAAAGCATTCTTTTTTACCTCGTTGGATAGCTAGAGAATTGTAGATGTTTTTTAAATAACATGCAGATTAAATTCATTGGCATTTTTTTGAGAAAAAATACATTTTAAAAACAATTTTTCAAAAACAAAAACTATTTTCTCTAAAATACAGCGTGTACCTTCTGATTGAATACAGATTAACACGATTTATTTGTTTTCAATTAACAAATGGAATGTACCCTTTCTAAAACTGTGATTAAAATTAAAATTTGAACATTATTTTGTTTGTAATCGAATTTCTAAGGAGGAAAACTGGATTTTCTAAAAAAAAAAGAAAAAAATCATTTATCTCAAAACTGGTCTCCTTTCGGATACACAATACTGGGGTCAAAATGGTAGCAAATGACCTCCCCTACAACCCATTAAAAGGATCCGGTCCAATTATCAATAACCCTGTATAAAATTTAAAGTGATATACCTTATCTTCATTTAGGATCCTACATTGGTAGTCAGGATCAAATTCTTCGACACAATTGCACTCTTCTGCTATTTTTGAAACCTCTCGCCATGTATAATTAGTCCTCTCAACCACCAGTCGACATATTGTTGATTTGCCAACACCTGGAGTACCTGAAATATAGCAATAAATACTTAGTGTAGTTATGAAACTTGTAAACAATAAAAATACACAGAAACTATAAAAATAGTAAAAAATACCAGTTAATAAGATATTCGGTAATCTTCTGCAGCCGTTCTCCATGTCTTATTTATATTCACATACTACTAGAAGAACTATATTTAATATTTCTCACTGCTATTTACTTTATAAACTACAAAAATGTTTTTAAAACGTAATAACTTGTGGATGTTTTGGTTATGTTTTTTAGGTTATCTTTTTTTTTTCTTTGTTAATGGCAAACGTTTGTGAACATCAATGCCAATGACAAAACAGACCGGGAAAACTTTTTGTAAGTAAGAAAAACCTAAACACGAATTTTTTTTTATACTATTCAGTAAAGTTAGATCAATATTAACAAATATATATTAAAATCAAATTAATTATATACAATTTTTAATTAATAATATATACACTATATTACTGTAACAATTAGATTGATATATTATTATTTAAAACAAAGATAGATAGTAATTTGTAAATTTTATAACTTTTATAAAATAAAAGAAAAGGTATAGATACAGGCAGCGGAATTTTTAATGCAATTATAGATTCAAATAATGAGGAATGATCAAATTTAGTGCATGAGAAGAAAATGTGGTTAGCATCCGCCACATCCTCTCCACATGCGCAATTTGGATGTTCTAAAATTCTCAATTTAGCGAGATGATAAGGAGTATTTGTGTGTCCTAGTCTTAATCTTGTTATTATACTAGAACTTTTTCTATCAAATTTTATAGTAAAAAACCAAGGTTTTTGTGGTATTGTTGGTTGAATATTAAAGTAATAAGAGCCCTTTTGTTTGCTATTGTGATTCCATGTCTCTTGCCAAGATGCAAAGAGTGATTGTCTTGAAAATGATTTTAAATCGGGGCTATAAATCAAGTAGGGAAAAACGTCGCCATTTAGAATTGCATCATTTGCAAGTTCGTCAGCCTTACAATTGCCATAAATACCACTATGACCTGGTATCCAGCATAAATATACGTCATATTGTCTTTCACGACACCTGCTTAGCAACTTCTTAATCATAAATCAGCGGGTGTTCATTTTTTTGAGTGATGAGTTGTCAAGTGCTTGTAAAGTGCTTAGTGAATCTGTGAATATTATTGCTTTCGACAGTTTAAATAGTAATACATATTCTACAGCTTTAAATTAGACTTGCGCAAAATATATCCGGGAAAGGAAAAGAGTGATGTGTATCTTTCAGAGTTACGGATATATATCACTCATTTATATCTTCAACTCCTTGGTTGAAGTAGAAACAACAAAACAACACCTCCAGTAGAAATCAGAATGATTGGGATTGGTGACATATTTAGATTTAATGATAACATAAGGAAATGAAATGATTTACAGATTTAAGGACAATATAAACAGTTGAAATAAACGATATGTATTTATGGGTTCTGTTTGGTATTCTTTTACTAAATTATTTAAAAAGCAATCACACTTGTTTTATTTGATACTAAGGATTGACCGCGGTTTCCACTGCATGTGAAAGAATTATGTAAATTACATTTAACCGACTTTTAATGTTATTAAAATGAGAAGTAGGTATATTCGCCGATATATTAAAGATTTCAAGTTTCTAGTCTTAAGGGTTTAACCAGTGCAATATAATGACAAGATAAACAGTAAAAATAATGATGTATTTATGGTATATCGAACAGAATCGATATTATTTTATTAAATTATTGCGTGCGTTTTTAAAACAAAGTACAAACAAAATAGTTCTCATCGCTGTTTATTATAACTATCCGCATTTGAACAATATTAAAAATATCTTAATCCCATTAGTTTAAGGTATAATTTTGTGTGTACAGTATGTAGTTCGATGCTACAGCATTCTTCATTCCGAATGATGGTTTCCTCTCTTTCTACTCCCTGATAAACATATCATTCCTTTCATTCTATTCCGCTTAGATGAAATACAATCACTCTGTGATATAAAGATATAGAGAGTTAGTTAGACTTGCGCAAAATATATCCGAGAAAAGAAAAGAGTGATATGTATCTTTCAGAGTTACGGATATATATCACTCATTTATATCTTCAACTCCTTACAACTCAGTAGAAATCAGAGTGATTGGGATTGGTGACATATTTAGATTTAATGATAATATAAGGAAATGAAATGATTTACAGATTTAAAGACAAGATAAAGAGTTGAAATAAACGATATGTATTTATGGGTTCTGTTTGGTATTCTTTTACTTAATTATTTAAAAAGCAATCACGCTTGTTTTATTTGATACTAAGGATTGACCGCGGCTTCCACTGCGTGTGAAAGAATTATGTAAATTACATTTAACCGACTTTTAATGTTTTTAAAATGAGAAATAGGTGTATTCGCCGATATATTAAAGATTTCAAGTTTCTAGTCTTAAGGATTTAACCGGTGCGATATAATTACAAGATAAACAGTTAAAATAAATGATGTATTTATGGTATATCGAACAGAATCGATATTATTTTATTAAATTATTTAAAAACAAACGCTTTTTTTTATTATGCGTGCGTTTTTAAAACAAAGTACAAACAAAATAATTCTCATCGCTGTTTATTATTACTATCCGGATTTGAACAATATTAAAGATATCTTAATCCCATTAGTTTAAGGTATAACTTTGTGTGTACAGTATGTAGTTCGACGCTACAACATTCTTCATTCCGAATGATGGTTTCCTCTCTTTCTACTCCCTGATAAACATATCATTCCTTTCATTCTATTTCGCTTAGATGAAATACAATCACTCTGTGATATAAAGATATAGAGAGTTAGTTTGAATACTACGGAGTTACTGATATATTCACTCCTTTGTAAAGATTATATCTTTTTGAGTTAATCACTCCTGAGTTACACAAGTCTAGAGTTAGTTCGAATACTACGGAGTTACTGATATATTCACTCCTTTATAAAGATTATATCTTTTTGCGTTAATCACTCCGGAGTTACACAAGTCTACTTTAAATACTCCAAGGCATTCCCCCGAAAATATGGTAGTTTCAGGTGGAAGTTTTACTTTTTGTGTGATTTTGTATTGTAAATGGAAAATACCTACACCAACATGGTTATTGTTGTTATGTTTGGATGCATCACAAAAAATAAGGTGGAAATTTGAAAAAATTTCATTAATAATGGAGTTGAAAAGAACATTTGCATTTTGATCACGTTTTTGAATACCTAGATTAAAAATAATTTGCGTTTTTGTAATAAGTGCTTCATAGTTGCAAGTGAATATGGGTAGAACAGATGAACGAAAAATAGGAGCTGAGAGTGATAAATATTTTCTATAGCTAATTACGAGGCATGGGATAGGTTTATTTATGTGTCCAGTATGGGGAGATATCAATAAGCTCGGATAAAAATTTTAGTTTTTCCATAAGAGGATGATTTAAGAATTGCACACAGCGAAAAACGTATTCATCAGCAATAAATTGGCGTCTTAAATGTAAGGGTGGATCAACGCACTCAATTTGTAACGCATTGATTGGGCTAGATTTCATCGCGCCACATATAATTCTCAAACATTTTCACTGTATTTTGTCAAGTTTTTTAAGGCCAGATTTATTACAAGGTTCGAGTGTGAATGATCCATAATCAAGAATGCTTCTTACAATTGCATTATAAATAAGTTTTAGATAAAAAGGATGAGCGCCCCACCATATACCTGCTAAGCATCTTATTATGTTTATTAGTTTTTCACATTTATTCGCTATGTAGTTGCAATGTAAGATTCCAGAGAGTTTTGAATCAACTAATACACCTAGGAATTTCGTGTCATCTTTATAAGGTATAAGTTTATTGCCAAAAAGTATTGATGGTCTGGGTGGAGATCGTTGTCTTGTAAATAATACGGTAGTACTTTTAGATGGAGAAATTTAAAGCCCATTTATGTCTAGCCATTTCTGTAATTTATTCAGGGTTGAATTCATTAGCATATTAGCACAATCAATGTTTTGGTGAATTGTGTATAATACAAGGTCATCGGCATATTGTAAAATATTTACATTACTATCTAGAAAATGTTCAATGTCATGGGTGTAAACATTGTATAGAAGAGGACTTAGCACGGATCCCTGTGTTAATCCTTTAGATAGCAGTCGTGTATGTACTACATCATCGACTATAAGATTGATTGGCCTATTATATAATGAGTTTATGATGAATTTAATATATTTACTTGGGATTTTTAATTTAGATAGCTTTTCTTGTAACACTGGAAGTAAGACGCTATCGTATGCTGAAGTTAAATCAAGAAAAACTGATAGTAATGATTTATTTAATGTAACAGATATTCTAATATCTGTAGTTAGAAGACTTAGATTATCTGTCGTACTCTTACCTTTCCTAAAACCGTACTGACTATTGGCCAAAAATTTATTACTTTCTAAATACCACTCTAGACGATTTTTAATGAGATGTTCAATTATTTTGATCAGAACAGATGATAAGGCGATAGGGCGATAGGATGATGCTTCAAAAGGATCTTTGTTTGGTTTTAAGATTGGTAATATTATTTGCGTTTTCCAAGATGGTGGTATTTTTCCAGAATCTATCATAGAATTTATGATATTTAAATAATATGACAAAGAACTATTTCCCAAGTGGCTTATAAATGAATAAACAATTCCATCATTACCTGCAGCAGTGTCTTCCCTTGTGGAAAAATTTCTCGGATAAAAGTAGGTAAATAACTTACAAAGTGAAAGTAACAGTTTATGAATGTTTATTTTTATTTAAAAAGTCGAAAAAAGTCTTACAAAGTCGGAAAAACTCTGAATTTGATATAAAAATTCGGAGTAATTCCAAAATTTAGGACTCTTCCAGAAGAGTTATTCAGTGTTAATAAATCTTTCTGCCGTGCAACGTTTATGGGTACTAAAAGAAATATATTAAAAGTTATTAATACTACGAAAGTGTAATAAAGGGGTAAAAAATATAACTAATACTTCCCCGGTTTTCCGTTTAAGAATTTGAAACTTTCTTCTTTGTTTAAAAAAAGGTTACCGTTACTGTCGATCAATATTATAAACTTTGTTTCTTCAATTTTTGATAATTATTATTAAAATCTATTATATCACAACGTTATTTGCCAATTTTTATTTTATTGTACTTTTATTACATAAATATATTTATAAATTAAGTCAAAATTAAAACAGCTGATCTAATTAGCTTTTGACAGGTTGAGTCAGTGTTGCCAGAGAAAAAGTCAATCTTTCGTCCTTAAGAGCATGTGTCAGAGGCCTAGTAGCATATCAAAGCAGTCAAGAATAACGACGTTAATAAGTCGGCGATTGCTAAACATCTACAGCTGTAGTCGGGCCGTAATCACTGGATGGAATTTCATAGGCCACGCGTATTTTCGACAGAACGCCATATTACATTCCACGGCTAGTGAAAGAAGCCATTGATATCAAAAAACATCCAAATTTCAACCGGGAAGACGCACGTAGTACGTCCTTGATAAGTTTTCTTGGCACGTATTGATTTTTGAAAAGCTGTATATTTTGGAAACGATGATCGATTTGATCTTTCAAATGGCATTCAACTCAATTTAAATATTGCTTTAGCTAAAAAATCGGTAGGTTCAAAAATTTCGAAGCAATGTCAAAAAAACATTTTCGTCTATGATAGATCCCAAACAAATTTACCGATTTTTATCCAATTAACGGTACTTGGCGCAGTTTTTAAAGGAGAAACGATGATAAGATTTTGAAGTCAATCGGTATATTAGCCTGAAAGTTATTTCTAAAATATTAAGTAACTTTGCTAAAGAAAACGTAATTTTAATATTTGAAAAGTTGTAACCTTTGAAAATAAGGTTCGGTTTTGATTTTTAAAAGGGCATTCGACGTAATTTTTATAGTATTAAAATATCGTAGAATACCAAAAAATAATTGGTTGAAATATTTCGAAGTTATGTCGAAAAAACACTTTTTTCAAAATTTTCGTCAACGATTACTTCCAAACGAATAAACTGATTTTGAGGCAATTTATGCATTAGATGTATTTTTTTGAGGAATAGTTTTTGTACTCAATCGGTACATTAATCTGGAAGTTATTAAAAAAAAAATTGTTTCGTCACAATTTGTTTAGGGTATTTTCAAAATTTCTCAAAATCTCTTAGGCCCATTTGGTACAAAATTTCAGGAAGTATAAGTTGAGCGGAATCCAATCGAATGCCACCAACCGCGTTTCAATCGGTCCAGGCGTTCAAAACTTATGAGTTGTTGACACACACACACACTCACACACACACACACTCACACACACACACATACATACAGACATACTGACGTCATCGCGAAAATAGACCTGTTAGTAATAGTCATGCAAAATTTGAAATAAATCCATGTAGTACTTTTTGAGTTTACCCCGGACATACATACAGACAAACAGACAGACATAAATTCTAAAAACTATATTTTTGGCTTCGATATCGATTGTAGGTCACCCCCAAGTATTCTTTTAAAAAAAATTCAGTACAGTTTTGACTTTCCTACGATTTTATTGTATGTATAGATAATTTTTCATAGTACGGTCAATTACCTTAGTAAAAGACTATCTAATTACAACATTTCATTAAAACCAATAGAGCTGTTTTGGAGAAACAATTCAATAATACATGAATTACTCGTTTGGATGGAAATGGAGTTTTCACCATATGTCCGCGTTTTGTGGGCTTAGGAACCATTTTCGACTATTTTCGCGATGACGTCAGTATGTCTGTATGTATGTGTGTGTGTGTGAGTGTGTGTGTGTGAGTGTGTGTGTGTGTCAACAACTCATAAGTTTTGAACGCCTGGACCGATTGAAACGCGGTTGGTGGCATTCGATTGGATTCCGCTCAACTTATACTTCCTGAAATTTTGTACCAAATGGGCCTAAGAGATTTTGAGAAATTTTGAAAATACCCTAAACAAATTGTGACGAAACAATTTTTTTTTTAATAACTTCCAGATTAATGTACCGATTGAGTACAAAAACTATTCCTCAAAAAAATACATCTAATGCATAAATTGCCTCAAAATCAGTTTATTCGTTTGGAAGTAATCGTTGACGAAAATTTTGAAAAAAGTGTTTTTTCGACATAACTTCGAAATATTTCAACCAATTATTTTTTGGTATTCTACGATATTTTAATACTATAAAAATTACGTCGAATGCCCTTTTAAAAATCAAAACCGAACCTTATTTTCAAAGGTTACAACTTTTCAAATATTAAAATTACGTTTTCTTTAGCAAAGTTACTTAATATTTTGGAAATAACTTTCAGGCTAATATACCGATTGACTTCAAAATCTTATCATCGTTTCTCCTTTAAAAACTGCGCCAAGTACCGTTAATTGGATAAAAATCGGTAAATTTGTTTGGGATCTATCATAGACGAAAATGTTTTTTTGACATTGCTTCGAAATTTTTGAACCTACCGATTTTTTAGCTAAAGCAATATTTAAATTGAGTTGAATGCCATTTGAAAGATCAAATCGATCATCGTTTCCAAAATATACAGCTTTTCAAAAATCAATACGTGCCAAGAAAACTTATCAAGGACGTACTACGTGCGTCTTCCCGGTTGAAATTTGGATGTTTTTTGATATCAATGGCTTCTTTCACTAGCCGTGGAATGTAATATGGCGTTCTGTCGAAAATACGCGTGGCCTATGAAATTCCATCCAGTGATTACGGCCCGACTACAGCTGTAGATGTTTAGCAATCGCCGACTTATTAACGTCGTTATTCTTGACTGCTTTGATATGCTACTAGGCCTCTGACACATGCTCTTAAGGACGAAAGATTGACTTTTTCTCTGGCAACACTGACTCAACCTGTCAAAAGCTAATTAGATCAGCTGTTTTAATTTTTACTTAATTTATAAATATATTTATGTAATAAAATTACAATAAAATAAAAATTGGCAAATAACGTTGTGATATAATAGATTTTAATAATAATTATCAAAAATTGAAGAAACAAAGTTTATAATATTGATCGACAGTAACGGTAACCTTTTTTTAAACAAAGAAGAAAGTTTCAAATTCTTAAACGGAAAACCGGGTAAGTATTAGTTATATTTTTTTCCCCTTTATTACACTTTCGTAGTATTAATAACTTTTAATATATTTCTTTTAGTACCCACAAACGTTGCACGGCAGAAAGATTTATTAACACTGAATAACTCTTCTGGAAGAGTCCGAAATTTTGGAATTACTCCGAATTTTTATATCAAATTCAGAGTTTTTCCGACTTTGTAAGACTTTTTTCGACTTTTTAAATAAAAATAAACATTCATAAACTGTTACTTTCACTTTGTAAGTTATTTACCTACTTTTATCCGAGAAATTTTTCCACAAGGGTTTAGTGTTATTTAATATATTTTTTAATTCTTCTGAGGAAAATGGTGAAGATAAATCTGAAGTTGTCTCGTCGTCATTTTCCTGTATATTAATATTTTCATTAACAGTCAAAGGAGCTATATAATTAAGAAAATTGTCAACTACTGTGGGGTTAATGAAAGTTGATGGAGAGTCATTAAAAGCTGATCGGAACTTTTTGATGTTTAATCAAACTTCAGATGGAGCAGTGTTTGGAGATATCGAGTGACAGAACTTCTGCCAACTTTCTCTTTTCTTTTTTTTTTAAATAGTTTTTTTGAATTTTTCATTATCTCTATTAGATTCTCGTAATTTTCCTCAGACATATTATAGCGATAAGTCTTTTCAGCACATTTCCTGTTCTTTAGTGCTTCTTTACATTCACTATCCCACCAAGGAGGACAAGGAATATGTGTAGATCTGCACACAGTAGGGAACATCGAGTTAGTTATCTTCATAAGGTGATGTTTTGCGCATATCTAATTGATATCCCGCAGTGTTAGCAGACGTTCAATAATTTTGTATATAATTATTGTATATGTACTATAATCTCATGATTTTTTACACGAAATAAAGAAAACAAGGGGAAGTGAAGAGTGGGCGTGCCGCGTGCTTCACTATTATGCGCTTTTACTCTAAATTGCCTTAGTGATACTTACCATATCATTAGGAGATAGTCGTCGTGCGAAAATCTATTATACACTGAATTATGCCGTATTGTGCCATCCTTGAATGCAGAAATGATAGTAGAATACAGATGATTAAAAATGGAGATATTTCATATCATTCGAAAGTACAATTTTCATTTTATTTTAATTAAATTCCTGATTTAATATAATCTCTAATGATATAATAGAAAGTCAAGCTAAAATCAGCCGTACACCTTACGTATAAAGTTCATTTTAGGTTGACCTAATTTTTCTATAAAGATATACGTAATGACAGTCATTACGTATATCGTTCTAGAAAGTTCTCTACTCAAATATGATCAACTGAAAACTACGGAAAAATCAATACAGCCATCTATTGTAGAATAGCAAAACTATTACGATCTTAAGTTTCACTATTGTACAAATAGATGAGTCTATTTTGAATAGACTACAAAAGGACGTAAATACTCTTTTTTTTTGTAGCAAAATAAAATTTATTGTAACGCAGTTTGGTATATTTTTAAATGTTCTGTTTGTGTGTTTCGGATTATTGTTGCTTAAAATGAAAACAACCAATGAAACAATGTTTGCATTAGTAGTTTATATGCAATAATGCTTATTTTATGTGTGAGTGTGGCGATCGCGGTCCTGATACAAATGTTTGTACTTGCCAATTCCGTTGTTTTCTTTATTTCGTGATTTTTTAATCCTCAATCCAAGCGCTTGAATCTTGACAAAAACAATAATTTTGAACGATTGCAATTTTCTATGTGAAATTATTATTTTCTTTAAAAAATACTTATTGAAATATTTAAGTCAAACCCGCCTTACTAATATTATTTATGTCTGCGACTTTCAAATATATTGTTACGAATAATCTAGAAGCGTGTAGAATTGGAGCGCGCGCGCGCTAACTTTCTAGAAATAAAGGAAAGAGATAGCTACTCCTGTTGACAAACAAATAGTTGACCGGGGCTATGCCATAATGGACTTTGTGGGATATGGCATAAGGTTGAAAGTAGCGTGTACTAGGATTTATGACTCATAACATGTTTACGATAAGAAGTGATTCATTGTTTTCCGATACATTTAGATTTTTCTGGATCCAGCTAGGACTTTCCCCTGCCTATAAATACAGAGATGTTGACAAACACAAGTCAGTTTTTATCAAGCGATCGAGAACGATATATCAAGTGACCAAGTGCGAAGCGAGAAGTGTTCTATTGTGTAGTGTTATAAGTTCAGTGATAGTACAGCAAGTGACTATTGTGTAAAGGGTACCACTTATATAAAACCCGTGTAGGGTTTAATATAAGTGGTGATTTCTTACAAGCACGAACCCCGAGTACGTAACAACTGGTGTCGGAAGTGAAATTGTGAAATGCCACTTATTCCGAAGGAAGGTGTTACCACCAGGTCTCAAGCTGAGACACAGAGGGTGTCAGAGGACACTGAGATGCGTGCAGTCGAGGAACCCGCAAGTGTTGCCAGCACGTCACTATCGTCGAGCGCAGCGCCTACTGATCTTTCTGTCGTACTGGCCGCTATTCAGCAACAACTTCAGCAACATCAACAGTTACAGGAAGAGCGACAACTAAAGCTACAGGAACAGCAACAAGAAACGCTACGGGAACAGATCAAGGAACATTTAACTGGTTTTGATGATAAATTGTCAGTTATCTTGGCGCAGCAAGACCAGTTAAAAAGCGACGTGGGCCTCGTCAAGCGCGACATGAAGAGTGTTGAGAAGAGGGTTGACCACTTGGAGGCCAGCTGCGACAAAATAAGTGAAAACGTGGACCAACTGGAAAGGGTGGTCTTGAAAATGAAGATCACGGGAGTTAAGTCGGGTGCTGCCATTACAAGCTGCTCTCACCAGGTGGGTCCTCGGGTAAAGGTACCCACTTATGACGGTCTTACGTCATGGAGTGCGTACCGCACTCAGTTTGAAATAGCAGCGAAGGCCAGTGGTTGGACAGATGAACATTGCTTAACAGCTCTAAGTACGGCGTTGCGGGGACAGGCGCTCTCTGTGTTGGATGCAATGCCTAAAGAATATCAGTTCGCTGATTTGATGGAGGCATTGGAAGCTCGCTACGGTGAGCGTCACTTGGAGCATGTGTTCCGTGCCCAATTAAAGGACCGTGTACAGAGGAGCGGCGAGGGACTTCAACAATGGGCCGTGGAAATTGAGAAGCTTGTAAGGAAGGCGTATCCTTCAGCCGACGCTAACACAGTTAATAACACCATCGTCCAGGCGTTTATTGATGGAATTCGAGACCTGGAAGTGCGTGCTGCTGTTCGCCTTCAGCATCATGTGACGATGAAGGAGGCTTTGTCTCATGCGCTGGAGGTAGAAGCTGATCGCCACGAACCTCGAGCACATAAAGTACGTGAGGTTACGGAAGTTGTGGCTCAAACAACGGAAGTGAAACCTAGAAGACTGGGCCCCATGTGCTACGCATGCGGTGGACGTGGGCACATTAGAGTTAGCTGCCCAGCCAAACCTATGGCTACAGGTTCCATGAATTGGCAACAGCAAGCGGGAGGAAACTCAGCAGCTGAAGAGAGCAGGCACGTCAAACAGCCTGTTGAACCAGCAGAGAAACGAGTAACAGCTAGGAGCAAACGGCAGGTGCTGGCTGGACGAGAAACAGCCCCAAAAGTTTTCATATCCCAGGTGTGCGACGGCAACAGTTTATCCATTAAGGGAGTGATTAATGGCAAGAACTGCAGCTTAACGTTGGACACTGGAGCTACACGAACTGTGGTGCGACCAGAAGTAGCTGACAATGGCAACCTGAGATTGAGGAATTTTGGGCAAAGCAAGCTTCTGTCTGTCACAGGTCAGCCAATACCCGTCTTCGGTGAAGCATCTGTAGTGATGCAAATAGGCGACGAGTATTACACTCACAACGTCGTAGTGGCCGATATTATGGATGACTGTGTACTTGGTTTAGACTTCATGAAGAAGAATGCCTGCAAGATTGATTGCAAGACAGGAGTTTTCGTATGTGGGCTAGTAGAAATTTTCATGGATGGGGGATCAAAAGGAAAGGTAACAGTGGCTAGAAGAACCATCTTACCTTCAAGATCGAAGACATTGGTACGCGTGAAGTTACCAGCCAGTTACAAAGGCCGGGGTAATAGGAGTGTGTTAATTGAGGACAATGGAGCAATTCCACACTGTATTACGGGCCGAAGTTTAGTATGTGACAAGGGCTTGGCAGCGGTGCAGATAGTCAACCTGAGTGACAGTGATGTAGTGCTCAAAGCAGGCGATGTTGTAGGACAAAGTGATGAAGTTATGACGTTAAGGAAACTGACATTGACAGGAAGTACAGCATCAAGAGACGTACCACAGGAACTCAAGGATTTGGTGAACAAGTGCAGCTACCTTACCACGTCACAACGGCAGCAGGCTAAGGATTTACTTTCACGTTATGCCAACATTTTTTCTAAGACTGATAGAGATATAGGCAGAATATCTGTAGTCAAACATAAGATTGACACTGGAAATGCGCAGCCTATAAAGCAGAAAGCTAGACGTGTCCCTATAGCCAAAGAGAAGGAGGTACAGGAGATGATAGATGAAATGAGAAGAAGCGGAGTTATAGAGCAATCTTCTAGTCCATGGTGCTCTCCTGTAGTGTTGGTTAAGAAGAAAGATGGGTCTACACGTTTCTGCATCGACTATCGTCGGCTCAATGAAGTCACCAAAAAGGACAGTTACCCACTACCTCGGATAGATGACACTTTGGACACTCTGGCAGGCATGTCTTGGTTCTCAACTTTAGATTTAAAATCTGGGTACTGGCAGGTTGAACTTAGCCCTAATGATAAAGAGAAGACAGCATTCTCTGTGGAGAATGTCCTGTGGGACAAGGATTATGGCAATTTAAAGTAATGCCGTTTGGATTATGCAATGCACCGGCGACTTTTGAAAGATTAATGGAATGTGTTCTAGCAGGACTTGTAGGCGATGCCTGCTTAGTGTATTTAGATGACGTAATAGTCATAGGAAAAGATTTTCAGCATCATCTGTACCAACTGGAAAGGATTTTTAATAAAATACAAACTGCAGGGCTAAAGTTGAACCCAAAGAAGTGTCACTTATTTCGAAAGGAAGTCAGGTATCTGGGTCACGTGATATCACAAAACGGCGTACAGACAGATCCTGAAAAGGTTAGTGCAGTACAGAAGTGGCCAACACCCAGAGACAAGACCGAAGTTCGCGCATTTCTAGGACTATGCTCTTACTACAGACGTTTTGTGAAAGGATTTGCTGAAATAGCAAAACCGCTGCATAGACTCACTGAAGAAAAGAAGAGTTTCGATTGGAATGACATGTGTCAACAAGCTTTCGATGAACTTAATAAGCGGTTGTGTGAGTCACCAATTTTGGGCTATCCTGATCGGAAAGGGGAGTTCATCGTAGACACAGATGCAAGTAACACTGCCATTGGTGGTATCTTATCACAGAAGCAAGGCGATCAAGAAGTTGTGATAGCTTACTTCAGCAAATCATTATCGCGGCCGGAACGAAACTATTGTGTTACAAGAAAAGAACTATTGGCAGTAGTGAAGACTCTTCGACACTTCAAGAAGTATCTGATTGGGCGACCCTTCAAGCTGCGTACCGACCATGCTGCTTTGAAATGATTGTTACAATTCAAAGACCCGGAAGGCCAAGTAGCTCGCTGGATTGAGCAATTGCAAGAGTTTAACTTTAACATAGAACATCGCAGTGGAAGGTCTCACTTGAATGCAGATGCATTATCACGACGACCTTGTGCGGAAGATTGTAAACATTGTGTAAGAATGGAGACGAAGGAAAGGGTCCAAGTACTGCGAGCTAAGCCTATGGATGACAGGTGGGAAACTGATGAGATGCGTAAGGCCCAGTATGAAGATACAGATTTGCGGCCTCTAATAGATTGGATGAAACAAGACACGGGAAAACCGGAATGGCAAGAGCTGGCTCCCTTCAGCGCCATTACGAAAAGTTATTGGGCGCAGTGGGAAAGTCTTGTGTTGCAGAACGGTTTACTATTCCGCAAATGGGAAAAGCCTTCAGGAAGAGAACATCATCTACAGTTTGTCGTGCCAAGAAAACTTATCAAGGACGTACTACGTGAGTTGCATGATGGGGTTTCTGGGGGACATCTTGGAGTACGACGAACATTGGTAAAGGTACGAGAGCGTTTTTACTGGTTGAATTGCCGAGAAGATGTCGAGAATTGGTGCCGAAAATGTACATCATGCTCAGCAGTGAAAGGTCCGCAGGTTAGAAGCCGAGGCAACCTTAGATACAACGTGGGAGCCCCGTGGGAAAGGATAGCGATTGACGTGGCTGGGCCATTTCCTAAGACAGATAACGTAAACAAGTATTTTATGGTCGTGATGGATTACTTCACGAAATGGCCGGAGGTGTTCGCTATCCCTAATCAGGAAGCCACGATGGTTGCTGAGAAATTAGTCAATGAGGTGATATGCAGATTTGGCGTTCCGCTGGAGATTCATTCAGACCAAGGCAGAAACTTTGAATCTAATGTATTCCAGGAAATGTGTAAATTATTAGGAGTGTACAAAACAAGAACTACACCTTATCACCCGCAATCTGATGGAATGGTCGAGCGATTTAACCAAACTTTAGAAAGACACTTAGCCAAGCTGGTAGAAGATCACCAAAAGGACTGGGATAAATACATACCTCTGTTCTTACTGGCTTACCGAACAGCGGAACACGAAAGCATAAAAGTGACGCCAGCCTATGCCAACTTCGGCAGACAGTTACGCATACCAGCAGACTTAATGACTGGAGGCCCGCCACCGAATGCAGAGACCCAATTAAGTATACCAGAACATGTTGAAGACATTCGTGAGAGGTTACGCGATATACACTCGTTAATAAGTGAAAATGCATTGGAATCAAGTCAGCGGATGAAGACCAGATACGACCGAAACGCCAATCATCGAGGTTTTCAGGAAGGATCTCTTGTTTGGCTACATAATCCGGTTCGACGAAAGGAAAATCACGTAAGTTACAGCGACGTTGGGATGGGCCATACAAAGTAATCACACGGATCAATGACGTAACCTACCGAGTGCAGAAGCAACCAAGAGGGACCATGAAGATTGTTCATGTTGATCGATTAGCTATCTATAATGGAAGTAATGATGTTCGGGACGAACATAACTAAGAGGGGGGTAGTGTTACGAATAATCTAGAAGCGTGTAGAATTGGAGCGCGTGCGCGCTAACTTTCTAGAAATAAAGGAAAGAGATAGCTACTCCTGTTGACAAACAAATAGTTGACCAGGGCTATGCCATAATGGACTTTGTGGGATATGGCATAAGGTTGAAAGTAGCGTGTACTAGGATTTATGACTCATAACATGTTTACGATAAGAAGTGATTCATTGTTTCCCGATACATTTAGATTTTTCTGGATCCAACTAGGACTTTCTACTGCCTATAAATACAGAGATGTTGACAAACACGAGTCAGTTTTTATCAAGCGATCGAGAACGATATATCAAGTGACCAAGTGCGAAGCGAGAAGTGTTCTATTGTGTAGTGTTATAAGTTCAGTGATAGTACAGTAAGTGACTATTGTGTAAAGGGTATTTTAGTGTTACGTTGTGTTGTGTTGTGTAAATACACGGGTTTAATATAAGTGGTGTTTTCTTACAAGCACGAACCCCGAGTACGTAACAATATGTATATAGATACTTGACTGAAAAATTGCATTTAGAAAAAAAATAATTACCGGAATATTATTTAAATAAAATTGCTTCAGTAATTCTTTTTTTAATAAATCTTATTTTTAATAATATAATATAATAAGTTTACGGCCCTGATACAATAATAATTTTTGGTGGATCTGCCAATACTGGTATCCCGGTTTATATAACTTCAATTTTCGTAGCTAGTTAAACTTCAAACTTGAATTAAAAGTTAAAACTAGAACTTAGTTTTGTTTTAGAGGCACAAAGAATAATGAAAATTATAATAGTTTTATTCTATGAGCATGACCAATAAATAATCAAAACCTAGAAAGGTCAAGATAATGAGAATATATAGACCACCAGGTTTGACAAGAGGACAAGTCGTTTTAGTGACAGTATTAGGAGTATTTAGCGGTGTATATATTTGGAAACCTCTATTTGATGAACATTATCCCAGAAACAAAAAACGCGTGGAGTCTGAAAAGGTTGAAGAAGAAAATATAGAAAATGCGTAACGTCTTCAAATCGTGGTATAATTCATCTAGTCCTTTAGTAAAGATGTTGATGGCTATCTCAATAACCTCAGTTCTTGTAGTTGGTCACAGGATGTATTATGCTCCATATGTAAGACGACAGCGGCATTATCGTGCAGAACAGTGGGCTCAAGCTTTAATAGAACAGGAGGAAATGCTACAACAATCAAAAGAGCAATAGATCTAATATCTTAAATGTATATATTATTAGTTGCATAAACAGTTAAAAACTTATAAATGATTGTTATTTTGTTGCGTCATATAAGGTTGTGGCAGCCAAAAAAGAGTTTTCAAATTCAGTTCTTATAGATCAAGTTCTGAGTTAATAAACAAAAAAAATGCAACTAAATTCCTCTCCGTTTTTGGGATCACTTGAAAATAGTACATATAATTATGCTAATTCCCTTCTATTCCTTTTTATCATAATTTTACTAGTTCAGAAAATTGAGAAGTGTTCCTATTTCCCATATTTAACCAACCAGATAACAACTACGGCTTGTTTCTTACAGTATCCGGAATTGATAACTTGACATCACCAAAATAATAATGGTCGGTTTCTGAAATGCAAACATTTTTTTTAACAAGCAATTAATTGGTTTTTAATAGATTATTTGCTTGTAAAAATTATGTTTAACACAGATTAATTGCTTGTTAAAATTGGTTTGCATTTCAAAAACTAGCCGTAATTGTTAACACTCCACCAGATTTGAGCTACTACTGAGATTTCATTTTTGTGCATAACCTAACAAATTACAATTGTATCTGACACGAATGGAACCTTGCATTTAATTATAACCGCCCCGTTGGTCGAGTGTTTAGCGACCCTGACTACGCAATCAACGGGGCTCGGGTTAGATCCCGATGGGGACAAGCATTTGTGTGATGAGCATAAATGTTTGTGTTTCCGGGTTTGGGTGTTTATTATGTATGTAAAAGTGTTTATATATGTATTTCTATGTATTAGTATCGCTGACTAACACCCATAACACAAGCAAATAATTTGCGTACTTTGGGGTTAGATCAATAAGTGTAATTTGTCCTGTGAATATTTATATTTATTTATAATTATCTGAGCTAAATAGGCTTACTACTAACCTACCAGGACTTTTCCATCCACAAAGTATACAACATCCAGCTATTTTGTATATAAGTGCTATTGTAAAAATAAACCCATTTGTTGTGTGATAGTATTTTTTGTAAGATTATATTTCTATTTATGGGTTAAAAATTTAAATCACCATGAACTTGGGTTTTAAAGAACTCCAAAAATTAACCTTAGTCTCAATATGTGGCTTGGCTTATTGTTACTATAAAAACTATTGTATTAGAGAGTGGGCAAACATGCTACTTTTAGCATCCTAAAGGCGGGTTTAAGCAACTGCATCGATGCTGCATCGTCTTTTAGCGACTCTCCGCGATCGGTCGCGGAATCCGAATTGCATGTTTTAGCGACTGCATCGATGCTGCATCGCATCTTAGCGATCGAATGCGGAATCGCGCGTTTCAGCAACTGCTTCGATGCTAGACCAGCAGTAGTGTTGCCGTTTGATAGTCGGCTATAGATTATTTGCTGATTTTTAAAAGTATTGTTTATTTATACAAAATAAATTATAAATATTTTACTGATATGATATCTTTCTTTTTTCTTATAAAACAGTAACAATATAAATATAAATTTTTTAAATATTTGCACACCATATAATGGTAGAATATGTTGGTAACTTAATTTATTTTTAACAACTTGTAACACCCATATTCTTGCAAATAAATATTTTCTTTCTTTCTTTCTAAAATCTATACTGATCTAACTTTATGGTCTTTGTTAAATTATATTGCTGTTAAAATATACTGAATATTACCGCAAATTGGCAGACTATCAAAAGTCGACTATTGATTGACCTATTTAAGCCTAAGACAAATAATGTTGATATTTATTAAAAGTAATTGATTTTTTTATTATGTCATAAGACAGCAAACACACAAATAAATCTCCTTTTGAAAATAAACAACCATTGCCATAGACACCAAAGATGGTAATTAGATTAGCAAGGTACGTAATAATCAAAAAAGTTTGGCTGAAAGAGTTTAGACAATTTCAATAAAATGTTTGATTGTTCCATCATATCATCATCAGATGATTTTCCTGATAATAAGAGAAACCATCAACTCTAAACACCAAAGATGTTAATGGTGCGTTTTAGGGTTACGTACCTAATAGGTAAAATGGAACCCTATTACTAAGCCTCCGCTGTCTATTTGTCCGTCTGTCTGTCACCAGGTTGTATCTCATAAACCATGATAGGCAGCAAGCTAAAATTTTCACAAATAATGTATTTCCGTTGCCGCTATAATAACAAATACTAAAAATAAACAAATGAGAATATTAAGGAGGGTCCCCATACAATAAACGTGTTTTTTTCGTATTTTTTGCTATGATGGTACGGAACCCTTTTTTATATCATAAGATAGCAAACAAACAGATGTCTCTCTTAATGTAAAAGGGAAACCATCCCCTATAGACACGTAAGATGTTAATGGTGCGTTGCTATCTGTGTGGCGGAATGGCAATGCCACATGCATACGTCTACCAGTTAACTTTTTCTCCAAACCGGATTATGGCAATGAAAAACATTGACGCTATTACGGCAGGAATAGGTAGTTTGGTTTTCCGCTTCAAAACACAATATAACACAATTGTTTTCAACCGACGAAAAAACGGAGTTTATCAGTTTGATATGTCAAACTGATAACCTACGTTTTTTCGTACATGCACTTATGTAATTTTTGGGATTGGATAATATTTGAGTACGTTTTTGAATGCTGTTTAGGTTTCCAAGCGTATGTAATAAATTTCATTAATGTATATACATACATGTTTGTATGTTTATATGTTTGTCCACAAACTTGTCAGGAACTAAAAGTCATATCAGGATAATTCTTTTTGATTTAAATCAAGTTCAATTAATATTCCAACTTAGGGAACTGTCCAAGTTTTATGAAAATCGGCTTAGTAGTTTTTGATATAAGGGGAATCTATAGTTGACAGATATTTAAAGTCGGTTTAATTTTTTAAATTACTTTTATTCACTATTCGATATTGATTTCAAATA
This sequence comes from Apodemia mormo, assembly GCA_036924255.1. Lineage (NCBI taxonomy): Eukaryota > Metazoa > Arthropoda > Insecta > Lepidoptera > Riodinidae > Apodemia > Apodemia mormo. The sequence goes on from JAUPFN010000002.1 coordinate 41,687,681, forward strand.
TAAAACTAAAAGAAGTTATAAATTTTTCTTATTTTTTTCCTTTTTTACTTCGTACATAAAGCTTGTATTTTGGGTTTTGTATAATTTCTTTCCAGCAGCATTGAAATTTTAATATTTAATAATAGGTAAGTGGTAGAAATTATTTAGTTCGAAAAATTATTTTTTAACAAAAAATATTCCTCATATTTATATTAAGTTTACAGTAAGAGTGTAGCTTCGTCGATATTAAGTACAACACACCCTAATTTCGCGGCAGCTAATCGCCGCGACCGGCATCGGCATCCGATAGTGTGCCCGCTAGGTTATCACATAACTCGCAATGCGAAATAATCGTAATTGTCTAGTTATTGCAAGGCACATAATAGCCTTGTATATTTGTAGCAGTCGTTGCCACATGCTTATTTTTGATGCTGTGACATCGCAAAAAGTGCATCCAGTGACCATCACGCAATTGGCGACGATTTGATGATTGTTTTCGTTACATTCAGAGTCATCGCTGATCGCTGGCGGATTGCAAACGTTAGGTGATACGCCTACCAGTGTAGGATTACCGGTGTAGGATCCGTCGCGGCAACTAGCAACTCGATCGCCGCGATCGGCGTTTGCTAGTGTGCCCGGTGGTGGAGCGATCGATCGCTGCATCCAGCTACTAAAAGCGGCTGAATGGCCAATCGCCGATGCTAAAAGTAGCATGTGTGCCCTCTCTGTTACAGAAAATTAATGAACAGTGAATAATTTTTCACCATGTGACGATAGTGAAACAGCCAAGCTGCATATTTTGACTTAGGTGAAGACTTTCTGAAAATAGAACTCGAAAAGTGTGTAGAGTTAGAAATTTGGCTCTACATGAGATCAGCCTCCAATTCACGTAATTAAGTCAATGCGTTTAGGGCTTTCACACACATAGACATGATAGAACGTTTAGATATAAGAAGATATGTAAGAACGCTCGCGCCTCTGTGGCTCTCGCCGCTGATTGCCTCTGTGGTCTAGTGGTCCGGTGGTGGAGTTAATCTCATGAGGTCCAGGGTTTGATTCCCGGGTCGGGCAATTCAAAATTGTGTTATTTCTGTTTTCTGACAAGAACAACCTTGCCCGGAATTGGAAAAAGTACCCAGTTGGCGATAGGCTTGCTACCTATCACATTGGGGATCACAAGTATCTTAGGCAAATCGTGGGTGCACTTGTACCTCTGCCTATCTTTCCGGGAATAAGAGCGTGATATAGTTTATGTAAGAAAATGTGTGAGAGTCTTAAACACTTCGGACTTTGACAGTGCAAGCCATGTGCTCTCATCTTGACAACAGTTTACATGAAAATGTTATTGGTGGGATTTCACTTCATTTTGTAAGTTGTTATGAAAATATTTTTTTATACATTTATTGCTTAACTAGCTGTTGCCCGCGTTTTTCGTCCGCGCGGACCTAAGCTGTTAGTAACAATCATGCAAAATTTGAAGTAAATCCATGCAGTAAGTACTTTTTGAGTTTACCCTGGACATACAGACAAACAGACAAAAATTCTAAAAACTATATTTTTCGCTTCGATATCGATTGTATAGTATTCTTTTAAAAAAAAAAACAATGTATAGTTTTGGCTTTTCTACGATTTTACTTTACTTTTCTACGATTTTACGATTTTAATAAGAAGTCTGTACTTGTATAATTTTCAGATCTCTGGCGTGAAAGTTTCTATGAAAAGAAAAACTAATGACATGACCTTACCCTCCAGTTTAGGTATGCATATTCGACCAGTGCGCAGCCAGGGCGGTGTATGGCAGTGGTGGGCTGTCGTCGGCTCGCGCAACAGTCGCAGTCACGTCCCGCTCGCGCATACTTAAACATATTTTTTGCTATTTGATAACCGCAATGTCTTCGAAGCCTAAACGTCAATATATCATCTATTTATTTATCTTAAAACTAATAAATCAACTACGTACAAAAACTGCTCAAGTGACAACCCCGTACCGATGTTCGCAGCTCGTTCATAAAACTGGGGCGCGCAAAGAAAATTCACAGTTCGCGCGCGGTTTTAACTTTCAATTTTGCTTGCAAACGTATAGCTTTGGCGAGTCTAGGTATACTTTTATACCTAAACCTGGATTTTGTTAGGGAGTGAATCTGCTGTACGGTCATTCTGCTGCGTTTATTAGGTCATTCTGTGCTACCATAATAGTAGTAGCTACGATGGTAGTGACTCGAACAACCATTCGTTTCCTTCTTATAAACTGCTTGGCAGAACTGCAGAGGGTCCATTCTTCAAAGGGAGCTCGGACCAATACAGGGGGTAATATAATAAAGATAGGATAACTCTATTATATTGCCCCCGTTTGTTATATTATTAATTACTAGCTGTTGCCCACGACTTCGCGCCGACTTCGTTTACTTCGCACAGCTTCTACCCCGTAGGTGATAGCGTGATGATATGTAGCCTATATGTTGACCCGGCCTATTATTAATATTTGTGCAAAATTTGAAGTAAATCCATGCAGTACTTTTTGAGTTTACCCTGGACATACATACAGACAAACAGACCAGAATTCTAAAAACTATATTTTTGGCTTCGATATCGATTGTAGATCACGCCCCAAGTATTCTTTAAAAAAAAATTCAATGTACAGTTTTGAATTGTACAGTTTTTGAAAACGGAAATCTACTACCTAGAGCCTATATTATAATAGTCCCAATGGTAGTAAATTATTCATGGTAAGTATATCATTTATTAGCGTGGAGAAGGATGTAGGGGTATCGGGGAAGACCAAGACTGACATACCACGATCAGATTTATCGAGTACTGTCCGAAGGCGGTGTAGAGTCATCACAACCAGTGGGTTTTGTATGAATCTATACATATAATAAAATCGTAGGAAAGTCAAAACTGTACATTGAATATTTTTTAAAAGAATACTTGGGACGTGATCTACAATCGATTTCGAAGTCAAAAATAAATTTATTAGAATTTTTGTCTGTCTGTATGTATGTCCGGGGTAAACTCAAAAAGTACTGCATGGATTTACTTCAAATTTTGGATGAATATTACTAATAGGTCGGGTCAACATATAGGCTACATATTATCACGCTATCACCTACTGGGGAGGGGCTGTGCGGAGTAAACGAAGTCCGTGCGGACGAAGTGGCTGGCAACAGCTAGTAGAGTAATAAATGTTGAGGAAGCAAGACAAGTCTACAAGGATCAAGATGTATGGCACTCGATCCTCACTGGCTACCCCGTAAGGGATCTGGCAGGAAGATATATATGTGTATTATTTAGTTCTTGTTCGCCTCATAGTGTTGTGGCAGAAATACGAATTTTAACACGAGGCCTAAACAAATACGCGGAATTCTTTTATTTACACAAGATATTAGACAACTCTTTCCTACAACTTGTAGTCTTAACTATTCTTTACTGACATCCAAGATGAAAAAAGTGAGCTGCTATCTACCTGAGAGAAAAGACAATGCAGCCATAAACTGTCAAATAATGAAAGTTGCTTGTTAATACAGAAAACATAACTATGGACACCTAGACCTTTATTGTATAGGTATTAGATCGTATAATATTCTATTTTCGACCACGTATTGCTTAGAAGGCGAAAGAAAAAATATCACGCCGATTCTCTTACAGGTAGACGCCAGACGGTGCCTACGTTAAGACTTAACATTCTCATTCTTCACTTCATTGGATTCATGGTTGGCGAGATAATATTTTTATTTCATAAGTTTGCAAACAAACTGACGTAGATGATTTGGTGTAGACACCAAAGATGTTAATTCTGCGTTACTATCCGCGTGATGATACTAGGCACGTAATTTTACACGCATAAATTTGCCAGTCTATCTTACTCTCCAAACCGGAATACGGAAGCGACAAGTACCGACGTTATTGCGAAAGGAATAGATAAAATTGTGGTCCCAAACGCGGTTGCGACGTTGCAGTACTACCACCTAGTTAGTATAGTCACGTAGATAGAGGCAAGTATTAGCCTTCTCTCCTTATAACGTGATGCCAAGCAGCGAGACAGTTGATTTATTCTTAAAAGAGGAGCCCAAATCAAGACAGTCGACAGGCAATTTTTTTATTATTTTCGTAGCGTTCGACAGACCTAGCTCTCGCACTGCTTGAAAAGTCGGCAATGCTATTGTGTACCAATCCACATTAACAGACCTAATTTTTTAGTGTGTGTGTGTGTGGACAAAAAGGCTCGTGCGGCATTTTTTGTCAGCGGTTCGATGTCTCTGGAGTTTTGTCGGCATCTTTCATTCTGAGAAGAACTGTACTGACGATTGTCTCTTATTTAATTCTGGATCATACTGATAGGTCCAGGTTTCGTCACCTGCAATGATTTTAGATACCTACAGGGTACTTCACGTTGACCCAGAATTAATAAATTTGGCAGGAAGCATTATCTTACAGCACATGTGAAAGAAAAAATCCGAAAACCGTAAATTTTGAGTCACATCATGAAAATGACCATCAAAAGATATATCGACCGTTTAAGTCGCATATTTTACAATTTTTTAAGGGAATGAAAACTTTTAGAGTACTATTCCCGTTACCATGAAAGTAAAATCATGAAAGTTATGTGAAGCTAAGGTTGCCTACGAGTTTGTACGGAATCCTTGGTAGCGAGTCCAACTCGCACTTAACGGTTTTTAAATTTCGAACATCTTAAAACTTATCGAGTGACCTATGACCAAGGAAGTTACATTCTACCCGGAATTTCACACACGTTTGCAAAATCGTTCCGAAGAGTACCACGACATGAGTGGAGTGTGTCTCTTTCCACTAAATAAAGCGCCAATCGCCATATATTAATGCGGCCATGCGTAGTTTGCAAATTACTACTAAGTAATTCTACTAATTTGAGAAACGGTTTTTGCATTGCATAAGTAATTACGTAATAATTAAAATAAATACATTTTAGAACTCACTATGTTAATTACAATACATTTTATGCTAATGTATCTATCGACGTGTATGAATAAAAGGGATTTAACGATTACCGAATATATAAAAATCTACCATCCGAAAGTATTATTTACACTGGCAATTGCAAGAAAGGGACAACATCCACTCATGTCGTTGTCTTGCTCAGAAAGTTTTTCCCTTCTGTTATTTAAGAAACAAATGTCAACTTTGTCAAAATTGTCAACAAGAACGAAATAAAGTACATTTTTATTTTTCTTCGTAATAATTCCAGTTATCGTATATAAGTTCCTTGGTAATGTGTTGCTTTATATAGGATGTGGTTCTATGATATAAATGTTGTTAAATCAGCAATCGTTTAATGACTTAATTTTGTCCGATTAAAGATTTAATTTAATTCTTACAACTAATAGTAGGTAGTAAGAATTAAACGAAATTTTCCTCGTTTTGAACTGAGGACTGGGCCTCCTTTGAAGACCCATCTGTCAATCTGCTAGGTAGTTCGTAACAGGTATACGATTGGCTATTTATGTCACTACCATCGTGAATACTAGGGGGTAGAGTTCCGCAACGGCTTGCTTGGGTATGTCGTAACACACGTTACCTTCCTATCCTATTCCTATTGCCGCAATAGCGTCAATGCTTGTCATTATCGTGATCCGGTTTGGAGGGTAAGGTGGCTAGTTATAGATAGTCGACTTATGCATCTAGCAGTGCCATGAGACGCCACACGGACAGCAACGCACCATCTATACATATAATAAAATCGTAGGAAAGTCAATGTATGTCCGGGGTAAACTCAAAAAGTACTTACACAAAAGTACAACAGGTCGGGTCAACATATAGGCTACATATTATGACGCTATCACCCACGGGGGAGGAGCTGTGCGGAATAAACGAAGTCCGCGCGGACGAAGTCGCGGGCAACAGCTAGTTATTAATATTTTTGATGTCTATAGGTGATGGTTTCTCTTTCTACCAGGAAAGACATCTGCCTGTTGCTGTACTAGAAAATAAAATAAATTATAACTAGGAAATAAAGTAATTCTAATATACGTATACCTAATTAAATATATACATATTTAAATATCTAGTAGGTTTTTAGCTTCTTCTAATAGTTCCTTATAAATAGTGAGTGACGGTTGTCATATACTTGAAATATATATGTTGCATGTAAATAGAAGACCATGTAAAACGTCTTCATTTGTTGCCGATCGAGAGCATTTTCTAGCGTGATTTAATCTGATTCTTTTAGAATCTTTGTTTCGACATTCTTGGGCATCTTCAGATAAATCTCCAATAGGCAAAACTGCAAAATGTTTAGTTATACTTTCTCCGTGTATCAATATCTTATGTACAGAAGAGGGCATGTAATACCACATGTATTTTTAATACGTACAATTGCGCAGTAGTACGTGAATACTCACCAAATTTGTCTACATTTACAGCAACACCAGATGCCAAAGTCTAAGGATACTGGATAGTATAGAATATTTAATAAGATCCTCATCAACCTAGTAGATAGATTAGAGTAGATTTCTGAAGAGTAGTGGTAGTTCTCAAAAAATCGTCGAGCAGTATTTCTATCATTGCTGTTACCGCTTCCTTACCGGGGTTTATCGACGTGCAATCCCATTTGGTTTTGAAATAGATTTTGCTCGAGCAGCTTTTTCTCGTCTCTACTTTTTTTACTCTCCGGAGTTCTTGCAGCCCATTTTTTGAATGAAAGATTGTATGACAAATGTAAAATGTATATTATGATATGATACAATGATAACGAAAAACTGACCATTTCCGATCGGACGATAAAAACAATAATTACTATTTTTACAATAAATAAACCAAAATTTGGGTAAAATAGCTTCTATATTTTCTGTAAATAGGTAATTGTCTTTGCTGAAGTGTTAAAAATTATATAATTATTGAAAAATCTATTCAATTCAATGTTATAATAAAAACATGTTTTTTTTTTGCATTTTCGTCATCTACATATTTCTTCACTTGATTTTAAGGGAGGCAGATTGGGGCAAACTTTTTTTTGACTTGTCTTGTATATGAACTGCTTTATGTGATATAAGTAAAATTACGACTTAGGTAGACGTAGCTAACTGTGAAAAGTCTACTTGAAATTCCGAAAAAGGAAAAAAACGTAGTCATGTAAAAAGCACGTCTGTATGTCCCCAGTTTTCACATTATTGGTTTATTTGTATGCTTTTTAAATAAACCAATTAACAATAATTTCAAACATATATAACACATACGTCATACAGGTTTGTTTTACAATAACGAAACTATCAGCATGTAATCGTATAGATTTTTTTTCTACATAATCGACGTTATTTGGAAATACAATTTCAAAGTGTAGTTTTATTAGAAAAAAATGTGAAATTATTCATTTAACGTGTATTAGACATTCCTTGAGACATCTAATTTATAGAAAATTCAAAATAAAACTTTCCGAAAACCTATTTTTGAGCCGGTACGGGCGGTTCTGGCCCATAGTGCGCCGTCGGTTAAGGGTCATTAACGAGTTGAAATCCTGAAGTCATTTACACTCCCACTCATCGTCAAGATACTTTCCTAGGCTGAGGTTCGGTCTCACAGGAGAAACCCTTAGGACGGGCTATTAGACCAATTAATTTAAGCTCTTGCTGAGCACTCTGCACGCCCGAAACGCCCGGTCTCGCAATAACGATTATTTGGACCAATTACTTAACTCGAGGTATTTTGACGCGCGTCAATTCTATAGGAAATGGGCGGTGCGGTATGTTCTGAAACCGCTGGGAAACGTTTTAATTTTCGGATAGTTAAATATAGGACTTCAGCTGAAAACCAAAATTTAGTACATTCTTTTTTGTATTTAAAACTAAACATCACCATATAAAAATCAAGTAGAAAATTAGAAATATTATTAACAAATTATTTGTTTTAAAGATTTTTTTGGCCGGTTTTCGGAATTTTTTATGATCGAGTAAAGTACATTCTATCATGTAATAAGTTAATACATTCCTTAGATAATATCTTCAGGTATATCGTGTGATTTTTGTCAAATTGTAATTTAACAATCAGTACAAAAAAACATGATTTAGCAAATCAGTTTTTTCCCGTTCGTCCCGATGTCTCGCCTTAAGATCATTCCGAAAAAAATGAAGGAAAGGAAGGTTTAAATCCATAACACGATAGGTAGGTATAATAAAATGTCACGCTGTGCTATGACCTCGCCGCGGCATATATAATACTAGCTGTTGCCAGCGACTTCGTCCGCGCGGACTTCGTTTACTCAGCACAGCACCTCCCCCGTAGGTGATAGCGTGATAATATGTAGCCTATATGTTAACCCGACCTGTTAGTAATATTCAAGCAAAATTTGAAGTAAATCCATCCAGCACTTTTTGAGTTTACCCCAGACATACATACAGACAAACAGATAAACAGACAAACAGACAAAAATTCTAAAAACTATATTTTTGGCTTCGATATCGATTGTAGATCACGCCCCAAGTATTCTTTTAAAAAATATTCAATGTACAGTTTTGACTTTCCTACGATTTTATTATATGTATAGATTATTGTGATATTATTATGTAAACTGAACGTGTAAGATCCATAAACGCTTCTTTATCGATAATTACATTTTGTTACGTGAATCAATTGCCAGTTGCGATTATTTATAAAAATAGGTTTTATATCGACAATAAGCTCCAGTCAGAAGCTTAAACATCAGATCAATGTCAACCCTAAGACTACTTACTGACAGATATAATTCCAAAAGCAAATTTTCCACAATAGAATAAGAAAGGTCATATCATCTTGAACTTGTATTGAACATTGTTACGCAAATTTACGTGACGTAAAGTGTTGTGAAAGATTTCAATATATTCACTAAGCAGATGATTCAGAATGATGATTAATAACAAGACTTCAGTAGATACTTTTAATATTTTCCTACGATAATCCCTATAAATGAATATTTTTCAACATTTACATAGGCAGCTCCTATCAAAAATTACAAAACTTTAGATCTATTATCGACTCCGTTGTTAACAGCTTTACAGGCAGAATAAATCAGTTCTTTTGTTTTTACTGAATTGTAATAGATCATAATTAAATTTTTAAGTAATAAAACATTATAAGGACCTAAAGAACTTATTCAGGTTCACTGCTAAGAGACTGTTTAGGTACGTAAATCGTAATGAACCCTCAGTAATCCGTTCAGTAGAGTTCGATTCTGATACCGAATATGTAAAAAATAGGTATGTAGTACTGAAATTTTGACTTAACTATTCAAAGATAACCTATGCACGGCGTACAGAAGTTCATTTTTTACAAGCAGCTTTTTACTACAACAAGCAAGACTTTTTACTACAACGTGCGATGTCCATAGGAATTTTTTGAATATTACTAAACTAATTTCGTTGACGGTTACAACGTAGACAAGCAGTTTATTTTTTAGGGTTCCGTAGTCAACAAGGAACTCTTAAGTTTCACCAAGTCCATCCGTCCATACACAGACTAACTCAGAGATTATTCGTACTACATATATATATATAGAATTAGCTCTAATTTGCTTCGAATATACGTATAATACACTATACAGTCACTTCAACTAAGTCGTAAAATAAAATCTTTGAAGTATTCTTTTTCAGGGCAAGTGCCTCCTGTACACATAAAGTGGGATGTTTATTTTTATACCGCATACCAAAATAGGTGGGATATGTATATTATATTATTAGGAAAATAGTAAAAAAGAAAATAGTAATAGTTTATAGAGCTTGCTAAAACTACCGTTAATGCTGTTTGAATAATAAAAATCGATAAAATTGCGTTCAAAAGTTACAGCTTTGAAATATTAAAATAGGTATTATGGTATCAACAAACTTAGATATTATTATTATAACAACTTAGATTTTTTTAAAGGAAAAAGATTGAAGGTGGAAGTGTTGGCTTGTACCTAGAGTTCTTAGTGGGCAATTGAATGTTTTTTTTAAAATTCATGGTGTATTTTTTATTATTTAATAATATTTGATTCTTTTGTAGTAGTCTAAATTTAACAAGTCTTATTTAGTCATTCAATAGGTTAGGGTGAAATAGTATTTGCTTTCAGTAGACGTTATAACTGTAAAATTATTATTTTGGTCGAGTGGTTAGCGACCCTGACTACGCAATCAATGGGGTCCGGGTTCGATTCCCGGCAGGGGCAGGCATTTGTGTGATGAGCACAGATGTTTGTATTTCTGGGTTTGGGTGTTTATTAAATATATTAGAGTATTTATATATGTATTTCTATGTATTAGTATCCTATTCTATATATTAGAGTATTTATATATGTATTTCTATGTATGACTGGCACCCATACTACAAGCATGTAATTGCTTACTTTGGGGTTAGATCAATTCGTGTAATTTGTCCAATGATATTTATTATTTATCTAGACTTGAGGGAGGTTAGCAGCATTTTATTTATAAGAAATAAAAAACGGTTTTTTGCATTTTTTTGCCAATATTTCGGACAATCTTTGTGTCATGACTGAATATTAATGATTGTTTCCTATAAAATTTCACTTAATTGTAGGCTATTGTTCGCAATTTTCTTTTTATGTCGCAAAATTAGAGTTCAAAGTAAAAAAGATAATTTTTTTTAAATAATATAATTCTTCAAATTATCTAATTTTTATTTTCTTATAAGATATCGATATGAGAGAAGTAATTAAAAGGTAATAATAATAACTTTATTTAGTGAAAATAAAAAAATTACACATGGCTTTGTAGTTTGCTATTACCGGTGTTATTACTGGTTATTGGTAGTGAAAAACAAAATAGCCTTTCACTAAAAAACTTATTGAAAAAGATTTGCAATATAAATACATCCTGTTGCACTTTTCTAAAACTCTAAAGATTTTTTTAATGTAAATCTATTATTTTCATTATATTCTCATAATCATCATAATCATTATATTCTCACAAATAAAGTTAGGTATCTCTTGATTACTTTATGTTTTTCTGCAAGATATTTATTTCTTCCTGGACTGAAGTTATTCGTATTTTCTATTTATCAATTTTTCAAAAGATCACCATATTGTTTTTTGAACTCTGACTTTAGCGAGTATACCAAGTAGTTTAGGCACTCCAATATCTTTGCAGAAGTTTCATTCTTTTTCAAAGAAAACTGGTTCTTATCTAATTTTGAAAATTTTGCAATAGGCTATCTTTACGTGATATTTTATAAAGAACAAATTCTGTTGGAATACTTATTAGATAATAATGAATAATAACAAATATTTATTATTATTCATTCATTCAGACAAATTATTACACTTATTAATCTAACCCCAAAGTAAGCAAATTATTTGCTTGTGTTATGGGTGAAACCCGGAAATACAAACATTCATGCTCATCACACAAATGTTTATCCCCATCGGGGATCGAACCCGAGCCCCGTCGATTACGTAGTCAGGGTCGCTAACCACTCGACCAACGGGGCGGCCAATAAATTACACTTACCTAACCCCAAAGTAAGCAAATTAGTTGCTTGTGTTATGGGTGTTAGTAAACGATACTAATACATAGAAATACATATATAAATACTGGAATCTATTTAATAAAAACCCAAACCCGTAAATACAAACATTTATGCTCATGACACAAATGCTTGTCCCCATCGGGAATCGAACCCGAGCCCTGTCGATTGCGTAGTCAGGGTTGCTAACCACTCGACCAAGCAACGGGGCGGTCAAATTAGATTAGCAAAAAACTGAAAAATTACCTGTTTTATTCTCTTACAAAGGTTCTCGGCCTCCTCAAAGGTCAAGATTTTAGGCTTACGTTGTACACACAATATTTTACTAATTTTTCAAATAGTAAAATTGCAGATATAACATTTACTTAAAACCTGGGTTATCTTCATTAAACAAACACCATAAAATGCACGCGCTAACTTATGAGCCGTACGTTCAAAGGTTTCTATACATTCCCGGTGTCACGGTTACCTGGATTTGTCACCCGGAAACCTTTGAAATTTATACCTGTAACTTTGGGTGATTCTTCAATGTTGAGGATAATACGGTTCCAGGCAGTTTTCTCTTTACTGTTATAACTACGATGAAGAAAAACAATGTTTTCCTATTCCATTATTACTTTTTTAACTATCAACAAGTAAAAGAAAAACATTTCTTATAATTAATTAATTAAAAAAACGCAAAAATCTACTGAAAACGTCATTATTTCGCGTGTCCAGATCACCTGTTCTTGGCTATTTGGTCTTCTAAAATATTCAAATACCACTTAATAAAATTATTTATAGTAAAAAATTGTATTTAAAGGTCTATTGTTTCTGTTTCTTAACAATTTATAGTATTAACTTAATTCTAAAATAGTAAAACACTCTTTCAAAAGTTTGTCACAAAAAAAGCGTCATTGTAAAAACAGGAATAGTTTTCAAATTTTTTCCACGATGATTGCAATTTTGGGGCATGTTTCGTGCCTACCGGATGCCCCTCGGTACTCTTCGGTTAGGCCACACACTTTGAACGGATTAGACAGGTCATATTTCTCTCAAGGTAAGCTTGAATATGGTTCTTCGAAATTCGTCATCTTTATAATCATTCTCCTTATTCACTTTATCGTGGTAAATAATATGTTCATTGGTTTTATTCATCGCTTTATTTATGTATCGAACTGAAATAACTCCCCATAAATATTTATTAGCTGTATCTAATCTTTTAAGACAAATTTCGAGATGTTTTCTGGAATTCGTCATTATTGCTGACATCATTATTCTGAAAATGACTGTTGAGAATAATGATGTATGGGTTAGAATAATGATTTGCGGATTTTGAACAATGACAAATGTTGAGAATAATGACGTCAATACAATTATTAGCATATATAACCATTAAATAAAGTAAGCTGGTACATCAATTGATTAATTTTTTTCGTAATGTCTCTGCAGTTGTTTTGGGAAAAAAATCAGCATGCCTAGAAGTAAGGAATCCTATGAGAATCGTAAAGCCCAATATAAAATGTGTCAGAAACGGAGGTATCAACAAATGACTATTGATCTAGAACTGCTAGCCTTAGAACAAGTGAGAAGGCGACAGAATATAAAAAAAGAAAGAAAAGCGTAAACTGACGAGTATTGCTGCACCGCGCGATTTTTGCTTGCTAGGTTACGTCTAGTTATATAAGAACATATATAAAATAAGGCTCGCTCATATCGAACAACGTTCATTTCAGCGGTCATTTGGGAGGAAAGGCTAACTTAGCCCCCAATAAGCTTGGTGTACTCAGCAGAGTAAAGCTTTATCCCAGTCCATCGCCTCCAACTTTACAAGACCCAAATTTGACCTCACATGGAATACTGTTCCCACCTTTGGGCCGGAGCTCCTCAGTACCAGCTCCTTCCTCTTGATTGCATTCAACGTAGAGCGGTTCGAATCGTCGACGACCAGGCTATTTCTAATTGGCTGGACTCTTTGGCGTTGCGCAGAGATGTAGGTTCGCTCTGCATCTTTTACCGCATTCATAATGGAGAGTGTTCCGACGAATTGTTCGGATTAATTCCTGCCGTTAAATTCCATCATCGGACATCGCGTCAAAATTTAAAGTTCCATCCTCACCACCTCGATGCCTGGAAAACCACAACAGTGCGCCTTTGTCTGCACTGTTTGCCTCGCACTACTCCTTTATGGTATCAATTACGACTTGGGGACCTTCAAGAAACGAGCTTACTCATTTTTAAAAAGCCGACAACGCATCTGCAAGACCCCTGGTATTGCAGATGTACAAAAGTACTGCTTTTACCATCAGATCAAAATAAAACAATGGAAAGATTAATTAAGAAACTAAAAGATCAGCCAAAGCGAATCTTTCAGAATTGCCAACCCTTTAGGAGTAATTGCCCTTGCCAAACACATTAAATGTATCTCTTCCTATGCCATCGGCAACGACAATATCAGTTAGCGCATGGTGGCTTCACTGTTCCCCGTCCTAACATATCAATTTTTCCCTTTTTTCTGGCACTTTTCCTTAAACCTAGAAGACAGCTCACGTCATTCCTTTTTCTAAAGTCTCAGCTCCTACTAATTTATCTAAATATCGGCCTATACCAATTCTTCCATATTTGTCCAAGATTTTGGACACGCAGTTTAGCCCTTACCTGCAGGATAGTAATTTGTTCAATCCGTATCAATCTGGTTTCCGTTCGGGGCACAGTACCGTTACTGCTATTGTTAAAGTCACTGATGACATAAAACATGCTATTGGTAATAAACAACCTACTTTATTGGTCTGTATCCTGGTTTGACTCATATCTCCGAGATCGTTCTCAATGTGTTCATTTCGAGGATTCTTTCTCAGGTTTTAGTAAATTAACAGTTGGTATTCCACAGGGGGGTGTTCTCCGTGTTCTAGCTCCACTCCTATTTTTCGTGTTTATCAACATAACATCCAATGCCATGTCCTCCAGTTTTCATTCGTCATCATCATATGCGGATGCGGATCATATGCGGTGATCTGCAATCGCATCGTCCTTTCTCTGCTCCGGATGTTCTTGAGGCAATCAGCGCTATATATGAGGATCTGTCGCGTATTCACTCATGAGCGGAGTCATCTGGTTTATTAGTAAATCCCAAAAGTTAGTTTTTAATTATAGGTAGTGGAAATGCTAATGTTCCTGATCTCGTATATAGCAGCAGTGTTATACTGTATAGCAAATCAGCTAAAAATTTAGGTCAAATTATAAGTGAAGATTTCTCTTGGAATGCTTATATATCAGAAGTATGCAAAAAAGTTCATTCCACCTTTCATGCTATCAAACGTTTGCAAAGATTTCTTCCTTTTAAGACTAGAGTTATTTCAGTGCAAACATAAATCTTTCCTTTATTAGATTATGCTGATATTTGCTATCCTGATATCACAGAAGAAGGCCTGAATAAACTCGAGCGCTTACAGAATGTAGGAATTCGCTTTGTTTTTGGTTTTAGAAGATTTGACCATATTTCCAATTTCAGAACATAACTCACGTAGCTTCCTATTCGGGAGCGCAGAAACGCTCAGCAGGAACGCTCCGCAGGAACGCAGACGAGCTTTTCATTGATATTACAATCAAATCTAGTTGTTTTGATTGTAATATCGATGAAAAGTGTATCCATAGGTATAATAAAAACCATATCCCAAATAATAACTGTAAGTACACTGAAAATATTAATCCAAATCCTGTCGTTTCATTATCTAGTACACATAAAGAAGAGAGCCGAGATCCAAATCTCAGCAAAAAAAATATCCTTTCCTCCTATTTAACCAGTGTTATACTCTTAACAATGTTAAGTGTTATCTATTTCGATTTTATTTCTTTGAGCTGATAGTTATTAGTTAATATAATGTAATGCAGGATATAACAATTGAAAAATAATAAAAATATTGTTATATTTTAATTATATACAAGAAGTTATATTTCTGTTCGTCAATATGTAATTTTTTGATTAACATTATATTGTTAAATTATATTAATTACACAAGAATTTATGTTTGTGTTTATCAATGCGTGATTTTACGTACGACTAAATATAATTATGTTGATTCTTAATATTTTGTTTTATTTCAATGATAAGTGCAATAAAACAGGTGTAAAATCATTATGCTCAACAAAAGTCATTTATCCTAATTAAATTGTCATTATTGTCAAAAAATCGTCATTGTATTTTTAAAATTTTTCGAATATCTCCCTAAATATTAATAATACAAAGGTGCCTCTTACTCCGATATAAAAGATTTGAATCAAGTAACAGTTCTAGTACTGAGTGCTAAGTGTGAGTTTTTCTTTTCGCATTCGATCGTGAGCGCGTTGGAGTTTACTAGGAATTTGTATGTGATTTGTACAGCGCCACCTAGTGGTAAACGTGGGAAAACAGTTTACCACTAGGTGGCGCTGTACAAATCACATACAAATTCCTAGTAAACTCGAAACGCGCTCACGATCGAATGCGAAAAGAAAAACTCACACTTAGCACTCTGATCACTTGTTGTGCCACGAGGTTTTTATTTTTTTCACCAAATCATTGAAAATATATTACGATCGAAGAATGACTCACTTCTAATTACAAAACTGATGACCTTGAAATTTTTAAAGGACAATCTTTACAGTACATTAGTATCTTATTTTGAACGAAAAAATAATAAAGGGTTTCGGACTACAGGCTACTGAAATAAAGCTAAATATGTGTTTTTTTTTTATAGTATAAGATAGCAAACAAGCAGGAGGGTCTCCTGATGGAAAGAGTCAACCATCGCCTATAGACACCAAAGTAATTGTTAATAGTGCGTTGCTATCTTGTGGCGAGGTCTTATGCCACATGTATAAATTTACCGGCTACCTTACCCTCCAAACCGGAACACGACAGTGACAAGCACTGACGCTATTGCGGCAGGAATAGGTAAGGCGGTGGTACCAGACCCGGGCGAGACAATGCAGAACTCTACCGCCTAAGTGTTTTGACTTTTATCCCCTATCCCACGTGAACGGTGCTGAATTTTAGGATAAAAAGTATCCTCTATGTTGCTCTAGGCTCACAGTTATCACCATACCAAATTTCATTATTTTTTGTCCAGTAGTTTTTGCGTGATTGACGCACAAATTAACAGACAGACAAAAATTCTTATAGTGTTTTCGCTTCTGTTATCGATATATTAACCTACTCAATTATTATTTTTCAAAAAACTTATGTACAGACATTATTTTTCTCTTTTGTTATATGTATAGAAGAAGATATATCAAGCTGTAGCGTGCAGTCGGCTGCACTATAAAAGTTTTTGGTAAATCCCGTGAGAACAACTCATTTTTCCGGGATAAAAAGTAGCCTATGTGCTATTCCAGGTCATCTACCTGTGTGCCAAATTTCACCCCAATCCGTTCAGTAGTTTTGGCGTGATAACGAATTACGAACATCCATCCATTCAAACTTTCGCATTTATGATATTAATATAGATTTTAATAAAACTTCTTAATTCATACTAATATTATAAATGCGAAAGTCTGTCTGTCTGTCTATTTCACTTTCACGGCTAAACCGCTGGACCGATTTTCATGAAAT
The DNA here is from genome assembly GCA_036924255.1 of Apodemia mormo. Taxonomy (NCBI): domain Eukaryota; kingdom Metazoa; phylum Arthropoda; class Insecta; order Lepidoptera; family Riodinidae; genus Apodemia; species Apodemia mormo. The sequence continues at coordinate 41,704,692 of JAUPFN010000002.1, forward strand.
TTGGCATGGATATAGTTGAAGATCCGGAGTCAAACACAGGCTAATTTTTTTTTCAAAAATCAGTCCCTTGAGGGCTGAAATAGGGAATGAAATTTTTATTAAAAGCTATTTGGAGGACTTACTAATATACTAGCGGACGAAGCTGCGCGGGTCAGCTAGTATTGTTATAAACGTGAAAGTTTTTGCGCTTTCACTGCTAAACCGCAATCAAAATTAAACTAAGAGGCTGAAAGATAGTATGAAATGTCATATTGCTGACCTGTTACCACAGACCAAGGCAAAACTCGCGAACGAAGACGCGCCGGCCAACTAGTATTACTATTTAAAGTAGATGTTCTAGAGATTGGGACAAATGCACCACTTTGTTCCCTTCCCTGGGGCGTCTACAGTCTTCCCAGGCAACTAGTAGCAGCAAGCGCCATCAGGTGGAGTTAACCCCCCTTAAATAATAGACCCCAAGGTTTTCCCCTTGTAAAAGTTTGCCTACTTAGGAGAGAGAAACTAACTTGTTTGCTATTCTGATACTCTTAAATCTCCGGTTTCAGTGACTAGTGTAATCGCATTTTAGTAAGGTTAAGTCTAAATATCTAGCCCAGTTTCAGTATCAAGTACAAGCAAGGTAAGCCGACAAACTTGTTGGTTTGGGGCCCCCACCATCGGTCAGGCAGACATCTGTCGTAAATGACTGTGTGTCACTACCAGAAATATATATTCACATATATTTACGGGACAAATTACACTTACTGATCTAACCCCAAAGTAACCAAATTATTTGTCAACGATACTAATACTAAAAATGCATATATACTTTTACATACATAATAAACACCCAAACCCCGAAATACAAATTATGCTTATCACACAAATGCTTGTCCCTGTCGGGAATCGAACCCGAGCCCCGTCGATTGCGTAGTCAGGGTCGCGCTAACCACTCGATCAACGGGGCGGCGGATGGTAGAGTTCTGCAGTCTCACTCGGATCTTGGTACCACCGCCTTACCAATTTCTACAGCAAGTGTCAATCCTAGTCACAGTGTTCCAGTTTAGGACATGCATGTGGTGGCATCACCATTCAGATAGCAACGCTCCATTAACTTTTTCAGTGTCTATGGGCGATGGTCGTCTATTAGAAGTCATTTGCTTGTTTGCTAAATATGAAATAGGGCGTTACCATCCCCACAGATGGTAGGTACTATTAATGTTGTCTATAGGCAACGGTTATCTCTTTCTATGAAGAATCTGCTTGTTTACTATCCTGTGATATAAAAAGGACTCAGCAAATGCAAACATTTCCACTAACCAGGAGATCGAACCCAGGACCTCATATCGAAACCAGAGAATATAGATGTATACTACTAATGTTGTGTCTATAGGCAATGGTTACCTCTTTCTATGAAGAATCTGCTTGTTTACCATCTTGTGATATAAAAGAGGACTCTCAGCAAATGCAAACATTTCCACTAACCAGAGGATCGAACCCAGGACCTCATATCGAAATCAGAGAATATAGAAGATGTATACTATTAATGTTGTGTCTATAAGGCAACGGTTACCTCTTTCTATGAAGAATCTGCTCGTTTACCATCTTGTGATATAAAAGAAGACTCTCGGCAAATGCAAACATTTCCACTAATCAGGGGATCGAACCCAGGACCTCATATCAAAATCAAACAGACAATATAGAAATGTATTCCAAAGAAAATTTTAGTCAAGTCTGGTGCACAAACTTAACACTTTTTAAATGAATTTAATCATTGTAAAAGTCATTTAAAAAGTATTAGGATTTGCTACAAAAGCAGACAAATTAGAAACCAAAAAAGATAAAAACTATTTAATTTTATTTGGAACACCATAATCTACAAATTAAAAAAAAAACGATTCAGGTAAATAAATAAAAATTTATATTGAAGGCTACTTTAATTCTATGAATTTACATTGTAGTAGTAGTAACAAAATATCTCAGATATATGTATATTCTTATAAATTAAAATGTTACTGTAAAGTAAAAGCCTTGTAAAAAATATAGAAAAGGAATGAGTTATGTAGCCCTTCTTTCCTCCTGAAAACCTTTCGGTGTGTAAAGTATCGCAGTTGAATAAAGAACTGAGCTGTTATCAGCGCTAGCTACTTCTTGCCTTTGGAGGCTTTCTCGGCAGCCTTAGTAACCTTACCGCCACCAGCTTCCTTGAAGTTCACAGACTTGATGACACCTACGGCGACAGTTTGCCTCATGTCACGTACGGCGAAACGACCGAGGGGTGGGAATTCTTGGAAGGATTCCACACACAAAGGTTTGGAAGGTACCAAGTTGACAATAGCTGCATCTCCAGATTTTATTGATTTGGGATTCTCTTCAGTGGATTTACCAGAACGACGGTCAACCTTTTCTTTAATTTCGGCGAATTTACAGGCAATGTGAGCAGTGTGGCAATCCAACACAGGCGTGTAACCGTTTGAGATTTGACCAGGGTGGTTTAGGACAATAACTTGTGCAGTGAAGTCAGCGGCACCCCTGGGTGGGTTGTTCTTGGAGTCTCCAGCTACAAAACCACGACGCAATTCCTTAACAGATACGTTCTTCACATTGAAACCTACATTGTCTCCAGGCACAGCCTCTTGGAGGGCTTCGTGGTGCATTTCAACAGACTTAACTTCAGTGGTGATGTTAGCAGGGGCGAATACGACAACAGTACCAGGCTTTAAGACTCCAGTTTCTACTCTGCCTACTGGCACTGTACCAATACCACCGATTTTGTATACGTCCTGTAGGGGAAGACGGAGGGGCTTGTCTGTGGGACGTGCAGGGGGTAAGATGGCATCCAAAGCTTCAATAAGGCATTTTCCTTCAGCCTTGCCCTCCTTACGTTCAACTTGCCATCCCTTGAACCATGGCATTTTGGTGGATGGTTCCAACATGTTGTCTCCGTGCCAGCCAGAAATGGGTACGAAAGCGACAGCAGCTGGGTTGTAACCGATTTTCTTGATGTAAGAGGACACTTCTTTTTTGATTTCCTCGAAACGGGGCTCACTGTATGGTGGCTCAGTTGAGTCCATTTTGTTGACTCCTACAATCAACTGTTTGACTCCTAATGTGAAAGCAAGCAGTGCGTGCTCACGGGTTTGACCATTCTTAGAAATACCAGCTTCAAACTCACCAGTACCGGCGGCGACAATCAATACAGCGCAGTCAGCTTGTGACGTTCCAGTAATCATGTTCTTGATGAAATCTCTGTGTCCGGGAGCATCAATAATAGTGACATAGTATTTAGCAGTTTCGAATTTCCACAAAGCAATATCGATGGTGATACCACGTTCACGCTCGGCCTTCAATTTGTCTAATACCCAGGCATATTTGAAGGAACCTTTGCCCATTTCCTGGGCCTCCTTTTCGAACTTTTCAATAGTACGTTTGTCGATACCACCACATTTGTAAATTAAATGCCCAGTGGTGGTGGACTTGCCAGAGTCGACGTGTCCAATAACGACAATGTTAATGTGAATCTTTTCCTTGCCCATTTTTGGTTAGTCTGAAAATAAAGAAAAATTACGATTAGGGGTTATAGGTTATGAAAATATTTCCAAGGAGATCACCTATGCACATTTACAAGGTCGACCTCATGCACGAATACGCGGCCGGCAATATGGCGTCCATGCGGCCGCCTCGCCCTATCTTGACACTTCACAATGAATGTCAGCCATTATGGAATAATAAATCGAGAAAACGTGATTTTCGAGCTTTCAGCTGTGCGAACATCGCCATAATATTTAGGCAACGATACGAATAATAGAATCAAAACCTAATGAATCATAACCACGTGGTGACATGTGCCGGTCGGCAGTAAAGACAGATATATGACGCGTAAGCAATTGCATCTTTCAAAATTAGAAGAAAACTCGAGCAATTTAATTAAAACAAATGAAATAAGTTTTAAGAATAATTACACCGGCCTTTTGAAATTAATAATTATTGAACAAAAGATATGTTCTACAGGTTAACAATATTACACCATAATAAAACATGGATTGAAACCAAAATATTAATTACCGTCGCGTAAAATCTATTGTGCAAAAACGAATGAAATTAACACTAGAAGGAAATTTGAAACGCACTTTTAAAACACTTCACTAATCTTCAATATTGTACACTCACCACGGATAGCAGGTTATATCCGAGAAAGACTCCAACAGAATGGCCGAGAAAAAGTTTTTCTCTCATGTAGAAGGGACCGATAGTCACTTCCGGTAATTTGTGTGGCTATACCAATATCCCACTTTCCCAAAAAAAAAATTAATATTTTTTTAACTATTTTAAATAAAACACATTTTAGGTACAAGTATATATTCAACATTTTAGTAATTGTTAATTAAGACTATATTTTGTAATTTACGCGCTAAAGAATCAGTAAATGTAAAGAAATGTGGTTTTTACTTGTCAGAATGTCAAATTGCTTGTGGTTGTATGAATATATTATATTATTTCATAAAAAACGATTTTAGTAGCCATTCATGGGTCAGTCCATTCTAGGAAATAAATTAATAAACACGTTTACAAGCATACGTTGCTGCTTTTGCACCTTATATTATTTATATATTGTGAGTATTCATTTTTAAAATACAATGTTTTTAGGTGCAATTATAATGTATCCGAATGCTATGGACAATGACAATGTAACGGATGCGTTAGGAATTTAAGAAGTGTATATCTACCATCCACTTTATAAATATATATATATATATATATATATATATATATATATATATATATATATATATATATATATATATATATATATATATATATATATATATATATATATATATATATATGTATGTATATATATATATATATATATATATATATATATATATATTCAGTACCTGGATGACCGAGCTTTGATTGATATTTTTTTTTGGCAAAAAAAACTACGTTTTCTTAAAATGAAACCTAGCTAGATTGATTTACCGTCCCTGAAACCCCTTGCAAAAGATTATATAATTGTCATTACCCCTGCATGCAAAAGTTCATGAAAATCTTTGGAGCCGTTTCCAAACTTCTGATAATATATATAAAAAGCATTGGTAGTTCAAAGGTTTTAGATAATTTTTAAAAACTATTTAAAAATAAATAAAATAAAAAATTTCAATTAAAAGTTATTATTATAATACTTTTAATTGAAATTTTTGAAACTTTAAAATAAGTGTATATAATACTAGTGTATCAATAGATACTTTTTAAAATTTTATATAATGCATTTATTTTTTTAACCAATCGTCATCTGTGAAAATTCCTAAAATTACTTCAGTCGTGTGTGATGTAACATGTACTCATTTTTTTATAATAAGAAATAATTTTAAATTAATTTCATGACAGAAGGGACCACTTTTGGTGTTGTATTATTACTAGCACTAAATTATTAGTAAGCATGAGGTCAAACATTTTAAGTCGTCAATTAAAAAAGGGATATTATTGTGAGTTTTTATTAAATTACGAATACCAATAAAACACTAAAATAAAATTCAGCTTAAATGTGTAAATATTTTGATTTTTAAAAGTGTGATTTTTATAAAAAATATAAATTTATAAGAGGTCATTAATTAGCGCTGAACACATATTACTCGTTTTCCGCGAAAATCGAAGTTAGCAATTTTGAGTTTAAGCACCGGTAAACTTAGAACTGCTACAAGGATTTTTATTAGGAAGAAAAAACTAAATGACATTTTATAATTATATAGACATGAATTTAGGACCTCATTATTTGGGTCAAGCATAATAGCCCCTAGATCAACAATCCAAATTTATAACTATTAACTTATTATTGTATTTATAATATTTGTAATTCTAATTTTAAATCACATTGTAGCTAGTAATGTATAAAGGCAGAATATTTAGACATATAGCTGGATTTATATATTTTTAATTTTCCAGGAAGTAGGTACAACTTAGTTAATCTATAAAAGCTTATTACCATGTTATTGCCATGTTGTTTATTTAAACTTTTCTTATACCAACTAGAAATAACTAAAAATTTTGAAATTGAGATAATGATCATAAGTGCACTCTTATTTATTGAGATATATGATGTAATAAGATGTAAGAGATGATATGAATGATGTAATAAGACGTTCATTTATAAGAAACTTATAATTCAACAATACTTGGAGATTGACATGACCTACACATATCAAGCTATGTTGCAAATGTTATTGAAATTCCTCACCAACAGACGATTGCTCAATTGATTGATTAAATTCACTGACGTCTAATATTAACCACTGGATGTGCTTTCCCATACAAGTGACGGCAAAATTTATGTGTTCATTTGAAACGCTACTCACGAGTGTCTTGAGAACAGGAAAGGGTTCCTGTTTCGCAAGAGTCAATTTTCTTTACTATATAAAGTATTACAATATATTATAGATTTTTCAATATAATATACCATTAGATAGCAAACAAAAAGATAGAAAGAGGAATCATCGCTTATTGACACCAAAGATGTTAATGGTGCGTTGCTATTTATGTGGCGGGATGGCAATACTACCTGCATATGTCTATCGGCTACCTTACTCTTCAAACCGGAACACGCCAATGGCAAGTATTGACGTTATTGCGGTAGGAATAGGTAAGGCCACAGAACACTTATACTCTCTAGGAGAGGGTAAGGCGGTGGTACCAAATACACGGGTGAGACGTAGCGAAACTCTTTCACATAGTAGTCACCTTAGTAGGGAGACATGATAGCCAATCGGTCGCCTTTTGTAACCTGCCTGGCACTTGGCAGAACGGCGGTTGGTCTATTGTTTAAAAGAGCCCAGATAAACTCGGGGAAATCTTCCTCTCGAATCACTCTATTTCTTATTAATACTATTTATTTTGTATATATGCACAAATTAACACAATCATTTAAGCATTCCCATGACACTGTAAATATTAAACCCAGCTGTAAATATTAAACCATCGATAAACTTATCGAAATTGCCGACAATTGGGCATCGTTGATTTTAGTTTCATGGACACTCGCATCTGTCTACAGCGCCAAAATGGCGATATTCAAATAGGCACAAAAATTATTTGACTGCAGCCAGTCCAGTGGTTAATATTAGATGTCAATGGTAAAATTACATTTTTTATTGAAGTTTATAATAGTTAAATTTTGAAAAAGTTGATTTTATTTAAACATACCCTACGATACAATACAATTCAAATACTTTAAAGCATAGACAAGGGTGAGAAAAAGATTTTATAAAAAAAATCTGTTTTACAAACTAAAAATATAGTTTTATTTATGTACTTACTAAGATTTAGCGTTTCAATAATCATTGATGTTTTAATAATATTTTTCATCTGCATTGTGTTTAATGTACTTAAAATAAAATTGTATTCCATTTTTAATTAATGGTTTTACACCGCGCAACATTTTTCAATATTTATGATTGTGGCCATAAGCGAATTCATTCACATATAATACGTCCGGTCAAAGTCCCCGAAATTTTTTTTAACAAATTTCAGTGGCAACATTAAGAGACGTCATATCCTATATTTCGTTCAGAAAGTGATCGTTCTCATTTACAACAGATTATTAAGAAAATTTATTGATTTTTTTAAATACCAAACATTTATATATTTTAAATTTGTTCTCTCTTATTCGCATTTTACAAAACAATATTGTATTTAATTGTTTTTAGTATATTTAAATTATAACATGTTTGATTTATAAAAATAATAATATAGTAAATTTATTTCGTATCATTCGAATAAACAAAAATTTACATACAGAGTATAACACAGAACAATATTATTTTTGTGGAGTTTAATAATTAAATAAAATCATAAAATATTGTAGGTATGTACCGCTGTTTAAAAATAATTTCGGGCCTTAGTAAATTTTAGTTTTTGAAATTGTAAGATGCAATAAATGTTACCTACCTATGTTGTAATCAGCCTTAGAAAGGTCATTCACACTAAACAGAGGAATAAATAAATACTAGGTACCTACATAATTAAGGTCACAGACTGCTAATAGATGCTAGTTAAAGTTCCCTTCGCATAATATAAAAGATGCTCATAACCATTTTTTGATATATTGTTTCGTAGATGAATGACTTTTTAAAAAAGCCTTAGAAAATCTTTCTTTTAGGTGGCCCATAGACCTACAATAATATTGCGCAATACTTTTATTGTGAAATAATATTGAATACCCCCTTGCTTCCAAACGTTCAATAAATTCACTCAACAAAAGTGACAAACCAGTCTGATCAATATTTTCATGCAAACATGTCTGACGACGAAGTTTTGGCGGCAACCATGCTGGTGATTTTGTTATATATATATCTTTATACAATTATTCTATACACTCAAGTAATAACTCCCATTCTTCATCTTTTATTGATTGGTTTTGTTTCGATCAACACTTATATTAATTAGTTAATTGGTCTGAATGTCGATTTTCGGTCGAATGTTAAGTTTCGGTTGAAAATCGAATGTCGAATTTTGGCCGAATGTTGAAATTCGGCGGAATGAAGTTTTTAGGTCACATGTTCAATTTCGGCCGAGTCTCGAATTTTGGTCAGTGGTTGAAATTTCGGCCCATTCTAGTAATAAACTGTAAAATTAAAAAGATAAATAAAATTACTGTGGAATGACGAAAATTATTTGCTCACCATTTTGCTTAAATTTACGACACGACTATACATTAAACACCGCGACTGACCGACCGCGACCGCTCCAAGCTCAAATGAAAATAATTGTGCAATATTAAACCTACACAGTGCAAGAAAAAAATATTGCACAATAGAAATTAAACTCCCTCAAACTTTCAAATTGTAGGTCTATGGGAAAATTCAGATCAATTTTTTTTATTATTAATTAGATCTAAGCAAGGAACTTATATATGATAACTGGAATTGTTACGAAGCAATATTTGAAAAATAAAAATGTACTTTATTTCGTTACTAATAAAGTTGACATTTGTTTCTTACTTAACAGAGGGGAAAAGCGTTCTGAGCAAGACAACGACTTGAGTGGATGTTGTCCCTTTCTTACAATTGCCAGTGTTAAAATAAAACTGCTGGTGGTAGATTTTTATATATTCGGTAATCGATAAATCCCTTTTATTCATACACGTCGATAAATACATTAAGATAAAATGTACTGTAATTAACACAGTGAGTTCTAAAATGTGCTTATTTTAATTATTATGTAATTACTTATGCAATGCAAAAACTGTTTCTCAAATTGGTAGAATTACTTAGTAGTAATTTGCAAACTACGCATGGCCGCACTCATATATGGCGATTGGCGCTTTATTTAGTAGAAAGAGACACACTCCACTCATGTCGTGGTACTCTTCGGAACGATTTTGAAGCGCGTGTAAGCATTCCGGGTAGAATGTAACTTCCTTGGATCTAAGTTATACCATAGATTAAATGCCAAATGGTACAGAAATCATAGACGTAGTTAATAGGTATATTTTCTAAGTATGACAGATATTGAGACATATTTTTAGTTCTCTGTGATTGTGACAGTTTTATCGACATTTGACAATTATTATTTTATATTTATTATTTAGGTATATTAATTATTATGAAGAAGTGGGGTATGGTTCTTTGGATCAAGGATTGAATTTACAAGTTTTTATTTTTGTTATTCACGTATTTAATATAGAGCCTTTTCTACAATTTTGAATATTTTAGAATTAACTTGCAGTTAAATTTTACCCCATTAGATTGATCCAAGAGTGACTAAGTTAAAGAATGCCAAGATAACATGAAGTTTATTTTTTAACTAAAATTAGTAGTTTTAGGTAATTTTCAGCATGTTTAAAAGTCGAGGGGACAGTAATATAGTTTATAAATGTACAGTAAGGTTACTAGAAGATACTGAGATTTTGGAATGTGAATTTCATGTAAGTGAATTGTTATTTTCAGTTATATATGTATTCGCTATTATTTTTCTAATATACCTATTCGCAACAAATAACTTTTATTAATTCCTAACTCTGTATTGTTTTTTTCATAGCCCAGCTACAAGGGCAAATTTCTACTAGAACATGTGTGTCAGCAGTTAAATCTCACTGAAACAGATTATTTTGGGCTTCGATATGTTGATGCTGGTGGCCAAAGGGTAATATTTCATATTATATAAACAATTATCTTAAATGCAATCTTTTTGTAATTATTTTATTAAATATTATGTTTCAGCATTGGCTGCATATAGCAAAACTTATACTGAAACAAGTAAAAGGTATGTTTCCTTTATCATTTAGTATCAACAAATGATTCTATGTTCAGTTATTTATTACAGAATCTCTAGCAAGTCATTTCAAGTAATTAAGTATGTACAATTTACTCTGCGCTCCAACTGAGAATAGGATGGAGCTTGTTGTCAACTTCATATCATAAGTATAAAATTTATAATGTCTATATAAAAAATATTTGTTCAAAAAATTGGGCTGATTTATTGAAGAACAAATAACATTCAAATAATGCTATAATAATAATATTAGTGTTCCATATCATACAACATGACGTACCAACATAAGTGTACCTATTTAAATAATGTCATTATAAACATAATTTGAAACACGTAATTAATTTTAGATTTATGTAAAATTATGTGCAACAAATATATTAATAATATACTAGAATGGGCAAATGGGATCCTGAATAGAAAATATACCAATTAGCACGTACATTATTTTTTTTCATGAACTTTTTACTCACCATACTCATCACTAATGAAGTTTTTGCAAAATGCGGAGCAATGTGGCGCTCTTACAGTCCTATTCTCAGTTGGAATGCATAGTAGGTTAAGTATACCATACATGAAATAATCTTCAAATATATATTTCTATGTATAATGCTTGTAATAATCAATTTTGTATTTATTAATTGTAATTGGAATAATTTTCGTATTCTGTAACAAATGTTTTGGATATGTTAGATGCTAAGAATAGAGTTTTTATGGTGTGGTGATTCAAATGTCTTTGTTGGGACTACTAGGCCAGGTTCTGATACCCTACTTGGTCTGTATAGTAACAGTAGAGTGAACAATGCTGGTAAGCACATTGTGGATGTGAAGATAGATATGGATTTGGACCTAATAATTTATTTATATTTTTGCATGTCACTTCTGACGATACGTGATTGGAAACAATGTTAAAAATGTAACATCTTATGTACCCACATTCTTACAAATAAATGAATTTATTATTATTATTATTGGAGAGAGCAAGGCAAATCTGCAGGGCTTATATTTTTGGTGCATAAGGGATCTGGCTTGATATTATTTATTGTTACTACTGATCGCCTGTAGCAAAAATGCAACCATAAACAATAAAATCTCTTAAGTTTGACAACTGACTTTTGCTGTGAAGAAAATCTATATTATTAATATTATAAATGCAAATGTTTGGATGAACGGATGGATGTTTGTTACTCAATCACGCAAAAACTACAGAATGGATTTGCATGAAATTTAGCACACAGGTATATGATGATTTTCACATTGAAAAAAACTCATTCCAAAAATACTTTTAAGAGAAATTATAATTAATATATGGTGAGTAATAAAAACCTTATCAAAGGCTACTTACCAGGGTTGTTGTGATTTGATCTGTTTGATTTAAATTGTGATTCTAAATCTAACACTGTTAAATATACCATATGTCATTGTGCTCTCAATGTTATTATTATATTTCAAAAAAAAAAACTAATTTTCCAGCTCCTTGTGCTCCCAGTCAGTTCGTAACTGGTGTGCAAAATTCCAAATATGGAAGATACTCAACAGACGGTTACAGAGGCTTCCACCCAAAGCTTCAATAATTAAACAAAAGAATTAATCAAATTACTATTTTTAATCAAACTGAAGTGTGATAGCAAATCATGTTTTTAACGACTTTTGTGGCCATGCTTACAAGTTACAAGGCCCTGCATTCTTCACTAAAAGCAATGTGAGCTTACAGATATGTCAATATATGTATGTACATCATATGACTTAAAAAGTAATTTTCTGATACTAGGTTTTGTGTGCGCCGACAGCACTATAGCCGTTTATGGCGTAAATCAGATCTGTTCTTATAGGTTTCGAGAAAAGCGAAAAATCGTGATTTTTATGATTTATTAAAAAATCGTGTATTTTTGGATTAATTGAAAAAAATTTAATTTTTTGCTACCCATCACTAGCCTAATATATGATTTTATAAATGTTTAATTATTTTTTGGATATCAATAAATACATTTTTTAAATATTTGCTTAACTTAAAAGCGAATTAGGGGCCATCCATAAATTACGTCATACGAAATTCATGATTTTTTGACCCCTCCCCCGTCCTTGTCACAGCTGGTCATATTTGTGAGAACCCCTCCTAGTGTGATGTCACATATTTTACAATTTTACATTGCAATAATGATCTAATTCGATTATTTTTTATTTACCTGTATAGGTAAATTTTTAAATTTAGTGTTGTAATACTTAGATATGAAATATATTTAAAAAAATGTGATGTCACAAAATTTGGGACCCCTCCCTACCCCTTGTCACACAATGTCACACTTTTTCGACCCCCTCCCTCCACCTTGACAAGTGACGTATTTTATGGATGGCCCCTTATAAGTAATTCACTTTTATGTTAAGTTATATTTTGCTACAATACCCACTATATTATGCATCTTTTGGGTCAGACAAGGTTTTTGGTACTAGCTGTTTAACTACAGGTAAAATAATGATTGTTTAAACCATTTTGGATTTTTGAATTAAGTACCTATGTGAAATCTGTACGAATATCATTTATTTAAATAATGTATTAAAAATAAATATTTGAATAGGAAATATTTCATTTTTGAGCCAGATAATCAAGTTCACAATATTTTTATTTGGTCTCCAAGAATGAGCTGCTTATTGTAGATAAACAATAAAAGTTGTTTATAATTTATTTCAGATGCATCGCCAATATTGTTTAGCTTTAGAGTTAAGTTCTACCCACCAAATCCTTTGCTGTTGAAGGAGGATGTAACAAGATTTCAAATATATTTACAACTCAAAAGGGATCTATTACACGGCAGGCTTTATTGTACATCTAATGAGGCTGCGATGCTTGGTGCTCTCATTATTCAAAGTAAGTAAAAATATAAAAATTTACACGGATGCAATTTACATTATGTGTTGTTGAAGAAAATAAGCTCCCACAACATTGATATAAAAAATCCAAGATGCACAATCCCGAACACAACTGACACTCAAAACTGTCCCTAATTTCACACAAGTAGTTATAGATATGGCAAAAATATATGTTATGGCATATTCAACCTTAAGCGCAAGATTTATAATTGTTTTTACAAAGCAATGTACAAAAAGTAATAAAACTGACAGTATCGCGTTCGACGCGATTCTATTTGAAATGAGCGCACAATTTTAAATTGTGCGCTCATTTTTAGGGGACGTTTTTGAGACACTGATTGTGTATCTTGGGTTTTTTATTTCAATGTCCCACAAGTTACAGCAGAATTGTCAAGCTAAATGGTGTTTAAGATTATCAAAAAAAAATACTCACCAATATCTGACTTTATCAGTGGTTTTGCAAAAATTTTTGGTGGTTAGCATGAATGATTTTTTTATTTTGTGACACAATTTAAAATTTTGCAAAACTGCAAAAACTGATTTCCCATCTCCTGCATCTTTTATTTGGAATGGGATAAGATTTGAGTATGATGATCTATTTAGGCGTCGTATATTAGGTGTATGTTTGTTCATGAATTTCTCAGGAACCATATCACCATATTGAGAAAAAGCCCTATTAACATACTTTTTTTTAAATTTAAATTAGGTATATTTCAACTTATGGAACAGTCCAAGTTTCATCAAAATCAATAAGAAAAAAAGATAAGGGTATATTTGACAGTTATTTGAAATCAGTTTTTTTACATTACTTTTCTATGTATTCAATTTCCACATAAAATACATGTCACCAACCTCAACCTAATCGATTGACTATTGGTCTACTATACTAGGTAGGCACCTATGAGACAACTAGATAATATTTTTATCCAATCCGATCTAGTAGTAAATATAAAAAATATTGTCTCATCAAAAAGTGAGTATAAAGGTTTATTTGTATAAAACATTTGTGTCTGACTCAAAGTAGATAGAAGAATTAAGGTAAATATTAAACATTCATATCTGGGTATAAAAATACTCAAATATTTATATCATACTAGCTGAAATGTGCAGCCTGTTGCATTATAAAAGTTTTTAGCGAATCCCACTATCATCTAATTTTTTCGGGATGGTAAATAGGTATGTACTATTCAAGGTCATCATCTACCTGTCTGCCAAATTTCGTTCAATTTTGGTTGAGTAGTTGCGTGATTGAGTATTCTATAATTTGTATATGGGTCATTCCATGTCAAATCGACCAATAGTTGGAATCGACCCGTTTCGATTTGGATGAATTTTGGTCAGAAGTTTTCTTTTATCATAAAACGAAGTTCTGCCAAAGGAAAAAAAATAAAAAAGTTTTTTCGAAAGATATACAAATTCAAAATTTCGCGATTTTTCCAGTTTTTCAATTTTGTTTTTGCAATATCTCGAATAGATACAGGAATGGGCTTTCGTTTGTTTAAAAGGGGACACTTGGGGCTGTAGAAAAAAAAATATTTTGGAAAAAAATTTTGAAAAATGCCAAATTTGTAAAATTTTGAATATTTGAAAATCGTCAAAAATGAAGACCGCCATTAGTTTTGCCTCAATTTTTTTTGTATGATACCTTGTAATGATCTTAAAAGATCCTGAAATTTTTAGATAGGGTTTTTTTTTATATCAAAAATATGATTTTTTGAATTTAAATTTGAATTGTTATTAAAGTAAATTTGAATGTAAAATTGAATTTTTGATTTGTAAATACTCAAAATTACAATATTATGTATCTGCATAACTTTAACTTGTATAGAAGTTGCAAAAAACAAAATTTTTTTTTTCTGAAATTAGAATTTTTTTTTGAAATTCAAAAATTCATATTTTTTAAATAAAAAAAAACCCTATCCAAAAATTTCAGGATCTTTTAAGATCATTACAAGGTATCATACAAAAAAAATTGAGCCAAAATTTTCATGGCGGTCTTCATTTTTGACGATTTTCAAAAATTCAAAATTTTACAAATTTAGCATTTTTCAAAATTTTTTTCCAAAATATTTTTTTATCAATAGCCCCAAGTGTCCCCTTTTAAACAAACGAAAGCCCATTCCTGTATCTATAATAGCATTCAAGATATTGCAAAAACAAAATTGAAAAACTGGAAAAATTGCGAAATTTTGAATTTGCATATCTTTCGAAAAAAAAAATTTTATTTTTTTTCCTTTGGCAGAACTTCGTTTTATGATAAAAGAAAACTTCTGACCAAAATTCATCCAAATCGAAAGGGGTCGATTCCAACTATTGGTCGATTTGACATGGAATGACCCATATATCATCACTAGCTGTGGCCGCGACTTCGTCCGTGTAGAAAAAGGTTTAAAAGATAGAAAGTACAAATGATGACGAGAGTGGCTGATATGCTGACCGATGCATCTGGGGCAGACGTGTAACTGGAAGGTCACGCTGACGGGGCGGACGTGGGGTTTCAAGGCCACACTGAACTGACCATCTAGAACGAATGTGTGATTGTGAGGTCATGCTGCAGGAACGGGCGTGCTGTTGTACTGAACTGATCAGCTAGGCGTACGTGCTATTGGAAGGTCACGCTGACCTGAACAAAACACTTCTTACTAGGTGTTTTAATTTTCTATTTTAAGCTCTTATTTGTAGAGCCAGTGCAGAAATCGGACGATTCTTTTGATCATTATCAATTTTCCTTCAATCTTGCTAGCTTGAACTTGACTTGCTGAAAAATCGGCCACTTTTACGGTCTACAACGAGTGGTGTTTTGTTATGAATATATTTTACTTAGTTTTGTTTTATAATAATTTCGTTTATTTTATTAAATTAATGAAAATTATGGGTTATGGAATTGTTGGCGGTTTGAACCTGTTATTATCAAATTTCTATAAACTTGGTCAAATCCTTTTATACGAACAATAATTTCTGAGTCCATCTCGCTTGTCTAATAATAAGAAGATGAAAAAGTTAGCTGGTAAGTTTATGTATATGGTGGTATTACCATTCCACCACACGAATGGCAACCACAATCAACATCTCTGGCGATTATTGTCTGTTTCCATCAGGAAAGTCGCCTGCTTATTTGTTTTTCTAAAGTATGAGTAAAATCTGAAGAAATTTATTACATTTTAAAAATAATCTAGAATTTGACACATGTTTCTTATCTTCAAGACACACCCACACACACCCACACACACACACACACACACACACACACACACACGCACACGCACACGCACACGCGCGCACGCGCGCACGGACGCACGGACGCACGCACGCACGCACCCACGCGCGCACGCGCGCACCCGCGCACGCGCGCACACGCGCACGCGCGCACACGCGCACGCGCGCACACGCGCACACGCGCACACGAGCGCACGCGCACACGCGCACACGGACACACGCACACACACACACACACATGGGCGTACTGAAGGAGGGCAAGGAGGGGCAGCTGCCCCTCTTCCCCTGGATTTTTTTTACCTTCCTTTAATTATCTACAGTTGTCGATAAAAATATAGTCTTAAAATGTTGCGGTTTTATTGGCATCAATTGCCTGGCTACGATTTGTTGACCTCTTTGGAGAGATGGAAGGATTTGCTTTTGCAATACTGATGAAGTTGTCAAGTCATATAATTACCGAAAACACATCATGAAGGATGGCACGGTTATATGTAGGGCATGTTACCATCCTGGTGAGTCCATCAGGCATATTATTTCCGGTTGTTCTCATCTTACCAATAGAGTATTTGCACAGACACAATCAATTAGCCAGAATTATTCATCAAAGTTATGCTCTTTGATATGGTCTTATGAGTTTTGAAATGCCATATTATAAGTACGCACTAGAGTCAGTTCTCGAATATAGCCGTGCTAAGTTCTACTGGAATCAATCTGTCATCACGGATAGGATAAGCCAAAAAGCCTGATTCCATATTGGTAGATCGAATGGAGCGCCGATCATTTATGGTTGATATCACAGTCCTGCATGACGATAACCTCGTAATAGCAGAAAAAGAAAAACTATCTAAATATGGTATGGACTCAATAATCCCGATGGATTGTACCGATAATCGTTTCTGTAAACGGTCTTGTAGCGAAGTCTCGATCAACATCTAAGGAGGCTCTCCCTAAAATTCCGGATAAGGGCCAGATACAGAAGACGGCAGTGTTAGGAACCGCACGTATTGCGAGGTTCTTTCTCAGTCGACCTGACCACCGACGGCTTAGGAGCAAGCTTTTCTTATTCAATTGCATTTATAATTATAAATGTAACAAAATAAGAAAAAATAAATAAATAAAGATATTAATAAAAATATCGGTGGACAAATTACATGCATTGCTCACCTTAATACTCTTGTTATTTATTAAAATATTAATCCTATCAACTAAGGTTATTTAAAGTTATCTTTTAAAGTAAATTGAGCATATTAACTAAATATAGATTGAAATAACATTATGATTTCAATTTTTTACAGTTGAATTAGGCGACTATGACCCGAGCATACACGTTGGGAATTACGTCACAGAGATGCGATTATTATTAAGACAAACTGATGCTATAGAAGCGAGGATACAAGTAAGTTATGTTATATAAAACTAGTTATATAAGACTAGCTCTGCCTCTGCACAAGTGCTATTTATAAGTAGTTTTAATTTTAGCGGTAATTACATTCTCCAAGTATTCAATGGATTTTTAAAAATATATCTTAATAGATATATTAGTATACTTAAACTTTGCCCTGACAATAACGAACATAATAAGGAGGTCAGCATTATTTGTAGAGCCCATTGAAATACGGGATATATGATATAAAGTCCAGATAAGGCTTTAAGAATGTCACTATTTAAAGTTTATTAAATTTTAGAAATTAAGATTGCGTCATTTGAACAATCACATGAGAATGAGCTGGTTGGTAATGACAAAATTTTGTCGCAACTATCTGGGTAAATCTTACAATAATACTAAGAACACATTTTATTGGCAATTTTTGTTAATTAACTGCAATTACTTATATATAAAAAAGGTCGATTTTGTTTGAAAGTTGATTTAATAGATATTGTTTTTAGCTTTTTAACTATTTTGCTACTTTCTGGTCAGCTGTTTAGGGAACATCTGCACCTTGCCATTTGATGAAAGGCATATGAGAAACTTCCAAAAGTCCCCTCGATTTGAAATTATTGCAACTGCAGCACCTGAAATATGCAGGATTACCAACCTTTTCAAAAATTTACACCAGATGTATCGCGTTTTGACTAATTGAAATTATCCTAATTAAATGAGAATTGAATCTGGTCCGGCATTTCTTTGCCATTTAAATACAAGTATGTATGTTCCCATGAGAATTTTTTCACCGGCGAACTTCAGGGCGTTTAGGGAGTTTGGGTGAAAGTGGCATAAAAGAAGAGGAGCCAGGAGACAGTAGAGGAGCCATAACCTTGGGACTCTGCGAACGAGTAACGTCTGTGTGCAGTCCGCCCCGTCAGGGGAGAGTGACTTTGGGGGCAAAGGTTGAGAGGTTAACGACTTTTAGAGAGAGAAGAATTGAATGACGAAGAGAGCCTAAGAGCAGACGTCGTGCAATCTCCTTAAAATTCTTCCTGTTAAACCATGAAATGGTAGGCAGGGTCATGGGAGATAGTGGGTTTCCCCTAGTGTTCTTATGTACGAAAAAAAAGAAAAACAATTTTTAGCCATTATTGAGTCAGGATGAGGTTTGGTCAGCAATGATCATATTGCTTTTAGTATATAAATGACTGATGGCTGCTACTAGCCAGTACATTTAAAATAAATTAAATTATAAATTTTTGTCTTGTTAGAAACATAGCAACCCATCTTTATAATTTATTTTGTTAGGAGTTACACAGAGAACCTGTGGAAGGAAGCCCAGGCGGCACTAGTGGCGTTAAGGGCATGACCACGCAAGAAGCTGAACGGACATTTTTGAAGATAGCCTGCCAACTGGATACGTACGGAGTAGACCCCCATCCAGTTAAGGTATTACCTTTTTGATTAAAATAATGAACAGTGAACTTATTGCAAGGAAATCAAAACGTAGTTAGTAGTTTATCCCGTGTTGGTCTTTACCCCCTTTAGAGATTAAATCATAGGGCCAGGCAGTTCGAAAAGGCGAACAGTTTATATGTGACACTTATCATTGTAACTAATATGTGGTAGAGTTCTGCATTGTCTCACTCAGGTTTGTTACCACCGCCTTGCCGCAACAGCTTCAGTGCTTGTCATTGTCGTATTCCAGTTTGGAGGGTAAGGTAGCCGGTAAATTTTTACATTTGTTATTTCCCCGTGTTGGTCCCGGGCTCCTTTGAAGAATAGACCAACTGCCGTTCTGCCAGACAGGTCGTAAAAGGTGACCGATTGGCTATACGAGTCACTACCATCGTAGCTACTAGGTAGTAGAGTTCTGCATTGTCTCGGCCGGATCTGGTATCATCGCCTTAACTATTCCTGCCGCAATAGCGTCTGTGCTTGTCACAGTTGTGTTCCGGTTTGGAGGGTAAGGTAGCCGGTAAACTTATGCACGTGGCATTAGACCTCGCCACAAGATAGCAACGCACCATTAACAACTTTGGTGTCTATAGGCGATGGTTGACTTTCCATCAGGAGACCCATCTGCTTGTTTGCTATCTTATATACAAAAAAACATCCTGTCACTCAGATAACAATGTAACACATATAGCAATGCACTTTTTAATGTCTTTGGTGTCTGTAGGCAATGGTTTCCCATTCCATCACGAAGGACATCTGCTTGTATTATATCTAATGTATTGTATTGGAAGGCATAGTTCATTATGAGCAGTTAAAGTCAGATAATACAATTAATTCTAGTCTGTATTGATTAGATTTAAGCAAGAAATAGTGAAAAACGACCGGAAATGATTAACAGAAAGGGTGTGGTTTTTCATTATGATAACGTCAGACCACGTTCATACATCTTTAGCCACTCAGCAAATATTGAGAGGGCTTGATTAGGAAGTGTTAAGGAATACCCAGCATAAAGCCCTGTCTTTGCATTCTCGCATTTTCACCTGTTTTGATCTCTTTAGATTTAGAATTAATTAGGTAGTGTTAAGAGAAGACTGTCAAAACTACTTGTCACAGTTTATGATCAGAAGTACCAAAATTTCTACAGGAACAAAGCATTTTTGTTAACGCGAAGATTTTTTTCACTGAATTATGCCGCCAATGTAAGTTTGATGTCCTGGGCATTAGCTCCAAGTGCCCCTAGTGTGAATCTAGAGCTGGATAAAATAAATGCTTCTCTCTTTTTTTAAATTTTAAAGTATTTTTAACAGACTTAAAAAAAGTTATCAGTTTGACTTGTATGTATGTAATATTGTTGGAATTGGATTTTTTTTTTCAGAAATCAGAAGTACTTTATTCAATAAAACTTATTTCAAGTTATTTTGACACGTCGACATATTTTTTAAAACTACTATCGGAGTGAAAACGCGGCCACACACAGAAGATCCGGCGGAATAAACTCAGTGGGCTTGTCTTTTTTCATATGATCTATTTTTTTTTTATTATCGTCAATTACAGAGATTGGCATGAGGAGCTATTAATCCCAGGGTTTTTTGTCAAAATTTTGAGTATGATGATGTGATTGCGCTTCCTAGCATGTGTGCTAAATTCATAATTGTATTTTGTTTGTCAATGAATTTGTCGCAAACTAAAAGACATAATATGTATATGATGTTTTTTGATTTAAATTAAGTATATTCCATCTTATGAAACAGCCCAAATTTTATTAAAATTGATTTAGTAGGTTTTATGATATAGTTGATAGATAAATAAATAAATAATAAATAAATATTTACGGGACAAATTACACTTATTGATCTAACCCCAAAGTAAGCAAATTATTTGCTTGTGTTATGGGTCAACGATACTAGTACATAGAAATACATATATAAATACTTTTACATACATAATAAACACCCAAACCCGGAAATACAAACATTTATGCTCATCACGCAAATGCTTGTCCCCGTCGGAGATCGAACCCGAGCCCCGTTGATTGTGTAGTCAGGGTCACTAACCACTCAACCAACGGGGCGGTCGAAAAGATACTGAAGTCGGTTAAATTTTTAAAAATTACTGTTGTTGGTTCATTACAGGATCACAGAGGAAATCAGCTCTACCTAGGGATCAATCACTGTGGTATTCTTACGTTCCAAGGCGGCCGAAAGACGCATCACTTCAAATGGTCGGAAGTGCACAAAATCAATTTCGAAGGAAGAATGTTTATCGTGCACTTGAATTACCCTGAGGTAAGATTTATTAGTAGCTAAAGGCGGCAACTCTTTTTTTAGTTTAACAAACGAAGTCTTGTTCGTATTAATCAAGAGTTATACACTTTAACTAATATATGATTTTGAAACGAAACACCATGTTATAACTCCAAATGACGATTTTCGAATTTAATGTTTTGCTTGGGGTCTAAAACGTGCTCAAACTAAACCTTACAGCTCGAACACGACGGAAAGGTAAGGCGGTGGTACTTTACCTGGGCGAAACATTGTAAAAATTAACCTATACTATTTCCATTTCTTTATTTTCTCGATGACAGTTCTAATTTGATAGTTGTAGTGTTGTGACCAAATAAGTAATGATATCGATCGCATATATAACAAAAACATTCAAATATATTTTTTCGAGGTGGAAACACTTAATGGCTCAGTGCCATTTTGTGTTTGTTTTAATCTGTCACTCGCAACAATACGGTCGTGCTAGTCAATACTGACAGAAATCTGTTCGCTAAGTTTTTTCACATTATCCATACATTACGTTGTGTATTTTGTGTTTCTCCGTGTTGATTGCTGCCAAGCTGTCAAATTTCAAAATGCCGAAAGGATCTGTTCTAAAAAGGCAGACGAGAGAACTGGTGATCAAGTTTCGTAATTACTTTGAAGCAGAGTATCAAAATGGTGGCCCGCTTTTACCACTGTCGCAAGTGCGAGAGCGTGTTGCATTAGGAATTAGTGGACCAACTGTTTCAAAAATTACTGCCGAAGCTTACGGTACAAGCGGCATGCAGGAAACTAAGCTTCGTACGCCGATGAAAAAACGCCAATTACGTCGTGTGTCATCGGTTGACAACTTCAACGCTGATGCTATTCGCAGTCAAAAAATGACTATTACTTGCGCAAAGAAATTCCAACACTTAAAAAACTTGTTTCTTTACGTGAATGGGGTTTGTTTCATGGCCAAAAATCGTCATTAATTAGGCTTGGTTTTGAAATAAATTGGATTTTCTTATAAAAATCAGACAAACGTAAAATATTGTTGGAGCGTCACGATGTTGCTATGGCTCGATACGACTTTTTTAACGAAGCCAAAAAGAAATCAGGTTGGTCAAATGTTATTTTTACTGACGAGACTTGGTTAAATGCAAACCACACAGTATATTCTAAGAACTGGACTGACAACACCACCACTTCCACTAGTTCAGTGCCAATGGGAAAAGGTGAATGCCTTATCATATGCCATGCAGGGTCTATATGTGTATTCGTGTCAGATGCTTTACTGGCCTTTAAAACCAAGAAAACAGTGGCCTATCACGAAGAAATGAACGCGGAGATTAACGAAGAATGGTTTAAAGAAATAGAGCAGTCTCTGGAAGAACCGTCCATAATTATTATGGACAACGCTACATATCACTCCAGACAAATTGATAAAATGCCGACGCAGGCTAATAAAAAACAAGAGATAATAACATCGCCTCTGTGGTCTAGTGGTCCAGCGTTAGCGTCGACTACATGAGGTCCCGGGTTCGATTCCGGGTCGGGCACTTAAAAAAAAGTGTTTTTCAGTTTTCTCATAAACACAAAATAGCCCGGGATTGGAAAGTGCCCGGTTGGCGATAGGCTTGCCACCTATCACATTTGTGGGACCAAGTATCTTCGGCTAATCGTGGGTGCCATTGTTGTACCTCTGCCTACCCCTTCGGGGATACGGGCGTGAAGATACTTACTTACTTAGATAATTGACTGGCTCCAACGTCATGGCGAAAATTTGGTTAGTACTTTATTAAAAGTACAATTAGTGAATATTTTAAAATCGAATAAAAGCCTCTCTAAAAAATATGTTATCGATGAAATAGCTGTCGAAGAAGGTTCTTCGACTTCCGCCGCATCATTGCCAGTACAATGCTATAAAACTAATATGGACACAAATCAAAGGACACGCCGCTCAAAACAATACCCCTTTTTACGGCAAACAAGATGTTAAATTTATTAAAAAATGCTTGTGCCGCAGTAACCCCCGAAAACTGGGAAAAAGTTGTGAAAAGAAACCAAGACATAATGTTACGGATTGGGAAATTCATGTGGCATTCGATAATATACAAGGACAGGAACTAATAATAAATGTTGGGGAGAGCTCGTCGAGTGACAGTGACGATTCATCAGATTTTGATCAAAATAAATAAATAAAGATTACCTGTCGTTATAATTATTTCGTTTCATTGTCGAGTTCCTACTTATTTTACAACAGCTCCGAAAATTTTAAAGAATTAGGCATTATTAATCAAGAATTTATCGATTTATCGACTTCAAAAAGGACGAGGTTCTCAATTCGGCTGGTATATTTTTTTTATGTATGTACACTGATTTCGCCGACGTTTCTGAACCGGTAAATAATAGGTAGTATTTAAATTAACAATAATCTTTATTATTTTTTACCTATTAGTTTTTTAAGTCGGTATTTTTAACTTCCGTGTGCGACAGTTCTCTCGGGCGTAAAGAGCGTGTGCGCGGGTGTCCGAAAACGAAACTTAACTACGCGTATGCGCGCGGGCTCAACTCGCGGCACACCTCATACTGCATTTCAGTTGAGACCTGAAAATGTGTTACTGCGCATTCAAGGACATTGTTCAACTTACGTGCCGGGGATTATAACATCTTGTAATGAAATATAATATTATACTTATATATAATATAATATTATAGTTCATAAATTTGTACAAACGTATCCGGCAGTAGTTAAGTTTCTTACATTTTGTAAAAAAAAACGTGTCTGTTATCGTGTTACGTTTATCGATATAGCTCCTATAGTAATCATTATGTGTAGCACATCACTACCCGTCCATGAAGTACAATATTATTTGTGAGACATTTTATCGTAAACAACACAAAATTACATGGGCGTCGATCTGTCATAGAGAAAATAAAGAAATGGAAATAGTATAAAAATTGTAATGTCTGTAACATATTTAGCCTAATGGATCTACTTCTCTCTACACTAGCGGGACATATCAGGGTAGATTTTTGCGCTGTGGATTTCAGTTAATGCGATGCGGCCCGCTTGGCCTTGTCGCTAGTATGCTATGGCGAGCGGAATTGCGCGTGCGTTTTCTTCCGTGTCTTAATTTTTTAAATCACGTAATTATAGATGGACAATTAATAATTTTAATTCAAGGTTACAAAGAGCAATATGATTCGCAAAGATCCACGTTATAATTTGAGCAAAGAAGAATAACATTTATAATTCCGTTTTGCCCCGCTGCGGTCCGTCCTAATGTACTATTCAAGTGGTTTTTGTTGCGATGCGACCCGCCTCTGCCCTCTGCGGTCCCAGATGCTAGACACTTTAAAGTACCTGAGCGATTGAGTTACGTTCAATATATTTTTTCTCTATCTCGGATTCGGATCTCTAAGACCTAGTAAGTTGTTTTTTGTTAATTAATTGTCAAACTATTTCAGAAGAAGCATACGGTTGGCTTCAAATGTCCCAGTGGTGCTGCGTGTCGGCACGTTTGGTGCTGTGCTATTGAACAAATGTTATTTTTTACGTAAGTTTTTTTATACATACATATATACATACATATTTCATACCAAATCTCTTACGGGTAGGTAGAGTGAAATGAGTGCCATGTATCATGATCCAGACATACTTGCCTTGCTTTCTCCACATTCATAACTCTTCATGCAAACACGCCCGTTTCGGAGACTTGACATCTCCTTCGGACAGCACCCGACCAATTCGATCATATTACGCCAGTCTTGTCATGACAACATGTATAGTTTTATTAATCGTTCATTTTCCATTCTTTCAACATGTCCAAGCCAACCACCACAACATATATAAATATATTGACTCTAAACCAATGAGATGTCATAAAATCACTAGGTAAATGAATGATATTAAGAATACTAAGTTATGATTATGTTACTCCAATGTTCTAGGTTACCGTCATCTTCAGACGCGTGTGTATACTCAGGGGGAGGATTGTTTTCGTGGGGTACTAAATTCAAATACGTCGGGAGGACAGAGCGAGAAATCTTAGAGCGAGATGGACTGTTGACACCAAGTGATTCACAAGTGAGTAAAGATTGGCGAATGCTGTAATTAGTAATATTTTAGTGAGGCACATACACGTGAATGTGATTGTTTTCTTCTGTGAATGTAAATATTGCGAATGTAAATAAGTGGTACAAACAGGAACACGCAATTTATTATGTACTCAACGCACGTCACACTTCGTAATCAAAGTATCTCCAGGGGATAGAATAGCACTTCATTTAACGAAAGTTGAAGCTTTATCTAAAAAGTACTGCATGGATTTACTTCAAATTTTGCATGAATATTACTAACAGGTCGGGTCAACATATGGCTACATATTATCACGCTATCACCTACGGGGGAGGAGTTGTGCGGAGTAAACGAAGTCCGCGCGGATGAAGTCGCGGGCAACAGTATATTGGTACAAAATTATTGTACACAATACACAATATATTGGATACACGGCAGGGATTAGAACATCATGTCCGGAATAAAATCTTTCATATTAAATTCCAACCCCTATTTCAGTACCTATAGGGATTAATATTTAAAATAGTACCCTATGTTTCGAGTCTTCAACTATCTCCTTAACAAATTTCATTAAAATCGGTTCTTCGGTTTCGCTGTGAAAGCGTAACTGTCAGACAGAAAGACTTTGCGTTAATTATAGTAGTAAGATGGTGGTACCGGCCTCGATGTCGATGCAGGATCTTTAATCTTCGTTCGCCATTTATAAACGTGCTAGAAAGTTCCGATGGTGTATTTGCCACTAGAGACCCGGACTACACTGTACAATGTCATCACAGGTTAACAAAAACTACTGATGATTAGGGACATCAAACATCCATTTGTCGTGATTTAAGATTTTGTTTTTCATCAATATCAAGCATTTTTATTTTCCTATAACTTACTTATAAATGAATTGCTATGATAAATTTTTATACATACGAGTTTTTATAAATACGAAGACAATTCCAAAAACACAAAAATCATAAAAAATGGTCCAGTCGTATTTGATTCATAAATGGAGTAATTAACACGACTTTGTTGTATTTAGATTTCTATTACAGAAGTTACTTTACCAAAATAAATTTCACCGGTTAGGGGCCATCCATAAATTACGTCACACGCATTTCATGATTTTTACAATATCACATTGGAATAATGATCTCATCCGATTATTTGTTATCTATACAGGTGGCTTTTTAAATTTACTGCTGTAATACTCAGATATAAAATATTATATTTTGAAAAAAATGTGATGTCACAAAATTTGGGATCCCTCCCTACCCCTTGTTACACAATGTCACACTTCGTCGACCCCCTCCCTCCCCCTTAACATGTAACGTAATTTATAGATGGCCCCTTACCATAAATTAATATCTTTGCTAAATAAGTCCATTGTTTTATTTCTAGGAAGAAGGTTCCAGTACCGGGGGAAAGAGAAAAGCTTCCAGTGTTCCTGCGACTCCCTCTACACCGATGACCGGAGACTTTGGTAATCATAACTGTTCCTCATTTATACCAAAAACAAATAGTAACGTTAATATTAAAATTGTTTTCGTTAAACATACTGTTAGTGGTATTTAACTGTTATAAGACCCATTCTAAGACTGATTTTATTATAAATCTTATTTTTAGTGATAACTTCATATTATTCTGTAAAAGGTTTTATACCAGTGATTATTAATATTTTCAATAGGCGACATAGGCCATGTAGAATTTATTTATATGAATATCTATATATTATTACGAGAATTAAAAACTCTGTTACCCTTTTTATAATAATTATGTGAACAGAGGAGTTTGAAATTTGCCATATACTTAAAGTCTAACATGGTGAAGTACAGAAAGCTAACATTTTTATATAATATGTATTAGAAACATTTTAATTTAATAAAAATAGACATTACACACACTGGTGCATTTGACATACATCAAATATACACGTATACTATAATGTTTATGGCTAAAGTGTGTTGTCAAACTTAGAATAGATTTTATTTCGTAATCGATAGTCGGATTTCGACCAGATTACTAGTCTTTTTTAATCAACAAATTACTGAATAAGTATTAAATGTTAACGATTGTAACATAGTTGGGTTATAAATAAATAAATAAGTTTGAACGAAACACCGACTAGACTAGTCTGAACATTAAAATTAGTTAAGGTTAATATTAAATTAAATAAAAAATATATTATTAAAAATTAAAATGATTAAATTAAATAATTAAATTATTCAAAATTATTATTAAAATATAAAATAAAAAAATAAAAACAATAATTAAAATTAAATAAGTAGTCGCCTCTGTGGTCTAGTGGTCCAGCGTTGGCGTTGACTACAGAGGTCCTGGGTTCGATTCCCGGGTCGGGCACATAAGAAAAGTGTTTTTTTCAGTTTTCTGTGAAACACAAAGTTACCCGGGATTGGAAAGTGCCCGGTTGGCGATAGGCTTGCCACCTATCACATTTGTGGGACCAAGTATCTTCGGCTAATCGTGGGTGCACTTGTTGTACCTCTGCCTACCCCTTCGGGGACATGGGCGTGAAGATACTTTAAATAAATAATTAAAAAATTAATTAGTTAACTTAATTCAAATTCTAGTCTCTATTCATTCGTGCTAAGTACCTAATCTATTACCTCAGTAGAATAGTTGTTTTACAATGCGGGGTAATTACCTCCAGGTTCGGTAACAATGTTAATACATTGGATTGTTTCCATCGTCGGCACTTGGTGAAACTGCATTTTAAATTATGTATTACAAATAAAGTCACTTCTACTTCCAGTTCACGTATATTTTTAATTTTTTACTATTCATATCCAACCGGTTTCGCTTATTAAAGCATCATCAGGGATGTTTGGATGTGAATAGTAAAAAATTAAAAATATACGTGAACTGGAAGTACAAGTGAGTTTATTTGTAATACATAATTTAATGTTAATACTTTTTGTTCAATGTGTATATGTATATAATTATATCTGAAATTAAATTCCATCATCCAAAGAACGAAATTCGTCTCAGCGCCATTAGATCACTTCCTACACATAAGCTTACCATTTGAAAACTAAAAAGTCTGGGCAATTAATTGGATATTCTTAAAATTCTAGACATTTAAAAAAGTAATTTCTGAGGCTTATCTAAGTAAGAAGCACACTTTAATTACATAACATAAGATGGAATTTTTTAAGTCGAAGTCTTATTTATTATATTATGTTAACTTGAATCGAATCATTTTAAATTTTTGAATAAAAGACAAAAAATCCGGACAAAACCGGACGCATGGTATCACTATAACGTGTAGCAGGACTACAGATCTTATTTAATGTCATATATTTGCTCTCCAGGTTGTATTATCAGTCATTAAATTGCCAGAATATGCACTTACTCTCCTATCCCAACGATCCCGATACTATCGTCAATTCAAATAAAAACACAAACCACACAGTCAAAACAACACTACACCGTCTTCACCGGTCTCGACGATGAAGGCTTCTATACAGGGTAAAGAAAACCCTATCCGATCCGAAAGAGGTATATAAAAAAATAATAAAATAATTATTTTTATTAAAATAAGAAAAATATCGTAGTTTAAAGTGCCTTATTTAAGTACTAAAATTGAGCAACTTCCCTTTAAATTAAGCAAATATTTTGAAAATGTATGTATCAATATTCATAAAATAATGACACAAATAATGCCTTTGACGATCGGTCGGGGTTTTTTACACTGTATATCGCTTGGCCATCGTGGTGTAATGCCACGACTCCGCACACCATATTCAGTCCGAACGCAGCACTAAGCAGTGGTCCGGTCTCACAGGCGACAGCCCTACAACTAAAATATTTTTCTAGATTTTAAAGGTAAAATTAATAAATCGACTAGGGTGTTATTCTGTTCCATTAATTATATTAAATATTTCTAAGAAATTTCTTGAACTGAAGGTTTCTAGTCCCTTAAGGGCGTAAGGTAGGTGTATTGCTTAATGAGCGACACACAATATTTTGTTGGATTTAAGAATTTTTAAATGCCAGCAGGCTTTATTTTATTGCAATGGCTTTGGAACTATCAAATTGACTTCTTATGGCCTCAAAATTCTCAGCATATTTTTTTTAAAAGGCATATAATATGTAAATATTATGTTCCGTATGGATTTCCAAATGGTAAAAGCGATTTTGTTGAAAATTTCAGGCAATCTTTATAGATTATCCCGGCGGACGATCATTTGTTAATCTTTTTTTAACCTGCATTTTTTAAGGATTAAAAGTAGTCTTTAAGATAAGTTTGAATGTAATACCAAATGTTATCCAAATCTGTACTGTCCTTAAGGCAAGAGAGAACAATAAACTGACATTCACGGACGCATAAATATTTGCGAGTATGATATTAATAGGATATTAGAACTGTACCTGATTTACTGGTAAGGTTTTATTTTTGTTATTTAATTTCAGCTAATCGATAGTTATTTTTGCACAATCTTTTGTTATTAACTTATTTTCTTTTCTATTTTATATCTATTTCTTAACCGTCCCTATTCTTTTTTGTTAAACGTATTAAAATGTTTACTTATACTTGCTTTTTTAATGTATTTGGTGTAGGTACTTAAATCTTTTTTATTTATGTCTTGTTTAATTTATTTTTGAAAATAAATTAATATTTATTTTACTTACTGCAGTTTTTCTTTTAACCCTTAAAATTCAGTATGACTGTTTTAAGCTTTATTCTTCATGCTACTGCTTTTTTACTCTTTCATTAATAATTAAAAGGATTTTTATTTTCATTTTTAATATCTGTTTAAAAAATCCACTATTAAAAATAAACAAGTTCACCAAGACTACTACGTCTGCTGATGGAAAGGGTCGTGATTCACGTTTGCCAACTTAAACGATTGTCGTTTGCAATTTGTGATAACCGGGATTAACATACTTAAGAAATTTTTTTATATTACACACAGTAAAAACTGAATTTAGCAATCCCAGCACATTATTTTAATAATTTCATTGGGTCACATTTACTTCCATAATCCTAGCATTAAAATTCAGTGTTAGTGAGCACATTTTCCCCATTCAGGACCATTTTTACCATTGATGATATACACAGCTCTTATATTGCATCTTGTCTCTTAATCATAATATATTGTGCGCATGTAACACTTGCCTGACCTGGGGATCGGACCCAAGACGTCATCATTTGAATGGAATAGGTAACTCTTAGACCACAAGGCAGTAACAAATAAAATTTACTTAACAATTTTATTCATTTATGTTAAAACAAGTAGTTCAGTAATAAACATATTAAACACATTTTACAATCATGGTAATAATTTCATAACTAAAACTTGCAGAACAAAATATTAGAAGTATATCAACTGATTAGATAAATAAATATGTACACAATGGTAATCATTCAAAGTTTTTTTATAAGATAGCAAACTAGATGATGGTTCTTTTGATGGAAAGACATAACGATAGCCAATAGACACCAATGATGTCATTGTTATCCGTGTGGCAGGGATAGAATGCAAAAATGCATAAGTTTTTAATGCAATTTATCATTTGCGTAGTGCTTTTTTGGATTGAAGTATATTTTACCGATTTCTCTTTTGCAGAGTTTGTAGCATTACATCAGTATGCAACTGTCAGTGTGATAAAAATAATGGTAATGACTTGGTTAAATGGCTTTAACCAAAATTGTACCTTATTGTTTAATCAAGAAGTGTAGATAAACGATCAAATATATTAGTTGTTTATCTAAACTAGGATAACTCACACTTATCTACACTATTGATGTTTTGCAAGAAATCCTTACACTGTTGGTTGTCTGTGCATAAGTGCTGTGTCATGCGTACCTTACCCTTTAAACTGGAACACGACAGTGACAAGAATTGATGCTATTGCGACAGGAATAGTTACGACGGTGGTATCAAAAATATGAGCGAGACGTTGCGTAACTCGAAGGCCTCAAACTGGATGTCGGCGATCTGCGGCGCGGTGGTGAGATTTAGCACTCTAACAGAGCTGCCGCGCCGCCGTCGCGCTGCTGTCATCCAGTTCACTTCCATAAGAATCTATGTGTTAGATCGCGCCGCTCTCGCCGCAGATCGCTGACATCTAGTTGGAGGCCTGACACACATGTAGTTGTCATGGTAGTGACAGTTAGAGGTGGCCGTTTTTAATAAAACGTTGTTGAGCAATGATGTGAGTCATTGTTGGCGCCATCCGATGCAGAAATGTTCAACTACGGATGGGAGTAACACCATTCAACGCGGTGACAGATTTTGAATATTGCCGACCGTATCAGACAACGACCGAGTTCAATAATAATAACACGGCGATGCCCGATGGCCGATACGAGCGAATGAAAT
The DNA here is from genome assembly GCA_036924255.1 of Apodemia mormo. Lineage (NCBI taxonomy): Eukaryota > Metazoa > Arthropoda > Insecta > Lepidoptera > Riodinidae > Apodemia > Apodemia mormo. The sequence goes on from JAUPFN010000002.1 coordinate 41,736,504, forward strand.
ATGAATCCAACTGTGTATAAGCAATGGATGCGAGCAACGATACCAACTGAATTGCTTGCTTGAATTAATTTTGTGAAATAGAGAATCATCTTTCTAAATGCGAATGCAAATTTTTAGCTGACTAACTAAATAATAATTTATAATTATAATTTTGTTTATATAATTTTCGGTGGACAAATTACACGAATTGATCTAATCACAAAATAAACAAATTATTTGCTTGTGTTATTATGGGTGCTAGTCAACAATACTAATACATAGAAATAAATATATGAATACTGTAAAATACATAATAAAACACCCAAATCAAGAAATACAAACATGTTCATCACACAAATGTTTGTCCCCGTAGGGATTCGAAACCGAGCCTTCTCGATTCGTAGTTATGTTCGTTAACCACTCGACCAACGAGGTAGTCGAAAAAAACTTTATATTTTTTGTTTTGCCTATATAATAATTCATCATTATTGACTCATAATTCTCATAAATGGTTTTACATTGAAGTACAATAGTATTATAACGTTTATAAAAACGCCATACTATAAACATTAAACATGTTTGATGTTCCCCGGCCAGTAAACAAGTTGGACGTCTCACACCGGCGTAGGAAACAACGATGTTGCCAAAGAGTGAAATTAGCGTAACAACGATGTACATCGATGTTGAAAAATAACAATCCCATCGCTACCCATCGCTAGTAACCAATCATTTGCCTTTATATTTTATAAGGTTATAGCCAACTGTCTGAGAGAATGGCAAGTCTATTTTTCAAAGGGAGCCCTGACCAACACGGAAAATGATATATAATTAAACCTGTTCACTGCGCTCTTCTAAATACCCAGGTGTATTTGTTCCAAGTATGCTAGTAAGAACTTATTAGGTAAGTGATTATATAACAAAACGGCCTCTAAATCTGAATGAAAATACCGTCCATATTTTCATTTCAGATTTAGGGGCCTTTTTGAGTCTCGGTGGTTGTATATTGTTCTATTTGTAGGGACCTGAAACCAACAAAATGTATAGTATATTCTAGATTCTGCTACAGTATATAAGACTGTTCTATTTTATACCAAAACTAGTGAATCCGGGCTCCTTCACTCGCGATTAGATTTACAAATCAACTATACATACATGCTTTCATAAGTATTTTCTTCTCCTATCTCAGCCCCTTACGAGTTGATTTGACCTCGAGTCTTCAAATATCTCCACGCCAAATTTCATCAAAATCGGTTTAGCGGTTTTGCCGTTAAAGCATATGAGATATATAGACATTCGCATTTATAATAGTAGGGATGGGCAAATAAAAGGGCTGAAATTCATGTATTCGAGGAGCCATCCTTGTATCCTTCGCTTTTATTTTTTTGTTTATATTGAAATACAAGTTTCCTCTCCATTGATCACTTCCTTGGCTTAAGTATGTTGTGGCTAGATCGCAAAATTGGCCACATCATAAAATACTTGAGAATTACATGAAATGGTGGCATTTCATGTTTTTTTTTATTATCCATTGGCCACATCATTATGTTCCTTAATCAAATCAATTATAAGGTTAACTAGACGCGCCACTACTTCATGAAATAGTCAAATTTAATTGGCAATATCGTAAAATAATCACATTAATACCGATTGAGGCGTAGGAAGTGTTTTGTTTGTGTCACACGGCAGCTTCCCTTACCGTGTGGGATTTAGTAATGACCTGAAAACTATGTTGAAAGGACTTTTAATATTTCCCAGCGTCATAAGTTTTTTTAAACGTCTGTCGTACTCAAAAACAATAAACTAGTTACTAATATATTCAGGTTTTTTTATGAAATACCTTATGGACATTCTATTTTCACGATATTTCCCCCGTGTTGGTTCCGGGCTCCTTTGAAGAATAGACCAACTGCCGTTCTGCTAGGCAGGTCGTAAAAGGCGACCAATTGGCTATGCGAGTCACTACCATCGTGGCTACTAGGTGGTAGAGTTCTGCATTGCCTCGCCCGGGTCTGGTACCACCGCCTTACCTATTCCTGCCGCAATAGCGTCAGTGCTTGTCGCTGTTGTGTTCCGGTTTGGAGGGTAAGGTAGCCGGTTACCTTATGAATGTGGCATTAGACCTTGCCACAAGATAGCAACGCACCATTAACACCTTTGGTGTCTATAGGCGATGGTTGACTCTTTCCATCAGGAGACCCATCTGCTTGTTTGCTATCTTATAACATAAAAAAAATGGCCAATCGTGGACGAAATATAAAACGATAACGATTTAATGATTTAGTCAATTTTAGTTGCCTACATCATGAAATGCCACCATTTTATGAAATTCTTGAGCATTTCATGATGTGGACAATTTTGCGATTTGGCCACGAGTTACATGATGTTTCTATGAGAGTGAGAGAAGCACGCTATCTTTTTGTACCGGACTACATTTTACATGATAGGTTGTGTATAATTTGCAGGGTACAGTAGTCTCCCCCGGTCTACCCACAGCGCCCCGCTAGAAGAAAGCGGAGTGGACGACGCGTGTGACGGCGGGTGTCTGCTGGGCGGGCTCAGCGGCACCGGCGTGGACATCGCGCTGGCCTGCTGCGACCACATGCGGCCCAGCGACGACAAGCCAGGTACGTGGCCACGTGCTTTAGCTACATCAGTACTGTGACACTAGCGGGGTGAAATGCTGCGATCGCGACCACTTGCGGCCTGCTGACGACAAGCCAGGTGTACGTGGGCATACACTGGTAGCCACATGAGTACTGTGACACTAGCGGGATGAAATGCTGCGACAGCGATTACTTGCGGGCTGCCGACGACAAGCCAGGTACGTGGGCACACACTGGTAGCCACATCAGTACTGTGGTACTTGCGGGATGAATTGTTGCGGCTGCGATTGTTCGCGGCCGGGTGACAACAAGCCAGGTACGTAGGCACACAAAAAGATTCAGTATTATGAACGGAATCTGCGGGTGCTACAACTTACATTCCCTTTAACACTCGAAATTTGATTTGCAAATACCAACCCTAGGTAAGATGTTGCAGATCTCTACCATTAAGTTTGAATGTTTTTGCGCGTGTTTTGCTTTAAGTTATTAAGTATTAGTGAGTAAATCCATACGTGTAGGATAGACCGAGGCGAATTGGATTACCTAATGTTTATGGAGTGACGTGGTGTTCTTGAATGTCATCACACCGTGACCATATTACATACTCATACATTATATACTCTTTGGTTTTTATGAAAATTTCAATAAACAACAAGGCGTTTACCACGACATCTTTCCTGATTTGTGGTCATTGCCAAGTGGCTGAATGTCTATTTTTGCCGAATTTATATCTTAAAAATATTAATAAAATACTTAAATTTTATCTATTATAAAAATCAATTGCTGTTCGGTCTCGCTAAAATTCGAGAACGCCACGCTAATTTTGGTTTTAAAATGTGAAAGTCCAGGGAAAGGTGAGAAAATATGGAAAAGTACCGAGGAAAGTAGCAATGATGGCAGAAAAATGTTTGCCGGGTCAGCTACTCTTTTATAAAAATATTTTAGTTTTTGTTATGTTATGTCATAATTAATCATCAAAAACTAAAAAATCTATCCTATTCATTCTGAATGGGCACAGGCCCCCGACCATGCACACAGCCCATAGTTGCCTAATAACAGGCGAATGGCTCCTGACAACACATCTGATTTATAGTTCCGATATAAATGTCCACGCGGAAATACTCTCTACTCTCTGTACATCACTATCTTTCACTGTGGCCTTGAGTTAGCCAATCACGGCGTTGCAAACCCGCTTCGCCTTACCTCAGCTAGTTGCCAGAATGCATTCAGTACAGAAAATCAAATATTAGACGTGTATTGGGTGTGTGGTCGGTGGCACAAGCGTATTGAATGAGTGTGGCGTGCGCAGTGGCGTGCCGGGAGTCGGGCGCGCGCGAGGCGTGCTCGCGCTCGTCGTCGGAGTCGGGCGCGGCGGCGGGCGCGGCGTGGCGGCCGCCCGCGCTGCACCCGCCGCCCCGCCCCTTCTCCCTGCTCCGCGCCTTCGTGCCCTCCTTCCTCTTCGTCTGGCTCTCCCTCGCCTTAGCCACCTTACTCCTCTTCGAAACCGACTGGTCCATATTCCGGCAGCTCAAACGGAAACCCGAACTCGTTTCACTTCGCCTCCATTACTACACACCCTTCAAGGAGTACCTCAAGAGGAAGCTTATTGAGCTTTTTTGATTTGTTGTAGATTTTTTGATAGTGTAATCGGCCTATATTGTTGTGATCTTTCGGTCGAAAACTTAGTTTTCAGATATTTATTGGACGAATATGACTATATTATACAAATAATGAAAATACTCAATTTATAATATTCTAACCTTATAGTTTCGCCCACTTTGTAAAAACTAGAGTATGATAACAATTTTATATATTAAAAATTATGATCTATCATATATATATATATATATATATATATATATATATATATATATATATATATATATATATATATATATATATATATATATATATATATATATATATATATATATTTTATATGGCTAAGAAATAATACACTTAACTTTCTAAAATTAATGAAGAACACCCTAAAACTCAAATCAGTTTTTAATTTTCTTCATATTTGAATACCAAAAAGTAAAAGCGGTTTTTTGTAATTTAAGCAAAAACCCTTCGTGCAAAAAATATGCTGCAGAAGTGGAAGTAACCTTTAGAGTTATTTTAATTTGAAGTTAGTCTTCACAGTCAGTTTGATTTTGAGACTAAATTAAAAAAAAAAAACAAATTTGGTGCAAAAAAAGCATTTCGTGCATTCAGAGAAATATACAACATATAACTTCGTCAGGTGGTGCGACTTCAATCGGTATATTATAAAATGTGTTGTTGAATTGTGTAATCGCTTAGCCCCCCAATTCACGTAAATGAGTTAAAGCGCTTAAGGCTTTCACACACATAAATACGATAGAACGTTGAGACGTGCTACGACGTGGCATAATATGTAAGAAAATGTAAAAAGATTACGTGAATTAGGCCCTAGACATAGTTGATATTGCCGAAAATATGTTTGTATAATATAGTCATACTTACATCAAAATGACAATCGCAAAATGTCTCATCATAAAAAGCGATTGCGATTAGGTACCATTTTGGTACGCATGATGAAAAAAAAACAGTGTTTCTTCTTAACTTCCACGGTTCAAGGAGCGATTATAAAAAGTATATCAGTGAGACGATTTACACCAGATCTGTTATGTTTTTAAATAGAAATATATGTATATTGACTTAATATCTAAATCCTAAAAAGTACAATTTTTACACCATTCCTTGATCTATGGATAGAATAAAACTCTTGTAATGTGATTAAGGTGCAAAAATGTATATGACAAAATGTTGCTTATAATAAGGATATTGATAACGATAATTTCATATGTAGGCGTTTAATATCACACTGGGATTACTAGAATATTCTTTATTAGCTTACCTTTTGAAAAGGATCATATAGTTGACGCCATTTAAAATAACGCAGCACTAATTTCGGTTTGAACTCGTGTTTCTCTGAACAGCTAGCTTAGCTGGACTTGCTGTAAAATAGCTTATTGAGTAAGAAAATGAATAGCTCTCCATACAGAGTCCTTACAGAGTCTCCAAAGAATCTGCATTTAATTGAATCTCGAATTCGAATAAGCTTAATGTAAACTATAGATGTTAATGGCTAGAGTCAATTTTAAAGTGTCAAATATTTTAGACACGTGTTAAGCATTTCATATTTGCATTTTATTTATATTATACTAATTGTAAAGTTTTTATTTTGAAACGCACTAATAAAATCTTATTAATGTAATTTAATAAAGTAACATTTTCCTATTACTAGCGCCGCTAATAGTTAACATACTTATCTAAAATGAAAATTATGACTTACATAATATTCTAAGATGGTTAAAAAATGAGTCAAAAGGCGTTTTAATATATTTACTATTTTTAATTATTATTGGAGGTTAAAAGTTAAATAAAGTGGTTTTTCAAAGATCATGTGAACATTTTTAATGCCTAATACTACTTTTATTTTTGTTTAGTAAATTTAATTACCTACACAAGTACAACACGAGTTTATTGGTTGATTTTCCACTTTAATCCGAATCTCTTGAAAGTAAAAAAGTTTAGATGATATGTTTTGTACGTAAGAAATCCATCCATATAATATTCGTTTCCTTAGGGTCAGCTGACATTGACGCAGAATCAAAACGAAGCGACGCGTCGTGTTTATCAAATATTTATCTATATTTTTATTACGTAATGTACAAACTTATAAAAAAACTAGGACTCGCGATGTCGCGCGTTGAATTTGCGCGTCACGCTTATTTGGAGTAGATCGAATTGCATATATTTAATTTTTGTATTTATTGTAAAAAAATTGTACGTTACTAATGGAAATAGAGATGAAATATATTTTAAAGTTTTGAAAAGAAGACGTTATGTTTCGCTTCGAATCTCCGTCAATGCCAGTTAACTAATAAGGGGTAAAAGAGGTTGAAAGCTAGTTATTGTTACTGAGGGGTAATTGAACTTTTAAGGCAATCAATTAATTAATTAGAAAGAATAAGTTCTGTTAGTAGGTGGATAACATTTTTAATATGACTGAGAAGAAGGATCTAGATTATATTTAAGTCATAGTTTTCCTACTATTTTTATAGTGATGGCACTAAAAGCATTGTTTTATTGTGATAATTACGAACTCAAAGTTGTCATGTTTATAGTGAGTGGTAGGATAGCATTTAGACATTCGATCGTTGCGGCATTGTATCATGACATTGTCAAAACTCTGAAATAGTAAATTGATTGCAATACGACCATGAAACTTGGTTTGTTAAAATATATGATTATCAAAGTTAAAGTTGCGCCTGCGTGGTTAAGAGCAAGTATACATTACGCGTTTTGAAGCGCGCGCTTTGGTGACGCGCGTTTTAAGAATAAAGAGGTATATTCAAGGCGTACACATTAAAGGACGCGCTTTTGGTCAGGTGCTCGTCGGACACGCGTTTTCAGATTTTCAGTTGAACGCGCGTTGCGTGTGCGTCAGCCGCGCGCTTCTATATATATATATATATATATATATATATATATATATATATATATATGTGCCGTCAGTTTGTCGTTGTCGTCGTCAGCAATACATACAACACGCTTAGCACGGCGTTTCACAACGCTACCAAAGTGTCCATTCTACTGACACAGTTCTGAAATGACGAAGCGGTTGACGCGCGTCATTAAGGTACAACGAAATGAGGGCACATGTCTTTCTAGACCGGGCCTTCTGCGCGCGACTCAATTCCGTGATCAAATGTACAAAGAAATGGCGGCACATGTCAAGCGCGCGGGTCAAGCCTGTGCAACGCGCGTTAACAACGAAAATCTGACAGCGCTTTTTGCAGCGCAGTTTGACAAAAAGCGAGCGCTTGAATGTACGCCCTCGATAAACCTTTTTATTCTTAAAATGCGCGTCACCAAAGCGCGCGCTTTTAAACGCCTAATGTGATGTGATGTGTAATCTAAAATAAAATCTTATATTTTCAAAAAAGTTCAATTGTCAGTCACCTATTTACAATAATACCTACTAATGACCGCCCGCTGGTTGAAATTCGACCATAGACTAAAAATAAAATCTCTTAAGTTTGACAATAGCTTTATAATTTTTATTTATTTATTTATTTGCATTCTACAATGTTTACAAGATGTTAAAATAATGGTTAGATCATCGTGGACCCTGTCGGGTATAGCAATGGCAAGGTAGGAAAGAGGAATATACTTAAATATCTTATTTAATTATCATTAAGTATAATAAATGATATTTATAGGAAATATTTAATTAGAATTGAATTAGATTATTAATTAATTATTATTTTATTTTATAGAAATTTATCCCTCGTATATTCTTTTTTATCATAGTAGCATATATTTATTAAAAGATTTTTTATTTTTTTACAAGTTGATTAAAATTTGATTAATTTATAATATCGGGTAATCTATCACATTATTTATTGACATTACGTATGTACTAAGAGTAAAGTTTTAAACGGGAAGTTGGCAAATTTAATCTATTTCTATGTCGTAATTTTTTGTATGACTGTTTTCTCTTTTTATGTACCAATCCTGATAGTCCCGTACAAATTTGAACATTTCTAAAATGTAAATGCATGGTAGCGTCTGTATTTTGTGTTGTTGAAATTAAAGCTTACAACTGAGGGTGTGATCTCTTTTCGCTAAAACTCTAATTAGTTTTTTGAAGAGTGAAAAGTGTTGTCGCATTTATGCTGTTACCCCTTAGTATAATTCAGTAACCGAGCCACGCATATGCGTAATAAGTAGTAAGGGTAGTTTGGAAAACAGTGTTTTTTTTTTTAATTTCTCGTAAAGCATAGGTACATAAAATTTTGATTTTATTATTTATATGTGATTTCCAATTTATGTTTATGACTATTGTGTTAAATTCTGTAACATGTCCTATTTTTGATCCCCGGTATGTTTTAGGACATTATATTGGTTTTCGACAAATTTATTTCCTACTAGCTGTTGCCAGCGACTTCGTTCGCGCGGACTTCGTTTACTCCGCACAGCACCTGGCCGCTAGGTGATAGCGTGATAATATATAGCCTATATGTTGACCCGACCTGTTAGTAATAATCATGCAAAATTTGAAGTAAATCCATGCAGTACTTTTTGAGTTTACCCCGGACATACATACAGACAAACAGATAAACAGACAAAAATTTTAAAAACTATATTTTTGGCTTCGATTTCGATTGTAGATCACGCCCCAACTATTCTTTTAAAAATATTCAATGTACAGTTTTGACTTTCCTACGATTTTATTATATATATGGAAAACTTGGAATCTGTCATCCAATTAACAATTTTTTCTAATATTTGGACGAGATTTTTCTTTGGGTCTGTGTATTTTAGGAGAAAATTATATAAGTCTGTGAACACATGTACCTATACTATGTGGAAGTGAGAGAGAGGTTAGACTTAAAAGAAAGTGTCGGTGTAAAGATGAGAAAGGGCATGCTCCGTTGGTTCGGACATGTAGAAAGAATGGTAGGTGAAAGGTTAACAAAACACATATACAATGCGAATGTAGAAGGATGTAGGTACCGGGGAAGACCAAGACTGACATACCATGATCAGATTGATCGATTACTGTCCGAAGGTGGTGTTAAGAGTCTTCGCAACCGGCGTGTGTGTATGAAGAGAGTGATGAATGTGGAGGAAGCGAGACAAGCCTGCCAGGATCGTGATGTATGGTACTCGTTTCTCTCTGCCTACTCCGTAAGGGATTTGGCGTGAAGATATGTACGTATGTAACTTTTTCGTAACTATCATCATAATCATAAATTTTAATTGAATTCTTAAAGAACGTTGTTGACCGTTATTTTTAATATAGTTTTCATCTTTCAGGGCATGTTTTCTGATTTATGTTACCATTCAAACAAAATATTCGGCGCTGTTTGAGTTTTCCATGACCATTATCCTTTCATAGCCACGATAGAACTTGGTCCGTTCCTCTGTCAGGTTTATTATGGTGCATAAATCTATAGACATTTTGTATTATATTGTGATTTTACTTCATCTAAAATATTTCTATGAAATAACAGTTCGGTTAAACCAATATTCCCACGTTGCATGCAATAGGTACTACAGCTAGTATTATGTCGAATGTCAAAATGTTATTCTATAAACCTTTTATTTTGTTTTTTAATTTATTCATTTTTGAAAGATTTTATATATTTAGCATAGTATATGAAACGTTTCAATTAAGATCTTATCTTAATATTGTTGCACAAATGTTTTGTTAGTGTTGTTATTAGTGTACGTATTTTTAAGGCGTTAATTTAATATTATGTATGCTTATCTTCCTGTTTTAATATGATTTGAACGGGTTGATAAATTATTTTACCTTTTTGTGCTATTTACAAAAGTTTCCTTCGTACTAATAATTTACTATCAAGCCCTTGTATAAAAAATACATATTAAGGCTAATTTGATCTTTTGAAAGAATATGATTAGGTTTGGACTACATCTGATAGCATGGAATCGCCTTTTTCCGTCGCCCTATCCTTTTCTGTCGCTAAGATCTGCCATTTGCTAGAGCGAGAAAGGTGGCGGGAATGCTATCGCCTCGAGGAATCTGCCACATGCTATCACATTTCGGCTGTAGTTCTCGCTCTAGCAAATGGCGGTTCTGAATGACAGAAAAGGATGAGCGATGGAAAAATACGATTGCTGACAGATGTATCTCAACCCATAAAAATATGACTGACCAAGGATTAGAATAAATGAAAGAATTATTGTCGTTTCACTTTTGACACGTATTAATACGTACGTATGCCAAACCAGTGATAGCCTGTGTATCATGGTTGTGATGTCAACAACGAGAACTAAGCGAGATATTTGATCAAAATCGTTTAGTTTCGTCTAAACCTCAATTTATCATCAGGCAGCTATAGATAAATTCGTAACCAATAATTCATTGATAGGTAGTTTATCATATTTGGTATGAATTTTATTTTAGGCCACGTACGATATCTTTTAATTTACAGTCAAAAAATCGCTAAAATTGCCTCACGTAAATTATGGACTCCCCCTTATGCTTTATTGGTAAAATATTTACCAATAGCTGATTGATTAGATTCATAGCTGCATTTTCCAAAACGAGCATTCCTAGATCATATGTAGTTTTTGCCTTTATCTTCTTACATATTCTTTTATAGTAAATATGTTAAAGATTCCGTATTAACTTTATAGATATCGCATACAAGGGATACGGCGTGTGTCACTCATTAATTGTGAAATGTATTTAAGCAGATTACGTACTTCGTACGCATGTTCGCGTATTCGTGTGCACATACAAGCTGAGTCAATAAAAAAGCAACCAGTTCTATACATATAACAGCTGTATAAAAAGAACTCCACATCTAAATTATACAAGACTAATTCTATATACAACACTAATACTAAATAGTATTTTTCTTCCCAAGTAAAATTTTATTTTTCAATAATTTATCAGTCACGTGCACAAATATTTTCCTTTGTATATGAAACGGCACTATGCTGCTGCTATATTGTTACCTCATGCTGCTAAATGACAAAATTTAAATCACTTTAACAGGTTTAATTATGTTTGAACAATGCAACATTCGCATTTATGTTTTTAAGTCAATATCTGATACCCACCTACTTTTATACTGTATTTCCTATTATTAAATTAAAATTTTATTTTGCTATTGAATAAATTTGTTAAATATTTATATAGTTCATATATATTTTGTGGTTACAAATATATATTTTGTATTTTTGCTAATTTTAGTAGATAAGGTAACAGTGAACGCTCTTAATATATTTCACATTTGCACTATAGATATTAATGCCTTATTAGCTTTAGTATAAGATGCTTCTTTCTAGTCAAATGTGTATAAATTTATTTCTGAGATACTAGTTTTAAGGAAATTGTCGAAGATTTTTTTTTATAATAATGTCCTTTATTTTAAATAGTTTTATTGACTGTAGCAGAGGAGCTCAAGATGCTAAATGGAAATTTACTCGAGCGTCGTGGGGACCTATTGGAGTTTGTGGATTAAATTATAGGAAAAATAAAAGGTTATATAACATTTTTTATTTCATTGGTGGGGTAAAAAATACAGATCTGACGCTCTCGAGTATATCCCAAAATTTATTCTTGGACTCCCCTACTACTAATGTTAAATGCGTTATATATAATCTACTTTAGTAGTGCCTACAATTTTTGTTCTGATGGAAATTGTAATTCCAAATTGTACAGTGCAAGAAAAACACGTTGGACTTATTAAATTGAAGAAGAATTTTCATGTTTTAGGCAGTCAAGTATGAAATTATTTTATTCAATATTTAGATATTTGTGTTATAATTTTTTTACGAAATTAGGGTTTTTTTTGTATGTGCATTGAACATTTTTATAAAATTTTAAGACACTTTAATATTGTAAATAATTAAAAAGAATCACGAATAAAAACAGTCTAGCCATAATAGTTATAATAATGTACTTAAGTTTGTATAGGTGTATTGTAACATGTACCTGTCAATGTAATATTATTTTGCTAAGAGCCTATAACGGATGAAGTCAAAGATGCATGGAGGTGTATTCGTATGATATCTATGATATCTGTGAATCTGCCTGACAAACTTGGTCGTGTAATTTAGGCTAAAGGAATTCTTGTGTTAATGAAAATGAAGTTTTTTGTTAATATTTTTAAATAATGGTTACACTATCTGTTAAGTTTGTGATCGCATTTCTAATCCAGTCTTATTACACAGGTGTTGACTCGTCAGTGTTTGACGTGTAAAACTGTGTTTGCACAAGTTGCATCTGTGTCTACCTTTTCGGATAATTGACGTTGCGTTTTTCTTAGGTCATGTTTGTGAACAAATTACTTGCTGGATTAAACTGTGCAGACAACATAGGACTTATCTAAATATTTAAAAACTACACGCAATAAAAGTAATTCCCTTGGCTTCCAAGTGTGGGGTTGTCTATCCAAAAAAAAAACCGTCTAGCAGAGGTTGACTATTATTAGGCATTATAAGAATGGTATAATACTGTGTGAGCTAATATATACAGGACATCTCTATATAAGCTCCAACATAAGGCTACAGTTTCCAGTCGTGAATGCAAACGAGAACAAAGTACAAAGCAATCTTGTTTAACATTGTTTTATTTTAGTATAGAACCAACCGCGTAGTAATATATCGTGGACAAATTCAGAAAAACGCAAAAAAGTTTTTTAAATATTTCTTAGTTGAAAAATGCAATAGTCGAAGGAACAATCAAATGACAAAATTAAGGAAATAAAAAATTTTAGAGGTAGGAGACTTTTCTGTAATTAATATTTTATTCTGTTTTTCACAAATGTCTAAGAAAAGCCAAGTTGGAGTTTTCTCCATTCTCCCTGTAACGCATATCTTTCAAATTAGTGAGGGCAAGATTTCTTTTATTAATTTGTCGTCCAAATTTTCCCATAGATACTCGCTTAACTACAGTCGCAGTTATTATGCATAAAATTATCTCAGAATATATCAGTTACATGTAACGTGCCGCTGCTAGTGACTAGTTTTTAATAACGCGAGTTTCGTAAGTGTTCACATTTAAATGCCTCCTACTACTATAACCGACCCCCACTATATCAAACTAAGCCTTTTTTTGTAATGATGTAATTGAGCATATCTCTCCGACGCATGCTTCAATTTAGTTCTTCATAATTTTACTAAAATCTGGACTTATCTTTGATTAAAACTTGAGATCAAGCCTCGTTATTTCAATATTCGTGATAGCGAGCAAAATTAACTCAACTGCTGGATGACATGACGTGTCACGAAGTGATCTCGTTAAGACGATTCTCGCAGTGCTTGTATTTCATTATTTACATTTAATTTATTGAAGCTTCGTAAGAACGAAACCGACATTTAACTTCGAATTAGAAAGTTAAGCTTTGAACCTCAGACGAAGTGAAAATCCGTTTTCCAAGCCCTTTGATAACAATAAATTATTATTTTTTATAATATCTGCAGGCATACCAGCAAGTGGGCCACCTGATGGGAAGCAGTCATCACTGCCCATGGACATATGCAACACAAAAATGTTAGATACCAATGCGATACCAGCTTCTAAGAATTTTGTTGACCCTCCTAATAATCCTAATGTTAAACCAACTCGGAAAAAACGTTGAGGTGAGGTGAGGCTATTCCAGAGTTTGACTGTCCGTATACGGAAAGTACGAGCAAATCAAACAGTCGTAGATGACCAATCATCAATGTGGTGTGGGTGGAATCTCTCACTACGGCGTGTAGTGCGATGAAATGGCGTAGCTACCACCGTATCTGTCGTATACGGGGCCCCCAACGTGCGTAAGCAAAAATTAATAAAAACTTTTCAAATTAGAAAAACTAAAGTCATCATCAGCTATAAATGATTTAATAAATCAGTTTGCCGAAAAAGGCAAGGCGAGTGTACCTACATTTAATTTGTAAAAAAATTTGGAAAAAGGGACAAATAAATAATTATGACGAATAAATATTTCTTTTAATTTCATGCAACCATTTTTTTCTTTTTATGAAAATCTCTACCCTTCATAAGGGCCTCTAAACAAATTTTTATACGGGGCCCCGCCAAGGCATACTACGCCACTGGTGCGATGGCGGGACACTAAGTAGCTCGTCAGAACACTCCCCGTTATACAGTCGATAGAATACACACAGATCCATGAGTCTTTTCTTAAACTGAATGGTTCATGACCACTTGTAAGAGCAGGTTTGTCTACAAGGTGTATTGCTCGACGTTGAATTTAATAACATTGGAAGGTTTGATAATGACGTAAGCTGTACGTCGCTTGTTACTTAAACACCTAAAATATTAATACTGTCAGAAATGGTACAAGGGATGTTATGGAATAGATTTGATATAGAGGTTCTTTCTGGTGTATAACTCACAGGCTTGAGTTTTCAGAGGGTTAAAGGAAATGAGATTTTGTTGGCCCTACTCTAAGAACGTAGTAGAGACGTCTCAATTTCCAATGCAAGCCTATTTCGATTCTCTTCCACCTCAGCCCGCGAAAGATTAACACGGTCTGTATATACTCATGCTGTTGTCTGTATTTCACAAATTGAGATTCGACAAAATAGACAATCTGCCATTCTGCTAGGCAGTTCGTAAAGGGTGAATGATTGTCTATGCATGTCACTACCATCGTGACTTACTAGGTGTTAGGATTCTCGCATCGCCCCGGGTATTTGGCTACCGCCTTACCTATTCCTGCCGCAATAGCGCCAATGCTGGCGGATGGTTTGTTACATGAATTTTTGGGGCTATTGATGAATATTTGACGTAATTTGACGAAGTGCGTAGGTACACATAGAAGTCTGCGCATAAGCTGCGCGAGGGTAACAAATTGTATAAAGATGTCCTGTCTATATAAATAGATTGAAATTTCAGTATGGAATGTTTTAAGCTAGTTATATACGCTATTAAGATAAAGTTTTCTAATATTTCTAAGATTAATCTTATTCCTTTACTATTAAATCTTATGGGAGGAATAATTGCCTGTGTTGCTGTTTAATTAATTTTGTGGACCAATAGGCAAGGTAAACATTATTTTTGTACCTGTATCGCTTTTGCAAATCAACTGTCTTTTTTTATTGTAAGTAGCCGAATATGTCGTAATGTACGTTTAAAAGAACTGATTGCAATATAGAGGCCAAATTAGGACCTGCCCTTTCATCCCATCCCATACTTAATAGTGTACTTTAAGCAGTCCAGAGCAAATGCCATCCCGCTTATGAATTTAACAATGTAGCATTATCATCAACATTCGAGTTGTGTAATGTATGCACAATTGTATTGTAATTAATTGTAGTGACAAACTAGATTAAGATTTTGAAAATCTTATCATAGAAGTTTTAATAAAAACATCCTGCCGAAGTCTTTTTCATTTATTTAAAAAATAATAATAAGCAACAAACAATAACAACGTAAAACATATTTATCGTATCGCATCTGCGCTTTATACACTGTAATGATGGTTTGTGCTCATTATTTTTAACATAAATCCTTTATCGGCTCGTTCTCAAAGCACGGATTCCGTATGGCACCGGATTCATAAAATAGCTGCAAGTTATGGCCGTTTCATATAAGCACGGATTCCGTATGACGCCAGTTTCGTAACTAATACCATCATACGAAATACGCAATACACACAACATATAGCACCTTGAAAATAAAAGTGGCATTATCCAAAAATAGTATTTTTTTCAGTACGGCGGTTTAAAGTTTTTGACGCAGCATTGTGATTCATATCTAAGTTAATATTGTAAAAGTATGCAAAATATTACAACGCTGGTTTTTGCATTTATATCGCTTATTTTGAAATAATATAAATGTTTTAACTAATACTTAACGTATTTGTATGATGCCACTTTTGTTATCAGGGTGCGATATATATGTCGCAGTGAAATTGTCAGTACCGTTAGATTATAATTTACCTAAGTGATATTATAATTTAACTGCTAGCCTAACCTAACCAAATTATAAAATCCCTAGGTAGATTATAATGTAACGGTTATTGACAATTTAACTGCGACATATACATTCGAATATCGGCCTTATGATGACATATCAATTTAATGAATTCATACGAATTAGTAATATTTCGTTACGGAAACTTACGGATACCGTGAATGTGAAAATAGTTTGTGATCTTCTGTTAAGGTTGAACTCAAGAATCATAACGACCCTTTTACATTGAAAATGTCCACATATATCGGCCTATTGTAATGTGCGTGCTTCACACAATATAATACCGCGCGTCTAGTGTGCGGAGTCATTCGCAGACATTGAGTCCAATGTAACTCATCCGTATTCATAAACTATACTAAATGTATGCTATGATTTGAGTTTTGACCGATTGTATGTAATGCAAAAGATGACAAAAATTACTCAAATATGTCAAACGTAATAATCGAGTACGTAAAGCCTTTAATAGAAATTATATTTCATCGGATTATTAAAAATACTACAGTGGAGATCACTTCCCGTATTCTTCCCTCAAACCGGTAAACCTGTGGAGGGTGTTGAACCGAAACGCATGGAATATGGCGTGATATTTTATTATTTTATACTCATTATATTATAGTTATTTGGATGAGCAATCTTACTTTCGTACGACAGTGTGAAAATATTCTTGTTGTGAACGTGAATGTTTTTGTGGGATTTATACATAGTATCTAAAGAGCCACTTAATTGATATATCTTGGAAATAATATTTTTTGACTGTGCACAAAAAATTAATCGAAGGAAGTCATTAGTTAAAACATATTTTTTTAAATTTCATCATTTTTAGGCGCGGCTGTATATTCTGCTTGAATTTTGTTGTAATTCGTTCACTTACATTTAACAACGGTTCCCAATCTTTTTTTTCTCATAGACCACTTTCAAAATTTTGCTGGTTCCAGTGGAATTTCATATTTTTTAAGTTTTGGGAGTATGGTAGAAATTTAGATTCAGTGAAATCTAAATTTCTACCATACTCCCAAAACTTTAAAAAATACGAAAATTAGATTTAACTATGGAAAAAACACGGGCCGTTTTAGTTGTGAACATCCCTTGTGTGTCTTTTGGAGTGGCAAATTAAGTGGAATAATTTTATACGTTTTTAAATCAATAAAACTAAATATATATCTAGGAATAGTTATATAAAAAATATTAAGACTTTGATTGACTTCTGCTATCTTAAATGTTACCATAGTACTTTTTTATTACCATAGTACATATATTATTTCATGTACTTTAATTATAAATAAGTTAATATACAATTATCTTTATAACATATAATAACCAAATTAATATGCTCACTGTTTTATACAAAGGAATAGTTTAAAGCAAATAGCTTTCTTTATTATTTTACAACAATTACTATTGACGTTCGTATCTGAGAGTTCCTCTGACAACAGTATGTGTAAATCTATGGTAAATGATTATTGGGTATGTCAAGTGTCTATACGTCTTGTCGTCACTCGTAGCTTATTTTGCATCGGATAATCGACAACTTATCATTTGTCAATAAGAATCGTAACCACAGAGTAAGGAGAGAACTAAATGTTTACGTTTAAACTATTATTCCCCAAGCTTAAAAAATATCTAATAAATGTGGATAAGTTGAGGACTTAATATCGATTCTTACGGAATATATGAAACTTTAAGATGATTAGTAAAAATAATGATGTATGGAGTCTTGCCCGTGTTCTTTGCATTGCAACCGAGTAGAGGTAGACCTCCGTCGAGTCTCCCTCGGACACCTGGACCACTTTAGGAATTAGTTACAATGTACGTACTACGCCGGTTCAGATTATGAACAAATATTACAAAACGATTTATTTTTTACTTTTAGGATTTTCAATTGTTATGTAAGTATTTATATGGATTCACTAATCCATTATTCCTTGTTTAAAATTAAATTTATAGTGCTAACTGCACTTCGTATTTAATCCTTAATATTTTTCGACATTCACGTCTTGTTAGTTGCAGGTGATGATTTATTTGGCCGACTATGGCTAACTTAATAATAGTATTGTTTATGAATACGGATTTTTCAAAATCTTTCATCAGGGTTACTACTATGTGAATACAATCTCTTCAACCTATCATACGTTAAAACCAATCACATATTTAGATGTTATAAATATGGCACATAATGCGACAAGTTCATCGCAGATGCCTTACATACAATTACCATAGGAATTAGTCTAACCCAGTCTTCAAATAGAATTCATCCTTACACCTTCAAGGTTAGCACTTCAATTTGAGCATTTCTAAAATATATATAATTTAAGACTAAACATAAATTCCATTACAGTGTCATATAGATAAATAACACCAAAAATTAAAAACTTACAAATCAGATTCTTAAAGTTCTACACAAGCTTAAGTAATAAATGATAAAAATCCAAATGTACCCATAAAATGTGTAGATATTTTGAATAAAATAATGATATAGCACTTAAGGATTATAAAATTATAAGCTAAGTCGGCGCGAGGTAGTTGCACCATATGATACAAACGATGGCTACATGAAGCATATTATATAGTGGATGATAGGGCACACGCACAATACTCAGGGAAAAGCATCGCTACAAGTACTAAATTTTAACTAAACTATTATCAACTCAAGCAGTAATACCTTTTAATAGACATATCTCAATAATTTTGCATAAATTACCATCTTTTACAATGTTATTTGTTTGTGGAAAAGGATATAATTGGGATTGCAGATTTTAATTCGCTTGTCATATCTGTTTTCGAGGAACCAAATTCATTTAAATGGTATAAAATTTCTTTATCCTGCATGAAAGCATTGCATTCATGCTGTGCTATCACTGAGTTATTCATCAATGAATAATCTATCTGTAGCAAAATATTGAAGAATTAAGGACCCACATAGTAAGTGACAGTGAAAGTTACCAATTTTTAACAAAACAATTTCAGATATAGGTTAATACAATTTTAATTCTAGCCGTACGTAAACCAATAGCAAAAATACTTTTAAGTTGTTTGTTATAAAGCTGATTTTCTGATTTAAATACACTTTTCAGATGTGCGTGTTTTAATGTAAAGTTCGTGTTTTGTATATTAAATTCATTGCAAATAGTTACTTTGACTGTCCTATACTACGTAATGTAAAGTGAAGCCAAGCTGCCTTTCGAATGCGTTTTTACAACTTACAACTTTATCTTTGATAATAATTATTAAATGTGTGAAAATTCTAAATAATTACAAGATTACCATATAAAACCGCAAAGTGCTAACGCCAAGCAATCAATAGTGCGGTAAAATTTCTTAATAAATACACTAAAAATATGACTCATGTAGATCATCTAAACTATTAATATTATTGTCCATAAGACAGTCAAGGGCCGGTAAGAGGTAGCTAAAGTGATTAGTCAGTAATCGATATCTGAGCGTAGCCAATAAGGCCTTTTTCGTCTGCCGGTTCCGTCGGATCGGCGGATTCAAGTCGAAACGTAAGAGATCGTGGTGCGGGATTTCCATTGGGAAATAAATGTGAATCTACTAATAGCTGCAGCTGTGTGGCGATGGCGGTTGAATCGCGGCCATCAACTAAACCTGCGCCAACTAACTCTGTGGCGATGCCATCGGCTGAATCTTTGCCTGGAGAAAATTCAAATCGTATATCATTCAGCTCCTTTCTTGAATTTCGCATTCGAAGCACTAAGTTAATTTGAGGAGCATCTTCTGGGTCGACTGATCCGATTGTGAAGCCAGTGCCTGGTGACTCACTATCACTCTCACTATCAGAGGAATCTGCTCGTAGTAAGTGGTTCATGGGGCGATCCCTTCCAGCTTCACCCTCGTCATCTTCATCTTCTTCGTCACTCTCCCACACCCATTCGCCTGTCTCCATACGGTGCAGACGTCCTGAAGTGCCTGGCTGTCGTTTACTAGCTTTGTGAACTCGCGTTTCCATACTAGGCCCAATAGATACAAGAGTTTGTACAAGGTATTTCCGGTCTTTTGCCTTTTTAAAGAAAGAATGTTTTAAAAGCTCTGTAGCTGAGGGTCTCTTTGTTGGATCTTTTTGAAGACATTCTGATATCATCTTTCTAAAAGTCTTGCCATATGCTTTGTATTGATCTTTTTCTTCAGCCCCTGTATCAATTGTTGGGGGATCATTCTGTAGTGTTAACATTAACACTTTCATTGGAGGATATTTGTGATAAGGAGCGGTTCCAGTGGCCATTTCTATGGCTGTTATTCCGAAAGACCAGATGTCCGCTTTAAAATCATAACCGTGGTTTTGTTCCATGACTTCAGGCGCCATCCAGCAAGGCGTTCCAACGAAAGTATGACGGACTTTTTGTCGTGAAAGATCCCGACCTGTAGCCAGCCAAGCTGATACACCGAAGTCTGCAATTTGTACGATCCCGTCGTCGCCAAGTAAGATGTTACCGGCCTTTATATCCCTGTGTATTTGTCCGTTTTGGTGAAAGTATTCTAGGCCTTTTAGGACTTCTTTTAAAACAGTTGCAATTGTGGCCTCATCAAACACTCCATGCTTGCAATTAGATACCCTAATTTTATGTTTGATTATATCAAGTAAACTACCGCCTTCAAGCAGTCTTAACACCAGCCACAATTCTTCTTTCACTACAAAGCTAGTATAATATGTGACCACATTTTCATGATTACAACTTGACATAGCTTGAATTTCTTTGAGTAATTCGTCCATTGACGTGTTCCATTTTTCCAGGTTAATTCGTTTGATTGCACATTTCTCATTACGCGGGCGACAAAATGCTGCATGAACGACAGCAGTAGCTCCGACACCGATCACTTCTAACAGTTCATAGTCCTCTTGACTGTTTGGCCACATGTGACCAGAACCTGCCATTTTTAAAGTATATGCTTGATATAAATTATACGAATTCCCTAAAAATAATCAGGGTCAATATTAAGGCAATCGTGTCTTAATTTATACGAGCTTTTAATGGCAATATTTTATTTCCCATATTGATATGGTGTGCGGGTGTATAATTTTGAAACACCAATTGTGCCTGCGATTCTAATGCTTCTAAACGATGAAGAATTTTTGTGGGATCTCTTAGTTCTACAAAAGTTTTATCAATTGGAGGTATTTTATTGTGATTATAATCTACATTTGATGGATAAAGGTGATCACCTGAAAAAAAAAAAAGTGGTTACTTCTAATATAGCTAGCTAAAATATTAGGTCTAAATATCTGAACACAATAAATTACTTAAGTGCAACCGTTGAATATGGCATATTGTCATATACAAAATAAAAGAGTAATTGTGATATCGAGTCTTAAGGATTTAATGATTGCAAAACGAAACATACTGTATTTTTTATATAATTAGATAGCAAACAAGCAAATGGCTCTCTTGATGGAAAGAGAAACCATTGCTTATACGCACTAAAAATGTTAATGGTGCGTTGCGCTATCCGTGTGGCGGGACAGTAAAACCATATGCATTAGTCTACCGACTTAACCCTCCCACCCTCCGTATGTGAATGAAAAAGAGGACGCTCTACATACGTCTAATATACGTCTTTGTAGAGCACGCCGCATAAGGAAAGCCTTATAAGCTTGTTTGTCGCAAAATCACCGAAATGTGTATATAATTGTCATGAATCTTGATTGTAAAAGATATCATCCTAACGATATGTGTAAGCTAAAGTTAAGTAAAAATGTTTGTTAGTTATCACAAGCTGTCAACATGATGAATTGCCAACCATACTTGATTATAATGCGTCCTACTTTATTTTCTCTCAATTTTACAATTTGCATTAAAATAACAGGAATACTTTATTTCCAATTTGCTATAATACATTGACAAAACATGTGTAAGTACTGAACTTTTGCAAATATACGAGCGAATGGGCCACTCGATGGGAAGCTGTCACCAACAGTTGCAACACAAAAGTAGTTGCTACTGCGATTTTGGCTTCTGAGAAATTTGTTGACTTCTCTTAAAAATAGTAATCCCAAAGTTACTCGGGAAAAAGTTTGAAGTAAGCTATTCCAAAGTTTGACTGTTATCAAGAAGATATGGGCAAATCGAACAGTTGACGATGACCAATTGTCAATATGCTGTAGGTGGAATCCCTCACTGTGGTGTGTAATAAGATGACCATGAGTAGATGCTAACACTAAATTAAATAGCTCATCAAAGCACTCCCCATTATATAGATGGTAGCACACACATAGAGATCCAACATTTTTCCGGTGACTTAAGGGTTCAAGTCTGCTGGTAAGAATAGGATCGTGAACATGGGCTAAAACTCTATGTTGAATTTTGTCTGTATATATTTTGTTACACATTAAATTATGCTAATGATAAAATTGATTTATATATAACTAACTGAACCGTGCAGCTTTACCCTTGACAAGATTAACAATTCGTCGATATAGTTTTTCCTACAAACTTTCAGTTACTATTTCAGCCTATTACGAGGTTGTTTTTTTTTTAAATAAGCATCTGTCAACCCGCGTCTAATATCTCCATGCCAAATTTCATTAAAATCAAGCTGTGTAGTCGTGAAAGTGGAATAAGCAAATAAATTCAAGAATTCAAGGAAGAACAATTAAACGAAATGTGGTAGGTGACACATTACAAATGTCACTTGTTTATAAAGATAGTGATAATGTGATTAGAAAAAAATAAAATTTTCCCCCCTAAAAATTCAATACAATAACAGTAAATATAAATTTTTTATTGATATAACCTTAAACTTTGTAACAAAATCGTTTGATTACCTATCACACTATAGGACTAAATTTCTTCGGCTAAACGTGGGTGCACAATTATACCTAGCTCTTCGGGGATACGAGCGAGAAAATATTTTTTAACTTTCTTTATTTTTTTAAAAACAATTTTTTATTTATATATTTTCAATATTCAACAAGCTTTCGAACATTCTAAAATAATTGAAAACTAATAACATATTCTAAAAGCATACAAAAACACATTTTCAGGCCATTATCACATATTTGAAGAATGCTTTATTTCCTATGAAATCCTTTTTTCTTCAATTCAAAATTTTTTGTCAAAAATCGATGGCAACCCTACTCACTGAGAGTTCAAACTGTTTCTTTATCTATATGTGGAGGCAGCTCATTGTAAGTACCCCATCCAGTGGCTTAAAGCGAGCTGTGTGAGATCAGCAGCATGCAAATAACCCGCTCTTGACTTTTATATTAGCTAAATTATATTTAATTTAAAATATATTGTGTGTAAAACACATAACCTAATGTTAACAATTGAATGTAACTAATGTTATAGCAAGAGGTAAGGCCACAGCCATTCCTTTTGTTCCGTCAGCTTTATATCTGGACAAGTCCTATAGAAGTCTTTATAGGTTTGAATCAGGAATAACCGAGCCACATTAAGGGTGCAACATGAGAAGATAAGTTGATATATTACAAAACTCCATAGCACTAAATGTACCTGGAAAAAGGAACAGTGAACCATCCTTGACTCGTACAAGAACGGGGTATAAAAGTTCATCACTATAACAACTTCTTTCCTTAGCAAAACTTATCAGCTTGTCAATATCAGTAAATGTCGATAAACGGTGAAATTCATATATCTGCGGTGGAAATAAAATTACAGATTCCTTGTTCTGTTGTATGATTTCTTTTGGATTTGACCACTGAAATAAAATCAAATATATTTAAATAATTTTATATCTCAAAAATAAAATTAATAGCACAATTTTTTTTTGATTTTAAAAGTATCATTTTTTATGTTATTGGCTGCTGTATACTACCTATAAGGCAGTTGATATTTACTTCAAAAGAGGCTATAATCAACAGGGAAAATAGGTATGTCTTACGTAATGAAATCCACATTTTAATTACATTGTTAACAAATACAAATTTAATTATTTTACTAATTAAAGATGTTGACATAAAAATTTAAGGTTTGTTAGATATTAGACATATCTTGATGTTTGTTTGTTTGATATGTTTGAATTTTAAATTTGTTTGACTATGTGTGATGATTCTCTTGATAGAAAGATAATGCATTCTGTGACACCAAATATGATAATGACGCATCTTCGTGTGCATATTAATAAGCCATAAACACTTTTTTATGTCAAAGAAAAACAAATTAGCAACAGTTTTCCGATTGTGAGAGGTAGCCATTGCCATTTAGATATCAAAAAGATGCGTTTGGAAGAAACATGTTACTTGCATAAGTTTATTGGCTACATTCTTCAAACCGAAACATAACAGTGGAAATACCTTTAAATTATTAATTTAAGATAATGCAGTAAGTATCGGAAACATTGCAAAAATTACCACGCAGTAAACGTAAAATCACCATAAATCCCCCGTATTGGTCCAGGATCCTTTGAAGAATTAAGATTGTGATTACTAGGTGGTAGAGTTCCGCAACGTCTCGCCCGGGTATTTGCTATCACCGCCCTACCTATTCCTGCCACAATACCGTCAATGCTTGTCAAATGCTTCCAGTTTGGAGGGTAAAAAAAACAGATAGCAACGCACCATTCACAACTTTGGTGTTGTGAATGGTAGATGACAGTTTTTTTATCTATCAGCCATTTGTGTTATCTAATGTAATATTAAAAAAAAACATAATACAGAACATTCTTTGGTATAAACATAAACTTCTTTCATAGAAGACGGAGCAAACAAGCAGGAGGTGCACATGATGGTGAGTGATCACCGCCGCCCATGAACATCCACAATACCAGAGGTCTAGCAGTTGATTTGCCCGCCTTTTAAGAATAAGTAAGATCTTTTCTTGAAGGTTCCCTTTTCGTATCCGTTCAAAAATTGATTCAGAGTAGTGCAAAGCATAAAACGTAGAGAGAAACGCACGGTTGTGGATTTCCATTGTGAAACTTCAAATTTTGACGATGGAATTAACATAGGAGCTAGAACATCACATGGAACATGCAGCTTTTTAAAATATGAGGATGAATATTGTCTTGTCCACTGACAAACTAGTGAAATCATTCGATGTATTTATCTGTCTGTCATGGTGCATATACCGCATTAAGCAGCACTATGGGCCGTTATACGCACATTTTTGGATAAATATATTTTTTAATATGTTATATATCTTTAGATGTTCAAATTATACACCCAAAACATTTCATATAGTCATGTATAAACGTAATATTACGTAACAGGTATACCTGGATTTTATTAACTTCAGAGCTAATATTTATATTATGAGGCTTGTTATGTATCTTCGTTATAAAGAAGGCTGTATCAAATCTTTTAGGCAGGTGAGGTGGACTCAGCCAATTACTCCAATACTGTAAGCTCCATATGTCTGGATAGCAACTATGTTCTTTACAGAGGTTAAGTAGTTGTGAAGGATCATCTGAGACCTGGAACATTACAACTAAATTATTTATTATATATATGTATCTATACATATAATAAAACTGTAAGAGGTCGAATTCTGTACATTGAAGATATTTTGAAAATTTTTTTTGGAAGATTCTCTTTAATCGACACTGAAGCGAAAAATGTATTTTTTTTAGTTTTTGTCTGTCTGTCTGTATCAAGGCCGCGCATCACGCCGAATCTACTGAACGGATTCAAATGAAATTTAGCATGGTTAAAATTCATACTCCGAAGAAGGTTTTTCAATATCACTTGTTCATTCAATACGGTTCCCGTGGAATAGGGGATGAAAATAAAAACATATATTTAGCTTTAATTCATTAACTTGCAGTCCGAAATCATTTATTATTTTTTTGTTCAAAAATAAGTATTATAAAGATTATCCCTTAAAAATTTCAAAGTCATCAGTTTTATAATTTAGAAGTTACAGACATCACAAGTTTCAATGGTTTCTGTGTGGTAAGTCCAGTTGAATGTGACACCCGGATTGTATACAAAACCTTTGAACGCACGGCTCATTATAAGTTAGCGTTGTCATTTCAATGTGTTTGTATAATGGATATAACCCGAGAGATCAGTTTAGAATATATACTGTTTTATTAAAATGTTATAAATGCAATTTTACTAGCCTAAAAATGAGTAAAATATGTGTAAAATGTAAACCTAAACATTTTATTTATTTATATAAGAATAATTATAATATATTTGAAAATAAAACAGGTCATTTTTCAGTTTTTTGCCAATATCTCAAAAATATGAATTTGTTCTTTATAAAATTTTACGTAAGGATAGGCTATTGGGAAAATTCACTATTTTGTTTTTACATTGCCTAACGTAAAAAAGGGTAAAAAAAGTATCTAACCGTCCATACCCGGAATACGTAGGCAGAGGTACAAGAAGTGTACCCACGATTAGCCGTATATACCATCTCACACAATGTGATAGGTGGCAAGCCTATTGCCAACCAGGCCCTTTTCAATCCCGGGCAACGTTGTTTTATCAGAAAAGTTAAAAACACGTTTTGTTTTGCCCGACCCGGGAATCGAACCCGGGACCTCATATGGTCAACGATGACACCGGACCACTAACCAACACGGTGAATATTTCAAAATTCTTTGAAAATGAATGAAATTTCTGCGAAGTGTAGATGTTGGAGTGCCTAAACTACTTAGTGTACTCACACTCCAAAATACTTTTAAAAAAATTGTTAAGTAGAATATACGAACATGTACTTATAACTTCAGTCCTGGATAAGATGAACATCTTACAGAAAAAACTTTAGCCAAGATAACTTCATCAAAACAAATTCAATAAAAGGTTACTTAACTTTCCTTTATTTGGAAGAATCGAAAATCAAAAATGTGAGAAAAAAAATACGTGACTGTTGTTTTTTTATTGAAGTATAATCACTCCCGGTTCCCTTGCGGGGTAGGCAGAGTAGATCGAACGTCTATAGACTTTCCGTTTCACCGCGATTCACCGGTTTGTCGGTTGGTGATATAAATGGTAATCCTCATCGCCGCATATGCCGACACGATAACGATTATCGACTATTTTTAGAGATAACTGGGACCGAAAGTTTTACGTGCTCATCCGAGGCACGGGAGTGGTCCGCCAGTCTCCGAGTTGCTACTGAGATTTTAGATTTTCGAGAAAATCCTTGAAAATATCTCAATAACACGTTTGCCCGATCCGGGGATCGAACCCGGGACCACATATCGGGAGCCGAATAGGCTATCTATCCCAAGACCACGAGGCAGAGTAGTTTGTTATTAATTAAAAAAACCCTTGACTGCTTATCTTGCTTATTGAAAATGATACAAATTTACATTAAATCTTTTAGATTTAAAAATAATAATAAATTTATGAAAAGTGGAACAAGATTTTTTTACTGCAAATCGTTTTCAATGAACAAAGATAAGCTTCTTAGTCAAAAGCTATTTTGTTTTTTATTAATAACAAACCACAAAGCCATGTGTTAATTAATTTATTTTTAAACATCCCGCTACAAAAAGTGCCTTAAATAAAAATGATTCAAAAAAATAAAACTGAATAAATAACTTTTCATCTTTCTAACTAGGTATATATTTTTAACTTCCCGCTACGTGTCTAGATAAGGAAGTTACTGATTTTACCCCGATTTACAAAAATCGAGTGTTCACCAGATCTCCACGTTTTGAGGACCTACGAACCATTTTCAACTACTTTCATGTAGACGTGTGTGTGTGTGTGTGCATATGCGTATGTGTGTGTATGCTTATGCGTATGCGCATGCGTATGCGTATTAGGGTGGAGTGAAAAAAAAAATATATTTTTTTTTCTTAGCCTGGGGGTCAAATTTGTAGCTTATAAAAAACAAAAATTTTTGAACAAAAAAAAAAAAATTTTACTCAACATCTTGAGGCAGCCCACTCATTTTTAAAATTAATTACGAGTAAAAATATTTGGTTGCAAAAAAAAATTTTTTTTTGTCTTTTAATGTCTTAAAACATCCAAGAATTGGCAATTATGATCATTTCCAACTCAAATTTTATTCTAGTGCCCTAACGAGGAATGTTACTTTTTTGGATTTTTTTTAAATATTAAAACAATAGTCACAAAAAATTTTTTTAACTTGTGATTTTTAATTGGCATAAAAGAGGATACTTTGAAGTTTTTAGAACGCTTTTAAAAATTTTTTTTTTGCAACCAAATGTTTTTACTCGTAATTAATTTTAAAAATGAGTGGGCTGCCTCAAGATGTTGAGTAAAATTTTTTTTTTGTTCAAAAATTTTTGTTTTTTATAAGCTACAAATTTGACCCCCAGGCTAAGAAAAAAAAAATTTTTTTTTTTTCACTCCACCCTAATGCGTATGCGAATGCGTAGGCGTATGCGTATGCGTATGCGTATGTGTGTGTATGCGTATGCGCATGCGTATGCGAATGCGTAGGCGTATGCGTATGCGTATGCGTATGCGTTTGCTTATGCGTATGTGTATGTGAATGTGTATGTGTATGTGTATGTGTGTATGTAAACATCTCATAACTTTGAACGGCTTGACCAATCGAAACGCGGTTAATAGTATTCGATTGGATTCCACTCAATTTAGACTTCAGTCAAGGAGATTGTGAGAAATTTTGAAAAAACCTCACATAAGTTTTTGGCGAAACAGTATTTTTAATACAATTTCCAGATTAATGTACCGATAGAGTACAAAATTTAATCAGCTTTACATCCAACTGCGACCAATGCATAAATTGCATCAAAATTTATTTATCCGTTCGGGAGTTTATAGTTGACGAAAAATTTTGCAAAAGTATTTTTTTGACATAATTTCGAAATTTTTTAACTAATCATTTTTAATCTTTTGCAATATTTTAGTACTTACTAAAAAACTACATTGAATGCCGTTTAAAAAATCAAAATCAAATCAAATTTTCAAAAGTTACAGCTTTTCAAACAATAAAATTACGTTGTTTACAGTAAACTTACTACATATTGTTTAAATAACTTTCAGGTTTATATACCGATTGATATAAAAATTGAATTAGACTTTCGATTTTTATATCAATCGGTCGGTATACAGTAAACTTACTACATATTGTTTAAATAACTTTCAGGTTTATATACCGATTGATATACAAAATCGAATTAGAGTTTCCCTCTAAAAAACTGCGCCAAATACTGGAAATTGGATCAAAATAAACGATTTATTTGGGATTAAAAAAGTCTCTTTTTTACATTTATAAGAGAGAGAGAGAGAGAGAGAGAAATACTGTAGTCAATTACTAATTAATTAATAATTACTCTGCAAGGATGGCCAAACGCGAACGAAGTCGCGGGTACAGCTAGTTATGAAATAAAAATTTGTTTAGATTAATCTACATCATCGGTTTTCTACCTAAATGCCGCACATGTTTTCTAATTTGCCGCTAATTGTACGCCACATTGAAGTCATGAGTTAAAAAATGAGGCATCACCAGGAGTGTACCAGGAGTACATTTATGACATGAAACGAAATAAAAAATTGTGAGGCATCGCCAGAAGTGTACCAGGTGTACACTTATGGCATGAAATGAAAATTATTTATTTGGAGAATATGGGGTCACAAGTTATTAAGAATTACCAACATATTTTACCATGATATGGTGAGCAAACATTTAAGTTTGTGTGTACTATAAAACTGATAAAATGAAAAGTGTGTGAAACCAAATGCATGTCGGACTTAAGCAAGTGGCATTGCCATACCGCAACACAGATCATCATTAACTTCTTAGGTGTCTATGGGTAAGGGTTTTTCTTTCCACTAGGAGAGCCATCTGCTTGTTTCTATTATTCTATTATCTGATGATTCAATACAAGCAACCATTACACAGATGATGTTGCTCGTAATTTTTAATAATAATATTCATAAATTGAATTGCACAAATTTCAGATATACCAATGAGGGTTCCCTAAAAAGAGAATATTGTTTAACCACATAGTAAACCTCAACGAAATTTGTGTATAAATTTTCAAAAACTATGGTCACTGCATGACGGACAGCATTGCCTTGTCACAATATTGGCATTTTTTTTATCTATGCGCAATATCCGTACTAAACTTTTTTTGGATAATTAGGTCAAAATTTAAGTAGCTACCCTTTTTACAATACTAGGTATCAGGATTGAGTACAAGTACTATGTGCAAGAGTAGTTCAGACTTACTCTCAAGGAAGTACTTAATACATGTTTATTAAATATATAAATTGTTCCCAAAATATTACAAACAACCAAATCTATGAATGTTAGCTCTTTAGCTTTGTAATAAAGGAAAGCATTATGGCTTATGTGGTTATCACAACTGTGGCAATGTGTGACATATAGGTATAGTGCTGTAGAGAACTATGAATATTAGCTCTTTAGTTTTGTAATAAAGGAAAGTTTTATGGCTTATGTGGTTATATAATATATTAACTACCGTAAAATGAAACAACAGCTATCGAAAACCAATACAAATACAGGGTACACAAATTTATTATGTGACAGGCTATATCTATCTTGCAAAATAAATACAATACAAATATATACAAAGTACTGTTCTAAGTATATTTTAGACATATTAACTGTAAAGGACAACTATGAGCACATCTTGTAGTTTTAATTATACAAGTCAAAAAATTTGGAAGAGTACTTTAAATATGTTTATGTCACAGGCAATTTCTATAATTTGTCCATATACAATTATACAAATGGCATCGTCAGATTACAAAGATTAATATGTTTTAAAAAATGCCTTATGCGAATCTAAAATGTTGTCATTATATTATATGCATGACATTTACCATGTTAACAAATTGCCATGGCATGTTGTTTAAATTACTTATTATGTATATGGGTTATTTTAGAACTAGAACCCAATCCGGCTTTATACCTAAAAAGAAGTAGGTTTGTTACATTGCATTTAGGAGCTACACCAGAAAAAAGAAATCAGTAACTTCTTCTAGTGGAAAGTAAAAAAGATATATTACTAGCTGCAGTCTGCAGCATTATCAATTTTTTTGGCGAATCCCGCGGTGCCATACCGCGGGGAATGTGTGTTAAATTTTATCCAAATCCGTTCAGTAGTTTTTGTGTGATTGAGTAATAAACATTCATCCAAACATCCAAAATTTCACATTTATAATATTAATTAATATAATTAATATTAATATAGATTTTATTTGAACTTTAAGTTAACAAAGATTTATCTTACCCGTTTCTGCCAGTATTTGATATCTACATCTGATATGATATTAGCATATTCTTCAGTTTTGTCATCCTTTGAATCTTTACTACAAATCAATATACCAAGCTCCTCAAATGTCTCTCTTATTGCAGTTATTCTTAATGAAATGTGTCTGAAATTAATATTATGATTTTTTTTCCATCTACTTAATGATCTATACATATAATAAAATCATAGGAAAGTCAAAAGTGTACAATGAATATTTTTTTAAAAGAATACTTGGGGCGTGATCTACAATCGATATCGAAGCCAAAAATATAGTTTTTAGAATTTTTGTCTGTATGTATGTCTGGGGTAAACTCAAAAAGTACTTCATGGATTTACTTCAAATTTTGTATGAATATTACTAACAGGTCTGGTCAACATATAGGCTACATATTATCACACTATCACCTATGGGGGAGGAGCTGTGCGGAGTAAACGAATTCTGCGCGGACGAAGTCGCTAGCAACAGCTAGTTATAAAATAAAATGGTGATAAAATAACTCTTACTTCTGTTAACTGTAATATGAAATCTATGTATTAACAATTTTAAGCAAAATTTTCATTAAATATAGATAAACTTCAAGAGACTTAAAAAGAAGAACAAACGAAAGAAAGAAGACTAAGCATAAATTAAAGGAGAAATTTTGAGTGTACATTTAGTGAGTTCATAAAATCTTTACTCCAATGTGTACAATAGTAGTTGGCAGCAGCCCGGAGTCACTTTATTTATGTATGGAGTCTGGTCTCCTGTCGGCGGCTGACATTTGACACTGGGTCAGCTGTCAAATTTTTCCGTAAGAACTCCGCCTTTCAAACTTGGAGTTTCGTAGGAGTGTTACGATTTTCCTCTCTCATTAAATAAAATAACTTTTTCTTAAAAATTTGTGTTAAGAATTCATAAAAAAACTTCAATATGTATATATATTAAAGTAAGAAGTGTAAAAATTCGTAATTTAACGACGAAAACCAACCTAGACAAAATGACCTTTTTTTGGTTGGGTTCAAGTTTCTTCCCAACATTGGGAATAAATGTCGTCACGGTTGGTGAAGGTCATTGTCCTATTTGTAACATAAAATAATTTTGTTTATCATATAAAAGGCTATTATTTTAGTAATATTTCTAAGTCTGCATAAGAAACATGATGTTTAAACGAATATTATAACTGTTTTATTCTGATACATACATACATAATAATTTTGATATCATATAAAATGTTATTAATTTAAAAGTAATTTTACATAGTAAACACATTGTTTAAAGAGATATTATACCAACTAATCCAATAAATTTTTGTCATTTTAACCCCTTCTGTCAAGAGCGACTTCCAGCTTCGTATCTTTAATTATCACCCGCCTAAGATTAAAAGAACAGTGTGTCAGCCTTCTTTATTCTGGCTGAGCGTTTCCGAGCAATTTTTGAGAAGGGTTAGAAATACCACCGCCGAGTTACCATTGTTTACAGTGGCTTAATCCAACTATTTTTTTTTGACAAGTGGCATATACCACTTTTACATGTATTAAGGATTATCGCCACCTCATTAGTTTATCTCATGTTAGTAAGTGTGAATCTTTTTCTCCCTTCTCTCTTACAATCTGGCTTTCATTAATTCTTATGGACAACCTAATGTTACACTATTCATTCAACAAGTCAGTCAATTATTATTCAAATTTTCTCTTTAATTTTAAATAATTTTCTTATTTCCCATCATAAAGTAGCTTTCATTCATTTTTTTTTTCGAGTTACAATAGTGGTTCTCTGAACTGGGACTTCTGAAAATCCTGTACCTCTTACTTTCATTGTAATTTTTTTTTAAAGCTACTAATTTTTTTTTTAAGTTACAAAGTGATCTTATAGGTTACAGACCCTCCGAATGCGATATAGCTCTATATATCACAGGGCTGAATCTAGGGATTTGCATCTGGAAAACTGGATCCATGAATCTAGGGATCCATTAATTATTATTTACCAAATCCAAATACCAAAAAAACTTCAATATGTATATATATTAAAGTAAGAAGTGTAAAAATTCGTAATTTAACGACGAAAACCAACCTAGACAAAATGACCTTTTTTTGGTTGGGTTCAAGTTTCTTCCCAACATTGGGAATAAATGTCGTCACGGTTGGTGAAGGTCATTGTCCTATTTGTAACATAAAATAATTTTGTTTATCATATAAAAGGCTATTATTTTAGTAATATTTCTAAGTCTGCATAAGAAACATGATGTTTAAACGAATATTATAACTGTTTTATTCTGATACATACATACATAATAATTTTGATATCATATAAAATGTTATTAATTTAAAAGTAATTTTACATAGTAAACACATTGTTTAAAGAGATATTATACCAACTAATCCAATAAATTTTTGTCATTTTAACCCCTTCTGTCAAGAGCGACTTCCAGCTTCGTATCTTTAATTATCACCCGCCTAAGATTAAAAGAACAGTGTGTCAGCCTTCTTTATTCTGGCTGAGCGTTTCCGAGCAATTTTTGAGAAGGGTTAGAAATACCACCGCCGAGTTACCATTGTTTACAGTGGCTTAATCCAACTATTTTTTTTTGACAAGTGGCATATACCACTTTTACATGTATTAAGGATTATCGCCACCTCATTAGTTTATCTCATGTTAGTAAGTGTGAATCTTTTTCTCCCTTCTCTCTTACAATCTGGCTTTCATTAATTCTTATGGACAACCTAATGTTACACTATTCATTCAACAAGTCAGTCAATTATTATTCAAATTTTCTCTTTAATTTTAAATAATTTTCTTATTTCCCATCATAAAGTAGCTTTCATTCATTTTTTTTTTCGAGTTACAATAGTGGTTCTCTGAACTGGGACTTCTGAAAATCCTGTACCTCTTACTTTCATTGTAATTTTTTTTTAAAGCTACTAATTTTTTTTTTAAGTTACAAAGTGATCTTATAGGTTACAGACCCTCCGAATGCGATATAGCTCTATATATCACAGGGTTGAATCTAGGGATTTGCATCTGGAAAACTGGATCCATGAATCTAGGGATCCATTAATTATTATTTACCAAATCCGGTACGATATGAGGGACTCCAATTTTTTGTAAAAATGCATGTACATCCTATATCTGTCCAAGCTACATCGAAATACATTTATTGCTTGTTGTTATTGATGTAAATTTGATGTACAAATGTAAAAAATTACAAAAAACATGATTCAGTCAGAAGTTTTAGGGACAATGCTTCTTGTCCCAAAACTGCTGACAAACTGCTGAAAAAACAAACACATATACATCTTCACAAATATTCACATTTATACTAATTGCATAACTCATTAGGAGTCATCCATGAATTATGTGAGGCGAATTCAAAGTTTTTTCGACCCCGACTCGCCCTATGGTGAGATGTGAGATTTAAACCATCTTTCATTACATACAGGATATTTCAAAGTAAATTCAAAAATGTATGACAAGTCCTTTTAGTTGTTGAATATCTTTCGATTTGCAAATAATAGTCATATTTCGAGAAAATAAAAAAAAACCCTATTTGTTTCCAATTTACCCCTTACGGGAATCTGAAAATGCCAAATACGAGGGTGGATGAAAGTATTCGGCCTGACCAAAAAAATTAACATATACTAAGTAAATCAGTTATATTTTTATTTTTCTACATAATCCCCATCAATTTCGATGCACTTTTGCCATCTTCCATTCAAAGCATTTAGACCATTGAAAAAAAAATCTTCCTTAGAGTCAAAATATACGTCTACTGCTGTTTTCACTTCGTCGTTTGTCGAAAATCTTTAACCTCCCAAGTGCTTTTTTAGGTTAGGGAACAGAAAGAAGTCTGACGGTGCCAGATCAGGTGAATAATGCAGATGCAGTAATAGTTCAAAACCACCAATGTGGATTTCAGCCATTGATGAATGATGATGATGAAACAGGACTTTTCTTCTGAGCATTCCTGGACGTTTTTTTTCTTTCTCGTAAACATACTTTTTTAATATCTTCGTCAGTAGTGGATGTTGCAGGCCTTCCAGATTGGGGTTCATCTTTCACACTCTCTCTGCCATGTTTGAATTATGCTATCCATTTTTTGACAGATGAATAAGACAGAGCAGAATCCCCTATTGTACTGACCATATCATCATGGATGCCTTTCGGTGATAGCCTCTTCTTATGGCTTCTTCTTAATGATGGTCCGCTGCTCGATTTGCTGCATTTGCAGAAAGTATGTCCGATTGCTTTAAAAATTTTATAAAATCACAACAAATTATTGCACACGTTTCGAACTTCACACAATTAACTACTCTGAACTGAACTAAATAATGTGGGTAGATTTGATTTTTAGAATTGAATGGTTCTGTGTTAGGCCTAGTACTTTTCAATTCACCCTCATAGGTTTGGCTGAGGGGTTATCAGAATTTCGAAAAAGGGCTTTCACTCTATACTGGTAGGTAATACAAAATGTAGCTTACACACTCTTCTATCAAATCATCGAAAAAAATCGTTTTATTTCTTATAATAAAGTAGAAATAAAATTATTCATAAAAAATGTATGGAAATTTACATTAATTTACAACCTTTTTAAGGTTCCGTACTCAAAGGGTAAAACGAGATGCTATTACTAAGAATTTCTGTCCGTCTGTCAACAGGTTGTATCTCATGAACCACAATAGTTAGGTATTTGAAATTTTTACACATGATGTATTTCTGTTGCCGCTATAACAACAAATCATCGCTGCACCTGAAAAGTTCCATATGTAATATTGTAAGGTTTTGAGAAATAACAAAAACGTGTTTTTAAGTTAAAAAATAGATTATTTGTTAATATATTATTTCTTAATAAATTAACAAATAGACTATTTATTAATTAATTTATTGTTATTAAATAACAAACTACGAGTATTAGTTAATTTAATAACACTTTTTGTTGTTTCCCAAAACCTTATAAATATGACATATGGACTTGTTAGGTGCAGCGATGAATTACTAAAATCAGAATAAAATTAATATTTAATCTATGTATAACCAAGGAGGAGGAGGAGGATATCTTGTGGAGTTCAGTTGACAACCAATATGCCCGATATAGTTACGCTCCCATTTGATTTTGATAACTACTAAAACAGACTACTTTAGTATGAAGAAATTGTGTGGCTTACGCTCTTTGGTATATTTCCTTTATCATTCATTCAAAATATTCAAATAGTCTATGATTATTTAGTCTGTAAAATGATTTCACTTTAGTGCCAAAAGTCAGTGACGTATATGTCTTGTACCTTGTGTTTGAAATGAAATGAAAAGTGTTTATTTGGGAGAATATGGTGTTAAAAGTTATTAAAATTAATCAAAGATATCAGCATATATGGTGTGCAAATATTTAAAAAAATTAAAAGTCACCATAATATTCTGTTAAGAATTTTTATATGCATTATTTATTTACATATTACTATATATTTACATAACTTAAATAAATTGAAATTTTATCAAAATATTTTTATTTAAATTCAATTATTAAGAAACATTTTATACACCAATTCAAGAAATATTCTTTCCATGTATTTATTCTTGATGATTGATTATTGGATTATCACATGTAATTACCACATTTTTTTGTTATAAAAGATTTGTTCAGCTTATAATGATTTTATTTAGATATTCAGTTGTAAGTAATAAATAATAAATTAGTAAAATAAATAATAATAAATTAATAAATAATAATAATAATTCAGTAATAAATCTCAGTAACAAAATATAAGGATTTGTAAAAGTTGGACCATGTCACAGTTTTTTTCAAGTAAATTATAAAAATATTAGGTAGTTTCATTTTTTCAAGAAAATTAAAATTAATTAATTAAAATTTATTTTGATGCCTAACAGATATTAGATATATCAATCAGCAAATGCTTGTTTACAGAATAATAAAATATTCATTAATTGTAAAGTAATAATACTATTTATACATTGCGTCGATGTGAAATCAAAACGTTGAAAACGTGTGAACGTGCCTTGTTTTTAATTTTTGATATTTCTCAGATGTTAAGGGCTCTCCTTAGAACAAACATGAATGTGTTGCAATTTTTTCTCGATCTTAATAATGACAACTGGTAGAGGCTTGAAATATTAAGAGAATATTTAGTTATATATATTTTTATTTTAAAAATAAGTAATTAAATTAAAATAAAAAATATTTATGAGCTGCCATACAACAAACATGATTTTTTTTGCAGTTTTGTAGATAATGGTACAGAGCACTTGGTACATGAGTCCGACTCAGTTGGTCGATTTTTTAGGTTTTGGTTTTTGACAACCCTATTTAGATATACCAATTTACCTCCTAACAAAATCACCCCTGTGTTGCTCCCATTATACCTATTTGTATGCCAGTTTCCTCCTTTGCATATTTATTATCTCCAAAATAATCTAAAAATTAGTGTTAGATTAAAACTAAGATTTGCAATGAAATGAGGCAAGTATTTACTTAGCTTTCCGTTTTTTCAAATCACAATTGATTATAGTATAGGAGCCCACGACACTAAACCTGGTCCCATAAGACTACCGGATGGCATATACATAGTTAATTCGTCGTTAATTGGAGAATACGAAATGGCTATGCTGCAATGCAAAAAAACGGGTGGCGCTATTAAAAAAAAGAAAAAAAGAATGAAAAAAAAATCGATTTCTGATACAATAAGACTACCGAATTTCGTTTGTTCCTCGACATAGGGGAGGGGAAGGACTCTACGAAAATGCGGTGCTGCATGTCCCCATGACTGGCCTTATCAGTGGCAGCAGCATTAGAAGTAACGCCTTGTACCTAGGTATCTAGTACCATCGGACTACCGAACGAACCAAAGCTTATCTGAAAGATCATCAATTTCTGTGTAAGAAAAACCACTGCTGCACCTTCGTAACAGTGGACGAGGTGGTTGCTGCAGCGATTGAAGGTCGCCCACTGCACAGCTTTTATCGTCTATCATCGGCGTTTATCGTCTTCCCCTTCCCTATGTCGAGGAACAAACGAAATTCGGTAGTCTTATCATACCAGAAATCGTTTTTTTTCATTCTTTTTCTTTTTTTTAATAGCGCCACCCGGTTTTTCGCATTGCAGCATAGCCATTTCGTATTCTCCAATTAACGACGAATCTAACTATGTATATACCATCCGGTAGTCTTATGGGACTAGGTTTAGTGTCGTGGGCTCTTAAACCATTATTGTGATTAAGATTACATTGATTTTAACAACTTTTCTGAACCATACAACCCATCATGAATACAAAGTTACAGGTACAATATTCAAGTGTTGTCGATGACATTACTTTCAATATGGTTTTTCTAGTGAAACCTGATTGACTCGCTTAAATATACAGTGTAGCCAGAAGCAATAATTAATTAGTTCATTTAAATATAAAATGTGTCATATATCATAGTTCACACGACGCACAATCCAAGCAGAATCCATCCATTGTCTAGGAGTTTAATTAATAAAAAACAATATTTATAAAGTAAAAATTTATATATATGTTTTAAATTATACTATCAGTTTTTAATTGTAATATTTATATGGGTTATTTAAACTACACTGGTCAACAAAATTTTGTAACAAGAAAGGTGCATATTAATTTTGAATTCCCCACCTTCCCTCATTCTAAAACCATATTGATTTTGATTTTATTAGGTCCCATTTTCGTGTTATAGCTAACTACTCACAACATTACTGTTAGCCATCTTTGAATTTTATTTTCATATTCCGAGTGTTAACTGTTTGGCGAACGTAGTTGTGTTAAGTGAAGCGATTTTTAAATAATGTTAAGAAGGTGTAAAAGTTAACCTGATTAGTTATGTTATATTTGTGATGGCATTACTTTCAAAACTCAGCAAAGGAATTTGGCGCCTTTAGTAACTAAGTTACATAATTTGGTTTTGCCATCGGACAACAAGACAAAGTGTGGGTTCCACATATCTGCTATGTTGCCTGTGTACTGGACGGGTCACTGGATAGGCAAAAATATCTCGATCTATTCCTTTTACAATTTCTATGATATGGACGGAACCAACGAACCACTCACCCGATTGTTATTTTTATCTCACTGATAAAAATTTCCTAAACTGAGTGATACAAAAATTAAAATGACATATTCGTGGGCCCTCAAATAAGGCAATTAATGAAAGATGAAATATTTAAGGGAAAGGTTAGTGATTTGGAAAAAACGTCTTGGGAATCCCTCATGAAAATTACTTTAAATTTTCTCGGAAATCACCGATTGAGTGACTATAAAAGTAGTATCGCGAAGCCGTAACGTACGTATAAAACTTTAGGCTGTAATACATCATTGAAAATACACTTCCTATAATCGCATTTAGGCTTCCCAAAAATTTGGGTGCCGTTGGTGATGAACTAGGTGAAATATTCCACTAAGACATTTCGACGACAGTAGAAAAACGATACCAAAGCAAGTGGAGTCCACATATACTCGCGGATTACTATTGGATATTCCAACGAGACGTTTCTGAAGCAAAACAGAAAAAAATAATAATCTAATATTGATATCATAATTGCATTGTAAGGAAACAAATTCATTGTGATGATAAAACTGAATAATTAAAAAACTATTCCTATCTGGAACATTCTGATTTTATTTCTATTGTCCTTGTCCTTGTTTTTAACATATCAAAACAAAAAAAAATCTTGTTACATACAAAAAGTGTTTTTTTGTTGACCAGTGCTATCAAAAAAATTATGGACAGTTCTGGCTCTTACCTATCTGATAACCAGTTTATGGTTTTGAAAGATTATAAAAGATTTCATATATTATGTACAGTGATATGTACTTGATGTATACTTGTATGAAGATTAATATGCTTGTGTATAAGTGTAAAATATTCAGTGTTCAAGTGTTGGCCACCCCAGTTCCATATACATTTATATTATAGTTATTATATATATTACTACAATTAAGTTTCATATGTATTTGAATATGTATGTAATATGAAAATAATATTTGAATTATTTACAACTTAGACTGAAGAAATCTAGCTTTATAAAATAAGTAATCAAAGCAGTAAAAAATATTTTTAGTACAAATTAACATATCTTTACATTACATATTTTCAACAGCTATAGTAGATTCAACTAAAATTTCAAGGACATTTGTATTTTATTGCGACGTATCAGTGATAAACAA
The DNA here is from genome assembly GCA_036924255.1 of Apodemia mormo. Classification (NCBI taxonomy): domain Eukaryota; kingdom Metazoa; phylum Arthropoda; class Insecta; order Lepidoptera; family Riodinidae; genus Apodemia; species Apodemia mormo. The sequence continues at coordinate 41,776,881 of JAUPFN010000002.1, forward strand.
AACAAACCTTACCTTCGTACCGGATTATCAGCAAATATTGGTGTGACAGGGGAACCAGCCTTATGTAGTGTTTCGAAATCTTGTTGATTATAGCCAAATGATTTAAGATATTGGAGCCAATTTTCACTCGTATCGGCCTCTTCGCTTACACCGCCCGGAAAAACTACACTGTTAGCGAATGAGGAGTTTTGACTTCGTGTCTGCAACAAAATTTCGTAGTTGCTATTCTCCGTAATTTGGGATGATCCTACATCAGCTTTTCGTTTTGCTAGTAATATTAATGAAGCAGAGTCACGCCAATTTCTTCCAATTGTTGCCTTCATGGTTTTAACGATGTAATCGAAAGAATATCAATAATCGAGATAATTTTAGTATATCTATGTAGGTTAGAATAAATAGTCGACTTACGTTACCTATTTACTGTTTGGTTTAATCTATTTCTTGACAGTGTTGACCATGATTTACAGTTATTTGCAATGCTGATAAGCCGGAATGTAGAAATATGAAAGTAAAGATTACAAAAATAGCATTACTTTGACATTTAGTCATTGAATGACAGTTCGGAAACCATCATTTTTCAGACTTCTTTACCATAGATAATATATTCAAAGTTCTTTACTTTGAAATTCGGATACTAATACTAAAAATCAGATCTGAAATAGTCTTTGAGTAATAATTTTGTTTACAGATTGACTTTATATTACAATGAAATTCAAATTTTAATAGCTTTATGATATATTTTCATACACGTAATAATATAAATTACTTGTTGTTACTATTCAATTCGAAAAATTGAGAGACGTCTAATATATTATAGACATAAAGACGCATGGTTGGAACATCTGTTAAATTCTTACTAAATACTTTTGTTATACTTACTTGTTAGTTAGTTAAATATTTTGTTTATTATATGTGCTATGTATAGTCTATTATGTATTTATTAATATATGTATGTAAATATGTTGCACGTATCTATTTCCTAGTAATTATTATATTTTTGTTCCGTTTAGCCCATCATACTGTTTCCTATTTCCATTTAAAATATTTATTTGCACCCCGTATTGAAATTTTTCTACTCCACTTGCTGGTTGACTGGCAGCGAATGCCTTTATGGCATTAAGTTTAACCATTGTACAATTTTAGTGCATAAAAGTAAATAAATAAATAAATAAGTATTCCAGCTATCTCTAACATATACCACCACCCCACCGTTTTGATTTACATTGTTGCGAGTGTGAAATGATGTGTAACCAGGAATGCTGCTTACCGATGCATTTGCATTAAGCCAACATTCTGTAAGGATTATCACATCGCACTCAGTGTTAAGGCGGAGCATAGCCACTAGAAAGGAATTGAAGTTCCTATGAATACTCCTAATATTAAATGTAAGAACTTTAAAGTTATATTTGTCTGTTAAAATGTTTCTACAGTCTTCCAGATTGTTCTCATAACGACAAGGGATATTCAGAATGTTGTGTAATTGCCATGCTAAGTCTATGTTAGCCATAATAAAACTAAGATACTAGATAACAAGACTGCCTAGACTGGAAAAAAAACGAGTTACACACTTAACCAATAACACATAGAAAGTAACCAGAAAATAAAAACTGCATGGATTTACTTCAAATTTTGCATGAATATTACTAACAGGTCGGGTCAACATATAGGCTACATATATCACACTATCATCTACGGGGGAGGAGCTGTGCGGAGTAAACGAAGTCCGCGTGGACGAAGTCGTGGGCAATAGCTAGTTTTCAATAAGCAAAATAAGCAGTCAAGGGTTTTTTTTTATTAATAACCGACTACTTTGCCTCGTGGTCTAGGGGTAGACTATTCGACTCAGATCATAAGGTGTTGGGTCCGATATCCGGGTCGGGCAAAGGTGTTATTGAGGTATTTTCGAGGATTTTCTCGAAAATCTAAAATCTCAGTAGCAACTCGGAGACTGGCAGGGCGGTATATTACCACTCCCGTGCCTCGGATGAGCACGTAAAACAGTCGGTCCCAGTTATCGCTAAAATAGTCGATAATCGTTAACGTCATTTATCTCGCCAACCGACAAACCGGTGAATAGTGGTGAACCGGAAACTCTATAGACATTCGGTTTACTCTGCCTACCTCGCAAGGAACCGGGCGTGATGATACTTTAATAAAAAACTACAAAGCCACGTAATTTCATTTCTCACATTTTTTGATTCTCACAAATAAAGGAAAGTTAAGTATCTTTTGATAACTTTTTGTCTAAAGTTTTTCTGTAAGGTGTTGATCTTATCCTGGACTGAACTTATAAGAACATGTTCGTAAATTCTACTTAACAATTTTCAAAAAGTATTTTGAAGTCCGACTTTAGTGAGTATACTAAGTAGTTTAGGCACTCCAACGTCTACACTTAGCAGAAGTTTCATTCATTTTCAAAGATAGCTGATTGGTGTTTCTAATTTTGAATATTTTACCCTTTTTTATCGCCTCGGCGCGAGAAAAACCTTGTCCAATTTAACTCCCACAAGACACAAGCCTGTGCGTTTTCCACTAAAAGGAATCCTTTTGATAAAGCTCCAATATTCCAGAACACTCCTCTTACCATCTCTAATATGATTAATGTTTTAGGCGGTGAAATTGCAAGTGAGGTCCAATTTCGTCATCATTTGGAGGGTAAAGCTAAATTAGCTTCCAAGAAACTGGGGACATTAAATCGGACTAGACGGTACTTCACTCCTGCCCATATACTAATGCTTTACAAAGCGCAAGCCCGACCGCACATAGAGTACTGTTCGCACCTATGGGCCGGTGCACCCCAGTATCAAACCCTTCAATTTGACAAAATCCAACGCAGACTGGAGCGCCTTGTCGACAGCCCCACTCTTACTAATGGTATTGAACCCCTTAGCCATCGGAGAGATGTGGGTTCTCTATGTGTTTTCTACCGCTTATAAATATAATGGGGAGTGTTCTGATGAGCTTTTTAATCTAATATCGGCTACCACGTTCCGCCAACGCACTACACGCCGTAGTGAGGGATTCCACTCACACCATCTTGACGATTTGTCATCTATGACTGTTCGATTTGCACGTACCTTCTTAATACGAACAGTCAAGCTTTGGAACATTTTACCTCACACGGTTTTTCCGAGTAGCTGCGATTTTGGGATTTTTAAGAGGAGGATCAATAAATTCCTTAAAAGCCGGCTTCGCATTGGCAACTAACCCCTTATGTTGTAAATGTCCATGGGCAGTGGTGACCGCTTTCCATCAGGTGGCCCACTCGCTCGTATGCCTATAAATTCAATAAAAAAAAGGGTTTAGGCAAAGATAAGAGAAGACAATATTGGCTATAATCATGTAAATTTATATAATTATTGAAGAATCATTATATTATATCACATTATTATTATGTTATATCATATTATAGATTTATTTTAGGATTTTAGGAATATACTCATCATGATTTTACATAAGATGGGGGCCAAAATGAAGGTTATAATTTGCTTTAAAACGATTAAAGCCGTAGATTAAAGTTTGCTGAGATAGCCAGTCAGAACTTTAACTTATTATCTTTAGCGCTTACTTTAAAAACACAGTTAAAAAGTAGTCATCTCGTATAGCAACGTCATCTTTCTTTACCTTTGTTTCGAAAACACTTAGGTATTTTGTTTAAAGGCAGTAACTTCAGTAGGTTAGCTATATAGATAGCCCACACTGATATTAAAAAGCATACGTAACCATTACGTAACTATAAAGCAATAGACTTTGATTTCGTGTTTCGGAACTTGCTTACAGCATCAAAATATTTTTTCCGAAACTGACGAAGTTGAAAAGATTAACGCGTACTCAGGTACTAAAACATTTTTCGTATTTGTGTACCTTGGTATAGCTAATTTTTTATTGTATGAGGAATGATTTGAAATTTCTATAAAACTGCTAAGCATAAAATTCTCAGACCTAAAATCGAGGTAGGTTTTTCCCAGTGCCTACATTATGTTTATACTTATATTCTTTGAAATATTTGGAACTTAGCCTAAATAGTCGTTGCTACTGGTAACAAATATTTAAACACGTTTTTTATTTTCAGCTTTGTTGTAAGGCGATAGAATTTAAAATACAATGTGTGCTAATACTTTGAATGGTAGTTATAAAGTTTAGGTATCACATAGGTGAGTCGGGTACGCCTCGAAGTCGAACTAAATGGTAATGGTAATAGCAAGCGAGATAACGTTCATAGGAAAGATCGCAGAATCGCAGGCGACATGTTTAATTAATGTTTTGGAATGTCTTTTCAGCCTTAACATTTAGGATGATGTAATATGTTTTCTTATTACTTACACACTATATTTGGTGGAATATGTTGGTAATTATAAATTATCTGTAATAGTAACTACCTAGTAACAATCATTTTCTTGCCTATAGCAACCTTTCTTTTTTATATGTCTTTGTTAAATGGAGGTCTGAATGTTACGTTTTTAGGCGTTTGTATGAAGACAGAGACTACACAATCAGGACATGTCAATCAACTAAATTATTATAATTATTTTTTAAATCATTAAATAATAAACAAGCAGATGACGCTCCTGATGTAAAGAGAAACTATCACTTATACACCAAAAAATATATGAAACCAAACATGTTAGTGGTTGCTATTCGTGTGGCATGATGGCAATTCCACATGCATAAGTTTACCGGCTTACCATAAAACTGGAACACGACAGCGACAAAAACTGACGCTATTACCGCAGGAACAGGTAAGGTGGTACACCAGACCCGGACGAGACAAAGCAGAACTCTCCAACTTAGTAGCTACGATGGTAGTGACTCAGAAGACAGTAAATAATATAGAAAATTGGTCACAACATAAACAAAACTAAACATAAATGTGACTTTAAAGCTACAGACTAAAAATTCGAAAATTTTTAGAAAGAAAGAGCGAGGGAGGAAAGTTCCTCTGAGGAGGAAAGAAACGAAAAAGAGTGTCACTTTTCTTGGCTGAGTCAGTTCAAGTCGTCTACAAATATTTTAATGACTTTTCATAGAAAGCATCAACGACAAAAAAAAAACATTTTAATAAGACAAAAATCGAACTATTTCATGGTGTTATTTTAGCCAGATACAAACAGTACATCCAAAAATTTTATACTGCAACTTTTCACTTAGGTATATAAAATAAAATACTTAGTTCTGACTTAGTTAGCTTTGGCGCGATTGAGTAATCAACATTGATTCATCCAAATTTTACAGTTACAAAACAAATCATCTTCACGCCCTTATCCATAAAGAGGTAGGCAGAGGTACAAAAAGTGCACCCATGATTAGCCGAATGTACTTAGTCTCATAATGTGATAGCTGGCCAGCCAACCGGGTGCTTTTACCAATCTCGGGATTATGTTGTTTTCGTCAGAAAACTGAAAACTGATTTGCTCGACCCGGGGATCGAACCCAAGACCTCATGTGGTAAATTCCGATATCGGACCACTAGACCATAAAGGTGACTCAAGCGTTACATTTAATTAAAACAATAATTTTAACTCAATTTCATTCGACCTACCACTATCGATTATATCAAAGACGTAGGGTATAAATTATATATTTTTAAGAAAAATAATTGTGATGTATAGCATTTTGTAGGTACCCTCTGCCTACATCCTAAAAAATTTTCATGAATAATATTTTTATTATATTAATTACCTAAATAATTGTATGTATGTAAGAACTCACATTGATTACTATGAATAAATTACGCAGATACGGCAACTTTAAAAAATATAATATATATATCCGTAGTCGGTTAAAACACGATATACGTGATAATAATATTTGACGCTTTTTAGTTTGGATGACCGAAATTCTGTAAACTGTAATATCGACTTGTAGAAATTGAGATCATTTTTTTTACCCCACGTTAACCCGTGTTACCTACGCACCATTAACATCTTTGTTGTCTAGAGGCGATGGTTGACTCTTTCCATCAGGAGACCTATGTGCTTGTTTGCTATCTTATGATATAAAAGTACTCTTTCAAATATAATTTAAACGCAGTAAAATTGCAAAAACAACAACTGATGCAGGCTTATAAGAAATTGGATGTCACTCATTTCTTATACCTAAGCCTGCATCAGATCTTAATTCTACACGTTCTCTAAGTAGTACCACGCGGGAAGTATATCTTCCCAATCAAAACAAAATTTTCAAAATCGGTTCATGAACGACCGAGTTCCTAGGTGAAAAAAAATATAGCTCAACTCAAACTCAAAACATGCTATATTCAAATGAACTTTTACCGGCACTTTTGACGAGACGACGTTATGGAATTACCGCCATACACTGAGGAGATCCGACGGAACAAACTCAGCTGGCTTGTCTTTTTTCTATTTTTGACGTGAATACGTCTTTAAAATTACCTAAATAATCTGATATTTTATACATGGAGCACAATAAAAGCTTTGCACTTCTAGCTAATTGGAACTTTTGGAATTTCAAATGTTATATTTTTAAAACGTTGTAACCTTCTTAGTAATAAAAAAAAACAATTAGCGGGTAAATGATTTGTCAATTGTTTTTTTATCACACATCCATTGACGTGTATAATAATATTATACACGTCAATGCACACATATAAGTTCTATGTACGCAACGAAAATGGAATGTCGAAAAGATTTTAGAGCGATGATTTTTTATGATTTTAAAAGTTCTCTTTCTCCGCAAGACTGTGCCGCTCGTCTTCAAAATGCTTTTGGGAGAAAAGCACCTTGTTTAAGCATCGTGAGGCGATGGTTTGCTGAATTTGAAAGAGGTAGAGTTTCTTTACATGACGAATTTTTTGAAGGGCGGCCTGCATCTGCCGTCAACGAAAATAATGTGGCTACTGTTAAACGGTTAATTGGAGAAAACCCCCGGATTACCTATGAGACAATTCGAGGACTATTGGGGATTGGTATGAGCCAAATTCCGAAAATTTACACGAAGAATTGAAAGTTCGGAAACTTTGTTGTCGTTGGATCCCTCATGAACTGACAGCGGAGCAGAAGCGAGCTAGCGTGGAATATGGTTCTCACAGATGCTACTGAAGTACGACCACAGACATTGTAATGCTGTTTATGACATTGTCACAGGAGACAAAACGTGGATTTATTGTTTTAAACCCGAAAAAAAACAGCAATCTTGTGAATGGGTGTTTGAAAATGAGAACAGGCCAACAAAATTGAGACAGGCGAGAAACGTTGGTAAAAAAATGATCGCGTTTTTTTTCTCAGCTACGGGTCCCATCTGTACAATTCCACTTGAAGATCAAAAGAGTATTAATGCCGAGTGGAATTCTTTACCATTTGTTTACCCAGGCTGTTAGAAAAAGTTCGCGAAACACGACCCAAAAGCCGCATTCTCCTACACCATGATAACGCTTCTTCACACACGGCCAACAAAACAAAGTCATTTTTAGCTTCCGAAAAAGTACATCTCGTCACTCATCCTGCGCATAGCCCCGACCTAGTACCCTGTGATTTCTGTATTTTCCCCAAAATCAAAGATTTGATGAGAGGTTTTACTTTTACCAACTCCGAAGATGCAGTGATAGTGTTCAATCAGCTCGTAGAAAACATGCCTTCAGATCTGTGGGCCTCCTGTTTAAAAAATGGTTCGATCGCATGAAACAATGTTTAAAATGTAAAGGAGATTATTTTGAAAAGCAATAAACATAATATTTTTGTTATAACATGTTGTTTTTTTAAGTTACGCAAAACTTATAGTGTGACCTACGTACTACCCTTTTTTATATAGCTGAATTGAGAACTTCCTCCGTTCTAGAAATTCGGTTGAAAAGACGATAATCCAAAGTTTATTCTAACACAATTTACGAAAATAACGGGGACACGTCCCTAATACAAAATTTTCTGTTAAGGCCGAAGAATTTTGTTAAAGAAATATTTAATCACTTTCTTCACGGAAGGGAATTCAATTGGAAGCTTCCAGCTTAGTAGGTAATGTTAATCACTCGTCCAAGGTTCCATCAATATAAATCACAAACCGATTGAATAGTGGGTAGTTATGATTTCCGAAAGGTTCACGAGTGGATTGTTTGGGCCAGGCGCGCAACAAGTGCGGCGCATGTGAGGGGTGGGGAGGCAGGCTCATTGATCAGGGGGTGCCTGTTGCTCGCTCTGACCCCGCCGCCCTCGCCGGTGGGAATTTATACATACAGACAAGCGTCATCAAAGTGACGTATGGAAATCACGATCCATTTACACACAAGGATTACCGATTTGCACATTCCTAATCGGTAAACATCTCACGAATTGAATTAGTTCCGAATTGAGTCTTCGGTTATGTTGTTATGGAGTGTTTATTTGAAATGTGACTTCTCAAAATGAAGTGGGACTACATATTTAGTCATATTTTCCTGTCGTTAATATGACTACTTCGCTTGTGTAATGGCACGGTAACGTTATATAGTTAACATTAGCGTTGTAATGGTTAGCCTGCAGGCAAAAAGTTTATGAAGATTTTTTTGTAAAAAAAACATTAGTTTAGCTTGAAGCCTGATAGTGGTATTTCAATATCTGTGTACCTTGGAGAAAATGTGGAGCTGTGATTGCGATGTGATTCGCGATGACGTTTCTAATTTTAATGCGGCTGCCGACGGCCGGACACAGCGACACCATTTGAATTTTCAAACGTGTGATTTTTTTTTATATCATAAGACAGCAAACAAGCAGATGGGTCTCCTGATGGAGGTCTAGTGCCACATGCGTAAGTTTACCGGCTACCTTACCGTCCAAACCGGAACACGACAATGACTAGAACTGACGCTATTGCGCTAGGAATAGGTAAGGCGGTGGTACCAGACCCGGGCGAGACAATGCAGAACTCTACCATCTGGTAGTCACGACGGAAGTGACTCGCATAGCCAATCGGTCGCCTTTTACGACCTCCCTGGCAGAACAGCATATAATAATATAAATAATAATAATAATTTATTTCAATATTCGAATTACAAGTAAATTAATCAGGAACACATAATACGGCCTCGTTTGTCGAGTGGTTAGCGCTACCCTGACTACGCAATCGACGGGGCTCGGGTTCGATCCCCGACGGGGACAAGTATTTGTGTGATGAGCATAAATGTTTGTATACGTATTTCCAGGTTTGGGTGTTTATTAAATATGTTTCAGTATTTATATATGTATTTCTATGTATTAATATTAGTATCCTCTCATTGACAATAAACGGGAGGTTGAATTACAAAACATCAATTCAATTAATACTAAACAAAATCCAAGTATAAGTGGTTTCTCGTGTGTAAACGCGCTGAAACTAGATCACACCATGCAAACAACTAAACAGCATGATTCAAATTTTCACTAAACACTATGACACAGACTGGTAAAAAATTATACATATGGAAGGACACGATAAGGTCAAAGTAAGTAATAAAAATATAATAAAAAGAGATGATTATTGCTTAACCACATAAATTGTGTAGTAAAGTTCAAAAAGGAAAGCCCAGTAAAGTCACTGGACGGTATACTAACAAGTGTAGTCACGAGTTCAGTAAATCGCTGTTTGTAAACATATCTAACATTTTTATTGGAAAATGGGTCAAAATTTGCGTACGTGTTTTTTACGTACTCGATATCAGAATCGAGTACTGAATACCTTTCTTCAGTATATACAATCTTAGCAGTCAACCTGTATATTTGAGTTTGACTGTGACTATGTGACACGAATTTTCATGCGCGATGCGCGATTATTGCGCAATCACTTTGAATCAGTGAACGAAAAAAAAACATTTATTCACTGCTTTGAATCAAGCTTGAGTGCTTGTGAAACGTACGTGATATGATTCCTGTTTTATTAAGTTACCATTTCTAGGGAAGGTATCATACATAACCAAACAACACACTATTTTTTTGCAACAAATTCATTTAAACTTTATATTGTTCGTAAACTTTTTTTTAAAAAGTTATGCTAAAATAGATAGAGAAAAGGCATGATTTTTTTCTAAGTAAAAACAGCTTGCAGTTAATTTTGCATTAAGACAAGAAAACGATTTAATTTTTGTCGATTTACGTTTTTTTTTGAAATTGCTATTACGTTTACGTTTTTAAATACTAAGACTCCATTCAGGAAAAGCTGCATGCATTTTACTGCACGAGGGACACACCTATCATTTTACTTGTACTTGCACTACAATGACATGTATTTATACACGTCATTGTTGCACTAGCATTATGTGTGTTAATGACTGCCTCTATGCTTAGTTAGAAACTTATTTGGATGTAGATGATAATTCCTAGTTTTATTACCTTGGAAATTTTTCATAGTAGTAGAGTAATAGCACCATGGACGTAGCTATAGTTCTTTTATTATAAGGTGTACAAGCTACAGCTTTGTTATGGGAGAACTAGGAGGTGTCTAATGGTTCTAAAATATACAAAAGTTAACTAGTTGTACCCCGAATTTTTAAATTGTGCAATAAATCATTTAATTTTATACATATAAATATGGATTTTACATGTCGGACGCGAATCGCAAATATCTATTCGGCACATACATTTTTTCGCAAAGTGGGTGGGGGTCCGAACCCACTAAACCCCCTTATAAACGCCCATGAATAGCCTGTGCGTCGGAATGCTAGTTTTCGTTATAAGCTTAACAAAGACAGAGTTTAGGTCACCATATATTATGTCATCAATCATCTACAACCTAGTGAATTGTGAACTGTAGTGAACACATGATCATTCAGTCTACGATTCTGAATATGGTTTAATTCAGGGATTTACAATGAACATATTTATCATTTACCAAAAAATCTCTCGTGTGGCTGGCTCCATGAATTTTTTTCGTAAATTGTACAAGGGATAAAAAACATTTTTGTGAAGACCGGGCTTAGACTACAGGTAGTCTACCAATTATTTAATTTCGTCCAAATACATATTATTACATTTGTGCGTTAAGAAGTAATATCCAAACACATATTGCGATACATCAGTTACTAAAATATTCACTACACGATTAGGATGTATGATAATAAATTATATTAAAAAACTTTTTTGACTTCCCGCTAAGGTAGACATTGATTTTTCCCCAATTTTTGAAAACAGAATTTTCATCAGAACTCGACGTCGAGTCGAGTTGAGGTCCTAGTTAACTTTTTGATTGTTTTTACCATAAAATCAGTATGTTTGTATGTATTCGTGTGTATTTCATTATTTTTTAACAGCTTGACCGATTGGAACGTAGTCGGACGGCATTTGGTTGAGTTCTGCCAAACATAAATTTTCTGCAAGTTTGAATTGGTTCAGCCAAGTAATTTTAAGATAATTTAAAAACCTCAATAAAAGTTTTGAAACAAAGTTTTTTATTGGCTCTTATCCTTAAACAATTGAGTCGGATGTTGCAAATCAGATCAAAATCGGATTTGTTGAGGAGTTATCGACGAAAAACTAAAAAAAGTGTTTTTTAGACATAACTTGATTAGGTTATGCAACTAATTGATTTTTTAATATAGATATGTATCGTCAGTGTGTTTTATTAATTAAAACAACTATTATAAAAACAAATCTTATATTAACCAAGAATTATTGAAAAAGCAATACTATTTTTATTATATTTTGTAAATTGCACCCTGAATATTTTATCTTGATAAAATATTCAGGGTGCATGCATGTTAGCATTTATATGAGCAATATATCGACCGTTTACGTGAACAAAGTTTACGTTCTTTTCTTGCTAAAACGTGCGGTGTAATGTTCAGTGAAAAAATATTAATATTATCGAGAACGTGCTACAGCGTAGCTACGTGCGTAGCCCGTAGCTACAATTACAGACGTTTTTACCATGTTATTACAACATGGAATTTTACTTTTGCATAGTTCAATGCGAAGCATTAGAGAGTGCTTCACGATCAAAAAACATTTTTGTCCCTTTTTTGCAATGATGTCAATTGTTATTCTCTGTCTCGCGCACAGAGCCAACTTAATTTATATACCACTCGCCCGAGTATATGGTACCACCGCCTTTGCTATTCCTGCCGTAATAGCGTCATTGCTTGTCGTTGTCGTGTTCCGGTTTGGAGGGTAAGGTAGCCGGTAGACTGATGCATGTGACATTGCCATCCCACCACACGGATAACAACGCACCATTAACATCTTTAGTTTCTATAAGATATAGTTTCTCGATCCATCAGGAGAGTCATGTGCTTGTTTGCTGTCTAATTATACATATAAAAAACCACGTTATAGATAATTCAATAAAGTTAATTTTGCAATTTTCAAAAATTAATTGAATGTATCAGGAAGGATAATACCATTAAAAAACTACAAAATTCCGTCAATCAGTAAAAAAATGATGCAGCTAAGAAATGAGATAAATGTTACGTGTTAATAAACCGATCTTGTGGTCTGATGGTTAGCTGACTTGCCTGGCTATGAGTTTTCAGGCTCGATTTCTGGTCATCGGATAAAAGTTCTAAATATATATGTTTATTGTGCCGCTCGGTTTGTTTTTATTACTCGGACTACAATTCGGACCTTCGGATATTTGCTCTATTTTTTAAAATACTTTTTTCTTTTAGTGGTATCGCAGAGGTAAGATTGGCTGAAGGTTGCAAATTGAATTGTTTTCTTCCTAAATTTATAAAGATATTTAGGGGTTATCTTTGAAAATCCAAACCTCTTTGGTCGTCCAATTTGAAGTCTAGTGGTGACGTGTTAATTCTCATGTAAAGCTGTCCCTCTTGGCTATCGCTAGAAACAATATATTAGGTAAATGCTGCAACGGGTAACCAATTATCCCAGCAACTGACAAACTAGTGAATAGCGGAAAAACGTAATGACTATTCGTTACATATTATAATGACGCTCAGTTCACTTTGTTCGAGAGAGAATTGGCGTTACAATATATACTTTTTATGTGATTTGGTTTTATGATTTGAGACGCAAAGTGTTTTAAACGTCATGTAGCTTCTGAAAGAATGCGATCAAATTTATGAACAAAATCAAACAGGTTTATTAATAACAACGTATCGGCAACGACTTTCATGCATAAAATTAGAGTTTCAGAATCTTGCGGGGATATGCGGTTCAAGATAATTTTAAAATGTCTGGAAAATACATCTTTGTGGTTAAATTTATCAGAAAATTACTAAAAACTATTGACGTGGCTAGATTAGTCTTTATTTTATCAAGCGTAGTGAAAGCTTTGGATCTCTTCTAAATTATACGAGTATAGGGTGCAAGGAGACACGTGAAATTTGAAACTAATTCAAACATCACACTCATAAATTAAAGTTTAAATGGAAAAAGCTATCTAACCTAAAACAAAAATCAATATAATTACGCTGCGTGTTTATGCGGTAGACAATGAAACGGAAGTCAATAAACTAAGTTTTTGTGTCTAAGGTTTGGTGTCGCTAATGCGACTATCGCTTCTCATTTTTCTGAAGGGAATACTAATATAAATATTGATTCTGATATCTGATTTTAGGTTGCTACCAATATTTACTATTAAAGAAGAAAAAGTAAGGCGGTGCAGAGCTCCACCACCTGATGATATGTTGGTCTTATCATTCACCTTTATAAAAAATTATTTAATTTTAATGCATCTATTCCCCTGTGAAAAGCTATTCTATGAATAAATAACATAGACTTCTTTTTATCCAACTAAGCAAAAAGAAATAATTAATGTTTTTGGGTTATGCGAACGAAGCTGCGGCTAAAAGTTAGTCGTTTAATAAATCATAATTTCTGAAAAAGGAACAACTTAATTTCTTGTAGCAACAAGAACGTCAGCTGCGGAGTTAAAAGTTTCCAGTTTGCAAAGGGAATCGTAATAAAAGTTTGTCTTGTCAGTTTTTCTTACACGGAAATCGTAGCGTTGTGAACTGGCACTTTCTTATTACATCAGTTAATAAGGAAGTAATTAACTTTTCCTACATTTCCCTGTGGAATCGGTAGGATAAAAACAAAGTACAAGTAAATATTTTGTGGATGAAATGGACATATGAGCGTAGAAAACAAATCCAGACTACTAGGTGGTAGAAAATTTGCGAGATTTCGTCCTGGTCTGGCACTATCGCTTTATTTTTTGGTATAATAAGATAGCAAACAAGCGGATGGGTCTCCTGAAGGAAAGAGTCAACCATCGCCTATAGACACCAAAGGTGTTAATGGTGCGTTGCTATCTTGTATTGAGGCTTAATGCCACATGCATAAGTTTACCACTATAGTGACAAGCACTGACGCTATTGCGGCCGGAATAGGTAAGGCGGTGGTACCAGATCCGGGCGAGCCAATGAAGAATTCTACTACCTAGCAGTCACGATGGTAGTGACTCGTATAGCTAATCGGTCGCCTTTTACGACCTGCCTGGCAGAACGGCACTTGCACTTTATTTGCTCCTGTCGAAACAGTGTCGGTGCTTGCTTGTCACTGTCGTATTCCATTGAGAGAAGAAACTTAACTGCAACACACCATTATCATCTTTGGTGCCAACGGAAAATGCTGTCTTTTTTCATTAATTATCCTCTTAGTCCTTGTTTGCTCTCTAATCTATTTAAAGAAGTCACTGTAAAACTAATTATCTTTTACTAACTTCGGCAAACTCACCAAAAGACATCCAGGCATATTCGAATCAGGGATTCTAGTATTGTAAAGAGAACCAGGCCGAATAAGTCGTAATCTATGGAATTAAACCCCACCTCAGATATATTAAAGCATAGATAAATGTCATCCTTGATTATAGATAAATATCGAAATTTAAACGGCGAAGCATGGGAACTTTGCTTTATTACCACATATTTTCTTCTTCTATATTGCTACGTACCCAGTGACCTCTAATATTACCACTGTTAGAGGTCAGTGTATGTATCCATACCCAATATTGATGGAAGTGCATGGAATGCTGCTAGCAGCATTGTATCACCATCAATTCTAGTTGCCGGTACTTGCGGAACATTAGTAAGTACATGGGTCGAAATATCTGCAAATTAGCCTTTTCCCGACACGTTCATTAATTAGTGTTAGTTCCGACGCCAAAAATCATGAGTGACATTTCAATGTAGGATACTACTTTAGGTGGTGGTAATTTTTTATGTCATAGGATAACGAACTCTGTCGAATGTATAAACTTTCTGTTTAAATTTGACTATGTCAGTCAGTTAGTTATATTTGTAAGTATACCTAGTGGTCTGCCCGTAAGTTTAGGTGTATTGTCTCTTTACTTTACTTTTACTTTACTTTACTTTTAACTACTCTTATTTTTTTCTATATTTTTTCACATTTTAAACCTTCTCTGGACTTCAACTTTTAATTCAAAACCAAAATTAGCCAAATCGGTTCAGCCGTTCTCGAGTTTTAGCGAGACTAACGAACTACAATTGATTTATATATATATATATATATATATATATATATATATATATATATATATATATATATATATATATATATATATATATATATATATATTGTTTCGTGTAAGACTTTTCTTGTGCACTAACCGTTACGACAACGTTTCTACAAGTGCAAGGATAACTGCTAGAAAATATGTTTACGAAGTCAAGTTCGCTTATTGTATATTTTGTGCAATAAAGAGTTTAAATAAATTATCAGATGACTCTATTGATGGAAAGAAACCATCGCACATAGACGCTAGTGCGTCGCTATCCGTGTAGTGGGTTGGTAATGCCACGCGCATAAGTTAACTGCCTACCTTGCACTCCGAACCAAAACATGACAGTGGCAAGAACTGACACTATTGTAGCAGGAATAGGTAAGGCGCTGGTACCAGATCCGGGCGAGCCGTTGCAGTACTCTACTATCTAATAGATTTGTTGTAAGCCACGTATACGGTTATTTAACTGACATAGTATCGCTAGAAGTAATCCTGAGTTTGAACTCGTAACCGTTAAAAAGTTCACCACTGGACCGCCCACAGTCAAAACAAAAAAGACGTCATTAAGATTTGAATATCAAATTAACGGTGTGTTAGATTATTCGGGATGGTAATAAAATAATGACATTTTTTAGATTCAAAATGGCGAGGTGAATTGATAAAATTAATTATAATTGGCATATCTGAAGGGATCTTGAGAAGAGGGTTCCATAATAAGATTCTACGAAAATTGAGTTTTATTTTTATAATAAGTGAGACGTGAGGTAAGTACAGAGAGTGTCGTTTATATTTAGGGAATAATGTCATCTATCCCCTTATTCTTTGTCATGCGTAGATAAAGCAAACTGGGCGTAAATAGATGCTAACAATAATCACAATTACCCTCTTTGTTAGTTTTTTATATTATGATAGCAAAAAGTAGATATTTCTCCAGATGGGCAAGGAAAATTATCACAATTAAACAACAAAGAAGTTAATAGAACGTTGCTTTACGAGTAGCGGTATGATAATTCCTGTTCGCTCCACTTGGTAAAAGATATAAGGTTCAATAATTTAAACATCAAATAACGGAATATCGAATTACCTTAAATACAAATACAAAACTTATTACACTTTATTGTATATTAAGCAACTTCACTTCTCAATTTCACAAACACGAATGCTTCGAAAACATATCTGACAGACCTTTTTATAGTGTTTTATTTTAGTCGACTACCATCTAATTATTACTTATAAAAAATATGTTAAATAATTAATAATTCTAAAGATTCCATACGATTTTAATAATTGGTAAATAATTAACACTTCAGCTTTATATTAACACAATAATTTAGAAATTGATGGCTTCATATACTCATTTTATGTATTGTTTGCGTAAAATGTTACCAACATTCCACAAACATAAATTTACCGACTACCTTAGTTTCCAAGCCGGAACACAATAGTGACAAGCATTAAAGTTAATGCGGCATGGATAGCCGTAGCGTAGTTACCTAACCCGAGCGAGAAGTTGTCTCTAGAGAACTCTATCATTTAGTATTCAAGATAATCGTGACTTTTTATATCACGATATAAGAAACATCCATAGCAAACTATACACACTGATTATGTTAATGCGTGTTATTTGTGTGGTGCAAGGACAATGTCACACAAATGAAAGTACTACCTGGTAGTCACGATGGTAATGACACATATAGCCAATGGTTCACCTTTTACGAATTGACTAGTAGAATAGCAGATGGTCTATTCTTCAAAAAGGGCCTAGACCAACACCAGGAGAACTGACTAAACGAGTCAGTTCGCATTAAATGAAGTGTTTGGTAGAATGGCAGAACTCAAAAACTAACAAAATTATATTCCTTTTGCTTTCGTTCGTATTAATTACTAGCTTTTGCCCGCGGTTTCTCTCGCATTTAAGATTACTTTAATAAATATATCCTATGTTTCTTCTAATACCTCCAAGAATATGTGTACCTACAAAGTTTCACGATGATCGGTTAAGTCACGTGGAAGCGTAACAAACTTACATTCGCATTTATAATATTAGTAGAGATACAAAGTTCCAATGTTCCAAAACGAATTTTTAATTCCTAGGTTCATAAAATTATTTATTTAAATTGTATATATTCAATAAAATCTCTATGTTCCACGTCTCTTTTCTGAGAGGTGCCGGAACACGTATTAGAATTCACACTTAGCTTGGATCAAAAGAAGGCATGTTTGACTGGAAAAAGATCGCAAAATCTTTATGAAGCGAAACAGCTTTAGTACTGACCTGAAACTTCTGAGCGAAGTGTCACGACACTACCATCTCAGATATAAACTTTAGCATCAGGCATTTGAATTAAGCTAAATTTTATTTTAAAAGTCATAATGCTTTTATAGCTTGTAATTTTTAAAATTATGTTTGAAATGACATAAAAATAAATACTCGTATATATGAATGTATATTTTGACCGTTTAGCAATCTAGTTCAACTTTCCTGGGAGATTCGACATGAAGAGAATGAATCACGGCTGTTTCAAAAGTCGGCAACGCTAATGGTTAACCTCGTTCGGTATTTTCCAAGGGTAGTGTTATGGTTGTATTTCAGGATTTTGGTGTTTTTTAAATGTATTTGAGTATCTTTTAGGGGTCAATAATTAGTTAAAAACCTTTTAGTATTACTTAATATATTACTTAAGATTCTATTTATTAAAAATTAATAAAATTACACTGAGCAAATTAGCAAATTTTTTGCACTCTGGGTGATATTTAATTATATATTTAAGCAAAGCAAAGCATAGGAAAAAATGAGGGGATCGAGAACTCGAACTGAAGCGTTTGTTTAACGTCTTGTTTGACTTTTCCAAACATTTGCTACAGCCGGACAGCTGGACGCTGACATTCAATTGAAACAAACATTAAATATTGATCAAGCAATACGTAAAGTTATATTTGTATTATTATGTATACGTAATTAAGACACTCCCAGACGAGACTTCGATTATCCCTCAATAGATTGGTGTAGGTTGGTGTTGATCCCGGGCTCCTTTGAAGAATAGGCCAATTACCGTTCTGCCACGCAGGTCGTAAAAGGCGACCTATTCGCTATACGAGTCACTACCATCGTGGCTACTAGGTGGTATAGTTCTGCATTGTATCGCCCGGGTCTGGTACCACCGCCTTACCAATTCGTGCCGCAATAGCGTCAGGACTTGTCAATGTCTTGTTCCGATTTTGAGGGCAAGGTAGTCGGTAAACATATGCATGTGGTATTAGGTTCGCCACAAGATAACAATGCACCTTTAACACCTTTGGTGTCTACAGGCAATGGTTGACTCTTTCCATCAGGAGACCCATTTGCTTGTTTGCTATCTAATAATATAAATAAAAGCCCGATGAGTTTCTTCCGCCGGATCTTCTCAGTGTGTGGCCCCGTTCCGATCCGGTAGTAATTGTAAAAAAATTAAATCACAACATCGACACAACAACTTAGTTTAATAATAAATAATTATAATTTTAAAATATTTGCACACCATATCATGGTAGAATATGTTGGTAACTTAATCAAATTTTAATAACTTGTAACTCCCATATTCTGGCAAATAAATAATTTCTTTCTTTGTTTGTTCTTTAAAGAATGGATTCAAATTAACTATGTGAATACGAAAATAAGTTCTAGCGATTCAAATGCTATGCGAAATTATGTTACATGATTTAAAGTACATCGGGCCTCCTATTAGCTTACCTCCAAACAGAGGCATTTTATATATATATATATATATATATATATATATATATATATATATATATATATATATATATATTCATGTTTTTAGTATATTTATAGCCGTGTGTGTTCGCGAAGGCCGCAATGGGATAGATAGACGTTCTCTATCGCTGCGTGTGTTTGTAAACAATACAAAAACATAATCTACGTTTCCAATGCGTCATACGAGTGTGATGTAGTACAAAATCTGTTATAGCTTCGATGATATTCGATACTAACATAACTCCTATCGCTGGAAAAGTTGTTAATATTTACACAAACTACATGTCCAATACGTAGTTCTGAGAAATGAGATATTCGTATTAGCAAGTTATTTCGTATCGGTTCGACGTTGTATCAAGCCAGTACGCCGTAGCCCGTAATGTTTGTTTTGAACAAATAATTGCGAAGATCACAGCGATACGAAACTATTATGTACAGAGGGTCGTATAAAACAAGACTGGGAATCGCTCTTATCGAAAATACCCTTATCCGAATGGACGCTATCTTCTTTTTGTAAGTAAAACTCGGATCAAGAGAATTTTTGTGTATCGAAAATTCTCCTCAACTAAGTTTTATTTACTTAAAAGCTAAAATAAATGCTATGATACTAGTATATTGCGCAGTTGAACGTATGGTGTTTTTTGCTGGGTCGTTCGTTAGCGTATAATAACAATAATAAATAATAATAATAAAATCATTTATTTTCACTAACTCAATTTATACTTAATTAAATAGTTGTTGGGAATTCCTTTTAAGTAAAAAATACCTGTACCAGAAGAGCCTGCTCTTCTATTATTATTCAAGTTAAGTATATTTAACATACTTTGATGATCTACGAGTATATGGTGTTATTACATATTAATGTTTTATGGTTAAACCTTAAGAAACCAAATATATATATTTTTTTATTATCGATAGGTAAGCGCTTGACATCGATCTCGCCTGATGGTAAGCTAAGATGAGGCCTAAGATGGAACGCGCTTCCCTTAAAGGTACCTTTTCACTCTTTTCTTTCATTCTACTTGCACAAATCTTGCGTGCATGTCAATTATGTGTGAGTGTGTGTATGTACGTGTGTGTGCACGTGAGTGTATTTGTGAGTATGTATGTGAGTCTGAAAGTGTATGTGTTTGTGTGTAAAACAAAATTTGTAGGCGAGCTTGTTTTAAGGTCAATTTAGAGTGTTTTTTTTTTCCTACGATTCCACTTTATCGTAGGTTAGATTTTTCAACTACTTAATTAATGTTTTTTTTACAATCATATCTTGTTGTTGTGAATTTGTAATATTTTTTTTATTTTGTTACAGAGAACAGAGGATTTTCTACGGAATTGTTTATTCGCAAATGAAGTATGGTTTGAGTAAATAGGGGCAACAATGTCAGATCTTCCTTTTACAATGTGGGGTTAAATTTTGAATGTTTATGCACTTTTAGGACAGTGTGGTCGCGTTTCCGATCCGGTAGTAATTTAAAAAAATGTTGAAACATCAAAATAACTTGTAAAAAGTTTTATTGAATAAAGTACTTCTGATTTCTGAGTAAGTATACGCATCATGATACAGACTAAGACGACGCTCGAGTTCGATTCTCGACACAGACAGGCATTTGTATAATGAGTATAGATATGTTACTGAATCTGCGTCGCCTCTGTGGTCAAGTGGTCCAGCGTTGGCGTTGACCACATGAGGTCCCAGGTTCGATTCCCGGGTCGGGCACATTAAAAAAATGTGTTTTTCAGTTTTCTGAGAAATATACTTTCTCTTAAATATATTTCAGTATTTTATTTATAATACTAGCATTACCCGTGCAAATAATTCACACTAAATAAATTAATTTTAATAATTTATAAAAACAAAAGCAGTAATAATTTTTTTAGTTGTTGATGCCGGTAGAGCAAGCAATTATCTATACAATGATATAGAATTTATTTGGAGTACTTGTGAGGTTTTCTCTAAAAAGGGAGGCAAACATCTTAACCTTAGCGTATTAATATATATATAATATTCTATAATTCCTGGGCATTAGTATTATTGATTAGTATCAAAAGACAAATAATTTGCTTACTTTTTTATGGAAGAGGGGGCAAACGAACAGGAGGTGCACCTGATGTTAAGTGATCACTGCCGCCCATGTAGGCTTTCAGTTGCGTTGCCGACCTTTCAAAAATAGGTAAGCTCTTTTCTTGAAGGTCCCCATGTCGTATCTGTTCGGAAAAACTCCTGCTGATGATTGCTTCTACAAAAGAGTAGTGCGAGGCAAAAAGTGCCGGGAGAACCGCACGGTTGTGGATTTCCAGACATCGAGACGGTGAGGGTGGAATTTTAAATTTGGTCGCGATGTCCGATGGAATTCAGCAAAAGATGCAGAGCGAGCTTACATCTCTGCGTAAAGCCAAAGAGTCAAGTCGTTTCGAAATAGCCTGATTGTCAACGATTCGAACCGCTCTACGTTGAATGCGATCAAGTGGAAGAAGCCGATAATGGGGCGCCCCGGCCCAGAGATGAGAATAGTACTCCATGTGAGACCGAATTTGTGCCTTATAAAGTTGGAGACGATGGACCGGCTTACTGCTTCGCTCTATTAAGCACACCCAATGGCGGATCCAGCCTTCGGTTCAGGGGGTCACATATTCGAGGTTCAGTAATAATAGGCTCTAATCCTTATCTACATACATATCTTCACGCCACTTACGGAGTAGGCAGAGAGAAACGAGTGCCATACATCACGATCCTTGCAAGCTAATCTCGCTTCTTCCACATTCATCACTCTCTTCATACACACACGCCGGTTGCGAAGACACCACCTTCGGACAGTACTCGATCAATCTGATCGTGGTATGTCAGTCTTGGTCTTCCCCGGTACCTACATCCTTCTACATTCGCATTGTATATCTGTTTTGTTAACCTTTCATCTACCATTCTTTCTACATGTCCAAACCAACGAAGCATGCCCTTTCTCATCTTTACACCGACACTTTCTTTCAAACCTAACCTCTCTCACTTCGACATTACGAACCCGGTCTGTAGAACTTGAATAATAATCCTTATCTAATTCTAATAAATCCATACCTAGACCCCTACCCAGGGGAGGGATCATAACCCCCATGATCCCCCCTGGATCTACCTTTGAGCACACCGAGCTTTTCGGAGGCTAGTTTCACCTTACCTTCCAGATGACCGCGAAACTGAACGGTATTCGATATGTCGACTCCTAACACTGGTTGAAGCTGTCAGGAGAGTATTCTCAAATCGAGGTGATACGACAAAGGGTGACTTTTTTGCGGTGAACGCGCAAAGTTGTGTCTTTTTGGGGTTAAATGTGATTAAGTTACTTTGGTATTAGATCAATTCATACTATTTGTTCAGTTATTTTGTAGTTATTATAACTAGTACTAAAGCCATATTATATATATTAATACGCTAAGGAAAAGATGTTTGCCTCACTTTTTACAGAAAACCTTACAATTACTCTAAATAAATTCTATATCATTTTACAGATAATTGCTTGCTCTACCGACATCAACAACTAAAAAAAATTACTGCTTTTGTTTTTATAAATTATTAAAATTAAAATTATATACATAATATATTAAGACATTATACAGCTATGCTGTCATCTGACAGCTTTAATTTTGAAACAACGTTAACATGATTGACGGTCAGTATTTTTTTTGTTCAATTTCAAATCAACTAAGAAGTATTTAATAAAATTACTGAGTGCGAATTATTCGCACGGGTATTGCTAGTAGTATTATAATACTTTTAGTGCTCTTTTTCCTTTCTATTGCTTTAGTAAAGTAACAGTATATTCTATTTAAAAGTAAGTGGGCCGGCGCCAATTAAGCCGAGTTGCACCTTGCAGTCGCGTGTTTTTGCTTTGAATGGTTCTATTAACCACCTCTAAGCGTGCTTTTGTTTAGGTGACACATGAAGGTCCGCTTGCACCGTGGCTTGCACCTAATTATATTTAAACTAGCGATCGTCTGTGGCCTAAATTTGACTTTTGAATGAATTTAATACGGTTAAATTAATTTAAAAATAAATACTTAGTTTGATGTAAGCGTACATCAAATAATTTTTGATTAGTTCTTGCTTTCGTAAAAGGTGAAAGATTGGATGTGTGTCTAGGTAGGCAGAGTTCTGCAACGTTTTGCTCGATTTCTGTACCACTATTATAGTTACGACAGTAACAACACTAACACTTAGGCATAGGGCCTAAATGTTAGTGTTGTTACTGTCGAATTCGGTTAAGAGGGTAAATTAGTTCTTAAAGTTACGACCGTGACTTTACATCGCCGTCACACGCATAACAATACATCGTAAACGTTGCTTGCTTTCCAATGATAGAAAAATAACTTTTATTTTTCTATCATTAGATAGCAAGCACACAAGTAGATGGTTCTCTTGGTGGAAAGAGAAACTATGGCCTATAGACATATTAATGGTGAATTGCTATCTGTGTGGCGGGTTGGCAATGCCACATGAATAAGTCTGCCGGCTATCTCATCAGTACTAGTGCTAAGAATAGGTAAAGCGGTGGGTGGTACCAAATGGGCTAATTATAGGCAGTTTTTATCAATATAACTGTTTCCTTGTTTTTTTTTACAATAAAAAAGTACGTGCGTATGAATTGAGTGAGCACCTTCTAAATTTAATCATCAATATGCCACATATTTAGTAAAAACTCTCAAACAATTGTAAAATTAATCTCCTAATTTGTAAGAAAAATCTGTAAATGGTTGACCCTGCAGGCTATCCCTGAAACTTCCCACTAAATTAAAGTATCTTAAGCTCAAAGGAGTAAAAACTATATAAGCATAAATTTTTTCGGTTCAAATATATATATTTTCTTAAAAGTGGCAGGATATTGATTTTTAAAAAGCTGTATATTTTAGAAACCATGATCGATTTTAATTTTTCGAATGGCATTGAACTCAATTTTTGAGATCTAAATAATCGATTGGTTGAAAAATTTTGAAACATTGTTAAAATTGTATTATTAAATCTCAAACAAACTGAACGATTTGGATCCAATTAACGGTATTTGAAGCAGTTTTTTAAGAAAAAAAAAATTGATATGATGTATTATTAGCCTGAATGTCATTTCAAAAATATTAAATAAGTTTGCTAAAAGCAACGTAATTTTAATATTTGAAAAGCTGTAACTTTTGAAAATTAGATTCGATTTTTATTTTTGAAACGGCATTCGAAGTAATTTTTTTAGTAATAAAATATCGTACAATACCAGAAAAAGATTAGTTGAAAAGTTTCGAAATTATGTCGAAAAAACACTTTTTTCAAAATGTTTCGTCAACGATTAATCCGGAACGGATAAACCGATTTTGATGCAATTTATGCATTAGATGTAGTTTTTTCTCGCCTCTGTGGTCTAGTGGTCCAGCGTTGGCGTTGACCGCATGAGGTCTCGGGTTCAATTCTCGGGTCGGGCACATCAAAAAAAGTGTTTTTTCAGTTTTCTGAGAAACACAAATTTGCCCGGGATTGGAAAGTGCCCGGTTGGCGATAGGCTTGCCACCTAGCACATTTGTGGGACCAAGTATCTTCGGCTCGTGGGTGCACTTGTTATACCTCTGCCTACTCCTTCGGGGATATGGGCGTGAAGATACTTTTTTTAGTTTTTTAAGGAATAGAGCTGATTAGATTGTGTACTCAATCGGTATAATAATCTGGAAGTTACATAAAAAAATACTGTTCCGCCAATTTTTTTAAAATTTTTTAAAACTACTCAAATATCCTGGGCTGAATCAGTTAAAATTTTCAGGAGGTCTAAGTTGAGCGGATCCAATCAAATGCCATCAACCGCATTTCGATCGGTCAAACCGTTTTAAAATTATAAGATGTTTACATGCACACATACATACACACACACATACATACATACAGACATACTGATGTCATCGTGAAAATAGTCAGAAAAGGTTTCTAGGACCTCGAATTATGAAGAGCTGATGAAAACTCGATTTTCGAAAATCGGGACATAATCAGTAACTTCCTTATCTACACACGTATCTACGTAGCAAGAAGTTAAAAACATTTTTATTGCTTATTTTATACGTGGGATTTGGATCAACGTACCTAGTAGTTTAATTAACTCACGTTTTGTGAATCTCTTAATCGAGGAACTAAATCAAAATCTCAAACACTTTAATAATAATAATAAGACATTTTTTTATAAAATTCTCCTTTTACTATTTTAGAATAGTTCACAGCTAGAATCAATTTCCTTAACAGCGTTTTTCTCAAGAATATCATGATAAAATATCGAGACACGCTTCGTAATTCACGTCACCTCCACGACCATTTATAGAATATCAATACTTTATATCGATTTTTATGAAACTACCGTCGTTACACTTAACTAGTTTTTAAATTTCTATTCAGCAGCTGATGTCAAGTTACAGTGGAATTCTACCACGTAGTAGCTGCAATACTTACTGCATGCAAACTCGTACTAGCCGTTAGGTTTCAAAGCTGTTTTATCTTTGTGACACGGATCTCGTAATAGGATGTCATTTCGTCAATTTAAAATTGGCGAAGTACTGGATTGGGGAACTCATTTTGATCTTGTGTTTGTAGAATAGACTGTTTGGTATTCTGCCAGGCAGTTCGTAAAAGCAGCGCGTCATCGCAACGCAATCATTTTAACGCATTGTCGATCACACTTAGATCAAAGTCATCGATATGAGCGTTTCCCCCTCGTTTCGTCTTGGAGTGTGTGACGTAGACGCAGCGCACTACATGTATACTTATTTAAATGAAAACTACACAGCAGCATGACGCTAGTGCAACGCGCCGTGTGGACCGGCTTTTACATATTCTTGCCGCAAGAGCGTTGACAGTACTTGTCGTTGTTGGGTGCCGGTTTCGAGGGTAAAGAAGCCAGTAAGCATTTGATATAATTATCCCGATATGCAGCATTACCATCTTTGTTGTCTATAGACGATGCTGTCTCTTTCCACTGGGAAAGTCATCTTTTAATCTTACGACATAAAAAACTTTATTGCTAAGGTTTTATTCTACAACGCAATTTGCTATTATATGTTGTATCAAGCTACACTTTGTGATTCATGTCTCCAGTCGGCCATTCAATTTTACATTAACATTTCATAGCTTAGTATTTCATGAAACCACTGCGCGGTACAGCGTACACAAGAGAAATTCCATTTTAACATTGCGAACGAATATAGCCGTGAAACATTTATTTACAATTGTAAGTATTTTTTTATGAATTTGCTCCGTTGATTTAAAGTTAGACATGTAACTAATATTTTATCAAAACGACTGCTAACGAAGATTTTTCCGAACTGATTTGATTTGATTTGGTTTCAAGGAAACAACCAACTTATTTCTACTAGACCGGCAACTTGCTTGGTGATACAACTGTTCATGAGCGGCGATAAGCGAAGCGAAGAATAATCCACTTGTTCTGGTCTGGCTGAGCACTCTGCTCGCCCCAGAAGTCCGGTGACGCAGTGACGACCCATAAGGTCAACTGTAATAGCTATTTCGAAAAAAAAAACTTGTCTGAGCCAAACTCATTGTTATGTTCCGGTTTGGAGGGAAACGTACACATATGCATGTGGCATTACTATCTATACTTTCATATATATCTTTGGTTTTTATAGGCGAAAGTTGTTTCCATCATTTTCGTCATCAGCCATCTGCCTGTTTGATATTCTATGATATAAAAATGATCATATATTCCAATTGCACGTTTACTTTTCCAAACGTTTATTCGACCGCTTCATATTGGCTAAAATTACAATCAGAAGCGGACGCTCATTTGAAACGAACGCTAAATACCAATAAAGCAAGGAGTGAAGTTGTATTTCTTTAGGTACGTAAAAACGTTTTGCGGCAATAAGATCCTCTAAACTTCTGCCTGCTTGATTATACCTGACTGTCCTGCTAAGCTATTTAAATGACTTTGACTATTAATAGTTGAATGCATTTAAAAAGTATTTAAATAGTTTGATGCAAGCGGATCTTAAAGTCATTATAATCGTTTGAGATAAAATTATCTAAACACCAAAAACAATGACACAGAACAAAACGCTTCGATTTTATTGAAGGTTAGCTATGTGAATAAGATGAGCCTTCTGTTTGCTACTCTTTTAATTAAACTACCTAAACTAGCGATCGCCTGTGGCCGAACCTACCATAGACTAAACAATAAAATCTTTTTTAAGTTTTATAATTGACGTTAGACGTTAAAGAAAATAGTTTATTCACAGAAAAAATATATATAATAATTTCGTGGTTATACTCGTATATATATTTGTATTTAATATCATGCATGTCACATAAAAGTTTATTGAAGTGAAAACTTCTTTAGGCGCGTTGAGCGTTTTGGTAGAGGGTAAAATCCTCGGTTCGCGTCACCGACATGCTAATGATAATAGTATATCTATAGCTATGTTTTGCATATAGTTTTAATTACTCTCAACTTAATAGTTCCGTTTTCACTTCTATCGGCAGTCCCACGACTGCTACTGTTTTTTTTTTTTTATTAATTTAACGTTTTTTAAAAATATTAGGTGTCTGCACTGTTTCGCAATATATGTAATTATGTAACTGTGCCATATTACATATTTCACTGTTCGCGCAATTGTCTTAAAAAGGCGTCCAAAGTTCTTTCTTTACTTATTAATATATAAATTAATTATTCGTAAACTGTTTTGATATATCGCAGCTGTGGAGAATCGTGGTGAAAATGTATTTAATTAAAAGTATAAAAATGTGTTCAATTTACTTACCTTTAAAAGGGTCGAGCCTGGTTATTTGTTTTGTTTTTACCATATTATTTTATTACACTTACGATTTTATAGCTATTAAATTTTTTTATTCAGTCAGTTCAGTTACATATTACGTTACATAATGTATGTGCTTTTTAGTGTGATTGTTGGATTTCTTGACATGAGACGATAAGCCCTAAATATATTTTAGATTTTCCATCGTCGGTATTTGGTGAAAGTTCATTTCAATTCGATATTCATCGATTAATACACTTGTACTGTTTCACAGTAAGTGAAACCGGTCGAATATTGATTATAATTTGTCTTATTGTAAAACAGTTAAGTATTTAATGATAAATATTGCATCTAAGCACTAAAATCCCTTATTACGGAAAGGGTGCAAATATTTTCACACATCATAAGTGCAATTAAGGAACATAAGTATTTAGTTCCTACAAAATAAGATACTTGTATAATATGTCGTTCCGTATCGGTGTAATGACGCATGATGCTGGTACGCCGTAATTGCGGTTGTTTTGAAGAATAAACCATCTACCTTCCCGCAGGCAGTTCGAAATAGCTACTCGGTACTCTCACCACAAAAGAACTAAAGTTGACTTTGTGGCGAGACTGCAGTCGCTCGACCCTCAAGTGGAGTGACTTCTTCTTACTGATGTAGTCCACGACGTCCTCGATATCCAAGGACCAGTGCAGACGAGATATGTACAAGGGCGTTGCGGGGACCACGCTCCGCAGACGCAGCTCGGGTACATATAGCGCGGTGCCGCGATTGATGCGGGCGGCGGGCTTCTTCTTCCTTCTTCTATCCACCAGTGTGAAGCCCTCCTCATCGCACCCCCTGCTCTCATCCTTGCCAGGTCGACAAGATACCACCTTACTCTTTGTGGCCTTGCGGCTGTTCTTAGTCTTGCGTCTCTTCGTAGCCTTGCGGCTGTCATTGTCCCCATTTTTATTCGCGACAAGCAACTGTCGCGAAGTGCCTCGCCTGTGGACTCAGCGTCGGCGCAACCGGGAGGGCAAGGCGGGCGGGGGCGGCAACGGCGGTGCTCGTTGCTTAATCGGATATTGCTGACGGGCTAAACGTGACCGCTTGTGCGTCACGGCGGCGGGTGACGTGACCTATATATTGAATTAACACTTTTTAAATGCGATAATTCGATACGTAGATCATTGATGGTAGACTCTGATGCCTGCAGTCAACCCTTAACTTCGGTCAGCTCTTCCTTAAGGAACCTAATAAATAGCCTTCAGCAGTCTGACGACGTCGACGTGTTCCAGCGTCGCGGGTGGCAGCTTGTGTAGCTCTTTCGCCACAAAAGCCGGCACCTCATCCGGATCCGTCTGCTTCAGCAGGGAGATGATGTCCTGCAAGCTACTTTCCGTACCATCTCTTCTTCGCGATGGCATGTTCGCACTCTGGCCGAGCGTCTCATATAGCAGCTGCTTACCCTTGCAAATCTCCTCACCTGGTAAAGGAAGACTTGCAGATCTGCATGATGCTGACCTCATCCATGGTGTCGATGGCATGCTGGATAAACGCCAGAAACTCGTTGGCCACAAGCGCCATGGTCACGTGCAGCGGCAATGTGCCACGCGATTTACGAAAATATTAAAAAATTGCTGCGTGTGTAACGCGGAGCATGAACGGTCGCTAGCTCGACATATTACACCTTTTCCGTGTAGATTTTTTACCGTGAAGATATGTATGAATCCATTTTAACTTTTTATAATTAACAAGCTGACCCAGCAAACGTTGTTTTGCCTTACATATTAGGAATCCATAGCGGACAAACAAAGTGACACGTAATTTATATAAGTCTACGGGATTGTCCTTCCACGCAGCCAAAATGGCATTAAAATTTATATGGTGGTTAAGTATTCTTAAATTTTCTAATTTTCCCGCGCAATTTTCTTAATATTTTATTTTATAAGAACCTTCTCCTTACAATTACAAAGACGACAAAAAAAGAAATACCGAAATTGGTCCAGTCATTCAGACGTGATGTCGTGACCAAAGAAAGTAGGGATTTATTTTTATATATTAATGTCATTGTTCGTGACTTCTTGAACGAATAGTACTTCATTATCATTTATTGGTAATCGTAACCTTTAAAAAAACAAAACCATCAATATTCATAACAAATTAAGTTTTCTGTATGTGGCATTAATTTTATCAGCGGTTTTTACAAAAGTGCCATAATAAAGTGTCAAGTTACGCTCCACAATTCACGTCACCTCGGCCGCTATTCAAATTAACATTAACATTTTCAGTATTTTGTGAAAGCTCTTACCATGGCATATTGCTTGGGAAATATTCATTTACAAATTTTGTATTTTCCGTTATAAATTTCAGCGGCCGGCGGCTCGATGTAACAGGGTTCTGTAACGTATTGAATTACTTAATCAAAATCTATATATACGTAAAGGGCAACCTTTGTACTCCTTTTTACGAAAATTCGCTGAGTCAGGAGTAGAAGATTTGGCACTTTTAAAGTTTATATGCTGAAAAAATGCAAAAAGTTAATATTTTTGGATATTAATAATATTTTTGCATAAGAAATAAATTATATGATCGTCTCTGTGGTCTATTGGTCCGATATCGGCGTTGACCACATGAGGCCCCGGTTTGGCTTCCGAGTCGGGCAATTCGAAAAATAAGTTTTTCGGTTTTCTGATAAAAACATATTTTCTGTTTTCTGATAAATGTCCGGTTGGCGTTAGGCTTGCCACCTACCATATTGTGGGACTTATAATTGTGGGACTTGTATCTTCGGCTAACCGTTGGTGCAGTGGTTGTACCACTGCCTGCTTCTTGTGATAAAACTTTTTTTTCTTTTTAGAAACAAATTAAAATATTAAAAAATAATTACACACACTACCATGTTTTTGACACACACACACACACACACACACACACGCACACACACATTTATGCTATTTTGTGTATGGATAGCATGTTGCCAAATTTAGAAGAAATTTCAGGCTATACGTGCTATATGGACAAAGATTGCTTATACAGTTTTTTTGAGTAAAAGTGTATATGCTATAGAAAGGACGCAAGTGGATTACAATGCATCAATCTAGATCTGTTATTAATTTTTCTTTATTAAGTATATTTTTTTAATTTTAATGGTTTTCTGAAGTTAATGCGTAGCATACATACATAAGTTTGCATTTATTCTCATCGTGTGTTCTAGTGTTGTATATTGTATGTATATGCATAGATGTACATATACTATATATGTGCATATTCATCTATGTATACCCATTCATATTATTATATAATAATTGCCAATAGGATGTTCTTTTATTATAGATTAATATGATAAAAGTTTTGAAATGTATTATTACAGATTATTTAATAGCACACAGATGAATATGTAAACTTAATGTAAACTAAGGTAAATATAGATTTACTTTAGTTTACATTAAGTAAAAAATCATAACAATTTTATAACTGTTATGATTATTTTTTATTTTTTTTTGTTTTTCTTAATGTTTTCTTTTTTACATGTTTTTGTATATTTTATTATTTTTTATATTCTTTTATTGTATCTAATGTAATTAATTACAGTAGATTACTTTTGCATACACATGTGTCGATAGCTATTCTATATGCATTATGGTAATTATTATATGAGCTTATACAGTTTAATCGTACAAGTAAACTTGAGCTCAGTAGAGAACAAAACCTGCACAGTTGTGTGGCATACATACTCCGGTTTGCCTGAGTTGGTTTGAGTCATAGTTTTGTTTATCCTACAATTTATCCAATAAACATTTACGTTTTAATATTAATAGAATAATGGTCGAGTTTCTATCATAGGGTGATTGCTAAGTAATAATAAATAAGCCTTTTATTATTTTTTATTTATTATTCTCAGTTTTTGTGCTGGTAAAATGATAATTGTTTTCAAAGATAAATATATATTCCAGGGTTTCTTTTCCTATCTTTATTGGTTGTTTTGAGGTAATGGTCATCAATTTATTATTTTGCACATCTGCTTCTCCCCACTGCTAGCCGTACATCTGCTCTAGTCTTGAACTTGACTGTGCAAATAGATTAAATT
Organism: Apodemia mormo; assembly: GCA_036924255.1. Classification (NCBI taxonomy): domain Eukaryota; kingdom Metazoa; phylum Arthropoda; class Insecta; order Lepidoptera; family Riodinidae; genus Apodemia; species Apodemia mormo. Next base: position 41,808,861 of record JAUPFN010000002.1, read on the forward strand.
GTCGGCGAAACACAAATAGACAGTGGTTCCAGGAAGAATTTTGTTTTGATTAATAACGGATTTATTAAGCGGATTTTTTCTGAACAGCTTTGTTTTGACAAGACCACCTTTTCTATCTTCGAAAAATCTCGAATCAGGTAACTAATAAAGGAAATTTTGCCGCGATGTCCGACGATGAAATTTAACGACGGAAATCAATCCGAATAGTTCGTCGGAACACTCTTCATGATAGATGCAGTAAAAGATGCTGAGCGAACCTACATTTCTGCGTAACGCAAACGAATCAAGCCGATTGGAAACAGTCTGGTCGTCAATAAACTGCTCTACGCTGAATGCGATCAAGAGGAAGAAACTAATACTGCGGAGCTCCCGCCCAGAGATGAGAACAGTACTCCATGAGAGGTCGAATTTGTGCTTTAAGTTAATAAAGTTGCAGGCGATGAGCCGGCATGTAATACTGTCTCGCTCTACTGAGCACATCGAGATTTTTAGAGGCCAGTTTAGCTTTTCCTTTCAATGAGGCTATTAGGAGAGTATTTTCAAAACGAGGTGATACGACAAAAGGCGACATTTTAGCGGTGAACGCACATAAATGTGTCTTCTTAGGGTTAAATTGGACTAAGTTAGTCGACCCCATTTCGAGATTTTGTCGAGTTGAGTCTCGATTTTAGACACTAGCTTGTTGCTGTTCTCATTGACGTGTTTCCAAGAAATACCGCTATAACCGGAGTACGAAGTATCACAAGTATAATCTGTATAGCAATAGATGTTAATAATTCGCAACATATCATTGATATGCAGAATAAACAGTATAGGTCATAGCATGCAGCCTTGGGGAACACCAGCATTGACAAATTTAAGGTCGGAGCACGCACCATCGACTACGACCTTTATGTTCCGATCAGCCAAAAAACTGGTGTATGGGTTTATTCCATAAGATCATCAGAACTCGTAGCAGTTTAAAACTCCCTGTCGTTTTTTTTCTTGACGACCTTTCTTATAAAAATGCCATTATGAAGTGTTGAGTTGCGTTTTACAATTCAATTCACTTCAATTTCACATTAACATTTTATATTCCGATATTTCCTGACACCACCGTCCAAGAAAATTTTCACACAGAAGCAATTGCATTAATGAATTTCGAATTCCATTTGAGAATTATAAATGAAATTTACGTTTAGTATTTCAGCAGGGTTTTTATAGTTTTATTGACTCATTAATTATGTCTTTTTTGTTGAAAAATAAATGTTAGCACCCAGATACTACCAATCCATCGACAATGACGTAAAATGTTGCTCAATGTGCGCTAAAGTTAGATTTTAATATAAGCTCAAAGGAGAACGATGAGGGTCCATACAAAGTTGGCCTAAAATGAAACGCATGTTGATAGATGTTTATCATATTGTAATACATTATTAATTTCTTCTGAAATGTAAATTGTATCACGGACACTTCGCATTATGGTAAAATTCACGAAAAAATTTTAAAGATTCATATTACTTGAATTCACATTTATTATTTACTATTTTAAGCCATTCACTTCGAAAAATATCGTCAACATAGATATTTTTGTATCTTTTATCATGAAGATTAATTGATTTTAACCACTTAAAAGTTAAAAGACGGACAACTTTTGTTTACATTAAAATATTTGTTACTCGTTCACAGTTTAAATATTTTCTTTTTTGTTGCATTTTATACAATAGTTTGTTTAAAATTTTGCGTCTTTCCTTTCCATCCTAAATAAATGAAAGTGTTAACTTTATGGCAGAAAAGAAAAATCTTTGCTTGGTTTAGAAATAACAAAAACGTAGAAGTTTGATTAGTTTCATGAGTTTCCAATTAAAATCGTTTTAAAATTATTTGCTATTAAAAAGTGCCCGTTGAATTCTAATATTATCTTACTGTAAATTAAATTAATTTGATAATTTCGGCTGACGCTATGTTCTTTTAGCCTTTTTAGACCGATCTATCAATCTCCTTTCACAACTATTTTACGACGAATAAACTAAAAAACTAAGACGAAAAAACTAAACTTTTATAAGAAACTAAAACTAAAAGTTTTAGTTTCTTATAAAATTACCATGGAAAAATACCATAATAGTGCGTCACCTCGACTGTCAATTGCACATGTCTGATTCACAATCTGAATAACACAGGATACAGAAAAAAGATCGCTTATTAGGTGGTTTCTTACTAGTCAGTTCGTAAGCGAACGTTTACTTTTAGTAATCGCCACTAATCTGATGTGATAACCGCCCAAGTGACCGACTTATCTCACAAACCAGAACATGACAGTTACATGCACTGACTCTTGGCGATAGAAAGAGATAAATAAATAAATAAAAACTAAAGTCGAGTCAGGTGTTGCAGAAATTCTTACTGCTTGATCAACGAGGCCGTCACGGATGAGTTTTTTTTTTAATATTATAAGATAGCAAACAAGCAGATGGGTCTCAGATGGAATGGAAAGAGTCAACCATCGCCTATAGACACCAAAGATGTTAATGGTGCGTTGCTATCTTATGGAGAGGTCTAATGCCACATGCATAAGTTTACCGGCTACCTTACCCTCCAAACCGGAACACGACAGCGACAAGCACTGACGCTATTGCGACAGGAATAGATAAGGCGGTGGTATCAGACCCGGGCGAGACAATGCAGAACTCTACCACCTAGTAGCCACGATGGTAGTGACTCGTTAGCCAATCGGTCGCCTTTTACGACCTGCCTGGCAGAACGGCAGTTGGCCTATTCTTCAAAGGAGGCCGGGACCAACACGGCGAATATTTATCACTATTGGGGATTACTCATCCGTGACTTTGACATGAACAACTTTTATTCATTGATATCTAAACGCTATATCACGCGAAACTCTTTTTTCTTTGGTATCCGTTTGCCACTGTATTAATCGCGTATATCTCGATCCATGGGATCCAATTGGAATAAAATTTAGCCTATATCACGATCTCGGGGGAAAATTCGGATATAATTTAGACTATATCCCGATCCTGTGGGAAAATTAGAATAAAATTTAGTCTATGTCTCTCAGAAGTAATGTTGGTTTCTACTGATAAACCGTCCCGTTGGTCACGTGGGACGAACAGGGACGAACATATGTGTGATGAGCATTGATATTTGTATTGGTGGGTTTGGGATTCTTTATTGACATTTTTCACTAACACCTACATACATCACAAGCAAATTATTTTCTTACATTGGGATTAGACAAATTCTTGTAATTTGTGCAGCGATACTTATTTATTACTTATGAATGAATTTTTGGAATAAGTTCAGTAGTTCCAAAGAGTACTTCCTTCAAACAAACTCACAAACATACAAATTTTACCTCTTTATAATATTAGTATAGATTATATAAGCATAATATCTAAGTATTTCTCTTAAGTATATTCCTAGCAAATCAGTATTAAATATATTATTTATTAGAAAGTAAATAAGTTACAGAAAGGATATTTATATACTTTTATTTCTCTGATACTAACCATCGGAACGACAAAGAATGAATGATGGAGGTATAAAAGTGTTAGAAATAAAAATTTGCATTTGTATTGTATGTTGTTTACGGTACAAATATCTTTGAACAAACAACAATAAAATGTCTTTCAATTTAGCGCCAAATAGCCATTTCGGTTCCATTTCCTTCTATTTCACTCCACGTCAAACTGCGAAACAAATGCCCTTTGTTTTGTACGAGTAAAATGTAAAGGCATATTGTGTTTGAGTGTATTGTAACCAAGTTGTTAAGGTCTACGTAAATATCGGTTACAAGGTATTTAATTATTTATTGTAATAAACATTGTACGTAAATATTTGTGGTACCGTGTTGTTGTTGTTGTGGTTCCCCGTCTTAGTCCTGGGCTCCTTTGAAGAATAGGCCAACTGCCGTTCTACCAGGGAGGTCGTAAGAGGCGACCGAGTGGCTATGCGCGTCACTACTATCGTGACTACTAGGTGGTAGAGTTCTGCATCGGCTCGACCGGGTCTGGTACCACCGCCTTACCTATTCCTACCGCAATAGTGTCAGTGCTATTCACTGTCATGTTCCGGTTTGGAGGGTAAGGTAGCCGGTAAACCTATGCATGTGGCATTAGACCTCGCCACAAGATAGCAACCCACCATTAACATCTTTGGTGTCTACAGGCGGTGGTTGACTCTTTCCATCAGGAGACCCATCTGCTTGTTTGCTATCTTATGATATATAAAAAAAAAGAAACAATATAGACGCATTTGTTTTAAATTGTTAGTCATAATATGCGATATTGGCTTCAGTTGTAACTTTTTAAACTGGTATTAAGATTAATGACAGTAAAAAATGTATGATATATACATTGATACACATTGACTCAAGAAATAAATTTGTTTTTGTTGGTTGTTGTAAGAAAAGCTCGGTGTGTAACCAAAAACCAACAGTAGTCTTTTTTCCTGAAAACGCTTTTCTATCGTACTGTTATACCCCACCAATGTAGAGGATATTGCTGACCATCAGCCCCATCATTAATATCACCCCAGCCTGGTTCATCAACAGTCTAGTGCTTGCTCTCTCTGGGTACTCGGCCCAGTCAGTCTAGCCTGAACTCCGCTCTAGTACGGCTGCCTCTCAGTCTCAAGTGCACAGTGTATAATCAAGACGTGTAATTCCTATTTTCAAGTGTATTCAATTCCTATTTTACTATATCCTTATTATAAAATCTACTGTGTTAAATAAATCTTTTTTTAAAAACCTTTACGAGAGGTGGCCCATAACTGTACCAATTTCTGCGCTCAACTTGCTCGTTACTCACTGTGCCTTACCACCAGTCTAGAGGTTGATGACGTCATACAAAGACGTAAAAAATGAAAACCTTTCCAGCCAGGCAAGATATTCTATACCCGGGGATCGAAGTCCATTTGAGAAGTGTTGAAACTTATATATAGTGCTACAATTTTAATATCGCAATTTACTTGATTTTTTATTTTTTTTGTGTCTTTTGTTTTTACGTCGGAGGTTAAAAATGAGTAAAATTGTAGCATTATATAAATTTCTACCACGTGGAGTTTGCTAACAGAAAACAGATGATCTTCAAGAAGCTTGAACTAACACACGAGAGAGGATGCTTTATTTGCAACGGCAAGGTTTGTTGGGGCTTCTAATACTACAAGAAACTTATAATTTCGCCATATCCTTGTGTCTGTCCATAGCTTAGCTCAGAGATTCTTAGTAAGAGAATCTGTAATTTGGTACGAGTATACAATATTCGGTATTTGGTACGAAAATAAAAAATTACTAGGTGGTAGAGTTCTGCATTGGCTCGCCCGGGTCTGGTACCACCGCCTTACCTATTCCTGCCGCAATAGTGTCAGTGCTAGTCACTGACGTGTTCCGGTTTGGAGGGTAAGGTAGCCGGTAAAATTATGCATGTGGCATTAGACCTCACCACAAGATAGCAAACACCTTTGGTGTCTATAGGCTATGGTTGACTCTTTCCACCAGGAAACCGAGACTGCTTGTTTGCTATTATTTGGCAATTCTTCTTCATATAAATTGCCGCCCTGTTGGATTTATATATTATGCATTTTTATGTATTAGTATACAACCATAACACAAACGAATAATTTGCTTACTCTTTGGGGTTAGATCAGTCGGTGTAATTTGTACCGTGAATATTTATTTATTTATTTAAAAAATATAAACGTTAAGTTTATCAAATCTTATCTCAGTACAGGTAATTTTCGCTTTACATTTACTACACTAACGCTACACATTAAAGTTTTGGCTTTACGTATCCATATATAGGTTACGGTAATACGGTAAGACAAGGAATAATATTAGAATTGGGTTAAAAAATTTGAGACTGGTAATAAATTGTGCGGAAAATTTTATGACGTCTAGCGTGATAGCGTTTGTCCATCTGTAATAACGCGTAGGAGTTTTCTTAAGTGCTTTACGTGACATTATGCAGACTGTATTAAAACCATGGCTTTATCTTTGTGATTTATTCTAAAAGTCTTTAAAATTTAATAGATTGTGAAACTTGCAGATTTTTCTGAAGGCTGAAGTGAAGTAGAAAAGAGTGAAGGAGTAATTTAAATTTATGTTATAGTGACAAAAAAACTTTATAGTCGTTTCTATATATAATCTGCTCAGTATCTACGGGATTTTTGCTATCGTTATAGATTTATTGGTGCAATTAGACCTCTTTTAAAACGTGTGTAAATTATAGCGCTCATTTCATCGCATCTGCTACGTCGTAGCGTGATAATGTAGCATGTTAATGTACGAGACAGAATAAACCCTGCCTTAAACACACACAATCAAACTTTGTTATAAGTAATATTTAGAAACCTGGACATAGACACATCACATATATATTAATGCAATTTGTATTAATTTATTTGTTATGTCTAGAGAGTGAGGCAAATGATTAACGATTAATGCTCAGTTATTAATTGAAGCTGATAATAAATTGTGTGGTAAACTTTATGACGTCTAGCGTTATAAATAGGGAAGCGGTTGTTAGCATAGTTGGTCCATCATTTCTATGATAACGTTCAGGAATTTTCTTAAGTGCTTTACGTGACACGGCAACGTATAATGTCACGTATTATACGGTGACTGGATTAACTTTAATCCTTGTATTTGGTTTTTGAAGACGAGTAAAATTCAGATATAAATTTGTAGAAAAAATAGTGGATAAATTACACAAAAATATTAAGCAGTGTGGCCCAGTTTTGGATGAAAATTTCAATATTATATGAAGTTATTACTTAATTAACTATTTAAAATAACTTTCTCTTCGTCGCCTCTGTGTCTAGTAACGGTCCGGTGACGGAGTTGACCACACAAGGTCCCGGGTTCGATTCTTGAGTCGGGCAATTCAAAGATGTGTTTTTTCAGTTTTCTGACAAAAAATTTATTGCTCGGGATTGGAAAAAGTGCTCGGCTTGCGATAGGCTTGCCACCTATCACATTGTGTGACTTAGTATCTTCGGCTGATCGTAGGTGCACTTGTTGTATCTCTGCCTACCTTTTCGGGGATACGGGCGTGAAGATATTTTTTTTACTTTTACTTTTTTAAATAACTAATAATACCTTCATTCATATGGGTAGGTTAAAATGTTAACAGTTTCATTAAACCTACTATTGAATTTTAAAGGTAATTGAGCCTCAATATATGCAAATTTTGGCTCTTTTAACTAATCATCATGATTTTTTTCTATCAAATTTACTTGAATTCAAATATCGCTATTACCCCATGTTGGTCTGGGCCCTTTAGTGAATAGACCATTTGCCTTTCTGCCAGGCAGTTCATTTTGCTCGTAAAGGTGAACGATTTGCCAAATTTACCACTACCATCGTGACTACTAGGTGATAGGCTTCGTCCGCACAGATGGCAGGCGGCTTGCTTAGCGCCTAGAGCCTAACGAACTACCTAGCGAGTAGCTTAGTAAAACGAACGTTCTAGAATATTCGAGATCGGCTGCACTGCGTGGCTGGCGCTTAGCTAATTGCTTTACGACCTATCGAATAAACAAATGTGTTGGATTTTGCACAGACTACACAAATACTAATAGACACGGTGTTAGGCGTAAAATGCGTAGCCGCTCATATGAGCAAATGTATGTAAATGCTAAACGCTTTTAGGTGTATTATATCGTAAAAAAATAGAAAAATGCCATATCGCATCGAATAAGAAACTAAGGCTTAAGGAGTACCTCTGGAGTAATTTTATTTCATCGGTAAGAATTATAACTGTATTTCTCTGTGTAAATACAAGCGACATTGACATCCTAAGAAATTGCCTTGAAAGGTTCCCATGTCTCTCGGAATTCCGGGAGTCTCCATGTACTCAAAAATGATAATTTAAATCTCCCGACTCTCGGAAGGAAATTCAGATGACCAAATTTCTCCCGGAATTTCAAATTTACGCGCGCTGGCGGAATAATTTTTGGTAGTGACAATATACCAGCGCGTGCGCCAGCGATCTGCTTTGGTCAATTTAGCCGACAAAAAAGATTTGGCCAATTATTTAAAGATTACATTAGACGAAGACAAATTTCACGAAGATTTTTGCGTTTTGAGGGAGGTTCCAAACAGCACTGTTGAGTCAAATGAAAGATTAGATTTAAGATGGGCAAAATTTTTCTCAATAGTTGAAAATGGTTTTGTGAATACCTGTATCAAACGCTGCTTGCGAGTGTGTTTTCAGTATTATAATCGATATATGGACCAAAGATAGAAATCGCTTGAATGAAAACCATGTCAAGGCGGAATTCGAAACTCTCTTCAATTTTAATATGGACAACAAAGAGTTTTTTTTTTAATTTGTTACTTCTAGGCCAGATATTTTGATAGTTTATGCGCTCAAATAAAAAAATAAAACATAAAAAAGTAATGAAAAATCGCCGTTTTTTTTCTCCCGGGTTTAGTCTAAGTAGAGGTGGCAAGCGTACTTGAAAGACGTATTCAGGTTAATCCGTGGTTTTTGTCACGAGGCGCAAGGCACTAAAGTAAGCCGCCTGTCTGTGCGGACGTAGCCTTAGGGTTCTACATCGTCTCACCCGGGTGTGGTGCCATCGCTTTTCCTATTGCTGATGCAGTAGTGTCAATGCTTATCATTTTCGTATGTTTCCTTGGAGGATAAGTTAGCCAGCAAACTTATGCATGTAGTATTATCATCCCCCTGTAAGGATAGCAACACACCATCTAAATCTTTGATGTCTACAGGCGATAATTGTCTCATTCCATCAGGAGAGCCGTTTGCTTGTTTGCTGTCATATAATGATAAAAAACACAAACTGAACTAATTCTAAAGTAAGACAATTATTTGCTTGTGATATGGGTATTTTATATTATATCACATCGTGTCTATCACCAAAGATGTTAATAGTGCACATGCATAAGCCTACCAGCTACCTTACCTTACAAACCGGAACACGACAATGTCAAGCATTAACGCTATTGCGAAAGGAATATGTTAGGCTTGTGGTACAAATACCCGGAAGAGACGTCGCGAAACTACCATCTATTAGTTACGATGGTAGTGACACATACAGCCAATCAGTCGCCTTTTACGATCTGCCTGGCAGAACGGCAGTTGGTCTAAACTTCGAAGGAGCCTGGACCAACGCGTGTTAATCAACAACATTAATATAAAGGGATGCACGTATAAATAGTGAAATATATTTAACAAACCCAGTAATACAAACATGTGAGCTCATAACACAATCACGTTTCCCTGTGGGAAATGAAACCCGAGCCTCATCGATCACTAACCACTCAACCAATGGGGTGATTTTTTTTTTGAAGTGAAAACTTCTTTAGGCGCGTTGAGCGTTTTGGTAGAGGGTAAAATCCTCGGTTCGCGTCACCGACATGCTAATGATAATAGTATATCTATAGCTATGGAGAGCCAGACTAGCGCACGCGCAGTAGTCTGTGTACACGTATACACTAATACATCGACTATTTCTGACTGTATTTTATTATTTAACCCATCATATGTAACTAATAAATAAAACATAAAAAATTTCATATAATTTTTGCATATAGTTTTAATTACTCTCAACTTAATAGTTCCGTTTTTTTTTTATATCATAAGATAGCAAACAAGCAGATGGGTCTCCTGATGGAAAGAGTCAATCATCGCCTATAGACACCAAAGGTGTTAATGGTGCGTTGCTATCTTGTGGCGAGGTCTAATGCCACATGCATAAGTTTACCGGCTACCTTACCCTCCAAACCGGAACACGACAGCAACAAGCACTGACGCTATTGCGGCAGGATTAGGTAAGGTGGTGGTACCAGACCCGGGCGAGACAATGCAGAACTCTACCACCTATTTAATAACGATTTATTTTTAAGCTTGCGTATAAAATAAATAAATACTAGCTGGCCCAGCAAACATTGTTCCGTCACATAAATAATTTTTAGTAAATATGGGTGGTGAGGTTAGGAAGGTTGAGGTTATAGGTTTTGATATTAAACAAAACAATTATAAAAAAAAAACAGTAGCAGTCGTGGGACTGCCGATAGAAGTGAAAACGGAACTATTAAGTTGAGAGTAATTAAAACTATATTTATTTATTTATTTATTTTATTTATTTATTTATTAAGGAAAACATACAGCTTACTATAACACATGTGATTACAATCATTTTTAGGTTAGTTCATAAGCCAAAAAAGTTTTCACCACTAGTTAATACAGCGTGTGTGCTATAGAAATAAAAAGAATACAAAATCGAAAATGAAAAAAAAACACAATAATTACTAAAAAAACTACTATTAATTTTGATACGTTAAAGAATAATGTTATGTATAAATATTAATACTTTCGTTATGTTATTTAACAAAGTTTTTGATCATGTACTACTTTTTTAACAAGAGATACATACATTTTTAGTTTATAATAAAATATATCAATGTGAGAATAATATTTATTATATGTATTACAAGCTCTTATTAAGAACCGATTCTGGGCATACTTAGTTCGGCAAATAGGGACATAAAACACCATTTTGGAGCGAACAGTCAGACGAGGACAATTAAACAGAATGCGTGCGAGGAGTAAAGGAGAGTCTATATAATTATTTATTATTTTAAATAAGAAAATTTGGTCTCTATGTTCACGGCGCAACTCTAACGACACAGGTTGTGATTTGATTCGGTTACCAAATATATAATTTAACCTTCGAAGAAATTTATTTTGAATTGCTTCTATTTGATTCTTATATACCATGTATATGGGATTCCAAATAATGGATGCATACTCTAGATTACTTCTGACTAACGAGTTATATAAAATATAATATGTTTTAATATTCTTAAAATCTTTACACTGTCGAAAGACAAATCCTAACATTTTGTAAGCTTTAGCAGTAATTTTGTTAATGTGAGACGCAAAAGAAAGCTCACTATCTAGAAGCACCCCTAGATCTTTCACCTCAGTCACTTTTTTTAGAATTTTGTTATTTAAAGTATAATCATAATCAATTTTATTCGTTTTACGAGAAAATGTTATAGAATAGCATTTTTGAATATTTAATTTTAAATTATAATTAATGCAAAACTGATGAAAATTAGCTAGATCATTTTGAAATAATATGCAATCGTCGATGGATTTTATAATGGAAAAAATTTTTGTATCATCTGCGTATAGTATAATTTTAGAATTTTGAAAGCAATTGATCACTGAATTAATAAAAATATTAAAAAGCAATGGACCGAGGTGGGAACCCTGAGGTACACCAGAAGTTATGGGTACAAAGCTAGAAGTATAACCTTTTACTGCTACTGCCTGAGATCTGTCACGTAAATAAGATATTAACCACCTCAGTAAATCGCCGTGTATACCAATACTTTCAAGCCTTTTAATAAGCAGATTATGGTCAATTTTATCAAACGCTTTTGAAAAATCAGTGTACACGGCGTCCACCTGGTATCCCTTATCCATAGCTTCTAGAACCACATCAAGAAATTCACACAGGTTGGATTCAGTAGAGCGGCCGCGAACAAAACCATGTTGATTGCAAGAAATTAGTGGCTTTATTACTGAAAATAATGAATCATAGACTATTTTTTCAAAAAGTTTTGGTATTACTGATAATTTAGAGATACCACGGTAGTTTGTAATATTATGCTTGTCTCCGTTTTTAAAAATAGGTACTATAATAGATTTTTTCCAAATTGGAGGCATAATGCCATTTTTTAGTGAAAGATTGAATAAAATAGACAGTGGCTCAGCCAACTGTCTTCTGCACTGCTTTAAAAATATTGGATGAATTCCGTCTGGCCCGGGACCTTTATTTGTATCAATATTTCTTAAATATTTATCAACAATTTGTTCGTTAATAATTACTGTACTAATAACACAATCATTATTTTCATTACAGTTGTCAATGTAAGTATTTTGGTTTGGCTCAAAGACCGAAAGAAAAAATGAATTAAAACAGTCTGCAATATCCTGACCGTGCGTGACATGAATGTTATCTAAATAAAGTGCATTAGGAATATCACTGACATTACGTTTTGATTTCATATATGTCCAAAAATTTTTTGAGCTTAATGATATATTTTCCTCAGTGCGATTTATAAATAGTTCATAGCACGTTATTTCTAATGATTTCACTTCTTTACGTAATTCCGAATACTGATGATAATCATTTATTCTACCATATGTTTTCCATCTCCTATGCAATTTCATTTTTTTATTTATTGTTTTTATTAAATTTTTATTGAACCAAATTGGATATTTAGCATGTTTGTAAATATACCTAGTAGGAACATTATCATCAATTATTTTATTAATAATATTATAAAAAGTGTTTACTGCTAATTCTACATCATCAGTTGGCAATTGTACTTCCCAATCAATTTTTGCCAGATCGTTATTAATTTTATTATAATCTGCAGCATGAAAACGACGCACAACACGTGCTGCTGGACGTAAGTTTTGCAGATTAATATCAATACCAACGTCAATGCACAAAGAGGGGTGGTGAGCATCCTCTGGTAATGACAAGGGATTCACACGATATACTGTACAAGGTATATCAGATATTATAAGATCTAGTTGCCTATTGTTTATATTACGTATAGAGTTATATTGAGAAAAACCATTAAAACACAAAAACGTGAACAACTGTGAGGTTAGTATATCTTCCTGGGTATTTTCCAATATCAACGAGTTATTCATAGAAATAGTCACCGACGACCACTTAGCCTGTCTTATATTAAAATCTCCTACAATTAAAAACCTATCATCGGGGTAATTTAACTTTAAATCAGATATATGTTCATATAAAGCAAGTTCTGCTAAATGTTGGTTTTGATTTTGAGGAAAGTAACAACAATATAACCTTAACAAACATGTCGATGGTGCCTTTTTTAGTAAAATATGAACGCAGGTTACATCAGCATCATATAAGGAAGGCAAAGGAATTAATCTAAGCATACTCACATTAATACCACGACGGATGGCTATCAAGGTACCACCTCCCTTGGTACTGTTTAGTTGATTATAATTGCGATCCGTTCGGTAAACACTATACCGCGAGTCAAATAATTCCGCATCAAAAATTCCCGGTAATAACCATGTTTCGCTTAAGCAAATAATGTCATAGTCTACATTTAATATGTTGCTGTAGAACATTTTAGTTTTCGACCGTAATCCACGCACATTCTGATAAAAAATGTTAAGAGCCATTGTTAAATGGAGTATAGAACTTATACGTGTGATTAATAACTATGAGATTTTTTACAACAACTGTAGTCCGAGATGCTGGCTCCAAGAGTAAGAGCATTATATTATAAGCCCAACCAAATATCATTAAAAAATAAATAATATTTTTTAAAATATTTTTAAAATTATCCACATACCGATCATAAAAATTAAAACAATCCAATATATATTTTAAACAGTAAATAATCCCGCTTGTAATACATAATAAATGAAGTAAATAAAGAATAATTACATGACATGAAAAATTATTACTCATATAATTTTGTTTAAAGATTCAGCTGAAGTTATATGAATGATAGGCGATTGTTCGTTACGCCTTACCATTATGGTGCAGTTTCGAACCCAGCAAAAGGTATATCCTTTTTCTTTAGCAATTATTTTCGCCTTTTTAAGGAGAATTTTATTTTCCGGGGAAAGATGATCATTAAAATAAATTCTATTATTAGTCTGAGCACCCGTAATACCGATGTCATTCCCAGTACAATTTTTGATCTTACGTAGTAATGACAAAAAATCATCTTTTTTGTACCTTGACTGCATTTTTAGAATAATGGGCCTAATATAATGATCAGAAGTATCATTTTTGACAGCTACTCTCGTTACAAAGTCGACGTCAGTATCAAAGTTTAAGGTATAACCACATTTAGAAGCTAAATTTTTGATTATTTGATTCAGATTTTCTCCTTTTTTTTGGGGGATACCATTAATTTGAATATTCGAACGGCGGACCCATTGATCATTCCTATTACTATTCTCTGTAAATTCCTTCATTTTAGATTTATATTCTTCGAGTTCCATTTTTATGTTATCCAACTTGCTGACCTCCTTATCTAATTCATTTAATCTCTCCGTAACAGAGGTTATAGAAGATTCCACTGATTTTATTTTTGTTGACCAAAAATTTACAGAGTCTGAAAGTTTCTTAAGCTCATCAGTAATTAGAGATTTAAATGATTCTATTGTAGATTGTAAACCATTGAAACGATCATCAAAATAGGAAATCAATGACTTGGCGTCGGTCTGAATATGTGACTGAGACTGAGATGAGTCGACATTGGTATGGCCTGAGCTAGAAGTTAATCTCGGGCTGTTATTACATTTTTTAGATTGTTTACACGTCGGGCATTTCCACTTTGCTTTATTCATAGGAAGAATTTTTTTGAAGTCGGTTTCATTTATATTAACACATAAGTAATGATAAATCCCTTGACAGGCAGAACACTTCATCAAATCATCAGTTTTCAAATCTTTCATACATTGCTTACATTCCATTGTTATAAATTATCTTATTTTGTTGTAGACGGTAGATATCGGCACAGTACTAAACTTGTACTGCAATTGATGCAATCCTAGCGTCCAAAAGGATTTAAGCGCCGTGTATTTAACGTCACTTACGCGTTTATCTGAGTAGCTGAACAAACACTGCACTTGAAATAATTTAACGTTTGTAATTGTATTAAATTATGAATTTTAGTGTTAATCACTGTATTAATTCCAGTTACACTTCTTTATTAATTTACTATATGGTCCATTTCAACACTATTTAGCTAAATTCGTTGTAGAAACCAAACTGTTCTGAATTATAATGAATTTTTTATTTCAACGATAGAAATTGTGACATGCACACACCGTAGTTCGTTCGCGTATATGCAAAACATAGCTATAGATATACTATTATCATTAGCATGTCGGTGACGCGAACCGAGGATTTTACCCTCTACCAAAACGCTCAACGCGCCTAAAGAAGTTTTCACTTCAAAAATGTTCGTCAAAAATTAGAAAAAAAAAGCTATAAGCCGGCTGACTCTGCAGGCAATCCCAGGAAATTTTCGCTAAATTAGGATATTCTTAGTCCAAGTAACTCAAAATATACCTAACCATAGATTTGTGAGCTCCAAGAATTCAAAAATCTAAAGTTTATTAAAAACGTCAGTATTAAAAATGTCAGTAATTTTATTATATAATCCTTTATACTAGAGATTGAGACAAGATATTAACGATTAGAACCAAGTTATTAATTAAGAGTCTGGTAATAAATTGTGCGGTTAACTGAACGACGCGACGTCTAATGTTATAAAGAGATGAGCGGTTATAACATTTAAGTTTTCTTAAGTACTTCACTTGATGTTGTTATAGGGGAACTGTATAATGCGTACCTAAATCCTTGTAATTTGTTTTTGAAGTTATTATTCTGGTTAAACTAAATAGATGTAATGTAGTTAAACTTTTAGGTTTTATTATGCCTCAGGGTTTGAATGCCACATGAATAAGATTACTGGGTACTTTACCCTCCAAACTAGAACACGACAGCGACATGTATCGATGCAATCACGGCAGGAATAAATAAGGCTGTGGAACTACAGAACAAATATCAAGAAGGCCCATAGCCGGAGCTCGTCTAGGAAAACCGCTGCAACACATTTGCAAACAAACGTGGTATTGTCATATTTTTAACACATTAAAACAATGCAAGTGATTCGTCTTTCTAACTTACCACTCTGAACTTACAAATTTCAACCTTAGACCATTGTGTTAAGAACGTGTAATCTGAAGCATATTTGTCATAATATCATTTGTTTATGAGATATAAGAAGCATTGTGAAAATGCAAATTTTTATAAAATATTTAATTAAACCATAAAAAAATTATAAAAAAATGGCATGAAAAAATTTGAAAAGAAATTATATAATGCATTATTTAAATTTTTAGTTATTTAAATTTTTAGTTTTTTTTTTACGTCGAAAGTTAATAACTGATGAAATAAAAATATTTTATTAAGAGTGTGTGTGTAAAAAGGGCTCCAAGAAACAAAAAACTCATAGATATTTATTTAAACTTTTATACTGCCATTTATGACAACACAAACCAGTGGAAAAACTATTAATTTACAATTGAATAACTTTTCGAAAAATGGCGATAAACTTTTGTTATCGCAGAATTATATTCTTTGAAGTGTCTAAATGACGGCAATTTTTTTTTAAATTTACATTTAATTCCATAAAAAAATTATTTTAAATCTACGCTCATTACAGTGCTGGCGCGCGCATGCCGAAACTGCCGTGCGAAAGCCGATTTTCAACATTAAATTAAAATTAAAATATTGGAGCTACAATTCCGGGAGTCGAGAATTTTTTACTAAAATTTCCTGCTCTATCAAAAACTTTTATAATATTTAAGCTATCACTTATCCTTTTTGAGATTTTGGCAAGAAACTGGACGGCTATTTTCTTCCAGTTTTTTAATAACAATGCAATTTTTTTTACAAAAATAAAATTGAAATTCGTCTTTTTCTAGATGTTATTCCGGATAGTTTAAGCCATCAACCATATTTTTAAGAAACTTGTAACTATTATTCGCAGGACCTCAACTTCTCTCGACTAGACTAAAACACGTTTTACTGTCTAGAGAATTAGATAATTAAGTAACAATTAGATCCAGCTTCTAAAACAAGCATTAGTTAATTAAGAATTACTCGTCTCGATGCTTTGATTGGAAGAATTACTGTAATTTTTAGCATTATACGTAACTATTTTATAATATTATATATTGTCTATGGCTTTAAACCATAATTTCTTGCTATTACGCTAAGCATGTTAAAATAGTTCAGCTGACGTTTATTTGATATTGCTGGTGGTTTTATGTAAAGTACCTAATTAACAGGACGATTTATGGCGGCCATATTACTATAATTTTTTTATATTCGAGATTTGTGTTAAGACTGTTGAGTTTTGCTCCCCGCTTATAAAAGGAGGCTTTTTACAGTGCGGCGGAAGTAAAAATTGGCCAGTCATGGCTCTTAATGGTAAATAATTCAAATTCAAATTCAAATTCAAATTCAAATTCAAATTCAAATTCAAATTCAAATTCAAATTCAAATTCAAACTCAAACTCAAACTCAAACTCAAACTCAAACTCAAACTCAAACTCAAACTCAAACTCAAACTCAAACTCAAACTCAAACTCAAACTCAAACT
Source organism: Apodemia mormo (assembly GCA_036924255.1). NCBI lineage: Eukaryota > Metazoa > Arthropoda > Insecta > Lepidoptera > Riodinidae > Apodemia > Apodemia mormo. The sequence continues at coordinate 41,826,073 of JAUPFN010000002.1, forward strand.
CAAACTCAAACTCAAACTCAAACTCAAACTCAAACTCAAACTCAAACTCAAACTCAAACTCAAACTCAAACTCAAACTCAAACTCAAACTCAAACTCAAACTCAAACTCAAACTCAAACTCAAACTCAAACTCAAACTCAAACTCAAACTCAAACTCAAACTCAAACTCAAACTCAAACTCAAACTCAAACTCAAACTCAAACTCACACTCAAACTCAAACTCAAACTCAAACTCAAACTCAAACTCAAACTCAAACTCAAACTCAAACTCAAACTCAAACTCAAACTCACACTCAAACTGAAACTGAAACTGAAACTCAAACTCAAACTCAAACTCAAACTCAAAATTAAACTCAAACTCAAACTCAAACTCAAACTCAAACTCAAACTCAAACTCAAACTCAAACTCAAACTCAAACTCAAACTCAAACTCAAACTCAAACTCAAACTCAAACTCAAACTCAAACTCAAACTCAAACTCAAACTCAAACTCAAACTCAAACTCAAACTCAAACTCAAACTCAAACTCAAACTCAAACTCAAACTCAAACTCAAACTCAAACTCAAACTCAAACTCAAACTCAAACTCACACTCAAACTCAAACTCAAACTCAAACTCAAACTCAAACTCAAACTCAAATTCAAACTCAAATTCAAATTCAAATATTTATTTGGTATCAACTTATACATAAACTTACGATACTATTGAAGAAATATGAGCAATTCCCTTAAAATAAATTTATGAAGAGTACAAATGAGTGCAATTTACATGCATGTACAATAACTTTAAAAAAAAAACACAAGACAGAAAACGAATGCTTGAAATGCTTTTATTACTTTCGTATCGCAAGTGATGTGATACTAAAATGGAATCCAACTCAGCCTACACTGCAGCGTTTGTGCCACAGCACTGATTTTCAGTGCTGTGGCACAATAGAGAGAGTCCAGAAATAGACGTGCTGCGTCTACGAGACAGCCACGGGGGTCCGACACTGCGTTCGCATTATGAATATTCTTAAAATAATGATAATAACCACAAACACCAAAAAAAAAGACATGTATAAAAATGTGGATTAATTTTTACATACTAGTTATTATATATGTAGTATATATGCATACATATACACATGTACATGTTTGTGTTAAAGGAAGTATTGTGTATGGGTGTCCCAGAAAAATTCGCTGAAGTCGTCAGAAGAAAAAAATCAGAAGTCGAAAAGCTAGTTGTGTATGTCATTAAATCTATAGCTTGAGGTTTGCAAGCCATCTATTGCAATAAGGTGCTAAGTCAGCCTGATCGTTTTCTAAAATTCTAAAATGCTTTGTTATACAAGGGCAAGTTGGTTGGACCTAATAATGATTACGACAGGGTGATTACGATGAGGGTCGCCTTCATCACGGGTACACCTGTTCACTAAGAATAACCGATTTGTGGCGAGATTTAGGGAGTATTCCCCTTTATCGTTTTTCAGAATTAACATTACATACTTAAGGAAGCAGATTGAACACATAAAACGACTCTATCCATAATATATGAAGGTTTGCTCTGGTAGGTACTTGGATTAATATATCTTGTAATAGTAGCATCAGTTAATAGCTGCTGAATTCCTTCTAAGAAGAATTTCAGCAACCATTAAGAGACATCTAAGAAGAAAATTCTTTTAAAAGTTTGAAGTTTCATTTGTTGAAAAGATTTCTTCGTTTTGAAACTGGATAAAGTTTTAACGCTTTCACAAACTAATATTATAAACAGGAAAGATTTGATTTTTTGTTTGTTACGATTTAATTAAAAAAAATTTTTGATTTTAAAATTATTTCACCGGTACATTATCCAGGAGTGACATACTTACATACTTTTACCCGACTGCACGGAACGGTGACGGAAGTAATGAGTTAGTTCATCCATACTATCCATACTAATATTATAAATGCGAAAGTAACTCTGTCTGTCTGTCTGTCTGTTACGCTTTCACGCTTAAACCACTGGACCGATTTTCATAAAATTTGGTATAAACATAGATAAGACGTTGAGAAAGGACATAGGCTACTTTTTATTGCGGGAAAATATCTCATTCCTACGGAAAATAAAATTAATCGGAAGAAAGCGTTGCATAAAGTGTAATGTAGTGCACATTTACTAGATGTCGCTGCACGAAAATACATCGCGTTAACGTATTGAAACACCTATACATGTAATGAAATCGTTGACCTAATCTTGATATTTCTTTTTTGTTTGTATGTTTGTATATTGATTAAACGCGTTAATTTCTGGATCAATAAGTTGGATTGAAAAAAAATCTGTGATAGCATAGCTACATTCATTAGGATTTAGGAAGGTTATAGGCTATCAAGCATTTCGTTATTACGTTACAATTATTCTTGGTTTAGTTAAAATATCGATATTCGTAAACTAAGTCGGAAGGAAATCGCTATTGAACTGCTGTATCCGCGTGCGCTGGCGTAATGGATAAGTATACGTAAGTACAATGTACTACAAATATATTGATTTTAAGTAGATCTACAAGAAAGTCCGCGACACTATATATCTATCTATCTCTTATAACAACAACACAATAAGGAATTTTGAGTCGAAAAATTGTTGAAAATTAATAGATGAATTTTGAGCAGTAGGATTATTATGTGCAGGTGTACACAGGCATATTAATCCTTACTAACGAAAAGTACCTACTTCATCAACACGAAAATCTTAGTAAGATAAACTGTGGCTCTTATACCAAGTTATTTGGGTGCATAGTTTAAGAAAAATTGTATAATAGTAGGTATTTACCGAAAGGTTGTGCGAAACGCGGCGTGCTACTCACCGCCGAACGAGAACCGAACATTGCCGAGAAGAGCCGAACTGTGAATACGTTGGCTTTACTATACTTTTTAAGGTTCCATATTCAAAGTTTAAAACGGGACCCTATTACTAAGACACCGCTGTCTGTCCCTGCGTTTGTCTGTCTATCTGTCCATCACCAGGCTGTATCTTATGAACCATGATAGACAGTTCAAATTTTCACAAATGATGTATTTATGTTGCCGCTATAATAACTAAAACTAAAACCGAATAAAATAAATATTTAAGGGTGACCACCATACAACAAACGTGTTTTTTTTTCGATCTTAATAATGACAACTGGTAGACGTTTGAAACATCCACAGAATATTCAATTAAATAATCACTTTAAAAATAAACTAGCAAAAAGCAGAGCTTTGTAGGGGCTCGCAAAGTTATACTATCTAGTAATATTGTTAGAAAAGTATTTTTATGAGAATTACATCTTTTAATGTATAGGTTTATTTATAATAATAAAGTCTATAATCTTTTAATGTATAGAAAAATAAATAATAAAGTATTTCATCTCTCGCATTGTATATCTGTTTTGTTAATCTTTCACCTACCATTCTTTGTACATGTCCGAACCAACGGAGCATGCCCTTTCTCATCTTTACATCAACACTTTCTTTCAAGCAAAACTTCTCTCTCACTTCAACATTACGAACCTGGTCCTGCGTTGATTATACTTTCATGCCCTTCTAACGTACCCAACTCTCACTTTCATACAATATCGTTGGGATAGGCATAGGCAGGCATAGGAATGATGATGCAGGGCAAGAGGGGCACCCTGACTTAAAACTAACGCTCTATTCACTCTGTTCCCCGCCAGCCAGCCAGCCCCCCCTCTCTCTCCCTCTCCCCCTCTCCCTCCCCCTCTCCCCCATCCCCTCTCTCTATCCCTCTCTCCCTCTCCCTATCCCTATCCCCGCCCCTCCCCCTCCCTCTCTCTATTTTTATGGTAGATAACATATCTAGACATGAATTTAAACTACTACGTCGAAGCACAAACCTAAAAGTCCGATAATTTTTGAGTAAAATGTACCACAAAAGTGCATAGAAAGTGGCCTAGTGTAGGGCTCGCTTCGCTCGCCCTAATAATTAAAATAAAATAAATATTTAAGGATCCCATACAACAAACGTGATTGTTTGCCATTTTTTTATAGATGATGGTACGGAACCCTCCGTGCGCGAGTTCGACTCGCACATAGCCGGTTTTTTTAAGGTACATGAGTGGAATCACGAAACGACCCACCTCTAACTAGAGGTGGGTCGTTTCGTGATTTTGCCGTATCAAAATAAAACTATTTATCGCCACGCGATAGCGGTTTCTGAAACTATTTATTTTGAAAACTATTGATTACAGAATAGCGGCCTTGGCTAGCTGTTCTGATACCTGTCTCATTTCCGTGCCCTTTTTGAGCCCTTCCTATCGACGGATTGAGTTGAAATTTTGTGATGAAATTATTTTACGTTAAATGTTACGTATTTCTTATGTATTGTATTTATAAATACCTATGTATTGTAGTTATAAATCGTACACATAATATATTTACACTATCTATACATCTTCTATACAAATAAATAAAATTGGAGTGTCTCTTTGTAATATTAAAATAACCGGTTTTAACTAAATGCATATGGATGTATACACGGTACACATACCAAAATAATACTTTTTACGATTTTTGTCTGACTGTCTGTCTGTCTGTTTATTCCGGCTAATCTCTGGAACGGCTGGACCGATTTTGACGGGACTTTCACCGGTAGATAGCTGATGTAATAAAGAGTACTTAGGCTACTTTTTTTAAAAAAATCCCACGCGGACGAAGTCGCGGGCACAGCTAGTAATATTATAAATGCGAAAGTCTCTGTCTGTCTGTCTGTCTGTTACGCTTTCACGGCTAAACCGCTGGACCGATTTTCATGAAATTTGGCATGGATATAGTTAAAAATCCGGGGTCAAACATAGGCTATTTTTTTTTTCAAAAATCAGTCCCTGGAGGGCTGAAATAGGGGATGAAATTTTTATTAAAAGCTATTTGGACGACTTAATAATATACTCGCGGGCGAAGCTGCGCGGGTCAGCTAGTAATATAATAAAACTTTCTTGGCAGTTTTACTTAAACTCTGTAAATAACGTTGTACAGAGTGCCGGAGACGGTATCCTCTTGATTGATACAGCGAAAAATATTTTTAGGTGCTAAAATTGCAATTTACAATCTGTATATTCTGTTTATTGAACATTGCCATTTCCCTGTAAATCGTTCATAAACGATTTAGTACTAGGTGGGTTAATCAATGAAATTGTAATTATTTCTTTTCCTACTACGTCGTCAAAACCATGTTCTCGGAAGTCCAACGTATAATGAGTGACGTAATAGAACTTAATGTCAGTAAACAAGTATTGCAAAGGATGTTTCAGTTTTTTATGATACTAGCTGTTGCCCGCTACGCCCGCTTGTTGGATACTTCGTCCGTGCGAACTTCGTTTACTTCGCATAGCTCCCCCCTCGTAGGTGATAGCGTGATAATATGTAGCCTATATGTTGACCCGACCTGTTAGTAATGTTCATGCAAAATTTGAAGGAAATCCATGCAGTACTTTTTGAGTTTACCTCGGACATACATACAAACAGACAAAAATTCTAAAAACTATATTTTTGGCTTCGATATCGATTGTAGATCATGCCCCAAGTATTTATTCTTTTAAAAAAATATTCAATGTATAGTTTTGACTTTCCTTCGATTTAATTATATGTATAGATTACGACGAAGTAGTCGTTTGTAATTTGATTTTTTTTTTGATTTTAAGGAAAACAATTATTCAAAAACGAAATTAAGGTAGGCGTTTAATTTGGGCTTCCGCAAAGTAACACCTGAAGCTGTAAAACATCTAAAACATGTATTTGATTATTACGTAGTATTTACATGGACTAGTAAAAGCCGTGTATGAAATGAACTGATAGTGTCACTGGTACTTTGTATATTAATCAGGAATCAGGAATCAGGAATCAGGAATCAGGAATCAGGAAACAGGAATCAGGAAACAGGAAACATGAATTAGGAATCAGGAATCAGGAATCAGGAATCAGGAATCAGGAATCAGGAATCTGGAATCAGGAATCAGGAATCAGGAATCAGGAATCAGGAATCAGGAATCAGGAATCAGGAATCAGGAATCAGGAATCAGGAATCAGGAATCAGGAATCAGGAATCAGAAATCAGAAATCAGAAACTAGAAGAACTTTATTCAATAAACTTTTTACAAGTTATTTTGACACGTCAACACTCTTCAAAACTACCACCGGATCGGAACGCGGTCACACACTGAGATCCGGTGTAAGAAACTCAGCGGGCTTGTCTTTTTTTCATATAATTTTTTTATACATACAGATTATCACAATATTACATAATTATGAAACATAAATATGAGATTGATATGAGGAGCAATTAATCCCATGCTTGTTTGTCTTCCAAATAATCTGAGATTTTATAATAATACCCTTTTTTACACAGTTTCGTTTTAACACATTTTTTAAATTTATTGACTGATAGATCTCTTATAGCTTCGGGAAGTTTATTGTTAAAGCGTATACATTGCCCCATAAAAGAGTTACTTGTTCTGTGGAGACGAGATGTATGCACAACAAGATTGTTTTTGTTCCTTGTGTTTAGTGAGTGTACGTCACAATTTTTTTTAAACAAGCAAATATTTTTACGAACGTACATCAAGTTCTCAAATATATATTGGGATATAACAGTTAGGATATTAATTTCTTTGAACTTTTCTCTCAGGGAAACCCTCGGGCTAAGATTGTAAATTGCCCTAATAGCTTTTCTCTGCAATATAAATATAGTATTTATTTCAGCAGAATTTCCCCAGAGAAGAATCCCATATGACATAATTCTGTGGAAGTAACTAAAGTATACAATTCTTGTTGTGTCGACATCAATTAACTGTCTCATTTTTTTAACTGCATAAGCTGCCGAACTAAGTCTATTTGCTAAATTATTAATGTGTGGTCCCCATTGTAATTTCTTATCTAAAGTAATACCTAAACACGCAGTGGAATCCACCAGATCCAGTTTGTTTCCATCCAGTTGTGCACTGGTATCTACATGCCTTACATTAGGCAATGAAAATTTGACACACTTGGTTTTGTTACCATTTAATAAAAGATTGTTTGTACTGAACCAGTGTACAACTTTTGAAATCGCGTTATTTACTTCGTCATACTTACCAATTTGTCTTTTCACTTTGAATAAAAGTGAAGTGTTATCCGTAAATAGTACAATTCCATGCTTATTCCCTACGTAGTAAGGCAAGTCATTTATTTAAATTAGAAACAGGAATGGACCAAGTATAGAGCCCTGCGAGACACCCATGGTTACAGCAGCACCAGCAATAGAGATATTATAATATATATATATATATATATATATATATATATATATATATATATATATATATATATATATATATATATATATATATATAATTTGAATGAGTGAGATAGAAGCATAATCTTTGTTATGACGACGCCGTTCGATAAATTAGGGTTGCTAATACCGATAACATTTAAGAAGTTTACACCTTTTTCAAGTTATGTTGATCATAAGCGTTTAATTTTTCATATGGATTGTAACACCCACTTTTACTCCTTTAAGGGATGAAACTCCGAACTTCATTACGCGCATGTTTCTTCAATTTGGATTGAATTGAATAAGCAGGTACTAAATTTTATGAGAGCTTAGATAATATAAACTTTTTATTTTAATACAAACTTATACACTTACCCTTTTAATGGATGAAATTAAAAAAAAAATCTAAAATATGAATTTCTTTAATTGTATTAAAAAGGATAACTACTAAATTTTTAGTAATTTCTACAACAAACAATTCATTTTTCATACAAAAATTAACTCTACTTTTACCCCTTTATGGGATGAAATTCAAAAATGCGTATTTATTTAATCGTATTAAAAAGCATAAATACTAAATTTTAAGTAATAAACAATTTTTTCAATACAATCATTAACGCCCCTTTTACCTCTTTTTTACTCGACCTTAATAAACAGGTAGAAACTTGAATAGAGATGGTACGGAACCTTTCGTGCGTGAGTCCGACTCGCACTTTGCCAGTTTTTGACGTGAGATTTCGAAACAAAAACTTAAATTTTTAAAGCTTATTTAAGAGATCACTTTTTACAAAATCACATTTTCAAAGGTTTTGTTAAAATTGTTAATTGTATGTATTAAAATAAAGTGCTACACGAGATGTATTGTTATTATAAGATAATAGGATACGTAACAGTCATTATTGTGTAAAATTGTCATACAATTCTTTAGTCGATTTTCGATATTTACTGTTTTTTCTTTCGATATTTATCGTTTTTATAAAATGAATCGATAAATGACTGATTTACAGTTATGGGTTTTGAGTTTGCTAACATTCATTTAATTCATGATGATAAAAGTTCATATAGGTAAACAAAAATGTTAAAACGTATCTGCACCTACTGTATATACTCTGACTTTTGGAGATGTCGGCGTGCGGAATAGTACTTATGCTGCGCCTGTCACTAACTCAAGGTCGTTTGCAGGTGTAACCGCCTTAAATGTTATCGGTATTAGCAACCCTAATTTATCGAACATATATATATATATATATATATATATATATATATATATATATATATATATATATATATATATATATAATTTGAATGAGTGAGATAGAAGCATAATCTTTGTTATGACGACGCCGTTCGATAAATTAGGGTTGCTAATACCGATAACATTTTAGGGTTGCTAATACCGATAACATTTAACAGTATACGCTGACGTGCAACACAGCCTCCTCGTACGAACACTACCGGGAGACTGACCAGCCTATTTATAAAGTACTTTGTGAGACTGACTTTCGGAGCGAGCGCTGTCCGCGAATGAAGTAATAAGGTTTTTATTGATTTAATGGCACACTATAATGATTTTGTAAAATGTTGAACTTAAATTTTATAAAGCAATAAATTGTCTGTAATAAAGTGAAAAAATCACCAAAATCGTTTCACTAGTTTAGAAGTTATAAGAAAATTCTTGCGTAAAAATAAGAGAGATATTCGATTTTTTTTCGTCAAAAATAACAATGAAATTTGAAAAAACGAACTTAAAATTTAAAGTTAATTATATTTCCGTACAATGTATATATTTTTTAAATGATTGGATTAACGGTTTAGGAGAAGTAGGCTTTCAAAGAGAAGTATATTGCGTAGTTTGGCGTATGTTATCGCCTTAATAACGTTTTTTTAAATTTTGTATTACACAAAAAAAATTTTTTTTCGACTAAGATTTTTTTAAATATTTTTTACGTTAGCTACTCAATGCGTAGGACCGCCACGCCCCGGCTTCTTACAGGCATTCTGGGGCAAACTGTATATTTTTAGTATACTGCTCAACCGTTTTCACTTTTAAGCATTATATCTTGAAGGTGCAGTTGTACTAAAACCTGGACAAAGAAAACTCTTACCAGCTAAATAGCAGTCACGACGTAAGTGACAAATTGGCCTTCTTTTACCTTTATTACTAAACCGGATTTAATTTTAAGCACTAGAGGATGCTATCTTGAAGATGCTTAAAAAGTGAAAGCGGTTAGACACAATTGTTAATGCACATATACTTTAATTTCACTTCACAACAAATTTTTAGTATACTACTAAACCGATATCACTTTTTAAGCATTAAATATATCTTGAAGATGCAGTTGTACCAAAACTTGGACACAGCAGAAGTTTTACCACTTATGTAGTAGTCACGATGTTAGTGACACATTGGCTTTCTCTCATCTTTTACGAGATGGTTAGCAGTAAAGCAGTGGATATATTTTAAAAAAAATGATGTGGTGTCGCGGGACACCAGGTAGGAACGAACTTCCTTCGGCTAAACGGCACTACTCGCTTGTGAACGCGACTGTCGCGCCTGCGCACGTCTCATTTAACGCTTTTATTCCACGCATTTTTCTTACGGTTTTACTATCACATTTTTTTCAGTTCGGTCGCGCAGCAAAATCCCTATCCCCTCCAAGCCTGCCGTAAGGAACTTCGTTCCAAAATAGCTCCGGATCAACACAGGCAAAATTCTCACCCATTTCATTGTGTGCTCACGTGTTCAAAAGACTGATACAAATAACTAAGATAGGATGAGTCTACAAAATTATCTTGTAACACACTCTTAGCTGGGTCAGTACGTACTATGTAGGCTATTGTACAAAGTACAGTACATCTGAGACCCGGACTAATACTCGTAATATTCTCATCAACTCACGGTCAGTGAATTTCTTGGGCGACGAAATTCACTTATTACGCTAGATATCATTTATTTAGACGATTAAGCTTTAATTCTATAATAATAGTTAGAATTTAAAATGAATCTTGCATTGTTAGAATTTGAAAAGAATCATGCAATGGTATCCCAAAATACAGGCTCCGCCTAGTTTGGGAACCCCTGGTAATTCTAGAATGCACCAAATTATTGTTCTTAATTAGCGTAAGTCAGTGTAATTTTTTGTAATCTTTGAAATACTTGTTTTGAAATAAACTATTATTATTATTATTAAACAAACTATTATTATGCATTGTGTCAATTTATTTAATAGCGTTTCTTTAAAACATGCAATTAAAAAGGCTGCAAGGTTGTCGATTCGCGTTGTGCAATTCACGGCACCTCGGTGTCCATTCATTTTACATGATATTATATATCTTCTGTTTTTGATGAAATTGTCGGTCGTAAAAATTTGCTAATCATTTGCTAATCTTAATCTTCACTAAAATTTATAGAGGTAAAGTTTGATAATTTCAAAAACTACTACAACGATTTTTAAAATTCTTGCACCAATATCAATATAATACCAAGCTACGTTATAACAGAGTAACTAACTACTTTTTACTCGACTGTATAAAAGTAAGTAGTGTGTGGGTTACATGAACGAAGTCACCGCAGATCAGAATAAAAAAAGAATTATTATTAAATTTCACCATTTAGCAAATTTTGTTATATACATACGAAAATCAAACCAACTTCATATATCTGTCAACTATACCCATATCTCAAAAACTAATGAACCAATTTTGATGTAACTTGACCTCTTGTCTAAGTTGAAATATACCCAATTAAAATAAAAAAATCGGTTGTCTGTAAAGTTGGTTTACAGACGATAGTTGAACGTGACAAAGTCTTAAGAAAATACTAATGGAATGGTAGCATTTACGGAACGCCTCAGAGCGAGGTAACGCCGCATGAGTCATGTTTTTTCGTGCGTGCAGCCAGCTCTATCGAATTATAAGACGTTGTCACGTCAAAATGAATAATCGCGATATGGCCTTTAGTTCCCGAGAAATTTGTGGACAAACATACAAACTTACAAACATACATACACATACGAAATTTAGTACTCCTGCTTGGACGTCCAAATAAATCATCATACTCAAGTATTATCCAATTCCAATAATACGAGTATTACATATAAAATGTGAAACTGATAACCTAGGTTGTTTCGTTGGTTGAAAAATTAAAAAAATCGAGTGGTCTTTATTGGTTTAAATTTTTGTTAAAATTTTGTTTAAATTTTTTAAATGTTTTTGTCTTTTTAATTTATAAATTTTATGATTCATGACAATTTGTAGTTTTTATTGATCAAATTGCGACGTTTGATTTTATGACATGAAAAGGCACAGATGTTCCAACAATCGGCCGACCACCTAAGTAATATGGAAGCAAACAATTTATTTTAATTTTAGACCGTAGTCCCACGAATAAACTTTTTTTTGACCAGCTGAATTTTTTGAACAGCTTCGTTTTTACGAGATGCCCATCTTTTCTATCTTGAAAAAATCTCGAATCGGGTGACTAATAAAGTTATGGGGCTTTAAAAAATTTGGATGAAGGAATAATATTTTTTAAAGTATTAGGTCATGCTTCACTTTTTTATCAGGTCTGGCATTTCAAAAATCATATACTTTATTTCATGAAACAGTCGCCGGCCACAGTACAATACACAGAAAAATGGAATTTAAAATTTTACTAGGCACAGTGATTATTTTGAGTAAATTTTACAGAAATATGTCACTATTTATTTATTTTATTATATTGGATAGAAAACAAGCAAATGCTAAAATAAATAAGATAAAGTATACACGGATAAACTTAAACCTGCCGCTTTTGTAAATAATGCCCTTAATGAAATTGATGTAAAAATGTTCATATGGTGTCTTGGAATAAAATATGGATTGTGGTGCACAATCTTAGATAATTTTTAACTCAAAAAGTGTCCACAAAATAACATTAAATACTGAAGCCAGAATGACACTTGTGTATTTTTTTCACTTAAGTATAAAAAAATAAGATATGATGTCGATGAAAAATAACAATATAAAAGATTTACATTACGATTCCGCCAAACCGTTAGCAGGTAGCAAATGCATTTGTATGTAGAATAGGATAGCAAATAAGCAGATGTATTTTCTGATGTAAAGTGTTGCTATCCGTGCTGTGGAAGCAACGTATTATCCATAAAACTTATCCTCCAAACCGGAAACGGCAGCGGCACTGCCGATTTTGCAGCAGGAATAAGTAAAGCTGTCTAGCCAAACAAAAACTAGACATCGCTGAATACTTCCAACTACAAGTCACCATTATAGTAGCACGTTTGGCCAATCGTTCGTCTTTAATCGTTCGTCGTAGTCAAAACAATGATGGATTAACTCATAATCGAATTAAGCATTTCCTTAGGGCATAGTTAGTTGCCCATGAAAGGTAAGATCGAAAATTCGCGCGTTATAAATTGACTAGAGCGTTGGCATTTGGGGTCACGTAATGATAACCATCGTCATTCTAACCCGTAACCTATTTATTTCTGATTCTTTGGAATTACGTGGAGATGTAGCTTCGTTCTGCATCTTATATTGAATCTTTCATAGGGAGTGTTCTGAGGAACTGTTTAGATTAATTCTTGTTGCAGAATTTTACCATCGGCATCGCGACAAAATTCAAAATTTCATCCTCACTATCTCGATGTCTGGAAATACACAACAGTGCGATTCTTGAGGCACTTTTTCCGCGCACTATTCCTCTGTGGAACCAATTAACGGTTAGTGTTTTACTGAACGGATACGATTTAGGGACCTTTAAGAAAAGAGCCTACTCTTTTTTTCTTAAAAGGCCGGCAACGCAACTGCAAGTATTCTGATAGTGTAAACTGTCTATGGGCGGCGGTGATCACTTACCAACAGGTGAGCATTCTACCCGTTTGCCCCCTTTTTCTATAAAAAAACAAGTTAATTTTTATTAAAGACCGAAACTATTTTAATCATCGATAGGGGAGCACGCAAAGACGTTGATTGTTTAGACTTTAGAGCATCAAGTACGACACTGGTCAAAGAAGTCCTCAGTGGTATAATGGTTCCTCCTTGTCCTTCACACTTTCACTGTATCATCAGCTTACAAAATGCCCAATATATAGGTACTTACATGTCCAACACGTTTGATAACGTTAAAAGAAAAATTTACAACAGCTAATTAGGCTTCATAAGTTCAAAGGCGATATTCAAAATTGACGTCAAATCTAAATTTTGCACAAGTTCCATTGTACCTTAGTCAGATATTGTAGTTGCTACTGTTGAAATTCAGACCAGGAAATTCGGTACTTGGCTGGTTTTTGTTAGTTACGAGTAAGGTTATAGTTACATATATTTTCAGTGGAGTAAGAGTATCTCATATGAGTATAAAGTTACTCGTAGTACTATGTTACATTATATCACAATGTAACATTCGTTTTACCTGCGCATGGGAAACACAAAATAACAATCACAGCATAATGTTAGGCGCATGGTATATAATAATCGTTTAACCATCCAGGCGTTAGTCTCTTCACCCTCTAATGGTACCTAACGACATAATATTGTAGATTTTTTCACTACGTTATATAAGTGTAATATCGTTCAAAAGTGTATACCTAGCAATTCTGTATTCGGTATACCATTAACTAGTAAGTATTATCTATACGAACACTAATAAAATTATAAAGAGATAAGTTTTGTTTGTTTGTTTGTAATATATAAACTCAAAAACAACTGGACTGATTTCAATAATTCTACAATATAAAGTTACATTCTTACTTAAACAGGCTAATTTTTACTCGATTGAGTAAAGGGAAATAATAATGTGTGTGGGTAAAGCGAACAAAGTCGCGAGGACAAGCGTGGGCTAACAAGTTACAAAAAGGATTCTTTTATAAATGTCTTTGATATTACACGGCAAAGGAATAATAAAAACTGAAATAGCCTTTGAATTAACAATTAGTCGTGTTTTATATGTTGTTTACGTACAGGTATTTCCGAATAAACTTCAACAAAATGTCTTTCAATTTAGCGCCAAATAGCCATTTCGATTCCATTTCCTTCTATTTCACTCCCCGTCAAACTGTGAAGTAAATGCCATTTGTTCCTTATTTGTAAAACGAAAAGATATATCATTGTGTTAAGATGTAGGTATTGTATTTTATAAGAAAATTTTATTGAAGTCCATATCATGCCACTACTATCGTGACTACTAGGTGGTAGAATTCCGAAACGTCTCGCCCGTGTAGTTGTTACTACCGCCTTATCTATTCCTGCCGCAATAGATAAGGCGGTAATCATTTTAAAAATATTAACTAAGTTTGCTGTAAACAACAAAATATTAATGTATGAGAAGTTGTAACTTTTGAAAACTTAATTGGATTTTGATTTTTGAAACTGCATTTGACGTAGTTTTTTAAGTATTAAAATAGTGTAAGAGGTCAAAAAGTGATTGGTTAAAAAAATATTGAAATTAAGTCAAAAAACACTTTTTTCAAAATTTTTCGTCAATTATAACTTAAGACCGGATAAACCGATTTTGATACAATTATTGGATTTTTTGATTTGTATTGGATGCAGTTTTGAGTAAAAGAGCAGATTAAACTTTGTACTTAATCTCGGTAAATCGGAGAAGCTCTGGTGCAAAATCGATTTTACAAAATCGGGGCAACATTCATACGTAGCGGGAAGTTCAAAATATTCAGACTCATAATTTGATTAAATTTTTCATCTCACGCAATGCAACTAATGCAAGTGTTTTATAATTAAAATTAGCGCAACCAATGCAAGTGTTTTATAATTAAAATTAGCTGCGCCCGCGACCGCGTGTAAAAATTTCAAGCCTATGTTACTTCCTGTCATATCAGCTATATGCCAGTGAAAGTCCCGTCAAAATCTGTTTAGCCGTTCCAGAGATTAGCCGGAACAAACAGACAGACAGACAAAAATTGTAAAAATGTTATTTTGGTATATGTGTCGTGTATACATCCATATGCATTTAGTAAGAAGCGGTTATTTTAATATTACAAACAGACACTCCAATTTTATTTATCTGTATAGATTAAATAGTAATCATGTTAGTAGGGGAGCCCGAGAGGGGATTTTGGTATTTACTCGAGCGAGTCAGATTAACATAGGGGGTACCTCGCATACTGTTAAGGCTCTCCACCAAATATAAGCCCTTTCTATAGATGGGGGTAACTATGGCAGATAAAAACCAAAATTAAGATAACTCCAGCTTGTGAAAATTGTCAGATTATACTTTTTTCGTAATTCTTACATAATTTCCTCCATAATAAAAGAAAATTATGTATTTTTAATGGTTTTATATCAATGTATTAAACTAACACACTTTAATAGCAATAAATGTTACGTGCAATAGAATAAATGTTTTTTCTTTGTAACAATATTTAGGGCAAGACTAGGTAATACGTTTGATATAGAAGTCTTGTAAAAGTCGGTAATGTGCGTGGTCGCGCGCAATGTAGGTTTCCGAAGTTGCCCATCACAATAATGCAGACTAAGACAAGGGCTTTTATTATTTCACTATGAACATTTAGCCTGTAAAAATTTCTCCAAGTACACTTTATGAATTGGTCGACTATTACTCAATAACTTGTAAAGTCTTCTAAGTCTGCTACTGTGAATTTTTCCACTCCTAAAATTAACCGTTTAGCTGGCAAAGGGGGCGGGGGAAAAATTGTTTTCACAAACCTAAAATATTTTTTAAAAACCTATCCAACGATACACGACACTATAGGGTACACGAGAAAAAAATAACATCCCACTTTCCATGTAGAGGAGCTACTTAAAAAATATCTTTTAAGATTTTATGTTACCACTTTGTTTTCAGGACATTCATGCCAAATTGAAGCTTTCTAGTTTGGTACTAAAAAGTTTCAATTTGGAACTCTGAGGTAGAGTGCGGACGGACGGACATAATAAAACTCCTAATTGGCTCAAGGATAGGGTCCTTGGGCTATAAGGGCTATAAGGGCAATTAACAATCTCAGGCCAAAGACCTCCCTGAGACAAAAATTCATAGAAACTAATATTTTACCGTAATTTATATTTAAAAACTTGATGTTTGTATATAAAAACTTGAAGGATGCTTGAAGGAGGAAGACTAAAACTGACATACCATGATCAGATTGATTGGGTACTATCTGAAAGTGGTGTCAAGAGTCTTTACTACCGACGTGTTTGTATGAAGTGAGTAATGAATATGGAGGAAGCAAGACAAATCTGCAAGGGTGTGACACATCGCACTCGGTTCTCTGCCTACCTCGCAAGGGATCTAGCGTGAAGATAGGTATGTATGTAATTTTAATCCACTATTTTCGACACTTTTCCTCGATATTCCTGATCTTTTATTTATTATATTCACTTAGTAAAACAAAAAGTAAAGGCTTTACCATTTTACAAGTTCCATACATCTAAAACTTTCAATTACAAATCAGAAAGAAGGTTTGATTTTAATACGGTTCTCATCTCATGTCACGTAAAGTACTTAAGAAAACTTTAGGATGTTATCACAGACGTGACGGACCAAGTATACTAACTACCCGTCAGCTATTTATAACGCTAGACGTCGTCAAGTTTATAACACAATTTCTTCAACGACTATCGATTGATAACATAATCGGTAATTACTTATTTTATGCCGTGTCAAATATTTTATATGGCATTAGATTTCAAATAAGCAGACAAATATCAAGATATAAGATAGTTGGCCCTACGTGGGTCGAGGTCGATCAATGGGGATCGGATTCTTTTCCCGACAGGGATAAACATTTTTGCGATAAGTACCTATAGGTGTATATATTTGTGGGTTTTGGTGTTTATTAAATATAGTTCAAATATTTCAATATTTGTATCTGTATTTATACATAATAGTTTCGTTGACGATAATTAATATCACAAGTAAGGAATATTTTGGGATTAGACCAATTGTCGAATTTGTTTAGCAATATATATTTATTGTACTTTAACAGATGCTATTTTATTGACTGAGATACGTAAATGCCTTAAATGCAATGCCCTAAAATTTAAAACACAAATCATGTTATAAATTCACATTAAAATGGTGAACTTTTATAATGATTTCAACATGTAAAAATTGTAAATTATATTTTACCTTAATGCCGCTATATCCCAAAGCCAGTGGAAATGCTATTGTAAAATGGAATATCTAGGTGGCGTAAATTGCGAAGCGTGGCTCGACACTTCTTTATAATGGCATTCTTGTAAGAAGCAATAAAAAATGAATGCAACACAAGTTGAGAATTTAAAATTTTTGTTTACTCCTGTTTGTTTTGCAATTAGGAGCAAACAAAAATACATGTTATGATATAGACAACTTTGTCCTATAATAAACAAAGCAAGACTATAAAAACATTTTTGTAGCAGAGTTCTTTACCGCAACGATTAGAAATAAAAATTGTATATGAAATTTATCACACAGTTAAAATTACACGTACAAATTCTTATTTATTTTTTATATCATAAGATAGCAAACAAGCAGATGGGTTTTCTAATGGAAAGAGAAACAAACATCGCCTATAGACACCAAAGATAATAATGACAATGGTAAATATTATGTAATCTGTGATAATGGTGCGATGCTATCCGTTTGACAAGATATAAATAGCACACGCATAGGTTGACCGGCTATCTTGTGCTCCGAGGGAAAATATATCATCAACAAATGTTGATACAACAACAAATATATATAATACAACAACATACAACTTTGCCCACTCGGGTAAAAAGTCCAATGGAATTCTGTCAACCACGTTTCGGCCGGTCAAGCCGTTCAAAAGTTATGAGGTGTTTATATACACACATACACACACATACACACACACACACACACACATACACACATACATACATACATACATACATACATACATACATACATACATATAGACATACTCACGTCATCGTAAAAATAGTTGGATAAGGTTTCTAATACCTCAAAACGTGGAGATCTGGAGAAAACTCGATTTTCGAAAATCGGGAAAAAAACAGGAACTTCCTTATCTACTAGTACTTACTACTAGTATTTTACCTATCAACTTCTATTAACCTATAAAGGATTAGCTAGCGCCAGGTTGTTATGTGAGCTTTAAATTGATTTGACAATAAAAAATATAGGGTCTATCATTTGCGAAATCAGTCTAACCGTTCTCGAGTTATAAGGAAACTTACAGACGGGCAGATAAAAAAATTCAAAAATGTTTATGCTATGACTCATATAATGAATATTTACCACGAAATTCAACAAAAATATATGTCAGCCGGTTTGATCCTGCACACCATCCCTGAAACTTCCCGCTAAATTGAGGTATTTTAAGCTCAAAGAAGCAAAAACTATACCTTAACCTAAGCATACATTTTTGAGTTCAAACAGTTCATAAACCTAAAGTTTGTAAGAAAGACGGTATTTTAACTTCCGAAAAGGTATGATGACCGATTTTGATGTTTTGAATAGTATTTAACGCAATGCTTGAGTTCTAAGTTGTTTGATTAGCTACAAAATAGATAGGTTGAAAATGCCGAAGAAATGTCAAAAAAATCTTTTTTCAAAAATGTTCGTCATTGATAAATCCCGAACGACTCAACCGATTTTAATCTGATTTACGGTGTTGGACGCAGTTTAAGTAGAAGTGCTTACTGGATTTTTAAATAAATCGGTAAATTAGTCTGAAAATTATTTAAAAAAGGGAATTATTTAAACGTCCGATTAATTATTAATTCAAATGAAATATGTCATAAATACTAATTATGGCTTACTGAAATATTAAGTAGGCGAAAGACTAAGGGCGAATACAAATATTAAAAACGGTGGCTTGGAAATGTATATTTCAGTTAGTTTCTGATTTCTGATTTCAGAACGATCAGTATAATATTAAGTTTACAAATTTCTATTTGAATAACAATTTTGCAGCTCACACAATTTCCACATATCTTTTATAATAAAAGTGCTTTGTTATATCCTCAACGACACGTGTGCTCAACGATATTATGGTTTCCGTCGCGGTCGTTCGGCAGGTGGCCTTTTGGTTTACCTTATTCACAGATGGGCGAAAGTAGTTGAGACCAAGAGGGAAGTGCTAGCTGTTAGTTTGGACATATCGAAGGCCTTTGATAGGGTGTGGCACAAAGCACTTCTTGCAAAACTTCCATCTTATGGACTAACGGATAAATTATGCGACTGAATCACCAGTATTTTTGCAGATCGCAACATTAACGTAGTTATCGAGAGTGTATGTTCAGACCCAAAATCTGTCAAGGCTGGTTTTCCCAAGGCTGCGTGCTATCTCCCACATTGTTTCTTCTGCATATCAATGATATGCTGCAAATTAGCGGCATTCCTTGTTATGCAAACGACATTACAGGAGATACTGTATATTCCGGTATACTGTATATAAAATCAGTAACATCCTTAACTACATACATAGCGGGAAGTTAAAAAACGAATACTCAGAAAATACTGTACACTGGTATAGTAGCAGATTTACAAAAAAGTCACGTGGTAAAAGTAGTCAATTTGGTGTACATATTATACGATTTTTTATATAAAGTTAGTTTGTTAAACTTATCTAACTATCCTATTAAGAAATTGATACTAATTATATGCTTACAATTACAACAAAGACGTTGGTTTGAGTGGTTATATTCAATCGTGACATGCAGGTCTGATCGAGACAAGGAATGTCGAAATAGCTTCATGGCATGTAGATTCGAATTCGCAGATTAGCTAACCACTATAACTACGACGATACGGCAATCCATAATTCGGTTTATCTGATTAATGCGGCTTACACTGAGGCACATTTCGCCATTATGATTTCAGATATTTCCATTATGATTTCAGATATAGTTAATATCATCGCTGATCAACGTTTATCTTAACTAATATAAATTTATCCAAACTATAATAAAGAGGTAAATTTTTTGTTCGAATGGATTAACTCAAAAACTACTGGACCGATTTTAATAATTCTTTTACTTATATAATAGCCAGATTGTCAATTAATGCTTTTTACTCGATTAAGTCAAAGGAAGCAATGTGTATGTGTCACGCGAATGAAGCCACGGGAAACAGATAATCTATATATAAAAAATCAATTGCTGTTCGTTAGTCTCGCTAAAACTCGGGAACGGCTGAACTGATTTGGCTAATTTTTGTTTTGAATTAATTCTTGAAGTCCAGGGAATGTTTAAAAGGTGAGAAAATATAGAAAAAAATAAGAGTGGTTAAAAATGCAGAACAACATTTGCTGGGTCAGCCAGTAATGAATAAACTGAAAAACTACTGATTTAATTTCAAACATTCTTTCACCACAAATAGTATGGACCAAAAATATTTTAAAAATAGGAATCGCTATTAGAGAGACAGGATGAGAAAAGAAGAGAGATGGTATGATCACACCGATTCCCTTAAAGAGAAGCAAGAGTGATCCAAACATCAATAGACTTTTTAATTAAACCAAGATTCAGCGTTTCATCGCAAGATGGGCGGTGATCCCTATCGCCGTAATTTATTGGCCGCCTAACGATTACCACTTATGTCTAGCGATAACCAGGTCCGACGTGAGCATCAAATAGTAGAATTAAGGTATTATAGTTTGGTATTATTAAAACATCAAATATCGCTCGTAGTCAAGGCTTTCTAATGCTTCCGGGAACGACAGTTTTAAGTGCTCAAGATGTTATCGCTACCAACAGACTCCAAGCTACTACTGATAGATTTTCGAGGAAAATATATAAATAAATTCAATAATACTTTTACGGCCTCGAGTATCGAACCCAAAACCTCCAAGCCAAACAGAGCCATAGACCACTAAAACCCTATTGAAACTTCAGAAATATAACCTGATGGTGTTAAGAATTCCTTATAAAAATCCTTACACCACTTGTGCTGCAAAAACAAGATAAAGTAAAAAGGAGAATGATGAGGGTCCCTGCAAAGTTCACCAAGAAACCACCGCATGTTGATAGATGCTTAACGTATTGTAATACATTATTAATTTCTTCTGAAGTGCAAACTGTATCACGAACACTTTTTTAATGTTACAATTCACGAAAACAAATAATTGTGATTAATTTATTTACAAATAATACTATTTTAAGCTATTCACGACGCAATATATCGCAACAAAGATAACGTTTTTGCATCTCTCATTATAAAGGTTATTTGATTTTAACCACATAAAAATTAAAATATATATTTATTGTCACTCCATCAGGGATTAAATTGATGATGACACTTTTTTTTCTTTTTTTAGAAATATACTAAAATTATCTTGTTTATACAGTTTTGTAAGTTTAGATTATAGTAGTTAATACCCGTTTCCCGTTTTGTTGTAATTTATAAATGTTTCATTTACATTACTTACCTATCCGTTATTTTTATAACTTGTTTGGTTGGTCATAAATAAAAGAAAGTGTTAACTTTATGGCAGAATAGAAAAATCTTTGCTTGAATTAGAAATAAGGAAAAGCGTACAAGTTTTGATTAGTAGTACTTGCTAATAAGGGCGGCTTGCACGGAATTGCTTAAATGCATTTAGTCCCTTAAACATGTTTAGCAAATGTCAAAATGCCTTAAATGCTGTCACTTTAAACGTATTTATTTAGTGACTTAAAATGATTTAAGCATTTTGGTGCAAGCCGCCCTATGTCAATTGAATTCTAATATGGTCTTAATAAACTCATACATTAAACTGATTTGATAATTACGGCTGAGATTGTATTCTTGGAAGACTTTTAGGTCGATATCACCAATTTCCTTAAAAAGTTACTAAAAACGCAGTTAGAAATTCATTAAATCATGCTTTACATACAATGTAATAATTTTATCCAAATAAATCATATTCGTATTTATGATTAGTTCAGTTTCTTTAGATTATCTTTAAAATATTTAATTCAGATATGTCATTACAAAGTAGTCATAGATTTAAATTGCTATAAAAATAAAAACATTAGAATGTTCAATGTGATCACAACATGTTAAGTGAGACAAACTTACAGTGGGTTTCCCCAAGGCGCAGGCGGGAAGAAATATTTCTTGAAAAAATGGCTGGTAATTTATATAAAGGTTCTGAACATAGATATATTTTAAATGAGTACAGTTTCATTAGTGTACAAGCTTTAAAAGAAATGTGAGACTAATGGCCTCTGCACACTGTAGGAGTACAGCCCCAGCATGAAACCGCTTTAAATTGAGGCTATCACTAGTTGCCAGCTCTCTGAATATGCGCCGCTTGTGCGCCATTATAAGATGTGTAGAAGTAAATATCGTCATGCCAATTCCCTTGCGGATTAGGCAGAGTGAACAATAATACACTGGTTTCTCGGTTAGTGAGATGATGGTGATACCGCTGTATTATGGCAGCAGCAGTTTTACGTGCTCATATGAGGTACCAAACTATCGAAGATAAACTTCGAAATACTACTGAGATTTTGATTTTCAATGATAATCCTGATAAAATTATATTAGCTGTAAATAAAAAGTCGGATCAACGACATTGGGTAATCCGATTCGATCCGATCGGAAAAGGAGCGTGTGGTCTAAATTTGAGTCTTAAAGTAATGAAGAAACGATATAATTCTCAAATACCACTACTGTAACTACTTTGGTAGACTTATTAGATGACACTTAAGTTGTGCCCTGAAATTGAATACCCGATCAATATCCACAACATCTCAAATTACAAAAAATGAACCGATTCTGTAGGCCTCTTATGTTGATGACACTTTAACGGGGTTAAAGGAAAATCAGCATAATTAATGAAAGGTAAAACTCGGGTTCGCATTGTAACGAAGAGAGTTTTGATTTGAATGAAAGTATGGGCTCAACATTGAGATAGAACATACTCAATTGATTTGGACATTTTAAATAACACCAGAATTAATATGATGAATTGACAAACCGCTTCAGAATGCAAAATGTACTAATTTTGCATTCTGTAGCGGTTTATATTCTGTAGCGGTGAATATTATTATTATAGAGACTATAATAATAATATTCACGGGACAAATTACACTTACCTACTGATCTAACCCCAAATTAAGCAAATTATTTGCTTGTGTTATGGGTGTTAGTCAACGATACTAATAAATAGAAATACATATATAAATACTGGAATATATTTAATAAACACCCAAACCCGGAAATACAAACATTTATGCTCATCACACAAATGCTTGTCCCCGTCGGGAATCGAACCCGAGCTCCGTCGATAGCGTAGTCAGCGTCGCTAGCCACTCGACCAGCAGGGCGGTCAAACTATGAATGTCCTATGATAAATTTCGTTAATTTTTTTTGTCATTGTATAACAAAGAAGCAGATAACTCTCCTGATGAAAAGAGAAACCATCGCCTAGGGACACCAAAGATGATAATGTGGCGTTGCTATCCGTGTGGCAAGATGGCAATGCCACATGCATAAATCTACCGGATACCTTACCCACCAAACCGGAACACGACTTTGATAATTGACGCTATTGGTAAGGCGGTGGTACCAAATACCCGGGCGAGACATTGCAGAGCTAACCTAACCTTTCCTGCCGTAATAGCGTCAGTGCTTGTTACTGTCGTGTTCCAGTTTGGAGGGTAAGGTAGTCGGTAAACTTATGCATACATAATGGCATTAGACCTCACCACAAGATAGTAACGCACCATTAATACCTTTGGTGTCTAGGCGATGGTTGACTCCATTAGGAGACCCATCTGCTTGTTTGCTATCTTATGATATAAAAAAAACAAATGAATTACAATATCTATGCGCGGTTAGGTGTCTTTACTTAATATTTTTATTGGATAATTAGGTCAAAATTTAAATATCTATTTTTTTACATATTCGGTGTCGAGTACTGAACAATGACAACCTCCTTCAGTAAGTACAATCTTTTACCAGTCAACCTGTATAATCAAAATATTGTTACGTACTCGGGTTCGCAATTGTAGGAAAACACCACTTATCTTAAATCCGTGTATTTACACAACACAACAAAACGTAATACTAAAGTACCCTCTACACAATAGTCACTTGCTGTACTATCACTGAACTTAGAACACTACACAATAGAATACTTCTCGCTTCGCACTTGGTCTCTTGATGTATCGTTCTCGATCGCTTGATAAAAACTGACTCGTGTTTGTCAACATCTCTGTATTTATAGGCAGGGGAAAGCCCTAGCTGGATCCAGAAAAGTCTAAATGTATCGGGAAACAATGAATCACTTCTTATCGTAAACATGTTATGAGTCATAAATCCTAGTACACGCTACTTTCAACCTTATGCCATATCCCACAAAGTCCATTATGGCATAGCCCCGGTCAACTATTTGTTTGTCAACAGGAGTTTTCTAGATAAATAGCGCGCGCGCGCTCCAATTCTACACGCTTCTAGATTATTCGTAACAATATGTTATATGTAAAATGTACAGATGACACTACAGATTTGTATAGTTTAATACAAATCTGTAGTGTCATTGTACATTTAACTGTTTAGTCAAATATCGTGATAAATATACGTTTTGGGAATCACTTACCTCAGTATTACTTTTTTATATCTGTATATTTGCTCAGTTATAGTTCAAGAAGGGCTAGAACGATCTTGATGAAAATTGGTACAGGGCGAGAGTCCTTGCGTAAAGTTCTCTTTATATTGTTACGAGATTATAGTTCTTTATTTTGTAATAAAGTACAGTTTATATTAAAACCGTGTTTACGTATTTACTAAACAACTGTACGATTCGGGAAATAAAAGTGCTGCAAGCCAATGCTCAATACGCTATTGCAGCAGGAATAGGTAAGTACCATTTACTATACCGGGCGGGACGTTGATGAATTCTACCATCTAGTAGCAACGATGGTAGTGACATGTTTAGCCAATCATTTGCTTTTTATGAATTGTTTAGCAGAATGGCAGATAGGCTATTCTCAAAGGGGCCCAGGTCAATACGCGAACAATATTATTTTTGTTGTCATTGTAATTTACGACATGTAGAACCGGCGGGTGTTAGCTAGTAGGAAAAATGGTAAAAACAGTTTGCCGGAATAATTAAACAAAATGATGATAAAAAGTCACGGCGCATATAATCTTCTTTTTGGAGGCTGAACAAAGTTATTCTTTAATCTGTTAATATTATCTTGTTGATTTAAAAATTTAATCAAGACTGAAGTTTAAGGAAAGGAAAATTTACTAAATTAAATAACAAAGCCTCAAACTTATCAGACGTTTTGCGACAAGTCACTTTAGATAACCTTTTAATAAAAACAAGCAAGTAGGGAGTAATTACATCTTCTATTTGTAAACAGAGATTGAAATGGATAACTTTGTTTACAAACTAAAGAACCGCTTTAGGTATTGGATCCGAAATTGAATCCTACGGCAAACGTGATTTTTGGAGGTTCGGGAAATTGAAACGATTTTCGAAACAACGATACAGATCTTGTGGAAAAATATTCTTTATCAAGGAAATGAAGACATCTATGTACATATTTCGATATTTGTAATGTAGGTAATACTTTGTCATCTGTAAATATATTATAACGATCTAAAATAAGACTACAGGTAAGGCGACTCAATATGTATTTTAGAAAAAGCTAACGTCTTAAATGTAGTTCTTAGCAATAATTGGTTAAGTCATTAGCGTCCCTGGCTGCGCAATCGATGGGGCTCGGGTTGGATTCCCGAGAGGGTCAAACATTTGTGTGATGAGCATAGATGTTTGTTTTTCTGGGTTTGGGTATATATTGTGTATGTTACAGTATTTAGATATGTTCTATGTATTAGTAGTGTTGACAAACGTCACGGACATTTGCAACACAAAAGATAAGTTGCTTATGCGATGCCCATTTCTTAGAATTTTATTGACTATCCTCTTCAAAATTCCAGTATCTAAGATCCTCGAAAAACCGTGTGAGGTAAGCTGTTCCAGAGTTTGACTGTTAGTATAAACAAAGTACAAGCAAGTCATGGGCTATGGTCATCCCCGGTCATCCTTCCATATTCAAATTATATGCTTATCCTTTTTATTAACATTTCATCGGCTATTCTTTCTTTATGTCTGAACAAACCGAGTAGGCCCTTTTTCATTCTTACACATACATTTTATTTCAATTCCAACCTTTCTTTCGCTTCAGTATTATGAACGCGTCCGTGACTGTTACATCAAATAATAATTACGATCAAAATTACACAAAAAGAGTACAATCCTTGCAGGTAACGTACGTCTAAAATCTTTAAATCTCCTTGGTTAGATCCGAATTTATTACAAAAGATATTAAACTTCAGTATTCTTTGAAAGGAGTCGTAATACTGTCTTCGCCAGATATCACATTGCATTTTCCGTATTATATATAGATCTTTCCTCTATAAATCTCCAGTTGAATACAACAATAAACCGGTTTCTGCCTCGCTGGCAGGGGACGTATCTTTCTTTTCTATTTACCATTTGTTATTTGTATAAACCATTGATCAGGATAAACGAAAAAAATAAACAATTTATCCGTTACGTAATATCTACGTTTAGATACGGCAAAGGACGATTAATAAATAAAATATTTTCTCAATAATTAAACAGACTCGTAGTTCTGCGACCTAATTCTGTTAGAGCAGCGTTTCCCATTTGCCGAGTCGCGACCCGGTACCGGGCCATCAAAATTAAATACCTGGTCGCAACAATCCCGCCTTATTTTAAAAATATTACCTACTATCGATCGATAGATTTTTGTTTATTTAGTCGTCAAGAATACATTCATCTAGCAATGACTTTTTTGATACCAATTTATAAATGTGAAGCTGTATTTTCAACACTAGTTTACCCTAAAAATAAATATAGAAACCGATTTGAAGTGAAAAGGTTTATTAAAACCTTTTTACTATTTATACATGTGTATTATTTTATCTAATGGAACCATTAAGTGGGTCACGAAGGAGCAGTGTCAAAATTACCGGGCCATGCCAGAACAATGTTTGGGAAACACTGTGTTAGAGTATACGTAAGTAGGTAAATAGATAAATAAAAAGAAGCAAGCGAAAAATGTCACAAATCGTGCAGATTAAATAAAGAAATTAAGGTAGGTAATTTGGTTTCAACATTTTAACGTTCTTCATTTGTCTGTTAATGATTTATGTTTATTCCTCTTTCCTTCTTCATTTTTTTAAGTAATTTAAGGCCTTAAATGAATTTATTCCATTTGTAATACTGCTTTATCTGCCTCAACATAGAAGTTACACACACAAAGCATCATGCGAAATTGCCTTGCTGTTTACATATTCATAACTGTCATCGTACAAATGTGCCGGTACATGGGTGAATAGACCGCCTTGTCCGGTGACACCTGGTATCACTCAATTATATATTACATAACTATATATTTTCACATTTAATATTCTGTACTAGCTGTGGCTTGCGTTTTTGTTTATTTCTCTTATAAGAAGGCAAAAAGTACGAAGGAAAACTAAAACAAAGAAGATTGGTGACTGTAGACCGCTAGTATATCTTTTTGGGTATTCCATTCGTCCACATGTTTTTGTTATGTAATTGGTTAACAAAACTCATAGCTATTGTTATTCTTATACTAAATGTGAATTGTTTATTAATATTAACATTAACAATCTCTCAGATTACTAATATTATAAACAACAAATTTTGTTCTATGACTTTTTATAAAACGTAATAAATATATTTACCAAAAACAAACATTCCAAATTTCGTTGTAAAAGTAACCATACTCCAGTTGGTTGCTAATGAATAGCAGTAAAAATATTTACTTTAGTCTTACTTTCCCCTATCTTCCTTCTACCTTCCTTCTACCCTCTACCCGAATTAAATATGTAAGACAGAACAACGAAATTTTAAAGGTTTGTTTTTGATAAATGTTACGTTTTGTAAAAGTCATAGAATAAGTTGTTATTATAATACTAGTAATATAGCCCTGAGTGATTGTTAATATTGTTACGTTCTTCGGGTTCGAAATTGTAAGAAAACACCACTAATATTAAATGCGTGTATTTACAATACAAATACACAACAACACAACACAATGTAATTAAAAAAACTCAAATACTCTGATTAACACTAGTCACTCACTGTACTATCACTAAACTTAACCGACTACACAATAGAACACTCGCTTCGCAATGGTCACTTTAAGTATTGCTCTCGATCGCTTTATAAAACTGCCCTGTATTTGTCAACACATCTCTATTTATACCCAGGGCAAAGTTCTAAAACAATCGCGAATGTTCGTCAATCATCTCGTACATAATAGACATTTATTGTAATCAACTTACGATAAACAAGTTATGACTCATAAATCCTAGTACACGCTAATTTCAACCTTATGCCTTATACCACAAAGTCCATTATGACATAGCTTAGGTCAACTATTTGTTTGTCAATAGGGGTAGCTATCTCTTTCTTTTATTTCTAGATCTCTCCAGCGTTCCAACTCTACACGTTTCTAGATTATTCGTAACAATATTTTACCGATAATTCTATAAGTATATGTGTCCCGTTGATAGAAAGAGAAAAAAAATGTTTGGCACACGTGTTTACATAGGTTAAATAGATAAACGAGTACTAAATTTTTACGGAACGGGACGATTTTTTGCTTGACTCGCTAATCTTATGTATACTTTCTCTATGATCAAAGGTCGTGCTAATATGGCGCAAACAACATGCATACACTTTCCGATTCTTTACCGATAGCTAGGGGCACTCTATCACTTGCCTAAACATTTTACTAGGTGGTAGAGTTCGGTATTGTCTCGCCCGGGTCTGGTACCACCGCCTTACCTATTCCTGCCGCAATAGCGTCAGTGCTTGTCGCTGTCGTGTTCCGGTTTGGAGGGTAAGGTAGCCGGTAAACTTATGCATGTGGCATTAGTCCTCGCCACAAGATAGCAAGGTACCATTAACACCTTTTGGTGTCTATAGGCGATGGTTGACTCTTTCCATCAGGAGACCCATCTGCTTGTTTGCTATCTTATAATGTGAAAAAAAATCATTTTCATTTTTCATAATTTCTTAAATAAAAATTTTGCGGGTAAAGGATTATATCCTTCGTTTCTACAATTTTTAAAGTTGCTTTAAAAATTTAACCCAGTATAAATCCTACGATTTATGAACAGCGTATTTGAATAAAATAAATTCACAGGAGGAAATTGTCTGTTCAGAGAGCCGGCGGAGGTAGAGATTAAATTCGATTAAATGGGGAAGGCGTCTTAACTACTGTTATTTTAATCGAAAGAATATATTTAAGACTCTAATTTCTTTAACGGTTACGTGTTATCGCTGGATTTATATCAGATTACAATATTATGAATTATCGTTTATTCGTTGTAATACTGGTTTTTGTCTGAATACAAACCTTTATTTTTAACTAGCTGTTGCCCGCAACTTCGTCCGCGCGGACTCTGTTTATTCAGCACAGCTCCTCCCGCGTAGGTGATAGCATGATAATATGTAGCCTATATATTGACCCGACCTGTTAGTAATATTCATGCAAAATTTGAAGTAAATCCACGCAGTGCTTTTTTAGTTTACCCCGGACATATATACGTACAAACAGACAAACAAACAAAAGTTTTAAAAACTATATTTTTGGCTTCGAAATCGATTGTAGATCACTCCTCAAGTATTCTTTTAAAAAAATATTCAATGTACAGTTTTGACTTTCCTACGATTTTATTACATGCATAGATTAAGTATCTTCACGTCCAATCTACGTAGAAGATACTTAGTCCCATAATGTGATTGGCGGCTAGCCTATCGTCAGACTTCAACCGGGCACTTATTCAACCCCGGGCAACGTTGTTTTTATTAGAAAACTGGAAAAAACACATTTTTGAATTGAACCCGGGACATACATGATGTCAACACCGACACCGGACCACTAGACTACTAGACCACGGAGGTGATAATTTTTAATTCTACATATAAATCTGCTATACAAATAATAAAATACCTGGATGACCGAGCTTTGCTACGTAATTTTTAGTGAAAACAACGTTTTCTAATAATAAAACCTAGCTAGATCGATTTATCGTCCCTAAACCCTCGGCGTATTAAATTTCATGAAATTTAATACGCCGAGGTATATATAGTGTATATATATATATATATATATATATATATATATATATATATATATATATATATATATATATATATATATATATATAATTTAGGCTGATTAAAAAAAATCGACTATTTTTTTTTTCGATACTGAAACTCAACAACCTTCGGAAAGGTGTAAAAAAACGCCTGTAAAAATCTGAGCTCTTAATATTAATATTTAAGGGTCGCGCACTGCGAATTTCTATTTCCTATCTAAATAACACAGGCAACATTTTTTACAAACTTTAGAATTTTATCACTTCCGAGTGGCTTGCTGGACGGCTAAGATTATAGCTGATTCTTGTAGAGAACTTGACGCTCTATAAAAAGGTCTCTTGTAAATTTTCGATTATTCGACTCTTTTAAAAGATATTCAAAGTCAAAGATAAACCTAGAAAAAATTAAAGGTTTTTTTCTACTTTTTGGTTGATCTACCAGACTTTTTATAAAATTTTGCAATTCTGAGATTATCCTTAGTCCATTTCATTTGTGGTTTTGTATAGACGCTTTTTTTGACATGATTTAAGCCAAGTCGCATTATTTAATAGAAAATTACCAACAGTAGTGTATTAGGGGAGTAGTGCTCTTTTTTATCGATATAACCAAAAAAATATTTGTTATTACTTCACTTGTCACTGTGCCGCTTTGTTCTGAACTATCTTTCTTAATCTTACCTTGAATATTTATTATAATTTATAGTTCAATTTTGTAGATTCATAGTTGTGTTTTAGTTGTGTTGAAAAAAACCTTTAATTTTTTCTAGGTTTATCTTTGACTTTGAATATCTTTTAAAAGAGTCGAATAATCGAAAATTTACAAGAGACCTTTTTTGTAGAGCGTCAAATTCTCTACAAGAATCAGCTATAATCTTAGCCGTCCAGCAAGCCACTCGGAAGTGATAAAATTCTAAAGTTTGTAAAAAATTTTGCCTGTGTTATTTAGATAGGAAATAGAAATTCGCAGTGCGCGACCCTTAAATATTATTATTAAGAGCTCAGATTTTTACAGGCGTTTTTTTTACACCTTTCCGAAGGTTTTTGAGTTTCAGTATCGAAAAAAAATTTAGTCGATTTTTTTTGAATCAGCCTAATATATATATATAGTATATATATATATATATATATATATATATATATATATATATATATATATATATATATATATATATATATATATATATATATTTTTTAAAAGAAGTATTCGAGACGGGACATTTTGTCTCTAAAAATGGGGTAAATTAATAAAACTATATTATTAATATAAAATTTTATAAAAAATAATTGCCAAAAATGGGCTCTACTATAAATCTATTGTAATACTTAAAAATAAAGTTCAGGTGCTACGGCCACTTTATTCGCGGTTCGTTTGAAATGCAACATAAATTGAATGTAGGAAATGAACCAATCATTCCCTTGTCGAACGCGCTCTAGTATTATGAATGTTAATTTTCCATTCCCACAGATAACCGCATCGTTTAGTATTACACGTCAAACGTGAACTACTTTGCATATTTCAATGTACATTTTTATCATATGCATGTGCTATGTGCTTATCCCAATGCTATTGTACGGAAATAAGAGTTGGGTACATAAAAAAGTACATGAATTTTTATCAATAATATCGGTGGACAAATTACATGAATTGATCTAACCCGAAAGTAAGAAAATTATTTGCTTGTGTTACGGGTGTTAATCAACGATACTAATACATAGAAATACATGTATAAATACTGTTACATACATAATAAATTCTTCGGGTATTTATTAAAATACAAACAAAATACGAACATCTGTTCTCGTAACACAAATATTTGTCTTTGTGGGGAATCAAACCCAACCCCTTCCATTTGATCTGATCGCATACCACTCAACCGACAGGGCGACAAATCAATGCAGTCGAGATAAGATCGCTATGGAAAATATGTGGTGTGATATTCGCGGACCAGATTCGTAATAATACTGAAGTGAGGTAAACTTAAAAGAAACTATCATCGTAAGAATAAAAATAGGGCATGCTAAGAGGGTTAGACATGTAGAAAGAATGGCAGATGAAAAGTTAACAAAACAGATATACAATGTTTTGTTACAATACAAATGCGAAAGGTTGTAGATACCGCGGAAACCAAGACTGATATACCATAATCTAATTGAGACGGGTGTTTTTTTTTATATCATAAGATAGCAAACAAGCAGATGGGTCTAATGGTGATGGTGGGGTGGGATAATAATTTATAAAATTAAGCCTGTAGTAAGCAACAATTTACTTTTTTTATATATATCATAAGATAGCAAACAAGCAGATGGGTCTCCTGATGGAGTTAACCATCGCCTATAGATACCAAAGGTGTTATTGGTGCGTTGCTATCTTGTGGCGAGGTCTAATGCCACATGCATAAGTTTACCGGCTACCTTACCCTCTAAACCGGAACACGACAGCGACAAGCACTGACGCTATTGCGGCAGGAATAGGTAAGGCGGTGGTACCTGACCCGGGCGAGACAATGCAGAACTCTACCACCTAGTAGCCACGATGGTAGTGACTCGATAGCTAATCGGTCGCCTTTCACGACCTGCCTGGCAGAACGGCAGTTGACCTATTCTTCAAAGGAGGCTGGGACCAATACGGCGAAAAGGCGAAAAGTTGTCCAAAAAGGTGGGAATAAGAGTCTTTATTCTACCTTTGGACAACACCGGTCTCAATCTGATTGCGGTATAGAGTAATGAATGTGGAATGTGGATTCTTATATACCATGTATATGGGATTCCAAATAATGGATGCATACTCTAGATTACTTCTGACTAACGAGTTATATAAAATATAATACGTTTTAATATTCTTAAAATCTTTACACTGTCGAAAGACAAATCCTAACATTTTGTAAGCTTTAGCAGTAATTTTGTTAATGTGAGACGCAAAAGAAAGCTCACTATCTAGAAGCACCCCTAGATCTTTCACCTCAGTCACTTTTTTTAGAATTTTGTTATTTAAAGTATAATCATAATCAATTTTATTCGTTTTACGAGAAAATGTTATAGAATAGCATTTTTGAATATTTAATTTTAAATTATAATTAATGCAAAACTGATGAAAATTAGCTAGATCATTTTGAAATAATATGCAATCGTCGATGGATTTTATAATGGAAAAAATTTTTGTATCATCTGCGTATAGTATAATTTTAGAATTTTGAAAGCAATTGATCACTGAATTAATAAAAATATTAAAAAGCAATGGACCGAGGTGGGAACCCTGAGGTACACCAGAAGTTATGGGTACAAAGCTAGAAGTATAACCTTTTACTGCTACTGCCTGAGATCTGTCACGTAAATAAGATATTAACCACCTCAGTAAATCGCCGTGTATACCAATACTTTCAAGCCTTTTAATAAGCAGATTATGGTCAATTTTATCAAACGCTTTTGAAAAATCAGTGTACACGGCGTCCACCTGGTATCCCTTATCCATAGCTTCTAGAACCACATCAAGAAATTTACACAGGTTGGATTCAGTAGAGCGGCCGCGAACAAAACCATGTTGATTGCAAGAAATTAGTGGCTTTATTACTGAAAATAATGAATCATAGACTATTTTTTCAAAAAGTTTTGGTATTACTGATAATTTAGAGATACCACGGTAGTTTGTAATATTATGCTTGTCTCCGTTTTTAAAAATAGGTACTATAATAGATTTTTTCCAAATTGGAGGCATAATGCCATTTTTTAGTGAAAGATTGAATAAAATAGACAGTGGCTCAGCCAACTGTCTTCTGCACTGCTTTAAAAATATTGGATGAATTCCGTCTGGCCCGGAACCTTTATTTGTATCAATATTTCTTAAATATTTATCAACAATTTGTTCGTTAATAATTACTGTACTAATAACACAGTCATTATTTTCATTACAGTTGTCAATGTAAGTATTTTGGTTTGGCTCAAAGACCGAAAGAAAAAATGAATTAAAACAGTCTGCAATATCCTGACCGTGCGTGACATGAATGTTATCTAAATAAAGTGCATTAGGAATATCACTGACATTACGTTTTGATTTCATATATGTCCAAAAATTTTTTGAGCTTAATGATATATTTTCCTCAGTGCGATTTATAAATAGTTCATAACACGTTATTTCTAATGATTTCACTTCTTTACGTAATTCCGAATACTGATGATAATCATTTATTCTACCATATGTTTTCCATCTCCTATGCAATTTCATTTTTTTATTTATTGTGTTTATTAAATTTTTATTGAACCAAATTGGATATTTAGCATGTTTGTAAATATACCTAGTAGGAACATTATCATCAATTATTTTAATAATAATATTATAAAAAGTGTTTACTGCTAATTCTACATCATCAGTTGGCAATTGTACTTCCCAATCAATTTTTGCCAGATCGTTATTAATTTTATTATAATCTGCAGCATGAAAACGACGCACAACACGTGCTGCTGGACGTAAGTTTTGCAGATTAATATCAATACCAACGTCAATGCACAAAGAGGGGTGGTGAGCATCCTCTGGTAATGACAAGGGATTCACACGATATACTGTACAAGGTATATCAGATATTATAAGATCTAGTTGCCTATTGTTTATATTACGTATAGAGTTATATTGAGAAAAACCATTAAAACACAAAAACGTGAACAACTGTGAGGTTAGTATATCTTCCTGGGTATTTTCCAATATCAACGAGTTATTCATAGAAATAGTCACCGACGACCACTTAGCCTGTCTTATATTAAAATCTCCTACAATTAAAAACCTATCATCGGGGTAATTTAACTTTAAATCAGATATATGTTCATATAAAGCAAGTTCTGCTAAATGTTGGTTTTGATTTTGAGGAAAGTAACAACAATATAACCTTAACAAACATGTCGATGGTGCCTTTTTTAGTAAAATATGAACGCAGGTTACATCAGCATCATATAAGGAAGGCAAAGGAATTAATCTAAGCATACTCACATTAATACCATGACGGATGGCTATCAAGGTACCACCTCCCTTGGTACTGTTTAGTTGATCATAATTGCGATCCGTTCGGTAAACACTATACCGCGAGTCAAATAATTCCGCATCAAAAATTCCCGGTAATAACCATGTTTCGCTTAAGCAAATAATGTCATAGTCTACATTTAATATGTTGCTGTAGAACATTTTAGTTTTCGATCGTAATCCACGCACATTCTGATAAAAAATGTTAAGAGCCATTGTTAAATGGAGTATAGAACTTATACGTGTGATTAATAACTATGAGATTTTTTACAATAACTGTAGTCCGAGATGCTGGCTCCAAGAGTAAGAGCATTATATTATAAGCCCAACCAAATATCATTAAAAAATAAATAATATTTTTTAAAATATTTTTAAAATTATCCACATACCGATCATAAAAATTAAAACAATCCAATATATATTTTAAACAGTAAATAATCCCGCTTGTAATACATAATAAATGAAGTAAATAAAGAATAATTACATGACATGAAAAATTATTACTCATATAATTTTGTTTAAAGATTCAGCTGAAGTTATATGAATGATAGGCGATTGTTCGTTACGCCTTACCATTATGGTGCAGTTTCGAACCCAGCAAAAGGTATATCCTTTTTCTTTAGCAATTATTTTTGCCTTTTTAAGGAGAATTTTATTTTCCGGGGAAAGATGATCATTAAAATAAATTCTATTATTAGTCTGAGCACCCGTAATACCGATGTCATTCCCAGTACAATTTTTGATCTTACGTAGTAATGACAAAAAATCATCTTTCTTGTACCTTGACTGCATTTTTAGAATAATGGGCCTAATATAATGGTCAGAAGTATCATTTTTGACAGCTACTCTCGTTACAAAGTCGACGTCAGTATCAAAGTTTAAGGTATAACCACATTTAGAAGCTAAATTTTTGATTATTTGATTCAGATTTTCTCCTTTTTTTTGGGGGATACCATTAATTTGAATATTCGAACGGCGGACCCATTGATCATTCCTATTACTATTCTCTGTAAATTCCTTCATTTTAGATTTATATTCTTCGAGTTCCATTTTTATGTTATCCAACTTGCTGACCTCCTTATCTAATTCATTTAATCTCTCCGTAACAGAGGTTATAGAAGATTCCACTGATTTTATTTTTGTTGACCAAAAATTTACAGAGTCTGAAAGTTTCTTAAGCTCATCAGTAATTAGAGATTTAAATGATTCTATTGTAGATTGTAAACCATTGAAACGATCATCAAAATAGGAAATCAATGACTTGGCGTCGGTCTGAATATGTGACTGAGACTGAGATGAGTCGACATTGGTATGGCCTGAGCTAGAAGTTAATCTCGGGCTGTTATTACATTTTTTAGATTGTTTACACGTCGGGCATTTCCACTTTGCTTTATTCATAGGAAGAATTTTTTTGAAGTCGGTTTCATTTATATTAACACATAAGTAATGATAAATCCCTTGACAGGCAGAACACTTCATCAAATCATCAGTTTTCAAATCTTTCATACATTGCTTACATTCCATTGTTATAAATTATCTTATTTTGTTGTAGACGGTAGATATCGGCACAGTACTAACCTTGTACTGCAATTGATGCAATCCTAGCGTCCAAAAGGATTTAAGCGCCGTGTATTTAACGTCACTTACGCGTTTATCTGAGTAGCTGAACAAACACTGCACTTGAAATAATTTAACGTTTGTAATTGTATTAAATTATGAATTTTAGTGTTAATCACTGTATTAATTCCAGTTACACTTCTTTATTAATTTACTATATGGTCCATTTCAACACTATTTAGCTAAATTCGTTGTAGAAACCAAACTGTTCTGAATTATAATGAATTTTTTATTTCAACGATAGAAATTGTGACATGCACACACCGTAGTTCGTTCGCGTATATATATTATATATTAAATTTCATATATATATATATATATATATATATATAT
Source organism: Apodemia mormo (assembly GCA_036924255.1). Taxonomy (NCBI): domain Eukaryota; kingdom Metazoa; phylum Arthropoda; class Insecta; order Lepidoptera; family Riodinidae; genus Apodemia; species Apodemia mormo. The sequence goes on from JAUPFN010000002.1 coordinate 41,863,402, forward strand.
ATATATATATATATATATATATATATATATATATATATATATATATCACATTATGGGACTAATAATCTTCAGCTAATCGTGGGTACACTTGTACTTCTGCCTACCTCTTCAGGGATGCGGGCATGAAGATACTTTTCATGACTTTTAATTGGTAAGGAGCATTACATGATACCGCGAAAGTATGAAGCACTAGTATTATTTAACGAAAATAGCCGCCTCGTTGATTGAGTGGTTAGCGACTCTGAATACGCAATCAATGAATCGAACTTGAACCCTAGTTCGATTCCCGGCAGGGACAGGCATTTGTGTGATGAGCACAAATGTTTGTATTTCTGGGTTTGGGTGTTATATAAATATATTAGAGTATTTATATATATGTATTTCTATGTATTCTATGTATTCATCGTATTATATGTATTTCTATGTATTCATCGTTGACTGACACCCATACTACAAGCATATGATTTGCTTACTTTGGGGTCAGATCAATCCGTGTAATTTGTCCAATGTTATTTATTATTTAAATTAGTCCATGTATATAAACATAACACATTTCCCTACCGCCTTTTTTAAACTTTTAAGATTTCATAATCTTTTATTGTTCGTATCTTTCACTTTAATACGCCATTTATCTTTGTGCAGTTGTTTATGATTCGGAAAACCGTGTTTGCTCTTGTTTAAATTTCCATTTTCACAAACAGCCCTCGTAAACCTGTCACCGTGGTTTAGCTGTGAAATGTTGCCTGAGGAAAACGCCCTGACAACGTGACAAAGTCAACAAACGGAAATCCATTATCCTTTTCTCGATAACATTTTTCATTAACGGGTTTAAGATTATAAAAAGGCGCAAAGTGTGAGTCGGATTCGCGCAAGAAGAAGATTCCCCGTGTTGGTTCCGGGCTCCTTTGAAGAATAGACCAACTGCCGTTCTGCCAGACATGTCGTAAAAGGCGACCGATTGGCTAGCAAGTCACAAACATCGTGGCTACTAGGTGGTAGAGTTTTGCATTGTCTCGCCCGGGTCTGGTACCACCGCCTTACCTATTCCTGCCGTAATAGCGTCAGTGCTTGTCACTGTCGTGTTCCGGTTTGGAGGGTAAGGTAGCCGGTAAACTTATGCATGTGGCATTAGACCTCGCCACAAGATAGCAACGCACCATTAACACCTTTGGTGTCTATAGGCGATGGTTGACTCTTTCCATCAGGAAATCCATCTGCTTGTTTGCTATCTTATGATATAAAAAAAATGAAGGGTTCCGTACCATCATAGAAACAAAATACGAAAATAGCACGTTTATTATTTGGGGACCCCCTTAATATTTTCATTTTTAGGGTGCCGTAATTAAAAGGTGAAACTGGTCCCTATTACTAAGCCTCCACTGTCTGTCTGTCTGTCTCATAAACCGTGATAGCTAGAATGCTGAAATTTTCACAAATGTTGCCGCTATAGCCTATAACAACATACACTAAAAATAAAAGAAATGAAAATATTAATAGAGTCCCCATTCAATAAACCTGTGTTTTTCGTATTTTTTAAAGATGATATAAACGGAACCCTTAGTGCGCGAGTCCAACTTGTACTTGGCCGGTGTTTTTTATTTTTAGTAATTGTTGTTATAGCGGCAAGAGGAATACGCAATTTGCGAAAATTTCAGCTTTCTAGCTATCACGGTTTATAAGATACAGCCTGGTGACAGACAGACAGACAGCGGAGGCTTAGTAATAGGGTTCCGTTTTATCATTTATGTACGGAACCTCTAAAAAAACAGTCATTTGCACGCATCAGTGTTAAGGGATTACTCTACTCTCACCATGTCAAGGTCAAGCATTTGGATTTAAACTGTATATTTTATTCATAAGTATACATACAGCGAAATCAGAGGTATTATGTCGATGTGTACCATTGATATAAAAAACCCAAGATACACAATCAGTGTGTCAAAAACGTCCTCCACAAAAGAGTGCACAATTTTAAATTGTGCACTCATTTCAAATAGAATCGCGTCGGCCGCGTCACAGTCAATTTTATTTATTTTCGTACATTGATTTGTAAAAACAACTATAAGTCTTGCACTTAAGGTTGGATATGCAAAGACATATGTTTTTGCCATATCTGTAACTATTTAAAAGAAATTAGGGACACTTTTCAGTGTCAGTTTTGTTCGGGACTGTGCATCTAGGGTTTTTTATATCAATGATGTGTACAGATATAAACAATGTTTATAAACACTAATAATAACTTTTATAAATACACAAGCTGCAGGATGTAGCCCGATGCATTATAAATATTTTTGTGAATCCCGCGGGAATAACTCATTTTACGGGTAGCCTATGTGCTATTCCAGGTCATCGTCTACCTTGTGCCATATTTCATCCAAATCCGTATAATAGTTTTTGTGTGATTGATTAACAAACATCCATCCATCCATCTATCCATCCACCCATCCATCCAAACATTCAAACATTTAATATTAACTAGCGACCTGCCCGCGGTTTCACCCGCGTAACTTTTGTTTCCGTACGAATATCGGAAAGGTTTATATACTTAAACCTTCCTTAAGAATCAATCTATCTACTAAAAAAAACCGCATCAAAATCCGTTGCGTAGTTTTAAAGATTTAAGCATACATCATACATACACAGGGACATAGGGACAGACAGAGAAAGCGACTTTGTTTTATACTATGTAGTGATATATATTTAAGCATTTAAACAACAGCCTCGGTGGTCTAGTGGTTCGGTGCCGGAGTTGACCACACGAGGTCCCGGGTTCGATTCCCAATTCGGGGAAATCAAAAATGTGTTTTTTTCAGTTTTCTGACAACAACAACGTTGCCCAAGATTGGAAAAAGTGCCTGATTGGCGATAGGCTGACAACCTCACATTGTGGGACTTAGTATCTTCGGCTAATTATAGGTGCACTGGTTGTACATCTGCCTACCTCATCGGAGATACGGACGTGACTACTTTACGTACTACGGAGGTACTTTTATTTTTAATTTTAAAAAAATAAGAAAAAAATTTGGAGATTTATGGATGTGCCACTATTACGCTCAAAATGTATGTGTACGATTTTTTTATTGAATCCGTCGCACTACTGTGCATGTCTGTGAAGCATCGATCTCAAAGTAGAGCTTGCTTAATAATTATGAGTTTCGTCTTCTGCGACAGCTTTTTGTACCCTTGCGGGGCATACGCTAAACTTTAACTTAACGTAGTTAGCTTCTTCGCTAACCTGACGAGTACCAGATAGTACGGAACGTTCACACGGTGGATCTTGAAACCTATCAAGTGCTAGGAATAATTAGAAGTCTTGTTGAAAATGGCTTCTCCATGCCAAGTCCAGCGACTGAATTGCGGTTTGAGCTCACTGTAACATTTTAAGACTATATTTTTATCTTATTGTATTTTTATCTACAACAGTAGGTAGTTAGTAACGAGGTAAACAAATTCCAGGGGGGCAGATGCCCCTCCCAGCCCCCTCTCGGTACGCGCATTATTATAGGGGTTAAAAGCATTATAAATTCTCTGCCGCCTGGATAGCATCGCATCATTAACGTGTGTCTAATAGGCGATGATTGTCTTTTCCCATCAAGAGAGCTATCTGCTTGTTAAAAAAATAGAAGCGGTTGCTCCCGGTAGTTAGAAGTCGTGAAAGACTGCTCGCTATTGTTGCGACTACTTGCGGCATCCATAATAATTATCGCGACGTGTCGCGTTTGAAGAAGCACCCGGCGTGATTTCTTAATCGTTTCTTGTTTGTTAGTGACTGTAAAATAGCGCTGGTCTTTGAAATCTAGGATACGAAGGTAGAATGACTTATTATATATTCGTAGCACTCGGCGTGATTAATGTTAATGTGTAAATATATTTTTGGGACAAAAGTAGCCTGTATATTAAGTTTTATTAGAGGATAATTTATATATCAAATTTTAGTCAGATGTGTTCATCTTGTTTAGCATGAAGAAGTAACACATATAAACATATACGCATGCACACAAGTACGAACTTTCACATAGGTACACAATATTGTAACTAAAAAAAATGCAATAACTTGAAATAAATTAACACTTTTATTTTTATGGGGCCTGGTTTGGTATAAGCCGATAAGAAATAGGTTTATGGAAAATACTCGAAATATTGTGCCGTTTAGCGGCGACACGGCTCGTTACGGATGCTGATATACGAGGATTAGCGAATTGACAATTCGTTTTATTGGATCTATTCGTAGCGAGACAAAATTCAGCTAACTGGTTGAGTGGCTCTCAAGGGAATTAGGGTTTGAGGCAATTCGGGTATATTTTTGTATATTTATATTTATTATTATATTGTTTTTGTATATTTATATTTATTATTATATATATTTTGTATTTTGACCGCCCCGTTGGTCGAGTGTTTAGCGAACCTGACTACGCAAGCAACGGGGCTCGGGTTCGATCCCCGACGGGGCCAAGCATTTGTGATGAGCATAAATGTTTGTATTTCCGGGTTTGGGTGTTTATTATGTATGTAAAAGTATTTATATATGTATTTCTATGTATTAGTTAGCATCTTTGACTAACACCCATAACACAAGCAAATAATTTGCTTACTTTGGTGTTAGATCAGTCAGTGTAATTTGTCCCGTGAATATTTATTTATTTATTTGTTTACAACGAAGTTTATTTGCCAGCCACGATAGGCTAGTTTAAACACTCTTGGTTCATAGTAGTATATATATATTTTTACGTCTTATATTATTTTTATGTGTAACATATCGGATTTGTAATGAAAATTAAATGAATTAGTGCTTCTTTCAAACCATTACTTTTAATTTTTAGTTTAATAGGTTAAGAATAACATATTATAAAGCGAAAAGAAGAACATTGCGCGTTGAGTGGTATGAGTTACATGGTTATTGTTTTATACTGTTAATGTTTTTAATTAGAACAAGTGCAGAAAACTAAAATTTATACTTGAATAACAGCATTTAGATGATAGTATAAAAATAATTTATGAGTTTTTATAGAACTAATTATTTCATTTACTTACCCACTGCAAACCGAGACATTGTCTAAGAGCGCGGATTGCTGCAACAAATTTACATCGGCCACCCGCAGCGAGCACAAATGAACCACAACGGCAGAAGTTCTAGGCTGTTTGTAATCGTATTGAAGTGCTTGAATCTCGTTGTGTTTTAATTAGACTTTCATTTTATTATTCAAGTAACGTTCTAGAATCTAAAGAAGTGGACCAAGTATGTATAAATATTTGCATTTTATTTGACTTGAGTATTGTTTACTGTGTATGAAATGGAACAACAATCTATACATATAATAAAATCATAGGAAAGTCAATGTACGTATATGTCCGGGGTAAACTCAAAAAGTACTGCATGGATTTACTTCAAACTTTGCATGAATGTTACTAACAGGTTGGGTCAACATATACGTTACATATTATCACGCTAGCACCTACGGGGAGGAGCTGTGCGGAGTAAACGAAGTCGCGGGCAAAAGCTAGTATTCAGTATAATTTTACTCAAAAAGGTCAAATTTGATTAATAAATATGGCTTTTATATTATCTACTATGGTGAGCGCTAAGGCACTGACTAGTATTTATATGACAAACACATGGCTTTTTTGGATATCATAAGTTAGCAAACAAGCAGATAGGTCTCCTGATGGAAAGAGTCAACAATCGCCTATAGACACCAAAGATGTTAGTGGTGCGTTGCTATCTTGTGGCGAGGTCTAATGCCACATGCATAAGTTTACCGGTTTCCTTACCATCCATACCGAAACACGACAGTGACTAGCACTGACGCTAATAGCCATTGGCTATACTTGTCACTAGCATTTGATTACTAGGTTGTAAAGTTCCGCAACGACTCGTCCGGGTACATAGTAGCACCACCAATTTGCTTATCCTGCTGCAATAGCGTCAATGCTTATTTTTATCATATTCCGGTTTGAAGGGTAAGGTAGCTAATAGACTTATACATGTGGCATTGCCATCCCGCCACGCAGAAAGTAAAGCACCATTTACATCCTGGTGTCTATAGGCGATGGTTTCTCTTTTCATCAGGAGAGTAATATATATATATATATATATATATATATATATATATATATATATATATATATATATATATATATATATATATATATTAGATAGCGAACAAGCAGATTAATCTATATATAATCCTATTTCTTGCAAATAAAATTATTAATTTTATTATTATTAAAAATAATATTTACATTTACATATGACCCCTCAGTCATTTTCCTAATTAAATTATAACATAATGGTGCATGACGCAAGGTTTTAAGTTAACCTGGTTTTATTTTGACACCCTGTAATCTCTGATAATTAATTGCCTTAATCTTAGGATTAATCTCTTTGAAATCCAGCTTTTAAGGCCCTTTGGGATTATAATTAGTTATAATAAGGGTACCAAATTTTTCTCTGTTTGAAATGCATTTTATGATTGTTTAATTTTTTTTAAATCACAGTATAGGTCAATATTATAAATATGAATTTGAAAAAATAATTTAACTAGTATTTTCATAAGTATACTCCATACTAGTTAAAGGAGTTTTTTAATTTACAATATTTTAAATGTATATCGCTCCTGCGCTCGAATAGTGTCACAAGTTAAAAAAATTGATTCTAGAGTAAAATGTGTTTAACGTTGCTCCTGTCTATTTTTTTCGCTTTCAAAGCCAACGCCATTAACGTCACTAGCGCCATTATAGTATCAAATCATTGAAAACATGTCATAATATAAATAAACATGGCATAAAATATGGCATAATACGATACGAAAGGTACAAAAAAGTGATTTTTACGATTTTTTGAATTGTTACACTATTTGAGCGGAGGTGCGATGTGTATAATATTATTATGTACTAGCTGTGCCCGCGACTTCATTCGCGTGGAAAAAAATCTAAAATAAAAACCCGCATTGTTCCCGTTCCCGTGAGATTTCCGGGATAAGAACTATCCTATGTCCTTTATTGGGTCTCAAACTATATTTGTACCAAATTTTATCCAAATCGGTTCAGTGGTTTGGCCGTGAAAGCGTAACAGACAGACAAACAGACAGACAGACAGATAATAGGTATAACTATTGAGGATTATACGGATTATGTATAATTGGCATAACTAGCAGTTAGTACAATCGTCGTAATTCGAGCGCTGGTTCAAACTCAGTGTCCAAATTTTTCTTTGTGTTAAAAAGTTTTATATTTTTTTCTAAAATAGGATGAGTGTTAAAACATATTATATTCGGAGTCAGAAATATTCCTGTGTAACAATATCTTTATTATATTAGTTGTAATAGAATATTAGCGAGCACTTAAAATTGAAAGCTCTGGCGTTGCTATTAATGAGCGTTTTAATTTTTATGTGAACGATGAATAATTTTAGTTATCGTAAACGCTATTTAATGCCATTAGATGCTTTTTATTTTTATAAATGTCAGTGGGAATTCTCCTTGGGTTTTCTTGGAATTCTAACTGGAATATCTTGGAATACCTAGTAGTCTCCAGTCTCCCAAAATTAAGTACTAAAAATTAAAACTACCCTACTCCCGTCAGAAATTTAAAATATATTTTTTTTCAATCAAAATTTGTTTAAAATGGCTAGGCTAAAGCTGTGTCGTTGCTATTAACGAGCGTTTTAATTATTATGTAAATGATGAATAATTTAAGTTATTCTTACGGTGAGCGTTGTTTAATATTTCTTTAGATCATTTTATTTTTATGTCAGAGGAAATTCCCATTAGGTTTCCTAAGAAAGGCAACTGGGCATCTTGGAATTTCTAAGTACTTTACGCCCGTATCTTCAAAAAGGTAGGCAGAGGTGTAAATAGTGCACATTAAGGGATTAAGTAGATCCTTAATCCTTTAATGTGCACTATTTTCGGAGATCCAACTTTCGCATTTTTATAATAACATTAATGAATATGAATTAAATATATAGCTACACGCTGTTTTTTAAATATTTTATTATTTTTATTTACGGCCTGACTGTACTACAACTGTTGCAATTAAGCTTTAATGAGTAACTTGACGCTTAAGCTCTAATAGTACAATAGAATTTCTGTAACAATCAAGCGTCGGAGTGCCAGTTAAAGGGGATAAGAGTTAATTGAACTGTGCTATAACGAATTATGTGGTCAGTGGGAATATCCCTCTGAAATGGATTGAAATTCTAATTTGAACAAACTTTATTAAGCTTCCCCTTGTAGTGAATATGTAGCATGATTAGTGATAAAAACTAATAAAGTTACCAAACCTTTATTACCTTGTATAACTAATTATGCGATGCGATGCAGTATATAGAGATATGTATAACTAGCAATTAGTACAATTGACGGAATCGATCACAAAGCAAAGGAGGAAATCGACACGCAGCTTCATCGACACGTAGCTAAGCTAAAAGAGCGTTTCCTGGCCTGCCCCCCAAGACAAGTGGCATCAACGCTAGGAGAATAGAAAACAAAATGTATGGATTTGACATAAGCTGATACGAGCGTAAACGAATTTGTAATTGGTAGCCAAGTGTCATTCGTGAAACGAAACGTTATATTGCATCGATCATTTTTGATCAATTTCATACAAAACCTTAGCCAAGTGGCACTTTTGACAATCAAAATTGGTGATCGGATGATTAGCGAACGCTAGAACCCTATAAATTACGCTAAAAATGGCGGATGATCACTATTATTTAATCAGCTTTTCTAAATCGTGGATAATATCTCTTGGAATTTTTGATAATTTTAAAGTAAAATGAACGCAAATTGCCATAATTTAAGAGTCCTAAGCTAACTAGGGGGTTTTCAATACATTTTCTTTATTTAAGTCGCAGACGCCTTTGTTATGGATTTCGGTTTTCATCCCCTAACTCCACGCGGAATTAACTCAGAACAAAGTGACCTTGACAAAAGTTGGTGTCCCTTACCCCCTCCACGCAATGGTGCAATAAAAAAGGGGTGTTATATAGGGTTGAAATTTTCCATCAAAGTCCAGCGCACGCTCTGACCGCCAACCGAGCTCTTTGTTCATTCTAATATAACGCATTGGCGTCATTTAGACCAAATTGGTAGCCAAGTGGACCATGGCTTGTTTAACGTTCATTCTATTGAGGTCTATCGAATTTTCGTCGTGTCTTTGCCCGCCCGGCCTCCTTTGAAGAATAGGCCAACTGCCGTTCTACCAGCCAGGTCGTAAAAGGCGACCGATTGGCTATCGAGTCACTAACATCGTGGCTACTAGGTGGTAGAGTTCTGCATTGTCTCGCCCGGGTCTGGTACCACCGCCTTACCTATTCCTGCCGCAATAACGTCAATGCTTGTCGCTGTCGTGTTCCGGTTTGGAGGGTAAAGTAGCCGGTAAACTTATGCATGTGGCATTAGACCTCGCCACAAGATAGCAACGCACCATTGACATCTTTGGTGTCTATAGGTGATGGTTGACTCTTTCCATCAGGAGACCCATCTGCTTGTTTGCTATCTTATGATATATAAAAAAAAAAAATATTGTCTGTGAATTGACGGCGATGTCAGTTTGAAGTGTTATTTTTTTATATATATATTATATATATATATATATATATATATATATATATATATATATTTATTTACAACGTGAATCAATCTCGGATGAATAATATACATGTATGGAATATATAAATAATATAAAAAAAAAGAACAGACTCGCTATATCTGATTCAATTTTGATTGTATGTACCGCGTAAGTGCAAATAAGATAAAATATACTATCTTTTCTTCTTAATTACTGTCCTGCCGTAAGTTTCTATATAGCTAACATGTCAATTGAACTCTGTCAGTACTACCAATTTAAAGAGTTATAAAATTAAATACTGTCACCAAGATTTATGTATTTATCTTCCTTGCTACCAAATTTGATTGTGTTAACATATTTTAAGTAAATCTTCTTTACATTACAAGTGAACGTAGAATTGTGCAAAATGTTATCGGTAGTCACATTTTAAAACTTATGTTTCAGATTTATGAAAGCTGATGATAAATTTATTATTAAAAATGAACAAAAATGTGCAAAACTGAATATATAAAACTTCTTTTTTACGTATTTTTTGGCATACAATATATTTACAGAAATGTAAAATCGATCGAAATCTATTGCTACACTGAAAATAAACTATCTTTCTTTGTTTCATTAAATTTACAAAATACAAGGGTTGTAACAAGAATATAGTGTTTATAACTTGAACTTATAGTGTCTGTAAAATATTTAAAGACGAAATATTATATTTATCATCATTAAGACATTGTCAGCATTTTGCAAACCTATCACTACTTACAATGTGTCTAGGCAGTTCGTTAGAAGCGAACAATTGGGTAAAGGAGTCACTAGTATTATGGCTTCTAGGTGGTAGGGTTCTGCATTGTCTCGCCCGGGTCTAACTAATCTAAGTCTAATATCACTGGCCCACCTATTTCTGCAGCAATAGCAACAGTGCTTGTTACTGTCGTGTTCCGGTTTGGAGGGTAAGGTAGCCGGTAAATGTATGCATGTGACATTAATACCCCCCCCCACCCCCCGCGCCACAAGGATATCAAAGCACCATTAATAATGTGCCACCAAAAGCCTTAATTTGCGTTAATTTTACTTTAAAATTATCAAAAATTCTCACAGATGTTATCCACGCTTTAGAACAGCTGATTGAATAACAGTGATCAACCGCCATTTTAAGCGTAATCTGCAGGGTTCTAGCGTTCGCTGATTATCGGATAATTCGCTACTATTTTGCTTGTCAAAAGTGCCACTTGGCTACGGTCTTGTACGAAAATTGTCAAAAATGATCGATGCAATATAACGTTTCGTTTCACGAATGACACTTGGCTACCAATCACAAATTCGTTTACGCTCGTGTCAACAGCTTATGACAAATCCATAAATTTCTCTTTCTATTGTACTAACGTTGATGCCACATCTTGGGGGGCAAGTCTTTTTTGCTTTTAATGCACTTTTCATATAAATAAAACTTATAACCTCGGTGAAAATAATACTTCAAAGTGACGTTTACCGTCAATTCAGAGACAATATTCGATATACTTCGTAAAGTTCGTATGGAACGAACGTTGAACAAGCCATGATCCACTTGGCTACCAATTTGGCCTAAATATCGCCAAAGCGTAATATTTGAATAGTTACTGAGAGTTTGCCACTTGTCTAGAGGGGCTGTATCGTCGCTGATTCAATTCGACTGATGTCAAAATATTTCTATGTTTAAAAAGTTTTTAAATTGCTTACTTTGGGGTTAGATCAATTCACGAGTTGCCAAATATTTATTGGAATTTAATTTTTTATCGGATATATCGTATAGTTTTCGGGCTAAAGTAGAACAAAAACGGTGTAACATAAAAAAGACACCAAAAGCTGACCATTTTGCAGTAATTTCTGAAGCACTTCCCGAGCAAGGAACTAAAATTTGCAGTAAATTTTGAAAATATGTAAAAATATTTAAAATCTTTAAAGTGTATTTTAACTTTATGTTTTTTATTAATATCAATATCAATAAATATAAATATTTAATAAATTAAAGGTTAACACAAAAGTTAATTCTCCAGTCACGCATCGACCTTTTCATACAAATAACGATTTAAACTTGACATCTGCCACAGTCTTATAGTGAAATGAACTCCGCTTGAACCGAGTGTCTACAATACACTTCCTAATTTTTAACTTCCCGCTACGTATATAGGCAAGGAAGTTACTGATTTTGCCCCGATTTTCGTAAATCGAGTTATCACCAGATCTCCATGTTTTGGGGTTCTAGGAACATTTTCTGACTAATTTCACGATTACGTCAGTATGTCTGTATATATGTATGTATGAATGTATATCTGTATATATATGTATGTATGTATGTATGTATTGTTCATAACTAGTCCAGAAAAACACATTAATCTTGATAAATTACATTTATTTTACTTGTAAATACATATCATATCCTTAATTTCAATGTAATTATTTTCATTTCAAGAAGTTTTCAAAATCGTTTTATGTTCTTGTTCATTACATTCAACATATCCCTTTATTTACACATCAAGTATCAAATATAGAACCGTTCAAGTTGACTGCCAGAAATGGAATGAAATATGAATCCCGCCAAACTGTTAGGTTAAGGCGGTATACCAATCACACTACTAATAAACAAGTGCCAACTCGTGCGATTTAGTTTAAACTTTTAACGGCCTTACCGTTAAAATTTAAACCTCCGTTATTATTAAAATATTACTTAATACATTTAGGTACTTAATAAATCATACGCATTTACACACAGTTATTAAAAATATCCTAACAGTATGTATGTATGTATGTATGTGTGTGTGTGTGTGTATGAGTGTATGTAAACATCTCAACTTTTGAACAGCTGGACCGATCGAAACGTGGTTGACGGCAATCGATTGGATTCCACTAAACTTAGACTTCCTGAAATTTGAACCAAGTCGGCCCAGGAGATTTTGAGAAATTTTGAAAAAACCCCAAAATAATGTTTTTGGTATTCCACGATATTTTACTACTAAAAAAACTACTAATTAAAATGCCGTTTCAAAAATCTAAATCGAACCTAATTTTCTAGTTACCGCTTTTCAAATATCAAAAGTACGTTGTTTTTAGCAAACTTACTTAATATTTTTGAAATAACTTTCAAGCTAATACACCCAATCTTAAAAATCTTAGCAGTTTTTTTTTCTTTAAGAACTACGTCAAATACCGTTAATTGGATCGAAATCGGTCAATTTGTTTGGGATTTACAATGACGAAAATTTTATTTTTGAAAAAAAATTTTTGACACTGCTTTGAAATGTTTAAACTTTAACCAATCGATTATTTAACTAAAGCAATAGTAAATCTCAAAAATTGAGTTGAATACCATTCGAAATATCAAAATCGATCATTGTTTCCAAAATATACAGCTTTTCAAATATCAATATACTGCCATTTTTAATAACTGTTTGAACTAAAAAAAAAATCTATGCTTGTAGTTTTTACTCTTTTGAGCTTAAAATATCTTAATTTAGCGGAAAATTTTAGTGATGGCCTGCAGGGTCAACCGTTTACAGATTTTTTTTTATTTATAGACATCATAAACTGAATCCAAATTTGCTATTGACAGTAATATATGTAAAAAATATAATATGATACATATACATACAAAATTTAACTACATAGAAAGTCCAATAGACCTGACTAGACAACTAGCTTCTAATAAAGGCTATTGTTCATACAAACGCTTAGAATAAGTTAGTTAAAGTATGTTCTATATTAATACGATTATGAAATAGTTTTCCCTATTACATTTGAACCTTTTCACAGTAAATCAAGGTTCGCCAAAACTGCCAATTATTATTGGTGGTATTCAGTGTCCATATTTAATTTAAAACGATTCTCAGTTCTTATCGTTCTTATTATCTCGACAAAAGAATTTATCCATACGCATTTTATTTACGTAAAACATCCGTTGTTTCTCTCGTGACAATGATTTATTTCTTGCGATACTCTTCGACTTAATTATTTTTTGAGTCGCAAGATTTCCTGTATTATTAAAACCATTTTAATACCGATAGATGTTAAAAATATTCCTGCTGTTGTCTACAATATTATATTTAAGGCGAGGCATCGCAACAAACGGGAAAAAACTGGTTTGTTAAATCACGTTTCTTTGTATTGATTGTTAAATAACAATTTTACAAAAATTACACGATATACCTGAAAATATTATCTAAAGAATGTGCTAACCCATTACACAATAGAATGTACTTTACTTGATCATATGAAATTTCGAAAACAGGCTAAAAAATCTCTAAAACAAATTATTTGTTAATAATATTTCTAATCTTCCACATGATTTTTATATGGTGATATTTAGTTGTAAATACAAAAATGAAAAATATTCAGCTGATGTCCTATATTAATTTATCCGAAAATTAACACGTTTCCCAGCGGTTTCAGAACATACCGCGCCACCCATTTTCTATAGAATTGACGCGCGTCGAAATACCTCGCCTTAAGCCATGATTACTACCTTTTTCTTTTTCTTTTTTCCGCTCATCTTTTATGTATTAGACCGGGATTCCAGAAACAAACTTTTTTTTTATTAATAACAAGCTGAATTTGTTTGTTGTGAACAGCTTCATTTTGACGAGACAACCATCTTTTCTATCTTCGAAAAATCTCTAATCGGGTAACTACTAAAGAAAGATAAAAAAGAAAGCTTTAGAGTGTTGGACTAAGAAAAGATTCTACTTTACGTGTAGGACAATGTTACCCTTGAATAACAATAATAATTAACAAGCTGTTGTGAGAAAATTAGGTTGTTATTATTTAATAACTATTCACGATATAACACACTAGTCAAGATATAAGAATTGTTCATTATTTCCACCCTTTGCCACTGTTTAGCTTAGTTTTTATTAAACGACGAAAAAAGGAGGTTATCAGTTTGACATACATGTATGTGATATTGTTGAAACTTGGTAATATTTGAATATGATTATCTATTTCAGCGTCTAAGCACATATACTAAATTTCGTGAGTGTATGTATGTTTGTCCACGAATTTCCCGAAAAATAAAAGCCATATAGAGATAATTCTTTTAAAATTATCTTAATAATTTTTTTGTATCAAATCAGGTATATTCTAGCTTAGGAAACAGTTCAAGTTTTATTAGAATCGGTTTAGGCGTTTTTGAGATATTCATCGGTTTAATTTTTCAAATTCAATTATTTTATAATAAATCATGCAGTATTATGCTAAGATAATACTATTTAACTACAATTTGACCAATCATCTGAAGGTCAGGTGTGGTCTGGACGATGGTTAGTGGAGTGATTGTAATCCAATTTGTAAATCAATATTGCATGACACGTATCCAATTCGAAATTCCTAATTATTTATATTGGGGATGCATTTAATTGAAATTGCATTGTACACAATAGGATTAATGCGGATATTGGAATGGGATTTGTAATAGAAATCTGTTTGATATATCATTTAAACGGATGAATTTGGTAAATATTGGAATTTGGCAAGATGATGACGCAGTAAATACATCGCATAAATTAATTAATTATAATTTATGGTTCAGTTATACGTTGATATAATATTTGAATTTAGTTATAAAATACATAAATGCAGTACGTGTATAGGATGGCGTATGGACTATGTAAAATAATGAGTTTTCTAATTCTGGTTTGAAAGGTAAGGTAGCCAGTAAACTTATGTATGTAGCACTATCATCCTTCTACACGGAAAGTAGCGCACCATTAACATCTTTGGTGTCTATAGGTGAAGGTTTCTTATTCCATCAGGATCATATGCTTGTTTGATATCTAACTGATATATAAATGAAAATAAATAATTAATGAATGTTTAATTATTTGAAATGAGTAAGAAAATAAAAAAAAACACTCTATATTTTGAAAATATTGCTACATCCACAGATACTTCAGTAATAACACTTCTTAACTAATAGTATAAGGAGGAAAGATTTGATTTTTTGTTTGCTTGTTTGTTTTGATTAAACTCAAAAACTACTCAATCGATCTTGAACATTTTTTCACTTTTAAAAAGCTACATTATCCAGAAGTGATATAGATTACTTTTTATCCGACTGAGCAAATGGGAGTAATAATTACTGTAATAAAAATTATAATAATATTTGCTCACACGAACGAAGTAACTGCTAGTATTATATATATCAGATTTATAATAATATAGTTAAGTATTATGTTTAATAAATAAATATCCATACTAATATTATAAACGCGAAAGTAACTCTGTCTGTCTGTCTCTTCTTCACGTCTAAACCACTGAATCGATTTGTATAAAATTTGGCACAAATATAGTTTGAGGCCCGAGAAAAGACATGGGTTAGTTTTATCCCGCAAATCCTACGTAAATGGGAATTATGTGAGTTTTATTTTAGAAAATTTTCCATGCTGACGAACTCGTGGGCACAGCTAGTTAAATATAAAAGTGTTTGTATTAAAGTTTTTTTATGTTCCTTGGATAGGCAAACTGGCAGACGTGCCAACTGATGGTAAGCGGTCGACGTCGCCAATGAACATAAACCAGTTTACCTGGAACTGGCCCAGTTGCCTATCCTATCCTGAGACATAAGATGTCAAGACTCGGTGTCAGTAATTACACAGCCTTACTTACCCTTCTCTCCAAAATACAGCAAAGTTGTTTCAGGGAAGAAATAAGCAAGATGGTGGTACCCATGCAACTGGGAGCGCGACACAACGCATCGCTCCCACCGGTATAAAGTATTTAAACCTTCTCATTAGGTAATCTGTTGAAATACATGTAAGCAAAATACAGTGTATTTAAATAAGTAATATCTGGTTGACCGAGCTTTGCTCGGTTTTTCACATATTTTTGAACCCGATTTTTTCTTGGACCTTGAAACTTGATAAATCGATTTCTATAGAAATTTTTTTTTCTGTACCTGGTTGACTGAGCTTTGCTCGGTTTTTCACATACCCACATCTTGGGAACCGAGCTTTTCTTGGACCTGGAACCTTGATAAATCGATTCCTTGACCCGAAAAACCCTTAATTTGTGACTTTCATGAAAATCGTTGGAGCCGATTCCGAGATTCCAATTATATATATACAAGAATTGCTCGTTTAAAGGTATTAGATATAGTAGAACGTGCAATATAAACAAAGATTTATATGTAAGTGTAGTAGTCATTTAGGGTAGCGTGTCATCACTATTGACGGAGATATGTCTGTCTTGGGAAGCTATGTCGAGAATAATGAAGATGAATTGGTGCTGGGTACACCTGTGTACGACAGTTTCAGACAATACATCTTTGCTGTTCCTTTACAATTACGACTAAAATATATATTATTGATTTCGAATGAAAGCGTATATAATTATTCAATATTTCATTTGTACAAATTAGAGTGCCCTGTTGGTAGAGGGAATATCGACATTGACTACGCAATTTTTTGGGTTCAGGTTCGATTTTCAACATTAACGAACAAATATAATTATTCACATTTTCAGGGTTTTTTTTTTGAATTTTTTGTTGCATTTTTTCTGCATTTTCTGCCTCCTTCTTCAGTGGTTAGCCTGTTTGACATAGCTAATGATCGGGTCATCAATCGGGTCGGGTCGGGTCGGGTAAAAGTGTTATTGAGCTTTACCTTAAAAATAAAATTATTAAAAAAAATTAATCCGACTTTAAATACTTATCTTTTATTCTGTATCTAGAAACTACTGAACCAATTTTGATAAAAATTAGACTGTTCCCTAAGTTAGAATATACATGATTAAAATAAAAAAATATTATCACTATATGGATTATTGTACCCGAGAAATTCGTGGACAAACAAACATACATACACTTAAATTAAGTACACGTATTTGCACGCCTTAATAGATCATCATTCATCATACTCAAAAAATATCCAATTCCAATAATATTTCCGTTTTTTTGTCGGTTGAAAATCGATATCTTAATAACAATTTAAAGTCTGTTTTCACTCTGGTTTCTCGAATGATCTAAGCTGTCGGTTTTTCTGCATCGCCGCGTAATACTGATCTAATAGCGATATTCGTTATTGATTAGTAAAAGGCAGCGAAAGCGATGGCGATGGCGATGGCGAAAATTCAAAGGAAATCTTTTCTATAGAAGATCTAGGAGAAAAATAATGGAAGTAATATTTTCCAACGGGTTCATGTATGAAAAAAATATTCCAATACAGGGTGGTAAAGAGATTTCGTACCATAGTAACAGCGTTAATTCAGTATCGATAAGAGAACCTGTAAAAAAATAAAAAAAAAAATCCATTAAAAAAAGTTAAAAAAAACGAATTGAAATATACATACCATCGTAGCCTTGCACACACGTCTTGCACATCTTGCGCCATTTGTCGCGAGCCGTTTTCAGTAGCAATTTTAAATTTAAACGATTGAAGTTATTAAGTACTAAATTAGGTTGAGCTTGCAATATTTCCTTATGTTTTTATTTTTTTATTTTCCTGGGTTCATTTATCAATACTGAACCTACCGCTAAGATATGACACGCAATTTCTTTAACACCCAGTATTTATCAGTTAATAGATAAATATAGTATTGAAATGGAGTTTCGTCATCAGTGCCCACGGTGGAAGTATAGAAAAATTCTTTATTTTCAAGAATATATGTATTCTGTATTCAAAATATTCCCTTTTTTATATATACTTACTTAACATGTGTTTTACATTAATCAAAAAATACCAGAAATGATGATTTGTTTATGGTTCCAATTTACATAACTGTTTTACATTTTGGCGCGGAGTTTGAGTTGCATCTGTTATTTAGATTAAATACAGTACTGGTTTTAGTTGGATAATATCATAGATATACTACTCAAAGGATAATATCTAGTGTGTATTGCGAATTTCATAATGGATGAAATTCGCAATACACACTGGATGAAATAATCAAACAAAGAATTTGTCTTAAATTTTGCATCGCCAATGGAATGAACTTTAGTTCAAGTCACTGATAATGTTACAGAACGCTTGCGGTGAATCGTACAAGTTTTAAAAGTTAAATGTAGTGGAAGATAGGAGTAAGGTAGCAAGAAGGTAGTAAGAAAGTAGCGAGTAGGTAGAGAAAGGTAGCAAGGATGCAGTTGAAAGATAGCGGAAAGGTAGCGGGAAAAGGAAGGGGCGAGGTAGGGGCAAGTTAGAGGGAATATAACAAGAAGTAGCGCGAAGATATAGGGAAGGTAGGGGAAATAATAAGGGGAAGGTAGGAAAAGGTAGAAGAAATGTGGGGAAGTTATGGGAAGGTAGTGGAAAGGTAGCGAGAAGGTATCATAAATCTTGAAAGCTATTTATTTTGTTGATTTATATTAGTTTGCTTTTTTTTTTCAAATTCAAATTCAAATTCTTTATTTGCACAAAAAAGGGTTGGAAAAGATTTTATACATATATCGATGTGCTTAAACCTATTTTGCCAGATAAATGACATGCAAATTTATGACTTCAGATTATTGTCATATACTATTTAAGAAAAACACATATTTTTTACATTTATACCTAAATAAATTATTAAAAAGTAGACAGTAACAAATTTGAAATAAATATTATTAAAAAAAAAACAGTAGCAGTCGTGGGACTGCCGATAGAAGTGAAAACGGAACTATTAAGTTGAGAGTAATTAAAACTATATGCAAAACATAGCTATAGATATACTATTATCATTAGCATGTCGGTGACGCGAACCGAGGATTTTACCCTCTACCAAAACGCTCAACGCGCCTAAAGAAGTTTTCACTTCAAAAAAAAAAAAAAAAAAGATTACAAAAAGTTTTGAACGTTAATTTAAAAAAAATATATATTTATGTAAAACTTTAGCAGTTTCAATGTATTATAATTATTAAACACAATGAACGATGCTATACGAATCTATGCCTTGCCTAATATTTCTTAAAAAGCGATAACTACAACAAGATAAAACTCAAAAATTCAAAAAACCCCCGACATATCCACAAACCGCCTTTCTGCTACATATGCATCACTTTAAGAGCAAAACGTAAAAGGGTCTGATAATCTTCTCTCTCACAGAATGAAGTTAATATTAGCACAATTCCTTACTCAATGAGCTAGAGTTGTTTTATTGCAAAGCTCCCATGGCCTCCAGCTCCACTATGTAACCCTGGAAATCATTTTGATTCAGAGTGTATGTAAAAATATAACAAACGGGCACCCACATTTAATGGGCTTATTTTGTTAAATGCAGAAGTTCCATGGCCACTATCTGTTCTACCAGCAAACGCTGCGAATCTCCTAGTAATAAAAGCCAACTATATCAGCCCAATATTTGATGGCCACCTTCCAGTTCCACCATTATTATATCTTAGAAAACATCCGGCACCTAAGGTTTCCAAAATAAACATTTAGTTCACATTCGATCGGTTAATCTAGATTAGCTTAGAAGTTCTCATGAACTTCTTCCAGTTTTATCATCAGACACTGGAAAACATCCTGCCTCAAAGTTTTTAAAAGAACGAATCAAACGAGATCAAATTCGACGGTTCTGCTCAACTTTCATTCATTTGTTTCGTTCCCATGACCTTCTTCTCACTTTATCGTAAAAACCAGGAAATCATCTAACACCATATTAAGAATAAGATATTATTTTTCAAAACAGAACAAATAAGTCCAAACGCGATGGGTTTCCACCTTAACCTTCTAGTTATATCAATAGATTCTTAAAATCGTCCAGTGCCAAACAGTATACTAAAACAAACCCAATTAGCCTATACTCGATGGGTTAATTTGCTTTAGCGAGATCTCACGGACGTCTTCCAGTTTTATCTTTAGAAACTGGAAGCTATTCTGTTTCAAAGTCCTTATTAGAACTAACACAATCCCAAAATCGATGTCGTTGCTCAATTTAAATTCAAAGTTCCCATAACCTCCTTCCTGCTTCATCATAGGATCATAGAAATTATCTAACACCAAAGTATTTCTCAAAACAGAACAAATGGGTCCAAACTCGATCCGCCTTATTCCAAAACGAGGTCTAAATATAGTACCGACCTTAATACCAGGTTTATTACTAGTACTAGATGAAACGTTATTATAAAACCGAGTTTAGCGCTAGTCCGAGTATCTTCTATGGTTCTAAAGATAAACCTCCGGGACCCCTAGTTTAAAATTAATACTAAGCTCAAAACGTCAAACTTCAAAGTTGACATAAGCGTCGTATTTGTTGTGAAATAATTGTTTGTAATTAAAATAATTAAAATTGAACATAAACGTAATTGATATAATAAATTTGGAAGATTTGGATGTATTGGAAACATACCAGAGGCTTAATAGACCCCAAAGTCGAGTGAATTCGTTTCACTTAAATGACGGAGACTTTCGAAAAAATATAGATTCACGAAAAGGTTTGCCAGCAAAATTGTGGATTTATTGCGAGAGTATTTAGTTCATGACCCTTGGGGACAGGCTCTCAGTCCTGAGTTGCAAGTGGTTTGCCCATTACGCAACCGGGCTCCTCATGAGGTAAGTGTATAAACTTGATAACCTACATTACAAGCAATGCCAGGATGTTTCAATTGCTGGAGAACTTACTGAAATATTATTATTGTTTCTATAGATTCAAGACGATACTGCCGACTTACATGGTGTATCCCAGCCGACCATAAGCAAAACTTGTAAGAAAATAGCAGGGCTTTTAGCTGGATTGTCCCATAGATTTATAAAGATGCCAGCTACATTAAATCAGCACGATGAAGCAATGAGGAAGTTTCGCCGTATAGCTAATTTTTGAAAGTTATAGGTGCTGTAGACTTGCACTGACTGATTGACTTACCTTTTTTCAGATGTCCAATTTTCGCCTCTTTTATTTTTTAGTTTGATCCATTTTAGATTCGTAGAACTATCTGATTACGGCAAAAAAAGTAATGCTAGATTTTATAACAAAACCTATTCGTACCTACTTGAGACACTCAGGTTTTTGTGCTTCAATAATAAATAAAAACAGACTAGCTATGGAAATACAGAAATAAGTAACTTGAAGTGCTGTTGTATATATATTATTGAAAGGTTTACTTTCGCATATAGTATTTATTATAAACATTCGGATTAAATTACGCGCGTCGCACACTTTTATTTTGTTTTTTTTAGTTTATTTCGTTGTTCGCTAACTCGATATGTGTACACATGTAGGTATATAGTGGAAATAAAAACAAAATTCAAATAATTTCAACGTTTTCAGATTTAAGATATTTTTCATAGCAAAATTGTACCTATATTTTATTTTATTATCACTTTTGAACTCATAAATCACTTTTTAATAAACAATTTGCTTTCTTTTCATATAAGTATATTTGTTGTAACGGAACGTTGCGTGTTACGCCGAGTGAATGAATGAATGGTTTAGAGTCATTTTAGCTTATAATCTGTGGATACATTTTCATCCAAGGTCTATCTTCGGTATTAGCTAGTCCTCGGTTAGACTTGTTTTTGTAATAAGAATGAATTTTATTACTGAAACTAACTTTAATACCGTAACAAGCCTAGACTTCTTAATCTTGGTTTAAACCCAGATCTAGGCCTGTTTTTGTAATAAGGTGAGATGGGTTTAACTTGTTTAGTTTAAAGATTCCCATAGCCAACTTCAATTTCCATTGTCAAATAAATAAAAAAATCATTGAAGACCAAAAAATGTGCTAAAAGAAACCGAAGTAAGCCACACTTAATGGGTTTCTCTGGATAAGCTTAAGATATCATCTGACACCGGAAACCATCATGCTACAAACTTTTTGAAATAACGAATTAGAAGAGTTCTTAAATTTTAATTCAAAATTCGCATAACCTCCTTTCTGTTTCATTATTAGACCCTGGAAAGTATCTAGCATTAGGGTATTTGCCAAAATAGAATGAATTAATCTAAGCTTGATGGTTTTATCTTGTTTAGTTTAAAAATTATCATGGCAACCTTCTAGTTTATCCCACATCCTAAAAACTATCCAGCACCAAAGTGTATGTCAAAACCACGGATTAAATGGATATGCCTTTCAAGACAAGTTCTCAGTTTGTTAATGTAGCTTGCAATCACACACAGAAATACAGAGTTATACTACTTACTGATGAAACAAAATCACTCCAAGGGTAATTTTTAAACCTTGTTATCTTATTCGGTACGATAAAACAGTACAACATGGTGTATTTATATTTTTTCACGATACAGTATATGTACAAATTTATGGCATATTTGACAGGGATAGGAGCGCTTGCTTATATGCACGGCGATACGTTTCCTTCCCAATTGGGTGTCTATTAATGTTCATGTGGTCTGTGGTCAAAACAAATTTGTGGCATATGTACAAACAAATTTGTGGCAAATGTACAAATTTATGGCATATTTGACAGGGATAGGAGCGCTTGCTCATATGCACGGCGATACGTTTCCTTCCCAATTGGGTGTCTATTAGTGTTCATGTGGTCTGTGGTCAAAACAAACCCAAGCAGCCCACACTCAATGAATTTATCAGGATTGCTTAGAATTTCTTATAGACTGTTTCCAGTTATATCATCAGGCACTGATAACCATCGTGCTTCAAAATCCTTTTAACACTTACTCCATTTCATTTTTCTTCAAAGAGAGCCCCGTCCAGCATCGGGGTAAAGTCTTAAACAAATTAGAATCATTTATAAAAGTTTTACTGAATCAATCAATTGGTCGCAAATTAAAAGTGGCAACCATTTTAAAATTCACGAAATCCCGTGAGCCCGTATACCCGATTCTTGAGTCATTTTAATTCCACGATTAATAGGCTAAATTATTTTTTCAATAGTAACCACCGCATATAAGTTGCGTCCACATGCTGCATATATCTGACGGAAAAATTCACCAGGCTCTCTTTTATACGCAATTCTCACATCGGAAAATTTTCCGGTGTTCTTCATACAGATGCAAACTCCAGGTGCCTATGGATATTTTTCTTATCTTAATATAAATAGAAAATCCCAATAATACTCTGTATTTCCTGGGAATCAAATATGAGTCCGCGAATCTACTCTCTCTCTCTCTCTCTCTCTCTCTCTCCCTCCCTATATACGTATGAAAATAAATACTCACTGAATAATTTTTAATATTTTTTTGCAGTAATAACCACTCAGTAAAGGCATCACTCAAAATGTATAAAGTTTTAAAGGGCAAGTTATGCATAGAGGCGGACTTGAGGTAATTTCCACTTTTTAATTAATGAGGCTGGTTTATTCATAAACAAGGTATCGTAATTAACTAAATCAAAATAGGGAAACCCTTTAAAGCTTTTAAGTAAATCTCTGGAACATGATAAGTTTATAAATTCATAAAAAGCGCCCTGTACGCGATTTAATCTGGAAAAAATATAATATAATAATTTACATCTAGGTTTCTGCAATTCTCCGCAAAGTAAACTTTAAATGTGCTGCACTGCATTATAAAAGTTTTTGTTAGATTTTATTTTTATAAATAGTATATTATGTGCTATTCCAGATCATTATCAACATTTGTGCCAAAATTCATCCAAACCGGTTTAACGTTTTTGTGTAATTGAGCAACATATTACATTCATCCATACTTCCGAACTTTCATATTTATAATATATATTCTATTATTGAAAAAAGGATCTGTATTAAGGATCTGATCGGGGAAAATATAACGCTGTCTAGTTAAAAAGCTAGAAGTAATAGTCCGGCCGTATTATTACAGGGAAGATTTTATTGTGTTGTCGAAAAACATTTTACAGGCCTACGCGAGCTGAAGTGATGGTAAGCAATGCAGTCACAGAGTGAATTAATTTAAAAGAACGTCAAGATTTAAGGACAATAAACCTTTTTATGTGTCGCGAAGTAGACAACATTTTTACCCCGTGTTGGCCTGGGCTTTTTTGAAGAGTAGATACGCCAACTGCCGTTCTGCCAGGTAGGTCGTATGAGGCAACAATTGGTTAGGGGCCGTCCATTAATCACGTGATGTTTTTTTTTGGCATTTTTAAACCCAGGGGGGGCTTAAAAATGCCAAATGCCCCCTTGGTGATATATGGTGATGTTTAAGACTACCCACTCCCACCCCCTTTAGTATTTTTAGTACCTACTAAGAATTATTTAGAAAAGAAAATATTTAGGAAATACGGGTATAAGTATCACCTAATTTTATTGTAGAAAATTAATGACTTTAATAATAACGTCTAGAAGTAGACAGAAAGGTTGCAGGTTGTTTTTGGCTGACATAATAATATATAATAACTGGATAAGTATTTTGCAAATAAATACACGTGATGTATTATTACACCCCAACCCCCCTTGTGATATTTCGTTATTTTTTATGGACCCCTTCCCTCCTCCCTTTCGAGCCTCACGTTGTTAGTCACGATGATAGTGACACGTATAGCCAATCAGTGGTAAAGTTCCGCAACGTCTCGTCAGGGTATGTGGTACCACCACTTTACCTATTCGGTTTGGAGGGTAAGGTAGCCGGTTGACTTATGCTTGTCGTATTGCCATCCCGCCACATGGATAAAACCGCACCATTAACATCTTTGGTATCTATAGGCGATCGTTTCTCTTTCCGTCTGGACGGCCATTGCGGGCTTGTTATCTAATTATATAAAAAAAACTTTTTTTTTACCAGTAAAGTGCGGGCGGGCCACTCGCAATGTAGGGTTGCAAAGTTGCTCATCACAATAATGCGAACTAAAAAAAAGTCCCCACTCGAACAATTTACCGTACATTATCCCGTGACCGTGTCAGACACGCGTGTCAGTACCGATTAATGTGGACGTATTTTGTTATGCGTACAATTGTCACGACCTGCAGTACGTTTTTTTTTTGTTTTCCCCGGGGAGTTACACCACTCCTCTTTTTTTATATCATAAGACAGCAGACAAGCAGATGGGTCTCCTGATGGAAAGAGTCAACCATCGCCTATAGACACCAAAGATGTTAATGGTGCGTGGCTATCTTGTGGCGAGGTCTAATGCCACATGCATAAGTTTACCGGCTACCTTACCCTCCAAACCGGAACACGACAGCGACAAGCACTGACGCTATTGCGGCAGGAATAGGTAAGGCGGTGGTACCAGACCCGGGCGAGACAATGCAGAACTCTACCACCTAGTAGCCACGATGGTAGTGACTCGATAGCCAATCGGTCGCCTTTTACGACCTGCCTGGTAGAACGGCAGTTGGCCTATTCTTCAAAGGAGGCGAGGACTAACACGGCGAAGTACACTCCCCTTCCTCGGGGGAGTGTATTGCACATGAAAATTAAATCTAATTTACATAGTTTCTTAATCTAGTTTACATAGGTAGTTTTAATTCTAGGCACAGAATTTTAAATTTTGAACCTGCGATTTGATACTTGCAGTGCGGTTCAATCCATTTCGAACACTGAAAGGAACTGCTGAACACAGAATAAACGAACAATGTACGGTGGTACAAACAATGTGAACGCTGGTCTGTGTACATATCACGCATTGAAGCCACGTGTTACGAGCCGATCCATCGAAAATTGGTTTATTTCAAATGATTTTCGCTATTGTCCGCGGACCAGGCGACGTCCACACTTGTATTTATGACACGCGTCGAAGTACGAACGATGACAGACGCAGACAATGGGTTGGAGTGTACGCTATAAACATCGTTGTATACGTTGTTTAGTTTTGTACTGCGACCTTAGATCAAATATAGTATAGATTGTGGGTGGGTTCAAATGTGCAGGTATAATAAATTTAATTAAAATAATAATTCTGTGTTTACATACCCGAATTGATAATGCACCTCCACTACATTTTTGTTCTCGTTACCGAATATCTAAAAAAATATCTCTTCAATATTTTGAGCAAAAAATAAAAAGCTACCTTAAGTACGTTTTAACAAAATTTCATGTTGTGTCGTATAAGGTATTTATTAAAGCTAAGGTTGATTTTGTAATACAGTTTTTTTAATATCAGTTGACCGCCCCGTTGGTCGAGTGATGAGCGGCCCTGACTACGCAATCAACGGGGCTCGGGTTCGATCCCCGACGGGGACAAGCATTTGTGTTATAAGATGTGAGAAATTCCGTAATGGTGCGTGCAGTATGTTTTTGATCATTGCCTAAATAATCGGAAGCACGTGTTTAGCGTAAGTTTACATTGTTTCTTTCAGTATATTTTTGTATTGAAATGGATCCATGTTTTCTTTCTGTGAAAAGTATCCCCATATTTTCAAATTTCCCTATCATGGTTTAAAATGTCACTTTTGTTTAATTAAAGTCGAATGCTTTATTAGGAAAACGTCGTACATATCGTTTCCCATTGAACATACACTGTTTATTTTTGTTTCGTCAGAAAAAAACAAATTTTTTCCTCTGAATAACTGTTAAATTTTCATACCGTCTTACAAATGCAAGCTGGCCTTTCCTATGGCACAGTTTCAACGTAGGCACCTTCTTTACTATTTTCCGTGCAAATATTTATCTACCATCCGTCTTCGAATAGTGCGCACCGAGATTGTTGAAGGGTTGTTTTTTCGAAAATATATTTTTTATTTAATTTCGTAATGTCAAAATTTCACAAGACTGTGAAATTTTGACATTACAGGGACTTTGGAAAAAACTCTATTTAAATTAAATTATATTGAATTATATAATTTAATTTAAATAGAGTTATGAATTCTGAACTGCTAATGAAATTTAGTTTTTGGGGGAATCCTGAAAATGAGAACTAAGACATTTTTATTTAATTGTATAATTAAATCAATAAATAAATAAGATTATAGTAAGTAATGTACTGCGTATTGCTGTTGATAGAGGAAACACTGGAAAAAACGCAAGCACTTTTACTTAATTGTTATAATTTAGATTAAATAGAGCTATGGACTGCAAATTGCTGTTGAAATCACAATTTTGGAGGAAATCCTGAACAAAAACTAACTTACTTTAATTATAATGTAAAGTTAAGAATAAATTATGGATTGCGAACTGCTGCTGAAATTTTGATTTAGGAGGAACGCTGAAAAAAGGTCACTTTTATTCAGTTATATAATTTACATAAAATGGAGTTACGTTGGTTGCTCAAATTGTCCGGAACCTTAAGTATAATTAATAATTCACGTATCATACTTTCAGTTCACACGATAAAACGAAAGCTACTCATTATCCACCTTTTACCTCTTTCCATCAGGTTTGCCGGAAGACATTATAGAGCTATCAGCAATAAAATGGTAGATAGTTTTTCTTTTAATGCACTACATCGTTTAAATATTCATTCTTGAATGATGAATGTGTACGATTCCTTTGTGCGCCTTAGTATTATATTTATGCCTGCACGCTAATGTTATTCAACTTTATTTCGGCCCTTTTTCGTAATTGAGTAGTTCAGTCATTCAGACTTTCAAATATACAAACTGCTATAGTTGTCGTATTTTATTGGAAAAATAGAAGCCAATAAAATTATGTGTATGTAGCATTACATATTTTCTACAGGAATAGCAACGGATCATCTACATCATTGGTGGATAAAGTCGATGTTATTTATTTCCACCAGAAAAACCATCTGCTTGTTTGCCAACTTGTATGATATTTAAAAGATAATAAACAGTAAATGATTTTGGATTTTTTTTCCAAAATCATGTTTATTCTATACTGTAAATCGTCGGCACTTAGGGAACTGTATTTTAATTGTCAACCGCTCCATTAGTCGAGTGGTGAGCCCTTGACAAGTCAGTTCATGGCGCTCGGGCTCGATTCCCGCTACGGACATAATAAGCATTCGTACGATGAACAGATGTTTGCATTTCTGGGTTTGGGTGTTTATTAAATTTATTTGGGTTCTTATATGTATATATATTTATATGTATTAATATATAGTTTGTGTAATATTTATTTTATCATGTATTTCTAATGCATATTATTTAAAAATATTATAAACTTAAACTGTGCCAAACATTCTCTACTTTTCGCGTAATTGTCGTGAAAAGTAGTGCAAAGTTTTTACTTCACGTACACGCCATACCGGTTTCCGATTTATGTAATTATTTGTCAATAATTGATATGGGCGACAATTTCCGTCGATGCATTTTGACAATTCACAATACCTACAATATTTCTTTAGTGCGCATTTGACCCAATGACGTGTATAACGTTACCACCTATTACCACTATTATATACGTACACGTCATTGATTTGACCGTAAGTTTAATCGTAGACTATATTAAAATCTATTTAAAATTAAAGTTCCCCATAAATCATTTATCATAAACAAAATGTTATGAACTAAAAGAGCATATCACGGCTGTAAAAAACAGGCAGGTTAATAAGTTGGCTATAGCTGAACATATTTTGGATTCCAGCACTGATCACTGGATTGAATTCCACCGACCTCAGGTTCTCTCTACTGAGCGACACTATGTTCCCCGTATGGTACGAGAAGCTATTGAGATTAGAAAATATAAAAATTTCAATAGGGAAGACGGATTTAAGTTGTCTCTTGCTTGGAATCCAGTGATCAGCAGAATAAAGCCTTTGCACCTGCAAACAAATAAAGTCCAAGATACGGTTAGTGTTGTGTGTAGGCTAAATTCGAAAAAACAAGGCCAGAATGGGGTAGATGAAAATCGATTCCGACGTGAACGACGGAGGAAACTCGCTGCTCCAGTCTGCTCGTGACCACGGTCAATGTAACTTGGCCGAAACGTCGAGTTTTACAAGTAAGTTCTATATATGTAGGCGTTTTTTGACCCGTTTATATATTTTTAAAAACAAAATGTTGTACATATACCTATTATATGAGAATATTATGATCACGGAATTACGTACTCTGTGATTATGATACATGGAACTATTATAATTCGTTCTAGTCATGATGCGTGTCATTTGCATAGTGGTGTGTGTAAACACTTTTTTATGCATATTATATAAAAAATAATAGCTTTTTCCACTGCTTCTCATTAAAAAAAAGAATTGGCCGCCCCGTCAGTCGAGTGGTTAGCGAACATAATCACGAATCATTGGGGCTCAGGTTCGATTCCCGTCAGGGACAAACATTTGTGTGATGAGCATAGATGTTTGTATTTCTGGGTTTGGGTGTTTATTATGTATGTATGTTACATTAATTTTCTAGGTATCGTTGACTAACACCCATAATTCAAACAAATATTTCGATTACTTTGGGGTTAGATCAATTCGTGTGTTTCTCCACCGTTATTAATTAATTTCATTTTCGCTTCACGTGTTAATAATGTGTAAGATGTCAACATATACCAAAATTTGAAAAAAAAAATATGTGCAATATACGCAAAGGTGATTTTATCATAAAAAAGCATTGATATAAAAAACCCAAACCTTTTTTCCATATCTATAACTACTTAAATAAAATTAACGACAGTTGTCGCGAAAGCGAATAATTATCTGTTGAATTTATTTGTCATCTTGAATGACAACTGTCTGAAAGCGAATATATGTCAATGTCATTTGACATCTCAGATGACAAGTAAGTAATTTAAAATAGCAGCGGCAGAGCAGTGCCATTCCGGGACCAGACAGCACCGAGGTAACGGCGCAATTTGGTAAGTGACTTTAATTTGTACCAGTGTTGATATCAGATCTAACCATATCAATAAAATACCACACGAATCAGTCGGTCACATGAAACAGTTATCAGAATCAGTTAACCAGACTAGGTGACCATATCAGGTGATCAGATCAGTAAATCAGCAGCAGATCAGTCAGAACAGTTCAGAATACCAGACCAGGGTATTACAGTATGAATCAGTATCAGTTGAGCGAGGCTCGGGGTGGCTATAGGGGAGGTTGGAGGCCACTGTGGGGACAGTTCCCACGATCAGATCAGTTTGTGGTATTATCAGATCAGTATGTGGTATCAGAGACCAGGCTCAGTTCATAATCAGACAATATGGTTAGATTGATATCATTTATCAGTCATTTATTGTGCATGTAAAACATTATACATATAAATCAAGTATCCAGGCAATCTATCAATCATTCGCCATACTGTAGGGTTTAGCATACGTGGCGACAACAGTTTTGAGTGTCAGTTTTATTTGGGACTGTGCATCTTGGGTTTTTTATATCAATGTATAAAAGCGACAATCGAGATAGCTTTCGAAGCAACGGATTATGACGCATGCCGAAGAAACTGGCTACCTGTCGCGGAGTCCGTACGGATTCAGTCATACGAAGCAGTTCGGAGACGTTGGGAGCTGATAGGTCGTCAGTGTAACAAAAATATGAACAATGATTCATGTTTACAGGTTCCAATTTCCTTTACTGCATTGTAAAATGTCGTCCGAGCCGGTCTGATGCGAGCCGATCAGTCTGAATCATACCTAAGAGAGTTCATTGCGAGTCAACCTAAGGTATCAATCTAATCGAAATTATCCAGAGAGGACACAAGGGTTGCACATTAAACAAAAATCAGTAACTCACTAAGTATTTTGATCAAACATTATATGAAAACATTACTTTTCAAAACCCACTGGTAGATATTTTATTAAAGCCCTTAAAACAAAATCTAGCTCTTAAAAAGCTTTTAAAACAAAAGAAATCTATTGTCGTCTCTGTAGTCGAGTGGTCGGCTGTCGGTTGCCTGACCTCGATTCCCAGGTCTGGCAAATCAAAAATGTGTTTTTTCAGTTTTCTGGTAAAAACAACGTTTCCCAGGATTGGATAACAGTCCGGTTGGCGATTGGCTTGTCACCTATCACATTATGGGAATAAGTATCTTAGGATTATCGTGGGTGCACTGGTTGTACCTCCGCCTATATCTCCGGGGATACAGGCGTAGAGATATTTTTTACTTTCAAAAGAAGTTCATATAATAAACAGGTCAACAGACTCTGGGCTGCTATCGAGGATATCCGGAAAACATAAATATGTATCCAATCCAGAAACTAAATCGGGTAAGATAAAAAAAAAAAACTATTCTCTATTTCTCTTTCAGCTGAAATAACAATAATTATTCAAATGTGTAAAGATAACATCATTACATAGTATAAAACAAAGTCGCTTTCTCTGTCTGTCCCTATGTTCCTATGTCCCTATGTATTCTTAAATCTTTAAAACTACGCAACGGATTTTGATGTATTTTTTTTAATAGATAGATTGATTCTTGAGGAATGTTTTAGTGTATAAACCTTTCCGATATTCCCACGGGAACAACAGCTGCGCGGGTGAAACCGCGGGCAGGTCGCTAGTATTTTTATAACAGTGAATTTTCCGATTAATATATTGAAATTTCGGTATTGCAAATTATCCAGCCAATTTGTACACGGCATGCAACGTTGACCGTTATATTCTCATATCACGTGAGGCCGCACAGTAATAAATCGGTAATGAAAGTAATGAAACAGCAAATTGTCATACCTTTGTGGAACAAAGGAGAATTTCTCATTATTATGGGGTCGGCTAGTAATTAAAGCAATCCAAGCGTAGCAATTTCTGTATGCAGCGCAT
Organism: Apodemia mormo; assembly: GCA_036924255.1. Taxonomy (NCBI): domain Eukaryota; kingdom Metazoa; phylum Arthropoda; class Insecta; order Lepidoptera; family Riodinidae; genus Apodemia; species Apodemia mormo. Next base: position 41,895,401 of record JAUPFN010000002.1, read on the forward strand.
TATTATTGCTAGCCGTTACCCGTGGCTTCATCTGGGTGATAAATTTGTTAAATTACGTATAAGAAACTTGATTACGTATAGCGAACTGTAGGTGATTTAATTTGTAGCATTTCAAAGATGTTGGTGGTATTCCATGGGTTATAAGTTGATTCATCCCATTAGTCAAGTGTTATATTTCATTACAAGAAAGTAACTCATTGTGCCCCGATTTTTGAGAATTGAGTTTTCATCGAGTCATTCAGTTTTCAAATAACAGTTCAGTTTTAGCTAGACCGACCAAACGTGGCTATGGCCACATTTTGAAAAATTTTAAAATAACTTAATTTTTTTTAGAAAAATCAATTTTTATAATAACTTTTAAATTAGTGTACCCCGATTTGGAATTTTAAAATAACATTTTGTTTTCGAAAATTCAATTTTTATAATAACTTTTAAATTAATGTACTGATTGATTACACAATCCAATCAGGTCTATGTCTCAAAAACTGTGTTCAATGTCACAAATTGCATGTAAATCGGTTTCGAGAATTATCGTTGACGAAAGATTTTGAAAAAAAGGGTTTTTTACTTGAGATTTTTCAACGAACAATGAACATTTACAATATTTTAGAACTTAAAAAACTGCGTCTACTGCCCAGTCAAAATCAAAATCAAAATCGAATCAAGATTCCAAAAGTTATAGAGTTTTTCAAATATCAAAAGTTTGTTTTAATATTTGAAAAACTCTTTTTCATATTTTTAGGCTAATGTACCGATTGATTTAAAAATCTAATAAGATTTTGTCCTTAAAAATGCGTCAAATACCGCAAATTGAATTAAAATCGGTCAATTTATTTGGAATTTATCAACCTAACCTAAAACTTAATTAAAAACTTTTTTGACACTGTTTCGATTTTTAACCTATCGATTAGGAATGTAGCTAAAACGACATTTTAGATCTCAGAAATTGCGTTGAATGCAATTCGAAAGATTTAAATTGATCATCGTTTCTAAAATATACAGCTTTTCAAAAAAAATATATTCTCATTTTCAACAAACAGAATATGTTTAAACTGAAAAAACTATGCTTATAGTCTTTATTCCTTTGAGCTTAAAATAACTTAACTTTAGCGGAAAGTTTCAGGGATGGCTTGCATGGTCAACCAGTTTACATTTTTTTCAAAATTTTGCGTCCACAATATCTACTGAACGATTCAACCTATTTTGTTCCAATTAGCGGTAATCGACACTTTAGTTTTTCAAGGAAAAAAGCTGATAGATTGTGAAATCAATCGGTAGGGATATTATTCTGGTAGTTATTTAAAAAGAAACGGTTTCGTTAACTTTTGTTTCTAGTTTTTATTATTTTTGCATGTAATTAAACGAAGCGTTTTTAATCTGAATTTCAGCTGTAACGATGAACTCATTTAACTAGTAAAATATTTAGCAATTGACAGTAACGATCACAAAGCAAAGAAGAATTTTGTGATGATGAAGTATCTACATGTGGATCAGTCAATTAGATCCTTAGGCAAGGTTGCTATTTCAGATGCTGTCATTTTTATTTTTTTCTAATATTTTTCTTTGTTAAGTTTTGAAGTTTTCTAAACGGGTACGGGGATAAGTGCTAAAACATATACGTAGTTAGTTCAATTATCAATTTTCAATGCTTTATTGGGTTTGTAAAAGGAAAATACTGACTTAGTATAAAATATGTCGTTATGATCAAAACTACAGCTAGACAGATTTCATCAAATACCTGCACTACCTACTACCTACACTCTACCGTCTTCGGAGTGATCTCTAAGGGCACTGTGAGATCACTCCGAAGACGGTAGAGTGTAGATAATTCTGTCGTTATAATGTTAGTAGATACTTGTTTCCAATTAAAAGGAATTAGCGCATGAGGTTTTACTAATTTTAGTTTTTAAAAATGTAAAAAACACAAATATGGACATGTTTTTGAATTAAATATTGTGGAAAGAATAACATCTTTGGCGATTGTGATTACAATAGATAATTTATTTGCTGTCATTCGCAATATGAAAAAAAGAAAACTTTAAAATAATTTTGAAATGTCGCGTTGTTGTCCAGGCAAAGAACAAAGAGCGCTTGGGTGACAATCGAAAGTAATGGAAAAAGGCAACTCTAAGAGCAGATTATGCGGGCATTACCGATAAGTCACTTGTAGAGCTCACGCAACTTAAGTGTAAGCTTTAGCTTGTATCATATAAAAGACTCTTAATGTCGAGGGTATTTAAACCGTGTTCTACAGAAATATGCCTATTGTATGCTTTAAGGTGGATATTATATGAATATTATTTAAATCTGTAGGCCTACTCTTGAAAACAATATAAATCTTAAACCAATATTGATAAAAACAATAAGTTTCGAATATCTTCAAAAAACGGTACTCTCGAAACCAATATTGATTCAGTATAGTAACGACAATTATTGGTAATACATGTCATCGTTACACGTCAAGCTAGTGTTACAAGTGAAAATTTTAAGTACCGTTTTAAACAAAATAAAGAATAAAAGTAATAATGAGTAGTTCCAAAAAAATTCAAAATCCGTGTGGCGCTGTCGCCGAATCCAATAATTGAATATAGTTGTCCAAGGTACGAAATACTTCAAAATTCATTAAATATTCATTTAAAATTGAAAACGGTTTTCAAGAGTAGCCCTACAGATCAGCGTTGATAATTTCCTGTCCACCACGACGACCACCAAAAAATAAATAAACGTAGCTTAAGTACATATACAATGCTCTTTGGCGTCGGTACTCGTCTGAATGAGATGACGCTCAGCAACCAACATGATTATAATTGTTGCATAACAATATGCATAATAGCGACTGTAACTTGAATAATCGATTGATAGCGACTGTTGATCAAATAGACATATTTACTTTTATTGACAATATTGAGTACATTTTCCTTGAGACAAAAAATATAATACGTGGGTATTAATATTAAATTAATTCAAATTATATTTTTTGTAACGTAATTGTGTTGTAACAAAATTAAAAGTTTGGTATTGGTGCAGTATTTGTTTAACTTCTTTTATCAATAATTTAGTAAGAATCGGTTATCGAGTTTATTCTCGGTCCAGTATGATCTTGTACGTGCAAGCGCATCTATATATATATATAAAAATTAATCCCTATTTTCCTTGGTCACGACATCACGCCTGAACGGCTGGACCAATTTCGGCGATTTTTTTTGTTGTGTTTGTAATTGTAAGGAGAAGGTTCTTATAAAAGAAAATTTTAAGAAAATTGCGCGGAAAAATAGAAAATTTAAGAATACTTAACCACAATATAAATAAAATTGGAGTGTCTGTTTGTAATATTAAAATAACCGGCTTAAACTAAATGCATATGGATATACACGGTACATATACCAAAATAACACTTTTTACGATTTTTGTCTGTTTTTCTGTCTGTTTGTTCTGGCTAATCTCTGGAATGGGTGGACCGATTTTGACGGGACTTTCACTGGTATATAGCTGATATAATATGGAGTAACTTAGGCTACTTTTTTTTAAAAAAAACCCACGCTGACGAAGTCACGGGTGTAGCTAGTATAAATTAAAATTCTAAACATGATGCTTGTTCAAAGTTACTTCGTTGATTTCGTAGCCATCTGTCTCAGAGATCAAGATATATTTTAAGAACTGTAGGTAAACTTTTCGTGTTTGGAAGTTTATTACAAAACAACTTGGATCTTTGTCACACAACAAACATACGAGAACAACTGAATATAACTGCGTAAATTTACTATACAAGCAGTATAAGGTCAAAGTTAACACATAGGCTATACACATAGACTATAGACATAGACTATAGGTACATAAACTATAGGCATACTATGTATCCCGCAAAGTATATTGTTGGATAAGATTCATAAATACAAAAATATATAATGCAGTAAGGTAAAATACGTGAGTTACTTCTTATATTTTGTGTCTACTAAAGAAAAGACGGCAATTTAGTACTGAAACTGGCTTTATTATTATTCAAAGTACTCTACATGATGATCAATATATTTCTGTATGAGCTGAAAATAATCTTCGTGACATTTTTTTTATTCTGATTAAGTTTCCATCTAAACATAGGTTTTAATGAATCCACGCTTCTTTTAAGCCCACGTTATATCGATATATGTATGTTGACCACGCATTTTATTCTTAATTAGCGGGCATAAAAAGTAATTTCACACCAAGTCAAGCCTACATGGAAGATGATTCGGGATTCCTCGTAAGATTAAGCTTAAAGATGGCTAAATCTCACGTCTCCCCATCTCTTAGTCATGTTGAACTTGCAATGCCAGAACGCGCAGAGCCTCAATTTTTTCTGGAATAACAACTGATTTTCGATGACCTTAACTACTTTTGTCGTCAAGTAACTGTGCTTACGATATAACTCGTTATAGCAGCATTGCAATTTGGTGAGGAATAGAGCTTTATCACTTTGAATTGAAATCGGTTGATTTGTTCAACAGTTAGCATTGACGAACATTTTTGAAAATTGTTTTCGAAATAATTTTGAGATTTTTTTACCAACCGATTTTGTACTCATGAGCTCAAAAGCTATGGTAAATTCTATTTGAAACATCTAAAACGATCATCGCGTTTAAAACTTTTTCAATAGTTTTTCAATAGAAAATTAATTTGGTTTAAAAACCCTTAAGATTTTTGACTGCTTTGAGCTTAGTAAGATCAAGCAGGCACTTTCCGGGATACTAACGTTTTCTTTTAGAAAAATTAGTTGGATGAGATAAATACCAGTTTCTACATGTCTTAATACGTTAAGACATGTAGAAACTGGTACTTATATACAGTATGTAAGGGACGGTCTACCGAAAAATTAAGAAAAACTGCCATTTTTGCCACTTATCATGATGGCAGTTTTTCATTTCATGGGAAATGCAATATTTGCATTGTAAAAAATCGGCTAAAATATCAAAAAATTCTCACAAAATTTCCAAAGGGTTGTAAGCTCACACGTGGTAAAAATGTGAAACTTTGATTTGAAGTATGTAAGAATGAATAAGAGAGAGAGAGAGAGAGAGAGAGAGAGAGAGAGAGAGAGAGAGAGAGAGAGAGAGAGAGAGAGACTGTATTGATTCCTTACTTTTATGTTTATGTTTCTACTTTCTGTATTTTGAATTTGTCTTACGAGAGTTATTGGGCCACTTATATTTTTTATGTATTCCCTTTGTACTTTGGTTATGTTTTACTTTCTATTTCATGCTGTATTAATGTTTTCATTTATAAACATTTTCCATTATTTTGATTTTCATAATTTTGACATGACAATGTATGTCAAAATTATTTTCTTAAATTTGAAATTATGCCTTCTAAATGAGTTCCTAATTAATGTACCCCTAATATAAAAACATAATTCGAATATCTTTAAGTTTCGACATTGTTCCATCCTTGGGCCTATAAATACCCAAGCCAGCCCATCAGTGGCGTAGCGTGGACTAATATATACGTGGACAAAGTCGCATCGGCGAGGCACCTTTACGTTCGTTCCCAAACGCTACTCAAAAACACGCGCCAAGTTTGAAATAAGCGAAAAGCTATCTTGTCTTTATAACGCGTTAACTTAGGATCTAGGAGTTGTTTTGTTTGTATTTCAGATACAGAAGAGTGAGGCCAATATTTTTCATGCTTTTATATAACTTAAAAATAAACAAAGATTTTAAATCAGCTAGTGCGAGGCCCCTTTACTTCCTAGGCCTTCGCCTAGCTACGCCATTGCCAGCCATCATCGAGTCAGCCATCGCTGGGAGCTTATAACTAAAAGTATCAGGAAGAAGTTTTGAAGTTGCAGTCTCCGGAGCCTTCTCTGCTGATCCAGAGCCGGGACAGTTCGGGCCAAAGCCATCAAGACGTCTTCTACGCGCGTGCCTGAGCGCGCGCCCCTCGACGTGCGTGCCAGCTGAGCGCGTGCCTGAGCGTGCGCCCTTCTACGCGCATGCCTGCTGAGGGCGCGCCCTGTCGACGTGCGTGGCTACTGAGCGCTCGCCCTTCTACGTGCTTCCTGTACTATAGTACAGGAAGCACGTAGAAGGGAGAACGTCATGTACTACGTGCTTGTACTCCGTGCCAGTACTACGTGTCAAGTTCCTCGTGTTTATCCACGTGCATCTACACCAGCGCGACTCTGACTTCTACACTTGACCCGGGGGGTCCAATAAATATTCAGTGCCGGACTATTGTCGGATTATTGTCTTGTGACAATATATAATATTTAGTACTGTATTTAATTTAACCTTCCCCTTGTGCCACCAGATGTCTCGAGCTTCAGGAATCTGGTGACAGCTTATCTTGTGACTTGGATCCTCTCCCTCTACTCTCCATAGGGTTTGATGGTCTAACGTTACAAGATGGAGAGAGAGAGGGAGAGAGAGAGATAAAGAGAGAGAGAGAGAAATAAATTGAAGGAATCGAGGAAAAAGGTTTTTCGTATTTTGAAATTTAAAACAAGATTCAGTTTTAAATTTCAAAATACATTTCAGATTCAGCAATTTTGGTTGTAATGTTTGTAACTGGCTGGTTTTGGAACGATTGAATCATGGAATTATATATTTATTTTGGGAATAAGTAGATGATATTTTAAAAATGAAGTACTGTGTAATGTATTCTCTCTCTCTCTCTTTCTCTCTTTCTCTTTCTCTCTCTCTCTCTCTCGTTAGTTTAATCATATACACTTGTGTATGTTTCCTTTATTGTAACGCATTTACGTTTAATCGTCTTTCAAATCACAAAGATTCTAAAGAAGTTTCACTTCAGTAGCCCAACAGATTTCTTTGTATTCAATAGTCAATACTACCAATGGCGTATAAATTTAATATTTCATCGGATACTATACGGAAACATATGCATGTGTGGAACCTTAAGTGTAGTGAACCAGCAAATAAAATGTGACTGTGGGTGGGTCGATTTTCCTAAACGTTAAGAGTTTGACTGAGTAAATAAAGTTAACGTTTTCATAGATGGCAAACATTCAGTTCGGATAAGGACGGATAGGAACTGTTTCGCAGTAATAGGAAGGCTTGATACAATATCTATAATTTTCTACCAAATATTGCCCAATAGAATTGATACGGTTGGATAGTCCGGTCAATTGGTTAGTCTGTATTTTTATATATATGTCTGTATGGGCGAAGTCTTTGTACTCCTTTTTACGAAAAATGAGCGAACTGATAAGTAAGAAACTGGGCACAATTAAAGTTAAAATAAATAGGTGGTGTAAAACGCTAATTTTTATAAAAAAATTAAAGCGTCTGTTTGTAATATTAAAATAACCGCTTTTTACTAAAATGGATGTACTATACATATATAAAAATAACATTTTTTACAATTTTTGTCTGTCTGTCTGCCCGTTCCAGCTAATCTCTAAAACAGCTGGACCGATTTTGACGGGACTTTCACTGGCTGACTTATATACTGTATTAAAGTATATGATACTATTGAAATCCAATTCCATTTTCATTTACCATACAAATGAACTGACTCATTCAGAAATATCATGGTTTCTTTTGATAGATAGGTGGATAGATGTGGGAAACAGTCTGTTTACACGTGGCATAAGATCGAGAGATCAAAGGTTCAAGGGTGCACAAACAATTCATCAGTTAAATGTGGTGTAAAGATACATTCATCTTACATCATCTATGTGATTTTCTTTTCTAATGTTTTATACATAGAAATCAACATGTATATTTACGCTAAATCCTTTAGAGTTTAGAACTAGGCAAAGAGAATTGAGTGGGAAATACTAAGATCCATACAAACTAAAGGTGAGGTTTTGTGGTGGATTTTGTGTGGCTGATAGAGATATCGATTACATGGTACCAGCTACAACAAAGATTTCACGTATGTAGTACTTACTTACCTATAATACTTATTTATAATTACTTATTTATACTCATTTATAATACGTATTAATAAAGTAAAGAAATGAAGGTAAAAAATAAAGCATATAAATTATTAAATAGTGTGCTGGTGTTATCTCAGAATATACTTACTTGAAATCAGCCTATCGGCTTATTAGACACAACATATTTGTAAACGGTTAGGAGTATCTAGAAATTATAGAATAGGCCAACTGCCGTTCTGCCAGGCAGGTCGTAAACGGTGATATTCACCAGCTAACGTTTGTCCACCTCCCCTGTAAAGACTTGCAGAACAAATTTTTGTGTGCACCGCGCTATATGCGCAACGTAGAGTTGTACAAAAATTTCGAATGCCGAGTTGAGCTAGGCATTACAAAGATATTTCAAAGAGATATTTCGACGGTACAACTTTTTTACCGATCCCGAAGAACCAACAACTCTGGTTAACGGAATCGCGTTCACAGTGTCGCGTCTGTAGGTATGACACACCTACAGATGCGACACTGTGTGTGAAGAACCCCTGTTTTACCCATCAGCGACCCGAGACCAAGGTCTAAGATTGGCTGAAGGATAAAACAATGCCACGAACCCTCCTATCGCAAATCAAGAACCCACTCTAAGCCGAAGTTTGGTCTCACAGGATACTCTCTTAGGGCGGAGGGCGTATAGTCCCTGAACTTTTAATTCTGGCTGAGCACTCTAATCACCCACGCGCCTGGTGGATTCAGTCATTCCGAAAAAAAAAACACCTAATAATGAATTCTGTAGCTTATTTCTTGGGAAAATTTACTTAGTACGATGATTTCACAATTGTTTTCTGAATTAAAAAATACACTTAAACCTCATCGTTGATTAAGGAATTGTAGAGTTAAAGGTAGTGTAGGAAAATGCGTCTGTGTTTGAGATGATATGCACTAAACGAGGTTAACTTTATCCTAACCGGCAAGCTACTTGACCTATAAACCTCACTAAGCCTCGCTTTATACAAATCCTTTGCTTTGCCGCTTTAACAGTAAAAAAAATCTTGTGCATTCTCACACAAAATAATACGAGATTTTAATAAACATACATTCATATCGTTACACCAGATCCGTAGGCAAAGTGAACTGAGTGCAATACATTGTGGTCCAAGCTAAGTCGTCTTGCTTCATTTATATTCGTAATCTATACATATAATAAAATCGTAGGAAAGGAAAGATATATGTACATTGAATATTTTTTTAAAACAATACTTGGGGCGTGATCTACAATCGATATCGAAGCCAAAAATATAGTTTTTGAATTTTTGTCTGTTTGTCTGTATGTATGTCCGGGGTAAACTCAAAAAGTACTACATGGAATTACTTCAAATTTTGCATGAATATTACTAACAGGTCGGGTCAACATATAGGCTACATATTATCACGCTATCACCTACGGGGGAAGAGCAGTGCGGAGTAAACGAAGTCCGCGCGGACGAAGTCGCTGGCAACAGCTAGTTCTATATAAACACGTCAATTATAGACCGTGGTCCTAGGAACTTTATTTTTTCCCGTTGTCTGAGTTTGTAATGTTTGTTGAGTTTTTGATTAATTACAAGTTGATTTTTTGTAAACAGCGACGGTTTGACGAGACTCCTATCATTTTTCTTCTTAACATCTTGAATTGGGTAACTAATAAAGGTAGGGCTTCAAACATTTGAAGTTTTTTTTTTGTAAGGAAAATATTGATTAATAGCAATTAGTTTTTTACCTTAATCGTTTGATTATTTTATAAAAAATATGAAGAAAACTTTTGCTCTACACGTTCTATGGTTTTTCTGATGATTCCTCTGTACTAAGAATGTCGGAATTATGAGATTTTAAAATTCCCATTTTACCCCCTTGACTAATGTGTATATTCATGCCAAATTACAACTTTCTAAGAACGGACGGATCTGGCGAAATTATAAGGGTTCCTAGTTTACTTTGAAACCCCAAAATTGTTCCTGGGACCATGGTCTACTATGGAGACTCTTGACTTGACTTTGATATCAAAATAAATAGTTTCCGCTAAAAAACGTCGCATAATTTATACTACAAGTAATAAATCTCATTAACCCTTTTATTTGTTAGCACCACCTTTTGATATGTTTCATTATTTTTGTAACTTTATTGTTTTACGCTAAGCGACCGTTCACGACCGCCTTGTAAAAGCTTCATGACCCCCAAAGTTGGTTGCGATCCACAATTCGGAAAACATACAAGTCTGTCTACTTGATTGATCTAACGTACCCTTAAAGACGCAATCCCAACCTTCCTCACCCTTCGCTATTACAAATGCAATACGCAATTACGGTAACTTTACTATTCATGCTGTTCTTGACATAGTTAAGATCTTCCATAGAACAAAGCTAAGACGAACATAGAGTTAGGCATTATATTATTATATTATTATTAGGGCATATGATGATTATTTTTTTTATATCATAAGATAGCAAACAAGCAGGTGGGTCTCCTGATGGAAAGAGTCAACCATCGCCTATAGACACCAAAGATGTTAATGGCGCGTTGCTATCTTGTGGCGAGGTCTAATGCCACATGCATATAAAAATTATTATTATTATTATTATTATTATTATAATAAGTTTATCGGCTACCTTACCCTCCAAACCGGAACACGATAGTGACTAGCACTGACGCTATTGCGGCAGGAATAGGTAAGGCGGTGGTACCAGACCCGGTCGAGCCGATGCAGAACTATACCACCTAGGTTTACTGAATAATCATTATACACCTTAATAGTTTGGATTGCTTGTCTTTCAACTTTAATTAGTACAGATAGTTTATCACTAAAATACCCGTTTTAGGTTATCCAATATAAGAAATTGATTTTGAAATACTTCGATAGTATAGATGTATTGAAAGAAATACGTTTATATATAAAAAAAATGCTTTCCGAACTAGGCGGATAGAATTAAATGCAAAAAATGACTAGCCACAGTTTTCTACGATCGTTGATATCTGAATGGCAAATTTGTCAATATGATTTAATTTTAAATGTGCCGGTTTCGGAGATTACGAATCACATGCCAGTAACATTATAGGGTTGCACCCTAGCCTCTACGTGTATCGATAGAATAGCATAAATGCGCTGTAAAAAAGGAACGATTAATGGAAATTGGTTATTATGACCCAAATTTCTTTTTCCTTATCTCAAATCTAAATAGGATATTTTTAGGAATATTACGATAACGGTGTGATTGGCTAAAGCGCTTAATCTTACCCACTTTACTATGAGCGTAAGTAAAATGAACTAAGGTTATGTATTCAATGAAAAAGAAAATTAGCAACTTCACAGCGTAATGGAATGGACCTTAAAGTGAAAGTAAAATCCTTAACTTCGGATTCAGTGGCGACCAAAAATATCAAATTCGTTTCGGTAAACTGACTGAATCTTTAAAGACGCAGCAATGTTTTTCGAAACGTACTAGTCGAAGTTGAGTTTGCTTATGAACCCAAATGCAAGCATTAATATAAGGGTAGCTTAATAGCACATTATGCCGGGAGAAGATCAATTGCAGGTCGAGCATTAGTGTGAAGACCGAGCCGTAGGCGAGAGCTTCAATGATACGAGATGGGTAATTGTCATTTTCACCGAGGCATATAAATATCAATATAAATAATACTTAATACTTTTCTCAAAAAACAGCAAGGAAATAAAAAAAATACTTATGTAATAAATTTAATTTGTGGCTATGCAGCCACGTGTACGCAACTTGTAACAAGATAAAAGAGTAGTAAATTAAAATTACAACCCACTAGCACGCCTTTTCATACAATTGAATTTGAAACAAGAAACGTGCCGGCAAATCTTTCATTTTTCTATGTACGTAAATATGAAACTTCTCATACTCTTTATTTAAACGTAATGAGAATATTTTCGCGCATGTTTAAAAAAATATTTTACATTTAAAATATATTTAGATACTAGTTGATCCATGCAGCTTCACCCGCAAATAGATTAAGTTGTCGTCGATATACTTTTTCATAGTTTGATCCCCTGTTTTAGCTCCTAATGGGTTGATTTAAAAAAAATAATCACTGTTTGGCTCCGGTTCTTCAACTATCTCCATGTTAAAAAGGGTTAGCCCTAGAAGACGAACAAATAGAAACACAGAATGATAGACAGACACACAGACTTTCACATTAATATTAGTATGGACGAATTTAAAATTTATGACATGGATGGAAATATGGATAAATCTTAATATTATACTGATTAAATATAAACACGACATATATAACACTAGCTGTTCGACTTATATAACACTAGCGACTTCGTCCGCGCGGACTTCGTTTACTCCGCACAGCTCCTCCACCGTAGGTGATAGCGTGATAATATGTAGCCTATATGTTGACCCGACCTGTTAGTAATATTCATACAAAATTTGAAGTAAATGCATGCAGTATTTTTTGAGTTTACCCCAGACATACATACAGGCAAACAAATAAACAGACAAACAGACAAAAATTCTAAAAACTATATTTTGGCTTCGATTAAGTATTCGATCAAGTATTCTTTTAAAAAATATTCAATGTACAGTTTTGACTTTCCTACGATTTTATTATATGTATAGATGCTACTAAACTATAACTATAAAAAGCACTACTATTTGCGAGATGGTGCTATATGAACTTGTCATTGTGAGAGCAAATAGCAAAAACAATACGTTTTTGTGTTATATTTAAAATTCAATTATGAAATTCAACTATATAAGTAATCTATTTTAATATTATAAACATTGATATAAAAAACCCTAGATGCACAGTCCCGAACAAAACTGACACTCAAAAGTGTCCCTAATTTCTTTTAAGTAGTTATAGATATGGCAAAAACGTATGTCTTTGCATATCCAACCTTAGGTGCAAGACTTATAGTTGTTTTTACAAAGCAATGTACGAAAATAAATAAAATTGACAGTGACGCGGCCGACGCGATTCTATTTGAAATGAGTGCACAATTTAAAATTGTGCACTCATTTTTGGAGGACGTTTTTGACACACTGATTGCGTATCTTGGGTTTTTTATATCAATGATTATAAATGCGAAAGTTTGGATGTTTGGACGGATGTTTATTACTCAATCACGCAAAAACTATTGAACGGATTTAGATGAACCTGGAACAGCTCATAGGGTACTTTTTATCCCAGAAAAATTAGGTGATCCCGCGGAATTCGGCAAAAACTGTTATATTGCAGCGGGCTGCACGCTGCAGCTAGTTAAAATTAAATCTAAATATTATAATGTTTTATCAAAAATGTTAGACTTATTTTCGAGACATGTGTCATAAAATATGTAACTTTTGCGTAGTATAAAAATTGTACAAAATATTGATAAGTAATATTTCTCTCAAATTTGGAATTTGAGAGAAACAATATAACAAAGGTTCAAGAAGAAATTGAAAGTAAGGAAGTTTGAAAATACAGCCTACATTTTACAAAAGGATTGTTCAACAAATTACTCGAGAAGAACAATGGCTCTTTCAGACGATATCTGGCCTGGAATTTTTTCGTCTTCAAATTTTATAATACTATTTCTATACTTTCAATAATTTTATTCGAAAGCTTTTCAATATAAAAATTTTCGAAATATTTCTTAATGTTAAACTTCAATTATACCTCAACTTTCCCCCCGTGTTGGCTCCTTTGAAGAATAGGCCAACTGCTGTTCTGCCAGGTAGGTCGTAAAAGGCGACTGATTGGCTATACGAGTCACTACCATCGTGGCTACTAGGTGGTAGAGTTCTGCATTGTCTCGCCCAGATCAGGTACCACTATCTTTCTTATTCCTGCCGCATTAGCGTCAGTACTTGTCACTGTCGTATCCCGGCTTGAAGCGTAAGGTAGCCGGTAAACTTATGCAGGTGGCATTAGACCTTGACACAAGATAGCAACGCACCATTAACACTTTTGATGTCTATAGGCAGTGGCTGACTCTTTCCATCAGGAGATCCATCTGCTTGTTTGCTATCATAAAATATTTAAAAAAACTTACGGTACCCTGAATTATGAAAACCCAGAATTAGGCGATTTTCAAACCTCGTGAGTTTGTCTTTTCTTTGAGCGTCACGCAATCCCTCGATTATCGATTATAGACTTACTGTGCCCTTAATATTACACATACCTTACGCTTCAAGCCGGGAGGCTTGAAGCGTAAGGTAGCCGGTAAACTTATGCAGGTGGCATTAGACCTCGACACTAGATAGCAACGCACCATTAACACTTTTGGTGTCTATAGGCGGTGGCCTGAATTATGAAAACCCAGAATTAGGCGATTTTCAAATCTCGTGAGTGTCTTTTCTTTGAGCGTCACACAATCTCTCGATTATTGATTATAGACTTACTGTGTCCGTAATATTACACATGATCGGACTTGTCGCGCGAAATCACCGCATAGCTGCAATTTATTTTTAAATAACTAATACTGGAGCTGATATTTCATGAGGTCTCAGAAATGCATAAACAAGAGCAAGATGTCGAAGATTTGTTCCACCAGCAGTTACAAATTTTAAAAATATAGACTCCTACGAGAACGTATTTCTTCTACATAACAAGGAGTAAAAAGTTATTAACTTTCTATAAAGAGAATTTTTGGGAAAAAAACGAATTTTCTAGTCATCAAACTGCTTTGTTAGATTTTATGAAGCTTTCTCTATCAAAATAACTTCGGTTCTTTATTTAACATTTTAGATTACATATCTAAAATTTTAATAAGATTTTTTGTCTAAATTGTTAATTTCTTTACTTTATGGCCCCAATTAAAAATAATTTAAATGTATTTTTATGCGAAATTATCTTTCTTAATTATGAGAATACGACTTATGCCGTTATCGTTCAGTTTACCACCTATAGTGTAAGTTCGGGGTATTACTGTAAATGATCCCTTGTCGTATTATTTTTAAATTATTAGTAGAAATAGCAACTGTTTACTAAACTACCATTATGACTACGAGTATGATGAGTACCCAGAGATCTGCGATCTGTTGCTCATAGATGTCCATCAAATAGCTTTCTCGCTCATATATTATGCTAATGGAATAAACATCGCTGTACAATAAAAAGACACAAACGTTACCAAAATACAATTCTCAATTTGATAATTAACAGGAAACCTTAAAAACCAGATAAATAATCTTCCCTGATAATCGCTGCAAATGGGATGAGGAAGAAATAATACCGTTATAAGATGGCATGATAGACCCGTTCAATTTATTTTACGCTATTAAGAAAGTGGGTAAGGTTGAGCGCTTCAGCCAATTACTACATTATCGTTATTTTCCTGAAAAACGTCCTATTTAGATTCAAGATAAAAAAATAAATTTAGATGATAATAACCAATTTCCATAACTCACGCCTTTATTATACGCAAATTAACGCTATTCCAAGATTACACTTAGAGGTCAAGAAGCGACTGTATAATTTTATAGGAATGTGTTTTTAAGCCTCTGAGACTGACTTATTTTGTAAAAAGAATTAAGAACTTAACTGAAATAAATAGCGAACAAGTCATTATTCTTCTAATGGTAAGAGACAACGAACACTGTGATGCTTTGTTTGCAGCTGGGAAAGTCTCATGCTTGAGTCTGCTGGATACCTTACCCGCTAAGCCAAAAAACGATAGTGATAATAAGCCTTGATATTTTACAGTAACAAAAAAAAGGTAAGGTGAAGGTAATTAACTTGCTTAAGTCTTAGCAGAACCCTCTACCATTAGTCAGAAGTAACTAGTCACAACCGTGGCTATAGTGGCACATTAAACGTATGCCAAACTTTTACTTTTTGACGTGAATACATCTTTATATTTGATTTCATATTAAGGGTCAGTTCAAGAAAACTAATGATAACAAAATTGGGGGATACAATTTGGTGTTATAGCTACATAACTATCATTAACATCTGATATGTAATTATACCGTTGAATAGCTAAAGAATCAAAAAATTTGTGAAGCCAAGTACGGCCTACGATGCAATGCGGAGGATGGAGGAGGAAGTGCTGCCATTTTAGGTAATTTCGCTGCTTTACAGAATTGGTATAGATATAGTATAAATTTTTACTAGTAGCTGTTATGACATATAATTAAGTTTTGTGCGACAGCTCTTTTAAAGATTTATCGATTCTGTATGAAAAAGTTATAATTTTAACTGCTTATAGTAGATAAATATGGCGATTTAGTGAAAAAAATAGGAATAAAATTATATCGGTCAAAAACTTTTCAAACGCCAAATCGAGATAGAAGGCACGTATAACATCTAAACGGAATTTTAAATAGCAATCTAATGATACCCATGAACTCCCATATGAAAGAGTGAAGAAGTCCCGAGAACGTATAAAGATGAAGGCCCTCGAACCGATCAATGACGGCACCTGTACGACGAATATAAATTGATAAAGTGCGTGTTGGGCCACGCTTAACGTAGGTTTCCGAAGTTGCCCATTACAATAAGGCGAACTAAAGTGAGGGCTTTTGTAAAAATATTTTGTACACTAGCGTTGGGCTAAGAACATAATAATGCAGGGCAAAACGGGCATCCTGAGTGAAAACTGTGCTTTTAAGTAATCTCCCTAACGCTTCATTTACTTTGTTCCCTGCACACACTCTCTTTTCGACACCGGCGGTGTACCTTCTATCCTTGCTAAAATCACATCAAAGATATACTAACTCATCTACCCGTTCCAGCATTATGTCATCGACCACAACTTTTACATCCGTTCTGGTTGCTTCTCTTTCAAATACTAGAAATTTTCATCGCATTCAGTTGTAAGCCCATGCGCTTACAATCATTATTCATAATTGTGACCAGTGTTTAAAGCCCAGATGAAGTTAAGTCTAAAAGTACAGCGTCATCTGCATAAATTAGGCAGTTTATCACTAGATGACTCATACGCATTCCCAGAATCAATGACATCTCTGAAGATACTTATCCAGATATAGGATAAACAGCCGAACTGACAACATAACTCTGCCAGACGCCAATACTGACATCGAACCAGGTCAATATGTTGCCGTCTACTCAACGCTTAGCCATACCATAATTTATACACCAGGAACTAATGGTGACAATAGAAAAATACTTACTCCGGAGCCTGCATGATAGTGGGCACATCAGACCATTTTCTCATTCACTACATCTATCAATTCGTACATCTCACGACCAAACTTTTGTACTATTATTTGTGTTAATGAAATTTACATTTATAATTTTTGGTCAGTACTTTCGTGTTTCTAATTATATTTGTTTTTGCACTTACCCCGTGCTTGGGAAAACTTGAAAAACTTTAAAAACAACAAATAAAAATTTTGACACGTAGGGTTCGAACCTACGACGTTCCCTCAAGCCGGGACGCTCTACCAACTGAGCTAGTGTATAATATTTAGTTACACGTATGTATATTTGTAGTAAAGAAGAATTTCGCCACTTCGAACCTGTCGACACTAGCTCAGTTGGTAGAGCGTCCCAGCTTAAGGGAACGTCGTAGGTTCAAACCCTACGTGTAGATAATTTTTCTTTATTGTTTTTAAAGTTTTTTTAGTTTTCCCAATCACGGGGTGAGTTAAAAACATACTTACAAACAAATATAATTAGAAACACGAATGTACTTGTCAAAAATTTTAAATATGAATTTCATCTGTAACGATGAACTCATTTAACTACTTATACGTATGTATATCTAGCGATCAGTACAATCGACGTAACCGATTACATAGCAAAGAAGGATTTTGCCACTTCGAACCTGTCGACACTAGCTCAGTTGGTAAAGCGTCCCGGCTTGAGGGAACGTCGTAGGTTCGAGCCCTACGTGTCGAAATTTTTCTTTGTTGTTTTTAAAGTTTTGTATTATGGTTTCATACTACGAACATTCAACCTATTTATTATAACATCCACACCACAAGTTCACAGCCTATACATCTTTCTGAAAGTACATTTTATAAGTTGGTCGACTATTACTCAAACACTTGTAAATCCTTCTAAGTCGTAAAAGTTTTCCTTTTAATTTCATTATATTTACTACTGTCGTGATTTTTTTCCATCCGTAAAAATAACAGTTTAGGTGGCAGAGGGGGAGAAAGCGTGGGCCTAGCAACAATTATCACTTTAAAGCTTAATAATTCAGAAGCAAGTCCCTTAATCGAGAAATTGTTCTCACAAACTGACAACATTTAAAAAAATCTATTTAACGATATCCCACACTATGGTATACGAGAAAAAAAATTACCATCCCCACTTTACATATAGAGGTGCTAATGTTATAAAAATATTTTTCAAAATTTTATGTTACTACTTTGTTACCGTGACTAATATTATTATTATTTTTTTTTTATATCATAAGATAGCAAACAAGCAGATGGGTCTCCTGATGGAAAGAGTCAACCATCGCCTATAGACACCAAAGATGTTAATGGTGCGTTGCTATCTTGTGGCGAGGTCTAATGCCACATGCATAAGTTTACCGGCTACCTTACCCTCCAAACCGGAACACGACAGCGACAAGCACTGACGCTATTGCGGCAGGAATAGGTAAGGCGGTGGTACCAGACCCGGGCGAGACAATGCAGAACTCTACCACCTAGTAGTCACGATGGTAGTGACTCGATAGCCAATCGGTCGCCTTTTACGACCTGCCTGGCAGAACGGCAGTTGGCCTATTCTACAAAGGAGGCCGGGACCAACACGGCGGTATTCATACCAAATTACATATTTTTAGGATGCTAAGGATAGACTGCGGATGGAAGGACGGACAGAGGGACGGACGGAAGGACGGAAGGACGGATGGACGTAGCGAAAATATGAGGGTTCCTATTTTACATCGGAACTCTAAAAAATTATACCGAAATATATGAGCCGTTACGTATGACGTATTTATGTAAAACATACACAGCTGTGACCATGACACAGCCACAACCCGTTTTTTATATTAAATACCTAAAACAACGAAATAATAATAAAACTTAAAATTTTGAAATTTAATTGTCTAATTTTTATGATTCAGGCAGTAAGGAAGAAGCTCTAATATTAAATGGTTATTAGACACTTTTACTATTCCACTTGTACATAAATTTCAGTTTTACACAAGTTTTTAATATATTACTCGACCGGTTTCATTTTTTAAAGCGTCTTCAGGATGTAATATACTTATCTGTCAGTTAATATACGTAACTGTCAGTTAAGTATATTACATCCTGAAGACGCTTTAAAAAGTGAAACCGGTCGAGTAATATATTAGAAAATTGTGTAAAAGTGAAATTTATGTACAAGTGGAATAAATAGTAAAAGTGTCTAATAACAATGGAATTTCACCAAGTGCCGACGATGGAAAGTATAGAATATACTCTAATATTAGGCTATTCTTTTAAAAACCATAAATGTTAATATATTAAAATTGTAAAAGTTGCAAGGCTATAATTCGATGGACGTCTATAGAGGACGTGGTTTAATTGTGGAGTTGTCACAGAGTTGGAGTGATTGTGTCAAGTGTATAATAAAAGAAGAGAATAAAATGCGTATTCTCCACTCTTATTATTAATAAGAGTGGAGAATACGCATTTTATGACGACAGATCAGTGTTACGCATAATAACTGATCCCGATTTTCGTTATTAAGCTCATTATAACCCAATCAGAGAACGAATATTTTTATTAATATTTTCGAATGATCCCATCTATATTAATATTATAAATGCAAAAGTTTCGATGTTTGGATGGATAGATGTTTGGATGGATGGATGTTTGTTACTCAATCACGCAAAAACTACTGAATGGACTCGAATGAAAGGTGTAGAGGTAGATGATGACCTGAAGTAACATATATAGCCTTCTTTTTATCCCGGAAAAATTAGAGAATCCCGAGGGATTCGCCAAAAACTTTTATAATGCAGCTGCACGCTGCACGCTGCAGCTAGTATACGAGTACTATAAAAGGGTTATCAATAGTCACTTTTTTGTTTTTATTATAAATCAAAACATGATGATAATTAGACTGCCTAGAAAAAAATTGAGTATACTTTAATTGGTCAATTTGGCGGCAATTTGAAGTGACATGGACATATTTACATTTTTGATTTCCAATTACTCGGATAAATAAGAGTTCCATGTCGAATTTCATTTCAGACATTTCATTATTCATCCGAGATTTCAGACATTAGTTCGTTTTTACCATTCGAATTATAAATTTTGGGACTTGTGGAATTGCAATGGTTGTAAAAGAAGAAACCATTTTTTAATACAAGCCCTCAAGGATATCTTGGTAATAGAATAATATATTTCAGAAAATAAAATATTCATTGAATCGACACTGCCCAAAAACAGAGTTAGGATCGGGTAAATTTATTCACCCTTATTATGAATGGGTTATATCTAAATCTCCATAATATGTGAGCATTTCCGTGCCAATATTCAATGTCCAAATTCATCAATCACAGTCCCCACCAAGCTCACGCAAAGCCCTTACAATTAATTATTAATCCTGAAGCATTGTACTGACAGATATCCTATTTTCCGCCT
Source organism: Apodemia mormo (assembly GCA_036924255.1). Lineage (NCBI taxonomy): Eukaryota > Metazoa > Arthropoda > Insecta > Lepidoptera > Riodinidae > Apodemia > Apodemia mormo. The sequence continues at coordinate 41,915,810 of JAUPFN010000002.1, forward strand.
ACACTAATTAGTCCGGTGGAATTTGAGTAGGAGCTGCATTTCTATGTATAAAATAAAATGTAAAATATGGTGGTACTATAAAATATAAATAAATAAATGAATATCATCACATCGGTTGTTTTGCGAAAGAGCTAGAGTGAACTGATAAAATTCAATTAAACTTAATTTTTTAAGCATCATTTTCTTGTGCTAGTATCCTATCAGAAACGGACCATACTATCTACTGAGTTGATTCAGCGGAAGAAACTCGATGAGCTTGCTTTTTATATTATTTTTTTAAAACAAGATATTTCGTAGTATTAATTTGCATTTAATAGAGGAACAATACCTATGAGATGTAAATGAGTGAAATGAAGAGCAATTAATATCAAGTTTTATTGTTGTCTAAATATTTAGATATTTTTATAGCACCATGTGACCTATACACGCACCTCATCCACCATTTTCTGATTCATTCATTTAAAGATTCATTTAAATTGGCTCTGTAGTTTTTGAGATGTGGGAATTGATGACCGATATTGAAGTTGGTTTAATTTTCTTTTAATAATTGTTATGACACAGTTCTGTTAGAATGCATTTTTTTAAATTTGCTTACTAGTAAATATTGAATGGCACCGACAAGTTTACTTATAGAAAAAAGCGTACAGACTTTCCTATGAAGGAGTTTATAGGGGTAAGAGTTCACGTCGAGATTACCAATGTAGGGGTAATGATACCTTTGGCGTATAGGCGATGGTTGTCTGTTTCCATTAGGAGAATCATCTGCGTGTTTGCTATCGTATGATACTAAAAACAATTGTTGAAATGAAATGAAATAATGAAATTAAATAATTCCCATAGGCTATAATGAGATTAAAATTATTAGTATTACCATTAATATGAAGTTAACAAAAAAAAACGTTTTATTATAATCTGTTTCTTAATCGAAAATGAATGCAATGCGTTTCTAATTTTTTTTTATTTAATTCTTTTCGTTCGTTTATTTTATGACGTCCATTCTGAATTAATATAACGTTTGAATGAAAGAAATCCTATTTATTTGCGCTAGTTTAAAACAGTCAAAGTTTGTTAATAAGGCCCCTAATAATCAGTTTTTTATATCATCAGATAACTAACAAGCAGGTGGCTTAAATAGCAAACGAGAGAAGCCATCACCTATAGACCACATATTAACAGTTCGTTGCTATCCGTGTTACGGGATGGCAATGCAACTTGCATAATACTGGCTACCCTAACCTCCAAACCAGCACACAAAACATAATAAAACCTTTTTAAGTTTGACAATTGATTTTAGCCGTAAATTCATGGGTAAATAATATCATGTATAACACCTAAGTGTAGTGTATGTATTGTTTATTTTTATTAATTCAATGTATTTGTATTCATATTTATTAAAAATATTAGGTTTTTGCAGTTCTCTGCAATGTAAATTTTAATTGTGCCAAATTTCATATTCCACTGTTCGTGCAATTGTCTTAAAAAGGGGTCCAAAGTTTGCCTTCAATATATTAATATATAATAATATATTACTCAATGGTCCATATTTTCATACATATAGTTTATTTATTAAATTTACAAATGAAATCACTAAAACGACTTCTCTACTAAACCTTTAAACTCTTCAAAATAAAAATTGGGTTGCCTCTGTGGTCTAGTGGTCCAGTGTTGGCGTTGACCATACGAGGTCCCAGGTACATTAAAAAAGTTTTTTTTTTAGTTTTCTGAGAAACACAAAGTTGCCCGGGATTGGAAAGTGCCCGGTTGACGATAAGATTTGTGGGACCAAGTATCTTCGGCTAATCGTGGGTGTACTTGTTGTACCTCTGCCTACCTCTTCGGGGATATGGGCGTGAAGATACTCTTCACAATAAATGGGTATGACATGACGTTTCAGATGACCCAATGTCCACTTTACAATTTATTTATTAAAACCGACATGTATAGAAGCTCAAATGTGCATTGTACTCGTATAACCACAACAGAGTGCTAAGTGTGAGTTTTTCTTTTCGCATTCGATCGTGAGCGCGTTTCGAGTTTACTAGGAATTTGTATGTGATTTGTACAGCGCCACCTAGTGGTAAACTAGTTTCTCACGTTTACCACTAGGTGGCGCTGTACAAATCACATACAAATTCCTAGTAAACTCCAAACGCGCTCACGATCGAATGCGAAAAGAAAAACTCACACTTAGCATGCCGATGCATTATACATCGTTAATGTAACGCCCTCAAAACCGCCGCTACACGCCACGTAACTATTAACGGGAAATGTTTCATTATTAAAGTGTGTTAAAGCTTAATATGTAAAATGTTTGGAAAATATTTAAAAAAATATGTGAAATTTGCTAGTTCTGGTCAAACTACTCGTCGTTGTTAGTAAAAAATGTAACGAAGAAGTATTAGCCATATAATTCGTTAATTTAGCAAATAAAATGTAAGACCGGACGTATTGGCCGTTGCCTACTTATGTTTCAGCATTTAAATAGGAAAACTATTTCGTAGCAAAGCAGTATTAGGCATATAGCTATGTTATTTTTTTATTTTATGTTAATTTAGTAAATAAATTGTAAAGTTGGACGGATGAATGCCATGAACCGTCGAATCTATTTACGGTGATACAGAATTCAAAGAGGAGTTCAAAGATTTCGTAGCAAGGAAGTATCAGCCGCATAGTTTGATTATTTAGTAAAAAACTTGTGTTAGTGGCGGAAAATTCAAAAAAAACTGGTCAACTACTAGTTGGACTTTCACACGTACCATCGAATGATATTTGAATAGAGTCCCCTTCGGGATCTAACTTTAGTAGCGAACCAATTGCAAGTTTTAATCATGATGGCGATTCCTTTTTGTGGAAAATTCAAAGTTTGCATTTTATGATTTTTTTCTTATTTTCACGCCATGTAATGTAAGGCGTAATATACGCCTTACATGTACGCTCTGACACGTAGCGCCCGCAGAACTCTTGGACCAGTCGTTAATTTTGCGCGGAATGTGGCGCAAGTACTTTGCGCCAAATTACTTATTTTGTGTATTTCCTTAAAGAACACGGGTGAGACTTCATGCGTTGTTTTTTAGTTATTACCTTAAAGTTTAATATGTTCCGTAAGGTTATATTATATCAACTCCCTAACTTGTCCGAATTTAGTAAATATTTTTAATTTGGAGAATAGTAGCTAAATAAAGTTGGAATTTAGGAAAGGTTAACGTAATTGTTCAGTTCTCTTCTTAATAGTCTGTGTTTAGATACGAGTACTTATCTTGCCATTGGAGGTCTTTAATACAACTGCAAGTCTCAGAAATCTAAGTTAGATTGACAAAATTCTGAGCTAAGATTTTGCTAATACACTTTTAGACACTTAAAATAACAAAAAAGAAATTATCTTTATACAATTCTTTAGTATAAAAAAAGATGGAGAATTTTAATTTAATACTTATAATGAAAAAGATGTTATATAAAGTTATTGCTGTTATAATGTAAATGTAATTAAAGTTTTATACAATGGTAATACTTAAATATGATGATAGAAGTCAATCAAATTAAAGCCTTAATATTTTTTGAATTATTGTTCCTATAATATAATATATAATATATTTTATTTAATTATTTAAAAAACGTAAAAAATATTCTAGTTTATCTAATATTTCTCACTTCTAAAGACACAAAAGGAATGAACAAAACCAAAACCGCCCGTGTCCTTTACTATTTACTAGAAAAAGCAAATTACGCTCTTTCAAAAAGAGCTTACACATTTTTAAAAGGGCGGCAACGCAACTGCAAGGCCTCTGGTATTGCAGATGTCCATGGGCGGCGGTGATCACTCAACATCAGGTGCACATCCTGCTCGTTTGCCCCCTCTTCTATAAAAAAAATATATACAAAATTAAGGTAAAAAAATTATTAAATATTTCCCACACAAATTTCCAACGGATTTCATCTCAGAATAATTGTCCAAAGCTATGGTTTCGATTTCCGATAGACCGTCCCTTACACGCCGTATTTTCATTAAAGAAAATACATGAAATTGCTATCCTCTGCATTTCCAAGTATAAGATTATAAAATGCTACATAAATAAACGATCTCAAGCGCTTTTACGCTTCTTCTTTTATACTTTAAAATTTAGTACGAGTTCGGAAATAACCACTTATGAGGAAAACGGTCGCATGAATCCCAACATTTTCAAATAAAACCCACTTTATGTGCTTTTGAATTGAGATTTCTTGTTGTTTTCATCATTTTGGAATTTGAAATTCCTTTCCTCAAACAATAGCTTTACATGCAATGCTTAACAAGCTTTTAAGAATAAGTGGATGGCAAAAAGTAATTGTTAGAATTACATCTTTTATATTTGTTTGTCGTAGACATTAGTTTCCGAAATAAAGTTTTTTTAATTATTAGTAAGTCCGTCACACACACAGACCACATGAATACTACGTGGCCACACACATGTTGCCATTATAAAAAAGGAGGGTGCGTTTTATTTTCTACTGTAATGCTAAGATCCAACATACCAATCAAATCGTGATTCCTTGTTTGTTGGGTCAAATTTGTAATGAATCATTGTAGGTTTAGCTTAGATGTTATAAAAATAAATCCCATCCATTCGAAAACTTTTTATGCCTTAGTTACATTGAAGTCGGATTTTCTCTGTTTATGCTTTAATTACTTACATAGAAGTCGAATTTTTAACGTCAACTATCTCTGAAAAGACTTGAAAGCCCTTAAAAAATCTTACCGAATTACTTTTATCCTCTTATATTATATTGATTGGGGCAATGTCTCATTATCACATCTTTGATAACATTAGATATCATGTTCCAATATAATCACCACAAATATTTCATAAGCAACAAATGTAAGATTCTATTGACCCTTTTCGTATGTAATTTCAATATAGGATTTTTTATGTCATAGATTTGCAAACAAACTGATGTTTCTTCTCATGGAAAGAGATAACCATCGCCAATAGACAACAGAGATATTAATGTTGCGTATGTAGCAAAGATGGAATGCCAAATGTGTAACATCAAGAATAGGTAAGGCAGTGTAAGGATAAAAAGGTGAAATTAATTAAACTTGCTATTATCCGCGAACTGTTTATCCTTACACTATTTTATTGATTCAGGCGTTACTTTGCGGAAATCCATTATAAAAAAGGTGAAATTAATTAAATGTGCTATTATTCGCGAACTGTTTTATGTATCCTCCTTGATGGTACCGAAAAGAAAGACGTCTGTTTAATAAATGGACAAGACTCACCGATGGTTCGGATAAAAGGAAGACCCCAGCGGCACGATTATCCACCCACATCCACCACATTTTTACAACCAAGTCTCACGCCAGCGCAATCACAAAAGCACACAATTTATGTACGCACTCAACGCACGTTTCACTTCGAAACCGAAGCATCTTCAGGAGAAATGAAAACTACCTCACTCTACGCGAGTGTAAGTATTACTTACACACACGTGTAAGGATAACCCTTAGCGAGAAGTTGCAGAACTCTAGTTAGTAATCACATCAATAGTGATATGTATTAGCATCTTCTCGCCTTAACGAGATGCCTAGCTTCGATAGTTGATCTATACTTTAAATCCGGATCAACATAGAGGAAAGATAGTCATTTTACAGATACTTCACAGATAAATGTGCTATCAGGTAAGTAAAAATAGTGGTTGTTTCTTTACCGCCAGCTTAACAAGTCTGTTAGTATATCACCAGTGTACTTCGAGTCGGTAATTATATATATAAAAATCAATCCCTATTTTCCTTGGTCACGACATCACGCATTTTTGTTGTGTTTGTAATTGTAAGGAGAAGGTTCTTATAAAAGAAAATATTAAGAAAATTGCGCAGAAAATTAGAAAATTTAAGAATACTTAACCACCATTTAAAGTTTAATGCCATTTTGCCTGCGTGGAAGGACAATCCCGTAGTTTTATATAAATTATTACGTGTCACGTCGTTTGTCCGCTATGGATTCCTAATATGAATGGCAAAACAACGTTTGCCGGGTCAGCTAGTAACTAAATAAATATTAACGCGACAAATCACATCTACTGATCTAACCCCAAAGTAAGCAAATTATTTGCTTGTGTTATGGGTGTTAGTCAACGATACTAATACATAGAAATACATATACTAGACTATATTTAATAAACACTCAAACCCGGAAATACAAACATTTATGCTCATCACACAAAATGCTTGTCCTCGTCGGAGATCGACTTTGAGCCCCGTCGATTGCGTAGTCAGGGTCGCTAACCACTCGACCAACGGGGTAGTAACTAATTTAAATAACTTAACTTAAATAATAAAGTTTTTAGTATCTTTAAATGACTAATTTAAATATACTAAAAACTTTTTTATTGGTATTTCATGATTTACAATCAAACTTTCATAGATAGTTGTCGAGTATCAAGCAATATATAAGGTACTAAGGCGTCCATACTCACTTATTATTAATTTGAGATAAACTATTTAATTATTTGACCGCCCCGTTGGTCGAGTGGTTAGCGACCCTACGCAATCGACAGGGCTCGGGGATCGAACCGACAGGGACAAGCATTTGTGTGATGAGCATAGATGTTTGTATTTCTGGGTTTGGGTGTTTATTATGTATGTAACAGTATTTATATATGTATTTCTATGTATTAGTATCGTTGATTAACAACTATAACACAAGCAAATAATTTGCTTAATTTGGAGTTAGATCAATAAGTGTAATTAGTCCCGTTAATATTTATTGATTATTTATTTAAAAAGCTTCCTTTTCTGATCGTCTCGTGGGCGCATCGCAAGTAAAATCAGTGTCATAGCAAATATTGTTTCAGCGTATGCTAAGATGAGCATCACTTATAAAAATGTTGTTAGCTTTTATTTTTGGTCTCTTTTTTAGCAGTATTATTTTCAGCTTTTAATAACCCGTTTGTATACAACATGTTAATTAACATCTTTTGTATTAATTTATGTCGAAATGTGGTGCTAATAAATATTATCTCACTAGCTGACCCGGCAAAAGTTGTTCTGCCTTTTTAACTACTCTTATTTTTTTCTATATTTTCTCACCTTTTTAACCTTCCCTGGACTTCAACAATTAATTCAAAACCAAAATTAGCCAAATCGGTTCAGCCGTTCTCGAGTTTTAGCGAGACTAACGTACAGAAATTGATTTTTATATATATAGATTTTATCGTATGACCTCAACTGGACTTGAATAATAAGGTAAAGTAAATACATTTCAATTACACAAAAAAATTAAAACGAGAACGAACCTGTAAACCTGTTTTTCTTATTTGGATTTCTTATTTAAATTCTTAATAAGGAAGTAACATTTCCTCAAATTGTATTGCATTACATTTTATTTAATATTATATTTTCAAAATATGAAAAAATATATGCAGGAAAAATAAAATATATTTGGGACATTTACGTCTGTATAAACTATGATGCCATTTTTTATTAACCAGGATACAAGCCCAGATATCCCTGTCACACTGAATATTTCGCACGGAAAAAATAACAGACATATCTTATTTCCCGTATGTAAATTTTCATCTCTTCATTTCCTTCTTTATTTGCCGATTTTATGTTTTATTTTATGTGGAGCTACACATTCAGCGTATTTGTACATTGTTTTGACATATGTAATTTTATGATATAAATATAAAATTTTAAATTACGTTAATTTAATGGTTTTATTGACCAAATTCCTCCAATCGTACGCGAATTCATACGCATGAAGTCAAAATAAATTGTCTTTTTATAGTAAAATAGCAAGCAAGTAGATTAATCTCTTGATGGGAAGAGATAACCTCTTGATGGAGAGAGATAAATCGCCTACAGACACCAAAGATGTTAATGGTGCGTTGCTATCCTTGTGTCGGGTTCTTAATGCAACATTTGTAAGTTTACCCACTACCACACACCATTGTACTCTCCAAATCGGAGTACGACAGTGAATAGCACTGAGGCTAGTGTGGCAGGAATAGGTAAAGCGATGGTACCAGACCCCGGGGAGGTAACGCAGAATTCTTTAGGTACAAACTGCCAGGCAGAATGGTAGATGGCCTATTACTCAAAGAAAGCCCAGACCAACACTGGATAAAAGTTGTCAATTATTATTATTCAAGATAGGCTAAATAATAGCCAAAATTCTGACGATTTAAAGTAGAAAATATTTTCGTAATATTTTATAACTAAACGTGTAATGAAATGTGAATTACAATGTCAGAATAGGTGAAGTGACTAATTCCGCGGGATTATTAGTTAAAATTCTGTAATGTAATCCGGGAACGGATATGTTTTTTATTTTGTAAAAAAATTTACTTACACTTACATCGAAACAAAAGTTTTTATAAAAAATATTATAAAAATCTGCATCAAATAAAAACTGAGGGCATCTTTAATGTTACTATTAGTGCAAAACAAGTTTTGGTCGATTATTTCATCGGTCACACAGTGCAGGAGAATTGTACCACATCGAACCATCAATATTTATCTTAGCTGAAACAGCTTTGCCTGGCTATTAATATTATAAGATAGCAAACAAATAGATAGCATTCCTATTGGATAAAGAAAACCATCGTCTATTGACACAAAAGATGTTACTGGTGGGTTGTTATCTTTGGGGTGGGGTCTTAATTCCACATGCATAAGTTTACCGGCATCCTTACGCTCCAAACCGGAACACACCAGTGATAAGCACTGATGCTATTACGGCAACTAACCACGCCTGGGTAATACAATGCAGAAATCTTCCACCTAGTAGCCACGCTGGTAATGACTCGTATAGTCAATCTTTCGCCACTTACGAACTGCCATGATGGTCATACGAAATGTTTTACCAGTAGATTACAGATATTATATTTATAATTTGTAATCATGGTAAACCTTGAAAAATATACACTGTAAGAAAGAGTAGTGAAAAATATCAACATATCAAAATATTTTAGGCTTCTAAAACAAGTGACAGGCGTTGGTAAACTGAGTGCTAAGTGTGAGTTTTTCTTTTCGCATTCGATCGTGAGCGCGTTTGGAGTTTACTAGGAATTTGTATGTAATTTGTACAGCGCCACCTAGTGGTAAACGTGAGAAACCAGTTTACCACTAGGTGGCGCTGTACAAATCACATACAAATTCCTAGTAAATTCGAAACGCGCTCACGATCGAATGCGAAAAGAAAAACTCACACTTAGCACTCTGTATCTGATAAAGGATAAAGCAATAAAAGTGTGTTTACGTTGAATACAGCCATGATGTCATTGATAAATTCGACGACCCTCTTATGAATGGATTCATTGATAAATGTGCGCGAGGAACCGATTCCATAATATCCATTACTAGATTTTGCTTTTGTTTTGTGGACTGTTAACTATTTGTTGAAGTGAGTATTATTTTCTGCAGCCACGGCAATGAAGTTATTTATAATTGGTGTTCATGTTTTGACATACGATTGAATTTAACAAATTTGTTATTTGGGATGAAGGCTTAATCATTTGAGCACAAATAAGTTTATACACTTTTAAGCTTGTATGGAATTTATTTTACGAATTAATAAATAGATAATAATAGGATCTTACCGCACTGAGTTATTGAAGAATTGACCCGATATAATACAACAACTAATTGTGGCAAGTTTATATCTTAAATAAGATATAAGTTTAAATCTATACATATAATAAAATCGTAGGAAAGTCAAAACTGTACATTGAATATTTTTTTAAAAGAATACTTGGGGCGTGATCTACAATCGATATCAAAGCTAAAAATATAGTTTTTAGAATTTTTGTCTGTTTGTCTGTTTGTCTGTATGTATGTCCGGGGTAAACTCAAAAAGTACTGCATGGATTTACTTCAAATCGGGTCGGGTCAACATATAGGCTACATATTATCACGCTATCACCTACAGGGGAGGGGCAGTGCGGAGTAAACGAAGTCCGCGCGGACGAAGTCGCAGGCAGCAGCTAGTATAAAATAAGATAGCAAACTGGCAGATGGCTCTCCTGGTGGAAAGACACAACCATCGCCTGTAGACACCAAAGAAGTTAATAGTGCGTTTCTATCCTTGTGGCGAGGTCTTAATGCCACATGTATAAGTTCATTGGCTACATTACCCTCTAAATCGGAACACGACAGTGACAAGCACTGATGCTTTTGCGGTAGCCATGTAGTAGTAACTCGCATAGCCAATCGTTCACCTCTTATGAACTGCCTGGCAGAACGGCAGATGGTCTGTTCTTTAAAGGGAGCCCGGACCATTTCGGGGGATCCCGTAAACCTTACCACTAAGCCTTACCACTTAGCTCATCTAACAGTAAATTTGGTGTAACGTGGTAGACAAGGAGTGTCTACGCTCAGTTTAATCTTCCTAATCCACAAAGTAACCAGTGGAATGATATATAACATAATCAACTTTGTTCGAGTTGAATATTAAATAGCAGAGATAGTAAATGCCGAAGACATACACATTAAGATTACAATCCCTAAATGTAAGGAACAAAAAGATTTAATGGGGAAAGTATTTTTGAAAGCCGTTTTTACTGCGGAATGAAGCAAGTGTGACGGCTCAATCGCGGTCATTTGTCACTTGAATGGTCCATTACGAGCGCTGGGAGTCAGATGATCAACTATTTTAATGTTGATTTCGCAAGCTAAAGGTTTATTTTTTGCACGTATGTAGTTATAACAAACCTGCTAAGTTTCATTGTTAGAGTATGCTCTAATTTGTGAAATTGTTAATTTTTTGGAACGAAGTTCCTACGGCAGGCTTGGAGGGGATAGGGATTTTGCTGCGCGACCGAACTGAAAAAAATGTGATAGTAAAACCGTAAGAAAAATGCGTGGAATAAAAGCGTTAAATGAGACGTGCGCAGGCGCGACAGTCGCGTACACAAGCGAGTAGTGCCGTTTAGCCGAAGGAAGTTCGTTCCTACCTGGTGTCCCGCGACACCACATCATTTTTTTTTAATTATTCTAAATTGGAACTGAAACTAAGTGCTTGTCATTATTGTGTTCTAGTTTAGAGGTTAAGGTAGCGGGTAGGCTTGTGGCATTGCTATCTTGCCACACGAATAGTCACGCACAACTACCAACATTAGTGTCTATAGATAATGATTGTCTTTTTCCATCAAGAGAGCCATCTGCTTGTTTGTTATATAAATAACTAGATAGCAAACAAACAACTATTTTAATTTATACTATATATTTATTATTGTACTAGCTTTTGCCCACGGCTGCGCTCGCGTTAATTTCATTTTAGGTAAGTGGAGGGTCAGAAAGAGACAAAAGTAGCCTATGTCACTCTCCATCCCTCCCACTATCTCTACTTAGAAAATCACGTCAATTCATCGCTCCGTTTTGTCGTGAAGACGGACAAATGAATATACTTTCCCACTTATAATATTAGTATGGATTGTACATTTAAATAAACTTGCTCTCAGATAACTTTGTAACTCTATCAATAGGGCTCGGTTTTGATTCCCGACAGACAAGCGTTTGTGTGATGAGCATAAATGTTTGTATTTTTGGGTTTTGGTGTTTATTAAATATTTTTTTATTTCTTTATAAGCATTTCTATGTATTTGGATTGTTGACTAATAACCATATCCAAACACATAATTCGTTTATTTTAACGCGTAGGATGTTACATCTGTAAAAATAAATGATTTCTTTTAGGGTTAGGTCAATTTGTGTAATTTGTCCAGCGATATATATATGTATATTTATATCTTGGACTAAAGAACTATTTTTTCATTTATGAATTAATGAACGAATGAAACTCTTTATTGTGCACAAACTTAGAATTTAAAAATACATTTTTAGTATAATTAATTGCTATACCCGTAGTACTAGGGTATCCATAATATATATATATATATATATATATATATATATATATATACTATTATATTATCTTATGACTATATACCTATTTTACACCTATACATACAAATTATACAATCACACATATAGACAAATCCGAGATCACAACATAAAAACACATTGATGCACAACAAAATGCACAAAAATCAAAATAGGACAATATATATAATTTATTCTGTAAGACTTAAATTCAAATAATACGTTTTGACTAAATTTTTAAAAGTATTTAATGATTTCGCACGTCTAATGTTAGTAGGTAGCTTGTTCCATAGCGTAATAGCTTGAATCGTAAAGGAATGTTCATAAAAACATGAATTATGAACAGGCATACGCAAGGTAAGATTTTCACCTGAACGCAGTTTCATAACCTGACTGTCAAAGAATTCAAATTTTTCCTTTAAATATTCTGGAGTAATTGGATCAAACAGCACACAGTACAATAAGAAGAGAATATGAGCATCACGGCGAAGTTTAATAGGAAGCCACTTGAGGTGTAAACGAAACTTGGACACATGATCATATTTGCGTAAGCCAAATATGAATCTGATACATATATTCTGGAGACGCTCAAGTTTATTTAGCTGTTCTTTCGTAAGGTTAACAAAGCATACGTTTGCATAATCCAGAATTGGAAGTAGTAGAGATTCAGCAAGTGTAACTTTGGTAGGTATGGGTAGTAAATTCTTTAATCGCCTTAAGGAACTCCAGGATGCAAATAATTTTTTACTAATTTCTTTAATGTGACAGGTCCATGAAAAAGTGCTATCAAAATATATTCCTAAATTTTTTACAGAGTTTGTGTATGGAATACTAATTCCCTTTAGTTGCATAGAAGGTAATCTACACTAAAAAAATCTACAAAAAAATCATTTATTCAAATTATAACGAATATTAAACTCTCGACTTTTTGTGATTCTAGTTTTGCGTCGTTATAATTAGCTTTTTTAGCTCAGATTTTGATTTAACAGGTTTAATCCCCTGATCGAGTATTTATTAAAGTTTTATTGGTTTTATCTCATAAAAAGTCCCGATTCTGGTGGTGATGTTATAAACAAGTGGTTCTTCGGACGAGCTCGTAGAGCTATCAGATCCAGTTATCGCAAGAAACATGCGATTTATATCGTGGGCCAATCTTACAAAACGTTATTGAGTTAGCTTCTTTAAATTTTGCATCATTATTGGGAGTCGTCAAGTCGTCAAGGCCTTGGTGAAGGTTTATGCTGTATCTGTACACCATGCGTATAGTATGCGGTAATTAAGTCATTATCATTATTATATAATAAAACTAAGTTGATAAAATGTGTGTGCCGATAAAACTTAAAAAGGAGTCCCGGTACGATAAAGGGACTTATATAGTGTGATAGCCCTTTATCCCCCCTCGAACAAGAAAGTTCCCGTTTTAACCTAAAGGGCGTGTTTTTAAAGATATAAGGGCTTTTCCAACTGTTCAACTTGGAAATTAAGTGTAGTGGCGCCATCTGTTGTCGAGTAGTCGCCATTACTAAACAATGTGTTATAATGGCGTGAAATTTAAAATTCCAATTTCAATAATGTCTTAAATTACATTTGTTATATTTCAACTACTACGTAATCTCATATCAATTCCCGAGCGAAGCCGGGCATCATAGCTAGTATACTATAAAACTAAGTTATAAAATGTGCGTGCCGATAAAACTTAAAAAGGAGCCCCGGCATGATAAAGTGACTTATATAATGTGATAGCCCTTTATCCCCCTCAAACAAGAAAGTTCCCGTTTTAACCTAAACGCCGAGTTTTTAAAGATATAAGGGCTTCCAACCTTTCAACTCAGAAATTAAGTGTAGTGGCGCCATCTGCTGTCGAATATTTCAACTTCATTCAGAACAACGATTATTTGGGTTGCATTTCGAAAGGCGCTGTGAGCAATTGCAGCATGTGTAGTAATGGCGCGAAATTTAAAATTCCAATTTCAATAAAGTCTTAAATTACATTTGTTATATTTCAACTACCACGTATATCTATCCACTCCCGAGCGAAGCCGGTTATCATAGCTAGTAAATTTATAAAACTTGCATGTATAATATAAATTGCTTTCGTATGATATGATTAGTCTTATACATATTCTATATTTCTTATTTATTTATTTATTTAAACACTTTATTGCACATAATGGTACAAAGGCGTAACTTAATGCTATTAAGCATTTTCTCACAGTTTGCCTTCCGTAATGCTGAGAGAAAAAACTTGGGTAGTGCATAATAAATTAATTATGAGCTATTAACAAAACTTAATACTAGATACTAATTTATCATAACTAACCTATTATTAAGAATATTCTACAAGAGTCATATAAACATTTTAAGAACCTCAGTATAAATAATACAAACAATTAATACTATAAATAAATATAGGTTGACTACTTACATAGAGAAATATACATACATCAATACTCAAAGTAAATTATAGATACATTTTCATAATATTTAATTACATAAATATAATATAAAATACACACATATACAATAATTAAGAATTCTGACGTTTTAATAAGTGATCATATACCGCAGTTTTAAAAATTGATAGTGTTGATGATTCACGCATCTTAGAGGGAAGATCATTCCATAACCTTATCGCAGTAACAGTGAAGGAATTAAAATATGTTGCCGTATTGTGGTCCGGATACATCAGCGTACTTGAGTGAAATGACCGCTGAAGCCTACCCTGATTTGAAATGTATGCAAAACGTTCTTTTAGATATACTGGAAATGATGGATTCTTCAGAATGTTAAATAAACATGATAAAACGTGAATGTCACGCCGAAAACGAATATTCAACCACTTCAATTCCGACCGAAAATGAGTGACATGGTCATATTTACGCAGTCCGAAAATATATCGTATGCATAAATTAAGCAGCCGATCAAGTTTATTTAACAATTCATCGGTTATATCAGTGTAACAAATATCCGCGTAATCAAGGATAGGTAACAACAGTGCATTAACTAGTGTAATTTTAGTTTTTAAAGGTAGAAAGTTTTGTAGACGTTTTAGTACATGCATAGATGCAAAAAGTTTACGACTAAGTTCACTTACTTGAAGCGACCACGATAAGCTGTTGGTCATATAAATACCTAAGTTTTTTACGGACGTACGGTAGGAGAGACTTTTACCGTTGAGAGTCACAGGGGCGAGTGTCTCCAAATCAAATTGTGCCAGATATCTATCACGCCCAATTAACATTACCTGCGTCTTATCGGGATTCAACATAAGTCCATAGTTTTTTGCCCAAGTGCAAACTGCATCTAAATCAGCGTTCATATTTGCGATGCCTTTATCTAGGTCATTCGGCTTAAACGACAGATAAAGCTGCAAATCGTCTGCATACAAATGGTAGGAACAATGCTGTATATGAGAAGTGACTGCATTTATAAAAACCGAAAAAAGTAAGGGGGATAACACACCGCCTTGCGGAACACCGCTAACAACATCACACCAGTCCGACTGCATTTCATGAGTCCGCGTTTGTTGTTGACGCCCACTAAGATACGACGTGAACCAGGCCGTTGCCGATTGACATAAATTTAAGGAACGAAGAATAGCAATTAAAATATCATGGTCCACACAATTGAACGCATTGCTGAAATCAAGAAGAGTAAGAAGCGTGATCTGTCTTTCATCCATGGCCCACCGTATATCATCAGTGATTTTTATGAGAGCCGTTGTCGTACTATGACATGGGCGAAAGCCTGACTGAAAATTATTTAGCAGGCCATGTGTTGAAAGAAAATCAGAAAATTGAATGTAAACAATGCGTTCTAAAATTTTTGAGAGGTAAGGTAAAATAGATATAGGTCTAAAATGGGAAGGATCTGTGGGATTATTTTTCTTGGGTATTGGGGTTATAAAAGCCTTACTCCATGAGATCGGAAATTCACCAGAGGATAATGACAAGTTAATGATATCAGTGATGTGGGGTAAAATCACGTCAAGTATTGGTAGAATCATGATTCTGCCTAATCCGTCGTAACCAACAGATTTGGTGGATGTGTTGAGTATAATCTTGCTAACAAGGCTTTCAGGAACTGGTTCAAATGTGAAAGGCGTACTATGTTTAACACCAGACAGCTTTATATCATGGAGCGTATTTTGTTTAAGGTATGGATCAATTTTGTGAGATGGAATAGAAAACTGTGTATTTAGAATATTAATATTTAAATGGCAAGGCAATTCAGTCTGCAACTTCCCAATACCCAGAGAACGAAGAAATTTCCACATATTTGTGGGAGAGGAATATTCAATATTCGAAAGAATGTGGCGGCGTTTAGCATTTCTTACCATTTGATTACAGCGATTTCTTGCTAATTTGAAGGCATCCCAAAGCTCTGGAGAGCGATGCTTATTGAATTTACGCTTCAAACGGTCCCGACGAGCCATCAAATTGCGAATATGGTCATTCATCCAAGGTGCAGGGGGATGTTTCATTCGAACAGGTCGCAGAGGAGCATGTTTGTCGTATAGCTCCATTATGAGATTAGTAAAACACGCAACTTTATCGTCTACACTATTCCGTAAATCAAGTTGGGACCAATCTATTTTTGCGGCATCTGAAAGTAGTTTTGATTTATCTATTTTATTAAAGTTACGCTGCATAAATATTTTACATTTACTTTTTTGAGTTCTTAATTTATAAGATGAAAATATCAGGTCATGGTGTGAAAAACCAGGTGCTGCAAGCTGTCCACTGTGGCAAATACGATCACTTTTAGATGTAATTATGACATCTAATAAAGAGTGGCAGTCATTAGTGTGATAAGTCGCATTGAGTGGCAGTATCTGTAAGTTACACGATGTTGTTAACTGCATAAGAGTACGAGCTCGCTTATTGTCTTTTAAAAGGCAAGTATTAAAGTCACCCATCACAACACAATGGTCATATTGGGGTGTATATAATTCTAAAAGCTTTTCGAAGTGTTCGAAGTAGTCAGTCAGTGGAGGAGCATACACAACTCCAAGTAAAAATAGTGATTGTCCCACAATTATTTCCAAAAGAATGTATTCGTAGGATCCACTATACAATGCAGGTGATTGAGCTATAACTTTATATTGTAGATCACTACGTAGGTAAATGGCTACACCACCACCACCCTTGCCGATTCTGTCATTACGGATTAGTGTGAAATTAGGCATAGAATAAAGAGATGAAGGCAAGGATGGTTTTAAAAAGGTTTCAGATACAAGGACGGCACTTATGAAGGGGCTATTAAAAGTCGCTAGAAGTTCCGAATAATGAGCCGGGATGCTTTGCGCATTTATATGACAAATATTAAAATCCCTCCGATACTGGAAAAACATGTTATGTAATGCGTCACCCAGTGATGTATCATCAAAAGAATCATACGATGAGAGTGATGTTGATTCTAAAGAGTAGTACGGTTCAGAATCACTCATATTGCAAACAGGTACTAATAACTGATAATTATACTGTATTATAAAATATATGTATATATAAATGTATAACTTGTATAAATATGGTATTTCAATATAGAAAATAAAAATTAAAATAATAATAATAATAAAAAATAATAATAATAATAATTTACATGACTAAAGCTACTGCACAAATTAACTAGTAATTTACTGACAACACAAAAAAAACTTAAGTAATTAACAAAAACAGCAGGTTGCATAACTACAAGATTATTTTAAATATAAAAAAAAAGAAATGGAAAAAAAAAATGTTAGTATTAAGCTTTAACTTTATAAGCATGGTAACACATATATAGAAAGCGAGGATAAGTTAGGCTGAATGAAATAACAACGTTAGCAGTTACCGTGTCAAGCTAAACCCTGACAGCTGTCATATTGAAACTTGACTTTGACTTCTGAGTTTCGATCAACATGTGACATAGTTAAATTAGTTAATATTAAATAATTACATACCGTAATTTTTACAGATTCTCTCAGCTCTCTACACACATTAACTCAAAACCCCTTTAAAAACAAACTGCATTCAAAATTAGTTCTAGAAATTAAACATGCTATATACTCTTGCTATAAGAATAATAAAACCATTCATCTTGTCTGGATCCCAAGTCATTCAGGCATTATAGGGAATGAATTCGCAGACTCCCTGGCAAAGCATTCAGTTACAAACCATGTTGATAGACTGCATTATAACCACCAATGCTATGACCTTTTAAATCGCTCTCAAAGAGACTTACTTACTGCATGGGATAGCAGGTGGAGGGAAGGTAGTGTATGTAAAGGCATACATTATGCTTCTGTCCAGCCTGCAATTAAAAATAAGCCCTGGTTTTATAAATACAAAAATACACCCAAAACCATTGTCTCTGTAATCTGTAGGCTTAGACTGGGACACTGCTGTACACCTGTTTTTTTAAACAAAATCAGAGTTAGAGATAATTCACTTTGTGAATGTGGCATGGACGAAGGTACTTTGGAGCACATTTTTTTCTCATGTACAAAAAACAATGCCACCTTTCTATTATATGACAAGTTACACAAACTAAATATACCTTTACCCATAAACTTCCCTTCATTATTAACCCATTCATCCCATGATTTGCTAAAACTTCTAATTAAATTCATTGGAAAGAACAGAATCAAGTTGTGAAACTTATGCTTTATTCCTTAATAGCTTATCGTCAAAAACCATCTATGTTCTATTTAGTATATTATCTTAACATGTATTTATCTATCTGTGTTTGTTGTTACAGCCGTGAACTAACAACCCCAGCAACTACTAAGTACATTTGAAGCAACGGGAACGCGCGAATGTAATACTAGATACTGGCAGAATCATCTTCAGTAGAAAAGATGGGCATTGCCATTTAAAAGCATTGAATTGAATTGAATTACATACCGTAAAACCAAATTATTATATTACGAACTGATATTAAAAACAAAGGTAGATAGTGAAATATACCATACCACGTGAGTGCAGAAGTGTAAAGCGATAAGTATTCATATTATGTCAGCTATCAACTAAATCAAGCATATACTACATTTTATATTATAAAGCTTGCTCATCTATGACTTTATTATATGAATATTGCAGGAAAAAATTTAAATTAGTGACATTTAAATGAACAGCATTAATAGATGAGAGAGAATGAGTTTTTATAGCTAGGCATTATTTGCAAAGTTGAAGCAGCAAATGTGACTACTGAATATTACAAAAGATTATTATATTTATGGCGAAAATACATGGAAGCCAGATTTAAGAAAAGTGCCTAATAATATAATTATTTGGAAGGCATACCACGTCGTTGAGACTTTGATTTGGGCTTCAGTTTAATTCCAGAGATGTCCTCCCCAGGTGTACTCTGAACCTTTGCTGGAAGTTCATGCAGTTGATGAAGTGAAGATAATTTAATTTTATCGCCTTGTGGTAGTTTCACAAAAATATTTCCATCATGGCTCCAGCAAGATTTAATGCCATATATACTACGAGCTTCTTTGAAAATTTCTCTTCGTCGAGGTGTCAAAAATTCCGACAATGAGATAGCAGACCCCTTCAGAAATTTTTTAGCCTGCCAGATATCAGATCGCAGGCTATAACTATCAAATTTTACAAGTAGAGGCCGTGTCTTCTCATCACCTGCTTTTCCAAGACGGAAGCATGACTTTATGTTATTATTATGAACATTGCTGATTCGTAAAGTTGAATTTATGATTCCAAGGACCACTTCTGTGGAGTTATCAGATGGCTGTTCTTCAACTCCACGAAACAGCAGAAATTTCCTGCGACTTCTGTGATCCAGCTCATCGGTTATCTGTATAAGTGAATCAATTTGACTCTTAATTACCTCCAACTCTGAATTAAAGGATTCCTTAAATATCTGGAAATCTGCAGCTAATTGTTTAAGATCAGGCACAGGGCCACTTCTGTTGAGTCGTTCTTCAAAATCCTTCATGCGTTGCTGAAATGAGTCCTCAAGACCCTTGATGACATCATTAACCTCTGCTACAGGAATATTCTTTCTGCTTGTCATATTGTATTATTGTGAAAAGTGATTAAGAGAAAGACAGTAGCTAAAGTGGAATTTTCACATTAAGTAATTAAATCCAGGTACTGTAAATAACTATTATATTGTTTGCTAATTGATTTTAGGTTAAATGAAGAAAATATTCACACTAAATTCAGCATTAATAATATTTTAATTAAATAAATAATTCAAGAGCTATTTAAAAACGTGTTGTTAGTTTTTTAAAGAAAGACGGCAACCGGCAAAAATATGGCTAGTTTTTAACGAAAATTTGTGTTGGACGCCGAACTGAAGACAAAAGCACGATATCCCGTTATCGTATTTTTTTTCACTAGTCATGACAATAGGGACACGCTTTGCTCGCCTTTTACTTACTGTTTACTGGAAAGGCAGCAATTTTATTTTTTATATACAAAAAGTTATTATTGAAATATCTTACTACTTTAATTGATTAAGGTTGAAAGTCTTAAAAAACTAAATTAATACCATATAACTATAAAAATTATTAACAACAGCTGTTAAACCCTTTGTAATAAAAAAACTAATTTTTTGAAAAAAGTTTTATGTTCCCGAGGTAGTTTCAAAATGACAAATTTTTCTTGCAAGTATCAAAGCGTAGCTCATCTACTTTCTTAGCTAATGCAGCCTAGTCTACAAAGTATGCAGATTGCAGAGTGAAGTTCGTAGTTCCGCTACGTGTGCTACAACACTATGCACAGTTAATACAATTTTGTAGCGAATACGAAAATCAAAAGCTTTTATCACACGGTCACGGTAATACGATATTTTTTTTTGCATATTGGGTACATCATATGAATTGGATATTTTCCGATATTGGTACTCGGTGAAACTATTACCTCGTATCGTAAAATATTACAAATTACCTCACATGTATTTTCTGCTGATGTATTTATTATTATTTTGTACCAACACCTAGCCGGTTTCGCTAATTTCAGCATCCTAATAGTAGGGGAGCCCAAGATGATAAATGGGTATTTACTAGAGTGTCGTGGGGATCTATTGGATTTTGCAGATTAAATAAAAGGTTACATAATGTTTTTCATTTGTAAAAATGAGACATTGAAATACTGAAGTGTGTCAGATTAAGGTATGGTGGGTAAACTGAAAGTTAAAATTAACGAAATATGACGATTCATAGGAGGGTCATAAAATTGCAAAGAGATTGCTTGACATTCTCGAGTGCATCTTAATTTTCTTTAATTTTCGAGCAAAAGATGTAAAAATAACGAAAAAAAAATATTTTGTGACAATTTCCACAAGCCGAAGTTATCGGAATATTATTTTTTTACTGCCCTAGATACCCGGCTCTATATAAAGGGCTTATATTTATTGGAGTGCCTCAATAGTATGCGAGGTATCCCCCTATATTAATCTGACGCGCGCAAGTAAATCCCAAAATCCTCTCTTTTTCTCTCCTACTATATTGTACCTACGATATTTTTATTTAATAACTCATGAGTTACAAGCTATATCGAATGATATATCAATGAATGAAATAAATAATATATCGGATGAAATGCCTTGCTGCTAGGCATCTCGTAAAAGGTGAGGGATAGCTAATACGTATCGCTAACATCGTGGATACTTTTCGCCAGGATTTTGGTACCCGAACTATTTTCGCCGTAAAAGCATCGTTGATTTTCACTGTTGTGTTCCGGTTTGGAAGGTAAGACAGCGGTAAACTTATGCATGTGGCATTCCGACTCCACCAAGGTCCAACTCCACGAAAAGGTGCGTTACTGTTAAGGCGATAGGTAATGCCAAACTACGAAATAGACACCTCTTTGAAAGCCTACTACTGCTAACCGATTGGTCCAATAATTTAAAAAAAATATGCATTATACGTATAATATAATTAAGTTTAAATTTTAAGTTTGTTTTTTCAAATTTTATTGTTATTTTTGACGGAAAAAAATCGAATATCTTTCTTATTTTTACACAACAAATTGCTTATAACTTCCAAACTACTGTAACGATTTTGATGATTTTTTCTTTTTATTACAGACAATTTATTGCTTTATAAAATTTAAGTTCAAAATTTTACAAAATCATTATAGTGTGCTATTAAATCAATAAAAACCTTATTATTTAATTCGCGGACAGCGCTCGCGTCGAAAGTCAGTCTCCCGGTAGCGTTCATACGGGGAGGCTGTGTCGCATGTTAGCATGCTCCGCTCTCCATATTCGAGTCAAAGAGTAATAGTACAGATAGAACGTTTGGCACAATAGTAAGATTGTGCCGTTTGGAAATTGAAGATTTCGTTTACGCTTGGATGTTTTTTTATAGTAGATAATGAGCTTGGACCGAGAAGTCTGTTTTTTTTTACAGATGTTGTTCTTATGATATAGACAAGGAATAAGAAAGGATTTTTTTAAATTCATCCCCTAAGATGGTTAAATAGGGGGTGAAAGTTTGTTTGAAACTCTGTCATTTTTGAGTTATTACAACTCAAATAGAATGATATGCCGTAATTAAATTATCCTTTAACTGAAAAAAAATTAAATATAAATTTAATATTTTTTGAAATTCTAGCCTATAGAGAGGTAAAAAGAGGCTTTAAAGTTTGTATCATAAATGAATTGTTTATTTATTGCATTACTACAAAATCTTAATTATTTTAATTTAGTATTTATGATTTTTAATACAATTAAAAAGTACGAATTTTTGGATTTTTTTAGTACTTATGCTCTTCAATCGAAATTGAAGAAACATGCATGTAATGTTCGAAGTTTCACCCATTAAAGGAGTAAAAGTGTGTGTTATAATTTATATGAAAAATCAAAGGTTTATTGTGAAAATAAGTTGAAATTCGGCACTTATAATCTTCAACACAATTTAAGAATCATATATTTGGGGATTTTTTAAAATTTTATTTCTTAAAGGGTAAAAAAAAGCATTGATGTTTGTATAAAAAATAGATTGTTTATTGTAGAATATTGTAGAAATTATTTAAAACTTAGTATTTATGATTTTTAATACAATTAAATGAATACGAGTTTAAGGTTTTCAAATGTCATCTCTTCAAAGGATGAAAAAAGTGGTTAAAGTTTGTAGAAAAAATGAAATATGTTTAATCAAAATGTCATCAAATTTATTAGTCATGTTCTTTAATTCAATTAAATAAACGTGCATGTAAGGATGCTGTGAGTTTTATCTCTTAAAGAGGTAAAAGAGGGTATTAAAGGGGCTGAAAGCTAGTACTTTATAAATAGTTTTGTTTGCGAGTAGACGCTGAATAATATTTTGAGACTATTCATGTTTACGCTTTCCTACGTTTACGCTTGAATGTTTTATTAGCTAGAGATAGATAAGTATTTTGTCAATATTTTGTATAAATGTACAAAAATAAATAAAAATTAAAACATATAAACAACGAAGATAATTCAAGCAAGCGAATAAAAAGCAAAACTCTAAAGAAAAAAAACCTGGTACTATTTGAAGGTAGTAAGGACTTCGCAGCTAAAAATAAATAAATTAAATATATTATACATACTAATAGTCTAAATAAATCAACTTATTTAGTAGTTTCCTCTATAAACATTAAATCAAATTATATATCTTCTTTTTTATTACGAGATTTTGAAACAAAAACTAAGAAGCTAGTTAGTTTTAAAATATTATTCAAGAGATTATATTTAACCAAATCAAATTTTGAAAGGTTTTGTTAAATATTAATTGTTGATTGTATGTATTAAAATAAAGTGCTACACGGGATGTATTGTATATTACAACACTTTCAAAGAAATAGGAAACGAAACTGTTATTATTGTGTAAATTGTTATATGATTTTTTGTCGATTTTCGGTACATTTTTTTTCTTTAGATATTTATCGTTTTTCTAAAACGAATGTATATGTAATACATTCATATTGTATATATCAATATTGTAATACATTACTGGTTATTGGTTTTGAGTTTGACAACATTCAGTCGATTCATGATGATAAAAGTTCATATAGGTGAACAAAAATGTTAAAACGTAGGTAGGCATTTACTGTAAATACTCTTTGACGCTGGAGCAAGCTAGCGCGCGATATAATTTTTGCGCTGCTCCTGTCAGAAACTCAAGGTCGTTCGCAGCTGTAATCGCCTTAACATGTTTGGTGTCTACAGGCGACGGCTATCTTTTTCCACCAGAACTTTCTGCTTGTTTGCTATTCTATGAAATAAGAATAAAAATAAAAATATTAGCAATTTTTATAATCAATATGTAAATTTCACTTAGTCAAAGCCATAGAATTTATTCAATTAAACAACAACTGATAAATAATAAAAATATATATTAAACTAGCTGTATCCGTGACTTAGTTCACGTGGAAAAAAATCTAAAATAAAACCCGCATAGTCCCGTTCCCATGGGGTTTTGGAATAAAAATTACCCTATGTCCTTTCTCGGGTCTTAAAGTATATCTGTACTAAATTTCGTCCAAATCGTTTCAGTGGTTTAGGCGTGAAGAAGAGACAGACAGAGTTACTTTCACATTTATAATATTAGTATGGATACAAAACACAAAACTGATTACATTTTGTTCTATATTATCATACTTCACTTATCAATTTCACAAGCACGAATGCCTCGAAAACATATTACTCCATTGAAACGTTTCAATGAGATTTACTTAATTTTTAATTTAGGGCACAAAGTTATATGAAAATATTTGTAGGCAAAGCGATTTACAAATTATGTCTTTAAGAATTTTTTTGTAGAACGCATAGATTTTAATATCGCGAAAAGGTGTTTGCACCCCTTTTCCAGGTAGACGGCCGGGGGATAATGGCGGCATCTCCACAAACTTGGGGTTAAGCTTCTTTTGACCCCCACACATGTCCCAGAAATAAAATTGCGTCTTCTAAAAAATGAAATATTAGGTCCTTAAATTGTAACATTTCAATGAATCATATCTGTCACACCTTTTTTTAATGTTTTACTCTAGTTCATTATTGACTTAATAATTATTTCTACTTATTACTTATTTTAAAACCAACGTAAAGTAACAGCTTTGCTGTTGCGTTTCGTTTGGTCTGTAAGGTTCCCGGAGGCCCTCACCCCCCCTCCACTAACACTTCCATAGAAGCGCAATTTGTAGGTAATAGTTTACCCCAGGGGGGTACCACTAGCGTAAGCGGTGGAGAATCCCCCTCTGGACATCCATGTTCAGGAGTTCGTAATCAGCTTAATCATAGATGCCCAGGCTGCCCTGCATACTCTGGGGGGGGGGGGGGGGGGGCACAATTCCACATGGATTTAACTACCTAAATGCCGTCCACTACCACCTTGAGACGGCTAAGCCGGCTTTGTTCTTTTTAACTGAGACGTAGATATCTTCTCCGGCTGATACCTCATATCTTTCCTACCCGGAGTACAAATTCGAGCATTCATTTGTACCCTGGGCGAGAGTTTGTGCTTACGTCACAGAGGATATCTCTTCTCGACGTCTCAGCAGCCTTGAAGGCTATAAGGACTTATCCTTCCTCTGGCTGCATGTAGACTGCGACGACCATCTCTACATCTCCGCCTCTACAGGTCCCAAAGCGGAAATGCTGAAGTCGACAGACTCGTTGAGCACCTTCAAACGGCTGTAGATTCCGTGTTACAACAGACCCCCTCCGCTGAGATCGTGATCTTAGGTGATTTTAATGCCCACTATGCCGAATGCCTGTGTTCACGCACTACCGATCATGCGGGGAGCTCTGTTCACGACTTTATCTTGGCTTATGGTCTAACACAATTGGAAACTTCGCCTACGCGAGTTCCCGATGTGGAAGATCATATGCCTTCACTGCTGGACCTTCTGCTGACCTCTCATCCGGACCATTACCAGGCATCTGTGGACGCCCCTTTTGGTACGTCAGACCACTGCCTGATTCGGAGTAAAATGCCGGTTACGCGCCTATCACGGCCTCCTTTTGCAGGCTGTCGTCGCGTTTGGCACTACAGGTTAGCAAATTGGGACGGGATGCGGTCTTTTTTTGCGTCCTACCCATGGGGGTGGATGTGCTTCTCGCTGGATGATCCGAGTGTCATCGCTGACTCTATCGCTGATGTAGTACTGCAGGGCATGGAACTTTTCATTCCATTTTCTGCGGTACCAGTTGGTGGTAATTCTCACCCTTGGTTTGGACGCTCTTGCAAAACGGCTTCATGCCGAAAGCAGGAATGCTACCGGGCTTGGGCTGCAGCGTCGACATCTCGTGATGAAAAAACCAGCGCGTTGCGTAAGGAGTACAATTCCGCCTCGAGGTTCTTCAAAAAGGCTATCGCCAGGGTAAAATCTGAACACATTGGCAGAATTGTTGAGAAATTAGTTCGCCTTCCTTCGGGAACTCGTGCGTTCTGGTCTCTCCCCGAGGCTGTCTTAGGGAATTTCTCACAGTCCTCTCTTCCATCTTTACACGGAGATGATGACGCTCTGGCCCATACCGCAAAGGAGAAGGATGATCTTCTAGGCTCGTTTTTTGCAGCAAACTTGACTCTGGACGACCGAGGAAATACTCCGCCTACCATCCCGCAGTGTTATAGTCCTATGACTCGAGATCGCTCTAATCCATCTAACTATAGGCCGATAGCCATAACCTCCTTGTTCTCCAAAATTATGGAGACAATCATCGACTCTCAGCTCCTCAAGTATTTAGAAGAGCAGACCGCCAGTACGGTTTCCGTCGCAGCCGCTCAGCTGGTGGTCTTCTAGTATACCTAACACATCGGTGGGCGGAAGCAGTTGAGTCCAAGGGGGAGGCATTGGCTGTTATTTTGGACATAGCGTAGGCCTTTAATCGGGTATGGAACAAAGCGCTTCTGGCGCAGCTGCCTTCCTATGGGCTTTCCGAGAAATTATGCAAGTGTTCATGTACCAGTTTTTTAGCTGATCGGAGCATCAAGGTCGTAGTCGACGGTGCGTGTCTGACCTTAAATCTGTCAATGCTGGTGTTCCACAAAACTGCGTGCTATCATCGACACTGTTCCTTCTGCATATCAATGACATGATGCGAATTCGCAACATACATTGCTATGCAGATGACAGTACTGGTGATGCTACATACTCCGGCCGTAGTGGTATTTCTCGGGAACATATCGAAGAGTGCCGAAATAAGCTTGTGTCCGAAGTTGAAAATCGAATAACCGATGTCTCGGAATGGGATTGTCAAAACCTGGTCACTTTTAACCCCAAGAAGACACAGCTTTGCGTGTTTTCCGCTAAAAAGACACCCACCTTGATTTGGGGATACTCTCCTGTCAGCCTCAGCTAGTGTCGGGATTCTGGGAGTCGACATATCGAATACTGTTCAATTTCGCGGTCATCTGGAGGGTAAGGCGAAACTAGCCTCTGATAGCTCAGTGTGCTCAGCAGAGCGAGACAGTACTTCGGCCCATCGCCTTCAACTTTATAAGGCTCAAATTCGGCCCCACATGGAGTACTGTTCTCATCTTTGGGCCGGAGCTCCGCAGTACCAGCTTCCTCCTCTTGATCGCATTGAGCGTAGAGCGGTTTGAACCGTTGGCGACCAGGCTATTTCAAAACGGCTTAACTCTTTGGCATTGCGCAGAGATGTTGGTTCACTCTGTGTCTTCTATCGTATTTTTCATGGGGGAGTGTACCGACGAGTTATTTGGATTAATTCCTGCCGCCGAATTCCATCATCGGACATCGCGTCAAAATTTGAAATTTCATCCTTACCATCTCGATGTCTGGAAATCCACAACTGTGCGTTTCTCACAGCACTTTTCACCTCGCACTACTTTGTTGTAGAACCAATTACCGGCAGGGGTGTTTCCAAACGGATACGACTTGGGGGCCTTCAAGAAAAGAGCTTACTCATTCTTAAAAGGCCGGCAACGCAACTACAAGACCTGTGGTATTACGGATGTCCATGGGCGGCGGTGATCACTTACCTCGTTTCCTCTCCACCACCACCTCCTGCTCGTTTGCCCTCTCTTCTATATAAAAAAATATGTGACTTTATTTTAGACTAAAAGGTGTTGGTTTAATACTCAAAGATCAAAGGCAATATTAATTTAAAATATGTCAAATAATTAATAATTCTAAACATTTTATAATATGTAAGAGTTATTTTAATAATAAATAAAAAGTAACATTTCAGCTTTATTCTGACATAATTTACAAATTGATGATTGCATATACTCATTTTATATATGTTTGTGTAAAATATTGCTAAGAAATATAAAATGAAAAAGCTCCTGGCGACCGTTTGTTTTAGGTTAACAAGCTTAGAGTACTTTAAACGGATTCTTACGTATCGTCACGCGGAACAGTCTTATAACACGTGATAATGGTTAGAAAACGACGAAGCGGATCACCATTCATCTGATAAGCTAACAAATTGCGGAATCGTGGAGAAAAAATACCTAACGACGTTTGCCGACGTTTATCGAACCACCGTTTCTTCGCACGAGTGGGAAATAAATAAAAGTTTGGACGAGCATTTAATTTTGCAATGTAGAGAATTTGTATATTCTATACTTTCCATCATCGGCACTTGGTGAAATTCCATTGTTATTAGACACTTTTACTATTGCACTTGTACATAAATTTCACTTTTACACATATTTTTTTAATATATTACTCGACCGGTTTCACTTTTTAAAGTATCTTCAGGATGTAATATACTTAACTGATTATTATTGACAGTTGTGGAATATAAACAAACGTAAATATTGATTTTAAAAGGGTAAGCTTAAATATCGTTTAAAGGAGTTGTCAGCCTTAACAATTTTGGCTGGCCTTAAAAATTTTGTCAGCTTAACTTAATTTACAATTATATTGCACTAATTTATAACTATACATATGGATACAAAAATGTCAATTAAATAATTAATTATGCTATATAAATAATGTCAAGTAAAACAAAATAAAAATAAATTAACACACCTATTACCTATTACACAGTTATTTATGTCAAAGATTAAGTGAGACATTTTTAATGCAATTTCAATTCGATATTTTTGATATTTATTCTGTTTTATTATTATTATTTTAGTTTAAATATTTTAATTTATGTTATGAATTTGCCATTTAAACATTTATTTTTATTTTTATTTACTTAGTGATAATTATTTTAGTCATCTTTGACATAAACTCTTTCAATTTGCCCGAACACTCTATTGCCATAGAGACAACTGCAGCCTATTTAAGCCCTGTTATTTTCTTCACGAGCAGAGACCATCATCAACGCTCACAGTAATAGCTTTAGTTATATTCGGTTCAAACGATCATTAAGTCTCGAAAGTACTCAGAACATAGTGAGGTATTAAGCCAAAAAGTAAAACTATCTTTCAGGATGTAAAGTTTATTTTAAAGGCACCTTTTTGAAGTACTCAACAAGAAAACTAGACAAACTACTGGACAAAAAAAGTATCTTCACGCCCATATCCCCGAAGGGGTAGGCAGAGGTACAACAAGTGCACCCACGATTAGCCAAAGATACTTGGTCTCACAAATGTGGTAGGTGGCAAGCCTATCGGCAACCGGGCACTTTCCAATCCCGAGCAACTTTGTGTTTCTCAGAAAACTGAAAAAACCCTTTTTTATGTGGCCGATCCGGGAATCGAACCCGGGACCTCATGTGGTCAACTCCAACGCTGGACAACTGGACCAAAAAATAACATTTCATTGTCCTGTGTTTCTTATTCTAAATCTAAACCGATTGGATTACTTTTTATCATAAATTAAAGAAAGGCCTGAGATGTGTTCCTATGTTTTCGTTTTTCGTATAATCCCGTAAATTTAGTTTACTGTTTTTTTAGACTTTTATCAGCTCATATAAATTTTAATACTGAAATTATGAAAAAAGAAAAACATAGGAACATGACAATTATAGCTATTGGTTTATTGTAAAATAATGTCCTACTGGCATTATCCAGGGGAGGAACAGACGATAATATTTGTACAGAGAAACGGTCTTAGTGATCCCTTATAAGATTAAATATGCACCTTTTTTGTTTTATTTTATCCAATATACGAAATATTTGAGTCGGAATACAAATACAATTGATAATGCATCAGAAAATCGACGATAGCATTTCCAATACGTATTTTGACTGATAGAATTTCCATTTGATGTCTGTCTCATTTGATATATGTTTTGTATTTCAATGTAATTTATTCATGTCTATGTATACAAATGACATTGTAATAATACAAACAGAAGGTACAAACTCATATCAATACATTACACCCTCACGTCTCTGATTTCACCGGGACGCCGGATATAGCGCGTGAGTGATGACGTGACAGCACGGATGGAAGGCATTTTGCCACCTACATTAAATATGAACGAGTATATCGCTTAACTATTATATACCTTACAGTACTCTAATAAGACTTTAAATCTATTGTGATTTCAAAAAATAGTATTATTCATGCTCTTATGTAAGGTTGATTTCGAGTTGCTGCACATGGTGTCGTGGGTTTAAAATAAAATTTTGTTCATATTTAAATGTGTATTGAAAAACCGTTCAACTTAAAAATGTTATTTTATATCATAAGATAGCAAACACTATACTATAAGCAGATACTTTCAAACTTTTCACATCACCCGGTGCTGACGGCATCTTCCCAGCACTTCTACAATGGGGGATGACAAACATATTACAACACCTTACAAAAATCTATAAAGCCTGTATAGCTTACATATACATACCTCAAAAATAAAGGGAGGTAGATGTAATATTTATACCCGCACACATACATACACACATCTTCACGCCAGATCTCTTACGGGGTAGGCAGAAAGAACTGAGTGCCATACATCATGATTCTTGCAGGCTTGGCTTGTATCTATACCGAAACCAGGTAAATCCAACTATGCTGAAGCAAAGGCATACAGATCTATAAATCTCACCTCCTTTCTGCTTAAAACAATAGAAAGATTAAATGGCAGATACTTAAGGGAACATGTGTTAATACGCAATCTTCCATACTCTCAACAACACGCCTATAGAAAGGGAAGATCAACAGAGACAGCACTATGTGCCGTAGTAAATAAAATACGATCGGCACTGTCTGAGAAAACTCTATCACTACGAGCATTTATAGACATTTAAGACGCCTTTGATAAAACAAACTTTGAAAGCATCAAATCTGCCCTTGATAGGTTTGGGGTAGTCGAGACCGTACGAGAATGGATCATAAACCTACTCAAATTAAGAGTAATTAAATTAACAATAAACAACAACACCTATGCGATGACATCACGAGGGTGTCCTCAAGGTGGTGGGTCCTCAAGGTGTCCTCAACTTAATACTGCCTACCTAAATGCTGCCTACTACTAAATTATTTGGCACTAAATTGAAACTATCATCAAATGTTAAATACCTAGGTATACACCTAGATAGCAAACTAAACTGGTATATCCATAAAGCACATCATTAAGAAGGCATATATCACGTTTTAGCAGTGTCACAGCTGATACATTGGCATGAAATGGAGCAAATAAAAAACCATCAGGTCCAGAACCGATCGCAGTCTTGCCATACAGCCAACTTATGACATGGCTAACTGAGAGAACATACCAACAACATGAAGCGTTTTGGCTAGCCACAAATGACTGTAAGCAACCAAAGGAAATTGTACCAACCCTTTCGAAACATCTAACACAACGCATAATGAAACTCAAAAGAGATGACTTAAGAAAAGTTGTGAGCACATTAACAGGACCTTGCCATTTAAACCGAAACCTATTTAACATAGGTGTAACAGACAGCCCTTTATGTCGCGGCTGCATGGAGGAACAGGGAACCACCACTCACGTTTTCCTTGAGTGCAGGAGCGTGGCCGAACAATGGGCACCTATCCTAGATAACCCAAAAACTCCTAAAGAAGCATGTGAAAACATAAGCCGTACTATAAGCTTCTGGAAGGAGTTAGGATGGCTGGAATAGACATAGCCAGCTACGTTTAAAGGCTAAGTGGCTAAGAGTGGAAAATATAATGGCAAAAAAAGATAGCAAACATGTAGATGTCTCTCCTGATGGAAAAAGTCAACCATAGCCTATAAATACTAAACATATTAATGGTGCGCTGTTATCCTAGTAGCGAGGTTGGCAATGCCACATGCACAATCTACCGGCTACTTTATTCTCCAAACCGAAACACGAAAATGACAAGCATTCACGCAATTGCGGCAGGAATAGTTAAGGCAGAGGTACCATACACCCGGGTGAGACGTTGAACTTACCGCTTAGTAGTCACAGTGGAAGTAACACGTATAACCAATTGGTCGTCTTTTACGACTTACCTGACACAACGGCAGTTGACTTCGATTCTTCGAAGCGGCCCGGAGCAACACGGGTTGAACTTTTCAGACGTAATTTTGATACGTTAGCATTTTATAAGGTACTACCGGATCGGAAACATGGCTATCTTTAATTTAGCCAATCATTTTTTATCCGTTTATTATATAATTCTTTGTTGACAGATTGATGAGCTGTTTGGGTTGGTTTAGGGCCTTGGAGCGTTAATAGATACCCGTACTTAGATACATAACACCCTATTAGGCGAAAGTATGTATTTTTTTCAATATCTCTATATCATATAGACGCACAAAAATACGCGCACGCAAAGATGAGAGTTCATTTGATAGTAAAATTGGCCTTAAAAGCTTTTTTAAACAAAGAAAAATGTTGACACGACGGTATTTTGACCACATTGAAGTAAAGGGAAATTTCGCTATATTGAACTACAGATACGTAGTTCAGTGGTCAGAGCGTTGCCTGGCTTCACTGCAAGTGAACTCTCTAAGTCTATATTTACTGAAAAATATAACATTGGATCTTTTATATTTTTCAGTAAATATAGACTTTCTTGAATTTCTTGAGAGTCGGCAGCGCATCTCCTGTTATGCTGTGGATGTCCATGGACATCGGTGACCGCTTCCCATTTGTCCGTTTGCTCGTCTGCCAGCTCATAATATAAAAAAACTCTGCCTACCTTTTCGAGGATACAGGCGTGAAGATACTACTATTACTACAAAATAATACTTGCGTATCATTGATATAGATTGCGTATGTTTTGATTGCATATCTTCCATTGTGGAATAGACAACCTAATAATATAATTCACGGTCCGGTTAACTATACATAAATTATTAGATCAATTAACGGTCATAGTTAATGTGATGGACTTGTTTGTTACAACTGAATTTTAAGACTCGTCATTCTAAAGTTACTTTATTTAACTAACTCGGTTGCCCGAATAAAGTTAAAAGATTTATTCGTAGCGAGTCGAAAGAATTCTTTGAAAATGCTTGTTTCATTAAACAACCACAAAGAAAAGTATTTCAAACTTTCCGAGTGGCCGCAAACTACTTAGCTAGTAAAAATAGTTGAAAAATCGACAACGTCTTCGTAACAAGAATAAATTCTTTTAGAAAAAGCGTGAAAGGAGCATAATTTTATGTTTATTTTTCAAACCAAATAGAGTTTTCACACTTTTTCACCTAAGGCAAAAATTAATTCATAATGTAATTCAAAATATAGTTTAGGGTGATATAGCTTAGGGTTACAGCTATGTATTATGATCAAAATAGTCGAGTATTGTCTGCGGAGGGTATTAAGTATCCCCGTAAACAGCGTCTCTTTATGAATAAGTTATGGAGGTATGTGGAGAAAGCTTCCTTTACATTCATAACCCTCTGCACCCAATCAATTTGATTATGAATGATATAAATATGAATTGAAATTAAGAAAACGCAGGTTCAACAAACGATGTATTAATACACAATTATAATAGGTAGAGTATAGTGCCACTAGCCTTCTCGACGTAGCCGTAAATTATTTACTATCCGAATTGTTACATAAAATGAAGTAAGTTAGTTTGGTTTCCTTTAGGTTCCAACAAAATTACTTTCACGCCATTGATTTAAAAACCCAAGATGCACAGTCCCAACAAAACTAACATTCAGAAGTGTTGTTAATTTAATTCAAGAAGTTATAGAAATGGCAAAAACATATGTTTTTGCATATCCAACCTTAAGTGCAAGGTTTATAGTTATTTTTACAAAGCAATGTACAAAAAGAATTACAATTGACAGTGTCGCGACCTACGGAATTCTATGTGAAATGAGCGCACAACTTAAAACTGTGCGCTCATTTTTAGAGGACGTTTTTGAGACACTGATCGTGTATCTTGTGTTTTTTATATCAATGCTTCACGCCTGTATTCCCGAAGACACGAGCAGAAGTACAAGTGCACCCACGATCTGCCAAAGATACTTAGTCCCGTAATGTGATAGGTGGCAAGCCTATTGCCAACCCGGCACTGAGTGTAATCTTGGCCAATGATGTTTTTATCAGAAAACTGAACAGACCCGGGAAACGAACCCGGGGCCTTATATGATCAACACTAACACCGAACCACTAGACCGCAGAGGCGGCTGGTTAGGTTAAACCGAAACCTTTTGAACCCTTTAAGTTCCACACCTAAAAAACGGAGGCCCACATGAAAATTATAAGTGACTATTT
This sequence comes from Apodemia mormo, assembly GCA_036924255.1. Lineage (NCBI taxonomy): Eukaryota > Metazoa > Arthropoda > Insecta > Lepidoptera > Riodinidae > Apodemia > Apodemia mormo. Next base: position 41,950,180 of record JAUPFN010000002.1, read on the forward strand.
TTTTAATCGACTGTTATTAATATAATTGTACCCGATGTCATACTAATCTAACTGCGTAGCTTTGTTCGCAAGTAGATTAACATGTCGTCGATATATAGTTTTTCATATAAAATTTTATCCCCTATTTCAGACCCTTGAAAAACAGTTAATACCCTATGTTTGACTGCATAACTTTAACTATCTATCTCCATGCCGAATTTCATTAAAAGCGGTTACGCGGTTTATTCTTGAAAGCGTAACAGACAGACTCGCATTTATAATATTTGTATGTTTTGATTAGCATAAAAAATTCTACTGACATGTCCTTCAAGTGTTAAAATGAAATTGACATAATCACTGCGTTTAGGTAGTAGTATATACTACAAACTAATTGATACTAATTGATTGGTACTAATAGATATAATTGATTAATGATTCATGGCGACATTGACATGTATATTCTTTGTATTGACAAAATAAATCTTAACCACAGACCGCTAAGAAGCGAAATAAACATTTATGTTAACTTAACCTGAATTTCAACTTTATCTAGCTATTGTTTTCCATGCTTAAAAATATATATTAAATGCAAATAAGTTAGGTTGTTGATATAGAAACTTACGGAATATATTAAAACTTTAAGGTGATTACTAAAGAAAACGTTGTATGGAGTCTCGCCCGTGTTCTTTGCATTGTTTTTAAACTAATACGGCCTTACAAATAAACGCGTTATAAAATATTATACTAAGAGCAAACTTAGTATAAGCAAAATCTCTACTCATAAACTTGGAAAAGCCTAAACCTAGTATAACCTCAGTATAACTGTCCATAAGAAGAGGCAGCACTTCTAATACCTACTTGAAACACAACTTTTAATACTGCTGTCATCTTCTGAGGTCTCACACTCTCGTTTTAACACAGCTGTATAATAAGAGATGGGGAGACCTCAGAGAGTGAGATATAACGTATTTGTTTCAAGTGATTAATACGTATGCTAGCTCCATCTATACCTAATACTTCATGACTTATACCAAGTCCTATTTCGTAGCATTTTTATGCTTTTAACATTTTGCTGTCTCCTGCTAAAAAGGGAGGGAAACAGGATGTATTTTCCTACTCCTCCTATATACTTCTGATTAATTTCGTTGCGGGATCCAAGACAGCTTAGCTTTTCCCCAGGGCACCCCGAGCTCGCAACTCAGAGGTTATCAGGACGGTTGCCGCTGTTGATTCTGGTTTACAGAAGTTACAGTGGTGGGAACGAGAGGTGGGCCCATTGCCCTATAATTATACCAACGCTCGCCCTATTTCAAGACCCGTATAATCTCTAAAAATCTACTTTTGACATCACTATGTTGTTCTGTTTTTACTTGCGCTAAATTTGTACGTTTCCGAAATTGAAAGCATGATGATGGAAATAAGAAGAGTAGAAGAGATCGAAGAAGTGAATAATGTGGGGAAAATAAAAACTTTTAAAACAAAAAAAACGTACAGCGACGAAGAGTTACGTTTAAAATACTGTTTTTCTAAGGCGAGTGTTATATTTTTGGACCAATTATTTGGTACTCAGGCAGTGCTTTAGAAATGGAGAAGCATGGAGGTTGCTTTATCTTTCATTTTTCAAAAATTAAAATAAATTATTTTAAAACAAGTGCCATGTGTAAATAAATACCACGCTAATACCAGTAAATACATTTTAATTTTCCTCTTATTCTCACTTAGTTGAACGTTCTTTCTTCGCAGCCATGATATTTTTTAATCTCTTTAAAATGCAATAAAATATAACGTCAACCAGAAACGCACTCAAAACTTAGGATACTTTAATATTTTTCTCACAAAACTTCGATCAAAATACTAATTCACAAAACATTGATATAAAAGAGGCACAAAACAATACTTTGAAATGACGTACGGAACGTCAATGTGACAAAAACAGACAACTTTAAACAAACTCTAGTTTATTAGTGACTAGCTGCAGCTTGCAGCCCGCTGCATTATAAAAGTTTTTGGTGAATCCCGCGGGATCACCTAACTTTTCCGGGATAAAAAATAGCCTATGTGTTATTCTAGGTCTTCAGCTATCTACATACCAAATTTCATCGTAATCGGTTAAGTAGTATTTGCGTGAAAGAGTAACAAACATCCATACATACATACTCAGAAACTTTCGCATTTATGATGTTAGTAGGATTTGCGGCGTTGCCGTTCAGTTCACCGTTGCATAAATATGGTATTGTTATGACGAAGTTACGCCTAAATTTGTTAGAAAATATATCTTCGCTATTCTTAATTTATTCTGGTATAACTATTCTTAGTATAACCGTGGTATTAAGATGGATTAGTTTATTTTTATTTGTAAGGCTGATAGTGTTACAGTGGCCTTAGCGGAAATCTATATAATACCATAATAATATTTTAAACATCTATTATGACGTGTTTCATGTTGATTAAATCCTTAAATAACTGAAATAGCTAAGATCCATTATTTTAAGGTTAAAAAAAAGTAAATAAAAGTGTAAAGGTAATTTACTTATTTTAACTCTTAATACGCACTTAGCGATCCTAAATACGCATTAATGGAGCTTACATGTGGCAAGCTTTTGTGTGATGTACATAAATGTTCGTGTTAAAAACTAAACTGCCTCTGTGGTCAAGTGGTCCAGCGTTGGCGTTGACCACATGAGGTCCCGGCTTCGATTCCAGGGTCGGGCACATATAAAAAAGTGTTTTTTCAGTTTTCTTATAAGTACACAAAGTTGCCTGGGATTGGAAAGTGCCCGGTTGGCGATAGGCTTGCCACCTATCACATTTGTGGGACCAAGTTCTTCGGCTAATCGTGGGTGCACTTGTTGTACCTCTGCCTATCCCTTCGGGGATACGAGCGTGAAGATACACACTCATTAAAAACTAAAAAATATTTATTAAACACCTACAACAAGGTGTTTAATAAATTGCAGGTATTTCTTTGTACTATTTCTGTTGACTTAAAGCTCTGGCTCTCCTGATAGAAAAACCATCGCCTATAGACATTAGAGATGTTTATGGTGTGTTCCGTACAATAATAGAAGAAGAATGTAATTTTTGTTTTAGAAAAGATATGGTCCAAGTGCTGGCGACGAACTTTGGGAAGGTCCTTTTAGCAGATTGGAATTGCGAAAATATATAATTTCGTCAAATGGCAATACCGGGCCTGCGAGTTTGGTAGAGCGTTTGCGGTTATTTCATTACTGCGCAGTATACAACATTTGCAAAAGAATATCCAAAAAAGGTATTTTTAGCAACTCAATTTTTATTTCATTTTTTATTTAGATTTTTTTAGAATTCGAAAAAAATATGCCAGATATTTTTGTTGGTTTTAAAGTAGGTACTTCCAGACACCTTCGAACACATTTAACGAAATTTACCACTAATTTTATTTTATATTTATTTATTTATTTAACATTTAAATTGTACACAACAAAATATATAATAAATAAATAAACATTCCCCATCTTGCTCCGGGTTCCTTTGAAGAAAAGGCCAACTGGTGTTCTGCCAGGTAGGTCGTAAAATGCGACCGATTGGCTGTACGTGACACTATCATCGTGACTACTAGGCGATAGAGTTTCGCACCGTCTCGTCCGGATATTTATTAGCGCCGCCTTACCTGTTCTTGCCACAATAGTGTTAATGCTTGCCATTATCGTGTTCTGCATTCCATTGCAATCCATGTGGTGGTGCTGAAATGTTATGTACATATTTAACCTTCAGAAATGGAACACGACAGCGACAAGCAAACCCCAAATGCAAATAAATATTTTCATTTTATTTCATTTCAATAGCAAAGTTGAAACCAGGTTTTCTTATTTCAGCAGCTAGTGCTAGACAAATCGGTTATGTTTCTTTAAATGTTATAAATATGTGGTGAAGATGGCGTAAGCATTTATTAAAGTATCGTAAAACGGAGCGCAGATTATCGTAAAGCTTGTTTCTCTTTGTTCATAAAACAGTAGAAATTAAAAAATAGCAACACTATAGTATTGTCTTTATTAAACCAACGTAATAGTTAAAAGAAGACGTCACTACAGGATGGTTACTTTATAATATCTATTATTTGAGTTAGTATAAGATTGTGTATTATGAGACTTCCGAGCGAAGCCGGGTTTTCATCTAGTTACATAATATTGGTTTGCATATATTTTATAGGTAATAATTTTAAAATTTATTATAATTTATTTTGACGATTTATATAAACATTATTAATTAAATAAGCAGATCTACAATTCATAAATTATACTGTTATATATTATTAGGTGAAAATATGTTATGTAAAAAATATTATTGTTTGTTATTAATGGATCAAATTTTAGAAATATATTAGACAGATAGAACAGACATAAAGATATCACCTATATCACCCACAGATATAGAATGCTACATATTATATTTTTAGTGAGTAACATAGTAATATGATATTTTATTTGCAAAAGTAAAACTCTTACGTAGCTATATGAAATCAGGTAAAGCTTCATAATAGGCGCTTTCCCTGTCATATAAAAATGGCTGCCTTAAAATTTCCGCTACCTATTAGTTTAAAGTCTGAGATTTTTATTAAATAAAATGTTTCGCTACCATTTTACCTATTTCGTGCCCGACAACTTTCTACAACGTCTCTTCCTAGTATGGTACCATCGCCTTACGTATTCCTGCCGCATGCATTAAATTTTTATATTTTGTCAAAATCTTCATTTATTGATTAAACAAGTATGTCTCGTAAAGTAAATTCTGAAACAAAATTTGATATAAGTAGGAACGTGATAAATACCCAACTTAATACTGACAAAAAAATTTAGTTTGACCGCCCTGTTGCTTGAGTAGTTAGCGACCCTGACTACGAAATCGACGGGGCTCGGGTTCGATTCACGATGGGGATAAGCGTTTGTGTGATAAGCATAAACGTTTGTATTTCCGGGTTTGGGTGTTTATTAAATATATTCCAGTATTTATATATGTATTTCTATGTACTAGTATCGTTGTCTAACACCCATAACGCAAGCAAATAATTTGCTTACTTTGGGGTTAGATCAGAGTGTAATTTGTCCCGTGAATATTTATTTATTATTATTGTTATTATAAGTATAAAATTCTTTATTGATATTTTGCGGCTAACCTAACCGTTTATATTTATCTATATAAATAAAAACCAATTGCTATAAATGCTTCCACGCTTCACTTCACAGTGGTTGCAGCTACTAGGCAAAGACCTACAAAAAAATATAGACATAGTCAAGCGCTCGTATCGTGAGTCACGAATGTGATGACGATGCGGTAATATGAAGCCGGCGGCTTACTAGTCACCCGCGAGCTAGAAAGAGAGAGAAACGTTCTTTTTGTGACAATATTTATTTAGAAATCATGCCATCCTGCGTAATAAACAATTGTAAAAACAATTCATGTTTCGAAAAAAAGTCTACCGGAATCACTTTTCACAAGTAAGTATCCAAATTTCCATAAATTATAACAAAACTGAAATAATATTAATTGATATAATTTCTCAGAACATAAATTTGAAGCGGCATTGTGACAGTGTGGTAAGTTACCATACGAATAAATTTCCCCAAATATCAGGAAAATATCCCTTTTATTTAGAAAATATATGTTGATGTTAGACTTATTGTTTTAATTGGATTCAACGAAGTATATATTTATAAACTACACATATACATATTTATAAAACATGTGTATGTTATATTTAAGGTTTCCTGCTGATGTAACGTGGAAAGAAGGCTGGATTAGAGCTGTGCGTATTAACAGAGATGATGTACAGCGGAAATAAAGATGATATAGTTAATTATCTAAATAGTTTAAGTGAATATATTACCAATCTTAAATTAAAAACATGCACAAAACGAAGTATTTTTAAGGACGGTAAAAAGACTACCTTATTTACTCGGTATTACAAACCAGTAATTGAGACTAAGTGTAAATCTGGATTTTTGGGTATTTTAATAAACATTGAAAGCCTTAAACAAATTATTAAGGTATTAATCGAAAATGAAAAACGATTAGTTTTTTTGCCAACGTATAAGATGAGTCAAGATCATTTAGAAATTTTCTTTGGATCAGTCAGAATGCACGGTGGTCATAACGACAATCCCAATGTAAGGCAGTTTAAGGGTATTTATAAAAGATTACTAACTCATCTGGAATTAAAATGTTTGACAACCGGTAACTGTGTACCACTAGAGAATATAGCTATACTTAATTGTGCTTCCGCTATTCAGATTATTAATGCTACTTCAATATCTTATCGTCATGAAGAGGAGTATGCCGATACCTCCCTCAGCTTTTTAAAAGCAATTAAGGATGACGTTGGTAATCTCGCACACTATTTAGATGTTTCGGACATAAATGATTTTAGGAAATATATTATCGGTTATATATCGGGTGGGGTCGCTCATTATCTAATAAAAAAAATTAAATGTGAACCGTGTGTGTCACGACTGTTGTCTTCAGAAAGACATGACTTTCACAAATTGATAAAATTAAGAAACAAAGGTGGTTTAAGTTTTCCTTCCTTAGATATTTATAATATTTGTTGTACATGTGAATTGGTTATAAGAAAAATTGTTAAAGAAGGAATTATTATTTCATCAGTATATCAGAACGATTATTTATTATCACAAATTCTAAAGAGATTTGTTGGTGATAAAAATGTCTTTTCAAATTTGGAAAATGAACATAGCATTTGCGGCGTAGAGCATCAAATTAACTTAATAAGATTAGTAATAAGTAAATACATAAATATAAGATTGCACCATATAGCCAAACAAGAAACCATATTAAAAAATTGTGATTCAAAACGCCAAAAATACAAAAAACTAACACAACATAAAGGACATTAATTATTAAATAATTGTAATAATATACATTTAAATTGATTTAAAAAAATAATTGTAATAATATACATGTAATTTGTCTCACAAAGAGATTGACCACACGTGGCTAGTTTCTGACTTTCATTATTTAACCACTTTTTATGGGGGTTACCCATAAAAAACAAATATAATCAACAAATTACAAAACGATCCGCAACAGCAAGCGTTGTTCTGCCTTTTTAAAAAGGCAGAACAAAAGAAAAAAATAAGAGTAGTTCACTAGTTTTATTTTTTTTTCTATATTTTCTTACCTTTTAATCCTTCCCTGGATTTCAACAATTAATTCAAAACCAAAATTAGCCAGATCGGTTCAGCCGTTCTCGAGTTTTAACGAGACTAACGAACAGCAATTGATTTTTGTATATATAAACTAGCTGACCCGGCAAACGTTTTTCTGTCATTTTTACTACTCTTATTTTTTCTATATTTTCTTACCTTTTAAACCTTCCCTGGACTTCAACAAATAATTCAAAACCAAAATTAGCCAAATCAGTTCAGTTCAGTGTCTATGTATTTATTCCATTTATTTTTTGTTTATAGTAGTATTTTGTTTTCTTAAAGATTTAATTTTATTGCAATTAATTCATTGTATACCAAGTCGAAAATTATTTTTGTTTTTAATATTTCCTTGTTATGTGTTGGCTGGAAGAAATCTCTATTACTAGAGATAAGCTCGCCCATTGTCCTTGCTTTTTATTATTGTTGTTATGTTAGTGATTACTGTGTGCAATAAAGAATTAAATAAATAAATAAATAAGTTCATATTTTATTTTTCATTTTATTTGTTAGTTTGAGAATTATCATTCTTGCGTGTACTTTCAGTGTAGAAAAGAAGTTATATATTACAATTTAAGACGAGTATTAAGAATGAATAATTAATAGTTAGCATTAAAAGTAAAAAAAAAACAACATTAAAACCTATTGAATTATTATTAGTATTACTATTAGTTGTAATTACTTAGAGTAAAAATGTAAAATATGCTGAAAATGGTTCGTGAAAATATTATTTTATTATGTAATTAATGCATATTTACATGTGTTAATATGCATTAACATAATGGCATATGTACAGTAAATAAAATAAATAAATTTCAAGTCTTTCCAAATTTGTTTGTTTTTGACGTAGGAAATAGCAATACAAATAAAATGCCAAATATAATTAATATTTATAAGTAAAACGCATTATAATTTATAAAATGTAGTAGTAAAATATTAAACCAGTAAATGGTAATTTGAAAGCCAATGCTTGCAACACTATTCTCTAGCAAACGTACGTAACGTTTTACGATGCCTGCAAGTGTGGCGTTGACTTACGCACACATGTACAAAAGTTATCTTCACGGATTTGTTTCTAATTGCTTACAATGGCTAAGTCTATATTTTTTGTAGGTCTTTGCTACTAGGTTATATATCATTCAATTTTTGTTGTAATGTCAGGACAAGGTACCTATGTTTGAAAAAAAAAACAATCGTACAAGAAAATACATAAACTGAGGTTAATCATCTCATCTCAATAAAGGGGAGATTTGATCTCACTTTACCGTTGGCCGTACAAATTATCCCATTTGGATTAGATAACAGTGTGATATGTGTAAGGATTCGATAAATATTTGGTTATATGAGTGTGTGAATTAGATAAGTATGTGATAAGCGGCGATAAGTGTGTTATTAAATAAACGTGTGGTTAGATAAGTGTGTTGAATAGATAAGTATGGGATTAGATAAGTGTGTGGATTAGATAAATGTGTAGTTACATGAGTGTGTGGTTAGATAAGTGTGTGGTTAGATAAGTGTGTGGTTAGATAAGTATGTGGATTACATAAGTGTGTGGTTATATATGTGTGGGGATTAAAAAAGTGCGTAGTTTCAAAAATATGGTATCATTAAACGAGTAATTGTAAATTGTAAACGAGTAATTGTGTAGAGGTTTATATACTCATAGTTGTAAACATATCTCTTAGCTGCAGGCAAGCCGGCACATTAAAAAATTTAAAAAATAAGAACTAGTTAACCACTTTTTGGTATTGTAAACCTCTTTAAGTGTTCGAGTGTGGTATCTTGAATTTATTAAATGTATCGAGGCAGTATTGTAGCAATGCTGTGCCGTTTAGTTGCCGTTGACCATTAAATGACAGACTTTTGCGAAATCAGCCTGTTCTGAAATGGTTTTATTCCTGCTATTATCGCATGAGTTCTTGTAACATTATTTGTAATAATCACGAGATAGCTACGTCGCAGTAACATCTTTGGTATCAGTAGACGACAGTGGATCTTGATTGTGGATTCTTAAGGTAGGCATAAACTCATACGCTTGTTGAGGTCAGAGCAATGAATGACGTGAGTTTTACAAGTTATTTACAAACTTCGCGTGTTTATCTCACTTATCTTTTTGAACCATAAAATGGTACAGCAATTGTTTTCTAATCTATATACTCGTGTATAAAAATCAATCCCTATTTTCCATGGTCACGAAATTACGCTGAATGGCTGGACCGATTTCGCTAATACTTTTTTTGTTGTGTTTGTAATTTTTAGGAGAAGGTTCTTATAAAAGAAAATATCAAAAAAAATTCGCGGAAAATTGAAATAATTTAAGAATACTTAACCACCATATAAAGTTCAGTGCCCTTTCCGTTGCCTGGAAGGACAATTTTCGAACAACCAAAGATAAATATGAATTTACTATTCTTGAAATGAAAGATTTCATAATCAGTTATGGTTAGGTCAGGAAAGTTCTTAATTAAATTAAATAAAAATAAAAGTATTTTCTTTAAATAACCATTAAGTGATTTGACACGACTTCGCCTACTACACGGATAGCAGGACCGATATCGTAGTCGGAAACTAATGCTTTCTAATATTTTGTTCCATTCAATTCCAAGTCCTGGACGCGTGTAGTTATAGTACGCCCGCGTTAAAAATGCAGTGAATCATCGCTGTCCGCTGACCTATTAACCAATCAAATAATTTATAAATAGAAAGTCAAGTTCCCAGTGACAGTTATGAGTGATTTGATTGGTTAATCGGCGAGCGGATAATGATGACTCACTGCATACTTAAAGCGAACGTACTGTAGTAGATGATTGGCAAATTAATTAATAAAGGTTTTGTAAAACAGTACAAGTGCATTGTTAATTTGGTAATATGACAAAAAGTTTTACATAAATGAAAGGTGCGTATTTTGTTAGGGTTCCGAAGTAAACTGGGAACTTTTATAGTTTCGCTATGTCCGTGCGTCCGTCTGCAGCCTAGTTTAGAGAACCTTAGTATTCGAAATCTGTATTTTGGCATGAATATACATACCTATAGTCAGAGCAACAAAGTGGTAACATATTTATATTTTGAAAAATATTTTTTTGGCGTAGCTCATTTACATGCAAAGTAGGGATGTCAGTTTTTTTTTCTCGTGTTTCCTATAGTGTAAGATATCGTTAGATAGGTTTTTAAAAAATATTGAAAGTTTGTAAAAACTATTTTGCGATTAAAGGAGACTCGTTTATGAAATATTAAGCTTTACAATACTAATTTTTGTCACAATCAGGTGTCCTCCTCTGTTAGGGCGTATGTCCCGGGCGATTTCCACGTGGGAATGATAACAATGGTGCTTGATTTAATTGTTTATTCTTGAGTTTGTTCTTTCACTTCTTACATTGTACTAAGCAATCACCGTAATGTGAACGATGATGAGTATATATGGATGTACATCGGCGCGCGTGCGGTGCGGCCGAGGACCCATCGGTGAGTAGAATGGCCGCCGGCGCGGGCGCGGGTGGGGGCCCGGCGCGGCGTGGGTTGCCCGCGCGCTGCGCGGCGTTGTGCGTTAACAGGCTGCCCCCGTTGGAACATCCTGTTCCAAAGATGAATTGTTGGTTGGCAGGGGACACAGGCGATTTTAGGCTCTGGTAAGAACCCCTGCAGCAGTACGGATGTCGGCGACACAAGCGATGTTGTCTTGTCCGGAATGCAGGCGAATGACTCGTCCAAGGAGCCAGCGATTGGGTGGTAGACGATCGTTCTTTACCACCACCAGGTCTCCCAGGCGTAGCAGTCTGCCATCTTTGCGTTGCCACTTCACACGTTTCTGGAGCTCTGAAATATATTCCTTATAAAATCTGGTCCAAAAATGAGTGGCAAGTGCCCGTACTCTCTCGTAACGAGGCAATGTGCTCATCTTTGCTTTATTTTCTTCTACGTATACCTGTGGAGAAGGCAACATCGTTATTGTTCGTCCCAGAATAAAATGTGAGGGAGTCAATGGAATGAGATCGTTAGGGTCAGATGACAAAGGGGTCAAAGGTCGAGAGTTTAGGATTCCCTTAATTTGAATTAAAACTGTATTCATTTCCTCGTAGGTTAAATGAGCTAACGATAAAACTCTGCGTAAATGAAAATATTTAACTGATTTTACAGAACCTTCTGCTAGGCCATTGAAGTGTGGGCTATAGGCAGGGTAAAATTTGAAGTTGATAGATTGATCTGCAGTATACGCACTATGATCATTACATTTAGATTTTAAAATTTGCGATTTTCGTTATAAGCTCCTACGAAATTTGTGCCATTGTCCGAGAAGATGTTGAGGGGTTTTCCTCTACGTGCAATGAATCTATTTAGACAAGCAATAAAACCTTCAGTACTTAAATCAGTGACAAGCTCCACGTGTACAGCCCTGACAGCCAGGCAGACAAATATACATATATATGCCTTTATAATTTTGCAACCTCTACCTTTTCTGTCAGCCAAAGGGATTGCACCGGTATAATCGACTGCTGTGTTACTGAAAGGATATTCAGAATGTAAACGTTCAATAGGAAGGTTACCCATGATAGGTTGTGTTGATTTTCCTGAAAATTTACAACATGTTATACATTCATGAGTAATTTTTCTGGCTAAATTTCGACCTCCTATTATCCAAAATTTATGTCTGATTATTGATAAAAGTAACTGAGGTCCAGAATGCATCAAAAGCTTGTGATAGTGTTTGAGTAATAGAGTTGTAATGTGATGTGATGAATGAAGAAGTATTGGGTGCTTGGTGTCATAATCATAATTTGAGTTACTTAACCGACCACCAACACGAATGAGTTTATGTTCCCTTGACATAAAAGGATTTAAATTACATAATTGAGATTTCCTATGCAACTCATTATTTTTGAGAAAACCGTTGTATTCTTTTGTGAGTGTGTCCAGTTGTACAATTCTACATAAAGTGTAAGTAGCAGATTTTAATTCTGGCACTGTTAGAAAAGATTGTGTAAACTTGTTGTTTTTGTTGCGACAATTGTGTATAAAACATAATAAATATGATGTTGCAATTTGCCAAAACTAGAATACTTATGAACAAAATTGTTTTGTTCAGCAGATACATTGCAAAGCAATTTAAGTTCAGGCAGTTCTGAAGGAATGTTAATTGGTTGTGTAGGCCAAAAAGACTCAGATTTAAACAAAAAGGGAGGGCCCGACCACCACAAATTTGATTTTTGTAACTGATTTGCATTACAACCCCTAGAACCTATATCTGCGGGATTTAATTCAGTGGGTACATATCTCCACTGTGTTTGGTTTGATTAATCGGTGATTTCGTTAATACGATTTAAAACAAATTCCTTTAGGTTTGGTTTTGGTGTTCGGATCCATCCTAAAACAATTGTTGAGTCGCACCAAAAGGTACAACTGTTTATGCTAAGTCTCAATGCTTGTTTTACTTTATTTGCTAACCTGACTGCTAATAAAGCACCACAAAGTTCCAACCGTGGCACGGTCATTCGCTTTAATGGAGCTACCCTACTCTTGGCTGTAACTAAGTGAACAGAAATGGTACCATCCTTAGACAAGGAACGCAAATATATGCAACAACTATATGCATGTAACGATGCATCACTAAATGTGTGTAATTGAATATGTATTGGTAAGTCACACAGTACTCGACGCGGTATGACAATGTTATTAAGTTGAGGTAGGGATTTTAAAAAGAGTAGGCAATTATTTTCAATTTCTAAAGGTAATTTATCATCCCATGAGACCTTGGTGGCCCAAAGTTTTTGTAAAATTAATTTGGCATGTAAAATGCATGGGTTTATAAGACCAAGCGGGTCAAAAATTTGCCCAATTGTAGATAATATGGATATTTTATTTACTGTCTTGTTATCAAAATTAATATCTATAGAGAATAAAAGATTGTCATCTTTGCAAGACCACTGAAGTCCTAATGTTTTTGCACTGACATCGTTAACTAATTTTAATAATTCATCATTATTGTCATTAGATTGTATTTGTTGCAATACTGATGAACAATTGGAACGCCATTTTCTTAAATGGAACTGTCCCTTTTTTAATTGATTAATTACACCATTGCATATGTGTACGAGTTCACTTTCAGAGTCATGACCACTTATGTAGTCATCAACATAAAAATCATGTAATATTGTTTCACGTACCGTGGGATCTGAGCATTCATTACCCAACTGTACAAGACACCTAGTTGCGAGATATGGAGCCGAAGCTGTACCGTACGTGACTGTGTTGAGCTTGTACAACTTCAACTTTTCTGACGGGTCGGAACGCCATAGTATCTGTTGTAACTTGGATGTTATTGGAAAAATAGCAGTGGACTGTATCATTAGAAAGGTAAGTATGTTTTGTGTTATTTCTGTTGGTATACATGGTACCCGAGATCAACCAACCTAATTTAGTTTGATTAAGTGTTGGTTTATTTTTGCCTAATGTAATGCGCTTATTGCCTAAAACATTCCAAAATACCTCAGCATTTAGTAAAATGTCTATTTCAGATGGGTGATGGAAACCTGGGTCCGCCAACTGAACATGCGAAGGAATGTTTAGTAAAGAAGTGCCAATTTGTATGGGAGATATTGATTGTGTAATTTGAGATACAATAAAGCAATCAATTTTTTGTGTATAATTTTCAATAAGAGATGAAAATGTAATTGTTGAATGTTTATTAATGTATGATGTGTTTCTATTCAATCCCTCAACCTTTGTTGAAGTTGAATGGATTGGCAACTTGAGTTTATTGCTTAAACTTTCTGTCATAAAGTTTGTGGTACTGCCGTTATCTAATAAGGCACGTACCTTGTGTTTGGAACCATTGTTACCAACCACTTCTATGAGTGCGGTTGACAAAAGTACACAGCTGTTTTGTGTCATGGATGATAATGCAATGTTGTGTTGTAACTCCTCAGAAGAAGAGCAGCGTTCATTAGTGACCCTTTCATTAGTGGCTAGCACTAAACCCCCCTCAGCAGCATTGTTGCTGGACTGACCAGGAGTTGTTGAATGAGGGACGTTATCAAAATGTAATAGTGTATTGTGAAATTTGCCACATATCTTGCATGGCCCTGATTTGCACTGGTTTTCATTGTGACCTTGCCTCAAGCAATTAGCACCTTTTGTAGTTTTACATGTGAATTTAATATTTTAAATTTTTGACACAAATAAATAGGATGGTTTTGTTTGCAATAATGACATGAGTATGATGATTTTGTGTTCTGTGTGATAAATGATTTTGTACTGTTGGTAGGTTCACTGTGTCTACGTTTAGTGTTTGTTTGTTCGATGGTTTCTAGCAATTCAGCACGCTGCTTCAAAAAGGTGATTAAATCACTTAAGGTGGGTAAGTGTTTGAAAAGGTTGCAATGTTCTTTCCAATTCCTACTCCAAATCGCATCCAATTTGCTAGAAACAAGGTGTATTATGAGTAGGTCCCAGTTTTTCGTATCAACTTCTAATGAAGTGAGAGCCCTTAAGTTCTTATTAATAATGTCAATGAAATTACGCAATTCGGAAGACGATTCCTTTGTTATAGCTTGAATGTCTAAAATGGCTTGAATATGATTGTGAATTAAAAGTTTGTTGTTGTGATAACGTTCACACAACAATTGCCATGCCACATCATAATTTTTGGCTGACAATTCTAAAGAATTGATAACTTGTTTAGCACTGTCCCTTAAGGCAGATCGTAAGTAATGAAATTTGTTTATTTTTGGAATGCTATCATTTAAATGTATAAGAGAAATGTATGTATCGTGAAACTCCAACCAATTTTGGTACTGGCCAGAAAAGGTAGGAAGATGTATGACAGGTAATTTGAGGTTTGTACTACCTGTGGCAAATCCAGAACCTGTAACGGAGAGCTTGTCACCTGGCACCGGGTTTCTGCACAACAGGTCTCGGGCTGTGGCAAGCGCGGTGAAGTATTGGCTCTCAAACTCATCCCGGTCCTGACCTTCAGGCGATGACTCGTCATCTGAAAGATCCGACAAAGCCTCTATACTACACTGTATTGAATCATATTCATTGTACATTTCTTCTATTTTGGATAGTCTCAAAGTAAGTTCAGTGACCTGAATGCTGTTCAGGCATTCACATGATATAGTAGCATCCAAATGTTTGATAAAAAGCGTAAGTTTGGATTTGAAGGAAGCGCGTTTCTTTTTTAACTCTTTTAATTGAGATGCCATAGCGAACTTTATATGAAAAAAGAGTAATGCAAAAATAGCAAGTAGTGCAAAAAATTAATAAATTAAAGTTAGATAAAAGGCAAATTATTTTAAAGTTATTTTTAGCAAAATGTTAAAGTTTGCAATCTTGTAACTATAATGAAATAATGAATACTTTTAAGCGAAATGTTTTAAAGTATGTAATGTCGTAACGATATAGGTATAGCGAAAAAAAAGAAGAATACTTAAATGCGTATGCGTGCAGAGCAAGAAAGACTAAAGGAAATTCAGCTGAGAGCAAGCTGTCATGCCGCCACGTCACGCGGGCGCGATGACCTTGCACGTGGGTCGTCGTACTCAACCGGACGACATGCAAGCGCCTCAGTTTGACAGCTGAAAGCAAAAATGATTTGAATAAATATGTTGAATAATGTAAAAGAATAATGTACCTATGTATAGGACTGGATGTTTAATGTTAAATAAGCTAAGCTTCGAATAAATAAAGATGAGGGTGTATTTTGAAAAAACCTTGATTGGTTGTGGGTAGGAAGTTACTGTGTGTAACTATATTTAATGAATTTTAAAAGCCGTAATTTATGAAAATGTGCATAAATTAGCTTGTGTATAATGTATAATGAAAATAAATGCGAGTTTGCTACGTAGATTTATTGCTACGTAGAACAAAGAAATAATGAATGTTTTGAATGTAGGTATGATTATGATTGAAAATAAATGCGAGTTTGCTACGTAGATTTATTGCTACGTAAAACAAAGAAATAATGAATATGTTTGAAATGTAGGTATGATTATGATTGCGAATAAATGCGAGTTTGCTACGTAGATTTATTGCTACGTAAAACAAAGAAATAATGAATATGTTTGGAATGTAGGTATGATTATGATTGCGAAGTATTTGGAACGAACTCACGAATTTACCATCGCAGGATATACTTAATGGTCGTGGAAAAATGCTGCCGGTGATATGCTCGCCCCTTCTTCTAATCTTCCATGAAGCACGAAGTACGAACTGCACAGGGCGATGTCCGCGTGGTCGTACCGCGTGGCTGCTTCTTTTTCATAAATCCGGCTCGAAGGACCATAAAACTGTTAGGGCGTATGTCCCGGGCGATTTCCACGTGGGAATGATAACAATGGTGCTTGATTTAATTGTTTATTCTTGAGTTTGTTCTTTCACTTCTTACATTGTACTAAGCAATCACCGTAATGTGAACGATGATGAGTATATATGGATGTACATCGGCGCGCGTGCGGTGCGGCCGAGGACCCATCGGTGAGTAGAATGGCCGCCGGCGCGGGCGCGGGTGGGGGCCCGGCGCGGCGTGGGTTGCCCGCGCGCTGCGCGGCGTTGTGCGTTAACATCCTCCTCTACCAGCTAAACGTTTAGTTTTGGGGGACATGAAAAAATTCACGGTAAATATAATGAAGTTAATAAGAAAACTATCACCGCTTAGAAGGCTTTATAATTTTTTGAGTAAAAGTCGACCAACTTGTCTGTCACTGTCACAATCTGTGGTGTGGATATACATATCTATCATTGACGTTAAATAGGTTAAATGTTCATAGTATGAAACAGTAAAAGATTCTTAGTTCGTATTATTGTGATGGGCAACTTAGGAAACCTACATTCCACATGGCTCGACACGCTCCTTACCAATTTATTTTTAATTAGCTGTACCCACGATTTTGTATTTCTCATATTCGGTAATATTTTGGACGGTGAAGCACTTTTATTAAGAAAGGAACATTTTTTGTGTGGATTTGAAAACATATTGACTTTGTCATATACTCTTGTACCTTATGGAGCTTAAGGCTGTAATTAACTAAAGTCACCACAAAAAAACATTGGAAAGCCTAGCATAGGCCAGTTATTTTTTTATTTAAATCATCTTCAGGACGTAATATTCTTTACTGCCAACAGTACAGCAAAATATTACGTCCTGAAGATGCTTTAAAAAGCGAAACCAGTTGTTTAATTTAAAATTATTTGTCTTTACTTATAGTCATATTAAAGTAAAAGTGCATAATAAACTAAATTCAAATAATACTTGGAGTGTATCAAATATGTTATGTAAATCAAGAAAGCTTAACTTAATATACCATGTATCCATACGATCCATACTAATATTATAAATGCGAAAGTCTGTCTGTCTGTCTATTACGGTTTCACGGCTAAACCGCTGGACCGATTTTCATGAAATTTGACATCGAAGTAGTTGAAGAGCCGGGGTCAAACATAGGCTATTTTTTTTTTAAATAAATCCTTAAATGATTGAAATAGGGAATGAAATTTGTATAAAAAGCTATCTTGCCGACATGTTAATCTACTAGCGGGCGAAGCTGCGGGAATATATAAGGCATAAAAATAATACCCACTGTGTGTTTTTGTGTTTCAATCAAAATGTTGTTTCCACAAATGTTTCTCAAATCAAAGAAACTCTTTCCAAATATCTTTATCAATACAATATCAAAACCAGTTCTATTCACGCCCTTTTAAACTTTTCACATCTCAGTAACAAAGTCAAACTTCACCCTCCTTCACAGAATGAAGGAAACATCGATAAGGGTGTCGAAGAAAGTTTTCTCGGTTTTCTTTTCCCCTTCCTAAAAGTTAGATAAAATATTGCGTATATTGTAATAAGACTTGGGCAAAGACTTATGTGACTTCAGTCTTTATGGCAATCATAGACACGTATATTTTATGCATTCGTGTCACGAATAAAATATGTGTTTTGTTATATTATACAGTAGTAAATTAGCAGATAGATTTGTTAATGGAAAATATATCCATTGCTTATAGACAACAAAGTTATTAATGGCGTGTTGTATATATGTTTACCGGCTACATTATCCTTCAAACTGAAAAACGTCAGTGGCAAGCATTGATGTTATTACGTCACGAAGAGGTAAGGCGGTAGTAACAAGTCCGGGCTAAACATTACAGAACTTTACTAATTGGTTATAAAGATGGCAGTGAAATGTTTAGTCAATCGCACGCCTCTAACGATCTGACTGGCAAAAAGCAGATAGATTAGACTATCTGCTTTTTGCCAGTCAGATCGTTAGAGTTCCAAAAACGACCGGACCAACACGCGAAAAAAAGAAACTTCAATTTTAAAAAAAAAAACAGATTAAAACAGGACGACCAACTCTTTTTGAAAAGTTCATTGCTTTCAAAAGTTATAACTTCTCAAAATTCAGCCATAGTCTTTCGAATTATTTGAGCTCAAAATCTATAGTTAGGTAAATTTTTGAGCTTAAAATACCTCAACTTCTTGGGTAGTTTCAAGGAATGCATGGTCAACCGGTTTGCAGATTTTTTGTCTGGTCGCGATAACTTCTGAAAAATCAGTCAGATCTGTTGTAATGTTTGTCGCACATGCTGATTTTCGTAGTTATATTACGTATCAGTTTTTTAATTTATATTTAACTGAAACTACCATGTCAAATTGCTCTCGCTGTAAAAAAAAAACTAAAAGTATTTTTTATCTTAAGATAGCAAATCCCCGTGTTGGGTTTGAACTCCTTTGAAGAATAGACCAACTTCTTTTATTTTTTTATATCATAAGATAGCAAACAAGCAGATGGCTATTCTAGTGGAAAGAGAAACCATCGCCTATAGACACCAAAAATGTTAATGGTGCGTTGTTATCCGTGTAGCGGGATGGCAATTACCATTCAAACCGGAACACGACAATGACAAGCATTTACATTATTGCGGCAGGAATAGGTATAGGCGCTGGAACAAATACTCGAGCGAGACACTGCGAATCTCTGCCACCTAGTAGTCACGATGGTAGTGACTCGTAATCGTTCCTTTTTTACGAAGTGCCTGGGAGAATGCAGCAAGCAGATGGTATAAAGGATTTTAAGGAAGATTTTAATTTTTGGTACAGTCTTCGACGCAACTTTTAAAGTACTAAAGCAGTGTAGGAAGCAAAAATGATTGGTTGATGAAAAAAAAACTTATAAGATGTTTACACACACACATATACACACATACATACCTACATACATACATACATAAATACATATAGACAGGACCTCAATGTTAAAAACTTAATTTTTGAAAATCGGAGTAAAATCAATAGCTTTCTTCTACTTCTAATATAGCGTGAAGTTCAAAAAATGTATTTTACAAATTTTAAACTAATGAAATTGAATTTTCAAACGCGACGATTTAAGATATTGAATATATTAAATGCTATTTATGATCCGAAGGTTGTGAAACCTAATGTGTTCCATGAATTCCAACATTTGATACATTTAGGTTAAATCGCTTAATCTAGTCAACCATGCATCATATCCACCCGTTAATCACCCTTTACATTGAAAAGCAATTAATCGATGGCTTACAACATGACGCTCCCATTTGCAAGACAAATGAGTGTTGGCAAACTGCTTTAAAAACTTAAGTGGTTTCGAATTATCTGCCGTTCCCGCACTGATTTATTGCAAACTCATAAACTTTCTGACGCTTGCGTTCAGCGATTCCATAAAAAAGATTTTTATACACTTTGTAAGGAAATTTTTATGGTTGCTAAATATTTATATAGCTTTGATGTAAGGATTTTAAAATAAACTGTTGCTTAGGGCCCCGAGAACAAAAGACAGTCTACTTTCCGACATTCATAATTACTAGTTATCTACCTTTTTCTATCCCAATAGTCTTAGTACGTATCATTGTGGTTTTCAGTTCGGATAACTAGATAAACGGTAAACTTATGTTATATAGCCCTTATATTGACAATAACAAGCCATTATAATTTTTGGTGTCAGTAGGTGAGATCGGTTAGTTTGTCCTATAATGTGAAAACATTGTGAAAATAAACATAATTGCCGTTGTACATATTGGGCCAAGGTGACAGGCCAGCTTGCTTGCTAAAATTGCGGATTTGTTTTAAACATTGGCGTACTGATTCATTCTGCAGTACGTTGATAAAAATTTAAGTGAATTTTTTTGCAGCAGCGGCAATTTATTTATAATATATTACTTTTAATAATTATCTGAATGTGGTACAAAAGTAGAGTGGTTCTTTTTATTATAATTATTATACGGGATTGATTTTAGGTCCAAACTGTTTATATCAATGGACGTCATTCAACATATTTGGAGATGATTTTCATCGATTACCCGCTTGCAATATCACCACCCATTTTCACGTTTATGTATAATTTTATTACCAGCTAACCTTGCCTTAACTTCGACCTAGACATGTCTTTGACATCGTTTTTTGTAAAAGTTTCCCCTAATAAGGGTTGATTTAAAAAAAAAAAACCCAATATTTGACTCCAGATCTTTACTAACTTCCATGCCAAAATTTACTGAAGTCGGTGCAGAGGTTATGCCGTGTACATAATAGACATAAAGGCGGAAGTATGGATTTACCAAACTGTCAACTTTAATTTAAAAAATCTGGCGGCTGGTGAAGCATTCGCAACTCTTCAAATGTATAATTCTTTAGTACTTTTAATTTATACTCTTTTTATAATAGCCAATTATACACATAAGCAGTATAACACTTTATGGGTGCAGCACAATAACTCCTTCAGGATGCTGATGAGGTGGCTACGATACTGCAGTGTATCGAGGATGTTCGCCGAGGCGCACGTAGACTGCTTCAACAGTACTATGCGAAAGCGGTGTACATCTCTGTGCGTAGAGTTCATTTCACGTCCAGTAGCACTTTGAGGGTATTTGTTGACAGGTTCGACTGCCTTTTTGACTTTTATGATTCATATCATACTAGCAAATCGACCCTGTCGTATTTTTAAGATATAGGTGTTTAGTTTTGTAACAAATAGGTTTAAGCTGTATGTATATACTAACAACCTGTACGACCCCTGTTAGTCGAAATAAAATATGTCTTATTTGTTGATATTTTGTATTTGTTTATACATTTTATTTTCGCACTATATAAGTTTTCTACATTATTCTGTTCGTAAACAAAAACACGTTTTTCATTGCAACATTTTTGTAGTGACAATTCGTTTGAAACAAATTGGAAAAGTTACAAAACTTGATAAATATATAGGTATTGGAAGAATTGTGTAAAAGGCAACTGACAAACCATTCAATCGTGAACGTGATGTATATACACAATAGTGAGTAACAAAAACTCTGTCTGATCTGAAAGGGGCACATAAGTAGGTCAATCACATTATCAAAAAGTCTGTAAACCGGTTGACCCTGCAGCCCATCCTTGAAACTTCTCGCTGAATTGGGGTAGGTACTTTAAGTTCAAAGGAGCAAATACTATACCAAAGCATATATTAAAAAGAGTTCAAAAATTTAAACTTTGTTGTAACAGTATTTTAATTTTTGAAAAACTTTATATTTTAGAAACGATAATCGATTTCGATTTTTCTAATGGCATTCAACGCAGTTTTTGAGCTCTAAATTGGTGTTTAATGTGTTACAAAATTGGAAGAAAAATTTGAAGTGTAGTGAAAAATCACTTTTTTCTTTTCTTCAGCAATTTTGATCCATTTTACGGCCTCTGAGATACGTTAGAAGAGCTGGTTAGATTAGATCAATTGGTATATTAGTCTAAAAGTTATTACAAAAATACGAAATAAGTTTGTTGCAAATAACATAATTTTAATATTTGGAAGCTGCACATTTTGAAAACATGATTTGATTTTGGTTTTTGAAACGACATTTGATGCAGTTTTTAAGTTAGTTTTTAAATATTGTAAAAAGTAAAAAATCGATTGATTGAAAAATTTTGAAGTTATGTCAAAAAACATTTTATTCAAATTTTCGTCTACGATAACTCCCGAACGGATAAACCGATTTTACGCATACAGACCTACTGACATCATGAAAGTAGTCGGAAAAAGGTTCCTTGGACCTCAAAATGTGGAGATCGATTTTACATCAATTGTTTATTTATTTTACATAAATCAATTACATCAATTGAAATGTCGATTTTAGAAAATCGAGCCAAAATCAATAACGTAGCAGGAAGTTAAAAAATAAAATGATTATTTATAGAAATAATTTGGTAAGTACACGCCCAAAAAAATTGTTTTCGTAGTTATCTTTATATGTGGAATTAAGTTTTTTTCAAGTAAAAAACTGTTACTCAGGCCTGATCTAAACCAATATAGTTAGGAATCCAAATCATACATAGAAGTGCCAGAGACTTGTTCATTTGTAGCTGTTGTTATAATTCACACCACCGAATTACACAGCTATTTAGAATAGAAATCTGCGCACTGTAATTTTAAGCGGCGTGTGTGTATGAAGAGAGTGATGAATGTGGAGGAAGCGAGACAAGCCTGCAAGGATCGTGATGTATGGCACTCGGTTCTCTCTGCCTATCCGTAAGGGATCTGGTGTGAAGATATGTATTTGTATGTATGTAAGTAATTTTAAGGTAATAAACTATATGTTAAATTACGAGGGCATAATCGTGCCATATCCGTACAATCCGACATACGGACAGACTCGGAATTTCTTTTACAATTTAGTTTTTTATACTAAATAAAATAATTGCCTTTTAATAATATTAAATGTGTCAAAATGAATATTTTTTCTAAACATATATTTATACGTATTATTTCAAAAGAGCAACATCAACAAAATAGAGAAATTTTTCTTCGGAAAGTTGTTTGGTTTTAGTAAAACAAGAGTAAAGGAGTATTACCTCAATCGCGTTGTAACCGAAAATGTTATAATATTTTGAAATCCTTCGATTTAGCTAAAACTAAGCGAATTTATTTGAACTAGAGTCAGTGACCGCTGCGTCTTTTATGTACTCGTCTCTATGTCGGTCATCATTCTATTAATGATGGTTCAAGCCCAGCCGTATCAAATAAAAATCTTAATAATTTTTAAAAACATAAACGATTTGGATTGCTGGGACTAGATTTGTAATGCCAAGACGGATAGGTTTATACAGCTGAGATTATTAATTAGATAATAGATAAATAATTATTATTAATTAAATAATGCTGAATTTTATAACAGTGATAGGTATTTAAATATTTTTAACATTTATGTAATACTAGCTGCAGCGTGCAGTCCGCTGCATTATTTTTTTGGTGAATTTCGTGGGAACAACTCATTTTTCCAGAATAAAAAGTCACTATCTACCTATGTTTCAAATTTCATTCAAATCCGTTCAGTGGTTTTACGTGATTGAATAACAAACATCCATTCATCCATACATATATCTATCCATCCAAACTTTCGCATTTATAATATTAATATAGATATGGAATATTGTAATACACTAAATGTATGATTAATTTTCAAATAATTAATTTTCAAAATTCATTATTTCCGTCTTCCGAAAAGGATTTTTTATTTTTAAATACTTTTTCTTTAGTTTTTAAATAACTACCTTTTTATCAATTATGTGTATTCAGTATTTGTTACATAGATTTAAATGTCCTTAATGATAATGGACTTTTACGAAATCACCACGCAAATGTAAACATAATCAGCGTAATGATATCCGTAGGCGTTGTGTTTGCGCAGTAATTTGTCAGATAACACGTTTTACAATGCCAATAATAAACCACCCCTCTTGCGCTCGTAACAAGGTTGTTACGAGATAGCGCTTCAAATGTAGGTAGTTTGTCGGGGGTCATCTGATCCCTGGAACTTGACGTTAATTGATAGTAACCAACAAGGTCTTGTTCAAATACGAAAAATAAATTATGCAATAACAAAATCAGGTTTTTGCAAAAAATGGATATATTCCTAAAACACTTATACGACATTGCGAATTTTTGGGTTAGAAAACACTTGTGGGAACTCTGTCATAAAACGTAGATTGGTCAAAAGATCAAGTGCCGTAACACCTTTATAAATGCTCCAAACTACATTATTTGACAAGCTTTAGAATGGACTTCACAAGGAAAGGAAAAGCGTGACCACCCCAAGCAAACCTGGTGGCATTCAATGGCTATGAAACTAAAGACAATCGAGCTGACATGGTCCAAGGTGAAGCACGTAACCCAAAACAGAACGCGATGACGATATACTGTGGACTTTCTCTGTCCCATCTAGGCGCTATAGGACATTAAGTAAGTAAATATGTAAGTAAATATAAAAAGTCATTGCATAATACGCTTGATGTTGATTCAAGCAATTTTTGAAGAATACCTAGCCAGCTATTGTCTTGCAAAAGGTGGAGAGGGCTAAACGCGATACTAATTAAATTATAGAGTTCTGTATCGTGTTGCCCTAGTAAGATCAATATGTGACACCGCTGGTCAGTACTACAAAAGAGTTTAGCGGTAGAACCAACGTTTTAATCGGTGTAGGTTTTGATTAGTTTCGAACCCATATGATGTCCTTTGTCAGGATGAGTCAGACGTTCTTGCGGTCGCGTCTTGACCGAATCTAACATGCGACCGCACGGTGCGCGTGGTTCGATGGAACCGAATGTGTCAGAAGAAACTGTCGGTTTCGGGTTTAGGATCGATACCCTTTAAAAAGATGTCTACGAAATTCCATGCGATTGCGGCATAAGCCACATTGGACAGATAGAGCGTAATATCAATATAAGAATGACTGATAATATCCGTAGTGTGCATAAAATGGACTACATTATATTATATCTAATATAATATAGCACATTAAATGCTAAATATTGGTTCCAGTATATCCTTTTAACTATCCCCGCTGCAATAATGTAGGTGTTTCGCTGTCATGGTCCGTTTGCCAAGTGAGGAAGGAGATTAATTTATAAATGTAGCATTACATCTCTTGAGCGCTAAATGCTTGAAGAAATATAAAATAATTAATCCCATTAAAAACATTTTCATATCAAGTGTTGCCAAGAACTCTACACCATAGTCAAAATATGTAGCTTGGCTGTTTCGTTACTTCAAGAACTATTAAATAACAGAAAAGTAATGAACAGTGAATAGAACAGTGAATAAAGTTTCACCTTGCGCATGTGAAGATAGTGAAACGGCAAAGTCAAATATTTTAACTAATGTGTAAAGTTAGAAGCTTGGCTCTACGTGCGATCTGATAACTATTTCACAGTGCTAGCCATGTGGTCTCGTCTTGGCATCATTTAACATGAAAATGTTTTTGGTGGGGTTTTACTTCTTTTTGAAAGTTGCTTGCAACAATATTTTTTTATTTTGTTCATCTTTTCTTTCATTTTTTTTCAAAAACCTGAAACTCATATTTTTATTTGTAATGAGGATTCTGTATACTTATATATATAATTTTCAGATCACTTGTATGAAATTAAGTTTGTATGGGAAAACTCATACAAGGCCATACAAACGTCCATTATCTAATTTAAAGTGTGGGGAATCACTAAAAATCCTGAAATATATATTTAATAATGAGTACAAGGAGTCTCTACATCAATTTTCAAACCTCTAGTATCAAAATTTGTGGAAGTCTCATAAAAAATTCAAACCCATAGTTT
This sequence comes from Apodemia mormo, assembly GCA_036924255.1. Classification (NCBI taxonomy): domain Eukaryota; kingdom Metazoa; phylum Arthropoda; class Insecta; order Lepidoptera; family Riodinidae; genus Apodemia; species Apodemia mormo. The sequence goes on from JAUPFN010000002.1 coordinate 41,975,953, forward strand.
AAGGGGTTGAGGACTACAGTTATGTTTTAGAATTTTTGTTGTTGTTTGTGAGCTAATACTCGCTTACATTCTAAATTTTGGTTTTCTAGGAATTCAAAATCTCTTTCAATCAGGAGAGCCTTCTTCTTGTTTGCTATCTAATAAAATAAAAAATAAAAAAAGAAGTGCATTATTTCATACATTTACCTCTAAATATTGGATTTTTTTTAATATCATAAGATAGCAAATAATTAGATGGGTCTCCTGATGGAAAGAGTCAACCATCGCCTATAGACACCAAAGATGGTAATGGTGCGTTGCTATATTGTGGCGAGGTCTAATGTTACATGCATAAGTCTACCGGCTACCTTACCCTCCAAACCGGAACACGACCGCGACAAGCACTGACGCTTTGCGGCAGGAATAGGTAAGGCGGTGGTACCAGACCCGGGCGAGACAATGCAGAACTCTACTACCTAGTAGCCACGATGTTTGTAACTTGTATAGCCAATCGGTTGCCTTTTACAACCTGCCTGGCAGAACGACAGTTGGCCTATTCTTTAAAGGAGCCCGAAATCCGAAGAATTTCTCTAAACGCCAACGATGGAATAGGTACAAAACATGTTGAGTTAATCCATAATTGTGAACGTTACGGTATAAGGAGACCAAGACATGAATTTGTCAACCTGTAATTAGAATAAACGAATCCGGAGTTTCATGAGGAAGCTTCTTTTGCTTGTGAATAATAACGAACGAATTATGTACGTTACGGTATAAGGGGATGAACGAATCAGGAGTTTCACAAGGACGCGTTACTAAAATGTTTCTAGCAAGGTTAACTGATAGAAAATGTCTTTAGACGTTAAGTTCGCCTGTTGTATATTTGTGCAATAAAGAGTTTAAGTTTCCCCGTATTGGTCCGGGCTCCTTTGAAGAATAGAGCAACTGCCGTTCTGCCAGGCAGGTCGTAAAAGGCGACCGATAGGCTAATGGCTATGCAAGTCACTACCATCGTGACTACTAGATGGTAGAGTTCTGCATTGTCTCGCCTGGGTCTGGTACCACCGTCTTATCTATTCCTGCCGCAATAGCGTCAGCGCTTGTTACTGTCGTGTTCCGGTTTGGAGGGTAAGGTAGCCGGTAAACTTATGCATGTGGCATTAGACCTCGCCACAAGATAGCAACGCACCATTAACATCTTTGGTGTCTATAGGCGATGGTTGACCCTTACCATCAGGAGACCTATCTGCTTGTTTGCTATCTTGATACAAAAAAAGTAAATAAATAAGCGTAATGGATCCGCTTTTATTTCCAGTAAATACTAATGATCTTTCAAAAGCCTCTTAAAGTTTAAACACTCACTTCAAGGGATATTCATGAAGCCAGCTAGCTATATTATGCATTTTATAATTAATTAGCAAGTATGTATCAAGAGATCTAAGCAAGCTCAAATTACCAATCGATTTTAATATTATAAATGCGAAAGTTTGGATGTTTGGATGGATGTTTGTTACTCAATCACGCAAAAAACTACAGAACGGATTTGAATGAAATTTGGCACACAGGTAGATGATGACCTGGAATAGCACATAGGTTAAAGCTAAATACACAGTTTTTATTAGATGTGTAATGTATAATTCTGATATTAATTTAACAAATTATTAATATGCTAGGTATACTGATAAACAAAAATTTAACTAAGTATCGAATTTTTTTACATTATAAGACAGCAAGTTCGGCGGTTTAGCCGTGGAAGCGTAACAGAAAGGCAGACAGACAAATTAATAGACTTTTGCGTTTTATAATATTAGTGTGAATTTGTTACGAAATTTCATAGGTTAATACATGGAAGATAGAGAACAAGGGGAAGTGAAGAGTGGGCGTGCCGCGTGCGTCACTATTATGCGCTTTTACTCTAAATTGCCTTAGTGATACTTACCATATCATTAGGAGATAGTCGTCGTGCGAAAATCTATTATACACTGAATTATGCCGTATTGTGCCATCCTTGAATGCAGAAATGATAGTAGAATACAGATGATTAAGAATGGAGATATTTCATATCATCCGAAAGTACAATTTTCATTTTATTTTAATTAAATTCCTGATTTAATATAATCTCTAATGATATAATAGAAAGTCAAGCTAAAATCAGCCGTACACCTTACATATAAAGTTCATTTTAGGTTGACCTAATTTTTCTAGAAAGATATACGTAATGACAGTCATTACGTTATCGTTCTAGAAAGTTCTCTACTCAAATATGATCAACTGAAAACTACGGAAAAATCAATGCTGCCATCTATTGTAGAATAGCGAAACTATTACGATCTTAAGTTTCACTATTGTACAAATAGATGAGTCTATTTTGAATAGACTATAAAAGGACGTAAATACTCTTTTTTTTGTAGCAAAATAAAATTTATTGTAACGCAGTTTGGTATATTTTTAAATGTTCTGTTTGTGTGTTTCGGATTATTGTTGTTTAAAATGAAAACGACCAATGAAACAAAGTTTGCATTAGTAGTTTATATGCAATAATGCTTATTTTATGTGTGAGTATGGCGATCACGGTCCTGATACAAATGTTTGTACTTGCCAATTCCACTTGTTCTCTATCTTCCATGTTAATACATGGAAGATAGAGAACCTATCTTCCATGGGTTAAATATCAATATATTACGAACCTTAGCGAGAAATCGCGTGTAATGAAAATAAAAGTCAATCTCTGTTGTAATAGAAATAATAACATGGGATGAACATTTAAAGGTGCGTAAAGATCAATATTGTATCTACAGAATAATGGAAACCATTTTCCTTCGTGATAAGAATGGTATTAATGTCTACGTTGGTGTAGTATCCTTTAGAAATGTGTCCACTTTACTGGCGAGATATTCAATATGTGTACCGTGTATCGGGTTTGAATGGAAGCGTTTTATTTTATGCCACAAATTATAATACCAAGATGAAAGGATAATATTACAACGAGATAGCCGTGAAGAATCTATATACATATAATAAAATCGTAGAAAAGTCAAAACTGTACATTGAATATTTTTTAAAAAGAATACTTGGGCGTGATCTACAATCGATATCGAAGCCAAAAATATAATTTTTAGAACTTTTGTCTGTTTGTCTGTATGTATGTCCGGAGTAAACTCAAAAAGTACTGCATGAATTTACTTAAAATTTTGCATGAATATTACTAACAGGTCGGGTCAACATATAGGCTACATATTATCACGCTATCACCTAAGGGGGAGGAGCTGTGCGGAGTAAACGAAGTCCGCGCGGACGAAGTCGTGGGAAACAGCTAGTAATTAAATATAAGTATAAAAAGTATCTTCACGCCCGTATCCTCGAAGAGCTAGGCAGAGGTACAATAAGTGCACCCACGGTTAGTCGAAGATACTTGGTCCCACAGTGTGATAGGTGGCAAGCCTATTCGAAACTGAAAAAAAAGACCCGGGAATCGAACCTGGGTCCTTATGTAGTCAATACCGACACCGGACCGCTAGACGACAGAGGTGATTAAAATATAAGGATATATTTCATATTAAAATAATATTTTCATATTTATTTTGTAAATCACTCTCTTTTTTTTAAATCAATATTTTTTTATCTTACGAGTAGATCGTTTAATATTAAACTATGCAATTTCGTTTAATATTAAACACGCAGGTGGCTCTCCTGATGGAAAGAGAAAACATTGCCTATAAACACCAAATATATTAATGGTGCGTTGCTATCCGTGTGGTGGAATGGCAATGATACATGCATAAGTTTACCGCCTACCTTACCCTCCAAGCCGAAACACGACAATAATAAGGAGTTGTGGCTGGAATAGGAAAGGCAGTGGTACGAAATACTCAGGCGAAATGTTGGTCACGATGGTAGTGACACGTATAGCCAATCGGTCGCCTTTTAAACCTGCCTGGCAGAACGGCAGTTGGTCTATTGTTTAAAGGAACTCCGACCAACTCGGGGGATTATAGATCGAATTGATGTTTTTACTTTAGAAATTACACTTCAACTTGGATCACACTCGACGACACTCTAGTAAAAGGTTGTTTTGATTCAGCGTATATTCGCGACTTTTTTATATGTGTATAGCCGAGTGAAAAGAAGGTTATTTTACTCAGTGCTAATGTAGCTTTATACTGGGTTACTCTTAAAGGTCCGCCTAAATTTTCAGAGGCTGTTTAGAATCGATAACATGTTCGATTTATGGAATAAAAAATAATTTAAAATATTCAAAATTTCATTTTTATCACACTTACGCAAAAATAAACGCAACCGCAAACCCAAAAATAATTTCAATTACGCAAAATTTGAACTAAAATATTTCAATGCCTTCAACCAAATTAAAAGTGATCGGGAAAAATGTTATTAGAGCGGCAGATTACATAATAGTTACTATAGTAATTTTAGGTAAACGTTAAATGACACACTGCCAGCATTAGAGAGTTCATTCCCAAGATTCGGTGGATCGAATGCATGAATTTAATGGGATATTTTAAAAGGAATATTTTTATAATATCTGGTATTAATTTTGAAATAATAATTAAAACGTAGTTTCAATTCAATATTCAATTCTTAAGGCGAGGCATCGCGACAAACAGGAAAAAACTGGTTTGTTTAATCACGTTTTTTTTGTATTGATTGTTAAATAACAATTTTACAAAAATTGCACGATATACCTGAAGATATTATCTATGGAATGTGCTAACTTGTTACATGATAGAATCTACTTTACTCGATCATATAAAATTCCGAAAACAGGCTAAAAAAATCTCTTAAACAAATAATTTGTTAATCATATTTCTAATCTTCCACATGATTTTTATATGGTGATATTTAGTTGTAAATACAAAAAAGAATAAGCTAAATTTTGGTTTTTAGGTGATATCCTATATTTATTTATCCGAAAATTAACACGCTTCTCAGCGGTTTCAGAACATACCGCGACACTCATTTCCTATAGAAGTGACGCGCGCCGAAATACCTTAAAATTTACCTTTAAAAGTAACGCTGTATTAGTGATAACAATTTTACCTTTAAACAAAATTTACCTTTAAAAGTAACGCTGTATTAGTGATAACAATTTTATATCAGTGCAGTAGTTTTTGAGTTTATCCGTTATAAACAAACAAATCTTACTTTATAAAGAGTAGACATGTATTTATTATATTACTCGTATATATTAGTGGAGTCCTGTAAGACATAAAAATTGTAAAACCTCGGAATCCAGGACTAGCTCATTAATCTGTGTAGCGAGTGTTTGCCAGCATTATTAAATGTTCAAATAAAAAAGTTAAAAAAATTATTGACCGATCTCGATCACAATTTTTTTAAACAATTTCTGTAAATGAGAGGTGGAATGGGCCACAAAGCGTTTACAGTAAAAATTTCAATTTTATATTTAATAAATTATATTTGTTTAAAGTTATATTTTTAAAATTGGTAAAGTGCGTGTCGGGCCACGCGCAATGTGGGGTTCTAAAGTTGCCCATCATGATAATGCGGATTAAAATGAGGAATGTTAATGCTTCATATTAAAAACATTTAATTGACCTATTTAACGTCAATGACCGGCATATCCGCAGCACCACTTCTCCAAGGACACCGTGTTGATCTGGGCTTCTTTAAAGATCAACTGCCTTTCTGCCAGGCAGGTCGTAAAAGGAAACCGATTGGCCATACGTGTCACTACCATCATGACTATTAAGTGGTAGAGTTCCTCAACGTCTCGGCTGGGCATTACGTACCACCGCCTTACCTATTCCTGCCGCAATAGCGTCAATGATTATTATCATTGTCGTGTTCCGGTTTGGAGGATAACTTAGCTCGTAGACTTATGCATGTGGCATTGCCACCCTGCCAGACAGATAGCAACGTATCATTAACATCTTTGGTGTCTATAGACGATGTTTTCTCCTTCCTTTCCATTACGACTGTCTTCTACTTGTTTGCTATTTTACGATATAAAAATAATCTGTAAGTCGGTTGACCCTGCAGGCCATTCCTGGAACTTCCCAGCTCAACAAAACAAAAACTACTTATATTAAATTGGTCTTAAAAATAATAGTATTTTAATGCTCGAAAAGATGTATATTTTCAAAATGATGATCGATTTTAATCTTTCTAATACGTAACGTTCAAAGCAATTTTTGAGCTCTAGGTTGTTTTATTTATCTACAAAATTTATTGGTAAAAAAATTTCGAAGTAATGTAAAAAAAAAGTTTTTCAAAAATTTGCGTTATTAATAAATCCCGAATGAATCAACCGATTTTAATCCGATTGACGGTATTTGATGCATTTTTTTAAGTAGAAAAGCTAACTACATTTTTAAATAAATCAGCAACTTCCTCTATGTACATATATACGTAGGTGCTTAGCGGGAAGTTAAAAAAAAAAAACATTTAGCAACTTTAAAACAAACAAAAAAATCTAATAAATTGATGTTAACGTTATTATTCAAATATAATTTATTAAATATAAAATTGAAATCTTTATTATAAACATTTTATTCCCCATTCCACCTCTCATTTACAGTAAATTGTTTAAAAAAATGTGATCGAAATCGGGTTGTTTTTTTAAACTTTTTAATTTGAGTCTTTAATATATGCTGACAAACACTTGTTATATAGATTCATTGACTAGCCCTGGATTCCGATGTATAAATCTTACGATGCTGCACTATATAGTCGACATTTAGCGACCAATAGGTAAATCATAATAATTATCTTCTAATTTTGTATTTAATTGACTTGAGGATATTTAAGTTTATGAGGATTTTGATGATAACGATTACCAATTATTGCTAGCGATATAGGATATACTATCTTTCGTCGGCACTTGCTGAAACTGCATCATATTGATTATTTAATATAAACACTTGTACTGTTTCACAAATGTAATTTAAATTTTATTTATATCACAAACTCTTAACTGTAAATCCAACCGGTTTCGCCTATTAAAGCATCATCAGGGCTTCTTTCACATAAACATTTTACCTTATTATGTTATTATTTTAAAACATAAACATTTCACAGACACAAAGACTCATATTATTGCTAGTGGTAACTAGGATCCACATCCTAATTCTAAATACGGAGGTATTAACACACCATCAATAGATTACGAGCTGTTACTTAGATTAAAAGTTTTAAGAGTGACTTCGAATTAGAATTAGATTAAAAACATTAGACTAAAAAGAACATTTCAATAACACTTTTCTTATCTGTTACAAGTAGCCATTAAGTGGAAGTATTAGTCTAAAAATATTTGAAAAGAGAAATTACTATTGTATTAATGGTTTATATATGACGTACGCATTCGTTTCTGACATAAACAAGTGGATGAAGGGCGTGAGGATATTATGGCACATTCATAAAAAGTTTAAAAAATGTTGTCCCGTAAATTTTATTGTATTTTGTCTTGATATTTTTGGTTAGGTGTGCTAAATACTGTGTAAAAATTTGAACAACTATTTTGAAAGGACCTTATAATATAAAAATTGGTTAATCTAAAACTCTATCAGACATGGTTAAAATCATAATCAAATCATGGAAAATATAAAACGGGCTGATAACTAACTTTGAATGAAATATCAAAGCTTTTGCGATGTTAAATGTTTAAATTAATTTGTTTTATAGCAACGACGGTATCTGCACTCTATGAGTTCATCCTTGTACTGTTTCTTATAATGTTAGACTGAAAGGAATAGGAGGTACTGTCCTCGGTTGATACGTAGATTTATGTTAAAGTATAAACAGTGAATAAAGCTTGGTGAAAAGGAAAATTAAAATCAAAAATCGGATGAAAATTGCAACCGAAGCTCTAGAGCTAAGAGCTTTCCAAACATAATTTATTATATAGGTATAACTTCAGATTTATTCTTTTGTAACTGATTACAACTTTTGTGTCTGAACACACAGCCTGTGCGACCGTAACATGATTATTTTATTAAACTGACTTTTCTTTTAGGGCAAACAGCATGTAATGAAATATTTATTTGCCTGTCATAATTTGTTTTGCTTTGTTATAGTCTAAGCGGGGATCGCTACAAAAGGACCCATCTTTTTTAGATAAGAACACAACGGACTTTATTGGTTTCTGGACATTGGAAAAATAACAATCCAACAATTTTGCGATTTGGAACCTATTTTTATCGGAAAGTTTTTTATATATACATATGTATATTTTTTTGTAAATTTGATGTATTAAACATAAGTAAAATGTATCTTTTGAAGGTGTTTTGATATTAGTAAAGCATAAAAATTTAAGTCTAGCAATGATTTTTTTGTCAAAGCTATCACTAGACCACCCTCAACATTTTTGTTGCAATCCTAAATTTTCTGAATAAGGTATAAGAAAAACTGAATGTCAAAATTTGTGTTTTTCTTTTCTCTTTTTAATGGATTTGTCTGAAACGTAATTGAGAATGGCAAAAAAAGGCAAAAAATGGAGAAGTTTGATTCGATGATTATTTGTCTAATGTATAGCATGTCGCGATGTGGCCAATTAAGCGATCGGCCTACGACATATACATATTAAGAAGCAATATCAGCACCCTCGATTATTACTCAAGCAATTTTATCATAACACCTATTGGTCTTGGTCAGTGTAATAATACCTACCCCCGTTCACATTCGCAATGAAGTTAAACTACTTGCTTTTTATATCACTGGACTAACTCACACTTCCATATTTGTATATAAATATCTGGTGTTCTATATAAAACATCCGTTCAGATTTGCATTGAAGTTAAACTATTGCCTTTTATATCACTGGACTAACTCACACTTCCATATTTCTATATAAATATCTGGTGATACGTATTGTATCTCGAATTTTTAGCTTCCCGCTATGTACATAGATAAGGAAGTTACTGATTTTGTCTCAATTTTCGAAAATCAAATTTTCACCGGATCTCCACTTTGTGGGGGGAAAAGGAAGCTTATCAGACTATTTTCACGATGACTACAGTATACATACAGACGTATGTATGTGTGTGTATGTAAACATCTCATAACTTTTGAACGGCTTGACTGATCGAAAAGCAGTTGATGGCATTCGATTGTATTCCGCTCAACTTAGACTTCCTGAAAATTTGAACTAATTCGGTCCGGTACATTTTGAGAAATTTTGAAAAAAACGTAAAATTTTTTGTTGTGAAACACTATTTTTTTAATATAACTCCCAGATTAACATACTAATTGAGTACCTAATCTAATCAGCTCTGTTCCTCAATAAACTGTATCAAATGCATAAATTCCTTCGCAATCGGTTTATCCGTTGGGGAGTTATCGTTGACAAAAAATTGTGAAAAAAGTGCTTTTTACATTATTTCGTCATTTTTAACTAAACATTTTTCGACCTTCTACAATATTTTAGTACTTAAAAAACTACGTCAGATGCCGTTTCAAAAATCAACGTTGAATTAAGTTTTTAAGCTACAGCTTTTTAAATATGAATATTTTGATGTTTACAGAAAACTTACTTAAAATTTTTAAATAACTGTCAGGGTGTATTACCCTTTTTGTTTTAATTGACTTAAAAATCTAATCAGCTATTCTGATTAAAAACTGCATCAAATACCGTTAATTGGATCAAAATCGATTTATATATTTGGGATTTATCAATACCAAATATTTTAAAAAAATGTTTTCCGATATTATTTAGATATTTTTCAACTTGCTAAGAAAACATTTTAGAGCTCAAAAACTGCGTTGAATGCCACTCGAAAGATCAAAATCGATCATCATTTTGAAAATATAGATATTTTCGAAAATTTAAAACTATAATTTTTATAAACTTAAGATTTTTGAACCTTTTGAACTCAAAAATCTATGCTTATAATAGATACGTTTCGCTTTGAGCTTAAAATATTTCAATTTAGCGGCAACTTTCAGAGATGGCCTGCAGAGTCAACCATCTTACATATATGTATCATCTTTCTTTCTTTTTTTATAGCATAAGATACGGATAAGCAAATGGTTCCCCTGATGGAAAGAGATAAGCATCGCATTAATGACACCAAAAACGTTAGGGTAACATTGCTATCGGTTGGAACGCCGCTTACATTAGTTTCCCGGCTATCTTGCCCTCTAAATCTGAATACAACCGTGACAATTGCAATATTGCGACAGGAGCAGATGAGTGGTCGTCCAAAACTTTTCAGAACTCTATTGCCTTGTAGGTAATATTATAATCCGGATGGATATCCGGATTATAATATTACCTACAAGACAATACATACATTAGATACATACATTAGATACAATAAGCATAAATAATAAACATAGTGTGATTCTATGTTAATAATGATATGTGATAATGATATGTGATTCTATGTAAATATGATGATCTAAAAGATGTTAATTGTGCGTTGCTATCTTGTGGCGAGGTCTAATGTCACATGCATACGTTTACCGGATATCTTATCCTCTAAACCGAAACACGAAAGTGACAAGCACTGACGCTATTACGGCAGGAATATGTAAGGCGGTGTTATCAGACCCGGGTGAGACAATGCAGAACGCTATCGTCTTGTAAAATAGAACAAATAGTAAGGATATATGGACTTATTTTTTATATCTACACTTTTGTAGATATGGACATAGGTATGAAATCAATTCTTTTAAAATTACTATCGTATCGGAACGCAGCCACAGACTAAAGATCCGGCGAAATAAACTCAGCGGGCTTGTATTTTTTTTCCTCTATTCTAAATAAGTTCTCAATTTTACAAAATTATTTCATATCATAGAATGTATGAGAAATTTATATGAAGAGCAATTAATCCCAGTTTAATTTATTATAAATATATAGTAGATTTAATAATAACAGTTTAATTTATCAACATCTGGTTTTATCAACAAATGTCTTATATCATAACATGTTTTATTTAAAAGCAAGTCAAACAAGTTTTTACTTGAAAATTGATTTAAAGGTAATAATGATAGAGACTATTAAGAATTTAAATATTATAAATGCGAATGTTTGGATGTTTGGATAAATGGATGTTTGGATGGATGTTTTTTACTCAATCACGCAAAACTACTGCACGGATTTGAATGAAATTGCCACATAGGTAGATAATGACCTGGAACAGTACATAATCTACTTTTTATCCTGAAAAAATTAGGTGATCCCGCTGGATTCGGCAAAATTTTTTTGTAATGCAGCGGGCTGCACACTACAGCTAGAGATATATTTATAGACTATATGCATGGACATAAATATTATATATGACTATATGTATAGTTGTATATTATATTTATGGACATACAATACACACTGCTGTATTTATTTCCTAAAGTTCAAGGCAGTTTGCTCCCTTATCTTACAACGAATACGATATATGTAAAACCGAAGGGACATCTCAAGAGGTCAACAAATAAGCGGTTACATTTAAAATGCAAATAACTAACTTTCCAGAGCCACATCTGATCCCTCGAGATCTCTGTTTGGCCCTTATGAGTCCCGGGAGATTTTCCGGGTCCAATTTTGACCTTGAATCTACATATCCTCTATGATATGAGTGTTTGTCAGTTTTAATTATAGGTATTTTTTGGAAAATATGTGTCGTCGGAAAGGAACGATTTTTCAGAGTGAAGGAAATAATGACAACAATTATATTGCCGTTCGTTAGGTATGCAAATACGATGGTGATCAGTTGTATAACGAGCCTACTTATTTTTTGATATATTTCGAGTAAATCGCACACAGTTTTTTTTGATCGCCTGAAGAAACTAATGAGATTTTTTAAATATGATTATGTTTATGTTTTTATATTATGATATGTTTTTCGTATGTATTATGATTTTTTACGTATTACAAGTTACAATTTGTATTAAAAAGAAGCAACAAAATAATAATGACGAAAAACCATTGTATTGTAAGAATTAATCACTATGCATATCCGTCTTAATTAAAGCTATTGTGATGTTGAATGTCTAGGAATTCTGTTTGCGATAATAATGTCTAATAAAGTTAACGTACTTGTACGAACCGCCTTACGCATTACTATCAGTACTGCAGCAAATGCATTTGTTATGATTAACCAATAATGATCAGTGACTACATAATATACACTGACACTGGTCTTAATAATTTATTGTATTAAACTATAGTATTTGCTTTAAAGCTGATTAAGATTAGCGCTTATAAGTTAATTGATGAGTAGTAATGTTTATATCCAAAAATATTATCAATTCTTATCTTTCAAATATTTTAGTTTTTTGTTATCTCTATATCATAATTAATCATTAGATACTACTGTAGCGGCTCAAACAATCACAAATGCTACAAGAAAAAATAATAAAAAATGCACAAAAATCAATGACAAATGGAAAAAATGAAATTCAAAATAAAATCCTGAATCGCGGTATCACAATTATTTATCTTGTAACACTATATACAAGTTTCAACGCTTCTCAAATGGACTTCGGTCCCCAGGCAGTACACCTTGCCTGGCTGGGAAGATCTTCCTTTTCCCCGTACTTGTCCTTGTGTGATGTCATCGACCTCCACAGTTATGACGTTACCTGACAAAAGGCTGGCCCGCTGGTTCCATCACTATGACCCTTCAGCGGTACGGACAAGCGGCGCGCCACACTATAATATTGCCGATACAATCTTAGTGGAAACAAGTCTGTTGCTACGTTTGTCAAATATATACCTATTTTTACGGTATACGGTAGATACCTATTTTTCGTTAACATAAAGTTTTGTATTCCCGGCTGCATGGGTACCACGATCTTGCCTATTTCTCCCGTGAAACAGCTTTGCTGTGTTTCGGAGAGACGGGCAAGACAGGCAGTGTAATTACTGGCACCAAGACTTAACATCTTATGTCTCAGGATAGGCAACACACGAACGGAATATTTTTTCATTTTTGTTCATTGGCGACGTCGACCACTTACCATCAGGTGGCACGTCTGCCAGTTTGCCTATCTCAATAATATAAAAAAAAAACATTGGGATTTTAAAAATAGATTTTTAGTATACTGCTCTGGCATCTTTATATTAATATTATAAATGCGAATGTTTGGATGTTCGGATGGATGGATTTGTTACTCAATCACGCAAAAACTACTGAACGGATTTGAATGAAATTTGAGACACAGACAGATGATGACCTGGAATAGCACATAGATTACTTTGATCCCGGAAAGATAAGGTGATCTTGTGGGATTTGCCAAAAATTTTCATAATGTAGTGGGCTGCAAGCTGCAGCTATTGTTAAATAAGGTGGAATATGCTTGAAAACAGACACCTTTCAGTTTTAAATAACCGAGTATAAGTTATTCTTCATAAAATCGTAAAATAATGATTCATTTTGTAGATACTATTTCCTCTAAAAAATACTTAAACGAATATCCAACTAACGGTTCTGATGTCGAGAATGGACTTCTTAACTTAATTAACTCAAATAATTTTCTACTTAATTTGATTGATTACTTCGATCTCAAGTTTAATTTAGAGCCTGGGGCTTAGATGTTCGTTAAATGTTTGTAGTTCACTCTGTTAATTGACTTTGAATTGTTGCTTTGTTTGGTCTCGATCCACTAATATGTATGGAGTAAATTATCTCAATGGCTTTCATTTATTTAAAATAATTTTATTGTCTACATTAACAATGAAACAAAAATAGATTTTTATATCATAATAGCTATTACTCGCTCGCTTCGTTGGGCGGAAATTTATGGAGGAATAAAAAATATTTATAGCTTATCATTTGCGTAATCACGTGTTCTCATTGTATAAATTAATTTTAATCAAAAATGATAATTTTGTTTTCTCGCTATAAAATATAAATTCGAAATCTTCAGATTGAAAATGGTGTTTAACTATTTTTACGTGTTTCTATGAAAACCCCTCGCAACTTTTGAACGAATTTACCATAAAGTTAATAGCATTGGATTAGTTTCTACTAAACTTCAATTTCCCAAAAATTTAAATCGACTTGATTATTTTGAGAGATTTCGAAAATATTCTAAAAAAATTAAGGAAATAAGGTTTTTCTAACTAATATATCAATTGATTTCAAAATTGAATCAGCTCTTCTCGTCTTCTTTTGTCAATTAGAAGAGCTGATTTCGAAATTTAGAAAAGTTTCCTTTGCTAGGTTTTGATGAACAGAAATATGTCGTAATATCAAATAAATAAATAAGATGATCTAAAGCATTTACCTTGTGCTAGAAATATAAGAATGGGTTTAAACCAGCGATCTTGCCTTTAGCCGACATGCTTGTGATTGATTGCTTTGATGGTAGCAATAAATATACACACGTATATACTTTTTAATATTTAGTTTTATTTTCATAAATTCAAATGTTGATGTTTTCTATGAACTTTAGATTTTTGACATCTTGGAGCGCTAAAATACACCTACCAAATATTTTTGTCTTTTCGAGTTTGAAATATCTAAATTTAGAGGGAAGTTTCAGGTATGACCGACAGGGTCAATTGGTTAACAGATTTTTTATAATATGGTTTGTCTCGACATTATCTACTGATAAACGATCAATGATACAAAAAAAATTAGTTATTCATCCAAATTTATTTTATCGTCTAAGTAGGCTCCTTCAGAAACAATACACTTACAGCAAATAATAAACAAATCATCAAAATATTTATGAAATGCTTTTTCGGGAGTTATTCATTCAAATTTATTTTGTCGCCTTCAGAGTTTGCTCCTTCAGGAAAAATACACTTACACCAAATAATAACAGAATCGTCAAAATATTTATGAGACGCTTTTTCAGTTGTTGCTACGAATTCTCTTTTACGTCTTCTATCTAATGGAAACAAGTGCCACAAAGTCATCATTTGAGTTTAGAAAAAAAAGAAAAATTCGACTAAAGCCATATCTGGTGAAAAAGGTGGTTAATCGATGCTATTTGTTAAGTTTTTGGTCAAAAATTCGTTAACAATGATGATCTTGTGCGAAGGCCCAGTTTTGTGGTAAAAATCCAAGGACGTTCCATCCATAAATCTGGATTTTTCCTAAAATTTGCTCTCTTAAACTCCGCTCAATGCTCAAATAGTATGTTTTACTAACCGTTTGACTTTCTGGCAAGAATTCCGAGTTCATACCACCGCGATAGTCAAAGAAAAAGTCAATATGAATTTGACTTTTTGAAAGTTTTATTGGCAATGCAAAATTTCTAATACACATTAGATATCATCTTACTAAAAACAACGCTGTATTTAAGCTAAATAACAGATACAACTTAAAGTCTGTACCAAAAATGGAAAACAGTTATGACAATCTAACAACAAAAAAGAATTAATTTGAAACCATTAAAAATCATTAACTCTGACTGAATATAAATTTACGCCGAAGCGGGTGGTTGTAAGCTAGTTTCATATAAGTACAAATACATATGCACTAGGGTGTTTCAAAAACAGGCGATCATTTTTTTTTTCGATTGCATGTGAAATTCTTGTTATATATGCTATAAAAAAATTCTGTAAATATTTGAGCTCTTAATATCAACTTGAAGAACTCCATCACCGAATTTGAAGATTTACCATTGATTAAACATGGAAAAATGATTTTTTAACCTTCATTTCTCCTGCAAACTATGTAGAACATTATTTTTCGGAAAAACGATTACTGATCCTTCTTCAGTATTAAATTCTGTAAAAAAAGCTATTTCTAAAAAAATCTATTTCATTCTACAATGGATTAAAATTTTTTTCGAAACTTAAAATTTTTATGGTTTCTTTTCTTTATTCATTTGAAAATCATAGATGAAATAAGTGTTGTAATTCGAAAAATTCTTAATAAAATTCAAAAATTGTGTGTAAATTATATGTTACAGCCAAAAACTGCTATATTAAATGAAAAAAAATAATAAAATTGAAGCGTAAATACAGCGTTTTGTTGACTGTTATAAAGAAATTTTAATATTTTGTTGATAGATTTTAAAATTTGTTGTGAAATTTATTATTATAGCGAATAATCATTAAAATAGATATTGCGAACCTCAAAATTTTGGAGCCAAAAGGGATACAAAAAATTTTCTTGGCACAGATTTGTGGAACATTGAACAATCTACTAAAATTTCCTCAAACTTTATGGGCTGAGATCAAAATTTAAAAATTAAATGGAAAAAATCGAAATTTCAAAAAGTTAAATTATTCTAACGCAACTAAAAACGAGAGGGTTGACGTTAGAGACTGGACTCTAAGAGCTTTTTTTTAAAGAATTTAATACTGAAAAAGGATCAGTGATCGTTTTTCCGAAAAATAATGTTCTACATAGTTTGCAGGAGAAATGAAGGTTAAAAAATCATTTTTCCATGTTAAATCAATGGTAAATCTTCAAATTCGGTGATGGAGTTCTTTAAAAGTTGATATTAAGACCTCAAAATTTTACAGAATTTTTTTATAGCATATATAACAAGAATTTCACATGCAATCGAAAAAAAAATATCGCCTTTTTTTGAAACACTCTAATATACACATACAAAATACCTAACATAATTAGGAACCAAAAAAGTTAAACAATTATTAATTAACACACGCCTTTATCCAAAAAATAGACCCAATGTTCCTAATTTACTAAAATAGGTACTTAATCTACAAGGACAAGTAAGCATAAAAGATATTAATTTCTAGTGAATTAAAACGTAACAGATTTGAAGTAACTTTTGCATGTGTATGCGTTTATGTATATTACATTTACGACGAATAAAAATAATATGATATGTTTGAAATATGCAGAAATTAGAAATCGGTATACATATGTATATTATAATGATTTGATCAGATAGTTTAATGTACTACGAACTAGAGTTCCATTTTGTTAACAGAGTAAATTAAAGGTTGCTACAGTGCTGAAATAATAATAAACTGTCCAATCAAAGTCATAATTAGGCAGCGCTGTAGCATATATTAACTAACGAGGATGTAACTTTTTTAAGTTGTAAGCAAACTTCATTGGTTTTTCGATACTTCGATTAAAATGGCGTGCCCGAAAAAGAGTAGCTATAGAAATCAAACTCTAGCAAGAGTTGAATTTCTGATATGAATTAACTAGCTGTGGCCCGACTTATTTTTATTTTAGAAATTTTCCCGCGAAGAAAAATTTCTAAAATAAAAATAGCTTAAGTCACTCTTTGTTACATCAGTAGGTTTAAAATATCCTGGGGTTTTACCGTTTAGTTTCCGTTCTCGTGAGTTTTACGAGATGAAAAATATTCTATGTCCTTTCTCGCGCCTCAAACTATCTTTGTACCAAATTTCATCCAAATCCATATAATATATTTTATATACTTCATTGGCAAACTATTTTATATATTGGATAGCTTGACTACAGTTTCCTAAAAGTCCAGTGAACGTAAGCATGTTAACATGGCAACTTATGAAACATATTTCCTCGGTAATATCCATTTCGAATCCCCAAAGGCCGGCTGAGCTTATCCAATACCGTAGCCTGTTTATGGGTTAGTGGAACATATCAATTTATTTACATTAAGTTTGATTAATAGGCTATTGAAGGCCTTTCTCTCTTTAACGTAAAACGGTCAGTATTGGAAAAATCATGATTTTTTGTTATTAGATTTGGAATATATGAGTAGTTTCAATTTTATTGTAGAGGTATATTAATCGCTGTCAAATGGCGCTCCGGTAATTTCAAGAAACAACTGATAGTCGTTAACAGGTCGATAAATATATAATATAATTATGGGCATCAACATCTGCCAAACCCGTGAATTGTGTTCTTTATTCTGCCCACCCTACAAGGAATTTCCTTACAGAGAAGACATTTGACGAAATTATATTTTTTTATTTACAAGTATTTTCAATAATAGCTGTAGTTTGCAATTTTGCATTTAAAAAAACTTTTTACGTGAAAAACATGAAGTAAAACATGAAGTTTGGTTGCCAAATATCCTCTCGGAAAATCGGAATAGACATGATTTATTAATAATTACACTTAATCATATTGAGTAATAAATGCACAAGCTCGTTCATTTAATTTTGTTTCGGTTTGGCATAATTGGTTTATAAGTAAACAAGTTCTTTCATTTTGAATTGTTTTGGCATGATTGAGTATAAACATAGAAACATACGAGCTCTTTCATTAACATTTAGTTATGTTTTTAGCATTATACAAATATATAAGTTTTATCAGTTTCGCTTGGTTTCTTTTGATATAATTAAGTAAATGACATAAAACCTTATAAGTTTTTTAATAATTTTGTATTGTTTTGACACAATTGAGTAATAATCACACAAATATACAAGCTCCTTCATTGTTGCTTTGTTTCATTTTGGCATAATTAAGTAACATACATAAAACATATAAGCTTTTTAATTTTCATTTTGTTTCGGTTTGACATGATTGAGTAATAATCATAAATACATACAAGCTCTTTCATTGTCGCTTTGCCTCGTTTTGGCATGATTATGTAACAGCCATACAAATATATTATTCATTATCATTTCTATCAGTTTTGCTTTGTTTAGTATCGACATGATTAACAAGCATACGAACAAACAAGCTCATTCAGTGTCTTTTTTCGTTACGGCATTATTAAGTATTATGTAGCATTATTTATACATATAATAAAATCGTAGGGAAGTCAAAACTGTAAATTGAATATTTTTTAAAAGAATACTTGTGGCGTTATCTACAATCGATATCGAAGCCAAAAATATAGTTTTTAGATTTTTTTCTGTTTGTCTGTTTATCTGTTTGTCTGTATGTATGTGCGGGGTAAACTCAAAAAGGACTGCATGGATTTACTTCAAATTTTGCATGAATATTACGAACAGGTCGAGTCAACATATAGGGTACATTTTGTCACGCTATCACTTACAGGGGAGGGACAGTGTGGAGTAAACGAAGTCCGCGCGGACGATGTCGCAGGCAACAGCTAGTATAGTATAAGTATACAAACACACAGTGTCTTTTATTTTTAATTCAGCAGAATTATACCGAAACATGGGAGTGAAGATGCACTCTAGTAGCACAAAATTTAAAATATCATCGCACCACTCTTGTGCGTTAAACTGTGAATTAAACGGTAAAAATGATCGTGGTCCAAAACTATTTGCAGCTTTGTTAGCTTGCAAAATATCTATCACGACATTTTGTCAAATTTAACGACCATCCTTTTGTTCCTTGCAATAACTGCGGCCAAGTGCTCATACGAGGCACGAAATTAAATGAAATGAAATGAAATGAAAAATATTTATTTGCAAGAATATGGGTGTCACAAGTTATTAAAATAAATTAAATTACCATCATATTCTACCATAATATGGCGTGCAAACATTTTAATTTAGGTCGATTTCTTTATAATTACTACCGGATCGGAACGCGGCCACACACTGAGAAGATCCGGCGGAAGAAACTCAGCGGGCTTCTTTTTTTCTATTTCACGTATTACAATTGTATGTATTACAATTTACTAGAATTATTTCACATCAAAAGTTGTTTTTACAATTTACAAAATATGATCTTATGCTCAATCCAAATTTTTACAATTTACAAAAAATTTACCATTTTACAAAATTTGCCGTTCAGTTTTTATTACATTTAAATTTCAAGGTAAATTGTACAAGCTTATATTTCTGTTTATTAACATTTAATCTTATCTGCTAAAAATTCTCTAATATCATAGTATGTTTTATTTAACAGTAAATCAAACAATTTTTTGCGAAATATATTTATAGGTAATAATTTTAGACTATCAGGAATATGATTGTATATATTAATTGCCATACAATATGCATTTTTTTTATAAATATTTAGTCTTTGGCTTGGCACATGTAGCTTCTCACTGTTTCTAAAATATGAGTTCCCTAATACTTGAGCATTTGTTTTAAACAAATGTTGATGTTTTTTTACAAATACGCATACCGACAGTATGTAAAGACAAGGTAAAGGTAGTATTTTAAGAGTTTTAAATAGGGGTTTACATGAATGTAGTTGATTAACATTACATATTGCACGTATACATTTCTTTTGAATTCTGAAAATCCTATTTAAATCAACTGAGTTTCCCCAAATAGAGATTCCATATTGCAATACAGATGAGACATATCCGTGATATGCCAGCAATGCAGCATTTAAGTTGGCTACTTCTCTTATTCTTCTCAAAACATAGATAAATCTGTCAATTTTTTTGCAAAGAGAATCAATGTGCGCTTTCCAATTGCAATGGTTGTCAATAAATATTCCTAGAAATTTAGTGTATTCAGTATTTTCTATATTTATATTGTTAAATAATATATTTGATTTTTGAACTTTATTGCTATAACATGTTTGAAATTCAACTATCTTTGTTTTAGTCAAGTTAATTTTTAAATTATTACTTTTTAACCATTCCGAAACTTTAAGTAAGGTTTCAGTTGTTTCTTTTACTAGGTGATTTTTATTTTTACATTTAATGAGGAGTGTAGTGTCATCTGCAAATAAGAATGACTCATGTTGCATAGTCTCTGGAAGATCATTAATGTAAATTAAAAAGAGCAAGGGTCCTAAAACACTTCCCTGTGGTATTCCACAGTCACTACAACTATAATTTGAAGTATATATTTTTTTATGTGTCCCAGAAATTTTTGAAATTTCTACACACTGTTTCCTATTTTCTAAATAACTTTGTATCCACTCTAATGATTTCCCTCTTATACCATATTTTTCAAGTTTTGCCAACAGAATTCTATGAGAAACAAAGTCGAATGCCTTACTCATGTCTAAAAATACACAAAGTGGATAACTTTTTGTATTTAGGCATTCCGTTATACTCTTTACCAGTTCAAAACATGCTAAGGTTGTCGACCTACCTTTTCTAAATCCATATTGATTATTTTTTAATATATTACATTTCAGTAAGTAATTATGAAGTCTATCATACATAACTTTTTCAAAAATTTTTGAGAGAATCGGAATTAATGTAATGGGTCTATAGTTATTCATATCGCAAGGATCACCTTTTTTAAGTATTGGTCTAACTATAGACTTTTTTAGTCGTTGTGGGAACTTCCCTTCTAAAAATGTCAAATTAATAATATGACTGAGCGGCTTTGATATTACAGCAGCAACATTTTTGAGTAGTTCTGTACTAATATTATCATAACCAGTTGCACTTGTATTTTTTAAGGAGTTTATGATCTTAAATACTTCATGCTCATCTACGGGTGTAAGAAACATAGTTTTACTGCTATTAGGTAACCCAAGTATTTTTGAAGTGTTTGTGAATTTGTCATTGTTAATACTTGTTTTTGATTGGTTTATAAAAAAATCATTAAATAGGTTACAAATTGATTGGGATTTTGTATACTCTGTATTGTTCACTCTAATTTTCTCAATTTCTTGTATATTTGTTTTATTCTGGAATGTGTTTTTAATTAAATCCCACGAAGCTTTGCATTTATTGGAAGATTTTTCAATAAATTTCAGAGATGATTGCCTTTGTGATTCTAGTATACATTTTGATAAAATTCTTTTGTAACGCAAGTAATTATTTTTATTTTCATTCTTATTAGATTTACCACACCGATAATTTAAATATAGCTGGCGTTTGACTTTACAACATTTAAGAAGTCCTTTTGACAGCCATTTATTTTTAATTGGTTTATTTGATACCTTAGTACGAATTTTTGGAAAGCATAGCTCACAAAACAATAAGAATATGTCGTGGAAATTATTAAATGCCTCTTCACAATTTGAACTTGCAAGAACTTCATTAAAACTTAAGGATGATAGACATTCAAAAAACTTTTTCTTATTTTCTTGACTAAAAAGTTGTTTTGTTTCAAACCAAAAAGCTCGTTTTGGTTTAAAGTTTGAGATGGACTCAATATTTACTTTTATACTCTGGGCTGTCTCATGGTCAGATAAACCGAGATAATGAGTGTAAGACTGAACATTTTCCAAATTGCTAGCAATTACATCTAAACATGCATAAATATCAATAATACTCTTGGTATTATTGATATTTAGCTTAAAACTACACCAATAATATTTTTGTCTCTCTTAGATACAAACCCGGTTACGAATCTCAAGCTCAATCGAGTCATAGCAGTATTTTTTTAATTTCAGGATAGTAAACAAAAGAGGGCCTTATTAATAGAAAGAGAATCGTAACCTATAGACATCAAGGGTGTTAATAATGCGTTGCTATCTGCGTGGAGAGTTGAAATGTGTCATATACACTATACAGGTTTACTGGAAAAGAATACATATGGAAGGACATGATAGTTAATGGTCATATGTAAACAATAAAATATAATAAAATGAGAAAATTGCTTAACTAAATAGTAAACAACGTAATTAGTGTAGTCATAACACAAAAAGTATGGCCACTGCGCAGAAAATCGCGGCAAGTTAGCGAGCCGAATCACCAGTTCATCAAATCACTGTTGGTCGATATCTATGCGTGGACGTATGGATGCCCGTACATAAATATTATATTAGATAATTAGGTCAAAATTTAAGTACCTATCTCTTTACATGTTCGCTATCAGAATCGAGTACCGAACATTCTCCTTTAGTATATACAGTTGTTAACCAGTCAACCTGTATAATTTTACCCCCAAAGCCGGAATTCGAAAGTAAAAAGCATGGACCTATTGTGGTAATAATAGACAAGACGTTGGCACCAAATATACTTTTACACCATCATGCACTTTTGCACCATTGTCTTGTTTATTAGACCATGCAGAATTGTACGTTCTAATGTCTGGTGATTCTACCACATAACTATTTGTTTTTAATATTATTCTTCAATAAAACTGTTAAAGATATAAAATATTACTTAAAAATACAAAACAAAAGGTGTATATAATTACAAAATGGATTTCCTTTATAATTTTCATTATTATCATTATTGATAACAATTAATAAACCTGATCTATTGAGGTTTTTATGAGGATAAGTTTCACTAAACTAAAACAAGTTTTTATGATCAGATTGTATTTTGTGATGATTTTTTTTTGTCCCATATCCACTAATAACAATTTACTCCTATATATTACTTAAAAATTATATTACTTAATATATATTACTTAATTACAATTATATTACAAATGCGAAAGTCTGTCTGTTACGCTTTCACGGCTAAACCGCTGAACTGACTTTCATGAAATTTGGCATAGAAATAGTTGAAGATCCGGGGTCAAACATAGGCTACATTTTTTTTTCAAAAATCAGCCCCTGAAGGGCTAAAATAGGGGATGAAATTTGTATTAAAAACTATTTCGATGACATACTCGCGGGCAAAGTTGCGCGGGTGAGCTAGTAACAAATAATTTAATTTCCTTGCTAAATACATTTGCAAAATAGTTTTGTGTGTGAGTCCCTGAGTTGTTAAATTTAGATTTACTATTAGTAGTAGTGTCTAATCACTGCGATTGGGTCAAGGGAAGACAACGCTTGCTAATCACGTGTTATGATATTTAATAAATAAGCAATTTGGAAAAATAAACATGTCTCCAATTCACGTAACAACACGTCAATCGAGTCGAAGCGCTTAGGGTTCTTACACACGTAAACACGATACAATGACGCGTCGTGCTACAATGCGGCACTTTATGTAAGAAAACATGTAAAAGCCCCTCGTTTGACGTATTGTTACGTGAATCGGGCCCACGGTTGTTTTGAAATGAGACTTATTGACATGATATAACGTTATTTTCAAACATAATGTTATCCAAAAATGACACAGAATTTGTTACTGCTTAGTAACGTTATTCATTACGGTCTGTTACATTACGAATTAAAGTTATGTTTTTTGTTATAGTTTTTATAGCTACTACTATTAGTTTGAATAGCTACTACTGCTACTCAAATAACAGAAAAAAAACCATAACGTTAATTCGTTACTGTACTATTGCTACAGTAATAACGTTAAGTATCATAAGTTCTGTTATCTGATAACGTTTTAAATCCTTAGTTTCAAGTAGCTGCTAGTATACAATATATTATATGAAATAAAAAAACACTGAATAAAATATACCATTGCGCCATAATTCACATTGCCTTCAAGAAACATCTGCGACAGAAAGTTTATATAAATGCTCATATATGATGTCAGGCGGGTGAAAGTGCGGAATGTTGTCTTATTTTTAATTACCTACGAAATTCTCAAACACCTACCACGCTTTTTGCCGCTGGCTTTGAGAATATTTGGATTATTTTAATAAATTACACGCGTTTGTACAAGTTACATAATTTGGCACGTAAAGCATTTTTGTCGCCCTTTTTATATTTTTGTCTTAAACATAACGCCATTTTAAACAATTTGCGTGAATTGTTTCGTTAAATATATGTTACCTTGAAATTTATTATTAAGATTTAAGGTAATCATGTCATGTATAAGATAATAGGAGAATACACTAATACTTTTGCCAGGTGTAGAAGAAAGATATACATTAATTTCATGACCAATGGGCTATTAATTATTTTAGTGATAGTCTAAGATCCTATTATTGAACGACCTTCACTGAGCTGGTTAATGAATGAAAACTATTTTATACCCAATGAAATATGTCAATAAATATATTGCAAATGGGTTGGCTAAAAAATTTAGTCCAGATTATATTTTTAAACATTTCACTTGTTTTGTTAATGGATAAATTCCATATCAATCGAAAACATGAAGTTTATAGAATTTGCAAACGTTGACTATTTTTTTCCCATATTAACGTTAAAAATATAAACATGTTAATTTTCCCAATTAAAAATTAACATGGGTAGGCAGGTAGAAACAGGCAAATTGATACTAGTAATCTACTTACCCAGAAGAAGAAAGAGTCAATCATCGCCTATAGAAACCAAAGATGTTAATGGTGCATTGCTATTTTGTGGCGAGGTCTAATGCCACATGCATAAGTTTACCAATTACCTTACTCTCCAAACCGGAACACGACACGTATTGACGCTATTGCGGCAGGAATAGGCAAGGCAGTGGTACCAGACCACGGTGAGACCATGCAGAACTCTACCACCTAGTAGTCACGATGGTAGTGACTCGCATAGCCAATCGGTCACCTTTTACGACCTGCCTGATATATATACATATAAGAATAGACCAACTGCCGTTCTGCCAGAACGGCAGTTGGTCTATTCTTATATGTATATATATGTATATATATATATATATATATATATATATATATATATTATATGTATATATATATATATATATATATATATATATATACGTGTGTGTGTGTGTGTTTTTAAGTGAAACTTACTGTACAGTTTCTCGAATACAATAAAATAAAAAAAACTTCTTTTAAACCGAGGAGATAGCTCTCCAGATTAACTATAGGCAAATTCATCATTATCTATAGTGCATAATAATTCGTGTAGTAGTAGTCTATACGGCCTGTTAGGTAAGTCAACCTAAACCTTGAAGGAGGTAATAAGGTATCTGATTCTTAATCCAAATAAATAAAAAAATATACCCTTAAGTTTTAACATAATTATCCAAAATCAAAAATCAATTCAAGTAACGCGCATAGATAAATAGGTAGTTACACAAATACTGCCTGTTTTTGTTTTTTATTTGGAACTAGCTGTTGCCAGCGACTTCGTCCGCGCGGACTTCGTTTACTCCGCACTGCTCCTCCCCCGTAGGTGATAGCGTGATAATATGTAGTCTATATGTTGACCCGACCTGTTAGTAATATTCATGCGAAATTTGAAGTAAATCCATGCAGTACTTTTTGAGTTTACCCCGGAAATACATACAGGCAAACAGACAAACAGACGAACAGACGAACAGACAAACAGACAAACAGACAAACAGACAAACAGACAAACAGACAAACAGACAAACAGACAAACAGACAAACAGACAAACAGACAAACAGACAAACAGACAAACAGACAAACAGACAAACAGACAAACAGACAAACAGACAAACAGACAAACAGACAAACAGACAAACAGACAAACAGACAAACAGACAAACAGACAAACAG
Organism: Apodemia mormo; assembly: GCA_036924255.1. NCBI lineage: Eukaryota > Metazoa > Arthropoda > Insecta > Lepidoptera > Riodinidae > Apodemia > Apodemia mormo. The sequence goes on from JAUPFN010000002.1 coordinate 42,001,896, forward strand.
ACAAACAGACAAACAGACAAACAGACAAACAGACAAACAGACAAACAGACAAACAGACAAACAGACAAACAGACAAACAGACAAACAGACAAACAGACAAACAGACAAACAGACAAACAGACAAACAGACAAACAGACAAACAGACAAACAGACAAACAGACAAACAGACAAACAGACAAACAGACAAACAGACAAACAGACAAACAGACAAACAGACAAACAGACAAACAGACAAACAGACAAACAGACAAACAGACAAACAGACAAACAGACAAACAGACAAACAGACAAACAGACAAACAGACAAACACACAAACACACAAACAGACAAACAGACAAACAGACAAACAGACAAACAGACAAACAGACAAACAGACAAACAGACAAACAGACAAACAGACAAACAGACAAACAGACAAACAGACAAACAGACAAACAGACAAACAGACAAACAGACAAACAGACAAACACACAAACAGACAAACACACAAACAGACAAACAGACAAACAGACAAACAGACAAACACACAAACAGACAAACAGACAAACAGACAAACAGACAAACAGACAAACAGACAAACAGACAAACAGACAAACAGACAAACAGACAAACAGACAAACAGACAAACAGACAAACAGACAAACAGACAAACAGACAAACAGACAAACAGACAAACAGACAAACAGACAAACAGACAAACAGACAAACAGACAAACAGACAAACAGACAAACAGACAAACAGACAAACAGACAAACAGACAAACAGACAAACAGACAAACAGACAAACAGACAAACAGACAAACAGACAAACAGACAAACAGACAAACAGACAAACAGACAAACAGACAAACAGACAAACAGACAAACAGACAAACAGACAAACAGACAAACAGACAAACAGACAAACAGACAAACAGACAAACAGACAAACAGACAAACAGACAAACAGACATACAGACAAACAGACAAACAGACATACATACAGACAGACAGACAGACAGACAGACAGACAGACAGACAGACAAACAGACAAACAGACAAACAGACAAACATACAAACAGACAGACAGACAAACAGACAAACAGACAAACAGACAGACAGACAAACAGACAAACAGACAAACAGACAAACAGACAAACAGACAAACAGACAAACAGACAAACAGACAAACAGACAAACAGACAAACAGACAAACAGACAAACAGACAAACAGACAAACAGACAAACAGACAAACAGACAAACAGACAAACAGACAAACAGACAAACAGACAAACAGACAAACAGACAAACAGACAGACAGACAGACAAACAGACAAACAGACAAACATACAAACAGACAGACAGACAAACAGACAAACAGACAAACAGACAGACAGACAGACAGACAAACAGACAAACAGACAAACAGACAAACAGACAAACAGACAAACAGACAAACAGACAAACAGACAAACAGACAAACAGACAAACAGACAAACAGACAAACAGACAAACAGACAAACAGACAAACAGACAAACAGACAAACAGACAAACAGACAAACAGACAAACAGACAAACAGACAAACAGACAAACAGACAAACAGACAAACAGACAAACAGACAAACAGACAAACAGACAAACAGACAAACAGACAAACAGACAAACAGACAAACAGACAAACAGACAAACAGACAAACAGACAAACAGACAAACAGACAAACAGAGAAACAGACAAACAGACAAACAGACAAACAGACAAACAGACAAACAGACAAACAGACAAAGAGACAAACAGACAAACAGACAAACAGACATACAGACATACAGACAAACAGACAAACAGACAAACAGACAAACAGACAAACAGACAAACAGACAAACAGACAAACAGACAAACAGACAAACAGACAAACAGACAAACAGACAAACAGACAAACAGACAAACAGACAAACAGACATCCAGACAAACAGACAAACAGACAAACAGACAAACAGACATGCAGACAAACAGACAAACAGACAAACAGACAAACAGACAAACAGACAAACAGACAAACAGACATACAGACATACAGACAAACAGACAAACAGACAAACAGACAAACAGACAAACAGACAAACAGACAAACAGACATACAGACATACAGACAAACAGACAAACAGACAAACAGACAAACAGACAAACAGACAAACAGACAAACAGACAAACAGACAAACAGACAAACAGACAAACAGACAAACAGACAAACAGACAAACAGACAAACAGACAAACAGACAAACAGACAAACAGACACACAGACAAACAGACAAACAGACAAACAGACAAACAGACAAACAGACAAACAGACAAACAGACAAACAGACAAACAGACAAACAGACAAACAGACAAACAGACAAACAGACAAACAGACAAACAGACAAACAGACAAACAGACAAACAGACAAACAGACAAACAGACAAACAGACAAACAGACAAACAGACAAACAGACAAACAGACAAACAGACAAACAGACAAACAGACAAACAGACAAACAGACAAACAGACAAACAGACAAATATACAAACAGACAAACAGACAAACAGACAAACAGACAAACAGACAAACAGACAAACAGACAAACAGACAAACAGACAAACAGACAAACAGACAAACAGACAAACAGACAAACAGACAAACAGACAAACAGACAAACAGACAAACAGACAAACAGACAAACAGACAAACAGACAAACAGACAAACAGACAAACAGACAAACAGACAAACAGACAAACAGACAAACAGACAAACAGACAAACAGACAAACAGACAAACAGACAAACAGACAAACAGACAAACAGACAAACAGACAAACAGACAAACAGACAAACAGACAAACAGACAAACAGACAAACAGACAAACAGACAAACAGACAAACAGACAAACAGACAAACAGACAAACAGACAAACAGACAAACAGACAAACAGACAAACAGACAAACAGACAAACAGACAAACAGACAAACAGACAAACAGACAAACAGACAAACAGACAAACAGACAAACAGACAAACAGACAAACAGACAAACAGACAAACAGACAAACAGACAAACAGACAAACAGACAAACAGACAAACAGACATACAGACATACAGACATACAGACATACAGACATACAGACAAACAGACAAACAGAAAAAAAAGGCTTCGATATCGATTGTAGATCACGCCCCAAGTACTCTTTTAAAAAAATATTCAATGTACAGTTTTGAGTTTCCTACGATTTTATTATATGTATAGATGAGAATCGGATATCTTATTACCCCCTCAAGGTTTAGGTCGACTTACCTAACAGGCTGTATATTATAATACGTGAAGGGAAAACTTTGGACAGCTTTTTAAGACAAATACGCGAACGATGGAATATGAAATTTGGCACAGTTAAAGTTTACATTACGGAAAACTGCAGAAACCTAATACATATATTCAAATAAAATGCATTGGAAATACATTAAATAATTTAAATAAACTTCATGCTAGGTGGTAGAGTTCTGCAATGTCTTGCCCGGGTTTGGTACCACCACCTTACCTATTCCTGCCACAATAGCATTAGTGCATTGCAGTGCAGTCACTGTTGTGTTCCGGTTTTGAGGGTAAGGTCAAAAATATTTTTTAAGTACTAACATGAGACAAATCGGGCAAGACGTTGCGAAAATCACTACATAGTATAAAACAAAGTCGCTTTCTCTGTCTGTCCCTATGTATGCTCAAATCTTTAAAACTACGCAACGGATTTTGATACGGCTTTTTTAATAATAGATTGATTCTTGAGGAAGGTTTTAGTATATAAACCTTTCCGATATTCCCACGGGGACAAAAGCTACGCGGGTGAAACTGCGGGCAAGTCGCTAGTATAAAAATATAACTTAAAAATTAAAACACCATTGCGAGCTTACAGTTTTGTAAATATCGTACCACTTAATTTCGTAAATATCGTAGAATTCGTAGCATAGCGCAAGGGTTTGCTACGCCGTACATTGCTATTTTATCTCGTAATACAAAAGGGACATATTGAAATATTAAATGTTTATTTATGAATTGTATTCCTGAATGATAATATAACATTGGATTATATCATTACAGGATTGTTTTATTTTAATTTTTGTTTATTAATTAAGACCGTTTATTTCTATTTGATGAGCCCTTTTAATTATCTTTCTAGTCTGTCTGCCAGGTAGTTCTTAAAGTAAAGCGATAAAAAGTTAAGCTAGTTACTTCTATCTTCATCTCTAAACCGCCGTCTTGAGGTTAGCGAGCGGAAGGGGGGAGAGTGGATGGCAGCGGCCGTTCGGCAAGTGCCACCTCACACGTTGATCGTTGCCACCTCACATGATAACCGCTTACCGCATTGTATCTTATAGAACAGTTCTATAAAACACTCTCTTGCGCCGACAGTTCTGAGTGCTAAGTGTGAGTTTTTCTTTTCGCATTCGATCGTGAGCGCGTTTCGAGCTTACTAGGAATTTGTACGTGATTTGTATAGCGCCACCTAGTGGTAAACTGGTTTCTCACGTTTAACTCACACTTAGCACTCTGATATCCAGCTGATGTCCTGATCGCGGCTGAGTTTTACGATATGATTTGCTTCGATTGCCTAACTTATGCTTGCGGGAATTGTTTCACTTTTGGAGGACGAAACAAGCGATCAACTACAGCAATATTGCAATATTTTTTTTTTTAAATAGCCTGTGCTTATCTTTTACCATCAGCAAACCGTTTGCTGTTAAAAGAGCTATAATAAAAACCTCTGATATTACTCCTTTCAACACGAAACAGTTATTAATGGGAAAGTCATGTTACTTGTTATCAGATTCAGAATGCATGTGCCGTCACGAATTATGTATTTAAATCGCGCAATTCAATACTTACAGAGTGTACAGAACTAGGCGGGTTCGTTTTTATCTTTAATAATTTATAATTCTTCTAATAATTTATGAGCTGTTTCCGTTTTTTAATTTATTCCTTTTTTAAATTTATTATTATGGGGCCTCTAAAGTATTCTGTAATTATCACAAATTCTTTTACTATTTTTATAGCATACATTTGAAATTAACTTGACGGAAAATGAAGCAGCGTTCTCATGGAACTATTTCATCCGAGAGCTTTCTAATATAAAGTATGAAGTACTGCGTATATGTCAACGTAAAATTTATTGTAACAAAGTGTCATAACGTTCTAGACTTTCAGGTTAGCCGAAGTTCACCGATTCGATGGTGGGTGCTTGTTTTAGCCGCCATATTTTACCGACCTGATAACGACAATCGGGACAACTTTACGTGATTATCGGAGATAAGGGATACCACCACTAGTCTTACTAGCTACTGAGATGTGAATCTTAGAAAAATTTAAATAACACTTTTGCGCGACTTGGGAATATCAATCGGGACCTCGTGTTCAGAGTCAAATAAGTTAAGCCTAGGGGTTAATACGAAGTAGAATTGACAAAAATTTATTAAAACTAGCTATTCCTTGTCCGCTTCGCTGGGCGAAAGTTGGTGACGATAAAAAAGTTAATAACTACAGATAGATAAAAATAACATTAAAAAGTATTTTATATGTGCCATCATGTTTTATCACTGCATACCAATTTTTATCAAGAAGAGTCAAGCCGTTCTCAAATTAGTTAAAAAACTAAACTTAAATTAGTTCTCATATTAGTTTAGACAGACAGACAAAAATTAAGACTTATCACTTGCACAATCACGTGTTCGGACTGTATACCGGTGTTTCGATTGCTCCGTCTGGCGGTGGCGGGAGTACCATATACCCGAGCAAAACGTGTTCTTTTGTTGTCTATCAATAAGAAATTTTCACGTACATACGCGTCTACGGCTCGCCAACTCTATCATATTTATACTTTCCATCGTCGGCACTTGGTGAAACTCCGTCATAATTATTGTTTTAAATTTTACACTTGTACTGTTTCACAATTCACTAATTATATATAATATATACTTTTTTATTTAAATAGTCAACCGGTTTCGCATTTTATTGCATCATCAGGATCATATTTTTATGATTGTTCTAACCTTTATTAGCGCAAAGGCAAACAACGAGAACGTGATAATTTTGTAACATACGAGCTATAAACTAAACTAAATTTCAGTGGCCATGGAAAAATAAAAACAAAAAGTGGGTTAGGTATCAAAGATAATATTTTACACCATTTTGCAGTTATATACATCATGTATTCCCTAGAGAACGTGCTTATTACGTAATTCAGCTATGCCGCCGTTGCCTCAAATTTCATTAGAAAATTCTCGACAACAAATTCCAAGTTTCTTGGGCTCCGGATTGAAAACATAAATAAGATAATTTGAATCGTAAAATAACAACGTTCAAGTTCACCGACTCTTATACAGAAATTATTTTATAGGTAAAGAACACAAGCGATTTTGGTTTTGTACATACCTTGTGCGTCTTTCGGAGTGACGAATATTAGATAAACTAGAAAATTTTCTACGTTTTTTAAATTAATTAAAAAAAAATGTATCGCTAGAAACAATCACGTAAAAATATTGAGACATTAATTTGATTGACTTCTATCATCTTAAGTTTTACCATTACCATTGTATAAAACTTTAAATATATGCATTAAACAGCAATAAATTTATAAATCATATTTTTCATTATAAATATCAAATAAAAATTCTCCCTGTTTTTGTACTAAAGATTAGTTTAAAGCTATTTTTTTTTGTTCTTTTAGGTGTCTCAGCAAAATTTTAGCTCTTTTCTAAAACGTATTTATCTTTGCAATCTGATGTCGTCATTTGTATACAGACGTATTACAGAATATAAAACAATTTCATATTTTTTTAATTTCTTTGAAATAAAATACAAAAAAAAATAATTAAAAGGGAGTTACTTAAAGTACGCGAAACCGCAGTGTAACATTTTTACACAATTTTTCCAATATTGTATTAAAAAATCATCACACCGGTTTGTTAGAGTGATAAGTAGAAAAAATTCATCGTCAGTAAACGTTCTGATTCAATACGACTTACCTACCGCTTTGTTAGAAAACATTATGATTGGTAACTTACTTTGTCTCATTTTACAGATCAGATAGATGGCTGTTTTAACCAAAAATGAAAACAATTGCCTATGGACATCAAACAAATTATTGTAGCTTCCTCATCTTTATGGCGGAAATGGTGTGGTACGTAAGTCTACCTTAGCGCATACTATTTTAAGACAATGGTTATGTCTTTTCATTACGAAATCAATTTATGCGTTTGGTAAACATCGATATACAAAAGAATTATAGATATTAATATGTGAAGCAAACATTTTGTATCTCTTTTTAAGACAATTATGCGAATGTTGCAGAATGAAATTTTGCACAGTTAAAGTTTACATTGCGAGGGACTGCAGAAACATAATATTAAACAATATGCATTAGAAATAAATTAAATAAAAATAAACATTACACACACTACATTCATGTGACATACATGAATGTATGAATATACATACATAAATACTATTTTCTTTACGAATGTCTGTTATCAAACTTAAAAAAGATTTGTTTAGTCTATGGTCTAATTTCGCCCAGAAGGCAACTGATTGTTCTTATAAAAAAGAGTTAGTTAATTGGCAATCACAATCAAGGTCTAAATCCCTTTATCTTTCTTTAGATGATTCCTACACGTTCAAATTAAGCAATCTAATGCCAAGTTTGTGTTCCACACGTCTGATAATATTAACTACATCAAAGTCCAAATTACGGTGGTTTGGGAGTGAAATGAACGTTATTAATGTGTTTCGTGATCCCAGTTTGTTGGTTAATCTACAAATATATATTAATAGACCCGATTCCTACAGACTTAATGTAATGATGTCTATACTAATAATATAAAAAGATACCATTAGTATTTTTGTATGTTTGTAAAGAATAAAACCAAAAACTATTAATCAAGGATCAACAAATCAAGGTTCTTTAAAATTCTGTTACCATCAGAGAGCTACTCTATCTAGGACTAACATAGGCTTTTTTTACCCAACACAGCAAAAGTAAATAAATCTGGAAAATCACAAATCACAAAAAAAGTGCACGCCTCAAACGCTTATGAGAACACTTGTAAAAATCCATCGAATTTCATTGATATCTTCAAAATGGTTATGAATTCAGTCACGATAATGAATAGCGTTGGAATAAATTGTCCATATTTTTCTAAAACGTAAAGACAACAAAAAGTGTAATCTTTTGACTACATTTTTGTAATATATACTAAACAAATAGATAAAAAATACGCTGACTAATTTACCACATCTAGTTACTGAAACATCCATTTTTTTAATACTTAATTTAAAGCCTAACCTAAGATATAAAAACAATTTTATTCGGCGAAATCGACACAGTGCGGCGTATCGAGAGTAAAGCACAGCTTGACGGCGTACAATAATGATTTAGTGTCTCGAATAGCAACAAGTATATTATACACGAATAACATAAACAAAAAAGTCATTTAATTTACACATTTTATACTCCGTTGGTCGAGTAGTAAGCGACTCTGACTAGAAACTAAGCAATCGCAGAGGCTCGACCTTGATTCTCGACAGGAACAAATATTTGTGTGGCGAGCATTAATGTGTGCTTTTCTGTGTATAAGTAACTTTGATTAACACGCATGACATATGCTAATAACTTGCTTACTTTGGGGTTAGATTAATTTGTGTTATTTGTCCAGCGACATCCAATATTACGATTAATATCATTTTGTTATATCATTAGATAGTAAACAAGCTGATGCCTCCTATTATAAAGATATAACCATGTCCATCACACACCAAAGATGGCGGCGGTGCTTTGCTATCTGTGAAGCGGGAAATATGTGTTGTATTAACGTAGTCTTAATGATAAGGTCCCCTTGCAATAAACGATTTAAATACCTATTTTTAAATTTAAATTGAAATGAAATAAAACCAATTAATATAACATTTAAGTACTGCATCTATTTTTTTTATTCTAACGATTTTACTAAATTAATATTTAATAACTAGCTGACTCGGCAAACGTTGTTCTGCCTTTTTAACTACTTTTAGTTTTTTTTATATTTTCTCACATTTTAAACCTTCCCTGGACTTCAACAATTAATTCAAAACCAAAATTAGCCAAATCGGTTCAGCCGTTCTCGAGTTTTAGCGAGACTAACGAACAGCAATTGATTTATATATATATGTGTATATATATATATATATATATATATATATATATATATATATATATATATATATATATATATATATATAAACTATTTAGATAATACAAAAGTGGTTAGTACACATGCTTATACAGAATCAAAGCCTTCAACTTTGTTGTCGAAGCCCTAAAATGACCAAAGAGGAGGACTGCATTTGAAAATACGAGACCATCTATGCACTGTGGGTACCCTCTAATGATTCAAATGATTTAATATTAACCTGATAATTTTAAATGACTGACTAAAATAACAATAATTTAAGGATTTGAGCTGTTAAATTGTGATTTGGTGCTTAGTTATGTGAAGCGAAAACTTTAAGGGTCCCGAAGGGATATGAAGTCTTACATTGTACTCTGCAGATTGAACTATTTCGTAAGCTCAAACTTTACGTTATTACTCAGTAAATTGCTTTATTAAATTTCTGACCGTTTGATGTTGATTAACAAGGTATGACTGACAAGATGTAGGATCAAGGTTCACATTTAGGCATAATATGTGGGTCTATCTTGTTGCTCTTGTATTTATTATCAGCGATTGCCACTAACATGCTAAAAGCGTGGCGTGACATTAGCATGCTAGGGTAAGGTTAAAAGTCTATTTAAGGCCTCGACTTGGCTAGCAGATTGTCAGTCAGGGAAAGTAAAGCTTTTATTAACAATTTAGGGGTCTATATTTAATAGCATAACAATTTTTTGTATTATTTTGAGTAGGCGTAACGTTTTTAGGACTAATGATAATTTACCATAACAACTAAACGCAAAACTATTTTCGTATAATTTTCACTAGCATAACCATATATAGCATAAAGATAACTCGGCATAATGTTTAAAGGCTAAAAAACATAAATTTTACTTATGTTTTTTTTTCTTGATAATATATTTTATTGTAACTTCATAACTACAATAAAATACAACCTATTTCTGCAACATAACCCATAATGTGACAGGTGGCAAGCCTATCGCCAAACGAGCACTTATCCAATCCCGGGCAATGTTCTTTTTATCAGAAAATTGAAAAAACTCATTTTTCGAATTGCTCCACACGAGCATTAAACCTAGACCTCGTGCGGTCAACATCGACACCAGACTACTAGACCACAGAGGTGACAACTGTTCAAAAATGAAAATAGTTCTATTTTTAATAAATTCTAGAGTTATGAAATCTTTGAGTTTCAAAAATCTATGTTTTAGTATACTTTTAGCTCCTTTGAGCTTTAAATACCTAGCCTAGCTAGTGTATTTTGTCGGAATCCATTTAAAAGACCAATTCGTTTTTAATGTAGCAAAAAGAACACACAAACATCTTATACTTCAGACTGGAAAAAATCAACAATAATTAACTTGTTTCATTGAGCATAATACCATTCCTTTAGAGGCACAATTGTATTAACGCAGCACAATCAAAAATTAAGTCAATTTTGAGCGCTAGTAATGTTTCTATACATTGATTTCACTGCTTGTAATAAGCTACTTTAAGCTAATGTAATAAGCTAAATTAGAAAAAAAGATATGCGTTTTGAATGTAAATGTTTAAGTGTAATTTTTAACGAGTCTTTCACAATTAAAATAACTTTTTTTATATCATCAGATAGCAGACTGCTTGTTTGGTATAAAAAAAATCTCCTGATGGAAAGAGAACCCATCGCCTATAGACACCAAAGATGTTAATGATGCGTTGCTATCCGTGTGGCGGGATGGCAATGCCGTATCCATAAGTCTACCCCACCCTTAAAACTGGAATACGACGATAACAAGCGTTGACGTTGTTGTGGCAGGAATAGGTAAAGGCGTGGTAACAAACAGCGGTGTGCACAGGATTATGATACTGAGTATGCGATGGAGTACTCGGACACAAAAACTTTTTCTTTTATAGATTATGACACATTTTATTAATTTACTTACTATTAATTAAAATCATCTAAAACGTACGAACGTTTTATTAAAATATCTGTGAATTGCAAGTAATGCACTGCTTTTCTGCCTATAAGGAGCGCACGCGCCTGGTACCAAATACCCGGACAAGATGTTGCTGAACTCTACCACCTAGCAGTCATGATGGTAATGACACATATATCCGTTTGTCGCCTTTTACGACCTGCCTGGCAGAACAGCAGATTGTCTATTCTTCAAAAGAGCCCCGACCAACACGGGGAAGTCATATTGATCAAAAAATATCAAAATTTTAATTGATTTTTATGACTAGATTTCAATCAGATATAAAGAAATTGGTAGATGTTTAACATCTGCACTTTTTGTATAGAAATCAATACCAATAAATAAAATTGGAGAGTCTGTTTGTAATATTAAAATAACCGCTTTTGACTAAATGCATATGGATGTATACACGGTACATATATCAAAATAACATTTTTTTAATTTTTTGTATGTCTGTCTATCTGTTTGTTTCTCTGTGTGTCTGTGTCTGGAACGGCTAGACCAATTTTGATGGGACTTTCACTGGCAGATAACTGATGTGATAGGGAGTAACTTAGGCTACTTTTTTGAAATTTTCTCGTGGGCGAAGTCGCGGGCTCAGCTAGTTTTGTATAAAATAGTAGTTGAAAATCAAATCGCAATAAGAAGCAAATTATTATAAAAACAACAACCCGACTGCTATCCAAACCGACAAAAACCTAACTTCGTCTAGTGCAGTCAAGTAAAAATTAAATAACCCAAGAGTTATGATATGTCAAATTTAATGGAAGCTTAAACCTTAAAGCTGTTTAACTTAGGGTTCTTAAGAAATATACTTATATACATACATTCGAAAAACATAACCCACTTTCTAGCGTAACATAGAATTTTTTTTTATTTAAAAAATATTAAAAATGTATATTGTTTTTCTTATAATCTCATTTGCCTCAGTATTCTTTTCTATTTCTTACCGCTACCAGCCCTGCATTTTTGTATCTGCATGTCGCAAAGCCAACAACTGCGCTAACCTGCCGCATTAGAGTTAAATAAATAAATAACCTACGGCATAAGCCAGTGAAGGTAAATTTATTAGGTGTAATTGCGTCTAGCAGTTGCTTGGGAAATATTTGTAATAAAAGTTTTTTTATTACCCGGGAACGTAATAAAAAGACTTTTAGTTTTAACCATCTTAATACCAATAATACCAGTACTATACGTATACTATATAATAGTTACTATGTAGGCGTATACTATATTACTATATATACGTATACTATATAGGCGTATACTATATAATAGTGTTACGTGCTTCGGGTTCGTAATTGTAAGAAAACGCCACTTATATTAAATCGTGTATTTACTACACTAAATTTACATAAAAATTTACACTAAGGTACAATACACTACGATGAAATACGTGAACACTGATAAGCTAACGTAAATATACTATACATACTTGTCACACTCGCTGTACTAACGTCTAACACTAAACTTATCTGACTACACAGAACGAAAACACTTCTCTTATTCACTGTACTACACACTGGTCACTCCGCTTCACACTGGTCGCTCGTACTATCGCTTTCGATCGCTGTATAAAAACTGCCCTCTATTTGTTAACACATCTCTATTTATACCCATGGTAAACAAGTTATTGTAATCAAGTCCTAGTACACGCTATTTTCACCCTTTATAGCCTAAGCGATAAGGTCAATTATGGCATAACTATTTGGGTAACGGTCGACTATTTGTTTATCAATAATCTCTCTTCCTTTTATTTCTAGATCCCTTCAGCGTTTCAACTGTTCACGTTTCTAGATTATTCTCAACAATAGTTATTATGCAGCAAAGAGTATACAATACTACGTAAAATTATGCAGTTTTTTGGGCTTCTGAAGTAAACTAGGAACCCTTATAGTTTCGCTATGTCCGTCCGTCCGTCCATCCGTCCGTCCATCCGCACGATAGCTCAAAGATCCTTATTACTAGAAAGCTGTAATTTGGCACGAATATACATATTAGTCACGTCCACGGGCTGGTAACATAAAATCTTGAAAAATATTTTTTTCAGAGTAGCTCCCCTACATGTAAAATGGGGATGTCATTTTTTTTCTCACGTACCCCGTTGTGTGCCGTATCGTTGCATAGGTTTTTAAAAAATATTGTAGGTTTGCTTCAACGATTTTTCGATTAAGGGCCTCTTTTGTGAAATATAAAGCTTTAAAGACCTAGTTTTTGTTAGAGGCAAGTGTCCCCCCCTCCCCTCTGCCAGCTAACTGGTTGGTTTTGAGGGTGAGAAAAAATTCACGGTAAGAGTAAATATAATGAATTTAAAAGGAAAACTATGTAAGGGTACGGCGTGATAAAACGTCCAACTGTAAATTCATCAATACAACTACTAACAAGGTGATAGTAACACGCACGACAATACAAGAATCTGTGAAACGGTAATGTAATATTTATTGGATTAGGTATTACCTTATTTCGTAAAATACTTAGTACAATATTTATGCCTAATCTCTACTAAGTATACTTGGAGAAGTTACTATAGGCGGTGAACCTGCGCTGCCGATATTTTTGTCATTGACCTTAAATAGGTTTTATGTTCATAGAATAAAACAATAAAAGCCTTCTTCTTCTTCATCCGCACTCCGGTTTTTTTTATACTAGTATGGAAGGTAGAACGGATATTCTAAATAATCGCTAATTATATATTATAATAAATGTTATTGTTACATTTAAGACATTGCTCTTCTTGAATCTTACTTTCAAGGCTAAATATTTTGTTATTATTTATTATTATTATACAAATAACTGTTAATGACGTTTTATAATCTAGCTGCAGTGGGACTTCCCGAAAACTTACAAAATCTCAAAAGTTGAGAATCAACTAACTGAAATATCAGAGGGGGGTTTGGTCGACTTAGTTTAATCCACTTTAGCTCTAAGTACAATGTTTTCGGCAAGCCACTGATAGACGTTATCGTAAACGACTATTAATGTTGGGAATACTTCTTAGATTGCTTAATTTCTTTTTGCGAATCAGTACTTTATAATGTGCTAAACTAGCGAAATGTGAACGATGCGGAACTCTACTAGTAAGTAAAAACCATGGCAATGACCAGTTTGGTCAATCTTTCGACTTTTACAAACTGCCTGGCAGAATAAAAATGGTCTTTCCTTTAAAGACTTTTCTTATTTTCCTGCTGATGACCAATATGGCCTAACTGAGAATGGAACAACTAACTTCATAATTTACAACCGAATTAGCTTAACACTATTACAGTTCGTACGTTGTAGCATGGTGCGGGTGACAGTTATAGTAACGTTTCGTTTCACTTTTGAAAGTTGCCGCGATTCACAAATAATGACATAGTATTTCAGTCGTACCACATTAGTAATATATTAAATCATTAATAGTTGTAGTAAATTAAATTAAACTCGATCATAATATTTTAGTCCACAAATAAAATCAAATTGAAAGAAAACTTAAGCAGTGTTATGCGTATAATGTAATGTAATTTTTTTATATCATAAGATAGCGAACAAACAGATAGGTCTCCTGATGGAAAGAGTCAACCATCGCCTATAGACACCAAAGGTGTTAATGGTGCGTTGCTATCTTGTGGCGAGGTCTAATGCCACATGCATAAGTTTACCGGCTACCTTACCCTCCAAACCGGAACACGACAGTACCAAGCATTGACGCTATTGCGGCAGGAATAGGTGAGGCGGTGGTACCAGACACGGGCATGACAATGCAGAACTCTACCACCTAGAAGCCATGATGGCAGTGACTCGTATAGCCAATCGGTCGCCTTTTATGACGTGCCTGGCACAACGGCATTTGACCTATTCTTCAAAGGAGCCCGGGACCAACACGGGGGTCATAGACGTATTTAGTGACGGAATAAAGTGCTAAGATATTTTCGATGTTGAAGTCGATGTTTTTATAATAAATAAAAAATGTATATTTTGCGTAGTTCAATTTTTACTGTTAAAAAGACTATAATTATAGAAATGATACAACAGAATATATATAGGGTAAGGTTGCTTAAAATGTTACTAAGAAAAAATACATTTTATTCATCTAAACTTATGTCAAAATCAGGAAATTTGAATTGTTACTAAATGTATCATCTACATCTGTGACGGATATTATTATTAACGATGACTCTTTTATGTTCTCAATATAAAATCAGACATAATATCTCTTTTTGTTTTATTCACGACCTTCGACCAGTCTTCAGGTTGAACATTGTTGATGGAGTAGGAGTAGGACTTGGAGTAGGACCAACATTTCAATTTTTATTATTTGCCGTAAATGGCGGCGAATTATTATTTCTTGCGACGTAACCTAAAAATAAACGGACTAATGAAAAAAAAACATTTTAGTTCAATCAATAATCATTTATTTCATAGATAATGCTTAAAACTACTAGATAATGCTTAAAACTACACATGAATACGTCTAATCTAGTATTGAAATTAAAATCATACCTATTATGTGGGCTCAAATTAGCTCAATAGCTTTATACTGGCAATACTAGTGTGGTAGTTGACCTTTTGGCCTATTTTTTTTTTGCCATCTTGCCCACAGCGTAGGTTTTGTGGTTGGTGGCTTATG
This sequence comes from Apodemia mormo, assembly GCA_036924255.1. Taxonomy (NCBI): domain Eukaryota; kingdom Metazoa; phylum Arthropoda; class Insecta; order Lepidoptera; family Riodinidae; genus Apodemia; species Apodemia mormo. Next base: position 42,017,668 of record JAUPFN010000002.1, read on the forward strand.
ACGCCGCCGCCGGACTCAGACAATAAGCTATGTCTTCAACATTTTTATATTTGCTGCTTCACTCAGCCACTTCACCACCTCGCTTTTGCGGTTGGATTGTTTTGGGGAATTTTTAAATTGTATCGTATGGTAGGTTGCGATTTAAATTATTATGGTCATAGGCTCTTTTAAATTATCAAATAAACCTATGAACCAATCTTTAAAATGCTCGTAGTTCATCTCCTCATAATACTCCGTAGTTGTTTTTACCACCGCCTTACCTATTCCTGCCGCAATAGCGTCAGTGCTTGTCGCTGTCGTGTTCCGGTTTAGAGGGTAAGGTAGCCGGTAAACTTATGCAAGTGGCATTAGACCTCGCCACAAGATAGCAACGCACCATTAACATCTTTGGTGTCTATAGGCGATGGTTGACTCTTTCCATCAGGAGACCCATCTGCTTGTTTGCTATCTTATGATATAAAAAAAAAACTTATAAGACAGCAAACAATTAAGGACGAATGCACTTGTTGCACCTGCGTGACAAATAATGAGGTGTTCACTTTTAACCTGTGCACTTTGGTACAGAATTGTGCCGTATTGTCGGTCCAACTTTTACCCACTGTGTGGCTGACGTTTAGCCACGTTTCATTCAAAAAGACAACTTTGCTCCAACTACTTATGTTTTTGGCCTACCTTTTTTCCTTTCCTTTTAAAATATGAAACGAAAGGAAAGAAGGAAGGCCAATATAAAATATGTGCATATATTATTATGCACATATTATGTGCACATATTATTATGTACATACATGTTATGTGCATATGTTATAATGTACGTACATACATATTATGTACATATATTATTAATTCCATATCATAAATACCAATGAAATTAAAAAAATTTAAACTAATTTTCATAACAATATTAAAGAGAACTAGATTTATGCTGTGAGTGTCGTTACCAATTAAAATGAATTGCGTAATGTCACATCCCTAGTCATGTGGTACTAACAGATGACAACTTCATCATTGACGTGTATAATATTACCACATTATACGCGTCAACGCAACGTCATACAGGCAACTGTTACCCGCACCATGCTACAGCGCATGGGCTGGACGCACGTAGGATATGTCGTTCTTGGATTAGGAGATAGCAAAACGGGAATAGGGAAAAAAATAATGAAAAAAAAATTAAAAGGGGCCTGAACCAACTCAGCTGAAATTGTAATTTATGCCAAGTGGCGTTTGTATTTTACTGAGGAAAACAAATATATTTCGTTCATAAATTTTCTACTTCTATGTGCAACACTATTCTATTCGCAAGTATTCGAAGGAAACACAATGTTGTCACGATTGCGCTTCCTCCTTCGTTTTTATAACCAAGTTATTGTCGGACAAACTGTCGACAATTTCTCGTAGATGTTTTCTTGTAGGAAGAAACACAGCTAAAGCATTATAAGATGTATTGCAGCATAAATTACATCTATACGGAGATACGACATTTCTAAAATTCAAAGGAATACCTAGTGACAAATCGAAAACTAAAACTTTGTTTTAAATACGCTATTTCGAAACAGCTTGACTATTCGGCATTACGCAGATATGCAGGTTCACTCTGCGTCTTCTATAGTATTTATCATGGGGAGTGTTCCGACGAGTTGTTTGGATTAATTCCTGCTGCCGATTCGCCCATCGGACATCGCGTCAAAATTTGAAGTTTCATACTCACCATCTCGATGTCTGGAAATCCACAACTGTGCGATTCTCTCGGCACTTTTAGCCTCGCACTACTCTGTTGTGGAATCAGTTAACGGCAAGGGTATTTCCGAACGGATACGACATAAGGACCTTCAAAAAAAGAGCTTACTCATTCTTAAAAGGCCGGCAACGCAACTGCAAGACCTCTGGTATTGCGGATGTCCATGGGTGGCGGTGATCATTTACTATCAGGTGCGTGTCTTGCTCGTTTGCTCCCTCTTTTATAAAAATAAAATAAAAAAATAAGTGTAAAACTATGGAGTATAAAATTTGGCGCAGTTAAAGTTTACATTCAGAGGAGCCCATAAATTTAATATTTTTAAATAATATGTATGAGAAATATGTTAAATTAATAAAAATAAACATTACACACACTAAATTCACGGGAGATATATGATAACACACCCGTACCTATACTCTCTTATAAAGTCTGATGTCAAACTTGAATTTTTTTTTATTATTTAGTATATGAACGAATTTCAACCACAGGGCGATCGGTAGTGTATATGAATTTCCTCAATTTAGTTGTCATATCCATCTAGTTGCTTCGGAATTTACGCGACGGTTGGTGGGTTTGAATCTTGATTTTTTTCTGAATAAGTTTTTAATTTTGTTTTAAAATATAGCTGACCCGAGAAGAAGTAATGGTAATAATTTCGGAATAGACCCATGAAATCCTGGATATTTATTCTGCGTCGGACAATTTGTTCTAAATCAGTTTTTCAATTATCCTGGTGCTACATTGCAATTTTCAAGACATCGCGCGACTACTGTGTGAAACTAGTTGTAAGCGAATGTGTTTCCTTATTGTAACGACTTGGGGGTCTTGAAGAGCGCAGTTGTTCCTCAAATCCCGGCAACGCACTTACAGCTGTTCATATGCGGTGGTGACCACTTACCATCAGATGAGTTTCTTTACATCTCATTCTATAAAAAAAAGACAAGTTTTCCAAGACTAGATATGCCTAATTGTCAGTTTGCTACCTGTCACATCATGGGACTTACTATCTTTGTCGCTCGTAAGTGAACAACTTGCGCTTTTGTCTATTGCTTTCATGGCATGAGCATAGCAAGTGAGCAAGCAGTATTTCTTAATAAATATAAATTTTCTCTAAAATAATCCGACAGACAAGCTGTGAGCAGTCACAAAGATGGTAATTAAAGCTTTTGCTCACAGACCTGAGTACTCCGTTTCTCGTCACCGCAGACTGTAGAACAGCTCGAATTAAACCCCAGGGCAGTCTTTGTAATGCACTTGTCTGCATTGCAGTGCTTTGTAACATTTTAACAACTTGTAAGTGCTAAAAGAAAGTATTGTGTAATGTTTCAGAAACTTTATCTTTAGTAAATTTTATTTTACCTAACTTCGTTGGAAGATAAATGTTTTGCTGGTGTTTTGTGTTTGTTTTGTGATTTTAATTAGATTGTTGTTAAAAAAAGGATAGCAGACAAAATGCATGTTTTACAGCGATTTTTCGAAAAAGTTGAAATATGTCACTTGATCGAGTTTTTTTATTGCTTTTTTTCATGCAGCTCTCCTGATGAAAAGAGAAACCATCTCTTATAGACGCCAAAGATGTTAATAGTACATTGCTATCCATGTGGCGGGATGGCAATGCTACATCCATAAGTTTACCGGCCCCCTTACCTTCCAAACCAGAATACGACAATAACAAGCATCGATGCTATTGCACCAGGAAAATATAGGGCGGTAGTACCACATGCTCAGGCGAAACATTAGAGAAGTTTGCCACCTAGGAATCACGATGGTAGTGACAAGTATAGCCAATCAGTCGCCTTTATGACCTGCCTGGTAGTAGGGCAGTTGGTCTATTCTTCAAAAGAGTCGGGATCATCACCGGAAAAGTTGTAAGAATCAAACTAACCACAAAGTAAGCAAATTATTTGTATCACAAACAAATAATTTGCTTACTTTGTGGTTAGTTTGATTCTTGATGATGGGTCCAAATAAATTCATACATAAATACTGATGTAACACATTTGATATGGTGTATTATATCAGTATATATTAATACAAATCCAAAAAAACAAACATCTATGCTCATCACCAAAAATGCTTGCCTTTGTTTGGAATCAGAGCCGAGAGCCGGCGTAATCTATTTGTAGTAAGGTCGCAAGCCACTCGACCAACGGAGCGATCAACGTTGGTCGTTGTGTACTTATAATAATGTATTCTTGGGATGATGTGTCAAATTAAGTCTTTGGCGTGTTTATTTCGTAAGTGATTTTCATTTGTGTAATTTGATAGGATGCACTGGTTAACGATATTAATGAGATTTCATATTTTATTAAAATTAAATGATATTTTTTAAGCATTGAAAAAATACCATCGCCACGCGGCGTTCATCTTCAAAATGAAAGAATCATACAAAAACGTGACGTGTGATCGAAAGGTGATGTCAAAAAAATAACGCGCATACGCTATTTTTACCCTCTGAACAAGTTCCTGGGTTAACTTAAGTAACCTAGGTCCTGTAACAACATCTGGTTGTTACAGGACCTAGGTTACTTAAGTTAACAAAACTAAGGTCTCATAAAAATATATACGTAAGTTAGTGCTTATAGAGTCATGAATGCGTCATAAAACTCTATCTATAAAACACGAATCAAAGTTAAAGTGTACTTTACGAAGCGTAAGCCTTGATTCATAATAATACCTAGATTTTGAATCTCAAGTACCTACATGACAAACTGGTTAGACATCTACATTAAACAAAGAACTGAATTTCGAAATCTATTTTGGAACGGAAAATGATGAACTACTTTTGTGTAGGTACATTTAAAGCCTACGTTCGTTAAAACCATACGTTCTTAATCCTTATTATTAAGCTTTATTGCAGAATCTGTGTTTTGAGGCTTGCAAGAAAGTAACAATTGTACATCATCTGCATAATCGTATTACAATTATTTGCATAAAACATAAACACGATGAGCAATGCATTCTAAATGCTTTACATATGTTGGCATTGCATACGATTATATCGTTTGCAATTATTATTATACGATATCACCCTCATATAGCAAAAAATTTTACATAAAAACACAAATAACAATTTTTTGCCTGACCGGAAAATTAAATCTGGAACCTTATGTTTATAACATAGGATATATATATATATTCTTATCATTTATTACATTAAATAATATGGTACATTAAGTTGTTATAAATTTCAATTGCTGACATATTTAACCTAAAGTCATGCAATAGGTATCCACATTCGGTCTAGTCGTTGCACAAATCTGCCAACCACTAGAACTTACCGCTGGTTATCTCTTTTTATCATAAAAGCTATCTGCTTATTTACTAAAATTTGATATAAACAAGATAAAATTAAAAATGCCAAAAACCCCCGACCCATCCTCAGACCGCCATTCCGCTACATATGCATCATTTTAAGAGTAAAACGTGAAAGGACCAGATTAACTAAGAAAGGAGATCTTGGGTTAAGGTTACCACGGTTTCTTACTCAATGAGCTTAAGTTGTTTTATTGCAAAGCTCCCATGGCCCCCAGCTCCAATATGATTCCTGGAAATCATTTTGATTCAGAGTGTATGTAAAACATAACAAATGAGACCACACTCAATGGATTTTGTTTATATCAGAAGTTCCATGCTCACTTTATATTTACATTATTAAACCCTGCAAATCTCCTAGTAAAAAAAGCCAACGATATCAGCCCAATCTCCGATGGCCATCTTTCAGTTTCATCATCATTATATCTTAGACAATATCCAGCACCTAAATATTTGCCAAAATAAACCCAATTACCTAGCATTCGATGGGTTTTTCTAGATTAGCGTAAAAGTTATAATGGACTTCTTCAAGCTTATCATCAGACACTGGAAAGCATCCTGTCCCAAAAAAGAAAAAAGAACGATTCAAACGCAATCAAAATCGATGGTACTGCTCAATTTTTATTCGTCCATTCGTTTCGTTAGCATGAACTTCTCTCACTTTATCGTAAGAACTTGGAAATCATCTAACATCAGATTATTAGTCAAATCAGGAGAAATAAGTTCAAACGCGATGGGTTTGTCTCGTTTAGTTTGAAAGATCCTGTAGCCACCTTCCAATTACATCAAAAGTTCCTAAAGTCAGTAAAATCAGCAAACAGTATACTAAAAAAAACCTAATTAACCCGTACTTGATGGGTCTATCTGGTTTAGCGAGATTTTATGGACTTCATTTTAGCACCAAAAAATATACCATAAAAATAAACCCACAATCAATGGGTTTTTCTGATTTAGCTTATGATTTCTCATGGACTTTTTCCCACTATCATCTGACACCGGAAGCCATTCAGCTCCAAAGACTTTCTCCTTCCTGCTTCATTATAAGACCCTGGAAATCATCTAGCATTAAAGTATATGTCATAGTAGAACAAATGAATTTAAGCTCAATGGTTTTTTCTTGTTTAGTTTAAAAATTATCATGGTCACCTTTTAGTTTCATCATCAGATCCTAAAAATTACTGATAACCATCGTGCTCCAAAATCCTTGTAAAAATTTACTTCATTTTATTACAAAGTTCCCATGACCTCCATCTTCGGCTCTATTATAAGACCCCGGAAATCGTCTCCTCTCTTGAAAAAGAACTCCCAGTTCTCATGGTTAACTTCCAGTTCCATCATCAGATCCTGAAAATCGTCCAGCACTAAGGTGATTGCCAATACAACACAATTAAGTGCTAATTCAAAAACTTTAAGTCGTTTAGTTTAGGAGTTCATTGTAGTTGCATTTTGAATCTGGATTCTAGAAGTTCCAATGTCATTTTTTCGGCTCAATCTTCAGAGCCTTATCATCATGAGAAAGATTCTACTGTAACAAATGAAAAGACTCCACTATATTAGCAATTTATATCTGTAAGTTACACTTGCACTCTTATGACTCCATCTTCAGTTCTTCGACATTATATGTATGTAATGGAAAGTAAACATCATCAAAAATCCATGGAGTCCGAACTTGACTAGTTTATCTCTTTCTACATACTACGCATGAGTTTTGGTAACACTTTATCCGCTCCATCTTCAGATCCTCGTCATTATGAGCACTAATCAAAATTAGTATTTATAGCAACTAAGTCTTGTAGCTTGTTAAAACTCTGCATCAGAGAGTTCCAGTCCCTACATCCAAGCTACATCATGAGCTCAGTTGGATAGTACCATAATTTTGCATTGTCACTTTAGAAGTCTGCCAAGTTTTTGTACTAACGGAAATCAGAAGGTCGTAAAAAGTGGCTTGCAAGATGTGGAAAATCTGTTTTTTAAATACGAAAATTGCCTGTTAAATAGACGCTGATGATCTTCGAATGAGGATTTTAAAGTATTAGCTCAAAGTTACCATGTAATTGCAAAAGGTATCAATAAAGTAACAGAACGCAAAATTTAGTATTGATAAAGCCCTTACAAGTTAGTTAATTCCTTTCATTAATTTGAAAAGAGCTTTTTATCTTAAAACGGCTGAACCGATTCTATTGAACCATAGCTAAGAACCATCTCGCAAAACAGGGCTTTCAATTAAAAAAACCGCAATCAAATCCGCCAGGGCGCTACGATGTCACAGACAGACACACAGATACACACATAAACAGATACACAGGTACACACCTGAAACTTATAACAACCTCTCGTTTTGCGAGGGGGTTACAAAGATAAATACTATAATTCAATCATGAATTTCAATTCTAATATTTGATCAGATCGCCGAACAATTTGCTTGGATACATTAAACTACAAGTAACAATGCTAATAGCTTTCATTTTGCTAAATCCACGCATTAATATTCCGTTTAATAATATATATAATATTGATTTTGCAGAACACGATACAAATCGTGTAACAATTAGTTGTACAGGATTAGATGTAAGAGAAATCAACTATAAAGTTATCAAAATTAGTTTTATAACTGAAAGTAGAAAAATCGCTTACGAAGTGAAAGAGAGTGTTTATTTTATTACCGATTAATGCATTAAAAGTAAAACAAAACTGGAAAATTAGTACAAAAAAATGTGTAAATGGTTGATCCTGCAGGCCATCCCTGAAACTTTTCGCTAAATTGAGGTATTTTAAGCTGAAAGGAGTAAAAAGTATAAGCATAATTTTATTCAGTTCAAATATCTAGTTATTTAAAAATGACAGTATATTGATTTATGAAAAGCTGGATATTTTGGAAACGATGATCAATTTTGATCTATCGAATAGCATACAATGCAATTTTTGAGATCTAAAGTATTATTTTAGCTATATAATCGATAGATTGAAAAATGTCTAAGCAATAGTGTAAGTTTTTTTTTTTTAATTTTAGGCATTGATAAATTCCAAAAAAAAAAAAAACGGATTTTGATCCAACTAACAGTCCTTGACGCAGTTTTTTTAAGGAAAAAAGCTGATATGATTTTTAATTCAATCTGTACATTAATTAGTCTGTACGTTATTTTCAAAATAATTAAGTAAATATGCTAAAAATAACAAAATATTCATATTTAAATAGCTATAAATTTTGGAAACTTGATTCGATTTTTATTTTAGTTAGTGCATTTGACGTAGTTTTTAAGTACTAAAATATTGTAGAAGGTCGAAAAATGATGGGTTAATAAGTTTCGAAGGTATGCAGAATACTTTTTTCAAAATTTTTCGTCATTGATAACTCCCGAACGAATAATCCAATTTTGATGGAATATACGCATTAGACGTAGTTTTTTGAGGAATAGAGCTGATTAGATTTTATACTCAATCGGTACATTAATTTGGAATAGAATATAGAATAGAATAGAATATATTTTATTTGCATGAATATGGGTTACAATAAATAGGTCTTACATTTTTCAGATCGCCATAATCTACCGGCAATGCCGGTGTGCAAATACATACTATAATCTACTTAATCATAATTAATGTTCGTATTTTATAAATTTAAGGTCATGAATTATCTTACAATTAATTAAACTCATAGAATCTATATAAAAAAAATGTCCAATTACATGTTATTATTAATACCTATATTATATCTGATAATGCATCTTTAATTATATTTTTGTCCAGGATCATATTACTATAGAACATTAATAAATATAAAAATTTAGTGAAAAATGAGTAAGAAGAACATTAACTTCTTATTGTGTTATTTGATTATTTAATTTCACATTTCACATTTGTTTATTTAGTGTCGTTATACATATTTAAAAACTTAAAATATATTAAGAGTCAGATTTAAAATTTAAGTCATGATTATAAAAAAAAAAAAAAAAAAAAATAATATAAGTGTATGTCAGATTATATTACATTATTAATTTAATTATGTATATGAGTAACAGCTAATCATTCAAGTTAAAATGTAATCTTATTTTATTATTTCATTAAAATAATTATTTAAATTTATCATTTATAAAATCATTCACAGAATAATAAGCTTTTTTAGACAATAAATTAAACAAAGCACAACGAAACTTTTTCAATGGTAAATCCTTAATATTTTCGGGAATATGATTATAAATGCGAATACTCATACAAAAAACATTTCTTTTATATAACTGAAGTCTTTGATTTGGGATACATAACTTATTTTTAAACCTAATCTCTCTATTTGAACATTCACTTTTTTTTGTAAATAGATTTATATTTTTTTTTACAAAATTACCCATTTCAAAAATGTAAAGACATGGAAGTGTCAGAATTTTTAGTGATAAAAATAATGGTTTGCAGGTGTCCATACAACTTTTACCACATATCGCGCGTATAATCTTTTTTTGTACCCTAAATAATTTTAAATTATCGACACTGTTACCCCATAAAATAATACCGTATCTCAGTACCGATGATATATATCCATGATAAGCAAGTAAGGCTGCCTTTGTTGTCGATGTTTCTCTTAAACGCCTAATTACATACACGAATCTATCCAGCTTTAAAATTAAATTTTCTATATGCGTCTTCCAATTGCAGTATTTATCTATAAATATTCCTAGAAATTTTGTTGATTCCACATTTGCAATTTTAACGTTGTCTATTGTTATTTTTACATTTTGTTTATTGCATTGTTGATTACGTGTTTGAAATTGTATTATTTTAGTTTTGCTTAGGTTTATTTTTAAACCATTTGATTGAAGCCAACCTATAGCTTTATTTACAGTGTTTCTTGTTTCTATTTCTATATTTTCATAATTTTTACTATTTACAAAAAGAGTTATATCATCCGCAAACATTACACATTTATGTTCAATAGCATTTGGAAAGTCATTTATCGAGACCAGAAAGAATAAAGGTCCTAAAATGCTACCTTGTGGAATACCATGATTATTTATTAGGTCAGTTGACTTATATACTTTTTTGATTTTATTAATAGTTTTTTTAATTTCTACTCGCTGGACTCTGTCCTTTAAATAACTGCTTATCCACTCATACGCTTTACCTCTAATTCCGTATTTATATAGTTTTTCTAATAATGTTTTATGGGAGACTAGGTCAAACGCTTTACTCATATCTAGGAAAATTGCTATACAATTTTTATTACAGTCTAGACTTTCAGTAATCATTTTAATTAGTGTGTAACAAGCCAACTGTGTTGATCTTCCCTTCCTAAAGCCGTATTGTTCATTTGTTAGTATTTTGTGTTTTTCAAGAAAACTGTACAGCTTATCATGCATGACTTTTTCAAAAATTTTTGCTATAACGGGAATCAGGGTAATGGGTCTGTAATTGTCTATCTCCTGTCGATTCCCTTTTTTGAAGAGGGGGTGAATAATGGATATTTTTAATCTCGATGGAAATTTCCCGTCTAGAAAAGAGAGATTAATAATGTACGCTAATGGTTTCGCAATTAAAACAGCACTTTTTTTTAGAATTTCTGTAGTTATTTGATCATATCCAGTAGATTTTGTTTTCCTTAACTGCTTTATTGTTTTTATAATATCTGTTTCATCTACAGGAGTAATGAACATTGTATCAGTATTATTTTTAACTGTCGTACTGCAATTTCTACTACTAATTTGGGATGAAGAATTTTCATTTGAGATATCTATATAATAATTGTTAAAAATATTACTAATTTTCAATGGATCTGAATAGGTTGAATTGTTAAAATGTATGTGGTCAATCTCTGCATAGGAGTCCTGGGTAGAAGAGATATCTTTTATAATATTCCACGAGGCTTTGCATTTATTTTTTGAGTTTTCAAGATATTTTGTGGATGCTAACTTTTGCGCTGTTAATATACATTTTTTTAAAAGTGTGCTGTATTGTTTATAAATTTTTTGGTTTATTTTTTTATCGCTTACATTTAAACAGTATTTTAAATATTAAGTTCTTTTTTTTACACAACATCTTTTAATACCTTTAGATATCCATCTATTTTTTAGCTTTTTGTTTTTTATTCTTACGTTGATTTCAGGAAAGCACAAATCATAGAAAAGCATAAAATCGTCATGAAATAAATTAAACGCTTCTTCGGTATCTGTCTGATTTAACACATTACTAAAACTTAAAGATGATAAGCAATTAAGAAATTTATCAATATTTTCTGTACTATAGAGACGTTTTTTTTCTACCCATGTATCACAGGGATTTTTAAAAGATGAAAGTATGTTTAAATCTACGGTAATTGTCTGACCTGTTTCATGGTCTGATAAATCTAGGTATAAAACGTCTGACTTAACTGTGTGTATGTTACTTATAATTAGATCTAAGCAAGCTTTTCTCCTCGTTGGTACTGATATGTGATTGGTGAGATTATAGTTACATAATATCGAAAAAAGGTCTTTCGATAGATTATTATTTTTGAGTATATTTATGTTCCAATCTCCGCATAGAATAATTTTTTTCTTATTGGATTTTGTAAAAGTGTGTAATAATAATTCTAACTTTTCGAGAAAATGACGGGCATCAGATGAGGGCGTGCGGTAAATACATATAATCATTAATTTGAATTTTAGTATCTCAACTCCACAACATTCGAAAACATACGGAACCTGAAATGAGTTGAGATCAATTTTTTTGAAAAGTAAGTCTTTTTTCACCATTATACAAGTCCCTCCCCGTTTTTCATTCTCACGGTTAAAAGAAGACCCTAAGATGTATCCCTTTAATTTTAAGTTTAGCTCTGTTCCACTTTTGACAAATGTTTCTGAGAAACATAGCACATCTAATTTATCACCTTTATTTGTCAGTTCAGAAACAGCTATATCTACTAAATCAATTTTATTTAAAATCCCCGCAATATTTTGATGAAAAAGCTTGAATTTCGCCTTGGTCACGAAAAAATGACGCTTGCGAGGACGTTTGTTTATTTTTAGATATTGAATTTTGCTTTTTGCCCTGGATCAAGTTAAACATATACGGAATTGTACCTTTTTTTAATTGTCTTTGTCTGACCATGTGTTCAATTTTATCTTTATATTCTTGATATGTAATTTTTTCACTTGTATTGACTGGTTTAAAATTATATGCAGTCTTATACGCAGTGCTACATGTTTTTTTATTATAAGGTAAAAAACGTTGTACATAGGTATCATGTTCAATTTCCATATTTATTTTAAAAACTAAATAGTCGAAAATATTTTTATATGAGTATGCATTTTGAAGTGAATGACATTTAAAGTAGTTGTTGAAATCTATAAAATTACAATTTTTATATTGTTGACACAACTGTTTTAAATTAAAGTTTAACAAATTTGTGTTTAAATAAGGATTGTGTCTAACACTTAATACAAAAACTTGATTACAGTTTTTCAAATTATTTAAAGTGTTACATAAAGCTGAAAATAAAGAATAAGGCTTGTAATCGTTTGAACCAACTGAAATAATAACTGTATCTTTTTTTGAAAGTTGTAATAATTCATGTGCATTTTTCAAAATTTCTGTAGAACTAGCATTTGGTTTTATATATGAAGAAACTCTATTCACGCAATTTGATTTGTATTTAATAAAGTTTAGTGATAAATTACGCACTTGTTGATCCCCAAAAATAGTAAGGTCAGTTTTTTCATTCCAAAAGTTCGTCATGGAGGCAGGTGGCATACTGGTAACGCCATCTATTGCAGAGGATTCATAACAGATGACATTTGGCATTTGCATATCACAGCAGCTTATTAATTTTTTACTACCGTCTTTCTCACTTTCAGAGTTGTTTATTCGATTTTCTTTATTAGATAAAATAGTTGATGATGTAGTCGGAATGTGTTTTTGTGGCGTTGGTGTTAATATTTTTTGTTTTAATTGTGGTGTAGAGAGTTTAGATGGTGTACTATGGTCACTAACTTTTTGTAGAGTATCAATAATTTTGCATTGTTCTTGATTTTCTCTCCGCAACAATCGAATTTCGCAATTGAGGTTCAATATTTCTTTGTGAGCGCATTCTAATTCGGTTTCCAAATAACGCAACTTGCTTTTTAGTTCTTCAACCGTAGATGTATCCAAATCATTTAAAGTAGGCAAACTTCTGTTATTTTCTGCATCTATAAATGAATCTAGAGATTGTTCTGACGAATGTATAGTGCTACTGTGCAAGCTCGACATTGAAAGTGATCGTATATTTTTCTTTCGGTAAGTAATATTTTCCATTTTCAATCAGAAACTTGCAATTTTATCAGAAGAAAATGTTAATATATATGTATCTATCCTGTTTTATTTATTCTAAGCTTCGTACTTTGTGTGATAATTTAAGTATATTGGTCTAATATCTGAGAAAAAATTCCATAGAATACGATATCTTTGTGTATAATTAAGTTTTATATGTTTCTTGATAGATGTCGCTGTCGTAAATGAGTAGGTAAGAATTTTCTTTTGAATATATGTTAACGGATTCAATACACTTTTCAATAAAAAATATAAGTTATTACTTTCTTCAAATACATTTTTTCAGCATTTTTTTCATTTAGTATGATAAATCAGTAGAATACCTCATTTGTTTTGCGATGAAAAGGTTTAATTTCTGTTCGTGAAGATTTATTCTGACCACTTGAACTATATCACTACATATTTTTTCATTTTACGAGATATTTTTTAGATAACATTGTCACTAAAAGCTTTTGTAATTAGGATCACTTTTATATTATTTTCACTCAAAATAAACTATTTGGTAATTTTTAAATTAAATATTTTACTGAGGCATATGTTAAGAAGTTATTTTAAAAAAAACTACTGTTTCAGCAAAATGTTTTTTGTTTTTTTTTTAAATTTCTCAATATCTCATGGGCTGAATCGATTCAAATTTTCAGGAAGTCTTGGTTGAGCGGAGTCAATGCCATCAACCGCGTTCCGTTCCGTTCCGCAAAGGCCGTTCAAAAGTTATGTTTATATCCACACACACGTACACATGTACACACACACATACACACGCATACAGACATACTGACGTCATCGTGAAAATAGTCAGAAAAGGTTCATAGGACCTTAAAACGTGGAAATCTGTTGAAACTCAATTTTCGAAAATCGGTGCAAAATCAGTAACTACCTTGTACCACTTATGTAGCGGGAAATTAGAAAATTTATTATACACAAAACAAAATTAAGGACCCGCTATGAATAGCCTAAAATATACTCAATAGCGTAAAATATACTCAAACACTCAAAAAAATATAAAAAACTGAACAAGTGAACTTACTAGAGTGTCCTCTCAATATAAAGACAGTTTCGTCCTAATGATTTAATCTCGAGCTTTGCAAAATCTGATGTTGACAAATAAATGGATTCTATAATTAATGTAACTGAATATAATGATTCTATACAAATTTAAGTTGATTATATTTATTCACAATGGAAACCTTTTAGAAATAATTAATGCAGCGAGCGAATAATTAATATGTGCATTTAACTCAGTTTTATTATATCACCTCGCCTATAATAGACCTCGTTATTTTTTCAATCCATTTGTATATCGTAGGATAGGGAACAAGCAAAATATGTTTCGTCTAATGCAGACAAAAAACTGTTTATATACATGGTGCCATATACCTTAGTTTACGAGCTACCTTACCCATGGGCTTAGCTATAGCTTTGTTATCGAGTGGTGCAAGTCCAAAATAACTAGTTGTACCCAGCACTTCTAATTGGTGCAATTGCAGCAAACATTTTTTTACCATACAAATTGAATATTGTATATTTTGGTGGGTTACTTGAGAGGGGGGGAGGTAGTTAATTGTTTATAAATCTATCATATCCTTGAAGTTGGACCAAACAGTTGATATCTACAATATTTCATTGAAATGGTTTTAGTAGTTTCGGAGTCCAAAGCGCACAAACAACGTGATACGTGATTTTTTATTATTCGGTTTTATTAGTTTCGGAGTTCAAAGCGGACAAACAACGTGACGCGTAATTTTTTATTATTATTAATTTATATTGAGATTAAATAAACACAGATATCTCATGTTAGAATATAAATTGTAAATAATATTGGCTTGACCGATCGAAACGCGGTTGATGGCGTTCGATTGGATTCCGTTCAACTAAGACTTTCTGAAAATGTTACTGGCTGAGATTCTGAGAAAATTTGGGAAACACCTCTAAAAAATTTTTGGCGTAACAGTACTTTTTTAATATAACTTCCAGATTAATGTACCGATAGAATACAAAATCTAAATAGCTGTATTATTAAAAAAATTACGTCTAATACATAAATTGTACCAAAACTATTTTATCCGTTCGGGTGTCATTAACGAAAATTTTGGAAAAAGTATTTTTCGACATAACTTCGAGATTTTTTAACTAATAATTTTTCAACCTTCTACGATATTTTAGTACTTAAAAAACTACGTCAAACACAGTTCCAGAATTCAAAATCAAATGAAAGTTTCAATAGTTACAGCTTTTTAACTATTAAAATTTTGTTGTTTTTAGCAAAAATATATTTGAAATTTTTAAAATTACTTTTAAGCTGATACACTGACTTAAAAATCTTATTAGCTTTTGTCCTTAAAAAAACTGCGTTGAATACCGTTAATTGGATCAAAATCAATTAGTTTGGATTTATCATTGATAATAAAAAACCCAAGATACACAATCAGTGTATCAAAAACGTCCTCCGAAAATGAGGAAACATCCTCATTTCAAATAGAATCGCGTCAGCCGCGACACTGACAATTTTATTTCTTTTTGTACATTGATTTGTAAAAATAACAATAAATCTTGTGCTTAAAGTTGGATATGCAAAGACATATGTTTTTGCCATATTTATAACTATTTAAATGAAATTAAGGATACTTTTGAGTGTTAGTTTTATTCGGGACTTTGCATCTTGGGTTTTTTATATCAGTGGATTTTATCAACGAAGAAAATTTTTGAAAAACATATTTTTAACATTGTTTCAAAATTTTTCAACCTATCGATTATGTAGCTTCAAGATTATGTAGTTACCGAACCCGGATAAACAGTTGTAGAACTTCCGAACGAATAGGTATCTAACCTATCTAGTAGACACAAGAGTAATGACAAATTAAGCCAATCATTCGCCTTTTACGAACTGCCTCGGAAGTACGTAGATGGTCTATTTTTCAAAAAGGGCAACACTAGGAAAAGGTATTCATTTAATTGTTAAGCTTTGTTTAAGTATATCCTCTGGTCTAATGGTTAGCCTTCGTAGACTGAAGGTATTGGATATTAAGAGATGAGTTTCTGGAACTATATACCGGGTCAGGCGTGAAATAATTGTGATCATGTTTTTACGAACTGATTGGCAAAATGGCAGATGGCCGGGCTTAACTTCCAATAGGCACTCAGACCACTACCGGGTCTTGTTCTTCTTTTAATTTTGGTAAAGAAAATTATTCGCTTTACATTGCTCTAAGAAGTAAGCGATACAGATTCTACTATTAACTATTAGATAATAGACTGCTTTACTAGTCGCATGGTTACAACTTTGCTATTTTATATATTATAATGTTTTTATATTATGATAATAAATATAATGTTTTTTTTCTGGTAGTAGAAGATAAACATGGCCTATAGACACTAAATATCTTTATACTGCATTTTATTATGGCAGGGTAGGATAGAGTAAAGTATACAATTCTATCACCTACTACTATTGACTATTATTATTCTACAATCATTTTCACAACAACAAACTAGAGTTTAAATTAAAGTATGTCAACAAAATATTGTGTAAAACAACACGAAAAATAATGATAGAGACTCTATTGGGCGCTCCCAGGCGGCTGAACATGATAGCGTTTTATGAAAACTAGAATTTTGGTGTTAATTTTTCGTTCCAATTTTGTCAGTATCCGCATCAATTATTTTGTATTTTTTTATGAATAAAGTTGTTTTATATTAGTATGCTTCAAATTAAATGCACAACAACCAGAATTACAAAACGAGATTGTTAGTTCATGTAGCAAAGAGAACTACTGCAACTCCTTCTTTTAGGAATGTCACAGGTAGGATAATTATAAAAGCCGGTCTATTTCGTACTCCACTGTTCGCGCACTTGTCTTAACAAGGGGTCCAAAGTATTCACTTCACGTATCAATATATAAATATTTCATTATTTATATAAGTTTTTTTCCGTGTTGGTCCCGGGCTCCTTTGAAGAATAGGCCAACTGTCGTTCTGCCAGGCAGGTCGTAAAAAACGACTGAGTGGCTATGCGCGTCACTACCATCGTGACTATTAGGTGGTAAAGTTCTGCATCGGCTCGACCGGGTCAGGTATCACCGCCTTACCTATTCCTGCCGCATTAGTGTCAGTGCTGGTCACTGTCGTGTTCCGGTTTGGAGGGTAAGGTAGCCGGTAAACTTATGCATGTGGCATTAAACCTCGCCACAAGATAGCAACGCACTATTAACATCTTTGGTGTCTATAGGCGAAGGTTGACTCTTTCCATCAGGAGACCCATCTGCTTGTTTGCTATCTTATGATATAAAAAAAAAGAATACTACCCATTATACAGACGGTAGGACACACATAGAGATCCAATGTCTCTCCGGAGACTAAGTGATTCATGACCGCTGGTAAAAGTGTGATTGTTGACCAGTCGTACCGCTCTATGTTGAATTTTATCTAATTGGAGGGTTTGATAGGAGGGGGATATTGAGGGGGAGGGTGCTCCGGTCCAAAGGTACGAACAATACTCCATGTGCGGCCGAATTTGCGCTTAAGCATATGGATAGACGTGAAATATCTTTTTGATGGTTAAGCACCCATCAGTTTCTTTGAAACTAACTTAACCTTACCCTCTAAAAGTTTGCGGTACTGTACGTCACTTGCGATTTCGACACCTAAACTGTTTATGCTGTCAGAGAGTGTGAAGGGGGTACTCCGGAATAGAGGAGCCTTTTTGGTGGATATCGCACAGGCTTGAGTCTTTCGGGGGTTAAATTATACAAGCTTTTGTTCGCCCCACTCTGAGACCCGCTCCAGAGATGTCTTATTTTCAGACAAAAGCCTATTTCGACTTTCTCATACTTATGCTTGCGAAAGATTCACTCAGCCTATATGTATAGAGCATCTCCAATACTATCGTATGCATAGCAATAAATGCTGTTATTTTGCAGCATATCATTGATATGAAGAAAATTAGGATGGGTGATAGCACGGAGCCTTAAGAAACACCGGCGTTAATTCTTTCCGCCTTAAAGCATATACGATCAACTACGATCTTGATGCTGCAGGCATGGAAAAAGCTGGCACGTTTGTAGTTTTCCGGGCAGTCCGTAAGATGGCAGTTTTGACGAAAGTTATCTATGCAAAATCCTATCATAGACTTTAACAACCCTTGCCTTCAATGGCTGCACTCCAGCGATGAGTAAGGTAGACTAGAAGATCAACCGCGGAGCGATCCTGAAGAAGACCGTCTATTACTACCGTACTATTTGTCGCTTATTAGCCGATGATCTTCCAGGTGTTGTAACAAATTTATATTAAAAATAAACTCCATCACTTTGAGAGCAATGGTGTGATCACTATAGACCTATAATTTAGCGGGTCGGATTCATCACCTTTTTTGAAGACAGGGTGAATCAGTACAGTCTTCCACACTGTAGAAATAATACTCTATTTGTAAATAGTCAAAAAAGGTACTTTTATGCCGGTATAAGATAATAATTCTTTCTTTTGATGAATTCTTCTGATGAAAAGAGGCAACCATCGCCTATGCACACCAAAAATGTTAATGATGCATTGCTGTTCTTGTAGCGGGGTTTTAATACCACATGCATATTTTGTTCGAGAAGAGCCAATTGCCAAATAGGCACGTAGAACGTAAGAGGTGGCTTTATTATTTGTATAAAAATTTAACCTAAACAATATGAAACTTCATGGGCATGATTCAAAAAACAATTGATAAAATGGACAAAGTATTTTATGTAGGAGGCTTATAGATGACAAACCCAGAGGCAATAATCAGTTTCCAATAATCGTTAAGAATGTCAAATGTTTTCCAAACACAATATGTCGAAGAATTTGTTCTGAATTATTGCATTGTTCTAAAACGTTTGCTTCATTATAACGTCAGAAAGAATTCGCTCTCAAGCACGTAGAATTTCGTAGCGTTTACTTTGGAAAAGAATGTTCAATAAACAGACTCTCGGAGATATATTTCACTTGAATACATTAGTAGAAATAAAACCTGGAATTCAGCTGGCAAAGCCGTTATCATTTATTTAGGCTTAATGATATGCATCAAGACAGTTTTATAGCATGGAACAGCCGGTAAGCTATATGAATATATATATATATATATATATATATATATATATATATATATATATATATATATATATATATATATATGTCGTATAAATGCAAATTCGAAAATGACGTAATGTCATTTTATTTAATCAACTAAAATCTGTTTTTTAATCATTAAAAATAAGCATTAAATTTTAGATAAGATTTGTTTTCTCTCTGTAGTTAAATATATTTTCAGTAAGACATTGAAAGTTGAAGTCGGGCTCACGGGGAACAACGTCAGGTATTCAACTTAATTTAATTTGTTATCTGTAGACACTGTTTCACAAAGGACTACACTCGTATTCTGTGATAACGGTTCCATTAGTCGTTGTCAGGTTAATCTTCGTGATCCGTAAAAATGTTAAACTTGATCTTTTTTCAATACAAAAGTGTGACCTTTTTATAGCATGATAAGTTACAGAATAAAAAATGTTACTTGTAATGAAAAGAGATAACCATACCTAATAGACATCAAAGATATTAAAAGTGCGTTACCATCCACGTGGCAGGGATGATTTTATTTGACAAACAATTAAGATATAACTAAGAAGAACTAAAATTCACGTTATCTTAAAAAGAGTTTAACAACCGGTCATGCTATAAACGTGAAATACAAGTGAGGTTAATGTCGGGTTCTTACGAGTATACCTGTAAAAGTATTCGTTTTTTTTTTTACTTTTTTTACGAATATCAAATTACCAAATGTCCAAACAATTTGTGAAACGTCTCGTTATTTTTAAATTAGTTGCTATTGGTTATTACTGCGAAGGATCGTTGATTATAGTTAAGTGAATATAATAAAGTTAAACAAATATAATACTAACGAATACCTTAATAATAATAACAGACGCTACCTCCTCCTCCTCTTCCTTGCTTCGTGTTCCTTATTACTGAGGATCGTGACCTCCGTGGATCGTTCTTGAAAGCACAATATTACGCCATTGGACTCTATCTTCAGCGGCGTGCAGAGCATCGTGAAACTTTTTAGACACGAGGTTGGTGCAGCCCTGGTCTGACCATCGCATAGAAGTACGACCACGTCGTCTTTTGCCTTCTACTTTTCCGGTCACGATTAGCTTTTCGAGATTGTCTCCTTGCTTTCTAGAGATGTGGCCGAAGTTCTGTAGAATTCTCTAAAAGCACGTAGTAGACAGTTTGGTCTTTTTCTCCAAGTTGTTTTAGAAAGGAGGCGTTGGTCCTGTGTGCTGTCCAATGGATACGAATCATTCTCCTCCAGCATCACATTTTAAACGCGTCAATGCGATGTCTGTCTGCAGCTTTTAGTGTCCATGACTGCGCCGTACATAAATATGGAGAACTAGCGTAACAATCAGCCTCAGCTTTGTCTTTAATGAGATGCTTCTGTCGTTCCAGAGACGCTTCATCTGACTCATAGCATTTTTGGACATGCATATTCGCCGTCGCACTTCTGCCTCGCAGAATCCATTGTTGCTAATGGATGATCCTAAGTATGTGAAACTATAAATAACCTCCAGGTTGAGTGAATTACTGACGTAGTAGTAGTGACGTGTAGTTTACAGACGCTACAGGCCTTTAAATTTTAAAGTCAAACTACACAAATCGAAAACAAGTCGGCGCCAATTGCCACATGATTATAAGCCAGTCAGTAGCTGATTTCAAAAGTGCAAGATCTCATATAGCAGTGAAAATTTGTGTCGCTCGAATAATCAATATATTAAATTGTAAAAGTATATAGAAGTGATAAGAATAAAATGCTAGTGAAATATAGAAAATCGTATTTTAGTTCGTTATAATAAAGTAATATTGTATATGTAGGAAGTGGGTCAGATATGATAAATAAAATGAGGATGTGGTGATATAACAACTCTTTATATTTTGTTCAACTTGTATCAAATAAATATCATAAAATCACTATTAAACCTTTCCATCACTAATGACTAGTTCTGGTTTAACAATTCCAAGTAACTTAATTATTCCTTATTACAAATAAGTCATAATTTAAGCAATAGATAGTCAATTATAAATTGTACTGCGAATAATTTATAGTTGACAATAATAATTATCTTGTTTGCACAAATTAATTATCCGAGAGTCAAGGGTAAGCTACTAGCAAGATACAACAAGTCTACCGAGCCACGCCAGAGCCTAGACTGCCTTATCGGCGGGCGCTCCGAGCCTTTTATACAGGTAGCAAAACAAGTTGAGTAGTAGGGATATCGAACGACGCGCTTGCCGGCCCGGGCCGTGCATTTGTTGTTTACACTTTACAATATTCTTGCATTTGACGACGCGGACGCCGTCACGGCCATACTGACATGCACACGTCCTCGTGTGCGCATCTTTATACATCTGAGGACAAGGAACGCCTCGTTCATCCTGACATATCTTTTAGAAAACTAAACATAATCTCTTTTTTTACAACTCTATAATTAGCGTAATCTTTTAGCGAAATGTTACAATGGTGTGCTGGTCCGGTAACCCTTTCAGCAACCACAACTATTAAACTATTCTCGTCAGTTTTGAAACCGGAGACTGGATCCTACTAAGCTAGGAATCCCTCATCAATTGAAAAAACCGGAGACTGGATTGTACTAAGCTCCCTCTCATCAGTTAAAAACCGGAGACTGGAGTGTATTAAGCTCCCTCTCATCAGTTAAAAACCGGAGACTGGAGTGCACTAAGCTCCCTCTCATCAGTTAGGACCGGAGACTGGAGTTTACTAAGCTCCCTCTCATCAGTTCAAAACCGGAGACTGGAGTGTGCCGTCATCTTCCTACATTTTTTGTCAATCCTGCATCTTTTGTCAATCCTGCATCTTTTGTCAATCCTAAATTTTTTTTGTTAAATTACTTCTTTTACTTTACATTGATTTTTTCTCATAGTTTTATAAGACTCCCATTTCCTTTATTATTACTTTTTTTTTGCTTTTTTTTTTTTTACTTACATTTTTAGTGATATTTTTTTTATCATCATTTTACTAAAATTTTTTTTTCGTTTACTTTATATCGTATTTTTTTGCTGATGATGCAACCTCATGAACAGTGGCATTAGTTATTACAAGATTAGAGAATCTCCTTCACAGGTAGTTCGAAGATATTAAAAACTCTGACTGTTATAACTATTTACAATATACACTGCATTTCTATCAATATTGTTTGGACCAGTTTTATGAACAAGATCATTATCATGAGTATACGCCGTCACGTCATCCTTGTTATAATTTTCATATAGGTACCTCAAGAAACCCTACAGGAATATGGGGAGCTTCGCAGAGGCTATCATGGGCGCACTTGTTTTCTAAAATTGCGGTAACTTTTAAGGAGCCCTTATATTTTGAATCAAGTTTCGTTTAGTGTCGTTCTTCATTCCTAACAAAGACAATGTCATCTACACTAAAAGGTTTAACATTTCTTTTAACTCTACTCAACCGTAAAATATCCGATTGGGCTGATTTTTTGATTCTATTGGATACACTGGATCTTCAAAGCTTGAAGATACTTTTGCGAATTTTAGTTAGTTGCCTTGAATACCGAATGTCAAATCTATGGGGGTAAATCCAAATACCCTATACCTAATGTTGTTGAGCGAGTGTTGAATATTACCCAACCGCTCTTGCCATAATTTGTCAGAGTTATACTCCGCTATCATTATTCAACCCTACAAGATTCGCATCACACGTTCGGACTGACTGTTAGCTCTTTATGTGCCTGTCGCAAGAAGATGTAAATCTGTATTGTTTTTTCTTTAATATTAATTTGAGTTCAGTTGGTAATAAACTTTAAGATCGCTTATTAACGGTCTAGGGTCAACTAAATCAATTTAAGTTCGCCGAATTTAAGCCCGACGGTTTTAGTTCAATTGGTTGTCAATAGTTTTTTTAAAAATATCTACCAAGCGCTCTCTATCTTTACCTACAAAGTCAGTGTTTACCATACTGAGTAGGATTGTGTTTAAATATTGCTAAGCATTAACCTGTTGTAGATTATTTCTTAGTCTACATTGGTCCAAAATTTTGCGGCCTAACGAAACATTAAGACTTATCAGGTCAAACGTGAAACTACCTCCAAATTTAAATTTTTCCCTGTGGTTAAACATTTGATCTGTTGAGTGGAAACTACATTAGGACAAGCGACTACATGGATTCTTGTTCATAAAACCGTTCTCTTACAAAGGAATCACAAGGTATTTGTTAGATATGGCTTTCTGAACCAGAGTCAAATATAAAAAATAATTAATTTTCACTTAGTGTAATACACCATGTGACGCTCTGGAACAGATGTTGACTGGTTTTCTGTTTTCGGAACTTGATGTGGCAACTTCTTTCTTCTTGTAGCGCTTCGGACAAATGGAAGCTATGTGGCTGGGCCGGGGTCACAACATACATAGCAGACCACTGGTGGTCGGCTACTGGACACGCCACCAGAGATAGTGGTAGATGACCTGCTTTCGCTGCAAGCAAAAATTATTTGAGATAAGTTTCTGTTTATCACGGCAATAGTTGTTACGATGTTGATTCTATCACAAAAACTTCAACTTCCTCGAAATACAGTGGTGCTCTTAAATCGGTTCATATCTAAGTCTAAAAGGAAGAGATCTTCAAGTCATAATATAGCTTGCCAAGACAGCAGCTTGTGAAGTAGGTGACGGCATGACTCTTAAGTGAGTGAGTAGCTACAATGATCAGATCAACCCCGTCTAATTTTTTCTTTTCTATATTTATTTTACTTGAGGTACACCAGCTAGTAAGTTACACGACAAAAATCCTACGAGTCAGATGAAGGGTCTTTGGAACGACAGAAGCATCTCATTAAAAACAAAGCAGAGGCTGGTTTGTACGCTGGTGTTCTCCATATTTACGAACGGCGCAGAGTCATAGACACTAAGAGCTGCAGACAGACGTCGCATTGATGCGTTTGAAATGTGGTGCTGGAGGAAAATGTTACGTATCCCTTGGACAGCACACAGGACCAACGCCTTCATACTAAAACAACTTGGAGTAAAGACCAGACTGTCTGCTACGTGCCTTCAAAGAATTCTACAATACTTCGGCCACATTTCTATAAAGCAAGGAGACAATCTCGAAAAAGCTAATCGTGACCGGAAAAGTAGAAGACAAAAGACCACGTGGACGTACTCCTATGCGATGGTCAGACCAGGTTTGCACCAATCTTATGTCTAAAATGTTTTATGATGCTCTGCACGCCGCTGAAGATAGAGTCCAATGGCATAATATTGTGCTATCAAGAACAATCTAATGAGGAGGTTACGTCCCTCAGTAATGAAGAATACGAAGCTAGGAGGAGGACACCAGTTAGTCATATCGTCTGCTTCATCAGAATCAAAGTATATCAACTTAAAGGGAGTAGATGCATTTACAGAACGTGAATTAATATTTTCTGCTATTTTTCAAAGAATAGTTTCCATACCACAAGTGAAAAGAGACATTTACTGCTCTACATAATTAACCGAAATAGTTTGATGCCTAAGTGGGAGTGAATCCGATCCCAATTCTGATGTAGGAAGTGGGTCAGATATGATAAATAAAATGAGGATGTGGTGATATAACAACTCTTTATATTTTGTTCAACTTGTATCAAATAAATATCATAAAATCACTATTAAACCTTTCCATCACTAATGACTAGTTCTGGTTTAACAATTCCAAGTAACTTAATTATTCCTTATTACAAATAAGTCATAATTTAAGCAATAGATAGTCAATTATAAATTGTACTGCGACTAATTTATAGTTGACAATAATAATTATCTTGTTTGCACAAATTAATTATCCGAGAGTCAAGGGTAAGCTACTAGCAAGATACAACAAGTCTACCGAGCCACGCCAGAGCCTAGACTGCCTTATCGGCGGGCGCTCCGAGCCTTTTATACAGGTAGCAAAACAAGTTGAGTAGTAGGGATATCGAACGACGCGCTTGCCGGCCCGGGCCGTGCATTTGTTGTTTACACTTTACAATATTCTTGCATTTGACGACGCGGACGCCGTCATATATATTATTTATATAATAAAGTAATACTGTTTAAAGGCTATTTTATTCCAACATAGGCATTATTAGAATAGTAAAAGCATTTTTTTAAGATAACAGATCAGCAGATGGCTTTTCTTATATAGATATAAATAAGTTGATAGGGGTTGTAAAGTGTGCAGTAGCTTGGGTGTAATACCAGATGCATAATAATGCACGACAGTGTAAAGCCCAAACGATGAGTTGTCTAATAAGCATACACAGACACACACACACACATTAAAAAATTACACTACCAATAAAGGGTACTAAGAGCGTTGATTATATTTCCAAGAATGTTTTGTTGTTAACCTCTATAAAATAATTATATGCTGGGTCTGATTGGATTTTAGTTTTAAACGTATAACGTATTAACACTGTCTGGCTACGGAAGTAATTAAGCGACTGACCTACTTTGTTATGAACGAAGGGGAAATCTTTATTGTAAGGGTTTCTTGAGTCATATTAAAATTTATGATTTAAATTAGCTTTTAGCTGTGGTTTCGATCGTATTAAAAAGTATTTTTATATCTATATCGAAATATATACTGAATACTAATCAGTAAGGTGGCCTCTTATCGCCTCTGTGGTCTAGTGGTTCGGCGTTGGAGTTGACCACATGAGGTTTCGGGTCAGGCAATTAAAAAAATGGGTTTGTTCAGATTTCTGATAAAAACAATGTGGCTCGGAATCGGAAAGTGCCCGGTTGGTAATAGGCTTGCCAGTGGCAAGTCTATCGCCTACCGACACTTTCCAATTCCAGTTGCCACAAATTGGGCAAGTTGGTGGGACCAAGTATCTTCGGCTTATTGTAGGTGCACTTGTTGTATCTCTGCCTACCCTTTCGGGGATACGTGCGTGAAGATGATTTAAGATACTACTACTATAATCGTTTACTATCAACGTAATTTCTTAATTAGATATTGGAATTAAATAATACATTAACGTGATGTGACATTAGTATTACAACATTTTTAAATACAAATAATATATAACACACATATTTCTATATCGTACAATTGACATGTTCCGATTGCAGGTGTCAAGTAGCCGGTAGAATATACATGTGGCATTGCCATCCATTGCCACCTTGATGTCTATAGGCATTGGTTTCTCTTTTCATCAGGAAAACCATCTGCTTGTTTTGCTGTCTAAAGAGATATAAAAAATATGTGATTATATAAATACATATATACTCTACCGCGCACCATTTTCTGCCAGATGTTTAAAGAGAGAACGTTTGAGTGAAAACTTAGAGAGATTATTCCCGATATTAATAGAAAGGATACTCCAAAGACTGAAGAACAACACTGAAACAATGAAGCTGTGAGAGCTGCAAAAGAAAAAAAAATAGAGGAGAAATCTATGTGGTAAAAAAGTACTTGAATAGTGGGGATACTTTCTGAACAAAGTTGACGCAAATGTTTGGCATGTTAACATTGGAGTTTCGACTTAAGATATTGAGTTGCATAAGAGTTATAATGAATAGTAAATAATGTATAGAGTGTTCTCGACTGTCTACTTTGGCAGACTGGAAGCTATTTTAGTTTAGAGCAATTTAATAAACTATATTGCATATACTATTTGTATTGCAAAAATTTAGCTTTACATAACAAGCTAAACCCTACATAGTATAAAACAAACTCGCTTTCTTTGTCTGTCCTTATGTATGCTTAAATCTTTAAAACTACGCAACGGATTTTGATGCGGTTTTTTAATAGATAGATTAATTCTTGAGGAAGGTTTTAGTATATAAACCTTTCCGATATTCCTACGGGAACAAAAGCTACGCGGGTCAAACCGTGGGTAGGTCACTACTAGCTCATAAGTCATACCAAACTAACTCTCCAATGGCCTTTACTCACAGCTACTGATCCGTTCTAATGATGCAATCTGAATGAATGCGTTCTGTGAAACATAATATATGCCTTCACTGCCTGCAGTAGATCACAACGTGTACTAGTGATCGCACATCAATAATCCGATGGTACGTTCTGGATCTCGTGCGAAGAAGCGAAGGTTTAAGGCTTTGGCGGTGCGGAATTGACACGCTTACGCTACTGTGCGTCAATATCCAACGTTATAAAATAATACTATTTACCTGGATTTTTTTACTTCTTCTCTTAATCCTTATAGATTTAGAAAAGAAGTTAAAAAAGTTATAGCAGTACTTTTTATTCACTTCGCTCTTGATCTGAACAGGTTTTGATTCCTTTTCGAAGACTCCGTGATGTGTATTATCAAACACTTCCATTTCAAATGCAATGCTGGAGTAAAATCAATGTTTATATATCGTAGTACGGATCGGAGTTACTATAAAGACCGTTGCGATTCAATGATCTGGTCTGAAAGAACGTATCGTCAGAACGGCTCGGGCACTGTGGATAAAGGCCTCAATTGCGAGATATTTACTTGATATTTTTGTCTCCACTAACTAGCATATTGGTTGCCGGTATTTTGATGTGTCTAATAATGTATATAACTATAGCCTGCAGTTCGTTGCATGATCTGTCAAATCAAAAACTTTACATCTTAGCCAAAATATGTGGCTTGGCCTTTACGCTACCGTCACATGCACATAATACGAAAAATGTATTATTAACTGCTCATTATTTTTCTACTGTACAATAGTTTTTGTAGTGATGAAACAGCCAAGCTACATATTTTG
The DNA here is from genome assembly GCA_036924255.1 of Apodemia mormo. Classification (NCBI taxonomy): domain Eukaryota; kingdom Metazoa; phylum Arthropoda; class Insecta; order Lepidoptera; family Riodinidae; genus Apodemia; species Apodemia mormo. Next base: position 42,045,761 of record JAUPFN010000002.1, read on the forward strand.
ACTAAGATGTAGAGTTTTGGTGTTAGAGCTTATAGTTAGGTCGTTTTGGGTTAAAAGCTTAATTTTACACAAAATTTGAAAACTATTTGATAGTGCGAACCCTTTTACATGAAAGGGTTTTTGGCGGGATTAAAGAATTTTTATAAAAATTAACAGAAACTACATGTACATTAAATTTTATATAAATCTGTCTATGCATTATGGCGTGAAAATTTACAAATGTACATACTCACAAACATACAGACTTTCCATTAATATGCAATGCAATTTGCAAAATACCTTAACAACAGTAAGCTTTGAATAAAAGATTCTTATTTACTTCTGATTGAAAAGTCACCATAGTAATGATAAAAAGACAACTTGGAAAATATTATACTCTTTCAAAAAGAGAAGTTTTCAAATTGATCCAGCCATCTTCCTCAAGACATATACTAAATTATAAAAGATTTCGAGAAACTGAGAATTTCATATTTAAGTGCCGTGCGCCGTGAATTGCATAATAACTCTGCTGTTATACTATTCATTGTAATATTTTTCTAGAATTCAAAATATTATTTTGTTCTGTATATAAATAAACGCTGTATATAAATATCGTTTTATATAGAACACTAGAGGATTTGGCGTTCAGAAAATTATACATCGCTTTCTTGTTCCTAATTAGACTTAGTCCCATCGGGACATAGTAGACATCTTATAATAATATACTGATATTATATTTATACGCCTTACTAGAAATAAAAACCACTAATAAATTATTTGGTGAGAATTTTTTTACTACTAGTATTATAGATTATTGCAATGCCTCTATTTTTGGAGGAGTAGGCAGAGAAGCAACTAATTTCTGTGCTCCGCAGCTACAACAAAATGTGACAAAAATACAGTTAAAAGGATTTTTTCTCAAAATTACTCCGTTTATTGAAAAAGATGAAGAATAATTCAAAAAGAAAAAAAAAAGACCTAATAATTGCATTTAAAAACATTTATCACAAGAAACTAATTGTAAATAAACGTATCAAAAAAACTAATCGTTCAAAGTCTCGATACTTAAGTTGTGATACTTAACAACCGCCAAAGTCATAAAAACTTAGAAACACGGAAAATTGCCGGCGATTAGCTCAATCGGTCTACTGAACATTGAACAATAACAGAAGTTGTGTAATCAATTATATCACTTTCACCGCGGAAGCTTTTATCGTTCGCAGGATGTTAAAGGTTAAGCGTCAACACACAAATTAAAACTTGCTTTTCAAACTTGAAAATGCTAAGTTGAGTATAAAATCAAGGGCAGTTATCCAAAAATTAATAGAAAAAAATTAAAAAAAAAATTAGATTTAAAAAAACGTAAAATTAAAAAAATAATAATTTAATATTAAAATTTAAAATTATTTATTTATTTAAATTTTATGCACAAACATGCACAGAGGTAGACTTGACGCAACATGTCATTTTTTCAGTATTCAGGATTATCAAGATGATTTCTTAATAATTTAATATAAGAATTAAATAAAACATCAACATGGTGTAATATAACAATAAACAAATACAAATAAAACATACATACATCTATATAAATATTTACAAATTCATGTATCTTTTTTATTAGAAAAGACAGAAAAGGTAGAATAAATTTTAGATTTTCGCAGAAAAAGGTTTTTGGACAAACAGATGCATCCACATATTATGCAATAGATGCTAAGAGTGTATTAGCGTCTTTGTTATATCTATAGGCCTCACGCCAAAAAGGCTGAAGAAAAATATTGTCTCATTAAACGATAGGCTTAAGGATCTAAGCTGAATAACCTAAATACTAAAGTGCAACGCCTAGATTATAAATTGAATAAATAATTATGATGGTTTGAACTTGTGCGTCACTTTATTGATGATTATTTATTTATTTGGTTTTAGGAAACTACTCAATGCATTAATATTTTAGGAGATACCCTTACCTCACGTAGTCCTTTAATTTTCAGAAAGGTTCAGGTAATACATTAACATAACGTTATGAGAGGCATTGTATCTAGCTATAATATGCATAGGTTATGATAGTAAATGTGATAGTACAACAAATAAAGTTTCTTTTATTGTTTTCTTTGTAACGTATAATTTTTCAGTAAAGAGGCCCAATTCACGTGACAAAACGTCATTGAAGTCTAAGCATTTAGACTCTTACACATTTTATTACAAACTAGCTGACCCGGCAAACGTTGTTCTGCCTATTTAACTACTCTTATTTTTTTTCTATATTTTGTCACCTTTTAAACTTTCCCTGGAATTCAACAATTCATTCAAAACCAAAATTAGCCAAATAGGTTCGGCCGTTCTCGAGTTTTAGCGAGACTAACGAACAACAATTGATTTTTATATATATAGATAGATAATGCCACGTCGTAATACGACGCATGACATTGTATCGTTTTTATGTGTATAAGAACCCCAAGCGCTTCGACTCGATAAATTGTTGAATTTGGGCGGTAGATAAATTTCATTATCAAACAATAATAATCGATAATTTCATTACGTTGTGGCTATAATATCGATGTATGACAAAAATTCGCACTGTTATGATGTGTTTAGCTAACCAATTCGTTGAATCGCGAAGATTTGATATTTGACAGTTTATTTCCGCGACTACTAGAATACAAAGTTCGTCTTGCTTTCTCATTGATGCGCATTGTAAGCTAAAGCGACATAGAGCTAGTATTTTACGCACTTATATGTATTCGCCCAAACGTTAATTGTGCAAAAATATAATAAATGAAGAAATTAAAGAAGCTAAGTAAGTCTAACCGGAGCGTTATTCGCGTAGGCATTCGCATAAAAAGGTAAAATGAACATCAATAGCATGTTATGTATATATAATATACACTGAACGGAAGTCTTGATATTCTGTTCGTGTATTATGAATTATAATTCTAAGTTTAATTCAATAATCTATTTTTTTAAAAACGTTGCATAACAACCTCAGCAATCAAATATAATTAACATTTCTGCTGTTTCTTGCTCTTTGGAAATATAAACAACTTATGTTCCGTGATACCAATCAACGCGAACGTGACGCTTTCTTATACTGTTACGTGTTTACTGATGTCGCAGTGAAATTGTCAATACCGTTAAATTATAATCTAAATAAGTGATATTATAATTTAACTGCTAACTTAACTTAACCCAATTATAAAATCCCTAGTTAGATTATAATCTAACGGCTATTGACAATTTCACTGCGACATATACATACACGTTTAATATATTTTTGTATATATCGTAGGTATATTGTCAAAGCCGTGATATAACAATTTCACTAGTAATATTATAATTAGACTGTAGATTGTCAATCGACTTCATTTCTTACAATTTAAAGGCCTGGTTTTAGTTAAATTATAATTTACCGTAGAAAATTATAAACAAACTGCTAACCTAACCAAATTTTAAACTACCTAGGTATATTATAAACTAATGGCTTTTACAATTTCACGTTGACATAAAATGAAGTCGATCTACCGTTAAATTGTAATATCACTAGTGAAATTGTAATATCACGGCTTTGACAATTTAGCTGCGACATATACACATATGTTTTTTAGAAAATTATATATTTTTTATTTCATGTCTTAACTGATTTTCATTAAATATAAATTGATTTATAAAGTATGACGTTCCACATCTTTTGAGTGTCTCGTGACTTTTTTTAAACAAAATTGGACGATTTATCGGTCGACTCAAAAATATATTTGAGTGCGTATTTCTTTGTTATTAATGGCAAATTCTATGAAACTGTAACCAACAACACAACTGAGATATGTCACCTACAAGACTGTAAACTGTTACTAAGACTATCAACGTAAAAAAATGTACGCAGTAAAATTGCAGCAACCAAATTCCCATTTCGTGTATCTTTGGAACTCTACATCAGATCTTCACAAAATTCAAAATGGATCACAAGGGAAGAATACCTCGCAAACAAAAAAAATAATTTTTGTAGTTTCATTTTGGTTCATAAATAACCGAGTTCTGAAATAAAAAAATTAAAAAAAAGAATTGATACTCTCCTTTTGTAAAGTCGATGGAATACTAATTTTGATCTAATAATTAGAAAAAACAAAATTAGTCGGTTGAATACTAATTTTTTTCTAATAATTAAAACAAAATTAGTATTCAACCGATTTTACAAAAGAAGGAGGGTATCAATTGAGGTCCTTTTTTAATTTTTATTATGTTAGAACTCGGTTATTTATGAACCAAAATGAAACTACAAAAAAAAAGTGTGTGTCAGCTCCGACGCACGACTGGAGTTTACTCTTTAAGTACGATTGTCAAAACAGACGCAAAAAAAACGCACGATCTAGCTGCACTGCTTACACCAAATTAGAAAGTTGCGTACCAAAAACGTAACGAGGTCATTCGTTTAGTAGATTTTACTCCTCACATTTTTCTCATACCGGGCGCCTTATATCAAAAAACCGATTATTAAGGAGTAAACTCCAAAAATCTTTTTTTTTTGTTTGCCAGGTATTCTTCCCTTGTGATCCTTTTTAAATTTTATGAAATTATTATTCTAAAATAAATTTGTTAATGATATTCAACAACTAGAATGATGTTCAACAACGTTATTTCTGTTTGACTCTAATTTCATGTATCAATATTGCATACCTCAACGTGCAGTGTTTAGGATGTGCTCTATTCTCGATTATTCATAATTAAGCATATTTTTGAAGTAAAAATATCACAGTTTTAGTTATATTCTTTCTTAAAAGTATCTTCACGCTCGAAAATGTAGGCAGAGGTACAACCAGTGTACCCACGCTAAGCCGAAGATACTTAGTCCCACAATGTGCTAGGTGGCAAGTCTATCGCCAACCGCCCACTTATCCAATCACGGGCAATGTTATTTTTTATAAACTGAAAAAACACATTTTGTAATTGCCCTACCCGGGAACCGAGCCCCGGACCTTATGTGATCAACGCCGATACCGGACCACTAGACCATAGAGGTGATTCTTTTCATACTAATATTAATTAAATGCGAAAGTAACTCAGTCTGTTGTTTTTTTTATGTAGAAAAAAAAGGTAAACGAGCAGGAGGCTCACCTGATGGTAAGTGATTACCAATGCTCATGGACAGCCACCATACCGCAGCACCATAGGTCTTGCAGCTGCGTTGCCGGCCTTTTAAGAAGGAGTATACTCTTTTCTTGAAGGTCCCTAAGTCGTATGCGTTCGAAAACACCCCCGCCGATATTTGATTCCACAGAGGAGTAGTGCGTGGTAAAAAGTGCCTAGAGAAACGCACGGATGTGGATTTCCAGTAATCGACGTGATGAGGATGGAACTTTGAATTTGGACGCAATGTCTGATGCTGAAATTCAACGAAAGGGATCAATTCAAACAATTCATCGGTACACTCTCCATGATAGATGCGGTAAAAAAATCTAAGCGAACTTATATTTTTGCGTAAAGGAGTCAAGCCGATTGGAGACAGCCTGGTGTCGACCCCATTCCGAGATTTTGTCGAGCTGAGTCTCGATTTCAGACACTAGCTTGTCCCAACTCTCATTGCCTTGCGGAACACCAGCATTGACAAATTTAAGGTCGGAGCACGCACCGTCGTCACTCACATCAGTCTGTCTGTCTGTCTCTTTTTTCCCCTAAACCGCTGAACCGATTTAGATGAAATTTTGCACAAAGATAGTTTGAGACTGAAGAAAAGATATACAATAGTTTTTATTCCAAAAATCCCATGGGAACGGGTACTACACGGTCTTTAGAAAATTTTCTAGCGTAGTATATCAGAAATTCTGAATATTGATGTAATATAAATTACGTATTCCTTCTGACATTGCTACGAGTATAGCGTAGACTTACTACGCAATGCCCTTGGCGTAGCAACAGTTGGCAAGCTCTACGTAGCTAAAATTGCCTACGGCATATCTAAGTCTTCGTAACTTTTAAGTAACTAGAATTATAATAGTCATGAATAATAAATACTCTAATGTAATATGTATATTGCAGATAGCGGCTCCAGTTTTCCCTCGGCTATTCGAGTGATAATGATAAAAAATGTTCACTCGAATAGCTGAGGTAAGAATTGCCTTTTTCCACCTAAGCCCAGTTTCTTATCATTTATCAACTGTCTAGACAGTGTCACGGTTTACTTAGAATAAGTCGGATTTTAATCCAGGGTCTTGTGTAATAAAATAATGATGAAAATTTTCGGCAAATTATTTCCTTTTAATTTTATAGTAATTTAATAAATAATATTAGTTTCATGACATCGAACGATAGTAACTGTAGTCACTTTTTAACCAACTTCAAAAAAGGAGTTATCAATTTGAACCACAAGTATGATATTGTTGGAATTGAACAATATTCATGTATGATGATTTATATAGGCTTCCGAGCACGTGTGCTAAATTTCTTAAGTATATGCATGTTTCTATGTTTGTCAACGAATTTGTCGAAAACTAAATGCCATATCGAGATGCTTTTTTATTTTGCATCAGGTATTTTTTAAATAACAGGGGAACATTTTAAGATTCTTCAAAATCGGTTTAGGATCGGGACCAAAACGAGGTAAATAGGATTTACCCCGTGTTGGTCCAGGCTTATTTGAAGAATAGGCCAACTGCCGTTCTGCCAGGCAGGTATAAGAGGCGACCAATTGGCTATGCGTGTCACTACAATCGTTGCTACTAGATGGTAGATTTCTGCATTGTCTCGCCCGGGTCTGATACCACCGCCTTAACATATCCTTGCCGCAATAGCGTTAGTGCTTGTCACTGTCATGTTCCGGTTTGGAGGGTAAGGCAGCCGGTAAACTTATGTATCTGGCATTAGACCTCGCCACAAGATAGCAACACACCATTAAGATCTTTGGTGTCCATAGGCGATGGTTGACTCTTCCCATTAGGAGACCCATCTGCTTGTTGCTATCTTATGATATAAAAAAGTCGTTTTTGAGATATGGGTTTAGTTGACCGACATTTGAAGTCGGTTTAATTTTTTTCGAAACCGTACGCCATCAATACGGCCCGAGGACTCAGCTGGAGATCAGATCCCAGGAAGATATTTGTGTGGTGAATATAAAATATGATTGTGTTTGTAAGTGTGGGTGTTTATTAAGTATATTTACTTGTATTTCGCCACAAGATGGCAACGCACCATTAACATCTTTGGTGTTTGCTATCTTATGATATAAAAAAAAAGTTAACGTTTATTGTCATTATCACTAGTCCAGCGTTGAGCAAAAGAAAATACTTGTAATGGCACCACTAAAGAAATTGTTTAGTTCATTGGGCAGTTAACAATCATTAATACAGAAATATGTATCAAAGTGTGATAATTATTCAAGTGCTAGCTGACCCGTGCAGCTTCGCCCGCGAATAGATTAACATGTCGTCGAGATAGTTTTTCATACAAATTTTATTCCCTATTTCAACCCATTAGGGGTTGTTTTTGAAAAAAATTTTAGCCTATGTTTGACCCCGGATCTTCAACTATTTCCATGCTAAATTTTATGAAAATTGGTGCAGCGGCTTAGCCGTGAAAGCGTAACAGACAGACAGACAGACTTTAGCATTTATAATATTAGTGTGGATTCATTGCTGGACCGAAAAATATTTTAATTGTTTCTAAAACGCCTGAGATTAAAAAACTTCCTTAACCATTCTTTATTTGAAACAATGCTACGGAAATTTACAGTAAATATCCAAATTTCAAATTCAAGAAAGGCCTGGATACCCTAAGTAAAATATTTGAATAAATATAATACAAAAAAGAATATTCAGGTTGACTGGGTTATTGGACTGACTTATTGGACTGACTGACCATTAGGTCACAAGTAACCAATAAAAGTATAATTAAAAGATAATATTGCTTTAATACATAGTATACCTCAACGAAATTAGTGTAATAATATTCAAAAAGGATGATCACCGCGCGGGTCGCTTATGTCTAAGTTCCGCCATAACGGATTGTAAATAATGAACTTCAACATTTATGTGCGGGTGTCCCTAAATATTTTAATTAGATAACGATTATAGGTTAAAATTTAAGTACCTATTTTACCGTCGAATACTGAACACCTTCCTTCAGTATGTATATCGTCTTTTACAAGTTAACGTGTATAAAAACAAAATAAAACAAAGCCGTATAATTTTTTAACTTCCGAACTTTTATTTTATTTAACTTCCGATAAGGAAGTTACTAATTTTACCCCAATTTTAGAAAATCGAGTTTTCACCAGATGTCCACGTTTTGAGGTCCTAGGAACCTTTTTCGATTATTTTCACGATGACGTGTGTGTGTGTGTGTGTGTGTGTGTGTGTGTATGAGTGTATGTAAACATCTCATAACTTTTGGCCGGTTGAACCGATAGAAACGTGGTTGAAGGAATTCGATTTGATTCTGCTCAACTTAGACTTCCTGAAAATTAGAACCAATTCGGTCCAGATGATTTTGAGAAATATTAAAAAAAACACCAAAAAAATTTTGGCGAAACAGTATTTTTTTAACATACGAGAGTGGATTGAAAAGTCGAATACTTTTGAAAGTACGAATACGATAATAATAATAATAATAATAATAATAATTCTTTATTTGCACGAAATAAGAGTACAAAAAGATGTGATTAAAGTGATTTACAGTTCTTCCTACTTCACCATATAATGGCATGCAAATTTTCAATTATATATTTATTTAAACATGCAAGATCTATATACATTTATAAGCAAAAAAAAAAAAAAATACCAAATTCTGAAATAACTAGTAGTCAGTCCTAATTAAAATCTTACAAATACCTGTCATATAATGCAATATTTTGTCAAACAATATAAATTTATAATTACATGTCATTTATGCATTTAAATATTGGTAAATTTACATTTCATAATACTTATACAATATAAAAATTAATTAAAAAAAAAGAGTTAATATAATATAAAATACAGCGGAAATTACTTTTATCTTTGCACTTACTACTTTGTATGTCTAACAATTAAATTTAATTTTTAATTAAACAAAATGTATTATCTATTTTACATTATAATATTAATTAATACTTAGATTTTAAATTATGAAGTAAATTGACAGATTTTTATAAATATTATACATTTTTTAGAGGAAAAGCTCCCTTACATCATAAAAACATTTATTTAACAACCATTTCGTTAATTCCTTCTTAAATTTATTAATTGGGAGATCCTTAATATTATTTGGTATTTTATTAAAAATTTTAATGGCCATAAAATAGACATTTCTTTGGAATAATTTAGTGTTGCACTTTGGTATTAACAACTTATTGGCATGCCTAACAGATCTAGGATTATGTTCTATATTTAGTTTAAAAAGATGTGGGTATCTCTTGACAAACATCGCAGTCTCCTTAATATACATACACGGTAAAGTTAATATTAAGTTATTTTTAAACAATGGTTTACAGCTCTCCATTGGTTTAATGTTATATATTGCTCTTAGACATCTCTTTTGGACTTTAAATGCTCTATTCACATCTACTGAGTTACCCCATAAAATTAGACCATAGGAAAGGACTGACGATACATAGCCATGATATGCACTAAGTGCTGCTTCCTTAGATACAATTTGACGTAATCGTCTTATTCCATATATAAATTTATCTAATTTAGAACAGATCGTATCTATATGTGACTTCCAATTACAATGGCGATCATATGTAATTCCCAGAAATTTTATAGTATCTATTTCCTCTATTAATTGATTATTATATTTAATCTCTATAGGTATTTTCTTCATATTTGTATTATTAAATTGTATTAATTTAGTTTTATTTATATTAACATTCAAATTATTACTGTGTAACCATTTAATTATATTATTTACTGTATATTTAATTTCATTTTCATATTTATTTATATTTTCACATCTTATAAGTACAGTTGTGTCATCTGCATATAATACACATGGATTATGGGTAGTTTTCGGAAGATCATTTATATATATGAGAAACAGCAAGGGTCCTAGTATACTGCCTTGTGGCACACCTGTACTATTTATTCGATATTTAGAGCGTTGAGATTTTTTAATTCCATTAACAATGTTTGTAATTTCTGTGCACTGTTTTCTGTTCAGCAGGTAACTTTTGATCCATTGTAAAGCTTTACCTCTAACACCGTACTGTTCTAATTTATTGAGTAAGTTTGAGTGATTAACAAAATCAAAAGCCTTACTCATATCAAGAAACACAGCTGTAATTGGTTTTTTGTCATTGAGTGAGTCTGTAATAATTTTAGTTAGATGATAACATGCTAATGTTGTTGAACTATTGTTGCGAAATCCAAATTGCTCATTTGCCAAGATGTTGGTTTTCACAAAAAAGTTATTAAGCCTACACAACATGGCCTTTTCAAAAATTTTTGCTATAGTCGGTATAAGAGTTATAGGACGGTAATTATTAATATCTGTTGGATCGTTCTTTTTATATAGTGGTTTAATTATTGATAATTTTAGTTTCTCGGGAAATGTGCCTTGATTGAAGGACAAGTTTATGATATGAGACAACGGAGTACATATATATTTATTACATTTTTTTATAATATCAGTACGAATACCATCATATCCAACAGATTGAGTATTATTTAACGATTTTATTATTTTGTATATTACATCAGGAGTAGTTGGATATAGAAAAATTGTACTATGGTTCTTTGGTATTTCACTATAGTTATTATTATTATTATGATTATCATTATTATGATTTATATTACTTGTGTTTGAGTTTCTAGTTATATCTATAAAATGATTATTAAACAATTCCGATATAATTTTAGCATCACAAATGTTAATATCCTTATTTTTTAAGTTTTTTATTTCATTACATTTATAAGTATCATTAATGTTATCTTTTATTATTTTCCAAGTAGCTTTACACTTATTTTTATTGTTTATTATAGCATTCTTGTTTTGTATTTGTTTTGACTTGTGAATGCATTGTTTTAAAATTTTAATGTATTTTAAATATCTCTTATTATTATTAAATTTAGCTTTACAAGATTTACGGTTTGATAAATACATTTGCCTTTTTTTCAAGCATGAAATCTTTATTCCCTTAGTTATCCAATTTTTATTTTCTTGGATAGTAGTTTTCTTAACTTTTATCATCGGAAAACATAAATCGTAAAACAACTTAAAAGTTTCGTAAAACGAATTAAATGAGCTATTTAAGTCCTCGGTATCATAAACTTCTGTAAACTTTAACTCTGAAATACAATTTAAAAATTTAAACTCATTTTCCTTGCTAAAATCTTTAACATACTCCGTCCAAGAAGCGTTGTGTATTGTTTGTTTTGATGTTATTGTTATGACCTGACCTGTCTCATGATCTGAAAGGGCTAAATAATGAGTTTTAGCTTTTGCATTTTTTATATTGCTTATAATAAGATCAATACATGATGACAGCCGCGTTGGACAATTTATGTGGGAAACCATATTATAATTATGTAATATGCTTACTAATTCTGCCGAGTATTTATTTTTAGCTAAAAGATCAATGTTCCAGTCGCCGCATAATATAATATTTTTGTTTTTCTTTTTTAGGCTTAATGTGTATAAAAGATCTTCCAGCTTCTGTAAAAATATATTAGGGTCACTTTGAGGAGTTCTGTAAATGCAAACAATAATTAATTTTTGTGTCGGCACTTCTATGCCGCAACATTCAAAGCATTCCAACATTTCCATTTTTTTTAAATAATCCATTTTTATAAATTCTATGTCTTTTTTAATTAAAATACAACTACCGCCCCGTTTTTTGTATCTACAAAATGATGACGCATTCCTATATCCTGGTACTTTCAGCTGCAATTCTGAACCTTTTTTAACAAAGGTTTCGGTTAGACAGATTACATCGATTTCATTATATATTTTATTTAAATCCATTACAGACAAATATAGCAATTCACTTTTATTAATGGCGCCAGCAATATTCTGGTGCAGTATTGAAAAATTACGATCGAAAAAACTGTTTTCCATTTCTTTCGTCTTTTAAATTTGGTTTTTGATCCAATTTTTGACCAGATTTTATACGTTTAAAATAATATGGAATCGTACCTTTATCGCTTTTTTGCTTTTCTTTGATTGATGTAGTATTGTTAGCAGTTATTTTGACGTGATTATTTTTTACACTGAAATAATAGGGTATGGTCCCTTTTTTATAGTATTTTGTCTGTAATTTGTTTAAATGACCTTCCTTACCCGGATTGGTGTGTTGAGATCGATTTTTTATATATTTGTTATGGTAGTCTAATTTAGTTATTTCATGTAATACTTGCCTCGAAAAATATTTTCCTAAATTTGATCTATCCAGGTTATTTTTAGGCCGGTTTAAAAAGATACAATTATTATACAACTTCGTAATAGAATGAATATGGTTATTCAATAAAGTTTCGTTTAATGATGTATTTGAAACTACAGGGACTACAAATACTTCTGTGTTTTGGAGCTTTTCCAATGTCATACTTAGTTGCCTACCGACATCATATGGATTTGTGTCGTTTGACCCTATACTTAAGATTACTCTGTCATAATTATTTAAGTGTGAAAGCTTATTACAATCTAATAGAATGTCCTGGGATTTCGCATTAGGTTTCGTGAAACTTGTAATGGTGTATTTATCGTTCCATTTGGTTTTTAACATGTTAATCATCATGGAAGACATCCCAACTAATTGTTGATCTCCATAAATAAAGATTCGTGATTTTTTTTCTGTTTTTGTCTGTATTTCGTCATCTTGAGTTATTTTAATTATATTCTTTGTGACTTTATTATTTAAAGATGATTGTAAAATCGTATTTTGATGTGGTGTGTTATAATATTTTGAAATTGGTAGACTGCAATCATTGTTAGCTTTTATTTTTGGATGCTTTTTGCTATTCAGCTTCCTTAAAAGAAATTTAGGGTGGTTTTCTAGGTCTAGATTATTTAACAATGTGAAATCATCATCCAAATCTTTAGGTATATGTGTCACATTATCTGAATTTCCATATGAATCGAATATAGATTTTATTCTCTTTACTGTAGGGGTTGATACATTCTGTACTGATGCTTCTGAAACCCCTATTTTTTTTAATAATTTGATTGTTCTTTCATAACTAGATAAAGTTTTTTGCAGATTACTGTTTTCTATATTTAATTTTTCTATTTCAGCATGTGCACTTTTGAGTTCGAGACTTAACTGTTCAATTTGTAATTTGTAATCTATTGTTATGCTTGTATCTAAAGCTGAAGTGTTTGGCAAACTGTGCATTGATAGATTAGGACTGCTGCATGTTGTGCTGCTACAACTATTTTCAATATGTGACAAATCCAAGAGAGATTTAGATAACTGTTTCTTCCTTAGTGTAATAAAAGCGTTGCTTGGTGTATCCATATCTATTTTATTAAGTCTTTTTAAGTTTATTAAGTTTACAATAAATCATTAATTTGTTTCCGCGGTCGTGCGTGTGCAGTGCCCCTTACATTGATTTTGGATAATTCACTATACAGGTATTTTCTCTGTAGCAATTTGAAATAATCAATGAAGTCTTTTGTGTAACCGTAAGATGTCACTTTAGCCAACAAATGTTTAAATAAAATTTGTAATTTTATAATTCTTCTATAAAAAACGGTTCCTCCTGTGAGATTCGATCCTGTGCCCGATTGTTCAAGTCTTACACGACGCGTATGCAATACCGCTGCACCATCTGGTGACTATTTGTATTGACGAAAATTGGCTATTTATTTAAGTATTAGTGCTTTTCAAAACGTTTAAATTCGTTACGATGAGTCATTACTGAAGAATTTTTTTGCATTCCGATGCTATCATATAAAGAGATTTAACACTTTTATTTTATATTTTTGCACTTTTAACCATTGTTTTATCACTTTAAGTTTTTATTTATTAATAAAATAATTACTTCAGCACTTTTTTGATATTTATAGCACTATAAAAGTTACTTTTCGTTGTTACATACAAATAAGAAAGATTCCACTTTTTGTCAATATTTTGCACACTATCACGTAAATAACATTTCCACTTATTATAATTACAATTGTACACAAGTTTTAATAATTATTTGTAATAAATATATACAAAAACTATTTTAATAAGCACTTAAATACGGAGCCGATGTGACTATGACCACAGCGCCACGATTGAAAAGTATTCGGCCTAACCAAGAAAAAAACACATACTAAATCAGTTATATATTTTTTTCTATATAATCACCATCAAGTTAGATGCACTTTTACCATCTCCCATTCAAAGCAATTAGACCGTTAAAAAATTTTCTTCTTCCTTAAGAGTCAAAATATGTGTCTACTGATGTTTAAACTTCGTCGTTTGTCGAAAATCTTTGACCTCCCAAGTGCTTTTTTAGGTTAGGGAACAGAAAGAAGTCTGATGGTGCCAGATCAGGTGAATAAGGCGGATGCGGTAATAGTTCAAAGCCACAATTGTGGATTTCAGCCATTGATTGCAGACGTGTGAACACGGGCGTTATCTTGATGAAACAGGACTTTTCTTTTGAGCATTTCTGGACGTTTTCTTTTATTTTCTCTCGTAAACGACGTAGTAAAACACACTAGTAATCAGAATTTATAGTCTGACCCCTTTCAAAATAATCAAACATAATCACACCATTCGACCCCCAGAATACTGAAGCCATTACCTTATTTGCCGACAAAAGCGTCTTAGCATGTTTTGGGGGGTGGTGAACCAGGTCTTTTCCACTGTTTTGATTGGTGTTTTATTTCTGGCGTACAGTAATGAACCCATGTTTCATCCATTGTAACAAAACGATCCAAAAATCACCTGCATCGGCTTCAAATAGCTCCAAACAGTCACGTGAAATAGTTAATCGCGTCCTTTTTTGTTCAACTGAAAGCAGTCGCGGAGTCCATCTCGCAGACACTTTGGAAGCCCAATTCGTTGACTATGATATTTTGAGTTCATTCTTAAGATATGCCTATAATCTCGGCTATCTCTCTAATTTTTAATCTGCGGTCTCCCATAATTAAATCTAGTACTTTTTAATATTTTCGTCAGTAGTGGACGTCGAAGGCCTTCCAGATCGGGGTTCATCTTTCACACTCTGACACGCTTTAATTCTGCTATCCATTTTTTGACAGATGAATAAGACAGAGCAGAATCCCCCAATATACTGACCATATCATCATGGATGGTTTTCGGTCCCTTCTTATGGAGGTACTTAATGACGGCACGCTGCTCGATTTGCTCCATTTGCAGAAATATGTCCATTGCTTTGTTAAAAAACTTATAAAATCGCAATATATTATTGCATACCTTTCGAACTTCGCACAATTAACTACTCTGAACTAAACTGCTAAATAATGTGGGTAGATTTGATTTTTAGAATGGATTGGATCTGTGTTAGGCCGAGTAAATACTTTTCAATCCACCCTCGTAGCTTTCAGATTTATGTACAGATTGAGTACAAAAACTAAGCAGCTTTAGGTATTCCTCAAAAAGCTACGTCTAATACATAAATCGCATCAAAATCGGTTTATCCCTTTTGGAGTAATCGTTGACGAAAAATTTTGAAAAAGTGTTTTTTCGACATATGTAGCTTCGAAATTTTTCAACCAATCTTTTTTGGTATTCTACGATATTTCAGTACTAAATAACTTCGTCAAATGCCGTTTCAAAAATCAAAACCGAATCTAATTCTCAAAACTGATAGCTTTCAAATATTAAAATTACGTTGTTTTTAGCAAATGGACTTAACTTTTTTAAATAATTTTCAAGTTAATTCACCCATTGACTTAAAAATCTTATCAGCTTTTATCTACTAAAAATTTCGTCAAACACTGTTAATTTTATCAAAGTCGGTCAACTTGTTTGAGATTTATCTGCGTATATTATCTGTCTTGCCCTGCATAAATATATTCTTAGCCCAACGCTATTGTACAAAATATTATTACCCCTCTTTTTAGTCTGCCTTGTTGTGATGGGCAACTTCGGAAACATACATTGCGCGTGGCCATACACCCCCTTACCAATTTATCGTTTGTCGTACAATTGTCGTCGTTGATCGATTCAGACGCCTTCATCTTTTTACGTTATAGAGATTTTTTCACTTTCATATACGGGTTCATGGGTATCATTAGATTGCTATTTAAAGTCCCGTTTAGATGGTATACGTCCCTTCTATCTTGATTTGGCGTTTGAAAGATTTTATTGACCGATAAAAAAAACATTTTTTTTTTTCACTTAAATGCCATATATATCTACTATAAGTATTTAAAATTATATTTTTTTCTTACACAGTCGATAAATCTTTTAAAGAGATGTCGAACAAAACTCAAATAAATTTTATAACTGCTCCTAGTAAAAAGATATGCTATATGCAAATTCTGAATGAAGCGAAATTCCTCCTCCATCCTCTGCGACGCATCGTAGTCTGTACTTACCTTCAAAAATTCTTTGATTTTTTTAGCTATCCAACGATATAATTAGATTTTAGATGTTGATGATAATTACGTAGCTATAATACCAAATTGTATGCCCCAATTTTGTAATCGTTAGTTTTCTTAAACTATCCCTCACTATGAAAACAAATTTTAATTCATCTAATTCTAATTCAAAGTCTACTAGCTACCCTACCTCCAAACTAAAATGACAAGGACAATCATTGAGGCTATTTCAGCAGGAATGGGTAACGCGGTGGTACCAAATGCCCAGACGGGACGTTGAAGAGCTCTACTACAAACTCTACATCAAAATCATAATGAAATGCTAACGTTTACTGACACACTACGCATAGACCTAAAACAGTGGGTCGATAAAAATATTTAACTATTAATGCAATATATATCTTCTTTAACATCGCAATTAAAATTGTTGTCAAACTCATTTCGTGTCTAAGACCGTTTAAGGCGCGTTTGAGTGAATCTCGTTATATTTATATTCAAAAATTATCTAAGAGAATATTTTCTCGTATAAATAGATTTTAATACTAGATGTTGCTTTCAATCTTGTGGCTATTTTAATAACGATTATCACTCTTTAAAGGGTGATACTTTAGAAAAACCCTTGCTCAGTGAAACGAAATAACAATAATTACGATCAAGCCAAAAATATACGTACTCTTTGCATACCAAATTTAAGTTCGATCGAATGTGGTTTGTGCCGTATATTAAGAGATAACTCATTCAGTCTATGTAAAGAGTTATGATTATTATGTATTATCTAATTTATTATTAATAAATATTTTAATTTATCTTTTTTGGGCAGATAGTTGCCCCTTTTATCTATATCTGTATATAATAAAATACTAGAAAAATAATATCTGTACATCAGTTTTTTTAATAACATTAATATGGTCGGTTAACAGATCATGAACAGAAGCAAAAAAAATAATTATCAGAATTTTTGTCTGTCTGTTTGTTAATTTGTCCTTCAATGACACAAAAACTACGTGACAGAAAATATTTAAATTTGCCATGGTCAATCGATTGATTGTTTTCGTTTCATTTAAAACTTGTATTGAATCCTTTTCTGTTGTCAGAGGTTTTTATGCCAATATATATTTTATGACATACCTACTCAATTGTCATTTTTAGGGTTCCGAAGTCAACTATGAACCCTAATAGGTTCACCATGTCCGTCCGTCCGTACGCAGCCTAGCTCAGATATTATTCGCACTAGAATGTTGTAATTTGGTTCGAATATACATAGTAATAACTACAACAAAGTGGTGAAATATATCTTGAAAAATATTTTTAAGGGTACCTACTTTATACGTAAAGTGGAGGTGATTTTTTTCGTATCTCCTTAAACATAGGGTATCGTTGGATAGCTATTAAAAATGTTGAGGGTATATGAAAAAGTTTTTCAAGGCATCCGTGTGTGAAATGTTAAGCTTTAAAGTACTCGTTTTTAATAGAGTCAAGTCTCTTTTCTCTCCCTCTGCCACCTAAATGTTTGGTTTTGGTTATGTGCAAAAGAAATTCACGGTAGTTGTACATATTATAATTATTTTTTAAGCAAAATTACCATGGCTAAATAGGCTTTGTAAGTTGTTTGTTTATCAATATCACATTTTAATACTTATTATCCTACTTCGCTCGCGAAAAGTAAGAGACAAAAAGTAGCCTTTGTCACTCTCCATCCCTTCAACTATCTCCATATAAAAAATCACGTCAATTCGTCGCTCCGTTTTACCGTGAAAGACGGACAAATGAACACACAGACTTTCCCGTTTATAATATTAGTATGGATTCCTGACGAATACAAATCTAAAAACACAAAACTCATAAACACAAGTCAAGCCATTTTGAGTTATAAATGTTGCAAACATAACTTTATTGGTGTAACATGACTTTGTTTTTTATATATAGCTATACAATTTAGTTTTAATAAATTTATTTTCACGCCCGTATCCCCGAAGAAGTAGGCAGAGATACAATGAGGGACCAAGTATCGTCGGCTGAGTGTAATACGATTAGCCGAAGATACTTGGTCCGACAGTGTGATAGGTGGCAAACCTATCGCCAACCGCGCACTTATCCAATCACGGCCAACGTTACTTATTATCAGAAAACCAAAAAAACAATTTTAAATTGCAAGACCCGGTAATCAAACGCAAGACCTCATGTGGTCAACACCCACACCGTGTAACAGACGGACAGACAGGCAGACATACAGCCACACTTTCGCATTTACAATATTAATATGGTAAGTATAGTATATTCGTATAGTAAGGAGTATATATAGGATAGAATAACATGACAAGTCTTTTGTATTTGACCACAGACGTCAAGCTCGGCGGTAAAATAGAGCAAACTGAGTCTAATACAAAGACCGCACGCACTGAACTAAAACTTCCAGTGTCCATTCAGGTCAAACAGGGCGCCTGTAGTTTCAGGATGTTGATGTCGAATGTTCGTGCTCTACCTTTTTTCCTTTTGCTACCTATTTATAGTCCACAGTACTAAAAGGGATGCAGGTGAGATTAGGGAATGAAACGATGCGAATTAATATGAGTTGTTAGTCGATATTCCTTGTCGATACGCGGTTTTTTTATGGAACTAATTATAAACATTAAAACAAAGTTTACCTCTAAGTCGCCCAATTACAATTTTATTCGTGTATATATATATATATATATATATATATATATATATATATATATATATATATATATATATATATATATATATATATATATATATATATATATATATATATATATATATATTGTTGCACACCTCTTTAAATTGCAGAACACATTTCAATGTTGTTTTCATGTGCGGATAAAGTTTAGCTTCAAATATAACTATGATTTGTAGTTTATGACAGATTAAACAATTTATAATGGTACAATGATACTATCGATTCAGTATGATTGATTGTAACGATAAAAAGGAAAATGTGAAAACGTGTATAATATGTGAAAGTATGAAAATGTACGATTTATAGCTGTTTATGATAGGTAAAATACTTTATAATGATATGTTTTCAGTAAAATTGTTTGTGACGATAAAATGGAGGATGTGAAAATATGTAAAAGTGTTTAAACATTTAATTGTACCCTTATGGCTCGACTTATTTTTATGATATTTAGTACACAGGTTGATTTTATCCAGACTTACTAAAGAATAATTTTCCTCCCAGTAAAATAATTTACAAATTTACAATACCCTGAAAATGTTTTATAAAATGTGAAATTATATATTAACATATATAGAACAAATTCAATTAAAATTGTGCCCAAAATAAGGTGTTAAGGTTTGACTTTAAAAAAATCTTAACGTAGATTTACATAGACGTATTGTTTATATATACGTACATACACATTATTTTATTCACACCTTGTAGGAATATTTACAGAAAAGTGAATAAAATAGATGTTTTAATAATATTTTCAGTTTATATCGATATTTTCACTAGGCATCCTTTAAAATTATCGACATATGAGTAGTGTAGAAGCTTCCCTAGATACGGTAGATCCGGGCGTGCGACTCCAACCATCCGGCATGGGTAGTATCTTCCGCTCCCTCCCCAATCGCAAACCCCTACCTTCATTATAGCTGGCCGGGTCGTAGGGGTGCGGGGCGGGAATGGGGTTACCAATCATCGAAATAATAATTTTCACCCAAGTACAAGGCAAACATAGAACGTTATCCTTAAGAAATTCAAATTTTTATAGAAACACATCTTATCTTTTTCTTCGTTAGCAAAATTATACCTTTCCTTTTTGCTTTTATCCCAAATTTGTATTTTTTAATAAGTAAACGAGAAAATTTGTTTTTTTTTGTGAAGACAAAAGACGATGAAGGTATTCTGCGAGAATATACTTGTTCCTTATAGAAAAATCGATCATCTATCTAAATCTTTGCGGAATTGTATTTAGTGACTTAAATTATTCGCCTTTTACAAACTGCTTCGCCAATAAACAGATATGGTATATATGACACTCAAATTAATAAAATAATTAAGTAATTAGAATTTGTACATTTTATTCATTTAATTTCCATTCCTAATCGTTATTTTGCATACTTTTTTAACTTTGTAATAGATTTTTTTCTGAAATAGTAGATATGGTAAAATAAAATAGTTATAATTTGTTTGATTTAACTAAATATAATCAAATATTGTTAATAATTGAATCATTTGAGTTATGATTCAGAAATAATATATATGTAGGGAATTTTTATTTGGTGTGTAGCAACACTCATGCACAAGGTGCTGGGCGCGTCCTGGCGAAGGCGCTGCGTTAGTCCGCGAGAAGCGGCGCGGTGGCTTAGCGCTCCGCAGTGTCCCGGCCGGCCGCCCCAAGGTACTTTCGCCATTGGCGCCAATCTGTTGCGCACTGCACACCAATGTTTATGTTATTGCCCTCACTAAACTTCTCGCTAGGCTTTCATTGTGCGTAGTATTTAATTTGGCGCTCTTTTGACGTTATTTTTTTTCTTCTATATTTCGGCAAAGTAAACATCTACACACTTTTAAAAGTGTTAATTTGATAAAAATAACTTCAACTTTGGACACAATGGTGGCCTCCACTGATTTATTTGCATAAAAGTAGGCGCTTTTTTGCGAAGGTCCCGACTCTTCTTTGTTTAATGTTTCATGAATCGTCTTGTTTCCTTAAGCAATTGATGTACTTCAAATTTATTTAATGGCAATTTAAATATTTCTTAAGGCTAAGTTTCTTTACTGTTTTGCTTATTTAAATTTTCTAAATGTCGTGTGTAGATAGATACAATGTTTTAATTCATTTTGAAATTTTATGAAACCTGAATTTATGGATGTGTTCGAATCGCTACCTGTTTATTACAGCATGTGTATTAACAACACTGATTACGGAGACAGTATATTTTATAAAAGTATACAATAATTATTTCACTATTTCGTCATGTATATTAATTGTTAAAAAAGCATAATGCATAAAATATGCATATACCTATACATAATATAAAATTTGTGACTGAATTGGATAAGTGAAATTTTGTTCTGTGGATTTTCTTACAATTTGATATCAATTCAAACGATTAATTTATATAAAAAATATGAAATAATATTTATCCTCTTTTCGATAATCCTCCCTCCCGACTGTCAAAAATGTTAAAATATACATTTGTGCATAACGTTACTCTGTTGCGCCATACCATTTCAAGTCTAGATTGTGCATTAAAATTTTATATACAATCTGAATGTTTAAATTTGCGTTCAGTATTTTATGAGAGAAATTGTTTTATTTCGCCATAAAATATAGAAGAAAATGAACTCTATTTATATAACAGGAATGAAATTTTAAAATATTTGAAGCATTGGAATTTTAAGTGCGGCTTTATTAACTTTCTGATATTGTAAGTTTGTATAGGGTTTGCGATGCAATTAATTGCAATTTTATAAATTTTTGCATTATAAAGTATTGATTCTTAAACTTAAATATTTTTAAAATGTGAATTTGTTATTTAATAACGCACCAATGGCTGGATGAATTTATTGAAAACTAGTATTTAGTGTCAGTGCTTTTATCCGGATCTACTAATATGTGGGTTATATTACATCCCGGAAAAAGTTAGCACTTTAGTTATTGGTCGAGTAATGGATGATGATCTATTATCCCATTAAAATTACGTGCTTTAATGCTTTTTGAAGATGTTTAAATTTATTGACGTTTGTTAATTCGCTTCAATTCAATTTCGTCACAATGATCTAGAAATAGCGGCTTCAGTGTAGACGCGTAAGGTCGTGGTTTCAAGTTCTGGATCAAGCAAATTGTTCCAACTTTTTTTAAATTGTTTTCTTGAAAAAATAACTTGCCCAAGGCTGGATATGTGCCCGATTTTAGGTTGGCTGTCTATCACTTATGGAGATTCATACTGTCATTTCTCGTAAAAATCTTAATATCAAAGCTAAACGGAAAAACAATGCGTGAAATAAATAAAACCTGAGTTATATCGTTTATATAAAGAAAGTTGTACTTATAAAAATTTTAATACAATTTCCAGATTTATGTAAATGCTTGTATGTTTGTGAAAAAGTTTAGATAATTAGACAAATTTATGTTAAATTTTATAGACTGACAGTCTGTGTCCAGTTTTAATAGGCAAAATATTTTGAAAGAATCGTTTTCATTGATGCAGGTTACACGACTACCTACTTAATTATAAGAATTTTGAATGCTTTAACATTTTTTCTGAATAACTACAATTGTTATATACTGTTTTTGATATTTCAAGAGTATGCACCTCAAAAGAAAAAAACGAAACCCTAATAAAATCATTTGATTGTCCGTCTGTCTGCCAAGACCCTTTATCTTGGCAACACGTAGAGGTATATATTTGAAATTAAAAATGTATACTCAAGTTATATGTATACTCAAGTAGTCCTTAAAGCTGTGAAAAATCAATCTTCTAAGTTAACGTAAAAAAAATAAAAAAACTTTTTATTCGCAAAAACTTTCGTTTCGATACTCTCAAGGGAATCAAAATTAATAATCTGTGTTGACCTAGGACTTTGAAATTTGGCAAGTAATGTCATCATATTCTA
The DNA here is from genome assembly GCA_036924255.1 of Apodemia mormo. Taxonomy (NCBI): domain Eukaryota; kingdom Metazoa; phylum Arthropoda; class Insecta; order Lepidoptera; family Riodinidae; genus Apodemia; species Apodemia mormo. The sequence continues at coordinate 42,068,787 of JAUPFN010000002.1, forward strand.
AGAGAATTTGAAAAATAAAAATTTGTAGTGAAATCATAAAAATATAGTCTTAGTTTCAAGAACTTTAGAAACTGAAATTTGGGAGAAGAGACTTTAGAAACTGAAATTTGGGAAAAGCTCGGAAGAAAATGCGAAAATCGCTATTAAACTATTTATGTATTTTATCTACCCACAAATTTGTAAGGAACCCTTCTTTTTTTAATATCATAAGATAGCAAATAAGCTACCATCGCCTATAGACACCAAAGGTGTTAATGGTGTGTTTCTGCTATCTTGTGGCGAGGTCGAAAGCCACATGCATAAGTTTACCGGCTACCTTACCCTCCATACTGGGTGAGACATACTCCATACTCCAACACGAGAGTGACAAGCACTGATGTTATTGCGGCAGGAATAGGTAAGGCGGTGGTACTGTAACAGCTAGCCGGGTTAATATAACGGCCGGCCGTGTTACTCCACCAATTTGTAACACCGTTTGCCCGGGGGATTTACTTTAATCAGCTTGGCTGCTTGAGGTACACGAAGATCGACGGATTTTAGTATTATTTCCAATAATACACCAATTTTTATAACTTCATTTATTTTTCGGGCATATGTCTTTTCCCGTCAAGATTACTTCGAACACCCCTATTCTATTACATTTAAATCGAAAACCTAGACAATGTTCTACGTTTAAAAGTAGACAAAGCCGCCAGTATGCAATATTATGCATGTAACACCATAAAGGTATTACAGTACCTGACCCGGGCGAGACAATGCAAAACTCTACCACCTAGTTGCCACTATGGTAGTGACACGCATAGCCAATCAGTCGCCTTTTACATCCTGGCTGGCAGAACGGCAGTTGGTCTATTCTTCAAAGGAGCCCGGGACCAACACGGGGAAGTGGTTTTGTTTAGCAAGTTTGATTCAGACTTGACTGGTTCTTTTCAACATAAAACGAATTACATTTTAAACCATCTGACTTTCTTAGTAGCCTGTTTTGTAATATTCTGATGTTTTTATTAACCAGTATGATGTTTTTATAATAAACGCCTAATTATTATATATGTAAACCTTTTTATTTATGTATTTCTATGTATTAGTATCATTGACTAACACCCATAACACAAGCAAATAATTTGCTGACTTTGGGGTTAAATCGATTTAAGTAACTTTTCCAGCTATATTATTATTATTACTATAATTAGGTAAATAATGATTATAGACATCCAAAATATTAATAGTACGTTACGGTCCGTGAGGCGGAAATGAAATTACAGAAGCATTAGAATACGGATTATATTACTCTCTACACCAGAACAAATTTAAAATAATGTTATTTTCTACATTTTTGGAATATTACAAAGAAACTCACTTGTACTTCGGGTTTACTTTTAATTCATACTAATATTATAAAAGCGAAAGCAACTCTGTTTATCTCTTCGGCTCTTCTTCACGTCTAAACAACTGAACTGATTTGGATGAAATTGAACGCAAAGAAAGTTTAAGACCGAGAAAGGATATAGGATAGTTTTTATCCCGGAAATCCCACGGGTGCGGGAACTATGCGGGTTACTTGGGATTTTTATTTTAGACATTTTTCCACTGGGGTTAAGTTGCAGGCATATCTAGTATTAGATAAGGCCCAGTTTTACAGTAACTTTCATTTGGGCCAACTATTTAAATTCATCTCGAAATTATTATTTTTTTTACTCCCAAACGGTTTCGTTAATTCCAGCATCATTAGGGATATTTTGCACAGTTATGGCCGTAATTAGTGAAACCGGTAGGGTATATAAAAATAATATCAATTTGTGTGATTTGTTTAATTATCATTGTTTATTTTTATTTATGCTCTCTATATATGTGTTTACGCTTGTTGGGAAATTCACCCGGTCCCACCGATTGCTTAGCCAGAGTTGTTAACCACTGACCCAAAGGAGCGGTCATAAAAGTCTTTCAATGTAAAGTTCAAAGTTTTGTTTAACTACATACTTTCATGACGATCGGATCTCTATTGCCATTAATCATGTTCAATTTATAAGGACTTATTGGGCAGAGTTGACATGACTCTATTTTTTTTCAAACATTTGACAAGCGGACGTGAACATTAATTTTCATTAGATGTTTTATTTTATCTGTGGAAGTTTAAATAATCTATCAAGAAATGTAAATAATATTTAGGAAATATGTAGAATTGTCCGGGTCCCCTTTGAAGAATAGACCATCTGCCACACTGCCAGATGATTCGTAAAAGGTTTTATTAATTACATATGTTTCTAATGCATATTATTTAATAATGTTAGATTGCTGCATTTCTCAGCATCGTAAACATTAAGTGTGCCAAATTTTATATACCACTGTTCTTTTTTTTATATTATAAGATAGCACACAAGCAGATGGGTCTCCTGATGAAAAGAGTCAACCGCCGCCTATAGACACCAAAGATGTTAATGGTGTGTTGCTATCTTGTGGCGAGGTCTAATACCACATGCATAAGTTTACCGGCTACCTTACCCTCCAGACGGGAACACGACAGTGACTAGCACTGACGCTATTGCGGCAGGAATAGGCAAGGCGGTGGTACCAGACCCGGTCGAGCCGATGCAGAACTCTACCACCTTGTAGTCACGATGGTAGTGACGCGCATAGCCATTCGGTCGCCTTTTACGACCTGCCTAGCAGAACGACAGTTGGCTTATTCTTCAAAGGAGCCCGGGACCAACACGGGGAAAATTCGCACAATTGCTTTAAAAAGTGGTACAAAGTTTTTTTTTATTAACTAGCGACCTGCCTGCGGTTTCACCCGCGTAGCTTTTATTTCCGTGGGAATATTGGAAAGGTTTGTATACTAAAACCTTCCTCAAGAATCAATCTATTTATTTTAAAACAACCGCATCAAAATCCGTTGCGTAATTTTAAAAATTTAAGCATACGATTTATAACTTACATCCCAAGTTGTTAACAAGTGGTATGTTTGTTAACTTAGGATTCGTTCATTTATTAACCGATTTGGTTTTTTTTGTAGTCAATCCTATCTTGTTTCTATAAATGTGAATTCCGTGTGTTTTTTACTTAACTGAAGCGAAAATGGTAGGAATTTAGTCTACTGATAGTCTACTAATAGTCTGCCGACAGACTTAGCACATGGACGACGTTTTATTCAAGAAAATTTTCCTGATCTCCACAAAATTTTTAGTATTACACACAGGGGTTATCGAAAGATTTTTGAATGTTGCAGGCCACAGTTTGTTGAAATATAAATTGAATTAAGTACATTTTTAGAGCTCCGTACCCACGTGGTCCCAAACGGAAACATTTTAATATGCATTCGCTGTTTGTTTGTCACATGCCTCGAACTCACTCAAATTACACAGAGTGTATGTTACTGTGACCGGTATTACAACAAACAAATAAAACATCAGATTCCAAAGGGGCCCAATACGAGCAAACTTAATCAATATCGCTCCGTGGTACCTACTAGACCCTACGTGTAAAAGTCTGACTCGTACTGATCGGATTTTACGTTATTTAGAGTTAAAAGTGTAAGAAATCAAGTATTCTCGTCGATTACGTTTGTGTAAATTAAGTACAAATTCGGATTTTTGTTGTTAAGTTGATGTGTTAGATTTTATTGAAACTATTTGATCGCTATTAGACCGTGGTCCCACGAACAAACTTTTATTGACTAATAACAAGCTGAATTTTTGTGAACAGCTTCGTTTTAACGAGAAAAGCATCTTTTCTATCTTCGTAAAATCTCGAATCGAGTAACTAATAAAGATAGATAAAAAAATTAAAGTGTCAAACTTAGAAAAGTTTCCTCTTCCTCTTCTTTCCCGGCCTCCTTTGTAGAATAGGCCAACTGCCGTTCTGCCAGGCAGGTCGTAAAAGGCGACCGATTGGCTATCGAGTCACTACCATCGTGGCTACTAGGTGGTAGAGTTCTGCATTGTCTCGCCCGGGTCTGGTACCACCGCCTTACCTATTCCTGCCGCAATAGCGTCAGTGCTTGTCGCTGTCGTGTTCCGGTTTGGAGGGGAAGGTAGCCGGTAAACTTATGCATGTGGCATTAGACCTCGCCACAAGATAGCAACGCACCATTAACATCTTTGGTGTCTATAGGCGATGGTTAACTCTTTCCATCAGGAGACCCATCTGCTTGTTTGCTATCTTATGATATAAAAAAAAAACCCTTGAATTACAATAATAATTACCGAGCTGTTGTGAAAAAATTAGGTTGTTTTTTAATTGATGTTAATATCAATTTAAAAATCTCATGATTCTGAAACTTTAGAGTGGAGGACTCGTCAGAAAAACTATCGAATAAGTAGGACAAAAGTTTTATCGTGTTTTTTCATAATAATATAATCAAGCGATTGAAGTCGAAAAAAATTATTGCTATTAATAAATATTTTTCTTTGACTGAATCAAAATTTTCAAAGCCCAATAATGTTACTAGTTACCTGATTCGAGATTTTTTGAAGATAGAAAAGATGGTTGTCTCATGAAAACGAAGCTGTTCACAAAAATTCAGCTTGTTATATTTAGTCAAAAAAAGTTTGTTGGTGGGACCATGGTCTATACATATAAGCTATGTTCACGTCTCTTTTCTGAAAGGTACCGGAATATATTAAGGCGATTACAGTTGCGAACGACCTTGAGTTTCTAACAGGAGCAGCGCAAATATTATTTCGCGCGCTGGCATGCCCCAACGTCAAAGAGTATTTACAGTGGAGGCAGATACCTACGCTTTAACATTTTTGTTCACCTATATGAACTTTTATCATCATGAATCGACTGAATGTTGTCCAACTCAAAACCAATAACCAGTAGTCGCTCATTTATCGATTACATATACATTCATTTTAGAAAAACGATAAATATCTAAAGAAAAAAAATATATCGAAAATTGACAAAAAATCATATAACAATTTACACAATAATAACAGTTACGTATCCTATTTCTTTGAAGGTTTTGTAATATACAATACATCCCGTGTAGCACTTTATTTTAATACATACAATTAACCATTAATATTTAACAAAACCTTTCAAAATTTGATTTTGTAAAATCTCTTGAATAATATTTTAAAACTAACTAGCTTCTTAGTTCTTGTTTCAAAATCTCGTAAGAAAAAAGAAGATATATAATTTGATTTAATGTTTATAGAGGAAACTACTAAATAAGTTGGTTTATTATACTATTTGTATGTATAATATATTTAATTTATTTATTTTTTAAGTTGCGAAGTCCTTACTACCTTCAAATAGTACCAGTTTTTTTTTTAGAGTTTTGCTTTTTATTCGCTTGCTTGAATTATTTTCGTTGTTTATATGTTTTATTTTTTTATTTTTGTACATTTATACAAAATATTGACAAAATACTTATGTATCTATAGCTAATAAAACATTCAAGCGTAAAGGTAGGTAAGTACATGAATAGCTTCAAAATATTATTCAGCGTCTACTCGCAAACAAAACTATTTATAAAATACTAGCTTTCAGCCCCTTTAATACCCTCTTTTACCTCTTTAAGAGATAAAACTCACAGCATCCTTACACGCACGTTTATTTAATTGAATTAAAGAACACGACTAATAAATTTGAAAAGATTTTGATAAAACATATTTTATTTTTTACTACAAACTATACCACTTTTTTTATCCTTTGAAGAGATGACATTTGAAAACCTTAAACTCGTATTCATTTAATTGTATTAAAAATCATAAACACTAAGTTTTAAATAATTTCTACAATATTCTACAATAAACAATCTATTTTTTATACAAACATCAATGCTTTTTTTACCCTTTAAGGAATGAAATTTAAAAAAATCCCCAAATATATGATTCTTAAATTGTGTTGAAGAACATAAGTGCCAAATTTCAAGTTATTTTGACCATAAAAGTTTGATTTTTCATATAAATTGTAACACACACTTTTACTCCTTTAATGGATGAAACTTCGAACATTACATGCATGTTTCTTCAATTTCGATTGAAGAGCATAAGTACCAAAAAGATCCGAAAATTCGTACGTCTTAATTGTATTAAAAATCATAAATGCTAAATTAAAATAATTTAGATTTTATAGTAATACAATAAATAAACAATTCATTTTTGATACAAGCTTTAAAGCCTCTTTTTACCTCTCTATGGGCTAGAATTCAAAAAAATATTAAATTTGTATTTAATTTTTTTTCACTTAAAGGATAATTTAATTACGGCATATCATTCATTACAACTCAAAAATGACAGAGTTTCATACAAACTTTCACCCCCTATTTCACCATCTTAGGGGATGAATTTAAAAAATCCTTTCTTATTCCTTGTCTATATCATAAGAACAACATCTGTAAAAAAACAGCCTTCTCGGTCCAAGCTCATTATCTACTATAAAAAAACATCCAAGCGTAAACGAAATGTTCAATTTCCAAACGGCACAACCTTACTATTGTGCCAAACGTTCTATCTGTACTATTACTCTTTGACTCGAATATGGAGAGTGGAGCATGCTAACATGCGACACAGCCTCCCCGTATGAACGCTACCGGGAGACTGACTTTCGACGCGAGCGCTGTCCGCGAATTAAATAATAAGGTTTTTATTGATTTAATAGCACACTATAATGATTTTGTAAAATTTTGAACTTAAATTTTATAAAGCAATAAATTGTCTATAATAAAAAGAAAAAATCATCAAAATCGTTGCAGTAGTTTTGAAGTTATAAGCAAATTTTTGCGTAAAAATAAGAAAGATATTCGATTTTTTTCCGTCAAAAATAACAATAAAATTTGAAAAAAACGAACATAAATTTTAAACTTAATTATATTATACGTATAATACTTTTTTTTTAATTATTGGACTAACCGGTTAGCAGTAGTAGGCTTTCAAAGAGGTGTCTATTTCGTAGTTTGGCATTACTTATCGCCTTAAAATTTACACTTAGCGTCATCGAAAGTAAGTATGTTTGACTGGAAATGATGATGATTGATGATGTTTGAATGGAAATACTTGTTTATACATTGAGATCATTTATACATATTTGCAATTTAATTTTATGATTATTTTGGAATCAGCTACGATAAAAAAGTTAGACTACGTCTATTGTATCAATTAGTTTGTACATTAATAAGAAATACAGGAAATAAACTAAATTACAGGAAAAAACTAACCTTAGCAAATTAAGCTTAAGTGGAATAAAGGACATTATTCTAGCCTCGATATCATAAACTTGTTCTTGTCACAGTCGAGTTCCGGTCTAGGGAGTGAGTAATATGTAGGTGTAATTACAGACATATGGGGCTTAACGATCCATTCTTAAGGCTAAATTGAACCATTAGTATTGCAGATTATAAGATATGATATCACAAATAACTTTAATAGATATTTAGATTTATAATATACTTGTACGTATATTGATTTTTGTTTAGAAAAAAAAATCAAAGAAATCAAATTAATGAATTTGATTCAACGATTTACTTAATAGCTTATTATTTAATAACTAAAGTTAATTAAAATAAAACTAGTTTAATCCATACTAATATTATAATTGGGAAAGTGTATACCTGTCTTTTTGTAACGTTTTCACAGCTAAACCAATGAAACCGAATTTGATGAAATTAAGCGATGAGATAGTTAAAGACCCGAGCTCACACATAGGCTTAGGTATGTCGATACTCGTTACTCTTAAATATAAAATGTATGTGTATATATATATATATATATATATATATATATATATATATATATATATATATATATATATATATATATATATATAAGATAGCAAACAAGCAGAACAAGCAAAGACACCAAAGGCGTTAATGGTGCGTTGCTGTCTTGTGGCAAGGTCTAAGCCACATGCATAAGTTTACCGGCTACCTTACCCTCTAAACCGGAACATGACTGACATGAACTGACAAGCACTGACGCTATTGTAGCAGGAATAGGTAAGGCGGTGGTACCGAACCCGAGCGAGACAATGCAGAACTCTACCACCTAGTAGCCACGATGGTAGTGACTCGAATAGACAATCGGTCGCTTTTTACGATCTACCTGGCAGAACGGCAGTTGGCTTATTCTTCAAAGAAGCCAGGGACCAATACGGAAAGACAGTATTTATATATATGTATTTCTATTTATTAATATCGTTGACTAACAACCATACTACAAGCTGGACCAATCGAAACGCTGTTGATGGCATTCGATTGGATTCCGCATACCTTAAACTCCTGATGGAAAGAGACAGCCATCGCCTAGAGACACCAAAGATTAATGGCGTCGCGCTATCTGTGTGGGGAGGGTTAATGCCACTTGCATACGTTTATTAGCTATCTTATTCCCCAAACCATAACCAGGCAATGGCAAGTATTAATGCTATTGCAGTGGGAATGGGTAAGGCGGAGGTACCAAATACCCGGGCTAGACGTTGCAGAACTTGATCACCTAGTAGTCTCGATAGCATAGTATGGCCAAACGTTCGTCGTTTACAAACTGCCTAGCAGAATGATGCTCCATTCTCCTAAGGGGGACCGGATTAACACGGGGGAAGTAAATATATATTAACTTTCATTTCGACATGTAAGATTCGAACTTACGACCTTCCCTCAAACCGGGGCGCTCGAACCAAGTGAGCCAGTGTCGACTAGTTCGTGGTGGCGAAATTCTTCTTTGTTATGCGATCGATCGAGAAATTTTCGTGGAAATATATTTTATAACGTACGAGTAATTCGGTACGAGTAATTCGTTTTCGTGGAAATATATAACGTACGAGTAAGTCGGTAAAAGTAATTCGGTCGGTAACCAAACGTGACTTTCTGCCAGGCAGTTCGTAAAAGGCGAACAATTAGCCTGCTAGGTGGCATAGTTGTACTACTTCTGGCCTGGGCTATCTGTTTTTCTAACTCATATATATATCATTACATCTCCACGCATATAATGAAGGGTGTCATTAATATATTTAGTAAATATGGGGCATGGTTATCTCTTTCTATCTAGAGCCATCTGTTTGTGTACTGTCCTTTAATATGAAATATAAATATGTATTTTTTGTAATTTTGTTAATACACTTGTACTGTTTTACAAATCAAATTTTAATTTATATCGCCAACCGGTTTCGCCTTTTACGACATCTTCATGGCTACGAAATTTTTATAAATATAGCATTAACGTACATGTCTTAACTAATATTTTACACAAAATAATGTAAGCAAAAATCTACTGGATAAACAAATGTTGTTAGCTCTCAGTAGTAGAAAATTTCCTAATAATGGTATATTTTTAACTAGGTAAACAATATTCTACCAACAACATTTTTATAAAAATATAAAAGTTAAAAATATACCATTGTTAGGAAAAAATTTGCCACTGAGAGCTAACAACATAAGTATGTATATTTAAGACTGATACTCAGTTAAACCCATTTAACTAATTATTCAATAAGAAAGGAAAATATTTTTTTTTATAAAAATGCTTTGCAATTTTCAGAATAAGTATAAGCAACAGCATTAACTTAATATTTAAAATTACTATTTTAAATCTTAAACATACTTACTAGATTTTAAATACTATATATGTAAAAAATAAAACCTTAAGTATCTGTTGGTCCGGTCCAATTATGAAAAAAAAATATTAGCCTGCCAGGAAGTTTGTAAAAGACAACGATCGATCAGACGTTTCACTATCATCGTGAGTAGTAAGTGATACAATCGAAACATTTGCCCACGTTAGAAACTACCGTTTTACTGATTGCAAACTCAATAGTAGTTCTGACTGTCGGTTCCTAAATAGAGGCAAAGAGCAAAGCCAAACGGACGTTATATTGTGAGACGTGAGTCGCATATATTGAGTATCACAATTTACTTTCAACTGAAATGCGGTTAGGCTACCAGACAGACGGACGTAATTTTTCCTCTATCCAACAATTGTATCTATTTATCCATTAAAAATATTGGACATTATCGCAACATTAAAAAAAGAAGCAGAAAGCTTTGATCACGTATGATTTTTGATAAATTACATATATTAATTAGAGGATTATACTAATGGTTATTTGGGTGTCAAAAATGTAATAATAATAAATATTAGATTACATTCCCCGTCTTGTATTCTGACCACTGCCTTACCTATTATTGCCGCAATAGCGTCAGTGCTAGTCACTGTCACGTTCTGGTTTGGAAGCTAAGGTAGCAGGTAAACTTATGAATGTGGCATTAGACCTCATCACAAGATAGCGACGTACCATTATCATATTTGGTGTCTATAGGCGATGGTTGCCTCTTTTAAATAAATAAATATAAATGTTCACGGGACAAATTACACTTATTGATCTAACCCCAAAGTAAGCTAATTATTTGCTTGTGTTATGGGTGTTAGTCAACGATACTAATACATAGAAATACATATATAAATACTGTTACATACATAATAAACACCCAAACCCGGAAACACAAACATTTGTGCTCATCACACAAATGCTTGTCCCCGTCGGGGATCGAACCCGAGCCCTGTTGATTGCATAGTCAGGGTCGCTAACCACTTGACCAACGGGGCGGTCTTTTCATCATGGAGACCCATTTGCTTGTTTGCTATCTTATGATGTAATAAAAAAATAGATTAAATTAACTTACTTAAATAAAATTTAGGGACTTTATGACGGAGTTTCACCAAGTGCCGACGATGAAGAGTATAAATTATGAAATTTAAGACTTAAATAAAATTACTTGTGATGTTTTTGATTCATTTGTGCAATTCAAATAATTAAGTAGTTTATAATTATAACATATTGTTACGAATAATCTAGAAGCGTGTAGAGTTGGAGCACGCGCGCTAATTATCTAGAAATAAAAGAAAGAGATAGCTACTCCTATTGACAAACAAGTAGGTGACCTGGGCTATGCCATAATGGACTTTGTCGGATATGGCATAAGGTTGAAAGTAGCGTGTACTAGGATTTATGACTCATAACATGTTTACGATAAGAAGTGATTCATTGTTTCCCGATACATTTAGATTTTTCTGGATCCAGCTAGGACTTTCCCCTGCCTATAAATACAGAGCTGTTGACAAACACAAGGCAGTTTTATCAAGCGATCGAGAGCGATACATCAAGTGACCAAGTGCGAAGTGAGAAGTGTTTTATTGTGTAGTGTTCTAAGTTCAGTGATAGTATAGTGAGTGACTAGCAAGTAGAGTGTATTTTAGTATTACGTTGTGTTGTGTTGTGTAAATACACGGATTTAATATAAGTGGTGTTTTCTTACAATTGCGAACCCGAGTACGTAACAATATCTACTAAATTATGTAAATATTGCATGCTAGTTGACATGCAATACTTGATACAACTTATAAAAAATACGAACCACCTTGTTACAACATAGGAGGCGATTAATAAATGATTATGATTGTTGTTTTACCTCTGCCAACTTATCCGGAGATACGGGCATGAAGATACTTTTTATAGTTATTATTATGATAACATGGCCGTTATTAACCTTCAATAATAAGTTTTTTTTATGTCGAACTTCCACACACAGCTTAAATTTCGCGGCTCATATTACGTGTCTCAAAGCTCAAAAAACCTTTGGCCTTACACTAATGGTCGGTTAACGTCGGGTCGGTCGGTTTGGCCTTACGCTAATAGTTGCTCAACTTTAACTAAAAAAAAAACTTACGGGTGGCATTATAAACTTGCTATAGTATAGCAATGCACCATTGCCATCTCTGATATCTATAGGCAAATGTAAAAAAGCCTTATGGTAATGGTAAATATGCCTTTTTATTTGAAAAGTCATCTACTTCTTAGCTATCATTTGTTATAGAAAATAAATCTCCAAGACATAATTTTATTTATTACATTAAATGAAGCTTTTTGAATTTTATGGATGGTAAAATAAACTAGAAGTTGCAATTTTCCGCTATATATTGATGATATTATGTAAGGTAATTACACTAGCCGCCATTTTTGTATAACCACAATATTACATTTAAAACAGATTATATTAATTATATTTATACAAGCCATCGCCCTGCGGTCGAAATTCGACTCTAGACTTAATATAAAATCTCTTAAGTTTGACAACAGATTTTAGCGGTAAAGAAATTAGTAGATTGTGTGTATAGATTTTAAACGCGTCAAATAAGTATAATGTGTAAACTGTGTTTTTGTAATGTAATTTATTCCTCGTGTATATTATTTAAAAAATTATGTTTATGCATCCCTTCGCACTGTAATCTAACTGTGTGAATATCAAACTTCTCCATTCCCGTAATTGTCCTTAAATTTTTGTCTAATTTTTTAATTAAACGCCATATACAATATTTACTGTACGTATTTAAAATTATTTTTGAAGTGAAGCTTTTGAAGTGAACTTCTTGTTTATCAACGTATTTTTTAAAATTTTAGTTGGAATAGACTTCTTTCATCTCACCTGATGAAAAGTGTCGATGAAGACGAAGGTGGCACACCTATCCAAAAGAAACCTATTCACTCACTCCTAAGGTTTCCAGGACTATATTTGCCAGGAAAAATAGAACCAGGCAATCGTTCTAAACCTTGGCGACTGGGAGAAAATTGATAGCAATATTGGAAAAACGTCACACTTTTCTGTTACGCTCGAGCGTCCCGCGCCATGATGTTTATTGTTAAGTACTAAAAAAGTTTCATTTCTTACACTACTGAACACACACAATTGTTTACTTACACAATTGATAAATCTTTACAAGAGTTGCCGAATAAAACTTAATGCAACGTCATAACTGCTCTGAGTCAGGAATTAATATACGATATGCAAATTTTGTAACGCAGCGAAATTACCTCAAAATGGCGACAATTTCTTCTTCACCTCCTGCGAAGCATCACAGTCCGCACACGACTTTTTGATTCAAGTAATTTTTTTGATTCTTTAGGTATCCAGTGACATAATTAAATTTTGAATATTGATGATAGATCAAACTATCCCTCAATTTCAAATCAAACTATCATCAGGTTTTTGAACTGTCCTTCGTTATGAAAGCAAATATAAAGACGTATTCATCTCAAAAACACACACATTTACATCTATGGTGTAAATAGGTGATAGTTGCCTCTTTATACCTATATATCTATATTCTGGTTTGCTGTTTTGTCAAAAAAATAAAATCTATATATTAATACGTGTAGCAAAACTCAGTACTCTTTTTAAGACTATTACGCGAACAATAGAGTACGAAATTTCGCATAGTTAAAGTTTACATTGCGGAGGGCCGCAGAAACCTAATATTTTTAAATAAAATACATAAGAAATACATCACATTAATAAAAATAAATATTACACTCACTACATTCATATAACATACATGATAAACATATACACAGGTATTGGTACTATTTTCTTTACTATTTCTTTACAGCTATAGTCTGTTGTCAAACTTATAATAGATTTATTTTACTGTTTATGGTCTCTTATTTCGATCACAAGTCGATAGCTAGTTATTGTTATTAGGTTTAGGAGCTAAAAATAAGTTAATCTACTTGACGTCTATGACATCAAAGGAGCCACGCCTACGTCTGACTTCTTAGAAAACGAACTCCCTTTGTTTAAGAGGCTAAAATTAGATAAACGAACGTAAGGTACGATCAATGACGTGTGTGGTAATATTGTACACGTCAATGGGTACGACTCACACCGATCGGCTCACATTGGCTCGGTAATGTTATCTACCAGTAGTCTATCTTCAAACAAACAACCGAAACGCGAGTTATACCTACGTGCTCGGAGTTCGGTACATACTCGGTACACAACAGACTTTGCAATTGCGCCGCAGTGACGAACGGTAGATGTGATATCACAAAACAACAGAACAATAAGTGTAAAGTAACTGCAGGTATCTATAACCAAGTGAAAGATATTCCTTTTTCTTTTCCTTATCTATGTTTCCCAAAATAATTTTTAATTAAACATTTTATCCAAATGCGGATTTTTGAAGGCGGGCAGCCCTATGCGTGTTTATGTACCACACGGTAAGGCACAGCTGTGTAGGTATTTATTTCAAGGGCAGGGAAGAGTCATAATATTATACTGGTAAATAACATTACCGCGATATCGGCCCGCGTCGGAACGGACGCGTACGCATGCCACGACAGCTGTATGCGTGCTGCGGATGTCGTATATTCGCTCGACTCGACTCTTTGTACCGTTACAGCTCTGCACGGTCGTACAGCTCCGAGGGAGCTGGCTGTCTGTTGTAGAATCCGTACAAAGCCGTACAGAGCTGTATGAAGCAGTTAAAAGCAGTTTAGGGCCGTCGGGAGCTGTTCAGCTTTCGTGGAACGTGTATGTAAAAATATGAACTCTAATTAATGTTACACAATACACACACCGATTTCTTTTATCGCATTGTAATATTCCGACTGGGCTAGGACGATGCAAACCCGTTGGTATGAATCGTATCTAAGGCTTCTACAAATTTGTTTTATATCAATATTTTACATCTGGCATGAAGAACAGTGTGACTACGACTTGGTGGAGTCTAAGGATAGTTCCGCAACGTCTTCACCGGGTTTGGTACCCTAGCTTTATCTATGCCTGACGCAATACCGTCAATGTTTCACTGACGTGTTTAATTTTGGAGGGTAAGGTAGCTGATAATCTTATATATGTGAGAATGCCATCCCGCCACATGGATAGTTATATAAATACACTATTAACGATTACGATGTTTGTCTCTTTTCATCGGAATAGACATTTGTTTGTTTGTTAACATAGTGTACAAGGCCCTTCTTACTTGATATAAAAGTCTAATTTGTTTAAAATCAGCAGCAGAATTGATTGCAGTATATTTAAAGTATGTTACATTTTATTCCAAAAAATAACAGGGACACTAATAAACACTAATCAGCGTATACAAATACATAGTTATAAGCTTACGAGCGGTGTGGTTTACTGACGCGTAGGCCGACAATGATACGTGATCTTATTGATACAACTTTTAATAACTCAGAGTATTTATTATTTATGATTTACATTGTATTTTATTGATTATTTGTGTATAATACACTTGGAGTATTTCGCTTTTTGTATAAAAAGCCTAGAATCAAATTGCAGAATTTGACAACTTTTGAAAGTATCATTTGATTACCGAAACAACCGTTTTTTGTGTCTCTTTCCGAGCCGCGGGATAATGATACCACACGAAATCTTTTTTATATAAAAAATCAATAAGATTTCACTTATAACATTTTTTACCCAAATAGGGTAAAAAGGGGATGTTATTATGCATAACAGTCAAAATGCTTATACCTACATCGGTAACTAAATTATTAGGGCGAGCGCAGCGAGCTTTACACTAGGCCACGATCTGTGCACTTTTGTGGTACATTTTATTGAAAAACTATCGCATTTTTTAGGTTTGAGCTTCGACGTGGTAGCTTATATTCATGTCTAGATTTGTTATCTACCATAAAAATACCATAAAATAGAAGTTACAATTTGTATTAGAATTTTATTACTACTAACGCCATCTCTTATTAAAGTAACGAGTTAAAATTGATAGAAGATACGTTTTGTATTAGAATTTTTGAACTTATTAAGAGACTACTTCATGAATTGTTTCTTCATATTTGACTGACGGCGCGTGGTCATCGTGCCCTCGTATAAAGGCGAGGTTCACGTATAAACTACAATAGCTATAGAGCCATCAGTTTGGTCAGCTTGGCATCGAAGGTGTATGATAAAATCATTGAAAGGAGAATGCAAGGAAAGTTCGAAGGAATTTTGTGGGGGGCACAAGGGGAATTTAGGTCTAGAGCAGGGATGTTTGCAGGGAACAGAGTAAATAGAGCGTTAGAGAGTTTCACAATATGCTTATTGTGAAACAGTACAGATGTATTAATTGATTTATATTGTATTGAGATCAATTCCCAATCTTAGTCCAAGGGTAAAAAGCTATAAAAGGTATATTCACGCCCGTATCCCCGAAAGTAGGTAGAGGTACAACGTGTGCATCCAGGGTTAGCCGAAGATACTTAAGTCCCACAATGTGATAGGTGGCCAGCCTATTGCCAGAAGGGCACTTTTCTAAACCCGGGCAAAGTTGTTTTTATCAGAAAACGAAAAACACATTTTTTCATTTGCCTGACTCTGGAATCGAACTCCGATGGTTTCTCTGAGAGAAAAATTCGAAAAATGTATTCGCTGAGTGTCTACTGTCAATTCTTCGTGCCTGCGTTAAGTCCAATATTAAGTCCAAAAATTTTGAAGGTTTATTTAAATAAAACATTTTTTAATTTTGATTTCGTAAATCGACGTAAAACCAGGAACTTCCTGATTTTAGTAAAAAAAATAAATTATTTCAGTAAAATGTTAAAAATGTGTTATTTTATAAGATCATCAATCATTTTTAATATCCATTTTTCCTTGAAAATAGAACAAATATTCCTAGTACAAAGCCTGACGACGCCTTTGATGCGAATGTAATGTTTAGATGAAAATGCGCTGGGTTTTTTAGGTTAGATAATTGTAAATAGAGTCCATACATTTAAAGATGTAATTCTCATAAAAATACTTTTCTAACAATATTACTAGATAGTATAACTTTGCGAGCCCTAACAAAGCTCTGCTTTTTGCTAGTATTTTTTTAATCTTTTATCCAAAGGGATGTTATTATGCATGATAAGAGTCAAAAATCTTATACCTACATCAATAATTAAATTTTGTTTTTGTAATCTAGGTATATAAGCAAAAATGAATCGCTAAACTATTTAAACGCGAAAGAAATAAATTTACCAAATTGGATAATTCTTTATAAAGAAGTAAAATGTAAAATGTCGTACGAGGAAAATTTGAAAATCTAACCCGTGCGAAGCCGAGGCACGCAGTTTGACATAAAAGGGATTTTCCATTCCTTTTTATGAAAAAAATTCAGAAGTACATTTAATTTGTACAACTAATGACATCAATTTTAGATTTCATTACAAAAGAGTTGGTCGAACACTTCAAGTGGTACATCATTCCACAAAATGTTGTAGGTAATTGAGCGGGTAATATGACGCTTACAAAAGATCCAACAATTCAACGTCGTTTGATATTTGTCTGTAGAATGAACAACAAACAAGAAAGGCGGATCTCAAACGTTGAAATTTAGTTGAAAAGATCCTAAACGGCCTAAGCATTCAAGATCTAGTGTTGAGAATTTTGTAAATCGTTATAATTTGCTGTTAATGACATTTTTATAATAACTTTACATAATTTTGCGATATTTATATAAATTTTCGATGTTTTTAATTTTGTCTTTGACAAAGCTTTGGTTGAAAATTTTATTTGAAACCACCTTATGGTTAGACCCGTATTCGTCCGCCTCTTTTATAAATTACTTGTCTTCCTGTCAGATATCTCATAACAGGTTTTTTTTATACATCATAATTTAGCAAACATGCAGATGGGTCTCCCGATGGAAAGAGTCAACCACTGCCTATATATGATGTTACTAGTGCGACCAAAAATAGACCAAAGATGTTAATAGTACGTTGCTATTTTGTGGCGAGGTTAGCGGCTACCTTACTCTTGAAGCCAGAACACGACAGTGACAGGCATTGATGCTATTGCGATAAGAATACGTAAGGTGTTAGTACCAGACCCAGACGAGGCTAAGCAGAACTCTACCACCTAGTAGCCACGATGGTAGTGATTCGCATAGCCAATCGGTCGCCCTTTACGACCTACCTGGCAGAACGGAAGTTCGCCTATTCTTCAAAGGAGCCCGAACTGACACGGTGAAAAGTAAACATAATACTACCATCGTGACAATTAATAGGTCCGTGCCTCCTTCAAAGAATTAGACCACCTGTCATTCTGTCAGGTAGTTCGTGAAAGGTGTAAACCCCGTGCGAAGCTGGGGCAGGCAGTTTGTTTGTCATATAAAAGGGATGACAATCTTTCATTGCTTTTTATGAAAAAAAATTTTAATCTTTTATCCAAAGGAATGTTATTATGCATGATAAGAGTCAAAAAGCTTATACCTATATCAATAACTAAATCATATTTTTTAATATATCTATTAAAACAAAAATGAATCGCTAAACTATTTAAATACGAATGAAATAAATTTACCAAATTGGATAATTCTTTATAAAGAAGTAAAATGTAAAAAACCTACGGGGAAAATTTAAAAATCTAACCCGTGCGAAGCCGAGGCAGGGAGTTTGACATAAAAGGAATGACAATCTTCCATTGCTTTTTATGAAAAAAATTCAGAAGTACATTTCATTTGTACAACTAATTACATCAATTTTAGATTTCTTTGCAAAAGAGTGCGAACAATTTAAGTGGTACATCGTCACTATATACACCATCATTCCTATATTCATTGTCGTGACTACTAGTTGGTAGACTCTATTAACATTTTTGGTGTGTAGGTATATATCGACCACCCCGTTGGTCGAGTGGTTAGCGACCCTGACTACGCAAGCAACGAGGCTCGGTTTCGATCCCGGACGGGGACAAGCATTTGTGTGATGAGCATAAATGTTTGTATTTTCGGGTTCGGGTGTTTATTATGTATGTAAAAGTATTTATATATGTATTTCTATGTATTAGTATCGTTGACTAACACCCATAACACAAGCAAATAATTTGCTTACTTTGGGGTTAGATCAGTCAGTGTAATTTGTCCCGTGAATATATTTATAGGTGATGATCGTCTCTTTCCATAAAGTGATCCATCTGCTTGTGTGATATCTGATGATATCTAAAAGGAAAAGAATTCTGTATCATCTCGTCCAGCATTGGTAACCACATCGCATAGCTACAAGTGTGGATACACGGCGCAGTCTAAGATCAAACATACTATAGATATAGTGTTCCATACAAATGTTAACACAAAACGAGGCACCGTGTTACCACTAGCGCATATATCTGTGTGCGTATTTTCGTGTCGGACAAATGATTTTATGGATAATAAAACAAAACACCATATTAAAAAAAACTGTATTACAAAATCAACCTTAGCTCTAATAAATACCTTATACGACACAAAATGAAATTTTGTTAAAACTGCTTAAGGTAGCTTCTTATTTTTTGCTCAAATATTTGAAGAGCGATTTTTTAGATATTCAGTAATGAGAACAAAAATGTAGTGGAGGCGCATTCAATTCGGGTACGTAAACACATAATTATATAAACCAACATTATTATTTTAATTACATTTATTATACCTGCACATTTGAACCCACTCACAATCTATAGTATATTTGATCTAAGGTCGCACTACAAAACTAAACAACGTATACAACGATGTTTATAGCGTACACTCCAACCCATTGTGTGTCTATGTCATCGGGCGTACTTCGACGCGTGTCATAAATACTAGTGTGGACGTCTTCTGGTCCGCGGACAATAGCTTCTTTACCTATTCAAGTCGCAAATGTTGTACTTGTCGCTGTCGTAAAGGGTGCTGTCCCGCGAACTATATTATACTAACAATGAAAAAATATAATGTTCATTAAAATATTGAACGAAATATTAAACGATATTCATACGCCATTTTATGAGATTAACTACGTATTAAGTATTACTCGGAATCCGTAGCACGCTTGGCATAATTGCCTGATTTAAATGATCGAATATCACGATAATAAATAAAATTATGAGAAGAAATAAATGAATGAAATAATGACTGCCTTTTCAGATATAGTTCTAGTGGTTAGCCAATTAGGTTCCGACAATAATAGGCTGGGTTTAATTTACGGGCCGTGCACATTTTCGGGATATTTATCGAGAAAAATCTCAAGAGCGCTTAGAGTCTGATAGTGACAGCGAACTTAATATACCCCGTGATTTGTTAAAACTTATTGAAAAATACAGAGTTACTTATTGCTAAAAGGCTGGAAACGCCTCTGCAAGATCTTGTTTAAGTGATGACTTACTCTCAGGTAAGCCTCTTAACATTTGCCTTCTTTTCTATGAAAGTGAAATGCACCAAACTGGATAATTCTTTTTTGTTGTGTTCAATGTAGTCGCGAGAAAATTTGTGTAAAAGAAAATATTTTAAAAATCATACAGGATTTTTTTACTAAGTATCTTCACGCCCATATCCCCGAAATGGTAGACAAAAACACAACAAGTGTATTCACGGTTAGCCGAAAATACTTAGTCCCATAATGCTATAAGTGGAAAGCTTATCTCCAACCGGGCACTTATCCAAACCCAAGCAACGTTGTTTTTATCATAAAACTGAAAATACGCAGTTTTGAATTACCCGACCCGGGAATCAAATCCAAGACCTCTTGTGGTCAACATCGACACCGGACCACTAGACCAGAGGGACAGGATTTTTTTAATCTATACATATAATAAAATTGTAAGAGGTCGAATTACGTACATTGAAGGTATTTTAAAAAAAATTTTGAAAGGCACTCTTTAGTCGATACTGATAAATAAAACTTTTTTTTTTTATTCTTGTCTCATATGTAAAGTGAATAAGAAGATAGTGAATGGAATCTTCAATATATTGACAAATCAAGTGAAAGCTAAATTGTATTTTTTTAACTACATAGTCGCACTAAATGGAAAATTTTACTCATTATTTTTATGAAGTACACTACCCGTGCGGAGCCGGAACGGACAGCTAGTTTAATTTTAAAAGTCGTACAAATGCGATAGTATTGATCGGATTGCCTCCTTAATTGCCTTCGTTACAAACCAATTTATCCAGCATCGACACGTTGATCACTGTGTACCTATCCACTCATCAATAATTAAGCCACGTACATTTCGCTTTTACGAAGAACTTTCGTTAATAAAAACAACACGGCGGTAAATCTGATGCTCTTTTTATTCTATTTGACACAGATCATTACGCCCGTTAAATTTAAATCTGTTAATTTCAGGGTCAATAAAAAATATTATTAGCTGTTTTCGAGGTTAACTGAGAATGGAAATTTCAATAGCAACAATATTTTCTTTATCATATTACATTAAATAAACAGATGCTTCTCTTGATGGAAAGATAAAACCATCACCTTTATAAAGTACTGCCGATACAATCAATTTAATTTTACACTCGGCTTTCACTAGTCCATTTATTCGTAATAATAAAATAATTGTTAACATGTAACATCTTTTCTCTCACTTTCCTGAAATCTATGGGAGTGATTTCGTGAAACGCAACGGATGTCTGTAACAGGAAGTCGGGGAAGCGGCATCATTTGAATAGACGAATGAACGTGTGCTATTTGAATTGACCAATTAGTGCGCACTATCGGAATCAACCAATGTACGCGCGCGATGGTAAAGTTAGTGATGAGGTTGTACCAATTTTATTACTTGAATGTTAGAAGTTACACATCATATGCGAATATTCGTAAGGCTCACTCCTTTTTTATATTATTATTTAAAACAAAGAAAAACAGATTTCCGACTAAAATTCATTCGTATTATAACAAATGAAACTTCAAATATCCTTTGTTATATATGTTTACGTACATTAAATGCAGGTGTCGTTACGCATGACGTTTCGCATGATTTGTTATCGTTTACGAGTTTGCTAGTGGCTCTATTACAATGTCATTGTCTGGTTTGGTATAGTACTGATTGAATGAATTGCAACGCACGATGTGACGTAATATTTGATAAACAGAATATAAAGCGTGTGTAAAAATTATGAAATTTAAAATTGAGTTTCTTGGGTTGATTTTATTTGTGTACGATCTAAAAAAGAATTTCCAAGACGCTATCAATTAAATGGATTCCGTTTATAGCACTCTATGTACTATATTCTATTTATACAGTGCCGTATCATAGTGCAAAGATATTAATATAAATTATACTAAAGATGTTAATGGTGCTTTGCTATCCGTGTGAGGTGATAATGCCACAGGTATAAGTTTACAGCTACATTAACCTTCAAAGCGGAACATATCAATGACAAGTATTGACGCTATTGCGTCAGTAACATGTAGAGGTCGTAGCAATCTTAGACAAGATTTAGCGGAACTCTAACAACTCCGAACCGAAACGATCCCAACTCGTTCGTTTGTTTATAGCAGATGGATTTCTCATCAGGAGAGTCATAGTATTTTTAGCGTGTTTGTTATCCTATGATATAAATTATGTCTTTAAATATTTTTTGTCTAATCGTGTAATTTTTCTAGATGTCACGGTACAAAGTCGTTGCGGACATGAATGAAACATATCGCGACTAGCAAACACTTTATTTAAAGAGTTCAAAGGCATTTTGTATGGTTACATTTAGATTTAGTCTTAGTTCATCAATAATAATTTTGTCAAGCAAACGCAATGCTAACATCATATGTTTTATTTTATTCTAGCGATCGTCCACTGGTCATAGCCTATTTTAAAATCCCTTCTAAGTTTGACGACAGACATTTACCATTAAAAAATAGAATATTGTGTGTGAATATTATGATCTATGTCAAATGAATGCTAGTGTGCGTAATGTTTATGTTTATTTAATTTAATATGCATCTAATGCATAGTATATAAAAAAAATGATATTTTTTCATTCTGCATGTTTCACCATGTAAATTTTAACGGTGGAGTATGTAATTTAGCATAGATGCCAAATTTCATACTACTCCGTTAGTGTTATTGTCTTAAAAAGAGTTACAAACTTTTTGCTTTATGTACTAATATATTAAAACTTAATTAATCCATCCTAGCTTCACTTAGGTTAGTTATAAGTTGCTTGAAAATTCAATTGACGAAGCACTTGACCTTTAATTTCACTTTATAAATTTATTTTTAGTATATCACTCAACCAGTTTCACCCGTTAAGCATCTTTAAGTATATACTTAAGCATCTTTAAGTATATACTTAAAGATGCTTAACGGGTAAAACGGGCTTTAATATACTTAATTGATTATTTTTACTGTTTCGATCTCGCTGATAATTCCAAATAAAGAGTTGCCTGTTCTCCTAGCCATGTTGTTTGTTAAAAAATCATATATATATATATATATATATATATATATATATATATATATATATATATATATATACCGACACATGCCGATGACGATGATACAGAGCTGAACCGATTTGACTAATTTTGGTTTTGAATTAATTGTTGAAGTCGGGAAGGTTTAAAATGTGAGAAAATATAGAAAAAAAATTAGAGTTGTTAAAAAGGCAGAACAACGTTTGCCGGGTCAGCTAGTAACAATATATTATGCTTCTTATTTGGAACTACAACATTTTTATTGAGTTAAATTGTAACAAAAAAACAATCATAAACTTACCTTTTCACCATCTTTACTCTTTATTATATTAGTTTGACTAAATGGGCGGGTATTAACTCGCTGTGTTTCAGATTGAATATACTTTTTAATCTTCCCACTCTTGCTACATGCCTGAACTCATATTTTTATACCGACATTTTCTTTCAATCATAACCTTCCTCTTACAAGAGTATAACAAACGTGGTCCGTGCGTGATTTTTCTTAGTGATCTCATTTCGACCGCATTTATCTTACTTTCATACCCTTTTTGCATACCTATGTTTTTATATTAATAGTAGCAAAATCACGCAGCTTGCTCGCGAATAGAGCAACAAATCTACACATATATAAATCATCAATATAAAAAATTTTATACATACTACTTATCATTTATTTCCCTCGCGTTACATTCATTTCAGGGAAGTGGAGGAATAGAAAGAGACAAATGTAGCCTGTATCATTCCCTCTGTGGTCTAGTGGTCCAGCGTTGGCATTGACCACATGAGGTCCCGGGTTCGATTCCCGGGTCGGGCACAAAAAAAGTGTTTTTTCAGTTTTCTGATAAACACAAAGTTGCCCGGGATTGGAAAGTGCCCGGTTGGCGATAGGCTTGCCCCCTATCACATTTGTGGGACCAATTATCTTCGGCTAATCGTGGGTGCACTTATTGTACCTCTGCCTACCCCTTCGGGGATACGGGCGTGAAGATAGTAAATCACGTCAATTCATCGCTTCATTTTGCCGCCAAAAAATAATCATTAAAGTAATAAACTAGAAAATATTTCCGACACTTGGGGCACATCTATTGTGCTTGGGGTTTGATTTGATTTGGCCTCGGGTCTTAAAATATCTCCTTATCAAATGTCTCTAAAATTGGTTCTGTGGTTTGAATGTGAAAGCATGAATAACAGACAGACAGACTTTCATTTTATTGATTTTATAATATTAGCATAGACTTTTAATAAATATATCTCTTTTTGACATCCAATATAATGAAATAAAGCCTTTTTTTTATAAATTCTGTTGTCTTTCAAACCTTAGCTACCTGTTAAATCACATTAAAAGTAGTCTGATAATTCCAATAGTAAAATCCAATTTACATGAAATTTAAAATCAAATTACAAAGATAATTATATCTTAAAAATGTTAATTGACCTTAATATATAACATGCAAAAATTTTATAATTTAACAAATTGCTGCAGCTTTTTGTTTAAATTACTTGTTAATTAGTCCAGTAAAAAGTTTAATGAAACCATGAACAACCAGTTTTGGCGCAATGAGTAAAAATGTGTTCATTAATACTTGAATAATGATATTATGAAATAAATTTTGATTTAAAATTAGGGGAAAGGTATGAAAAAAAAATAAAAAAGGGTTGAAAAATGCCTTTTTTTAAATAACTTAATAACGGTAGGAAATACAAAAAAAAGTTTCAAGTAAAATTTGTAGAGAAAAAAATTCTACACAAAAAGTTCCTCTTCATTTTTTTGTTATCTACTTTAGTTTAGCTCCAAAAAATAAAAATTA
Source organism: Apodemia mormo (assembly GCA_036924255.1). Lineage (NCBI taxonomy): Eukaryota > Metazoa > Arthropoda > Insecta > Lepidoptera > Riodinidae > Apodemia > Apodemia mormo. Next base: position 42,093,515 of record JAUPFN010000002.1, read on the forward strand.
AATTTGCTTTGTAATTAATTATAAAACCTTACCAGAATTATTACGGCCCTGTACCATGCAGCGCGCGCATCACATAAATATGTACTAACACTACTACACATGTATTTCCATATTTATATATTTTTACATATTTTACTACAAATTTAATTTTTATTTTTTGTAGCTAAACTAAAGCAGATAACAAAAAAATGAAGAGGAACTTTTTGTGTAGAATTTTTTTCTCTACAACTTTTACTTGAAACTTTTTTTTGTATTTCCTACCGTTATTAAGTTATTTAAAAAAAGGCATTTTTCAACCCTTTTTTTATTTTTTTTTCATACCTTTCCCCTAATTTTAAATCAAAATTTATTTCATAATATCATTATTTAAGTATTAATGAACACATTTTTACTCATTGCGCCAAAACTGGTTGATCATGGTTTCATTAAACTTTTTACTGGACTAAATGTAACTAACTGGGTTGTTAATTTAGAACTAAAACTCTATCCGGCTTCTTACATAGAAAAGAAGTAGGTAGATTTGCTAGGTTATCTTTAGGTCCTACATCCGGAAAAAAGCGTCAACCGTTGGCGACATCGAAGTTTATATTTGACATTGATGCAATTTATGTTATCAACAATTTGCCTTCAGCAATTTGTAGTTAATGAACGTTTATGTTTATAAAATCATGTCCGCGCCGTGTGTATAACGACGAAACAACAAATTGCCTGCGACATATACACTGAGTGCACGATTTATGGTGTTGTGGTCTAATTTTAACAATTATTGTTAGGTACATAATGTAGCAAAAATAACACTTTTACCGTGTGGCTTCTATCCGCCAAAGTTTTTCAACAAAGTAATTTTTCTCGAAAAAAGAAACATTATTTTAAAAGGTGAATAATTTATTTGAAGAATTTTGTTAAGTACTGCTCGTACCTTCAACAAAGCCTCCTTTTAAAACGCTTTCAACTTTACAAAATGTTAAATTGTAATTTTTAAAAGTTCGCTATGTCACCATCATATTACCTCAATATACCGCCAGGCTACGTCGATTTACCGTACCTCATCACGCAAAAATGAGTCGTGTTATATGTTTAACGTGTGTATATGGTCAGTGTGTCTGTTTGTGACATCGTAGCTCTCATACGGATGATCCGATTTGAGGGTAGTTTTTTTAATATCTAGATTCAGGCGTTACTTTGCGGAAATCCATAATTTAAAGGAGAGATTATGGTATTTAATTTGCAAATTTTTCGCGGCAGTTTTTTATTAAAATTACATATAACTCAAAAACCCTGCAATAAAACGGTTCTTAGTTTTAATTCAATAAAATTAATTTAGCCCTTACAAGATCATCAGCTCTTTTTATTTGATCAAAAGGACTATGCAACGTGTATATGCCTGATTGGTACAATATTTTGGTATTCTGTTAATTCAGTGATATTATTACGTGTGTATGGTTGTCTGATGATAAAAATGGTGTCCAGGGTTTTTAAATTTTTTAATTCAGTCATTGTTTGTTATTTTTTATATCATAAGATAGCAAACAAATATATGGCTTTGGAAAGAGAAACCATCACCTATAGACACTAACGATGTTAATGGTGCATTGCTATCCAAGTAGCGTGATGATATTTTTTTTTAATATCAATAGATAGTAAACAAGCAGATTGCTCTCCTGATGGAAAGATAAACTATCGCCCATAGACACCAAACATGTTAATGGTGCGTTTCTATCCGTGGGGTGGAATGGCGATGCCACAGGCCCCATGCATAAGTATACCATCTACTTTACCCTCCAAACTGAAACACGACTGTGACAAGCTATTGCGACAGGCATAGGTTTTTTTTTTATATTATAAGATAACAAACAAGCAGATGGGTCTCCTGATGGAAAGAGTCAACCATCGCCTATAGACACCAAAGATGTTAATGGTGCGTTGCTATCTTGTGGCGAGGTCTAATGCCACATGCATAAGTTTACCGGCTACCTTACCCTCCAAACCGGAACACGACAGCAACAAGTACTGACGCTATTGCGGCAGGAATAGATAAGGCGGTGGTACCAGACCCGGGCGAGACAATGCAGAACTCTACCACCTAGTAGCCACGATGTTAGTGACTCGTTAGCCAATCGGTCGCCTTTTACGACCTGCTTGGCAGAACGGCAGTTGGCCTATTCTTCAAAGGAGGCCGGGACCAACACGGCGAAAAACAAGGCATAGGTAAAGCCGTGTTATCGAGATAATGCAAAACTCGACAACCTAGTATTTACGTATAGTTAATTAGTGATACGTATAGTCAATCGGTCACTTTTTACAACCTGCCTGGCAGAACGGCATTTGAACTATTCTTCAATGGGAGCCCGAACCAACAAAAGGTAAAAACATATCCTAAAAACGTATAATAGAAGTGTGTAGTAATTCATTAAAAGAATAACATGTTTCTAGGTCAAACAGTTTAGTAACGGCAGAAACATAAGTACAGTGCACACAATTTAGCCGGAGCACATCTCGCGAACAGCATATAAACGTAATGTATAATAACTTTAAATCGTGACAGGTGTACAAAAAGTAGTCATTTTTACTATAAGCTATTTCATGGCGATGATAACCGTATGTTACTCGCGAAAACGTAAGATAATATAAAATGTATATTTAATAAGCGATCTGCTCCGGCTTCGCACGGATAATATATACAAAAAAACAACGTTGACAAATGTCATCAATACCCTACATTTGACAATTAAAGTGGTGCATGAGAGAATACCTATGGGCAATGGCCAGATTCCGCCCTTGTATTAAATATTAATAACTGCCTTTTCTAATTAAAACAACGTAATCGGTTTTTACAATTTTATATTTTCTTTTACATTGTCTAATGTAACTAAAATTCTTATTCACTAATTTTAAGATTCTATTATTAAATTCTCATGATGAAACGATGAAATATAATATAAATTAACAAATACATGTACCTTAAATTGCTTACGCACGTTCTGGATTATTTATTCAAATATTATCGTACTTTTAAACGGAGGCCAGTGTGTTACACTGATCGATGCAGGAGACTGAATGTCCGAGTTTTCAACCCGTCTTACCCGCCATTGTTGCCTTCGTGCAAGCTCTGTGTTACCAGAGTAAATAATTTTAATTCGTACAACAACGATGTCGGGCAAAATCCTGCTTTATTAAATAAAAACCTAACACAAATTATACACCTAAACCTTTCTCATGAATTTCTCTATTTATTGGTAAAAATTGCATGAAAATCCGTTCAGTGGTTTTTGAGTTTATCTCGAATAGGTAGACAGACTCGGCGGGAGACTTTGTTTTATAGTATGTATTGATACACTAATTAAAGACATGCTAGGCAGTCCGTAAGAGCCGAACGATTGGCTATGCAAGTCTCTTACATTGTAACGTCCTCCTCCATCCTCCATCTGTATATAGTATATAAAGAAAAGTCCTTACTCACTGACTTACATATCAACGGCCAGCCTAAATCCTAGCGCAAAGAAGGTTGAAATTTTTCGCAAGGGTTATTTTTACGATATAAACGAGGAATAAGAAAGTTTTTTTTAATTCATCCCCTAATATAGTTGATGCCCCGTAAGTATCCCCGAAGAGGTAGGCAGAGGTAAAACAAAGGCGATTATACACGATTAGCCGAAGATACTTAGTCTCGCAATGTGATAGGTAGCAAGCATATCGCCAACCGGGCACTTATCCAATCCCAGGCAACGTTATTTTTATCAGAAAACTGAAAAAACAAATTTTTCAATTGTCCGACCCGGGAAACGAACCCGAGACCTTATGTGGTTAACGCCGACACCGGACCACTAGACTGTAAAAGCGATCAAAGTGTAACAAACTCTCCCGAAGACCCTCTAAACTCACATTTTAAATATAACAAAATTGTCTGTTATATTTCGTTTATAAAGGAGTCAACAGAGTTATAATCATATTATCTGGCCAAATGATTCATCTAGTGTTAAATTGAGGACTCATTTTGTGTTATATAGTTTACCCATTCATTCTTTTCAAAGGTACACTTCATCTCTTATAAACAACCATACTTTATCAGGAAATGTATACTATAAATTGATTTAAAGGACTAAAGTTTAATATATTGAAGATATTTGGCTTAAGAGAGGGAGTAATATATTATATAAATACATAAATACATAATAAAGATATTTGACCTTAAGGAAGGGAATAATATATTAAATATATACAAAATATACATAATAAAATATATAGCTTAAGAGAGCGATATGATGATATTAATAATTACATTGACTTCATCTAAAGGAAGGAAGTATGGTAGTATGGAATATATGGACAAGATTATTGTAATATTTAGGTTGGGAGTTGTAGAGCACTTTAGTGCCGCAATTTTATTATTGTGGGATATGTAAGAGGCGCCGCCTCGCCTCACATGTGTGAATACCATGCCGGCTGAAGGCCATCCTAGCGTATTCCCCAGAAATATATTGAAACTAAAAGGAACTAAAGTCCTTAATCTCAAAGAGAAAATCAATATATTATGAAGAACCAAGTTAATGGCAGATAGGCATTACTATTGTGGGGTCACAAAATGATAGCCATATAGTTTAATGTCCAAACATGTGAATACATTGTTTGGAAGTTGATGAGTATAGGCATGACCAAGGTGTTTCATTAATATTGAACACAGCCAAAAAGCCAAATAATAAATATAATTCTCAAGTATACAATTAAGCATTGACTTGAAATAAGTAAATGTTGATAAAAATATATACTGTTGCTATTTTTGTAACAAACAGTTTAATAAAATAATAAATAAATATTGGCATGACCAAGGTGCATCATTAATATTGAGCACAGCCAAAAGGCCAAATAATAAATATGTTTCTCAAGTATACAATTAAGCATGGACTTGAAGTAAGTAAATGTTGATAAAAATATATACTGTTGTTATTTTAGTAACAAACAGTAATAAAATAATAAATAAATATTGGCATGACAAAGGTGCATCATTTGTATTGAGCACAGTCAAAAGGCCAAATAATAAATATGTTTCTCAAGTATACGATTAAGCATTGACTTGAAGTAAGTAAATGTTGATAAAAATATATACTGTTGTTATTTTAGTAACAAACAGTAAAAAAAAATAATAAATAAATATTGGCATGACAAAGGTGCATCATTTGTATTGAGCACAGTCAAAAGGCCAAATAATAAATATGTTTCTCAAGTATACAATTAAGCATTGACTTAAAGTAAGTAAATGTTGATAAAAATATATATACTGTTGTTATTTTAGTAACAAACAGTAACAAAATAATAAATAAATATTGGCATGACAAAGGTGCATCATTAATATTGAGCACAGTCAAAAGGCCAAATAATAAATATGTTCCTCAAGTATACAATTAAGCATTGACTTGATAATATGTTGTCTTCAATCACAATACCGAAACATTATTAACCGGTACGCGATAAATAAACATATTTAAAAGTAATCATTGCTCGCAATGAACTTCAAATAGTCCAAATCATAAAAATTTCATAAGTAAAATCAATTAAGATAATCCTTATGACGAAAGTCAAATGAACTCAGGTTAATGTATAAAAATACATTAAAACAAGCAATTTAATATATCCAGCTCTGTGATGTAGCTCATACCTGGTTGAAGATTTGATTGGTTATGTAAATAGATCAACTTTGCTAGGCGATAGATAGTTGGTGTTTATCTGGGTTAACCCTCTGAATACACTGTTTGCGGTAGGGATTATCCGAATACCACGCACTGGTAACGAGGAGATAACCATAACGACAACATTACATGTGTGTCTTTATATAGATATACACAATGCATGCGACATGCATACAACCCTGATGCCTTCGCAAAGCCGACACTACCTTGTGACGAAGGTATGGTCCAATCAAAAAGCCAAATAATTAAAATAAATTATTACTGAACTAGAAATTAACCTTTGTTCTAAAGATATTATAGTCAAATTTCCTCCTATAACCCTAATAATTTATAGTCACCACAAGCAATGAAATATTACTTATTAATCGAATTTGAAGTTATAGATGAAATTTAGTAAGATCTTTGAACTCTTTAATATTGTGATTGAATACTCAATACATCTTAGAATCCAAACAATTCGTCTTATACTCGTTTTCTAATGAAACTAAGTTATTTATGTCTTCTCCAGACTATTAGAGTTCTATTACTCTTATTTCAATTTCTCTTTAATCAAATTTCAGAATTTAATAAGGTCTGAACTTTTAGAAATCAACGCTTATTAGATCTATTGTTGCTTTAAGTGAACAGTATTATGAAACATCTATCCACCCGAATAATCATAAGTAAAGTTCATTTGTACAATCTTTATGATGTAGAGATTCAATCATGGAATCCAGGTTAATACATGAATATATACAGATAAACAATTTAGACAAATAACTCTAGTTCTGTAAAATAGTTCATGTCTGAGATGATTAGATATGAAAATGGATCAACTTTGCTTGGCGGTATAGTTGGGTGTATATCTGGGTTATCGCCCCAAACATCTTGGACTTACGACAGAGGGACATATTAACCGTGTGTCTGCACTGGTGAAGAGAAGATGACCATAATGACAACATTACATGTGTGTCTTTATATAGATATACACAGCACAACTTGTTGCCTTCGTAAAGTCGATACTCCCCAATGATGAAGGTGACATGATATATTTACCGAGGTAAAAGGTAAAATATCAAATACAAAATTAGTAATTAACCTTAATTTCAGATTTATTTAGTAAATTTCCTATCTTACTAATAGATCTATTATGCACTGTCACTATAAACAATAATATTTCATTTATCCAAAAGAATTAATTTGATGAAGAAGTTTAATATTATAATTCCTATCCTCCTAAATCCTTATATAAATAATATAAAATAAGAATAAAATAAATAAATAAATAATTAAATTAAGTAAATAATTTATACAAAATATGGTTAAATAAACATAATACATTTGGACTAAAGTTCATTCATTCCTCTCTTGCACTCTAACTTCCTGAAGCTTTATTAAAGTCATTTAAGATTTTCGCTCCAAATTTAATTCAACAATTCAGTTTATATTAATTATTCCTTTGTTAGACACGAAGAGAGTAATTTGTATTAGTTTGTGACTATCTCGTTTAATATTTGTACTCGGTTTTAAATTTGGTTGTAAATAAAATAATGTTTTGTGAAGATTTGATTTTAAGAGACTGGCCTATGCAATTAATTTACGTATTAGTTAATATTTAGTTTTATAATAGGATATAATAATTTTAATAATTCATATTAAGGTAGGTTTTCGTATGAATTTTATGTAGGTTTATGCCCCCGCTTATTGGTTGTAATATATTATTCCTACAATAACAGACCTTCTGCCTTCAATTCCTAAAAGATCCTATTTCCTCCTAATTCAATTTTAAACATTAAATCAAACTAACATTTAAACTAGAGAAAGTTTCTATTATAAATATTTCCTAAGCTAGTTTTAAATTGAAAGTCAATAATAAACAAAATATCCCTTTAGTTCCTCAATATATTAAAGCATCAGTTCTTCCACCTAATATCTACACGCCCTACCCTATCACCTAATTGTTCCTTCATAAAAAAAATTATAACTGCCCAAAATTATAACAATGCAGAAATTAAAATCGTATTTGCCATACCTCCAACTCTGCAACAAACCTACAGTAACTCTGCATTCAGCTCCGACGACAGCTAAGAAGTCACCCCCACGCGGCCTCGAAGACTCCAAAGGAATCAGCTCTCGATCCCTAAAGTTTAAATAACAAGCAGGATCAACTGTACTATGGAAATTATTCTAGGAATTTCCTTAGCCGGTTCTCATCTATAAAGATATGTGGTAGCTATCACCAGTTAGTAGATTTTAAAAGATAAAAACGCACGCAAAACTTACGAAACGGATTTGAATGAAATTTTACACACAGATAGTTGATGACTTGGATTAGCACATAGGCTATTTATTATCCCGGGAAAATCTAGTGATCCAGCGGGATTCGCTTCTATAATGTTGCGGGTTGTACGTTGAAACTAGTTGATAATATTAATTCAGGTGCAGTAGTATTAGTATCTAATAACAATGGAATTCCTTCAAATGACGATGATGAAAAGTATAGTATAAAGTAGTTAAAGCACTTAAATCTATTCCTAATTAATAAGCTATTTAGCCAACATGCTTTTGAATTTGGTAATGCAAAGCCATATCTTACTCCTATGAAAAATAAACAAACATAGCAATATCGGCCATTTGTAAGGTAAAGATGCAATAATGATAGTTCAAATGCATATGGTAAAAGTATAGTATAAACAATTAAAGCACATAAATTTATTCCTTGTTAGTTAATAAGCTATTTAGCCAACATGCTTTTGGCATTTGATAATGCAAAGCCATTACTTATTCCTGTGAAAAATAAACATAGCAATATTAGCCAATTGTAAGGTATAGATGCAATAATAAGTGTCTAGAGACAACAGGATTCCTCAAAATGCCGACGATAAAGGTATAATATAAAGTAATTAAGTCATTTATTTCTATTTCCTAGTTAAATAATAAACTGTCTTGCCAACATGTCCTGAAATTTGATAATGTAAAGCCTTTTCTTTACTTATATGAAAATTAACAAACATAGCAATCTTAGTCACTTGCAAGGTATAGGTATAATAACAATAGTGTCTAAAGGCAATGGGTTTCCTTTAAATACCGATGATGAAAATCTATATACATATAATTAAGTCCATAAATCCATTTCCTAATTAATTAATAACTGTTATCCGTCAAGCACTGAAATTTGATAAAGTAAAGCCATTACTTAGTCTAGTATAGTTATACAAACATAATAATCTTAGTCACTTGTACGACTCTGCTAAAATAAAATCAAAATGAGTTATTTATCACCCACACTAGTTTAATTTAAATTGGAAAACTACATCACCTGTGTTGTTTAGAATTCCGATTTATCCTGCGTCCTGATTAGCAACCCTGCTGCAAAACTGTGAGGCAGCAATAGCTCCACAACCATTGCTCACATTTTTATGGAAAGAAAAGAACATTTAAATAACAGCATAAATTAAGGTTTTATTTTCCTAAAATCAAAATAGACTTCCCTAATAATAATATCACACAATTTCTATAAAGTAAACAAGTCCACGTTTCTCCCATGTTATTAAACATCTTTTCAACAGCTATTCCTTAAAATAAATAATTTCCTTTCTTCATACAACAAACATTCTTCACTCAGTCAAGGATCGATCCACCTTTACACAACATTTTGCACAATTTCATTCTTGTAAACCTAATCACATATTTATCGGTAATATGTTTATTAAAATTGTATAGTCAACATTCAAAAGATTTACCTTCTAATAAAACTACATTCTACCAATACTGCTAGATTTAAATAAACTCAACGACTACCATATCAAATACGTAGTTGTATAAATACATACGTAATCCCTGAATAAATCTCTATTCTACATACTCACGGTTTTGATCAATAAATTTTTACCAATCCCTTTTCCTCCTATCTTTCAAAATCCCGTCATTCCCTTTTCATTTCAAAAATTTAAATCCTTGTTTTAATAATTTTTGTATCAAGCAAAGAATATTTCTTCTAACGTCAAAACTTTCAAATTTCCCACAGATTTTAATAATTATTGTATCAAACGAAGAATATCTTCGTCAAATCAAGAACTTTCAAACTTTCACTAGAACTTTCTTCTTCTTAATCTCTTAAATGAAAATTTCAACATTCATTTTATGCCTTCTGGAACGAAAAATCCTTTCCTCATCCGAGAAGCAAAAATCCCTTTTTCCTCATCTTCAGGTCTATTTATAACCTCCGTTTTTCTTTCCATCTTCTATCTTTTAATTTTTCAATTTTTTTATTTTTTTATTTCTCAAATCCTGTCATTCTTTTCTCATATTCGTTCCCCTTTTCTAAGGTTTTATATGTTTATATGTTAGGTCCTATATATTAATGAGAATTAGTTTTTTTATTTATTTTCATCTTTAATTCCATTGATATTATTTATTAAACATAATTCAGACATATTTTTAAAAAAAAAAAAAATAGTATAGATTCTTATTATTTTCTTTTATTACACTAAACCTCTTAAGGGATAGATGAAGTCTGTTACAAAAGCTAGTAGGATTCCCAACTATACTGTTAAAAACAGTATCATGCTATTATTTCCTACATTATGCTCTCTACTGTTGAACAAAAATAGACAAAATACTGTTCTAGTATCACTGATGAATACCAGACTTGTTTAAAAAGTATCTAAACGTGAACGGTGTGCGTGCGATGACAACTGATAATATGTAAAAAATTAAAATATTTTTATTTATTTTAAAAAACTATGTGTATTTTCCTGTTCAGAACTAAATATACTTTATTTCTAGTAAAAAGTTGGCAACCCTATCTGTAGTAATATATTATTTTTCATTATTTTATTCCAAAGTAAAATATCATTTCTGTTATGCTTTTGCGTAAAAAAGATATTAAGAGATGAAGATAGCATTGGGTTAGTTTCACGAAGAAAAGATTAAGAAAAAATAAACAGAGTACGTGTAACATCCGTTACAGTATCATAATATCCTTTAATTATAAAGAGCTTCGGCTTACGGTTCGTTTGCGCAGAATTAAGCCAGTGTCTTCGAGGAATAGGTATCCATTGTGTTTATAAAATGTTATAGGATGCATATAATTACCTTAATGGATTTATAACGCGTTGACTTGTGGAACTTAGTTGCTTAATCTTTACATTAATAAGTAAAGCGAACACTTTTTTTACTCCTACAGAGGAGTATGAAGTTTGGCACAGTTAAAGTTTGTATAAAAAAGGAGAGCAGTAAGCATTGATATAAAAAACCCAAGATACACAACCAGTGTGTCAAAAACGTCCACCAAAAATGAGCGCACAATTTTAAATTGTGCGCTCATTTTAAATAGAATCGCGTCGGTTGCGACACTGTCAATTTTATTTCTTTTCGTACATTGCTTTGTAAAAACCACTATAAGTCTTGCATTTAAGGTTGGATATGCAAAGACAAATGTTTTTGCCATATCTATAACTACTTAAATGAAATTAGGGACACTTTTGAGTGTCAGTTTTGTTCGGGACTGTGCATCTAGGGTTTTTTATATCAATGGCAGTAAGGTAATATTTTTTTTGGAATAGAATTAAATTAAATTATTAGAGAAACGTTATAAACCCTACCATACTTTCAACGCACATATATGTATACTTTTTTGCTATAGTTAAAGTTTGTGGGCAAAATTTACAATTTTTTGGTTAAGATATGGTCAAACTGAGACAAGTTTTTTGTATAAATTTATAGGATAGTATACGAGCCGATGATAATGCCATACATTGTATAAGTTACAATCTAAACCGGATTAAACCATGACAAGCATTGACGCTATTGCGGAAGGAAGTGAAATCTGTTCAGTACACACATTCTTATACTTATAAATAATATTGTTATTCCTATCATTAATATTATATTTGTATTTCTATTCACTATGCCATGCCCGCCTCACTAGGCATACATACTTTAACTATATGTTCTGTTTACAATTTACTGTCTTTAGCAATTTTCTTCAAAATCGGTCAAGCCGTTATTTAATTACATCGGAAGCTATAGAGAATAATCATACAAACAAATTTCATATTTCTCATCAAAATCTCATCAAAAAATTTAGTGTTACACAGGACATACATACTGACAGAATTATATGTTCTATTATTTGCGTAATTACATTTTCTCACTATATACTAGTTATCACCAACACCTGTTAAGCAGATTCTGAGTTATAACGGTATACAGAGTTAATTAGTGTTTTTTTACGTAACACTTTTTTTTACTAATCACACTACACAATTGAAAATCATCATCCTAAAAAAACATTACTTATCTTTATGCCCGTGACAACACACACTCAGGGTAGTATTTTACGTTATATAAATATTACAATCCTCACTATTATATAAATGAGTAGCATGTACACTAAATCCTTTTGTTAGGTTTCATTATACATATTATGTTTTCGTTATATAACATAGGCGTGAATATACTCTTTTTTATAATAACCAGGCATTCCACTATTTGTTTGGACATTTTTTAATTTGGTGATTTGACATTTATAGGATCAATTTTAGCTTTCGCCTGGTAGAAAATGTTTCCACTTGTATTTAAAACTAGCAGTTGACCCCCGACTTTGTCCGCGCGGACTTCGTTTACTCCGCACAGCTTCACCCCCGTAGGTGACAGCGTGATATTATGTAGCCTATATGTTGACCCGACCTGTTAGTAATATTCATGCAAAATTTGAAGTAAATCCATGTACTTTTTGAGTTTAACCCGGACATACATTGACTTTCCTACGATTTTATTATTTGTATAGATGAGTCGCCCTACTGATATAAGAACCGGGCATAAATAAATGTGTGTGTAATTTGATATACAACTAATGCCCGGTTCTTATAATCAACGATCCGTCATTCCCACAGTAAGCATTACCAACCAGTTTAATTCCAAATAAGTTCCACAAGTTTCTTGGACCATTTGTTGATTTGACATTAAAGGAACGCTTCATATGAAATTCAACTCTCGAAATGTAAATCGGAACTTAAACGCGTCTTTTTATTGATAAAGAAACTGGGAATGAATCATAATTGGAATTAAAATTAATTAAGTGGACTGGACTGGAATTAAGTAGGGAAATCCCGGTGGTCTTGAGTAACCACCATAAGATTTCAGTTATAATGAAAGATTTTTTGAGATAACTCTAGTAAATTGACATTTCACGTCGTGAGTAGGTACGTCCTCATGTTTCGGACAGGCACTTGTAGTTGGCGGTCCAGGTTATTACAGACATATGGAGATCGTTTTAAGTCGAAAAATACGACGATTTATATGCTAAATCATCTTCATAAAAGAATAATAGATTAATTGATGAAAAATCTAGATAAAATATTTAATCGTCCCGTTGGTCGAGTGGTTAGCGAACCTAACTATAATTATAATAATAATAATTTGTATACTCATTACAAAAGTTAGTTTTATACAGGTTGTAAACATGTACTGGACTAGTTTTTTTATATAAATTAATTTGTTAAATTTTTAAACTTATTCCATTAAAACTATAAATCGATGGCGCTCGAGTTTGATTCCCGACAGTTGTGATGTTTGTATTTCTAGGTTTGGGTGTTTATTATGTAGGTATGTAACAGTATTTACATATGTATGTCTACGTATTAGTATCGTTGACAAACACCCACAACACAAGCAAATAATTTGCTTACTTTAGGTTAGATCGATTTCTGTAATTTGTACAGCGATATTATAATATATTATTATTACTCCCTTTCGATTTACTCTGGTGGTAGTAAGCACTGGTGTAATGAAAGCTTTTTTGTAGGCTTGACGAGTTTTTGCAAAAAACATTTTTTAAACCGTAAGATAGCAAACAAGCAGATGGCACTCCAGATGGAGAGAGACAACCATCGCTTATAGATACCAAAGATGTTAATGCTGTTATGTTGCTATCATCTGTCGAGGTGTAATGCCAGATGCATAAGTTTACCGGCTACTTTACCCTTCAAACCGGAACACGACAGTGACTAGCGCTGACGCTATTGCGGCGGGAATAAGTAAGACGGTGGAACCAGACCCGGGCGAGGCAATGCAGAACTCTACTACCTAATAGCCACGATGGTAGTGACTCGCATAGCCAATCGGTCGCCTTTTAGGACCTGCCTGGGAGAACGGCAGTTGGCCTATTCTTCAAAGGAGCCCGGGACCAACACGAGGAAAGCACGAGGGACTCTGCCACCTATGATGGTGACACTTACAGCTAATTGCTTACCTTTAATAAACTGCCTGGCAGAATAGCAGATGGTCTATTCTGTAAAGGTCACCTGGACCCAACAAACCCACACCCCCTTACGCCCACATCGTGTATTTCGTGCATAACCCCATTTCGTGCATATAGATTTAGCTACTTTTCTCGTAATGGGGAATTAATCAAAAATAACAACTTATTAATAACATCGCGTGTACTGTTTATGTGATTCTGTCGTATAAAATTGGAACAAATAATTAATGAATAAAAAAATTATAAACGAATAAATATCATTAATATTCTCGGGTCACGCAAATTCTCATATATACAATGAATTTGATTAGTATAGGTACTTCGTGCACTTACAATTTGTTATAAGCTTTAATAAAGATATGGCTTTATTAATCATAGCTGTATTTATAAGCACCGAAAATAATATTATTAATAATTAAAAAGAATAATAATTTTTCACTACAACCCTAGTTTCATACATTCAAATATAGTCATGGTAAAAATGAGGTTCGTCACCTTAAGATCTAGTTTCGCTTGCACTAGTGTACGAATCAATCATGCCAACATACCAGTACAAAAAACAGTTCTACTAACATTAAATAAATGTGACGTTTTCTATCAAATAAAGTTTATCTAACGATAATTATTGCATCAATTATTGCTGCTCGTTCTTCAATTCTTAAAGGTCTCGGCATTATTATGACACTAGCTGTTGCCAGCGACTTCGTCCGCGTGGTCTTCGTTTATTCCGCACAGCATATCGCCCGTAGGTGATAGCGTGATAATATGTAGCCTTTATGTTGACCCGACCTGTTAGTAATATTTATGCAAAATTTGAAGTAAATCCATGCAGTACTTTTTGAGTTTACCCGGACATACATACAGACAAACAGACAAAAATTCCAAAAACCATATTTTTGGCTTCGATATCGATTGTAGATCACGCCCCAAGTATTCTTTAAAAAAAATATTCAATGTACAGGTTTGACTTTCCTACGATTTTATTATATGTATAGATTACGTAAATAAAGGATATTATATTTATGGCAAATATATTTTGCAATAAAATATTGAGTAGCACTAGAAATCTAAAAATAACAACGGTGACATTAACCATGACAATAGTTTTATCATAAATATTAATGGCAGGTGAAATCAATAAAAAAGATGTTAATTAAAAAACATTAGCATCTTTTTAGATAATAATCATTTACACAAGATAAAATAAGGAAGTAGTGTTGATGCAAGCAAGTCTGAACCATGTTATCGAACAGTTAAGCATAATTTTCTATGCAATTTTTCAAAAGATCATAATATTATGTGCTCGCAGCTTGTTAAATGAATAAATTTGAAAACTGACGAACCTATTCGTACCGCTACTGTACTTTATACACACATATATATATATATATATATATATATATATATATATATATATATATATATATATATATATATATATATATATATATATATATATATATATATTTAGAAAGATAATAAACATGCAGATGGCTCACCTGAGAGAAAGATGCTATTATAGCCGAAATACCTAAGTTCGGTTCAAACGCAACATACGCAACATACATAAGATTAATAAATTTCTCACCTACGCACCTAATTGGAGATATACTCGACAGTGACAAGGATACGGGCTATTACAACAGCAATAGGTAAGACTGTGGTACTAGCTAGGTACGATGGTAGAGACATAGTTGGTCAGTCATTTCCTTTGAAGAACTATTTGGCTGGAAGGAAAATATTTAATATTCTTTTCGAAACAACACGGGGAGCATATTACTCACTCTGATATTCATTCCAAACTCATTCCTTAAGGTAAGGCCCCGGTTACACTTTGATTAGTATGAGTATGAGTGTTTAATGCAGTTGCTTATTATTAAGCAAAAAACACGTGCAGACAGCCGTTGAATAGTGTGTGTGATTAGTAATCAGTGTAGTAAAGTGAATAGACCCAAAATCACTCAAACTAATCAGCGGCTGTGTACACGTGTTTTTTGCTTAATAGTAAGCACCTGCATTAAACACTCGCAGTCACAGTCAAAATGTAAACGGGGTCTAAAGTAACGAGAAATGTCAGACAAAACGATCTATCCAAATCTTTCCTTCTATTATTATCTATTATTATCCCTAGAGGATGAGAATTGAATATTGTGATTACAAGACCATTGTCAAACTGTGACCAAGAAAATTACCGCCCAGTAGAGTATGTACCTTAAAGCATTTATTAGAAACCTCTGTGATCTAGTGGTCTAGTGTCGGTGTTGACCACATGAGATTCCGGGTTCAATTCCCGGTTCGGACAATTTAAAAATGTGTTTTTTCAGTTTTATGACAAAAACAACTTTGCCCGGTATTGGAAAAAATGCCCGGTTGGCAATAGGCTTGCCATTATATCACATTGTGGGACTAAGTATCTTCAGCTAATCGTGGATGCCCTTGTTGTACCTCTGCCCACCTCGTCGGTGATACGGGCGTGAAGATACTTGTTTTTAGTAGAAAACTTTCGCTGATGGAAACTAAATTGATTTCTTCTTGAGTCATAGATTTCCGTTAATAGCTTAAATCTATAAAATAAAAATAAATTCATTACTTTACTGATGTGGTCTGTGCTTTACTATAAGGTTGCTATAACACCTCTATTGTTCTTTTGTTATCGACTTTGAAGAGCATACATATCTTTTAATTAATCTCTATCTATAGAACAAATATTGCTGTTTTTTAAACACGCATCACTTAAAAACCTCTGAGTATTTTGATATCTAATCTACATCATTATATTCAGCGTGTTTTAGAAAAAGGTTATTAACTAAAAGTTATCATTGTTTTAATAATAAAAATATTTAATTTCTCAATTTTGTTATACATTTAATGAATTTTAATAGTTGTTTTATTCCAAATAAAATCGCGGGCGAAGCTGTGCGGGACGGTAGTCAATCTGTAATGAGTTTTTTTCGCAAAACATGGTACTAGAATTTAAACATACATTTAAAGTACTTTTGTTTGATCAAGTTAAGTAAAAAAGTTTATAAGTATATAATAAGATAAGTATATGCCGCCACTGGATTTAATCGTTCTAATTGGTATATTTTTTATTTAGATTTCCATCAGATCATGTTACCATGTATTACTGAAATTTACCTGAAATTATAAGTAACTAGTAAATGACACTGTGATGACGTATGTTTTTTCACTCTAGGGCTTGCCTTTTATAAAATATAATTAATATTGACAGTTATAAACCGCGATACAAAATTTTCCAACCTTTGAGATTTTCATAGAAAACGCGCCTAATTTTATTTGATGGCGTCTTTGGCGTCTGTATAGAAGTTAACCTTCAATTTATTTACGAAAGTCAGGCGATATTAAACGATTAAAGCAGGGAAGATTCTATAACGATCCTAATTGTGTAAACTGAAATTCCATTAAGATGTCTTGCAGATATTTTCCTCGCTCTCCGTCCAACCAATTCGCTTACAATACAATTCATAAATACGGCTTTATAAGAACGTTCTGAGAAATTGTTAAAACACTTAAGAAAATATTTCTTTTGAAGATTCACTGCAAAGTAGGGAGACAAGGCAAAATGGCCTAATTGTAAATGAGGCTTGTTTTTATAGTCAGACATTTATTCAATTATGTCACAATCGATTTTTTTTCGATTATGAGGTTCCTTTGAAGTAATGAAAATTATGATATATATTATTATTGCTGTTTTACTGAAAATGTAATTAAAATTTAATACAATGGTAACACTTAAATATGATGATAGAATTCAATCAAATTAAACTCTCAATATTTTTATATGATTGTTCCTAGCGATATATTTTATTTAATTTATTTAAAAATCGTAAAAAAATATTCTAGTTTTTCTAATATTCGTCACTCCAAAAGACACGCAAGGAATGTACAAAACCAAAATGGCATGTGTTCTTTTCAGTTATATGCAAACTTTTGGCTCGCTTACTCTATCTGTATTATATCTTTATGGATAGGAATCAACATTTTTTTAAGGTTAGAGTAGATGTATATAGCATACATGCAGCATAGAGTAGACAAGCCAAGCAAAATTCTTCCCATCGATAGAAAGAGAGAGATAGAGAAAATGACACGAATATTTTTGTATCTAACTTATATTAAATGTATTTTATTTTTAAAACGCTTTTACATATATTTTATTAGGTAGGGTCGTTTTGTTTGTATGTTAGTATGTAACGAAAACTTTGAACATAGATTTGAGGTACTTTGTAACGGCGGATGAATTTGAAACTCTGCAGTCTTATCAAGGACCGATGACAATGCAATAATACAGTTAGTTGTGTTATACTTACCAGGATCTTCACGATTAGCGATTTGTTTTCTTTACTCGATCAGTTATTTCACTACTACAAATTTAAAAATAATAGTTAAACTAAAAAAAACATGCTTTCATAAAACCTAACAAAAATACTACAAATATACAATACAAAAATACAATACTACAAAAATAACTAAAATATGCGTTGATCGGTACAGGGTGATTATAATTCAGCGTAGTAAAAGCGAATAGACGCTTATTACTAATCACTCGCACTGATCATCGGCTCTCTTCACATATTTTTTGCTTAATACCAAGCACCTTCATTAAACAATCGCACTCGCACTAATCAAAGTGAAAACGGGGCTTAATGTACATTTTATCTCTTTGATAACGTTTAAAGTTTTGTTATTGCGACCACGAAGGTGGATTGAAAATGTGAAATTAAAGTTACAACAAGTTGCGTATTCGCCGAACAAAAATAACATCCACTAGGAGCATTGGAACTTATTTATATAAAAATGTTAGGTTTATATCTATTTCGATCGATATTATTTATACTGGTTGATTGGAAAGTGAATACTGTACATATTGAACGGGACGCTAGTTACGGGTCATGTGTAAGTAATAAAAATACATTGAAAAGAGAATTTTGCTCAAATACATAGTAAATCTCAATGATATTAGTGTAGTATATTTTTTATATCGTAACATATCGAAACAAATATATATAATCGCTAATCGAAAAATGAATCGAATAGTGTAAAAAGGTAAAGGTAATTAACCTGCTCCTTTTGGAAAATCGGTTGAAAAATAGCGATAAACATATTTTTCGTGCAACTAATCACTTTACAAGTTTCTTTAAAGCCCCGTTTTCACTTTGATTAGTGCTAGTGTGATAGTTTAATGAAGGTGCTTGATATTAAGCAAAAAACATGTGAAGAGAGCCGATGATCAGTGCGAGTGATTAGTAATCAGCGTCTATTCGCTTTTACTACGCTGAATACTAATCACTCGTACCGATCAACGCATATTTTTTGCTCACTACCAAGCACCTTTATTAAACAATCGCACTCGCACTAATCAAAGTGAAAACGGGGCTTTAAAGAAACTTGTAAAGTGATTAGTTGCACGAAAAAAATTGTTTATCGCTATTTTTCAACCGATTTTCCAAAAGGAGCAGGTTAACTATTCAACTGTATATTTTTTTTATTGTTACATCAGAACTCGGTCATTTATAAACCGATTTTGAAAATTCTTATTTTGTTTGAGAGGGTATACCTTCCGTGTTGTCCCATTTTAATTTGGTAAAGATCTGATGCAGAGTTCTGAAGATATAGGAAATGGGAAGTCGGTTGCTACAGTTTCACTGCGTTAAAAATTAACTAGTGTATGACTAGAGGAAAATAGTTACGTATAAAAGTAAAAAATATATTTTAAAGATACTAATGGCATTTTTTGTTTAAAATATATATATATATATATATATATATATATATATATATATATATATATATATATATATATATATATATATATATATATATATATATATATATATATATATATATATATATATATATACCAACGCCTTACCTATTCGTGTTGTTATAGCGTCACTATCGTGTTCCAGTTTGGAGGGTAAGGTAGCCGGCAAACTTGTGCATGTGGCATTAAACCTCGCCACAAGATAGCAACGCAACATCTTTGGTGTCTATTAGCGATGGTTGACTCTTTCCACCAGGAGAGCCATCTGCTTGTTTGCTATCTTATGACATAAAAAAACTACCTTACTCTCCAAACCGAAACACGACAATGACGAGAGTTTAATAAAAAATACAATATTGACTGCCTCCTGGTCTAGGAGTAGTCTATTTGGCTCAGCTCATGAGGTCTCGGGTTCGATCTCCGGGTCGGGCAAAAGTATTAAGGTTTTTCGAGGTTTTCTCGAAAATCTAAAATCTCAGTAGAAGCTCGGAGTCTGGCGGAGTGGTTATGTAGTGGTTATTAACACTCCTGTGCCTCGGATGAACACGTAAAGCTGTCTGTCTCGGTCAATTCAATTCATTAAAATAAAGTTATTTGACTAAAGATTTATATTTGGACATTTAAGATAGATTTATTATGATTATTATAATTTTGTGACTTTAATTACCTACTAGGGGACAATTTAATTAATTTGTATTTAATTTTAATGACATTGCATAAGTTTATACCAACACATCTGATTTCTCCCTACTTGCGGGGAGGTACCCATAGTGCGGACGACCCTACATTGGTATTCCTATAATATTTATTGAGGGTAGGATGTACATTTGCCTTCAAAATTGTTATTTGTGACATTTAGATTTCGTTGTTAGTTAATAATTATTGTAAATACCCTGAGGATGCTTGTGTAAGCGAAACCGGTCGGAAATTAAATATAATTATCTTATTGTGAAACAGTACAAGTGTTATATGCTAGCAAATATTGTGTTAAAATGGAGTTTCACCAAGTGCCGACGATAAAAAGTGTAGAATATTTTTATATTACCTACCTGGTAATAATTCTACAATAATAATGAAAGCGCATTTTCAATTCATTATTTAGTTCCTAATTTTAAATTTGGCCAGACCTTTAACAGTAATCCTGTATATAGTCCGTGGTTTCATCATATGAGAAAAATGATGCTACGTCATAACTCTGAAGAAAAATATGTGTTTCGTCATGCCTGTATGAATATATTATATGAAACCAACGCTCGTTTCAAATTGTTTCTTAGAGAAAGTCACGGCAAATGTGTAGTAAAGTGTTTTTATACCTCCCGAGTATAACACTCGCTTTATCATGAACTAGCTGTGCCCGCGACTTCGTTCGCGTGGAAAAATTTCTAAAATAAAAACCCGCATAGTTCCCGTTACCGTGGGATTTCCGGGATAAGAACTATCCTATGTCCTTTCTCGGGTCTCAAACTATATTTGTACCAAATTTTATCCAAATCGGTTCAGTGGTTTGGCCGTGAAAGCGTAACAGACAGACAGACATACAGACAGACAGAGTTACTTTACCAAGAAAAAGTTGTTTATGATAAATCAATGAAATTTTTCGAGGATCCTAATCAAACACCTCAACAATTTTTTGAAAACATTGAAAATGTTAAATTAACACGATTTAGACACAATTTTGTTGTTTACAGGCAATACAAGCGCTAAAAAACCAAAAACGCGTGGCTCAGTATAAGAAACTTGATTACGAATTTCGAATTAATCACTTGTATATACCAAAAATGTTAATAATGCGTTGCTATCCCTATGGCGAGGTTTTAATGCCACATGCATAAGATTACCCGCTACCTTACCCTCCAAATCGTAACATGGCAGTGACTAGCATTGACGCCATTTTTTTAAAAATATTTCTGGGCTTTACACGAATTTATCTAACCCCAAAGTAAGCAAATTATTTGCTTGTGTCATGGGCTTTAGTAAACGATACTAATAAATAGAAATACATATTTATATACTGTTACATACCCACAATGGTTATAAATAACGGGTCACATTATGTTATTTTTGGATTTTCAACGCGACACTCTTAAGAATGTCAGCTGAATTTTAATTTCATTATGTAGAAATAAATTTTAATAACTTTTTTAAAAAGATATGAGTTATGAGCAAATCAAAATGACTTTTTGAGCCTATATTCTATCATATATGTAGTTGTAGAGTATGGATAAAATGGAACTTTTTTTATTATTTTCAGGAATTTTGATTATTTTCAGGAATTAAAAATTTTTAGTTACAACTAGGTCATGATGCATTTGTTCTTTAATTTCACTACGAAGTGTGTACTTTAATTTCACTACAAACTTAGTGAAATTAAAGTGCACGATAACCTAGTTTTAATAATGTAATTTCACCAAGTGCCGACGATTGAAAGTGTAAAATCAATCAAAATTCAAATTTTAGGGAATAATTTACAATTAATTGACATCAACTTCAAAATATCTGCTGTAGTTTGAACTTTTTATTATAAAGTATATCTATAAAATAACTGAATATTACGCATTTTGAATAATGTTTGTGAAAGGTAACGGATCCCAAACAATTTATTAATATTTTTGTATCAGGTCACGTTAGTCCGCTTTTAAAATCAATCAATATCATGCGATGAATTCCAGTAGCTTTAATATTTAATTGTATTGATGCCATGAACAATTTACAAATAATAGCATTATTTGTAAATTACGTATAATTTAGAAACATCAAAGTTTAGAATGTAAGTTATAATGGTTTAGTATTACATTGTACATTGCACAAGTCACTTAGTGACATCCTACATATCCTATTACAATATTATACTTCTTATTTAGATTTATGAATCACTAAATGTTTCCGTCGGTATAATTCGTAGATTACGATTCTGCAGGAGGATTGGGATAAAATGTAGCCTACGTAACTCAGGGATAATGCAACGGTACATAAGGGAGGTGACAGTGATACGATCAATAATTTTAGACCAATTTCTATACTGCCAGCATTATCAAAAATACTGGAAAAGTTGATGAATAAGCGATTGGTGTCATTCTTGGAGCCTAATAATATACTTTCTCCCCAACAATACGGTTTTCGCGCTGGTAAATCAACTAATGATGCGGTATTTCAATTATCTGATCATATAATAATTAGAGCACTGGATGATAAGAAAAAAACACTCGCTATCTTTTTAGATCTTACGAAGGCATTTGATACGGTTTCTATGCCCCTTCTGCTGAATAAATTAGATGGGAGTAGAGTAAGAGGCCTTAGACCTTCACTTCTTGAGAACTATCTCACAAATCGCTGTCAGCAAGTTAAAATAGGTGATTGGGTGTGTGATAAACAAGCAATATCTTATGGTATTCCTTAAGACAGTATAATTGGTCCCACCTTATTTCTGTTGCATATTAATGATATATGCAAGCTTACGCTCACACGGGGACTAATATTTGTTTTCGCCGACGATACGGCACTGTTGTTTACTGTTGATTGTTGGGACTTTTAATTTAACTATCCTCAGCGAGGATAGTCAAATTAAGTATAGGATAGTTAATGTAACCTGTTCGTGGCTGAATACTAAATTGCTGATATTAAATGCAAATAAAACTAAATAAATCGTTTTTACCAACAAAAATAAGGCAAATTTACCATTAAGAAACAAATTAGTTGCACATGCTAATCCACAATCTTGTAATACCACTTGTTTTTGTCTTACAATAGAAAGAGCCGATAAAATAAAACACCTGGAAGTTATTATTGACGATATCCTTACATTTAAGTCACACATACATAATATTGCTAACAGGTTAAGAAAGTTAACCTATATTTAGATTATTAAGACATATTAGGAAATCAAGTTAGCCTCAAAACAATATACTATACGCTATGTCACTCTATTGCGTCATATCTTGTGGTGTTGCTGCTAAAACCAATCTTGTGAATCGAGAGAGCCCAAAGAGGAATTTTAAAAGTTGCTGCTTTTCTTCCTTATCGATTTCCTACATTTGATTTTTACATTATATGGGATGAACTCACTGTCAGACAAACCTTCGTTTTCCAAGTCATACTTAAGAAACATATAGAGTTACCATACGCACCAAACTCAAATGCAGATAAAAGAAGAAAAGGTACCATATGCACTGTAGAGGGCTTCTCATCTAAACTGACATATAAGCATTATTGCTTCTTTTGAAGGGAGTTAATTTTATTATATAAAAAGCTACCTGCTTCTTATATAATAAAATTAACTCCCTTCTTGCTATTTATTCCCTGACATCAGGCAAATGCACAGTTTAGAAATGGATAATATCTCTAGATTACGAACAAACAGAGAAATCAATAGTTCCACCCTTATAGTCACATACCTGTACGCTCACAAGTACACACATAAATATTCACATGTACCCACTCACATACACACACGTACACATATATAAACATGTTGTTTATAGCATCAATTTTTAATTTTTATATTATTTTTCTTAGTTAAAGATAGGCACAGACATGTGAATGATCATATATTATATATACCGATATTCGTTAGGGGAGGCCTGGTGACCTATAAATTAGGTACTTTGTAATTAAGTTAGGCTCCAGTTTCTCACTAAAAATAATTTTTATATGTTTTTGTAACTAGACCATAGCACATTTCCTAGTTTGTGAAGGACAAAAATTATTAAATATCTTTCTACTGGTAAAAGAATTGTCAAAGTAGGTTATTTAGTTCCAGATATAACTTTCTACAAATAATTTTTCATGCAGTAAATCTACAGCAATCGAGGTCCTATTTTCTGTTTATCTGGAACCCTGCATCAGATATTCACCAAAATTAAATTAAATTACATGGGAAGCATACCTTCACAAACAAAAAAAATCAAAATCAGTTGATAAATGACCGAGATCTGAAGTAATAAGCATAAAAAACAACCGAATTGCTAACCTCCTTCATCCTCCTCCTCCGTGGGAAGTTGGTTGATAAAATTACAAACATTACCTCTTCATAATATGAGTATATATAAATACATTATAGAGTGTGATTTACCTAATTACTGACCTTGTACCCTTAACATTACTTATTATCGTCTGTATAACATATAAAAATTAACCGCGTCAGTTCCTCACTGAATAATAAGGCCATTGGATGGTCATATTATTCAGTGAGACACTGATTTATCATTATTACGTTTTAATGGCTGTTGTGATAAGCTTTTGATAAAAGAACATAATGGTAATTACCTAAATTGTAATAAATATTCAAAGCTGTTTTTGTAAATATAATTTAAAAGATCAGTTGCAATTACGGCGTAGGCATAAAATTTTATATTTAATACCTTTTGTCGTCGACATTTGGTGAAACTCCATTGGTAAATACAGGTACTTGTACTGTTACAAGGTCCTTCCAAAATAGGTGGTCATATTTCAACACAGCGTTCTGTACGTCTAAGCAAAGATATCCAGCGAAAAAAGAATGCGATTCAAGGGATCAAAACTTTTAACATAAGAGTAGTAAGTTACCTTACTACTCACTCTTACGTTAAAAGAGAATTATTTTATGCAGAGGCGTAAAACTTTATGAGACAAAATTATTTAATTCGTAAAAACCAAAAAGTTTTAGTTCCTCGAATTGCTTTCTTTTTTAGCTGAATATCTTAGGTTAGACGTAATGAACGCTGTGTAAAAATATGATCATATATTTTAGAAGGACCTTATATCTACATATATACAGTGTGGCGCTGACCATACAACAATAAGTGAGAATTAAGGTAGTACTAGTTAGTACTAGTATTTTTAGTCTATCAAATCAGTCCTGATATCGAAATTAAAAAAACAAAAATTTCGAACAAAATTAATGACACGAAAATATAATAAAGATAAAACATCCTTTGACTTACCTATCACCAGGACGGCAACGCCGCACGCGCGGCTTGGCGGCTGGCGCCTCATGTTATTATTATTATTTTTACGTGTGACATAATATTTAGGCGCCTTTTTAAACCACACTCATCCTCAATAATTATTTTGATAAATTATTATTATTAATCACAATCATTTTGTACAATAAGTAATTACGTAGCTATAGAATTATTTTTGCGTATATTGTAAGAATAAAGACCGTATCAATCTAGGATTCGTGCCACATATTGGCTAAAAGTAAAGAAGAAAAAACAAAAATGTTGTTCACTTCACACTAATAATAATAGTTACCTAACGTGTCTTATCACAAAATAGCACTAATTAGCACAAACATCATGGCCATGGCCGGCCATCACAATAAAAATTAAGCGTCTACTTTCGCACAATTTAACTCGTATTTTACCACAATAAAAATTAAAATGAAGCGCCTACTTTCGCATAATTTATAAGTCTAGAATAATAAAAGAAAAAAATAAAAACTCAGTACATGACAAGTAATAACGTAATATCAATTACCACGGCAAAATCTTTGATCGTACTAAACAATAACATTAAACAATAATGACCGTGACCTACGTATCGTAGGTACGTGACACGTGTAATCAACGGCTTTCATCAAGAAGGCGCAAAATGCGCTTTTTTGTATCAGTACACACTGTGTATGCACTCAAGATAAAGCGACTTTTCGCTTTCTTTTCAAATTCTCCTAATGACAAGATTGGGTTGTTATTGGTCAGTTGTAAAGGATAAAAAATTAAAATAACCAATGAATGCAAGGATTTTCTGCTAGTATTGCGAGTTGGCAACTTACTTATAAGAGTTCTTTCAAACCATATAGGGTGAACGGGTCACGTACAGCCATTGACCTCTATATATTTCTATGCGTACAGCTGATAATCTACATCATGTTCGCAAAATTAGAAATGAAAACTAAAAAATTGTCCTGTGGCTAAACCAGTGGATGTATTTATCTGATTTTTTGCATTCAGGCTGAGAACATTATTACATATACTAAGTTTAATTAATTGGTGTATAGTCACCGCCACACTGTATATATGTATATATGTATATATATATATATATATATATATATATATATATACATATATATATATATATATATATATATATATATATATATATATATATATATATATATATATATATATATATATATATATATATATATATATATATATATATATAATTCAATTGCTATTCGTTAGTTTCGCTAAAACTCGAGAATGGCTGGACCGATTTGGATAATTTTGGTTTTAAAATATTCATGGAGGTTCAAGTTAGGTGTAAAAGGTAAAAAAATATAGAAAAAAAAACGGAAAAGTGTACACAAAGCTGGCAGAACAATGTTTGTGGGTCAGTTACTATGTGTATAAATAAAGTTAATAATCATATACCAATTCATATAAAATGTACATAAACAAGCTTGCCATCTCAGTCAATATTTATGTTTGTTTACATCTTATAAAAGTAAATGATCAGTTAAGTATTATATCCTGAAGACGCTAAGTGAAAGTGAAACCGGTAGAGTAATATATTAAAAATATATGTTTCGAAGTGAAAATAATAACTGTATCTAATAACAATGGAATTTCACCAAGTGCCTTCGCTAGAAAGTATGGAATATACTGTAGATTTACTTTATTTTTTTATATTAAAACTGATGAAAAATTCAATGCGCATATTAAAATAAGAACATTTAACACATAATAAAGCAAATATATATATTGTATATATTATGTACTACATAATATACAAATACATCTTAACGACGGTCACGTGTGCTGTGTTGTGGTATGTTGTAAACTTGTGGTATGGCTTGTGTGGGTTTCGTAAGATCAAAAGCTTTGTATGCTGTTTGAACCATATAAAGCTGTGGTTGTTGTTTGAAGGTGTGTTATTCTTTCTTCCTTACACTTAGCCTTTAAACTAGACCTTTGTGCCCTACAATGAGCTATAGTCGAAAATTGTTATACAACCAAAAAGGCAACTCTCAAACAAATTTAGGAAAAGTTTCTTTGCTTCTTTATTACGACATTGAATAAAGAGTACAGACGCTATATAACGATAAGTTACGTGTTCTCAGGATGAAGATAATAGACTCTGGGGACTTTCATATATGTATTTGAGTATAAAACTAATCTATATTTCAAACGATGCTATCTTTGTAATAAAGAAAAATATTTAAAAACGAAGATGTGATATTACACCTTTACTTTGTGTTACGTGTTTTTTTAAATATTATATCATAACAAATAAACAGATAGCTTCCGATTAAGGAAGAGAAAACCATTGCCTATAGACCAAAGATGTTAATTATTTTGCTTTCCTGTCTGTGTGGCAGAATGGGAAACTTCACTAATATGTTCTCAGAATAAGGATAATGAGTTCTGGAGATTTTTGTACACAAGTCATGTTTAAGTACTAGAACTAATCTTATATGTGAAAAACGACATGAGTATTCTTCTTTTTAACAGTCTTCTAACATCAACGCAAACATGTTTTTTGATAGTAACACGCGTGTAAAAACTATCAATAAAATAGCGATAAATAACCTTTATCAGACAACTAATCACTTTTTTAAGTTTTTCCTACATAAACACCTTTCGATAAAAGTTAAAGTTTTGTTCACATATTACGACCGCGATGGTGGATAGGGAATATAGAAATTAGGTAACAATAAGTTACGTATTCACCGAATAAAAATATTGGCCACTGGGGATTTTCTATTTCTGTATATACGAATGCTAGAGTTTATGTTAGTTTTAAATAAGGCTTTAACAATTACATTAACAAAACAATATTGTAAATACATATTTATATCAAAATTACACGAAGTACAAAGCTTAGCGCAATTTTATGTAATGTTAAATTAAAATAAAAAATATAAGGTTGTCTTTTTTTATTCATAAAATAGAAAATAACCAGATGGTTCTTCTGATGGAACGAGAAAACCATCATTTATAGTTTCCAAATATGCTAACCGTATGACAGGGTGATAAATAAGCTTCTTTCTTTAGTGTACCGGCTACGTTCTACAAACCCGAATACGACAGTCACACGTGAGGGAACAAGCGTTGATAATATTGTGACGGGGATAGATAGATAAGGCGGCAGTATCAAACCCGGACGAAACACTGCGAAGTTCTACCA
Organism: Apodemia mormo; assembly: GCA_036924255.1. Taxonomy (NCBI): domain Eukaryota; kingdom Metazoa; phylum Arthropoda; class Insecta; order Lepidoptera; family Riodinidae; genus Apodemia; species Apodemia mormo. The sequence goes on from JAUPFN010000002.1 coordinate 42,122,337, forward strand.
CCTAGTAATCACGATGACAGTGACATGAATTTACGAACCAACTGGCTGAATATCCGATAGTTTATAATTCAAACGGGCCCAAAACAACGCGTAGTAAACTTCGAAATTATGGCCAAAATACTCATATTATATACGAAATCATATAAAAGTACGAAGATTTCCTCGAGTAAGGAACATTTTTCCGTTATACAATCAATTGGGCTACAAAGATTTACACTGTACTCGTAATTTTTCTATATACTTGTTTCACGAAAAAAATTTGAAAAGCACAAAAATACTTGGGTCTCAATACTCACAGTTGTTTTTCCTCTTATAATGGACTTGGAAATTGAGAAAAGAAAACTAAAGACATCCATTTTCAACAATTTATTACGTTACAAGTTTGACTTTCATTTTGTGTTTCTTTAATAATAGCCAAAATTGCGTTGTTCCTATATTCTATAAGGCCTGTAATAGAGAGTGTACCAAAAAATAAAGAAACATCCAAATTTTATGTTCTTTTCATGATGGCAATACTTTTTTGTGGAAAACGCAATTTTGATGATTGATGAATGATTTTTTAATTTCATGCTTACACAATGATATGTTTCCATTGTATATGACACATTGACACATAATTCATTGTTCATTTGAGTTTTTATTTGGATTTAACTATTTAAAAAAACACTGCAGAGTATTAAAATTAAATCATAAAAATTTGTCTGCCTCGTGGTCTTTTTAGCTCAGATCATGAGGTCCTGGGCTCGATTCTCGGTCGGACAAAATTATTATTGAGGTTGTCTCGAGGTTTTTCGTTCGAAAGCCCAAAATCTCAGTAGCAGTTCGGAGTCTGGCAGGTGATGTTAACACTCCCATGCCTCGAGTGAGTACGTAATACCTTTGGTCCCGGTTATCACTAGAAATTATCATTCATTTTTGTGCTATAGTACTCACCCCGTGCTTGGGAAACTGGAAAAACCTTAAAAACAACAAAGAAAAATATCGACACACGGGATTTGAATCTGCGACCATATCCCGGCTTTAGGGAGATGGTCGCAGATTCAAATCTCGCGTGTCGATATTTTTCTTTGTTGTTTTTAAAATTATCATTCGTCTAACTAACTGTTAGAAGAAGGAAAGAAAGTTATCAGGTCGTTAAAATGCAGCGATGTGGTCACCACTCATCTCGTCAACCGACAAGCCGGTGAATGATGATGAATTGGAAAGTCTATAAATGTTCGGTTTACGCTGTCTACCCTGAAAGGGAACCGGGCATAGTGATCATTTTATTAAATTCATATAAACTTTTTAAAAAATAAAAAAATGTTACACAAAATTCAAATGGTTTTTAATTTTTATCTTAGATTTGTGGTTCAAATCCTTCTTCAAATCCATGATTTCTACTTTTGGTAGACTGTTTCTTTCACATATACAAGGTGTTGCGTTTACAGTGAATGTAAAACTTGTAGTGCCACCGACTTATCTGTTCAGTTACAAAATTGCAATTATAGCCGCCGTCTTGTAAAAAGCAAGTATTTAAATATCGGTATTTTGTGGTAACGTTAGTGCGCTCGCGGCACGCCAAAATGTTATTTTCGAGCATAGCGTTATCCAAATATGATACAGACTTTGTTACTATTCAATAAAGTTATTAATTACGTTCTGTTAATGCACTGCGAATTAACGTTATTTTATACGGAATTATGACGTTGTCTTCTAGCGATAGTTGGCGAACCAAACACGAAATAGCTGAACGTTATAATATCGATATTATAAAATTATTTAGTGTTAACAATTTCGTTCTGTTATTTGAGTAGCGATACATATAGTATTTGAAAATAATTTTGTTGCTGATGTATCGCTACATTAATAACGTTAAGTATCGTAAAATAAGTTTTGTTATCTGATAACGTTTAAAATCCTTGGTAAAAAGTCATTCTGTTGACAGTTTTTCTTATAAACGTTCTTAAATAAGTATATATAAGCTAGGTTTAATGTGTTATTCTGTAACTTGTAACTGTACCTATTAAAAAAAAAACAAAATAAAAAAAGTAGCAACTATAAACGCTTTACTAGAGACGCTGTTTACTGAATAGATTACTTGATGCCACTGCAGTTATGCTATAGGTACACACTACACACATACTATATTCCTGTCAAGTTTAAGAGCCTAGTAATTAGAAGCCTAGTAATTAAAAAAATATGATGCTTTACAGTGCTTAGAGTCAAGTGTCTCCCCTCTATGTGCGAGCTCTAAACGATTGGTTTTAGGGGCGATAAAAAATATCGGTAGTACTAAACATAATGAAATTAAAAGGAAAACTATAACGGCTCTATGGGGAATTTTTTGTCTAAACATTCACATGTTTCAGTTTGCCGGTATAAATATTTCATACGAAACGAACTGTTACGCGGCCGACCCTGTCTGTCTTTTTAAAAAAAACTACCGGTTATACTAACTACCTTTATTGTACAATTACACGGTTTTAATTGGACTTCCCAAATATTAATCGCGTAAAGTACTGATCGCGGCGGCTTCCAGAATCTAACTGACTTACTGATCGTATAAAATAATTAATTAAAATTATCAATGTAGGAAAAATGCTGAATGCATGGAAAAATACAGTCTTTATAGAGGGGTTGCTGATTAAGACCTAACTACCTTGTAATAAGGGTTGTAACAGCTCCCCCTTTTGGACGAAGCTTTATCTCTTTAAGATGAAGCGAAGTGAATAAGAATTAATCGATTATGTTAATATTTAGGAAGTTTTTTTACATTTGATTTTAGATATAGGAATAAATAGCTTCTTATTATTTGGTAGCTAATTATTATATGATATAGTAATTGTCTATATATTTATAAATTAATATTTGTAGACAATATAGACATAAAACATTTACGAAATAAATTGAAAAATAGAAATTGACATTTGTAAACAATATAGACGTAGAATATATTTACTAATTAAATTGAAAGGTAGAAATTAACATTTATAGACAATATAGACGTAAAATATATTTACGAATTAAATTGAAAAATAGAAATTAATATTTTTAAACAGTAAATGGATATAAACCATCTTCGATTAGATTGAAAAATAGAAATTAACATTTGTAAACAATATAAACATAAAACATTTTCGAATTAAATTCAAAAATAGAAATTAACATTTATAACCCTTAAAAAGCATTCATAGCGATATAAACATTTAGGAAATATGAAATTAAAATTATTAACTTAAGTCGTTACAATTAAACATTTATAAATACAATATTAGAAATTGCGATTTCGACTTGATGCAAATTTGACGTTAGATTTATTATAGTCTTGTTGCCGAATTGGCAATGATTGTATAGACATTTTTTCGTCATCTGACGATGAGATGTTTGTCATCTCTAAAGAGTTTGAAATTTTAGACTTATTTCTAACAGACTTTTTGTTATGACATTGGTTGAATATTTGAACACAACATCCAGAACTAGTCGATTTCTTATTCGTAATACATCTGTAAACCTTATACAAAAAATATAAAAATAGACACACAATTAAAATATACGTAAATGTTGAATAATATTGGCCATACTTAATAAAATGAGACTCGTTTTCTAAATTGTTTAATTCATGTTCTAAACTATCTAATTGATGCGTAGCATACTTTAATGAATCAAGATTAATTTTACTTAAGGATATCGGCGATAAATGTGGCAAACTTTTATTAAATATGTCCTTCTTACAACAGTCATCAGCTGTAATATCAAAACTTATGTCTAAAGGAGATTTAATCATAATAGAGTGATAGTTTGTCGTCAATAATTGGAAACTTTTAGAGTAGCCGATACAATTAGCTGTTAATTTTACAATTCCTGTACCTTCAATAGAATAATCGTTAATCTGATCATCACAACGAATAGTTAACTTATTTGTTTTTGACTGTACAAAAATCCACCTGTTACTTTGTAACTTTTGCCAAATGTCGATATCACCATACAAAATTTTGGCGTTACATTCAGAGGGCAGCGAGAGTGTGACCTCGGTTATAATTTTCGACTCACAATTTGGGCTGTATATACAAGAGTAAACATTTGTTAGTTCACATATAGAATGGTTACTATCTATTAACTTACATTTATCTAAGGTGTCCAGCATAGCATAATGTAATCTATCATCACTTAATCCGATGAATAAATTAGTAGGTTGAATCAAGGCGAAGGTAGTGTGTGAGTCATCGTGAGGTGTCGGTAAGGGTATATTCTTATAAACCGTGAACTTGTCAGGTGTGATTAAAGGAATTTGCAATACAAATATTACCTTATTGTTATAATAATAAGAACTTAGTTTAGAAATATCAATTAAGGAATGAATTGTGTCGATATTTAATGCGACTGGGAAGTCTAGTCTTTTGCTTATTTGGTTGCTATGCTTAAATAATTCGTTATAAAGACTTAAGGGACTAATTACACTAGGATGTAGTATATTGACCTTAGAGAATAAAATAGAGTTTAACGTAGTATCTAGTAAATTAGAAATAGTGAGTAAAGAACCTTCAATGATATTAATTAAATTATTTAACTTAGAGGTATACAGTAATAGGTTATCAGTATTAGTAATTTGAGATAGTATATTATTCATATTATTTATTTGGGTATTGAGATTAATCTCGTTTTGATTTAGTTTATAAATTGTCGTATTAAAATTATTTATAGTAGATTTAATAACATGTATATTATCTCTCATTAAGTGAAATATTTCTGCCTCACTCTTTTTACAAGACTCAATTGCGGCATCGTATTTTCTAGCATCATCTGCGTCTAAGGTGCCAAAGAAAAACTTTAAGATTTCGCCTCCGAATTCCAAAGATCGTTTTACCTTGTTCGTTTGGCGATCCGAAATAATGTGAGATAAAGATTGTAATTTATTATAATTAGATAGAATTAGAACCTCGATAGGGCTAGATATGTCTTTACACGAGTTTAAATCTTGCGATTGGATTTTGTTACAAAGATTAAGAGTATCTTGTAATAGATTTGATATTTTATTAAGATAAGGTTCTAGCGAGACTAAATCAATGTGCGTTACAATTTTCCAGTAATCATTATAAAAATTTACGTATGTTATAGGTTCAAAATAGATACCAGGGCTATGAGATATAGGTATAATTTTCGATTCCGCGTGGCTGTGGCTTGTGCCATAACAGCATAATACCCTGAAAAGAGATATATGAAATAAGTTAAGATTTGGCTTTATCTCGTTAGTATGATGTTTAACATTCTTGCGACCTATTCGTAAAGTGACGTTATGTTTATTATGTACCTTTAATATCTTATAAGGCCCTTTCCATATGGGCGATAACGCTTTGCGAAGTCTGTGGTGTTGTTTTAAATACACCATGTCGCCTGCTTTGTATGTAATTTCACGTGAATTATTATCATAATATTGTTTTGATCTTTCTTTACTGTTGATGAGATTTTGAATAGCTTTTTCGCGGCTAAAACGCATTCTATACTGTAAAGCACGTATGTATTCGTGATAGGTAGTGTTACTAGTACTTTCATATAAAGAACTCGGAATTGAGGGCTTGTAGCCGAATAATAACTCATGTGGCGTGTAATTTGTCGTACAGTGTGGAGTAGTATTATAAGCTAGTATAGCTGTAAATAAATAACTATGCCAATCGTTTTGATTATCATTAACAAAAGATTTTAGGTACTCCTTTAAAGTAGCATGTGAGCGCTCTAAGGCTCCGTTTGTTTGAGGATGGTAAGGAGTCGTGAATAACGCTTTAATTTTTAGAATTTCTGTTAGCTGTTTAAATAAATCGGACGTGAATGATGTGCCTAAGTCCGTCAAAATAGTTTTAGGGAAACCAAATAGAGACATAAAATGTACAAGATTTCGGGCGATTTCGTCACTAGTTGCCGTGACCATCGGATAAGCACATGTAAATTTGGTAAGATCGTCTTGTAACGTTAAGATGAATTTAAATTGTTGAAAACCCGCGTCGGGCAGAGGACCTACGATATCGAGAGCTAGTCTCTCGAACGGCCTAGTAGAGGTGGAAGTGATCTCCATTGGAGCTTTGTTTGATTTTCTTAGGGGTTTGTTGATTTGGCAAAGTTTGCATTTTTTTACATAATCTTCAATGTCAGAGCGCATCCCTTTCCAATAATAACTTGCTTTAATACGTTTATACATGCGCTGTGAACCTGGGTGACCAGCGATAGGCGAGTCGTGGTTTTCTTTCAGTATTTTAGGCACTTCTACTGGAGTAGGATAGATTAATTGATTTTTATATATATGTATCTTGATATTCGTATTATGGAAAATATATGAAATCATGTTATAAATTTTAGTATAGGCTAATTTTGAGAACGGATCGGAGAAATCTGATATAGCAAGGTCCGTAATATTTTCGCAATCGATTAGGATATTCCTAAGTTGAATTAATAAGTTATAAACGTCTTTAAAACGTGTCTCCTCGTAATGATGCACTTTGGTAAACAAGAAATAGTAATTTTTATTTTTATTTTGAACATGTTTGATTGTAAAAGGCTCGCGTTCGGCATTAAGTAAATTATTAGCGTCATCAAGCTGAGATAGTATCTCCTCACAATGTGGAATAGAATTGTCAAAATCTAAAGAAATCGGACATGCGATAGTATTTAAATTAGAGAGGTGTAAACCTTGAATAGACTCTTCGATCTTGGTGTTTGAGATAGGAAGCTGATTGGTGAATTGATCTTTAAAATATTTTTCATAAGAGGAATTATTTAAATTGCTAACATTGATCGCGTTAACCGGGCATCGAGATAATGCATCTGCGTTAGAGTTAAGGCGGCCTTGTTTATAAACGATCTCGTAGTCGTACTCTTCGAGTTTTAAGCGCCACCTGATGAGTCTGCTACCCGGATCTTTGACATTAAATAACCATACGAGTGGTCTATGATCCGTTATAATTTTGAAATTATTGCCATATAAATATGGTCTGAAAGTTTTTACCGCAAATAAAATGGCTAATAGCTCTTTTTCCGTTGTCGAGTAATTTCCCTCGGGTTTGTTTAAAGTTCGCGATGCATACGCTATCGGTTTGTCCTTTCCAATAGGACCTTGAGATAAGATTGCGCCTACGGCATAATTACTAGCATCGGTTGTGACATTGAAGGGTTGTGAGAAATCTGGGTATTGGAGAAGAGGAGCGGTAATTAATTTTTCTTTTAAGAAATCGAACGCGTGTTGCTGTTCCGCGTTCCACTGAAAAATAGCATCCTTTTTTAATAGACAAGTGAGTGGCTTAGTTAGTTTGGCGAAATTTTCTATGAAGCGGCGATAATAGCCTATTAAACCTAGGAACGACTTTATTTCCTTAGGACTTTTAGGAACTGGGAATTGCGATACGGCCTTGACTTTTTCAGGATTTGGAGATACACCTTTGTCGGTAATAATATGGCCAAGGTAAGTTACTTCGTGTCTGAGGAACTCACACTTGTCGGGTTGGAGTTTAAGATTGAATTGACGGAATTTGTCGAATACAAGTTGTAGTTTTTTCATGTGATCTTGTAGATTTTGGCTATATATAATGCAATCGTCTAAATATATATAGCAATGTAGGCCTTGTAAACCTGATAGCACAGTGTTCATGAGCCTTTGGAAGGTAGCTGGGGCGTTTTTCAACCCAAAAGGCATTCTGGTGAACTCATAGTGTCCAGACATGCTCGAATTAGTACTTATCGTAAATCCTGTTTTTGGGGCGTCCTTGGGGCTTGTCATGATCTGATGGAACCCACTTTTTAGGTCTAAAGTACTAAAATATTTACAGTGACCAAGTTGGTCAAGGATGTCGGTGATGAGAGGCAGCGGATATGTTTCAGAAACGGTGACATCATTAAGGCGACGATAATCAATTACGATTCTCCACTTTTGCTTGCCTGAAGCGTCTTTCTTTTTCGGAACTACCCAAACTGGGGCGCTCCACGGCGAAATAGAAGGTCGGATGATATTTTGATCTAACATCTGTTTGATTTGCGTGTCGACTTCCTCTTTGTGACACTCGGGAAACCGATAGGATTTTACGTGGATGGGGGGTGCGTCACCTGTGTTTATAGTGTGCTCTATAGCACTCGTAAAGGTTAACGGTTCGCCATCTATGTGAAAAATATCTGTGTATGACGAACAACATTGTAAAAGAGCTTTTCGCTCTTCGTCGTTTAGATGCGAACAGCGGATAAGGCTTAATACTTTATTAACGCGATTAGATTTGGTAGTCGAAACGGAATCAATATTAAAACAGGGCATCGAATCGAAACACTCGCGTTCGAGTGGCGTTAAACTAACATGATAATCCTTGACTTCGATATCTTTTTCGGTGGTGTTTAAGACGGAAAGATTTACTTTCTTATTCGGTTTAATTTTTACCAAGCAATTAGCAACATAAACACCTTCGCATAAGGTGTGATTTAATACAAGAGCTTCATCGTTATGATATAACTCAGTCGAGTAATTTGATACAGTGCATTCGATAACGCCTTCGGCACGGGCCGGAATGACATAAGTTGGCTGTGTATAAACAATAGGAATAGAATGATTTTTTATTGTCATGGATTTAGAAGAATAATTTATATTTGATTTAAAATAATTGCAAAAATCGCTACCGATGATACCATCGTAATTATTTAAATTAATATCGTTTTTTGTGACGTGAAATTTATATTTAAATATTTCGTTAGATACATTAAATTCCATTTGAAAGGTACCTAATGTTTCAACAGGATTTTCAGAGCTGTTGATACCTTTTAGCTTGACAATCTCGTTTGAAAGATTTGGAATTTGTAATAGACAAGACCCTTTTATAATACTGATAGTCGATCCCGTATCGATAAGGAAACATAGTTTTCGCGACGCGTGTTTAGAATATAAGTAAGTATGGGGTAAAGACACCTTTTTGCTATAATCGTTAACTTCGTATATTAATTTGGAATTGTGACTGTTATTCAAGTTAGATAGGTTATTTAGGATATTGAAATTGAATATAGGATTTTGTAAACCTTTTTGGCAATTTATTTTGCCATTAGAAATAGGAAAATTAGGTTCGTTTAATTGAGACGTAGAATTAGAATAATTTAAGTTAGATTTAGATAAAATATCCTTAGATTTAGTGTTATGACACTTTTGGCAATCGTTTTTGCCTTTTAAAATAGTAAGACTCGGCTCTTTTGGCTGAGGTATAGATTTAAATTTTTGGCAATTAGTTCTGCCATTAAAAATAGTAAGACTCGGCTCTTTTGGCTGAGATATAGATGTGGCAGAGTTAGTATGACTCAACACTTGTGGTTGAGATGTAGATATAGTAGAATTAATGTGACTCAACTTTTTTGGTTGAGATTTAGTAGAGTTAGTAAGACTCAACACCGCCTTTGGTTGAGATATCGATTTAGTAGAGTTTGTATGACTCAACACTTTTGGTTGAGATATAGATTTGGTAGAGTTTGTATGACTCAACACCGCCTTTGGTTGAGATATAGATTTAGTAGATTTAGTAAGACTCAACACCGCCTTTGGTGGAGATATAGATTTAGTAGAGTTTGTATGACTCAACACTTTTGGTTGAGATATAAATTTGGTAGAGTTAGCAAGACTCAACGCTTTTGGTTGAGATTTGGACTTAGTAGAGTTAGTATGAAAGTTGGAACGTGGCGTGTCCTTGTGATATCGATTGGATTTTGGCAGACACGGGACCAAAATCCTTTTTAGTTTAAATCATCGTGAACTTCATTCCCATAGTCATTTGATTCGTTATCACACACATGTACACTGGCATTATTAGAATTAGCAGTTGACGTAGCAGGTTGCGCGTTGCCAGCGTTTTCACGGCGTTTCATATTAAATTGACGCTTGCGACATTCTATAATCGTGTGACCAATGAGTTTACAATAATTACACGTTTTCTCGTAAAAATGGTTAGAATTAGTATTTAAATTATTTTGCGGATTTATGTGAAATAGTTGTCGAGAATATTTTGGCTCCTTATTTTTATAGCATTCAGAGGAGCTATGCCCTACTTTATTACAGATAGGACACTGTTTTTGTGATCTAGAATTAATTTTGTACAAATTATATAATTTTTCCTCGTCAGTTGCGTATTGTATCGCATCACTGAGAGTAAGGGGATTTTTACACCGGACTATGTTAGAAATTGAGGGGTTCAATCCTAATAAAAATGAATGTAATGCAAGGTCTTCCATGGCTGCTATTCGGCCAGGAAGTTCCTTCTCGTCGTTGCAACTATTGTGTATATCTGACTGTATACGTGTGAGAATTTGTTCGACTCTGAGAGAATATTTTATGACGTCTTCATTTGGTAACTGTTTAGAGTGCTGTAAATCGGACAATAAATGTGTAGCGTGTTTTTTCTCCCCGAAAGTAGATCTGAGAAATGTTTTTAAATCTGCCCAATTTGAGAAAGTTTTTAAACTACATGCTACCTGTGCCTTGCCTTCTAATTGTGATATGATAAATTTACACAAAATAGTTTGTTGATCTGAACTAGCTAAGGACATCGCATTCTCGCAATTTGTGAGAAATGCAGGAAGTGATTCCCTGTCCCCACTATAGGTTTTGATAAATTTGGTTAAGAATGATAGTGTTATTTTTTCAGCCATTTCGTTTTTCTTAGATGATTCCGCCTTTAAAGACATTATTATGATATGCTGAACTTAATACACGACAAAAAAATATATATCAAAAACAAGTAAAATGTGTTATAGTAAACAGCGGCAATATTAAAATAAAAATAGTGTAAATATAAAATTAACTTAGATTTAGAGTTTGTAAGATTCAGAGTTAGTATGATTTAGAAAATTGCACTTTTTGATCACTTTTTAGAAGTAAAACTTTACGTTTTGATATTTTATAAATAGCACAAAACACTTACAATAGAACGCCAATACACACTTGCATGTTGAGACGTGGGAACCGGTGTCGTGTTGCGGCGATATTTCTTGTAACTAGAGCGGATGGTATTTTCCGTTTGATTTTTGTGGTGAGTTAGACCTGGTGATCCGACCGTCTGGAGCGGGCTCAGATGATGACCTGAGACTGACCGTCGTCCTGGTATGAAGTAGCTGGAGCGGGCTCAGATAGTATACTGAGACTGACCGTCGTCCTGGTATGTGGTAGCTGGAGCGGGCTCACGCTGCGGAGCGGAGGCTTACCGTCGTCCAAGTGTCTGATGCAGGCTTAACCTTGGGTCAAGTCTTACTGTCGATCAGAAGACAGCAGGTGGCTTAGGTTCAGGATACCAGCGTCTGCTCTATGACTCCACGTCGTCAGACTTCTCTGGTATCCCACTTCTGACACCAATTTGTTACGCGGCCGACCCTGTCTGTCTTTTTAAAAAAAACTACCGGTTATACTAACTACCTTTATTGTACAATTACACGGTTTTAATTGGACTTCCCAAATATTAATCGCGTAAAGTACTGATCGCGGCGGCTTCCAGAATCTAACTGACTTACTGATCGTATAAAATAATTAATTAAAATTATCAATGTAGGAAAAATGCTGAATGCATGGAAAAATACAGTCTTTATAGAGGGGTTGCTGATTAAGACCTAACTACCTTGTAATAAGGGTTGTAACAGAACGTTCATTTCAAGTCGTTTCTAAAAGGAAGCTATGGCAAATGCGTAGTAAAGTGTTTTTTGATACCTCCTAAGTATAATAAAAACAGTAAAAGAAATTTGTTTGATGTCTTATCACGAATAGCTCGTTTGTAAACATCAAAATGTCTTATTTTCTTTTATTTTATAAAAAATAACCGAATCCATACTAATACTATAGACGTAAACTTTGTTTGTAAGTATTACCCTTTGGAACTATCTAACTGATTTCGAAAATTCTTTCACTAGTAGAATGCCAATAATTCCTGATTGACACAGGCTAACTTTATCTCTATTCTTCAGCGTGATTGGGACCCGCACGGGTAATATTACGGGAAGTATATCTATAGTACATCTATACATATAATAAAATCGTAGGAAAGTCAAAACTGCACATTGAATATTTTTTTAAAAGAATGCTTGGGGCGTGATCTACAATCGATATCGAAGCCAAAAATATAGTTTTTAGAATTTTTGTCTGTTTGTTTGCCTGTTTGTCTGTTTGTCTGTTTCTCTGTTTGTCTGTTTGTCTGTTTGTCTGTTTGTCTGTTTGTTTGTCTGTTTGTCTGTTTGTCTGTTTGTCTGTTTGTCTGTTTGTCTGTTTGTCTGTTTGTCTGTTTGTCTGTTTGTCTGACTGTCTGTTTGTCTGTTTGTCTGTTTGTCTGTTTGTCTGTTTGTCTGTTTGTCTGTATGTATGTCCGGGGTAAACTCAAAAAGTACTGCATGGATTTGCTTCAAATTTTGCATGAATATTACTAACAGGTCGGGTCAACAGTACAGGGAGGTGCTGTGCGGAGTAAACGAAGTTCGCGCGGACGAAGTCGCTGGAAACAGCTAGTAAGGAAATAAATCTATGTAAGTTAATAAAGAAAGTAAACATAGAGTCGACGAGTCAAGCCAAAAATCATATAGTCGATAAATATATTAAAAAAACCGTTAACACGTACACCAAATGTATTTTCTTTCTCTTTCTATTAATGGGACATGACCACCTACATACAGCTTATGACTCACCTTCTCTATCTGTTTATTATCTCTATTACAGTAAAATATCATAAAATTCGCCATTCTCATGAGTAGGTAACGAAAGTATCGAATATACTTTTTGCTTAATTTCGAGGAAAATGCAAATTTTATTAAGATTTTGTTTACGAGAATTTGCAAACAAACGAAATAGAACATTTAGAAGTGGAAAAGTGAACTAACTGAATGTCGATAAATAGTGAGGTCATCACAATTTATTGGTTTGTTTTCTAACAAGATGGAAGGAGATTTTCATGTTACTGATCCACATAACCGACTTTACTTCAACTCCGTCGCCATATTGTACGGCTATATCTGTTTGAATAACCACATCTCAATCTCTCATCCATCTCTCCTATCAAGATAGTCCCATAATGTGTTTATTCCTGCCGCAATAGCGTCAGTGCTTGTCGCTGTCGTGTTCTGGTTTGGAGGGTAAGGTAGCCGGTAAACTTATGCATGTGGAATTAGACCTCGCCACAAGATAGCAACGCACCATTAATATTTGGTGGCTATAGGAGATGGTTGACTCTTTCCATCAGGAGACTCATCTGCTTGTTTGCTATCATATGATATATAAAAAAAGGTGGCAAGCCTATCGCCAAACGGGCACTTTTCCAATCCCGGGCAACGTTGTTTCCATCAGAAAACTGAAAAAACACATTTTGAATCGCCCGACCTGGGAATTGAACTCGGGACCTCATGCGGCCAACACCGATACCGGACCACTAGAGATAGGCGATAGATTGAATTTCATTGAAATTCATACATTTACATTAAACAAGATGAAGTATGAGTAAAGGATCCCGGTAAGCTGTTTTTGGATTTTAGACCCGACATTCGTTTAAGATTCACTGAGCTTAAATTTGAATTTCATTACACGGCGACGAATTTTTATGGCTTTCATAAAAAAGAGATCAATTATATGTAAATCAAATCGACTTTGTAAGGCTGTATACTTTCACATTGGGAGCTCGACTCATATGTTAATACGCCATGGCAGCTTTTTTTATAATCACTTTTAGACTAGAATGTTATTTTTCCGGTATTAAATGCATAAAAACAAAAACTTTATTATCTAAGACACTTAATTTATGTTGCACCCATATCAATGTAACTTTATGTTAATAACTAAATACTACTGGAGATATAAAACCAATTGATCTATCCAATATTCAATATCCAAACTATCTAAAACAGCACAGTATATTTTTGTCTCATAGTAAACTGTCCGCCCCGGCATCATTAGGTGGTACACCTAATTAAGAAAATAAGACAAAATCTTCAGTTTACAGAAGTAAAATTAATGTTAAATAATTCAACAATAATCAATACAAAGTATAAAACAAAGTCGCTTTCTCTGTCTGTCCCTATGTCCCTATGCGCCTATGTATGTTTAAATCTTTAAAACATTTCTTTAATAGATAGACTGATTTTTGAGGAAGGGTTTAGTGTATAAACATTTCCGATATTCCCACGGGAACAAAAGCTACGCGATTGAAACCGCGGGCAGGTCGCTAGTTTATTATAATACATTGAAGATCCCTCTCATTATCTTTAGCCTTACAAACTTTTGGTAGTACTAGACTTTAAAAATTTACCTGTATGGTTTTATTCATACAAATCTCGTATTTTCAATACGATTGTCAATCAAATCAACAGTTTTATCAATCAAACTAACGATAACAATATAAAATTATCCAATTTAGTAATTTTTTTCTAAGTTATGCGCGATATTTCAGTGATTCATTTTTATTTATAAAAATACAACAGAACTAAATAAATGAAATACAGATATATCGTTTAATAAATCACCTAGAAATACAAAAGTATATATTAAGTGATAAAGATGGCTTAATACTTGATGGCAAAGATACGTGCTACTTTTCAGAAACAGCAATCAGTGAATACATAAGGTTCAGAAAGCTAAAATTTAATTAGAAAAAGTAACTTCAGTGTGGATTCACCAGACGCGGATCCAGCCCCCAAAAAAGGTTGTGGGCACGGACACCCAAAAATCGGCCAAGTGCGAGTCGGCGAGTGGATTTGTTCATAATCGATATAGTTCATTCCCACAATCGGTATTTATATATTACCGCCCCGTTGGTTGAGTGATTAGCGACCCTGACTACGCAATCGACGAGGCTGTGGTTCGATCCACGACGGGGGACAAGCATTTGTGTGATGAGCATAAATGTTTGTATTTCCGGGTTTGGGTGTTTATTCAATATATTCTAGTATTTATATATGTATTTCAATGTATTAGTAACGTTGACTAACACCCATAACACAAGCAAATAATTTGCTTACTTTGGGGTTAGATCAGTAGCCAAGTGTAATTTGTCACTTGCATATTTATTTATTTATTTATTATATATTACAAGCTGAACCGCGCAGCTTTACCCGCGAGTAGATTAACATGTCGTCGATATACTTTTTCATACAAATTTTCATCCCTTATTTCAGCCCTTTAGGGATTGAGTTTTAAAAATCTCGTTGCCTAATTTTATCAAAATCGGTTTAGCGATTTCGCCGAGAAAGCGTTATATAGGATCCAACCCTAACCCAATGGCAACGCTACCTACTGAGTTCAATGATACATCTAAACACACAATAAATTCATCAAAATCAAGTTTAGGAGGAGTTCAGTCATGTACACATGCACAGAAGAAGATATTTCTGACGCAGAATTCTATCTCGGACTCATTTATAATATTAGTATGTACTTCCATACTAATATTATAAATGCATCCATACTAATGTCATAAATTCAAATGTTTATCTGTTTTTTACGCTTTCACGGCTTCGCCTCAGAATCAATTTCAATGAAATTTGGTATGAAGGTGGTTGAAGTTTCAGGGTCTAATAGGCTAATCATTTTTTCAAAAATGAAACAACTTAAAAACGTTTTTAAAAAACAGTCTAGTCAAGATTTCTCAGCCAATTTTTTGACCTTCTACAATATTTTAGTACCTTAAAAACTACGTCAATGCCGTTTTAAAACTCGTAATTCAATTATATTTTCAAAAATAACAATTTTTAAATATTAAAATTATGCCTGACCCAAACTTATTTCATAATTTTAAAGTAAATTTTAGATTAATACAACCGATTGATTTCAAAATCTAATCAGCTCTTCTCCTTAAAAACTATTCAAAAACCGTAAATTGGATTAAAAAAATATTATGATATTTTAAATATACCCATACTTGCCTTTCAATTTCGTTAAAATTTGACAAATATTTTGAACCGGACAACACCACCGTGAGTCAACGGTTTTCACATCAGAGGAAGCCGCTCTAGATTTCGCGGTCGCATTTTATGTTACCATACTAATGTTTGAAATGAAAAATGAAATGTCATTTCAGGTTAATTATTTTGATTGGTGAAAATTTACCTAACTATATATGATCTTTAATCTATACCCACAAAATATTAACATAAATATATGATTGTACTAGCTGTTGTCCGCGACTATGTCCGCGTGGTTATGAAGATATCATGAAGAAAATGCCTCTCACTAAGCAAATTTTTAGGTATCAATTAAAAAAATAGACCTTACTTAAAACTTTTTTTAACACCCGCCAAAATTCAAGTTTAGGGCACAAAAAATGAAGGGAATTTCATACAAACTTGCAAGATCCATTAGACCCCCTTAATCTGGCCTTGTCACAAAATCTGTTCTTACTAAATATAAACTACCTTCCTGTAAAACTTCATCTTTCTCTATCAAGCGGTTTTTAAGATTTCGTAATAAGTGAGTCAGGCCTTTCGCTTTTACATAAATTAAACAGATTGAGCTACCAAACAATGCCTTTAACGATTGGACAGATTTTTTACATACTGTGTTTCTAAATAGACCGTAAAAATGTGACGTCAGATGTCTATTAGGGTTATGGGCATGCCCATCGTGCCCACACCTGGATTTATTATTACCACATTGTACTTTTCAAAAATATCAAACATACAACATATATATTATTATGTTTTTAGATATTATCATAAATAGTTAATCGATTTGATGGTCATATTACGATTATGTAGTGACACAATGATGTATCGTTATTATATTTTAATAGACGTTGTGATAAGCTTTTAATAACGGAAATTTATGATAATTACTAAAACTGTTTTAATAAAAATTATTGGTGTATCCAACGTGTTGGCCTGAGGCCACTTTGAAGTATAGAACATCTACTATTCTCCGAGGCAATTCTTAAAAGGCGAACGATAAACGATTGGCTATAGGAAACGATTAATAAGTATACGTGTTCCATTGTGATTACTATCTAGTAGAAAGATATACATTGTATAAAAAACTCCGTCTGACTCAAGGGGCATGTAAGCACCGCGACGATATTGTAAATAAATAAAAATAAAACTATAAAAATAAATATATTGTGGTATTTTAAATCCTCGTATTTAAACTTTAATTTCGCTAAAACTAGTGAATATTTCAAAATGTATAACTATCCGTCGAGTAAGAGGGCGCAGCCTTGTAGTCCGTGTTTGTTGCCATTTTTTGTCGGCATTTTGTGTGGCCATATTTAATATTCGAAATATCATTTAAGATTATTTTAATTGGCGAAAATTTACCTACCTATATCCTCAAAACAACACCGTGTAATGATTGTATCAGGCTACCAAATAATGCCTTTATGGATAGGACAAGGATTTTTTGGCTACGTCCGCACAGACAGGCGACCTGTTTAGCGCCTAGAGCCTCGCGAAACTAGCGTTGAGTTTAGTAAAATGAACGTTCTGGAATGTTCACAATCGGCCGCACTGCCTGCTTGGTGCTTAGTTAATTGCTTAGTCATCTATGAAAGTAAACAAACGTGTAGGCTTTTTTCAGGAGGCGCGAGGAACTGAGTGATAAGTGTGAGTTTTTCTTTTCGCATTCGATCGTCAGCGCGTTTGGAGTTTACTAGGAATTTGTATGTGATTTGTACAGCACCACCTAGTGGTAAACGTGAGAAACCAGTTTACCACTAGGTGGCGCTGTTCAAATCACATACAAATTCCTAGTAAACTCGAAACGCGTTCACGATCGAATGCGAAAAGAAAAACTCACACTTAGCACTCTGAACACTAAACAAGCCGCCTGTCTGCCGCAACATAAAAACTTAGTCGCCCTTAGTACAAACTGTCGGTCGCCTATTTCTGTTGCAATAGCGTTAGTGCTTGTCACTATTCAGTTTACAGTGAGGGTTGCGAGTACTCTAATACACGTAGTATTATTGTGTTATTAGTATCACAATGTACAATTAACATATTTGGTATTCATACACAATATTCATTTCTTTCAGATATGCCGAATGCCTAATATGAATGCATAATGTGTTTAATAGCATAGAATGCCGAAAGCCGTTCTATGCTATTAAAAACATTATGTGTGAAAAATCAAACCTCTTCTACGAAATAGGATAAAAACTTATTTATCGGTGTTTATATTTTATGAAGTAAGTACATATTTTTACAAAGATAGCGTCTAGCGCGCCCGAGAAAGCGTCACTTCTCATGACACTAATGTCCCTGAGTTTTATAAGTTACACTATCGATCACCACTGTCGCTATGCTAGAAAATACATATTTTTACAAGATCCCGTATTTATTCAGGCGTCTAAAGAAAGAAATAGATCGTCTAAAAAAACAGGTAAAAAGAGAGAGGAAGATAATAGACAATACCGAGGTCTCGCCCCATTATTTGGAACCACCGCTTTACTTGTTCCTGCCGCAATAGCGTCAATGCTTGTCATTGTCGTGTTCTGGTTTGGAGGGTAAGGTAATCGGTAGATTTATGCATGTGGCAATGCCATCCCGCCACACGGATTGCAACGTACTATTAAAATATTTAGTGTTTACAGTGTAACGTGTATAGGGCACGTTACAAATCACAGCGTGTGTGGGCCACGTTACGTTAGTGGACGGTCCGTAATGAATGAGCGCTCACTTAGTGAGGTCCTCTTCTTACAACCACGGGGCAGCTGAGACCATGCAAGAAGTGCCTGGGGACACCGATCCCAAGGCCCACACAGCCAACAGTAATGCCGTGGTGTTTCCGTTGTAAAAAACAGGAGTTGCGGGAGGACCACTGGCCTTGGATCACACGCTAACGGTGGGGTTGCTGGGGAAGGTACCTTGCTAGGCGAGTGCACACGCATTTCAGACCGTCTACTAACGTAACGTAGCCTACACACGCTACGATTCGTAACGTACCCTTTACACGTTATAATAGGCGATGGAGTTCTTCAGCTATTGCGGAGCATGAATGTAACGAAACTATGAAATGTAATTCCTGTTAACACATTCCAATTTCTTTTACCGCATTGGAAAACGGCTTCCGGGTCGGGCGAATTCACGTCGGTCGGTCTGATGATACCTTACGCGATCGAATGGAGATCTAGTACAGGAACCTTTTCACTTTTCACTACACAACTTTTCTTTAATATTTTTTTACATTTAACATGGCCTTTTATATAAACTTATCCAATTTGCATTACCTGAGAGACTGCAAAATTAAATTCATCTATAATCTTGCATACATTAACTAAGTCTAATCTACTTATTCGCAAATTGACTCGGTGGACGGCGACTAAGTGGGATATACTGCGACACATAGGCTCAATTTACGAGTACTTCGCTAACCATTAATTCAACAAATGGCTGCACGTTGAAGAAATATAGTATGGTTCAGTTTTATGAATATTTTAGTTTCGGTACTAACTGGGCTTTTGTCTCTTTAATATTAAAATATATCTCGACGGTACTTTGGTAGATGAACGACAGATCGCACAATGAACTGAATATCGTTAAACAATTACATTTAAAATTATTTACTACTAGCTGTTGCCTGCGACTTCGTCCGCGTGGACTTCGTTTACTCCGCACTGCGCCTTTCCCGTCGGTGATAGCGTGATAATATGTAGCCTATATGTTGACCCGACCTGTTAGTAATATTCATGCAAAATTTGAAGTAAATCCATGCTGTACTTTTTGAGTTTACCCCGGACATACATAAAGACAAACAGACAAAAATTCTAAAAACTATATTTTTGGCTTCGATACCTATTGTAGATCACGCCCCAAGTATTCTTTTAAAAAATATTCAATGTACAGTTTTGACTTTCCTACGATTTTATTATATGTATAGATTTTAATTGAAATAGAAAATGATCTTCGTTCCCCGTATTGACAATATATAGCCGAGGTGCTAAGATTAATAGGTTACTAGAATCTCTCACGTGTACGGACGTAAAACGGTGTCCTTACCACCGCACTTTGTCTGTGCCTGGTGCCTCGGAACGTGGATGTTAGTTCAATTTTTTTTTTCAGAGAAACAAAAAAATATTGAGTTGGACAAATTATACAAATTGATCTAACCTCTAAGTAAGCAAATCATTTGCTTGTGTTATGGGTAACGATACAGCGATACTAATACATAGAAATGCATGTATATAAATACTGTTACGTTCATAATATACACCCAGACCCAGAAATAGAAATATCTATGTTCATTACACAAATGTTTGTCCCTGTCGGTGATCGAAACCGAGCACCATCAATTCGTTGTTAAGTTCGCTAACTACTCGACCAACGGGGCGATCAAAGAGAAGAGACATGCCTGGGTTTTGGAAAGGTTATAATTTGCAATATTGCCGTTACGTACATGAACGCAATAATCGTGAATTGTCTCAAGGATTGTATTTCACGTGAATTTGCTCGTGAAGTGAGTGTACAACTCTATACTGAGATGAAGCCATAGGCGTAGCCAATTATACCAAGTTTAAGCGGGTCATTTATGTAGCAGGAAGAAGGTTTCAGAGAAAACAGAGTGCTAAGTGTAAGTTTTTCTTTTCGCATTCTATCGTGAGTGCGTTTCGAGTTTACTAGGAATTTGTATGTGATTTGTACAGCGCCACCTAGTGGTAAACTGGTTTCTCACGTTTACCACTAGGTGGCGCTGTACAAATCACATACAAATTCCTAATAAACTCCAAACGCGCTCACGATCGAATGCGAAAAGAAAAACTCACACTTAGCACTCAGATCCCTGAAGTATCTTAACATTAATTGCCATTATGCCGGAAGGGTAGCCATCAAGACCACTCAAGTCGATCGTTCCCTTAGAAAATCAGATATCCAGTCGCAAAGTTGTTGTGATAAGAAGCACTATCGAGACAGTTACAAAGTGGTGATAATTTTTCATTTAGCCATTTTACATTTAGCATAATTAGCATGGCTCATATTGTCCCACAGTCTTGCTTTTTTTAACCACTTTAGTTTCAGTATCTTTTTTAGTTTGTGAGTATCAAATACACCCGTATTTAAATTTATAAATGTGGCATTATCTCCTTGCCACACGGAGGTCATTTCTTTACATAAGCAGATGGTTATCCTGTGGGAAACAAATATCCTATAAACACCAAAGATGTTCATGGTGTTTTGCTATCAGCGGGGTCAAATGCCACATGCATAAGTTGATCGGCTGCTTTACGCTCCAAATCGAAACACGACCCAGCTTAGATACTAATTAGAATTCTACCAGCTAGTGTCTATAGGCAATTTTAATTTCTGTTCCTGAGGAGAAACATCTGCTCTTTTAGTCATATGATTAAATACAAAAAATCTTTGGTTTGGTATTTGCATCTCATGATCTCCAGTCAAATAGCCGGACAATTAACTTGTTTTCATGTTGCCATTTTGGATTGCAAGCAATGCGTCCTACCTCTTTAACATTATTACGGCTATGGCCTAAACCCTTACATCATTTTGAATATCAGGATAAGAATAATATAGATAACGCCGTTGCTAGTGTTTCGCACTGGAATCTTTGCCACGAAATATTTTCATTGCTAAACCGTAATGAAATTATAAAACTTCATTTTGTAACATTTTACAATATAATCTTAAGAATTCTAAAAGTTTAGATTTTAAATTAAGATTAGAAAATGGACGTTTCAGAACGGGATCATTAAGATACTCGTAAAACCATAATAGAGTAGGATGAGCGTAACAGTAATAAAGAATACTGCCAAAGAACACGGGCGAGCCTTTATGCATCGTTTGGTTAATAATAATTAAAAGTATAAGCCTTTTGTTTAATATTATATTCTATTGATCATATTATCAACACCTTTACTTATATGCACCGTTGATCGAGTGGTTAGCGACCCTGGCTACGAAATCGACGGAGCTCGGGTTCGATCCCCGACGGGGACAAGCATTTATGTGATAAGCATAAATGTTTGTATTTCCGGGTTTGGGTGTTTATTGTATATAATACATTCCAGTATTTATATATGTATTTCTGTGTGTTAGTATAGTTGACTAACACCCATAACACAAGCAAATAATTTGCTTACTTTGGGGTTAGATCAGTAAATGTAATTTGTCCCATGAATATTTTATGCATTAATAATAAATATTGTTTAAACTTGATGTAAAAATTACTTCTGATGGCCTTTATGCGGTTCAGTTAAGTTTATCTTGTCAATGTCATCGTGGATTAATTAGTTTATGCACAATGCATACAATTTTTAAACTAGTGTTTCGTTGGAACGTTTGTACATTTCATATCATAGATATTTTGTATTAATCTATTTTGCCTTTATATAGATAGTAAAAAAACTCTCCATGAATGGCATTACTCAATATATTGGTAACTAATAAATAGGTTTGCAATTAAATATAAAACAAGGTAAAACAGAGTTCTTTATAATCACTAGCGACCTGCCCGCGGTTTCACACGCGTAGCTTTTGTTCCCGTGAGAATATCGGAAAGGTCTACCAAAACCTTCCTCAAGAAGCAATTTGTCTATTAAAAAAAACCGCATTAAAATCCGTTGCGTAGTTTTAAAGATTTAAGCATACATAGGGACATAGGGATATAGGGACAGACAGAGAAAGCGACTTTGTTTTATACTATGTAGTGAAGAGACAAACTCTAGTCAATTTTAATCTTAAGTCCAAAAGCAATCAAAGAGACGAAATATTTAAGTCCTCATTCTGGGTCAACTAGAAATAATAGAACATAAACAATCGAAAATGAACAAAATAACAACAGATGACGCGTGCAACAACTAAGGAAAACTACGTTTGGGCTTTGTTAGAATTTGTTTGATACTCGACAGTTAAAGCACTGACGTAACCGCAAAATATATAGACAGTGGTCCAGGGACGAGCTTTTTTTGATTAATAACAAGCCGAATTTGTGTGAACAGCTTCGTTTTGATCAGACGTCTATTTTTTCTATCTTTGAAAAATAAAGATAAATAAAAAAGAAAACTTTATAGTGTCGGACTAGGAAAAGCTCTACCAGTGTTACAACCGGTCAATCGGATTTGTCACCACCGCCT
Source organism: Apodemia mormo (assembly GCA_036924255.1). Classification (NCBI taxonomy): domain Eukaryota; kingdom Metazoa; phylum Arthropoda; class Insecta; order Lepidoptera; family Riodinidae; genus Apodemia; species Apodemia mormo. Next base: position 42,145,349 of record JAUPFN010000002.1, read on the forward strand.
TTTGCCTTTTGTTTTTTCCAACCACCTTAGCATCAGTGTTTCTTTCAGTTAAATTTCAATACACCTTATATTTAGATCTGGGGGTAGTAGATGAATTTAAATTATTACATCTCTACCATACGGGGTCAACGCATCTTTGACATCTTTCATATTATAGACACGAAAGGTGTTTGTTCATTTGTCGAAACACCTTATTATTCAACCATAGGATATAATATCTCATCTCCGTAAAATTTGTGACTTCCATTTGAGCAGTCTTGCTATTTTCTTGTTAAAAAATAATCTACTAAATTTGGATTAGATCAATACTAAATTTACTAAATTTGGAATAGAGATTAGATTTTGAGTTGATTTGGATTGATCAACTCAACATTTTTGAGTCCTGATCCAGTAAACTAAATAGGCAACCATTTATTAAATATTATTTTATTACAAATCTATTAAAATTAGCCGTCTCGGATCTCTTGATTCTAATTGAACAAGATACCAATTAGTCTAGTGGTTACTTAGATAATTGGAATAATATGGAATTGTAAATGCCCTGGTGATTCTTATGTAAGTGAAACTGATTGAATATTATAAAGATTTATTTTATTACGAAATAATACAAGCGATATAAATATTTGCGTTAATACAATATATATTAACGCAAAAATATCACATTGTTTTCATTACGTTGTTGTCACTTTTCCCCGTGTTGGTTCCGGGCTCTTTGAAGAATAAGCCAACTTCCGTTCTGCGAGGCAGGTCGTAAAAGGCGACCGAGTGGCTATACGTGGCGTCACTACCATCGTGGCTACCAGGTGGTAGTTCTGGATTGTTTCGCCCGGGTCAGGTACCACCGCCTTACCTATTTCTGGCGCAATAGTCAGTGCTAGTCACTGTCGTGTTCCGGTTTGGAGGGTAAGGTAGCCGGTAAACTTATGCATGTGACATTACATCTCGCCACAAGATAGCAACGCACCATTGATACCTTTGATGTCTATAAGCGATGGTTGACTCTTTCCATCAGGAGACCCATCTGCTTGTTTGCTATCTTATGATATAAAAAAAAGTTCATTGACTAGTGTTATCATCAACCGCGCTTGACGACAACTACTAGCCGACCAGATGTGCGGAACACTTGTGTTATGCACCTGTTTGAGATGATGTCATAATGGATAAAATAGATAACGAATGGTAAAAATAGGCGTAAACATGATGTCCCATGTTTTCGATTCAGTCAGTCTTTTAGTCTTCGAGATAAGTGTTATAGCAATATCCGATTTCATGCTTAACTTCTCGAAAACTAAAGTAACTTTGCAGAAATAATGAAATGTTGTGCTTGAAGTTTACTATTTCAATCAGAAAAGCGACTTGATTTTATAATGGTCTATTTTAAAATTATAAGAAAAAAGCTTGCAGCTAAAATAGGAAATAGCCATCAGCGAGAAAAATTATAAAATGGAAAATAAATTTATTATAAAAATTCTCTTTTTTAAACAGCTCAAGGTCTTTATAAAATAATTTTATAAAATATACGATTATTTTTTTTTAATTTTATTATATATCAATCTTACACTTGACAACAAAACAAACACTTGAAAACAATACAAAACAAAAATGGTCAAAAATTCTAGCGACATTTCAGTCACTAGAATTTTTGACCAGTTTGGTGTTAAGTAACAAGAAATATATTCATTACGGTCGTTGAAAATACTGATGACTACTCTTAAATGGCGTTATTAAGCTAACCTTTTTTTTCACCTTTATATCACAAAATCTGGAAAAAATTACCTACCCTTTATTCAAAAACAGCTAAGTGCTTGTCACTGTCGTATTTCGGTTTAGAGGGTAAGTAGCCGGTAAACTTATGCATGTGCCATTAGACCTCGCAACAAGATAGCAACGCACTATTAAATTGTACACTGTCTACCTGTTCTGTTTTACCATTGTACTTCACTATCTTGGGTTGGCTGTAAGATATCTCTTATTATAGTGCACACGGAACTAGTTGGCCGCGCCTTACGTATTACGTATTACGTATGGCGCGGCCAACTAGTTCCGCGCGCACGATAGGGATGAGCTCGCCTTTTGTACTGTTTTCGTTTGTTATTCTTTGTTATGTATTTTTTTGTACAATAAAGTGTTAAATAAATAAATTAATTAATTAATAGGATTGATCCAAAGGATTTTTTTTGATTTTATCTTAACATCTTTGGTGTATATAGGCGATTGTTGACTTTCCATCAGGAGAGCCATTTGCTTATTTCCTATCTTATAATATATAAAAAAATATAATAATACTGCGATGGCGATACAAACCATCCAATGCACAGACGTTATTGTGACAGAAAAATGGTGATGTCATACCCGAACAGCGCGTTACTGACCTTTACCAGCTAGTGCTAATATCCAGAAGTATCAGCTTAGCAAATAGTTATACTTATATACCTACTTTATTAAGTCAGTAATGTATGTTACAAAGTTCCTATAATAATATCCACCAACCTACACCTGCAAACATAATGTGAAGATACTGTAACTATGTTCATGACAAATAGCCTTTATGGGATTTACCCATATTCAGCTAGGGCCCATCTACACGCAAATCAAAGGGTGATTTATGCAAATCCTTCAACGTCCTACTGGTACTAAACATTCAATGCCATAAAGTAGCCCTTATAAGCCATTTAAACAGCGACGAAAATTTATGACTAATATAGTATTATATCGTTAAGTTTACATTATGAATTATAATTTTGTGTTTTAGGCGTGTTTACATTATAAAGCTAAAGTTATTTTCAAATAACTGAAATACCTCTACGGTATAAATGACCTCTGAGTGGCCAACCAACGTATTTTGAATTGCCCTCAAACGGCGCTGCCATTCGATACGTGGTACGGTTTCGATAAAATTAAAATAACACACAAGAAATAGCTGGAGGGCCAGCTTTTTTAACAGATTAACACAGAATGAAAATGTGGCACTTCTTCAAAATCATTTGGCCAACCTTGAGCTGGATGGTATTTAGCATCTGCACACATACTACTGCTGCCTGCGACTTCGTCCACGTGAAAAAAAATGATGTGGTGTCGCGGGACACCAGGTAGGAACGAACTTCCTTCGGCTAAACGGCACTACTCGCTTGTGTACGCGACTGTCGCGCCTGCGCACGTCTCATTTAACGCTTTTATTCCACGCATTTTTCTTACGGTTTTACTATCACATTTTTTTCAGTTCGGTCGCGCAGCAAAATCCCTATCCCCTCCAAGCCTGCCGTAAGGAACTTCGTTCCAATATTAAAATATAAACCCGCAAATTTCCCATTCCCGTGAGATTTTCGGGTTAAAAACTATTTTAACCCGAAAATCCTTGTTGAGCCTCAAACTATCTTTGTACCAAATTTCATTCAAATCGGTTCACTGGTTTAGGCGTGAAGAAGAGACAGACAGACAAAGTTGCTTTCGCATTTATTATGGCGATACAAGTAGTATGGATAAGTTCGGCCACACTTAAGGTATCTACTATTCGTACCTTTGGGCTGGAGTAACGTATTATTATCAAATCTTTTGATTTCGTAGAAACGCAAATTGGCCTCCAGAGAATCATTAGATCTCTATGTCTATTCTAACAACGTCTGTATAACGCTCACAATAACCCTTTTATAAGTTTTTTAATTTAAAGTCAGCATCTACGTTATGCCATCACACCATAAGCCGTAGTTAAGGACGCTATTCACATCATTACGTTATACATAACTAGCTGTTGCCTGCGACTTCGTCCGCGCGGACTTCGTTTACTCCGCTCAGCTCCTTCCCCGTAGGTGATAGCGTGATAATATGTAGCCTATATGTTGACCTGACCTTTATTCATGCAAAATTTGAAGTAAATCCATGCAGCACTTTTTGAGTTTACCCCGGACATACATACAGACAAACAGACAAAAATTCTAAAAACTGTATGTTTGGCTTCGATATCGATTGTAGATCACGCCCCAAGTATTCGTTTAAAAAATATTCAATGTACAATTTTGACTTTCCTACGGTTTTATTATATTACTAGCTGTTGCCCGCGACTTAGTCCGCTCGGACTTCGTTTACTCCGCACAGCTCCTCCCTTGTAGATGCTAGCGTGATAATACATATGTAGCTTATATGTTGACCCGACCTCTTAGTAATATTCATGAAACAAAAAAAAACAACTTGTTTTCTGTTATGGAACAACTTGTTTTCTGTTATGGAACAAATTTTACACGAAATCCATGGGGATTTCGTGTAAAATTTGAAGTAAATCCATGCAGTACTTTTTGAGTTTACCCCGGACATACATGACTTTCCTACGATTTTATTATATGTATAGATAAGATTAATATTTTTACAAATAGTCAGACTCTAGAACAGCTTATTTCACACGGTTTTTCCGAGGATTAACAAAATTTTTAAAAGCCGTTATTGCATTGGTAACAACATTTTCGTGTAGAAAATTCCAATTCAAGCTTTTCGTAAGGTGGCTCAATTACTTACTCTAGTTCCATGATTACTTACATGCCTTCAGATACAATAAAAAATCTGTGTAGCCAGTGACAATTACTGATATATTTCAAAAACAAAATACGTATATCAGAGTTATCCGCAAACAATTTAAGCACCAAAGTTGATGAATATCAAGGCCGATATTGAAATCAGATTTAACTTATATCTAGTGAAAATTTCAAATTAGATTTGAGTTATGTAATCGAAGTTAAGTAATTACGGATTATTTAATAAAGTCAGCTCACACATAAAACATAATAAAGTCAGCAGCATACATATAAACTTTAATCAATCAATATTATTATCCCCCGTTGTTTTATCATCAATTATCAAACAAGCAGATAGCTCCCCTACTGGAAAGAGAAACCATCGCCTATAGACACCAAAAATGTTAATGGTGCGCTGCTATCCGTGTAGCGGGATGGCAATGCTACATGCATAAATCTACCGTTTACCCTACCCTCCAAACCGGAACACGACTGTGACAAGGATTCACGCTGCTGCGGCAGGAGTAGGTAAGGCAGTGGTACCAAATTCCCGGGCGAGACGTGTGGAACTTTGTGGCGATGATAATGACACTCATAGCCAATCAGTCGTCTTTTACGACCTATCTGGCAGAACGGCAGTTGGTTTATTCTTCAAGGAGCCCCGACCAACACGTGGAAAAAATCTTCGGTTATAATATTACTAGCTGAGCCGCGCAGCTTCACTCGCGTGTAGGGTTAAACAATGCGCCAATTTTGATGTTCTATAAATTAATAATAATATTTTTTTTCTTTTAAATACTGTAGTATATGTTATACACACCCAAACCTAGAAATACAAACATCTATGCTCATCACAAACATCACCGTTTGTGCCTGTCGATAATCGAACCCAAACCCCATTGATTACGTAGCTAAGGTCGTTATCCCTTCTACTAACTGTCGTTTCTTGGCATTTAAAAATAAATTATATCCTTTTTTAGGCTTCATAATCTCCATGTTAAATTTAATTACAATCGATATACAACGGTTTCATTGTCAAAGCGTAACAAAAAGACGTAACACGCATTTATAAGATTAGTATAGAAGTATAAATGAAAACAAGATTAGAAGCTGAAGTCTTATATACCCAATCTTTTTAAACGTAATCTTATTTGTTACTAATAATTACGGTATTGCTTAGATAGCAATACAGGGAAATATTTTGTTTCTAGTTTTATAATAACTTCGTTTGATACCCGGCTTCGCTCGGGAGTTGATATGAGATTACGTGGTAGTTGAAATATAACAAATGTAATTTAGGACTTTATTGAAATTGGATTTTTAAATTTCGCGCCATTACTACACATGCTGCCATTGTTCGCGGCGCCTTTCGAAATGCAACCCAAATAATCGTTGTTCTGAATGAAGTTCAAATACTCGACAACAGATGGCGCCACTACACTTAATTTACAAGTTGAAGAGTTAGAAAAGCCCTAATATCTTTAAAAATACGCCCTTTAGATTAAAATGGGAACTTTCTTGTTCGAGGGGGATAAAGGGCTATCAAACTATATAAGTCCCTTTATCGTACCGGGACTCCCTTTTAAGTTTTGTCGGTACGCACATTTTATCAACTTTATTATATAATATAGAATATAGATAATGATTACTTCCCGCAATTAATTCGATAATGTAAACTTGCCTTTTCTGATAGCAGCTATCTCTTCTCTCGGTATATAATAAGATTTGAAGTTAAGCCATATTTATGGACAAAAACGATGGCATCAGTACCTATTACAGCTTATTGGCTTTCCAATTTTCCCGGGACACGACCATCAATAACAATGTTGGGTCTGGTTCATGTTTTATCGACGACCACTTTTTACAAGCTTTTATCAGTTTCAGCATCCGTAGTGTCATTTGCTTTTGCTGTTATAAAATATACTAGCTGTTGCCCGTGACTTTATTTATTTTATTTAACTATTTATTGCCTACAAATAACAAAATGTGAAAAGGCAAGCTTATATATAAAGAAATTGCTTTCAGCAAGACCAAAATAAGAAAAAAATATGATGAGGTAGAAAATTACGCGTGTAAAAGACCAAAAACAAAATAATTTTGACTACTAAAATATAAATTTGACTTTAAAAGTATAAGATATGTTGCCGATCCAAAATTACTAAAAACTATATACATATCATTGGCTCAGTCAATTTTGGTATATTGTGTTCCTGTTTGAGGAGGTGCTGCAAATACCAGATTCCTGGAATCAGAAAGAGCCCAGAGGTAGATATTTTAAACCATACAGGTATGCTACTAATAGTCTTTACAAATCATGTCACCTTTTTAACAGTTAGACAGTTATACGTAATACACATAGTTTTAAAATTGCACCAAACTTCAGTATATGATTCCGGGAATCTGACCAAGAGAAGGAAGTATAATGTTGTGACAGTAATAAAAACTAAAACCACCTTTGCTAGTAGACAGTATAGTAGTCAATCTGAATACCTGTACAATAAAATTAATAAGATCCTAAATATTTATCCAAAAAACAAATATACTTGTAAAAAATCTTTAACATCATGGATTAAAAAATGTTAAATCATGGTGAGACTGAAAACTTGATTAAATGACTATTAAAGACCTTTAATGCCATACAAAAATTATCTATATATACAAATATAATATTAAATTATTCAATAACTGTATTGTATTGTTGTAAAACCTTATGAATGCAAATAATCATACACATATACGCATCCATACACACATACACACACGCCCACACACACACACATTTAAACATAAAACAAAAAAAAATGCTAATCACATTAATTTTACTTCTAAGTGTATTACTTGCCTTATTAATTAGTACCAATTATGTTTAAAGTATCAAAGGATTATTGTTAAGGAAGAGCGGCTCGGGCGTCTCCTAACACAAGTGCTAGTGTACTTAAAAGGAGACTCCATTTATCACTCAAATTTTTGGAAAAATATGATACCTACTGAATAAATAATTTTTAATTTTTTTTTAATTTACAAAAATAAAACATAGTATAACAACTTACTGCATACTATAAGTATAAGCAAAACAAACTGTGCAATGGATTAGTAGTGCTGATTCGGACGATTCTTAAGGATATAAAATTATAAAAATTACACATTTTTATGTTTATACAAGTATTAATGAAAAAACGAAGTTTATTTCTCTATTATTATGTAAAATTACAACAATAATAAATATTCGCTGGACAATCATGAATCAATCAAGTCGCAAAGTATGCTCCCCCGTTTTGGTCCCGGGCTCCTTTGAAGAATAAGCCAACTGCCGTTCTGCCAGGCAGGTCATAAAAGGCAACCGAGTGGCTATGCGTGTCACAACCATCGTGACTACTAGGTGGTATAGTTCTGCATCGGCTCGACCAGGTCTGGTACCACCGCCTTACCTATTCCTGCTGCAATAGCGTCAGTGCTAGTTACTGTCGTGTTCGAGTTTGGAGGGTAAGGTAGCCGGTAAACTTATGCATGTGGCATTAGACCTTGCCACAAGATAGCAACGCACTATTAACATCTTTGGTGTCTATAGGCGATGATTGACTCTTTAAAAATATAATATTCACGGGACAGATTACACTTACTGATCTAACCCCAAAGTAAGCAAATTATTTGCTTGTGTAATGGGTGTTAGTCAACGATACTAATACATAGAAATACATATATAAATACTGGAATATATTTAATAAACACTCAAACCCGGAAATACAAACATTTATTATGCTCATCACGCAAATGCTTGTCCCCGTCGGGGATCGAACCCGAGCTCCGTCGATTGCGTAGTCAGGGCCGCTAACCACTCGATCAACGGGGCGGTCACTCTTTCCATCAGGAGACCCATCTGCTTGTTTGCTATCATATCATTTAAAAAAATGCATTTAAGGAAATTATCATCAGCCCCGTTTCCCTTGTGGAGTGAGCAGAGTAAACAGTACATTTATTGACTATCTGGTGACACCATAATTCACCGGTTTGCCGGTTGGTTAGATGAGTTGTGATCTTCATAGCTGCATTTTACCGACGCGATCACTAACAATTACCAACTATTTCTAGCAATAACCGGGACCGACGGCTTTACGTGCTTATCCGAGGCACGCGAATTTTAACACTCCACTCGCAGATTAATTATTTACTTGTAATATCACCAATATTTTAGACAATGATATTAATAAGCATATTGACTCAAATCTATGTAATACCTTTAAACGAGCAATTATTGTAGTCAGAGGTTTTCGGGGGCAAGAAATCGATCTAGCTAGGTTTCATTCGCCAACAAAAGAATTCAGAGCAAAGCTCTGTTATCCAGGTACTATATTTAATAAACGCCTAAACCCAGAAAACGATCATTTATTTTAATTGATAACAACATTCATTTATTTCATTTATTTTACACGGGAAGTAGGAGAGAATAATAAAAATAAAATGGGCGAGCTTACCTCTACTTAAAGAGAACGTTGCCATCCATCCATCCATTCCATCTAAGTTCATCACAGAAACGTTTGTCTCTATCGAGAATCGAACTCGAACCCCATTGAATACATAATCAGGATCGCTGACTAGTGAATCAACGGGGCATATCAATGGTAATAAAATTGTAATGCGACGTGCAAAGTTAAGCAAATCGTTTATCCTCTCTTCCATTTTGGCCGTCTCTGCGTCTAGTATATAATCGCACTACACTTATGCATAGTTATGACGTACAATATTATTAATAATAAATATATAAATAATAAACGGGATGAAATATATAAATCATCAAAAAAATGTAACCATAAATAAACGGCCTTACCCAAAAAATGTATAAATTATTATTTTATATTTTTGTGTGCTTAATAAAAACTAAATCAGTCCAAAAAATGTAATACCTTAAATTACAAGTACAATCTTTCTAGCTATTTTAGTCATGCCTGCGCTTCAAAATGTATTCAATACCCAAAATTAGTAAGCAATCACCAAATAAGCAAGTGTGTGTGCTATAATTACTAACCAAATATCAGGTTTGCTTTAAAATGTACCACTTGTTTATTTAAAATGCGTTTTTATGTTTTTTGAAGGCTGATTCCTTATTAAGATTTTTAAATAATTAGCCACACAAAGTATCTACTGTGTCTTTGCTGCTTTATACAAAATATTTCCAATAAACTTTAATATTTGACTGCGCCATAATTATTACGGCAATATTTTTATAAAAAAATAAATTTCAATACACAAAGTAAATGCTAACTTTGTTTCTAACAAGGTGGCTTTTTGCGCCACAAACGAAGAGTTTTTGGTAAAATAAAAGCTATCATAAAACGATAACTAGCTAATAAAAACGGTACTCCACATGCATACGCTCATATCGTTACTTTTTATCGATAAAAAATACGGGGTAGTGGTCTCTTTTGCATTCTTGGACAATTTACAATATATATTATTGTATAAGGCAGGCTTTCCCAACCTTTATTTCGCCGAGCCTCCCCGAGCCAAAAATAATACAGTAGAATTCACATATAACGACGCCGCTTATAACGACTAATTGGTTTTAGCGACGATAATGTTTATTGAAGTTAAGTTTGGTAGATAGGTACTAAGAAAACATAACCGTTTAGTGCGACTCCGCTTTAAAAGACCAACTGCTTGTAGCGACCATTATTTAAGATAATACGTCCGGTTAAAACGGCACACGCGCAATGTTTTGTTTACCAACGCACTCGCACCGCCGCCCCGCGCGCTTCACCTCTACTTATTGGCGCGCGTAAATCACTGTTAGTGTTTGTCACCTGTAATGGCAAGTTCATAAAGCTCGACGAAATGAGTTCAGTGAAGCGAAAGTGTTTTACAATTGAAGAAAAAAATACAATATTACACCGATTATCAAATGCAACCCTCGCAAAGTAATTTGGCGCAAATCTCATTCTACAATTCAACTAAATAGGAAAACTTACTTAAGAAATAATCCTGCCGTTTTGTGCGTCAAACGGTTAGTACGACATAGTATTGCCGGTCCTTTGAAGGCCGTTATATACGGATTCTACTGTATTTTCATGCCCCCCTTATATTCCTTATTTACCGACTCGTTAATTTTTTTAGAAATGTAATCTTACATATTACGTAAGACGCCCCCTTAACATTTTCTAGGGAGGCGTGCCCTCCTGGTTAGAAAGTCCTGGTATAAGGAGTCACAAATGATATAAAATACGTTTTTCCATGTTTCAAATAATTTATCATGAATGATGAACTGCTATCCGTGTGGCGGTATAGCAATGTCACGTGCATAAGTTTACCTTACCCTCCAAACCGGAACAACAATGAGAAGGATTGATGGTATTGCGTTAGGAATAAGTAAGGCGATGGTACCATTAATCATATAACTACTCAGGCGAGACTTTGCGGAACTCTACCATCAGAGTGCTAAGTGTGAGTTTTTCTTTTCGCATTCGATCATGAGCGCGTGTCGAGTTTACTAGGAATTTGTATGTGATTTGTACAGCGCCTAGTGGTAAACTGATTTCTCACGTTTACCTCTAGGTGGCGCTGTACAAATCACATACAAATTCCTAGTAAACTCCAAACGCGCTCACGATCGAATACGAAAAGAAAACTCACACTTAGCACGCAGTAGACACGTTGGTAGTGACACGTATAGCCAAACGGTCGCCTTTTACTACCCGACTGTTAGAAAGGCACTTGATCTATTTTTTAAAAAGGAGCCCGGTCCAACACGGGGGAAAATGTGTTCTCTTACTAACAATTTGTTTCCTTACTAGACTATTGACTATTCGTAAAATGCAAACGATTGACTATTCGCCTCATTGCGACTATTAGATGGTATAGTTCCGTCACATTTTGCTTAGCCTAAAGTTAACACCACTTTGCCTTTTCCTGTTGCAATTGCGTTTTATCATTATTCCAGTTTAGAAGATAATTTAGCCAATAAACTTGTGGCATTACATCGCTGCCATAAAGATAACAAAGTACTATTAACATCTTTTGTTTCCTGTCGCCATAGTTATTTATTTTTTGTCAGGGTAGTATTCTGATTTTGCCTATCTAATAATATAAGTACTAATGTTAAAAGATCTCCTCGTTAGTTGAGTGGTTAGTCATCTTTACTTTAATGACCTCAATCTCCGAAAGGTTTCTCCTGTCGGGAATCAACAATGGATTCATTTCCCGACGAGGGCAAACATTTGTGTGATCAGTACAGATGCTTGTATTTCTGGGTCTAGAAATATATTAAATATATTTATACTATATATATTATTAATTTAATATTATAAATGCGAAAGTTTGGATGTTTGGATGGATGTCTGGATGGATGTTTGTTACTCAATCACGCAAAAACTACTAAACGGATTTGAATGAAATTTGGCACACGGGTAGATGATAACCTGGAATAGCACATAGGCTAGTTTTTATCCCGGAAAAATTAGGTGACTCTGCGGGATTCACCAAAAACCTTATAATGCAGCGGGTTGCACGCTGCAGCTAGTATATTTATATAATACGTACTTTTATTTACATTATCGTAATGTATTTGGTCAAGTGAAATTTATTTGTTTACTATTTATTTATCGTTAACAAAACCAACAGTTTGCAACTCAAGTTAGATAGGTGTAATGTTAATATAATATATATAATGAATATTTTAATAACTAGCGCGAGAAATCGCGACTTCGTTGACATTTTTCAAGATCATTACGTCTTTTCGTTCAGTCAGGTTAAAAGATAGTCTGTGTCACTGTTGAAGAATATAGTTTTCTAATGGCGAAAGAATTTTTAAGATATATTTCGTAGTTTTTAAGTTTATTCGTTATAAACATACGAAAATACAAATGTTTTCTCTTTGTAATAACATTATTTATACCTAGCTATATATTACTGTAAAATTTACGGATGGCATTTTCTTTTTTCTGTGAATTGCCCTAACAATTCTTGAGTAAAAAAGTGTAACGTACAAGCTAAACGTAATGAAATAAGAATGGTGTGATCAATTTACTTTATATTGTATTGGATAGCAAACACGCTGACGTTATTTAGAGGCCAGTGAAATGTATATTTTCTTCTAAAAGTAACCAAAACTCGTTTTGTTGATAGCTTGATTGCTGCAAACGGCTTTCTTAACGGTGAGAGATAATCGTCGCTCATATTATAATGACAATATGTGAATGCTGATTTGTTCTTTAAGTGGCGAAAGAATGAATTATTTTTCAAATGATGTATTATCTGTGTACTGCTTAATAATTTTTGAGTAAAATTACTGAGACGTACAAGCCAAAAGTAATGAAATAAGAAGAGTGCGATTATTTTACTTTATTTTGAATTAGCAAACAAGCAGACTATATTTAGAGGCTCCGTGAAATGGATGTTTCCTTCTAAATATAACGATAACACATTTTGTAGCAATCAAGCAAATGGTTTTCTTGATTGTGAGAGATAATTTCTGCCTATACTTATTATAATGGCAACATGTTAATGGTGAATTGCTCTTTGAGTGGCGAATGAATAATTATTATTCTTTTCAAATAATTTATTATCTGTGCACTACTTAGTACCTAATCCTTAAGTAAAATACCTGTGACGTAAAAGCCATATGTAATAAATTAAGAGGAGTACGATCAGATAGCTTTATAATAACAAAAAAGCAGAAGTTGAATTTATACTTCAAGGAGCGCGAATGAACGTACTTTTTTCAAATATTTTATTATCTGTGAATTGCTTAATAATACTTGAGCAAAATACATGTGGGGTAAAATCCAAACGTAATGAAATAAGAAGGGAATGATCAGTTGGCTTTATATTGTGTGGGATAGCAAATAATCAGACATTGAATTTATATTTTATTGAGTGGCAAATGAACGAATATTTTCTTTTTAAATAATTTGTGTTCTTTAAACTATGGTTAATCTGAGATGGCAATCACCACTCATCTCGCCAACCGACAAACCGGTGAATCGTTGTGAACCGGCAATTCTATAAATGTTCGGTACACTCTATCGATCACGCAGGAAACTGGTGGATTGATATAAACATTTGTTTTATAAGCAAAATTTCATTTTTTATAGTAATTTTTTATCTCATAGAAATTTAAAAAGCGCTCTATGAATTTTTTTAATGGTAATATTTTATGATTTCAGAATACTTATATAGGTTATAATAATAACTAATATATATAAATTACGTGTCACGTTGTTTGTCCGCGATGGACTCCAAAACCATTGAACCGATTTCAATGAAATTTTGTAGATATCTACTGTTTGGTCCAACTTAAAAGATAGGATAGTTTTTATCTCAGTTAACCCCCTCCCCCCTCCCTCTTTTAGCATTACCACACCAAGAAGAAGTAAATAAGCACTTGTTTGTCTTAAAGCTTTAACATATTTGTATCTATTTTAAATTATTTTAAATTTATTCCAGCCAATTCTAAAGAATAGAATACCTGCTTATGTTGCTGGCAGCTTGTTAAAGACCATCGGAAACTTAACGTGCTTTTACTATCACGGCTATTATTAAGGTCATAGATTTTTACGACGCGGGGTGTCGACTGAGAATGTCATCACTAATTTATTTATTGTTATTGCAATAATATCGAATTTTCACCCTTTCTTAGCAGATTTCAATATCTAAATAGTAGCAGCGATGTAGAAAAATGTTTTCCATAAGTAGAGTATTTATAAAAGATTTGTATGATTTGATTATTTATTTATTTAATGATAACAAAGTATAGTACCTAAGATAATTTAAAGTGACAGAAATTTCTTCGGGATTTAAAAAATATTTACAGTTTCAAAACTATAGAGTATAACACGTTTGAAATTATCTGTTAAATATAAAACTTATTTAACGTAATATGTATTATTAAATGTTATTTTAAAAAATATCGTTAAGTACTGATACATAGCAATTAATAATTATATTTTAAAATCTATAAAAAATAAAAAAAGATACCATCATTTATTCATCAAATTTATAAATCAAAAACTGTATATAAATTGCACCTACTTAAGTTATTGGAATACATAAAATGGAAGGCGTATATGAAGTTCAAGTCAGTTTTAAGTAATTTAATCGAAGTTATGAAGTTATGGAATATTTGGTGAACAAATTAAGTTTGTAGATACCTATGTAAGTTAACATCGTGTTTAATCGATCAATATTAATGTTTACTGACAAACGTTATATCATGTAGGGCGTATTTGTAAATTATGTTAGGGCAGACCATGAATTAAAGTGGACACGTCTTTCAAGGCAGTTTTGTACGCTGTTAGTTTAGCTTGCATTTACGCCTAGAAATACAGAGCTATAATAGTAACCGATCAAATAAAATCATTCCAAGCTTATTTATTAAATTTTGGCTTCTTATTCGATACGATAAAGTAGCATAATATGGCATATTTCAATTTTTTCACGATATAATAAATCTACAAGCGTGTTACACTTACAAGCATTTGCTAATATAAGCGGCTACTCGTTCTTCGCCCAACACCATATCTATCAATATTTGTGCAGTCTGTGGGGCAGATACAACACAAAATAATACCAAATATAGAGGAAGTTAACCAAATTTTCTTGCTTTAGAGTGTAATATAAAAAATAAATTAAAAAAATGGGTGCGTGTACTTATGTACGCGCGTGAGAAGTTATACTTCTTTGACATCATTAAAAAATAGTTTTTAATTGCATGCAAATAATTAATTACAATTAAATAATAGAAGGATTGGAAAAGGATAATCAACAAAGTTCAGTTTAAATTTGAAAAATTAAATAAATAATATTTAGTGTTAATTATATTAAATAAAAGTATTTTAATTTATATAAATAAATAATACATACGGATAGTTAGATAGATATTTGCATAGATAGATATCGAGGTTCAATTTCTATTTTGTTGGCAGCTTTTTTTTCGAGACTTAATGAGCGGTAAAGCCGACAGCTTCATACTGTCAATTTTGTGTCACAGATGCGCGCGCATCTTAAAATTTCACTCTCATCATTTTTTCATAACGCGCCTAAAGAAGTATAACTTCAACAAAAAAAAATTTCGCTAACATCTGCACTACTTCTGTAGTATTACTGAAACAAGAATAGTACCTTTAGAAAAAAAAACTCATCAAAGGTCTGAAAAAATATAGAAAACCACATTAGCATAACTGCCACCCACGTCCACAGCACATTAAACCATGTAAGTTTTCCTTTCTAACTTCGAATCGAATCTAAAGAAAGCTAAAGAATCGAATAGCTTTTCAGTCAACTAAAGCTGTAAGCAATTATGGTTAGCAGCACAATTCAACTCCCTTTCATATATGAATCTGAACTGTTACGTGTCTTCATGAATTATTGCTGAATTGCGTCATAAAGGCGAGCTTCATAAGTTGTTTGTTCCTTCAATAGTGTAATTTGAAGTTTTTATGTTTTAAGATTTCAAGTAGTTCCAATCTTCAATCTTTTGTGTAATTTCATAATCTGAAAACTAAATTAAATCAGTTAAAATATTTTATTATGTATGTCAGGTTTCTAAAAGGAGCTTTAGAAATTAAAACTTATCGGGAGATTTATGTTTGAAAAGTGATATGGGTTTCTTATAATGTGATGCAAAACTGTGTCTAGTTTGATTAATATATACGTTGTCGTAATCAGAATGCAGTTTTTCTAAAATTTTCACATTTTTTATATCATTAATGAAATAATTGTCTCTGTTTAAAGTACATCCAAGTTGTACAAATATATTTATTAAGAATTCCAATATTACATAATTTACCTCGGATTTTATATCTATTGTGGTTATTTTTTTCAAATCAGTCTCAATTAATCGTCAATATCTAAATTGTCGTTCTATTTAATTTTAACTGTAGATATTTATAATCATTAATCATAACTCTAATCAGTATAGAATGGATGCCAAATATACATCATTATTTGCACAGGAGTTGATTATCACTAAATGCTTTTTAGGTATTTCTATAACCTTTGACCTTAATTTTGTAATCAGTTATCTAGATATACGATAAATAGAAATAATCATATGCATATGCAATTACCCACCAATATAATAATTTCTTGTTCCTAGCATCTATGTGCGGACGATTTACAACTTTACAGACATACTACTTTGGTTGATTTGCATTCTAGGCAAGCGCTATGATCTGAAGTCTATTCGGCCAAGTGCTGCATCCTTAGGCTTATTAATAAACCCTGCAAAATCTCAGGCATTATTATTATAGGGAGCAGACATTTACGTAATAGGGTTAATTATAGTACTATAAAACAAGTGAAATGTCGTTATATTTCTATTCTATTTAATAATAAGGTAAAAAATTTAGGCCTTATTATGCACGATCATTTATCATGGACACACCACATAAATGAAGTTAGTAAAAAATTCCATTACTCGCTTCGTTCATTAAAAATACTACAATATATTCTTCCCTACAATACTAAAATTTTACTTTCCCAATCTCTACTTCATCCACCCTTAGTTTACGCTGATATCTGCTACTTAAATGTCACAGAGGAGCAGATGATAAAACTTGAACGCTTTGAGAATCTTTGTATCAGGTTTATTTATGGCTTACAGAAATACGACCGTGTTTCTCATTTTTGTTCTCAGTTAAAATGGCTTCCTATTCGTCTTCGCAGGAGTGCTCACATACTGCCTTTACTACATAATACGCTTAAGAAATCTTCCCCTCCATGTCTATGGGACCGTTTCAATTTACCTCCCACCAGTAGACGACCAATTCGCCAATGTACAAATGTTAGATATTTCTCTGTTCCCGAATATAATATATATTTCTATGGGAACTCTTATACAGTACTGGCAGCTAAATTATGATGTGTTGATTCTGAAATTAGTATATTATCTTGTTTTTGTCCATTTTTTGTATCTTTACCAAGATATTACTTATATGTCTGCTTGAAATAAACTCTAATGTACGCTTACCTGCTTTGTAATAATCTTTCTTCAACACATGTCCTTGTACAGGTTTTGCTGGAAGAGATGAGATAAGCACACCTATGTATAATATTTTATCCATTTATTGTTTGATTATATTTTGTTTTTGAAGTATTTTGTTTATTTCGTAAATACATGTATGGCTGGCGATTTTTTGAATTTGATAAAATATATTCACATGAATGCGAGGTAACTAAGCTTTTTCATAACGATAGCGGCTATTATTGTCCATACGCGTATGCCGGAAGTGAATCATTATATTCATTGCCACGTCACTGGAAATTTCCATATCAGTTAGCTCTGAATATGAATCTTTCTGGAATTTTAATAAACCCTTCTAATGCTAGAACATATTAATATGCGATACTTATCTGCATGTATAATATAAATTAATTTAAAGCAGTATTTGAACATAGTTTATGATGATTAAAAAATATTTTGTTTCTATTTTACCATCGAATATGATATGTAGGAAAATTTAATGTTTGGCTCTATTAAAACTTACATCCTAAATGGGGAGAAATAAGTAGATATGCATCTGAATTTATCAACACTAAGCCCATACCATTCTACCTAAAATTTTTGAAATATGTACAAAAACATATTTTATTTATTCTATCGGACGAAACAAGCATATTCCTAAACTAAATGTGTGAAAGAGAAACAAAATTGGTAATAAACTATTTATACCAACCTTTTTTATCAGAAGAAACATTACCATTTTTATCGGTTGCCCTACTCCTGAACAGAACACGAGAGTGACAAGCCTGGACGAGACGTAGCGGAACTCTACCATCCTACAGCTATGATGATAGTGATGTGTTTGACTAATAGTTCGAATTTTACGAACTGCCTGGTAGAATAGCATTTTTGGCGCAAATTTGGCCTCGTATGGAGTACAGCTCTCATTTATGGGCGGGGGCTCCACAGTACCAGCTCCTTCCTTTTGATCGCATTCAACGTAGAGCGACTCGAATCGTCGATAACGGGACTATTTCTATGACTATTGATTATTTGGCGTTACGTAGAGATGTGGCATCACTCTGCATCTTTTATCGGCTCTATCATGGGGAATGTTCTGAGGAAATGTTTGGATTAATTCCTGCCGCCGAATTTCACCATCGGACATCGAGACAAAATTCGAAGTTCCATCCTTACCATCTCGATGCCTGGATACCATCTGAAATCCACAACCATGCGAATCTCGAGGCATTTTTGCCCCGCACTACTCCTATGTGGAACCAGCTATCGGCAGAATTTTTTCCAAACGGATACAACTTAGGGACCTTCAAGCAAAGAGCTTACTCATTCTTAAAAGGCCGGCAACGCAATTACAAGACCTCTGGTAGTGTAGTTGTCTATGGGCGGCGGTAATCACCGACCATCAGGTGAGCCTCCTGTCCGTTTGCCCCCTCTTCTTAAAAAAAATAGCAGATGCCTATTTTCCAAAAGAGGCCCGGAAGAGCGGTGAATGTTTCAGTTTAATATGATTCACCTGTTTATCGTTTGCATTGCTGTATTTTGCAAAAAACCGGGATCGGTAGCTTTACGAGTTCATCCAAAGCACGGAATTGGTTACCACTAAAGGTTGGGCTACTGTTGAGATATTTTTTCGAAAAAAAATATAATAGTTTCGCTCTGCCTGCATATTCGAGCAAAATAATATATATTTTTATATTGAATATATATTGAATATATATATATATATTGAACAGTTGTCACCTCTGTGGTCTGTGGTGGTGTGGTAGGACTACTATCCGGTGTCGATGTTCGAAAAATATGTTTTTTCCATTTTCTGATAAAAAGAACATTGCCCTCGTACTCGTAAGTACTCGTACCTCTACCTACTTCTTCAGCGATACGGCTGTGAAGGAACTATTTCTTCTTTTTTGATCGATTTTGATCCTTTGAATGTCACACAACTCAGTATTTGAGCTCTTAAATTTTGTCTTAACTTCAAAACTGATTAGTTGAAAAATAACAAAATAATGTCAAAAAGAATTAAAAAGAACGAATCAAGCAAAGCAAAAGATTCAAGTAAATTAAATTTATGTTATTTGACCAGTTTCTTAAATCGTGAAGTCTTAAAGTTATTTTAAAAATATGAAGATTTTTATTAAGTTGTGGTCACGTAAGTCAGTTTCGATCGCAATTAAAATGGTTGGACTTGCGTAACCGTCGGAATGATCATGTTATTACTGTATGTTAATACTGCATGATCCTTTCTCTCCATCATATTTATGTGAACGGTTTCATTACTTTTATACCTAGGGTCGTATTTAGCGCCCTTTACACACTAATGCCCTTTTTATCCCAGTCCACAACACAGAAAGTTATTTGGAATCTTTTACGCTTACAGCAATACCTTTCTGGAATTATCTCCCAAATTATATTCAAGAGGTTTCATCAATAAATATATTTCAATCTAGAATATATAATTACAACTTTAAGGTTAACTGGTAGAAAATGACTTCCTTTGTACATTTTGTGTAATAAATATTTTAAATAAATAAAATTTGTTGTAAATAGCAAATTTTTATAATTAAAAAGCTATATGCTACAAAACTTAATTCGATTTTTAGCAGTTTTAAAGTATATATTAAAAAAATGTAAAATATTAAAAATCGACTGGTTAAAAAATTAAGTCAAATCTTTCATTACTACCTTTTATATAGCACCCCTCCCTAACTACTTTTTCAAGCCGTCAAATTGTTGTTCTTATTTTAAATTGCACGTACCAGTGGTGCGTGCAATTTAAATAAAACAATGCGATGTTTACCCAATCAGGGATGCGCATTAATCATACCGCCAATCATTATTACTTGATGGTAATTAAAAACAAACTAGCTGTTTAAAGAAAACAAATGTCGTGGGGCCGTTTATGAAAGACATTTTGTTTGAAGTTACAAGTCCAGAAGTATTACTATGTCGATGATTAAACATAAATTCTTGGGTTTGTATATTTGTACTCTTTAAACTTTGTACTCATCATTAATTGAAATATTTTAGGTAGACCATATTAAAATTAAAGTTCAAGGTAGTATTATATTATTTATGCTAAGCTCGAAGTTGGGTAAATTTGAATATTTACTAAATAAACAAACTATATTGTAACTGCGTCCTACGTAGTTTAATATCAGCTGTACAATCAAATAATATTAACATTAAGTTTTAACTTAAAAACTTATTATGTACTGGCTAACACCGTTTCGCTGGACGTCACAAAAATTATACAGATTGACTTATAAAGTAAAGGATTGTAGAACATAATAGTCAATGAGCATGTGTAAAGGCATGGACGCGTATACGGTCTGGCGCATGCCAGTTGTTAGACGTAACGTTACGGCGCCGCTACCGTGATCCGGCACGATGTCATACCGTGGCACGGTGCCTTGCAAGGGGCACCGTGCCGTTACATGGTAGCAACCATAGTTTTAAATATAATTTTAAACAGTTTTTGTCTTAATATATACCGCAACACATGTATTATTCATAATTATACATTAATTAACACATGCAAACTAAACAATAGCAATACATACACCACCGAGCGGTGCAATGCGCCCGGTACACCATGCACAGCACCGTGCCCAAAGATTTAAATTGTTATCAGAGTGCTAAGTGTGAGTTTTTCTTTTCGCATTCGATCGTGAGCGCGTTTCGAGTTTACTAGGAATTTGTATGTGATTTGTAAAGCGCCACCTAGTGGTAAACTGGTTTCTCACGTTTACCACTAGGTGGCGCTGTACAAATCACATACAAATTCTTAGTAAACTCGAAACGCGCTCACGATCGAATGCGAAAAGAAAAACTCACACTTAGCACTCAGATAACAGAAATTATTTTATGATACTTAACATTATTGTTGTAGCGACACCTCAGTAACAAAATTATTTTCAAACTTTATATGTATCGTTAGTCAAATAACACAAAATAAAAATAATAATGTTGTAATATCGATATGTATGTGACGTTGCTGCCTTTAAAGGTATTTCGTAATTGGTTCACCAACTAGCGCTAGAAGACAACGTCATAATACCACATACCATAACGTTAATTCGTAGTGTATAACAGACCGTAATGAATAACGTTATTTAACAGTAGCAAACTATCATTTTTGGATAACGCTATGCTTGAAAATAATGTTATGTCATGCCGCGAGCAATAACATTACCACATAATACCGATATTTAAATCCTTGACCGTGCCGTGGTCAACACCGCGCCGTCTCCCAGTAACGGCGTCATGCCGTTAAACGATGGCCGGCCAGCGCCGCATCACACCGTAAACACGTGTCTACGCCCTAACGAATAAAAATATAATACATAGAGAATATTGCTTAACTGCATAGTAAACCTTAATGAAATTAATTAATTAATAACGAAGGCCGCTGTCGTCTGCTCATACTCTTTGAATATTATTATATTCAAAAAGTATGCGCAGGCTACAGCGGCCCGCTAACGATTGTTCGGCGAATCACTGGTAAACAATGAACTTCAATATCTATGCAGGGGTGACTGTACTATACGTTTTTATTTGATAATTAGGTCAAAATTTAGTTACCTAATTTTGTTTCTTATATTAAGCTTGGTATTCTAGCAAAGGTGAGACAGTATTTCAGCCCGGGACAGTTGCTTAATCTTTATGAACACACAACTCCGTTCGTGCATGGAATACTGTTCTCACCTCTGGGATGGATCCGCCAAATATTAGCTGGAGACGCTTGAAGCGATAGAGAGGCGTGCCAAGAGGCTCATAAATGACGATGATCTGGTATGCAAAAAATCTCCAGAGCCTCGCTCATCACCGCAAAGTGGCTAGTTTATCGGTATTTTATCGGATACACTTTGGAGAGTGCGCTGTGGAATCACACGACTTAATTCCGCCATCCCCGTTTTTCTATCGATCGTCGAGGCACACAGATTCTAGGCAGCACCATATGGTGGACGTTCCACGTAACCGGTAAAGCGGTACGACTCGACATTCTTGGTCTGAACCGCAGGGGACTAAAATATGCTTCCTGAGTGTATCCCGACGAGTACAACCTGGGGATCTTCAAGAGAAGAGTGAGCAGATACCTTCTAGGGAAGCGCGTTTCATTTTACGCCGCATCTTAGCTTACTATCTGGCGAGATCATGGTCAAGCGCTTCCCTCTCAATATTAAAAAAGTATCAAAATCGAGTACTAAACATCCTCCTTCAGTATGTATGCCTTATTGCGTATGCATGTAATTGGGGAGTAGAAAAAGTCGAGAAGTATAAAGTCTAGAAGAGAGAATTGATATCCAAACCAATTATTTTTACGTGTTACATAAATGAGTACATAATTCCGACGGCCTGTTCTTTGTATTGTTATAATAAAGCTCTTTATAAATACATATAGACATATTGGAAAGGTTAGAAGTGAAAATTTAAAATTAAATAATTTATCATTAGAGATAGAAGAACGTATTAAACCTATGTTGCCGACATATTATTACAACGTGAATGGCTAGAAATTGAACATATGTTACTATTGGTCCAAATTCAAGTTACCATAATAGTTGCCGGTTTTTTGTGAATTATAATATGTAACACTAGCTGTTGCCCGCGACTTCGTTCGCGCGAACTTTGTTTACTCCACTCCTACTGGTGTAGCATGTTATTATATAGCCTATAATCTTCCTCGATAAACAGGCTATCCAACTCAAAAAGAATTATTCAAATCGGTTCAGTAGTTTTCGAGATTACCGCGTACAATCAAACAAACAAACAAAGTCTACAATTTTATAAGATTAGTATAGATTTAAAAAGTGTCCATGTCCATAAATTAGTAATTTATTCTGCAATGTAAATTATATATTTACATTGCAGAATAAATTACTAATTTATCGTTAAATGATGACCATTTATTAACATGATTGGATTCTAGGCAAAGTTTGTATAGATACTCATCATTCTGATTTGATTTGAATTTTAATCGTCCGTGAAAGCTACCCAATATTATAATTCAGCTTAAAGCATCAATTAATTATCCATACAAGTACTCAGAAAGAGAATAAATTTATTCATTGTCACATCCTTTGCTGATTTCCATTCAGTTTAATTGTTCAAATCTATTTGAAATTTTAATTGATCTATCTAATCCCGTAACTAGGAACTCTCAATAAAAAGATCTATCTGAATGTACTGCATAAATTATTTTAAGCCTGTATTATGTAGGGTGTAATGATTGGTAAATTTGAAGGGTGTAATAATTGGTGAATATCTAATATCAGCTTACTCTCGAAATATAATGAGATAGATTATGCCTCATTTATATCATAGGGTAGCAAACAAGCAGCTAGGTCTCGTGGTTAAAAGAAACATCCATTGCCTAAAGAAACCAAAGATATTAATGGTGCATTGCAATCCGGTGTTCGGGATGGCAATACCAAATGAATAAGTTTACCATCTACCTTACTCTCCAAACCAGAATACAACAGAGGCAAGCATTGACACTATTACGGCAGGAATCAGTAAGGCAGTGGTACCATACCGGGGAAAGACGATGCAGTACTCTGTCACTTAGTACTTACCATGGTAGTGCCAAGTATGGCCAATCGTTGGTTTTTTACGAACTGCCTGAAGGGCGGATGGTCTATTCTTTAAAAGGGACTCGGACCAACACGCGCGCCTATGTCTGAAACCTAAATTTTACCAAATTGCGTCTATTTAAACACAAACGTGTGGGGACAGCATTTTAAGGACACCTAGAAAATTTTGTGTCTTCAGCAATTTTGTCATACATCCTCCTGGAAGCAGAATTACTTAGGTTATCCTGGTAGGTCCGTAGTTGCAAACTGTCCTGTATTGTTCCAATAGACCATCTGTTTTCTGCCAGGCAGTTTGGAAAAGGTGAATGACAGGCGAAACGTATCACTACCATCGTGACTACTAAATATAATACCTAACCATTTAAAACGGAATAAAACAGTGACGAGCACTAACGCTTTTTTGAGAGGAATAGGTATGGTGGTGCTTATTTACTAGCTGGTAATTAGGTACCATCTTACCTCCCAAACTGTAACAAAACAGTGACAAGCACTGACATTATTGTATCTTTATAATAATCAGTCTATCTAAATATAGCCGCGAGACGTCGTGTCAAGCAACTAATAAATTATATATAATAGCTTTCATAAAATTCACGTAATGCTCAAATAAGTACTTGAATCTGCACAAATCGTAGATTATTGAAATAAAAGTATGTTATTTTGTGTTCTTTTTTAAAAAAAAATAAAAGATCATCCACTATACAATCCTCTTAAGCGGTCAGATCTAAATTGTCAAGTAGGCTTGTCCGTAATGGGTCTTGTCATTTGTCTTACTGTTATTGCGTTAGCTACGAGTAGATTTACCTTTATTTTACCCCAGAGACGGAATATTTTGCTTTATTTATAGGGAAAATTGGCTGAGATCCTTCAATTACCAGGAAGGGCCATCTAATGTTTCAATATCTATTTCGGAAATAGTTCAACCGAAGATGATAAATTTATTTTATATAATAAATATCGTACTAAGTCGCGGTATAACCCAGGAACGTTAGAAAATCATAAAACTAAATAAATAAATTAAAAAATATACAAAGTTCAAAAGAACATTGTAATTATAATGTATTATCCCTGTATTAGTCTAGACTCTAGACCAAAGGTTCCCAATCTGTTTTTTTCATAGGCCAGTTTCAAAATTTTGCAGGTTCCGGTGGACCCCCTGATTCTTAATTTCTGCCACACTCCAAAAACTTAAAAAAAATACAAAATTAGATCTAACTATGGAAATTTGTGTGGCAGCTGAGTTCCAACCGTGAATTAACAGTTTCCGAGAAAAAGTGAGAATTGAATGGGTAATTAATTGATATTTTTTCTTATTATTAAAATATTATCTGTCATTGATAGGTGAAGTCAATTCAGTTCTTCACTATCCAAATCAGATAAATTTTCAGGCACCTTCGCTTATGAATTTTGAACCCCCATTTTGGTCACGCCAACGTAGACCCCAGTTGAGTCTCCCGTGAACCACTTTGGGAATCAGTGCTCTAGACTCTAGATCAATACGGGGATAATACATATTATAATCACTATGTCCTTTTGAA
The DNA here is from genome assembly GCA_036924255.1 of Apodemia mormo. Lineage (NCBI taxonomy): Eukaryota > Metazoa > Arthropoda > Insecta > Lepidoptera > Riodinidae > Apodemia > Apodemia mormo. Next base: position 42,170,934 of record JAUPFN010000002.1, read on the forward strand.
CTTTGCACTAGAGCCCAGAATAGACTATGTATCTACGAAAATATTTAAAAAAATGTATATGAGAAAAATATATGTTTAAATAATACTACTGGGGATATTGGGTCACATATCTCTCATTCATAGATTATCTGTATGAAGCCAAGCCAGGAAGCTAGTGAAGATCTCAAAACTTACTGCTACACTAAGAGCATTTTACTTAATAGTATAGTGCATGTAGTATAGTTACTACTGATGATGTGTCGCCCACTTAACAGAGATAATAATATATTCATGTTCACTCTCAATCCCTAATTAAAAATGCACGAGATTCTATAATACCTTTATAATACTCAATAGTATAATGCATCTAATATTGATAATGTGTAGCCCACTTAAAAGAGATAATATATTCATGTTCACACTCGATCTGTAATGAAAAATGTGTTGACTCTCTATATTACATGCATTAAACTCAATTGTATAATGCATGTAATATAGTTTACAACTAATGATGTGTAGCTCGCTTGAAAGGAATAATACGAGTAAATTGGATAGTTTCCATCGTCGGCACTTGGTGAAACTGCATTTTAAATTATGTATTACAAATAAACTCACTTGTACTTCCAGTTCACGTATATTTTTAATAAACTAAAAATTAATTAATTAAAAATATACGTGAACTGGAAGTACAAGTGAATAATACGAGGTTTACCCTCAAGCCCTAATCAAAAATGAATTGTCTCTACACTGTATGCATTATACTCAATAGTACGCACAACTATATAGTATAAAACAAAGGCGCTGTCTGTTTCTACGTATACATAGATTTTTAAAACTACGCAATGGATTTTGATGTGTTTTTTTAACAGATAGAGTAATTCAAGAGGAAGTTTTGTCTGTATAATTTGTAATATAGCAAACCAACGTTTGCCGGATCAGCTAGTATAATATATAATGCATGTAATATAGTTAGAACTGATGATGTGTAGTCCGCTTAAAAGACATAGTTTATTCATGTTCACTTCCAATCGCTAATCAAAAATGTATTGGATCATCTTCATAGAATGTACTGTGTAATAGTTTTGTTAATAATAAAGTTCGCGCCTAACCACAACGTAACCTACTTAAGTAAGATCTAAATTGTCAAGTCGACTTGCCCTAAATGAGGCTTGTCGTTTGCCTTGCTATAATTACGTTAGCCACGGGTAAATTATCCCTTATATGGCCTCAAGTACATTAAAATATTTTGTCGTAAATGTTGTAGAAATTGGCAAGGATCGTTCACTCTGTTGAAAGGTATTTTTTTTATATCATAAGATCTCATGATGGAAAGAGTCAACCATCGCCTATAGACACCAAAGATGTTAATTGTGCGTTGCTATCTTGTGGCGAGGCCTAATGCCACATGCATAAGTTTACCGGCTACCTTACCCTCCAAACCGGAACACGACAGTGACCAGCACTGACGCTATTGCGGCAGGAATAGGTAAGGCGGTGGTACCAGACCCGGTTGAGCCGATGCAGAACTCTACCACCTAGTAGTCAAGATGATAGTGACACTCATAGCCACTCAGTCGCCTTTTACGACCTGCCTGGCAGAACGGCAGTTGGCCTATTCTTCAAAGGAGCCCGGGACCAACCAACACGGGGAAAAATTAATATATTGTTAATTATTCAAATTACACATTTGTGAGGTGTCATAAAGTTGCTCGACTCTTCATTGCATAGAATAATTTGTTCCGGCTGGTTTAGGTCTTTGGTTTGATTTTGAATCTGAGGCATTTTAATCCTAGTATTGAAAGATATTGTAAGTAATTTTAACCGATTAAGCAACGTAAATGGTTTTTTATATCATAGATAGCAAACAATCAAATGGCTGATGGAAAGGGATAACTATCGCCTATAGACACCAAATATTTTAATGGTACGTTGCTATTATTGTGGCGGGGTACGTACTACATGCATAAGTTTACCAGTTACCATACCCTTCAGACTGGAACACGACACTGACAATCACTGACAACCACAATATACATAATAATATTTAATAAAATCTTACATTGCTACCTTTTATATAAAACATCATCCTTGACTCCTTTTTTAGGCCGTCAAATTGTTGTCATTTTATTTGTAACTAGCTAATCCGGAAAACGTTGTTCTGCCCTTTTTAACTACATTTTTTCTATATTTTCTCACCTTTTAAACCTTTCCTGAACTTCAACAATTAATTCAAAACCAAAATTAGCCAAATTGGTTCAGCCGTTCTCGAGTTTTAGCGAGACTAACGAACAGCAATTGATTTTTATATATATTGTATAAGATTTCACGCCCCAATGATTTTATAACTATAGTGCGATTTGTACCCGTTCAAAGACAAGCATTGATCATAACGCCAATCATTATTACGTGATTGTAATTTTTTTTTATAATGTAAGATAGCAAACAAGCAGATGGGTCTCCTGATGGAAGGAGTCAATCATCGCCTATAGACTATATCACCGCCTATAGACTATAGACACCAAAGATGTTAATGGTGCGTTGCTATCTTGTGGCGAGGTCTAATGCCACATGCATAAGTTTACCGGCTACCTTACCCTTCAAACCGGAACACGACAATGACAAGCACTGACGCTATTGCGGCAGGAATAGGTAAGGCGGTGGTACCAGACCCGGGCGAGACAATGCTGAACTTTACCACCTAGTAGCCACGATGGTAGTGACTCGCATAGCCAATCGATCGCCTTTTACGACCTGCCTGGCAGAACGGCAGTTGGTCTATTCTACAAAGGAGCCCGGAACCAAATTGAAAACAAATTGGCTGTTTAAAGAAAACAAATGGCGTAGGGCCGTTTATGAAAGACATTTTGTTTGTAGTTATAAATCTATCCATAGCCGCAGCTGTGCGGATTAAATTTTAATTAGAGATCATCTATTAATACATAGAGCCTAATATTTACCCCGAAGAATTCATTACACGTGGAATTTCCAAAAAAACATAATCAAACAAAGGATTGTATAGGTATTCGCTAATAAAATATAAAGCTTAATTTTTAAAACAATTTAGCCCAACTTTATTCACTACGGCATGTTGTTAAAAGTTGAAAGTTTGTTTGGGGATCTGGTTTCATGAAACCTTTTTAGGCCTTGGAAATTATATACATTTAAGCAGCTTTTTAAAAACTTTTTTACATTATAGAGTAACAATAAAACCGATATAGCTCCCCTGATGGAAAGAGACAACCATCGCTTATAGTCACGTAAGATTTTAATGGTGTGTTGCTATTTATGTGGCGGTATGGTAATATGATAAAGATCTACTTACCTCTATCATGACTATAATGATAAAGTCGCAATGTACCGCCCGGGTGTAGTACCACTGCCTTACTTATTGTTCTTACAATTGCGTCAGTTGCTGCCAGTGTCGTGTTCCGGTTTGGCAGCGGCGTGCACAGGATTATGATACTGAGTATGCGGCGGAGTACTCGGCCACAAAAACTTTTTCTTTTATAGATTTCAGCGGCGTGCACATGATTATGACACATTTTATTCATTTACTTATTATTAATTAAAATCATCTAAAACGTACGAACGTTTTATTAAAATATCTGTGAATGGCAAGTAAAGCACTGCTTTTCTGCCTATAAGGAGCGCACGCGCCTGCGGTTTGGAGGGTAAGGTAGCTGGTAAACGTATGCATGTCCTATTACTATACCATCATACGAATAGCAATGCACCCATAACATCTTTGATATCAATAGCGATGGCTATCTCTTTCAATCAGAAGAATCATCTGCTGTCTGGTCATACTTCTATGTGGATACTTTTCGGGATATAATTTTTTAATTTTTTATTACTTGTTTTGAAAGCGGTCACGGTAACACACATTTTGTGAAAATTTCGGACTTTTACTTATTTCCGTTTATATAAAAGAGCACTGTGATACACAGACAGACAGCGAATTCATATTAATAGGATGTTGTTCGTTACACTTTGAATACGAACTACGGAACTCTAAAAACAAAGTAAAAAAAATTTTACTGGATGATGACCGCTTTTCGCAATAACTTAGTTTTGTAAAGGGAATCCGTCGCTAGAGACAAGGCAAGGAACCGGAAAACTGAATTAATTTGCACCAAAAATTTCATTTACATAAAAAACCGACCAAGTGCGAGTTGGACCCGCGCCAGAAGGGTTTCGTACCATTATCTATAAAAATATTTTTATTATAATACTAGCTGTTACCTGCGACTTCGTTCGCGCGGACTTCGTTTACTCCGCACAACTCCTTCCCCGTAGGTGATAGCGTGATAATATGTAGCCTATATGTTGACCCGACCTGTTATTAATATTCATGCAAAATTTGAAGTAAATCCATGCAGTACTTTTTGAGTTTACTCCGGACTTTCCTACGATTTTATTTTTTACTAGCTGTTGCCCGCAACTTCGTTCGCGCGGTCTTCGTTTATTCCGCACAGCCCCTCTCCGTGGGTGATAGCGTGATAATATGTAGCCTATATGTTGACCCGACCTGTTAGTAATATTCATGCAAAATTTGAAGTAAATCCATGGGGTACTTTTTGAGTTTACCCCGGACATACATTGACTTTCCTACGATTTTATTATATGTATAAATTTAGATGATGTAAATAAAAAATTACGGTTTCCGGAATTTTTTCTTTATCTGAGCTACCCATAAGACTTCGTACCTAATTTCAAGATTCTGAGTTCGCAGGAATTACCCCAGTAGGTTTTAATTCCTTTGCGAGTTTCGAAAATTTGAGGCATAAACGGCTGTATCTTTTAAAATCAAGCTTAAAAGTTTAATTTTTTCACAGCTTCAAGGAAGAGTAGACCTGAGTATTTGATATAAATTTCAACTTAATACCTCTAAGCGTTCCTGAAAAAAAGGGTATTGACAGACGGATGGACGGAGGGACAACAAGGTGATCCTATAAGGGTTCCAATTTTTCCTTTTGAGGTACGAAACCCTATGCATATCTGAGTTAAATTTAAACACTGAAAAAGTTACAGTAACTAATTAAAACATTGTTTGAATTTAAACATGCACTTCGCATGTAGGTTGATTATATTATCAAACGCAATAATGATATGATTCCATTTATGATAAATAATTTTAAATTTGTAATACCCATTTCTATATAGTTTTGTTTAGCTATTTTTTTTATTTACTTAGTAGATATTTTGTAGAAATCGATCCCGGCTATTGCTAGAAATAGTCGATAATAATCGTTGAAATGTCGGTAAAATGTGGCGATGGGGATCATATTCATCTCAAGAACTGAAAAACCGGTAAATCGTGGTAAACCAGAAAGTCTATAGATGCTCGGTTTACTCTGCCTACCTTGCAAGGGAACCGAGCGTGATGATACTACTATCAATACCCAGAAAATAAGCAAATATACATGATCGTATTAAGTGATCAAATAATGCTTTTGACAATCGAACAGTATTTATTTCTCACTGTATAACATTTATCATAAGCCAGCAAACCCCCCCCCCCCCCGTCTTTATAACCGCTCACTTCACTTTGGTAACTAATGAGAAAACTTCGTTAATACACTATGGTCTCTATAGGGACCAACGCTAACTTTATCCAAAAAATCAAATTTTCACTATTTACCAGTTTTAATACAATACTCTATAGTATTTTATCGTTTTCGAACGAAACATTGTACAGAATAACATCAAAATGACATTCTTTTTTCAAATACGCTCTTGGGGAAAAAATAAAAGAACTTAGTCCGCCATTTTGATTCGTGCTGTGTGTTATGTGTTGGTTACAGTTTATGATACAGGTTAATTTAAAAGTGTTTTGGCGTATTAATCAACAATTAAACTTTATTTATAATCAAGATTAGTTCAAGATCTAACAGTTTAGATAATAATTTTGTCAAAAAACCGTAAATATCAAAATAAAACCTATATTTCGTTAACAACCAACTTGATGATACCAGCGCTTTGGGTATGGCGGTACCTATTTTTATTTATTTTCGTAAATTTTAGTGTTGATGTATATGATCTCAAAAAAAAAATATGATGTGAATATGAAATACCCTAAACAATATTTAAAAAAATGAACATAGCTGTAAAATTGAAAAATAAATAAATTATTTAAAAATTACGAAGAACTAACTAAACTTAAAAACTACGTATTAATTATGAAAAAAAAAATTAATATTTATGTAAATAATTGTTTTTGTACTATAATATATGTTGTTTATTTTTTTTCCGTATGTACATTACCAATTATATAAAAAAATACAACAATAAACATTGTTTACCAATTATATAAAAAAATATAAAAAGCACAGATCAAACACACAAAATCGATTTGTATTTTGAATTAAAAATCCTCGACTAACAAATAGTCATATTTTTCTAAAAGTGTCGTGTTACACCTGAACTATTTTGTAGCTTAAGCCATTTAAATTAAACAATTCTCACACCAGTGTATTGCAGTGCAGTGTAAAAATCAAACGGGCTTCAAATTTCTATCAACTATACCCATATCTTAAAAATTACTGAACCGATTTTGATGAAACTTAGACTTTTCCCTAAGTTACAATATACCTAATTAAAATGAAGAAGAATTATTTTGATATCGCTTTTAATTCCCGAGAAATACTTGGATAAACATACTATCATATGGGGGGAATACCCTTCACTTAGCAATTATATATCCTCTGCCATACGAGTAGTGCATGAGCGAAAACGATGAAGTACCTACATATGAGCGACAGCAGGGCCACGCCTTTGTTTTAAATATTAAGAACTGCCTTTACTAATAAAAACTACGTAATCAATTTTGTAATACATATATTTTCTTCATACTGCTCAGTATGACTAAAACAATTATTCTAATAACCTTATTCTATTCATTCTAATATACTATATTTATTCTTTTAATTCTTATAACAAAATATAAATTAACAAATAACTAACTGTTGGGTACGTCTTGCTCTCTCGAGCGCCGGAATAAAAAAGAATCGTCTTTAGACCGTGTTATCCGCCATTGCAATTTTTTCAAATTTGGCGATACTAGTGTTTAACAAATTCGCACATAATATATAGCATCATTAAAATCTTGCTTTCTTAAATAAGAACCTAACACATACATACACTTACGAAATTTAACACACGCACTTGGATGCTTAAATAGATTTCAAGAATATTATTACATCTCGTACATGCATTTCAAACTAAAAACCTTCGTTCTTTCGTCGGCTAAAAATATTGTTTTACCCGTGTATAAACAAGTAAAAACGTCATAGTAATAACTTTTCTGTTACGCTAGAGGGTAAGTAATCATACTATAACTAAATGGACGAAATGCTTCATAAATTTTCATCCTTTTCAATATTTCTGATGAATGGCCTGAAGCACTTTGCTCAAATGTAAAACTCGAGCGTAATGTAGTATACTGAATATAGTATGAAAGTTCTTTATAAATTACAAGACAAAAAACAAATTTTCAGAACTCTACTAACTACGATGGTAGTGACACATTTGATCAATCGTTCACCTTTTATGAACTACGTGGTAGAAACACAGATGGCCTATGCTTCAAAGGTGGCCTAGACTGCCTATTGATCCCGATAGCAGTGAGTCACGCGAGGCATCTAATCCTATTCCCAAAGGGTCATATTGAACGTAAAGTAATCGTGAATATAAAATGACGAATTACTTCGTCCGTACACATATAAACTCACACACACACACACACATATATATATATATATATATATATATATATATATATATATATATATATATATATATATATATATATATATATATATATATATATATATATATATATATATATATATATATATATATATATATATATATATATATATATATATATATAACAACATCAGAGTAACAAACATCTATCTATCCAAACATCCAAACTTTCGCATTTATAATATTAATACTGTATGTTTGTTATATATATATATATATATATATATATATATATATATATATATATATATATATATATATATATATATATATAGATTTATAAAACTACGCAATGGATTTTGATGTGTTTTTTTAACAGATAGAGTAATTCAAGAGGAAGTTTTGTCTGTATAATTTGTAATATAGCAAACCAACATTTGCCGGATCAGCTAGTATAATATATAATGCATGTAATATAGTTAGAACTGATGATGTGTAGTCCGCTTAAAAGACATAGTTTATTCATGTTCACTTCCAATCGCTAATCAAAAATGTATTGGATCATCTTCATAGAATGTACTGTGTAATAGTTTTGTTAATAATAAAGTTCGCGCCTAACCGCAACGTAACCTACTTAAGTAAGATCTAAATTGTCAAGTCGACTTGCCCTAAATGAGGCTTGTCGTTTGCCTTGCTATAATTACGTTAGCCACGGGTAAATTATCCCTTATATGGCCTCAAGTACATTAAAATATTTTGTCGTATATGTTGTAGAAATTGGCAAGGATCGTTCACTCCGTTGAAAGGTATTTTTTTTATATCATAAGATCTCATGATGGAAAGAGTCCACCATCGCCTATAGACACCAAATATGTTATATATATATATATATATATATATATATATATATATATATATATATATATATATATATATAGCTGATCCGGCAAATGTTGGTTTGCTATATTACAAATTATACAGACAAAACTTCCTCTTGAATTACTCTATCTGTTAAAAAAACACATCAAAATCCATTGCGTAGTTTTATAAATCTATATATATATATATATATATATTTCGTAAAATTTTCATTGCCACCGCGTTATTTTCTACTTTTATAACTTTTCTCACATTCCTAACTCTCGCTTCCATATAATAACGTTTGGGCTAGCACAGAATTTTATTTTTGTTATATATTTATTTTAATTATTTCTTTATTATAATATATTATGTTGGGATTTTGCCAAAAATCAACAGCCCAATAGCACCTTGGAGACTTGTAGGCTGTTAGACTTTTGTCTAAGATGAGTACGATATCGCATGAATTCAAGTTAAAATTAAAAATATATATATTTAAATAAACCTTTACGTTACTTTTGAAGAGTCGTCATTTTTTAAATTACTACCGGCTCGGAACGCAGTTGCGGAAGTTAACTGGAAACAAGCAATAGCCGTTATTGGGTCGGAAAAAACAATGATGAAGAGAATTAATATAAACACTGAATGTCGTTTTATAAAATTTAGGTCAACGTATACACATATTAAATTAAACTCATACACATGAAACGTCCTAGTCAATGGGTCAATACTTGTGATTGATCGTAAAAGAATCTTAATGTGATTGCTGTATAACCTACGTTGAGGAAAGTAGGTCAATAGGCAATATTATTAAATAATTAAGTGTAGAAATTACCGATTAACGCAATAATCGCACAGCATACAAACAACATTAATCATTATAAAATAGTACGAAGATATCTTTAGGTAATTTATGCGAATTGCACTAACCACAAAGTAAGCAAGTTTATATATTTTTAAATATAATGTACAAATGAGTACAAATACATTCATACCCTTAAAGAAACATAAAGTATCATCAGGCCGGTTTCTTTGCTGCGTAGTCAGAGTCAACTAAAATAAACTAAAAATTGTTCTTTTCTCGGCACTTTCTGCCTCACACTATTCCTTTGATTTTGATTCTACATCAATTAACGGCGAGGTACTCATTTTTAAAAGGCCGGCAACGCAATTGCAAGACCTCTGTTATTGCGGATGTCTATGGGCGGCAGTGATCACTTACCATCAGGTGCATTTCTTGCTCGTTTGCCCCGTCCACTACAAAAAAATTCTAGGGCCTTTCTTGTTCACCACGATTGACCAGTTTGACAGTGGGCAAAAAATGAATTAAAACGAAAAAAAAAATGTTTGTTTGCAAAAATATGAGGGTTACAAGTTATTTAACAAGAAGAACTCAAGAGAGTAGAAGAGACGCGGAGTCTGATAAGAACGTTGGAAGACCGTAGAGAGAAAATGATAGGTCACCTAATACGACACGACAGTTTTATTAACAATATCATAGAAGGAAAGATGCAAAGCGAGGTAGAGGAAGGCCAAGGATTAGCTATATATCACAAGTGAAGGAAAAAATATATGTCGTGTCGTTTAGGGAGATCAAGGAGGCGGCATTGAATAGGGAAAATCGGAAGAAATTACACGGCGAAATACCTCAGCACCGACAAGAGCTTGCTCTTAAATTTGTTGATGAAGTTATGAGTGCAAATATTAAAAACATATATTTTATGTAGTTTGAAAAAACTATATACTACTTATTTACATTTACTTTTCATACATTTCTACATTTCCTGACATAATAACTATTATTATCGTTTATTTCTATGAGTAATCAGATGCGACAGCTTTACAAGCTCTTCCGCTACTAAGATTTTAGATTTTTTTTAATCTCAAAATATCTTAATAAAATATAGCTTAGAATAATCCGAACTGTAAGGGTAGCCCCAAGACCATGCAGGTAGTAGTATCAATTCAATTGAAACACGGAGTTCCCTAGTCCGTACAAATATTTCGTTAAAAAAATTACGAAATAATTGTTTTTACTTAAAATATAAAAAAATATACAAACTTATTTGTGATTATATCATACAAAACTTAAAATACACTTATGATTACTTGTCTTAAGTGCAGCGACATCACTCACGATAAGTTATCATTTATGATATCATTAATAAATTAAGGTATTATTTTTTTTATTACTAGAAAATGACTTACGAGTAAATAACATTTATTTTCAAAAAAAATGTATGTGCTTCGTAATAAATCAGCATATATAAAATTGTTATAATTTAAATTCCAAGTATTTATTTTTTAGAATAAAAATACACAATAAAATTATTTTATATTTTTTTACGTTCGATATAATCTTAGGCAAAGTAACCGTCTGGTGCTTACAGGAAATTGACAGAACACAACACAATGCAATAATAAAAGTGGATCCAATCCCGGAAGTGTCGATAAAAGCTTTACCTCTGCAAAACAAAAGCTTGGCATGCGATTTATGTTGGAAATTATTTTAAAATGCACAGTACAACTGGCTTTATGAAATGCGGTCACTTTGATTCTCGTAATATTGTGAAATGAGGTGAAATTCTGAAAGTGATATTTAAAATCATTTTTTACCACGTATTTTTGTTTTTCGACTGCCTTCCACAAGAGGTACTTATTATAAAATGCACTGTGTTTTTAATAGCTATTGATAGAAATAGATAACAATCTCTTACAGATAGAATTTTTTTTTTATATCATAAGATAGCAAACAAGCAGATGGGTCTCCTGATGGAAAGAGTCAACCATCGTCTATAGACACCAAAGATGTTAATGGTGCGTTGCTATCTCGTGGCGAGGTCTAATGCCACATGCATAAGTTTACCGGCTACCTTACCCTCCACACCGGAACATGACAGCGATAAGCACTGACGCTATTGCGGCAGGAATAGGTAAGGCGGTGGTACCAGACCCGGGCGAGACAGTGCAGAACTCTACCACCTAGTAGCCACGATGGTAGTGACTCGATAGCCAATCGGTCGCCTTTTACGAACTGCCTGGCAGAACGGCAGTTGGCCTATTCTACAGAGAAGGCCGGGACCAACACGGCGTAATGATCATAATCATGGCGATACATGGCGACGATGTAATAAGTGCATAAGCGTATTTTCAACTTATTTTCCAAACCGAAACATAACAGTAACAATCACGGACACCATTGCAGAAGGAAATTAGAAATCATATATTATTCATTCAATTAAAATTAACACAATTTATTTTGACACGTCAACATTTTTTAAGCTACCGGATCGGAATTGCATCAACACATTGTAAGAAGATCCGACCAAAGAAACTCAGCGGGCATTATGTATCTATTTTATTATATAAGATTTTTTAAAATGATTGATTTGTATTTAAATATGCTATAATAAAATAAGAGATTAATAAAGGAAAAAATAATTATTCAAATGCTTTTTTGTCGTCTTTAGAATAATTCTGATGCCTTAACCTTTTTTTATAGTTTTGTTGTAATACATTTTTTAATAAGGTTAATGGTAAAGCTTTCATAGCATTAGGAAGCTTATAATAGAATCCTATCCAATACCCCCAAAAAAAGAATTGCTTATTCTGTGGAGACGAGTTGACTGCACTGCACAAAGTACAAAAAAGCCCTCCGTCGACTAGGGCCTTACCTGCCTTATTACGTAAATGGGTAGTTAAGTTAAAACTAAAGCTCTAACCGATTTGAAACAAAAATAGGTATGCAAGAGAAATGGGTAGTTGAGTTAAAACTAAAGCTCTAACCGATTTGAAACGAAAATATGCAAGAGGTTTGTTAGGTTAGGTTAGGTAAGTCTCTCCAACACAATGACACTTTACGATTCTGTAAATGACCGTATTAAATTGCCGTAAGCAACGTGTGTTCGCTTTTCGCTTCTTTAACGATAGCGATAGAGGGCCATTAGCAGTACTCTACAAATTTCCGTTATAATTTTTTTTACATAATACTTATATCATCACGATCAATTCCCTTTATCGGGATCGACGGCTTTACGTGCTCATCCGAGGCACGGGAGTGGTAACACACTACCCGCCAGGCTCTGAGCTGCTTCTGAGATTTTTAATTTTCGAGGACAACCTCGAAAAAACTCAATAATAGTTTTTGACCCGGGGATCGAATCAGGAACCTCATGAAACGAGCCGAATAATCCCCTAGACCACGAAGTAGTCAGTTAATATGATAAAATGTCTTTAAATTTCTATAAATTAAATGTTTTTGATTTAAAAACATTTCATGTAATACTAAGACTCGTTTGAGCATAACACTATCATGATCTGTATCAGTATATATACCCATAACTACTTTATGATCCAAACTAAACCGGGCTAATCAATGGAACAAAAAAGTAATTTACAATTCCCGTTTTTCATAAAATAAGGGTGTCTATGTTTGTTTCGAAAATAAAAGCTCCTAAATTACACTTGCTGGCTCATGTTATCAAAAAAAATTAGTAAATTGAAATAAGTTTTCAGAGCAACCATTTCCAGAATTTTCCTTCGTAACAAGAAACCGTAAAAGCTATCTTCAAATCTATCTTTATTCAAATGTAAAGCAAGTGATATTTTAAACGTGTTCAATATTCAATGAAAATTTTGTCGTCTTGGTGTCATCTAGATCAAATTCTAATAACTTGTAACTCCCATATTCTGGCAAACAAGAAAAACCATCGAATGTGTAGGACAAAAGTTTCATCGTGTTATCTATACAAATAAATAAAATTGGCGTGTCTATTTGTAATATTAAAATAACTGGTTTTAACTAAATACATATGGATGTATACACGGTACATATACCAAAATAATACTTTTTACGATTTTGTCTGTCTGTCTGTTTGTTCCGGCTAATCTCTGGAACGGGTAGACCGATTTTGACGGGACTTTCACTAGTTTCACTTTTTTATAAAAAAATCCCACGCGGACGAAGTCGCGGGCGCAGCTATTTCATAATATAATCAAGCGATTAAAGTCAAAAAACAATTATTGTTATTAATAAATATTTTTCCTTCACCGAATCAAAATTTTCAAAGCCCCATAACTTTACCCGATTACCGACACCCGATTCCAGATTTTTCGAAGATAGAAAAGATGCTAGTCTCGTGAAAACGTAGCTGTTCACAAAAAAAATTCAGCTTGTTATTAATCAAAAAAAGTTTGTTCTTGAGACCACGATCTATGAGTAATATACGCCTCTAAGTAATTAGTAGATATTAAATAGGTAGTAAATATTATGTACGTTTCCTTTGAGAGCAAGAGAATAAATGGAAAAGAACCAATATATGAGCAAATATAAGCCTGTATAATAATAAGGATCTTATTAGTATGCTACACAGAAAATTATAGCGTATCTCTTCAGAGTTATTTAATCTTGTGGGTTTTCTTATATTAAATATTTTTACACTCAAAATGAATTACTTTATCTATATCCAAATAAAATATTGATGCTAAAATACATAATAGTCTAAGTGGGGACCCTCAAAAAGTATAAGAATCCAGAGTAAAAACTTTCTAGAGCAAAAAAGAATTTATTGCTTTTTGGACATTCGACAAATAATAAACAATTGGTCTAGCAATCTCCCCCTTGTTAGTTCGAGCTCCTTTGAAGAATAAATCAACCGCCGTTCTGCCTGGAAGGTCGTAAAAGGCCACCCAATGAATATACGTGTCACTACCATCGTGACTGCTACATAGTAGAGTTCCACAACATCTCACCCGGGTATATGGTACCACCACCTTGCCTCTTCCTGCTGCAATAGCATCATTTCTTTTCGTTATCGTGTTCCGGTTTGGAGGGTAAGGTAGCCAGTAGACTTGTGCGTATGGTATTGCTATCCGACCACAAGGATAGCAATGTGTCATTAACGTCTTTGGTGACTATATGCAGTGGTTTATCTTCCCATCAGGAGAGTCACCTGCTTGTTTGTTATATTATGATATAAAAAAACATGTGTAAACGGTTGAACCTGCAGGCCATCCCTAAACTTTCGGCTAAATTAAGGTTTTTTAAGCTCAAAAGAGTAAAAATTATAAGCATAGGTTTTTTCAGTTCAAACATCTATTTTGTTAAAGTTACAGTATTAAGATTTTTGAAAAGCTATATATTTTGGAAACGTTGATCGATTTTGATCTTTCGAATAGCATTCAACTCAATTTTTGAGATCTAGAATATTGTTTTAACTAAATAATCAATAGATTGTAAAATTTCTAAGCAATGACAAAAACATGTTTTTCAAAAATTTTCGACATTTATAAATTCCAAACAAATTGACCGATTTTGATCCAATGAACGGTATTTGACGCAGTTTTTAAAGGAGAATAAGCCTTAAAGATATAATTAGTATTTTTTTCACATATTTCTTAAACGCTAATGTTCTATATATACTTAAAATGTTCAGATACTGCCAAATTATAGAGATGTGGTTATTTTTCCGAAAGCATATTTAGGGAAGCAATAGAGTGCCATTAGTAACACTGTTAATAACGTTCCGTACAGCGTATTCACATCCATTTTATCAAAGAGCGAATGAAATTAGTATTTGAAATAATTGAAATGATTAAATAAGCGAAACAAATATAACTATAATCATTACAATACAATATTCATTAAAACAATAATTTATTAACAATTTTGTTAATTGATAATAAATACTGTTGACGGTCAAGCAGAAAAAAAAATTGAAAAAAGATTGATAATATATGTACAATTTGTTAATCAACAGAATAGATAATAGCAGAATAAATATTAAATAGATATATAATATGTGTAATAATATGACATATTCCTTAAAAGATTTATAATGTATGTACAATTTGTTAGTCAACAGAGTAGATAATAGCAGAATAAAATATTAAATAAATCATATGTCAGTCATATTCATTAAAATATTGATAATGTATGTACAATTTGTTAATCAACAGAATAGATTATAACAGAAAAAAATATTCAATAAAATTATAAAATGCTATGATCATGATGCCACAACCATGCAAGTATTGTTAATATATTATCTATACATATAATAAAATCGTAGGAAAGTCAAAACTGTACATTGAATATTTTTTTAAAAGAATACTTGTGGCGTTATCTACAATCGATATCGAAGCCAAAAATATAGTTTTTAGAATTTTTTTCTGTCTGTTGATCTGTTTGTCTGTTTGTCTGTATGTATGTCCGGGGTAAACTCAAAAAGTACTGCATGGATTTACTTCAAATTTTGCATGAATATTACTAACAGGTCGGGTTAACATATAGGCTATATAACATATAATATAATAACATTTACATATAATATAACATATATATATAACATATTATCACGCTATCACCTACGGGGAAGAAGCTGTGCAGAGTAACAAAGACCGCGCGGACGAAGTCGCTGGCAACAGCTAGTGTACAATAAAAATATACCTACTCGTACTAGCTGATAGAGATCCGCAACATCTCATCCAAAGACCACGGTGCTTGATACTGTCACGTTTGGGTTCGATGTTTTAATTAGCCAGAAAACTTATTCAAGTGGTATTACCACCCCATCACATGCCAGTCAGTACGGTACGGTGTCTATAGGCCGCGATTATCTTTTCCCATCGGGAAGTCATCTTTTTGTTTGTTATCCTATAATATTACACATAAACATTTTGCGGTAATATCCTATCTTTTAATAAGTATAAAGCACTTGATCCAACTGAAATGCAAGGTATATTTCCCTGCACACAACATGTTTATTTAACTCGAAGCTATTGCGAATTAAACGGTTGTTTGTATCGCGCACCCCATTTATTGCCCTGTTTGTTTTTCACAATCACAAACAACGTAAACAAATTTTAATTACTTTTTCAATAACCAATGGTTTTATTAACTTGGTACTTTTACTGGTAGTATTTTCATTTAATGTATTTTTATGGCACACTAGCATGTATCCTCGTCTTTTTATTCAGTAAGTAGCTGACCCGGAAAACGTTGTTTTGCCTTTTTAACTACTCTTATTTCTTTTTCCATATTTTCTTACCTTGTAAAGCTTCCCTGGACTTCAACAATTAATACAAAACCAAAATTAGCCAAATTGGTTCAGCAGTTCTCGAGTTCTAGCGAAACTAACGAACAATTGATTTATATATATATATATATATATATATATATATATATATATATATATATATATATATATATATATATATATATATATATATATATATATTATCTTAATCTAAGTTAAAAATGTAATAATATCAGTGGAAAAATTACACGAATAGATCTAACCCCAAAGCAAGCAAATCATTCGCTTGTGATCTTATATATAAACATATTAAATACTAGCTGCAGCGTGCGGCCCGCTACATTATAAAAGTTTTTGGTGAAATGAAATGAGTAATAATATGAGTGGAAATATTACACGAATAGATCTAACCCAAAGCAAGCAAATCATTCGCTTGTGATCTTATATATAAACATATTAAATACTAGCTGCAGCGTGCGGCCCGCTACATTATAAAAGTTTTTGGTGAAATGAAATGAGTAATAATATGAGTGGAAATATTACACGAATAGATCTAACCCAAAGCAAGCAAATCATTCGCTTGTGATCTTATATATAAACATATTAAATACTAGCTGCAGCGTGCGGCCCGCTACATTATAAAAGTTTTTGGTGAAATGAAATGAGTAATAATATGAGTGGAAATATTACACGAATAGATCTAACCCAAAGCAAGCAAATCATTCGCTTGTGATTTTATATATAAACATATTAAATACTAACTGCAGCGTGCGGCCCGCTACATTATAAAAGTTTTTGATGAAATGAAATGAGTAATAATATCAGTGGAAATATTACACGAATAGATCTAACCCAAAGCAAGCAAATCATTCGCTTGTGATCTTATATATAAACATATTAAATACTAGCTGCAGCGTGCGGCCCGCTGCATTATAAAAGTTTTTGATGAATGCCGCGGGATCACCTATTTTTTTCCCGGATTAGATAATAATTAGATTAATAGCCTATATGCTATTCCAGGTCATCATCTACCTGTGTACCAAATTTCATTCAAATCCGACCAGTAGTTTTTGCGTGATTGAGTAACAAACATCCATCCAAACATCCAAACTTTCGCATTTATAATATAATATTAAATATAGATAAATCACGTGCCCCGTTGTTTGTCTGCCTGTATTTCAAAACTACTGAGCCGATTTCATAGAAATTTTGTATATATCTGCTGTTTGGTCTAACTTAAAAGTAGGATAGATTTTAAGTCAATTAACCTCCCCCCCCCCCCCCCCCTTAAGTAAAACACCAAAATATTCAATATCTACAAGTAATTTGTAGGGCAAAACAATGTTTGCTGTGTCAGCTAGCATAATATATAACTAATACATAGAGGTACAGTCAGCATCAAAAGTTGATGATCACATTCAGCTTTTCAAAATCGCTATACACCGTATTATACCTAAATCACTCAACATGACAAGTGCCAGAAATGAATGATTATCATAAAAGGACATAAGTAGGTGATCATCACTTTTCAAAAGTCGCTTAACAAAGTTATAGTAAAAAAAGCATAACATTCTTCGTCACTAAAGACTCTGAACAAATTTTTGACAAAAATAGCTTACCCTCGTTTATCTCTAAAGTTCCTGAACAAAATGAAACTTTTTTTGGGTTTAATATATAATGTGTGTGTATTTTTTTCGGTAGGAATATTATGTGTTGGTATATAAATTAAGTAGACACATGCACATGTAAATCACCACCTTTTTATTTATTATCATCAAAATTAAATGATTCGATAAATCAATACAGTTAATAATAATTATTTGTTTTGATTAAAAATCAACAAATTTAAACTTTCATAATCAAATCAATGTTTTATAAGCAAAAAACGGTTTAATTTTTTATCAATTACAATTATGATTAGGCTTAAACTACTTAGAATTAAAACCTAATGTGTCCCCCATCGACATCGATAACATTTTGGAGACGTTCTTGCATGGAGTTTATTATATTTGCACAAATATCACGTCCCCTAAAATCTTCCCAGATTTCTATGGCGTAATTAAGTAGATTTTTCCTTGTTCGAGGAGTGCTTTCATTCCAAGCCTGGATCATAAGCCACCATAAGATTTCAATGGGGTTAAGGTCTAGGCTCTTTGGTGGAAATGGAATTTCGACAATGTTAACAGCGTTATCCCGGAACCAAGTACTGCACACTCGGGCCACGTGGATTAAGCAGTTGACAAAAAAATGTAAATAATTGCAACCGCAATGGTTTACATCCGATACAAAGAGATAATTATGTAGAAATATTCTATTTACATTTAAGGGTAAACAGTTTTTCAAATACCCACAACTACAGTAGCGGAGCCCAAGATTGGATTTTTGTATTTACTCGAGCGCGTCAGATTAACATAGGGGAGGTACCTCGCATGCTGTTGAGGCTTTCCACCAAATGTAAGAGCTTTATATACAGAAGGGTAGCTAGAGCAGAAAAAAAAAACAAAATTCCAATAACTTCGGCTTGTGGAAATTGAAAGATTATTTTCATTTCAGATTATATTTTTTTTTCGTCATTCTTACATCAATTCCCCTATAATAAAAGAACATTCAGACGCGCTTGAGAATGTCAAAACAACATTTTTTTTGCAACTTTGTGACCCTCCCTCTCCCTAACGCTACACTCGAATCGTCAGATTTTCTAAATTTTAGGTGGCAACTAACCCACCATACTATATGACGCGATTTAATGTTTCTAAGCCACAGTTTTTTTTAAACATTTTTGTATTTATAGATTTTTTCTCCACCACTGAAATGAAAAACATTATATAACTTTTTATTTTCTCTATCACTCAGTCTATAAAATCCAATAGGTCCCTACGACGCTCGAGTAACTACCCATTTAGCATCTGCAGTTAGCCTACTACTATGTATGTTCCCTAAAGAGTTGAATCAAAACGAAAATTGTGTGAATTTTGAAAATGAGTCTTATATGTGTAAAGAGTAGGTTCTAATTCAATCGTAACTATAAAATCATAAACTACGAAACAAGCATTTTATATTGTTCAGTAACTTTAGTTATTTATGATGTTAAGTTATTTTTGGATGTTATGTTTGGATGTTGCCGTGATTACACTAGATAACGAAAACAACTATTTTATATTGTTGAGTGACTTTTGCAAAACTGAATGTTATAATGTTTTCGGATATTATAACAATCAGCAATTTTTGACAAAATGGTGTTCAGTGACTTTTGACGAGTAGTGTCCAGTTCATTTTAAACTTTAATGATGTTCATTCAATACTGCCGCCCTTCTTGTTGAGCGATTTATGGGTGATATAATGTAAAGCAATTTTGAAAATCTAAATGTGGTCATCAACTTTTGATGCTGACTGTACAAGTATAAATACTGAAATATTTTAAATAAAACCACTAATCTTGAAATATAAACATCTATGATCACGCCCGCTTCCCTCACGGAATAGGCAGAGTAAACCGAAAATCTATAGACCTTCCAGTTCACCACGATTCACCGGTTTGTCGATTGGCGGGATGATTGATGATCCCCATCGCCAAATTTTACCGATCTATTAACGATTATCGACTACGCCTAGTGATAACCGGGACCGATGGCTTTACGTGCTCATCCGAGGCACGTAAGTGACACTCCAGTCTCAACCCGCCAGATTTATTTTAAAGAAAAACCTCAAATAAACCCTCAATAATACTTGCTCGACCCGGAGATTTAACCACAGACCTTAAATCCAGACCCAGATCAGTTTATGCTCATTACACAAATGTTTGTCCGTATCGGAAATCGAATCCGGGCAACATTGATTACGTGTTACGTGGCAAGGGCCACAAACCACTCACCTAACGGGACGGGTCGTTTACGGAATAACATGACATAATTTATTTAAATAAATTGATATAGTAACAAGAAAATCCGTGGTACAATAATTTTATGTCCATTGTGAAACTGCAAAAAGTGACAACATCATATTTGGCTTCTAGATATAATTTAATTATTCCAGTCAGCAAAGCTGCTGGCATCAATCCAAATTCACGGATTTAGTAAGTTTTTAATAAGTTTATCTCGTTTCAAAACAGTATGTGGGTGTTAAAGACGTTAACCATGTTGTTGTTCGTCTACAGGTTCAATTAAAATTCCCTCCGTAATGGAACTTTTGTGTTTCTTATAAAAATACTCCCATTGAAATCTCTGTGTATCTTAATTAAAGAAAATGTTACTTTATGGTTTATTTTATTCTGTTGTTATTCAAGCGTACATTACTTTTTGATTTTGTTTAGTGATGACTCTGGGTAAAATAAAGGGCAATAAAACGTTTTTGTGTTTTTTTTTTTTTAATTTAAAAAAGTCTATTTACGTTTGTTTATATTCCACAACTGTCAATAATGATCAGTTAAGTATATTACATCCTGAAGATGCTTTAAAAAGTGAAACCGGTCGAGTAATATATTAAAAAATTGTGTAAAAGTGAAATTTATGTACAAGTGGAATAGTAAAAGTGTCTAATAATAGTAAGTGTCTAATAACTTTGTACCTCAGAAAACACGTTATGGTCACATGAGTAGATAAGGGGAACTCTGCTATGGTTTAGTTACGTTTACTGTAAAAACATCAGACATATGAAAGTCGACAGGTTATTTCCACCCTTTTGCCGTGCGATAAGCAAGCAAGAAAAGTCATGATATTACAACAGTTTTGGATGCAGGATTACATGCAACATGTGCACTCTAACTAGACAATGGTACATATTACGTCCTACGATATGATCGGAATTGTATTGTTATTTGTACATGTATAATATATACGGCGGGATATATCACATTTATCTTATTTCTAACTAACACATTTCGTTGTTCTGCTATAATGTTCTTCAAAATAAAAGAAAACTCAGACGCATATTTTAATGACGACAAAACGAGTCGACGAAAATTTTTAACTGTATTTTTTCGTCCTTTCATATACATGCTATATACTTTAAGTATTGTGATGTTAAAATATATCAAAATATATATATTTACATGTAATAGAAAACCAACTGAAAATCTTCTGATGAAAAGAGATCGCCATATCACCATCGCCTATAGATACAAGATACTAATAGTGCAATATCTTTCGCGATGCGTAGATGCAATGCCGCTTTTACAAGTTTACTGATGAGATGAGACAAACCTGTGATAACTACAAGCACTGATTTTATCGAGGATAAAATAATTGAGACAAAATGTAAAAAATGAGGGTACTAAACTCGAGCAAAACGTTCCATTTCCCCATAAATTTAATTATACAACAAAATGAGGCATCTATCCCTTATTTCATTTCCAGTTTGTCTGAACAAGACAACTTGCGATTGTATTTTGAATGTTTCGCTTATTGTATGGCTTGTTTGGTGTCGACCACAGACCACATGTAGAATCAATTTTCTAACAAAGGCAACAAACTCTGAATTCGAATATATAACATAACATAATTGTTAATTAAAGCCAATAGTTTTGTCAATCACTATAAAATTGTATTAATTTTACAGTAAATCGAATCAGAATATCAGAATGACAACCAATCCATCCGATCGTCAGATATTTTCTTAACGTCGCCTCGCCGTCACAAGTATTCTTTTTTATAGCGCTCGATGTCATAGACTACAACAGCGGCGCGTAACATAATTGTATTTTCCTCTGTGTTGGTTCAAGTTTCTTTGAAGAATAGACAGGCAGGTAGTAAGAGGCGACCTATTGGCTACACGTGTCATTACTATCGTAACTACTAGGGTGTACAGTTTCGCAACGTTTCGCCCGGGTATTTGGTAAAATCGCCTTTTTTACTCCTGCCGCAATAAAGTCAATGCTCGTCATAGTCGAGTTTCGGATTGGAGTGTAAGGTAACCGGTAGACTTATGCATGTGGTATTGTCATAGCGCCACTCAGATAGCAACGCACCATTAACATCTTTGGTGGTAACATGGTTTCACTTTTCATCAGGAGAGCCAAGTGCTCGTTACTATTTTATGAAATTAAAAAAACACGTATAATTAATTATATTTACATAATAATGGTAGCCGTTTTCCGCGGTATAACCTGCACAGGTCCCGATCCTCGGAAAACATTGGAATAAAATGTAGACAATGTCATTCAACAATAAAGTAGCTTTCTAATGGCAAAATAATTTTCAAAATCGGTTCTATATAGTCACCGTAATATTATAAAACCCGTTAGATTATAATTTACCTTAACCTACCTAACAGTAACGGTAATCTAACGGTAATCGCCGTGTTGGTCCCGGCCTCCTTTGTAGAATAGGCCAACTGCCGTTCTGCCAGGCAGGTCGTAAAAGGCGACCGATTGGCTATCGAGTCACTACCATCGTGGCTACTAGGTGGTAGAGTTCTGCATTGTCTCGCCCGGGTCTGGTACCACCGCCTTACCTATTTCTGCCGCAATAGCGTCAGTGCTTGTTGCTGTCGTGTTCCGGTTTGGAGGGAAAGGTAGCCGGTAAACTTATGCATGTGGCATTATACCTCGCCACAAGATAGCAACGCACCATTAACATCTTTGGTGTCTATAGGCGATGGTTGACTCTTTCCATCAGGAGACCCATCTTCTTGTTTGCTATCTTATGACATAAAAAAAAAAATTTGAATAAATTATTGATTGATATACGTTCACTACCATCGTGACTGCTAGAGTTGTTAAACATCTCGCCGGGGTTTTTGGTACCACCTTTTTACCTATTCCTGCCGCAATAGCATCAATACTTCATACTGTCGTGTTCGGGTTTGAAGGCAAGGTATCCGATAAAGTTATAAATGTGGCATTATCATTCCGCCACACGT
The DNA here is from genome assembly GCA_036924255.1 of Apodemia mormo. NCBI lineage: Eukaryota > Metazoa > Arthropoda > Insecta > Lepidoptera > Riodinidae > Apodemia > Apodemia mormo. The sequence continues at coordinate 42,194,369 of JAUPFN010000002.1, forward strand.
ATAACATCTTTGATGTCTATATGCGATGGTCTTTCTCTTTTCATCAGGAGAGCTATCTGCTTGGTTACCATCTTATGATATAAAAAATACAATTTTTACTTTTGCGTCTAAAATATTGTTATAGGTACCCAATAATTTTACTTACTTCGTGTAACATTATCGCTGTGGATATATACCTATTTAATCTTTCCTTTTTCTCCGGAACCGTGGATCAATTTTTTTCTATTTTTATACTGAGTTTCCCGTCGAATGTTGATTTTTTAATCACAGAAAAATATGAGAATCTTGTGAACTTTTAAGCTTTGCCAAGTAAATAGACCATAAAGTAGCTAGTAGTTGATATACAATGGTATAAACTAGTAATGGCTAATTTTTATTTTTTGGGGTTAATGTGAGGTTAATTTATTCACTTATTTCGGCTCCAGACACGGATATGATTCACCTTATTTATTTCTTCATTCCTTTTGCTCATTTTATCCTTTTTATATTGCAGCGTATTATATTCTGTAATCGTATCATTAAATGGACGTTTCCATATATTTTTTCTCGCTTCCACCAATTCCACAGTACTATGTAATATTAGTAGTTTTTAAGGTTGATTATCGCTTGTCACGTCTCTCTCTCTCTCTCTCTCTCTCTCTGTCTCAACCTAATCGCAATACGCACAGTCACCCACAATTCTGCCCGGAATAAATAATTCCGCGGAGATGATAAGGATTTGAAGGAATTAATAAGCTTGTCGTATTCGGCCCCGTAATCAGAACCTTTGATTCATTACCTCTGAAGTTACACACCTGCAGTATAAACTCAATCATCTATCTACTTGACAAAGCTTGGAAATTTAAGAATTGGTCTGCCTCGTAGTCTTGTGCCTTTTCGGCTCAGATCATGTCCCGGGTTCAATTAAAGGATTGGAAAAATGCTGCTTATGTTTTTTGGGCTCTCCTCGGAAATCAAAATCTCAGTAGAAGTAACTGTTTGACGCCTCGACTGATCATATAAAACTGTCGAAACTGATTATGACAAAAACATACCGTGGTAGTTATTACCATAACTATAATTTACCATATCGCCAACCAACAAAATAGATTATCCGATTATCAGTGGCGAACCGGAACGTCAATTGACATTCGGTTCGCTCAACCTGCCACGCAATTGAACCAGCATTTTTTTTTTCATCAGATAATAAGCAGATGATTCTCCTGATGATAAGAGATAACCGTCGCTTGTAGACACCAAAGATAATGGTGCTCTCAGTGTGTCGGGGTTGAAATGCCACCTATTAAAGTTCACTACTTACTTACCCTCTAAACCGGAACACGACTGCGCTTAAGCACTGACGCGATTGCGGTAGGTATATGTGAGGTGGTGGTACTACCCTGGACGAGAATTTGAAGGACTTTACCACTTAGATAAAAGTCACGATATTAGCGAAATGTATAATTCTCACGCATTTTACAAAATTCCTAGCAGTTAGATGGATGACATATTCCTCAATAGGGGTCCAGATCAAAACGGAGAATATCATTACTTCAAGAAATTGAAGATTTTTTCATTCTATCATCGGAATTAACCTATAATTTTGTGACATTTTTGATGCGTTTCGGCAGTAAAAAAACTAATGCTCACATTGCATATTGCCATAATATAACACCGCCATATAGATTATCTAATCCATCAGACGGATTATAGACGGATTATAATCCGTCTGACGGACGGACGGACGGATACTAGACGGATTATCTAATCCGTCAAGCAATATTAACATCTCAATACCGATATAAACACACACAAACACACGCACACAGGCACACACGCAGGTACGTACGCACATATTCATGCACGCACGCACACACTTACACACACACAAGTGCCGGTGAAAATATATGTAGATATATCAATCCACCATTAATGTGAAAGCTGGCCTTTTTACAATCCATACTAATATTAATTAATATTAATTAATGCGAAAGTAACTCTCTGCCTGTCTGTCTCTTCTTTACGCCTAAACCACTGAACCGTTTTGGGTGAAATTTGGTACGATAGTTTGAGACCTGAGAAAGGACAAAAGATAGTTTTTATTCCGGAAATCCCACGGGAACGGAAACTATGCCGGTTTTATTTTAGAAAATTTTCAACAAAGTCGTAGGCATAGCAGTTACTTATAATATTAAATTCCCTTATAAATATCAGCTTCGCTGAATATAGATATGGTGCTAATTGTCAAACACGTGTAAGTAACAAAGAGTCTCATATATTTCTACTGGGATTTATAGACTTTGATGGTTATTTATTATAAAAATTTACTCGATTAATAATGTGCAAAACATTTTAATTATGTGCGATGATAATATGAAATATCTACAACCTTGTCCGGTGGAAATAATCGGTTACAGACATCAAAGAAGTTAACAGGACATTAAACATTCATGTATTATATATAAACCTTATGAATGAACCTTTGAAGAATAAATCTATTCATATACCAAAGTAGTCGAATGCCTTGCTATATAAAGCTCGTACTTATCGTAAACAAGTAAAAATCTCCTTTGATTTTGGAAGATATTTTTGCCTGGCGTCACTATTTAAAGAAGAAATTGCGGTATTTAATTTGCAAAATTCCCGCGAAACCTTTTATGGAACAGCTGATGTGATGTGTCTAAAACGAAAGGTAATGTAAGGAATGGGGCAACTTATCCAAAGCCTGAAAGTTAGAGGAAACCACAGTGGCACAATAGTCCACCCACGTCCACCACACTTTAACGTCAGTAGCAAAGGCAGTAACACAAATTATGTACTCAACGCATGTTTCACTTCGCAACTGCAAAAACATCACCCTTCATAAAGTGAAGTGCTATTCGACTCTCCTGAAGATCCTTTTTATATAATTTTATTTTTCTTATGTTCATTTTGTCGCTTTAAAGAGTAAACATTATTCATTAATTAATTCATCCATCGAGATAGTAATCTTCCATTACTAGTAGTCTGAAAGGGGTGTAAAGCCACGAGCTTCCTGTCAGGTAATTTGTAAAAGATGAACTGACTGGTCATGTTTTTGCAACGTTTCACTTGGATTCGCTGCCACCGTGTTACCTTTTTCTGTCGTAACAGTGTCAGTACTTAACAATGTCCTATTTCAGTTTGGAGGGTGAAGTAGACACTTAATTTTTATTGTCGCCACACAGATAGCAACTGTCATAATTAACATTTTTGATTTTATATATTAATGGAGTATTATTCATGATCATAAGTAACATATTATTTAAAAAATCTGGATAATTTTGTTTGGTAAACTTGAATGGGTCGTTTTGTTCTGCATTAAAATTTACGATTTGTTTTGTGGTGGTTTTGTATGACGATTATAATTTAAATATATATATATATATATATATATATATATATATATATATATATATATATATATATATATACATATATCTAAAGATCTGAAGGCATGTTTTCTACGTGCTGATTGAACGCTATCACTGCCTCTTGGGAGTTGGCATAAGTAAAACCTCTCATCAAATCTTTGATTTTGGGGAAAATACAGAAATCACAGGGTGCTAGTTCGGGGCTAGGCGCAGGATAAGTGACGAGATGTACTTTTTCGGAAGCTCAAAATGACTTTGTTTTGTTGGCCGTGTGTGAAGAAGCGTTATCATGATGTAGGAGAATGAAATTACACCCTTGAATGACATCCGTTTTAAGCTGGATATCTTTGATTAGACCTACCGAATGAATATACATATATATATATATATATATATATATATATATATATATATATATATATATATATATATATATATATATATATATATATATATATATATATATATATATATATATATATATATATATATATATATATATATATATATATATATATATATATATATATATATATATATATATATATATATATATATATATATATATATATTTCACTGTGTCATGAATTTACGTACGTAATGAAGTCTGTGTGCAAGTTTAAAATGTGGAAAAGTATTCCCTGACTATCGTTTTTTTAAAAAAAGATAAGGAGCCTCTCTCATGGTCAATGGAAGATGATTCCAATTTTTATTGGTCAAAAAAATTAAGATAAATGAGAAGGGTACTTTAAAATAAGGTGTTTGTTTGAACGTTGTGTTTGAAAACTCAAATTTGCCTTTTGAGTAAACTAAAGACCATGGGTCGAATAAAATTTTGTAATAATAAATGAAGGATATGACTATCACGACGATGTCGATTAGGTAGGCATTTAAGTTTATCAAGGAATTCTGAAACATGGTTGTACACTTTGCGAGGTGTGGCGTGTAGATAGATATAACAATAAAATATATGTTTTAATGTTTCCATGTCCTAAATTAATAAACAAAGCTGTTTTTATTTTATTTTTTTATATCATAAGATAGCAAACAAGCAGATGGATCTCCTAATAGTAAGAGTCAACCATCGCCTAAGACACCAAATATGTAAATGGTACGTTGCTATCTTGTGGCGAGATCTAATGCCACGTGCATAAGTTTACCGGCTACCTTACCCTCCAAACCGGAATACGACAGTGACAAGCACTGACGCTATTGCGGCAGAAATAGATAAGGCGGTGGTACCAGACCCAGGCGAGACAATGCAGAACTCTACCACCTAGTAGTCACAATGGTAGTGACTTGAATAGCCAATCGGTCGCTTTTTACGACCTGCCTGGCAGAACGGCAGTTGGTCTATTCTTCAAAGGAGCCCGGAACCAACACGGGGAAAAGATATTTGATGGCATTTGGATTAAGCCATTTGATAACATTTGCATTACAAACAATCAATTATTATTTATCAAGCGATTCATATTAAAATGGTATTATAATACTTTTGTTGACCAAAATTAATCCAGATTAATAAAGGAAAAAGGGTGTTCGTGTTGTGCTGAAATTTTATTGCCGAGAAAATTGGTTGTTCAAAAATTAATTGCAGAAATCCATAGGGTAAAAAATAATTCAGTGTTTTTAATATCATCGTAAATTTTTATTTACTTTTGTGAATTATGTGTGTTGTGTGCAAAAAGTTTATTATTATTATTCTTACCACAGGATTCATAGAAATAGGGTAAAAAATAATTCAGTGTTTTTAATATCATCGTAAATTTTTATTTTCTTTTGTAAATTATGTGTGTTTTGTGCAATAAAGTTTATTATTATTATTCTTACCACAGGATTCATAAAATACACTTTAGGGTGCATAAATTATACGGGTTTTTGTCATATTAAAATCACTTCCTGTCCCGTCCATTGGTCGAGTAATAAGCGATCCTACTACGCAATCGATGGGGCTGGGGTTCGATTCCCGAGAGAGACATGTATTCGTGTAATATTATCATAAAATATTTGTATAAACGTTTATTAAATATATTACAGAACAAATTTATATATTTATATATTATGTATTAATATCATTAACTAACACTCATATCACAAGAAAATAATTTACTTACTTCGAGGTTGGATAGATTTGTGTAATTAGTCTAGTGATATTTATTTCATATTTTTTATTATTATAATATACCAATATGGATGTAACGAAACGCATAGGACACTGGTAAGCATTCAGACTACTAATACTTGTAGATAGGCGGTCCAAAAATCTTGGAACAGTATAATACACCTCGTCACTAGTAAACTGGGTTTTTCTTGACGTATTAATATAATACTAGTGATCACCTACCGGGGACCTGTGGCCCCAGGGTCCCCGGAGTAAATATTTGCTGCGTGCCTGTTCCCGAAATTTTACTATAGACTAAACAATGAAAACTTTTTTATGTTTGATAACTGATGCCGTAAAAAATGACATGTATATCACATGAATGTAGTATGTGAAATGTTTATTTTTATCAATTTAATATATTTTTAATGCATTTTATTTAAAAAAATATTTGTTTTTTGCAGTCCTCCACAAAATAAACTTTGATGTGATAAGTTTCATACTCCTGCGTTTGCGAATTCGCTTAAAAAGGAGTCAAAATATTTTTCTTCACGTGTATTATTATCACTCGTCATTGTAACACTTCTAATTAATTAACAATTCGTTATCGAATAAATTCTTGTTACATAAAAATAAGAATATTCCTGTTGTAATGTTTTTGTATGATCCGTAATATTGTATACAAGCGTTTATATCACCCCATTTTTCCATTATTCACTTATTAAGAGAGTGGTACGCCATTAATCATTTTCATTGTTATGAAGGGGCCTGTAATAATGATGAATAAAATGTTTAGTCACAAATTCTGATGAATTATATTTGTTTTAGACCCATTGTTAACCTACATTCGGTCTTTGAAGTTGGTAACTACTCAATACATGTGAATTCCTCATAGACAATTCGACTAAATGAGTCGAAATGTAAATTAAAACAATACTATTACACTGATTTCTCTTGCAGGGTAGGCGGTATAAACCGAGAGGCTGACATTAACAACGACATTGTAATTTACCGATTTGTCGGTTAGCAAGATGTGTGGTCAACCAATTTTTACCGATTTGATAATCTGTAATTTGTTTCTTGTAATAACCAAGAACGTCACTTTTATTTGCTCATCCGAGGCATACACCACTACCAGACACTAATTCGCTACTGAGATTTGGTTTTTCGAATATAACATTTTCCTAACCGGGAAACAAATTAAGACCTTTCAATTATCTGAGCCAAACTAATTACAGAACATTGTAAGTTATGATTGATTAAAGATTCCAACAAAAATATACTTATATGTAAAAACATTTTGAACTTATTACTCGCAGTAAAACATTAATAAATAATCCTTTCAAAATTTACTCACTTATTTTCTCATTTGTATTTTTTTATATATATATTTTTACATTTATAAAGAAAGCGTTGTTACTTTTTAAAAAAAGTATCGATATGAACTTATGATATATTATATCGAAAAAACATGCCTACTTTTTTATATCATAAGATACCCAAGTAGCACGTTAAGCTGTATATAGGCTGCATTTAGGTTCAATTTTAAACTTAAAGATGTATACTAAGCCGTACAAAGGCTGTAGAAGCGCTTCTACAGCCGATATAACATCAAAAAGGGCCCCAAGTTATACAGCTTATTGCGTTATGTAGGCTGCACAATAGCTATACAAGCTGTTATAAACTGTACAATGGCTGTTATTTGGTGTATAAAGAAACTATAACACTAAAGATACTCTCTTGTAACTGTCTTGTACAGCTAAGCGTTAAATAGGCTGCACAATAGCTGTACAAGCTGTTATAGGCTGTACAAAAGCTTTTATTCGGTGTATAAAGCAACTATAACACTAAATATACTCTCTCGTATAGCTAAATGTTGTTAATAAGTGTTTGAAAATGATAAAAAGTAGCAATCTGTTTTTGATATTGTATAACATTATATCTGCAGACGCCATAATTAAAAATATATTAATAAACGATAAATTCTTGGACTTAGAGCAGTATTGAACGGTGTATTCAAAGTGCAAATTATAATGATCGTGAAGTCGTGTATGATTTCCCTCAAAATATTCACGCGCCAACGAAATAATCAAGATAACACAAATAAAATTATTGCAAAATACGGTAAGTGTTTGTGTTTAAGGTTAGAATATACAAGTATTTATGGTACTATATTGTATATAAAGGCATAATGACTATAATAAAAGTTGCTTGTCACGATATAGCTATTGCTATTGCTAAATATATCTTTTATTTAACAATATATTTCTTTAATGTTGTTTTTAATACACACATAATAGCGACGCTTTGTTATACAGCCTAAAGTGTATTTGGAGGGTGATATACTGCAAATAGCTGTACTGAATCTCTTTTTTATTCTATTATACCGCTATTGGCTTTTAATTACCGTTCAAATACACTTTAGGCTGTACTAAGTCCCTATATAAATCTATTATACAGTCATTGGCTTTTAATCACTTATGTTTAAAGATGCGTACAAAAATTGAAGAACCCTAAATACAAAACATATATCACTTGATTTCGCTATTGTGATGTATTGATGTCGGTTGTTTGACTTCCCAACTAAACCAACTTATTGTTAACTATAACTTATGGGATATGTATTTCAATCATGTTTTGCTTTATTTTTCAGGGAAATATGCCTTATAAAATAATAAAAACAATTGTGAGAAGCCAAAACTGTATTTGCATCGTATCCAGTTTGTGGGAGGATAAAGGCAAATTATAATGGCCAAGAAAACAAAATGCTATAACTAAGTTGACCAAGAACGAAAAATCTAGCCCTTTAAATATTGGTCTATCACAAAAATATTTTTAAGAAGAATACGTTATTTCGTGCTTGTGATTTAATATTATTAGTTCTTCAAAGAGAAACACATACTCTCTTGCCTGTAATTGTATCTAAGTATATAATATTTTTAAAATGATTGTAAGTATACATATATACGGGGTGTTGCAAAAGTGGTACAGTAAGCCGAAAGGGAGTGACTCAGAGGGTCATTCTTAACAACTTTTGTTTAACGACTTTTGGAAATTCGCGAAAAAAATATTGATTCTCCATAGAAACTTTGTTGTCACGTGACTTTTCACAATGGAAAAACAAAATTGTTTTTCGCGAATTTTCACAAATCGTTGAACAAAAGTTGTTCAGAATGACCCTCTGAGTCACCCCCTTTCGGCTTACTATAACGCTTTTGTAACACTCCGTATAGTAGCAAGTTAAAAATAAAAAATATATATATTTTCTCAGTGTAATGATTTTTATTTTTCTTTTTAACTCTTTTTTATATATTCTTTGAATAATAGACCAATTGTCTATCTGCCAGGCAGGTCGTAAAAGGCGACCGATGGGCAATGCGAGTCACTTCCATCGTGGTTACTTGGTGATGTTACAGTTCTACATTGGCTCGACCGGATCTGGTACCACCGCCTTATCTATTCCTGCTGCAAAGCGTCAGTGCTAGTCACTGTCATGTTCCGATTTGGGGGGCAAGGTGGCCGGTAAACTTATGCATGTGGCATTAGACCTCGCCACAAGATAGCAACGCACCATTAACATTTTTGCTGCCTATAGGCGATGGTTGACTCTTTCCATCAGGAGACCCATCTGCTTGTTTGCTATCTTATGACATTAAAAAAATTCAAATATTATAAATTACCAACCAAGTAACCTTAATGAAGAAGATAAGCCTAAAAAATAATAAATCAGATAACCTACAATCACTTTTTAATGTTTTTGTTACGGAACCCTTTTCCTTGAACATTGATAAAAATGACGATTGTAGGTTACCTGATTTAGTAATTTTTCAGCTTTATCTTCATCACGATTACTTGGTTAGTAATTTATAATATTTAAATATTCCTTTTCAATCTTCCTCTTGATTTTTTTCCACATGATATCAACGCTTTTATCCACACGATATATATGCAGATATAAAAACAGCAAATAACAAAATCAGTAATACAGCCTTGAGCTGCACTACAGCTGATTTTTTAACACCATTGGCTGCATAACAGTCTACAATTACGCCATAAATATTAGCTGTAGAACGGTGATTGCATCTCCCATATTTTACAGAAATAAGCGTTGAGTGATACTATAATAACACTTAAAGCTGTAATAAATTCCCGTGCTAAACATAATACAGCTAATGTACAGCTTTAAGTATTAAAATAAGCATAATGAGTTACAAAATACTTAAAGTTGTACAGTAGTGTATTAATATTCAGATATAACGCCTAAAGCTTACGCGAAACTCTAAGAAAGGCCTTGTACAGCATTAAGCTGTATAAAAACTCATAAAGGTCTTTTATACCGATAAAAGCATCTTTTTACACCATTGTACGGCTGCAATAGAACTTTAAGTAATATATGAGCTGCTTTATGGGTATTAAACATGCTTGATTGCTGCTTGGGTAGCGAACAAGCAAATGAGTCTCCTGATGGAAAGAGTCAGCCATCGCCTATAGCACCAAAGGTGTTAATGGTGCGTTGCTATCTTGTGGTGAGGTCTAATGCCACAAGCATAAGTTTACCAGCCACCTTACCCTCCAAACCGGAACACGACAATGACAAGCACTGACGCTATTGCGGCAGGAACAGGTAAGGCGGTGGTACCAGACCCGGGCAAGAAAATGCAGAACTCTACCACCTAGTAGCCACGATGGTAATGACTCGTATAGCCTCTCTCCTACTCGATCGCCTTTTACGACCTGCCTGGTAGAACGGCAGTTGGCCTATTCTGCAAATGAGCCCGAGACCAACACGGGAATAAGATACGGGGACTTTTAAGCAAAATTTTAATTAATTTTGCTTAATGCATTTATATTTATAAATGCTATTTATATATATAAACAATACCGCCCCGTTGGTCGAGTGGTTAGCGAACCTAACTACGAATTGAGGGGGCTCAGGTTCGATTCTCGACAGGGATAAATATTTGTGTAATAAGCATAGATGTTTGTATTTCTGGGTTTGGGTGTTTATTATGTATGTAACAGTATCTATATATATCTATATGTAATTCTGTGTTAGTATCGTTGATTGGCACACATAACACAAGCAAATAATTTGCTCACTTTGGAGTTAGATCAATTTTTGTAATTTATACAGAGATATTACGTTTATTTTATTTTATTTGTGTTGTTTTCTGTGTACTGTGTAATTAATATTTAACAAATACAAAAATGTAGGCCCCTATAAGTTAGATGTAAAACCTATCAGTTAATTTTGCAACCTGCATTTAATGTGTCAGCGAAATATAAATAAAATATCGAACAGTGCTGAGCTATTGTGAAAGTTTTAGCGGAAGGCTTAGCAAAATTGTAAACTAGGAATTTGTTTGTGGTTTAATGTATACAACTACTTAAGTTATAATTTACATCACAGTATAGTTATATATATCATGTTAAATTGTGATGAAAATTTTATGTAAACTGTTTAAAGCGTAACTTATTTATTTTTTGTTAAGTTGTGTTTAAGCTTTTCTTGGTTTACATTGGTTTAATAATGCTAAGGTTGATTGGAGTTAGTACGTTGATGTCATTTCTAAAACTGAGCTTTAAACTTTAACGAAATTGAGGTACTATTTTTGTAGTTTTGTTACCTGTTAGATGTTTTTTTTTATATCATAAGATAGCAAACAAGCAGATGGGTCTCCTGATGGAAAGAGTCAACCATCGCCTATAGACACCAAAGATGTTAATGGTGCGTTGCTATCCCGTGGCGAGGTCCAATGCCACATGCATAAGTTTACCGGCTACCTTACCCTCCAAACCGGAACACGACAGCGACAAGCACTGACGCTATTGCGGCAGGAATAGGTAAGGCGGTGGTACCAGACCCGGGCGAGACAATGCAGAACTCTACCACCTAGTAGCCACGATGGTAGTGACTCGATAGCCAATCGGTCGCCTTTTACGACCTGCGTGGCAGAACGGCAATTGGCCTATTCTACAAAGGAGGCGGGGACCAACACGGTGAAATAGATGTCAAATAACCATCGTCCAAATTACATAATCACCGATCATTTTTACCTATGTTGGGAACTATGCACTGAGTAACAATTAGGTTTTATAAAATGACGTAGGTCTGGCCGACATGGTCTATTATGATGTAGGTTTAATACGCGCAAGAACGGCTGAATTTGAATAAAAAACGACATAGAGAAAGATTATATTCTGGCATAGAACACAGGCTGGGCTAGTGTTATTATTCACACCTGGTAGTCACGATGGTACTGATGTATTAGACCTGGCAGTCATCGATCACCTTTTATGACTAGCCTAGCAGAACGGCAGTTGGTCTATTCTTCAAAGAGAGTCCGGACCAACACCACACAAATTTTCCTAATACCAAAAAATAGAAAAAATTGTGCAGCTTTTAATGCGTTTAATTAATTATAGCTACTAGGTGGTAGAGTTCTGCATTGTCTCTTACCTATTCCTGCCGCAATAGCGTCAGTGCTTGACGCTGTCGTGTTCCCGTTTGGAGGGTAAGGTGGCCGGTAAACTTATGCATGTGGCATTGGACCTCGCCACAAGATAGCAACAAACCATTAATATCTTTGGTGTCTATAAGCCATGGTTGATTCTTTCCAATAGGAGACCCGTCTGCTTGTTTGCTATCTTACAATATAAAAAAAAATATCGGAAAAATATTTTACGCCAACCCGTCTGAGTGGTAACCATGGTTTTTAAATTAACAACACATAATAATAAGGAAAGTAATACATGATATGCGTGAGCTTTATCAACACGTTCAAGCCGTGAAGTTATTGTTCAATATTTTATAATGTATTTATTATATAAAAACTAGTTTTACCCTTTTACCGCTAATATGGATGTTGAATATATTTACAGTAAAAACTGAGTTTATGTATAATACATATAATCACAGTGGTACTTGGTATATATTTATATAATATTTGTGTCTACATTTATTTAATTTTTATTTCACATTTTTCAAATAACTAATATAATATCCATTTCTGTAGGCAAAGAATTTTATCTAAGTGACTTTAATTTTCTGTATTTTATTTTAATTAATTTTACCATCCATCTCCCAACCATTGTATAAATTGCTTTTTATAAATTGTTTTAAAATAACAGTACCTTTTCAGGTTGGTAAAACGGTTTCGAATCTTAAATCAATTTTTTTATATCATAAGATAGCAAACAAGCAGATGGCTCTCCTGAGAGAAAGAGAAACTATAGTCTATGGACGCCAAAGATGTTAATGTCCCATTGCTATTCATGCGGCAGGATGGCAATGCCCCATACATAATTCTACCGGCTACGTTATTCTCCAAACCATATTGCCAATCGGTTGCGTTTTACGACCTGCCTGGCAGAATGGCAGTTATATTCTTCTAAGGAGTCCGGACCAACACGGGGGAATTTACCAGTAATAGCATTATTTAGTTATCGTCATTATTAGCCTAAATCTATCTATAATATGTATATGATTTTCACAACTTCTATAGAAGTTCAGTAGACTCGGCACCCACGTAGGTGTAGATGCAGTAAAGCCGATTCTAGCTTGGCAACACTGGCCGCGTAGTTGGCAGATGAATTACGTGACTGATGTAGTTGAAGGTATTGCAGCACGTTAGTGGCAAAGGTCGCGCCTTTGGTTTAATTCAAAGAAACATATTCTATCTTACGTGACAGCCCCCTTAGAAACAATATTTAGTACCATTAACTGAAATAAACCCCATATATATGTTAGCATTTGTCACATGCCAGGGAAAATTTTTAAAATTTTTTTTACACACTCTTAACAAAGAAAAATGTTTGAAGCTGTGAGGTTACGGCTCCTCCCATTAATATCAGTAGTAATCCCTCTAATTTTTTTTATTTAAGCGTTCTCTTTTTAAACATCTAGTAGAATAAAGGTGTCACGCGCTATGGTAGTAGGTACTTACATATTTTTAATATTTATATAAATATATATACGATCGATGGAGTATGAAAATTGGCACAATAATTATAGTTTATGTTGCGGAGAAGTACAGAAACCTAATATTTTTAATAAAATGCATCTAAAATATATTAAACTAGCTGACCCGGTAAACGTTGTTTTTTGTATAAATTATTATACATGTAAATCTTCCTCTTGAATCACTCTATCTATTAAAAAAACCGCATCAAAATACATATAATAAAATCGTAGGAAAGTCAATGTATGTCTGGGGTAAACACAAAAAGTACTGCATGGATTTACTTCAAATTTTGCATGAATATTACTAACAGGTCGGGTCACCATATAGGCTACATATTATCACGCTATCACCCACGGGGGAGGGGCTGTGCGGAGTAAACGAAGACCGCGCGCACGAAGTCGCGGGCAACAGCTAGTAGAGACATAAGGACAGACAGCGGAAAGCGACCTTGTTTTATATTATGTAGTGACATTACACACACTACATCATTGACATGTATAATATTACCACTATTATACATGTCAATGCACTACATTCATGTGACGTACATGACGTACGTTTTCTTTACGGCTAAAGTAAGTTGTCAAACTTTAAAGAGATTTTATTGTTTAGTCTATGATCGAATTTCGACCTCAGGCAATTGCTAGTGTATTAATTATGAATAGACCGTGGTCTCACGAACAAAATTTTTTTTTGGTTAATAACGAGCTGATTTTTTGTGAACAGCTTCCTTTTGACGAGAAAACCATCTTTTCCACCTTCGAAAAATTCGGGTAATTAACAAAGATAGATAAAAAAGAAAAATTTGGAGTATCAGACTAAGAAAAGTTTCCATTTTACGTGTAGGACAAAGTTACCCTTGTTACCCTTAATAATAATTAACAAGCTGTTGTGAGAAATTAGGTTATTTTTGAATTGATTAATATCAATTTAAAAATCTCATAATTCCGAAAGCTTAGAGTGGAAAACTCGTCAGAAAAACCATCGAATGTGTAGGACAAAAGTTTTATCGTGTTTACATAATATAATCAAGCAATTAAAGTCAGAAAATAATTGTTGTTATTAATAAAACAACAGAACAAGTGTAAAATTTAAAACAATAATTATGACGGAGTTTCACCAAGTGCCGACGATGGAAAGTATAAATTATAATAAATATTTTTCCTACACCGAATCAAAAATTTTAAAGCCCCATAACTTTATTAGTTACCCGATTCGAGATTTTTCGAAGATGGATTACACACACACACACACACACACATTTCACAAAACATCAGCTTATTATTAATCAAAAAAAAAGTTTGTTCGTGGGACCACGGTCTAGTATGTTATAATATAATATCTCATCATGAAAATAAACTGATTACAGTATTAATAAGAATTACGTTGATATAATAAATTAACGTTATAAGTTTTTTTTGTGCACCCCATTCTAAATACTGTTTTGATGAGATTGTGTTGGCTTGTAGAGAATGCCATGTAGCATTAAACCCACCTGTGTACACGTTTGTGCGGAATTTTTTAAATAAAAGAACTTGAGAGTTGTCAAGGGAAACCCGGGTGGAACGAAGTTCCTTTTATTATTATTTACAAAAAACCTGTATACACTCAACAACAACAACGCGACACCACACTGTTCTGTTGTGAAAATATCTGGCTTGTTTTCTATAAGAGAGAGAGAGAGAGAAGGAGAGACAGAGAAACATGCGCACGCCGCACAGCTTACAATAACTTACTATAGCAAAAAGTGTCGTGACAACTTTTCGTAAGATTTTTTTCCGTCTAGCCCCCTTTCACAACGCGCGATAAGGAACTTCGTTCTAATAGACCTGCAACCTTGCCTCTCTCTAGCAAGCAAGCTCTTTCCCACTAAGCAACGTGTGGCAACGCGTTGAATGAATCAATTGGACGCAATTTCTCTTTACATTGTGATTGATACCTTCGATTGTACTGATCGCTATACATAGTTATATGTATCACTTTTTAACACATCAGTTTCAAAATTATAACTTTTAAACTGAAAACAATAAATACACTATCCAAAGCGGTAATCGAATTTAAAACCTCTGGATCGAGAAAGAAACAACCATCGCCAATAGACACCAAAAATGTCAATGGTGGTTTGCTGTCCGTGTGGGTAATGACACATGTATAAATTTACGGACTTAATTATCCTCAAAATAACAACACTACAATAACAAACATTGACTTTATTGTGGAAGGAATATGTGAAGCCGTAGAACCAAATCCAGACGTTACGGAACTTTATCACCTTAATCACGATGATGTTGAGACTTATAGTCAATCATAAGCTTTTTACGCACTGTCTATCACATTCAGTTTCTCCTGACTATGCTTGTCTGGGGCCTCTTTGAAGGATAAAACTTCTCCCATTTTGACAGGCAGTTTGTAAAGGCTAACGATTAGCTATACATGTTTCTATCATCGTGACTATTAAGTGGTAGAGTTTCGCAACGTTTCACCCGGGTTTATCGTATCACCACTTTACGTATTTCTGCCGGAATAGCGTCAATGCTTGTCATTGTCGTGCTCCAGTTTCGAAAGTAAGTTAGCCCGGCTTGGAAAGTAAATTAGTCGGTAGTCTTATGCGTGGCATTCACGGATAGAAATAATTCACGGAACAAATCACACTTACTGATCTAACCCCAAAGTAAGCAAATTTTTTTCTTGTGTTATGGGTGTTAGTCAACGATAGTAAGACATAGAAATACATATATAAATACTGATATGTATTTACAAAACACCCAAACTCGGAAATACAAACATTTATTTCTACATGCTCATCAGTCATCACACAAATGCTTATCCCCATCGGGGTTCGTACCAGAGCCCCGTCGATTGCGTAGCTAGGGTCGCTAACCACTCAACCAACGAGAAAAAAAACAGAAACGCAATAATCTTTTGTGCCTATAGGCGATTATTTCTCTTTCTATTAGGAGAGCCATCAGCTTATTGCTATCTAATGCATAAAAAATTGTATATGGTCTTTTCTTTAAAAAGAAAACTTAGAGATTTGTAGGCAAACTAAATATCAGCAAATCACTTAGTAGATATAATTTTTAAACACAGTAGAACTGCAGCAGTTGACTTACCTTCCTTTATCTCCAGAACCCTGCATCACATGTTCACCAAATTAAAATGGAACCAAACGGAAAATGTACCCTAAAAAATAAAAAAAGAATTTTAAAATCGGTTAAGTTCTGAGGTAACAAACATAAAAAAACATACAGCCTTATTAATAAAAAAAACTTTTTTATTTTGTAAAGTCGGTTGAAAACATTTAAATCCCAATATCGTGATAATCGATTGTCTTTATAACTGTTTTCTAAGAGGGTTGAAGACGATACGCCCCAGATTCAAAGTTTGAAAGTCAAACCCCTATATTTAAAACTTCCAAGTACTTCTAACTTCTTAACAATCCACTAAAGGATAAAGTAATGGAATAATGTGACTATAACTCATGATAAATTAATTACCAGGTGTTCAAAATTTGCGAACAATTGTAGCCATATTGGATTGGATCCTTTTTGAAGAATATACTATCCTTTTTAGGGTTCCGAAGTAAACTAGGAACCCTTTTAGTTTCACTATGTCCGTCCGTCCGTTCGTCTGCACGATAGCTCAGCGATCCTTAGTACTAGAATGCTGTTATTTGGCAGGAATACACATATTAGTCACAACAACGAGGTACTCATGCCTCTACATGTAAAATGGGAATGTTATTTTTTTCTATCGTATACCCCATTGTGTGGGATATCGTTGGATAGTTTTTATAAAAAATATTGTAGGTTTGTGAAAACATGTGTTGAAAGTGCTAATTTTTGTTAGGGTCAAGTGTGTCCCCCCCTCTGCAGGCTAAGTGGTTGGTTTTGGAGGTGGGAAAGAATTCATGGTAGTAATAAATATAATGAATTTAAAAGAAAAACTATCACGTCTAAGAAGACTTCACAAGTTTTGGGGTAAAAGTAGACCAACTTATAAAATCTATCATCAAATACTATCATTTTCAATTCCTCACTAATAGTTAGTAGAGTTCTGCAACGTCTCGCTCGGGTTAGGTACCACCGCCTTACCTATTCCTGCCGGCAGGAGTTCTGCCAAATAGCGTCAGTGTTTTTCTCTGGCGTGTTCTTGTTTATAGAGTAAGGTAGCCAGTAAACTTATGCAAGTAGCATCTACACCTCATAATACGGATAGCAACACACCATTAACATCTTTTTGTGTTTACAGGCAATTGCTGTCTCTTTCCCGCAGGAAACCCAACTGCTTATTTGCTATCTATCTTATATTATAAAAAAACGGCCAAGTGCGAGTCGAACTCGCGCACAGGGAATTCCGTGTCATCATAGCAAAAAAAAAAACGAAAAAAATACGTTTATTGTATGGGGACCACCCTCGATATTATTTGTTTATTTTTAGTATTTGTTGTTATAGCGGCAAGGGAAATACATAATTTGTGAAAGTTCCAGCTTTCTAGCTATCACGGTTTATAAGATACAGCCTGGTGACAGACAGACAGACGAACAGACAGACAGCGGAGGTTTAGTAATAGGGTTTCGTTTTACCTTTTTCGGTACGGAACCCTCAAAAACTAACATGCTCAGCATTTTAATTTCTTTAAATATGTATCAGTACAGAATAAAGGGTATATTCCTTTGGCTCGAATCGAAAATGGTACCTATGTTTAGTTTGTTTTTTTTGTGTTAGTGGTAAGTTAAAAAACTTACCATTAACACAAACATAGTTCCACCCAAATGGATTAGCTTGATTGATTTAGGTCATGATTCGGATGTGTGGTTGTTTGATCAAATCAACTCCAATTCAAACGAAAAAGTACACTAATGCGTGTTGGGACTCGCTGCAAAGGGCCGTATAACCAAAGTTTTAATTAGTTTTCTTTGATTTAGTTACGTTTGCCCTGAAATCGGTATCATAAATCGATAATAGTTGGGAAAAAAGACTGAACGTCCATTTAAACCATAATAATATTATAAACGCTAATTTGTTTTTTTTGTAATTGTTACATTTTCATCGTTTATAGTTTACAGTCCTTTACTACATACATATCTTCACGCCAGATCCCTTACGGGGTAGGCAGAGAGAACCGAGTGCCATACATCACGATCCTTGCAGGCGTGTCTCGCTTCCTCCACATTCATCACTCTCTTCATACACACGCGCCGATTCCGAAGACTCTTGACACCACCTTCGGACAGTACTCGATCAATCTGATCCTGGTATGTCAGTCTTGGTCTTCCCCGGTACCTACATCCTTCCACATTCGCGTTGTATATCTGTTTTGTTAACCTTTCATCTACCATTCTTTCTACATGTCCGAACCAACAGAGCATGCCCTTTCTCATCTTTACACCAACACTTTCTTTCAAACCTAACCACTCTCTCATTTCGACATTACGAACCCGGTCCGCGAGTGTCACACCACATATTTTTCTTAGCGACCTTATCTCGACCGCGTTGATTCTACTTTCATGCCCTTTCTGACATACCCAACTCTCACTTCCATACAATAGCGTTAGGATAAGCACGGGATAGACGGGCACCCTGATTGTCCTTTACTGTTTTAAAATATAGATTCCCCCAAGTTGGTCCAGGCCCATTCTCTGCCAGGCAGTTTGTAAAAGTCGAACTTAAAATTTCGCACACGGATTTCTGTTATGACGTAAACGTCCTCTAAAGAAGGATTTTTGAAAATTCATTTTTCGAAGAGGTGAAATAGGAGATTTTGTATAAAAATGTTGTTCCTCGGACATATTTGCTTGAATTAGGTATAAACTGAATACGGCAACAATAATGAGTTACGTTTTTCAGTGTTTTCCAAAATTCAACCCCTACGAGGTTGAAATAGGGGATGAAAATTTTATATAGACGCACAGGCTCTTAGGACTAGCAACTTAAAATTTCACATAAGTATTCATTTTATGACGTAGGCATCCACAGACCGCCCCGCCCCGTCGAATGCTTAACGACCCTGACTACGCAATTGACAGGACTCTGGTTCAATCCTCGACGGGGACAAGCATTTGTGTGATGAGCATAAATGTTTGTATGTTGTTTATTCCTACCGCAATAGCCTCAGTGCTTGTTACTGTCGTCTATGGAGGGTAAAGTATCCGATAAACTTAATCATGTGGCGTTATAGTCCGGCCACATGGATAATAAAGGGACATTTGGTGTCTATACACGATAGTTTCTCTTTCCATTGGGAATTCTCCCAATGGAAAGAGAAACTATCGTGTATAGACACCTTCTGCTCGTTTATTATCCTATAATATAAAATATAGGCTAATTGCCATTTTGTTAGGCAATTCTTTGGAGGTAATCGTTTAGCCAGATGTGTCACTATCATCGTGACGTGAATTTCACAATACTTAGCCCGGGTTTTGGAATTTCAAAAACCCTAATTAGGGCTTTACCTATTCCTGTCGAAATAGGATCAGTTCTTGTCATTATCGTGCTCCAGATTAAAGAATGCGGTAGTCGATAAATTTATGCATGCGACGCAGATAGCAACGTACCATTAACATCATTGGTGTCTTTCAGCAATGATTGTCTCCTTTCATCAGAAGAGCCATGGTTATGTTTTCTACCACATAATAACATTTATTTTATATAAGTAGATAGGAATAGGTGTAAATACAATTTTAAACTTCATTTGACAAATACTCAGCGGAAGTTATTCAACATCAATTTGAAAGCATCAATTAATTATCCATACAAGTACTCAGAAAGAGAATAAATTTATTCATTGTCACATCCTTTACTGATTTCCATATAGTCCGATTGCGAATTAAAATCTATTTGAAACTTTACTAGATCTCTCTAATTCCGTAACTAGGAACTCTCAATAGAAAAATCTATCTGAATGTATTGCATAAATTATTCTAAGCCCGTCTTAGTCGGATGATTGGTGAATACCTAAGATTAATTTAAACTCAGATTACGCCTTTTTTATTATATCATAGGGTGGCAAAAAAGCAGATGGCTATCCTGATAGAAAGAGAAACCATCACTTATAGACACCAAAAATGTTAATGGTGCGTTGCTATCCGTGTGACGGGATGGTATAATGCAACATACATGCTGGTAGAGTTCTACCAGCTACCTCACCATCCAATCCGGAACACGACAATGACAAGCATTAACGGCAGTAACAGGTGAGGCGGTTGTACCAAATACCCGGGCGAGACATTGTGGAACTCTACCACCTAGTAGTCCTTTTACGACCTGCCTGGCAGAATGGCAGTCGGTGTGTTCTTCAAAGGAGCCTGGACCAATACGAGGGAAAACATATTATACATAACGGAATTCTTTTTGTTGTCTCCTAGTAATAATATTTATACATTAATGCTAAGCCGGTAAGATTTTAATGTCTTCGATTGCACAGAAATAGGCTATATTAACTGCTGATATCGCAAACAAAAGTGGTTGTCCTTAAAGTTAGCTATTGAAGCAATGGGTATTAAGTCTTCCTCTATCTCGCTTACCAACAAATTCGTAAAATATAGATATAATTACCGGTGGGAGGGATGCGCTGTGCCGCGCTCCTAGCTGCATGGGTACCACCATCTTGCCTATTTCTCCCGTGAAACAACTTTGCTGTGTTTCGGAGAGAAGGGCAAGACAGGCAGTGTAATTACTAGCACCGAGACTTAACATCTTATGTCTCAGGATAGGCAACACGCGAATGGAATACCTGGGCTAGTTCCAGCCCAGGTATCCCATTTTTGTTCATTTGCGACGTTGACCACTTACCATCAGGTGGCCATTATATAGAATAGAATAGGATTGAGATTATATAGGCAAACGTCTGCCAGTTTGCCTGTATAATCTCAATAACATAAAAAAAAATTTGGCATTCGCAGAAGTTTCCTTGACTTTGCTACGCTGGGAAAAGACGATTTATTTTTACTATCTTCGAGAAAGATAGTTTTTATGAATAAGTTAAACGCAGTAAACCTACAGGTAACTGACTTCCAATTTTCTTTAACTTTGGAATACTGCAAAGATACACTTTACTAAATTTAAATAGAACCTTGGAAGTTATACTCTTTGAAACATAAAAATAATTTTCCGAATCGTTTCAAACTTCTTCGATAACACATAATAAAAGATTCCGACGAATTGAGAACCTTCTTTTGGAAAGATAGTTGAAAATTAAAAAACCTAGTCGTGAAAAGTTGTAAATTTTGCATACAAATGAGTTGTGATTTCCAAAAGGTTGACAATAAAAGTAAGCGATGTTCATACTTTAGATCGATATACTACTATTTATTCATAAAGTGAAAGAACAAAATGACAGCAATAGTAGGCAGGGGAGCCCAAGAGGGGATTTTGGGATTTACTCAAGCGCGTCAAGTTAACATAGCGGACCCCCCTTTACTTTGCATACTGCTGAGGCTTTCCACCAAATATTAAGCCCTTTATATAGAAGCGGGTAGAAAAAAAAACAAAATTCCGATAACTTCTGCTTGTGGAAATTATCACATTATATTTTTTTCGTTATTCTTACATAATTTCTTCTTAAATAAAAAAAATCAGACGTGCTTGAGGATGTCAAGACTGCGTTTTCTTTTCAACTTTATGACCCACTCACTCCCTTACGATTCACTTGAATCGTCAGATTTTCTAAATTTTACTTGGCGGTTAACCCATGATACCTTAGTCTAACACGTTTCTGTGTTTCCATATGACACTGTTTTTCTTTTACTTTTTTTGTAGAAATTTAGCCCACTATGAAATAAAAAACATTTTATATTCCTTATAATTTAATCTACAATATCCCATAGGTCCCTATGACGGTCGAGTAACTACCTATTTAGCGACGATTGTAACAATGGGTATAACGTATTCTATGTGATAATAAAGTTGCAAAATTGGAATTAAAAAATTCGGTCAAGTGAGAATTGGACTCGCATACTGAGGGTTCCGTTTAAATTTGTAGGTAACCTTAGCTACACATAGAAGTACCCTATAGGTTTGGATTCCCTTGCGAAATCTCAAAATATGCGACATAAACGTACCTACATATCTTTTGAGCAAATTTTGTTTGCGTCCTAATTTAATTACTTCACTAATTCTAAATTCTAAAAAATTTCTTCACTAATATTATATAATTAAAAGAAGTTTTACAATACAACAATTGTAAAAGATTACTAGAATGATATTGTAACACCTTTATAGTGTTACATACGAACTGGCCATTTTGTCGACTTTCAAATGTAGAACTGTTTAGTATGTAGAGAAAGAATAAATTGTTTTTAGAATAGGAGTATCTTTTAAGATTTGACGTAAGATAGACGTCTCTGAAAATAAACGAAGATATATACGAAAAGTCTAATTTCTTAAAGAATCCCAAAAGGTTATGCTACTAATTAGTACCTCGAGCAGCAAAGCGAGTACCAAGAAGGTTCCCTGAATAAAAAAGGGATATCGTCGGCAAAGTAACACGTCCGGCACGTAGTACGCTGGGCGGTGTTACAAATTGGCGGAGGCGCCGTGCAGTCGCGGTGTGCAGTCGCTGCGGGAAGTCGCTGCGGGAAGTCGCTGTGTGAAGTGGCTACGGAAGTCCCCACGTTCAGGCGCTACGCGCAATCACCACGCTAGAAAAACCAGGAGAGCTAAGTATTGGTGTCAGAGGGTAAGAGTTGAGATGGAGGCCATCAAGCGCTTCAACGGAACGCAAAACTTGGCGTTCGCTGAGTTTATTAAAGACTTCAAAACGGTCGCGGCGATAAATAAATGGGACATGGAGAGCCTACCGTTACTTCTGGGACTATATCTCGACGGTCCGGCATTAGCATTTTATAAAATGATATATACCGACACGGCCAATTTCGATGAATTATGTAGAAAAATTGAAAACGAATTCCCCGTTTCAATAAATTATGTGGAACGATTTTATGTATCTAAGCAAGGCCGTGATGAGGAACTATTAACCTGTTTTTACAGACTCAGCGACACCGCAGCCAAAGCTGAAATTTCAGACGTAATTTTTGTAAAACAATTCATCAAAACGATGTTACCCTCGCTAAAAGAAAAACTGGGGATGAGAGTGTATTCGTCACGAGAAGAATTACGAAACACAATCATTCAATACAACGAGGTCTTTGGGGGTCAATTGAGAGCGAGTAACCTTCCTTTACAATCGCCAATGGGGGTACAACAGAAGGTGAAATTCAGGGAGGAACCAGACATCCTGCCCAATACGCCCATACGCTCACAGGCAGAACATCCACAGCCGTCGGAAGTTTTTCACACGCCCCGGTATAATTTAAGGCCGAGACATTATGAAAGAACGGCCTCAAACACACGTAATGATTTCAGACGCAGCCCGATGTCACCGAAACACCCAAACGTACAGGGACGCCGCCAATGAATGAAACGCGGGAGATGAGAGCTGCGTCCCAAACAGATGAAGATCTCCCGGCAGAAAGCAAAGGTTTGTCCAGTCCATTTATACAGGTCATAATTAAGGGTCATTCGTGTTCGGCGTTAATCGATACGGGAGCAGATATATCGTGCATGTCAAATGATCTCGCGGAACATCTAAAAATAACATTCAAAGATGATGCACCCAATAGGCATTTTGTAAAATCGCTAGGAGGATCGTTACTAAATGTGATAGGAAAGACGTGTGTAAATTTAATGATAGATAACAGTATTTTTGCGAATGAAATTTATTTATTTATTTATTTATTTATTTAACAAAATCCACAGCGCTTAACAACAAAATATGTACCTACATACAAAGCGTAACTTGAGCTTAGGGCCAGTTATGGATTTACATTATATATGCAGGACTTATACAACACAGCAAACGACACAATAAATATCAAATAACGTTTCAACATAATTTAACTTTTACAAAATGCCTAATCAATAAATATAAAGGTTGTTTATATGTTTGTCTGTCATTTCCAGCTAATTGTCGCTGTAACAATAATTTATATATAGTTGAATTTATGGGAAGTATTTTTGGCTAATTTAATTATTTCCTCTTTTATATATTAGTAATTATAGTAGGACAGTAGTCAGAACTGCAAGGATCGTGACAAATGGTAATGGTACTCGGTTCACTCCGCATACCCCGTAAGGGATCAGGTATGAAGATATGTAAGCAAATGAATAATAATAACAAATAATAATAACTGAACGTGTCACACAAAAACACAAGTAATGAAAGTGAAAATGATAGTTTAAAATTTAACAACAAAAACAGACAGTAAATATGTAACACTTCAAATTGAAAATATAAAATGAAATTAATTAGATTAAAAATAATAATACATTAAAAATAAAGACTCATGTTAAATTTACACAATATACTAAAATTCGCATTCTTACATTACGGAGATACGGTGCGTGTGTGTGTATGTATGTGCGTGTATGCGTGTGTGTGTGTATGTGCGCGTGTTTATAAGTCTTCATTGATAGATTTCATGATAAAGTTTTTAAATTCTTTTTTAGTCATACAGAATGGATCGGCACATGCAAATTTTCTGTTAAATGTGTTTTTAAGCCTATCAATAGCACAATTTGCTGCATATGTAGTATTGTAGGTATTGATATAGAACAAAGGAGTGTGTCTAGTACGTCTTATTGGTGTGCACAAGAAGAGAAGCCGAGCAGTTAGTGCAGTGCTATCTATCGGCCCACGAATCACACTATACATAAACATCATGTCTAAAAGATGACGCCTTGAGTTAAGTGTCATAATGTTTAGGCTTTTACAAGAATCAATATAGCTCATATTTGAACGAGAAATACGATAATTGAGGTATTTAATAAATTTCTTTTGAAGAGTCTCGATTTTCGCTATGTGAGTTTTACAACACGGATTCCATACTACTGAACAGTATTCCAATAGACTACGGACATAACTGTAGTATAATACTTTTATGCAGTCAGTATCTGTAAAATTACTGCAAACGCGCATTACAAATCCCAAATTTTTATACGCGCGATCTGTTATAGCGTCTATATGTTTTGTAAAAGTAAGTTTATGATCCAAGAATAATCCTAAATCTCGCACTAGATTTGTCCTTGTAACAATATTTTTGTTGATAAGATATACAGAAAATATTGGATTTTTTTTCCTAGAGAAAGTTATACATAAACATTTAGAGACGTTCACTTTGATGCGATTCAAATCATAATACTTTTCAAGTCGATCTATGTCCTCTTGTAACTTAGCACAGTCTAATTCACTCTCAATTTTTTTATATATTTTTGTATCATCTGCATATAGTAAAAAATTTGAGTGGTGGAGACATTTATTTATGTCATAGAGATACCCTATGTAGAATAAAGGGCCGAGTAAGGATCCCTGCGGAACACCAGAGGTAACAGTAACGTAATCAGATCTATATCCACCTATCACAACAGACTGGCTTCTATTTCTAAGATAGGATTCAATCCATCTTAATAGATCTCCACAAATACCTAATTCTTCGAGTTTTCTAATAAGAATATAATGATCTACTCTATCGAACGCCTTTTCGAAATCAGTATATATGACGTCTACTTGGCCACCTCCATCCATCGCCTGCAATACATCACTACTGAATTCGGTAAGATTAGTGGTTGTTGATCTCCCTTTAATGAATGCATGCTGTTGAGGAGGTATTTCTTTTGTAACTATATCATATATGTGTTTATGCACGATTTTCTCAAAGCACTTGCTGAGAACATTCAGTATTGAATGTTAATAATAGAGAATATTAAAACTAAACTTATATTAGGTCGAGACTTCCTGAAAAAATATGATGCTGTAATAGACTTTTCAAAGAATTGCATATGTCTTAAACAGCGTTGCTATGTAGATTTCATTAATACCTCATTGCTACGAAACAATGATGATCTTTCCAGTATAGACGGCTACCATAGAAACGTTGTAAATAGTAATGTCACTGATGTAAATAAATCATATAATTTGTTAAAAACGGATTACATGTATTATGTGAATTATGTAGAGAAATACGAGGATAAATTATATCCGCACGTAAATTCTAACAATGAATGCGAAATGGATGAAATTAACATTAATCCGGACTTATGTAAAAAGCAAAAGAATATATTACGAAATCTGTTTAGTAAGTATAGGAAATGTTTCGCATTTAGGCCCACAGAATTAGGTAGGTGTAAACTAACAGAAGTAGAAATAAAAACGGTAGACCAGGTAGCAGTACACCACCCGCCATATCGTGTTTCACCTAAGCAACTGGAAATAATCAATATGCAAGTGAGAGAAATGTTAGACAACGGTGTCATTCGCAAATCTAAAAGCTCTTATGCTTCCCCAGTAGTGTTGGTGCGGAAGAATGATAACACATGGAGATTCTGTGTGGACTATCGTAAGTTGAATAAAAAGGTGGTGACAGATAGCTATCCATTGCCTATTATAGAGGACATTTTAATATATCTTTCAGGTGCCCACTATTTCGCTGATTTAGATTTAAATTCTGGCTATTGGCAACTTATGATTTCGGAAAGTGATAGGCATAAAACGGCATTTATCACACCGTCAGGATTGTATGAGTTTAACGTGTTACCTTTTGGCTTAAAAACAAGTCAGGCAGTATTTCAGCGTACAATGGATAAGGTGTTAGGGGATATCAAATACAAGAATGCCATCTGTTATGTTGATAATATATTAATATGGGGGAAAACTTTCACAGAATTTAAGGAGGCATTAGAAAATGTGTTAATGCGCCTTAAGGAAGCGAACCTTACGCTTAAACCAAATAAATGTAGTTTTGGGTATGGAAAGATAAGTGTGCTAGGGCATGAAATATCGGGGGTTGGTATTCGACCAGATAGCAGGAAATTAAAGGCGATAAAAGAAATGCCTGCACCTACAAATGCAAAACAGGTAAAATCGGTACTTGGAGTATTCTCCTATTACCGTAAGTTCATTAATAATTTTGCCAAAATTGCTCTACCCTTAACAAAATTACTAAAGAAGGGGTCGAAGTTTTGTTGGTCCTCGGAACATCAAAACGCGTTTTCCATTATCATAGATCGAATGTGTAACCCGCCTATTTTAAGTCATTATTCTAGTGATAAGGATGTTTTAACTAGGTTGTATATAGATGCTAGTGGAGAAGCTCTGGGATGTTGTTTAATGCAGGGAAAAATAGAGATGCATCCGATATCGTATGCGTCGAGGAAGTTGAGTGAGGCAGAAAAGAAATATTCCACTACTGAGAAAGAATGTTTAGGTCTAGTGTGGGCGTTAAATTATTTTAGGCATTTTTTATGGGGATTGAAGTTCCAAGTCGTAACCGATCACAAGGCGTTATGTTGGCTTAGAGATAAGAAAGATATGAATGGAAGGTTGGCGAGATGGTCACTGAGCATACAAGCATATGATTTCGATATCGTGCATTGTGCAGGCAGGAGAATGTAGTTGCCGATTTTTTAAGTAGAAACCCGTTGAGTGTGGAGAGTACAGCTGAGAACGCTCAGAAAGAACAAGAGGATGGTTTGGAAATATATAAATTAGAGGTAATAAAGGTCCAAGAAGAGCAAGGGATGGATGAGTCATGTAGACGTTGGTTATCCCGAGTAAGGATGAGCAATACCGGAATATATAAGGGGTATATTTTGAAAGAAGGGGTTTTGTGTAAGAGAGTAAAGCGTGGACATGTTATGAAAGATCTTGTAGTTATACCAAAGGGTTTGTTATGTGAGATCTTACAGGAACTGCATGACGACCCATGGTCAGGGGGTCACTTGGGTTTGGCAAAAACGTTGTGTAAATTCCGAAACAGTTATTATTGCGAGAATGCTGAGAAGGAGATCGAGAAGTATGTAAAAACGTGTAGGTTGTGTCAAGAAAGAAAAAAGGTCAAACAAGTAGCTGAACTACAACCTATAACTGTGACCCATATGATGCAAAAGGTAGGAATCGATATTTTAGGGCCTTTTAGAAAATCTTTAAACGGGAATAAATATATTATAGTATGTGTTGAATATGTGTCGAAGTATGCGATATGTAAACCGGTACAAAGAGTTACGGCAGAGAAAGTGAGTGAATTTCTGATTGAGGAGGTGTTTTGTAGATACGGAGGTGTTAAAGAGGTAATTTCTGATAGGGGAGCAGTATTCACGTCACACCTAGTAAAAGAGACTGTGAATCGATTTGGGGCAAAGTCGCGATTTAGTACGGCGTTCAGACCAGAAACGAACGGGTTAGTAGAGCGGTTCAATAAAACGCTGGTTCAAATGTTATCGATGTATGTTGCCAGGGACCAACGAGACTGGTGTAGATTTGTGCCATTAGTATGTCATGCATATAACACTAGCAAACAATCAACCACTAAAGTTTCACCATATATGATGATGTACGCTAGGGAACCGATATTCCAAAGCGACATGGGGGTAAATAGGGATAGTAAAAACCGAGAAATAAATTATGCCGAGAGACATAATTTACAAGGTGCGTTAGTTCGGAAGGCAGTACAAAACATTAGGAGGGCACAAGTTAGGCAAAAGAGATATTTTGACAAAAGGGCTAAAGTAAAGCACTTTTCACCGGGACAATTAGTATTAGTTTATACACCAAGACGGGTGGACAATAGGAGTTTGAAATTATGTAGGTTATATAAAGGGCCGTTCAGAATAGTGGAAAGAATATCTAATGTAAATTATGTAATTACGAAGTTAAGCAATAGGAGATATAGAGATATTGTACATATAAATAGGTTGAAAGCATTTCATGTACGTATGTAAAAAAAAAAAAAAATATATATAGTGTACTTATAGTCATTCATTGTAATAAATAATTGTTACATGTTAGACCATTACTTTTGTTTGGGCTTATGTATGAGAATACTAATGCTTGTATTTGTTTCATGTAATATGACGGGGCTCAACCAATGCTGTGATGATGGACCGAAGCTAAAAGAAAAAAGATGACCAAAAGAATATTAAATGAAGAAATGTCATATTTCCGATAGCAATGTATTCCTCTCAAGTTCTTCCATTCAATAATAAAGTCTTATGGGGTATAATGTATACTAGGGACAGAGCCGCCTTAGTATGAAGTCGTAAGAGTCAGTATAGGTTAAGGGTTGAAAGTCTTTTGAAGGAGAGTTCAACTTTGTAGTACGACATAGTCGACACAAAGGATATCTGTATAGGATATACATGAACTCGGATAGTTTTGGGGGACATCATAATGATGGTATTGATATGGTTCAGAGTAAGGAATATTTATGATCGTGATCTATATATTGGGGCGAGCTCGATGTTGAGAGGAAGTAATACTTCAATCTTTTTTCTTTTGGTCCACCAAGGAAAAGAAGTTTGAATTGTTATGCCTTTCCATCTCTTATTATCTCTTATACAGCTAGAGCCCTTCAGGCTAAAGTGTAATAAAATAAAAAAAATGTTTGCGGTAGGATAGGTTAGGTGAGGGGACTGTGGTCTGTCTTTTAGAGGGGTTTTGAGAGACCAAAGTTTGTGCCATGGTGTGGTGGTAATGAACAGAACCACACATGGGGCAAACTATCTTTTAGGAAAAGACAGTCCCACCAAAATGTACCTTCCCCTCGTAGGTAGGGCAATCAGGATAGGGATAGGTAGGCCATACGAAGGGAGACAAATGCCCCTCCAGTTTCAGCTGCTCCCACCTTGGGGGGTAGCTGATGTAACACCTTTATAGTGTTACATACGAACTGGCCATTTTGTCGACTTTCAAATGTAGAACTATTTAGTATGTAGAGAAAGAATAAATTGTTTTTAGAATAGGAGTATCTTTTAAGATTTGACGTAAGATAGACGTCTCTGAAAATAAACGAAGATATATACGAAAAGTCTAATTTCTTAAAGAATCCCAAAAGGTCCTGCTACTAATTAGTACCTCGAGCAGCAAAGCGAGTACCAAGAAGGTTCCCTGAATAAAAAAGGGATATCGTCGGCAAAGTAACACGTCCGGCACGTAGTACGCTGGGCGGTGTTACAATATCATTAAGGAAGCTTTAACTATGTAATAAGATATACCTACCAGGTAAACACGCGCGATCGGCCTCTCAGTCTGAAAACCAAGAAATAACGCATGTCCAAGCGCAAGCCGTTATAAGTGCACTTCGTTGAGGCGGGGTAGTGAGAGAATCATACGATATGGTGCGTGTGACCTATAAAATGTCTGATTGTGTGTGTGTGTGTGTGTGTGTATGTGTGTGTGTGTGTGTGTGTGTGTGTGTGTGTGTATGTGTGTGTGTGTTTAAAATCATTTGCGTATTCGCACAATACTCGAGTCTCGAAATCGCCGTCTCTGTGCTAGTAATATATTTATTTTTACATAGTCACATACGTTACATAGTCTTTGCCCACCTTTTCTAAGTTGCCTAGGAATTAAGTATATTCTAATCGTAAAAGACCCATAGTAACACGGGGTCAAAGCATGAATATCAAATAGAGTAATCGTCATAAAAAGTCTCATAAATTATGACAATAAAAAGACACAAACAATTAATTTTCAACTTTTACTCATTATAGAGGGTTGTTACGTTTTTAATCGGCGAAGCAACATTTCGAATGCTTATAAACATGGGGATTAATTATATAATGTTTAATTACCCTGGCTACGTTATTAACAAACAACAAGCATTTATATGTTGCAGTTATTAATGAATTTATATAACGACCAATACGTTCTATAGATACTTAACCTCAAATGATCCTCCTTATGGAAAGAGACTACCAACATCTAAAGACACCAAATGAAAGTTGCGATCCCTGCGACGGAGTTGCTATGGCACATGGTAAATGCGTACTTTTTATATTATGGGTTAGCAAAATATAAGCAGAGCCACGTGATAGATGTAGCAGATTTCTAGTGCTCATGAACATAGGAATTAATTATGGACACTGTTTTAAATTAACCAAGTTACCATTTTTTAAAATATACAAACGGGTCAAAAACACGTACATATATAGAACTTACTTGTAAAGCTCGACGTTTCGGCCAAGTTCGGCCACCACGGCCGGACAAGCGGACTGCTCGCCTTCTACTATCAACTCAAGTTCATATAACCAAGTTACGTTATTAACAATGGCAGTTAGTATTGAATTTATAATGGCCAATACGTTTGATAGACACTTTTTTTTTAGTTTTCCTCGGGAGGTTAACTCCGCCCCTTGAGGGAGTATATTGTCAGTTCCACAATATCTCTTATATCTATTTCCTCTGACTAAAATGTTCTACAGTTCTTTTCTATATTTCACTTAACATTATATTTCTAAATATTTATGTTTTCTTTGTCTATATTAAATTACTTATTTATTTTGTCACAGTAGGCTAATTTGGGGTTAAATATCTATCATATGTATATACGACCGCTACTGCGAAACCAGGCGTTTCGGGCGAGCAGTGTGCTCAGCCAGAGTTTAAATTAAGTGGGCTAAAAGCCCGGCCTAAGAGTGTCTCTTGTGAGACCGAACCTCGGCTTAAAGCAGTATCTTGACGATTAGTGGGTGAATAAGTGGCAATAGGATTTCGGCTCGTTAATGGCTCTTGACCGGAGTCTCGAGTGTTGGCGAGCCGAAACAGTGGGCCGAGTCGCCGCCGGCGCCGACTTTGGCGTGTGCGTGTAAATTGTAATGTGTAGGTTGTGATGGGATCATCGGGATCGACCCCAAGTGGTTCTGCCGATGTAAAGAGATAACTATCGTCTAAAGAT
Organism: Apodemia mormo; assembly: GCA_036924255.1. NCBI lineage: Eukaryota > Metazoa > Arthropoda > Insecta > Lepidoptera > Riodinidae > Apodemia > Apodemia mormo. Next base: position 42,226,533 of record JAUPFN010000002.1, read on the forward strand.
ACCAAAATGAGGTTTCAATTTCATATACAAAATGCATTTTTATTTTAAAGGTTAACAAATAAGCTGATGGCTCTCTTGACGGAAAGAAATATTCATAAACACTAACTAGGTGGTACTACTTGGTGGTACAGTTCTACGTTGTCAGGACTGGGTCTGATACCACCCCCTAACTTATCCCTGTCGCAACAGCGTCAATGCTTGTTACTTTTGTGTCCTATTTTGGAGGGTAAGTAGCTGACCAACCTATGCACGTGGCATTAATACCCCACCACAATTAGCAACACATTATTTTTTTTATATCATAAGATAACAAACAAACAGATGGAAGAAGTCGTCCCTCGCCTACGGAAACCACAGATGTTAATGGTGCGTTGCTATCTTGCTATCTTGCATAAGTTTACGGACTTCCTTACCCTCCAAACCGGAACACGACAGTGTCAAGCACTGACGCTATTGCGGCAGGAATAGGTAAGGCGGTGGTACCAGACCCGGGCGAGACAATGCAGAACTCTACCACCTAGTAGTCACTAATGACTCGTATAGCCAATCTGTCGCCTTTTACGTCTTTTTCTTTGCTCATTTGATATCCTATTATATCAGAAAATTCAAAATAAGGCTACATTTTTAATTTAGTGCTTAGAGCGTTTTGTTTGAGGTAATAAAATTGATCATGGCTTACGAGAACTGACAATCATGAGTCTATTGATACAGAGCCCAACATTGCTTGACCATTAATCCTGTTTAAAAAACATTAGCATTTAAGCACGTGTTCGGTAATTACAGATATCATGATGAACGATTATGAATGACGTAGTATCAATATACGGCGAACGACAATGATGAATGACGCTGATGCAGTCTCTGCAATGTTAATAAGCATATTTGTTACTAGGTACACTAGCTGCACTCGCAAGTAGAGTACAGGTCAACAAGAAATTTCTTACAATCTATAACGCATACCAAAAAACAAAAAATACAAAACTCCGATTTTATAACATTGATTTATAATGGGTGGAAATAAAATTTTCAGGATTCCATGTGCTATTTCAGGTCACCATCTACCTGTGTGCCAAATTTCATTCAAATCGGCCAAACCGTTTTTGCGTGATTGAGTAACAGACATCTATACATCCAAACAAAACCAAATCCAAAATTTCGCATTTATAATAAGAATTAATCACTATCATATCACAGGTGAAATATTTGTCAACATGTGTAGTAATACATATTCATGATAAATTACAGTGTTTGTTGCCTACAAAACCCTAAACATGATTGATTAACAAAAGACAACGTGGCGAAAGTAAACGTGTGATGAATTAAAAATGAGTTTTAATTTCTAGAATAATATTAATTAATCATTATCATAGATCACAGATGATATATTTTTCAACATGATTAGTATACATATTCATGCCAAATTACAGTATTTTGTTGCCTACAAAACCCTAAACATGATTGATTAACAAGTTAAAACCACAGAATAACTTATATTCTGTGTTAAAACGATGACATGGCGAAAGAAAACGTGTGATGAATTTAAAGGGGTTTAAGTTTTGAACTTGTGTATAAGATTAACATATTTTAATCTTATTCACAAGTTCAAAAACTTTGTGTTGAATGTAATGTTCAGTGTCGAATGTAAAATCAGATCTAAAATCTAATTAACGCCTTGTTGTATATTCTTTTTCTTTCAATTTTTGATCACCTATGTGGTTTAGCAGGCTGTTGTCAGTGTTGATCACATGAGGTCCCGTGTTCGATCCTTGTGTCGGGCAATTCAAAATGATTTTTTTTAATTTTCTGATAAAACGACGTTGCCCGGAATTGGATAAGTGCCCGGTTGACGATAGACTTGCCTATCACATTATGGGACTAATAATCTTCGGCTAACCGTGGGTGTACTTTTACCTCGGCCTTTCTCTTCGGGGATACGGGCTTTTTTATTCAAAGGCGATCATTTCAAAGGCTCATGGCTATTGATGATTCTCCTACGAAATACAAACATACAGTATTAATATCATAAATGCGAAAGTTTGGATGTTTGGATAGATGGATGTTTGTTACTCAATCACCGCCTGTCACAATCACCTGTGTGCTAAATTTCATTCAAATCCGTTCAGAGTTTTTGCATGATTGAATTAGAAACATCCATTCAAACATCCAAAGATCTATATTCTTAAGATCTATATTATATTTATATAGAGAGATATATATACATATATACATACATATATATATATATATATATATATATATATATATATATATATATATATATATATATATATATATATATATATATATATATATATATGTATTAGGGTGTGCCAAAAAAAATCGGATATTTTTTTTTTTTCACTTTCCGCTCAAAATATCGTAGAAGATGTCGAAACAAAAGGCCTGTCCAAAGGAGAGTTCTTAATTTTAATTTTAAGAGGTCCTCCATCGATTCTGAAGTTTTTCCCATTTAAATAACACTGGATTTTTTTTTTTCATTTTTACTGCCGCAACGTCTGAAGATTTTATTTTTTCGTAAAATAAACTATTAGACCTCATTGGGGATTAAATTTTGAACAAAAAATTTCATCGGGTCATATTGCTACCATCGAAGCCTGAGTTTTTATAAAGCTTTACAGTATCAATTTTCCCCAAATTTCGTGTTTTTCGTAATTTTTAGCTAAACTATACAAGATAGAACAAAAAGTCAAATGACAATTTTGTAGTCCATGTATCATTAATATTTCCAAAGTTACAGACCAACAAAATCCTATTTTTCTAATTTTTAGCTTTGTTCAAGTGAACCATCGATAAAAATACAAAAAATTTGATTCTTATTTTTTAGTACATCAAATTTGCTACAAAATTATATAAGAAAGATTCGTCGTCTCCGTAATAGCTTAGAGTAACAAGCCTGATAAGTCATATTTTTATAATTTTTCAACTATATTTTCTAAATTATTGACGATAGATGACAAATTTCAATTAAAAATTTAAAGCATATTCAATTCTCTAAAACGTTAGCCTAGATTAATTTTTTACATTATAACTTGCTTAATAAGTCAACAAATATTATTGTTATTTATTTCGTTTTTGGTCTATTGAGGTTATTTAACCAATCTTCAAGACAACCCTGATTATGCAAACATATTGAACATGATTTGACACATTCCACTCCCACATATTATTAAAAATAAGAAAATTGAATGATTAACAAGTATTCAATATATTCAAACATCAAATTCTTTCTAGTACTTTGTAATCCTTTTCTGTTTCAAACGATCTTCTATTTTCAAAATTTAAAAACATGCTAAATTCTATATTGACTCAGCAAAGCGTTTTAATGTTCCAATAATAAAATTTTTGAAGGCTTTTAATCATAATCTACAGCAGAAAGTTTTAGGGATAATCTGCACGATTAACTGAATTTTCGGATAAATGGTTAAGGATTAAATATACAGTATAAAAAACTAATTCGAGGAGCAACTAGTTTCAACAGAATGCATAAGAATAAGAAAAGGTATTTTTGAAAAATTGAGCCCTTATTGAAGTAATTTACTACAAATAAATAATTGTTATTTATAAAACTATATTCAGATTCAAACTAATAAATCGGATAATGCTGGCAAATGCTGGCAAAATAAAATCTTCAGACGTTGCGGCAGTAAATATGAAAAAAAAAAAATTCTAGTGTTATTTAAATGGGAAAAACTTCAGAATCGATGGAAGACCTCTTAAAATTAAAATTAAGAACTCTCCTTTGGACAGGCCTTTTGTTTCGACATCTTCTACGATATTTTGAGCGGAAAGTGAAAAAAAAATATCCGATTTTTTTGGCACACCCTAATATATATACAAGAAGACAAGAAGAATTACGTGAACGATAGAATATGATTATATCCCGTATTGTTCTGGGCTGCTTTGCAGAATAGACGAACTGCCGTTCTGCCAGGCAGGTCGTAAGAGGCGACCGATTGACTAGACCAAGTGGTAAAGTTCCGCAAGGTCTCGCCCGGGCATTTGGTACCACTGCCTTACCTATTTCAGCCGCAATAGTGTCAATGCTTATCACTGTCTTGTTCCGGTTTGGAGGGTAAGGTAGACGATAGAATTATGCATATGGCAATGCCATTCCGCCATACCGATAGCAACGCACCATTAACATCTTTGGTTTCTATAGGCGATGGTTTTTTTTCCTATCAGGAGAGCTATCTGCTTGTTTACTATAAAAAATAATGAAAATTACATTTCGAAGGACTGCAGAAACCTAATATTTTTAAATAATATAATATAACAATATATATAACAATATAAAATAAAAATAGACACTACACACACTACATACATATGACATTTTTTTTTTTTTATGTCATAAGATAGCAAACAAGCAGATGGGTCTCCTGATGGAAAGAGTCAACCATCGCCTATAGACACCAAAGATGTTAATGGTGCGTTGCTATCTTGTGGCGAGGTATAATGCCACATGCATAAGTTTACCGGCTACCTTACCCTCCAAACCGGAACACGACAGCGACAAGCACTGACGCTATTGCGGCAGGAATAGGTAAGGCGGTGGTACCAGACCCGGGCGAGACAATGCAGAACTCTACCACCTAGTAGCCACGATGGTAGTGACTCGATAGCCAATCGGTCGCCTTTTACGACCTGCCTGGCAGAACGGCAGTTGGCCTATTCTACAAAGGAGGCCGGGACCAACACGGCGACACATACATGATAATATACACATATATATACTATTTTCATTATGGTCATATCTCGACCACAGAACGATCGCTAGTTATTTTAAACACGTGTATATTTTTCCTTGAACTTATAAAAAACTAGCTGCAGCGTGCAGCCTGCTGCATTATAAAAGTTTTTAGTGAATCCCGCGGGATCACGTAATTTTTCCGGGATAAAAAATAGCCTATGTGTTATTCTGGGTCTTCAGCTATCTACATACCAAATTTCATCGTAATCGGTTCAGTAGTATTTGCGTGAAAGAATAACAAACATCCATACATACATACTCACAAACTTTCGCATTTATAATATTAGTAGGATTAGTCATGTCCCAATTCGTAAATACTGTGTTATACTATCTTATCTGTGCTTGCGGAAGCTTTGCTCATAGTTTATACATTAACATGAAGCTACTTATCGATTTACGAAGCGCAGCTGTTTTTTATCTATTCTCGAGTACCAAACGAAACTCTAATTCTCGTAACACTTAAATAAAATCGAAGCACTTTGATCGCATTAAATTATCGATTCTCGTATTCACATATTTTTATTTAAGTCGATTATTTTGAGTTCAATCGAATATCAGAATATTGAGAGAGAAATTCAACTTTCCTCGCTGCTTGAGTATCTTCACGCCCGTTTCCCTTGCGGGGTAGGCAGGATTAACCAAATGTCTATAGACTTTCCGGTTCACCTCAATCAACCGATTTGTCGAATGGTGAAATGAATGATGACCTGGTAACGATTATCAATTTTTTCTAGTGACAACCAGGACCGATGGCCTTACGTGCTCATCCGAGGCAGGGGGATAACACACCACCCCGCTAGAATCCGAAACCGAGCTTCTAATAAGATGTTGTATTTTCCAGAAAAAACTTCAAAAAAACTTAAATAACACTTTTGAATAGCTTGATTGTAGTTTTTTTTATTGAATTTTAGCGCCCAATATCAATTTTAGTCTAAGAGATTGGTTGAATAGTGCGTCTTGAAAAAGTAAGGCTCGATCGAAACATTAGGAGAGTGCAAACCTCTGCGAGTGACATCGATAGAGCGAGTCCAAAATTGTAATTACTCTAGAAATTTGCTTCCTCCTTATATTCTACTCCTCCTCCTCCTTATATCCTCCTCCTCCTATATAAAATAATCCTTATAATCTCATCACAGTTTTCACTTTATAATATACACATTTGATAGAAGACGTCAACGCAAACCACTGTTTCAGCGCGCAAACTCGAATCCCTTGTCGAGAGTCAATAGTGAGCGGAAATCCTGATGCCATTTACTCTTCCACTTTTCGTCAAGGTACTATTTTAAACCAAAGTCAGTGTCACAGGAGACAAACATTTGTGTAATAAGCTTTATTATATTATTTTTGTAGGTTTGGGTGTTTATTAAATAATAGAAATCAGAAATCAAAAATACTTTATTCAATAAAACTTTTTACAAGTTATTTTGACAAGTCAACATATTTTTTTAAAAATTACTACCGGATCGGAAACGCGATCCGGTAGTAATATTCCTCTAAGATTGTCAGTATTTATGTGTATTTGATAACATGTACATATAAGTACTTATCATTGACTAACGCCCATTACAATAAAATTATTTGCTTACTTTGAGGTTAGATTAATCCGATTAATATGTCTAGTGATATTTTTTTTATTATTCTTATCAGGTTGCATAAAACGTACCGGTAGACAAACGGCTAATCCCACTTATTAGCTTAATACAATTAGCCCGGAACCCGTCGATATATTTAGTTAACTAAATCGATCAACAATTTGTGATCATTGATCTGACCAAGGCTATTTATGATGTGGTCAATGGACAGTGCAAATTTCATGAAATACCACACTTGTGAAATTCCCGAGCATTTCACGATGTGGGCAATTCTACGATTAATGCATGCATCATATGCAATCATATGCATCAACATGCATAAGTACAAAGTATGTGTAAGTATATTAATTTGCACGTAAGTTTAAACAACTGTTCATTTATTCCTTAAGAGGCTGACAAGACCTAATTTGTTGAAATTGATGTTATTTAAGCAGTTGTTTTTAGAAAAACTATTTGATATAAGCACATCACAAAAAATATATGTTAATATTCATCATAAATCAAAGACCGTGGCCAGACTATCGAGACTATGTATCGACATAATTGAACAAAATTGGGTCAATAGAAAATAATTGCGAAGATTGGTCTAAAATCGTCATTAAACTATTCTATGTCTTTATGTTTTGGCGTATGGGTTTGCAATTAAAAACACGAAGGCATCATATTCATACACCAACCGCTAGCGAATCTTATTTGACTAATAATCTATATACACCTTTTAAATTTGAATATTTATTCTTTATAAGACCTGGCCGCCCAGTTTCACTTATAGTGGACTCTCATTTACTCCGATAGAAATAGACAGAGTGCACGTTTTTGGTGTTGACAGCGCCTTAAGACTTTTTATTGTGCACTGTCCATTACTACAATTTTCCACAAGTGCCAGGTTAATTAGAAAAAAATGTCTATAGACGCTAAGTTTGCCTTCTGTATACTTTGTGCAATATTACTGACAATAAATTAATATTAAGTTTTATAATATCTACAGGGAACGGCTATCTCTTTCTGTTTGCAAACGTACAGTTAAAAAAAAGTATGTGCGTGTAATATTTACGCCCGATTGAAGTAAAAGTTTTCCTTTAAATAAAGTTCATGATTACTAATCTCAGTTTTAATTTTTATTTATTACTAGCTGCCGCGTGCAGCCCGCTGCATTATAAAAGTTTTTGGTGAATCCCGCGGGATCATCTAATTTTTTGTGGGATAAAAGTAGCCTATGTGCTATTCCAGGTCATCATCTACCTGTGTGCTAAATTTCATTTAATTCCGTTAAGTAGTTTTTGCGTGATTAAGTAACAACCATCCATCCATCCACCTAAACATCCAACCTTTCGCATTTATAATATTAATATATATTTTATCAGTTTTAAATATAAATAATCGAGAAAAAAGGTTTTTTGTATTTTATAAAGTGAAAAAGTTTTTAATAAAATCTTTTTGGTTGTACTGTTTGTGTCAGGTAGGTTAATTATTAGAAAGATGAAATTGAGCCACTGAGGAAATTTAATCAAAACACCAACCCGCGGCATGGCTCAATGACACATCAAACAATTTATGTCTAACGTGACAGAGTACGGCGACACTATGCTAAGTTCGTTCCTTGTGACGATAATTGTGTGAGAATGAGATATAAGGTTTTTCGTAACCAATTTAACCGCTTATGTCGGGAAGCAAAGCGATACTTTAAAAATGACTATTAAAAAATGAAATCCGAAATATACATGGAAATTACTCAGAGCTTTTGAGGTAACCAAAAATGCAATTTGTGTTTATTCCCAGATTTAACAAGTAATAATTACAACAAGCAACAATACATAAATTTTTCTCACGTAGCCAGACTGTGATATAATAAAATATAATTAAAGAAAAAAATTATTTCAAAAACTTATTAAAGTTATTATAATTAATTGTTCAAGTTTTATCAATTAAGGAAATGTTTCTGGCTCCCTCGTTCGTTATTTCGTGGTGTTACTTTTATTGAAGCTTTTATACGGTCCGTCGATAACGACGGGCCGTATACGACGATAATTAGAATAATCTAATTATTAAAATAATTTTATCGTCGTTGTTCAAGTGTATTATTAGATTAGTTTTCATGTTTGTGTTTCTTTGTATTTGTCATATTAATAAGATAATATCAAAGCTTATAAAAGTATAATTATCATCACGCAGGTTTCTTTTAGGGTTATCCAGAGTGAACTGAAAGTCTATAAACTTTCCTTTTTACCCAATTTATGTCGAGTTCCTATAATCAACGATCCGTCATTTTACCCGCCCCGTTGGTCGAGTGGTTTGCAACCCTGACTATGCAATCAATGGGGCTCGGCTTCGATTCCCGACAGGGGCAGGTATTTATGTGATGAGCATATATATGTTTATATTTCTGGGTTTGGATGTTTGTTAAATATATTTGAGTATTTATATATGTATTTCTATGTACAAATATCGTTGACAACTACAAGCAAAATCCAAAAAAACAACGCATATTACAAGCAAATAATTTATTTACTTTGGGGTAAGATTAATTCGTGCAAAATTGTTCAGAGATATTTATTTATTTATTTATTTTTTGTAGTAATAACCATTAGCAACCAAGTTAATAATAACGTGGCGTTCCACGATTTGTTTGGACATTTGATAATTTGAAATTTATTATTACGGTATTAGCTTACCCATTGTAGGAAATGTTACTACTTGTAACTAAAATGATATTACCTCTGTGGCCTAGTGGTCCAGCGTTGGCGTTGACCACATGAGGTCCCGGGTTCGATTCCCGGGTCGGGCACATAAAAAAAGGGTTTTTTCAGTTTTCTAATAAACACAAAATTGCCCGGGATTGGAAAGTGCCTGGTTGGCGATAGGATAGATATCACATTTGTGGGACCAAGTATCTTCGGCTAATCGTGGGTGCACTTGTTGTACCTCTGCCTACTCCTTCGGGATACGGGCGTGAAGATACTTTTTTTGTAACTGAATTGTTTATAGTTTTCCCCGTGTTGGTTCTGGGCTACTTTGAAGAATAGACCAACTGCCGTTCTGCCAGGCAGGTCGTAAAAAGCGACCGATTGGCTATGCGAGTCACTACCATCGTGGCTACTAGGTGATAGAGTTCTGCATTGTCTCGCCCGGGTCTGGTACCAGCGCCTTACCTATTCCTGCCGCAATAGCGTCAGTGCTTGTCGCTGTCGTGTTTCGGTTTGGAGGGTAAGGTAGCCGGTAAACTTATGCATGTGGCATTAGACCTCGCCACAAGATAGCATCGCACCATTAACAACTTTGGTGTCTATAGACGATGGTTGACTCTTTCTATCAGGAGACCCATCTGCTTGTTTGCTATCTTATGATATAAAAAATATATAGATATATGAACCGGGCATTAACGGTTCGTCGGCTGCCAAAATGGATAGTGATGCTTATTATATTAAAGCTCTTGTTTCAATCCAGATACAGATACGGAAAATTTAGACATCCTCCTGTCCTGCTTTTCAAACTCTAAATCCTATAATCGCATCAACTTCTTCAAACCTCCTTTAACGTACCCTTCGCGATAAAGCTTTTTGCCCACAATATATCCAACCCTACTTAAATATTACAAATGCGAAAATTTGTATATTTGGATGTTTGAATCTGTATATATTATATATTAATAATTTCTGCAAAAACGACAGCACAAAACTTAATAAAATAAGCATAGATGAATTCTAAAATTATTTTACCAACACTAATAAGTAACATTTTGTTAATATTATAAGTGTGAAAATATGTCTATATGATACTTAGGCCCAATTTTTAAACTGTTAAGCAACGAGATAACATAAATTCCACAGTTAACAATATTTTAAATTTTTCAATTGACAGATAGGCTCTAACGGTTAAATTTAAATAAATTTAAATAAAGTTAAATACTCAAACTGGCGAATAAACTTAACTGTCCCTTTACATCCCAGTTAGCTCGTTAATTGTAGAATAATTTGACTTTCTAGACAATGTGCGCGCTGTTAGTGACTCAGAACGGTTGAGTTTAGAAAAAAACTTAGTACGGTCCACTAGTACAGTAAAAGTCCTCCTTTATCCTAGAATAAATGTTCGAATGTTTTCGTGGGATTCATAAAATGTTTTGATAATGCAGAGGGCTGTGAAGCGCAGCTGATAAGGTATACGGTATAAGAAAACAGCAAGTGATCGTTAAAGAACCGCGATATATATGCACCTGTTCTTACGGTAAATCAGCATGACTAAGTATTTATAGTACTGTAAAGCAGTATGTGACAAGTGTCATTGCAGTGTCCCTTACTCGCAAAGTAAGGTCCTAATCAACGCAGATGAAGAGACAAGTTTTTCTAGGTGTTGAGCCTAAAGGTACCTTCAAAAACTTTTATTTTTTTATTCTAAGATAGCAAACAAGCAGATGGCTCTTCTGATGGTAAGAGGAAACATCGCCGATAGACACCAAAGATGTTAATCGTACGTTGCTATCCGTGAGGTGGGATGGTAATACCACATGCTTAAATCTACCGGCTACCTTACCCTCCAAACCGGAACACGACAATGACAAGCATTGACGCTATTGCGGCAAGAATAAATAAGATAGTGGTACCAAAATTACCGAGCGAGTCGTTAAAGAACTCTACCATCGTGTAGCCGATGGTAGTGATACATGTATCTAATAGGTAGCTTTTTACGACCGGCCTGGCAGAATGGCAGTTGATCTGTTCTTCAAAGGAGCCAAGACCAAACTCCTTAATATTTAAGTAACAAGTACGGTAAGTATATTTAAGGTATTTTGAGTCATAAACTAAGGGTCGTAAAGTCACGTAAAGTCAAAGCAAAACGACGCGATACGTCATGTTTTTAGCGTCATTTCCATTACGTAACGAGAGTGGATTTATAACACAAATATAGGTTACCTAAGGCCACTCGACCACGGCGATGTCATCGCGCGTTTACTGAACGCGCGACAGCATTGCTACTAACGCGTGTTAGTCGCATTTGCAACGCGCTACAGTAGCGATGCAAACGCGCGGCCGTGTCGGACACTGTCGGAATATTGACACTGCTTTCGTTAGTTACGCTTCGATTGCTTACGTAAAAGCAACACCAAAGACATCGTGACTAATGTTGCCTTAATGGAGTCCATTTTCCTGCGATCGCAGGTATTTTTTGCCGTTATTGAATCGCGTTTGCATCGCGGCAGAAGCGCGACAGTATCGCCTTTTCACCGCGACTGTATCGTGGTTATGTGGGCGAGGGCACACAGGTAGCGACCACTTCGCAACTGTATCAATGCGGACATGCGACAGCATCGCTACTGCATCGCTGTAAAAGGTCGCCGTGGACGAGGGGCCTAATGGAAATAGAGATGAATATACTTTAAATTTTAAAAACATGACCGCCCCGTTGGTCGAGTGGTTAGAGACCCTGACTACGCAATCAACGAGGCTCGGGTTCGATCCCCGACGGGGACAAGCATTTGTGTGATGAACATAAATGCTTGTATTTCCGGGTTTGGATGTTTATTATATATATTCTAGTATTTATATATGTATTTCTATGTATTAGTATCGTTGACTAACATCCATAACACAAGCAAATAATTTGCTTACTTTGGGGTTAGATCAGTAAGTGTAATTTGTCCCGTGAATTATTATTATTATTATTATTATTATGACGCGTTGCTTTGACTCTGCGTAACTGTGTTGATTTTTTAATGTAGCCTATGTTTGACCTCCGATCTTCTATATCCATGCTAAATTTCACTAAAGTCGGTTCAACGGTTTACCCGTGAAAACGTGACAGACAGACAGACTTTCACATTTATAATTCTAGTATGGATGATGTAATGTTACGGTGCCGCTAGCGGGAAAACAAAACAAAACATTAGCTATAGTGCTGGATTTCAAAGGAAAAATGTGTGACGATACTTGTCATCTGTCTACAACAAACACGATATATTGTCGCAGCAGAGCGCTACATAGTTTATCACTTCGTCTAAATAAACATTGCTTCATGAATAACTTGTAGTGAGTTGCAGTTTCTGTAATACGGCAAAACTATCGTTAACCTGAGTGCTAAGTGTGAGTTTTTCTTTTCGCATTCGATCGTGAGCGCGTTTCGAGTTTACTAGGAATTTGTATGTGATTTGTACAACGCCACCTAGTGGTAAACGTGAGAAAAGAAAAACTCACACTTAGCACTCTGAAAAATATACTACTATTAATAAAACTTACCTAAAATCTCCATCTGTATTTGTTATTTACGTCACATTGTATTAATATGGGATGGAAAAACTTTGTACCCCTTTTTAAGACAATTACGCAAACGGTGGAGTATAAAATTTACTTTTTACACACAAAGTTAAAGTTTACATTTCAGAGGATTACAGTAAACTTAATATTTTTTAATAACATGCAATATAAATACATTAAATTAATAAAAATAAACATTACATACATACATAATAATATACCGAGTAATATACACGTATGTATAATATTTTCTTTACGGTTAAAGCCCGTTATTAAACTTAAAAGAGATTTTATTGCTTAGTCTATGGCCGAATTTCGACCACGGCGTGATCGCTAGTATAAATAAATCTAATCTATAAAATATAAATAAATCTATATAAATAAAAATTAATCGCTGAAATATTTGTACGTGCATAACTTCGGAATAAATTAATTTAATTAGATAATTATTTTTTTGTTGTATTCGTTATTGTCAGGATAAAGTTTGTATGAAAGAAAATATTTAAACACCGCACGGGCAAATATTTAAAGTCTTGTAATATAGAAAGTGATTAAGTAAGTGAGGCAGAAGATATTGGGCGATAAGCGAACAAACAAGTGACGACTTACAATTGTTATAGTTTTACTTGGTTACATATGAAAAAAGGAAATACTAGAATTAATAAATAAGAATATTCTGGCTGTTAATTTAGGAAATGAAAAATCAATGTGCCTGCTATTTTTAGAATAGCAATCATAACAAACAGCATATTAATGTAAGGATTTAAACAGGCGTAGGCGCAGGCGGTCCGGGCGTGCGGCGCGCGAGTGCATGGCGCTACTGTACCGCGCGACGCGGCTTAAAGACCGCGCCGACACGCACGTGTTCACCTTCGTGGTCACCAGGTCTGCTACCCGCGAGCCTGACCGAGACGTCACATCTAAAGACTTCTATTGTGCGCATCAAAGATGGGCTGTCGCTTTCAGTCGCAGCGAATCCTCGCTAGGTAAAAAATGTAAACATTTATATTTTCACCTGATTGCCCTAGGGTTATGTTTTTCCAGTGTATACATAAATACGTACATATCTTCATACCAGATCCCTTGCGGGGTACGCAGAGAGAGCCGAGTACCATACGTCATACTAGATGCAGATTTGTCTTGCTTCCTCTACATGCATTACTCTCTTCATAGAAACACGTCGGTTGCAAAGACTTGACATCTTTCTTTTTTGTTAACCCTACATCATATTTCTTTTTTGTTAACCTTTCATCTACAATTCTTTCTACATGTTCCAACTAAGACCAACGGAGCAAGCTTTTTCTTATTTTCACACCGTTACTCTATTTCAGGCCTAACCTTTCTCTTACTTCAGTATTACGAAACCGGTCTGCAAGTGTTACGCTACACATTTTCCATAGCGATCTCATCTTGACTGCGTTAATTCTACTTTCATGCCCATTCTGACATACCAAACTCTCACTTCTACACAATAGCATTGGAATAAGCACATGATTATGCAAGGGAAGGCGGGCGCCGTTTTGCGAGTGTAGGTATGTGTAGTAGTAGAGGAGACAGTAGGAGATCGTCCTTCACCGATCTGATAACCAGATGAGACGTATATTTTATCAAATATTATTTATAAACAAATATGCCTATAATTACTTGCCTATCCAAAAGTTTTCATAGCTATTTTTAATTAAATTAACTTTAATCGTTTTTTTTTCATCACTTTCATACTTTTGATAACCAAATGAAATTTATTTCACTGATAAGTTTTAACACACAGATTATGCCTAGGTAGACTTGCCTACTCATTTCTGTGTATAGCCATACACAGAAATGAGTAGGCCTACACACCTGGCAAGCAGGTGTGTACAGGTAAGTCAATATAGGTGACTCCATCGATCTCATAACTTATCGAAAGTTATATCAAATTTAAGATTATTTTATTACAAAATCAGTCACATATACTTGCCTGCAAAAAATCGTACTCAAAGTACTGTTGCCAAGCTAAAACTTGCCATGAGCACTTTTGGATAGGCAAGTAATTTTAGGCATATTTGTTTATAAATAATATTTGATAAAATATATGTCTCATCTGGTTATCAGATCGGTGAACGACGATCTCCCGGCTCTTAGACCATAGTACTTTCTTTGGCACGCTCTATAGCCGAACCGATTTGGTGGATTTAATCTTGAGAAGTGTTATTTCTCATTACAATCTGCCACTTAACTATGATAGTGACGTAGAGTAGGTATGTAATTTTTAACTGGAAGGAGGGTTATGTTTTTTCGGATTGGGTAGCAGTAAGCTTAGTCAAGTTGCTGCCATATGATAAGTTGGCATACGATTCGTATCGATGTCCAACACTAGCGGTAGGGCCGTCATTAACGTCACATTGGGCAATTTAAAATATTATTGCCAATAATGATCATTCGCAACGAACTGTCGGGCTATTTTTATATTGTGCAATTATTATATTCTTTCAAGATACAGTCCACTTTTATTTCAAGCCAGAACTCCGGAGCTGACAGCAATGACACTGACCCCAACAAAACTTTTTTCTTGGTTTTTATAATAAATATTTATGTAATTGTAAGAAAAACAAAAAGTATTAAATATAAATTTGATTTTAACATCACTGAGATATTCTCAAATATATTGAAAACATTGAAGCAACTTGTAGGTAAAAGTTAAAGCAAGTATTGTACATTCCCCTAATCTGTACTAAAAATTACCCCATGCTTGTATTTTCACTCGCTTAAAAGTTACTATACCTAAATGAATTTTTAAATTCGTTTCAGTAGTTCTAGAGAGAAATAAACGATCTTACAATTTCTTATCAGATTGCTTGTAAGACGCGAACGAAGTTTAAAGGTGAGAATGATAAAACAGCTAATCACTACTATCGTGATTCAACCCTCTTGACGTCAATGCTTGTCACTAAAATGTTTCAGCTTAGGGTAGACCAGGGTAGCCTTTAAAATTGCATACCCAGTCCCTATCTCGTAAATAGCAACACCTTACTTATTTTTGATGATAATAGTGACATTTGTCTAATACTATCAAGAAAGACCATTTGCTTATTTGGAAACTAAACTTTACAGAGTGACGTAGGACGTGACCAGGATCTTAGAATTGATCACTTCACGTTGTTATCATGAAATGGTTGTATTTCATACCATGGAAAATGCATGCTACCTACATTATGATATGGTTTGACCAGATCAATAAATAAAGAACCAACATTTTGACGATATTGTTATAACTATATCTTATTAAATCGCGTATCCATGGCATTGCGTATTGGCAACTCGTGAGACTTAGAGAATCTAGTTTAAAATAATTAATTCCTTTGTTTTTAAAAATAACTTCAGGCATAATTTCTGCGTACCGGCCACCTTACCCTCCAAACTGGAACATGACAGTGACAAGTATTGATGCTATTGCGACAGGAATAGGTAAGGCGGTGGTACCAGGCTGAGGTGAAACAATGCAGGACCCTACCACCTAGTAGCCACGATGGTAGTGACTCGCATAGCCAATCGCTCGCCTATTACGACCTGCCTAGCTGAGCAGCAGTTGGCCTATTCTTCAAAGAGCCCGGACCAACACGTAGGAAAATCTGTAACTGTATTTATTTGTCTGATATTTTTAAAGATTTTGAATTCAATTAATTAATGAAATTTTCTGTTTCCAGGGATCTACCTAGTATGGCGAGGAGTTTGCGAAGGAATGCGTGTCTACGTAGACTTCACTTTCACATTGCTTAGTCGTGATCACTTCACTGCTAATGAGGGATTCTCCGGCAAACAAGTCAGATTCTACGCCGGCTGTGCAGCTCAAGGACGAGGAAGATGTGTCACGCTTGCAGAGCTTAAAAAATTCGCAGATGCACGTGGTGAATTTCAACTAGAACTGAGTATGTCACATGTTCGAACGCTATATCTCTGTGAATTGCGTGCACCACGCTTGGACACTCCACCAATAGCATTTGGTGGATTTGACTGGTCAGTTTCTGCTACTGGAGGTGCTAATAAAGAACCACTTACTCTTCGCTTAGTTCGTCTATCGGGGGAGGGACAACTTTGTCGTGTTCGCTATGCTCTTGCGCTTGGCGAAGGTGAACGGCGGATACACTCTGGACCTCTTGAGTATTTATGTGATGCAGAGGGTCGTACTCCTCCTTGGACACCTCGACCGCCTTCTCGTCTTCTTCACAAAGGTATTCGTCTAACTGTGGAATTAGTGTGGGCGCGGGCGCTCGCCGAGTTATCAGTACCAGTCGCTGGACGTGCAGCTACGTGTTACGATCGTGATAAGCAAGCATGGGCACTTAGGTGTGATACTCATTCGGAGACAGTAAGATTACATATGCTGTATCGAGATGTCCACCATGTACCACGGAATCATCTGCGCTATGTGAGTTGGTCAGCATGGCTAGTACGTGCCTCGCCAGCTCCTGGTGAACCAGATGCTGACGAACTTCCTGGAGCTCCCTTTGAACATTACTATGCACAAGAGAGTGCTGATGAAGGCCTAATGATGGAGACGGCTTTACGTGTTGAAGATGTGTCGCGTTCTGGTTCTGCTTTTCTGCACCCTGGTGGTGAACTTCGTGTACGCCTAGAATGGACTGATACTTATTTGCTATTTCAAGCTACCTATCATATATATGATGACCTGTGTCGTTTACACTCCCATCAGATGAGGTAATGCTTTATGATATATTTTTCTTGTCATTAATTTATTTTAGACCAAAGGCTTTAAATAACTCCTAATAACTCGTTAGTTGTGACAATATTGCAATTGCTTCGTACATTCAGCGTGTGTATTGTACGGCACGGTTCACTTTGTATAAGAAGTAGTGGCGAATTAACGTTGGTTTGGTTGGCGATCGCAAGTAGCTAGCTGTAATCGCCTCAAAACTATAAAAATTAGAGGGTTAAAGCTTATGGATGCTTATAACAATGTGTAGAGGTATAAGAGATAGCACATTATGGATTGTAAAACCAAAGTTTTTGCATGGACAAGTTTCCCAGCTTGCTCCTAACTTTCCAGATCGGACCACCACAGTAGCAAACATAAACATTTAAGTTACAGGAATAAGTAAAACGGCGGATTCTTATGAGTCCGCCGTTTTACTTATTCCTATATCTATGTCTATCACGATCGATTATATGTCAAGATTAGCGTCGCATATAACAACTAGATAGTTAGATACATAATTTCCATACAGACCTGATTTCAATGAAATTAGATATCTACTGTTTGGTTTAACTTAAAAAAGGATAGTTTGTATCTCAATTAATGCCCCCTCTCAAGTAGTCCACTAAAATATTCAATACAAGTAATTTATATAGCAAAACAACGTTTGCCGGGTCAGGTAGAATAATACAAATATATCACAGATGGTATTTGAGACCACTCAATAATAAATATTTTCTATATAAATTGTGGTTGAAGATCGTAGAAGATTGAAGGTAACCCTCGCCTATAAACACTGAAGCTGTAAGTTACTAACGTAATTACAGTGCTTTATTTTGTTTTAGACCAAATATGCATGTTTGTTGACTACCATACTTTGCTGCACAGAACAATCAGTGACTGTAGCTGGCGTTGTGGCGGCAGGAATAATCAAGGCAGTTACGCCGCGCCGTATCCGAGCGATCATAATAATTATTAACTACCCCCTATGAAATTAATTCAACGTCATTGTTTTTCAGACGAGAAATCGCTGCATTACAAGCGGAGAACTACTCACTGGAAAGACAGTTGTTCAGCTATCAAAAAAGTTTGGCTTATGCGCAGGCGCAAGCCGGTGAACCAGTAGCTGAAGGAAGTGGTAGACGTTCACCCGCAGAGCGGTCGTTGTCCACGGACACTGAGTATGCGTGAGGCGGACCTGGCAGCGTCTATACGCTGACCCCCTTCTAGTTCGCCTCCACCTTTCTCTCCGACTGATTCTGACGTTTTTGAACGATTTATCTATTTTTCTAAACGTTTTATGGCGGGGTGCGTCCTCGTCCGCACCGCTTCTCGCCGGTCGCCTTGGAGCTTAGAATGAACAAATTCAGTTATTTCTCTCTCTTTAATGTCGTTGTTGACATTATAACTGCTATAAAATAACCGTTAAATGGTTATTAGTTGTAATGTTAAGAAACGATAGCGTAATAAGATGGTAACCAACTATATTTGTTTATTCTAACCCTGCTGCACTCTCGCCGTTCTGACCTATCGATAGCTAATTATATTCGACTACTTTTCTATTAATCTGTACATAAAATATATTTAGATATAAAATATTATGTATATTTCTGAACTTGAAATTCGAATTCATATACTATAACAGTCGATTTATGAATAAAATATATAAAAAATCTCGTTTGATTTATTTCCTATGTGTAATAAAATTATTTATGACTTTTACTTTACATCAAAAGTACTTATAGCACACAAATTGAAGATTCTCATATTGGTAGGAGATAATCGTCAGTTTTTTAAAGTACTAACGATTTTTTGCTGTCTTTGTGGTAGGGGAGAACGCTTTTTTAAAAGTTTTCTGAGTTATGAGTCACGTCAAGTAAGGTAGGTTTGTAAATTCTTTATACGACAAACACTACACTTAAGTCCTATCTAGAAGCTTATTTATACTGCGCACGGTAATTTAATGTATACTTGGCGGTATATTTTAAAAATCAAACCTAATAGATGTAAGAGGGTGGCTAGTGGAATAAATATAAGACCGTGGCTACAATTTGGTATGTAAAATATTCATTTGGTCGTCTCGCTTAGCTTACTCTTTGCTAATAGTTACTTTGACACAAATACATCAGCTAGTTATACTCAAGAGTCACTGTAGTTCTCGCGTTGTAAAGAGTACCTACTTGAAAATGAAGAATAACTACAATTTACCAAAATCTTCCTTCATCGAGTATTATTGACAACAACTACGAAACAAAGCTACATCGATTTTGTTGGTACGGACAACGTTATTTTGTAACTTAGCAACGTAGCCAGCATCGTTAATTGATATTACTATCATTTATCATTTTCAAAAGTACCTATTGTGGTTGATAATGTGGTGGTGTGGTTGAACCTAACTTTTAAACAATAGGATGAATTAGCAATCTGGTGTTTGATTTAGCAGGATTTAGCAAGAGACAGGAAAGTTACACGAAACAGAAGCAGCAGTTTGGATCGTTTTAAAGTACTATCCTAAGTGGAGGACACGTTGACTTAAAATAGTGGTTGGGTCTACATAATTCTAAGCTTATCTCAACGTCATTGTCTGGCGAAATTTGAGTAGGTATTTAAGTATGAGCATGAAAGCAGAAAAAACGCAGTCGGAATGAAAGCTAATATTTCGCTACATTTTTTTTGGAACCACCTAAAATATTTGGCTTCACCCTCGTGGTTCACATGAGTATATAGTGATTGCTATTCGTAAAGTGAGAGAGAGAGAGAGATCGGGTTTCAATGAAAGAATCGATGTAAAAATAAAAAGGTGTTCTCTATTGATTCATTCTCTATTGATTGGCTCATATAGAAAAATGGCTGACGAAATATTTGACAAAACCGGTAAAAAATGTGGAAAAGGTAGATGTGGATACCGAGAGGACCCATGTATGTGCTTTGCTTGCTATTTGCTGCGGTTTTCTAACCATATACGATATTTTACTCGGTTATTAAACCATATATGTACAACACTAATCCTGCACTTGGAGAAAACTCTTAAAAAAGAAAAGTTGACATGACTGGATTTGAAGCAGTGCGAGCGACCCTGCCTTTGACCTTGCAAAAAAGAATTTAAGACGTTTAAAAGCATGTTCACATAAAGTTTAATAGCTGAATCCTAAAATATTGGTCCCGTATGGTTCCAAAAAATCTTTTACAGAATAAAATATATGAAATCCTTCAGACAGTTCGTAAAATACGAACAATTGTTAGAAGTGCCGCTTTCTTACTATTATAGTTGATAAAATTCTGCATCGTTTTACCTGGGTTTTGGTACCAAACAAATAGGTACGAGATTCAAACTCATGTATGTACTTTACTTTTCATACCTACAATCGACGGTCGCGCTAGGGCTATCAACTAACATATTTGGATTAGGTATACCAAAAAAATGGTATTGGAACTCTGATTTTTGTTGTGTTACATTTATTGTTGAGAATAAAATAGGAAGAACGGAAATGTAAAGAAATAATAACTAAAATATTTTAATATTATTGTTAAACCTATTATAAATTTTCTGCATCAAAAGTTCACTGACGCCTGTCTCAATCAGGTGGCACCCACGCTTACGCTATTCCCAACCATTCCGAAATATCGTGTCCGTGAGAGGTGTCTTTGTGTGCGTTGATCGAGTACCCTTTGCATGTAGATTGACTTCTGTATCTATTTGTTTTGTGGTTTTGGTAACAACGTCTTAACCATTACTTCCACGATAGTGACAGTATGTGTTACTATTCTGTCACCTGTAATTTAAAAGTAAACATTTTTATCAGCAAGCTGAGTAGGCTGGAGTGTCGGATGGCAGAGAAAATTGATCACATTGTAGGGACTATCCGGCTACATGTGTCCATTAACTCATTTATTGACTAGTAATTTCTAAGCTGGATGTCTACACAAAACTAGTTATAATAAAAAATGTCTGGAAAATGTAACAATGTGCCATAATATTGAGCATGGTAAACGTAATCTGGTCGAGCTGCTAAAGTTACATATGGAGTATGTATCTTTTTTTATGATTATGCTAAAAAATAAATTCTCATGATATTACGATACCAATTACTAACTTTTATAATAGGATATAAAATATAAATGTATTAAAGTTCATTATAAAAAAAAAACGAAATGAAAAGACAAATAAAGAACAGGAAAAGCATTCACATTTAACAGGTAGCAAAACAAATGATCAAATATGAATCAAATAATTGACAGAAAGCACAACTACAATAATCAAATAATTGACATATTACAATTGAGTCGAATCGTCACAATCGACACAAGCAAATAATCTGATATTGCTTCAACAAATTGTAATTAAAATAATAGTGAAGTAGAGATTTCTATAATATGTGAAACAATTTGAATATCGTCCTGGCGGCAAATGTTTAAATCCGCAGCTTTGTGTTCCTCTGCTATTTAGTTATGATATGACATAAGCGTTGCCACAACGTTAGTACAATGTAGCCTAATCACTTTATGCATAAATGGCAGCATGACCGTCGTCAGCCTCCTAAGGACACATACTAATGTCACAAATAAGATAACGACAAGGCAGCATGATCTATGGTCTTAAACTATTCTTTTGGGACTTAAAAAAAATACAATGTCATAATAATGTTAGGTAAGTGTCAAAGTCAAAAACATATGGTTGTCGGATCGGATGACATTTCACATTAGACATGCGCAAAACGGTACTTTGAAGTGTAATGCAACATCACACATCACCTTTGAAATAGTAATATCACCCGCAAACATCACTCATCACTCATTACTCATCACATCACCTTAAGAAAATATCACCTCGAGTATCGTCTAATGTCTTGCGTTGCATCCTGCATGTGATATATGCATCGGTTTTTTGTGCGAAATGCGAGTCATTATACTCTGACTATCTGTTTTTTTTCAAACAAGAGTACTAATTGAAAGTTTTATTATAACATTACGATTATATTAATCGTTTATCTACACGACCTACATGACAAATGAATTATGTGGAGTAAGCAGAATAAACCAACGATCTCGGTATTATTCGATTTATTTGAGTTATACTGCCAGTTGCATATCTCCCGCACGTTGCGAACCACTTGGTAGTATAATATGTGATACGGCCAGAAACGACACTAACCGAACTGTACCGAGTGATGAATGAAATGAAGTAATGTGTGATGGTTGAAACGCTAGTGTGATGTGTGATGTTGCATTACCTTTCCGAGTGATATTACTTTTGTAATATTACGCGCATCATCTACCCATGTCTATTTCACATCACACATTTTGATTTTTGTTGTGATTTGTGGACTGTGGAGCTTCGACTAATAATATATATATTTAATAACTATCGTTAAAAATGGCTCAAGGCAAAATGAAAGTAAAAAGCAAACTTCCATCTGGAGCAAAAACAAAGAAAACCAAGGGTAAAGCTGTTACTAAAAGAAGTAATGCGCCTGTCAAAAGCAAAGCTCTATCGAAGGAACGCAATAAAATGAAAGTAACAGTTTCTAAAATGGTGAATGCAGCAGCTGAACAGCAATTGCGAGCTGTAGCTACAGATACTCCACAATTATCAGCAGCACAGAAACGTGTAGCATCAGCGCCCACAGCGCCGGCGCCTTCGAAATAAACATAACCTCAAAAGTTATGTGCTGTGCGTCATGCAAGTTATCGGATATTGTGAAAAGGTGTTTTATTTATATAAGTCGTTAATTAAACTAAGCGAACGAACGAACTAAAATTTGGCTTATAATTCGTAACTCTAAAATAATTACACAACTTTAAGTCATGTGAAAATATCAATTACAATTTTGTAAGAAATGAAACTAACCAGAAGACCTTAGATGTAAACTGTGCCACAGAATACTGGAAACTAACAGAAGTCAATGTGCATACAAGTAATATTCAAGCAATGCACACATAGACACCATTCACGGATGTTTAATCTTGGAATAGTTCAGAACAAACTGTCCCGAACCATACAGAGATATTGCATCCGTGAGAGGTGCCTATGTGGGTGTTGCTCGCTTATTACTTGTATGTACATTGATTTCTGTTAGTTTCCAGTATTCTGTGACTACCCAGAAATTTGTATGCAATGTATGCAATTGGTATGCAAAAAAACACATTTTCTATATATTTGAACAAGCTTACATCCAGCCTTTAAGACATTGTTAGTTATTTATTTAATCAAAATATTATCCATAGAGAATAGATGTATCTAGTAAAACTGTGCCATTGTTTGAGTGGTTACAACTGAGTCTGTATGATCAATATTGCTTAGGTTAAATTAAGAACAGGTACAAGCATTTTTGTGATGAACAAACTCAAAAACATGCTTTATTCATATAAAACTTCACAGGCACTTTTGACGAGTTAACATTTTTTAAAATTACTAAAGGATCAAAAGGTGGCTATACACTGAGGAGATCTAGCAGAAAAAACTTAGCAAACTTATGTTTTTTCAAGTTTTTCATAATTTATTACAATATTGCAACAATTTTTACAGATTACAAAAATATATATGTAAGACAAGCGGCCCGTTAGGTGCTTTGCTACGTATCACCATTTATTGAATTCATTTGTTACAAAAAATGTAATAAATAAAGAACCGGTCTACCGATTTTGTGCAAACTTCACATGAAACATCTACTAAATAGTCCAAACAAAGCCTAAACATTTGGTTTGGATAGGTGAGCCTGTTTTTGAGTATAACTTTTCACTTACTCAACACTCTTCATTGTAATTTTATAAAAATTACAATGAAAAGTGGCATTGATTTTTATATAGATAATATGTCTATGAGGAACAATTAAACCTTGTCTTTTTAACTTTTCTTTTAACACATTTTTCATTTTATTTACTCTTATAACCATGACCCATAAAGAAATTATCTATGGAGAAGAGATGCATGCACAACAAGACTGTTTTTGTTTCTTACGCTTAGTGAGTGTCAATCACCATTTGTTTTACAAGCAAATATTTTTATGATCATTTTTTTTCATATCATAAGATAGCAAACAAGCAGATGGGTCTCCTGATAGAAAGAGTCATCCATCACCACCAAAATAGACACCAAAGATGTTAATGGTGCATTGCTATCTTGTGGTGAGGCCTAATGCCACATGCATAAGTTTACCGGCTACCTTACCCTCCAAACCGGAACACGATAGTGACTAGCACTGACGCTATTGCGGCAGGAATAGGTAAGACGGTGGTGCCAGACCCGGTCGAGCCGATGCAGAACTCTACCACCTAGTAGTCTCGATGGTAGTGATA
The DNA here is from genome assembly GCA_036924255.1 of Apodemia mormo. Taxonomy (NCBI): domain Eukaryota; kingdom Metazoa; phylum Arthropoda; class Insecta; order Lepidoptera; family Riodinidae; genus Apodemia; species Apodemia mormo. Next base: position 42,251,127 of record JAUPFN010000002.1, read on the forward strand.
GCTAATCAGTCGCCTTTCACAACTTGCCTGACAAAACCGCAGTAAGCCTATTCATCAAAGGAGCCCAGGACCAACACGGGCTTCTTTGAAGACCGTGTTGGTCCCGGTTAAATACATTAAGTTCTCAAATATTATTAAATATTTTTATTAATTAATTTTTGCTAAATATTTTTATTGTTGACCGACACAAATATCATAGAGAAATCTCCATCTTTTGAAATAAATTTACTTGTGTATTTTGTACAATGATATATTTTTGCAAACTAGTGGCCTGTCTCTGCTTTGCAACTATTTATCTATAGACAATAGACATATACCACATATGTAACCTAAAGCTAAAAAACACTATCTGTTTGATCCAATTACTATCAATATTCAGTGGAACACCTGGCAAACTTATCTAAATCGTCCAGCAACATAAAATTACTGTGGAGATTTTTATTTATTTATTGCATTATATCTGTACATATAATAAAATCGTAGGAAAGTCAAAATTGTACATTGAATATTTTTTTTAAAAGAATACTTGGGGAGTGGTCTACAATCGATATCGAAGCCAAAAATATAGTTTTTAGAATTTTTGTCTGTTTGTCTGTATGTATGTCGGGGTAAACTCAAAAAGTACTACATGTATTTACTTCAAATTTTGCATGAATATTACTGACAGGTCGGGTCAACATAAAGGCTACATATTATCACGCTATCACCTACGGGGGAGGAGCTGTGCGTAGTAATCGAAGTCCGAACGGACGAAGTTGCGGGCAGCAGCTAGTATGTTATAAATTATTTCTATGTTAGGAGTTATAATAATTAACAGGTAATTAACATATTATACACCATATTAGGGTATTAAATGAAGATAGTCAGTATATAAATCTATACATATAATAAAATCGTAGGAAAGTCAAAACTGTACCTTGAATATTTTTTAAAAAGGATACTTGGGGCGTGATCTACAATCGATATAGAAGCCAAAAATATAGTTTTTAGAATTTTTGTTTGTTTGTCTGTATGTATGTCCGGGGTAAACTCAAAAAGTACCTCATGTATTTACTTCAAATTTTGCATGAATATTACTGACAGGTCGGGTCTACATATAGGCTACATATTATCATGCTATCACTTACGGGAGAGGAGCTGTGCGGTGTAAACGAACTCCGCGCGGACGAAGTCGCTAACAACAGCTAGTATGTTATAAATTATTTCTATGTTAGGAGTTATAATAATTAACAGGTAATTATCATATTATACACTATATTAGGGTATTAAACGAAGATAGTCAGTATATAAATCTACACATATAATAAAATCGTAGGAAAGTCAAAACTGTACATTGAATATTTTTTAAAAAGAATACTTGGGGCGTGATCTACAATCGATATAGAAGCCAAAAATATAGTTTTTAGAATTTTTGTCTGTTTGTATGTATGTCCGGGGTAAACTCAAAAAGTACTACATGTATTTACTTCAAATTTTGCATGAATATTACTGACAGGTCGGGTCAACATAAAGGCTACATATTATCACGCTATCACCTACGGGGGAGGAGCTGTGCGTAGTAATCGAAGTCCGAACGGACAAAGTTGCGGGCAGCAGCTAGTATAATATAAAATTGAACGTAGGTCTGGACTGGATAACATTCTTTTCTTTAAGTTAGCTGGTTATCTGCCATGAGCCACTCACTTATGAGTTATGACTGTTGAATATGAGTAGGATTTGCTTGCTTTGACTTTCTATAAGTACATTGTACACATTATGTTAAGTATATTTTGTATGTTTTATAGTTTTTTACTTGTAGATAATAAAGAGATTCTGAAATTATGATTATTTTTCTTCCTCCAATGGGTATTTGGAATTCACTCAAGAACCTGTCTTAAAGAAGTTGTTTATGGCCTTAAATCTAGTATGTGAAGAAGAATTTAGTCAATCAGGAATATGAGCATTTGCCGCAACCTAAGCTAATATTATGATAAATATTTACATTTACTAGAACAGTGCCAAATTTCATACTTCATTATTCACGCAATTGTCTTAAAAAGGGATCCAAAGTTTTCCCTCGTGTATTAATATATAGATATATATTTTAAATACCATTTAATTGAAATGGTATTAATTGAAAGGTCTATCCAGAGATCTGTTGAGGTTAAATTTTGTGGATGATATAAAATAAATAATGTAGGGTAAACTAAATACTATTAGACAAGTGACAGTTTTGTAACAGTAAGCAATGACTGTCTCCCATATACATTTACTTCGGCATACATTTTTACAGATGCATTTCTATAATTATGTCTTCTAAACCAGAACACATTATTTGCAAAAAATTATGGACAAAGATATATCATGGTATCAATTATTTAAAAATAGCAAACAGCTAGATCCATCCTGGATACATGACTCCTAGAATTTACTTGTGGTTATAGATAACAACAATATTTAAATCTATATTCTATATTAATATTATGAATGTGAAAGTTTAGATGTTTGGATGGATGTTTGTTACTCAATCATGCAAAAACTACTGAACAAATTTGAATGAAATTTGGTACACAGGTAGATAATGACCTGGAATAGCACATAGGCTACCTTTTATTCCGGAAAAATTAAGTGATCCCACGGGATTCGCCTTTTAATAATGCACTAGCTGTTGTTAGCGACTTCGTCCGCGCGGAGTTCGTTTACACCGCACAGCCCCTCCCCCGTAGGTGATAGCATGATAATATGTAGCCTATATGTTGACCCGACCTATTAGTAATATTCATACAAAATTTGAAGTAAATCCATGCAGTACTTTTTGAGTTTACCCCGGACATACATACAGACAAACAGACAAAAATTCTAAAAACTATATTTTTGGCTTTGATATCGATTGTAGATCACGCCCCAAGTATTCTTTTAAAAAAATATTTAATGTACAGTTTTGACTTTCCTACGATTTTATTATATGTATAGATTTCTTGAAAAAAAAGAGTATTCATTTTAATTTGGTGAAGATTTGATGTTGGGTTCCGGTGATGCAGTAAATGGGAAGTCAATTGCTGCAGTTTTACTGTTGCCTATGTTTTTGCTGATAAAAAAAGAAAAACATTGCTTAGACACAATAGTATAATGCCACATGCATAATGTTGATGTTCTCTCTTTGTACCAGAACAATACAATGATCAACAATAATGATACTCTAACAGCATAATGTATGGCATTTATATGAAACCCAGGCATAGAAAACAATAGTACAAGTAGGTACCCAGGTGTGACTTAGCAAAACATATATATTTGGTACCACCGCTTTACCTGTTCCTGCCGCAATAGTGCTTGTCATTGTCATGCTACAGTTTGGAGGGTATAGTAGCTGATAGACTTAAGCACGTGGCATTGCCATCCCACCACATGGATAGCAATGCACCATTAACATCTTTGTCTATAGGCGATGGTTTCTCTTTCCATCAAGAGAGCCATCAGCTTTTTTGCTATCTATATATTATTGTTAAAAAGAACACTACTACTTAACAATTACCACGGTAGTGACAGGCTTTTATCTTTTTATAACATTTATCTTTTACATACTGCAGTAACATATAGCTTAGGTAATTACTTCAGTGAATGAGTAATTACTAAGTCATAAATCATATACTATTAATAAATTGAATCTTTTTTAACATTTAGCCTTGTCTTTTATTGATTAGGTAAAGAGTGCTAAGTGCTCCAGCACTCTAAGATAAAGAATAAAATTAAGTAAACTAATAAATTCACTAATCTTTATAAATATTATTTCATGTGTTGTGTATCTTGTATTGTAAAGACTGTGGCTTCTTGTAGGGTAGAAAAATGGACTAATTATGTCCTGGGTTCACATTAATTAACTGAATATGTGTTTAAGGACTGATGTTGTATATATATATATATATATATATATATATATATATATATATATATATATATATATATATATATATATATATATATATATATATATATATATATATATATATATATATATATATATATATATATATATATATATATATATATATATTTAATTTGTCAAATGTAGCCTATAGCAGCGATGCCTGCATGGATTTACTTCAAATTTTGTATGAATATTACTAACAGGTCGAGTCAACATATAGGTTACATATTATCACGCTATCACCTACGGGGGAGGGGCAGTGCGGAGTAAACGAACTCCGCGCGGAGTTCGTTTACTCCGCACTGGACTGCCAAAAGCTAGCATTAAAATATAAAAGTTACAGATATAGGCGGCGCTTATGTGGCCGCGTTTCCGGTAGTAACAAAAAATGTTGACTCGTCAAAAGTGCCTGTAAAGTATAATTTGAATAAACATGTTTTAACTTTGACTTTGACTTATCTCTTACAACCAGAATAAGCTTCTTGTTGTCGAGTCTTGCACTATAAAAACGTTTTCGATTTTATATTCATGTCCCTTATTGTAAAGCTTGTTGGCACAACATTGTAACTTGCTACTCGTGACTTTTATTCTAATAACAGTTTACATTTCAAAATGAAACGCGAATACGGCTCAAATCGGCATACTTAAGATTTCATCAAGAGAAAAATCTTACTAAATATACTAATTAATAATTATTTACAATTTTAATAAAATTAATTTGCGTAATCTGTTTTACTGATGAATCTAAGATAATTATTTGCTGAGACGGGATGTTTATCAAATATATTTTCAGTATTTTATGTTAGGTACCTATGTTGTTCTGTATATTTATATCGTCGACTGACATCTATTATACCACAAGCAAAAAGTTACTTTGGGGCTGTTTAGTGAATTATTATTATTATCAGTACGCTAGTACCCTTGGGGGGTAGACAAAACTTAATTCCTTAAAGACACAAAGACAAAATCTGAAGCACCTGAGTCTTCGGAGTCAAAGTTTCTGCATATTATGTCTAATTTCATAGTCATCTGAGAGATAACGTTTACATTAGCTTTCAAGAAACTTGGGTAAATCAATCAGACGAAATATTACTGCAAGACTACAATACAAGAGTTATTATAAGGAGATCAGATTCGTCCCCATATAAATTACTGTTTATTATCAAATCTTCCATTTGTCCGCATTCAAAGAAGAGTTTCTCACATTATACACGATTCCGATTTTACCTAACGTGATGACAATTATGCTCTAAGCGTGCTCTACCGTCTTTATAATGGGAAGTGTTCGGAAGAACTGTTTGCCGAGACGAGAATCTTCGTCTACTCATTCACGACACGACGACGACGACTCACAATGTTCATCAAAAGTGTGGTTTAGTCCAATCTTTTCAGTTTCTCTCTCAAATTATGGAGTGAACTGCCTAAGTCAGTCTTTCTAAACCATTATGGCATAGGATTTTTTAAGCGGCGGATTAATGCATTTCTTAAGACTCTAAGACTGAATGGTAGGAATAGGTTGCCAGCCTCTATTGAAGGCATTAGTGACCAGAAATCTATCGCAAATATTTTTAAAACACATTTTAAAGTAGACTCACATTTTATTAGTAACATTGAATATAATAGCTTAGATATAAGTAACAGTACATTATCATTTAAATTCAATGCAAAGGTAGTACGCAGCGGGTCATTTCCAATATAACATGTCCGCACATTTATAGGATGTTATTTATGTTAGACAACTTGTGTGTCAGCCACTCATATTTACCACCAGATTTGATTAAAACCGTAGTAGTACCTTTTGTAAAGAATCGTACAAGCGACATTGGGGATAAAAATAACTATAGGTAGGTCAATCTCATTGGCTACTGTTGTTGCCAAAGTGTTGTATGGAATACTGGATGAACACCTTAGTAAGTGCTTAAGTTAAAAGATGCTCAATTTGGTTTTTAACCAGGTTTGTCAACGGGAAGTGCTATAATGACACTAAAATATTCTGTTGACTACTATCTGCAAAGGCAAACACCTGTCAATGCGTGTTTTCTAAACTTATCTAAGGCATTTGATCTGGTATCCTATCAAACACTATGGGCTAAATTAATAGCAGCCTCTCTATACCCTATAGTGGATCTCTTTGCCCACTGGTACAAAAGTCAAAAAACTCTGTGAAGTGAGCTAATGCTTATTCCGATGAATACTAAGCTCTAAGCTATTAAAATTACTCGACACAAAACCTCAAAAACCTCGAAGCCAGGACATTAACATTCGTGCCGAAAACCACTATACCATCGTAAGGTACTGTCATAATCATTTATATATTTATTAAGTTGGGTATCATATTATTAAATGCGTGAATCCTCGATGAATAAATCAGGAACTTAAATAAATAAATCTAAAATGTCATGAAATCTAACAAGTTATTATTAAAGACATCAATAACTAGTTCGCAGCTAACTGTACCTACAAAACGTATTCGTTTTATCAACAAGGAGATAATTTAAAAACCGGCAACGACAAAAAATCGTGTCTTGCACTGGTCAAACAAAATCATGCTGGAAAGAGGTGATGCGCCGATTTCTCCGAATAAGATTAATAAATGCAGGCGGGGTGGGGGCATCGGCTAATGACACGAGGCTGCAGATATTTTTTATCGCGAATTTAAAACACAAACTGGTTGCGGTACTGCTACCGCTCCCGCCCCTCGACTTGTACTCTGCATAGGAGCCCAATGCCGCCGAGCTTGTGACCATGATTTTTATATCGAGCTTTTGAAGTGTTTAATTTTGATACAAGTAATATTTTTCCAGTGATTACCTACTATATTTATACTAAACAGTTCAGAAATAGATTTTAAGGTTTTCATACTCAAAGAGTGATAAATAGGACCCTATTAATATATATTTTGTTTCTGGGACCCCCTTTGGGATCTTATTTTATTACTTGTTGTGATAGCGGCCATACTAACAACATCTTCGAAAAATATGAAAATATTTGGTGATTTTCATATGGGGATCGCCTTTAGGATCTATACTTTGTTAAATTTTTATTACTTGTTTGTTTTATGTAAATTTTTAAGACCGTCTTTTAAAATTTGGAGATGTGGCTTTCCTACACCGAGCGCAGGCGCAAACACGATACCACATGATCACACTAATCGTGACATCCTCTCACCTATGTACGTAAATTATTTACTGAGATTGTGACGAACTTAAGCATAATATAATCAATGTATTTCATTGATTATATGCTTATGCTAAGTTCTAACTAATAGTTTATGTAGAGTTTTCAGATAATTTTATTGTAAAATTAGACAGACCAGTTACAAAATTTACGAGTTAGTAGTTTCTGTACCTCCCTTCTGTACCTAACTTTTCACAGCCTCAAAGAAGGGTCGACTAAACATAGTCCACTTTAACCCCAGGAAGACACAAGTTTGCGCGTTTTCTACTAAAAAATCTCCCTTTGTCGTACCTCCTCGCTTCTAAAATACTTTCCTAACAGCTGCAGCCAGTCTTGAAAACCTATGAGTTGATATATCGAGCAACGTTCAATTCCGTGGTCACTTGAAAGGCAAGGCCAAATTAGCCTCAAAAAAGCTAGGTGTTCTTAATAGGGCCAGGCAGTACCTACTTAACATCGGCCCATCGCTTACAATTTTATAAGGCGCAAATCCGGCCTCATATGGAGCACTGCTCTCACTTGTGAGCGGAGGCTCCTCAGTACCAGCTCCTTCCTTTTGACCGCATTGAACGTAGAGCGGCCCGAATCGTCGACGACAGGACTATTTCTGATCGGCTTGATTCTTTGGGATTGCGTAGAGATGTGCCTTCGCTCTTCATCTTTTATCGGATCTATCATGGGGAGTGTTCCGAGGAACTGTTTGGATTAATTCCTGCCGCAGAATTCCATCACTGGACATCGCGACGAAATTCGAAATTTCATCCTCACCATCTCGATGTCTGGAAATCCACAACTGTGCGATTCTCGGGGCACTTTTTTCCCCACACTGCTTCTCTGTGGAACCAACTACCGGCAGGGGTTTTCTCGAACGGATGCGACTTAGGGACCTTCAAGAAAAGAGCCCACTCTTTCTTAAAAGGCTGGCAACCAACTGCAAGTCTTCTGATAGTATAGTTGTCCATGGGTGGTGGTTGATCACTTACCAACAGGTGAGCCTTCTGTGCGTTTACCCCTTTTTTCTAAAAAATAAACTAAATACTTTTATTTATTTAGTTATTTCTTGTATGGAACACATGTAAAAATTGTTGTTAAATAATTATTAGTAAAATGTTAATATGTGATAACTGTCGCCTACTAAGACAGATTTTAAACGATTCAATACGTGGTGCGGGAATTTAATAGCACTTGCCAAATATGTATCCGCTAATTTATTCTCCTAATCAGAACACAACACTGACTAACATTGACACTATTGAACTACTTTTTAATTCAAATACATACATATCACGGCAAATTACTAATACACTAGGTAGAGAGAGCAATGTGCCGTTCGTCATGGTCCAAGCAATTTTTTTCTCCGTATTCGTTAACTTTCCTCGTAAAAAATGTCGGTTTTGGAGACTCGATACTCTACTTTCGGAATTCACTCAATCATAGAACGTCATTTTAGATCTTTCTTGGTATTTATTTATATTATTTCTCATTTGTACGTGACTGTACTTTTTTGTATGTACGTACATACATTTTTTTGATCTTATAGCCCAGTCATTTGGTTAAATATTCTACTTATTACTACTGGATTAAAATGATCCGTTATATGCACAAATTGTAATGGTGCTTGTAATAATTCGAAAATTTCATCATATAGTTACGATGATGAGGAATAAACGGCGACTATTTTTGAAAAAGCTTTCGATGAAATCGAAAACGGAGAAGCGCGTTATAAATCTAATAATCACATCGCAGATGGTGCTGACGAAATTTCGGTCTGCGATGTCTCGATCGGTGCTCAGGACAAAGTCGTAACACCTGGTCTATCAGGAACAGCAAAGTGAGGGAAATTGCGCTAAATTTCTAAATAAATGAATATATCACATGTGGATTAGCCTACAGGAGAAACCACGATAAAAAACGCGCCGCTTACTCTATCTCCAGGTGGTGTGAAAATGAGTTTTTTTCAAAACGTCTATTGAAATGTACTTTGCGGCGCTCATACAACAAAAACTATTGATTTTATGAAAAAAATTGAAATAATTATTACTACAATTAAATACATAAATTGTAGTAAATTTTCTCTAGTTTATTTTGTACATAAATGTTTTTTTTGTGAGATATTCCCAAGAAAACTGTGATTAGGCGCCATTTTTCCAATATGGCGGCGCGAGCAGTGGAGATACGAGGTGGCAAAGTTGAAATTCAAAAATAGCATACCAAAATCCATAAAATAACCAATTTTTAAAACTCCCGAAAAACTTTCCAGAAAAAACTACCAAATGACTAAGCTATTAGTCTAAACGGCTTAATGAATTTAAGCTTGCGAATTGTCACTATAATTAGATTTCTTAATTGTAAGTGTTATATGCTATTCAATTTTTGTGGATCGAGTCGCAGTTGTGTTTTATTTTTGTAATAATTACTTATTAAGCTGACTACTTTATTTTATATATTAAATACATACCCATAGAAATAATGTAACATTTTAATATAATAATTAGTAAAGTAAATATATCATAAATATTTTTAGCTAGCACTCCATAAAATATAAAAATATTTTTTTTAATATAAATATATATTAATTTGTTAAGTTTTGTAATTTAAATAAATCCCTTATTTAAAAAACTGAACGAGTACGAAATAAGCTCGTTTGTAAAGGGTTCCGTGTATAACTGTCTAAATTCATTACCTACTGAGATACCTTACCATAGATATCTGTTTTCTGTATTTTTTTCAAAATGTGTAGTCTTTTAGTTCCAGAGATAAGGGGTAGCAATTTCCGCCTATTTTCTCAAACACCTACAAAACTGTTTATCTTGAAATTATATAAAAATAAATTCGAACTCACAAATGTTTGTATGTTATGAATAATTTAATCGTATACTTAAATGTTGATACTTATTTTTGTTTGTATATGTGGATAATATTCATTTTTATAAATATGTTGTATTATTACATGGCTTCTAATAGAAGAACCTACAAGAAAGTAGCTTACCTAATGGAATAACATAGCTATCATCAACTGACAACAATTATGTGTTTACTATCCTTGTCGCTTAGATACAAATAGTAACGCCTTATGCGTTACTATTTATATCTAAGCATGACAGTATAATGACATTTATTTTTATAAGAAATTATTAATTAAAGAAAAGACAGTGATTTTTATAAGAAAGCGAACAAGCAGAGATAACTTTCTTGATGAAGCAATCAAGAGATACCAAAGTTTTTAATAGTACACTGCTATCCATCAGATGGGGTTGAAATACCACGTGTGTTAAACACGCTAATAATAGCTCCGATGTTGCTGCGGTAGGATTAGGCAAGGCGGACACCAATCAGATCGAATATTTGCAGAACTCAGCTCCCTACTACTCATGGTGATACAAATATAGCGACATATTTAAACTTCTTTCGCATTTTATTTGCTGTTTGGTTGAAAAATATGTTGTTCATTCTTCAAAAAAGGACGAAATTTATACCCAATAGCGTAATATATATGCCAAGAAGAGAAATTGCATATGTAATGCACCCTTCAATTTTTTTTATATTACAAGATAACAAACAATCAGATGGGTCTCCAAATGGAAAGAGTCAACCATCGCCTATAGACACCAAAGGTGTTACTTAATTGCGCGTTGCTATCTTGTGGCGAGGTCTAATGCCACATGCATAAGTTTACCGGCTACCTTACCCTCCAAACCGGAACACGACAATGACAAGCACTGACGCTATTGCGGCAGAAACAGGTAAGGCGGTGGTACTAGTCCCGGGCGAGACAATGCAGAACTCTAACACCTAGTAGCCACGATGGTAGTGACTTGCATAGCCAATCGGCCGCCTTTTACGACATGCTTGGCAGAACGACAGTTGGTCTGCTCTTCAAAGGAGCTCGGAACCAACACGGGGAAATTCAGTAAATAATATTATCTAGCGATACCTTTAGCTAAGAAAAAGATATCGGTCCTCACCTGTAAGTGATAAAGTTCCTGATGTTAATTGAACTAGTTGTAGATAACGGCAGCAGGACACGATGAGATGTGATCGCTTTATAAGTTAAAAGCAAGTTCCATTAACGGCAACCCCAGCTCATGTACACAGTTACAGATAAATGGAAATTCATTAAAAATATCATCGCGCACGTCTGTGTCTAATAGTCTAACAGTCCGGTGTGGGTGTTAACCACATGAGCTCTTGGGTTCAACAGCCTAGTCGGGTAAATAAAAAATATGTTTTTTCAGTTTTCTGTTGCCCAGGATTGGATAAGTGCCTGGTTGGTGATATGCTTGCCACCTATCACATTGTGGGACTATGTATCTTCGGCTTATGGTGGGTGCACCGGTTATACCTCTGCCTATTTCTTCGGAGATACTGACGTAAAGATACTTTTATTTTTTTACTTTTCATCCCGCACAAATCCACGGACAAGAAGGCAGAGGTGCAAAACAGTCTACAATAGACATTGTGAAGTGCTAGTAGCTTTATGCAAATAATTGATCTAAATGAGTTTCCTCTTTTATTATTATTTTTTAATAAATAAATACAGTAAAGTATGAAGAAGGTGGAAATATTACGAAGAAAAGCCTCAAATAATGCGAAGAAAAGTCTTAAGATAAGGAAATAACGACAACAGTTGTAATTTTCAACTCAGTGGATAGAGAGCCAAACAATTTATTTAAAGCTGGAGACATTTTAACCGAATTCACATAAACCAAATACGAATTTGATGCTTGAGCCTAAAATATGTTCACATACAAAAATATAACAGATTCGTGATTATGTATTGAATCTAAGAAAGTATATTAAAGTAAATTAGAATATAGTAGTACAATTAAAGTTTTGATTTTGTTCAGAAAAAAATATTTAAGGTGCTTTAATTAACTAAATGAAAATTTCTACTGTTCAATATTTGATTTACCAGTACAAGTCAGGTGGCATCTTTACATTTAACACGTGAAATGCTAGATTAAATTATCAACAAACCAGAAAGCGCCTGTGATTTATCAAGAATAAAAAGTAAAAAGGTCAACTCGATATGTAAAGTACTTTTTTCGTACTCTTTTTATATGTTTTTTGAAGATAAAGTGTTTTATAAGAACTCATTTAATATACAATAATAACTAATGCATGTGTCATTATTATCCCGCCACACGGATAGCAACGGTTGATTTTATTGATGCTTTTATTTTTCCATCAGGGGAGTCATTTGTTTTTTGTTATTCTTGTCTTAAGAAATAGTTTTACTAAATATGAAATAGACTTTTATTTATGAATTTTAATAGATATCGTCATGTCTAATTTATTTCCCTAGTTTTTGACAACTTGACAATGTAAGTCATCTGTCTCTATCTTTATGAAAATTAAACAAATAAGGCAGATTTATTGTAAGAATGAAAATCGAAAAGAGGAAAAAGGCAAATTAAGTTTTTAGTAAATTATATAATTATAATAACTGAATAAAATATGTTATTGAAAGTTTCCGAGGTTATCTTCAAAAGTCGATATGTCTTCGGTATCGGTATATTAACTCCCCATACCTCACCTGAGTACGAAAAGCTACTTGAATTAGTATAAAAAAATTACTATATCTCAAATTCTTAAAATATAACGCTACCAACCTAATAGCTACAATTGTATCGACATGCCTGTAGGTATGATAGTAGAATTCATTTGATTTACGTACAAAAGAACATATCCTGTAAGTCAAACAACATCATACTGCATACCATAAAGATTTGTACACGAATAACTAAAAACACGTCTATTTAATATTGATAGATGAACAAAACGAAATTATAATTATAAGGAATTCATTTTCACTATAAAATAAACATATTAAGCAGTATGTGAAACGTTTCTCGGATATATAAGTCTTTTATCGCCTGATAAAGTCTTGGGCAAAATATTGGTACATGCAAATATTTCTTCATTACAATGTTTTCGACAGCAGGCTATCTCGAGAACACAAGTAACGGGCTAGAAGAGTAGGCCGTAAAACCTGGGGTTACCGAGGGTCGAGCGACAAATGTTTGTGGAATATTGTTTCCTAGGAGAAATATGCGGAAGATACGGTTTTGTTTATTCATTTAACAGTATGTTGGCATCGCACAATGAGAAACTACAAACTACAACTTTACGATTTGTAATAATTCTAAGAAAAACATTTACTTCAGTTGTTTTTAACTTACCGCTAAAGAAAGTTACATATTTCAATCTGATTTTCGAACATCTATTTTTTACTAGATCCCAGAAATAATGTTTACATCCAAAAGATCCTAGAAACCTTTTCCGACTATTTTTTACGAAGACATCAGTATGTCTGTATGTATGTATGTGTGTGTGTGGAAATATGTATATAAACCTCTTTGAAAAACCGTGATTTTCAGAAAATCTGAACCGATAATATTATTTTTCATTTATTGGTTAAAATATATTTAACCAAGTTCAATAAATTAGCACTAAAAAAAACCACGCAGATTTAACAACTTAATGCTGGGTAAGTTTACGTAATCGGTACATGAATGATACAAAATTATAATAAAAACATATGGTATAGCGTATGGTACTAATAATAGGCGTTCATCACAATAGATAAAAAAAACAAAATAAAATAATTCGCTTGTTTTTTAATATCTCCTTTGCAACAAGGCGCTAAGTTAATAATTATTTAACATACACATACACACGTGTATAAATACACTTACACACATATACATACACACATATGCACACATGTAACGTACTCATCACTATAAACGTGATTTTTTGGAATTTTGAAAAAACCTCAACGGTGACGGTGGCGGCGATAAAACAACGTTTTACACTTTTGAAGTAATCAGTTAACTTACACAGTTAACTGATTACTTCAAAAGCGTAATCAGTTTTTTTTCTTAATACTTTATGCTGTAAATTAGATTAAAAACAGTTACGTCGTACGAAAGTTATTGTTGATAAAAAAAACTTGAGAGGTGTCAAGGGACACCCGGATGGAACGAAGTTCCTTTTATTATTATTTACAAAAAACCTGTATACACTCAACAAAAATAATCGTCGCGACACCACACTGTTCAATGCGAAACAGAAATGAAAATATCTCGATTTTGCTTTCTATAAGAGAGAGAGAGAGAGAGAGAGAAACATCCGCACGCCGCACAGCTTACAATACCTTACTATAGCAAAAAGTGTCGTGACAACTTTCGTAAGAATTTTTTCCGTCTTTTCACGTCCGTCCGTCTCTTTCACAACGCGCGATAAGGAACTTCGTAGAATTTCGACCCACGGTCGAATTTCGGCACCCGGTCGAATTTCGGAACCCGGTCGAATTTCAGCATCCACTCGAATTTCGACCCGCGGTTGAATATCGGCACCCGGTCGCATTTCGGAACCCGGTCGAATTTCAGCACCTACTCGAATTTCGACCCGTGGTTGAATATCGGCACCCGGTCGAATTTCGACCTACGGTCGAATTTCGGCAACCGATCGAAATTCGACACTCGGTCGAATTTCGACACTCGTTCGAAATTCGACATTTGGCCGAAATTCTGTATAAATGTCGAACATTTGGCACTAGAAAAAAGTAAACTCAATCAAATAGTAGATAAACTCTTTCACTTTCAATGCACGAGCTAAAGGGAAGTGGCTGGATATTTCTGTACTTACAATACCTTACTATATAGCAAAAAGTGTCGTGACAACTTTTCGTAAGAATTTTTTCCGTCTAACCCCCTTTCACAACGCGCGATAAGGAACTTCGTTCCAAAAATTATTAAGTGTTTTTTGGATATAACTTCGAGATTTTTCAATCAATCGATTTTTGACCTTGTACAATATTTTAATACTTAAAAACATTCGTCAAATGTGGTCTTAAAAATTATAATCGAACCAATTGATCAAAGGTCAAACCTTTTTTAATAGAAAAGGGAACAAACGAGCAGGAGGTGCACCTGATGGTAAGTGATCATCACCACCCATGAACATCCGCAATATCAGAGGCATTGCGTTGAATGAATAAGCTCTTTTCTCGAAGGTCCCCAAGTCGTATTCGAAAACACCCCTGCCAGTAATCGATTTCACAACATGTAGTGCGAGGTAAAAAGTGTCGAGAGAAATGCACGGTTGTGGATTTCCAGACATCGAGTTTGTGAGGGTGGAACTTCAAATTAGGATGCGATGCCCGATGACAAACAACTTGTCGGAACTATTCTCATGATAAATACAATTTTCGAATATTGAAATTATGTTGTTCTCAATAAACTTACTTCAGATTTTTTTAAATGACTTTCGTCTATATACAGACTGATTTCAAAATCGAAACAATCATTCTCTTTAAAACCCGCATTAAATACCGTAAATAAGATCAAAATCAATTAAATCGTTCGGAATTTATCAATGACGAAAATTTTTGAACAAGTGCTTTTCCGACATTACTTCAATATTTTTCAATCAATGTAGTTACATATTACCATTTCAGAGCTTAAAAAATTACGTTGAATGCTGTTTGGAAGATCAAAATCTATCATCGTGTTCAATATCTACAGCTTTTTAAAAGTAAAAATATTGTAAATTTAAAAAAATCTATGCTTACGTATATTTTTTACTCTTTTGAGCTTAAAATATTCCACATTGACGGGAAGCTTCACGGATGGCCTGCAGGTTCAACTGGTTTACAGGCTTTTTTTATAATCCAAAATAAAACATTATCTTTAAAATTTCTAGCTACCTTATCCTGGAAACCGGAATACAACAGAGACAAGTACTGGCAAGATTAGGTTAGATACTTTTTGCCATTCTGCCATCCAGTTTGTAAAATGCGAACGATTGGCCTTTCAGGGCCATTGTGAATGCTACAAGGTAGAAAACTACAACGTCTCGCCTGGGGTAGGTATCACCGTTTACCTATACCTGCAGCAATAGCATCAATGATTGTCACTATCGTTTTCTAATTTTTTCCGATTTTGATTTTCCGAACCAAACTATTAATGTGTTATTACTGAATCAGGTGAGCATAATTATGAAAACTGATATTATTAAAATTATTAACTGTAGTATATTATACCAGAGATTAAGTGGATTCAAAGTCTCTTGATTAAATTTAATTCTGGCAAACAAAACTTGTAGATTTTTTTTATCATAATAAAGCAGACGAGCAGATGGGTCCCTTGATGGAAAGAAAAACCATCGCCATAGACACCAAAGATATTAATAGTGCTTTACTATCCGTGTAATGGGATGGCAAAGCCATATGCACAATTATTCTGGCTACCTTACCTTCTAAACTGGAACACAACAATGACAAGCATTAACGCTATTGCAGCAGAAATAGGTAGGTATATTGGTGTTTGAACTACAGTATTTCTCATATTCTGTGAACTGCGGTGAAGGACTTTTATCAAGAACGGAACTTATTAGCATGGATTTGAAAATGCATTGACTTAAACATGTACCCTTATAATGCCCTGTTTTTTATATCATAAGATAACAAACAAGCAGATGGGTCTCCTGATGGAAAGAGTCAACCATCGCCTATAGACACCAAAGGTGTTAATGATGCGTTGCTATCTTGTAGCGAGGTCTAATGCCACATGCATAAGTTTACCAGCTACCTTACCCTCCAAACCGGTACACGACAGTGACAAGCACTGACGCTATTGCGGCAGGAATAGGTAAGGCGATGGTACCAGACCCGGGCGAGACTATGCAGAATCTAGTAGCCACGATGTTAGTGACGTAGTTCAAACGCAGCCACTGCCATGCCAGGATAAATATAATTAGCCAAGGGGCTGTGATGAATTTGACTATGATTTGTTATACCATATATGGGCAATGCCTGTCGCGTCATAGCCGGTTTCTGAGCAGTAGACCTGATCACTATTCATTCAGTAGTAATCGTGTACCATGAAATAATTTTTTTTTCTACATAACTTCGATTATTTTAACCAATTAACTTTATCTGAAGACAACGTTTTTAAAGCTTGCTGAAATTGCGTTTAATGCGGGTTGAAAAGTTGTTCAAAAGGTATAGCTTTAAAAAATTACAATAGTTATTGGTATAAAAAACCTTAGGTAATATTATTATCATAACAGATTACAGATTTTTTTGAGGAAAAAAGATTAAAAGTAAAAGTACGGCTTGCACCTAGAGTTTTTAATGGGTAACGATGACTCTTCAAGCTATTTTTATAACCCATGCTGTATTTTTGATAATTTATCTAACCTCTTTGGAGTAGTCTAAGTTTGAAAACAGGCATTATAAGTCAGGGAAAAATAGTATTTGTTTCCAGTAAATGTTATAATTGCAATTTTATTGGCCTATTGATATGTATCTAACGGTACCCTACGCTATGGGGTATACAAGAGAAAATAATAATATCTCCACATTACAGATATAGGACCTACTAACTAATATATTCATGCCAAATTACAGCTTTCTAGTACCTTTGTACTCAGAAATCCTTTGATCTTTTAGCTAAATTGCGGACGGACAGATGGACGCACCCTAAAAAAACTAACATGCCAGGTGCCAGCTAGTTAATAACAAAATACAAATATTAATGTTTCAAAATTTAGTCATCAATAATACATTAAAGAACGAACGAATGACAAAAACTTGAATTGTTTTGCGTTGCGCGTTGAAGTCTTTTGTACGCGCGCTTACAGCCTACTACTGAGAAATTGTTATTAATTAACAATGATACTTATTTCATTATTTTCAATTGATGTTTATAATGTTTCTCCTGAAGATGCTTCGTTTGCGAAGTGAAACTTGCGTTAATACTGTGTGTTTTCATTCCTACTGACGAGGAAAGTGTGGTAGACAAGAGTGGATACACTTATCTACAGCGGCACAATTGACACTGGGATCTTTTTGATTTCCGGACCTTAGGTAAGTTTCTGCCATTTCTAATACCGCTTCTTTTCTTACCTAAAGTGATATAATCTTCAAATTTTTGTGTTTCGTAAATTTTATATATAAAATAAGTAGTAACATTATATTTTATACTTCTCACCTTTGGCACTTCTTAAAATTCCATTATTATTAGGTAAATATGATAAATATTGTAAATTAGTGCAAGTTTTTTTATATCATAAGAATAGTCAACAAGCAGATGGATCTCCTGTTGGATAAAGTCACCCAACGCCTATAGACACCAAAGGTGTTAATTGTGCGTTGCTATCTTGTGGCGAGGTCTACCACATGCATAAGTTTACCAGCTACCTTACCCTCCAAACCAAAACACGACAGTGACAAGCACTGACACTATTGAGGCAGAAATATGTAAGGCGGTGGTACTAAATCCGTGCGAGTCAATGCAGAACTCTACAACCTAGTAGGCACAATGGTAATGACTAGAATAGGCGATCGGTCGTTTTTTACGACCTGCCTGGCTGACCAATATTTGGTTTATTCTTTAATGAAGCCCGGGACTAAGAAGGGGTAAAAGCAAATGTATTATTTATAATTTATTAATTTCTAGATAGGCAGATTGTATGCATTAATTATTTTAATGATGCGTGTCAGGAAGTATTTAATTGCATTGTATATTGTACCACATGCGTGAATTTAGCGTTTAAGGGGATCCTTACCTGAAAATGGGAATGGCAAGCACCGATGTTAATATGGAAAGATTAGGTAATGCCGTGATCTAATATCCAGGCAAGATATCGCAGAGATTACCGATGATTTTGGTGAAAAATGTTACCGTTTATCACCTAGGAAGGAAGAAAGATAATCCATTCTCCAGAAAGTGTGACTGATCAATATATGGGAAAAGCTTAATTTTGACGGGTAATAAAACCTGCGCCGACGCAGATAACGGCTTAATCAGGCTTTCGTGACTATATCATTGATGAATAAAAGAAAACAAATAAGTTTAACATAAAATAACAGTTTAGTGACTAATATAAAACCATTTACGCGTTTGCTTAATTTACGTACACCGCTTAATTTATGTCCGGTCGGAGTCGGTGAGTTCCATGACAGTGGTGATATCGGCGGGGACAATAAATCCGGTTCTGGCTGCAGCGTTGCAATTAAACAAGTGTCGCGACGGGTTCGCGACCGTGCGAAAGTGAAGCATGGGGAGGGGGAGGTGGAGCATGAGGTTCACAGGCATGGGGTCTCCGGAGTCCGAAGATCAGTCCGCGCGTTAACGTCGGCGCGAGCGCACGCGCCTTGTACGCGGTTTCGTGCGATGTTTCGCTAGCGGACCCCATGGTGTACCCCGAAGCGTCCCGCTGGGGAGCCCCCGACACGCTAGCGCCCCTCTACGACGACGTCTATCGAGGTCAGATTTGCAATTGCGAATCCTTTGTTCTTTCATGATCAGCGCAAATGTATTCCGTTGTTCTTGTCTCAATAAACCATAAATTTGTTATAATACCTCTTTGCCGTGTCCTTATTTAGTCGCATGCTTTATTTTCAAATACTCATATTAAAATATACACAAAAGTCTGATCATTCAATAACATTATAGGTACTTCAAACTGTTTTATGCAGTAAAATTGCTTATTTCTATTTTTATGTTGGTATTTAAATTGATATACTTAATTCGTAATCAAAATATTGACTATAAAACATTTGAACAACTAATAATACACAGATGAAATATATTAATGCAGGATTGAGTAATTTTTATTGTTTTAATATACGTTAAACAGTCAACAGGTTGCAAGAAAGTTTCTCAAACTTGAAACTTAAATATATGTATTTGTATATAAATACATATATAAAATACTGGTTTCAATTTAAAAAAGTAACTCTTAGCTAATATTACTGTATTTATCAGCGTATATTCATTAGCTAAGCCGGCTAACAGCTGATTCGCTTTTGATCTCTATTTGTAAGTAGAACGCAGGTCTGTGAACCGTACACTCGTACAGCTTATGTTTTGTTAGAAATTGTAATTAAGTTTTATTAGATAATAAAATATTGATATTAAGATCTAAAACTGATTAATGAATAATCCGTTAGGTTTATAAGATAACAGAGATGTATGAAGATTATTGTTTAATATAATTAAAATACTACTTAAGTACATGTATTTGCTATTTGTTTTGGCATTTTCGATTTAATAAAAATATATGAGAAAAACTGTGTGAATCATCAATCAATAAATAGTTAAGTTTTTACATAAAATATGTTAAAAACATAATGTTCTAAATGCTGATCAATATCTAGAGTAGGTATTTCGTTTTTAAATTATATATTCATAGTATGTAGAGCTTATATCATTATTTCATTACACAAGACAAAGTGCTGATTGGTTATTATGTACAAAATTTAATAAGCATATTGTATAATAATAATATAACTTTAATATATAACTGTGTATAACTAACTAAAACTACTACTATTATGTATATAACTTTGCACAATTTTCGATTTAGAAAAATAATTTTAACTTAAAGAACAATTTAAATAAATCAATTAATAAAACCCTTTTTTAGGTAAACTATATTTTTAATATACAAATACCATTCATATTATTTTGTGTGTAAGGTTAAATGAAATAATTGGCTTTCAATATATTAAAAAAATATTTTGAATTTTTTTAAAGAAACCTGTTCTTCCAAGAATATTATAGGTCTTTTTACAGTATATGATAACACTTCTTAGTTATGTAAATG
Organism: Apodemia mormo; assembly: GCA_036924255.1. Taxonomy (NCBI): domain Eukaryota; kingdom Metazoa; phylum Arthropoda; class Insecta; order Lepidoptera; family Riodinidae; genus Apodemia; species Apodemia mormo. The sequence goes on from JAUPFN010000002.1 coordinate 42,271,831, forward strand.
TTGGCTTTTAGCTAATGTTTAGTATCCAGATTTCTAGTTTATTCTAAAACATTAATTAATATTCTTTGTATTGACGCATACAGAACGTTATACAAATATGAAAGAGACGAGAACATGTCCAATGAGAATGATACTTGAAAATATTTCCGATATCCTTACATTATTATATTACTAACTGCTGTCTGAGACTTTAACTACTATACCACTGGGACTTTGACTAAAATATCACGAAATTTTAACACCCACCGCTTAACAAATATATCCGTGAATGAATACAATTAGAATATTTATAATTGGTAATTAATTTAATACCATGTTCACGAAACTATGTTGGTTCAGAGTTCAGACACGTTTTCAAGAATAAATTATCGTCCTTCCTGCCAGCCAGTTCGTAGAGTTTCTAGACGGTAGAGTTCTACAACTTGTCGTCCGAGCACTAATGCCTTACTTGTTCCTGCCGTAATAGTGCTTGTTACTGTGATGTCACAGTTTGGAGGGTACAGTAACCGAGCAAGATGTATGTGGCATTTCTTTCTCGCCATATTTAAATAGCAATGCACTATATAGATAATATATTGACCGCACCGTTAGTCTAGTGGTTAGCGAACTTAATAACAAATCAAGGGAGCTCGGGTTCATTTCCCGACAAGGACAAACATTTGTGTGATGAGCATATATGTTTATATAAGTGGGTTTGGGTGCTTTTTATGTATGTAAGAGTATTTATATACGTATATATCTCCGTATTAGTATCGTTGACTGACACCCATAACACAAGCAAATAACTGCTTAAATTGCTTTCTTTAGAATTAGATCAATTCATGTAATTCGTCTAGCAATATCTATATATATAAAAATCAATTGCTGTTCGTTAGTCTCGCTAAAACTCGAGAACGGCTGAACCGATTTGGCTAATTTTGGTTTTGAATTAATTATTGAATTCCAGGGAAGGTTTAAAAAGTGAAAAAATATAGAAAAAAAAGAGTAGTTAAAAAGTCAGATCAACGTTTGCTGGCTCAGCTAGTTTATTTATATGATAATTGGTAGTTTATAGGTATGCCAATGGTGCGTCCATTGGCATACCTATAAACTACCAATTATTATATAAATTTATTAATAAAGTACTGTTCGTCGTACTGTAAAGTTATTATATAAAGTACTGTTCTTCTGACAGAAATTTTCTAACACACAGCACAAGTGTATTTTATTAATTTTTTTTAAATATATTATAAGATAGTAAACAAGCAGATGGGTCTCCTGATGGAAAGAGTCAACCATCGCCTATATACACCAAAGATGTTAATGGTGCGTTGCTACTTGTGGCGAGGTCTATTCCACATGCATAAGTTTGCCGGCTACCTTACTCTCCAAACCGGAACACGACAGCGACAAGCACTGACGCTATTGCGGCAGGAATAGGTAAGGTGGTGGTACCAGACCCGGGCGAGACCATGGAGAACTCTACCACCTAGTAGCCACGATGGTAGAGACTCGCATAGCCTAACGACCTGCCTGGCAGAAGGCAGTTGGCCTATTCTTCACAAGAGGCCGGGACCAACACAGGGGAAAATATTATGCAAATATTATTTCAATAAAATGCACTTGTACTGCCAGTTGCCTTATTTATATCTCTTATATTCTAAAATTGAACTGGTTTCTCTAATTGCAACACCATCAAGGATGTTCCATTTAAATGTTAACTCTTATCGATACTCTTGTATTGTACGTAACTAATGGCAAAAAAGTAACGTAGGTAGACAAATGCCTAGCCTTAAAGATACTGTTATGAGCGATAAGAAGTGGGTGTAATATAAGTGCGATTAATCAATCAATTAGCAGTACAAGCTATATTTAATTTAAACAATCTTAATGAGATTACCACTGATCTCCCCGTACGATAAACCGAGGTTCTACTCCATCTGCTTACTCCGAATAGAAACCAGCGTGATGATACTGATCTTAATGTGGCAGCGTCACCAAGTGCCGAAGATGGGAAATATAAAAAAATGAAAAAGTTTTCAAGCTACCTTTTCTTATCGAAATATAATAGTGATAAATATTAACATAATTGCATCAAAAATAGGAGGCAGGGACAGAAAATCCCTGCAAGATGTTGAAGAAGTCGTTTGTTGTTCGTTTATTGGTTATATATGATCATGATCTTGTCCTTCAATAGGAACAGTATTGAAGTACAAAATCATGATACTGTATATTAGCAAATGGATTTCTTCTTCCATTTATTAACGTTCAATGCACTCAGCCTGCGTTTATTTAACTTTGGGCAAAGAGCCTGCCACGCAAAACAAAATCAAACCCTTTGTTATACATATTTCTATCCACATTGCATTTACTAGGTGATAAAGTCTACAATATCTCGGTCGGGTCTAGAACCACTGCTTTAGGCCCAGATAACACTATGATTAGTGCAGCCCCGTGTTGATCACAGGCTTCTTTGAAGAATAGGCCAACTGCCGTTCTGCCAGGCAGGTCGTAAAAAGCGACCGATTGACTATGCGAGTCACTACCATCGTGGCTACTAGGTGGTAGAGTTCTGCATTGTCTCGCTCGGCTCTGATACCACCACCTTACTAATTTAGTTGTGTTCCGGTTTGGAAGGTAAGGTAGCCAGTAAACTTATGCATGTGTCATTAGACCTCGCCACAAGATAGCAACGCACCATTAACATCTTTGGTATTTATAGGCGATGGTTAACTCTTTCCATCAGGAGACCCATCTGCTTGTTTGCTATCTTATGATATAAAAAAGTGCGAGTGTTTAATACAGGTGCTTAGTATTACACAAAAAATTCGTGAAGACAGCCGTTGATCAGTGCGAGTGATTATATTAACCAGCATAAAAGATGCTGATTACTAATCACTCGCACTAATCAATAGCTGTCTTCACTTTTTTTGCTTAATACTAAGCATCTGCATTAACACTCACACACGCACTAATCAAAGTGTATTCGGGCCATTACTTACTTCTGCTGCTATAACGTCAGTGTTGTCGATATTGACGACATTGACTTCTTTGTTGTCTATACGCAATTGTAATTTTTCCTGTCAGGAAAATTTAGCTTTTGTGCTATCTATTGATATAAAAAACTAATATTAAGCCGTCTTGCTACATAAAAATAATATCGGTGGAAGATCTTTGATCAAACATTATTAGCTAGATTTCACATTTAGACGAGTGTTCATACCTCATTTTTTATCTATTGCTAACATTTCTCTAATGAATATGTTAAATGCAAGTTTTCATTTCCATTGACTACTATAAAAATGAAAGTAGTTTTTTAATCAACCATAAATAATGATTGCGTCAGTTTAATGATTAAATGGACAGCGGATTCAAATAAACTTACACCTTGAGTAGGTTAATTTATTTAAGAATTGACTACACTGACCCTAGTTGAAATATAGCCTTATTAAGAATTTGACTAGACTTTATTAGCCTTTTTTATCCTTATAGTTTCTCTATGTCCGTCCGTCCGTCCGCTGACTAGCTCAGTGATTAAAAAAAGTAAAAAAGGCTAAAAAGGTAAAGGTATTTAGTCTAGGTATTTAGTCCGAATATACATATTAGTGACAAAGTATTAAAATAAAATCTTGAAAAATATTTTTTAGGTTACGTCCTATTTACGTAAAGTGGGAATGTTTATTTTTTTGCTCGCGTGTCCCAAAGTGTAGTATATTGTTGGATATGAAAAAAGATGAGATATTTACCTTGTGTATATCCCGGGGTTCTATAAAAAATAGGTCAACTGCCGTTCTGCCAGGCAGGTCATAAAAGACGACCGATTTACTATGCGAGTCACTATCATCGTGGCTAATAGGTGGTAGAGTTCTGCATTGTCTCGCCTGGACCTGGTACCACCGCCTTACCACGATCGTGTTCCGGTTTGGAGGGTAAGATAGCCATACCATATTACCATCTTTCGTGTTTATAGGCGACGGTTGACTCTTTCCATCAGGAGACTATCTGCTTGTTTGTTATCTTATGATATAAAAAAAAGTATTTAAAAAATATTGCGAGTTTTTTAAAACAATTTTTTGATTAAGAAATCCGTTTGTGAAGTAGTGTATTTGTAAAGACAAATGTCCCGACCCTTCCGTGCTGATTAAACGGTTCGTTTTGGACGTGTGAAAAATTTCACGATAGTAGTATGTATAATGCATTTAAAAGGTAAACTATCAGGGCTAAGTATGCCTTACAAGTTTACGAGTAATAGTCGACAAACATCGACATCGAATCGACATCTAACGAGCAGGACCAATGTGAAGGCTTTACTTTTCTTAGATGCGAATACATATGTACAAAATATATTTATAAAACAAAGAAAATATAACATGTAGTACATACTAGTGGACTAGGCAGACGACTACGTACTATCCGAACACAATCACTGCAAAACTGACTGAGTCACATTGGGAATCTAAACCTTCTAAGTTCAAATTAATCTAATACAAAAAGCATTAAGACCGGTCTATCGATTAGGGGTCATAAACACACGTGAAAACAAATTGTATGTAATTTCCCACACGAATTTCAATCGATTTTCAACTCAGAATCAGGCTCCCAATCTATGGTTTCGATTTTCGGTAGACCGTCCCTTGCACACTGTATAATAATAAACATATATATGTATACAACAATGTTAACTCTCTAAATAACTATGTTTCCTACATTACACGTAAAAGTCGTAAAATTTATGTTTTAGAAACAATATAACACCATCTCCGTTAAAGGAAACCAACGGTAATTTTAGAGATAATTTACTAGCAGTCAAAGCAATTAAAGGCGAACTAAAAACAATAATTAAAATCGCCTCTTTATGTCTTTACAGATTCAATGAGTGTTTTTCTTTTGTCAAGTCTTACAAACTTTCTATCTACGACCTTTTTTCAAAAGGGCTGCATTTTTTAGCATATTAATAAAAATTTGTCGGCTTTATAATTTTTGTCCTCTATGGCTACATACTTAGTTTTAGAATTTACAAGATAATTTAATAAATAATCTGAAAACATTTTATCCGGCAAAAATACTGCATTGATGAGCGGTGTCTACTACCCCGAAAACGCCGCATTTTAACATTTATGTTTGGGACAGGAATAAATTACATACATTATTCATTTTTGATGAATCATGGTGTCTAACAAATTCCTGTCTACGTTGTTATGGGCCGTTTACGTTATCTACTTTATCACTGGATTTCCGTTTTGCAGCACTTTCGAAAAAGTCGTTGATAAACAGTTTGTTTGACTCGTCACAAGGAAGACACTCACGAAGTTTCACAATGTTTTCATTTTTGAAATACGTGCAATATACATGTTTCTTTCGGATAACGCTCAACCAATTTGATTATAGTATATTCACCTTGGCCTTAACCTACTTTTAGATTATTTAACATTTATATTGATATTAAAAATCAGAAATAAATAATACTTTTTTCAATTAAACCTTTTTTACATTATATTGACTCATCAAAAAATTGTGTATGTACCATGTACTCATCAAAAGTCTGAACAACATGTGCTAATTTGAATTTTACAATGATTTTTTACATTACAACGTTTGTTTTTATTACTTAAATAATATTTTTCTTGTTTTATTGATGTAGAAACAACGACTGTTTTTATTTGTTTTTAATGACGTAAATGAACAATATTAATATATACTGTGTAACGCTTAGAACAAAATAAGGTAACTAAGAACCTAACTTCTTAAAACAAAATTAAATTGCTAAAAAATTAATTTATTGTCAAATAATTGGATAATTTAAGTGCGGTCTCATCTGTTGTTTAAAACCTGTCGGCACCGATTACATTCATAGAATTGATGACTTTGTTAATTTTATCCTGCGGGAATCACTCCCAATGAAATTTAAGAAAACCTTTTAACTGTTGGGTTGTTGTCACTCCATCGAAGTCCTCTAGAATACATATCTTGAGCATATTGCATTGCATGCTCGATGGAGTTGAGGTCTGGTGATTGTGCAGGTCAGTATAACACCTTGATATTTTCCATTGCTAAAATTTTCCTAGTCAACAAAGCTGTATGCGAACGCACATTGTCGTGCATTAACGTGAATTCTGAGACAAGCGTTTATGCAAACGTATGAATTTTAGGCCTAAAAACGTCCCCAACGTAATTTTGGCCGTTAATTATTCCATTTACAAAAACAAGCTCAGTTCGTCTGTTCTTCACAATACACGTTCATAACTGTTGATCCGCTATATGGATGAACTTCCTGAACGCACCTTAGCCTTTCAGTATTACTAGACTACGGTACACTTCTTGTATCAAACCTAAACTCAAGACTCATCACAAAATAAAATTTTAATCCTTTGCTCCTGGTACATGTTATGTGTTTTATTTCATTACGTTTCATTATGTTCAGTTTCATTCATCTCACGATTCCTGTTACGTATAGATGGACACCTGGTTTAGCGTCGTGCTCGTAGGCCGTACTCATGTAGCTAATTTCGCACAATTTGAAGGCTAACAACAACACCACTTGAGTTTTGTAGCCTTAACCTTATCAATCGGGCGATTAACATCAGCTGATGTATCGCAGTCAATGGTATGTATCGGTCTTGCCGAGTGGTTGAACTCCTTCCACGGTCTGGGTGTTGCTCAACGGTATTTTCGGTGGTAGTGTGACACTGCCACAGACAGGAAATAACGCTACTGTTCATACCGAGATAACGAGATATCTCAGATTGGTTTTTTCCAGCTTACAAGATCCCCACAGTTCTTTGCATTTCGTCTGCGATCAAATGACATCGCTTCATCACGTAATGAATATCTCACAATTCAATTTAATTGAAAACTATCTGTTAGTCTTATCTGGAAGAAATAAGGGGTGTGTATAATGTAATAGTGTACACACGTAACAAGAGAAACTTTTAATACAAACCATTTTTCTGCTATTTGCTACTTAACACTAAACATCATGTCGCGTAAAGGTTGGGCGTAACAGTAAAGTGTGACTTTTTTTAACATTGCTATGAAGTTTCTCCCACGGTTTCTCCCATACGTCGATAAAGAAGTTTCACTTCAATAAGGTTACATACAAAACTAACTTTGGTAATAAATTTAAATACAGAATAATTGACCAATATAATTTGTAGAATTTGTAAAGCGCGCATCACGCTACGAATCTGCCAATTATGTTTGTCGTTATTGCTTAGCCTTCCTAATGTGTGTATTTTCTCACAATATACCATCTTTCAATTCATTCGACACATAAGTAAATAAATACATTTGTAAATAGCTCCGTATCCAATTTAATTGCCTATCTCTGATACCATATTTTTCAAATTTTGATAATAAAATATTGTATGAAACAAAACCCATATCCAAAAATACACAAAGTGGATACAATTTACTATTGAGTCATTCGTTTATGCTCTTTACTAAGTCAAAACATGTTAATGTTCTATCTTTCCTAAATCTATTTTTATAAGGTCAAAAACAAATAAATAATTGTGGAGCTTTTCGTAGATTATTTTTTCTTGATTTTTGAAATGTATATCCAAAAATACACAAAGTGGATACAATTTACTATTGAGTCATTCGTTTATGCTCTTTACTAAGTCAAAACATGTTAATGTTCTATCTTTCCTAAATCTATTTTTATAAGGTCAAAAACAAACAAATAATTGTGGAGCTTTTCGTAGATTATTTTTTCTTGATTTTTGAAATGACGAATTAATGTAATAGATTTATAATTGTTCATATCGTACATGTCTCTTTTTACCTCCAAATTTTACTTACCTCAAAATTTGAAATAAATTGTCATAAACCAAGATCGATCAGCTTGCAAAATATAATACAAATATAATTTTAATTACTTTTGAATTAGTTTAAAATCATTGATCTAAATTACTTCAATACCACAGCAACTAGCGAGAGATGACATGTCGTTGATTCCTACATCAGTTTAAGAAAGTTGCCTCGCGAGTATGTTTCCTGTGACCCACTCCCGGACACGCTTGAGCAGAGAAACGATTCTCCATTTCAAATGCAATGTAATCATAATGTATGAAATATTCGACTATTGTAATAAATTATAAAATTTCTTTATTTACTTTGAACTCAAATTAATTTAGAATATATAAAACTATTTCAAAAATTAACAACTGTTTAAAATAATTTGAAATATTTGGTATTTGTGGCGTGGAAGTGGGATTAAATATAGATATTAATGTTGAAAGATTTTTTTATATCATAAGATAGCAAACAAGCATATGGGTTTCCTGATGGAAAGAGTCAACTATCGCCTATAGACATCAAAGATGTTAATGTTGCGTTGCTATCTTGTGGCGAAGTCTAATGCCACATGCATTAGTTTACTGACCACCTCACCTTCCAAACTGGAACACGACAGTGACTAGTACTGACGCTGTTGCGGCAGGAATAGGTAAGGCGGTGGTACCAGACCTGGGTGAGACAATGCAGAACTCTACCACCTTGTATTAAGAGTACATACCCTGCGACATAACGTTAAGAAACTTTATATAACAATTGGTATCAATGTTACCATTTGTACCTTGAATGTTAATTATTATTATCGAACTTTAGCTAACGTTTAAAACATTATCCTTTCTGCTCCTACACCGTATGTTACTGAATGTTAAAAAGAATTTCACCATCAGACATCTAGAAAAAATTCAAAATTTCATCCTCACAATCTCGATGTGTGGAAATCCACAACTGTGCGATTTTCGAGGCACTTTTTTCGCCGCACTACTCCTCTGTGTAACCAATTACCGGCAAGGGTTTTTCCGAACAGATACAACTTAGGGACCTTCAAGAAAAGAGCCTACTCTTTCTTAAAAAGCCGGCAACGCATCTGCAAGTTTTCTGATAGTGTAGTTGTCCATGGGTGGCAGTGATCACTTATCATCAAGTCCCTCCTGTCCGTTTGCCCCCTTTTTCTATAAAAAACGTGTTATAAAACCGGTACTAAAAAGTATCTTCACGCCCGTATCCCCGAAGGGGTAGGCAGAGGTACAACAATGGCACCCACGATTAGCCGAAGATACTTGTTCCCACAAATGTGATAGGTGGCATGCCTATCGCCAACCGGGCACTTTCCAATCCCGGGCAACTTTGTGTTTCATCAGAAAACTGAAAAACACTTTTTTTAAGTGCCCGATCCGGGAATCGAACCCGGGACCTCATGTGGTCGACGCCAACGCTGGACCACTAGACCACAGAGGCGATCCGGTATTAAAGTACATTAAATAACTTAAAACTAAAAATTGGCTATGATGTCGCCGCCGAAATAGTTACATTAACCTTAAAATGGGGTATCATTTTTATTGAAATTCTGTTTATAAGCAACTCTCTGATTTCTTAGTCCATTTATTAGTTCAAGAACTTAAATATATAATTATATGTATTGGCTATCTAAAATATTCAACTTGCTTTTGCATTCATTCTTACGACTAAACGCTTAGTGGGTTGGAAGTCGACCATATACTTATAGTGGTTTTGTCGTAGCCACACACCCAATTTAGTAAGTAATAGTTTGATCAGCAAAAATCCTGGTTTTAAATATTCTCTAAATTTAAGGTAATTGAAGGGTAAATACGAGCATTATAAGATTTCATAATATTTTTAATTTTATAAATACAATAGAATCATTACATTACTTTTCTTGCTAATATCATCGACCTACCTATATGCCACTTCAAAGTCGGACAAGGTTTATTTAGTCATTATAAGGCATTAAAATCACAATCATACTAGCTCAAGTTATAAAGGTCGTGCTCAGCAATAATATCCTGTCGGCCCCCACATAGTCCAGTTTTTAATAAGCAAATGTAACAAAACTAACATTCGATTAATCTTCAAGGCTATCCATGGATTGTGAAACATCAGCCAATTTATTAATCCCCGAGTCGTGATTCTCGTGATATTTATTCACTGCACTTAGCCGACTGGAGTCAACACGATTTTACTTAAGCCGTATTGACTGTATTCAAACATTCATATTTGTACAGTTTCTAAATACAATAATAAATATACATACACAAACAATATTTATATGTCGCTAGCCATCTTACACAATTTATATATATTTTTTTATTTGCTTTTTTAATACACTAATTGACCTAAACTTAAAGTAACGATACTAATTGATACAAATACATATATAAATATTGTAATAAATTTAATAAACAACCAAACCTGGAAATTCAAACATTTATGCTTTTCCCCGTCTGGAATCGAACACGAGTCCCGTCGATTACGTAGTCAGTGTCGCTAACCGCTAATTGGAGTGATCCAATATGGTGATATAACCCTGTATATATTAGTACATTGCTAACCGCCCCGTTGGTCGAGTGGTTAGCGACCCTGACTACGCACTCGACGGGACTTGGGTTCGATCTCCCGACGGGGACAAGCATTTGTGTGATGAGCATAAATGTATGTATTTCCGGGTTTGGGTGTTTATTAAATATATTCCAGTATTTATATATGTATTTCTATGTATTAGCATCGTTGACTAACACCCATAACACAAGCAAATAATTTGCTTGCTTTGGGGTTAGATCAGTAAGTGTAACTTGTCCCGTCAAAATATATTTGAATAAATTACTTGCTCGTGATGTGTGTGTTAGTTAACCATGGAAGGATGTACTTCCACATTCGCGTTGTATATCTGTTTTGTTAATTTTTCATTTACTGTTCTTTCTACATGTCCAAACCACACATTTTATATACACACATTACATTTGCCAATTAACATAATTTAACAAAAATAATCATTGACAAAAGTAATAGGTATAATATTTATATATTTCAAGAATAGACCAATTGTCGTTATGCCAAGTAAGTCGTAAAAGGCGACCGATTTTATGTACGTGTCACTACCATCGTAACTATTTGGTGGTAGAATTCCGCAACGTCTCGCCCGGGTATTTGGTATCATCGCATTAGCTATTCCTACCGCAATAATGACAATTTTTTATGTCTTGATAACAAATCAGCAAATGGGTCTTCTGATGGAAAGAGTCAACCATCACCTATAGACACCAAAGATGTTAATGGTCCGTTGCTATCTTGTGTCGAGATCTAAGGCTACATGCATAAGTTTACCGGCTACCTTACTAACCATACCGGAATACGACGATGACAAGCATTGACTATTGCGACACAATTAGGTAAGTCGGTGGTACCAAATACCCAGGCGAGGTGTTGCGAAACTTTACCACCTAGTAGTCACGATGATAGTGAATTTATTTCCTATCAATAGTTAAGTAAACTTTTTGACTTTTTTGACCTTTTGAAATAATTAAGGCGATGGCATCAGACCCGGGCGAGATAACGCAGAAATCTACCACCTATTTGTCATTGTCGTGTTCCGGTTTGGAGGGTAAGGTAGCCGGTAGACTTGTGCATATGGCATCGCAAACCCGCCACACGGATGGCAACGCACCGTTAACATCTGTGATGTCTATAGGCGATGATTTTTCCTTCCATCAGGAGAGCCATTAGCTTGTTTGCTATCTTATGATATAAAACAAATATTCATTTTGAAAACTAATCATCTAGACTAATAACAAATAGTTTTTTTCGTTTCACATCTGTAAATTATACAGAAATTGATGAAAAAAAACTGCATATACTAAAGGAGGGTATTTTATACTCGATTTTAATACCGAATATGTAAAATAATTACGTACTTAAATGTTGAGCTAATTATCCAATAACATGTTTATATTTATGCGACGGACGGACGCATAGATATCAAACTATTTTTATTCAAATTATCCTTTATAGTGTTACAAACTAAGATAAATGAGTAACTGTATTGACTTTTGTTTGTGGCTAATGTCTGTATGAAACAACTTCACTGTGCAATGGTGGGGGTTAGAGAGTATATAAAATTCAGTGCATTCGCTAGCGGACCGCCAAGTCGAAAAGTCGTCTCTTGTGATACTGTTACTCTGTCAGTTTGTAGTCAATTAGTAAAGTGTGACGATAATTGCTAAGACTTTATTTAAGATAAAATAAAATAAAATGTATACGTGAATTAAGTGCAAAATAAACTTGCTTGTGAAGGAGTGAAATTTGGTTATTTACTATTGCCTTCCTGAGCTCCATAAAAGCTCAGAAGTGGGATTACAAGGCAATTTGGAGCCGTGAATTGCCTGTTCACGCCAGAAATCCTAAAGCAAAGATGCCAAGAAGTAATGACACTCGATGTAATACTCCGGCGCTAACGCAGCATTCTAAAAAGGGTCATCGTCGTGGAAAAAGGCTGCGACGGGCTAGCAGCATTAGTAGCAGTGATAGTGGGCGGGAGACCCGAAGACGTCGAGAGTGCCGGAAAAGACAGAAGCGTTTGGAGCGGAGCAGTAGCAGCAGCAGCTCTGAAGAAAGCGAACGTAGGTCAAAACGTTCACGAAGGTATGTTGACCGAAATTTATTTATTGAAGAATTTCTAGAAATTATAAAGAATATTAAAGGGACTGAAGGTAACAAGTACCCTGTGCTCAACAACGTCTTACCCGAATTCGATCCAATGTCCAAAGAACAGACAGTAGATGCATGGATAAATAAAATCGAAGAATGTGCTCAGATATACGGATGGAGTGATACACAAGTAATTCATTATGCATTACCAAAATTAAGTGGAGTGGCAAAATCCTGGTATCAGGGATTGCCTACAATATTATTTTCTTGGTCTGAATGGAAGGATAAACTCAAGGAGTCATTCCCAACCCGAGAAAATTATGCAGATTTACTTACTGAAATGTTAAATAAGAGGGTTCGCTACGGTGAATCTTTTGAATTATATTATTACTCAAAGATGAATTTACTGAATCGTTGTCAAATTAGTGGTAAGCGGGCCGTAGACTGCTTAATAGCTGGCATCGATGATCGTGGGGTAAGATTAGGGGCCCAAGCTGTCGAATTTAATGAACCAGAACATGTTTTAAAGTTTTTTAAATCTGTGAAGCTTGGACAAGAGAAGGGAATGTTTGATCATTCTAAACAAAAGGATAAGGACAGACGTACGGTCGCTCAAACCACGCAAGGCATAGGGGCAACCACGAAGAATACCCCGTCACGTTCAAGATATAGTCGTACGGTTTGTTACAATTGTAATGAAACAGGGCATCCTTTCTTTAAGTGTAGTAAACCTAAAATACAATGTACAAAATGTAACTTATTAGGACATTTGGAGAAAAGTTGCCCAAAACGGGATAGGGGTCACACAGCCGAGGCTTTATCTAAGACTGTAATGCAGATTAATTGTACCAAAAATTCAAGTCTTAAATATAAAATGCCTATTAAACTAAATAATAATATCGTAGAATGTCACGTTGATCTCGGAAGTGATTGCACCCTTATACGACTAACTGATGCCCTGAAATTAGGTTTAACATGGCAAGTTGCCCAGTTACCATTACTTAAAGGCTTAGGGAACGTTCCTTATCAACCAGTGGGCTTAACTTTTGTCACAATAGAAATTCAGGGGATTGTACAGCACGATGTAGAAGTACTAGTCGTTAATGATAATTTCATAAACGTTCCTGTATTGCTAGGACATACTTTTACGGAAAGACCGTCTATAAAAATAATTAAGACAGCTACAGACGTAATATTTAAAAATGCGGATACTCCACAAGATGGCAGTATTAAATTTCCCCTGTCATGTATTTCTGACGTAAACATAGCGCCAGGTCAACTAAAAATAATCCCCGTTAAGTATCCTTTTGATTATACTGGGCAAGTATATGTAAATGGTACAATCAGGGGTTCTAAGGGTTCAGAACATTATCTGTTACCGGGAGAATATCAAATTAGGGATGGTCTGGGAAACTTACTATTACAAAATATTGCCGATAAAGAAATAATTATACGTAAAGGTGATCTAGTGACTCGTAGCTTTAATCTTGACAAATGTTTACAAATTAATATTGTACAGGAGTTGACTAAGGAAACTCTGGATGAATCATCATTTCAGTGTGGTGATAACATTACACCTGAGCAGAAACAAACTTTGATAACCTTATTACATAAATATAGAGATTGTTTCTCATCTAATTTGAAGGATTTAGGATACACTACGACAACTGAAATGGTGATAAATCTTAAAGATTCCGAACCAGTAGTATACCGTCCATATAGATTGTCATGCACCGAACGCGAACGCGTACGAAATATGATCCAAGAAATGTTAGACGCTAATATTATTCGAGAATCTAGTTCCCCGTATGCAAGCCCAATAGTGTTGGTGAATAAAAAGTCAGGGGATAAGAGATTATGTGTGGATTACCGCGCTCTTAACAGGAAAACTATTCGAGAACACTATCCGTTACCTAGAATAGAGGACCAATTAGACATGTTGGCAGGGAGTAAGCTATTCATTTCGCTTGACATGTATTCGGGGTACTATCAAATACCAATTGCCGAAAGTTCACGTGACAAAACAGCATTCGTAACACCAGATGGGCAATACGAATATAATAGAATGCCTTTTGGGCTAGTGAACGCACCATGCGTTTTTCAACGAGCAGTGAATAAAATTTTACACAAGTCACGGGTAAAATATGCCCTAGTATTTATGGATGATGTATTAATACCAGCTAGTTCATTTGAAGAGGGAATTTTAAGACTAGAGGAAGTGTTGATATTGTTAAAAGAAGGTGGTTTAACACTAAAACAGAGCAAATGCAAATTTTTCTTTAACAAAATAGAGTATTTAGGATTTGAAGTAAGTGATGCTGGAATAAAACCAGGTACTTCCAAAATAGAAGCTGTATCCCATTTTCCTGTGCCAAAAAATGTACACGAAATTAGACGGTTCCTTGGTCTGGCCAGTTTCTTTAGAAGATTTGTCAGGAATTTTGCAATTATAGCGCGACCCTTGACTCTTCTTCTGAAGAAGGATCATGTGTGGAAGTGGGGCAAAGAGGAGTCTAATGCATTTGAACAATTAAAGAAATCGCTAATTGAACGCCCTGTACTAGCCTTGTATAGGCCGGATGCAGAGACACAGCTTCACACTGATGCATGTAAATTTGGTATTGCCGGTATTTTGCTGCAATTGGGTGGGGCGGGGTCTCTGCAGCCAGTAGCTTACTATAGCAGGCAAACGACGGTCGATGAACAAAATTTACATTCGTTTGAGCTCGAAACTCTTGCTGTCATTTCCTCATTAGCCAAATTTCGAGTGTACTTATTAGGAATAAAATTCAAAATCGTAACTGACTGTAATGCTTTGCGCACTACGCTAACTAAGCGTGACCTGATACCACGCATTGCTCGGTGGTGGGTGCAGTTTCAGGAATATGATTGCGAGATCGAGTATAGATCGGGAGGAAGGATGGCGCACGTTGACGCACTCAGTAGAGCCCCGGTCGAAGAGAATACTGTCAATCAAGATATCCTTGATGTACTTGTTGTAAACAGTGAGGACTGGATAGCTACTATTCAACAAACTGACGAAGAGCTCAAAAGAATTTTCGCGGTGTTAAATGATCCTATTACAAAAGATGCCGCTGATATTTATAATAATTATAAGATTAGAAATGGACGGCTATATCGCATAATTGATAAAGACGTCTTACGCTGGGTTGTACCCAAAAGTGCTCGATGGCAGATTTTAAGAACAAATCACGATGATGTGGGTCATTTCGCTTTTGAAAAAACCTTTGAAAGAATTTCTTCGCTATACTGGTTCCCGAAAATGCGGCGCTTCATAAAAAAATATGTAGCGTCCTGCATTGAATGTGCACATCACAAACTACCCAGTGGACTAAAGGCTGGGGAACTACACCCAATCCCCAAGATCTGCAAACCATTCCACACCATACATGCAGATCACCTCGGGCCGTTTATTAGAACAAAACGTGGAAATACCTATATTTTAGTTATTATTGACGCTTTTACCAAATACATCAATATAACTGCAGTGCGAAATACAAAATCTTCCACTACTATTAAAGTCTTCCGTGAACATTTTAGTTACTTTGGTACACCTTGTCGACTCATTACGGATCAAGGTAGTAGTTTTACAAGTAAAGACTTCAAAAATTTCATTAAGGCTAGTGGCATTAAACACATATATAATGCAGTTGCTACACCACGTGCAAACGGGCAAGTAGAGCGTTACAACCGCACAATACTAGCAGCATTAGGAGCCATGAATCACAATAAGCCTAATGGCTGTTGGGATGAACACGTGGCAAAAATACAATTAGGTATTAATACCACACCCCATGCTACTACTAAAAAGACCCCCTCCGAACTGCTGTTCGGTATAAATGTTATAAACCCATCTCAAGGGCTATTAAATGAAGTTATATCAGAAGTAGTACCATCAACTTCAGAAAGTCAGTTGACAGAGATGAGAACAAATGTAGAACACTTGATTAAAGAACAACAGAACAAAGATAAAGAAAGGTTTAATAAAAAAAGAAAACGGGGTGTTATGTTTTCTGAGGGAGATCTTGTTAGGGTAATAAGAGCGGTAACAGGTATTGAGGGCCAGTCAAAGAAACTGGAGCCTAAGTGCAAGGGACCATACAGAATAAAAAAGATCCTGCCAAATGACAGGTTCGTAATTGAGGATACACCACTTACTAGACAGGGCAGACGCTATGAGGCTATTGTGTCCCTGGACAAAATATCACCTTGGCTTAGTTTTAATGACCCAACGTCTGACTCCCATGAATCAGTCAGTGAGAACGAGACCAGTGAGAAAGATGAAAGTCATAAGAATGATGATGAAAGTGAGGAAGATGAAGGTAGCGAGACAAATAATGCTAATGAATAAAATGCATGTACTTACTGTTATGTTATATAGCAATTTAAAATTAATGAGGAAGGAAATTAATGATCCGCGAATTGATTTAAAATGTGTTGACGAGACATATTGTGAATTGTGTAACTGTAACTAAGTGGATACACAATATCAATGTCATGGATTATTGTGTGTCCAGGAAATATGTTTACATAGACCAAGGTAACCGGTCAGAGTATCCGTATTCCAGTCTAGGTCATTGACTGGTATAGTTAAGGCTCGAATCATCGTGAAGGCGTCGGTCATTGTCATGGACCATACGCAGTAAAGTCGAGCGTAATAAATATTAAGGAAATTATAAGTATAGTTAAATGAATGTTTGTGTTCTAATACAAAAAAAAATATATATATATTATAAAAATATAGATATTATATACCCTGGAAGTATTTTTTTTTTAAAAAAGGGCTGATGTCGGTGTCTCCGACATCATCCACACTTTTAGCACTCAATGTTAATTACCGTTATGAAATTAGAAACCAAGCAAACGAATTTAAATCTATTTATACTTATGATAACTCTATAACTTGAAACTAGAAAAGCAACGATTAATTATTAAATTTATTATTAAGAACTATATAATTAATTTGTAAATTATTATCAACGTTATCCGAACTCTTTTCACTTAAAACTAATTAGTGCTATGAAATTTGGCCTAAAAACCAATAAAATTCAATCAATTTATAATTATGATAATGATTCACAAATCTCTAAATAATTAAAACTAAATACTAAATTATTAACTCTTAAATTTATTAAACTAACTAAAGTTACTTCAAAAATTAATTTCAATAAACCAACTAAAAGATCCTTAAAATTATTTGAATTGCAAACCATAACTATATAAATATTTAAATTAAAACCAAAATAAACTTACTCTTTTATCCACAGTATTTAAATACTCTATTCTAAAGGTAAACTTTTCACTTTCGAATTTGAATTATAATTATTAAAAAAATATATAACGCTTTATTTATAGCAAGTCCACGCCAGTATCTTAGACACTTGTTTCCACCTTAAAAGTTCAAAACGAATTGACTAGTCGCAGTCGTGCAAGAAAACAAGATGGCTACCGGCGGGAACTATTTGGCGCGCACAACTAGCGCCAATTCTTATTTTACATAGCAATTGATCTAATTTAAATATTTGTAACAAATTATTTTGATTAGACAATAAATAAAAATAGCTAAAATCTAATATTAACATTTATAAATTGTTTTAATTAAAGTTTTTGGGTTTGAGAGTTACCAACCTAACGCCATCTAGTTTTGTATTTAGAATTACTGAGACATGTAGCTGTCTCGTCAGTGTATCGATTCAGTTGGCACCTCTCAAAACCCATTGATTCAATAGCTAATTATAAATTAATGAAAATGTCTTTTTTTATATTCAACCGATTAAAAACTAACAATTTAACTAGCATTAAATTATAGATATTCAAAGTTTTCATCGCCGATATATATATATATATATATATATAGTTAATGTTTTTGATTATTGTAAATCGAGCTAGAAAAATTATACCTACAAAGTTATCAACGATGGGGCTCGTTGTACAATGGATGGCCGAGCTGTTACAAACTAAGATAAATGAGTAACTGTATTGACTTTTGTTTGTGGCTAATGTCTGTATGAAACAACTTCACTGTGCAATGGTGGGGGTTAGAGAGTATATAAAATTCAGTGCATTCGCTAGCGGACCGCCAAGTCGAAAAGTCGTCTCTTGTGATACTGTTACTCTGTCAGTTTGTAGTCAATTAGTAAAGTGTGACGATAATTGCTAAGACTTTATTTAAGATAAAATAAAATAAAATGTATACGTGAATTAAGTGCAAAATAAACTTGCTTGTGAAGGAGTGAAATTTGGTTATTTACTATTGCCTTCCTGAGCTCCATAAAAATAGGCACCATCGAAGTTCATTATCTACAAACAGTGATTTTCTGAACTCGTGACTAGATCCATTTGTCATTAGTCACCGTCCGTATTTTCTGAATGTTACTTTACTAATTTGGTTGTAGTTGACAACAACATAAGAGCTTAGCAATATTTTGATAACGTTATTTTCCTCTTCATTATACACCCGAGCAACTTTCATTAAAGTAATCCTAAGAACCTGGTATTTTTCATTTTGTCTTTTTTTATCTTGTGGGGCTGCCATCATCTAAAGAAAGCTATATTCTTTCGTAATAGTTTTAGTTTACGTTTTTTCGTAATAAATCAGGGCGGTCACAAATTAACATCATAATTTTCGACCAGGGTAGGTTTGCGGCCATCTATTTTAGTGAGTGAGTTAAAGAAAGTTCTATCAAGAAAACGTGTGCTCGTAAACTGATGGGATGCATCTTTATGCTTCTACAACTTCAGATTCAAAATTACATTATAATCATAAAAGCATCATTGAGATCATAGTAAGCAAAATATTATATAGCTTTAAATGTCAGAATGCGACCACGCGGCCGCTTTCTAGCGTATTAGATATATACGTACTTCAATTTGTGACCACTGGATAAAAAAAATATAAGCTATTAAATGATATGATTACAACTTTCCAACAAACATTGGTCTATAATTGAAATAATAACGCTTCTTGTTTGAGTGTAACATTAGTATAAGGTAACAAAAGGTAACTTTATTTGCCGCCCGGCGAGGTATTTTTGTTGCACTACGCAACACATAAACACATCATTGAGTCATCATCCGAACTTAGGCACTATTTTCTAGATTTGGGTTGAGCAGATAAGTGTAAATTTATAGTTTTCTTGTTATATAAGTATTCAATGGATATTTAATGCTTACTATTCATTGTTTTCTCCTGAAAAAATGCTATTTTCTTCAATTAAAGAAACCTAGCCCCTCAAGTGGTCGCATACTAGAGGCGGTCGCATTACCGACACTATGACCCCTACCACCGCCTTACCTATTTCTGCCGCAATAGCGTCAGTGCTTGTTACTATAATGTAGCCGGTAAACTTATGCATGTAGTACAAGATAGAAACGCACCATTAAAATATTTGGCGTCTATAGGGGATGGTTGACTCTTTCCATCAGAAGACCTATCCGCTTGTTTGCTATCTTATGATATAAAAAAAACTATTTAATTTATTACACAAAATCTATGAGAGTATGCAATCTCACATTATATATTTCACTGTTTAACTGAGCTCAAATCATTTTATTGACAATACGTTGCGTATGCGTTACCAATTCCTAAATTTAGCTGTTAACTTTTACAGGCGAATAATTAAATAACCTACGTCCAAGCGGCATCGTTAATGGTTCAATATTTGTAAACAGTCAAGTCGATACAGGTTTTAAAGTGCTCAATTAGTGCAGCGCCTACTAAATATGGTCATATCGATCATCAAAACATTGAGTATGAATGAAATAAAATATTTTAACAATTAAAAAACTTTTCAATAACTTATGTTCAAAAAAGTTGGAAATATTTACATATATTGATACTAATATAAATATTTATATATAAGCAACATGCATACGCTTCGCGGCTTTTAAATGAAAGCGATAAATACCGATAATAGCACTATACACTTATATTAAATTATATGCTTAATCACACAATATCGATACAGATTAACACAATAGCAGCAATTGCCTGTGGCCAACATTCGACTAAACAATACATTCTAGAAAATAGTATAATTTTGTGTATATCACATGAATATTGATCCTATAATATTTATTTTTAGTAGTTTAATTTAATGCATTTAATTTAAAAATATTAGGTTTCTGCAGTTCTACGCTATGTAAACGTTAATTATACCAAATTTTTAAACTCTAATGTTAGCGCAATTTTCTTAAAAAAGGTCCAAATTTTTTTCTACAAATATTAATATATAGAATCGTTATCACCACCATTTTAGTATAAAATTTATCGATACTCTATTGTGTGTCATCTCTAAAGAATACATTTCTGAGGGCTATTTTTATATTGCAGACAGAGCTCTGACTCACTATACACCTGTATATAAGCCTTTGACTTATAATCGTTTCTGCTCCGCCACGAAAGCCCGTTACATTAATTGCAACAAAAACGGGATATAACTTGTATTTCCTCTCTACTTCTCTTTGAAACAGATTTTTTATTGAATTATCTTCGGTCATAAATGATGGATTTTTTGTCGGTTCTTGTAGCACGCAAATTCTGCTTGGCAACATAAATGTAATTTACACTGAACGTTTTATCGTCGCAGTGCTCACAATACACTTGTATTTAATAGCAATTACAGCTAAAGAGACTTGTTTTGCAACGGAAAAAGCGGAATCGTGCAAACTTAGGGCGATGAAGGGACAGTGAGCGTATTGCTGTCTCTTTATATAGAAATATAATATTGTAATTGTAATAGTATTTGTATCTGTTGCTTTAAAAAATACAAATATGCTTAATTGTAAGGAATATGTAGTACTGGTCCGTTCCCTTTTTATACAATAGATTATCAGTCTGTAATTCAATAAGCTATTTTTGATTTGAGAACTGCATACTTCGCCCGCAAGAGTTATAATACAGACATTCATCCCGTATTTCTGCTCCTAAGGAATTATTTTTTGACCAAAAGATAGCTTATGTTGGACCTCAGATCTTCAACGTCTTCACACCAAATATTTCCTATCAAATATAAATATAACTGTGGCACCGCTGGTCCGTACCGTGGAAGGGTCATCGTGATTGAACCAGCGGGCCAGCTTCTTGTCAGCATGACGTCATTACTGTGGAGGTCGATGACGTCACACAAAGACAAGGAAGGGAAAAGGAAGATCTTCCCAGCCAGGCAAGGTGTACTGCCTGGGGACCGAAGTCCATTTGAGAAACGTTGAAACTTGTATATGTTGTGTAACTTGTATGTGTTACAAGATAAATAATTGTAATATCGCGATTCAGGATTTTATTTTGAATTTCAGTTTTTTCATTTGTTATTGATTTTTGTCCATTTTTTATTATTTTTTCTTGTAGCGTTTGTGATTGTTTGAGCCGCTACATAACTATCTCCACTAAATATAAACAAAATCTGTTTAACGGTTTAGCTGTAAAACTTAACAGACAGACATGAATTATTTTCACAAAAATGCGTTAAAAAATTCTAGATTCATATGTAACTGCTCACAGACATATAAAAAGCCCAAAAATAAAAGGTAAATTGAAGCATGAGCTTGAATTAAATATATTGAACTTCTTATAAAGCTTTCAGTTAAAATTCATAACTTAAAATGATAACACTGAAGATGTTTCATTGTGAACTATTTTCAAATCTGAAAAAAATAACTGTTTCAAATTTAATAAAATACTTTCAAAGAAAAAATTATTATACTCAAAAATTAACTTAGATCGTGTAGAGGCACATGTTGTTCAGAATTTTAAAAAAATCCCAGTATTTTTCCATCAAAAAGAAGCTTTATAAAGGCGTCGCAAAATCCATCCATCAATTCATCCATCCATCCATCATCCCATTCATCCATCCATTCAACCATACATAGTTATCTATCATCCATGTTGGTCCTAGCCCGCCTTGAAGAATAAACTACTTGCCTTCCTGCCAGTTAGTTCGTAAAAGACGAACGATTGACAATACGTGTCCCTACCACCATGACTACTAGGTGGTACCCAGAGTTCCGCAACGTATCACCCGGGAATTTTATACCGTCAACGCTTGTCATGTCGTTTTCCGGTTAATTTCATGTAACATTGCTATCTCGCCATATGGATAGCAACGCGCCATTACCATCTTTTGTGTCTATAGGCCAGGTTCTTTCCATCAGGAGAGCCAAACTTGTTTGCTATCTGATGATATAAAAAATATAAACAATCAAATCTCTAATATATATATATATATATATATATATATATATATATATATATATATATATATATATATATATATATATATATGAGTGTGTGTGTATGTATATGTGTGTAGTTTTTCAAATATTTATTTAGCTTAATTATCTTTTATGTTATCTTTTAACCTCTTTTGCACCTTCATTGAAAATTCAGACCTTAACCGTTATCTATGTTTTAGGAATTTTGTGCAAAATTTTACCTTTCTAGATCAAAAGTTTTAGACTAGGGGTTGATAAATCAATGACTCAGTCAGTTAAAACTTTGATTTCAAATAAACAAACCCAATTTGCGGTTACAAAAAAATACAAACTTTTTACCCTTTTGCGGAAACTTGCTAAATGTTGCACATATTCCAAATAGAATGGTCCAGTAATTTCCAAACTCTGCAGCTCTAATTGGAGGATTAAACAGCAAATGTATTTGAAGGTAATAGAAAATTGATTTAATTATATGGAATTAGACGGTATACCAACCATTCCGCTGAATCAGTTGGGTATTAACCTAAAATAAAGACAATCGTGCTATCTAATTGTTTTTTGTACACTAGCTGTTACTCACGACTTCGTTTGCATGAACTAAACAATATTTTGTTTTACTCAGTTATACATATATACATAGAGTATCTTTCTAATAGTAAAATAAATTTTTTGATCGATTCGTTCAACAAAATACAAATGTTTTCTATTCATAATATTTTTTCATGTTATATGATAACAAACATACAGATGGCTCTCGTGATGGAAAAAGAACCTAGCCTATAGCTTCAAAGATGTTAAGGCGATAGGTAATGCCAAACTACGAAATAGACACCTCTTTGAAAGCCTACTACTGCTAACCGATTGGTCCAATAATTAAAAAAAAATATGCATTATACGTATAATATAATTAAGTTTAAATTTTGTTCGTTTTTTCAAATTTTATTGTTATTTTTGACGGAAAAAAATCGAATATCTTTCTTATTTTTACACAAAAAATTGCTTATAACTTCCAAACTACTGTAACGATTTTGATGGTTTTTTCTTTTTATTACAGACAATTTATTGCTTTATAAAATTTAAGTTCAAAATTTTACAAAATCGTTATAGTGTGCTATTAAATCAATAAAAACCTTATTATTTAATTCGCGGACAGCGCTCGCGTCGAAAGTCAGTCTCCCGGTAGCGTTCATACGGGGAGGCTGTGTCGCATGTTAGCATGCTCCGCTCTCCATATTCGAGTCAAAGAGTAATAAGTACAGATAGAACGTTTGGCACAATAGTAAGATTGTGCCGTTTGGAAATTGAAGATTTCGTTTACGCTTGGATGTTTTTTTATAGTAGATAATGAGCTTGGACCGAGAAGTCTGTTTTTTTTTTTACAGATGTTGTTCTTATGATATAGATAGACAAGGAATAAGAAAGGATCTTTTTAAATTCATCCCCTAAGATGGTGAAATAGGGGGTGAAAGTTTGTTTGAAACTCTGTCATTTTAGAGTTATTACAACTCAAATAGAATGATATGCCGTAATTAAATTATCCTTTAACTGAAAAAAAATTAAATATAAATTTAATATTTTTTGGAATTCTAGCCTATAGAGAGGTAAAAAGAGGCTTTAAAGTTTGTATCATAAATGAATTGTTTATTTATTGCATTACTATAAAATCTAAATTATTTTAATTTATTATTTATGATTTTTAAAACAATTAAGAAGTAAGAATTTTTGGATTTTTTTAGTACTTATGCTCTTCAATCGAAATTGAAGAAACATGCATGTAATGTTCGAAGTTTCATCCATTAAAGGAGTAAAAGTGTGTGGTACAATTTATATGAAAAATCAAAGGTTTATGGTGAAAATAACTTGAAATTCGGCACTTATAATCTTCAACACCATTTAAGAATCATATATTTGAGGATTTTTTAAAATTTTATTCCTTAAAGGGTAAAAAAAGCATTGATGTTTGTATAAAAAATAGATTGTTTATTGTAGAATATTGTAGAAATTATTTAAAACTTAATATTTATGATTTTTAATACAATTAAATGAATACGAGTTTAAGGTTTTCAAATGTCATCTCTTCAAAGGATGAAAAAAGTGGTAAAGTTTGTAGAAAAAATAAAATATGTTTTATCAAAATCTCTTTAAATTTATTAGTCATGATCTTTAATTCAATTAAATAAACGTGCATGTAAGGATGCTGTGAGTTTTATCTCTTAAAGAGGTAAAAGAGGGTATTAAAGGGGCTTAAAGCTAGTACTTTATAAATAGTTTTGTTTGCGAGTAGACGCTGAATAATATTTTGAGACTATTCATGTTTACACTTTCCTACGTTTACGCTTGAATGTTTTATTAGCTATAGATAGACAAGTATTTTGTCAATATTTTGTATAAATGTACAAAAATAAATAAAAAATAAAACATATAAACAACGAAGATAATTCAAGCAAGCGAATAAAAAGCGAATAAAACTCTAAAGAAAAAAAAAACTGGTACTATTTGAAGGTAGTAAGGTAGTAGTAAGGACTTCGCAACTAAAAATAAATAAATTAAATATATTATACGTACAAATAGTTTAAATAAAACAACTTATTTAGTAGTTTCCTCTATAAACATTAAATCAAATTATATATCTTCTTTTTTATTACGAGATTTTGAAACAAAAACTAAGAAGCTAGTTAGTTTTAAAATATTATTCAAGAGATTATATTTAACCAAATCAAATTTTGAAAGGTTTTGTTAAATATTAATTGTTGATTGTATGTATTAAAATAAAGTGCTACACGGGATGTATTGTATATTACAACACTTTCAAAGAAATAGGAAACGAAACTGATATTATTGTGTAAATTGTTATATGATTTTTTGTCGATTTTCGGTACATTTTTTTTCTTTAGATATTTATCGTTTTTCTAAAACGAATGTATATGTAATCGATAAATGAGCGATTACTGGTTATTGGTTTTGAGTTTGACAACATTCAGTCGATTCATGATGATAAAAGTTCATATAGGTGAACAAAAATGTTAAAACGTAGGTATCTGCATTCACTGTAAATACTCTTTGACGTAGGAGCAAGCTAGCGCGCGATATAATTTTTGCGCTGCTCCTGTCAGAAACTCAAGGTCGTTCGCAGCTGTAATCGCCTTAATGGTACGGTACTACCTTGTGGTGAGGTCTAATACCACAGGCATAAGTTTAATGATGGAATAATTATTTAAATTTTTGTATTTATTGCTCTCCGTGTGGTGGGATTGCAATACCACCTGCATAAGGCTACCGGCTACCGACCGGAGTAGCGTCACATTACCATTTACCCGGGCGAGGTGTTGCGGAATTATACCACCTAGTAGATACGTGTAGGCAATCCGTCGGCTTTTATGACCTGCCTGGCTGAACAGCAGTTGGTCTATTATTTAAAGGAGCCCGAACCAACACAGGGAAAGCATTATTATTAGTAGAGATATGAGGATAAAAAAGTAGAATAAATAGATTAATAAGTACGGTTTTAACAGGCCATCATCATATGACCATGATACTAAGAAAATAACAAAATAATCTAAAGTCTTAGGCTTCTATTGATAAACATGTTCGATTAATTATAGTACGTAGAAAGTTAAAGTTATTTACAGTACACTATACCGTCTATAACTTTTAGACCGTACAGAGCCTATATTTGGCACTACAGAATATAATATGGCCATATAGTATATAGGCGATTTAAAAATTTGTTGATTAGTAAAAATATTACTTATATTGTTTGCTTTAAATCATAAAAATTTGAGGATTAAGTTTATTTACACCATTGATATAAAAAACCCAAAATCTACACAAGATCTCGAACAAACCTGACACTCAAAAGTGTCCCTAATTTCATTTAAATAGTTATAGATATTGCAAAAACATATGTCTGCATATCCAACCTTAAGCGCAAGATTTATAGTTGTTTTTAAAAAGCGATGTACAAAAAGAAATAAAATTGACAGTGTCGCGGCCGACGCGATTCTATTTGAAATGAGCGCTCATTTTTGGAAGACGTTTTTGAGACACTGATTATGTATCTTAGGTTTTTTATATCAATGATTTACCCATATAGGACATATGAGCAATAATATTGAAAAGGCTAGGAACTATTATTCGATAGATACCGGTCTCTAACAGACGTACGCACAGTAAAGTCTGTCGATAATAGGGTTACATTTTGAGTATATGCTTAGAGCATCATTATTTTAAAGTTACGAGCATTAATTATTCTGTATTAAAGACCAAATAAAGTACTTGTATTTCTATACCAAAACACATATTAAGCACAGACGCTATTGCAGTAGGATAACTAAGGCGGTAGTTTAAATCTGAACAAGACAATGTGCCATACGACATCTAAAATTTACAAATGACGTTTAACCATTTTAGTTAACAGTATTCAGTAAAAACTATTTGACTAAAATGTAATGAACATAAAATTAGCATTATTCTAGAGAATAATGATACATTTGCGTAATGCAAAAATAAATAGAGCAATAAAAGTAATTTTTTTTTAAATGAAAAGTGGTTATAACAAAAACGAGCAAGTCATCCTATATGATAAAAACAAAAGTTAATAATTAAACGAAAAATAAATATAACCCATAGAAAATGATTAACCCGTAGGAAATGAATTGATCAATAAACTGTTAAAAATTAAAAATTAAACAAGCATTATGACATAACTTATAAGGCGCAAGAATGAATACATTTTTTATTGATGAATAAATAAATAAATAAATAAATAAAATTATGTTTCAATAAATATATAAGTTTATGTGTGTATTCTTTGCATTTGAGAAAATGAGCGATCGTGTGTATATGGTACGAATGTGTGTGTAATACTGTTTATGTGTTGTATGCTTGCATAATAACTCAATTAAATTTTAATTGATCCGGAAATCGAAATCTGATCTTAATCTGGGTCCAACAGATTAACCGGCTATTAAGATATTGACCAAGCAACGATGATGGAAATTATTTTATTTTATTTCAAAGGATAGTGAACTGGATACCTTTCATCGTCAGCACTTGGTGAAACTACATTTTAAAGTATGTATTACAAATAAACTCACTTGTACTGTCAGTTCAAGTATATTTAATTTTTGCTGTTCCACCCAACCGGTTTCGTTTATTACAGCATCATCAGGGATGTTTTGCACATTTATAATATTTTTGACAGATTTCATAAAATTACAAGTTATTTAATTACTCGGTGTAGGTGGATAGGATAGTAAACTAGCAGATAACCGACAATCATTGTCTATAGACACCAAAGATGTAAATGGGGCATTGCTATCTTTGTGGTGGAGTTGGAATGTCATATGCATAAGTTTATTGGCTACCTTACCCTCAAACCGGAACATAACTGGGACAAACACTGACGATATTGCGGCAGAAATAGGCACGACAGTGGTACCAAACCCGATTTTTTATATAACTAAATAGCAAACAAGCAGATGGCTCTCCTGTCAGCAGATGGCAACAATCATCGCCTATAAACACCAAAGATGTTAATGGTGCATTGCTTTCCTTGTGGCAAGATGGCAATACCACATACATAAATCTACCAGCTACCTTAATCTCCAAACTAGAGCTCTCTGGTCGGAACTGGAACTCCAAATAAGCATTGACGATAATGCGGCAGGAATAGTTAAGGCGGTGGTAACCTATACCCGGCAAGACGTTGAGAAACTCTACCACTTAGTAGGCACGAACATTAACACACCATTAACATCATTAGTATCTATATCTTTTCATCAGAGGGAGATCAACAAGGAGAAGAAAATTGTGATCAAATTTTAATATTTTAAATGTATACATAAGTATTCCACCAACTGGCATTGTGTAGACTATAAAATATATTGATAATATCGAATATTATATTTTGGCGCCTGCAATAAAATTTTACGAGTTCAGGATCTATTAAAATTATAATTACTTTCCGTTATATGTAAATATGACAATATCTGTTTCGTATTTACGATCACCCATTTTATATTTTCCTTTATGCTTGTTTTCCCCGTGTTGGTCCCGGGCTGCTTTGTAGAATAGGCCAACTGCCGTTCTGCCAGGCAGGTCGTAAAAGGCGACCGATTGGTTATGTGAGTCACTACCATCGTGTCTACTAGGTGGTAGAGTTCTGCATTGTCTCGCCCGGGTCTGGTACCACCGCCTTACCTATTCCTACCGCAATAGCGTCAGTACTTGTCGCTGTCGTGTTCCGGTTTGAAGGGCAAGGTAGCCGGTAAACTTATGAATGTGGCATTAGACCTAGCCACAAATACAAACCATCGCCTATAGACATCAAGACAGCAACGTACCTTGCGTTGATGCCACATGCATAAGTTCGCCGGCAACCTTACCCTCCAAACACGACAATGAAAAGCAATGTTTTTGTGAGAAGAAAAATTGATGCGATGGTACAAATCTGGGTGGAGCGTTACGGAACTCTACCACATAGTAGACACAATAATTGTTACAACAGTAACTATTATACAGGTTGATTATAACATGCCTTAGATAACAATAGAGCATAACAAGTTAGTGAAATAAAAACCTACTCTGTGATTACTTACAGTTTTATAGTATGCCAAAAACCTCCATTAAAATATTTTTAAAAAACAAAATTCCAATAACTTTGGCTTGTGGGAATTATCAGATTTTTTTTTTTCGTTATCCTTACATAATTTCGTATATAATGAAAAAAAATTTAGACGCGCTTGAGAATGTCAAAACAACGTTTTTTTGCAACTTTTTGACCCTCCCACTCCCTTTCGCTATTCTTCAATCGGTAGGTTTTCTAAATTTTAGCTGGAAATCAACTCACCATACCTTAATCTGTTGCGATGTCCGCGATTTCCATGTTACAGCTTTTTTAAAACATTTCTTTTTATCTGTAGAATTTTTCCCCACCATTGAAATAAAAAACATTGTATAACCATTTATTTTTCCTATAATTTAATCAACAAAATTCAATAGGTTCCTACGAGGCGGCTCGAGTAATTACACATTTAGCATCTTGGGCTACCCTACCCAAGTAGCACGTTAAGCTGTATATAGGCTGCATTTAGGTTCATTTTTAAACTTAAAGCTGTATACAAAGCCGTACAAAGGCTGTAGAAGCGCTTCTACAGCCGATATAACACCAAAAAGGGCCCCAAGTTATACAGCTTATTGCGTTATGTAGGCTGCACAATAGCTATACAAGCTGTTATAAACTGTACAATGGCTGTTATTTGGTGTATAAAGAAACTATAACACTAAAGATACTCTCTTGTAACTGTCTTGTACAGCTAAGAGTTAAATAGGCTGCACAATAGCTGTACAAGCTGGTATAGGCTGTACAAAGGCTGTTATTCGGTGTATAAAGAAACTATAATACTTAAGATACTCTTTTGTGCAGCTAAATGTTCTTAATAGTTGTTTGAAAATGATAAAAAGTAACTAATCTGTTTTTGATATTGTATAACATATCTGCAGACGCCATAATTAGAAATATATTAATAAACGATAAATTCTTGGACTTGGAGAAGTATTCAACGGTGTATTCAAAGTGCAAATTCTAAATGACTGTGAAGTCGTGTATGTTTTTCCTCAAAATATTCACGCGCCAACGAAATAATCAAGTTAACACAAATAAAATCATTGCAAAATACGGTAAGTGTTTGTGTTTAAGGTTAGAATATACAAGTATTTATGGTACAATATTGTATATAAAGGCATAATGATCATAATATAAGTTGCTTGTCAAGATATAGCTTTAGCTATTGCTAAATATATCTTTTATTTAACAATATATTTCTTTAATGTTGTTTTTAATACACAATAATGGCGGCGTTTTGTTATACAGCCTAAAGTGTATTTGGAGGGTGATATACTGCAAATAGCTGTACTGAATCTCTTTTTTGTTCTATTATACGGCTATTGGCTTTTAATTACCGTTCAAATACACTTTAGGCTGTACTAAGTCCCTATATAAATCTATTGTACAGTAATTGGCTTTTAATCACTATTAACTTATGTTTAGAGATGCGTACAAAAATTGAAGAACCCTAAATACAAAACATATGTTTGTCACTTGATTTCGCTATTGTGTTGTATTGACGTCGGTCGTTTAATTTTACAACTAAACCAACTTATTGTTAACTATAACTTATGGGACATGTATTTCAATCATGTTTTACTTTATTTTTCAGGGAAATATGCCTTATAAAATAATAAAAACAATTGAGAGAAGCCAAAACCGTATTTGTATCGTACCCAGTTTGTGGGAGGATAAAGGTGAATTATAATGACCAAGAAAACAACTTGATATAACTAAGTTGATCAAGAACGAAAAATCAAGCCCTTTAAATATTGGTCTATCACAAAAATATTTTTAAGAAGAATACGTTATTTCGTGCTTGTGATTTAATATTATTAGTTCTTCAAAGAGAAACACATACTCTTTTGCCTGTAATTGTATCTAAGTATATAATATTTTTAAAACGATTGTAAGTATACATATATACAGGGTATTGCAAAAGTGGTACAGTAAGCCGAAAGGGGGTGGCTCAGGGGGTCATTATTAACAACATTTATTTAACGACTTTTGGAAATTCGCGAAAAAAATATTGATTCTCCATAGAAACTTTGTTGGTCACGTGACTTTTAAAAATGGAAAAACAAAATTGTTTTTCGGGAATTTTCACAAATCGTTGAACAAAAGTTGTTCAAAATGACCCTCTGAGTCACCCCCTTTCGACTTACTATACCGCTTTTGTAAAACTCCGTATAGTAGCAAGTTAAAAATAAAAAAATACATATTTTCTCAGTGTAATGATTTTTATTTCTCTTTTTAACTCTTTTTTATATATTCTTTGAAGAATAGACCAATTGCCTTTCTGCCAGACAATGAAGAAGATAAGCCTAAAAAATAATAAATCAGATAACCTGCAATCACTTTTTAATGTTTTTGTTACGGAACCCTTTTCCTTGAACATTAATAAAAATGACGATTGTAGGTTTACCTGAATTAGTAATTTTTCAGCTTTATCTTCATCACGATTACTTGGTTGGTAATTTATAATATTTAAATATTCCTTTTCAATATTCCTCTTGATTTTTTCCACATGATATCAACTATGCAGATATAAAAACAGCAAACAACAAATTTCTCAGTAATACAGCCTTGAGCTGTACTATAGCTGTATATGCAGATTTTTTAACACCATTGGCTGCATAACAGTCCACAATTACGCCATAAATATTAGCTGTAGAACGGTGATTGCATATCCCATTTTACAGAAACAAGCGTTGAGTGATACTATAATAACACTTAAAGCTGTAATAAATTCCCGTGCTAAACAAAATACAGCTAATGTACAGCTTTAAGGATTAAAATCAGCCTAATGAGTTACAAATTGCTTAAAGCTGTACAGTAGTGTATTAATATTCAGATATAACGCCTAAAGCTTACGCGGAACTCTAAGAAAGGCCTTGTACAGCATTAGGCTGTATAAAAACTCATAAAGGTCTCTTATACCGATAAAAGCATCTTTTTACACCATTGTACGGCTGCAATAGAACTTTAAGTTCTATATGAGCTGCTTTATGGGTATTAAACATGCTTGATTGCTGCTTGGGTACTATATACTTTGAACACTGAATATCGTCGGCACTTGGTAAAACTCCATGTTAATTTGTATTGATATTATATTATAAGCACTTGTGCTGTTTTACTTTGTTTTTATTCATCAACACCAATCTATGTCGCGTTTTAACGCAACATCAGAGTAACGCAACATCAACAACAAATCAATACTGATCATCAGTTGTTGCCCTGACGTTGCGTTAAAACGGGAAGCCGGTTGGTGTTAATGAATAAAAACAAAGTAAAACAGTACAAGTGATTATAACATAATATCAATATTTTGATAGAGGTTTTTGGTATATTAGAAAAACACGAAATCTAAACTAAAATTTGGATGTATGGATGGATATTTGTTACGCAATCATGCAAAAGCTACAAAACGGATTTGGATAAAATTTGGCACATAGGTGGATGATGATCTGAATTAGCACATAGGCGACTTTTATCCCAGAAAAATGAGTTGTTCCCGCGAGATTCGCCAAAAACTTTTTAGCTAGTAATTATATAAAAGGATTCTATTTCACTGCCTAATTATGCTCAATATTTTTCTTAACATCCTTTAAAATCATACAATATAATTAGTGATATTGGTGACACATATGGCCAATTGCTTACCTTGTACGAACTACCTGGCAGAAAAGCAAACGGGCTATGTACAAAACATATTGAGATATTATATAAATAAACTAAAATTAAATTCTATCAACCACACTGTTTTAGTGTTAAAAATTTTTAGCTATTGCTATAAATTAAGTTTATATTTACATAACATTTACATTCAATACACATTAATTTTACGCTACCACTTAAGTGGTATCACCTTAAAGTGATAAGCGAAAATGTTATTTATTACTACTAATTACGCTTCGTTACACGTTTCGTGATCAAAGTTTTTGATGAATGCCACCTGAACAATATAATCTAATAATCATTCGTATATTGACTAGCAAAGCCAATTATATCTAAAGCTGTTGAGACATTTCAAATTAAAAATGTATTTTTTCAGTTTCCTGATAAAAACAACGTTGTCTGGGATTGGGAAAGTGCCCGGTTGGCGATAAGTTGGCCATCTATCACATTTTGGGACTAAGTATATTGGGCTAATCGTGGGTTCATATGTTGTACCTCTGCCCACCTCTTCGAGGATATGGGCGTGAAGAAGCTTTACCCTGTTGAGACATCTTGTATAATAGAGTAACAAACATACATTTATTTTTATATAAAGTTGTCCTTGAAAGCCGGATGATTGGCGAAATATGTCACTTAGTAATAGGGTAGGGCTTCAAACCGGTTTACAAAAGCGTATTTGAGATGAGAGCGCTTCATAAACCTATATGAACCGGTTTAATCAAAAACCGTAGAATTTTACGTCATTCACAGTGCATACAAAAATTGGGGCGGCAAACATCAAAGAAATATTTTAAAAAACTTTTATAAATCAGTTTATTTATTCTACATATGCTTGTAATTTTGCTCCATAAGGAAACCGGTATTTTCGGGTGTAAGGTAGAGCCAAACCTTTATAAAATGCTCCTTACGTACTTGCGCTAATTTAGGTTCAAAAATTAACCGGTTAACAAGCAATGAGGTAAATTATACAACATTAAAAACCACCACCTTACTTTATTCTTCCGTAATTAATAAATAAATCATAGCTTTATTGCATATCACTATCTTATTTAGATATTCAGCTTAAGACAGCCAATAATCTTCAAAAGAGTCCCAGTCGGTAGTAGAATAATTCTACTAACCTATAATATTTTATGTTATGTTAAGCATCTGTGGTCTAGTGGTCCAGCGTTGGCGATGACCACATGAGGTCCCAGGTTCGATTCCCGGGTCGGGCACATTTAAAAAAAGTGTTTTTTTCAGTTTTCTGAGAAACACAAAGTTGCCCGGGATTGGAAAGTGCCCGGTTGGCGATAGGCTTGCCACCTATCACTTTTGTGGGACCAAGTATCTTCGGCTAATCGTGAGTGCACTCGTACTTCTGCCTACCCATTCGGGATATTATAAAATGTATTCTGTGTGCTACCGCAGTTTTACTGATGCGTGACCATCGCCAGTTCAAATAAACCTGGCGACCGTGCTTCAGTGCAGCAGTGCGGCCGGTTTCATGAGTCAATAAAACCGCACGGTTGGGTTTAACGCTTCTGATTGTTCTATAAATTTTGAACATTTTGGTAGGGTACTTTAGAGGAGAGGGGGGGGGGGGGTGATTGAGATAAATACTATCTTATCTTTTAAGTTGAACCAGACAGTAGACATATACAAAATTTCATTGAAATGTTTCAGTAGTTTAGGAATCCATAGCAAACAAACAACGTGACACGTAATCTATATATTATAGATTTAAAAATTGTACACAATCATACTTTTTAATAAACGAGTATGATGTCAAATAATTAACATTTGTTTAAAACAAATTCTAAAGTATAACCACAAAGACCGAGTAGGTACATTATATTTTTGATATAGTGAAAACTTGCATGTGTCTGACCAAAGACTTAGGCCCGCTTGCACCAAACTGCTTAATTATTTTTAAATATCTTTTGCAATGATTAAACTCAATAAAAAGTATTTAAACAGTATGGTGCAAGTGGACCTTAATATTTACCCTGAAAACGTGTGCTTGTAACATGTAATTAATATACAATTCAGATATGCATATAACTTATTCCTGGTAATCTAAAAACTTACTGTCATAAAAACGCAATACGCTTATAATTTAACATTAAGTTTTTTAGATAAAATCAAACGTAAGTAATAATATTCCTTTGCTCGAAAAATAATTATGTACTCAAACGTTTATTTATATTTTAACACTGATTTCTTAAAATTTGTACATATATAAAAAAAGTATAGCTTTTCTATATAATCAAATTAATTAAAAAATATTTTTTAAATACAGACCATATTACTGGTAAAATTAAATAGTAATTTTAACAACGTTTGTAATGCCATGTTCTTGCTAATAAAAAAATAATTTATCAATTCTTCAAAGGAGGGCCCGGACAAACACGTGAAACATTTTAAGAGGGAATTTAATGGACCGAGGAGCGCACATTCATGATTTAAATTTTAAGTAGCACGCCTAACACACTTAAGAATGTCTTCTGTTTTGGAGGATTTGAAACAATTGCAAACAGGTAAATAGCTTTCCGCATCGAAAGAAAAAAAAAATCATGGCCTTAGACAGAACGTAGTGTAAGCGAAGGGTAGTGGGTTAAATGGCATATATATTTACCGGCTACCAAGCCAGCATTCAGCCTTAACAAGCATTGATGATATTGCAGCAAGAATAGGAAAAGCAGTAACTAATTGGAGACATTGAAGAATTCTTATACTTAGTTGTCACAATGTTAGCACCTGATTTACCATCATTCTTTTTTTCGAACTGCCTAGTAGGAAGGCAAATAGTACAACGATTTACTCTTCAAAAAGTGCCTGAATTAGCACGAAAAATTTATTACGGGTTTTCGTACTCAGTATAATCCTATTGACTAAAGTTGGATTTTTATTCCAATACGCAGCTGATGGAGTCCTGTCCACGGTGAACGTGATAGAAGCACTGCAAGACTTCTGGCAAGTGAAGGCGGCGCGTAATGGCGGCGCCGGCAGTGGCGGCAGTGGCGCGCTCATCATCTACGAGGCTGTGCCAGCCGCTCACCCACCTTATGTCTGCTATGTGACTCTACCTGGAGGAGCATGCTTTGGAAGCTTCCAAGTGAGTAACAGCTCGGGAGTTAGATAGGTGGTAGTCACTTTCTAATCATCTGCGATGTGAACCTATTTTACTTATTTTACTTTCATAGGACAGCAAAAATCCTTATCCTGATGAAAAGAGACAACCATTATATAAACACTAAAACACCACACAAAGTTGTAAACGTTGCGTCGCTATCCCAGTGGCAGGGTTGGGATGCCACATCCGTATGTTCATCTGATAACTTACCCTTCAGATCGGATCATGACGTGACAACCACTAACGGTATTGGGGCAGAATCAGGCAAGACATTGGTTCCAAAACCCAGGTCAGACGTTGCAAAACTATCACCTACCTAGTATTCAATATGTTACTGACACATATTAGCATGCTTTCGTCTTTTACGAGATGCCTAACAGTGAGGCAGTTATTTTCTTCTATAAAAAGGGGCCCGGATCTACACGAAGAGAAGATTCTGGATCAAAATCTTTCAGATAAATGCTGATTTTTTTAAATATTTTATTATTCAGACCTTGTAAGATATTTCTTTTCCCGCGACTATGCTCGCGTAAAATAAGAGACAAAACGTAGCCTATATCACGCTCCATCCCTTCACTATCTCCATCTAAAAAATAATGTCAATTCGTAGCTCCGTTTTACCGTAAAAGACGGACAAACAAACACACACATACACTTTCCTATTTATAATATTAGTATTTGACAATAAAAAAGAAATTCTTTTAAACCTTTTCTTTTTAAAGATTTTATTTTAGAGATTTTATTAAACTTAAATTGTTACCAAAACTGTGCATAAAGATAACTTTGTATAGGTACAAGTAATTAGGTGTAATTCTCACGTCTTATAAAAATGCAAATTATGCAATTATTACTTTTCTCTACATAAAATTATAATCCTCGTTGGTGGAAGTTACGTTTGAGTTGCTGTGTTGAGTTAACGTCAAATAAATCAAAGTTTGTGTGGCAGAATGGCAATGCCACATGCATAAATCATCCAGGTACCTTACCTCCAAGGCTTGTCATTGTCATGACACGCGACTACTCTGTAGGACCAATTACCGGCAGAGGTTTTTCAGAACGAACACGACTTAGGGACCTTCAAGAAAAGAGCCTATTTTTTCTAAAAAAGCCGGCATCGCAACTGGATGTCTTCTGATACCGTAGTTGTCCATGGGCGGCGATCGGGAATCGAAACGGAGCCCCATCGATTGCTAAGTCAGGGTCGCTAACTACTCGACCAACGCAATCAAAGGCGGTTTAAATACATGTGTGTTTGTATGTATGTATGAATGATTATACTGTTTATATACAAGTATTTATGAACTAACGTATGTGAGTATAATTTTTAATTATACTCATATAATTTAATGTATAATTTTTAATTTAACCAAAAACCTTTAGTTTATTGATTTCTTCAATTATTGTACCTTCACACCTAATTTCTATCGCTCTAACTCGTTGATACTTATACCACCATTAGGAGTTAAGTTTATATATATTTCAACAAAAAACATTTTTGGAGTACAACAAAAGCAGTGCCTTTGATAAATAGTTGTCGCGTATATGCTTTCAAAATATTAATGATTCCTATAGTTTCTTAGTCTAGAACTAGTTTATCGGCTATATAACTTTCTAAACAAGAATATTATTGATATATTTAGATGTTAAGGCGGTAAAAATTGGTAAGGAATTATTGACATTTAATCAAAGCTAATAATTACAGAAATCTAAAACATTTTTTAATATCATAAGATAGCAAACAAGCAGATCTCCTGATGGAAAGAGTCAACCATCGTCAATGGGCACCAAAGATGTTAATGGTGTGTTGCTGTCTGGTGGCGAGGTATATCGGAACATGACAGTGACAAGCACTGATGCTATTACGGCAGGAATAGGTAAGGCGGTGGTACCAGACCCGGGCGAGACAACGCAGAACTCTACAATGTAGTAGCCAGGAAGGTAGTGACTCGCATAGCCAATTGGTCGCCTTTTACGACCTGCCTGGCAAAACGGCAGTTGGCCTAATCATCAAAGGAGCCCGGGATCATCACGGGGGGATGATGACATAGTGGTCTTCATAGTAATGACATGTTTAGCTTTCTATATGTTGCTATGTGCTACTTGATATGAAGAAAGGTTATTCGAGTAGTTAATTAATTGCTTTTTAAAAAAAAAATGGTGACGTACACTCACTTAATACAAGGAACAAAAACAATCTTGTTGTGTATGCATCTCGTCTCCACAGAATAAATAACTCTTTTATGGGGCAATGTATACGCTTTTACAATAAACTTCCCGAAACTATAAGAGATCTACCAGTCAATAAATTTAAAAAATGTGTTAAAACAAAACTGTGTAAAAACGGATATTATAAAATCTCAGATTATTTAGAAAACAAAAAAGCCTGGGATTAATTGCTCCTTATACCGATCTCATATATATTTTTTGTAATATTGTGATAATGTAAAAAAATCAATGATATGAAAAAAAAGACAATCCCGCTGAGTTTCTTCCGCCGGATCCTCTCAGCGTGTGGCCGCGTTTCCGATCCGGTAGTAGTTTTTATAAAAATATGTTGACGTGTCAAAATAACTTGTAAAAAGTTTTATTGAATAAAGTATTTCTGATTTTTGACCCTAACTATGCAATCGATGGGGCTAGGGTTTTTTCTTTACCCGGATATATTTAATATAGTATGTATTTCTATGAATTAGTATTGTTGACTGAAATCCATATCAGAAGCACATAATTGGCTTACTTTGGGGTTAGATTAATCTGTGTAATATATCCAGCGATATTTATGTTTTTATTATCTTCTTTACGTAGTATAAAACCAAGTCGCTTTCGCTGTATGTTCGCTTATATCTTTTAAATCACGTAAGATTTAAAAATGCGGCTTTCATCAATCTACAGAGTGATTAACGAGGAAGATGTATACATATATATACATATTTAATAGAAAAAACATGAAAATTTCAAAGATTTGTCATAAAAACATTTTGTGCGCTTACATTTACACTTGTGCGAAGCCACTAGTTTTTTATAAAAAGTTGTCTGAATTTAACATCAACATGACAACCATATTTTACTCTTTCTTTTTAACATAACGCTTACTTTGGGATTAGATCAATTTGTGATGTTTAATAAATGCATCTATACATATAAATAAAAATGAAGTGTCTGTCTGTGGTTTCAATGTACTAGGTTTTTGTGTTGTGTTATATTTACGATACTAATACTTATACAATCATTTTAAAAAATTCTGTCTGTTATTCTGTTTGTACGGGGTAATCTCTGGAACGGCTGAACTGATTTTGATGAAACTTTCACTAAAATATAGAAGAGTTTGTAGGGCAAGACATAGGTTACTTTTTGCCCAAGTGAGCAAAAGCAAGTGATGATTTAGGATCACACGAGCGAAGTCACGAGATAGCTAATCTTATACAAGGAAAAGAAGTAAAAAACATGGAAAATATACAGCATGTCTTATAAGTATAATTTGTTCATAGAACTGCCCTACAAAAGCTGAAGCGCGACGGAGTGCTGCAAAAATAGCTTTAATGAACAGCGTGTTTAACGAGCATGAGTCACGGCGAATATCAGACCATTTCATCGAGAAGGCGGTGGCGGAGGCACGAGCGTCTTTCGCGGGGGACGCTACCACGCACCATCAAGATCCAAGTGGCGGCATTGCTGCATTTAGGTAACTTGATTTCCACACAGAACTAGTTTTAATTACAACAGGCAATAGGGAAAGGTTGTACCACCAGAATCACTTCACATAACACCTAGTTTTCAAAACACAAATACCTAATTAATTTTAACAAGTAATTAATTACCTTGCTTGATCATTTGCTTGTAAAAATTATGTTAAATACAGATAAATTGCTTGTTTAAATTAATTAGTGTATCGAAAACCGGCCGTCAGGTCCACTTGAACCAAATGTCTTCATGCCAGATCACTTAAGGTAAAGAAAATCGAGTGACATATATCATGGTTCTTGCAAATTTGTCTTGCTTCCTCCACATTCATTACTTCCTTCGTACAAACACTGTGGTTGTGAAGACTCTTGACACCACTTTCGAGCAGTAGCCGATCAATCTGATCATGTTGTCAGTTTTGGTCTTCCTCGGTACTTATATCCTTTCATTCACATTGTACATGTACATCCATATGCATTTAGTTAAAAGCGGATATTTTAATTTTACAAACAGACACTCCAATTTTATTTATTTATATAGAAGATTTATTTAATTTAAGTTTTTAGCCCTGACGATACAGTAAAATGTAAAACCGGTTGGCTATTAAATTAAAATAAATATGTAATTTGTGAGTTGTGAAACAGTACAAATGATAAATTTAAAATAATAATTATGACGGAGTTTCAACAAGTGCCGACAATGGAGAGTATAAAAAATCTTTATAATATTACTGCAAGAAACATGGAGTACTCATTGTTAAATCGTTAAAATCGTAATCAAAAAACTTTTTGTCGATTTAATAATAAAAATCGCCTCTTTCACCCACTGACGAACAAATACATTGTATGTTAGATTTTGGCGTTATTAACTGTAAAAATATAAAAGAATGTACTAGAATTAAACTAATTATTATGTCTCCTAGACCAGAAGTCGGCAATAGCTCCCGTTGTTATTGTTACGTTGGGAATTCTTAGTAATAGCTATATTTAAATTTAATATTATAGCTGCAATTTCCCAGCACTTAGCATTCATCACCTCGGTGCCTTTATTCCAATGCATTGGCTTTCACTAGCAACACGGACGTGGGAAAACACAACAATGTGTAATACAAAATACAAAACATACCTATCTATCTGACTTTGTCCTAGTTGCGTGAAAGAAGTCAGGTTTCGATTCTACTGTTTTTTTAAATAGGTATCATGAAATAGGTACCATAAACTAGCAAAAAGACCTGCTGATGGAAAAAATAAACATCGCTTATAGACACCAGAGATGTTATTGGTACGTTCCTAATTGCTATCCCTGTGTCGTGGACTTAAAGCAAAAGAGCGGGGAGTGTGCTCAAAATTATTTCGTATTATTGGTGTCTTCGATGAATGTAGATGCGTCCGTCCGTCCGCAGTCTAACTCAGAGTTCCTTAGTTTTTTTTTTTAAATTATTATATCATAAGATAGCAAACAAGCAGATGAGTCTACTGATTGAAAATGTCAAACATCGCATATTAATACCAAAGTTGTTAATGGTGCATTGCTATCTTGTAGCGAGATCTAATGCCACATGCATAAGTTTACTGGCTACCTTACCTTCCAAACCGGAACACGATAGTGACAAGCACTGACGGTATTGCAGCAGGAATAGGTAAGGCGGTGGTACCTGCACCGGGCGAGACAATGCAGAACAGCTCTACTATCACGTTTGTTGTCACGATGGTCACGATGGTAGTGACTCGTAAAGCCAATCGGTCGTCTTTTACGACCTGCCTAGCAGAACGGCAGTTGGCTTATTCTTCAAAGAGATCCCCGCAACAATTACGGGGAAAAATTAGTACTAGAAAGCTGTAATTTGGCAGGAATATTACAAATTAGTCACGACAACGAAGTGGTAACATAAAATCTTGAACAAGAATAGCAACGCACCATTAACACTTTCGGCGTCTATAGGCGGTGGTTGACCCTTTCCATGAGGAGACCCATCTGCTTGTTTGCTGTCTTCTATAATATAAAAAAAAAACAGCTGGATACTCTTACAACCTTTTCACCTGTATAAATTGGTCCTCCTTAACTCTAGACTTCATGGTTTATACATTTTCTTTTATAATACTTTTTACTACTAACATTTCATTACCTAGTTAATATTTTGGTTAATATAAAAACAATAGAAAAACAATAACGCATAATATTCATTACGCTGCGGATGATTTCAACTTAAAAATACAGGTCACAGCTACTAAATTGAATGATTTCTAATTGACAATTAGAATAATGAACCAAAGCAGTTGTTTGCTACAAGTTTCCTTTAAAAACAAATCGTGTCTATATCTTCATGTTAATTCTTATACATCGTTAGATAGCAAATATACAAACTTTTGTGGTGATAGGTAAGAACCGTTATCTACAAAAACAACGGCCTAATTCAAAAACATAATAACAATTTCACAAATATAATAACATTCAATATCACGTATTCTACGTCGGTATAATTTCGATTGAATGAACGCTAATCTCATGAAATAATTAATAAGACGAAAAAGAAGTAACATAATCATTTATGATGTTGTGTACAGGTTTATGCTGGAAGCCAATAAAGGTCGAACGATGCTGGAATTCCAAGAACTGATGACGGTGTTTCAGCTTTTGCATTGGAATGGGTCTCTACGCGCGATGCGAGAGAGGCAGTGCTCAAGGCAGGAGGTAATTTACCATTAGCATTTCAAATCGTTAATTTTTTATGTATTTTAAATACTTTTGAACTTTTGTTTTTATTTTTTATACCATAAAATAGCAATGAATATGATGAATGTGGAGGAAGCGAGACAC
Organism: Apodemia mormo; assembly: GCA_036924255.1. NCBI lineage: Eukaryota > Metazoa > Arthropoda > Insecta > Lepidoptera > Riodinidae > Apodemia > Apodemia mormo. Next base: position 42,314,391 of record JAUPFN010000002.1, read on the forward strand.
GCCTGCAAGGTCGGTGTATGGCACTCTGTTCTCTCTGCCTACCCCGTAAGGGTTCTGGCGTGAAGATATATGTGTGTACGGTTTTTTTTATATCATAAGATAGCAAACAAGTAGACGGGTCTCCTGATGGAAAGAGTAAACCATCGCCTATAGACACCAAAGATGTTAATGGTGCGTTGCTATCTTGTGGCTAGGTCTAATGTCACATGCATAAGTTCACCGGCTACCTTACCCTCCAAACCGGAACACGACAGCGACAAGCACTGACGCTATTGCGGCAGGAATAGGTAAGGCGGTGGTACCTGACCCGGGCGAGTCAATGCAGAACTCTACCACCTAGTAAAATCATCGTAAATATAAATTCATAAATTCATTAGAGATCGAAGGGCAAAGAGAAAAAAAGTTGGTCGGTGTGGTTTTAGATTTGGTACCACATTTTTACTTATTCCTGCCGCCATAGCGTCAATATTTTTTAAGGCAAGGCAGCCGGTAAACTTATGCATTTATTTATTATTATAACCATCCTGTTGGTAGAGTAGTTAGCGAATCTATTATTATATGCATTATATGCATGCGGCATTATTATCTAGCCATACGGAAATCAACCTACAACTTTTTGGCTTCACTGGGCGATGGTTGTTTCTTTCCATCAGGAGCGTCATCTGCTTGTTTGCTATCTTATGATATAAAAAACCGGCCAAGTGCGAAACGGATTCGCGCACGAACGGTTCGGTACCACAACCTACAAAAAACAGCTAAATCACGTTTGTTGTTGTTTGGGAACACCTTTAAATATTTATTTTGTTTTAATTAATTGTTTTTTAAGTGAATAAACTAAACTAAATATTCTGTAAATATTTTAAGCGTCTACCACCTTTAGGTTCAAAACGACAACTTCCCAAAACGTTCACTCTCCCAAAACATCCACTTCCCAAAATGGTAATTCCCTAAATGTCTATTTACTATTTCGTCCACTTCCTAAAACGACCAGTTCCCAAATAGTCCGTTTCTCAAAACGGCTATTCCCAAAACGTCTAGTTTACAAAATTTAATACTGCCCCTTTTTGTTTCGGCCCCCTTTGAAGAAACATCAACAGCTGCCGTTCTTCCAGGCTGAGCGTAAAAAGCAACCAATGGCTATGGGTCTCGCCCGGGTTTTTTTACATATATATTCCATAACTTGACTACATTTCCGACTAATTTACATTAAAAAAAACATGTTATGTATAGATATGATATCTTTTGGCGTATCCAAAGTGGGCATCTCCACTAAGTGGTTGCCAACCGACACAATGACCCTACAATGAGTAAATAAAAAACGCAATGGAGATTAAAAAGCAGTTGTCATTATTAAGATCAAGAAAAAAACCCAAAATATTACATTTTCTGTATGGGAGCGCCCCTAAAATATTTATTGTATTTTGTTTTTTGTATTTGTTGTTTTAGCAGAAACAGAAATACATCATCTGTGAAAACTTCAACTATCCAACTATCATGGTTCATGAGGTACAGCCTGTTAACAAACGAACAGACAGACAGCGGAATCTTAGTAATAGGGACCCGTTTTACTCTTAGGATACGGAACCCTAAAAACGGTATTTGAAAATGGAAGGAACTACGTAATATAAAAGAAGAATTCAAACTATCACGGGGAAATCGCAATTGAGTTAAAGTTTCTACTTCGTTTCTCAAATAAGCGCCCGTGCTTTTAAAAATGATATTTCTAATAACAAAATTTCATTAAACTAGTCTCGTAACTACTTCAAATAGAAAATGTTGCAAACAACTTAGCTTTTGCGTTTATGAATTATGTCGTGCCGGAAAATTTCTACTGTATATAATATTAATGGCAGTGTTTACAAATTCTATTTGTGTTATTTGCATAAGTACTCGTAATTTTCTACTCTGTTTACATTAGGAAATATAAATTTCAATTCCTCTTTTTAAATTTTGTTTTTTACATCATAAAATAGCAAACAAGTAAATGGCTTCCTTGGTAGAGTAATATAACCATCGCCACAAATGGTAACATATAACATAACATATCTTCACGCCAGATCCCTTACGGGGTAGGCAGAGAGAACCGAGTGCCATACATCACGATCCTTGCAGGCTTCTCGCTTCCTCCACGTTCATCACTCTCTTCATACACCCACACCGGTTGTGAATACTCTAAACACCACCTTCGGACAGTACACGATCAATCTGATCATGGTATGTCAGTCTTGATCTTCCCCGGTACCTACATCCTTCTACATTCGCGTTGCATATCTGTATTGTTAACCTTTCATCTACCATTTTTCTATATGTCCGAATCGACGGAACATGCCTTTTCTCATCTTTACACCGACACATTCTTTCAAGCCTAACCTCTCTCTCACTTCCACATTAGAAAACCCGGTCTGCGAGTGTTTACACCACATATTTTTCGTAGCGATCTCATTTCGACCACATTAATTCTACTTTCATGCTCTTTCATACATACCCAACTCTCACTTCCATACAATAGCGTTGGGATAAGCACATAATTGTGCCGGGATAAACAGGCACCCTGACTTAAAATTGTGCTATTAAGTAATCTCCCTAACGCTTCATTCACTCTGTTCCTTGCACACACTCTTCTTTCAACATCAGCGCTGCATCTTCCATCCCTGCTAAAAGCACATCCAAGATATACAAATTCATCCACTCCACTACATCATCGACCATAACTCTTACATACGTTCTGGTTACTTCTCTTTCAAATACTAGAACCACCCATGGACATCCGCAATACCAGAGGCCTTGCAGTTGCGTTGCCGACATTTTAAGAATGAGTAAGCTCTTTTCTTGAAGGTCCCCAAGTCGTATCCATTTCGAAACATTCTTGCCGGTAATTAATTCCACAACAAAGTAGTGCGAGGCAAAAAGTGCCGAGAGAAATGCACACTTGTGGATTTGTAGACATCGGGATGTTGACGGTGGAACTTTAAAATTTGACGCGATGTCCGATGATGGAATTCGGCGGCAGGAATTAATCCAAATAACTAGTCGGAACACTCCCTATGATAAATACGATAGAAGATGCAGAGTGAACTAGCATATTTGCGCAATGCCAAATAGTCAAGCCGTTTTGAAATAGCCTGGTAGTCAACGATTCGAACCAGATACTGTACAGATACTGCTACAGATTTCTTAGTAAACAAAATACCAGATAGTTTAAGCATAATTAGAGTATAGTTTATGGTCCAGTGTCTTTCAACTTGTGATCTGCGGACCCCTGTGGGCCCACGAGTATGTGTATAGGTCTACCGTCTAAACTTTGGACATTTGAATTAATAAATAAATGCCAGCAAGACTTGTAATCGCTACGCTCACTAATATTAATAATTATAAATTAACAATTGAAATAAGATTTGAGATTACAACTAATAGTAACATCAACCCAAATATTACTTATTTCATTACAAAAAAGCAGCACCAACCTTCATCATACATTGTTACAGTATTTTTATTGCAGTACATAATAAATCATCCTAAACTTATTCCTGTGTTTTTCATTAAAGGGTCCTTGAAATTGTGCTTGATATTCTCGGGGTCTACGGACTGGAAAAGGTTAAGAAACGCTGATTTAAGTTACTGGAAAATCTGTAGCTTTTCAACCGACTTCCCAATAAGGAAGAGATTCTCAATTCGGCTGTATTATTTTTGTTTTTGTATTTGTTATCTCATATCCCCTGATTCAAGAGATCCCGAGTTCGATTCCTGAGGAGATCCCGGGTTCGTTTCATAGGGAGGTCCCGGGTTCGATTCCTGGGTCGGGCAATTCAAAAATGTGTTTTTTCAATTTTCTGATAAAAACAACGTTGTCCGGGATTGGAAAGTGCCTGGTTGGCGATAGGCTTGCCACCTATCACGTTGTGGGACCAAGTATCTTCGGCTAATCGTGGGTGCACATGTACCTCTGCCCACCTCTTCGGGGATACGGGCATGAAGATACTTTTATAACTTAATTATTTTTGAACTAATTTTTTTATTTGTTTGGAAGAGTATACTCCCTGTTACGTCTCATTTAAATTTGGTGAAGATCTGATGCAGGATTTCAGAGATACAGGCAATTCAATGTTGGTTTTTGCAGTTTTATAGCGTTTATAATATTACTAGCAACCTGCCCGCGTTTTCACCCGCGTAGCTTTTGTTCCCGTGGGAATATCGAAAAGGTTTATATACTTAAACCTTCCTCAAGCATCAGTCTATCTACTAAAAAAACCACATCAAAATCCGTTGCGTAGTTTTAAACATTTAAGCGTACATAGGGACAGACAGAGAAAGCGACTTTGTTATACTATGTAGTGATAATTTATAATAAAATACCATTAATTATAATATAAAAAAATATATTTGGAATGTTTGATAGATCGCCTCTGTGGTCTAGTAATCCGGCGCGGTGTTGACATCATGAGGTTCCGGGATTGATTCCCGAGTCGAACAATTCAAAAAGGTGTTATTTCAGTTTTATGATAAAAGCTACCTTTACACAAATAAACAGTCTCACCAACCGGGCACTTATTCAATCCAAGCGATTGAGTAAGTGCCCGTTTGTCGGTAGATTTGCCATCTATCACATTAAGTATATTCAGCTAAAGGTGGGTCCATTTATCCTACCTACCTCTACCTACCTTTTGAGGAATATAAGCGTGAAGATATTTTTTATAGATAAGGTATTGAGGTAAATGAGGACAAGATGATTTTTTCATGAATAAGCCCTTGTACAATATATTTCAGGGCCTATTTTAATATTCATTGTATGTATTGTAATATTCAGTTGGATTTAATAATATTATAAATGCGAAAGTAACTCTGTCTGTCTCTTCTTCAAGCTTAAACCACTGAACCGATTTAGATGAAATTTGGTACAAAGATAGTTTGAGACCCAAGAAAGCACATAGGGTAGTTTTTATCTCTGAAATCTCACGGAAACGGGAAATATACGGTTAAAACCCCGGAACTGTCTATTTCTTAAACCTTCTTCCACGTGGACGAAGTCTCGGGACAGCTAGTTTTTAATAAAAACAATAACTGATTGTTATTTTTAACAGGTAGTAGCGCATTACTCCGCCCGCGCACTTGACGACGCCATGCGTGAACAAATGGCCAGGGAATGGGCTTCTAGAGAGAGAGAAGCCGGTGGGGGTGTGCTTCGAAGCGAACTCGCTCGTGCGGATGGAGAACTTCTCGCCGCACGTCTCGCTGCGAGAGAACTTCGCTTCCCCAAAGAGAAACGGGACATCCTCCAACTCGCAGCACGACTTGCTCCGCCGACGCAGCAACAGTGATCTCAACGCGCCATGCGCCCGGATTGATAAACTAACAATTATATAAATAAATTAAATAAGACTTTCGTAAATAAATTAAAATTTTATAAATACAAAATATCTTCATTTTACGTTAAACGTCTATCGGAGGTAGAAATGACTTTTGAACCTATTTATGTGGCATTACTTATGAGAAATATTAAAATCTAAGTATGCGTTTAGAGAATTAAGATTTTTTTAATTTCTTCAAAATATGAAATTTCTTAGAGTGCGAATAATTTGTCACTGAATTAGTGAAGATTTTTAGACAATTTTGTTTTTGAAACTTCTCTAAGAGAAGCTAAATTGTTATATTTTTGCGTCTAAATTATTTATAGTCTTATATTCGTTTCTATTTATTATATTCATAACTGTATAGCACAAAAAATATGAAAATAAAAAATATACATAAAATGTAACTGATCTAATGTCCTAACTCTCCATTACTATTTTGCCGAAAATGCTTCGTTAACGAAGCAGAGCATGAGATTCGTAACTGGTATTGTGCAAATATTTTATTTTTTATTGAATTTTATTATACAAAAGTTTATATATCGTATTGTTAAAAAACAATTTCGATACAATAAATATGATTGCATTTTATGGGCATCAAAAAACAATGAAAGATGTTAGAAACGCCTGATTTTCGACGATGTAAGGGTTGACGAACAAGAGGGTTGGTAATTCCTATCGCTACTTCTTTTTTTAAACAATTAATAAATAATATTGCTACTTCGACCAACATTAACGACTTCCACTTGTGGCTTAGAATTTCCAAGATTAAATGATCGTGCTATATGCTATGTGCGCTTCGTGGCATTTTATCTTGATTTTACATTATTATAACTGAACACTTGCATACTACTACTTAATTTTAACTAATTACTTATAAGATTTTGTGATGACTTCTAAAGTTCGTTACTCAATAACCTAAAATCGAAGAAACTAATCCAAACTTCAAAATTACCGCACAAGCTATTTTTTATCCCGGAAAAATGTCATGGTCCCGTGAGATTCATAAAAAACTTGATTACGCAGCGGATCGCGGGATACAGCAAAGCGTAATGAACATAATATTGTATATATCTTCATTTATAAAATTATATATTATATAAATTGTTTGCTAGAATATTACTTTAAACTGTGTATTATAAGTACTACTTATTATATTAAAACAATTTTGTTACTAAATTCTACTAAAATTTGCTTTTTTGTATATCAAATATTTGTGCGCCTATGATGTTTATTGGTTCGGGCCAAAAAGTTGTTATTTAAGTATAGTTTTATAGTATAAGACAATTTGGATTTGATTTGCATTTTTATTTAACTACTTCCCATCTACTTCCCCTTTGATTGCTTCGACGTCTAGGGGTTAGCCTATTCGGCTCAGACTATGAGGTCCCGGGTTCGATCACCGGGTGCTTGTTGAGGTTTTTTCGAGGTGTTTCTCGAAGATATAAAATCTAAAACCTTAGTAGCAGCTCGGAGTCTGGCGGAGTGGTGTTTTACCATTCGACTCACGTGCCTCGTGAGTTTGTACTTGGCGATTGAGCATGTCGTGTATATCAACGAATATACTACATAATTAATTCTATATTTTTTCTATCGAAATACATATAATACGTAATTTGTTCCGTTTTGATTTTCATAAAAATTTACTTTACCTATACCAGCTAAACATCGATGTTCTCTTAATTAAGTTTGTTTAAGAAAACAAAATCTATCTGGTGGATTAGTTCTACATCTATTCTAATTACTTATATACTTTTACTTTTTTAAATTTAGTAACACATATAGCTAATCGTTGATCTTTTACGAACTGCCTGGCAGAATGACAGATTCAGACTGGTAGGCAAAAAAAAACCAGAGCCTCGCTTATCGCCGCAGAGTTTATCGGTCTTTTATAGGATATATTCAGGAGAGTGCGCTGCAGAATTGCACAACTTAATGGAATTAACAATAAGCTGATTCAGAGGCATTCTATACAAGCGAATTTTGGAACGATACGACAGGAGAGAAGCCGAAAAAATGCTGTTTCAAAAACATCTACCGGTGTGACACAGACGTCATCTACTTAATTAATTGTATTATACCAATAAAATAATACGCAAGTACAAGTAATAAATGGACAAAGCTTCGTCCTAACGTGATAAACAGTGTGGCAGTGCAAAACATGTAATTATTCTATTAAATATAATACCGAAATGAAAAAGCCTTTCTCATTTAGTATTTTATTAACATAGAGGTTGAAAGATCATTTGTATTTATAGAGAGGTTGCAAAACCAAAGCTCAGCTTAGGTATTTTAATTATTGTTTGTCTAAATTTTTATTCAAGATAAAGCAAGAATTGATCTTTTCTTTTATATTTAGTAATAATCTATATATATTCTATTTTAATATTATAAATGCAAAAGTTTGGATGTTTAGATGGATGTTTATTACTCAATCACGCAAAATCTACTGAACGAATTTGAATGGAATTTGTCACCCAGATAGATGGTGACCTGTAATAGCACTCAGGCTACTTTTTCTTTTGAAAAATGAATTGTTCCTACGGGATTCGTCAAAAACTTGCCAGTGGCCTGCACGCTGCAGATAGTAATAAATAAATATCAGTGGAAATTACAGGAATCGATTTTACCCCAAAGTAAGCAAACTATTGTATTGTGATATGGGTGCTAGTCCACGATATTATAGACAGAAATATATAAATATTAAAATATATTTAATAAACGCCCTTACAAAGAAATACAAACATTAGTGCTCATTGGATCATCATTGTAACTACCCAACAGCCATCACGTATTGGTTTAAGGTCCTTTTGTTAAATTATAAGATAGCAATTAAAGAGATGGATCTCCTGATGGAACGAGACAACTATCGAATTTAAACCCCAAAGATGTTAATGATGTGGCGGGATGGTAAAGCCACCTTACCCTTCATCGGCTTCCTTTCCCTTTAAATTTAAACACGAATGTGATAAGCATTGACGCTACTGCGGCAGAAATATATAAAGTGGCGTAACTGTACTTGGGTCAGACCACGAATTATTTGTGTGATCTGAATTTTCTGGTCTGTTATTAAATTATTTGGGTCAGGTTAGATTAAACAGGGACCAGCCTTTGAAGGCGAGTGAGCAAAGCGAGCATGCCGCGGCAGTGGGTGCCGAGCGCCGAATTTCCCTATTGTTTACTTTTAAATTCCAATTAATCAGTACTTTAATAATCGGAATTCGTATTTTTGATATTTCGAATTATCTTTAAGTCGGAATTTGTGTTATTTGAGTTATCGAAACTAGGTATTTTATTGTTAGTAATTATAAACGTTAGGAATATTGATATTTCAGAATCACAAAAACTAAGTGAATAATTTATTTATTATCTCGAATATCAGATGATATCGGATTTATTATATTGGAAATACGGAACTATTCGGAATGATAAAAATTAGTATTTTAAAATTGCGAAAAGTTTACTATTTAATGGTATAAATAAAAACTAATATTTATCAAGAAAAGTACTCGGATTGGTTGCAACCCTAATCGTGTTACCATAAATCGTTCGCACGTGAACCCACTGAGTGCGTTCGTGCTCGTCGGAATCGACAAGAGCTTGCAGTGACGCCTACTCTAAGTAAATTTAGGTTAACTAATCAGACTTGCTCTGTAGATTTGTGGAGATTGAACTTAACAACATTTACGAATAATTTATTGCAATACGAATGAATATTTTTATATTCAAACCAACAAACCTTAATTCATATTTCGTAAAAAATCTATTTCTATCATAAGATAGCAATCAATCTTTTTGGAATGGAACATCCATCGCTAATAGGTATACACCAAAGATGATAATTTGCGCTTTGCTATCCGTGTGGCGAGATGGTAATGCCACTCGCATAAGCATACCAGCTATCTTAACCTCCAAATAATAACACGACAGTGACAAACACGCTATTGCGGAAGAAATTGATTTCGGTTTACGTAGAGATTGCGGTGGTAACGAGCACGGAGCGAGACGGTGAGGAACTTTACAACCTAATAGTCACGATCATACTGGCATGTATAGCCGATCGTTCGTTTCTTACGAACTGCCTGACAAAATGTCAGATGTTCTATTCTTAAAAGGAAGTCCGGCCCAACACGAGGGAAATTCCCCCTAACTTTATTAGTTACCCAATTTGAGATTTTTGAAGATAGAAAAATAGGCGACTCGTCAAAATAAAGCTGTTCACAAAAATTCAGCTTGTTATTATTAATCAAAAGTAAAAATGTTCCTGAGACTACGGTCTATGAATGTTATCGTGTATGTCATATGAATATCATATGTGTAGTGTTTTATCTGTATTAAAATTAAATGTATTTCTAATGCACATTATTTAAAAAAATAGTTTTTTTAAACTATTGCATAGCTTCTATCGCGGGCCTTGAGCGTGGAGACCGAATCCAGAAATTCCGTAACGAAAAAATCTAACACTCCCCACTCCGACCGGCACAGCAGTGATACTTTTTAGTTTTTCCATCTATTGATAAATACCAGAACTTTTAATGACTTTTTGAAATATCACGCTTGTCTCTTTAGTTCAGCAACCCGCCTTTAGGTGGCATTGGTTGTATTGGAAAACTACCGTAATCAGCTGTTTGTGAGAAAGTATATAGGTGTATAGGTATTTATCATCTACGTACAACATGGAATATCTGTACTCGTATAATTTGTGTACAAAGTGTTTTAAATATGAATAAACAAAGGAAAAAAAAATACTGCATAAATAAAATAAATATATAATTGTAATTGCATAAGTTAATAAAAAATGCTATGCAATAGCTTTACCGCGGCAGTCTCCGAGTGCCACACGTCTTTTTTTAAATATTATAAGATAGCAAACAAGCAGATGAGACAGTGACAAGCTGTAATGCTGTTACGGCAGGAATAGGTAAGGTGGTAGTATCAGAGATACGAGCGATACAATACCGAACTCTACCACCTAGTAGCCACTCGTAGTAGTGACTCGCATAGCCAATCGTTAGTCTCTTCCAAACTGCCTGGCAGAACGGCAGTTGGTCTATTCTTCTTAGGGGACCCGAACCAACAAGAGGAAATAATACCTGTAACCCACACGCCCACACACAATAAAGAACTATTATACAGGTTGACTGACAAAAAAAGGACATTATAGTTGTTGGTCATACGTAACCAATATAATAAAAATTGAACATTGCTTAACTCCATAGTAAACTTCCACGAAATTAAACGAAACACATTTTTGAATTGCCCGACCCAGGAATCGAACCCGGGACCTCATGTTATCATCACATCATTTATATATTAACGACATCCTTCAGAATACAAATCAAATACAATACAATCTTTTACCAGTCAACCTGTATATGAAAAAGTCGTATAAAATCAATAAAAGTGTCATACATATATTGTTATACATTTATTGTTTCTTAAAACACCAATAAAATGTACCAGTAGACTTCGATTAAGACCTCTGTTTATGGACATGACTTTTATAGTTATCAGCAAAACAACTTTACGATAATGGCGAATATTTACAACATACAACAACAACATATCTTCACGCCAGATCCCTTACGGGGTAGGCAGAGAGAACCGAGTGCCATACATCACGATCCTTGCAGGCTTGTCTCGCTTCTTCCACATTCATCACTCTCTTCATACACACACGCCGGTTGCGAAGACTCTTGACACCACCTTCGGACAGTACTCGATCAATCTGATCGTGGTATGTCAGTCTTGGTCTTCCCCGGTACCTACATCCTTCCACATTCGCGTTGTATATCTGTTTTGTTAACCTTTCATCTACCATTCTTTCTACATGTCCGAACCAACGGAGCATGCCCTTTCTCATCTTTACACCGACACTTTCTTTCAAATCTAGCCTCTCTCTCACTTCGGCATTACGAACCCGGTCCGCGAGTGTCACACCAAGTACTTTTCTTAGCGACCTCATCTCGACCGCGTTGATTCTACTTTCATGCCCTTTCTGACATACCCAACTCTCACTTCCATACAATAGCGTTGGGATAAGCACATGATTATGCAGGGCTAGACGGGCACCCTGACTTAAAATTGTGCTATTAAGTAATCTCCCTAACGCTCCATTCACTCTGTTCCCTGCACACACTCTTCTTTCAACATCAGCGGTGTACCTTCCATCCCTGCTAAAAGCACATCCAAGATATACAACCTCATCCACTTGCTCCAGCACTACATCATCGACCACAACTCTTACATCCGTTCTGGTTGTTTCTCTTTCAAATACCAAAACTTTAGTTTTCTTCGCATTCAAATGTAAGCCCATACTCTTACAATCCTCATTCATAACTGTGACCAGTGTTTGCAGCTCAGATGGAGTTGAGCCTAAAAGTACAGCGAATATTTATTTTGAGAAATGCACTCCGTACAGTATAAAAGGCTTTGTAAACGGTTTGGAACAAAATTATAGAATTAATGGATTTCTAGATCATCAACATACTAATTGCCTGAGCTTAAATCTGAACAAATATGACAATTTTTGCCTAGTGAATAAATAGATTTTGATCACCTCTACTAATCATATGTATTTGGTTCCACCGCTTTACCTATTCCTGTCACAATAGCATCATTTATTGTTACTGTCGTATTCCGGTTTGGAGAGTTAGGTAACCGGTAGACTTAAGCATTTGACATTGTCATCCTGCTACCCTGATAACGACGCACCATTCACATCTTTGGTATCTATGGGTGACGGTTTCTCTCTCCATCAGAAGAGCCATCTGCTTGTTAGCTATCGAATTATTTGTTGAATCTCTCTCCGGATTTTCCAGGAGAAATCTCAATTTAAAAAAAAATCCTTATATTTGGCTCTATATGAAGTGTAAAATTTAATATAATGTGTGTTATAGGTTATATTCGTACAAATAGAACAAGATGGATAGAATATGAAGACAGGTCAAATAAAATCCAAGAAAGACAAAAACAGATAAAGTTCAGACACACCTCGTCTTTGAAGTCGACAGCGCACGTGAATTTTGTTTCTTAAGAAAAATTAAATACCTTAGTTTCAGATAAAAATTACAGAACCTATGGTTTAGAAATTCTACTAATAAAATAAGAAAATTTAAGAATATTTATCAGGATTTGTCTTTTATAAGTTTGAATGTAACCTACTGTTATAAAATATTTAACTATATCATAATACTAAATATAAATACGAAAGTTTGGATATTTGGATGTATGGATGGATATTTGTTACTCAATCACGTAAAATATCTGAACCAATTTGGATGGAATTTTGACAGGTAGACAATGGCCTTAAATATAATAAATTACCTGGAATAGCACATGGGATTCTTTTTATTCCGGAAAAATTAGTTGTTCCCATGGGATTAGCAAAAACTTTGTGATACAAGGAGCTGCAGCGTGCAGCTAGTATTAAAACAAGTTCATATGTATTGCCATTGCAGACTTCATACTCGTATGGACCCAGACACACAGGGCTATGCCTGACACATAATTATTTTTGAGTTCCAAGACCGCATCAATTTATCGAATAAGATTTTAAAAATTTCTTTGGTTCTGAAAGTCCACGCTACCCACAGTTTGGAGTCTCATTCGTTTGAAACATTATTATATAAAATAAGACATAAAAACAACTCTTATTTTTTTGCTTATAATAAATTCTATTAAAATTCAAATATTGTATTATAATACAAGAGATGAATTTGTTAATTACATCAGTTTCTACCGAAAATGCTCGGGTCTGTTTTGTAATCTATTTAGTAACTTACTGAAACCTCAACTTGTAGCGAAACTTAAGTTGTCTTAGTAGTTTCCTGAACTTACGTTCACTACATTAACTTTATAAATTGTATGCATTATCTATATTAATATTATGCGAAAGTTTAGTTGTTTGGATGGATGAATATTTAGATGGATGTTTGTTACTTAATCACGCAAAAACTACTAAGCGGATTTGAATGAAATTTGGTACACAGATATATGATAACTTGGAATAGCAGCACATAGGGTACTTTTTATCCCGAAAAAATTAGGTGATCCGCGGAATTCGCCAAAAACTTCTATAATGCAGCGGGCTGCACGCTACAGCTACTTTATAAATATATAAATTGCCATTGCAGATGGAGAAAATCTCTAAACACCGTCGCTGCTATAAGTTTTTTTGTATATATCGGACAGGAATACAAACAAGTAGATATCTCTTGTGATGGAAAAAGATAACTATCACATATAGATAATAAAGATCAAAACTGGGTTTTGGTCCTGATGGACTACTGTGCATGTCTGCGAAGCATCGATCGATCTCAGAAGTCTGTACAAATATTACTCTATAGTTTCGTCTTCACAAAACAATTAGGTACAGAAGTCAATCTATATACAAATGGCGTTCGAGCAACGCACACATAGACACCTCTCATGAACACGATATCTTGCAATGGTTAGAAATTTTGTAAGTGCAAGTGCCACCCGCTTGAGACACGCGACAGTGAAATATTTGTGCAGAAAATTAAACTTGTTATAAGAATTACAATAATATTAAAGTATTTAAGTTATTATTGGTTTACATTTCCATTCGTATTTTATTCATTTATTTTATTTAACCATTTATTGAACACAAATAACAAAAAGTAACATAACACAAAAACAGAAAAACAAAAGGAAGTTAACTATTGAAATAATACAACATATATAACTACTCACTAATATTACAAACAAAAAAAACTATGCAAAAACTATGCGCTGCAACTAGTAGTGCTGTTTCAAGCGATTCTTTCACTTGTTCTGATGGAATAGGGCAACAATTTGAATTCTTTTCTAAAGCCTAACAGCATGGGTGGTAAAAGAAAAGGAGAAATAAATCGTCTTATGCACAGGAACTCGCAAGAGAGCTCTTACACGAGGACGACAAGGAAGGTCTGATTAAAAATTCAAATTTTTCACGTAGATAGAAAGGAAAAGAATAATTGAAGCAAATGTTATATAAAAATGACAATAACCATAAATTTCTGCGCAGACGAATGGAAGCCGACTAAGGTTGCCTCCTAAAGCTGGCTGGAAATAAAAAATAATTTTATTGTTGAGAATGAAACACCTATTTACCTTTATACGAGTGCCCCTACCAGTTTTTTGTGTATATTATGTCAAAGTTGATAACGCTAACGCGACGCCGAGCGTACGTATGAAACGTGAAGTACATACATGAGTTTGGCTTCTGTACCTATTTCATTTATGCTTTTACCCTTGCGGGGCAATCGCTAAACTTACATAACGTCCTGAACGTCCGTTGGTTCTCTTATTTATTATTATTCATTTATTTATTATATTCCCTTATTTATTATATTATTATTTTTTGCACACCATATCTTGGTAGAATATGTTGGTAACTTAATTAATTTTTTAATAACTTGTTACTCCCATATTCTTGTAAATTAATTTTTATATGTTTTAACAGTTTTTTTAAACTTTTTTAAAATAATAAATGAATATATAATATATGTGGTAACATATATGTGGTTTCCGTGGTACCACTTGCTCATGGGTAGCATACGCCTTGCGTGTGGCTTGCATGCGGCTTGCGAGCGGCTTACATGCGACTTACATACGGCTTGCGGCTTACATGCTGCTTTCACGCATTTTATAATGATGCGTTACCATCCATCCGTTTGGTGAATATGCATAAGTTTGTTACTTGCTTTCATGTCGAAACTGAAAAAATGTACCACATCCGAATAAAACATTGAATCCGAGACGAATTCTCTCAGGTGCGTCAGCATAGATCTTTGAATTTACCAGGCATAGTTAGACTTGGCAAAAAACTAAAGATTTTTTTTATAAAAACTATATAAATTTACTATAGTAAATGTTCTTTAGCTCCTTAATGTACAAGCTCGTAGCCGACTATAGGTACTGGTTTGTTAGTATGTATTTATCTGATATACCTTTTGTGGCTTTTGTACACGTCATCAGCCGCCACGAACGGCAAATGACACTGTCACCCAACCGCAGATCATTATAGTGCCGCAGATTTTGGAGGGACAATACGTTCAAATTGTAGTCGGCTTGGAACTTTACGCTAGTTAATATAAATTAACTAAATTAAATATAAATATGACACGAATTAAAATGGAAGAGGAAAAATATAAATATGTCACAAGAAACTACAACAGTGTTGTAACAGTTGTAACAGTGACAACAGTGACTAAATAGGGTTCTGATTTAAAACGTAAGGTAGACGTTACACTTATGCATGTAGATTTACGTTCCTAACACCCTTAAGGTAACACACCTTCGGGTTCCACCTTTCACTTCTTGATATACGCTTTACCAGAATCAAAAATTCGGGTTTAGATCTTTATGGAAGATAGTTAAAGCTGCATTATTTTGTAAAAAATGTTTCTCCTGGTTAATTTTCTTGGCAGAAGAAAGACTTTGAAAGATCTTCATTTTTCAAATAAAATGTAAAAACAATATTTACTTACGTGTTAAATACACAAAGAAACAAATTTGAAGCCAAACCAAATATTATGAGAAAAGCTTTAATTTTAAAAATTTTATTTATTAGCAGAGGAAAATAGCCTTTACAAGAACTTCATTTTGAGAACCAAATGTAAAAAGTCGCGCTGGCCAGCCACGTCATAATTGTAAAAATGCGAGAACCTCAAGATTAAATTTTGATAATTACGGTTTCCTACATTTCTGTAGCGAAAATGGGGTAATCAGCATAATATGGGACATTTCGTCAACCTAAACATTTTGTTAAAATATCCGTTAAGTGTAAGAGGTAACCGTTGCCAAAAGACATCAAAGATGTGGCGACATTCACATGGCGTGGATGCTTAACCCGTATTTAAAGTTTTTCAATTACCCCACATTCGAAACCGGATCATAATCGTGGCACTACCATAATAATACAGGGCGATAAAGTCTAAAACTATTCACTCGAATATGGTATATGGAATCAGTGATTTATGGTTTGTCACCATCGATCAGTTCTGTTTTCTTTCTTCTTTGGAGACGAAGCTTCAATCCCTATCTACGTAGATCGCAACCGGCTTCATTTTTAAACTGACTTTCGAAAAATAAGGAGGTTCTCAATTCAGCTGTTTTTTATATGCCTTTTTCTCATGACTTGATCATATATTAACCTACTAGCTGTGCCCGCGACTTCGTTCGCGTGAAAAAAAATTCTAAAATAAAAACCCGTATAGTTCCCGTTCCCGGATTTCCCGGGTAAGAACTACCCTATGTCCTTTCTTGGGTCTCAAACTATATTTGTACCAAATTTTATCCAAATCGGTTCAGCGGTTTAGCTGTGAAAGCGTAACAGACAGACAGACGGAGTTACTTTAGCATTTATAATATTAAGTATGGATTTAGATTTTTTGTTTAGAAGAGAATAAGTTTCATTTAAATTTCGTGAAGATCGAATTTAAGGTTCCAGAGACACAGAAATTTGGAAGTCAGTGTTGCAGTATTATTGCGTTAAATTATACGACTATAACGTAATATTATGTCCCAGACCGAATTGGTTCATAGGAAATCTAAGTTGAGCGGAATCCAATCGAATGCCATCAACCGCGTTTCGATCGATCATGCCGTTCAAAAGTTATGAGACATTTAGTTACACACATACACGCATACACCCATACATACGTACATATATGTTGACATCATCGTGAAAATAGTTGGAAAAGATTCCTAGGACCACAAAACGTGAAAATTTGGTGAAAACTCGATTTCGAAAATCGAGGCAAAATCAGTAACTTCTTTCTCTACATACGTAGCGAGATGTTAAAAAAATCATATAGTTTCATAAATGACCGAATTCTGATTTAAGACATAAAAAACATACAGCAATTAAGCTGTAACCTCCTCCTCGTGGAAAGTTGGTTAAAAATTTAACGATACCAGATTATTCTACCATATCGTAAAATATTTAAAATTTACATTGTACTTAATAAATAATTAATATTGTATTTGAACTTTTGTTTTACTGGAAGGTTGATGAATTTTAATCTAATTGTGACTTACTAGTTGTGACCGCGACATCGTCCGCGTGAAAATTTCATCCAAATCGGTTTAGTGGTTGAGGCGTGAAGAAGAGGCAGACAGACACAGTTACTTTCGCATTTATAATATCAGTATGGATGATATAAGTATGGATTTTTTGGTATTATATTTACCGTAAGTATATACATTGTACATACCAGGGTAGTACCTATAGGATCCTATGTATATTACGTCCAGGAGACATTTTAAGCAGCGAAACTGGGACATTAAAACATTAAAAGGATGTGTAAGAAAATACAAGTGTTTGTCTAATAAAAATAGAATTTTATCAAGTGCTGATGATTGAAAAAGTAAAACATTTATTGGTCCTCTACAACAATTCTGTATTGTAACCACTAGAAAACAGCAGTTGTTTGAATTGAGAAGGGCAATATGTTTATTTCAATTTTATTTCCCTGATTATAGTAGATTCGAATCTGCATTAATAAATCAATCAGTCCGAACATTTCTCTTTATTTAGATTTATTAACAAGCCTAGTGTAAGCTTAAATAGTAAAATTACACAATTAGATACTATCATTGATATACGTGGCCAAGTGTACGTTATTTAAGTGGCAGCCTTAGATAAATTGTAAAGATAAAGGTGTTTTTACACGTCCGCGGATCCAAACTTGTCGGCTGTGAATAGTGGCTACATTGGCAGCTCTAGTCTCAGAGCTTACGTTGGATTTTCATTTTGTGTTCTATTTTGAAATTTTACACAGTTAAATAAATGTTGTCACTTAGATTTAACCACTGTATATTAGAGAATGTACCATCAATGGGCAAACTCCGGGTTTGAATTCAGTCTAAATATTTTTTTGTATAAAATTTAAATCGCCTGAGAATGGATTGTTTTTGCCCGATCCAACGATTGATTGGCCACCTGTCACGTAGTGCGAATTATTATCGTTGGTTAATTCCTGATACTCTAATTGCATTTCTGCCTACGTCTTTTAGCATATATAGACATAATGGTATTTTTATAACACATTATACTAAATAGACTAACATCAATCCAAACTGCTAACCTACATAATATCCATATTACTACGTGTATTTGTATTTATATAAATTGATATCGACCAAATATGTTACTTAACTAGTTTAATGATGCGTTGTGATCCATTAAAATCTTACAATTTAAGGACCTAGTATTCCATTTCTTAGAGGACGCAATTTTATTTATGGGACATGTGTGGGGGTCAATAGAAGCTTAACCCCAAATAGAAATTTTCTCACTTTTTTGCTTATAACTTCTTTAATTTTCAATTAAGGGCAAAAAATTATATAGACATATTTGTAGACAAAGCGATTTGCTACAAATTATGTCGTTACGAATTTTTTGTAGGACGCATAATTTCCGAGATATCGCGACAAAGGTGTTTGCACTACTTTTTCCAAGATGGCGGCCGTGGCACAAGGGCGGCAACCCCACAAACTTGGGTTTAAGCTTCTATTGAGCCACCCCATATGTCCCAAAAATAAAATTGCGTCCTCTAATAAATGTAAAGCTCATAAAACATTTCATCATCAATGGACAATTGCTTGAATGTGCCTTAATAATGTTATCATAATAAGCCGTATAATATAATATTTACCATTTAATTTTTTATATGCTAAGATCCACTTAAACCATTATATTTAAATATATTTTAAATAAATTTGATTATACGAAAACATATTTAAGAAGTATTTAATTCGTATGGTCTAAGAATTAAGGTATATTTTTTAGTTTTATGTTAGTAAATTAGTATACAGCGTAGTAGTATACAAATTAATACAAATGAAACAAATGAAAATATTTCCATAAGCTCTTGCGCTGCTCGACCTCGCGTGCCTCTAATGCGCTGTGTGAAAATTAATGTTCACAATGCGCCTGTTTTCTTACCCTTGCAGATTATTTTGCTATCAATTAGAGTTGTCCGTTTTTTAAGGAATAGGGGTAAACGGGCTCTTTTGATGTTAAGTGATCAACGCCGCTCGTTGTCATCTGCAACGCCAGGGGTCTTGCAGATGAGTTGCCAGCTTTAATGAATGAGTAAGTTTTCTTGAAGCCCTTCAACCCATGCTCGTATGTGTTTACTAATTAAGGTTGGGAATTATAGCTACTTTTATCACGTCGTGAAGTTATTTGTTTTTTGTCACGGTTATATCACACGTAATAAATCATGACCATTATATTTTAGTAACGATTATCATCACAGTGGGTGCAATTTATTCTGTTACATCGCTGCGCATTGATTACTGTTTATAAGTAATTAAATTTACAAATACTTATTAATTTATTAAATTTTCGCTTCTAGCTGATGGCACGGTGTCGCTCAAATGTTGTTGCTTTGTCTCTTTCGCATGATGGATTTCATCTTAAGTATTAGCTTGGCCCACGTGAAATTAAATCACGCTCGCGTTATATGTAACAGACGGTTTCAATGCATATAACTGATGTGGCACGTGAATTATTTTATAACGAGTGATATAACCAGTGATTTATTTATTTATTTCAGGAAAACTTACAGCTAGTTATACAAACATGATATATGATGATGAGATTACAAAGGCCAATTAAAAGTTTTCACAAGTAAATTATACGTGAAATGTGTCATTCCCATTATTAATACATGGTCCCTTAATGATATACGTGTGCCGGCTTTGGTATAGACGCACGAGGTCCAAGATTGAAATCCTGGGACACTTCAATTTGTTTTTATAAGTTTTGCAGTGACGAGACATTTTTCAATTTTTCAATAAGTTGGTTACCTGTCAAAACATGAGACTTGTGG
Source organism: Apodemia mormo (assembly GCA_036924255.1). NCBI lineage: Eukaryota > Metazoa > Arthropoda > Insecta > Lepidoptera > Riodinidae > Apodemia > Apodemia mormo. The sequence goes on from JAUPFN010000002.1 coordinate 42,334,582, forward strand.
CCGGTGAAAGTGCTTAGTGGCAGAACAAACTTAAACCAACTAGTGTCAAGATAACGGTCATAGAGGTAACGTAACTACGGTGAATATTAATAAGTTTTTTTTATATCATAAGATAGCAAACAAGCAGATGGGTCTCCTGATGGAAAGAGTCAACCATCGCCTATATACACCATAGGTGTTAATGGTGCGTTGCTATCTGTGGCGAGGTCTTATGCCTCATGCATAAATTTACCGGCTACCTTACCCTCCAAACCGGAACACGACAGCGACAAGCACTGACGCTATCGCGGCAGGAATAGGCAAGGCGGTGGTACCAGACCCGGACGAGACAATGCAAAACTCTACAACCTAGTAGCCACGATGGTAGTGACTTACATAGCCAATCGGAAAAAAGTTGATAATTTGATTTATTACAACACAGTAATGATGGTGGCGGCTTCTTTGGTGCAAAATTAAAGCCACTGATGTTATTGAAAATAATACAATGTAATCTGCTTCAAAAATAATTTAAACACCGTAAAACTAAAACAAGCATTTTTTTATAAGAGATCAAACAAGCAGATGGCTATTCTGACGGAAAGAGATAACCATCACCTATAGACAACAAAGATGTTAATGATGCGTTGCTATTCTTGTGGCGGGGTGCGTAAGTTACCTACCTTGCTACCTTGCTCTTTAAAGCGGAACACGTCAGTAACAAGCACTGACGCCACTGCGGCATAAATAGGTAAGGTAGTACGAGACCCTGGCGAGGCACTGCAGAAATCTACCATATCGTAGCCACAATGAAAGCGGGTCAGCCTATCGTTTGCCTCTTTCGAACTACCTGGCAAATAGGCAGATTTTCAAAAGGAGTCCGGACTAAAGCGATGTGGTCACAAGTGAAGTAACAACCGACTTCCAATCTCCCATATCTCTGGAACCCCGATTCGGTTCAACCCTAAATTTATATGAGACCTAATGGGAAGTTTATCCGTTAAATACCTAAAAATAATTTTCCAAATCGGTTAGTAAAATACCGAATTCTGAAGAAGTAAACATAAAAAAATTCTAAATCGTTCAGGATAAGACCGAATTCTAAGTAAATAAACATTAAAAAAACAAACAAAAATAATTTTGTGAATCGGTTAGTAAAAAACTGAATTCTAAAGGATCGAATTCTGAAATAATAAACATTAAAAAAATGCCGAAACATTAAAAAAACAATTAAACAAAAAATAAACATTAAAAAACAATAGACACCGAATTTCTCGTATAACTTTCTTGGTTGGCTAGCAATGTCCAAATTTAATAAAAGCTATTAAAATTTCTACACTTAATAAATATAAATAAAAATTGCCGTTTTTACAACAGATTACTAGTTATTCCAACAGAAAGTAGGTAATCTCGGATACTACTAGACTGAATTCAATAAAACTTTCACTATTAGAAAGCTAAATTATTATAGATTGCCTAGCCATAAACTTAGATACCTTATTATAAGCTTCGAGTGACGACGGAACGTGAAAGTGTCCTGCCTTTAATAAAATAACCAATGTTTAATTTACATTGGAGAATTACAGACAAGATATGAAAATACAAACAGTTTTAAAGTTAGAATTTGTATGATATACAATGCGAATAGATGTAGGTGATGTGCAGAAAGCAATCCAGGTTTATCTGAACCGTGACATATCCCACTCAATAGTCAATTCTCTCTGCGGACGCATAAGCGATTTCGCGACGATATATACAGTAATAACGTTCCCCGTATTGGTCCAAGCTCCTTTAAAAAATAGACAATTGCCGTTCTGCAAGGCAGATCGTAAAAGACGACCCATTGGCTGTATAGCCAATGGGTCGTTTTTCTATCCATCAGGAGGCTGTCTGATACCATTTATTGCTAAAAAATTCAAAATGAAGAAACCAGTCCTCAGCTGTTCGGACACATAATTGCCGCATAAATATTCTCTGGAGATGCAAGTGTTTCTAGGCTAAACAGATGGTAAACGTAATTGGACATATTAAAGGAGACTGTCGACGACTGCTCGCAATTTTACAACAGTCAATGCGGTCTGAATGAAATCGCTATAGAATGTTTGTGGTGTAACATTCGCGGAACCCGTTCCTAATATTGCAGTGAAAGGAAAGTAAAGCTTGAAAAAAAGTGCCGTCATAAAGTGAGCAAAAGCATGCTCCGTTGTGCTGGACTCGTAGAAAAATGGCATATGAAAAGCTTGTAGCGGCTCAGGCAATCACAAACGCTACAAGAAAAATAATAAAAAATGAACAATAATCAATAACAAATGGAAATAATGAAATTCAAAATAAAATCCTGAATCGCGATATCACAATTATTTATCTTGTAACACTATATACAAGTTTCAACGCTTCTCAAATGGACTTCGGTCCCCAGGTAGTACACCTTGCCTGGTCGGGAAGATCTTCCTTTTCCCTTCCTTGTCTTTGTGTGACGTCATCAACCTCCACAGTAATGACGTCACCTGACAAGCAGCTGGCCCGCTGGTTCTCCACTCACTATGACCCTTCAGCGGTACGGACCAGTGGCGCCACAAGCTTATAGGAAATTACAATGAAAAATGTAGAAACCGAGCAAGATCAAGACTGTGACATACCACGATCTGATCGATCGGACACTGTGCAAAGGTGGTGTAAGAGACTCCGTAATCGACTTGTGAGTATGAAGAGAGTAATGAATGTAAAAGTTACAAGGCCCGGCAACCACCGGATATCCATGTTATCCCTCCAGATCCTCCTGCGGGTCTAGAAAAGAAAATAGAATAATAATAATAATAATAATAATAATAATTCACGGGACAAATTACAGTTACTGATCTAACCCCAAAGTAAGCAAATTATTGGAACGAAGTTCCTTATGGCAGGGTTGGAGGGGATAGGGATTTTGCTGCGCGACCGAACTGAAAAAAATGTGATAGTAAAACCGTAAGAAAAATGCGTGGAATAAAAGCGTTAAATGAGACGTGCGCAGGCGCGACAATCGCGTACACAAGCGAGTAGTGCCGTTTAGCCGAAGGAAGTTCGTTCCTACCTGGTGTCCCGCGACACCACATCATTTTTTTGCTTGTGTTATGGGTGTTAGTCAACGATACTAATACATAGAAATACATATATAAATACTAGAATATATATAATAAACACCAAAACCCGGAAATACAAACATTTATGCTCATCACACAAATGCTTGTCCCCGTCGGGGATCGAACCCGAGCCTCGTTGATTGCGTACTTAGGGTCTCTAACTACTCGACCAACGAGGCGGTCGTAGAAAGATGAATTATGTATGGATTTGACATAAGCGTAATCGAACGCCTATGTCAAGTCCATACATATATCTTTCTATTCTCCTAGCGTTTATGCCACTTGTCGAGACCCGCACGTCTATTGATCTGGTATAGTAGGTATGTATAAATGTTTATACTGTGTATAGCGAATTTAATTGCTTACAAACAGTGATTTTCGTGTCAATCAAAGCGCGGGCTAACCCATACGTTGACCATATTTTTTAATATTACTTCGATAATTTCGGTGAGGCTTAGGTAGTTAAGAAGCAATATTATCTATCTATTATATTTTTATTGTTTACGTATGATCACCAACTATCATGTCCTTCAATATGAACAATCTTTTGTCAGTCAACGACGCCTTTTACGAGATGCCTGGCAGCAATACAGTTGACATTTTCTGCAAAATGGGCCCGGGACAACACAGGAAATTTTATTAGGACCCCAGAGGATTGACTACTAATTGCTGGAATATTACAGCGCTTAAATTATGTGCTGCTTTTTAGGGTTCTGAAGTAAACTAGGAACCCTTAAAGGTCCGTCCGCACTATAGCTTAAAGATCCTTAGTACTAGGAAGTACTAAGAATTTGGCATAATACATATTAATCACAGCAACAAAGTGGTAATGTAAAATCTTGAAATATATTTTTTTAGAGTAGCTCCTCTACATGTAAATTGGAAATGTTAATTTTTTTCTCGTGTATCCCATATTGTGTATATTGATGATACCCTCGTTAGATAAGTTTTTAAACAATATTGTAGGTTTGTGAAAACAACTTTTTGATTAAAGGGCTGGTTTGTGAAATATAAAGCTTTAAGTGCTAATTTTTGTTAGAATCTAATGTTTCACCCTCTACCAGGTAAACGGTTGGTTTTTTGATGAGAAAAAAATATCTATAGTAGTAAATATAATGAAATAAAAAGGAAAACTATCACGGCTCTGAAGACTTTATAAGTTTTTGAGTAATTAATCAACCAACTTATAAAATGTACTTAGAGAAGTTTTCATCATTGACTTTAAATAAGTAATCAATACTAATATTATAAATGCGAAAGTAACTCTGTCTGTCTGTTACGCTTTCACGGCTAAACCGCTGAACCGATTTGGATGAAATTTGATATAAATATAGTTTGAGATAGTTTGAGGTAGAATGAGACATAGGGTAGTTCTTATCCCGGAAATCCCACGGGAACGGGAACTATGCGGGTTTTTATTTTAGATTTTTTTTCAGGCGAACGAAGTCGCAGGCACAGCTAGTATGTTCATAATATGAAACAATAAAAGCCATCTTTCCGTATGATTGTCCGTATTATTGTGATGGGCAACTTCAGAACTCTACATTGTGCGTATGCCGAGTGACTCAACACGCACCACTTTATTTTATTAAGCCATAATGAAAAACCCGTAATAATTGTATAGATTGAACACGAGCTTCGGCGCTTTTTACCTCAAACGAGCGTGCGATAAGAAGGGCATTGTCAATATTAACCTGCGCGTGCGCCGCGCACCTGTACACACAAGGTGCCCGCTTCCGTGTCGCCGTCGCCGCTACCCAATGAGCTGAGAGATTCAACTCACTGTTGTGTCAAGTGCTACTCCACGGAAAAATCGCTGTTAATTTACGAACTCAGAATACATTTATTTGTCATTATTGAAGTTTTATTACATCTTTAACTACTTTCTTTTTAAATATAACACACACACATTTATCAGCCTGTGCACACAAACTAACATAAACTATTCACGTTTCAATTTTTTAGCTATGATCTGTAATATTTTATTAAGAATTGTTTAAAAAACGTAAATCCGTAGTTGGCCTTCTATTTAGTAAAAAGATTAAATTATAAGTTGTGTTTTCGCCGTGTTGGTCCCGGCCTCCTTTGAAGAATAGGCCAACTACCGTTCTACCAGGCAGGTCGTAAAAGGCGACCGTTTGGCTATCGAGTCGCTACCATCGTGGCTACTAGGTGGTAGAGTTCTGCATTATCTCGACCGGGTCTGGTACCACCGCCTTACCTATTCCTGCCGCAGTAGCGTCAGTGCTTGTCGCTGTCGTGTTCCGGTTTGGAGGGTAAGGTAGCCGGTAAACTTATGAATGTGGCATTAGACCTAGCCATAAGATAACAACGCACCATTAACATCTTTGGTGTCTATAGGCGATAGTTGACTCTTTCCATCAGGAGACCCATCTGCTTGTTTGCTATCTTATGATATAAAAAAAGTTGTATAAGGGCTGTGAATTTTGTGAATAAATAAAAATAAATAAAAATTCACTGAATATTTACACACACCTATATCAAAAGAAAACTTGTGATATGGGTGCGTTAATCAACAATACTAATACATGGAATATCTCCACCGCCTCTATCTAGTCAGCTGTGAGATTCAAGTTACTGTTGTGTCAAGTGCTACTTCATGGACAAATCTCCATTAATTTACGAACTCAGAATTAATTTACCATTATTAGAGTATTTTTTATATCATTAGATAGCCAACAAGCCAATGGCTTTCCTGATAGAGAAACCATCGTCTATAGACACCAAAGGTGTTAATGTGCGTTGCTATCCGTGTGGCGGGATGGCAATGCTACATGCATAAATCTACTATCTTACCTCCCAAACCACAGTGACAAGTATTGGCGTTATTGCGGCAGAAATAGGTAAGGCGGTGGTACCAAATACCCAGTCGAATAGTTGCAGTGCTCTAACACCTAATAGTCACGATAATAGTGACACGCATAGCCAATTGGTCGCCTTTCACGACCTGCATGGTAGATCATCAGTTGATCTTTTCTTTAATGGAGTTCGGACCAACACGGGGAAAAAATACTTAAAGTTCTTGTAAATCTTAAATCGTCCTTAAACAATTATTTATCTTATTGCCCTATACTCAAGTTTCAATGTTTCACAAACGGACTTCCGTCCCCAGGTAGAACACTATGCTAGATGGGAAGACGTTCCCTTTCCCATCCTACGGTATCAACCTCTACAGTGGTAACCCCGATGTGATATTTGAATAAAAATCACTCACTTCACAAACAGCAGATGGTTGAACTCAAAAAAATGTAAAGAATTAACAGATAAACCATTAACCATCGGTTGCCTTTTACAACCTGCCTGGAAGAATTAAAGTTGGTCTATCTTCAAAGAAGCTCGGAACAACAAGGGGAATATGTTTAAAATCTAATCGACTGCCTCATAGTCTAGGTGATAGCCTGTTCGGCTCAGTTTCTTTGTTTATGGACACAAGAGATGATTACAGTGCGTTTATATTCCTGTGGTTTGGTGGTATTTCCAAATGAATAAGTTTACCTCCTACCTTACTGAGTCATAATCTAATAGTAATAAACACTAACGCTATTGCAGCTATTTCCCCTCTGGTGGTCCAGGCTCCTTTGAAGAATAAATCAACTGCCGTTCTGCTAAGCTGGTCGTAAGAAGAGATGGGCGATTAGGCTTACGTGTCAACACCATCGTACCTACTAGGTGGTAGAATTCTATAACGTCTTGGCCGGGTATTTTTTACCACCGCCTTACCTATTCCTACCACAATATCGTCAATGCTTGTCATTGTTGCGTTTCGGTTTGGAGGGTAAGATTACCGATAAACTTAAGCATGTGGCAATGTAATCTCGTCACATGGATAACAACGCACCATTAGCATCTTTGGTGTCTATAGGCGATGGTTCTCTTTCCATCAGGAGAGCTATCTGCTTGTTTGATATCTTATGATATAACACTACACATAAAGACTAATGCTTCACCCTTCATAAAGTGACTCTCCTGAAGACGCTTCGGTTGCGAAGTGAAACGTGCTTTGAGTACATAATTTGTGTGTTACTGAGTTTGCTTCTGACCTAGAAGTAAGTGTGGTAGAAGTGGGTGGACTATTGTGCCGCTGTGGTCTTCTTTAATTTCAGACTCTGGATAAATTTGCCCCATTCCTTACACTACCTTTCATTTCTGTTGCATCAGCAGTTACATATAAGGTTTAGCGGAAATTTTGCAGATTAAAAACCATAATTTATTCTTTACACTGTACATTAATTTTACTTCACAACTTTGTTTTTAGTAAACCACTCAACCGGCTTTACTTCTTTTAAGCATCTAATATACTTAAGTATATTACATCCTGAAGATGCTTAAATATCTTTAGGATCTTCAGAATGCTTAAAAAAATGAAACCGGTTGAGTGATTTACTAAAAATAAAGTTATGAAGTGAAATTAATGTACAAGTGCTATTTAATCGTGTAACAATAATGGGATTTCACCAAGTGCCGACGACGGCGACGACGACGAGAATATATTTATGTTAATCTCGGCATTATACAACGAGCGTAATATGTAAGAGGTGTAGAAAAATACGGTAATAAACCTTTGCCACGCTTTTGCCTTACAAGTACAAAGATAATATGTTTACCAGCAATGCAGGCGTTCTCTCTGTGGCTTTTCTAAGAAAATTTATTGCTAACGTTATTTTATATTTTCTCACAAAACACCTAGTCTAATGCATGTCAGAATGGCTTTATGAAATCGCTCGAAAGAAAAAAATACAATATTATATGAGAATAATAAAATGTATCTTTTTCTAACAATATCGCTAGCTCTGTGGTAGCGAAAGAATGTTAAAAGCGGCTATATTTGATGCCTCTTTGGTAGAGCTGAATTTTCGAGAAACACCTCGAAAATCCCTTTTTTTGCCTTTAGAAAAAACTTATGCCTCACACTGTGATGATGATCTGCGCCGAACAGGCTATCACCTAGACTATGAGGCAGTCGATTAGATTTTAAACATATTCCCCTTGTTGTTGCGAGCTCCTTTGAAGATAGACCAACTACAGTTCTGCCAGGCAGGTTGTAAAAGGCAACCGATTGGCTATATATGTCACTACCATCGTGATTAAAATGTGGTAGAGTTTCGCAACGTCTCGCTCGGTTGGTACCACCACCTTACTTATTTCTGTTGCAATAGCGTCAATTCTTATCATTGTCGTATTCCGGTTTGGACGGTATGGTAGCCCTAGCCGGTAGACTTATACATGTGGCATTGCCATCCCGCCCCGCGGATAGCAACGCACCATTAACATCCTTTATTTCTATAGGTGATGGTCTCTCTTTCCTTCAGGAGATCCATATGCTTTTTTGCTGTCTTACGATATATAAAAAATACTTATTTTTATATTTAACTAGCTGTGCCCGCGACTTCATTCTCGTGAAAAAAAAAACTTAAATAAAAATCCGCATAGTTCCCGTTCCCGTGGGATTTTCGGGATAAGAACTATCCTATGTCCTTCCTTGGGTCTCAAACTATATTTGTGCCAAATTTTATCGGTTCAACGGTTTAGGCGTGAAAGCGTAACAGACAGACAGACAGACAGAGTTAGTTTCGCATTTATAATATTAGTATGGATAAATAAAACCAGCACGCAAATATGTCGCCAAAACTTGTTCTAATAAGGCTAAAGCAGTTTGCATCGCTAGAAGCCTGCAACACCTGCAACAAGAAAGTTGAAATAATACAGGTACCAAATACCGATGCAAATTGCGAAGCGTGAAGTAAATGTTTTGTTGAAACTTAGTTTTTCACCATAAGTTATTCCACTTCACACTTCACAAAAGGTAAAAATGGTAAATGTGAATTGTTAAGATGCGTTTGCACAGCGACACAAAATCTAAAACATAATTTTAGTATTTAATCTCTCTTTAGTGTAAAGTGGAATTCTTACGCCAACACGGCGACATTAACTTGAACATGCATGCATATTAAGAGTAAGACCCAGCTACAATAATACCAACACAAAAGAACGGCAGTTGGTCCATTCTTCAAAGGAGCCCGGAACCAACCGGGGAAATTCCCCATGTTTTAAAAACGTTTGGCTAATCACATGCAGGCTGCGAACGGTGTGATCATATTCATTGTTTATTTTTATTGATGTACTGGTGTGATCATATTCATTGTTTATTTTTATGTATGTAGCTATTGCCCACGACTTGTCCGCACGGACTTCATTTACACCGCACAGCTCCTCCCCCTTAGATGATAGCGTGATAATATGTAGCCTATATGTTGACCCGACTTGTCAGTAATATTCATGCAAAATTTGAAGTAAATCCATGCAGTACTTTTTGAGTTTACCCCGGACATACATACAGACAAACAAACAAAAATTCTAAAAACTATATTTTTGACTTCGATATCGATGGTAGATCACGCCCCAAGTATTCTTTAAAAAATATTCAATGTACAGTTTTGACTTTCCTACGATTTTATTATATGTATAGATTTAATGAATACCATACTGATATAAATAGTTGCATAAGAATGTTTTGGTATGTTTATATCATTAGATAGCCAATAAGCAAATGGTTCTCTTCATGGAAAAAAATCAACGCCTATAAACGCCAAAAATTGTACTAGTGTGTTGCTATCCGTGTGGCGGAATGGCAATCACTCATGCTTAAGCCTATCGACTACCTTACCCTCCAAACCGGAACACGACAATGACATGACAAGTACAACATGTATTTATTGATTATATCGAAATACGAAACGTATCTAACCCTAATGTGTTGAAATAATTATACCGTGCATTTTATTCAATTATTTAAAATTATTATAGTTATGACATTATTTTTAATTTTAGCATGACATTTAACTAAATTTATCTTGAAATAGGAGATGTATCTAATCCTAATCTCCGCCTTTTGGGGAAAAAATATCATGTTGGTAACCCAGACAGCCAGACGTTTGTGTCAAATTGAAATATTTGTTTAATACCCACCTATAAGGAGTAGTAATAATATAACTTGAAATGTAAAAAATATGTTAAGATATTATAAAATATGTGTAAAACATCCCTGATGATGCTTTAATAAGCGAAACCGGTTGGATGTGAATAGTAAATAATTAAAAATATACGTGAACTGGAAGTACAAGTGAGTTTCGTTGTAATACGTGACATGACAAGCACTGACACTATTGCGGCAGAAATACGTAAGGCGGTGGTACTAGACCCAGGCGAGACAGTGTAGAGCTCTACCACCGAGTAGCCACACTAATATCCTGACTCGCATAGCCAATCGTTTGACTCTTACAAACTACCTGGCAGAACAGCAAATGGTCTATTCTTCAAAGGAAGCCCGGATCAAATGGGGTAAATCTATGTTCATCACTCTATGTTTAGCCTTTGAGCCGAATTCCGAACAGCTGATTCCAAACAGACGCCATATTTAGCGCTTTCTTCTGGGTCTTGGTGTTCGCTTGGTCGAGCGTTGACAAACTTCGACTTTGACACGTCAGCCCTTGTCAAAAGTATAATATGGCTACAAATTTGTAGGGATTTAGCGAACAACGCTTTAGAATACTCAACGTTTCATTCTACTTTTTTGAGCGATATAATAACGTGTAAACATGGCTACGATTTTTAGATTCGTTTGTCGTGATCGCCTAAAATACTTAAACATTCCATACATTTTATTAGTTTTCTAAGCGATTAAGATTGTAGATTGTAACTTGGCTAGGCCCCCTTATCAGAAATCAAACTAATATTATCTATATATCTATATCTATATACATATAATAAAATCGTAGGAAAGTCAATGTATGTCCGGGGTAATCTTAAAAAGTACTTCATGGATTTACTTCAAATTTTGCATGAATATTACTAACAGGTTGGGTCAACATATAGGTTACATATTATCACGCTATCACCTACGGGGGAGGAGCTGTGCGGAGTAAACTAAGTCCGTGCGAACGAAGTCGCGGGCAACAGCTAGTAGATGTTTTAAAGTTACTTAAACAAAGTACAACTTTGTGAAAAAACAATTCTGTTTCGATCGCAATTACAATTTATAAAAATATTTGGTTGTCGTACAAAAATGTCGTACGCGCGTCCAATTTCAACATTACCGGTCGTCAGATTTCTCTTATAAAATGACTGACCGACAAAAAATATCATCAAGCGGAGATGAAAATTGCAACCGCTATTTGCGAGACAATTATTTTTTTTGGACTTTATAATACGATTTTAGGTTAAGGAATTTTTCGCGTACATTTCATAAGTTGGTTATTTTAATAACCTAAAATATTTTCGGCCATTCCTTTGTATATAATTTTTACCTCCGACGTTCGTTGTTTTGTACGTTGTACATGTCCGTTTTTATAAAACTATTTATTTCTCATAAGATAGCAAACAATGATTGCTCTCCTGATGGAAAAAGATAACCACCGCCAATAGACAAGAAAGGTGTTAATAGTGCATTGCTATCAATGTTGCGGGACCATCTCGCGTTTACCAATGCCACTTGCATAAATTTACCGGCTACCTTATCCTCCAAAATGGAATGCAATTTAAGTGACAAGCATTATCGCTGCATTATCAAACATTATCGCAAAAATCTGCTGCAATAGCAGAAGATTTTTTTTACATCGTAAGATAGCAAACAAGCAGATGGGTCTCCTAATAGAAAGAGTCAATCATCGCCTATAGACACCAAAGATGTTAATGGTGCGTTGCTATCTTGTGGCGAGGTCTAATGCCACATGCATAAGTTTACCAGCTACCTTACCCTCCAAACAGGAACACGGCAGTGACAAGCACTGACGCTATTGCGGCAGGAATAAGCAAGGCGGTGGTACCAGACTCGGGCGAGACAATGCAGAAATCTACCACCTATGTAAGGCGTTGATATCAAAAAACCCGGGCGAGACGTTGCCGAACTCTATCACCTAGTACCATCTAGTACCTAATCACAATGGTGTTGACACATACAACCAAAAGTACAGCCTTTTACGAACGATCCAGCTTTGTGGGCACGGCGGACATATCCACAACCTTAATTAAGACCAATATGCTGATGGTATGGATGGTATGGGATTGGATAATCCCTAACTTTTCTATACAGATAATATTGTGTAATGAAAAAAACCTGAGGTACTCGATCTTTTTTGAAGTTGAAAAATTTTCTGCTGTAGTCAATTCCAAGGCCAGCCATATACATCAAAAATGTATGTTAGGGACAAGTGGGGTAAATAAAACATATTTTACTTGTACCTTAATGTGGCGTCGCTGGTCGCTACCGCTGAAGGGCCATAGTGATGGAACCAGCGGGCCAGCTTCTTGTCAGTACGACGTCATTACTGTGGAGGTTGATGACGTCACACAAGGACAAGTACGGGGAAAAGGAAGATCTTCCCAGCCAGGCAAGGTGTACTGCCTGGGGACCGAAGTCCATTTAAGAAGCGTTCAAACTTGTATATAGTGTTACAAGATAAATAATTGTGATATCGCGATTCAGGATTTTATTTTTGAATTTCATTTTTTCCTTTTCTTATTGATTTTTGTACATTTTTTATTATTTTTTCTTGTAGCGTTTGTGATTGTTTGAGCCGCTACAGTAAATGTGTTTAACATAGCGACGTGACTCTTAGTTACAGGAGCAGTTAGTGCAAAGTATTCTCCTTCATATATATCATGTTCATATATATCGTTATAGTATCATGATATTTAATACTTTAGTCTTTCCAAAATAAAAAATACAAAAAACATTTTTAGATTATAATATTGTTTTACTTGCCCCTGAAAAGGGGTAAGTGAAACAGTTGCCAAAAGTATGATTAATAATATGTCTATGTGCGTCTTAATCCGTCTAAAACATTATTATTTTGTTTTCGTAATTATCCTTTTTGGGAATGCAACATAACTATCGGGGACAAGTTTAGGGTGCCTACGACCACAGCCTTTGTAGAAAACTGAGACCGCGTTTGGACAGCACTTGACCATTTTGATCAGGCTACTATTTAATAATTATTAAACGAAACAAAATGAGCGCTAGTCAGCGCTGCAGCTGCACGCAACCGTTGGTTATCGCTTTGCTTCTGGAGAGCTATTAAAGCCAAATATCAAAAATTTAAATGTTATTAATATTAGTAACTAGCTGACCCGCGCAGCTTCGCCCGCGAGTATATTCATAAGTCGTCCAAATAGCTTTTAATAAAAATTTCATCCCCTATTTCAGCTCTTCAGGGACTGATTTTTGAAAAAAAATTAGCCTATGTTTGACCCCGGATCTTCAATTATATCCATGCCAAATTTCATAAAAATCAGTCCAGCGGTTTAGCCGTGAAAGCGTAACAGACAGACAGACAAACTTTCGTATTTATAATATTAGTATTTATTTAGGTAAGTATTTTCTGCTCGTACTTGCTTACTTTAATCGCCTCTTTGGTCTAGTGATCCGGTATCGGTGTTGAGCACATGAGGTCCCGGGTTCGATTCCCGGGTCGGGCAATTCAAAGATATAGATAAGTTTCCAGTTGGCGATAGGCTTGCCATCTATCACATTATAACACCAGAGACCAAGTATATTCGGCTAACTGTGGTCACAGTGGTTGTACCTCTGCCTACATCTTCGGAGATACGGCGTAAAGATACTTTTTTTACTTACTAAAAAATTGTGTTTTCTGTATCCTATCTAAATTTTCTCTGTTGTGCATTAAAATTATCGATCTATTAAAAGTTCTATTGACGAAAGAACAGGTTACTAAGGATTGGAATGTCAACTTAAATTATGTGGTTCATGAGAAAATTCAGAAGTAATTTTCTGGCCACCGCGTTTCCGCTACGGTTGTAACTAAAAATAGTTGACCCGGCAAAAATGCCTAAAAGGATAGTTCGAATAAAATTTACGGATTTCTGATCTTTTATTGGATTTATTCTTTCTGCTGGATTTATAACTTTTATATACATTTTTAAATAAAAGAAAAAAATCACTGCCTCGCTTCTTGGATACTAAATTACACATATACCCACTTTGCTGGGCGAAAATTCAATGTCGATAAGAAAATTGTGGGGTCTATCACCTGTTCTCATTGTTGTTATCAAGCTTGATTTGTACAAGAACATAAATATAGACGGAAAAAATGATTTCAATGTATTATAAAACGAATGCTTAACACGAATTTTATGCAAACAAATTGCATGTAAGGACAGACACTAGAGATTTATATAATGAAGGTTGGTCGAGCCCTACTTTAAAGAATTAGACTATCTCCCATTCTATTAGACAATCTGTAAAAGGTATTAATTGGATATACGTGCCATTACCACTTTTACTCAAGTTACTACAGCTTTTCCTATTCCTGCCACAATAGCATCAATATTTGTCGGTGATGTCTTCTGGTTTAAAGGGTAAGATAGCGGATAGACTTATGTATGCGGCATAACCCGACACATGGATCGCGACACACCACTATTAACATAACTATTTGGTGTCTATGATAATTTCTCTTTATTTATTAACACTTTACACGAAACAGTACAAGAGACGAGCTTATCACAACTTATCAGGAAAGCCATCATGTTTGCTATTTATTGATATAAAAAACCTGTCCAACCCGAAAGTAGCATAACCATATGTCAATGACATCAAAAAAGAATAATGAATTATTCGATTTGTAAAAATATATATGTAATCAAAATTTTAAATATATATATATATATATATATATATATATATATATATATATATATATATATATATATATATATATATGTGTGTGTGTGTGTGTATATATATGTATATATATAGATGAAAAAATTTGTTTAACATTTTCTTACACGGTGTAGACATCCTTGAGTATGATATCAATGACATTTATTTTAGACCAGACCTATTACGTCAGCTAGCCAGTCGATGAATCATACTGAACCGTCACAGCACTGACGTGACAAGGCTGTGATAGTTTAATTCAGTTTTGACCTTAAGGAAGTCATTGTACGTATAAGTAATATCTTAATTCTCAATGTATTAAGTAATATCTTAATTATCTTAATGTATTACCTTTAAGGAAATCACCGTACATATAAGTAATTTCTTACTGTATTTATGTTTTCCCCGCGTTGGTCCCGGACTCTTTTGAAAAATAGGCTAACTGCTGTTCTGCCAGGCAGGTCGTAAAAGGCGACCGATTAGTTATACAAGTCACTACCATCGTGGCTACTAGATGGTACAGTTCTGCATTGTTTCGCCCCGGTCTGGTACCACCGCCATACCTATTCCTGCGCAATAGCGCCATATCTTGTCATTATCGTGTTCCAGTTTGGAGGGTAAGATAACCGGTAAACTTATGCATGTGGCATTAGATCTCGCCACAAGATATCAACGCATCATTAACATCTTTGGTGTCTATAGGCGTGGATTGAGTCTCTCCATCGGGAGGCTCATCTGCTTGTTTCCTATCTTATGATAGAAATTAAAAAAACTAAAAACACGCTTTTTATAGAAAACCGAACTAAAAAATAGAAAATAAATTTTAATAAATTTAAATTAAGAATAGTGTCAAAAATTTCAATAATTATAAATTAATAATAGTGTGAATAAAAAAAATAATTTTATTTTAAAAAGACGTCACAAAGACTTCGTTCAATTACTGAGCGTAATTTTATAACCACCATAAATCAATATGCTGAAGTACCATGTACAATCTGTAAGAAATTATTATATCCAAAACAACAGACGTCATTAGTTAAAGCACGTTTTGTTTTTTTTTTTGCTCGACTACCATAAAAAAAAAGAAAAGTTCTTTCTCAGGCCTACTGGAACAACATGGAAATTATATCTTTACCTCTTGCACTGACTGACTTGACAGACGTAGAACAACGAATTTTGTTGAGAGTACTTCCTTTTATAACTAGTTTCCACCCGCACCAAAGTGCTCGTCAACACGAATCAAACGAGACCAAACTCGATAGAGTTGTGTTATTTAATTGCTGAGCTCCTATGGTCACTTTCTGGCTTCATCATCGGACCCTCTAGGATCTTAGTTACCACTAAGCAATAAAGTGCTCGTCAACATCAATCAAACAAGCGCAAACTTGAAAGAGTTCTGTCACTTAATTATTGAGCTCCTATGGCCACCTTTTAGCTTCATCGTCGGACCCTGCAGGATCTTAGTTAGCACCAAGCACCAAAGAGCTCGTCGATACGAATCAAACGAGCCCAAACTCGATAGAGTTGTGTCATTAAATTACTGAGCTCCTATGGCCACCTTTTAGCTTCATCGTCGGACCCTGCAGGATCTTAGTTAGCACCAAGCACCAAAGAGCTCGTCGATACGAATCAAACGAGCCCAAACTCGATAGAGTTGTGTCATTAAATTACTGAGCTCCTATGACCACCTTCTGGCTTCAACATTGAACCCTGCAAGAACCTAGTTACCACCAAGCACCAATGTGCTCGTCAACATCAATCAAACGAACGCAAACTCGATAGAGTTCTGTTATTTAATTACTGAGCTCCTAGGGCCACCTTCTGGCTTCATCATCGGACCTTGCAGGATCCTTGTTACCACCAAGCACCAAAGTGCTCGTCAACATAAATCAAATGAGTCCAAACTCAATAGACTTTTCATTCTACCTAGTCAATAGTCATTAACCGATTTTTAACCATTTAATTATTAAGTTCCTGTGGTCACCTTCCGATTCAGATTCATCAGATCCGCTGCATGTCATAATAAGGTTTCATTGTCATTCCATTAACATACGTATACAAAATTTCAGCTCAATCGGTAACCGGGAAGTGGATCAAATTTACTTGCGAGATTTGATTTCAAACATCGAGATAGGTACAATAAATAAAAAATGCTCATAAAACAAAAACTACTGGGCCTACCTGAATTAAATTTTTATGAGACCAATTCGAAACTATTCCGCATCAAACAAAAAAGAATCACGTAATTCGGTTCAGAAACTTCGGAGAAATCGGTGTATATACATAAAAAAAAATATAGCAGCTGAATTGAGAACCTTCTCCTTTTTTTGAAGTCGGTTAAAAATGGAATAATTTTATCAAAATAGTGTATTGTCATCGGTCCTCGATAAATCTACAAAGTTTGAAGGAAATCTGGCCGTTTAAAGTGGGTCAAAATCGCGCCCAAAGAAGTCGGTTACAAACAAACATACAAACAAACATACAAACATACAGGTGAAGCTAATAAAAAGCGTGTAAAAAGACAACATGGATTTTTATATGAAAATAAGGTATAGTTTATATTAAAATATTTTGAAAGTGAAACTACTTTAGAATAGTTGCGAATTGAAACTCGATGAAAGGTAAAATCGATAATATAAAGATTTAAACACATACTTCTATAGGATTTAGCAAGCAAGAGAATGAGATAGATACATATTACATATTACCCAGACTCCTCTTAGTGCGATGCTTTATAACCTTTCTACTTATGTCGCTTTTTTCAAGATTTTTTTTCGCATAATGAATATCGAAACTGGGAATTAACGATCTGAGCTGAATAGGCTAACCTCTTTTCGTGAGGCAGTCACGAATCACAAGTTATATTTAATAGCTAACTGATACAACTTGAATATTTTAAAACCTCATTAACTTTATATAAATTATTGAAGATAGAGCTGATATCTGTTAAGGTAAAGATCAAGCATTTATGAAAATAAAAAAATATTGTTATTTCAAATATATCGACGTAGTGATTGTATACTCTTGATATATCTAGTGGTTATTTCGGTATGCGCGCAGAATGACAGAACTCTTTAATTTTATTTAAATATTGATAAGAACTTAAATGTTTTAAATTGCCATTAAAACAGCCGCGCAAAGTCGAAGCGAATCTATCTGAAATGACGTAATAAAAACCAATCACGGAAAAACAAGTTTTTCCAAAACAGATTCTTAAATTAAGTCTTTGTTTATACAAAAACGAGTTTTCAATCCGCGCTTTTGTAGACGTCGTTATCACATCGTCAATAATCGTCAAATTATCATTAATGCAGACGGGGTCGACGGCCGGTTTGGCGAGCGACCGTGGGAGCGACGCGGGCGCAGTTTTTTCAGACGAGCAGGTAGCTCTGCACCCGAAAACAAGGCTTTATACATAATGAGTCACAAATTATTTTCTGCACGGTGATCGTGCTATTAAATCATGCCTCTTTTTTATATCATAACTAGTTGAGCCGCGCAGCTTCGCCCACTAGTAGCTTAACATGTCGTCGATATAGTTTTTCATAAAAACTCTCAGCCCCTTAAGGATTGAGTTAGCCTATATTTGACCCCGAATCTTTTTTATTGACCCAGATTTATAACACTAGTAGGGAATTATTAACAAAACAAGTAAAAAATAGGAAAAAGTATCCTATGTTAATCCTAAGACTTTAAAGTATCGCTGTATGAAATTTAATCGCAATAGACTTACCGGTTTTGCCGTGACAACGTCACACACCATCGACCACACAGCCCATAGACGCCTAATGTTCGATTTTCCGTATTGAATACATTCTGGCAACTAGCTGAGCTGAGCTGCAACATCGTGATTGGCTTACTCAAGGCCACAGTGATGTACAGAGAATCTTATTGGTCGACACTGATTGGGTATTGGTGCATGGACATTTACATCGGAACTATAAGTCAGATGTGTTGACAGAACCATTCGCCTGTTATTAGGGGTCTATGGGTTGTGTGGTCGGTGTCACACACAGACAGAGTTTTTTTATATATTTACTTTTAGTTACTTCTGGATTTAAAATATTAGCATAGTATGGATAATAATATAGGATAATAAACAAATAGTTCTCGTAATAGAAAGGTAAAACTATTACGTACTAGCTGTGCTTGCGACTTCGTCCGTGTGTAAAATTTTGTAAAATAAAAGTAGCCTAAGTTAAGACTAACTTAGGCTACTTTTATTCGCTTTCTTTATTATTTATAATAAGGACTTATTACCGTAGTTTAAAAGATAGACGCCAAATGCAAATGTGGCCGGGAATTCTAAAAAAAGCTATTTTCGCATACATTCCGAACTGCGTATGCCTTATTGCGCATATAACTTCGGGACGCACAAGTGCGGCCCCGGATAACGTGAATGATTTTTTTTTGCTGATAAGTGATGACATCCGTATCCGTCGAGATGAAAAATGTCCGTATATTTAGAAAGACAATTGATCAATAATTTTATTTGTTGAGGATTTAAATGAGATGTTCTAATTTGATCTAAAACCTTTTGAGATCGATTTATATTTAAAGAATCTAATTGATGGATTAGTTCTTGCTGAGCATCATCTAACTCTGAAGGTGGTAATTCGAATAAAAACTGTACCTAAAAATTATCAATTTTTATTTCGGAGTCGGTAGTATTTAAAACAGTAACGTTAACTTTGTTGTTTGATTTTAAGGTTACAATAGCGTTAGCTAAAAATCTAATATGATTCTCTGATTATGTAATTAAAAAAAAAAAGTTAACGAAAGCATTTTGATTGAATAACAAATGCAATCTTGTAAATTATAAGAAAATCAATACAAGCCCGCTGAGTTAATTGCTGTTGAAGAGATAAATATTCTATTTTTTTTCCTTTTCCTATTAATGTGCTTGACCAATTCCATTTAAAAGACAAAATAAAAACACAAATTCTGACTTATACTCTTTTTCTTATACTTTATATAGAAAATAGAATTGCAATAAATATTTTGACGGTGATTTAGTTACAGAAAAAAAAGTTTTTTTTTTATTATTATATATTAAAAAAATTTAGTTACAGTTGTATAAAAATAGATTTTTATGATTTACTGATCAAAACACCTTCAAATGGTGAAGTGAAACAACACTTAAAATTATCTTACTCTATATGTCACACATCAATTATACACAAAAATAGATAAAGAAAAATTTTAAAAAATTTGATACGTTACAGTTTAAAAACAGAAAAAGCAAATTTTTAATTCTAATTCTAAAAACAGAAAAATTCATAATTTGCAGTTTAAAAATAGGAAAAGAAAATTTCTAAAAAAATTGCATAATTTACATTTTAAAAATAAGAAAAGAATATTTCTAGAAAATTACAGTATAAAATTAATTAGACAATTTAAAGTTTAAAAATAGGAAAAGAAAAATTAAAAAAAAAAATTGGACAATTTACTGTTTAACAACAGGTTAAGAAAATTTCTAAAAAAAATAGACAATTTACAGATCGCCAGACCGATGATGGCTTGTTATTTGTCTAACGCCCAAAAACCAATGAAGTCTATTTATTTTCTTATTCTGGATTTGATGGCCCCTTTTTGATGGTCTGCGCTTGAACTATAAACACAAACTATTTGTACTTTTTTATATGATAAGATAGCAAACAACCAGATGGCTTTCTTGATGGAAAGAGAAACAATCGCCTATAGACACCAAAAATGTTAATGGTGCGTTGCTATCTTGTGGCGAGGTCTAGTGTCACATACATAAGTTTACCGGCTACCTTACCCTCCAAATATTGACAAGCATTGACGCTATTGCGGCAGGAATAAGTAATGCTGTGGTACACAACCCAGGCAAGTTGTAGAACTCTACCAATGGGTAGTCAGGATGGATGTGACACGTATTGCCAATCATTCGTCTTTTCTCGTCGCCTCTGTGGTCTAGTGGTTAAGCGTTGGCATTGACCACATGAAGTCCCGGGTTCGTTTCCCGGGTCGGGCACATAAAAAAGTGTTTTTTCAGTTTTCTGAGAAACACAAAGTGCCCGGTTGGCGATAGGCTTGCCACTTTTTTCTTAGTCCGACACTCTAAAGTTTCCTTTTTTAAATATGCCTATCACCTATCACATTTGTGGGACCAAGTATCTTCGGCTAATCGTGGGTGCACTTGTTGTACCTCTGCCTACTCCTTCGGGGATATGGGCGTGAAGAAGATTCGTCTTTTACGAACTGCCTGCTAAATGGCAGATTATTCTCCACAGGACGCCCGCACTAACATGGGGAAAATATCCAGTAAATTTGCATATTATGTGGATTTACGTGAATTTCAATGTAAATTTTCAGTATTTAAATCTCCATTTTCAAAAAATAAAATCATAATAAAAGCAAAAGTTATGAAACTTGTCACATTTTCTGATAATTCTCAAAATATGAATTGTATTTATATCTAAGGTATTGTAAAAGACGAAAGGTTTTATAACAGCTGTGCAAGCGCTTCAACGAGACGGTCTGAAGTCTGAACACAATGCTTGACAAGAGCGGGTATTAACTGGAAATCCTTTCTTTGTGTTTGATGCTTAAGCCAAGTTTAGACTACGACATAAATGTCATACACTATGTTTTTATTGCGTGAATATCAATATCATAATTACTAATAAGATTTATCTTTATGCTAAAATCTCTACAGGATTACTAGAGGCAACTGTATATTTTTTTTATTGTATTTTCTAAATATAACCAATACAGTTAATTGTTCTAGATGGTAAAGCTTCGCAAAACTCGCCCGGGTATTCCTGCCGCAATAACGTCAATATTTGTCATTGTTATGTTCCGGTTGAAAGGAAAAGGTAGCTGGTAAACTGAAAGTGGCATTAAAACCTCGCTACACGCTTGTTTGCTTTCTTATAATATACAAAAAAAAGAAAACTAAAAAAAAATAGCAAACTGCAAAAAACTTATATGTTCATTGAAGCTTTTTTTGCTTACATAATCAAGCTCCAAAATGATTATAGAAACTCTAGAATTAGGGTCCTAACTCACTGGGACACCACGGCAACGACGTTGACCACGTATCAAAACAATTTATATGAATTTGCTGCGTCGCTTTGTGAGTTAACCGCCATATGTTTCAATATAAACTGTTTGGATATGATGGCCGGTGTCGTCGCCATGGCGTCCCGGTGATTTACGGCCCTTAAATCTACGAAAGTGCATGTAAAGCTGAGTGTACACTACAACACAATACACCGTACAGGACATACACGCGGTATACACTATGCAAGCGTTTTTAGCGCTAATGTTACTAATTATGACATTTACATTTATACAGGTTAACTGGTAAAAGGCTGTACATATTGAATGAAACGATAGTTAATCGTATAATATTGTCTTTTAAACAAAAAAAAATTAAATCAGTTAATAAATGTCCGAGTTATAGTATATGTTTATGTTTAGGTAACAACTATACAGTTTGTAAAGAAAACCCTGTCCGATCCGAAAGAGGCATATACACACTACACAGGTTAGTTAAAGGCATTATTGAAAAAAATATTAAAATGACTTTATGTCAAAAAAATACGAATATTAAAAAAGATATCGCTTTTTTAATATTCGTATTTTTACTTATATTTCCCTAGAGTTAAGCAAATATTTTAAAAATGACACAACACTTTGTCGCTGCTTGTTTCATTTTTTCGCTTTGGGCTTTGACAGCTTTCACACAAACACCGCATGAAGGCGCGGTCTTCGTTTTTCGCCATTTTATAAAGGAATTTTAAACGCGCCGCGTGACCTTCGGTGGCATACGACTTGCGCGGCATTATTTGATAATAGAATTTACTTATTTGTAGGTGTTGTCGTACTAAATGTATGAAAATACCATTTAAGATTATTTTTTTGTTGGGAAAACTAATTAAAAAATATCCATAAAATAATTACACATATGTAACCGTATTACGGTACCAAACCTTAATTATCCGACAGGGTTTTTTTTACACATCGTATATATGTGGGTTCTATCTATGTATTTGTAAGTTTTGTATGTATTTAAGTAATTAGTAATTTGTATATTATATTTTGAGTTAATCTTTGAATTATGTATAAATTTCTAATCTAAGTAGTATATTCTTAAAATTTATAAGAGCTATGTCCTCAAATGACATAAGGAGAATGCCAAGAGCCAGTATGTCCGCCTTTTGTACAAACTCATTTAAAATGTACAATAAAGTTGAATAGATAAATAAAATTAGAAGTTTTGCTATGAATAAACTAACCGCATCAGTATTCTGTTTGGCCGGTTTGTATTTGCGGTTACACTAAAAGAAACACATGCCTCACCGCAGCTAAGCTCTGTAATGTGATCCGCAGTTCTGGCGCAATGCCACTAACATGTGTACTAAAATCCTTTTTGGTGGTTTCATCCTATTTCTGTACCTACAAAGTAATTTTGAAATAAGCAACATTATAGTACAAAATGCCAGCTTTGATTCTATAAAAGGCTCGGATGAATAAAACTTAAAAAGTGATAGTTCCATAATAACAGGAATACGCTGACTTTTGATTTTGAATTTTGTAAATAAATTAATTGAAGAGGTATGAATGTAAAAAAACGGTTAATTGCGAGTCGGACTTTTTTTTATATCATAAGATAGCAAATAAGCAGATGGGTCTCCTGTTGGTAAGAGTCAACCATCGCGTATAGACACCAAAGATGTTAATGGTGCGTTGCTATCTTGTGGCGAGGTCTAATGCCACATGCATAAGTTATACTTTGTGTTTTCTACAGCAACATTAACTGAGGTTACTCAAATGGGGATCTAACTTTCTTACTGTTTTATTATTTGTTATGAATTATGATGGCGGACACAGTAACAGGAATTCGTCTTTTTATATTATAGCAAACAAGCTATAGGCGATAGTTATTTATTTTCATGAAGAAAGCCAACAACTTCTTTGCTTCTTTATGATATAAAAAAACATGTGGAAAAAATGTCTACATACACGCAGTAAAACTGCAGCGACCGACTTCCCATTTCCTGTATCTCCGGAAACAAAAACAGATTTTTCAAAATCGATTCATAAATGATCGAGTTCTGAGGTAACAAATATTTAAAAACATACATCCGAACTCATAACCTCGGGCTTTGATTAAGAATGTTGGAAGTTTTATAAAAAATGAAACGATATATTAATCGTAAAATTACAAACTAAGAACAAGAGCAATGTGAAATTTATCCTTAAGGTATTGAAAGAACTGGCCAAGTGAGAATCGGACCCGCGCACGAAGGTTTCCGCACCTTTATCTATAAAAAACGACAACAATTTACGCTTGTTGTATAGATTTTTATATTTATAGATAGATATATTCAAATATATTTTTATTTTTAGTATTTGTTTTTTAGCGGTAACAGAAATACCTGGTGACAAACCGACAGACAGACAGACGCACAGACGGACGGACAGCGGAGTTTTAGTAAGGCCCGCTTTTTCGCAAAGGAAAACTATCACGCTTTTGAGTCTTTACAAGTTTTTGAGTAAAGCCGACCAACTTATAAAATGTACTTGGAGAAGTTTTTGTAGGCGGTGGATCTGTAGTGCGCATATATGGTGATTCCGTTCTAACTGTGATATAATGTCAGTACCGTGTCATGTCCATTTCTAGAATTTATTTATAAATTGTTAGTTTTTTTTTTTGTCGTAAACATTAGAATTTATGAGGTAATTAGTTTAAATCATTTATTACGACAAAAAACTAACAATTTATAAATAAATTCTAGAAATGGACATGACACGGTATTGACATTTAAGTGATATATTGTAAGTTTTCTGTAAGTGGCAAGTTATATTATATGAAAATAATGTTGAAATATGTTTATAATTTTCCAATAAGCACAAAAATTTCATAAATTAATTATTAATTAATGACCTGTGAGAACAAACAATACAGGACATTGAATATCACAGTTAGAACGGAATCACCCATATATCCGTCATTTACGTTAAATGGTGTTCATAGTATGAAACAGTATTTTAGTTGTGTGTAAAATATTGCTTCATACTATTTTCATATTTTCATTTTATTATATGGTATTACTATTTTCATATGGTATTCATATCAGTATTTCTCTACTACATAATGGATGTTATTATATATATATATATATATATATATATATATATATATATATTCCTCTTGAATCACTCTATCTATTAAAAAAAGCTGCATCAAAATCCGTTGCGTAGTTTTAAAGATCTAAGCGTACATAGGAATAGGGACAGACAGCGGAAAGCGACTTTGTTTATACTATGTAGTGATATTAGGTTTTTCAGTCCTCTGCAACTTTAACTGCGCCAAATTTCATACTACAGTATTCGCGCAATTGTCTTAAAAAGGTAGTATTTCCTTCACGTATTAATATATATAGATAGATTAATTATTTATCATCCATTCAAAACCTGTAATGTGTAACACGTAATATTTCGCGTTTCTCTTTAAATGCGGCATCTATAAATGTATAGGTATATTGTAAGATTTTAATCATTATTCTTATAATATAACATGTTAAGATAAAAACGAATGTTTAATTATAAAAACACTAGCTGTTGCCTGCAACTTCGTCCGCGCGTACTTCGTTTACTCCGCACAACTCCTATATGTTGACCCGACCTGTCAGTAATATTCATGCAAAATTTGAAGTAAATCCAAGCAGTACTTTTTGAGTTTACACCGTACATACATACAGACAAACAGACGAACAGACAAAAATTCTAAAAACTATATCTTTGACTTCGATATCGATTGTAGATCACGCCCCAAGTATTCTTTTAAAAAATATTCAATGTACAGTTTTGACTTTCCTACGATTTTATTATATGTATAGATATACCATTAAACAAGTGGTCTACGTGAGAAACTTGCGAAGCTCGTCGGAACAGAGTGCTAAGTGTGAGTTTTTCTTTTCGCATTCGATCGTGAGCGCGTTTCGAGTTTACTAGAAATTTGTATGTGATTTGTACAGCGCCACCTAGTGGTAAACTGGTTTCTCAAGTTTACCACTAGGTGGCGCTGTACAAATCACATACAAATTCCTAGTAAACTCCAAACGCGCTCACGATCGAATGCGAAAAGAAAAACGTAACGGTGTCGGCGCTGATGGGTCAATATGTATGTATTCACAGGTAGCGTTTTTGAGTCGCGCTGACGGCCATAGGCTACATACATCGGCGCCGAACGTCAACATGCGGTCAGCGTGACAGTAAAATCGGCCTAAAATAGCTGGTGAGATTATGCTAGTGGCTCTAGCTCTACATGCCATACGGATAACAAACAGCATTTATATATTTGTTGTATGTAGCCGAAGGTTATCTTATATCACTCATCAGGGGTGTCATCTGCTTGTGTGCTGTCCATACCAATATTGTAAAGACGCAAAGTTTGTAAGTTTGCGGGTTTCTTTATAGGATAACGTAGTCTACTTTAATAGTTAAACATGTAAAATTCTCTTCCCAGTACGAAACTACTCTCTAGTGACATGGCTAACATATATTTTCTCGCGGAATCTGGACCTATATGGTTTAGAAAACGCTAGTTATAAATAAAATACAAATTGTCCAACATATAAAAATATTTTGTTTTTTTATAGATTATATAAGATAGCAAACAAGCAGATGGGTCTCCTGATGGAGAGTCAAACATCGCCTATAGACACCAAAGATGTGGTACCTTGCTATCTTGTGGCGAAGTCTAATGCCACATGCATAAGTTTACCGGCTACCTCCCCTCCAAACCGGAACACGACAGTGACTAGCACTGACGATATTGCGGTAGGAATAAGTAAGGCGGTGATACCAGACCCGGTCGTGCCGATGCAGAACTCTACCACCTAGTAGTCACGATGGTAGTGACCCGCATAGCCACTCGGTCACCTTTTACGACCTGCCTAGCAGAACGACAGTTGGCCTATTCTTCAATGGAGCCCGGGACCAACACGGGGAAAAAAGATATGAAAAAAACATATAAAAAGCAACTATCGTAATACTGATCGATTAGTTTACCAAAGCCCGGATCAAATGACTGAAGAGATTAGGGATGAAATTTGACATTTATGGTGTAAGCATCCGCCAAAGAAGGGTTTTAAAATTATAACCTTTTACAGGGTAAAATCAAATTAGGAGGAAATAACCTTGCCACTCTCACAAATTTTATAATTCTTCCTTTATTTTGCGAACAATAAAAATTGAAAGTCTCTTATATTGACCATAGAGAGAATGCTAATTTGTGCCCTTTACGAAATCAGGGAATACAAATTATCATTATAGTCTCTGCAAACAGAATTCATTATATGCATCGTTTCACAGACATAATAATTTCTTGTAAATTTATTTTATTTTACATGTTTATATTTCATTTGACTGCCTCGTGATCTAAGGACTAGCAGACTCAGGTCCGGGTTCGATCCATTGGTCGAGCAAAAGTGTTATTGAGGTTTTTTCAGGTTTTTTCGAAAATCCAAAATCTTATTAGCAGCTCAGAGTCTGGCGAGTGGTGTGTTAAAAATCATGTGCCTTGAATGAGCACGAAAGCCGTCGTCTCGTTTATCGCTAGATATGGTCGATAATCGTTATCAGGTCGACAAAATGCGGCGATGCGATGACCCTCAAACTCAATGATTTCCTGTGAACAAGTAAGACTATAGACGTTAGGTTTACTCTGTCTATCCCGTAAGAGAACCGGGCGTTCATTACGATTCACAGATTTGTTGGTTGACGAGATTAGTGGTGATCCCCATCGCCGCATTCAACGACCTGAAAATGAGGGCTTTATGTGCTCATTCGAGGCACGAGAGTGGTAACACACCACCCGCCAGACTCCAAACTGCAGCTCCAGTTTTCGATTTTTAAGAAAAACCTCGAAAAAAGGGTGAGGTAGCCGGTAAAGCCGGGGATAGGCTAACTCCTAGAGCAATGAGGCAATTGTCAATTTTCATTATCTGGCCTTGATGGTACATAATTTATACTTATTTATATAAAGATCAATTGCTGTTCGTTAGTCTCGCTAAAACTCGAGAACGGCTGAACCAATTTGGCTAATTTTGGTTTTGAATTAATTGTTGAAGTCCAGGGAAGGTTTAAAAGGTGATAAAATATAGAAAAAAAAAATAAGAGTAGTTAAGAAGGCAAAACATCGTATGCCGGGTCAGCTATTAAGACAATACAATCTTTTTATTTGAGAATAAAATGCATCTTTGTGGTTGTTTCCTTAATTTGGTTACCGACTTTCCATAAGAAAGAGATTTTCAATTAAGCTATATACGAGTATTTTTATGTTTATTACCTTAGAATTCGGTCATATATGAACCGATTTTTAAATAATCTTTTTTGTTTAGGAGGGTATACTTTCTGTGCGTTCCCATTTTAATTTGGTGAAGATCTGATGCAGGGTTCCTAAGGTATAGAAAATGGGAAGTCAGTTTTACTGCGTTAAGAAATTATATGACTTGCATTTCATGTTTCTTTGTTTATAATATAGGTGTATTTAGCATAGGTATCTAGCTATAAATAACTGCTGTAATTAAAACGAATTAAGCTGTTATGTGAATATTCGAGACTTTTATCGTATAATACGTATCTAAATTAGTGATGGGATAATGTGAATGACTAAAAATTTATATATTTGAATTCGATTATATCGACTACCACGACTTCATTTAATAAAATAAACGAACAAAAAAAAATAGATTACCTAATTGATTTTTTTATTGTAGCTTCTGCAACCAGTTTATTGTTATGCTAAGCAAGCGATTATTTTTTATAATTATTATCATATTTTTAAAGTTTTGATTATTCCAATAACTATGATTAGGTTTAATCAAATATATAGGTATGAGCATGTTTAATCAAACATTATGAAAACAGTTGATTTTGTATTATATTATACACATATTAGTTACTTACAGACAAATATGCATAAATATTCTAAAAGACTACATACTTGATCATGTATTCGATTTTTTGTTATTTTCTTTTCGATTTTCTACTTTTTTAAATTCTGATTACTAATATTACGAGAGCATTCGATTTTTATTGATTAACGAATATTTAATGTTTCAATTAAATAATCATTTTAGTATTTTAATTATTACGATAATCACAATCGTCACGTAACAGCTTCAGGCCTAGTCTACTTTTATAGGTATATTGGAACTCAAACAATTATGAAAACTTGCTTTTTTATTTCTGCACTCTTTAGCGATGGGTGGATATAAATAGTTCATTTGAATCACCAATTATGTAACACACGAATTTTAATATAAATCATAGTTATGCCCGCGTTATTAAAATGTTTACATTCTTTGAAACTTTTCTTTCAAAACTTGAAAAATATAATTGAAATTCGAAATTCATCTGATAGGTAAAAGTTATACTTACGTACAAACATTTCATCAAGGAAAATTGAGTTTGGGAATCGAAACCGTTAGGCAGTGCAGTTATTTATGTAAATTTGTATTGCTCCCTCGACATTTTTTACTAAATTCATATAAAATATGGCGGCTGTTTCATTCCAGCGTCAAGAGTATGAAAATTTGGAATGTGAGTCTTGGCCTTTCTCAGTACCTAAATTTTTCTACATACACATACTACATATTAATTAATCTTTCATTTGACATTCTATATTTATGATCAAACCACCGGATGCTGCATATGATGTTTTTCTCATGTTTACACTGACACTGTCTATCAACACCGATCTCTATCAACACTTCATTTCAGCAATACGAATGCGGCCCGCAATGTTAGATCTTATATTTTCGTAGTAATCTGTTAACTCTACTTTTATTTCCTCTCTGATATATCTGAAAGTAAAGAACACAGAAATACAGAGATACGAAGTACCTTGGCAAAAATTGTCCTTTGAATTTCCACAGCACCCCATTTACTGTATTCTCAACACAAATACCCTTATATATCTATCTGCCGTCCTTCCCTATACCTTCCGTCCTACTAAAAGCATGTCCAAGATATATAACCTGAACTACTCCTGGTAACATGTAGTAAAAAGGGGTGTGATTAATTATGTAGTGTTAGTTGATTCTTATTAACTACTTTCAAATTCCAGTACCCTTATTTAGTTCACATAACTGTAAGTAGTGTTGATAGTTGACTAGCTCAGTTGAAGTGAAGTTAAAATGTACTCGTACAGCATAATCTGTCTGAACTACACAGCTTAGCACTACGTATATGACCACTACGTTGAATATGGGCATACGTACAGATACGTATTTCTATATTCATTGACTACAGCCACCAGTGAAACTTATCCGTATACAAGATTAATTAGTAAATTAACAACACACGTCTAGCCTGCTTGACGCTAATATTGCTCAAAAGTTTACGTTACACAACAGTATCAAACGCTTTAAACCAACATGATGGCTTATAAGGCTTCAGTCAGATGCTTCTCTTCGATGTTGCAAAATAAAAAAAAAACGACCTAAAAATGAAACTGAATTAAAGAAAATTTTTAAAACGAACGATGTTTTATTATTCGATTGCCGATTAACGTATCATTCGAATAATTCGACTGTTATTTTGGGAATAATCGCCCTTCTCTAACCCAGATTAAATTCATTAGCCGGCCAATAACCGAAATGTGAATCAGATATGACTTGGACGTGGGTGGATATTATCAGAGTATTTAAATTAAAAATCTGAACTGGTTTTCGGCATATTTTGTCTTGCATTGGGACTAAAACTGCGAATAGACAGTGAATGTGACTCAGAATTTAATGTTGTTACTTGATCAACTTATGACCAATTTTAATGATTACTTGTATCTTTGAAGGTCGTCCATGGAATGAGAAAGTTTGTTTAATAAGTCGGATGAGAGAACTAGGTGGTACTGTTCTGCAGGGATTTGTCTGAATGTTTGTGGGACTCATTTGAGTTTTTGTATACTATCTTAGCTATTTTTCTCGTCACAGCATCAATTCTTCCTTCCTGTTGGTCCAGACACTCAGAATAGATTATCTGCCGTTTTGCCACATCCACCACACTTTCGCCCACGTTGACAGTAATCACAAAAGCACACAATGTCATTCAACGCTCGTTTTACTTCGAACCCGAAGCATCTTCAGGAGAAATGATCACTATCTCACTCAACGCGAGTGTATAGTATATTACTTACATGAAATTTTATATCGTAAGATAGCAAAAAAGCAGATGAGTCTCCGGATGGAAAGAGTATCATTGCCTATAGATACCAAATACGTGAATGGGACGTTGCTATCTTGAGGCGAAGTCTAATGCCACATGCATAAGTTTACCGGCTACTTTACCATCCAAACCGGAACACGACAGTAACAAGCACTGACGCTATTGCAGCAACAAAAGGTAAGGCAGAGGTACCAGACCCGGGCGAGATGATGCAGAACTCTACCACCTAGTAGCCACGATGGTAGTGACTCGCATAGCAAATCGGTCGCCTTTTACGGCTAACCTGGCAGAACGGCGATTGGCTTATTCTTCAAAGGAGCCCGGGCAACACGGGAAATGATACGATAGCGCACCATTAGCTTGTTTGGTGTCTATACGCGATTGATATCTCTTTCTTTCTATTAGGAGAGTATTCTACCTGTTTACTTCCCAATTATTATTAGAAGAAAATTTGCTAATTCTATGAAATAAATATATCAAAAACTTCCATAATATTTTATGAAACTATAATTATTACTAATAAATAAAGAGACTGATACAATTTATGGCATTGTACGCTGGTTTTCGAGGAGAAGAGCTAATTAGAATTTGTAATCATTAAAAAAAACATTGTTTTGCCAAAAATATTTTTGGGGCTTTTTCTTATATTGTTAAATTTTGGGCCGAATTGGTACAAATTTTCAGGAATCAAGTTTTGCAGACCCAATCGAATGCCATCATCCACGTTTCGATCGGTCAATCCGTTCAATATTTACTTAATGTTTATACACATGCATACACACACATACAGACGCACACAGACACACACACTCAGAGAGAGAGAGAGAGAGAGAGACAAACATTCCAGAACAGATTCCAAATACCTCAAAACGTGGAAATCTGGTGAAAATACGATTTTTGAAAGTCGAGGCAAAATCAGTAACTTTCTGATACTAGTAACGTAGCGGGAAGTTAAAAAAGTTGGTACTTGATAATAGGTTTGAAAAAATGTTTAATCAATGCTCGTATGTGGTCAATTTCTATAAAATATAAGTTGGTTCTTGATAACAGTTTTATTATGATGTTTAAATAATAGCCCATAATAAGTTTGTTATTTTTTACCTAAGCTTTTCTCTCACCATAAACGAATGCAAACTGTGATCAAGAAATCACCGTCAAGATGTCAATATGTGATATTGGTCAAAACAAAATGAGCGCTGAATTTTTCAGATCATCAAACTCGTAAGTGCAAGAAGCTATAATATCGTTTTAACAAAATATTAAACCGTCGAAAAGTTATGCGTGGTCATGCATTAACACCAATGAGTGAATAATCAAACACCCTGTGTTTTCGTTGCCACGAAAAGGGTTTTTCTTGTAATTATTTAAACAATTTAATGAAACAACACTCGGGATATATTCAATCCAATAAAGGAAGAATTATCAAAATCGGATCACTCTGTATAGAGTTATGCATCTTCATAC
Organism: Apodemia mormo; assembly: GCA_036924255.1. Taxonomy (NCBI): domain Eukaryota; kingdom Metazoa; phylum Arthropoda; class Insecta; order Lepidoptera; family Riodinidae; genus Apodemia; species Apodemia mormo. Next base: position 42,367,045 of record JAUPFN010000002.1, read on the forward strand.
ACTAAAGTCAGTGGGTGTACAATCAATTATCCCTTGTTTTCATACCCTATGGTTTGATGTTTTATTTATTTAAATGGAACCACCCTCAGAACCCTACTTTTAAAAAAAGAATTACTAAAATAAGAAAATTCTGTAAAAATGTATGCGTGGTCTACTTAATACGTAGTATAAAAATATATATATATATGTGTCGAATTAATGAAAACTTCCTCCTTTATTTGTCGGTTGAAAATTTATGTAAGATATTTACATAAACATTGAATTTCGAGCACTATAAGATGACTAAGTACGATTATATCTATAAATAACTTCTTTTAGATTGCCAGATTCCAAAGCCTTCGTTTTCTCTATTAGTCTTAAAAGGGCTGAAAGGCTTATGGAGGTAATTATTAGAACTGTATTGTTTTCTGTAATATTTCATTAGCTTGGAAAAAAATATTTTGATGTAATTTTAGTACTTATCACGATTACGATTTTTTAGTTATTAAATGGGAAATCATAGAACATTATTGTCATTTTCAATATAATAATTGTTTGTAATGATGTAGTGTTAAAACAAGTGGATGACTTTGTGTATCTTGTAATTTATGTTTTAACTGAATTTTTTTAGAAAGACTAACGTGTGGAAAAAGACTAGGGTAATTACGTCAAAGTAGTTACAATTTTAAAGTATACAAGGGTTCCGTACCCAAAGGATACAAACGGAACTATTACTCCTCTGTCCGTCCGTCTGTCCGTCTGTTTGCCACCAAGCTATATCTCATGAACAACATAAAAAATAGGGGAATTCAAAACCTTGAATTCAGAAGTTGTTCCGTGGCACCTCCACAGTTACATTCTCTTGCCCCAAAGATTGACTGGTGGATAATTTCATTGTCAATAAGTTCTCCTTTTGTACGATAATGTATTTTTGAAGAATAAGAATATTTTTTGTGTAAAAAAAAGTTAAAATAAATAAATAAATCTCCTTCTTGGGAAATAGGTTGGAAATCAAAATATAAAGTGGATTTTCTAAAAGATCGATTTAACTCAAACGCATTCTCTCATAATACAAGATTTTTTTTGACTTAAAAGATCACATTATATGATATTACTGTACCTAATCACTTTTAGACCATGGCCTCACGAAAGAACTTTTTTTTGATTAATAACAAGTTAAATTTTTGTGAACAGTTTCGTTTTGACGAGATAACCATTTTTTCTATCTTCGATAAATCTCAAATCGGAAAAGGACCAAGGTCCATTTTGTTAGATCAGTGTAAGCGATGCGTACCTACGTACCTACGTACTTAAAATCGCAACAGGTATTGATGATTCTAACACGGCTAATAGCAGTGATGTCCCGCAGTTTATTCTGAGAGCCGTCTGCACCCCACACTTGGACGACAAACCAGTTCCTGCACCCGGACTTATTGCCGATCGATGCCCGATGTCGTATAACAGATCCATCGCAACCACAACGAGGAAATAATTGACGTGATATACAGGATGCGACAAAAACATAAGCAGTTTTTGGATCACAACTTTTCAATTATTTGAAAAGTTCAGCCGTTCTCGAGTTTTAGCGAGACTAACGAACAGCAATTGATTTTTATATATAAGAAGATACATATATATACTTAATTCTTCTGTGCATGTGTATATGACAACTCCTCAACGGCTGAATCGATTTTGATAAAAAAAATTGTGAGCAATTAAATGTATTCAAGAATGACCTGTGTTGGTCCCTTATGAAAAATAGATCATCTACCATTCTGCGAGGTAGTTCGTAAAAGACGAATGATTGGCTGTACGAGTCATTACCGTCATGATTCATGTCGACTAGGTGGTGGAGTTCTGTATTACCTATTCCTGCCGCAATAACGTCAGTACTACTCACTATCGCATTCCGATTTGGAGGGTGAGATAGCCAGTAATCTTACCCGCCCCACAGATAGCAACGCACAATTAACATATTTATTTGGTGTTTATAGGTGATGTTTGTCTCTTACCATCAGGAGATTCATCTGATTGTTTGCTATTTTATGATATAAAACAAGCATTTTATTTATTACTTTATGCTTAATGTGGTGATGGTTTGATTTATCGTGTATGAGTCTAACTTACACTTAACAGGTTTTTCGTAAAACAAAATTAGCATTTTAAACCGTTTTTAAATTAATAAATATAAATAAATATATATCGCTGGATAAAGGACACAAATCGATCTAACCCCAAAGTAAGCAATTTATGTTGCTTATGTTATGGGTGTTAGCCAACGATACTAATACATAGAAGTACATATATAAATACTTTACACACCCAGACCCAGAAATAGAAATATATATGCTCATCACAAATGATTGTCCCCATTGGGAATCGAACTCGAGTTCCATCGATTCTTAGTCAGGTTCGCTAAATACTCGACCAACGGGGCACTCAAACAAACTCTCAACAAACAGAGCGAATAATCAACCCATTAGATTTTTAAACTTATGTATCTGGCATAACATCCTCAAAACAGACCTCAATGAATAATTATTAAAATCGTCAAGGTCAACAGTCGACAGGTATCATTTTCCATCAGGAGAACTATCTGGCTTTTCCCTATCCTACCATATAAATAATTAGTGTAATGAAATGCATGAGTATCAAACACAAACACTTTTATTATTACACTTCGGCACTATTTTATATGAACACTTTACATTACATTTTATATATATACATATATTATATATGAATTAATATATTACTCTCACTGGTTACCATTGCATGTCTTTACCTTAGCATGTCTCAAAATCTGTAGTATATTTCATTGTAGTCTTTGGCTCAAAACCAGAATGGTCGATTTATGACCAACAGAGTCCACATTACCAAAAATCGTGCCAAACAATCCAATTTGTTGATCCTGAATGCATGCTGAGTGATAGATCAACTCGATTTACTAACTCGAGTTGTGCTTAAATCGAGTTGACTCGGGTTAGATTCTCCATAACTCGAGTCAGAGTTGGAAATTCTAAACTATCGCTGTGCGCTAGTGACCGAGGAAAGCAAGCGATTGTACGTCAGCGCGATTTCTTGATCAGATAAGGCTGCCCATATACCTACAATAACATTGCACAATATTTTTATTGTGCAATAACATTGAATGTTCCCTTTGATTCCAAACGTTCAATAAATTTGCTCAATAAAATTAATAAACCAGCCTATAAATATTTTCGTGCGAGCAAAATGTTTGTCGACGAAGTTTTGGCGGCAGGCATGGTGGTGATTTTGTTGAGTAAAAATATGGGTTAAATAATGGTTGAAAAAAAGTAGACATCATTGTTAACATCTCACAGAGATGGCAATTCTCTGTAAAATTTGATACATTTGACAATAAACTCTCTCTCCTTAATTTTTGGATTCTCCTTTAACGTTATTTTTGCGCACGTGTATGTATCCTCATCAAAGCGAATTACAGACAAAAAATATTGCGCAATACTGACCCTACACGATTCAATGGAAAAATATGGTGCAATAAAAATTAAGCCCGCTCAAACTCGTTCATTTTTGTGCAACCTTCAATATTAACCCTAAACTGTCAATAATATTGCACAATTCGTAATATTGCGCAATATTATTGCAGATTTAAGACCGCCTAAGACCGTATTCATTTATTTACTAGTCACATATCAAAAGACAATACGTTCAAAAATTGAGATAGAATTGAACTAAAAGTATAATTTATTTGTACGATAATTAAATACTTAAGTAATTAAGTACGATATTTCAAAACACTGGGACCTCAAAGAAAATCACATTCAGAACGAGTCTCAATAGCCAGAGAGTGGACGGGTAAATTATAAAAAATGTTAAGATTTGTTCAAATGCATGGGATAAACGATCACGTTAATCACATTAAAAAGGAGCATCCAAATGTATATTATTTTTGGAAAAAAATAATACTTTAACTTAGCCGTCGTTAGCGAATGGAAATAATATTTCTGTTGAACCATCTACATGGGAGAAGCCATTTCAAAAAAAAAAATACTGACAAACTCTGTCGCGCTTGGCCGCTAAACATAGGAGCTCATTCTAAAATACTATAAGACAAACATTAAAACACAAGTTTATAACAAATACCTACCTACCTACTCAGTGTAGTGAAAATTTCACAACATACTCGTAATTAAATGAAATAACAATTTATTAAAATAATAAGCAATCACAAACAATTATCCTATTCAAAGCCTCATCCAGCTAACTCGAGTTCGGTGAGTGAATTTTAACTCGAGTTAACTCGAGTCGAGTTTATTCCGAGTTGGCACATCATTATCAGCATGCGATTGGTCTATTTCAACTAATCGTGTTCTTACACACGATGCTAAATGCTATTGAATGCTAAATGCGATGGCAGTGTTCCCAGCGCATTTAGCATTCAAGGAACCAAGTAAAATTTTTGATTAGATTAAAAATAATTAATAAAATTCTTTAAAACATCACACAAGGATACGTATCTATCTACCCTAGAACTAAAATGTAACATAAAACGTTAAAGACAAGTACTAGGAAAGCATAGGATCAAAGAGCGACACACATTAAAGAAAGCTGACTACCGAGCACGTCTAACATTTGTTGTAATATCATCATACAGAATACACAATTTTTCCAACACATTGTTTGAGACAGAATAATGATTTTTAAGCTATGCCACAAGTCATAAACTTTGGAGATGATAGTATTTTGCTACCAATTCAAAACGATTTTACACATTTAGCACGTTGTTGATGTTTTTAATAAATTATTTTTATAGTAATACAAATCCTGCCTGCCTGCACTAAGATAAAATAGAACATCTCATGGTCTAGAGGATAGCCTATTTGGTTCAGATTATGCTTCCCACGCACGTACTTCTATTACTTGTGAGGTAGAAGAAAAAAAACTTAGTACTTGCTCCGCCAGGTTCAGAACGGGAGAGGCTGGTAATCTGTAACACAGGCCTCCTAGTACAGACACCAGTCTCCCACGTAGACTAATAAACATAATGTTAACCCACTGTACACATAGCTTTAAGTTTTTCGTAATTGCTATGTGAGAGAAGAAATAAAGTATTTGTATTTGTATTTATTTAATCAATAAATCATCTCGAAATGAAAAAAAAGGTTATGAAGTTTCGGGTTCGATTCTGGCGTTGGGCAAAAGTATTACTGCAGTTTTTTTCGAGGTTTCTCCCGAAAATCTAAATTCTCAGCAGCAGCTCGGATTCTGGCGGGTGGTGTATTACCATTCTCGTACCTCGAATGAGCACGTAAAACCATCGGTCCCGGTTATCGCTATAAATAGTCAGTAAATTCCTGATGATTAAATCATTATCAGGTCAGTAAAACGCGGTGATGGGGCTCACCACTCATCTCGCCAACCGACAAACCGTTATATCGTGGTGAACTGGAAAGTCGTAGACTTTCCAGATCACCCGGTCCCAGACATTCGGTTTACTCTGCCTATCCCGTAAGAGATCCAGGCGTGTCAATTATTTACTCTAATTCAATACAAATCCCATTGGATATTGTTTAAATAAAGTAAGTTGTATCATTATGGCGGGCACGAGTCGGCATTTTTCTTTATAATTATTTTACTCCAATAGAATTGATTTTTTTTTTCTGGTCAATTTTACACAAATTGATCTAACTCCAAAGTAAACAAATTATTATTGTATATTATGATATTCCCGTTACAGTTTAAACTTTTACATAATTTAAACGCATTACATACTGATTTAATATAAATATTTAATTATCGGTTCTAGAAATTTTGAGTTAACAGTTATTTTTCATCCATCGGCAATAATACAAGGAGAAGTCGCTATACGATTAAGTAAGCATGAGAAAGTATAGTTATAGTTTTTTTGTGTGCATATAATTGGCTTTTAGGGACCAATTCAAATATTTAAGTTAATTTAAAAAGCAAAACCTTATCTAAATACAAAATTTTATCAAAATCGAGAAAGCCGTTTCCATGACATGCGATTTAAAAAGTATATATATGTTCACAAGGCAATCCATTAGATATGCCCCTTCCCCCTCAAACTTTGTCACATTTCATAACTCTTTCTTTTATTTACTAACACCCATATCAAGGCTTACCTTGGCCTTAATAGTACATCCTACGTCACCCCCATTGTGACTTCTAGGTGGTAGTGTTCTGTAATGTCTCACTCGTTGTGAATTCTAAAAAAACACCTTTACTCTGGCGCTTATCACTCTCCAAGGCACACAATCTTGACACTTGAAAAAAATATAAATAAGAGAAATAGTAAAAGATAATCCCATCTATCAATCATCAAACACCATCAAAATATCAATATCTGGAGTAAAATATAGACTACTTTTAAAAAAATTAACTCCTAAGGGGCTGAAATAGGCGATAAAAGTTTGTATGAAAAGCTATCACGGACGAAACAGCGCGGGTCAGCTAATTTTGAAAATAAAATCCTAAACGCCGATATCCTATATTTTATCCAACATATGGTGTAACTATTTTCTCCTGCAGGCCGCATTGTCATCCACCGCCTCAATGCTTTTAATATATCTACATTCATATTCCTCATAAACGGTGAGTCTTTGTTCAAAATATGATAATGTCTCTTGTAAATTGTTTTCTATTTTTATTTTTATAGTATTTATTCTTTGAGAGGTATTTAAAAGCGGATTTTGCTGATATACTCGTAAATTAATATTTTTTTGGTTTTTGTATTAAATTAATCATAGGTTATTGCTATGTCTCATCGAACTGAAAAGAGAGTGCCGAAGATTATTATAATTAAGTATTTTCTTTTTCAATTATTATAATAATGAATTATAAATTCATTTTTATTGTAGTCGGTCAGTCGGTCGGTCAATACAATACAATAAAATAATTATAATAATATTAATTACGGTCGTGAAAAATAATGACTATAATAAAATTTATATTCGTTAACGTTTTCTTTTTATATCGATTGTAGAAAGATGCATACATATATACATATCTTCACGCCAGATCCTTTAGAGGGTAAGCACAAAGCACCGAGTGTATGGCACGCCCTATCACGACTCGAGCTCGTTGCAAGATTTGCTCTTAAGACTTTAACACCACCTTCGGACAGCACAAGATCAATCAATTTGATCATGGTATGTGAGTCTTGGTCTTCCTTGGCGCCCGGCACGACGATAGGTATATAATAAAATAAAAAATACTTAGTTTAAAAAACTAAAAAACACGCTTTAATAAAAAGCAAACTAAAAATTAAATTTAAATTAAGAATAGTGTAAAAATATATAAATTTAAATTAAGAATAGTGTTAATAGGATTTTTTGTTACAATGTCTGAAAAACGTGGGATGCTTTTAAAGATATTTATTCACGCCATGCACGACGCTTTTTATAAATACAATGTAATTAAAAATTCTTAATTTAAATTTAATTTTTAGTTTTCTTTTTTAGAGCGTGTTTTTTAGTTTTTAAACTATTTTATTTTTTATTTTTTAGTTCGATTTTCTACAAAAGCGTGTTTTTGGTTTTTTAAACTATTACTTATTTTTACTCTCTACAAAAAGGTGCTTGTTTATTAGTTTTTTCATACTATAATTTACTACCTCAGAAATCGTGAAAGTTCCTAGCTACTCTTACGAGTAGTTCTATGCTTGTCTCGAATATCCAACAATTTACATCTCTAAATGCAGCTCATAATTTTAATTACATCACTTTAATACTGAAGTACATTCTGATTAGATTTTGGCTGAATTTAAAATGTTTACAATGGAGGAGTCAAAACTATGTTCAAATTCTCCGTCACATACTCTACCCCGTAAGGGAACTGGCGTGAAGATATGTATGTATACACTGTCAGCGGTCCTTGATAAGACTGCAAAATTTCAAATTAATCTGAATTTTTAAAGTACGTCAAAACCATGTTCAAATTTTCCGTTACATACTTTACCCCGTAAGGAAACTGGCGTAAAGATATGTATGTATGTATCCATTGTCAGCAGTCTTTGATAAGACTTCACAGTTTTAAATTAATCCGACTCATAAAAGTATGCCAAAACTATGTTTAAACATTCCGTTACATACTCTACCCCGTAAGGGAACTGGCGTAAAGATATGTATATATGTATGTATGCATTATCATCTGTCCTTGATAAGACTGCAAAGTTTCAAATTAATCCGGCGCTTAAAATTACGTCAAAACCATGTTCAAAGCTTCCGGGAACTGGCCTGAAGATACATATGTTTGTATGTATGCATTGTCATCTGTCCTTGATAAGACTGCAGGGTTTCAAATTAATCCGATGCTTAAAAGTACGTCAAAACCATATTCAAAGCTTTCGTTACATACTCTACCCCGTAAGGGAACTGGCCTAAAGATATGTTTGTATGTATGCATTGTCAGCGGTCCTTGATAATACTGCAAAGTTTCAAATTAATCCGACGTTTTAAAGTGCGTCAAATCCACGTTCAAAGTTTCCGTTACATACTTACACATCTAACCAACCAACCACTAACATACTAACATACAAACATACGACCGAAGCTAGTAAAACCGTATTAATAAAAAGTAGCTATCCAAAAATTAATATCGACAACGCTCAGGTAATGCCGGAACTAATTTTTTATCTAAGAGTATATTATATTCTTTTTTTATGTCACAGGATTACAAACAAACAGATGGGATATTTAATGGAAAATATAACTTTGCCTATACACACTGACGATATTAAAGATGCGGCTAGCGCACTTTTCATATTATAATTGATATACTCTGTTATATTTTTACTTCCCGCTACGTAGGTAGATAAGGAAGTTACTGATTTTGCCCCGATTTTCGGAAACCAAGTTTTCACCAGATCTACACGTTTTGAGATCCTAGGAACCTTTTCCGACTATTTTCACGATGACGTCAGTGTGCCTGTATGTGTGTGTGTGTGTGTGTGTATGTGTGTATGTAAACATCTCATAACTGTTTTTAAGGCTAGATCGACCGAAACGCGGTTGATGGCGTTCGATTGGATTCCACTCAACTTAAATTTCCTGAAAATTTGAACGAATTCGATGCAGGAGATTTTGAGAAATTTTGAAAAAACCCCACAAAAAATTTTGGTGAAACAGTACTTTTTTAATATAATTTCCAGATTAATGTACCGATTGAGTATAAAAACTTATCAGCTCTATTATTTAAAAAACTACGTCTAATGCATAAATTGCATCAAAATTGGTTTATCCGTTTGGTAATAATAGTTGACGAAAAATTTTGAAAAGAATGGTTTTTTCGAGATATCTTCGAAATTTTTCATTTTTTTGGTATTCTACAACATTTTAGTACTACAAAAACTACGTCGAATGCCGTTTCAAAAACCAAAATCGAATGTCATTTTCAAAATTTACAGTTTTTCAAATATTAAAATTGCGTTGTTTTTAGCAAAATTTTATTTAAATATTTTATTGCACAAAAATGGTACAAAGGCGTAACTTAATGCTATTAAGCATTTTCTCACAGTTTACCTTCCGTGATGCCGAGAGAAAAAGCTTGGGTAGTGCATAATAAATTAATTACGAGCTATCAATAAAAACTAAACATCTAAACTAAAAATATAAATTATCATAACTAACCTATTTTACTAAAACTTACTTAATATTTTTGAAATAACTTACAGCCTAATATACCGATTGACTTTAAAATCTTATCAGCTTTTCTCCTTTAAAACATATCGATTATTTAGCTAAAGCAATATTTTAGATCTCAAAAATTGAGTTGAATGCCATTCAAAAGAACCAAATCGATCATCTTTTCCAAAATATACAGCTTTCCAAAATTCTTAACACTGCAATTTTAACAAAATAGATGTTTGAACTAGAAAAAAAACAGTAGCAGTCGTGGGACTGCCGATAGAAGTGAAAACGGAACTATTAAGTTGAGAGTAATTAAAACTATATGCAAAACGTAGCTATAGATATACTATTATCATTAGCATGTCGGTGACGCGAACCGAGGATTTTACCCTCTACCAAAACGCTCAACGCGCCTAAAGAAGTTTTCACTTCAAAAATCTATGGTTATATTCTTTTCTTTTTTAATTTTAAAATACCTTAATTAAGCGGGAAATTTCAGGGATGGTCTGCAAGGTCAACCGTTTACATATTTTTTATTCTATCTTGTTCTGATGCCTGACGTGGCCTATTTTATTTTCTTTAATCAAAAATTTCTTTAATCAAAAAATCTTTGCCATTACACATGATTGAGCTTATTACACGATGATTTAGTGGAGAAGAACCATTATTTCATCGTATTCTTTTTTTATCGAATATATACTAACACGGCACAGACAGACGGTGATTAAAATTTGAATGAGTCATGAGGGTTCTATTCTTATTTTTATCCGGCTTCTATGCTTTATTTCATGTTCATTTAGCGTTTTTATTTTGCTTTGTTTTATGTAATTTTAATCGATGAATTATCATGATTCGATGAATTTTCACTCTACCTTCGACCTAAACTAATATCCTGTAACTGAAACTCACCCAACTTTATTAAACTGTCATATAAAGCAAACAATTTAAGCAAATTAAGGCCGAAGCTACGCGAGCGGTTCTTCAGTCGCGGGAAACCGCACCCACACAATTTGATTGAATTTGACACAATTTGATATGAAAGTTGAATGCTGCATACTACACTGTGCATTTTCTCGGCACTTTTAGCATCGCACTACTCTGTTGTGGAATCAATTACAAGCAGGGATGTTACCAAACGGATACGACTTGGGGGCCTTTAAGAAAACTTACTCATTCTTAAAAGGCCGACAACGCAACTGCAAGACCTCTGGTATTGCGGATGTCCATGGGTGGCGGTGATCACTTACCATCAGGTGCACTTCCTGCACGTTTGCCCCCTCTTCTTAAAAAAAACACTGCACGTTTTCCCGTTGCAGTTAACAGGCGGGAGAAAATCGACCGCCACACGTAGCGTCAATCCACTGCCGCTATTTAATGTTCTTTCAAACTACACGATAGCGCCTCTTTAATATATCTATTTATATAAGCGCAGCAAAGGAAACAATCATTGGTAGGTCCATGTTGATCAATGAACAAAAAATAGTAGTAGACCGCATTGCTTGTAGTTTGATGGTCTGTGGTAGATATTTCGGGCGGATTCCCGCTACGGGAGAAACGTCCGTGTAGTATCAGCCTAACTAATGCACGGTGCAAGCACCTGCGGTCCAAGTTCCAACACAAATCCAAAATATTTGCGCTACTCTCCAACTTTTGTTCCAACTTTTAATCGTGTTAAAACTAAATCAAAATACACATTCTCAACTTAATTATGCACAGCTTATTATAAAATATATCTTATTTATTCAATTCAATTACTTATATTTCGCAGTCTGCAACAGTTGTTGTTATATTGTAGTTAATTATGAAAAAAAGACAAGCCCACTGAGTTTCTTCCGTCGGATTTTATTAGTGTGTAGCTATATATGATTTCTGTGGTAGCTACGTTCCGATTCGATAGTGGTAATTCTAAAAATAACTACTTGTAAAATGTACCTGTAAAGGTTTATCTGAATAGAGTATGTATTAAGTTTTTTTTTTTTTTTTATAGAAGAGGGGGCAAACGAGCAAGAGGTGCACCTGATGGTAAGTAATCACCGCCGCCCATGGACATCTGCAATACCAGAGGTCTTGCAGTTGCGTTGCCGGCCTTTTAAGAATAAGTAAGCTCTTTTCTTGAAGGTCCCTATGTCGTATCCGTTCGGAAATACCCTTGCCGGTAATTAAGTTTGAATTCAATAATCTAACAGAACCAAAAATTGAGAATATGCAAAAATAGTTAGAATTAAAAATAAAGAGCATTATAAATTATATAAAAACAAATTTAAATTAATATGTATTTTTACCTAACAAACTTATATGAGATTTTCACCATGTCGCTGTTTTTCTGAGGGAGGATGATGGCTTCTGCCTGAGCGAACCATAGGTGCGGAAAATCCCTCCAAAAATCCGGTATTCTTGTTGCCATGGATACCGCTGCGATTTCCATGGATGTTGCCGAACTTGCTGTTGCTGAAGGGCTTCTGCATGAAGTTAGCGCTGGGGTATTCATCTTCCTTTTTGCGTGTTCACTGGTCGGTGGTCACCAATATTACGTTGGCTAAGCGACAGTCACACATCGGTTAATAAATATAAAACTGTGATTAAATTAAAATTTTTAAGCTTAAAATTTTTTTGAAGGGGGGAGCGATGTAACGAGGGCGCGATAACGCTCATACTTATCGCGCACAGATACCATCGGTACCTTATCTCTCGTTACAATCGTTATCAAATTTTATCACGCAGTTTACACGTGAAACTCTACTATATAAGATTAATGTGAAACCCAGTAAAATCACAGTTTTAATTTATTTTTAACACATTTTTTAACACATTTATTAACCGATGTGTGACTGTCATTTAGCCGTTGTAATAGAGATATATGCATATAGCACACAATGCACCCACACACACACACACAATCGCACTTATACCTACACTCACGCTGCCCGTGCACATGTCTCTTGTGCTAGGGCCGCACTTACGTTTATCGTCACAAAGTTTAGTGGAATGACACGATACAGACAAATATGACCGGCTATAATCGGCTACCGTCACGAACCTTCGGGCTGCGTGTGCCTTATCGCACTGGTGACTGTACACCAAAGGGTTTCAGCGCGGTAATATATCACTCGAACTAGGGTTGTTCATTCCAGCCGTTGTTTTCGATTAGTTCAGACGTATGTAGGTGGCTGTTTAAAATGGAATGGAGCGATAAAATGGTACTGAAATTTCTGAATAGTTATGAAGCAAAGCCCATCATATTGCATCCAGAAAATGTGAATCACAAAAAAACATTTTAGTAATTAATAGTTAACACACACGTAAAAGTAAAGAAATTCGTCGTCCACAGTTACACATTTGAAAATAATTTCAACCAACTTGGATTATTGCACGATAGCTCGTGCAAAACATCGTTTCTGCTAATACCACCGTAGTTTTTAATGTGATAATTTTAGTGCCGAAACGTACAAAGCTTCGGCGCACATTACTTCGGGACGACACATGCAGGTGCGGCCGAAGAGTTAAGGTCAGAGCCACATTATCGTCTGAAGTAAATTACTAATCATGTAGCGAGGATGTAATGAAACAAACAATATTTTAATGGCTTCCTTAGTCTCCAAATCACAATACGACAATGCAAGTAATGGCCTTTTTGCCAATTTTTAAATATTTGCACACCATATAATGGTAGAATATGTTGGTAACTTAATTATTTTTTAACAACTTGTTACACCCATATTCTTGCAAATAAATATTTTCTTTCTTTCTTTATTTTTTAACAACTTGTGACACCCATATTCTTGCAAATAAATATTTTCTTTCTTTCTTTCTTTCTTTCAGGAAAAGTGAGGCTGTGATACCAAAACCAGAGTGAGACATTGTAGAATATACCGCCTAGAAGTCACGTTGTCAAATGATTTGTGAATCTAATCGTTACATTTTCACAAACTGCCTTGTTGAAAAACAGATAGTTTCAAGGAGATTCAGACCAACGCGTGAAAGTTGCAGACATTTTGAAAATGTTCATTAAGACCCTCTTTAATAACACACAGATAGCTAATGTCATCATAATCAAATATCAGGAAATTAAGAGACTAGATATTTTGGTTTCTTGAAGTAAGAAGCCTTATGAACATGAGAACAGACCAGAAAAAACGATCACTAACGTCCAAAAGCTTTAGCTGTCTTAATAAACAAAGTTACACTGGTATTACAAATTATAAGAAAGAAATAAATAAGATAAATCATTGATATAAAAAGGGAAGATACGTTACCTAGTCACAGGGACTGGTCCTACAAAACTAGGTCCGTGGACACAGTGACAATTGGCGACAATCAATCGCGCGCGGGACTTCATATCATACACTTATATTTTCCGACTGTTTTTACCATTAAACACGCATCGAAATACTTTCTTTTATATTCAGCCAGTGTTATAATCACTCAAAGAAAAAAATAAGACACACGGGATTACTTTCCATTCGTAAGTACGGCTAAAACAATTTGTTTGACAATAAGATTATTATTTAGTTCGCCATGTTTGTGAGAGTGAGATAGTACAATACAAAAGTAAGCGAGAGAAACGTAGTCTGCTACGTTCGTCGCATTACTTTGCGTTAGACTGACCGAGCTTAGGTTTAGCAATTGCGATTTTAGAGCGTAACATATCTTCCCTTTTTATATCAATGAGATACATTCATATTGTAAGGTTTACGAATGAGACATGAATGACGGACCAAATAAATCCGGGGCCATAGTATCTTTCGAAAATTAGTAGAGCGATGTCACGATAAAACTGTGAACTACGTGGCCCGGACGCGGCCACATGTTCTCAATCGTCAATATCTGGACAAAAATATGTGTATGAAAGACCAATTGCCGTTCTACCAAGCAGGTCGTAAGAGGCAACCAATTGGCTATACGTATACCACTACCACCGTGACTACGAAGAGGTAGAGTTCCGCAACGTCTCACCCGGATATTTGGTAACACTGCCTTATTTTAATACCTATTCCTGCCGCAATAGCGTCAATGCTTGTCTTTCTCGTGTTCCGGTTTAAAGGGAAAGGTAGCCGGTAGACCCCGCCGCAGAACTAGCAATGAACCATTAATATCGTATATAGGCGATGGTTACTCTTTCCGTCACGAGAGCCATCTGCTTGTTTGTTATCTTATGATATAAAATAAATTCAGCTTATCAAGCGGACCACTGCAAAAGTGAAATGGACTCAACGTTTTCAGTCTTCCCTCTTAAAAACTGTCAATGTTATCTAAGTAAAGAAGACTTAACAATTTAACTCATTATTTTAAAATGTTGGTCGTCACATATATCTATATCAACTGGCAAACGCTTGTTTGTTATCCTATAAAAGAGTTTATATGATCAATTAATAGCAAACAAGCAAATAGTTCATTGTCGCCTATAGACACCAAAGATGTTAATGGTTCGTTGCTATCTTGTGGCGAGGTCTAATGCCACATGCATAAGATAAGAATACTTCATAATTTAATTAATTACAAAATGTCAGTCGTGTGTCAACTTGTCAACATTGCGCGTTGATTATAATAAATTGAATTGTAAAGTCTCTAAATCGGCATGTTTATAATACTACTTATTATATTTCAAAACGTAATATTATAAATACGCTTACCTATATGATAAACAGATCCTAATCTTTTAAAAAGCGGTCGATGCTGTCTAATTTCTCCCCGTGTTGGTTCCGGGCTCCTTTGAAGAATATACCAACTGCCGTTCTGCCAGGCAGGTCGTAAAAGAGACCAATTGGCTATGCGAGTCACTACCATCGTGGCTACTAGGTGGTAGAGTTCTGCATTGTCTCGTCCGGGTCTGGTACCACCGTCTTATGGTTGACTCTTCCCATCATGAGACCCATTATGACATAAAAAAAAAGTTAAAGTAGACTTTTATTTTATTTTAATTCATTAGAGAAACATATGTTGTCACAGACATCTATATCAACTAGCAAAAACTTACAATTCCTCAGTATATTTTGTATGATGTCGAAAGCGTGCATAGCCACGTAATTGACACCTCTTGTTATCTAATTAATGTATAATGTGACATGAAGTGAAACACGAGACACTGGACTAGGACTATAGAACACATTAGACTTGACACTTTACTGTTTTCAATATTTTACAAGATCATATTATATTATGTAACTTCATCCACTTGAAGTATGGTTTTGTGTTAATAAAATGAAATAAATACTATCACGTCCTTAATCCCAAAAAAAACTGCGACCGCTATTAATCAAACGTATAATGTCCACAGACACTCAAACACAAACACACAGACATCTTTTTGCCGGTGTAGGGATGTGACGACCCTATCATCAGCTGGTGGGGCAATTTTTGTACAAAAATTATGTAACACCGGTGCAGTCAGTCAACCAAATTAGTGGTACTGGCACTCCCCGGGAGATACCACTCTCTCACTTGACACCGACGTAAAATAGCAACCCTGCTGCTGCGTTTCGTTCGGTTTGTGAGAGTCCCGGATCAGGTATATGTGGACGTCCCACTTGGTACGTCAGACCACTGCGTGATCCGGAGTAAAGTGCCGGTTTCGCGCCTATCACGGCCTCCTTTAGCAGGCTGTCGTCGCGTTTGGCACTTATAGGTCATCAGATTGGGACGGGATGCGATCTTTTTTTGCGTCCTACCCATGGGGCAGTTGTGCTTCTCGCTGGAAGATCCATTCCATTTTCTGCGGTGCCAATAGGTGGTAAGTCTCAGCCTTGGTTTGGTTGCTTCTGTAAAACGGCTTCACGCCGAAAGCAGGAGTGCTACGGGGCTTGGGCTGCAGCGTCCGCATCTTGTGATGGGAAAACCAGCGCATTACGTAAGGATTACAATTCCGCCTCGAGGTACATCAAAAGAGCTATCGCCAAGGCAAAATCTGAACAATTGGCGAGAAATTAGTTCGCCTTCCTTCAGGGACCCATGCATTCTGGTCTCTCACCAAGGCTGTCTTAGGGAATTTCTCACATCCCTCTCTTCCATCTTTGCACGGAGACGAGGACTTATTGGTTCATACCGCAAAGGAGAGGGCCGATCTCCAGGGCTCTTTCTTTGTGGCCAATTCGACTCTGGATGACCAAGGGAACGCACCGCCTACCATCCCGCAGTGTAATAATTCCATGCCAGAACCACAATTTCGGCAGTCATCTGTGCGTAAAGCTATACTTTCCTTGGACATCCACAAGTCGAGTGGGCCGAATAACATCCCTCCAATTGTGCTAAAAGTGTGTGCTCCAGAATTGGCGCCAGTATTAACACGCCTATTCCGACTCTCCTATTCACTCAGCGTGGTACCGAATTCATGGAAGACAGCTTTGGTGCATCCCATCCTTAAAAAAGGAGATCGCTCTAATCCGCCTTACTACGGCACATAGCCATAACCTCCTTGTTCTCCAAAATTATGGAGACAATCATCAACTCTCAGCTCCTCAAGTATTTAGAAGAGCACCAGCTGATCAGCGACCGTCAGTACGGTTTCCGTCGCGGCCGTTCAGCTGATGACCTTCTAGTATACCTAACTCATCGGTGGCCGGAAGCAGTTGAGTGCAAGGGGGAGGCGTTGGTAATTAGTTTGGACATAGCGAAGGCCTTTGATCGGGTATGGCACAAAGCGCTTCTCGCGAAACCGCCTTCCTATGGGTTTCCCGAGAAATTATGCAAGTAGATCACTAGTTTTTTGGCATCTCTGCGTAATGCCAAAGAGTCAAGCTGTTTTGAAATAGCCTGGTCGTCAACGATTCGAACCGCTCTACGCTGAATGCGATCAAGAGGAAGAAGCTGCTACTGGGGAGCTCCGGCCCAGGGATGAGAACAGTACTCCATGTGAGGCCGAATCTATGCCTTATAAAGTTGAAGGCGATGGGCCGGCAAAAAGTACTGTCTCGCTCTGCTGAGCACACCGAGCTTTTTATAGGCTAGTTTTGCCTTGCCTTCCAAATGAACGCGAAACTGAACGTAATTCGATATGTTGACTTCCAGGATTCCGATACTAGCTGAGGCTGTCAGGAGAGTATCCCCAAAGCGAGGTGATACGAAAAAAGGAGTTCTTTTTGCGGTGCACACGCAAAGCTGTGTCTTCGTGGGGTTAAAAGTGACCAGGTTTTGACGACCCCATTCAGAGACATCGGTAAGACGATTCTCGACTTCAGACACAAGCTTGTTTCGGCACTCTTCGACGTGTTCCCGAGAAATACAGCTTCGGCCGGAGTATGTAGCATCACCAGTACGAACATCAGCATAGCAATGTATAGTTTTTTACAAATTAGCATCATGTGATTGATATACAGAAGGAACAGTGTCGGTGATAGCACGCAGCCTTGGGGAACACTAGCATTGACAGATTTAAGGTCGGAGCACGCAACGTTGACGACGGCCTTGATGCTCCGGTCAGCCAAAAAACTAGTGATCTACTTGCATAATTTCTCGGGAAACCCATAGGAAGGCGGTTTCGCGAGAAGCGCTTTGTGCCATACCCGATCAAAGGCCTTCGCTATGTCCAAACTAATTACCAACGCCTCCCCCTTGCACTCAACTGCTTCCGGCCACCGATGAGTTAGGTATACTAGAAGGTCATCAGCTGAACGGCCGCGACGGAAACCGTACTGACGGTCGCTGATCAGCTGGTGCTCTTCTAAATACTTGAGGAGCTGAGAGTTGATGATTGTCTCCATAATTTTGGAGAACAAGGAGGTTATGGCTATGTGCCGTAGTAAGGCGGATTAGAGCGATCTCCTTTTTTAAGGATGGGATGCACCAAAGCTGTCTTCCATGAATTCGGTACCACGCTGAGTGAATAGGAGAGTCGGAATAGGCGTGTTAATACTGGCGCCAATTCTGGAGCACACACTTTTAGCACAATTGGAGGGATGTTATTCGGCCCACTCGACTTGTGGATGTCCAAGGAAAGTATAGCTTTACGCACAGATGACTGCCGAAATTGTGGTTCTGGCATGGAATTATTACACTGCGGGATGGTAGGCGGTGCGTTCCCTTGGTCATCCAGAGTCGAATTGGCCACAAAGAAAGAGCCCTGGAGATCGGCCCTCTCCTTTGCGGTATGAACCAATAAGTCCTCGTCTCCGTGCAAAGATGGAAGAGAGGGATGTGAGAAATTCCCTAAGACAGCCTTGGTGAGAGACCAGAATGCATGGGTCCCTGAAGGAAGGCGAACTAATTTCTCGCCAATTGTTCAGATTTTGCCTTGGCGATAGCTCTTTTGATGTACCTCGAGGCGGAATTGTAATCCTTACGTAATGCGCTGGTTTTCCCATCACAAGATGCGGACGCTGCAGCCCAAGCCCCGTAGCACTCCTGCTTTCGGCGTGAAGCCGTTTTACAGAAGCAACCAAACCAAGGCTGAGACTTACCACCTATTGGCACCGCAGAAAATGGAATGGATCTTCCAGCGAGAAGCACAACTGCCCCATGGGTAGGACGCAAAAAAAGATCGCATCCCGTCCCAATCTGATGACCTATAAGTGCCAAACGCGACGACAGCCTGCTAAAGGAGGCCGTGATAGGCGCGAAACCGGCACTTTACTCCGGATCACGCAGTGGTCTGACGTACCAAGTGGGACGTCCACATATACCTGATCCGGGACTCTCACAAACCGAACGAAACGCAGCAGCAGGGTTGCTATTTTACGTCGGTGTCAAGTGAGAGAGTGGTATCTCCCGGGGAGTGCCAGTACCACTAATTTGGTTGACTGACTGCACCGGTGTTACATAATTTTTGTACAAAAATTGCCCCACCAGCTGACCGGAGCATCAAGGCCGTCGTCAACGTTGCGTGCTCCGACCTTAAATCTGTCAATGCTAGTGTTCCCCAAGGCTGCGTGCTATCACCGACACTGTTCCTTCTGTATATCAATCACATGATGCTAATTTGTAAAAAACTATACATTGCTATGCTGATGTTCGTACTGGTGATGCTACATACTCCGGCCGAAGCTGTATTTCTCGGGAACACGTCGAAGAGTGCCGAAACAAGCTTGTGTCTGAAGTCGAGAATCGTCTTACCGATGTCTCTGAATGGGGTCGTCAAAACCTGGTCACTTTTAACCCCACGAAGACACAGCTTTGCGTGTGCACCGCAAAAAGAACTCCTTTTTTCGTATCACCTCGCTTTGGGGATACTCTCCTGACAGCCTCAGCTAGTATCGGAATCCTGGAAGTCAACATATCGAATTACGTTCAGTTTCGCGTTCATTTGGAAGGCAAGGCAAAACTAGCCTATAAAAAGCTCGGTGTGCTCAGCAGAGCGAGACAGTACTTTTTGCCGGCCCATCGCCTTCAACTTTATAAGGCATAGATTCGGCCTCACATGGAGTACTGTTCTCATCCCTGGGCCGGAGCTCCCCAGTAGCAGCTTCTTCCTCTTGATCGCATTCAGCGTAGAGCGGTTCGAATCGTTGACGACCAGGCTATTTCAAAACAGCTTGACTCTTTGGCATTACGCAGAGATGTAGGTTCACTCTACGTCTTCTATCGTATTTATCATGGGGAGTGTTCCAACCATTTGTTTGGATTAATTCCTGCCGCCGAATTCCACCATCGGACATCGCGTCAAAATTTGAAGTTCCCTCTTCACCATCTCGATGTCTGGAAATGCACAACCGTGCATTTCTCCCGACACTTTTTGCCTCGCACTACTCTCTTGTGGAATCAATTACCGGCAGGGGTGTTTCCGAACGGATACGACATAGGGACCTTCAAGAAAAGAGCTTACTCATTCTTAAAAGGCTGGCAACGCAACTGCAAGACCTCTGGTATTGCAGATGTCCATGGGCGGCGGTGATCACTTACCATCAGGTGCACCTCTTGCTCGATTGCCCCCTCTTCTATAAAAAAAAATCTAGCCTCGAACAGGTTGTGTTTTTCAGAACGTACTACCCACGGATTAAATGGATACGCCTTTCAAGACAATTTCTTAATTTGTCAGTGTCCCTTGCACATATAGAAACACAGAGTTATACTACTTACCGATGAAATAAAATCACACCAAGGGTCATTTTTAAACCTTTTCATCTCATTCGGTACGATAAAACTATTCAAAACAATGTTACTGGCGGTTCGCCCCGGTAATCAATCCGAGGCGTACCACCACTAAGTTTGTTTTAAATAAATTCACTCGCGATGGCTTTTAACGTCAGATTTTCGGCATTTCGATCACGTGTGCATAGATATTATTTCACAATAAAGGGAGATTACTTTATATTGTAATTTTCGTGTTGCTAATGGCGCCTCGTAAAAATAATTTTAATAATTTTCCCTTATCTTACTAAAAAAAAGTAAAATTTCAAGAATGCTAAATACCTCGCGATAATTTCACTTCTTATTGGGTGTGTTCCCGATAAAGGATAACTGATAAACTCAGAAAGAAGTCTATGTCAGATTGACAGAAATCATAACTTAGATTCTGCCAGGAAACTCTTTAGATGCTAATATATATTCCAATCCCAACATTTTACTTTGTAAGTCATTGTATAATTCTCAAACTTTTCTATAGGTTTTGACATTTAAAGATAGAAAGTGTGTCCAGGCCGAAACCGGCTTAACTTAGATGCTCAGGATAAAATTTCATTTATTCTGAAAGCTCTGAGTAAGTTTGTCATACATCTAAGGTTAGCAGTTGTTCAGAATCCATCCATTATATTTCCATGCGTATCATCTATATTACTCTACATCTAAGTGACGAGAAGCGAGAGTTCGGGCGACCGCGCTGTCGTCCCCGTGTTTACTCAGCCCTGTTCAAACACTTAGTAGCCGTTGCTTTTTTAATTACGTTACTGCTACGTTTACTATTTATCGCCGTGTGTGGTCTCTTGGTCCATGTTCACAGATTGCGTTTTTAGCGATGGTCTTTTAACTTAAAAATGCGATCTACCTAGATCGCCTTGACAATGCAATATCGTATACAAGGGGCACACTAAAAGTTTTGCACTTCTAGCTAATCGGAACTATTTGAATTTCGAATGTTATATTTCTAAACGTTGCAACCCTCTTAGTAATAAAAGAAACAATTGGCGGGAAATGATTTGTCAATTGTTTTTTTATCACACATCAAAGTTCTACGTACGCAACGAACATGGAATTAAGTCGAAAAAATTTAGAGCCATGATTTTTCTCTTCTCTGAAAGTTCTCTTTCTCCGCAAGACTGTGCTGCTCGTCTTCAAAATGCTTTTGAGAGAGAAGCACCTTGTTTGAGCACCGTGAGACGATGGTTTGCTGAATTTGAGAGAGGTTGAGTTTCTTTACATGACGAATTTCGCGAAGGGCGGCCTTCAACTGCAGTCAAAGAAAATAATGTGGCTACTGTTAAGCGGTTAATTAAAGAAAAAACCCGGATTACCTATGAGACAATTCGAGGACTATTGTGGATTGGTATGAGCCAAATTCAAAAACTTTTACACGAAGAATTGAAAGTTCGGAAACTTTATTGTCGTTGGATCCCTCATGAACTGACAGCGGAGCAGAAGCGGGCTCGCGTGGAATGGTGCTCACAGATGCTACTGAAGTACGACCACGGACATTCTAATACTGTTTATGACATTGTCACACGAGACGAAAAGTGGATTAATTGTTGTGAACCCAAAAAACAACAGCAATCTTGTGAATGGTTGTATGAAAATGAGAACAGGCCAAAAGTCAGACAGGCGAGAAACGTTGGTAAAAAAATGATCGCGTTTTTTCTCAGCTACGAGTCCCATCTTTACAATTCCACTTGAAAATCAAAAGAGTGTTAATGCCGAGTGGTATTCTACCATTTGTTTACCCAGGGTGTTAGAAAAAGTTCGCGAAAGACGACCCAAAATTTGCAACGCTTCTTCACACAACTTAACAAAGTCATTTTTAGCTTCCGAAAAAGTACATATCGTCACTTATCCTGCGCATAGCCCCCCGACCTAGCACCCTGTGATTTCTGTATTTTCCCCAAAATCAAAGATTTGATGAGAGGTTTTACTTTTACCAACTCCGAAGAGGCAGTGATAATGTTCAATCAGCACGTAGAAAACATTTCTTCAGATCTGTGGTCCTCCTGTTTTAAAAAATGGTTCGATTGCATGAACAAATATTTAAAATGTAAAGGAGATTATTTTGAAAAGCAATAAACATAATATTTTGGTTATAACATGTTGTTTTTTTAAGTTACGCAAAATTTATAGTGTGACCTACGTATATGTACTTTGTATTTAAATACCTGTATGTACATAGTACAAGTAAAATAAACTACCCCTTTTAACGTATATACCTATACGTTTCGGCCAACTTTCATTGACGACGGTCAGTGTAAAAAGGCTAAAGAAACTCATTAATTTAATCATCCTCTGGCCATCAGCCTCTGGTTTACATACATATAGTGCCTAGTTGTTAGCGAGTTTGTGAGGTATTTTTGATATCGTTGAATAGAAAACAGGCTCCCTAATGGAAAGACACAAACAACCATAGCCTTTCCTCATCAAAGACTTAATGGAGAGTCGTAACCGGTGTAGCGCATTACAATGTTACCAGCTACCTTAACTTCAAAAGCAGAATACAACAGGTACTGACGCTATTCCGTCAGGAGTTTACGGTAAGGAGGTAAACCAAGCCCAGATGAGACATTGTAAAATTATACTACCTAGCAGTCACGATGTTAATGATGTCACTATCATCGTTTTGCCAACTGTTCGCCGAATATACTTCAAAAGTGCCCCGGAACAATGGAATTCAACTCTGGGACAAGCAAAATATTTAGGGAGATTTATCTCATATAGATTATAGATATGGTGATGATGTAGTACACTATTTAAATATTTAAATATAATGTCAGTAATACATCGGACTTCAGAATATAGGGTTGTATCGATATCCTATCAAGGAAGAAAACAAGCATTACTATCACCAAATTTACACAAGATCTCGAAATGTATGAAGATCCCAGCCGCACGGTTATCCATTTATACATTTTCTACTGTATTAGCAACACAAACACACGATTTCAACTTATGAATTACGGCTATTTATGTATAACTTCATGATTTTGGTTTGATCCGTCGCGTAGATCTAAGCGAACATACAGCAAAAGTGACTTTATTTTATACTATGTAAAAAATTATCAACACTTTAATAATTTAAATTTCTTTTACAAAAACGGTAAAATCGCTATTAACTTATTGGAACGAAGTTCCTTACGGCAGGCTTGGAAGGGATAGGGATTTTGCTGCGCGACCGAACTGAAAAAAATGTGATAGTAAAACCGTAAGAAAAATGCGTGGAATAAAAGCGTTAAATGAGACGTGCGCATGCGCGACAGTCGCGTACACAAGCGAGTAGTGCCGTTTAGCCGAAGGAAGTTCGTTCCTACCTGGTGTCCCGCGACACCACATCATTTTTATCGCTTTCATATTCTTGAAACAAAAATAATAATAATAATAATACAATAAAGCTATTAAGAGTCTCATGACTGTGCAATATTTAAAATACGTAAGTAACTAGCGAGAAACATGAGATAAATAGACATTTTCTATTGGCTGAGTCTATTAATACGGTTACCGTACGAATAATTAATAATTATTAATACGGTTACCGTACGAATAATTTATAATTATTAATACGGGTACTGGACAAACAATTTATTATTATTCGTACAGAAATACGAATAATTATTAAAACAAGCTAATCATCCATCCAATTCATATTCTAAATTTAAAAAAAAAAGAATAAATGTACGAATAAATATAATTTATTCGTCCAGTACCTGTACAAATAGTCACATCGTTTTCTATTTCACTGGATCGCTACTAATAGAATCATTACAATTATGAAACAACCAACAAGTCATAAGTGGATAGGGTTGCCAGGTTTCAAAATAAACACATTTGGAGCTCTTATTAATAAAGAGTAAGAGTAGTACAACATAAAAACGACAAAATTTACCAGATGGCACTGTATAAAACCGTCCGCATGAGTAAATTTTGCGTAACTTAATAAAACAACATGTTATAACCAAAATATTATGTTTATTGCTTTTCAAAATAATCTCCTTTACATTTTAAATATTTGTTCATGCAATCGAACCATTTTTTAAAACAGGAGGACCACAGATCTGAAGAAATGTTTTCTACGTGCTGATTGAACGCTATCACTGCCACTTCGGAGTTGGTAAAAGTAAAACCTCTCATCAAATCTTTGATTTTGGGGAAAATACAGAAATCACAGGGTGCTAGGTCGGGGCTATGCGCAAGATGTGTGGCGAGATGTACTTTTTCGGAAGCTAAAAATGACTTTATTTTGCTGGCCGTGTGTGAAGGAGCGTTATAATGGTGTAGGAGAATGCGGCTTTTGGGTCGTCTTTCGTGAACTTTTTCTAACACCCCGAGTAAACAAATGGTAGAATACTACTCGGCATTAACACTCTTTTGTTCTTCAAGTGGAATTGTACAGATGAGACCCGTAGCTAAGAAAAAAAAAAAAACAGTAGCAGTCGTGGGACTGCCGATAGAAGTGAAAACGGAACCATTAAGTTGAGAGTAATTAAAACTATATAACTATATAAAGCGTCCAACGCGCACATAATACAGTCAGAAATAGTCGATGTATTAGTGTATACGTGTACACAGGCTACTGCGCGTGCGCTAGTCTGGCTCTCCATAGCTATAGATATACTATTATCATTAGCATGTCGGTGACGCGAACCGAGGATTTTACCCTCTACCAAAACGCTCAACGCGCCTAAAGAAGTTTTCACTTCAAAAACGCGATCATTTTTTAACAACGTTTCTCGCCTGTCTCACTTTTGTTGGCATGTTCTCATTTTCGTGTCTGAAAATGAGAACCGATGCCATTCACAAGATTGCTGTTTTTTTTTTCGGGTTCAAAACAATAAATCCACGTTTCTTCTACGGTGACAATGTCATAAACATTATTAGAATGTCCGTGGTCGTACTCCAGTAGCATCTGTGAGCACCATTTCACGCGAGCCCGCTTCTGCTCCGCTGTCAGTTCATGAGGGATCCAACCACAAAAAAGTTTCTGAACTTTCAATTCTTCATGTAAAATTTTCTGAATTTAGCTCATACCAATCCCCAATAGTCCTCGAATTGACTCATAGGTAATCCGGGGGTTTTCTTCAATTAACAGCTTAACAGTAGCCACATTATTTTCGTTGACGGCAGTTGAAGGCCGCCTCTCACAAAATTCGTCATGTAAAAAAACTCGACCTCTTTCAAATTCAGCAAACCATCGTCTCACGGTGCTCAAACAAGGTGCTTCTCCCCCAAAAGCATTTTGAAGACGAACGGCACAGTCTTGCGGAGAAAGAAAACTTTTGAAATCATAAAAAGTTATCACTCTAAAATCTTTTCGACTTAATTCCATTTTCGTTGAATACGTAGAACTTTGATGTGCATTAAAAAAACATTTGACAAATCATTTCCCGCCAATTGTTTTTTTTTTATTACTAAGAAGGTTGCAACATTTTAAAAATACAACATTCGAAATTCAAATAGTTCCGATTAGGTAGAAGTGCAAAACTTTTAGTGTGCCCCATGTATAAATAAAAAACTATACAGATAAACTTAACAACTAAATATAAAATGCTAACTATAAAAAAAATTATAACGATAAACTTAAAAAGCAAACCATATCTAAATAAAAAGAGCATTCAAGTCATGCCATAGATGAGCACCCGAAACTGTAGGCCTCGGTAAAAAATAAACAAGCTAGTCCATAAAATAAATAATAGTTTAAAAAAACTAAAAAAACACGCTTTTTATAGAAAACAGAACTAAAAAATAGAAAATAGTTTATTTATAAAAGCGTGACTTTTTATTTAAAACTATTATTTGTTTTGTAGAATTAGAATTCTCCTAAGTATTCAAAAATTTGTCAATATTAGAGAAATCGGCTAAAGATAATTATTGGAAATTAAAATTAACATCAAGTCCTGTCTTATCGACTGTAGAGAAAAATTATTAAAAAAAATTAATTAAGTTTCTTACCTTATCAACTATAGATGAAAATTATATAAATTAACAAAAATCATATTTTGCAAATTGAAAAATGGAATAATTTTATCAAATTAGTGTATTGTCATCGGTCCTCGATAAATCTACAAAGTTTGAACGAAATCTGGCCGTTTAAAGTGGGTCAAAATCGCGCCCAAAGAAGTCGGTTACAAACAAACATACAAATATACAAACATACAGGTGAAGCTAATAAAAAGCGTGTAATAATAAAAAAAAGCGTGTAAAAAAAGCGTGTAAAAAAGCGTGTAATAAAGAGAGATCACCACCCCGCTCGTCCACCGCTGATAAACCGATAGACCACAATTTTTGGTTCACTCATCGCTCACTTTACTTACCTAGAGAACAGCAAAATGTATATAAATTTTAACGAAACTGTATAAATACCACTATTTATTATCGAACAGCTGAGGCCGCGACTACGTCCGCGTGGAAAATGTTCGAAAATGAAAGTAACCTAAGTTAGTTCTTATCACAAAACTATCTGCCAGTGAAAGTCCCGTCAAAATCGGTCCAGCCGTTCCAGAAAATAGCCGGAACAAACAGACAGATAACAGACAAAAATTGTAAAAAATTTAATTTTGGTATATGTACCGTGTATACTTCCATATGCATTTAGTAAAAAGCGTTTATTTTAATATTATAAACAGACACTCCAATTTTATTTATTCGTGTAGATTTAATGCCCTTAAAACAAAAAGCCTTGGTTTGGTTTATGGCGATTAAGTTTTTAGGAGACTCATAGATGACTGTACAATTTGATAATACGTGAGTAACTAATGTTTTACAAGGGATAAATAATGTTGTTTCTATGTGTTCCTATATTTTTAATAGAATAATTAAAAAATATAATATAACCAACAAGCCATACATTGACAGGGTTGTCACTTGTCTCATTTCAATATAAACATATTAAGCACTCACTAGTCTACTATATTAAATAGTATCTGTACGACCCTTTTCGTCATAAGTTCGCTGTTAATTATCGCTTTGATGCTCTTGAAACAAAAAGCCGCTTTTTTGTCGCAATAAAGCTATTAAGAGACTCATAGATTACTTTGCCATCTTTAAATACGTAATTAGCGTGTAACTATATTTTCTCACTGGATCGCTGCTAATAGAATGATTACAATTATGGGATGTCCAACCAGCGATACATTCATAGGGTTGTCACATTTCAAAATAAACATGTTTATGCTATAATTAATAAACAGCGCATGGGCGACGTTTAATAAACAGCGCATGGGCGGAGGATAAGTTATGTAATAAACTTTAATACATATGGCATTTCAGTTCACTCTTCGGGATTCGGGTCACCGGGACACCATATCGGCGCAACCAATCGCCGCTATCAACAAAATGTATACAGCTCTATAGAGTTACTCACCTGAGTGCTAAGTGTGAGTTTTTGTTTTCGCATTCGATCGTGAGCGCGTTTGGAGTTTACTAGGAATTTGTATGTGATTTGTTCAGCGCCACCTAGTGGTAAACGTGAGGAACCAGTTTACCACTAGGTGGCGCTGTACTAATCACATACAAATTCCTAGTAAACTCGAAACGCGCTCACGATCGAATGCGAAAAGAAAAACTCACACTTAGCGCTCAGGTGTCCGTTTGGCTGTGCAACCAATTTGGCGGCGCGACTAGCTCGGATGCGACGCACAGAATGTTAAGCTGGTTTTCGTGTCACGCTGACCGCACGCTGACGGCGACGCTGAGGGGTCCATATGTATGTAGTCATAGGTAGCATTTTTGATTCGCGCTGATCGCTCAGCGCTGACGACCGTAGGCTAGACCGTTAGACACTAGGTGAGTAACTCTATAGAGCTGTATACATTTTGTCGATAGCAGCGATTGGTTGCGCTGACATGGTGTCCTGGTGACCCGAATCCCGAAGGGTGAACTGAAATGCCATATGTATTAAAGTTTATGAGATAACTTATCCTCATTAATGACACGGCGACTTTTTGTAGCAATGCAAAAGCGATGCTGTCGCGCGTCCTCATAGATATAGCCGCGAAGCGGTCGCTAGCTGTGTGCCCTCACCCACGGGCCCAGATTCAGTCGCGATGGAAACGCGATACTGTACTCTAATACAGAGCCGTTTATATCTGTCTAACCCGTAATACAGAGCCGTTTATATCCATAGACTCCCCGGTTAAATCCTGAAGATGCTTTCAGCCTATACGCGAGGCGTAATATCGGAACGAAAATCAAATATTTATGCTGCGACACAATGTACCTAGTCAACAACAAATCCTTCTTGATAAGAAAATTTTCACATTTTTATTCTGTTCAATGTATTTCCAAATTTTCCTTTTTGATCAATGAACTTTAAACTTATTATCATTTACTGAGTACTATAATTCTCAAATAAAGTTACATTAAATCGTCATCATGGGTATAAACCTATACCTAAAGATAAATGTTTACAATGCTTATCCCATAAACTAAGAGCCATTAATGTCTATTCAACTCATGATCTGCAAAATCAACTATGAAGAGGTACTCAGTGTTACTACTACTACTACTCAGTTGTACTCAGAACTCTATTTTTGTTGCTACACAATGCATAGCCATTGCGTAGCAACAAAAATATTTTTATTATTGTCTTTTTGTTCAAATTCATTTTGTTCCGCGAATTTTCAGCTATATATGTTTCACGAGTCTAATAACGTAAGATACTTTAAACATATCATACTAGCTGTTACCACGACTTCATTCGCGTGATCCAAAATCATTACTTCATTTTGCTCAGTCGACTAATAAAGTGGCCTATGTCAGTCCTGGACAGTGTAGCTTTCTAATGATAAAATTTTTAAGATTGGTCCAGCAGTTTTTGAGTTTATTCATTACAAAAAACAAAAATATAAAAATGTTAAAATACAAAAATTCAAAAGCTTTCTCTTTGTAATATTAGTAGAGATAAAAATTTACTAATAGTATACAGAGTACCGAAAACCGTATTAATCTTATTGACATATCTTGGAAATAATATTTTTAAGTCTTAATTAAAAAATTAAACCAAAATAGTAGTTTTGACACGAGATACATTGTGAGATTTTATGATTTATATGCATGTTGTATGTTTTGTTGTCTAAACGTTGCTATTTCGTTTTTATTCCTTCATCAACAATTTAGATAGTAGGTAGGTACGAGATATCCGGTGCAGTCGCTGGTTCAGTAAATGCTATTGCAAATAATAACACGTCTTAAGCGACATAGCTCCACTAAGGTTAGTAAACAATATTGCAAAGAATTGTTTCAAGTTTTACATGACACACTCGTAACAACAAAATATTGTATTTGAATTATTTTTTAGTTTAAATGAAAGCAGTTATTTTTTTATTTCAAAATATTTATATTTACTAATGAAGGCGTGTTTAAAATTAAATTAAGAGTGTCAACCGCATTTCATATAATTCTAACTCGTAAATCACAGCTACCCATATCCATAGCTTTCTGGATCAACCCTAGAGACGTACTCAGCCCTACACGTCGGATATAATATTGGAACATAAATCAAGTGTTTTTGCTGCTGCACAATGTATTGCCGAGTCAACAGCAAATCCTTTTCGGTCAGCGAATTTTCAACTTTTTGTCTTTCAGCCGTCGGTTTGTGGTATCAATCATAATTGGTAGCAGGGCCGTATTCAATTTCTTCAGATTACTAATTAATTTTTAATTATATGACAGCAATCAATCAGATGATTATTTTGATAAAAAGAGACATCTGCCTCTATACACCTACTACTAACACCTAAAGATATTAATAATGAGCACTGCGATGTACCTACTACTTTGGAATAATGGTAGGTACGTTGCCACCTTTGTACCACATGCAGGTATAAGTTTACGGATCACCTTCAAAACCGAAACATATTAGTGCCAGGCAGTTACTATTGCCACAGAAAAAGTAGAACAGTGTTGATAAAAAATAATGAGACGTTGCAAACTACATACCTATTTGTACTTCCTTTCTATACCTACTTAATTTTATAAGTAAGGAATTAAAAATATTTGTAGATACTAGAATAGTCAATCACACAGAATTTGAGCATTGAAGTAAATATCTAATATCGTTATAACAAATTCTTTATTGTTCAATTCATTAACACAAAATGTTCGTAAGAGATACCTAATTAAAAAATCATAGTTGACTTTTCTAAATTCATGGTTTTCTGGGCAACATTTTCAATTTCTTTTTTTTAAACATTATTAAAACTTATTAAAAAATATTCCAATATAAAAAATAAATTACTAATCAGACATAAATAAAGTTTTAATTTATGTGTAAAATGTTTACATGTTATGTGATTCTCGTTTGTGACTATCTATAGACCTACCTACCTAGCATTACGAAAAACGAAAAGTGAAAGATTGCTTTTTAACACATACGCCTGCACACAAATACGGCCCTGATTAGTTGGTTTTTGCGATTTTGAGAATGGCTGCGTGCACGCATGTCCGACAAAGGGCGAGAGGGGGGTGTCACTGTGCAAATGTACTCGTAAACCCGCCGTGAGGTCAACGCACCCCCGCCCAGCTCGCCGCGGCGACCACCCCGAACTTCACAGCTCTACAGTTAATTACACCATTACAGCTCCTTTTCCGTAGTAGTTATTTGTAGTAGCGATGTTTTGGTTTTTTATATCTATATATATAAATCAATTGCTGTTCGTTAGTCTCGCTAAAACTCGAGAACGGCTGAACCGATTTAGCTAATTTTGGTTTTGAAATAATTGTTGAAGTCCAGGGAAGGTTTAAAAGGTGAAAAAATATACCAAAAAAAATAAGAGTAGTTAAAAAGGCAGAACAACGTTTGCCGGGTCAGCTAGTCTTATATATAAAAATCAATTGCTGTTCGTTAGTCTCGCTAAAACTCGAGGACGGCTGAACCGATTTAGCTCATTTTGGTTTTGAATTATTTGTTGAAATCCAGGGAAGGTTTAAAAGGTGAGAAAATATAAAAAAAAAGGTTAAAAAGGCAGAACAATGTTTGCCGAGTCAGCTAGTCTTCTTCTTCTTATATATAAAAATCAATTGTTGTTCGTTAGTTTCGCTAAAACTCGAGAACGGCTGAATCGATTTGGGTAAAAAGGTGAGAAGATATAGAAAAAAATAAGAGTAGTTAAAAAGGCAGCACAACGTTTGCCGGGTCAACTAGTAAGTTATAAAAATGACATTAATTTAAGTATACTAACGATCACCTTGTGGTCTAAATTCGACTATATGAACTAAATCATAAAATCTCTTTTAAGTTTGACAACAGACTTTAAACGTAAAAAAGTATACAAGTACACTATCGTACAATCACGTAGACGTATATCACATGAGATTTGTGTGTGTAATGTTTATTTTTATCAATAAAATGCATTTCTGGTGCATAGTTTTTAAATGTTTTCAATTTTTGCAGTGCTATGTAAACTTTAAGTGTACCGTAAAACGGGGTGAATAGGAATCACGGGCTGAATAGGAACAAAACCAAAAAGTTTTTCAAGTCCACAGATCCAAGCCGCATTAGCGTAAGAATGTCATGTGTTTTTTTTATCTGCACACCATTATTTACTCTGTGAATTGGTAACATCTGATTGTCTATGAAATAAAAGACAAAAAGAAATTAACGTCTCAAAGTTGACTGTGTTTTTGCGAGGTTAATAGGCACACAACGGTGTGAATAGACACGAAGTGTGGGGTGAATAGCGTTTCTATTCACCCCGTGTACTGGGTAAATAGAACCAGCCTATATTTTGTCAATTTTCTTCTTAATGCATGGAAAAAGTACTAAATAAAATTTTCGATAGAAAACTAGACAGGTAGACTCATCAAAAGAAACA
This sequence comes from Apodemia mormo, assembly GCA_036924255.1. Taxonomy (NCBI): domain Eukaryota; kingdom Metazoa; phylum Arthropoda; class Insecta; order Lepidoptera; family Riodinidae; genus Apodemia; species Apodemia mormo. The sequence continues at coordinate 42,399,521 of JAUPFN010000002.1, forward strand.
GGGATAGTGGCATGCAGTCCTTGAAACTTATAAAGAAATACATGTCTAAGAAGAAAAAGAAGTACAAGTTTCGAATTGTGCCTATTCACCCCATTTTACGGTACCAAACTCTTCCGTTCGCATAGTTGTTATAAAAAGTAATACAAAGTATTTGCTTCACATATATAGATTTATAATATATAGATTTTTTAATGACTTAAAAAATGTAACACTAATTAGGTAGGTGTGTGTATGTATTAACTTTACTGTCATTCACAACTTCGTTCATGTGAGATGCGACCCAAAAGCGTTACTTCTTTTGCAGCCAGGTAAAAATCACCATATAGCCTTCTTGTATATTGCTTTCATACACAAAAGAAACAAATCCAACTGGTTCATCCAGAGATTTAAGTGTTCAAACAAACAAATAATCTCGTCAGCTTTATTATATTGTATCACATAGACAAAAATTATGTAATTTCAGATTTTATTGTATTGTCAAATAGCTCGCACCTATAAATGCTAATTCACAGTTTTTCAACATTGACTAGCATTAAATCTAAAACAGGGATAGTAGGTACGTCTTTTTACCCGACTGAAGGAAGGTAATGTTTTTCGAGCGTACGTACATAAATTATATATCCATTTTTTGGCACGCCCTACAGCCCAAACGGCTGGACGGTTTTTGACATATGAGGTGGATTTGACTCAATTGTAGTACTGACATAGGCTATACAAATTTTCAAAACGGCGCCCGCAAATATCGGAATGTGAGGAGGGGAGGTGATTTTTTTTCTTACCGTAGGAACATGGATATCAAATGAAAGCTAGCTAAGCTAGCTAAACTACTGTGCTTGTTTCTTTCTTTTTAGTTTTCATTTAAGACAATGAATCTTTTTTCAAGATGCAGTTGGGTTTTTTGTTATCAATATTTTTTTTTATTTAATTCATAAGATAGCAAATAAGCAGATGGCTCTCCTGATGGAAAGAGAAATTATAGTCTATAGATACCAAAGATGTTAATGGCGCGTTGCTATCTGTGTGGTGGGATGGCAATGCCACAAGCATGAATCTACCGGCTGCCTTACCCTCCCGATAGTAACACGACAGTGACAAGCATTGACGCTATTGCGACAGGAATAGCTAAGGCCATGTAACCAGATACACAGGTTAGACGTTGCAGAATTCTACCGCATCGTGCCTAGACCACTCGTTGCAAACTCAACCACATTCATATTCAGATATTAGTTGCATTTATACAGTATATCTAGTATAGTATCTCATAGGTCATCACCACAGACCACATGAATATTATTAGATACGCCACTAGAAAAGAAACGTGTCGCCGCGCATATAAGCAAACGCTCCTATTACTGTCAAACATTTCATACATTTGTAGGTTATATTATATTAAGAAAAAATAGAAATAAAGCATGTTGTACTGTTTTGTCGTACCGAATGAGATGATAAGGTTTAAAAATTAACTTTGGGGTAATTTATTTCATCGGTAAGTAGTATAACTCTGTATTTCTGTGTGTAAATGCAAGCTACACTGACAAACTAAGAAAATGTCTTGAAAGGCGTATCCATTTAATCCGTGGTCATTACAGTCATCACGAAGCGAGTAACATGCATATATTACAGAAACGCAGATATTCTCTAGGACTGTGATACACGACAATTTTAAAACTATATCATACAAAGTATTTATACAAAAGTTACTCAGATATAATTTGAAAACAAGCAGACACAAAGTACAAATTTATATCGTGCCGGCGGGCGGCGTGGCGGTCTGTGTCCTGTTTAAGGCAAAGGGACGGGTGAAAAGCAAACAAGCTCCCTGGGCTTTTTAGCCGGGTCGCAGATTCTCACAGGTCTGTTTAGTAATGATAAAATTAGAATCATTTAAGTTAAAGAAAACATTTACCAATAGTTCGTTTACCCAACCTAATCATTTACTATACTGCAACTGGAAATAGAGCTTTTGATCTTTTGATTACTTATATTAGAATAAGACCTACCGAGACGGCTGTAACATTAGGGATGCCTCAAGACTCTATTCATTGCCCTTTTTTGTTACTTATATGCAAAAAGACTAACTTAACGTTTTAAAGTGGTGCTTTAAAACGTTATTCATCACTGCCTCAACTTCAGGCAATTAGTGTTTTCTTTATTACTAATAATCAGGATCTTAACCGCAACGTCTTGCCTAGAAACAATCTTGCTAATGGTAAGTTGCAATCTTGTAAACGGATTGGTCAAATGTATAAATTAATAAAAATCAGCTTGAATATTAGGTAGTAGAATTCTGCAACATATTAAACGGGTTGGGTACTTACTCCTGCCGCAATAGCGTCAGTACTTGTGACTGTCACGTTCCGATTGCTAAGAAAGGTAAGACAAAAAGATTATGTATTATATATGACATCTCACCATACAGATAACAAAACGTTTTAACTTCCCGCTACGTATGTAGATAAGGAAGTTACTGATTTTTCCCGGATTTTCAAAAATAGAGTTTTGAGGTTCTGAGAACCTTTTCCGATTATTTTTCCGATTATGTCAGTATATCTGTATGTATGTATGTGTGTGTGTGTATACGTGTATGTAAACATCTCATAACTTTTGAATGGCTGGACCGATCGAAATGCGGTTTATGGTATTAGATTAGAATCTGCTCAACTTAGATTTCCCAAAAATTTGAACCAATTTTGAAAAAACTCAATTTTTGGAGAAACAGTATTTTTTAATATAACTTCCAGATTAATATACCGGTTGAGTACAAAAACTAATAAGCTCTATTCATCATAAAACTACGTCTAATGCATAAATTGCATCAAAATCAGTTTATCTATTAGGGAGTAATCATTGACTTTTTTGATTGAATTTTTAAAAAAGGTTTTTTCCACACAACTTTAGTATTGTACGATATTTTCGTACTAAAAAAACTTCATCGAATGCCGTTACAAAATCAAAATTGAATCTAATTTTAAAAAGTTACAGCTTTTCAAATATTAAAATTACGTTATTTTTAGCTTTCTTAATATTTTTGAAATAACTTTCAGGCTAATAAACCTTTGACGATTAAAATCTTATCAGCACTTCTCCTTAACAAACTGCATCAAATACCGTTTTTTCTTTCAAAATCAAAATTGGTTAATTTTTTTAAGATTTATTAGTTACGAAAATGTTTGAAAACAAAAGTTTTTTAACATTGCTTCTAAATTTTTCAACTTATCGATTATTTAGCTAAAGCCATATTTTAGATCTTAAAAATTGAGTTGAATGCCATTCGAAATATCAAACCATCGTTTCCAAAATATACAACTTTTCAAAAATCAATATATTGCCATTTTTAACAAAATAGGTGTTTGAATTGAAAATTATATACTTATAGCTATGCTTGTACTTTTGAGCTTAAGATACCTTAATTTAGTGAGAAGTTTCAGGGATGGCTTGCATGGTCAACCGTTTACAGTTTTTTTTATATATTTTAGGATAACAAACAAGCAGACGGTTCTTCTAACGGAAAGAGACAACTATCGCCTATTGACATCGAATTATGATGTTAATGATATGTTTCTATCCTTGTGGTGGGGTTTTAATGTTACATGGCTAAACTTACCGGCTACTTTACCTTCCGAACTGGGACACGACAGTGACAAGCACTGGCGCTATTGCGACAGGAATAGTTAAGGCGGTGGTACCATACAATCTAGAATTCTAGTGGCGACCGCAGTGATTCGCATAGCCAATCTTTCACTTCCTACGAACTACCTGGTAAACAGCAGAAGGCCTATTAGTAAGCCCGCACCAACACGGGGAAAAGTTTACATAGAGCTTAGACGCGTACACAAATTTAGCCACCCGTTAGTCCGTTTGCCTGATTCTTATTTAAGGCAAAACAACGAACGAAGAGTAATCAAGCTACCTGATATTTTAAAACGTGTGAAAACCTGTTAATACTCTGTCCATTACTTTTTTAATTGAATAGCAAACATGCAGATGGCTTTTCTAATGGAAAAGGCGGTTATTGCCTTAGACAGTTTGAAATTCTACATGCATAAATTTACTTGCTTCATTGCCCTCTAAACGAAAAAATGACAATGTCAAATACTGACGCAAACACAGTAGAATAAGGTACCAAATTCGCGCAAAAAGTTGCAAAATTCTCCAGTAGTCACAAGAGTAGAAACACTTTTAACCAATGGTTCGACTTTTACAAACTTGCGGTTATGAAGACCGAGTCCGAAAGAACACAAGGTTAATTCTACACTGTAAATACAAGTTTGTGTGAATATATCTGTTAGGTTTATAAGCTTAGGTAAAATATATATTACCTTAGTCGACTCGAGTGTGATGGTTCGTACGATTTGTATGGTGAGCGATTTCTGAAATTTTCTTTAAGATATATTATATTAAGGCATCTTAAGATCAAATATTGTACATGTACACACACACATGTACACACACACACACACACACACACATTGTACATGTATATCTTAGCCATGTGTGATGAGCTTTAAACAGCAGAATAAATGTAGGCTTCTTTAACATGTAGGCTTCTTTTATCCCGAAGAATTCACAAAAACTTTTCTCTCCGTATTGATTCCAACTTCTTTTGGGAGAATAGAACAACTGTTTTTAGGCTAGGCACCTCGTAAAATGCAGGAGCTAATACGTGCACACACTTTGTGAATACTAGGTGATAGAGTTCCGCAACGTTTCCTCCGGGAATCACATTATATGGCACCACCGCCTTGCTTGTAGCTCCTACTCTTGCCTGCCACAATGCGTCGGTGCTTGTCGCTCTCGTGTTCCAGTTTGAAAGGTACTCTCCCGTACTTCAAACTGGAACACGAGACTTCTCCCCGTGTTGGTTCCGGGCTTCTTTGAAGAATAGGCCAACTGCCGTTTTGCCAGGCAGGTCGTAAAAGGCGACCGATTGGCTATACGCGTCACTAACATCGTGGCTACTAGGTGGTAGTTCTGCATTGTCTCGCCCGGGTCTGGTACCACCGCCTTACCTATTCCTGCCGCAATAGTCCGTCAGCCGCGTCAGTGCTTGTCACTGTCGTGTTCCGGTTTGGAGGGTAATGTAGCCGGTAAACTTATGCATATTGTGGCATAAGACCTCGCCACAAGATAGCAATGCACCATTAACACCTTTGGTATCTATAGGCGATGGTTGACTCTTTCCATCAGGAGATCCATCTGCTTGTTTGCTATCTTATGATTTAAAAACATATATATAAAAAAGGTAGAAGAATAACCTGTGAACGTATGCATGTGGCAAATCCACGTCACGTATAACAATGCAACATTAACATCTTTGGCGATGGTAACCTCCTTCCATCAGTTTCGTTTTCGGCTCGTTTGTCTATTATAAAATAAATACTTTAAATCAAGCAGTAAACAGCGGTGCGCAGTTTAGTAATAATAAGATCCGATCATATATAAGCGACTTCCAGATTTAATTCAAAATCACACAAAGTTTAGACGTAAATGTACACAAGAAAATCCGGTGCCGGTGCGGAGGTCCGATTCCTGTTTGAGGCTGCGGGTGCCGCTTGGGCCGCGATATTTACACTACTAATTATAGCTCGTCACAGCCAGTGCACCCCGCTGTAGGCTGGGTTACCAAATAATATATGGTAATCGTAATACTTTATCAACTTGGAAAAAGAAAGATTGTGTTGTACCCAGCGTCTCTGACCATATTGAGTAGATTTGAGTGATAGGTATATTTATAAACCCACAGGCTTTGCAACTTAAGTGGAACATGCTCGGCGACACTTAAAAAAGTCTTGACTCTATTTAAGCGAGCTTATACTCTTAGTTTTATTATTCATTTCAAACAATCATTGGATAGGTAAAATATATTGCTATCTGTGAAAACAGTTTTGCGATTAAAGAATCCGTTTGTGAAAGTACTAATTTAAAAGTTTTACTACTAGCTACTTTAAAAGTGCTAAGTCAAGTGCGCCCCCCCCCCCCTCTTCCCCCTTCCAGCTAAACTGTTGGTTTTGAACTCTTGTGAAAAAATTCACACTAGTAGTATATTATAACGAATTTCAAAGGAAAACTATCACAACCATAGTGTAATCTTCATAGAATTTCTATGATAGAAACCACAGAGTACATAAATTAAAACAAAAAACGACGTAATGTCATTAGCAAGTCACTAGGATTTAGGACGCAATTAGAGTCCAGAACGGTTTCGCGGTAAATTATAATTAAAATTCTAAAACGCGAAATATTTTAATTATAAATTTAGGTTTTTAACAAAAATGAATATGTTTTGGTTAATCTAATAGGGTAAATTATTAAACAGTTTTTCAAATTTAGTCAACTGGCCTTTAATATTTAGATTTTAAATTCTGTGCTTACTCAACGGATGTATAAAAGCAGGAGCTGGATTTGCCCGAATGAACATGAAAGCGAATAAACATGAACTTGAAAATAAGATTAACATAGCGGAGAAAATATATTATATTATGTGGTCTGTGATTAACATGCTCGAAAGATCACTAACAGAATAAGTGGCGTGGCAATCGAAGTTCACATTTTTTATGCTCCATTACACTTGTTTGTTTAGATGCAAATTAGTAGTCTTAAGAGAAGTATCATCACGCCGGTTCCCTTGCGAGGTAGGCAGATTAAACCGAATGTCCATAGACTTTGCAGTTCACCGCGATTCACCGGTTTGTTAGTTGGTGAGATAACTGGTTATCCTCATCGCCGCATTTATCGACATTTTAACGATTATCTTCTATTTCTAGCGATAATCGGGACCGTCAGCTTTACATGCTCATCCGCGGCTCGGCATTGCTAATACACCACTCCGCCAGACTCCGAGCTGCTACTGAGATTTTAGATTTTCGTGAAAAACCTCGAAAAAAACTCAATAACACCTTCGCTTGACCCGGGGATCGAACCCGGGACCTCTTGATCTGAGCCGAATAGGCTACCCCTAGACCGAGGCAGTACTAAGTATTAAAAACAATAATTTAACTTAAAAAAATACTTTCGTCGTGTAGGTCCGGGCCCCTTTGAATAATAATTAGACCGCCAGCCAGTTTGCCAGGAGTTCGTAAAAGATAAACGTTTGGTTATACGTGTCAGGTGTCCCTACCCTACTATCGTAACTACTAGGTAGTGGAGTTTCACGACTTGTCGCTCGGGAACAAGTTACCACCGCGAGCACTGCCTTACCTATTCCTACCTACGCAATAGCGTCAATGCTTGTCATTGTCAATTCTGGTTTGAAAGATAACGTAGCTGTTGTTTCTCTTTCCCACGATACGGATAGCAACGCACCGCACGCACGCATCCTTAATGTCTATAGGTGTTGGTTGCTCTTTTCATTCAGAGAGTTATGTGCTTGTTTGCTATATAAATAATTAAAAATTCGGCCAAGTGCGAGTCGGACTCACGCACGAAAGGTTCCGTACCATCATAGCAAAAATACGAAAAAAACACGTTTATTGTATGGGTTTTATGACCCCCCTTAATATTTTCATTTCTTTATTTTTAGTATTTAAGAAATACATAGTTTGTGAAATTTTCAGCATTCTAGCTATCACGGTTTATGAGATACAGCCTGATGACAGACAGCGGAGGTTTAGTAACAGGGTCCCGTTTTACCTTTTAGGTACGGAACCCTAAAAACCAAGACACGTTACTTTATCGTCTTCCTTTCTGCTTCATGAGCATCATTTGCAGAGCAAAACATCCTGTCCGACGAGTCCAAACATGGAACACTTATATTGCAACTTTAGTGGTTGCATTAAGACATCAGATTCACTCTTAGGCGCCCCATAGATGTACAATAATATTGCGCAATACTTTTATTGTGCAATAATATTGAATAATATTGAAATTGCTTCCAAACGTTCAATAAATTCAGTCAATAAAATGAACAAAACAGTCTGATCAATATTTTCGTGCGAGTAACATGTCTGACGACGAAGTTTTGGCGGCAACCATGCTGGTGATTTGATTAAATAAATCTATACAAGTCTATACACCCAAGTAAAAACTCCCGTTCTTCATCTTTTATTGATTGGTTTTGTTTCGATCAACACTTATATTGATTAGTGAATCGAATTTCGGCCGAATGTTGACTTTCGGCCGAAAATTGAATTTCAATCGAATGTCGAATTTTGGCCGAATGTCGAAATTCGGTGGAATGACGTATTTCGCTCACATGTTCAATTTCGGCCGAGTGTCGAATTTCGGCCAGTGGCCGAAATTTTGGCCCATTCTAGTAATGAACTATTAAATTAACAAGATGAATAAAATTAGCGTGAAATGACGAAAATTTCTTGCTCGCCATTTTGCTTTAATTTACACGACCATACATTAAATACCGCCACTGACCGACCGCGACCGCTCCAAGCTCTGAAGTGAAAAATATTGTGCAATATTAAACCTACACAGTGCAAGAAAAAAATATTGAACAATAAAAATTAAACTCCCTCAAACTTTCGTTCAATCTTTGTGCAATCTTCAATATTAACCCTAAACGGTCAATAATATTGCACAATACGTAATATTGCGCAATATTATTGTAGGTCTATCGGGCACCTTAGAATCATCCCACTTTAAAAGTTTTCATTTAAAAATTACCGCACTTAAATCAGTTCAATTGTTTGAGAGCTATGATGACAGAAACACAGCATAAACAAACATACAAAAACACAGACACGCATATGTCAAATAAACATGTTAAAATTATAACACCCCTCATTTCTGTACCGGGGATTAAAACTGAAAAAGCTATTTAAGTTTAAAGAACACTGGCCACGCTTCATACATCGCTTGGACTCGTAAATTAAATATCATGTCTTATATATAACGAAATTCGTGTCAGAATTGTTGTTTTATTATTTAAAAACAATTTTAATTCATAAAAGTCTCTAAAGAAATATTAATAAAATAATATTTTGACTTTTTATAAATTACTGACATTTTGCAATAGGAGTTGTCAGTTTTGTCGTATTAAGATTTATCACAATAGTATCTTAATGGACAAATGAGCTGAAATATTCTATATTTATTTTGATAAATAAAATTAAATAACAATATATAATTACTTTTACTACTTTCGTTCAAAATATTATTTTACAGCGGTGACGAGACCACTGTTTAATGCTTTTTGATGGACACTTATATACACAGAGGTAGTCCTTCTTTCTCTATACTCCATGTATAAAACAAGAACATTCAACATGGCGGAATAGTTTTTACTTACAAAAAATTTACTAGACTTACAAAAAAATGTATTACATTTTTAATGCACCTTTCGAGAATTTCTATATTGCTAGTTTATATTTTTAAAAAAATGCGTATTTTTGGAGATATACTAGCTATGATACCCGGCTTCGCTCGGGAGTTGATTTGAGATTACGTGGTAGTAGAAATATAACAAATTTAATTTAAGACTTTATTGAAATTGGAATTTTAAGTTTCACGCCATTACTACACATACTGCAATTGCTCGCAGCGCCTTTCGAAATGCAACCCAAATAATCGTTGTTCTGGATGAAGTTCAAATACTCGAGAACAGATGGCGCCACTACACTTAATTTCTAAGTTGAAGGGTTGGAAAAGCCCTTATATGTTTAAAAACACGCCCTTTAGGTTAAAACGGGAACTTTCCTGTTCGAGGGGGGATAAACGGCTATTACACTATATAAGTCCCTTTATCGTGCCGGAACTACTTTTTAAGTTTTATCGGCACTCACATTTTATCAACTTAGTTTTATTATATATAATGATAATGATTACGATCTCAGACAAGACAAAGGCCATTGTGGCCAGCCTTCTTTGAAGAATGTCCCCAAAAAGTCCTCAGTTAAACTACGGTCCTGAAATCTGATGGTTTGAGCTGAATACTCAAATCACCAGAATAAAAAACTACTTATCTAAGATAAACCAAATAACTAATAAATGATAGAAAGTTAGATTTTGTTCTCGTAAGGAATTTAACGAAAAAAATAGTCATATATTTGGTAATATTAAGTCTAGTCTCATCGTCTAGTATCTGTGATCGTAATGACGTTTTTTGAGTTCCTGTATTGCTCGCGCGTTACCTGCTTTTGCAGTGGATAGCAATGGTGATGAAAAAATTAAACACTTTGTGTCAGGGTATGGGATAGCAAGTAAATAGATAGCCATGATGATGAAAACATTAAATACCGCTTTTTTAGAGCAGTGTTTCTTAACCCGTGGTCCGAGGACCCCTGGGGGTCCGCGAGTATGTGTATGGGGGTCCGCCAAGTTATTTATGGACATTTGAATTAATAAATAAATAACAATATTTTTCATTAAGGGGTCCTTGAAATTGTGCTTTATTTACTTAGGGGTCTGCGGACTGAAAAGGATAACAAACACAGTTTTAGAGCATTGGATATCAAATAAGTAGATAGCTATCATGATAAAAAAAATTAAACACTGCACTTTTCAGAGCATAGGAAAACAAATAAGTAGATAGCCAGTATAATGAAAAAATACACACTGTTTTTTTTTCAGAACATGGGATAGCTAAAATATAAAAAACATAGCTCTCTATCATAAATACATATCTTCACGCCAGATCCCCTACGGTGTGGGCAGAGAGAACTGAGTGCCAAACATCACGATTCTTGCAGACTTGTCTCGCTTCCTCCACGTTCATCACTCTCTTCATACAAACACGCCGAATACCAAGACTTATGAGTCTTATGACACTACCTTCAGTAAGTACTCAATCAATCTGATTATGGTGCGTCATTCCTACGGTTTTTCCCAGTACCTTCCCCCATCCTTCTACATTCGCATTGTATATTTGTTTTGTTAATCTTCATCTACCATTCTTTCTATATTTCCATACCAATGGAGCATGCACTTTCTCATCTTTACACTGACTCTTTCAAGCCTAATCTCTTTCTCACTTCAACATTACGAACCCGGTCCGCAAGTGTTACACGACATAGCTATCATGATAAAAAAATAAAGTATCATCACGCCCGGTTCTCTTGCGAAGTGGCAGAGAAAACTTAAAGTCGATAAAAAATTATACACAAGTAGATAGCTATCATGATCAAAACATAAAACACTGCTTTTTTCAGAGCGTAGGACAGCAACTAAGTAGATAGCTATCATGATAAAAAAATTAAACACTGCCTTTTTCAGAGTACGGGATAGCAAACACGCAGATATATAGCTATCTTAATTAAAAGTTTAAACATGTTTTTCAGAGCAAAGGATAGCTATTTTTCCCTGTGTTCGCCCGAGCCCCCTTTGAAGAATAGAACAACTGCTTTTTTTTTAATTTTAATTGAAATAGGTAACAAAAAATGTTAAAGGTGCGTTGCTATCCGTGTGGCGGGATGGCAATACTACATGCATCAGTCAGTAAATCAATCGCTTATTGCAGAAAATAAACTTAAATAATTTCATAAGTCTACCGGCTGGCGGCTACCCCACCCTCTAAATCGGATCGCGACAATGACAAGCATTGACGCTATTGCAGCAGGAATAAGTAAGGCGAAGTTACCATTATTCGGTTGAGACGTTGCAGAACTCCATCACTCAATAGTCACGACGCACTTTGGAGAGTGTGCGAAAACTCTCTTCGAGCTTATTGCACTCTTGCTATTACTTTATCGGACTACTAGACGCAGGCAGAAGTTCCATCCACACGTTCTGGATATACGGAAAAATTGAACAAAATGGTTTGACAACTCTTTTTGGTTCTAGTCGATAAAGTTTAGAACGAACTGCTTGGGTCTATTTTTCCTATAGACACTAAATATGTTAATGATAGTTGCTATTTGTGTGTCACGGATGGAATACCAAATGCATAAGTTTACATTGCATAAAATAGCCGTATTTTACCCTCTAAACCAGAACACGACAATAACAAGCGCTGACGCTACTGCAGCAGGAATAGGCATGGTAGTGGTACCAGAATAAAAATATTTAAATAAAACCAATACTTTAGTCATTTGAAAGTTAGCAATAGCAGAATATCTGGATAAAGTCGTATAACTGTCGTCTAAGAAGATCGGAGACGACACGCCCCAGATTAAAAGTTTGAAATTCAGACTATATAAAACTTCTAAGTTCACTTCGAACTCCTTGACAATTCACAAAACGACAGTCTAATGTAATTATGTTATTTTAACTCACCGTAAATTACCATGTGTTTAAAACGTTCAAACTTAGTAATTTAGACTCATTTTTGATTTGCCCGACACGGAAGCTAACCCGAGACCTTTTGTGGTCATCTCTGGCAGTTTTTTTTATATCGTATGATAGCAAACAGATAGGCCTCCTGATGGAAAAAGTCAACCATCGCCTATAGACACCATAGATGTTAATGGTGTGTTGCTATCTTGTGGCGAGATCTAATGCCACATGCAAAAGTTTATCAGCTACCTTACCCGCCAAACTGTAATACGACAGTAACAAGCACAGACGCTGTTACGGCAGGAATAGGTAAGGCTGTGGTACCACACCCGGACGAGACAACCAGTCTCGTCCGGGTGCATGCAGAACTCTACCACTTAGTAGCCATGATGGTAGTGACTGGCATAGCCAACCGGTCGCCTTTTACGACCCGCCTGCCAGAACGGCAATTGGCCTATTCTTAAAAGGAGCCCGGGACCAATACGGGGAGAACCAACCGGACCACTAGACTTAGAGATATTCATTATTTGTAGAGAAACTTCATTTAACCGATTTGTTTTTTCGTTCGTCGGTTGTCGGATTCGTGCCAAAATTCGTTTAACCGATTCGGTTTAACCGGATTTCAGCAGCTTGAGCTGAATTTCGACATTCGGCCGAAATTCGACTCAAATGCCGAACATTGGGCACTAAAAAAAGTACCTAATTGCACTATTTTGACTGAAATCTACACTAATATTATAAAGATTTGTAATTGCTTAGAAAGATTTGTATTTTTGAACTGTTATAATTTAATTTAATTTAATTTAATTTAATTAAAAAGAACTGACTGATTTGATAAATTCTTTCACCATTAGAAAGATACTAAATCATCCCCGAGTAGCGAAAGCTATATTTTCACAGAAATTAGAAATCCCTACTTAAATTCGAACGATGTAACCCAAGGTATCAAAATTTTTCCGATAAGTCATTATTTCGCGTGCGCTGCGAAAACCTTTCACGATAACGTAATTTACGTAGTCATAAACAATTCGGAACGTGTCGCTCTCGAGAAAGCGCGCCAATATTGAACCGTAGTTCGGCCGAAATTCGCCTGAACTTTTTATTTTCACCGAAGGTTTGACAGAAGTTCGAGTTCGGTTCAAACCACATTCAGCCCATCTCTAATTATTTGTCATAATTTTTTAAAGCAGTTAAACTGCAGCAACCAACATTTTCAGTATCTCCAGAACTCTGCATCAGATCTTCACCAAATTAAAATGGGACCTCACGGGAAAGACTCTTTAAAACAAAAAGAACGTTTAAAATCGATACATAAATGACAGAGTTTTGAGGTAATAAACATAAAAATATACACAGCCGAATTGATAACATCCTCCTTTTGGAAAGTCGGTTTGAAAGCGATTTACCGCCACGGCAGGCATCAGTCAAAGGGCGCGCCCATAGTCTGCGCAGTCACCTAATCACAGATTATACAATAGTTACTATTGGAACCACACACGACATAAATACTAATAGGCACGCCCGCGCCTTTGGGAAAGAAACTTGTCGCCGCACACATGAGCAAACGCTCCTATCACTATCAAAAATGACATACATTTCTAGATATGTCGTGAAAAAATAGAAATAAACCATGTTGTACTGTTTTATTGTCGCCTCTGTGGTCTAGTGGTCCAGCGTTGACGTTGACCACGAGGGGTCCCGGGTTCGATTCCCGGGTCGAGCACATAAAAAAGTGGTTTTTCAGTTTTCTGAGAAACACAAAATTGCCCAGGATTGGAAAGTGCCCGGTTGGCAATAGGCTTGCCACCTATCACATTTGTGGGACCAAGTATCTTCGGCTAATCGTGGGTACCTCTGCCTACCCCTTCGGGGATACGGGCGTGAAGATACTTTCTGTACTGTTTTATGGTGCCGAATGAGATGAGAAAATTTAAAAATTACCCTTGAAGTGATTTTATTTCATCGGTAAGTATTATTACTGTATATTTGTGTGTAAATGCAAGCTGCACTGACTTACTAAGAATTTTTCTTGAAACGCGTATCCATTTAATCCGTGATCGTAACCATACATTCTGAATATTACTACACTAATTTCGTTGAGTTTTATTATATAACTAGCTGACGCGGCAAACGTTAACTTTAAAAAACTTTAACGTTAAAAAAGCAAAACTTAAACTATCTTTGTTCCAAATTTCGTCCAAATCGATTCGGTGGTTTAGGCGTGAAGAAGAGACAAACAGACAGACAGACAGAGTTACTTTTGCATTTATAATATTATTATGGATTTACTGGTGACATATGACCATTAGCTATCGTGTCCATTACCAGTCAACCAGCGAAGTCAACCTGTATTAAAGTAACGATTTCTAGCAGTATATCCCATGTAGGTCCCGATCTTGCGGGAAAATTAGGATTTTCCCCCGTGTTGGTTCAGGCTGCATTGAAGAATAGACCATGTGCCATTTTACCAGGCAGTTCATAAGAGATTGGCTATGCGAGTCACTGCCATCGTGGGCCGTGGCTTCTATGTGGTAAGGTTCTGCATTGTCTCGCCCGGGTCTGGAACAACCGCCTTCCTATTAAATTACTTTACGGTTATGGTTAATTTGTACCAACTTGGGGAAAAATATATGAAAATATTTTCTGACTATAAGTCGCCATAAAGCCATTTCAAAGTTTCAGTACTCTTAAAATATTTCCTTTGAATCCAATTTCATAATTGCATATTTTTCTTGTTATCAAAGAAGAAAATGTTCATTTCTCTTGACTCATAGTAAAACCACAAAAACCAAGCAACTGGATATAATTCAAAGCTACGAAAGAAACTTCAGAGAAACTTTCGTAAACATTTTTGTCGGCAAAATGAATTTTTAATATGAATGGCAAATATATATTAGAGTAGCTCTTGTTTGCAAGTTTGTTCACGTGGAATTTAGTTTTTACTTAAGTGCGATGAACGATTACGTTTTACGAGTCTATGCATACATACATATGTTTACAACACACATACATATGTTTTACAACATTACATATATATGTTTTACAACACACTCTTTAGATTAAATGGTTTAATGGGTTTAAGCTTGAGAAATGTCATTAGATTGCATTGATATAAAAAACCCAAGTACACAATCAGTGTCTCAAAAACGTCCTCTAAAAATGACCAAGATGATTTTAAATTGTGCGCTCATTTCAAATAGGATCGCTAGCGTCGGTCACGATACTGACAATTTTATTACTTTTTGTACGTATACATTGCTTAGTAAAAACAACTATAAATCTGGTTGGATATGCAAAATATATATTTATATATATATGCCAGATCTATACTAATGCGAAATTAGCGACAGTTTTCAGTGTACCAATTTTGTTCGCGACTGTGCATCTTGAATTTTTTAGATAAATGTTAGATTCGCTTTAATTGTGAGAGTGTTATGGACTACATACTCGTATTTTTTATCCAGCTGCGGTACAAAGGTTATTTTCGGTTCAGGCCGCAGTCGGACTTTTAGTTTTTTTAATAATTGCAATCTTCATATTATCTGTAAATGAATAATATACTTCTAATTATTACCGTTTTAATTTTTTTTATAGATCATTAGATAGCAAACAAGCAGGTCTCCTTACGGAAAGAGGCAACCATCGCCCATAAACACCAAAGTTGTTAAAAGTGCGTTACTATCTCGTAGCGAGATCTAATGCCACATGCATAAGTTTACCGGCTACCTTACCCTCCAAACTGGAACATGACAGTGACAGGTATTGACGCTATAGCGCAGACCCGGGCGAGACAAAGCAGAACTGCACCACCTAGTAGTTACGGTGATAGTGACTCGCATAGCCAATTGGTCACCTTTTACGACCTGTTTGGCAGAACGGCAATGGTCTGTTCTTCAAAGGAGCTCGAATCAACACGGAGGGAACAGAACATGATGTCAAAACCGAACACGACAATGACAAGCATTAACGTTATTGCGGCAGAAATTGTATCTGCCTTACATTCAAATAAATTGAAGTCAGAACGAAAACTTAACAGCGAAGTAGTCTTATGTTATCAACCGCGCTTGACGACAACTACTAGCTGGCCAGATGTGCGGCACACCTGTGTTATGCACCTGTTTCAGATGATGACGTCATAACGTACAAAATAGATAACAAATGGTATAAATAAGCAGGGATATCATATTTTCGATTTATTGTAATTCTACCGCTTGTTAAGGGCGTTACTCTGCCCAAAACTATACTGTGCGTGTAAAAGTGATTCAAGTGTTTTATCTGGCCAAGCTGCTTCACGTTAACACTTACGAGTAGCAGTCAACGAACTAACAACATGAATAATGTAGTAAAGTAAAAGCGAGTATATCCGTCATTGTCGTTAAAAAGTTAAATCGGTATAGTATAAAAATTGAAATGCCCTCTTTTTAGTCTGCATTATACCGATGTGCAATTACAGAACCTTACCTTTACGCGTGGTCCGACAAACACCTGGCCGGTTTTATTTTGTTTATTGTTTGATAATCACTTAGTTTTGTTAAATGTTATCTACTGTATAAAATAAATTAAAACCCTTTTCTTAGTCCGCATTATAGTGATGGGCAATTACGGAACTCTACCATTGCGCGTAATCCAAGACACACCTAGTTTTATTTTTTAATCATTCATAATCAATTAGTTACGTTAAATATCGTTATCGTTATCTATATATATATATATATATATATATGTATGTATATGTATAATAACGGCAGTTGGCCTATTCTTCAAAGGAGCCCGGGACCAACACGGCGAAGATCGTAATCATTATCATTATATATAATAAAACTAAGTTGATAAAATGTGCGTGCCGATAAAACTTAAAAAAGAGTCCCGGCACGATAAAGGGACTTATATAGTGTGATAGCCCTTTATCCCACCTCGAACAAGAAAGTTCCTGTTTTAACCTAAAGGGCGTGTTTTTAAAGATATAAGGGCTTTTCCAACCCTTCAACTTGGAGATTAAGTGTAGTGGCGCCATTTGTTGTCGAGTATTTGAACTTAATTCAGAACAACTATTATTTGGGTTGCATTTCGAAAGGCGCTGCGAGCAATCGCAGCAAATTTAAAATTCCAATTTCAATAGTCTTTTACATTGATGACATTTGTTATATTTCAACTACCACGTAAACTCATATAAACTCCCGAGCGAAGCCGGGCATCATAGCTAGTATATAATAAAACTAAGTTGATAAAATGTGCATGGCGATAAAACTTAAAAAGGAGTCCCGGCATGATAAAGGTATATATAGTGTGATATATATAGTGTGATAGCCCTTTATCCCCCTTCGAACAAGAAAGTTCCCGTTTTTACCTAAAGGGCGTGTTTTTAAAGATATAAGGGCTTTTCCAACCCTTCAACTTGGAAATTAAGTGTAGTGGCGCCATCTGTTGTCGAGTATTTGAACTTCATTCAGAACAACGATTGTTTGGGTTGCATTTCGAAAGGCGCTGCGAGCGATTGCATTCTAATTTCAATAAAGCCTTAAATTTCATTTGTTATATTTCAGATACCACGTAATCTCATATCAACTCCCGAGCTAAGCCGGGTTTCATAGCTAGTTTTGTATAAAACAATAAAAACTCTCTTCTTAGCCCGAATTATAGTGATGGGTTACTGAACCCTATACTTTGCGTGGTCCGACTCGCACGTTTTAATCACTTAATCTCCGTTTTCACTTTGATTAGTACGAGTGCGAGTGTTTAATGCAGGTGCTTAGTATTAAGATAAAAATACGTGAAGACAGCCGTTGATCAGTGTGAGTGATAAGTAATCAGCATCTATTCACTTTTACTATGCTCATTACGAATCACTCGCACTGATCCACGGCTATCTTCACGTATTTTTGTCTTAATACTAAGCACCTGCATTAAACACTCACACTCGTACTAATCAAAGTGATAACGGGGCTTTAGTTTTGTTAAATGTTTTATACGGGGTGTAAAGAAAACTTTGTCCGATCCGAAAAAGGTATATATATAGGTAGGTCAATGACATTATCAAAAAAATAATAAAATAATTATTTTTATTAAAATAAGAAAATTCTCGTAGTTTAAAGTGCCATTTTTGTACTAAAATTGAGCAACTTTCTCTTAAATCAAGCAAATATTTTGAACGTATGTATCAATATCCGAAAAATAATGACACAAATATGTTTGTATTAAGCTACCAAATAATGCATTTAACGATCGGACAGGGTTTTCTTTACACACCCTATAAAAGAATATAAAAACCCTATTCTTAGTCCGCATTATAGTGACGGGTTACAGAACCCTACTGTTGTGCGTAGTCTGACACGTACTCGGCTGGTATTATTTTTTAATCGTTTGATAATCACTCAGCTTTGTAGGTTCGTCTGAAAGCGGCAATCCGGTTGTTGGTGTGCGAAGGTGCACTAATGCACTTAGTATTTATGTTTGATCTCACGGCATTAGTCATAACGCAGGGCAGTCAGAGCAGTCACACGGCGTGCGCCAACGCATGTCGGGGCTAACGAACTCGGGGAAACAATTCTCTATTATTTAACTCAACCGCGACCTGAACCCTTGACTCCTTTAAGCCGTATGGTAATACTTTGTTTTAAATGAAAAATATTTCGTTTTCTAGTTATTGTTACAAACTCGTTTTTTATTACTGAGAGAAGCAAATAAGCGGAGCTGACGGTTTTATTGATGTCAAAGTAAAACTGCGTCCTAAAAAGGCAAATGTATATTGTTAGACACAACTGATTCAGGACTTTTCACTTTTTAAGCATCTTCAGGATCAATTAAGTATATTACATCCTGATAGTATCTTCACGCCCATATCCCCTAAGAGGTAGGCAGAAGTACAAGTACACCCACGATTAGTCGAAGATACTTGGTCCCACAATGTATTAGGTGGCAAGCCTATCGCCAAACGGGCACTTTCCAATCCCGGGCAACGTTGTTTTTATCAGAAAACTGAAAAAACACATCTTTGAGTTGCCCGACCCTGGGATCGAACCCGGGACCTCATGTGGTCAACGGGAACACTAGACCAGAGGCTATTATTAATTACATCCTGAAGATGCTTAAAAAGTGAAACCAGTTGAGTAATATACTAAAAATATATATCTTGTGAAGGGAAATTAAAGTACAAGTGTTGAATCAATCATGTCTAACAATATATAGGGTCATTCCATAATAGGTGAAAATATTTTAACACAGCATTCGGTACGTCTAACTAACCAAAGATATCCAGCTAAAAATAGATTTCAGTAAGTTCTATATATGTACGCGTTTATATATTGTTAAAAATGATAGTAGAACGCGTTATCTTAAAAGTTCATAAAAACAGATGTCATTCAAGAGTGTAAAACTTTTTGATCTGTACGAATAATACTTCGTATGTATGTAATACAACTTCATACTTATAGCAACAAGACTTAGTCCAAACAAAATTGTCTTGTTAAAACCCTGCATCATGAGCTCAGTTGGATGATACCATAGAATTGCATTGTCACTGAGCTTTCACAAGTCTGCCAAGTTTTTCTACAAACGGATATCAGAAAGTCGTTAAAAAATAGCTTGCAATATTTGGAAAATCTGTTATTTAAATACAAAAATTGGCAGTCAAATAGACGGTGATGAACTTTGAATGAGGATCTTAAAGTATCAGCCCAAGGTTACCATGTAATTGTAATATCAATAAAGTAACAAAATGCAAAATTTAATATTGAGAAAGCCTTTACAATTTATTTAATTCCTTTCATCGATTTGAAAAGAGCTGGTGATCTTGAAATGGCTAAACAGATTCTATTATACAGAACACAGCTGCAAGACCCCCGGTATTGCAGTTGTTCATGAGCGGCGGTTATCACTTACCATCAGGTGCACCACCTGCTATAAAAAAAATTTAATCATAATTAAGAACGCAACCAATTCGTAACCTCCACCAGGGCGCTAGGACGGACAGACACACAAATACACAGATACACAGGTACGCAGATACACACTTGAAACTTATAACACCCTTCGTTTTGCGTCGGGGGTTAAAAAATGAAACCGGTTGAGTAATATACCTATTAAAAATATCTATCTTGTAAAGTGAAATGAAATCACAAGTACTCAATCAATTGTGTCTAAAAATAATAAAATTTCACCAAGTGCGTACATTAGAATGTATAGGAAATTGTATATATTATCCGTGGTATCCCGGGCTGCTTTAAAAAATTAACCATGGCAGAATAACATGCTAGGTAATTCGTAAAAGGCGCATTATTAGCTGCACAAGTCACTACTATCCTGACTAATCGGTGGTAGAGTTCTGCAACGTCTCGCCCGGGTTTGGTGCCTTACTTGTTCTTACCGCAATAGCGTTTATGATTGTTACTGCTGTGTTCCAATTTGGAGGGTAAGGTAGCCGGTAAACTTATGAATATGGCATTGCATTAACATCCCGCCCCACGGATAGCAACGCGCCATTTACATATTTAGTCTCAGTAGGCGATGGTTCTTTCTTTCCATCAGAAGAGCTAACTGTTGGTTTGCCAAGTTATGATTTAAAAAAATATATTTTGTAAAAACCTGTAAAATGATTGCCCGTCTGTCAGTCGGTTTGCTTAAGAAAATCCTTGGAATAGCTGAACTGATTTATATGGAACTTTCGTTAAAACTTGAAAACTTGTAGTAGTTATAAAGTTGTACTACGATCAAGTCGTAATTTTTATGTTAAAGTAACTTAAAAAAGATATTTAATATTGTTTTTTGTCCCAAAATACAAATGATTAAACAAAGTGTCACTACCACTACGACTGCTAGGTCGTACTGTTCTGCACCATCTCATTCAGGTTTGGCACCCCTGTCTTAGTTTTTTCTGCCGCATAAGTATCAGTGCTTGTCACTGTTATGTTTTTACAGTATGCTGATTAAGGTAGCTGGTAAACTTACAAATACGTCCGTCACACATATGGCAACACACCATCTTTAGTGTCCATAGATGATGGCTATCACTTTGCATCATGAGATCCATCTACTTTTTGGATAACACACCGAGAGGTCCATACTTTGTAGATACATATTACAAATAATTCAGAAATCAAGTCTCGCAGTTTTTCCAGGCTTTTCCCAAAATTCAATACTTTTTTAATACAATCTGTAATACAATTAAAAAAGTATAGTTGTCAGATTTTTCCCTGTGCTTGCAGTACTTATTAGACGATGTTACTTGCTTCATGTCATAATTCTATGTCAGCGGAATATATCCCATCAATTTTGAAATCGAAAATTCCCTTCCCTTGAAATCGAAATGTGCTTAAGCGTCATATAATTTTGTATGTTAACATAAAAGTTTGATTTTTCACAGCTTCAAGGGGCTGTTGACATGGGCATATGGTTTTTAATATCTTGTCGATACTTCCACGTGATCCCGAGATAAAGAGTATTGACAGATAGACGTACGGACTGACGCCCTACAGAGTGATCCTATAAGGGTATCCATTTTTTTTATTTTGTGGTACGGTACCCTAAAAATAGTCATGTCTAGTTTAAATTCTCTCTACTGAATTGGTTTCAATCGCGCAATCAAAAACCACTATATTTTTACCTACGCACATTTCACTTTGCAATCAAATATTCTTACGAACATTTGATTGCAAAGTGAAATAACAAAGAAGTGTCAAATCCTCAGTTATACAGTAATCACACTAATTACACATAAAATCCCTGGAAAGTTGCAAACCTTAATTTCTTCTTATAGTCAGTGCATTATTTCACTCTAATAGTATATTGTTGAAGATGACATTCAAGCTGACGAGACGCCAGATAGCTACAAAGCCCTGTTTCCGCAATTAATTGAAACAGAAGCAACAAATCGTCCCTTTCATGTTCTGAATCGTGGACGGAAATCTCATTGAAATATAACATTCTGTAATTAATTCTTAACAATCCTCGCTTTAGTAATGGATTATAACAATTGAGTAGCTTAAAATTTAAAGGTAAATTAGTTGATGATTTTAATATGCTGATATAATAAATTAATGCTAGTGATAATTAAACATCATTATACTCAAATACGAGTATAATAATGTTTAATTATCACAAGTATACAACGAAATAATTATACACTAATGAGATATTAATTACTATTGCACTTTGCTGATTCCCCGTGTGGTTGTGACAAACCCTTGCGTTTTCCTACTAGTAACTCTGCTACCTAGTGAGATTCACCTCTGCCAGACTTCTGATCAAAGAACACTTCCCAACTGAACTGTAAATTTCCTTATGTATTTTTTTGTATTGTCATTAATATATATATATATATATATATATATATATATATATATATATATATATAAAGAAATAAACCACTTAAATGAAAAGGAAGTCTACTAGGTACTTGAAATTATAATAATACTAGCTGACCTGGCGAGCGTTGTTTTGTCATGTAAATTATTGAATTAAAAAATAGGGGTTGATCGTAGAGGGTTGAAAATTAAGGGATATATATATATATATATATATATATATATATATATATATATATATATATATATATATATATATATATATATATATATATATATATATATATATATATATATTAATGCTGTATATAAAAAAATAAAAACAAAAAAAATCTAAAAAAATAAAACAAAAAATTTAGGGGTAGACTACCCTTAGCATTTAGGGGTATGAAAAATAGATTTAGGTCGATTCTCAGGCCTACTCAATATGCTCACAAAATTTCATATCAAGCATTTTCAGAGGAGGACGAACATTATGACACGAGAATTTTATATATAAAATTAAAATTAGTATGATATTCTACATAAATATTGTTGTTATACAAAAAGCTGATTTTCCCCGTGATGGTCCCTGGCTCCTTTGTAGAATAGGCCAACTGTCGTTCTGCCAAGCAGGTCGTAAAAGACGGCAGATTGGCTATGTGAGATTACCACCGTGGCTACTAGGCGGTAGAGTATTGCATTGTCTCATCCGGGTCTGGTACTACCGCCTTACCTATTCCTGTCGGAATAGTGTCAGTGCTAGTCATTGTCGTGTTCCGGTTTTGAGGGTAAGTTTGAGGTAAATTTATACATGTGGCATACATAAATAATAAATATTCACGGGACAAATTACGCTGACTGATCTAACCCCAAAGTAGGCAAATTATTTGCTTGTGTTATGGGTGTTAGTCAACGATACTAGTACATAGAAATACATGTATAAATACTGGAATAGATTTAATAAACACCCGAACCCGGAAACACAAACATTTATGTATTTATACATAACACAAAAATGCTTGTCCCCGTGTTTTAAGCTGTGTCGTTACCCATCTTAACTACCATCTTATCCCTTAAACACCTAGGTCGATGTTAATAGTAAGATGGTAGTATCAAAGTCGAACGAGACATCGTGGTACTCTCCCACCTACAACTAGTAATCACGAAATCAGTAGGTACGTGTTTATAGAATATATAAATACTAATGCTAATGATCTAATCTTCGAAAAGTTCAACTTGAAGAATAGTTATAACTTGTAAGTTGTATCAAAATGCCTGTAGTTTATTTTTAATGTCTATATTTTAAACGCTCATCTCAGCTCAAATTAACCTGTACACAGTTAAACTGTACAGGCAAACATATCCGGCACATCCTAGTGTGTATGGCCGACATTATAATTGTTATAATATATATATGTTAATAGGGTTTTTGTTATTCATTGTATAGTCAAATATTACTAAAGTTGTTATTTAGACGCGTGTAGAATCTGACACATTCTCACGCATCTAATGTAACGAACTGAATATGAAGCAATTTAATAAACAACTGAGCTCCCTCAAATAGTCTTTCTATTTGAGGGAGCTCAGTTGTTTATTAAATTGCCTAAGTATTGACGTATTTACAAAAAAATAAGTTGCGTATAGCTACGATCAATGCATTTTAAGAATTTAAGTTGTTTTATAATATACTAGCTGTTGCCCGCGACTTCGTTCGCACTGATTTCGTTTACTCCGCACAGCTCCTCCCCCGTAGGTGATAGCGTAATAATATGTAGCCTATATGTTGACCTGACCTGTTAGTAATATTCATGCAAAATTTGAAGTAAATCCATGCAGTATTTTTGAGTTTACAACGGACATACATTCCAGAGCCTCGCTCATCGCCGCAGAGTGGCTAGTTTATCGGTCTTTTATCGAATACATTTTGGAGAGTGCGCTGCAGAATTGCACGACTTAATTCCGCCATCCCCGTTTTTCTATCGATCGTCGAGGCGCACAGATTCTAGGCATCGCCATATGGTGGACGTTCCACGTACCCGAACAAAGCGGTTCGATTCGACATTCTTGATCCGAACCGCAAGGGACTGGAATATACTACCTGAGTCTGTGTTCCCCGACGGGTACAATCTGGGGATCTTCAAGAGAAGAGTGAACAGGTACCTTTTAGGGAAGCGCGTTCCATCTTAGGCCCCACCTTTGCTTACCATCAGGCGAGATCGTGGTCAAGCGCTTCCCTATCGACAGTAAAAAAAAGACTCTCCTACGATTTTATTATATGTATAGATAGGTTATCGTACACCTCATTTGAAGTGAAATGTAAATAAATTTCTTATGAGAATGAAACCGTGTGTGTGTTCTTATGAGAATGAGAATGAAAATGTTCAAATTCGACCTGCACGATCGTAAACAACAGAGTTTGAGGGCTTAAAAAGGGAAACTCAATAACGAAAGCTTATACTAATTGAAAGTGTGTAATACAATGAGAAAAGCGTACAAAATATTTATGGAAAATTAATTTATCCTAAAATCAGCTCGGTAATCTGCTAGCACATTTTAAACTTTTAAGCCATCGTTTCGAACACAGAAATAATTGCATCGAGTAATCCGCTTGGTCGAACGGTTATTAATTGAGGATTATTATTAATTATTAGTTGAAACTAGTTTACAATACACTTGCAGGTACTTTTATTTCACTATAAGTATACACTAAATTATTTAAATTAATCGCCGCTCAGGACGTAATTTTCTTTACTAAGTAAAAGTCCAAGTGTATTGTAAACTAGTTTCAACAATTCATAGTGGAATTTCCCCAAGTGCCGATGATTGAATGTGTAAAATCTATTATTAATTAGTAAACTTTTATTTCATTCTAATAAATAGATGGACTTATATTTAGCCTGTATACCCGAAGTCTTACATCTCAAATTCGGATTCTGAGAAACAATTGTTGTTGTGGTTTCATCAACAATTGTTTCTCAGAATCCGATTCAAATCTAGAAAAATCAGTACGATATAAAATGTTCAAATTTTTAACGAAAATCGAGAAAGTATCTTGTAGATCAGATTGTTTCCTCTTTCATTGGCCTGTTAATATTTATTAAAAAAAATAGTTAATATCAGAGCGTTTTTAAACGAGACGAGGGAAGAATATGATACATATTTTCACGTATAATTTGATTTTTTTTAAATATTTTCCCTGTTTATTACTTACGGGGAGAACAGTCGTACACTTCAGTACTTTTTTCAAGTTTACCTCAAACTTACCCTCAAAACCGGAACACGACAATGACTAGCACTGACACTATTCCGACAGGAATAGGTAAGGCGGTAGTACCAGACCCGGATGAGACAATGCAAAACTCTACCGCCTAGTAGCCACGGTGGTAATCTCACATAGCCAATCTGCCGTCTTTTACGACCTGCTTGGCAGAACGACAGTTGGCCTATTCTACAAAGGAGCCAGGGACCATCACGGGGAAAAACAGCTTGCTGTATAACAACAATATTTATGTAGAATATCATACTAATTTTAATTTTATATATAAAATTCTCGTGTCATAATGTTCGTCCTCCTCTGAAACGGCTTGATATGAAATTTTGTGAGCATATTGAGTAGGCCTGAGAATCGACCAAAATCTATTTTTCATACCCCTAAATGCTAAGGGTAGTCTACCCCTAAATTTTTTGTTTTATTTTTTTAGATTTTTTTTGTTTTTATTTTTTTATATACAGCATTAATATATATATATATATATATATATATATATATATATATATATATATATATATATATATATATATATCCCTTAATTTTCAACCCTCTACGATCAACCCCTATTTTTTAATTCAATAATTTACATGACAAAACAACGCTCGCCAGGTCAGCTAGTATTATTATAATTTCAAGTACCTAGTAACTTCCTTTTCATTTAAGTTGTTTATTTCTTTTACCTCATGAATCCCCGTGCTTGATTCCTAAGAAGGGGAAAAAATTGTGTAAGTTCAGAGACTGGTACTGTGTTGGTGGTGGTGATCCATGCCTCGGACTGTCACTTGACACTATCCGCCTCGGTTAACACGAGAAGCAAGCGATACTAGTTGGAGGTGGATAAAACGCGGCGATTAGGATTACCATTTACCAGCCATATCGACAAATAGTGATCCGTCTAATCACGTTCAGTCCACCCTGCCTTTTAAAATAAATACTAAGAAAAATTTATTTATTTTAAACAGTACTCCAATAATTTACAATAATAATATCAAAATAATATATAAAATAAATATATGAGCTCAGACACGAATTTATTACTGATGACTGTCCAATAGGGATGTCATCTATCCGATTCTGTTAGGATTATCCGATTTTATTCGAGCATATCAAAATCGTAAACAATATTTTTATAACCATAATAATTATGTCCCTGGTAAAAACAAACAACCATCGCCCATCAACAACAAAGATATTATGTATCCGCCGCCGTAATTTTATTGACTACCTTACCCTCTGAACGGGAAAACAAGTTACTACCACAGACTGTGCTGAGAATATATTAGGTGGTGGTATCCAGCCTAATAAGTTTAATACTTGCTTGGCGACACAAATAAAAAATAAAGGAGCAGACAAATAAAGACAGTATTATCACCAACAAGAGATGTCTTACAACTAACATATTGCCTGTTGCTAGTGTTAGTCCGGGCTCCTTTGAAGATAGACCAACTGCCGTTCTGGCAAACAGGTCGTAAAAGACGGCCGTTTGGCTATACGTGTTACCGTCTTGACTACTAGATGGTAGAGTTCCAAAACGTCTCGCCCGGGTATATGGTACCACTGTCTTAGCTATTACTGCCGTACAAGCGTTAATATGCTTGTCATTTTCGTCTTTCGGTTTAAAGAGTAAAGTAGCCGGTAAACTCTTGCATATGGCATTGCCATTCCGCCACACGATAGTGATGCACCATTAAAATCTGTAGGCGATGGTTGTTCTATCTATCGGAAAAGCCATAATATGTTTGTTTGCTATCTTATGATATAAAAAAATATAAATTAATTTATAAAAAAATATAAATTATTTATAAAAAAATATAATATTAAAATTGATGCGCGTTTTAATTTGCAGTAATTTCAAATTTTCGAGCCAATTCAATTTTTTAATTACTTTTGTCGTTCGACAAAAATGTTATTAATATTATATTTATGTTACATATATAAATCATCGCCTTTAAACGGGACATACTCGTATTACCCATTAGCAGCTAGTGCAAACCAAGGTGAAAGGATTTAAATTTCTTACAATACAAATTATAATTATGAGCACATTACATACCTACTTGGGTTGGCTGGAAGAAATATCTTTAAGTAGAGATAAGCTCGCCCATTGTACTATAGTTACGTTTGTATTCTCTTATTAATGTTATTTTCTGTGTACAATAAAGTGTTAAATAAATAAATAAGTATTTTTTATAATAATAGAATAAGTAAATAAGAAAATGGTTCTTCTAGCCGTCGCCTGTAAACACGACAGATGTTAATGATGCGTTGCTATCTGTGTGAAGATTTGTAATTCTACATTCATAATTTACAAGCTACCTTATTCGGGTACTGGAACCAAACTGGAATACTACAGTTATAAGCAAAGGTAAGGCGGTGGTACAAAATCAGGGTTTGACGTTGCAGAACTCTACCATCTAGCAGCCACGATGGTACTGGTTTGTTCAATTTTTCGACTATAACGAATTGCTACGCAAAATCGTAGAAATATATTCTATTATATTGTTACGTGCTTCGGGTTCGTCATTTGCAAGAAAACGCTTTTGAAAATTTGAACTTCGCCACGTTGGCGTTTCTTGGACTGGCAGCCTTTTGGCGGGCAGCACAAGCGACGGCAAGGTGCCGGTCCCAAGCCCGGATAAAGAAGGAGGGCCCAGGAACACATTGTAATCGCAAGATTGCAATGTGTACCACAAATGGGGAGGGGGGGTAATAGGCCTACCGGAGACCTAGACCCATAGCGGCTAAAAGACCGGATGATGAGCATGGGCGAACTCATCATTACTTCCAGCCCAACAACCCCAATATGCAGGCGCTTTATAAAAAGAATCCCCAGGAGGGTCCCAGCCAAGCTGGGGAATCCCTCCCCGGTCCGAGCTCCAGCTCGGGTCCGGGCTGCCCCACCGTATCTGGGGGGGGGGGGGGGCAATAACGCGCTGACGAAGGCGGAGAGGCAGGAGGCGAAGAAGGAGAGGAGAAAAGAAAGAAGAAGAGCTAAAGCTGCTTCCGGGCAGTCTTTAGCGGTGCGGCAGGCTGGCTCGGATGGCGGACCTGCTGTGGGTGGCGTTGCGGTGAAAACCGTAACCCCCCTAGTTGTGAAAGCTGGCCCCAGTGGTAGGCAGGTAGCCACACAGCGGACTGTCCAGCCGGGACAGCCTGCGCAGGGAGGAGTAACGTGTAAAACCGTTACCCCCCGTACTGCGGCGGCCCAGGGAGCCCTTGGGCAACCTGTTACCACCGTAGAAGGTGGATTGCGAGGCAAACCAGGTCCTGGCAATCCTCCTCAATGTACTGCGAATAGCAGCAGAATCACCGAAGTAGGCGATCTGGGTGGTGGGCCAATCACCCCTAGAAACGACTTCGATGATGCGTGGACTGTGGCGGAGCGTAGGCACCAACACCCTAAAGTCGCTGTCAAAGGCGGCTGTCGTGGTGGGTGCCAATGCTATGCCCGCTCCGGGAAAAAGAAGCGCAAGAAACTGAGCTTCAAGCAGCGTATGCGCGCGAAGCAACGGACTCTTACCACTGACAACGCGGTGAACACTGCTGATGGGGGGAATGGTGTGGCCGTAGCGTTGCCGGGCGACCCTACACCTGTGCAGCTCGCTGACAAGGCAGTAGTGGGACCATCTGGCACGCAGACGCCGGCCATCCCCTCCGGAAGCGTGCCTGCGACTGTCAGTGGCAATACGGGGGTCGGGGGCTCGACCAAACGATCTCGGTTGAATGACACCATTTCACCGAGGGAACGGAAAAGGCCCAGGCTCAACACACCTCCACCTACAAGCAGGGGAGACTACGCAAATGCTGCAAAAGCAGACCTAGTGGTTGCTATCACCAAGGCAAACACTGGGAACCTTACCAGGGCGCAAGCCGATCAGGTGACGGAAATGATTGGCGATAAGATCGAACTGCTAGCGATTGAGTCACCAATTGATTCGCCGACGCCGGGACCCGGCTTTCGGAGCAAACCGACTTACAGCGGTGGAGCCTTGAAACTCTGGTGTACCTACAAGCAATCGGTTGACTGGCTCAAGGAACACATGGAGAATGCTACTCTCCCAGGTGGTGAGCGCTTGGTTTGTTGCAAACCAAGCGAGGTACCCCAAAGGACAGGCGCGTGCGCTCCTTATAGGCAGAAAAGCAGTGCTTTACTTGCCATTCACAGATATTTTAATAAAACGTTCGTACGTTTTAGATGATTTTAATTAATAATAAGTAAATGAATAAAATGTGTCATAATCATGTGCACGCCGCTGAAATCTATAAAAGAAAAAGTTTTTGTGGCCGAGTACTCCGCCGCATACTCAGTATCATAACCCTGTGCACGCCGCTGCCAAAGGATCAGATGTGGCATCCTTCTTCCAGGTGTTCACGACTCCCAGCGGATTGGCCGTATTTTAAACTACCAAAATCCGTGGGCTGAGATGCGAAAGTGGATTCTCGTAGGGCACCATGTCAACAGGGCCCGCGAGGACACTTTCTGTATTCTGACCATCCCTACGTCGCTGGTACCTACCCTGATGGCGCAAGAGCGCAGACTTGTGTTTAAATTAGGGTCGGTATATGTCAAATTCCAAGGGAAGGGTGGGAAGTTTATTACCATCCGCCCCTCCATTGAGGAAGATGGCACAGACGTAGAGATGCCTGAGCTCGACGCGGGCACTACTCTGGTGGAGCCCGCGTCAAATCCAAATACGACTACCACAGAGGGGGTCGGAGTCGGTGTCGCTGACAACTGCATGTCGGATGACACCGGCACCGACGCTGACCTACTCGACAGTTCCCCCTCACCTCTAGCCAAACCCGTCGCCGAACCCCTAGAGGATGATGGCGACGAGTGGGCGAAAAGGCTTGAGGGGATGGACATCCAGACGAGTGAAGAGGACGTTGGCGTCCTCTTCACTCAGTAAGGTAGTCCAAGTCAACCTCCAGCACAGTTTAGCCGCTACGGCTCAATTGCGCAGGTGGCTGGAGGTAAATGAACCGGCAATAGCTCTGATCCAAGAGCCGTGGATCAGTGGCACAGGCAGAATCCAGGGACTCTCCAATTTAGGAGGTAAACTTATTACTAGCTCAGAACCCTACCCCAGGGCCTGTATCTATGTTTCAAGGAGAATACTGGCAGAACCTCTAACAGATTTTTGTTCTAGAGACATGTACACAATCAAAATACCCTCACCAGATGAAAGGAGTTGCTCTAGAGTGACCCTTTCGTCGGTCTACATGGCGAAAGCGGACGAACCCCCGCCGCACGACCTGGTGAGGCTGATCAACAGCTGCGGAACTATAGGTGACGAGGTCATCATCGCCACCGACTGCAACGCACATCACATTGCCTGGGGATGCAATGGAAACAACCGGAGAGGTGAGGCACTTTTTGAGTTTTTAATGTCAAGTCCTTTAGATATTATTAACACAGGCGCTACACCAACCTTCGTTACACGGCGCAGCCAGACCATAATAGATCTGACACTCGCCACAACAAAGCCACGGGTTCCATCACGGACTGGCATGTCTCGGAAGAGGCATCCTGCTCTGACCATAGATGGATTAGGTTCAATTTGCGTATAATAACAAAAGAAATAACACCGCGACGGAATCCTCGCAAGACGGATCGAGTACTTTTCCAAAGGAAAACAGCCACCGAATTGCGCGAGATACAAGTGGTACACGAGACGGTAAATGTGCAACAAATCGAACAGCAGGTAGCATCTTTGACCAATGTACTCATTCGCTGTTATGAAACTGCTTGCCCACTCGGGGCCTCTGCCCAGTGTAACAATGGATCAAACACATGGTGGGGACCTGAGCTAGCCCGCCTCCGCAAGAAGGTAAGGAAGCTATTCAATAGGGCAATGAATACGATTCATGAAACGGACTGGGACAACTACAAGGAGGCCAAGTCCCTATACAAAAAACGCATTAGGTTCCATAAGACCCAATCATGGAGGAACTTCTGCGACAATATTGAGAAAAATCAACAGGCTAACAGGGTAAGAAAAATTTTAGCACACCAGCCCAACGATGGCCTCTCTACTCTCCGCAGAGCAGATAACACAATAACCAACTGCTCGGCGGAAATTCAACGGATCCTGCTCTACACCCATTTTCCTGATAGTAGACTAGTGCAAGATCACTGCTGGGAAGACACGTCTGTCACACCAACCAGAGAATGCTGGACCATGGCAGAAAGAGTGGTAACCCCAAGTAAGGTACGGTGGGCAGTTGACAGCTTCCAACCTTTTAAAACACCTGGCCTAGACGGGATTTTCCCGGCGCTATTACAGTGGAGCGAAGGTCGCCTAGTCCCCCTACTGTGCAACATCTACCAAGCTTGCCTAGCTTTTCAGTATATACCTATGCTATGGCGAGAGGTAAGAGTAACTTTTATACCTAAACCTAGTAAAACCGACTACAGCGACCCAAAATCTTTCAGGCCCATAAGTCTCACATCCTTCCTACTTAAAACGTTGGAGAGGCTGTGTGACCGGGAACTGAGACTACACCACTACATTGCCAGCAACATGCATACACCCCTGGCAAATCAACGGAGTTGGCCTTGCACCTTGTTGTATCTAAGATTGAACAATCACTCCAAAACAAAGGTATGTGTTTAGGTACTTTCATAGATGTGGAAGGAGCCTTTGACAAAACCAACTTCTCCAGCATAAGCATGGTACTCTCAAACCATGGTGTTAACAAAACACTCATAGGTTGGATCGACAACATGCTACGTAAAAGAACGGTCAGTTTTGGCAAACTAGACAACCAAAAAGCCATTGTAAGTCGTGGCTGTCCTCAGGGTGGTGTACTGTCACCTCTCTTTTGGAACCTGGTTATCAATACGCTTATTAAAATACTAAATGAAAATCATTTCTATACGGTGGGTTATGCGGATGACTTAGCAGTTTTAACCGAAGGTAAAGTTCGCCGACACAGTCTGCGACCTCACACAAAACGCACTCCGCATTATAGAAAGATGGTGTAGTTCGTTTGGACTCACAGTTAACCCAAGTAAGACAGAACTGGTTATGTTCACCAAAAAACGTACCTTAGGAAACTATAGACTACCCAGGATAGGAAACACTGAACTTCAGTTATCGACCCAGGTCAAATACTTAGGAGTCATACTGGACAGTAAACTGAACTGGTCTAAACATACTGAACATAAGCTAGATAAGGCAAGTGTTTGAGGACCAAGCCGATGCCTTTTACTTCAAAAAAACACTGGTTTCAATAACTATCGTTTAATACAACAGTCTGCCACCAGGAGGGCGTAAGCAACATCACAATGAAGTGTATCACTAATATTAATATAAACTATACAAAATACTACCACGATGTAATATTGTTCAGCGACATCTATTATTTTAAGACAACAACTTAACATCAAACATGCCGCCCACCAAGGACAACATTTTGTCCTTTCCATTAGACATAACCGCCCACCATGCTATAATTATAATTACACATTCTCCTTCAAATTACAGAATACTAAACATTTAGTAATTGTATCAAATATTTCCCGTGGGAATGTAGAACGTATTAACAGCATTAATTTTACAGCTTGGATATAAATTAGATTAATTAAAGTAAAAATTATGACAAACTAACACACAATATAAGCTATAAGTCGAAATACTATACTAAATGTTAACATTGCTTTGAAACCTAAAACTATGAAAGATAAATAACTGAATACAGTTGAAAGAAAAAATACAAAACTCAATAAAAGAACTCATTTGACTCTATTTAAATCAGATATAAACTCAACCTAACATACTCACTCTATCTTTATTTAGCCACAGGCATAATACAGAGCTTTGATACAGGCCTCTTTATAATAACACCCTTGCATTGTAAACTAACAACACGAGTAACCTCGTCGATACCAGGATGTTTATCTGTTATTAAGTCATAGAGCCATTTCATTATTTTTTTTTTCTTTTGTTCGCTGCATTTGATTTTGATAGTTCTTTAATATTGTCTTGAAAATACTGGATCTGGCAATATTTTATATAAATATTTAGAGCGTCTTTGAATTCCATGCTAGTCAACCAAGGTGTTCTTTTAATTTTATTATTATTCACTCGATGTAATACTAATAACCATGTCCTAACCCACGAAATCACTCGTTTTGACCTTTTTAAGGACGAGAATCTTGTCCATAATTCTTCCTCTACAATAACTCCTACATGACATACTTTCTTTGACTTCTCATCTAGCCTTGTTTCTATTCCCTTTGGTCTACTG
The DNA here is from genome assembly GCA_036924255.1 of Apodemia mormo. Classification (NCBI taxonomy): domain Eukaryota; kingdom Metazoa; phylum Arthropoda; class Insecta; order Lepidoptera; family Riodinidae; genus Apodemia; species Apodemia mormo. Next base: position 42,433,484 of record JAUPFN010000002.1, read on the forward strand.
TAATCGATATCTTTCTTTTTTAACCAATCTGGACCTTCCTTCCATAACCTTAAGTTGATGAGATCTGACGCTTTGATACCTCTGGAAGCACTGTCTGCAGGATTATCCTTTGATTTGACATGTGACCATTGAGAGCTATCCATTATACTGAGTATATTGGACACCCTGTTGGCTACAAAAGTTTGCCATTTGCAAGGATGGCTATTTATCCAGGCCAAAAATACAGATGAGTCTGTCCATGCATAAATATTTTTCCTTGGTACATTCAAAGTTTCGCCTACTTCCTTAAGTAACTTGACAGTCAACACTGCTCCACATAGTTCTAGACGAGGCGTGGTGATTTGTTTAACAGGCGCTACTTTAGTTTTTGAGGTGACTAGATTTACCTGTACCGTATCGTTACAATCAATAACACGTATGTATACAACTGCAGCGTATGCGTCATTAGATGCATCACAAAAACCATGTAACTCAACTAATTTATTTTCTGAGTTAGTGTGAATCCAACGAGGCAAAGTAAATCCTGTCAGCTGTAATAGATTCGATCTATAAGCAAACCATTCGTCAAGCAGGTTTGATGGTAATGGGTCATTCCAACGCACTCCTGAAATCCAAATTTTTTGGATCATTATCTTTGCCATTACTATAGTGGGTGCTATCCACCCTAATGGATCGAACAATCGACATATGTCAGAGATGACTTTTCTTTTGGTTATTGTTTTGCTCAAATTAGGGAGTTGCACAGAATACTCAAACTGATCTTTTTCTCTATTCCAAATCAAGCCTAAAATTTTCAAAATGGGATCACATTTTATTTCTAAACCTTTTGTTTCTTTATTCTTTTCTTCACTCATTCTATCTAATAACTCTTTATTATTGCTTGACCATTTTTGTAATTCAAAACCTCCCAATTTGAGCAAAGCATTCATTTCTTGGTACAATTGAAAAGCACCTGACACAGTTTCGTGTCCCGTCATCAAGACATCCATGTAAAAATCGTCAATAACTGTTCCAGAAGCCATAGGGTATTTCCCTCCTTCATCATATGCTACTTGTTGTAACGTTCTGACTGCTAAATACGGCGCTGAGGCTGTACCAAATGTGACACGTAATAATTTAAGATGTTTTAATTCATCATTTGGAGAGTCACGCCACACAATCCGCTGAAACTCAGTATCGCTCTCTTCTACCATTACTTGGCGATACATTTTGACGATATCTGACGTTAAACATATAGGATGACGACGCCATCTCATAATAATTGTTCGAAGATCAGATTGAAGATTTGGACCTACCATTAAATCATTGTTCAATGAAATGCCGTTACTCCCACGACATGACGCATCAAAAACGACACGAACCTTGGTCGTGTCGTTTTTGATGCGTCTTATCATTTCTAACTACAGCGTGGTGTAGAAGATACACAGCTTTGATCCCAACCTGTGGTTTAGCTTGTACTTCTTGCATGTGGTTTAAATCTAAATACTCATGAATTACTCTTGAATACTCTGATTTGAGATCTGGATCCTTAGACAACCTTTTTTCTCATAAATAAAACCTCTTTGTAGCAATCTATTCAGAATGGCCATATTTGCATTTAGGATCATCGTCTTTGAACGGTAATTTGACTATGTACCGCCCTGATGCATGTCTGGAGGTGGTATTTTTATAAAACTCTTGACATCGTTTTTCCTCTTCAGACAAAATACACTTTTTATCAATATGGCTGTATTCTGACTCAATCTCCCAAAACTTTCTAATTAATTCACTGTCATTGTTATGCGAATCTACGCTTATAGCTATATGGTGACAATGAATTGGATCCAACTTTGGTTGTATTTGGCCTGAAAGAATCCATCCTAGAGATGTTTTTTGTGCTATTGGAGCTCCAGGAGGACCTTTGATTAAACCTTCTTCAACTATTTGACCATATATTTCTGCACCTAATAAGATATCAATCTTATTTGGCCTACCAAAGTCAGGATCTGCTAATTGTAAATTTTCAATTTTGGGCCAGCTGTAATCCTTTAATTCCTTCGAAGGCAGAAATGAAGTGAGTTTACTCAATACATAAGCAGTTACTTGAGTGGTAAAGTTTGGATTATAGAGAGATTGCATTTTAAAACTAACTATAAATTTCGATGTGACTGAACCTGTTTCTCTCCCTAATCCTGTTATCACGTTTACAGAAGGCATCTTCTTTAGGCCAAGCAACTGCACGGCTGACTCTGTAATAAATGATGCTCGAGAGCCTTGATCGATCAAAGCTCTCAAGTATTGGTAGTATTTATTTTTAGCTTCTACTTTGATAACAGCCGTTGCTAACAACACTTCAGTATGAATATTCTCCTTAGAGAAATATGTATTAATTGAACTGTAATTGGCTTCACCCTCCGCTACGTTTTTGTTAGAAACAGTAGCGCTAGCCTCAGCCACTGGCTTAGTTTCTGTGTATGGCGTGGCTGAAGTTGAGACAGACTTAGCATGTAATAAAGAGTGGTGTTTCTTTCTGCATATACGACAAGTAACGTTAAGGCGACAATACTTAATCGAGTGGTTGGTACTAAAACAATTAAAACATAACCCACTTGATTGTATAAAGTTACGTCGTGCATCTACATCTACTTTAGCAAATTCTTTACAGTGACTTATTTTGTGGTCACCCTGGCAAAAAGGACACGTCACCCTTTTGGTTTGTGAACTGGATTCTATGGCATTAATAACATGATGAACCTTGGGTTTAAAATTAAAAGATGTTTTACTTATTTTTGACTTAGTGTCCAAGAATTCCAATGACCGAAAACGTATCTCTAAAAACTCTTTGAATTCAGAAAAATTTGACAAATCAGGTGAATTGCTAATTTTAGATTCCCAAAGTTTTCGTGATTCATTATCAAGTTTTGAACACATAACATAAATTACAATAACGTCCCAAGAAGTTATATCAATGCCAAGATGTTTTATTCCATTTAAAGTATCAACAGATGTATCCAGTAGTTCTTTAATGGCAAAAGAAGATTCTGTGAGTATATTAGTTTGATTAAAAAATATTTTTAACAAGCAGTTTGACAAATATTTTTTATTATTATACCTGTCTTGTAAATTAGACCAACATTCATCATAATTATCTGATGTAACCGGAACATGTCTTAACAGTTGTTCGGCCTCTCCTGAAAGATGGCTCTTTAGATAATGCATTTTTTGTACTTTATCCAAAGATCCATTATTGTGAATCAGTGATACAAATAAGTCCCTAAATGAAGGCCACTCAGTATATTTTCCGCTGAATATTGGTATCGTAATTTTTGGCAATTTTACATTCGTACCATTGCTAGGAATTGAATCTTTTAAATTAGAAGCTAGTGGAATAGACTGACTAAATTTATCTAACACGTACTTTAGTTCAGCTTTAAAGTCCAAATAAAATTCCTCAGTTTCACTAAAAATATCATTAACAAAATATGGTGACTTACTATAATCTTCTTTACATTTCAATATTTGATAATGATTTTTAATAAAATCTATCCACTTATCTTCTATCTGTTGTAATCTAGTTTCGACATACTGCTTAGTCAATCGTTCCTTGGAACATTTTCTATAATTTACTTTGACTTTGTTTAATTGTGATCTTAGATCTTCTTGAATTTTAAATAACTCCATTTTATTATATCTTACTAATTCAAATTAAATCAAAAAGCTTCTAAGTCAAAATAAATTTTGGAAAATTTTCTAAGTGTTTGATTAATTTTAATTCACTCAGAAATCGGGCATAGATCTCCCGTCTGAACCAAATTTCATAAACTAATCTAAGTCTAACTAGCTGAGTTTAAAAATTTCACAAGTCTTTAACACTATCACTTTTATGATGACAAGGTTCAAACTCCAAATTCTAAGTTGAAATTCTTCTGTATATAAACTTTAAAATGTACTCACAGTTTTAAACTTCACAAACCAAATTTGTTATTGTGACGCCACTCCGTTTATACTCCTTATTAGATCACTCCGCTTGGCGTAGATAACTCATCGGATTCGTACATCCATCCAGTGCTAATTGTTAGTGCTTTGGTACTATATTCTGTAACTCTGTACATTCAGAGTACTTCATTCAACATAATAACAATTCTGAATTCACCATCCACCTTGATGAATTAGCGTGTTTCAAAAATAAGGCTTTCAGAATACAGCCAACACACTCGGCGCTGCAATCCGCTCGGATAGGACCAATGTTCGAGGACCAAGCCGATGCCTTTTACTTCAAAAAAAAACACTGGTTTCAATAACTATCGTTTAATACAACAGTCTGCCACCAGGAGCGCGTAAGCTAAATAACAATGAAGTGTATCACTAATATTAATATAAACTATACAAAATACTACCACGATGTAATATTGTTCAGCGACATCTATTATTTTAAGACAACAACTTAACATCAAACAGCAAGTATCATTATTTGGCAATGCCGCAGATTAATTGGTAAGAGATGGGGTCTTTCACCAAAAATTATGCTGTGGCTATATACAGCAGTGATTAGACCGTTAGTGTGTTATGGTGCGGTAGACTGGTGGCCACGAACCACACTTCAAACGGCGATCAACAAATTACAAAGCTTCCAAAGGTTAGCATGTGTAGCCATTACAGGTTGCATGAGGACTACCCCAACGGCAGCACTAGAGACGATGCTCTGCATACCACCTCTTCACCTGTTTATACAGCAGACAGCAGCGACCTCGGCGGTTCGTTTACAGTCGCTGCGGGCCTGGAGTCAAGCTGGGCAGGTACAGGAAGGTTCTCATGCAAGTATCCTTAAACAGGTTCTCGAATACCAACCGTTTGTCGCAGCTCCAAACGACTCGATACCTGTCAAATTTGTCTTCGATAAGAAGTACAAAATACAGCTCGCTGATGAAGGTAAAGAGGGACTCAACACCAGAGACCTCAGGATCTTTACAGATGGCTCAAAGACAGGTTCAGGCTCAGGTACGGGTGTCTTCTCTGAAGACCTGAACATCAAGATTGCCTGGCCACTCGGCATATACAATTCTATCTTCCAGGCCGAAAGCACTGGAATAATCTTAGCTACACAGGCGATCGCAGCTAGACAGGTAACTAATGAATCAATTAGGATCCTGACAGACAGCAAGGCGGTCCTTATGGCTCTCCAAAGCAATAAAATTACTTCAAGTTTTATTGACGAATGTCATACTTCCCTAAATAACATAGGTAAGTATAACAACATCACACTACAGTGGATTAAAGGACATAGTGACTCACGGGGGAATGATGCAGCCGATGAGTTAGCTCGGCGGGCGTCTGATGTGGCCGTGTTGGGAGCTGAACCCGCTGCCCCCTTGCCGGCCCGTTGGCTGTACGTGAGTCTACGTCAACGCACGACCGACATGCACAATAAATACTGGGCCGAGCGAATCGACTGTGGGCAATCGAAACAGGTATTTGACAAAATGAACCCGCAGCTATCGCACAGGTTACTTAAATTAAACAAAAAACAGCTACGTGTAATAACTGGCGCTATTATAGGGCACGGTCCTTTTAACAAACACATGTTTAACATGGGTGTTACAGACAGTCCTCTGTGCAGAGCTTGCATGCAGACAGAAGAAACGGCTGCCCACATCATCATTGATTGTGAAGGCGTGGCAAATTACCGGGTCAAGTATCTCGGATCTCCGAGGTCGCTCCCCGAAGCTTTCTCCCACATCAAGGGGTTGCTGGGCTTCCTGGAGGAGTTGGGATGGCAAGAGTAGAACCATGCTAACCACACGCAAAAAAGGCGCTAGTCGTCGAGTTGCGGAGTCCCGCCCACGAGAAGAAGAAGAAGAAGGTACTGGTTTGTTCAATTTTTCGACTTTAACGAATTGCTACGCAAAATCGTAGAAATATATTCTATTATATTGTTACGTGCTTCGGGTTCGTCATTTGCAAGAAAACGCCACTTATATTAAACCATGTATTTACAATACAAATACACAAAACAATACAAGTGCTACTTAACTACTCTGATTAAACTCGCTGTGCTAACACTAAACTTAACCGACTACACAATAAAACACTTCTCGCTTCGCACTGGTCGTTTCAAGTATCGCTGTCGATCACTTTATAAAAACTGCTCTGTATTTGTCAACACATCTTTATTTATACTCAGGGTAAAGTTTGTTACGTGCATAGCTACAAGGAATTCCGCTAACCCATGGAAACTGCGCGCATAGCTACAAGGGATTCTGCTGACCCATGGAAACAGCCTTCGCCGCGTGTAACTATATGATTTCAACATCATCGGGTAAACTGATGACTCCGGACAACGTGACTACGGGCTGGCGTCACCAACGAGCCCCGTGACCGACGTGAGAACCGCCACTTAGATTCCACACTTCGGCTAGGTCGCTAGGTTTAGAAATTAGTTATAATTTTATTGTAATAATATTTTAAAGTAATTAAAGTTAGTATTTAAATTAAATTGGTTTTTTTTGGGTCCACCGGCTGTAACTTACGTAATTGGCGCAGTCGGTAGGATACTCGGGTCGTTGCGAAAGGATTCCTTTTTCTGAAAATCGAAAAAGTAGAGTCCCCGCGTAATCGCGTCGATAACGATAGGCTCTCTAGTCTTTACCGGGTATCTGAAATCTACGAGTCTGCAGCCGGGTCATCAAGACATCGATACCGCAACGAAGACCAAATGTATATGTAAGTACACACAGAACTATCTCTTGTGTTGCTTTCCTTATATCATATAAGTTTTCCCTTTTCCCAAGATTTTCCACCCTCGCACCTTGAGGACCCCGAAGACTGTTGATCGCCAACAGTCACGCAGGGAACAATTTAGTGATAGTTTTAGAAATTTAAATAATAATAAAATGTGTTCAGAGCTAGATGATATTTTTAAGGCTCTTCGTGTGGTTCCGGAATTCGACGGAAACCCGCACGTTTTAACTAGATTTATAAGACTCTGCGATAGCATAGTAGTAAAATACGTTAGGGCCGGTCCTGAAAATGAATTACAAAATTTATCCGTCTTAAACGGCATCCTAAATAAAATCACAGGATCTGCCGCCCGAACAATAAATTCAAACGGCATACCTGACAACTGGTTAGGTATAAGAAATGTCTTAATTAATAATTTTACCGATCAGCGAGATGAAACTGCCCTTTTTAACGACTTGGCTCTTCAAGCCCAAGATAACCAGACGCCACAGGAATTTTATGACAAATGTGTGACATTATTTAGTACAATAATGACGTACATCTCACTACATGAATCTTTAGAGACAACTATTATAGCTAAAAGAGATTTATATAAAAAGTTAACCTTACAAGCGTTCGTGCGTGGTCTTAAAGAACCACTAGGGTCACGTATAAGATGCATGAGACCTGAAACTATCGAAAAAGCGCTAGAGTATGTTCAAGAGGAGCTGAACGTACTTTATTTGCAACAGCGTGATCGTAAGGACAACCCCCATATTAATAAGACTAACTTTAATCCTCAACCAACCCCTCCTATGCATAGTCGATATTACCAACCTCCAAAGCCTTTTACGTTTCCTAATAACTATACATCTCATCCTATGCCCAACATGCGTGCCATTCCGACCTCATATAAATCGCCACATTTTAGTCAACAGCCTATGCGTATGCCTACGCACACGCAGCAGGTGTTTGGTGCACGCCCGCCTAATTATAACCACAGTAACAACGCGTTTAAAGTAGCCAGTAATAACCAGCCAAAACCTATGAGCGGAGTTAGCCATTTCGTTGCGAAGCCCTTGCCACCACCAGGGTGGGATTGGACAAAGCGAGGCAATCCGCCGTCTACGAATTATTTTAAGAGTAGAGATATAAATCTTAATGAGTGTTATGACAACGACGATAGTTACTATTACCCCGACTATGACTATAATTGCTATAATAATATCCAATACGAACCGACATATACGTACGATAACGAACATACCTATTACCCCTACCACGTGCCAAACTCCCCTTTATATTATGAATATAATAATGATTATAGCGACTCCCAGGCATCGACATCATCTCAAAAGAAATATGAAGAGCCTTCTACTAGTAAGGAGGAGGATTTTCAGATAATGTTGAAGTCAGAAAGGCCAAAATAGAATTAAATCTTCAAACTCAACGCCAGTTACCTTACATACATATATCGAATCCACCCCTAAATTTATTAATAGACACCGGCGCTAACCAATCATTTATTAGCCCCGACGCCGTACAAAAATATTTTTCGCATATTAGATTAAACTATGATCCGTTTGAAGTCACAAATGTACATGCTACCACAAGAAATAGCCACTCTATAACTCTACCATGTTTTAAGGAGTTTAACAATAACGAAAATATAAAATTATTCGTATATAAGTTTCATAATCATTTCGATGGCCTCATTGGCTTAGATCTATTAACTAAATGGGAAGCAAAAATAGACTTAAAGAATTGTAGATTATTAACGAATTCTGCTACAAATCCTATACGCATGTACAACTCTCGCAATATTAATTTATACGAAGATATAATTCCTTCGAATAGTTCTAAGTTAGTACGAATTCCAATTAACACCCCGGACGGTGACGTATTCTTACAAGAACAGATTTTATGTAATTGTATTTTACATGAATGTATAACCAACGTGAAAAATAACCGTGGTATAGTGGAAATAGAAAATCCGTCTAATAATGACGTCATCTTTTCCTTAGATTGCTATCCACAGGCGAGCTTGTGTAATATAGAGTGCGCGCGTACTCAACAGCTAACCTCCCGCACGAAGGAAGTTTTATCACGTTTACGAACAGATCATTTAAACGAGGAGGAAAAGGCTAATTTAATTGCACTATGTTCAAAATACTCTGACGTATTTTACCTTGACGACGAACCACTGACTTTTACCAACAAAATAAAGCACTGCATTAACACGACAGACGAAGTCCCTATCTATACAAAAAGTTATCGCTACCCCTTTGTACACCGACAGGAGGTTAGAGATCAAATAGCGAAAATGTTAGAACAGGGAATAATTCGACCATCTGACTCTGCTTGGAGCTCACCTATTTGGGTGGTGCCTAAGAAAACTGACGCCTCTGGCAAACAAAAATGGAGACTAGTAGTAGACTTTCGAAAACTGAACGAAAAGACAATTGACGATAAATACCCTATCCCAAACATCACCGACGTACTCGACAAGCTGGGTAAATGCCAGTATTTTACTACGTTAGATTTAGCTAGTGGGTTCTTTCAGGTAGAAATGGATTCACGAGATATTCCCAAGACAGCATTTAACGTAGAACACGGGCACTTTGAATTTTTACGTATGCCGATGGGCCTGAAGAATTCTCCATCTACTTTTCAACGAGTGATGGATAATGTCTTAAGAGGCTTACAAAACGAAGTTTGCCTGGTCTACTTGGACGATATAGTCGTGTTCAGCACTTCTTTACAAGAGCACATCATCAATCTTGAAAAGGTGTTTAACAGACTAAGGGAATCTAACTTTAAGATCCAACTAGATAAGTCAGAATTTTTAAAACTAGAAACCGCATACCTTGGTCACATTATTAGTCGAGACGGTGTGAAACCAAACCCCGAAAAGATAAAGGCAATTGAGAACTACCCTTTACCAAAAACCCCTAAAGAAATAAGACAATTTTTAGGCCTTCTAGGTTATTATAGAAAATTTATACCGGATTTTGCTAAGCTCACCAAACCACTAACATCTTGCCTAAAGAAAGGCAGAAAAATCATTCTCGATTCTAACTACATAAATTGTTTTGAAAAATGTAAGACCTTACTGACAAATGACCCTATACTGACATATCCCGATTTCACCAAAGACTTTGTTTTAACGACAGACAGTTCAAACTTTGCACTGGGAGCTGTCCTATCTCAAGGGCCTATAGGTTCGGACAAGCCAATATCATACGCGTCACGCACCCTTAACGAAAGCGAGATAAATTATAGTACCATAGAAAAGGAACTACTCGCTATCGTGTGGGCTACTAAATATTTCCGCCCTTATCTATTCGGACGTAAATTTAAAATTGTGACCGACCATAAGCCACTTCAGTGGATGATGAATTTGAAAGAACCTAATTCTAGACTGACAAGGTGGCGACTCAAATTAAGTGAATTTGACTTTACCGTAGTATATAAAAAGGGAAAATCTAACACGAACGCCGACGCCCTTTCTCGAATTGAAATCTCTAACGAGGAAACTAGTTCGATTATTGCTAATCCTACAGAACGACCACCTTCAATAGGAGGTTCTAGCACAATTACAGTTCACACTGACCAAGAGAACCCTATTTTAGAGATCCCCATAACCGACGAACCCCTTAACAAATTTCGTAGACAGTTATATTTGACTATCGTAGGCGACATAAAGAAAAGACCGACAGTTTCAAAACCATTTGAAACTCACACCCGAACAGTAGTGCAGTTATCAGAGAGAAATTTAGAAAGTGATTTAATTAATGCTATTAAAGAATATGTTAGCCCTAAAATAAGAACTGGTATATTAATGAATCCACCCCTCGCCATGTATAGGATAATACCTATTTTACAAGAAAAATTTAAAAACTCTAGTATGAACTTAGTTTGCGTCAAAAAGGAAATCGAAAATGTCAAAGAATATCTAAGACAGCAGGACCTTATTAGGCATTATCACGACGGCAAAACTAACCACCGCGGCATAAATGAATGCTACTTGTCCTTATCTAATAGATACTATTGGCCAAAAATGAAAAATGACATCACAAAATTTATAAACGAGTGCACCATATGTGGGCAGGCAAAGTATGATAGGAACCCCGTACGGCCTCAGTTTAATATTGTACCCCCTGCAAGTAAGCCGTTCGAAATTATCCATTTAGATCTATTCACAGCTCAAAATGAAAAATTTATAACGTTTATAGATGTATTTTCCAAATATGCACAGGCGTATCATTTACGAGATGGCACCGCAATAAGTATCCTTCAAGCCTTACTAACATTTTGTACCCACCATGGTCTTCCTTACACCATAGTAACGGACCAAGGTACCGAATTTACTAACCAAATCTTTTCAGAGTTTCTTCGTCTTCATAAGATCACCCATCACAAGACGCTTCCTCACTCGCCGAACGATAATGGTAACATAGAACGTTTGCACTCGACTTTGCTTGAACATTTACGTATTTTAAAATTAAAGCAGCGAGAAGAACCAGTTGTTAATCTAATGCCATATGCAATAATAGCCTATAATAGTTCCATCCACAGTTTCACCAAATGTCGACCTTATGACTTAGTACTAGGACATATTGACCCACGAAACCCACTTGATGTAGACATGACGACACATTTATTACAACAGTACGCACAAACACATAGGGAACAAATGAAAAAGGTATATGAAATGATTAGCGAATCATCCCTTGCAAGTCGCACAACCTTAATTGAAAACAGAAATAAAAATCGCGAGCCCGAGGTGGAATACCAACCTCAACAACAAGTATTCATTAAAAATCCCACAGCTAGTCGGCAAAAGTTAGCCCCTCGTTTTACTCACGATACTGTTTTAGCAGATCTACCCATACACATATACACATCAAAGAAACGAAACCCTATCGCTAAGTCCAGATTAAAACGAGTCCCTAATAGTTCCAAATTATTTCAGGGCAATGATATTCATGACACTACACTTGACACGAGCGGAAGAGATAAAACTGGATAGCCTGGACGATGGACCTGGGCTGCTACCATTCAAACTGGGACCGACAAACATTATCACACATTACCATACTTTTCTACAGTACACCGATCTGAACATTATAGAAGGACAGCTTGACATGATTCGGAATCAAATGACGGACGTGAAATTACGACTAGACAACTACACCTATGCCGTGTATGAATTTCAAATTGATTATCTTAATGATAAATTAGATACAGCAACTTTTCAGCTTCAAAGTTTAGAGCCCAACAGAGTAAGAAGAGGTTTGATAGACGGATTAGGTTCGATTATTAAAAGTATTACAGGTAACCTAGATTATTCCGATGCCTTAAAATATGATAATGTTTTAAAAAGTTTCGAAAAGAATCAAAATGATTTGATTTCTGAATATAATCATCATATTAGTCTTAGCAAAGATTGGATGAACAGGCACACGCAAATAATTGATATGTTAGTAGATAATCAGGAATTAATTAATAAAACGCTTATTTCATTATTAGATAAAAACGCGCATGCTGAATATACTATGTTAAAGTATGCCAAATTTTCCCAAATGTTAAGCATTTTAACCAATAACGTTAATGATTTATTAGACGACTTAAAACGTATTGAAGATATATTAGCTTTTACAAGTGCATCGAGCACGCATCATTCTATGTTAAGAATAGATATACTTAGTTCTATGATAAGTAAAATAAAAAAATTATATAATAAGCACGAAATTTTGGATTTAGAACTTAGAGAATATTATAAGTTGATTAGACCTGGCTCGTATTATAGTGAAAATAAGATAGTATTCGTATTCGGTTTTCCTATAATTAGTTCGACTTTATTCACCTTGTACAAATTGGCTATCGTTCCTAACAAAAATAACCAAATCCTTATCCCATCACATCCATTCATAGCAACCAATGAGTATGCTCACGTGTACATAGAGGCTGAATGCCCGAAGTACAAAGATCGGTATCTCTGCGGGGAAAAGTTTAACCACCAGATTAGGACCAAACCTGACTGCATCTACAATCTCATTCAATCACAGACACTTGGCGATTCATGCAACGAGACAGTTATCTCTCTATCTCAACAAGCCATGGAAAAATTAGACGACCGACACTACACAATTACGTTCCCGACACCAACGAAAGTTACTATGATATGCAACCAAGATGAACACAGCACTTTCAAAGGCAGCTACTTAATAACGATACCCCAAAACTGCATTATAAAGACAGACACCTTTACCATAGCTAATATTAATGATCACCTACAAGGATCGCCTATTAAGATAATGAAAATTAACACTAATTTGGAAACACCTACTTCGTCACAGCCTACACTCAAGTTGAATTCATTGAATTTGAACAGACTTCATAACCTTCAAGATAATATAGATATGCAGCATCCAGTTGAACCTGAAGAGTCTCAATTTTTATACCACACCACGGTACCTTTCTACGTTACAACGACATTCATAGTAGTCGCAACCATCATTTTAATATATCGAATATATGTAAGAAAATACCAGAAAGTAACAAAACCTGAAGAATACCCTGAAAATGAACAAAGATCTGAAATTTCGGAAAGAGAGGAGATACCATCAACATTTTCTCTCAAGGTTCTAAAATAGTTGATGATCTTCGGGGGGAGGTGTTACGTGCATAGCTACAAGGAATTCCGCTAACCCATGGAAACTGCGCGCATAGCTACAAGGGATTCTGCTGACCCATGGAAACAGCCTTCGCCGCGTGTAACTATATGATTTCAACATCATCGGGTAAACTGATGACTCCGGACAACGTGACTACGGGCTGGCGTCACCAACGAGCCCCGTGACCGACGTGAGAACCGCCACTTAGATTCCACACTTCGGCTAGGTCGCTAGGTTTAGAAATTAGTTATAATTTTATTGTAATAATATTTTAAAGTAATTAAAGTTAGTATTTAAATTAAATTGGTTTTTTTTGGGTCCACCGGCTGTAACTTACGTAATTAGTTCTACCTGGATCCAGAAAAATCTAAATTTATCACGTAATCAATTTATCACTTCTAATTGTAAACAACTTATTGTGCACAAGTTCTGATAAACAAGTTTCTAGATTATTCGCAACAATATTCTTCAAATGATGCCCGGGGGACGGATTCGCATTACTTTCTTTAGAATTCGTTGTTATATAGTACACTAGCTGTTGCCTGCGACTTCGTCCGCGCGGACTTCGTTTACTCTGCACAGCTCCTCCCCCGTAGCTGATAGCGTGATAATATGTAGCCTACATATATGTTGACCCGACCTAATAGTAATTTTCATGCAAAATTTGAAGTAAATCCATGCAGTACTTTTTGAGTTTACCCCGGATATACATACAGACAAAAATTCTAAACACTATATTTTTGGCTTCGATATCGATTGTAGATCACGCCACAAGTATTCTTTTAAAAAAATATTCAATGTACAGTTTTGACTTTCCTACGATTTTATTATATGTATAGATTTCATTATTATTTAGCAGTTAATTTGAAAATTAGTACTTGTTTGGCCACTTTTGAAAAATTGACCTTCAGCCTACCCAACTAGATTTCATTTGCTGTTGCAATAAAATGTAAGTGTAAATTAGTACCCACCTTTTCGCAATCATAAAGTAATATTATATGTTAATAAACGAGACAGATAGAATGAGCCCTGACTTGATCAACTGGTTTACTAATAATACTATAAAATCTTTATAACACCTAACGTCTGCTACTGGTAGGATAATACAAAAAAAAATGGGTTTAAGGCTAGCTTACATTTTAGACACGAAAATAGCAAAGCATCGTCATCGTTTCCGAGAGTACTATGCGTTCCAACTGAGAATAGGATTGTCAGGATGACACATTGCTCTGCATTTTGCAAAAACTTCATAAGTGACGAGTAAGGTGTGCAAAAATTCTAACAAAGAAATACTTTAAAAAAAAATTTCAATCCAATTGGTATATTTTTTATTTAGATTCCCATCAGAGTGCTAAGTGTGAGTTTTTCTTTTCGCATTCGATCGTGAGCGCGTTTCGAGTTTACTAGGAATTTGTATGTGATTTATACAGCGCCAACTAGTGGTAAACTGGTTTCTCACCTTTACCACTAGGTGGCGCTGTACAAATCACATACAAATTCCTAGTAAACTCGAAATTCGCTCACGATCGAATGCGAAAAGAAAAACTCACACTTAACACTCAGAGTGCTAAGTGTGAGTTTTTCTTTTTGCATTCGATCATGAGCGCGTTTGGAGTTTACTAGGAATTTGTATGTGATTTGTACAGCGCCACCTAGTGGTAAACGTGAGAAACCAGTTTACCACTAGGTGGCGCTGTACAAATCACATACAAATTCCTAGTAAACTCGAAACGCGCTCACGATCGAATGCGAAAAGAAAAACTCATACTTAGCACTCAGATCATGTTACCATGTATATATATATATATATATATATATATATATATATATATATATATATATATATACTGTCTTGTCTTTCTGTCTGTATGTCCTAATATAATTCGAGGACGGCTTGAATATAGTGTCAAACACGTGATTATGGAAATGATAGATATATTATTTTTGTTATTGTTAACATTTGTAGTTTATGCTAAATCTATATTAATATTATAAATGCGAAAGTTGGGATGTTGAATGTATGGATGAAAGGATGTTTGTTACTCAAAAACTACTGAACGGAATTGAATGAAATTTGGCACATATATAGATGATGACCTGGAATATCACATAGGCTTCATCTTGTAAAAATGTATTGTTCCCGTGGGATTTACCAAAATTTTTTATAATGCAGCGGGCTACACACTGCAGCTAGTAGTATAATTATTATAAACTAATGAGGGATGTTTAGTCGCCCAGGTACTGTGATATAAAATACAAAAGAAAAGTCTACCATCTACATCATTCTGTAGGTTCGGCAATATCTATCAAAATATTAATACGTGAAGGAAAAACTTTGTACCCATTTTTAAGATAATCGCGCGATTGGTGGAGCATGATATTTTGCACGTTTAAAGTTTACATTGCGAAGTACTGCAAAAACCAAATACTTTTAAATTATATATTAGAATTACACAAAATTTAAAAAAAACATTACACCCATCACATTTGTGTGTCATACAAGATTATATACACTTGTATACTATTTTCTTTACACCTAAAATCAGTTGTTAAACTTTTTAAAGTAGTTTTTTTTGTTTAGTCAATGATCGAATGACGACCTTTTTTTAAAATATAAATTTAATATTATATTTAAAACGGTTGTTAACTTAGCCGAAATCAGTTTGATGTTCACAAGAAATTCAAATACCTCATCAAAAATTCGTTATATCATTCTATATTCCGGGACAGAATCCGATCAGGATATCCCTTATACTTTTAACTGGCAACCCTGTCTGCGAGGACAGCTTTAAAGAATTCTTATTATTAACGGAACGCAGACTAGACTAATAAATAACATTGCGAAATGCTTCCAGCAGCGGTTTATTCGAAATCTCCACAAGTCTGATTGCAAAAGCTATTTCGAGCAATAAACAGCATTAAATACTTGACGAGTAGTTGAACTAGAAAGCAATATTTAAATTGTTAAAATCTAGGCTTTAAGTGGTTGTAATTATTCGCGATCGCATTTATACCAAACCGGATCCAATTTCCTATATTGCTAGTTGCGTTTGCGTGCCTAATAACCTCTCTAATGAAAAATATTACCTTTTTCTTCATCCTGGCGTAAGTTCTAGCTGAAGCCGGTTTTTATCTAACTAATGTTATACCTTGAATTTCTTAATATTTCCCGACTTTATTTTGGACCCCTTTTTGAAGAATAAATCAATTTCCTTATGCTAGGAACTAGGAGTAGGTAACTTGCTGGTAGAGTTCTGCAATAGGTATTAATACAGCCTTACCTATTCCTGCTGCAATAGCATTAGTGTTTGTCAATGTAGAGTTCCGGTTAAAAGTAGCTAAGAAACTTATACCTATCTCGGTTAGCAACGCAATACATCTTTAGTATGCACGGACAACAGTTATACCTTTTCATCAAGTAAGTCATCTGCTTCGTTGCTATCCTGTGATATAAAAAATAATAATGATGATGATGATATAAGAAAAAGTTATCTATACCTACCACCGACCACACAACCCATAGACACCTAATAACAAGCGAATGGCTTCTGTCAACACATCTGACTTATAGTTCCGATGTAAATGTCCATGCACCAATGCCCAATCAGTGTCGACCAATCAGATCCTCTGTACATCACTATCTTTCACTGTGGCCTTGAGTTAGCCAATCACGATGTTGCAATCCCCTTCGTCTTACCTCAGTTAGTTGCCAGAATGCATTCAATACGGAAAATCGAATATTAGGCGTCTATAGGCTGTATGGTCGATGATACCTACATATAATAAAATCGTAGAAAAGTCAAAATTGGATATTGAATATTTTTTTAATAGAATACTTGGGGCGTGATCTACAATCGATATCGACGCCTAAAATAAAGTTTTTAGAATTTTTGTCTGTTTGTCTGTATGTATGTCCGGGGTAAACTCAAAAAGTACTGCTTGGATTTACTTCCAATTTTGCATGAATATTACTAACAGGTCGGGTTAACATATACGCTACATATTATCACGCTATCACCTACGGGGGTGGAGCTGTGCGGGGTAAACCGAGTCCGCGCGGACGAAGTCGCGGGCAACAGCTAGTAAAAACATAAAAACTCTAAAATATAGATGTTCATGCATACGTCGAAAATGATTGAACGTCTCATTGAATATTTTACTTTTTTACTAATTTTATACACAAGCTGACCACGACTGTACTTGCTTTAATAGCCAAGTCTGGTTTCATCATGCGATATTTAATATATTTATTTTAAATCATTCCTCACGTCAAACTTATTTTAATAACACACTTGCTCTATTGAACATTCGAGTACAAATTAAATCTAGGTAAAAATTAAATCAAATTCAATACTAGGTGGTAGAGTTCTGCATTAGCTCGCCCGGGTCTGGTACCACCGCCTTACCTATTCCTGCCGCAATAGCATCAGTGCTAGTCACTGACGTGTTTCAGTTTGGAAGGTAAGGTAGCCGGTAAACCTATGCATGTGGCAACACACCCTTAACATCTTTAGTGTCATAGGTGATAGTTGGCTCTTTCCATCAGGAGACCCATCTGCTTGTTTGCTATGTTATGATATAAAAAATAAATGATCATACATACACACACACACACATATATATATATATATATATATATATATATATATATATATATATATATATATATATATATATATATATATACATAATGTATGTGTGTGTGTATGTATTTCTATGTATTGGTATCGTTGACTAACACCTATAATACAAGCAAATAGTTTGCTTACTTTGGGGTTAAATTAATTCGTATAATTTGTCCACCGATATTATTATTATTATTACGTATAATTACATTATATATTTAATCAAAAGTTTTGTTAGACATTTATCGTTAACCTGAAACCATGTTAGTTTCGGATAAATTGAAGCCTGCGCGTAAATGCGGCTCTGTCATGTCCATACTTTATCACTGTTAGTTCATTATTCAACAATCGCCAGCATCATTAAGTATCTTCCCGAAAAGGCTTCCATTTAATTAACAATCTCAGGGGAATTAATCACATCTGCGATTATAAAATGATATGGTGACGGCTGAACGGTCATAACCGTTATACGTGTATAAAATTAGCAAAGATAACATTCTGATGGCGTTTTATCTTTTCATAAAGCATCTTTAGTGCAAATTAAGATTTTAATACTTCGGTTGTATAGAATGTGAAGAGTAAATTTAATAAATTTATGATTACTTTGAATTGGGACTCGGCACTTATACGCTTCCGTAGCATTCCCTTTAATGATTATTATTTATTAGCATATTATAACTTTGACTACATAAATCTATGTAATATTATCACTGGATATTATTATCAAATTTATAATATTAAGAAACATCAAGATAATGTTTTAGACGTTTCCTTAAAACAGATAGAAAATTACTACATCATAAATGTGAAGCACCACCATCGCGATAACACTGCCTATCCTGTCGCAATAGCATCAGTCATTGTATATTTGCATGTAGGGTTCTCTAAATAGCAGGACTTGAAATCAATTTAAAAAATAACGGTTACCTATTCCTGCCGCAATAGCGTCAGTGCTTGTCGCTGTCGTGTTCCGGTTTGGAGGGTAAGGTAGCCGGTAAACCTATGCATATGGCATTAGACCTCGCCACAAGATAGCAACGCACCATTAACATCTTTGCTGTCTATAGGTGATGGTTGACTCTTTCCATCAGGAGACCCATCTGCTTCTTGCTATCTAATAATATAAAAAAATGGTTAATAGGGGTATTACTTTAATTTAAAAAAATAGGTATTTATAAAAGGTTTCTCGTCTTAGGTACAGATGAGAGCGCCTCATAAACCTAAATATACTGGTTTAAGTTGAATTGTGCGTCACGCAGAGTGCGGACAAAAATTAAGAGCGGTTAACATCAGAGACATATTAAAAACACTTGGATATACGTGTCACTTTGATCATGACTACTAGGCGGGAAGGGTTCCACAACGTCTCACCCGGGTATTTACCACTCCCGCCTTACCTCTTCCTGCAACAGTGGCGTCCATGCTGGTCATTGTGTTCCGATTTCGGGAGTAAAGCAGCCGGTAAACTTCTACATATGGCAATACCATCAACTCACCATTAATATCTACATGTATAGCGTGTACAGGCGATGGTTTCTCTTTTAAAATCGTAGGAAAGTCAAAACTGTACATTGAATATTTTTTTAAAAGAATACTTGGGGCTTGATCTACAGTCGATATCGAAGCCAAAAATATAGTTTTTAGAATTTTTGTCTGTTTGTCTGTTTGTCTGTATGTATGTCCGGGGTAAACTCAAAAAGTACTGCATGGATTTATTTCAAATTTTGCATGAATATTACTAACAGGTCGGGTCAACATATAGGCTACATATTATCACGCTATCCCCTACGGGGGAGGAGCTGTGCGGAGTAAACGAAGACCGCGCGGACGAAGTCGCAGGCAACAGCTAGTGATATATAAAACACGATTTGTTTAATCGATTGATAGAGACACGGGATAGGGAGATTACATAGAAACGTGTTATATCCCATTGTCTTGCTTCCTAAACCCTGTGCCTAAATACAAAGTTATCTCTTATTTGTTACATATTTCAGTTTTCGTTTCATGAAATCCAGTTCTCACCATCTTAAGAGGATTGTCCTTTAGAATAAAAAACTGACGCTCATTGCAATCTTAAAAATAAAGATATCTTACTTAACTCCGCTTACCGATAGGCCTGCATATAAACAAGTCATTCTGAAGTATTAATGTTACAATATAAACATCGAAAATACAATTACAAGATAACCATTCTACATTATTAACCGGTTTGGATATATTTTTCTTGTAAAGCGTGGACGCAGATATTATAGGTTGTAATTTAAATAGATGTTTCTATTAAGGTACGCAAGTTATGAGCACTGAATCACAGTGATAATTACAATATTTGTGAAGCGTAGTAAAACGGTTGTGTTATTTTCTACGTTAATAATATGAGAAATAGTTTTTTACTTTTGCTGAGGTTATAAAATATTTTCTTACAACCTTTTTGGAAAGTATTTTACTTATTGCGTTTGGCAAATACGACCTAGACGACAAAAGTTCCGACCGGCACTTATATTTAAACAATTAGGCATATACCGCGACAAGTTGTAAGCTGTCTTGGGATCCTATGTCATGAGACAAGATATAAAATGACGATACTTTATACCTATTCGGCGTATGTTAATTTGTACATACATACATATACATCTTCACGCCAGATCTTAATTTTTAATCTTAAGTTAGTTTGTAAAAAGCATTTATATTTCAATATTAAGCTGGGCATTGCCGACTAAAGCCGGGATGACTGGAACTTTTTTTCTACTGGGTGTTCTTTTTTTATATCATAAGATAGCAAATAAGCAGATGGGTCTACTGATGGAAAGAGTCAACCACCGCCTGTAGACATCAAAAATGTTAATGGTGCGTTGCTATCTTGTGGCGAAGTCTAAAACCAAATGCTTAAGTTTACCGGCTACCTTACCCTCCAAACCGGAACACGACAGCGCCAAGCACTGATGCTATTGAGGCAGGAATAGGTAAGGCGGTGGTTCCTGACCTGGGTGAGACAATGCAAAACTCTACCACCTAGTAGCCACGATGGTAGTGACTCGCATTGGTCGCCTTTTACGACCTGCCTGGCAGAACGGCAGTTAGTCTATTCTTCAAAGGAGTCCGAAATCAACACGGGTAATAAGGAGCCCGGAACCAACACGGTGAAAAATACAACACTTCTCGTTTTTTACTAGACACAGGCTAATAATGATCCACCCAAGAGTATTGACAAAAACTTAGACCTTGTCCAAAAGGGGCGAATTCGCCGCGAAACGTTTCGCACGAATTTATCCGCGCGTTAGCGAGATAATAGGCGCCAATACACCGCGTCCAGAAGCATCGCGCGAATTCAAAATACGCGCGTAAATCGCGTGCTTTACGCCATACACTCGACTCGCGCGCAATACGCGCTAGACACTAGAGACGCCTTGTTTCGTCCAGTTAACGCATTGGTTAACGCGCGAACTCCAGACCGAATAGACGTGGACGACTAAAATTCGTCCCCAAATGCTAGCGCGGTGACGCTCCTTCTGGACGCAACTGTCGCGCGTGATACGTGCGAGAGAATCGCGGCGAATTTGCCTCTTCTGGACAAGGTTTTATTCAAAACACTGAATGTTCCAATAATCACTAATATAACAACAATAGAAAACACGTATAGTAGAATTTAATTACATTTAAACAAACCGAATGTTCAGTATAACATAATAAATAGCTTTCTCATATTTTACGTATTAGTACAGGTTACGCCATCTATTTTCGTAGAAGACAAAGACATAATATAGAGGTTAACGTTAGTACAGTACCCGGCGATAAATATTGCACATCGAACTTTGGAAAGAGACAGTCGGATAATTTCGGCTGCGTAGAGCGTTATCTCAGTCCCACACTACCTATGTGACGTTTAGTCAGTCGTTGTTCAAGTACGATAGAGTGCGGTCGCGTCCCGATCAAAAATATATATTTAGAGTTGATAACACCCACAAATTTAAATAATTTAAAGTTGTAATATGGCATCTTTCGGAAAAAGAGGGAAACCTTTACGAGATCAGTCACGTGAAATTATCTACAATGTTTATAAATACTTTGTAACCGAAGCTGATAGATTTAAAAAAAAAGTAGATGAAAATGTAAGTTGTTATTTTAAGAAGATTCAAGAGCGAGTTGCAAATGCCACTGGAATTTCAAGAAGAACTTTGAACAATATATTAAACGAAGTCAGTACTGAAACACATTCGACTGGAATTAAGTTCAGCACTCCAAAAAAAGGGAGACCAAAAAAGCAATTTCGTTTGGATATGGACGATTTTGATTACGATGTTGTTCGAAGAATGGTGTATGATTTTCACTTACGATTTAATGAACTGCCAACAATAAAATCATTAAAAGCTAAATTATCTGAAGCTATTAATTACAATGGGTCTGAAAAAACGTTGAGAAAAATACTTCATGACATGGGATTTCAGTTCACTAAAATGGAAGATAATCGAAAAATTCTAATGGAAAAGCACGACGTTAGTCTCAAACGAATGGAATACCTTGATAAAATACGCAAATTTCGCGAAACAGGAAAAAATATCATCTACATGGATGAGTCATATATACATGCATCCCACACTAAAGGGAAATCTTGGAGTGACGATAAGAAAAAAGGAGTAAAAAAGCCAATTTCAAAAGGTCAACGTTTGATAATAGTTCATGCGGGAAATGAAAAAGCTTTGTACCCGGTGCTTTTTTAACGTATAAATCCACGGACACTACAGGTGACTATCACAATGAAATGAATAACGATAACTATGAGAAATGGCTGGTTAACCAATTAATCCCAAATATACCCAGTGATTCTGTTCTAGTTATCGACAACGCACCCTATCACAACAAATATATTGAGAGACCCCCCAACTCAAACACCATTAAACGGGAAATGATCAACTGGTTAAACAGACACGAAATTCCAGTTGATCCAAAATTAACAAAAACCCAGATTTACGCTATTATATGTCAGCACAAGGAGAGGTATACAGAGTTTTCGGTGGACAAAGTACTTGCCGAACATGGGCACACTGTGTTGCGATTGCCACCATATCATCCGGATTTTAATCCAATTGAAAATATATGGTCTCAACTGAAAGGCTATGTAGCCTCTAGAAATGTGGGTATGAACTTAACTACAGTAAAAACATTATTGACTGAAAAAGTAAACATGATCGGCGCTGAAGAGTGGAAAAAGGTTTGCGATCATGCAATCAAATGTGAGAATGAATATAGAAGCATTCAACACAGTTTAGACAATTACACTGATAGATTAGTAATAAATACGGCTGATAGTGACAGTGATATTGACCTCTTTGAGAGCACAGATAGTGAAATGGAAGTAATTGAGAATTAGAATTATTATTATTTTTATTGCAATGTCTCATTTTAGCAATAGGTATAATGGTGTTTATTATGTACACTAAAGCTGTAATGTTCCAAAATAATTAAATACGTAAACATAATGTAAAAATGTTTTTTTATTTTATTTTACCCCAACCTAAAGCCATCACTTATAGAAAAATTAGTGTATTTTATACAAAGAATAAAAATATCAAAAGAAGCAAATCATACTTGTTTTAACAGCTCCTAATAGGTACCGGACTGTTTGTATTTTGTGCGACAGAGATAACGCTCTACGAAGCCGAAATTAGCCGATTGTCTCTTTCCAAAGGTCGATGTGCAATATTTATCGCCGGGTACTGTACTTGCATCTGGGATGCAGAATTGTTAAACATTGTTTATATTTTTCCATTCATTTTTAATAAAATTTTATAAATTAGAAAATATATTAGCCGCTGTACATAAGAATGAGATTTTTAAATCGTGCTGTAAAGATTTCCTTTCATTTATACTAAAATCGATAGCTTTTCCCATACATTCACCTATCCGATCCTGCTAACTGCTGTCCTCAGCAGGATCGCATAGGTACACAGCCTACACTTCACAATTTACATGCACATGCCAAGTAGATAAGGAAATTACTGATTTTGCCCCGATTTTCGAAAATCGAGTTTCCACCAGATCTCCACGTTTTGAGGTCCTAGGAATCTTTTCCGACTATTTTCACGATGACGTCAGTATGTCTGTATGTATGTATGTATGTGTGTGTGTGTGTGTGTGTGTGTGTGTGTGTGTGTGTGTGTGTGTGTGTATGTGTGTGTTTGTGCGTGCGTGCGTGCGTGCGTGCGAGCATGCGTGCGTGCCTGCTTGCGTGCGTGCGTGCGTGCGAACGAGCGTGCGTGCGTGGTTGCGTGCGTGCGTGCTTGCGTGCGTGCGTTTGTGCGTGCGTGCGTGCTTGCGCGTTTGTGGTTTATCAATGACGAACATTTTTGAAAAAGAAATGATTTTTGAAATTCTTCGAAATTGTTAAAACTATCGATTATTTAGCTAAAGCAATATTTTAGACCTCAAAAATTAAGTTAAATGCCATTCGAAAGATTAAAATCGATAATCGTCTCCAAAATATACAGCTTGTCAAAAATCAATATACCGCCATTTTTAACAAAATAGAAGTTTGTGCTGGAAAAATATATGCTTATCCGGAAGCTTCAGGGATGGCCCGCAGGGTCAACCGTTTACAGGTTTTTTAAGACTGTGCTTCTTATTACACGTTCCCGACCCAACACCGTGTATATCTATATTTCATAGTATTTCTACGGTCTGTGGTACTGACAATGACATATTTATATATATATATATATATATATATATATATATATATATATATATATATATATGTATATATATATATATATATATATATATATATATATATATATATATATATATATATATATATATATATATATATATATATATATATATACAAAATGCTTTTGAAAAATAATTCTATCGGTTATTAATATTTTTAATGGCTACTTTAACATCTACATACAATATTAGTCTCTGTACTTTAACTTCCAAACGGGAACTGATAGAAATGAGCACTGACGCTATTGCGGCATGAAAAGGTAAGGCGATGATACCATCAAACCTGAGTAAGAGGTTATGGAACTCTACAACTAATTGTAGAATAAAATATTCCATACCAACTAATTGTACTCCATACGATAAACGAGGGTTGAGCATTATAAAAATTTTATACAAGACGTAATGATTATAAAATACTTAACCGTCTAGGCTACAGATCCTAGCCTAGACGGTTAGGATTAGCCAGAGACCTATCCCAAAAATATAACTCTTCTTCTAACGCTGTCGGGTAAAAATGGTCTATAGTTCTCCTTCATAAATTACTCGAATTTTAAATAGAGCTAAACAATTTTGTAAATCTTTGTTCACAAAAATTGTTATAATAGCGCCATCTAGTATGAGCTGAAAGTACAATGTTTATATTCAGGATACAATACATGTAATTAGTTCCATTTGCATTCACGACATGTTATGCTACTACCCATGGAACACAAAATTTCTTTGTTTCATGCTACTACCAAATTTAATTATAAGTAACCTATAAGATCATTTTACAATTATTTATATACATATTCGCAATACTGTCTTACTTGATATAATACACTAAAAATTTTAATAGTAATAATTTTCTAGATTTTTAGCAAACCACGGACATTCCAGAAACTTTACATAGGCACTATTATTTTTTATATTCCCTAAAATAGAATTTTAAAAGGTGTAAAAATGGAAGCAAGAATTATATAAAATTATTTTCTTAACATTAAATTAATAAAAGGACACTTTCAATTTCCATTATGTCGTAATCTGCTTAATTGTCTATTATCTATCATTCCTCTATGATTATTACGGACTTCAAATGTCATTTGTCACCTGCATGTCAGCTGTGATTTGTAAACTTGTTGTTGTCAAATACCAGACGTCAGTGTCAAATTGTACTCGTTGCGGGTGATTGTGTTTTGTCGGATTAAATATTTTGAATTCGATTGTTTTTTTCTCGCGATGTTTGTAAGCCATTACCGTTAAGTTATTTTGTATAGATTAGCAATTAATGTAATATTGACTTTATTTTTTTTAGACTCGTTTAAACTATTTTTATGACAATCTATTTTAATTTAAAGAAATTGTGAAAGATGTCTTTAACTCTCGGTTAGTGTTAATTACGCGTGTTTTTTAATCAAATGTGAAAGAAATGTGATTTAGCTCGACAAGAAGTGAAGATAACTACTATTTTGTGTAAGTTAATTGGACACTTATTTTACTTTCTAACTATGCTTTCGATGTTAACATTGTGAATGCAGTATTCGCACCGGCTAAAAACGATCGTGATTTTTGCCTTGTATACTTCTTATCTACAAATAAGTGAATTAATTTGGAATTAGTACTTCAATTAGAAAACATCGCCCAGTATATATATACTTGGTTAGCAAAAACTTACGTAAACAAGAACAACAAACTACGTAGTATTATCTCTATGATAAGTATTTTGTGTAAATAGCTCTATAAAAAATTAATATTAAGGTAGGGATATTGTTGATTTTATTATGTAGGTATTATTAATAACGTTTTTGCCAAGGAACACCTTTAAAAATGTAGTTTAGCATGTCATGACCACAACACCCAAAAAAAAGGTTCTAAAACTATATTCTTAAACTTAACGGTAATATAAGATATCAATTACATAGATAGCACCATCAAGTATTAACATTTAAATACATATGAAGATTTTAATATCCTAATTTACAGATTATCATGCTAGAAATAAATAAACCTACTCGATATTAATTACAATTTTGTCTTCAAAGCAATTGTGCTAATGTCATGTGGAATATATACTAAGCCCAACAGAAAATATACTAAGCCCTATATATAATAATTGATTTATCAAGTCATCACCTTTACATGACATGCATGCTTTAAAGTTATTTTATTTTATTTTACAAACTCCTTTACATATTTCTTAATTACCATTTCACTAGGGATCTATAACCCTAATGTGGGCTTCTCATACCTTGCTAACAAGCTTATTAGATGTTGCCTGTGTAGGAATTTTTAAAAAATAAACTTAAAAATAACTTGTGTTTGCTGTTCACTTAACACTTTAGTAATGTAAGAACATGGGTTAAACTTAATAAAAAAAATTGCTTTATAGATGTTTGAATGCAATAACACTTGAAAATTACATGAGCCACTTTTATTATACAGTAGACCATAGAAAATTTCCTACCTTAACCTGAATTAGTACATTATTTCAGAACAATTCCAAAAGGTTGTTTAAATTGAGAATATCCTTTGATGAATTACTGTGCACTATTTTCTTATGCTTGCCAAAACATACCTTATTTGATCACATAAAAATAACAAAATTTTTATGTGATCAAATTGTATAAAGCAATGTTATTTAAGTCTCAGCTCAGCGCTCTCTGCCTCGCTCATAGCTCACATTTACATCATTACATAGTATAAAACAAAGTTGCTTTCTCTGTCTGTCCCTATGTATGCTTAAATCTTTAAAACTACGCAACGGATTATAATACGGTTTTTTTTAATAGATAGAGTGATTAAAGAGAAAGGTTTATATGTATAATAACATTCAATATATTGTAGAGAAATACTGCAATTTTTGAGTTTTCTGATGTCATGTCGTAAATAATTATATTTTTTTTTGCTTACATTGCAAACGCAGGCTAAACCCTACGAGATTTATCAAAATAATGTACTAAGAGTTTGTACACCTTGAAAAGGTCTACAGAAAACTCCGTGATGGTATATGTCTATCTCTTATGGATAACCCACAATAGCATTTTTTTGTCATTTACTTTTTACGAGAAATAATGGCTTTTTTTCGAAGCAATTTTAAGCAATACAGCACTAATCCTTATCCAATTAAATACCTTAAATAAATTGTTGATTTAATATAGATCAATATGGCCATTTACAGCATGTAATTTAAATGAATATTTTCGAAGATATTACAGATTTAAAATGCAGGGGCATAGCGGTTCCGGATTTACAGGGCCTGTGGCGGCGCGCGCACAGTATGTTCTGAAAAACCGCCGCGCTGGGAAACGTGTTAATTTTCAGATGAATTGTAGGATTGCAGCTGAAAACCAAAATTTAGTACATTCTTTTTTTTAATCTAAATATCACTATATAAAAATCATGTCGAAGATTAGAAATAGTACTAACAAATTATTTGTTTTAGAGATTTTTTTAGCCTGTTTTCGGAATTTTATATGATCAAGTAAAGTATATTCTATCATGTAATAAGTAAACACATTCCTTAGATAATATCTTCAGGTATATCGTATAATTTTTGCAAAATTGTTATTTAACAACTAATGTAAAAAAATACGTATGTAGATAAGGAAGTTACTGATTTTACCCTGATTTTCGAAAATCGAGTTTTCACCAGATGTCCATGTTTTGAGGTCCTAGGAATCTTTTCCGACTATTTTCACGATGACGTCAGTATGTCTGTATGTATGTATGTATGTGTGCGTGTGTGTGTGTGTGTGTGTGTGTATGTGTATGTGTTTATGTAAACATCTCATAACTTTTTAACGGCTAGACCGATCAAAACGCGGTTGATGGCATTCGATTGGATTCCGCTCAGCTTATATTTCCTGAAAATTTGAACCGATTCGGTCCAGGAGATTTTGAGAAATTTAAAAAAAAACACAAAAAAAATTTGACGAAAGAGTATTTTTCTAATATTACTTCCAGATTTATGTACCGATTGAGTACAAAAACTAATCAGCTCTATTCCTCAAAAAACTACGTCTAATACATAAATTGCATAAAAATCTGTTTATCCATTTGGGATTAATCGTTGACGAAAATTTTTGAAAAAAGTTTTTTTTCGACGTAGCTTCGAAATTTTTCAACCAATAATTTTTTGGTGTTCTACGATATTTTAGTACTGAAAAAACTACGTCAAATGCCATTTCAAAAATTAAAATCGAATTTAATTCTCAAAACTTATTACTACTTTTTAAATATTAAAATTACGTTGTTTTTAGCAAACTTACTTAATTTTTTTTGAATAATTTTCAAGCTAATTTACCGATTGACCTAAAAATATTATCAGCTATTGTTCTTTAAAAACTGCGTCAAATACCGTTAATTTAATCAAAATCGGTCAATTTGTTTGGGATTTATAAAGAAAGCAAATTAAAAAAAATGTATTTTGACATAGCATCGAAATTTTTCAACCTGTCGATTATTTAGCTAAAACAATACTTTAGATCTCAAAATTGTTTGAGTTGAATGCCATCATCGTTTTCATGATCAGCTTTTTAAAAATTAATAATACTGCCATTTTTAACAAAATAGATGTTTGAACTGAAAAATAGTTTTTACTCTTTTGAGCTTAAAATACCTTTAAATAAATTTAGTAAGAAGTTTCAGGGATGGCCCGTAGGGTCAACCATTTTTCCCGTTTGCTCCGATGCCTCGCCTTATTAAATCGCAGGGTCAAACCTTCAACGTTGCAGTCTTAGATTTGAGCGTTGACTGTTTTTCACATGGCCAACTATATATCGCTCTTTCAAGAGTAACCTCTAAAAAAACATGTTGGTATTGTCTAATGGCAAGAAAGCTGTACACGTTGTGTATAAAGACATTCTGTAATATATTAATAGTAAAAATAAAAGAAATAGATAAAAATGTAAAAACTGAAAATGTAGTATCTATATGAATTTAGATATTTCAAAGATAGCAGGAAATCTTCATAGTATAGGGAAAGGGGAATTGTTTTACTCCAAATTTAACGCGTGCGGGCCACGGGCAATAATGAATAAATCAAAACTACTGGATCGATTTTAATAATTTTTTTCCCGTGCGAAGCCGGGGCGGGCCGCTAGTCTTGAATAAATGGGATATTCTGTTTATGAGAAGTACAAACTCATACGGCTGACAGCTAGCACTATCTGTGCTGGGCTGTGCAATCACTGAAGAAATAAACTAAACTTGACCGCCCAGTTGGTCGAGTGGTTAGCGACCCTAACTACGCAATCAATGGAGCTTGGGTTCGATCACCGACGGGGACCAGCATTTTGTGTGATAAGCATAAATGTTTGTATTTCAGGGTTTTGATGTTTATTAAATACATTCTAGTATTTGTATGTGTATTTCTATTCATTAGTATCATTGACTAACATCTACAACAAAAGCAAATGTTCACATTAAACATTGCTTGAAATAAATAATGTATACTCAGTAATAAATTACTAAGTGACAGTTGCCCCCCTTCATACTGATTTGTTAAACTTTGTATTTTTTAGGCCTCCATTCCTTAATATTTGTTAAAAGTATACATAATAGTACAATCATTTTTGTTTATGAAAACTTAGAAATTGTCTTCGTAAATCAATTCAATCTATGATAAATGTCTGTATTGTGTCAGAGATTGCAATCTTCTGAAAGATAAAAATTATTTACAGATAATCAAATGCAGTCATGGCTAACGATGAGTCCAGTGTGCGGGTTGCAGTCAGGTATGTTTATATTTTGCATCAAAAAGTAAAATAAAAACAAAATTTTTTAGTACTTACTATGATTTTCTTACTTCTCAGCAGTATAATTAGCCATTTAAAAATATTCTGAAGGAGAACAGTTATACGGTAGTTTAAACCTGTTATGTGTCTGCCAGGCAGTTCGTAAGAGGCAAGGTTATATAGTTCTGCATTGTCTAAATGCAATGTACAATATACATTAATTAACTAGTGAGACAGGCCTTTTGCTGAAAATATCAAAATGAATAGAGGAACTTTCATAATTTGGTGTGAAATGCCAAAACTTTTGAAGTGTTTTTTTATTAGCTACTAGCTATTGCCCATGACTTCGTTCGTGCAGACTTCGTTTATTCTGCACAGCT
The DNA here is from genome assembly GCA_036924255.1 of Apodemia mormo. Lineage (NCBI taxonomy): Eukaryota > Metazoa > Arthropoda > Insecta > Lepidoptera > Riodinidae > Apodemia > Apodemia mormo. The sequence goes on from JAUPFN010000002.1 coordinate 42,464,302, forward strand.
CCTCCCCGTAGGTGATAGCGTGATAATATGTAGCCTTAATGTTGACTCGACCTGTTAGTAATATTCATGCAAAATTTGAAGTATATCCATGCAGTACTTTTTGAATTTACCCCGGACAAACATTGACTTTCCTACGGTTTTATTATATGTACATAGATTAAGCAATATTGTAACCAAACATAAAATTTCTAATTAAAAAGTTGCAAATGAATAAGACTAATAAACTAAGTCATTGCTGATTTCTTAATTTTTTATTTTTTAATTTCTGATTTCTGATTTCTGAATACGTCCATACCTAATCACTCTAAGTGTATAGTTAGGTATAAGGTTATAACTAAAAAGTTGTAACTTTTTTAAACTGTAAGATAGCAAACAAGCAGATAGCTCTCCTGATGGAAAGAGACAACTATAGTCTATAGACACTAAAGATGTTAATGGTGTGATACCATTGTTGTTGCGAAATGCTGATGCCACATGCATAAGTTTACCAGCTACCTTACTCTTCAAACCGGAACACGATAGTTACAGACACTGACGTTATTGCAACAGGAATAGGTAAGGCGATGGTAGTAGACCTGGGCGAGATGATGCGGAACTCTACCACCTTGTAGCCACAGTAGTAGAGACTCGCTTAGCCAATTGTTTGCCTCTTGCGAACTGCTGGCTCTAGTATTCTTAAAATATTGGATAACTACTAGTTACCACGCATTTTGTGTAAATTTAGAACACTTAACATAATATATTATCTATTAGCAGAGATTATTTCAATGTTACTTTAAATTTAGTGAGATGACAGGATCTCAAAACCAAAGTAAAATATAAGTAAAACTGGTATAAATTTGTATAGACTAAGACCTGAATATAAAAAAAAACTTTGATTGTAAAGTTACTTAACAATGTAAATGAAATTGATACATCAAAGCATGATTACAACAAAAATTACAATCAATAGCCCAATTCTTATTGTACTTTATTTCTATTCATCGTATTTCAATGACTGCAAGTAAAATAAATCAGAATAATTTATCGGTATAATGGAATACTTAAATTTAATTAAGATATTTTGATATACTAGTATTTACGAATTTTGTTAAATTGTCTCCCTTTTTTAACTTCCCACTATGTATGAAGATGATTTTGCCCCGATTTTCGAAAATCGAGTTTTCACCAGATCTCCACGTTTTGAGGTCCTACGAACCTTTTCCGACTATTTTCGCGATAATATCAGTATGTCTGTATGTGTGTATGTAAACATCTCATAACTTTTGAACGGCTGAACCGATCGAAACGCGATTGATGGCATTCGATTGGATTCCACTCAACTTAGACTTCCTGTAAATTTGAACCAATTTGGCCCGGCCATTCGGCCGTTGTAGCTCTACCAATTGCTTCGGGGATACGGGCGTGAAGATACTTTTTTGATTAATAACAAGCTGAATTTGCAAGTGAACAGCTTCGTTTTGACGAGACGCTCATCTTTTCTACGTTCGAAAAATCTCGAACTATTATAACTAATAAAATTAGGGGGCTTTGAATATTTTAATTCAATGAAGGAAAAATATTGATTAGAAATAATTATTATTTTTTTACTTTAATCGCTTGATTATTTTATGAAAAATACGACATGTTATGTATAACAACCTAATTGTCTCACAACAGCGTATTAATTATTATATTTATGGATTACTTTGTCCTACGCGTAAAGTGGAAATTTTTCTTAGTCCGACACTCTAAATTTTAAATATATCTTTATTAGTTACCCGATTCAAGATTTTTCGAAATTATAAAAATTCATTATTATTAAATAATAATTAATTATAAAAATTCGAAATTAAAAAAAATCATTATCAATCACAAAATGTTTGTTCTGGGACCACTGTTTATAAGCATTCATTGATTACAGTTCGATTCTTTAACGAGTGATGTCATGTGAAACGAGTAGTAGGGAAGGCCAAGAGGGGATTTTTGGATTTACTTAAGCGCGTCAGATTAACATAGTGGGGGTTGCCTCGCATACTGTACTCCACAAAATATAAGCCCTTTATATAGAGGCGGGTTATTATGGCAGAAAAAAAAACAAAATTCCAATAACTTCGGCTTGTGGAAATTGTCAGATTATTTTTTTCGTTATTCTTACATAATTCCCTATATAATAAAAGAAAATTCAGACGCGCTCGAGAATGTCAAAATAACGTTTTCTTTGCAACTTTCTGATCCTCATACTCCCTTACGCTACACTTGAATCGTCAGATTTTCTAAATTTTCGGTGACAATCAACCCACCATACCTTAATCTGACACGATTTAGTGTTTCCATGTCACAGTTTTTTTTTTGTTTTTTTATCCGTAGATTTTTTCTCCACCATTGAAATAAAAAACATCATATAAACTTTTATTTTTCCTATAATTTAGTCTACAAAATCCAATAGGTCCCTACGACGTTTGAGTGACTATACCCATTTAGCATCTTGGGCTCCCCTACTAGAGTGCGAGTACGTGTTTGCTGGCTAAACGAATAATGAAGTGCATAGTGACGTATATACGCATGGGCGTACCGAAGGGGGAGGGGGGGGGGGGGGTCAGGGAGGGGCAGCTGCCCCTCCCCCCCCCGGAATTTATTTACCTCCATACTAACTATCTGCTGTACTAGATAAAAATATAGTCTTAAAATGTTACAGCTGCCAGAACCCTGGTCCCCCCAGAACCTGGGTACGCCCATGTATATACGTACATACATATAAAAATAATACACTTGTGCAGTTGATATACTTAATAAATAGAAAACTTTTACTTTTATTCTGCACATAGGTACATTAAGTTACAGTACATTACATTAATTAACTATTTTCACTTTTTAAAGAATATTCAAGACGGAATAAAGTTTTTGTAAGACATAAATAAAACAACGGAAATTAACTGTTAGTGATGTAGATCAGCAGTATATTATATCCTACAGAAGCTTTAAAATTCAATTTGATTAATTAAAGTTAAAAAGACGTTAAAAAATGTATTAGGTCACGATTTTATTATTTTTGTCTGTCTTTTAGTATATTTTCTTGGTTCACAGGCATTTCTGATATTACTAAACTGATTTTAGTGCAGTATTCACAAGTCTATATTACTGGTAGTATCTTGGTTTAAAGCAATATAAGCTGCATGAATTTTTTTGCAGGTATTTTAATTAAAGTAAATTTTGCGCCAACTAAGTCGCGGTCACAGGCTAGAACATATTTGGCAGAACATCTAGAAATTGCCCTAGTGTCCGGTGAGACTATGAACCGCGCGCAGCTGAGAAGCTTAGCCGCGCCGTAACGTTTAGGCACATTTTCAAATGCAGCGGTAGGTGTATTAAAAATTAGATACAGATAATCGTAGGTATAGTAATTTTTCTATGAAGTAATTAATTCATCTGATAGAATCGTAAATATATTATACAATCTGTGCTAAAGAGCCGTCTTGTACTATAACTGCAAAGTCTATAAAATACGAAAGACGGCTTAACTATTCTATCAACGCCCAAAAAAACAGTCGATCTAGGTTTCAGATATACAGGAGATTGGAAGTCGATGTTTTATTGCAATTACATTATTAATAATAAAAGTAGCGGTCACAATAGCACAGTTAAAGAACAATGGTGGGTTCCCATACAACAATTTTGCTAAAACAAATTTGTGTTATCTTTAATAAGTATTTAATATAGGTATGTAACTCGGTAGTAAGATTTTACACTCGTTTGTTCTTATTTAAGGAGGTAGCCTTTACTTTAACAGTTACAGTATAGTACTCGATTTTGATAAATTAAATTCAGTACTAATATACTTCTATCTTCACACACTTTTTTTATATCATAATGGTTCATAATCATAATAGGTACTTGAATCTTTCCATCAGGAGACCCATCTGCTTGTTTGCTATCTTATGATATATAAAAAAAAGTAATAATACTTCACGACAGTGACAAGCACTGACGCTATTGCGGAAGGAACTAACTAAGGCGGGCACTCGATTTATTTCTTTAATTCTGTAGGTAAAATTTACTTTTACAGTTACGTTACAATATTTCAGTGGCTCCTGATGGAGAGACAACCATCGTATACATGAATCAAACATGCTAATAGTGCGTTACTATCCGTGGAGGGATGGTGATACCACTTGTATAAGTTTACCGGATACCTTACCCTCCAAATTACAGCACGACAGTGACGAGCACCGATATACTGCGGCAGAAATAGGTAAGACGGTGGTACCAAGCCCGGGCGAGAGGTTGTGGAACGACACGTATAACCAATGATCTCTTCTTCAAAGGGGACCCAGAACAACACGGGGAAAACTAGTACTGATAAACAAAAACAATAAAAAAAGCACTGCAAAATAATCGTAAAAGATTCATCAATTCGCCATTGACCGAGCTCTCATTAGAGAAAATTGGGCCCAAAAAAAAGATGCTCCGATTATGAGATTGGTCGATCTTGCCCAATCACATGTAAGAGACAGTGTTGCCTGCATAACTTAGATTGAAGTAATTTACTTAGTTTTTTATCAGGTTAATTAGGGTTTATATAGTTAAATAATATAAAGCCACCTCTATAGGACCGAATATTTTTCCAGTAAAAACTACAATAATTATAAGCGGGCAAGTCCGTAAGCTTAAAAATTACTTTGCCCAAGTCGGACTCTTACGTGGGGAGTTCCAACATACAAACCGGAGCATGACAGTGACAAGCACTGACGCTGTTAGGTAAGGCGGTGACACCAAGCACGTGTAAAAATTCTACCATAAAATAATCATATACGCGTAGAACTTAAAACCTCTCCTTTTACATAATCGGTTGGAAAGTCCAAATATCGACACGTCCCAAGAACAAAATCGTATCTGCAAAACCACCAAATTACAATATATTTGTTTGTGGGAGTACATTGTACATAAGATGATGTTCACTTGAGTATTTCCAAAAACAAAAGACCAATAACTATAAAAAATATATTGTCTTTTGGCTTTATGCGTGTTTAATTTGAATTTTATTATAAAACCAATTTCGTCTGATCTCTACGATTTTGTTCTTTGGACGCGTCGATATGTTTCTTCACAACTAGAATGTTGCATTATACAGTCACTAACGTTGTCTCAAACAATTCACCATTACATTAACAAAAGCTATTGAAAGAATAATGTTCGGTAATATTGACATGCCACTTCACGGTTAACTATTTACAAATATCACAGTTTAATAACTTGTTACTTTGCAATGACTTAATGTACATATATATTTGCATACAATGTTGCACGTTGTATCTCTTTGCAACCGACTTCTCAAAAGGAGGAAGCTATCAAATCGGCTGTATGTTTTTTTTTAAAGTTTGTTATATCAGAACTCGGTCATTTTTTTATATCATAGGACAAGCAGATGGGTCTCCTGATGGAAAGAGTCAACCATCGTCTATAGACACCAAAGATGTTAATGGTGCGTTGATATCTTGTGGTGAGGACTAATCCTACATGCATAAGTTTACCGGCTACCTTACCCTGCAAACCGGAACACGACAGTGACTAGCACTGACACTATTGCGCCAGGAATGTTTTTTTTATTATCATAAGATAGCAAACAAGTAGATGGGGCTCCTGATGGAAAGAGTCAACCATCGCCTATAGACACCAAAGGTGTTAATGGTGCGTTGCTATCTTGTGGCGAGGTCTAATGCCACATGCATAAGTTTATCTGCTACCTTACCCTCCAACCGGAACATGACAGTGACAAGCACTGACGCTATTGCGGCAGGAACGGGTAAGGAGATGGTACCAGACCCGGGCGAGACAATGCAGAACTCTACCACTTAGTAGCCACGATGTTAGTGACTCGTATAGTGACTCGTATAGTGACTCGTAAGTAATTTATGTCCCGATTTTGCAAATTGCTTTTTTGTTTGGCAGGGTATACTTTCCGTGTGGATCCATTTCATTTTAATAAAGATCTGATACAAGATTCTGGAGATACAGAACATGGGAAGTCGGTGCTGCAGTTTTACTGCGTTATGTATTGTAAGATAACATACAGGCAGATGGCTCTCATTAAAAGAAATTACCATCTATACAGATGACCGTTGCAATCCGTGTGATGTCTTGAGATGCTAATACGCAAGTTTGCCGGCTACCTTACCCTCGATTCCGGAATATGGCAGTGACAAATAAATACTGACGCTGTTGTGACAGGAATAAGTAAAGCGGTGATACCAAACCCAGGCAGATTTTTGCAGTACTCTACTATTTAGTATTCGTGATGGCAGTGATATGTTTCGACAAACATTCGTTTTAACGAAATGCCTGGTGGGAAACAAATAGTAAATTCTTCACAAGTGGCCCAGGCCAAACAATTTAAAAATATTGTGCTTAAAAATATTTTATACTAAACAGAAATTATTCTATTCCATTTTTTTTTCCATTGGACCTTCCTGGAACTTCGCCGTGTTGGTCCCGGCCTCCTTTAAAAAATAGGCCAACTGCCGTTCTGCCAGACAGGTCGTAAAAGGCGACCTATTGTCTATCGAGTCACTACCATCGTGGCTACTAGGTGGTAGAGTTCTGCATTGTCTCGCCCGGGTCTGGTACCACCGCCTTACCTATTCCTGCCGCAATAGCGTCAGTGCTTGTCATTGTCGTGTTCCGGTTTGGAGGGTAAGGTAGCCGGTAAACTTATGCATGTGGCATTAGACCTCGCCACAAGATAGCAACGCACCATTAATATCTTTGGTGTCTATAGGCGATGGTTGACTCTTTCCATCAGGAGACCCATCTGCTTGTTTGCTATCTTATGATATAAAAAAAAAACTATTATAATTCGAGCCGTACTCCCGTTTCGTTCTTTCTGAAAAGATAAAACCAGAATTTCGATTTATTTGTTCGTTCTGAATTTCTTCTTTTTGTCTTACTAGTTGAGAGAGTTCTGCAACGTCTCACCATGGTATTACCTTACTTTTTTCTACCGGAAAAGCGTCAATGGTTTTTACTTTAGCGTTACAGTTTGGAGGGTATGGTATCCGGTAATACCTTCCCACCCCACCACATGGATAATGTCGGACCAGAAAAATGTCGGACCAGAAACATATTTGGTGTATATAGACGATGGTTTTCTCTTCCCTTTAGGAGTGCTATCTGCTTGTTTATTTAATTGTAATGCAAATTTTGAGTTTTTTTTTTCATTTTATGTGTTTAGGTAGGAACCATTTGGAATGTATTGACAATTTTATTATCATTTACAAAGACGTATGTGATATACGTTTCCCAGTTTTTTTGGGAAATTACCCCAGTAATACACCGACAGGACTAAATAATCCGATTTTTAATATATAATTGAAACGGTAGAAAAAAAATGCCCATGAAACGCGTTCTTGCTATTATTGTAAGATTTTTAAGATGATTGCGACACAGTTTTGTCATTTTAAACGGGTACATTGTATAATTTTCCTTCAGATTGTTCTCCTATGATTGTTAAAATGACACTATCTTAAGTGTTAACCAAATCTGCCAAATTTAGTAGACTTTTAATGAGGACATTTTTATGGCCGAATTAATTATCAATCTGGACGTTTATTATATCTATATCTACAGCTAGATATGTTATAGTCATAGATCTTGGTTTCAGTTGTAGGTCTTCAATTGAGCTAGCTAACCCGCGCAGCTTCGCCAACGAATTCCTTCCGACGCTAACGTAAAAACACACTTTTTTTAAGAACGATAATTCAACGATGCTTGTACTTTGAATAATAGATCCGAGACTCTTCTTGAATAATAGATCAGTTACCTTATTACTAGGCATCTCATAAAAAGGGAGAAAATATCTATTACTAACATCACGATTGCTAACTATGTGGTAGACTTCTGCAACGTCTCCATCGGGATTCAGTATCGCCGCCTTACTCCTGCCACAACAGCGTCGGTGCTCGTAGCTGTCGTGTTCCAGCTTTTAGGGTAAGGTAGCCAGTAAATTCTAGCATGTGGCATTCCAACCCCGTCACACTCTTTTTGTCTTTTTTTATCAGGAGAGCCGTTTGCTTGTTTGTTAGCCTATGGTATAAAATGCGCTTTGTCTTTCATTCTGTCTGTGTTTTTGTCGTCAGATACAAAAACACAGGTATTTTTTTACTTGACGGCAAACTTATTTTAATCGCATTGAAATGTGATGGTTAAACTAAATCGAAACATATTGGAAGGCAAATTGGAAAAGCCCGAATTCCGTGTTCAATAAATGTAATGTGCACTAAACCCTACGGAAGTGTACTTAACAAGCGGCCTCACGTCGGGAAGGGGACCAATACACGAGCCTATAATAGGGCCGTATTTTATAGGAAAGTTAAATTTTTATGTCATTAAATAGCAAACAAACAGATGGTTCTCCTGATGGTAAGAAAAACCATCGCCTATACACACCAAATATGTTAGTGGTGCGTTGCTCTCCGTGTGACGGGGTGGTACTACCTACTTTACTCTCAAAATCTGAACCGAACATGACAAGCATTAACGCTATTGCGTCAGGAATAGGTAAGGCGGTGGTATTGAATACCCAGGCGAGACGTTGCAAAACTCTATCGCTTAGTAGCTACAATGGTAATGACACGTGTCGTTCGGCTTTAACGAACTACCTCGCAGAATGGTAGGTAGTCTATACTTTAATACCCTGTGTTGGCCCAGGCTCACTTTGAAGAATAGACCATTTGCCGTTCTGCCAGGAAGTTCGTAAGAGACGAACGATTGGCTATGCGAGTCACTACCATCGTGGCTACTAAGTGGTAGAGTACTGCATTGTCTCGCCCGGGTCTAGTGCCATCGCGCTACCTATTCCTACCGCAATAGCGTCTGTGCTCGTTAAGTTAGTTCCGGTTTTGAGGGTAAGGTAGCCAGTAAACTTATGTTTGTGGTATTAGGTTCCGCAACAGGGATAGCAACGCACCTTTAACATCTTTGGTGTCTGTAGACGATGTTTGTCTCTTTCCATCAGGAGAAACATCTGCTTGTTTGCTTATATCTTGTTATAAAAAAGGTCCGAATCAACAGGAACTTCATGTTCCGCATCCAAATCGATTCACTGGTTTGTGAACTACGGTCTTAATTATTTTATTTTATTTGGAAAGCATGCAGTGTACACACTTAATTTATATTACAATGTGATTAACTTAGGCACCATTTATTTGCTTTCGCATATTGTAACTTATTTTTACTAATTAAATCTTTTTTCAATGCATTTCATTGTATATTACACACATATTATGTTTCTGCAGTCCTCCTCAATGTAAACTTTGACTATGACAAATTTCACACTCCACCACGCGCATTTGTCTTGAAATGGGGTCTAAAGACTCTTTCACGTATTAATATACTAGCTGTTGCTCGCGACTTCGTTCGCGCGGACTTCGTTTACACCGCACAACTCTTCTCCTGTAGGTGATAGCGTGATAATATATAGCCTATATGTTGACCCGACCTGTTAGTAATATTCATGCAAAATTTTAAGTAAGTACTTATTGAGTTTACCACGGACATACATTGACTTTCCTACGATTTTATTATATGTATAGATTATAGATTTAAAAGTATATACAAGTGGTAAATGCGCGTTGACATTAAAGAACAACATGCCTTTGGCGTTACGGCATACGAGTCCATCTTATTGCAAGACGCGCCAAAGGATGTTTCAAAAACACCTCATGTTGATTCAATCATTTAAAAATGGAAATGAAATGTAGTCTTTAATAAATAAAAGGAAATGTTGGTTAATAATGCTTTTAATTGCAGGAAATGTGCAAGTTGCATGACAGTTAAATGTCACTTTGTACCCATTATGTATAAAACATGATATTTTGTAAGAACTTTCTATTTTTGAGTATTTGCTCACTTTCAAATTCTAGACAAAATGTGAATGGCGTGACGTCTTCCAGTCGCCAGTTCATTGTTTCTAGGTTTCATAAATGTAATAGAATTTGTATTACTGACAACACATGAATATTTAGGTGTTGAGAATATAGATAGAGAAATCATCTCTCAAATGAGTATTTTTATGACTGATATTTTATTTAATATAAAATTGTATGGTTACAAGCACAACAAAATATTTCGTATTTACAAGTGAGATAATCCATACAAATATCCATATACCCCATACATACATATATCTTTAAGTCAGATCTTTTAAGGGTAGGCAAAGAGAATCGAGTGCCATATGTCACGAATTCCTTCATTAACTCTTCATATAAATACGCCGGTTGCGAAGACTCTTTACACCACCTTCGGATAGTACCCGATTAATCTGATTATGGTATGTCACTCTTGGTCTTCGCCGATACCTACATCTTTCCACATTCGCATCGTTTATCTGTTTCGTTAACCTTTCATCTACAATTCTGTGTACATTTCCGAACCAATGCCGCATGGCATTCTCGCATTTACACCGAAAATTTCTTTAGGGCCTAACCTCTTTCTCACTTCAACATTACGAAACCGGTCCTTGAGTGTTATGCCAAATATTTTCCGTAGCGATCTCATCTCGATCGCGTAGTTCATACCCTCCTTTATTATACAACTAGCTGTTGCCTGCGACTTCGTCCGCGCGGACTTCGTTTACTCCGCACTGCTCCTCCCCTGTAGGTGATTGCGTGATAATATGTAGCCTATATCATGCAAATTTGAAGTAAATCCATGCAGTACTTTTTGAGTTTACCCCGGACATACATACAGACAAACAGCCAAAAATTCTAAAAACTATATTTTTGGCTTCGATATCGATTGTAGATCACGCCCCAAGTATTCTTTTAAAAAAATATTCAATGTACAGTTTTGGCTTTCGTAGGATTTTATTATATGTATATAGAATACTAGCTGTGCCCGCGACTTCGTTCGCGTGGAAAAAATTCTAAAATAAAAACCCGCATAGTTCCCGTTCCCGTGGGATTTCCGGGATAAAAACTATCCTATGTCCTTTCTTGGGTCTCAAACTATATTTGTACCAAATTTTAATCCAAATCGGTTTAGTGGTTTGGCCGTGAAAGCGTAACAGACAGACAGACAGACAGAGATACTTTCGCATTTATAATATTATAGTATGGATAGATATACATACATACTACAGTATTATAAATGCGAAATTCTGTCTGTTCACGGCTTAACCGCTGAACCGATTCTAATGAATATTATCATTAAGGTGGTTAGATTTAAATATAGGCTTATTTTTATTTCAACATAAAAGTTTTTATGAAAAACCATATCGACGTCATGTTAATCTACTAGTGAGCGAAGCTGCGCGGGTCACCTGGTAATCCTTACTCAATATTATGAATACTAGAGTATGTCTGTCTGTTACGCATTCACGACTGAACTGCCTTGCAAATTTTGGTGTAATTTGCCGAGAAGATAATTGAAAATCCGAAGTCAAACATAGGCTATTTTATTATTCAAAAATTAACCCCTAAGGGACTGAAAAGGTGGATGAAGTTTTGTATGAAATATTGCATATAATACGTATTGATGAGAACATAATAATTTGATTCCATTGACCTGATCAGATGACGAAACTTGAGCTGGATAGTGGAAGACCTTAATGGGTTTAAAAATACTGGATTTCACTTATGAATCTCGTCCACCACCACCGACCACACACGACACTGAAATAAGATACGAAGCCTGATGATATAAAAATCAGAAAAATATAAAATATAAAAATATATACTTATATATAAAAATCAAATTCGAGTATTTGACCCAACATTTTTTCTATTGCGATGAGGACTCGTTTTCCCGATATGAAAGGTATTGTCTCTTTTCGTCTGCTGTAGGCAGGGCTGCCATTTACCACTTCTTGATTTAAGGGAAACGCGCATCGAAACACGGGTTTCATATTTTTTTAACGGCAGAAAATTTCAACGTCTGTATTTTATGACAATCTTTTATTTTGGAATTTGTATTTGTTGTTAGATTAAACAGCTTTTAATATATCTTAATTGTATCAAGCTAACGTGTTTTACTGTTCGTATGTTAACTTCGATTCGCTACTTATTTCTTCATCTACCTTAACGGATTAATTACTGTTAGGGTGAGCTTTAATAACACAGGTCAACATGAATTTTGAGTCTGAGTTCTGTACCTCTGATTCTGATTACTTATGCTTAACTAAAGAATGAAAAAATATTTTTATCTAATAAAGTTTGCTCCTCTCTTACACCATAAATGCAATGGCTCTTCAAAAAATCTAGTTTAGTTTACATTTAGTTTTCATTTTATAAAGTACAAAAGCAAAGTTTATTGATTGTTAATAGCGTTTCTGTTTACTATTCGATTTATATAATCAAAAAATGGTCACTAAATAACAGACTCAGAAAAAAATTTTTTTTTTGTTGACCTGTGTAATTATTATATCGATTTCAGATATCGATTATTTTTTTACCTGTAAGTATTTAATTTTTTAATTAATTACGGGTTCCTGAATTTTTGTATAATGTAAAACGGGGTATCGCGTTAAATACGGCGGGGTTATCACGTATCTCGCAATGCGCAATTATCGCAATTGTTTAATTATTACAAAACACATAATAGCTTTTTATTTTAGTTTGACCGCCCCGTTGGTCGAGTGGTTAGCGACCCTGACTACGCAATCGACAGGGCTCGGGTTCGATCCCCGACGGGGACAAGCATTTGTGTGATGAACATAAATGTTTGTATTTCTGTGTTTGGGTGTTTATTATGTATGTAACAGTATGTATATACGTATTTCTATGTATTAGTATCGTTGACTAGCACCCATAACACAAGCAAATAATTTGCTTACTTTGGGTTTATATCAATAAGTGTAATTTGTCCCGTTAATATTTATATTATTTATTTATTAGTGGCATTCGTTGCCGCTTGATTATTTTTTACGCTGTGACATCGCAAAAATTGGATCTAGCTACCAGTAAGGAATTGGCGACGTTTTTGATGATGTTTTTGTTACTTTTAAGAGTCATCGATGAGCGCTGGCGGATTGCAAATTTTAGGTGATACGCCTGCGGGGTATCTGACAATCTGACAAGTGGCAACTCTAGCTGTAACTATAATGTTTGGAGCTGCACACATGAATCTACTAAATACATACTATTTCTACTTCAAACGAGCAATTTTTGTGTATTTGTATGTACCTCATTGGTTTTTCCGAATGATTTAGACGATGTATTGTGTTTGGGTAGTCTTTACTATTAAAATTGATGTGTCATGACAATTCGTTTTTACATAAAAAAATATCATACGAGCGATGCTCGGGCGCTCGGCTAGTTATAATTTAAGCGCAATAAATCTGCAACAACCACAGATCAGATCTTCATATGGGACCAAATAAGAAATAGAGGTACCTTCTAAAAACAATAAAATAGTTTTCCAAATCGGTTAATAAATGACTGAAATATGAGGTAACGTATCTAAAATACGAAAGCCGAGTTGATAACCACCTGTATTTTGGGAAATCGTTTGAAAAGTAGTAAAAAAAATCATCAAATTGTAATATCTATGATCTATAGAAAACAAAAAAATATATATATTGTATTATTATATAGTTACTAAGTGAATTCTTTAATGTTTAACGTTTCACATATTCCACATCAACTTCGTCCCCGACAAACTCGATAAAAAACCACCCTACCAGTGGTGGCGTCTAAAGGGCGGGCGCTACGCACCCTGTCGTGACGACTGGCGGCCTTTATTGATGTCTGTCTTTTACACGTAATTTACTAGCTATTCTTTGCAGTTTCACCTGAGTTTACTTCGGTTTTAAGGATCATTGTATGGTCGTATACAGTCTATAATCTTAATCAGTAAAACCTTAAGATCAGCGTGTGCAAACGTGTGTCTTGATCCGGGCTTTTTTAAGAATAGACCATTTGCCGTTCTGCTAGTCAGTTCGTAAAAGGCGACAATTGGCTATGCGAGTCACTCCCATCATGGCTACTAAGTGGTAGAGTTCTGCATTGTCTCGTCTGGGTCTGGTACCACCGCCATACCTACTCCTGCCGCAATAGCGTCAGTGCTTGTCATTGTCATGTTCTAGTTTGGAGGGTTACATAGTCGGTAAACTCATGCATGTGGCATTACTAACTCGCCACATGGATAGCAACAGCAACATCTTTGGTGTCTATAGGCCATAGTTTCTCTTTCCATCACAATGGTATTAAAACATTTAGCCAATCGTCCTGCTCTTATGATTTGCCTGGCAGTGTCTGACGATCTAGTCTTCAAAGGGACACGACACGAACCATCACGGCGGAAACTTCATAACTCGCCGTGTTGGTCCCGGCCTCCTTTGTAGAATAGGCCAACTGCCGTTCTGCCAGGCAGGTCGTAAAAGGCGACCGATTGGCTATCGAGTCACTACCATCGTGGCTACTAGGTGGTAGAGTTCTGCATTGTCTCGCCCGGGTCTGGTACCACCGCCTTACCTATTCCTGCCGCAATAGCGTCAGTGCTTGTCGCTGTCGTGTTTCGGTTTGGAGGGTAAGGTAGCCGGTAAACTTATGCATGTGGCATTAGACCTCGCCACAAGATAGCAACGCACCATTAACATCTTTGGTGTCTATAGGCGATGGTTAACTCTTTCCATCAGGAGACCTATCTGCTTGTTTGCTATCTTATGATATAAAAAAAAAACTTTTAAATTACAATGTGTTTTTTGTTCTTAGTATCCGGGTTTTTAAGTAAGCTGCTAATGAGCTTCGAAAAAACTCCAAAATATTTATGTATAAAATATTACTATATTTTTTGTCGATTCCGACTAGACTAACGAGACAAACAATTGAAGTTTAGATTTTAGGTGAGGAAATCGATTATTGAGAATACTCAACAGCACTACGCGTGGTTTTTCTCGAACTGCGATCACTTTCAGCTTTATATCTGACTACGTAATATCTATTACGCAAATAATGCTTTGTTTTGTGGATTTGCAAGAAGCGTTAGACTTGTGCTCTTAAGTTCTTTTGCAAATTTTAATATTACGTTATATGCAGCGGCGTGATTGAAACCGGCTGTGTTGTATATCGGTTCCAGCCATATTTATACAGTGTCTTAGGTAAGTCGACCTAAACCTTGAAGGAGGTAATAAGGTATCTGGTTCTCATTCCAAATAAATAACAATTAAAAAATACCCTTAAATTTTAACCTAATTATATTGTACTAGCTGCAGCGTGCAGCCCGCTGCATTATAAAAGTTTTAGTGAATCCCGCGGGAACAACTCATTTTTCCGATTTTTGATATTTGATAAAATGTAGCTTATGTGCTATACTAGGTCATCTATCTAAGTAACAAAGGAGACTGATACCGTTGCATACAATCTCGGGCCCTCTTGTAATAAGACAAAAAATTTGTTAATTGATAGCTAGTTTAACATTATATAAATACTGAAAATTTTACAGATTTTAGCAATCTGAGAACAGAGATATAAAATATTCACTAGAAGTAAGGTTACGGTACTACGGTATAGTTTAACTCACTGTAACTGTTTAATATTATATAAATAACTGATACTTGTAATACAGGCAACTATGTTTCATATTTATAAATTGACACAATACTATTTTGGAAACCAAAATTTAAAGGATGCCTCAATGTACGTATGTAAAATAGCGAGGAGTGAAGTCCGCACAGAACAATATAACTAAGAAGTCCGCGACTTGAGACTTGCGAGCCGTCAGTGATGTCAGTTGTCATTGTCATCTTTATCTCTATTAAATCCACAGACACTAAATCTTATCAATTTCGATGTAATTTAATGAATCGATTATTTAAATTGTATCGATTATATTTTTTCTTTTTGAAGTGAAAACTTCTTTAGGCGCGTTGAGCGTTTTGGTAGAGGGTAAAATCCTCGGTTCGCGTCACCGACATGCTAATGATAATAGTATATCTATAGCTATGGAGAGCCAGACTAGCGCACGCGCAGTAGCCTGTGTACACGTATACACTAATACATCGACTATTTCTGACTGTATTTTATTATTTAACCCATCATATGTAACTAATAAATAAAACATAAAAAATTTCATATAATTTTTGCATATAGTTTTAATTACTCTCAACTTAATAGTTCCGTTTTCACTTCTATCGGCAGTCCCACGACTACTACTGTTTTTTTATATTATAATTGGTTTGTAAAATTATGTGGTACTTACTGTTGATTAAACTAAGTATTAATCAAGAATACGCCTTAACATATAGCTACGAGCTTACATTGCGATTAAAATTAGTTACATAAATCGATTATAATTTTATCGATTATACAATGATAGTACCGCAAAATTATTTTCGTGATTTCTTTTTTCTCAGAAAGCGGATCAAGCTCATATTTTGAACTTTGAAATAGAAAAATAGTACCATTTTTTTGAACCACACTTCAATCCTTTACATTTGGGCCCAAAAATCCCCCTCTCCTTTCATTCGAATACGTTCCGTAGTTTTGGCATGATTGAGTAACAAACATCCAAACTTTCGCATTTATAATATTAATAATATAGATTATTTGATTCCTGCGTAAATAGTAGCTTTTCCGGGATAAAAAGCAGCCTGTGTGTTGTCTGGCTTTCGATAAATAAAATCTAATCACTAAACCGAAAACCTTTAATTGTCAATTTAATTTTAAAATTACATAATATAAAAAAGTATCTTCACGCCCGTATCCCCGAAGACGTAGGCAGAGGTACAGCAAGTGCACCCACGATTAGCCGGAGATACTTAGTTCCACAATGTGATAGGTGGCCAGCCTATCGCCAACCGGGCACTGTCCAATTCCGAGCAACGTTGTTTTTATCAGAAAACTTAAAAAACATATTTACATTGCCCGACCCGAGAATCGAACCCGGGACCTCATGTAGTCAACACCGACACCTGACTTATCTCTATTAATTAATATTATAACTGCAAAAGTTTGGATGTTTGGATGAATGTTTATTGTCAATCACGCAAAAACTACTGAACGGATTTGACTGAAATTTGGATGCAGGTAGATGATGGCCTAGAATAGCACATAAGCTACTTTTTATCCCGGAAGAATTAAGTTATCCCGCGGGATTCGCTGCAGGCTGCACGCTGCAGGTAGTATAATATACATTTTCTAATGTCTAAATGTTTAACGTATGTCTAACAATAACAATAGCTTCTTGTTGTTTTCGTTTATTTTTCATTTAGTACTGGCTAACAACTTTTTTTTGCATAGCCGAATAAAAGTAGCCTATGTTTGTCAGGCGCGTGCGCTCCTTGTAGGCAGAAAAGCAGTGCTTTACTTGCCATTCACAGATATTTTAATAAAACGTTCGTACGTAAAAAGTATCTTCACGCCCGTATCCCCGAAGGGGTAGGCAGAGGTACAACAAGTGCACCCACGATTAGCCGAAGATACTTGGTCCCACAAATGTGATAGGTGGCAAGCCTATCGCCAACCGGGCACTTTCCAATCCCGGGCAACGTTGTGTTTATCAGAAAACTGAAAAAACACTTTTTTATGTACCCGACCCGGGAATCGAACCCGGGACCTCATCTGGTCGACACCAACGCTGGACCACTAGACCACAGAGGCGATTAACGTTCGTACGTTTTAGATGATTTTAATTAATAGTAAGTAAATGAATAAAATGTGTCATAATCATGTGCACGCCGCTAAAATCTATAAAAGAAAAAGTTTTTGTGGCCGAGTACTCCGTCGCATACTCAGTATCATAATCCTGTGCACGCCGCTGAATTGGTTGTCTGAAACTATCTTTGCATTATTGCCTTTCGACTTTTGGTTTATCACAAATTTGCATTTGCCATACAGTTTTTGTAGTTTTTCTTTCTTCATGGACTTTATCTTACCTACTAGCATCTTTAGGCACAAAACTAGCAAAATTTGTGTAGCCTATTTCAATCGATGTCGCTTAGGTACAAATGAACAGCGTTATATTTTTATTTATATAGAAAATTGTTAAGTAGACGAAGATTATTTTTTTTCACACAGGCTTCATGAGGATGAAGATTGACACATTTGTAACATACATTTGACGCCCTATACCCGGAACTAATTAACAGTCGCCGTCCCCCTCAATCTGCCACGAGTTAATGAAGACATCGCTCCCTGCGTACAGGATAAAAATAGTACAATAGTGATAGTATATATTATGTTTCCCCCCGTGTTGGTTCCGGGCTCCTTTGAAGAATAGACCAACTGCCGTTCTGCCAGGCAGGTCGTAAAAGGCGACCAATTAATTGGCTATGCGAGTCACTACCATCGTGGCCACTAGGTGGTAGAGTTCTGCATTGTCTCGCCCGGGTCTGGTACCACCGCCTTGCCTATTCTTGCCGCAATAGCGTCAGTGCTTGTCACTGTCGTGTTCCGGTTTGAAGGGTAAGGTAGCCGGTAAACTTATGCATGTGGCATTAGACCTCCCCACAAGATAGCAACGCACCATTAACACCTTTGGTGTCTATAGGCGAAGGTTGACTCTTTCCATCAGGAGAACTATCTGCTTGTTTGCTTTCTTATGATATAAAAAAAAATGTTGTTTTTCCATGCCCTTATTCTATCTATATATTAATACGCGAAGGAAAAACTTTGGACGCATTTTTAATACTATTGCGTGAACGGTGGAGTAGATACGATTGACACAGTTGAAGTTTACATTTCGGAGAACCGCAGAAACCTAATATTTTCAAATAAAATGCATTAGAAGTGCATTAAATTAATAAAATTAAACATTACACACACTAAATTCATATAACATACACGATATTATACACACACTAGCGACCTGCCCGTGGTTTTACCCGCGCAGCTTTTGTTCCCGTGGGAATATCGGAAAGGTTTATACTCTAAAACCTTCCTCAAGAATCAATCTATCTATTAAAAAACACCGCATCAAAATCCGTTGCGTAGTTTTAAAGATTTAAGCGTACATAGGGACATAAGAACATAGGGACAGACAGAGAAAGCGACTTTGTTTTATACTATGTAATGATGTCTAACATTATCTTTACACCTAAAATCAGTTGTCAAACTTAAAAGAGATTTTATTGTTTAGTCGATGGTCGAATTTCGGCCACAGACAACCGCTAGTATTTATAAAATGAACGCGCCTTAAGCAAATTCTGCTGAATATTTTGACGTGATATTTGTACCAATGTATATATTATATGTATGTATAACTTAGTTACTTTAGCTACTCTACGCAAGTCAGCTAGTAACTTTTACAATAATACTACTTTATCGAATCTAAATACATACTAACGTTGAAACTAGTTTACAATACACTTGTACTTTTATTCCACTATAAGTATCCACTAAATTATTTAAATTAATCGACCGGTTTCGCTTCGCAATATTACGTCCTGAAGTTGCTTTAAAAAGCGAAAAAAAAACGAAACCGGTCGATTAATTTAAATAATTTAGTGGATACTTATAGTGGAATAAAAGCACAAGTGTATAATAAAGTAGTTTCAACACATAATAATGTAATTTCACCAAGTGCCGACGAATAAAAGAGTAAAATCTAAATCCATACTAATTAATACTATTTACTTTATTTCCATACTAATTACTACTAATGTTACTAGCGACCTGCCCGCGGTTTCACCCGCGTAACTTTTGTTCCCGTGGGAATATCGGAAAGCTTTTATATACTAAAACCTTCCTAAAGAATCAATCTATATATTATAAAAAACCGCATCAAAATCCGTTGCGTAGTTTAGCATACATAGGGACAGACAGAGAAAACGACTTTGTTTTATACTATGTAGTGACAAATGCGAAAGTAACTCTGTCTGTCTGTATCTGTATCTTCACGCCTAAACCACTGAACCGATTTGGATGATATTTGGTACAAATTGAGGCCCGAAATTGGATGATATTGAGGCCCGAGAAAAAACATAGGATAATTTTTATCCCGTAAATTCCACGGGAATAGAAACTATGCGGGTAAAACCCTGGGACTGTCTATCTTTTAAACCACGGTAATAAGTAACTTAGGCCACTTTAATTTTAGAAATTTTTCCACGCCGAAGAAGTCGCAGGCAGGCACAGCTCGTATTTGATGTGTCAAGCTAAACGTTTAGGATCACATCATAGCAACCCTTGTGCAAAATCTTATACTTAAAATTTGTCGACTCGACAAAAGTTTCTGTAAAGGATAATAAATAAAATAATAACTATCAGTGTTATTTTAAAACAATTTATGCATATAACGAAAATATGGGACCCCTTTGCAGAAATGACCTTATTGGGAGACAATTTATAGTTTGTTTGCAATTGCGTTCATCAGTGTATTTATTGCACATACGATTGCAGTTTCTCAATGTGTTGTCGCATACAGATCCTGTAGTAATTATTAAAAAAAATATTTAGAAGTTAAAAAAATATTTAGAAGAAAAAATATTATAAAGAATCTACAAAAGTTTATCTGAATAAGACATTTTTGACTTTGACTTTGTTAACGTATTTTTAAATAATATAGGCCAATTAAAATTGAATAAACAAATATCATCATGTCGGTACCTTTGTGGGATAGCCAGAGCGAACCAACTGTCGTTGCTGTTAAAAGTGTAAAAGTATAAAAATATATGCAATAGAAAGTTAGCTGAGAGTCAGAAGTTATAATTTTTTGAAAGAATTGGTAGTATAATTTTCTGAGGCTCTATTTTGTTGATCAGTATCCAGTGATAAACAACAAAGTATTGAATGGCAAAACTCGTCGAGCAGGATTTTCTTCTGTCCATGGACTAACATTCGATTAACACACACTATTGGTAATACTATAGTGATATTCTTTGAATCATTCATCATATATGTTGTAGATATGACGTAATCTTTTTCTTATACGAGCGAACGAACAAACTATTGATATGAAGTAATAATTTGTTTTACTAGAAAACGAACGAACGATGAGTGAGCAATTAATGTGAGTATGGTGTCGTTTGTACCTGTTCCCGACTCTTAATCTATTGCATAAATAAGTAATAAGGGCTAAGATGCTTAAACATGACTATGAAACTGCAAAAAAATACGTTCTTACTTTTTTATATAAAACTAGCGGATAAATAAGTAATAAGGGCTAAGATGCTTAAACATGACTATGAAACTGCAAAAAAATACGTTCTTACTTTTTTATATAAAACTAGCGGACGAAATCGCAGGCAACACCTGCGACTTCGTCCGCGCGGACTTCGTTTACTCCGCACTGGTCCTCCCCTGTAGGTGATAGCGTGATAATATGTAGCCTATATGTTGACCCGACCTGTTAGTAATATTCATGCAAATTTTGAAGTAAATCCATGCAGTACTTTTTGAGTTTACCCCGGACATACATACAGACAAACAGACAAAAATTCTAAAAACTATATTTTTGGCTTCGATATCGATAGTAGATCACGCCCCAAGTATTTTTAAAACAAAATATTCAATGTACAGTTTTGACTCTCCTACGATTTTATTATATGTACTAGCTGTTGCCAGCGACTTCGTCCGCGCGGACTTCGTTTACTCCGCACAGCCCCTCCCCCGTAGATGATAGCGTGATAATATGTAGCCTATATGTTGACCCGACCTATTAATAATATTCTTGCAAAATTTGAAATAAATCCATGCAGTACTTTTTGAGTTTACCCCCGACATACATTCAGACAAACAGACAAAAATTCTAAAAACTATATTTTTGACTTCGATATCGATTGTAGATCACGCCCCAAGTATTCTTTTAAAAAAATATTCAATGTACAGTTCTGACTTTCTACGATTTTATTATATGTATATCTATAACCCTGACTGGATGTCCCTCTGAGCTCTGCTTGTTTGTTATCTATCTAGATAACAAACAAGCAGAACTCAGAGGGATATCCTGATAGAAAGGGAAACCATCGCCTATAGACGCCAAAGATGTTAATGGTGAGGTAAAAGAGTTGGAATGTCACATGCTTAAATTTACCGGCTATCTCACCCTCCAAACTGGAACACGGTAATGACAGGCATTGATGCTATTGCAGCAGGAATAGGTAAGACGGCGGTACCTATACCCGAGCGAGACGTTGCGGAACACGGGGGCTTCTTACTTATTAAAAAGCTAGTTTAGCATGTTCTTGAACTCTAGTGTTGCGGATGCTTTCCCCCGTCTTGGACCAAGTCCCTTTGAAGAAAAGACCATTTGCAGTTCGTAAAATGCAAACGATGGGCTATCACTACACTACCATCGCTACTTCTAGGTACCACCTAGAGTTCTGCGTCTCGCCGGGTTTGATACCACCGTTTCCCTGCCGCAATAGCGTCAGTGATTGTCACTGTGGTGTTCCGGTTAGGAAAGTAAGGCAGCCAGTAAGGTTATACACGTGGCATTTGCGTTCCAGATAACAACGGACTATTATCATCTGGTGTCTATAGACCATGGTTGTTTCTTTCCATCGCAAGAACCATCTCTCTTGACTTTGTTGCTCTTATGACTAAAAAATATTCATTCAAATCTCTTGTCATCAGGTGAGTTTACTGCTCTTTTTAGTCCATTCCTTAAAACCCGGTCCAAAAACAAATCTTTTCTTTACGTAGTATAAAATAAAGTCGTTTCTGCTGTATATTCGTTTATATATTGTAATAACGTACTTAACGGATTTTAATGCGGTTTTCATCAATAGAAAGAGTGACTCAAGAAGAAGGTTTATACATATGTGAGTGGTTACGCAAAAAGGGACCTCAAGGGAAAATAATTGATTTCGAGTAAATCACGTTTAAAATGTTGAGTCGAAATGAGAGAGGCGCGGGGTGTTTTATGTTAGTGTCGTTAGTGAGCGACTTCGTCAGTGAGAAATAGCACGTGTTTGCGATAGCTGTATTATTGGTGACTTATTTATTCGTCTTTTACTTGTCTTTATGTGCGCGCTAGAAAAAGAAACTAGTGTGCGCTGTGTATAAGGTGTAATATTTTCAAAACTGCCTCGGCTTACATAAAAAATCATTAAAAAAAAACTACGGCACCTAAAATTATTTTGATTAGAACAAAACAAAGATGAAGGACCATAGAATCAGAATTTATCAAAAAAAAAAACCATTTCCAATCCCTTCAGGTCCCTTTTTGCGTAACCACTCACATATATGTATAATATATGCATATTATAGTAGAAAAAAGCCGAGAATTACAAAGATTTGTCATACATACTAAAATTGTAAATGGGAAAGTGTGTTTGTTTGTCCGTCTTTCGCGGCAAAACGGAGCGACGAGTTGTCGTTATTTTTTAATTGGAGATAGTTAAAGGGATGGAGAGTGACATAGGCTACTATTTGTCTCTTTCTAACCCCCACTTCCCTAAAATGAATAAAACTCGAATGAAGCCGCGAGCAAAGGCTAGTAAAAACATATTTTTGTGAGCTTACATCAGTGCGAAGCCGGGCGGTTCGCTAATCTATACATATAATAAAATCGTAGGAAAGTCAAAACTGTACATTTTTTTAAAAGAATACTTGGGGCGTGATCTACAATCGATATCGAAGCCAAAAATATAGTTTTTAGAATTTTTGTTTGTTTGTCTGTATGTATGTCCGAGGTAAACTCAAAAAGTACTGCATGGATTTACTTCAAATTTGCATGAATATTACTAATAGGTCGGATCAACATACAGGCTACATATTATCACGCTATCACCTACGGGGGAGGAGCTGTGCGGAGTAAATGAAGTCTGCGCGGACGAAGTCGTGGGCAACAGCTAGTATAAAAATAAATAACGACTCTAAATGATTTTCCTATTATTATGATTTTATGATTATGTTACTTTTATTGTTTTTAATAAGATATTTACTTGATGAAATTGAATGAAATTTGATCTCCCACATGTAAAATAGTAAGAGGAAATTTCTTTAAAAGTTTACTTGTTATAAAAACACTAGCTTTTACTTGCAACTTCGTTCACTTCGACAAAAAACATTCTTTTCTTTAGCTCATACATAATGTAAATATCATACACGAATACATTTTTAGCTGCGGCTGGTTCATCTAGAGATCAGCCTGATCAATCAAACAAAAAAATCTTCAATTGTAATATATTAATAATAAATATTAATATTGTAAAATAAAGGACTGCCTCGTGTCCTAGGGCTTAGTCTATGCGGCTCCGATTATTCGAGTTCGATCCCGGGGTTGTGCAAAAGTTATGAGGTTGTTTCGAGATTTTTATTGAAAATCTCAGTAATATCTATCTTTACTAGGTGGTAGAGTTCTGCATCAGCTCGACCGGGTTAGGTACCACCGCCCTACCTATTCCTGCCGCAATAGCGTCAGTGCTAGTCACTGTCGTCTTCTGGTTTGGAGGGTAAGGTAGCCAATAAACTTATGCATGTGGCATTAGACCTCGCCAGGAGATAGCAACGCACCATTAACATCTTTGGTATAGGCGATGGTTGACTCTTTCCATCAGGAGACCCATCTGCTTGTTTGCTATCTTATGATATAAAAAAAAAGTAACTCGGAGTCCAGCGAGTAGTGTCTTACTACTCCTTCCCGGATGAGCACGTAAAGCCGGTTCTCGGTTATCGCTAGAAATAGTCGATAATCGTTATTAGGTCGGTGAAATGGAGATCACCACTCGTCTCGACGACCGACAAACTGGTGAATCGTGGTAAACCGAATAATTTATACTCTATAGAGGTTCAATTTTCACTGGTTATCCCGCAAGGGAATCGAGCGTGATGACACTACAGAATAAAGCTAAAGTAAATCATCACATCATAAATCAAACACCGAGTTACTTGTGTAAACTTGACAGTTAATTTTATTAGTGTGCGTAAGTGACAAATCTCTTAGATCGTGGAAATCGTGAGGTGTGGTTTAATTAAGGTGCCGACAGTGATGTAACCAATGTATATCACACACTATCAATGTTGTTAGCGCTTGTATATTCCTTAGCGACGCCTAGTGTGTCTAAAACAATTGAATGTTGATGCGTACTATCCCTGAGTTATAACATATGTTTTCAATTGGATTTTAAATCCTTTAAATTCGTTATCGATCCTAAGTGTATTCTCAAATACAGCAAAAACGAGGATTTTTAAATAGAAAATTAAAAAATCCCTTGATTTAACTAGTCTCGGAACACTAAAAATGAGTATTAGTAACCAAAAGCACATGTCTGACTAAGGAATATCAGAGGTGTTGGTCCTGACTGCAAACATTTATATATGACCACCGATTATTATGGTGTACTTTAGTTTTATTCGTATATGCATCATTCAGTTCCATAATCCAAATATTTTTTTAATGAATGAATGAACTGAATGAAAATTTCGTAGATTTTTTGTGTAGGCATCTCCCATAAAATTATAAGTTAAACGGTCGTTCTATTTTGTTAATTTTGGTGTGCAATAAAGAGTTGCAATTTAATAGTTAATTCTAATGATTGAATATCTGTATAATTAAGACAAAAAAATAACAATAAACTTAATCTAAAAACATATAAAACATTAAATGATAAATATAGATCAAGGCTTTTTAAATGGTAACAGGTTTAATTGTCAAAACCATATTATCATAATAATATAGAGGTGCTGGATTCAAAATTTTCCATAATGTTTTCTTAATATATGCATGTAATATAAGATTAAAAATTACATTGCGTAATATATATAAGAATATTACTTTCTGCATGATTTTTATAATGGCAATAGTTACATAAGAAACTTACGCATACTCATATACAAAACAACAAATAATTAATTAAATTATCTATTTAAAAATACAAAGAGCGTTAAGTATTGAACAATGTCACGGAATCCTTCGTGTGAATCCGTCCGGCACTTTAATATTCTCTGAAGAATCTTTACTAACATTCTGTATTTGATTCAATTAATTAATGAATTATTACTTTTATTACTTACTAAAAATAATAAGAGAAAAATAGTACTATAACTTATAAAACCTAATTTTATACAGGAATACAAAAAGGCGGTCCAGAGTTCTATCACAGAATACTTAGAGACTAACAGAAGTCAATGTTACATACAAGTAATATTCGAGCACAGCACACATAGACACCTCTCACGGACGCGATATCTCGAAGTGGTGCGGAACAAACTGTCCCGAACCATTCCGAGATATCGCGTCCGTGAGAGGTGTACATGTGTGCGTTGCTCGAATATCACATGTATGTAGATTGACTACTGCTAGTCTCCAGTATACTGTGGTTCTATCGTTAAAGAGCGATCACTGCCAGACAATATTTAGATTGAGGAGATATTATAATTTATTAATTTGAGGTAGGGATGCCATTAAACAAATAAAGCAATCTCATTTATTAGGTCAGTAGTCAGTACGAAGTTGTTTAGACAAATGACGACTACTTGTAACTGTTACTGCATTTACATTGAGTTATCGTAGATCTTGCACGCCCACAGAATGCGGTCAGACATTACACTGACGATCTCGACAGGAATATAAAATTGTAAGAAGATAGATTTAGCCTAGAGATTTGTGATATCAGTCACTACAATTGTTTCAACCTACCTTACTATACATTGATACGTGAAACGAAATCATCTTCGGTTAGTTATGTATATGAATGGCTACCTACGAGTGTATATAATAATAATTATTATGAATGCGAGAAACTTTCTGTTTATATATTACGCTTTGACAGCTAAACCATTGAAACTGTATCACTGAACTGATTTTGTTGAGATTTAACAAGGCAAAAGTTGAAGAGCAGAGGTCAAACATAGGCTTTTTCAACCCCTAAGGGACTGAAAGATCGTATTTAAGTGAAGTTGATAAATGTATAAAATCTCTTATGTTGGTGACCTGTTACTTAGCTCGCAGGTGAAGCTACTTTGATATGTAGTGGTCCAGAGGAGGCGAATAATTGCAAAATTTAAGTTTCAACTCACTTGTGCAGAGTTGCCAATCCTACGTACTTTTACATAGATCTACGAATTTCAGGGCTTTCTCGGAAACTTACAAACTTTGGTATAGAATCTTTTGTTTTTTTTTTTGCTTTGTACGTATTTCATTACAATTTCAGTTACACATATTATTCGTTTATATAAAAAACAAAGTGCCACAAAAACATAACAATTTGGTTAGCGATCTGTGCCATGTCTGTTTCTTTAGCGATGTTCATTTCGTATCCATTTATATCCCGTATTTTAAAACGGAACTTGCATCGCTTTTCAACGACTGTGGGTTTTCGGGCTTAGATTAATTAATGATTAGTGAAGGTTATCACAATTTATGTTATAAAATCAAATCTTGTGTTGCCTTTAAAAGCTATTGTAACTTGAAAATTATTTTGGAATATGGGCCTTAAAATTCATATAGGTTAGCAACCCTGCGCTTGTGACTACTGTGTAGATATTACACTATTTAATAAAAATTGTTGGTTTAGAGGTAGGTAAGGGAAGTTTTTTTTATATCATAAGATAGCAAACAAGCAGATGGGTATCATGATGGAAAGAGTCAACCATCGCCTATAGACACCAAAGATGTTAATAGTGCGTTGCTATCTTGTGGCGAGGTCTAATGCCACGTGCATAAGTTTACCGCCTACCTTACCCTCCAAACCGGAGCACGACAGCGACAAGCACTGACGCTATTGCGGCAGGAATAGGTAAGACGGTGATACCTAACCCGGGCGAGACAATGCAGAAATCTACCACCTAGCAGCCAGCATGGTAGTGACTCGCATAGCCAATCGATCGCCTTTTATGACCTGCCTGGCAGAACGGCAGTTGGGCTATTCTTCAAAGGAGCCCGGGACCAACACGGGGAAAAAGGGAGGTTATAGAAAGCTATAATATTGCGTTAAAATTATTATTCTAATGTTGTGATCTACAGCTCTTTCATCTTTTCGTATGTGACGCGTGTATATAATGAAGCCTTTTCTACTCGCCGAGACAGTCCCATTATGTTACCATGTCAGAACTCATAATGCCATAAAGGGTTGAGTTGATTACTAATGCTTTTGTAGAAGTTACCGCGTATGCTCGTTTGATTTAGAAAAAAATTAGAGTCACTTTAGTTAAGTAAGTTATTATTATAAGCAACATGTAAATGACTATCTTTACGAAGTTTTTCTTTTATTATTTTACCCAAAGAACGTCATTCGGCCTATTCTTCAAAGGAGCCCTGGACCAACGCGGGGAATATAAATAAAGTATAATAAAAAAACGAGATTGGAAAGCAATGTAGCGATGGGACTTGTGGTGGTTTAATCTCTGGAGAACCTCGTAAACATATTACATACTATAGCAGCTTTATCTCGATATTGTTTGAAGGGGAGTAGTTTTGTACTTCAATACTTACTATTTAAAAGAGAATGTGTAGTACATGATTAAAATAAGAATCGGGGTGTAGTATAGACTATAGACGTTAAATTTCACAAGTATGAAAAATACATACTATTTATCCAGCCAATTTTTGGAATGAGTATCGAAACCTTTGATTTATAGTGTTGCCGCCGCTTGATAGTCCATTATCGATAGGGTTTCATTACCTCAGTAAGTACAACACTATCAATTAACAGCAATACAATCGATGACATCGAAAATATTCACGATTAAAAAAATAAACTGTCAAAAGTATCGATACTATCGATAGTATTGCTATTTGATATTATGTCGATACTATCATTAGTATCGCTTCATTCTAATATTCATTCATTCTATAACTTATAGCGAAATTGATTGCTAAATAATCAAATCGTAAGTACGACAGATATAACCTGTTATGAAAATTTAAATTTAATCAATTACTTATCCTGGTTTTATTAATACGAGTATAGTATGATCCTATGGTATACCTTTCACACTGAATTTACAAGAAAATAGTTAAGTATTGTTTTTTCAGAATCCAAAATGTGTACATTTGCTGAATTGTGCAGACTTATTTAGCAGAGATTTCTGCTAAATGTTAGTATCTCTGGCTTTAGATTCCGATGAGATCTCAGGTGGCTACTGTCAAACATATATAATTAGAACATCAGGATTGAGGAGCCAAAGAAAATGCGTTCATCTACAAAATTTACTCTGTTTTACCATTTTATTCCCATGCTGCAAAACGAAAACACAACACCTGCTGAATGATCATTATGTCGAATATATTAGTTGATTGCTCACATCCAATAGAAATTCATCTCTTGAGTGTACATTGAGGAGCCATATTAAAAGTATTTTATTTTCTTTCATTTTAGCGCTACAGAAGCTAAATTTTTAGACGGTAATACGCACAATGGCTGCTAAATGATACAGAATTTTCAAACATATTCATCTATTACTTAACGAGTTCCATGTGGCTCCTCAATTCAGACGTTTAGATTGAGGAGCCACTTCTGCTTTAACATAACTAGTAATACATTTTGCTGCTAAATCACGAATTCGTGCTGCAAAATCAGCTATATTGCTGCTAAATAATGGTGAGATCAGATTTTAAAAAACCTGATGTGGCTTCTAAATCCTTACGGACATAATAAATTTGATGCAAGAAATCCAAAGACCTACAAAAAAATATTTTTTGTAGGTCTTTGAAGAAATCAAACATTATTAGTCTAATGTAGGTTGTTAATGATTACCTACATATAATTCTACTTTGACCTGTCCGCTGGAAAAGCCTTTAAATATTTAATGTAATTCTTGAGGGTCAAACGTTTAATACGTTTATTGATCGAAAATATAATTGGTGTGTTTATAATTTGAGGAATATCTAACAGTTAACAGTTATCTAAAGTAGGACACCCAAGTGTCATTATAATTAATTTGTTATATTAAAATCACTCTTATGACTTCCAATTATCGAGTCATCTAAATAAATAAACTTAATTCATACTATCCATATTAATATTATAAATGCAAAAGTATCTCTGTCTGTCTGTCTGTCTCTTCTTCACGCTTAAACCGCTGAACCGATTTGGATGAAATTTGGCACAGATATAGTTTGAAGCTCGAGAAGAAAACATAGGATAGTTTTTATTCCGAAAATCCCACGGGAACGGGAACTATGCGGGTTTTATTTTAGAAAATTTCCCACGCGAACTAAGTCGCGGATACAGCTAGTTTAATATATGCCTTAGCAGGATAGTATACAGCTGTATTTCCTAAAATTTATTTCGCCGAGCCTCCCCGAGCCAAAAATGATATTTTCATGCCACCCTTATATTTCTTATTTACTTACTCGTTAATTTTTTTTGGATGTATCTATAATGTAATCTTATATATTACGTAAGGCGCCCCCCCTAACATTTCTATACGCCTCCCTAGGGGGGCGTGCCCCCTGGTTGGGCAGTCCTGGTATACAGGATCAGTTCCTGTGCTAGAAAAAACTAAAAAACTTATTAAAGAAAGAAAAATGTGGTACGACTGGACTTGAACCAGCATCTGTCAAAAGCTCCCCAACTATCACAACGATATTTCGAGAGATTGATTAACTACCAAAATCTGCTGATGGTGACCGCGGCGGACTACTTGTCCGGCCAGGAACAAATCCAGTCTCGGTAAAGTTTTTTTTTTCAGGAAACTGAAAAATTAATTGAGTACAAATTGTCACAACGCCAGATTTGAGCACCGTAGGACTTTATGTGTCAATACCGAAGCCAGCACTGTTAGATCGTCGAGGTCAAAATAACCAAAATAAATTTATATGTTTGTAGGCTACAATGCCACAGACTAAAATCAAAGTCTCTCTTATAGGTTATCTCACGGGTTAATAATTTAAAAAACCGAAACAAATTAATTCTAACTTCCTATATATTGGAATCCTGAATCAGATCTTTACCACATTTGTATGGGGTTAAAGGGGAAGTATCTCCCAAACAAAAAAAATCTGTAAACAGTTGACCCTTCAGGCCATCCCTGAAACTTCCCGTTAAATTAAGGTATTTTAAGCTCAAAGGAGTAAAAACTATGAGCAAAGACTTTGTCCGTTGAAACTAATTGCATATTTTGTTAAAAATGGCAGTATATCGATTTTTGAAAAGCTGTATATTTTGGAAACGATGATCGATTTTGATCTTTCGAATGGCATTCAAATCAATTTTTGAGATGTCTATTATTGCTTTAGCTAAATAATCGATATGTTGAAAATTTTCGAAGCAATGTCAAAAACATTTTTTTTTTTCAAAAATCTCCGTCATTGATAAATCCCAAACACTGATATTGATCCAATTAACGGTATTAGACGCAGTTTTTAAAGGAGAAAAGCTGATAAGATTTTTAAGCAAATCGGTGTATTAGCCTGAAAGTTATTTCAAAAATATTAAATAAGTTTGCTAAAAATAACGTAACGTAATTTTGATATTTGAAAACCTCTAACTTTGAAAATTAAATTCGATTTTGATTTTTGAAACAGCATTCGAGGTGGTTTTTTTAGGACTAAAACCTCGTAAAATACCAAAAACTGATTGGTTGAAAAATTTCGGAGCTATGTCGAAAAAACACTTTTTTCAAAATTTTTCTTCAGCGATTACTCCCAAACGGTTTATCTGATTTTGATGATATTTGTGCATTAGACATAGTCTTTTGAAGAACAGAGCTGATTAGTTTTTGTACTCAATCGGTACATTAATCTGGAAGTTATATTAAGAAACTACTGTTTCGCCAAAGTTTTTTTGGGATTTTATCTAAATTTCTCAAAATTTCCTGGCCCGACTAGTTGAAATTTTCAGGAAGTCTAAGTTGCAAAATCCAATCGAATGTCGTAACCGCGTTTCGATCGGTTCAGTCGCTTAAAAGTTAGAAGATATTTACACACACGCACATACACACACACACACACAGAGACACACACAGAGAGAGAGAGAGAGATACTGACGTCATCGTGAAAATAGTGGGAAAAGGTTCCTAGCCCGTAGGACCTCAAAACGTGGAAATCTGGTGAAAACTCGATTTTTGAAAATCGGGGCAAAATCAGTAACTTCCTCATCTACATACGTAGCGGGAAGTTAAAAAATGCAAATCCATATGTATATTATGACGTTATTATTTCCGAACATACTTAAAAATATAAACATCTGAATCGAGAAGCTTGTCTTTTTGGGTAGTCGGTTGAAAAAGTTAAGATTGCTACGTCAGATGGGGGGTTTATACATGTACTTACATGGAGTTAAGTGTTCGTAAGTTTAAGGCTTTTGAAGTAGTATAAAACCCATTGCTGAACTAAAAGTGGTCGCGGTTTTATTCCCCTTTTAAATATAAATAGGGGAAACGCATATAATACGAGTGGAAGTGCCTCCTTGATTTCAAACGATTCAATTCAAATACTCGGAAACGCCAAGTGTCTTTTGTTACTGACATAATGCGACATAAATTTAATTTTCTTGTGACAATCTCAGGAATATTATATATGCGTGCGTGTGTGCGTTTGTGTATCATCATGGTCAAATGAATATCTCCTGTGTGCACGTTTTGGAGATTTCTACATTTTTACCTTCATGACTAGTTTACATACTAAATTTCCACAAAAAAGACTGCTGTGTGATTCTAAGCGTTGAGCGTATAATACTAAATCACAGTTTAACCAATCGGTGGTCAAATGAATATCTCCTGTGTGCACTTTTTGGAGATTTCTACATTTTTACCTTCATGACTTATTTTGCATACTAAATTTTCATAAAAAAGACTGCTGTGTGATTCTAAGCGTTCAGCGTATAATACTAATCACAGTTTAGCCTAAAAAATATCGTCCTCGTAGTTGGAAAATTAAATAAGATTTTGTCGGTATTTTCTTGATTTTTAATGTATTATTTAGTTATAGTAAAAGATAGAGTTCAGTTTGTTTAAGCGTAATGTTAAAGGTAATCAGGGCCACAAAAACTAAAATTATCTTCAGTAAAATTGCCTCACATTTTTTAACAAATAATAAATAAATAAGAACCGTGTTGGTTCCGGGCTCCTTTGAAGAATAGACCAGCTGCCGTTCTGCCAAGCAGGTCGTAAAAGGCGACCAATTGGCTATGCGAGTCACTACCATCGTGGCTACTAGGTGGTAGAGTTCTGCATTGTCTCGCCCGGGTCTGGTACCACCGCCTTGCCTATTCCTGCCACAATAGCGTCAGTGCTTGTCGCTGTCGTGTTCCGGTTTGGAGGGTAAGGTAGCCGGTAAACTTATGCATGTGGCATTAGACCTCGCCACAAGGTAGCAACGCACCATTAACACCTTTGGTGTCTATAGGCGATGGTTGACTCTTTCCATTAGGAGCCCCATCTGCTTGTTTGCTATCTTATGACATATAAAAATCATAGTTATTTAATTTTCCCACGACGTGGAAGATATATGCTATGTGTATTGTGCGTTGTGCATCAGCTTTAATATCGTCGATTAAAAATTATATGTCACAAAGATATACATTTTCACATTGACCGCCTCGTTGGTCGAGTGGTTAGCGGCCCTGACTACGCAATCAACGTGGCTCGGGTTCGATCCCCGACGGGGACACAAATGCTTATTTGTGTGATGAGCATAAATGTTAGTATTTCCGGGTTTGGGTGTTTATTATATATATTCTGGTATTTATATATGTATTTCTATGTATTAGTATCGTTGACTAACACCCATAACACAAGCAAATAATTTGCTTACTTTGGGGTTAGATCAGTAAGTGTAATTTGTCCCGTGAATATTCACATAGCAGATATTTATTTGACAACGACGGTATGTTGTGTGTACAATTGACGTAGGAGCTCGGTTGTACTCCCGGCTCGTTAATAGGTACCGATGGACAAGCGAATAAATTTGTCGTGTCCGAAGAATCGTGCAAAAATGTAGCAAACATGATGAGTCGCGATCCAGCAGGTATATTATAAAACGACGGTATGGCAATGATACCGCAGATCGTCTAGCCAGATCGTCGATCAGGACCTTAACACAAACATATACAAACGCACATTGCATCCTAAAATGGTTGATCAAACTTAAATTAAATTTTGTATACTTTTTTATAACTAAGTGTTTGAGCTACAACGCTTTGACCGAGTCTAAAATAGCAAACAATCACTAGCTATCCTGATGGAAAGTGTAAGCCATTGCCAATAGACACCAGAAGTGCTAATAGTACATCGCTATCCGTGTGTCGAGATTACAATGCCTCATTCATAAATTTACCAGCTATCTCCCTCCCTCCCTCCAGACTGGAACACGAAAGTGACTAATATTGATACTATTGCAGTAGGAATAGGTAAAGTGAGGTAAGGCGGTGGTATCACACCCGAGCGCGTCGTTGCGGAACTCTACCACCTCATAGATGGTAGTGACAAACTCCCCAGTAGAATGGCAGATGTTCTATTCTTCAAAGGAGGCCCGGATCAGAACCCACACACGCACGCAAGCACGCATACACGCAAACACACACATACACACACAAATACACACACACATAACCCGGACGACATTGTCTTATTTAATCTATATCCTATCCTGCTAATCTGTAATAATATAATATTGATATTATAAATGCGAAAGTTTGGATGTTTGGATGGATACATGGAATTTGGTTGTGAAATTGGGAGAGAAATAGTTATTTCTCTTCTCTTATATTCTTCTCTTACATACTTTAGATTAATTTCGTTGCGGTTTTCAAGACAGCTTGGCTTTTCCCTAGGGCAACTTGAGCTTGCAACTCAGTGGTCATCAGCTTTTACCTCTGGTTTACAGAAATCACAGCGGTTGGAACGAGAAGTGAAACCATTGCCTTCGAAATTATTACTTTAAACCGTGTAATATTTATACTCCAATTTACTCCTTTAGTCGCTGCGGTCAAAATTCTGTCACAAAATCTCATAGCACTGACGTTACCAACGGGTGTTATTACGCCATTCCTGTTGTTGTATAATGTCATGAAAAATAGATAAGACTGATGTGAATACAAGCCAGGGAAACTAGACAAGAAAACTGGTCAAAAGAACAATACCACTTATGTACCTAATTATGAACAGATTTATAACGTCGTGGCTACATTATCGTGATACTGCGAAAATTCAAGTTGTCGTTATATGTGTGACCAAGCGATTCAATTAATTGGGAAACTCGGTCTAACACGAAGGATTTTTTGCATTGGTGTGCATTGCAAGTTAAAGTAAGATAGACTATTGTCGACAGAATACGTTCGCCGAAGCACGATCACAAAGTTCTACAGTGAACACGCCCCACGAATCTTTATGCGATCATGTGACCCTGGAATAAGTAAAATAATCTTACGCTCTGTTTATTGGCGTGTATTTAGATTGTAGATTATTTACATGATACCACCTTTGTGAAACACGGTAGCATATTGAATATAAGTGCTACTTAGAATATCTTATCGTAAAAATCTTACAAGAAATATGTTATTGTTATCACGAGATAACATTTGTTTTTTAAGCGCCTAAGTTATGTTTTGCTCTCTTTTACATATATTTTTAATTTAAAAAAATATTGAACATCGATAAAAGATCTTAATATAAGGCTTAGTGGCCACGGACGGAGTGACGGCAAAGTTGCTAATTTCGTGTACAACTGTTATAAGCATATTGAATCTCTTTCGCACATTTAGAAATGTTCCATGTTGAGAAGAGCATTTGAAAAGCGGGCATCGCTGAGTGAAGCTCGCAAACAATTTTTCGTTCCCAATGCTAACATTAAGGCTTATTTCACAATGAAGGTGGCAGCTATTGGTAACAGCTGGTACCACCCGAAAGCGTAGGTAGTGAATAGCAGCGCCCTGTTATAACAGTTTGTCGCAGTCGCTTGTAAAAGTTTGTTAAAGGTTTTCGCCTCGGGTAAATTCTGGCTACTATCAGCCGCGGTAGTTCTCCTGTTTATAAGATATAACAGATAGATATCAAAAGCATTAATTACGCGTCGCTTTTTTGTAGCAGTGATGTAGAACCACATAGCCAAATTTACCCTAAACCTTAATCAGAAACGCGACATTGAAAAACTGACATTTTGGCAACAGAAAAAAAAAAGTGGTATTACTGTTCTCAGACAGGAATCACAAAGCTGTATCACATAATAGTTAAGTTGTAACAAATTAGTATCTTATACAATATACATCTAATACATTCTGCGTGGCACTAGGATAGATTACCAATTCTTCATATTATGCAGGTTAGGTAACTAAAGCACTTCAACATATTACACCCAGCCGGGTAGTTTTTTTCTATACATATAAGGGGCCATCCATAAAGTACGTCACACGTTAATGGGGAGGGAGGGTATCACCGAAGTGTGACATCGTGTGACAAGGGGGATGGGGGGGTCAATAGTTTTGTGACGTCACATGTTAAAATTTAAAATACTAAAACGCAAAGTGCCTGATTTACCAGTAATAGCTGATATAAAAGAGTGGATCCAAAGTCCATGGACACTCGATAATTAATTTTTTTATCTTTAATTAATATAATTAATCGTTTATTATTTTCTAACTAGTTGTTTGTTTTTTCGGTTTTATGAAATTTGTGACGTCACATCAGGAGGGGGGGGGGTGTTATAAAAATGTGACAACCTGTGACAAGGACGGGGGGAGGGGTTCAAAAGTCCTAAAATTCGTGTGACGTACTTTATGGATGGCCATCCTAAGCACTACGCGTATAGTATTCGTATTTGGAAATAAGAATATACTCAGTAAATTTTTGTCTGATTGTTTTTTTATTAGCGGGCTAATATTATAAATAGTCACTTCAACACCCATCTTACACGATTGTCTTTAACCGCACATTTCGGTTATGGTCACGGCTAGCCGCTATTGTATCTGAATCCTGTTGAGCAGCCAGACGGCTATATATAGCGAGCGCTAGACGCTCATAGTTTAGTGCGCACATGACCTTAGTCTTACACGGAAACCCTTTTTTGCTCTGAAAAACAAGGAACAGAAAAAATATAACTATGAATTGTCTTCTAACATAAAATATTTAAATTAGCTATGTGCTAACGATAGAAAGTATAAAATATATTCTGATTGTTCCTTCACGTTTGTTTTTAATGGATCTATTTAAAGGCTCGGTTTCCGAATCCCACGCTCGTCAAGTGGCACTCGTCGTGGGCGAATCAGGCGAAATATTTTGCTAGCGCCTACACCCGTTCTACTTAATCAAAAAAAGGTGTTAACGTGATATTTATTATCAATGAATCATATACCAATAGGTATGAGGATTGCGGGCTTATTTAAATGTGCTTAATAAAATATATTTTCTCAACAATTTTGTTCTTGTGTGTGATATTTGACATAACTAGTTGAGAAATAATATATATATATATATATATATATATATATATATATATATATATATATATATATATATATATATATATATATATATATATATATATATATATAAAACAGATGTGTAAAAATGTAACCATGCTTAATGGGTGACAAACGTCATTGAAGGATCATATCGTTGACTTTCAGAAATAGTAGATTGAGTTCTAGAAAGTCTCGCCGCATTTGGTGCCACCGCCTTACCTCCTGCTGCAACAGCGTCAGTTCTTGTCACTATCGTTCTGCACAGTGCACTTTAAGGCAAACTTTTTGCGTTCAAGGAAAACCTACCATCTCCGGAAATTCTAGAGGTATTCCATAAACTTAAAAAAAGTATTATATGTATAATTTCACGAAATAAGGTAAGTATTTGAAAAAAATATTCTTTTCTACGGCAGAATAAATATAACTTTTCGGATGAGCACATAAAACTGTCGGTCTCGGCAACCAGAAAGGACAAATGACTGTCATTATATGGTCAGTTAAAATGATCACACATATCCCCAACCGATATATCGGTTGAACAAACCGAAGCATTCACACAAATGCATAGATACGATTAGACGAAGCCGATACTTGGGCCCCACAATATGATAGATGGCAAGCCTTTCGCCATTTGGGCAATTATTCAATCCCGGGCAGCGTTTTTTTTAGGATACTGAAGGAACACATTTTTTTATTATCCTACCCGAGAATCGAACCAAGGACCTCATGTGGTCAACACCGATACTGGACCACTAGACTACGGAGGCGATAATAATAAAAATAATTCATTTTCATTTAAATCATCAAATAAAAATCAATGATTAATTAATAATAATCAAGTATTTTAATTTTTAACTTTAGGTATATGTAGCATCGAACCTAAGAATTAAAATCTGACAGTATCAAAGTAAATCATATGTCTCTCTGCTGTATAAACATCAATGTCATTGTTAGTAACAATATTTCAAACAAAAAATTTTTTTTCAATCTCTTTGTATTCAAGTCGGTTACGAAACTTGATGTACACAATTCCAAATGTGGAAAACATTCGTCCGACAGATTATGTTAAACCAAAGATTTAATTAATTCAATTATTACTATTTATAATAAAACCAGCGAATTAAACCCAAGAAAGTGACAGCAAAATATGATCCTTCAATGACGTTCGTCACCCATTAGATAAGCATGAACGCCCTGCACCCTTAATTAAAGGTAGGTACTGTAAACCTTCGATCAGAAAAGCTGTAAGCTCATGGATAAACCATTAGATACGTCATATGATTTAAGGCGTGAAATGACTACGTTTTAAAAGCGTCGTCGATTACATTTACAAGACGTCGAATAAGATTAAAAACTGCAAAGCATGTTTATGTTAAAGATGTAAGGGGGCGTCCATAAATTACGTGAGGTGTTCTTTTAAATTTTCTGTCCCTCCCACCCCCCCTGGTGAGATGTTGTGAGATTTTATTCAACCCCCTCCCCCATCCCCCAATCTCACGTGAGATTTTTCAAAATATGGGTTTCTGAAATATGTAAATGCGTTTGATTGTAATTGTAAAAAGAAAAAAAAATAGTGCTTCTATTTACGATTAGTTAAGGCTGTATAACGTCGAAGTATAAATGAAATTATTTTCTTGTTTCAATATGAAAAAAAATTGCGTAATATTTGCCGAGACCCCTCCTCCCTCCAACGTAAGATTAGATGAGATTTGACTCGACCCCCTCTCCCCCTTAAGCATCTCACGTAATTTGTGGACGCCCCCTTAAACTAGGCTAGAAATAAACATTTAATTTGCGGGATTTCCTTAGATAACTCAAAATATACGCATTAAATTTAATATTTGTCTAATTAACATTTTAATAAAACCATATTCCTGTTATATTCTTAAAACAAATTGTTGTTACCGCTGTAAATACAGAATTCGGACGCCAAAGTTTATTTTTGATAAGCAAATTACGATTTTTTATTGCAAATATTATCAAATATTTAATATTCCATTCGGAAAACTTTTTTTTTAGACCTTTTTCTATGTTGTGTATTTTTGCGTGGGATATTTTCCTTGCGTTTTTTCGTACTCGAGCGTCAAAGAAACCCAGTTTTATGATGTTGAGGTAACACCGCGCCGTAAAAAATAAGTGGGTGAGCCAAAAGTGCTACAAGCATATTTATGGCGTAAATCGGACCGTACACTAATGGGTTTTAAAAAATTGAAAATATCGTGATATAGCTAATCTTTCGCCTTTTAGGAACTGCCTGGCAGAATGGCAGATTGTCTATTCAAAGGGAAGCCGAGACCAACGCGGGGAAACTTCACTCCGCCTACCCCGTAAGTGTAATGTGATTATGCACAACTTGGGTTCGAACTTAATGATTTCAGTCATCAGGCTTAGTAACAAGGCTAAGAAATAAACAAAGAAGTGCAAATGTTTGAGGTGATTGCGTGAGTTGACGGCCGTTTCCGCGAGCTCGCGTGCGCCCCATTGTGTAACTATTGCCGTTCAATAGCCCCTGCATCTAAACACGAGCTAAAACAATAGCACGTTTGACTCCCGACTTAACTGGGTATTTATTCAGTTACCCCTATTATGTACACGGCAGTTATAGCAGCTGGATTGTTTGTTCAACTGAGCTGAGAGAGAAACTTACTTATTATGTTATCCTTCAAGCCTGAATAAAGCAGTGAAAAAAACTCCTGATGAAAATAGGTAACCATCGTCTATAGACACCAAAGACGTAATGGTGCTTTGCTATCTGTGTGACGGGGTTAGAACGCCACAGGCATGAGTTTACCGGCTACCCTACCCTTTCAACAGCAACATGGCAGCAACAAACGCCGATGCTATTGCAGCAGGAATAGAGAAGGCGGTGGTATCAAACCCGGTCGAATCGCCGCAAAACTCTACATCTTAGTAAGCAGTCCCGATGTGATGAGCCTCCTCTCGCCTTTAACGAGATACCTAGAAGTATTTTTATATTTTGAAATATGACAATAGATCGTAGAGTATATTTCATACCGCTAGGTGATTAGGGTGTCCCTATCAAAAAAAAAACAATTTTTACGAATTTTAGAGAGAATAGACTTGTATGGATTTTCCACAAGCTTTCCCCACTTTGTACTTAATAAGAATAATTCATATTTTTTCATCGTCTAGTTCCGACGTTTTTAAATTATGTGCCATAATTCCTCGTTTCACGATGAAAGGGTTTTATGCAACGAACTCCCGGTTTTATGAGATTCATTAAACGTCAGAACACGTAACTATTTACTATTATTTCCGGTAAGAAGTTTTGAATGTTTCAAAATATGATTAGTAAACTTGTAGTGTTGTTGTTTAGAATCATAGGCGCAGCTATAGCCTTATCTATATATTAATACGTGAAAGAGAAACTTTGTATCCCTTTTTAAGACGATCACGTGTACGGTGAAGTATGATATCTAATGATATCATTAGATAGCAAACAAGCAGATGGGTCTAAAAAGTAAAGTAACATGTAGCCGCTCAAACAATCACAAACGCTACAAGAAAAAATAGTAAAAAATAGAAAATGATGAAATTCAAAATAAAATCCTGAATCGCGATATCACAATTATTTATCTTGTGCAAGTTACAACGATTCTCAAATGGACCTCGGTCCCCAGGCAGTACACCTTACCTGGCTGGGAAGATCTTCCTTTTCCCCTTCCTTGTCCTTGTGTGACGTCATCAACCTCCACAGTTATGATGTCACCTGACAAGAAGCTGACCCGCTGGTTCCATCACTATGACCCTTCAGCGGTATGGACCAGCGGCGCCACAAACACTTTTTTATGTGCCCGACACGGGAATCGAACCCGGAACCTCATGTGGTCAACGCCAACGCTGGACCACTAGACCAGAGGCGATAATAATAAAAATAATTCTCATTAGCAGATGGGTCTCCTGGTGGAAAGAGTCAACCATCGCCTATAGACACCAAAAGTACTAATGGTGCGTTGCTATCTTGTAGCGAGGTCTAGTGCCACATGCACAAGTTTACCGGCTACCTTACCCTCCAAACCGGAACACGACAGCGACAAACACTGACGCTATTGCGGCAGAAATAAGTAAGGCGATGGTATCAGACCCGGGCGAGACAATGTAGAACTCTACCACCTAGTATTAGCCTACATATTCTTTAATTAAATACATTAGAAATACATTAATTTAATAAAAATAAACGTTACACACATAGCATTCATGTGACGTAGGTACATGATAACATACACACATGTACGCTTACTATTTTCTTTACGACCAATCACTTAAAAGAGATTTCATTCTATGGTCGAATTTCGACCACAGGCGATTGATAGTTATGTTAAAGTTTCTAAAATATACAAGCTATAGATTTCTTATGAAAGATGTTTAAGGGTTCCAAAATGTACGAAGATTAATTAGTTGTACCCCAAACTTCTGAAGTATCTTCACGTCCGTATCCCCGAAGGCGTAGGCAGATAAACAACCAATGTGGTCACAATTAACTGAAGATACGTAGTCCGACAATGTGATAGGTGGCAAGCCTATTGCTATCGGGCAATTATCCAATCACGGGCAACGTTGTTTTTATCAGAAAACTAAAAAGACACATTGTTAATTGCCCGACCCGGGAATCGGGCCCGAGACCTCATGTGGTCAACACCGAAACCGGAGCACTAGACCACAGAGGTATAGCGTCTCTACCTCGCCAAACTTCTAATTAGTACAACAAATCATTTAATTTTATATATTTAAACAAGGATATTCCATGTCAGATCTGAATAGTGAATATCTATTCAGCACATACATATTTTTTTGTAAAGGGGAGGGGGCCCGGACCCCCAAAACCCCGCATTACATATACCTATGGCTATTCAGATGGCACACCTTTTGCTTAAGTACGTTAAGTAATAAAAAATCTTTTAGCACTGATTTAGTATCTAATCCATTCTATAATGTAAGAGTTAGGTATATATACGGACTAAATTTGAAGAAATTTAATACAGAAATAGTTGAGGAATCGGGGTCAATAGGGGGGCCTTACTTGCGTGCAAAACTGCGCGGATTAGATAGTATATTATAAACTGGAATATATTATAACATATCTAGATATACATACTAATATTATTAAGAGAGAAAATTTGTATTTTTATACGTTTACTAGCGACCTGCCCGCGGTTTTACCCGCGCAGCTTTTGTTCCCGTAGGAATATCGGATATTTTTATACACTAAAACCTTCCTCAAGAATCAGTCTATCTATTAAAAAAACCGCATCAAAATCCGTTGGGTAGTTTTAAAGATTTAAGCATACATAGGGACATAAGGACATAGGGACAGACAGAGAAAGCAACTTTGTTTTATAGTATGTAAAGATAACGGATAAACTCAAACTACTAGACCAATCTTAAGAATGTTTTTGAATGAAAGAATAAACCCAAAAAATAGTGGAGCGATTATAAAAATTCTTATACCTATATAAAGCTGAATTATATTTGAGTAATAGGTTACTTTTTTATCCAACTGAGCGAAAGGAAGTATGTAGTGACTTTGGGTCAAGCAAACGAATTCGCGGGCAACAGCTAGTATGAAAAAATAGACACCGAACATGTAACTTTATATGGATTAGATGTCGGTTAACGAATGAATGTTCCCACTTCTCTCGGTTTGGATCGCTTGCAAAACTTGTCTTATGCAAGTCAATAAAATAATATGGCTTTGCAACAGAACAGAGATCTAAAGGTGAATGTTTTATTGTATAATAGCTTTTGATCACGGCTTTGCTCGCATTTAGCTTATGTCTGCTCTTCACTTGTCGAACGAAATCAACTTGTAAAAAGTTTAATTGAATATAGAATTTCTGACTTTAGTTTTCGCACCATATTTTCGCTGGCTAGTTGTCCCTCTGCCTACGTCTTTGGGTATACGGGCGTGAAGATACATATGTTAACATGTACTGTAGTAGCTTAAAGTGAATAAATAACGGTTGATTTATTTGGATAGGGATTTGTACTAAATGATTATAACCGGGGCTCTTTCTGCCTCATGTTATTAACTTCCTACATTAAAAATTAGTTATACCAAGTGACATAATCACATATATGACAAAACTAACTGCCGAACTTTTTGAAATATAATGAGAAACTGGGGGCACAGTTGTGTGTGCCCCCGCCACAATAAGCCAAGCGAAGCTCAGAAGGGCACATCCTGGGCACTACCCACTTTTGCACGAAGCGCTTCGTCATTTTTTTTGAACCCTCGTAACTGGGGTTTTGATTATACTAGACAAACAAAATTCTCGGGAATGTCAATTGTATAGCTTTTATACTTTAGATTTTATTGAAATCTTATATCATAAGACTTTCTTTATATCATAAGACAACAAACAAGCAGATGGCTCTCATGATGGAAAGAGACAAACATAGCCTATAGGCAACAGAGATGTTAATGGTGCGTTGCTATTTTTTATCATTAGTTTACCGGATACCTTATCCCCCAAACCGGAAGAAGACAGTGACAAACCCTGACGCTATTGCGACAGGATTAGGTAAGGCGGTGATACCAGACCCGACCGAGATAATGCAGAACTCTTCCACCTAGTAGCCATGACCTGACAATATGTTATTTTACCATTCTAAAAGAAGACGACTAATCATCTCGTCAGCCGATAAACCGGTAAATCGTGGTTAATGCGGGTGCTTGCCTTTTGACTTTATCATGTTATTTTGTAGCGTCCCTATGTGACGTGAGCATATTGTATGTGGTTGTCGCGTTGACTGCATACGAATTACAGATGCGTGCGCGCAGCCCGCGCTATTCCCAGACTGCGCGGCGATCATTGTCGCTTCCGGCCATACTTCACTCTGAATCATAGTATAATGACCATATGGATGTCGCTGCGCTGTGTCAATTTGGACATTTGTCCAATAAAAATGACAGTCCTACTAGTAGGTACTCGTATAAAAAAGCGTTATTTTACTTTTTACTATTTCATTTTACATAAATAAAAATCCAGAGAATAATATTAAAAAAAAAATCTAATATATAAAATTCTCGTGTCACAGTTACAAAACTCCTCCGAAACGGCTTGACCGATTCTTATAAAATTTTGTGTGCAAATCGGGTAGCAATACAATCGGGTCAAAATACATTCCATCCCTGCCAAAAGCACGTTCAAGATATACAAAGTCGTACACTTGTTCCAACACTACATCATCTACTCTAACATTTGTTTTGGTTACTTTCCTTTCACTCCCTACTAATACCAGACCTTGGT
Organism: Apodemia mormo; assembly: GCA_036924255.1. Lineage (NCBI taxonomy): Eukaryota > Metazoa > Arthropoda > Insecta > Lepidoptera > Riodinidae > Apodemia > Apodemia mormo. The sequence continues at coordinate 42,508,768 of JAUPFN010000002.1, forward strand.
TTTCTTCGCATTCTATTGTAAGTCCATGCTCTTACAATCATCTTTTATAATATTGATCAGTGTTTGGAGTTCAAGTTGAGTTGAACCTTAAATTATAGTATATACTCTGCGTAAAGCTACCTGTTTTACGCAGAGGATGTTATAATTTTAGGTTTACCATCAGTTCTCACCCTTTAGAGACACTTATCCATATACAGGATAAACAGACAAGCTGTCAACATATAACCTTGCTTGGCACCAATATTGACATCAAACCAGGGCGATGTATTGCCATCTACCTGCACACATGCCTTGCAGTCCCAGTATATGGACTGCACTGTACGTAGCAGGGGTCCATCTATCACGCAATCTGGTGAATTGTCCTAGATATTCTTTCGTCTCTATCAACCGCTTTCTTCTCTTAATCCACAAAACCGCTGAAATCAAATGCTGTTCTATTAGGTAGTTCGTGATAGGCAAACGATTGACTTGACGTTTCATTACCACCATACGACCTATGTAAATGTAGTGTTCCGCAACCATTTCGCCCGAGTATTTGGTACATCGCCTTAGTAATTCCTGTCGCTGTAGCGTCATTGCTTGTAACTGTCCGGTATGGAAAGTAAGGTAACCGGAAGCTTATGCGAGTGGCATTACCACCCGGCCACACGGATACCACCTTTAACACCAGTAACATCTGGTGTCTATCGTTAGTCCAGTCGAGGATGGTCTCTTTCCATCACGACAGCGGCTATGTTATGATAATAAAAAAAATTACCCAGCCATATCTCATTATTACCAATATCAATTACAGTCTACAACATAACATCTTACGTGTCTCTTCACGGGACATTTCCTACTATATTTTGGTTTCCATGAAGTATTTAAAACGCGATAGGGCAATGACCGTTGTTTTGTATACAATTAGATGCTTGTCGGCATATACTTTTGATGCTATTAATAAAAACTTATATACGTATGAACATGCTGCGATCTTGTGTCACTGTTTATAAATCGTCAACTGCCATAAAAATGAAAGTGGCGGGACGAGTAACGAGATGAAACATACCTAGATACTATTTTTTGTGAACAAATTACACGAACTGATCTAACATTAAATTAAGCTAATTATTTGCTTATAATATGGGTGGTATCGTGGCTGTGGTACCAAATACCCGGGCGAGACGTTATGGAAATCTACCACAGAGCAGTCACGATAGTAGTGGCACGTATAGCTAATCGTCGTCTTTTACGACCTGTCTGATAAAACAGCAGATGGTATATCTAATCTTCAAAAATGAACCTGGACAAACACGGGGATATAATATAATATAACACAGACATGATGACACCCTTTCCTTTATAAACAGGTATACAAGGACGCTAATAGACATGGCTTTTTCAGGATTCGTCCGCAAACTCCCTCGGAAGTACTGGAAGGTTGCGGCATCTGTGCAAGAGCAGGAGGTGCAGCTGGCGAAGGTGGAGTTGCCCTTGGTACAGAGCGGGCCTTCACCTTCGACTTCGCCTTCGAGCCTAACGCCAGCCAGCAGGATGTGTACGAGACCTGTGTCAGAAAACTCGTGGAAGCGGCACTTGATGGCTACAATGCTACTGTACTCGCGTATGGACAGGTTAGTAGTACTTGCCTACTTATGTGTATGCAATGTGTAAACAAACGTTCCCTTGTCGGGTAGACAGTACAAACCCCATGTTAATTCGACCCCTTTCGAAGAATAAATCAACTGCCTTACTGTTAGGCATTTCGGAAAAGGCAAGAAAAGACTAAAACTCTGCAACGTCCCGCCCGGGTTTGGTATCACCGCATTACCAATTCCTATTGCGATGCTTGTTACTATCACGTTCTGGTTAGGAGGGTCAGGTAGCCGGTAAATTTATACATATGACATTACCATCTCGACATAATAATACTTAGTTTTCGTAGCTCATGGTTGTCTCTTTCCATCACGACAGCCATCTAGTGTTGTAAGAGAGTCGAGTCCTGAAGTATTATAATAATGGCTCTTGGTTCCATTTTGAAGGCTCAGTTCATTTAAAAGGCTCCAGTCCGAGCCAGCTCAAATCTTAGATTATTTTTAAAAAGGGTTGAGCCATAACTATAGGCTAGTATACTGTTTACTTCCGATTTGACAAGTAGATTTAGATAATTTCAACATCGATGTTAAACTGATTTTATAAGGAAGATGTGAATATCCTTATTATCAACTAAAATTCTGCTAACTATTATAATTAGTACGTTCCGGATTTGTACTGCTAAATAGGCTACATATTATCACGCTATCACCTACCGGGGAGTAGCTCTGCGGAGTAAACGAAGTCCGCGCGGACGAAGTAGCGGGCAACAGCAAGTAAAGAAATATAAATACTTTACAACCCAGTAGTCACGCTGGTAGAGTCATGTTAAGCCAAACATTATAAGTACTAAAAACAAATTCAGTATTTCTATTAATAGACTCATTCCCAGTAGTCACGCTGGTAGAGTCATATTAAGCCAAACATTATACTAAAAACAAATTCAGTGTTTCTATTAATACACTAATTTACAACATGTTCATAACTACAGTCAGTCAGTTTACGTGTCAATTCATACACAAAAGAACCGCAGGTGAGCTGGCAGTTAGCCTTAATTGCGGCGTCGCCGGTTGCTCTAACAATCGCGTTGCAGCGCACGGCGGTCATTATTTTAGCAAACCTGAGTCAAAGGTCTTCGAACGATGATGACGGTAACGACTAACGACCTTATTAAGACTTCTTAGTCACATATATTGCCACTGTCCAGTTTCGCCTGGGGAAAAATACAGTTCACACACATAGAGAGTGTCTATTACACTAACGCCATAATGTTATGCTTTCAAGGTTAAACAACGAATTCAATTTTGATGAAATTTGACGAGCAGATAGTTGAAAACCCGGGGTAAAACGGAGGGTACTTTTTAAAAAATCAACCTCTAACGAGGCTAAAAAAGAGGAGTAAATATTGTATGAAAAAACTTTTCATATTGATGGAATGTTACTTATAATCAGTATTATTGTTGCGAATAATCTAGAAACATGAAGAGTTGGAGCGCTGGAGAGATCTAGAAATAAAAAAAAGAGATAGCTACTTCTATTGATAAACAATAGCCGCGGTTACCCGAATAGTTATGCCATAATGCTATCACTGCTGTTATGTTATGCCAAAATGCTTATCACTTAGAGTATAAGGGTGAAAATAGCATGTACAGTAACTTATTGCATAATTACGAACGCGAAGCACGTAACAACCGGTGTCAGAAGTATGATTGTGAGATGCCACTTGGTGTTACCGCCAGGTCTCAACCCGAAGCACCTAACATTATTTACTAATTAATTATACGTAGGTCACACTATAAGTTTTGCGTAACTTAAAAAAAATAACATGTTATAACCAAAATATTATGTTAATTGCTTTATCAAAATAATTTCCTTTACATTTTAAACATTTTTTCATGCGATCGAACCATTTTTAAAACAGGAGGACCACAGATCTGAAGGCATGTTTTCTACGCTATCACTGCCTTTTCGGAGTTGGTAAAAGTAAAACCTTTCATCAAATCTTTGATTTTGGGGAAAATGCAGAAATCACAGGGTGCTAGGTCGGGCCTATGCGCAGGATCAGTGACGATATGTACCTTTTCGGAAGCTAAAAATGACTGTTTTGTTGGCCGTGTGTGAAAATGCATTATCATGATGTAGGACAATGCGGCCTTTGGGTCGTCTTTCGCGAACTTTTTCTAACACTCTGTGTAAACAAATGGTAGAATACTTCAAGTGGAATTGTACAGATGGGACCCGTAGCTGAGAAAAAAAACGCGAACATTTTTTTTACCAACGTTTCTCGCCTGTCTCACTTTTGTTGGCCTGTTCTCATTTTCAAACACCCGTTCACAAGATTGCTGTTTTTTTTTTCGGGTTCAAAACAATAAATTCACGTTTCGTCTCCTGTGATAATGTCATAAACAGCATTAGAATGTCCGTGGTCGTACATTCCTACGTATGTACATGTACGTGGTCATACATGTAGGTGGTCGTAGTCCTCGAATTGTCTCATATACCTATATCCGGGGGTTTTCTTCAATTAACCGCTTAACAGTAGCTACTGTAACAGCTTAGCCGGGTTAATATAACGGCCGGCCGTGTTACTCCACCAATTATAACGCCTTTTGGCCGGGGGATTTACTTTAATCTGCTTGGCTGCTTGAGGTACACGAAGATCGTCGGGTTTTAGTATTATACTCAAATAATACCACGAATTTTATAACTTCATTTATTTTTCGGGCATATGTCTTTACCCGTCAAGATTACTTCCAACACTCTTATTCTATATACATTTAAATAGAAAAACTAAACAATGTTCTACGTTTAAAAGTAGACAAAACCGCCAGTATGCAATATTATGCATGTAACACCATAAAGGTATTACACTACATTATTTTCGTTGACGGCAGTTGAAGGCCGCCCTTCACGAAATTCGTCATGTAAAGAAACTCGACCTCTCTCAAATTCAACAAACCATCGCCTCACGGTGCTCAAACAAGGTGCTTCTCTCCCAAAAACATTTTGAAGACGAGCGGCACAGTCTTGCGGAGAAAGAGAACTTTTAAAATCATAAAAAATCATCGCTCTAAAATCTTTTCGACTTAATTCCATTTTCGTTGCGTATGTAGAACTTTGATGTGTGATAAAAAAACAATTGACAAATCATTTCCCGAAAATTGTTTTTTTTTTATTACTAAAAAGGTTGCAACGTTTTAAAAATATAACATTCGAAATTCAAATTGTTCCGATTAGCTAGAAGTGCAAAACTTTTAGTGTGCCCCATGTATACATCGCATCGTTAATTAATACCCAAAAAACGGGCAGAATTTGATGATCTATTGATATTCGTTTAATCCGTGACCGTAGGAAACTGGGGCCTCTCAATAAATATATTCTAAAAAATACAGATAGAAATAGGGAGTGCTTTTGTTTTCAGACACCCAAATTTTGATTGAAACTTGCAATTTTGACTGAGTCTTTGAATTTCTCGCCCGGGTTTGGTACCACCGCCTTACCTATTTCTTTCGCAGTAGCGTCAGTGCTTGTCACTATCGTGTTCCGGTTTGGAAGGTAAGGTACCCAGTAAACTTATGCATTTGGCATTAGACCTAGCCACAAGATAGCTACGCACCATTAACACCTTTGGTGTCTATAGACGATGGTTGACTCTTTCCATCAGGAGACCCATCTGCTTGTTGGCTATCTTATGATATTAAAAAAACCCAAGGCTATATTCGACAGGTAGACTAAGTAGTGAATTGGTTTAATTGTGTGTAGTTTCAATAAACCTTGATTTGTATGTTACTCAACTATTGGAAACTAGGACGATCAAATACTTGTTCTTGTTCAGTCTCAAATATTTCTCTATAGATTTAGGTAATACCCATATTAAATTGCAACAGCTGTCTGTTATAATAACCCAAACGACATGGAAAAAATAAATTTTGTACAAAAGAGATTTCATTTATAAAATCAATGTCCTTAAAAACATATTTCTGTAGGAATAGTTTCCACAAGGGAAAAATATCTTAAAGAACAAATTCGAAATGTATGATGGATTTAACTTAACTTGAAGACTACATTTTGCTTACTTATTATCTTAAAAAATCACATGGACTTAAAGGTTTAGCCTCGAAGCCCAGGTAGTATATACATATAGTATTATTTGTTAAATATGTTCATAAATAAATTAGTTGTCGATATAATTATAGATAAATTTTCATCAATCAAAATAGTTAATCATAATAATATTTTAAATTTTAAACATATCATAATCATGTCTTTCTTATATCTTTATATAAACTAGGGATCGCCTGTGGCTGAAATTCGACCATAGAATAAACAATAAAATTCTTTTTTATGTTCGACAACTGACTTTAGCCGTAAAGAAAATAGTATCGTATACATGTGTGTATATTGTCATGTATGTCACATGAATGTAGTGTGTGTAATGTTTACTTTTATATATTTAATGTATTTTTAATGCATTTTATTGTAAAACCAGTTGACCCGGCAAACGTTGTTCTGCCTTTTAACTACTCTTATTTTTTTTCTATATTTTCTCACCTTTTAAACCTTTCCTAGACTTTCAACCATCAATCAATTCAAAACCAAAATTAGCCAAATCGGTTCAGCCGTTTTCGAGTTTAGTTATTCGTTAGTCTCTAACGAATAACAAAAACGAATACATATATATATATATATATATATATATTAGGTTTCTGCAGTCCTCCACATTCTAAACATTAACTTTGCCAAGTTTCGTATTCTACCGTTCGCTCAATAAAAAAGGGGTCCAAAGATTTTCCCTCGCGAATTAGTATATAGATGTGCGTTCTTCTTTCTTAACGTGATGCGCTCCTAAAATGTCACTCTTAATTTTCGTTCAGTTACTTAACATCGAATTATTATCCAAGAGTGTTCACTTTAAATCTTCTATTTTACTCTTGAGAACTTAAGACAGGATTTAAACATTCTTAAACTACTATGTAATATTAGTAAGCACTTTGTAGAGCGACCTGTAACATGATAGCTCTGTTACCTGGCCCAATTTACGCTTGACCGGTTTTCTTCCGATCCCTACATGGCACTTGTACGGAATCCCTTGTAAACATCATGTTTATAACGCAACTAACATTCAAGATGTACATCTGAGGACTTTGGTAAAAAAGTTGTCGTTGATTGATAGAGTTGCCTGCGAATGTAGCAGGAATTCATATATTCATAGTTGCCTCGTTGTAAATGGACTTGATAGATGGAATGGAATAAATGATGTGATGTTTATATGGGTAGTCGGGAAGCCGAATGTATTAGTTTTGATCGAGACTATTGAATAGACTCTAGAGAAAGGCAAAAGGTAGTGCAACAAGCTTCTACAAATATAAAAGAAATGTAAATTTATTTATGCCATACCATTAAGGAGTAGGCAGCGTCCATGGAAAGTAGAATACTATTAATTACGATTGAGGTTTTCTTGTTGTTGTTTTGTTGAAAGAATATAATTTTATGAATGGCAAGGGTTTCAGGTTTTTTATATCATTAGATAGCAAACTAAGAGATGGCTCTCCTGGTGGAGAGAAACCATCTTCTATTGACACCAAAGATGTTAATCGTACGTAGCTATCCGTGTGGCGGGATGGCAATACTACATGCATAAGTCTACCGGCTACTCTATTCTCCAAACCGGAACACGACAATGACAAGTACTGACGATATTGCGGCAGGAATAGGTAAGACAATGGTACCATATACCCGGGTCGCGGGACTCTACCACCTAAGTAGGTCACGATGCTGGTGACAGGTATAGTCAATTGGTCGCCTTTTGTAACCTGCCTGGCAGAACGTCAGTTGGTCTATTCTTCAAAAGAGCCCAGACTAACACGAGGGAAAAAAGTTTTATTTGCTTCTCAGAAGAACAGTCAGCACCAGTCAACAAAATCGTGCAATCTTCACAATTTTTGCCATGCACTATTTCATTTATTTTTGTAAAATCACTTTAGTAGGAAGTGTCATCGAACTGTTAATCCTTCAACAAAACAGCATATTCATATTTAAAAGACCGGGACCGCAAATGAAAGACCTTACTCGCAGTATCGCGCAGATGAGCCTGCATTTACCCCTTTATACATACAGTATATTTTGAGCTACTACTAAGATTTCAGGTCGATCGGGCGTTCAAATGTAATAGAAATGAAATGGTCCCGTAATGATTAATGAAAATAATGAATATTGTATGATTCCGAAGAAACAGAAGTTTGTAAGTCGTATGTTGTGGTTTTTCTATGTTTAAAATATTACGTTTTCTAACTTGTTACACTTGCATAGCAGTCTAGGCTAAAAATAATTCCAGATTTACAATATCCATATATTAATATAATGCAAAAGCCTGTCTGTCTGTCTGTTACGCTTTCACAGCTAAGCCGCTGAACTGATTTTGATGAAATTGGGCATGAAGATCGTTGAAAATCCGGGATCAAACATAGTCTATTTTTTTTTAATCAACCCTAAGGGACTGATGTGGGGGATGAAATTTCGTTTGAAAAACTATATCGACATGGTAACTTACTCGCGGGCGAAGCTGCGCAGGTCAGCTAGTTATTAACAAAGATCATCGTTAAAAAGTCAGGATTTAAATAAAAAAAAGCGTATAAAGTACCGCTAGCTGCACTTTATCCCTATTACTTGTAGTAAAGTAAATTGCGTCGTATTAGAGAGTTATGAATGTGGAGGAAGTCTGTCTGGATCGTGATGTATGGCATTCAATTCTCTCTGCCAACCGTGTAAGGGATTTAGCGCGAAGATATGTATGTAGTATGTGGCTCAAAATATCCCTAAAGAAGCATACACTACCTGACTTGTTACATAAATATGAAGTAGGAACTGCGTAGTCTTCACGCGCCCCTGTAAGGGGGCGGGGAGATTGTTTCGGCCGCCTGACCATGAAATCATTCGCTAGCCGTAGAGACGGCTAGGTCATTGAGGACATAGTAGTGACGGGTAGATACGTGGTCGGGACACGATATAGTCGGGATATGTGGTTTGCATTGGGGTAGAATAGGATCAAAGGGATAGGGGTTGTCAGGGTTGATCCTCCCCCCCTGTGTTTTGCGCTTCCACGTGCAATCCGCCCCGCAGGTGTAGTCCCTGACGGGGGATTAAACACGCAGTGGCATTTTAGGCTGAGGGGTGGGTGTAAGAGAGGGAAGATATAATTTACTTAAGGATATCGCGGGGGTAGGACTTGGCCTCCGAGGGACGCGCATGCCATGGAGCAATATTTTTATGCGAGGTTGCCTTTAGGTCCCACACCTAGAACAAAGAGCTCCACGCGGCGACGCGACGCTCTGTCGACCAATGTCTTGAGAGTTTACGATACGATAAACAGCCGTGCCATAAAAGACGTGCATACGCTTTATGGTTCTTTAACAATAGTGCCAGCTATCACATATCATAGAGTATAAATAGTTATATCCTAAATTCTATAACATACATAGACTGTTAATGTACGTTTAATGTTAGTTTTATTTTAATCTATGATCACAAGAGTAAGAATCAGGACTTGAAACCGGTTTAAAAATATCGGTTATTAGAGGATTCACTCGGAGCGTAACTGAGTTTTCTTTTTTATATCATAAAGTAGCAAACAAGCAGATGGGTCTCCTGATGGAAAGAGTCAACCATCACCTATAGACACCAAAGTTGTTAATGGGGCGTTGCTATCTTGTGGCGAGGTCTAATCCCACATGCATTCGTTTACCAGCTACACGACAGTGACTAGCACTGAAGCTATTGCGGCAGGAATAGGTAAGGCGGTGGTACCAGACGCAGTCGAGCCGATGCAGAACTCTACCACCTAGTAGTCATCAGCCATCGGTCACCTTTTACGACCTGCCTGGCAGAACGGCAGTTAGTCTATTATTCAAAGAAGCTCGGAACCAACACGGGGAAGCTTAAGAGCGCTTCATAAATCTATGTAAACCGGTTTAAGTCAAAACCGTGGGATTGTACGTCACGCACAATGCAGACTAAAATTGGGAGCGGCTAACATCAAAGTAATATTTTTAAAATCTATACATGCCTGTAATAAAATCGTAGGAAAGTCAAAACTGTATATTGAATATTTTTTTAAAAGAATACTTGGGGCGTGATCTACAATCGATACTGAAGCCAAAAATATAGTTTTTAGAATTTTTGTCTGTTTGTATGTATGTATGTCCGGGGTAAACTCAAAAGTACTGCATGGATTTACTTCAAATTTTGCATGAATATTACTAACTGGTCGGGTCAACATATAGGCTACATATTATCACGCTATCGCCTACAGGGGAGGAGCAGTGCGGAGTAAACGAAATCCGCGCGGACGAAGTCGCAGGCAACAGCTAGTAACTTTATAAACCGGTTTCATTTATAATTTTGCTTCATAAGGAAACTGGTATTTTTGAGGCTAAGGTAGTGGGTAGAGCCAAACCTTTACAAAACGCTCCTTATGTTTTTTAAGCGGTTAATTTGGTTCAACCGGTTAATAAATAAGCCTTGATAAGAATTTTGAGTGTTACTTATACCTAGCTATTTATATTATACGATAGCAAACAGCAGTCGACTCTCATGATACAGAAAGATAAACATAGCCAATAGGCACTAAAGATAATAAAGCTGTATTAATATCAATCAATCGATCATTTACTGCATAAATTTGGTTGGTTACATGTGTACAAGCGCTAATAGAATGACAAGTCCTCATTGAACATCTATTTGTGATAATTCATTGACTATCCCGTTGTCTAATTGTGAGCCTATTCAGCTTAGATCACGACGTCCCGGGTTTGATCTTCTGGTCAGACAAATGTCTTAGGCCGCATCTTAGCTTACCATCAGGCGAGATCGTGGTCAAGCGCTTCCCTATCGATAAAAAAATGTGTATAAACGTTTTTCGAGGTTTATCTCAAAAATCCAAAATCTCAGTAGCTACTTTAATTCTCTGTGTTATCTCTCCCATGCCTCGAATTAAAGTACTTAAAGCATTGATATAAAAAACTCAAGATACACAGTGTCTCAAAAACGTCCTCCAAAAATGAGCGCACAATTTAAAATGTTGCGCTCATTTCGAATAGAATCGCGTCGGTCGCGACACTGTCAATTTTATTTCTTTTTGTACATTGCGTTGTAAAAACAACTATAAATCTTGCGCTTAAGGTTGGATATGCAAAGACATATGTTTTTGCCATATCTATAACTATTTAAATGAAATTAGGGACACTTTTCAGTGTCAGATTTGTTCGAGACTGTGCATCTTGGGTTTTATATCAATGACTTAAAGTAGTCGGTCCCGATTATTGCTATAAATAGACAATAATCGTCATTAGGTCGGTAAAATATCACCAACCGACAAATTGGTGAATCCTGGTGAACCGGAAAATTTAAACAATAATATATGAATAGTAGTGTGCTTTAGGATTATTTTGCTTACATAACATTACATTTTACAAACTTTTCACATTTAGTTGTGTCCACATGTTGGGCCGAACACCTTAGACTACCTGAAAAGCTTAAAAACTTGAAAAATTTAGCAATAACAAAGAAAATTTTCAATTAAAAAAAAGTAGTATCTTTACGCCCATATCCCCGAAGGGGTAGGTAGAGGTACAACAAGTGCATCCACGATTAGCCGAAGATACTTGGTCCCACAAATGTTATAGGTGGCAAGCCTATCACCAACCGGGCACTTTCCAATCCCGGGCAACTTTGTGTTTCTCAGAAATCTGAAAAACACTTTTTTTAATGTGCCCAACCCGGGAATCGAACCCGGGACCTTATGTGGTCAACGCCAACGCTGGACCACTAGACCACAGAGACGAAATTTTAAATTAAAGTTTTTTCAAATTGTCCCAGGCACGGGGTGAGTGCTAAAACACCAATATAATTAAGCCGGGTCTCCTGCGACACTGTTTTTGTTTTCTAACACCTAACATCAAACTTCTAACTAAATATTATTATTATTATTATTATATATCATAGTTGCTTGCGAACACTGAGGTTGTGCATTTCGTATTTACTGATTTCCTGTGTATATATTCCTATTGTATTTACGTGTAGTTTATTGTGTTTATTAATATGAATTGGAATAAAGATAATACGTTGTTTTTCATCGATTTAATATGCGAGCGCCCTGTGATTTTAGATGTTTTATTTCGGATCACGAGAATAAAAATAAAAAATATGAACTATTGAGGAGGTGTCCAAACTGATGGGATTTTCAATTAAAGAAGTAAAGACACAGCGGACAAGTCCCCGCGGTTAAGTTAACCGCAAAAAAACTTCTAAAACATCGAGTACCATCGTCTTGTTCGTCCGAAGTCAATCATGTGGATGTTAGATGTTCGCGTTTAAGTCGCAGGAGACTGAAATTTTTTCTAACATGTTTTGAATTTGTATTGTTATTTTTAGGAGCAGGAGACACGCCTTTAGAGACACATTAGGCTTTCGTTTGCCTTTTACGATCTGTGCGGTAGAAACAGGGCAGAGGTAGTCTAAAAGGGCTCTGCCCCACACGCGGACAGTATTTATATATTTATTGATATATTTATTCTTTGATTCAATGTGAAAAGTTTGTAAGAATTCTATAACTCGCGCCGCCTAATTGTGGTCTTGACCTTTTTGGCGACGAGCTAGCGATCTCGTTTCTAGTCTACAATGAGTGACTCTTGAAACAATGCCATTGCAACGCCTATAGCTGAATGAAATTCCATACTATAAAATCAATAGTGTAATGTTTGTTTGTCAATTTTTTGGCAAATTTCGTGATAAATAAGCATTCGTTATATAATGACTAACAATACTGCCATTAACAATATTACCATTTTGAAAATTTTTGTTTGCCTATTTATGTCTCGCATTAACTCCAGAACGGCTGGACTGATTTTGATGGAAATTGATATAGACTGAGAGCAATTTTTTTTGCAAATTTTTGTATACTTGTCTGTTGAAAGACAAACATATAAAAATCGAAAAAAATCGTGTGTTGTGTTTTAGACAGTTCGTAAGAGGCGAACAAATTAGCTATACCCCTTTTAACGCCTAAATAATCATCAATTATCATACTTAAATATTATCCAATTCCAATAATATTATATACTAGCTGTTGCTTGCGACTTCGTCCGCGCGGACTTCGTTTACTCCGCACTGCCCCTCCCCCGTAGGTGATAGCGTGATAATATGTAGGTATTATGTTGACCCGACCTGTTAGTAATATTCATGCAAAATTTGAAGAAAATCCATGCAGTACTTTTTGAGTTTACCCCGGACATACATACAGACAAACAGACAAAATTCTAAAAACTATATTTTCGGCTTCGGTATCGATTGTAGATCACGCCCCAAGTATTCCTTTAAAAAAATATTCAATGTACAGTTTTGACTTTCCTACGAATTTATTATATATATAGATAATATGTCAAACTGAAAACCTTCGTTTTTTCGTCGGTTCCACAGTACTTATAATTTACACTTCTAGGAAACAAATATTGGTATTTAAAATAATTTAAATATTATCTACAGGTGGGCGTTAGTAACGTTACTGCATCACAGAACTAGACTATTTATGGAGTATGTTTTAGACTATATACAAAAAAAAAATGACCTGAAAAACTCAATAGTTTAGACAAAGGATAATTTTATAGATATCGTAATTTTTTCACACGCTGTATATTCTGCTTACTAAAAATTGACATTAGGTTGTATTTCTTTTAATGACAATCTAGTACTACGTCAGTAAGTCAGTGAGGTAGTAATTCTTCTACTTACAGTATTATGGTATTACGTTGACCGAAACAAAAGATAAGAAATCGTGCATAACGATACTGTACCAAATAATCATTAGTAAACAAGTATTGCAAAGACTGTTTCAAGTTTTATAACCATAAATTTTTTTAATCCTTTATTTTAAGTAAAATTAAATATTTTATTACTCGTATTACAGAGTATTTAAGGCGAGGCATCGCGACAAACGGGAAAAAACTGGTTTGTTTAATCACGTTTTTTTGTATTGATTGTTAAATAACAATTTTACAAAAATTACACGATATACCTGAAGATATTATCTAAAGAATGTGCTAACTCATTACATGATAGAATGTACTTTACTCGATCATATAAAATTCCGAAAACGGCCTAAAAAAATCTCTAAAACAAATAATTCGTTAATAATATTTCTAATCTTCCACATGATTTTTATATGGTGACATTTATTTGTAAATACAAAAAAGAATGTGCTAAATTTTAGTTTCAGCTGATGTCCTATATTTATTTATCCGAAAATTAACACGTTTCCCAGCGGTTTCAGAACATACCACGCCACCCATTTTCTATAGAATTGACGCGCGTCGAAATACCTCGCCCTAAGCCTTGTGTAAAATTAAAGAAATAGTGTCAGCGACACTTTCTATACTTAATTAAATTTTTACAAAAATATAAGAATATAATAATATGGAATATTACTATTAAAGCGAAAAATAAAGAGAATTCATACGGACTAGATATTTGTTTGTTTGTTTGTTTGTAGACAACTTAAGATACGTTTGTGCGGAAAACATATTTCAAATAATAAAACTACTAATATGGTTGTGTAATTGAATATGCATTAACATTTAAATAAGAATGTAGACTCGCGAGGTAAATAAACATCGTAAACACGCGACAAATTGTAAATACCGCGTTTATTGTGTAGTTTATCGATATTTTAATTTCGTCAGTAACGATATTGTGCTGAAACCACTGATTATTTCCGTGTTCCGAGTAACACGATGATGAGCAGTCCTAACTTTTTACATTATATGATCGCAAACTAACTGACGGGTCAGATGCTTGGCAGTAAAATTTTTGATATATTCCTCAAAAGAATCCGGACCAATCAAAGGACCAATACCCAAAAAAACAATAATCAATGTTGCTGTTAAGATTATAAATTCCAAGTTGATCTACTATTACAAGTGCGTATAGTACAACTAATAAAGGAATAAAGCATCGAACTAATCATTTATCAGGTGCAATTTTTATAAGAAAACACCTGATGGTGTTGTCCAGTGTACTGCTAAGTGCGTGGTATCCATCTTAAAAATAAGGTTGCTTTGTTTACTTCGTCATCGATAAAACCTACGAAAATGTTATATAGAGCTTCTTTATATTTGAGTACATGTTATGTAAAACTTTTCTTATCACTTTTTTGAATATTTTTAACTTAGCTAGATATTTAAAATAAATAAATATTTTAATACAATTACGCTGATGCAGTTGGTTTTTTGTTCCATTTTCTGTACTACACCCAGTTTCTTTTAAAGAGGGCACTATTTTTACCTAATCAGTAATATAATAAGGGCTGAACAGGTAGAGAGGGATGACATTTCATACTACGATCGCACGTAATCTAATAGGTATACTTTTATTTCCGTTTCCGGACTTCTGCGGGCGGAAATATAAGTTTCCATTGATATTCATAAAGTAACTGCTCTCTGCGGTTTCACGCGCTCTTGATTCGGTCTTAAAATCCGTTTTAGTCTGGGCAACTTTTGAAGAATATATTGTATGACTTCCTGCTATGCAGTTCGCAAAAGGCGATTTATTATCCAGACATGCATGTCACTAACATCGTGAATACTAGGTGTTAAGGTTTTGAAATATCTTTTTCCCGGGTTCGTTACTAATGCATTGTCTACTCCTGCTGCAATAAGGGCAGTTCTTATCACTTTAATGATCCAGTTTGGTGTATTAGATAGTCGGTAAATTAATGCATGTACCATTTAAACCAGCCATACGGATGGTAATACACCGTTAACGTCTTTGGTGTCTATAGACGATTGTTATCTGTTTCCACTACTAGAACTATCTGCTTGTTCGCTATCAATCAATTATATCATAGGATCAACGTAGGCTGCAACTTCGTGACATACTGAAACGTTATCTGCCAGCAAGTTTAGCAAATATTCAATCACTTTTAAGGTCGAACCAGTACGTACTCTTTAAAAAAAATAAGAAATCTTTATCTTGAAACATATTTCAGGATTTCATACATTTACATATGCATCGGAACCCTAATGTGTTTAGCCACGGAATAAATATATATGTCTTTCAAGGCGATTTCTTAGTTTGTCAGTGTAGCTTGCATTTACACCCAGAAATACAAATTTATTCTACTTACAGATGAAATAAAATCACTTGAAGGATAATTTTTAATCGTTTTCATCTCATTCGATACGATAAAACAGTACAACATGGCTTATTTCTATTTTTTCTTGATACTATATATCTACAAATGTATGATATTTTTGACAGTGATAGGAGCGTTTGCTCAAATGCGCGTTTTCTTCCCAGTGGCGTGTATGTTAGTATTCATGGGGTCTTTGGGTTTTGCGAATTAAGTCGCCGCCACAATCCTCTATTACAAGTGTATAAAACCCGATTTATGTTGGTATGTTTCTGTGGATACCAAGTTGACTCAAGCATTTTTGAAGAATTTTGCTGGCAAACTTCAAATTAGTAGAACGGCTGATCCTGTCCGGTAAGCGTTAGTTTGGGTTGTTTGGCTAGATTGCTATCAACATATTTTTTGTCTCCATAAGTTTTTGTCATCATATGGCTATTAGTAATGAAACCGTACAAAGCTGGTGCTGGTCGGTAGATAGTAAATAATACAAACTACGTATTAACGCGTATTGAAAATGCTCTACAAAGTACATGTATTAGAATTATATTCACAGCTTAATTTATCTGCAATATAGATTAGCGCCCACGTGCTTCTTTTGCATAAACGTGTCGATGTTTATACATAGAAACAAGACTTTAAAATAAGGGGCCTTTGAATCAAAAAAATATGGTTAAATATATGTTTATGTCTGTATGTGTCAACGTAGTGAGGCATATATATTTTTCTGTTAATTCAAAATACTCCCTGTACAATTTTCTCCATAGTAGCCTTATCTTTTATCCTGTTCTATTAAGTTTTTCAAATTTAACAGGTAGGTAAATTTTCTAAGATATTATAAAATGGGCTACCACCACCTTACATATTCCTGCCGCAATAGGATCGATGCTTGTTATCGTCATGTTACGGTTTGGAGGGTAAGATAGCCGGTAAGAAGTAGGTAGGTAGAATCAATTAAAATTGTAAAATAAAAGTGTATGTAATGTAATTGTAAAATCAATAAAAGTGTATGTAATGTAATTGTAAAATCAATAAATATGTTCTATAATAATTCAAAACAGTAGTACTAAGGACCGAGAATTTACGGTATAGAATACTGGCTTATTATATACTAACTAATACCCCGTGTTGGTCCGGGTTCCCTTTGAAGAATAGAGCATCTGTCGTTTTTCCAGACAGTTCGTAAGAGGCGAACGATTGGCTATGCTAATCACTACCATCGTGGCTACTAGGTGGTAGAGTTCTGCATTGTCTCGCCCGGGTTTGATAACACCGCCTTACATATTTCTGCCACAATAGTGTCAGTGCTTGTCACTGTCGTGGTCTGGTTTGGAGGGTAAGGAAGCTGGCAAACTTATGCATGAAGCATTAAGACTCCGCCATAAGAATGGCAGCGCACCATTAACATCTTTGGTTGTCTCTATCCATCAGAAGAGCGATCTGTTTTTATTAAATATCATAATATAGCAAACAAGCAGAGGGTTCTCTTAATGGAAAGAGATATCATCATCTATAAATACCAAAGAAGTTAATGGTGCGTTACTATCCATGTAGCGGGATGGCAGTATCACATGCGTAAGTCTACCGGCTACTTTACTCTCTAAACCGGAACACGACACTGACAAGCATTGACGCTATTGTAGCGGGAACAGGTAAGGTGGTGGTACCAAATACCCGGGCGAGACGTTGTGGAACTCACCACCTAGTAGTCACAATGGTGTTGACACGTACAACCAATCGGTCGCATTTTACGACCAGTGGTAGAGTTCTGCAACATGTCGCAGGAGTTTATTATTAGCACTCTACCTATTCCTGTCACAATAGCTCCAGTGCTTGAAATGAAATTAAAGTAAATGAAAAATATTTATTTGCAAGCATATCGGTGTCACAAATTATTAAAAATTAACTAAATTACCAACATATTCTACCATGATATGGTGTGCAAATGTTTAAATTTCGGTCGATTTCCTTATAATTACCACCGAATCGGAAAGCGACCACGCACTGAGAAGGCTTGTTTTTTTCCTATTTCATGTATTTTCATTTACAAGAAACATTTCACAACAAAAGTTATTTTTACAATTTACAAAATATCATCTTTTGCTCAGTCCAAATTTTTACAATTTACAAAGAAATTTTAACATTTACAAAATTTACTATTCAATTTTTATTACATTTAATTTTAAGGTGAATTGTACAAACTTATATTTGTATTTTTTAACATTTAATGCGATAAAACGTGATATGAGAAGCCGATAAGCGGCTTGTCATGTCGCGTTTCAGTTTGTATGTATGAAAGATTATACTGATGACATGTTGCTGACTCGCGGACGAAGCTGATGCGCGAGTCAACTAGAATTAAAAAAACCGTGTGTTGTGTGGTAAACAAAGCTCCTTATTATACATATATTAATTTCAAGATCTATTCGAGGTATAAAGAAAATAATTATTCGGGTATACATTTTTTATTATGATTCGATAAAAATAGAAAAACTATTTTACAAAATTATCTTAACATATCAGGATTGGTACACAAAAAGAGAAGACAAGCAGTCAGACAAAAAATTACGACATAAAAATAGACTAAATTTGCCAACTTACCGTTTAAAACTTTACACTTCGAGTACTTATATTATGTCAATAAAAATTTATAATAAATTACCCGAACTAATAAAAAATGAATCGAAATTTAATCAATTTGTAATAAAATTAAAAAATCTATTAATAAATAAATTCTATTATGACATAAATGTATATTTGAGTGATAAATTTATATAAAATTATAAAAGTAAGTAATAAATCTAATTCAATTCTAATTAAACATTTCTTATAAATAATTACATTTATTATAATGATAATTAAATAAGATATATAAGTGAATTCCTATTTTCTGCCTTGCCATTGCTATACCCGACAGGGTCCACGATGATCTAAGCATTATTTTAATCTAACATCTTGTAAACATTGTGGAATGCAAATAAAAAAATCTTTGTTTTTTATATATTTTAAGATAGCATACAAGCAGGTGGGTCTCCTGATGGAAAGAGTCAATCATCGCCTATAGACACCAAAAATGTTAATGGTGCGTTGCGATCTTGTGGCGAGATCTAATGCCAAATGTATAAGTTTATCGGCTACCTTACCCTCCAAACCTGAACATGACAGTGACCAGCACTAACGCTATTGCGGCAGGAATAAGTAAGGCGATGGTACCAGACCCGGACGAGACAATGCAGAACTCTACCACCTAGTAGCCACGATGGTAGTCACGCGCATAGCCAATCGGTTGCCTTTTACGACCTGCCTGGTAGAGCGGCAGTTGACCTATTCTTCAAAAGAGCCCGGGACCAACACGGGGAAAATTTACAATGATTAAAAAAATATATAATAATAATAACAAACTGCAATAATAATAACAGTTATCACGAAGACTATACATTCGACACTGTATAGACCATCATACATAGACTATACATAAAAAATTTAATGCTTTTAACGTTACGGACGTTTTTCGCCGGCTAGGGTACCCCTCCGCAACGCCTCATAAGGAACTTCGTTCCAATAAATAAATTAAATAGCTAGAGGGGTTGGGATCAAAATTAGTATACAGTCATGTACTATGTTCAGACTTAACGCATTAACTACTATTTACCCCGGAGAAAATCAATGTTCCTGGGGATTCACATAAAAATTTTAATCGTACAACGAGTGCCGTGGCTCACCATTAGTGTAGTAAAAAGTTGGAATTAGCCGAGAAT
This sequence comes from Apodemia mormo, assembly GCA_036924255.1. Classification (NCBI taxonomy): domain Eukaryota; kingdom Metazoa; phylum Arthropoda; class Insecta; order Lepidoptera; family Riodinidae; genus Apodemia; species Apodemia mormo. The sequence goes on from JAUPFN010000002.1 coordinate 42,528,274, forward strand.
TATTTATGCGGTTATTAGTTTTTGGGCCAGTTGGATTTTTCCTTTGATACTTAATATTTCAGTAGTAACATCAGTCATTTTGTCTTACGTTACGGACTTTGCGTTACGGACGTTTTTCGCCGGCTAGGGTACCCCTCGCAACGCCACATAAGGAACTTCGTTCCAATAAATAAATAAAATAGCTAGAGGGGTTGGGATCAAAATTAGTATACAGTCATGTACTATGTTCAGACTTAACGCATTAACTACTATTTACCCAGGAGAAAATCAATGTTCCCGGAGATTCACATAAAAATTTTAATCGTACAACGAGTGCCGTGGCTCACCATTAGTGTAGTAAAAAGTTGGAATTAGTCGAGAATTATTTATGCTGTTATTAGTTTTTGGGTCAGTTGGATTTTTCCTTTGATACTTAATATTTCAGTAGTAACATCAGTCATTTTGTCTTGTTTAATTACCATACAATACATGTTTTTCTCACTTTTATTGTCAGAGGAAATTTTTATATATTTCATATTAAGTAGGTAAATCCCTGACCAAAGACATTTAGCTATTGTAGACATGCCTCTTAACAAAGAGTACTTAGTAGATAATATAATAAGAATAAAAAACATTAGAATGAAATATATTTTTTCCCCAATAAGAAATAAATAAAAAAATTTATTTAAAACTACAAAAACGCAATTATATATCCCTACTTAATTATTATAAATGCGAAAGTAACTCTGTCGGTCTGTCTGTTTCTTCCTCACGCCTAGACCACTGAACCGATTTGAATAAAATTTGGTACAAAGATAGTTTGAGAGGGGAGAAAGGATATTGTATTTTTATCCCGGAAATTCCACAGGAACAGGAAATATGCGGGTAAAACCCCGGAATTGTCTATCTTTTAAACCACGGAACAGATTTGGATGAAATTTGGTAAGACGATACTTTGCAGCTTACCGTAGGATATAAAATAGTTCTTATCCTGAAAATACCACGGGAACGGGATTTGTGCAGGTAACACGCCTGTGTATCTATTAAACCACCGAACTGATTTGAGTGAAATTTGGTATCTCCAACCTCCTCCAACCACTTCTATCTTCCATCACCAAACTATCTCCAAAGTTTGAGACCTCATATAAAATAGTTTATATAGCGAGAAAGGCTGCTTTACAGTATGAGATATATAATACAATTATATAGCATTTGATGACATGTTCAACTAATTTTTAATATGTTTCTTACTTAAGTTCTTGTCCATGGACCATGTCAGAAATCTAACCTAAGCGTCTTTCTATTATATTTGCATTCCATCCACAAGTAGGTACATAATTAAGTTCGATTAAAATAATAATATTAGAAATTGCCTAACACGTCATATATAATATAAAAGGGCCAAACTTCGCGAGTAATCAGTAGCCTTATTCACGTAATCAAGCGGCAATCGAGTCGAAGAGTTTAAGACACTTACACATTTTCTTACATATTATGCCACGTCCCAGAACGTCTCGATGTTATATGGTGTTTATGTATGTGAAAGCCCTAAACGCATTGACTTAATTAAACAATGCAGTGTTGAAAAACACTGTTTTTAAGAACTGTAAGCAAATGAGTTCACATGAATAAATTCATTCACAATTCTTCAACGCGTTACAACAACTCAAGCAAAAGATCTTATCCGTTAATTTTTACACTGTGTTGGTCAGAGCCACCTTTACAGAAAAGATCATTCAGCCAGGCCAGGCAACGCGTAAAAGGCGAACCAATGGTTTTACTTGTTACTAACACCGAGACTACTAAGTGGTAGGATGCAGCAATGCCTCGCCCGGACTTGATACCACTGTCTTACCTATTCCTCCCGCAATAACGGCAATGCTTGTCACTGTAGAGTTTCAGTTTGGAGGGTAATGTCGTTGGTAAACTATGCATGTTGTGTTACATCTCGCTACACGGATAATCATGCACTATTAATATATTAATGCCTATAATAATAATTATTATTATTTATTAACCAAAAATAGTTTACTACATAAAGTATATCATACATTGTCCCCACAATAGGTTTCCCTGTGACAGTAGGCCATGATTGTCTCTTTCTACGAGTAGAGTCATGTACTAATTTTGTCGGCACAGCGAGTTTTCTTTTTTTTTAATTTTAACCCAGGAACAAGTTATCACAGTAGACTTAAGCAATCATTTCATAAGCCGTGTTTTCCTTTGAATTCTTTTTACCTAAACTAATTGATAATTATGTTTCGTATGGTTTTAGAAACGCGCTTAGTGCTATCTATTTTTACAAAATATTCATATCAGCCGAAGCGACAAATTGCTACATTTACATATATAGTACGCATTGGTATTTACATATAGCGTGTCTTTTTCATTACGCATTTTCTCCTTGATGCTAAGAACCAGTTGCACAACAACAAAGGCTTATAATTATAAACATAATTGCTCGTGTTAAATATAATAGCGTTAAACACACAAGAAGCAAGAGTCGAGACTTTAATTTTTTAACATGATTTAATTTATAGTAACATTAGTTTATCTTTAGATTTTTAACAGCCATAAAAATTGTCATTGCCGCACAACACAAGTACATAGAAGACTGACTAAAGATGTGTGTAACAGCTTTGGTCAGTTTTCTATGTACTCGTGTTGTTAACGCGAATCGAAAAGTGTCACCCTGTTTTTATGATCTTAGCTGATATCCGCTGCTTCTGCTGAAACCTTTTTTTATATCATAAGATAGCAAACAAGCAGATGGGTTTCCTGATGGAAGGTCAACCATCGCCTATAGACAGGTAGGTAAGGTAGCCGGTGTCCCAAAGGTGTTAATGGTGCGTTGCTATTTTGTGGCGACGTCTAATGTCACATGCATAAGTTTACCGGCTACCTTACCTTCCAAACCGGAACACAATAGTGACAAGTACTGACGCTATTGCGGCAGGAATAGGTAAGGCGATGGTACCAGACCCGGGCGAGACAATGAAGTTTTCTACCAGCTAGTAGTCACGATGGTAGTGAGTCACATAGCCAATCGGTCGCCTTTTACGACCTGCCTGGTAGAACGGCAGTTGGTCTATTCTTCAAACGAGCCCGGAACCAACACGGGGGAGCATATTGCATATTTATGTAACAAGTTAAGTAGGGTTCAGTAAATCAACTACCCATTTATGTAACAAGTCAGGTGAGGTCATATTCAATAGAGGGTCCTTTTTAGGGTTCCGAAGTTTACTAGTTTACTAGGAACCCTTATAGTTTCGCTGTGTCCGTCCGTCCGTCCGTCCGCACGATTGCTCAGAGGTTCTTATTACCTTATTACATTAGAAACCTGTAGTTTGGGAAAAATTTACGTATTAGTCACGTCAACAAAGTGGTAACATAAAATCTTGAAAAATATTTTTGTTAGGGTAGCTCCCGTACATTTAGCTTTTAAGTGCTCATTTTTGTTAGAGGCAAGTGTCCCCCCCCCCCCCCCCCACCCTTCTGCGGGCTAAACGGTTGGTTTTGGGGATGGGAAAAAATCATGGTAGTTAAATATAATGAAGTTAAAAGGAAAACTGTCACGGCTTAGAAGGATTTACAAGTGTTTAAGTAATAGTCGATTAATTTATAAGATGTATTTAGAGAAGTTTTTATAGGCGGTGAACCTGTGGTACGGATATATATTTGTCATTGACATTGTATTGGTTAAATCTTCATAGTATGAAACAATAAAAGCCCTCTCCTAAGTCCGCATTATTGTGATGGGCAATCTCGGAACCCTACATCGCGCGTGGCTCGACACGCACATTTACCAATTTTTTAGGTGTGGGACCTAAAGGCAATCTAACAAACCTACTTCATGTTTATGTAACAAGTCGGGTAGGGTTTTACTTGCCGCTATTACGCTTGTCCTTCGAGCTTTGTGCCAATATTGCGCAATTTACGGCTCTACAATTGATAGCAATAAGTGCCATAGCGGTATCCTATACGCCTAAATAAAGTAGAAAAGCTATCGAGTTACAAGGTAACTAAGTTTTTTATATCAAAAGATAGCAAAAAAGCAGATGGCTTTCCTGATGGAAAGAAGCAACCATCGCCTACAGACACTAAAAGTGCTAATGGTGAGTTGCTATCCGTGTAGCGAGGTGTTAAGCCAGTTGCATAAGTTTACAAATATGACAGTGACAAGCACTGACACTATTGTGACAAGAATAGATAAGGCGGTGGTATCAGTCCCGGGCGAGATTATGCAGAACTCTACCACCTCTAGTAGCCACGACGGTAGTGACTCACAGAGTCAATCGCCTCATACGAACTGCCTGGCAGAACGCAGATGATCTGTTCTTCAAAGGAGCCAGGTCCAACACGGGGTAGAAAAAGTCTGCAACATAATAATATAAAGAGAAAGAGTGAGTTACTCGAGTACACACATACATACATTATGTCGCATCTGAGGGCTTAGACAACTGGCATAAACGCTAGGAAAACAGAAAGATATAATATGTATGGATTTGACATAAGCATAATCGAACGCTTACGTCAAGTCCACACATTTATCTTTCTATTCTCCTAGAGTTTGTTCTGTTTATCTAGACCCGCAGATACTCGGAAGGAATAGAATGTTACAAAACTTCTATCATTTCATTTATATAGAACACACAAAAAACTCGTTAAAGTTACCGCTTCAAACTGACGTCGTACTTCCTATTAAAGGTTGGTTAATAAGGCCCACCATAATTAGATGGCGCGGCCGAATTCCAAGCCGCCTACTGCACTTGATAATTATTTTTCAAAAAGGTCTCAATGTTATGATTTGCATGTGGCATAACAATGGCATTGATTTGAACGATTGCGAGGGCGTTGCTATCTAATTATCGACCTTATCATAACGTGATAAGTTTGCATTTTCTGCAACGTGGAAACTGTAGTACCTTGTCTGGCCACCCACGTGTCCAATCATGGCTTCAATTGATTACTGCATTTTTACTTAAGTTCGCTCACCTTGTGTTTGTGACACTATTCATTAATAAGTCAGCCTTGGCGTCCAGGTTACAGTTCAGCCCACGATATCGGAGATCGCGGCTTCGATTTCCGGCCATTGAATAAATTGTGTGACGAATATTTAAATATGTACTTGAGTATTTTTAAAGTTTCTATTTTTTGTATTGCAAGTCTGCAGTCTTGGAATGAGGGTACCCTAGTACTTTACTAGTGGTTCAGAATTTTACGTGGACTTTTTTCCGATTTTCACAATATAGAACTCTCAAAAATTGGTAAAAACTATAATATACTAGTTGCAGGGTGCAGCCCGCTGCATTATAAGTTTTTGGCGAATCCCGCGGGATCACATAATTTTTGTTACTACAGAACTCCATCCTACACTATACCATATAAATTTTGTGTAGATCTAATCCAGAATTTCAGCGATGCATAACACTGGAAGTCGGTTGTTGCCGTTTTATTGCGTTTAAATTATAGGTTATATTCATTGATATATAAAAACCCAAGATACACAATCAATGTCTCAAAAACGTCCTCTAAGAATGAGTGCACAATTTAAAATTGTGCACTCACTTCAAATAGAAGCCCATCGCTCACGTCACTGCCCGCGCGTCAAAAATACAGAATTGTTCTCTGATAAATTGTAAAATCAACATGATGAACATTAAAAAATATATAAGATATTGTATTTTCGGTAAGTATATGAGTTTATCGATTTATTTTTGTCGTTTATATTACTAAATATAGGGTGTAATGTATGATTTTCATTTTATTTGTCTTAAAAATGTACTCGACGCTCCAAATATAATACGACAAAATTTCAATGGTCACTTTTTCAGTAAAAGGACAGTGCATTACAACCTCCTTTTAATTTAGTCGAATAATACAAATTGATCCTGTTATTATTAGTGGAGTCGATGTTTTTTCATTAATAAGTTATTTTTTTTAATAAGATTAATTTTTTTCATTAATAATTTTGAATACCTTTTATAGTTGTTAACCAACTGCCAAAAGAGAAGAGGACATCAATTTGACGATTTTAAAATGTTTGATTATATTGATTACTTATTTTAAGGACCAAGTTAGGTGATTCTTTTTATTCTATTTGTACGAATATAAAATAACAATATATAATTGTGATTCTTACGATGAACTTTGGAGATATATTACGAAACTTTTAATATAACAATAGGAAATCATAAGTAGCATCTAATTTTGTTCGTTTACACGTGTTGTTGATAACGATTTCTAAAGTGGAAGGCACAGGTTGCATTAAGAATGTTTATTTTTTGATTTAATAATTTATTTTTAATAACATGTTGTTTTTGATTGCGGATATCTTATACTATACATATTATAAATGTTAAAGTTTGTATGTTTGGATGTTTGATAATCAATCATGTAAAAAATGGCTGTACCAATTTGGATTTGGACTCGGATATAAGATGAGCTGGAATAGCACATAGAATGTTTTATCCTAATGCAGAGATCTGCAGCTAGTCTCGTATAAATTTTAAGTGACTGTTTATATGTACGAGTTGTTTTATTTGCCTACTAGCTGTTACCCGCGGCTTTGCTCGCGCATATTTACTTTAGAACTTATTTAACCTTTCTTTATTTTATTAAAAATCTCTACATTGCCGGGTGGGCCGCTAGTACGTTAAAAATAATATTTACATATTCATCTTAATTATTTATATACGACATTTTTGTTATTAAAATGTAAGCAAAAAACGTAAGAACTGAACTTCCTATAACTTCTAAATTTTCTATACCTAATATCATAACTAACTATACCTCAAACTAAAATTACCTATTAGTAACACACCTATCGAAAAAACTAACGTAATTATAAAAGAAATTTATAATTAACAGGAAATATCTAATCTAAAATTACCTTTGGCAATAATATTATATGTACTAAACTATACTCCAAACTAAATATACGTATCTATTAGGATTTCTGTGTATGTAACACACCTATATAACCAACTAATGTAACTATATTAAAAAAGTCTGTGAGCTGGTTGACCCTGCAGGCCACCTGAAACTTCCCGCTAAATTTAATTATTTTAACCTCAAAGAAAAAAACTATGCCTAAGCGTAGACTATTGAATTAAAAAAGTTCAAAAATCCAAAGTTTTTTTAAATGATACTTAGTTATTCAGTATTTGAAAAGATGTATATTTTTCAAAATCATCAACGAGTTTGATCTTCCGAATAACATTGAAACCAATTTGTTAGCTCTAAATTGTTTTATTGGAATTTTTTATACGAGTGTCAATAAAATTTTCAGAAGCCGACATAGCATTAGCAACTAACCTATTGTGTTTCAAATGTCTATGGGCAGTATTCGCTCGTACGTCTGCAGATACTATAACTAAACAAATGTTCGTTTACATAATACTGCAAAAAAAAAAAAAACAGAAAAACTGAAATCTAATTCAAAACGAGAATTCTACGAAAAGCTAAACTTATTTCTAGGAAATTAATGCATTTCCTTACTATGCTGTCGATACATTACATAATAAGTCTGAAAAAAAAATCGTGTCTGTTATCATGTAAGAATCTATGAATTTTATAACGTAGTCATAGTCACCATTGCAGGAAATTTCCTATTTCAGTATATTCTAAATCTATTAGACTATGCAAACTATATGTATCAATATCAAGCGTCAAATACTACATGGCTATAAACCCACAGTTTGCCTATATGCGTAGGTTCTGCGTAATAGAACCAATAACCTATAACGTTTGAAATATAAATAAATTATTTTAATAGTCATTATTTGTTTTATTGATATATAAATGTTCTACGCAAAAACAGATTTTCGACAAGATTTTTTTTAATGTAAATTTTACAAACCCTTAAAATACTACCTCAATGCATAAAAATATTTATATTCGACTCCACATGTGCATGCATTCCTACCGGCCAACTTAAGTCAAAATTTTATTGCTTTTTGTACATTGTTTTTTAAAAATGACTTTAAATCTTGCGTTTAAGGTTGAATTTGCAAAAACACGTTTGTGCCATAACTATAAACTTTTTAGACTGAATTAGCGACAGTTTTGAGTGTCAGTTTTGTTCGGAACTGTGTATCTTGGGTATTTTATATCAATGGTTATATTATGTTTATATTTTTTATGATTTTACAAACTTTTTAAGTGATTTATTCATAAAGTAGGGTTTGTAGTCTACTTCCATTCCAAGATACGAAAAGACCAGGTATACATTAAGCTTGTCGAATCAATATCGATATTTTCAATTCGACATATCGATATTTTAGGGCGATATATTTTGTAACGATATATCGATATCGAATATCCTACCTACATCGAAATTTGCCTCAAAACCGATATTTTCTTTTGTTTTTATTTGGTTGACTCAATTTGCTGCTTAACTGCTTTTTAATTTGGTACTTAAGTTGGTTTTTAAGTTGGCAACTCTGTCTTTGACACGTCATGTGACATGTGTCAGTTCAGATCAGTAATTTCATCCGATTGTGTATCTGACTAGGCTGTATGGGCTAAGATCCTTTTGCTTTTTGCTATGTCTGTATCAGATAAATATTGGTTTAGTTAATAAATAATTAATAATTTTTATCGTTGTTCTTGATTTATTGAAAATGATGTCTATTGATTAATATTTATCTAGTAATATACCTAAAATGACTTAAGTAGACAGACCATTTTTTTCATATCGTACCGATATATCGATACTTTTAAATAAAAATATCGATGTCGATAGTGATAATTTCAAAAATATCGATATCGATATTATCGACACTTTATTGCATTTCCGACATCCTTAGTATACATATTGCACTAACACAATGATATGAGTACATAAATATTAAGAATTACCCTTTTAGTGACTTTAATACTTTTAAAAGTATTTGTCAAGTATAATATATAAAAAATGATTTAAAAAGTGGACTACCAGATGGGTCTATATTTAGTAGCATAACAATTTTTGTACTATTTTAAGTAGGCATCACGTTTTTACAACTAATGATAGTTTACCATAACAACTAAACGCATAACTGTTTTCGAATAATTTTTACTAGCATAACCCTATGTAGCATTTTTTTTTATATCATAAGATAGCAAACAAGCAGATGGGTCCCCTGATGGAGAGTCAACCATCGCCTATAGACACCAAAAATGTTAATGGTGCGTTGCTATCTTGTGGCGAGGTCTAATGCCACATGCATAAGTTTACAGGCTACCTTACCCTCCAAACTGGAACACGACAGTGACTAGCACTGACGCTTTGCGGCAGGAATAGGTAAGGCGGTGGTACCAGACCCGGGGGGACAATGCAGAACTCTAACATAACATAACATAACATAGCATAATGTTTAAAGGCACACATTGAGGAAAGCATAACAATACATAAACATAATGATCAACGGCATACACATAAAAGTCCTAATTAAAATGCAAGAAATAGGTGGATAGCAGACAATAGCAAGACCAAATAGCAGACTGTATTGTAGCAGCATACTATTCCCGTAACAAGTGGGGTTGGACCAAGTCGACGGAGCCCCGCTACGTGGGGCTCCTATTTCTGGGTGTGGGATCTAAAGAGAACCTAACTAACCTACTTCAACTGTAGCATTGGATAGCTTTGTTTTTTGTGGCGGGGGGCTTATGCCATGTGTTTTTATGGTAAGATAACATTAAGAAAAATAAAAAAATGTCTAAAGACTATTATGCGTCTCATCAATAGTCGAATTAAATGTAGTACAATAGATTGTTATGCTAAAACACATTTCGCAAAAAAAAGATTATGCTTAAATTATATAATGACACTACATATTATGCTATATTCATTATGATAAAGTAAATTAGGAAAAAAAAATTATGCATTTTAAACGTATCCCCTTCCAGATGTCTTTATTTATGGATGTGCCAGGTTATACTCAACGTATCTGTACCATTTTTTAGCGGGTTAAAGCAATGACATTTTACTATCACTGGCTTAAAGTAGGTATGTCACGGAATTGTATCCTATTGAAATTTACCGTCCAATTCAGTGTCGTTTTAATTATTTCGTCATCACCATAGATCTGAATAAATAGTGCAGTTTGCCGGGATTACGTGACGCTATCTTAGTATGGATACGCAAATTAATCCCACTATCAGGGGCGTAGCTAGTAGCCACCGCTGTATCAATGATACAGGGCTCGCGGGCTACAGAGGCCCCTAACGGGTGTAAGCAAAAATTAGTAAAATGTTATCCACAATGGCACTTAATCTCGTGCTTAAAATTTTTTTAATGACTTCGATGGGGCAGGACCAGCTATCAAACTTGTCAATATTGTCTATAATTAGAGGCAGAAATTCTAGAAAAACTGAACTCGTCTCCAGCTATAGTTGATTTAATAAATCAATTTGCCCTAAATAGGCAAGAACCATGCTACACCATTGCCCACTATCTTACTAATTATGACATACAAAATAAAATAAAAGTGGTGATATTACTTAAAAGAGACGATGTAGTTATCAATGCCTGAGAGAGATTACTTAATAAAGAAGATTTTATTAGCTATTTATTACGTATTTATTTGCATTTTTATATTACTTTTTTCTTTTAATCATCTCTGTGGTCTAGTCGGTCGGTCGGCGTCAGTGTTGGCCACATAAAGTCCTGGTTTGGGTAATTGAAAAATGAGTTTTTTCAGTTTTCTGATGGAAACATCTTTGCCCGGGATTGAAAAAGTGGCCAGTTGAAGATAGGCTTGCCACCTATCAACATTGTGGGACTAAGTATTTTCGGCTAATCGTTGGTGCACTGGTTGTACCTCTGCGTATTCTTTGGGGATACGGGCGTAAATTACAATTATTATTGTTTTGCCGCGGCCACTAATCAAACTTATACCAATCGAAAAATAATAATACAAATAATGAATGTTCTAAGGTAAAATCTTATAAAATGTCACGGAACAAATTTATAAGACTTCGAAAACAAATAGGTATAATTAATACCAATAATATAATTAGTGGGATTCAATTGCGTATCCATACTAAGATTTCAACTCTCAATCCCCTTTAATAGAGAAAACACTGCTGCGTATTTACTAATAGCAAAATTATTAATACAGAATGTTTAAAATTCAGTCAGTCAGTGTCAGTGCTTGTCATTGCTGTGTTTCAGTTTGGTTTGGTAGAAAGGTGGATTTAGGGTGGGAGGTTATGGAGGTCATGACCCCACCCCCAGGCAGGGATCTAGGTATGGATTTATTATTGTAAACAAATAAGGATTCAAGCCTATCTTGACTGAATCTCAAATATGCTGCCCGAAGGCTGGATCCGCCCTTGTTTTGGTAAAGCAACCGGTCAACTTATAAACAACCCGGATGACTACGCACCATTAAAATCTTTGTTGTCTATAGGCTTTGGACATCTCTTTTCATGTGGAGAGTCATCTGTTTGCTATCTTATGAGTTATATATAAGTAAAATATATAACAAAAGCGTTCTAGAAAATTACTTAACTGTCCAGCTTGTTGGTTTGTCTCATAGTTTGTGAATTATGAAAAAAATGCCATGTAATATTTCACTAGCTCGTACAAAATGTACAATGGACGACCTAATTGCTTTATCTATGTATAAGTTGACGGATATCCGCTAATGAAACACCCCTTTGTCGTTTCTTATTGTGTGAATGCGGGTTATTTGTTATTTATCTACTAGGCTGTTAGTTTCAACTTTTTCGTATACTATTAGGTAAATTTGTATTAATACAAATTTACCTAAATTGTAATGTTAAAATTAACTTATCTAGCCAATGTTGAGTACAATTCCGTACTAGGTGGTAAAGTTCCACAACGTATCGCCCGGGTTGGATACCACGGTGTTACATATTCCTGCTACGATAGCGTCATTGTTTGCTATTGTTTGTTACAATTTAGCGGGTAAGGTAGCCAGTAAACTTACCATTACCATCACGCGTATCTTTACCATCCCGTCAAATCGATAGCAACGCACCGTTAACATCTTTAGTGTCAAATGGCGATGGTTGTCTCTTTCCATCAGGAGAGCCATCTAAATGTTTGCCATTTTATCTATTTGCAACTTTCTGCTAACTTCTTATTTAACTTCTATATCCTTCTGTGGCTGTAACTGTGACTTCTGAGCCTTAGAACAGTAGCAATTTAAAAAAGGCGGCACAATTGTTCGTCGTCACCTGTCACAAAAGAAAATAGTTGCTTTGTGTTTCAATGATTATCCTGTTCGTCTCAGATCATGAATTTTGTTTTCGACCGGATCAGACAAAAATGTTTACAATATTTTATATATCATGGGATAGCAAACAAGCAGGGGTGCGATTCTAGAAACGAAACGTCAATCGAGTCGAAGCGTTTAGGGCATTTACTCATTATGGCGCGGCGAAGCACGATGCGACGTTGCATCGTGTTTTTGTGTGTAAGAACCCTAAGCGCCTCGACTCGACAGAAATCATCGCCTATAGACACTAAAAATGTTCGACACAATGTGCGTTGATGTCTTAGTGGTGGGTTAAAATGCTACAAGAATAAATTTATCGGCCACCCTACCACAGAATACTTAGAGACTAACAGAAGTCAATGTTACATACAAGTAATATTCGAGCATAGCACACAAAGACACCTCTCACGGACGTGATATCTCGGACTGTTGCGGAACAAACTGTCCCGAGTGATTCCAAGATATCGCGTCCGTGAGAGGTGTCTATGTGTGCGTTGCTCGAATATCACATGTATGTAGATCGACTACCGTCATCTCCAGTATACTGTGACCCTACTCTCCAAACCATACTTGGAATTAAATTGAATCTCAGGTTTACTACGTTCTTATATTTTGAAAGCAAACAAGCACATGATTTATTAGATTGATAAAGATAACCATCGCCTTTGGACACCAAAGTTGTTAATGATGCTTTGTCATTTCTATATCAAGTTGAAATGCCACAAATAGTTCGTCACCCTACTCTCCAAACTGAAACACGACTGTAACAAACACTGACGCCTGAATCTAATTTGCTTAAGAAGATAATTGACGAACATGTCGTGCCTTACAATTAAAGATTTAATCAAAACCACGGAAGTCGGCAAGTTACTACTGTACACTATATTCGAAATAATAGTTACATATTTGTCCCGTAATTATATTATAATGTAATTTAAATTGCCACATACGTATTTGGATCTAATACATAAAGAAATAAAGTCCATATTGGGATTGTATGTTGAATGGTAAGCAAGGACTTCTATGGCAACAGTGAGCGCCAACCACCGTATAAGGGTGAGTCGGCACTCGTTTGTGATGTATGCATCGTACTGGTTCATTTCCTACATATTAAGAGGATAGTGCGATGTGTATTTCTTCATGCATAAAGAGAAATCTTTTGCGTTTTTACTAAATCCGAACGTATATAATTTTTTAGTCCAAAGTAGTTAGTTAAATCTACAGACCACACAAATACTAATAGTCACGGTGTTGGACGCAAAATGCGTAGCCGCTCATACGAGCAAATGTATGCAAATGTCAAACGCTTGTAGATATATATTAATCCTAAGAAAATAGAAATATTCTATATTGTGCTATTTTATTGTGTCTAATAAAAAGCTAAGGCTTAAGGGACAGCTTAATTAAATATTGAATATTGAATATTGAATATGGAGTATTGAATATTGAATATTGAATATTAAATATTAAATATGTCATTAAGGTGGAAAGGGTAAATCTTCATAGTATGAAACAATAAAAGCCCACTCCTTAGTCCGCATTATTGTGATGGGCAACTTCGGAACCCTACATCGCGTGGGACACGACACGCACTTTACCAATTTTTTAGGTGTGGGACCTAAAGGCAATCTAACAAACCTACTTCATGTTTATGTAAAAAGTCGGGAAGGGTTTTACTTGCCGCTATTACGCTTGTCCTTCGAGCTTTTACCAATATTGCGCAATTTACGGCTCTACAACTGATAGCAATAAGTGCCATAGCGGCATCCTATACGCCTAAATAAAATAGGAAAGCTATCATGTTACATAGAAACAAATTTTTTTAATATCATAAGATAGCAAACAAGCAGATGGCCTCTGATGGAAAGAGACCACTATCGCCTACAAGCACTAAAAGTGCTAATGATGTGTTGCTATCCGTATGGCAATGTGTTAAGCCACTTGCATAAGTTTACGAATACGACAGTGACAAGCACTGACACTATTGCGACAAGAAAGGTAAGGCGGTAGTACCAGACCCGGGCCAGACAATGCAGAACTCTACCACCTAGTAGCCACGACGATAGTAGTGATTCGCATACTTAATCGATCGCATTTTCGACCTGTCTAGCAGAAAGGAGCCCGGGACCAGCATGGAGGGAAATGTTATTCTAAAAATCTATACATATAAATAAACCTGAAGTGTCTGTCTATGGTTTCAAATTAATTAGGATTTTTTTTAAATAATATGTGTTATTTTTTCGATAGTAATACCAAAGTAACCATTTTTAAAATTTCTGTCTGTCTGTCATTCTGTTTTATGGGGTAATCTTTGGCATGGCTGGGACGATTTTGATGAAACTTTCACTGAAAGATAGAGGAGTTTATAGGGCATCACTTAGACTACTCTTTACCCAAACAAACAAAGGGAAGTAATGATTTTGGATCACGCGAACGAAGTCGCGAGTAATATCTAGTTTTATAATAAAACTACTGGTAAATCTTCGTCGCTAGACTATTCTATTTATGGTACAGCTTCTAAATGTGGTTCCTGGTAATTAATGCAGTGCAGGGTCGAATGACGCGTGTGACATAACGTAGGACTCTAAGTCAACGTGTGAGGCCTTGTGGTATTGGCGCCTACACATTATGTATTAATTCGTAACTTTAGCTTAACGGAAGTACTTAGAACTTAACTACGTAGACACAGACAACAGGATAAGTGCGAATGTTTTTGGCATCAAATCCATACATTTTCAAGGACGTAAAGCTAAATGGTGCTATTAACAAACGCATTTGAGCATGCGTATAGATTAGAATTCCGTCATACGAAGCAATAGGTTTTACATTTCACTGCATCATCGGGGCTAGAACGGGTAGAACTAATTCTAGTCCCGATGATGCAATAAAATGTGTAACTTGCTAACTATTTGTACATAGCGTGGGAATTATGAAACATAAGTGTCAAAATTTAAAATAATATATATATATATATATATATATATATATATATATATATATATATATATATATATATATATATATATATATATATATATATATATATATATGTGTGTGTGTGTAAATCATTTGTTAGTCTCGCTAAAACTCGAGAACGGCTGAAACGAATTCGCTAATTTTGGTGTTAAATTAATTGTTGAAGTCCAGGGAAGGTTTAAAAGGTGATAAAATATAGAAAAAAATAAAAGTAGTTAAAAAGGCAGACCAACGTTTGCCGGATCAGCTATTTGTATATAAAAATGAATCCTATTTCTCTTGGTCCCAATATAATCAGTTATATTGTATGAAATCAGTTTCATTTATCTTTTCTTGTAATATTCTAATGATACTTCATATAAGGTTTTTACGGAATGATAAATTAGGAAAACTTCACAGAAAATTGATAAAACTGGTCTAGTGCAGGTTGCACTCGCGTACCGAGGGTTCTGTATAAACTTGTATTTTTTTTGTGATGTAACTAAAAATTTACGGTTGTCAGATATTTTCCTTTGCTTGTTCTGTAAGACGTTGCTTCTTGCCAAATTTCATAATTCTAGATCCATGGGAAGTACCCTCCCTATAGGTTTTGATTCCTTTTTGAAATCGCAAAAACCTGCAAAATATGCGACATAAATGGTCGTATGTTGTGATCACATTCACAAGCTAACTAAGCCACAGCTAAGAGGGACTGCAGATCCGAGTGTTTGATATAAATTTCAACTTCATACCTCCACGCGTTCCTGAGAAAAAAGTTCTTGATAGACGGACAACGAAGTGATCCTATAAGGGTCCCCTTTTTTATTTTCTAGTACGGAACCCTAAGCATTAAAGAAAACTTAACGACTATTTAACATCTTTCAGTTCTGCTAGTACTTAATAAATACAGCACTTTCTTATAACAATAATACAATAGTCTACAAACTCACATCTAGAACTGTATCCATTGTGAAACATGCGCGTGCGCCGATTTAGAATACAGTGAATATTTATATGACAGCATGGCAATTAATAAAATCGCAAGGCCATGGTCGTAAGTAGTAACTCGTAAAAGATACGTGATCAGGTTAGATGTTTACTTGATGTGCGGCCTTCGTGACTTACGTAACTTAGTTGACCAGCTTATTGGTTTATTTGCACGATTCATTCACGTTCACGTGATCATACAGACGAGCACGCATTTTATATTTTGTTACTTTTATATAATGGAATAGCAAATAAACCGATGGTTTTCTTAATGGAAAGATATAATCATCGCCTATAGACACCAAAAATGACGGTAACGCCACATACATAAGTGTACCGATTACCTTATCCTCTATTTTTTTTATATAGAAAAAGGGGCAAACGGGTAGGAGGCTCACCTGATGGTAAGTGATCACCGCCGCCTATGGACAACTACACTATCAGAAGATTTGCAGTTGCGTTGCCGGCCTTTTTAGAAAGAGTAGGCTCTTTTCTTGAAGGTCCCTAAGTCGTAATCCGCTCGGAAAAACCTCTGTCGATAATTGGTTCCACAGAGGAATAGTGCGGAGGAAGAAGTGCCTCGAGAATCGCACAGTTGTGGATTTCCAGACACCGAGATGGTGAGGATGAAATATTGAATTTTGTCGCGATGTCCCATGGTGAAATTCTGCGGCAGGAATTAATCCAAAGAGTTCCTCGGAACACTCCCCATGATAGATCCGATAGAAGATGCAGAGCGAATCCACATTTCTACGTTATTCCAAAGAATCAAGCCGATCAGAAATAGTCCTGTTATTGACGTTGAATGCGGTCAAAAGGCAGGAGCTGGTACTGAGGATACCCTTTATACCGGAACATGACAGTGACAAGCACCGATGATATTGTAGGGATAAGTAGAGCAGTGGTATCAAACTCAGCCCCCCAATTCACGTAATTGAGTCAAAGCGCTTAGGGCTTTCACACACATAAACACGATAGAACGTCGAGACGTGCTACGATGTGGCATAATATGTAAGAAAATCTGTGTCTTAAATACTTCGACTGCCTTGCCGCTTGATTACGTGAATTAGGCCCTAGGAGAGTTGCGGGCTGAAGTTAGTCCAACTGCCTTCTGTTCAAACGTTTCATTAATATCGTGACTACTAGATGGTAGAGTTCCGCAATATCTCGCCTATGTTTTGGTACCACCGCTTTTCCTATTCCTGCCGTCATAGCGTCAATGGTCACCATTTTGGGCGAGTAGCTAGCGACTCTGAGTACGCAATCAAACAGTCATGGTTTCTACTCTCGACAGGGATAAAGATTTGTAATGAGCATAGAGGTTTTTGTTCCAGATGTTTGTCGTTTATTAAATATATTTGAGTTTTTAATGAACAACCAAATTTCTCGATGCATTGCTATCGTCGACTTGTTCAAACCCATATAATAAGGAATTTATCGTCAATTTTTCACCGTGCTGCTCCGGCTCCTTTGAAGAATAGGGCAACTGCCGTTCTGCCTGGCAGGTCGTAAAAGGCGACTGATTAGCTATGCGAGTTACTACTATCGTGGCTAGTAGGTGGTAGAGTTCTGGATTGTCTCGCCCGGGTTTGATACCACCGCCTTACTTATTGCTGCCGCAATACCGTCAGTGCTTATCACTGTCGTGTTCCGGTTTGGAGCGTAAGGTAGCCGGTAAACTTATGCATGTGGGATTAGACCACGCCACGAGATAGCAACGCACCACTTACATCTTGGGTGTCTATAGGCGATGGTTGATTCTTTTCCGTCAGGAGACTGATCTGCTTGTTTGCTATCTTATGATATAAAAAAATCCAGTTTGGATGATAATGTATTTGTTAAATTTATATATGTTATCATCCGACACACGGATGGTTGTCTCTTTCAATTCGTAGATAATTCAGCTTTTTTATATCACAACATTTTTATATCATAGCAAGCAGATGGCTCTCCTCGTGATAAAAAGCAACTATTGCCTAAACACTGACTTATAATTATACTTTTAAGTAATTTTGCTAGTGATCCATTCACTCTGTTCCTTGCACACATTATTGTCTCATGATCAGCGGTGGACATTACACCCCGTGCTAAAAGCACATCAAAATTATACAAACTCATGCACTTTTTCCAACATTATTTAATCGGCGACATAATCGAAGTGTTAATTTGGACGATATAGTACATTACGATAAAAGTGATGAAAATAAATCACTCTAGTCTGAATACGGATAGTGATTTGGTATAGTTGGTTGGTGCTAATGTGAATACAGTGACGGTTTTTGTTATAAGTTTTAGTCAGTGCGTATGTATATGCTGTTTTGTGGTGTTTCGTACATTTATGTGGTAAAAAGACACGGTTTTAATATATGTGGTATTTTATTACATAATAACGAACTGAATGCCCTTAACAATATCATACTTGTTTTATAAGTATTTACCTACAAATATGTAAAATTTTGCCTTAATAATAATAATAATAATAAAGCCTTTTATTTCCTTAACCAACATAAAAAGTAATAATGTTACGTACTCGGGTTCGCAATTGTAAGAAAACACCACTTATATTAAATCCGTGTATTTACACAACACAACACAACGTTATACTAAAATACCCTTTACACAATAGTCACTGGCTGTACTATCACTGAACTTAGAACACTACACAATAGAACACTTCTCGCTTCGCACTTGGTCACTTGATGTATCGTTCTCGATCGCTTGATAAAAACTGCACTGTGTTTGTCAACATCTCTGTATTTATAGGCAGGGGAAAGACCTAGCTGAATCCAGAAAAATCTAAATGTATCGGGAAACAATGAATCACTTCTTATCGTAAACATGTTATGAGTCATAAATCCTAGTACACGCTATTTTCAACCTTATGCCATATCCCACAAAGTCCATTATGGCATAGCCCACGTCAACTATTTGTTTGTAAACAGGAGTTTTCTAGATAGTTAGCGTGCCCGCGCTCCAACTCTACACGCTTCTAGATTATTCGTAACACTACCCCCCTCTTAGTTATGTTCGTCCCGAACATCATTACTTCCATTATAGATGGCTAATCGATCAACATGAACAATCTTCATGGTCCCTCTTGGTTGCTTCTGCACTCGGTAGGTTACGTCATTGATCCGTGTGATTACTTTGTATGGCCCATCCCAACGTCGCTGTAACTTAGGTGATTTTCCTTTTCGTCGAACCGGATTATGTAGCCAAACGAGAGATCCTTCCTGAAAACCTCGATGATTGGCGTTTCGGTCGTATCTGGTCTTCATCCGCTGACTCGATTCCAATGCGTTTTCACTAATTAACGAATGTATATCGCGTAACCTCTCACGAATGTCTTCAACATGTTCCGGTATACTTAATTGGGTCTCTGCATTCGGTGGCGGGCCTCCAGTCATTAAGTCTGCTGGTATACGTAACTGTCTACCGAAGTTGGCATAGGCTGGCGTCACTTTTATGCTTTCGTGTTCCGCTGTTCGGTAAGCCAGTAAGAACAGAGGTATGTATTTATCCCAGTCCTTTTGGTGATCTTCTACCAGCTTGGCTAAGTGTCTTTCCAAAGTTTGGTTAAATCGTTCGACCATTCCATCAGATTGCGGGTGATAAGGTGTAGTTCTTGTTTTGTACACTCCTAATAATTTACACATTTCTTGGAATACATTAGATTCAAAGTTTCTGCCTTGGTCTGAATGAATCTCCAGCGGAACGCCAAATCTGCATATCACCTCATTGACTAATTTCGCAGCAATCGTCGTGGCTTCCTGATTAGGGATTGCGAACACCTCCGGCCATTTCGTGAAGTAATCCATCACGACCATAAAATACTTGTTTCCGTTATCTGTCTTAGGAAATGGCCCAGCCACGTCAATCGCTATCCTTTCCCAGGGGGCTCCCACGTTGTATAGTCTAAGGTTGCCTCGGCTTCTAACCTGCGGACCTTTCACTGCTGAGCATGACGTACATTTTCGGCACCAATTCTCGACATCTTCTCGGCAATTCAACCAGTAAAAACGCTCTCGTACCTTTACCAATGTTCGTCGTACTCCAAGATGTCCCCCAGAAACCCCATCATGCAATTCACGTAGTACGTCTTTGATAAGTTTTCTTGGCACGACCAACTGTAGATGTTGTTCTCTTCCTGAAGGTTTTTCCCATTTGCGGTACAGTAAGCCGTTTTGCAACACAAGGCTTTCCCACTGCGCCCAATAACTTTTCGTAATGGCGCTGAAGGGAGCCAGCTCTTGCCATTCCGGTTTTCCCGTGTCTTGTTTCATCCAATCTATTAGAGGCCGCAAATCTCTATCTTCATACTGGGCCTTACGCATCTCATCAGTTTCCCACCTGTCATCCGTAGGCTTAGCTCGCAATACTTGAACCCTTTCCTTCGTCTCCATCCTTACACAATGTTTACAATCTTCCGTACAAGGTCGTCGTGATAATGCATCTGCATTCGAGTGAGACCTTCCACTGCGATGTTCTATGTTAAAGTCAAACTCTTGCAATTGCTCAATCCAGCGAGCTACTTGGCCTTCCGGGTCTTTGAATTGTAACAACCATTTCAAAGCAGCATGGTCGGTACGCAGCTTGAAGGGTCGCCCAATCAGATACTTCTTGAAGTGTCGAAGGGTCTTCACTACTGCCAATAGTTCTCTTCTTGTAACACAATAGTTTCGTTCCGGCCGCGACAATGATTTGCTGAAGTAGGCTATCACAACTTCTTGATCACCTTGCTTGATCGGTATCTACGATGAACTCCCCTTTCCGATCAGGATAGCCCAAAATTGGTGACTCACACAACCGCTTCTTAAGTTCATCGAAAGCTTGTTGACACATGTCATTCCAATCGAAACTCTTCTTTTCTTCAGTGAGTCTATGCAGCGGTTTTGCTATTTCAGCAAATCCCTTCACAAAACGTCTATAGTAAGAGCATAGTCCTAGAAATACGCGAACTTCGGTCTTGTCTCTGGGTGTTGGCCACTTCTGTACTGCACTAACCTTTTCAGGATCTGTCTGTACGCCATTTTGTGATATCACGTGACCCAGATAGTTGACTTACTTTCGAAATAAGTGACACTTCTTTGGGTTCAACTTTAGCCCTGCAGCCTGTATTTTATTAAAAATCCTTTCCAGTTGGTGCAGATGATGCTGAAAATCTTTTCCTATGACTATTACGTCATCTAAATACACTAAGCAGGCATCGCCTACAAGTCCTGCTAGAACACATTCCATTAATCTTTCAAAAGTCGCCGGCGCATTGCATAATCCAAACGGCATCACTTTAAATTGCCATAATCCTTGTCCTGTGGAGAATGCTGTCTTCTCTTTGTCATTAGGGCTAAGTTCAACCTGCCAGTACCCAGATTTTAAATCTAAAGTTGAGAACCAAGACATGCCTGCCAGAGTGTCCAAAGTGTCATCTATTCGTGGCAATGGGTAGCTGTCTTTTTTGGTGACTTCATTGAGCCGACGATAGTCGATGCAGAAACGTGTAGACCCGTCTTTCTTCTTGACCAACACTACAGGAGAGCACCATGGACTAGAAGATTGCTCTATAACTCCGTTCCTTCTCATTTCATCTATCATCTCCTGTACCTCCTTTTCTTTGGCTATTGGGACACGTCTAGCTTTCTGCTTTATAGGCTGCGCGTTTCCAGTGTCAATCTTATGTTTGACTATAGATGTTCTGCCTATATCTCTATCAGTCTTAGAGAAAATGTTGGCATAACGTGAAAGTAGATCCTTAGCCTGCTGCCGTTGTGACGCGGTAAGGCAGCACTTGTTCACCAAATCCTTGAGTTCCTGTGGCACGTCTCTTGATGCTGTACTTCCTGTCGATGTCAGTTTTCTTAACGTCACAACTTCATCACTTTGTCCTACAACATCACCTGCTTTAAGCACCACATCACTGTCACTCAAGTTGACTACCTGCACCGCTGCCAAGCCCTTGTCACAAACCAAACTTCGGCCCGTAATACAGTGTGGAATTGCTCCATTGTCCTCAATTAACACACTCCTATTACCCCGGCCTTTGTAACTGGCTGGTAAGTTCACGCATACCAATGTCTTGGATCTTGAAGGTAAGATGGTTCTTCTAGCCACTGTTACCTTTCCTTTTGATCCCCCATCCATGAAAATTTCTACTAGCCCACATACGAAAACTCCTGTCTTGCAATCAATCTTGCAGGCATTCTTCTTCATGAAGTCTAAACCAAGTACACAGTCATCCATAATATCGGCCACTACGACGTCGTGAGTGTAATACTCGTCGCCTATTTGCATCACTGCAGATGCTTCACCGAAGACGGGTATTGTCTGACCTGTGACAGACAGAAGCTTGCTTTGCCCAAAATTCCTCAATCTCAGGTTGCCATTGTCAGCTACTTCTGGTCGCACCACAGTTCGTGTAGCTCCAGTGTCCAACGTTAAGCTGCAGTTCTTGCCATTAATCACTCCCTTAATGGATAAACTGTTGCCGTCGCACACCTGGGATATGACAACTTTTGGGGCTGTTTCTCGTCCAGCCAGCACCTGCCGTTTGCTCCTAGCTGTTACTCGTTTCTCTGCTGGTTCAACAGGCTGTTTGACGTGCCTGCTCTCTTCAGCTGCTGAGTTTCCTCCCGCTTGCTGTCGCCAATTCATGGAACCTGTAGCCATAGGTTTGGCTGGGCAGCTAACTCTAATGTGCCCACGTCCAAAGCAGGCGTAGCACATGGGGCCCAGTCTCTTAGGTTCCACTTCCTTTGTTTGAGCCACAACTTCTGTAACCTCACGTACTTTATGTGCTCGAGGTTCGTGGCGAACAGCTTCTACCTCCAGCGCATGAGCCAAAGCCTCCTTCATTGTCACGTGGTGCTGAAGGCGAACAGCAGCATGCACTTCCAGGTCTCTAATTCCATCAATAAACGCCTGGACGATGGTGTTATTAACTGTGTTAGCGTCGGCTGAAGGATACGCCTTCCTTACAAGCTTCTCAATTTCCACGGCCCATTGTTGAAGTCGCTCGCCGCTCTTCTGTACAACACAGAGAGCGCCTGTCCCCGTAACGCCGTGCTCAGAGCTGTTAGGCAATGTTCATCTGTCCAACCACTGGCCTTCGCTGCTATTTCAAACTGAGTGCGGTACGCACTCCATGACGTAAGACCGTCATAAGTGGGTACCTTTACCCGAGGACCCACCTGGTGAGAGCAGCTTGTAATGGAAGCACCCGACTTAACTCCCGTGATCTTCATTTTCATGACTTCCCTCTCCAGTTGGTCCATGTTTTCACTTATTTTGTCGCAGCTGGCCTCCAAGTGGTCAACCCTCTTCTCAACACCCTTCATGTCGCGCTTGACGAGGCCCACATCGCTTTTAAGCTGGTCTTGTTGCACCAGGATAACCGTCAATTTATCATTAAACCCAGATAAATGTTTCTTGATCTGTTCCCGTAACTTCTGTTGTTGCTGTTCCTGTTCCTGTCGCTGTTGCTGAATAGTTTCCCGTAGCGTTTGTTGTAGCTGAAGTTGTTGTTGTTGCATAGCCGCCAGTATAACAGACAGATCAGTAGGCGCTGCGCTCGACGATAGTGACGTGCTGGCAACACTTGCGGGTTCCTCGGCTGCACGCATCTCAGTGTCCTCTGACGCCCTCTGTGTCTCAGCTTGAGACCTGGTGGTAACACCTTCCTTCGGAATAAGTGGCATTTTTTTAACACAATCCCACTTCTGACACCAGTTGTTACGTACTCGGGTTCGCAATTGTAAGAAAACACCACTTATATTAAATCCGTGTATTTACACAACACAACACAACGTTATACTAAAATACCCTTTACACAATAGTCACTTGCTGTACTATCACTGAACTTAGAACACTACACAATAGAACACTTCTCGCTTCGCACTTGGTCACTTGATGTATCGTTCTCGATCGCTTGATAAAAACTGCCCTGTGTTTGTCAACATCTCTGTATTTATAGGCAGGGGAAAGACCTAGCTGAATCCAGAAAAATCTAAATGTATCGGGAAACAATGAATCACTTCTTATCGTAACATGTTATGAGTCATAAATCCTAGTACACGCTATTTTCAACCTTATGCCATATCCCACAAAGTCCATTATGGCATAGCCCACGTCAACTATTTGTTTGTAAACAGGAGTTTTCTAGATAGTTAGCGTGCCCGCGCTCCAACTCTACACGCTTCTAGATTATTCGTAACAATAATATCAAAAAATTTGAATATTTACATAGGTACGCACTTAAGGCCCCTGGCGGGTATAGGCCTTCTCCAACATTCTCCAGGTTGTTTTGACTTCGCTGTTGTTGACCAGCGGCCTTACTAAATATAAATAAATTATTTTCCTGACCTTCAACTTTTAGTCTTGCACTTTGGTTATGCAAAAATCTTATATGACCATATTTAGCTGATATATTAATGATCAAATTTATGTACTGCGGAATTATTTTGTCCTACATAAAATGCAATAACTGAATGCATGTATTGTTTCCAAGGGTCAAGGGTGCTTAGCGCTTACGTTTCGTTAAGGAACTAAGAACTAAAGACCTCCGTTTGTCTCCTGGGAAACCCTTATAAATATTGGAAAAAATATTTAACAGAATAAGGCCTTTTCGTGTTCAGCACGTAAAAGACCCGTGGTAAGTTACAAGCTGTTTATAAAAAACAATAGAAATTTAACGTGAAGTTAAACTGAAACATTAACCACGTCCTACACCTCACACGTATTGACGTATTTAACCGACATCAGGTGTCATTGGATTTGTCTCAATTATTCTACCTACAAAGGAATTGATCTAATGAAAAATAAACAATTCGAAAACATTGAAAAATATTATAATAATAGAGATATTTAAAAATAATAATAAAAAATCTACTGAATAGAGATCTATACATAGCTATTTATACAGATATAGTTATTTTTAAAAACACGTCTTTCCACAGTCTTAGTATTGCGAAGAAATCATGCATCATGCACAATAACATAATATCTCTGCTCCTATATGATCCTGATGAACCCAACATAGCCTACACTACAGCGACGGAGTCTACTGTTTAGTCTGCTAACTCTCGAGACCCTGATCAAAGGTTATTAACGAGTTGAAATGCTGATGTAAAGTGACGCCAGGATTTCGACTCGTTAATAACCTAACTCACCTGTTTTTCGCCAAGACACTGCCCTTAGCCGAGAATCGGTCCACAGGAGACACCCTTAAAGCGGGCTAGCCTATTTAACTTCAACTCTGGCTGAGGACTCTACTCGCCCAAAAAGCTCACTTTACAGTAACGGCCATTTAGACTAACTGGTTACGTTCATTAAAAAAAACCATCTATTTATACACTAGTTAAATGCAGCCATTGAGTGTGTAATATATCTATGAATGCAACTTTTAATTCATAAAGACAATATTACTCCTAAGATAAAATATAATTGGAAAATAATAACCATTAGAAATTAAAATCAGAAAATTCTTAAAAATAATTAAAAACGATAGAAATATTAAAATTACGTACAACTAAGAGTTAAATATTACGCTTTAAGAACAATTCTTTAATGCCGAAGTACCTATTAAAAACCAGTTTGTAATATAGTGATTAAAAATCAATCAGTAACATGAACGCGTGGCATCAATAATTGCAGTATGTGCTGCGCCGCGCCGCGCATAAACAAAGCAAAAGCTATGATTGAATATTGAATCATAGATGATGGCATTGTGTATTGTTTGCATATGTTCAATTAGGGTGCAATGCTGGAAGGGAACCAACAACTTTTTGTATTACAAAAGATAGCTAAAAAGCTGATCTAACGTGATAATAGCCGTATATACTCCAAGCGTGTGCGCTCCTTATAGGCAGAAAAGCAGTGCTTTACTTGCCATTCACAGATATTTTAATAAAACGTTCGTACGTTTTAAATGATTTTAATTAATAGTAAGTAAATGAATAAAATTTGTCATAATCATGTGCACGCCGCTAAAATCTATAAAAGAAAAAGTTTTTGTGTCCGAGTACTCCGTCGCATACTCAGTATCATAATCCTGTGCACGCCGCTGATATACTCATACATACACATCACTTAAACCCTCCAGCCGATTTATCTGTAACGAAGTATCTTCACACCCGTATCCTCGAAGAGGTAGACAGAGGTACTGGTTGCACTCACGATTAGCTGAAAATATTTATAGTCCCACAATGTGATAGGTGACAGGTCTATCGCCATCTGGGCACTTATCCAATCGTGAGCAAAGTTGTTCTTATCATAAAACTGAGAAACCACATTTTTTTGCCCTACCCGGGAATCGAACCCGGTAATGAAAAGTTAGATTTGAAATAGAGAGAATTAATACAAGCGATAAAGAATACGCTATTGTAACTCGAAAAGATAAAATGGTAGTTACTAGTTCCAAATGCGGACGAAATTGATAGAAACCTCGATGTCGAATCTCGATACTCGATATCTGCAATGAATGTACGAGAAACGAAAACTCCGTACTCCTTTTTACGTATGAAATTTGATTCAGCTAAAGTTTTCACCTATAGGGTCTGTGTAGAAGAAATGCAGAAAGCTAATATCATTATAATGAATCATATGAATTACAATGATTTGAAAAGAAAAATATTTACTTGCGAGAATATATAAGTGTTACAAGTTATTAAAATTAAACAAAGATCCCAGCATATTCTACCATGACATGGTGTGCAAATATTTAAAAACTAGCTGTTGCCAGCGACTTCGCCCGCGCGGACTCCGTATACTCCGCACTGCTCCTCCCCCGTAGGTGATAGCGTGATAATATGTAGCCTATATGTTGACCCGAACTGTTAGTAATATTCATGCAAAATTTGAAGTAAATCCATGCAGTACTTTTTGAGTTTACCCCGGACATACATACAGACAAACAGATAAACAGACAAACAGACAAAAATTCTAAAAACTATATTTTTGGCTTCGATATCGATTGTAGATCACGCCCCAAGTATTCTTTTAAAAAAATATTAAATGTACAGTTTTGACTTTCCTACGATTTTATTATATATATATAAATATATATAGATAACATTTTTTTAAATAAACATTAATTAAGTATATCAAATTTAAATTTTAGTAAGTTATTTTTATTTACATTCAAATATTAATTAATTTAAAAAAAAATATTTACATGTACATACTTTCTTCCTAAACGGGCTTGTCATTTTCTATATTTATATACTTACTAGCTGATCCGGCAAACGTTGTTCTGCCTCTTTAACTACTCTTATTTTTTTCTATATTTTCTCACCTTTTAAACCTTCCCTGGACTTCAACAATTAATTCAAAACCAAAATTAGCCAAATCTGTTCAGCCGTTCTCGAGTTGTAGCGAGACTAACGAACAGCAATTGATTTTTATATATATAGATTACAATTTTACAAAAGTATTTCGTATTATAAAATGTATAAGTGATTTGTATAAGAAGCGAGTATTATATGTATCTTATATATGAAATTCTCGTGTCACAATATTCGTTCCCGTACTCCTCCGAAACGGCTTGACCGATTTTGATAAAATTTCGTATGCATATTCAGTAGGTCTAAGAATCGGCCAACATCTATTTTTCATACCCCTTAGTGATAAGGGTTGTCCACCCCTAAATTTTTTATTTTATTTTATGGATAAATTTTTTATTTTTATTTTTTATGATTCAGCATTAAAAAATACATACAACTCTAAATTTTTACCCTTCTTTCACCAACCCTTTTATTAATTAAATAATTTTTATGGCGAAACAACGTTTGCCGGGTCAGCTAGTATTAAATATAAGTTTGTTTATATATTATTACTTTATATTTTATGTAATAGAAACAAAACAGTATAAATGTACATTGTACATATATTTTTAATATACATAAAAATTATATGTATGATAACCCGGGCGAGACGCTGTAGTCAAGAACGAGTGAATCTTTCATCTTTTACGAACTGCCTACGTAAAGCAACTCGAAAAAACCGTACTCTAAAAATACAAACATTCCCGCAGCCGAAGCTACTGGTATCAATAATTACGAGTGTTTATCAATTCAAAAAATGCGGAAACGCAATGTCCCATGAACGGAATGGGCTAATTGGTTTCCTTTAATGTCGACTCACGACGCCGACGGATGTACATTTACACTTTGTTTGTTTTCGTACTTCAGTGCTTTGATATTGAGTATCGACAGGAAAGGGAAAATCCCTCATATTTTTCATTGGCATTGATGTTTATGGAAATCCTTAAAAGTTTTGGAATCCGAATACTAACGTAAGCAATATTACGTAAATGCAAGTCCTTATCTGATCTTATCAATAAACGCAGTAAAATTCGCGTAAGACCTATTTCATCATACGCATGTATAGCATTTGCCCAGACTCCCCCATATAGACTTGCATCCGGTCCAAGAAGTACAGATCAAACACATACTTGCATATTGTCACGGGTGCACCGTGGTATATATATATATATATATATATATATATATATATATATATATATATACCTACTATTTTCAAAGTCAGCAGCTTCAGACAGTTTCGAAGTTCTTTACACATTGCCAAAAGGTATAAAGAACTCCGGAGCTATGTAGGAAACTCACTTTATTTTCTTTTAATTTTGACATAGGCTATACATTTTTTTTCGGAGCTCTATTGTCCCCCCAAAGAGTTCTACATTATTTTTTGATTAGATTAATACTGTTTTTGCTACAAGGCCACAAACTTTACAACGTGTGAAGTTAGCACCCCTCATTTTCAAAGTCAGTTTTGGGCTACTTAACCAACAGAACTATTGCTGACCAGTATAAAGTACTCCAGAACTATGTGGGGGGCGACTAGAACTCACTGTATTTTATTTTGATAATGGGGGGATAACTTCACAGGCCTTAAACAGACTGCTCTGCTGTTTGTAAAAGATAACTGTTTGTTATACATAAATTTATAAAATAAAAGTTGTTATGTGTTTCTATCAGAGTGATAATTATGTTTGTATTGTTACAAGCTTAGAGTTCGTAATGTGCTTTAAAATACTACTTATATTAAAACAATGTATTTACCACACAAATATACGGTACAACACAGTACGTTAATACGCACTTACAAACACTAATAGTACTGTCACTATATTCGCACTAGAACTAACCGACTAAACCAATCATTAAATCAAAACACTTTCCGTATGCAGACTAAATCGCTCTAACACTTTACACTATATCGTCCTTATCCGTTCACTTTCGAGCGCTTTATGAAACTGACTTACTTCTCACCGACATGTCCTTATTTATACACAAGGTAAGGTTCGAAAATATTCTCGAAAGTTCTAACAATGACTCGTAAACAACTGAGATGTAAACAAGTCATAGCACACGCTAATTTCTTATGTCCTATGTGAGAAGGTCCATTGTGGCATAGCTGTTTGGGTAACGGCAGGTATTGTTTATCGATATCAGCTGTGTCTGTCTTTTATTAATATTTTTTCAATATTCTCACTCTTTACTTTTCTAGAATATTCGCAACAGTATGTAAGTAAGTACGTATGTATGTATGTATGTAAAGTATGTAAGTTTAGTTGTACAATTTCATGGAATAATTTTGCCCTTATTAAGGAAACAACGACAAATATTGAAGCTTGTTAATTTTTTACTAAGTACTCAAGATTATAACTCGACACCATTGTTTTTTGTGTGTTGTGAATATTATCATAACTCCAGGTGACTCATGTTGATAGTGCAGATTACTCTTCAAACAGCTGATAAGACGATAATTTTGGTACAACATGGGTAAGTCTGGTCAGTCAATTGCCAACATAAAAGGGTTTAACTTAATATTTTCAAAAAAACAAATGTCATTACGCCGATTTCCTTAAGCGATAGGTAGAGTAAACCAAGTCGTCATGATTCACTAATTTTTAGGGTTCCGAAGTCAACTAGAAACCTTCCTAGTTTCGCCATGACCGTTCGTCCGTCCACCCGCAGCCTAGCTATGAGATCATTTGCTCGCATTAGAAAGCTGCAATTTAGTCCAAATATACATATTAGTCATTCCGACAAAGTAATAAAGTAAAGAGAAAGCATTTTTAGGGTACCTCCTTAATATTTATAGTAAGGATGGTTATTATTTTTTCTCGCTTACTCCAAATTTTGCCCGTGTTGGTCCCGGGCTCCTTTGAAGAATAGGCCAAATACGTTCTGCCAGACAGGTCGTAAAAGGCGACCGATTGGCTATACGAGTTACTAACATCGTGGCTACTAAGTGGTAGAGTTCTGTATTGTCTCGCTCGGGTCTGGTACCATCTCCTTACCTATTCCTGCCGCAATAGCGTCAGTGTTAGTCACTGTCGTGTTCCGGTTTGGAGAGTAAGGTAGCCGGTGCTGGGCTACCGGTGGTGCATGGGGCATAAGAACTCGCCACAAGATAGCAACGCACCATTAACAACTTTGGTGTCTATACGCGATAATTGACTCTTTCCACCAGGAAACCCATCTGCTTGTTTGCTATCTTATACTATAAAAAAATGTGGAGTATCGTTGGATAGTAAGTAGTAGGGGAGCCCAAGAGGGGATTTTGGTATTTACTTGAGCGCGTCAGATAACATAGGGGGTACCTCGCATACTGTTAAGGCTCTTCACAAAATATAAGCCCTTTCTATAGTGGGGAGTAACTATGACAGAAGAAAAACAAGGATTTACGGATAACTTCGGCTTGTGGAAATTGTCAGATTATACTTTTTTCGTAATTTTTACATCATTTCCTCTATAATAAAAGAAAATTCAGACGCACTAAAGAATGTCAAAACCACATTTTCACACTTGAATCTTCAGATTTTCTAAATGTTGGCTAGCAATTAACCCACCATGCGCTTATCTAACGCGCTTCAGTGTTTCCATGTCACTGATTTTTTTAAAACATTTTTTTATCTGTAGATTTTTTCCCCGCCATTGAAATGAAAAACGTTATATAACCTTTTATTTTTCCAACAATTTAGTCTACAAAATCCAAGAGGTCCCGATGCTCGAGTAACTACCCATTTAGCATCTTGGGCTCCCCTACTATAGGTACTTGAAAAATATTAAGGGAACAGTTTTTCGATAAAGGCAGCCTTTTGTAAAATATTAAGCTTTAGTGTTAATTTTTGTTAGAGTCAAACCTTTAGGTAGGTAAAACTCTGTTGTCTGTTGAGTTTCGATTCAGAATCGCAGCTCAACCACATGCATAAGTTTACCGGCTAGCCCACCCACCTGACCCTAACCCGACGGTGACAAGAACTGACCTTATTACGGCAAAAATAGGTAAGGCGGTAGTACCAGACCCGGGCGAGACATTACAATATTTACATTATCAATGTTACATAAAAGTAACTTAACAACAACAAACAAATTTTCCTGAACAAAACTAGTAAGGCATGCTATATTTCGACATAGTGATCGCTCAGAGTAGCCACCACAAGACAATTCAAAACTTGTCGTATTTTAATCCGAGTTTAATATAATTGCTAGAATTTTCAATGCAAAAAGTTCTAATAACATATTTTGAAATTCCTTCTCTCCATCCACCTATGGTGTTAAGACTTAAGTCCAATGGCATGACAACCCGTCAAAAAATCAGGCACATATCCAGCCTCAAGCTAATCGTGTCTTAGAAGATTTAAAACTATTTCTCTGATCCAGGATTCGAACCCAGGACTCTAGCGTCTATACTGAAGCTGTAACCGCTAGACCGCTGAATCTTTTTCAAATAATATAAACTAGTGATAGTTGTCAAAATTTTAGTTTACCTTTTTGTAAATTATTAGATTGCAAACAAGCAGACGGCTCTCTTGATAGAAAATGACAACCATCGCTTACAAACACCAAAGATGTTCCACATGCATAAGTTTACCGGCGGCCTTGCCCTCCAAACTGGAATACGACTAAAGACAGTGACAAGCACTGACGCTACTACGACAGGAATAGTTTTTTTAAGTAAAGCGAAGGTAGCAGACTCGGGCGAGACAATGCAGAACTCTACCGTAATAATATATAGATGTAAGCTTTCTGCACTTCTCCATATAGTTAATTGCTCCAAATCTCAGTCTCCTTTACGTGCGCGTAATTTCCTTAAAAAAGGATACAACGTTTTGCTTTAATCGCCTGTGGTCGAAATTCGAGCATAGAGTAAACAATAAAATATCTTCTATGTTTGGATGTATATTACCATATACTAGCTGTTTCCTGCGACTTCGTTCACGTGACCCAAAAAGATTACTTCCTTTTGGTCAATTGGGTAAAAATATAGTATATAGCCTTCCTCATGAATGTAGCTATCGTACACAAAACGGTTTGTTAAATTTGATACATCCAGAGATTAGCGCGTTCAACCAAACAAACAAACAAACTCTTCAGCTAAATAATTGATTACGGCTATACTCACGTATAAATCGGTATAGGTTCCGACTAGTTTCGGACCTATATGAGATCCTTCATCAGGGCGATTGCGACGCTGTTGCCGCGACAGCGACTCGACGCGAAGTTCGCGTCCAGTCGCTGTCGCGGCAACAGCGTCGCAATCGCCCTGATGAAGGATCTCATATAGGTCCGAAACTAGTCGGAACCTATACCGATTTATACGTGAGTATAGCCGTAATCAATTATTTAGTAAATAATGTCTCGCGAAAGTTTAAATAAACTCTTCAGCTTTATAATATTAGTATAGATGTCACTTGAATTTAGTGTAATGTTTATTTTTTTATTTAATGTAATTTTAATGCATATTATTTAAAATATTAAGTTTCTGCAGTGCTCCTCAATGTAAATTTTAACTGTGTCTTACATACTCCACCGTTTGCGCAATCGTCTTAAACAGGGGTCCAAAGTTTTACTTTCACGTATTAATATATAGATACTAATGATCGCCTATTGATTAAAATTTGATTATATAAATTTTATGTTAATAAATAGATAAATTATAGGATACAAAAGCTATGATTCGGTTTGCCCATAGACTAAACTATAAGTTCTCTGGTAAGTTTGATCGCAGACTATAAAGTTAAATAAAAGAAAAGAGAATATATAAAAGAGTATATATAAGTCAATTGGATATAAACCTTATCGGCTTATAAGGTTTTTATTAATTTATATTACTTCTAATTCACATTATATGAAAATATTAGCTATCTACTCTTCTTTCCCTATAAAATTTAACTGTGCCAAATTATATACTTCGTCCGCGTGATTTTTATTTTATAAACTACGTAATTTTTTTGTATATAGGTAGATATAATTGTGGTGTAGAGTGTATACTTACAAACAAACTTGATTACACTGCGATTATACAAATAACTTTGAACTTAAGTTACACGTGCTGTAAAAGCTAGTTTCCTGTGAGCTTTTTCGTTAACAATGACATTGTTTCCGTTTGTTTTTTATCAGAATAATCCAAGCGCCACTGATAACGACTGGCATTGCGATAAGCTATGATAATAATGACCGTACTGGACAAATTGTTAGTATCTTTTCTTCAAATAAGTTACTAGTGATACACTTAGTGAAACTGAAAGATTAACTTCAATTCCCCTGTTTCTCCTGAACCCTATATTTGAACCCCCTAAACTCCATCTGAGCATCCTAAAACCTTGCATTTAAACCCTCCTGAACCCTAATTTTTAATCGTGACCACCTCATTTCTGCAAATAAGATAAATCAGGCCGTCACATTTTTTCCTACTAGTCCATGTCTATTTTTTATTACGTATTAGACGCGATAAGCCTTTATTTGTGCTTTTAGAACTGCCTCTCAAGAATACAGATGGTCTATTCTTCAAAGGAGCCCCGGACCAATACGGAGAAAAACAGCACCTACACGTTTGCCCCCTATTCTATAAAATGTATGTGATGTACCTAATGTAAGACTCTTGTTAATTGTCCCCGCTACCCACTATTAAAAACTGTTTTGTATTGTCTGCTGTCTACGATGCTCTCTATAAATTACCAACGGCAAAAGCAATTCAATTTCTCGGGACAATGTTGTTTTCTCTACTTACCTTCAGTCCGTGAGTATTCCTAATTTGAAATTCTCGAAAATTAAATGTTGAAGCTAAAATGTTGTGAGTTACTTCCATACAAATAGTTTTACTACTACTGCAGAACATAATTTTCTCGGATTCGCATCGGATGTATTACGTATACACTCTAAGATGGCGGGTTATGAATTGCCCTGTATCACTGCAATAATGCTGTTGCAAGGACCAGCAAACCTGGCTCGTTAATAATGTTGAATTCTTGGATAAAATGGGCGTTATTACAAATTCTATTTTTTTTTTCTAAACAAGTTTTAGAACACCAAAGTCTAGAAAATATTAATCAACACTTCTAATATTGAACAAGGCACGTTGTTTCGATTCATAATCAAACATAACTGTTTTACTCGATACGCAGCAAATTAGCATTGATGAACCACATGAAAAACCATCGTTATTGAAACGTATCGTAAACGGCTCGTATATCGATTACACGTTTTGAGTTTAGACATTTAACTGTGTATTAAATTTACCGTTTAGCCGATTTGCGTGATTATTGAACATTCAAACATTGAAATTTGAAACATACAAACTCACATTTATAACGTTAATAGGATTTGCGATTTCGATATGTTATAAAATGATGAAACGATGTCCTTGGTTTTATGTCTTATCTAAAGTTTTTCGTCTTAAATCGCTTCCTCGTTGCTGTAGATCAAGGCTGCTCGCAGATAACACTATCTCTTCTTATCTCGCGAACTTTTTATACCTTCAACAGGGTGAATGTTACTGTGAAAATTCTAATCAAATGTAATAATGTAATATAGTAGGAGAGCCCCAGATCCTACATCAGGATTTACTCGAGCGTCGTGGGGACCTATTGGACTTTGTAAATTAAGTGATGGGAAAAATATAATCTTATATAATATTTTTCATTTCAATGGTGAGGAAAGCATCTACAGATAAAAAAAATGTAAAAAAAGACATTGATATGGAAACACTGTTCACCGCGTCAAGGTATGGTAGCTTAAAAAAGTAGGAAATCTAACGATTTCAGTGTAAAGGAGTACGAGGGTCGTAAAGTTGCAAAGAAAACTATCTTGAAATTCTCGAGCGTGGTCTTTTATTTTGGAGGAAACTATGTTAGGATCCCCTATGTTGGTCCGGGCTCCTTTGAAGAATAGGCCAACTGCTGTTCTACCAGGCAGGTCGTAAAAGGCGACCAATTATTAATGCGAGGCGCTACCATCGCGCCTACAATTTAGTAGAGCTCAGCATTGTCTCGCCCTGGTCTGGTACCATAGCCTTATTTATTCCTGTCGCAATAGCGTCAGTGCTTGTTACTGTCCTATTCCGGGTTGAAGGTGAGGTAGCCGGTAAACTTATGTATTGGCA
This sequence comes from Apodemia mormo, assembly GCA_036924255.1. Taxonomy (NCBI): domain Eukaryota; kingdom Metazoa; phylum Arthropoda; class Insecta; order Lepidoptera; family Riodinidae; genus Apodemia; species Apodemia mormo. The sequence goes on from JAUPFN010000002.1 coordinate 42,563,826, forward strand.
TTAGACCTCGCCACAAGACAGCAACGCACCTATAGGCGATGGTTGGCTCTTTCCTTCAGGAGACCCATCTGCTTGTTTGCTATCTAATGATATTGAATGAAAATTTCCATAAGCCGAAGTTATTAGATTTTTTTTCTACTGCCCTAAATTCGCCAAGCTCTACATAAAGCACTATTTAGTGTAAAGCCGCAACAGTAAAAAAAGGAAAAAAGGACTTAATTACAAAACGTAAAAAAAATACGAATATTAGACAGTTTTTTGTTATCCAATATCTGTGAGAGACTGACATTTAACTTAAGTACTAGGTTTATACCTGAATTCTGGTGAACTATAGGCGATGGTTTTCTCTTTCCATCAAGAGACCCATCAGTTTGTTTGTTTTATGATATAAAAAAAGCCGTTTCGAAGAAACCAGTTACATACAAGAATAAATAATGGAATACAAGGTTTAAAGCATAGGATAAAGCATAGGGCAAAAGATAAATGTTCCAAACGAATCCTTAATATGTTTTGTAAAGGTATATTTGTAAATATCCTAAAAAGTGTGTAAAATAATATATTACAATCAGTCATGGTCACTGGCGATTAGATTCTAATTTATTGAAGCGAATAGTAACTATTTATAATCGTAGATATTTAAAAATTATAAAATCCTAGTGTGCCAAACTTTAAATACGCAAAATAATTAAATTTCGGCACTATATCATTGGTTGAAGTTTTATTTTTCTTCTATATGTTAGCCCAGTGACACACTTGTGGGAAATCCGCTCTACCAATCTCTGAAATGCATTTTATTATTTAGTAAGTTTAAATGGTAAATAAATAGTATTCAATTTCAGCACTGTATATATGTTGGTGATGCTGTAGGTAATAATAGATATCCCGTGTTGGTCAGGCCTCCTTTGGAAATAGACATTCTGCCAGGCAGTTTGTACAAGGCGAACGTTTGGGTGTGTTAATAGGATCGTAACTACTACTAGATGGTAGAGTTCTGCAACGTCTCGCCTTGGTTTTTAATACCACAGCCTTACCTATTCCTGTGGTAAGCGCGTCAACGCTTGTCACAGTCATGTTCGGGTTTGGCGGGTACGGTAGCTGGTAAATTTATGCAAGTGGCATTACTATCCTACCACATAGATGACAACACACCATTTAAACATTTAGTGTCTATAGGTGGTAGTTGTCTCTTTCATGAGAGCTATCTGCTTGTTTGCTATGTGCAAAAAGATCATGCACTCTTCTGTTAGACAGATCATATAAAGTGGGCAAATATAATATTTCACTTTAATTTTGAAATAAATGGTAGAGCTCTGCTTTGTATTGCCTATGTATTTTTATTACAATCCCCGTTACACAAGTAGTTATAAAATCAAAAATAGTGTCACACTGTATTTACTTAGTACGCAGTTAAGTAGCGAACTCGCTCTACTCGAGAGTCGCCTCTGTGGTCTAGTGGTCCAGCGTTGGCGTGGACCACATGAGATCCCGGGTTCGATTCCCGGGTCGGGCACATAAAAAAAAGTGATTTTTCAGTTTTCTGAGAAACACAAAGTTGCCCGGGATTGGAAATGCCCGGTTGGCGATGGGCTTGCCACCTATCACATTGTGGGAGCAAGTATCTTCGGCTAATCGTGGGTGCACTTGTTGTACCTCTGCCTACCCCTTGCGTTGCGGGCGTGAAGATATTTTAAATGAGTAATAAATAGAGTTTTTGCTATATACTTATTAAGTGTGTATGTTCATATTTATGTGTGACTCCTTCCTCCAACTCCTAAAAACAAGGCCTAATTCCGTGATATCAGACAATAAATAACAAAGAAGTTGTAACGATTTTACATAGCGTAATTACCGCTGCGATTTTCGCTCTGCGTATTTTAAACATAATATGTATCTATCCTTAGAAATATCAACGATCTATTAAACTTTATAAATAATTGGCCACTGGTTAATTTGCATAATCGATTCATATTCTGTTTTTATGATTTTACCATTTTCGTTTAACTTGCTTACTAGCTACTACTTGCTTAATAGTCTAGTCACTTGGTCATATCGATAAAATCCATTAATTATGATTGTACATTGTTTCAGTAAAGTAGTGTGTGTTAATAAATTATTAATAAAGTGGGATGTACATGTGGGTGTGAATAAGAGATATATATTATGTGGATAAAAACGAGACGGATGTTGAAATGAAATGAGAAAGCTCTATTCAAATTGTGTTTGTATGTATCTGTCTATTCAAATTCTATTGTTTGTATTTGAAAAAAATTAAACCCAGGCAATGTGCTACAGAACTCCACCTTTGGCTGACTGGCAAAAGACTGTATAATATTACTAAAGGGGTTCAGTATCCGATTCTGATAACGAACATTTAAAAAAGTAGGTACCTTAATTTCCCGATAAATATATTAGATACCGGACACCGTGCATAGATACCGAAGTTCATTGTTTACAAACAGCAATTTGCCGCCGCGGAACATGTAAATACGCCCGAGCGTACCTATCGCTCGCACGGCGACCATATTTTTTGAATATTTTTCTACACTAGTATCGTTGAGGTTTACTATGTACCTACTTAAGCAATGATCTCTTTTTATTATATTTTTATTGGTTACAAATGCCCAGTATCTATTTTTTCAGTCAAGTTGTGTAGGTACAATTAATCACAATTGTGTAGGTACAATCTTTTACCAGTCAATCTGTATATGTTCTTCAATCCAGGTCTATCGCGTGGAAGTCACCGTGACACGTTTGAACAGTCACACGCCTTTTAACGAATTACGTGGCATAAAGGCAGATGGTCAATTCTTCTGAATGGGTCCAGACCACAGAATGAAAGCGTTGTTGTTACTTATTTTGTACTAACTGCACCCTGCAGCCGGCCGCATTATAAAAGTATGGGATGAAAGAGTAACAATCATCCGTCCAGCCGTCATCATCCATCTTCACAAACTTTCGCATTTATAATATTAGTAGTAAGGATTATGGATGTTGCGTGGTCAATAAAACTTATTTTTTTTTTATATCATAAGATAGCAAACAAGCAAAAAAACAAAAAAGGTCTCCTCATGGAAAGAGTCAACCATCGCCTATAAACACCGAAGATGTTACTGTTGCGTTGCTTTCTTGTGGCGAGGTCTAATGCCACATGCATATGTTTACCGGCTAGCTTACCCTCCAAACCGTAACACGACAGCGGCAAGCATTGATGCTATTGCGGCAGGAATAGGTAAGGAGGTGGTACCAGACCCGGGCGAGACAATGCAGAACTCTACCACCTAGTAGCCACGATGGTAGTGACACGTATAGCCAATCGTTTACGACCCTTAATAGCCCTTTACGACCATCCTGCCAGAACGGCAGTTGGTCTTCAAAGGAACCCGGACCAACACGGGAAAAAATATCTTATGTATTAATATACCTGAATAATGCATATTTCTAATGGTAAAATAATTTTTCAGATCGGTATGTATTCTTTGAGTTTCTTCCGTAAAAACATACAAAAATACAATTTTTTCCCTTTGTAGATATTAGTCTATACTGCAGGCTTAGGATAAGCAACACGATAAAATTTTATCGACCCGTTTTCTCGACTTTTATGTCACTTTCTCGATTCGCTAACGCATTTGACACTTGATTCGACATGATACTTCAAAGGAAGAGAAAATGAATAATTTTACTCGACGGTAGTTATTTTCTCTATCGATCGAAACGTCTTGCTGTCATTTTATCGATTTGTCATTTGACACTTCGTTAAAATGTTGATAACCTTATCCACTATTTCATATTATTATACTTTAATTATACAATAATTACAAAACTTTTTGATTTCTATTCATTTTATTAAATATAGATTTCGGTCCAGTGTTGGCAGTAGTATGTATGGCAGGCAGGCAGGCAGTATGGCATATATGTATTTAATAGTGGTGGCAGTTCCATATTATACCTATTATGTGCTAAATATCTACGGATAACGGCAAGCCTGCAAAATACAAATAAGGCACATTGGAAATTTGTGTCATCTTTTTACACAACGGATGGAGCATTCCAATCACTATAGCGCTTCAATAAACCCAATAACCATGGCTTTCTAAATAATATAGACCCTTGTGAATTTTGAGGTTTAGAGCCACACACCGATTAAGGCATGCCTCTTTAGTTAAAGGTAAGTGAACATAAGAGACTTGTAATTCAGTTTCTAGTAAATATGACAGCCATCCAACTTCATTAACTGTAATAACAGAATATCTTTGTAGTAAATACTAATTTGACTTAGGTGAACTCAATAAAGTTATATTTTTTCAAAAGTTATCTGTAGTTTTTCGAGTTTCTTTTTTAAACAGCTAATATGTTACATATACATGTCAAGTGTATGTTAAATTTCAGCTGGATAAAAGTAATAATCCTTTTCTTGGTGGTCAACTTTTCACAATACTTACAGCCACATACCAACAAACAACAACAATGCTTACATCATAGAATAATGATGCAAATGTTTTATTCCTCTAAGGCTTGCATTGATTATGTATTTAAGGAGTTTTTACTACCCATTTAAGTTATATTTAGTCAAAAAAGTATTTGTTTTAATCAGTAGTTTTCAGACCAAGTTCCATGTATGATTAACATACAACTATGATGTATTATTTTCTGTAATATTCTTAACTTAAAATATCCAATATGACACATGTAGTTCTCAATTACCTAGGTACCTAGATGTGTAAATATTATTATTTTATATTTGTCTACATTTAAAGATAATTTACCATACAGGAAGGCAGTCAGTTCTTGTTATTATTGTTTATTACAATAATATATGTCATTAAAAAATATAATTATTATTTGCAGATAAGACTTCAACTGCAGAATTTTTAATATTACTGACAAATATCCTAGAAGAACAAATGATGCCCTCATATGGCATAATTGAAATGGATGAAATGCGAAGACTACATAATAGAAGATATTGACGGATCCTATGTATACTGGTGCAACTTGCAAAACAACGGAAACCATTTTCTTGCCTCAAAAGCCTTAAAATTACCTTATATTTGTCCTAATGTAGTAAAGTATTTGAAAATTTGTTCAAATTTTCAAATACTTCTATTGATTTATGTCAAAACTAGCTGTTGCCCGTGACTTTGTTCGCGCAGACTTTGTTTACTCCGCACAGCTCCTCCCCCGTAGGTGATAACGTGATAATATGTAGCCTATATGTTGACCCGACCTGTTAGTAATATTCATGCAAAATTTGAAGTAAATCCATGCAGTACTTTTTGAGTTTACCCCGGACATACATTAACTTTCCTACGATTTTATTATATGAAGGTATAGATTACAAGCTACAGAACATTTAATCCGGGCTCCAGTAAAGTTGTGTCATTGCACTTGCACTAGTATATGTAGGACCCTTCGATATGATAATTACAAGTATTTTCTTTAAGAAGTGTTAACTTTGTTACTTTTGTTGTTGTTTTTTAATCGAAGTGATTTTGGTAGTAACAATACTTAGTGGTTTATTGGTATAATAAAATACTTTAGTGTTGTATAAGATTTATTTAAAAAAATATATACTCTAGGCAAACCTTCTCTCTAAGTATTAAATAATTTTATATAATAAAAATGAAACTTATAGTCATCAATGGCTAATTTTAAGTATAAGTTTAATGACACATTATTCATAGTATTTAATGTTTTAATGCCAAACATAGATTTTACTATATGGAAAAGTCTTGAGAAATAATTTTTATTTTCTTTAATAAAGTTACAAAATGAATGAATCTCACAAAATACAAAATGAATAATTATAAAAAGTGTGTAATATGAAGCAGTCTTGTAAAGAAAATTAAATTTGAGTTTTAAAAAATATACAAACACATCTACTTTACTAAACTAACAATTATTATTAATGTTTGTACTTTTCAGAATAGATAAATAATTTTCACAATTTTTCACCTTATGACTTAAATTTATTAACGTGTATCTTTGAATTTTCACTAATGTAACAAACTTATAGAAGATTACACGCACTATATTAAAGCTATTATATTTTAAATTTAAATGTTGTCTACAATTTAAATATCTCTTGTTATCTCGCATAATTAATCAGTAATGAAAATTCAATATCAAAAATTAGTTTACTATATAGTATGAGTAGTATGGAATTTCACTTAAAAATAAAAAATCAACAAATAAAATATTTTTTCCTAAGGTAACATTAACTTTCTATTAATTTAGATTTTAAAAATTACACATATTAGGTACATTAAGACTATCATGTTATAAACTTAATTGTTTTCTACAAATTAAAATTTATTTTTCAATCTTGCACAACCATTAAAAACAGCAAGAAAAATATAATATTCAGCATTAACTTATAAATCTTCTTAATCAACAATTTCAAAAAATGTAATAAATAGAAAGGCTTCTTTATTCTATTTCCATTACTCACTGTTTAGTCAACCTGTAAACAAATATATCTTATCAAAATGTTGTTATATATGTTTACTTAATATATTTTTTTGTCAGTTAACTCAGGACTTATGACTCCAGTCTTGCATGTTGCATTTTGTGTAGTGTTATATAGATTTGCATTGTAAATTACATAATGGGGTCGAAAAAACAATTGGTTACATTTATAAAAGGGAGTGAAAGAAGCCTACACTATTCTCCAGAGAAAGCTTCTCATATTATTCAGGATTTTTTTACAAGAATCAAGTTTTTGATATAATCTTGAATTTATGATATTAATTTTGTAAAAAACCACAACTTTTACAATGAAAGAAATATATTAAAATATGTTTAAAATGTGTTTCTTTCAGTTTACCTTGTTATATGATTTGTCATGGAGATATGTATGTAAATAAATACTTACACAGTGTTCCATTGTTTTCCTTTCTTCCTCTAGAAACTATAATGTATGAAGTATTTGTAGAATATATGGTGTTATATTATGCTTTCCCAATATTAAAGACTTTAATCTTTGGTGCCACAAGTCTAGTCCATGAATCCATTAGGTTAATGTGGAAGATTAGCCATATACATCCATAGGTACCCACCATGGTGACAAAGTTAATTTATGCTTATTACTTCTTATCCTGAAAAGAAAATCATAATTATTTTTAATAACCTATATAGGCTTTTAAAAAATATAAGTATAAAGAAGTACACTACTTACGTTTTATTTTGTGTTCCCATTTCACATACCTAACAATTTAATTTTGTACTAGAATCGGAAGAATGATGATGATTTTAGAGATGTGAGAACCAAACAGTATAAATCAATAATTCCTTGTACGTAATGGTTAGATAATTAATTAATTTATAATTAATTACAAAATACAAATTAGTTAAAGTACAATACTTTTTGACGTAATGTAAATAAACTTTTAATTTTTCGTATAGAGAAAATAATTCTACGAATTCTCGTGCTACTCAGTGTTACCAACTCTATTCAAAATTACAACTACTTACAAGGTTTTCTACAAAATTCAGTAGAAAACTAAATGTAAAATAAAAGGTTAATTTAAAGCTGGTGCTTATTTTGTATTATTTAATGTTACTATTAATAACATATACTCTGGAAAAATAATACATAAAAACATATTATAATAATTAAAATATTAATTAATCAATCAAAAATAACAAAAAAATCGAGTGTAGCTCACACTCGTTTTTTCGTTAGAAGTAAATGTAAGAAGACAAAATAAAATAAAATTTATATACTCTTTGAGTAAGTCTTTGAATCAAAGAGAGATAAACTGAAAAGTCGAAGAAAAATGTTTTTCGTTCTTGAGATGTAAATCACAGACCGTGGTCCCACAAACTAACTTTTTTTTGATTAACAACAAGCTGAATATTTGTGAAAAGCTTCATTTTGACGAGACAACCGTCTTTTCTATTTTCGAAAAATCTCGAATCGGGTAACTAATAAAGTTATGGCTTTGAAGATATTGGGTTCGGTAAATAATAAATATTTATTAATAACAATAATTATTTTTCGACTTTAATCGCTTGATTATATTATGAAAACTACGATGAAACTTTTGTCCTACATATTTGATGATTTTTCTGACAATCCCACTTATGAGATTTTTAAATTGATATTAATCAATTTAAAAATAACTTAATTTTCTCACAACAGTTTGTTAATTATTATTGTAATTCAACGGTAACTTTGTCATACACGTAAAGTGGAAACTTTTCTTAGTCTGACACTCTAAACTTTCCCTATTTTATCTATCTTTATTAGTTACCCGATTCGAGATTTTTCAAAGATAGAAAATATGGTTGTCTCGTCAAAACGAAGCTGTTCACAAAAATTCAGTTTGTTCTTGGAGACCACGGTCTAACAGTAAGTCTTAGGTTGGACTGCTTGCATCTGGCTGATTTTTGGAGCTATTAATAGATAACATTATTTGTGACATAAAATACTGTGAATTGTATTCTGTTCTATCTTATTTTCTAGTTGGCATAATACTATACATTTATGTTTGTTTATCGTAATGCATTTTCGTGTCATTGTCAAATCACAACAATTCTATGGAAGTTTCTCATCAAAAAAATTAATCAAAAATATTGATTGATTAGTCTAAAAGAAGATGTTAATTTACTCAATAATGTTAGAATTATAATTGAAAGGAATAATTATAGTGGAAAAAAATAGCTTTTTAATAATAATTGATACGCACTTTTACGCATAATTAGTTACGCAGTTATACACCCAGAAATAAATACACGCTGGCATCTTAATTGTCCTTTACATTAAAATATCTTATGAACCATAATTCATTGTTTCAGTTTTAGAGAATAAAAAACTAGTTTTGATGGTCAAAACTAAAAAGAGAGAATAATTCAAAAACCTGTAAAATATCTTTAATTACAATTGTAAATAGGTACGGCTTCACTAAGCTTTGTTATATTTCCTTCGACTCTGACAAAGAAGAGAAACGATGACAGGAAATTATAAATGTAAACAAAAGCTCATAATGATTAACACAAGTTAAATGCACCAAAGGTGTATCTTAAAAATCAGAATTAGTATAATATCTATGTCTTCTAGTGACAACATTGATTTCTCTATTCGAGTAAACTTTTTGTTTAATTTATCTCTGACGTTTTAAATGTTTATCGTGGCATGCTTAATAACGTCCATCGAGATATTAATAAATGTCAAGCAAACGTCACTTTCTCGATCGATATATATCTCGTGGTGCTTATCCTAAGCCTGCTGGTAATAGATGTCAATTTGCGACTGTTCTCTTTTGCTATCAAAAAAGTGATATATTTGTTTGTTATCCTAAGGTAATTTGTATATTAATACGTGAAGCAAAATCCTTGTACCCTTTTTACGATAATGGCGTGAACGGAGGAATGTAGAATTTGCCACAGTTAAAGTTTACATTGCGGAAGAGTGCAGAAACCTAAATTTTTTATATTATATTTATTAGAAATACATTAAATTAATAAAAGTAAGAATTAAACACACTGCATTCATCACATATAATTATATACACACATATTTATGGCTAAACTCTTGTCAAACTGAAGAGATTTTAATTTTTTAATCTATGTTTGAATATCGACCACGGGGCGATCGCTAGTTAAATAGTTAAAAGGCAAACAATACACGTTATTAGTCATTTGAAAGAAAAACGAACGTTTCATGGGGCCTCTGATCAAATATTGATGTGTCCTTCAAGTTATTCAATCCGACGGAATCGTTAATTTGCTGTTTAAAATAAAAACCTCGTAACAAAAAATACCCGATGAAGTTTTTTTATATAACGAAAAACACTCCGAAACAGTGTTGAAAGTTAATTATCATTGTTAAATAAACCTAATTCTGAGGATTAAAAAATTAATTCAAAATGTTTCAAATATGACCAAACGTGGTGTCAGGTAAATGTGTGTGTGTCAATAAAAATGTCGTAGATATGACGTTATACGTATGTGGCGTTAAGGTAAAAGTGACAGCCTTTAAACTCGAGACTCTGATTCAGAACTGGACTGACCCACCACAAACCCATGGCCCCCCCACCAACCTTTCAGTTATACGGGCCTAAGATGTACAGAGGCTATTAGGCTCTCTTCTCTGTGCATTCCTTGACTCCCTAAAAGTTTTTTATTTCTTAACCTCTGTCCCCTATGACAATCTCATCTTGAGTTCTGATCCAGAACTATTGAATGTCAAGATATTGCTCTATTAATTTGAATCTCACAAAATAACGGGTCCAATGCCCACCAAATTAAAATTCTGGCTGAGCAATTTCCTCGTCAAAAATTCCGTTTCTACAGTAACGGCCAGAAAGACCAACTGCTTAAAATCATTTGGACGAAAAAGGTCTGGACCTTTTTCGTCCAAATGATTGGACTGGACCTTTGGGAAACAATTGAAAATTATACGCCTGTTGTCATTCACGCAGTCATTTATTGATGGAATATTTTAGGAAATCTAAGCTGGCTCGTCTCCAGGGTTAGCGGCACCAACCGATAAGCATTGTACAAATAAATAAATAAATAAATTATTATTATTATTATTATTATTACAACCCTCACGATTAATTATTCGTCAAATAGCGAGATGGGTAGTAATTGCCATAGTCGCGTTTACAAAACTTAACGCTTCAATTCTCACTCGTTACTTCCTATAAATTAAATAGCAAGGGCGTTATTGTCATTAATCACCGCACTTTTTTTCTACACATTTCAAAATGTGGAGTATACGTGGATGAGAATTAATATAGTCTGAGAATTTTTGACTGCATCGACGTTTAAAAGAATTTTGCACATTGTTTGCTGTCAGTTTAGAACGTATTAGTTGATTTATTTCGAGGTAAGAAAAATATTTTCAATATTTTTGTATATAAAAAGTCACATTCAAAGTGCCTCTAAATAATACAGAGATAATCTTTGAACAACGTATAATTGCGGAAAAGTCAAGGTTAAAGATCAAGAGGAATAGTGTCATTGCGATGAATAATTTTAAACCTCTCTTAATTCGGTAGCAAAAGCAATACAAAGCGCTGGAAAGAGATTATATAGAAGAATATCGAAGGGATAACTCAATATAGGGGTTGAATACCTCAACCTTGTGGAAATGTTAATCATGTTAGGAATTAAACCCTAATCCCTAGTGGCTGGCCGTTCATTGCTAGGGTTTTCGTCTCACGTTTCTGATCACTTTTTTCGGTTATAATTGTGGACGTTTAATTTGACTTGTTAAGCTAAGAAAAAGTAAGAATGCCTGATGCCTTTCAGCTTCTTTTTTTAACTCGTCTATGAAAATTACTGATTTCATTTTGATTTTCGAAAATCGAGTTTTCATTAGATTTCCACGTTTTGTGATCCCAGGAAGCTTTTCTGATTATTATATCCTATACAAAATAAATACACAATACACACTCATACACGCAGACACATACACACACGCATACACACACGCACATACATACACACACGCAAACACATGCAATCACAGGTATGTATAAGCTAACGAATTTAGGATAGCTGTTTGTTTTTTCTTTTTTGTTCTTTTCTACATAAGTTTGTAGTTTGTAATTGATAATTTTGATTTAATTTACGACTTTGTGTTTATATACATAATATAGGCTTAATTTCTTTACCTTCTACTACTAATACTACTATATAATGTCGGAAAGCAAAGTGAAATCCGTAATTGGCTAATGTTTAGTTTATATACTACTTTAAGTTATTTTTTGTGAAATAAGCTGTGGATTTATGTTGATTTAAAATAAATAAATTTATACGATGGCATCATGTGTCCTCAGTCTGTATGTAAGTTAGTTGTGTGTCGTGTGCCGGAACACAACGGCTACAAACACACGCTTTTGCGGCAGGAGCGGTAAAACATAATCCATGTAATGCAAATCGCTGATCGCCGATCATTGCCCACTTTGCCGAAATTACTTCACAATATAATTGACGAAACAAATATACAGGTCGACTGGTAAAAGAGAACATACATAATAAAGGAAGGTGTTCACTGTTCAGTACTCAATTCTGATACCGGATATGTAATATGTAATTTATTATAAAATTGTAGAGTTTGTTGGTTTGTTTGTTTGTTTGGTTGTACACGTTAAACTCGAAAACTGATGAACCGATTTGAATAATTCTTTTTGAGTTGGATAGCCTGTTTATCGAGGAAGGTTATAGGCTATATAACATCATGCTACGACCAGTAGGAGCGGAGTAAACAAAAGTCCGCGCGGACTAAGTTGCGGGCAACAGCTAGTGTAAAATAAATAGCCCGTGTTAGCCGGCCTCCTTTAAAGAATAGGCCAACTGCCGTTCTGCGAAGCAGGTCGTAAACGGCAACCAATTGACTATGCGAGTCACTACCATCGTGGCTACTAGGTGGCAGAGTTCTGCATTGTCTCGTCCGGGTCTGGTACCACCGCCTTACCTATTCCTGCCGCAATAGCATCAATGCTTGCCGCTGTCGTGTTCCGTTTTGAAATGTAAGGTAGCCGGTAAAGTTATGCGTGTGACATTAGACACGCACATCTTAGGTGCCTATAGGCGATGGTTGACTCTTTCCATTAGGACACCCATCTGCTTGTTTGCTATCTTATGATATAAAAAATACTTAAATTTTGACCGAATAATCCAATAAAAATATTCAGTACGGACACCTGCGCACAGATATCTAAATTCATTGTTTGACCGCCCCGTTGGTCAAGTGGTTAGCGACCCTGACTACGCAATCAATGGGGTCCAGGTTCGATTCCCTGCAGGGGCATGCATTTGTGTGATGAGCACAGATGTTTGAATTTCTGAGTTTGGGTGTTTATTAAATATATTAGAGTAATTATATATGTATCTCTGTGTATTAGTATCGTTGACTGACACCCATACTAGAAGCATATAATTTGTTTACTTTGCGGTCAGATCGATTCGTGTAATTTGTCCAATGATATTTTATTTATTATTGTTTGCAAACAGCAATTATTCGCCGCAACACATGTCAGTCAAAGCGCGCGGCTATTGCTCGCTCGGTGAGCATATTTTTTTAATTACTGCTACAGTCACTACACCATTTTCGTTAAGGTTTACTATGTTCTTAAGCAATATTATCTTATTATTATGGGACATACTGAAAACCAGCGTTGAGGTGCACCAAGCCTCATTAAATACTGAATTATTCCCCTTTTAATGGACTTAAGTTACCACACACTGCATCTAATTTTTTTTTTTGTTTTCTTTTTCTTTTAGATATCAGTTTCTTGGCAAAAGCTTTGATTTGTTTTTAATTTAGAATATATTTTATTTTGTACGGTAAAAGCTGTCCATTAATAAATAATTTCTTAAAAAGTATTATATAGGCAGTGATCTTATTCTGTTTTTATTGGTTACATACTCGTAAGACCATTAACTAAAGTGTCTTGCAATATGTACAGTATTTTACCACTCACCTGTGGTTTTTGAATTTAATTGCTTTTAAGCCACAGTTATAGCAGTAATTGACACGAATAGTATTTTTTGTTCTACGACTACATCAAATATGGACAATAATTATAATAGCTCTTACAGACAGCTTTGTTCAGTGCATTCAATACCCCTTGGACTTTCACGATTGTTACCTTATCAGATTGGAATTGCTATTTGTAAGGCATCTATTGTCTCGAATAAAAAGGAATCTAGACTTCACACGTTGCTTTGCATATTTGTATGGTTCCGCTATTGAAGAAACTTATTTGAATAATCAGTTTTAACTTAGAAACCTAGTTATTGTTATAGGTTTTCAAACTACATATAAAAACAATTATTGCAAGTTGTTAATTTGGTTACATCATATTGCTAGCAATATAATGACAGTATTTTGTCTTGCTACGGTTTGGTACCACGCTTAACCTAATGCTGCCGCAGTAGCGTCAACGCTTGCCATTGTTTGGAGAGTACGATAACCGTTAAACTTATGCTATGAAAAGCTATTCAACGTCTTATAAATATTTACTGCCTAATTTACCTAATGTGGCTATTTCTATTTTTTCCTATTTGTATTTACCATAATTCGAACGAAATTTGTAAATTATTTAACGTTTCCTTTCAAGTGGCAAACACAGAAATTTTTTTTAGGGGTGCTTGATTTATCGAATTATTGTTTGGGGGAGGGGCTTGATTGAAATTGAAACTGAGGGTAAACTTTATCAAGGAATCATCAAATTTTTCAAGGTTTTTCAAGGTTTCGCGAATTTTACATGAACACCTATCTCCCTAATACCAGACCCTTCTTTTAACTGAATTCAATGGAAAGTGGCTTAAATCGTCGATAGCCGGCCAATTTTTTTGGCTTGAATTTATGTTTTTTGCCTAGAGATGTGGTTTTGCTCTGTATCTTCTATCGTAACCATCGTGGGGAGTATTCTTTAGAAGTCGGATTAATTCCTGCCATTGAATTTCGTCAATAGACATCACGTCTTTTGATGTCGATATTACAACAGCTATTCTTGGGGCAATTTTGCCTCCGCACTAGCAAGTTTTCCGAATAGACTCTACTTAGCAACCTTCAATAAAAGAGTATACTTATCTTAAAAAGCCGCAATGATACTGCTAGACCTCCAGAATTATAATATTCGCGGGCGATGGTTAATCCGGTCAATTTAAACATTTGAAGGTACATAAATTCCCATCAAGCTGAAAATCTGTAAGGTTGTTAAAAATATGATTAAAAATAAAATTTGAAAATTCCCCATCTTTCCCCTGTATGGAATTTTTTTTATTCAAGTTCAAAGGTCAAAAAAATGATTTTTTCACGATTTTCAGCGAAACGGTAAGTTTTATCATAAAAATATTTCGGACAAAAATTATATATCATAAAATAATCTACAAAAATGCATCAACACTTTTTTTCCTACGAGCCGCCGTTTTTGAGATATAACGATTCAAAAAGTTGTACAAGTTGCAATCGTCATAATATGCACACGTTTCCCCGCCACCTATGAGGTAGTGTACCTCGCGCGTTTTTTTTTTAACGTGGTTTCCCCCGTAGACCTACTCCACCGGTAAGTTGTGATCCTGTTTAATTTGAAGCTATTGCAAAATTACAGAAATTTGTAAATATTGGAAAAGATAAAAAGCGATGTAAATAAAAAAGTGGTGAATTTTATTCGTCTGAATTGTAACCGTCAAACTCTTCTCGTTCTTCTTCTTCTTGTTCTTCATTCTGAGTGCAAGTAAATTGTGTCAATAGCGATGTATCCTCGTAGGAATCAAACGAATCCTCCTCTGTTAGGAGTTCCAACTCCAATTCAACATTGGAGTACGACCGGCCTTGACAGTTTGTACATGCCAGAGAACAAAACAGTCCGACTTTTTTGCAACTACATTAACACTGCATCCCTTTTTGCAGTTGCAAAAAATTGTGTTCAGCAGTTTTTCCAGTGCAGGTGGGAGTAAAGTTTGAACTGGTTCCAATGTATTGTCGATCAACTCCCAACCCCAGTCTGCAGGGTCTAGCTGATAACCAAGCCACACTTGAACTTGGTAATATACCCGAAGAAGATGTTGATGAGCAGCAACTGGGGTTGGAGGAAGATAAGCTAATAATGTAACTTGTTATTTATTCTTAGTGTTTTTAACGAAACATACATATCGATGCTTATCTAAGCAGGTAGTTTTTTAGGAGCTCCTTACATGGAAAGAAGGAAGCGGATGCCGTTGGTGATAACTTCTTCTTGAGTTGAATTACTGTTTCTAATAACTTCAGCACATTGAACAAGGAAACAAGGATAGGAAGCTAATTCATATTCAAAATATTTTTCGATTTCATCTTGAAAGGCTGCAGTAATACTCATGCGTTGAAACAATAATACAGGGTCAATAGGTACTTTTTCTTCATTACTTTTATGGTACTAGTCATAGCTAAAAGAGGAACAAGTTTGTCAGCGCGTTTTAATTTGATATTATTGAATATTAAGTCCTGTCATTTTTGCCATAGAAACAAGTCCAATTTCACGAATTTTATCATCACCAATAACACCACTCGCAATAGAAACAATTTTGTCAACCTCTGGAAAAGGATCCTGCGTTGAGAATCGCTCTAAAAGTAGATAAGAGATGTATATATGTGGCGCACTCATGCATATTATGTCGATAACAACTTGAAAAACTTTTTAAATAAGTTATATCTCAAAAACGGTGGCTTGTAGAAAAAAAGTATTATTACATTTTTTGTCGATAATTTTATGATCTACAATTTTTGTCTGAGATATTTTTATGATAAAACTTACCGTTTCGCTGAAAATCGCGAAACTCATTTTTTTGACCTTTGAACTTAAATTAAAAAAATTCCATACAGGGGTATGATGGGGAACTTTCAAAATTTATTTTTAATCATATTTTTAACAGTCTTACTGATTTTCAGCTTGATGGGAATTTATGTACCTTCGCTCTCATTTTTAGGTTTAGATTGACCGGTCTAGGTGACAACTTATCTTAAAAAACTTACATTTTCTTTATATCATAAGATAGCTAGCAAGCAGATGGCTCTCCTAATGGAAACAGACAACCACCTCCTATAGACACCAAATATGTTATTGGTGCGTAGTTATCCATGTAGCGAGGTGTTGATGCCACTTACATAAGTTTACTTTAACCTCCAAACCGGAACATGACAGTGACAAGCATGGACGCTATTCCGACAGGAATAGGTAAGGCGGTGGTACTAGACCCGGGTGAGACAATGCAGAACCTTGTAGCGACGATAGTAGTGACTCGCATAGCCAATCATTCGCTTCTTACAAACTGCCTGGCAGAACGGCAGATGAAGCTATTCAAAGGAGCCCTGACCAACACGGGGAGGAGCCGGCACAAAACACGGGGGACACATATTATATTATATTAACTTTTAATTTACTAAATTCACTTTTTATGTTGGAAGAGTTCACTCAAATTCTCATGAATATAATCATGAGCATTGCAGAATTATCATAAAATGAGAGTAATCTGAAAGTAGTTACACCTTTTCAAATAAAATAAACTGAGTAAACCAGCATTTAAATGTTGGAGCTATACTATTGCAAACAGATCTTACTCCTTTTTTAAAATCGATGAAATTTTATGAAACGAAGAAACGTCGAACAAAGTTTTTTTGATAACATCTACAAACTGTTGCTTATAAACCAAAGCAGATAAACATCGCCTCATAGACCAACTGTAAAATAGAGAGTTGCTTTCTTATAACGCGGTGATTGAAGAAAGTAACGTCGGAAATTGGTTACATATTGTTTAGAGCCGGCAATGAAACGATTTGAAAGTCTCGCCAATTTGTGGCGTAATTAACAGGAACGTACTAAAATCTGCACATCATGTTCCAAAATAAATCAATGTCACTGCCTAGCTAGAAATCGCAAGGTCATAATGCTATTAAGTATTCCTTTCAGTGTATTTTTAGGCGGCTATAAACGTCTATCATTTATGCCTTGACAAGCAGATAGTCCTACATCCTGTACTTTTTATTATGACATAAAAAGGTTAAAAGGACGTATGTATCGTATAGAGGGTAACCAAAGAATTAACAAATTAATTATGTTTTTTATATCATAAGATAGCAAACAAACACAAGGCTCTTCTGATGGGAAGAGAAACACTCGTCTTTAGACAAAAAATATGTTAATAGTGACTTGTTATCTTGTGGCAAGATCTAATACTATATGCATAAGTTTACCGGCTACCTTACACTCCTAAATGGAACACGAGAGTGACAAGCACTGATGCTACTGCGGCAAGAATAGGTAAAGCGTTGATTGATATCAATTACCATATACCAAGACGTTGAGGAACTCTACCACCTAGTTGTCGAAATGGTAGTAACACGTATAACTAATTGTACGCCTTTTACGAACTGCCTGGCCAAAGGTAGATGGTCTTCTCTTTCTTCAAGAGGAGCCCGCACCAACACGCGGATAATGGCTGGTCGCACGTAAACATTAATCAATTTTTATCTATTAACGATACGATATAGTAAATGAGTTAGTCCTCTCAGTAAGTTTATATGGAAAACTGCAGGCAACGAATCAATAGTCGTGTCTATTATACCATTTACTTGCTCATTTGGACCGCATCGGCAATAAATACACACTGACTTTGTCATTTGTCGGTTGCCGTGAAGAGTGGTGATCCATGGTCCCCATCGCCGCATTACACCGATTTGTTAACTATTATTGCCTTTTTTAGTAACATTGCCTATTTTCCGTATTCGTCCATGCCCAGACCCTTTGAAGAATAGAACATACTAAGTTGTAGAGTTCCCCGCAACGTCTCGCCCGGGTATACGATACCACCGTTTACCTGCTCTTGCCTCAATAGCGTTAATTGCTTGTCATTGTCATGTTCGGATTTGAAGGGTAAGGACTTATACAAGTGGCATTACCATCCAACCACACGAATAGAAACGCGCCATACTTTTGGTGTCTATAGGCGATGGTTGTTTCTTTCCATCAGTAGAGTCATCTGATTGTCTACAACTTCATCGTGTTCGGCCAGATATAGACACTGAGGTGGCAAACCTACCTATTTAGTGTAGACAATAAATAGACACTAATTGGTCCGCCCTATATGATGGAACCCACAACTGGTGTTCTGTGATTTGGTATCAGCCATATGGCTTAAGGTATATAAGTATATACCTTTTTTATATATCTTAATATATATACCTCTCCTGATGGAAAGAGAGTTTTATCGTCTATAGACACCAAAGATGTTAATGGTGTGTTGACATCCGTGTGGGGAGGTATTAGTGGCACATACATAAGTTTACTGGTTTACTTACCCTCCAAACCAAAACACGTCAGTAACGAGCATTAACGCTATTGCGGCAGGTATAAGTAAAATGGTGGTACTAGACCCAGGCGAAAAAAAAGAACACGACCACCTCGTAAAAACATACTGAGTAGCAAACTCGTCTTAATCTAAAATAAATGATACAGATATTAAGTCTATTGATCCGTCGCGTGCGGCCAGCCCAATACGGGTAATTTACGTCGTGCAATTGTGGCCACCGGTTACGAGTGACGAGTATAATACAACAGACGGGGCGACGCCATGTATACAAATGCCGTTAAACTGCACGTGCCAAACTGGTTTCAATGAGGTTGTGCATGTAATATGTCTCAATATGCCGTGTACTGTGACTACGTGTGTTGATTTGGAGATATCACTAGCGAATCTGATGGAAAAGGCGATTCACTGAATCGTGTCACGTTGCTCTAGTTTGTTACGCAATAGCCAAAATGGTCTAGGCCACACACATCGATAATATCATCCTAAATACCCAAAAGTCCTTCGTCACCTGGTTCGCAATTCGTAATCTTCTATATAAAGAAAAGAGCTTACTCATTCTTAAAAGGCCGGCAACGCAACTGCAAGACCTCTGGTATTGCAGATGTCCATGGGCGGCGGTGATCACTTACCATCAGGTGCACCTCTTGCTCGTTTGCCCCCTCTTCTATAAAAAATTAAAAATATAAATCAATCCCTATTTTCCTTGGTCACGACATCACGCCTGAATGACTGGACCAATTTCGGTAATTCTTTTTTTGTTGTGTTTGTAATTGTAAGGAGAAGGTTCTTATAAAATAAAGTATTAAGAAAATTGCGCGGAAAATTAGAAAATTTAAGAATACTTAACCACCATATAAAGTTTAATGCCATTTTGGCTGCGTGGAAGGACAATTCCGTAGTCTTATATAAATTACGTGTCACGTTGTTTGTCTGCTATGGATTCCTAATATGTAAGGCAAATCAACGTTTGCCGGGTCAGCTAGTCAACAATATTTACAGTCCTCTCAACATTAAAAAGATTACGTTTTCAATTTTGTTTATTATTAGCAAAGGAATATCGTAAATTTTAAAGAAAATAAATCCATACACCGTAGTCCGTATGTAATATGGAAAAAAAAAATCATTATTATTTTAATTCAATTATTAATTTGTATTGAGCTTTAGAACACTGTTAATTTGTTAACTATTTTGTTTAACGTATTTGTTTTAAAAAATATCCGCTGTGATGTACTGGTCCGATGTCGGTGTTGGCCACATGGGGTCCCAGGTTCGATTCCCGGATGGAGGAATTCAAAAATTTGTTTTGTCAGTTCTCTGATAAAAACAACGTTGCCCGGGATTAAATAACCTATCACGTTGTGGGAAAGTATCTTCGGCTAATCGTGGGTGCACTTGTTGTACTTCTGCCTACTTCTTCGGGGATACAGGGGATATAAAAATGCTTTTTTTGTTTTAAATTACGTATGTATTAAAAATAAAAAATATGTCGACACGCCAGGTTTCTTGAAGTCCTTCGGTTTATCGATTGGCGAAATGAGGGATGATCCCCACGGCCACATTTAATTTTCCCAATAAAAATTAATGGTTGTTTCTTGCGACCTAGGATCGACAGCTAAGCGTTACCCTATTACCCTATTTTTATTTATTATATCACTTTGTTCGCCTGAATAATATACGGACAAGGCAAAACGATAAAGATTCCGTGTTGACTCAAACCTAATAAGTTTAAATGTTAAGATTTTAATTTCGTGTTTTCTATTTCAGACTGGCTCTGGAAAGACCTATACCATGGGCAGCGGGTGGGAAGGCGAAGGTGACGTGGACGAGGAGAAACGTGGCATCATCCCTCGGGCTATCCGCGACCTCTTCGCCGGAGCGGACGAGCGAGCGGAGCATGCCCGCTCGCAAGGCCATCTACCACCAGAGTTCTCCTTTCAGACACAGTTCATAGAGCTTTACAATGAAGATATAGTTGATTTGTTGGACCCAGCCAAAGATCCTTTTGCCAAGGTTTGTTGCTTTTTTTTTTAATTCATAAGATAGCAAACAAGCAGATGGAGAGTCAACCATTGCCTATAGACACCAAAGATGTTAATGGTGCGTTGCTATCTTGTGGCGAGGTTTAATGCCACATGCATAAGTTTACCGGCTACCTTACCCTCCAAACCGGAACACGACAGCGACAAGCACTGACGCTATTGCGGCAGGAATAGGTAAGGCGGTGGTACCAGACCCGGGCGAGACAATGCAGAACTCTACCACCTAGTAGCCACGATGGTAGTGACTCGATAGCCAATCGGTCGCCTTTTACGACCTGCCTGGCAGAACGGCAGTTAGCCTATTCTTCAAAGGAGGCCGGGACCAACACGGCGTGGATTTTAATATCATATTTTTTATGTTTTAATATCAATAAAAAAATACTTTTATATCAGGATTAAACAAGCAGATGACTCTCTTTGTGGTAAGAGACAACCATCGCTTATCTGATGCGTTACTATCCTTGTGACATTTGAGGAAAGTATTGCCTCACACATACATCAACCGGCTACCTTACCCTCCAAACCAGTACACGATAGTAACAAACATTAATTACTATTGCAAAAAGAATAGGTAAAGCGGTGATACCAAAACTGGACGAGATATTGCGGAACTCCACCGACAAATAGTCTAAATGATAGTAACACATTTAGATAAACATTTACCTTTTACGAACTGCCTGTCACAATTGCAGATAGTCTTCCTTTTAAATAGGGCCCGGGCCAACGTTTTATTTGTAGCATGTGACTGCAAATAAGCAGACAGCTATATGGTAATGCAAAATTTTAATACTCTGCATTATTTATGAGTTTTTTTTACTGTTCAAAGTATAATTTTTTTATACGTATAGCCGATTCGTCTGCATAAATAAATGTTATTTTTAGTGAGCCGAATAACAATCCGGTGCAAACTTAAAGTTTTTAGTATATGCTACAAGCACAATCGCGTATGTTCGCTGCTTATATGCAAAGTCCAAACGTAGACCACTTGTGTATTAAATTTCATCGAATACCATCCAGCAGCTTGAAAAAGTAACAATCAGCGTGAAAAAGTAACAATCACCTGTGTAATTGTGTATTACATACATGCTCAAATTTTAATTTTGCTTATAGATACTACTAGTAAACCACAATTTTTCGAAATAAAAAGCAGTCTATATTTTAAGTCTAGATTAGGGCTTTCAGCGTGAAAAAGTAACAAGCATGTATGTAAACATGCTCAAACTTTTAATTTTTCTTATAGATACTGCTAGTAAACCACCATTTTTCGAAATAAAAAGCATCCTATATTTTAAGTCTAGATAAAGGCTTTCTAAAGGCCGTTGGAGCATTAAAAAGTAACAAATTTATATTTTTTAATATTTGATATTGATAAACTCAGCACTGCTAACAGAGTGGCGTCTATACATTACCACATGCGCTAATTAGTGGCTAATCTACGCCTAATTCTGCATCTCTACAGAAACATGGAACTCCTTTCGTTAGCCCAAAATTTAAAAAGAGCTGCCTATATGCTACTTTCCAAATTGGCCGCCCACTTCAACATCTCTCTATTTGTAAATTACATATTAGTTTTTCTAAATATAAGGAATAATTAAAACAAATTCTTATTTCATTTAAATTTTAATTCGTTGATCTTGTCGACTCAGATGATGGGTCCCTGGTTCCAGCTCGCTTATTGAGATATTTTCTAGTTGGTCGCCTAAAATCAAAATCTCAATAGTAGCTCGGATTCTGGTGGGGTATATTAACCCATCTGTCCTTCGGATGATCACGTAAAGATCTCAATTCCAGTAATTCTAAGAAACATGCGTTAGTCGTTGACAGGTCAGTAAAATGCAGTGATGGGAATCACCACCTATCTCACTTGCCGACAAACCGGTGGATCGTGGGATGAACGAAAACATATTTAAAACTACTACTACCACTTATTTCATTATTCACATGCCCCTTGATAAGGGGACCCAAGCGAGCGCAAAGGCACTACTATCTACCTTTTCTCGCAGCGCTTCGTCGTTCTTTGAACCCTCATAATTTAGGTTTGGATTATACCAAATAAACAAAATTCTCGGGATATGATGTGAACAGTGGATAATACCGCCATGTTTTGACTATGGTGTAGAGTTTGTGAAGTTATGGCTTATAGAATCAGAGCGTGTAACATTAAGAGCTTGGCTCTACATAAGATCTAATAATGTTTGACAGTGCGAGCCGTATGGTCTCGTCTTGGCATTTCACAAGAAAATGTTTTTCATGGGATGTTTATTGATTAGGGGCATAATTTATCTATTTTTATATAGATAAATATGATAATGTATAGACGCCACTCTGTTAGCAGTGCTGAGTTTATCATTATCAATATAAATATAATATACAATCTTTAAATCCAAGCGGACTATATAAAGTGAAAAGTTTTTATTAATGTCGTAGGTCACCTCATAAAAATACTTTTTATTCGGAGCAAAGTAGGTACACGTTAACGCAAAATATTTCACCTAGTATTCAAAGTATATGCTGCCACCAAACTGCCACTCTTTTAATTGAGTGCCCTGTTTCGGCTTGTATAGACATTTGCGCATTGCGGATTCGACTTCGAGATACCGTTACTGATAAAATACTGATGTGTTATAAAACGGTTAAAATACTTGATTATAAATGTTCAACCTATTTAAAAATTAGGAAGGTTTCAATCCTGTTGTGTTTATATTTGTTACCTTGGAATCCTGTCGTTTATAAACCGATTTAGATTTTTTTATTGAAAGGGTCTTTCTGATTGGTCGTATTTTTTTTAAATCCAACTTCAGTGGATCTAGATGGATTATAATGGATAGTTCACAAGGTTATTACTCGTCAAAAAATTTAGTTAGCCACAGACTTTTTCTTATTTTTTTACATTCCCACTACGTGTTTAGATAAGGAAGTCACGGATTTTCGAAAATTGAGTTTTCACCGTATCTTCACGTTTTGAGGTCCTAGGAACCTTTTCCGATTATTTTCACGATGACGTCAGTATGTCTGTATGTACGTATGTATGTATGCGTGTGTGTGTATGTGTGTATGGAAACATCTCATAAGGTTTGGACGGCTGGACCGATTGAAACGCGGTTGATGTCATTCGATTGGATTTCACTCAACTGAGACTTCCTGAAAATTTGAACCAAGTCGGCCCAGGAAATTTTAAGAAATCTTGAAAAAAAAAACCTCAAACAATTTTTTGGCGACACAGTATTTTTTCATATAACTTCCAGATTTATGTACCAATTGAGCACAAAAACTAATCAGCTCTATTCCTCAGAAAACTACGTCAAATGCATAAATTGCATCAAAATTGGTTTATCCGTTTGGGAGTAATCAATCGTTGACGAAGAATATTGAAATAAGTATGTTTTCGACACAACTTCGAACTTTTCCAACCAATCATTTTTTAGTATTCTACCATATTTTAGTATTAAAAAAACTACGTCGAATGCCGTTTTAAAAATCAAAACCGAATGTAATTTTCAAAAGTTACAGCTTTTCAAATATTAAAATTACGATGTTTTCAGCAAACTTACATAAATTAACATTTTAATAATAATAAATAACATGCAGCTACCGCTTGACCATTGAACTCCAATATGCAACTGAATCGAAAATTATGTTGAAAAATATTCTCTATTATCTTAATAAATCAAAATTAATAAATGCTGTATTTTTCGAATGTAAACAAATGGGACAAATTTTGAATGAAGTGTATTTTTTTAAACTTACCGAGAAAAACCGGAAAGATCTAATTTTTTAGAATTTGCATGCGTCCGAAGCTGCGACGTCAAACATTCAACGTCAAAACAAACAAAACGTCAAAACAAACAAAACGTCAAAACAAACAAAACGTCAAAACAAAGAAGAAATTAAAGTTGTTTACTTTTCACCTTTTCAAGGATTCTTATGTATGATTACAGTAATGCAGCTGAAACAAAAAAACAGCAAAACAAATTTCGGTGGCACTAGGTACACTAAACAGTAACAAATATAGCCCGAGGTTACGAGTTTCATTTAAATTCTGGTCTTTTTTTAAATAAGTGGAATAATTCAGATTGACAAACACATATTTTATAACAATCTTAATATGGTTTTATCATGACATAAACTATTTTTTGTTATCATAATGTTACAATGGATCTCCTAAGGAAAAGAGATAACCGTCATCTATAGACGACCAAAGATGTTAATGGTGCGTTGCTATCTTTTTGGCGAAATGGCAATAACACATGTATAACCTTAACACCTACCTTACCCTTCAAAACGGAACACGACGATGACATGTATTAGCATAGGTCTTCTCTCGCCTTTACGGCATGCCTAGCTATCAAGATAACAAATATCATTTAATTCGTTATTTATTTTTCATAAAAAATTGTGATAGTGATCGTTTAAAAAAACGATTAAATAACCCTGTTAACTTAACTTTTCAGGGCAACTTAAAAATAACCGAAGATGGTAGTGGCGGAGTAAGAATAACTGGAGCATCTATGCGAGCAGTCAGAGGAGCTAAAGAAGCACTGGGAGCACTGAGAGCCGGTGCCCTCGCTCGAACCACCGCTGCCACCAATATGAACTCGAGCTCGTCTCGATCTCATGCGGTTTTCACGTTAATGCTGCGTCAACGGAGGCTGGCAGCTGAACAAGATGGAGAGCGAGAGAATGGAGATGATTCTCCCGATCAGTATGAGACTTTAACGGCTAAGTTCCATTTTGTTGATTTGGCTGGCTCGGAACGTCTAAAACGGACCGGTAAGATCTAAGTTTTAAATTTACAATTCTTTTGTTTATTGCCTAAATTTATTTGGACGTAGAATTCCGTGTCAACATGACCCCATAATTAAGTTTTAAGAAAATGATAGATGCAAGATTTTCAATATACATACCACTGACATTATACATACATACCTTCATGAAACTTGCAGACATAATTCTATATTAATGCGAAAGTAAGTTTATTTGTTTGTTACGCTTTCACGGCTGAACCGCTCAGCTAATTTTAATGAAATTTCGCATTGAGATAATTAAAGAATCGAAGTGAAATAAAGTCTTACTTTTTTTTCAAAATCAACCCCAAAGGCACTGAAATGATATAAAGGATGAAAGTCTGTGTCAAAAACTATATCGACGACATGTTAGCCTACCTGCGGGTGAAGCTGCGTGGGTAAGTTAGCATACATATAACCAATGTGTACAAATCGATTTATGTGTACATTAGTGATGGGACTCGAGTGACTTTTTTTCACTAGAGTCACTCCCCAGTGAAAACTGATTCACTCGAGTGCCACTCGAGTAAAGATGAGACTCAAATGTCTTTGTTTCACTCGAGTCACTCGCCAATCAAAACTGAAGCACTCGAGTGAATACATTATTACGCGTATTTTAAAACACCGTACAGAACGATACGTATAGATATCCACATCTACGATACCTATACGTCGAAATTTAAAAATACTTAGTCTATAGTAGGTACCTATTTTTATCATGAAATATTTAACTATATTAGTCGTCGCCTTGCACATATTTGTACTGAATTTCAAATAGAAGTTAAGATGGAAGAAACGGAATATCAGCTAAACCATCAAAACCTTTCATAGCCTGAATTTCTCACTCGAGTGGTCCGAGTCATTCCAGTTGACTGGAGTCACTCATAATCCGAGTTATCATATATTTTACTTGAGTGCGAGTAAAATAAAAGCTACTCGAGTGACTCAAGTGAATCACGGCTCGAGTCCCATCACTAGTGTACATACATCCATACAAACATAAATATAACAGAAACCATATAAATTAAAAGCCCTTCGAGGCGCTTATTTAGAAAATACTTATTATTTCGAAAACATGTCTACATCCCAATAGGATGTATTTTTTTTATATAATAAGATAGCAAACAAGCAGATGGGTCTCCTGGTGGAAAGAGTCAACCATCGCTTATAGACACTAAAAGTGTTAATGGTGCGTTGCTATCTTGTGGCGAGGTCTTATGCCACATGCATGAGTTTACCGGCTACCTTACCCTCCAAACCGGAACACGACAGTAACAAGCACTGACGCATTGCGGCAAGAATAGGTAAGGCGGTGGTACCAGACCCGGGCGAGGCAATGCAGAACTCTACCACCTAGTAGCAACGATGTTAGTGACTCGTATAGCCAATCGATCGTCTTTTACGACCTGCCTGGCAGAACGACAGTTGGCCTATTCTTCAAAGGAGCCCGCAACCAACTCGGGAAAAAATGCAGTAAGCACAAAGCCACTTTTTTAACTAAACTTTAAATAATCAAATAAAATTAAACGGATTTTATTGAATTATTTGTTATTAAGTCATAAGTAAGAATTAGACATGGTAAAAATAGTACAGTAGACTAATAATACATCTATAGTGTTAGTACCATACCTGACGTAAAATTGTCTAATTAATTATGAATTATGAACTTACAGGAAACGTAAAATTCAACAGATCAAAAAAGAATTGCAGAAAACTAAAATATTACTTAATAAATTACCCTCAGATGTTAACCACTGGGCGATTACCATATCACATAGTATAAAATACCAAAGACCCGAAATTCTGTTTCAGGCGCCACTGGCGAGCGTGCTCGTGAAGGAATATCTATCAACTGCGGACTCTTAGCGCTTGGGAACGTCATATCAGCCTTAGGAGATAAGTCTAGAAAAGTATTACATGTACCGTATCGGGACTCGAAGCTGACAAGGTTATTGCAGGATTCACTTGGAGGTAATTATAAAGAGTACTTCGCTCTCCATGGTATCACTTTTTCTCAACCAGGTTCTTTCTCCAACATAAGTTAGAACGCCTAAGACGAAAATACCGTTGGCTAATCATTGGTGCATACACCCCTTGGGCGTGACGGATTTTAATTTATTTATTTTACTATAAGGTAACAGCAACACAGTGATGATTGCGTGTGTGTCGCCGAGCGATCGTGACTTCATGGAGACATTGAACACCCTCAAGTACGCGAACCGCGCGCGCAATATCAAGAACCGTTGTATCGTGAACCAGGACCTCACCTCGCGCACCATACACCAGCTGCGGCAAGAGCTGGCGAGGCTTCAACTCGAACTGGCTGAGTATAAACAGGTACATCGTGCTCTAGAATTAACTTGTCCTGCTCAGGTGATAAAAGTATTTTTGAGGCTTTATTGAGGCTATCCTTGAAAATGGAAATTTATTTAGCAACTTATAATTTTGTGGTATTGTACGAACACTCCCGTGTTTCGTAAGAAACTAGTACAAACTAGTAAACAGTAAATAAATGAATGAAATGCGGCGAAAGCATTCACCAAACACCTGGCCACCTGCTTACCCATAAATCGTAGATAACCAAAATTTTTATTAACTACTATAACCTCAACGAAAAGGGAACGATCGTGTTGATATTTTGATAAAAATCTTTAGTAAAAATGATAGCGAACAGACAGGCAGCTACACTTTTTGTAAGAAAGAACCATTGTCTACATAAAGACATCAAAGATGTTAATAATACCTGGCTATGCTACTTGGGTATGCACTAATCCAGTAATATTTACTGGCTACCTTATCATCGAAACTGGAACATTCCATTGTAAACAGAACTATTAAAAAAATATATGGCACGAAAAAAAACTATCTGGCGCTTGTCAGAACAAACCCAAAACATCAGATATTTGCGATCAAAGTGGCCAGTCAGTTTGTAAATTGCAAATTTAACTTGTAAGAATTTAATATTATACAAAACGTGGCATTGCAAGGCATATATCTCATGTATATATTATTTAACTTTTTATTTCGTTAACAGGGTAAACGTATAATATCTGAGAACGGCGAAGAAGGCTGGAGCGATGTGGTCCAAGAAAACTCTATACTGACAGCCGAGGTGGAATCTCTAAGACGAAGAGTAAAGGCGATGCAGGGGACAATAGAACAATTGTCGGCAAGGAACAGCGAGCTGGTGGCAGAGAAGGCGCTGGGGACATGGGCTCCTAAGGACAGCAGTCCTGATGCTACAGATTGTTCACTGACGGCTTTAGTGCAGGTACAAATATCAATCTATACATATAATAAATCAGTAACAATGTAGGCATGGTTTATTTTTCAGGACGCATGTGAAACGATCTTATAATGATTTAAAATTGTACTTAAGGTGAATGCGACTTTTCGGGGGTAATCTATCACGACAAGTGTGTTTCCCATGCCTAGGGCTCAGTTCCTGCGGGGTCAGTTCGCCGTAGGCTGAGTCGTACGGAATTTAGAAACCAGATGTCATGGCTCTAAAATGAGCTTGACATGTAACATTTGAATATTCTCTTTGTCGTATGCTTCGGAATAATTGTCGGAATCTTTTTTCAACCAACGTCCCGAAACAATCCGTCGGAATCTTTTTTTATGTATGTTCACCACTTACACGAACTGCTTTACAAAATTCTTTTGTTTTATTTCAAATGGTACTCTTCCCAAGTAATCCTATTTTCATTTCGTGATGGTCTGATGCAGGATTCCGGAGATACAAGGAAATGGGAAGTCTGTTGTTTGCAGTTTTTCTGCGATTAAATTATTTACAACTCAGATTGTGAAAAATTACTTCCATTTGTTGTCTTCATTTTTGAATGTTAATCAATACCAGCAATAAACCCTACGCCAACTTGAAAAAGTCAACTTTACAGTACAGACGATTAGAGAGAAAAATGAGACAACTTTTATAATTTTAGCGTTTTCTTAAGTTTAAAACTTATGAAAAAACTTAAGAAGTTTTTGTATTGAATAGGTGGTTTAGTGGTATTTAAAAATGGCATTATTACATTTTTTGATTTATTGTTACTTTAAGATTTAGAGTTAGTTGGCGGAGTGTATCACCAGAATACCTTGTGGAGAGAACAGTCTAAACTACGCCAACTGTACTTAGCGTAGTGTTTTATGGAAAGCTTAAGTTTAGAGGTATTTCGATTAAAGGGATTTTGGAATCAAATAGCATAATTAAGAATATAGTAGGAAAATTCTAAGTAGTATGCATTCATTTAAGACAAGAAGTGACATTCTTGTCTTAAATAAAAGAATATGACAACATGTCACTAAAGACTGTCCTAAGCTAAGACAATTTTGGTGCAATTAGTAGTTAGACTTGTGTAAACGATCGAACACTCCGCCCGTGCCCCTCGTACATTCGGTTAATCGTAGTTGGCGGGTTATATATCGTGCAAATGGAAATAGTACAATTAGTTAGCGTTTTGTATGATTCAAAACTTTCTCATTTAAAAAAAAATATAAAATTTTGTGAGCTTGTAAACGATTAAAAAATAATAATGGCATTAAAAACGGAAAATGGCCAAAAATCGACTTGGCGTAGTGTGTTAATTGCTGGTATCGGTTTTATTTCACGCAAATACGGGAGCGTTATAAGTTTAACTTGTGTATCCGTGTGTTTGTCTGTGGCATTGTAGATTTTGAACGGATAATCCGATTTAGTTCCGGTTGTTTTAATCGAAAACCCTGTCTATGGAGATAGTTTTTAGCTAGGATTCAATGAAATCTCCTCAGCCATTTCAAGATCATTAGCTTTTTTCAGCTTGGTTCAACAAAAGTTTTTTTTTTCATTCACTCATTTTTATTCAACTAACAGATTCAACGGATAGAAATAAAGCAACCTATAAGACTTGATCGGTACGAAATTTGGTATTCTTTCGCTTCAATAATAATATAATGACATGGTAACAGTGAACTGATACTTCAGGATCCCCATTCAAAAATCATCAGCTATTTTCTTGTTTCACTCTGCAAATGAATTTTTTTTTATAGAAGAGGGAGCAAGCGAGCAGGAGGTTCACCTGATGGTAAGTGATTACCGCCGCCCATGGACTGCAGTTGCGTTGCCGGCCTTTTAAGAATGAGTAAGCTCTTTTTTTGAAGGACCCTAAGTCGTATCCGCTTGGAAACACCTCTGCCAATCGATTTCACAACTGAGTAATGCGAGGCAAATAGTGTCGAGAGAATCGCACAGTTGTGGATTTCCAGACATCGAAATGGTGAGGGTAGAACTTCAAATTTTGACTCAATGTCCGATGATGGAATTCGGCATCAGGAATTAATCCAAACAACTCGTCGGAACAAAGACTCCCCATGATTAATTTGATAGAAGACGCGGAGAGAACCTACGTCTCTTAGCAATGTCAAAGAGTCAAGCCGTTTCGAAATGTTGGATGTACGTGACGCAGAAAAGTGGTCCGATGATAAAAGAAAATGTCGGACTTTTTTATTTTTTATTTAGAATTACGCACGAGGGTCAAACTGAAAGTTTTTAGAACTGGCCTTTTAGAACTTGTAAACAATATAATGAAAAAATACCAATGTATTGTACCAAACATAGTGTACAAATATTTTAAAAATCTAAATGCTAATTTAGTTAACAAGATAACTTTAAAATACATATTAAAACTAAATTTATTCATTATAAGATTAATTCAATATAAGATTAATGCTGCATTTTTTAAGCAAAAAATTAATTCACGTTATTATGTAGCTGTTTGCGGAATATACTAAGAGGTTTGCCTTAGCTGTAAATAATGATTCACACTTGTTGGCATTTATCAAGTATCTCTGTTGGGCAGGGCTATGTGTCGGAGATCGAGGAGCTGCGCGCGCAGTTAATGGAAGCCAGGGCGCTGTACGAGGCCAGCCGCCGCCGCGAGGCGCGCTCCCGACACGACTCCTCGCTGCACGACGCCTCCGCCATACTGGACGACGCCAAGCGGGAGCTCTACAAGGTACATTTAACATATTATGTCTTAGATTAGATTATATCTTACGATTAACAACTTAAGTCATTCAAATCAAATTTTTTTTTTTTCAATAATACTCAAAAATATTACATATTTTAATTAAAAAAAATAC
This sequence comes from Apodemia mormo, assembly GCA_036924255.1. Classification (NCBI taxonomy): domain Eukaryota; kingdom Metazoa; phylum Arthropoda; class Insecta; order Lepidoptera; family Riodinidae; genus Apodemia; species Apodemia mormo. Next base: position 42,595,570 of record JAUPFN010000002.1, read on the forward strand.
TACTTGCTTTAAACCAGCGGCCGAAGCGCTTTGTGCGGCGCAGAAGATGCCCTTATACGCTAAGCTCTAAACAAGTGTAAGCTAAAAAACAATGTTAACGTTACATTATAATAGTCCAATAACAATATTGCTGTACTAAACGCAGGAAAAAGAGTTGCTAGCGCGGAGCATGGGTGAGCTGGAGTTCCAACGCAAGCTGGCCGAGGGCTCGGCCATCGGCGAGCGCGAGCGCGCCGAGGGTGAGAGCGCCGGAGACTCTGAGCCCAGCGACGACTCCGACGGCGACGACTCCGAAGACGACGAAGTCAACGAAGAAATTAAAGGTAACTCACTTCCAATTTTCAATAGAGACTATGCGTCTAACCTGATGAAAAGTCATGTATATATGTATATACACAGGTTTCGGTACGTCTAACCAAACATATCCCAAAAAATAATGCGATTTAAGGGACTATAACAATTTAATTTTTATAAATAAAATTTTGTCTTATAGCGCTTCACATCTTTCAGCATAGACTATCCACCTTTAACGTAAGAATGCGTAGTAAGGTAAACAACATATCCGTGAAGTGATAATTTCATTCAACGTTTCGTTCAAATTGCCACACATTGTTCATAGTGCGTAGAGCCTGTTACGTCATTTAAAATTACGTAGGTACGCGAGAGAGACTTTAAATTTTGAAAGGTAAGAGCGGCCGGCAGGCGGTTAAGGTCTGTGCTGTCTTAATATTTTATAAACCTTATTTTTGTTGTACGTAGTTATATCTTATTTCAATGATTGAATTAATTGTCTTAAACTTTTAAAAATAAATTTCAACATAATGTTTATAACTGAAAATTAAAACTGAAAATCTGCGTAATAATAATAACAAGAACATTTGAAGTTCACCCTCGTCAGAAACGACTAATATAACAACAGATCACTCGGTCCAAGCTGCAGTTGTCTTTATCGCGCTCTACGGTATACTTTGCTTTTTTTTGTTTTTTTTTTGTTTGTGTTGGTTTCGGGCTCCTTTGAAGAATAGACTAACTGCCGTACTGCCAGGTAGGTCGTAAAAGGCGACCGATTGGCTATGCGAGTCACTACCATCGTGGCTACTAGGTGGTAGAGTTCTGCATTGTCTCGTCTGGGTCTGGTACCACCGCCTTGCCTATTCCTGCCGCAATAGCGTCAGTGCTTGTCGCTGTCGTGTTCCGGTTTGGAGGGTAACGTAGCCGGTAAACTTATGCATGTGTCATTAGACCTCGCCACAAGATAGCAATGCACATTAACACCTTTGGTCTCTATAGGTGATGGTTGACCCTTTCCATCAGGAGACCCATCTGCTTGTTTGCTATCTTATGACATAAAAAAAATTCCTTGTAGGATGCAATAGAGAAATCAGCAAGGTGATAGATCGCTAGATTCTACAAATATCTATTTTTCAATTATCTCACCCTTAATGTTCCCTCTTAATAGCCATAAGTAAATAATAACTGTTTTGGCATGTAGTTAAGACAAGCCAAGCCATTTCTGTCAGCTGATAAGCGCGCACGTTAGTTAGATGACATATAAGCATAATGGCGTCTAATCCACAGATATGGCGCGAGGTTATTTACCTTACTACTCACAACGTAAGGACGTTGTTAGCAGTAAGGTAAATAATTTCGCGGATTATATTGTGCGAAAAGTGTTTTGAGACGAAATTATTTTATTCATAAAAATCAAAATGTTTAGTGCCTCGAATTGCAGCATTATTTTTTGATTGAATATCTTTGGTTAAACATACCGAACGCTGTGTTAAAATATGTTCACCTATTTTGGAAAGACCTTTTATAATACGTGAAGGGAAAACTTTGTACCCTGTACCCTTTTTTAAGACAATTGTGTTGAAAAAACAAAATTACGAAAGACTATAGAAAGCTAACATTTTTAATAAAAATAATAGAAATATACAGGATTATTTTTCAAAGGCCGGGGCGGCCGGCATTTGTATTACGAAAAAGAAGTGCATAAGTAGTTCAAAAGATACGCACATAGAGCGGATGCGATTTAATTTTGTACCATGAAAAGATAATAAATAATAAATAATGATGATAAAGATAATAATGTGAATGGTGATATTTAAAATGCCGGTAGCTGTTTGTTAACTTTAAATATTTTTTGATAATAAAATTTTTTGACACTGAAATTTTTTTTTACTTTTATCCAAAGGTATAATCTATAATAGAAATATTTTTAAAAAAAAGTGCATATAGGGAATATGCAATAAGGGAATATTGCTTGCGGTTCTATAACCTGCATCTTTAAATTACGTATTGCGAATACAATTTTATATTTCCACACATCCAAATTATAGAACTAATTTAGTGATTTAATCTGTTTACTTATAGTAAATCAGGCCAATTTCAAAGTCATGAAATATCTGACTTAATTTTTGCCGAAATACAATAATTATCAGTGATTAACTGAAATTGATAAACATCAAATCTATAAAAATACACTTAGCTGATCTTTTAGGTGTAATCTACATTACATTAATTTTTTGTCGTAATTAACGATTCACAATAATATTCTGGGAAGTGCTTCATACCTACTAATTGTCGGTTATATATAATACTAAAAACTAAAAATGTAAATTAGCTCGTAATATGTGTACATATGGTTTGTAATATCAAGAGATCAAGTCATAAATACAAGCCAGACATATAGTTAAAGTGAAAAAATCTATCTTAAATTTTATTTCATAGTTTGATTCAATAGTTAATAAAATGAGTAGAAAAAGTATAAAAGATAAATTTAATATAATTTTAAAATTATTACAGAAATCGATAAGTTAATGTTATCGCTCCATAGACATAATAAATTAATTGAAAAAAAGTTGTGTACACTTGGTTGTACAGCTGATTTTTAGTTTTTTGTACTTAATATTTTCAAAGTAATCGTTATTTTGGTATTTGACAGGCCAACAACTGTTGACGGCACAGTTAGCAGCACTTAGTGAGGACATAGATACGAAAGCGCGATTGGTGGAGCAGCTGGAAGCTTCCCAGCGGCGGCTGACAGCCCTCAGGACGCACTACGAACAGCGCCTCGACCAGTTACACGCCCAAATTAAAGCTACGGGAGAAGAGCGAGACAAAGTTCTGGCGTCATTGGGTAAGTTCACCGCAATGTCGTTTCTTGTATCCATGTGCGTGTGTGTGTGCGCTTGCGTGCGTGCGTGCATGTATTGTTTTAGATATGAATGACTAGACGCATTTATATCTTTTACAAACCAGATTTTTACATCCAGATTTAACATATGGCTCAATTTTAACTTGAAAGTTTAATATTCATTTATTTATTTTTTATGCACAAAAAAATGTACAAAGGTTAAACTTAACACCTAAGGGCATCCTATGCTTGCCAACCTCATCTTATACAGAGAAAGAAATAATAGAGGAGGTGGTGCATATTAAAAAGTTACAGAGTAATTTAAACTTACTGTGTAAAGATAAATCAAATTAAAAAAAAAACAGAAGCATTACTTTAAAGCATTACACATGTCATATATACTACAAATAATACATATGTACATTATACATACATAATCTCTATTACTACATATATATATATATATATATATATATATATATATATATATATATATATATATATATATATATATATATATATATATATATAATTACTAATAATAACATTGTTATACGGTAATTCTTGGTCTGAAATACTTAAATTTATTATATTATACCTGAAAAAGTATTACCGTATAATACGCTTGGTGATATTTTCCCATGCAAGTGTAACGTAAAATTATGATGTTATATGGTGTGTAGCGTCTCAGTCGGCGGCGCCGAGTGACAAGCTGAAGCGCGTGCGTGAAGAGTACGAGCGGCGAGTGAGCGGAATGGCGCGCGAGCTGCGGCGGCTGCAGGCGGCGCAGCGCGAGCACGCGCGCCTGCAGCGCTCGCAGCAGCAGGCCGCCGCGCAGCTCTCCACGCTGCGGAACGAGCTCACCGCGCTCAAGCGGGACAAGGTCAGTGCTGCCGCTGCCACCGACCACTCAGAGGATAATCCCACTTCTGAATGTTTGTGGAAAGCACAAACCACCGACCACACCACCCATAGACACCTAATAACGGGCAAACGGCTTCTGTCAACATACATCTGATTTATAGTTCCGTTATAAACACGCGGAAATACTCAATCAGATGCTCTGTACATCACTTTCTTTCACTGTGGCCTTGAGTAAGCCTATCACGGCGTTGCAACCCCGCTTCATCTTACCCCAGCTAGTTGCCAAAATTCATTCAATACGGAAAATCAAATATTAGACAGCAATGGGCTGTGTGGTCAGTGGCACAAACACTCAGAAATGGTAAACCTGAAAATATACCCAATTTTTTTATGTATCTCCAAATGTACCAAACTTTTAAAATGTTTCCGAATACACAAAATGTTTAGTGCATTTAAAGTAAATTGTATTTTTAGTCTATTAACTTCTAAATAATTGGCAGCATGTGTGACTTCTGTATCAGCTCCAACACATTCGAGTCCAATGCAGCAGTAAGAATATGATGTAGTTCTGCTTACTGTATCTGCCATTTTAGATGAGTTATTTAAGTTACTGACTAACACCCAATATTAAAGGTTAATAATATTAAGCATTACAACATGACTTTTGAGGCGTGATTTGGTCCCAAGGGAAGCACATTCTGTCTTGCTGATTTCCTTTTTTCTACTTAAATGGAGTATCATAATTTATAGTTATTAATTGTAATTAAAGACGTGTTTTTTTATATTATAAGATAGCAAACAAGCAGATGGGTCTCCTGATGGAAAAGGTCATTCATCGCCTATAATCACCAAAGACGTTAATGATGTGTTGCTATCTTGTGACGAGGTCCACATGCATAAGTTTACCGGCTACCTTACTCTCCAAACCGCGACACGACAGTGACAAGCTACTGACGCTATTACTGACGTTATCGTCAACTCAACATTTTACCTGTTAAAAACATATTTTATTAGTTTATTATTTTAATTTACAGGTTAAGTTGGTCCAACGTATGCGAACAGAAGCCAAGCGACATGCACAAGCAGAAGCCGCCCGAAATAAAGAGGTACATATGGGTTTGTCTCTGTTTAAAAATTTGTTACCTTACTAGCAGTTTCGCTCAGCTTCATCCTTGAGTAGAGTAACATGTTACCAATATAACGAACGTCTTTCATTTTCATACGAATAATTTCATACTTCCTTCCCCTACTTCGAACCCTTAGGGGTTGATCTATACAAAAATTAGTTTGTTTTTGATTCTGGGTCCAGCTGTCTCTTTACTAAATTGCATCAAAATCGTAAGCGTTACAGAATGACAAATAGACAAACTTTTGCATTTGTAATATTGGTAGGGATTCGATATTCAAACTAGAATTGATTATAATGTGCACTAAAATGTATTAATAAATATTTTTCTCAGGTAGCTCAACTACGGAAAGAATCTCGAAAAAATGCAAATTTAATCAGATCACTGGAAGCTGAAACGAAGTTAAAAGAACAAGTAAGTAATTACTAATTTAATTTATTTCTAGGTCAAGAGAACTGAGTTACAAAATATTATACAATTTTATTAAGAAATATTAGGACTGTATTTCACACAATAGTTGTCGCTCGCGCTCTTTGTCTCACATTTAGTTTTACCCCTGAGGGAATTAAAAAACTTTTTCTTAGATTTTGAATACCATTAAATATTCGTGTAGCGGTTATATGTAGTATTATTTTAATAGTTAAATTCCTCTCGTTTTTTGTCTTTTGTACACGTTTTTTTCTACCTCATTACATTTTTTCTCCTGTTGTTGTTGGAAGATATTTCTTTAGGGACGAACTTACCTTTTGTACTAATTTTGTCACTATATTTACTTTTTGTTATATTTGTATTAGATATATTATTATTAAAGACTTTCAAAAGTAAAACACAATTTTTTCTCTGAAAATAAAAAGAAGCGACAATTCAAGTTTACTTATATCGGTTCCTCAATTATATCCTTTTATTTATCTCTATACGAATCACAAGTTTTTATAACAATAAATTGCACAAAATAATCTGAACATCATCCGCCATTGAATCACACGTCACTTCGCCCGATGTGCCCTGTACCGACTTCCACAGACAACTTAAACACGCGCGAAATGCGGCAAATTTAAATTAATGAAATATCATTTCATTACATGTGTAATAAATATATTTTTCTCTACAAAAGCCTAACTTTACCTTACTTTTGGGCTCATTAAATATAATGCTAACTTCCCTCAGAATTTAAACATAAAATAATAAATAGCTGTACAAACAATACTTAATACCTAGTGTAGAAATGTGCTTCCGCAGCTGTTATTTCTTAATTCTCACTGTTTCAGTTTCAGAATTTTAATTTTTGATGAAATATGTATTCTTTGTAAAGCAGTTGTGTAATCCATCTCTGATAGAAGCTCACGTTACGCGCACGGCACAATATTATATATTGTTATATTTTAGTAATTCAGCCCTACTGCATAATGAAATATTGTCTTTCAAAGTTATATCTAATCATATCAAAATTTAAGATCTACTCTCCTTTACGCTTTCATTCACATGATTTCTAAGCATCGTAGCGTGATGGTATAAAACTTACAACTTTTTTGAAAAATGGGTAGCATGGTGACATTATCTGAAACCGTGCTTAAGGTATGGGTATGAAAAGCGCGACTTAACATGCGACTCTCCGACATTCATAGATTAGTGTGTACAAGCAAGAATGACAAGCTGTGGCTCTATTATGTTAAATACTCCCAATCTTCAAGATTTAGGGTCAGGCAGGACATAACCTTCCTGAATAAAAATGGTCAACTGAAAAAGGCAAGAGAAAACTAAGTGTGTTATCATGATAAAACTACATAGCTGGTAGAATTTTACAATTCGCGCAGATTTGAAACTATCGTCTAACCAAATGTCCATGAGACAGCTACCTATGTCAAGAGTTAAAGACGTACAAACAGGAAAAATACGAACAAACAGTAGTCGCATGTGATAACGATGCTGATAACATCTGACGTATATGTGATTAAGTTGATACAATCTAGTAGTCAACTCCATCCAGGATTAATTAAAATAGCGTGACTTTCCTTTGCTTCGTATTATGCACTTCCGTCGCTTTCACAAAATCAGGAAAGTGAGAAAAATATCAAAAATCTGTAGTTTTATTACACATACTATTAGACAAATACTAAAGTAAAAAGTGGTGAGGCTATGTTACGGTAAAGTTTAAAGGTCGCTTGACCTCGAGAAATTGTTTTTATGACATATCTCGTAACGCCAAATTGAACTTAAATACATACATATCCTCACGCTTCAGGGATTTCCCTTACGTGGTAGGCAGAGAGAATTGCTATCATTCCATCCATTCCATCAATCCATATTTCAATTCCATCAAGCCGTCTTTCACACTCCAGACGAACTTGCCTTGCTTCCTCCACGCTAAGAACTCTCTTCACACAAATACGCTGGTTTCAGAGACTTTTGACACCATCTTCGGACAGCATCCAACCAATTTGATCATGGTACATCAGTCTTGCTCTCCTTTAGTACCTACATTCATCAACATTAACATTGTATGTCTGTTTTGTTAATCTTTCGTCTGTCATTCTTTGAACATTTTCGAAGCGGCTTGACTCTTTGGCATAGCCCAGAAATATTGGTTCACTGCGTCTTCTATCGTATTTATTATGGGGAGTTTTACGGCGAGTTATTTGGATTAATTCCTGCCACCGAATTCTATCATCGGACATAGCGTAAAAATTTGAAGTTCCACCCTCACCATCTCGATGTCAGGAAATCCACAACTGTGCGTTTCTCTCGGCATATTTTGCCTCACACTACTATGTTGTGGAACCAATAACCGGCAGCGGTGTTTCTAAACGGAGACTTGGGGGCCTTCAAGAAAAAAGCTTACTCATTCTTAAAAGGACGGCAACGCAACTGCAAGACCTCTGGTATTGCGGATATCCATGGGCGACAGTGATAACTTACCATCACCTAATGATAACTTACCATCACCAAAATTTGATGGACGGAACATCCTGCTTGTTTGCCCCCTTCTATAAAAAAAACCAACGGAGCATGCCATTTCTCATTTAATACCGATACTGGCATCCCAATCCCGTCCTCTCATTTCGGTATTACGAATGCGATCCGCGAGTTTTACACCACAGAGTTTTCGTAATGCTCTCATTTTACGGCATTAATTCTATTTTCATGCCCTTCCTGACTTACCCAGCTTTCACATCTATATAATAGCATGGGGCACAACACAGAATTATGCAAGACGAGACGGGCACCCGGGCTTAAGATAGTGCTTTGAAGTAGTTTCCCTAACGCTTCATTCATTTTGTTCCCCGCAAACACTCCTGTTTCTAAAATAAACAAAAAAACAATTGTTTACCACAAGCGTAAACATCTGTTTATTGATGTCGTCTTATGAGATTTCTAATGTTACTTTTACCTTCTAGGTTTTGAAACGCAAGCAAGAAGAAGTCTCCCTTTTGAGACGGGGTTACAGGGATAAGCTCAGTAGTCGCGCTGCAGGTCGATTACATGGTATGTTGAAACACATTGTTTGTTCCATTATTATACACTCCTAAATTGATTTGAAAAACGATCAAGGTTGTTACAAATATCATGATAATAACAAAAAAACTTTAATACCCATTTGTATTGAAAAACTGTTATAACAATTCTGACTTGTTTTGTGTCTTTGGTGTACATTGCGCTAAGTAAATGTTTTTGTATTTTTTTTAAATCTAAAGGTTCCCAAACTTTTTCTTCTCATAGACTACTTTAAAAAATTTCTTAGTTATCTTAGACCCCCCCCCCCGTAATTAAATTTTCACTATACTCCCAAAACTTTAAAAAATATATGAAGATTAGATCTAAATATGGAAATTTGCGTTGCAGCTGAGTTCCAACCGTGAATTAACAGTTTTCGAAAAAAATTGAGAATAAAATGGGTATTTAATTGATATTTTTACTTCGCTTACGAAATGTGACCCCCATTTTGGTATCGCCAACGTAGACCCCCGTCGAGTCTCCCGTGGACCACCTGGACTACTTTGGAAATCAGTGGTCTAAATTAACTGGATTGAACATATAATATATAAAATGAAGGTTATATAGATTTGCTCTTTGAAATAGTTCATTACGTTTTCCTCTATTATTTACCAGAAAACAATAAATAGATTGGAGTACGTTCGATATGATGGTGTATTGTGTGTGGTGTAGGTGCGGGTCGCGGGCGGGCGCGCGCGCGCGCGGTGTGGGCGCGGCTGGCGGCGTGGGTGTCGCGCGCCTCCGCCGCGCGCACCACGCTGGCCGAGCTGGAGGCCGCGCTCGAGCGCCTGCTGGCGCAGCGCGAGCGGGCCGCCACACACCCGCCCGAGCCCGGCGCCGACGCGCTGCGGGCCTACCTGCGGGCCGCCATCGCCGACACGCAGCACCAGATCATACAGATAGAGGTACGGCCCGCACACACACGCAGCAGCAGATCATACAGATAGAGGTACGGCCCGCACACACACGCAGCAGCAGATCATACAGATAGAGGTACGGCCCGCACACACACGCAGCAGCAGATCATACAGATAGAGGTACGGCCCGCACACACACGCAGCAGCAGATCATACAGATAGAGGTACGGCCCGCACACACACGCAGCAGCAGATCATACAGATAGTACAGGCTGCATTCACATGCAGCAACAAGTCATACCATGAAGCTGTATTATAGCTGGAAGTATTACTTCTAATACCTACTTGAAACCAAATTTTAAATACTACTGTCATCTTCTGAGGTCCTACCGTGTCTTTCGCACACGACTGTATATAAGAGATGGTAAGACCTCATAGAATGAGATATAACGTAAATATTTGTTTCAATTGGTTAATACGAGTACTAGCTCTACCTTTATCTAATACTTCATGCGTCATACAGGTTAAGGTACGTGGCGCTTTCACACGAAACACCAGATCACTACCACTCACCCCACAGTCCACACTACGACGCGTCACATAACACCACGCACAGACTCGAACCACTGGTCTATGCAAATAGAGGACCTACACGACACTCATACACATTGCATTACACAGCATCACGCGCTTAAATACTACAACAGATTATACTGCGAAAAGACAGAAAACACTACTGAAATTTATATTATATTCAGAAGAAAAACAATTATAATTCGTGAATATATATAATTGCATGGAAACATTAATTTCTTTAAGTGATACACATTACTTAAAACATAATCACAAAAACCTGTCCTTGAAATAACAAATCTGTCCAATCGATTTTTTTGTAAAATCGTACTTTAAGATTATTTTTTTTTATTTCTAGGAGGAAAACGACGAGAACGAATTGTCGCGTGTCCTCGAACTCGTAGAGTCAGAGTCTGGTCGTTACGCATTAGAACAATTAGTTGCGCTTACGCTGCAATATGCACAAGACGCTGCGAAAAACCAAAAGGCTTTGCAGGATACTCGCGCGCAACTTACTGAGGTATGTATACATACGAATATAAATAAATACAGGTGGACTGGTAAAAAATTGTACGTACTGAAGGAGGGTGTTCAATACTCGATTCTGATATCGAATATGTAAAAAAATTGTACTTAAATTGTGACCTAATTGTCCGTTAAAATGTTTAGTATGGATACCCGCGCATAGATACCGAAAATCATTGTTTACAAACAGCGATTTGTTGAACTCGTAACTACTAGAAAAATTTAGTTTTTGGTTCCGGGCTCCTTTGAAAAATAGGCCAATTGCCGTTCTGCCAGGCAGTTCGTAAAAGGCGACCGAGTAGCTATGCGAGTCACTACCATCGTGGCTACTAGGTGGTAGAATTCTGCATTTCTCGCCTGAGTCCGGTACCACCGCCTCTCCTATTCCTGCCGCAATAGCGTCAGTGCTGGTCACTGTCGTGTTCCGTTTTGGAGGACCTCGTCACAAGATAGCAACGCACCATTAACATCTTTGGTGTCTATAGGCGATGGTTGACTCTGTAAACACCTGTATACCTGTAAAACCTGTATACAAACATTGATTATTTTTCGATTTAGTACACAGTGCAACACCCAAATATATAAATACCTGCGTGTTTTCTTCACTTTAGCTGGAAGAGAGAACGGAGCGGACAGCAAGTGCGCTGCGTGCGGCTGAAGACCAGAACCTCAACCCGTGGGACATGCCGGCCGGCCTGGCCGCGCTGCTGGCCAACGTCTCCTCGGGCACCTCCACGCGCTCCGTGTCCCCGGTCGATGGGTATGTCCACCTCTCACACCAGACGCAGCCTTGCCACGTGTCGCCTGACCCACACTGACTGAAGGCAGTAGCGGCCACCTCCGCACACCTTGTGTCCGATCAATGGGTATATACCTCAGCTTACAACAGACAGAAACTCAATTTTTAGTTCGTGCCTGAGTCGGCAACGCTATTTGCACAGAATACTGGAGAATAGCAAAAGTCAATGTATATACAAGTAATATTCGAGCAACTCACACATAGACACCTCTCACGGACGCGATATCTCGGAATGGCTCGGGACAGTTTGTTCTGAACCATTCTGAGACATCGCGTCTGTGAGAGGCGTCTATGTATGCTATGCTTGAATATTACTTGTATGTACATTGACTTCTGTTAGTCTCTTGGTTTCTGTGCTGCTAGCCACCGGCACCTTGCTCATCTTAACGAGCTAAAATCTCCGGTTGCTAAGTAAGTTCATCCTATTTTAGCATTAACCAATCAAATATTGCAAGAAGCATTATCTTTTGGGCGTGCCTGTACAAAACATACGAAAATTTTGAATCTCCCTTGTTTAATATTAGTATAATTAGTATAATACCATTTCCGAATTCATTCTCAACAAAACCCAACCAACCCAAAACTTTCAACGTTGGTCTTTACCAGAGAGTTTAATACTGTTGCGAATAATCTAGAAACGTAAACAGTTGGAGCTCTGGAGAGATCTAGAAATAAAAGGAGATAGCTACTTCTATTCATTCTTAAAAAAATAGCCGCCGTTACCCGAATAGTTATTTTTCATTATATATTAGACTAGCTGCCGCGTGCAGCCCGCTGCATTATAAAAGTTTTTGGCGAATCCCGCGGGATCATCTAATTGAAAAAATTAAGTGAAAAAAGCCTATATGCTGTTCCAGGTCATCATCTACCTGTGTGCCAAATTTCATTCAAATCCGTTCAGTGGTTTTTGCTTGATTGAGTAACAAACATCCATCCATCCAAACTTTATCATTTATAATATTAATATAGATAACATACTCGTAATTGAGCATGATAAAATATCGTGTACAGTAACTTGTTTACAATTAGCATTGTTCGAGAATAATATCGAACCTTACCCTGGGTATAAACGGGGATGTGGTGACGAATAGAGTGCAGTTTTATACAGCGGTTGGACAGCGATTCTTGAGACGATCAGTGTAAAGTGATACAGTACAGTGAATACAAGAAGTGTTTTATTTTGTGATTTTGTGTAGTTTAGTGTTAGTATAATGAGTGTTATTAGTGTTAATCAGTGTATTTACGTATTTCCGCCCCGTTGGTCGAGTGGTTAGCGACCCTGACTACGCGATCGATGGACCTCGGGTTCGATCCCCGGCGGGGACAAGCATTTTTGTGATGAGCATAAATGTTTGTATTTCTGGGTTTGCGTGTTTATTAAATATATTCTAGTATTTATATATGTATTTCTATGTATTAGTATCGTTGACTAACACCCATAACACAAGCAAATAATTTGCTTACTTTGGGGTTAGATCAGTAAGTGTAATTTGTCCCGTGAATATATTATTATTTCATTGCGTTATTTTGTATATTTGTATTGTAAATATACGGGTTTAATATAAGTGGTGTTTTTTGCATAATTACGAACCCGAAGCACGTAACAATACCTACTAGAGAAGCTATGTTAAGTAGAATTTGTGTTCAATTCCGTTAACACTCGCAACAGCACTAAAATAATACATCGTCCAAACAAAGTCAAAATTAAGCAGTGCTGCAGCGTATAATAGATATATATTCGCGTCCGCCGTCGTAACTGTCGTGAATTTCATAGCGCTTACGTGTTTTATTCAACGAGCTCTAACGTAGATGCACTATAGTGGAACACAAAAGGCGTAACGCATGCATGCCTTGTCGTTTATTAAGTTATTACATAGAAGATTTTGGTATTTGCATATTTTTCTCAAACATACGCAAATAGTGGTTTTATTTTTGAATAAACCACATGCTAAGTATCGTATTTACGTACACATAATAATCAAACACATGTTGTTTGGGGCGTAGTAATCAAACAAATGTTGCTATTTACAAAATTAACACATTTTGGGGACAAAGCCTTTTTAATATCTGTTTTCAAAACCAACTTATGCTTACTGAATTACGAGGTTGATGCTGTAAAAGATATAATATTAAATTTGCACCGCGCCTCAGGAAGACTGAATAAAGGTTACTGCGCAGGGCACCTTTTTCTAAGTGTCAAGCTTATTCGTAAAGGCAACCTAACAAACCTACTTGGTATTTATGTAACAAGTTGTGATTTTGATTGTTTTTGAGTCTTCTACTAATATGACGCAATTTGTGGCACTATAACTGATATAAATAAAGTTCCGCTAACGGCACTTTATCACTTACATTGTGACATTGTTCTCTGTATTGGTTGCATGGTTCCTGATGTAGATTTTATTAATTATATTTTTTTTATATTTAAACCTTAAAAAATAGCATTGTAGTTCGGTAGTCTTGTATAATAAAAACGTTTCAAGTATTATAATAATAATAATAAATAATAAATATTCACGGGACAAATTACACTTACTGATCTAACCCCAAAGTAAGCAAATTATTTGATTGTGTTGTGGGTGTTAGTCAACGATACTAATACATAGAAATACATATATAAATTCCTAATAGAATATATATAATAAACACCCAAACCCGGAAATAGCGATATCAGTTACTTCAGTACAAATATTTACGGTAAGACTAAACAACTATACGAAACAATCAAAGCTAACATTATGAGCCTACTGATATCTCAGCGCCAAGGGGAGGAAAAGGAGAAGCTGGAATCAAACATCGATTTCGATTTATCTGGCATATTTGAAGATCAAGCTGACGAAAAAGTACAACTGCTAGTAAGTCGTCAGAGATGTAACTTTAAGGCGCTAGAAAGAGCTATGTCAAAAATAAACATCGACCAGATAACTGATAAATGGGAACTAGAAGATCACCTCACAACCTTGAGAGGGAAATGGGAGCCTATTGACAGATTACACTGGGAGTTAGAAGACACCTTGAAGGCCTCGAGCTTAAACGCTGACTATTCGCTCAAATTTGACAACATAGAAAAAAAATACGACAGCTTGCGGAAGCAACTCAACACGAAGATGTGATCGAATATTCACTGTCAACAAGCTACTCCGAAAATTGATATACCAGACTTTTCTGGGAACTATATACACTGGATCTCGTTTAAAAATTTGTTTTTAGAAACTATCCACAAAAATCCTTCTATATCAAAATCGCAAAAAATGCAGCACCTAAAAACAAAACTGAAAGGTGAAGCCGAACGCTTAGTACAACATCTGGCTATCAGCGCTGAAAACTACGATTCGTGCTGGGAAATCCTATCTCATCGATATGATAATCGCCGCCTTCAATTTACGTCATTCATAAATACTATGCAACAGTGACCCGTAATACAATACCCCACCGTACATAACTTAAAGAAACTACATGACGTCATAACTGAGAGCTTAAATGGGCTAACTAACATTGAAGTGGATGTAACAACATGGGGTCCAATTATTGTGCATTATATGTCACAAAAATTAGATGCCGATACGTTTTGCAAAAGAAATTCAAAACAACAGAGATTTGCCGGACTTGACGGAGTTTCTATCATTTTTGGAAAGAAAATTCATGAGCCTGGAAACCATGAAAAATAGCCCGGATAATTTTCCTAGCAGTTGCCAAAAACAAAAAAGCAATAAATACGCTCTTTAATAAATCAACAAACAAGTTTCGTCATAACTACAATTATCGGAACTACGATGAAAATTATTTTACTAAAAAATCAACCTTATTTAAAGACAATAGAAATGCCTCAAATACATTTTTCACTGCATTTGGAAATTGTCCATTATGAAACGGCAAGCACGTACTTATGCAATGTACTAAGTTTATTGACATGAGCATTTCCGATCGAAATAACACTGTTGCAAAATTAAAAGTCTGCAAAAACTGTTTATACTGTCATAACAATATGGATTGCAACTCATCAAAAACTTGCAAAGAATGCAATTTAAAACATCATACATTATTGCACATGACGAAAACGCCGTATGAACCTACTTTGAAAAATCAACCTTCAAGGCCATTGCAACAAGGCTCTCATCACTTATCTACAAGAAACATGGAAGTATTACTCACTACGGTTAAGATAAAGGTAAAAGCACATGACGGCACCTTCGTTACTCTTCGAGCCCTTCTGGACCAGGGCTCGCAAGTTAATTTAATAACAGAAAATGCTACACAACTACTGCGACTGCCCCGAGATAAACTTAATGCCACAGTATCTGGAATAGGTTCTGTTTCGGGAGACTGCAAGGGACGCGTCCAACTCACGTGCCAGTCAATACATAACGACTACACTTTCTGCACTCAAGCTCTAATACTAAAAAGGCTAACAAATAACATACCTAACTGTACTTTTTCGAAGTTAAACTGGCCACATCTTCAAAAGCTGAAACTCGAGGACCCTGACTACAACGTTAGTGGATCTATTGACATACTCTTCTCAGCCGATGTTTATGCTGAAATTATTATGGACGGCGTCTTGAAAGGAGATCACCACTCTCCAGTAGCACAACAGACCCAGCTCGGCTGGATTTTGTGCGGAAAACTACAAACTTTTAACTGCCACTTAACTATCACGGATCTCTCCGAATTGTCTAAATACTGGGAGAACGAAGATATTACCCAAGGAATTGATGACATAAATACCGAAGACCAGTGCGAAAAATACTACAATGAAACCACCACGCAAAGTTTATTATAATCGTTAAGTTAAACGACTCGCGCTCGCCGTGACTGTATCGCCTCTGTTTATTAATGCCTTGTCGGCCCTTTTTATATCACCAATGTACGTAACCGTACAGTCTCTAACCACTCGACCAACGGGGCGGTCATATCGGCGGTTTCATGTATTGTAATAAAATTATAATTTACAGTGCGCTACTAGAAAGCCGGCCTCCGGTAATTGGCCATCGAGAGTCCCAAACTGCACCTACTTCGCCGCCAGATGACAATAGCAATTCACCCTTCCACCGAAATACGTATGTATAATAAATTCATTAATTAAGATAATATAATAAATGTAAATACTACTGTGCAAATTACAAAAATTTATCTAACTTCACAATAAGCAAATTATTTAAAGCAAAGTTTTCCAAACTTTTTTTCTCATAGACCACTTTCAAAATTTTGCTGATTCCGGTGGAGCCCCTGAATCTATATTTCTACCATACTTCCAAAACTTAAAAAAATATGTGATGATTAGATCTAACTATGGAAATTTGCGTTGCAGCTAAGTTCCAACCGTGTATCAATTGATATTTTTACTTCGCTTACGAATTGTGACCCTCATTTTGGTCACGCTGACGTAGACCCCCGTCGAATCTTCCGTGGATCCCTGGGGGTTCCACCTGCACCACTTTGGGAATGAGTGATTTAAAGGAATAAATATTTATATTTGCATAACCCCCAAATATTTAAATTCTTGTGTACACTACTACACATTCTAAAAAATACATGACGTATTTTTTAGAATGTGTAGTAGTGTACA
Organism: Apodemia mormo; assembly: GCA_036924255.1. Classification (NCBI taxonomy): domain Eukaryota; kingdom Metazoa; phylum Arthropoda; class Insecta; order Lepidoptera; family Riodinidae; genus Apodemia; species Apodemia mormo. The sequence continues at coordinate 42,612,509 of JAUPFN010000002.1, forward strand.
CAAAAAGATCAAAAATGTATAAATATCAAATGTCTGTGTACATGTAGTTTTATAATACTGCAATTGTCATTTTTTTTAAAGGGGTACATGTGAACTTGTAACAAAAAGTATGCAATGTTAACAATTGGTGGTATACGTCAGGGCTAGGCGCGGGTCGGTGCGGCTGCGCGACCTGGGCGTGTTCGGGCGCGAGGAGGGCGGCGGGGACGCCATGACGCAGTCGCTGCTGGAGCCCGCCGCGCCCCGCCCCGCGCCGCTGGCCAGGGTGCCCAGCGCGCCCGGCAGCCTCAGGTCACTGCCGCACCACCCTTACTACCAGTAGCGGCCACCGCCGACGGCCTCGCCTCTGACGGGGGCCTCGTAAACAACTGCTTACTCTGGTTTTTCAAATTATCTGCATTATCCGTTCTGACAATTAAATTTGGAATAGTAGCTAGTCTTAGCTATGAAATAATCCTAAAAAAACATTGAAGCTAAAAGCCAAAAAGTTCATATCTGTTCTTATTTTGTAAATATTTTTTGTCATCATTTGATAAGCAATAACAAAATTTTTGTATAATTCGACCGATGTCATTTTACTTGGTTGTTTTACTGGGCTTCGCAAATCTAATATCGCCAACAACGATTTTAGCGCCGTCATTGCTTACTGCTTATTTAAAAAGCTAACGATTAGGTCTTATTTCTATTTATTTAACGTCAACATCAACAATTGGCAGCTTCCTAAAGGCCAAAAGATTCCTTAATATAAGGCTAAATATCACGTAAAGGTGTGCAAACCGTACTACTAATTTTAATACCTGAAAACCGAGTATGATATCGATGCAAACTGAATATCCACACTTAATATTATAAATGGCAAAGTGCATGTGTGTTATTGTTTGTCCGTTTTTCACGGCAAACCGGAGCGACGAATCAACGTGATTTTTTAAGTGGAGATAGTTGAAAAGATGGAGAGTGATATAGGCTACTTTTAGTCTCTTTCTAACCCCCACTTCTCTAAAATGGGGGGTGGGAGTTTGTATGAACATTCCGCAGTTTTCAAGGCAGAAAACTAAAAATTGGTATGCATACTATTTGTGACTAACAAGTATTTGTTGTTATGGTTTTAATATTTGTTGTTACAGCGGCAACGGAAATACATAATTTGTAAAAAATTCAGCTTTCTAGCTATCACGGTTTATGAGATACAACCTTGTGACAGACAAACAACGGAGGCATAGTAATAGGGTTCCGTTTTACCATTTGGGTACGGAACCCTAAAACGCGTATGTGTACAACAGAGGGCTGATGCCGGTGGGCGCGTCGCTGCCGTCGCCGGTGCCGGGGCGCCGCGCGCCGCCCGACAGCCCGCGCCCGCTGCGCCGACAACACAGCATCGGGAAACCCTCCTTGTGAGTACCGCGCTCATCTTACTACACCTGTGACCACTGATGACACCACCTTACTACAACCGACCTCAAAATCACTTATGGCCAACTACACTAACATTGTCTTAGCATAGGACAATGCTAGTATGCTGTCACATTCTTTTCATTTAAGACAAGAAGTGATAGCATACTATTTAGGATTATTTTAGCTATGACAATGTTAGTGCAATTGGTGATTAGTCTAGTAAATCACTTCAATAATATATGTAATTTGATCATAATTCTACAGATATTTTAAACATACACACATCAACAGACGAAGGATACTTTATATTCTAAATTTTTTAAAATATCTGTAGATATTTAGAGAAACATCTTTGTCGAGTCAGTTAATTTATCACATTTATAATAATTTGATGGCGGTTGGTAAAGACTTAGTGGATAATATTTAATAGTTTAAAAGGTCATGGGTTTTTTTAGTTTGGCTAATTACAAACAAAAATACAGTTATTCCTTTGTAATGGTTTTTCTACGGTTTAAGTTTATAAACGTGTATATTGTGTTATCAAAATTGCTGAATGCTTAATGTGACTGCAATTATAAAAATTATTTTCTAACGCGTCATTGTTATTTATCAATAGATTTAATTGTACATGTAATGAATGTAGATTTTGATATAAAAAGACCTCATTAAATAAGCACTTCGTATGTGCATATAACATCCCGGAAAGAACTTTTCTAATGTTTATTTGTTTAGAAAATACTAAAAAACCTAAAATTAATATTTCTAAAACTTTTCTACTTTCAAATTGCTTGCCTTTACGTTCTTTATTTATGCGTAATTGAAACACACTATATTATCCACTATATCTCATTAGTAATTACAGTATTTTGTACGCACGTATTTTGTAGTTTTTGTACTCCACGACCTTGCCTTCTCTGCATGATACAGTTTGCTTGGGTAAATGTGCTATGGGTGTGATTTACATTAGACCAAAATTATTTATTATGATGTTTGTGTAGGCTCGTAGTTCTTAAAGTTTATTTTGAACTGATATATAATTTAAATGCAGTAACTGCAATAACTAACTTTCAACCTCCTGTAACTGTCGAATACTGAATCAGATCTTTTCCTAATTTATATATGGGGTCGTATACCTAAATTCATTAACGGGAAGTATATCCTCCGTGAAAATATTTCAAATGTGACCGAATTTTTAGATAACAAACATAAAAAATATCACCCAATTTACAACTCTTTTTTTTACAAGTCAGTGGAAAAATTACACAAAGAAATTTAAGCTTAAAGTAGGTATTCACTTATATGATATTAGGCAATTTTATTAGCAAAGATATTTAATTAATTGCGTAAGAATTTATGTAAATAATATTAGGCATAGATTTTTCACAGCAAAAATATATAATAGTAATCTAAATACTCGAAACAATGCATTCAGTTCACTATTCATTTTGGTATAAAAGTAAGCTTACTTAAGTCGTCGCCGCCGGTCTCGGTGACCACGACTTTTTATCGCAAAGCTTTAGAGAATCATGTCACTGCCTAAAATAGAGTCGAGAATGGGACTCAGGAGACAATGTTAAACGTGAACAATACATAGGTACTCAAACCATTTAACTTAACCGACATCTGCCCGTCCAGACCCAATTTCGCTGAAATAAACATTTAGTGTAACAGTTTGTTTACCGTAAAAATAAACATGAGATATTAATATGTTTTGCACACATGCATATGCAAGTGCTAGAGGATTCCAACGCTAGCTTAGATCGGGACAAGTTACATTCCAACTAAGCAAGTAAAAGGCGAATAAAAACTTATCATGATAATACTATCGTAACTCCGTGGTAGTTGAGTTCTCCAATAAATTGGTCGGGTATGCTACTATGTCCATACCTAGTCTTGCCGCAATAATGTTAGTGCTTTTAGTGTCGTATTTTGGTTTGGAGAATGAAATAGCCGGTGTATTTCTGTAGCCAACATTATATCCATGTCATACAACGCGCAATTGACATTAGACTTTTTTTTTTTTTGTTCTTACCATTAGGGGAATCATCATGTTTGTCATCCTATGTATATAAATATTAGTACTGCCTAAGAGCATATACTTTAACTGTGTTCTTGTTGCGAATATTAATATCAGTAGATAATTAATAGGGGTTGACAGTTGTGTATTAATCTGGTATCCTGAGAGGGTAGGGTGGTGGGTTGGTGCTGATTATCCCCGTTGCTTACAGCCTGCTCACCGACCTCTCCATTGTTGAGGACTGAAGCATCACCTGGCGCGCGCACACGCCCTTACACTTAGCAAGCACAACAATGTTCTAGACAAAATACTTCGATGTGATAATATAAACCAATATATTAAAAACTAATTTAGTTTCTGCACGATATTGTAAGCAATTGGAACGCTCAAGTATATTTCAAAATTATTTAAACTTCCATTTCAATAAATCATCAACAAAATTTTTGAGTCAATAGGTAATTTAATATTTAGTATACACATTCCATTTAGTTTTAGAATGTACAATTAAAATAGATTCTGTATAACTACAAAATTACACATACATACGTATATTGAAAACAACGAAAAATATGATAAATTGTGTAAATGATCATAAAATAATCAATAATAACAACCACCAATATTTTAATACCACTTTTAACTGATTTCACAGCAGGCCAAGTACCTAGTTACTGCTATAGTCAATTTTTCAGGTATAAAGGTACTTATATTAGACGTTCCTATGAATCCCACATTTTTATACAAAATATAGCCTAAATTAGTCATTTAGAGTAGTTTTTACTGAGCGTAGTATTTGTTCATCACAAATGCAAAATTTTAATTGCTAACATTATAGTAATTAATATAACCCCTTTTCGTTTGGCCCTCTGTGAAGAATAGATTGATGTCTTCTTCCAAATAATTCTTATGCATACGGCACGACTTTATTTTCTATTATTTTTTTGATCACGAAGAGCAACGTACATCTGTTTATAACGCTGGGGCCGCACTTGCGTATATAGTCCCGTTGTTATATGCGCGCTAAGGCACACGCCGTCCGGAATGTATGCGGAAATAGCCGATAATAGCCGGTCACATCTGCATTTATCGTGTCATTGCACGAAGCTTTGTGACGATAAACGCAAATGCGGCCCCAGCATAAGTGGAAGTTGACTTTATCTATCAGAAAAACCGTTTACTTGTTTGCTATAGAAAACAATATCTACCAATACCTAAAAATCATTAGTGTTGCACATTAATTTAAATAATAATATAGTTTAGCTCAATCAAAATGTTGAATTAGTATTATTAATTCGCAATTAAAGTCATATTTATTTTACACATATAATAGAAATAATATTATACAAATTAGACAAATACATATTTATCTGTGATAATGTTACATACATATCTTCACGCTGAATCCCTTATGACAAAGAAAACCAAGTGCGATATGTCACGATCATTGCAGGTTTGTCTTGCTTACTTTATATTCATTATTCTCTCCATGCAAACACACCGGTTGCGAAGACTTGACACCGCCACTTTTGATCGATCTGATCATGGTATGTCAATCTTGGTCTTCTCCGGCACCTACGTCCTTTTTTGTTAATCTTTCATCTACCAATCTTCCTACATGTCCGAATAAACAGGGCATGCATTTTCTCAATTTAACACTGAAACTTTCAGGCTTTACATCGTCCTCACTTTAATCTTACTAAGACGGTCCGCGAGTGTTACAATATTTATTTTCCGTAGCGATCTCATCTCGATCGCGTTAATTCTACTTGCATGCCCTTACTAATATACCTAACTCTCACTTCCATAAAATAGCGTTGGGATAACCACATGATTATGCAGGGCAAGGTGGGCAACCCGACATTAAAACTGTGTTTTTAAGTAATTTCCCAAACGCTACATTCACTCTTCTTTCGACAAGAGCGTTGTACTTTCTCTAAAGTATACAAACTCATGTACTTCTTCCAGTACTACATTATTGACCGTCGTATTTAACTTTAGTTTTCTTCGCATTCAATTATAAACCCATATTCTTACAATCATCATTCATAACTATGACCAATGTTTGAAGCTCAGATGGAGTGGAGCCTAAAAGTCCTTATGCGCATTCCACTTTCACTGTAGTGCGGTTTTATGCATAATATAAAAAAAATGTTAAACATTTAATTTATATGCTTTGTAATTAAGTTTGTTACGATTTGAAAAGTAACTATTGAGGATGGATCTCAAAACCAAACATATCGTGCAGGAACTGTAACAATACTGTATATTATATTATTTTAATGTAAAAATGTATTCGTAAATAACTTAAATATAGATAAAGCTTTAACTTGAATGTGGCATCTATTTAGAAATGTGGTATATACTCTAGATGCAGTAATTAATTATTAGCCCTAATAAAATAATTATTACCTGTAATTTTGTATTTATTTGCATCCAAGCATGCTCGTACCTTGGTTGTGTTGTTAAGGCCTAGTGTGTAACACCTTTTTTATTTACCCTTCCCTATAATATTCCTTATTAAAAGACGCATTTATACAAAAATAATAACATTGAGAACTATGCGGCTTAGTTTTTCTTTTATGTATATTTTTTAACATTTATTATCGCAGTAAAAAAATACTCCATAAATTTTAAGGGGTAACCACCAACGTCAAAAAAGTACCTATATTTTTATGTAATAAAAATATTACACTAAAAGTAATGGTCTTATTTTAAAAGGAAAGTGAATAATGTTCATATATTTTTTCCCACTGTTACTTGAAATAAAATTAAATGTCTCGGCCTTAACACCGTTCGATGAAGTAGATGCATGATTTGTATTGATATTGTTTTGTTATACAAACTTTACATTACCTATTTTAATGCATGATAAAATATAAAAATTCATTGATTTATATGCTCTTGCAATATTCCAATCTCTCCTAATCACAGTTTTAAAAATAAGTCGATGAGTATTTTCTAATTTTCTAAAATATAAATTATGAAATCAGTCAACATTCGATCGACTTAAAATAATTCGATCTCATCTTAACACAGCGTTATAATGAGATCATTGTGTAACTTCTAGTTTTCTAAAACATAAATTATGGAAAAAAATGTTAAAATTAATAAACTAATTACATACAATATTTCGAGCTCACTTAATCACAGTTTAAAATTAGGTTATTGTGTATCTTCTAGTTTTCTAAACTATAAATTATGGAATCAGTGAATATTAGTAAATTAAGCACATACAGAATTTATGAATACTTAATGTAAGTACCAGTATTTATTATAACATATCAATCATTACATTTTACAGATGGCTTTTGTGTAGTTTTAATGCATATTAATTTCATTTAATCATTTCACAATTTTCATATGTAAATTACTTGAGTTTTCTTACTAAAATAACGAAGGACTCAGTCTTTAAAAATTATGATGACATTCATCACAATTCAAATAACTCCGAGATAAATGAATTATTTGCTCAGTTATATTGAAGCTACAACTGTTAACTAGTACCACCATTGTTTATAATACCATTATTCACGTCTAAATTCATCTCATTTTGGCTTATTAATGATGAAATAAAAAATAAGATGATGTAATATGAATTCTCAAAAATATCACATATTATTTTTTTAATTCGCAAAGCTTACAATAATTAAAGAGATCTGTATATTAATTTGTATATATTTGGACAGAACACAAAACATCTGGATAACTTCAATTTTTCGACAAAACCCTAAGAACATTAATTAGCTACAGCATCTATAGACCCTGACGAACTATCCATACTAATGTTATAAATAGGAAAGTGTATGTGTGTGTTTGTTTGTCCGTCTTTCACGGCAAAACGGAGCGACAAATTGACGTGATTTTGAGATAGTTGAAGGGATGGAGAGTGACATAAACGTCTTTTTGTCTCTTTCTTCCCTAAAATAGGGGGTGGAAGTTTGTATGGAGCATTCCGCAATTTTCAAGGTAGAAAGCTAAAAACTGGACTAATTGTGACTAGCAAAAAAATCGTGCGTTATTTTTTTAAAAATCTGTTTCCAATTTAACGCTAGCGAAGGCGCGGGCAAAAGCTAGTTAAGAATGTAAAAAAGTTGTATAAATTCTAATATGATGCATGTAAATGTGTGTTTCTGCACAACTTTTAATGTAATATTTAACTATGCCAGTTTATCCTTCGTGCTCGCTATATTCTTAACAAAGTAGGTCACTACCTAAAGTTTTCATTCTGCATATTAATATGTAAATGACGAAAAGCATATCAGTAAAACTGTATATATAGAATTTGCTTAAATGTACAAAGATTATATCATTGGCACTAGTTCAATAACACTTGAAGGAACACTAAGATCTAAGAGTCCTTTGAATTATTGATTTAACAATTTAGATCTTCATTTATAACAATTAATCATTATATGTAAGTTACTAAATAATTAGTTATTTCAGAATAACCTACTAATGCATGGTCCGTTATTGGTTCTTGAGAAAAACTTTTTAACACATTTAATATTCACTTACAAAGTATTAATTAAGTGTAACTTTTTAACTGAAATATATGTGTTGTGCCGTGCGCGATGCAAATAATTTGTGTTGCGTTATCAGTGATCAAGGTATGGAGGGCACGCCCCCCGCGTCCCCCGGCGCGACCCGCCGCGCTCGCGACGACGACGTGTTCCTGAGGCTCACAGGCGCCGCGCCTGACCACGCCCCACAGGGGACTGTCAAGGAAATGATGCCAAAGGTTTACCTTTCAATTTTTATGATTTTGGATACTTTTTATAATTTGTAATGAAAACAATTTTGATATGTGTAGGGTATGTTTGTAGATAAAATTTCAATGTTCTAGTGCCATATTTAAAAAAAACTGCTTTTAACAGGAATGAAATCAAATATTTCTCGTATTTTTATTACGCTAATATAGTATATGGAAAAAGAACTGATTTGTACAATTAATGTGGAGACGATTTTACGAATGTAATTTAACTCAAATTTAAGTGACGACGCGTCGTCACAAAGTAAGGGGCCACCGATAAATTAGGGTATAACATAATGTAACATTGCGTGACAACGGGCGGGCGAAGATCAAGAGTTTTTTAACGTCACATGTTAAAATCTAAACATGTATATATATTGGTTTACCAAAAACTTATATTACTAACTCTACATATGTGTATAGGGTTTACATTCTAAGGATCTATATTTATAGACTTAAGCCTATGTTTAAATCGTCGGCGAGTGCAAATTTGGAAAAACTGTTATTTTAATTAAATAACTTATAAATGTAAAATTCAAACATATGTGACGTCACACCAGGGAGGAGGAGCTTTCGCAAGTGTGACAACCTGTGACACTGACGAAGGGGGGGTCTAAAATTTGTGTAAGGTAATCTATGAATGGTCCCTTAAAGCGAAGTCAAGTCTGTTTGCCAGATACAGGAATTTTACCAACCCAGAATTTATCAACTCGCAAGCTCAAACAAAAATACATCGCCTTTTTAATCACGTAATCGACGTTACTAATGAATTAATTGATGAATGGCAGTCGAGTTGGTGTTGTTTAACTAAAGGGCAGCATTTATATAACTTTTTCCCATGCGTCCGGGATCGCTCAAGTAAAACTTGGATAGAAATAGATCATTGTGTTGCACAGTTTCTCACTAGCCACGGTAATTTTAAAGCTGAATTATTCTCGTTTAAATTAGTTCCTTCTCCTTTTTGCGAGTGCTCTATATTAAATTGTAAATATGAACAAACTGCACATCACATTCTTTGGGAGTGTAATCTTTGGCAAAACGAACGTCGCCAATTGCTTGATAGTATCCAATGTATATCTGGTGTAATTTATTACTCCGACTTTGTGGGAACACGTGGGAACTTCCGTGCCTTCAAGCGATTTTGTCATAATTACTACTGGAAGCAAAATTAAGTAGGCCATTCTGGTAGGTCCATAATTTCCAAACTTCCGTGGTGCGATAGCAATCGGGCTTAACCTGATTGTAAAAGTCTCATTTGGTAGCATTTTTATGCTTTTATCATTTTGCTGTCTCCTGTTAAAAAGGGAGGGAAACAGGATGTATCTTCCTACTCCTCTTATATACTTCTGATTAATTTCGTTGCGGGATCCAAGACAGCTTAACTTTTCCCCAGGGCACCCTGAGCTCGCAACTCAAAGTTTATCAGGACGGTTGCCGCTGTTGATTCTGGTTTACAGAAGTTACAGTGGTGGGAACAAGAGGTGGGCCCATTACCCTTAAAAAAAGACATCACTCAGAATTACCTTTTTTTTAGCCCGTTAGGCTGCCTGACAAGAAGCCTAGCGAAGTATAAACATATTGATTATCATCTCACCCTACCTACCTAGAGGGTAAGGGAGCTGGTAAATTTATGCATGGCATACACTATATATTTCACATCTATATGTGATAGTTTTTTAAACCATCCTTCGCAAATCTCCGCGTTCATTTCTTCATAGTCCACTGTTATCTTGGATTTAAAGGTCAGTAAAGCATCTGACACGAATCCACATATAGACCCTGCATGGCATATGATAAGGCGTTCACCTTTTCCCTTTGGCACTGAACTAGTGGAAGCGGTGGTGTCGTCAGTCCAGTGCTTAGATGCTGTGTGGTTTACATTTAACCAAGTCTCGTCAGTAAAAATTACATTTGACCAATTTGATATTTTTTAGCTCCGTTCAAAAATTCGCAGCGAGCCATAGCAACATAGTGACACTCCATCAATATTTTACGTTTGTCCGATTTTTCATAAGAAAATCAAATTTTTTTTCAAACGATTTTTGGCCGTGAAACAAATCACATTCATGTAAAGAAACAAGAAGTATTTTTAAGTGTTGGAATTTCTTTGCGCAAGTAATAGTCATATATATGACGGCGAATAGCATCAGCGTCGAAGTTGTCAAGCGATGACACACGACGTGGTTGGCGTTTTTTTGTCGGCGTACGAAGCTTATTTTCCTGCATGCTGCTTGTACCGTAAGCTTCGGTAGTAATTTTTGAAACAGTAGGTCCACTAATTCACACTCAACACGCTCTCACACTTGCGACAATGGTAAAAGCGGGCCACTATTTTGATACTCTGCTTTAAAGTAATTATGAACCTTGATCACCAATTCTCTCGGTTGCCTTTTTAGAACAGATCATTTCGGCATTTTGATATTTGAGAGCTAGGCAGCAATCAACACGGAGGAAAACAAAATCCACAACGTAACGTATGGATAATGTGAAAAAACTCACCATACAGAAATGTAGTGACTAGCACGGCCGTGTTGTTGCGAGTGACAGATTAGAACAAACACAAAATGGCGCTGGGCTATTGAGTGTTCCCACCTCGAAAAAATATATTTGAATGTTTTTGTTATATTATTTGTCTTTCTTTAAAATATAATAAATATTTGCGATCGATCATTTCTTATTTGGTCACAACACTACAACTATCAAATTAGAACTGTCATCGAGAAAATAAAGAAATGGAAGTAGTATAAGATTACACAGCAAGCATACAACCTTCAGGACGGCAAACTTAAATGAATCATGTTCCAATTGCAGCGTATGCACGTAGGCACGGGCGCGAGCTCATGGCTGCAGTGCACACACGTGGCTGAAGGGCACGTGGGCGCTGTGCTGTCGCTGGCCGCCACACACACCGTGCTCTACAGCGGTGGAGTCGGTGAGACATAATATCAACATTGCTATTCATAGGAACATACACAACAGATAGAATTAAGTCTGGGTAACCTTTAATTCATGAAGATATGTATACATAGATATTATGTTGATATGAAGATGTTAGCTCACCGCTATATACACTTTCGTCCTTTTCCCATAGGAATTGATTAATGATGATTACAATATGTGACGATTATACCGTACAGTACTGATTGTTGAAATTAAATAAACTATCGATTGCGTCGATAGTATCAATTGTTGAAGATAAGTTTCGATAGTATTGCTAGTTAATATTACATGTTAAGGTGGGCCTTTATCCGCCTAAGAAGCACCGGTACTGATTGTTGAAGTTAAATAAATAATCGATTATGTCGATAGGATTTTCGATGGTATTGCTAATCAATATTGCATGTTAAGGTGGGCCTTTATTCGCCAAAGAAACACCGGTACTGATAAGAAATTAAATAAACTGTCGATTATGTCGATGGTATCAACAGACGAAAATAACGTTTCGATAGTATTGCTAGTCAATATTGCATAATAAGGTGGGACTTTATTTGTCAAAGAAACACCGACGACGCGTCGTCGGTGTGGTGAAAAGATAAGAAATTTTGCTTCGTATTTCTTTTTCAGATTCCCACTTTTCGCCGCTGCTATTTACTTTATTCTATTATCAAAATTTATGAAAATTAGTAATTTTAATTTATTCAAATTGGTTGATTAGTTTTTAAGTCCATTGCAGACAATATATACAGTATGCAAAAAACTATGTCTGATCTTCAAAGGCATTATGTCGTAGTTTAATATAAAAATATTTGTGTAATTACTTTATGGATATTGATACATAAATTTTCAAAATATTTGCTTGATTTAAGGGGAAGTTTCTCAATTTTAATACTAAAATGAGGCACTTTAAACTACGATATTTTTCTTATTTTAATAAAAAAAAATTTTTTTTTTTTAATAATGTCATTGACCTACTTATACGTCTCTTTCGGAACGGACAGGGTTTTCTTTACACTTGTATAGTGTATGATAGAATGTGTGTGTGTGGTGACGGCAGACCGCACGGTGCGCGGGTGGGACCTGTCGGGCGGGCGCGAGGCGTGGCGCGCGTGGTGCGGCGGCGCGGTGGGCGCGCTGGCGGCGCTGCCCGACCCGCGCCTCGTGCTGGCCACCGCCGGCGCCGCCGTCAAGCTGTTCGACACCAGGACACCCGCGCCCTGCGCCGTGCTCTGGTACTATATACATAACAAACACCAAACACATATCTATCTATTCATACGTAAAGTGAAAACTTTGTACCCCTTTTTAAGAACATTACAAGATCGAAAATTTTGAAATAAAAGCTTACAGTGTGAATCACTGCATAAACTTAATATTTTTAAATGATATGCATTGGAAATACATTAATTTAATAAAAATAAACAATACACACACTACATTCATGTGGCACACATATACACACATATTGTATACTATTTTCATTTCGGCTAAAGTCTGTTGTCAAATTTTGAAGACATTTTATTGTTTAATTTATGGTTGAATTTCGAAAATTAATTGGCCTTATACTAATATGGCAAAACATTATACCGTATAAAAAGGTACATACCTACATTTAATAATAATTAAACACGATGAAGCTTTTGGTAAATTTGGTGAAAATGTATATGAAAACAATAAATTGGTGAAGTTCATGTCAGGTCACGCGCAATATAGAGTTCTGAAGTTTATCATTAAAATAATGCGGACTCAAAAGAGGGCTTTTATAGTTTCATACTGTGAACATTTAAGCTATTCAACGTCAAATACAAATATATATCCGCACTACAGGTTCACCCCCTATAAAAACTTCTACATAAGTACATTTTATAAGTTGGTCGAGTATTACTTAAAACTTGTAAAGCCTTCTAAGCTATAATAGTTTTCCTTTTAACTTCATTATATTTACTACTACTGTGATTTTTCCCACCCTCGAAACTAACCGTTTAGCCTACAGAACGAGACGGTCCCCCCGTCTCGTATATTAAACTGGATATCCTGCACTCTCTAAGCTCAAAAATAAAATAAAGTTTGATGAAAATTCACTATTCTTTTCAACATCACAACATTGCATTAGCTGTTTAATATTTTTGTCAACCTCTTGGTGATGTCGGCGGTCTAGTTGCGTTGCTGTCGTCAAGAAAATTACTTTATATCCTCAGCTCAGCATTAAGGCTAAGTTTATATGACCGCGCGGAACTTGCGACCGCGCGGTACAAGATCAAAGTAAACGGCTAGTATAGTCTATATCACCGCGCGATACTGCGCGCCGCGCGCCTACCCGCACGCTTGTTTTTGAACCGCGTTGAACCGCACCGCGCGGTTCAAGTTCTACAAACCTGTACCGACCTGTTCAGTTGATCCCCGCGAGTTGAGACGGATAGACGCATAGATTCAGGAAAAAATGACCACCGAAAATGACGACATTGTATTTATACATTTGTTTATCGACGAGATTGAATAACGAGATGCTATCTGGAATATTAACTCAAGGAATATCGAATAAAAAATAAAAAGAAAATCTTGGGAAGAATAAGTTTTAATTTTCTGCTGTAATAATGATTCTGAAGAAAAAAGGAAAACTGGTGTAAGTAACTATCGTATTCATTCAGAAGTCCTCAATATTGAGACTCGATGCGATAATCTGATAGAGAATCTTCAACACAATATGGTTATATAACTAGTTCCTACACTTCACCTCCCACAAAATTTGTTACAAGTAACATCAGCCGGGTCATACGAAGATTCTCAAAAACTGGATTTATTCAATCATAATAATTAAAATATAATATGCTGGAAAGTCTCATTTATTAAATACTTGATGTCTCGTTTTAAAGATTTTTGTTTAGTGTTTGTTTTAATAAAGAATTAACTTACCGTAATATTACTATGAGTTTTTTATTTGGTACCTAATATGCAATATCTAATAGCATCTTCACTGGGTTTTAAATCGTTCTCAACATAATCATATTGAAAATCAAAAGATGCAATCGTCATCCTGAAATAGTTACAAATTTTTTACTTAATATGGGAAATTCTTTTACTTAATATGGGATGCACCCAGGATCGTCTTTCTGCGACGTCTCAACCTTCGGTATAAAATTCATAAGCAAATTGCCTCCTCCACGTCCATTCTTAAGCAATGTTGATGCCAGACTGCCGCGCGTACCGCGCGTACATATACACTCATGTGAATGCTCTTACCGCGCGACAACGCGCGGCTTCGGGCGGTCATATGAACTTAGCCTTATACTTATACTGACGATTTTCTCACACATACACATTATTGCAGGCTGTGGACGTCTTTTAGCCAGAATGTTTGGAATAGTGTTATTTGAAGTGTTTTGTCCGACCCGCAGGTCGTCGGGAGCGTCCGGGGCGAGCGCGTCCGTCCGCGGCGGGGAGACCGCCGTGTCGGCGCTGGCGCTGGCGCCGCCCGCCCGCCTCTACACCGCCGCCGCCGACAAACTGCGCCTCTGGGACCTCCGAATGTAATGCTATTCAACTCACTCTTGTACCTACATTACCACACATTACCAAATATTCATATGGCTGTTATGATAATTAGGGGATAATCGTTAGGTATCTATGGACAAAAGTATTTTGACTACAACTTTATTACAAGTATTTATTACAAGAAAATAAATGTGTAGAAGTAAAACGTTGTACTTAAAAATATAATAATTATAAATGTTCTGTAATATTTAAAAATTAAAATATCACTAGACAAATAACATGAATTGATTACCAAAAGAATTTACAAAAATAAGCAATTTATTTGCTTGCGATATGGGTGTTAATCAACGATACTAATACATATACACTAAAATAAATTTAATAAACACCTAAACCCGGAAACACCTAAATACAAACATCCCTCATCACAGAAATGTCTATCTCTGTCAGGAATCAAGCCTGAGCCCATTGATTATGTAACCAGCATCACTTATCACTCGACTAACCGCCTGGTTGGTTGAGTGGTTAGAGGCCAACTAGTCAGTGATAATAATTATCTAAAAGAAGTAAAATTATTTTACTATCTGTTCAATTGGTAAATAATGCGAAATCTTTTTA
Source organism: Apodemia mormo (assembly GCA_036924255.1). Lineage (NCBI taxonomy): Eukaryota > Metazoa > Arthropoda > Insecta > Lepidoptera > Riodinidae > Apodemia > Apodemia mormo. Next base: position 42,627,715 of record JAUPFN010000002.1, read on the forward strand.
TTAATACATATCACAAAGTGTACATTTATATATTTTTTACGTAATAACATTTTAATATGAATATATAGCAAAACTTACGATGAATGTATAAAAATGTCACAATTAATTTGATAAAATTAGATCAGGAAGAAAATTGTCACAAGTAAAATATGTACCAAAGAAAAACATTTTAAATCTGTAATGAATTTATTTAACGTCATAACTTCCTTGGTTGTATATATGATATATATATATATATATATATATATATATATATATATATATATATATACACTGTGTAAAGAAAACCCTGTCGGGTAATTAAAGGTGTTGTTTGGTAAGTACATTTTTACGGTTACATATGTGTAATTATATTATTGATATTAATTAATTAGTTTTCTCAATAAAAAATAATCTTAAATGGTATTTTCACACATTAAGTATGACAACATCTACAAATAAGTTAATAGAACTTAATATTATTAGATCAAAGAATGCCGCGCAAATCAGATACTACCGAAGGACAAGTACCTATTGTAACAAGTTAATCTTTTAGATGTCAGGTGTTAAACATCATTTGCGAGTACTGTAAGGCTTGCTCGTTTTCCTCAGATTTAATATAGCTTCATGGTTTAAATAAAGCCAAGTTTCGGATGTGTAGAGTGTAGTTTGCATATGAGTACAGTGTGTGCGTGCGTGTGTGCGCAGGCTGGAGTGCGTGTGCAAGGCGTGGTCGGGGCACGCGGCGGCGGTGACGTGCCTGGCCGCCTCCGCCGACCGCCTGGCCTCGGGCTCGCGCGACCACTGCGTGCGCCTGCTCGACCTGCACCACAACAACGGTCAGCTCGCTACACTCTATCGTCTACCTTGCACTTACACACTACTCACCAAACATCTGTAGTCTTAGCGTGAAATTCACTAGACGGACATGCCCGCGAGCAAGCTTACAGACATTCTTGACGGACTTTGCTACTATAGGCCGAATGGCCCGCGTCAATAATACACTTGACAGACATTGCACAGACCTATAGTAGTAACGTCCGGCGGGCATATCCGCGGGCTTGCCCGCAGGCAGGTACGTCTAGTGAATTCCCTACTTTGTAGAAACCCGGTTGGATTTTGCATTATCTGACGCTGTGACGTCACTACAAATGCTTAGGTGCGTTTGTAGTGATGTCAGTGTCAGATGATACGCAAAAACGCTTAAAGGAGGTGTCAAGTTTAATCAGGCGAACGAGTAATTTCTATGAAAAAGTTAATACCGTAACCCGGGAGCAAGACCCCCGTTTACAGTTGTGTAGTAATAATTCGTGATTATTTATATTCCAGAAATTAGCTGGAACAAACAGACAGACAGACAAAAATTGTAAAAAATGTTATTTTGGTATATGTACCGTGTATACATCCATATGCATTTAGTAAAAAGCGGTTGTTTTAATATTACAAACAGACACTCCAATTTTATTTACTTGTATAGATTAAAAGGTATTTCAACGTTAAAATAATAAAATATTGTCTAGCCCCTCGGCAATATAACATACGATAAGGAACTCCGTTCCAATAATAATATGACAAAATATATGTAATACGTAGGTCACACTATAAGTTTTGCGTAATTAAAAAAACAACATGTTATAACCAAAATATTATATTTATTGCTTTTCAAAATAATCTCCTTTACATTTTAAACATTTTTCAAGCGATCGATCGAACCATTTTTTAAAACAGGAGGACCACAGATCTGAAGGTATGCTTTCTACGTGCTGATTGAACGCTATCACTGCCTCTCCGGAGTTGGTAAAAGTAAAACCTCTCATCAAATCTTTGAATTTGGGGAAAATACAGAAATCACAGGGTCCTAGGTCAGGGTGAGTGCGCAGGATGAGTGACAAGATACACTTTTTCGGAAGCTAAAAATGACTTTGTTTTGTTGGCCGTGTGTGAAGAAGCGTTATCATGGTGTAGGAAAATACGGCTTTTGGGTCGTCTTTCGCGAACTTTTTCTAACACCCTGGGTAAACAAATTGTAGAATACCAGTCGGCATTAACACTCTTTTGATCTTCAAGTGGAATTGTACAGACGGGACCCGTAGCTGAGAAAAAAACGCGATCATTTTTTTACCAACGTTTCTCGCCTGTCTTACTTTTGTTGGCCTCTTCTCATTTTCAAACACCCATTCACAAGATTGCTGTTTTGTTTCGAGTTCAAAACAATAAATCCACGTTTCGTCTCCAGTGACAATGTCATAAACAGCATTAGAATGTCCGTGGTCGTACAGTAGTATCTGTGAGCACCATTCCACGCGAGCCCGCTTCTGCTCCGCTGTCAGTTCATAAGGGATCGAACTGAGGTCGAATTTGGGCCTTGTAAAGTTGAAGGCGATGGGCTGGCATGAAGTACTGCTTTGCTCTACTGAGTACGCCAAGCTTTTTGGAGGCTAGTTTAGCCTTTCCTTCCAAATGACCGCGGAACTGAACGTTGTTCGATATGTCGACTCCCAGTATTCCAATACTGGCTGAGGCTGTCAGGTAAGTGTTCTCGAACCGAGGTGATACGACAAAGGGTGTTTTTTTAGCGGTGAACGCACAAAGCTGCATCTTTTTGGGGTTAAATGTAACAAGGTTTTGATGACCCCATTCTGAGACATCGGTTAGTCGATTCTCGAGTTCAGACACGAACTTGTTCCGACCCTCTTCGACGTGTTCCCGAGAAATACCGCTACGGCCGGAGTATGTAGTATCACCAGTACTGTCGTCCGCATAGCAATGTATGTTACTAATTCGCAACATATCATTGATATGCAGAAGAAACAGTGTCGGTGATAGCACGCAGCCTTGGGGAACACCAGCATTGAGAGGTTTTAGGTCGGAGCATGCACCGTCGACTACGACCTTGATGCTCCGATCAGCCAAAAAACTGGTGATCCACTTGCATAATTTCTCGGGAAGCCCATTGGAAGGCAGCTTTGAGAGAAGCGCTTTATGCCATACCCGATCGCTTCGCTATGTCTAAACTAACTGCCAATGCCTCCCCCTTGGACTCAACTGCCTCCGCGCAGCGATGCGTCAGGTATACTAGAAGATCACCAGCTGAGCGATCACGACGGAAACCGTACTGACGGTCGCTAATCAGCTGGTGCTCTTCTAAATACTTCAGGAGCTGAAAGTTTATAAGTGTCTCCATGATTTTGGAGAACAAGGAGGTTATGGCTATTGGCCGATAGTTTGACGGATTAGAGCGATCACCTTTTTTAGGGATGGGATGCACTAAAGCTGTTTTCTATGAATTCGGTACCACGCCGAGTGAATAGGAAAGCCGGAATAAGTGCGTCAATACTGACGCCAACTCTGGAGCACATACTTTAAGCACAATCGGAGGGATGCCATCAGGCCCACTCGACTTGTGGATGTTCAAGGAAAGTAGTGCTTTACGCACAGATGACTGCCGAAACTGTGGTTCTGGCATAGAACTATCACACTGCGGGATGGTAAGCGGTGCGTTCCCTTGATCATCCAGAGTCGAGTTGGCCAAAAAGAACGAGCCCAGAAGATCGGCTTTCGCCTTTGCGGTATGGGCCAGAGAGTCATCGTCTCTGTGCAAGGATGGAAATGATGATTAAACCAAACATGTACGTGACGTGATGACTTGGAGAATTAATAAATCTACAAGGTCGAAATTATTGATTTTTCAAAAACCTTCAACTTTAAAGTAGAATATTAATAATCCTTGCTTCGTTTACTCGCACTCGTGTACGTATGCTTCTAACATACGTAAGTAAAGAATGATGCTGAGGTTTCTTCGAGATTTCTCTCGTAAACCTAAATCTTTACTAGTACTAGCTCGTAGTCTTGTGGTGTTGTGTCACACACGCGTACCTCAGATAAGCACGTTATCGTGCGTGCAATTGCAACCGGTCTCAATTATCACTAGAAATAAGCGGTTATTGTTATCAGATCGGAAAAATGCAATAAGGATCACTACCCAGCTCGCCAACAGACGAATCGGTAAATCGCGGGGAACGGGAAAGAGATGTTTAACTTTGCATACCTCGCAAGGGAACCGACTTGTAGTATAACCATTTGAAGTACAGTGAAGACGTCTCATTTCTTGTATTGCTCTATCGTAGATAGCGAAAAGGGAAAGTAGCAGCAATATTGAGTATAACACCTTGGGCTGCCTTCATCATGAAAGAATACAAAACTTGATATGTGATTGACATAACGCGTGGCTTACCATGTTGATGCATGTCATCAACGTTTAACGAACACGCGCATAGTAATATGCGTTCCAACTAAGAATAGGATCGCGCTTGTTATCAACCATACCACAAGTGTGAAATTAGTAATGTCAGCAAAAAAATATTTGTTCAAAAAATATTGCTGATTAATTGAATTACAAATAACGTTTTAATAATATTATTTTCATCAATAAAAAATTAGAAAAAAACATCAGTCTAGCTGTTCATTTATATATTATATTAAAAAGTCGTGTTATTTACGCCATTTACGTCACTTATAAGTCAAAACGACAGGACCAATTTTGTTGCGATTTTTGTGGTTTTGGTTTGTCTTTGTCCAGAATAGGCTAAAAGTATTAAAATATAATATTCATCAATAAAAAAACAGTTAAATATATCAGTCTAGCTGTTCATCTAAATATCTTATATATAAAATTCTCGTGTCACAATGTTCGTTCCCATACTCCTCAGAAACGGCTGGACCGATTTTGATGAAATTTCGTATGCATATTTAGTGGGTCTGAGAATCAGCCAACATCTATTTTTCATCCCCCTAAATGTTAAGGGTTGTCCACCCCTAAATTTATTTATTTTATTTTATGGACAAAAATTTTTATTTTTATTTTTTAATGATTCAACATTGAAAAATATATACAACTCTTAATTTTCAACCCTCTACGATCAACCCCTATTTTTTAATTCAATAATTTATGTGGCAAAACAACGTTTGCCGGGTCAGCTAGTATGTATATATAAAAGTCGTGTTAGTTATTTTACACCTTATTTTAATACATGGTAACATGATCTGATGTGAATCTAAATAAAAAATATACCAATTAGATTAAAAATATTTTTAAAGGTATTTCTTTGTTAGAATTTTTTTGCACACCTTACGCATCGCTTATGAAGCAATATGTCATCCTGACAGTCCTATTCTCAGTAATTGGAACGCATAGTAAATAATATATAAATCAACTTTGGAAATTTATTTGTAAGAAACTTTATGCTTTCAAGGTTTAGTAGTACCGAACAAGAGCATCCCATATTTACACTGGCAATGCGTATCCATCAATGTAAATGGATGTTAGTAGTATAAGATTAAAATATGATTCAACTCATTCCAGCTATTTTTTCATTATAACATTGCAGTATCATCAGAAAAAATTAAGATTGTGTCACTTTTACTCTAAAAGTTCCTCAGGTCGTTAATGTAGTTCAAATATAGGGTCAGGTTATGTATACTGTCCTGCCGCATTTTGAAAATGAGTAGTTATTTTCTACTTAAGACATATTTTTATTTTAAGCCATTTATTTTTTCCTCTTCTGAAATTTAATTTACATAAATTTTATTGGAACTAAATATAATCTTATTAATATGTTTATCATTACATAAGCTAGAGGCTTATCTATATATTGTGATAGATTTCATCTGTGCTAATAAGTATCGAGCGAATATTTTATCATAGACAAAGAATATCGCAACACACTTCCACTTCACCCAGAAATCAGAAGTACTTTATTCAATAAGTTATTTTGACACGTCAACATATTTTTTAAAACTACTACTGGATAGGAAACGCGGCCACACACTGAGAAGATCTGGCGGAAGAAACTCAGCGGGGTTGTCAGATTTAACATGATAAAATCTACCTATTACACATACGTGTATACTGTTTCATTATAAGTGAAACTATGAGATAAGATAGCAAAAATAAGCTGGGCTATCAACAACATGTTAGAAATGATTATGATAAATGCACAAACCACGTGAATCGACGGAAACAGAGACACGCGTCAGGCATAGTTAAGATTGATGTTGTGTGCAGGGTCGTGGGAGGCGGGCAACCGGCGCCAGCTGGAGCCGCCGCACTACGACGGGGTCCAGGCGCTGGTGCTGTGCGAAGACCGCCTCTATAGCGCCTCGCGCGACTCTAGCCTCAAGTGCTGGGACCTGGCCGACGACACGCTGGCGCACGTGAGTACTGCGAACCTGTACACATACCGCCGCTACAGCGCCTCGCGCGACTCCAGCCTCAAGTGCTGGGACCTGGCCGACGACACGCTGGCGCACGTGAGTACTGCGAACCTGTACACATACCGCCGCTACAGCGCCTCGCGCGACTCCAGCCTCAAGTGCTGGGACCTGGCCGACGACACGCTGGCGCACGTGAGTACTGCGAACCTGTACACATACCGCCGCTACAGCGCCTCGCGCGACTCCAGCCTCAAGTGCTGGGACCTGGCCGACGACACGCTGGCGCACGTGAGTACTGCGAACCTGTACACATACCGCCGCTACAGCGCCTCGCGCGACTCCAGCCTCAAGTGCTGGGACCTGGCCGACGACACGCTGGCGCACGTGAGTACTGCGAGCCTGTACACATACCGCCGCTACAGCGCCTCGCGCGACTCCAGCCTCAAGTGCTGGGACCTGGCCGACGACACGCTGGCGCACGTGAGTACTGCGAGCCTGTACACATACCGCCACTACAGCGCCTCGCGCGACTCCAGCCTCAAGTGCTGGGACCTGGCCGACGACACGCTGGCGCACGTGAGTACTGCGAGCCTGTACACATACCGCCGCTACAGCGCCTCGCGCGACTCCAGCCTCAAGTGCTGGGACCTGGCCGACGACACGCTGGCGCACGTGAGTACTGCGAGCCTGTACACATACCGCCACTACAGCGCCTCGCGCGACTCTAGCCTCAAGTGCTGGGACCTGGCCGACGACACGCTGGCGCACGTGAGTACTGCGAGCCTGTACACATACCGCCGCTACAGCGCCTCGCGCGACTCCAGCCTCAAGTGCTGGGACCTGGCCGACGACACGCTGGCGCACGTGAGTACTGCGAGCCTGTACACATACCGCCACTACAGCGCCTCGCGCGACTCTAGCCTCAAGTGCTGGGACCTGGCCGACGACACGCTGGCGCACGTGAGTACTGCGAGCCTGTACACATACCGCTGCTACAGCGCCTCGCGCGTATCCAGCCTCAAGTTTTCAGACATACTAAACGTCCATTAGCAAATGTTGTTAAACATATACTATATGATAAAACTTTCACTCAAAACTTAGTTTTATACTACTAATTAAATGAGATTTGCATATTTTTGCATAAAAAAACATACTCCAACAAACATCACTTTATGAATCTTGCCTTGTGACGTTTAAAACAAAACTTCCACTAAAAACTAATATAACAATAGCAAACAAACATATAGGTCTCCTGATGGAAAGAGTAAATCATTGCCTATAGACACCAAAGATGTTAATGGTGCGTTGCTATCTTGCGGCGAGGTCTAATGCCAAATGCATAAGTTTACCGGCTACCTTACCCTCCAAACCGGAACACAACAGTGACAAGCACTGACGCTATTGCAGCAGGAACGGGAAAGACGGAAGTACCAGACCCGTTCAAGACAATGCAGAACTTTACCACCTAGTGGCCACGATGGCAGTGACTCGTATAGTCAATCGATCGCCTTTTACGACCTATCTGACAGAACGGCAGTTGGCTTATTCTTTAAAGGAGTCCGGAACCAACACGAGGAGGATGGAGATATCTTTGTGTATCAAAGTTGAATAAGTACACATAGTTTTTTTTAATTTAATGAACTATTACTCAGTTTCTTTATTCCTAAACAGTTTTAGCTGCATATCTAATATTAATATGTCCTAATGTATATTATGGACATATAAGAAAAAATGTATCTAATAATCACAACTGTTGCGTTCTGGTTTCAAGGATGATGTAGCTGGTAAATTTATACATTTCGTATTATGTTCTCGCCACGCAGATGACGCAAGTCGCAACACACCATTAACATATTTTATGTGTGCAATTATTGCCTCTTTATCTTTTATCTCTTTCTATCAGGAGAACTATTTGTTTATATATATCCTATGATATAAAAAATACCATTTTTAATAATGAATACAAGTTTTTAGTTAAATTTGTCAGGTAAAAATGGATGTTTATTAAATATTTAATTATTTTAAGCAGTTGTTCTTGTTGTTACTGATATATTTACGTGAAACAATGTAGATTTGTCTTATATTTTTTTAATCACTCCTTTGGCTAAACGGTTAGCGAGTCTCACCACGTAATCGCGCTGCGTTCTATTATAAATAGGAAACTTTGTATTTCTGGCTTAGAATGTTTATTAAATACTAGTTGCCACGTGCAGCCCGCTGCATTATAAAAGTTTTTGGCGAATCCCGCGGGATCATCTAATTTTTCCGCCTAAATAGCCTATGTGCTATTCCAGGACATCATCTACATGTGTCCTAAATTTCATTCAAATCCGTTCAGTAGTTTTTGCGTGATTGTGTAACAAACATCCATCCAAACATCCAAACTTTCGCATTTATAATATTAATATATAAATATAGATATTTCAGTATTTCTACGCATTAATGATGTCGAGTACAGATGATGAAGCAGATAGGTGTATCGGTGTAGTTTGTCGGCGAGATGTGTATTGTGTGTGTGTGTGTTGGTGTCAGAGCGTGATGAACGCGCACAAGGGGTGGGTGACGGGCGTATGCTGCGTGGGCGGCGCGATGGTGAGCTGCGGGCGCGACCAGGCGCTGCGGCTGTGGAGCGCCGCGCTGCGCCCGCTGGCGCCGCCCGCGCCCACGCCCGACGCGCCCGCTGCGCTCGTCGCCTCGCCCGACCCCGCCGCGCGCGCTCTCTACACCGCCGGCAGGTCAGCTCGCACACACACACACACACACACACACACACCTGACATCACCACACACTCATGTCCAAAATGCACACGCGATAGTCGTACCCTCAAACTTGACACACATCTTCCATATTCACATAAAGGACTAGTCATAGAAAGTGTCGAGCATGCGGCTCGAACAACCGCATGCTCGATCCGCAGCGCTCGGGTCACACCATTAATTAATGGAATATCAACGCAATGAAACATAATAATTACAAACTTCGATTAAAAATAACCAGATTCAAAATCGCGGTCTTAAAAGTGGCTGATTAAAAAAGAACACAAATAAATATGTAGTCTTATTTCGTCCAATCACAACCAATGTACGGATGCGTCATGTCACAAAAACGGCATATTATGAACAGCATGTAACTTATAATTTTAAACGTTAAAACTATATAATCATAGTTGAATTTCCTAAGGGCCTAATAAAATTTTACGAGCTCTTGTCGATAAAGCAGAGCAGTAATCGAAGCTAAGCCATAATGTATAGTAAGAAAGTTGATTATTGTTTACTTCTTTGACGTTGCGATATTTTTGTGGTTTCTAAGCACATCATTCTTAAGGTATTTTCTTGCACTTAATTTGTAGACAATGCTGAATCTTGTTATTTTTTATCGAAAATTGTAAATGAATATGCGGATCGAAGGCATGTCTCGGAGACTTCCTGTTACTAGTCCCAACCAGATATCCATACACCAACGGTGAAACTAAATTATTATATATATTTTTATATATCTTCCATACTACTCGACTTCACTGTAGCGTGAACACATATGTTTTACTTATGTTATCAAATCCTGCAAATAACTGAAATTAATACGCCGGATCTTCTTAGTATATTGTGTTTCCGTACCGGTAGTAATAGTTAAGTTGTACCATCAAAAGCGTTTGTAAATGTTTACTTTAAAAAAACTCATTTTTAATATAAATTTAAAGTAATCGCAATAATTTAACGATGTCGTATGCAATACAAACGAATACACAAATATCGCGCCCCCAAAACACATTGCAACCTACCCAAATACCTAAAATATTCCGTAAAAACTAATACATTCAAGTTTATTTGTTTGTGTTTAACGGCACAAAGTAGTATACATTGCAATCCAATCTTCTGTAGCATTTAAAAATCTTAATAAAGTAAAGGATTCAAAAAAATATCACTATGTACAAAATTTCCTCCGTGTTCATACAGGCTCCTTTGAAGAATAGACCAACAGCCGTTCTGCCAGGCAGGTAGTAAGAGGCGATGGATTGGCTATACGTGTCATTATCATCGTTACTACTAGGCTGTAGCGTTCCGCAACGTCTCATCTGGGTATTTGGTACCACGGCCTTATCTATTCTTACCGCAATAGCGTCAATGCTTGTCATTGTCGCGTTCCGGTTTGAAGAGTAAGGTAGCCGGTAGACTTATGCATGTAGCATTACCATCCCGCCACACAAATAACAATGCACCATTAAATTCTCTGTTGTCTATAGGCAATAATTTCTCTTTCAATCAGGAGAGCCATCTGCTTGTTTGATATCTTATAATATAAAAAAATCGCACGACATCAATAATGTCAGGATATTTATTTTATTGTAATACATTTTTTTGTCATACATTAATCTATCATTCTTCTAAAATAGCATATCTATCATTCTTCTAAAATAGCATAGCTTTGAGCAGGTACCTGTAATTGAAGATGTATTAAAAAAACAATTCTTAAATGTGACTATTCAATAGTTTTTTAAAAAGATAGTATACGACACAGGCTGGCTTTACATTAACCAAAAATATGATTGATTCGATCAAAATTTTGAATTTTTATCAACGAAATCTTTTTTAAAATTTAACATAATCCAATGCCCAAGGTCCTGAGAGTTCTGCAACGTACGTACCACAGTCTTACCTAGTCCTGCCGTAATAGTATCAATGCTTGTCACTGTCGAGTGCCAGTTTGGAGGGTAAGGTAGCCGGTAGACTTATGCATGTGGCATTACCATCCCGCCACACAAATAGCAATGCACCATTAAATTCTTTGGTGTCTATAGGCGATAGTTACTCTTTCCAACAGGAGAGCCATCTGCTTGTTTTCTATCTTATAATATAAAAAATCGCACGAAATCAATATTGACAGAAGATTTATTTTAATGTAATTACATTTTTTTGTCATAAATTAATTCTTTATCATTCTTCTATAATAGGATAACATTTGAGCAGGTACCTGTATTTGAATATGTATTAAAAAAACAATTTTTACTTGTGACTATTCAATATTTTTTATGAAAAGATACGACATATGCTGGCTTTGCATGAAGCAAAAATGTCATTGGTTCGATCAAAATTTTGATTTGGTAATGATTACATCGATTGTAACGCTCTCTAATGTATATAAAATTTATAAGTAATATTACCGAAACCAGCAAAATTTACAAAATATTTTAACACAGCGTTCAGTATGTCTAACCAAAGATATGCACCCAAAAAATAATGTCATTCAAGGGAGTAAAACATTTTGGTTTATACGAAAAAATTAATTTTCTTTCTCTATATATATATATATAGAGAAAGAAAATTAATTTTATAACTCTTTTAGTCTTACTGCATAAAATAATCCACATTTAACGTAAACGTGAGTAACAAGTGAAACAATCTTGCGCCATATCTGTATATAATAATCTTGCGTCATTCATTCAACGTATCGTTCACATTTACGGGTGTGCGTTAGAGCCAGTGTGAATGTATTTACGTCATTTAAAATTTCGCGCGCGTGTGCGACCTTAAATCTTGGAAGGTAAGAGCGGCTGGCATGTGGAGAGTGATTGAGAACACATTTTAAAGTTTTAAAAATATATTTCAACATAATGTTTATAACTGAAAATTCCAAAAAAGTATCTAGCTACAAATCTGCGTAATAATAATAACAAGAACATTTGAAATTGGACAATTCCCGTCGCCCTCGTCAGAAATGACTAATATTAGAACAGGTACTCTCGGTCTAAGTTGCAGTTGTCTTTATCACACTCTACAGTATACTCGTAGGATACGATAGAGAAAACTGCAACTCTGAGTCTCACCTTTAATGTTCCCTCTTAATGGCCATTAGTAAATAATAACTGTTATGTCCTGTTGTGCATTGTACAAGCCAGTTCTATTAGCTGATAAGCGCGCACGGTCGGACTGTGACATAAGCATTAACGCACCGGCTCTAACGCACACCCACAGATATGGCGAAAGGTTATTTACCTTACTACTCACGTTTACGTTAAAAGTGGATTATTTTATGCAGAAAGGCAGAAAACGTTACGAGACCAAGTTATTTAATTTGTAAAAACCAAAATGTTTTACTCTCTTGTATCACATTATTTTTTGTCTGGATATTTTTGATTCGACGTATTGAACACTGTTAAAATATGATCACCTATTTTGGAAGGACCTTATATATTGAACATTTCTTTCAATATAACGTTTTGACTAATTCGCGGCAAAAGAACCAGGTGAACGTATGTTCAAAAAAATCGAAAATAGTTTTTTTTTTCGATAAAATTGTTCACAATGAAGTTCTGTATGAAATATGAAAACAACGTAACGGTATCATTACATAGTATAAAACAAAGTCTGTCTGTACCTATGTCCTTATGTCCCTATGTATGCTTAAATCTTTAAAACTACACAACGGAGTGCTAAGTTTGAGTTTTTCTTTTCGCATTCGATCGTGAGCGCGTTTGGAGTTTACTAGGAATTTGTATGTGATTTGTACAGCGCCACCTAGTGGTAAACGTGAGAAATCAGTTTACCACTAGGTGGCGCTGTACAAATCACATACAAATTCTTAGTAAACTTGAAACGCGCTCACGATCGAATACGAAAAGAAAAACTCACACTTAGCACTCAGATTTTGATGCGGTTTTTTTTAATAGATAGATTGATTCTTGAGGAAGGTTTAAGTGTATAAACCTTTCCGATATTCCCACGAGAACAAAAGCTGCGCGGGTGAAACCGCGGGCAGGTCGCTAGTATTCAATATTTCTTAAAAAAATAACAAAACAACTTGTTTGTAATTGTTTCACTACGTACGGTTACTTTACTAGAGCTAAAGAAACGTATTTGCAAAAACAATAACATTATTTTCCGTCAATTACATATTGGTACCTGCTTTAAAACGATACATATGAATTAAATCGCATCACAATCGATTTCATTGATAGCAAAGAAAAAATGTACTAAGCAGAATCGTAGTATGGGTATCAACTGCGCTGAAAACAGAGTCGCTGATTCAAATTCAGCTAGTAATTATTTTATTCTTTGTTTAAGAAATACGTTATATGGATGTTTCTTTTAAATTATTTATTTTCTTCATTTCTTCTTATTTGTTCTATATATTTCAATTTTAGTTTTTAATTTAGATTTTATGTTTTCAGTGTAGTAATGTGTGTCGATAGTTTAATATGTAACGATGTGATAAGGTGAAGTGTGTTGCAGCGGCGGCGAAGTGCGCGCGTGGCGGCTGGCGGGCGAGCCGTGAGCGCGAGCGCGCAGCTAACGCGAGCTCGAGCGCGAATGCGAACGTGAGGTTACAACTGCCTGCTTTACGCAAGCCGCTTGCCACTTGTATTCACCGCTAAATGTGACGTCACACAAATTACTATTTTTATATTTCTTTTTTTATAATTGAATGGGTTTTAACTAAATTGTGAAAGTTGATTAACACTTTTTTTACATAAAAAATTATTAAGTACTTTAAATGTATATAGCAACGTCAGATATAAAAAAAGTTTATGTTTTTTTTTCGTGTCTTCGATATTAAACTTCACTTTGTTTTACTTCACGTGAGTGTGTGGGGGGGGGGGGTGTATGTATGTATAGACAATAGATATCTCCATTGTTTGGTCATAGGATATAAAATACAATAAAATCCAAGTCCAAGTATTCAGGACAAAGAAATAATAATTTAACTTAAAACTTCGCTAGGACTCCCATATATGACGTCGGCAATGCCACTGAAACGAGAAAAGCAGTGTAAGACTTGAAACAAACTCGCCAATGTTCCGCAAAATAAAAATAGTCCCCAGGCAGTGGCACAATTGTCTTTCGATGTTTACCAAACTTTTCACCACGTAGCAACTAAAACAAAACAAAAGAATAATAATAAGAGTATTAGATATTAATAAGAGTAGTATAACAAACATGTCGTAACCAAAGAATTCTCGAGAGAAAGAACTTCACTCAATAAATTTTGAAGTAGTAATGGTACGCGGCGCTATTGAAAACCATTTTATGGGTTCGTGCAGATATGAACAAGCGCTGTATTATGCAGTAAAAGTGAGTTTGTCAAATTTTTGTTTATTCAACAGTGCCACCGAACTAAACTATTCAACTTGAATCCCTTATCACAGGAATGAATCACAACAAATGAAGGATCTGCTGATAAATAAGTCCAGTTTTCTATACTACTTGTAGGTACTTTTACAAAATAAATTTGATTTTACAAAACACCTTGTCAAAACTAGATATATTAGCGTAAATAGCATGAAACAAAGAAAACAAGTGGAAGTGAAAAGTGGGCGTGCCGCGTCCACCACTATTATGCGCTGTTACTCTAAATTGCCTTAGTGATATTTAACATATCTTTAGGAGATAGTCGTCATGCGAAAATCTATTACACACTGAATTATGCCGTATTGTGCCATCCGTGAATGTAGAAATGATAGTAGAATACAGATGATTAAAAATGGAGATATTTCATATCATCCGAAAGTACAATTTTCATTTTATTTTAATAAAATTCCTGATTTAATATAATCTCTAATGATATAATAGAAAGTCAAGCTAAAATCAGCCGCACATTTTACATATAAAGTTCATTTTAGGTTGACCTAATTTTTCTAGAACGATATACGTAATGATAGTCATTACGTACATCATTCTGGAAAGTTCTCTACTCAAATATGACAAACTGAAAAATACGGAAAAGTCAATACTGTCATCTATTTTAGAATAGCGAAACTATTAAGATTATAGTTTCACTATTGTACAATATATGAATCTATTTTGAATAGACTACAAAAGGACGTAAATACTCTTTTTTTGTAGCAAAATAAAATTTATTGTAACGCAGTTTGTTATATTTTTAAATATTCTGTTTGTGTGTTTCAGATTATTGTTGTTTAAAATGAAAACGACCAATGAAACAATGTTTGCATTAGTAGTTTATATGCAATAATGCTTATTTTATGTGTGAGTTTGGCGATCGCGGTCCTGATACAAATGCTTGTACTTCCCACTTCCGCTTGTTTTCTGTGTTCCATGGTAAATAGTGTGTGACCGCGTTTACAATCCGATAGTAGCTTAAAATAAATCATCAAAGTGCCAAAATAACTTGTAAATTTTTTTATGGAATAAAGTACTTCTGATTTCTGATTTCCATTTGAAATCATAAAACATAACATTTTAGCATTTGCACTCTTGAACGAACAGAAAAGTTTTAATAATTCGTCTTTATTAATGCGACATTGCACTGTTGAATCATAAAACATAACATTTTAGCATTTGCACTGTTGAACGAACAGAAAAGTTTTAATAATTCGCCTTCATTAATGCGACGTTGCACTGTTGAATCATAAAACATAACAATTAGCATTTGCACTGTTGAACGAACATAAAAGTTTTAATAATTCGCCTTTATTAATGCGACGCTATTTATATAGGCGTGGACCTATAGCATAAAGTTTAAATCGCGTTTGTTACTCTTATTTTTTTACATTGCTTTTCTCGTTTCAGTGGCATTCCAGTGGTCATATGTAAGATTCTGCGGAAAGTTGTTGCTAATTAAATTGATTTCTGCTTTGAATTATGGCTATATTCAAAGTAACGCTTGATTCTATTTTATTACGTCTTGGTGGTAGTAACCTATTTTTTAAACATATGTAGAGCATGCAGATCCCCTGCATGATCTGTTATGTTTTAAAAATCAACCATGTAACCAATTTTCCGATTTTAGAAATTGTTTCCTTTTTAAAATATTCCATGTTAGTTTAATTTGAACTTCTGTATTGGACGTGTGTATGAGTGCGTGCTTATGTAACTTAAATGAATTTAAACCCACGACATTTACAGTAAATGTCGTGGGTTTAAATTCATTTAAGTTAATTGAGTAGTTACTACTCAATACGTGTTAATAGTTTTAATCAATAACTTCTGTTGTGTATATTTTTGTCCATTCGATTGCTTTCTGGCCAATTTTGTTAATATTAAAACCTACCTCTTCCTTTTAACGGAAATTCTCTCGCAATATACATATAAGGTCAGATGGATCACAATAGATTTCAGCCACCATCTTGGTAGTTTGTTTATTCATTTTTAGTTGGTACATATCATAGGATAACAAACAAGCAGACAACTGTTCTCCTGATGGAAAAAGAAAACATCGTCTATTGTAAGGCGGGATTGTAATGCCACATGCATATGTTGAACATATACCTTACCCTCCAAACCAGATTACGACTGTGAGAACGTCTGATGCTATTGTGGCAGGAATATGTAAGCCGTTGCCCGTTGGTACCATTTACCCGGACGAGACGTTACGTCACTTAGAAGTCATGATGGTAATGACACGTTTGGTCAATCGTTCGCCTTTTACGAACTGCCTGGCAGAATGGCGGATGGTCTATTCTTTAAATGGGTGCGGACGAACACGGGGGAATCTAAGACTTGAAATAAGTGCTTTCGAAATAGTATCTCGATAAGGTACTATAGTAGTGCAACAAAAAATAGTTGCAATAATTCACTTGCGCAAGAATTTTAAGGCGCAAAAACTTTTTAGGCTTAATCGCCAGGCTCACTCACGAGTAAAATTGCATCGGCAGCCGTTGAACTAACGTATATGTCATTCAGCTATTGGATTTTTTATTAACTTATTAAAATCTTATTGTTCACACGCCTGTATTAAGAATATTGATGTGACTTATTTTTCCATTTAGTTTATAACATTGTTACTAAAAAATGTCTATTGTTGTGACGTTACACTTAACGGTTTATTGAGCAATTGTGAACCTTACACACTGGTTTTAAGCATGTATTTATGTCAGCGGCATACCACACGTGCCGGCAAGCTTATACACGCGTCGTCGCCGCTTCACTCATTACTTAGCCTAACATTTTCTCTTCTTCTCTGTTCTCTTGTAACTAACCACTGCGTCCTCACAAAAAACTTGATATACCTTAAGCTTTGTGTGTTGTACTAATTTTATTTTTCCACATTAAACATCGCGTTGTAGTAAGTATGGTTAAAGATTGGCGGTCCGCAAATGTCTTGAATAAGACATTTATATGTCGCAGATAAATTCTATAACTCGTCTGTGCACAAACGGCGGTGTCAATATGTAAAAAATGCGTAACGCCGAATGTAGTGGCATTATATAGCAAATTATATGCTCATGACGGAAACGTCGCCATTAACAAATTACCGCGGCATATTGTTTGAATTACTTGTTACATAAATATTAGTTGATTTAGAAACTTACCCGAGTTGGTTACATAAATATGAAGTAGGGTTGTTTGCCTTTAAGTCCCACACGTGGAAAAGGGAGCGTCAAACCCTGGAAAAAACTAGAAGCGAGGCTCCGTCGACATTGTTTATCCCTGCACTTATGCATTGATACAGTTGAAATCATCAACAATCTGTCTTCGGCAATTTGTATTAAATATTTATATCTAATATAATTTTGTTTAACAACTTTATTAGAATTTTGTCATTTTTTGACTCTAGTTGTATTAATGCGATAGATTTCAATATGCTTACTTTATTTTAAAAATATTTATGGAAATATTAGCTTTGATTTCATGTTCTGAACGCTATCGAAAATGTTATATTCCTATTTGTTGGAGCCTTACATATATATATATATATATATATATATATATATATATATATATATATATATATATATATATATATATATATATATATATATATATATATATATATATATATATATATATATATATATATATATATATATATATATATATATATATATATATATTATATATATATATGTGTCGCAGTGAAATTGTCAATAGCCGTTAGATTATAATCTACCTAGGGATTTTATAATTTGGTTAGGTTAGGTCAGCAGTTAAATTATAATATCACTTAGGTATATTATAATCTAACGGTATTGACAATTTCACTGCGACATATATACGATTTTATTTTCCGTTTTGGCTAAGAAATGTATTTCAGTAATGATGAGTTAAATTCAAATAAATATTAAGGTTGATTTATTTAATTCAATTAATTAATAAACATTTGTTTATTGGCTTTACTTAAATGATTTTATTTTAGATTTATGTTTGCTATCCCTTGATTATTTATCAGGCATACCATATTTCGTGATGACATTGTATTGGTTCCTTTCTGAAATTTACATGGTGAAAAGAAAGTAAATCAAAATTGATTCGCCAAGGTTTACCAGTTTGTTGTTGAATCCATGAATGGTGACTTAAAAACCGCATTTTGCCACTCTGTAACATGTTTTTTGTCACCGGAACAAACAGCTCCAACACACCTAATGGTGAATCGTGGTTAACTTAAGCGTTAGTAATCGTACCGAAAAAATGATACCACATATTGTCTATTTGTTAGAATTTTCCTTATTTTTATGTAATTGATTGTCATCATAATTTTGTATGGTTTTCATTTAATGGTTTTAATTTAAGTAGCAAATATATGACCGCTAATCTTTAATATCGTAAAAATAATTGGCTTATTATTGTAGTTATTTCTTTAATTTATTTCGAAATAATGTAGTTTATACGGTTGGTATCTAAATGTTTCAATACCAATAAATA
The DNA here is from genome assembly GCA_036924255.1 of Apodemia mormo. Classification (NCBI taxonomy): domain Eukaryota; kingdom Metazoa; phylum Arthropoda; class Insecta; order Lepidoptera; family Riodinidae; genus Apodemia; species Apodemia mormo. The sequence goes on from JAUPFN010000002.1 coordinate 42,646,504, forward strand.
GAAATTGTGTAATTTATATAATTTAAATAAAATACCAAAATTAGTTATTAAACGACTTACCCATGACACTAATTTTGCTATGACTTAATTTTCAAATATCTTGTCATTAACAATAAAAGCAATGTCGGTAACTCATTTAATAATGGTGTTATTTTAAGCGATAAAAATAACAAAAGTGTGTGATGCATTTTTACTATTCTTGTTGCGTACTTTTTACTAAATGATGAAAATGAAAATGCTACGGAATAAGTTCCTAAAGTATTCACGAATCGACAGACACCAGTTGATCAACGGCCCGGCACATGATGAGCTGCTTTGAAGTGTAATTCCTATATTATACTATTGTAGTCTATATTACGAGTATTACTAGTTAAAATCAATATTCAATGTCAAATGCGTCAGTTGAATCCGGATTTCGTATTCGGACGCACTCGACCGAAGCATACGCACCAATCCTACTAAATTCTAAGTTGTATAGATTTCATGCGAAAATTTCATCAACTATCACTCTCCGATGTAGTACGACGTGTGATAATCGAGGTAAACCAATGTACGCTAAAAAAACCAAATAATGTACGCTGTTTTTAATAAATGTTTCTGGTGATGTTAGGTACACCGTACAACTAACAGATAAAGCGTAAAATATTTTACAGGTAAAGTTGTTTAGCGTGTATGTATGTGGAGTAGATATTTAACGTTGAGGCGGTTTTCAGTAATGGGCGCGTGAGATGGTGGCGCTTACGTCCGGCCCGGTGACAGTTGGAGGGCCCGAGCTCGCTGTCGAGCTCGCTGCCGAGCTCGCCGGCGCGCTCGCTGCCGAACTCGCCGCGCGCGCGCCGCGTCTGGCGGTGACGTCACTCCCTGCCGCGGCTGCTCCCCGCCGCACTGCACACCGCGGACCCTACACCCTGAACCGCCACTAGTATCTACTGGCCATGCTCAAATGGACTTAGATCAACAGGATAGGTAGTGTAGATAGAAGATACACCTTTATTTATGCTTCACAACCAACACCAAATTGCTGCTAGCGGCACTGGCTTTTATAATTTCATTGAATTTTATTCTCCAATTCAAAGTTTGTTTTGCTGTACAGTACATCCTGTAATCCGAAAGTTGGCTTAGAATAAGTGAGGTCATTTAGTTGGCGGAATAGTTGTTTCGTTTTACTCAACTCTTGCACTCATAATGTATCAGAATTTAAAAGTTTTCTATTAGATCGCGCTGTATATTTACTGTTTATATCATCCAATTTATGAAGATTTTTTTAAATTCATGTTTGTGACATACATCACATCTGATAGCTCTCAAATTGATGAAAATTTAACATTCTAAAATAATTCCCTCTCTTAAAAATATGGTTCGTTTGCGCAGATAAACTACATCGCCCGTAAACGAACGTGTGCGCTCTTTTGAGGCAATCGCCATTTTTATTGGTTAAATCGACGTTTATTCTCACTCATAACGCGTATAGCGTTGAATAGGGGTCGATGTAATTTTTTTATATCAATAAATTTTTATATTATATTAAGCTGCAATAGAATATTTGTTTAGTAAATTTTATAGATCAAACATAGAACACCTCTTCACTCGACTCTGAGAACTATCATGTTCCTATATACACCGGTCTTGTTACAACATTACTGATAGTACGTCGACTTAATGGTTGCGCTTTTCTCTTCAATTTACAGCTGCGAGAGGTATGACGATAGATGCTGTGCAACGTAGAGAGAATAGCATTCTGTCTCTTTTACTATGATACGTAACACATGCGTAGAAGCCCTTCTGTCAATGGGCGTGCACCCATCGTTAGCAACGACTTATGTGGAGGGGGGGGGGGCTGACGCAAATGAAAAATAATGACGTAACCAAACTAATCTCTCATCGTTGACATGGGGCTTCGTTGCAAGACCTGTATATAACACCGTGCCTACTATAACTTATTCATGATAGATGCGCTAAATGTCAAAATATGCTTTTCATGCCAAAAAAATTTGAATCATAAATTAGGTGACATTTTATACACTTTATTAGGAATCATGTCATACGAGCCTACATAATATTTCAGTGAAATAAATACGATACGATAAAATTCAAATGAATTCTTGAAATTACTTTAAGACGTAATTGTTATAAATAATTATTATTTTTTAAAATAAAATTAATAGTATTACTAACAGTACGTGAATATAATTAGCAGTATTATTTCCAAACGTCGCAAATGTAATGATAGTTACCTTATCATAGTTTATAAGTATTTTGTTATTACGTAGATCCGTATACTAATGCTTTATCGTTCCTTTGAAGACAAATAATTTTAATAAAGATCAGTTAACATTTCCAAGAAATAATCTAGAATAAGAAATGTGTAAAATGACTAATAACTATACACAGACACGATTAATTTAAAGGCATAAGAAATATTACGAATAAGTAATTATTTTGTAGACAACTTCCGTAATGTCCGGTAATCAAATTACTGAGCTAAATTCTAATTTCACGAAATATTTTGATATCTGATCATTCATGTATAACGGTCACGCTTGGTCGTCGATGCTTGTTGGATTTGCTCGTACCTTCATATGCATAGTCAAATTCGAAACAGCTTACTTTACAGTTTCCTAGTAGCCGTGTTAAGATTTTAAAAAGAGGGTTACTATATATACCTACTTAAAATTTCTTTACAGTAGTAAACGATGTTTACTTAAAATAGTTGCTTTTTTGCCCAAGGAACGACCCGCTATTTAATAGAGATTCCACTAGTTTTTTGTAATAAACGTTTATGTAACGACGAATAACATCACCGTCAAATCTGCCAAATAATTTCACTGTACGACTGACGTGATGCATAATGTATAGGACAATCATAGAATTATGTCCAATGTGATTATTGTAGCTTAATAATAAGCAATACGTAGTGCTTCACTTTAACTATTGTATAATCAATCTGAACATAAGGGTAATGTACAAGCTCTGTGGGTAATATTTAACCACACTAACTGCCTAGACACCGGGAAATTCGCGCACGCGATTTTTTGCGCGGGGTGAACGACGAAGCGTTCAATTTAATTCAATTTAGTACATAACATGTATTGTAATAAATTAAAAAACATATAAAATAAAATTGCAATGTTACGATAAAAAATCGAATTGGTAACCTTCTATTATATCAAGATTTACTGAGCTGATAAAATGAAAAAAATAGAAGAAACGTTAAAATAATGAAATGTAACAATTGCTTCGTCAGTATGTCAATATTTAATTGTTCAGAAAACTAAATAAAAGTTTATAATTATGAAAAAACAAACTAGAAATCTAAATCAAGAAAACTTTATCGGAACATCAAATAATTGCGAGTAGTGTTCAACGCAGCCTAATCATGTGTATTAAGAGTCTATTTTAACCAAAAAATTGACTGAGAGTATAAAGTGATATTGGTTTTTGTGTATAACACCCGTGTTACGATATCTCTAGTTTTACATAGATACTATAGGTTTTATATAAATCGCCTTTTGATGATAATAAGTTGTTGTTAGTAAAGTAAGATAAACAATGTTAATATTAATTCAAACAGGAACATATAACGCCTTAGCTTAGAACTAGTAAAAATGCAAAAGTATTAATCATTTAGCTTAGTAATAAATATTTTTGTGCAACATTGTCAAGTTTAATGCGCAAATTACTTATCAATTTAAGTATATATTTCGCATTGTAGTATATGTTCTCTTTTATATATGCTAGATGAACTATGTAACTACATTACGAAAACTAATCAGACGTAGAACGTCAGACATTCAAACAAAAATACCGATAAAATGTTATTTAATAAAAATCTTCTTTACTTCATTAAAATATTGTTGTTAAAGAATCATTAGTACGTAGATTATGATCTAATAAAATAGACTATATTTTTATACATTCCTGCCTTACGGGTACATATTAACAGTTGTTTTAACGCTGTAGGTCCAATACGGGCCGATACATTCACAATGTTTTGTCATCCAACTACAATTTCTTACATGTATTTAAAATTCCTTATAGTCCAAGTAATTACATATTTCGACTGCTACTTTTTATTCGGGATGTGTTATAAAATAGTGTCAACTTTTTGTTGGACTATAGTTTAGGGGTTGTGTGAATGTGAAAATTATCCCATGCAATGAATGTTTACCTGATTTTTTGTACCTAATGCTACTTTGAAATTCTACATTGTTTTTAAGTAAATCTTTATTTTAGAATTTATGTTAAAGAGTTTTTATATTTTGACCAAACACTGATTTTGTTGTTTAAAGTATTTTATCTTGTCTGTATACAGCAATGACATGTATGATAATATTATACACGTCATTGGCATACAGGTACCAATTTTTATAAATGACATAAAATGTAATTAATTATTATAAAAATCTATGAAATCAATTAAGAAAATCAAAAACCAAAAACCTATGTGGCTATGTGAATTTTTTTCGTAAATTTATTTATAAGTATTTTCATAATTTATAATTCTGTTTTTTTTTTCATTAATTCCTAAGACTTTCGTAGTTTTCGTATCTATATGTAATCCTCATTATATTTATTTCTCGTATAGTTGTAAAAATCAAAAATTTAAAAGCGTCAAATGTACTCAAAGTTTTATTTAATTCGCTTTAACTATTGTGTAATCAATCTGAACATAAGCTTGTCATACAGGCTCTGTGGGTAATATTTAACCACACTTACCGCCTGGTCACAAGAAATTCGCACCTGCGATTTCTAGCGACTAAAACGAATGGCGAATGGCAAATGAATAACACGGGGATGGCGAAGTGGCGGACGATCTAAATAAATGTTATGAATCAACACAGCGCATACCCGTGGCATGCGCTGTATTGCTCGAGCGGCGGTCGCGGCGTATAGTCCAGGACATTTCGCTCCGGGACTATACTGGTCGCGGCGGTGAACACAACTTCCTGTGGCCTGCAAACCGGGCAGCGCGAATGTTCACCGCGCCGCCGGTTCCCGTGGCCAGGCAATAACAGGATTTTTGTATAATTATTTAGTAGCTACGATATTGGGATTTTTAAGAGGAGGATCAACAAATTCCTTAAAAGCCGGCTTCTCATTGGCAACTAACCCTTTATGTTTTAAATGTCCATGAGCAGTGGTGACCGCTTTCCATCAGGTGGCCCACTCGCTCGTATGCCTGCAAATTCAATAAAAAAAAAACTAATGCATAAACATGGACAATGAGAATAATATTTAGATTAGGGTACATGGAAAAAAATAATTAATTCTTTTAATTTTTAGTCGTTATTAGCTACGTTGATAGTATCTTTTACTATCAACGTAGCTAATAACGACTCAAAATTAAAAGAATTGGCGCTAACATTTTAGTGACTATCATTTTGTCAAACAGAATTAAATAAGAAAATTCAAATTAGGAACGAGATTAGTCAGTTGTAACGTTTATATTGAAATTACTAAATAAAATAGTATAAATATAAAGTGTTTTGCTTGCTGATATACTTAGTACTTACTGTATTAATAATTATTAAATATTATAAGTATTTCTTTTTTCTAAAAAAGTAGTAGTAATTTGGTATACAAATTAAAATGAGCATCACAAAAAATATATTTTTCCTTGACAAATTACGTTTTGAAAACGTGTATTTTCCTGGTATTTAAGTTTTTTTGATAAACCATTTTTTACACATTTTTTTTACAATATTAAAACTTGTCTGGTTATCAGATAATCAGTATATCAGTTAATTACGTTTAGTAATATCAGTTAATTACGTTTGGCGCGTATTTTTAAAAAAAAATTTTTTTTCCTTATCAAAACCTTACTTTTATGAGAACTCTAGGCCAAATTGCGAAATTAATTTTATTTAAAGTTTTATATACATATATTGATACTATACTGATGAAATTCGTTCCATGTAGTCTTGATGGAGATTGGTTGTATGGTTTAAGAGGTACAGGGCAAGTGCAAGACGGTCAGTACGGTTTAGTAAAACATAGTTATAGGTAAAAAACAATAAAGTACTAGTACCATCACACTGGTATTGTGAGCCGTTACTAACTAAAAATGAAACTTGAGGCATTCCATTGATATATTGCAGAATATAACAAACTGATCTAACCTTACTTCTGTGAAGTTTGAGGATATCTTCTTTGTGTTTACATGTCTTGTGTTACTTGCTGTTGGTTCACTAATGTTTTATTTTAAAGTGTGAATGATTATGGTTGTACAATTAGTTAATTTTGTGGTGTACCTAAGTTTGTATACGAAAGTAATGCTATGTACGGAATCTCAGATCGTTTTGGTTATATTTATGTTTTTGCTGTGTAAAATTATATTCGTATGTATCTAGTCCTGTGAATTTAATAAATTGTCAATTACTGTTTTTAAAAATATTTTAAAGAATCACAACAGTTACAGCTTATTGCTAAGTGTAATTTTGTCTATCTATGATTTTGGTTTCGGAACTATAGTGCGCGCGGAACTAGTTGGCCGCGCCATACGTAATACGTAATACGTAAGGCGCGGCCAACTAGTTCCGCGCGCACTATAGACGTCCGTCGACAAAACGTTATATTCCGATCTCTTATATTTTTAGTAACAATTATATACTCGTATTAAAAATAATAATTGCACAGTGAAACTAATAAACGTCGTCACCCTCTAGAACAAATTGAACATACAAGAAACTGACTAGAATATCACATTTATTATTAATTCAATTAATGACTTTGTTTAAAATTAGTAAATTAATTATGATATTGATATTAGTCTGCAATTCTAACACATATGTATAAAATACTGATTTATATTTAATAAAAACCGAGACCTAGACATACAAACATTTATATCTATCACACAAATATCTATCCCTGAGTTTGGCCTCGAGCGTCGTCCCGATCAGCATCATTTGGTGGATGTATGTACAATGAGTAGTACTATTGTATTGTACTGGAAGAAATAATTAACGGAAAATAGGTGTAATTATTAATGTTGAGCCCAAATAAATATCAAACGAAAGCCGTAAATTTAAAGTTCAGTTGCGTTGGGTCAAAGCGTTTATTTTTTTCCTGCGCAGTTGTTTTATAGGTAGTCAATTAGTAACCTAATAGAGTTAACACTCAGGACTATAATCTTAAAGTACAGAACAAATTCATTTTTACTTTCATAAGGAACTCTCGGCACAAAATATAAATATGTAAATTAATTTATAAAGACTATTAAATCTACTACATATTTTAAGAATTATTGTTTCCTGTGAGTTTAATGATTTCTCAAATTTATCTTAGTTAAGTATTTTTAATTTTATGAAATTGAACTACTAGTATTATAAAATTTGTTTTTACAAAATAAGCAATATCAAATAAATCGTCGTAACATTTTAGTTGTAGTTTCATTCTTATCATACCCTCGACCAATAGCAGTAATAAGTATTTTCAAAGCTCCAGACAATTCCAGGAGTAAATAGGCTACTTTTTTCCCGACTGAGCATGAAGTCACGTGAACTAAGTCACGAGTAACAGCAAGTTCTTTATATTTAAAAACTGTCTTTAGGTTATTAACTAAATTATATAAAAATATCATATATCTATATACAAGCAAAAACTTAATAACACGCAAAATACATTTTTATATATGAAAATTGTTGTCAAATAGGTAGTATCGTACAATTAGCTTTCATACCTAGATTAATTTTTAGGTCTCGGAACTAGGTACTATCTGATTTATCTGATGTCCGAAGTTTGAGTTTATGGAAAGCTGTCCCTACCTACTTTTAACCCAGCTGCATAGTCTAGAAACCTTGTTGATACTTAATGCACCCAGGTGAAGTCTACCCAATCGAGGGTTTGACGTAATGGAGAGCTGTGATTAATTCATCCGGGTGCATTAAGTCTACCGTGCGGAGCAATTAATTCGCCCAGGTGATTAACCCCAGGTGAATTAAGTATACCGCCCCATAATAACGGGGATGGCGGGACCAAGTCGTGCAATTCCGCAGCGCACTCTCCAAAGTGTATCCGATAAAAAACCGATAAACTAGCCACTCTGCGGCGGTGAGCGAGGCTCTGAGTTTTTTCCTACCAGATCATCGTCATTTATGAGCTTTTGGCACGCCTCAAGTCTCTCCAGCTGGTATTTGGCGGATCCATCCCAGAGGTGAGAGCAGTATTCTATGCGCGAACGGACTTGTGCTTGATAAAGGTTGAGCAACTGTCCCGGGCTGAAATACTGTCTCACCTTCGCTAGAATACCAAGCTTTTTTGAGGCAACTTGAGCTTTAGATTCGATGGACGAACCAAAGTTGAGAGTAGGCGTTAAGGTGATACTAAGGATATCGAGGTGGTCAGTTATCGGCACGGACACACCCTAGAAAGACGGAGACAGGTGGAGTGGACTCCGTTTAAGGGAGAATAGACACGCCTGGGTCTTAGTCGCATTAAACTTGACCAGATTGGCATTGGACTGGATTGGACATTGACATTGGATTGGACAGGTTCATACGATCGACCATCGCTTCCCTGAGACCGGATCTGTGCCGTACTGGCTAGCGCGCTGGATACCTCCGAGTTCCCAAAAGGGGGTGGTTTTTAATTCGACCTCAGAAACTCGGTCATATATGAACTGATTTTGAAAAATATGCTTTTTTTTTAAGGGGCTATACTCGCCGTGTGGTCTCTAATGCAGGGTTCCGGAGATATAGGATGGAAAGTCGGTTGAAATCAGCAATACTTTATTCAATAAAACTTTTTACACGTTATTTTGACACGTAGACATATTTTTTAAAAACTACTACCGGATCCGAAACGCGGCCACACACTAAGAAGATCCGGCGGAAGAAACTCAGCGGGCTTGTCTTTTTTTTATTTACTTTTTTACTATATAAAAATATTACAAAAGATATATATGAGATCAGTACGAGGAGCATTTAATCCCAGGCTAAATAATCTGAGATTTTATAATATCCTTTTTCACACAGTTTTGTTTTAACACATTTTTTAATTTATTGACTGGTAGATCTATTATAGTTTCGGGAAGTTTATTGTAAAAGCGTATACATTGCCCCATAAAAGAGTTACTTATTCTGTGAAGACGAGATGCAGTTGCTGCAGTTTTACTGCGTTAAATAATATTAGTTAAGTCTTTTTCAATAATTGCTATTAATCAAATCACAAAAACCTTTAATCTAGATGCTGTTACTCTAGTACTTCGGCCGCACTTGCGTCTATCGTCACAAAGCTTAGCGCAATGATGCGATACGCGCGGCTATCGTCGCAAACATTCCGACTGCGTGTTCGTAACGCGCTAATCTGCGGGACGATACACGCAGGCACGCATGTGGCTGAAGGGTAGCTAGCTTACTATGTGGTAAAGTTCCGCATGTTTCACCCGTGTATTTGGTACTACCACCTTTTCTATTCCTACCGCAGTAGCGTCAATGATCGTCATTGTCGCGTTCCGGTTTGGAGAGTAAGGTAGACTTATACATATGGAATCACCATTCCATCACACTAATAGCAATGCATCAATAAAATTTTTGTTATTCTTTGGTATCTATAGACGATGGTTTCTCTTTCCTCAGGAGAGCCACCTACTTGTTTGCTATCTCATGATGTAAAAAAAAACTTATGGTGAAAACTTTTGAAAATACGCTCTTAAGAAGTAAATGTCATTTATACTATGATCTCCTAGCCTGTTTCTGAGTAAATTGTCTTGATACCAAAGAATTCTCTCTCGGTTTCTCTGCTAGCAGGCTGAATTTATGAAGGATTTATTCATAGGTTAGTGACTGATACAATCAGACTCAAAGAATGCCATTTTTTCTTGTGCGCAACGCACTCCGAGTGTATTTGCTCCTGACTGATACGAACCAGAACCGCATGCATGCACGAGTCGCGCGCCAGCCGCCTCCAATGTGCAAAATGACAACGCGTTCTCGTTTTCAACAGAAACTCCACTAAGCTTAGGGCCAAGTTTCACACTTGCGTGATCCCGCAGATTAATAAGAGCCGCGGGATCTCACTGGAATATGGGATCCCGTTTTACGGGATTGCAATCCCTAATAGTGAGTAAAAGGGTTGGCTTGTAGTTTTTTTGTTAATCTTGATGAGGGTTATGTGGAATAAAAGTCATTTGGTTTTCCAGTAGATATATTACAGAGTCCTCAGTCAGTACTTATACTTGTGCTTGTGTTTCCGGTGGTGCGCGGGCGGCGTGGCAGGCGAGCGTCGCCTCCGCTCTCGCTCCCGCTCGCGCTCCCTTTCCCGCTCTCTCTCGCGCTCACGCTCCCGTTCTCTCTCACGCTCTCGAGATCGCTCCCGTTCCCTTTCACGCTCCCGAGACCGAGATCTTGATCTACTTTTACGTTCACTGTAAAGGGTAAAATTACATTCTTTAACATTTATGATATTGAGCAATACTTCCGTGATTCCTGTTTATGTTTCAGCTCGTATTTGTTCCCTGCCAGGAAAACTTGAGACTTTTGAGAAAGGAAAATTTAACACGAATGGATTTGGACCAGCGACCATCATGTCAACCTAACCGGAGCCTTAGTCTAACAAGTTGCGCGTTCAAACAGACGTCGGAGATTTAGACTACTAGCCTCTTAAAGTAACAAAACGTGAATCAAGTTGAATCTCTCCCATCCGGAGACCCATCTGATTGTTTGCTATCTTATTATATATAAAAAAAAACAGATGTTTCTCGTCAGATCTTCCTGTCAGGTAAGGACGAGGCTAGCAGGACAGCACTTTTCTTAAATCCTATATAGTATTACAGAAATCAGGAAATATGGAATAGAATAATTGAGATAGGTATCCTCACCAGTGTAGCTCGTCATGTTATCCATGACTCTGTATTTGTTATTTTATAAGTGAATTGTTAGGAAATTATGGTTGACTTAGATTTTTATTGTTTAAAAGCACTTGTACTGTTTTACTTGATTTTTATCTATTACAACCAACCGGTTTCGCGTTTTAACGCATCATCATGGCGAAAATAAGTATTGTTTACTATAATTGACAATTTGACAATTATGGTTGATGCAACAAAATGGTTTAACGGTATGCAGTAACTCACACGTGTCGGGATCTCTTGGGCGGGGGCGAGAGCGTGCGCTCGCGCGACTTCTTGGACTTCTTGGAGGACACCGAGTACGAGTCCTCCTCGGGCGAGCGCCGCCGCGGCGACGGGGAACACCCCTCCACCACCTCCTTCACTTCTTTCATTTCACGCATTGCCTACCACACATATATTTAATGGCATCTTTATCTCTAATTATTTTTGTGTTATAGCACTCACCCCGTGCTTGGGAATCTGGAAAAACCTTAAAAACAGCAAAGAAAAATATCGACACGCGGGATTTGAACCTGCGACCATTTCCCTAAAGCCGGGACGCTCTTCCGCTGAGCTAGTGTCGACAGGCTCGAGGCGGCGAAATTCTTCTTTGCTATATGATCGATTACGTCGATTGTACTGATCGCTAACTATACATATGTATAACTAGTTAAATGAGTTCATAGCAAAGAAGAATTTCGCCGCCTCGAGCCTGTCGACACTAGCTCAGCGGAAGAGCGTCCCGGCTTTAGGGAAATGGTCGCAGATTCAAATCCCGCGTGTCGATATTTTTCTTTGCTGTTTTTAAGATCTTTATCTCTATTTGTTACAAATGGTTTGAGTTAGCTGTAGCCTTAGCATCGTATAAAACACGTGAACCATAAAGTAACTTACGAATGTTTCTTTCAGAGTAAGGAGGGAGGTGCGTCGGAACAGTTTAGCTATGATTCGGATATAAATTTACAACGTTTTGGCAACAAGAAATGGTTAGGCGGAGAATACCGATAATGCTGGACAAGTCGTAGAATTTCAACGAATTTCCTACATGTACACTCCTTTTACGAATTGCGCCATAGAACTTTTTGACACCTTTCTTTTTTGATTGAAATTGACTTTTTTTATAAATATAAGTCCAATGTTATGTACTTGCTCCTTTATCTATGCCCAACATTTTTTATAGCAGATGGGGGCAAACGAGCAGAGGTTGCACCTGATCGTGAGTGATCACCAACGCCCATGAACATCTGCAATAGCGAGGGTCTTGCAGCTGCGTTGCCGATCTTTTAAAAATGAGTAAGCTCGATCTTGAAGGTCCCCAAGTTGTAACCGTTCGGATACACCCCCGCAAATAATTGATTCCACAAAGGAGTAATGCGAGGCAAGAAGTGCCGACAAAAGCGCACGGTTGTGGATTTCCAAACATCGAGGTGGTGAGGATGGAACTGTAAATTTTTACGCGATATCTGATGATGGAATTTAGCAGGAATTAATCTGAACAACTCGTTGGAACACTCCCCATGATAAATGCGGTAAAAAATGCAGAGCGAACCTACTAAAGAGTCAAGCCGATTAGAAAAAGCTTGGTCGTCAACGAGACGAACCGCTCTGCGTTGAATGCGATCAAGAGGAAGAAGCTGATACTGAGGAGCTCCGGCCAAGAGGTTAGAACAGTACTCCATGTAAGGCCGAATTTGGGTTTTGTAAAATTGGAGGCGATGGGCTGGCATCAAGTACTGCTTTGCTCTGATGAGTACACTAAGCTTTTTGGAGGATGGTTTAGCCTTTCCTTCCAAATGATCGCGGTACAGATCGTTGTTCGATATGTCGACTCCCAGAATTCCAGTACTGACTGAGGCTGTCACGAGAGTGTTCTCGAATCGAGGTGACACGACAAAGGAGACATCCTTTGTTGTGCTTCTTGGGTCCGTATTCCGTAACAAAATGACAATCGAGTCAAAGCAACGCTTTGAGTCTAAGCGCGTTTGAGTTTGCGCGCGAAGTTTGAGCTCGTTAAAAACAAAGCATTTAGGACATTATGCCACGTCGTAAAACAACGCGATGTTTTATTGTGTTTGTGCATAAGCCCTAAGCGTTTCGATTCGATTGACGTTTTGTTACATGGATATCATATAAAAAATCTTTTTATGATTCGTTTTTTTAAAACAGTTAAAAACAATATACTAATTGTTTTGCGCTAACTACATTTTTGCTACTAACCACCTCTGTGGCCTTGTAATTTTTTGTCGGTAATGACCACATGAGTTCCGGGGTTCGAATCCCGGGCAATTCAATAAATGTGTTTTTTTTAGTTTTCTAATAAAAACAACACTGCCCGGGATTTGATAAATGCCCGGTAAGCGATAGGCTTGCTACTTATCATATTGTGGGACTAAGTACGGCTAATCGTGGGTGTACAAGTTGTACTCTGTCTACTTCAGAGATACGCACGTAACGATACTTTGTTTTAAACTATTTTAAAATTGTTTCTAATATTAGAATGTTGAACACAATTGCACGCGTGCGTGCGTGTATGTCGGAGCTCACCCGCTTGATGAGTTTCCGGCGGTAGTGCTGCACCTGCTGCGCGGGCGTGAGCGCGGGCCGGCGCGCGCGCGCGCCCGCCTCCAGCTCGTCAGCGTACTTGAGCACGCGCACCTCGATCTCGCGCAGCGTCTCGCGCCGCAGCCGCGCGCTGCCGTCCTCCACCACGGCGCCGCCCGCGCCCAGCGCCGCCGGCTCGCTCACACTACACACAAACACACGCATCGCAACTGACCCTGACACATCACACACACATACATATACATTGTATTTTTAGGGGGCTGAATCACCTTCGTCCGTAGGAGAACACCTGGAATTCTGTATCCCTACACGTGGCCCCTGGATGGTGCTAATCAGGTGATATGGTGGAGACACATGTCGCGGCTATAAGGACCACCCATCAGCTGAAGTCGTGCCGCCAAGCGTCCGTTTTCCGTCACATTAACGCTGATGTAGCTTTTGTGAAGACGGGTCGAATCAAATTGAATCATCAATTCGGGGCGTCTATAAAATCTGGACGATCTGATATACACTGACGTTGATGCATCTGGAGACTAGTCATGGAGGGTAGCGGGATCCGAAGCACGGTGCACCGCTGGCCGACCGCTAGTCAGTAGGGGGCCCAAGTACCGTGCTAGCCACATGTGAAAGGCTGTCCCGCCAACTAGCGAAAAATCCTAAAATGCGCCATAGTGCCGGTCGGCAATACCAATACCAGTGCACTGACCTCGCTGGGAGAGAGATGCGTAAACTCGCTATAGCGTTAAACCTCACCCAGCTAGTTCAAGGAGTGACGCGGGTTCCTGACGTTGAGAGCCACACAGCCAATTGCTTGAACCTTCTGCTAAGTACGGATCCGAACCGCTACTCAGTGACGATTTCCTCGCCGCTTGGCAGCTTCGATCACTGTCTGGTGAAATCTGTATCCGTCTACTCGCCGCCCGATCCCAGTCCCAGGGACTCTCGGGCCGTGTGGCGATACATGTCAGCAGATTGGGACGAGATGCGTTCCTTCTTTGCGCCTTATCCCTGGCGGCTTCTCTGCTTTTCTTTTGAAGACTCCTCGACCTGCGCGGATGCTGTGGCTGATGTGATGCGACAGGAAATGGAATACTTTATCCCTTTCTCCAACGTAGCCATGTCCAGCAAAGCTCAACCCTGGTTCAGAGCCGATTGTAGTTGCGCTGAGGCGCTAAAGCGTGAGGCATATCTGGCTAAGGTTGATGCTCTACACCGCAAGAACGAGGACGTAACGGAGAAGAAGAAAGCCTTTAACCGGTCCGCTAAATCCTGCAAAAACGCTCTACTGAAAACTCGATCCGACAATGTCAGCCGTATTGGGAACAAACTGGCTTCGTACCCCTCAGGTAGTAAAGCATTTTGGTCCCTGGCAAAGTCGGTTGAATCGAATTACTGTAACCCCTCACTTCCTCCACTGCTGAAACCGGATGGGACTCTGGCTCACACTGCGAAAGCGAACTTATTCGCTACTCTATTCGCGGAAAACTCACGTTTTGATTCTGCCAACGCGAAACCTCCCAGTCTACCTGGATGCGAGGTGCAAATGCCGGAAATTCGCATCCGTCAAACTGAGGTTCTTAAAACGCTGCGAAATCTGGATGTGAACAAAGCCAGTGGACCTGATGGGATTCCAGCAATAGTACTTAAAACCTGTGCGCCTGAACTCGCTCCTGTCTTGACACGTCTCTTTCGCCTTCCGTTGACGACCGGAAAAGTACCTAATCATGGAAGTTTGTAACATGCAGCCTGTGCCTAAAAAGGGCAGTCGTGCCGAACCCTCTAACTGTAGGCCATAAGACCATAAGACTATGGAGCGTGTACTGAACAGGAGGCTAATGGCACACCTAGAAGCGAACGATTTACTCAGTGACCGCCAATACGGGTTTCGCCGAAATCGGTCCATTGGGGATCCTCTAGCGTATGCCACCTACGTCTTGAGTGCAGCCATCGAGAATCATGGTGAAGCGTTAGCTGTCTCCCTTGACATCTCTAAGGCCTTTGACAGGGTCTGGCATGACAGCCTTGTTAGCAAGCTTCCTTCTTACGGTATACCTATTGGTCTCTGCGCCTGGATCTCAGATTTTCTGAGTGGCCGGTCGATTAGGGTAGTCGTCGACGGCTGCTCGTCTGACCAAATGGATATAAATGCCGGAGTCCCTCAGGGATCAGATCTCTCCGCAACTCTATTCCTGCTACATATCAACGGTCTGCTGAAGCCCGGTATCTATGGGTACGCAGACGATAGCACTGTTGTGGAGAGCTATGTATCCAGCGCGCGAGCCAGTACAGCACAGATTCGATCTCTCAAAGAGGCGATGGTCGATCGTATGAACCTGTCCTTACAGGCAGTCTCCGATTGGGGTGATGCCAATCTGGTCAGGTTTAATGCAGCTAAGACCCAGGCGTGTCTATTCTCCGCCAAACGGAGTCCATTTCACCTATCTCCTTTAGGGTGTGTCCGTGCCGATAACTGACCACCTCGAGCTCCTTGATATCACCTTAACGCTTACTCTTAACTTTGGTTCGTACATCGAATCAAAAGCCCAAGTTGCCTCAAAAAAGCTTGGTATTCTGGCCAAGGTGCGACAGTATTTCAGCCCAGGACAGTTGCTCAATCTTTATCAAGCACAAGTCCGTTCGTGCATGGAATACTGCTCTCACCTCTGGGATGGATCCGCCAAATACCAGATGGAAACGCTTAAAGCGATAGAGACGCTACCAAGATGCTCATAAACGACGATGATCTGGGAGGCAAAAAACTCCAGAGCCTCGCTCATCACCGCAGAGTGGCTAGTTCATCGGTCTTTTATCGGATACACTTTGGAGAGTTCGCTGTGGAATTGCACGACTTAATTCCGCCATCCCCGTTTTTCTATCGATCGTCGAGGCGCACAGATACTAGGCATCGTCATATGGTGGACGTTCCACGTACCCGAACAAAGCGGTTCGATTCGACATTCTTGATCCGAACGGCAAGGGACTGGAATATGCTACCTGAGTCTGTGTTCCCCGTCGAGTCCAACCTGGGGATCTTCAAGAAAAGAGTGAACAAGTACCTTCTAGGAAAGCGCGTTCCATCTTAGGCCGCACCTTAGCTTACCATCAGGCGAGATCGTGGTCAAGCGCTTCTCTATCGACAGTAAAAAAAAACTCGGATACAAATAGACTAGGGCCGATATTATTTTAAATAAAAAATCCGTAAAAGGTTAACTGGAAATAACCAAGCGACAATCGATCAAATTCATTCCCACATGAACTCTATAAATATTGCGTTAATCTTCATCGGAGTCCTAACAGGTTTACTTGGTGTTATTGGCTACATGTAACGGAGATGCCAGAAAAATTGGATCAGTAACGAGATGGCCAGAGTAGTTTTTCGGCGTTCGTTTCAGCAAAGAAGGCAATGGGATCCTGAGCAATTAACTAACGGCGGTGTATTGAAAGTATGTGAGGTGTGGTGTAGCGAAGAGAAAAGGTGCACGAAAAAAAAATTGTGTGTGTGGGTTAGTTATGTTACTATTGTATTAATAATATCATATAAAATGTATTTGTAGTAATTAATCGTTTTTACTCGATAGAAAACAAAATCGCAATTTTGATTAATCAAGGTAGTCTCTCAGCTGAGGACATAAGTTTTTGTAACGAATGTATTAGCCAAATTAGAAAATTATTTAGTGATATAAGTCATTTATGTACGGAGCCGGCATTTCAATCTCTTTCAGCAGAGAGTAGTGAGAATAAATTCGAATACATTTCGGAAAACATATCGTTAAAAATGGAAAAATTTGATTTAAAAACGGCTGTTTCCCTACTACCAATCTTGAAGGGGACAGAAAGCACACTAAAGCGACTAATTGACGGGATCGAAATGTACTCGAGTTTACTCGATAGGGCAGGCCAAAATCTTTTAAGTCGATTTGTGTTGAAAACTCGTTTATCTGAGTCAGCTAAACTGCGTTTGTCGAGTATACGTCAGTTGATGATTTGGTGAAGGACATGCGAAAGCATTTAATGATAAAAAAGTCGTTTACATCCTTTCACTCACAGTTAATTAAATGTTCACAAAATAGTAAAAATATAGATAGCTTCGGCCGTGAATTAGAGGAATTGTTTACCGACTTAATGATATCCCAGGTCGATGGTAATTCTCAAAATTATGAGGTACTAGCTGTGCCCGCGACTTCGTTCGCGTGGAAAAAATTCTAAAATAAAAACCCTCATAGTTCCCGTTCCCGTGGGATTTCCGGGATAACTATCCTATGTCCTTTCTTGGGTCTCAAAGTATATTTGTACCAAATTTTATCCAAATCGGTTCAGTGGTTTGGCCGTGAAAGCGTAACAGACACACACAGAGACAGACAGACAGACAGAGTTACTTTCGCATTTATAATATTAGTATGGATTGTTGGCCTTAAATGGAAAATTGGCAATTAAAAGATTTTGTGACGGACTTTCTGATAAACGTTTAAGCACCATAATTGCAACTCGTAACTATAGCTCCCTCAAAGATGCGATCCAGACCGCGAGAGACTGGCTGGATTGCCGTCAACATCGGCGCAACCCACTATGATGCCACTATGCAGAGGAGACAGACGACTAGGTAGACAGTCCTACTACCGGCGTGGGGCTTCGACAAGACAAGAAGGTAAGTGCTACTACTCGCATAGTCCAGGTCAACCGTATAATAGTAAACGGGACGGTCGGACTAATCAAGTACGCCGTGGCCGTAACATATCTTATGGCAAAAGGTTAGTCAAGACAGGAAATTGGCGTAAAAGGCAGGTAGGTCAGTATCCTAAACTCAGAAGATATGCAAGACCACCCAGAGGACGATAAGTTTTTTCGTCCCAATATGGACGAATCTGTTCTCTAAACAGCGTAAACAAGGTATATTTATGGATTGGCTAACAAAAACATAGTTGGTTAGTTGACTCTGGTGTTCACTTTCAGCGATTTGTTATGATGTGATTAATCGTTTACGCATTCCATTGCATATAGAGAAGTTAAAAGTAAACGGAATAGGCGGAGAGGTGTTCTCTAAAGGCTATGTTTATCTTACATTACTCTCCGATAGTATGACGTTTAAGCAAAGTTTTATGTGTTCGATTCGTTAACAAGTGGAACGGATGGAAATCTAGGTCAAGATTTTTTAAAAACTTATAATGCCAAGTTAGATTACGAGTTAAATACTTTGCGATTAGTTGATAAAAAAAGGTAATAAATAAAAAATCATCGCAGTCGAGAAAAAATTCATACTTAAATGTTTCAGCGAGGTGTGAATCCATTTTTTATATAGATACCAACATTAAAAACGAGTGTTTTATAAAATCGCAAGAATTGTGTGACGGTGTTTTCTTAGCAAGCGTGCTAGCCTGTCCTCGTAACGGTAAAATACCTATAAAAATTTTAAATACTCGAGAAACGGATGTAAACCTTAATAGGTTTACTTTTGAAATTTCAAATCTGGATAACTATAGTATTTGTACACTTTCAAAAAATAGCGTAAGCGCGGAGCGCGTGAAAGAATTATTTTCACAAATTAATATTATTCTATACTTTCCATCGTCGGCACTTGGTGAAATTCCGTTGTTGTTAGACACTTTTACTATTGCACTTGTACATAAATATATGATGTGATTCTGTACAATGTTTCGTTCGAAAACCATAAATTACCATAGAGTATTGTATTAAAACTGGTAAATAGTTTGGAAGAAGTTAGCGTTGGTCCCTATAGATAGTGTATTAACGGTTTTTTCTCAGAGGTCTCATTACTTACCAAAGTGAAGTGAGCGGATAAAGATTTTGAAGATATTCTGGTTAATTACATACTGACTTTGGAGCAACACAAGTTGTTATCAAACACACCAGTCAAAAAAAAACTACGAAAAATCCGGAAACAAATAAAGAAAACAAAGTGAATAGGAAAATAAAGTCGATATCAAAGAAATAGACAAAAAAAAACAAATGAAAATAATGAACATGATGTAAAAGAAGCTAATAATTATACAAAAAAGGGAAACGCAAACAAAAAAAGGAAACTGCAAAGAACCGCAGAGTCAAGTGAAGAATCTTCAGACGAAGAAGCCATAGTTTTGGATGGTTCAGATAGTTGTTTATCTGAAAATTCTGATAATGAGTGTGCTACATGTACATTAGATTACTGGGATAAAAAAGGGCCAAGAGTTGACTGGGTAAAGTGCGTGCGATGCCATAAATGGAATCATGAGACTTGTATTACCAATCCTGCTATTTGCGATGATTGTTTTTCTTAGATAATTGCCTACAAATTAATATAAAAAGTCTGATTTCGAGAGCCTTTTAAATATGTTTAGACTGAATCTATTATTTTCGAACAAAATGTTTAAGTTTTGTTTCTTTATTGTTAGATTTATTCTTAAGTCCAATTTAGCAACCCTATGGTCCAATTAACCATGCTGGTTTAGTAAATTGGAACAAAGCTCCGATCTCGTGTTAGGTTGATTTTTGAGAAATATATAACTATTACGTTGATTATTGTTTAATAAATATATAGCCAATTAAATGGAGTTTCATTTGATGTAAGAATTGTTTTTAAAATAATTAATAATATGTGCCAAAAACACATTTGAAAAAAAGTGGTCCAAATAAACCGACTTTCCCCTATATAAGAGTAAACTATTAAGAAAACATAAATACGATAAATATATTAATCCTGTGACATATAATCAAGGAGATCGTTTGTTATAGTGCGCACGGAACTAGTTGGCCGCGCCTTAGGTATGTGAACGGTGGGGCGGAGAGGCAGGGGCGCTTGCTGTCATTACTCAGTGCGGCGCCGTACTTTGCGACGGCAACACGCGTTGAAAGTTCTGGCTAGTTTAGACAAAACGCACATAAGATTGCAATAGCGAGATGAGTCCGCCGATAAAAAGACAATCTAAGGAAATAATATTTAAAGTGCATGCATTTTTTAATAAACGGAAAGCCGATGTCAATAGTTTAGAATATAAAACTGATGCGAATATACATAAACTAGTAGCAGAAGCAACAGGGATATCAGAACGAAGTGTTAGGAGAGTGATTGCTGAAAGTAAAAAATCGTTGCAAAATACAGGGGAAGCAAGATTTAGTTCTCCACGTAGACCAAAAGAAATAAAAAAGAAAATACAAGTTGATGACTTTGATTTAGCAGTGATAAGAAGAAAAATAAATCAGTTTTATACGGTAGAGAAAAAAATTCCAAGTCTACGAAAACTAAATGCTGTGTTAAAAGAGGATAATATTTTAGACTGCGGATTGACTTTTTTAAGAACACTTTTGCACAAACTGGGATATTCATTTAAAATGAATATCCCAGTTTGTGCAAAGATGCCTTTTAATAGAGAGACCAAATATTGTTGAATGGCGAGTGAAATATATGAGGACTATAAGAAAATTCAGAGAAGACAAACGAAATATATTCTTTTTGGACGAAACTTACGTTAACCAAAGTCACAATGTCCAAAAATGTTGGCAATCTTCGTCGGAGCCTGGAATTTATACAGATATAGGCAAAGGAAGGCGTTTGATAATAGTTCACGCTGGTAGCCGGAACGGGTTAGTTGACGATGCTTTGCTAATTTTTAAATCAGATTCAAAAACGGGGGATTATCATGGAGACATGAACTCTACAAATTTTTACAACTGGGTTGATCAAAAATTAATACCTAAACTTCCACCTAACTCAGTCATAGTTATGGATAATGTTGCCTATCATTGTGTGCAAGTTGAGAAGAAACCGATTATGTCCAGTTTGAAAATTAATATGCAGAACTGGTTGCAAAATCATAATGTAACATTTTCTCCCACGATGATCAAAGCTGAACTCCTGAGGTTGATTAATGCGACCCAATCAGAAAAAATATTCAAGATTGACGAACTTCTGAAAGCTGCAGGTCATACTGTTCTCAGACTACCTCCATATCATCCAGACCTCAACCCGATCGAGCTTGTGTGGGCAAATATTAAAAATTGCCTGGCCAGAGATCACATTAATGCTACATTGGACGAGAAAATGACAATACTAACAAGGCTATTTTCCGAATTATCTGCCGAACAATGGCAAAAATGCGATGACCACGTACAAAAAAATGAACAGGAATACTGGAATCATGATATGAAATTTGATACTATGATGGACCAAATCATTATAAGTTTACAAGATGATTCTGAATCAAGTTCAGAGAGTTCAGAATCAAGTGATTCTGAGAATTGAGTTTGTTTGTTTGTTTGAACGTGGTAATCCCAAAAACTACTAAACCGATTTGAATAATTCTGATTTTTATTATATAATACACATATTTAATACACATCCATAACTCATCATTATCTCGTTTCGTGGTCATTTGGAGGCAAAAGCAAAGCTTTCGTCCAAGAAACTTGTTGTTCTGAACAGGGCAAAACAGTCGATTGTTTGCGACTCTACAAGTCACAAATCAGGCTTCATAGGAGTACTGTTCTCATCTTTGGCCAGGGGCTCCACAATACCAGCTCCTTCCTCTTGAACGCATTCAACGCAGAGTGTCTTCAATGCCGATCACGATAAACGTATACTGATGACTCAGCCTGAACTAAATACTTTTCGTAACTTCCACTGACACGTGTTTACTACCAAATTACTGAACTAACATTACAAAGTTCAATTTGTATTTTATTTATTCTTTTCAATAAATGAAAAAATATTGTTCACGATATCTTCAGATTGGTCATCACTGTCTAAGCTCATGTGCATTGCGAGCAGTTGACAACCCACCCCCTTACCCCTGTCACCACCTAAGGCGCGGCCAACTAGTTCCGCGCGCACTATAGTTAGGAATCCAATAAAGGATAAGACTCAACCTATATATCTAGGTCCGTATGTTGTTACAGAAAACTTAGGGGTTAATGTTAAAATAAAAATTGGCAATAAGGTAGAAACGGTTAATAAAAACCGAACCAAATTGTTCAAGGAATGAAAATGTATACACGTATTTTTTATAATATACACTTTTAAACGTTCTTATGTTGATATAGTTTGTACGGGTTACCGCACATATTTAAAGTCAATGACATGTAATTTATTTAGGTTACGTAGAAACAATGTAATAAGTTAATCACGCACACATTGTTACGGTTGCACTTTTATTCAATCATCATTTCTGTTGTAACTTTAATAATAAATCAGTGTTAGAAGGAATTTCATTGGGTTTGTCTCGTACACTGACGCTCCCTCACATATCTTCTGCACTCATCTTAAACTGTACACAGACATTACAGTTTTTTTGGTCCTTCAGAAAGGGTCGCTCTGTGTTTTTGTGGATTTACTGTGACTGCGAATCGGTTAACTGGCTTCCCAGAAGCGGGTTCCACCAGCTTAATTGAGAAGGCTCAAAAGGTCCAGCTAGGTTCGCGAGGCATAGAGTGACCCGGAGCATACTACTGCTCTACCCTAACTATCGAAATCAAACAAGAAAATTCTCGTCGACATTCGAGAAATTGAATATCATAATATATCATACAGTGAATACTACAAGTGTATTTTTTTTATCTTGGAGTGTCATATTGTGATTATTGTTCTTTAAAAACCGTACATATACCTACAAAATGGAAAGTCTACTTCAGCAGCAATACGACATTGTTGAAGAAATCAAGGAAATAGAACGCAACTTCGGGGAGGATTCCGCCATCCGGAAAACCCGTAAGTACTTAAATGAAAGACTTGATGCCCTTGACAAGTTATGGGCGGAGTTTCAAATGAATGATCACAAGCTGTCCGATTACATCAATGACAAAGAAGCATATTTTATAGAAAATCATTTCCAAAAAGCAAGAAAATATTTTGATTCTGTGCGTAGCAAGATATCATCATTTCCTCCTACGGGTGAAACAACAAAACCTTCAACTCCCGAGCCAGCCACAGTATTGGCTCCACCGCCGCTGCAACAACGCCTCGCAATACCATCGACGTCAACAGCAACGATGGCTACGCCGTTGGGTGAAGGGCAAGCAGCAGAACTAGTATCTCTACAGCGAACAAATTTTAGAGCTTTTCATCGACAAGTGAATAGCCTACGAGTTGACGAGCTGCGAGATAAATGGGAGTTGGAAGACGAGCTACGTGGCATTCAGTCACGCTGGAGTGCAATCGACGCTTTGCATTTACAAATCGACCACTTGCTACAAGGTTCGGACACGCAATATGATGATGAGTTTTATGGCTACGAGAACTCATATAAAAATATCAAAAAGGCTTTAAATCTGAAGCTTGCATCGACTGTGCATTATCAACAGTCAACTCCGCAAATCGACATACCTGTTTTTACTGGCAAATACACGCAATGGCCTACATTCTATGATCTTTATGTAGAGAGCATGCATAACAATAACCTACTAACCAAAACACAAAAAATGCAGCACTTGAAAGGAAAATTGCGTGGAGATGCGGAACGACTTATTCAGCATCTAAACATCTCTGCTGACAACTACGAGACCGCATGGGACTTGCTAGTGCACAGATATAACAACCCGCAACTGTTGTTTACTAAACATGTTGAGATGTTTTTAAATCAACCCGTAGCTCATAAACAGTCGGCATATGAAATTAGACGTCTCCATGATATATCAATGGAATGTATACACGCCATACGGAACCTAGGTATCGATACAAGTACTTGGGATCCATTGTTGGTTCACATTATATCGAAAAAGCTGGATGTTGAGACATATGCTAACTATAAAGAAGCCAGAAAATCGCCACGTGACTTGCCTTCGCTGTCTGAACTAATGAACTTTTTAGAAAGCAAATTTCAGGCCCTAGAGCCCTTAAACAAAAGGGAGGTTGTAACACCATCATCGAGCAGGCCTCATACGCATAAAATGGTAAACAACAAGCCCTACAAGCCTCATTTTCAACATGGTGGTCACCACTATGGAAAAATTCCGAACAGAGAATTTCAAGCCAGTGCGACATATTCGTCAAATTGTCCTCTTTGCAATGAAAATCACCACATTTATAAGTGCAGTAAATTCGTCAAATTTACACCCGACGAGAGGTTAACGACCGTTATAAAACTAAACTTGTGTCATAATTGTCTTTACACACACAGTAACAAACAATGCACGTCAGTGAAAAAATGCAAGGTTTGTCAAAAGAATCATAATACGATGTTGCATGACGCAAATACCGATTCAATTACGAAACCGACCCGACTAGCCGAGACCGCCGTTTCATCGACTATGGGTTCGATTCCAGCTACGCAAAAATTTCAAATTCAAACGGAAAATCAAATTACACAACATAGCGCTAATCACATCGCTTCTGACAATGAGGAGATTTTGCTGACAACACTCTCGATTCAGGTTAAGGCTGCTGACGGCACTTATGTTACCTTGAGAGCTCTTCTAGACCAAGGATCTCAAATATCACTCATAACTGAAAATGCCGCCCAGATGCTGGGCTTATCTCGAGAACGGTATCATGCATCTGTATCTGGTATCGGAATTGGATCTCAACATGGCAAGGGAGTCGTTACGCTCGAATGTCAATCCATATATCAAGATTACAAGTTTACGACTCGAGCATTGGTAATCAAACGTGTCATCAACAACTTGCCTAACGTTTCTTTCAAAAAACAGTCATGGCCTCATCTGCAAAATGTACAGCTAGCCGATCCGGAGTATAATGTATCTAAACCAATAGACCTGCTGCTCGACGCAAGCGTATACTCAGACATCATTATGAACGGTCTCATCAAAGGGCCTAACACGGCACCTATCGCTCAGCAGACGAGACTGGGCTGGATACTCTCAGGCAACGTAAAAACGTTCAATTGCTACGTCGTAGCTAATGACTTGTCAGAGATATCACAATATTGGGAACATGAAGAGATCAGTGACGCGGCCACTGATCTATCAAGGGCTGAACAGTACTGCGAGCAACTATATGAATCCACCACAATACGCCTACCAAACGGAAAATACGAAGTTGCTATCCCGATGAAACCCGGATTCGAACATGATTTGGGTCAATCTAAATCAAAGGCGATTGCACAGTTTTACAACATAGAAAGTAAGATGTCAAAAAATAAAGAATTCTCTAAAAGCTACAAACAATTTTTGCGAGAATACGAACAACAAGGTCACATGACGCAGGCAACACGACCCAATGACTTATCGTGTTACCTTCCACATCACGGTGTTTTCAAGGTTGACTCCACTACTACAAAGATGCGAGTCGTCTTCAATGCGTCAGCAAAAACATCTACTGGGAACAGCCTGAATGATTTGATGGAACGTGGTCCAAATCTACAAAGGGACTTACAGCATCTCATATTATTATGGCGTCAACACAAATACGTCATAACCGCTGACATCGAGAAAATGTTTCGAATGATAGTTGTTCGTGAGTCTGATCAACACCCACAACGCATTATTTGGAGAAGTACACCAGAAGAGCCCTTGAAGGAGTATCAGCTTACAACTGTTACTTATGGGACAAAGGCGGCTCCCTACCTCGCAATGCGTACGTTAAAGCAGTTAGCTATCGATGACGGGCACAAGTTCCCTCGAGCTGCTGCTGCACTAACGTCTTCTTTTTATATGGATGACCTGCTAGAAGGCTGTGATCATATTTCACAAGTTAAACAACTACGACAAGAGATCATCGATATCCTAAAGGGCGCCGGAATGAATATCCGTAAATGGTCCAGTAATACCAGCGGACTGATTGCAGGCCTGTCAGCTGATCAATTGGACACACCACTCGACTTCAAAGGTTCGGAAAACCGGAAGACCTTAGGCTTACGATGGATTCCTACTTCAGACACATTCGTTTTCAAAAACATATTTAAAAACGACAAGAACGACGATATTATAACTAAGAGACAGTTATTATCAAACATCTCGAAGATCTTTGATCCCCTGGGGTGGCTGTCTCCACTTACAATACGAGCAAAACTACTTTTTCAAAGAACATGGTCTAAAGAATCAGCTGATTGGGACACGCATTTATCTCAAAACATTAACAACGAGTGGATAAAATTAAAGCATGACTTGCAAGAAATAGAAAAATTCAAGATAAATAGATACATGGGAGATAAAAATCACTACAAAGTGCATGGATTCTGCGACGCATCTGAAAAGGCGTTCGCTTGCGCTGTATACGTCAGTACACGGAATTCTAAAGGGGAGTACACATCGACACTTGTGGCCGCTAAAACAAAATTAGCACCTCTGAAGAACAAATTATCTTTACCGAAGCTTGAACTCTGTGGCGCACTCTTACTATCAAAACTGATGAAAAAGGTCATCGAAACTCTACCAAAAACCGTAACAGTGTATGCCTGGACTGACTCGATGGTGGTGCTAGGTTGGCTGCATGGAGACATAAACAGATGGAAACAGTTTGTAGCCAACAGAGTTCGTACAATACTCAGCATCATCCCGTCTTCATCCTGGCAACATGTACGGTCTGAGGAGAACGCAGCTGATTGTGCTACAAGAGGAATATCATCATCACAGTTATCAGAACATTTGTTGTGGTGGCAGGGTCCGCAATGGTTGTCTACATTTGATTCGGACATGATTAAAGAGAAGACATACCAATCACCAACATTAGAAGCCAAGAAAACGAGTGTGAACGCTGCTTTATCTTATAAAAACGATTTTGTTTTACAATTATTACACGAATGTAGCTCGACACGGCGCATGACAACAATCATCGGTTGGCTATCGCGTTTCACACAATGGTTACGTAATAAACAATTGCCACAGCAAAGTTACCTATCGTCATCGGAAAGAAATAATGCACTAAATTTAATAATAAAGACAGCACAATCTATGGAATTTGAAAAGGAAATTCAACAATTAGAGAAACGTGGAAAGTTGAGCAATAACAGTAGACTTTTGAGCCTCAACCCATATATTGACTCCCGAGACGGACTACTCAAGGTTGGCGGGAGATTAAATAATTCGTTACTGAGTCAATCCGCCAAACATCCTATAATATTATCAAGTTACGGTAGACTCACTGAACTCATTATACGAGATTCTCACCGTACCACGCTACATGGTGGACCAAGTTTAACACTGTCTTATATCCGAGAAAAATATTGGATACTAAGTGGATTGCGTACAGTAAAAGGAG
Source organism: Apodemia mormo (assembly GCA_036924255.1). Lineage (NCBI taxonomy): Eukaryota > Metazoa > Arthropoda > Insecta > Lepidoptera > Riodinidae > Apodemia > Apodemia mormo. The sequence goes on from JAUPFN010000002.1 coordinate 42,674,037, forward strand.
AACTGCGCAAATGTGTGACATGTCGTCGTTTTAAAGAAGAACAACGAACGCAGATTATGGCAGATCTTCCAGAGCCTCGCGTTACCCCCTCGCGTCCATTCACGCACACCGGGATCGATTTTACTGGCCATTTTGACATCAAAGCAAACAAGGGACGTGGAGTACGTACACAAAAAGGATACGTTGCCGTATTCGTGTGCCTATCTACGAAGGCAGTGCATTTGGAGTTAGTATCCGATCTCAGTACTCCTGGATTTTTAGCAGCTTTTCGACGTTTTTGTGCGAGAAGATCTGTTCCCAAACACATGTACAGTGATCAAGGAAGAAATTTTATCGGAGCAAACAAAGTATTAAAGAAAGAATACAAGGACATTATTCAAACGCTCGACGTTGAATTACTAAGCAAGGTCGACGACTACGACATTCAATGGCACTTTAATGCGCCGGCTTACCCTTCCGCTGGGGGTCTGTGGGAAAGTGCAGTCAAGAGCTTAAAGTATCATCTTCGACGTGTGATAGGAGAACAGAAGCTCACATATGAAGAGTTTATCACATTACTACACCAAGTCGAGGCTTGCCTTAATTCTCGACCTCTTCTAAAATTGAGCGAAAATCCAGATGATGAATATCTATCACCAGGTCATTTCCTAGTTGGAGGTTCACTTGTATCCAGACCACAAACGGAACCTGCGCATATGAGTTTGACCAACAGATGGCAAATGATCCAGGCTTTGAACAAGCAGTTCTGGAAGAAGTGGTCCTCGGACTACTTACAACAGTTACAAGTCCGTACTAAATGGAGAACCCCGTCTAGAAACATAAAAGTCGACGACATTGTCTTAATAAAGGACGAAAACCTGCCTCCAGGCAAGTGGTTGATGGGCAGAGTTACCGAAGTATATCCAGGGAAAGATGGATACGTCCGGGTGGTGTCCGTAAAAACTAAAAATGGCGTAATCAAGAGGCCAATTTTAAAATTATCTGTTTTACCGGTGGGAGATGAATACACACAAAACTAACCAAATGCCGTACAGTCATTGACAAGGGATGACGTCACTCTCGCCGTCTAGTCTCGCAAGCAAGTGTATATCAACCAAGGCGCTTGACGGGGAAGCCTACAAAAAACTTATGATGGCAATTAGGCTGTGTGTATCACTTCACCCCCTGCTCAGTATTCATAAAACATTATAAAACTTAGCATCTACAAATTTGGATCCATCTACGTATTAACAAAGTATTATTCTACAGAGCAAATAAACCGATTTACAATAATAAATTACAATTATCACAAGCAGCTTGTAACGAGTTTTAATACCATTGTATACAAAGAAGTCGCCGAGCCACGAGCGGAAGATCAAGTTACATTGCGATAACAGTGGCTATTCTCATGCTGTGGGAAATGCATAATGCACATATTTGCAACAACAATTAAGTCACTGACCAGGAACAACACATTAGAAATAGGTCACAACCTTGACCTTGACTATTTATAAATAAAGAGTGACACATTTTCTTTACTTCGTCATAATAACTACTGGAGTCACTCTAATATCAAAAACAGGACACTAACAATATCAGATACATCAATTCTACATGTCACACTTCTACTGCTCATCTGTGAATTCTTCTGTTCCTGTGCATCATAAGGGCATGAAAGTGAGTGACGTCACGTGAAAACAGATGTCAAGCTACGAGAACATATACATACTACTGAGTGTGCACGATGTTCATGATATGATGCCATAGCAACTCCATACTGATCATAATCACTGTTGCAAGGTGCACCTATATAAATACAATATCTCAGAGACAAGAAGTATGGCAAATACGAGTACCCCTTTGCTCTTATGAAAGGAGGGTGGCGGAAATCATAAAACGAGGCCTGGCCTCGTGGCCTGCAGCAGCCGTGAGAACCCGACCAACTGGACATTCGGGCTATAAGTGCTGTGAATAGACATTTTACATTTTTTACATTTTTCATTATTATGCATATTTTACATTTTTATTTTTAACCTTTGTATTCTTTGTGTGTATAAAATTCTTTGCATATTTTTTACTTTCATACTTAGCATTTTCTTACATTTTAATTTTTTTTAAACTTGTGTTCTTTGTCTCCTTTTTGGGCCCGCAGGATGTACGGGTTACCGCACATATTTAAAGTCAATGACATGTAATTTATTTAGGTTACGTAGAAACAATGTAATAAGTTAATCACGCACACATTGTTACGGTTGCACTTTTATTCAATCATCATTTCTGTTGTAACTTTAATAATAAATCAGTGTTAGAAGGAATTTCATTGGGTTTGTCTCGTACACTGACGCTCCCTCACATATCTTCTGCACTCATCTTAAACTGTACACAGACATTACATAGTTTTTTAAATTTTTTTATAATGTCTACATATATTTTATAATGTACATACCTATGCTTTTACACGTTATTATTATATCGTTTTTTAATTTTTTTATTGTGTATACTTACTTATTACTTGTTGATAATTTTAATAAAATATACAATTAATATTTTCTTAGAATTTAAACTTTACTGTGAAACAAAAAAAAAACAATACTGCGCATATTGTTTTTTTTTTTTTTCAAATCTCCCGGGTAGGTGTAGTGTATGTATCGAGCCTACGTAGAATATCATATATAATGTAAGGTCTTACTAATAAAGACAGTATTAACTCATCATCCGTTGCGTTAATTCCGAACCCTAGTCACAACCCTACACAATTCTTGTTTCTTTTTAATTTAATAATATTTAAACACAACTTATTTACACAGGTACACGTATGGACGCTTTCGCGCAGCCACGAGAACTCTCTCTAGCTAGTTAGCTACGAGAAGTCTCTTTAGCTAGACTATATGTATATGTATATATATATATATATATATATATATATATATATATATATATATATATATATATATATATATATATATATATATATATATATTATTATATATTTTACATAGATAAAATGTGAGTGCATTTTACCACGCAAGTAGTCTATACAAATCATGATTTTGAAGCTATGCTCTGTGGCCACATTATATTTGTTTAGCAGTGTTTGGTGCAGTACTCACACGGGCGGCGGCGGCGGCGCGGGCGGCTCGATGACGGGCGCGGGCTCCTCCGCGGCGGGCTCGACGCTCTCCCAGCGCGACGGCACGAACCCCGCCAGGTTCCTACTCTCGCTCTCCGCTTCGGGGTCCGCCTCCGAGTCCGCTTCCAAAGGTATGCCGTCTATGTCTTCATCCACTAAACGAAAGATTATCTAGTTATTTATTTGCAACTAGCTGTTGCCTGCGACTTCGTTCACTCTGCACAGCTCCTCCCCCGTAGGTGATAGCGTGATAATATGTAGCCTATATGTTGACCCGACCTGTTAATAATATTCATGCAAAATTTGAAGTAAATCCATGCAGTACTTTTTGAGTTTACCCCGGACATACATTGACTTCCCTACGATTTTATTATATGTATATACAAAATAGATGTTTTAAATAATATAAATGCTATGAGTTGTTGTTACATATCGGTGTTTTTCTTTAATGAATACAAAGTAGACAAATCCCGTCTGCATATATTACACCTCCATAATATAAAATAATGAATGTCTCTCAAGTGAGGCGTACAGTAGAAAATGTGTTACTAGTGTGGTCATGATAGTTAAGTGTAGTGTGGTGTAATATGTATGATGTAGTTATATGTAATCGTGAGTGTGTCACTAATGCGGTGCAAAGTAGTAAGTATGTAACATATCTTCACGCCAGATCCCTGACGGCTAGGCAGAGATAACAGAGTACCATATCATGATCTTTGCAGACTTGTCTTGCTTCCTCCACATTTATTACTCTATTCATATAAACACGCTGATTTTTTTTTATAGAAGAGGGGGCAAACGGACAGGAGGCACACGCACACCTGATGGTAAGTGATTACCGCCGCCCATAGACAACTACACTACCAGGAGTCTTGTAGTTACGTTTCCGGCCTTTTAAGAATGAGTAAGCTCTTTTCCTGAAGGTCCCTAAGTCGTATCCGTTAGGAAAAATTTCTGCCGATAGCTCGTCCCACATAGGAATAGTGCGGAGTAAAAAGTGTCTCGAGAATCGCACGGTTGCGGACTTCCAGACATCGAGATGGTGAGGATGAAACTTAGAATTTTGTCGCGATGTCCGATGGTGAAATTCGGCGGCTGGAATTAATCCAAAGTTCCTAGGAACATTCCCATGATACAGCCGATAAAAGATGCAGAGTAATGCCACATCTCTACGTAACGCCAAAGAATCAAGCCGATTTGAAATAGTTTTGTCATCGACGATTCGAGCCGCCCTACGTTGAATGCGATAAATCCCCCGTCCGCCCCGTCCATAAATGAGAGCAGTACTCCATATGAGGCCGGATTTGCGCCTTATAAAGCAGTAAACGATGGGCCCGTGTGAAGTACTGCATAGCCCTGCAAAGAACTCCTAACTTTTTAGAGGCTAATTTAGCCTTGCCTTCCAAGTGACAGCGGAACTGAACGTCGCTCGATGTCGACTCCAAGTATTCCAATACTGGCTGAGGCTTTCACGGAAGTATCTTCAAAGCGAGGAGATACGACGAAGGGTGATTTTTTAGCGGTAAACGCGCCGACTTGTGTCTTATTGGGGTTAAACTGGACCAGATTTAGTCGACCCCACTCCGAAGCTACGGAAAGTTGTTCTTAAATTTCTGACACAAGTTTGTTCCGGCACTCATTGACGTGTTCCCGTGAAGTTCCGCTGCGGCCGAAATATAAAGCATCGCCTGTACAGTCATCCGCATAACAATGAATGTTGCTTGATCGCAACATGTCATTAATGTGCAGAAGAAACAGCGTAGGCGACAGCACTTTGGCAGCCTTGAGGAACACCAGCATTGACGAAATTAAGGTCAGAGAATGCGCCATCAACAACGACCTTGATACTCTGATCCGTCAAAAAACTGGTGATCCAATTGCACAATTTCTCAGGTAGCCCATAGGATGGGAGCTTGGAGAGAAGCGCCTTGTGCCATAACCGATCGAAGGCCTTCGCTATGTCCAAATTAACTGCCAATGCCTCTCCCTTATTCTCCACTGCCTCTGCCCACCGATGTGTTAAGTTAATCAGAAGATCACCAGCTGAGCGTCCGCGACGAAAACCGTACTGACGGTCACTAATTAGCTGGTGCTCCTCTAGATACCTCAAAAGGTGGCAGTTGATAATGGACTCCATTATTTTCGAGAATAAGGAGGTTATCGCTATAGGCCGATAGTTGGACGGGACCGAGCGATCACCGTTTTTAGGAACTGGGTGCACTAAAGCGGTCTTCCAAGTTTTGGATACGACGCCATGTGAGTAGGAGAGCCGGAATAAACGCGTTAAGACCGGTGCCAACTCTGGAGCACACATGCTGAGCACGATAGGAGAGATGCCATCAGGCCCTCACGACTTGTGGACGTCTAAGGAAATGAGTGCTTTGCGCACTGCAGTTTTCAAGAACTTTACCTCCGACATGGAAGTGTTACACTGCGGGATGGTAGGTGGTGCATTCCCTGGGTCGTCTAAAGTCGAGTTGGCTGCAAAAAGTGAGCCCAAAGATCAGCCTTCTCTTTTGCAGAGTGGGCCAGAGAGCCATCATCTTTGTGCAAAGGTGGAAAGGAGGGCAGACAGAAATTCCCTTGGACAGCTTTGGCTAGATACCCGAATGCACGGATTTCCGAAGGAAGACGAATTAGCCTCCCACCAATTCTGCCAATTAACTCCGCTTTTGCCTTAGCTATGATTCTTTTAAAAGACCTGGAGGCATGATTGCACTCCTTTCTAAATATGCTGGTGTTTACTTCCTGCGACGCCAACGCCGTGGCCCAGGCTTAGTAGCATTCCTGCTTTCGGCGCGAAGCTGTTTTGCAATGGCGACCAAACCAAGGCTGAAACTTGCTACCAACGGGTACAGTAGAAAACGGAATGAAAAGTTCCATTCCCTGCAGCACCACATCAGCGACGCAATCGGCAAAGACATCTGGATCTTCCAGCTAAGCTAAGGCAAAATCGTGAACAGATCTCCCCGCGGTGGGCGTTGAAATCACCGATGATATGGCACGCTAAATGCGGGGATGGTCGTCGCAGTCTCCCCGCTACACATAGCCAGAGGATGGATAGGTCCTTGCCTTCAAGGCTGCTGAGACGTCGAGAACAGATATCCTCTCTGACGTAATCACAAACTCCCGCCCGGGGTACAAATGAATGCTCAAATTTGTACCCCGGATAGGAGAGATATGAGGTATCAGCCGGAGAAGATATCTGCGTCTCAGTTAAAAGTAACAAGGCCGGCTTAGTCTCAAGGTGGTAGTGGACGGCATTTAAGTTCGAGTAAAGACCCCTACTATTTGTAAAGTCCATGTGGAGTGTGGAAGGAGTTGCCTTAAGAGTTCTTTTTGCACCGAGCAGCGAAGTGTGTGAGAGCAAGGAGAATTCTTCATTATAGCTCTTCAACTAATGTGACTTTGAGTAATGTGCATAGTTCCTGCTATTTTAACGTCTTCAAGCAGATTTAGTTGCAACATCATATAGGAATTTTCCTTTTCGTTCGTCTTACCTCAATTTTTCCTAAGACTTTATTTATTTTTCCTAAGTCTTTGAAATTGTAACCGGATTTTGCAAGTTATATAATAGCGAAGAATTCAAATATTCTACGCATGTGTCCGATAACTGTGATCTCTTCGTTTTGCTGAATTTTTCAAGTATCGATTTGTTCGTTCTGAGCAACTGAGGCGCCGACAGTAACTAGAGGAATTCCCAAGAATTTGCGAATATTCTCCGCCCGACCTTTTTTTGACTCGTATTTAATTTGTATGTTATACAATTGACATAAAGTTCATTATGCAATGTACAATTTCGTTTCAAAAAGTTGCTTCCATTCATAAAACAAAGAAAACAAGTGGAAGTGAAAAGTGGGCGTGCCGCGTGCATCACTATTATGCGCTGTTACTCTAAATTGCCTTAGTGATACTTACCATATCTTTAGGATATAGTCGTCGTGCGAAAATCTATTATACACTGAATTATGCCGTATTATGCCATCCTTGAATGCAGAAATGATAGTATAATACAGATGATTAAAAATGGAGATATTTCATATCATCCGAAAGTACAATTTTCATTTTATTTTAATAAAATTCCTGATTTAATATAATCTCTAATGATATAATAGAAAGTCAAGCTAAAATCAGCCGTACACCTTACATATAAAGTTTATTTTAGTTTGACCTAATTTTTCTAGTAAGATATACGTAATGACAGTTATTACGTATATCGTTCTAAAAAGTTCTCTACTCAAATATGACCAAATGAAAAGTACGGAAAAATCAATACTGCCATCTATTGTAGAATAGCGAAACTATTAAGATTATAGTTTCACTATTGTACAAATAGATGAGTATATTTTGAATAGACTACAAAAGGACGTATACTTTTTTTGTAGCAAAATAAAATTGTTTGTAACGCAGTTTGGTATATTTTTAAATGTTCTGTTTGTGTGTTTCGGATTATTGTTGTTTAAAATGAAAACGACCAATGAAACAATGTTTGCATTAGTAGTTTATATGCAATAATGCTTATTTTACGTGTGAGTATGGCGATCGCGGTCCTGATACAAATGTTTGTACTTCCAACTTCCGCTTGTTTTCTGTGTTCCATGTTTCCACAACTCTCTGAAGAATTTTACAAGTTATCGGCCGATAAGAACTTGGTCAAGAAAATCTCTCGCTGGCTCGCGCACTAGCGTAGTGTAGTTATAACGAGTGTGTCATTAATGGAGGTGATACACAGAGTAGGTGTAACGTGATGGAGTTTGTCAGTATTGTGAGTTGTGTGCGTTGGTAGTCAATGCTTTAAGCATCAATAACGTAGTATGTGTCATAGTGAGTATGTTATCAGAGTAAGTAATGTACGGAGCGGGTGTAATGTGTCTGTGCATGTGTGTGTAGTACCGGGCACGCCATCGATGTCGTCGTTGGGCCTGGCAGGGCGCTGCTCGGCCAGGCGGCGCAGCGCGGCGCCGTCCAGCGGGCCGGAGCCGCCCGAGCCGGCGGAGGCGGCCGAGCCTGTGCTGCCCGCCGGGGACGCCGCCCCGCCCTCCGCGACCTCCCCCCCACCCGCGCCCTCCTCCTATACGTGCCCACCACTTATAACAACACCCAATACAACTATTTTTCCAGCACTAAATTGCAGGAATTATTTGTTTTAAGCAAAAAGTACTTACAAATTAAGAGAGATTAAAGTTCCGTCATTTTGGAATAAACTTCTTTAACAAAGGTGAAAAATGTGTGAAAACAAAATAAAAAAAGCAATAAATAAATAGTAGTAATCTTAAAAGTCGTAAACGGTAGAAGTTATAAAAAATACAAAAAAAAAATGATCTACACCAAAAGTCTACCATTTTTGGTCTCGAGTGCACCATTACGGAAATACAAACGGAAACGGTTTTCCGCAAAATAGCAGCACTTCCGTCCCTCTAATTTATAAGTATTTTGTGTATTTAGTACATCATACTGAATCTATTTACAAAAAAATAAGCCCTACAATTTAGTGCATTATGGAAAAGTTTAATGGTGGTTAATATAACGCATAGCGTTATATTATAGCGCGCTATGTATACTGATTGTAAAACGTACGCTATTTAAATTCGCATTCGGCGCTATAACATAACGCCACGCTATATACCTAACAGGTAGCGTAGGTCGTAGTTAACATACAAAGTTACGAACGTGTAATATGCTAGACTGTAGACGCTAGACGTTATAAAATAGTTTATAGTTATAGCGCTCAGTCACCGCATGCTAGCACTCGCTGTATGACGTTGTAATGAATCACGCGTTATCTCGGCCGAGTCACGCAATCAGTGTTCAGTTACAGGTTATAATATAATCTATAACGCAGCGCGCTAGAAAAATATAAATAATTATAGTCTATAACGCGTTATCACAAAACAGTTTAATAATACAGGCTCTTCTATCGCCTGTATTATTACACTAATGTTACTTTAGGATACCAAACAATAACATCAAATTTTTTTAATGAAAAGAAGTAACCGTCCACTGTAAATCCAAAGGTTTTACAGTGCATACGTCAGATATACCGCATGAATTTACCGGCTACTCCAGTCACACTGCAAATATACGCTGTAACAGCACTTCTAAATCTAAATCACTCTCTTTTTGTGTTGGTCTGGACTGTCCCTCTCCCACACAACCAGTTAGAAATTCCACCATAAAATATATAACATAAGGGATTTAAGGGGGGAGGGGGTGGAACAAATTCTCACCAAATCTCACGTAGATGGGGGTTGATAAGGTAAATATCACGCAATTTTTTTCCGCAAAAAACAGTTCATAACTGGATCGAAACGCGGCTTCACACTAAAATGGTAATTGAAAAGAAAGATCAGTGGCTTATCTTTCTTTTCAATTACCATTTTTATTGAATTACAATTATTAGAGATTGGTATGAGGTGCAAAAATTCCACTAATCTGAAATTTTATAATAACCTTTTTTACATACTTATGTTTAAAACATTTTTTAAAATTTTTATCGGTAAATCTCTTATACCCTTGAGAATCTTATTGCAGAAGAGTATACACTGTCCCATAAATGAGTCACTTATTTTGTGGAGACGAGATGCATGCACCACTAGATTGTTTGTGTCCCTTGTATTTAGCGAGTGAACATGAGCCCACATTTCTACAACATACTGCGATACTACAGTAATAATATTAATTTCTTTGATTTTTCCCTAATTGAAACTATTGGACCAAGTTTGTAAATTGCCCTTACACATCTCTTTTATATTACAAATATTGTATTTATATCAGCGGAACTTTCCCAGAGAAGGATTCCATAAGACATAATGAGAACGTAACTGAAATATACAATCTGAGCAGTATCAATATCACTTAGTTGTCTCATTTCTTTACTGCATAAGCAGTTGAACTGAATCTACTTGGTAGCTTATCTATGTGTGGGTTCCCATTGCAGTTTTGTTACCTAAAAGCACTGTGGATTCCACTAGGCCCAGATTGATTCTATTGAGACTGGAAAATCATAGGTCTATTAACTCAAATTAAAACAATAGCATTGTAAGTTGACAGTAGCAGTAAGTTTACAATCAATGCGAGAGAAAAGACCAAAGGCTTCGGGGAATCACGCTCTATCACGACAACGTTACTTTACATACGTCCTTCAGAACAAAGGCTTTTACTGAGTTTTCTGGTACAGAAACCCTAACTCACCCACACTACAGCTTAGACAGACAGACTTAGCTCTCTACGATTTCATTTTATTCCCGAGTGTATAATTGAAAAACAAATCAAGTGCTGAAGAAGCCGTGGCTACTAATAAAGCAGCAATTTCTAACGTATCGGATCAAGACTGGAAAGAGTGTTTTCAAAGTTGGTTGGCCTGCGCACACGCGGGACTATCCACGCGATACGTTTTCGTCCATCAATATATATCCTTCATAAACTGTATCGAATAATGCACACAGAAGGCCATAGTACCCCGTACAAAACATTTCCCCGAATAACCAAGGACGCCGAAAAACCGGACTGGACAAAAATGCAGGAGAGCAAATGATCGCACATCATGTGCATTGAGTCCGAGGCAAGTTCTCGATGGAGATTTTTTACGATTCAGGAATTTTTATCCTCTTTGGGCAAAAATCCATCGTCCGCGCAAGCCTTTAGACGAATGAAACTGAACATAGAAAATGACATAGAGTATTTTGAAAAGCTAAAAAAGAAATATTAGTAATAATAGCTTTTCTTTATCTCAAAACTTATTGTTTGATCAACATACTTTATCTTGTCCGAGGAAAATGTCGTTGATGTGCAACAGGAAGTCGGTGGGGTAGACGGCCCAGTCGGCCCAGGCCTGCAGTATCCTGGTCACTCGGGCCCGAAACCCTTCTTGTTGCATCCTGGACGTCATCTTCGTCCAAGCTATATGACACTCGCGCATTATTTCTGCCAAACGCTGTTGGAACCTATAAAGACAACGTCGTGGTTACATTACGGACATATATAGAATGTCAGCAATTACGTAATTAATGTATTTGTATGTGTATACTATGTGTAATGAGTATGCGGTGCGCAAATATTATGTATCTTCTTACGTAAGTAATGTACGTAGCTTAAGACGCTAAAGCTGGTGATTTGAATTCACACCAAAAGTCTGCATATTTACTCAAATATGTTATAATGGAGTAGTGTAGTGTTGAGTAGCGTAGTGCTGAGTAGGCACTACAATGCCCTACACTACGTGAGTAGTGTGGTGTGGTGTGGTGTAGTGTCGCGTGGTGTGTGTAGTGTCGCGCGGTACTGACGCGGCGCGGTAGGCGCTGGCGTTGGTGAGCTTGGCGCCGGCGTCGTGCAGGATGTGTAGTGTAGTGTGTGTGGTGTGGTGTGTGTAGTGTCGCGCGGTACTGACGCGGCGCGGTAGGCGCTGGCGTTGGTGAGCTTGGCGCCGGCGTCGTGCAGGATGTGTAGTGTAGTGTGTGTGGTGTGGTGTGTGTAGTGTCGCGCGGTACTGACGCGGCGCGGTAGGCGCTGGCGTTGGTGAGCTTGGCGCCGGCGTTGTGCAGGATGTGTAGTGTAGTGTGTGTGGTGTGGTGTGTGTAGTGTCGCGCGGTACTGACGCGGCGCGGTAGGCGCTGGCGTTGGTGAGCTTGGCGCCGGCGTTGTGCAGGATGTGTAGTGTAGTGTGTGTGGTGTGGTGTGTGTAGTGTCGCGCGGTACTGACGCGGCGCGGTAGGCGCTGGCGTTGGTGAGCTTGGCGCCGGCGTTGTGCAGGATGTGTAGTGTAGTGTGTGTGGTGTGGTGTGTGTAGTGTCGCGCGGTACTGACGCGGCGCGGTAGGCGCTGGCGTTGGTGAGCTTGGCGCCGGCGTCGTGCAGGATGTGTAGTGTAGTGTGTGTGGTGTGGTGTGTGTAGTGTCGCGCGGTACTGACGCGGCGCGGTAGGCGCTGGCGTTGGTGAGCTTGGCGCCGGCGTTGTGCAGGATGTGTAGTGTAGTGTGTGTGGTGTGGTGTGTGTAGTGTCGCGCGGTACTGACGCGGCGCGGTAGGCGCTGGCGTTGGTGAGCTTGGCGCCGGCGTCGTGCAGGATGTGTAGTGTAGTGTGTGTGGTGTGGTGTGTGTAGTGTCGCGCGGTACTGACGCGGCGCGGTAGGCGCTGGCGTTGGTGAGCTTGGCGCCGGCGTTGTGCAGGATGTCGGACAGCAGGTACAGCCTGGCCACGCGGCGCTGCGGGCGCGTGCCGGGCTGCGCCAGCGCCTCGGCGAGGCAGGCCGCCACCTCGCCCGCGGCCTCCGCGTGCTCGAGGCACCACGCCATGGCCTCGCCCACGCTGCGCCGCGTCGGCGACAACCCGCGGATTATCTCTTCCAAACGATCCCGTTGGCTGTAATATTACAACGCAACCTTTATTTATCACGTTACCCAACATCTCCAAAAAATTTACCATATTGCTATGATTTTATAAAAAAAAACACATGCTTGGATGCTTTAGCGACAATGGATTCGATGTGATTCCTGAAAATGTGCTTGATACTGGAACTACTCAAAGATCTAAGAAGTTAATACCTAGTTAAAAAATTATTGATTAGCCCTGTAGTTGAAGCACAAAGGTGCTTGAAATAATGAAATAAAAGTAAGGGAAAGGTTCGGGGAAGGTAAACCTTTACCTTCCCCGAATATCATATAATAAAATTATTAATCTTGGGAGAGTGAAAGTAACTACTGAACATTGCTTACATTCACAGTGTAATTTTATAAAATTTAAGATTCCCACGTGAGTTCTTAACTAACTTTTTACTAGGTGGTAGAGTTCTGCATCGGCTCGACCGGGTCTGGTACCACCGCCTTACCTATTCCTGCCGCAATAGCGTCCGTGCTGGTCACTGTCTTGTTCTGGTTTTGAGGGTAAGGTAACCGGTATGCATGTGGCATTAGACCTCGCCACAAGATAGCAACGCACCATTAACATCTTTGGTGTCTATAGGCGATGGTTGACCCTTTCCATCAGGAGACCCATCTGCTTGTTTGCTATCTTATGATATAAAAAAAACTTAACTGCAGTTCTTAAATACAGTTAGTCTTTCAGAAAATTAAGGATTTATTCAGCTGATCTAAAGGTGTACAATATTTTCATATCACCAGAGAAAAATAGCAATTAGTTAAAGGAATCTGAAAATATCATTAACAAATATCAAGAAAAGTAATCGTCACAAGATGGAACCCTGAGGAAACCCACGAAGTGTGCATTTACTGTTAGTTTAATATAATGAATAAGCGAAAAAACTTATCCAAATGATTACTTTTGAAAATGAATATAATAATCTTATTCAATATATTATCCATTCAAAAAATCTCTCAATTATAACAATATATAACATAACAATATATAAACATTCAATATACCACAAAAAGTTGCAAAACAAATTACAAGAAGAAATCTTGCATGTTATAAAAATCTTTTCACACATCGCGCTAGTCTAAATACCATGCGTGACATGGTGTTCCCATATAAAAACTTAACACACTTACTTATTTGATAATGTGCCCCTTATATTTTCCTTGGCATCGTCTTCTTCGACGAGTTCGTCAGGCATGCCAGCTGTGTACATGTTCATGACTGGAGGCCGCCATACTGAACCACCTAAATTAACAGTTTGAGCAACAAGTAGCTGACAGTGTAAATCAACACAAACAAATAGGACTTAACAAACTCCGTATGGTGGGAATTTTGACACATACATAAATTTAGCAACGACAATACTCTTCAAAATTGCAGACAAGTAATGATTGCGCCAGGAAAGATTAGACTGTAGACTGTACCAAAACTGAAAAGTGTTTCAGATTTGTCACTTAGCAGTCGCGATGGTAATTACACGTTTATTCTTAGTTTGCCTTCAAAGATTTACCGATAATTTGGCAAATGATCTATTATCTATAGTGATAACTATATAATATATTACATAACAAACTTGCTACAAGGATATCAACAATCTATAGACATATTTTATGTCTCTAGATTACGGAGCCATCTGCTTGTTTGGCATTCTATGATATAAAAAATAAAAATCTCAAAGACAAAATTTTATTGCAAAAAATAAAAACAATTTTCCAGATTAAAAAAATGACGTCAAACTCTGACCACTTAATCGTTCGTGTAGAATTAAACGAATGCCCTCGAAACGAGATTATACTATAATGGGAATGCTATTATATGTTTCAGACGCGGCATTTTAGTTAAAAAATAGCCTGTATCAAAAATAAGTTTAATCGATTATACTATCGTCTTGTTCTAAACAAACTATTTTTTGACTTTACAATATTACAATATATATCCTTCTTTCTTTTTAAATTCCCTTATTTTTTTCCAGATTATAGGTTTGCGGAAAGTAACATAAATATAACGAAAGTACTAACCTTTAAACATTCTAAAATCTTCCAATGACCATTGTTTGGTAGAGTCCCCTTGGAGCATCGAGAACAATTTCCAGCGATAATAAACGTGTGCGGGCGACTGATTTTCGAAGAGAAACCGAAAGAATGGATTGTTTATCTCCTTATTCATTATGATTGCTTCAAACATAGGTCCTTCGCGAATTACAAACTCGACCATACGATGTATAAGCATTAAAATATTCCTGGGAAAATTTAATACAATTAAAGGTTCTGCTTCTAAAATGACCCAACAGGTAATGATTAAAATGGTGCTACGGACAAATTTTCAGAGACTAATTAAAAAAATTACTATACTTTTACTACATTTCCATCAGTTCAAATGACAATATAACTCACCTCAATCTGTACTTAAGGTGCTTAAACTGACTTCAGTGGCATGTAGTAGATATACAAAAAATTTACTACTATAATTTTTCCACTTCTGATGAAATGAAACTCTTAAATTTTACTAACCTTTCCGTAGGGACGACCACTTTAACGATGGATTGTGATAAAATCTGCAAAATAACAATCGACCTAATTAAATTTATAATTAACACTGCTTCATATTTATCTTATTCAACTGAGGTTATGTGTGGTGAATTTGATTCTCGGGTTGGGGAAAATTTTTAGAGCTTTTTCTTAACAAATTCTCAGTACCAGTTTGGAATCTAGTGCTTCATCCCCGTGCTCGGATGAGCAAATTAAAGTGTAGTTAAATAAGAAATATTCATTATAGGGCTAAAAATTCAGCGATGGGGATTGCTACCTGTCCGCCTATCACGCAAAAGAACTGGCATGATTATATTTATTTTATAATATTTTATAATAAGCACATAAGAGACTATGATACTACTAGACTATATTAAATGTTGGAACCGGGCTCCTTTGAAGAATAGACCAACTGCAGTTCTGCCATACAGGTCGTAAAAGACGACCGATTGGCTACGCGAGTCACTACCATCGTGGCTACTAGGTGGTAGAGTTATGCATTGTCTTGCCCACGTCTGGTACCACCGCCTTACCTATTCCTGCCGCAATATCGTCAGTGCTTGTCACTGTCATGTTCCTGTTTGGAGGATAAGGTAACCAGTAAACATTTGCATGTGGCATTAGACCTCGCCGCAAGATAGCAACGCACCATTAACATCTTTGGTGCCTATAGTTGATGATTAACTCTTTTCATCTGGAGACCCATCTGCTTATATGCTATATTGTGACATAATAATATCAAATTTAAGGACCATAAATCTTTAGGTCATAATATAGTTAAGTTTTGGTTATACAATGTTTTGCAATGTTTATTTACACTGACACAATAAATGTAGAGTGTAGATTGACACAATAAATTATGTTATGTGTATACCTGTTCATATGTTATTTTATCTTCAGGGTCGCTAGGATAATAATCTCCAGACCGAACTCTTGGTATCTGAAAAGAGACGAAAAATGATGTCATACCTTGTCAAGAGTTTTGTCAAAAATTATAATAATATTAAACACAAAAATATTCATTCGAACTGCAAGGGACTGGAACATGCTTCCTGAGTATGTGTTCCCCGACGAGTACAATCTAGGGATCTTCAAGAGAAGAGTGAACAGGTACCTTCTAGGGAAGCGCGTTCCATCTTAGGCCGCATCTTAGCTTACCATCAGGCGAGATCCTGGTCAAGCGCTTCCCTATCGATAATAAAAAAAAAACATGTTCCTCATGTTAGTCCGGGCTCCTTTGAAGAAAAGACCAACTGTCGTTCTGCCAGACAGGTCATAAGAGGCGACCGATTGGCTATAAGTGTCACTACCACCGTGACTACTAGGTGGTAGAGTTCCGCAAAGTTTCACCCGGGTATTTGATACCACCGCTTTACCTATTCCTGCTGCAATAACGTCATTGCTTGTCGTTGTCATGTTCCGGCTTAGAGACACCCTCTAGTCGGTAGACTTATGCATGTGGCATCGCCAATCCGCCACACGGGTAACAACGCACCATAACATCTTCGCTGTCTATAGGCGATGGTTTCGCTTTCCATCCGTGGAGCCATCTGCTTGAATGAAAAAATATACCTGATATTTCATCTTAGGGAACAGTCCAAGATTCAATAAAATTGGTTTAGTAGTTTTTGAGATATAAAAATCCAAGATGCATATTCAGTGTCTCAAAACCGTTCTCTAAAAATGTGTGCACAAATTCAAATTGTGCGCTCAGTCTGTCTGTCACTAGCTGTATCTCATAAACTGTGATAGTTGAGACGAAGAAAACTAGTTATTTTGCAATTTTCCGCGAACTTTTAAGTGTACCTTTGCGATGTTACTAAAAAGGAAAACATATAAAAGTGGTGTAAGAAATGGAACAAACTTACCGTAGGTCTGAAAATAATGAAGACCCCAGCGGCACAGTTATCCACCCTCGCCCACCACACTTTACACCACACTTTATACCACGACAGCACCAAACACAAAAGCACACAATTGACGCACTCAACGCACGTTTCACTTCGCAACCGAAGCATCTTCAGGAGACATGAGCACTACTACACTCAACGAGAGCCGCGGTAGTACTGACTCGCCTGTGATAGTTGAAATTTTCACAGATAATGTATTTCTGTTGCTGTTGTAACAACAAATATAACAGAATAAAATAAATATTTAAAGGGAGCTCCCATAGCATGAACGTGATTTTATTGCATTTTTTGTTCTTAGTTACAACAGCTGGTAAACGCTTAAACTATTCATTTGCCGCCACATTGGTTGAGTGTTGAGTGACCCTGACAACGCAATCGGCGGGGTTCGGGTTCGATTCCCGACAGGGACAAACAATTGTGTGATGACTGTAGGGACCGGATTATATGCATTAGCATATTTGCATATTTGCATAACACGCATTTTTTTTACTGTCAATAGGGAAACGCTTGACCACGATCTCGCCTGATGGTAAGCTAAGATGCGGCATTTGCATATTTAAGCCATCCTTAGCGGTAATAGCATTTTTTTCTTAAGATCTAATTATGGAGCATATTATCGATACGTTGTTAATATTTTTCGATAGCTTTATTAACTGTATTACATAATTTTTACCAAAAGCTATAAGTGATAACATAGAACCAAAGTTCAAATTTTGTCCAGTTACCTCAGCGGATGTGGATGTGTATTGTTTTTTTTTTTTAATAATAAAATATTTATTTCCTTTTAACACTATTTTTTAACAATTTCCTTTCACAATGCTTCTTTTTAGGTGCAAAAATACCTGTGCCAAGAAGCATTGCTCTTTTATATCTATTCTAATACAAATTTAATTTTATATAAACATATTATGTTTTTTCTTATATATAGTATTATAATTACTTATCTTATTTAATAATATTTACAACTTACATTTTTATACATTGTTGCCATTGTTCTTATAACCACTTATTAAGTTCACACTTTTGTATTCACGTATTTATATTCTCAACATAATGTTTTATGTAACTAATAACTTTAAGTAATTTATTTATAGGTAATACTTATTTAACACTTAAATTTAGATTTATTTTAATGTGATTAACTAGGTAGTTTTAACTTGCTTACAACGTTCACAATAACAATTACGTATTTTAATATATAGGTAGATAGTAAATAAAGGTGTGTTTGGTACAAGTGATAAGCTATTGCTTTTGAAATAATATGTTGGTTTGTGTTGGGAGCGGAGTAAACAAAGTCCGCGCGCACGAAGTTGCGGGCAACACCTAGTAATATTATAAAAAGGTAAGATATTCTGTTTGTAATTGACAATTATGTATTTACAATAATTTAGTTGTAAAAAATAATTTGTTAAAAACTTGTTGAAAAATAAAAGAAATAATAATAATATAATGTCTATCTATGAAAATTAACAATAATAATTAAAATATAATAAAAATTCACGCAGGTGAAGTTGCGAGCTATAACTAATACTTTAATAAAAATTCTGTACTATCATAGCTAAGCAATCTGATCCACTCTGTAACTCTTTCCTTGCATTCACGATAATTTAAGGGATATATATTCAACTTTTTGTTGATTGTATTATATAAATGTACGGATTTCTGACTATATTGATTGCTTGCAAATGAAGTTCTACATTTTTTTAAACGAAGGATGTTTGTGTTTACTCTCTGTAGTAATAAGCAAGGGTCGAATTTCAGACTTTTGTGCAATTTCAATATTATGTGTAATATATATAATTTCCTAACTGGAAGCAGAGTAGAATCAGAATACAGCATATGTGTAGAATATCTATAAGGCTTAAAAAACATAACTTTTAGCAAATAACGTTGCGCTCGCTCTATATCAATTAACCTAGTTTTAGCAACCCCTCCCCATACAGTACACTAGGATAGACTGAACAAGGGCAAATTATATTGTTTTCAATAGTTTTTGATTAGCAATATGCCTCAATGATTTGAAAACCCAAATTAATTAATTGTGGAGCGATCCCTTTCCACTTTTAAATATATTTTGAATGATCGAAGACACTGTCTCACTACTGAAAATTTAAAACAACACGTGATTGTTTACGTTTAAAAAAAAAATGTAATTTAATACTATGTTACTCATTGATATAAAAAACCCAAGATACACGACCAGTGTCTCAAAAACGTCCTCTAAAAATGAGCGCACAATTTTAAATTGTGCGCTCATTTCAAATAGAATCGCGTCGGTCGCGACACTGTCACTTTTATTATTTTTTGCACATTGCTTTGTAAAAATAGCTATAAATCTTACGCTTAAGGTAGGATATGCGAAGAGATTTGTTTTTGCCATATCTTTAAATACTTATGTGAAATTAGGGACAGTTTTGAGTGTCCGTTTTGTTCGGGACTGTGCATCTTGGGTTTTTTTATATCAATAATGTTACTTTACTTATTATTGTTTATCAATGGATAATTAATCTATTTATTGTATGCTGATTTTAAAGTAAAAATAAATAAAATTACTTTTTTCTTTTTGGGATTTCCTGTACTTATCATTTAATTTTACATATTTTAGCTATTTTTATGCATAGTTCCTGACTGGTGAGTTACCTTCGGTACTTCTGGAGAGTACTCAGTACTTGATTCTCGTTAAAATGAAATAATAAAATTATTTAGAAGCTTAATTTTTGACCAATATTTCTCTAAAAATAAGTGAAATGTGAATATTATACTCTCTAAGCGCGCCACGCTAGTCGACATCAAGGACACGCCGCTGCCACCCCCCGCCCATAACCTCACTACCTGCGCGATACCTGCGTCCGCGCGGTGTTCGAGTATGGCGCAGGTAAATATAGGATTCTTAGTATACTGTTTACTTAGTTTACTAAGAAGTATTTTAATATTTATTTTTAATGTTATTTTTTCTCATCATATATGATCGCCAACTATCCTTGAATATTGAAGGTAACTCACCAGTCAGTCTGTATAACAAGCTCTTTATATTGCATATAATCCGGTCCTTAGTGATGAGCATAGATGTTTGTATTTCTGGGTTTGGGTGTTTATTAAATATATTTACCATCAAAATTAGTTATATATTTACCATAAAAATAAATAATTAAATTAAAATAACATAAATATTTAAGGGATTTTAAATTGCATTTAATAATTTATTCCCATAAAACAAATGTGATTTTTGCCGTTTTTATAGACGATGGCACGGAACTCTTCATGCGCGAATCCGACTCACACTTAGCCGATTTCTTGAATTAGTTTTATGTAAGACATTGACAGTGCGAGTGTGTCGTGGTAATTTTTTTATATAATTACAACATACGTGTATATGTAGTGTTTATTTAGCAGCAGTGTTGGTACCTTGTCGGCGAGGTGCTTGGGCGGCTGCGCGTTGAAGGGCAGGCCGGTGTGCGGCGGCGGCCGCGAGGGCTGCTGCAGCGCCGGCGGGATGTAGATCGGCACCGGCGGGATCACCACCGCCTTGCCCCACCCCAGCTTCATCTCGTAGCTCATTATCTCCTTGCCTGCCCGACACACAACACCAAGTGTGCCACTGGGATCAAGATAGGCGGCTTCGTTTCTCCACAGGGACAAACGTTTGCGTGATGAACATAGATCAGGAGTGACGAATGTTTATGTATCAACGTGCCATTTATTTTAAAGTAAATGTTTAATGAGACCAGAAACGTGCCGTCAAATAACTTAACTTCGTGATTATTACGAAAATAATAACATTAAATACTATTAACTGAAACTGTGTGTACTACAAACACATAGGTACATTTTGCAATGTATAATAAATAGATGTCTCAATTATATACGTAATTCAAATTAAAATAACATTAGTGTGATTCTGTTATGGTAGATCCGATGACAAATAAAATGACTTATATTAGGGTTTTAAATTGTTAATTTTTCTATCATATCACACATTGCTCATTCAAAATGTATAAAATACTGTGGTGAACTGCGATAATTGGTAGCAGGCCCAAAAAAATAAGTCGCGTGCCATTGCTTCGCCACCCCTAACATAGATGTTTGTATTTCTGGATTTGGGTTTTTATTATGTATGTAACAGAATTTATATATGTATTTTATGTATTTGTATCGTAGACTATACACCACACCTATAACACAAACAATTTGTTTACTTTGACGTTAGATCGGTTCATGTAATTTGTCCAGCAATAATATTGTTATTATTATTATAACATCACATCACCACTCCCCACTCTCTTCACCTCACCGCAGTTATATCTCATAAATGGTTATTTTCATAACCAACCAATATCAGTGTGAAATAACATTATTATCTTACATTATAATCATATAGGCGGAAGGGATGTAGAAGAGCATAGGTGGTATTAACACCTTGGAAGCCATTCATAAATTACGTCACACAAATTTTAGGACTTTGAACCCCTTTCCCTTTCTTTGGCACAGGTTGTTACACTTGTAAAATTCGTCCCCTCCTTCTTGTGCTTGTAATATATCAACAATTTTGATTAACAAATAAATTTTGCATTTTAATATTTTAGTCGCCTCTGTGGTCTAGTGGTCCAGCATTGGCGTTTACCACATGAGGTCCCGGATTCGATTCCCGGGTCGGGCATCGAACCCGGGACCGGGCGGGTCGGTTGTATTTCTCAGTTTTTCTGAGAAATACAGTTGCCCGGGATTGGAAAGTGCCCGGTTAGCGATAGGCTTGCCACCTATCACATTTGTGGGACCAAGTATCTTCGGCTAATCGTGGGTGCACTCGTTGCACCTCTGCCTACACCTTCGGGGATATGGGCGTGAAGATACTTTAAATTTTAACATGTGACATCACCCCCCCGCCATTTATCGCCTTCCCCCCAAATTTATCCCCCGTCTTGTCACACAATGTTACATTTCGTAGCCCCCCCCCCCCCCTGCCCTTAAAGTGTAAGTTTTTGGATCGCCCCCTGTCTTCAAATCAAAGTAAATTTTTATAGCTCATCAATAAATTAAGTTAATACTGTTTCTGCCTACCAATACTACTCATCATTTCATAATATAAATCTCATTTCATAACATAGTATAAATGCGAAAGTTTGGATGTTTCTTACTCAATCACGCAAAAACTACAGAACAGACTTGAATGAAATTTGAGACACAGCTTGATGATGACCTGGAACAGCATGTAGGCTACTTTTTAAGTTAGGTTAGGTTAGGCGGAAGCAGTTGAGTCCAAGGGGGAGGCATTGGCAGTTAGTTTGGACATAGCGAAGGCCTTTGATAGGGTATGGCACAAAGCGCTTCTGGCGAAGCTGCCTTCCTATGGGCTTCCCGAGAAATTATGCAAGTGGATCACCAGTTTTTTGGCTGATCGGAGCATCAAGGTCGTAGTTGACGGTGCGTGCTCTGACCTTAAATCTATCAATGCTGGTGTTCCACAAGGCTGCGTGCTATCACCGACACTGTTCCTTCTGCATATCAATGACATGATGCGAATTCGCAACATACATTGCTATGCAGATGACAGTACTGGTGATGCTACATACTTCGGCCAAAGCGGTATTTCTCGGGAACACGTTGAAGAGAGCCGAAACAAGCTTGTGTCCGAAGTTGAGAATCGACTAACCGATGTCTCAGAATGGGGTCGTCAAAACCTGATCACTTTTAACCCCAAAAAGACACAGCTTTGCGTGTTTTCCGCTAAAAAGACACCCTTTGTCGTGTCACCTCGATTTGGGGATACTCTCCTGACAGCCTCAGCTAGTATCGGGATTCTGGGAGTCGACATATCGAATTACGTTCAGTTTCGCGGTCATTTGGAAGGTAAGGCTAAACTAGCCTCCAAAAAGCTCGGTGTGCTCAGCAGAGCGAGGCAGTACTTCTTGCCGGCCCATCGCCTTCAACTTTATAAGGCTTAAATTCGGCCCCACATGGAGTACTGTTCTCATCTCTGGGCCGGAGCTCCTCAGTACCAGCTCCTTCCTCTTGATCGCATTCAGCGTAGAGCGGTTCGAATCGTTGACGACCTGGCTATTTCGAAACGGCTCGACTCTTTGGCATTGCGCAGAGATGTTGGCTCACTCTGTGTCTTCTATCGCATCTTTCATGGAGAGTGTTCCGACGAGTTATTTGGATTAATTCCTGCCGCCGAATTCCATCATCGGACATCGCGTCAAAATTTGAATTTCCATCCTCACCATCTCGATGTCTGGAAATCCACAACTGTGCGTTTCTCTCGACACTTTTTGCCTCGCACTACTTTGTTGTGGAATCAATTACCGGCAGGGGTGTTTCCAAACGGTTACGACTTGGGGGCCTTCAAGAAAAGAGCTTACTCATTCTTAAAAGGCCGGCAACGCAACTGCAAGACCTCTGGTATTGTGGATGTCCATGGGCGACGGTGATCACTTACCATCAGGTGCACCTCCTGCTCGTTTGCCCCCGCTTCTATAAAAAAAAATTAAAAAAAATAGGTCCGGGAAAATTAGGTGATCCCGCGGTAGTCAATAAAAACTTTTATAACGCAGCAGGCTGCACGCTGCAGCTGTAAATACATATAACAATTTATATGAAACAACTCAAACAAATTACATAAAATAAATCACACTGGTTATGTTATTAAAATCTATACATAATTACTTGCGATTTACTGAAATAAAAATTATATTAATCAAAACTAAACCTCACTAGTCTAGTGGTCAGCCTTTTCTAATCATGAATTTTTGGTTCGATTTCCGAATCAAACAATGTGTTATTGACTTTTTCTATCTGGAAAGGTCTTGATAAATACCCATGTATCAGAAAAGCACATAAACTAGTTGGTTTCACTAATCACTAATAAAAAGCGACGTGACTTACAAATAAGCAAAGTCGGCTAGTATGACATTGAGTAAAATTATTCTACTTCATCAGCTGACTGACTGTTGACTCATGATGAATCTGAGCAACAAATCTGGGAGTAATGGTCATAACTAAACAATACAAATACAATAAAAAGAAAAAATTGCTTAACTTCATAGTAAGCCCCCATGAAATTAATGTAATAATATTAAAAAGTATGGTCACTGCATGATTTACTAACACTCATTAGTCGCAAACATAGTACATCGGCGTTAGTAAACAATGAACTTCTATGCGCTGTGTGCGAGTATCCGCACCAAATATTTTTGTTGGAAAATAAGGTCTACATTTAAGTACTTATTTTTTGTACACATTTAGTAACAGAATCGGGTACTGAACACCCTCCTTCGGCATAAAGAATATTTTACCAGTCAGACTTTATAATCAGAGTATTTTTATATTTGACAGATAAACAGTAACTTACTTGTTGTTCCATATGCTGTTTAAACAAATGTATGTTTAAAAGACTAGATGAAAATTAACTTACCGTTAATACATCTCAAAGCACGCTCGCCATCCTTCCGCGACATGAAGGCCACGAAACCGCAATTTCGTCCTCGAGCCTTCTCCTCGTCTGAACGTGGCCACATTATTTTAATACTAGCCAATGGGCCATATCTGCCAAATATCTCCATTAGCTGTTGCTCTGTTATCTAAAAAACACATTGTTTGCTCACTCTCTATAATGAAAAACAAAACATCCTGGGTTCAAATCCAGGCAATTCATTTTAATACAGTTTTTTAATTTTTCTGCAAAACATAAATTAAAATTTTCAGAATATCTTGAGATTTAACACTGTTAATAACACCTCTACCTGCCTACATCTTTGCAGACATGGATGTGATAATATTATACATACTAGCTGACCCGGCAAATGTTGTTCTGCCTTTTTAACTACTCTTATTTTTCTATATTTTCTCACCTTTTAAACCTTCCCTGGACTTCAACAATTAATTCAAAACCAAAATTAGCCAAATCTGTTCAGCCGTTTTAGAGTTTTAGCGAGACTAACGAACAGCAATAGATTTATATATATATATATATATATATATATATATATATATATATATATATATATATATATATATATATATATATATATTTATATATATATATATATATATATATATATATATATATATATACACTATATACTAGCTGTGCCCGCGACTTAGTCCGCGTGGGATTTTTTTTTAAAAAGTAGCCTAAGTTACTCCTTATTACATCAGCTATCTACCAGTGAAAGTCCCGTCAAAATCAGTCTAGCCGTTCCAGATATTAGCCGGAACAAACAGACAGAGAGGCGGATAGACAAAAATCGTAAAGTGTTATTTTGGTATGTGTACCGTGTATACATCCATATGCATTTAGTTAAAACCGGTTATTTTAATACTACAAACAGACACTCCAATTTTATTTATTTGTATGTATAGAAGATGTATAGATAGTGTAAATATATTATGTGTACGATTTATAACAACAATACATAGGTATTAAGAAATACAATACATAACAAATACATAATATTTAACGTAAAATATTTCATCACAAAATTTCAACTCGATCCGTCAATAGGAAGGGCTCAAAACGGTATTGCACGGAAATGAGACAGGTATCAGAACAGCTAGCCAAAGCCGCTATTCTGTAATTAATAGTTTTCAAAATAAATGGTTTCAGAAACCGCTATCGCGTGGCTATAGTTTCATTTTGATACGAAAAATCGCGAAACGATCCAGAGGTATATACTTCCACTCATGTACCTTAAAAAACCGGCTATGTGCGAGTCGAACTCGCGCACGGAAGGTTCCGTACCATCATCTATAAAAAAATGGCAAACAATCACGTTTGTTGTATGGGAGCCTCCTCACATATTTATTTTATTTTAATTATTTTTTTAAAGTGATTTTTTAATTAAATATTCTGTGGATATTTCAAACGTCTACCAGTTGTCATTATTAAGATCGAAAAAAATGCAGAAAAAAAACACGTTTGTTGTATGGGGGTCACCCTTAAATATTTATTTTATTCTGTTTTAGTTTTAGTTATTACAGCGGCAACATAAATACGTCATTTGTGAAAATTTGAACTGTCTATCATGCTTCATAAGATACAGCCTGGTGACGGACAGATAGATAGACAGACAAATGCAGGGACAGATAGTTAGTAATAGGGTCCCGTTTTAAACTTTGAATATGGAACCTTAAAAAGTATAGTAAAGCCAACGCATTCACAGTTCGGCTCTACTCGGCAATGTTCGGTTCTCGTTCGGCGGTGAGGAGCGAGTCGCGTCTCGCACAACCTTTCGGTAAATACCTACTATTGTTGAATTATTTTTCTTTTTACAGTTTTTCTTAAACTATGCATCCAAATAACTTGGTATAAGAGCAAAAGTTTATCTTCCTAAGATTTTCGTATTGATGAAGTAGGTTCCGTTAGTAAGGATTAATATGCCTGCGTACACCTGCGTATAATAATCCTACTGCTCAAAATTCATCTATTAATTTTCAACAATTTTTCGACTCAAAATTCCTTATTGTGTTGTTGTTATAAGAGATAGATATATAGTGTCGCGGACTTTTTTCTAGATCTACTTAAAATCAATATATTTGTAGTACATTGTACTAACGTATTACGTATTCCATTATGCCAGCGCACGCGGATACAGCAGTTCGATAGCGATTTTTTTCCGACTTAGTTTACGAATATCGATATTTTAACTAATACAAGAATAATTGTAACGTAATAACGTAATGCTTGATGACCTATAACCTTCCTAACTCCTAATGAATGTAGCTATCACACACAAAGAAAATTTTTTCAATCCAACTTATTGTTCCAGAAATTAGTGCGTTTAATCAACAAACAAACAAACAAAAAAGAAATATCAAAATTAAATCAACGATTTCATTACATGTATAAGTGTTTCAATACGTTAACGCGATGTATTTTCGTGCAGCGACATCTAGTTAATATGCACCACATTACGCTCTACGTTACGCTTTCTTCCGATTAATTTTATTTCCCGTGGGAATGAGATATTTTCCTGCGGTAAAAAGTAGCCTATGTCCTTTCTCAACGTCTTATCTATGTTTATTCCAAATTTTATTAAAATCTGTCCAGTGGTTTAAGCGTGAAAGCGTAACAGACAGACATACAGACAGACAGACAGAGTTACTTTCGAATTTATAATATTAAGTATGGAAGTATGGAAGTATGGATAGTATGGATTATATACATGGAACAACAACAATATCAACATGCACAAATAAAAATCATTAAATCTGTATTTACCTTGTGTACACAGATACAAAAATATTTTTACAGATACAAAAATGTCTTTTAAGACTTCTAGTAATTAAAGGTCTTTAGAGCCTGTAGTGAATCATATTTAGGTTACAAATATTCCATTACAAATAATAAAATATGATGGAAAATTATTTTAGAGATAGCAAGGTGTACCAAAACCTTTAACTTTTACTGGATATTTTACAAAATATTTCAAAATTATTCCTGAATAAAATAATAACTAGTACCTTTGGATTAAGATTTCCTAAGTATAAATTTGTCGTGTTTGGGTCACCAGTATCATAGGAGCCTATATCAGGTATCATGTCAAGTGGAGGTTCTGGTCCAACAATCCCTTTGTCACGAAGCACATTTTTATATTTATGCCTTTCAGACCTTTCTTCTTGAATTCTAAAAAAATTCAAATACATCATCCAAATAAAGTGCTATTATAGACAACTATTTAAGTATGCATCTCTGTCCAATACATAGCTTATTGACAGATGGGATTCAAACATGTTACATTCTTACTTACCTGTAGTAACAGGTATTACACGAATTTAACATTTCGCTGGACATATGTAGGTGATTTGGGTGAATAATTGAATGGGCAAGCATTATGTGTCCAGTGAGTATGGATAGTCACGAAAGGTATTCAGATATATATATATATATATATATATATATATATATATATATATATATATATATATATACATTCGCTGGTGTTGCTCCTGGGTCCTTAAGTCAAGGCAGGTAGTAAAAGGCTACCAATTGGCTATATTGTGGGTATAATAGATGATAGAGTTCTGGATTGTCTCACCTGGTCTTTACCACCATCTCATCTATTCCTGTTGCAATAGTATCAGAGTTTGTCACTGTTGTGTCCTGGTTTGGAGGGTAAGATATCCAATAAACTTATGCATATGGCATTAGACCTTGTCACAAGATAGCAATGCGCCATTGACATCTTTTGTGTCTATAGGACATGGTTGACTATTTCCATCAGGAGACCCATCCGCTTGTTTGTTGTCTTATGATATAAAAAACACCATATTATAAATATTCCATTTAATAATATTTTATTGTATATGTATATTATACACATATTAAGCATACACATAATATTTATAAACATTTTCACACACAGTGATGTGTCCAATCACACAAATTTATCTAATGAATATCATGAATTAATAACTTACTAGTCAAGGTAGAATGTGAAATACCAAATACAGAGAATTAAGTATCAAATAAAAATTTAAGAAAAATAATTTAATCCTACATATGTCAAAAATTTTTCTTACTGTCTCAGTTCTTCCTTAAATAATTCCAGGTTACTCTTTTTTTTGTCACCACTTTTTTTGTTACGAGGTCTTCCTGGCGGTTCAGGTCGCTGTACTAGGTTTCGGACCAAGTCTGCCTCAGTGACAATCCTTTTATCATCTATCCTGGAGACAGGTTTGTATAATTTGCCCTTTTCTGATGTATCTTCCTCTGTCACAATAAAAGAGGTGTAAGAAGAAAACATGCAACATTAAATTTAATGAAGTACAAAGAAATCAAGTTCATGCAAGTTTCGTGTACAAGAGTCTGACTCACAATAATTAACTGTCTTTTCTCTTTTAATAAAAGATAGCAAACAGATACGTAATGGTTACCATTGCTGTGCTGTCTATAAACACAATAGATGTTATAATATATTATGTTAGTGACATTTTTTTTTTTATATAATAAGAGAGCAAACAAGCAGATGGGTGTCCTAACAGAAAAAGTCAACCATCGCCTATAGACACCAAAGATGTTAATGATGCGTTGCTATTTTGTGGCGAGGTCTAATGCCACATGCATAAATTTACTGGCTACCTTACCCTCCAAACCGGAACACGACAGTATCAAGCACTGACGCTATTGCAGCAGGAGTAGGTAAGGCGGTGGTACCAGACCCAGGCGAGACAATGCAGATCTCTACCACCTAGTAGCCACTCACATGGTAGAGACTCGCTTAGCCAATAGATTGATTTATTTTTAAAAAATATGGCCATGAAATAATGGCTATTATTTAACAATTTAATCCTCGAATATGGCAGTTGTTGTCCATTTATTTTCACGGTGTTTATTTTGTGCACACCTTCATTTCTCATAAAGGAATTTCACTTTCAACTGCCGAAAAACCAATTATTTTAAAACCAATTATATTTACACTATTTTCCCAGAACATAACACAGTACTTTAATCATGAGTATGTATATGCATAGTAGACATGGGTAGGTGATGCGTGTAATATCACAAAACTAATATTACTCGGAAAAATGATGCAAAATCACACATCACACTAGCGTTTCAACCATCACACATTACTTCATTCATCACTTGGTACAGTTCGGTTAGTGTCGTTTCTCTGGCCGTATCACATATTATACTACCAAGAGAAGAGTGTAGTGCGCAACGTGCGGAAGATATGCAACTGGCAGTATAACTCAAATAAATCGATTAATACCGAGATTGTTGGTTCGAGCTGGGAGAATGGGTATACGAATATGTTAAGTATGTTAGAATGATTTGAATTGGAAACGTTTGGTGATAACAATTCGGTTCATATTTGTTATTAGTAAGATGTACAAACTTACTAACAATAAAAATGAGTACCCTTAGGTATTATGCAATAACTGTTTGAGTTAAGACATTTTAATTGTTCTGTGTCGCACGTCACGTCGTTTGTGTTGTGCATCGTGGTCTAACTCAAAAATCGCCTATGTGATCTAGTGGTCCAGCGTTGGCGTTAACTATATGAGGTCCCGGGTTCGATTCCCGGGTCTGGCACATAAAAAAGTGTTTTTTTTTAAGTTTTCTGATACACAAAGTTGCCCTGGATTGAGAGGTGCCCGGTTGGCTATAGGCTTGCCACCTATCACATTTGTGAGACCTAGACCATCTTCGGCTAATCGTGGGTGCACTTGTTGTACCTCTGCCTTCCGCTTCGGGGATACGGGTGTGAAGATACTTTACTCAAAAATCTAAAATCTCAGTAGCAGCTTGGAGTCTGGCGGAATGGTGTGCCAACCAAGAAACTGGTGAATCATGGAGAACTGAAAGTCTATAGACATTTGGTTTATTCTGCTTACCTCACATAGGTACCAGTGTGATGATACTTTTAAATCAGGTACCTACATGACGAATTGAAAATGTAATTACGATTAATATAATCGTAATGTTATAATAAAACTTATCAAACTAAAATTATTAGTCAGTTTAATCATCAATTATTATGGTACTCTGGTTTGGAAAGAAATATATACTCAGTGTAATGACTCATAGTTCGCACAAAAAAAGCGATGCATACATCACATGCAACGCAAGACACTAAACGCTACTAGAGATGATATTTCCTTAAGTGATGTGATGAGTAATGACTAATGAGTGATGAGTGATGTTTGCGGGTGATATTATTACCTTTTCAAAGGTGATGTGTGATGTTGCATTACACTTCAAAGTAACGCTTTACACATGTCTAATGCATAGCAGATTGATAGATTTGTTTGTACAATACTGGTGTGTTAATTTGAAATAAACCAAATTTAAATTTCAACAAATTAGATGGATTGTATTTTATGTCCGTCTTCTAGTTGATTTGTGTATCTAAATTACCTAAATAGCTTAAGAAATAGATGAAAGTATACAATAACAAAAACAACAAATAGCTCTCCTGAGGGAAAAGATAACCATTTCACACACCAAATATATTATAGGTGTTTGCAGTTTATGTGCTGGGTATTTATGTCTCATATACATGTAAGTTTATTACCATATTATTACTATTAAACCATATATAACAGTGCAAAACATGACTACTGTGACAAGTATGTGTGATGCAGAGAGACCAAACTAGGTGAGTTATTATTGAACTAACACATATTAGTCAGAATGTTAGTGACAAGTGGCAGATTTGGCAAACTGCTTGTTTTTTATGATTTGCTGTACAGCTTGGCATGTAAAAGAACAATGATAAAAAAAATTGTTATGAGGTAGTATGCAAAAAGCAGATCAACTGATCTTGGATGTTTGTAATTATTTTACTGCAATCAGATCTAATTTTATGTACGCTGGTGTATGTGGGCTAAACAGGACACAGTACCAAAATAAAAGGATGAAAGTATTGCAGTCTCAAAAAAATAATTTAAAACACTTACTTCTAGCTCCTGCATCATATGTTCCTGCCTTTACCCAAACTTTGGATGTTGAACTAGGAACCTCTTGAAATGTCTCTACAAATTCTTTAAATACCTGGAAAATAATGAAAACATGTCTATTTTAATTTACTATGTTACGCACCAACAATTATATTAGGGAAACAATATTACAGAATACTTAATTCAACCCACCAAACAAATTCTACATCCTATTAAATTTCACTTTACTTTAAAAAAAAGCACTTAAAACTTGAAAAAACTTTTATAAAAAAAGTGGTAGTCAAATAGATTAATAAAAGATTTTAAAAAGGATATGACCATTTATTAATGGGTCATTTACATATAGTTTATATCTACGTATTTAATGACCTGAAAACTGGCATGTTTGCTTGAAGAGAGTTGTGAATGAGCAGGAAGCAAGGCAAGTCTGTTTGGACCATGAAATATGGTAGTTAATCAATTCTCTCTGCCTAACTGGTAAGGGATTTAGTGTGAAGATATATTGTGTTAAAACCAACTAGTGCAGAAACCAGAAGAGCCTTCTCAGCATCTGGTTATATATATAGTTCTACTAGCTGACCCGTGCAGCTTCGCCTGCGAGTATATTAAGTCGTCCAAATAGCTATTAATAAAAATTTCATCCCCTATTTCAGCCCTCCAGGGACTGATTTTTGAAAAAAAAATTAGCCTATGTTTGACCCCAGATCTTCACTTATATCCATGCCAAATTTCATGAAAATCGGTCCAGCAGTTTAGCCGTGAAAGTGAGACAGACAGACAAACAGACTTTTGCATTTATAATATTAGTATGGATGTGAAGTAGAATAAAATGTTTTTTAAGGTCTCACTTCCAGAAGAAACAAAAATGTGAATAAATTATATGTGATGTTAAGAGTGTTTGTAATTGAAACAAATGTAAGAACATTTGCAATGTTAGGATACATTCTGAGTTGTAGTTGTAGCAATCATTGGAGACATTTTAAGAGAGGTAAGACTGATTGCAACTGATTATATGTAGTTACAGAATAATTATCTTAGGTATATGATTATATACCTAAGATAATTAATATTTAGATATTACTTTAATATTGTATTCATTTTTTTTTTTAATTCTTTAAACATCTAAATACTTAAATTGTAACTTTAAGTCAATTATGTAGATCTCAAGTAACAAAGAATTAAGAAACCAAACCGAAATTGATATATTAGCCAAAAATGAGTTAATCGTTTTAATATATTATTAATGTATTTTTATGTATTTATTTCCTTTTTTTTTGCTGGATACGGGGTGCATCCAGCTGGATTCAGGCCAATTCAGCAAAAATCGAGCTGAATTGCAATATCTATTTTGTTGAAACCAACAATTATAAACATGAACCAAATAGTTTTAGTAATATAAAAAAAATAGGTACATGAGCAGCAGCCTCCTCCTCTTCTTTCTTACGAAGCTCTTCGAGCTCCTTCTTAGACAGACCCCGACTCGCCATTTCTTGTGATTAAATTAACTTCATCCAATTGTTTATTCACAAGCTAATCCACAAGAAAAAATAATTGTATGAATGCATCACACTTTAATACACACTTTTAAGATAAAATTTAGTCTTCACCACGGAACGCTATTACCAACACTACTCCATTAGCACAGAATCCTAGGATTCATATTTTAATTTTTAATTACAAGATAAAACACAAACATTTACATAGGTAACCTCAAATTTCAGTTGACAGTTCTCCACACTCCACAGACAGTTCTCACTTCTCAGAAAGTGACAGCCACAGATTACTTATGTATAATGGTGACAGCTTGAGTTGTTTTTTTTGGCATGGACGATAAGAAACCTATGGAAAGTTACAATGTCATATAGATATCTAGGTATGTAATAGTTTAGAAGACGAAATAATAAACATAATGGCGTCTTTGCCTAACATATGTAATGAAAACAAGCCAACTCTATACGCAATAGTTTTGCTTTATTGACAATTTGACGTGACGTCACGAGTGTGCCGAGCAAGGAAATTACATTCTACCCGGAATGTTCACACGCGCTTCAAAATCGTTCTGAAGAGTACCACGAAATGGGTGGAGTGTGTCTCTTTCTACTAAATAAAACGCCAATCGCCATATATATAAGTACGGCCATGCGTAGTTTGCAAATTACTACTAAGTAATTCTACTAATTAGAGAAATAGCTTTGTGTTGCATAAGTAATTTCGTAATAATTAAAATAAGCACATTTTAGAACTCACTATGTTAATTACAATCCATTTTATGCTAATTTATTTATCGACGTGTATGAATAAAAAGGATTTAACGGTTACCAAATATGTAAAAATCTACCATCTCGATAGTTTTATTTACACTGGCAATTGCAAGAAAGGGACAACATCCACTCTTGTCGTTGTCTTGCTCAGAACGTTTTTCCCCTCTGTTATGTAAGAAACAAATATCAACTTTATCTGTTACGAAATAAAGTACATTTTAATTTTTTAAATATTGCACCGTAATAATTCCAGTTATAGTATATAAGTTCCTTGGTGCCGAGCTGTCATTTTTCGTCGCTATATACAAAGAGAAAATTAATATAGATAAAGCTATTTACTCACGTTGTAAACCATAAACGTACTCTATGGACACTACTAAACAGGCTAAAATATAATCGTTTATAATTTTAATAGTAGTTGTAGTAGTACGATAGTATCGTCACAATTATCTACTGCTACTGAAACTGAGTCTTAGCTTAGTAACAGAGTCCCATTTTACCTTTTGAGTATCGAACCCTAAAAACCCATTTTAACTAAGATAATGTCAAAGTAGACTTTATTACAAAATCAATAAGCTTCAAGGATAGTTTTATAGATAAGTCTATACTGTGTATGGTAAAATACAAAAGCATAGAACAATAATATTCTCCTGATGGAGTACCACACGGTGTATGTAACCCCACCATGTTTCGTTGCGTAGGTATGCCCGTTTTTTCCGTAGGTATGGTCTATTCTATGGAATATACATATGGCCATACCTTTTCTTTTTCAGAGGGACGAAAAAACGTTTTCTTATTCAGAGGGACGTTAACAACTTCCGTTTGAGTTGTTTTGACATTTATATAATTTGTCTCTAGCTCCGTTATTATCAAGGAACTTATATACTATAACTGGAATTGTTACGAAGCAATATTTGAAAAATAAAAATGTACTTTATTTCGTAATAAATAAAGTTGACATTTGTTTATTACATAACAGAGGGGAAAAACGTTCTGAGCAAGACAACGACAAGAGTGGATGTTGTCCCTTTCTTGCAATTGCCAGTGTAAATAAAACTATCTAGATGGTAGATTTTTACACATTCGGTAATCGTTAAATCCTTTTTATTCATACACGTCGATAAATAAATTAGCATAAAATGTATTGTAATTAGCACATTGAGTTCTAAGATGTGCTTATTTTAATTATTACGTAATTAATTATGCAATACAAAAACTGTTTCTCAAATTAGTAGAATTACTTAGTAGTAATTTGCAAACAACGCATGGCCGCACTTATATATGGCGATTGGCGATTTATTTAGTAGAAAGAGACACACTCCACCCATGTCGTGGTACTCTTCGGAATGATTTTGAAGCCCGTGTGGACATTCCGGGTAGAATGTAACTTCCTTGGTTAATATTTTCTGGTCTCTAACAATTAGCCATTGATGTTCCGTTAGTTATATTGTTCTGTGCAGTGATGCCTGCCCCTGGGTCACTGAATTTGGCCCCACTTTTTTTTATTTTTTATTATTTGTTCGTCGTTTGTTCGTTAATGTTCCAATGTAAAAATTGTTTGTTCGTCTTTTCGTTCGGCTTCAAAGGAGCCCGGAAGGCTCCTTTGAAGAATAGACCAACTGCCGTTCTGCCAAGCAGGTCGTAAAAAACGACCAATTGGCTATGGGAGTCACTACCATCGTGACTACTAGGTGGTAGAGTTCTGCAATGTCTCGCCCGGGTCTGGTACCACCGCCTTACCTACTCCTGCCGCAATAGCGTCGGTGCTTGTCATTGTCGTGTTCCGGTTTGGAGGGTAAGGTATCCAGTAAACTTATGCACGTGGTATTAGACCTCGCCACAGGACAGCAACGCACCATTAACAACTTTGGTGTCTATAGGCGATGGTTGACTCTTTCCATCACGAGACCCACCTGCTTGTTTGCTATCTTATAATATAAAAAAAGTATTTTTATGAGAATTATATCTTTTAATGTATGGACTTTATTTATAATTATCTAACCTAAAAAAAAGCCACCGTATTTTTACCCAAACTTTTTTTGCATTATATTCGCATCAAAGGTGTCGTCAGGCTTTGGTCTAGAAGGGCGCAGGAAAATAAAACCGAAATAAAAAAAAAACATATTTCTAAGAATAAATTTATTTAGTACTTACAAGAAAAATTCTTTAAAATTTTCTTGATTTATTAAAAACACGATTTTTATTATTATCAATGTTATCTACACAGAACAAATATAAAGGTTATCTATTAAAATTTTACACCATATTTTCTGGTCTACCTATAATATAGTATGGTCTACCTATAACATGTAGCAACTCAAGATCCATCTCGCGTCATCATTTCGCTCTTACAGCCTAATATTCGTAGAAATCAATTTTTATTTATGGTAGCTTTCTTGTAAAATAGTTTTCAAGGAAAAATGGGTATTAAAAATGAAAGTTGATCTTATAAAGAGAAACAGATATTTAACATTTCGCTAAGATAAATTGTTTTTTTTTTTTTAATAAATCCCGATTTAAGAAAAAAAAAACAATTTAACTATCTTCCTTCCTATCTATTTTTGGGTTTTTCAAAATTTTATCAAAAGCCCTTGGGACCATTTAGTTCAAATTCTCAGGAAGTCTAAGTTGAGTGGAATCCAATCGAATATCATCAACTGCGTTTCGATCGGTCCAGCCGTTCAAAAGTTATGACACACACATGCATACATATACAGACACACATACATGCATACATATACAGACACACATACATGCATACATAGACACACTGACGTCATCGTTAAAATAGTCGAAAAAGGTCCTAGGACCTCAAAACGTGGACGCCTGGTGAAAACTTCCTTATCTACATACTTAGCGGGAAGTTAAAAAGTACAAGTGTATAATAGATTAATATTGTATTAAAATGGAGTGAATGAAAATGAATTAAATTAATTAAAACTACCAGGCGAAAGTAGCATTTTAACATTTTAACTCGTGTCGTGTGTGGCCGCGTTTCCGATCCGGTAGTAGTTTAAAAAAAATGTTGACGCGTCAAAATAACTTGTAAAAAGTTTTATTGAATAAAGTACTTCTGATTTCTGATTTCGTTAGCATTTTAACTCATTCGTTTTATAATAGATGGCGTTAGTAGAAATTAAATTCTAATACAACATGTATATTCTATTTTTTTTAATGTTTATAAAATGGTATGTTAATGGTAGATCATATCTAGACATGAAATTAAACTATCACATCAAAGCTCAAACCTCAATATGCGATACTTTTTCAGCAAAAGGTACCACAAAAATGCATAGAAAGTGGCCTAGTGTAGATAATATAGAATGCAGATACCGGAATATAGTCCTGAATTTTAACTGAGTAAGCATTTTATTTCTTCAAATCCCACGGATCCCGTGACAGTACGTTCATTAGCTAGTCGTACGCCTTTTACGAACTGCCTGGCAGAGTGACAGACGATCTATTCTTTAAAGAGGGACCGGCGGGGTTATTGCATAACTCGCAATGCGAAATTATCATCTTTGTTTAGTTATTGCAAGACACATAGAAGACTTGTATATTAGTGGCAGTCGTTGCCGCTTGATTATAGTTCTGGTGCGACTGCGACATCGCATAAAGTACGTCTAGCGACCAGCAAGCAACTGGCGACGTTTTTGATGAGTTTTCCGTTACGTTTAAAAGTTATCACTGAGTGCTAAGTGTGAGTTTTTCTTTTCGCATTCGATCGTGAGCGCGTTTCGAGTTTACTAGGAATTTGTATGTGATTTGTACAGCGCCACCTAGTGGTAAATTGGTTTCTCACGTTTACCACTAGATGGCGCTGTACAAATCACATACAAATTCCTAGTAAACTCCAAACGCGCTCACGATCGAATGCGAAAAGAAAAACTCACACTTAGCACTCTGATCCCTGGTGGATCGCAAAGGTTAGGTGATACGCCTGCAGATCAACACAATTATTGTCGGAATTTATGTATCGTCATACCGATCTCCTTACGGGGTGAGCAGATTGAACCGAACGTCAATAGACGTTCCACTATACCTTAACCGGTTCATCTCGTCCGGAGGCAACTTAATAACGTATATCGCTGGTTTCTTGTGATGACCGGGACCGAGTCTATAGGTACGTTCATCAGAGTTTACCACTACCGGCCTCCGAGTTGCTACCGATATCTCAACAACACTTTTGTTCGATATATATATCACAATTTAAAATTAACAAAATATTGATATTATGACCACTCCGTTGGTCGAGTGGTTAGCGACCCTGACTACGCAATCAACGGGGCTCGGGTTCGACCCCCGACGGTGACAAGCATTTGTGTGATGAGCATAAATGTTTGTATTTCCGAGTTTGGGTGTTTATTAAATATATTCCACTATTTATATGTGTATTTCTATGTATTAGTATCATTGGCTAACACCCATAACAAGCAAATAATTTGCTTATTTTGGGGTTAGATTAGTAAGTGTGATATGTTCCGTGAATATTTATATTATTTATTTATTTAAAAAAAAACTAATATTTTTAAGCCGTCGGTATCGGTCGGTAATGGTCGGAAAGTTAATCAAATCAACCTGATCCTTTTATTATATTGGACAAAGTTTTACGAATATGTTACGTTTCTCACAATGACAAAGCGATCTTTGAGTTTGTATTGAATTTTGTCTCGCCCACCATATTCACAACCTTTGTAAATATCCAAAAGAATATCGTAATATTCCTCCAAAGGTACAATGCGAACGGTGGGGATATGACTGTTGTTTTTTTTAAATAAGATAGTCTTGACCAGCAATATTCATCACATCATATCCAGAGCTTCAATAGTATTCAAATTAAGTCCGTCGAATACAAGCTTTCATGGACACCTCAGCATTTTTATGTGCCGGATAACCTCAAAAAAATTCTGGTTATTCCACGGTGTTTTCACAGCCCCCTTTGTGATTCATATATTTTCAATTACTCACTTTAATATAAATCCTTACTATCACTAATAATATTATCTGCAACTCTAATATTAGTCATGTTATTAATATTTGTTAATTCCGCACTTGCACTGCTATCCGCCATGTTTATTGTGTTAACATGCAGCGCCACGCGTGGTAAAATGTGGTACTAATTTGTACAAAATGCCGCGGCATTTTATAAATGACAACGTTATAGTCGCGGAGCCGATTATAAAATGTCGACACATTTCACATTCAGCTTGAGCCATTTTATAAAACGTTTTTATGTTTGTAATCTGACGCCGCCGGTTGTATTCAGACGGATTATATAATTTGCCTGCGACATAAATAATATGTACCAGTGAATTTTATAAGAAAATATTGCATTTTGTCTTATATAATACATAGTTCATCTGATTAAAGACTGTACATACTGGAGGGTATTAAGTACTCGATTCTGATACCGACTATGAAAAAAATAGGTACTTAAATATTTACGTAATTATTCGATAAAATTTTTATGTAAATACGTGCATAGATATCGAAGTTCATTTTTTACAAACGGCGATTTGCTGCCGCTGCACGTTTCAGTCGATGCATGAGCCTATCTCCCGTGCGGTAACCATGTTTTTTAAATATTACTACACAAATTTCGTTGAGCTTTATTCATAGTAAAGCAATATTCTATTACTTAGGCGCTTAGCAAACGATGGAGCGGTGCAGTCCTCTTAACCGCAAAGCAATAGAGACCGCATCAGAGTGCTAAGTGTGAGTTTTTCTTTTCGCATTCGATCGTGAGCGCGTTCCGAGTTTACTAGGAATTTTATGTGATTTGTACAGCGCCACCTAGTGGTAAACTGGTTTCTCACGTTTACCACTAGGTGGCGCTGTACAAATCACATACAAATTTCTAGTAAACTCCAAACGCGTTCACGATCGAATGCGAAAAGAAAAACTCACACTTAGCACTCTGCTCGCCCATGCCCACGGCTGCCCTCACTACGTATACGCTGCGCCGCCAGTGTCCGCCGGGCACCTGCGGCGCGGTGCTTTTGCTCTCTATGTGCGTTGGTAGTATAGGATTTCCTGCCTGCCCCGCCGCGGGCTCCGCGTCTTATAAACCTTAATTATAGTTTTCTTCAATATGTATAGTCTTACCAGTTAACCTGTATAAAGAAATACGGGCCGATAATAAAAAAATCCATTTGATTATATATTTATTGTAAAAGTATACTTCAAAACGTTTTCGATGTAAAATTAAAAAAGTGTGTTGTACGTTTTGACAGTTCACTTTTTATAACAAAAAAAATATTTTTCCACATTTACAATAGCAATAGTCGTATTGTATAATATAAAATATATTATGTAATTATAGAAAGAGTACCCTTAACTTCTTAAAATTAAAAAAAATGTGTTGTACGTTTTGACAGTTCACTTTTTATAACAAAAAAAAATATTTTTCCACATTTACAATAGCAATAGTCGTATTGTATAATATAAAATATATTATGTAATTATAGAAAGAGTACCCTTAACTTCTACAAACATCATCTAAGCCAAAACCAAAAATGAATATATCCGAGGGCCTATAATTACTATAATGCAGAATTATTTAAATATTACGTATACTTCTATGTTCTAATTGCTAGGCGATAGGAACATCAAAACTTATGTAAAATTTAAATAATACTGCTATGATTTATTATGGTATAGACCCTGGACCAACAAACGCATTGTTAGCCTACAGTGTCGTAAGTTTTAGAATGATTGATGAGTTTGATTTACATATTAAACAACATTTTTATTATGTGTTTAATCATTCAATCGTTTACATTGACATTTTTTTTGCAATAGAAAATTAGCTATTAAACTAAAGATTTCTATGTTCTAATGTACTAGACAGGGTATGCGCCAAGCCACTTGTGGGCTACTAAAGTACAGTTCACGGATTGCACCTGCTTCGTAGCTCCTCCAATGAAACGCGTAAACGCCATGAAATTCGCAGCAATTAACAACTATTGGTCGTGAATATATAAGGTGCATCAAAAATAAGTGATCATATTTCAACACAGCGTTCAGTACATGTAGCCAAATATATCCAGACTCAAAAGAATGTGATTCGAGGGACTAAAACTTTTTGATTTTTACGAATAATTTTTTTTCTCATAATGCTTTATCCCTTTTTGCATAAAATAATCCACTTTTAACGTAAGAGTAGTAAGGTAAATAACCTCGCGCCATATCTGTGGGATGGCGTTATTATTTATTATTAAAATAGTTTAATTCCCAAAAATCGAAAGTTTTAGCCCCCTGTTTGATATTCTTTCTTTGGCTGGATATCTTAGATTGGACGTACTGAGGTCTGTGTTGAAATATGATCACTTATTTTGGAAGGACCTTATATATTATACGCTGCAGCACTGCTTAATTATGGTTTTGGTTGGTCGATTTATTATTATCTCAGCGCTGCAGCGAGTGTTAACGAAACGTAACACGACTTCTACTTAGCATAGCTTCTCCAGTACATAGTACATTAATCTCTCTGTATTGACATACAAAATTGAGAACATATTACGTGGCATTGTAGAAAAATTTTGCATTGCATTTAGTTGTTATCAATTTAAAGTTATTGCTTATCAATTGTCCGATTCTTTATTGATGATGATCTAATTATTGATTTAACTGTAAATCCATACTAAAATTATAAATGAGAAAGTAACTCTGTCTGTCTATCTATCTCTTTTTCACGCCTAAACCACTAAAGCAATTTGGATGAAATTTGGTACAAAAATATTTGAGACCCGAGAAAGGACATAGGATAATTTTTCTCTCAAAAATCCCACGGGAACGGGAACTATGCGGGTAAAACCGCGGGACTGTCTATCTTTTAAACCACGGTAATTAGGGGTAACTTAGTCTACTTATAGAAATTTTTCCACAAGAACGAAGTCGCGGGCACAGATAGTCAAAAATTAACGATTACGAAAATTTAATGTTTAAGACTGGAAAATATATTTTTTTCCTAACCTAAAAACGTTTTTTAAAAAAGTTGTAAAAACATGTTTTCGTACTTAAAAACCTCACAAGTAAAAACTTTCCATCCCTAGGAACGACTGCTTCAAACTGCTTCAACTTCAATTCATTTATAAGGTTTGCATTTTTTGCATTCTTTGAGTATATCTCAAAGATCTAGAACTGCAATTCATTTAATGTTTGCATTTTTTGCATTCTTTGGGTATATCACAAAGATCCAGAACTGCAATTCATTTAAGGTTTATATCTTGTAAGAAATTTTTTCCCATTACCATTTTAGAAATTTCTCGGTTTAAAATAAAATATATAAACCTATTTTCGTCAAACCTCTTTATATATTTCAATAATTATAATAACGGATATCATCACGCCGTTTCCCACACGAGGTAGACAGAGTAAACCAAACGTCAATAAGCGACCCGATTCATCAATTCACTGCAATGTCGGATGACAAAATGTTTCCCAATCGCCTCATTGTATCAACATGACAGCGATTATTTTGGGTTTTTGTAAGCATTTTGGATA
This sequence comes from Apodemia mormo, assembly GCA_036924255.1. Classification (NCBI taxonomy): domain Eukaryota; kingdom Metazoa; phylum Arthropoda; class Insecta; order Lepidoptera; family Riodinidae; genus Apodemia; species Apodemia mormo. The sequence continues at coordinate 42,716,119 of JAUPFN010000002.1, forward strand.
TCTTTGAAAAATCTCATAATACTTTCGCTTGACTCGGAGATCAAACTTTTTTTGATTTTTTTTTTTTTTGATTTTGTGACAGATCACGAGGTACTGAACCTCGTGATCTGAGGAGCAAAATATTATACGACTTTTTAACTCACAAAGTGTCCAAGAATTCCGTATTAATTGTGAAAGCCATATACTTGAAGTTTATTTGAATTTCAACTTCAGCTTTTTTGGCCCTTCCTTTAAAAGGGTTCTCTAGTGCAACAACTAAATCTCTATTAAGGGCTGTTATAAATACATTTATTTTACAATGAGATTACGCTTGCCCGCTTCGGATAAATAGCGTGTGACATGTCGCGAGCGTATGGAAAGATACTTGACCAATAATAAGAATCAATAAAAAGTTCGCAGGGGCTCGCTGGATTTTGCCTGCCTCCAACTGGTCACAGTGGAAATCATTGGATGAGGCCTTCGTTCAGCAGTAGACGTCTCATGGCTGAGTACAATTTATTCGTTAATTACATTAATTAATTTACGGCTTGATACAGATAGAATTTAACAACAAAAAGAATTTAACATTATTAATTATAATTGTTTACAATTAAAAATCGATAACTAGCAATTTTCAATATTAATAATGGTATATCCCTACCTTTTCTTGGAAATGATCTATGCTACTGAAGGACAAGCGGCGTTCCTTTGTAAAAAACCGAAAAGTGGGCCGACAAACGAACATCGCGTGAAGGCGAAAGCCGCCAATAATGAAACAATGAAACAAACGGCGACAAGGTGTTGTCATTTTTAAAATATTTGCCTAACTCTAGGGAAGTATAAGTTAAAAATACGAATATTAAAAAAACGATATCTTTTTTATTTTCAGAAATAAAGTCATTTTAATATTTTTTTCAGTAATGCCTTTAACCAACCTATATGCCTCTTTCGGATCGGACGGGGTTTTTTTACACACTGTATATATATATTTTCTAGCGTGCTACGTTTAGACTATATTATAACATGTAACTGGAACACTGATCGCGTGAGCTGGCCGAGATAGCACGTGACTTATCACAACGTCACTCAGCGAGCGCTAGAGTAGCGTAGTGAGATGACGTAGTTCGTAGTTTAGTATATTATAAAGTTATAACTAGCTAGCCGCTAGCCGCTAGGTATGTAGCGTAGCGTTATAGCGCTGAATGCGAATCTAAATAGCGTACGCTTTACGATGAGCATACATAGCGCGCTATAATATAACGTTGTGCGTTATATTAATCACCATTAATCTCGATTATTGTAACATGTATAAAAAGACAAACATTTTCTCGTGATAGAAATCTCACTTATTTTGCGGGCAACATATCACACGCTGTATATCGTAAGTGGCTTGGTATCTCTACACTATACTATAATAATAACATTATGTAGCCAATTAATAACATTGTGATCGCAATGTGTTATGAAATAAATATATTTTTATTATATAAATTAATTTTATATGCCGGAAAACATTTAAGTATTCATGCAATTATTTGCAAATAATAATTATATTTTTGTTATCTAAGTTGCGGTTTTTCGGAACTAAATATTTTTTACGGTTAGTTTTTATATATACACAACATTTTCGTTAACCAGCTACCAAAAACATTTATAAGTTGTATTCATAAAAAAATATTGATTATAATTAAGTCAGTACGAGCAATACTATATTTTGCATTGATAAAAAATATATTAAACACATAATTTACAAGTCAATAACAAAATCTAAATCATAACAAAGCTATTAAAATGAACACGATAATAATTAACACATTATTATTTACTAATACATTAAATAAGATCTCTAAGACTATTTTCTTTGGAAATAAACGTTACTAACAATGAACAACATTTTATGTTTGTATTTAGCATTTAATTATACATTATAATAGTTACAAACTGCATATAATATTTATTTCGGTAGCTGGCTATAAAATATAATTTTGAAAATATCTTAAACATAATGAAAAAATAGAGAATATCCATTTATTAGGGCGGGGTCTCAATGAAAGCGGATGGCGGGTGGCGGCGGCCAGTCACAGGCGGAGCGAACGCAGGTGCCATGGACTGGAACCGTTATTGGTGTAGCGATTTATATTGTTCATGTTACCGGTTAAATTCCGCTCAAAGATTGACTAATTAATCAAGTGAGATACAATACAAACGTTAGGGCGGGAACGCTACGTCAGGAATAATAAACTCAGAGTTTGGCCGGACAATTCGACTCACGCGCGAGTTTGTATTTCTTAAGATACGGTTCATTAGGAGCTGTCTTTGTATTTCATGCATAGATGCGCTTGTATCGGTTTTAAAAATTACCGACACTGCCTCGCAGAACGCTGACTTCGAAACCGCGATTTTGAAATCCTCGAGTCTCTTAAACGTGATAATTTAAACTTCAGAGACCACAAATTATATTTTACTATTTTGCAGGCAGTTATAAATTTTTGTCCAGGGTGTACTGAGTGTTGTTCTATATTAAATTATTTAAGCTTCAAATAAATGTACGTTAAATTTTACGTTGCCAGAATGAAAGAAAAATTTATACAAACACGGCAACAGTAAATGTAATTGTTGTACAGCACTAGAATATAATTTTTATACATCGTTTTTTATACAGTTCTCCACATAGGGTGCCCGATTGAAGTCAATCTCTTTTGAATACACAAATCAATGTTAATCATATATTAAAGCAAATCTTTTGACGGTCAAAAGTAAATTACAATTAATTTCATATAGGGTGTAAATAAAACCCTGTCCGATCCGAAAGAGGTATATAGGTATGGCAATGAAATTATCAAAAATAATAATAAAATTATTATTTTTATTAAAATAAGAAAAATATCGTAGTTTTAATTGCCTCATTTTAGTACTAAAATTGAGACACTTCCCCTTAAATCAAGCAAATATTTTGAAAATTTATGTATCAATATCCATAAAATAATGACACAAATATGTCTGTAATAAGCTACCAAATAATGCCTTTGACGATCGGACAGGGTTTTCTTTACACACTGTATGTAACACATATAATTTGTTCATTATTATACACAAATAATTACATAAAATTATAACTATTACAACCTACACTATTACAAGTTACACAATTAAAAACATGTTTTAAGAAATATTTCTTACTGACAATGTTTGAGTGAATTTAAACATTATTTGCGCAAAAATAAAGCAATATTAAGTAGCTGTAGTAAAAATTAAAATTACAATTTCGTTTAAAAATACTATTCTCTCTGAATAAAAAGAATTATCACCTCCATTTTTATAAATTCAGTACTTTTTATAAGCGCTATATTTCACTAGCTGTGTGTATGATTATTTGTTTCCATTTAATATAATCAATCCAAATGGATTGCGCGAAAAGATATTAGTGTGTCAAGGATAGTATTTTTAAACCACGTGTATATAAACCAGATGCTTCTTACTCGATAAAAAGACTAAACAAGTTTGTTCAAAATCAGCAGTAAAATCTATTGCAATAGTTTTTAAGGCATATTATATTTTACCCCGAAAATATATAAAATTTTGTTTATGTACACACACTATTAAAGAAACGAGATATTAAAGCTACACATTAGTAGCTACGAGCGATCAGGATCATTGAAGCGTAGGGTAAAAATCACAGAATATCAAGTAGAAGGCCCATAGCCGGAGCTCACCTAGGAAACCATCGTACCACATTTGCACACAAACGTAAATTGTCATATTTTTTACACATTCTCTTTCTCTAGGCACTTCTTACCACGCACTACTCCTCTGTGGAATCAATTACCGGCGGGGGTGTTTCCGAACGGATACGACTTAGACACCTTCAAGAAAAGACCATACTCCTTCTTAAAAGGCCGGCAATGCAGCTGCAAGACCTTTGGTGATGTGGTTGTCCATGGGTGGTGGTAATCACTTACATCAGGTGAGCCGCCTGCTCGTTTGCCCCTTTTTTATATAAAAAAAAAAAACATTGAAACAATGAAAGTGATTTGTTTTTCTACCTTACTACTCTGAACTTACTAATTTCAACCTTAGTATAATGTGATAAGGCTGGACAGGATAAGAAAACTATTATTACCCTGATTGAGTAGAACCGCGGGATGGATGAAAACTTCGATAATGTATGTATAGTTTAAATAAAAATGGACCTTATCATAATGATTTGAGTTGGCTTTCATTACATCTTTATTCTCGTTGTGTTAATATTATTTAACTTTCAAACTTTATCTATACATATAATAAAATCGTAGAAAAGTTAAAACTGTACATTATTTTTTTAAAAGAATACTTGGGGCGTGATGTACAATCGATATCGAAGCCAAAAATATAGCTTTTAGAATTTTTGTCTGTTTGTCTGTACGTATGTCCGAGGTAAACTCAAAAAGTACTGCATGGATTTACTTCAAATTTTGCATGAATATTACTAACAGGTCGGGTCAACATAATACCTACATATTATCACGCTATCACCTACGGGGGAGGAGCAGTGCGGAGTAAACGAAGTCCGCGCGGATGAAGGTGCTAGCAACAGCTAGTTTAAAATAAAATACGACTTACAATGGTACAATATGCCTCCTTTGGATACATTTTAGATCCAGATATCATTTTTGCACTCCAAAACTGCGCAATGCGGCATGTTATTGGAACGAAGTTCCTTACGGCAGGCTTGGAGGGGATAGGGATTTTGCTGCGCGACCGAACTGAAAAAAATGTGATAGTAAAACCGTAAGAAAAATGCGTGGAATAAAAGCGTTAAATGAGACGTGCGCAGGCGCGACAGTCGCGTACACAAGCGAGTAGTGCCGTTTAGCCGAAGGAAGTTCGTTCCTACCTGGTGTCTCGCGACACCACATCATTTTTTTTTATTTTAAAGTCTTGTGAGGGCGTCGATTTATGACTTCGTGGAGATGAGCTTACTCAGTACTACGATTGCCCCGGTCACTACTTCTGCTTGATATCTTTAAAATAATACTTTTAAGTTTTATCATAAGATGATAAATCTATAATATGATATTCAACATTCACCATCAGCAAAATACTCGATTTAGAGGCATTTTTCATTTTTATTCTGCATAATATAAAAACCACAAAGTTCTGGTTATTTGAATTCTTATTACGGATATATACTGACTTATTGTTACCCAGTGACCTCCAACTGTCCTAGACAAAGAACATTTTCATTTTAAAACTCAAATAATAAATTACAAATATAGAATTGCCATCAGTTTATTGTTTACTATTTTAATATAAACGTGTATTTGTGATAAATGAATATTAGAAAAAGTATCATCAGAGATAAGGACAAACCGCTATTTTTATGAAAATTTCCCTTTTTGCCTTATGCGGTCGTCACTAATGATTCCCATTATCAAAAATAGCATACAGTACCGAATCCAGATAATCCCCTGCCCCCTCCCCCTTGGGGACGTGGTGCCTGAACCAGGGGGTTTATTTATTTATCACCTGTACCCTCTAATCATCTAGGTTTACCACTGTAACTAGTGAAACCAATTTGGCTGGTATATGTGCTAGCAGAATCTATGTATTGGTTAAACAAAATCAAATTATGTGTGTCAACTTTAGCTACTCAGATGAGTCAAGTCACTAACAACATTTAGGTACACTACCGTTTGGAATAAGTTAATCAAACCCATCAAATTTCTTCATGGCAATTTCGTCATCACTTTATACAAATTGATCGATAGAAACATATTTGAATTATACACGTTTATAATACATAATATAAATAACGTTTATCTTTTATTTCGAGTAAAGTTACAAGTTATCTTTTTTGCCATCTTATTAATATAACACAAATAATAACATGACATTGAAAAGTTCACTATTAAATATTAGCCATTCAGAAGTTCATTAGGATTCAACATTTAAATATTATATTTACATAAAATTTGAAACATTATTAGGAAATTGTAAATCAATTAGGTACTTTTGAACACAGAATACAGATGTGTATATCATAATGCTAAAATTGCAACTATCTATATTGTGTGCATAGACATTACATAATATATGTATATAATATAATGATACTAGAGAATACAACAATTTACATAACGTTCTGTACAGGTGAAGAAATTTACAATCTGGCATTGAAATGACGATCCGTAACAAGCGCATATGATATACGTCCGGAAAATTGATGTTCTTGTTCGTAGCGTAAAATAAACTTGTGTTATGCAAATGGTTAAAACTAAATTAATATAAATTTATTTAATGACGAATATTGATAAATTTACACAATACAATAATTATCTTTAAGATACAGTCACTTTCAAAAAGTTGTATATAACATTTTGTAATGCCATTTAAATATATACCCCCAATTTGATCTTGACTACACCGATAAACATATAAATATAATCTATTAAATGCACTATATTGTACTAACTTAATGTTGAACTCTCGCTGCGTGACAGAATAACGATTTAGGAACGCGACAAAGCAGGTCCAGAAATAACAGCATTGCTTGCCGAGGACAATACTAATTAAAGTACGATTCGTTATTCTGCCGTGTACAACATTTCATAACAATAATTTTGTCGTGAAAGATTAGATGTCAAAATATAATACTTAATAATAACAATCAATTCAAAATTACCTTAAACGTGTACCCGTTCAATTATTTTTTTATATTTCAATATTAATGCCAAAACATCAAGCTTTGTAATTCTTGTAGGTAATCATACAGCCTATATCGACTTGCTTAATTATCGCCATTAAATGTTGTATTAAGCAGCAAATGCATAAACCATGTAACAATAATTATCTGTGCAATGGATATTGTACTTATAAATTAAAAAGTACATATGACAATTAGCTTATCAGATATACAACGAATTTGAACTCTAATCCATAGTTATAAAGTTCAATACAACATTTCCAACATATACACTGTACAGGGTTTGCCCATTGCCCTTACAATAGACATTAAACATATTACATAGATGCTTAAAGGTACGTTAATTTAAAATTTCCGAATTTTTTACTATAATCTATCCATATAAGAATTAATTTGTCGTATGTTGGTAACAAAGCTTGAGCAACTAACGGGATGTTTAGCTATTTCACCGTGTAACCACTACAGCAAAAATGACATTTTTATATAAATAATATGCCGGTATAAAAATGAACTTCCTGTTCAATTAGTATATCCAACGCGTAAAAAAATTGTCGACTAAATTCATACGTGGATAAAATTTTCACGCGTTTTCTCGTCATTGAATCTATTATCTCCACTTTACAATAGCTTACTACCCATATGATGTTCTCTTTCTTTTAATAAAAAGAAACAATCAGGACATATTTAGTCATATTACGTTACATTTTGCTCGCAGTTGTAACTTACATTATTTAATCTCGTTGTTGTCCGCTTTCCTTCCGTGATACATTTGTCATCCACGCCATCGTTTTCTAGATTTAAAACTATTTTCATGTGAATCTTTATCACAATCGTTTAAATTGTTTGTCGTCTACACTTGATGATACGACGAATTTTACAAAGAGCATTAACTACTGTTTTACAATAAAAATTGTATATAGTAAGTAGGGACGTAGCATCTGCAATATGAGTGTAATATACGGTGCCTCGGTCTACAAGAGCCACACTGTGCATAAGAAAAAATAGCAAAATATTAATCAAAATTCCGAATGCTCTTTCTCCCGCACGCGAATTTAATACGATAACAATTATGCAGCACAAGGCTTGTCAAAAACTACTCGACTTTCACACATCAATAACAGAAGTCGATTGTATAGCTAAAAAATGGGATATTCAAGAAAAAAACGCGAAGAAAATAATGTATTTTTTATTATAATTATTTCGCTAACTTGCTCCTATTCATTTATTAAGATTTGTACGTGGTTACTTGTACCTGATAAGTGTATGTTTGTCATTTGAAATTATTTCCCTTAATCGCACCTTTGGCATATGGGAGTTACATGAGAAAAAGTGTTCGATCGACTTTTTTGTTATTATTTTTGTGTCTTTTTTTATGAAATTTACCCTCCTTTTGGGTAAACTAATAAAACACGCTTCAACCAAATCGTATCTAGGTTAGTCAAAGAAAACTGAATGTCATTCATCGTAGTCCAAGCAGATTTGCCTTGTTCCTCCATATTAATAAGTTTTCGTACAAACACGTCTTGACTCTAACGAAAACTTAATGGGAGCAAAGTTGCGAACAACAACGAATATTGAAATAACACTACTTGTACAGGTGTCACGGTAAGCGGTCCCTATCTGGTCATAATAGATAATAATAATTACACCCAATGTTGCTTTGATCAAGCTTATATTCAAAATATTGATATCTTAATCTTGCCTCTGTAAGATTTTTCGCGAAGAATTTAGCAGCCTGAGCTTCATTATTCTGCATCGGCGCCCTTTAGCCGAAGGCGGGCGAAGTCTTCGAATATTATATCATCATCTTGCTCTTGACCGTTTTCGCCTCTGGAATTGAAATTTCAAAAATTAATTCATCTAGCAATAAATAATTAAAAACTTTTAAAATTCCTACGACAGATTTCAACCTATTGCAAAATTTTGCTTATCCTTATAAAGAAAATTTTATCGATCTAGTAATTTCCAAGATACTCGAAAATATAAAATATATATACATTTTTTCATTTTGCATACTTCTATTTGCTCGCAACACTTGACTAACACGAAAAAAATATTATTTATATAACTTATACTTTTCGTAGTCGACACTGTACGAAACTGTATTGTTTTAGATATCATATCTATCATAGTTTTTAAATATCATAAGGTACAGAATTGTTTAATAAAATCAGTATTTTTTACATTCAAACAAAAATACATATATCTCCGTCAAGTTGATGACATTTTCGAAGTTGCTGGAAATTGAACTGTGCATATTTTTTGTAAATTACAATATTTTGTGCACTTAAATTTCAAATAGTATAAACTGTGTATATCCAATATTAAAGGCATCCAATTCTAGCACGACAAAATTAAGAGCAGGCGAATGACACAAGTTACGAGAGGCAAGGGCAACAGTAATATAGGTATAATACCAATCAATTTGGATAATCCTTATTTATTGCAGCTAATATATCAAATAATTAAAAATCTGTGATTTTTAAAACAAGGTGATTACGTATCATATTAAGCGTAAAATATGTAGCCAAAATGAAATTTTAAGAGACATGTTTGAATTTTATTCTAAGGTAACAAACAAGCAAATAGCTCTAATTTATAAAAAAAAGCAACAGCAATCGGCTATAGTCGGATGTTTTAATGGTCAGTTGAAATCAGTCTGTCGAAGACGTATAAACACATTTACATTCATTTATAAAAGGCCTGGTAAGTCGCGCTTGTGTTTGCTACCATTGCCTTACTCACTTCTATCACAACAGCTGTTTATAACTGTTGTGCTAGCTAGTAACACCATGATCCGCGCAGCTTAGTCCGCGAATAGACTCATCTATATAATCTTTTAAATTATATCATTATTATTATTAAATATATTCTAGTATTATATATGTATTTCTATGTATTAGTATTGTTGACTGACACCCATAACATAACACAAGCAAATAATTTGCTTACTTTGGGGTCAGATCAGTAAGTGTAATTTGTCCCGTGAATATTTATTTATTTATTATTTATTTATTTTAAATAAATTTGAACACCCTATTTGATCCCCTTAGTGCTTGGATTTTGACAAAAAGTACCCTATGTTTGACCCCGGGTTTTTAACTATATCCTTGCCAAAATATGTAGCCGCGAATGCGTAAAATAGAAATAGACAGGACTTTCGCATTTATAAGTATGGATGGTTATCTCATATAATTAGAAGAGCCATGCTTGTTTGCTATCCTATGATATTAGCTATAAATTGTAGGGCGGTCATAAAGGTACTTCGTACATATACCAGAAGCTATAGTGTGTAAACGTATGTGGCGAAGGTACAAGTGTCAGTGCTATAAATAAATTGCAAGAACCATTTAAAAACGAGGTAGGTACACCATTACATAATATCAAAATAATTAATTGTTATTGGCACGAGACAGGGTTTAAAGTAGCTTATTAACATACATGTCATACTCCCTTGCCTGTCACCAAACAGATGGCATGTAAATATTTCATAGCATAAGTACGCAAGACAACAAGATATAAATTCACCATTGCGAAATACACCTATTCCTTTTCTGGGCACAGTCAAATTCAATAGACGTTTGGTCAAGGCACAGAATACTTAGAAACTACCAGAAGTAAATGTTACATACAAGTATTATTCGAGCATAGCACACATAGAGACCTCTCACGGACGCGATATCTCCGACTGGTGCGGTACAAACTGTACCGAACCTTCCGAGATATCGCGTCCGTGAGAGGTGTCTATGTGTGCGTTGCTCGAATATCACATGTATGTAGATTGATTACTGAGTCTCCAGTATACTGTGGTCAAGGCGTGACAGGCTCATTACGATTCTCAAGTATCGACCAGTGTAGGAGACGGTGATATTTTATAGATTCAGGGGCTATTTTGCAGAAATCCATAACTCAAAGTAGAAATCAAGGTATTTTGAAACTTCATCATCTACAATGCCAATTTAGCTATAAAATTAGTGTAAAAACTGGAACTAACTAACTCAAAGTTACAATTATCCTTTCGAATCCGTACATACTCATCTGTCATGACATCACATGTGTTACAATGTGTGTACGTTTCACCTCGTCTAGGTATATTTTGTAGAAATGAACAGGACTTCACTCAAGAGTCGAAATAGTTGTGGTTCGCGGTACCGTGCTGTATAAGTCCCTCCCGGTATTAATAAGCAGTTGGTCCGGGCCACTTTTGAACAATAGACCATCTGCCGTAAGAGGCGAATAATAATTGGCACGTCACACACAAGATACACCATTAACATTATTTAGTGCCTATAGTTGCTGGATGTCCCTTTTTTTATATATCCTAAGATAGCAAACACGCAGGTGGGTCCCCTGATGGAAAGAGCCGACCATCACCTATAGACACCAAAGATGTTAATGGTGCGTTGCTATCTTGTGGCGAGGTCTAATGCCACATGCATAAGTTTACCGGCTACCTTACTCTCCAAGTCGGAACACGACAGTGACTAGCACTGACGCTATTGCAGCAGGAACAGGTAAGGCGGTGATACCAGACCCGGTCGGGCCGATGCAGAACTCTACCACCTAGTAGTCACGATGGTAGTGACGCGGATAGCCACTCGGTCGCCTTTTACGACCTGCTTGGCAAAAATGCAGTTGGCCTATTCTTCAAAGGAGCCCGGGACCAACACGGGGAAAATCTTTTCATCAGGAGAGCCATCTGCTTGTTTGCTATATTATATAGATAAAGTCACATGTATGAATCGAATCACTCATTTGCGGTCAGCATATCATTTGATGAAACAATCACTACTTCAAGTCTTTTTAAGTGTTCGCTTGGTATATTGAATACGTATATTGTGTGCTTTTATTTCTGCTGTTGACGCGGTGAAAAGTGAGGTGGACTTGACGATGATTGCATCACTGGGATTTTTTATATTTTCCGGGCCCTCGTGAGTTTGTTCCATTTCTTTTACTATTTTCGTGTCTCAGTGGCTTCGCAGAGATATGGCAGTCCATGGAATTTGACAAATTGATTTAGAAAGAAAGAAAGAAAGAAATTATTTATTTGCCAGAATATGGGAGTTACAAGTTATTAAAATTTGATTAAGTTACCAACATATTCTACCATGATATGGTGTGCAAATATTTTAAAATTATTATTATTTATCATTAAACTAAAAATATTGTGAGTCGATTTTTTTACAATTACTACCGGATTTACATTGATTAGGAATTTCTTTATAGTCAGTGATCCATATCCGGTGGTAAAGGTGTTGCCAACTTCGTCACCACCCAAAAACGATCTGTTTTATTCAGAATTTTATTGCTAGAAAAACTCAGTTATGTTGACCATCTATCTCGAGCCTTAGGATATCAACAGAAAAGACAAATCACTAGATAAACCAGGCAGTTTAAGGATCCATTATCATTATAATGTCACTTGATTGCTTTTGAGCTTATTAAGGTCGAAGAAATATGCGTTTTCGTAGTATTACAATGCAAGAGTGCATGTTTAGTATGTGCACGAGTTCTGGGGTCGAGCTGTATGAGGTCCTGGTCGAGCGCGGGCGGCTGTGTGTGTGTCGTGTAGTGCCGTGTGTGTAGGTGTGCGAGACTCACGGTCTGGGGTCGAGCTGTATGAGGTCCTGGTCGAGCGCGGGCGTCTGTGTGTGTGTTGTGTAGTGCCGTGTGTGTAGGTGTGCGAGACTCACGGTCTGGGGTCGAGCTGTATGAGGTCCTGGTCGAGGCGGCTGTGTGTGTGTCGTGTAGTGCCGTGTGTGTAGGTGTGCGAGACTCACGGTCTGGGGTCGAGCTGTATGAGGTCCTGGTCGAGCGCGGGCGGCTGTGTGTGTGTCGTGTAGTGCCGTGTGTGTAGGTGTGCGAGACTCACGGTCTGGGGTCGAGCTGTATGAGGTCCTGGTCGAGGCGGCTGTGTGTGTGTCGTGTAGTGCCGTGTGTGTAGGTGTGCGAGACTCACGGTCTGGGGTCGAGCTGTATGAGGTCCTGGTCGAGCGCGGGCGTCGGTGTGTGTGTTGTGTAGTGCCGTGTGTGTAGGTGTGCGAGACTCACGGTCTGGGGTCGAGCTGTATGAGGTCCTGGTCGAGCGCGGGCGGCTGTGTGTGTAGGTGTGCGAGACTCACGGTCTGGGGTCGAGCTGTATGAGGTCCTGGTCGAGCGCGGGCGTCTGTGTGTGTGTTGTGTAGTGCCGTGTGTGTAGGTGTGCGAGACTCACGGTCTGGGGTCGAGCTGTATGAGGTCCTGGCCGAGCGCGGGCGGCTGTGTGTGTAGGTGTGCGAGACTCACGGTCTGGGGTCGAGTTGTATGAGGTCCTGGTCGAGCGCGGGCGGTTGTGTGTGTGTTGTGTAGTGCCGTGTGTGTAGGTGTGCGAGACTCACGGTCTGGGGTCGAGCTGTATGAGATCCTGGTCGAGCGCGGGCGGCTGTGTGTGTAGGTGTGCGAGACTCACGGTCTGGGGTCGAGTTGTATGAGGTCCTGGTCGAGCGTGGGCGGTTGTGTGTGTGTTGTGTAGTGCCGTGTGTGTAGATGTGCGAGACTCACGGTCTGGGGTCGAGCTGTATGAGGTCCTGGTCAAGCGCGGGCGGCTCAGGCGTGGGTCGCGGTGGCTCGTCCTCCGGCTTCGGGTGCATCAGGATGAACGGCAGCTCTGCACTCAGGTCACTGCACAGCACACATATTATACTTCATTATTAACACTTTAAATATTAATAATTAGCAGCGAAAACACAAAAATTCATTTCTTCTTTTCTAAAAAAAAGTCTAATAGCTCATTATCTCCATTGAGATACATATTTTGATTCTGTTTGACAAAACCTCGTCTTAGTTCTGGCTGCTGGCTAAGTAGCTCGTATGAGGAGGGATAAGATCAATGCGTCATTGACATTGTACCAATTGATCGATAGATGGTTAACTCCTGATTTTGCAGAGAGAAGAAAGTTAGAGTTTTGTGCGGCGACGGCGGCGTGGAGACTACATGTTTAAATTTCTACCCGGCAGTTCGTAACAATAGGTCGATACACAAACGTCTAGCCAAATGTGCCCCTACCATCGTGACTGCCAAGTGGTAGAGTCTGTAATGTCTCATTTACTTTAGCGTAATAGCGCCCTGCTTTTCACTCTCGAGTTCTAGTTCTGGGGTAATGTAGCCAGAAAGCATGCGACCATTTCGGCAAACAGGCGGCGAACATTTCGTTCCCGCCGGGCGGTTTGAAATACGCCTTTGAATTATCTAGTTACTAGTCGATGATTATCTTTTTCCACCAGGAGAGCTTTATCTGTTTCCTATCATATGATATAATTCTCCGTACCGGTGGCGTGGCCCCACCGCAGCCCGCTAACTGCGAGACCGCACCTTTACTATTGTGCTGTAATAGCAATTTTGGTATTACAGCATATGCTGTAGACATGTGTAAGTAATGCGAGTGATGCTACACGCGTGATATTACTCGAGCGCGCACTGTAACATCACACATTACTCGACTAAAATAAGCATCACACCATCACACTAAACATCACGCGCGCTATAGCAGCGCACTAGCTCGCCACATGACTCGCTCGAACCGACCCCTCCCGAACGCATCGCATCGGCAATGTTCGGTTTATATCGGAAGTCCGGAACTTAGCCGCGTGCGATTTCGTATTTCGCCTGGCCTGACCAGGATGTCAGGTGTCTCAGTATGTTATTTAAAACTCTATTTTTATCGTAAAAGGTATCTTGTCCGGCCAAGATAGGTTAGCGGCCGTGTAAGCGACACGTCTGTGTGCGTGCGGCGATTCGGGCGGCTTGAATGGAGTTGATCTACTGCCTTATCATTCTACTGTGGTTACAGTACTAATGCAAGAGTTGCTAAGCTTCAAACGTGAGTAATTTACGCTTGCGACTTTACGTTTTTTTAAATTTAATCATTGTATTTAAGCATTTCGTCTTCGATTCTAGCGACTACACATCTCTGTAACACAGGTTAACCGCAAAGTTAACTTTATCGAGATTGTTTAAGTTTGCAGGGGATGATTGTTAGTTACTATTATCAGGAGTACTTTCTGCTCGTAGCTATTAAATACTAATGAAAATCTTACCCGCCAAGTGGTCCGAGGCACAATTTCACTTTCACCTTGTATTGTACAATGATTCCTAGATTTTCACGCTGCCCTGGATCTGCAATCCTGTAAAAACATGATGAGATATATTTTTTGATGTTAGATAGTTTTTAAACTTTGTGCATGACGCATGTGATATTAAATTCTTATCTTACAAATGGCAACGCACCTAAGGGTGATCCAGAGGGGTTCATGGGGGTCATAACTTCCCTAGGCAGGGTCTAGGTATGGATTTATTGCAAACAAATAAGGATTAGAGTCTTTTTTGACTTAGCCTCAACTGAACCTCAAATATGTATCCCCACCGAGACGAAGGCTGGATCCGTCCTTGAAGGAGGATCCAGCCTTCGGCTCGGCGGTGAAAGAAAGGAGAGACTCGAAGGAAGGAGAGCCATATGTTTGTTTGCTATTTTACAATGCGTGTATATTTTATATATGCATATAAAAATACTAGCTGCACCATGTTGCCATATTTTTATTTGCCACATTTTATGTTGGTTTTAGTGATTCCACGGGCACAACTCATTTTCTGGGATATAAATTGTCCTATGTCCAGTTCTATCTGTGGGCTAAATTTCGTCCAAATTGCTCAAGCAGTTTTTTGCGTAATTGAGTAAGAAACAAATTTTTACATTTCTAATACGTATGAGATATACTCACAATGTGCTCGAGGCGAGGTTGGTGTCTTCGTGTTTGAGCTGTCCGTCGAGCGCGAGCCCCCACTTGTCCTTGTTGTTGGCGAGCAGCGGCGTCAGCGTGAACACCTTGCTCAGCGTGAACCCCGGCCCCACGGGACACCCTTCTCTGTAACCAAATACACCATTGCAAATCTATTGCTTTACATATCTCACTAAATATCGAAAGAAATATCTGAAATGGAAGAGTGATCATTACCAGAAATTTCCATGACTGGAGGTATTTTGGGCCTTCGGGGCTTTTGAATTTTTACTAAGATCTCTGGGTTGCTCCGGGACCTTAGAATGAACCATCTGCCTTTCTGCTAGGCAGTCAGTAAAGGCAAACGATTGGCTAAACATGGGGAGTGTTCCGACAAGTTGTTTGGATTAATTCCTACCGCTAAATTCCATCATCGTACATCGCGTCAAAATTTGAAGTTCCACCCTCACCATCTTGATGTCTGGAAATTCACAACTTTGTGTTTCTCTCGACACTTTGACCCGCACTACTCTGTTGTGGAATCAAGTACCGGCAGGGGTGTTTCCGAACGGATACGACTTCGGGACCTTCAAGAAATGAGCTTACTCATTCTTAAAAGGACGGCAACGCAATTGCAAGACCTCTGGTATTGCGGATGTTCATGGGAGGCGGTGATCACTTACCATCAGGTGCACCTCCTACTCGTTTGGCCCCTCTTCTATAAAAAAAAAATAAAAAAAAATAGGTCCGGGAAAATTAGGTGATCCCGCGGTAGTCAATAAAAACTTTTATACGAGCAGGAGCTCGTTTGGCCCCTCTTCTATAAAAAAGAAACATGTCACTGCCCTCGAAGCTATTAAGTGATAGATTTGCACAATGTCACCCAGATAGGTACTACAATATTATTTATTTTACAGCAACACGCCATTAACATCTTTGGTGTCTATAGGCGTTAGGTTTCTCTTTCCATCAGGAGTACTCTTAAGCAACGTCCCATGTACCTCTGAGTTGTATAAACCTCAGTTACCTCATGCCAATAAAAAAAGAGCCGTCAATTTGTTAAACTATTTACCTACCCTTTAGGACATCTGCTGATTATTCTAGTGGGTGAGTATAAAGAAACTTGCGGAAATTTACCGCCAACGTTGGAACAACAGTCACAAGCAATAACATTATAAATATCTTAGGTCTAAAAACTTGGATTTGGATATCATTAAAAAAATATATATTTTTTCTTAGATAGTGATATGCTAGGTTCTAAGATGGGAATATTTACTGATAAAAAATCGTGCATTGTCTGAGAAGTGTATTCTAAAATCAAGTCATGCTTTAAGGAGTCGTACATGGAACATAACAAATTATGTATCACATACATATTATATACAAAGTAGTCAATACGGGCAAGCACGCTCAAACATGAACACAGACACAAAAGAAAATCATGAATAAACGTATAAATAACCTGACCTGCGCAACAACTCAATCGGAATAAATTTTAGATCTTCTGTAGCAATAATAGTAACTATAAATTAAACCTGCTTCTGGTCTTGCCAGCTTGGTAAGACGGTCGACGATATACTCTTTATATGAAAACCAAGCCAAAACGGAATCAATATAAATAAATTAACTTAGCAACGCATTGTAAAGGATGTGACAGGGTTTAGTATCCACAGCTTTAACTTGTACAGCCTTCATCACATCAGTAAATATCTTCACGTCACCACACATTATGAGGACGCCCTTGGGGAACACGAATAAACGGACCGGCAATCATTGATATAAAAAGAGGAAGATATGCTACCTAGTCACATCGCCTGTTCCTACAAAACTAGGTCCGTGTACATAGTGCTTGTAGTATGCCACTCAGTCACACGCGGGACATCGTAACATGAAATGCTTCTACTGTCCGATTGTTTTTGCCATTAAACACGCATCAAAATGCCTTCTTGTGTATTTACCCAGTGTTATAATCACTCAAGGGAAAAAATAAGACACATGGGATTACTTTCCATTCGTAAGTACAGCTAAAATATTAAATTTGTTTAAAAATAAGATTTTCTTTGTTTATCGGTAACCATGGCGATGAGGTGGTCCGTGGCTATTGGCTAATGAAATTTCGCTCGTACGAATGTATCCGGCCTATCATTGATTTTGTTTATCAGTAACCATGGCGACGACGCGCGCAGTTGCTAATACCATTTCGCTCGTACGAATGTATCCGCCCTATCTCTGTCTTTGTTTCCATGTTTATAATTGTAACTAGCGACCTGCCCGCGGTTTCACCCGCGCAGGTTTTGTTCCCGTGGGAATATCGGAAAAGTTTATACACTTAAACCTTCCTCAAGAATCAATCTATCTATTAAAAAAACCGCGTCAAAATCCGTTGCGTAGTTTTAAAGATTTAGGCATACATAGGGACATAGGGACAGACAGAGAAAGCGACTTTGTTTTATACTATGTAATGATAACAGATGTGTGTGCGTGTCGGTGTATATGTATTCTGCCGAGCCTAGTTTAGCAAATGCGATATAAGAACGTAACGTATCTTTCTCTTTTATATCAATGCCGGCAATAGACACTCAGACTCATCACAGTTTACTATCTAGAGACGTTAATTGGTTAACTGGAGTAATGAGTGGTATTCGGCGCATCGCCGCTTCATGCCGACTATTGCTTCTTTGCGATACAACAAGCATTATGTACTTTTTCCACAACCACCTGATTCCGAAAATTTTTCTAGTTAGAAAGAAAAACAAAAAACAATTTGCGCGAACTATAAATCGTACCTGAGACATCATGATCTTAACCTAATACGCTAATCACCAGACCAACGAGGCAGTCGATTAAGTATCTTTGAAAACTAAGCAAAAAAATTAGAGAAGTGAAAGTAATCATGGTAAAAACCTAAGACAATAAGAACGAAAACTTTGATTTGCCTGGGATCATCTGCATTTATAACGTCACCATGTACACCTATATAACATTTGGCGGCCAAACGTGACGCCTTGTTTCAGTATTTTTTCTATATTGTTTTAAAAACTTAAAAAGATTTGTCTTTTTCATTGTCAATATTATAGATTTCAATAAAGGTGACAAGTCACAATAATATTAAAACAATACTGCTACAAACGGACATGATGAAAGTACATTCTGAACATAATAAACGTGATTTCGAAAACAATCAAGCTGAAAATTATGATGACAAGGTTAGCACAGACAATTTTTCATTACTTATTTTCACATTTTTTTTTACAAGAAAACGCAATTTACACATCGAAAATATATGTAAATTGCGAATATGGAAGCTGCTTCCATATTCGCAATGTATGCATGCAACAAACTGCAAAGCAGTTAATTTGTTGATGCTGTTACATCTAAAACCTAGAAACACATGACTTCTTTCAATAAAAACTTCAACAAATCCTAGTGTTAGTGACAAGTCTTCACAAACCACACACTTTCGCAACATTGTGATGGAATACATTCATGAATTTCAAACCCCACACTGCAACTTACACTTGTCTGAATTTCTTAATAAATAATCCGAGAAATGGGAATTTCAACATGTCCATAGTCAGCAGTCTGTATTACAAATTAAAATAATCAATATATTAGCACAATAAAGCTGATATGAAACTATCTATACATACAATAAAATCGTAGGAAAGTCAAAACTGTACATTTAATATTAAAAAAAAAATACTTGGGGCGTGATCTATAATCGATATCGAAGCGAAAAATATAGTTTTTAGAATTTTTGTCTGTTTGTCTGTATGTATGTTCGGGGTAAACTCAAAAAGTGCTGCATGGATTTACTTCAAACTTTGCATGAATATTACTAACAGGTCGGGTCAACATATAGGCTACATATTATCACGCTATCACCTACAGGGGAGGAGCAGTGCGGAGTAAACGAAGTCCGCGCGGACGAAGTCGCAGGCAACAGCTGGTATCCAAATAAATATATAACCATCCATATTTAACATTATAAATGCGAAAGTCAATTTATTTGTCTGTGTGGCCGTGCATCTGATACGCTTTTTGATGAGCTTACGCTGAACCGAATTTTGATGAAATTTGGCATGAAAATTTGAAAAACCTATACATTTTAATGTAACCGTAGGCGGAGCTGCGCTGGTCAGCTAGTACGAAATGTATACTACTACCACGTCCATTCCGTCGTAGAATTTCCCTACAGGGGCTATAGGGCCTACAGGGACTACAGAATCGGGCATATACAAAATCCAATCTCAGACAATTTATATTTATCAGAAAAGTTTTAAAAATATATTCTGGACGAATTGTTTGTTGAATTCCAGATTCAGACCTTGGCATTCCGATTCAAACATCATCCATGATGGGACTTACTGTGCGATGCATCTCATCAGTAACGTATTACCTTTGTTTAAAAGTAGAAAATGGATTTGAAAGTGCGAGCTTTCCACAGTTGCTTAGTTATATATGTATACAAAAATTAAATACGTACGTATCTTCATGCCAAATCCCTTTGTAGGCAGAGAGAATCGAATAACATATGTCCATGCAGATATATAAAAGTTGATGTGTGTAGGTGCGTTCTCTATAAATTTCATCGAAGCCATTTTGACGAAATTCCAAAATAATCGTTTCCTTCTGTTTTGGACTAACATCAACAAACCATTTATGCTCATCACAAAAGCAATTGCCCCTGTTGAGAATCGAACCCAAGCCACATTACGTAGTCGATTACGTAGTCAGAGTCGCTAACCGCTTGACACACAGGAGGTCACACACATAACCAACCAAAAAATACCTACTAATATTTTAAATGCGAAAGTGTGTTTGTTTGTCCGTCTTTTACGGCAAAACAGAGCGACGAATTAACGCGATTTTTAAGTGGAAATAGTTGAAGGGATGGGGAGTGACATAGGATACTTTTTGTCTCTTTCTAACTCCCCATTTCTCTAAAATTAATTTAACGCGAGCGAAGCCGCGAGCGAAAGCTAGTAGATTTTATAAATACTCACTCGCTCTCAGCTTCAGCGACGGTGCACTTGTACTGGGCCGTGGAGAAGAGGCAGATATCTGCAAACTGGCGCACCGACACTTTGATGCGCTTCACCGATCGGTTCGAATTGTTCGCTATGTGCACGTTCACTGCTATGTTTTCGCCGTGATGATATAATTCCTGGAATGTATTTTTTTAATTAACAGGATATCAACAGAAAATAATGACTCTTCTAATGGCAAGATATAACCATTTCCTATTTATTAAAGATGATAATAGTGTGTTGTAATCCGTGTGTCGGGAATGTGATGTTACATATATAAGTTTTCCAGCTACCTTACTCTCTAAATTCGGAACTTGACAGTATTAAGCAAGGCATAATTGCGGCAGGGTAACGTTAGTCAAAGGTACCAAGCCCGAAGCCTATCCATGATCACTATTATCTATCTTTATCTCTAATTAAATTCCAAAAACGATGTAAGTGTAAATAAATTTCTATGAAATAAATCTTATTATGATATTAATAATGACAAGCTAATGTCTACACTGGTCTACACTATATCAAATTACGTAAAAAATGTACGAAATGTAATTGAATATATCAGGATAGGAATATAACAGATATATTTTTGGAAGAAATTTAAGATTGAATTAAAATATATTTGAATGGTTAATTATAAAATTTAATTATATAATTAATTTTATAATTAACCATTATTAAATTAAATATTTAATTTAATAATACTTATGTACTTATTATTTTAAATAATTTGTATTTTTTATGTATGTATTTTTTCTCTACATGATTTTTTTAAAATACATTATTAGTATATTATGTTAATTTAGTTTCATAGTTTATAATATTTGTAATTTTTTGTACACTAGGTCTACTCATTTCTTTACTATCATTATTTTATTCTCCTTTAACAGGTTGGCTGGAGGAAATCTCTTTAGTAGGTAGAGATAAGCTTGCCCATTGTACTTATGTCATGTTTTTGAATTGTTTTCTATGTACAATAAAGTATCAAATAAATAAATAAAATATTTTTTGAGAGAATCTGAAAAATGACAATCTAGTGCTAAAAATGGAATTGTTTTAAATTTAATAATGTAATAGTATAAATACAGCTTTTATTTTATATAGATGTTATTGTTAATTTTTATACCTACTTCAGGTCATGAGGTTAAATATGTGAACAAATAAAATTTATAATAGCTTAATTCACCATAATTATTGCAATATTTTTTAATTTAATAATTATTAACATAATAAAATTTTAAAATACATTTTTTTTATTTTTTTAAATTAAAATTATGATTATGACCTAGTCACAATGGTAGTAACACATTCGGCCAATACGATGGTTCGTCTTTACGAACTGCATGGCAGATAGTTTATTCTTAAAAAGACGACAAAATATCTAGAAAAATTGAACGAAAAATATTCATTGGTTTTGGCATGTTACATTCAAAACAGCAGACCTCTATCAGTTTATTTATATAGATTAATATTTACCTTATCTAACGATGCTTCCAAGTACAATTTATTGGGGCTCATCATGAATTCCTTCGACACTTCCACTGACGGCTGTTCTCCTTGTTTGCTGGGTGCGTACATTATTTTTCTGATCGCCAACCGGACTGAATTTCTGCAATATACGATATAATATTATATCAATAATAACAAACTACAAAAATTGCTAGTGCACTTATGATTAGCTAATAATAAGACCAATATTAGTAAGAAGCTCTTTGTACAGAATAAGCATAGACCAGCCGTACTCAACCTTTTTATAGAGGCCACAAAATAAATCTATACATATAATAAAATCGTAGGAAAGTCAAAACTGTACATTGAATATTTTTTTAAAAGAATACTTGGGGCGTGATCTACAATCGATATCGAAGCCAAAAATATAGTTTTTAGAATTTATGTCTGTTTGTCTGTATGTATGTCCGGGCTAAACTCAAAAAGTACTGCATGAATTTACTTCAAATTTTGCATGAATATTACTAACAGGCCGGGTCAGCATATAGGCTACAT
Organism: Apodemia mormo; assembly: GCA_036924255.1. Classification (NCBI taxonomy): domain Eukaryota; kingdom Metazoa; phylum Arthropoda; class Insecta; order Lepidoptera; family Riodinidae; genus Apodemia; species Apodemia mormo. The sequence continues at coordinate 42,738,565 of JAUPFN010000002.1, forward strand.
ATTATCACGCTATCACCTACGGAGGAGAAGCTGTACGAAGTAAACGAAGTCCGCGCGGACGAAGTGGCGGGCAACAGATAGTAGGTTAATAAAAAATAAAATTCTAATTAATGCTTACACTTTTTCCAAAGTTTATCGTTATCACCCAAATAAGTGTTTGTAATTTTTTCAGGGTACACCTTTATTTTTTCTTTTCTGCTTCTCTAATGGACCCAAATTCAAAACGTTAAAAATACAAAGTGAATCAACCGCAAGGGTTTGGCGGGCCACATGCAGCCAGCGCGCCGCAGGTTGAGTACAGCCAGAACATCTGCCTTACTTCTAGGTGGTCCGCAAAAGGCGGACGATTGAGCAAACTTGTCACTGCAATCGTGACAACTATGTAATAGAGTTCATCAACGTTTCGCCCGGGTTCAGTACTACCGCTTCACCTATTCCTGCCATAATATCGCCAATGCTTGTTACTATCGTGTTTCCGAAAGTAAGGTAGCCGGTGATAAGGTGCATTTCGCATGACCTTCTCACGTACACTAAAAAAGATTTATAAGTATCGGTGTAAAAATAAGAAGGAGCATACTCCGTTGGTTCTGACATGTTGAAAGAATTGTAGATGATTAACAAAACAGATATACAATGTGAATGTAGATGGATGTAGATACTGGAGAGGAGAAATTGACGCACGCATGATTAAACTGGTCGTGTACTGTTCGAAATTGATGTCAGAATTCTCCATAACCGGCACGTTTGCATGAAGAGCGTTAGGAATGTGGAGGAAGCAAGGCAAGTCTCTCTACACCTTGATATATGACACTCAATTCTCTCCGTCAACTCCGTAAAGGATTTGGCGTTAAGATATGTATGTGTGTGTATCACATAAAGTATGTACGTCGTTTTATCACACTTCCCTTGACTTGCAGATGCCCATGTAAATTAATGATCTGCGTAAATTAATTACGTGAAACGTTTTCCAACATTAAGACAACAGCTATCATCAATACAAATTAATATTAATTCTTGATGAAAACACAAATCAACACAAATTAAAATGAATAAATATCGATTTTTTTTTATATCATAAGATAGCAAACAAGCAGATGGGTTTCCTGATGGAAAGAGTCAAACATCGCCTATAGACACCAACGATGTTAATGGTGCGTTGCTATCTTGTGGCGAGGTCTATTGCCACATGCATAAGTTTACCGTCCACCCTACCCTCCAAACGGGAACACGGCAATGACAAACACTGACGCTATTACGGCAGGAATAGGTAAGGCGGTAGTACCAGACCCGGGCGAAACAATGCAGAACTCTACCACCTAGTAGCCACGATGGTAGTGACTCGCATAGCCAATTGCCTATTACGACCTACAACCAACACGGGGTATAAGAACCAACGGGGGGGGGGGGGGGGGATTTAACTTTCAAACTAATTGTATTTCTCATCAAAAATATCAGGTGTTTTTCAGTCATTCTATATTTTTTTGTGTGTAGTATATACACACACGTAAAGCTGCCGGTCTCGATTATCGCTAAAAATAAGCGATAATAATCGTTATTGGTTAACGTACTTAGTATACTTTTCATCGTCGGCACTTGGCGGCCTGATGACGGTTGTGTAAGCGAAACCGCTTGGAAATAAATTATAACTGCCTTAACGTGAAACAGTACAAGGATATTAATTTGATAAATATTGTATTTACCTACTTTTTTTAACAATATTTTGTATCATATACTAGCTGTGCCCGCGATTTTGTCCGCGTGGAAAAATATTTAAAAGTCCCGCGGTTTTATCCGCGTAGTTCCCGTTCCCGTGGAATTTCCGGGATAAAAACTATCCTATGTCCTTTCTCAAACTATCTATGTACCAAATTTCATCCAAATCGGTTTAGTGATTTAGGCGTGAAGATGAGACAGACATACAGAATTACTTTCGCATTTATAATATTAATATGGATTCGTATGTTAGTATTATTGACTAATATTTATACAACAAGCAAATAATTTCCTTGCGGTATTCATTCATTATTTACACGTAAACTTATTTCTTTATCATTAGACAGCAAATGGCTCTCGTGATGGAAAGAGAAACCATCGCCTTTAGACACTAAAGATGTTAATGATGCGTTGCTTTCCATTTGGCGATGTGGTAACGCCACTTGCATAAACTACCTTACGGTCCAAACCGGAACACGACAATGACACTCACTCACGCAGTTGCGACAGGAATAAGTAAGGCGGTGGTACCATGGTGATGACAGCCAATCGTTCGCCTTTTAAACTGCCTGGTAGAATGGCTGAAGATGTATTCTTCAAAGGGGGGCAGAATCAAGATGGCGGCCATGGCCATACCTTTTGTGCGGCTTATCATCTTGCGAGTCACCGACGAACGCCTTGAGCTCGTAGTCGACGCCGCAGGGCTTGCCCGTGTCCCCGGGCGCGGGCTGCAGCGTCACGGAGGCAGGGCAGTGCGGCGGCAGCTCGAAGTAGAACGGGTGCGCCGACGGGCCCAGCTTGCGCATCAGGCGCTCTTGCAGCCGAGTCAGCTCGCGCTTGGGCGGCCCCGTCGGTGGGTATATCTGAACAGGTAAACAATATTTTTTCATATTAGTTGGATAGGGAAACAGGCAGACGTGCCACCTGATGGTAAATGATCAACGTCGCGAATAAACATAAACCAGTTTACCTGGAACTAGCCGAGGTAACTCATTTATGTGTTGCCTATTGACATAAGTTGTTAAGTCTCGATGTCAGTAATTACACTGCCTGTCTTGCCCTTCTCTCCGAAACACAGCAAAGCTGTTTCACGGGAGACACAAGCAAAATGGCGGTACCCATGCAGCCGGGAGCGCGGCACAACGTATCCCTCTCACCGGTAAAATATTATGTATTTAATAGTTATCACCTCTGTGGTGTAGTGGTCCGGTGTCGGAGTTGATCACAGAGATCCCGGATTCGATTCCTGGGTCGGGCAATGCAGAAATGTGTTTTTTCAGTTTTCTGATAAAAACAACATTACCCGGGTTTGGAATGTGCCCGGTTGGCGATAGGCTAGCCACCTATCACATAGTGGGACCAAGTATCTTCCGACTAATCGTGGGTGCACTGTTGTACCTCTGCCTACCCTTTCGGGGATACGGGCGTGAAGATACTATATTTAATAGTTTTTAAATAAATAAATATTTAATGTTACAGTTTATATAGCAACTGGCTGGATATTTTATATTTCGAATCTGAGGTTTTTTTTAAAATATGTCAAATGTAAATATGGAAGTTAATCCTTTTTGAATGAATCAATACATATTTGAAACTTTGTGTGTGGCTTCCTTTTGGTAAGTCTACAAAACTTTCTCAAGCGGATGGGTCCTATAAAACAGAAAACAGCATACATAATAATCTCATATGACGTCTTTGATGGATGGTCAGCCACTTAAGCTTAGAACGGTAAATAGAGATGTGATCATATTTCCTCAAACCAAAGATAAAATTTTGGAGACGATCCAATTTATTGAGAAGTGATTGGTAAAGATCAGCGTAGCATACATCAGCATAGTCAATCATGGAAAAGATCAAAGATTGTACCAATAGGATTTTAGTGTTTGTCGGTAAAAAGTTTTTATGTCTGTAAAGACAACGTAACGTATAATTTACCTTACAACAAATTTCATTTACATGAGGTGTCCACGACAAAGTACTGTCAATTACCAACCAAGACCCTTAACATGCGAACTGAAAGCAATCGGCATTTTGTTATATAAATCCACGCGTATGCTTTCAAGTCGACGTTTACTGCCAATAATTATGGCTTGGAATTTGGAATGGTTCACATCAATTCCGAATCTATTAGACCAGTCATATATCCTTTGCAGATCGGCATTTAGTCTCGCTATGGCATCCTCAATATCTATGCAAGCATGGGTATATATGTGTAGATCATCCGCATACAAATGGTAAGAGCATTTTAATAGGGACACGATGGAATTAATAAAAACGGAAAATGAAAGTGGAGAGAGTATACCACACCTTGAGGAACACCTGCAGATATGCTGCACCAGTCAGAAGTGCTACTATCGACGCGAACTGCCTGTTGTCGGTTCCGTAAGTATGACTCAAACCAATTTTGTACTACTAACGAAAACCTAGCATATTTTAAAATCAGCAATAACAGGTCATGATCGGCAGCAGTAAAAGCATTTGAAAAATCAATCAGAACTAAAATAGTAACCTGTGACATTTCCATTGCAGATCTACAGTCTTCCGTAACTTTTAACAGTGCACAGGTTGTACTGTGACCAGGTCTGAAGCCAGATTGAAAAGAACTTAGATAATTAGAGTTTAATACAAAATGAGCTACTTGCTTATGCACTACAGCCTCTAAAATTTTGGAAAGAAACTGCAATATAGAAATGGGCCTATAATGCGTAAGAGAACTGGGATTACAATTTTTAGGACGAGGAAGGATAAATGCTTTCCGCCAAAGAGAAGGAAAAACGCCCGAAACAAGAGAATGGTTAATAATTTATTGCACTACAGAGCAAGAATATAATTTTTGATAACGGTTTTAGGCGTCAGAGTTATCTTTCAAGACGAATACAACCATTGTAATGTGCCAAAATATTTTATTTTATGCATTTTCCAACAGGATGTATGGTCCTAAAGTGCACTATAGAGCCAAAATAACGAAAATATTATTGTTAGATATTAAAAAAATAATATTAAAAAATTACAAATCAGCTCACTTTAACTTTTTTTTCACCAGTAAGAATTTCAATAGAAACCTTAAATAATATATATTTAAGGTTTCTATTGAAATTCTATATGTAAAATAATGTTTAATATACTTACTAATTTTTTTCAGTCCGTTATATGAACTCATTTATTTAGAAGAATCCTTACGCGCAATCTTTTGCCGCGCAATTTTTTGATCAAATTTTGAACCTGCGATAAATCGAATAATCAAGACTTAATCATGCGAAAACCGTAATATCCTTCGAAAAATCTGCTCATATTATTACGATATTACTGTGGAAAAAATTGAAAACATGAAGTTTTCGTTATGAATCGAATACACGCCCTTAAGCGCAATGTTGCCGAATGTTATCGTCGCAAAAAAATCGGAGTGAAGGCGGTTTTAAACATAAGTATGTATTTTTATTTATTGAAAATATTAGTTTCCTATTTGTGTGAAATGTGATTCAATCCTGCTTTTTTTCTTCGTAATTTTTACACTCTTTCACACAACACAATTCGGCATTTTTGGTTGTAGATTTTGACATTTTTAGTGAATTTTTTTATGATTAAAATAAACAAGTTTATTAAAATTCAAATTGCTTCAAAAACCAAAATGTGTTAAAATGCACTTGAAATAAAAAAATATTTCCTAATACATAATAATCCTAGACTTACTTGTTCTGTAGAAAGATACAGGTCCTTCCTGAAGGTGAGTCCGAGCACGTCGAGGTCTTCACGGCCGTACCTAAACGCCGACAGGATGTGACCAAACACCTTCCGATCCTTCACATATTCCGGATCTATGTTCACTACTCCGTCTGAAAAATATTATGTATGTTTTATTTTTTAATTTCTACAGCATTTACTCATGAAATATATTGAAATATCGCCTCATTAGACTAGTGTTCCGGGTCGGTGTTGACCAAGTAAGGTCCCGGGTCCGAATTCCAGGTCGGGCAATTCAAAAATGTGTTTTCTGATAAAAACAAAGTTGCCCGGAGTTGGGTAAGTGCCCGGTTGGCACTAGGCTTTCCACCTATCACATCGTGGGACACCTATCACATCTTAAGCTAATCGTGGGTGCACTTGTTGTACCTCTGCCTACCTCTTCAAGAGTTAAGATACTTTCATTCCAAATCATTCTGATCTTCGCTTTCATGTGTAGTGTGTTAAGCCCAATGTAGAACCGATCTTGCAAACATATAGAAAGAAGTATAAAGAATATTAGCTAACCTTCGGCTATGAAATTACTTATCAAGAATAAAATAAAACTGTAAAGAAATCCCAGTAACTTACTTCTCAAAATGGTTGTGATGATTTGATAATTTTATATTACAACCGGATCAAAGTCTACCGGAACCGGACTAAAGGCTCGATGCCATGCAAATTTATATTTTTTGCAATAAGTCGACAGATTAGAAGTTATCCCAGTGATAGCCAGAACTCTTTATAAATAGACCACCTCTGTACGTGCCAGACAGTGAGAGATTTTTTTTATGTTATTGAGATAGACAAACTGGCAGATTGAGGCAGACGTGCCGCCTGATGGTAAGTGATCGACGTCGCCAATGAACAAAAATGGAACACCTGGGCTGGAACTAGCCCAGGTATTCCATTCGTGTGTTGCCTATCCTGAGACATAAGATATTAAGTCTCGGTGCCAGTAATTACACTGCCTGTCTTCCCCTTCTCTCCGAAACACAGCAAAGCTGTTTCACGGGAGAAATAGGCAAGATCGTGGTACCCATGCAGCCGGGAGCGCGGTACAGCGCATCCCTCCCACCGGTAACATATAGATAGGCAAAGGCTAAATGCATTTGTCAGCATCAGGTGGTAGAGTTCTGCAACGACCTGTCAAGCATGATGATGTATGATGTCACCGCTCTATCGCCCCTGCCGCTACGGTACCAGTACTAGTTGCTTTCCTATTCCACTTTGAGAAATACATTAATCGGTTATTTTACATCTGTAACCTCATATACATCCCTGCTATGCGAATAGTACGCACGCGCACATGCACGCACGCACGTGTCGCTAGACGTTGATAGTTTAAAATGTCGTGTGTATGTATGCTTGTGCAGCAACTAAGGCCTCATCATTCGTACAGTTCAAATTATTTCGTTTCTTTTTAATATTTTTAATTAGCTCCTCTGATTTCTGCAGCCATAGTCTCTTATTATAAAGAGAACCGATGGCTCGTTTGTTATAATATAAAAAACACGAGTCACGAACTTAAGAGAAGGACAGGGACTAAAAAGTTGTGAATACTAATAATCCATACTAATATTATAAATGTGAAAGTCTGTCTGTTTGTCTGTCTGTCTGTTACGCTTTCACGGCTAAACCGCTGGACCGATTTTCATGAAATTTGGCATGGAAGTAGTTTGAGAGCCGGGGACAAACATAGGCTTTTTTCAAAAATCACCCCTTAAAGGGTTGAAATAGGGGATGAAATTTGTATGAAAAGCTATCTTGACGACATGTTAAAAACATAAAACTCGACTTCGACCTGATCCAAAACAACCATAACCCTCCTTCTAGCACTGTCAGGTAAAATTTATATATCTTATTTCACTTCTACAATTAAAGCCAATACAAATAATCCTCTCACATTTAAATCCATATGACCGTTAAGGCTACAGAGTACAGATCGTGTCAAAGATACTCGTGTATATACAGACAATAGACATACACTCAAAAACATAACCTTTCTTCTTTGGTAATTAAAGTTGCCATTGCCATAGTTACCAGAGTTAAGAATTGCCACAGTTAACAGAGTCGGAAATCAGAAATCAGAAATACTTTATTCAATAAAACTTGTTACAAGTTATTTTAACGCGTTTTTTTAAAACTACTACCGGATCGGAAATGCGGCCACATCCTGAGATGATCCGGCGGAAGAAACTCAGCGGGTTTGTCTTTTTTCATATCATTTTTTTAAGTAAGATATGACATAATGTTTAATTTGTAAGTATCTAATTGTTACAGTAATAATAAATATTGCCGATATGAGGAGCAGTTAATCCCATACTTTCCTGTCATTGAGTACAACGATAGCTTTACAGTTTACCTAGTGCAAAAAGAATATAAACATACATACCAATCGGGTCTACGTGTGTGATATGGTCTACGAAGTCTCTTTTCCCTAAGTATACTGTAATCTGAAACATAAAAACACATCATCTGAGTGCTAAGTGTGAGTTTTTCTTTTCGCATTCGATCGTGAGCGCGTTTCGAGTTTACTAGGAATTTGTATGTGATTTATACAGCGCCACCTAGTGGTAACCGTGAAAAACCAGTTTACCACTAGGTGGCGCTGTACAAATCACATACAAATTCCTAGTAAACTCGAAACGCGCTCACGATCGAATGCGAAAAGAAAAACTCACACTTAGCACTCTGTATCTGCAAGCTTACAGTGGTAGAGCCAAAATAATAAAATGTAATTTATTTTATAGATTCATGCGTTATTTTGCGAAAATTCATCGGAGCGAAGACTGTCTCGTGTTCTAGGGGTGGTAGTCTATTCGGCTCAGATCATGAGGTCCCGGGTTCAATCCACGGGTCGAGCAAAGGTGTTATTGAGGTTTTCTCGAGGTTTCTCGAAAATTCAACAATCTCAGTAGCAGCTCGGAGTCTAGCGGAGTGGTGTATTACCACTCTCGTGCCGTAAAGCTGTCAGACCCGGTTATCGCTATAAATAATCGATATTCGTTAAGATATCGGAAAAGCTGTCAGACCCGGTTATCGCTATAAATAATTGATAATCGTTAAGGTATCGGAAAATGCGGCGATGAGGATCATCACTTATCTCGACAACCGACAAATCGGTGAATCGCAGTGAACCGGAAAGTCTATAGACGTTCGGTTTACTCTGCCGACCCCGCAAGGGAACCGGGCGTGATAATTATACTAAATTCATAAAATTTTAATAAAAATAAACTCAAAGAAGAAATCAATTTCATTTGCAAACTTCTTCGGATCACGTGTGATCTATGCGATGCCACTAATTGTAAGTTTATTCCATTACTTCATTACATAGTATAAAACAAAGTCGCTTTCTCTGTCTGTCCTTATGTCCTTATGTCCCTATGTATGTTTAAATCTTTAAAACTACGCAACGGATTTTGATGCGGTTTTTTTTGATGGATAGATTGATTCTTAGGGAAGGTTTTGGTATAAATACCTTTCCGATATTCTCACGGGAACAAAAGCTACGCGGCTGAAACCGCGGGCAGGTCACTAGTACCTAATAAATGTGTGGAAAATAAAGTCCACACCAGCGACTTCATTCTCCACCCACGTCCACCACACCTTCCACCACGTCAGTGGTAAAAACAAAAGGACACAGATGCGTACTCAATGCACGTTTCACTCCACAACCGAAGCATCTTCAAGAGAAACGAATACCACATCCCTCATCAACAAGAGCTGATGTAAGTTTTGCTTTGGTGGCGAAGCGAAACCGCGGAAGGTTGCAAATGGAATTGATTTCTTCTTTGATTTATTTTTTATCCTCAATCGTCGACATTTATTAAAACTTCTTCATAATTATAGCTTATCAGACGATTTCTTAATATATTTAGATATATTTTACTGCGTTTGCAGTAAACCTGCAACAACCGTCTTCCCGTTTCCTGTAACTCCAAAACCCTACATCAGATCTTCGCTAATAGACCGGGGTCCCATTAACAAACTTTTTTTTGTGTAATAACAAGCTGAATTTTTGTGAACAGCTTTGTTTTGAGGAGACATCAACCATCTTTTCTATCTTCAAAAAATTTTGAATCAGGTAACTAATAAAGTTATGGGGCTTTGAAAATTTTGACTCGATGAAGGAATATTTATTAATAAAAAGATTATTTATTTTTCGATTTTAATCGCTTGATTATATTATGAAAAACACAATGAAACTTTTGTCCTACACATTCAATGGTTTTTCTGACGAGTCCTCCACTCTAAAGTTTCGGAATTATGAGATTCTTACATTGATATTAATCAATTTAAAAACAACCTAATTTTCTCACAACAGCTTGTTAATTATTATTATTGTAATTCAATGGTAACATTGTCCTGCACGTAAAGTGGAAACTTTTCTTAGTCCGACCCTCGAAACTTTTCTTTTTTAACTATCTTTATTAGTTACCCGCTTCGAGATTTTTCGAAGACAGAAAAGATGGTTGTCTCCTCAAAATGAAGCTGTTCGAAAAAATCAGCTTGTTATTAATCAAAAACAAAGTTTGTTCATGGGACCTATATGGTCTATAAATTAAAATGACACCACACACAATCGATGCTTCGGTTTCTTTTTTATAGTTGGATTTACTGTTATGATAAAACCAAAAGACGGCGTAGCTACCACCGTACCTGCCGTATCAATTATACGGGCCACGGGGGCCCCCAACGTGCGTAAGCAAAAAATAATAAAAACTTCTGTTAGAAATAATACAGAAGTTTCATGTATAATATTTAATTCATTTTACACTTATTGAATCTTAGCGTTTATGTGCATTCTTGTCGGCCGTTAGTTACACACTGATCCCCTCTACACGTTTTTATGCCTTTTATATTGTTAGGACTGCGGCCTAAATCAATTATTGCAACACAGGTGTTCAAAACAACAACACAGCTGACAACTAAAAATATTCTGAATTACAAGAACGTACATTAACTTCACATTTCTAATAAATATTAATATAGTAACAAATAGAGTGGTTTTACACTTCCCATTTTTTTTAATTCCTGAAATCACCAAATCATCATCAGCTATAAATGATTACCGAGGTTTGCCGTAAAAAGGCAAGGAGAGTGTATATTGGTTGTAAGGATATTGTTTGCCATAAAGAAGAGTGTATAATTTGATTTTTTTGTAAAAAAATATGGAAAAAATGACAGATAGATAATCCTGATGAATAAATATTTTCTTTAATTTTATGCAAACATTTTTTTTCTTGCGTGAGAAATCTCTACCCTTCATAAGGGCCCCCAAACAAATTTTTATACGGGACCCCGCCAAAGCACGCTACGCCACTGTCAAAACACAGTCAGCTCAGTGAGTGATTCCTTCCGAGATGTTGCCAATTAAAGTGAAAAGAGGTCGAAGTGTGGGAAAAATATAGGACATTACGCAACAGTTATTTTTGAGGATCAAAAAACAGATACTGTAGAGTGGTACACTAAATATTGTATGCCACTTGTCTGAGAAAAAGTCCGGGGAAAACTACCTCGCAGTAGAATCCCCTTCACTATGAAAACGCCTCGTCGCACACCGCCGGGAGAACAATCGATTTTTTGGCGAAGTCAGGCGTGGAATCACTGGATCGTAAAGCCCTGACCTCGCACCATGCGATTTTTATTAATTTCCGAAAATAAAAGAAAAACTTCGAGGCAAGGAGTGGGCAAAGTGCTTTTCTCAGTGGTTCCATTGGAAGCAGCGATGTATTGATGTTAAAATATAGAGTATAGACGATGAAATGGACACTATTTTGAAAAGATATAATAAAACTATAAATTTGCTAATATTGAGCATATTTTTTATTACTGAGTTTTTGATTTTCTAAGAACTTTCAGCTTGACCCTCGTAGCATAGGTTTCTACTTCGCTTATACTTTTATTGATTATTGTTTCTCGTAACTTTTACGCAGTAAATTTTATGATTGTATAATTTTTTTTTTTTGCTTACTTTGCCGTTGGGGGAGCTTTTCTTGAAGACTCTCGTGGCGTGCCGGTGTTTGCTGCCATTGTCGTCCATTGTGCCTCCGCGCCCACCGCACCGCTGAAAACGTAACATTAACTGCATCAACAACAAAATCTTGCAACCAATTAATTGCAAGTATGTATAGATTTATCTAAATGTAACTACGATTGTTGACGGAAGTCGTATTTTTTCAATAACTCTATATTTACCTAAAGTATTTTTTTAACCGCTTAAGAAAGTTAAGTATTGACTTGACTCAGATTTTCGAAAATCGCGTTTTCATCAAATCTTAACATTTTAAAGTTTTAGGAAGCTTTTCCGACTATTTTCGCGATGATGTCAATATATCTGTATATGTGTGTATGGGTCTGTGTGTAAACTTCTCATAACTTCTGGACTGAATTCTTCCCAGTAGTAGTTCGCGACCCACTAGTGGGTCAGGAAGGGTGGATAGTTTGGCAATATTGATGTATTAGTATCGTTGATTAACACCATATCACAAACAAAAAAAATGTTTACGTTGAGGTTAGATCACTTCGTGTAATTTGTCCAGCGATAAGTATTATTTTTTAGGGTTCCGTACGTGAAAAGGAAAAAACGGAATTTCTATAGGATCACTTTGTTACCCGTCTGTCAAGATCTCAGAAACGCAAGGAAGTACAGAGTTGAAATTAAAACCATATACTGAGGTCTACAGACCCTTGGAGCTGCGAAAAAATTAAATTCTAGGTTAACCCAAAAAAAGTTACAACCGTTTGTGCTGCAAAAGAGTGTCAAATATACCTTATATTTGACACTCTCAAAGAATCAAAATTTATAGCAGCAACCCGCAGCGCGCTGCATTATTAAGTTTTACGTCCCACGGAATTACTTATTTTTCCAGGATAAAAAGTATACTTGTTTGCCAAATTTCGTCTGAATTGGCCTAAGCATTTTTGTGTGATTGAGTAGCAAACAACCATCCAAACATCTAAACTTTCGCATTTATAATATTAATATTGATGTATTTAATGTTGACCTATCATTATAAAATTTGGTAATATCGCCGTAACAACATGTACAGGAAAAATCTGATAACTATACATTTGTAATGAAAGCATGGAAAATATAGTCTTTATTTAAAGTACATAGGTTTAAGGAACTGAATTTCGCGATAAGGTCGTAAAAACTTGAGTTAAATCAATCTATATATATATATATATATATATATATATATATATATATATATATATATATATATATATATATATATATATATATATATATATATATAAAAATCAATTGCTGTTCGTTAGTCTCGCTAAAACTCGAAAACGGCTGAACGGATTTGGCTAATTTTGGTTTTGAATTTATTGTTGAAGACCAGGGAAGGATTTAAACCTTCCCTGGTCTTCAACAATAAATGTTAAAAAATGTGAGAAAATATAGAAAAAAATAAGAGTAGTTAAAACGGCAGAACAACGATTGCCGGGTCAGCTAGTTCGAGTATATATAATTTGTCCAGAAATATTTATTGTTTTGATTATATCTGTTTAGTTTTCTCTTTAAACATGTCCCATGATCCCAAACCCAACCTTTCCTCACTTAGTATTACGAATGGGATCCGCGGTTAGTACACAGAAGCACTCTTATCTCGATCGAGTTGATTCTACTTACATGTCTACTTACACTGACATGTCTTTTTAGGATTCCGTACCTATAAGGTAAAACGGGACCCTATTACTAAGCCTCCCCTGTCTGTCCGTCTGTCTGTCTGTCACCAGGCTGTATCTCATAAACCGTTCACAAACTATGTATTTCCATTGCCGCTATAACAACAAATACCAACAAATAAAAAAAATGAAAATATTAAGGGGGATCTCCATACAATAAACGCGTTTTTTCGTATTTTTTAATGATGATGGTACGAACTCTTCGTACAAGAGTCCGACTCGTACTTGGCCGATTTTTTAATAAACTCAACTCTCGTTTCAATACAATAAAGAAATGTTTACAAATCGAAATCTTACGTCTTGCCTAAGACGTATTCCTTTTAACCCTGAAGTGTCCCGTTACCCGACACTTATAGTTCTTTATTAAAATATACGAGATTTAGAAAACATTTAAGATGATATGGTGAAATCCTTTCTCAGCCTCATCAAGTCTTTTTACTTCATTAATAAAATAAGCAAAAAACAGAAACCATCGCCTATAGACACAAAATATGTTATTGTGCGTTGGTATCCGTGTGGCGAGATGGTAATGCCACCCGCATAAATCTACCGGCAACCTTACCCTCCAAACCCGAACACGACAAGCATTAACGTTATTGCGGCAGGAATAGGCGAAGCGGTGGTGCCAAATACCTGGGCAAGACGTTATGTATCTCTAGTCTCTACCACCTGGTAGTCATAATACATGTACCTATAGCCAATCTGTCGTCTTTTACAATTAACTGACAGGACGGCAATTGGTCTATTCTAAAAAGGGACGGCCCAGACCAACACGAAGAAAGTATGCGTTAATATGCAAAACCATTTGGTTAACCAGTAAATAAACATAAATAGTAAAACAGTACAAGTATTATTAATTTTTAACTTCCCGCCACGTAGGTATGTAGACAATGAAATTACTGGTTTTTAAAATGACCTTTATCTAAATCTAATAAAATAAATTTAAGTCTCAGGATTTCTCCTTGAAAAACTTCGTCAAATGCTGTTAATTTGATCAAAAGTCATCAATTTCAGAAATCAGATATCTGAAATCTGAAATCAGAAGTACTTTATTCAATAAAACTTTTTACAAGTTATTTTGACGCGTCAACATTTATTTTAAACTACTACCGGACCGGAAACGGGGCCACACACTGACAAGATCCGGCGAAAGAAACTTAACGGGCTTACTTTTTTTCATAACATTTTTTAAATAAGATATTACATGTTTGTTTGGGATTTATCAATATATCGTTTCCAAAATATACAGCTTCTCAAAAATCAATACTTGACAGTATCTATCTAATACTGCAACTAAACCTACTGCAATTTTAACTAACTAGATGTTTGAACTGAAATAATAGTTTTACTCTTTTGAGTTTGAAATACCTCAATTTAGCGGGAAGTTTCAGGGATAGCCTGCAGGGTCAACCGTTTACAGATATTTTTAGTTTAGTTAGTTAGTTTAGTTAGTTTTGATAGGTATCAATCATCAAAGCCCTGAGTCCGCCATTTATAAAATATAAAGTGCAGCAGGGTTCGAAAGCAGAAGCATGCTGAACGAGAAGATATTTATTCACTCTTTCTGTAAAAGTTCAAAGCATTATTACATATACCGTTATTATATATACCGTTTAGGGAACACAGCTTTTGGCAGAGAATTCCAATAACTGTTTGAAATAAATGAAGTAATCATTAGCTCATTTACATGAAATATCGATAAAAAACGTTTAAAGTCGCAGCTGAAGGGGTTGGATCGTAACATGAAATTCCTCTCACACTCGCCAAAATATACAAATTATAAGTATAAAAAATCACTATGCAGAAAATTGATTTTTACCAATGCCTCCGTGGTCTAGCGGTCCGGTGTTGGTGTTGACCACATGAGGTTCCGAGCTCGATCCCGGGTCGGGCAATTCAAAATTTGTTTTAAAATTAAAATAACGTTGCCCAGGATTGGATAAGTGCCCGGTTGTGCGATAGGCTTCCCACCTATCACATTGTGGGACTAAGTCTAATCTTCGGCTAATCATGGGTACACTTGTTGTACCTCTGCCTACCTCCTCGGGGATACGAGTGTGATACTTTTTGAGTTTTACTAAGCGCCAACGATATCACGTACCTATTGTACGTATTAAAATTAAACACTCCAGTTTGTACTAAACTAGAATTGCCAAACCCATATTTCAATAACTAGGATTTGGATAACAAAGACAATCCAGTTTAAAAAAGGACGCAGTAGTTATTTTAATATGTAGTGAAAATAAAATTTAAATAATAAAATCTATACTAATATTATAAATGCGAAAGTTTGGATGTTTGGATGGATTTTTGGATAGATGTTTGTTACTCAATCACGCAAAAACTACTAAACCGATTTGAATGAAATTTGACTCACGGGTAGATGATGACCTGGAATAGCACATAGGCTACTTTTTATTCCGGAAAAATTAGGTGATCCCGCGGGATTCGCCTGAAACTTTTATAATGTAGCGGGCTGTACGCTGCAGCTAGTTCATTATATTTCTTCTTTACATAAGACCCAGACTGCTGCTAAACTATCCAGAACAGCCCAGCACACTACAAAAACTAAGTCATTTCCTTG
Source organism: Apodemia mormo (assembly GCA_036924255.1). Classification (NCBI taxonomy): domain Eukaryota; kingdom Metazoa; phylum Arthropoda; class Insecta; order Lepidoptera; family Riodinidae; genus Apodemia; species Apodemia mormo. The sequence goes on from JAUPFN010000002.1 coordinate 42,754,286, forward strand.
GAAAACCAAACAGTTGACAATTTATACTAAATTAAATCACTTTATACACAAACCTGACACATTTGTCACTAAATATTAAACGACAACACTACACTGCTATTCAATTGATGAGAATATGAATAAAGTTGAATGAAGCCGTCACTTCCCGTATAATTTTCTCGACGCGTGATACTGAGTAGTTCCATTCAACCGGCGTACTATGTATATATTCATACAACGTGACGATTCACATGACGCGAACATCGTATCATGAATAATATTCTAAGTAACGAATACGATACAGCGGTGTTAAACTTGTGGGCCATTCTTAAGACTATACCACAACAAACAACCTGCGTTATTGAAATAAACATCATATATTATTGGAATGATCAAGGCAACGTTACGACAGATACCTTATGAAAATATAACCATAACAGTTAAGCGGGACCGTCAATAATGATGGTTATAAAAACAAAAATGAACTTTATTGATTATTGAACATTAGGAAAATATTAACTAACCTATCGGTCTGGTGATCTTTAAATTGTCCAATTGTTTTTTTTTTTAAACATTAATGTGTAAGACATATAAGAAAATATTTTACCATTTGAAGATGTTTTGAACAGTAAAACATAAAAAATTACGTCTGGCATTGCTATTTTTGACAAAAGTGTTGCTAGAACACCCTTAAATATTTGCTGCATTTCGAAATTTTCTATAAAAGGTTTAATATAAGTGTTGAATAAACGTGTTTTGTGTTTTTATTTTCTCTTCTAAATGGAATTAGTCTGTTACAACAGGGAAAGAAAAATTGAACAAGTTACAAATCGCCAGACCGATGGATTGGATGAATTTGTCTACTGCCAAAAAAACAATGAAACCCATTTTTTTCTTATTCCAGATCACCTTTTTAGTAGTTTTTTTATATATTTTTATTTAAACCAATAACCTATTTTAAGCAACTGCTTTTTATAGCTTTTCTATATCTCATACAGATAATTTTACTACTCAAAACTAAAGTTCATATTTGTATCACATATTCCGTTCAAATTTTAATAGGTTTTTAGTCGCAAGGCGAAATTCTTCCGAATCTTTTTCAGTTTACCAGTAAGACATCGGCAGTCTTCTTAAGCAAATATCATCTGGTAATTATAGTACACGAGGTTTTCGGTCAGAGGTCATGATTCGGGTAATTTAAGCATTTGCTTAAAACTAAATTTGGGCGCCGTAAACCTTTAGTAAAACAAATTGAAATATTAAAAAATATCACAGAATTTGTTCAACGATCTGAAAATGTATTAATTTCTGTCAATTCTTTAAGGCCCGCTGGCCTTTTGAAGTTCTGAAGTTGGGACCAAATTATTAAAGTCTTGCAAACTTTTAATAAGATCACAGCAAACTTTTACTTCGTGGCGTGATTGACAGGATACCCATTAAATTGAAATAACCTGTCTTCATAGACAAATGACGAATTAATTGTCGATGCTCTTGCGGATCAGGCTACCATATCAACTTTTTATCGTACACATAATTCAGTATGTCAAGTACACTTTTTTATATTTAACATAAAGCTATTTTAAACAGCTTGTTAATTTTGGCAAAGATGCAGTGGCTTTTCTTATGAATAGCTGACGTCACTAAGTAGGCAGCATAGACTCTAAATAGGTTGTTTTGACCTATGAAAGTGGCTCACGACAGCAGCAAACACTGAAGTTAGCAAGTTTCAAATTAAAGTGGTGATAGCAATATTTTTTTTAGAAAGGGGGAAAATTGACTAGAGGCTCACCAGGTAAGTGATCACCGCCGTCCATGGACAGCTACACTCAGGGCCGTATTAGACTATGTTGGGGCCTTTGGGCACACAAGAATTCTGGGCCCTTTTGGAATGTAAAGGAAGTAAATTATACAATATTTTTCCATTACGTTCTGCTTTAATAATCCAATATATCATTGATGATATAAGTAATGTATGCTGCTGTTTTTTTATTGTGATTACGATAATAGTTTCTTTCGAGATTTCTGTTGAGCAAAATCTTCTATTAAATCCTCAAATTCAATTCTCTGAAGAATGTAATTTTCTATGACAAATTACTTAGCCATTCTTGTAACATTGTTGTTTGCAATTCATTTTTTATTCTCCTAAGCTACGAAAATGCCCGACCATAATATTTTGATATTAAATGTGACAGAAAATGTCGGTCCTTCGGGGCCCTCTGAGGATGGGGGCCCTGGGCACTGGCCCTGAGTGCCCTTATGGTAAAGACGGCATTGGCTACACTACCTAAAAGATGACCTGCGGTAGCGGCCTTTTAAGAAAGATTAAGCTCTTTTATTGAAGGTCACGATAATAGTGACAAAAACCTTCACTCGCCTGTCGAAGCCGCAATTACTGAGTTGCTTTAGTTTCGGTCAATGTTAAGATCAAATTACCGTTCTCTTTAGCATAATCTGTTGCGCAAGGGAACACTTATGCTTAGATAGCGGCTCGTCATGCAGCCCGCACCTTGTGTCAGTTTTTTGTAAATCCCGCGGGACATTCCGGTCCGGCATAAAAAGTAGCATGAGCTGCTGTAATTTTAAGTCTATATATAAGGCTACCTGTGTATCAAACTTCATTCAAATTCATCCAGCCATTTCCGTATGTACGACAAACAAAGACAGACAAACACACACATACACACAACCCTTCGCATTTTATAAGACTAAAAATAATGGGATGGAATTAAGCAACTATAAAAAAACTGGACCGTGCGGTTTCTATAATTTGACCGAAGTTGGACAGGCCTGCTGTAAAACAGGTAAACACTAAATCGTAGAAAGGTTCCGAGGATTCTATCGCTGAGGTCTTTTGCGGTGCCACGGTTGGCCTTCTCGTATAAATTATGACGTGCAAATGATTGCCGCTTCGTGTTAACAGTATTTTGTTAATCTCGCGAGAATTACGCTTTTTTCGGGATAAAAAGTAAGCTATGCTGCTTAAGTCTAAAGTTTGCGTAAGACTACAAATAATATAACAAATAGCTAACCCACGCAGCTTCGCTCGCGAATAGATTAACATGTCGTTGATATAGTTTTCCATACAAACTTTCATCCCCTCAGCCCCCTAGGGGATGATTTATGAAAAATTGTAAACCAGTTGACACTGCAGACCGTCCCTGAAACTTCCCGCTAAATTAATAATAATTAAAAGATTAAAAATATTTAGAGTCAACGATACTAATACATAAAAATACATATATAAATACTTTTACATACATAATAAACACCCAAACCCGGAAATACAAACATTTATGCTCATCACACAAATGATTGTCCCCGTCGGGGATCGAACCCGAGCCCATTCGGTTGCGTAGTCAGGGTCGCTACCACTCGACCAACGGGGCGGTCAAGTATATATACACATACACACGCACACACACATACACACACTCACACACATTCATACAAACATACTGACATCACCGTGAAAATAGTCGGTAAATAATCGGTCGCGATCATACAGTTTTGTTTCATTTATACTTGTGTACAAGCAGAAGACTCTTAAACTTGATGATAGGATACCATCCACGACGCGCTGCCATCAGTGATCAGTGAAGCAAAAATGTAATACGTAATAACACATGGGTTAATTCAGCAGCTAGTTTCCGAATAAACCAAAATATGACATTTTATAGATTCAGGCGTTACTTTGCGGAAATCCATTGTTCAGACGAAGAAATTTAGTTATTTTTGCAATGCAGAAACTTATTTCGAAAGCTTATTAAAGTTTATTCTAATTATTGCTATAAATGGCAAACTATTGACTACGCGTGTCACTACCATCGTGGCTATAAGGTGGTAGAGTTCTACATTTTCTCGCCCGGGTCAAGCACCACCGCCTTACCTACTCCATTCATTCAAACTTATGCATGTGGGGTTAAGATCCCGTCACACAGATAGCAATGCCCATTTACATCTCTGGTGTCTGAATGCGATGGTTGCCTCTTTACACCAGGAGACCCATTTGCTTGTTTGCTGTCCGATGATACTGTTGCGAATATTCTAGAAAAGTAAAGAGTGAGAATAATGGATATATTATACTACTAGCTGTTGCCAGCGATTTCGTCCGCGCGGATTTCGTTTACTCCGCACAGCTTCTCCCCCGTAGGTGATAACGTGATAATATGTAGCCTATATGTTGACCCGACCCGTTAGGAATATTAATGCAGAAGTAAATCTATGCAGTACTTTTTGAGTTTACCCCGGACATACATACAGACAAGGAGACAAAAATTCTAAAAACTATATTTTTGGCATTGATATCGATTGTAGATTACGCCCCAAGTATTCTTTTAAAAAAATATTCAATGTACAGTTTTAACTTTCCTACGATTTTATTATATGTATAGATGATCAGGGCCTACTTACAGGTATAATGCCTGGACCGAGTATAATTTCTCATGTTCCTTTTATCAAATCGTAAAGAGATGATTTTCACTAAACAGGAGCACAGATACCTTTTATCTCAAAAACATTCCTTCATCATTAGACCACATTCACTTTATGTGCATTATTTGCAGAGCTGATGATCTTCGATCGAATCCTGCAACTTCAGGTCAGGTTTCCACGAAATTTCATACTCTGCTACCGTTGAACAGAGTATAGGTATAATACATACATACACGGCTTCTGATAAAAAACTGCACTCAAATCAGTTTACCCGTTTAGGAGCAATGATGATACAGACAGACATACACACAAATACACTTCAAACTTATAGCACTCCTTATCTTGCGCCGGGGGTCAAAAAAACAAACTTACAAAAAATTGCCAACTTGAACAAACTGCACAGCACATTCTGCGGAAGTGTAAATTATGGTAAAATAGAACTTCTTTCAAACGCTTTTGTTATACTACTGGAAGCAGAATTATACTGACCGTTCTGGAGGTCCTTAAGGCGATTACAGCTGCGAACGACCTTGAGTTTCTAACAGGAGGAGCGCAAATATTATTTAGCGCGTGGCATGGTCCAAAGTCAAAGAGTATTTAGTGGATGCAGATACATACAGATACATAGGTTTTAACATTTTTGTTCACCTATATGAACTTTTATCATCATGAATCGACTGAATGTTGTCAAACTTAAAACCAATAACCAGTAATCGCTCATTTATCGATTACATATACATTCATTTTAGAAAAAAAATATACCGAAAATCGACAAAAAATTATATAACAATTTACGCAATAATAACAGTTACGTATCCTATTTCTTTGAAAGTGTTGTAATATACAATACATCCCGTGTAGCACTTTATTTTAATACATACAATCAACAATTAATATTTAACAAAACCTTTCAAAATTGATTTTATAAAATGTAATCTCTTGAATAATATTTTAAAACTAACTAGTTTCTTAGTTTTTGTTTTAAAAACTCGTAATAAAAAAGAAGATATATAAATTGATTTAATGTTTATAAAGGAAACTACTAAATTAGTTGTTTTATTTAGACTATTTGTGTGTATAAAATATTTAATATATTTAATTTATTTATTTTTTATTGCGAAGTCCTTACTACCTTCAAATAGTACCAGTTTTTATTTTTATTTTTTTAGAGTTCTGCTTTTTATTCGCGTGCTTGAATTATCTTCGTTGTTTATATGTTTTATTTTTGTACATTTATACAAAATATTGACAAAATACTTATCTATCTATAATATATAATAGCTATAATAAAAAATTCAAGCGTAAAAGTAGGTAAGTACATGAATAGTCTCAAAATATTATTCAGCGTCTACTCGCAAACAAAACTATTTATAAAGTACTAGCTTTCAGCCCCTTTAATACCCTATTTTACCTCTTTAAGAGATAAAACTCACAGCATCCTTATATGCACGTTTATTTAACTGAATTAAAGAACATGGCTAATAAATTTGAAGAGATTTTGATTAAACATATTTATTTTTTTTTACAAACTTTACCACTTTTTTCATCGTTTGAAGAGATGACATTTGAAAACCTTAAACTCGTATTCATTTGATTGTATTAAAAATCATAAATACTAAGTTTTAAATAATTTCTACAATATTCTACAATAAACAATCTATTTTTTATACAAACATCAATGCTTTTTTTACCCTTTAAGGAATGAAATTTAAAAAAATCCCCAAATGTATGATTCTTAAATTGTGTTGAAGAACGTAAGTGCCGAATTTCAAGTTATTTCGATTATAAACGTTTGATTTTTCATATAAATTGTAACACACACTTTTACTCCTTTAATGAATGAAACTTCTAACATTACATGCATGTTTCCTCAATTTCGATTGAAGAGCATAAGTACTAAAAAATCCGAAAATTCGTACATCTTAATTGTATTAAAAATCATAAATACTAAATTAAAATAATTAAGATTTTATAGTAATGCAATAAATGAACAATTCATTTTTGATACAAACTTTAAAGCCTCTTTTTACCTCTCTATGGGCTAGAATTCAAAAAAATATTAAATTTGTATTTAATTTTTTTTTCAGTTAAAGGATAATTTATTTATAGCATATCATTCATTTCAACTCAAAAATGACAGAGTTTCATACAAACTTCACCCCGTATTTCACCATCTTAGGGGATGAATTTAAAAAAAATCCTTTCTTATTCCTTGTCTATATCATAAGAACAACATCTGTAAAAAAACAGCCTTCTCAGTCCAGGCTCATTATCTACTATAAAAAAACATCCAAGCGTAAACGAAATGTTCAATTTCCAAACGGCACAACCTTACTATTGTGCCAAACGTTCTATCTGTACTATTACTCTTTGACTCGAATATGGAGAGCGGAGCTCGCTAACATGCGACACAGCCTCCCCGTATGAACGCTACCGGGAGACTGACTTTCGACGCGAGCGCTGTCCGCGAATTAAATAATAAGGTTTTTATTGATTTAATAGCACACTATAATGATTTTGTAAAATGTTGAACTTAAATTTTATAAAACAATAAATTGTCTGTAATAAAAGGAAAAAATCATCAAAATCGTTACAGTAGTTTGGAAGTTATAGGCAATTTTTTGCGTAAAATTAAGAAAGTTATTCGATTTTTTTCTGTCAAAAATAACAATAAAATTTAAAAAAACGAACTTAAAATTTAAACTTAATTATATTATACGCATAATGCATATTTTTTTAAAATTATTGGACCAACCGGTTAGCAGTAGTAGGCTTTCAAAGAGGTGCCTATTTCGTAGTTTGGCATTACCTATCGCCTTAATTCCTGGACTATCGCGGTGCAATCCAACCTAAGTCTGATTTCCTGGCATTTTTAAGCTTATTATTATTATCGTTTTGCTGTCTCCTGCCGAAAAAGGGGTGAAACTGCATGTATTTCCCACATCTCCTTTATACTTATGATTAATTTCCTTACGAGTTTCTATTCAGCTAAGCTTTTCCGCATAGTATACCTAAGCTCGTAACTTAGTGATTATGAGTGTCCATTTGTCGATTCTGGCTTACAGAAATTATGATGATGGGAACGAGAGGCCATTGCCCTTTAAAAAAACTTACAAAAACTCTTGTGCGGCTCCAGGTTGTGCTTTAACACCTCAAGGTATGCTTGCGCAGCCGCGCCGCCCTGTTGACAAAGAAAATACCATTTTAATATCACCACCGATGATGTTGAATGAAGATTGTGTGCAGGGGACAAAGAGAAGGGGGCATTAGAGAAATTACTAATTAGCACCGTATTAAGTCAGGGTGCAAGGCTCGTCCCGTATAATAATGTGCTTATCCAACAATATTGTATTGGAGTGAGAGTTGGGTATGCCATGAAAGTAGAATCAACGCGGTCGAGATGAGATCTGAGACGATGAGGCCTTAACACTTACAGACTGGGTTCGTAATACTGAAGTGAGAGAGAGATTAGGCCTGAAAGTGTCGGTGTAAAAATTATAAAAGGTATACGTTGGTTCGGACATGTAGAAAGAATGGTAGATGAAAGTTTAACAAAACAGATATACAGTACAAATGTAGAAGGATGTAGGTACGTGGGAGACCAATACTAACATACCATGATCACATTAATCCGGTGCCGTAGGAAAGTCGTATCAAGAGTCTTCGCAACTGGCGAGTTTATATGGAGAGAGTAATGAATGTGGAGAAAACAAGACAAATCTAGAAGGAACGTGACATATCGGATCAGTTCTCTCTGCCCACCACGTAAGGGATCTGGTATGAAGATATATAAGTTTGTGTGTATTTTTTTCTACTGGTTAACCTATTTTGCTAAAATCATGCTAACCGGTGACTCGTGTAGTACCGGAAAGTCTAGACGTTTTGTTCACTCTACCTACCCTGCAAAGAAACTGGCGTGATGATACTCAAGTTTTCATTAAGGATTCAAAAACTTATTCAGAATGATTTGCCCGACTCAGGATACCCCAATATATAGAGATATGAAGTGAGCGTCGCCGCTGTAAAGTGCTAACTACACAATATTCTTGTCATATCCAATTATAACGACTTCATTATCGAATCGTTTGATGTACGAAACGTTTGATATATGAACAGTTAGACATAAGGAAAATCCTGTTCTCTAATTATCAATCATCGTTAAATCATAACCAATTTTCCTTCTGATAATATTTAACGAACTTTTGCAATGGAGTGAAACTTTTGTGACGTGTGCCAATAATCCTTGTCGGTCTTAAGGTAGGACTGCAGTTTATTATATTCCAGGTTTGAGGCCCAGGTCGTGCAATAAATATTGTTTCTTCTCTCGAACACGAAGAAAACCAAGGTAATATTTGTCCAAAAAGTACCCACAACACACAACACAGATATTCAAATATCTCCATGCAGAATTTTATCAAAATCGATTCAGCGGTTTAGACGTGAAAGCGTAACACACAGACTTACTTTCGCTTTTATGATAATGTTACGAATAATCTAGAAGCGTGTGGAATTGGAGCGCGCGCGCGCTAATATTCTAGAAATAAAAGAAAGATATAGCTACTCCTATTGACAAACAAATAGTTGACCGGGGCTATGCCATAATAGACTTTGTGTGATATGGCATAAGGTTGAAAGTAGCGTGTACTAGGATTTATGACTCATAACATGTTTACGATAAGAAGTGATTCATTGTTTCCCGATACATTTAGATTTTTCTGGATCCAGCTAGGGCTTTCCCCTGCCTATAAATACAGAGATGTTGACAAACACAAGGCAGTTTTTATCAAGCGATCGAGAACGATACATCAAGTGACTAGTGCGAAGCGAGAAGTGTTTGTTTGTGTAGTGTTCTAAGTTCAGTGATAGTACAGCAAGTGTTCTATTGTGTAGAGTGTATTTAGTATTACGTTGTGTTGTATTGTGTAAATACACGGATTTAATATAAGTGGTGTTTTCTTACAATTGCGAACCCGAGTACGTAACAACTGGTGTCGGAAGTGAAATTGTGAAATGCCACTTATTCCGAAGGAAGGTGTTACCACCAGGTCTCAGGCGGAGACACAGAGGGTGTCAGAGGACACTGAGATGCGTGCAGGTGAGGAACCTGCTAGTGTTGCCAGCACGTCATTGTCGTCGAGCGCAGCCCCTACTGATCTTTCTGTCATTCTGGCAGCTATTCAGCAACAGCGACAGGAACTTCAGCAACATCAACAGCTTCAGGTACAACAACAACTAAAGTTACAGGAACATTTATCCGGCTTTGATGACAAATTGACAATAATCTTGGCGCAACAAGACCAGCTAAAAAGCGATGTGGGCCTCGTCAAGCGCGACATGAAGGGTGTTGAGAAGAGGGTTGACCACTTAGAGGCCAGCTGCGACAAAATAACTGAAAACGTGGACCAACTGGAAAGGGAGGTCATGAAAATGAAGATCACGGGAGTTAAGTCGGGTGCTACCATTACAAGCTGCTCTCACCAGGTGGGTCCTCGGGTAAAGGTACCCACTTATGACGGTCTTACGTCATGGAGTGCGTACCGCACTCAGTTTGAAATAGCAGCGAAGGCCAGTGGTTGGACCGACGAACATTGCCTAACAGCTCTGAGCACGGCGTTACGGGGACAGGCGCTCTCTGTGTTGGATGCAATGCCTAAAGAGTATCAGTTCGCTGATTTGATGGAGGCATTGGAAGCTCGCTACGGTGAGCGTCACTTGGAGCATGTGTTCCGTGCCCAATTAAAGGACCGTGTACAGAGAAGCGGTGAGGGACTTCAACAATGGGCCGTGGAAATTGAGAAGCTTGTAAGGAAGGCGTATCCTTCAACCGACGCTAACACAGTTAATAACACCATCGTCCAGGCGTTTATTGATGGAATTAGAGACCTGGAAGTGCGTGCTGCTGTTCGCCTTCAGCACCACGTGACAATGAAGGAGGCTTTGGCTCATGCGCTGGAGGTAGAAGCTGTTCGCCAGGAACCTCGAGCACATAAAGTACGTGAGGTTTCAGAAGTTGTGGCTCAAACAAAGGAAGTGGAACCTAGAAGACTGGGCCCCATGTGTTATGCCTGCGGGAAACGTGGGCACATTAGAATCAACTGCCCCACCAAACCAACGGGTGCAGTTAATTGGCGACAGCAAGCGACCGGAAGCTCAGCAGCTGAAGAGAGCAGGCAGGTCAACCAGCCTGTTCATCCAGCCCAGGGAAACGAGTAACAGCCAGGATCAAGGGGCGGGTGCTGGCTGATCGGAAAACAGCCCCAAAAGTTGTCATATCCCAGGTGTGCGACGGCAACAGTTTATCCATTAAGGGACTGATTAATGGCAAGAACTGCAGCTTAACGCTGGACACTGGAGCTACACGAACTGTGGTGCGACCAGAAGTAGCTAACAATGGCAACCTGAGATTGAGGAATTTTGGGCAAAGCAAGCTTCTGTCTGTCACAGGTCAGCCAATACCCGTCTTCGGTGAAGCATCTATAGTGATGCAAATAGGCGACGAGTATTACACTCACGACGTCGTAGTGGCCGATATTATGGATGACTGTGTGGTTGGTTTAGACTTCATGAAGAAGAATGCCTGCAAGATTGATTGCAAAACAGGAGTTTTCGTATGTGGGCTAGTAGAAATTTTCATGGATGGGGGATCAAAAGGAAAGGTAACAGTGGCTAGAAGAACCATCTTACCTTCAAGATCGAAGACATTGGTACGCGTGAAGTTACCAACCAGTTACAAGGGCCTGGGTAATAGGAGTGTGTTAATTGAAGACAATGGAGCAATTCCACACTGTATTACAGGCCGGAGTTTGGTTTGTGACAAGGGCTTGGCAGCGGTGCAGGTAGTCAACTAGAGTGACAGTGATGTGGTGCTTAAAGCAGGTGATGTTGTAGGACAAAGTGATGAAGTTATGACGTTAAGAAAACTGACATCGACAGGAAGTACAGCATCAAGAGACGTACCACAGGAACTTAAGGATTTGGTGAACAAGTGCAGCTACCTTACCGCGTCACAGCGACAGCAGGCTAAGGATCTACTTTCGCGTTATGCCAACATTTTCCCTAAGACTGATAGAGATATAGGCAGAACATCTATAGTCAAACATAAGATTGACACTGGAAACGCGCAGCCTATAAAGCAGAAAGCTAGACGTGTCCCAATAGCCAAAGAAAAGGAGGTACAGGAGATGATAGATGAAATGAAAAGGAACGGAGTCATAGAGCAATCTTCTAGTCCATGGTGCTCTCCTGTAGTGTTGGTTAAGAAGAAAGATGGGTCTACACGTTTCTGCATCGACTATCGTCGGCTCAATGAAGTCACCAAAAAAGACAGCTACCCATTGCCATGAATAGATGACACTTTGGACACTCTGGCAGGCATGTCTTGGTTCTCAACTTTAGATTTAAAATCTGGGTACTGGCAGGTTGAACTTAGCCCTAATGATAGAGAGAAGACAGCATTCTCCACAGGACAAGGATTATGGCAATTTAAAGTGATGCCGTTTGGATTATGCAATGCGCCGGCGACTTTTGAAAGATTAATGGAATGTGTTCTAGCAGGACTTGTTGGCGATGCCTGCTTAGTGTATTTAGATGACGTAATAGTCATAGGAAAAGATTTTCAGCATCATCTGTACCAACTGGAAAGGATTTTTAATAAAATACAAGCTGCAGGGCTAAAGTTGAACCCAAAGAAGTGTCACTTATTTCGAAAGGAAGTCAACTATCTGGGTCACGTGATATCACAAAACGGCGTACAGACAGATCCTGAAAAGGTTAGTGCAGTACAGAAGTGGCCAACACCCAGAGACAAGACCGAAGTTCGCGCATTTCTAGGACTATGCTCTTACTATAGACGTTTTGTGAAGGGATTTGCTGAAATAGCAAAACCGCTGCATAGGCTCACTGAAGAAAAGAAGAGTTTCGATTGGAATGACATGTGTCAACAAGCTTTCGATGAACTTAAGAAGCGGTTGTGTGAGTCACCAATTTTGGGCTATCCTGATCGGAAAGGGCAGTTCATCGTAGACACAGATGCAAGTAACACTGCCATTGGTGGTATCTTATCACAGAAGCAAGGCGATCAAGAAGTTGTGATAGCTTACTTCAGCAAATCATTATCGCGGCCGGAACGAAACTATTGTGTTACAAGAAGAGAACTATTGGCAGTAGTGAAGACTCTTCGACACTTCAAGAAGTATCTGATTGGGCGACCCTTCAAGCTGCGTACCGACCATGCTGCTTTGAAGTGGTTGTTACAATTCAAGGACCCGGAAGGCCAAGTGGCTCGCTGGATTGAGCAATTGCAAGAGTTTGACTTTAACATAGAACACCGCAGTGGAAGGTCTCACTCGAATGCAGATGCGTTATCACGACGACCTTGTGCGGAAGATTGTAAACATTGTGTAAGGATGGAGACGAAGGAAAGGGTTCAAGTACTGCGAGCTAAGCCTACGGATGGCAAGTGGGAAACTGATAAGATGCGTGAGGCCCAGTACGAAGATAGAGATTTGCGGCCTCTAATAGATTGGAAGAAGCAAGACACGGGAAAGCCCGAATGGCAGGAGCTGGCTCCCTTCAGCGCTATTACGAAAAGTTATTGCGCGCAGTGGGAAAGCCTTGTGTTGCAAAACGGCTTACTGTACCGCAAATGGGAAAAACCTTCAGGAAGAGAACATCATCTACAGTTGGTCGTACCAAGAAAACTTATCAAGGACGTACTACGTGAGCTGCATGATGGGGTTTCTGGGGGACATCTTGGAGTACGACGAACATTGGTAAAGGTACGAGAGCGTTTTGCGTTGTACGTCATGCTCAGCAGTGAAAGGTCCGCAGGTTAGAAGCCGAGGCAACCTTAGACTATACAACGTGGGAGCCCCCTGGGAAAGGATAGCGATTGACGTGGCTGGGCCATTTCCTAAGACAGATAACGGAAACAAGTATTTTATGGTCGTGATGGATTACTTCACGAAATGGCCGGAGGTGTTCGCAATCCCTAATCAGGAAGCCACGACGGTTGCTGAGAAATTAGTCAATGAGGTGATATGCAGATTTGGCGTTCCGCTGGAGATTCATTCCGATCAAGGCAGAAACTTTGAATCTAATGTATTCCAGGAAATGTGTAAATTATTAGGAGTGTACAAAACAAGAACTACACCTTATCACCCGCAATCTGATGGAATGGTCGAACGATTTAACCAAACTTTGGAAAGACACCTAGCCAAGCTGGTAGAAGATCACCAAAAGGACTGGGATAAATACATACCTCTGTTCTTACTGGCTTACCGAACAGCGGAACACGAAAGCATAAAAGTGACGCCAGCCTATGCCAACTTCGGCAGACAGTTACGTATACCAGCAGACTTAATGACTGGAGGCCCGCCACCGAATGCAGAGACCCAATTAAGTATACCGGAACATGTTGAAGACATTCGTGAGAGGTTACGCGATATACACTCGTTAATAAGTGAAAACGCATTGGAATCAAGTCAGCGGATGAAGACCAGATACGACCGAAACGCCAATCATCGAGGTTTTCAGGAAGGATCTCTTGTTTGGCTACATAATCCGGTTCGACGAAAAGGAAAATCACCTAAGTTACAGCGACGTTGGGATGGGCCATACAAAGTAATCACACGGATCAATGACGTAACCTACCGAGTGCAGAAGCAACCAAGAGGGACCATGAAGATTGTTCATGTTGATCGATTAGCCATCTATAATGGAAGTAATGATGTTCGGGACGAACATAACTAAGAGGGGGGTAGTGTTACGAATAATCTAGAAGCGTGTGGAATTGGAGCGCGCGCGCGCTAATATTCTAGAAATAAAAGAAAGATATAGCTACTCCTATTGACAAACAAATAGTTGACCGGGGCTATGCCATAATAGACTTTGTGTGATATGGCATAAGGTTGAAAGTAGCGTGTACTAGGATTTATGACTCATAACATGTTTACGATAAGAAGTGATTCATTGTTTCCCGATACATTTAGATTTTTCTGGATCCAGCTAGGGCTTTCCCCTGCCTATAAATACAGAGATGTTGACAAACACAAGGCAGTTTTTATCAAGCGATCGAGAACGATACATCAAGTGACTAGTGCGAAGCGAGAAGTGTTTGTTTGTGTAGTGTTCTAAGTTCAGTGATAGTACAGCAAGTGTTCTATTGTGTAGAGTGTATTTAGTATTACGTTGTGTTGTATTGTGTAAATACACGGATTTAATATAAGTGGTGTTTTCTTACAATTGCGAACCCGAGTACGTAACAATAATAATATTTTATAGGAATCTGTATTAATATGCATTGTAAATGCGAAAGTTTGGATGTTAGGATGAATGTTTGTTACTCGGATTTGGATGAACGGATTTGAATAAAATTTACCACACAGGTAGATGAGGACCTGGAATAGCATATAGGCATACTTTTCACACCGGAAAAAAATAGTTGATCCCGCGGGATTCGCCAAAAACTCTTATAATGTAGCGCGCAGCAAGGTGCAGCCAGTAGTACATATTCCTTGAGCAGACTGAAAAGACTTTAACGGAAAATCGTGAGGCTCTAATGAGAGATAGTTTTGGGTTTAGAAGAAGAAATTATACAAAAAAAATAAGAAAGGGCAAATCTGTGGTGAAAATGCTTGTGGATCGTAATATCGAATGTGAAAGATATTGGGTGAGAAAGTATCGTTGTAAAACAAGAAAGGGCATATTTTATCGGTTCGGACACAAAGAATGAATGGCAACGATAAATCGAAAAAATAAATATAAAATGTGAATATGAATGGATGTCCACATATGCACTGTATGTATGCACGTGCCTGTGTATGTGTATGTTTAGTCAGGGATCGGAACATCGACCCTACTAATCCAAAACCTACAGCTAAAATACTAAGCCAGTATTTTGGCTTAGTATTTTAGCTGTAGGTTTGGACTTTCAATTCGATTTTTACCTGTTTTACACAAATGTTAATGTATGTTAACCGGTGAAGAACCAGGGAGGCCTGATCGAGCCGTGCCGATATTTCGTGGAGTTCGGTTGAGAATTAATAGGCCCGATCGAGCCAGGGTCCCATTTGATTTTGAATCTTCAAAAACTAATAATACAGACTAAGTATGAAGGATGTGTGGCTTACGCTCTTTGGTATAACCACTTAATTATTATTTTCAAAATATTCAAATTGTCTACGATTTAGTCTGTAAAATGACTTCACTTTAGCGCCAAAAGTAATTGACACGTAAGCCTTGTTTTTTTTATTACTGCGTTTTTTGCTATAAAAGGTTGATAAGAGGTTTATTTAGCTTATAATTATTGTATTTAGATATTTGGTTTTAAGAAAACTACTAATACTAGACTACTACTAGTGTTGGTCTGCCCTCCCCTATATAGAATAGACCATCTGACGTTCTGCCAGGCAGTTCGTAAAAGGCAAACGATTAGCTATACGTGACACTACCATTGTGACTCCTAGGTGGTAGAGCTCCTCAACGTCTCGCCAGGATATGTTGTACCGCCTTCCCTATTCCCGCCGCTATATCGTCAATGCTTGTCATTGTTGTGCTCCAGTTTGGAAGGTAACATTTATATCTTTGGTGTCTATAGGCGATTTTTTTTGCAATCTGATGTTGTTAATTAAGTTTTACAATGGTCATATAAAATACTTTGAATTACCTAAATTCGAACATCACTGCTCGAGCAAATCCACAAAAGGCGTACCTTTTTCCATGTCAAATAGTTTCTCAAATGGTTAAAGTCCCAAAGGCGAAACGGCACATTAACCATTTTCAAAACTTTAACACAATAGCGTTAAGTAGCTAAATTTTCAGTTGAAATAATACGTATAAAGTTATAGCGTCATTTCCTTTGCTTCTCTGGCATCTTTGTTAAAACTTTTATATTTAATATGTCTGAATTTACGTTGAAACTACGTGACCAGTTTGAAAATGAGCAAGTTGGCTTCTAACCTATTTCGATTTTAATCGTTATCCTGTCATTCATTCAAATTCTTGGGTGGTCTTGAAACCAATATTAGCTATATAAATCCAAGCGGGGACCATAAAAAATGGTAGGGTTCCAGAAAGAAAGAAAAAAATGGAATTAATTGCTGTTTGGACATTACAAAAATAATAATCGATCGGTCTGGCGATCTGTAATTTGTACAATTTTTTCACAAAGTTCTTTTCTATTTTTTATTTTTTTTGTAAAATTGATGTGTAAGACACATGTAAAATTAGAAACCACTACAAATGTGATTAAATATATATAAATACATAGTGCTAATGGACTTTTACCACTTGGTAAAAGTTGCTGATTAAAACAAACATTGGAAATATTGGCTATGTTTATAGAAGGGGAGACTAACGAGCAGAAGGTTAACTTGGTAACAAGTCATCAGTACCTATCACCATTCCCCATGAACAGCTGCAACATCAAGGGTCAGATAAGTGCGTCGCCTGTCTTAGGAATAAGTAAGCTCTTTTCTCGAACGACTCCAGATCGTATCAGTTCATAAAAACTAATACTTGAGATATCAAGATGATGATGTGCAACACTGAAATTCATAGGCTCTCCTCCCCTTGAATCGCAGCCAAGGGGAGCATTCCAAAGAGGTTTCTGGAAAGACACAGAGGAACTATGTACATCAGATATATTTTATTCTACCAAAAAATGTGTATTTGAAGAAGAATTTTGTAAGCCAATAATAGACTAGAAGATAGGAGCAGATTCCGATAGTCATGGAATGTTTTAGGAAATTCAATTTCCTATTTTACACCCACTTGAAGACACCAAAGACATTATTGGTGCGTTGCCTATGTTCAGAGTTAATACAGAGGTTTCTTTCACAAAAATAAAAGACCAGTCTAATTCGCCGGTTTTCTCCGTGTTTTAGGGCCCTTTAAAGAATAGGCCATTTGGCATTCTGTCAAACTGTTCGTAAAACGCGAATGATTAGTTAATAATGTCACTACCATCATGACTATTAGCTGCCAGAGTTCCGCAACGTCTTGACCAGGCTTGGCATTTGGCATCGCCGCCGCCTATTCCCGCCACAATACGTCAGTGCTTGTCATTGTCGTGTTCCGGTTTGAAAGGTAAAGTAGCCATTAAACTTTTGCATGTGGCATTACTATTCTTTTACACGAATAGTAACACACCATTAACACCTTTGGTGTCTATAGGAGATGGTCGTCTCTTTCCATCAGATGACCCATCTGTTTTTTTTTTGCTATTCTATGATAAAAAAATGTAATAAAAAGTTATCTGATCATTCCTCGAAAACAAACGCTTTTATAAAAGTCTATTTCTGATTAAAATCCAATATCTCGGCGGAATTGGTTTGTTAAATCGATGAGGGGCACGCAAGGTTAATCCGACAGACGAACCGATCTGTTTCGACACTCCACGATTGTCGGCATCCGCTCCTGCCTTGTGAAGCGTTTGTACCGACCGGGGAGATTATCGAGGTTTCGGAAAGCTAATCACCAAGGTGTTTTCTTAAATTTTATTCAATTATCATGCGCCAAAATAACTTAAACGAGGAGTTATTATAAAAACAAAAAGCCCAGCTGCAACCCGATACTAAAAAACATAGCTTACCAATATAGTCGGGTAAAAATGATACAGTCTGTCATACTTAAATCCATTCAGCCGTTTAAGCTACAAAGCATGCCAAAGAGTTATAAATGAAAAACATAATCCTCTTTCTGGCAAAGTCGGTTAAATAACCGACCGAATAAATAACCGAATTGGTGAGGGTTTTCGTAGTGCAATAGAATTGAAAATTGAAATATATCAGTTGGGAGTCTGGTGTTTGTGTGTGCATACTACGTGCATCGGACGAGCTAGAAACGATTTTGGCCTGGTTACCGCATGAAACGCCATAGTCGCTATCAGGTCCGTAAAATGCGGTGATTGCATGTGGTGTAAAGCGGTCTTGGGTTCTTTTTTATAGAACCATTTTATTCTAAGTACCCAAAACAAGCGCTATGACCCATGCTGGGTAACAGGGATCATTGCCCATCTCTCACCAATCGACAAGCCGGTGAATCGTGGTAAACCAGAAAAACTAAGTGACGTTTGGATCATTCCGCCTATACCGCAAGGGAACCGGCATGTATAATTCATACTAATATTATAAATGCGAAAGTCTGACTATCTGTCTGTCTGTCTGTCTGTTACGCTTTTTTTTACGCGTTATTTACGCGTCTTTACGATTTTCATACAATTTGGCATGGAAATAGTTGAAGATCCGGGGTCAAACATAGGGATGAAATTTGTGTGAAAAACTATATCGATTAAATACTCGGGGCCCAGGGGTGAAGCCGTGCGGGTCAAGTAGTTCGATTATAATTCTAAGGCTTCTTTAGATCATAAAAGTTAAGTATGACAACAGACTTTAGACGTAAAGAAAATAGTATACATGTATGTATATTATTATATCAAGTGTACGTAGTGTGTGTGATGTTTATTTTTATCAATTTAATGTATATTTCATGCATATTATTTAATCAGGCTCCTGCTCTCTTCTGCAGTGTAAACTTTAACTGCGCCAAATTTTATAATCCACCATTCGCCTAATTGGCGGAAAAGAGCGTACATAGTTTTTACTTCACGTGTTAATATACGTGTATATATAATAAGAAGAATTCTGTGACCTTGTATTTTAAATAAATGTAATATTTTGTTGATGAAGTGTTTCCGTTCGTCGAGGCTTCAAATCAAAATGTTATTAGAATTTCCCTCGCACGTATAAAACGCTAGTAAAAGTGAGTCAGGTGTCCGGAAATACGAGACAAATTGATAGTTACCCACGTCCGCACGGCCGATTGCAGAGGGAGATAGCGTCGCCACACGTATGTCGTTTAACGGACATCTTTTATTGTCATCGCAATATGTGACGTTAATAATAATGGTCCCCGGTATGCTCTAGCGATACCCGGTTTTAGCAAAGACGCATGAGGTGAGTTAATTCATTGTATGAGCCTTCTGGTCAAAATGCGACCGTAATTTTATGATTCATTTTCTCCGTGTTGGTCCCGGGCTCCTTTGAAGAATAGGCCAACTGCCGTTCTACCAGGCAGGTGTCGCTAAAGGCGACCGATAGGCTATACGAGTAAAATATGCGAGTCACAACCATCGTGGCTACTAGGTGGCAGAGTTCTGCAATGTCTCGCCCGGATGGTATATATGGTACAACCGCCTTATCTATTCCTGCCACAAAAGCGTCAGTGCTTGTCAACCTCGTGTTCCGATTTGGAGGGTGCGGTAGCCGGTAAACTTATGCATGTGGCATTAGACCTTGAACAAAATAGCAACGCACCATAAACATCTTTGGTGTCTATAGGAAATGGTTGATTCTTTCCATCAGGAGACCCATCTGCTATCTTATGATATAAAAAAATAGCTTTTTGCACTCCTTCACCATGGAAACTTTTTTGTTTGTTGTGCCAAATTGCATCAGTTCGCGCAGTTGTAGTAAAAAGAATACAACATTATTGTTTCACGTTTTTAATATAATATACATATCTCTACTATAATATAAATCTGTACCGTCAGATATTTGTTCACAACGTAGCTATTGAACATAATGGCAATACCTTTTATTCTAAAGTTCCAACAACGGACATTTCAAGCATATTCAAGTAAGTTCAACTTGTGGTTGTGACTGAATCACAGTGAGCTGACACAGTCTTAGCCTTCTGCTTGTTTGCTCTCATATAATATAAAAAAATACTAATAAGTAGTGGATAATCAAGAACAAGAGAAATCATTAGCAGCACTTAGGACAGATAGCCCAAATGCGAAAACCATGTCCAATTGTAATAAGGGGCCATCCATAAAATTACGTTACACGAATTTCATGATTTTTTGCCCCTCCCCCGTCCTTATCACAGCTGGTCACATTTGTGAGACCCACCCTACCTAGTGTGACGTCACATATTTTACAATTTTACATTGGAACAATGATCTCATTCGATTATTTTTTATTTATACAAATTTCCCATTGTAATACCTAGATATAAAATATTATATTTTAAAAAATTTGTGATGTCACAAAATTTGGGACCCCTCCCCTCCCCTTGTCACACAATGTCACACTTCGTCTACTCCCCCTTAACGTGTGGCATAATTTGTGGATGGCCTCTAAGTCTGGCGGTGACTGCCGACAGCGTCCGGTTATTGTTTATCCTATCCTGCTCCAATGTGTCACCAGAGTTTGATACCACAATATTACCTACTCCTGTCCCAAAAGCTTCAGTATTTGTTACCGTCGTGTTCTAGTTTGGAGGGTAAAGTTTTGCGATGCATTACTAACATCTTTGATGTATGTAGCTGATGGTTCGTACGGGTACGGCTATCCTCAGGATAATCGTACCCATTTATCAAAATAATTAAAACGCATAAACTCGCGTTTAATTAGGGCAGGTTCCGACTAGTCTCGGACCTATATGAGACCTTCATCAGGTTGAGTTGGACGAAGTTGCAGTCGCGGTGCGAGACGGGACTAGATAGAAATCCACTGACACTTTATCCTACTTAAGGCTGCAAGACTCAATTTGACTTAATGAAAAGATCGGCAAGGCAGGTTTTAATTAAGATTATTATTTAGTAGCTGTTGCCCACGACTTCGTCCGCGCGGACTTCGTTTACTCCGCGCAGTACCTCCCCCGTAGGTGATAGCGTGATGATATGTAGCCTATATGTTGACCCGACCTATTAGTAATATTCATGCAAAATTTGAAGTAAATCCAAACGGTACTTTTTGAGTTTATCCCGGACATACATACAGACAAACAGATAAACAGACAAAAATTTTAAAAACTATATTTTCGGCTTCGATATCGATTGTAGATCACGCCCCAAGTATTCTTTTAAAAAAATATTCAATGTACAGTTTTGACTTTCCTACAGTTTTATTATATGTATAGATGTTATTCTTACAAATGCAGTAAAAAGTACAATTATTTTTTTATAGCAAAAGATAGCAAATAACTAATAAGCTGATGGCTTCCCTGATGACACGACACAACATTCGCCAACAGATATGTTAATTGTGTGTTTCTTTGGGCGGTAATTTTATTTCAGGTGACATTCATAAGTTTATTGACTACCTACCGACCGACTAGCGAGCCGGTAGGCGTATCATCTAACGTTTGCAATTCGCCAGCGATCAGCGATGACTCTTAAACGTAATGAAAAAATCATCAAAAACGTCGCCAATTGCTTGCTGGTCACTAGATGCACTTTTTGCAATGTAACAGCATCAAAACTAATCAAGCGGCAACGACTACCATTAATGTACAAGGCTGTTATGTGTCTTGCAATAACTAAACAATCACGATAATTTCACTTGCGAGTTACGTGATCGTCCTGCCGAACATTTTAAGTGACTAGCGGGCCGGTTAAGGCAGCATAAAGAGGCATGTGTCTATTATTGATATTATGTATAGTAGGTATATATATGTCTGATATTCACTGTGTGTTAATATGTGATAAAACCCAGATTTTAATAACTTTTTTGTAAGTAAATGTAGATATTTAAAATCCCCATCCTTTAAAGAGGTTCTAAATTTAATTTTATAGCGTTATAAAACGCGCACTAACGCCGTCCATATTATCACAGCGTATTATCTATACATATAATAAAATCGTAGGAAAGTCAAAACTGTACATTGAACATTTTTTAAAAGAATACTTAGGGCGTGATCTACAATCGATATCAAAGCCAAAAATAAAGTTTTTAGAATTTTTGTCTGTTTGTCTGTATGTATGTCCGGGGTAAACTCAAAAAGTACTGCATGGATTTACTTCAAATTTTGCATGAATATTGCTAACAGGTCGTGTCAACATATTGGCTACATATTATCACGCTATCACTTACAGGGGAGGAGCAGTGCGGAGTAAACGAAGTCCGCGCGGACGAAGTCGCAGGCAACAGCTAGTAATAATTATAAATGAAACAGAGAATAAACCTTATGCTTATAAACCTGGTTATTTAAAATGTCAGATTAGATTATTCTATATTTTGTAACAAGTACGTTTACGTTATAGTAAACGTGAGTTTAGCCGGTTCAATTATTTTGCTAAAAAAGTCTCACGACAGTTTCATTAATTTATGAATTATACCCATCGCATACCATCATATAATCACGATGGAGGTCTCGTAATCTATAATATACGAAATATCTTCTCTTTTAATTTCATAATATATATTTAAAAAAAAAACATTTAAGATCATTTTAAAAAAATTATGAAGTCAATTTTGTTATTTATTCTTTTTGGGCGACGACAGTGACGCACGAAATTAGGGCACATCGTGTGTATTGACATAGAAGGTAGATATGCGGGGCAATAAATATGAAGGCAACATTTCAGCTCGACTCCAATCACGCGCCATAGAACGCAATTTACATTTATTTGTCCACATCAGAGTGCTAAGTGTGAGTTTTTCTTTTTGCATTCGATCGTGAGCGCGTTTCGAGTTTACTAGGAATTTGTATGGGATTTGTACAGCGCCACCTAGTGGTAAACGTGAGAAACAAAACATGCAAGTGCGAGATTTATGTTTACTTGTTCCCTGTCGAATACGGCCATTGACGGCCATTTTGTATTCGATAGCGAGAGCGTTACCGCATGTGATTGGTGGATTCAAGTGGAAGGTTAGTGTGAGATGCAATTTTGACGTTTCGAGTCACTAACATTGGTGAATGGTACGCTTACGCCGAAGTAAAGTTATCACTTGGGTTTATCGTAGTGAGAACGTAAAAAAAATAAGAAAATTTTGCAATATGTAAAAAATTTAATTTATAAATTTGACAAAAATCATAGTTGGTACCTCTTTTTTGCTTAGACAATGTTTGCAGTGGCACAGACAGAGGTTATACTGGTTGGAGCAATGAAGCTTTCGACCATCATTTGATGCGCTGCTGGACCTCACAGAGAAACAATTCAGTGACGGCTATCGCATAAACAAAAAATCCCCGTGTTGATCCCGGGCTCCTTTGAAGAAGGTCAACAGCCGTTCTATCAGACAGGTCGTAAAAGGTGACCGATTGGCTATACAAGTCACTACCATCATGGGCTATTATGTGGTAGATCTGCATTGTCCTGCCCGGGTCTTGTACCACCGCCTTATCTATTGACACAATAGCGTCAATGCTTGTTACTGTCGTGTTCCGATTTGGAGGGCAAGTTACCCGGTAAACTTATGCATGTGGCATTAGACCTCGCTACAATATCAAAGCACCATTAACATCTTTGGTGTCTATAGGCGATAGTTGACTCTCCATCACGACACCCATTTGCTTGTTTGCTATCTTATGATGTAAAAAATGTATAAAAAAATAAAAATCATTTATTTCAAGCACTTGAAGCCTTTAATGTTAATAACATATTTTCCTATAAACTATGTTAGTAAATACTAAATAGTATTTTAAATAAATCACATATATTAAAACTACATATAGAATGTGTTTCAAAATAATTTACTGTGGTGTGTATGCCAGTAATGAGCACCCATGTAAACACATAAACCTGTCCATAAAGGATGAGCACTCTACTGTTTATCATATTTAGAAACCTGTTGTTATTCTGTCGCAAATGTGAGATGGTAGTCGCAGTTTTCTTCCACATTATAGCATAGAAATCCTCAACATGTGTATAGGACATGTACATTTAAGATAGTGTACCAAACAAATGTATTAACCACACAGTGATCCAACCACCTTTTACACCCCTGAGCCTCACTAACATAGGTATGAGTGCCTGAAGCTATATACCAAGCCTTAAAATGTCTCTACACACCCACTGCCTTTGTTACAAAAATTAAAAACTCATTGCAAAATGATGCACCCTGGTGTGCGTTGTAATCCCCTAACATATACACTGTTTTAATGTCACTTTCTTCAATGATTGCATTTAATTGGCCCAGGCACTGAACAAATATTGACAAATTATCAGGCTGATCTGTAGCCATATACACAGATGCAATCAAGATCTTCGGCATGTCCCTAGAGTAATTGCTTTTATAGTTGTTATACGCTTACTTTCATAATTTAACACTAAAACTTCACTAAACACATTTCTATGCCACAATAGTGCCACACCACCGTGAGATCTACCGTGATGTACATCTGTTGTTAGATCGACAGCTGATTTCCCTGTGTAGCTGACCGCTGCATCAATGCCACCAAGAAGAGGCAGGTCATGGGGCAGAAGTCAGGTCTCCTACAGCGCCACTGCATACACCAAATTACATAGTGTTTTGACACACTGAACACTGCGTTTCACGTTTTTGCAATTAAAGCTAATAAATATACTAGGTTTGGTTTGATCCATTATCAGTTAGTATTTGTTCACACTGCATGTCCCGGCACTGGTTGGAGCAATGCAAACAGTGGACCTTCACTTGATGCGGTGCTGGACTTCACAGAAAAACAATTCAGTGACGGCTATCGCATAAATAAAAATCCCTGTGTTGATCTCGGGCTCCTTTAAAGAATAGGTCAACTGCATTTCTGTCAGACAGGTCGTAAAAGGTGACCGATTGGCTATACAAGTCACTACCATCATGGGCTATTATGTGGTAGAGTTCTGCATTATCTCGCCCGGGTCTGGTA
This sequence comes from Apodemia mormo, assembly GCA_036924255.1. NCBI lineage: Eukaryota > Metazoa > Arthropoda > Insecta > Lepidoptera > Riodinidae > Apodemia > Apodemia mormo. The sequence goes on from JAUPFN010000002.1 coordinate 42,779,309, forward strand.
CCACTGCCTTATCTATTCCTGACACAATAGCGTTTTCATTGAATTCTGATTTCTAGAAAAATTAATTGATAAACATTGCAATTGGAAAGCGCACATTTATTCCCTTTGTAATAAAATTGATGGATTTTTGTATGTTTTGAGAAGAATAAGAGAGGTTTAATTAATTTACTAGGTGGTAGAGTTCTGCATTGTCTTGCCTGGGTCTGATACCACCGTCTTGCCTATTCCTGTCGCAATAGCGTCAGTGCTTGTCGCTGTCATGTTCCGGTTTGGAGGGTAAGGTAGCCGGTAAACTTATGCATGTGGCATTAGACCTCGCCATAAGACAGCAAGGCACCATTAACATTTTTGGTGTTTATAGGCGATGGTTGACTCTCCATCACGGCACCCATTTACTTGTTTGCTATCTTAAGATTTAAAAAAATGTGTAAAAATTAATTAAAAATCATTTATTTCAAGCACTTGAAGTCTTTAATGTTAGTAACATATTTTCTTATAAACTATGCTAGTAAATAGTATTTAAAAAAATTCACATATATTAAAACTTTAAATATAAAATGTGTTTCAAAATAATTTACTGTGGTGTGTGTGTCAGTAATAAGCACCCATGCAGACACATAAACCTGTCCATAAAGGATTCTACTGTTTATCATATTTAGAATCCTGTTGTTACTCTGTCACAAATGTGAGATGGTACCTAGTCGTAGTTTTCTTCCACATTATAGCATAGAAATCCTCAACATGGGCATCTGCAAACATGTCAGGGGCACTGCAACACCATGGCAGCCACAAAACTCTAAATACATTATTGTATAGTATCTTAACCACTCAGTTGGTCGAGTGGATAGCGACCCTGTCTACGCAATTGACGGGGCTCGGATTTGATCCCCCGTGTGGACAAGCATTTGTGTGATGAACATAAATATTTGTATTGGGTTTGGGTGTTTTTAAATATATTCCAGTATTGATATAGGTATGTATTTCTATGTATTAGTACTTACCATTGACTAACACCCATAACACAAGCAAATAATTTGCTTACTTTGTTACTTTACAGTAAGTGTAATTTGTCCCTTAAATATTTATATATTTATATCTGGTATAACTTATCTATTACAGGCATATAAGTAATACATTAATTATACCAGAATATTATATAATATTCTGGTATAATAATTTATATATTATATACTTGTGACCTAACATGTTACACATTTCATATGCACAATCACATAATTCTAAAGGAAAACCTATCAATGCTAATTTGTTATTACATAATTAACTATATTTATTTATTTCATCATTATTTTTATACCCCATATAACATTATTTTTGTAGTGATAGTCACTTAATTCTATTGTATTTCTTATTAAATCTAAGTTACATTCTATCTAAATCGGATAGTGGTAGATCAGTATGTTGTATAGGACATGTATATTTAAGATAGTGTGGCAAGCAGATGTATTAACCACACAGTGATCCAACCACCTTTTACACCTCTGAGTCTCACTAACATAGGTATGAGTATCTGAAGCTATACCAAGCCTTAACATGTCTCCACACGGCCACTGCCCTTATTACAAAAATTAAATAACTCATTGCAAAATGATGCACCTTGGTGTGCGTTGTAATCCCCTAATACAATGTTTCATAACCTTTTTTAGTCCGCTGACCCCTAGAAAACCAAGCAGTTACAAGGGCCCTATTGATAAAAAAACATTGGCATTTATATATTCATTCAAATATACTCGCAGACCCTCAGGGGTCCATGGACCACAGGTTAAGAAACACTGCCCTAATATATACACTGTTTCAATGTCACTGTCTTCAATGATTGCATTTAATTGGCCCAGGCACTGAACAAATATTGACAAATTATCAGGCTGATCGGTAGGCATATACACAGATGCAATCAAGATCTTCCGCATGTCCCTAGTAATTGCTTTTATAGTTGTTATATGCTCACTTTTACAATTTAACACTGAAACTTTACTAAACAGATTTCTCTGCCACAATAGTGCCACACCGCCATGAGATCTACCGTGAAGTACACCTGTTGTTAGATCAACAGCCGATTTCCCTGTGTAGGTGACCGCTGCATCGATGCCACCAAGGCACCAAGGAGAGGCAGGTCGTGGGGCAGAAGCCAGGTCTCTTACAGTGCCACTGCATACACCAGATTACATAGTGTTTTGACACACTGAACACTGCGTTTCACATTTTTTGCAGTTAAAGCTAATAAATATACTAGGTTTGGTTTGATCCATTATCAGTTGGTATTTGTTCACACTGCGTGTCCCAGCTGGAGACTCCATTGCTTTTGAACGCATTCTGAAATGTACAAAACGCCTGAACTTTATAGCATCTGGCCATAACTCGTTCGTGTAGATATTCAACTTGTGTTTTGACACGAAGATCTTAAACGCGTTTTAAGATTTCTCTCGTTTTATATGTATTTTTTCCATCATAACTTTTTCACTTGTCTTTGCCCATCACAAATATCTTTTTCACACGTTTCTTTGTTGACGTTAGATGTATAAATGGTTATGCAGAGAACTACAATCTTTGCTAATTGCTTGATTCAACTTGTGTTTTGACACGAAGATCTTAAACGCGTTTAAAGATTGCTCTCGTTTTATATGTATTTTTTTCATCATAACTTTTTCACTTGTCTTTGCCCATCACAAATATCTTTTTCACACGTTTCTTTGTTGACGTTAGATGTATAAATGGTTATGCAGAGAATTATAATCCTTGCTAAGCTAAGCTGAACAACCCAGAACAATATAACCTAAAAGGCTAAACAACTAAAATATGTTTACTCCTTCATAAACGCCATTAATCCAAATGTTGATGCTCCCGTCTTCATTTTTAATTTTAACTATGAATAATCTCAAGATTTTCAACAAAGAGTATGTAATTTATTTATTCTCAAGACAGTCACAATCGAATAAAAATACAATAATATTTTGTTTGGTAGTAATCCGTATAAGTTTAAAACACTCTTTTTTAGATATAGACACTCAAGAATTGTGTACTTCTGAAAATGTTTGGTTATTCATTCGATGCTTACGTACAACCAACATTACGAAACAAATGTTCGCCATTCACGATGAGTGGACGCCGACCGAGTGGTTTGGCTAAATCGCGACTCACACTCGCAGCTTCTCGATACTCGTTAATTAAAGAGTTTATTCGATTAACGCGATGGTAAAGTTATTCGAACGCATTTGAGAAACTCACACTTAGCACTCAGATCAGGCCCAGTCAACTATATTCGGATTGGTTGGTACGTACAAGTGGGTTTGATATAGAGTGGCCAGCATTAAAGGAAATTTATTTATTTTTGTTAGAAAAATGGTAACACTGAGCGAGAATGTCATATTTTTGATTCAAACGATAACTGCAACCGACTACTACGTAGTACGTTGTATTTTTGGTGTTGTTTTCAGTATTAGTGATATTTCTAGTGCTTTTCCGTGCAAAGTGCGTCGAGTAGAATCTTTTCCTCCGCCTTTGCATTGCGATCCTGCCTACGATATATCTTCAGCGTGTTTATTGAGCCTAGTGACTTTTTAGCCTAGTGACTCTTATGTTTAGTTTCTTTGTGGAGTGGATTATTCACTTGAACGTGTTTCTGTAGCGAGCCTAGTGACTTTTCAGCCTAGTGACTCTTATGTTTAGTTTCTTTGTGAAGTGGATTAGTCGTAATTATGAAGGACAATAGTCGCAAATGTGCCAAGTGCAATTCTTCTACTGCAAAAGACTCCAATGTGGTTTTGCATAGATTCCCTAAACCTGGGCCTTCTAATGCTGAACGGTATGTACTGTTTAAATCATAACATTAAATTCATAAAGAGCGGATGACGTTGTGGAAACTATTAATTGGCTTTCTATAATGTGATGCATTTTGGCTCTTAGACTCAGGATTAATATTTTTAGCTAAATCACCTTCCTGTAACGTACTTTACTATTTAAACACAAAGCAAGAATACTGTTTTCTTGTAACATCCATATTCTTGCGAATTAAGACTTGCAAGTGCAAATTAAGACTATTTTAATAATTAAGAACAAAAAGCAAAAAGTCAGTTAAAGTTTTTCTCTAGTTACATTTCTAGTGTTTCTAGGTTTAAAATAAGAGTTTTCTGCTGCTACTAAAATCTCTCTGCATTAAATGAATTGTTCCCTACATTCTGCATTAATTAATTTAAAAAAATGTATTATGTAATCTGTTTGAATTTCCATATTTGACTGTGTAATAAAAGTTAAATTTCTTGTTTTCAGCATGAAAGCATGGGCTAAATTTTGTTATCCTGAGGAGAATTGGAGTTCTGGTGACTTTCAGAAAAAATTGTATACAAGTCATAAAATGCTTTGTTCTAAACATTTTCCTGAGAGTGCATTTGTAGAAGATAATTCTCATATGAAAAAGCTGCATCGTTATGCAATTCCCGCTGAGAATACTGCCACGACATCACAAACTGTAGAGACTGATATTCCCACAACACTATCTGTTGATAATGTGACATGTCAACCTGGAACTTCTAAGTCTTCTTATGTAAGTAAAAATGTTAAATGAATTTTTCAGCTTTAAATAGATTTTTTGGTTTTTCTTATAGGGAACATGCAATGGTATGTTGCAATCCATGTGGTAAGGTTAGAATGCCATAAGGTTAGAGTGACATGTTTAGCCAATCATTTGCAATTTTCGAACTGAGTGGAAATCAATCCTTCAAAGGGTAAATGAAAAAGGTTGATGATCAATTCTTCAAAGGGGGTCCAGATCAAAGAGGAGAAAAGGGGGTATGACTTATTTCTAAGTAAAAATATCTTAATATACTGGTATATAAATGTGTCACATAGTTTGACCACGATGAACTCGGAAAATACTGAACCAATTTCAATGAACTTTTTTAGACATTTACTGTTTGGACTAGCTTAAAAGATAGGATAGTGTTTATCGCAATTAATATACTTTAAATGCCAAAGTAACTCTGTCTGTTTGTCTCTTCTTCACACCTAAACCAGTGAACTGAATGAAATTTGGTACGAAGATAGTGTGAGACCCGAGAAAGGACTTATGATAGTTTTTATTCCGTAAATCCCACGGGAACGGGAACTATGCGGATTTTATTTTAGACATTTTTCTAAGCAGGTGAAGTCACGGGCACAGCTAGTATTCAATAAAAGCAATTTGTTTAGCAAAATAACATTTGCTGGATTAGCTGGTAAATAATATAATTTTTAGTGTTTGGTGTTACATGATTTGTTGTCTTACAGATGGAGATGAGCAGTTCAGTTGAGGTCACTAGTCAGTTAACAACACAAACCACTCAGCCTGGAACTTCTAAGTCCTTAAGTGTTAGTAAATCTTTCTTTTTTTTTAATTTAATGGTTCTTTCAACATACAATGATTTAATGTTTTTCTAGACTATCTATTATAATCTATATCTATTGTATTCATATTTCACTAATACTATAAGTATACATAAAGAATAACCCTTTTACAAACACATCTAATAATTTAAACAATCTGTTAACCGGTTGAACCTGCAGACCATCCCTGAAACTTCCCACTAAATTGAGGTATTTTATTTAAACTCACCAAAGCCAAAACTATTCCTAAGCCTGAATTTTGAATTTAATGAAATTTTACCATATAATTAAGTAGTTAGTTTAGTCACATTTATAAAGTACTAGTGTATACCACCCAAGCAGTCTGTAGTTAGGTGTTTCTTAGACTACACTAAAGAGTAGTGTAGTCTAAGAAACAAGACACACATCAAGGTCGAAACTGCTAATTTATACTCAAACAGATACTAGTGCAGTTCAAGTGTGGATGGCAAGACAAAATTGTCTCGACCCTTAGTAAATATCATATACACTTAAATGACATGTCACTAGAATTCTGACCACTCTGGCGTTAATAGAATAGAATATATTTTTATCCAAAGTGAGTATATAAAATACATTTTTTGAACATCAAAACTCTTATCACAAAAAAAGCATATTACAATGTCCTAGAAAAAAGAAATAATGTAAATACATTAGCTTATACCTAAAATTATTTAAAATTCTGAATTATTACAATACATACATCTAAAGTTAACAGATAATTTTAAAAACAACAATTATATAATCCATACTAATATTATAAATGCGAAAGTAACTCTGTCTGTCTGTTACGCTTTCACGGCCAAACCACTGAATCAATTTGGATAAAATTTGGTACAAATATAGTTTGAGACCCAAGAAAGGACATCGGATAGTTTTTATCCCGGAAATCCCACGGGAACGGGAACTATGCTGGTTTTTATTTTAGAAGTTTTTCCACGTGAATGAAGTCGCGGGCACAGCTATTTTAGAATAAATAAGTATAAGTTATTATCAATGATTAAAAAAAAACATTCAATCATTAAAATCATGCCATCAAAAACTTACCAAAATGTGAATGTCAATAACAGTTTACTACTAGGTGGTAGAGTTCTGCATCGTCTCGCCCGGGTCTGGTACCACCGCCTAAACTATTCCTGCCGCAATAGAGTCCTTGCTTGTCACTCTCGTGTTCCAGTTTTGAGGGTAAACGAGCCGATATAGCATTAGACCTCCCCACAAGATAGCAATGCACCATTAACATCTTTTGTGTGTATAGGCGATGGTTGACTCTTTCCATCAGGAGACCCATCTGCTTGTTTGCTATCTTATGATATAAAAAAAATATATGTTTATGCCAAATGTTTTTATCATTAGTATAAAAGTTTGACCGCCCCATTGGTTGAGTGGTTAGTGACCCCGACTACGCAATCGATGGGGCTCGGGTTCGATCCCCGACGGGGACAAGTATTTGTGTGACGAGCACAAATGTTTGTATTTCCGGGATTGGGTGTTTATTAAATATATTCTTGTATATATATATGTATTTCTATGTATAAGTATCGTTGATTAACACCCATACACAAGCAAATAATTTGCTTATTTTGGGGTTAGATCAGTAAGTGTAATTTGTCCCGTGAATATATTTCTAATCATTTACATTATAATAGGCTTTCCGTCAAAGATACCCTATAACACACATCTTAAAATTTTTGTTGTTCAAAGAGGTGATTCCTACGGGAATCTGTTGTAAAACTGAATACTAGCTCCAATAAGACATTCTGAGTATTTCTAAGTCATACAATAATACAATTACGAGTACGATTATACGTTATCAATGTTCGTTGCATCATTTGACATATTATATGGTAAACCTAACAACACTAATAGGCGGAATTTTTTGTTAAATTAAATGTTGTGGCAATTCAATACTGAAAACTATATTCCCAACGCAGGGATTAAAATGAAACGCATTTCATTAATCCATCTATCCCACATATAGACACTTGCTTAAAATTACTTTACATTAAAATAGGGTAAAAACTGGTTTGTAACAGTTAATGATGCATTATCCTGAGTAAATAAAATAAAGCAGTAAACCATTGATGTTATACTATTATTAATGTTTATGCTTGCTTATGTGATTTTTTTTCTTTTAGGTCAACCGTCCAGAGAAAACATCCAGAGAAAAGCGTTTACTAAATAAATGTCGAAGAAATCTTCGAAAAATTTGCAATCTTCAGAAAAGTATACAAAAACTCAGAACTAAAAATATCCTAGAAGCACTAAATAATGATGATGCTGTAAAACAACTGTCAACAAACTTGACTAGCTCTTTTGCTGTTTTATTACAAGGACAGTTATTTAATTGTAAAAGAAAAAAGAGAGGTCGCAGGTGGAATTTGCAACAAAAAATTCTAGCATTACGACTTTATAAACGATCTCCTGCATGTTATCGTCTTCTGCGTCGATTGTTTGCATTGCCGTGCCAGACCAGTTTAAAAAATTTATTGAATAAATTGCCACTAAAACCTGGTATTAACACACATGTTTTTGATGCAATTAAAAATTTTTCAAAAAATTGTATTCCGCAAGATAAATTGTACAGTTTATTATTCGATGAAATGAGCATTAGGAAAAATCTCATTTATAACCCAAAATATGATCAAGTGGATGGATTTCAAGATCATGGATTAAATCACGGCCGAGATCCAGAAGTAGCAAGTCACGCACTTGTATTTATGATTAGTGGAATAAGGAAAAAAATAAAGCAGCCAGTGGCCTATTATTTGTCGGGCGACCATGTTACCTCAGACAGATTATCAGTTTTAATTAAAGAGGTGAGTTATTAAATTTTAACAACCATTATATATTAGAAAAAGAGCAGCATCAGCAATGAGCAGAATTCGTGGAAGTCCAACAGCATTCTAAGATTCCTGTCTGACAAATATGATGGTCAGGTTTTGAAACACTGGGTGAAGTTACATATAATATATATCCTCAGTGTTTCAAACATAGCAAATAAGTAGTCTATACATATAACAAAATCGTAGGAAAGTCAACACTGTACATTGAATATTTTTTTAAAAGAATACTTGGGGCGTGATCTACTATCGATATCCAAGCCAAAAATATAGTTTTTAGAATTTTTGTCTGTTTGTCTGTATGTATGTCCAGGGTAAACTCAAAAAGTACTGAATGGATTTACTTAAAATTTTAAATGAATAATACTAACAGGTCTGGTCAACATATAGGCTACATATTATCACGCTATCACCTACGGGTGAGGAACTGTGCGGAGTAAACGAAGTCCGCACGGACGAAGTTGCGGGCAACTGCTAGTTATATATTATTAAATAAGTAATACTACATAACAAATAACCCTAACTAACATACTTATAAGTATCATATCTACTAATACTCACAAAATGGATATTTATATCGAAAATAAAAAAATATTATTATCGTTATATTATATAAATTCACCTTGTGTAATATAACTCAGAGAACATGTGGATGAGCAAAACTTTTAGTAATCGTAATTGCCATACATGTAAAATGGCACATTTTTTAATTTTTACATGTAGACATGTGGGTTCACCAAGACCATTACATAAAAAATTACCAATTTTAATTATTTAAATTATACCAAATGATTCTTTAATATGCCTCGTAGGCTTGTATCGAATTTGACATAATCGCACAATACCCTGAGTTTGAATTCCAGGTTGGGAATGTTTGGTTTATAACTTTTTTCATAGTAAATGTTCATATTTTTAGTATAATTTTTTCAATTTGCCTCGTAAACAATTTTCATGTAAGTTAAAAATTGTTTATAAAAATTTACCACTTTATGAAATCTACGAGTTACTAATTTTACCATTTCATAGTCCCACACAATATACTATAGGTGTAAAAGAATTTCTTTATTTCCTATATTTTAAAATTTTTACTGCGGTCTCATAACAATTGAAATTCTTTTAGTCTATGTTTATAAACGTCATTCTTTGCACTATGTTACAGGTTCTTCTTGCTTGTTTTGATGCAGGCATTACAATTGCTGCTACTATTTGCGATATGGATGGGGCAAACAGAAGAGCACTCTCAGTTTTAGGTGTAACCACTCATCATCCATATTTTACAATAGGGAAATATGAGATAGTGGCTCTTCACGATACACCCCACCTTCTTAAGTGTTTTAGGAACTTATTTCTAAAATATGATATAAAATGCAAAACAGATGTTGAATGCAATGGACAACCTATTGGAAGTAAGTAACATTTATCATACTTATCTCAAGGAATAAGTGAACTTACTTACATTTTTAATTGAATATTGACAACAACTAATTATATTAATTTTTCAAAAGATGTATTTTGTGTACAATAAAGTGTGAAATAAATAAATAAAACTAATACTTCTTTATTGCACAAAGGGCAACATGGCCCACTGATTTATTGCATGAATGAATCAGTGGACAAATAAGAACCTTATTTTATCTATGCCAAATGAAATTAACAATTTGTAGCTTCATAGCATATTTTTTATAACATTTGATAGCAAACAAGCAGATGACTCTCCGGACGGAAAAAGAAACCATCGCCTATAGACACCAAAGATGTTAATGCTGCGTTGCTCCTCCTCCTCTAATGCCATATGCATAAGTTTACCGGCTACCTTATCCTTCAAACCGGAAAACGACAGTGACTAGCACAGACGCTTTTGCGGCAGGAATAGGTAAGGCGGTGGTACCAGACCCGGGCGAAACAATGCACAACTGTACCACCTAGTAGCCATCGTGGCTACTAGGTGGTGACTGGCATAGCCCATCGGTCATCTCTTACGACCTATTTGGCAGAACAGCAGTTACTCTATTCTTCAAAGGGGCGTAGACTAACACAGGGAAACATGGCATTAGTTTGTACCAATATTGTGAAAATGCATCAAAAGAAATACAACAGCGGCTTACTGTCAATTTTTTTATGCTGTTGAAAAAAATAAATTTACTTGTTTACTTATTTCAAACGTGAATCCACATTCTGACATCAATACAGATAAAATAAAATATTAAAATAATTGCATTAAATTGGCGCATTAAGGAAATTTTGTACACTTTTATTAGAACTACGAGTATTTTTACAATCACTGACTGTTAGTTAATAGGTTTATGTATAGGCAGACTATAATTTAAAAAAATGCTAATTTGTTACTGGATTGTGAGATCAGGTGAGGACACTGACATGTGAGGGTGAAATTATACTAGCGCATGAGGAAAGTTTAGACCTATACCTTGATTTTTCTGGTGTTAATGCTAATAAACTTTAATTGTTAAAAAAATATATATAGAATGAAACAATGTTTTTACTTAGCAGACTTGGGCACTCAGAAAGCAAACAAGCATTGCTATTGTGTTATATAAAAAAATATAATATGAAAATTATGTTTACTTTTTTGCAGATATTGCTAAGTGGAGTCATATAAAGCAATTTTTTGATTTGGATAGTACCAACCCATTCTTTGTATTTGCACCTGCCTTAACACAAAGTCATTTAAATCCGAATAATAAGCAAAAAATGAAAGTCAAATTGGCGGCGCAAGTTTTTAGTCACACTGTGTCAGCTGGAATGTATGCCAAAATAACTCAAGGTAAATTTTATTTTATATCATTAGAAAGCTATCCAGCAGATGGCTCTCTTAATGGAAAGAGAGATCATCGCTTATAGACATAAAAGATGTTAATTGCATTGTGTTGTGTGCGTTGTTACATGTGTGGCGGGATGACAATGCCACATTTATAAGCTATATTAATGCTTTACATCTAAACTCTAAAAAGAGAAGATTCTATATTATTAAGTCCAATCAACCTAGTGTTTACTGAGACACATAACAGACATCTTCACCAGACTACTAGTGTTTTTAATTATTTCTCAAAAAAATTATAATTTAGACGAGACGAGATAGTGCCCAATTCGTTGTTTTTTACGTTTTCACTAGATTATGCCCTTGTGTAGTAGGTACTCTTTAAAGTTACTCTCCATCAAGATAATTTTGCATGCTAGTATCATATTATGGGATATAATATCGAAAAACTAGGCTGAACTTGTCGTATTGACGATTCCTATGAATATAATGGCATGGTGGTACTTGTGTAAACTAATGACAACAAAAAAAAAATACAAATAAATGTAGGAACTGTGCTATAAATATGTAACATGCTCCTTTAATAATGACAATTATGTGTAAAAGAGAAACTTAAAGAAAAATACAAACATAATATATTCATACTAATATTTTTTAAGAATTTTGTAGATCTGATTAGAAGATCTAATGGATTATAACAAATGCATTTTTATAAATGTTACATCAATGATAATCTGTTTAACCAATCTACATCTATATACAATTAATTTGTTATTTTATGATATACAGCTAAACCATGATTATTTTAAACCAAATGTTTATTATTTTCAGGAGAGCTACCAATGGAAGCTTTGGCTACAGTGAATATTATAAATAAAATTGACCAGCTATTCGACAGCTTAAATGCAGATACTCCAAGCCCAAAACGAGGAAAAAAACTCAATCGGAATATATCAGATCATAGCCCCCATATAAATTACTTTCGAGATATGAAAAATCTTATGAAGGATTGCGAGTTTATTGGAGCTAGGTCGAGGCCACCATCTTTGGATGGATGGATACAAACCATGACGGGCGTAGAATTACTGTGGCGTAATTTAAAAAGGTCATATCCAGACATAGGCAGCTTATCCACCAGGAGACTACAACAAGACCCTTTAGAGAACTGCTTTGGTTGTATCAGGAGTAATTGTGGCTCTAATTTTAATCCAACCGTCTCACAATTTGTTGCTGCATTAAAAACGAGTATAATATCCAATTTATCAACAGCAAGCTTGTCAACAAATTGTGAGATGGATGAAGCAATTATTTTGGATAATTTAAATATATTTCTCTCTCACAACTCCCCATCTACAGCTTCACCAATAAAAACAACAGAAATATATGAAGACAGCATTAATATAGCTGATATGGAATGCGATGAAAACTCTGGTGAGATACAAGCATGTGCCTATGTCTGTGGTTTTATAATAAAAAAACTGGATTTAAATTGTGAAACATGTGCCCGGGTATTAACATCCTCCACAGATGGTGTTTGCCACTTATTCAATATATTCAAAGAATATGATAATGTAAAAAAAAGTTTAAATTATGCCAATATTAATATGGTCGAGTGTGTCGAAAAAAGTTCTATGATAATTTACAATTATTTAAATTTGTATGCACATCTGGAAAATTTAAAAGAAAACATCAAAAATCAGATAATACAAATGGTAAATTTCTCATTTTTGGACAAATGCTTAATACACAAGGAACAAAATTATAATATCATAATAAATTCCTTATTTATAATAAATGTCAAAAGGTACTTAATTAAAAAAAATCGATTATTTGCGGAAAATGCTGCCGCTGGTAGCCTACAGAAAAAAATCAACATTTTAAAGCATACATAAGCTTAATATTTATTTTGTCCCTGTGTATTAAGCACTTGTTAAAAAAGAAAATAGCAAGTTGCATAAAACCTCGGCAAATTCATCAAACCTGTCAAATTCGATATTTTTATTATTTTAAGTGATTCTTCTTTCACTAAAAACTGTTAATCGTTTTACACTACTATATTTCGCCTTTGTGGTCTGGTGTCGGTGTTTGCCACAATCCTGGGCTCGGTTCTTATCTTGCACAACCCAATTAGGGGTTATATTTTTTTTTATCAATACAACGTTGCCCGGAATTGGATATGTGCCCGGTAGGCCATAGTTTTTCAGGTGGCAAGTCTTGGCCAAAATCACCTTGTAGGACGAAGTATCTTCAGCTAATGGTATTATTGTAATTGGGTACACTAGTTGTACCTCTGTCTACCTCTTCGGGGAATCTGACATGAAGATACTTTTTATATATATTTTTGGTCTTTTAAATATATCAATAAATATGTTTTAAATTAGCATTCATTTCTTCTAGTGCATTATGCGTTGAAATGATATGAAACAAATAAATATATATAATTTCAAATGTGTCTTCACCCTGTACATGTCAACTCGTAATACAAATATTTCTTTTGTATTGTGGACATTATTTTTCTTAGTATTGTATGTGATGTGTGCATTGTGTTTAAAAAGAATGCTTGGAAATCATTACGAATATTGTTAAAAGTGGTTAAAAACCAAGTAACTATTGTGTTAATAAATCAATCCTTAGGAGATTACAATGTTGATCTATAAAACAATAATTGTTTTATAGATCAACATTTTTGTTTCCTTTTGGATTTATTCCAAATTGTGCAAGTGCATAATCCAAACATTGAATGATCACTGCAAAGTTGGTGCAGTTGTTGGCTGCTTTGCACATATTGCATTTGTGCTTTGGTATTTGGGATTTTGGCGCCATAGTGACATTCAGGCAAAACCAAGTATTGAGTGTGCTGATACACTTCAAGACCCTGCTACTAGATGGTCTAGACTATAATCGAAGACATTTGTTACAAATAGTTTTGTATTGTTATTTTTTTTTTGTTTCCTCTATTTAATAACATATGTTTTTTGAAAGAACGTAGCATTTTCATTTCGACTGAGTATCAGTGTAAAATAAAAACAGAATATGAATTTGCCGATGATCAAATAACCCGACCCGACCCGACTACTTCTATAAATTATTTTTTATTGGTTTTGAATGTTTTCTTTTGATAGAATTAATTTTTAATAAAAATTTATGAATACGAACATAATTTTATGTTTGCTAATAAATAATAAAACCCGACCACTTCTTTAAATTATTTTTATTTGGTTTTGAATGATTTCTTTATATAGTATTAATTTTAAATAAAAATGGATGAATAAAAACGTTGTTTTATTTTTGCTTTACATACACTTAATTTTTAATACTTATTCCTATATCTTTCTTATGTTCTATCCTATGATACAAAAAAAAAACATTCCAAATAAATCACTAATACTAATTTCAAGTTCTTAACCTGAAATTTATTCGCTTACCGATAAATTAGTGATTTATTTTGGTATAAGAATAATCTGGTAGATACATGCAAGGAAGTAGGTACCTCGATTTTCAAATTTTTGCGCGTTTAGAAAGTTGTCAAAGGGTCCCACTAGTGTCGCTAGTGGCATATTTTGTTACCGCCTTTTTAATATGAGGTTGGTTTTCTTCTCCCTGGAGTAATAGTGTTCTGTGACTCAGATAACTAAGCGAGCAAACTTCTCTAACGTATAATGTAATCAGATGATAAAAGCATCCACTCGAGTATTATAGTTCCAAGGCTGGATGTATTATTATAAAAATTTTTTTGGCGAAATAGTATTTTTTTAATATAACTTCCAATTTTATGTACCGAATAAGTACAAAAACTAATCAGCTCTATTCCTTAAACAACTACATCTAATGCATAAATTGCATCAAAATCGGTTTATCCGTTTGGGAGTAATCGTTGACGAAAAATTTTGAACAAAGTGTTTTTTCGACATAACTTCGAAATTTTTCAACCAATCATTTTTTGGTATTCTACGATATCTTAGTACTAAAAAAACTACGTCGAATACCGTTTCAAAAATCAAGATCGAATCTAATTTTCAAAAGTTACAGCTTTTCAAATATTAATATTACGTTGATTGTAGCAAACTTACTTAGTATTTTTGAAATAACTTTCAGCTGTACAATACACCGATTGACTTAAAAATCTTATGAACATTTCTCCTTTTAAAACTGCGTGAAATACCGTTAATTAGATCAAATCGGTCAATTTGTTTAGGATTTATCTATGATGAAAATTTATGAAAAAAATACTGTTAATAAGCAATATTTTAAATCTCATAAATTGAATTGAATGGCATACGAAAGGTCAAAATCGATCATCGTTTCAAAAATATACAGCTTTTCAAAAATCAATATACTGCCATTTTTAACAAAATAAATGTTTGAACTGAAAAAATCCATACTTATAATTTTCACCCTTTCGAGCGTTAGCGGGAAGTTTCAGGGATGGCCTGCAGGGTCAACCGCTTACAGATTTTTATATATTGGATAGCAAAAAATAAGCTTGATTTATATAATCCAAAAAGGTAAACAATTTTCTTACCTTTTTATTGATAAAATATAGCGCCATAATTTTCACGTATAAATTCTTAAAAGTACTTTTTTTACCTTTATTTACCAGCATGTATTAATACTATCCAGTTTTAAAAAGCAATCCTAAAAAAGTCGAAATTCAAGTTCTTTTTACCGAAAAAGCAGGTAGCTCATCCGATGGCAAGTAATCAACGCCGCCCATGGACTTAGGTAACACCAGAGTCAAGAAGTATTGCAGTTGTGTTCCCGATCGCAAACGAATGAGTAACTTTCTCCCCGTATTGGTTCCGGGCTCCTTTGAAGAATAGACCAACTGCCGTTCTGCCAGGCATGTCGAAAAAGGCGACCGATTGGCTATGCAAGTCACCAACATGGTGGCTACTAGGTGGTAGAGTTCTGCATTGTCTCGCCTGGGTCTGGTACCACCGCCTTGCCTATTCCTGCCGCAATAGCGTCAGTGCTTGTCACTGTCGTGTTCCGGTTTGGAGCGTAAGGCAGCCGGTAAACTTATGCATCTGGCATTAGACCTCGCCACAAGATAGCAACGCACTATTAACACCTTTGGTGTCTAAAGGCGATGGTTGACTCTTTCCATCAGGAGACCCATCTGCTTGTTTGCTATCTTATGATACAAAAAAAAACACTTTTTAACTTCCCGCTACATAGTTTTCACCGAGTTTTCACCAGATCTCTACGTTTTGAGGTCCTAGGAACCTTTTACAACTATTTTTACGAGGATGTCAGCATGTATGTATGTATGTGTGTGTATGTAAACGTCTCATAACTTTTAAACGGCTTGACGAATCGAAACGCGGCTGATGGCATTCGATTGCATTCCGCTCAACGTAGACTTCCTGGAAATTTGAACCGATTTGGACCAGATTTTAAAAAATGTTGAAAAAAAAACCTTATAACAATCTTTTTGAAACAGTATTTTTTTTATATAACTTCCAGATTAATGTACCGGTTGAGTACAAAATGTAATCAGCTCTATTCCTCAAAAAACTGCATCCAATGCATAAATTGCATTAAAATAGGTATATCCGTTCGGGAGTTATCGTTGATGAAAAATTATGAAAAAAGTTTACATAACTTCGACTCTTTTTAACCAATCATTTTTCAACCTTCTACAATATTTTAGTATTTAAGAAACTACGTCAAATGCAGTTTCAAAATTCAAAATCGACTCAAGTTTTCAAAAGGTACAGCTTTTTAAATATTAATACATATTTTTTTAATATGTTGTATTTAAAAAGCATAAAACTTACTTAATATTTTTAAAATAACTTTTAGACTAGTATACTGGTTAGTATAAAATATTATCAGGTTTTCTCTAAAAAACAAATACCGTAAATTGTTTCAAAATCTGTTCATTTATTTGGGATTTATCAATAACGAAAAAATTTTAAAGAAAAAATGTTTTTTGATATTACTTCGACATTTTTGCTGCCTATAGATTATGTAACTACGAAAACATTTTAGAGCTCAACAATTGCGTTGAATGCCACTAGAGATAAAAATCAATCATTATTTCCAAAATATACAGCTTTTCAAATATAAAGCTCCAAAATATAAAGCTTTTACTGTCATTTATGAGAAAATTTAGATTTTTGAACTATGAAAAAATTGGGAACAGTTTTTCTTCTTTTGAGCTTAAAATACCTCAATGGAGCGGGAACTTTCAGGAATGGCCTGCAGGGTCTACCGGTTAACAGATTTTTTAAGGGTAATTTAAGTCGTATTTTTTCAGAAACACCAATGTCGGTAATTTATATTACACGAGTATAGTGCGGAACGGAAAGTACATACTTCTCTCTTCATTGTTACCACTTGTGATTTGATAGCCAGCTTCAGTAATTGCAAATTCACATTTTACCATTTGTGATTTGATAGCCAGCTTCAGTAATTGCAAATTGACATTTTATTACAAAAGCATATTTAATAGCAATTTGTTTTATTTGCGTAAATCTACTCGCACTAGCTTGACCACGTATTTTTAATATAGATAAATAACCGGGGAAAATCCACTACTGGGAGAGTTAGTCTATACGGAATGCGAACGACAAAATGTAAGATTCCCTCCGTGTAATCCGAGCTCCTTTAAAGAGTACCATCTGCCTGCCACACAACTTGTAAAAGGCAAACTATTGACTAAAACTATCTCTGCCATTGTGACCACTAGGTGGTTCTGTAACATCTCGCCCGGGTCTGTTATCACCGCCTTACCTATTCTTGCTGCAATATATATGAATACTAGTTATTGTCGTGTTCCAGGAGGTAGTAGACGATAAAGTTTTTTAAACACTTTTAGTGTCTATAGGCAATGTTTTTCTCTTTCCGTCAAGAGAGTCATTTACTTGTTTGTAAAAAAAATATAATACGACGCTCTTAAAAGAGCCATTGTCACAGAGTAAATATCTGAAACAATTGACAAATCGCGATAATAACTAATTAAATAATTATACAGATAATTTTTATGCTAATCTAAGCTAAGCTTTTTTTATATCATAGGATAGGAAACAAGCAGATGGGTTTCCTGATGGAAAGAGTCAACCATCGCCTATAAACACCCAAGATGTTAATGATGCGATCTTGTGGCGAGGTCTAATACCAAATGCATAAGTTTATAAAAAAGCTTATAAAACTTATAAAAAACTACTGTTTTCTTAGAAACAGTAGTAAGTAAAAGTAACTCAACAAGAGAGAAGTCGTGGGCAGAAAGCTAAATCTTAATATCTACGAATAATCTCACTTCGTTTTAGTAATTTGAATAACGTCTGAGCCCTAACGATTCATTTAAAACATGCTTTAAGAGATTTACTTTGGTAAACAAATTAACAAGTACTTATTTTAATAGCTATTTGTTCACAAACTTGTCTCTAATTGAAAACGCCGCAATATTGAGAAACATTCCAATAAGTAAATTTGTCTTGAAATGTTTTGTTGTGCAAAGAGGAAAAATATCTATAATTGTATGGCTAAATAAAAAAAAAAATGATCAGAAATACGAGTATTACGTATTTAAAAATTTTGTTAAACCGGTTGACCGGCGCTCTCTGAAATTTCCACTAATTTTTTTTATGTTAGTGGGATAGGTAAACTGGTAGACGTGCCACCTGATGGTGAGTGGTCGACGTCGCCAATGAACATAAACTAGTTTACCTGGAATTAGCCCAGGTAACTCATTCATGTGTTGGCTGGGCTAATTCCAGGTAAAATACTAATCCTGAGACATAAGATATTAAGTCTCGGTGCCAGTAATTACACTGCCTGTCTAGCCCGTCTCTCCGAAACACAGCAAAGCTGTTTCACGGGAGAAACGAGCAAGATGGTGGTACCCATGCAGCCGGGAGCGTTGCTATCTTGTGGCAAGGTCTAATAATAATAATAATATTATTAGACCTTGGAATAAGGAGATAATAATAATAATAATGTCACATGAATAACTTTACCGGCTCCCTTACCCTCCAAACCGGACAGTGACTAGCGCTGACGCTATTGCGGCAGGAATAGGTAAGGCGGTGGTACTAGACCCGGGAGAGACAATGCAGAACTCTACCACCTAGTAACAACGATGGTAGTGACTCGCATAGCCAATCGCTCGCCTTGTACGACCTGCCTGGCAGAGCAGCAGTTGGCTTATTCTTCAAAAGAGCCCGGGACCAAAACGGGGAATAAATTTTATGCAGGGTTATTTTAAAGGAACGGCTAAATTTTCAGAAGCTGTTCAGAATCGGTAATATGTTCAATTTATGTAATGAAAAAAATAATTTAAAAAATTCAAAATTGAATTTTTAACCGGCACAAAAACTCATGTCGCACTCATGGATATAATTTCAATCACGCAAAATTTTAACTAAAATTTATTAGTGCTTTCAACCAAATTAAAAATGTTTGGGGAAGAATGTACTTAGAGCAACAGATTACGTGATAAATACTATCGTAATTATAGGTAAATGATGACACACTGCCAGAATCACAGAGTTCATTCACAAGAGTCGGTGCATCCAATTCATGAAGTTAGTGGGATATTTTCATATTATCTTTCTTTATTATCTTGTAATAATTTTGCAATATATACATACATACATATATTACATATATATATATATATATATATATATATATATGTGTGTGTGTGTGTGTGTGTATATATATAGATATATATATTCAGGGTATATATATCTATATACCCTGCCACTCAGAAGACAGCTGCCCTGCAATATATGGACATATTTTTTGTATAGAAGTTAGCACATACTTTAACGAAATTAAAAATATACAAATATCTGGAATTTGAACAATAAATCTGTCAGTATTCATGTTATAAATATACCACATTCACGCGTGAACGCATTTTATTTATATCACCATAATAACTATTCGCCTAAACCATACCGACATTCATAGCCAGATAACACAATATTTTTTACGATTTGTTGAATTCATTTCAAGAGGACCATCATTTGATCTGGATAAAACTCTCCGAAGAAACGCAATATCCATTATGGAAGCTTTTGTGCCAGCGTGTTTAATGGTGTTTGCCGTCCCTTTTTCTTTTTAGTGTATTGTTGACGAGCGCACGTCACAAATAATTACTCAATGAAAGATATTAGAATGGTTCCATTTGTCAACATTAACTGTCTCGTTTTGGCCAAATGTTAAGAAGAAGATATCTTAATGCAAAATATTGTGTTTGTCGGTGATTTCAAAATAACTAGGTTTTTTAAGTGCAGTGTGTTATTTTTGCGATACTAACACCTAAATAACCTTTTTTTAAATTTTGTCTGACTGTCTGTCATTCTGTTTGTACGCAGTAATCTCAGGAACAGCTGAACCGATTTTGATGGAACTTTTACTGTGAGATAGAGGAGATTATAGGGCAGGACATAGACTTTTAACGCCAGTGAGCAAAAGGAAGTAATGATCTTGGATCACGCGAACCAAGTCGCGAGTAATAGCTAGTGTTATATAAAAATCTAGCTATTCGGTACCCGCCCACTTAACTGAGAGTAAATTCATTACGGCTAAAAAATATATATATAATAAGGACAATCATTCGCGCAATCATGAGTTCTTACTACCAACAATATATGGATAAATACTATTTTTCATGAAGATCTGTCACGTGTTCTAGACATAAGGCAGCCTAGACGTAAGTAAGTAAAAAAAGTAAGTAAAGTATTTGCGCAATTAATCAAACAGTCGATCATGAAAGTGATCTTTCTAACAATACCAATACAAATACCCATTTTTATCAAGATTTGTTAAGTGTTCTTGACACATACAGACATACCAACAGACGAAAATTTCAAAATGGTAAAATTGATGTCAATGAGTTTTGAAAACATTAAAATTGATGTCAATGAGTTTTGAAAACATTAAAATTGATGTCAATGAGTTTTGAAAACATATGTGGCCTATCAATGATAGGCTATCATTTGCGTAATCAAGGGATCGTCTATTAATCACGTAAGGCTCAAAATGAGGGGCTGGGATTCGAGAAAATATCACGAAAAATCAAAAGGAAAAAGGGGGGGGGGGGGGTAGGGTGTAGTAAGATTAATTTACTTTTAAAGAGAAATGTGATTTCGTTAAATACGCGATTCCAACCGAAATGCAGCACGTGAATGACTTCATAACTTCTCCACCCGCCACTATAAACAAAAGATATTTTTGCAGAATTAAATTTGATTATCCTTGCATACCTTTATTTCAAGATAATATTAAAAAAAGCTAAAATTCCTTATACCAAAAAAATACACGGGATCTAGATTGAAGAGGGAGAAGCGCAAAACCTCACCATGTATCACAAAGAGAAGGGGTGTTAAAAAGTTGTTAAAAAAATCACGTTATTAAAGGATGTTCTTCATACCAATACCAATACATTTACCGATTTTCGTCAAGATCAGACAGATACAGACATGCGACCAGACGAGAATTTTCAAAATTCTCAAATTAATAACAAATTAATTTTTTTAGATTATTCATAATAATATGTTCATTTACACAGGTTTAAGTACACAGTGTACAGTTTACTCAATATTAATTGCCAAATTACACGAACTGATCCAACCCCAAAGTAAACAATTAATTTGGTTGTGTTATGGATGTCAGTCAACGATATTAATACATAGGAACAAACATATAAAATACTGATATATACATTTAATAATTACCCAAACCCAGAAATACAAACATTTATGCTCATTACACAAAATTCCCTATTGACCGGAGCCGTTCTAAATCGAACTAGCTTGTGATAAGTTGTTATGCACTACTCAAGCTTTTCTCTCAGTATACGGAGCAACGAAAGGTAGCCTGTGCGAAAATGAATAATAACCCCATGTTGGTCCGGGTCCTTTTAAGAATGCCGTTTTGCCAGGCGTTTCCTAAGGGCCGAACGATTGTCTATGCGAGTCACTACCATCGTGGCTACTAGGTGGTAGAGTTCTACATTGTCTCGCTCGGCTCTGATACCACCGCCTTATTTATTTCTGCCACAATAGCATCAGTGCTTGTCACTATTGTGTTCCGGTTAGTAGGTTAAGGTAGTCGGTAAAATTATGCATGTGTATTAAGACCCCGTTGCAAGGATAGCAATGCATCGTGCATCATTATAACATCTTTGGTGTCTATAGGCGATGATTGTCTTTTTCCATCAGGGAGCCATCTGCTTATTAGGTAGTTTACATAAAAAAAAACATTAAGTTACGCCTTTGTATATATTTGTACAACAAAGTCGATAAATAAAAATCATAAATCACAATTTTTCTACAAGTGCAAGTTTAACTGTATAAAAATGTATATTATTTGTTTTTTAATTTAAGTTCGCCTTTTGTATATTTTGTAGTTTTGACAAATAATTTAAAATCTTTCCAACCATTTATGTTGTCTAAGATACTGCATGAACTAGGGTTAATACAAGCAAATTCAATGCATAAAATATGATTATTGACTTTGTACGACCACGAAACATAACAACAGGGTGGCATACATGGCAACTCTATATTTACTGATGCGAACATTTCTGATATCGACCGTCTAACTTCTATTACTGCGAATACATCAACGGTATACACACGAGACCGACATTATTGTTAGCTTTACAGACCCAAGGGACTCGCCTACTACTAGCTAACAAAAAACATTTCTTTTTGTTATTTGAAAAAGGAAGGATTCCTAATTTTCTTTCCCGCAAACAATAAACGACCGTTTTTATAAGTTTAGTGAGATATTAAGGAAATATGTGAAATTTATATGAACAACCTATACATATTTTTTGCCTCGAGGTATAGGGGTAGCCTATTTGGCTCAGACCATGAGGTCTCGGGTTCGATCCCCGAGGCTTTCTAGAGGTTTTCTCGAAAATCTCGAAAACCTCGAAACTTTTATTATCTAGTAAAATGTTTATCTAGTAACTTTTAAGAGGTTAAAATAAAATATTTTTTACTAGCTGCAGCGTGCAGCCCGCTGCATTATAAAAGTTTTTGGTGAATCCCGCGGGATCACCTAATTTTCCGGGATAAAAAGTAGCCTATGTGCTATTCCAGGTTAT
The DNA here is from genome assembly GCA_036924255.1 of Apodemia mormo. Lineage (NCBI taxonomy): Eukaryota > Metazoa > Arthropoda > Insecta > Lepidoptera > Riodinidae > Apodemia > Apodemia mormo. The sequence goes on from JAUPFN010000002.1 coordinate 42,802,392, forward strand.
CATCTACCTGTGTGCCAAATTTCATCAAAATCCGTTCAGTAGGTTTTGCGTGATTGAGTAACAAACATCCATCCAAACATCTATCCAAACATCCAAACTTTCGCATTTATAATATAGACTAGCTGAGCCCGCGACTTCGACCGCGTGGAAAAATTTAAAAAAAAAATAGCCTTAGTTACTCGGTATCACATCAGCTATCTTCCAGTGAAAGTCCCGTCAAAATCGGTCCAGTCGTTCCAGAGATTAGCCGGAAGAAACAGACAGACAGACAGACAAAAATTATAAAAAAAGTTATTTTGGTAATCGTACCGTGTATACATCCATATGCATTTAGTAAAAAGCGGTTATTTTAATATTACAAACAGACACCCCAATTTTATTTATTTATATAGATGGCGTCAACGCTTGCATTTCTCGCAGATAAAATTGCCCTTACACACATCAATTGATTTTTTTTCTAAATCTATCATATCCGAATTCCGGGTACACTTTAAATATCAAGTCTTTAATGTTGGTTACGATTTCACGAAGGTTTACCTATGTAAATTTTTTTTGTAGCCTAATTCAGGAACTTTCCCTAAGTAACCACTAACCAATCAATATGATCTTGTTTGGAAAATTGTGCTTCCTCTACCTAAATGACTGCTCATGTTGGTATACCTACAGCTTCAAGAATTAAACAGTTTTCCACAATGGGGAAGATTTAAAGGAAGATTTAATAATATCGTAACTACAAATCCTTATTAAGTAGCTATACAAATACAGTACTTACACCTACTTACTAACGAATTAGATACATATCAGGCCAAAGCGAACGATCATGTATCCCTCAACAACACCGTAAAATAGACAAAATAGATAAGAGTATTCAACTACTACAAAGTAAAGTGACTTTTTTCAAAGAAGGAAAATCCAACGTTCCGTATCAAAGAAGTCTATTACGAAAGGAGCTGGTCACACGTTTACTTCGCGCGGGCCGCAGAGGTTAAAGGTATATGATTCTACTCATGTACCTTAAAAAAGCCGGCTAATTGCGAGTCGAACTCGCGCATTAAGGGTTCCGTACCATAATCTATAAAAAAACGGCAAACAATCACGTTTGTTGAATGGGAGCCTTCTTAATATTTATTTTATTTTAATTATTTATTTTTAAAGTGATTTTATGCAAATGCAAAAGTGAGTTTATGCAAAAAAACACGTTTGTTGTATGGTGGTCACCCTTAAATATTTATTTTATTCTTTTTTTTAGTTTTAGTTATTATAGCGGCAACATAAACACCTACATCATCTGTGAAAATTTCAACTATCATGGTTCATGCGATACAGCCTGGTGACGGACAGATAGATAGACGTACAAACGCACGAACGGACAGTGGTGTCTTAGTAATGGGGTCCCGTTTTAAACTTTGAGTATGGAACCTTAAAAAGTATAGTAAAGCCAACGCTCTCACAGTTCGGCTCTTCTCGGCAATGTTCGTTTCTCGTTCGGCGGTCAGAGTAGCGCACCGCATCTAGCACAGCCTTTCGATAAACACGTAGGTAATAAAAAGTATCTTCACGCCCATATCCCCGAAAGCGTAGGCAGAGGTACATGTGCACCCACGATTAGCCGAAGATACTTGGTCCCACAAATGTGATAAGTGGCAAGCCTATCGCCAACCGGGCACTTTCCAATCCCGGGCAACTTTGTGTTTCTCAGAAACCTGAAAAAACACTTTTTTTTGTGCCCGACCCGGGAATCGAACCCGGGACCTCATGTGGTCAACGCCAACGCTGGACCGCTAGACCACAGAGGCGATACCTAGGTACTATTGTTATTTTCCTTTTACATTTTTTTTTAAACTATGCATCCAAATAACATGGTATAAGAGCCAAAGTTAGTCTTCCTAAGATCTTCGTGTTGATGAAGTACTTTTCGTTAGTAAGGATTAATATGCCTGCGTATAATAATCCTACTGCTCAAAATTCACCTTATTAAAAATTATAGAAAATTTTCTATAATTTTTCGACTCAAAATTCCTTATTGTGTTGTTGTTATAAGAGATAGATATATTGTGTCGCGGACTTTTTTGTGCATCTACTAAAAACCAATATATTTGTAGTACATTGTACTTACGTATACTTAAGCATTACGCCAGCCAGCACACGCGGATACAGCCGTTCGATACCGCTTTTTCTTCAGACTTAGTTTGCCAAATATCAACATTTTACGCTAGGAATAACTGTAACGTAATGCTTGATAGCCTATAACTAAGCATGGTTTCGATATATCAAAACGTAACTTATATCGGATACGTGTTTATTATCATACCATATCGATATATAAATATACATAACCGATTTCACAAAAACTTCATCAAGTTAATAGTTATGGTTTATCCAAAGCGCAATGCAACAATACAACACGAGATCGATATACGAATATTGAATAACGAATAAAACGCAAACTTCACATCACGAGCGATATAACATATCGATAGCTTTTATTCGTTTGTCTCTATCTTACCATTTAATTTTTTACTGGCGTAAACGTGATGAAGCGAATATAACGTGACTTCAGCTTGTGATTGGTCCTTTGGTTAATAATTATAGTGCGTGCGTAATATCTATATCTTAACGCGCTAACAATAAGGTCTAGTTTCTATTTATTTCGTTACAACATAGAGTCCATAAGTTAGCAGCTTTCCGCCGGCTACTCGATATCAGGGAGAAATTCATTCTTTAAACTGGACTTACGTCGAATAGATTTAAGGTTGAATTTATGTTGTAGGTATAAAAATTGTATTAAATGAATTTTGATTTATATTTTTAGACAGTTTTGTTCTGAGTTGCACTTGACCTTGGTGACACGTGTGCCCTACTTATAAAATTATTTTATTTATACATTTGTATAACAATATATTTATATATTTTTATAACAATAATTCATTGCCTTTTTTTAGTTTTAAAGTTTTTATTTAGGTACTTATTGTAAATAAATAAATAAATATAAAACTTTTAGTGAGTATTACATTAACTTTTAGAGTGTGTATAAAACTTTTAAATTAATATCAGTCTATAAGACTGATTGCATTTGTGTTAGTGTAAATAAATAAAAGATATCAGATAGGGTAAGTTCGCCTGTTCTGTTAATTATTAGTATGCATATTATAATTACTAATTTGCGTCAACATTATTATGATTGTAGAAAAACGTACAGATGTCGATAATCACTAATCACACTAGGACGCAAACTATGCCTATAGTGCATATTATATATCAGATTGCGCCCGTCTGTTAACTAAATATAAATAATAGCGTAAATATTATATACAGGGTGTCCCAGAACTCAACGTCAAGCCGAAACGGGGTGACAGGATAGATCATAACCATCACGAGAAAAATCAGAAAAAAAATCTATCCCATGCAGTTTGAAAATTATGGGCATTTTAAGAAAAACCTAGAAATTTGGTCTAACTGTACCATTTTTCGGTTATTGTGGTTAATTTTTATTATTTTTGTTCATTTAAACTTTGGAACCGTAACCCTAAATAACATCTCGAGAATCACAGTCTAAAATAATGACACAATTACCCCAAGTTTCCTAGAATTTAGACTATTTGTTAAACTATGAATTTAAAATTTTCAAACTTTGTCGACTTTGAAACACCCTCCTTTAAAAAAATGTACTAGAGTGCCTTGGCAAGTGCCATTAAGAGTTGGCGCATTTAATCAGGATTGTAAAATGGTACGATACTTGTTAGTTTCATACTAAAAAAAAACGAGTAAAAAATAAAAACCTCAAGTAACCCGATTTTTGCGAACCCATTTTACTCAGTTAAAATGTTTTTTATTCGCACAAGCCTTTAGTAGATTCTTTATTTTACGGCAAAATGATGAGAGAGATTGATAGTGGACATGTTTGCCATGAGCGAGCGAGACAGATAGTGACGCCACGCAGTGAGACGGAGATGCGTCGTTTAAACGAGTGCGAATGAAACAGATACTGGACATGTTTGCCATGAGCGAGCGAGACAGATAGTGACGCCACGCAGTGAGACGGAGATGCGTCGTTTAAACGAGTGCGAATGAAACAGATACAGACGCCATACCAAGCAAATAGCTACGCTGCCAGTCTGACACCAGTTAGTACATTTCGCTCATTCGTCTACTGCGCACCTTTCCGTATTAGCTTGTGTTAATTTAGTACTGACAACTTTGGCTTTTCTTTTTGGACTTGGATTTTTGTGAATTGTACTTGTTGATTACATACCGGCAACTTTGGCTTCTCTCTTTTGGAATTGGACTTTTGTGTTGACATCCTTGTCATCACTATGCCTACGCGCTACACTTCACAAGAATATGCGAACATGCATCTCATTTATGGGGAATGCAGATGCAATGCAAGTGCCGCCGCTAGACTTTATCGTGAAAGATATCCAAATTTAGAGCGCTATCCGGATCACCGCGTGTTTGTTAAAGTGCACCGTTCACTCACAGAGGGCGGCCACTTTCCGAATCAAATACGGGCTGGAGGTAGTCCTTGCTTTCCTTACGAAGAAGTGTTGGAAGAGGTCGCAGATGACCCAAGTATTTCCGTTCGTGGAATTGAAGAAAGAACGGGAATACCCAAAAGCACAGCACATCGTATTTTACAAAGAGCTGAAATGCATCCGTTTCACGTACAACGAGTTCAAAGTCTTCTCCCTCGAGATTATCCTGAAAGGATTTCATTTTGTAGAACAATGCTACAGAGGCATAATGAAAATCCCCAATTCATCCAAAAAATTCTCTGGTCAGATGAATCTACATTTAAAAAAGATGGCTACATAAACTTACACAATTTTCATGAGTGGCATGTGGAGAATCCAAATTTAATGCGAGAAGACCGATCCCAATATCGCTTTAAAGTTAACCTGTGGACAGGAATTTTAAACGGCAAAATTGTTGGGCCTTTTGAGCTGCCTGAGAATTTGAATGGCACGAATTATCTAAATTTTTTACGAGAAAATTTACCAAGTTTGTTAGAGGACGTACCACTAACAGATCGTCGCCACATGTGGTATCAACAAGATGGCTGCCCAGCGCATTACGCAGTGCAAGTAAGAGATTTCCTTGACCAAGTTTATCCGGGAAGGTGGATTGGACGTTCAGGCACTATCTCGTGGCCAGCCCGTTCCCCAGATTTAAATCCCCTGGATTTTTTTTTATTGGGGCGTTCTCAAAGAAAAAGTTTATTCTAAGCCCATTGAGAGCGTAGCCGAGCTGCGTGAACGAATTTCTCAAGCTGCTGAGGACATCAACTCTCGAGGATATGCCCGGCTAATAAGTAGATCTTTTTTAAGAAGATGTAGGGCGTGTGTTGAAGCTGATGGTAAACAATTTGAACATTTGTTATAATAAAAAATGTTATTTTCAAATCTGACTTTTATTCCAATAAACCTAAACAAAACAAGGTCAACATTTTTCATTATTTTATTAGTATTTTGTTGCTTTGGTAAAAGTGGCGTCACTATCTGTCTCGCTCGCTCATGGCAAACATGTCCACTATCCATATCTCTTATCATTTTACCGTAAAATAAAAACCTACCAAGGGCTTGTGCGAATAAAAAACATTTTAACTGAGTAAAATGGGTTAGCAAAAATCGAGTTACTTGAGGTTTTTATTTTTTACTCGTTTTTTTTAGTATGAAACTAACAAGTATTATACCATTTTACAATCCTGATTAAATGCGCCAATTCTTAATGGCACTTGCCAAGGCACTCTAGTACATTTTTTTTAAAGGAGGGTGTTTCAAAGTCGACAAAGTTTGAAAATTTTAAATTCATAGTTTAACAAATAGTCTAAATTCTAGGAAACTTGGGGTAATTGTGTCATTATTTTAGACTGTGATTCTTGAGATGTTATTTAGGGTTACGGTTCCAAAGTTTAAATGAACAAAAATAATAAAAATTAACCACAATAACCGAAAAATGGTACAGTTAGACCAAATTTCTAGGTTTTTTCTTAAAATGCCCATAATTTTCAAACTGCATGGGATAGATTTTTTTTCTGATTTTTCTCGTGATGGTTATGATCTATCCTGTCACCCCGTTTCGGCTTGACGTTGAGTTCTGGGACACCCTGTATTATATTCAAGTCTGCCTCGTGGTCTAGTAGATAGCCTTCGGCTAAGATCACCAGGGCCCGGATTTTATCTTCAGGTCGCTCAAAATTATAATTGAGGTTTTTTCAAGGTTTTTCTTGAAAATCCAAAATCTCAGTAGCAACACGGAGTCTGGCGGGTGGGGTGTTACTTACTCTTCCCGTACTTTGAAACACATAAAGCCTTTGGTCTCTTTTATTGCTAGAAATAATCGATAGTCGAAATCAAGTCGGTAAAATGCGTTGAAGTTGACCACCACTCGTCCCGCCAAGCGACAAACCGGTGAATCGCAGTGAACTGGAAAGTCTATAGACCTTCATTTTACTCTGCCTGCCATGCAAAGGAACCGGGCATGATGAGATTTAAATGTATAGTTGATTAAGCTATCTTTACACCCGTATGCACGAAGCGGTAGGCAGAGGTACAATCAGTGCACCCACGACTAGCCGAAGATAGGTTAATCGCCGAGATTAGGTTAATTCGAGTGGTAAGCGAACCTAACTAAGAATCGATGGGGTTCGGGTTCGATTCCCGACAGGGACAAACATTTGTGTGATGAGCATAGATGTTTGTATTTCTGGGTTTGGGTGTTTATTATGAATGTAACTGTATTTATATACGTAATTATATGTATTAGTATCATTGACTAACAACCAAGCAAATAATTTGCTTACTTTGGGGTAGATCAATTCGTGTAATTTATTCTCCTAGCGTTTATGCCACTTGCCTAGACATATCGATATCTGAAAACGATTTTCGATATCGATATGAAAATTAAATATCGATTAAATATCCGTTTGCAAATAAATACAAAAACGCCCATGTCTACCTATAACTTTCCTAGCTATCATTAATCATACACACAAAAATTTTTTTCAATCCGACTTGAATTAGCGGCTAGCGCATTCAATGATCAAACAAACATTAAAATACTCGTATCACAATCATAATAAACATAAGTCTAAACTCAACGATTTAATTACATGTATATGTGTTTTAATACGTTAGCGCGATGTATTTTCGTGCAGCGACACCTAGTTAATGTGCACTACGTTACGCTTTCTTTCGATTAATTTTATTTCCCGTGGGAACTAAATATTTTCCCGCGGTAAAAAGTAGCCTATGTCCTTTCTCGACGTCTAATCTATGTTTATGCCAAATTTCATCAAAATCGGTTCAGTGGTTTAAGCGTGAAAGCGTAACAGACAGACAGACAGACAGACAGAGTTTTTTTTTTTTTTTTTTTTTTTTTCATTTATTTGGATCAACAAACAGTAACACTATTACATTTAATTCGGTACAAAGTTTTAGATATAATTTACTAATAGTGATACCAACACCATTGATCACCGATTAATTTTAATGTTGAAAAGTGGCGCACAAAATATGTTGAAGTATGTGATTTACAATTAATTTTGATACTAAAAAATAAAAATAAAGAATTATGGCTTTCTTAATCTAATACACTTTGATGTTTAAAAAATTATTGTTGTCTTATTCGACATATTATTTCTTTTTTGAATTTATCTCCATTAATGATACTGAAAATATCAATACTGTTAAACCTTTTATTGTAATTAGTTACTAACATATTCATAGGTGCTCTTTTTCCCGCATTGGTTCGACATCTTGTTGTTGCAAACGTAGGGTTGACACGTCGCGATCTATTATCTGCCCTAGCAGGTATTCTATATGATATTAAGTTAACTAATTCTATACAGTCATAGTGGTTATGGCAAATATCATGTAGAATAATAGCCTGTAGTTGGTGACGTCTAGACTCCAAAGTTGGTAAATTGTACTGATACATCAACTGATCGTAACTTTCGCATTTATAATATTAGTATGGATAGATATAGATAGATAGATATAGATTGGCATTATATTGTCACAAATGGTATAGTGCCCACAACAGGTATTTCCACCCTAAAAATCGTTATCAGTTCGCTAAAACATAAAATATGGCCCCGGAGCTGGCGACAAATTTCGAGAAGGTCCTTTTGGCAGATTGGAATTGCGAAATAATATGATTTCATCAAATGGCGATACAAGGCCTGCGAGTCTAGCAGAGCGTTCGCGGTTATTTCGCTACTACGCAATATATAACATTTGCAAAAAAAATCCAAAAAATGTATTTTTGGCAACTTGATTTTTAGATAAAAATATGGCAGACTATTTTGTCGGTTTTAAAGTGTTCCCAGACACCTTCAAATACATTTTACGAAAGTAAATTTATTTCATATTTATTTATTTAATATTTTATTGAACACAACATAATATAAAATAAATAAATAAATATCCCACGTGTTGGTCCGGCTCTTTTGAAGAATAGACTAACTGCTGTTCTGCCAAGCAGGTCGTAAAAGGCGACCGATTGGCTTGACCGATTTACGTGTCGTTATCATCGTGACTACTAGGCGGTAGAATTCAGTAACCATCTCTTTACTTATTCCTTACGCAATTGCGTCAATGCTTTCCATTCTCGTGTTCCAATCTAGAGGATAAGGTAGCCGGTAGACTTATGCATTTGGCATTGCCGTCCCGCCACACTGATATCAACGCACCATTAACAACTTTGGTGTCTGTAGGCGATAGTTTCCCTTTCCGTCAGGAGAGCAATTTGCTTGTTTGCTATCTTATGATATAAAAAAACCTGCAAAATGTACCTTTTGTACCCTTTTCTTTTGCTTATAATTTTATATTATTGGACAACAAAAAAAGATGTTAATGGTGCGTTGCTATCCGTGTGGCGGGATGGCAATTCCACATGCATAATTTTACCGGCTATCTTACTCTCCAAACCAGAACACGATAATGGCAAGAACTGGGGCTATTGCAGAAAGATATTTAAGGCGTTGGTACCAAATACCCGGGCGAGACGTTGCGGAACTCTGCCGTCTAGTATTCAAGACAATAGTGACACGTATATGGCTATACGTTACGGCTATCGGTCGTCTTTTACGATCTGCCGGGCAGAACAGCAATTCGTCTATTCTTCAAAGGAGCCCTGACCAACACGGAGGATATTTATTTATTTATTTTATATCTTGTTGTGTACAATAAAATATTAAATATTTAAAAAAATGTGAATTAAATTTGTTGGAAACTTTCGTCAAATGTATTTGGAGGTGTCAGGGAACACTTTAAAACCGACAAAATGGTTTGCCATATTTTTTTTTGAATTCTAAAAAAACCTCATTAAAAGATGAAATAAAAATTAAACTGCCAAAAATATATTTTTTGGATTATTTTTTGCAAATGTTACATACTATACTGCGCAGTAGCGAAATAACCGCGAACGCTCTGGCAGACTCGCAGGCCTGGTATCGTCATTTGACGAAATTATATTTTTTCGAAATTCCAATCTGCCAAAAATACCTTTCCAAAATTCGTCGCCAGCTCCCGGTCTAATACGGGAGAACAACCGTTGTGAACCAGAAAGTTAGCCAATCTGCCTGCCGTACAACGGAACCGTTGTGACGATGTTTATTTTTACGCAAAAAAATATGTTTTATAAAAATAATATCCAGTTCAGATCACATCACACATCAGTAAGAAACTGAGGCCGTACAATTGCTTTCATCTCGTCTTCCGCCAATATGTCACTGTCTTTAATGGCGTTTCATTACGCGAGCGCCGTATTGTTCGCTCCAATGCTCTTTTATAGCCCGCACTTAACATTATTCCTCCATTTAATTGGCATATAACCTTTTTATAGGTTTTATATTGAACTCGAAAGTTTATTATCCTAAATAAAATTGTATAGAATAATCTCTCGGGAGATATCTTAAAAAATATCCCACCAAAAACATTTTCATGTAAAATGTTGCCAGGACGAGACCATAATATGACTCGCACTGTCAAAAAGTTATCAGAGTACTAAGTGTGAGTTATTCTTTTCGCATTCGATCGTGAGCGCGTTTGGAGTTTACTAGGAATTTGTATGTGATTTGTACAGCGCCACCTAGTGGTAAACGTTAGAAACCAGTTTACCACTAGGTGGCGCTGTACAAATCACATACAAATTCCTAGTAAACTCGAACGCGCTCACGGTCGAATGAGAAAAGAAAAACTCACACTTAGCACTCAGATCTCATGTAGAACTAAGCTTCTAACTCTACAGCCCCTTTACTCTACAAGCCTTAATATCACAAACTAAACACTTTAGACAAAATATGTGGTTTTGCCGTTTCGTTACTATAACTTCGCGGTTACATATTATTATATCGGGCTACGGCGAAGCATCGCGCCGGCACGATGTCACGAAATATATCGCGATAACTTCTTACGTCATACTATCACTGGTTACCAAACTGCGGCCCGCGGGTTAATTTGTGCGGCCTGTTTATTATGTTTGTTCGGCCCACGACAAAGCAAACAAGAATGTTGTGACATCTTTAAATTCTTTTCTTCTCAAATTCTTAATTCATTAACATTCGTTTCTCAAATTTTTTAATTTTTTTGCTATTGTTTACTATATATTATTCGCCGAAAGATTATGAACCTATGATATTCCGTTATAAATTATATGTGTTCTTATACGTTGTTGTACGTATGTTATTTTTTTTTCTATCAGTTTACAGATTAAATAGCATATGTATCGACGTATGCTATTTTATATGCTATGTAACTACATGTATAAGCCGTATTTTGATATTGCCCTAGTGTTAAAAATACGGTTTATACATGAAGTTACCTAAACGTATGTATGCGGATAAATTACAGTTTGCTAATAATTTTGTTTTTCGTAATTATATTATTGTTTCTGTGTCGAGAGCCGCACAAATATCACCTGCGGACCGCAGTTTGGCGCCAACTGCAGTGACGCGTCAAGACCCTTCGCGATACAGTACCACGATAGCCGTATCGTGTTAGATATTTCGCCGTAGGCCGATATATGTAGCCGCGGTATAAGAACTATTGTTTAACAATAAAAACCGTTATAAAGATTAAATAATTAAGACCTTCGTGATAATAATAAAATTTTAAAAAGTGTGCAACTTGCTATTTCAAATTCAAATTGTTCAACCTTTACAGGCACTTTTAACCAATAATTTCATAGATATTACCGAATCGAAACGCGCCCTCACACTGAGAAAGTCTGGCGGAACAAACTCACAGCGCGCTTGCCTTTTTTCCAAGTACAATTTTTTTATCAATAACAATTATTAATATGAGGAGCAATCAATCCCAGGCTCTTTTGTACTCCAAATAATCTGGAATTTTATAATAAGCTTTTTTATATAATTGTTTCAATACAGAATCCTCTTAATATGGCAGCCGAGCCACACTGTTGGAAACAAGTTTCCAACACGGGTGACCTTGGTGGGAAGCTTGTGGAGTGCAGATGAATTTTTGTTGCAAACAAGTGTTTACACTGTTGTAAACCGCCGGTGGGGACCCATGTGGAGGGCTTGTTTCCAACAGTGGCTCGGTTTTGAGGCATATTTGACTAACTTGACCTTGACTGTCTGTCACAGGGCTCTATTACTTGGAGGGGAATGGGAGGGCGACAAGCACCGCAGTATTGCGGCAATAATAGGTAAAACGTTGGCAACAAACCCGAGCGAGACATTGCAGAACTCTACTAACATCATGTCTACTACCTAGTCAGTAGACATGATGTTAGTGACATGTCTTAGCCTTATCTCGCCTTTTACGAAATGCCTAGCAGTACGGCAAAATTCTTTAAAAAGGGCCCTGAACCAACACGGGGGAAACTAAAGTGTTTTCATAGCCCATTTTCATAGCTTTCATAGATTCCACCACCCTATAATGTCGCTGTCATTAATAACGTTTCATTACTCGCAGGCCGTGTTGTTCGCATCTATGTTCCTTCTATAGCTATTGGCTATACTATAATTCCTTCACATAATTGGTAAATAAACATGTTATAGGCTTTATAATAAACTCGAAATATTGTGATCTTATATAATGCTAATCCTGAGTAATATTAGAGACTAGCTGTTGCCAGCGACTTCGTCCGCGCGGACTTCCTTTACTCCGCACAGCTTCTCCCCCGTAGGTGATGGCGTGATAATATGGAGCCTATATGTTGACCCGACCTGTTAGTAATATTCATGCAAAATTTGAAGTAAATCCATGCAGTACTTTTTGAGTTTATCCCGGACATACATACAGACAAACAGACAAAAATTCTAAAAACTATATTTTTGGCTTCGAAAGTATTCTTTTAAAAAAATATTCAATGTACAGTTTTGACTTTCCTGCGATTTTATTATATGTATAGATATAGATGTATACACATATTTATCTCGGGCGATAGGGATAATACAATTCCTAGTTTAATATAAAGCCTATATAATGGTTACTTGCCAATAAAATTGAGGAATACATAGTGCTGCTATAAAGGAGCATAGGTGCGAACGATACTGCGCGGCACTGCGAATGACGAAACCATGGAACAGAAAACAAGCGGAATTGGCAAGTACAAACATTTGTATCAGGACCGCGATCGCCATACTCACACATAAAATAAGCATTATTTCATATAAACTACTAATGCAAACATTGTTTCGTTGGTCGTTTTCATTTTAAACAACAATAATCCGAAACACACAAATAGAACATTTAAAAATATACCAAACTGCGTTACAATAAATTTTATTTTGCTACAAAAAAAGAGTATTTACGTCTTTTTGTAGTCTATTCAAAATAGACTCATCTATTTGTACAATAGTGAAACTATAATCTTAATAGTTTCGCTATTCTACAATAGATGGCAGTATTGATTTTTCCGTAGTTTTCAGTTGGTCATATTTGAGTAGAGAACTTTCTAGAACGATATACGAAATGACTGTCATTACGTATATCTTTCTAGAAAAATTAGGTCAACCTAAAATGAACTTTATATGTAAGATGTACGGCTGATTTTAGCTTGACTTTCTATTATATCATTAGAGATTATATTAAATCAGGAATTTTATTAAAATAAAATGAAAATTGTACTTTCGGATGATATGAAATATCTCCATTTTTAATCATCTGTATTCTACTATCATTTCTGCATTCAAGGATGGCACAATACGGCATAATTCAGTGTATAATAGATTTTCGCACGACGACTATCTCCTAAAGATATGGTAAATATCACTAAGGCAATTAAGAGTAACAGCGCATAATAGTGATGCACGCGGCACGCCCACTCATCACTTCCACTTGTTTTTTTTGTTTCATGGACGAAACGTTATTAATGACAGTGACATATCGGTGCACGCCGAGATGAGAGAAACTGTGTTAGGCTCCGGTTAGGCACTATGATTAAAGCCCCGTTTTCACTTTGATTAGTACGAGTGTGAGTGTTTAATGCAGGTGCTTAGTATTAATCCAAGTGCTAGTAGTGCTAGTGCGATTGTTTAATGCAGGTGCTTAGTATTAAGCAAAAAATACGTGAATCAGCCGTTGTGCAGTGCGAGTGATTAGCAATCAGCGTGTAGCGGTTCAAGCAATCTACAAACTCTACCAGAAAAAAAAATAAAAAATGGAATAAAATGAAATTCAAAATAAAATCCTGAATCACGACATCACAATTATTTATCTTGTACATGCTATATACAAGTTTCAACGCTTCTCAAATGGACTTCGGTCTCAAATGGATTTTTGTACCTCTCTACTAACTATCTACTGTTGTAGATAAAAATATAATAACATAAAAATATAGTATTAAAATGTTACGGTTGCCCCCCCCCCCCCCCCCCCCCCTGACCCAGAACCTGGGTACGCCCATGGTGATGATAACCTTTTTTATATCATACGAGAGCAAACAAACAGATAGTTCTCTTATTCGAAAGACATAACCATCGCCCCTGGACACCAAAGAAGTAAACGGCGTGTAGTTATACTCTGGTAATACCACTTACCGGCTACCTTATCCCCAAAATCTGAACACCGTAGTGACAAGCGTTGACGCTATTACAACAAGAATAGATAAATGATGGTAGAAAACCAGGGCGAGATGTAGCGGAACTCTTAATGGTACGTTGCTACCCATGCAGCGGGATAGCAATGCGACATGCATGAGTCTAACGGCTAATGTTGACTAATGTTGACCCGGCCTGTTAGTAATATTCATGCAAAATTTGAAGTAAATCCATGCAGTACTTTTTGAGTTTACCCCGGCATACATACAGACAAACAGACAAAAATTCTAAAAACTATATTTTTGGCTTCGATATCGATTGTAGATCACGCCCCAAGTATTCTGTTAAAAAAATATTCAATGTACAGTTTTGACTTTCCTACGATTTTATTATATGTATATAGATGATTATAAATGTAAAATCAGATACATATCAGTATCGGAACAATGGAAACTGTAGCCGCACCGTTCCTTTTATCTTGGCTTCCGCCAATGTGTCTCATTACACGCAGCACCGTATTGTTAGCTCCAATGCTCTTTTATAATAGCACTTTAATTTATTCGTGCACTTAATTGGCAAATAACGTTTTATGTGCTTCAACGTGATTTAACGTGAAATATAAAGTTCGCTATCCTGAATTTAGTTTTATATGTAGAATAACTAGCTGTTGCCTGTGACTTCGTCCGCGCGGACTTCGTTTACTCCGCTCAGCTCCTCCCCTGTAGGTGATAGCGTGATAATATGTAGTCTATATGTTGACCCGACCTGTTAGTAATATTCATGCAAAGTTTGAAGTAAATCCATGCAGTACTTTTTGTGATTACCCCGGACATACATAGATATGTATACAGATATAGATATAGACAAAAAAGTATTAAACAAGTACATTAATGTACATATTTTATGGATACGTACATCCACTGTAATTTATGCAATGGATTCATTACTGTCTGAATAACGTGACTAAAATCTACCTCTAGTGTTGTATATCGTAAAGATCTTTCATTTTTTGAAGTCTCGCGTTCGAAGGTTCCTGATTGGGTATAATTTTTAAAGGTATTGTTCCTATTTAGAAAAATCTCAGCAGCAGCACGGAGCTTCGGTTTGTAGGGTAAGGTTCATGGCTGACTGACTTCAATAAATCTATATATAAAACAGTATTGACTGACAGATTGCTTTACCAAAGCACAATTTAAGCCACTGGACAGATTTGACAGCCAAATGATATTTGGCAAAAAGACAGCATTC
This sequence comes from Apodemia mormo, assembly GCA_036924255.1. Classification (NCBI taxonomy): domain Eukaryota; kingdom Metazoa; phylum Arthropoda; class Insecta; order Lepidoptera; family Riodinidae; genus Apodemia; species Apodemia mormo. Next base: position 42,817,645 of record JAUPFN010000002.1, read on the forward strand.
TTAACATAAGGATTTCCAAATCGATTTAATATTTCAATCGTTAAAAGATTAAAATCGAAACCAGCTCGCGAAGTCGCAAGCAAATGCTAGTTGAAATATAAGATTATAAATCATCATTAGCCAATGGCAATATTAAATTTGAAAGAGCTGGGTCTTAGTCACGAGAGCTGACATTCAGTAATGGATTCATCGTATAAATTGCAGCGTATATTCTTAGCGTGCATTACTTGATTACATTTGTTTTAGCTTTTGTTGGTCTGTTACATTAAAAAGATCATAAGTCATAACCCAGCCAACAAAATAGCATTGTAAGTCAATAGCATTTACGAAGTTTCTAATCTTTTATAGATAAAAATGTTCGAAAACGACGTAATGAATTGTTAGTTCTCATCACATATTTGCCTTGCCTTTCCATTAGACTTTTTCACAGTGCAAGTAATATCGTACTCGCCTTGAAAATACATAAACGTTTTTGATCGGATTGACTTTTCCTACAAACTAACTGTAAGAATGGCTGATGTATTTTGCGACTCGAAAATGATAAAAGTTCACAAATTTTTTACATATTTTTTTATTGAACTTTCATAATTTCCTTAATCAAATATATATTCAAGAAAACTTGGGACATCTAAAAAACTTACAAGTCGGCAAAGTTCAGCTAAACATGGAAGTTTTTGTATTAAAATAAACTTTTCTGTAAACATTAGCAAGATTTTCCAATCCATTGTTGTTTTATGATTTTTATGATTAAGTACTTCAAGGATCGTCGAAATAGAACTATGCCAGGGATAGCGAAACAATTTTACTTAACTAATTTACTAGGAATAACGTTGCCTAATCCTCTCTGAAATCTACATTTATGTGTGGGTAGGATGTAGGTGTACACAAAACCTATATAAATTAATATTATTCTCTCACTATAAAATAATTGAAGTTCGTATAACTTCTATTTAAAAAAAAAACGTCAACATCTGTCGCTATTTCGTTTCAGGGTATGTATTGCTGAATAGTATTTAGAGCTGTTGACAACTAATTGCCAAAACCCCAATTTGATCAAGCTGATATCGAAAATTCACTATGCTATTTGCAAGGGGTTGCGCGGAGGTTTGCAAATTTAGGGTGGATAAGATGAATAAGATGTATCTCTTTTCTCAAGAACAATATGACAGACTCTTTGTCTTTGGTGCTTCTCCGGCAACTCACCACGTTTTTAAAGTGAAAACCAACTTAAAGAGAATAAAAGATTTCCACATTTGCTGAGCATATTTCCACTTTGCTGGAAACGAAATATCGCAAATCGTCACCGCTAGGAAACTCCTACGTAAAAATATTTTTGACAATACCAAATCCATTAACGGGAATTGAAATGGGATTTTTCGACGCGTGGAATGGAATATGAGTTGCTGATTATACTTCAAATTAAATAACCTAGCTGGGGCATTTTTACAGAACAACTTAACGTACCTAATCAAATTTATTAGCTTAGACAATTAAATAAAATTTGATAAAATACATTTCGTACTCGTTTTTATCTTCAAACTATTTAGTATATATTAACTATTTACATAGTTTTGCTAAATATGAAGCAGTATTTCATTTACAAGTCTCAAATGTCATGTCACACAGTATGCTAAATCAAATCTCCTTTCAAAAAAAACATGTTATAATGGTTCTCGCGATGATGGAAAGAGAGACCATAGGATATAGACACCAAAAATGTTAATGGTACATTGTTATCCGTGTGGCGGGATGGATGCATGCATAAGTACACCGGCTTCCCGCCTAACCAGAACAGATTTGTCTTGTTTTGGTGAAATATAATATAGTTATATTTAATATAATATAGTATAGCATAATATAGTTTTAAAATGTTTCGGTAACCTGGGTACGCCTATGGCTGATGGTTTATCTATTCTCCAAAGGGGGGCCGAACCAATACGTGGAAGGATATATAACGAAAATAAATTATTCTTTTATATGTCATATCACTTTATAGTTTATTGTTTTTATTTTCCCTGTAAGTATTTAGCAAAGAGATTAGACTGTTTTGCCTTCTTCATAACATGATTTCAATAAGTTTTATGTTTAAAGTCAAAAAGGATACAAATTAGTATCAAAATATACTTAACGTACCGAATTGGTTTTAGCTATAGTTGGACTCAGTAGATTGGGCAGTCAAGATCGAAGAAATGGCCTACAAGGTAACTATCAAATAGGTCCAGTTAACAGAAAAGCGTCTTAAGAGAAGGCTTCACGCGAAATTTATAGGCCACGTTACTTTTATGTTCTTCTTTAGATTAGAGTAGAAAAAGGAGATGATATCAGAATTCTTCTTTGTATTATTATTTTATCTATAACATTTATAAGTATAATATATTTCAATGAGAAATTCTCGCGTATTAATTTACTTAGCGTATCAGAAACACCGTTTAAATCGGTTTTGTGATTTGGATGATTTGTTTTTCTTGAAGAAACATTATTTAAAAAAACCCATGGAATAATAAATATGGAACCATATTGTAACTTTTTGCGAAACTTGTATATTTGGCAACAACTGGAATTTCTGGTAATTTTTGTGAGATTACACCGAGATGTAAGTTCACATTAATTCGTATGTCATTCATATCTAAATATATTTGCCGCCCCGTTGGTCGAGTGGTTAGCGACCCTGACTACGCAATCAATGGGGTTCGATTCCCGGGATTTGTGTGATAAGCACAGGTGTTTATATTTCGGGATTTGGGTGTTTATTAAATATATTCAAGTATTTGCACCCATAACACAAACACATAATTTGTTTACTTTGGGGGCAAGAGTACGATACCCCAAAAATAAATCTTCCGTACCATTTGACATTTGCTTGCCCAATATAAAAGGCAAGGACATATTAGTACTAATATTAATAGTACGATAACGTTGTATAAACGCAATATTATTATATCCTAAACGCAATATTAAGTAATTGCATTGTTGCTTTACAATATAAAGGATCTTCCCTTGTACATTTTGCCAAAATAACTTAATCATAATCCATTTAATCATAAAACTATAGGCAAGTAGCTACGTATTAGGTGTCTGGTCGCACTCCGATAATAGAGGATTTTCTTTGAGATGACATCTATATAGACCAACTCATCATCTCTAAACCCCAGTATATCAAATTTATCTTCCGTTTTCTAAGTATTAAATATGAGCCTTCGATAAATATATAAATCCACTATATTTTTTCTATACCTGCTTAGGTACTAAAAGCTTCTTAATACATTTTATTTATTTCATAATTAAATAGTATCTGTACGCAGTATCACAAGTGCAACTACGATTAGCCAAGATACTTGGTCCCACAGATGTGATAGGTGGCAAGCCGATCGCCAACTGGGCACTTCCGATCCCGGGAAACATTGTGTTTATCAGAAAACTGAAAAAACACTTTTTTAAGTTACCCGACCTAGGAATCGAACCTCACGTGGTCAACGCCAACGCCTGACCACTAGACCACAGAGGCGATTTTTAAATAACATTGAGGATTCTAAATTTATAAAACGTTGTTTTTACATAACATAGAATTATATTATGTCTAATTCTCAGCTACGTACTCCTCGTTTCATGATAATGTTGCTCCAACAGGCCTTTCTTCATAAAGAATGAACAGGGGAAAAAGAAAAAACTATCACCTACAGGGGAGGAGCAGTGTGGAGTAAACGAAGTCCGCGCGGACGAAGTCGCAGGCAACAGCTAGTATGTTCTAAATAGAGAAACTTGTTCGATATAGATGTACACAGCATCAGTTATCTGGCGTATCTTAGTTCGACTGTCGACGACTTAATCCAAAATCCCACTATAGAACGACCTTCAGCGAGCTGGTAAATGGACGTAAAGTATTTTTTATATCCAATTAAATATGTCAGAATTGTGTATGTAATGGGTCGACTAAAAAATTTCAGTCCAGAATATTTTTTTAACTTCCCGCTACGTATGTAGATAAGAAAAGTTACTGATTACGCTCCGATTTTCGAAAATCGAGTTTTCACCGAATGTCCATATTTTGAGGTCATAGTCATACCTTTTATGACTATTTTCGCGATGACGGCAGTATGTGCCTGTGTACGTGCGTGCGTGCGTATGCGTGTGCGTTGTGTGTGTGAACATCTCATAACTTTTGAACGGCTTGACCTATCGAAACACGGTTGATGGCATTGGATTTGATTCTATGGTCAACTTAGACTTCCTGAAAATTTGCTCAACTTAGACTTCCTGAAAATTTTAACCAATTCGGTCCAGGAGATTTTGAGAAATTTTGCAAAAACCTCAAAAAACTTTAGACGAACAGTGTTTTTTTAATATAACTTCTAGATTAATGTACCGATTGAGTATTTATTTTATTTATTTAAATACTTTATTGCACAATTGAGTACAAAGGCGTAACTTAATGCTATTATTACGAATAATCTAGAAGCGTGTAGAGTTGGAGCGCGCGCGCTAAGTTAGCCAACCTCAAATTAAGTATACCCAAATTAAAAAAGACCCAATTAAGTATACCGGAACATGTTGAAGACATACGTGAGAGGTTACGCGATATACACTCGTTAATAAGTGAAAACGCATTGGAATTAAGTCAGCGGATGAAGACCAGATACGACCGAAACGCCAATCATCGAGGTTTTCAGGAAGGATCTCTTGTTTGGCTACATAATCCGGTTCGACGAAAAGGAAAATCACCTAAGTTACAGCGACGTTGGGATGGGCCATACAAAGTAATCACACGGATCAATGACGTAACCTACCGAGTGCAGAAGCAACCAAGAGGGACCATGAAGATTGTTCATGTTGATCGATTAGCCATCTATAATGTATATAAGTAATGATGTTCGGGACGAACATAACTAAGAGGGGGGTAGTGTTACGAATAATCTAGAAGCGTGTAGAGTTGGAGCGCGCGCGCTAACTATCTAGAAATAAAGGAAAGAGATAGCTGCTCTTATTGACAAACAAATAGTTGAAAGTAGGGTGTACTAGGATGTATGACTCATAACATGTTTAAGATAAGAAGTGATTCATTGTTTCCCGATACATTTAGATTTTTCTGGATCCAGCTAGGACTTTCCCCTGCCTATAAATACAGAGATGTTGACAAACACAAGGCAATTTTCTATCAAGCGATCGAGAGCGATACATCAAGTGACCAGTGCGGGGCGAGAAGTGTTTTATTGTGTAGTGTTCTAAGTTCAGTGATAGTATAGCGAGTGACTAGGGTGTAAAGTGTATTTTAGTATTACGTTGTGTTGTGTTGTGTAAATACACGGATTTAATATAAGTGGTATTTTCTTACAAGTACGAACCCAAGTACGTAACACTATTAAGCAATTTCTCACAGTTTACCTTTGGTGATGCTGAGAGAAAAAGCTTGGGTAGTGCGTAACAAGTTAATACGAAATAATGATTAAGCTATAGCTAAGAGTACAAAATCTAATCAGCTTTTCTAGATCTCAGAGGGGCCCTCTGTGCTTCCCGCAATATGCCTTCAGACTTCTTTTGCATTAATCCTTTCAATAAACATTCCGTACACTCTCGATGCCATGCTGATAATTAAATAAGTAAAGACCGAGATGTAGGCAGAGGTGCAACGCATATAGGACGAGCCGATAGCATTAACTATTAATTCCCACGAGACAGCCAGTTGATAGTAAATTTTATACAAGCTATATAAGCTACTTTTCTAAAAGTATAGACTAGACTAGCTAGTTATCCAGGCGAACATTTATTTCCTGAAGTAACATTAGGTGATGATCAAATTACTGAATATTAAAAAGTCAAAGCATCTTTTTAAAATGCTTGTGGAGCCTTTTAAGCACCCCGCTGACCCTTTTTATGGAAAGTTGGCCGACGTAAACACTCAAGGGAATTAACTGTCAGATAACCGCAAACCTGAGAGCCACTTTGGGAAGTTTGAAGTACATACTTTGCTATGAATATAAGGACATCTTCTACGTTAAGCGGACATTCTGTTGCGTGCATACAATCAAAGCCTGCCACAAACTTATTCGAAATAATGATCATAATTTCAATATAAAATGTAAATAAGACATTAAAATTAGCTTTTTTGTACTAAAGGATAGCAAACAAGCATACAGTTTTTCTGGTACAAAAAGGCAACGATAGATTCCAGACACCAATCAAAGATATAAATGGTGCGTTGTTAATTTGAGGGGGAAAAAACATTAAAATATACCACACATGCATTCAGGTTTTCTTTTAGATTCTTACGTAATAAAAATTGAAGAGGGGGGGAGGAGGGCAACCTAATCTTACTTTTTCTCAGATAGGGGAGGGAGGGGGTCAAAAATTATCAAAAATAATGTTACGTTATATATAATATTTATCTATTTTCTGCGATTTCAAAACGGAATCAAAATTTATAGGGTACTTCCTGTTGACCTAGAATTACAAAAAGCAATAAGCAATGTCTTACAGCACATTTAAGGGAAAGAAATTCAAAATTCGTAAAATTTTAATTATATCACGAAAAAATTCAAGTTTATACCGAAGATTTAAAACGTTATCTATAATAGAGCTGATTTTAGGATACTTAACGTTATTACTGTAGCGATACCACAGTAACAAAATTATTTTCAAACACTATATGTGTCGATATCCAAATAGCATAACGAAATTGTTGACGCTAAATAACGTTATAATATCGATATGTATGCGACCTTGTCACGTTTCATGCTGTTTTGTGATTGGTTCGCCAACTAGCGCTAGAAGACAATATCATAATCCATATACCATTAACGTTAATTCGTAGTGTATAACAGAACGTAATGAATAACGTTATTAACAGTGACAAATTCTGTATCATTTTTGGATAACGCTATGCTTGAAAATAACGTTATGTCTTGCCGCGAGCAATAACGTTACCACATAATACCGATATTTAACTCCTTGGTTCATACGGAACCCTAGGTATGCGAGTACAACTTGCACTTGATCGTTTTTTCACTTTTACATACAAACTACTAAAAGAATGTTAATTAAACTTTACGGTTACATAACTTTATATTAATGTGTTATTTTCTGATGATAATTTATAGTTGAACGCTTTTTGTGCACAAAGATATCTCTCTAGTAGGAGGTAGGCGAAATATTACGTAGTTGCGGACAATACCTGTATTAATACTTACATTCCGAACAAACATTAAGCTCTGTCCCACAACTATAATAAAGGCCATATCATAAAAATCAGTAATGGCAGTATTGTGTGTGTTCCTACGAAGGGCGTGTCCACTGTCCACCTCGTTTTATGTGCTTTAGCAAAGCTGTGAACAATGATTAGCGATTTTAGGTAGACACATAAAGAAAACGGTCGACCTGTGATTTGTAGTTATATAAACATACATTTTCTGAATTGAAATCGAAATGATCTTATATAAATAATTCAGTGGACTAATGCTACCTTAATAGGACTTCAAAAAATGCCACTTATAGCGAATTATAATTTTAGATCAGAAGCAAAAAGGTCACATGTATTATTCATTACAAATTAATTTAATAACAAATTTCAAATACGAAGAAAATTGATTAAAACAATCTACTACTCTGTAATTATTATTTTGTCCTTGTAAGCAAAGGATATCGTTTATTTTCAAAACATTCATTCATCATCAAAGACCAAAGTTTATAATTTACATTAACAAAAAGATTCCATAATATACGGATAGATGTATATCAAACCTTATTGTCTTTCAAAATTTGCATCATTATAGATGAATTAGCATTTTATTGTACCCCGTATTGTACGTAACCCGTAGTTTTTAATAGGTCGTGAGTCACACTTATTAATAATCACTTTTTGGCGCCATTCTATTTTTAAAGCATTAAACAAATCCTCAGCGAAAAGGGGCATATTCCAATACAATATACACTACGGGCCAACTTAAAAAGCAATCAAAACCTTAAGTTTATGTGAAAAGGGCACGAGTCGTGGACTAACATTGGACATCTCACATTCCCCAAGTCTAAACTAGGTCTTGTGACAACCCGTACATCCAAAGACTGTTTAGACAGTTATGAATTCCCGTTATTACTAGGCCGACCTTACCATCATGCAATACTCCTGATACTATTAAAGTGCCAATCAATGAAAAGAAAGAGTTAGATTACAGAAAGTTAGAAAAATATATTTCAGCAGAGTACCAAACATTTCTATAGAGATTTTTACATGGCTAACAATTCCAGCGAACTATAAATATCAAGAAAATAATAATTAACCTAAATATATTTTAAAAATCTCCCGTAGTAATGTGTTTATTTCGAAACAGACACAAGTCCACAAAATATCATTATATCTATATGAAAATAATTTTTATCATTAAATAATTATCATAAAAATCATGTTTTCTTTTTATAACATACTAGCGACCCGCCCCGGCTTCGCACAGGTATAAAATATGTATATAGCCTATGTCACTCAGTGAAAAAATGTGTAAACAGTTGACCCTACGGGCCATCCCTTAAACTTCCCACTAAATTAAGGTATTTTATGCTCAAAAGAGTAAAAAATATAAGCATAGAATTTCCAGTTCCAACATCTTTTTTGTTAAAAATTGCAGTATATTAATTTTTGAAAAGCTGTATATTTTGAAAACGAAAAGCATTCAACTTAATTTTTGAGACCTAAAATGTTGCTTTAGCTAAATAATCGATAGGTTGAAAAATATCGATGCAATGTCAAAAAACATTTTATTTTTAATATTCTTCATTGATAAATCTCAAACAAATTGACCGATTTTGATTAAATAAACAGTATTTGATGTAGTTTTCAAAAGAGAAAAGCTGATAAGACTTTTAAGTCAATCGGTGAATTAAGTTATTTAAAAAAATAAGTAAGTATGCTAAAAACAACGTAATTTTAATATTTGAAAAGATATAAGTTTTATAAATCAGATTCGACTTTGATTTTTAAAACGGCATTTGAAGTAGTTTATCTAGTACTAAAATATCTTAGAATACCCAAAAATGATTGTTTGAAAATTTTCGAAGCTATGTCGAAAAAAAACTTTTTTCAAAATTTTTCGTCAACGATTACTCCCAAGCGGATAAACCGATGTTGATACAATTTATATATTAGACGTAGTTTTTTGAGGAATAGAGCTGATTAGTTTTTGTACTCAATCGGTACATAAATCTGGAAGTTACATAAAAAATACAATAAAATAAAATACCGTTTCGCCCACATATTTTTTTGGTGTTTTTTCAAAATTTCTCAAAATCTCCTGGACCGAATCCAATCGAATGCCATCAACCGCGTTTCGATCGGTCCGGCCATTCAAAAGTTATGAGATGTTTATATACACACGTACACACATTAATACATACAGACATACTGACATCGTGAAAATAGTCGGAAAAGGTTCCTAGGACCTCAAAACGTGGACATCTGGTGAAAACTCGATTTTCGAAAGTCGGAAATTATCTTAATTTATAAACTACATTTGTACTTATTTCCTTTTTACATTTTTACCTATTTCTTTTATTTTTACAATTAATATATTATAGAATGTCTTTATATACAACGTTCACAGCTTTTTTGTCATTAGACAATACAAACATGTTTTCTTTAGAGGTTACTCTTGAAAGAGTGACATATAGTTGGCCATATGAAAAACAGTCAACGCTCAAATCTAAGCCTGCAAAATTGAAGTTTGACCATGCGATTTGTTAATGGTCATTGCAAAAGATGTCTTTACTGGAAACTCGGCGGCGCCGACCGGCGGGTAACCCCGCCACCGCTATGCCCCTGCATTTTAAATTTGTAATATCTTCGAAAATATTCATTTAAAATACATGCTATAAACGGCGATATTGATCTATATAAAACCATCAATGTATTTAAGGTACTTTATTGGATAAGGATTAATTCTGTATTGCTTAAAATTGCTTCTAAAATAAGTCATTATTTCTCGTAAAAAGTAAATGAAAAAAAATGCTATTGTGGGTTATATATATATAAGGTTATATATATATATATATATATATATATATATATATATATATATATATATATATATATATATATTAGGCTGATTCAAAAAAAGCGACTATGTTTTTTTTTTCGATACTGAAACTCAAAAACCTTCGGAAAGGTGTAAAAAAACGCCTGTAAAAATCTGAGCTCTTAATATTAATATTTAAGGGTCGCGCACTGCGAATTTCTATTTCCTATCTAAATAACACAGGCAAAATTTTTTACAAACTTTAGAATTTTATCACTTCCGAGTGGCTTGCTGGACGGCTAAGATTATAGCTGATTCTTATAGAGAATTTGACGCTCTATAAAAAAGGTCTCTTGTAAATTTTCGATTATTCGACTCTTTTAAAAGATATTCAAAGTCAAAGATAAACCTAGAAAAAATTAAAGGTTTTTTTCTACTTTTTGGTTGATCTACCAGACTTTTTATAAAATTTTGCTTTTAGCGATATTTTCTGAAGCATCAGATTTTTACAGGCGTTTTGCCTGAGAGAGTCGAATAATCGAAAATTTACAAGAGACCTTTTTTATAGAGCGTCAAATTCTCTATAAGAATCAGCTATAATCTTAGCCGTCCAGCAAGCCACTCGGAAGTGATAAAATTCTAAAGTTTGTAAAAAATTTTGCCTGTGTTATTTAGATAGGAAATAGAAATTCGCAGTGCGCGACCCTTAAATATTAATATTAAGAGCTCAGATTTTTACAGGCGTTTTTTTACACCTTTCCGAAGGTTTTTGAGTTTCAGTATCGAAAAAAAAAACATAGTCGCTTTTTTTGAATCAGCCTAATATATATATATATATATATATATATATATATATATATATATATATATATATATATATATATATATATATAAGGGATAGACATATACCACCTTTTCAAGACCTTTTCAAGATACTTAATACATTATTTTGATAAATTTCGTAGGTATGTAAGCTGAAAAAAATTTTAATTATTTACGACATCACATTAGAAACCTCAAAAATTACAGTATTTCTCGAGTCTATATTGAATGTTATTATACATATAAACCTTCTTCTTGAATCACTCTATCTATTACAAAAAGCCGCATCATAATCCGTTGCGTAGTTTTAAAGATTTAAGCATACATATGGACATAGGGACATGGGGACATAGGGACATAGGGACATAGGGACAAACAGAGAAAGCGACTTTGTTTTATACTATGTAGTGAAGATAGCAAATAAGCAGATGGGTCTCCTGATGGAAAGAGTCAAACATCGCCTATAGACACCAAAGGTGTTATGGTGCGAGTTGTGGCGAGGTCTAATGCCTCATGCATAAGTTTACCGGCTACCTTATCCTCCAAACCGGAACACGACAGTGACAAGCACTGACGTTATTGCGGCAGGAATAGGTAATGCGGTGGTACCAGACCCGGGCGAGACAATGTAGAACTCTACCACCTAGTAGCCACGATGGTAGTGACTCGTATAGCCCACCCAATCGGTCGTCTTTTACGACCTGCGTGGCAGAACGGCTTTCTTCAAAGGAGCCCGGGACCAACACGGTTTTTTTAACTATTTACCTTTATATTCAATTAAATTAGCACCATATTCTGTTTTAAAAGAAACGTATTACGTTTTTTATTTCTGAAAAGTTTTAATAAATTGACTTACGCTCTTTTCGAAAAGATGACTTAATTTTTTTCTAAAACATTTAACTCAGCGTCTAAAATGATTTCCCGGTTCGCCTCGATTATACACACAAGTATCAGTATACCAGGTACAACATCGACGCGAATTAAATCGCGACCCGCCAATGTGTGGTTATAAAATTATTCCGCCAATGAACTGTCAACATAAATCGCGTGTGTTTTTCGCTCGCGTGCGCGTTGTCATATACATTTTTTAAATTATATAAGTACTAGCTGACCCGCGCAGCTTCGACCGCGAGTATATCAATAAGTCATCCAAATAGCTTTTAATAAAAATTTCATGCCGTATTTCAGCCCTCCAGAGCTGATTTTTGAAAAAAAAATAGCCTATGTTTGACCCCGGTTCTTCGACTCTATCCATGCCAAATTTAATGAAAATCGATCCAGCGGTTAAGCCGTGAAAGCGTAACAGGCAGACAGACGGACAGACTTTCGCATTTATAATATTAATTATGGATTTCGACTAATTGAATTTCACTATAACATCAGTTATCTGGCCTTTGTGTACGAGCCTCGTACTTTTATTGACAGCCTTAGTTCTCTACGCTAAAGGAGTATAAAATATTTCAAATAAACTCACTTGTACTTTTAGTTCACGCACCTACCAATTTCGCTAATTTCAGCAATGTTAAGGATGTATATTTATTAGCGAATTAATTAGCGGAACCGGTTGGCTGGTTATATGAATAACAATTACTATGCGTTTCAACTAAGAATAGGATCGCGCTTGCTATCAACTTCATACCACAAGTGTGAAATTAGTAATATCAACAAAAAAATATTTGTTCAAAAAATATTGCTGATTTATTGAAAAACAAATAACGTTTTAATAATATTATTTTCATCAACAAAATATTAGTAAAAAGCATCAGTCTAGCTGTTCATCTATATGTTATATAAAGATGTCGTGTCATTTACACCACTTACAAGTCAAAAACGACGGAGTCAATTTTGTTGTGATTTTTGTGGGTTTGGACTATCTTTGTCCAGAATAGGCTAAAAAGTATTAAAATATAATATTCATCAATAAAAAAACAGTAAATATATCTGTCTAGCCGTTCATCTAAATATACGAATATATAAAAGTCGTGTTAGTTATTTTACACCTTATTTTAATACATGGTTACATAATCTGATAGGAATCTAAATAAAAAAAAATACCAATTAGAATGAAATTAATTTTTTTAAAGTATTTCTTTGTTAGAATTTTTTTACACACCTTACTCATCACTTCCAAAGTTTTTGCAAAATGCGGAGCAATATGTCATCCTGACAATTCTTATTTGGAACGCATAGTACGTGAAATAGAGGTATCAGGGAGTTCATTTGAAATATATTAAAATGTAATTTACGAAGTCCAACACGATGTTGTGGATATTTTCTATGCACGATGCACGATGGAAAATATCCAATTTTTTAAAATAGTATTTTACTCCTTTTTATGGTTCCAAATTAAACTTATAGTTACGCTATGTCCGTCCGTTACCCCGCACGATTGCTCAGAGATCCTTATTACTACTAGAAAGCTATAATTTGGCACGAATATACATATTAGTCAGGTGAACAAAGCGGTAACATAAAATCTTAAAAAATATTTTTTTCAGGGTAGTTCCCCTACAATACATGTAAAGTGGGGATGTTATTTTTTTTCTCACGTACCCTATCGTGTGGGGTATCGTTGGATAGGTTTTAGGTTTTTAACCAAAAAACCATGGTAGAAGTAAATACAATGAAGTTTAAAGGAAAACTATCACAGCTTAGAAGGCTTTACAAGTTTTTGAGTAATAGTCGTCCAACTTATAAAATGTACTAGAGACTATTTATAGGCGGTGAACCCGTAGTGCAGATATATATTTGTCATTGACGTTGAATAGCTTCAATGTTCATAGTATGAAACTATAAAAGCCCTCTTCTTAGTCCGCATTATTGTGATGGGCTACTCTTCGGAACTCTATATTACGCGTGGCCCGACACGCACTTTACCACCTTTTTTAAAAATATGGACGACACATAGATTTTATAATAATTCGGCTACGAAAATCAAATAAGCTATTAAAAAATTGCGAGATTTTTGACGCAAAAAAAGTCATAGAAAATGTTTTTATTTTACTTAGTAACTAGCTTTTGCTCGTGGCTTTGCTTGCGTAAAATAAGAGACAAAAAGTAACCTTTGTCACTCTCCATCACTTTAACTATCTCCACTTAAAAATCAGGTCAAACAAACACACTTTCCCATTTATAATATTAGTATGGAAGTATGGATTTTTTTTCCTAAAGCCTTTGTACCCAGCAAATAATTATAACACTTTGATTTTCATCGATACCAAACCTGAATACCTTATAATATATTTATGCAAACTTATAAACGGTACGATCTTCTATTAACTTGGAAAAAGGTAGGAAGTTAATGAAGGGGTTAATTGAATGACTGACAATAATGGGCATCAGATTGAATTGCCGAATTCAATCCTTCACCCCAAACGAACTGTGCCGATTGGACGGAGATACGATTTCTTTGTCATTGGCATCCCCTTACATATCTATACTAAGGGGATGCCAATAACGTACAGGAAGCTATTCTTCTATATATATAAAACAAAGTCGTGTTAGTTACACCATTTATAACTCAAGAACAGCTGAACCAATTTATATGAATTTTGTGGTTTTTGGATTTGTCTTCGTCGGGAATAGGATAATAGGTGTTTATATATGATATTCATCAAAAAAAAAATTACAATAAAGTTTTGGTAGTTGATATTATAGTTTATTTATATTTGTAATCCTAATGAAAAAGGAGAGGGGGATTTTTGGGCCCAAATGTAAGGGATTAAGGTGTGGTTAAAAATATTACTATTTTTCTATTTCAAAGTTCAAAATATGAACCCAATCCGCTTTCTGAGAAAAAATAAATCACGAAAATAAGTATGCAGTATTAAAATTGTATAATCGATAAAATTATAATCGATTTATGTAAATAATTTTTATCAAAATGGAAGCTTGTAAGTATACGTAAAATTGTATTATTGATAATATTTAATTTACTCAACAATAAGTACCATAACTATTTTACAAATCGTTTATAATATAAAAAGAAAAAATATAATCAATACAATTTTAATAATAGATTGATTACCTAACATTGAATTTAATACGATTTAATGTCTGGATTTTAACATAGCTAAAAGTGATAATTACAACTGACATCATTGACAGCTTACAAGTCGCGAACTTCACTTTGCGCTATTTTAGTTACATGGATGCATTCATCAATTTGTGGTTTTCAATAATCTGTATTTTAACATTTTTTCAATTTATATACACAAAACATAGGTGTCTGTATTACAAGTATTAGTTGCTCGCATAATAGTACACGGTTAACCTACACCATAGTACCGTAACCTTACTTTTACGGAATTTCTTATATCTCTGTTCTCAGGTTGTTAAAATCTGTAAAATTTTCAGTATTTATATAATACTAGCTGTTGCCTGCGACTTCGTCCGCGCGGACTTCGTTTACTCCGCACAGCACCTGGCCGCTAGGTGATAGCGTGATAATATGTAGCCTATATGTTGACCCGACCTGTTAGTAATATTCATGCAAAATTTGAAGTAAATCCATGCAGTACTTTTTGAGTTTACCTCGGACTGTTAGGCGGAATGAAATTCGCCAAGCCAGCTTGTATTTAATATTGATATATTAAATACAAGCTGGCTTGGCGAACTTCATCTAACTCACTGCCTGGATTTGGAAATGCGTTTGGTAGAGTTATCTATCTATACATATAATAAAATCGTAGGAAAGTCAAAACTGTACATTGAATATTTTTTTAAAAGAATACTTGGGGCGTGATCTACAATCGATATCGAAGCCAAAAAGATAGTTTTTAGAATTTTTGTCTGTTTGTCTGTTTATCTGTTTGTCTGTATGTATGTCCGAGGTAAACTCAAAAAGTACAGCATGGATTTACTTCAAATTTTGCATGAATATTACTAACAGGTCGGGTCAACATATAGGCTACATATTATCACGCTATCACCTAGCGGCCAGGTGCTGTGCGGAGTAAATGAAGTCCGCGCGGACGAACTCGCTGGCAACAGCTAGTACGATATATAGATTTATATGAGATGTAGACGAGCCTCTGTTGCGTGCTGTATAATCCATATATTGGGATTGCAAAACGTGTGTGGTGGACGGCAACATATTCGATGTGAATATTGGTGACAAGCAGGGTTGTGTGTTATCAGCTCGCCTGTTTGTTCTACACATGGATAAGTGTCTCCAAAGATTAAGGTAACTTAATGTGGGAATGCGCATGAGTGATCTAGTTGTAAACTGGCAAAAAAACGTATGCCATCTTTAGTGACTCAAGAGCGGCTCTCGAAACCTTAACAAATCCAGAATCACTACACCCTCTAGCCGTCAAAGCAAGACATACCCTTAGAGAATGTCAGGAACAGCAAAAAAGTGTCAAACTTTATTGGACAAAAGCACATATCGGGCTAGAGGGCAATGAGAGAGCCGACTATCTAGCCAAGGAGGCCGCATTAAAACTAAAAGTTAAGCCAGCATATGATAAATGTCCTGTTTCATTCGTCAAACGATCTAATCGCTTAGAGACGATTGACGAATGGAACAGAAGTTACCAAAGTGGCGACACAGCTGCGGTAACAAAATTATTTCTACCCGACGTTACTGCCGCTTACACAATCATGAGAAATATACATATCACGTCAACAATCACACAATTAATGACAGGGCACGGTGGATTCTCCTCATACTTGAAACGGTTCAAGTGTAAGGACAATCCAGCGTGCATCTGCGACCCCAAACACCAGAAACCATACCGCACTTACTAGTAGTGTCCATCATTTACACATGACCGCCTTAAATTTGAGCAAAAAACAGATATGGAAATTACTTGTGAAAATCTAAGTAACATAATAACTAGCAAATATAGAGATGAATTTTTGGAACTGTGTATAAAAATAGTTAAAATAGTTAATAAAAGAAATAAATAGTATATATAATATTATGGTTTTGTTATATTCTTGAATATAATAGGATATCATAAACAATAAAAAACATATAAAACTTACAAAATATTCTAAAACCATATATTAAGATGTTTGTAATACGTATATATATATATATATATATATATATATATATATATATATATATATATATATATATATACATTTATATATGTGTATATATGTGTGTGTGTGTAAAAAAAAGTATGATCGCAAGAATAAACATGTGTAAAACATATATACTAAATGTAATAACTAAAGTATAAGCTATTTTCCTGTTTATTATTATATGATCTGCTATATATATGATAGACAGTACCCAATAAGGGTAAAAATGTATTCTTAAATAAATAAATGTGTATATATGATTATAAAAAAAGTAGACGTATACATATGTATACGAAAAGACATGAACCCAAAAAAGGGTTTAAAAGTGTAATAAGTAAAATAAGTAAACATGTAAGAACTTAGTAACTTGTAAAATTAAAGGCCTTGTCCATGATAGGGGTATAAGTATTTTAATTTAAAAAAAAACTGTCTACTTTATGCAGATGACGCTGAACTTTTAGGCTCACCTCCATATGAGTTGTGAACACTAGTCCTAGTTATGAATGCCGATTGTAAGAATATGGGCTTACAATTGAATGCGAAGAAAACTAAAGTTCTAATATTTGCAAGAGAAGCAACAAGAACGGATGTTAGTGTTGTGGTCGAAAATGTAGTGATCATGATCATCCTAACCTAACTAACCAACAGAGTTAGCGCCCGCTTATTGTAACAATCTGACATAAAACAATATTTATTTTAACTTCCCGCTACGTATGTAGATATGTAAGTTACTGATTTTTCCCCGATTTTCGAAAATCGAGTTTTCACCAGATGACCACGTTTTAAGCTCCTAGGAACCTTTTCCAACTATTTTCACGATGATGTCAGTATCTATGTATGTATGTGTATGTGTGTGTGTGTGTGTGTGTGTGTGTGTGTGCGTGTGTGTTTGTGTGTGTGTTTGTGTGCGTGCGTGCGTGCGTGCGTGCGTGCGTGAGTGTGTTTTGTGTGTGTATGTGTGTATGTAAACATCTTATAAATTTTGAACGGCTGGACCGATCGAAACGTGGTTGATGGCATTCAATTGGATTCCGCCCAACTTAGCCTTCCTGAAAATTTGAACAAACTCGACCCTGGAGACTTTGAGAAATTTTGAAAAAACACCAATAAAAAAATTGGTGAAACAGTATCTTGTTAACATAACTTCCACATTAATGTACCGATTGATTACTTTTATTTATTTATTTATTTATTAACAAAATCCACAGCGCTTAAATTACATGGATAGCATACATGAATATTAATAATTTACAGCCAATTACGGATTTACATTTTATAAACCAAACTGAATGCACGTTAGTGATGATAAAAATAACACTAAATTGTACTTACATTATTAACAACAAAATAGAAAAACAAACTACTTTAAGCTATATTAGAGGTAAGTACATATAATTATATTATACCTACTCGTTTTCTTTTCAGGGTACACGTAGTGTGTGAGTGTGTGTGTGTGTGTGTGTGTGTGTGTGTGTGTGTGTGTGTGTGTGTGTGTGTGTGTGTGTGAGTGTGTGTGTGTGTGTGTGTGCGTGTGTGTATGTCTCTGCGTGTATATTCGTGTTATGTTTTATGTTGAAAGTTATAAAATATGATAAGTCTAATTTTTTTATAAAGTTTGTCATTGATATTTGGAGGCTTTTATGTTTTATGTTGAGTAATAGACTTAGTAGTTTCTAGTATTAAATTACGAAATTTATTTTTAGTAACACAAAAGGGGTCTATACAGGCGAACTTTTTATTGTATGTAGTCTGTAATCTGGCTACTATGGAATTACTTGCATATCGTGTTCGACTATAATGAGTATCAAAAATAGGGGAGTGCCTGGTGCGTTTGTTAGGTACACATAGTTGAATCAATCTGGATGTTAGACCATCACTATTGATGGAGCCGCAACACACATCGTACATGAACAACATATCGAGAAGATGTCGCCGCGATTCTAAAGTTAACATATTATATCTTTGGCAGGATTCTAAGTAGTCAACCGGAGAAGCAAAACATTTAAAGTTTAAAAACCGGAGGATTTTTTTCTGCAGTTGTTCGATTCTGTTAATGTACGTCGCGTATTGCGGATTCCATACAACGGAACAATATTCTAAAATACTGCGCACGTAACTGTAGTACAGAACGATTATGCAGTTAGCATCAGTGAAATTTTTGCTGGTGCGTATAATAAAGCCTAGGTTTCTATATGCCTTTTCTATGATCGAATCTACGTGATTTGTAAAAGTCAGTTTTGTATCAAGCAGTACGCCTAAATCCCTCACATGATTGGTCCTAGATATGACGGAGTTGTTAATGTAATAGGTATAATTGATGGGAGTTCTACGCCTAGTAAAAGTTATACATAAACATTTGTTGACATTAACGCTTATGCGATTTTTAGTGTAGTAATGATTGAGTATATTAAGGTCTTCTTGCAATCGAGCACAGTCTGATATTTCGTTAACTTTAATATATATCTTTTTATCATCCGCATACAATAGAAACCGCGAATGAGTGAAACACATATATATATATATATATATATATATATATATATATATATATATATATATATATATACATATATATATATATAATATATATATATATATATATATATATATATATATATATATATATATATATATATATATATATATATATATTTAGTATATATATATATATATATACTAAATAGAGCAGGGGACCAAGTAGTGATCCTTGAGGCACACCAGACGTTACCGTTACGTAGTTGGACCTGAACCCTCCAACAACAACAGCCTGACTACGATTTTTAACATAAGACTCAAACCAACGTAGAAGATCACCACAAATTCCTACTACTTTAAGCTTCTGGATTAGTATTATATGGTCAACACGATCAAAAGCCTTCTCAAAGTCTGTGTATATTACATCAACTTGACCGCCACCATCTATATCACGTAGTACATCACTGGTAAAAATAGCTAAGTTTGTGGCTATTGATTTGCCCTTCAAAAATCCATGCTGCTGTGGAGGAATGCTCTGAGCTATGACATTAAATACATATTTGTAGACTAGTTTCTCCAAGTATTTGCTGAGCACATTTAAGATTGATATAGGTCGGTAATTAGATATATCTGTTTTTAAGTCGCTTTTGTAAATAGGTACAATAAATGCTTTTTTCCATGCTGTTGGAAAAAATCTATTAAAGAGTATACATATTAGTTCTGCGAGAGATTCTGCACATTTTACAAAGAAAATAGGTGGTAATTCGTCACAGCCTGCTCCCTTGGTAGTATCAAGTTTTTGGAGAAGCTACAATACGTCTAATTTGGAACAATCTAATTGATTTATATGGTTATTTGAAATGGAATGACTCCGAGGATGAATATAGGAATCCATTGGTTTACTAAAGATTTTTTTAAAAAAGTCACTAAAAGCTTCGACAATTTGATCTGCATCAGTAATAGTGTCGCCTTTGTAATTCATTTGCTTGGGGTAATTGGCAAAACCAGAGCGCTTTGATTTAATGTAGGACCAAAGTAGCTTTGGGTTGCTTTTAATGCTTTGCTGAATTAGTTGTATGTAGTTGTTAAAGCATAAGCGCTGCATATTTTTCACTCGTGAGCGTAAAAGAGAAAACGCAGCATAGTCATTGGGATTCCGATAGCGTTTCCATGCTTGATGTAATTTACTTTTTTCTTTAATCAGCTTTTTGAGTGACTTTTGGTACCAAATTGGATATTTGCTTAATCTGTTACTTATGAAGCTGGGTACATATTTATCGCGGGTCAGATAGATGATGTTATAAAAAGTATTCGTAGCATCATCAACTGTTCCAGCTTTTAATATTTGTTTCCAATCTTCAGAGGCAAATGAGGCATTGATGATTGTGTAGTCTGCTTTATTATAATAGTATTTTTATGAGGTTGTTCGTGTAATGCAGGTATTATAAGGTTAACAGTAGCTATTACTATTAGGGAAGGATGAAAGCTATCTTCTTTTACCAGTGGCTCTTGAGATATTTTTACGTCTAGTGTAAAATTTGTAAATATAAAATCTAGGATATTATTATGGTTATTTTTTATATGATTACGTTGCGTGAGTCCAAGATCTGAGCAAGTGTATACTAATTTCAGTTAAAGCATTGCGGTGAAAGATAGGTCCATCCGAAAACCATTCTATGCATGGTAAGTTAAAATCACCCGCAATCAAAAATATATCGTTTTAATGTTGTGATACAATATTACATAAGCGATCTATAAAATGTTCCAATCTAGAAACTAACATACGGTTTGGTGGAATATAGGCCACGGCTACATGTAAATTATTGCTGATACCTAAAGCGCATCCCGGGATCGTAAGCCATAGGCATTCTAGATCCTCTACATCCCACTCATGTCGGGCGCGAGCCCGCAAGCGCGGTGCACACAAAGCCATAACTCCGCCACCGCGGCGCTGAGAACCCCTATCCCGTCTAAATAAATCGTATCGTTCTGTGCACAGCTCCGTGTCCAGTATACCGCTACAAAGCCAGGTTTCCGTGATTAATATTAAGTCACACTCACATTAAGTCACATTACAGAAACTAATCAGATCTATTCCTCAAAGAACTACGTCTAATGCATAAATTGCATCAAAATCAGTTTATCCGTTTGGGATAAATCGTTGACGAAAAATTTTGAAGTTTTTTTTTCTAAGTAACTTCGAAATTTTTCAACCAATCGTTTTTTTTGTATCTTACGATATTTTAGTACTAAAAAAACTACGTCGAATGCCGTTTCAAAAATCAAAATCGAACCTAATTTTCAAAAGGTACAGCTTTTTAAATATTAAAATAACGTTGTTTTTAGCAAACTTAACATTTTTGAAATAACATTCAGACTAATACATCGACGATTTAAAAATCTTATCAACTTTTCTCCTTTTAAAACTGCGTCAAATACTGTTAATTAGATCAAAATCGGTCAATTTGTTTGTTGTTTACCAATGACAAAAAAATTTGACATTGCTTCGAAATTTTTGAACCTATCGATTATTTTGCTCAAAAATCAAAATACTGCCATTTTTAACAAATTAAATTTTTGAACTGAAAAAATATATGCTTATACTTTTTATTTTTTGACCTTAACATACCTTCATTTAGCGGGAAGTTTCAGGGATGGCCCGCAGGGTCAACCGTTTACATATTTTTTTATATCATAAGATAGCAAACAAGCAGACCCATCTGCTTGTTTGCTGATGGAAAGAGTCAACCATTGCCTATACACACAAAAGATGTTAATGGTGCGTTGCTTGTGTTGTGTGAATCTTGTGGCGAGGTCTAATGCCACATGCATAAGGGAACGTACCCATACTACGTGACCTATTTATTAATATTTTTCGACCCCTCCCTCCCCTTGGTGCCCGCTCGTAGTATACACTAAGACCCTTCCCCTCCGCCTCAAGTTGTTATGTAGTATTAGAAAATGTGATTTTGCACGCAGAATGTGAAAAAAATAAAAATAATTTGGCTCTTATTTATCTTACTACAACGTTTATTGCACAAAACTGACATTTATTGCTAAAAAATGTCTGACAAACAGCGTCTGTTTTCAATCAGCTGACGTCTCGACATATGTGCGTCAGCGCTACCAACTGTGAGTTTAGAAAGCACTAAACACTCCGCACCTTATTCAAATATAATTCGAAAAAGCTCCCTAAGTTTACCGGCTATCTTACCCTCCAAACCGGAATACGACGGTGACTAGCACTGACGCTAATGCAGCAGGAATATGTACACGAAATCAAATGTACTGTGGACTGTGGACAGGCAAATTTTTTTATCATAAAATAGGAGACAAGCAGATGACTCTCATGATGGAAAGAGAAACCACCGCCTATAGATACCAAGGATGTTTATGGTGCGTTGCTATCCACGTGGCGGGATGACAATGACATATGCATAAGTCTACCGTCCACGTTACCCTTATCACCCGGAACACGACAGTGACAAGCATTGGCGCTATTGCGACAGGATATGTTAAGTCGGTGGTACCAAACTTTCTTGTTCGAGGGGGGATAAATGGCTATCACACTATATAAGTCCCTTTATCGTGCCGGGACTCCTTTTTAAGTTTTATCGGCACGCACATTTTATCAACTTAGTTTTATTATATAAATGATTATCTTGTAATTATAAGAACGTTGTCATTTTTGACAAAAGCAAGCGAAAAGCCTTTGTTCTTTGGAACAAGATGGCTACGATCTTAAAAAAAGAGATAAAGTTTGTAGCTTTGGGCTTTCCAACCATTTAGATCGTGGTCCATTAAGCTATTAGCATATTCAGAAAAAGTTAACAGGACTAAAACAACAATATTGTTTGTCCGTAAATGCTACGCAAATTCTGAAAACCGCCTCCATTAACGTAGTTTACACAGGGCCGTATGTTTTAGTTCCCACGATCAATCTCAGTTCCGATGAAGTGTTTTACACGTGGTGCGCGGTGGGAACAAATGTGTTCTATGCAAATGCGTCAATTGCACAGATGGATCGGCTATCTGCCTAGCATAGGATATGTACCTTGAGATGTATCGGACGCAAATGTCAACTATTCTTGCAGTAATAGTGTCAATGCTTGTCACTGCCGTGTTCCGGTTTGGAAGGTAAGGTAATCGGTAAATTTATGCATGTGGCACTAATATTCCGCGATACAAATAACAGTGCACCATTTACATATTTAGTGTGTATAGGCAATGGTTGATACGAACTTAAAAATTTTATTTGCCAAAAATGAGCGTTACAGTCAAATAAAATTAATTAAAAATATCAGCATATTCTACCACGACATGGTGGGAAAATATTTAACTATTACTCGTATCATATTATTGTATTCTATATTTATTATGTGTAGTTTAAAAAAAGATATTTTTTACAAATTTCTATGTTATTTACATTAATTATATCAAATTAAATTTTATTAAATTATTTTTATTTTTCTAGGACCGCCCCGTTGGTCGAGTGGTTAGCGACCCTGACTACGCAATCGATGGGGCTTGGGGTCGATTGCCGACGGGGACAAGCATTTGTGTGATGAGCATAAATGTTTGCATTTCCGGGTTTGGGTGTTTATTAAATATACTCTGGTATTTATATATGTATTTCTATGTTGACTAACACCCATAACACAAGCAAATAATTTGCTTACTTTGGGGTTAGATCAGTAAGTGTAATTTGTCCCGTGAATATTTATTTATTTATTTATTTCTATCAGAAAAACCATCTGCTTCTTTGCTATCTTACGTGAAAAATAATAGCTCATTCAACTTTTCGATCGCCTTATTAGTGTAGAACTGTAGTGTAACACTTACACTATCCCGATGATCCTATTACCACCACAAACACCAACACAGTTTCAGATTTAGGTACGCACACAACACTACACCGTCGTCGCCGGTCTCGACGACGAAAACTTCTTTATCGCGCCTAACGCGGGGCGCAATGCCACGATTCTTCCCACCACCACTAGTCCGAACGTCGCACTAAAGCCCCGTTTTCACTTTGTGTAGTGCGAGTGCGAGTGTTTAATGCAGGTGCTAAGTATTAAGCTACAAATACATGAAGACAGACGTTGATCAGTGCGAGTGATAAGTAATCAGCGTCTATTCACTTTTACTAAGCTGATTACAAATCACTCGCACTGATCCACAGCTATCTTCACGTATTGTTTGTTTAATACTAAGCACCTGCATTAAACACTCACACTCGTACTAATCAAAGTAAAAACGGGGCTTAAGCCGGGGTCCGGTCTCACAAGAGACAGCCCTTAGCGCGGGCGTGTATAGGCTCAATTTTAATTTTAATTTAAGTTCTGGCTGAGGACTCTGCTCGCCCAAAAAGCCCGGTAACGCAGTAACGACCCATAAGGTCAACTGTAATAGCCATTTCGAAAAAAAAATGTAGTGTAACAGCTGGCTGACTTCTAAGTCTTAGCTGGCGTTTTCCTACCTGCCTGGTAGAAAGACCACTTTCAAGCCTTCGTTGGCATCTTGCTATCTGCGTGGTATAAAGTCTAATGGTTTATTTCTCATAATGCATCAAATCTTCAAAGTGAGCCTTCACAAACAAAAACATCCGATTTAATTAATAAATGACTGAGTTCTGAAGTAACAAACAAAACAAAACAAAAATACAGCTGAATTGAGAACCGCCTTCCATTTCAAAATACTTCCAGATACGTAGTTATTCGTTAAAAGAATAAGAATCACGACACACAAGATGAGACATTCTAAAGAATTTAGTACAAACATTATTTTATCTGCGTGTAATTTCAGATCCTAAATCATATTGTCGTCGATTCGTCTCCGTCGACGTGAAATTTAATAACAAAAGCAATTTGATGGAGTCACCAATTTACTCGCTTTTTATTGCTTGCTAAAGCTTTTTCAATAAACGAGATAGAGATTTACAATTTATGGTTCCCTGGTAAAAAGGCAAATGAAAAATTATTTTTTTTATTTAACACCACATAATTGATTCGTTTTTATAAAGCAGAGGACAGCAAATAAGCTATTTGATCCCGTGTTGATCCGTAGGCGTATCATCTAACGTTTGCAATTCGCCAGCGATCAGCGATGACCCTTAAACGTAATAAAAAAATCATCAAAAACGTCGCCAATTGCTTGCTGGTCACTAGATGCACTTTTTGAAATGTCACAGCATAAAAACTAATCAAGCGGCAACGACTACCGCTAATGTACAAGGCTGTTATGTGTCTTGCAATAACTAAACAATCACGATAATTTCGCATTGCGAGTTACGTGATCACCCCGCCGACCCCCCTTGGAAGAATAGACCATCTGCCAGTTTTTTAAATGAGAATGATTGGCTATACTTGTCACTATCATCGTGTCTACTAGGTGGTAGAGTTCCGTTTCGTAACACCTCGATCGGGAAAAGTTCTCAAAAGTTGAAGCTGTGGTACCAAATACCACAGCCTCAACTTTTTATCGTTTTATACAATGAACATTTAAGCTACTTAACGTCAATGACGAATGTATTAACACCACAAGTTTACCGCCTATAAAACTTCTTCAAGTACATAAGTTGGTCGACTATTACTCATAAAATTAAAAAGCCTACTTAGCCGTGATGGTTTTCCTTTTAAATTCATTATATTTACTACTACCGTAAAAACTTTATATTGCACAAACGTATCCCTTAATCAAAAATATTGTTTTCAGAAACTTACAATGTTTTTAAAAACCTATCTAATGATATCCCACACTATGGGGTACGTGAGAAAAAATTAATTTACATGTACAATGTACATGGAGAGCTACCTTAACAAATATTTTTTAAGATTTTATTTTAGCATTTTGTTGCCATGACTAATATATCAAATTAAAGCTATTCAATACTAAGGGTTTTTAGCTAGGATGCGGACGGACGGACGGACACGGCGAAACTTCTTTACACTTTTTTAAACTTTAACCGCCCCGTTGGCCGAGTGGTTAGCGACCCTGACTACGCGATCGACGGGGCTCGGGTTTGATCCCCGACGGGGACAAGCATTTGTGTGATGAACATAAATGTTTGTATTTCCGGGTTTGGGTGTATATTAAATATATTCTTGTATTTATATATGTATTTCTATGTATTAGTATCGTTGACTAACACCCATAACACAAGCAAATAATTTGCTTACTTTGGGGTTAGATCAGTTAGTGTAATTTGTCCCTTGAATATTTATATTTTATATTTATAACTATAATACTTTACTTTGTAGCCCTAATAAAGAGTTGCGAACAATTTTTTTTGTTCACTTCCATATTGGTATTACAGTTTTTTGTCCGGAATAATAATAATAATAATAATATAGAATAATAATAATAATAATGATATAAATAAAGGCTTTATTCATTAAATCATTGTATCTGCAGTCATGTTTGATAAAGCCACTTGACTATACGAAACGTAAAAGTTTATAACTAGCGCACTTGTTACACGGGTACGAAAGGTTCAATCGTTGTGCGAACAGTGCGCTTGTTATGATACTCATTAAAACTTTTGTCCGTCCGGAGATTTGGAGATGGCCGTTATTCAGTAAGCGTAAAATTAGATATCTATACATATAATAAAATCGTAGGAAAGTCTAAACTGTACATTGAATATTTTTTTAAAAGAATACTTGGGGCGTGATCTACAATCGATATCGAAGCCAAAAATATAGTTTTTAGAATTTTTGTCTGTTTGTCTGCATGTATATCCGGGGTAAACTCAAAAAGTACTGCACGGATTTACTTCAAATTTTGTATGAATATTACTAATAGGTCGGGTCAACATATAGGCTACATATTATCACGCTATCACCTACGGGGGAAGGGCAGTGCAGAATAAACGAACTCTGCGCGGACGAAGTCGCTGGCAACAGCTAGTTTAATATAAAATTTCAACAGTATATAATATATATGGCAATTAATTTTTGACTCGAAACACGTTTTAATACGCATTTGAAATTTAGACTCTATAAGCGGGGTAGAATAGACAGTGGTCCCAGGAACAAACTTTTTTTTACTAATAACAAGCTGAATTTTTGTGAACAGCTTCGTTTTGACGAGACGCTCATCTTTTCTATCTTCGAAAAATCTCGAATCGGATAGTGATAGATAAAAATAAAACTTTAGAGTGTCGGACTAAGAAAAGTTTCTACTTTACGTATAGGACAATGTATTGTTGCGAATAATCTAGAAACGTGAAGAGTTTGAACGCTGGAGAGATTTAGAAATAAAAGAAAGATATAGCTACTCCTATTGATAAACAAATAGTTGACCGTTACCCGAATAGCTATGCCATAATAAATCTTCTGTTATAGGGCATAAGGGTGAAAATAACATGTACTAGGACTTGTTTATCATAACTTGTGGACAACTTGAATTATTTATTGTTTACCCGATAAATTTAGATTTTTCGGGAACCAGGTAGAACTTTACCCTGGGTATAAATAGAGGTGTATTGACAAATAGAGAGCAGTTTTATACAGTGATCGAAAGCGACAGTACGAGCGACCAGTGTGAAGCGGAGTGACCAGTGTGTAAAACAGTGAATAAGAGAAGTGTTTTATTGTGTAGTCGGTTATGTTTAGTGTTAGTACAGTGAGTGACTAGTGTTAATCAGAGTATTTAAGTATTACCTACATTGTGTTGTTTTGTGTATTTGTGTTGTAAATACACGGTTTAATTTAAGAGGCGTTTTCTTTCAAATTACGAACCCGAAGCACGTAACAGTATTAAATTGAATTATAATGATAAATAACAAGCTGCTGTAAGAAAATTAGGTTATTTTTAAATTGATTAATATCAATTTATAAATATCATAATTCCGAAATTTTAGAGTGGAGGACTCGTAAGAAAAACCATCGAATGTGTAGGACAAAAGTTTTATCGTGCTTTTCATAATATAATCAAGCGATTAAAGCAAAAAAAAATAGTTACTGTTATTAATAAAATATTTTTCCTTCACCGAATTAATATTTTCGAAGCCCTTTAAGTTTATTAGTTACCCAATTCAGATTTTTCGAAGATAAAAAACATTTGCATCTCGCCAAAACGAAGCTGTTTAAAAAATGCAACTTGTTATTAATCAAAAGAGTGTGTTCCTGGGACCACGGTCAATAAGTTTTTGCACTAAATAGATTTCCGATCCGCCAGCGTAAGCAGTTGAGTTGAGGACAATTGTGTATACACAGGGATCGCCTTATGGTCGAAATTAGATTATAGATTTGGCAATAAAATATAAGTTATCTCTACGTTTGACAGCAGACTTTAATTATAAACATAATAGTCTGTCTGTGTGTTTTTATCATGTATGTCAAACGAATGAAGTTTAATGTTTATTTTTAATGCAATTTATTCAAAAATATTAGGTTTCTGCAATCCTTAGCAATGCAAATTTTAACTGTGTCAAATTTTGTACTCCAACATTCGCATATTGTCGTAAAAAAGAATGCAAAGGTTTTGTTTTACATTTTAATATATAGATTTAACAGTTATTTATAACCATATTGTTCCTCAATTTCCTCAGACAAAATTTCAACAGCAGCATCCCACACATACTCGTCAACGCCTTTTGGAAAATACCTCCACACTTCCATTCGTATCTTGTCAATTGTACTACTTATTTATTGATATTTATTCATTTGTCTAAATTTATTTCTGAAGCTCTAAGGCTTAGGAAACCCTTGCCATTGCTATCATGTACAGACTCTCTAAACTTTAATTTAAACATCTGACAATACGCCAGTATCAAAGGCTATGCTTTCAAATACAAATATTTATGTGTAGTTTATGTGAGTATATTATGTATATGAATAATCACTTATGTGCAGTTTATGTGAGTATATTATGTATATGAATAATCACTTATAATAACTAGTGTACAAAGTGCCGTTGACATTTTTAGTAAAAAATTATTACTATAGGAATAGTTTGTTTGATTTTTTTTATTCTAAGTAAAAACAATCCTTTTACTGTTACTAGTGAAAGCCGCGTTTCACTAGTAACAGTAAAAGGATTGTTTTTACTTAAAATAAAAAAAAATCAAACAAACTATTCCGTTATTATATCATACAAAAACACAAGGTAGTCGTTAGACATAATATGCATGTGGCATTGCCATCCCGCCACACGGATAGCAAGACACTATTATTATCTTTGTTATCTAAATGCAATGGTTTCTCTTTTCATCAGGAGAGCCATCTGCTCATTTGCTATTAAAATAACCACGACGATGAGTCACGTGGTGCTGAAGGCTTTGGCTCATGCGCTGGAGGTAGAATTTGTTCGCCACGAACCTCAAGCATATTAGTTACGCGAGATTACAGAAGTTGTGGCTCAACCAAAGGAAGTGGAACCTAGAAGACTGGGCCCCACGTGCTACGCCTGCGGTGAACGTGGGCACATTAGAGTTAGCTGCCCAGCCATACCTATGCCTACAGGTTCAATAAATTGGCGACAGCAAGCGGGAGGAAACTCAGCAGCTGAAGAGACCACGCCAGTTAAACAACCTGTTGAACCAGCAAGGAAACAAGTAACATCTAGGATCAAACGGCAGGTGCTGGTTGACCGAGAAACAGTCCCAAAAGCTGTCGTATTTCAAGTGTGCGAACGCAACAGTTTATCTATTAAGAAATCGATTAATGGCAAGAACTGCAGCTTATCGCCGAAAACTGGAGCTACACAACATGTAGTGCGAACAGATGTAACTACTAACTAGCAATGATAACCTAAGGAACACAGAACGCCGTAGTGAAAAGTCATCACACCGACTATGTACGGAAGATTGTAAACATTGCGTAAGAATGGAAACTAAGGAAAAGATTCAAGTATTGCGAGCTAAGCCTACGGAAGACAAATGGGTAACTGATGAGATGCGTGAAACTCAGTATGAAGATAGAGATTTGCAGCCTCTAATAGATTGGATGAAACAAGACACAGGAAAACCGGAATGGCAAGAACTGGCTTCTTTCAGTGCCATTGCAAAAAGTTTTAGGCGCAGTGGGAAAGTCTTGTGTTACAAAATGATTTACTTTACAGCAAATGGGAAAAACCATAAAGAAGAGAACATCATCTACAGTTGGTAGTGCCAAGAAAACTAGTCAAAGACGTACTACGTGAATTGCATGTTGGGATTTCTGGGGAACATCTTAGAGTACGACGAGTATTGGTAATGGTGCGAGAGCGTTTTTATTGGTTGAATTTTCGAGAAGATGCTGAGAATTGGTAAAGAAAATGTACGTCATGCTCAGCAGTAAAAGCCCGCATGTCAGGAGCCGAGGCAACTTTAGATTATACAACGTGGGAGCCCCTTGGGAAAGGATAGCGATTGACGTGGCTGGACCATTTCCTAGAACAGATAACAGAAACAAGTATTTTATTGTTGTGATGGATTACTTCACGAAGGCCGAGGGTGTTTGCAATTCTCAATCAAGAAGCCATGACTGTTACTGAGAAATTGGTCAATGTGGTGATATACAGATTCGGTTACGTTGGAGATTCATTCTGATCAAGACAGAAACTTTGACTCTAACAAGACAGAAAAAATCTACCGTATTCCAGGAAATGTGTAAGATATTAGGAGTATAAAAACAAGAACTACACCATACCACCCCCAATCTGACGGAATGGTCGAACGATTTAACCAAACATGAAAATATTTTTTATGATAAGATACCAAAAAAGCAAAAAGGTTTTCTAATTATAAGAGATAACCGATTTATAAGCTTAATTTTAAAGGTTTTATTTCTGATTTTTTATATCATTAGAAAGCAAACAAGCAGATGGTTCATCTGATAAATGGATAACCACCGTCTATAGATCTTATTCTGCGGTAGGAATGAAAGACATATGCATAAGTTTACTGGCAACCTTATTCCCAAGATTGGAACACGACCGAATGAGTAAGACGGTGATACAAAATGCCGCGAGCGAGCTGAGGCAGAACTCTAACATATAAAAAGTTTGTCTTATAAAAATATGATAAACGGTCAATGGTAAATAATACATCTAACCAACAAACTAAAAACAGTACAAATATTGTAGTTTCAATACATTCCTGTACTCCATTAGACACCTACGCGTGCCGGTTCGTCCCTACGGCCGCGTTCGAATCGTGACGCAGCTTTCTCGTTCACCTACGAATCATGTTTTACCTGTTAGTGTATAATTACTGAATTTAATAAATACAAGCAGATGTTCTGCTTAAGGTCACGAGCTTCACGGTCGTCTTATTACACCCACGGCGATTTAATTTCACGTGTTAAAGTGAAACATGTTAAAAGTTATGTTCATTTTTAGTGCGCAATACGCTTAAAATATGAAAAGAGTGTGGAGGACGCAAGGTTAGCCAACCTAGACTGTATCAGTCGACTATCTCTTCCTACCATGTAAGAAAGTTGGCGTGAAGTATGTAAATAATAATATTAGACAGCAAGCAAATTATATGTATAAAAATATTTACAGTCGTATTTAATTCTGTAAAGTCTGTATATACATTTTTGTCAAATTTCATAAGTATTAGTTTCCTGACTCACTGACATTAATTTTATCATGTTATATTAAACCGTGGTCCCACGAAAAACAATTTTTTTTCGATTAATAACATGCTGAATTTTTGTGATCTATGATTATTTATGATTTTGTGATCTATTTATGATCTATCTTCAAAAAATCTCGAATCGGGTAGCTAATAAAGTTTTGGGGCTTTGAAAATTTTGATTCGGTGAAGGACAAATTTTTATTTATAATGTTGCGAATAATCTACACACGTGAAGGGTTGGAGCGCTGGAGAGATCTAGAAATAAAAGAAAGAGATAGCTACTTCTATTGAACCCGAATAAAAAAATTTCGCCACAGGATTTGAATCTAGCATGTTTTCTCAAGCCAGGACGCTCTAACCACTGAGCTAGTGTCGACTGGTTCAGTGGCGAAAATCGTCTTTGATATGTGATCGTTTCGAAAATTTTTCTTTGTTGTTTTTAAAGTTTTTAAAAAAATATATATTTTTAAATTTTGTATTAAAAATATTTGAAAGATGCCGCATTAGGTATTGAATGAAAGCTCGAAAAAGTAGGTAGGTAACCTTTCAAAGGGCGTTGTCCATTTTGAAATTTTCTATTCAAATATTATATTTTTCGGACCACATTTTTTTTAATGGGAGAAAAAAAGTAATAGGCTCAACTGCTGGTAAGTGATCGCCACCGACCATGAACAATTACAATGCCAGAGGCCTAAGTATGAGTAGATAGATAATCCTTAAAAAAATCACTACAAAATTATTTGAAGCGGAATTAGTCAAATCCATTGATTAAACACTTCGTCGGCAATTACCAGCACATTCCAATAATTACACGAACCCTTAACGTAGAGTCACTTGTTTACACACCAAGTCTTCATCAACCAATTAACTCAGCTCAGATGTAATTATATCGCCTCCTAACGCCTCCACTCTATTGACATTCAGACAATTTAATTACTGTCTTACAATCAATCGAGGATCAAATATCCAAACCCTCCACTTATAATTGTACTAGCTGATCCGCGCAGCTTCGCTTGCGAGTAGTTACTTTACAGTTTACTCGCATCAATATAAGAAGTTTCACACAATCTTTTATCCTCTTACATCCCCTTAGGGATAGATTTAAAAAAATGATTAGCCGTTACAGACAAAGTGACAGCATGTATACATTCGCATATATATATAGATATATATATAGATATATATATATATATATATATATATATATATATATATATATATATATATATATATATATATATATATATATATATATATATATATGTATAATATTAGGATGGATTCCTTCGAAAATCGATATATTCTATACTTTCCATAGTCGGCACTTGGTGAAATTCCATTGGTATTAGACACTTTTACTATTGCACTTGTACATAAATTTCACAAGCGAAATACAAGTGGAATAGTAAAAGTGTCTAATAATACAACGATTATTTAAATTAAGAAAAACAGCCGTCTAACTAGGATGTAGGATTGAGACTGAGGAGGGTTTGGTTCTGCTATACGACTGTGGATATGGGAGAGTGATCTGTCGGCAGAAAAAGGGATGAAGTTGGCATATTAGCCTACAGTGACATGGTTCAACTGACATCAATTTTAACATCTTTGATGTCTATAGGCGATGGTTATCTCTTGCCATTAGGCGAACCATCTGCTCGTTGCTATCCTATGAAATAAAGCACGGCAGTTTGTCTGAATCGTGATGTATGTCACTCAGTTAGTTCTCTCTGCATAAGAGTTTTGTGGTTCTAATTCAGGGACTAGCGAACCGATACTACGATTTTTTAAGTTTTCCGGGAAAATATAATCTGCACGATTTATTAATAGGCTGGCCACCTGTCACACCAATGGAATTAATACCGTTAGGTAACTGTAGGCGCATTGTACCTCAACCCACTCCTTCAGGGATTTGGGGTTAATTGTATTTATTTATCTCTATTATAATTTAAACGAAGTTAAGTTACATAAAACCGGTTATAATCTCCTAATTCTCTGAAACCCTAGATCAGATTTTCACTAAATTTATATGACACCAAATGGAAAGTAGGAACCAGGTTCCT
The DNA here is from genome assembly GCA_036924255.1 of Apodemia mormo. Classification (NCBI taxonomy): domain Eukaryota; kingdom Metazoa; phylum Arthropoda; class Insecta; order Lepidoptera; family Riodinidae; genus Apodemia; species Apodemia mormo. The sequence continues at coordinate 42,851,595 of JAUPFN010000002.1, forward strand.
AACCGAATTCAGTAACAGTATGGCTCAATAGAGAACCTCCTTTTTTTGGGAAACAAAAACCGACCAATTGCGAGTCAGACTGGCATACTAAGGGTTCCGTACCATTATCTATAGAAAGGCGATATAAACTCTAAAATATTTGTTTTATTTTAATTTAATGATTTATTTTTAAACTAAATATTCTCTGAATATTTCAAGCGTCTACCAGTTGTCGTTGCTAAGATCGAGAAAAAAATTGCAAGAAAATTACGTTTGTTGTATGGGAGCCCTTAAATATTAATTTTATATTCTGTTTTTAGTATTTGTTTTTATATCGGCAACAGAAATATATCATCCGTGAAAATTTCAACTGTCTAACGATAACGGTTCATGATATACAACCTGACGACAGATGAACAGACAGATGGACGGACGGACAGCAAAGTCTTAGAAATAGGGTCCCGTTTTGGAGTACAGAACCTTAAAAATAGTGACATGTAAAGACTGAAGCATCATGATTTTATTTTCGTTTAAAGGAAATGATCTAAGGTCTAAGAATAACGAAAAAGATATAATTTGATAATTTCCAAAGCAGAAGTTAGTAGCACTGTCGATATTGCGACAGGAATAGGTAAGGCGGTGGTAATAAAACCCGGGTGGGACATTGCAGATCTCTATCGACTAGTAGTCACGATAGTAGTGACGCAATTCTACAGCCAATCGTTCGCCTTTGAAGAACTACTTAGCGGAATGGCTTATGGCCTATTCTTTAAAGGGGTACTCGGGTAAACTTAGTCGTGGTAAAAAACCCCAAGCTTCAACACTGAAGTGGTTGTCAAACACATCACGACAACGTGCAAATTTGCGATAGGGCTATAATGTAATAATACTAAAAGCCAATTGAAAAGTTACAATATAAATTAACTCTATATACACCACATACAAAGTAATCGGCAGTCCCACAATCACTGTAAAATAACTTACGGTTGCGTAAACACAACTTTGGTCAGGTTAACTTCGGAAGCCGTGAAAACGCCACATTACTGTGATCTCGGCCCCGTTTACGGCGGAACTTTTGTCGATAATCTTAAACACTCACTGGGAACTTGTGCCCCGAGTGAAATGAGCTGTTAGCTGCAGGTTATGGAAAATTCCCTTTGCACGCGACGTGAGCCTTTGTTCTCAGGAAACACATATGTAAGGAGTTGGGTTTGTTTAATCAGATACAGAGTTTAACTACTGATTACTACTATTACTGGCTTAGTTATTACTTTTAATTATCGTGTAATGGTGAATCTTCATTTGTTAACAGGTGAAAATGTATTCATACTGATTCTTTTTATATCATATACTAGCGACCCGCTCCGGGTCCTTTCTTCGCACGTGTAATATATACCTACATACAAAAAAAAAATTTTTTTCGGAATGTCTGAATTACTGCTGGCCTTAAGTGCCGTTACAGCTTCACCGGTCACGGGGGTGAGTAGAGTGCTCAGACAGAATTTAAAGGTGTGGGGCTGTACGCCCTCCGCTTTAAGGGTGTTTCCTGCGCCTTGACAAATTATACACCTAAACCTTGCTCATGAATTGATTGATCCATTGGTGCAAACCGCAGGAATATCCGTTCAGTGATTTTGAGTTTACCGCGAACAGAAAGACAGACAGTTTGGCTACTAGGTAGTAGAGTTCTGCATTGTCTCGCCCGGGTCTGGTACCACCGCCTTACCTATTCCTGCCGCAACAGCGTCAGTGCTTGTCGCTGTCGTGTTCCGATTTGGAGGGTAAAGTAGCCGATAAACTTGTGCATGTGGCATTAGACCTCACCACAAGATAACAACTTTTTTTTATATTTATATCATAAGATAGCAAACAAGTAGATGGGTTTCCTGATGGAAAGAGTCAACCATCGCCTATAGACACCAAAGGTGTTAATAGTGCGTTGCTATCTTGTGGCGAGGTCTAATGCCACATGCTTAAGTTTACCGGCTACCTTACCCTCCAAACCGGAACACGACAGTGACAAGCACTGACGCTATTGCAGCATGAATAGGTAAGGCGGTGGTACCAAACCCGGGCGAGACAATGCAGAACTCTACCACCGAGTAGCCACGATGTTAGTGACTTGCATAGCCAATCGGTCGCCTTTTACGACATGCCTGGCAGAACGGCAGTTGGTCTATTCTTCAAAGGAGCCCGGAACCAACACGAGGAAGTAGGACGGGGAAGAAGAGTAAGGAAAGAAAGAAGAAGGAACAACGCACCATTAACACCTTTGGTGTCTATAGGCGATGGTTGACTCTTTCATCAGGAAACCATCTGCTTATTTGCTATCTTATGATGTAAAACAAAGACAGACGTGGCGGGAAACTTTGTTTTATAATATGTATAAAAGCAAACAAGCAGATGACTCTTCTGACGTATAGAGACAACCATCGCATATAGACACTAAAGATGTTACTGGTACGTTGATATCCATGTGGCGTGATGGTGATGCCACGTCCATTAGTTTACCAGCTCCCTTGCCCTGCATCTGGAAGATGACGGTGAGAAGCTGTGCCGCTAATGCAGCAAGAGTAGTGAAGGCGGTGTTAGCAAAACCCGGACGAGAGGTTGCAGAACTCTAGTAAATATTATTCGCAATCGCCTTTCATGAGCCGTCTGGTAAAATATAGATGATCTATTCTGTTTTTATAGAAAAAAGGGGCAAACGAGCAAGAGGCTCACTCGGTGGTAAGTGATTAGCACCGCCCATGGACAGCTACATCACCCTAGGTCTTGGCAGCTGCGTTGCCGGCCCTTTAAGAAGGAGTATGCTCTCTTCTTGAAGGTCCCTAAATCGTATCCCTTCGGAAATACCCCCGCTGGTAATTGATTCTACGCTGATTCCATAGTGCATGGTAAAAAGTGCCTAGAGAATCGCACGGTTGTGGATTCCCAGACATCGAGATGATGAGGACGGAACTTTGAATTTTTCCGCGTTTGTCCGATGATGAAATACAACGGCAAGGATCAATCCAAACAGTCCGTCGGTACACTGTCCATGATAGCTGCGGTAAAAGATGCTGAGTATGTAATGTTAATTCTTTAAAATATTAATTTAATCCCGCGCGCGAGTTAATTTCACCGATTCAACTCACAATCTATCTTATATATATAAAAATCAATCCCTACTTTCCTTGGTCACGACATCACGCGTGAATGGCTGGACCAATTTCGGTATTTTTTTTGTTATGTTTGAAATTGTAAGGAGAAGGTTCTTATAAAAGAAAATATTAAGAAAATTGCGCGGAAAATTAGAAAATTTAAGAATACTCAACCACCATATAAAGTTTAATGCCATTTTGGCTGCGTGGAAGGACAATCCCGTAGTCTTATATAAATTACGCGTCACGTTGTTTGTCCGCTATGGATTCCTAATAGGCAAAACAACGTTTGCCGTGTCAGCTAGTGTACTTATATATCTAATAGTACGTTGGTGCGTTGACCAGAGTGTCTGACTTCGTGGCTAAAAATTGCAAGCCTAAATACGGAAACTTAATTAACATCCTCATCAACCTTTACTGGACATGAATTACGTGTATATGAATACTCGATGTCATCGAAGTGGCAAATATTTTCGATTAACAAAGATAATAATTATCAACTTCGTTTTGGTCCGGCCTCCTTTGAAAAATAGACCAACTGCCGTTCTCCCAGGCAAGTAGTAAAAGGCAACCGGTTGGCTATAGGTTTCACTACTATCGTGACAACTAGGTGGTAAATTTCCGCAACGACTTGCCCGGGTATATGGTACCACCGCCTTATCTATTCCTGTCGAAATAGCGTCAATGCTTGTAATTGTCGTGTTCCGGTTTGAAGGGTAAGGTAACCGGTAGACTTACGCATGTGTTATTGCCATCCCGCCACACGGATAGCAACGCACCATTAACATCTTTGGTGTCTATAGGCGATAGTTTCTCTTTCCATTAGGAGAGCCATCTGCTTGTTTGCTAAATTAAATTAAATTTCTTTATTTGCCTGAAATAGGGTAAAACAAGATCTCTTTATTTATATTAGTGAACAAGCCAATTTCGCTGTAGATAGCATGCAAATTTGTTATTTTAATATATTAATTTATACTTAAAATTAAATATTTATTTTTCCTATTAAATAACACCGTCTCATACATAATAATCTATATCGATATATATATATATATATATATATATATATATATATATATATATATATATATATATATATATATATATATATAAAAGAAAGTCGTGTTAGTTACTCCACTTATAACTCAAGAACGGCTGAACCGATTTAGCTGAAAATTGGCAGGGAGGTAGTTTAGAGCCAGGAGAAGGACATAGGATATTTTAGAATTTTTTCCACGCGAACGAAGTCGCGGGCACAGCTAGTTTATACATAAAAGTCTGTCTTTTCAAGCCATTACATTTTTTTAAATTGTATTAAGCTAAATACTAATACCTACCTTATTACATAAGGAAAAAAACCTATATTTAGTTTGATAATTATTAAAGATAGTAGTAACCAAAGATCATTATCACTTCAAACCCTCCTTTAAAGACAAATTAATAAAAACCGGCAAAATATTTTCAACGTCATGTACTAGCGTCATGTAGTCAGTGCCTATCACTACAGAGTATAAAACAAAGTCGCTTTCTCTGTCTGTCCCTATGTCCCTATGTATGCTTAAATCTTTAAAATTACGCAACAGATTTTGTTGCGTTTTTTTAATAGATAGATTGATTCTTGAGGAAGGTTTTAGTATATAAACCTTACCGATATTCCCACGGGAACAAAAGCTACGCGGGTGAAACCGCGGGCAGGTCGCTAGTTTAATTATAAAACGATCGTTATTCTCATGGTTCACACATTTGAGGTCCATCAAGAAAATTTTCATTCAAATATCGTATCCTCTTATTAAATGTCACAGCCAGAATACCCTAGCGGAAAGGAAACGTCGCTTATGATCGATGGATTATGTATTTACCTACACTCACGAAGAGGCTATCAAAATAAACCTACTACACTATCTTTAAAGTCCATTATACATTGCACGCAGTTTAGAAATAATAGCGCGTATGCGGATGTTCTTCAAAGATTGATAGGCACGTGATGATACGATAAAAAGGCAACAGGTTATTTTGGTAGTCGGAAAATTTGCTTGTTTTCTTAATAAACTTCTTGGATTTTGATAGCTAGTATAGTAACTACTCAAATGAAATGGTAGAGTTGCAAAATTAGGTAGTCTATTATGTTTATGTCATCAAGCTACTCGACCGATCATTCGATTACATCCGTGTGGATATAATTTAGATTTATTATTTTTTAAATCATGGAATAGCGCGTAAGCAGATAGTTCTTATTCGTGTGGTAGAGATGTGTTTCAACATACATTAATTTAACGGCTACATTAACCTGCAAATCGGAACAAATAGTAAACAATGATGTTGGTCGGTGTTGTTCCCGGGTTCCTTTGAAGAATAGGCTAACTGCCGTTCTGCCAGGCAAGTCGTAAAAGGCGACGGTTTGGCTAAACGAGTCCAAAAATGTCCTCTAAAAATGACAATATTTTAAATTGTGTGTGTGTGCGTGTGTGTTTGTGTGTGCGTGTGTGTGTGTGTGTGTAAAAACATATATTTTTGCCATATCTATAACTACTTGTATGAAATTGGCGACAGTTTTGAGTGTCAGTTTTTTTCGGGACTGTGCATCCTGGATTTTTTATATCAATGAAAGTAAAGCCTAAATCTATATTGCCCGTGTATTTCCGGGCTCCCTCTGAAGAATGGACCATCTGCCGTTCTGCGAGGCAGTTCGTAAGAGGCGAATGATTGGCCGTGCGAGTCATTACTATCGTGGTTACTAGTTGGTAGAGTTCTGTATTGTCTCACTCGGGTCTGGTACCACCGCCTTTCCTATTCCTGCCGCAATAGCGTCAGTCTTGACGCTGTCGTGTTCTAGTTTGGAGGGTAAGGTAGCAGGTAAGCGTATGCATGTGGCATCAGACCTCGCAATAAGATAGCAACGCACCCTTAACATCTTTGGTGTCTATAGGCGATGTTTCATTCTTTCCATCAGGTGACCCATCTGCTTGTTTGCTATCTTACGATATAAAAAAACAACCAGATGGCTCTCTTCATGAAACAAGACAATCATCGCCTATAGACGTCAAAGATGTTAATGGTGCGTAGCAACGGATAGCAATCTGTAGGCAGGGTGTTAATGCCTCATGCATAAGTTTACCGACTACCTTACTCTCCAAACCGATACACGACAATAACAAGCCCAAACGCTATTGCCGAAGCCCAAGTAGCACGTTAAGCTGTATATAGGCTGCATTTAGGTTCATTTTTAAACTTAAAGCTGTATACGAAGCCGTACAAAGGCTGTAGAAGCGCTTCTACAGCCGATATAACACCAAAAAGGGCCCCAAGTTATACAGCTTATTGCGTTATGTAGGCTGCACAATAGCTATACAAGCTGTTATAAACTGTACAATGGCTGTTATTTGGTGTATAAAGAAACTATAACACTAAAGATACTCTCTTGTAACTGTCTTGTACAGCTAAGAGTTAAATAGGCTGCACAATAGCTGTACAAGCTGTTATAGGCTGTACAAAGGCTGTTATTCGGTGTATAAAGAAACTATAATACTTAAGATACTCTCTTGTGCAGCTAAATGTTCTTAATAGGTGTTTGAAAATGATAAAAAGTAACTAATCTGTTTTTGATATTGTATAACATTATATCTGCAGACGCCATAATTAAAAATATATTAATAAACGATAAATTCTTGGACTTGGAGCAGTATTCAACGTGTATTCAAAGTGCAAATTCTAAATGACTGTGAAGTCGTGTATGTTTTTCCTCAAAATATTCACGCGCCAACGAAATAATCACGATAACACAAATAAAATCATTGCAAAATACGGTAAGTGTTTGTGTTTAAGGTTAGAATATACAAGTATTTATGGTACAATATTGTATATAAAGGCATAATGATCATAATATAAGTTGCTTGTCAAGATATAGCTTTAGCTATTGCTAAATATATCTTTTATTTAACAATATATTTCTTTAATGTTGTTTTTAATACACAATAATGGCGGCGTTTTGTTATACAGCCTAAAGTGTATTTGGAGGGTGATATACTGCAAATAGCTGTACCGAATCTCTTTTTTGTTCTATTATACGGCTATTGGCTTTTAATTACCGTCCAAATACACTTTAGGCTGTACTAAGTCCCTATATAAATCTATTGTACAGTAATTGGCTTTTAATCACTTAACTTATGTTTAGAGATGCGTACAAAAATTGAAGAACCCTAAATACAAAACATATGTTTGTCACTTGATTTCGCTATTGTGTTGTATTGACGTCGGTCGTTTGACTTTACAACTAAACCAACTTATTGTTAACTATAACTTATGGGACATGTATTTCAATCATGTTTTACTTTATTTTTCAGGGAATAACTTATAAAATAATAAAAACAATTGAGAGAAGCCAAAACCGTATTTGTATCGTACCCAGTTTGTGGGAGGATAAAGGTGAATTATAATGACCAAGAAAACAACTTGATATAACTAAGTTGATCAAGAACGAAAAATCAAGCCCTTTAAATATTGGTCTATCACAAAAATATTTTTAAGAAGAATACGTTATTTCGTGCTTGTGATTTAATATTATTAGTTCTTCAAAGAGAAACACATACTCTTTTGCAAGGGGGTGGCTCAGGGGGTCATTCTTAACAACTTTTGTTTAACGACTTTTGGAAATTCGCGAAAAAAATATTGATTCTCCATAGAAACTTTGTTGGTCACGTGACTTTACACAATGGAAAACAAAATTGTTTTTCGGGAATTTTCACAAATCGTTGAACAAAAGTTGTTCAAAATGACCCTCTGAGTCACCCCCTTTCGACTTACTATACCGCTTTTGTAAAACTCCGTATAGTAGCAAGTTAAAAATAAAAAAATACATATTTTCTCAGTGTAATGATTTTTATTTCTCTTTTTAACTCTTTTTTATATATTCTTTGAAGAATAGACCAATTGCCTTTCTGCCAGGCAGGTCGTAAAAGACAACCGATGGGCTATGCGAGTCACTTCCATCGTGGTTACTAGGTGATAGAGCTCTGCATTGGCTCGACCGGGTCTGGTACCACCGCCTTATCTATTCCTGCTGCAAAGCGTCAGTGCTAGTCACTGTCATGTTCCGGTTTGGAGGGTAAGGTGGCCGGTAAACTTATGCATTGGGCATTAGACCTTGCTACAAGAGAGCAACGCACCAATAACATTTTTGCTGTCTGTAGGCGATGGTTGATTCTTTTCATCAGGAGACCGATCTGCTTGTTTGCTATCTTATGACATTAAAAAAAATCAGTTATTGTAAATTACCAACCAAGTAAACTTAATGAAGAAGATAAGCCTAAAAAATAATAAATCAGATAACCTACAATCACTTTTTAATGTTTTTGTTACGGAACCCTTTTCCTTGAACATTAATAAAAATGACGATTGTAGGTTTACCTGAATTAGTAATTTTTCAGCTTTATCTTCATCACGATTACTTGGTTGGTAATTTATAATATTTAAATATTCCTTTTCAATATTCCTCTTGATTTTTTCCACATGATATCAACTATGCAGATATAAAAACAGCAAACAACAATTTTCTCAGTAATACAGCCTTGAGCTGTACTATAGCTGTATATGCAGATTTTTTAACACCATTGGCTGCATAACAGTCTACAATTACGCCATAAATATTAGCTGTAGAACGGTGATTGCATGTCCCATTTTACAGAAACAAGCGTTGAGTGATACTATAATAACACTTAAAGCTGTAATAAATTCCCGTGCTAAACAAAATACAGCTAATGTACAGCTTTAAGGATTAAAATCAGCCTAATGAGTTACAAATTGCTTAAAGCTGTACAGTAGTGTATTAATATTCAGATATAACGCCTAAAGCTTACGCGGAACTCTAAGAAAGGCCTTGTACAGCATTAGGCTGTATATAAACTCATAAAGGTCTCTTATACCGATAAAAGCATCTTTTTACACCATTGTACGACTGCAATAGAACTTTAAGTTCTATATGAGCTGCTTTATGGGTATTAAACATGCTTGATTGCTGCTTGGGAGGAAAAGGTAGGAGGTGGTAGCAAACCCAGGCGAGACGTTGCAGAACGCTACCGCCTAATTTTGTCTGAATATATTTGAATAAAAATGTATTCTTCTGTTATGCTCCCAATACAGCTCTATCGACTCTACTAATACAGCTCAAACCCGAAACCGCGGAAACCGCGTCAAAACTTGTTTAGTGCTTTCAGAGATGTGTCAGAATTAATTATTGTAAAAATAATCTTTCTATCGCCTCTGTGTCTAGTGGACCAGCGTTGGCTTTAACAACATGAGGTCCCGGGTTCGATTCCCGAGCATATAAAAAGTGTTTTTTCAGTTTTCTGAGAAACACAAAGTTGCCCGGGATTGGAAAATGCCCGGTTGGCGATAGACTTGCCGCCTATCATATTTGAGGGACCAAGTATCTTCGGCTAATCGTGGGTGCACTTGTTGTATCTCTGCCTACCCCTTCGAGGATACGGGCGTGAAGATACTTAATCTTTCTAACGCAGTAAAACTGCAGCGACCCACTTCCCATGTCCTGTATCTCCTGAACCTGCATGAGATCTGCACCAAATTGAAATGGGACCACACGGCAAGTATTCCCTCCCAAAGAAAAAGAAATAAATTTCGAAATCGTTTCATAAATGACCGAGTTTTGAGGTTCCAAACATTAAAAAAACATACAGCCAAATTAACAAATTCCTTCCTTTGAGAATTCGGATTGAATTCGGTTGAAAATGTTAAACATTTTACTAGTACTGGATTGATAGCTATAGATCATCTAAGAAATATCATTTATATCATAAAATAACAAACGAGCAGATTGCTCTCCTGGTGAAAGGAGAAACCATCGCTTATAGACTCCAAGGATGTTAATTGGGTTGCTATCCGTGTGGCCGGATGGCAATTGTCAATGCCACATGCATTAATTTATGGCCTTCCGTGCCTTCTAAGCCGTAACACGAGAATAACAAGCACTAACGCTATTGCGACAGGAAAAGGTAGGTGGTACCATATACCTAATATATATATGATTCATTTGCACGTTATTTAAAATGAGCAAATACTATTTTAAAATGTAAACGCAAAGGTCAACATAACGGGCGGTAAAGTGTTTGCGTGTCACGGAAAATGCATTGTGAGTGTTTTTTACTCAATTTATTACTTTGCGAATCAGTTTTTTAAACGTAGGGTAAGGGTGCTTTTATCCGGTATTTGTATGACCAGTTAACAATGGACTTATCTGAGGCTACAGCTCTTAAACGCGTCCTTAAGTAGGTACCCCTACATCTTACGCTTGTTGCTCCTCCATTTGAACTCCGACTATCTTGCGCCCAAACCCCAATAGGGCAAAATGCTCAGCTAAGTAGGGTAACAGCAATTGTTAAGAATATTATTAAAATCCGGTGTTACATTGCAAAATACAGTATATTTAAAAACATGACGTTAGACAAGTTTACTAGACCAGAACTGAAAACAGAATCAAATTTTACTTCACTATTAAACTTTACATTTAAAATCGAATAAAAAAAAATGTTCGGGCATGTTATAGGTGATAGTATGTCACCCGTGATTCGGAAAGCAGGTTAAGCAGTAGATTTCGGATTCCAGCCGACTTCCACACTTCTTCCAGCGTTTAGTCGTGGTAAACATAACCGTCATTATCTTTTAATCGTTACATTTTTTACCCATTAGTATTACTCTACTCATTTAGCGCTTCAACCAAGCGTCAAGGGCCAAATCACTATTCGTGGCAACTGGCATCTCTAATTTTATTCTTCAAAAACAAATAATTTGTTCTTATAGAGAGGAAAATAAGAAATACGTTTAGTCTTGGTTCTATGTGACTATTATCCATTTAGAAAACATTACTCAGGAAAATGTATGCAATTATATAGACAATATATACACCCATTGGGACAACAAGCGTAGGTATGTTTCACACTGACTCGCTCGCATTGGCCCGCGCCGGAACAAATACGTACGCATGCCTTGGATGCCATACGCGTGTCGGGAAAGCAAAGCTGTAACCGAGCGTGAGGAAAAGTCCGCGTCCGTCAGAGCCGTAGGCGTGCCGCATCAACTTTTCCAATTCAAACAAAATTCCGCGAGGGCTTCCGTCGTGTCCGTGTAAAACCGGATGGTTTCGAACGTACTCGACGGAGCCGGCTAATTGTCGCGGAGTTCGTACAGAGCCGTTAAGTCATCGCGGAAATATGAACTGTAAGTTCTGTTAACACATTCCAGTTTTCTTTACTGTAGTGTAAAATGCCGTCCGTGTCGGGCTGATGCGAGCCGGTCGATCTAAATCGTATCATAGGTCGTGTGGTCTACCTGATCGAAAGCTTTCTCCACGGCACATGCACAATATAAAAACTCCTCTTGAAAATCTTTACATTATAAATTCTAGTGCTGTGAAACCACGTGAGGTAGACTGTTCGTAAAAAGTAGCTGCGGGAAAATCAACTGTACATACACATCTTCACGCCAGATCCCTTAGGTAGGCAGAGAGAACCAAGTCTACGTGGAGTACATCACGATCCTTGCAGAATTATCTCGCTTTGTTTACATTCATCTCTTCATACAAATACGCTGGTTGCGAAGACTCTTGACACCGTCTTCGAACAGTACTCGATCATCTGATCACGGTAAGTCAGTCTTGGTCTTCCTCAGTACCTTCATCCTTCCACAATCGCATTGTATATTTGTTTTGTTAACCTTTCACCCAACATTCTTTCTCTACATGCCCTTTCTCATCTTTACACCGACACTTTCTTTCAGGCCTAACCTCTCTCGCACTTCAATATTATGAACCCGGTCCACGAGTGTTACGCCACATATTTTTCGTAGCGATCTCATCTTGACCGCGTTGATTCTACTCTCATGCCCTTTCTGACATACCCAACTCTCACTTCCATTCAAATCAACTGTAGTTTAAATGATACTGTTTTAATGAATGGTAAACTTTACTTTTAAACACGACAGATTTGTCTCTACGATTTTTAGTGTGATATTTTTCTTTAGAACGACGGCGATAGAATCTCAAATTATTCTATGTAGTGCGATGGCGACATATGAAGGCGTATACTAATATAATAATTAAATAATCCTCAAATAATAAAGATAAAACTTACGAATCAACATGCGGCTTGGCGGCGCGATAGATTTCGTCGATCACTCAGCAACATTAATCTGTTGACAAAAATAAATGACATCGTTCAAATTAGAATTTAAATGTTGTTTCTCCTAAAGTTATTTATCAAAACACTAATTTAATTTTTAAAGTGAGAAGATACGGAAAAATCAGAAAAAAATAAATTCAACTCATTCAACTATTTTTTAGTTAAAAGTTCGCACTCGACGTAAAAAATTAAATGTATAAACTTCTCTTTACATGAGATCTAAACAAAACGACGAAATTTTAAACATTAAGAAACATAATTTTGTAAATAATATTGAATTTCTAGGCCTGACAATGGTTTCTGAACTGCACAACCGTACAAAATAGTAAAACTTACGTAAGTGAGTCATTAAACTAATATTTAACAGAAATATTAACAAAACATATTGAATAGGTATACCGAAAGACACAACAGATTTATGCAGATAAATATTATACCTAAAAGTAAAAATTTAATTATTACTTTAATTATATTTAATATGTAACACATCTGTGGTCTAATGTCGTTGTTGACCCGATTACGTCCCGGGTTCAATTTCAATGCATTGTCAAAAAAAAATTTATTTTTAATTTTCTTCATTAATCCCAAAGTAATTGACCAATTTTGATTAAATTAACGGTATTGGACGTAGTTTTTAAAGAAGAAATGCTGATAAGATTTTTAAGCCAAAGTCGATGAATTTACTTGAAGGTTATTAAAAAAAATAGGTAAGTTTGCTAAAAACAACGTAATTTTAATATTTGAAAGCTATAAGTTTTGAGAATTAGATTCAATTTTGATTTTTGAAATGATATTTGACGTAGTTTTTTAGTACTAAAATATCGTAGAAACCACCAAGAAACCACAAAATGATTGGTTGAATAATTTCGAAGCTATGTCGAAAAAACACTTTTTTCAAAAGTTTTCGTCAACGCTTACTCCCAAGCGAAAAGTTGCAAGATTCGAGTATAAGGAGTATGTATGAGATACAGGTTCGAGATAGGTTGGCGAAAGTAAACCTGCCGGACTTGGATGTAGACGAATGTTGGAAAATTTTGAAAGATAGTATTATAGTAGCCGCGAAAGAAGTATGTGGTGGTGCAAAATTGTGTAAGTCAATGGAAGGAGATGCATGGTGGGATGATGAAGTGAAAGCTGCGATTGAGAGAAAGAAGAAAGCATGGCTAGACTATGTATCATGTTTGCAAACGAATGATGGTATGAAAGATATGAAGAAAGACTTGTATCGTTGTTGTAAGAATGCCACTAAAACCTTAGTGAAAGAAAAGCGTGAAAGAGAATATCTGAAAGCGGAAGTGAGACTGGCGAACAACTTCGAGGCAAACACCAAACTTTTTTGGATGAATGGTGACATTCTTACAAGCATAGACAGCGTGTTAAAACGATGGAGTGAATATTTTGGAGATATGTATGATGCTGTTCAGGACGCTGCCTCCGTCTCTGACTCAGTATGTGATTCAGAGACGGTGGAAGCGTGCCAGGACATTACTATGCAAGAGATCGTATGGGCGATAAGAAGTATGAAAAATGGAAAGGCTGCGGGAATAGATAAGGTGACTGCTGAGATGATCAAATACGGTGGTTCTGCCGTTTGGGACTCTTTTTGGGTCCACTGCAATACATGTTGGAGGACCGGTAGAGTACCCGAAGACTGGCGGCGCGCGGTAATCGTGCCCTTGTATAAAGGCAAGGGTTCACGTATAGACTGCAATAGCTATAGGGCCATCAGTTTGATCAGCTTAGCATCGAAGGTGTATGGTAAGATCATTGAAAGGAGAATGCAAGGGAAGTCCGAGGGAATATTGTGGGAGGCACAAGGGGGTTTCAGATCTGGAAGAGGATGTATGGATCAAGTTTTCTCACTCTGCAACATAGTAGAGAAGCATCTGGCTGTCGGCCATAAGGTTTTCTGCGGTTTTGTGGATTTAGAGAAAGCGTTTGATAGAGTTGTGCGAAAGAAACTTTGGGACATTTTACCCAGTTATGGGATAGATGGGCGTCTGCTGCGTGCTTTGCAATCCATGTACTGGGATTGCAAAGCATGTGTGCGGGTGGACGGCAACATATCGCTCTGGTTCGATGTCAATATCGGCATCAAGCAGGGCTGTGTGTTGTCAGCTCGTCTATTAATTTTATATCTGGATAAGTGTCTCCAAAGATTGAAGTCATTGAATGGGGTAATGCGCATGAGTGATCTACTGGTAAACTGCCTGCTTTATGCAGATGACACTGTACTTCTAGGCTCAACTCCATCTGAGCTGCAAACACTGATCACAGTTATGAATGAGGATTGTAAGAGTATGGGTTAACATTTGAATGCGAAGAAAACTAAAGTTTTAGTATTTGAAAGAGAAGCAACCAGAACGGATGTAAGAGTTGTGGTCGATGATGTAGTGCTGGAACAAGTGGATGAGTTTGTATATCTTGGATGTGCTTTTAGCAGGGATGAAAGGTACACCGCTGATGTTGAAAGAAGAGTGTGTGCAGAGAACAGAGTGAATGGAGTGTTAGGGAGATTACTTAATAGCACAATTTTAAGTCAGGGTGCCCGTCTAGCCCTGCATAATCATGTGCTTATCCCAACGCTATTGTATGGAAGTGAGAGTTGGGTATGTCAAAAAGGGCATGAAAGTAGAATCAACGCGGTCGAGATGAGGTCGCTACGAAAAATATGTGGTGTGACACTCGCGGACCAGGTTCGTAATGTCGAAGTGAGAGAGAAGTTAGGTTTGAAAGGAAGTGTCGGTATAAAGATGAGAAAGGGCATGCTCCGTTGGTTCGGCCATGTAGAAAGAATGGTAGATGAAAGGGTAACAAAACAGATATACAATGCGAATATGGAAGGATGTAGGTACCGGGGAAGACCAAGACTGACATACCACGATCAGATTATCGAGTACTGTCCGAAGGTGGTGTCAAGAGTCTTCGCAACCGGCGTGTGTGTATGAATAGAGTGATGAATGTGGAGGAAGCGAAACAAGCCTACAAGGATCGTGATGTATGGCACTCGGTTCTCTCTGCCTACCCCGTAAGGGATCTGACGTGAAGATATGTATGCTTCCTCCCAAACTGATAAACCGATTTTAATGCAATTTATGTATTAGACGGAGTTTTTTGAGGAATAGAGCTGATTAGTTGTTGTACTCAATCGGCACATAAATCTGGAAGTTATATACAAGTTAATAAAAAATACTGTTTCGGGAAAAAATTTTTTGGTGTTTTTTTTTCAAAATTTCTCAAAATCTCCTCAGACCGAATCGGTTCAAATTTTCAGGAGGCCTAAGTTGAGCGGAATCCAATTGAATGCCATCAACCGCGTTTCGATCGGTCCAGCCGTTCAAAAGTTATGAGATGTTTACATACACACATACATACATACTAACGTCATCGTAAAAATAGTCGGAAAATGGTCCTAGGACCTCAAAACGTGAACATTTGGTGAAAACTCGATTTTCGAAAATCGGGGTAAACTCAGTAACTTCCTTATCTACATACATACGTAGTGGGAAGTTAAAAAGTTTGTTCGAAGGACCACGGTCTACAACGCTTTCCTTTAAGAATGAAAACCTAATTTACCTGGCGTGATATAACAAGAATTGACCATAAAGCGTATTTTCATACAAAATGGAATTATTATGATTCAATGAGCATAAAATTGGATTTCCTCCTTTTTCACGACAGGATGAGAGCGCAGACGGGATGGCGGATACAAAATATATATTATAATGACTTTGTAAGTAAAAATTATTAAATACCTATCTGAAAAGTTATTTGTTACTTTATATTAAACACTAGCTGACTCGCGCAGCTTCGCCCGCGAGTAGATTAACATCGTCGTCAAGATAGTTTTTCATAAAAAATTCGTCCGCTATTTCAGCCCTTTACGGGTTGATTTTTGAAAAAAAATGTAGCCTTTGTTTGACCCCGGATCTTTAACTATTTCCATGCCAAATTGCATGAAAATCGCTCCAGCGGTTTAGCCGTGAAAGCGTAACAGACAGACAGACAGTCTTTCGCATTTAGAATATTAGTATAGAATATTAATATAGACTAGTATAGATATGGTATAAAGAATATACCTTATGTTAAATATGGTTGCAATGGATTCAGTGGCTGTTTCTCAACCAACAACTTTTCTCTCTTACCTACACATAATTCTGTGACAAGTTGGATATTTATACATGAAGCGAAAACTTTGTATCCCTCTTTAATACAAAAATGCGCAGACTCAGGAATGTGAAATTTAGCACAGTTAAAGTTTACATGGAAAAGTGCAGAAAGTTAATATTTTAATATAATATGTACATATTTATAAATAAATTAATAAAAAAAAATAGTACACATGCTACGATGCGTTTGACGCACACATACACAGTACACACACAACCGCACGCAGGCACGCACGCACTCAAGCACGCAAGCACGCACTGTTACACCCCTTATAGTCTTAGTATATTGCTCATTTGCAATCATAACTGCAAATCTATACATATAATAAAATCGTAGGAAAGTCAAAACTGTACATTGAATATTTTTTTAAAAGAATACTTGGGGCGTGATCTACAATCGATGTCGAAGCCAAAAATATAGTTTTTAGAATCTTTGTCTGTTTGTCTGTATGTATGTCCGGGGTAAACTCAAAAAGTACTGCATGGATTTACTTCAAATTTTGTATGAATATTACTAATAGGTCGGGTCAACATAAAGGCTACATATTATCACGCTATCACCTACGGGGGAGGAGCAGTGCGGAGTAAACGAAGTCCGCGCGGACGAAGTCGCTGGCAACAGCTAGTATTATTATAAAAAACAAAGTGGGCAGAATAATATTCTGTTATAGAGAACAAAAACAATCGGTCCTATGAATAAATAAATTTGATGGTGTGCGTGAAGCGGTACTAATTCTGTCTCTTTATTATAAAGGACTAACTGCAGCGTGCAGCCCGCTGCATTATAAAAGTTTTTATTGAATACCGCGGGATCACCTAACTTTTCCGGGATAAAAAATAGCCTATTTGTTATTCTGGGTCTTCAGTTACCTACATACCAAATTTTATCGTTATCGGTTTAGTAGTATTTGCGTGAAAGAGTAACAAACATCCATACATACATACAAACTTCGCATTAATAATATTAGTAGGATTGCTCTGTCGTAGTCGATGCTCACAATGAGTGCTCATCTACCAATACTCAAATAAGTTCATTACTAGCACTGTAGGTTATAACGAGAATCAAGTATCAGACTAGCCTTAGGGTATTAAGATTTCATTGTCACCTTTTATTTATTTAAAAACTGCTGTTTATAAATGACTAGCTGATCCGGCAAACGTTGTTCTGCCTCTTTAACTACTCTTATTTTTTCTATATATTCTCACCTTTTAAACCTTCCCTGGACTTCAACAATTAGTTTAAAACCAAAATTTGCCAAACCGGTTCAGCCGTTCTCGAGTTTTAGCGAGACTAACGAACAGGAATTGATTTTTATATATATATATATATATATATATATATATATATATATATATATATATATATATATATATATATATATATATATATATATATATATATATATATATATATATATATATATATATATATATATAGATAGTTTAATTAGTTACGACACCGTACGAGTAGTGTCAGAGTTTAAATTTAGTTTACTTACTCTACTGCAGTCCACTCCATTGGACGACCGGCATAATTAACAGTGAGGATAGAGCGATCCTCCAAATGACCAAACAGGCACAACACTACGGTAATAGTGAAATTTAAAGAACAATACATATCGTCACGAAGCTTCGTGCAATGGCACGATAAATGCAGATGTGACCGACTATTATCATTTATCGGCTATTGTCATATATATTCCGGCCTGCGTGTGCCTTAGCTGGCTAATATCTTCGAGACGATAGACGCAAGTACGGCCGAGGCATTAGAGTAGGATAATTATTAACATATGTAAGACATTTGCACTAGAGCAAGTATAGTCAAGCAAGTCGAACCGAGAGAGACGTCGCATACTGAGTATAATATCTACTTGTACTGAGTCATGACTCAGCAACACAAAGGCGTAAACAAATATTTATATACCGCCGCTTTATAAACAAAAGTTTCTAGTTCGGTGTCACTGTTTTAGCCACGGGTTAAACTGGATAAGCCTTTCAAGGCAATTTCTTGGTTGTCAGTGGTACTCTTTAAGCCTTGGCTTCTTATTCGGAACGATAAAAACATGACATATTTCTTTTTTTTTACGATATAATATATCTAGAAGCGGCTACACGTTTTGTGTCCAACACCGTGTCTATTAGTATTTGTGTGTTCTGTGGTTTTAGCTCTTCAGGCTATCAGTTATAGTCATTTCGAAAAAATATAAGTGTGCAAAACATTTTACAATGAGGAGTCCGAATAATATCAAACACTATAAATTTATTATTTCGCAGATTAAATCCAATACAAATATGCATGTCATTTTTTAATATGGCGTGTTCCTACTCCCTATCATGGAGTAGTAATTAAAGCAGATCACTTTGGAAATCATCTGAAATATATGTAATATTTGTTTGGTTGTTTACGCTTTGGAAAGGCAACAGACGTTGAAAATTTCAACATCTTTCAACGTCCGTTTTAGTTACTGGCGCTGTCATCAGCGAATAGCAAAGCAATTGAAGTTATCAAACTCTTATAAACCAAGCAATAACGCTTACACAAAATTAGAAGCTTTTTAAAAAGCTTTCAATATAGCATCAGATATTTTTGGGTTGGTCAAAATAAGGTTACTCAAGGCAGCCGTATTTTATCTTCGCGGCCTATCTTAATTCACAGCTAAAGTTGTTCAGCAGTTTGTGCGCCTCCATTACAAATGACATTTACTTAATACTGCAGTATTACCCATAATCCCGGTGAAGCAGAACTGGGATAACTGTGATATCACTTTTATTAACTGTCCAATGTTTTGCTTACTGGCGTGTTCTACTCTAACGGTATTATTGCTTAACGTAGATCAAACAACTTTAAGAAATAAATTATATCAATAAAAAATATTATCTCCACTACTGTGAGTTTTGCACACACATACACACACACGCATACACACACACACACACGTATAAACGAATTTAGTTATGTTTATGGTTAAAATCTGTAGTCAATGGGCCCACCTCTCGTTCCCACCACTGTAACTTCTGTAAACCAGAATCAACATCTGTAGTACACAATACACATGTAGGTAAGGAAGTTACTGATTTTGCCCCGATTTTTGAAAATCTAGTTTACACGAGATCTCCACGTTTTGAAGCCCTAGGAATCTTTTCTGAGTGTTTTTTTCGATGACGTGTATGTATGTGTGTGTGTGTGTGTGTGTGTGTGTGTGTGTGTGTGTGTTTATGTGTGTGTGTGTTGTGTGTGTGTGTGTTTGTGAACTATTAAACGGCTTGACCGATTGAAACGTGACTAATGGCATTTGGTTGGGTTCCACCAAACGGACTTTCTAAAAATCTTTGCCGATTTGGCCCAGGAGATTTTGAGAAATTTTGTAAAATCCTCACATTTTTTTTGCAAAAACAATATATTTTTATAATTTCCAAATTAATATGATACGAATGATAATAAAATCTAATTAACTCTATTTCTTAATAAACCGGTCAAGTGCGAGTCGCATTCGCGCACGAAGGGTTTCCATCTATGATGGTAATCATAGCAAAAAAATAGGGGAAAAATTATGTTTACTGTAACTGTAACTGTAAATAAAAAAAATGAAAATACTTAATATTTATTAAGTATTTTCATTTTTTTTATTTTTAATATTTGTTGTTATAGCAGCAACGGAAATACATAATTTGTAAAAAATTCACCTTTCTAGCTAACTCAGTATATGTGATATAGTCTGGTGACAGACATACAGACAGATAGACAGCAGAGGCTCAATAATAGGAATCCTTTTAGGTACGGAACCCTAAAAAACTGTGTACAATGCCGTAAATTGCATCAAAATTTGCGAATGAAAATTTTTGAAAAAAGGGTTTTTTGACTTTTCAAATAATCAATTTTTGAATTTTTACAATATTTTAGAACTTGAAAAACTTTGTCTAATGCCATTTCAAAATTCAAAAACGAATCAAGATCCAAAAGTTACAGCTTTTAAAATATCGGTTAATTTATTTGTGACTAGCTGACCCGGCAAATGTTGTTCTGCAGGCTTAGGATAAGCAACACGATAAAATTTTATCGACCCGTTTTCTCGACATTTGCGTCACTTTCTTGATTCGCTAACGCATTTGACACTTGATTCGATATGATACTTCAAAGGAAGAGAAAATGATCAATTTTACTCGACGGTAGTTATTTTCTCTACCGATCGAAACGTTTTGCTGTCATTTTATCGATTTCATATTTGTCATTTGACACTTCGTGAAGATGTTGATAACCTTACTATTTCATAGTATTATTCTTTAATTATACAATAATTACAATAGCAATACTTTTTGATTTCTATTCATTTTATTAAATTCACTCATTTTATTTGTTACCTAAGAAAATAGTAAATATATAGATTTCGGTTCAGTGTATATATTTAATAATGATGGCAGTTCCATATTATACCTAATATGTGCTAAATATCTAGGTACGGAGAAAAAAATTGTGTGATCTTTTTACACGACGGACGGAGCGTTCCAATCTATGGCGCTTCAATAAACCCAATATCCATGGCTCTCTAAATAATATAGACCCTTGTGAATTTGAGGTATATAGCCACACACGGATCAAGGCATGCCTTTTCAATTAAAGGTAAGTAACCATAAGAGACTTGTAATTCAGTTTGTAGTAGATATGACGACAGCCATCCAACTTCATTAACTATTATAACAGAATATCTTTGTAGTAAAAACTAATTTGAATTATGTGAATTCAATAAAGTTATATTTTTTCAAAAGTTATCTGTAGTTTTTCGAATTCCTTTTTTAAACAGCTAATATGCTACATATACATGTCAAGTGTATGTTAAATTTCAGCTGGACACAAAGTAATAAACCTTTTCTTGGTGGTCACAATGCTTATAGCCACATACCGACAAACAACAACAATGCTTACATCATAGAATAATAACGCAAATGTTTTATTTCTCTAAGACTTACATTGCTTATATATTTAAGGAGTTTCCATCTAAGTTATATTTAGTCAAAAAAAGTATTTGTTTTAATCAGTAGTTTTCAGACCAAGTTCCATGTATGATTAACATACAACTAGTATGTATTATTTTTTGTAATATTCTCAACTTAAAATATCTAATATGAAGCATGAAGTTCTCAATTAGGTACCTTCATGTGTAAACATTATTATTTTATATTTGTCTACATTTAAAGATAATAACCATACAGGAAGGCAGTCAGCTCTTGTTATTATTGTTTATTTTTATTACAATAATATAATATGTCAATAAAAAATATTATTATTATTTGCAGATAAGACTCTAACTGCAGAATTCTTAATATTACTGACAAATATCCTAGAAGAACAAATGATGCCCTCATATGGCATGATTGAAATAGATGAATAGCGAAGACTACATAATAGAAGATATCGACGGGTCCTACATATACTGGTGCAACTCGCAAAATAACGGAAACTACTTTCTTGCATCAAAAGCCTTAAAATTACCTCATATTTGTCCTAATGTAGTAAAGTATTTGAAAATTTGTACAAAAGTACAAATTTTCAAATACTTCTATTGATTTATGTCAAAATTGCAAGTTACAGAACATTTAATCCGGTCTCCAGTAAAGTTGTGTTATTGCACTTGCACTAGTATACGTTGGACCCGTCTATCTGATAATTACAAGTATTTTCTTTTAGAAGTGTTAACTTTGATGCTTTTGTTGTTGTTTTTTAATCAAAGCGATTTTGGTAATAACAATACTTTTTATTATTAAGCTTAGTGGATTATTAGTATAATAAAATACTTTAGTGTTGTATAACATTTATTTAAAAAATACTTACTCTAGGCAAACCTTCTATCTAAGTATTAAACAATTTTATACAATAAAATTAAACTTTTAGTCATCAGTGGCTAATTTTAAGCATAAGTTTAATGACACATTTTTTATATTATTCAATTTTTTAATGCCAAATATAGATTTTACTATATGGAACAATCTTGAGAAATAATTTTTATTTTCTTTAATAAAGTTACAAAATTAATAAATCACATATAAAAGTATAAAAAGTGTGTACTTAGAGAAATAAAATATGAAGCAGTCTTGTAAAGAAAATTAAATTTGAGTTTTAAAAAATATACAAACACATCTACTTTACTAAACTAACAATTATTATTAATGTTTGTACTTCTCAGACTAGATAAATAATTTTTACTATATATCACCTTATGACTTAAATCTATTAATGTGTATCTTTGAATTTTCACTAATGTAGCAAACTTATAGAAGATTACACATACTATATTAAAGCTATAATATTTTAAATTTAATTGTTTTCTACAATTTAAATATCTCTTGTGAAGTCGCATAACCAGTAATGAAAATTCAATACTAAAAATTAATTTACTATATGGTACGATTAGTATGGAATTTCACTTGAAAATAAAAAGTCAACAAATAGAATAGCAATTTTTATTATAATTTTTCCTAACTTAACATTACCTTTCTTTTAATTTAGATTTTAAAAATTACACATATTAGGTACATTAAGCCTATCATGTTATAAACTTAATTGCTTTCTACAAATTTAAATTTATTTTTCAGTCTTGCATAACCATTTAAAATGACAAGAAAAATAAAATATTCAACATTAACTTATAAATCTTCTTAATCAACAATTTAAAAAAATGTAATAAATAGAAAGGCTTCTTTTTAACTATTTCCATTACACGCCGTTTAGTCAACCTGTAAACAAATATATCTTATCAAAATGAAGTTATATACATTTACATAATATTTTTTTTTATAAATGTCAGTTAACTCAGGCCTTATGACTCCAGTCTTGCACATTGCATTTTGTGTAGCGTTATATAGATTAGCATTGTAAAGTACATAATGGGGTCGAAGACAATTGGTTCCCTTTATAAAAGGTAGTGACCGTAGCTTACACTGTTCTCCAGAAAGCTTTTCATATTATTCAGGAAAATTTTACAAAAATCAAGTTTTTGAAATAATCTTGAATTTATGACGTTAATTTTGTAAAAACCACAACCTTGACAAAGAAAGAAATATATTAAAATATGTTTAAAATTTGATTTTTTCAGTCTACCTTGTTAGATGATTTGTCATGGAGATATGTATGTAAATAAATACTTACACAAAGTATTCCATTGTTTTCCTTCCTCTAGAAACTATAATGTATGGAGTATGTGTAGAATATATGGTGTTCCTGTTCCTTCCTCTAGAAACTATAATGTATGGAGTATGTGTAGAATATATTATGCTTTCCCAATATTAAAGACTTTAATCTTTGGTGCTACAAGTCTAGTCCATGAATTCATTAGTTAATGTGGAAGATTAGCCATATACATCTATAGGTACCCATACCAGGGAGACATTAATTTGTGCCATACTTTTTATCCTGAAAGAAAAGGCATAATTATTTTTAGTTACCTACTTATATAGGGTTTTATAAAATAAAGAATAAGTATAAACAAATACTTACGTTTTATTTTGTGTTCCCATTTTATATAAAACTATTATATATTATACTAGAATTATGAAGAATGATGATGATTTTACACATGTGAGAACCAAACAGTATAAATCAATAATTCCGTGTACGTAATGGTTAGATAATTAATTACAAAATACAAGTTAGGTACAATATTTTTTGACGTAATGTAAATAAACTTTGAATTTTTCGTATAGAGAAAATAATTCTATGAATTCTCGTGGTACTCAGTGATACCAACTCTATTCAAAAATAAAACTACATTCAAGGTTTTCTACAAAATTCAGTAGAAAACTATAAATGTAAAAGGTTAATTTAAAGCTGGTGCTTATTTTGTGTTATTTAATGTTACTATTAATAACATACACTCAGGAAAAATAATACATAAAACATATAATAATAATCAAAATATTAATTAATCAAAAATAACAAAAAGAAAGTCGAGTGTAGCTCAAACTCGTTTTTTTTGTTAGAAGTAGAATCTTACTTAATCTTACTTACCTAAGAGTATATAAATTTTATTTTATTTAGTCTTCTTACAGACTAAATAAAATAAAATTTATATACTCTTTGAGTAAGACTTTGGATTAAAGAGAGATAAACTGAAAAGTCGAAGAAAAATGTTTTTCGTTTTTGAGATGTAAGTCATAGACCGTGGTGGTAATTATTATTATGATTCAAGTGTAACTTTGTCATACATGTAAAGTGGAAACTTTTGTTAGTCCGACATTCTAAACTTTTCCTATTTTATCTATCTTTATTGGTTGCCCGATTTGAGATTTTTCAAATATAGAAAAGATGGTTGTCAAAATGAAGCTGTTCACAAATATTCAGCTTGTTATTAATCAAAAAAAGTTTGTTTTTGGGACCACGGTCTAACAGTAAGTTTTAGGTTGGACTGCTCGCATCTGGCTGATTTTCGGAACTATTAATAGATAACATTATTTGTAATATAAAATACTGTGTAATGTATTCTATTCTATTTTATTAACTAGTTTGCATTATGCTATACATTTATGTTTGTTTATCGTGATGCATTTTCGTGTCATTGTCAAATCGAGTCAAATCACAACAATTCTATGGAAGTTTCCCATCAAAAAAAATATCAGAAATGTTGATTGATTCGTCTAAAATGATGATAATTTACTCAATAATATTAGAATTATAATTTAAAGGAATATTATAGTACAAAAAGAATAGCTTGATAATAATAATTGTTACGCACTTTTACGCATTATTAGTTACGCACTTATACACCCAGAAATAAATACACACTGGCATCATAATTGCTCATTACATTAAAACCTCTTATGAATCATAATTCATTGTTTCAGTCTAAGAGAGTACTAAACTGTAGTTTGAAGGTCAAAACTAAAAAGAGAGAATAATTCAAAAACCTGTAAAATATATTTAATTACACAGCTGTAAATAGGTATGGCTTCACTAGGATTTTGGTCATATTTCCTTCGACACTGACAAAAATGAGAGATGATGACAGAAAGTTATAAATGTAAACAAAAGCTCATAATGATTAACACAAGTTAAATGCACCAAAGCTGTACCTTAAAAATTAGAATTAGTATAATGTCGATGTATTCTAGTGGTATCATTGGTTTCTCTATTCGAGTAAATTTTTTGTTTAATTTATCTCTGACGTTTTAAATGTTTATCGTGGCATGCATATTAACGTCCATCGAGATATTAGTAAATGTCAAGCAAACGTCAATTTCTCGATCGAGATGTATCTCGTGGTGTTTATCCTAAGCCTGCTGCCTTTTTTACTACACTTATTTTTTTCTATATTTTCTCGCCTTTTAAACCTTCCCTGGACTTCAGCAATTAATTCAAAACCAAAATTAGCCAAATCGGTCCAGCCGTTCTCGAGTTTTAGCAAGACTAACGAACAGCAATTGATTTATATAGATTTATTTATACATGATTTTTTTTAAATAATGTATTTTGACATTACCTCGATACATTTCAACCAATCGAATTTTATCGAAATATATTATGGAGTTAAATGCCATTCGAAAAATTTAAAATCGGTTTTCGTTTCCAAATTAAACAGCTTTTCAAAAATGAATATACTGCCATTTTTGACCAAAACGTAGAAAGTAATCAAAGACGTGAGTCTCGATAAATTCAATATTATCTCAAGTTAAACAGCATTTCCAGTGTTATCTGTTTCTTTGGCGAGCTCTTAAATGGATAGAAATGGCTTTGCAAACATATTTTTTGATCAAAGAGAGTTCAAAACAAATTTTCTTTTGACGAGAGTTATAATATACATTTCTGCAACAAACAAAGACGAAATATCTTCAAAGAAGTAGAAGTAATAAAACCATTAAAAAAGCTTTAGATAGTTGAAAAGTAAATGAAATAAGTATACAAAGCGACAGCACTGTTGCTATCGCTTTGTATACTTATTTCATTTACTTTTCAATCATTAATATTTTAATTATATGCAATCCCGGCGTACCCTTAAATAATTCTCAAAATGTTTAATTAAAGTTATTATTACCTGACTACGCTAGGTGTTATGATTTTTAGTGTATGTATATAGATGTTTATAAGTACATATGTATAAATACATGTATACGTATGAACGTATAAACGCGTGTATGTATAGCATGTACGTATGCATGTATGTATTACGTGTGTACGTATGTATGTATTACATAATATGTTTGTATGTATATTTATAGCACACTCTGTAGCCTAAACGATTTGGTGAATTTAAGCTTGAGAGGTGTCATTTGATTTGTCTTAATTGTAATTTATGAGAGTAAATATAGGATATATAATTTTAACACATCTGTTTCAGAGGAGGGTTATACTTTCCATCGTTGGCACTTGGTGAAACCGCATCATATTGATTTTGTCAAACACTTGTACTGTTTCACAAATAAATATTTCACAAATAACATTTGATTATTGCCAACCGATTTCGCCTATTATAGCATCATCAGGGCTTTTAGTTTATTAGACAAATACACACGCAAAGACAACAACGTTGTTGTCTTTGCGTGTGTATTTGTAATGTTCAAATAATATGTAAATAAACTAAAAGCCCTGATGATGCTATAATAGGCGAAACCGGTTGGCCTTACAGTAATTAAATGTTAGTTGTGAAATATTTATTTGTGAAACAGTACAAGTGTTTGACAAAATCAAGAGGGTTATGTTTTTCGATGGCATTCGTTTTTTTTTTTGTTTTTATAATAATTACTTGTTTCTATAAACACAGTTCAATGATCTTCAACGGCGTTAAAACAAAATCTTTGGTCTAATGATAATTTTTTAACGCAGTAAAACTGCAGAAACCCACTTCCCATTTCCTATATCTCCGGAACCCTTTATCGGATCTTCGCCAGATTAAAATGGAACCACACGGCAAGTATCTCAAACTAAAAACTATCTCAAACAAAAAAGAAAGAAAATTTTCAAAATCGGTTCATAAATGACCGAATTCTGACGTAACAAACATAAAAAAAACTGTAAAAAGGTTGACCCAGCAGGCGATCCCTGAAACTTCCCGCTAAATTGAAGTATGTTTAGCTCAATGGAAAAAAACTATACTAAAGCATATTTTTTTAAAAATCTAAACTTTGTTATACATTGCAGCAATTTTATTTTTGAAAATTTGATCTTTCGAATTGCATTTAACGCAATTTTTGAGCTCTAAAATGTTTTCTTAGCTACATAATCTATAGACTGAAAAATGTGGAAGTAGTTTTTAAACTTTAGTTATTTATAAATCCCAAATAAATCAACCGATTTTGCTCCAATTTACCAATCCATTTTGCTCCAATCAGTATTAATTTATCCTGAAAGTTATTTTAAAAATATTAAGATTTATGTAAACAATAAAAATATAATTAATATTTAAAAAGCTGTAACTTTTGAAAACTAGAATCGATTTTAAATTTTGAAACTGCATTTGACGTAATTTTTTAAGTATTAAAATACTGCAGAATGGTTGAAAAATTACTGATTAAAATTACTATATACAGCCGAATTAAGAACCTTCTCCTTTGGGAAAGTCGGTTCAAACGTAACTAAAATCTATACTTATATTATAAACTAGCTGTTGCCCGCGACTTCGTTCGTGC
This sequence comes from Apodemia mormo, assembly GCA_036924255.1. Lineage (NCBI taxonomy): Eukaryota > Metazoa > Arthropoda > Insecta > Lepidoptera > Riodinidae > Apodemia > Apodemia mormo. The sequence goes on from JAUPFN010000002.1 coordinate 42,879,681, forward strand.
GGACTTCGTTTACTCTCCCTCGCTCCTCCTCCTCCCCCGTAGGTGATAGCGTGATAATATGTAGCCTATATGTTGACCCGACCTGTTAGTAATATTCGTGCAAAATTTGAAGTAAATCCTTGCAGTATTTTTTGAGTTTACCCCGGACATACATTGACTTTCCTACGATTTTATTATATGTTTATAGATAAATGTACGTTACGTATCACAGTGAAACCGCTAAATCGGTTTTTATAAGCATTGAGATACATTGTTGAAAATCCAGTGGACAAACACAGGCTAACTTTATTTTTCAAAAATTAATCCCTAAAGGGCTGAAATAAAGGATTGATTTTTGAAGGAAAAAAATAGAAGATGAAAGTTTGTATCAAATAAGTGATTGATTTTTGAAAGAAAGAAATAGTGAATTAAAGTTTGTATGTAAAACTATATCGGCGATATGTTAATATTCTCGCGTGCGAAGCTAAGCCGTTTCGCTAGTAAATATAATGTATTGTGACAGTGGCAATATTTATGTCTATAATATAAGCTAAAAGTCCGGCTGACCTTACAATAACTCTCAATAACGTTATTTACGGCATAAAAACTTATTGTTGGGTAAGCTATACAGCTTAATATAATAAAACAACCTATAAAACCACATAATACTCGTATTTAAATAAAATACTCCCAATATTGTTCTAGTAACTAAGGAAAAACAACAATAATATTATTCACTACATAGTACAAAACAAAGTCGCAATCCGTCGCTATGTATGCTTAGATCTTTAAAACTATGCAACGGATTTTGATGCGTTTTTTTAATAGATAAAGTGTTTCAAGAGGAAGGTTTATATTGATACGTGCTTCGGGTTCGTATTGTGCAATAAAACACCACTTATATTAAAACCGTGTATTTACAACACAAATATACAAAACACCACAATGCAATACATAAATACACTGATGAAAACTAATAACACTCACTATACTACCACTAGAATTAACCGACTACACAGAATCACAAAATAAAACACTTCTCGTATTCACTGTCCTATATCACTTTACACTGATCGTTTCAATCATCGCTGTCCAATCGCTGTATAATACTTAACTCTATTCGCCAACACATCCCTATTTATAACCAAGGTAAAGTTCGACTGAAATCCCGAATGTTATATGGTAATGTTATATGAATAATTTTAATGTAAACAAGTCCTAATACACGCTATTACCCTTATGCCGTACGACAGAAGATCCATTATGGAATAGCTGCTTGGGTAACGGCGGCTGTTGTTTATCAATAGAATTAGCACTATCTCTTTCTTTTATTTCTAGATCTCTCCAGCGCTCCAACTCTTCGTAATAATATGCATAATAACATCCATTACATAGTAGAGCAATAGTGTTATAAATATATTTAGCAAAACAACGTTTACCGGGTCAGCTTGTATGTGTTATGCACCTTTGCTGTTTTTCCTTATGCATTAGTCTGTAACCCTTAAGAAGAATAAACATCACGACCATCGTCACTACTTTAAAAATCTGCAAAATTTTTAGCCGAGTTTGATAGCAACCCTTTAATTTTTCCGTTACAATAAGCATAAGCGTCTTTATTGTAGTTATAAAAAGTGCTAAAATAAAATATGCTATTCCAGGTCATCATCTACCTGTGTGTCAAATTTCATTTAAATCTGTTCAGTAGTTTTTGCGTGATTGAGTAACAAACATCTATCCAACCAAACATCCAAACTTTCGCATTTATAATATAAAATATATATTCCGGTTGGGCGAGTAAAGTACGGGGTATACCCGGTAAAATATGATATTTCTTTTCCACCGCCACACGGATCGCGCCATTAAGATCCTTGATGTCTGGCAGGCAAACACGACCTTTGATCACTAGATTAAAATAAATGTTCTCCTCAGAGCTTTGTTGCTGTTAACTTGAATTTATATTGTACTAGCTGAACCGGCAAACGTTGTTCTGCCTTTTTAACTACTCTTATTTTTTTCTATATTTTCTCACATTTTAAATCTTCCCTAGACTTCAACAATATATATATATGTGTGTGTGTGTGTAGATTAAAAGCACTTTTACTGTTTTACTTGATTTTTTTGTACCATAAGATAGCAAACAAGCAGATGTGTCTCCTGAGGGAAAGAATCAACCATCGCCTATAGACTCCAAAGATGTTAATGGTGAAGAACCCTTCCACCTAGTAGCCAGGATGGTAGTGACTCGCACAGCCAATCAGTCACCTTTTACGACCCGCCTGGCGTAAAATGTGACTGATTGTAGCAGTTAGCCTATTCTTCAAAGGAGCCAAACACGGGGAACAATTCTGCAACAAAGGTCACAATCCTTTTCGCCAGCATACAAAAACTGGTGAATCTGAGTGGCTGTTAATAATCATTTCGCCTGCTCTACTCGTAAGGGAATCGGCGTGATGATAATAGAATTTTCCACTGTTGTTCCATGCCCCCTTTAAAGAATAGAGACCATTTGCCTTCCTGCCAGGCATTTCATAAAAGGCAAACAATTCACTACCATTCACATGTCACTACCATCGTGATTACTAAGTGGCAGAGTTCCGCAACGTCTCGCCTTGGTCTGATACCACCGATTTACCTATTCTTGCCGCAATAGCGTCAGCGTTTGTCACTGTCGTGTACCGGTCTGGAGGGTAAGGTAGTTGGCAAACTTATGCATGTGGCATTAACATATCGCCACACGGTTCGCAACGCACCATTAACATATTTGGTGTCTATAGGCGATGGTTGTCTCGTTCCATCACGAGAGCCATCTGCTTATTTGCTATCCTTATGACATAAAAATAGAGAACCATATGACCAACAGGGCGGTATGTGTAATGTAAGAGTGTATCGTGTTTTATAAATACTCCGGTGGAATTGGTGAATAAAATCGATGTCACCATTAGCAAATGTAACTGTTATAAGTCGTCGCATAAGACGTTCCGACATAGGGTTGCTATTTTCGTACATAAAACAGCCTGATTTCACGCTTTTTAATACAAAAGTGCCATTATGCCGCTTCTCTTGCGTACCCAGGCAGAATAAACAGAACTTCTATGGAATTTCGCGTTCACCTCGATTCATCGGTTTTGTCGGTTGGCGAGATAAGTGGTGATCCCATCGCCGCCTTTTACTGTCCTGATAACGAATATCGCCTACTTCTAGCGATACGCGGAACCGACAGCTTTGCGTGCTCACCCAAGGCACGGGAGTTGTAACACACTACCCACCGGTCTCCAAGCTGCTACTGAGATTATGTATTTTTGAAAAAAAACTCAATAACACTTTTGTCCGACCCGGGACCACATGATTTGAGCTGAATAGACTAAACCTTAGACCAACCACCCATACCGACATTTTGCCATAAAATCCTGACATTGTTTTCTCTATCAGCCAAACAATTTCAGCATTGCTTTACTCGTTTCGCAGACACTGCGTGCGACTCATTACACTTACAAACACGCTATTTTTAAGGCCGAACTGGCTGGACAGGCCGGACACATGAATATTTGGCTTAAAACTACCCAAAAAATACTAACTAGTTCGGCTAAACCCGGAGAAATGACAACCCTAATCCGGCTTTACGGCCACCACTCCGTCTAATTGCAAATAGTCATAAAGTTCGCGTATCTTTGTTTGTGGTTGTTGTGGGACTTAATGGCTGGTTATTATTAGACGGTCAATTAGTGCCGCCTGCCGACTGCTGGACTAATTGTACTTTCAGATAACATGCGAATGTGGATGCTCCAAGACTCGTGAGGAAATAGATTAATGGCGACTGTTTAATGTATCGGTTAGAAACATCGGAATATAATAGGCACACATTTCGAATTGTAATTAGAAATATGTGCCTTATTATATTCCGCTCGATTATGCAACTCCAAGCTTAGGTAAGTCATGCAATGCCAAGCCAACCCGATATAAGTCAAATCACCTAGGTCTTTGCCGCTAAAAATCAGTGATGACATCACATCTGTTTGCATAGTTGTACAAAGTGTAGTTGGTGAAGCAAAATGGGCACGACTACATTGCAAAAAATGGCCTAGATAGATTTCATACATTTTATATACATACAAACGGCGGGGTGCATCGAGGCGGAATTTTGCGTGGTGGATTTCGGTGAATGCACTGCGGTCCGACCCGGCCAGCTGAGCCCCATCGTTATTGTGCTATGGCAAGCGGAATTGCGCGCATGAGCTCCTCCGTGTTTTAACTTTTAAGTACCATTTTATTTATAAATTTATAAAATCACGTAATTATGGAAGAAGAACGGTTAATAATTTTAGTTTAAGGCTACGAAGAGCTATATGATTTGCAAGAACCACGTTATAATGATTAACAAAGGAGAATCACATTTGAAAAAATACAGAAAGGCGCTGTGAGCCTGCGATGCGATGCGTCAGCTCTACCCCGCTGCGGCTTAAATTGTTTGGTGCAAGCGGACCTTAGTAGCAGTTAATTAAAAGGAAACTGTCCGTCAGTGCGTCTGTGTACGCGTATTAAACAAATACGGCAATAACGCATGCGTTCTTTATCCGTCGTTATAACGCACATGTCTGATAGAGGCTTAAAAAGTTTTCCTTTGTTTTTATAATCGTTACAGATCAGATTATACAAAACTGGCCGGTTTCATTTATCATATGGCCCTGACCCGAGATTAGATACCTTTTCATCATTATCATTACATAGTATAAAACAAAGTCGCTTTCTCTGTCTGTCCCTATGTCCCTATGTATGCTTAAATCTTTAAAACTACGCAACGGATTTTGATGCGGTTTTTTTTAATAGATAGATTGATTCTTGAGGAAGGTTTAAGTGTATAAACCTTTCCGATATTCCCACGGGAACAAAAGCTGCGCGGGTGAAACCGCGGGCAGGTCGCTAGTAGTCCTTATATAAAAGATCGCGGAATTGACGATAAGCTACTTAAATATCCACCTTCATTCATTCCATTCATTTTATGCCGTTACCTATAATAATAACGGTTGTAGTATTATGTAAAGTTATTGGTCCAGCCCCCTTTTTAATAATAGACCTTCTGCCACTTTGCCAGGCAGGTTGTAAGAAACAACCGATTGGCTATACCGCCTATACGTGACAGTACCATAGTGATTACGAGGTGGTAGAGTTCGGCAACGTCTCGCACGGGTGTATGATACCAATTGTCACAGTGCTTATCATTGTGGTGCGCCGGTTCAGAGGATGACGTAGCCTTATGTAGGTGGGTAGACTTATGCATGTGGTATTGCCATCGCGCCACACGGTTATGAACACACCATTTACATCTGTGGTATCTAAAGGCGATGGCTTTTCTTTATATTAAAGAGCCATCTACTTGCTTGCTATCTAAGATATAAAAAATATATTTATATTATAGCACAAGCAGATGGCTATAACCACCCCCTATCTAAATATATAAAAATGGAGTTTGTATGTATGAAATTGATAAACTCAAATACCATTTGACCGATCATTATGAAATCTGGCATTTACATGTATTTTTTCGTGTATGAACTTTTAAACTAACGCGTTCTAACATCATTTTTAAAAATTTAAAGGAGAAAAAAACGCGTACATATTTAAAACTTACTTGTAAAGCTCAACGTTACGGCCAAGTCACATTGATCTTGGTCACGAGCGGACTGGCCACGGTCAATGTAACTGGGCCGAAATGTCGAGCTTTACGAGTAAGTTCTATGTATGTACGCGTTTTTGACCCGTTTATATATTTTTCGTGTATCTTTTTATACTATGCCCATTGTTACAACTCTCAACCAAATGGCGCTGCAGCATATGGTTGATAAGGGGCTCTTATAAGATATACTGGCAGGACAACGTCTGCCGGGTTCAGCTAGTAGTCTTATAAGTTATAACTAGGTAACAAGATATTAATAGTGCGTTGTCATCCCTGTGGCAGATTGAAATTTCACATACATAAGTTTACCAGCTACCTTACCTTCTAAATCGAAACACAATAAAGATAAGCTCTGAGCTTTTTGTGGCAGAAATAGAATACGGTGACACGGCCGGTAAGGCCAAACCCGGGGTGAATTACCAAGTATCTAGACAAATTGGTTGTGATCAAATCAACCGAACAATCGCTCGCCTTGACAAACCGCTTGGCCGCATTACCAGATGTACCCTATGTTTAAAAATCCTTTTAAAAAAATTAAAAGGCCCTATTATTCAATGGGGTCCGGAGTCTGGACTAACAGGATTTCTGAATCTGGAAATCAGGAATCTGTTCAGATGCCGTTGAACAGTGAAACAAATTCCGTCTAAGATCCGTCTTAATAATTTTACACCAAATTCTGGTTTATTATTAAATCGAATACGCTTAAATCCAATCCAATCCTACTAGCTATCTATCAATATATTAATACTTGAAGAAAAAAATATTTGTACCCTTTTTTATTACCATGACGTAAATGTTGGAGTATGACATTAGGCACAGTTGTAAACTTTAATTGCGGAGGACTGCAGAAACTTAATATTTTTAAATAATATACATTAAAAATAAATATAGATTAATAAAAATAAACGTTACACACACTACATTCATGTGACATACATGATAATGTACACACATGTATACTATTTTCTTCATAGCTAAAGTCTGTTGTCAAACTTAAAAGAGATTTTATTGTTTAGACCAGTGTTTCCTAAACATTGTTTTGATAATTTTCACACTGCCCCCGTGACCCACTTAATACTTTTAAACCCAAGCTGGTTCTTTTAGGTGAAATAATACATATTTAATAATAGTAAAAATGTTTAATTAATGTTACATACTTTGATGTCGCCTATTTTGTCATCACTCAACGCTTACGAATTTTCGTTGCGTCGCGCGCGTCGCGTTGCGTCGATCTATAGTAGGTAATATTTTAAAAGCAAGGGGGAATGTTGCGAGCCGGTATTTTTTTTTTTTTTTGATGGCCCGGTACCGGGTCGCGACCCAGCAAATGCGAAACGCTGGTTTAGACTATGAAGGGATTGCGACCCATGGGCGATCGCTATTACTGATGTGAGAGTTTGTATGTTTAGATGTTTGTTATTCATTCACCCAAAAACGCATTGGTTAATTCAAAAAGCGCGCGCTCATTTGACAATTTAAATAACGCACTCATTAGTCAATTGAAATAACGCGCGCTCATGTATCAATCCGAATAGCGCGCGCTCATTGGTCAATCTAATTAGCGCGCGCTCATTGGTCAATTAAAAAAGGGCACGTTCATTGGTCAATTGAAATAGCGCGCGCTCATTGGTCCATTCAAATAGGGCACGCTCTTTGGTCCATTGAAATAGCACGCGTTCATCGGTTAATTCAAAAAGCGCAAAAATAGTAGTTGTAGGAATAATCAGGAAAGCTAGATGAAAAATGTTACAAAAAAGTATCTTCACGCCCATATCACCGAAGGGGTAGGCTAAGGTACAACAAGTGCACCCACGATTAGCCGAAGATACTTGTTCCCACAATGTCAAGCCTATCGCCAACAACAATCCCGGGCAACTTTGTGTTTCTCAGAAAACTGAAAAAACCCTTTTTTATGTGCCTGACCCGGGAATCGAACCCGGGACCTCGTGTGGTCAACGCCAACGCTGGACCACTAGACCACAAAATGTTACACATCAAAAATGTTCAACCCTTCACTGTCAGCGGACTAAACTTTTACAGAAATATAGATAATTAAAACTAACGTCCCCTACGTACGAGGACATTATATTTTATTCAAAGATGTCACGAAATACAGTCGCCAAAAGATGTCATGCACGTTCTGACATTTATCATATCAATACAAATACAATGTTTAATGCTAATTGCACTAATTTTATATTATAGGTATTGTAGCTTGCAGTAGCGTGATGGTTATCGAGGTGACGTCACTGCTGCGGTAGTTGATGGCGTCACGCAAAGATGGAAAAGGGAAGATATTTCCAGCTAACAAGCTATAGTTATAGCGGATTTGCTTGAACTTAACGTGTTGTAGCGTTAGAGCTTATTTTACACTTAAATATAACAAGTAATAATAAATGCGGAAGTAACTTTGTTGTTTGTTATAATTTCAGGTGTTTACCACGAAACCGAACATCCATGGGCGTACCCTGGTTCTGGGCCAGGGGGAGGCAACCGTAACATTTTAAGCCTTTATTTTTATTTACAATAGTAGATAGTTGGTAGAGAGGTAAACGAATTCCAGGGGGGTCAGCTGTCCCTCCCTGCCCCCCCTCCCCTTGGTATTTTAATCCCCCTCAATTACATCCATCAAAATACAATATGGAAAGAGAAACCACCGCATATTAGACACAAGAGATGTTAAAGGTGAGCTGCAATCTTGTGGGCGTGATGGCAATGCCACATGCATAAGTTTACCGGCTACTTTACCTTCCAAACCGGAACACGACAGTGACAAGTACTAACGTTATAGCGGCAGGAATAGGGAAGGCGGTGGTACCTGACCCGGGCAAGACAATGCAGAACTCTACCAACTAGTAACCACGATAGTAATGACTCGCACGGCCAATCATTCGCCTCTTACGAACTGCCTCGCGGAACGGCAGATGATCCATTTTTCAGAGGGAGCCCGGAAATACACGGGCAATATAGATTTAGGCGTTACTTTCATTGATATAAAAAATCCAAGATGCACAGTCCCGAACAAAACTGACATTCAAAACTGTCGCCAAATCCATACAAGTAGTTATAGATATGGCAAAAATATATGTTTTAACACACACACACACAATTTAAAATGTTGTCATTTTTAGAGGATATATTTGAGACACTGGTTGTGTGTATATTGGGGTTTTTATATCAATGGTTACTTTGTAGAAATTTATAACTCAAAGATGATACTTATAATGTTTCGTAGACGTTTGAATTCTGTGAGGAACTCAACTTTCAAACTCAACTGTGAGGAATTCTGTGAGGAAAACAACTCACTCGACGCAAGCAAGCGTAAGTTGTTATACTCGCGTCGAGTCAGTAATGTTCGTTTCTCCTGAAAATGGTTCGGTTGCGAAGTGAAATGTGCGTTGAGTACACATACTGTGTGCTTTTGTTGCTACTGACGTAGAAAGTGTGGTGGACGAGGATGGAAAACTGTTCCACTCGGTTTTTTTTTTATTTTCCGGGCCTTTGGTGAGTTTATTCCATTTCTAGCGCTGCTTTATTCCTTTCAGTGAATTTGCAGAGCTCACCTCCGCTGAATATAGCAAAGCAAATTGATATAACCATTTTTACATAGATAAGTTACAACATCGACAAAATCTCATATTGTATTTTCTAAGCGGACACGTCTAAGATTGTCGATTTACAAAAACTAAAAATGTTTTCTACTGCAATAGCGTCAATGCTTGTCATTGTCGTGTTCCGGTTTGGAGGGTAAGGTAGGCGGTAAATACGGCATTGCCATCCCGCCACACGTATAGCAAAACACCATTCTATAGGCGATGGTTCCTCTTTTCATCAGGAGAGTCATTTGCTTGATATAATAAAAAAACATCGTAATATTATATCGTAATATAATAGTAGGGACTCGTCAGAAAAACCATCGAATCTGTACGACAAAAGTTTCTTTGTGTTTTTCATAAAATAATTAAGCGACTAAAGCAAAACAATAATTATTGTTATAAATAAAATATTTTTTCTTCACCGAATTAAAATTTTCGAAGCCCCGTAACTTTATTAGTCGAATCGGGTATTCGAGATTTTTGAAAGATAGAAAAGATTTGCGTCCCATCAAATCGAAGTTGTTCACAAAAATTCAGCTTGATATTAATAAAAAAAATTGTTCCTGAGACCACTATCTATTGGATATGATTGGATTCAATTAGATATGATTATATAAGCTCACTAATACGCTTTTCTAAATAGCTAAAAGTTAAGACACGTATTTGATTAGTGTTGGAGAAGATTTACAGTTTTTTCGTTCTCCTGTAAAATTTGCCACATCTAAGTTACGCGGTATTGTCTGTTGTTAGTTACGCGGTATTGCAGTATCAACGACGATATAGGTTAGCGTGCGTGCCAAAGAAATATACATACTACACGCGAAAATATAACATTCTTTTTAGTGTAGCCGGTTAAAAAAGAATGGCGTACACTTATGTCGGCGACTCTACGTGTACTCGTATCAAAAATTTAGATTCATTACTATTCTAGTAATCAGTATCACACAACGAGTCGACAGCAACTTTATTATTCACGTCTACTGAAATTCTAGCTACCAGTCGATTTAATATATCACATACACATGTGACAACTATTGTGCGTTTTCGATATCGATTTATTTATCGTTCATATTACAAAACAAATAGGTACAGAAGTCAAACTCATCTATGTACTTCACATTTTATACCTACGCTCGACATTCGTGCTAGGGCTATAAACTTTGGCTAATGCACAAAAAACTGGTAGTGGCAATCGTATCTAGGTGTTTGATTTAATGTTGCGAATGAAACAGGAATAACGGAAATGTAAACCAATAATAACTAAATAACTAAATTTAAATGTTATTATTATACCTATTAAAATTTTTCTGCATAAAAAAGTTCACTGACGCGTGTCCACTGTCCAAGCGGGGGCACCCGCACTCGCACTATTCCCAACCATTCGGAGATTTTGCGTCCGTGAGAGGTGTCTATGTATGTGTGCGTTGCTCTAACGCCCTTTATATGTAGATTGACTTCTGTACCTATTTATTTTATGTTTATATCATCCATACCTCTATATAACTAGTCCATATTTTTGCGCGCCGCACAAGCGTAGCACTGCTCTATCTCAACATGTCAAGGTTAAACATTTTTTTAGTTAACTGTATATATTGTATTTATATTTTAGTAATACAATTACATACGTATATGAATATAAAAAACAATCTTTCCATAAAACACATGTAATACTTCCTTAAAAATATTTTTCATGTATAAAAAATAGATTTAAGAAAAATGAAAAAAAAACTGAAATGAGAAAATGTTTCGTAGACGTCCGGATGTATTATGTATGGATGTGCCATGATTACGTTAAAAATACGTAACGTATCGATACTATTTTTTATTAGTTTACGAAAGCTGTCACGGGATGGTTGCCTATTGAAAATAATTACTATCTACCTCTAATTCAGTGTCGTTCAATTATAATTAATAATACACTAAAAAATAATGTAATACATGGGACACACTAAAAGTTTTGCACTTCTAGCTAATCGGAACTATTTGAATTTCGAATGTTATATTTTTAAAACGTTGCAACCTTCTTAGTAATAAAAAAAACATTGGCGGGAAATGATTTGTCAATTCTTTTTTTTATCACACATCAAAGTTCTACGTACGCAATGAAAATGGAATTAAGTCGAAAAGATTTTAGAGCGATGTTTTTTTATAATTCTAAAAGTTCTCTTTCTCCCCAAGACTGTGCCGCTCGCCTTCAAAATGCTTTTGGGAGAGAAGCACCTTGTTTGAGCACCGTAAGGCGATGGTTTGCTGAATTTGAGAGAGGTCGAGTTTCTTTACATGACGAGTTTCGTGAAGGGCGGCCTTCAACTGCCGTCAACGAAAATAATGTGGCTACTGTTAAGCGGTTAATTGAAGAAAACCCCCGGATTACCTATGAGACAATTCGAGGACTGTTGGGGATTGGTATGAGCCAAATTCAGAAAATTTTACACGAAGAATTGAAAGTTCGGAACCTTTATTGTCGTTGGATTCCTCATGAACTGACAGCGGAGCAGAAGCGGGCTCGCGTGGAATGGTGCTCACAGATGCTACTGAAGTACGACCCCGTAGTCGTTCTAATAAAAAAACATTCTACTGCTGTTTATGACATTGTCACAGGAGACGAAACGTGGATTTATTGTTTTGAACCCGAAAAAAAACAGCAATCTATTGAATGGGTGTTTGAAAATTAGAAGAGGCCAACAAAAGTGAGACAAGCGAGAAACGTTGATAAAAAAATGATCGCGTTTTTTTTTCTCAGCTACGGGTCCCATCTGTACAATTCCACTTGAAGATCAAAAGAGTGTTAATGCTGAGTGGTATTCTACCATTTGTTTACCCAGGGTGTTAGAAAAAGTTCACGAAAGACGACCCAAAAGCCGCATTCTCCTACACCATGATAATGCCTCACACACGGCCAACAAAACAGTCATTTTTTAACTTCCGAAAAAGTACATCTCGTCACTCATCCCTGTGTGTATATTATCATGTATATCACATGAATGCAGTGTGTGTAATATTTATTTTTATTAATCTATATTTTTCGTTGTAGTTTTATAACTCAAGAACGGGCTCACCTATCTCAACTAAATGTTTAGGCTTTGTTCGGACTATTTAGTGAATGGTTTATGTGAAATTTGCACAAAATCGTTAGAGCGATTCTTCATTTATCACATTTTTCATATTTCACTTTATAAGTAGCGACGCACGTACCGGGCGGCTAGTTTTATATATTTCTTATGTATTTTATTTAACAATATTAGGTTACTGCAATCCTCCGCAATGCAAACTTTAACTGTGCCAGATTTCACTCTACCATTCGCGCAATAGTCTTAAAAAGGGGTCCAAAGATTTCCTTCGCGTATAAGACAATTATGCGTATAACGGTGGAGTATAAAATTTGGTACAATTCTAATTTATGTTACGGAGTGGGTAGGCCGGAGTATGTTGATTAAGCTATATAAATAAAATAGTTTAAAGTTTTAAAATAATTCAATTTGCCTTCAAAATGGCTGCCATTAACCGTGCCTTATAATATCTCCCGTATTTCATACGCAACTACCTACTGTCTCCTGTCGCGTAATTAGATTCGAATCACTTGAATGCTCCGAGGCTTTTATGGAAGGAAACCAATAAGCCGCCCTGTACTTCAAGCAAATTGCGTCTTGACGATATACGATCGTATGTCTACATTTCATTCACAATTAAATGGGGACAGATTTTAGTACATACTCGTATGTGCATATTCGCGTAATTACAATGAAGTACTGATTTTAGTATATTTAGATATTTTGTATGAAAATCTCTGATTTTAGATGTCCAATACGTATCTAGTTGCAGAACTCTACCACCTCGTAGTAGCAATTGTAGTGACAGATGGACTATTCTTCAAAGCGGTCTCGTAACCACAAACTATTTGATTTATGACCTACCTTTTATTTATTTTTTAACTAGATGTGCCCACGACTAAGAAGACAGTGTGAAAAAAATTCTAAAATATTTTCTCTGGAAGTCTCTTTCACTGGAAGATAGCCGATGTGGTACTACTTATTTTGTGACCGCCCCGTTGGTCGAGTTGGTTAGCTATCCTGAATACGCAATCGACGGGGCTCGGGTTCGATCCCAGACGGGGACAAGCATTTGTGTGATGAGCATATATGTTTGTATTTCCAGGTTTGGTTCTTTATGAAATAATATATTCTAGTATTTATATAATATGTATTTCTATGTATTAGCAGGCTTCTGACACTCGCCTATACCTACCGAGATAAGCATCTACAGCGCGCGACAACTCGGATTTTCAAATAAGTCGGGGCCAGCGTTGCCAGGTCTCCTGATTTTTTGGGGGATCTACTGATTTTCCCAGTATTCTACTGATCTACTGCTTTTTGAAATTCTACTGATTTTTTTCAAATACATTAAAATATGATAAGTAAGAAAACCTGCATGAAACGAAACACAAAATATAATCATTGAGTTGGCATTACAAAAATGTCATTGTAAAATAGACTTAATACGATGGGCACATAGTTAAATATTGAAACGTGAATCTTGTTCCACAAGAATCTGTTTGACATAAACCCTGCAAAGATGATTACATGACTAAATTAAAAATGGTCCTAATGTTACTTTAATGCCTGACATTGTTTTATTGAACAAAATGAATCTTCAGATTTTTTTGAAAATCTTTTCCAAACACCTCCTGATTTTTTCTAGTCACATCCTCAGATTTTATAAAAATGGATCTGGCAACACTGGTCGGGGCCGCCCCGTGCACGCGTACATGCGTACGTATGAGTATTGAGTACACGCGTACCTATTCATGTACAACGGCCTGCCGATCATCATCGCAACGTAAGGTTTATAATTGTAGGTAGGTACTCTTATATAAAATGGGGAATTCGTAAAACAAAATAATTGCTGTGTGGATGGTTGTCGCAATAAACAGAAGGATGCTTGGAAAGTTTTCGTTTTTTACTTTACCGAAACATTCTGAAACGTAATAAATATTTATGTTTTAATTTACTCGTAATTTTATAAGTAGGTTTTAATTACTATATATAGGAAAGGATTACGTAGATTTATCATGCCTAAGTATTGCAACTTGAAATGCGCCATAAACTATATTTTAACATTAATTAATTATTAACAAAATTCATTTTCCCCGTGTTAAACAGAGTTTATTTGAAGTGTAGAGCAAATGCCGCTATGCCAGGCAAGTTGTAAAAGGCGATCGGTTTGCTTTACGTGTCACTACCGTCGTAACTACTAGGTGGTAGAGTTCCGCAGCGTCTCACCTGGGTATATGGTACCACTGCTTACCTATTCCGTCAATGCATTATCTTGTTCCGTTTTGGGGGTTAAAGTTGGGCGGTAGTCTTATGTATCCTGCTGCACAGATAGCAACGCATCATTCAGTCAAGCGCCGCGCGATCTGAATTCGACTTAATTGTATAGTAGCAAGAGTCCCTATTTCTTTAAACGACTTTAAGGAGTATCCCTTCTTTACTTGTACTAGTCTGGGGTTAGATCAGTAAGTGTAATTTGTCCCATGAATATTTATTTAATGACACAAAATTTATTACATTAGCTATCTGCCAGTGAAAGTTCCGTCAAAATCGGTCCAGTCGTTTCAGAGATTAGCCGGAACAAACAGACAAAATTTAAGTTATTTTGGATATGTACCGTGTATACATCTATATTATGCATTTAGTAAAATGCGATTATTTTAATATTACAAACAGACACTCCAATTTTATTTATTTGTATGTATGTATAGAAGATTCAATTCAACGTAGATTAGATTTTGATGAAATTTAGTACGTAAGGTTATTTATACTGTAACTTTTTTATATCAAAAAAATTGCAAACAAGCAGATAGCTCTCCTGAGTGCTAAGTGTGAGTTTTTCTTTTCGCATTCGATCGTGAGCGGCGAGCGCGTTTCGAGTTTACTAGGAATTTGTATGTGATTTGTACAGCGCCTAGTGGTAAACTGGTTTCTCACATTTACCACTAGATGGCGCTGTACAAATCACATACAAATTCCTAGTAAACTCCAAACGCGCTCACGATCGAATGCGAAAAGAAAAACTCACACTTAGCACTCTGATGGAAAGAGACGACCATAGCCTATAGTATAGACACCAAAGATAATGAGTTAATGGTGCGTTGTTATCATAGTGGCAGTGTCTTAATGCCACGTGCATTAACCGGTTACTTTCCCCTTCAAATCGGAACACGACAGTGAGAAACACTGATGCTATTGCAAAAGAATAAGTCAGGCGGTGGTACCAGACCCGAGCAAAACAATGCAGAATTCTAGTACTAGTAGGCACAATGGAAGTTGCCTCGCATAGAAAATTGTACGCATCTTACGAACTGCCTGGCAGAACGGCAGATGGTCTATTCTGCAAGGGGGGGGGGGGGGGGGGGCCGTACCAACACGAGGAGAAGGAACTATAGAATAATTTTAATTTATTAAACTGATTGTATGCCAAATATCTCAAAATTCAGTTAAGCTGTTATTGCGTGATTGAGTAAACAAACATACAAATATGTACATTGTTTGAAATATTAGTAGACTAGTGACCTCCCGCGGTTTCACCCGCGTAGCTTTTGTTCCCGTGAGAATATCGGAAAGGTTTATATACTAAAACCTTCCTCAAGAATCAATCTATCTATTAAAAAAACTGCATCAAAATCCGTTGCGTACTTTTAGATTTAAACATACATAGGGACAGACAGAGAAAGCGACTTTGTTTTATACTATGTAGTGACTAATATGGGGTTTAATAAATTCTAAGCACGATTTGTTCTACGCCACGCTATTTATTGCTCCGTAAATCGTGACGTCAAAGCGAGCTTATGCAGTGCATGCCATCAGAAACATTGTAAGTACAATCGTACAAATCGGATGCAGATTCCCAATGTTATGGCAATGAATTAATGAAAGTGGCCTAAGAGTATATCATAAATTATAGAGCGCGCGCAAATTAAAACAAGAAATTTAGTATGTAAGCAGTTTATATATGTAACTCTTTTACGCAGTAGGCTTTTTTGTGTATAAGAGAGCAAAAAAGCTTGTGGCTCTTCTGATGGAAAAAGACAACCATCACCAATAGACAACCTGTCAATGGTGCGTTGCTATCCATGTGGCAGGGTCTTAGTGCCACGTGCATAAATAACAGGGCGCAGCAATTGCACTATTATAATTGACAAACATTAGACCAATAGGTGTGAATTATATAGCGCGTAACAAAAAACCCTTTCCGATCCGAAAATGGATTATCTTAGGTAGGTAGGTCGATGGCATTAATAAAAATAATAATGAAATAATTCTATTTATAGCAATAAAATTATTGTGGTATTTTAAAATGTCCGCATACTATGTCATTCATTTTCACTAAAAGCGGACATCACCATATCGCGTCAGACATGGCGGCATCTAGTTGATGATATTTTCACAAATACTACATTTATCACATTCTGCGTTGCCAAAGGTAATATTTAAAAATAGTTAGGTAAGATTAATTATTTTGATCGGAAAAACTATTGTAACAATAGCCACAAAATAATAATATGATTGTATTATGCTACCAACCAATGCCTTTGATGATCGGACTGGGTTTTTGTTACTGCAAATATCTTGGTCTGATCGTAGAATTGCCCACATCATGAAATGCTCGAGAATTTCACAAAATAGCATTCATATTATATAACTAGATTTAACTTATCGAGTAAAATCTGTCCATGCCTGCCTGCCTATCTGATGAGTGCGCTCTCAAACGCTCCAAAAACCATCGCTTCGTCAGTCTGCGTAATTGTAAGCATACAAATTAACCATCTGCCAGTTGCTGACGTCTAACTTATAGAAGTTGTATATATTATAACCACGTTGATAACCATCTGCGTAAATACTGAGTATAGATAAGAGCTTCCTAGTCTAGGGATATGCCTGTTGATCTTAGATCACGTAGTCCCGGGTTCAATCCCCGTACTGGCAAATGTGTTACTTGGGTTTTCGCAGGTTTTTCTCGAAAATCCAAATCTCAATAGCTTATTTGAACAGCAACGCAAACGCAACTATAGCTTTTGTATTCTGTATATATCTATTTTGTTTATTTAAGCAATATAATTACTTGCAAGCTGAGTGCCAGCTTTCGAAACAGGGCCAATTTTTCCCCACCTCTACTGTAATAGTTTAAATCCTTTTTTAAACTTTCGCTAAGTTTCGTTGTATTACTTAACGTGGTGATTAAAATATGTATACTTTTTCATCATCCAAAAAAAAAAGGCCTGATGTCTCCGATTATTCACTACAAGTAGCTTTTAGTGTGCTTTGTTAGTTGCGATTTTTGTTAAAATGAACGCCATTAAAATAACTTTGCGCGTCATTTCAATCTTAAAATCTACACAACACTGTGTCGGGACCTTGATCTTTAGAATTAATTACAGCTCATTTACATAATTCTATCATTGACGTATTCAAGATACGTGTAACATATTACATAATACACGTTCATGTCCTTTTATGATTTAATTGTAACATGGTCACGCTATTTCTGAATCCTCATGTTCCGCTTGTCTGCGGGCGGAAAAGTGGCATAAACGCCAGTAGAGTAGAGAAAATGTAGGCATTTTTTTTAGATTCTAAAGCACACTCTAAAATACGATTCACACAAGGATGCATACGACATGCATAAGCCTACGCGTACGCGTGCCTCGGCAGCCGCCCGCTCTGTCAGAGACATACACAGACCGCGGTAACCGTACGTCATTTAAGACGCTTTGCAAACGCGCGGCGGGACGGGGCAGTAATTTTGACCGCGAAGCAATAAAGACCGCGTCTGCCCGCCTATGCCCGCGGCTGCCCTCGCCACGGATATGCCGCGTCGCCATTGCTCGCCGGGCACCTGCGGCGCGGTCTTTTTCTCCTCTAGTACGTTGGCAGTATAGGATTCCCTTTGTTCTACCGTTTGCGGCGAAATTGGTCGACGCGGCCCGCCTCGCCGTGTGACGCGACTCGCTGCACTGTTAATCTTCATTTACATCATAAATTAATATACATTGGATTCACATACCGTGACGGTCGTATTACTCCGAACGGAGCCGTACGGAGCAATTCAGCCACCGTGGCACATGATTGTTCCGGAAATAAGAACTGTAATTCCCGTTTACACATTCCAGTTTCCTTTACCGTATTGCAGAATGCCGTCCGGACCAGGCCGAATAGGTTTTTAATATTTTAGATTAACATCATTAATAATAATAATAACACTGGTTGTACCTGGTACTGGTAGTGCCTAC
The DNA here is from genome assembly GCA_036924255.1 of Apodemia mormo. NCBI lineage: Eukaryota > Metazoa > Arthropoda > Insecta > Lepidoptera > Riodinidae > Apodemia > Apodemia mormo. The sequence goes on from JAUPFN010000002.1 coordinate 42,898,216, forward strand.
TTCTTCGGGGATACGGGCGTGAAGATGCTTTTATTAACATAAGTATATTACATTTTATTGGAGTTATAACAACTTTAGCTGCTGTAACCAAAAGAACTCAAATTTGTTTTAATTCTGTTATGTGATGTGTCTGTGTATGTGAAACACAGACCACACAAATACTCAAAGACAGGGTGTTTGGCGCAAAATACGTAGCTGCTCATATGAGCAAATGTATGTAAATGTCAGCTTGTAGACATATTATTTCGTAAAAAAAATAGAAATATGCCATATTGTGCTATTTTATCCTGTAGAATAAAAAGCTAAACCTTAAGAAATACCTCTGGAGTGATTTTATTTCATCGGTAAACATTATATATATATATATATATATATATATATATATATATATATATATATATATATATATATATATATATATATATATATATATATATATATATATATATATATATATATATATATATATATATATATATATATATATATATATATATATATATATATATATATATATATATATATATATATATATATATACATAAAACTGTGTAAATGCGACGTTGACAACATAAGAAGTTGACTTAAAAGGCGTATCCAGTTTAATCCGTGATGCGAAACCTTCTTTGGTATTATGTCATGAATATGTCAATATTGGTTAACATAGTACTTGTAGATTTGTAGATTCAGGCGTTACTTAACGGAAATCCACAACTCAAAAAAGAAATTGATTCAATTTGCTATCTTTCACGGACTATCACATTACACATATTATAAAAATATAATAAAATGTAATAAATAAATATCACATATAATAAAATATAATAAATAAAGTAAGTAAAATATAATAAATAAATAAAATCACTAACTGATCTAACCCCAAAGTAAGCAAATTAATTCCTTGTGTTATGGTTGTTAGTCAACGATATGATACATAGAAATATATATATATAAATACTAGAATATATTTAACAAACACCCAAACCCGGAAATACAAACATTTATGATCATCACACAAATACTTGTCCCCGTCGGGGTTCGAACCCGAGCCCCGTCGATTGCGTAGTCAGGGTCGCTAACCACTCGACCAACTGGGCGGATATAACCTGTGCGATGCCACCGAAAAGAAAAAAGCGGCATTATAAACGGAATAATTTCAACCAAGGTCCAGAAAATAAAGAAGTGAGTGAGTTTATTCTAGTTACTAGCTGTTGCCAGCGACTTCGTCCGCGCGGACTTCGTTTACTCCGCACAGTTCCTCCCCCGTAGGTGATAGCGTGATAATATGTAGCCTATATGTTAACCCGACCTGTTAGTAATATTCATGCAAAATTTGAAGTAAATCCATGCAGTACTTTTTGAGTTTACCCCGGACATACATACAGACAAACAGATAAACAGACAAAAATTCTTGTTCTTCTTGGTCCCTGTTAACAAAATATCTGCTCCCCTGCCAGATAACACGTAAAAGGCCTAGCGTGGGTTAACTTTCCAATATCAACGTGACTTCTTGTGGTAGAGTTTTGTAACAACTCACGCTAATTACGTATCACCACCCTGTCGGAATAGCGTCAGTGCTTGTCACAAAGCCTAACCTAGACGTTGCAAACACGGCAGACATGTAGTCGATAGTCGTAGTGGTAATAAATAAATATTTTTTTCGTCTAATCCATGATGACGACTATAAAGCAGTTGACTGATTCTACAAAACGGGCCAAGTGTCTCTATTCACCTAAAACTTCAATCGAAGCGTTCAGGGCTCTTACACACATAAACACGATACAATGTCGTGTCGTGCCATAACGCGGCATAATGTGTAAGAAAGTGTAGAAGAGTCCTAAACGCTTCGATACGATTGAAATTTTGTTACGTGAATAGAACCTCAGATCCATACTGCGGATAAGCGTCTGCTAAGTCTTATTGAAAAGAAGTCATATGGATATAAAACCAAAGTTACATCAAGTAATGTTATGACCTTCTTATACATGTAATAAAAGAGGTACTAAAATTTTACAGTGAAATTACACTAGCACTCCACAGACGATATCATCTATACATATAATAATAATAATAAAATCGTAGGAAAGTCAAAACTGTACATTGAATATTTTTTTAAAAGAATACTTGGGGCGTGATCTACAATCGATATCGAAGCCAAAAATATAGTTTTAGAATTTTTGTGTTTGTCTGTATGTATGTCCGGAGTAAACTCAAAAAGTACTGCATGGATTTACTTCAAATTTTGCATGAATATTACTTGCAGGTAGAGACAACATATAGGCTACATATTATCACCTACGGGGGAGGAGCTGTGCGGAGTAAACCGTAAACGAAGTCAGCGCGGACGAAGTCGCGGGCAACAGCTAGTGTAAGACATAACCATTGCTAGGCAGCGCATGACCACAACTGAATTGCACCCATGGCACATGTTTACGTCACCGTTATAATAACAATTAATTAAGGAGAGTGTTATTTTAGCATTGAATTAATTAAGAGCACCGTTTTGTTAGTACAAAAAGAACACGCCTTAGCAAAATATAGCTCTTACTAACGAGCGGCCAACCCCTATTTCGATGTTTTAAAAGTATTTTAACTCCTAACGAAAGGTTAACCAGATAAAACCTTTTGAAATCAGAAATCCGCTATTTAATTACATAAGTTTTTTGTCGTGACGACGATTATAAGCAACTGCTGGATCGGAAACGTAGACCACTGAGAAGATCCGGCGAAATAAGCTCAACGGGCTTGTCTCTTGTTATATATTTCTATTTAAAAAAAAAAATACTACATAATGTTTATTTTGTATACAATCATACTGAAATATTAATAGAGTGGAATGAGGAGCAATTCGTCCGGGGCTTTCATGTTGATTTTCATGATGCTGTTAACTTAAAAGTTCAGAAAACTTAAATATTAGGTCTATAAAAGAGTTAATCATTCTCTAGAGGCGAGAAATATGCACAATAAAAATGTTTTTGCTTCTTGTATTTGATGAATATATACTGTACGCACAGTTTTCATTTTTTCGAAAGAACAAATGAAAGTTCTTCGGATAAAAAATGGTTGCATAATAACGTTAATATTAATAAAACAATCTCAAAAGGTTTCATTCGACTAAATTTTAATAGTTGTTTAACTTTTTTTAGCACCGAACCAGAAGGAGGCTGATCATCTATAAAAATATTATCACGTCTGTCTATAATTTCCCGCTAAGGAAGATATTGGTGTCACACCTTAAGGCGATAACATACGCCAAACTACGAAATATACTTCTCTTTGAAAGCCTACTTCTCCTAAACCGTTAATTCAATAATTTAAAAAAAATATACATTGTACGTAAAATATAATTAACTTTAAATTTTAAGTTCGTTTTTTCAAATTTCATTGTTATTTTTGACGAAAAAAAATCGAATATCTCTCTTATTTTTACGCAAGAATTTTCTTATAACTTCTAAACTACTGAAACGATTTTGGTGATTTTTTCACTTTGTTACAGACAATTTAATGCTTTATAAAATTTAAGTTCAACATTTTACAAAATCATTATAGTGTGCCATTAAATCAATAAAAACCTTATTATTTCATTCGCGGACAGCGCTCGCTCCGAAAGTCAGTCTCCCGATAGCGTTTGTACGAGGAGGCTGTGTCGCACGTCAGCGTATACCGCTCTCCACATTAGAGTCAAAGAGTAATAATACAGATAGTGCGTTTGGCACAGTAATAAGGTTGTGCTGTTTAAAAATTGGACATTTCGTTTACGCTTGAACGTTTTTTATAGTAGATAATAAGTTTGGAGCGGGAAGGCTGATTTTTTACAGAGGTTGTTCTTATGATGGAATTTAATCCCTTAAAGAGGTTAAAGGGGCGTTAATGATTGTTTAAAAAAAATGTATATTACTTAAAATTTAGTATTAATGCTTTTTAATACAGTTAAAGAAATACGCATTTTTGAATTTCATCTTCTAAAGGGGTAAAAGGAGAGTTAATTTTTGTATGAAAAATGAATTGTTGGTCGTAGAAATTACTAAAAATTTAGTATTTATGCTTTTTAATACAATTAAAGAAATTCATATTTTAGATTTTTTTTAATTTCATCTATTAAAAGGGTAAGTGTATAAGTTTGTATTAAAATAAAAAGTTTATATTATCTAAACTCATAAAATGTAGTACCTGCTTATTCAATTCAATCCAAATTAAAGAAACATGCGCGTAATGAAGTTCGGAGTTTCATCCCTTAAAGGAGTAAAAATGGGTGTTACAATTCATATGAAAAATTAAACGCTTATGGTCAACATAACTTGAAATTTGGTACTTATGTTCTTCAACACAATTTAAAAATTATATATTTAGGGATTTCATACATTTATTCCTTAAAAGGGTAAAAAAAGCGTTTTTGTTTGTATTAAAAAAATAGATTGTTTATTGTAGAATATTGTAGAAATTATTTAAAACTTAGTATTTATGTTTTTTAACACAATTAAATGAATACGAGTTTAGTGTTTTTTAAATTTCATCCCTTAAAAGGATCAAAAATGTGGTTAAGTTTGTGTAACAAATAAAATTTGTTTCATCAAAATCTTTTCAAATTTATTAGTTATGCTCTTTACTTCAATTACATAAACGTGCATGTAAGGAAACTTTGAGTTTTATCTCCTAAAGAGGTAAAAGAGGGTATTAAGGGGCTGAAAGCACTCGCACTATTGCACTCGGTTCTCTTTGCATACCTCGTAAAGGGACTGGCGTGAATATATATCGTCGTTGTTGTTGTTTTAGCAATAACCAGGACCGACTGCTTTATGTGCTCATCCGAGGCATGGAAGTGGTAACACACCAACCGCCAGACTCCAAGCTGCTACTGAGATTTTTGAATTTTCGAAAAATACCTTAAACCAAACTTTAGGTTATCCCCTTGACTACGAGGCAGTTATTATAATCATTAGTTATTTTTTTCGACCTTGGTTTTTGCAACACATCAACCCGGTTTTGGAACTACCGCGTTACATATTCCTGCCGCAATAGCGTCGGTGTTTTTAACTGTCGTGATTCGGTTTTGAGGGCAAGGTAAGCATATGCATGTAACATTCTAACCCTGCTACAAGAATAGCAATGCACCATTAACATTTTTAGTGTCTATAGGCGATGTTTATATGTTTCTATCAAGAAAACTGTTTACTTGTTTGCTATCATAAGAAATGAAATAAATATAAATTAAATATATTATACATACAAATAGTCTAAATTAATCAACCTGTTTAAAACTTTCCTTTTAATTTAATTGAAAGCATACAGATATGGTTTCAATTAAATCTCTACTTTTTCGTATAAGATTTCTAAACAAAAACTTAAATTTTTAAAGGTTATTTAAGAGATCACTTTTTACAAAATCACATTTTAAAGGTTTGGTTAAAATTGTTAATTGTATGTATTAAAATAAAGTGCTACACGAGATGTATTGTATATTATAAGATAATAGGATACGTAACAGTCATGATTGTGTAAAATTGTCATATAATAATTCTTTTGTCGATTTTCGATATTTACTGTTTTCTCTTTCGATATTTATCGTTTTTATAAAATGAATCGATAAATGACCGATTATCGGTTATGGGTTTTGAGTTTGCTAACATTCATTTGATTCATGATGATAAAAGTTCATATAGGTAAACAAAAATGTTTAAACGTATCTGCACCCACTGTATATACTCTTTGACTTTTGGAGATATCGGCGTGCGGAATAGTATTTATGCTGCGCCTGTCACTAACTCAAGGTCGTTCGCAGGTGTAATCGCCTTAATTATAAAATCTAGCTGACCCCGCAAACGTTGTTCTGCCTTTTTAAATACTCTTTTTTTTTTAAATATATTTTCTCAACTTTTAAACCTTCCCTAGACTTTAACAATTCAAAAACAAAATTAGCCAAAACGGTTTAACCGTTCTCAAGTTGTAACGAGACTAACGAACAGCAAATGATTTTTATATATATAGAAAATAGATATTGAGTTGGAATCAGATATAGACGTTTTGAGATCCTAGGAACTTTCCGACTATTTTTACGAGGTCGAGGTCAGTATATCCGTATCACTACATAGTATAAAACAAAGTCGCTTTCTCTGTCTGTCCCTATGTCCCTATGTATGCTTAAATCTTTAAAACTACGCAACGGATTATGATGCGGTTTTTTGTAATAGATAGAGTGATTAAAGAGGAAGGTTTATGTGTATAATAATATTTAATATATTGTAGAGAAATACTGCAATTTTTGAGTTTTCTGATGTCATGTCGTAAATAATTATATTTTTTTCCGCTTATATTGCAAACGCAGGCTAAACCCTACGAGATTTATCAAAATAATGTACTAAGTATTTGTACACCTTGAAAAGGTCTACAGAAAAGTCCGCGATGGTATATGTCTAGGTCTTATGGATAACACACAACAGCATTTTTTGTCATTTACTTTTTACGAGAAATAATGGCTTTTTTTCAAAGCAATTTTAAACAATACAGCTCTAATCCTTATCCAATTAAATACCTTAAATATATTGTTGATTTAATATAGATCAATATGGCCTTTTACAGCATATAATTTAAATGAATATTTTCGAAGATATTACAGATTTAAAACGCAGGGGCATAGTGGTTGCAGGGTTACCGGCCGGTCGGGCGGCGCGCGGTATGTTCTGAAACCGCTGGGAAACGTGTTAATTTTCGGATCAATAAATATAGGAATATCAGCTAAAAACCAAAATTTAGTACATTCCTTTTTTTAACTAAACATCACCATATAAAAATCATGTGGATGATTAGAAATAGTATTAACAAATTATTTTTCCTGTTTTCGGAATTTTATATGATCAAGTAAAGTACATTCTATCATGTAATAAGTTAGCACATTCCTTAGATATTATCTTTATAATCTCCTTAGATAATCAGGTATATCGTATTATTTTTGTAAAATTGTTATTTAACAATCAATGTAAACTGAATATAATCATGAACTGAAAAATCTATGCTTATATTTTTTACTCTTGAGCTTAAAATACCTTAATTTAGTGAGAAGTTTCCTTCTCACTATTCCATTCCATTCCCACTATTCCATAAGTTGAAAGCTGTGAACGTTGTATATAAAGACATTCCATAATATATTAATTGTAAAAATAAAAGAAATAGGTAAAAATGCAAAAACTAAAAATGTAGTGAATATATATATATGAATTTAGATATTCCAAAGATAGCAGGAAATCTTCATAGGGAAAGGGGAATCGTTTTACTCCAAATTTAACGCGTGCGGGCCACGGGTAGTAATGAATAAATCAAAACTACTGGATCGATTTTAATCATTTATTCCCGTGCGAAGCCGGGGCGGGCCGCTAGTATATGTATATTATACATATATATGTGTGTGTCTGTAATATATAATCTGTATATAAAACCTCCCATAAATCTTTAACGGCATGCATATCTAAACGCGATGTGACATAATTTGACTTGGTTCCGAACCAGATTTAGACTTTCTACAAATTTTTTAACAGATTTGGCCCGGTAAATTTTGAGAAATTTTACAAAAATCTTAAAAATAAAATTGCCAAAACAATGTTTTTTATGTAATGTTTTAAAATAACATCGAGAATAATGTACAATTTAATGCCAAAATATTTTCATTTATTTCTTCTCTTTGAAAAACTGCAACGAATGTCATTCGATCGAATCGAATCAATATTGGTTGATTCGTTCGGGAGCTATCGTTTAGAAAAAAAATTTTTTGAGATAATTTCGAAATTTTCAACCAATCTATGTTGTCACTAGTAATTTTAATTCGTTTTTTATAGAAAAAGGGGGAAACGAGCAGGAGACTCATCTGACGGTAATTGATCACTACCACCCCTGGACAGCCACAACACTGGATATTGCAGCTGTTTGCGTTGCCGACCTTTTAAGAATAAGGAAGCTCTTTTCTTGAAGATCCCTAAGTTGTATCCGTTCGGAAACTCCCCCGCCTGTAATTAATTCCACCAGGAGTAATGCGAAGGAAACGCATTGAGGGTCGCATGGTTGTGGATTTCCAGACACCAAGATGATGAGTGTGGAACGTTATACTTAATTTAATTTCCTTTGTCAAGCAGTTAGATCGTTCGGCTGTACTAGATTTGGATTTCAGAGCGGGCAATTATTAGTTATTTTTTAACTAGGATAAAAACCTTAATGGGCCTTAACGGGCTATACATACAGACTGATAGATAGAATTTATATTATAGCCTATCATTTGCGCAATCATGATTTCCCATTGTATACCAATTGTCATCAAAATCGGTCGGTAAGAAATAAAAATAGATAAGATGAATTTCGTATTCTATCATATCGTTCATAAATCAAATAAGTTTCTCACAATAACAACAATACCACATATTATAAAAGTTGAAATGTACATTTAATTAGGTACATTTAATTAAGATGCGCAAATAAACGTATTCAGTTGATGAGTACATCGTGGGTTCCTTTGTTTTATTCGTAAATTATTACTTTGTTATTTTAACTATCATGGTGGGATCGCGCCAAGGATACACACTGCCAAGTATTGCTGGAATTAAAATAGATTTTTTTACAAATGCGAAAGTTTGTTTATATTTTTGTTATTTCATAAAAAAAATAAGCGCACTGAGCAGTCAGAAAGGCATACTTAAATATTTATAATAATATGTACTAGCTGACCCTGTAAACGTTGTTTTGCCATACAAGTTAATTGTATTGAATATTTTGGGGGGTTAATTGAGATAAAAACTGACCTATATTTTTAGTTGAATCAAACAGCAAAATTTTGCTCACACAAAAACTTGTCCGGGGCTATCGGGCCAAGAAAGACATGGCAACCCGTTCCGCGCTTACCGTGGACTTTTCCAATATCAAGGGGCTTTATTCCAACCTGAACGCCGTTCACTACCACCTCGAGACGACGAAGCCAGCCTTGCCAGACCGAGACAAAGATATCTTCTCCGGCTGATACTTCCTACCTCTCCTACCCGGGGTACAAACCAAAATACATCAAGTGACTACGCGAAACGTAATTGCAATGGTCCCATACGCGGGTGAGCCGTCCGTCGTAAACAACTACTTATAGGCTAGGGTAGATAATTTTGGAAACAAAAGAAAATTATATTAGGATGAAACCCATTGCAAATGGAAGAAAATAAAGCCAAAATAAGAGGAAACTCGGTAAATAGTTGTTTTTTTTTATATTTCAAATACACTTTAATTTTTTTATTTAAAGTATTAATTTTTTTCTCCTTATTTTGACTTATATTAAGAAAACATCATCATTTTCAATCAAATATTCTCACGTCAAAATATCTGATGTTTTTAAAAAATCGGCATTAGTTTTTTTTTTCTTTGGAATATGTACTTTCTGATGGTATCAAAAAAATATACAACCCTGTGGAAAATTTTCGCAGAACACGGATTTGAAAATTATTTATTCATCATAAAATTATTTATTCATGTAAAATTTTAAGCTTTAAAATATTCACTTTAATTACTCGAAAAGTGTAAGTTCTTATGTTATATTGACAAATTAAAAAAAATGAAATCCATGAAACATAGAAATCGCGAAATACATGCGAAAAATAAGATTTTAAGGGGATTTTATTAAATTGACTTCTAGAAAAGAACCTACTCATTAGGGTTGTTACGGAGCTTCGGTTCCGATTCCGATATGTCGGAAATTCCGATTGCTTTAACACATCCAATTCCGACTTCAGTTCCGACAATTTTGAATCGGAAGTTATAACGAATGTTGAAGCATAGGGAGCAACCGCGGACAAAGTGCTGTATCCGTACTTAGCATAAAAGCACAACATTCTACAAAAATATCTTGGAAAATGGCTAATTCTTATAAATCAAAACCATTTCAAAAAATCACAAGTTTCAACAAAAGGAAGAGGGTCAACAAATTTTCTCAGAAGCCGGCGCCGCATTGTCAACTAACTTTTAGCAGTGGTGACTGCTTTCCATTAGGCTCTTGCTCGTATGCCTGCGGATACTATAAAAAAATCTGTAAACTGGTTGACCCTGCACGCCATCCCTTAAACTTCCCTTTAAATTGAGGTTTTTTAAGCTCAAAGGAGCTAACCTAAGCATAGATTTTGAGCTCAAAAAAAAATTATTCACTTTTTTCCAATCACTTTCCAGTCACGGGCAACGGGCAAATTTGGCCGACCCGGGAATCGAACCCGGGATTTCCCGTAGTCAACGCCGACACCGCACCACTAAACCACAGAGGCGAAAACTGGATTGAATACCGTTTAAAAAATCATAGTAGAATTAAGCTAAAAGTTAAAAGACTAAAACAATATTTTAGAGCTCAAAAATTGCGTTTAATGCCGTTTGAAAGGTCAAAATTGGTCATCATGTTTAAAATATTTCGCTTTTCAGAAATTAAAATAATGTAAATTTTAATAAACTTTAGATTTTTAAATACTTTCAGCTAAAAATCTGCGTATATTTTTCACACCATTGAGCTTCAAATTTTTAATTAAACACAGTGCAAGAAAAAAACTATTGCACAATAAAAATTAAACCCGCTCAAACTTTCGTTCAATCTTTGTGCAATCTTCAATATTAACCCTAAACGGTCAATAATATTGCGCAATACGTAATATTGCACAATATTATTGTAGGTCTATGGTTCGCCTTATAAGCGTAAGAGAGTATGTCAGTTTGTTCACAATTTTCACGTAATTAGATCCAAATTTAATTTAATTTGTTAGATAGATTTAAAATAATTAATTAAACTATCAGATTACACTTTTTTATATTATACGAAAGCAAATAAGTGGATGGCCCTCCTGATGAAAAGAGAAACCATCGCCTACAGACACCAAAAATCTTAATGGTGCGTTACTATCCATGTGGCGGGATGGCAATACCACATGCATAAGTCAACCCGGCTACCTTACCCTCCACAAACCGGAACACAACAATGACAATTGACAAGCATTGACGCTATTGCGGCAGGAACAGGTAAGGCGGTGGTGCCAAATAAATACTATTTTAATTACAGTCATAATTTAAAATTCTATTCACACGTTCCGTAATTCCGTATACGCGTATACTTAAAATTCATAACACGAGGCGAAATAATAAAAACAATAAATTCTGAAATGAATACAGATCGACTAAAGGTATTTATTTGAGAGACTCATCCGTTTGTGCTCACGCACGTCCTTTAAATTTAGTCGATACGACGTAACCTTTCGAAATAGGTGAAAATTGTATCACACGCCTTACATTTAATTTTCAGGGGACTTCTTAATTAAGAGGTTAGCAATTCTTCAGAATCTTCTTTTATATATGAATTTGGATTTTTTTTTGTTTCAAGGGTATATTTTTCTAAGGGTCTATTTTAATTTGGTGAAGATCTGATACAGGATTCCGGAAATACAGATAATGGGGAAGTCGGTTGTCTGCAGTTTTACTGCTATTAAATTATACAACTATATAGTTTCTCGTGTCAATTTGGAGTCCCCTATTCAAGAATAGACTGTGACTGTGTCTTTCTGACAGACACAGCTTCTTAAAATACAAGGTCAAACGTGTCAGTAACACGTTTCACGACCAACTATTACTACTAAATATTTGTTACTACCTTTACGACGAACGGCTCACCCGCGTATGGGACCATCGCAATTACGTTTCGCGTAGTCACTTGATGTATTTCAGTGTGGATTTGGTAAAACTGCTGTAAAAACTGTAAAACGCATAATAAACATCCTCGGCTTTCCAGTATGATAGCAATCTGCTTCTTTGCTATTTTATCACAAAAAATATCAAGTAAAAGTTCTGGCCGATGTCTGTTTGTGGGAATTGGAAATGGGATTAGGAGAAATTAGTTTCAATCGGCGGTCAAACTTTGATCATTAGCCATTGCACATTCGCCACATGGATAGGTTGCGATCCGTTGTGTCCGTGCTGTCGTGTGTCCGTTGTGTCTATAACACAGGATAGTAGATACACGGCTATACAACGCACTATCAATAAAAGTGAATTTAACTAACATAATGTAATTAATGCAGTTACACAAAATACTGAAGGCGAAAAATATAAGAAAAACCTTCAACTCTGAATCAAATTAAACCGTGCTAGTATCAGCTGTCGTAAATGGATACTCGCACATCTCTGAAAACGAAAGATTAAGATAACACTAGAACAAGGTTAATACGTATACTCTACATACATACGTGTTATACTAAACCCAGCGTACACACTGAGCTCCAATTTGATAGCACTATTAACGTTCTTGGCCTTTTCTGAATTCTCGCGAGCAAAATTATTAAATCAGTTGAAAGTGGCTTTATTCTTAAATATAACAAAGACGCAAATTTTACCGCAGAGGAAATCTGCGGTAAAATTTTAAATTTTAGTTTTCGTGTGTTTTTCTTTTAAAGAAAATATTATAAAGTAATATACATGTTATTAGCACTGATCCTGTGCTAGTGAAAAATTTAACTTTTTTTAAATTTCAGTTCTGTCGAAATTTTCCTTTTTTAATTTTTTTAAATGTTATCAGCTTCCTACCTGATAAAATTTTACCTACAAAATGTTATAAAGTAATATACGTGTTATTAGCACTGTTCCCGTGCTAGAGAAAATTTAACTTTTTTTAAATTTCAGTTCTGTCGAAAATTTTCTTTTTTAATTTTTTTTAAATGTCATCAGCTTCCTACCTGATAACATTTTACCTAGAAAATATTATAAAGTAATATACGTGTTATTAGCACTGATCCCGTGCTAGGGAAAATTTAACTTTTTTTAAATTTCAGTTCTGTCGAAAATTTTCTTTTTTTTTTAATGTTATCAGCTTCCTACTTGATAAAATTTTACCTACAAAATATTATAAAGTAATATACGTGTTATTAGCACTGTTCCCGTGCTAGGGAAAATTTAACTTTTCTAAAGAACACAGGCCATTTTGTTTTTGTACATACCTTGCGCGTCGTTTAGAGTGACGAATATTAGATAAACTAGAATACTTTTCTACGATTTTACAACAATCATTTTAAAATAATTAAGAATATAATAATTTGATTGGATTCTATCATCATATTTAAGTGTTACCGTTTTATAAAACTTTAATTACATTTTCATTAAAACAGTAATACGTTTATTTATCATAATTTTCATTATAAGTATCAAATAAAAATTCTCCCTGTTTTGTATTAAATAATAATTAATGATAATTTATTTTTTGTTCTTTTAAGTACCTATAAAGTGTTTTTGCCAAACCTTAACCCAGAATTCTGTCAGTCTGACTTAGATTTCTGAAATTAGTAGTTGTACTGAAGGCACCCAATGACAAGATTTAAATACCTAACCACAGACTGCTAAGGAGAGAACTGATTGTTTACGTTAAACTTACCTAAATTCCAACTTTATATAGCTACTATTCCCCGAGTTAAAAAAATATTTATTAAATGCGGATAAGATAAGGAGTTGATATAGAATCTTATGGAATATATTAAACTTTAAGGTAATAACTAAAAAAAACGATGTATGAAGTCTTGCCCGTGTTCTTTCCGGTTCTGTCGAAAATTTTCTTTTAAATTTTTTTTTTAAATCGTTATCAGCTTCCTACCTGATAACATTTTACCTAGAAAATATTATAAAGTAATATACGTGTTATTAGCACTGATCCCGTGCTAGTGAAAATTTAACTTTTTTTAAATTTCAGTTCTATCAAAATTTTTCTGTTTTAAATTTTTTTTAAATGTTATCAGCTTCCTACAGGTACCATTTTTATTTTTATTTTGAAGTTAAACGTTTATTTCCAAAACAAGGTAAGGCAAAGGGCAGGAACAAGTAATGCGGTGTAGCCAAACCCGGACAAGGCATTGTAGAAATCTACCACCCAGTAGTCACGATATTAGTAGCACATTCGACCAATAGGCCGCCTTTTACAAATTGCCAGGCAGGTAGGCATATGGTCTATTCTTCAAAAGGGACTCGGAATAATATTTATAAAGCGGATATTCATTACTTACTTTAGCATTCCCTTAATATTATTATTCAGTTTGTAATGTCATACAGCTCTGGAAATTCTGTTGGAGCTACTTTAATTTACATAAATAACGACCAGAGCACACTAACAACGCAAGTTAACAAACGAATTATTTATTAACAAAACAAAAAGCAGAAAGATATCTATTGATCGATGACATTTGTATCACAAAGAATAGCAAACGAGTAGCCGAAGACAGTGACAGATATAACAATGCTGTAGGCGGATAATATTGAGTAATTTATAGGAAATGTATAGAGTGGCGCTAGCGGCGATTTATATTTATCGGTTATCTATATTATTGTTACGAGCTTTGAGGTTCGTATTGTGCAATAAAATAACATACTTATATTAAAACCATGTATTTACAACACAAATGTACAATACACCACAACGCAATACGTAAATACAAAAAGTGACGCTAAAAACACCGACACTATATCCCACTAGAACTAACCGACTAAACTGAATCACTAAACTAACACACTTTCTGTATCACTTTTCACTATATTATATCGTTTCACATTGATCACGAACTATCGCTTCCGAAACACTTTATAAAACTGACTTGCTATCTGCCAATACATTCTTATTTATTTATATAATGTAAGGACTCACGGTGCAGCTAGTAGTGCCATAAATTGCTTCGTATTAGTAGGTAATGGCTCAAAATAACTACAAGTTAGCCGTTAGCCCGACTATTTAAATTGATATGAAGTAGGGTTGTCAGGTTAGGCTAATCCATATAAAGTTCCATAGACTACAAACTTATGTAACACGTAACTACAACATTGCAATGGCACTGCTTTACAGTACTATTAACGGTCGTATTAATTAATTTTATTTTGGCTAGCGTCACTCCATCACTATCAGTAAAGTACTATAAATTGTATGCACTGTCATACCATTTATAGTACTTTACTGATAGTGATGGAGTGACGCTAGCCAAAATAAAATTAGTAAGGATAGGCTTGCCAAATATGTGCAACACGTAAAACTCTAAGATGCCCCTATTTATAATTTAGCCACATTTACGTTATTTTTCTCTTATAGCGCTGTAATGTTTTCGCTGTGTTTTCGTGTTTGGGATAACTTAAGATGAAGTTTTCAAGGAAGCTGGGATTCAAAACGCTTAATAGTGGGATTGAATCGTTATCGGTCGCACTGACAACAAGGCTCTAACGAAATTATTTAGGCTTAGTGTCAAGCAAAAACAAAAATATTTTTATCGCTCTTAAGCAAATGATATTTTATTCATGGTACACCTACATGATAATTTGAAGGAAAATAACGTCTTTTACATGCTACAAGAAGAATGTGAATTTCGACTGCAAACGGACAACTTATTAATAATTTAATCCATCGATGTGTCCGGTTACATCGATCGAACGTCCTCTAATTTATGTATGAACCAGATAAAAGTTCGTTGCAAGCAAAACTCCTTTGTGCTTGCTAGCTGACCCGACCATACTTTTTTATTAATTAACTATCACACTTAACCATGACCCGCTAAATCCGAATGTCGGGTCATAAATTTAAAACTCTTATGTCGTATATTTTGTGTCATATATTCCAACTTAGGCCAAATTGGAATATATGATATAAAATTTACCACGTTATATGAAATCGGACTTGTAGTTTTCGAGTCCATTGAAAACATACAATGTGACAAGAGGTTTATAACTTTAACATTCTTTTTAAATTAATAAACTTATGGCCACTTTCGTCTCTAACGAAGTGCTTACTTACCACTTAGTTATTGTGTCACTGTCAACATTTTTCGTTATTAATTATGTAATAGTGCCATTACAAGCTCAGTTATTCATCGAATCTTCGCAATATTAATGTCATTCTGTTTAGGTAATATAATGTTCATAATTCGCTTGGACATATTCCAATTCACATGAAAAGGATCGTAAAATAAAATTATTGAATTGAGACTCAGTCGTCTAGGCTCTAGCTTTATGATTTATGAGCTTTCTACAAAAATGTCACGTATGTTGTTTGCGCTGAGTCATTTACTACTGTATTTATTATGTTGTTATGAATTTTATACGCCATAGGGACAGCAAATAAGTAAGAGTTTCCTGATAAAAGAAGGTAACCGTAGCCTAAGATGTGAAGAGAGCTTTAGCCATACGAGCCATAATATAGCTTGTTGGCTGATAAGAAGAGTGATTTACTTGTGATAATCAACATCGACAGTTTTTCGTTAACTACTAAGCGTGAGAATGTGAATGAACCACCAGCAAATTACTGTGACTGAGGTCTTTCTAGACTGAAAAATTCCAATAACCATATGATACATAGAACAAAATAAAACCAACCAACCAAACCAAAACCAAAAATCCAAAAACCAACAATGCTTCTATGGAAATGCACAAATAAAACATGACATCAAGGTATGAACTTCTAATATTATAATATTTAAATTCTGACGCATTCATCTTTAGCACTCAAATTCACGAACAACACTCTCGAAATATCTGTAATGATAATGAACCGTCGAAGCACCAATGTTCAATACCTATTGATGGTCTCGCAACATACGAATTAAAACATCTAAAAGGGTCGACATACATGCAACAGCAAACGTAGCGATATAAACTTTAGAATGAGCTGAATATTGTGTGACGTTTACATAATAACTACGTTTTTTATATATTATAAGATAGCAAACAGGCAGATGGCCATCCTGATGGAAAAACAAACCATCACCTATGGACACCAAAGATGTTAATGGTGCGTGTGTGACGAGATTGTGTGACGAGAAGACAATGCTGAAGTGAAGTGATGTGAAGAAATGCAAGTCTACTGGCTCCCTCCACAACGGAACACGTCAACGCATTAACGCTAGTGCGGCAGGAATAGGTAAGGCCAGTACGTAAGTAAGTACCAAATACCCGGGCGAGACGTTGGGGAACTATACCACGCAGTAGACACGATAGTAGTTACATAGTATATCCAGTAGTAAGTATAGCCAATCGGTCATCTCTTACGACCTGCCTGGCAGAAAGGCAGTTGGTTTATTCTTCAAAGAAGCCCGGACTAACACGGGAGAAAACCTACGTGTCTAAAGATAGTGGATATTCGTATATAAGTTAACGCACAGAGATGTATGTGGATCAGAGTTTACAGATACCATGCGATATTGCGTTACAATGGATTGCAATAATAATATAATTGCACATTTCACACACATGCGATCGTCTATACATCGCAGGTGAAAAAAAAAAACCGTTTCTAGATCGAGCTACAAATGTTTCGTATTTATTACCCCATGTGTCATGGACTGTCCGAATTGAAGTTCCGCTTCCGCTAGTAGCGACGGCACTAAATGTCTTAGTGCCCTTATTATAAACTAATGACTACTCAAAACTAATATTATAAAGAGAAAAGATTTTATTTTTAGTTCGTTTGTTCGTTACGATTTCATTAAAAAATTACTAGAATGATTTTGAAAAATCTTTCACCTTCAGAAAGCTACATTATCCAAAAGCGATACAAGCTACTTTTTTACCCGACTAAGCAAAGGGAAGTGATGATTTTTTTCACGCGAACGAAGTTGCAAGTAACAGCTAGTATGAAATATTTCTTCTTCGTTCTTATGAAGATTCCGGAGATGTAGGAAATTCGAAAAGGATTAGTGCAGTTTTATTGCGTTTATTTATTACTAGCTGTGCCCGTGACTTCGTTCGCGTGGAAATCTAAAATAAAAACCCGCATAGTTCCCGTTCCCGTGGGATTTCCGGGATAAGAACTATCCTATGTCCTTTCTTGGGTCTCAAACTATATTTGTACCAAATTTTATCCAAATCGGTTCAGTGGTTTTTACGTGAAAGCGTAACAGACAGACAGACAGACAGACAGACAGACAGACAGAGTTACTTTCACATTTATAATATTAGTATGGATGACAAAAATTTTGAAGGAGGTAAGTCCTGTTAGTGTCTCCTTATTAGATACTTTTTTTCTAGAAGCACGAGCCTCTATTTAGAAGCATAATATTCCCAGACGGAATACCAGACTAAAGAATTATGTATCATCACACTCGCCCAGTTCCCTTGTGGGGTAGGCAGAGTAAAGCGAACGTCTATAGACTTTCCGGTGCACCACGATTCACCGGTTCGTCAATCGGCGAGATAAGTGGTGGGTCTCATCGTCACATTTTAATGATTATCGATTTCAGCGATCATCGGGATCAGCGGGACCAACAGCTTAACGTGCTCATCCGAGACACAAGAGTGGTAATAATACCATTTCGCCAGACTCCAAGCTGCTACTAAGATTTTAGATTTTCTAGAACAACCTCTAAAAAACCTCAATAACACTTTTGCCCAACCCTGGGATCGAACCCGGGACCTCATGATCTGAGCCGAATAGGCTAACCCCTATAATACTTAAAATAATTCTTATAAATCTTTCAGTGTTCTAAAACCGCAACTTTCTCGACTGCATTATTAATACTAATAATACTATCATAGTATTACATAGATACCATTAGCTAATCGAGCATTTTGATTACAAATATTTATTTATTTGATTAATGTACACAGCTAAAATTAAATAGTTTGTACGATGTTATTAATAAAAAAAATCAAAATTAATAAAAATAATACTAAATTGTTACTTAATTTTTCATGATCATCCTCACTCTTGTTTGTAATGTTGCCTCTTCACGCAAGTCTAATGAATGGTTCATTTGCTGATTGCGAGCTTGAAGAGGGTCGGCTGAGATTACCCGCTTCCACTTAATCGCCTCGTTAGGTCTCCCTTTTTATCGATATTTTGCAGGGAGATAAAATCAACAGATTAATTAATGTATGTAAATATTGCGAATCTGTAAATCTGTTAATTTTAACAGTTTTGAGGGCAATATAAACACGCCACAACATTTCAAGTAGTAGCATACTGAGTATGTAAATATTTAATTTTTGTAATTTATATATAAATAAAAATAAATAGCTAAATGTGTAGCAAAGAGCAAAATTCGATAATGGTGTTTGATTAATTCGGCAAAATTTTTTTGGAATATATTTTGAAGTACGGAAAAAGTTTTTATGATAGCAAAAATGGAAAAATTGCGAGGAAAATATTAAAATTAATACTTTTATTTTTCTTAGAAACAATTCCTAGTTGCCAAACGTTTAATGATTTTAAGTTTTGTTGTAAGGCGGTACGTAGTTTAAGAATTATTAAATTCTTTTATTTCGATAAATTCATAACCGCGCGATTATATTAGTGTGTTTGAGCCTGTATGTAAACACTCTAAGCCTCTACAGCCACGTCCTTCGACTACCACACAGAAAATATGCAAATGAACTTTGAGCGTCACGGGAGTGCATACAAAATGAAAGCGAAAATCAACATTCATTACAATCTACAGACATACAAAATCTATATAGGTATATATACATATAATAAAATCGTAGGAAAGTCAAAACTGTACATTGAATATTTTTTTAAAAGAATACTTGGGGCGTGATCTACATACATATCGAAGCCAAAAATATAGTTTTTAGAATTTTCGTCTGTCTGTCTGTATGTATGTCCGGGGTAAACTCAAAAAGTACTGCATGGATTTACTTCAAATTTTGCATGAATATTACTAATAGGTCGGGTCAACATATAGGCTACATATTATCACGGTATCACCTACGGGGGAGGTGCTGTGTGTGTGTACCATTCATCTTAAACCACAAAAACACATTTAAAAATATAAATCTCATAGCTGCTTGAAATACTGGCGTCTGTATATTAATACCTAATGCCCCCATATCTCGGATAAGCACGTAAATCTGTCAATCTCTGCCCCCCAATTCATGTAATTAAGTCGATGCGCTTAGGGTTCTCACACACATAAACACGATAGAACGTCGTGACGTACTGCGACGCGGTATAATATGTAAGAAAATGTGTAAGAGTCTTAACCACTTCGACTCGATAGCCATTTAATTAGGTGAATTAGGCCCCTGTTTGTCGGTTACCGCAAGAAACAAATGACAGTCATTAATAGATCAGTTGTATCAATGTAACATGGGGATCATCAACTATTTTGCCAATAGACTCTATCACCATGCAAAGAAATTGGATTGTTGATGTTTATTTTATTTCTAATCGCCTCTGTGGTCTAGCATGTTGTGAGTAATTGTAAAAAAATCGACTCACAACATTTTAGTTTAATAATAAATAATTATAATTTTAAAATATTTGCACACCATATCATGGTAGAATTTGTTGGTAACTTAATCAAATTTTAATAACTTGTGACTTCCATATTCTGGCAAATAAATAATTTCACCTAGTGGTGCTTGCTAGCGGAGTAAACCAAGTCCGCACGGACGAAGTCGTGGGCAGCAGCTAGTACATAATATATATATATATATATTTTTATATCGTAAATTATCTCCAGAGCAGCACCAATGCGTATTATAATAGAGTATGTATCTAGGTTTGTATTTTTGGGAAACTCGTATCGATTCGGACAACATATTTTGAGTCATATTATACATATTCTATACTTTCCATTGGCGACAATTGATTCCATTACTGTTAGACACATTTTAAATATGAATATCTCATATGGCAACATGCCACAAATTTTGTAACACATGATTATCATTATACGCAATAACACTAGGTACGAAATCTTCAGCACGAGAGCGGACAGTCATTTATTAATTTTTTCATGTAATTTTATTTTTATAAAAAACATAAGTCCATAACTAATTAGGTAAACTTGTAAAGCAAAACCTTATCTAATTAAAAAGAATCACCCAGGGCTGTTATCTATATATTAATACGTGACGGAAAAATTTTGGACCCCTTTTTAAGACAACTGCGCGAACGATGGAGTGTGAAATTTGGACAGTTATTTTACACTGCGGAGGACTGCAGAAACCTAATATATATAAAATTCACGTGTCACAATGTTAGTTACTATACTCCTCCGAAACGGCTTGATTGATTTTGATGAAATTTCGTATGCATATTCAGTGGGTCTGAGAATCGGCCAACATCTATTTTTCATACTCCATAGTGATAAGGGTTGTCCACCCCTAAATTTTTTATTTTATTGACAATTTTTTTTTATGATTCAGCATTTAAAAATACATACAACCCTAAATTTTCACCCTCTACGATCAACCTCTATTTTTTAATTCAATAATTTATATATTTTATTGATTCAGGCGTTACTTTGCGGAAATCCATTATTAAAAGGTGAAATTAATTAAATTTGCTTTTATCCGCGAACTATTATTCTATGTATCCTCCGTGATGGTACCGAAAAGAGAGACGTCGATTTAATAAATGGATAGGACTCACCGATGGTTCCGATCAAACGAAGACCCCCAGCGGCACACTTATCCGCCCACATCCACCACACTTTTACAACCACGACCACGCCGGCACCAATCACAAAAGCACACAATTCATGTACGTACTCAACTATTCGTTGAGCTATTAATTTATATGGCAAAACAACGTTTGCGGAGTCAGCTAGTGTTTAAATAATATTCATGCATAATGTGCATACGACTGCAGTCAGTTGTCAAACATAAAAGATAATATTGTTCAGTCTATGGTCGAATATCAGCCACAAGCGATCGCTAATATATAAGAAATACTCATTTAAGTGTACCTATTAAATATAAGACGCTAGTTCTGGACTATATCATCTGTAATCTCTGTCTGTAACATATCTTTGTAATCAGTTGGATTACCATTACAGCTCATTTGTTTTATTTTGACTTTCGTAAATGCGCCGAAATATGTATAATCGGTATTGTTGTAATGACACACTTACTTACCCCTTACCCCTTGTCACACTTAGCGAGCCTCCCCACCTTCCCCTTTTATGCGAACGTATTTTATGAACGGCCCCTTATCGTATTAGAATAAGGCATATTTCGATCTCTCTTGCGCACCATATTTCACGTCACGTGTATAATAGTGTATATTCTATGCGGATAGGTTTCTGGGTTAACAACTTAAGTTACCAGTGCTTACCATCAGTTTTATTAATGAAAAGTAGAAGATAAGCTAGTTTCACTTGAAATGTCTATTAAACAAAATTGACTTGTTTCAGTATGACCTAAATCTCGAAGTGTCGAAAAAACACTTTTTCAAAATTTTTCGTTAACGATTACTCTCAAACGCATAAACAATTTTGATGGTTGGTGGACCGATTATAAATATATACATCTTTTTAAACATTAAAATAATATTATGTTCACAAAACTTTAGATTTTTTAACTCCTATGAGTTCAAAAATTCATGCTTGGGTATAGTTTTTGATTCGTTGAGCTTAAAATACCTCAATTTAGCGGGAAGTTTCAGTGATGGCCCGCATGGTCAATCAGTTTACATATTTTTTCCTTTTCTTTTATCGCCGAAATCCGAGTTAGCAAACTTAATTTCTCACGAGATGTTAAGTTTGCTAACTCGGATTGTCGGGTCACGACTCGAGCCAAGTAGGCTACCAGAGTGCCAGCAAGATTTTCCTTGATTCTTTATGATCTCTTTATTACAACCAAACTTGGTGGAATTAGGACACAACTGCCATAAATATCAGAGAACATAAATAAACAAATACCGACGAATGTAAAATAGCCTCTTATTTATATCCAGTTAATAATTCGAACAACAAAACACGGGATTCGCTTAATACTATAGAACGACTTCAAACTATTCGTTCGTGCATACCGATATCGATCAGAGCGCTCAATAATAATAACTCGGATCAACTAGATCGAGTGAAATATTGTCAGGCTTGATATAAAATGATATTGAATTCATCTGATGTTTTAACTGACTACCCCTTTGATCTAACAGTAAGCTTTTCAGATCTGAATCTCGAGGATTTAGTTAAGTCCTGGTCGTGCAAAATTGGTTTTATTCATGTATAATCACGAGGCAGAGTCCATTTAATGTATCTATAAACGTATGGCAGGTTTTTATAGCATCAGTCGGTACGTAAACAGGGGTAGTGTCTGACATTAAGGACACCACCGCTCGTTGACAATTAGGTCAGCTGCTTATGAGATATCGGCTTCTTAACAATTTAAACGCAGTTAAACTGCAACAACCGATCATCATCAAATCATATGTGCCCAAAGAAATATCTCCCTAAGAAAAAAATATATTATAATAAATAACTGAGTTTTATGGAAACGAACATTAAAAAATACATCCAAATTATAATTTTTTTTTGGGTCGGCTGAAAAAATATTTTCTATTTAGAAATTACTGAATATTGTATTAGGTGGTAGAGTTCTGCATTGTCTCGCCCGGGTCTGGTACCACCGCCTTACCTATTCCTGCCTCAATAACGTCAGTGCTTGTCGCTGTCGTGTTCCGGTTTGGAGGGTAAGGTAGCCGGTAAACTTATGCATGTGGCATTAGACCTCGCCACAAGATAGCAACGCGCCATTAACATCTTTGGTGTCTATAGGCGATGGTTGACTCTTTCCATCAGGGGACCCATCTGCTTGTTTGCTATCTTATGATATAAAAAAAAAAAAAAAAATTTGTAACCCTCGGTAAAAACTGCTTGGGGACACATTTATTGTTCTTACAATAAATGTAAAATATGATCTCATAATTTTAGAATTGAGTAAAGATAAAAAATCTCTCTCTGGAGGTTTTACGACGGCAAAAGTAAGCTGTGGATATTAAATCAAACAATTCCTTAAGGGGTTCCCCGTTGCACAGACGACGCAGGACAGACAAAGAGACGTCGTTTATGAGGACAAGAAGTTCTAAAGTACCATATATTTTGTACCGTCGACAATATGAACCCTCGATTGGATTTTGTTAAACTAAAGTGTCTGATACTAGGGAGCACTTGTCTAAAGCCGCGAGCGGTACTCCATGTCGCTCATTACTTAGACTTCGATAGTGATAGTCTATAGCCGAGCGTGAAGTACCGCTCTGCACTATTAAACGCCTCTAGTTTTAGAAGCTAGACTACGTTTGTGGATTTCCAGACATTGAGGTGATGAGGGTGATATTTTGAATTTGCCCGCAATGTTCGATACTAGAATTCAATAGCAGAAAGAAATCTGAACAACTCCTGGGATAAAGATACAGAGCGAATCTACATCTCGATGCACTGTATATTATGTATCAAGTCGATTAGAAATAGCCTAGTCATCAACAATTCCAAGCATTCTATGTTAAATGCGATCATGAGGAAGAAGCTGGTACTGGGGAGCTCCCGCCCAGAAATTCTTTCCTTTAGATAGATAGAAGAGATCCTCTAGAGAGATAGAAGAAAGCTTTAGATCCTCAAACAAGACACGGGGGTGTGATTCTGGCTGCTAGCGAGATTTCATATTCCGAGAATAACCTAGAAAAGTTCGTTTTTATTTAGGGAAATTCCCGAAAACGCCTTCCCCACCCAAAGATCTAACCCGAGACTTTTATGCCAAAGTATTTGTATGTCCTCTATCTATAGATTTCAAAATGACTGGAACTATTAATGAAATTTTTAGGTCGGATTTGGATTATCTTTTGGTTTTGGTAATTTTGTGACACATGGCTATAGATAAGCAATGATACCCGAATGAAATCGCTCGTTTAAACTAAATATTATAAAGAGAAAACATAAGATAAATAAATGTTTGTAACGAATAAGCTCAGCGATGAATAAGGCGATCTTATAATTAATTTATCATTGGAAAGCTTCATCACTCTCGGAGTAAGCAATAAGCAAATTCGTACGACTGAGGAAACGATGCCGCGAGTACTAGCTCTAGTATATTATGTTAAAATTTAAAATGTTTGCATTAACAAAGACATTTAACTATAGTTGATATTTCAGACAAACATTGTTATTTACAATATACATATAGTCACGTTACTTATTGATCTATGGACTGTTGAAGCTCTCTTATGTAAGAGGCCGCTACAAGTTCTAGATTAAATAATATTTCCATTTATATGTATATTTGTTTCGACTGCATGTCGACGAGGTAATTTGCACATGAATTGTTTCTGCATTGCTGTTGCATTCTGCATTGCAATAGACTAAACAACGGGAGTCAATTCCGCCATTTGTGTGGAACAATGGAGAGTATTCTATTGTCGAAATATACGTGCCTAAACGAAACTTTGTTGCTTTTTGTTATAACAGGATAGCATACAAACAAAGGGCTCCCTAATGTGAAGAGATAACTACCGCCTACAGACACCAAAAATGTTGACGCAACTTTGCTTAACCCTACCACATAGCAATCTTTATGGTTGTGACACATTTCGCCTATAGTTTGCCTTTTACGAATTGTCTGGCACACAGGCGAATGGTATAACGAATTTGGGCCAATACGAATTTTTGGATAAGTAAAGAGAAAGTGATATAGCTCGCATCATTCTGGTTGTACTTACTTAAAATTTGGGTTTCAGAGTGCTAAGTGTGAGTTTTTCTTTTCGCATTCGATCGTGAGCGCGTTTCGAGTTTACTAGGAATTTGTATGTGATTTGTACAGCGCCACCCAGTGGTAAACTGGTTTCTCACGTTTACCACTAGGTGGCGCTGTACAAATCACATACAAATTCCTATTAAACTCCAAACGCGCTCAGGATCGAATGCGAAAAGAAAAACTCACACTTAGCACTCAGATTCAGTACTCGTGTTGGAGCGTGAGTAATTGAGAATATTTGTATCTAACCTTTATTTTTTTATTATTTTTTGTGATACCGGCCACAGTAACATGCCTTCTATGAAAATAGCAGATAACTACATTCTTCCCATTTCCGTTCAAGAGATAGAGCCTGTGACAGACAGACAGCGAAGGCATATTAATAGGGTTACTTTTGTCATCCATTGGGTATGGAACCCTAAAAATGTTTTGTAGCAAGCTTAAGTGTCTGATAACAGGTGACATAATTTAAATTCATACAGGAATATTTGATATAATATGTATAATATACATAGCAACATTCTGCCTCGAAACAACACCCATTACGTTTCATTCAAATCGATATATACCTATTAACAAAGTTATCGGAATTAAAGCTATCTAAATGCAAATTTATTCAGAAAATATGGAAAGATTACTTTGCAAATTACAATAATTGTTCATTCTACAAGTTTTCCACTTCAAGGTTATGAAGTAGGCACACTGTCAACGTTACTTTTTCATGTTTAATTTATTCATTCATTATTTTTTTTCCAATGCGGTTCTTGATTATATTTAAGATAATGATTTTAGTCTTAATAAAGTAAAAATAACTACCAGCGATTACGCTCTCATGAAGCAAAGTTCTGTACAAGGCCTAGTACTGATTTTAACGAGTGCGAAAAAGGAATGAGAGTACAAAATTTTCTCATCACACCATTTTTAAGCTATTGTATAGCTTCTATCGCGGGCCTTGTGCGTGGAGACCGAATCCAGAAATTCCGTAACGAAAAAAACCTAACACCCCCCACTCCGACCGGCACAGCAGTGATACTTTTTAGTTTTTCCATCTATCGATAAATACCAGAACTTTTAATGACTTTGAAATATCACGCTTGTCTCTTTAGTTCAGCAACCCGCCTTTAGGTGGCATTGGTTGTATTGGAAAACTACCGTAATCAGCTGTTTGTGAGAAAGTATATAGGTGTATAGGTATTTATCTTCTATGTACAACAGTGAATATCTGTACTCGTATAATTTGTGTACAAAGTGTTTTAAATATGAATCATTGATATATAAAAACCCAAGATACACAATCAGTGTCTCAAAAACGTCCTCTACGAATGAGTGCACAATTTACAATTTAAAATTGTGCACTCACTTCAAATAGAAGCCCCTCGCTCACGTCACTGCCCGCGCGTCAAAAATACAGAATTGTTCTCTGATAAATTGTAAAATACTACATCATGAACGTTAAAAAAATATAAGATATTGCATTTTCGGTAAGTACAAGAGTTTATCGATTTATTTTTGTCGTTTATATTACTAAATATAGGGTGTAATGTATGATTTTCATTTTATTTGTCTTAAAAATGTACTCGACGCTCCAAATATAATACGACAAAATTTCAATGGTCATTTTTTTAGTAAAAGGACAGTGCATTAGAACCTCCTTTTAATTTAGTCGAATAATACAAATTGATCCTGTTATTATTAGTGGAGTCGATTTTTTTTTCATTAATAAGTTATTTTTTTTTAATAAGATTAATTTTTTTCGTTAATAATTTTGAATACCTTTTACAGTTGTTAACCAACTGCCAAAAGAGAAGAGGACATCAATTTGACGATTTTAAAATGTTTGATTATATTGATTACTTATTTTGAGGACCAAGTTAGGTGATTCTTTTTATTCTATTTGTACGAATATAAAATAACAATATATAATTGTGATTCTTACGATGAACTTTGGAGATGTATTACGAAACTTTTAATATAACAATAGGAAATCATAAGTAGCATCGAATTTTGTTCTGTTTACACGTGATGTTGATAACGATTTCTTAAGTGGAAGGCACAGGTTGCATTAAGAACGTTTATTTTTTTATTTAATAATTTATTTTTAATAAAATGTTGTTTTTGATTGCGGATATCTTATACTATACATATTATAAATGTTAAAGTTTGTATGTTTGGATGTTTGATAATCAATTACGTAAAAAATGGCTGTACCAATTTGGATTTGGACTAGGATATAAGATGACCTGGAATAGCACATAGAATACTTTTATCCTAATGCAGAGATCTGCAGCTAGTCTCGTATAAATTTTAAGTGACTGTTTATATGTACGAGTTGTTTTATTTGCATACTAACTGTTACCCGCGGCTTTGCTCGCGCATATTTACTTTAGAACTTAATTAACCTTTCTTTATTTTATTAAAAATCTCTACATTGCCGGGTGGGCCGCTAGTACGTTAAAAATAATATTTACATATTCATCTTAATTATTTATATACGACATTTTTGTTATTAAAATGTAAGTAAAAAACGTAAGACCTGAACTTCCTATAACTTCTAAATTTTCTGTACCTAATATCATAAGTAACTATACCTCAAACTAAAAATACCTATTAGTAACACACCTATCGAAAAAACTAACGTAATTATAAAAGAAATTTATAATTAACAGGAAATATCTAATCTAAAATTACCTTTGGCAATAATATTATATGTACTAAACTATACTCCAAACTAAATATACGTATCTATTAGGATTTCTGTGTATGTAACACACCTATGTAATCAACTAATGTAACTATATTAAAAAAATCTGTGAGCTGGTTGACCCTACAGCCCACCTGAAACTTCCCGCTAAATTAAAGTATTTCAACCTCAAAGAAAAAAACTATGTCTAAACATAGACTATTGAATTAAAAAAGTTGAAAAATCCCAAGTTTTTTTTAAATGATACTTAGTTATTCAGTATTTGAAAAGATGTATATTTTTTCAAAATTATCAACGAGTTTGATCTTCCGAATAATATTGAACACAATTTTTTAGCTCTAAATTGTTTTATTGGAATTTTTTATACGAGGGTCAATAAAATTTTCAGAAGCCGACATCGCATTAGTAACTAACCTATTGCGTTTCAAATGTCTATGGACAGTATTCGCTCGTACGTCAGCAGATACTATAACTAAATAAATGTTCGTTTACATAATATTGCAAAAAAAAGACGTGTGGCACACATAGTAAGGAAAGCATTAATTTCCTAGAAATAAGTTTAGCTTTTCGTAGAATTCTCGTTTTGAATTAGATTTCAGTTTTTCTGTTTTTTTAAGCTATTGCATAGCTTCTATCGCGGGCCTTGAGCGTAGAGATCGAATCCAGAAATTCCGTAACGAAAAAAACCTAACACCCCCCACTCCGACCGGCATCCATTCCATCTATCGATAAATACCAGAACTTTTAATGACTTTTTAAAATATCACGCTTGTCTCTTTAGTTCAGCAACCCGCCTTTAGGTGGCATTGGTTGTATTGGAAAACTACCGTAATCATATATATAATTGTAATTGCATAAGTTGATAAAAAATGCTATGCAATAGCTTTACCGCGGCAGTCTCCGAGTGCCACACGTCTTTTTTTTAACAGCAGAAGAAAAGTCTGCTTTCTACATTACCCTAAAAATATCACCACGTAATTTCCTTTACGAGTAGGCTAAACGCTTATAATATAAATAGATGCTTCGAATCGTTACTTTATCAACACGTAAAATGAGCCGCGTATGGTAATCCATGTCGCTGCAATTTAACTTAAACCGATTTCATTTTTAGTTTAAACCGATTATCATAACTTAACAGTTTGTTATTTACGACAAACTTGAAAAGTTTTACACAAAACAAAGCTTTCAATAGTTCTCACTGTCGACAAGATAAAACCAAACAACTAATCACACCCATATTATTAACATGGCAACCGAGATACACAACACCCTACTACGAAAGCACAAAATTATGTTCAATGTGATGTGTTTTATTATAGACAAAATTTAAATTGAAAATTTCGCACTTTATGCTCTTTTTACTGGACTAACACTGGACCTGGGAATCGTAAATCGTAACTGAGGCCCCGTGTTTGAAGCAATTAAAGTCAAAATAAAATCTGCTTATTCACTAACCTGTATTTTATACTCATAGGATGTACGAATAAGTTGGTGAAACATGATATTTTATCGATAGACAGGTATTTGAAAGATAATCACAGCCAAGTACACGGCCAATCTGATACGGGTTTATCACATCCAATTGACTTTATAAATAGACTGAATTATCTTTGATTACAGGATTTATTATGTTGTCTGATGTACTTTGCGGAAAAACAAATACTGGATAATGGGAAAAATATTTTTCACAGTGCACAGTTGATTTTTTGACCCGGAGTTTAAGAACTTGAAACGGATTCAAATTTCACTAAATAAATTTTGGATCTAAGTAATCATAAGTAAACATAAGTAAAACGTGAGTGCAGCCGTTTTTAATTATTTAGTTAATCTTTTTTTATATCATAAGATAGCAAACAAGCGGATGGGTCTCCTGATGGAAAGAGTCAACCATCGCCTATAGACACCAAAGATGTTACTGGTGCGTTGTTATCTCGTGGCG
Source organism: Apodemia mormo (assembly GCA_036924255.1). Taxonomy (NCBI): domain Eukaryota; kingdom Metazoa; phylum Arthropoda; class Insecta; order Lepidoptera; family Riodinidae; genus Apodemia; species Apodemia mormo. The sequence continues at coordinate 42,928,323 of JAUPFN010000002.1, forward strand.
AGGTCTAATGCCACATGCATAAGTTTACCGGCTACCTTACCCTCCAAACCCGAACACGACAGCGACTAGCACTGACGCTATTGCGGCAGGAATAGGTAAGGCGGTGGTACCAGACCCGGTCGAGCCGATGCAGAACTTTACCACCTAGTAGTCACGATGGTGGTGACGCGCATAGACACTCGGTCGCCTTTCACGACCTGCCTAGCAGAACGGCAGTTGGCCTATTCTTCAAAGGAGCCCGGGACCAACACGGGGGAAATTTACGGCTCGTAAGATTATCGGTAGAGTCGTTTTGGACGCACACAAGATAACCCAGGCATTGGATGCAAGCAGCTTGGGCGTTGACGCGTTTTCATTAGTTTTTAAAATGGTTCTAATTTTCGGCTGATTTTTTTGATAGTATTCGCAAACGATAAGTCTTTTGATACTTTCCACGATTTTACTGGTTTCTGCATTGTATTTTGTGGTTAGAAATCAATAGCTACTTTTAAGTCTAGCTATTTAAAAAAAAGAAATATTTTTTCAGTTTAAATATTGCCTTTTTCATGAGCATTATTGGTACTCAAAATTAATGTTATTCAATAGTTTTAGATGTAAAGATTCTTCCTTAAATTACATGTAGAAACAAGGCACCTCAGGATCTTTAAAATTATATCAATCACAAATCTATGTGATAGGTATGTTTTTATACAACAGATAGAAAAAGAAACCATCGCCTATAGACACGAAATATAGTAATGGTGTGTTGCTTTCCGTGTGGCCCGATGGAAATTCCAAATGCATAAGTCTACCAGCTACCTTACCCTTCAAACCGGAACAAGACAATAACAAGCATTAACGCTATAGCGAAAGGAATAGGCAAGGCGGTGGTACCAAATATCCGGGCGAGATATAGCGGAACTCTACCAGCTAGTAGCATCGTTGCGATGGTAGTGAAATGTATAACCAAATCTTTCGAATTTTACTGCCTGCCCAAGCAGGCAGATCAACTGCCGTTCTGCCAACAGAACGGCAGTTGATCTGTTCTTCAAAGAAGCCCAGACCAAGACGGGGGTTTATAAACATAACGAAATATTTATTATAGAAAATTATAACATTAATTATTTTATTTTTTTAATATTCGTAGTATTTAAATGCCTGACTGAGTGATAAAATAATTGTTAAAAAGTTAACATCGGTATCCGTATTCGCGAATCTTTACAGCAATGATCCATATCCGGGGATCTAGCTTTTAATGATCCGGCACATTAGTCCGTGAAATGTAGGACATATCGACCGTATTCGATTGAGCTGATATTTTCGCCCTCTTATCTCTGTTAAAGCCAAGAGGTAGATCATAATCTTAGAAATTTTTCTTAGTTGGGTCGGGTCCCGGTCAACTCTGGGAACCACTACAATACCAAGTGATCTGCAACTAATTAAAAATTTAAAAACATTCGCCACAATCCTTTATCATCATCAAATCACCTTCCTACTTCATGTGCATTATTTGCAGAGCAAAACATGAAAGAGCTAATGATCTTTGAATGGGGATCCTGCATCATCTGGCCAAGGTAACTATGTCATTGTTGTCACACCAAATTTCATATCGATCTAGACTTTAGAATTTGCTTAATTCCTTTCATCAATTTGATGCTCTTTTCAGAGCTCCAGACCAAAAAAAAAAACGTTGATTTTGATGAAATATGTCTAAGAATCACAGCTTTAAACATCAGCATTAAATAATAAAATCTAATAGGTTTACCCGTTTAAGAGTTACGATTAGAGTGCCACAGTAGACACACATCCAGACACAAACAATCGTAATCCAACTTACAGCACCTCTTTTTAAAAATAAGAATAATTTAATCCATACCTTAGCATTTGTGGCGGCCTAGCGGCATTTAAATATTTTACCTGTCCAACAGAAAAAAATATTATTGCACATAACTCCAAAACAAAATATACCATCACGTTGGTTCACTTGCGAGATAGACAGAGTGGATTGAATGTCATACGTCTTAATTACTATGCTTGTACTCCTAAGACGTTGGTATGGACTTGTCTCGAGATGAAATTTCGGATAATTGAACATCAGACTCATACCTCATAATGTTTTGTAAGTTCCGGAATCTCCGTGTTGTTCGGGACTCCTTTTCGAGAACTGCATTACTGCCACAAAGTTTTTGTCTCACCCGGGTCTGGTACCACCGCCTTACCTATTCCTTCAGCAATAGCGTCAGTTCTTGTTAATGTCGTGTTCCGGTTTGGAGGGTAAGGTAGCCGGTAAACTTATGCATGTGGCATTAGACCTCGCCAGAAGATAGCAACGCATCATTAACATCTTTGGTGTCTACAGGCGACGGTTGACTCTTGCAATCAGAAGACCCATCTGCTTGTTTGCTATCTTATGATTTAAAAAAAGTTAGCAAAAGACGAACGATTTGCTTAACTTATTTCACTGATATCATGACTATGTACAATGATCTTCAACGTCTCGCCCGGGTTTGGTACCAGCGTCTACACCGTCAGTGCTTGTCATTATTGTGTTCCCGATTTGGTAGATATGGAATACCTTAAACATATGCATGTCATGCCGACATTAATTGATTTACTGTCATTTCAAACAATGGATTGTCCATTCTAGTTTCTAAAATTAAAATCGAACTTAATTTTCAAAAGTTACAGCGTTTCAAATATTAAAATTAGGTTGTTTTTAGCAAATTTACTTAATATTTTTGAAATAACTTTCAGGCTAATACACCTATTGACTTAAAAATCTTATCAGTTTTTCTCCTTTAAAAACTGCGTTAAAATACCGTTAATTGGATCAAAATCGGTCAATTTGTTTGGGATTTATTAAAAACGAACATTTTTGAAAAAAAAATGTTTATTGACATTGCTTCGAAAATTTTCAACCTATCGATTATTTAAGTAAAGCAATATTTAAAATTTCAAAAATTGAGTTGAATGTCATTTGAAAGATCAAATTCAATCAATGTTAAAATATACAGCTTCTCAAAAATCAATATACTGCCATTTTAATAAAATAGATGATTGAACTGAAAAAATCTATGCTTATAGTTTTTAAATTTTTGAGCTTAAAATACCTTAATTTAGTGGTAGGTTTCAGGGATGGCCTGTAGGGTTAACCGTTTACACATTTTTTTTATTTTTTCTTACCGTTTTCCCCCGTATTGATCCGGGCTCCTCTGAAGAACAGCTCTGCCGTTCTGCCAGGCGATTCGTAAGAGACGAACGATGGACCAGGCGAGTCACTACCATCGTGGCTAATAGGTGGTAGAGTTCTGTATTGACTCGCCCAGGTCTGGTACCACCACCTTACCTATTCCTGCTGTCCGTCGGGTTTGGAGTGTAAGATAGCCGGTAAGTCGGCACACACAGCAACACACCCTAAAAAACGTTGGTGTCTACAGGCTATGGTAGTCTCTTTCCATCACGAGGGAGATTTGCTTTTTTTTTTAGTTATTTTTTATATCATAAGATAGCAAACAAGCAGATGAGTGTTCTGATTGCAAGAGTCAACCGTCGCCTGTAGACACCAAAGATGTTAATGATGCGTTGCTATCTTCTGGCGAGGTCTAATGCCACATGCATAAGTTTACCGGCTACCTTACCCTCCAAACCGGAACACGATATTAACATTAACACATTGCTTGTTAGATTATTATATAATATATCGTTCCCGTAGTTGAAAAATTAAATAACTCTGATTTTGTAGTCCTGAAATAAACGCGATTTAGTATTTATTTTCCAGTTAATGTACATTTGTTAAAAAATGTGAGACAATTTTACTGTATTAGAAGATAATTTTATTTTTTTTGGACCCGATTATCTTTAACAAACTGAACTCTATCTTTTACTATAACTAAATAACACATTAAAAATCATGTCAAAATACTTATTATATACAAAAGACTTATTTAATTTTCCCACTACGCGGACGATATAGTTATTTAATTTGCCGTAGAAAAGGCATGCAATACATCAAATTATTATTTACAGTCAAAAAGTCATATTCGGACTCGATTACTCGGTTCAACTTTTACTAGGCCCATCCCTATTGCAATTTAATCGAGTTTTAACCTTTTCAATAAATATTGCAACGCACGCGCATCAGAGGTGTTTACAATATGATTCTTCACTTTTTCTGTTGTCTGTCAAATAAGAAATAAAGTCTCTCACTGTCGGTTATTTGGAAGTGTAGAAAGAATCGTCGATAAAAGATTGACAACACAGATATATACAACGCGTATGTGATTAAGTACTATGGAAGACTAAGACTGACGCACTGTGATGAAATTAATAAGGTACTTTCGAGATACCTGAAATTTCGAGATTTCTGACTACAAGTTCGCAGCTTAAATGTAGTTAAATGTGGGTATGCCGCGGCATAGAGCTATTACAAATAATAACAAATGTATAAATATCCAAATTACATGAACTCAGCAATACAAACACTTATGCTTACACACAAATGTTTGTCTGTGTCGGGAATCGAACCCGAGCCCATCAACCTATATAGGTCGCTGGCCACTCGACCAACTAAACGGGCAACATAATTAATGTAATTTCAAAATAAGTTATATAAAACTTATTATAATGACAAAAGATTGATTCAACGACCCACAGATCACCTGAGAACTCAAAATTTTGGTCCACCACTAACAAAAATGTGCACTACTCATTTACTGGTATTGAACTTACTTACTTTTAGGTGAAGATTCAAGAACAATTCTAAATAATAATGTCATAACCAAACATGTGCAAACGAGGTATGCAGGTGTTTCTTGAATAATGGAAGAGGCTTGGCAAACGTACAGCTGAGGTCAACACGTACAAACACTGGGAAACTGCGACGTTCTACATTTCAATAACAGAATATCGAATTGTCATAACCACATGCCAGTTTGATTAGACCTGTCTGACTTTATACACTTGGCATCAATTTTCATGCGAACAAGGCACAACCAGAGTTTATCACTTGCGTCTAATGCTACGAACGCATCGTTTAAATATTTGATTTTTTATAATATAGGATAATACCACAGCAGATGGCGCTTTTAATGGCAAGAGGCAATCATCGCCTGTAGACACCAAAGATGATAATGGCGCGCTCAGCGTTACTATCCGGCATATTGTTCTTTTTTTATACTTTTTTTCATAGGAAAATTTCTAAAGTAAGAATAATTTATATTTAATAATACCCTAAATTAATTCTTATTATTGTGGTTTAAAACACAGATATTATGGTGTTTTTACCCGGTATTTTTCTCGCATGGTTCCCGTTCCCGTGGGATTCCTAGGATAAATACTATCCTATGCCCTTTCTAGGGTTTCAAACTATTTTTTAACCAAATTTCATCCAAATCGGTTTAGTGGTTTAGGCGTGCAGAATAGACAGACAGACAGAGTTATTTTTGCATTTATAATATTAGTATGGCAATAATACGAAATGTTTATTTCCCTATTCATTAGGGAAGACGGGAGAGACTAGTCATTACGCACTGCACACTGTCAAAAAAAAAAAAATTATTTGCCACCAGGAAAATGTAAATCAAGAAATAAAATTGTACTATGATAGCTACAAAAGTGAAATAACTGAGTCGCAGCCATCAACGCCCTCTCCATAGGATAGACAAGATTAATTTTACTAGACATTAAGTTAAAAATAAAAAGCAATAGTGAAGGAAAGATTATGTGAAGAGATGTAAATGACAGGTCAACGAAGATAAATTTTCCCCTTTTTAACCGAACCCAAATGTAGTGGACTCAAAGGTGTCCTCTACCAATGAAATTCTAAAGTAATACGTCCGTTAAGATTTATCGCTCGCATAATAAAATTGCTAAACGCACCGACATCCCTTTTAACCTCAATTTTCCGTTGTGACCTACATAAACACGCAATATTATTCAAAAACATACATTAATTACTGGTTTTTGTCCGTGACTTCGCTCGCGTGACATTATTTTTTGGAAGCCTTTCTATTTTCCTAGGTTATAGAGGACCTGGAGGTATACTTTATTACAAAAATCTGTTGATCTGCTTCAGTATCCATGTGTTTATAAATGAGTTAAGAGACTTTTCTTATATATCATCCATCTGCTTGTTTGCCGTCTAGCAAACAAGCAGATGGTTCTCCTGATGGAAAGAGAAACCATCGCCACCAAATATGTTAATGGTTGCTATCCGTGTGACTGGATGAATGTGCTACATTGTATAAGTCTACCGGTTACCTTACCCTCCAAACCGGAATACGACAGTGACAAGCATTAACGCTAATGCGGTAGGAATAGGCAAGGCGGTGGTACTTAATACACGGGCGAGACATTGCGGGACTCTACCACCTAGTAGTCACGATGATAGTGATAAGCATAGCCAAGCGGTCGCCTTTTACGACCTGTCTGGCAGAACGGTAATAGGTTTATTCTTCGGAGTAACCCGGACCAACGTACAGGAAATAGTATACTTAGAGGTACATTAAATAACAACAAGCAATTGAGGATTGGTATCATGTAAAATAACAAGCAATGGAGAAACGGTTATTTTGAAATCACAGACATAAGTTTTATTTATACGTATAGATAAACTAGAAGGCATTAAATTTTGTAAGTGATTCACTAATGGTCCTTGCGGTTGGAACCTAATCTTATTGGGAACAAGTTATAAACCAAAGTGACAACCTCTCAGAATCATGTTACCAATCGCTTCTGTGAACAAAGGGTTAAGGTCGAATGTTTTCATTTTAAAGTAATTTAGGCGACCGCTCGTGGTTTTGTTCTCCTCACTTATACGAGTACTAGCTATTTCCCGTGGCTTCGTTCGCGTGATCCACAGACATTACTTCCTTTTACTTAGTGATAAGTGATAGCGTAGCTTTATATTGATATAATCAGTTTTAAAAACACCCCATTACTTTTTGCATTTATCCATTACAAACAAATCCTACCTCTTTCCAACATTACATAATAATACTAGGATAGATCATCGTTTAAAAATTGCGGTAAAATGGCTGAACAGATTTGAATAAAATATAACGGATGTATGCTCATGAGTTATGACCCGTATGTGCTATATTTCATCCGAATAGTCTGTAATAAAGACAATGCACTCTATAGTCAATAGTTCATAGTCTGTCAACACTTAACAAGACCTTTCTTTTCGTTTATTACGCGAGAATATACACAAAAATATATTATTTATACATCACTAGCTGGCAGGGCTTGTTAACCGGTTAATTTAAAAACCTAAATCAACGCAAGTACATGAATAGCGTTTCATAAAGGTTTGGCTCTACCTTAACCTCAAAAATAGCGGTTTACTCGTTGAGCGAAATTATAAAGGTTTTTAATCAATAAACCGGCTTATACCGGTTTTTCAATTTTTCTTTGAAGCTCGCCGCCTTCAATTTTAAGTACAAATATGAAATAACGCATTTTAATCATTTTCAATTTTAAGCATAAATAAAATAAATGTGTAGTGATTTTATGTTGTCCGGCCGAGGCGCTACGCGCTGCGGTGTTTTCTTAGGCCAGTGGCAAATAACGAGCGACAATGCGTAAATTTTAAGGTTTTGCGTAACGTATAGACATATTTTTTTAGGGAAATCCTTTTAATTATAATATTTTAGAGTAGGTATTTTAGTCCCTCAAATGGTTTAAATGCTTCATTCGATTAATTGTATTTTATACATTTTTTTTTGCAGATTTACTGATATTATACATTATATTCTTTATGGATGACGATAAAATTTACTTATTATTGATAATTAAAGTTTATTTAGGTTCACTTCAATTTTTTTCAAATTTCTTGATAAAGGTTTGTTTTAAGACTCACTGACATCAAGACACGTGGGAGCGTGTCTTGATGAGCGGATGAGAGATCTACCATGCGTGTAAAAGAATCTGTCTACAAGAAAAAATGAGCAACACTAATCTCAAACACAGACGATGGCACAAACAAAAGATTGTAAAATATACTTGAATCTGTTCTGTGTATGTGTTTTTCATTCTCTCGCGTAAATTGTTCCAGCAATTTCGAACGGTGCCAAAGCTAAGATCAAACAACGCGTGCGTCGACGGAACAAACGCGTACATCCAATAATTTGCTTATTGAATGGCCAACACAATTATATTGCGCTTTAAATCAACAGCGAAACGGCGCCAAACTGTAAACTTCACAATAATAGTTTAAACTCCAATCTGGTACAAACACAGATTAAACGGATACGCCTTTCAAGGCAATTTTTTAGGTTGTCGGTGTAGATTGCATTTACATCCAGAAACATATAGTTATAGCACTTACCGTTGAAATAAAATCACTCCAGGCGTATTTTTTAACTTTGGCTTCTTAAAGACCGAACACACTGAGGCGGGCCTCAACGGGCCGGGCCGCAAAAAACCGCCTAGATCATTGATATAAAAGGGGAGGATAGGTTACCTAGTCACAGCGCCCGGTCCTACTAAAACTAGGTCCGTGGACACAGTTACAATCAATCACGTGCGGGATATATCATACGCTTATACTTTCCGACTGTTTTTACCAAACACGCATCAAAATGCCTTCCTGTGTATTCAACCAGTGTTATAATCACTCAAGGGAAAAAATTAGACATATGGGGTTACTTTCCATTCGTAAGTACGGCTAAAGCAATTTTTTTGGAAATAAGATTAAATTATTCTTTGGTTCGCTAGAGTGAGATAGTATAATACAAAAGTAAGTGAGAGAAACGTAGTCTGCTACGTTCGTAGCATCATCTTGCGCTTGGCAGACCGAGCCTAGGTTTAGCGACTGCGGTGTTAGAACTTAACGTATCTTCCTTTTTAATATATCAATGACCTAGATCGCTGTCATACATTTTGTATGAAGTATCGCGCACTATGGTTGGGCATAGCGGGCCGGCTATCGCGGCGGATTTTGGCTCGACGGATTTCGGTGAATGCGATGCGCTACGTCTCGACCCGCTCGTTGCAGTGTGTGATGGCAAGCGGAATTGAGCGCACGTATTCCTCCATGTTTTGAGTAGTAATTTATTAAATAACGTAATAATGAATGAAGAACGATTAATAATTTTATTTCGAGGCTAAAAAGAGCTATATGATTTGCAAGATTCACATTATGCTAATCAACAAAGGATAACACCGCATACAGTACACATGAAGATGACCTAATATAGCACTTATGATCCTTTTATCTTGAAAAAATTAGTAGTTCCAGTAGGATTAACCAAAAACTTGTGATTTAAATATTAATCAAATGAACACTTCATTCGCGTAGCTTTCAGGACTTAGCTTTTCTTAATTACGAGTATTAAATAAAATATATTTTTAATTTCGTTATTGCAAGAGATATTAAACTTTAGGTTAACTTTAGGTCTATACAGCGCTGTAAGGGCCACAATATTACTTTCATTTAAACAAAAGTTAACATTTAATCTACCGTAAAGCGTATGGACGTTGCTTGCGCCAAATTAACAAGACTAGCACCCGCCGTATTCTTCATTGCTGTGTCGCTTGCAATTTTCGGTGTCGGCGCTAAATGTAACCTAAGAAACCTACTGCAAATTTTTGTTACTAGTCGGATAGAGTCCTAGTTCTAAATCAAATATCCATTTATGTACCAAATCAGGCACGGGCGTATATAATAGAGGAGTCTATGGGTTCCAGCCCTCCCTTAACAAAAAACATATGTAACCGCGGAATAGATATTTACAATTTGTATTCGACATGGGATTTATTGCCTTAGTTAGAAGTACGGGGTAAAACTAATTGGTCTTTAGTTTTACCCGGAACTTGGCTGCTTCACAGGGTTCCTTTGTGTACCGCAAATGTGTACCGCATCGCAACTTTTGCGATGCAACCGGCTCCGCTTCGCTACAGCCAGCCCTTGTGTACTATGCTGCATTTTTCGTTGCGATGCGGCCCGCCCAGGTTCTGTGCGACCCGTCTAAGTGAATTTGATCCTTTAAGCGACACGATAAAATAGCACAAAGCATATTATATACTATTTTTCACGATATGTCTTCAAGCGTCTGATACTTACAAGTATGCATTTGCTCATATGAGCGGTTACACGTTCCCCGCCCAACACCGTGTCTATTAGTATATGTGTGGTCAATTCTTGTGTTCTATATAAGTATATCTATACAATATCTATACATATGATAAAATCGTAGGAAAGTCAAAACTGTACATTGAATATTTTTTTAAAAGAATACTTATAGATCATCTATAATCGATATCGAAGCCAAAAATATAGTTTTTAGAATTTTTGTCTGTTTATCTGTATGTATGTACTTCAAATTTTGCATGAATATTACTAACAGGTCGGGTCAACATATAGTCTACATACTATCACGCTATCACCTACGGGGGAGGAGCTGTGCGGAGTAAATAAAGTCCGCGCGGACGAAGTCGCGGGCAACAGCTAGTAGTAGTATAAGACGTTTTTTCCTGTACCTGTAGTATAAGATGAAATTTAATGGTTCTAGGTCAACGCAAAGTGTCCGATAAATTTTGATTCCGTTGAAAGAGTCGAAATATAGAATTTTTTGCGGCATTAACTATCTGAAAATAAAGTTATTATTATTATATTAACAGCTGCAACTTTTTTTTACATTAACGTAGTTTGATTTTTTCTATTTCACTTTTTTGTTTGTCAGCTTCAAGGGGCTATTCACCTGAGTGTATAATTTTAATTTCAACTCAATGCTTCCACGCATTCCCGAGATAAGGGGTATAGACAGACAGACGGACAACTACGTGATCCTATAAGAATTCCGTTTCTTTCGAGATACGGAATAATAAAAAGCGATTACATTATAGGGATAGTTGATTTATTAACATAGTGTCTGATAGGTTTGTTTGGCGAAAGGAAGATCTTGCTTAAATACGCGTCGGCGTTATGGAGTCTGCTATATCATAAATCATAGCTAGCCGAAACAAACAAATATAAAACTAGTGTTGTTTGCTAAATATCAGTAAATTAAGCTTTGCGTAAAATTAATTGCAAAGTGGCGCCAAGCATTCACAATCTTTGGTCAAGAGTCTGCTCAAACGAGTATCCTTGAAACATGGAACTAATACAGGCTTAGTGCGAGTTGAGATTTGGAAATTACACAAACAGGTTTTCATACGACCGTATTATATTTGACGGGGTATCTCCCTGTTGGTCAAGGGGTAAGCGACCCTGACTTCGCAATCGATGGAACTCAACTTCGATTCCCACAAAGGACATGTATTTTTGTGATGGACGTGAATGTATGTATTTCTGGGTTTGGGCGTTTAATAAATATACCTAATTCGGGTCATAAATTCCGTTACATAACGAAAACTTTTGAATTTTGAATGGTTTTTTAATAATGGTTAATATAACGCATAGCGTTAAATTATAGCGCGCTATGTATACTCAAGGTATAGCATACACTATTTAGATAAGCATTCGGCGCTATAACATAACGCCGTTTTCAACAAGTAACATGCTAGACCGTAGACGCTAGACATTACAACATAGTTTATAGCGTTATAGCGCTCGGTCGTCGCTGGCTGTATGACGTTGTGATGAGTCACGCGCTATCTCGGTCGGCTCGCGCGATCAGTGTTCCAGTTACACGTTATAATATACAGTTCGCGCGCAAGCACCGAGAAATCGGGGACTGAGGTAGGAGCGGGTGTGCGGGTGTCTACGTCTCTCTCTCTCGGGTGTGCTCTGTATACGTCGCTCTCTCTTCACTGCACGTCAACATTCCTCAAAATTCCTCGGAGATCGCGCGCGGACTGTAGTTTATAATGTAGCGTGCTAGAAAAATATAGTTTGTAGTCTATAACGCGCTATCATAAAATAGTTTATTTGAACAATACTAGTTTTTTTATATCATAAGAAAGCAAACAAGCAGATGGCTCTCCTGATGAAAAGAGAAACCATCGCCTATAGACACCAATAACATAACATTAACATCTTAATGATGCGTTGCTATCCGTGTGGCGGGATGTTAATGCCACGTGTGTAAGTTTACTGGCTTGCTATAAAAACTCATTGAATTCTAATTTCGAATGATTTATGGAAAAAAATGTGCGCTATTTCTATTTTAGGTCCCTAGCAGCGACAAAAGCTGTGATGGCGCGAACCCGAAGAAATCCCATGCATGCGATATGATATAAGCGAATGCATATTTTAACGTAGCGGAAAGTGAAAAAGCGAGTAGTCCGCAACAGTGAAGAAGCTAGAAGCCGCATTCCGTATGTCTGCACCATTTTCCATCGTTCCTCATGGATGGTCTGGGAGTCTCATATTCGGGCTTGATTGAGGTATATTTTTTGTTGCACTTTAATGTTCTGCGTAGTTCTGATGGGACGAGGTACGCAATATCTACGCGATACGGCTGGGAAACATTCTGGGTCCAACCCTGAGGCAGAATGGAAGTTAGAAGTTAAGAAAAAACCTCGAAATCGAAGAGCTAGTTGCCGAGCCGAATATAAGTGGGGAGACCATTGGCCCATAGACTTCGCTGGTTAGACCACCTGGAGAAAATGGGAGACAATCGTAGTGTGAAAAGAGCCTAGAGTGAGGGAGCCCCGAGTGGCCGCCGACCCGTCGGACGGCCGACGTACCGCTGGAAGGACGTCATAGTCAGATCTACGCGCACTTCAGGTTGTGAACTGGTCGGAGGTAGCACAAGACCGGGACAGCTGGCGATCTCTTGTTTCGGAGGCCAAGACTCACTTCGGGTAGCTGCGCTAGCGGAGTAAGTAAATAAGTAAGCCGGGAGTAAGTAAGTAAGTAAATAAGTAAGCTTGCCGGGAAATGTCGACTCCGTTCGGGGTTTACGACGCGTTTGCGCCGATTAAAACTGACCAATGAATGGTTACGTTACGTGGTGTGCTAGAGTAGTGTGGGCGCACTCTAACTTAACCTATTATAAGGACGAAGCTCCCTTTAATATTTGGTAGGATCGTCTTACCCAATCCTGCCACAATAGCGTGGGTGCTTATCACTGAAAATGGATAATCTGTAGATGGCCATGCCAATATTTTATTTTATATATAACCTAATATTTATTTAACAAGCTATATTCTAACGAGGAAGTTGTTATGCTATCCGCATTTTATTATTCTTGTGCTTCGCAGGGCACAAAATCGCTGTCATGGGTTTTATTATTAGCGAATCTATCCAGACATTGAGCGTTCAAACAAACAAAATAATCGGGCTTAATCATGTTGGCATAGATTTAACTTGATACTGATATAAGCGAGATCACACAGAGCTACATACACATATATATAGCATGTACATATGAAATAGCGTTAGTTCGTCGGCACAGTTGGACGTATAACCTCGTTTGCCACGTGTGGCGCAAGGCTGAAACTTAATCAAATTCAGACCTGAGACTAGGTCACAGATAGAGTATCCTGTGCCTCATAATTAACGTAACAAGATCTATTGCATCTAGGCCGGTTGAGTTTACACTCCTTATTTCCATCCATGTGTAGACTTAGGTCAAAGTTAAATAAAATATTTTTATTAAGGCGAGGCATCGGGACAAACGGGAAAAAACTGGTTTACTAAACCACTTTTTTTTTGTATTGATTGTTAAATCACAATTTTATAAAAAATACACAATATAACTGAATATATTATCTAAGGAATGTGCTAACTTATTACATGATAGAATGTACTTTACTCGATCATATAAAATTCTGAAAATAGCCTAAAAAAAATCTCTAAAACAAATAATTTGTTAATAATATTTCTAATCTTCCACATGATTTTTATATGGTTATATTTAGTTTCAAAAACAAAAAAGAAAGTAATAAATTTTGGTTTTCAGCTGAAGCCCTATTTTTATTTATCCGAACATTAACACGTTTCCTAGAGGTTTCAGAATATACCGCGCCGCCAATTTCCCAAGGAATTGACGCGCGTCAAAATACCTCGCTTTAATATGAAAAACATTCCTGATCAGAAAAATAGAAAATCACATATATTTAAACATTAAGTGACCGCTAGTTAGATATATTTAATATATTTCACTAGAATGGGATAGGAAATCCCAAGATCTTATTACTTTGCCTTTTAAATATTTAATTTAGCTGTAGTTTTTATGTAGATCCGCATAAGTTCATAGCTTACAACAAATCTCAAATTTTCCAGCACTTTCCAGGAACTTACAGTGACCTTAATTTTTTGAAAACTCAAGCCGTGGCGTCATTAGAGTTAACAAGATCTTGATGTTTCGTATTACTAACCCTTTGGACTCTCCAGAAATGCTTCTACAAACCTTAAGGAGTTACATCACTAGAGCATAAAAATAGCTGACATTTTACACAAATACATACATCTACATACACATACATACAGCTGATAGACTGTCTGCCTTTCTTCCAGGCAGTTCGTAAGAGGCGAAATTTGGCTGCTATGCCCATTTTGTCTCGCCCGGGTTACCTATTCCTGCCGCAATAGTGTCACTGGCGTGTTCCGATTTTTAACGTAAGGTAGGCGGTAAACTTATGCATGTGGCCTTAAGACGTCGCCACAAGGATAACCACGCACCATAATATCTTTGGTATATAGATATAGTCTATAGAGACGATGGTTGTCTTTCCAAAAAAACTCAAAAACTAGACGACGGATTGACTTGATATTTGTTCACCGCCATATCTATTGAATGTGAAGGTAATTATCTTAATACACTATTTATTCCGAAGTTCCAACAAAGTATGGCCGGGATCAGCTAGTATTCAATAATACATGCTCCAGAAAAGGGCTTAGGTTTATCTCATCGATTCCTTGGCAAGTTTCCAAATCATTCACCCCCATGGGTCAGTTTGTACGTTATAAATATAGTTTATTTAAAATAAAAATGGCGTAAAACAAAGCCACATTTTAACATTCTACGATATATATCCCGTCGCTAAACAAATGGCTTAAAAGAAAAGACTATTAAAGTTTAACATAAATAAATTGGTGCATTCTCTGAAGAAATTAAGACTAATCTTTTAACGTACAGCAGTTGAAATATCGCAGTGTGATGGTTGCATGTTAAATTCTTTACGTTTTGCGAGTAAATAAATATTCGTGTAGTATTTTTCTAGATTTTACACTTTCAAGCGTAGGCACTGGGTGAAATTCTATTATTTAAAGTTGAAACTAGTTTATAATGCACTTGTACTTTTATTTCAAATTAATGATAAACAAATTATCTTAAATTAATCGACCGGTTTCGCTTTTTAAACATCTTCAGGACGTAATTTTCTTTACTGACTACTGTTAGTCAATAGAAAAATACTATTAGTTGAAACTAGTTTATAATGCTCTTGTACATTTATTTCATTATAAGTGTAGACAAATTATTTTAAATTAATCGACCGGTTTCGTTTTTTAAAGCATCTTCAAGACGTAATTTTCTTTACTGATTACTGTCAGTCAATAGAAAAATAATATTAGTTGACACTAGTTTATAATCAATTGTACTTTTATTTCATTATGAGTATAGAAAAATTAATTCAAATGAATTGACCGTTTCGCTTTTTAAAGCATCTTCAGGACGTAATATTCTTTACTGACCACTGTCAGTTTCGTAATTTACGTAATTTTCTTTACTGACAGTAAAGAAAATTACGTCCTGAAGATGCTTTAATAAGCGAAACCGGTCGATTAATTTAAATTAATTTGTCTATACTTATAATGAAATAAAAGTACAAGAGTATTATACACTAGTTTCAACTAAGATTATTTTTCTATTTATTTCTAAGCAGGTGGTTCTCCTAATGGAAAGAAACAACCACAGATTAATATATATGTACGAAATTAAAGGCGATGGAAACTACCGTCGCCTTTAAACCAAGGATTTAAAACGTTATAATTTCGATATGTTTGCTTTTTCGTGATTAGTTCGCCGCATTTCATGCTTTACCCTGGGTATAAATAGAGATGTGTTGACAAATACAGCGCAGTTTTTATAAAGCGATCGAGAGCGATAACTTGAAGCGACCCGAGCGAAGCGAGAAGTGTTTTATTGTGTAGTCGGTTAAGTTCAGTGATAGTACAGTGAGTGACTAGTGTGTAAAGTGTATTTGAGTATTACATTTAGTTATTTTGTGTATTTGTATTGTAAATACACGGATTTAATATAAGTGGTGTTTTCTTACAATTACGAACCCGAAGTACGTAACAATATCATGTACCATAACCAATCACGACGATACAAACATATCGAAATTAAAACGTTATAAATCCTTGCTTCAGACACTAAAGATGAAAATGCAGAACCGGCTGAATATTAACTTCAGCCGGTTCTGCATTAGTTACCATAAAGGTTCTGTAGTTGAACTTCGACCACAGACTAAACAATAAAATATTTTGGAAGTTTGACAGCAGACCGTAGCCATAAACATCTATACATATAATAAAATCGTAGGAAAGTCAAAACTATACATTGAATATTTTTTTAAAAGAATACTTGGGGCGTGATCTACAATCGTAATCAAAGCCAAAAATAGCTTTTAGAATTTTGGTTTGTTTGTCTGTATGTATTTCCAGGGTAAACTCAAAAAGTCCTGCATGGATTTACTTCAAATTTTGTATGAATATTACTGAGAGGTCGGGTCAACATATAGGCTACATATTATCACGCTATTATCTACAGGGGAGGAGCAGTGCGGAGTAAACGAAGTTCGCGCGGACGAAGTCGCAGGCAACAGCTAGTACCTACATAATATTATGATGAATACATAATATTATGATGAATATCAAATGAAAAAAATAAATGTAGTATGTGTAATGTATATTTTATTAATTTAATGTTTTTTTTTTAATTCATATTATGTAAAAATATTAGGTTAATGTACTACGCAATATAAACTTTAACTGTGCCAAATATCATATTCCACACAGTCTGAAGAAAGGGTACAAAGTTTTTGTTTGACGTATTAATAATAGTTATTAATTTATTGTGAACTAGCTGTTGGCTGCGACTTCGTCCGCGCGGACTTCGTTTACTCCGCACTACTCCTCCCCTGTAGATGATAGCGTGATAGTATGTAGCCTATATGTTGACCCGACCTGTTAGTAATATTCATGCAAAATTTGAAGTAAATCCCTGCAGTACTTTTTGAGTTTACCCCGGACATACATACAGACAAACAGGCAAAAATTCTAAAAACTATATTTTTGGCTTTGATATCGATTGCAGATCACGCCCCAAGTATTCTTTTAAAAAAATATTCAATATACAGTTTTGACTTTCCTACGATTTTATTATATGAATAGATCAGAACAAATGCAAACTAATATTACAAAAAGAAAATATTTGATTTTTGTTCGCTTGTTTGTTTATTACGATTTAATTTTAAAACTAAATCGTAACAGTTACAGTATCCAGTTACTATCGTGAAATAGGCTCCTTTTTTATACGACCGAGCAAAGGTAAGTGATGATTTTTGGTCACGCAAACGAAGTCATAGAGGAATCCAAACAACCTCATTGTCAAATCCATTTCGAACAATTTTACCACATTTTTAGTTCTCTTACTAAAGTTAATTTCGGATACATTAACTGGAAGCGTAAATATTAGTAGAACGTAAACAGCTTTAATTCATGAAACTGAATGACGCTCATAAACACACCGCCTGCATCCACTGAAATACAAAATGTTAAATTACACACTCGGATGTCAGTATGCGGTACACATCTCCGATGTCCGATTTATCGGACAGACGGTACGATTCGAACAAGCAATTTAAGAATCCATACTAATATTATAAATGCGAAAGTAACTCTGTCTGTCTGTCTCTTCTTCACGTGTAAACCACTCAACCGATTTGAATGAAATTTGGTACAAAGATAGTTTGGAGACCCGACAAAAAGATCATAGGATCGTTTTTCTCTCAGAAATCCCACGAGAACGAAAACTATGCGGAAAAAACCCGAGACTATCTATCTTTTAAACCACGGTAATAAGGTGTAAATTAGGCTATTTTTATTTTAGAAATTCTTCCACACGAAGTTGTGGGCAGTTGGTATATTTATAATATTACACCTAAAGGATTGCTAATCACTTTGCACAATATGTATATAAAGAAAGTCGGGCGCAGTTTCTTACCCTACGTCTTTACGTTTTATATTATAAGTTTTACTAGGTGGTAGAGTTCTGCATTATCTCGCTCGGGTCTAGTACCACCAGTGCTTGTACCTAACTGTCATGTTCCGGTTTGGAGGGTAAAGTGCATGTATGTGGCATTAGACCTCGCCACAAGATAGCAACGCACCATTAACATCTTTGGTGAGGCGATGGTTGACTCTTTCCATCAGGAGACCCATCTGCTTGTTTGCTATCTTGTAATATAAAAAAAACATTCTTATGGCCGAAATACTTCGGAACTGTGGAAGATGCACGGTCTGTATATATCAATATGTTTACCTCTTTTCACGCTTTTGATTCGCTCTAGCCGTATCGACACAAGGACCATTAGAATTTAAATAAACAACATCACGCCTATATCCTCGAAGACATAGGTAAAGGTGCAAGCAACTATTATTACACTTACGATTGACCTAAAAATAAATCCCTGGAGGATGTGACAGGTAGCTAACCTTAAGGCACATGATCAGCCGCGGGCAAGTTATATTTATCAAAATGAGATAAAACAAAAAAAAAACAATTTCTCGTCACAGGATCTGAACCATGAACTACTGTCTATATATAAGCCGTTGTCGTTAGAACTTTGAGGCGAGTGCTAGAGTTCACTGAATCCGCCAAGGAATCCCGTACGCGTATTACCTAACGTTTGCAATCCGCCAGCAATCAGCGATGACTTTTAAACGTAACAAAAACTCATTAAAAACGTCGCCAATTGCTTGTTGTTCACTAGACGCACTTTTTGTGATGCCACAGCATCAAAAATAATCAAGTGGCAACGACTGCCACTAATATACAAGACTGTTATGTGTCTTGCAATAACTAAACAATTACGATAATTTCGCATTGCCAGTTACGTGATAGGTCCGCCGTTTTCCTTAATACACATGGCGGTTACATATTAATTTATATAATCAAATGATTCATATTCATTATTGTTCGAGTGTTTATCACAAATTAGCGCGTTTATAAATATTGCGGTCGTTCATTGACGTAAATCGTCTTCGAATACACGTTATATTATCATATTTCTACTACCGTATGTGTATTTAATAATATTAGGACAAGACATATTTTGTACAGTCATAACGATATTTATTTCGCTAAAATAAAGTATATCATGTTAATACGTTTGTTTAGCGAAATAAATATTATTAAGTTCCCCAAAATATCTTAAGAGGGTTTGCCAGTGCAAATATTAAAGTTCAATATAAAATGAAGACAAGGGCGTTGCTAGACTTCCGGGAGGAAACCAAAAACAAAAATTCTGTTAACCGGTCAACCTTGAATTTTTTCGCTAAGTTGGGATATTTTAGGTTTTAAGATTATATACCTAAATATAAATGTTTTGTCTCGAAAACTTCAAAAATCTAAATAACTGATAAAAAGTCGATTTTCGACAATCGAGAATTTGGAAATTTTATGAAAATTTGCCAATACAATGTTTTTTTAATAAGTTTCAGACTAACCGACTGATTTCAAAACATTTTAAGAATATTTATTTATTTTATTTATTTATTTAACTCTTCGTGTACAAGAAACATATATAAACTCAAATATTACATAAATTAAACTATGTACATAGGTGTGCTTAATCTCTTTAAGAGATCTCTTCCAGCAAAACCTGTACAAGGACATGTGTGGAAGAAAGATTATTACAAAGCAGATAAGCGTACATTAGAGCTTAAAAGCTTAATTCATGCAACATATAGGTTCATGCAATTAAAATTAAATCAATAATTATATTATTTAAAGTAAAAATAAAAAAAATAAAAAACAAATCATAATATTGAAAATAAAAGAATAGTAAAAAATGGGAAAACAAAAAGAGCTAATTTCCCAAATCATAGTTATATAGTTATACTATTACTCTAAAAAAAATAAGACAAAAATCCAAACAAACCTTATAAATAATAACAAATGTTACGAGAAGAAAAAGACCTCCAGGATTACATGTTGGAAAAATAATACTGTTTTATTTTTTGTTTGAAAGAACCAACAGTCTCACACTTTTGTATATGGTAAGTTAGCTCGATCCAAAATTCAGCCGCCAATATTGTAAAACAGTTACCAAACAAACACGTATTGTACGATGGAACTGAAAAATATTTGATATTAATACATCGGCGAATTGGTCGACTACTAGGAGGAGGATTATATTATATAATAAAATCAGTATAGCGTCAGTGCTTGTCGCTGTCGTGTTCCGGTTTGGAGGGTAAGGTAGCCGGTAAACTTATGCATGTGGCATTATACCTCGCCACAAGATAGCAACGCACCATTAACATCTTTGGTGTCTATAGGCCATGGTTGACTCTTTCCATCAGGAGACCCATCTGCTTGTTTGCTATCTTATGACATAAAATAAAAAATAAAAAAAAATATGTGCATTCCAGCGGAGACGAATCGGAAGCCATTGTAACTCTGAGCGTGTACGAGCCAATGCGTCATTACGCTCGTACGTCACATTTGCCTGAGTATGCATTTCCTAATATTATATTAACTTGTTATAATATTGAATAAACGCAGTGATCAATAAGCAGTCAATCGGGTTTCATTTTCCTCCCGTATATCATATATCATCAGCTGCAGAATCACTCGCCTATCAGATTATCATTTATCAGTTTTATATCAGTCATATCATTAGTAGGAGAACCCCTTACATTTTTTTTGGTCCTTTAACCGTCAAAATCAGTGACTTGTGGATTATTAGAAGACGACATCATCATCGAAGAGAAGACCTCATCATCTGCACTAAAATTAAGAAGATATTTGCAGAAAAATATTTATCAACATATTTATCAAGCATTGTGAATTTTCTTCGAGCTACGTGTTTGGAGAAACATACCTATTTATCAAGAACAGTCATATTATTGATTTCGTGTATTTGATTTCTCGTTGCGGCAGCGAATCGGCTTAACCGGTCTCCCAGAAGCGGGTCGCCCCGGGAAAGTTGAGACAGTACGCACATGCTGTAAAGGGATTTTAGATACACCGAAAATATCATCATTTATCATCATGCAAGAATTACTAGAAAGGCAAAGTGCTATCATGAAGGATATCGAGAGGATCTACGGAAATTATAAAAAGGATTCCGCAGATCGAAAAACACCGGAATACTTTGCGAGGCGCATCGAAACTATTGACAATCTGTGGGGGGAGTTTGAGCACAACAACAAAATATTAGAATCATCTGAAGATAAGACTTCTGACTATTTTAAAAGGAACATTTATATCGATGTTATGAGTTTTTACACTACGGCGCGATCAACACTGAAGTCGGACTCCGAACGATCTTCTACTCCCAAAATAACGCAACCATCAACATCAAAAGGCGGATATACCACACCCATGGAACAAACGCCTTCGACGTCTAGAACAACACACTTTCAAGTTCCAAAAATTCACATCGAAAATCCAAGCAAGGACATTCAAGATCTCTTGGTTCAGCAGTATGCCAATTTCCGAGCATTGGAACGACAGATGAAACGCGTTAAAGACCAGAGCATTGAAGAAAAGTGGGAGATTGAAGACGAGTTGTGTAACCTGCAGCATCGCTGGCGTAACATCGATGAACTGCATTTACGCATCGACATTTTATTATCTGGAGCCGACATACAATACGAAGAAAAATACGGTGACATTGAGAGCCAATATATCAGTATCAAACGCAATTTAAATCAGAAATTATGTTCGAGTGCACATTTACAGCAGTGTCTACCCCAAATAGACATACCTATATTTACAGGCGATTTCACTCAGTGGCCTACATTTTGCGATCTATACACCGAAGCCATACATAATAACAAATATTTAAGCAACGCTCAAAAAATGCAACATCTAAAGTGCAAAGTAAAAGGGGAAGCAGAGCGCATCATCCAGCATCTTCACGTCTCAGCAGAGAACTATGAAACTGCTTGGGAAATCTTAAATCATCGCTACAGCAATCCACAATTACTTTTCACTAGACAAATTGAAATTTTCCTCAATCTGCCTAATATACATAAACAGTCATCGTATGAATTGAAAAGGCTCTACGACACCACCACAGAATGTATCCATGCCATACATAATTTGGGGGTGGACACCAACAGCTGGGATCCATTAATAGTGCATATTTTATCGAAAAAGTTAGACATGGATACCTACAGCGACTACAAGACGTCTCGCAAGGAGCCGCGCACTCTGCCTACATATGAAGAATTTATGTCATTTATCGAAAATAAATTTATGGCGCTCGAACCTATACAAAGTCAAGAAAGGGAGAATGATCAGAGCACGAGTAAGCCAGTCTATCAAGCACAGAAATATTCCAACAAAAACAAGGCCATCCCAGCATCTCGTTATCAGAATCAACCCTTCCGCAAAGGATTTTATCAAGCAACACCTGCATATTATACAAGGAAACCATGTATTATTTGTAGTTCATTCCATGATTTATTCATGTGTGAGACATTTTTCAATTTACCAGCCAAGGAGCAGATGGAATTTATTTTTAAGCATAAAATCTGCCCTAATTGTCTTTACACACATTATGACAAACCATGTAAATCAACTCGGCGCTGTAAAAAGTGCAATGAACCACATAATACAAAAATACATGAGACAAGTATTGCAGAAAAAATAAAGTCAATAAGCAAATTGCAAGCGATTCAAAACGTGCGCGCACCGCCCTCCCCGCACGTGCACGTGCCGTCGCAACCCGCTTCGAAAACATCGCTATCAGCTTTAAGCGAACTGAATTCGAACCTACTACCTAAACGATATGATGCACCCTATGTCTCAATGAGTGATGAAGAAATATTGCTTACAACAATATTAATTAAAGTACAGTCGGCAGACGGTACCTACATCACCCTAAGGGCGCTCCTAGACCAAGGGTCTCAAGCAACCCTTATATCAGAAAACGCAGCTCAGTTACTAGGATTACAACGCCAATATTATCCCGCATCGGTGTCCGGAATCGGAACAAGTTCAAAACAGAGCAAAGGCATGGTATCCCTGGTCTGCAAATCAATATATGAGGACTATGAGTTTACTACTCAAGCACTCGTGATATCACGCGTAATCAACAACCTGCCTAATGCATCATTCAAAAATAAAACCTGGCCTCATATTCAAAATATCAAACTCGCCGATCCAGAATATAATATTTCGAAACCAATCGATTTATTACTGGACGCCAGTGTATACTCTGACATTATCATGGATGGCCTCATAAGGGGTCCACCATTAACTCCCATTGCTCAACTCACAAAGCTCGGATGGATCCTATCAGGCAACGTGAAAACCGTCGGTTGCAATGTTGTCATCAAAAAGGTCCAAAAATTACCTAAATATTGGGAAATCAAAGATAATCAGAAGTCACACATAAAATTGGCAGTATCAGAGCAGAAACACTATTATGAAGATTTATACCAATCGAAAAGACGCCTCGAAGATGGTAGATACGCAGTAGCCATCCCTATGAAACAAAATTTTGAACAAATATTGGGTCGCTCAAAATCAGTCAACTTGACCAGATTTGCAAAACATAAATCATTATCAGATGGTTATAAACCACTTATGTATGAATATGAGTCATTAAGACATAATATGCGAGAACTGAATAACCCTCCATGTGTGAGCAAGACAGCATACCACATGAAATCACAATCCGCTACTACAAATCTACGCGTTATTGCAGCGCGTCATCAAAGACGTCATCAGGTCTCAGCCTAAATAACATGGAGAGTGGACTCACTCACAATCAAACGAAAAAATTATTTTAACAAACATATCTATCAAAATTATCCTGGAATGACAAGTTATCAAAATCAATCCAAAATTAATGGAATGAATTAAAAAAAAAAATATATGAACATAAATAGTTATCAAATTTCACGTTATTTGGGCCACAGAAGTCAATCACTTCAGAGCCACGAATTTTGTGCTGCATCAGAGAGTCTTACGCGTGTGCAATTTATTTTGTAACAGACTATAAAGGTGTGTGCATACCGAGACACACTAAAGTAAAAATAAAAGTCGTTCGCAGGAAGAATATCAAATAGAATATCATTTCAATTCACGAAGAAAGTCTTAGACACCATTTCTTCTTCATGAAAAATCAGTATACATGCACGGACGGACTTCGTTATAGTTTTTGGGTTACATGGAGTTATTTCAAAGTGGAAGAAATCGTCGCAAACAGAATACGACGAATCACGCATATCAGTCTTGCCAAAAATTGGCATCATAAAAGTCTGAAAAAAAAAACGCCGCCGACTGCGCTACAAGGAATACCTACAAGCAACACTAATATTTTCAATCACTTTTATGATGGAAAGTTACTAAACCAACATCAACAAAAAGAGTATAAGACATATCAGGAAAGTGTGCACACAGTTTTACAATTAAAATGCAACTCTATCATTTATTGTTTATTAAACTGAGTTCTGTCACCCGCATTACGAGAACATGCTTGGGTGTTAAGTTTCACAATCCGAACACGCACAAAGCAAATACCTATCACCAAGTGAAATATATAATTCAATTACATAATTATATTAACAGTTCAATATTTTGAATTTCACAAAGAAATATCATCTTTGCAGGAAAAAAGAGTATTGAAATCTAACTGCAAAATTTTGAATTTGAATCTCTATTTGGCTGTAAATGGCAACCTTGCAAGTGGATGGACGGATTAAAACAGAGTTTTACGTTATTCTACGAGCACCCTATCATATTGTCCTCCTCCGATGGGTGTACGGAACTTCTCATTATCAATACGAAGAACTTATACAGTGAAATTCTTCTTCAACGCACTTTAGCGCCCCGTCTCTGCCATCAGCAGGAAATCTTTGAAAGGCCGCTGTGAAGAGCCTCAAGCAACAACTTAGGAGGAATGGGTCAGCAGACAACTGGGATACGAAGAGCTCACCACCTTGTTACATCAAATTAAAGCGTGTATGAGTTCATACGTGCTCGTCCGCTCTGCGCTCTAATCAAAAATCCAGACGACATGTGTCTCACTACAGGACACTTCCTTGTCGGTGGCCCTATCTTATCGAGACCGCAAACAGACCCAGATACCTATGACATATTTAACATCGAAATAGCAGCTACTGCATGCTACGAAAAAGTAAATTTGGAAGGGACCAACCCTTCAAGGACGTTGAATCAAATGACATTTGTCATTATCAAGGAGGAAAACATGTCCTCTGGAAAGTGAACATTAGCACGTGTATGCAAACTCCACCCGGAAGGGACAGACATATCCGGGTGGTAACATTAAAGACATAAAGTAGCATCATTAAACGACAACTTAATTATATCACCTGTTCAAGAATATGTACTTATAACAATTTAAAATATTAATAGTCAATTACGAACCTCAACAAAGGAGGCGAGTATAAACATATATCAGCTTACATAACAATGAACTGGAATATTATAAACATTGATAACATGGTTTCAAATACCCATCGCGCGCAAGAAAGCCTTCACCGAACTTAATGGATATATATGTATATCGAGGATAATTGGATATCCGCATAGAATCACCTGGCCAATTATGAGAGCATTGAAATTAATTTTCTGGTCAATTAAATGGAAAAAAATATAAAATACTTATACAAAACTCTATACGTCCGAACTAAAGTCAAATAAAAGCTTTATTCAGTTTTATTGTGGGAATAAATGTACGTCTAACTACGAGTGAAAACTACGAGTTGATTCACGTTATCAGCCTATCTATATCAGAAAAATATAATATGTATATCATATTATACAATCCTGAAGTTCGTGGCATGTCGCAGTCTGAGATACTATCATGCACAAATATCACATCAACAGACTAAGTGCTTTAATAGCTCCTATATATCAACATAAATAAAACAATAAAATTGAAATCATAATCGCTTTATAAAACAATGAAAATGTGAATCGAATTGCACTCAAGCGCCGGATACATGACGTTTGTTGTACTAGGTCAGGACTGAGACACGATGTAAGGAGACACCTAACATTCTTGGACGTCAGGATACCGGAACAAAATATTATATTATTGATAATCATTTATACTACTTTATACCTTTTACATTTTATTGTTAATTGTTTAATTTTAAGTATCATTTTGTTAATTCTTCTTGTTTGCTCCTTTTTAGACAGGCAAGATGTACGAGCCAATGCGTCATTACGCTCGTACGTCACATTTGCCTGAGTATGCATTTCCTAATATTATATTAACTTGTTATAATATTGAATAAACGCAGTGATCAATAAGCAGTCAATCGGGTTTCATTTTCCTCCCGTATATCATATATCATCAGCTGCAGAATCACTCGCCTATCAGATTATCATTTATCAGTTTTATATCAGTCATATCATTAGTAGGATAAAACCCCTACAGAGCGGAAATGGGAAACGTGGTCGAATTTACGCAAACCATAAATAAACCTGATGCATAGATTCTGAAGACGCTCAAGTTTTATGTTTTGCTCAGCTGTGACATCGAAGTAGCAGACATCAGCGTAATCCAAAAGCGGAAGAAGGAGGGTCTGGGAGAGCAGTATTTTTGTATTATGTGGAAGAAAGTTCTGAAGTCTTTTCAGCGAATGAAGTGAGTAAAGAAACTTCTTACTAATTTCATTTATATGATGGGTCCATGTTAAATTACCATCCATGATAAAGCCTAAGTTTTTTACCTTATCGGTGAAAGGAATAGGGATATTATTATATTTCACTTGTTGTAATGTTGCAAAATCAATCCTATTACGAAACTGTATTAATATTGTAAATAATAAAACTGTAAATATTAGTGTACAGAAGACTTATAGAACTTCTTGTTTTGAATAAAAAGAAAGAAACATTTATGTGAGATTTATATACAATTCATGTTACAAGCATAAGTTAAAATAAAACAGAAAAACATAGAGGTATACAAAAAATTAAAAAAGTAAAAAAAGAACTTTCAAGCCCGTATCCCCGAAGAAGTAGGCAGAGGTATATCAAGTGCACCCACGATTAACCGCAGATAGTCCCACAATGTAATAGATGGCAAGCTTATCCGCCAACCGAACACTTTCCAATCCCGTGCAACGTTTTTTTTTATCAGTAAACAGAAAAAAACACATTTTTGAACTACCCGAACCGGGAATCGATCCCAGGACCTTATGTGGTCATCACCGACACTGGACCATTAGTCCATAGAAGTGACTATTACAAAAAAATAATAGTTAAAAAAACACGTACGCACCGCATGAGCGCCCGCACGCACGTACGCACTAACGCACGCAAGCTCTTTCTCTCTCTCTGTGTGTGTGTGTGCGCGCGTACACACACACACACACAGAGAGAGAGAGAGAGAGAGAAAGAAAGAGAGAACTAAACAAATAAAATTAAGAGAACATAGATAGGCTGTGTGTTTAGTGTTTATGCCATGTGCCGCTAAAAAGGGAAGTTTTGTATGAAAGGAATTATGGAAAAAAGAAAGGCAAGTCAGTTCTAATTGATGATATTAAGTGTTCTGTTCTGTTCTCTATGTTTACCACGAATAGGACAATGACTTCAGAAATTGTTCTATGTTTAAAAGTTTGCAAATCAAAACATTTGGTTAGAAATATGTAATTATTTATTTCGGACGGAAAACAGAGACTGTCAAACTAAATCACTTCCAGGCATAAATCCATAAGAACAAAGAGTAGGTGTATTTACCACCTGGCGATACTGGCTGACTTTCTTAATCAATAGACCGCGAATCTGCGTTTATGTGCGAAGTTATGGCTAACAGCCGAAAAATATTTGAGAAATTCTTTCGTTGATGTGCCTCGGGTGACGTCAACTGATAAGGCATTGTACATATGTACATTATTTTGTAATTTAAAAAACAGTGAACTGTTGGTGTGTTTCTTTCCCTGATGTGCCTCAAGTGACGTTAACTGATAAGGCATCGTACATACCTATGTACATTATTTTGTAATTTAAAAAACAGTGAACTGTGGATGTGATTCTTTCCCTGATATGCCTCAAGCGACGTTAACTGATGTGGCGTCGTACATATATTATTTCGCAATTTAAAAACAGTGAATTGTAGGATGTAATTCTTTCCTTGACGCGCCTCAAGTGACATCAACTGACAAGGCATTGTACATATTATGTTATTGGAACGAAGTTCCTTACGGCAGGCTTGGAGGGGATAGGGATTTTGCTGCGCGACCGAACTGAAAAAAATGTGATAGTAAAACCATAAGAAAAAATCCGTGGAAAAAAGTGCGTGGAATAAAACCGTTAAATGAGACGTGCGCAGGCGCGACAGTCGCATACACAAGCGAGTAGTGCCGTTTAGCCGAAGGAACTTCGTTCCTACCTGGTGTCCCACGACACCACATCATTTTTTTTTTGTAATTTAAAAAACAGTGAACTATAGAATGTATGTAACTCTTTACTTGATGTGGCTTGGGTGACGTCAATTGATAAGGCATTGTACATACTAATTTGTAATTTAAAAAAAAAACGGTGAACTGTAGGGCGTAATTCTGTCATTGATGTGACTTTGGTGATGTCAATTGATAAAGCATTGTACGATCTATTTTGAATTAAAAAAACAGTGTTTTGTAGGGTGTAATTCTTTCCTTGATGTAGCTCCAGTGACGTCAATTGATAAGGCATTGTATATATTATTTCGTAATTTTAAAAAATCAGTGGCTTATATGGTGCATTTTTCCTTGATGTGTTTCGGGTGACGTTAACTGATAAGGCATCCAACACGTATTAAAAAAACAGTGATCTGCAGGGTGTAACAAGACACACACGTATATCCCCGAAAATGATTGAAAGCATTCTATCCGGGCTCCTGAAATCTGTCAGAGATCTCGTAAATGCCTTCTACATGGGATATTACAATACTGCCACAGGGCTGACAAAAAAAAATTAAATCTCTCTCTGGTTTTAATAAGCGCATTTACCTCCTTCTTTCACGAGATACATCTGCTTGTTTGCTTCCATATAACATAAACGAATACAGAAAATACGGAATAAACCATTCTCTTTGTTGGTCCGGGGTTATTTGAAGAATAGACCAACTGTTGTTCTGCCCAGTAGGTCGTAAAGGACGATCGATTGGTTATACGTGTCACTGTATAGAAGAGTTCTGCTACGTCTCACCCGGGTATTTGGTACCACTGCCTCATCTATTCCTGCCGCAATAACGTCAATGCTATTGTCGTGTTCCGGTTTGGAGGGTAGGGTAGCGCGTAGACTTATGCATGTGGAATTGCTACCCCGCCACCCGAATAGCAATTAGCCCTTAATATCTTTGGTGCCTATAGGCGATTATTTCTATTTCGATCAGAAGATTTAGCTGCTTGTTTGCTATCTAATGATGCTGTCTAGGGATGGCTTCAAGAATCTTCAATCAAATTAGGTCTGCCTGAACTGTGACGCACTCGGTTCTGCCTATCTGATAAGAAATTTGGAGCAGATTTCTGTATTTTGTTGTTTGAAGAATATAGCATATGAAAAAAAGCGGTGGTGTAGTAACGCCCTTATGTCTCAGAGAGCATTTTATCGCCGAGAGTATGTTAACGAGCGATAGTCAAGAATAGTATATAACACAGCTGCCTAACGTTTTTAACAACTGGGCAGTATAGACGATTTCAAAATGGTTGGCAGATATCTGACCACTGACGGTTTAAATTTTTGTTAGGTACTTATAAAACCAATAATATTTAAACTTTGTGTAAAAAACAACAATCTGAAATTTAATTATCGTTTTTCGGCTTAATAAATGGTAAAAAGATGAAATTAATTAAAGTTTCTATGATCCGCGAACTATTGTGTTTTTCGCGATGGCACCAAAAAGAAAGACGTCGGTTTAGTAAATGGATAAAACTCACCGATGGTCCGTATAAAAAGAAGACCGGCACAATTTTTTCTTTTTGATGCCATCGCGAAAAACACATAGAATAATAGTTCGCGGATCAAAGCAAATTTAATTTCTTTTTAATAATGAATTTCCGCAAAGTAAAGTCTGAATCAATAAATCACCTGAAATGTTCACCACCCATCATCGCCACAAACAACGAACCTGTGAATCGTGGTGAACCGAAGTCTAGTAGTGTCCGGTTACGTACGCGGTATGTCACAAGGTAATAAGATTTTAAAGGGATAGGAAACAAGCAAAGAGAAATCTGCTTATTTATTATCTTATGATATATATTTTTTTAAAACTAGCCAAGAACTAGACTCGCACATTGAAAATTCCGTACAAACGATAAAATTGTTTAAATTCCCCTATGTGAAAGCAGGGTTTTGTTTTGGTTTTCTTTGTTTAAAAAGATGGCCAATTAACTTACAGCATTCTTAGCTAAGATTTATTAAAATCTACTCAGCCGTTTGATGAATATCTGCAGATTTTATAAAATGAAAGAAATATGAGAAACTTTATTTATTTATGCCTATGGGCATTCTATACCAGCCAACCTCATGCAATACAGAAACATAATTAAAGGAGGATTTTCACAGGGACCAATCGATTTGATGTCTACTGAAGTATTTGATGAAAAGGATATGGGAAATTTCCACAAGTCCGATCGATTTTTATATCAACTAAAGTATTTGAATTAAAAGGGTGTGAAAAACTTCCACAAGTAAGATCGACTCCACATCTACTAAAGCATTTGATGAAAATGACATGAGAAACTACTTCAAGTCCGTACAATTTCATATTTACTAAACTGTTTGAAGTAATGGATATAAGAAACTTCCACAAAGCCGATGGATTTGATATCTGGCAATGATTTGATAATTGACAAATGTGACCTAGACCTAATGCCGCAACCTCACCTTAAATGCGCAGGATACCTAACTCCTCAAGAACTTAGTCACAGAACATTAAATTTTTACATTATTTAAAAAATTTAAAATTCGATGACAAACTGCCGGTCCACTTTCACTTTCATGGTGAGCATAACATAACATTATACGGTCTTTTGACAAGTTGAGAAAGGCTACAATAAAATATGAATCTAGTATCATTATTTACTCCCAGATTCCAAATAGAGATTCCTAAATCAAGACTAATATTATATAAGTGTGAAAATCCGTCTGTTGGTTACTTTTCACGGCTAAACCACTGAACATATTTTGATAAAATTTGGCAAAGAGATAATTGAAATCAGAAATACTTTATTCAATAAAACTTTTTATAAGTTATTTTGACGCGTCAACATTTTTTTTTAATTACTACCGGATCGGAAACGCGGCCACACACAAAGAAGATGGGGCGGAAGAAACTCAGCGGGCTTGTCCTTTTTCATAACATTCTTAAGTAATATTACATAATGTTTAATTTGTAAGTATCTAATTGTTACAGTAGTAATATATATTAGTAGTAGTTAATCCCATGGCTTCCTGTCATCTAGGTATTCAGATATTTTATAGCAACATTTTTTACACAGCATTGTTTAAACACATTTTTTGAATTTGATGACTGGTAAATCCCTAATTGCATCAGCCAGCTTAAACTGAAAACCGGGGGTCAAGCATAGACTACTTTTATTTTCAAAAAGCCCCCTCTAAAGGGCTGAAATAGGGAATAAAGATTGTATGAAATCTCTTATATTTATGACACACGGAACAAAAGATCGTAGAAATCTCGAATATTTATGACTCATGGAACAAAATGTTGTATAAAATCTCTTATATTTAAGTCGGAACAAAAGATTGCATGAAATCTCTTATATTTTGACTGATAGAACAAAAGATTGTAAGTATGAAATAAATCTCTAATGTTTGACTTATTGTGACTGTTTGCAGGTGAAGTTGCTGGGTTCGGCTAGTGACAATATAACGAAATAAATAAATGTAACGTCACGCTCATATTTCCGAAACAAAATAGTAGGCAATAGTATTATTAGCAAACCACGATTAGCAAATGTATAAATTCCTATGATGTGACAAGTGGATAACCTATCGACAAATCGGGCTCATATCTAGTCTCGGGCAAGTTATCTTTTTAAAACAAACTACCCAAAAATGTTTAAAACGATTTGTCCAGCCCACGTTTTACGGATTCAGTATCTCATGCGTCTATATTGAAGCGGGTACCTCTTCTAGACCACAGAGTACTTAACAAAAATAAGTTAGTTTCGAATAGGTAGGTATCCGGACAAGTTGCTTAAAAAAGGTGTGGCCAAACTAGCTCGAATTCACATTTCGCAGTAGTCAAACCTATTTGTGAGCTGTCCTAAATTTGTTGCCCTAATAAATTATTTCAGTCAGGACGATAAGGTTATCAATACGAGGATTACATAGTTTCTTTAAAGCCTTTGATAAATAAATAAAGTAAACAAAAAAAACCACTAGATAAATTACACAAACGTGATGGAGGGAAACAAAACATTATTTGCATGTTAATTCATCTAGACAGTTAAATAATCAAAGTGTTGAGCATTGCAGACTTCACTAAATATAAATAAATGGATAAAACAAAGCGTTTGTAACGTCTTTCAAAGAACTACAGTCTGCAGAGGATTAGATTTTATTGAGAAAAATAGCCTGCTTTTCTTTTTTATATTCTATAAAACAATATTTTTCATGCGATATAACGTTTTAATCGCTGCCATATCTACGACATTTATACGATCTTTACTACCTATTACTCTGGTATTGAGCTAGCTAATGCAATAAAGCTATTTTAAAGCAGTCAGATAGCAAGTGGATAAATTTTATAGCTAAAATTCAAGTGCCCATAAAATATACAGGTATTATCTTAGCTCCATACAATCATTTCCTGTAAGTCCATAAAGTCACTCTCTCCTGTGCCTTCTGGGGCATATATCACTATTAGTTTCACCTCGATTAATAATCAGATTTTTTTCTTTTACCATGACATGATTGAGTGAACTTTCACAACAAAAAAGTTCACCTTCGAGGACAAGAGGTCCTAGAAATGGTCTCTCTTTACGCCTCAAAATACCCCCAGGCAACAAATACTCGTATGCTTTCAACTGGGTACAACTTGCAGTCCCACAATGCGTGAACGTGCTTTTCAGTTTCTTCACAATTACGATCTGCTGATTGACGGAGTTGTCATGCCAGGAGGCGGCCACGGAAGTACCCATATCCTGTAAGCATCTTTACCCAGCCGTCAAATACTCACGCGTTACATAAAAAAGGTTAATGAACTTCCTTTTGTTTTGTCAGTGTTTCTGTCAATTTGTTAAAATTCCTAATATATATATATATATATATATATATATATATATATATATATATATATATATATATATATATATATATATATATATATATATATATATAATAATAATATAAACTGATATTTTTTTACTATTTTTTTTTATTGATGGATTATTAATAATATTAAAACGTTATTTATTGTTCTTCAATAAATCAGCAATATTTTTTGAACAAATATTTTTTTGCCGATATTACTAATTTCACACTCATATGACGTTGAAACAAGCTCGATACTATTCTGTTGGAACGCATAGTACGTACTGACATCTGGGCCCTATTTAATAAACGTGACAATTCGACTATAATGTCACTGTTGGATTTTGATTTTAAAGATTTAGTGACAGCTTAACACACGAAATGTAAATTAATAAATGGAAGAACATCACGGAACAATTGAGACACGAACCTTCGTACAGTTTGCACCAAATACTCATCTTTACTACTACTGTTATCCGTCGCCTCTGTGGTCTAGCGGTTCAGTGTTGGCGTTGAGCATATGAGGTCCCGGGTTCGATTCCCGGGTCGGTCACAAAAAAGTGTTTTTACAGTTTTCTGAGAAACACAAAGTTGCCCGAGATTGGAAAGTGCCCGGTTGACGATAGGCTTGCCACCTATCACATTTGTGGGACCAAGTATCTTCTAATCGTGGGTGCACTTGTTGTACCTCTGCGTACTTCGAGGATATGGACGTGAAGATACTTTACTTTGTTATCCGTCGACGACGTTAACACCATTTTTTAAAAGTAATCGTACTAATTTAACTGCCCAGTAGCGTTGATATTGGATGAAAAGCCTGTCGAGAATCTCTGACAAATCGACAAATATGTCTACCTGACAAATATGTCTACCTGTATATGACAATTTAGTGTTTAATAAAACAAATTTTGCAAGTTTTTCCGGACAAATTGTCACCTGTCGCCTGTCAAGGAAAATTATTTACTAAACAGAAATACGTCAAATTGTCACGACAATTCGACATATTTGTAGATTTTCCACCGTGACATATTTGTCAGTGATAATTTTTATTAAACAAAATATTGTCAAATTGTCGGATTGTCACCTGTCGCCTGTCAACTGTCATTGTCACGTTTATTAAATAGGCCCCAGGACATCATTTTTTTCTTAAATCGGTTTTTTATCTATTATACTCGACATACATTTTATTTGACAAATATAATTAGTAATTTTATATCAGGCAGGTCGTAAAAGGTGACCGATTGGCTATACATACGTGTCTCAACCATAGTGTCACGTATGTATAGCTTTATAGTGAGTTCCGCAATGTTTCTCCCAGGCATTTGGTACCACCGCATTACTTATTCCTGCCGCAATAGCGTCTAAGCTTGTCATTATAGTGATCCGGTTTGGAGGGTAAGGTATCCGGTACACTTATGCATGAGACATTGCCATTCCGGCACACAGATAGCAACGCACCATTAACATCTTTGGTGTCTATAGGCGATGGTTTCTCTTTCAATCAGGAAAACCATCTGCTTGTATGCTATCTTATGATAAAAAAAACAATAGATACAGTTTCAGTCCCGAAAAATGCTTAACCTTGATATATTGAGAGTAGAGAACTTCGCTTGTGCGGTGTGCAATAGAAAAACCAACTGAGACCCTGATCCCTGATTAGCCGATACTACACCACCCACACACTATCACGTAATACATTAAATGCCTTGCGTATGCATGTGGCACTAGACCTCGCCACAAGATAGTAACGCACCATTAACATTTCGGTGTCTGAAGGCGATGGTTGACTCTTTCCATCTATCTGCTTGTTTACTATCTTATGATATAAAAAAATCATATTTGTTATGGTTCAGTGTTGAATTTAAACATTTCCAGTTGTATTAGTCGACAACGTCGCCAGTGTGGAACAAGGCGTACATTTATCTATTTACGGTCGGCAGCGCATACCGCAAGTACTTCTCTCTCCCTATTCTATATTTATTCTGTAAACTATACCGTAACAATCCGTTACACACGGCTATTAGGTATATATACAAAACGGTTGAACAAACATCGTACACACGTTCAGTTTTTTTACATAAATACCGACTGTTACCGTTATCGAATTCGAATCGAAATCGAATAATTCAGGATAGCCCAGAGTGAAAATCATCACGATTTATCGACATCAGTGTATCGGTAGATTGTCTTGTTTATCCCGGTGAGAAGCCCTTATTTGGGGAATACACTCATGGCCAATTGCACTAACATTGTCTTAGCTTAGGAAAATCCTAAGTAGTATGTTATCACTTTTTGTCTCAAATGAAAAGAATGTGACAGCATGTAACGAAAGACTGTCCTAAACTTAGACAAGTTTAGTGTAATGGGGGATAAGTGCCTTATTATCAGAAATCCCGTAAAAGGTAGAAAGAAGAACATATAGTGTGACCACTTTTAGCAGATTTCTATTTTTTAGTACATTATGAGTTTAAATTATGATCCTCTATTATGTCGAAATGCCTTAGTAGAATTTAGTAGTTTTAATATTGTTTTTACATAAAGAAGTCAATTTGAGAAAGCTTATCCCGTCAGTTATGTAAACGTTTAGTAGATTTCCAAAACGTGTTTAGTATATTTTTGTAGTATTTTGCGATACTTTTAGTAGAATCGCTCAGAAAAAAGTGGTTAAGTACACTGTTAACCTAATGATTACAACATTTTTTTTGCCGTGTGTAACCTTCTGCCACCCCGGTTTGGTACCATCGACTTACCTATTCCTGCTGCACAAACAAAGTAGTAGTTGCCTGTCGTGTAGTCTGGAAGTTAAGGTAGCCGGTTAACCTATGCATGCATTTAAACCTGCTACTCGGATAGCAACGCACCATTAATATCTTTGAGGTCTATAGGAGATAAATTATCTTTTCATCAGGTTAGCCCTCTGTTTGTTTGCTATCCTATAAAAAAAGATGATATAAAAACAAACTTGACGCTCATTAAAGGTCTGATATGAATTAAGCTTTCTAATGACGCTTAGCTAGGCACAAAATTTGAAATTCCGACTGACAAGGTCTAATGTCATTTGTTACCAAATACCCCACTTTAAAATTCCATCTGCTAAAAGAGGCTAAAAGCCACTAATTAGAGCCACGCGCCGCAACCGAATTGCGTGTCGCTCGGGTTAATGAGCTAATTGAAGGTAAAAGAAGATAAACCGTATTGTTACAAAAATAACAACTGAAACGATAGTACCAAAACTTTCGCATTTTCTTGTATTATGTACTAATTGCAACATGCATCCCGCTGCATTTTTAAATTTTCGTGAATCTTACGGGAACAAATTTTATACGGGATAAAAGTAACCTCTGTGTCATTCCAGGTTATCGTCTACCTGTGTGCCAGATTTCATCAAAATCGATAAAGCCGTTGTTGTGTAATTAAGTAACAAACATTCATCCGTCCATCATCCATACATCCACACTTTCCTTATCAACTTATTTTTCCCAGATAAAAAGTACCCGATGTGTTATTCCAGATCTATACTAATATTATAAATGCGAAAATAACTCTGTCTGTCTGTCTCTTCTTCACGCCTACACCAATGAACTGTTTAAATGAAAGGTTAGTTTAAATATAGTTTAGGACCCGAGGACATAGGATAGTTTTAATCCCAAAAATCCCGTAGGAACGGGAAATATGCGGGTTTTATTTATTTTTAAATCTATGCGAGCGAAGTCGCGGGTACAGTTAGTCATCATAAATATGTGTGCCAAATTTCATGCAAGCAAGTTTATGCGTGAAAGAGTAACAAACATTCATCCATCCCTATGAGCACTGTACCATATAGAGAAGAAATACACGTAAATCTAAAAGAAAACAGTTCTGTCAACTCATAGGTTACCCATCTATGCGTTTAAGGCGAGACATCGGGACAAACGGAAAAAACTGGTTTGCTAAATCACGTTTCTTTTGTATTGGTTGTTAAAAACAAATTTACAAAAATTACACGATATACCTGAAGATATTATCTAAGGAATGTGCTAACTTATTACATGATAGAATGTACTGCACTCGATCATATAAAATGTCGGAAACGGCCTAAAAATCTCTAAAACAAATAAGTTGTTAATAATATTTCTAATATAATCTAATACTTCCACATGATTTTTATATGGTGCTATTTAGTTTTAAATACAAAAAAGAATGTACTAAATTTTGGTTTTCAGCTGAAGTCGTATATTTATTTACTCGAAAATTAACACGTTTCCCAGCGGTTTCAGAACATACCGCGCCGCCCATTTCCTATAGAATTAACGCGCGTCAAAATACCTCGCCTTAAGAGACAAATCACTAACCTACTGACAGATCTATAGGTTTAAGTGCTCGTAGATATATTCATTCATACAAACTTTCGTATTTATAATATTAGTAGGATAATATATATATTTTCCCCGTGTTGGTTCCGGGCTCCTTTAAAGAATAGACCAACTGCCGTTCTGCCAGGCAGGTCGTAAAAGGCGACCGATTGCCTACGCGAGTCACTACCATTGTGGCTACTAGGTGGAAGAGTTCTGCATTGTTTCACCCGGATCTGGTACCACCGCCTTGGCTATTCCTGCCGCAATAGCGTCAGTGCTTGTCGCTATCGTGTTCCGGTTTGGAGGGTAAGGTAGCCGGTAAACTGTTGCATGTGGTATTAGACCTCGTCACACGATAGCAACGCACCATTAACACCTTTGGTGTCTATAGGCGATGGTTGACTCTTTCCATCAGGAGACCCATCTGCTCGTTTGCTATCTTATGACATAAAAAAGTATAATATAGATTGTTAAACGTCAGAGTCTGTTACAGATGTGATAAAAAATATTGTAAACAAAATTGTAAACAGATTAATCAGTTCATAGAAAAAATTCTGTACTTACTTTTTTTACTTGCCTAATTTTTTTAAGTCACCGATTGCTTGGACGAACACGTGCCTTGGATGAGCACGTGTAACCCGATTATCGCGAGGTACAGGCGACATTTTAACTTAGCGGCAAAAAGGGGCAATTATTTTTTGATATTGTTTTAATAATGGTCACCATCTATTTCGCCAATCGACGAAACAGTAAACTGTAGTGGTACATTACGGAACCCCTATTGACGGTTAGTTCATTCTGTCTACCCCGTAAGAGAAACCGGCTTGATGGTACTTTATGTCAAAGATGCATTGCGGTCGGTGTGGCAGTTCCAACATACGAACGAATCGAACCCGAGATCTCTCATGATCTAAACCAAATACGCTAACCACTAGACCACTAAGACTTTTTTTTATAATTTCTATTCATCAGTCCATATAATTAATACAAGTTCGGTATTAAAAATAGAAACATCACCTGCTACAAGCATACAAAACTCTTAAATACCGTAATGTAATAAATTAATTATCGTACTCTGACGTGACACGTGATGGATACCGATAATTGCGACAATTTACGTCATGGCAGCGTGGCCGAGCGGTCTAAGGCGCTGGTTTTAGGCACCAGTCCGAAAGGGCGTGGGTTCGAATCCCACCGCTGTCAAATAATATTTTTATGGTTTAAATAATAATAATACTAGCGTACCACCTTTCTTCACACGGATTCAACTCGTTATTGGTGCTTTGAGTAGCGTTAAAATTCAATTATTTTAATAAGAATAAAATGAATTTAAAAAATAAACCGACTTCAAATATCTGCCAACTGAACCCATATCTCAAAAACTACTGAACCGATTTGGATAAAATCTGTCGTATTATATCAAATTTGATATAATTATATAAAATCTGTCGTATTATATCAAATTTAAATTTAAATCATAAAGAGTTATCTTAATACAGCTTTTAATTCCCGAGTAATACGTGGACAAACATACATACACTTAGCCAAAGATGTTAAGGATGATGTAAATGTTAACCAAATATGTAATTGGTGTGTTGCTATCCGTTTGACGGGGTAATGCCACATGCTACATGCATAAGTATACCGGCTACATTACCCTGCAAACCGTAACACGACGACAAGCATTGACACTATTGAGGCAGGAATAGATAAGGTGGTGGTATCAAATATCCGGGCGAGATATTGCGGAACTGTACCACTTAGTCACGATGGTAGTGACACGTATAGACAATCGGTTCCTTTTTCGACTTGCCTGGCAGAATGTCAGTTATTCTATTCTTTAAAGGAGCCCGGACCGACACAGGAAAAAAATGCCAACCGTGATTGGATTGATCTGGCGCTGTCTGAATGTCAAGATTCTCCATAATGGCGTGTTTTCATAAAGAGATGATGCATGTAAAGTCAGCCAAATCTACTGGGATTGTGATGTGTCCATTGGTCATCCCTGTCAACCCCATAAGGGATTTGGCGTGAAGTTATCCTAAATGTATGTACATGTCATGGCATTTATATGGCAGGTGGATTTTATTTATTTATTTATTTTATTAAAACAATTGTACGAACGGTAATATTTGGCACAGTTAAAGTTTACATTGCGGAGGACTACAGAAACATAATATTTTAAATTGAAATGCATTAGAAATACATAAAATGAATTAAAATAAAAAATTACACACACTACATTCATACACGATAGTTTAAGTAAAACTTAAATAAACTATTTTCTTTAAGCTAAACTCAGTTGTTAAAAACGAATTCTATTGTTTAGTCTATCTTATAGTATACTAGCTGTTGCCTGCGACTTCGCCCTCGCGGATTTCGTTTACTTCGCACTGCTCCTCCTCTGTAGATGATAGCGTGATAATATGTAGCCTACATGTTGACCCGACCTGTTAGTAATATTCATGCAAAATTTGAAGTAAATCCATGCAGTACTTTTTGAGTTTACCCCGGACATACATACAGACAAACAGACAAACAGATAAACAGACAAAAATTCTAAAAACTATATTTTTGGCTTCGGTATCGATTGAAGATCACGCCCCAAGTATTCTTTTAAAAAAATATTCAATGTACAGTTTTACTTTCCTACGATTTTATTATATGTATAGATGACGATCGCTAGTACATATATATATATACATATAGCTATTATGTACCTTTAAAATCCACGTGCCACAATATTACCTACCAACAATAAATCTCAAACCGGTAGTACGCAAGAAGGGTGTGGATAGGGTTGTCAAACGTATTGTATTTTACGAGTTAACCTGTATTTCGCGTTACAAATATTTAGGTACCCGTAATTAGCAAAATTTAATACGGCGTAGGTAAATAAAGCTTCCATATTTTTACAAACTACGTTATTGTTGGCCAGTGCCTAACCAAGAGCTTTTTGATTTGCCGACGCCGATTGATTTTGAAAAAATAATTAAGAATTGAGATTTCGTTATGGAATAATGCCGCTTATATTGTCTCTGGTAAAAAAAACTAAAACTTTATTTTGATGCGTGTAACCCTTAAATCAATAAGTGGCAGGTGGCAACCCTAGGTGAGGAAGAATCATTATATTGTCAGTCCGCAGGTCATCAAGAATGCGTACCTAAGCGATTGTATCCGACCGTTGCCACCGGAGGGGCCGAATCCATCTATTATGCATGATCCAATTGTATTATAATTTATATATACAGAAAACGGGCCCCAGAGTATGCATATTATGTTGTCATAGAGCGCACTGTTATGATGGTTTCGCTTCTTATATCCTAACAGCTAACTTCTAACTTCCCAATTGAAATTTAAGAATTACCGTTGATTTATTTGCTGATTTTTGTTTTATTAATTTTTCTTTCATAAATTATTGTTTTTATTCATATTTAAAAACATGAAACTATGGATTTCCTTGTGATTAGTACTATTTTTCGAATGTATTGTTATACTTTAGTTTAAATGCTATCTGAAAATGATTGTATTCAGTAGTGATAAGATTCTCTTTGTATATGTTAAATGTATGAAATTGTTTTTAACTTATATGTTGTAATTATTTTGGTGTGCAATATACAGAGGGCAAATTAAGCCTATATAAAACGATACATTGTTGGTATCGTTTTATATAGGCATAATTTTCCCTCTTGTTAGTCCCGGGCGCTTTTTATATCTATAAAATAGACCACATTTTCATGGAAAGAAGCTAGTCAAAGACGAGAAGGATAATCGCACCTCTTGCATTATAATAAGAAAAGTTCTTCAATGTCTTCTCGAGTTTAGTAACACCGCCTTTGCTTTTTTTGTTCCAATAGCTCTAGTGCTCGTTACTTGTGTTCCTAGTCGGAGAGTAAAATAGCCGATAAATTACATCCTTATCATATAGGTAAATTGTATTATTATGATATTTGGTGTCTATATACGATAATTATATCTTTTCATCAGCAAAGTCATCAGCTAGATTGCTATCTTAATATGATACAAAAGTATTCTAAAAAATGTGTACGATTACGTAGGCAAATACAATGCGTGCAATCTATAATTTTGTAGACTCCTAGGCATCGTATGAATACATATTCCCGTGTAACAGGAGTGAAACAATATGAGCAGTCAACTCGAAAAGCTATTATAGTCTCCGTGTTCGTATCTAGTTATCCCCTGACGTAAGACAGAGTCTACATTGTCATGGAGATTGCATACACTTGATGTATACATATTTTAATCAAAAGTATGTTCTATTATTGCTGTCTAGGGATTTTTGCCACCACAGAAAATCAGCGTTTGGGTTTTGGTAACACCATCACACTACTATGCCATTGATTTTTTTTTTTGTAATTTTGCATAGTTTGTCCAAATATAATATATAATATGATATTCACGGGACAAATTACACTTACTGATCTAACCCCAAAGTAAGCAAATTATTTGCTTGTGTAATGGGTGTTAGTCAACGATACTAATACATAGAAATACATATATAAATACTGGAATATATTTAATAAACACCCAAACCCGGAAATACAAACATTTATGCTCATCACGCAAATGCTTGTCCCCGTCGGAGATCGAACCCGAGCCCCGTCGATTGCGTAGTCAAGGCCGCTAACCACTCGACCAACGGGGCGGTAAAAGAATTTTAGCAGTTCTGTTTAGCATTTTGTATTGTTTTCCGTTCCGTTTTTCAACCGGCTTCAAAAAACGATAAGGTTATCAAATCGACTGTATGTTATTTTTAATGTTCTTTTCAAAACTCGGTCAATTATGAAGCGATTTTGAATATTCTTTTTTTTGTGAGGGTGTACTAGCCGTGTTGCCCCATTTTCATTTGGCGAAGATCCGGAGATACAGGAAATGGGAAGTAGCTGCACAAACATTTTTTTTTGTTTAGTTTTGCAATTATTTGTAGTATTATTTGTTCCCTTTCATAAATTATTGCGGTTATTTGTACTATTATTTGTTCCCTTTCATAAATTATTGTGGTTATTTGTACTATTATTTGTTCCCTGTTATAATTTTTCACTTGTTTCATGTGTTGTCCGAGTATGTATCAAATAAATGTGTGCTTATTTTTATGAAATCCTATGAATTCGTCAACGTCAAAAAAACAATATATAATTAAAGAGAAAACTACTCAAAACAACAAAATATAAAATGCCGGAAACCCAAGATAAATGAATGGATACATTAATTAGCACATCATCTTGGGAATACTACATCCCCCGTGTTGGTCCCGGGCTCCTTTGAAGAAAAGGCCAACTGCCGTTCTGCTAGGTAGGTTGTAAAAGGCGACCGATTGGCAATGCGAGTCACTATCACCGTGGCTACTAGATGGTAGAGTTCTGCATTGTCTCGCCCGGATCTAATTACTAATACCACCGCCTTATCTATTCCTGCCGCAACAATGCAGCGTCAGTGCTTGTCGCTGCCGTGTTCCAGTTCAAATCTCTCTAGAAACAATTCTGTGCATAATTATAAATATTTTATTTTCTACAATGAGTTATTATACTTAGGGAGTCCATAATAGTATTCAAGTATTTAATATGTTCCCGGAAAAATTGATAGATGACTGTTTTTACATTGACATTCATATCAGACAACTCTTTATACGCTGAAAACGTAATTCGATAATTTCATAAAATATAAATGTTTTATGAAAACAACAACGTATTTCATTATAAATACCATACCTTAAACAACTTAAAGTCACTGTAAAAAAATACTAAAAATACATCAATAAAGACTGTTTATACGGCGTTTTAAATGTTAAAATGCGCATTTTAAAACACCGTATAGAACGATAAGTATAGATATCCGCATATGCGACACCTATTGTTTGTAATTATTATTACACTTGTTCTCTTATTCGATTTGCATAAGTAGCGAAATACATAAAATAAAAGAAAAAATCTTACATACAGATATGAGCGTTTGGAAAATTTAAAGCCATATATTGTAATATAAAAAAATTGACATTTGATATGTCCTTTTATACGTGGGAACCGTCGAGTAGTTTTTTCTCTACTTGCTGTCATTCTGTCGATTTGATACTTTGCTAAGATATTGGTTGTTTCATAATAATAAACTTCTATTTATTTAACTAAATTCACTCATTTTATTATAACTAAGAGCCTAGTAAAGTTATTTTGGAGATTTCTGTCCAGTCTATATACATATTTAATAACTAGCTGTTGCCTGCGACTTCGTCCGCGCGGACTTCGTTTACTCCGCACTGCTCCTCCCCCGTAGGTGATAGCGTGAAAATATGTAGCCTATATGTTGGACCCGACCTGTTAGTAATATTCATGCAAAATTTATTGAAAAATCTATTCAGCACTTTTTGTGTTTAGCCCGGACATACACACAGACAAACAGACAAACAGACAAAAATTTTAAAAACTATATATTTGGCTTCGATATCGATTATAGATCACACCCCAAGTATTTTTAAAAAAAATATTCAATGTACAGTTTTGACTTTCCTACGATTTTATTATATGTATAGATGATGGCAATACCATATTATAATTATATGCTATGCAACACTGATTTCTCTATTCGAGTAAATTTTGAGTAATTTACATCTGACGTTTTAAATAT
Source organism: Apodemia mormo (assembly GCA_036924255.1). Lineage (NCBI taxonomy): Eukaryota > Metazoa > Arthropoda > Insecta > Lepidoptera > Riodinidae > Apodemia > Apodemia mormo. Next base: position 42,972,643 of record JAUPFN010000002.1, read on the forward strand.
ATACGTGGCATCGGCGAGTGAAGAATCGTGGCATGCACATTAGAATAATATCGAGATATAAGTCAAGGTCGAGTAAACGTTACTTTCTCGATTGAGACGTATCTTGCGTTGTTTATCCTAAGCCAGCTGAATATAAAAACAACTAAGTTAGTGCTATGACAAAATTAACTTCTCACTAAATATCACTCCAAATTCCATTTGTCAAAAGCCACAACAAACCGCCAACAAATAGCGTGTGCGGGTTACGAGCTAATTAGTGTCGATTATTGAGAGTGCGATACACTTATCTCTTCCTGCCCGCCGACCATTGCTTACGTAACTCCATCAAACCGGAATAGGGTCAGGAGCGATGAGATTAAACCAATCGATTTATTAATGGAATGGGGTCAGGAAAGATCAGTTTGAAAGAATCGATATAATGTTAGAGAGTTATCGATGTTTTTACGGTCGATAGAAAAACGGAAGCATCCATACCGCTCTTATATCAGATTCATACAATTTTATAAAATCCAGTTTTTAGCAATATAATAGATTCAGGCGTTACTTTGCGGAAATCCATAATTTAAAGGAATCCATAATGTAAGGGATTTAGTATGAAGATAATATCTTCATACTAAATCCCTTACAAGCTACATAATACATATTATGTAAGTTGATAAGTAAGTGGGTGTTACAGAAAACATTGCTTATACTTTAAATGAGAATTTATTGTATTTAATTTGCCGGGAAATGTTATATGGAACTGCTGTGATGCAATAGAAATGAAAGGTAGTGTAAGGAATAGGGCAACTTATCCAGAGTCTGAAATTAAAGAAGACCACAGCGGCACAATAGTCCACACACTTTCACGACACTTTCTTCGACGTCAGAAGCAAAGGCAGTAACACACGCAGTATGTATTCAACGCGCGTTTCACTTCGCAACCGAAGCATCTTCAGGAGAGTCGAACAGAACTTCACTTTATGAAGAGTGAAGCATTAAATTAATGCTTCACCCTTCATAGAGTGAAAAATTAAGAATAAAAAATGAGTGAGTAGAGAAATTAAGTTTGCCCTATTCCTTACAGTACCTTTCTGTTGCATCACAGCAGTTCCATATAACATTTCGCGAAAAATTTGCAAATTAAATACCATAATTTCTCCTTTAAAGTATAAGCAATGTTTTCTGTAACACCCACTTACTTATCAATATACATAATATGTATTATGTACCTTGTAAGCGATTTAGTATGAAGATAATATCTTCATGTGGTTCCGGGCTCCTTTGAAGAATAGACCAACTGCCGTTCTGCCAGGCAGGTCGTAAAAGGCGACTGATTAGCTAATGGCTATGCAAGTCACTACCATCGTGACTACTAGGTGGTAGAGTTATGCATTGTTTCGCCCGGGTCTGGTATCACCGCCTTACAAATTCCTGCCGCAATAGCGTCAGAGCTTATCACAGTCGTGTTCCGGTTTGGAGGGTAAGGTAGCCGGTAAACTTATGCATGTGGCATTAGACCTCGCCACAAGATAGCAACGCACCATTAACATCTTTGGTGTCTATAGGCGATAGTTGACTCTTACCATCAGGACACCCATCTGCTTGTTTGCTACTTATACCGTATATAAAAAAAGGCGGTGGTACCAAACGTGGTCGAGACGTTGGAGAACTCCTAGTTGGCACCAGTTACGATGTTAATGACACGGCTTAGCCTTCTCGTGCCTCTTACAAGACGCCTAGAAACAAGACAGTTCATCTATTCTTCTAAATTTAAAAGGAGCCAGGATCGACGCGGGATATTTACCACAGACGTATACTTTCCAATTTAAAGCTTCACATTTCAATTTCCGATTCCCGAGTAGGTACTTCCGCTATCTCATTTTATGAAGCTCTTTGTCACAAGAAAATAGCTGTGCGTCTAAAGCAATCAATTCTACGGAAATAATGGCTAGAAATGAAATAGCATAGGGGTTAGATATGGGAAACACGCTGAACCAATTACTCCCATCGGCGTTACATAGATTATTCAATCGCAATGAAAAATCATCTCTATGTCGTCGACGTCAGGGTATACGTTAATTGGCAACTAGCTCGAGGTACACAGCGTGATGCAGCTCACGTATCGTTACCCACGTCCACCGCGTTCCCAGTTCATACAATGTATCTTTCGTTTAAGAAGATATCATAATTTCTACAAGTTATAAAATATATCATTGAACAGCATTTGTCTGCGGCATAACTTGCTTTAAATCGCTCGCTTTTTTTATTCGATAATAATATTTTACCAGATAAAAGTATCTTCACGCCCGTATCCCCGAAAAGGCAGAGGTACTACTGGAGCACCCACGATTAGCCGAAGATAATTAGTTAAGTTAGGGCACTTTTCCAATCTCGGGCAACGTTGTTTTTATCAGAAAACTGAAAAAACACTTTTTCTTTAAGTGCCCGACCCGGAAATAGAATCCGGGACCTCGTGTGATCATCACCGATATCGGATCACAAGACCACAGAGGAGACTACCAGGCCAGATAAAAGGAACCTCTTTATCTACATATCCGATGTTAACACTGCTAAAATTGTGTATTTCAGTTACTTTCACAGCATCATGAGTAAAGAAATATAATATTCGTGTGTCAAAAATAGAGCAATTTAAACTTTGAGGCTAGGGTGTCTATAAGACATAAATTCAAATAAATTAATGTTCTTGCAGTAATATATATATACCTACATTTGAAAACCTGATACGTGAGTACGTAAAATCTAGCTCATTTAAGGAAAATGGTGATGGTCAGCTAAATAAAACGAACTAAAATAATGTTGTTGTGTATGCATCTCATCACTACCGAATAAGTAACTTTTTAAGGGCAATGTATACACTTTTACAATAAGCTTCCCGAAGTTAGAGATTATCAGTGAACAAATTATTATTTTTTATATCAAATGATAACAAATAATTTTTAGTGAAAAAAAAAAAATAAAAAAAAATAAGCTTTAGTGATAATAAAGATATACGACAAACACACTAAAGATGTTAATGGTACGTTCACATCCGTTTGGCGGGTTGCAATGCCACCAGCATTGGCAGACCCGTGAAAAATTATCATTGTATCAGGGCCTCAAAATAATTGTATTTTCAATAACATTATTGTACATTTCAAAATTAGATTTAATTGTCGCCTGAAAGCTTTAGTTTAAAAGAGAATCACTAATAGTGATTGTATATATACTATTACAGAATAACTGAAGTAATTTTATTTAAATGAAAATGATAATCCAGCAATTATTAAACATTTTCTTTAAATGCAATTTTTCAGTCAAATGTCTATATACTTGCGAACTTAGTTACTGGCAAGGCAGGAAAGACTCAAACATTTCAATAATAATTAATCATTTTTTAAAGAAAATAATAATTTTATATAGAAAATTGCTATCGTTCAAAATTATTGTATTTTTGCCAGGATTGTACGCTTAGGATTGAGGATTTCAAAATTCATGAGGTTATTGTACTTGTACAATAATTATTGTACGTTTGCTGACATTGAATGCCACAAGCCACATGTATACGTTTACCAGTTACCTCGCCCTCCAAACCGGAACATAGCAGTTACAAGAAAAGACGCTTTTGCCGCAGGAATATGTAAAGCGCAGGAATAGTTAAAGCGGTTGGAAGGAAAGCAGATGGTGTATGTATTCTTTAAAAGAGGCTCAGAAAAAATTAAACCGTGTAAAAAAGTTAAAGTTAAAGTAAGTGATTATTAATTTAGACACAAATTATTTTAGTATTTATTTATATAATACTTTATTATACATTTAATGAAAAATACACACAAAAAGGATAACAAAAATTGCATAAAAGGTGAGTCATTCTAGACTGGCGGAGATTTCTTCTAGCTAAGCCGAAATGTGAAGTAGGTATTAATAAATGGGAAGGCATTGTGCAAAACAAATAAAATAATACATAGATTACATACATTTTTTTGTTTAATATATTGTATATTATTTATATTTTTAATGTAAAATACATAGATATATGTTACACCTACCCTATATTTCTTTTCTGCTAGTGCAATGGTTGACTGGTAGAGAATACATTTAGCGTTAAGTCCACCTTTTGTACTATTTTTTCGTAAAGGTGTAAACAAAAAGTAAATAAATAAAGAGGATAATCAAGCCTGAACAAAGGTCGAAAAATACCAATCTCAATTGTGTGATTTTTGGACGTTTGTAATGCTGGAGCTGCACTTGCGTCTATCGTCCCGAAGTTATATACGCGCCAAGGCGCCCCATAGATATACAATAATATTGCGCAACACTTTTATTGTGAAATAATATTGAATACCCCCTTTGATTCTAAACGTTCAATAAATTCTTTCAATAAAATTTACAAACCAGTCTTACCGATATTTTCGTGCGAGCAAACATATCTGACGACGAAGTTTTGGCGGCAACCATGCTGGTGATTTTGTTATATGTATAAATCTCTATACAAATCTATAGGTACACTCAAGTAAAAACTCCCGTTCGCTATCTTTTATAGCATTCTTGCTCGCCACTTTGCTTAAATTTACGTACACGAGCATACATTAACACCGTGACTGACCGAAAACAACCGCTCCAAACTATAAAGTGAAAAATGTGAAAAATGAGCTGGTGGATAGGAAGAGCGTGGTGTTCCACCATGACAACGCCAGACCGCACTCATCTGTAGCCACGCAGCAAAAAGAGAGCTTGGCTGGGAGGTGTTGATGCATCCTCCGTATAGCCCTGACTTAGCTCCATCAGATTTCCACCTGCTTCGGTCATTGCAGAACTCTTTAGGAAGCATAAAGCTAACTTCAAAAGAACACTGAACACTACCTGTCAGATCTTTTTAATCAAAAATCTCAAAATTTCTACAGAAATGGGATCATGGCACTACCCACAAGATGGCAACAAGTCGATCAAAATGACACATATGTCATAAATAAATAAAAAATTATACCTAAAAAAATATTTTCCTTTGTATGAACAATACAAAAATAATTTTGCCCCGACCTAATATTAGGTACCTATGTTACTATGTTCACAACGGTAAATATTTTTCACAAGGCACACAACAGATATCTAGGTACTGAAGAGTAGGCTTACAACTGCGCGCAGTTGTTTCAACGATTGTTATTGTAACCCAATCTGTGAGGTTTTAGAAAGCCCTCTCAATTAATATTCAGAATAATCTAACCAAATTCTCTTTTAATCATTTAGGTAAAAAGTAACTATTGGACTAACATTATCTAGCGTTACCTTTATGTAACTGTTTTAAGCACTATATGCAAGCGTATATATATGACAATTTAACTTTGTTTTATGTATATTGTTATTTATTAATGGCGTATCTGAAGATTACATAGCAATGGCAGCACTTAATGTTTTCATGCGCCCCTTCAAATGTAGTGATGTCCAGATGTGGATTGACTATTACAGAATGCTATGTAATCTTCAGATACCTACGTAGGTATGCCCGATTGTGCATACTTTTCTTTCTTTCGCCTGTATTTTTTATGTTTGTTACCTCAGAACTCTTTAATTTATGAACCGATAATGAAAAATATTTTTGATTTGAGAGGATCTAATCGCCGTGTGGTCCCATTTTGATTTCCTGTTGATCTGATGCAAGATATATGAAATGGGAAGTTAATTGCTGCAGTTTTACTGCGTTAAAATGATTTAATAAATAAAAATGTATGAATAGTGGACATATTACTTTTTTCAGAAAACCAACACAAGGCTCATAATTGACACACCAAGCATTGGTCAATTAATTCTAAATATTTCAAACAAACGTTGCCAGAATTATTAATAACTCTTGAGTCCTAACACAAAACAAAATAATGAATAAATCACATTAAAATTCAGAAGGTACATCATTTTGACAACAAATTAACATAATTTTGTTATTCATGTAGAAGACAAAGTGATTTGGCAATGAAAAGAATGTTTAAGATATTTTTGCTACGACATTTTTTATACTTTGCTCCTTATTTTTCCAAAATGATTATTTTACAATTGCCACTTTACCACTTTGCCACAGGACTTTTAGGGGCGAGTATTTATGCGGAGTATAAAATCAACTTTGGGCTATTAAATTCCGCGCTAAGGGCTGCCTCTTGTGAGATGAGAGTGTACCAATTGACCATTGAAATCGGCGGGTGGCACTGTGATCGAATTCACGTAGTATCCTATATTACGCTTTCACTGCTAAATCGCATAAGGGGGTATCCACAAATTACGTGAGATGTGTAAGGGGGAGAGGGGGTCGAGTCAAATCTCATCTAATCTTACGTTGGAGGGAGGGGGGGCCTAGGCAAATTTCACGCATTTTTTTTTCTGATTGAAACAAAAAAATATACTATTTTGGTCCATTATCCAGATTGTACATGCTTAAGATTTAATCTTAAGCGTAATCGTGATACGATTAAGATCAGTCACAAACTCATTCGAAAGAAAATAATTTTATTTATACTTCGACGTTATACAGCCTTAACTAGTCGTAATAACAATGCAACGCGTTTACATATTTAAGAAACCCGCATTTTGAAAAATCTCACGTGAGATTGGCGGATGGGGGAGGGGGTTGAACAAAATCTCACGACATCTCACCAGGGGGGGAGGGAGGGACAGAAAATTTAAAAACCACCTCACGTAATTTGTGGACGCCCCCTAAACGATTTTGATGAAATTTAGCAACGAGATAGTTGAAGGCTAACTTGTTTTTGAAAAATCAATCCCTATGGGGCTGAAATGGGGGATGTAAGTTTTAATGAAAAGCTATATCGACATTATCGTTTGTACATATTGACCGCCCCGTTGGTCGAGTGGTTAGCGGCCCTGACTTACGACGCCGATCGACGGGGCTCGGGTTCGATCCCCGACGGGGACAAGCATTTGCTTGATGAGCATAAATGTTTGTATTTCCGGGTTTGGGTGTTTATTAAATATATTCTAGTATTTATATATGTATTTCTATGTATTAGTATCGTTGACTAACACCCATTACACAAGCAAATAATTTGCTTACTTTGGGGTTAGATCAGTAAGTGTAATTTGTCCCGTGAATTATATTATATATTATACATCGATGACATTAATTATTATCTACTCTACCAGCGGGCGAAGCTGCGCGTGTCAGCTAGTCGCTCTATAAAATGGGCCCCTTTATGCGCAGTCTTTTATACGGGTTGCTCTTATCTGCTATTCGTTATTGCTTTATTATTATATTACAACGCTATATATTATCTGCTAACAGAGTTAAGAATTACCAACACATTATTTTATTAGGATTTTTTTTTTATATCATAAGATAGCAAACAAGCAGATGGGTCTCCTGGTGGAAAGAGTCAACCATCGCCTATAGACACCAAAGATGTTAATGGTGCGTTGCTATCTTGTGGCGAGGTCTAATGCCACATGCATAAGTTTACCGGCTACCTTACCCTCCAAACCGGAACACGACAGCGACAAGCACTGACGCTATTGCGGCAGGAATAGGTAAGGCGGTGGTACCAGACCCGGGCGAGACAATGCAGAACTCTACCACCTAGTAGCCACGATGTTAGTGACTCAATAGCCAATCGGTCGCCTTTTACGACCTGCCTGGCAGAACGGCAGTTGGCCTATTCTTCAAAGGAGGCCGGGACCAACACGGCGAACAAGTACAAGTATAGGATGAGAAAGCCAAAACTTTTTTTAAGATCATTTACGCGATAGCGAATACTAATCACACTCTCAATGTGGAAAAAACCGATGAATCAGGGTTAAGTTTAGCGAGGAATAAGGGGCTTATGCGTTCTTCCTATCCTCCAAGTGAACTGGAGTTATAATAATAAAATTAGTTTACTAATTTGCGATACAATGAAACACTCATCTATATATATATATATATATATATATATATATATATATATATATATATATATATATATATATATATATATATATATATATATATATATATATATATATAAAAGAAAGTCGTGTTAGTTACTCCACTTATAACTCAAGAACGGCTGAACCGATTTAGCTGAAAATTGGCAGGGAGGTAGTTTAGAGCCAGGAGAAGGACATAGGATATTTTAGAACTTTTTCCACGCGAACGAAGTCGCGGGCACAGCTAGTTTAAAATATTTTGAAATAAACATATATTTTTTCATTTTAGTCCCAAAAATGTTATCTCCGTTATTTGTTGCTGTTATTTCTTAATTCTAAAAAACGTTTTTCCTACCATATGCAATAAAAAGTTTATTTTTTAACCAAAAGCCTGAACACAATTTTCTAAATTTCTGATTTAAAAATGTAGAAATTTCATACAATGTTTTCATTAACATTTTCACCTTCTTTCGGCTCTAATTCAATTTTTTCCCTCAAAGGGTGGTTTGATGTCCGTGAATGAGAATTTCCTGAAAAAATTAGACTTTTTTTTATTATTTCAAGATTCTCGACATTCCACATTTTATTACTTTTTGTAGTGAATAATGAACTAAAGATATGAAGCGGGTTCTATTTAATATTGTAAAACTTTTTACAAAATTACAAGGATTATCAAGCAATAACAAAGAAGCAGTGAGCTGAGAGCCCCTCGGATAGAAAGAGAAAACCATAACGTACTAGCTGATCCGGCAAACATTGTTTTGCCATTCATATTAGGAATGTATAGCGGACAAACAACGTGACACGTAATTTATATAAGTTTACGGGATTGTCCTTCCACGCAGCCAAAATGGCATTAAACTTTATATGGTGGTTAAGTATTCTTAAATTTTCTATTTTTCCGCGCAATTTTGTTAATATTTTCTTATATAAGAACCTTCTCCTTACAATTACAAACACAATTAAAAAAAAATACCGAAATTGGTCCAGTCATTCAGGCGTGATGTCGTGACCAAGGAAAATAAGGATTGATTTATATATATATATATATATATATATATATATATATATATATATATATATATATATATATATATATATATATATATATATATATATATATATATATATATATATATATATATATATATATATATATATATATATATATATAGATTTAAACACCGACAACTGTAACCAATAGAAACTAAATTAAAAATTAAAAACGATTTGTTTTAAGCCTCACTCACCTCAATTTAACCATTTTGAAAATTTTTGTCGGTCATTCTGTATGTCCCGTTATTAATGGAAAGACTCAACCGATCTTGTTAACGGGTATTCAGGGAGAGCACGTGATTGTCATATTATTGATGATAAACATATAATCGTCATCTGTCTGTTTATATGTTTCGTTATAATATAAGAACGTTTTGGCTAATCTCGATGAAAATTGGTACATAGTGAGAACAAATGATTGCCACAATAATAGGCCATGATAATTTTTGCCGTCTTTTGTCTCTTAACTCTTCATAATTTGCAACCGGCTTGACTGATGTTGATGAATATAATCACAAAGTGAGAACACGTAATTTCGCAAATAAATAAATAAATATCTCTAGACGATTTTACAATTGATCTAAACCGAAAGTAAGCAAATTATTTGCTTGTGACATGGGTGTTTGTCAACGATATTAATACTTAGAAATACATACATAAATACTCATAATCAATCATAATTTAATTTTATCGTCAAAAATAATTATTTACTTGTGACATGAGTGTTAGTCAACGATATTAATACTTAGAAATACATACATAAATACTCATAATCAATCATAATTTAATTTTATCGTCAAAAATAATTATTTACTTGTGACATGAGTGTTAGTCAACGATATTAATACTTAGAAATACATATATAAATACTCATAATCAATCATAATTTAATTTTATCGTCAAAAATAATTATTTACTTGTGACATGAGTGTTAGTCAACGATATTAATACTTAGAAATACATACATAAATACTCATAATCAATCATAATTTAATTTTATCGTCAAAAATAATTATTTACTTGTGACATGAGTGTTAGTCAACGATATTAATACTTAGAAATACATATATAAATACTCATCATCAATCATAATTTAATTTTATCGTCAAAGATTAACTTCCATCAAAACTAGTTGGTATTAGCTATATATACAAATACAAAAATTTATTTCGCGCAACTCGGAATCGACCCTAACAATTCAGGTCAAATGTTTGTGATATTCATAAAGATAATTATTTTTACAGAAGTAATAAAAATATTTACTTTTATATTTTTATTACTTCTGTAAAATTTTATTTATTATTAGTATTTGTTACGTAAACAAAACTATAATTAAGTTTTAGATTCCAAGAGCCAGTATATAATTATTCGTTTAGCCACCTACTCAACACGAAGCATTCTTTTGATCATAAATAAATTGGTCCCACAGGAGAAACCACTTAAAAGTTTAATGGAAAATATTATTATGAACTAGAAAAGCGTATGGTTTGGGTCGGCTTTAAATCTTTTTGTGAATTTTTTTGTATCATAAAATAGTAAGTAAGCAATATTCTTTTCTGATGACAAGAGACAACCGTCACCTATAGAAATTAAAAACGTTAATGGTGCGTTGCTATCCTTGTGGCGGAATGGCAATTCCACATGCATAAGATTACGTTACCCATCAAACCCGATCACAGCAGTGACAAGCACATACGCTATTGCGGCAGGTATAATAGGTAAGGCGGTGGTACCTGACCTGGGCACAATGATTACTTTTTGAGTTATGAATGTTCGCACAATAATGTCCGATTCTATGATAGTCATTATGGCATATACGAAGTGTGAGGATTACCACCCATACGAGTCATGTCGATGAACGGTGTTGATGTCGGGTGTCTCATAATATCGGCTTTACATTGCCTTACCCGGGAGGGACATGGTATCATGATTTTAGAGATGCTAAGAAATCTAGAGATGCTACTCATAATCGCTATTACTCGATATTCGGTATTAATCATCATTTTTTTGTTATTCGTCGAATACCGAATAATATTGTCTTTGGCGAATAGTTTTCTAAAATAAACTTTTAATGACAAAACACTATAGACTTCAAAATAATCACTTTATATTTTCTTAAAAAAACAAACCACAGTAAAGTATTAATTATTATCATCAACAATCAGTCGTGTTGCCATTGATTATAAATTAATTAGTTAGGATTTTGAATTAATATTTATAATCCACAAAGGAAGAATGTCATTTGACAAGTCTGGCAAAATGGCCTAATATACAAACTATACTAAATGGGAGTGCCGGGGGACTCGTACTCATCTATCCAACCGCCGCGCCGATTCAAGTTCCGTGTAGTGGGCTGTCTCTCTACCCCTAAGCAAATCACAACAGGTGTCCTGCAGTGCTCTATATTCTCACCCCTGTTATTTTCCCTATACACAGGTGATGTACCGCGCAAGTTGGACTTCGAACTAGCTGGCATTATACACGAATGACGCTGCAAAGTTATATATTAAATTCTGAGTTATACAAAAACCAGCTATTCCCCGGAAAATTAAAAATAGGTATATCATGGTACATAAAAAAGGGTTGCCTACCAGCGTTTAATACGTAAAATCAGTATGAGACTGATTTCTATAACTTCATTTTCTTTTCTCACAACATTAGATAATAATTTATAGATTATAGCTGAAAGTAAAATAAATGATCTAAAAGCGTGATATTATTTGATAAATTATTATTTGATAGCAAATAAATTATTTTAGTGGTACATTTACGCGTGATGCCGCCCTAGGCCCCGACTAATATGCCGCTTTTTTGCTTTCTGGGAAGTGATTATTGCCAAAAAAAGTATATTTACGCCCGTATTCCCAAGGAGGTAGGCAGAGATACAACCAGTGCACAGACAATTAACCGAAGATACTTCGTCTAACAATGTGATAGGTGGCAAGCCTATCGCCAAACGGGCACATGTAATCCCAAACAACGTTGTTTTTATCAGAAAACTGCAAAAGCACATTTTTTGAATTGCCCGACCTGGGACCTCATGTAGATAGCGCCGATACTGGACTACTACTACACCACAGAGGCGATCAAGATCATGATTGTTAATATTAAACGTTTTATTTATAAATTTTGCCACTCCGAGAATTTTGCCGTCCTAGGCCCGGGCCTCAAGGGTCTGTAGGTAAATCCGCCACTGCTCTTTATATTCTTTATGTCGAGCAATAACAGCAAGTAATTCGACGGTTCGTCATAGGACATGGCGATAAATCGGTATTCGACTATTCACTATAACAAATATTCGCGGCATTTCTAGTATCATCTCATCCAGTTCCCTTGCGGGTAGGCAGAGGAAACCGACTGTCTACAGAACTTTTCGGTTTTCCAAAATACACCGTTTTGTCAGGTGATGAGATGAGAGGTCCCCATCGCCGCATTTTATCGACCTGGTAACGATTATCGACTAATTCTAGCGATAACCGTAACTGTCCAAGGCGCTAGAATGATAAGATACCACACGCAAGACTCCGAGCTGCTACTGAGATTTTTTTCGAGAAAAACCTCAAAAATATCTTAATAACACTTTTGCCAGACCCGGAGATCGAACCCAGGACCTCATGATTTGAGCTGAATAGGCTAACTCCTAGACCACCAGTAATGATTTTATTACTTACTTTCGATTCACAATTTTCATAGATTCGCCACGACCGGATTTCGACACCACCGCCTTATTGCTTCCGAGCCCTGCTGCAAAAGTGTCAGTGCTTGTCACTGCCGTGTTTAAGTTTGAGAGTAAGGTAACTGGTAAACTTACGAATATGATGTGAATAATGTAGAAACGTGAAAAGTTAGAGCGCTGGAGAGATTTAGAAATATAAGAAAGAAATAGCAACTTCTATTGATAAACAATAGCCGCCGTTACCCGAATAGTCATGCCATAATTGACCTCATCGCTTAGGGCATAAGTGAAAATAGCCAATACTAGGACTTGTTTACAAATACAATTGTTTATTATTGTATTGTATGTATATTAATAATTTCGGAATTTTCTGGAACATAGTCGAACTTTACCTTGGGTATAAATAGGGATGTGTTGACAAATAGAGTGCAGTTTTTATACAGCGATCCGAAGCTATAGTACAGTGTACAGACGACTAGTGTAAAGCGATATAGTACAGTGAATACGAGAAGTGTTTTAGTTTAGTGTTAATATAGTGAAAGTTATTAGTGCTTATCTGTGTATTCACGTATTGCATTGTGGTGTTTTGTATATTTGTGTTGTCAATACACGTTTTTACTATAAGTGGTATTTTATTGCACAATACGAACTCGAAGCACGTAACAATAATAATAATAATTTTATTTTTGTGATAGGGGTGCATACAAACTTTGTATTACAAAGTTGGTTTTGGATACAGTTGATCTCCACTATCTGATGTTTGGCGTACAGCTTTCCAGAATATAAATTACATTATTTCTATTATGCAATTTATATTCTGGAATCTAATTACTTATATCTCACTGGAAACCGTCTTTCATGCTAATGAGGATTATGGCGGACTAGTACAATAACAACTAAGTATCAACATTTCTTATTTTATGTTCTAAGCAATGTACGAAAAGGTAAATAAATACCTATATTTCTTCTCGTAGATATATCAATACATTTAAATAAACAGAGGATACACCTTCAAATGTAAATAAGTCATATTTGATGTACAATCTTTGCTGCTTTGCATAAATTTTAATATCAAAACATGTCTTATGAATGATGTATTTGTTACCTTACATGTTACATACATTTATTTAACAGTTTTGTAAATGTTTATTCTTTTGAAAAACTTCAAAAATTGAGGTTATCAGTTTGACCTGTATGATATTGTTGGAATTGAATATATGAGAATGACGATCTATTTAGGCTAACAAGTACAGGTGCCAAATTTCGTAAGTGTATGTGTGTTTATCCACAAACTCGCAAGCTAAGATATATCGAGGTGATCCTTTTGATTTAAATCAGGAATATTCCGACTTAAACAAATTTTATTATTATAATAGCTGCAGTATGCTGCCCGTTGCTTTATAAAATTTTTTGGTGAATTCCACTTTTATAAAACAACTCATTTTCCGGGTTAAAAAGTAGCGTATGTGCTATTCCAGGTTATCATCTACCTGCGTGCCAAATTTCATCTAAATCCGTCTTGTGGTTTTTGCGTGATTGAGTAACAAACATCCATCCATCCAAACATCCAAACTTTCGCATTTATAATAATGATGCGAAAGCTTGGATGTTTAATATAATATAGAATTATCACTAGTTGTTTCCCGCGACTTTGTTCGCATAACCCAACATATTACTTCCTTAATTATAGTCGGGTAAGAAAGTAGTCTTACTTTCTCCAAAATACCAAAGTTTCCCTAAGTGAAGACTTTTTTTTTAAATCGTTTAAGTACTTTTTGAGTTTATTCATTATAAACAAACAAATCTGTCCTCTTTATATTAGTGTAAATAAGATAGTACAAAGCAGCTGGCTCTTACGATAATGGTGCGTTGCCATCCGTGTGGTGGAAATGCCATATAAATAAGTTTACTGGCTACCTTACCTTCTAAACAGGAACATAACAGTGATTAACAGCTTGTTTCCGAAACGCAAATTAATTTTATCAAGCAATTAATCTGTGCTTAACAGATAATTTGCTTGTAAAAATCATGTTTAACACAAATTAATTGCTTGTTAAAATTAATTTGCGTTTCGGAAACCGGCCGTAAGACTGCTGCTTTTGTCACAGTGAAAAGCAGTGGTGCAAAACCGAGGCGAGAGATGCAAACATATCCTACGACAAACAACCAAAGAGGCACGCGTACCATTGATGGCACGCGACACAATATTTCGTTCATGCTACCGACCACCAAGTTCACAGTAAAGTATCACTACATAGTATAAAACAAAGTCGCTTTTTCTGTCTGTCCCTATGTCCGCATGTATGCTTAAATCTTTAAAATTACGCAACGGATTTTGATGCGGCCTTTTTAATACATAGATTGATTCTTGAGGAAGGTTTTAGTGTATAAACCTTTCCGATATTCCCACGGGAACAAAAGCTACGCGGGTGAAACCGCGGGCAAGTCGCTAGTATATTATATACTTCCTTTTTTATATACTAAAACCTTCCTCAAGAGTCAATCTATCTATTAAAAAAACCGCATTAAAATCCGTTGCGTAGTTTTAAAGATTTAAGCATACATAGGAATAGACAGAGAAAGCGACTTTGTTTTATACTATGTGGTGATTACAAATGAAAGCAAATGATCCTACTCTGGTGATTCCAGTTCAGGATGCATTTCATTAAAAGTAACAACGTTTTACAATCTATACATATAATAAAATCGTAGGAAAGTCAAAACTGTACATTGAATATTTTTTTAAAAGAATACTTGGGGCGTGATCTACAATCGATATCGAAGCCAAAAATATAGTTTTTAGAATTTTTGTCTGTTTGTCTGTATGTATGTCCGGGGTAAACTCAAAAAGTATTGCATGGATTTTCTTCAAATTTTGCATGAATATTACTAACAGGTCGGGTGAACATATAGGCTACATATTATCACGCTAGTACCTAAGGGGGAGGAGCTGTGCAGAGTAATTGAAGTCCGCGCGGACGAAGTTGCGGGCAACAGCTAGTCTTAATATAAGTTATTAGTCAAGTTATTTATAACAACTCAAGTCATACTAATGTTATTTCAATTTAAATTAGCCGTATATAACTTAAACATTTATTATTATTAGTTTTTAGTTGATGTTAAATATAAATAACATGACAAAATCTAAATTTTAAACATTTATGTAGAAAAAAAGTAAGTAATTTATAAAAATTTAAGCCGACATCAAATATTAACTATGCTCATATCTCAAAAATTACTGAACCGATTTTGGTAAAACTTGAACTGTTCCCTAAGTTGTAATATAATTGATTTAAATCAAGAAGAGTTATCTCGATATGAATTTTAGTTCCCGAGAAATTCGTGGACAAACATACATACACTTAGGAGTTTAGTATATGTGTGGTCGCCTAAATAATGATCATACTCAAATAGTATAGTATTATTTTTTTCCGTTTTTTCGGCGGTTGAAAACGGCACATTCATATATATTGTAAAGGTTCGCCACCCCTGCCTTGCGATATACAAAATTGAGTGCGGAGTATGTGAATGTCTCTTATTTAAAGGAAAGGATGTTTACGTGCAGATATGTAATCGCAAATATCAACATTAGTACCGATAACGACCATGTTGGCAATGAGATAAGGGATCTAAGCAACTAAATGTGTACACAATTGGAATATTTTTAGAGTGATATCACCTCAGGGTCACTTAAATCGCTGTTGTGAAGATTAGCGGGGAATGTTTCCTTGTAATCTTTTTAAAAGACTTCAAAGAGGAGGTTCTAAATTTGTGGGAAGCTTTCTAACGGACTTTAAAAAAGGAGGTGATCCGTTTGACCTGTATTTTTTTTTATATCATAAGATAGCAAACAAGCAGATGGGTCTCCTGATGGAAAGAGTCAACCATCGCCTATAGACACCAAAGATGTTAATGGTGCGTTGCTATCTTGTGGCGAGGTCTAATGCCACATGCATAAGTTTACCGGCTACCTTACCCTCCAAACCGGAACACGACAACGACAAGCACTGGCGCTATTGCGGCAGGAATAGGTAAGGCGGTGGTACCAGACCCGGGCAAGACAATGTATGTATGTAATATTGTTGGAACTGGATAATATTTGAGTATGATGATCTATTCAGGCGTCCAAGAACATGTGCTAAATTTCGCAAATGTACGTATGTACCTATGTTTATAAGTTTGCTGTCGAATTTCTCAGAAAAGTCATGTCAAGATGACCTTTTTGTTTTAAATCAGGTATATTTCACCTCGGTGAAGTGCCGATGACAAAAAAATCTCCAAATTATTCAAATAATTCTTGATATCCTTGCACGAAAGTTATTTCGTATGAATTCTATCTTTGCAGGACAGTATACTTAATTATACGAATAATGTGTTTTTTAGAGAGTAGAAAGAGAAAAAAATGTTGGGATGTATTAGGCATCAAGTATTCACAGGGTGTAAAGAAAACACTGTCGAAAGAGGTATAAAGGTAGGTCAATGACATTATCAAAAAATAATAATAAAATAATTCTTTTTATTAAATTAAGAAAAATATCGTAATTTTAAGTGCCTCATTTTAGTACTAAAATTGAGTAACTCCCCTTAAATCAAGCAAATACATTGAAAATTTGTCAAATCAATATCTATAAAATAATGACACAAGTATGTTTGTATTTAAGCTACCAAATAATGCCTTTAAGGATCGGACAGGGTTTTCTTTACACCCCGTATAAGATAATTCAGCCATGTATCGTTTCACAAAATCTGGAATAGATCGTTAATCCCGATCATTTAAATTTCTACTGAACTATACCGAGTTAAATTCCAAAAGATGAGTATCAGTTTTTTCTGTCCTCAGGTATTTTTATAGACAGATCTTGGATAAATCTCAGTACGTCTTTCAGTCTAACGGGCGGTTATAACACGTTTCTTTACTTAATGGAATCAAGGAAGAAAGATATTAAATTTCTTAATACTCTTCTGGCATCTGGGATATCCGCTTTTTAATTTTTTTGACGGCCTTGCGCAGTAGTACCAATTAACGGCTCCCGACGTGAGATCATAACTTATACAGTATACTACATGATCATAAAAGTCCGTCTCAGTTTTTAACCAATGAGAATTTTAACCTATATCGAGCAATAAAGTTTTAAGAGCTTACTAGGAGATCGTATAGGCAGACATGATCCCGCCTGTCTGATTCTAAGTCTTATAAACAGCTAAATATTATTTTAGGCTAAAAAGAGTAAAAACTATAAGCATAGATTTTTCCAGTTCAAACATCTATTGCTGCATATTTGGAAACCATTTCAAATCAATTTTTGGGATCTAAAATATTGCTTTAGCTAAATAATCGATCGGTTGAAAAATTTCGACGCAATGTCAAAAAACTCTTTTTAAAATTTTTGTCATTAAGAAATTCCAAAAAATTGACTGATTTTGATTAAATTAACGGTATTTGATGCAATTTTTAAAGGAGAAAAGCTTGTAAGACTTTTAAGTCAATCGGTGTTTTAGCCTGAAAGTTATTTAAAAAACTTTAAATAAGTTTGTTAAAAACAATGTAATTTTAATATTTAAAAAGGTGTAACTTTTAAGAATTAGATTCGATTTTGATTTTTAAAATGGTATTTGACGTAGTTTTTTAGTACTAAAATATCGTAGAATACCAAAAAATCGATTAGTATAAAAATTTCGAAGATATGTCGAAAAAAAAATTTTTTTTACAATTAGTTTCGTCATTGATAAATCCCAAACAAATTGACCAATTTTGATACAATTAATGGTATTTGACGCAGTTTTTAAAGGAGAAAAGCTGATAAGATTTAATCGGTATATTACCTTGAAAATTATTTCAAAAATTTTAAGTAAGTTTCCAAAAAACGTAATTTTAATGTTTGAAAAGCTGTAACTTTTGAATATGAGATTCGATTTTGATTTTTGAAGCGGCATTTGACGCATTTTTAGTACTAAAATATCTTGGAATACTAAAAAATGATTGGTTGAAAAATTTTGAACTCGTGTCGAAAAAAAACACTTTTTTAAAAATTTTTCGTCAACGATTACTCCTTAACGGATAAACCGATTTGATGAAATTTGTGCATTAGGTGTAATTTTTTGAGGAATAGAGCTGATTAGTTTTTGTATTCAATCTGTACATCAATATAGAAGTTATATAAAAAAAATACTGTTTCACCAGAATTTTTTGGATTGTTTCTAAAAGTTCTCAAAATTTCTGGACCGACTTGATTCAAATCTTCAGGAAATCTAAGTTGAGCGGAATGCAATCGAATGCCATCAACCGCGTTTCAATCGGTCCAGCCGTTCAAAAGTTGAAATGTTTGACATGATGATGATGACACACACACATATACAGACATACTGACGTCATCATGAAAATAGTTGGAAAAGGATCCTAGGACCTCAAAACGTGGACATCTGGTGAAAACTCAATTTTCGAAAATCGGGACAAAATCAGTAACTTCCTTATTACCATGTGTTTGGCCATTCGTGGTTTTCTAAGAACCACGAAAAGGTTCCCAACCACAACTATTAAAAACTGTGTGTATAAATTTGAGTCTGTCAGTTACGTTTTCACGGCTAGACCGCTCAACCTATTTAAATGAAATTCGCAAAGGAGATAGTTAAATGTCCGGGCTCAAACTAGGATTTTTTTAAATTTGCTCTTTTCCGCGGGTGAAACTGCGCGAGTCAGATAATTTCTGATATTTGCAACATGCAAATAGAACCCGCTTCATATGGTTAGGTCATTATTCGTTACAAAAAGTAATAAAGTGTGGAATGTGGAGAGGAGCATCCGAAGTACTGTTTGGAGATTTTAATCAGATTCTGATGAGTCACCACGTCAGCGGCCGTCCTTTAGGACAATCAACTTATCGACTTTTAAAGTATTAAACGTATACGTAATATTTAAATTTTTCTACTGATTATTATGGGAAAAAAAGATATACATTGCCCAATTGAACAAAACAAGTTAATGTTGAATTGCTATTCGAGTGACGGAAATATAATACCAAATACTTAAGTTTACTGGCTACCTTATGTACCGGAACACTAACGTGACAAGTGCCGACGAGTCAGGGCGAAACGTTGCAGAACTCCACCACCACCATAATAGTCACGATAGAAGTGACAAGATGATATTATTTTATATGTGACTAGCTGTTGCCCGCGACTTCCTTCACATAATTCAAAAACGTTACTTCCTTTTGTTTAGGTGGGTAAAAAACTAGCCTGTTACTTCAGAATAATGTAGATTTCCATTATTTTCTTTACGTTAAATCCCTTGCGGTGGAGGTAGCGGAAGCCGAGTGCCCTACACCATAATCTCTGCAAACTTGAGACACCTAACTTGTCTTGCTTTGTAAGTAATTCATACTTACAAAGCAAAGATAATGTAAATGCGGAAAGCAGTCTGTCTGTCAGTCAGTTTCGCTTTCATGCCTTAAACTACTGAACTAATTTTGGTGAAATTTGACAAGAAATGATGACCCTGGGTCAAACTTAGGCTGCATTCAAAAATCTACACTAGGCGTTGAAATTTTGTATGAAAGATTGATGACATGTCACCACTCGCGGGCGAAGATGCCCGGTCAGCTAGTAAGTATACATTTTTTATATATGTAGTTAGAGTTCCACGTTCCAGAGTATCGTCCTGGTAGTTATATGACACTCCTGCTTTATCTCTTCCTGCCGCATTGCTTGTCATTGTCGTGTTCCGGTTGGAGGGTAAGGTAGCCGGTAATCTTGTGCATGTGACATTGAAACACGGATAGCAACGCGCCATCAAAATTTTTGGTATCTATAGGCGATATTTCTCTTTCTATCAGAAGAGTTATCTGCTCATTTGCTATCTAACGATAAAAAAGACGCAATTTTGTATCAATTTATAACACCATAATACATGTTTCAGCAGCAGATATTCGTATTAAAACTTCACACTTATCTGAAATACGTAGAAGCAAAAGATCCTTGATGCTTTACTGAATTACAGTAATAAGATCTGTCAACACCGAAGCTCACGTGACGACACTGAGCTATGAAGAAAATAAACCCGGGGGAAACGAGGACTATTATATCTCGAAGTAAATATCACGCGAAAATATCAAATTGAGCATGACACTGAACATATTGTCTGATGAAAGTTTGTCTACCAGAAACAAATTATATATATATATATATATATATATATATATATATATATATATATATATATATATATATATATATATATATATATATATATATATATATATATATACGTATAATAAAATCGTAGGAAAGTCAATGTATGTTCGGGGTAAACTCAAAAAGTTACTTACTAACAGGTCTGGTCAACATATAGGCTAAATATTATCACGCTATCACCCACGGGGGAGGAGCTGTGCGGAGTAAACGAAGTCCGTGCGGACGAAGTCGCGGGCAAAAGCTAGTTCAGGATAAAAAATAGTCTTATAACATTATATAATATAATATATATACAACCCGTCACAGAGAACGCGAAATGTAAGCAAGAGCGATAAGTTGTTGGTTGAGAAACAGCTACTGAATCCATTGCAACCATATTTAACACAATATGTTACATTTTTTACTAGCGACCTGCCCGCGGTTTCACCCGCGTAGCTTTTGTTCCCGTGTGTATTTTTATAAATCAATAATTAAAAAGAACAATAATGGACACCTATCATAAAGAATGGAAATAAAGAAAAAATAAACTTAATCTCTCTTAGCTTAAAATATATAAATCTTTAAATTAACAAATATTTAATTAAAAATATATCTAAGAAAAACATACTTTCGCCCATACCAAGGATAAATGAATTAATAAAAAAATAATGTTATTTTTTAACTTCCCACGACGTAGTACGTAATGTACGTAGATAGGAAGTTACTGAATTTGCCCCGATTTTCGAAAATCGAGTTTTCAACGGATCTCCACGAAAACGTGACCTCAAAAGAGGTCCTAGGAATCTTTTCCGACTATTTTCGCGATGACGTCAGTATGTCTTTATGTATGTATGTATGTGTGTGTGTGTGTGTGTGTGTGTATGTGACATGTGTGTATGTAAAAATCTCATAAGTTTTAAACGGCTGGACCGATCGAAACGCGGTTGATGGCATTCGATTGGATTCTGCTCAACTTAGACTTCCTGAAAATTTGAACCAAGTCAGCATAGGAGATTTTGAGAAAATTTGAAAAAACCTCAAAAATAATTTTGGCGAAACAGTATTTTTTTAACATACTTCCAGATTAATGTACCGATTGAGTACAAAAACTAATCAGCTCTATTCCTCAAAAAACTACATCTAATGTATACATTGCATCAAAATCGGTTTATCCGTTTGGGAGAAATCGTTAACGAAAAATTTGAAAAAAGTGTTTTTTCGACATAACTTCGAAATTTTTCAACAAATAATTTTTTGGTATTCTACAATATTTTAGTACTAAAAAAATACGTCAGATGGAATCAAAATCGAATCTAATTTTTAAAAATAACTTTTAAAAATTAGATTAAATAAATTAGCTTTTCAAATATTAAAATTACGTCATTACTAGCTAAGGTCCCATTTGTTCTCACAGTCACTTTAACATCCAAGAAAGACAGACAATGATCGGTCACATTCCATCTCATATGTGAATCAGATTTTCGGGTGAATGGAATTAAGGTGGTATTGAAATTGATCTACTTCCTGTCTATTGCCTTTAATAATACAAATAAAATTAGCATATTTACTTTATATTTTTAAAATAATTTTCAGGCTAATACACCGATGGACTTAAAAATCTTACCAGCTTTTCTCCTTTAAAAACTGCGTCAAATACCGTTAATTGGATCAAAATCAGTCAATTTGTTTAGGATTTATTAATGATGACAATATCTGAAAAAAATGTTTTTTGACATTGCTACGAAATTTTTCAAGTTATCGATTATTTAGCTAAAGCAATATTTCAGATCTCAAAAATTTGAGTTGAATGTCATTTGAAAGATCAAATTCAATCAGCGTTTCCAAAATATACAACTTTTCAAAAATCAATATATTACCATTTTAACAAAATAGATGTTTGAACTGAAAAAAATCTAGGTATGTTTATAGTTTTTACTCTTTTGAGCTTAAAATACTTTAATTTAGCTGGAAGTTTCAGGGATGGCCTGTAGGGTCAACCGCCTACACATTTTTTTTTATGAAAAAAGATTTTCAGTGCCGAATTTATGGTTTTATTTAAAAATACTAACTGACGTGTTTCATGGTGTGCGCTCTTTCTGTAACACGTTATATTATATAAAAGTTTCTGGTTGATATTTTTTCAACAAATCAGCCTTCTAAACCGGTGGTAACTTTTATTCATAAACGCGTTTTGGAAGTATACTGTAGATGTATAATTGAATATAAATCCTATTTACAAAAAAGAATTTGAGTTTCACTATTTTTAAAATAGAATTTGAAAAAAATCTGTAAACGGTTGGCCCTGCAGGTCATCCCTGAAACTTCCCACTAAATCATAATTCCCAAAATAATATACCTAAGCATGATTTTTAAGTTCAAACATCTATATTTTTTAAATGGCAGTATATTAATTTTTGAAAAGCTGTATATTTTGAAAAGGATGATGGCATTCAACTCAATTTTTGTGACCTAAAATATTGCTTTTATTTAACTGACCCCCCCCCCCCCCAACCCCCAGAATTTGTTTACCTCCCTACTATATATTGTAGTCGATAAAAATATAGTCAGGAACAGAAGCTGAAGTTTCAGTTTCGGTTTAGGCAGAAAATCCCGTTTCGGTCGGTCACTATTAACTGCTTTGCCCCCCCCCCCCCCCCCGGCCTAGAACCTCACTCTCCTCTCATTCACTCCCACACTCGGATAGCAATTAGCAACGGAACTATAACATCTTTAATGCTTGTAGGCGATGATTGTATCTTATTCGGCATAGATCATGAGGTCCCGAGTTCGCTCCCCGGGTGGGGCAAAGGTGTTATTGAGATTTTTTCGAGGTTCTTTTTGAAAATCTAAAATATCAGCAACTCGGAATCTGGCGGAGTGGTGTATTAGCACTCCCGTGCCTAGGATGAGCCCGGCTCGGTCCCGGTAATGACTAGATGTTATGATTATATGATCACTAAATAAAAAGAACAATGAATTTGTATTGTAACAATAATATATTTGTATAACTGTATTAGGAAATATATATATATATATATATATATATATATATATATATATATATATATATATATATATATTCTTTTAAGGTTAAGACACGCGAAAGTCAAAACTGTACATTGAATATTTTTTTAAAAGAATACTTGGAGCGTGATCTACAATCGATATCAAAGCCAAAAGTATAGTTTTTAGAATATTTGTCTGTTTGTATGCATGTCCGGGATAAACTCAAAAAGTACTGCATGGATTTACTTCAAATTTTGCATGAATATTACTAATAGGTCGGGTCAACATAAAGGCTACATATTATCACGCTATCACCTACGGGGGAGTTGCTGTGCGGAGTAAACGAAGTCCGCGCGAACGAAATCGCGGGCAACAGCTAGTAATATTATAAATGCGAAAGTTTGGATGTTTGTTACTCAATCACGAAAAAACCACTGAACGGACAGGATAATACTTTTATTACTTAATCAAATTATGCCAAAATGTTAAGATATCATTTGAAAATCGGTGACTGATGAGTCATCGTAAATTGCCTTTGATTGGTCGATACGATATCGAAATTTTACGTGTTGCTTGTTTGAATGTCGAAACGGTTAACGAATAGTCGTGGTTTATTATCCGATTTCGAAGGCAGCTTCTGATAAAACTACAGAATATAGTCCCGCCAGTTGGTACACGTTACACGTAATTAACACAGACCCTCCCCTAGTAGGGTGAAAATGCATAACGAGCGAAAAAACCAAACGAGGCGGACTCAAATACATTAACCTTTGTATCTAAAAAGCCTTTTTAAATGAAAATTATGCAAGGTACAGTGCACTAGTATTAAAACTCTAGTGTGCATACCTAGTTAATAGTGGAAAATATTTGGTGCACATTTTTGTGAGCTATAAAAATGTAGCTTTGAGCAAAATAAAAATGGCTGAATAATTGCGCGACTGGCATTAATTTAGGTAATTACGATACAATTTCGGTTCTCCAAAACTTTTATATATATATATATATATATATATATATATATATATATATATATATATATATATATATATATATATATATATATATATTTATATATACACACACGAATACAACTGAAATGATACAAAAATTACGTATTAGATCAAGTTTAAAACTTGTCAGTCCATTTCTGTACAAACAAAACAGTGAGATAAAGCATTTTCGCGTACTTTATTGCCTTCAAACAGTATAAAGTATGCTTACCCAAAATAAAGTACAATATAAAGTACGGGCTTCAACTCTAGTTCCAGACCAGGGGACTGGAAGTCGGTTGACACAATTTTACTGCCTTTAATTTTAATTATTTTATGTTATTTTCGTAAAAGACTTCGCATAATATCTATCTAAGTAATAAAAAGCAGCACGGTATGGTATACTGAAATTTGTGAATTATTTGACTTGAAACATTTATATTCTTGCATACATGTTCACTTGATTATAAGAGATAACTACAGCCTAGGAGGAACACAGGTCGCGGCTTGACCGTCAGGCCTCCCTTTGACGAATAGACCATCTGCCGTTCTGCCAGGCAGTTTGTAAGGGGCGAACGATTGGCTATACAAATGCCCGATCAGTGTGTCTAACTTGAAACCGGTTGGTCTATCGCTATATTGAACAACTGTTAGTCAACTGAATATGTAAACAAAGACCAAACAATTAGCTACAAAAGACCGAAATCAAATCAAGATATAATTCATCAAAAACATCAATCAAAATGACAAATCGTTCAATCTACATAAAAATTGATGAGCAAATCATTCACCACGGGCGTCGATATTAACGTGATCGGGTTTAGTGTACCATATCGGCGCACGGTCCCTCATGCGATTGATTGCCAATTCCGAACTATGGATGTCAAAGTTATTTGAAATTTATGGGGGTAACTATTGTGACCATACTTTTTGGATTGAAGTTTAACTCATAGGATGGCAAGAAGCTATAGTTCTCCTGATGATAAAAGACAGCCATCGTTTATAGACACCAGATGTGTTAAAGATGCTATGATAACCGTGTGGCAAAGATAGAATTTCAAATGCATAAGTTTACAGGTTACCTTACTCTCCAAATTGAACCCTACAGTGAAGAGAAAAGACGCTATTGCGGTAGGAGTAGGAAAGGTGGTCATACTAAGACCTGGGAAAAACGTAGCAGAACTTTACCACTTTCGATAGTTCGATACTCACGATATTAGTGACGTGTATTTAACTTTTTCTTTTTCTAGATTTTTCTCGTCTTTTACGAGAAGTCTGGCAGTAAGTTAGTGATTTTCGTAAAGAACCCGTATCAACACAGAAAAAGCTAACTAAACCTAACGAATACATTTTTAGTGAAATTTTTTTTGAACAGAAGCAAACAGGCAGGAGTTTTTCTGATGGAAAGTAATCACCAACGCCTATGCCCATCTACAACAACAGAGGTTTTGAGTTGCCGGTGTTTATTTTATGCATTATTTAAAAAAAACTTAGGGACAAAACTTATGGATTTGTGTGACCATGCGTGTGAAGCTTGGATACTAGGCAGTGACGTAAGTCAAACTCATACTGCCATTACATGTTATGCCTCATAACGAAAATCGAACCCGGTACTCGTATAACTGAAAATATAAGTAACTAGTACATAATGATAAAGTATCAGCAAAAAAGGAAAATAAGTCCGATTAGTACAACAAATTATGGTCACATTATCCAGACGGCGTTATGATAAACCATATTTCGCTTGCTTTTTCTGGCATTTAGTCAACAAAATGTAATGAAACTATACTTTGACCCAGTATTTTGATAACCATTTCACTTTCGACTATTTTATCCGCTGGTTCGTTACAAAATACCAAGCAAGATGGCTCTGCAGGTGGTATAAACAACAAAAATGTTAATACGTGGCGTGATATGGATGTAAGCTAAACGTTCAAGTTTACCGGCTACTACATCTACGAAATAGGTTCTACGTGTTAAGAGTTCCACATCGTCTCAATCGGGTTTCGGTACCAAGGCCTTACCTGTTCCTGCCGTAATAGCATCGGTGCTATTCTCTATTTTGTTCTCGTTTTGAGGGTAAGGTAGTCGGCAAACTTATGCATGTTACATGTTAACCCCACCACACTAATGACAACATACCATTAGCATCTTTGTTGTCTATACGCGGTGGTTATATATTTCCATCAGGAAAACAAACCATCTGTTTGTTTGCGCTTCACTACATAGTATAAAACAAAGTCGATTTCTCTGACTCCTATGTATGATTAAATCTTTAAAACTACGCAACGGATTTTGATGCGGTTTTTTCAATAGATAGATTGATTCTTGGGGAAGGTTTTATTATATAACACTTTCCGATATTCCCACAAGAACAAAAGCTACGCGGGTGACACCGCGGGCAGGTCGCTAGTTCAAAATAAAAAAGAAATTAAAAAAAATATGATGGTATTACCACACACAAGGCCAGACTACGTTGAACGTACACGGGTGAGTCGTCGCAGAATTCACTGACGTCATTCATCATTCGCTGGGCACTTGAAGCTAGCTGCCTCGCAGTAAAACAGATGGTCTATTTTTATAGGTCTCAGACTAACACGACGGAATTAAAGCCGTAAGTACTGCAAGTAACTTGTAGGTAACAATTTTACGAGAGAAAATGGCGGATAGCGAAAAACCGGACGTACAAATATCTTAACACAAATAACTATATCTGCAGCTATGGCTTATGATTCAAATGAACATTCTTCATTGAGTCAAAAAAGGTACATATCAGGCAGCCTTTAAATTTATTTGCCCACTGCTTAATTAAATTGTTCGAGAAATCTCGCGGGAACAAAAACAATTTAAGGACAATGTAACTAAACTCAGTATAAAAAACACTCTAATAAAAACAATTCTGGGTCCAATTTTCAACCTTTTTATATCAGAGCACCTCGTTTTAAAAATTACTATCACAATCGCTATAGGTATGCGTATAGAATTTAGAAGCGTCTTAAGTTTATTATGAATTTCGTTATTGGAAATAGACTTTAATTAAAATGAGAGCAAACTTGAATTGCCGGAGTTTCAATGAGACCAAATTACAAATCGGTTTAAATTTTTTTAACAGAGTTCTAATTTCTGAGTTTGAAAAGTTTAAAATATGCAATGTCATTAAAAGTTAAAACTTTTGCCTGTTTCACAAATCGATTGGAAAAAGATCGTGTCACTATGAAGTATTAGGGTATAGGTGGAACTAGCACTCGTGTTAATCAATTGAAACAAATATTTACGTTATATCTCTGTCTATGAGGTCTCCCCATCTCTTTTTATACAGCTGTGTTAGAAAGAAAGGGTACGACCTCAGAAGATGACAGCAGTATGTAAAATAGTGTTTCAAGTAGGTATTAGAAGTGCTGCCTCCAGATATAATACAGCTTCATGCGTGTCACTACTATTGTGACAGGTAGGTGGTAGAATTCCGCAACGTCTTGATCTCGTATATGTTACCGCCTTTCTTGCTGCAATTGCATCAAACCATCCTTGTCATTGTCGTGATCCGGTTTGGAGGGTAAGGAAGGCGGTACATTCATGTGCAATTGCCACCCGCCACACACATAGCAACACACCATAACACCTTTGGTGTCTATAGGTTATTCTTTCCATCAGCCATCTGCTTGTTTGCTTGCTACCTAATAAAAAGGCTACTTGAGTATAAAATTTCATACAAATCCGTCCAGACTTGAGGACTGGGGCTTTATTAAGTAAAATATATCAGTAAAATTTTGTATATTCTATTCCATATATCTATAAAGAATAGTAACGGAATATTAAGGCATGTGGTTGCTTTCGTGCATTTTACATATATGTACGTGGGCTTTAAGGTCAACTAATATTAAATTTTTGGCACTACTTATATTTACAATGGCAACATCAGAGTACGTTTTGTCTACTGGAAGTCATAACTCACGTCACGTCGTGAGTAACAGGCGCGTAATGCAGGCGAGGCATGCGCGTGCGCAGTAAATATTAATTAGGACAATCGTGTCAGCGCGCCACTGCCTGTATAATATACAAGGCCAAACAGGGGAATGAATGGCTTTGATTTTGTACTTATTTTGCCTATCCGTACATTGTTGGGGGAGGGGGGGGGGGGGGGGGGGGGGCAGTTGCGTTACAGATGATAAAAATAGCTTTTTTGGCTACTGACAGTGTTCTTCATGTCAGATAGAGCTCTATCAGGCTAGCTTGGTGAAATCAGCAAAATTGCAAAAAAAAAAATACATCAATTTGTAGCTAAATAGTTGCTAATTAGTTGCCAAAACGACGATTATATATATCTTAGATATATCTTAGATATCGCAAAAAATTTTTTAATAATTTTTTTTTAATTTTTCTGTTCTTGCTATCTTGAAACTGGTTTTTCCTGGCATTAAAGAGTCTTTGAATTTTGTTGCTCATCAGGAGGCTACTCAAATACACTCAAACAACTAGCAACAAAATAGTAGTCCCTGAAACTTCCCGCTAAATTAGGGTATTTTAAGCTCAAAAGAGAAAAAAATATATACAGATTTTTTTAGTTCATACATCTATTTCGTTAATTTGTTGTTGTTCATACAAAATTTTTTTGGGGTTTTTTCACAATTTCTTAAAACCTCCTAGGCCGAATCGGTTCAAATTTTCAGGAAGTCTTAAGTTGAGCGGAATTCAATCGAATGACGTCGACTGCGTTTCGATCGGTCAAACCGTACGAAAGTTATGAGATGTTTACATACACACACATACATACAGATATACTGACGTCATCGCGACATAAGTCGAAAAAGGTTCCTAGCACCTCAAAACGTGGAGATCTGGTGAAAACTCGATTTTTCGAAAATCGGGGCAAAATCAGAGTGCTAAGTGTGAGTTTTTTTTCGGCATTCGATCGTGAGCGCGTTTCGAGTTTACTAGGGATTTGTATGTGATTTGTACAGCGCCACCTAATGGTAAACTGGTTTCTCACGTTTACCACTAGGTGTCGCTGTACAAATCACATACAAATTCCTAGTAAACACCAAACGCGCTTACGATCGAATACGAAAAGAAAAACACACACTTAGCACTCTGTAACTTTCTTATACGTAGCGGAAAGTTAAAAAAACTGGTACGTATTTTAAAAAACTGAAGTTTTAAAAATATCATAACTAGTTACCGAAATGTTTGCATATCAAATACGACTTCTTGAATTAGGCTAAATAGTCTTGTTAGGTAAAGAAAAATAAATTAATATAAATAACCGGCCAAGTTCGATTCGGACTCGCGCACCGAGGGTTCCGTACAAACTTTAATATTGTTACAGCTTAAAGGTGTTATAGACCTGAGTATTTGATATGAATTTCAATTTATTACCTCTACGCGTTCATGAAGAAAGGGGTAGTTAGTAACTTTAAAATTATTAAAAATATTTTTATTATATGATGTTACTAAAAATTTACGGTTTTCGCAATTGTTCCTTTATCTGTGCTATAAGTTGTTGCTTCGTACCAAATTTCAAGATTCTATGTTCACGGGAAGTACCCTGAAGGTTTTGATTCCCTTGCGAGTTTCGAAAATTTCGACTAACCGGTTGTGTCTTTTGATGGCGTTGGCTTAACATTTTGATTTTTTTTACAGCTCCAAGGGACAGTAAACCTGAGATTAATACCTCCACGCGTTCTTGAGAAAAAGGGTACTGACGAATGGACGGACGGACAACAAAGTGATCCTCTAAGGGTATCGTTTTTTCCTTTCGAGGTACGGAACGTTAATTAAACGAATTCAAATTTAATGAATTTATTGAATTACATTAAATGTACAAAAAAATATTCTGAAATTCTGACCGATTAATGTTTTAACAACTTAAGCAAAATAAATGCACGTTCTAACTTTTTTTATCATAGATAGGGAAGCGCTAGACCAGGATCTCGCCTGATGGTGAGCTAAGATGCGGCCTAAGATGGAACGTGCTTCCCTAGAAGGTACCTGTTCACTCTTCTCTTGAAGATCCCCAGATGTACTCTTACTTATAACAAGATCAATCGACTACATGATGTTTGTCACTTCAAGTTCCAATATTCACAAATAAAAAACTGCTTCATATTAACAAAAAATATTAAAACGAGTAGTTCACAATAGGTCAGTGTTTAAGGTAAAAATATATAAATAGCTATTAGGTATATAAATAAAAAACCCGACTGCGATTTGATCCGAAAAAAACTTATAGCACAGTCGATTAACATATACTGTGGTCCTATTTTTTTATTAATAACAAGCTGAATGTTTGCAAACAGCTTCGTTTTGACGAGACGCCTAACTTTTCTTCGAAAAATCTCGAATCGGGTGACTAATAAAGGTAAGTAAAAAAGAAAACTTTAGTGTCGGACTAAGAAAAGTGTCTACTGTACGTGTAGGGCAAAGTTACATTTGCTCAGCCACAACTCCCCCCTCCATTTTAAGTCAGAACTCCGCACTAAGCCGAGGTCCGGTCTCACAGGAGACAGCCCAAGCCCAAATATAAATTTAAACTCTGGTTGAGCACTCTGCTCGCCCAAAAAGTCCGGTGACGCAGTAACGACCCTTGTGGTCAACTGTAATAGTCATTTCGAAAAAAAGTTACATTTGAATTGCAAGAATAATTAAAAAGCTGTTGTGAGAAATTTAGATTATTTTTAAAAAATCAATTAACAAATCGCATAATCCCGAATCTTTAGAATGAAGGACTCATCAGAAAAACATCAGTTGTGTAGGACAAAAGCTTTTTCGTGTTTTTCATAAATTAATCAAGCTAAGATATATTCGTGATTTTTCGAAGAAAAGTTGGGCGTCTCGCCAAAACGGAGCTGTTCACAATATTTCAGCTTGACTGGTCCTGGGACCACGGTCTAACTACAGTATGTCTAAATCTATAGAACCTCTCAAGCCTTAAATCCTTCATAGCAGTTTAGATTACAGAGCGTGATAAAATGTACATACAGTCAAAAACATAACCCTACTCCTAACACAATCGGGTAAAAAAGACTAGCAGCAAAATACATTACATCCGAATTGCAATTCGTCATGCAAAACTCACATTGTCTTTACATAGTTAATATATACTTCTGTAACATAATAACCACACACAAATGAAATAGAACTGAACTAAGCCAAAACAGTCGCATGGCAATAGTCGATATTGTACACCAGGGTTGGTACTCATGCATGTCTTAAATATATCAGCGTATGCTGCTGTTAATAAATAAAAAATTCACTAACTTCGAATTAATTTATGTTGAAAAAACAATCGAATGAGGGGACCGAACCGACTTGAAAGTCTGCATTAAAAATCATCATCGATTGTTAATTATGCGGATGTTGATGCTGATATTAAGAACAATGCTGAAAATCCGCAAATGCTGATTTTTTCAGATCAATATCAGCGAATGCCAATGCTGATATTAATAAATTACTCAAATAAAACATAATATCCTTCTATAAAATTATAAGCAAATGTGGTATATTACTGTGAATAGAACACAAGTTATATCTACTTGCACTTATTATAACTATTACGTTACACACGCAAGTCTGAAAAGTCACTAACTTCCAATTAATTTATGCTGACAAAACAATCGAATGAGGGAACCCAGCCGATATAAATGTTAGAATTGAAAATCATTATCGCCTGTTGCTCTGGCGGATACTGATATTAAGAAGAATATTAAGAAGAACTAATAGACACACCACTGGGTAGAAAACGTATCGCCGCGCATTTGAGCAAACGCTCTTACCACTGTTAAAAATGTCATACATTTGTAGATATTATTTCTGTGTGTAATTGAACCTGTGTTACACCAACAAATTAAGAAATTGTCTTGAAAGACGTATCCATTTAATCCTTATTAAGAATAATGCTTAAAGTCCGCAGATGCCGATGTTAATGCTGATATTCGCAACAATTGTGATATTAAATACCTACCCTGTAAAATCTTGCGTCCTTACGCATTACATCTATGCGTAAGTGTCTCCGAGAGTACGCATGAACAATTACCAGACAGAAAACTGAATGTATATGAAACGTAAAAACATGCCATAACTATAATTACTAGGTTGGTGGCTAGCATATTAGATGGAGGATCAGGGCTGGATTTATCGTAGGGTCACTCGGGGCTAGTGCCGAATGCGCTCATGGTGGAGCGGCACTTGCGTCTATCGTCACAAAGCTTCGTGCAATGACACGATAAATGCAAAATGTGACCGGCAGATGTCGGCTATTTTCGCATACATTCTGGACTGCGTGTGCCTTAGCGCGCATATTACTTCGGGACATCGAGTATGTAACCAGAAGAGTGGCTATGTTGGTTGTTTTCTTAGAAAACAAATTCCGCCAAAACACTACGCCAGTTGCAATGCTGTGATTGGCCGACTCAAGGTTAATGTGATAATGACGCAGCAATAGTAAACGCGTATTGAATAAAATGAGATAGTTGTATATAGGTTACACCTAGGCAAGAGCAAGATTCATAACAAGTGTCCACATTTTTCGTGTTATCTGTCCAGTTTAACTTCATCCATATTATATGAAAGTAAATTAAAATAAAATCGATGTTTATTGATGCCGATGAAACGTAATTTCGTCTGTTTTGTAATTCGACGTTTTGCTGCTTTTTCCACACCATCTAATAGAAAAACACGACATTATGCGGTATAATATACCAAACTTTGAATATTTTCGAAAGTATCGGGGACGTACACACGGGTCACTTGTTGGTGCGACACTGCTTTATTGCAAGCGTGAATTGCTATTTATCAGTGGCAAAACACTGATCAGTTTCGGAATTAAATGGCTCATATTGCTACTCTATTGGGTTACATGGTCGATGCTTCGGGAGATAGACGCAAGTCACAATGGTAGTGACTCGCGTAGCCAATCAGTTGCCTTTTACGACGACGAGTTGGTCTATTCTTCAAAGGAGCCCGGAACCAACATGGCAAATTTTCTCTCTATATAACTTCCTCAGATTTATTTTTTTCTAAATTCAGGCTGATTGGGCCAGACATTCCCGAGTTTTGCCCTTAGCACCATATTTAGCGATTCATTTTTATATTTAACTAGCTGACCCGGCAAACGTTGTTTTGCCTTACATATTAGGAACCCATAGTGGACAAACAACGTGACACGTAATGTATATAAGACTACGGGATTATCCTTCCACGCAGCCAAAATGGCATTAAACTTTATATGGTGGTTAAGTATTCTTAAATTTTCTAATTTTCCACGCAATCTTCTTAATATTTTCTTTTATAAGAACATTC
Organism: Apodemia mormo; assembly: GCA_036924255.1. Taxonomy (NCBI): domain Eukaryota; kingdom Metazoa; phylum Arthropoda; class Insecta; order Lepidoptera; family Riodinidae; genus Apodemia; species Apodemia mormo. The sequence goes on from JAUPFN010000002.1 coordinate 43,006,717, forward strand.
TCCTTACAATTACAAACACAACAAAAAATTTACTGAAATTGGTCCAGCCATTCAGGCATGATGTCGTGACCAAGGATAATAGGGATTGATTTTTATATATATAGAAGATTAATGAAGCTAAATTTTCAAGGTGCCCAAGGGTGGTGAGTATATCTAGTCCTGCTAAGGATTATCAGATATTAGGTAAATCCTAGAGAAAAAACATTATTGACAATGGTCAAATTTCTATTGACAAAAACATTGACTTGAGTGTTAGTAGGTACGTGTAAAAAGGTGCTCGAATTTTATTAAAATCGGACGGACCTATTGTTTTCTTTTCAAAATATTGTGAAAAATAAAATCAAAGTGATGTGTACATAGTAGATATGGTAATAAGTAAGTAAAAATAAATTTTCTTTTTATTTGATTTCTTACCTACCTGTTGCATGCCTTAACGGGCCAAATATGCGAACCTTCAACATTAATATTAGATAAGATCTTCATGAATTATTATTATTATTATTATTATTATTAAACATCAGAAGCATCCCAGGGCCTATGGATATTGTATAGCGCCAGTGCTGTGAAGACAAATTACACATAGGCCCGTTGCCAAATATGCGAACCTTCAACATTAATATTAGATAAGATCTTCATGTACCATATTTGATGCAATGAATGAATTATTATTATTATTATTATTATTAAACATCAGAAGCATCCCAGGGCCTATGGATATTGTATAGCGCCAGTGCTGTGAAGACAAATTACACATAGGCTAGTTCTGCAATGTCTTGTTTGGGTTGGTGCCACTGCTTTATCTGTTTCTGTCTCAATATTGTCGGTGTCAGTTGTCATTGTCGTTTTTCGTTTTGGGGCTAAGATAACCAGTAAACACATGCATGTGACATTAAATCCCTGCCACATACATATAGGTAATTATTACCTTTAAACTATTAATTATTAAGTAGCAAATGACTCTCCTAATGTTATGGGAGCCATTTGCTATTTTGCTGTCCTGTGCTATACAAAATAGTTGTCATTCAAGTTATCACCGAAAACAATCAATAGTTTAGGGTAAAGTACAAAGATACAGCTATGAAGATCCATCAAGCAGTAACTAAATGCATTAACCAATACACTTTGCCTAGCCTACAAAGAAACAAGTGAAATAATATAATATGTGATACACAACTGTTTCTAATCACTAGAATAATCTGGATTTTATAATCTTGAGTAACAATAGCAATAGATACTAGTAATACCAGTAATAATAGCACACAAGCACAATAGCCCATAGAAACTGGGATAGAATCCTTTTGTTCAGTCCTTATAACAAAATATGTATTATGCTTATTCCTTATAGAATATTATGCAAGTATAAAATATTTAACAGAGACTGAATTGAGATGTTATAGTCCTTGTTTAAATTATTACAAAATGTTTACTTGGGCTAGGGTTGCCACCTGTCACTTCATGAATAAAGGGTTACCAGCATTAAAAACATGGGTTTGAAACATTTTCAGGAGCAACCTAAAGCGGTATTATTTTCTAACAAAATCTTTAATTTAGCTTTCTTTGTTGAAATTATCTAACTTTCCTTAGAAAATAAATTTATCTTTCTTTTCTTGTTGTGTTCATTGGAAAAAGCTTTTAAACTATTTTTATTTCGTAAAGCATATAAAAATCTATAGTAACACACATTGCACTTGAGTCCCCGCCTAACATTCGATCATACAAATTAATAAATTCAACGTGAGGCAGCTACGGCAGGTCAGATCAGGCAGAACACAGGCTATGTTCGGCCGAGATCGTCAGACATGCCAGAAAAATAGGGGAGTTTTATTTACCCCGTATTAATTTTTTGTAATTACGGGTTTTAACATGTCTGTTGTGCAAAAAATGTGGTAACACGTAAAATACGGGTCATCTGGCCACCCAACCTTGGGCCTAGTCAAAACATAACAAGTCACTCAAATTTTAACAAAAATACTGTCTGTCCATACACACTCTACAATTTGTCTATGGAGACTTATGATAATAATCGTAAAAGAAATGATTATTATTTAGTATCATAAGCCATATGTGTTCTGGTCTCCTTACAAGAATAGACCATCTATCATTTTACTAGGCAGTTTTTAAAAGGATAACAATTGGCTATATATATTTTGACTATCACTACCATTGAGACCACTATGCTGTAGAGTTCCACAATGTCTTTGGCGTGTATTTGGCACCACCCACCACTGCCTTATTTATTCCTGTCGCAATAGCATCAATGCTTGTCATTGTCATGTTTAGGTTTGGAGGGTAGGGCAGCTCATAGACTTAGCACGTGGCATTGATTTGGTAGACTTAGCATGCGGCATCTTATATTGTGCCAACACTGGCTGGAACTTAATAGATATAATTTCTGTATCTGGTTTAAATTTCTTTTATTTTTTTCAATTAGCTAATCATCAGATTATCTATGTGAATTAATTATTTCAGTCACATTACATGTCCTTGTAAGCCAGAAGTTTGGTATCCAATACATATAATCCTTCCACCACAGAGATGTACATACAAGGGACTAGCTTTCAAATAGACATTTTTAAAACTTGGCTCAAAGGGGTGTGAAAATTCAAATCTATTCAGAGACAAAGAAAGCTGCTATGATAAAATAATAATAAAAAATTAAACTGAAAAATAAACTGAAAAGCAAAAATTGTTTAATCTTTATTATTAAACTCAATAATTAAGTTTTTAATGTTATTTATAGCTAATTAATTTTGGGTCAGTGCCAATCAACCAATGTAGTGGTAGTAGGGTACTACCACCAAAGACCACTAAATTACCTTAAATTGAAAGAAGTAACCAAATCAAATAAACAATGCAATATAAGATTTCCTGAAATAAGAAGGGTATCTATAGGTGATGATTGACTCTTTCTCATTACCTAACTATCTGCTTGTTTGCTATTTTATGATATGATATAAAAATCTCTATTTTCCTATTCTTGTTTTTTTTTTCAAATTTATATGGGGCTAAAAACCGGACTGCTCTTTAAAATTATTATGCATGGTTCAATTTAATATCAGTGTGTGACTGATCATCCCCCAATTTGTACCCTTATGAAAAGAAATGATTTCAAAATTCATATAATACCAACTTCAGGGTATACCCTGAACAATAAAAAAATATCAAAATATGTATTGATATAAAAATCCCTATATTATCATTGATATAAAAAACCCAAGACGCACAATCAGTGTTTCAAAAACATCCTCTAAACATGAGTGCACAATTAAAACTTGTGCGCTCATTTCAAATAGAATCGCTTCGATCACTACACTGTCAGTTTTATTACTTTTTGTACATTTTCTTTTAAAAACAACCATAAAACTTGCGCTTAAGGTTGGATATGCAAAAGCATATGTTTTTGCCATATTTATAACTACTTATGTGAAATTAGGGACAGTTCTGAGTGTCAGTTTTATTCGAGACTGTGCATCTTGGGTTTTTACTTTTAATTCTATACAGTGTAAATTAAGAAAACACACCATTTTTACATTCTTGTTGTGATGGCAATTCTAGTTTTTGTGGGAAATGTAGTAATTTAATAAAAGGTTTTGCTCGGAGTGAATTTGTGATAGGAGCATTTTATAAACCTAAATAAAACAAAGATAAATTTTAAAATAAACTCTATAAACCAGTTTATTGATTCAAACCTTATAAGTCTGCTCCTTTCCTTATAGGAAATCAGTATTTAAGAAGGTTAAGGAAACTCAACAAAACAAAACCTTTACAAAACTCTCCATATGTACTTATGCTGATTTAGGTTTGAAAATAAACCTGTTAGCCCTGCTCATGATTTGTGCAAGAACGACCAAGGTTTATGAGAATTTAAAAATTTGTTCTATGGATTAAAAATTATTTCATATTTGCTATATCAAAGATATTAAATTGCTGCCGTATTGATTCCTAATTAACCTACTTGTATCAGATTATGAGGTCCCAAGTTTGTGCCACAAGTTGGGTAAGTGTTGATCAGGTTTTTTGACTTTATCTTCGAAATCTGAAACCTCAGTGGTGTGTTAACATCTCCATGCCAACAAAGCTTAAAGCTGTAACTATCAACAACTGCAATAAACCCTTGTTTATTAATAACCACCAATCTTTGTGGAATGCCAGAATGTGGTGACCACTTCCACTCTATCTTCCCGGTAATGTCTTATGAAACATAAATAGTTGACGAATATAATGTAGATAACTAAACCTATTTGTTGATAGCATGTGAATTTAAGCCAAGTAAATCCATTAAGTCATGTCACGTGGTTAGAAATATTATTATTTCGAGTTACAAAATACATTATTATGAAAATGTGTAAATATTGAAAATAATAGTCAATTCCAAATAATTATTTATGTTGTTAAAATCAACCAATATATTATATGCATTTAAATTCAAAATAAAAAATACTTACACAACTGTTTATTAGTTTCACTTGCTTAGAGCGTTACCTACTCTTTAATAGCTATAATAAACACAGAAAATTTTTCACAATAAAAAACTGTTAACCAAGAAATTGATCCTCTCACAACTGTTCAGTTTAAGGCGTTTAAGCTATGGATAAGCACTTAGCACAATAACAGAATCACACAATTATACAGCACAGGGATAGAGAAAATGTCGTAAGATATATTGCACGATTCGAGCAAATTTTTATAAAAGTCATAAAAACTTAAAACACAGTGTCTAAATTCCACATTACACTACCGCAAAATTGCAAATATGTGACTTGTGATGTGAGAACTGAAATAGTTATGACAATTGACAAGTAAAGTAACAATTCCAGCGATCTGTCACGCAAATGTGTGCTGCCATTATAGAAAACAAATTTCCCAAGTTTAAGCGGATGATACACACACTCAACATTGGAAATAACATAAAAAATAATATTATGTCAGTGTAGCCATAGAGTTGAAATTGAACGAGATATAGTGGCTATCACAGACTAGAGATGAGATTTTACGAATTGTGTTTTTATTGCTTCTGGTCAACAAAGTTAAAGAGGCATTTATTTTAATAAAACTGTCATTTATCATTAATTCAGTTAGTTCGTAAAAGATAAACGATTGGCTAAGTGTGTCATTGCCATCAAAACTAACGGGTAGTAGTATTTCGAACATTTGCCCGGGTTTGGTACCCTCACTTTATCTTTTTCGGCCAAAAATAGCACCAATGCTTGTCACTGACTTTTGGTTTGAAAGGTAAAGTAGCCGATTTATGATCTATACATATGTATAATAAAATCGTAGGAAAGTCAATGTATGTCCGGGGTAAACTCAAAAAGCAATGCATGGATTTACTTCAAATTTTGCATGAATATTACTAATATATATATAGCCTGTATGTTGACTCGACCTATTGGTCGGGTCAACATACAGGCTACATATTTTCACGCTATCACCTACGGGGAGGAGCTGTGCGGAAAAAACGAAGTCCGCGCGAACAAAGTCGTGGGCAACAGCTAGTTTTAAATATGTATAGATGCATTGCCAGCATTTCATGGTTACAGTATGGGACTCAAGTAATATGCCTGACTCGAACTTAGTTTCGCGCAGTCTTTTAACACGATAATACAACTTTTAAATTTTAACTGTCACCAGTCCATTGCGATAATTATTGTAATATTCTGCGAGATAATGCCTACTTGCATCTTTAGACAATGTACGGTAACAGTGAGAGAGCGAAAAAATGTTTCATTTCATACATGAGTAGTATATTTAACCAAAAAACGTATTTTATATTATTTTATTTTGTAATTAAAGAGGCATTGAATGAATCCATTTAATTATCCATCCATTAACTATGGATATTAAGAGCGAGATGTACTCTATTTTGTAGGGATGTGACATTGCACATAAAAATCGATATTTAATTAACCAATTATTATTGAAGCCATGTAAAATCGATTAACAAATAATCGATTTATCTTAAAAAAAATAATCTATTTTATAATAATCGATTTCTGATAAAATAATAAAACAACCCACCTCAATAATCAAAATCTACTAATCTAGCTATATATATATATATATATATATATATATATATATATATATATATATATATATATATATATATATATATATATATTGCAATGCGGTATTGCTGAGGACCCATGGGCTAAATAAGACAGGTGATGGGCAAACGGCGAAATTCATCCCACGCTGTGATGGCCCGTATAAGATCGTTGAGGTGCCCAGCAGTACGAATTATAGGTTAGAAAGTTTACAAAATGGTGAAAGCTTGGGCAAATATCATGATTCACACCTCACACCTTTTGTTAGTAATATAGAACCGCCGGTAAGAGAGAAGCGGCGCCGTGGTAGACCACATAAGATAACTGATATAGTAATTCCAACACCTAAGGACCGACGTAATTCGAGGACACATCATTCGAACTAGAGGGGGAGCGATGAATGCGCACGCTGTACGTGCGCATTCATACACCGTACATGTGTACAAATATAAGCGTGAAGATATTTGGCTTCGGGTCCACTCAGACACGTTTCTTCGCCCGAGCGATCCCGAACACAAACGTCACCCGCCAGAGAGAGTCCATCCGATGAGCGGAATGCATTCTTTCCGCTGCGTGCAAGCATACATTTTCCGTTTAACTTATTTGAATAATTGTTAAATATAAATTTTGGGACTTGTGTTTTGTGTAACAAAGTGTGTGGAAGTAAACTTTTTTTACTGCGAAGGAAACATTTATTCATTTACTCCACACGCCCCTTTGTTATATATATATATATATATATATATATATATATATATATATATATATATATATATATATATACATATATTGTTGACAACACTTTCCGCTAGACAAAACAACTAGACTAAAAAAACAAACGGCACCGCAAACCATTGCACCTGTGTGGAGAGCACTCATTTTGACATATGTGCTCGAGGCACTCACACGTGCCTAATTTAGTTCAATTACAAAGTTTCATTCATCTAATTTAATTTTTAGGTTATATTTTCAGCTAAAAATAATGGAAGCACCCAAGATCAGAATCGGGATTTTACCTAACAAAAACGCCCAGATTAATATTTGGTCTAATTAAATAAATCCAGCCAAAAAAAGGCGGTAATGATGTCACAAAAAATTTATCCATTAAGGTAAAAAGAAAAGTAATTTTTAAATTTAATCAAGGACGACAGCGTCGGAACTAAACTAATTTTCAAACCAATATAGCCTATTTGTTTATCTATTTAAGGCTTGCCGCTTATATCGATACAGACTTCATTGCTGGAATCCACCCTCAACAGTAGTACGGAAGTGATATTCGAGGCAATCGGTTCCATAAATGCGATAAACGTAAACCGTTATTATATCTAGAACTATGTAGTGTGGAAAGAGATAGGGCTCGCGTATGTAAAACATGCGACGACATCGAGTATTCAATCCGTGTAGGCCGTTGCTTTAAAAGACGACGCTAGACTGAATGATCTAAGCAATGACAGGACCTGAACAGTAATAGTAGCGATCTGGAAATTTATGGACTTTATATTTTGATATATAATTTATATATTTTTCATGTATTTTTCATATATTTAAAATATATAATTTTTATATTTTAAAATATATTTTTTATATATTTTTTTTCATGGGGGTTGTGTGGTTCTGATAAGAGTGAATTTAGATAGTAAACAGATAGTTTATTACAAATGTATTGTTGTAGAAGGATAGATTTTGTAGTATATAGCTTTTTAAAATTAGAATTAAAATTTTGAACAAATATATTTTGTATGCTAAGAGATAAAAATATAATAATAAACATTAAAAAAGAAATCTGGTTCTTTGAATTAAAAAAATCCATAAGTATAATTTAGATGAAAAATATAAAATATTTGTAACGTGATTGGTCAAATATATCATAAGCATGAAAATATATATAATTCTATACTAACAGTTAGTTGCGCGCTTGCGATTAATAATTGCAATTAATAAAATAAAAAACCCAAAAGACTGCATATCTTTATATATTGTGTACATTGATTCCACTATTGTTCAGATTTTTCATCGCAATTTTGTGGAAATATTTTAATGCGTAGATACTTTATAGGCTGACGAATTACAGTCAAATGCTCTTTTCGGACAAGATTCGTTAGATTTAATAACATATACTTCAATAGATTTCTTCAAATTTGGCTTACGTGACTTATGTCAGCATACGTTTGTTTGTAAATAACATCGTACCCTGATAGCCACCTTACCTATAACTTACTGTCAATCTACATCCGCAATTTGAAGCCAACTTGACGGAAAGAGTTGGCAAAGCGAGCGATTACCTATTAGTTACCTATAACTACAAATATAAAAAAACTATTTTTTCAGCGTATCAAAAATTAGTCATAAACATCTTGACAGTATTACATATTTATACACTATATATTTTCAGTATTTTTGAATCGCTTGTCCTATTTTTCCTTGTTAGCCACCGGAAATCCCAGAAATTCGCTAACGAGATTATCAGAATTACCTAACAAGTATTTTAATTATAACTCAAAGTAGGAAATTTCGTTTGACGTCAAGTTAGTGTTATCAGGAGGTATATCGATCTTTATAATTTGCCTATAACTTCCGTTAATTAGCCTAAAACCCAATAATATTCGATAACAAACCTCAAACTAGGGATGTATGATTCCAAAAAAAATCGATCTCGAGAATCGCGACAAATATTTTATTATTTGTTATAAATATTTTATTGACAGATATGAGTAGAGTGATTATCACTTTGATAATATCTTAAAAAGCACCCCACGCTTTTTTTAAAATAAAATATTTTTTTTTTATTCACACTATTATTAATTTATATTTATTGAAATTTTCAACACTATTCTTAATTTAAATTTATTAAAATTTATTTTCTATTTTTTGCTTTGATTTTCTATAAAAAGCGTGCTTTTAGTTTTTTAAACTATTATTTATTTTTTACTTTTTAGTTTGGTTTATTCATAAAAGCGTGATTTTTTAGTTTTTTAAAACTATTATTTGTTTTGTAAAATTAAAATTCTCCTTAGTATTCAAAAATTTGTCAATATTGGAGAAATCGGCTAAAGATAATTATTGGAAATTAAAATTAACATCAAGTCCTGTCTTATCGACTGTAGGAATAATTATAAAAAATTAAAATTAAGTTTCTTACCTTATCGACTATAGATGAAAATTATATAAAATAACAAAAATCATATTTTGCAAATTAAAAAATGGAATAATTTTATCAAACATACAAACATACAAAAGTACAAACGTACAAACATACAAACATACAAACATACATATAGGTGAAGCTAATAAAAAGTTTGTAAAAATTATATGTCTCAATTTTAGAATCAAATTTGTAAATTACTTAAAAAACACTTTCTTTGAAAATTCGGGAAAATTGAAAAATCGGGAAAATTAAAGTTATAAATAAGAGAAAAAAATCTATTAAACACTGCGTAGATCATTTAAAGATTAAAAAAATTCGATACAATCGAACGACAATCTGAAATTCGAAAATACGGTTATTTTGTAGCTTCTCTTTACATGCTATTTTTTTAAAATTTTGTCAATTTTTCAATTCTAAGATCATATTCCAGCTATGAAAATGCACTTGCAAGTCATTAACAATTGTGTTTAATAGATTTTTTTCCCATATTTATAACTGTAATTTTTCCGATTTTTTTTTGGTATTTTTAGATTTTTTTTTAATTTTTAGCACGCGCATAAAAATTTCTAGTAGAAATTTATTTCGATGTCGATGGTTCATTATTCTACATCGACCATCGATGTTTCGATTCCAAAAAAAATCGACCAAAAAAAATGATGTTTCCCGGAAAAAACATCGATAGTCGAAACATCGATGTATATCGGCCATCCCTATTTGACTGCCTTAGTTATCAATTAACAGGAAAAAACCAATTTATTTTGCGCATTATTAATACATTTTTTGGTCCGTTCTCTGAGTTGACGTTATCGCTGTTTTCGTTACTAATAAGTTTATTAATATATTTTCCGTATTACATAGCTATTTTAAATATTAAATAAGCAAAGGAAAGTTTTGAGTTGATGAAAACCCAAATAATTTAGTTTAGTTTTGATTCAAAATTTGACATTATGTGCACTAGCAGTGATGATTACTATTGGTACACTGCATACGCGTGTAGTTTATAATTAGCATTACAATTGTTAAAAGTTGAATACAAACCAGTTGCTTCAAATGTATAACGCCAAAATATGTGCTCTACTATATATAATTCCAAATAACAATCACGTAATTTAAAACCAACTTAAGTAAATTTTGTATATGTAAAATCGGATAGTAAAACTCACAATAGTTTTGGTGATCGATCGTCTAAGAAGTTATTTTTAAAGTACCCTCAAATTTTAAATGATAACGATTCTTGATTCGGTCAAAATATTTATCCGAGAAAATATTAATATATATATATATATATATATATATATATATATATATATATATATATATATATATATATATATATATATATATATATATATATCTTCACGCCAGATCCCTTACGGGGTAGGCAGAGAGAACCGAGTGCCATACATCACGATCCTTGCAGGCTTGTCTCGCTTCCTCCACATTCATCACTCTCTTCATACATACACGCCGGTTGCGAAATATTAAGTTAGTGATCTTATATATAATATACGTATAAGAAAGGGTCTTTAGACTGCCCTTGCTTTAGCAAAAGCACATAGATAAAATGTGAGACACATGTTTAAAATTATTAAAACGTTCGACGAGCTTCTTTATTGTGATGTTTGTTTTATCAAAGTTTATTTGGAATTTCTGCGAGAAAATGGTCTTGATTAGAAAATACAAGTAATCTTTATACGTTTATGAAAATATTCATAATGTCAGAAAAAATTTAACTGACTATGAAAAATATGTCGCCTATCGTACCAGTTCTCGAAAAAGTAATAAACTAGTAGTACCTCGATTCGATCGATTTGTACCTCGATTTAGGCTCCAAAAAACCGATAAATCAATTTTAGAAAACAAAGTAAGATTTTACAATATGATTCCTAAGGAAATAATTATCCTCCCTGGTAAGAAATTCAACAAACTAGTCTTTAAAATTAAAAAACCAAAAGCTTATTCAAAGAGCATACTTCAAAATAAGTGACTACGTCGATGACAAAGATGTTTGGCAATAACCTTATGGTTTAGCGACTGCAATCAAATCTTATTCAACTTAAATAAATTTTTATGATTTTTTGATATAGTCTAGTTGTATAATCATCTATTTTTATTGCTATTACTTTTGACATGAATTCTAATTTACTATTGAATTATCTTTGACATGTACATTACATTCAATAAGAAATGCAAATATGTCACTATCTTGAAAGTAAAATATTGAAAGTTGTAAAATTGAAAATTGTAAAAAGTAAAGGAAAATGGTCTTAGTGAACCTGTTTGTTGTTTCAACTGTTTGTTATTAATTCCGTAATACCGGAAGCAACGTGATTTTTGTTGCAAAATGAATAGTTCATAAGCATCTCCAGTAATTGCCGGACTTTTCCAGACAGAATTTTCCATAAAGATAACCCGAGTTCTCAATAATTAAATAGTGCGTGGCAAAAAGTGCTGACAAAAGCGCGCGATTGTGGATTTCCAGACATCCAGGTGGTGAGGATGGAACTTTAAATTTTGACGCGATGTCCGATGATGGAATTTAGTGGCAGGAATTAGTCCGAATAACTCTTCAGAACATTCCCCATTGTACATACGGTAAAAGATGCAGAGCGAGTGAACCTACATCTCTGCGTAACGCCAAAGAGTCAAGCCGATTAGAAATAGCCTGATCGTCGACGATTCGACCCGCTCTACGTTGAATGCAATCAAGAGGAAGAAGCTGGTACTGAGTAGCTCCGGTCCAGAGGTGAGAACAGTACTTCATGTGAGGTCGAATTTGGGCCTTGTAAAGTTGAAGGCGATGGGCTGGCATGAAGTACTGCTTTGCTCTACTGAGCACACCAAGCTTTTTGGGGGCTAGTTTAGCGTTTCTTTCTAAATGACCGCGAAACTGAACGTTGTTCGATATGTCGACTCCCAGTATTCCAATACAGGCTGAGGCTGTCAGGTGAGTGTTCTCAAACGAGGTGATACGACAAAAGGTGTTTTTTTGCGTTGAACGCATAAATCTGCGTCTATTTTGGAGTTAAATGTGACAAGTTTTTGACGACCCCATTCTAAGACATCGGTTAATCGATTCTCGAGTTCAGATACGAGCTTCCGGCGGTCTTCGACGTGTTCACGAGAAATGCCGCTACGGCAGGAGTATGTAGCATCACCAGTACTGTCCTCCGCATAGCAATGTATGTTACTAATTCGCAACATATCATTAATGTGCAGAAGAAACAGTGTCGATGATAGCACGCATCCTTGGGGAACACCAGCATTGACAGATTTGAGGTCGGAATATGCACCGCCGGCTACGACCTTAATGCTCCGATCAGCAAAAAACTAGTGATCCACTTGCATAATTTCTCGGGAAGCCCATACGAAGGCAGCTTTGAGAGAAGCGCTTTATGCCATTCCCGATCGAAGGCCTTCACTATGTCTAAGCTAACGCTAATCGGCTGGTGCTCTTCTAAATAATTCAGGAGCTGACAGTTTATAAGTATCTCCATGACTTTGCAGAACAAGGAGGTTATGATTATTGGCCGATAGTTTGACGGATTAGAGCTATTACCATTTTTAGGAATGGGATGCATTACAGCTGTGTGCCGTGAATTTGTTATCACGCCGAGTGAATAAGAGAGCCGGAATAGGTGCGTCAATACTGACGCCAACACTTAAGCACACACTTTAAGCGCAATCGGAGGGATGCTAACAGGCCCACTCGACTATGGATGTCCAAGGAATGTAGTGCTTTACGCACAGACGACTGCCGAAACTGTGGTTCTGGCATACAACTATCACACTGCGGGATGGTAGAGGGTGTGTTACCTTAGTCATCCAGAGTCGAGTTGGCCGCTAAGAATGAGCCCAGAAGATCAGCTTTCTCCTTTGCGGTATAGACCAGATAGTCATCGTCTCTGTGCAAGGATGGAAATGAAGACTGGGAGAAATTCCCTAATCAGCCTTGGCGAGAGACCAGAACGCACGAGTGCCTGAAGGAAGGCGAACTAATTTCTCACCAATTCTGCCACTGTGTTCCGCTTTAGCCTTGGCGATAGCTCTTTTGAAGAACCTCGAGGAAGAGTTGTTCTCCTTTCGTAATGCGCTACTTTTAACATCACACGATGCCGATGCAGCAGCCCAAGCTCGGTAGCATTCCTGCTTTCGGCGTAAAGCCGCTTTGCAGTGGCGACCAAACCAAGGCTGAGACTTGCCACCGATGGGCACCGCAGAAGATGGATTGAAAAGTTCCAAGGCCTGCAGCACCACATCAGCGACAGAGTCAGCGACAGTATTCGGATCATCCAGCGAAAAGCACAACCACCCCCATGGGTACGATGCAAAGAAAGACCGCATCCCGTCCCAATCTGCTGAACTGTAGTGCTAAACGTGACGACAGCCTGCAAAAGGAGGCCGTGATGGGCGCGTGACTGGCACTTTGCTCCGGATCAGGCAGTGGTCCTACGCGCCAATTGGAGCGTCTACCGATATCTGATAACAATCCGGGTGAGAGGTTAGCAGGAGGTCCAACAGTGAAGGCGTATGGCTATCCACATCGGGAACTTGCGTAGGTGAGGTTACCAATTGTGTTAGACCATACGCCAAGGCAAAATCGTGAACAGACCTCCCCGCATGATCAGTGGTGCGAGAACATAGCCATTCGGTGTGTTGGGCATTGAAATCGTCCAATATCACGATCTCTCTGGAGGGGGTCTGCTCTAACATGGAATCTACAGCCATTTGTAAATGCTCGACGAGCCGGTCAACTTCAATATTCCCGCTATGGAACCTGGATAGGTACGCATAGCTGCATGGATGGTTGTCGCAAGCTACGCGTAACCAGAAACTGGGTAGGTCCTGACCTTCAAGCCTGCCGAGGCGCCGGTAACAGATATCTTCTCTGGCGTATGCGCCCAAACCAGCCCGCGGTACAAAGGAATGTTCCAGTTTGTACCCCGGGTAGGAGAGGTAGGAAGTATCAACCGGAGAAGATATCTGTGTCTCCGTCAAGGAGAGCAAAGCTGGCTTCGCCATGTCGAGGTGGTAGTGAACGGCGTTCAAGTTGGAATGAAGCCCCCAGATGTTACAGAAATCCACAGTAACCGTGGTAGGGGGTGCCATGGCCTTCTTGCTCTTTTTGCCCCAGACAGGGTTGTGTATGAGCGCAATTTTGCCCCCCCTAGAATAAGCAGGGCAGCCTGTGCATCCCCGATCTAGTTTGAATCCACAACACGGACACCCAGAGGGAGATCCTCCACTGCAGGTACAAGTGGTATCACCCTGGGGTAGATTTTTTTAAATCGCACATCCATAGTGTGTGTGCGGGACTTCCACAAACTGAACGAAACGCAGCAGCAGAGCTGCTACTTTACGTCGTTGTAAAGTGTGAGAGTGGTATCTCCCCGAGCGTGCCAGCCTATTCAGTTGCAGATGCAGTGTGACGCTACCACTAATTTGGTTGACTGACTGCATTGGTGCTTAATAATTTTTGTCACAAAAATTATCGGGCGATGGGGTCGTTACATTCCTACGCTGGTAAAATTTGTTACTTAAAAAGGGTGAAACAAAACATAACACTTATAAATATTTTAATAGAGTTTAAATCACAAAACGAAATGTTGAATATAGCTAGACACTAATCAGACCAAAGATAAAGCCTGTTGTTCATATTTAAGTGATTTGAAATAAAATAAATTTAAAAAGTGCTTATCCTGGCCATGACTTGATCATTAGAAATATGTGGATTTGAAAGAAAAAATAAACACATATTTTACACTTCAAGTCTACAATTATCGACAAATAATTTAAGTAACTTTATAGTTACTATAGTTAGTAACTAAAAAGAGTACTAAAATGTCACCATGAAAATTCAAAATATATGATTTTCGTCTCACATTATCCTCTAAAAATGTTTTGTTTTACTTTGCATAATCCCATTTTAATAATTCAAATTCGTTGGTAATGATTACTATTCTAACATAAATTATACTTACTTATTACATTTTCAGGAAGCTTTCGATGTGACGACTTAAAGAATCCGAAGGAATTAGTAATAGAAGCCGTTTAAATTAATTTACAACAATTTTTTACCCTTTTTATATAATTCTAATTTCAATGCTTACTAATGAAGATCTGTTAATTGATCTACAAGTAAAATAAAGGTCAATCTTAATCTCCTTAGTTTCAGGGAAAAAGTCTTGACCTTGCAATACTATTATTGTCTTATTGTGTCAGTGCGACCAGAGAGCCGAGAGAGCCTTTGCCCGTAATGCAAACAAGGCGATGTTGGCGACCCGTGAAAAATTATTTTGTATTAGGGCCGTAAAACTATTGCATTTTCAATCTAATTATTGTACATTTCAAAACTAGATTTAATTGTCGTCTGAAATCTTTAGTTTAAAAGAGAATCACTGGAGTAATTTTATTTATATGATATTCCGGCAATTATTAAATATTTCTTTTTAATGAAATTTTTCAGTCAAGTATCTGTATACTTGGGAACTCAGTTATTGAAATGCTGGGAAATAAGCAAGAAATTTGACACAAACATTTTAATAATTAATTATTTTGTAAAGAAAATGATCATTTTATATAGACGATTGCTATTATTCATAATTATTGTATTTTAATCTTAGATAAAGGAGATCCCTTTCTCTTTTCAAAGGTTTTAATCAAGATCTCATGAAATATTTTAATCTTTAAACCTAAGCGTATTAGGATTAAGGATATAAAAATCCATGAAATTACTGTACTGTACTGAAATTACTGTACTGTAATAAATCTCTATATAATTCTATACATTCAAGTAAAATCTCCCGTCCTCTATCTTTTGTAGCATTCTTACTCGCAATTTTGCTTAAATTTACGATACGACCATATATTAAACACGGTAACAGACCAAACGCGACCGCTCCAAACTCTGAAGTAAAAAATATTGTGCAATATTAAGCCTACACAGAGCAAGAATTAAATATTGCACAATAAAAATTAAACCCGCTCAAACTTTCGTTCAAACATTGTGCAATCTTCAATATTAATCCTAAACGGTAAATAATATTGCACAATACCTACTATTGCGCAATATTATTGTACATGTATGGGGCGCCTAAGGCGCATTATAGTCCCGTCTTGCGCATTATAGTTCACGATTGGGAGCGCTCATTTTGTTCGCAGCTCTTAAACTAGTTCACTATTTCAATTCGCGAAAGACCTACTTGTTGTCTTGTTCGCTTGCCTTGATCAACAATTTAATTAGGCAAAAATAAATGACAAAACCTGTTTGAAAGTAATCAACTTTTAATCTTTGGAATTAGAATCTAGTACATATTAATTTGTATTTATCTATCTACTAATGAAGGCACAGGAAACTGGTATGTTCTTACCCACTTTAAAATAAATTTAGACATGTTCTTATCATAAAAAAACATAAGTTTTGGTGTTATTTTAACAGTAACATCATATAGTAGGTACCTATTTTTGTTGATAAACCACACCAAAAACCAAAGAAACATTTATAAATTGTATTTACTTGTTAACAATAAATTATAATACGGGTATCGTCACCAAATCACCGCGCACCGCTCAATTTCGCACGCAAAGTTGTAATCGAACTATTAATAGTTTTTTTTCCATCCATATTTTGTCTTACTAATAATCGATGCGCATTGCGCGTTGTGTGGTGAACTGTGAACTATACAGTAGCGTCGCACCGTGCTCTCGATTTCACGTAGTCGAACGAAAGAACTAAAGAGTGACGGGTCTGCGAACTAGTTCGTGTAGTTCGTCCATAAGATCGCTCTTCCGACCTAGTTCGTTCAAGAACTACACAAGACTATATAATTCTATAAATTCAAGTAAAAACTCCCGTTCTCTATCTTTTTTAGCATTCTTACTCGAAATTTTGCTTAAATTTACGACACGACCATATATTAAACACGGTAACTGACCAAACGCGAACGCTCCAAACTCTGAAGTGAAAAATATTGTTAAAATATTGTACATGTATGGGTCCAATATGTCGTAATATATGGTCGTGTCCATAGAATAATAACGCATAGAAACCGAGTCGACCCGCGCAATATTAAGCCATTTCAAAGAAGCCTGAAAAGGCCTCTTACGTTCGCCGGCCCCTCAGGCATACGACACGTGCCACGCGGAGTACAGCTCTCGCAATTTCAAAAAATGTGAGTTACTGTGTGGTGAAATGCTGTCACCGTGCTTCACAAAAGCGTATTTAGGACTTGAAGATAACATTTCACCGATAAAAACTACTTGGCATCGGATATTTTTGTATAAAATCCAAACAAATAAATCATAAATATCTAAGTAGAACGATATTCAAAATGTTGCCAGCCAAAGGGAAAAATATTCTACCACGTATTTGTTTTTACCTATTTTCATTATAATTAATAATATGTGTATTCCTATTTTATGTGCGATATTACATAGCCTGGACTTTGCTTTTGCATAAAAAATAGTTTTTAAGTGTTGAGACTCACCCATTATACTGACACAAATATTACACATCCGTTTGTCAGACCAATATTATGAAACATTTATTCGTATATAATGAGGACTTTTAGAAGACAAAAAAAATGTTCCAACTAGCATTCTAGATGCCACAGTGACCATCAGAAAAAAACTCTGTCACTACCAAAGTCATTTTTTTTTAGTTTTCTTATTAAATAATATGCCATCTTACTGCATTATTTCGTATTGCTTAGTGTCAAGTAAATTTATTAGCGATATTTTCAACTTTTATCCACGAAAACATGTAGGGTAACGTGCCCTAAAATCAGTCTGCGCCTAATGTCGACCTCCTAATATGTTTATACTGATAATTAAGCTAATATTCCACATAACTTTTAAGAACGCGGGCAAGACTTCATACATCGTTTTTTAATTATTATCTTAAAATTTAATGTGTTTCTTAAGATTCTATATCAACTGCTTAATTTTTCCGCATTTAATAAATATTTTTTTAACTTGGGGAATAGTAGTTAAATAAAGTTGGAATTTAGGTAAGGTTAACGTAAGCAATCAGTTCTCTCCTTAGTAGTCTGTGGTTAGATATTTATTTTGTCATTGGGTGTCTTCAGTGTAACAGCTGTTAATCTCAGAAATCTAAGTTAGTTTGACAGAATTCTGAGCTAAGTTTTTGCGAAGACACTTTATAGGTACTTAAAAGAACAAAAAATAAATTAGCTTTAACTATTCTTTAATACAAAAACAGGGAGAATTTTTATTTGATACTTATAATGAAAATTATAATATATAAACTTATTGCTGTTTTAATGAAAATGTAAATTAAGTTTTATACAATGATAACACTTAAATTTGATGATAGAATTCAATCAAATTAAAGTCTCAATATTTTTTATATAATTGTTCCTAGCGATATATTTTATTTAATTGATTTAACAATCGTAGAAAATTATTCTAGTTTTATTCTAATAGTGAAAAATAAAACTTTGAATATCAAGTGCCTTTAAATTGTTTCCTTTCTTTGACTACAACTTAATAAAAATAAGTACCCTAAAATAGTTATATTGAAGATATTTGTTTGATATAGACAAAAAATAATTTATATAGATCGTTTTATTTAAAAAAATATCACAATATTGAATATTTAATGCTCATTTCTCTTAATTTTGAGGACCAGCAAGTAACGAACTAATGTAATTTTTACATATCAAATTTTTTCTGCGTAGTTTTAAAGAAACTAAAATATCAATTTATTTCATTTATTTTATGTCTTAAAGAAAGAGACTCAATCATTAAAATTGGTGACCATTTAGATTTTTTCTTTTACAGTTTTTATCAAATTAAAAAGATCATTTAAATACATACCATAAAAAATTGAGGGCATATTATGTTTACAAAAGTTATTTAATAAAATTAAAGTAAATTTTAATGCAAAGTCAATACCTTATTTCAATTTCAAACATCCTTTACTGGCTAACATTAGAGAAAAATGGGGCTGAAATTAGGGAAACATTGACCGACAATAGAAAAGAAACCAGGATAGATAGGGTCAATCATTTAAAACTTAACACGTTTACATATTTTTATTTCGTTGTTGAAATCAATTCGAAACATCAATAGTGTAAAATTTAAATGTTGATTAACACGAAAAAGAAAATTAATATTTTCTTCCCGATAACGGTTTAAGCCTAATATGGTCCGAAAGTTATGTATTTGGTTAGGCGGCCGAAATTTGGCTATTTTACCCTATAAATTTCTACATCACTGAGATTAATGTTAATTTTTAAAATTTTAAATAAATAATTTAATTATTAAGTATACATATTTTCGTGTCACAATTTGCACAAAAACGAAAAAATCCAAGGTGAAATAGCTTTGGAACGTAGAATTATAACACGTAGAAACCGAGTGGGCCGCGATGTTTTAAGCAATTTCAAAGTAGCCTTAAAAGGCTACGCATGCGCTTGCCGTCCGCTCAGAATCGCGATACATGTCATACGGAGTGCAGGTCTCGCAATTCGAAAAAAATATGACTTACTGTGTTGTTAAAGGCAAAAAAAGACAAATAAAATAAATGCTGAATTATCAAAAAGTACCCTCGAGCTAAATTATTTTCATAAGACTTAGTATAAATAATAGTTAAAGCAAACACAATAATTAATTTTCTTAACATTAAGGTCTAACTAAAAATGTTGTGCGCAATTTTTTTTCCACAACTAGCAACTGTATAATGATAAGTTATGTGTTTCAAATTATCTATTTTTAGTCGATTTACATAACAGAAAAATTATAAATTGTAAGTATTTACCTGTGAAATGTTCACTTTTTTGTTTTTCTAAGGTGTTAAAACACTTCTTTATAACGCAATAAGTCATTTCGAATTATTTTTCGTGAACTGTGCCCGATATAACCTGATCTTTTTAAGCATTGACAACTCGCAAAACGAATTGAGCCGTTTCTGGTTCAGTTTTATTTACTCGTTTTTTGTGGTTTCTAGGCGTTATTATTCTAAGATCAGAACCAAAACAGTTGCGGACGCTAGGTGGTGCTCAAGTCGTGCACAGAGCCAATAGTAGCCAATATAGTACGTTTAGCTTAAAACATTTAAATTTTTTAAGTTGATTTAAATAAATACTTGATTAATAAGTATCTTATTAATTTTTACCTTAAAACGTTCGTCTATAACGTAAGTATTGTTTCTGCTTGCCCACCCATTTGCTAATTTACAAGATAGTTTAAGGTTTAGAACCATGGCAAGATTTGTATGAAAGTTAAAATAAAAAAGGTTCCAAGGTAATAGCTTTGAACAAACATACATACACATACACGCACACAGACATACACATAATAACACACAAGTATTTGCCAAGCAATGTATTTCAAACATTTGTATGATATAGGATAATATATTAGTAGATACATATCAATAAGGTTTTTTTTTGTAAGAATTACTTCAATCACTGTTTTTATAACTTAAATAACGTAAATTCGTATTGACCATATTTTTTATTTACGCTCGGTGCCGGTTGGTTACCGCTGTTTAATTACTGAAATTTAAAAAAAAAACTTGAGAACCTCTAAAACATTTTCCTGTAATTCTACTCATTTTACCTCACCTAAAAATTGTAAGTTCTAAATTTTCTATATAACTAATAATACTATTGGAAAGACAGACAATCTTTATTTCAGTGAGGTAAAAATATTTTAAATCACAAATAAAAGCACAAAAACTAAAAAAATATAAGGTTAAATAGCTTTGGAATCATCTTGAGAACATCTAGAATATTTCCCGGCATTTAACATAGTTTACCTAACCGAATAAAAAGTGTAAGTTTCAAGTTTATACTAAATGATTAATAATGTTATAGTATGAAAGATTATTTGTATACCGGTCAGGTAGATATATTTTAAATACCGTCTTGGGAAAATATTTATTTACTTGCAACACTATTCGAGTCTTTGGAGTCTTTGTGTGCGTGACGACGCAAGTGATTACACGAAGCTTACACGGACATTGACACGGTTTTGGCCTAAAATATGAACGAAGCGTTGAATGCAATTATCCCTCTAAGCGTTATTACTCTATGGTCGTGTCGTAAATTTAAGCAAAATTGCGAGTAAGAATGCTAAAAAAGATAGAGAACGAGAGCTTTTACTTGAATGTATAGAATTATATAGATATTTTATTTAACAAAATTACCAGCATGGTTTCCGCCAAAACTTCGTTGTCAGCCATGTTGCTCGCACGAAAATATTGATGAGACTGGTTTGTCAATTTTATTGAGTGAATTTATTGAACGTTTGGAATCAAGGAGGTATTCCATATTATTGCACAATAAAAGTATTACTCAATATTAATGTAGGTCTATGGAGCACCTTACGTAGTATCAAAGAATATAATACTCTCTACGAGAGCGTATAGTGCTACAAAGTACAAGGATCTTTTGGCACTTAGATGACATTTGCATGAGAGCTCTGTTTTTGGTTAAATTTAAACGAATTTAATTTGACTGCCGTTTTGCCAAACAGGTCGTAAAAGGCGAACAAATGGCTAAACTTGTCACTACTTTCGTGACTATTAGGTGGTAGGGTTCCGGAATGTCTTGCCCGGATAATTGGTACCTCAGTTTTACCTATTCCTGCCACAATAGCATTTAGTGCTTGTCATGGTCGTGTTCCGGTTTGGAGGTTTAGGTAGCCGGTACACTTATGCATGTGGCATGCTATCCCGCCACACGGATGGCAACGCACCATTGACATTTTTGGTGTCAATTATAGGCAATGATTTCTCTTTCGTCAGGAGAGCCATCTGCTTGTTTAGTATCTTGTCATATAAAAAAAGAAATGTTTGAATAATAGGATTTATTAGATGAAATTAAAACTTGACAAATATGTATAAAATAAAATAAAAACTAAAATTGTTTGCTCTTATTATGTTCGCCATGAACTATCTCGAGAGATTGCAAACTATCAAATTGTTCGTCATTTTCATCTTGGAAATCATCATCGTCACTGCCTTTTTCACTCTCAAAGTACAATATTTGTACGATAAAAGGTTCGTCCAAATATGCATATTTGTTTCGATCCTTTTCTTCTAATTTCTTTAAGTGGGCGCAATGATTGCGCCGTTCATCTATGAAAATGGAATCGAAAGCATTCCGTATTATTTCTGATATTTAATTGGATGGCTTCCCAATATTTACTTCAGCTACTTTTCATTTCATGGATGCCCCATCTCAATAGGATTGAGATCATAATGATACGGTGTTCAACGCAATATCTGAGAAAAAATAAGTAAAATTAAACGGGCACATAATCTCAGAACACCAGAAAATTCGCTATGCAAATTCAGTTTAATTTCACTCGCTCAACGCTTAACAACTACAGTTATATTCAAATAGAAGTAGCCTCTCTTTCTATGAAGTAAC
This sequence comes from Apodemia mormo, assembly GCA_036924255.1. NCBI lineage: Eukaryota > Metazoa > Arthropoda > Insecta > Lepidoptera > Riodinidae > Apodemia > Apodemia mormo. The sequence continues at coordinate 43,029,309 of JAUPFN010000002.1, forward strand.
TAATATCTCTTTTGGCGAATTCATAGTGGTATTTACCGAAAGAGATCGTCATGCCTGACCAATACTGACTATACTTAAAATATTGTATTTAATCATATAATAGCAATAAAATTGCAAACAACCGACTTCTTATTTCTTCTATCTCCGGAAACCCTGCATCAGACTCTAGCCAAATTAAAAAAAGACCACTTCTGAAGTATTCCTTTCAATCAAAAAATGAATTTTGCAATTGAACAATATACATAAAAAATAAAAAACTTTAAGACAAATTGATATAGTCCTCCTCCTTTTTTAAGTCCGTTAATAATAATAATATATTAAAATGTCACTTTATTAATGTTTTAAAGGATCTAGTAGAACTTTTAAGCTATTACCTTGTGACCCAGTCATTTTAGAATAGCATTGACAGCATACACTGGTTCGTGTTTATTTCTAATTCTTAAAGTTGTATTTTCTTCCGTATATTCAATATTATTGATTCTTAACTAATCAGTTATTTCATTTTTTCTACTGTTTGTGTTTGGAGGTTTTCTAACACTTGTATTATGATTGGAGCATTGTCAGTTATAATTAGACTGGACGCCTTCAAATTGGGAGCCAAATTTTCAACAACCCATTTTTTAAATTTATGTGATTCTGGTATATTCTTCCGTATTGTTGATTCTTGACCAATCAGTTATTTCATTTTTTCTACTGTTTGTGTTTGGAGGTTTTCTTACACTTGTATTATGATTGGAGCATTGTCAATTATAATTAGACTGGACGCCTTCATATTGGGAGCCAAATTTTCAACAACCCATTTTTTAAAATTTATGTGATTCATGTCATCGTGGTAATCACCACTTTTTGTTTGTGACTTGAAAACCAAACAAGCACTCTCCATAAAGCCTTCTCCGGCATGAAGATACTAAATCTTTGTCCTTCAGAGATGGGCTCTAACACTCCATCTGAATTTTTTTAACTATAAAATTAACAGAGCAGAATATAAAAATTAGCATGGTACAGTTAGATAAATCCATAATATTCCATTAATATGTTACGAGTAGTAAGTAGACAACATGTAGTTTCTGTCTCATCATTATGCTTTAAAGTCTAAAATAAAATAATTCCACAGTTAGTTTGTGAATTGTTGAAGCAGTTTATTATTTGTTTCATTCGTTCCCAACACTTTTTATATGGTATTTAAGATTATATAACTACATTTACACGTATCTGCGGATCATGAGCACATCAAGCTGTTATGTCGCTGCGATCTTCCTCCATCAGGACCTTTCTATTGTTTTTTATATTTTTGAATGGAAAACAAGTTTGTTTTATATACTGTCTGCGAATCCCCGACTGCCTGTGTATCCAATCTCTTCTTTAAGTAGATAAAGCAACTTATTTACTGTTGGTATTTCTTTTTTCGAAGTATAAAATTCATGTACTTTTCGCCTAAGAACACCAGTATCAAAATTGTCCATTACAATTTTATCCTTCCTTGTTTTCTTGTTTTTCCCGGGTGAAACTATTTTACTGGATGATGCTTCAGCCAATCTTCCGTCATTTCCAATTCTGGCAACTGTACGTAAAGATATACTTGAAATCGTATTTTCTTTTAATACCGTAAAAGAGAAAATATCTTCCATCTGCCTACAAAATATGAATTAGTATTCTTGATAATAACGGGTACACGAACAATGTATCGTATGGTATCACTTACCTGCTGCAGCTGCGACACGCTCATTTACACTTTCAAATGGAATAATGGGGGCACTAGATTGCTTTTCTTTCATAAAAACTTTCGTTTACTTTAAGTACCACCTCTCTTTACCAATTTTAGCCACTTTTTATCAATTTTGGCATGTTTTAAGATAACTTTATTGAAATTTAGGCAATTGAAATTTTATTGAACCACTTCTACAGCTGTCTGTCAACAGTGACGTTTTATAAGATGACGGCGTTAGTTCTAATTTTGGCCACGTGCCAAAAGATCCTTGTAGGCTGTAGCACTGTAGTATTGTGTACTCTTTAATTTTTGAGTATTTTATACTCTTTGGTAGGTAGTACGTACGTAGTACTCTAATTGGTCTGTGGTAACTGGTAGTACGTGATAATCTGACGTGTACTTGTTAGTAAATTTTTTGCAAAGTAGTGTTGTGTCTACCAAAATTGATAATCCCCAGAGATATGTCCGAATCAGAAAGACTTAATGACAGTCCTGGATCTGATACATCAAGTGCCAATCTTTTAGCAGAATTATCAGAACGCGAAGCGTATTTTCAAGCGCTTCGATTATGGATTCAGCAAGCGCAAATGTACCAGAATCTATCCACCTGCTTTCCATATTATTTAATGTCCCTTCAAGGCTTACAAAACACTTCTACTGCTCCCTTGTTAAACAATAATTACCAATTTCAAGGACAACAGTTTCCTTTTCAAGTGCCAATACCTCCCAGGCTTCCTGCAGATAATCAAGCGCAACCGGAGTCTCCTGCTGAAGGTATAGTTGTTTATTAAATATAAATAACCTCATAAACAATCTTAAGTGTATTTAAATATAAAGGTTAATATGTAGCTCGAATTGCTATTGCTTTAATTTGTTCATCTTGTTAGAAATATTTATTCTATTGTTCATTGAATGAATATTTTTTCTCACCGCAGTTGTATTAGTGTGGCTAGATATTAATAGTTACAAAATTTATAAAGTTCTACTCCTGAAGTATAAGAAATAAATAAATCATTGTGGGCATAATTTGATTATTTTTATCTGAACTGTGACTTAAATCAAATGTTATTTTCAGTAAAAATCAATTATTTAATCTAGTGAATTTATTTTAAACTGTGTATTACATACCTATTATTAGTATCCAAATAAATCACTCTGCTGTTTCAATCTCAATGTCATTATTATTATATTTAAAAAAACGCATTTTCCAGCCCTTTGTGTTCCCAGTCAGTTGTGTAACTTGATGTGCACAATAATTAAAATAAAATATTAAAGCATTTGTGATACAATACATACTATAAAGGTAGTGTATTTCAAAAGGTCAGCATTGAATAGTGAAACAGTACTTCAAAAATATGTAAAAATTGAACATGGAAAAGAGCTGTCACTTATTTTGGACTGTAAAACCAGAAGGAATAGTCTTTTAACAATGCTGGAGTAATTTAATCTTTTAAAAACCTGCATTCAAAAAGATCTTATAGATCTTAATTATCCAATTCGATGATGATTTTGAATTGGTTACTAAAATTGTTGATGTGCTGACCCTAATTAAATTGACAGTAGAAGCAATCTGTCGGCGAGATGATAATTTATGCACAGCTGATTCCTCTTTAAAATGTCTTATAAAACAACTGTCTAGCAAAAACTCAGCACTTGCCAAAATGAAAAAATCCTAAGTGGAACGTATAAAGCAACGACGAAGTGATGATTTAACTGGTGTGTGGAATTATTTACAAAATCCACGAAAAGATGATGAAAATCAGTTACTATCGGATTTGGAATGGCAAGACTTATTTCCAGATACACAGGCTTTAGTGAGGAAGCAAGTAAAGAGTATTATTAAAAGACTTCATACTCAAGATGACATAGAAGAAGAAGTAATGTCAGGATCACAAATAGATGATGAGCTAAAGCAAGAAATCCCCCAATCCCAATTGACATTAAAGGAAAAGTTGCAGCTGGAAATTGATAAGAGTATGAATTCCCCAGATCCCAAAGTACAAATATAAAATGAATCGGGGTTGGCAAATAGTATTAGATGTGAAATGAGCCTGTTCGAAAATGGAGTAGTTTGTGGATATCACTTAGAAACAGCAAATAAGTATCTAAAGTCTGTTCCTCCAACCAGCATAGAACCTGAGCGAGCGTTTTCAGCTGCTGCTTTTGTTGGTAATAAACTACGAAGCAGACTTGGAAGTGAAACATTGGATGCTTTGATATTTCTGTGATTGTATTTTCGAAATTCTAATTAGTTTTGTTGTGTTGTCTTTTAAATTTCTTGTAAAAGTATTTTGTTCATTATGTCAATTTGGTTTTTTTTACTGTATTGTGTTGTGAACTTGTGATTTATGTTGTGCAACTATATTAAAATATTTTTTTTAAAAATAACTTAAATTTTTTTCATTTGAGCCCAATTAGAAACCAGAAAGTCTAATCCCGGGATAGTCCCGGGATTAAGCATTAAAAATTGAAAAACATGCTCAGGATTTTATTCTCTAATCATATGTAGTTTTGTGACACCAAGTTTTTGGTACTTCGACAGCTCTTGAAAAAAATAATAACAATAAATAATGAATGCATCTGTTTGCAAGAATGTGGATACATAAGATGTTACATTTTTAAACATATTTTCCAGTCACATTTTCTCAAAAATGTCATGCAAAATATATACAAGATACTACTTAAAAACGTAATATGGTAGAATCTCACTAATCCGACACTAGTAGATGGATACGTCCAATAATCCTTCACCTATACTATACAAATATATGCATAATATTGGCATAATGGCATATCTGCCAGACACTAATATACTGAAAAACTTAAAAAACAACAAAGAAAAATTTTCAACAAGTGGGATTTGAACCTGCAATGCACTCTCAAACCGGGTCGCTCTGCCACTGAGCTAGTGTCGATAGATTCAAAGTAGTTATACATAGGTATACCTAGCGATCAGTACAATGGATGGAATCAATCATATAACAAAGAAGAATTTTGCCGCTTTGAATCCGACGTCACTAGCTCAGTGGCAGAGCGACCCGGCTTGAGGGTGCATCAAATCCCGCGTGTCGTAAATTTTCTTTGTTGTTTTTTAAGTTTTTCAAGTTTTCCTAAGCACGGGGTGAGTGCTAAAACACAAAAAAAAACTCAAAAAAACTCAATTATGCATAGTGTACATACATACATTATATTTATTCTCTTTAATTTTTTCTTTAAAATCAAATAATCCGGCACCCTTTAGTTTTTAATAGTACTGGATTAGTGAGACTCTTCTGTATTTCCAATCTATTCATTATTAACTGATTATTTTTAGGGTTCAGTACCCGTACAGTAATAATCCGGCATCCTTTGGTTTTTAATAGTGTCGGATTAGTGAGAATCTTTTGTATTTCCAATCTATTCATTATTAACTGTTTATTTTTAGGGTTCAGTACCCGTACAGTAATAATCCGGCATCCTTTGGTTTTTAATAGTGTTGGATTAGTGAGAATCTTTTGTATTTCCAAACTATTCATTATTAGCTGTTTATTTTTAGGGTTCAGTATCCAAAGGGTAAAATGGGACATTAATACTAACATTCCACTGTCTGTCTGTCTATTTGTTACCAGGCTGTATCTCATGAACCGTGATAAACAGTTATAATTTTCACAGATGATGTATTTCTGTTGCCGTTATAACGACAAATACTAAAAACAGAATAAAATAAATATTTAAGGGGGGTCCCATACAACAAATGTGATTTTTTGCAGTTTTTTTATATATACCTAATGGTATGGAACTTGCACTTGGCCCTTTTTTAGAGTAGGGGTATCTAAAAAGTAAAATGGGACTCTATTACTAAGCTTCCACTGTCTGTCTGCCTGTCACCAGACTGTATCACATGAACAGTGATAGTCAGAAAGCTGAAAGTTTCACATATGTATTTTCGTTGCTGCTATAACAACAAATACTAAAAATTAAGATATTAAAGGGGTGGGGGTACATACAATAAACATGTGTTTTTTCGTATGTTTTATAAATGTTGGTATGGAACCCTTCGTGCGAAAGAGTCGTACTTGGCGGCTTTTATTTAATAAATTCAAATTCTCAATTTTCTTAAACTAAACATTTACATACTTTAACATTCTTCAACTTATTTTATTAAAAAGTTGTTACTGATTTTATTTAAAATTGTAACGTGTGAATCCTGTTACCTAATAATTCATTATGATGTTCGGATAAAATATCCTTTGCATTTAGTATAGTCAATTGAGACTGTTAAAATTTTGAGTCGTCCTGAACACATCCTTCAATGGCATAGATACAATTTACGTATGGCAACCCTTTGTCGATGTCATAGCGTCAAATGTCTACTCTTGGCTTTTCGTGTCAAAATGACATTCAGCTAAGTTTCGTCTAAAATATTTAAAACATTTAAAAATAGATAATGGGCATGGTTTCGCCTAAATTTAATCGGAAAAATTGAAAGACGGCACTGCAAAATGCGTGCCGTATAAATTTTTAACAATTGCAAGAGTTTACTATTTTATCAAAAATGTGATATTTTTTCATACACGTGTTCAACACCTATCTGAAAATATACTTGGGAAAGGAAAAAGGGGACGTTAAAGATCGCCTAGAACGAGAAACCCTAATTATACCGAGCACGATCGGAGAGATATCCACGGACACAATCTGACACATGTTCGATTTTCGAAAGGCCTAGGATCTTCCCGCCACGCAGAAAGGTTTGCTGATTCCCGGTATGAACTTAATTTTTTTTATGTGACTATATACTGGGTATGTAATCTTTACTCCTAACAAACAATGCCCAAGCCTTTTACGTTTTCATAGAAGAATTGGCTAGCGTAACATTTTCGTAACTCCATTAACTTAATTATTTTCTATTTTCCATTTAGTTTTATTAAAATTTTGTATTACCCCAATAAATTTCATGTCACTGGTCGCGAAGCCAAATGTATTAGTAATATTTATTATGAAAAGCGCCAAATGTATTAAAAATATACATTCGCCAAATGCGACATCCTCGTAATACAAATATAAAAAAATAATAGTTGCGTTATTATGCCTGGAGGAGGCGTCAATGTAATTATATAAGGAAGGTAATAATGGTCTGTGTAACGGGTACGATGGTTTGGTACCTGGTGGATTCTAGGTGTTATTTATGTGTAACGAGCGCCACACCCAGAGGCGTCACACAGACTCCCTCCATATAGCCAGATAGCAAAGGTAGGTTGGAACTATTAATCTTGAGGTGGCTGATTGAGTAATCACTTATCGAAAAAAAAAATAAGTTCAAGATCTGAAAAGCAAAATCGCACAATAAGGCAGGAGATGAAATGAGGAAGGCTGACTTGGATGGATGGTATATATTGGTCTCTAAGTTAGAGTCGCATTTTACATACAATAGGTTACGAACTAGAATTATGGTAAGAGAGTTTAAAGTTCATAGTCATACACTGCTTCACCAAAATTATCACATAAAAAAATGAGTTCATACCGGGAATCAGCAAACCTTTCCGCGCGACGGGGAGATTCTAGGCCTTCGGAAAATTGGACATGTGTCGGATGGCGTCCGCGGACATCTCTCCGATCGTGCCTGGAAAAATCGGGGTTCTCGCTCTAGGCGATCTCCAGCGACCCCTCTTTCCTTTCCCGAGTATATTTTTCAGATAGGTGCCAAACGTGCATGAAAAAATATCACATTTTCGATAAATTGGCAATCTCCCGCGACCACACAAAACTTATACGGCACGCATTTTTCAGGGCCGTGTTTCAAGTTTTTCGACCAAATTTAGGCAAACTATGCCCATTATCTATTTTTAAAAGTTTTAAATATTTTAGACACAACTTAGCTGAATTACATTTTTGACAGAAAAGCCAAGTGTCAGAATTTGACGTTATGACACAGACAAAGTGTTGTCATATGTAAATTGTATCTATGCTGTGTATCAATAAGTTGAGGACGACTCAAAATTTTAACAGTCTCAATTGACTATACTAAATGCAAAGGTTATTTTGTCCGAACATTTTAACGAATTATTAGGTAACGGGATTCACACGTTACATGTCTACCTAATACCTTTAAACAAGCAATTCTTATATATAATCGGAATCTCGGAAACGGCTTCAACGAATTTCATTACATTTTGTATGCAGGCGGTTTTGGGAGTGGTAAATCAATCTAGCTAGGTTTAATTTTCAGAAAATATTGTTTTACAAAAAAGAATGTATGATATGATTAATATAGATTGATGTTTCTCTGTGCTCTGTGCTCTTTGCTCATATTTCTATATAAATATATACTTGTTATTTTTTTTTTAGTGATTGCACGAAATGGAGGATATGAGTATGTGATTCCACCACTTTACAAAAGATTGCTAGCTGAGTTTATAGACTTTTTACTCCTATTCATCCTTAAACTCATTGTAACTTTTATTGCTGTTGATATGTTTGAAATAATGTAAGTATACTTTTCATGATAATGATGAATGTTTCCGTGTGTTGGTCCAGGCTTTCTGCTGTTACTGTCTGCTGTTCTGCCAGGCAGATCGTAAGAGTTGAATGATTGGCTATACGACTCGCTTCTATCGTGGCTACTAGGTGATAGGTAGAGTTCTGCATTGTTTTATCCAGGTAGGGTAAAGTGCCCTAAAGTCGACCATCGCCTAATGTCGGCCACCTAACATATTTATGGTGATAATTATGTTTAAATTCCATTTAGGTTAAAATTTGTGTTGACAATCACAACTTTACTCATATAACTGTGTATTAACACACAATTTAACCAATGTGTCATAAACTCCAATATTATACCACATAGAAGCCAACGAGTCGTCACACAGAGCTGTATTGTCCCCGATTTAGCTAAAAGCATTAGAGGAGACCATGCACGGGGATTGTGTTTTTGATCATAAAAATGTCCCAATAGCTTTTATTTGTCTTCTGCAGAAAAATCAAAGGGCATAGAACGTTATGTCTTGCAATGTTGTTATATTTCCATTTATTATTAAGAAATAACAGCGGCCGAGATTAGGGCACTCATTTTGATACAAAATTCTATAGTCGGCTCCCGGCCGACATTAAGCCGAAAGATACAAAATTAGAACTCTACAGAATTAAATATACAGTTATATTTTTGTTCAATAATTTGTTTTTAAGAGCGTTTTGAATCCCTCATTTTAATGACCAAAGTCCAGACACCTTTATCTATTACGTATATTGACATAATAAACATTTAAAATCACGGCCGACATTTGAGAATTCAGATAACCTAATGTCGCCCCCCTTTAAATATTCCATATATACACGGGATGTTTAAAAATTGATTATAAAATAATGTCTATTTATATTTTTGTTTAATATATCAATTCAATGCGTCAAATTGACCGCACTGTTGGTCGAGTGGTTAGCAAACCTAACAACAAATTTATGGGACTGGATTCGGTTCCCGGCAGGGACAAACATTTGTATGATGAGCACATATGTTTGTATTTCTGGGCTATCTTATGAATAAAGCTACTTAATTTTTTTTGTTGTAATTTTTGATTTTATTCATGTTCGCATGACCTAAAACCATTACTTTCTTTGCGTAGTCGAGTAAAAACATAGCCTATGTCACTCCTGGATAGAGTAGTTTTTTAAAAGTGAAAGATTTTTAAAATCGGTTGAGTAGGTTTTGAGTTTAATCATAACAAACAAACAAACAAAAAATAAAATATTTCCTCATTATTTTGAACATAACACATGAAAAACACACAAAAATGAAGTACATAGGTATTAGTTTATTAAAAATATTTCATTTAAATTTAATTAAAAATTTATGCAGATTTATTACCTTGTTTTTAATTTAAAACATTCTTTACTGGCGGCCGACATTAGGGAAAAAGGAGGCCGAAATTAGGGAAACACTGGCCGAAAATAGGGAAATAGACCATTTGAAACTTAAAACGCTTATATATTGGTATTTCGTTATTGAATTCAATTCGAATCATCAATACTGTAAAATTTAAAAGTTAAATAATACGAAAAAACAAATTGATATGTTTTAACGATAACGGTTTAACCCTAGTAAGATCCGAAAGTTGCGATTTTCGTTAGGGGGTCGACATTTGGGTACTTTACCCTACCACTGCTTTACCCTTTCCTTCCACAATAACATCAATGCTTGTCACTGTCGTATTCTGGTTTGCACTACGGAGAGCAATCTGCTTGTTTGCTATCTTCTGATATATTTATGGACAAAAATAGTCCTATTCAAAATTCTTTTTGTGATTAAAAAAAGTACCTTATTTTAACAAAATGTTCAAAATTCCTGGTGATAAATCCAATTCAGTTTTCTAGAAACTGAATTGGATTTATTACTACCAGTAAAAATAGCCAAATCGGATGAGATATATCAACATAATATTCATCGTTTCACTTACATTGGTAAAACTTTTATTATGACTTGATGACATTTATGTGTGTGGTTTACATATTTCAAATTTCTAATAGTCGGACAATATATTTTAGCATATTTTAAACGATCTTGAACCTGGGTTTTTTAATTATTTTTGTCATTTTTGGATTTTTGATTGTTTAAAACCACTAATGACGTAATATATAATAATTTTATAACATAATAAAAGTAATGAATTTTAATTTTATAATATTTCTATTGTGATTTTGAATTTATCTCTTGATATGTAAACAAGTTTTTAAATTGATAAGTATGATCACTTTTAGATCCACATTTCAAATCTCTAGAATCTTGTAGAATTGTCATACCTATTTTTCTACTCAATTGTGTTACCAGTTACCACCTTTGTTATTCTACAAGATTCATCAACAATCCAATAAGAATTTAGTTTTTAAAACAAAAGTATCATTTGTTAATCCAAGTTGCTAGCTATATTTGACCGCCTCGTTGGTCGAGTGGTTAGTGACCCTGACTACACAATCAACGGGGCTCGGGTTCGATCGGGACAAGAATTTGTGTAATGAGCATAATAAATGTTTGCATTTCCGGGTTTGGGTGTTTATTAAATATATTCCAGTAGTTATATCTATCTATCTATCTATTAATGCGGGCTATACCGCACTTAGCCACACTACGGGCCATTGTGCGTAAAGGTATAGTGGCTACTCTTGCCAACCCAGCTCATTCCAAAGATCCAGCAACTTAGAGGGATGCTCAAACAGCTCTCCATATGTGCTGCCTCCTTTGAAAAACTGGGCCCTTAAGTACTTCAATTCCTCGCACTCAAACAGCACGTGGTGAGGAGTTTCTTCATGGTTTAAGCATGCCCTGTATAAGGGACTATCAGTTAGCCCCATGGTGTGCATGTGTTTATTCATTGGGTAATGCCCCGTTATCAGACCAAATATTTTTCTTAATTCTACCCTTGGTAGTTTAAGCAATTTTCTAGTCAGTTTCGGATTCAGTTCAGGAAATGCTTGTTTGGTTTGTCTACAACTAGTGAGCATTTCCCAGTGTTTTTTGTGTTTTATCTTGGTGATATCTTTTATCTTGGTTTTTAGCAGGTTGAAGGGTAGAGGTATTATTGGTTCAGGACCTATAATTACCATCCTAGACCCCATTTTTGCCAATTCATCTGCAATGTCATTCCCTAATGAGCCACTGTGTCCTTTAATCCATTGCACAGTGACTTTGCATGACGTCCCCAGTTGTTGAAGCAGTTCTCTGCATTCTTTTACTAGGTCCAGTAGTTATATATTATGTATCTCTATGTATTAGTATTGTTGACTAACACCCAAAATGCAAGCAAATATTTTTCTACCTTTATATCAGTAAGTGTAATTTGTTCCGTGAATACTTTTTTATTATTTTAAAAAAATATATATATTCACATGAAATTTCATCCAAACCTAACGTCAACATGACGGATTTATAAATGCACTAGCTGTTGCCAGCGACTTCGTCCGCGCGGAGTTCGTTTACTCTGCACTGCCCCTCCCCCGTAGGTTATAGCGTGATAATATGTAGCCTATATGTTGACCCGACCTGTTAGTAATTTTCATTATACAGACAAACAGACAAAAATTCTAAAAACTATATTTTTGGCTCTGATATTGATTGTAGATCACGCCCCGAGTATTCTTTTAAAAAATATTCATTGTACAGTTTTGACTTTCCTACGATTTTATATGTTATTGTATAGATTATACACTCAAAATTTCACATTTATGAGAGTAATGTAAATTATCCACTTAATCACTGATACAAATACAGATCCCCCATTGATGTGTGTGGTGTAAACACTGCAGCGGCGTGCACAGGATTATGATACTGAGTATGCGACGGAGTACTCGGCCACAAAAACTTTTATAGATTTCAGCGGCGTGCACATGATTATGACACATTTTATTCATTTACTTACTACTAATTAAAATCATCTAAAACGTACGAACGTTGTATTAAAATATCTGTGAATGACAAGTAAAGCACTGCTTTTCTGCCTACAAGGAGCGCACGCGCCTGAAACACTGAGCCTAAATCTCACTTTTGTTTCCACTTCACAATTCATTTTGGTCTTAGAAAGTGTGTCCCTAATCTATTGTGTGTAATCAAATTAAAAATCTTTTCAGAGATTTGGATAAATTTGACTTGTACAAGTTCAGTGAACACTACGATGATTACAAGTATGCCATAGAGCTTACATCTGAGATACTGTTTCTAGAAATTATTTACAGAATACTTGTGTGTATATTTGAGGTGAGTGTTACCTAGTTTTTATGACCAATACTTAACAGAGGATTGGTTCTGGTTTTGCAGTGCAAGCTGGTTGCCCAATTTAAAACATTGAAACTTTTTTCAAATATTTTCCATGTTTTTATCACTAATATGTATCCTGGATGGTAAGATAGTTGAGCAAATGTAATATAAAATAACATGAGTATCAAGAGCCAGAATGCTCAACAGATCGCAAAGATCTAAATTTAATTTGCATACTGAAAACTACAGGGTAAATAAAATAAAAATTACATCTATATCTACAGGGTATAACAAAAATAAGCACTAATACTGAAGGAGCGTTCAGGATGTGTGGTTAGCTCTTTAATTATACATTTTTAATAAATAAAAACTATGAAATTTCTGAGAAAATGAATGTCAAAGTTTTTTTTCAAAATGATCTGTGGCAGCCCTGAAGTATAGCACGCAGTAACGTACGCGCACGGTTTACGCAGCTATGAAAGGTCACAATCATATGATAGATGTCAATGAACTGCTAGACGCACAACAAAGTACTAATTACTTGACAGAGTAAATAATGTAGATATTATTTAAAGAGTTTTTTTATATTTTTTTCTACCAGGACTGATGTTGGAATAAACCCATGAGGGTCCTTAGTTTGATTACCAGGCTGGACAATTTGATTCATAGGTAACTTAACTGGGTTTTGATAGCCATAATTATTACATTATGTTAAAAAAAACACTGTCCGACTATTGGTGTCACTCGATAGCATATTACGATCATATTAAAATAATTATTAATTACTATACTCATATTCAATAAAAAAAATCTCATAAAATTTTATTAATCGTAAATACCTACCTAGTAGTCTCATACCTAGTTTACGTAAGGCAAACCTGCGGCTATTAGGCATTTCATGCAGGAAAATCTCCCGCCTGGCAACAAAATTATATCAGCTGTGTACCTAAAATTTATTGTGACCTGGATTATTATTTCTAACTCTGAGTGAAACTATTAGTTTGGTACATACATTCTAAAACAATCGTGGCAAATAATCCAATATAACTAATTAAGGTATCTTTTTGTTATGAAAACACATTACATAAATTACTTCATCACACAATATCCACCTTCAAAGTCAACTATTCACGTGTGTTTTCAGTGTAGGTACCTAAATCTATTCCGTGATTCATAGGCATTTTACAATGTATTATCTGGCATGGTTTCAACTTACAAACTGTTTTAATGGCATAATACTTACCTCTAGTACCTACCCTGTTTGCTTCTAACTTCACATAACAAGGTGTCTAAATAGGTAATTAGTTTTTGAGCAGGTAAATCATAGCTATTATCACTTTTTTTACACACAATTCTAAAAACTTAGTAAAACTTTCTCGTTGATAACACGACACTTCGCAAAATAAATATGCATTATCATTAAGAATTAAGACACAACACAACCTTTTATAAGCATTTTTGACAAATAAACCTACGCATTGATTAGCCTAGAAGTCCTTTGATTTGAAGTATTACCGACATCGCGCTAGGCGTCTCAACGCGGCGCAACGCGGTCTCAACCAAGCGCCCGACTTAAGGCCTTGCTCACACACACTACTGAATATTTTCCGCGGGAATTTTAATTGCGCAAATTAATTTTCGTTACATATGAAATTTGACATGGCTAGCACTGCTAAAAAAATGTCAAGAATCGGAATGTTCCCGGTGAGTTGATAGGCTCGTTTGTCACTATCACTACATGGCTGATGGAACTTAGTACCTACCTAAAGTTTGTTTTAGGTGCGCCTCTTCTTACCTTTTTTTATGTTATTGAGATAGGCAAACTAGCAGACGTGCCACCTGATGGTAAGTGGTCGACGTCGCTAATGAACAAAAATGGGATAGCCCAGGTATTCCATTCATGTGTTAGAGACATAAGATGTTAAGATCCTGAGACATAAGATGTTAAGTCTCGGTGCCAGTAATTACAGTGCCTGTCTTGCCCTTCTCTCCGAAACACAGCAAAGCTGTTTCACGGGAGAAATTGGCAAGACCTTTCTAAGTAGTAGTTATTTCAGGAAAAAGATAATTTTTGACTACGTTTTTTTGATTACATTTTAGATCAAAGATTTTATAAAATACTAGCCGTTGCTCGCGGCTTCGCACGCGTGGTTAGAGTTTTTTGTGAATGTCAAAAATAAACCACGCAAGCGAAACCAACGAAAACTATTGCTAATTTTAGCGATTGCCGGGATTACATATCAACCTGTTCATTCATTCAGAAAAATTAATCTTTTTCATCAAAATATTGTTTATCATACTGGAAATGAAAAAGTATTAAGTTAACTTTAAAGCCGCCGCCGGTCGTTTGTACAGGCCTTTAGAACTTACACGTGTTTTGCGGCTTATACAAAGTGCAACGAAACGCTTTGATTGGCGAAAAGACCACTTTCGGAAAGAGACAAGACACTCCCTTTTTTCTGCCATTTTGTTTTTATGTAAAATCATACTAATATGTAGTTCCGTATAGTTTTAGTCAACATTTTTGTCACTTTTATGATAAGAGTGATGCCGGTTTAGGCGTTTCTTCGTAAGGTACTGGGTTCGATTCTCAGTTCGCCTGGTAGAATGGAGGGTAATTCTTCTTAAGGCACTCAAACTAACACGGGAAATGATTTTTGAAGTGAAAACTTCTTTAGGCGCGTTGAGCGTTTTGGTAGAGGGTAAAATCCTCGTTTCGCGTCACCGACATGCTAATGATAATAGTATATCTATAGCTATGTTTTGCATATAGTTTTAATTACTCTCAACTTAATAGTTCCGTTTTCACTTCTATCGGCAGTCCCACGACTGCTACTGTTTTTTTTTTTATTTATGGTGCAAGGGGTCCCACCACCACCTTCGGGACCCAAGACAACCTGACTGCTGTACAATGAAAGAGGTCCTGGCACCGGCTTCCTCCAGAGAGGTTCGGAGGTTAGACGACAGTCGCTACGGCAAACTCAAACTCGTTCCTAGCGCAAGCGTGGAGAATAACCGGAATAAACTCTAAGATGAAGAAGATTATTTTTAAATTTGTTTCACTGAACCCTAATTAGTTCGGAAAAGTACCTAGATAATTGTAAAGGAATTTTTATTTTTTTATTCAGTTGCCGTTTGTCTTTGGAGAGCGTAACTATTGCTATTATTGCCGATTTTTTATGAATCTTACTTAATACCCATTGATTGGAAATCGCGATTTTAAAAATGCCACGTAGAAATAATAATGACCGTCACCTTTACACTAATAGTGAATTTTACGAAATGATGCTATGTGTTGGTGCTGCTAGGAATGGTAGCATTAATGAAGCGAGGGAGATTTACCGACAACGGTTTATTGATGGAAGGCCACCAGCAGAACAACGTCATTTACCTCCGTACTCAGTATTCCGTAACATGTGTTTACGACTTCAGCGTACTGGTTCCTTCCACCGCGAACGAAACGTTGGACGTCCTAATTCAAGAGTAGGTACTGCTATTGAGACTCGGATTCTAAATCATTTTGACGAGAATCCTCGGACCAGCACACGCCGATGCAGTGCTATGTTAAATGTAAACCATATGGTGGTGTGGCGTACTCTGCAGGATGATGGACGACATCCCTACCATTTTTCAAGGACTCAGGAGATAGGACTTGCAGACCATATGCCCAGAATGGACTTTTGTAGGTGGTACCAGAACCGTGCTGAAGCAAATCCCGAATTTGCTTTTAATATTTTATGGACAGATGAGGCTTCTTTCACAAGAAATGGTGTGCTCAATTTGCACAACGAGCATGTGTGGGCACATAATAACCCGCATGCCTCGAGTGAAAGTAGCTTTCAGCACCAGTGGAGAATTAATGTCTGGGCAGGCATCGTTGGGGACTATGTTTTGGGGCCGACTATTTTACCTCAGGGTCTTAACGCTCAAAGGTACCTACAACACCTGAGAGAGGATTTAGAAGAACATCTGGAAAATCTTCCACTGAATGTATATCGTAATATAATTTTTCAGCACGATGGAGCACCCGCTCACTTTGCACGCCCTGTGCGTGATTATTTAAACGATCGATTTGCAGAGTGGATAGGTCGAAGTGGCCCGGTGCCTTGGCCACCTCGTTCTCCAGATCTCACGTGCCTAGACTACTTTTTATGGGGTTATGTGAAAAATAAAGTTTACTCTGTGGAATGTCATACACGTGAAGAGATGGAAGGTAAAATTAATGCAGCATTTAGGTCCATAACCCCACATATGTTGCATAATGTAAGGTTATCAATGTTACGCAGAACTGCTCTTTGCATTGAGAAGGGTGGTGGTCATTTTGAACCTTACTTATAAATTAATTTGAAGACAGTGTTGTTTTATTATTGCCTGTAAATAGTGAATTTGGATTAATGTATAATAATTAATCAGTGACGAAAGTGATATGTAAAAAATTGCTTATTAAATGTGTGTAAGTACAAGTACGCGGTATTCTTCATGTCTATGTGTGCGTCACGCTATTCATTCAACGTGTTGCTGACGTCACATCACTTCCATCTTCAAGGTAGGGGTGTGAAAATAAACTTTAATTTCTTATTTTACTAAATTTATATGAAACAAAAAATGTGTGCCTTTTGGTATAATATTTTACCAGGTGTTTGTTTAGTTCATGTACACGTATACCCTTGAAAGTTAGTGCTTATTTTTGTTATACCCTGTATATTATTTATATTATCTATATTATTAATTAATTAATAATTAATTAATTAATTAATAATATTATAAATGCGAAAGTTTGGATGTTTTGATAGATGTTTGGATGGATGTTTGTTACTCAATCACGCAAAAACTACTGAACGGATTTGAATGAAATTTGGCACACAGGTAGCTGATGACCTGGAATAGCACATAGGCTACTTTTTATCCCGGAAAAATGAGGTGATCCCGCGGGATGCGCCAAAAACTGTATAATGCAGCGGGCTGTACACTGCAGCTAGTTAATATTATAGATGCGAAACTTTGGATGTTTGGATGGATGTTTGTTACTCAATCACGCAAAAACTACTGAACGGATTTAGATGAACTTTAGCACACAGGTAGATGATGACCTGGAATAGCACATAGGCTTTTTATCCCGGAAAAATTAGGTGATCCCGCAGGATTTTCCATAAACTTGTAATTCAGCAGGCTGCACACTGCAGATAGTAAGTTATAGAGTAGTAGTAATATTAGTTTAGTTAATTTAATAAAATAAGACTGTCTAAAACTCTTATTATTTTTTATTTATTTATTAAATGATAGGGAAACAAACAGATTATAATATTTACAAATTAGAAAATATTACTAAAAAATTTCCACAAAAAGTTTCCGCAAATATTTAGCAAATTTTTAGTAAAAGAATGATAGCACCTTAGAAAAAAGTTGTAGATAGAAAGTTTTTTAGACTTGCCAAAAGGAAGCTACTCACGAAATTCAAGTAAAGACTTTATTAATATTATAAATGCGAAAGTTTGGATGTTTGGATGGATGGATGTTTGTTACTCAATCGCGAACTACTGAACGGATTTGAATGAAATCTGACACTCAGGTAGATGATGACCTAGAATAGCATATAGGCTACTTTTTATCCCGGAAAAAATAGGTGATTTCGCGGGATTCGCCAAAAACTTATATAATGCAGCGGTTTGCACGCTATATGCAGCTAGTGTATTCATAATTTAAAAAATAGTGTGGTGCCCCGTGCCCTATTTTGTGACTCGAGTCGAAAAAAAATAAGCCTAATTCTAACGCAGTCGAGTAAAAATTATACTGCATACTCGTATGTCACTATCACAATTAAAATGAATCTGATGATTTCTCTCAAGTTTAAATATATCAAGCCGTTTAGGCTAGAGCATACCAAAGAAATATATATATATATATATATATATATATATATATATATATATATATATATATATATATATATATATATATACACGCGTAAAATGTAACCCTCTTTCTAGTGGAATCGGCTAAATAAAGGCCACTAGTAAATCGATAACGCCTACAGAGTTAATACTACGTGCTACCTAACCTAAAGCTGAAAATATTATTTGATTGGTATGAAACGGCTGAGCTGTCTCTCATAAAATGTAAAATTTTATTTTATAGTCGGAATGTTTTGTGGCGTAATTTTTGTTTGCGCAGCTGTAAATATTATGGCCCGTATAATAATTTTGCTGAACGGCTACAATCTAAATGCATGAATTGAAGTATCTATACTAATACTATATTATCAGCTTTACAAACATCCATACATATGTACTAATATTATAAGTGCGAAAATCTATCTGTCTGCCTGTTTGTCTGATACACTTTCACGGCCAAACCGATTTTGAGGAAATTTGGCAAGGAGATAGTTCTGGGGTCAAACATAGGGTACTTTATTAAAGCTTTCCGTTTGGAAAAACCCCTGCCGATAAGTTGTTCCACAGAGAAACAGTCCGAGGCAAAAATTACACAGTTTATCCTATATGTGCTGGAAAACTTACCCGGGACCTTCTATCCAGTAAATAAAAAAGCAGATCATGATGAAAAGAGAAACCATTGGCAAAACTAAATATGTAAATAGTGTTGCCATCTGTGTTACGATTTGAAATGCTGCATGCGTAAGTCAACTAGGTATTAAAATAGAAACACGACATTTGTTATTGGCCCTTAACAATTAAGATGATATTGAGAAGCTAGGTTCCTCCTTAGCCCTTGTTAGACTGCTACCTAGATACGAAGCATAATGGCCTGGCTTGAAACTGGCTAAATATTAAAGTGATAATACTTTTGTATTTTTTTCTTTAAAGGCATTTTGTTTGAGCAGCAGCGTTGGGCGCACTGGAGGGGCAACACCGGGAAAGGCTCTGTTGGGATTGCGAGTAGTGACGGCATCTGCTGTTGTGGCAGTGGAAGGAAGACCCAAAGAAACTGTCCTCCTCTACCCTGGAAGGCCCTTAAGCTTTTTTGTAGCTTTAGTCCGATCTCTTATGAAGAATTTCCTTATATCCTTGCTGTTTCCTCTATGCGTTGTTTTGTTTGTTTTTCGTCATAATCGCACCGGTTACGACTTGCTGTGCGGTGTCATTGTTGTGGAGGAAAATATGTTTCCACCGAGAAGACATGCACCGTAATCTCAAAACTGGAATGTTCCAATCAAAATAAGTGTTAAACAATTAATCTTGAATGTTGTACCTGTATGGAATTTTGAAACTTCAGTTGTGATAGTAAAATATGTTATTTTTGTGATAAATCCTATTTAGCGTAAGGTTTTAATATCGCGAACACAGTATCAATATGAACAGTAATGTAACTTCATACAGATAATCAAAATGGACTTACACGGTTTTTAGAATTTGTAACTATTGTTGAATATTAGTAAGTATATAAATATATATTTATATATAAATATATATTATATATATAAATATAAATATATAAATATTTATATTTATATATATAATATATATTATATAATAAATATATAAATCTACTGGATATATAAAGGACTCTATATAAATTTACTGTAAAGCTACTCAAGACAAAGAAATAAATGTTCAATGTTGTCAATAACCTGGAAGTCAAAAAACTGCGCTCTAGCAGAGCAGTTCAATAAATTGATTCTCCTGGTTAGAACGTTGTCCGGTTTTAGGCAAGGTCGCTGGTTGTAACCCAGTTGTGTCAGCATTATTTTGAGTTTTTCGTTATTTATAAGTGCATGTACATTCACAAAAGACTGCTTCCCAAAGCTAGCTGACATTAAATGTGTTGTGTTTGTTATTTTTGACACATAAATGCTATTACCTTTTTTCATTAAGTCATGCCTTCAAATTTCTTATTCTGCCTGCCTCAACTGAGAGAAACGTGTGCCAAACATACATAATTACATAACTTCCACCATATTTACACTTCTGTACAAATGTTTATTTTCAAAGTTTGCTGATGGCACATTATGCATGTGTGAAAATGTCTATATGGAATATTTGTATGCAGTTGGCTTACTGCTTAGTAGTACATACTTTTACTACGCCTAACGTCATAGTGTACTTGTATTTATATGTATTTGAAATATAAATATAAAACTTTGCCATGTAAGCTATTAGTTATAAGGTTGTACTATTGGAAACTAAATCAAAGATTTAAATTTTATTTACAACCAGTTTTGTGGTTTTTGTTTATATTTTTTATTCAAATAAAAGTGACATTACCTAATGATATTTATTGATATTGTAGTCTTATCATCCATATTATTGTATTTGCTTAGAGTTTTCTAATCTAAAAAAAGGATTCCAAAAATATTACTATTCATACTAATATTACGAGTATAAATGCGAAAATCTGTCTTTCTGTTAAGCTATCGTGGCTATACCAATGAACTGTTTTTGATGAAATTTAGCGTGGATATAGTTTAAGATCCTGCGTCAAACATAGGCTATTTAAAAAAATCTTTTTTTTTTTATATATCATAAGATAGCAAACAAGCAGATGGGTCTCCTGATGGAAAGAGTCAACCATCGCCTATACACACCAAAGATGTTAATGGTGCGTTGCTATCTTGTGGCGAGGTCTAATGCCACATGCATAAGTTTACCGGCTACCTTACCCTCCAAACCGGAACACGACAGCGACAAACACTGACGCTATTGCGGCAGGAATAGGTAAGGCGGTGGTACCAGACCCGGGCGAGACAATGCAGAACTCTACCACCTAGTAGTCACGATGGTAGTGACTCAATAGCCAATCGGTCGCCTTTTACGACCCGCCTGGCAGAACGGCAGTTAGCCTATTCTACAAAGGAGGCCGGGACCAACACGGCGAAAAGGGTTACTCTAAAGGGTTGAAATAGGGGTTAACAGTTTGTATGTAAGATTATCTGACGAAATGTTAATTTACTAGAGGTCGAAGCTGCGTCAGTTATATGTAATCTTGACTCACCTGAACAAGTAAATGTTTAATGTTTTGTGAAAAAAATAGGTAAGGCGGTTTTATCACACGGGGGACAAGTGCATTACTTTAACACATAGTAGTCGTATTGATAGTGACACCTTTGGCTAATCGTTCTGCTATAGTACGTTGGACATTTGGCTGTTACAACCCTAGATGGCAAAATACACAAAAGTGCTATGCTAGCACTTTTTGCTCCCTATGAACTTCAGTCCCAGCTACTCCAGTCGCCGTCCACATTTTTAATAGAGAATAAAGGTCTCACTGTAAGTATATTACAAAGTGCTTTGTGTCATGTGTCTGTAATCCGTTTCGATTATTATACTTATTTATTAAGTGTTATAATGTGTACTATTTCAACATGTATTAAATTAATGTTAAGTCAATTCTATTTAAAAAGACTAACACGTTCCACACGATAAGAAGATTTTTTTATAAAAATTTACGACATACGAGCAATGGGCCACCTGATGGAAAGCAGTTACCACTGCCCATGGACATCAGGAACAAAAAGAGCTAGCTGCTAATGCGATGCCGATCTTTTAGAAAATGTTAATCCTCTTAAAATATCCATGTCAAAGCTCCTTGGAATCATTGTGAGAGTGAGGTTCTTCCAGAGGTTTACTGTTCGGATCAGGAATATGCGTGAAAAGCGTACAGTGGTAGATGACCAAGGATTAAGATGGTGTGGATGAAATCTTTCACTACGGCTTGAAGTAGATGACGAAGACGGAAATTAGACATAAGGGACTAATTGAAAAAGTTCGCCAGAACAATCGTCATTGTACCTATAACTGGTAGTATACGCTTATAGAACCAATATAGAAGACGAAGGGACTCTATATAAATCGTTGATGAGTACTGGATTATCGATATATCGAATGGCTGTCTGCTGTATTCTGTCAAATTGGAGGGTTTGGCAATGAGGGGCTCCTGCCCAGATAGGTGAACAATATTCCATATACCTATGGCTGAACCTTGTTTCAAGATGTGTCTTGGACTAAAATATCGCTTTGCCCGATTAAGCACTTCCATTCTTCGAGGCTAATTTAGCCTTACCCTCCAAATGACCTCTGAATTGGACCTCAACCGAAATTTCGACTTAGTAATTAATATAGACATTGATGAGATGTTATAGGGCGTGTTCTGAATACTTCTCTACTTGCGCATAGAGTAGCCTTGACAAATGAATTATTTTTGACAGTTAACACACAAACCTCTGCCTTCTGGGGGTCGATTGAAACCGGATTTTGATCACCCCATTCTGCTACTCGCTCCAGAGACGTCTCAACTTCAGACATAAACATGTCGCGACACTGATCCACCTTTGCTCAAGAATTTACATTTACATAATGTAAATTCTTGCATGCATTGCAAATGCATCACCCATACTTTCATACACATAGCAATGAATACTGTCAGGTGTCAACTAGTATATATATATATATATATATATATATATATATATATATATATATATATATATATATATATATATATATATATTAGGGTGATTTTTTTTTTTCACTTATTTTTTTTTTTCGGTCCCATCGTGAATTCTTGTTGGAAATACCCAAAAAAAAATTCCCTGAAAGTTTGAGCTCTTAATATTAATTAACGTCCTCGACCAAGGCGTGTGAAGATTTCCCATTGAAAATACACAAAAACTCTGATTTTTAATTTTTGAATTTCTAAAGATCAGCGGCATTTCATGGGATCACTTTGACCGAAGATGGTTTTTTCTCAGAATTGAACGCTCTACAAAAGTGCCCATTGCCGCAAAGTCGTAACTCACACTGGCGAGGCAGTACGGGCCACTGAACCTGATTTTTTCATAAAATTCGCGTTTTTTCGCATTTATCTCGTAAATATGAAGACCTACGGAAAAAATGTAAAGGACAAACTTGTAGAGAATTCAATTTCCAACAAAAAATGTCCTATGGACCGAATCGCTAAGATCAATATTAAGCCTTGAATTTATTTTTTCGTGAAATTTTGGCCGATCATTGATTTAAACTTATTAGTATCTTGTTTACTTTCTCTGTTATGTTATATTTTTTCTTCAATATATTTTTTTAAGGCTTATAACGAAGATGAAAGACAAAGAATTTTTCAAACTGTTCAGCACCATCGATCTCAATACACATCGTGCGAAAAATCACAATATATTGACAATGAATCAATCTAACAATTCATTTTTCTGCCATCAATAATAATTAATTAGTATTGTTATTTTTATTTTTATTAAAAACTTATTGTTGTTAATATAATTCGAACTATTATAATTTAATAAACAGTTAATAATATATAAATTATTTAAGTGTAATTGAATTCATAAGTTTTGTGCAAAAACTCGTAAATCCATTATTTATTAAAGATTCTTTAAATATAAGCTTTTATAATATAAGATATTTATCATATCCTATTTTTCTAGCCTTAAAAAAATATATTGAAGAAAAAATATAACATAACAGAGAAAGTAAACAAGATACTAATAAGTTTAAATCAATGATCGGCCAAAATTTCACGAAAAAATAAATTCAAGGCTTAATATCTCGCTTAATATTGATCTTAGCGATTCGGTCCATAGGACATTTTTTGTTGGAAATTGAATTCTCTACAAGTTTGTCCTTTACATTTTTTCCGTAGGTCTTCATATTTACGAGATAAATGCGAAAAAACGCGAATTTTATGAAAAAATCAGGTTCAGTGGCCCGTACTGCCTCGCCAGTGTGAGTTACGACTTTGCGGCAATGGGCACTTTTGTAGAGCGTTCAATTCTGAGAAAAAACCATCTTCGGTCAAAGTGATCCCATGAAATGCCGCTGATCTTTAGAAATTCAAAAATTAAAAATCAGAGTTTTTGTGTATTTTCAATGGGAAATCTTCACACGCCTTGGTCGAGGACGTTAATTAATATTAAGAGCTCAAACTTTCAGGGAATTTTTTTTTGGGTATTTCCAACAAGAATTCACGATGGGACCGAAAAAAAAAAAATAAGTGAAAAAAAAAATCATTGATCGATCATTGATTTAAACTTATTAGTATCTTGTTTACTTTCTCTGTTATGTTATATTTTTTCTTCAATATATTTTTTTAAGGCTTATAACGAAGATGAAAGACAAAGAATTTTTCAAACTGTTCAGCACCATCGATCTCAATACACATCGTGCGATATATATATATATATATATATATATATATATATATATATATATATATATATATATATATATATATATATATATATATATATATATAATATAGGTCAACATATAGGCTACATATTATCACGCTATCACCTACGGGGGAGGAGCTGTGCGGAGTAAACGAAGTCCGCGCGAACAAAGTCGCGGGCAACAGCTAGTAATATTATAAATGCGAAAGTTTGGATGTTTGTTACTCAATCACGCAAAAACCACTGAACGGATTTAAATGAAATTTGGCACACAGGTAGATGATGATCTGGAATAGCACATAGGCTATGTTTTATCCCGGAAAAAATAAGTGATCCCGCGGGATTCACCAAAAACTTATAATGCAGCTACACTCGCATTTATATATTTTTATTTGGAGTTAGGAGCATATACCGTCTGTAACAACCTTAATGCTACGGTTATCCTAAAAGCTGGTAATCCAGTTACAAAGCATGACAGGCAATTCGTAAGATGTTAATTTGTTCAGAAGTGCCTTGTGTGATAGACCCGGTGGCTTTATTGATATCCAGACTAACTGTTGGCCCTTCCCCTTGCTCTCTTTAGCTTACTGATGGGTAAGATTATTAGATACACTCGTTGATTACCAGCAGAGTTGCCGCGACGGACACTGTGTTGTTTGCCGTTTTGGCGATTTTCCAGGTAATTAAGCTTTTTATTTATATTGTGGAGTAGGTACATTACATTTTCGAGAACAAAGACGTAATTTTAATAGCATATAGTTAGCCGGAGCAGATTTGTCGCCTTTCTTGGCGATCAGGTGAACCAAGGCAGTTTTCCAGACTATTGGAATCGTAATATGAGTGTGCGAGTGCCGAAATTAGAAAAAATCATTGACATAGTGCCGTGTCCTACTTGCGCATAAAGCGTCGACGTGTCAATGTCAACTTGATTTAAATCTGATTGTTTTATACATTGTGTAAAAAAAACTTATGTGACATTCTATTTGAAGTGAAGGAATCGTAGATGGGATATGTACTTATTATCCAGTCCTTCTATTTAATTATATGAACCAAATATCTGATCTATTTTAAGTGATCTAGTTTACAAGGGTGACGTACACTTTGCGGAGTCCTCTAACCTACCTACCGCCTGGGCTGTGGCAAGCCAGGCTCGTTGGGGATTAGGATGGCAGATGTCACATGATGTCACCTCGACCTGGTCAATGGAGCGCAATATGAAAAGTGCTTAGACAGAAACATGCACTTAATAAAACAGTATAACAAATTTCGAAAATGTTTCAAGCAAATACGTAGTTCATAGGAGTCAATTTTCAAAATAGTATTCTGGACTGTGAGTGTAACAAAGTTATTTATATCGTACCGGATTTAGTCGTGGACAGAATCAAAAAATAATTGAAAATAACTATCTTTCGAATTAAAAACAGTTTTAGAGAAGAAAGTCGATCTTAGAGATCTGTAATCGATCTTCCCCAATCAAAACCACAAAATACCTACTACCCTTGAAACCAAGGAAGTTACATACTATATCTGGAAGCTGGAATGTTCATGTGCGCTTCGAAGTGGTTTCGACGAGTACAATAACATTGGTGGTAGACATGGGTAGGTGATGCGTGTAATATCACAAAAGTAATATCACTCGGAAAGGTTATACAACATCACACATCACACTAGCGTTTCAACCATCACACATTACTTCATTCATCACTCGGTACAGTTCGGTTAGTGTCGTTTCTGGCCGTATCACATATTATACTACCAAGAGAAGAGTGTGGTGCTCAACGTGCGGGAGATATGCAACTGGCAGTATAACTAAAATAAATCGAATAATACCGAGATCGTTGGTTCGAGCTGGGAGAACGGGTATACGAGTACGTTAAGTATGTTAGAATGATTTGAATTAGATGCGTTTGGTGATAACAATTCGGTTCATATTTGTTATTAGTAAGATGTACAATCTTACTAATAACAAAAACGAGTACCCTTAGGTATTATGCAATAACTGTTTGAGTTAAGACATTTTAATTGTTCTGTGTGTCGCACGTCGCGTCGTTTGTTTTATGCTACGTGGTCTAGGGGTTAGACTACTCGGCCATACTTCGACCATGAAGTCTCGATCGGGCAAAAGTATTATTGAGGATTTACTCGAAAATCGCCTCTGTGATCTAGTGGTCCAGCGTTGGCGTTGACTATATGAGGTCCCGGGTTCGATTCCCGGGTCGGGCACATAGAAGTGTTGTTTTCAGTTTTCTGATACACAAAGTTGCCCGGAATTGGAAAGTGCCCGGTTGGCTATAGGCTTGCCACCTATCACATCTGTGGTACCAAGTATCTTCGGTTAATCGTGGATGCACTTGTACCTCTGCCTACCCCTTCGGGGATACGGGCGTGAAGATACTTTACTCGAAAATCTAAAATCTTAGTAGCAGCTCGGAATCTGGCGGAATGGTGTGCCAACCAAGAAACTGGTGAATCGTGGAGAACTGAAAGTCTATAGACGTTTGGTTTATTTTGCTTACCCCACATAGGTACCGGTGTGATGATACTTTTAAATCAGGTACCTACATGACGAATTGAAAATGTAATTAAGATTAATATAATCGTAATGTTATAACAAAACTTTCAATCAGACGAAAATTATTAGTCAGTTTAATTATCAATTATTATGGAACTCTGGTTTGGAAAGAAATATATACTCAGTGTAATGACTCGTAGTTCGCACAAAAAAGCGATGCAACATCACATGCAACTCAAAGACACTAAACGCTACTCGAGATGATATTTCCTTAAGGTGATATGATGAGTAATGAGTGATGAGTGATGTTTGCGGGTGATATTACCTTTTTAAAGGTGATGTGTGATGTTGCATTACACTTCAAAGTACCGTTTTGCGCATGTCTAATTGGTGGAGTGTGTCTCTTTCTACTAAGGAAAGGCTGTACATTGTACAATATTTTTCACTTCAGAGTTTGGAGCTGTCGCGTTCGGTCAGTCACGGTATTTAATGTATGGTTGTGTCGTAAATTTAAGCGAAATGGCAAGCAAGAATGCTATAAAAGATAAAGAACGGGAGTTTTTAACAAAATCACCAGCATGTTTGCCGCCAAAACTTCGCCGTCAGACATGTTCGACAGATCAATTACTCCAATTAGAGTACTACGTATTATGTAGACATGTTCATAGAACAATATAATATAAATAAGGGAACATGTTGGTAGCCATGAAACAAAGAAAACAAGTGGAAGTGAAGAGTGGGCGTGCCGCGTGCATCACTATTATGCGCTGTTACTCTAAATTGCCTTAGTGACCCTTGTGGAAAAAATTTCTCGGATAAAAGTAGGTAAATAACTTACAAAGTGAAAGTAACAGTTTATGAATGTTTATTATTATTTAAAAAGTCGAAAAAAGTCTTACAAAGTCGGAAAAACTCGGAGTAATTCCAAAATTTCGGACTCTTCCAGAAGAGTTATTCAGTGTTAATAAATCTTGCAACGTTTAAGGGTACTAAAAGAAATATATTAAAAGTTATTAATACTACGAAAGTGTAATAAAGGGGAAAAAAATATAACTAATACTTACCCGGTTTTCCGTTTAAGAATTTGAAACTTTCTTCTTTGTTTAAAAAAAGGTTACCGTTACTGTCGATCAATATTATAAACTTTGTTTCTTCAATTTTTGATAATTATTATTATTAAAATCTATTATATCACAACGTTATTTGCCAATTTTTATTTTATTGTACTTTTATTACATAAATATATTTATAAATTAAGTAAAAATTAAAACAGATGATCTAATTAGCTTTTGACAGGTTGAGTCAGTGTTGCCAGAGAAAAAGTCAATCTTTCGTCCTTAAAGCCTCCTCTACACTACTCCTATGTCCGGGGTAAACTCAAAAAGTTAAAGTTAAAGGTACATTTTCCTGAAAAAGTATCCCACTTTAAGGTTTGGGCTTTGACGTGGTGGTTTAAATTCATGTCTAGATATATTATCTACCATTAAAATGCTATTTCATAAACATTAAAAAAATAGAAAATACATTTTGTATTAGAATTTTATTATTGCTAACGCCATCTATTATAAAAATAAATAAATAATAATAATAAATAAATATTCACGGGACAAACTACACTTACTGATCTAACCCCAAAGTAAGCAAATATTTGCTTGTGTTATGGGTGTTAGTCAACGATACTAATACATAGAAATACATAATATATAAATACCAGAATATATATAATAAACACCTAAACCCAGAAATACAAACATTTACGCTCATCACACAAATGCTTGTCCCCGTCGGGGATCGAACCCGAGCCCCGTTGATTGCGTAGTCAGGGTCGCTAACCACTCGACCAACGGGAGGGTCAAATAACGAGTAAAAATGCTACAAAGCTACACTAGGCGACGATCTGTGCCCTTTAGTGGTACATTTTACTAAAAAAATATCGCACTTTTAGGTTTAAGCTTTGGCGTGGTAGTTTTATTTTGTTTAATTCATTTTCATTCACTCCAGTTTAATACAATATTAATCTATTAAAACACTTGTATTTTTTAACTTCCCACTACGTATGTAGATAGGAAGGTTACTGATTTTGCTCCGATTTTCAAAAATGGAGTTTTCACCATATGTCCGCGTTTTGTGGGCTTAGGAACCATTTTCGACTATTTTCGCGATGACGTCAGTATGTCTGTATGTATGTGTGTGTGTGAGTGTGTGTGTGTGAGTGTGTGTGTGTGAGTGAGTGTGTGTGTGTGAGTGTGTGTGTGTGTCAACAACTCATAAGTTTTGAACGCCTGGACCGATTGAAACGCGGTTGGTGGCATTCGATTGGATTCCGCTCAACTTATACTTCCTGAAATTTTGTACCAAATGGGCCTAAGAGATTTTGAGAAATTTTGAAAATACCCTAAACAAATTGTGACGAAACAATTTTTTTTTTAATAACTTCCAGATTAATGTACCGATTGAGTACAAAAACTATTCCTCAAAAAAATACATCTAATGCATAAATTGCCTCAAAATCAGTTTATTCGTTTGGAAGTAATCGTTGACGAAAATTTTGAAAAAAGTGTTTTTTCGACATAACTTCGAAATATTTCAACCAATTATTTTTTGGTATTCTACGATATTTTAATACTACAAAAATTACGTCGAATGCCCTTTTAAAAATCAAAACCGAACCTTATTTTCAAAGGTTACAACTTTTCAAATATTAAAATTACGTTTTCTTTAGCAAAGTTACTTAATATTTTGGAAATAACTTTCAGGCTAATATACCGATTGACTTCAAAATCTTATCATCGTTTCTCCTTTAAAAACTGCGCCAAGTACCGTTAATTGGATAAAAATCGGTAAATTTGTTTGGGATCTATCATAGACGAAAATGTTTTTTTGGCATTGCTTCGAAATTATTGAACCTACCGATTTTTTAGCTAAAGCAATATTTAAATTGAGTTGAATGCCATTTGAAAGATCAAATCGATCATCGTTTCCAAAATATACAGCTTTTCAAAAATCAATACGTGCCAAGAAAACTTATCAAGGACGTACTACGTGCGTCTTCCCGGTTGAAATTTGGATGTTTTTTGATTTCAATGGCTTCTTTCACTAGCCGTGGAATGTAATATGGCGTTCTGTCGAAAATACGCGTGGCCTATGAAATTCCATCCAGTGATTACGGCCCGACTACAGCTGTAGATGTTTAGCAATCGCCGACTTATTAATGTCGTTATTCTTGACTGCTTTGATATGCTACTAGGCCTCTGACACATGCTCTTAGTACCTCTATACACTACTCGGCCGACTTCAGTACGCGTCAAGACGCCGTTGTGAACGCACGTGTGTTTAATAGATTTTTTCGTTGATGTGCGTGTGAGACTCTATTATGAGCGGCATACAGTGGTCACAGGAGCAAACTATGTTGTTCCTTGAAACACTTCAAGCAGAGCCTTTTATTTGGGACCCCAGTGGGAAAGGTCATAAGGACAAGAAAAAAGTAAATGATGCTTGGGTGCGTATTCGGGACGTTTTGGAAATACCAGTTGAAGAATTGAAGAAAAAAAAGGATTCACTTTTTGCGACATACAGGGGCTACTACAGAAAAATGGAAGCTTCCTTAAAAAGTGGTGCCGGCGCAGATGATGTTTATCGTCCAGTTTGGTTCGCCTTTGATTTCATGAACAGCTTTTTGGGGTCCGTGTATAAATGTAAACAAACAATAACCACGGTAAGTTTTTTATTATCAATGACTTGTTTTATTATTACTAAAGTACAGATTACAGTAAGGTCGATTCGCCAGTTTGCGTCCATTTAGTGCAGTTGCTTGCTTTAAGGAGAACATAATAATGTCTCTGCATTAGTTTTAATATAAAAAGTATGTAGTTAATCTGGTAACGAACAGGCGAAATGACCCTACATTCGTTGTGTTTATTTATAAACATTGAAAATAATTTGTAAAGTAATCCCTTATCTGAACGGCAGATAATGGTGATCTGCGTGGTACTTGTGTAATATCTCTCAAAGCACAGTTATTATCAAAGTCTGCCCGCCAAGACCCGGGTTGAATTAAAACTCCATTATCATCATACATATCTACAGTACCAGGAGGCATATATATAAGGGATGATTTATTACTTTTTCTGAGAAAGTTATGCAATAAGAGACATGTCATTGTAATAATTGGGATATTATGAATATCCAAATCAATTGGCTTTCTGAATATTCTAAACCTGGATGCTAAAATACCAAACACATTCTCAACTACTACTCGAGATTTTGACAAGCGCATATTGAAAATCCTTTTCGGTGAATTGATATCATGGTTGCCAGGATATGGTTTCATTATATTATTATGTAAAGCAAATGCTCCATCTGTCAAAAAAACGTAGGGAATTTCGACATGATCCGTTCCGGATAATGGACTTGGCTTAGGAAGATTAAGCCCGTTAGATGCAATTTTTTGCCATAACGAAGAATTTTTAAGTACACCTCCATCACTGATCCTACCTTGACTACCAATGTCAGCATACATAATGTTATAGTTACTGTCGACTAAAGCTAAAAGTACTAAACTAAACGTCTTTTTATAATTAAAGTACTCAGAACCAGAGTTAACCGGACATTGTATAACAATATGCTTTCCATCCATTGCGCCAAGGGCATGTGGAAAATTCTCCTTGAATCCGTTTTCAACTTCCAACCACTGCTGCTCATTGCACGGCATCTGTAAATAAAAAGTATTTTATATAAAAAATATTATCATCAAATAATATGTAAAAAGACACGGTCAATTTTATTAAAAGCTGACACTCAAATTGTATATAAATAATTAAAAAGCCGATTAATTGTAGCACTCATGTATTTTTCATAAAATACAGAGACATACACTCACACTCCTACATACACATACAGTACTCCTGCATATACGCGCACTCAAATGCATATAGTATACAGAACCCATATACACTCACAAATTTGGATTGGATTAAATAAAGATTTATTATTAAATAGGTCGTGATATATACATTTAAACCTTTGCTATTTTTATTTCAGGATCATGGAACTGATTCGATTCAGGAAGAATCAACCAACGCTTCAGAGGATGTACCAATTGCTTCTCCAACTCCAAAAGAACCAGAGCCCCCAAAAAATAGACACACCATCCGACGGCGTGACAACCCACCGGAATTGCAAGTTGCCAGTAGGCAGATGACAGAAGCCTTCAATAACTTAAATAAAGTGATAAATAATCCTTCAAAGGATAGCAGCGCAGTTGAGGACGAGTGCGACGTATTCGGCAAACTAATTGCCAAAAAACTGAAGAGGTTACCTGAACATGAAAGGGACGATATAATGTTCGATATACATGCTCTATTTCGGAAATCACGTTTTGAAAGATCTCCATCAGGTGAATCGTTTCGTACTTCTACACCTAAGTCTACGCCATATTATAGTCCGTTAACTACATCACTATCTTCTAGAAAGCGTCCTTTATCTGCGAATAATGCAGTTCATTATAATGTTACAAACATTATCTCCTAGACCACACTCATCGTTTTCAGAGCCACCTGATACATATATAACATTATCTAATGAGTCCAGTGAATGTCAACCGACATACTTCCAACAACCAAGCGAAATCACTGCTCATCAACGCTCTTCAAAGATACGTGTTATAAGTGATGAAATTATTGCACCAGACACCCAAAGTCAATCAGTTTATCAACGCTATAAGCAGCCTCAATCAGATCAATCTAACGATGTTCAATATATTTTGCATATACCAGAGACCCAAACTCAATCTGATTGTCCAGAAGATAATACACATCAGAGTGATTTAATATATCAGGCATATAATGACTCGTAATGTATGAAATTATTCTTATTCTTATTCTCACTGATATTTTTGTAATTGTACATACCTAAACTTTTAATAAATATATGTCATAAATATTAAAATTTTACCTTTATTTCATCCTTGAGTTCCTCGTTCAAAGCTTCACAGACTTCGACTACAATTTTTGAAATCAACTGGCTTGAAATTTTAAATAAATAGTGCATAGATCTATAGCTGTCACCACTTGCCAAAAACCTCAAGGTGATTGATAATCGAATCTTAGCAGGTATAGCTTCTCTTAAATGAGTGTCTCGTTTAGCGATTAAGGGTTCGACTTTAGAAAGTAATAAATTAAAATCGTCCAATGACATTCGGTGGAAATTTTCAAATTCTCCTGATGGTTCTTGTATGAGTTCAAGAAATTGTTGTTCCATAGTACGTCTGTAAAAAAAATACAGTTAATTAACTTGCCATGTAATGTACTTTAACTTATTAGAAATCCTAATTATTTAAATAAATATTACCTACCTAGTTCTGTTCCGATGCATTGCGATCATCCACCATCTTCTTTTTCTTCTTTTCTTTTTAGTCTTCTTCGTGAGATAAGTATGCACGTAGTTATAATACGCTAGAGAGCACATTGCTACGGCAGCTGCTACTTGAGCGTCCATTATAATAAACGTCCGCAGGGTACCGGTAACGCTACACGAATGCGCTCCTCGCGAAGTTGAACGAGTGTGTAGTGTAGCACCGCGGACTTCAGTCAACTTCGGCCGAGTACTTCGCCGAGGAACTTCGCGAGTAGTGTAGAGGAGGCTTTAAGGACGAAAGATTGACTTTTTCTCTGGCAACACTGACTCAACCTGTCAAAAGCTAATTAGATCATCTGTTTTAATTTTTACTTAATTTATAAATATATTTATGTAATAAAAGTACAATAAAATAAAAATTGGCAAATAACGTTGTGATATAATAGATTTTAATAATAATTATCAAAAATTGAAGAAACAAAGTTTATAATATTGATCGACAGTAACGGTAACCTTTTTTTAAACAAAGAAGAAAGTTTCAAATT
Source organism: Apodemia mormo (assembly GCA_036924255.1). Lineage (NCBI taxonomy): Eukaryota > Metazoa > Arthropoda > Insecta > Lepidoptera > Riodinidae > Apodemia > Apodemia mormo. The sequence goes on from JAUPFN010000002.1 coordinate 43,063,278, forward strand.
CTTAAACGGAAAACCGGGTAAGTATTAGTTATATTTTTTTCCCCTTTATTACACTTTCGTAGTATTAATAACTTTTAATATATTTCTTTTAGTACCCATAAACGTTGCAAGATTTATTAACACTGAATAACTCTTCTGGAAGAGTCCGAAATTTTGGAATTACTCCGAGTTTTTCCGACTTTGTAAGACTTTTTTCGACTTTTTAAATAAAAATAAACATTCATAAACTGTTACTTTCACTCTGTAAGTTATTTACCTACTTTTATCCGAGAATTTTTTTCCACAAGGGGATACTTACCATATCTTTAGGAGATAGTCGTCGTGCGAAAATCTATTATACACTGAATTATGACGTATTGTGCCATCCTTGAATGCAGAAATGATAATAGAATACAGATGATTAAATATGGAGATATTTCATATCATCAGAAAGTACAATTTTCATTTTATTTTAATTAAATTCCTGATTTAATATAATCTTTAACGATATAATAGAAAGTCAAGCTTAAATCAGCCGTACACCTTACATATAAAGTTCATTTTAGGTTGACCTAATTTTTCTAGAAAGATATACGTAATGACAGTCATTACGTATATCTTTCTAGAAAGTTCTCTACTCAAATATGACCAACTGAAAACTACGGAAAAATCAATACTGCCATCTACTGTAGAATAGCGAAACTATTAAGATTATAGTTTCACTATTGTACAAATAGATGGGTCTATTTTCAATAGACTACAAAAGGACGTAAATACCCTTTTTTGTAGCAAAATATTATTTATTGTAACGCAGTTTGGTATATTTTTAAATGTTCTGTTTGTGTGTTTCGAATTATTGTTGTTTAAAATGAAAACGACCAATGAAACAATGTTTGCATTAGTAGTTTATATGCAATAATGCTTATTTTATGTGTGAGTATGGCGATCGCGGTCCTGATACAAATGTTTGTACTTGCCAATTCCGCTTGTTCTATGTTCCATGTTGGTAGCTTATTTATAAAGTACTTTGTGGTTGGTTGGTTGTGGACATGTTGCTCGCACGCAGTGTAGCCACTTGCCAGATCTATTTTTATAAATTCAGAGGATGCAACTAGAAAAAATCAGATGTATGGAGAAGTTTTTCAAAAAATCAGAAGATGCATTTAGTTTTAATAGAAAAATGTCAGCCATTAAGGTAACATTAGGAAGTTTTTAATTTAGCCGAGTAATCATCTTCGCAAGGTTTTTGTCGAACTGATTTTTTCGCTTCCTGTGGAACAAGATTCACGTTTCAATATTCAACTACCTATGTGCCCATCATATTATTAAGTCTATTTTACGATGACATTTTTATAATGGCAAATCTCAATGATAATTTTGTGTTTCATTTTGTGCAGCACAGACATGTTTTATTGTATATATTAATGTAAATATGTAGATAGTAAGGCAGGATAGAATGTATATTTCGTTTAGTTCGTAAGTTTTCTATAATAAATAATGTTCGTTTTCGTCTTTTATTCGCCCTAAGACCTACATACAGCTTTGTTGTGTAGAAATAATAAAGCTTTATGTAGCTATGATCGTTGCCTATTAGGCATATTACGAATAAAGCGAGTTCCACGCAGTTGACGACATTACGAGTCAACTCTTGCGAGATAATATTTATATGCGGGAACTCGCAATTAGGAAAATCCGAAAAGTGCAAAATTCTTTGTTAAAACAAATGTTTTACGATTGTAAATAGTATGTATAATGTAAGTATAAGCCTTAGGCATATGTTTAGACACTTTTCGGTAATATAAAGATAGTTAACAGGATAGTACGACCTGAAAAGGCGTACAACTCTGTAATTGTAAGAGTTTCCGAGGTCCTGTAAGAACGTACAATGTATATAACACTCTTGTTTGTTATTGTATAAGTTTATTTATGTTAGATCCTTGTATATAAATAAGAAATAACACATTGTAATTAGTTTTCGGTAGGTCTTAGGGCATTACGTACTTTGTTTTGCATATATTTGTAAAAAGGTAGTACCGTTGCACTCGCTAGAGGGCCACATTAGATAATTAAAGGTAGGAGAAGCTACCTAAGATAAAATTATTAAGATTAGATTACGAAAAGTAGGATTTTAACAAATCCCAGACATTGTGGCGCCACACCCGGCGCCATTTGTCTTTCTAGATTTCCGCCGCCCGTCTGGCCGCGCGCTATAAATATCGGAGAGCGCGGCCATACAATCAGTTCCGTTCCGATCAAGTTACAGTTTCGTTACGACTCAATAAGTTTCCCAGACAAGTTCCTGGGCTTTAGTATATTCATAGGGTACCGGCTTTAGAGTAGGGCAGTGTTAGGGCAAGTACTGGCTCTCCCATAGAATAGTAAATATTTGCAACGGTGCTAGCTTTATTGCTATTTATTTCGTTACAATAAAGCGCCTTTGCAACGAACAGTTGTGGTGTCGATTATTTCTCCGGCACATCCGGCTCAACCAAAAAGCACTACGGCTGGTGGGGCGTCGAAGAAGAAGAACCAGATTTACAGTCCGCTGGCTCCCCCGGCTGTAGTGCACACATTTCATGCAGATTTTGTTACTTATCATATTTTAAAGTATTTGAAAAAAATCAGAAGACTTTCAGTTCAAATCAGTAGGTCAGTAGAATTCTGGGAAAATCAGTAGATACCCCGAAAGATCAGGAGGTCTGGCAACGCTGTTCGCACGAAAATATTGATCAGATTGGTTTGTCAATTTTATTGTGTGAATTTATTGAACGTTTGGAATCAAAGGGGTATTCAATATTATTGCACAATAAAAGTATTGCGAAATATTATTTTAGGTCTATGGGGCCTTAGATTAATGGAAACACCTTATTAAAGGATTCAAATCATATAGCAATTTGCTATATGATTTGAATCCAAATAAATTATACAGGCGCTTTGACCAGTAGACATTTTTTTTATAATTACTACCGCATCGATATGCGGTCACAAACTGAGAATATGCGATGGAAGAGACAAGCTCGCTTAGGACAGCGCATGGAGAAAGGGAGAAGGAGTGTGTGTGGATGGAAGAGGGTGAGGTGGTGAGATAGGATGAGAAGGGAAGAGGGGAAAAGGGAAGGAAAGAAAAAGAGAAGGGTAAAAGGGGCGTAAGAGGAGGAAAAAATCGGAAACAGGAGTAACCCCGTGTTGGTCCGGACTCCCTTTGTAGAGTAGACCAGCTGCCGTGTTGCCAGGCAGTTCGTAAGAGGCGAAAGATGGACTATGCGAGTCATCGTGGCTACTAGATGGTAGAGTTCTGCATTATCTCGCTCGAGTTTGGTACCACCGCTTTACCTATTCCTGCCGCAATAGCGTCTGTGCTTATTATTGTCATGTTCCTGTTTGGAGGGTAAAGTAGCCGGTAAACTTATATGGCATTAAGACCACAAAATAAGGATAGAAACGCGCCATTAACATCTTGGTGTCTGTTGGCGGTCTCTTTTGCTTGTTTGCTATCTTATGGAAAGAGGAGAAGAGAAAAAAGAGGGAGGGGGGTGATTCTTGCTCTATAGCTGTGATACATGGCTTATTCGGAAAACATCTTCAACAAGTAGATACCCACCTAGGTGTTTGTAAGAAATTTCCTTAGAAATATGTTATGGCTAAACGTAATCTTCATTGAAGATCTCTGGAAACAGGTGGAGCAGCATCTAATTACTCTGTATCCTCATTCGCTTGGTGATCGGGGAATGAAAGAAATGAGAACACGTTACAGCATGGACGCACCGAGGGGGTGGGGGGCAGGGAGGGGCAGGTGTATACAAATGTTGTTCTTTAAATACGTTCAGGAGTTTTAGCGGAAACTCCCTTAGTGTTCGATATATCTAGGCAAATGGTGGAGCATTCTTACTTCATACAAAAAATCAACTTTTGGTATAATGATGATTGCTGTTAGTTGTACAGTAAGATTTGAGGGGTATAGAAGCAAAAGCGCTTCAGTCCAAAAATGCATTTAATTACACTGAGCACACCAAATTGTAGCGATAAAAAATTGCAAAAATATAGTATAATCGTCACCATGCAAATCCAAATCAATCCTACATAAAATTCACTTAGAAAGTAATGATTACATGCAAAACCACCTCAATCCAAAATTTGTTAGGAGCAAATCCGCCTCAATCACAATCAACCAATCAGAAGCAGCCATTTCAAAATTTCTAAGGTGGCGAATCAATTACTTTTCATAGTAAGTTGACTGCGCATAGCGCGTGTTTAATTTGTGTTTTTTATTAAATTACTTATTGTAATGGAAGAAAAAATTACACCAGCATGTGCAGGACGAACACGAAAACGTCTGGTAAATAAAAATCAGTGGCGACGAGTGAAGGAAAAGGCAGAAAGGTAACAAACAACTTACTAATATTTTGGCCGTTGTGATAGGATAAAGTAGGGTTTGCATAGAAAGCTTCTTCTAAATTTTATTTCAATCTTTATTAAATTAATAATTAATTATTGCAAAAAGCTCCTAACATACTAACATTTTATTCACACTACACTGAATTGTTTTTTCTGCTTTTAGTAATGGGTTTTATTTTCCTTTGGTTAAGTTACTCTGCAAAAGATCTCCCGATTTAATTCTTTTATTTAATTTTTTTACAATGAGCAAGAATATTATTTTATCTTTACTTTTCATAAATAATTATAATACAATATAATGTACCTTACCTGTAACTAATTTGTTAAGAAAATTTTATTTCAATTTTTTTCTGCGTTTTTTCTGCTTTTAGTAATGGGTTTTATTTTCCTTTGGTTAAGTTTCTCCGCAAAATATCTCCCGATTTAATGATTTTATTTAATTTTTTTACAATGAGCAAGAATATTATTTTATCTTTACTTTTCATAAATAATTATAATACAATATAATGTACCTTACCTGTAACTAATTTATTAAGAAAATTAATAAAATTCTATATTCTAAACTTTGTTTTATTTTGCAATCGGTACCTTAAGCTACCGCCATTTATTGACAGTTGACGAATTAAATAGTGACATGCAAATTCGCTTCGATCCAAAGCAATGAAAAGCAAACATGCTTTAGTCCAATGCTTAAATGCAAAAATACCCCAGTCCTACACTATTTCTTAAATAATAAAGAATTTATGTATATTTGATTTGATTTGATTATTGTTATTTGAAAAATATATTCTATTGAATGTACTAACATCCGTTTCTGATAAAAAATACAATTTATTAAGACACAGTGGAAATTTGCGGTTTACTCAGTTAAGGTGTTTTGTGACTGAAGCGCTTTTGCTTTTATACCCCTCATTTACTCTGTTATAATAGGTAGGTAGATATGTGTATATTGCGTGTAATTCCGTGTATAATACTTTTGGAATTACACTGTCGGGATTTTTTTTTATTGATGGGCTTACTCCATAGCCGTAATACGAGGATAGATTGAAAAGTACTCGGCCTTACACAGATCAATTTAATTCTAAAAATCAAATCTTCCCACATTATTTGGTCCAGTTCAGAGTAGTTAATTGTGTGAAGTTCGAAACGTGTGCAATAATTTGTTGTCATTTTATCATTTTTTTTAACAAAGCAATCGGGCATACTTTAAGCAAATGGAACAAATCAAGCAGCGTGCTGTCATTAAGTACCTCCATAAGAAGGGGCTATCACTGAAAGCCATCCATGATGATATGGGCTATGGTCAATACATTAGGGGATTCTGCTCTGTCTTATTCATCCGTCAAAAAATGGATAGCAGAATTCACGAGTGGCAGAGAGTGTGAAAGAGTGTGAATCCCCATCTGGGAAGGCCTTCGACATCCACTACTGACGAAAATATTAAAAATTTACTTGATTTAATTATGGGAGACCGCAGATTAAAAATTAGAGAGATAGCCGAGATTATAGTCAACTCTTCTGAACGAACTCAAAATATCATAGTCAAAGAATTGGGTTTCCACAAAGTGTCTGCGAGGTTGGTTGCGCAACTGCTTTCAGTTGAACAAAAAAGGACGCGACTGACTATTTCACGTCACTGTTTGGGGTTATTTGAAGCCGATGCAGATGATTTTTTGAATCGTTTTGTTACAATGGACGAAACATGGGTTCACTACTGTACGCCAGAAACAAAACAACAATCAAAACAGTGGAGAAGACCTGGTTCACCACCCCCAAAAAAGGCTAAGGCGCTTTTGTCGGCAAATAAGGATTAAGGTAATGGCTTCAGGTATTCAATATTTTACTCAAAAGAAAAGTCCTGTTTCATCAAGATAACGCCCGTGTTCATACGTTTGTGCAATCAATGGCTGAAACCCACAATTGTGGCTTTGAACTATTACCGCATCCGCCTTATTCACTTGATTTGGCACCGTCAGACTTCTTTCTGTTTCCTAACCCAAAAAAGCACTTGGGAGGTCAAAAATTTTCGACAAACGACGAAGTCAAAACAGCAGTAGACGTATATTATTACTATAAAGAAGAATAATTATTTCTCAACGCTCTAAATATTTTGAATGGTAGATGGCAAAAGTGCATCGAACTTGATGGTGATTATGTAGAAAAATAAAAATATAGTTGTTTTAGTATGTGTTTATTTTCTTGGTTAGGCCGAATACTTTTCAATCCATCCTCGTAAATACATTCATATTTCTATGGCTTACTCACATTACGACTTGACCAAAGAGTATATAATACTATGGACTTGACATCTGGGTGGCAAAATTATAAAATATGTATTTCATGCATTTTTTTTATTTTAACATATAGCAATATATTTGTACATTTGTATTTTTGTAGTAATTTACACGAGATTTATTAAAAGTTATAATATATATTTTTAACTAATATCCATGACTGTACAAAATTATAATTTTAACATGTTTTCATTGTGCTGAGTTGGCTTTTCTGTAGCGGACTTCAGTCTGCCGTAACGTGGCGGCGCTGCGCTCGTGTGTGCAGCAGGAGTGGCCTGAACTGTCATTGTCATTGTTCATGTAGTTTTCTGTGATAAGAATTACTGTGAAATTATAGTTTTATAGCGTATCAATTAAAGAAAATTTAGTAAAATGTCTACGTCAGGTGAATTTGGAAATCCTTTACGCAAGTTCAAATTAGTTTTCCTCGGGGAACAAAGTGGTAAGCGCTAACGAATAGATAAATTAGCTACTCGGTCGTACATTTTTAATACTTAGTTTTTGAATTTACGACACGTATATAGATTTCTCTAGACTTATTGAATTACTGACCTACATAGAAAATATGGCACAGTAATATATTTTTATTAAATAGTAAACAATGAAAATGATATCGAACGCTACCCAATTTTATGTGTATTATGTAGGTTACTTGCTAATACAAATCAAGTCCTATTCTCATCGGTTTTCATTCTTTTCGTTTTTTACATCAGCTTCCGTTATGAATTACATTAACGAATTTGTAGGTGTGTATTTAATATGAGACATTCTGAGTTAATTGTCATTTTTCAGTGGGAAAGACATCATTGATCACAAGGTTTATGTACGATAGTTTCGACAACACTTATCAGGTAAGTTTTAGCATTTAATTTTGTTCAATTATATGACAAACTTTCAGACAGTATGATTTAAATTCGTTAGTAAACAGATTATTTCAGCAAATAAAGTTTGAAGCTTAATTTTCAGTCATTATCTAAAACCACTTGACAATAATTGAATTGGTAAATGATTAGTACTGAAATAGGTTTAATACTTAAATATCTGTGTTATATTTTAACAGTAATTGATTTGATATTATTGATAGATATAATATATAAATGATTGTATATAATATATTATAAACCTTCATTATTAATAATAAATAAATAAATAAAGGTAAATTCATTGATAAAAAGGGAAGATATGTTCTAATATCGCAATTGCTAAACCTAAGCTCGGTCAGTCGAACACAAAGTAATGGGACGAATGTAGCAGACTATGTTTCTCTCACTTAGTTTTTTATTGTACTATCTCACTCTCACAAACATGGCGAACCAAACAATAATGTAATCTTATTTTTAATTTTAATCAAACAAATTGTTTTAGCCACATTTACGAATTGCATGTAATCCCGTGTGTCCTATTTTTTTCCTTGTGTGATTATAACACTGGCTGAATATACAAGAAGTGATTTGATTTGATGCATATTTAGTGGTAAAAACAGTCGGAAAATATAAGTGTATGGTATGAGGTCCCGGGTGTGATTGATTGTCACCAATTGTCACTGTGTCCTGGACCTAGTTTTATAGGACCAGGCGCTGTGACTAGGTAACATATCTTCCCTTTTTATATCAATAGGTAAATTATAAAAATAAACTGAGTATCTTCTCATGAATATACATCAATGTGTGAACATGAAGTATTCACTGTATTAATTGAGTAAAGATATGCAGCTATGTTCATATAGAAAAGGTATTAATATTTATATAAATATAAGGACCTGATTTTATCCAATGTATAAAACTAAGAGTACTTAAGTGTTATTGGTACATCACTTGTTTTTTGATTAGCTACTCATTGTAAAACCAAAGAGGGATCATCATTTTATGCAAGACAAATAAAAAAACAAATGCGATAATATAATAATAATGCATACTTGTATATGGGTCAAGGTAGAGGTCTGAATATTCATTATAGTTGTAAATATTTTAATTTTTTTAGCTTAGGGTTAGCAAATAAGCAAATAGCACTCCTGATGAAAAGAGATGATCGATCTATGTCTTTTTTTTATTATAATGTTATACCTATTGTTAAGTGCTTTTTTTAGAATGAATTTTAGTCTTACTATTATGAGTAATCTTTGTTATTTAGAATTTGTGTTTATATAACTAGTTGTAGCTTTTAAAATTTCATTTCGCCTTCTAATATCCCCAACTATAAAGTTATTCTCTAGTCATCTTAAGTTAAAAAAAAATTTAAATATATCTTTATAACATACAACATACTTTCCAATAATATTTAAGAATCTTTTAAGAGACACAATTGTTAATTTTAGTAACCATCTTTGAAAAATGTCCATATTAGTTATTTTTGAAAAAACTTTATTCACATATGAGACTTAGTAATCAACATGATACAATCTATGTTTAAAAAAAACCTTCATATTATGACTTAATTTTCAAATTCCAGTAAGGACATTTTAAGGGATCTTTAGCTATTCAAAATCATCATTATCATCATTCATAAAATCCCTAAGTGATAGTGCTTTACAAAATTATTAGTGAACTATGTCAGTATTAATGCCAATACTATTTTTTTTATCAGAAATGTATTTTTCTTGGCACACTTTAAATTAGACCTATGGGTAAGTCTGACGATGTAATCAGAAGAATCTGCTGTCTGCCTATTTGATATCTTACAGTAAATTTGTTGCATTGTGTTGTAATACACTTAGAACCAGAAAATGATCCAATATTAGAATAATGTTTTTCTTGTACATTGGTGCACTTATTGTGTTGTAAAAGTGGAAGTGACAAAAGCTAAATGTTTTTGTAACTGTCACACTTTTTTTAAGTACCTTGTTATTAAAACAACCACTTGTTTTGTACAGGCAACTATTGGAATTGATTTCCTCTCAAAGACAATGTATTTGGAGGACCGCACTGTGAGGCTACAGTTGTGGGATACAGCTGGGCAAGAACGTTTCCGCTCTCTAATACCTTCATACATCAGGGATTCCACAGTAGCTGTCGTTGTATACGATATAACCAGTAAGTGAAAATATTTACTTTTTGCTTTGTTAATTTTCAGTTATATGCTTTTCAGTTATATGATAAGGATATAACTAAAGAGTTTTAAAGCTCATTGATATTGTACTTTTAAGTTATGCGATTGAATTTTATGTATACTGGGCAAGGCATTGGTACAGCATATAGTTTTTATGTTTTATATAGTATAGGATAGCAAAGAAGCAGACGGCCTTCTGATACATTACTAATAAACTGTGTGTTTGAAATGAGACATATTAATTAGCTGTAATGTAACTAGCTAGTTAATTCCTTTCCAAAGTTACTTGTATAACATAATATAACAAATATAATTTACATAATAATTTCGAGTAATAATCTTACGCTGCATAATTGTTATTTCAATTCTAGCTTAATCTTGCTTCATATTTAAACGTAATTATCTTTTTTTGGTCGCCTTTTTTCTACCGCAATAGCGTCGATGTTTGTCACTGCCGTGTTTCGGTTTGGAAAGTGAGTTAGCCGATAAATATGTGCATGTGGTAACCCAACCTAGGCAGACAGATCGCAACATTAACATCTTAGGTGTCAACAGGCGATGCGTGTTTCTGTTTGTTTGCTATCCTATGAAAAAAATAAATTAAATTTTATTACTTATTATGGATACATATAGAACTAATGTTTAAAAATATAACGCCCGTTTTCTTACAAGGTATTTTTTATAAGATAACATCGCTTATAGAGATGGAAATAATATTAATGATGCTTTGCTATCCTTGTGGGTCTTAATACCATGCATATGTTTACCGGCTACCATCCAAACCGGAACATGACAATGAAATGCACTAACGCTATTGCGACAGGAATAGGTAAAGCGGTGGTACCAAACACGAGCGAGACAATGCAGAACTCTACCACCTAGTAGTCACGATGGTAGTGACTCGTATATTCAAAGACCCGGATTAACACACTTAAATTTGCTATTACTACATGTACTACTGTACCCGGTGTAGTACATGTAGTAAACTTATGTCAGTAAGATTATTGATGCACTATAAAAACACAAAATAATTAAAGAAGGCTTCTATTTCGCTTCCGGATTATGCTCAGCTTTTTCTTAACCCAGTTAGCAGGAAGCAAGCTTCGTAGTGCGATGAGCGGGTTTTGACGTGCGAACCATGGGTATTAGGGTTGAGGTACATCTGTCTGCACGGAATCGCCTATTTCCGTCGTCGCCGTATCCTTTTATGAACGCTCAGTACCGCCATTTATAAAGCCAGAAAAATAGCGGGAATGCGTTCGCATCGGGTATTCCGCCGCGTGCTACCGCTGTTCGGCTATCTTTCTCGCTCTATAAAATGGCGATTGTGTGCGACAGAAAAGGATGGGGCGACGGAAAAAGTCGATTCCGTGTTGACATAATTTAATGTCGGGAATTGAACCCAAGCCCTATTGATTCGTTGTCAGGTTCATTATTTGTCTACTGGTAACGTATAAATATGCTTATGTAATTAAAAAACCCAGTTATTTTAAAATCACAGACAAATGGTTTAATTTTTTGATTATACTAAATACTTCAATGCTGTGTAAAGATGTTTAGATTTTATAACAGTACTAGCGACCCGTCCCGGCTTCGCATGCGTGTTTAATGATATGCTCTAAACATCTTCGAAATTCTTCCCTTTTTTCTACTATTTTAAGCATGTACTATACTAAATACACCTTCCTCTTGAATTACTTTGTCTATTTACGAAAAACGCATTAAAATCCGTTGCGTAGTTTAAAAGATCTAAGCGAACATACAGCGAAAGCGACTTCTTTCATACTATGTAAAAATATAGACAAACCATAATAATGTATTAATGAGTGATGTCACCTTTCCACATGTCACGGTCTGAAAGTGCAAACGCTAGGACCGGTTTGATGTCATACCTGTCGTGTTGACACCCATTACGACATCGCGTGAGTCACCTAGGTAATGTTACGTGGCTAGCCTTACACAAACCGCCGTATTGGCAGCTGCCTACGCACGTTAATGTCAATCGGTGCGGTTTGCATTCTTCAGTATACCACCTGAAGGCGCTCTGATTACTTAATTTTATAGCTATCCTAAGAGCGTTTTTTATATGCCATTTAGGCTTTATTTTTTATATATTTACATTGTAAGCAAGCAGATGGCTCTCCTGATGGAAAGAGAAACCGTCGCTTGTAGACACCAAAGATGTTACTTGTAATATCCGTGTGCCCGATGGAAATGCCACAGGTATAAGTCTACCGGCTACCTTAGCCTTCAAAGTGGAACATGACAATGCGAAGTATTGACGTTATTGCGGCAAGAATGGGTAAGGCAGTGGTACCATATTCTTACCTGGCCGAGACGTTGCGGAACTCTACCACCTAGTAGTCAAGAATCACGATGGTAGTGGCATGTATACTATATAGTCAATAGTTCGCCTTTTACGAATTGTTTGGCAGAATGGCAGATGGTCTATTCTACAAAGGGGACCCGGACCAATACGGGGATGGAAAGAGGCAACCAGCGCCAATAGACATGAAGGATGTTAATGTAGCGTTGCCACCCTAGTGGTGGGACAATAAGACGATAATGCCATCAGCGTTAGTTTACTGGCTTTCTTACCCTCCAAATCGGTATTCCGGTTATGAGGGTAAGGTTGCCAGTGACTAGCATTGACGCTATTGCAGCAGGAAGGTAAACCCGTGGGAGACGTTGCGGAACTCCGGAAATCCGATTTCGTTATTTATGTGTTGAAGTAGTCGTAGAACGATGATATTAATACATATAAATAAATATATAAACACTGTAATATATTTATAAACCCTCAGATAGAAAATGTATGCTTATATAATAGCTTGACCAATGACCGTGTTGGGAATCGAACCTGAGCCCCATTCATTGCGTAATTTGGGTCGCTTGCAACTTTTTTGACGGGCAATATCTCGAAGCGGTCTTTGAAACTTTTTGATTGAAATAACGGAATTCTTACATCAAAAACGGGACTAAAAAATCTAAAGGACTAATATGTTTTATTACATACTTATCTTTTTTGTTTCACTTTTATAATAAGTTTACAATCTTGATAGATATCGTAAGTATGATAAAAGCAATTCTCTTTAAGCCTGGGGGAATATACGAGTAAATAAAATGTACTTAAGTACTTATAATTATTACATACCTACTAGCTATTATACCCGGCTTCGTTCGGGAGTTGATATGAGATTACGTGGTAGTTGAAATATAACAAACGTAATTTAAGACTATTGAAATTGGAATTTTGAATTTCGCGTGATTATTACACATATTGCAATTGCTCGCAGCGCCTTTCGAAATGCAACCCAAGTAATCGTTGTTCTGAATGGTATTCAAAGTCAGTTGAAGGGTTGGAAAAGTCCTTATGTCTTTAAAAACACGCCCTTTAGGTTAAAACGGGAACTTTCTTGTTCGAGAGGCTATCACACTATATAAGTCCCTTTATCGTGCCGGGACTCCTTTTTAAGTTTTATCGGAACGCACATTTTATCAACTTAGTTTTATTACATACTAGCTGACCCGGCAAACGTTGTTTTGCAATATAAATTATTTAATTAAAATATAAGGGTTGGTGATAGAAGAGTAAAAATTTAGAGCTGTATGTATTTTTCAATGCTGAATCATAAAAAAACAAAAATAAAAAATTTTATCCATACAATAAATAAAAAAAAGTTAGGGATGGACAACCCTTAACATTTAGGGGGATGAAAAATAGATGTTGGCCGATTCTCAAACCCACTGAATATGCATACGAAATTTCATCAAAATTGGTCAAGCCGTTTCGGAGGAGTACGGGAATGAACATTGTGACACGGGAATTTTATATATAAGATAATAATGATTTACCGGCATCTTCGCCAGGCCGCATCGCACCTCGCCTCCAATGATCCTCATTGCGGGTCAGAGCTATTCCCAAGCGGGACGTAAATTGGGGCTTAAATTGGGAATTCTCCCCAAATTCAGGGCGTCTGGCAAGTGGCAATACTGCTACGCCTTAGAATGAGTTCCATAAAGTTAAATAAAAAATAAAGATCTACTTTTAGCCTTAACGAACACACCATATTATCTCTTACTAGCTGTGCCCGCGACTTCGTTCGCGTGGAAAAAATTCTAAAATAAAAACCCGCATAGTTCCCGTTCCCGTGGGATTTCCGAGATAAGAACTATCCTTTGTCCTTTCTTGGGTCTCAAACTATATTTGTACCAAATTTTATCCAAATCGGTTCAGTGGTTTGGCTGTGAAAGCGTAACAGATAGATAGACAGACAGACAGACAGACAGACAGACAGACAGACAGAGTTACTTTCGCATTTATAATATTAGTATGGATGTATGTCGCAGGCAAACTCTATAATTCGTCTGTATACATATGGCTTCGTCATATTATAAATGTAAACTTTCAATACAAATTGCCGATGACAAATTGTTGATGACAGTCGCCATGTCGCCAATGCTCGACGGGCTCCTTTTTGCAGGTGTGGGACCTAAAGGCAACCTAACAAACGAACTTATTTTTTATGTAAGAAGTTGGATAAGGTTCTAAACGACCCATTCACATAACAAGTAATTTAAATAATTGCCGCGGCAATATTGACGGCGTCGGTAAATGTCATACATATTATACATTTAACATTCGGACTAAGGCATTTTCTAAAACGTATTTTTACCGCGCCGCCATTTGTATAAGGGCAAATTATAGAATTTGCCTGCGACATGTACAGTGTTGCTCTTGTGTGGATGAATTGGTTTCTTGGTAAACTATTGGCTATCAAATAAGTATATCGTTCAAGTATGTGTGGGAGACTTACATTATGTAAATGGACGTTGCGAAATATTAAGCACTACTAGCTTTGCCCGCGACTTCGTTCGCGTGGAAAAAATTCTAAAATAAAAACCCGCATTGTTCCCGTTCCCGTGGGATTTCCGGGATAAGAACTATCCTATGTCCTTTCTTGGGTCTCAAACTATATTTGTACCAAATTTTATCCAAATCAGTTTAGTGGTTTGGCCGTGAAAGCGTAACAGACAGACAGACAGACATACAGACAGACAGAGTTACTTTCGCATTTATAATATTAGTATGGATAGTATGGATAACGATTATTATCGAATATCGGTTCTCTTATCAATGAGCAATATGATTTATGACTTATAAGTTTAGGTCCGCTTGCATCGAGTTATTTAAATACTTTTTAAATGATTTTTAACTATGATTACATTTTCTTAAAAATTATTTAAATAATATTGTACACAACACTTGTTTAAACGTAAATGATATTTTTAAAAAGATAACTCGGACGCTAAGAGAAGTATGATAACATAAAAACAACAACAAAGAACGAGTCATCGGATATATTGTAGTTTTTAATGATTAATTATGATATAATATTGAGATAACAAAAAACTAAAATCTATATTATTATTAATATTATAAATGAGAAAGTTTGGATGTTTGGATGGATGGATGGATGGATGGATGGATGGATGGATGGATGGATGTTTGTTACTCAATCACGCAAAAACTACTGAACAGATTTACTTACTTACTTACTTGTGCCTTGACCTGTAGGGCTACTCTTGAAAACCGATTTCAATTTTAAATGAATATTTAATGAGTTTTGAAGTATTTCGTACTCTGGACAACCATATTCAATTATTGGATTCGGCGACAGCGCCACACGGATTTTGAAATTTTTTGGAACTACTCATAATTGCTTTTATTCGTTATTTTGTTTAAAACGATACTTAAAATTTCCACCTGTAACACTAGCTGGACATGTAACGATGACATCTATTTCCAATAATTAGGTCGTTACTATACTGAATCAATGTGGGCAATATTGATTTCACGAGTACCGTTTTTTGACGATATTCGAAACGTATTGTTTTTATCAATATTGGTTTAAGATTTATATTGTTTTCAAGAGTAGGCCTGCTGAATTTGTTTTGGTATTAAAAACATGACCAGAATCAAAATGATTTGTTTTTCCGATAGACAAAGATCATATTAAATATATATATATATATATATATATATATATATATATATATATATATATATATATATATATATATATATATATATATATATATATATATATATATATATAAGGCTCAGGTTAGAATCCATTGTGTGATGGGCATAAATGTTGGTATTTTTGGGTTTGGGTGTCTTTATATTCAAGTATTTGTGCATGCCGCAATAGCGCCAGTGCTTGTCACTGACGTGTTCCGGTTTGGAGGGTAATGCATGTGATATTAAGACTCTGCCACAAAACAGCAACGCACCGTTAACATCTTTGTTGTCTATAGGCGATGGTTGTCTCTTTCCAATAGGAGCGCCATCTGCTTGTTTGTTATAATATACTAGCTGTACCGTGCAGCCCTCTGCATTATAAAATATTTGGTGAATTCCGCGGGAACAATTCATTTTTCCGAGATGAGAAGTAGTTATGGGTGCTATTCCAGGTCATCATCTACATGTGTGCTAAATTTCATCCAAATCCGTTCAGTAGTTTTGAGATAAAATCTATCCTATCTTTTAAATTGGACCAAATAGTAGATATCTACAAAATTTCATTGAAATCGGCTTATTACTTTCAGAGTCCATCATGAACAAACAACGTGACGCGTAATTTATATTTATTAAGATACTAGCTGCAGCGCGCAGTTCGCTGCATTATAACAGTTTTTGGTGAATCCCGCGGGATCACCTAATTTTCCGGGATAAAAAGTAGCCTATGTGCTATTCCAGGTCATCATCTACCATGTATGCCAAATTTCATTCAAATCCGTTCAGTAGTTTTTGCGTGATTGAGTAACAAACATCCATCCATCTATCCATCCATCCACCCAAACATCCAAACTTTCTCATTTATAATATTAATAATAATATAGATTTTGGTTTTTTGTTATCTCAATATTATATCATAATTAATCATTAAAAACTACAATACATCCGATGACTCGTTCTTTGTTGTTTTTTTGTATGTTATCATACTTCTCTTAGCGTCCGAGTTATCTTTCCACACTGAGTGTTGTTCACCATTTGAATATCAAGTAATATTAAAATGTTCAGCTTCCTTAACCGTATCAAATATATTCGACTTTTTATCTCTTTATAATCTCATAATGTATGAAATACATTCGTCTCCTTATCTTCTACAAAATGTATATTCCACTCATTATCTCCTATGAAATGTATCCGACTCTTCATCTTCTATGCATTATTATATTCAACTTACTATATTATCTCCCACGAGATGACGACTCTTTATCTGCTGTGAAATTATTTCACGGAAACAACACGTTTGCGTGCGATTGAGTGAGTTTACCCTCTCTCTGTACATAATGTATAAATGTCCTGCTAATATCAAAATACGTGTCTTTTTCTAATGTCAAAAGAACATCTTTTTATTAAGTGCATCTTTACACGTTACTTAAAAAGAACTTCGCCTGTCTGTTCCAAGTTGTCTCCAAATCGGCTAGAATGACTTCGACGGGACTTTTACTAATCGATAGCTGATTTATTAGGAATTACTAAGACTACTTTTACTTTGGCTTCCTTACAAAAAATCAGCTTATAAGTTCACGCAGACGAAGTAACAAGTTTTGTTTCGAATGTCAACACGGTTGCAAACACGATTAGACTAAATACGTCAAAAGTAGTGATAATAGTGACTTTCGTCAGTAGATGTCTACCGACCTTAACATGTGGCTATATTTTATTTGAATTTGACCTTTCAATAAAGCATATTGGTTATCCGGATATTGTTAAAATTCTTGTGCAAAAAATAGTAGTAGAGCTTTTTTACGACAAGAGCAAAAATGATAAGTGTTAACCACGAATGAAACGCACACATG
The DNA here is from genome assembly GCA_036924255.1 of Apodemia mormo. Lineage (NCBI taxonomy): Eukaryota > Metazoa > Arthropoda > Insecta > Lepidoptera > Riodinidae > Apodemia > Apodemia mormo. Next base: position 43,080,863 of record JAUPFN010000002.1, read on the forward strand.
TTGCGATGTTAAAATTCCGAATATGGGTGTATTTAAAGACGAGCATTTGATTGTCTACTCGAGTAATTTATCTCTTGGACAAAGAAAAAGTTGCCGTTACTTGCATGTTGGATATAATATAAACTCTGAAAAAACTGTCTTTCCTTTTATCCTTGAAGCCTTGCGTTAGATCTTCATCAAATCATGGATCGAATGGGAAGTATATCCTCCCATACAAAAGAAGAATTTTCTAAATTGGTGTAGGCGTCTTTAAGTAATCAGGGATCATATATAAAAACACTGACGAATTCAGAACCTCCTTTTCTTTTGAATTAAGAAATCGTTTTTTTAAATAGGTTAAAAAAAGACATTAATCGACCTGTCATATCCCTGATGTGTAGGGCTTTTAGCCAATTCACCACCCTGATCAGCACTCCACCCAAAAGTGCTATTCTAGCACTGTGTCTTCTTTGCAACTCCTAGCCTTAGTCTAGTCAGTCACCGGCCAACCATCAGAGAGACCTGAGTGCTAAGTGTGAGTTTTTCTTTTCGCATTCGATCGTGAGCGCGTTTCGAGTTTACTAGGAATTTGTATGTGATTTGTACAGCGCCACCTAGTGGTAAACTGGTTTCTCACGTTTACCACTAGGTGGCGCTGTACAAATCACATACAAATTCCTAGTAAACTCCAAACGCGTTCACGATCGAACGCGAAAAGAAAAACTCACACTTAGCACTCAGAAGTCTCCCTTACTATACCAGTACACTAAGTTGTATTATTCTAAGTCTTTTACTATATCCGTGTACCGTAAAATGGGGTGAATAGATACAATTCGAAACTTCAGACTTGTATTTCTTTATAAGTTTCAAGGACTGCATACCACTATCCCTGTTTCTTTTGATGAGCCTATCAGTCTATTTTTCTATCGAAAATTTTATTTAGTAGTTTTTCCATGCATTAAGAAGAAAATTGACAAAATATAGACTGGTTCTATTTACCCAGTATACGGGGTGAATAGAAACGCTATTCACCCCACACTTCGTGTCTATTCACACCGTTTTGTGCCTATTAACCTCGCAACAACACAGTCAACTTTGAGACGTTAATTTCTTTTTGTCTTTTATTCCATAGACAATCAGATGTTGCCAAATTCACAGAGTAAATAATGGTATGCAGATAAAAAAACACATGGCTTTTTACGCTAATGCTACTTGGATCTGTGGACTTGAAAAACTTTTTGGTTTTGTTCCTATTCAGCCCTTGATTCCTATTCACCCCGTTTTACGGTACTAGTTCTAAAGTTTATATTGTCCTAAGGGAAACAAAATGTGTGTACTAAATAATTGATTACGGCTAAAACTCACGTATAAATCGGTATAGGTTCCGACTAGTTTCGGACCTATATGAGATCCTTCATCAGGGCGATTGCGACGCTGTTGCCGCGACGCGCGCCTATACCGATTTATACGTGAGTTTTAGCCGTAATCAATTATTTAGTAAATAATGTCTCACGAAAGTTTAAATAAAATGTGTGTAATTAAAAATCCTTTTTTAAAAACCTTGTCGCGTTCTCCCGCATAACAGATCGCAACAAATATACTCGTATGTACTCTTATGCGTGACTTCTCACGTTCGTTTCCATATTCTAAGCGGACACATAGACAACTGTCGTCTACAGATACCAAATACGATAATGGTGCGTTAGTAGCCGCGGTTGCTTGTGGCCAGTGTTGACAGACCCGTCAAAAATTATTATTTTATCAGGGCTTTAAAATTATTGTATTTTCAATAAAATTATTGTACATTTCAAAATCAAATTTAATTGTCGTCTGAAAGCTTTAGTTTAAAAGAGACTCTTAGAGAATCATTGAAGTAATTTTATTTAAATGATATTCCGACAATTATTAAACAATATTTTCTTTAAATGCAATCATCATCAAAAATCAGATATATATATATATATATATATATATATATATATATATATATATATATATATATATATATATATATATATATATATATATATTTTAAGAAAATAATTTTATATAGAAGATTGCTATCGTTCAAAATTATTGTATTTTTGCCAGGATTATGCGCTTAGGGTTGGGGGATTTAAAAATTCATGAGATTATGGTACATGTACAATAATTTTTGTACGTTTGCTGACACTGCTTGTGCCTCGGTAACCTGTCACTTATAGTAGTCGCGGTAAACCCCTTCTCTATCCCACTAATATTTTGAATGAGATTATACGTTTAAATGTTACTGAATCATGCGAAAATCTCAATGGATTTGGATAAAATTTGGCACACATGTAGATTATGATCTGAAATAAGGCGTAGGATACTTTTTATCCTGGAAAATGGATTCCCGCGTGATTCACTACAAGGAAAAATCTTTTCATCTGGCTGTTGCGTGTTCTTTATAAAAGGACTAGCCAACACAGTGTAACTATTTGAGTATAACTTGTTGAGCTATGGAGCTTCGGTAGGAAAAATAATCGTCTACATAACGTAGTCGATAGATGTACGAAAGGTAGCAATAGCGTGTATGTTTTCAAAGAAATCGGCCTGATCGTTAGGCCGTGAGAGAGTTTATCTGGAGAACAATGTAATATGATTCATTAGAAAGAATGTAGAGTACTACACGTTTTATTGTTAGTAGTTACTCGTTAATATCCGCGTATTCACTCGTACTTTATTTATATAAGATAGCGAACAAGCAGATGGCTCTCCCGATGGAAAGTGATAACTATCGTTATTAGGCACCACAGACCACACAAATACTAATAGACACGGTGTTGGGCGCAACTGCGTAGCCGCTCATATGAGCAAATGTATGTAAGTTTCAAACGTTTATAGAGATATTATATCGTAAAAAATAGAAATGCTAAATATTGTGCTACTGTATCTTGTCGAACAAAAATTTAAGTTTTAAGAAATATCTCCCTGGAGTGATTTTATTTTATCGGTAATTATCTATACATATAATAAAATCGTAAAAAAGTCAAAACTGTACATTGATTATTTTTTTAAAAGAATACTTGGGGCGTGATCTACAATCGATATCGAAGCCAAAAATATGGTTTTTAGATTTTTTGTCTGTTTGTGTTTGTCTGTTTATCTGTTTGTCTGTATGTATGTCCGGGGTAAACTCAAAAACTACTGCATGGATTTACTTCAAATTTTGCATGAATATTACTAACAGGTTGGGTCAACATAATACCTACATATTATCACGCTATCACCTACGGGGGAGGAGCAGTGCGAAGTAAACTAAGTCCGTGCGAACGAAGTCGCTGGCAACAGCTAGTCTATTATAACTCCGTATTTTTCAGTGTAAATGCAAGCGACGTCGACAACTAAACAAATTTCCTTGAATGGCATATCCAGTTTATTCCGTGGTAGGCACCAATGTCTAATAATTACAATGCAGTAAAACTGCTGCAACAGACTTTAAACTATATACATATATTATGTTTTTAAACTTGTATAGAGTGAGGGAAATCTTTTAAGACTTAACAAAGAAAATTTTTGATACGACTGGGTTTGAACCTGCGACATTGTCTAAAGCGGATCTTACTTGTTCGACGACGAACGGGAACAGCCAAATACTTCCAAATAAAAATATAATATATATCTTTCATATATATAGTTGTGAATTGGAAGTACAAGTGAGTTTATTTGTAATACCTATTTTAAAGGCAATGGTTGTCTCTTCCCATCAAGAGAGTGTTTCGGAGAGAAGGGCAAGAAAGCAAACAAGCAAGGCATCTGCTTGTTTGCTTTCTTATGATATTAAAAAAAATCGTAAGTAAGGATCTAATATAAACAGAAATTAATTAACCGTGTGGCGCAATAATTAAAGAAATTAATTAACAGATTGCCTAACTCACTCAAGTATATTTATATTTAATTAAACTTGAGCAAATTAGTCAATTTGTTTCAAATATGAAAATGCTTTGTGAGACTCCTTTCACAAAGTCCTAAACTTTATTTTAGCTAAAGAATTTAACAATTTATTTAACCATTCTAGTAATTTATTGACTTTTTGCCTTTTATTTATAACTAGCTATTGCCCACGACTTCGTCCGCGCAGACTTCGTTTACTCCGCACAGCTCCTCCCCCTTAGGTGATAACGTGATAATATGTATCCTATATGTTGACCCGACCTGTCAGTAATATTCATGCAAAATTTTAAGTAAATCCATGCAGTACTATTTGAGTTTACCCCGGACATACATACAGACAAACAGATAAACAGACAAACAGACAAAAATTCTAAAAACTGTATTTTTGGCTTCGATATCGATTGTAGATCACGCCCCAAGTATTCTTTTAAAAAAATATTCAATGTACAGTTTTGACTTTTCTACTATTTTATTATATGTGTAGATATTATTATAGTAGAGCGGTTCGAATCGTTGACGACCTGGTTATTTCGAAACGGCTCGACTCTTTGGCATTGCGCAGAGATGTTGGTTCACTCTGTGTCTTCTATCGTATCCTTATGGGGAGTGTTCCGACGAGTTATTTGGATTAATTCCTGCCGCCGAAATCCATCATCGGACATCGCGTCAAAATTTGAAATTCCATCCTCACCATCTCGATGTCTGGAAATCCACAACTGTGCGTTTCTCTCGACACTTTTTGCCTCGCACTATTTCGTTGTGGAACCAATTACCGGCAGGGGTGTTTCCAAACGGATACGACTTGGGGGCCTTGAAGAAAAGAGCTTACTCATTCTTAAAAGGCCGGCAACGCAACTGTAAGACCTCTGGTATTGTGGATGTCCATGGGCGGCGGTGATCACTTACCATCAGGTGCACCTCCTGCTCGTTTGCCCCCTCTTCTATATAAAAAAAAGACAGTAGTTAATAGATTATTGATAGTTTATATTATTATGTTGTATGCAGCAAATAGCAGCGACAATGTTCACTACAGTAGACAAGTAGCGATAATCTTTGATGAAGAGTAAATGGCTCCGTAGATCGACAAAACTTTCTCAAGTTGCTTAGCGGTCAGCACATGGGCCCCATGTGTTGCATCGGACCGTGGACCGTGGCGATCAATTAGTATCAAAAGTGTTAACATTGAGAGAAGGTTGAGAGAATAAAAGTTTTCTACAGTTTTTCCCTCTTTCTCGAAAAAGTAACAACTTTGACCGCTAGGTAGCAGAACTCCACGATAATTAGCCCTGCCTCGTTCCTCTACTAGAACCAAATGCCAACGGATGTGTTTACGAACCGATACTACTTGGAGACTTTTAAAAAAAAGCTTACTCATACCTCAGAGGCTGTCAAAGCACCTACTAGACTAGGTAATGCAGCTGCTGATGGTCGTCATTTATCGCTTATCATCATGTGAGCCTCCTCCTTGATTTACATTTATTTACATCAAAAATTGTCTTCCGTTCGTAGCTTGTTCGTAATACGTCTTGCGTTCAGTTTAGTAATTACGAGTAACGCAAAATGAGTTTAATATGCCAAAATCTAAATAATTACTTAGTTATGTAATTTTAAATCTTGTTCTTGTTTTAGCAGCATTTCTTATTGCTTATTAACTAGACGGTTTATGTTTTATAATCTGTATTGGGGAAGATAAATTTGTTTTTAGATTCTATTGTTTGAATTTTAAAATATTAATGGCACTTTTAAATTATTATTGGTATTTTAGTGGTTGCGGTGTCGGTTCTGGTTTCGAATATTAATAAATTCGTTTTGATTTCGCATTTTTTTTAATTGCCCGACCCGGGAATCGAACCCGGGACCTCATGTGGTCAACTCCGACACCTGACCACTATACCCCAGAGGTTATTGCTTCTGGGGTCTAGTGGTTTATTAATATCTGATTTTATCAACAAAAATTTTTAATATGTTTTATCTAAAACACAGAAAGTTCTGTGTCTAAAAGCAAGCAAAACAATTTCTTTCGATTTCAAATATGTACTCATCGATCAAATTCAAAAAGTGTGATTTCGAAATGACTATTACACTAATTGACCCTACGGGTCCCGTAGGGACCCTACGGGACCCATAGGGTCAATTTGGGGCGAGCAGAATGCTCAACGAGAGTTTAAATTAAAATTGGGGCTACAAACACTCGCGCAAAGGGCTGTCTCCTGTGTGAGCCCGGACCTCGGCTTGGTGCGGCGTTTGGACTAAATGTGGTGTGCGGAGTCGTGGCATTGCGTGGATAGAGAAGTCTTCGTCGTCGAGACCGGCGACGACAGTGTAGTGTTGAGTGTGTTTGTATCTGAATTGAAGGTATTGTGATCATCAGGATAGAATAAGTGTGATGTACCGCGGACTATAATATTATGTACTAGCTGTTGCTAGCGACTTCGTCCGCACGGACTTCGTTTACTCCGCACAGCACCTCCCCGCTAGGTGATAATATGTAGCCTATATGTTGACCCGACCTGTTAGTAATATTCATGCAAAATTTGAAGTAAATCCATGCAGTACTTTTTGAGTTTACCCCGGACATACATACAGACAGACAGATAAACAGACAAACAGACAAAAATTCTAAAAACTATATTTTTGGCTTCTATATCGATTGTAGATCACGCCCCAAGTATTCTTTTAAAAAAATATTCAATGTACAGTTTGGCTTTCCTACCATTTTATTATAAGTATAGATTACGCTCAATGACGTGTACTTATATTATACACGTCATTGATTACGCTATACATTTTCTAGTTAGCTAGTTTAGTCAAACTTGTTTTATGTCAAATCGACAAAACTTACTTTTACATTGTCGTTATTCCGACTGCGAAATATAAATTCAGTATTGCAACAAAATAAAATGTACATGAAATGAGATAGAATTGCGGGCCGCCGACTCGATGCGGCCGTCTGAAAACTGAAAGTGTGCCAATGGCCTCGCCAGTGCAGGTTATGCTGAAATAACGTATTGTACGATACATATATTTAATAAATAATTATCGTCGCTGAAGTGGTAGGGAGAGCTGCAACTTGTGCACCCGTGAGTAGCTGACGGCCAAGTTCCGTAATGTGACAGATGGCAAAACTATGTACAAATAGGGCACATATCCAAATCAGGCAAATTGCGTTTTTAGCATGTCGAGGTCTGATCGCATTTTCTATTTCTGTCACCATAACATTAGTGCTTTCCACTTTTGTGTTCAAGCTTTCAGTGTAAATAAGCCGGTAAATATAACATCATTTCCCCGCGGATAGGAACCCTTATTGTTTTGCTATGTTCGTCCGTGTGTCCGTCTGCCCGTCCGCTCGCAGTCTAACTCAGAGATTATTCGCAAAAAAGGTTAAATTACACTTTTTATTCATATTTTTCACACCGAAAAAAGTAAAATAAAATTTGGAAAAATATTTTTTAAGGGTACTTCCCGTACACGTAGAGTGGGAATGTTTATTTTTAACTTGCCACTACGTATGTAGATAAGGAAGTTACTGATTTTACCCCGGTTATCGGATTCCGCTCAACTTAGATTTCCTGAAAATTTGAACCAATTCGGTCCAGGAGAGATTAAGAAATTTTGAAAAAAACACAAAAAAAAAATTTGGCGAAACAGTATTTTTTTAATATATCTTCCAGATTTATGTGCCGATTGAGTACAAAAACTAATCAGCTCTATTCCTCAAAAACACTACGTCTAATACATAAATTACATCAAAATCGGTTTATCCGTTGGGGAGTAATCGTTCACGAAAAATGTTAATCATCATTTTTGGGTATTCTACGATATTTTAATACAAAAAAACTACGTCAAATGCCGTTTCAAAAATCAAAATCGAATCTAATTCTCAAAACTTATAGCTTTTCAAATATTAAAATTACGTTGTTTTTTTCATCGATTGACTTAAAAATCTTGTCAGCTTTTCTCCTTTAAAAACTACGTCAAATACCGTTAATTTAATCAAAATCGGTCAATTTGTTTGGGATTTATCAATGAAGAAAATTAAAATAAAATGTTTTTTGACATTGTATCCGAAATTTTTCAACATAGGTTATCGATTATTATTTAGCTAAAGCAATATTTTAGATCTCAAAAATTGAGTTAAATGTCATCATCGTTTTCAAAACAAAATAGATGTTTGAACTGAAAAATCTATGCTTATATTTTTTCTTTTTTGAGCTTAAAATACCTTAATTTAGTGGGAAGTTTCAGGAATGGCCCAACAGTTTACACATTTTTTTATTTGATTTTTTTATATCATGATATCATGATATACAGTTTTAAAAAAATTAATATACTTACTGCTATTTTTAACAAAATAGATGTTTGAACTGAAAAATCTGTGCTTATATTTTTTACTCTTTTGAGCTTGAGGTACCAGACCTGGGCGAGACAGTGCAGAATCTACCACCCAGCCACGATGGCAATGCCTCTTACGAACTGCCTGATAGAATAGCAGATGATCTCTTCTTCGAAGGAGCCCGGACCAACACGGGTGAAAATCTGTGGTACCTAGCAATACATGACTTATTGCATTCGGGTAGTAGCGTACCATTTTTTGTTGGACATTTTTAGTGTCTTGTTGGTTATCTCTTTAATCTCAAAAGCCATTTCGTTGTTATTCAGTCTATATCATCAATATTATAAATGCGAAAGTTTAAATGTTTGGATGAATGGATGGATGGATGTTTGTTACTCAATCACGCAAAAACTACTGAACGGATTTGAATGAAATATGGCAAACATGTAGATGATGACCTCGAATAGCACATAGGCTAATTTTTATCCCGGAAAAGTTAGGTGATCCCGCGGGATTCACCAAAAACTTTTATAATGCAGCGGGCTGCACGCTGTAGATTAATAAAAAATATTTAATACAGACCACGCTTACAAAATGGAGAGAAATTTCTAGATCATTGTGTAACAAAATTGCATTTGACTTATTTAATTTAATTCAATGCTCTTTCGTGTACAAATCTGTAATATTACTCGTTTTATTTAACTCGCTGAAATCTGCCGCTTAGTCGTTTTATTAAACGAAATTTACTTTCTCGTACGTAGATGAAGTATGATGGATGCAAGTGATTTTGTACCTCTAATGTATTGGCGTATGGTTTAAAATTCCTGTACCATTGTCTGATCGAATAAGGCTGGGTGTGGTGACCTTCACAGTCCCGCCAGTACAAATATTTGGCACAAACCTCCCCCGACTCGGTCTTATTACTAATCCAGTAGATACACTATGATATTGGATTCTGATGCCACGTAAGAAAGTAGAAAATCTTAAATAAATAAAAAGGTAGACACACAAATTCTTTACTTTTTACCTGATTGCGTTCAGCGAGGGTTATGTTTTTCGAGTGCAATTTGTATGTAATTTCTTTAGCAAGCTCTAAAGTCTTAACGGTTTGAGGTATTTAAGCTTGAAAGATATTGTCATTACGATTGTCTTTTTTATATATCTTTAGTAAACAAACAGATGGCTCTCCTGACGAAAAGAGTCGTAGCCAGTAACGTCTTTAGATGTTAATGGTCCGCTTCTTTCTGTGTTGCGGTATGGCAATGCCACATGCATAAATCTACCGGCTATCTTACCTTCCAAACCGAAACAACAACGACAAGCATTGAAGTTATTGCGGCAGGAATAGATAAGGCGGGTGGTATCATCGATAGCGATGGCGGCAGGAATAGATAAGGGTCACCTTGCAGACGAGACGTTGCAGAACTCCACCACCTAGTAATCACGATAGTAGTGACACGTATAGCCAATCGTGCCTTTTACGACCTGCCTGGCAGAACGGCAGATGGTCTATTCTTCAAAAGGGGACTAGACCAATATGGGTTATGTGTTTTGGTCGTTTTGGATCGGGTTGCGGTTGGTCTTTTGTTTTTATGATAGTTGCTTTTTAATATGTTTGATAAAGTATGTCAGTGTGGAAATATCCTTCTAATATTATAAACATGTAAGTTTATACAATGTGTAAAAAAGTGTCCGATCGTCAGAGGTATTATTTGGAAGCTTAAGAGGCTGAAAACACCTAATTTCTTGAAATTGATGTTATTTAAGCAGTTTTTTTAAGAAAAACTCTTAGTTATATCATATCAAAAAAATATATGTTTATGTTCATCATAGGTATGTCAAAGACCGTGGCCCGACTCGATACATAATTGAACAAAATTGGGTCGATAGAAAATAATTGAGAAGATTGGTCTTAAAATCGTCACTAATCGGTTCTATATCTTTATTTTTTGACATATGGGTCTGCAATTAAAAACATGAATGCATCATATTCATACCTAAACCGCTAGCTAATCATATTTTACAAAAATCTACACTTTTTAGGGTTCCAAAATAAACTAGGAACCCTTATAGTTTCCGTCCGTCGCGTCCGTCCGCAGTCTAGCTCATTTTTTTAGGGTAGCACGTCACATTTAAAGTATAGATGCTACCCTAAAAATCATAATAATATAATTGATTTCGTTTCGTTCGTCGTTGAAATTTTGTAAATGTGTAACTTTATATTTTGTAAATTTGTAAAATGTGACGATTAATTATAATCTTTAAACAGTATTCAACACAGTTTTTTGAGTTATAGGTAAAAATCTCGAAGTTATGTCGAAACTATGTCGTTATATTATGTTTTTTGTGTCTATGTCGTTATGTTATATTATGTTGAACGAATCAACCGATTTTGATCCGATTCAAAGGATTCGAAGCAGTTGTGCAAGGATATTCTCCTTTTAAATACTAAATAGATTTTGGAATTAATCATTACATTAGTCTGGAAGTTATTTGAAAGACACGTTGTTCCGGTAACTCTATTTTCAGTTTATTTTTGGAATTTCTCAAAATTACTATGCTGAATCGGTTCAAATTTTTAGGAAAACTAAGTTTGTGGAATCCAATCGAATGCCGTCCACCACAATTCGATCGGTCATTCTGTTCAAAAGTTGATGAGAGGTTCACATAGACAACAGTCAGACCAACTTTGTAAGTCCTTAAAGTGTCGAAATCTGACGAAAAGGTGTTTTTGAGAATCTAAGTGGAACCAATAACTACGATTTTAGCACTCAATTTTATTAGCGCGAAATTTAAAAAAAAAACATACATTACTGAAAACTTTGTGTAACTTTCATGTAAAACTCGGCCGCTAGTGGTACCTATTGTGTTCGGTAAAATTATATTTGAGCTTAATTAAAACTTAAAAGAAGTTATAACTTAGCCTCGACTGTTTGAAATTATTATTAAAAGTTTATCTAGAGTTTTACCGTTTCTTTTTTATTACGAAAATAATAAGATTTTTTTTATTAGATCCTCTAAATTCTATGTTTTATAATTAAAATTTTCTAAACTAATATATAAAGAGGAAAGATTTGATTTTTAGTTTGTTTGTTATGACTTCATTCAAAAATTATTACTTGACCGTTTTGAAAATTGTTTTTTTGTTTGAGATGGAATACTCGCCATGTGGTCCCATTTTAATTTGGTGAAGATCTGATGCAGGGTTCCAGGGATATAAGAAATGGGAATTTACGGCGTTAAAAAAATATTTTGCTAACAAAATTAATATGAAAATTTTATAAAGTTATATTAAATCTTTAAATATTTGTTCATAGGTAGAATATGTCAGTAACTATTTTTAACAATTTGTAATTCCCATACTCGTGTGCTTGCAAAGAAATTATCTTTTTGTATTTGTTTTGAAATAAACATTTTGTTTTGACATAAACAATTGTTTTATACTTAATATGCATTTTTTTAAATAAATGATTTTTTTTTATCATGAAAATTGTTTCGAAATATGTACAATTTTTGTTTCTTTGCTTTATCATAGACATTTTTTCAAAATAAACAATCTTTCTTTGTTTCATCATAAACATTGTTTCTAAATAAACTATTTTTTTTGTTTTGTCATGAACGTTGTTTCGAAATAAACTATCTTTCTATCTTTGTTTTAATTATAATCAATGTATTAATATATACTATATTTCTTTGTTTAGTAGATCAATTTGTGTATATATGTGTATATTGTGTATATATGTGTGTAAGTGCATGTAAATTGTAGTCAATTAATCAATCCTTATTTATTTCTCCTATCCGCGACTGAACGAATTTCTTTACGATACGACTTTTAACAATAATCCTTACAGTTTTCCAGACGAGTTTTGATATTTAATAGTGGGTGTAAAAAAATCTAACAGCCGACATCATATTGCCGGCAAATTCTTTGTGACTGTTTTTCATCAGGTTGTTCGCACGACATATTATGCACGACAAATAAGCGAACTTAGTATTAACTTTATGCTATTAACATACATATCATAATATTTGCACTCGCACGTAAGCGTTACGTCTGTAAAATATTATATCCGCACTTACATCCCTGAACTAAATTCCAACGCGAAGGTCCACTTCAACTACCTGCTTAAGTTTCGTTACAATAAAATTATTATTTTTGTGCTTTACACTGCGTGTGTGCATAAAATATATATAGCATCCTGTCGCCGCAGTAATCTAGTAGTAAGTACCATTTTCAGAATAGACGCGTGGGGTCCTGGCTTCAAATTCCGGGTCCGATAATTCGTTCTTTGTTTCAATTTGCTAATATCGCCTCCGTGCTCTAGTGGTCCGGTGTTGGTGTTGACCATATTAGGTCCCTGGTTCGATTCCCGGGTCGGGCATATTCAAAAATGTGTTCAGATTTCTGATAAAAACAACGTTGCCCGGGATTTTGTAAGTGCCTGTTACTGTTACTGTTACTGTTACATTTTGGGACTTATCTTCAGTTAATAGTGGGTGCACTGGTTGTACCTCTGTCTACCTCATTGAAAAGGCGTGAAAATACTATTTATCATTTTCTTCGGAAAACATAATTTGCGTGAGAGTACATATTGTGTACACTATTTCTGCACTGTTTCTGTCTGTCCATAGGTTAGGTTTATGTCTCATCGTGAGGCTTGTTCTTAATAACGTTAAGTATAAATGTTAGCAGTTAAAATATATTTAACCCAACGTAGGGTGACACGTAACCTTTCATGTTACGTTAGTAAGTTAAACACACACGCGTTACACGTAGGTACTTCATTTCCCATTAACTCGACGATTTTAACGTTGTATTTTTTAATGTTTACAGATGCAAATTCTTTCCATCAGACGTCAAAATGGATTGACGACGTACGCACGGAGCGTGGGTCGGACGTGATCATCATGCTGGTGGGCAACAAGACTGACTTGTCAGACAAACGGCAAGTGTCAACCGAGGATGGTGACAGGAAAGCCAAGGAGCTCAATGTCATGTTCATAGAGACTAGCGCAAAGGCTGGATATAATGTTAAACAGGTATGCGGGTCCCATTTTATCAAAAAATGTAATTTGCGGGATTGAACGGGAATATCGAATTCGGTATGTAAGAATTTTTCGTTACTCTTTAGGGTTCCGAAATAAGCTAGGAACCCTTATAGTTTCGTTATGTACGTTCGTCCGTCCGTCCGCAGTCTAGCTCATTTTCTTAGGGTAGCTCCTCCAGAAGTAAAGTGAGGATGGTTACATCTGTATTCGATGATTTTTTTCACGCGTACCCCATAGTGTGGGATATCGTTGAATAGATTTTCAAAAATATTGTAGATTTGTGAAAACAATTTTTCGATTAAGAGACTCGTTTGTGAAATATGAAGCTTTAAAATGCTGAGTATTGTTAGAGGCAAGTGTCCCCCTCTCTGCCAGCTTAGTGGTTGATTTTGAGGGTTGGGAAAGAATTCACGTAGTAGTAAATGTAATAAAATTAAAAGAAAAACTATCACGGCTTAGAAGGATTTACGAGATTTTGAGTTATAGCCGACCAACTTATAAAATGTACTTGGAGTAGTTTTTATAGACGCCGAACCTGTGATGTGGATATTTCTTACTATGAATTCCATCTATAAATGATTAAAAATTTAAATGTTCATGAAATGTATATGAACTATAAAAACCCTCTTGTTAGGTCGCATTATTATCATGGGCAACTTCAGAACCCTACATTGCGCGTGACCCGACGCGCACTTTACTATTTAAAAAAAACTTTAATAACTTTTTATATTATTACATTTAAGTAACGTATTCCTATTTTAAATTTTAAATAACCAGCTTGAATAATTTTGCAAAATATGCAGCAGTTTTTTGTTAATGAATTTTTATAACTTTGTAAATAATGATGTCATTTGGTTGACTAAAATGCTATAATCTCTTTGCCAACTACACAAAATACTTATATTTTAATTGACATTCAGTGTATTTTCTTATCTCCATGCCGCGTACCTACAGAAAAAAATACTTTAAAACGATTGTTAAGTATTTTTATATTGTAGGTCATTTTTAATAAAAATTTTTCTTTACCTAGCAGAAATTATTCAATTTTCTTTATATAAAATCCTTTAATTTTAGATGTCTAAATTCCAGTTATTCCGGCGGGTTGCGGCTGCCCTTCCAGGCATGGACTCTGCAGAAAGCAAACCACCAGAAGACAGTATCCTTTTTTTAATTACTTTTATATATTCCTATATCAAATATCTTTATCAGACGTATGATTTTCATAGTCGGAGACATATTTTCTGGGTGATAAGGCTAACGTTATAACTAACACATTTTGTCCAGCTTAAAATTCACGCGGTTTGCTCATGCATACATGAACTAAGTATTCGTTTGGATTTTACGGTACATATTTTTTGTACAGTAACACCCCGAAGTTTTGAGGTTATGTGCTGAATGTTACCACTATATTTTTTAAACGACTGTATATTTTAATGTAATTTACAATAAGGTACCAGTTATAGAAAGCGTCTTAACCGCGCGCTCGATCCGCAGCGCTCGGGAGGCGTGAAAAGCGAGTGTTAAAAAACAGACGCGCGCTCGTGTAGTGTAGAAAGACAGTGATCGTTTCGCGCGCTTCATCAGCGCTCACGTTGCTCATGGCGGAACTTTGTACAAGTTTACAACATCAAGTCATGTTAAGCGTTTTTCTCTATATCAATAGTAGATCTGTAAAACCGTCACCGTCTCACTGTTTTTTTTTTTCGACAAAATGTAAATAGGCATAATACGTAGCGTGCGTCTAGGAGCTTTCTATGACTGATCCCTATAATATACGTAAAAAATAATGAATTACTAATGTAATAATTGTCGTTCAAAAAATATAACATTTTTAGTTATTTTGAAAAAAAAAATATCTAGTGTCTTCACACCCGTTTCACCGAAGGTAGGCAGAGGTACAACGAGTACACCCACAATTTGCCAAAAATACTTAGTCCCATAATGTGATAGATAGCAAGCCTATCGCCAACCGGGCACTTATCCAGTCCCGATCAACGCTCTTATTATCGGGAAACTAAAAAAAAAACATGTTTTTGTAATGCCTCTTGCGGTCAACCCTGACACCAGACCACAGACCACTAGACCACAGAGGCGACAAAATATTTACCTATTCAACTTAATTCAAATATGCAAACATGTAGATTACATAAAGTTAAAGATACATCAAAATTATTTTAATAACAACCAGTTAAAATACAGTTATCAACCGTTATTGAATAATCATTTATCTCTAGTGGCTAGACTAAGTCTGTTTGGAAGTTTTAGTTGTAGTCTATGATACATCAATTTAAAACTTTTAGAAACGGTCATTCTAATTCAAATATTCGTTTTTATGTGGATAAGAGGCAATGAAATTCGACAACAGAATTCGAAAAATTTATTACGCATGGCAGAGATCAGATGCTAGATACAGGTGTATTAGCTAAGTATGTGTGTATTGCTTATAAATACCTACAAAATATTGAAAATGGATTTAAAAGGTATATTGTCCGACAAATGATTTTATTGAAACAACTTTGCGTGGCAATCATAGTGACCTCCTGAGATGTGTGTGTCTTTGCAACAACTTGAATCTAAGGCTTGAACGTTCTGTAAGCGATTGTGTAATAAAAATTATATTTTTATTTTATGCATTAATTTGTCGCACTAGTGCTCGCAGTATGTTTAAGCCCTAGATTTTCAAACATGGTTCGATGGTGTAGATCGTGGGGTGGAAGAACGAGGGTTACGTCATTTGAACCCAGTTTCCTAGCCATTTACTCCGTATTCCGCAAAAGTCTAAGTTATAAGCAAATATTTGCTTTAAAATGACATTAACAATAACGTCGTAATTTCGTCTCGAAAATTGGCATTTTAAAATGTTCGACGTAAAAAAACCAGTATGCAGTCGGCTAAAACTCTGTAAACTAGTGATGTGCCGCGGATTCATCTGTGTCGGTGGTGGTATTAACGGCCTAACCTGTGTTGTAAGTAAATTTAACAATACTAATGTATGGTGTAACGTATTGAGTCTTGTTCTCTTCTGTTCACTTGCTATGCTTTACCTTTTATTTAGATATATATTTACAAAAGTGGCATAACCTATACAACACATATCACTCTGAAAGTAGTTTATATACCTTAAGCTTCGTCATAGATTCATCTTTATCGTTCGTCTTAAAACTATATCTATCTCATTCGCACAAAGGCAAGCCTCATATCATGCAGTTAGTGCGCTGTCATTATTATTCTTGAAATAAACTATTTTATGATAGCGTGTTATAGACTATAAACTGTATTTTTCTAGCGCGTTAGATTATAGACTATATTATAACATGTAACTGGAATGCTGATCGCGTGAGCCGGCCGAGATAGCGCGTGACTTATCACAACGTCACACAGCGAGCACTAGCACGCGGTGGCCGGTGACTGTGCGTATGCTATAAACTATTTTATAACGTCTAGCGTCTACAGTCTAGCACTTTACTTGTTGGGTTACGTTGTACGTAACTTTTTTTTATATCGTAAGATAACAAACAAGCAGATGGGTCTCCTGATGGAAGAGTCAGCCATCGCCTATAAACACCAAAGATGTTAATGGTGCGTTGCTATCTTGTGGCGAGGTCTAATGCCACATGCATAAGTTTACCGGCTACCTTACTCTCCAAACCGGAACACGACAGCGACAAGCACTGACGCTATTGCGGCAGGAATAGGTAAGGCGGTGGTACCAGACCCGGGCGAGACAATGCAGAACTCTACCACCTAGTAGCCACGATGTTAGTGACTCGCATAGCCAATCGGTCGCCTTTTACGACCTGCCTGGCAGAACGGCAGTTGGTTTTCTTCACAGGAGCCCGGAAACAATACGGGGAAAACTAGTTTAAGTTATAGCTACGATCTACGCTAGCCGCTAGGTATATTAGCGTGGCGTTATTTTATAGCGCCGAATACGAAATTAAATAGCGTACGCAGTTTACGTTGAGTATACATAGCTCTATACTATAACGTTATGCGTTATATTAATCACCATTAGCAATGACCCGTATCTTTAGGTTAATGAACATTTTTGCCCTTTAGCGTTTTTATATACTTCATGATCTATTACCAATCTGTAGATTAATTATTAATTAATAATAATAATAATAATTCACGGGACAAATTACACTTACTGATCTAACCCCAAAGTAAGCAAATTATTTTGCTCGTGTTATGGGTGTTAGTCAACGATACTAATACATAGAAATACATATATAAATACTAGAATATATATAATAAACACCCAAACCCGGAAATACAAACATTTATGCTCATCACACAAATGCTTGTCCCCGTCGGGGATCGAACCCGAGCCTCGTTGATTGCGTAGTCAGGGTCTCTAACCACTCGATCAACGGGGTAATATGCAGATACTAAGCGTATGAATATTATCTTTTCTTTTTGGTCTTGCATTATTAAGATGCAATAAAACAGTAAACAAAAGAAATCTTTAACTGATTTTAAGTAAATCTCGGTCCGGGTATTTGGTACCACGCCTTACATATTTCTGCAGCAATAGAGTCGATGCTTGTCATTGTCGTGTATCGATTTGGAGGATAGGGTTGCCGGTGGACTTGTGCATGTGGCATTGTCATTCCGCCACACGGTTAGCAGCGCACCATTAACATCTTTGGTGTCTATAGGCGTTGGTTTCTCTTTTCATCAGGAAAGCCATCTGCTTGTTTGACATCTAATCATATAAAAATGTAAGGATAATTTTTAAACCTTGTCATCTCATTCGGTATGATAACACAGTACAACATGGTTTATTTATATTTTTTCACAATGTAACCTACAAATGTGTGAAATTTTTGACAGTAATAGGAGCGTTTGCTTATATTCGCGGCGACATGTTTCCTTAGTATTCAGGTGGTCTATGGTTTTTGTTATGCTGATACGGACCTTTTTTTATGAATGGACCTGCTTTCCTTGCCCTCGTTTAGAGGCGAGCGAAGGTTTAACGTGACACTTTGGCACCACAACTAGGCGGTAGAGTTCAGTAAGATGCCAACTTATTCTTGTTATATCTTGGTACTTGGCTGTCTAGCTATTTATTATATAGTTATTTGCCTGCCTTGCCTATAAGCTCAAAGGCAAAAGTGAAATACATTGATATTATGGCAGCAGGAATAGTCAGGAAGGTGGTAGTGTCAAATCTTCACTGTTATTTACGTGATATGTTTAGCTTTACTCGCCTTCTAGGAGCTGACTGGCAATCACACAGATGGCAAACAAGCAGACGTGTTGCTTAGATATTTAGTATATCATTCGCTTTTTTACGAATTGTCTGGTAGAAAGTCAGATGGTCAACAGACCATATTTTCATATAGGTAATGTATTGTAATGGATGTATAGAGTCATCGTAGGTTAAGCCTATATATTGGATAGTTGCCCAATAAACTAGTGGTATATTGGCATCACCGGTTGTATTCATTTCACTCCCAGCTACAACCCTACATGGGAAATGAATACAACCGATGATGCGAATATACCACTAGTTTATTGGGCAACTATCCAATATATAGGCTTAACCTACGATGACTATACATCCATTACAGTATAAAAATGTATAGCCTGAACTAACACGGGTACCATATTAGATTAACACATCGTTAATAAATAAAGGGTGTTATGGTATACCATAAAATGTTATGGTAATAATGTAAATGTATGCCACTTTTGTAATAAGTGTATTTTATATGTAATATTTATAGTTAGTAAGTAGAGAGTAGTAAATGAATCTATATTAAATTGTATGGTAGCGTTTAATATTGTAGTCAATTTTTTTTAAAGATGGCAAAGTTGTAAAAGCATCTCCAGGTCGAGAGAGGTAATCATCTCCCCATACATCAGTAATATATGATATACGTTTTTTTACAAATTATTCTGTCGCAATATCTTCTTTCAGATAGGTTTTGTAAGTTTTCTGGCTGCTTCTTTCTCTAGACCGAAACATGACGTCACAAAGAGTGACGTAATGAAAAACAGTCAAAACAGTAGATATCGAGTCGAGCGCGTCGAAGAATATTACAACTAGACATCTATTGATTAGAAAGATTAGTTAGCTCAGCTTAACTTGCGTAAATGCTTTGGCCCATATAAGCTGTCGCGAAAATCTATATTTATATTAAATTGATATCTACCATTATGCTGTTAACAATATTTATATGGGCGAATACCTGTAATTGGCTGGCGTTTTTCCTCTTTATGTCATAGGATAGCAAACAAGCAGATGTCCCCCTGATGGAAAGAGACAACATCATCTATATACGAATGACGTTAATTTTGGAATGTTAATATCACATGCACAAGTTTACCGGCTCACTTTTTTTTATATCATAAGATAGCAAACGAGCAGATGGATCTCCTGATGGAAAGACTTAACCATCGCCTAAAGACACCAAAGGTGTTAATGGTGCGTTGCTATCTTGTGGCGAGGTCTAATGCCACATGCATAAGTTTACCGGCTACCTTATCCTCCAAACTGGAACACTATAGTGACAAGCACTGACACTATTGCGGCAGGAATAGGTAAGGCGGTGGTATCAGACCTGGGCGAGACAATGTAGTACTCTACCACCTAGTAGCCACGATGTTAGTGACTCGCATAACCAATCGATCGCCTTTTACGACCTGCCTGGCAGAACGGCAGTTGGTCTATTCTTCAAAGGATCCCGAAACCAACACGGGGAAAATTCCTTTCGAAATCATAACACGATAGGGTCCACCGTTGATGCTATTGCGATAAGAATAGGTGATGTAATGGGGATCAATCCCGGATGAGACTGTGGATTCTAGCACCTAGTAGTTACGACGGTAGTGACACATACAGTCAATCGTTCGCATTTGGAGCTCTGCCCGGCGGAATGGCAGATCGTTTATTCTTCAAATGGAGCCTAGATCAACACAAGGATACTTCGGTACAGCGTGTGAGCATAGCGTTCATAGGTTGTTGGTTTTTCATATAAAGTGAATAATTAAAAATAAACACTACACATTCATTTTTATGTGTGTTAAATTCATATAATGTGTGTTAATATAATAAACATAGATTTAGGTGCGAGTATCAGGTAACCATACTAATATTACAAATGCGAAAGTCTGTCTGTACGCTTTCACGGCTAAATCGATGAAATCTAGCACGGAGATTTGAAGATCCGAGGTCAAACATAGGTTAATTTTTTTTTAAATCAATCCCTAAGGGGCTGACAGATTATATCGCAGCATTCGTTTTTTAACGAATAAAATAATTTCTCTTGATCATATTCAGCGTAGAGCGGTTCAAATTGTCGACGACCAGGCTATTTCTAATCGGCTTGTCCCTCTGGCAATACGCAGAGATGTAGGTTCGCTCTGTATCTTATAACGTTTATATCTTTGAGAATGCTTCGACGAATTCTTCGTAATTAATTCCTACCGCTGATTGTCAGCATCGAATACGCGTCAAAATTCAATGTTACATCCGCATCACTTCGATGTCTAGATTCACAACCGGGCGTTCTCGATATTTTTTTGCCTCGCATTCCTTTTTGGAAGCGATTACCGGTGGGGGTGTTTTTGAACGGATACGACTTTGGGACCTTTAAGGGAAGGAACCTTTAAGGAAAGTCATTCTTAAAAGGCCGGGAACGCAATTGCAAGACCTCTGATATGGCGAGTGTTCATGGTCGGCGGTGATTACTTACCATCAGGTGCACCTCCTGCTCGTTTGTCTTATATTTTATAAAAGAAAAATTCATCTGCGCGGGTCAGCTAGTATTATATCAGCATAATAATTACAAAGCAAACGGTGGTTCTACAGCACATTTCCGGGCCTTAGCAACCTATTGTTAGATTATTACGAAAGTAGTATCGCGCTGGTGTATAAGATTCATTTAAGTATAGTTCATCTTAATCTGGGCTTGTGTTTGTCCTCTTAATTATTGGTGAATATTTTTATAACTTAGGACAGAAAATGAATAGATGCTCCTCATGATGGAAAGAGACAGCCATCGCTAAGAAACCTAAGATGTTATTGGTACGTTGCCATCCATGTAGCGGGGATGTTATGCCACATGCATAAATATGTAAGGTTGTCGGTTACATTACCTCTAAACACGGAAGCGATAAGACATAAAAATGTAAAGTGGCGTTACTTAATCAGGGTGAAATTTTAAAAGAGGCCTAATACTTTAATTCAAGAGTTAATAACGAGTCCAAATCCTGATGCTACTTGGTTGAGCACTGTGCTCGGCCAAAAACCCGGATTCGCTGTACACAGACCAACTGCCTTAACTCATTTAAAAATATACAATGTAAACAAAAGTTAGGGAAATTAGAAGTATCTTCACGCCCGTATCCCCGAAGAGATAGGAAGATGGTCAACCATTGCACCCACGATTAGCCGAAGATACTAAGTGCCACATTGTGATAGATAGTAAGCCTATCGCCAACCAGACACTTATCCAATCCCGAGCAAAACTTTTGTATCAAAATACTGAAAAACACATTTTTGAATTACCGACCCGGGAATCGAACCTGGGACTTCACGTGTTTAACGCCAACACCGGACCACTGGAACACAGAGGCGATTTTAGGGAAATTGAAGTGTAAAAACGAGCATTTTTAAATTCCATACTATTATTATTATTTTTAAATAGAATCATTTCATTACTTTTGTTTATAATGTCATCGAACTCTTTGGTGTTTGGACAGGATTTTTGTTAATCACTGTATCTTTTTCTTGATACGTCAAATAAACGTACTCGCCTAAAAGAGCATCTATATATATATAAAAATCAATTGCTGTTTGTTAGTCTCGCTAAAACTTTAGAACGGCTGGACCGATTTGGCTAATTTTGGTTTTGAATTAATTGTTGACGTCCAGGGAAGATTTAAAAGGTGAAAAAATATAGAAAGAAAAAAAATAAGAGTAGCCAAAAAGGCAGAACAATGTTTGCCGGGTCAGCTAGTATTAAAATAATTACGTCACGTGAGCACAATGTCCTAAATATTATTACGTATGCTATGAATTTATATTTCGGTCACGTATTTAATGATGCTACGGAACGCTACGGAGATTGTTTAGTTTACATAATGTAACGCGTGGGTAAATTGAGGCAAATATTAGGACTGACATTAGGAAACGTTGCCACACGTCACATTTTATTACAGAAGGTAGTTTATATAATTTAGTATGAACTTTTAAAGTAAGACGTTGCACTACCATTATTCAAAAAGTAACTGGTAAATTTCGACACTTTCGTAAATTGCATTGATTGTGGTTACGAGCGGATTGATCAATATGACTTACCGAAATACTTAATAGTTTAAATTAAAGATTAAATGTGATAATTATGCATAAACTAGTTGACCCGCGCAATACGTGAAACAAAAATTTTGTATTTTTTTGAAAGATCTATACACCAATGGTGGGGTATAAAATTTAGCACTGTTATTTTTTACATTGTGAAGGGCTAGAAACCTAATATTTTTAAGTAATATGCATTAAAATACATAAAATTAATAAAAATAAACATTACATGCATTTGACATACTTACGTGATATTATACACATGATGTTTTTTTTTATATCATAAGATAGCGAACAAGCGGCTACCTTACCCTCCAAACCGGAACACGACAGTGACTAGCACTGACGCTATTGCGGCAGGAATAGGTAAGGCGGTGGTACCAGCTCCGATCGAGCCGATGCAGAACTCTACATAGTAGTCACAATGTTATTGACGCGCATAGCCACTCGGTCGCCTTTTACGACCTGCCTGACAGAACAGCAGTTGTCCTACTCTTCAAAGGAGCCCGGAACAAACACGGGGAATGTATAATTCCTTACGATTAAAGATTGATGTCAAACTTAAAAGATATTATTGCTTATTGTTTGGTTTAATTTCGGGCACAGGGTGATCGCTATTACCTTAAACAATCCTGTGTTTGACTCCGAATCATCTATTTCTACTAGAAATTTCATCAAAGCGTAAATGTTTATCGGTTTAGCCGCGAAAGCGTTAGAGACAGACAGATTTTTGCATTTATAATATTATGTATAGATATCGTCAACCGAATCGAAATATAGATTTAGTGAATCGAAATATAGATTTCGAAGTATAGATACAATCTTTTATGCCTTATTTCAGCCCATTAGGGGGTTGATTTTTGAAAAAAGTAGACTAGTTTGACTCGGGATACGCCACTATTGCTGACCTAAAACACAGGTTTTATTACTACTCACTTGCTAAATTGAATCAAAATAGAAAATGGTTAGATTTTCGCATTTATAATATTAATATTGTTGTATGGATGATTGATTGATCAAATAAGAACATGCATAAATGACCAACTAGAAAATATATGCATTAATAAATTGATATAGAAAACATATTACGACGATAAATTTTTCCGTTTTTTTTAATTATTGTTGGCGATTGTTATTTGCTATGTACGGGTTCGAGAGCTTCACATGATCTGTGGTAGACCTTTAACAAAAAATGTGTCTGCGTACTTATGTACGCACGTAAGAAGTTTACTTAATAAATTTATAATAATTAACAACAAAAATATTTCTAAAATTTTATCCTTTGCATTTATTCCTACGTTTGTAAAGAAAAATAATGGCGAGAAAAAAGTTATTTAATACATAGAAAGAAAGTTTCATATAACATCATTATCTGGTTAAATAAATTTTATTTAAATGTCATAAATTAATTATTTGTACATAATTAAAAAACTGGACAAACTTTTTTTGAAAAAGTAAAATGTTGACAACCTAATTTCATGATGTCGGTTTTTCGTGACGTGCGCACGCATCTTAAAAATTTAATCATTATTCCTTAGCTCATAATAAAATTAATATGACGGTGTATGAATATTTTTATTGCAGTAGGGTTACGTCTTTAATTAAAGAATATTCTTTGTATGATATAAAAAGTTGCATGATAGCCGTCATTTTGTGTAATTATTTGCCTACTAGTACAAATTCGACTCTAGATGTGTAGAAAATAAAAATAGAAACTTTAAGTCTGATGCTTAATTATTTAATATATTTTGCAAATAAATAAATTATTGCGTTTTTCGTAATTTAGTACTTGCTTAAACCATGTTATTTTTTAAAGAAAACGTCATAATTAAATATGTACTGATTCGTTACTGAGCCGTTGCAAAACAATAAAACAGCTGTTTATATAACAGCTGTATACCGATTAACCAAATAATAATTGTGATAAGCGTTCTAGAAAGAACATTTAAAATAAAATAATGAGCAATTTTAGAAACGAAATTTAAAATAAAAGAATGAGTGATTTTAGAAAGATAATTTTAAATAAAATAATGAAAGATTTAAGAAAGGTAGTAAAATAAAATAATTAACGCGGTTTTGAAAGGACATTTAAAATAAAATAATGAAAGATTTTAAAATCATAATTTAAAATAAAATAAAAGCAATTTTAAAGGACGTTTAAAAGCGATTTTAGAAGGTACATTTAAAATAAAATAATATTAAATGGATACAATGGACATTTATAATAAAATAATGTAGTGATTTTAAACATTTAAAAATAATGTTAAGAGATTTTAGAAATGACATATTAATTTCTCCTTGATATGTCCTCTTTGTTATACAAAGCACATCACTATTGCTTTACATGTATCTGTATCCATTTTCCTTTCTGTCAGACAGCTTGCAAAAATCCAGCAAAAACAAAACATGTCACTAGGTTGTAGGTTGTCGACTTGTCCGATGCAGCATCACAACCTGGCTTAACGCTAATGTTAGTGACACACTCATATTTCGGTTTGGATGGCAGAATGATTGGTTTTTTTATACATCGTAGCTTTTATATTTAAGAGATAGAGTTTTGTCACGTTGCGCCAGAGTTTTGTATAACTGTCTTATTTTTTCCTGCCGCAAAAGCGTTAGTGCTATTCAACTGGCAAGTTTTGATGTGTAAGGTAAGGTAGGCGATAAAATTTTGCATGTGACGTATCCCATCCACACGGGTGACAACGTACCTTTAACAGTTTTGGTTTCTATTGACGATCTTGCTTCTTTTCGAGAGCTATGTGCTTGTTTGCTATCTATATTTATATAAAAAAATAAAACGCTTTCGGTGTTGCTAAGCGCAAACCTCGAAAACCGTCATGAGAGTCGTCGATTCTGACACTAAATTATTTGAAGCTAAATTAAGAAACTATATTGCCCTAATTATTTTTTTCTGTTACCTATACTTTATTTTTTCATTAAGTGTAATAAGCTATCCTACTAGTATTTCATTTCCAACATATTGTAAGGCTTACTTTAATGTTTATGTGTTATGCTTTTGTGGTGATGTACCTAATGTTACAAGATTTCTTTACGTAATGCTATGCTATTATTGTTGTCAAATACTAGATCCGCACAAAAAGATAAAAAATAGAATATAATAAGTTTCAAAGACATTAGTTGAACCAAACTTTTTAAACGTTTAGTTTCTACCAACGAAAGTTTCTAAAAACAAAATACAATGAAAACGAATAAGTAACAAGCAAACAAACGACAACCAAGCTATAAAATCAAATTACAATACACCAAATTAAACTGAATGATTAATTAGACTTGACTAAAAATCAACAATGAAGTACATAATTTAAGTGTGCTTTAATAAATAAACACCAAGCGGTATGTAGCAATATCAAAAATTCAAAAATATGAAATTGAAAACTAATGTTTAGTATTGACTATAAAAATAAAGAAAAACAATTTGTTTTGGATATATTTAACTTTGTAACATAAAACTAAGACTGCGCAAATTGTTTATTAGTTTTTTTTTTATTTTGGCCTATCCACATTAATATATTCAGATATTATACAACTGTTTAGTATTTAAATTTATTATTGGAAAATATGTATACATTTTTATTATTTCTTAAAGGACACTTTTGACTTTAACCATTGTGAGCTTAGTGTGGATAAGACCATTTAATTTGCATGTAATTTTATTGCCAACGTGAATCATCTATATTTTCTTCCTGTCTTGCGATCTTCTGTAGCATTTTTATTTTCCTTAATTATATGTACAGTGCATGAGGTAATATTACGACAAGCGCCCGGAGACAGCAAGGAGCCGGATAGCTCGTGTGCCTGCTAAGAAGTTATCACCACTGGAAGTTTATCTCGCTATTCGCCTTATTAGAGAAGCCTACGGAGCACTACAGCTGTCCTTGGCGCCACCTGCTAATGTATCACCAAGCTACATCTAGTGTTTAAGTAACGTCACGTTTTGTAACATATTGATCAAGTGTTTGACACTTGTGTGGCGTCATTTGACACTTATGTGGCGTCATCTGACAGTTACATTGATTTTTTATTACTTTTAAATGACTAAACGACAACGGCATTATATTAAAAAATGACTTAAGATATCTATGGTAGGCCCAGTAAGATAAAGGATCTGCACAATGTCACAGTATGGTTTTTATATTACCTTGAGTTGAATGAGATTTTATTGTGTGGTAATAAAGACGTTGTTGCACGGAATATTAAAGTGGTATGAATAATGAAGGTGCAGGATAGTATTGGGCCCGCTGTTCTGTTGAATTATTTCGTTTGTTGGTTCGTACCTTCCGCTACGCTTTTTACAGAGAAGGGACTAGGTATACATTTTAGCAATACCGTAGTTTTTAAAAACTTACAAACATTTAAAAATAATGTTAATATACTTTTTATTTTGGCGCTTACGCATTTTCAAGCGCAAAAACAAAAGGAATATTGAAAGGAATCAGAGCAATAACACGTTTTTTAAAGTTAATTATATACTTTAATATTCATTTCTAAAAAATATCTAAGAGATCCGATCGCAAGCAACGGGATTCTACGGGTATGCTCACAGGCTACGATTATTTTTCAACATATTTTGTGATTTTTTATTTCGTAATTTTATACAAAGTTGTTTGTCATTTAAAGTAAAACACCAATTATTAATATGCGCAGTTGAGTTGATGTGAAAAGTGATACTAGGTTTTACTATTCCAGCTGTTCTCAAACATTATGTTATACATATTCATATATTGTTTATCAATAATTTTAGTATACGCACTGGTTTCATATTTCAATCAAAATAAATTGTAAATTGCAATGGAAGGTCTTATTTAATACTCATTTTGCAGTGAATGTATAAAGTTCCTTACTTTTGCCATATTTACTTCTTACAAATAGCTTAGTGGTAGGAGTTTCCCATTAACGCACTTTATTACTTAAAAGCACCTATTAAAATGTTTATCGAAGCATTTGTACAATATACGCAATTCATGTCATAGCCGTGTTTGGTTAACGGTTATTATTCGTATTAATCGGTAATTTTTATACAACTATAATAGTATCATCACGTCCGGTTCCCTTGCGGGGTAGACAGAGTAAACCGGACGTCTATACTTTGTTTAGTTTCACACATTGGAAAGCATTGAGAAGGTTTCGAAAACGTTGTTTATTATTGCATTATTCAAAAATTAAAATTAAATAAGAAAAAATATGAAACAGAAAAGTAATACCTTCCATCGCCGTCATGATATTATTTTCTCGTATTTGAAAATGGCATTTGTTTAATATTCCGTTTATTTTTACTGAGTTTATAAATTTTATATTTAAAATAATTGAAATTAATTGAGTTTGTAATCCTACTTAACGCCAATTAAAAAATTCCATTTCTACATTGCACATTTGTATTTAAGGTTGAGAACCACTAAATTCATTAACTAACAATGACGCAGCTACCTTCACATATTTCTTTTTATGTTGATATCTTATGATTTAAATTAGCTTAATTTAAACTACCTATTTTTTTACAGAAGGTGTGATTTTGAAGGTATGATAATTGCAATTACAAGTGAATTGATCTAATTTTTATGTTTACTAGAGATTTAATGGCCAGGGTCGGATTTGTTGCCAGTTGTCTTTTCTTAAACCCAATAATAGCCCTTATTTTTGCGGACCATGATAATATGTATGTTATATATTTGAGATTCCGACACTGGCAACAAAATATATAGTAGTGAGTTTTTTAGTGGCTAAATCAACACATCTCTAGCGAGTTCTCGTTGGTTGTATTACCTTATGACTTATTCAGGGCAGAGACAAGGTGGCCTGCAATGTACATTAGTATTATTTATTTACTTAGCATCTAAGTGTTTAATCTTATGAGTTTTAATGAAGTTTTGTATTTATGACTCAATGGCTAGCTTTGACTTGCGGTAATCTAACGCCGTTACTAAAAAATAATAAAATCAAGTGATACTGAATACATTCGAGTATTTAAATGATAAATTGACAAATAAAATCGCTGTAATATATATTAATATATAGTAACATCAAATCGCTGAAAATTCACTCTCTATCTGTATTTTGTTTTAATTTTCCTGATTTTTTTATATCAGTAACTCACACGGTTCCTTTAATAACACCTATCCCCCAAACGATTGGAAGATAAAAAAAAAAACAGACAAAATCTTAAAGCTAGCTTTTAAAATTTTATTTTAATCTCAAGTTGTCATTCCAAGCCGCTTTTATTATAAATTATATATTAATAAGGATAACCAAGTAATAAAAATTAGAGCAAACGTTTTATAATTCATTATTATTTATTAATGAATTTTGATTTTTGTAATTATATTTGTATAAACATAAACCACATAATTTTACACAATGCATTTGAGCATAACAAGTTTGCAAATTTTACTGCAAATGTTGACTGTCGGCGACAATCATTGCTAGATGTACGCGGTGTTAATAGCACAAACTCAACCACGCTTTAAAATTTGATGAAGGACAATTTCCTCAAGATTTTTTTATTTTTTAGTATTTAAATTTTATTTTGCATTCATATTTACAGTTTCATTGGGAATGGCATGACAAATTAGAACATACATAGAACCAAATCAAAAATATATGAAGCAGTAAATTATCTTAATTTCTGTTTATTTCTTATAAAGAGGCACAAATTGAAGATCAGGAAAAAACACGTGTTGATACGTTAATTAAATCGTTCAAAATTCAGTGTCCATAAAAACTTTAAATATATTGAATTCATTATTACATGATTGTCTAGATATTGCAAAAGAAGTAGATGATAAAAATGGGAAATGTTAATATCTGATTTACTACAAATTTAAGTTCAGCAAGTACGTAGCAATTTATAACGTACTAGCTGACCCGGCGAACATTGTTTTGTCTTACATATTAGGAATACATAGCGGACAAACAACGTGACACGTAATTTATATAAGTCTACGGGATTGTCCTTTCACGCAGCCAAAATGCTATTAAACTTTATATGGTGGTTAAGTATTCTTAAATTTTCTAATTTTCCGCGCAATTTTCTTAATATTTTCTTTTATAAGAACCTTCTCCTTACAATTACAAACACAACAAAAAATTACCGAAATTGGTCCAGCAGTTCAGGCGTGATTTCGTGACCAAGGAAAATAGGGATTGATTTTTATATATATAGACATGCAATATCCTGGTTACTAAAACTTGGAAAAAATAAACTTGATCTATTTAAAGCAAACACTTACACTTTATGAAGCTTCTTTGCATGAACAATAAAAACAGTATAGATTTACGAGAATCTTATGGAAAAAAAAAGAAAACAATTGAAACACTATCACTTGTAGAATTGATGGAAATATCGTCAGTCTATTATTGGAAACAAAGCGTCTAGTTCCATTTTAAAGTAATGAATAAGACGTTTTATTTTCTTTTATTGCTGATAAAATTCACAGACGATTGCCATTCATTTAAAAAAAGAAGAATCTGTCTTGATTACTTTTGTTCGCGCCACTTTTTTCCATATTGTTACATTTTATTTTTTGTATTGAGATTTTTGGTGAAACTATATAAGATTCAACAGCTATATAAGATTCAATAGTTTTGTATTGAAATTCATTTCAGTTCTTTCGTTTGTGTTTCACAAGCAACCTAATGAAAATGTAGACGGTCTATTCTTCAAAAGTTGTCCGGTATAACGTTGTAATTTCTATCCCAAGTAAAAACAATAGATACTTTACTTTTAATGATGCGGTCTACATATTAAGGTACCTACAACGTAATAAATAAAAGTTTGTATAGCGATTAAAGACACGCCTCAAGAATTAAATTAATGATTCAAAAAAAACAATAGTCATACACTCATACATTTTTATATGACTTTTTAAGTTATTTTGTTGTAGACAAGCTATAACACCGTGATACCCCACTTGATGTTTGTTTAATGCAATGTTTTTTGATGTATTGTGATCTACACGAGATTAGCGTCGCCTATTCGAGAGATACCTTGTTTGTAAATATGTACCCGTGTTTTACGCTGATATTTGTAATAAAAATTAAAGCATATTTATTTTTGTTTTATTTATTTCATACCTGTTTAACCTCATCGGCACATACATCCACCACAATTTCTACCACGTCAACAGCAAAAACAAAACCACACAGAAGTACTCTGACGCAGGTTTCACTTCGTAACCGAAGCGTACTTAGGAGGAAGAATTCTCTTCATTTAACAAGAGTTGAAGTAATATTGAAATTACATATTAGTTTGTTTTTTATATCATTACATAGCAAACAAACAAATAGCTTTTCTGATGAAAAGAGAAACCATCGCCTATTGACATCAAAGACGTTAATGTTGTGTTGCACTCCGTGTGGCGGGATGACATTGTCACATGCAAAAGTCTGCCGGCTTACCCTCCAAAAGTAAATACTGCAATGACAAGCATTGACGCTATTGCGGCAGGAATAGGTAAGGCGTTGGTACCAAATATCCGGGCGAGACGTTGCGGAACTTTACCACCTAGTATATGTACATATAGTTAAAAAAAATAGTTGAGTTAAATCGCATGTGACCCATAAAAGGTAGCAAATTGATTCTTCGACGATATATTGGCGTGTACACAGAGTATGGCACGTTTAGCTTCGTAGTCGGCTGGTGGACCTTTACACTAGGTAACACACCATGACAGCATAATATATTGATATTATACAATTCTACACTGAAAAAAGCAGTGATTAATACAATTGTTCTTTTCTAACAGCTGCATGTGTATTTTTGATATTTCGCAGTTCATATTCGCTGTATTCCTATTGGAGTATGTAATGTATCATCATGATTTGTGACTAAGTTGACGCATTACTTTCTGAGAAAATATTCCTTTTAGAGCGAGACTTTCTCAACCGAAGATCTACCGATCGAACCCTGCTATATTCATTGTCACAGGCTATGGACTCCGACCACCACCGAATTATTAGCTATTATGGATTCATGTCCATCGAATTATTAGCTATTTGATAATTTATCGGCAGCAAATCATTATTAGGGGCCTAAAATACATTTGTTAATTACATCATTTGTGTAATATTTTGGTCAGGGCAATAGGCAGATTATAGACAAATCCATGATGTATTATAGTTAACGTGTGCGAACCGCAGGAGCTTGGGCTGTAGTCAGGTTTTGTGGGTACGATTTTACAGTTATGTTTCCCACCTTGATTTATGTAAATTTTCGTGAACACTCGCTGCAGAATACCAGAATTTGTGCAGCTTCGTAATAAATAAATTGATTCTAGAATGCTATTGTTGTATACATACATCCTTAACTCGTACAGCAGCGGTGGACTTACAGACTCAATCGCCTATGGGCTCCGAGCAGGAGGGCAACGAAAGTGGCTGTGTTTGTTGAATGCCTCTCCTACCCACCCCTCACCGCTTCACAACACCGGAGCATGTATCAGTATCGTGTCGTGCCTGCATTGTTCATTGATATTTAGTAAACGAGCGGCTTTAACACGTGCTACAGTTTTATACGTTTTAAATTGGGACTGGAGTGTACTGTGAAGTTGGCAAACTGGCGTGATAAAAAACAAGGGAGGTATATTGAGAGATAGATGGATGGGCAGACACGGAAGACGTTTCGTTTGCTGGTAAGACGTCATTTGTATATTTCCGATTACTATTACCTAGACCATGTATCATAAATGTTTACTTTTATATTTACTGATTCAGTGCCAAATAACTGAAAAAAAATATGTTAAGAACATTATAAATGACTGTTGTTAGACGCAAATTCAATGATATCTTAAAATAGTCTTTTCAAACTGATTTTACTCATAAGTCTAAGGCATATGAGTTGTGCTGTCTATTATTTTTATTCTCTTGTCTGTTCTCGTTCTCTAAGTGATAAAAACATTGCTGTAGCTATTCAGAGTAATTAAATTCATAGTTTTGGAACGAATTTTATGATTACTTTACACAATAGGTACCTACATGTTACATATTGTAATAAATTTAAATAAGAGTGCGATTTAATAGAATAACAAAATCCTGAATGGGCATCATTGTGTCGCCCTAAATCAAGTCTAAATATTCGAGCGCGTGACTTAAATATAGTAGAACGTACGTTTTTTATGATTATAAACTGCAACCTTTCATTGTGATTTTAACGTTAGTAAAATATAGTAGTCTTTTAATAATCATAATGGTGTTTCACAGGACTCTATCTTAGAACCTTTTATGTTTGTTATTTTAAAAGTGAAGTTGAAATAATTAATACGCTAGTCTCGGACCTAGTGTTCGTTCCGCAAACTTGTGGACCACCTCTTTCTCACCTCACTAATGTACCGAAATACTTTAACCATACGTGTCTGTTCGTCTATCTAATTAAAAAATAACAAAAGAGGACTTGAATATGTGAATTTATGATGTAACTGAGGCTGCTACGATGAGTTAAATTTTGAATATTTTAATTAAATTGTGAGTTATAATCTTTTATTAAAACAAATGACTTCCATATGTAAACATCGACATGACGGTAAGCTCTGGCTCAAATTATGAATATTTATGTAGTAAATAATTTGTTATTTTAATTTATTGTTTTAAGCTTACAACACTGGCATCGTCACGATTTTAGCAGATGTTTTAAGTAATACTAAATTAATTATAGGAAATCAATTCTCTTATAGACGAATATCAAAAGCACAATTAGTATTTTAACTTGCTAGCTATAATTTTTACAGTGCAATAGAGTGCATTGACGTTGCTATATTTAATAAATACTTCTCAAAAGTCAGCAGTAGAAGTAATATTGAGACACCATAAGATGGTTGGACTCTTTTCATAATTAAATAAATTTGATAATAAAAAATGTATGATTTATAAAATTGAATATAACAGTTGTTTAAAAAGCGGGAAGGTAGATATCACATTTTCAAATAAAAAAAAAGTTTAAATGTGGCAAAAGCAAGCAACGTCAAAGCATTTTGATGTTAAAAACGTAAAATATGTAAAGGTCTATACAAATATAAACGATAAGTAGATACAATTAGGTCGTTGTACCTTTAGACCTGACATCGAAGATGTCTTCTTGGCGCTTGGTACGAATATTAATATACAGGTACGATAGGACAACGCGGCAAATGAAAGTGGAAGTGAAGGGCGCATCGAATCCCAATGAGATTCAGGGATATTTAGCTAAGTTGGCGGCAGGCAACACGGTAGCGATAATTTAATATCATCTTCATATACCATGCGGAATATTACATATTATTATATAGAATATAATATGGAGCTAATTCTGAATAATCACACCATGAATCATGCTTTGCTATGGTACCAGCGTTGTATGTGAAAATTAGTTTCCAAGGGTGCAGAAGATAACTATTTCTTGTCCTTTGTCGTAACGACCATAACTCGTGACTACGGCAGAGTAAGACTTGTGTAGCGCCCTTTGTTCGACATTTTCACTATTTGCTAACGATGTAACTTTACTCTGGCTCATATACCCACATATGACCCTGTTGGTAGAGTGATTACTGACCTAGGCTACGCAGTTGTTGGGACTGGGGTTCAATTCCCTATAGAAACACAAGCACAGATGAATGAAACAAACAAGAATAAAAACAAATAAGCAAAGATGTTTGTGTTTCTGGGTTTTGGTGTTTATTTAATATATTTCACTATCTATATAAGTGTTTCTATGCATGTGTGCATTAGTATCGTAGACTAACATCCATATCACAAGCAAAATAATTTGCTTCAGTTGGGTTAGATCAATTTGTGTAATTTGTTCACAAATCTTTATGTGTTTATATACCTACATATTTTCTCCAAATTGTTGCTCCAAATTGTTTTTTGGATTTAGCAATTTACCGCCCCTTGTCAATTGGCGGCTGCTAGTCTCACTCTACCTCAGATGAAAATTTAGTGGTGTTACGAGATGTGCTTGATCCAATGTGTTTTTAATTCTGCGAAATTGAACCGGAGTCAGAATTTAGTGTGTTATATTAACGGCTAATACCATCTGAATTGAGGCTCCACGTTTTTGGCGTGTCGTTTATGTTTATTGCCACATCTGATTTACCGTTTATATTTGAATAGATTTGCACTTTGTACTTGGATTATTATGGTAAGAGCTCTGCGCTACGTGAGAGAAGAGTAACGATTTCCCGTATTCGGGTTAGTTTTTTAGTTTAACTTTGTGTCTAGTTTTATGGGTCGGATTTATCTTTATTGGTCTTACAAATTACATTTGACTGAGCTCTTACAATAATTCAAGTGAATTTGTTTACCTTGTTACATGGAATTCCATTTGAAATAGAACCCACTGCCGAAGTAGATTTTTTTATAAACATTAGTAGTATATTTCGCGTTAACCAAAATAATCTGAAAGTATGAAAATGTGAATTTTGATAGTATTTTATATGCAATAATATGATAATAGACAACTACTAAGTAACATTTTCTGCAATTGTGCAATGTGCTTTAGCTTCGTCGATAGTAATACTGTGTTATGATAATTCGAATTTAGCATAATGTTCTCAATAATAAAGCATTTTAAATAAACGGGTGTTTTTTTGCTTTAACGTCACGATTATATCCTCAAGAATTGGTCAAGGTACAATCAACAATGTGTGTATTTAGCGTTAGACAACGACGCTAAATACTGTTCGTTGACATTCACTCCAAACAGAACGATTTGCCCGACCAAACTAGTGCCGGGCTCTTGATTTGGTAGATTATCTTTTCCTTTGAATACTAGGTGGTAGAGTCCGGCAACGTTTCGTCCAGAATTTGGTACCACCGCCTCACCTATTCCTGCCGCAATAGCATCTGTGCTTGTTACTGTCATATTCGCATTTCGATGAGGTAGCCGGCAAATTTACGCATGTGGCATACCATCTCGCGAAAGGATATTATCATCTTTGGTGACTATAGGCGATGGTTGTCTTTTTCCACTAGCAAAGTTATCTGCTTGTTTCCAGAGAAGTGTAAAGAAACTCAATTGGTGGTTAAGTGAATAGCAGGTCAGCCTCTAACAAATTAACCAGTAGGTATTTAAGCATTATTAACACGGGTACTGAATGGTTTGAGTATCTATTTAAGGCACGAGCATTTTAACACACCATCATCAGACTCCAAGCTGCTGCTGATATCCATCACAAAGGTAGTGTAATTTTAGGGTATAGTACCGGAAATATCTGGGCGAGTTCAGGCAGATTTTAGCAACCAGTTGTATCAGACATGAAAGATATTATTTATTATGTTTTCCTAATTATGTAAAAGGAATGTAAATCTACATGCTTCCCCCGTGTTGGCCCGGGGCCCCTTTGAAGAATAGACCAACTGCGGTTCTGCCAGGTAGGTTGTAAGAGACGACCGATTCGCTATACGTGTCACTACCATCGTGACTAGTGGTGGGTAATCTTTAATCCTTAGGGTGAACTTATTCACTTATTCCGGCTCCAGGCTCGGATGTGGTTCACCTTATTTATTCCTTCGGCTCACTTCGTCCTTTTTATATTGCAGCGTATCGTATTCTGTGATCATATCTTTAATAAAAGTTTCCTTATATATTTTTCTCTCGCTTCCACCAATTCCACAATACGATGTAATAAAACCAAGGAATGGAATTATTACGAATATCAGTCGCTCACCATTCTGGCTGGAATAAATAATTCCGCGGGAGACGATAAGGATTCAAAGGAATAAATAAGCTTATCGTATCCGGCTCCAGCATCAGAACCTTTGATTCAGTACCTCCGGAGTTACACACCTCTAATCGTGACTACTAGATGGTAGAGTTCCGCAACGTTTCGCCCGGGTATATAATACCTTACCTTACCTGTTCCTGCTGCAATAGCATCTATGCTTGTCACTGTTATGTTCCGATTTAGAGGGTAAGGTAACCGGTAAACTTATGCATGTGGCATTAAGACCCTGCACCAAAGATAGCATCGTTAATCGTATGAGTAATATCTTTGATGTCTATAGGTGATGGTTGTCTCTTTCCATCCGGAGAGTCATCTGCTTGTTTACTGTCTGATAAAAAATGTTAAAAACTTGTAATAAAGCATGATATGAGGCACAGAAATGCTTAAAAGGATGTGAATTTAAGAAAACGATCTTCTAAATCTTCTGGAATTTATTATTCAATATCTTATGGTAAATATTCACATGTAAGAGAATAAACAGACAAGATTATGTACAAACAGTAATGTCAAATATATTTTATTAATTCGTTGATATAGTTTATTCATACTTAAAGATACAATAATTTTCTCGTCATTTTAATAGACTCAATTTATTCATGCTGTGTTGTTTCTTTTATTGATTCAGACGTTACTTTGCGGAAATCCATTATTAAAAAGGTGAAATTAATTGAATTTGCTATTATCCGCGAACTGTTTCTTGTATGTAAATATAGTAATTAATTACAAATATTTCAAATACATTTTAAACTAAATATAAAATGCATAACTATAACGTGGTTTGATAATATAAACTTTGTACTATAGTTAACTTGCTTTGATGTACAGGTTGACTAGTAAAATACTGTAAATACCAAAGGTTCAATATTTGATTCTGATATTAAAAAAACCTGAGAGGTGTCAAGGGACACCCGGATGGAACGAAGTTCCTTTTATTATTATTTACAAAAAACATGTATACACTTAACAAAAATAATCGTCGCGCCATCACACTGTTCAATGCGAAATAGTAATGAAAATATCTGGCTTGCTTTCTGTAAGAGAGAGAGAGAGAGAAACATCCGTACGCCGCACAGCTTACAATATTTTACTATAGCAAAAAGTGTCGTGACAACTTTTCGTAAGAATTTTTTCCGTCTAGCCCCCTTTCACAACACGCGATAAGGAACTTCGTTCCAATATTTAAAAAATAGGTACTTAAATTTAGACCTAGGTATTATCCACTAAATATATTTAGTACGTCCATAGATAACAAAGCTCATTGTTTACAAACAGCGATTGCCGCTGCGTACGTGTCGGTCAAAACGAGTGTAATTACCGGGCGGTGACTATACTTTTTAAATATGACTACACTAACTTTATTGTGTTAATATAGGTATTAATCGCCTCTGTGGTCTAGTGGTCTGGCGTTGGCGTTGACCATACAAGGTCCCGGGTTCGATTCCCAGGTCGGGCAATTCAAAAAATGTGTTTTTTCAGTTTTATATTAAAAAGTAAAAACAATGTTGCCCGATATTGGAAAGTGCCCGGTTGGTGATAAGCTTGCCACCTATCATATTTGTGGGATAAAGTATCTTCGGCTAATCATTGGTGCATTTGTTGTACCTCTGCCTACCACTTCGGGGCCACGGGCGTGAAGTTATTTTTTATGTATTTTTTAATTGGTTACATTTTGATTAGTTTCATATATGGTCATTAAATATCGTGTTTTTCATTATGTACGGTCCTTTACGAGTTAACCTGTATGAAATATTTGGTCAATCGAAAGTTACAGTAGGTACAGATGGTAGAAAAAAGTAAGTTAACAAACATGTTTTTTGATGGCAGACAAACATTGCCTATATATGTCAGACAGTAATGTTGTGTAGTCATTCCCATAGCCGCATAAAATGCTACATAAGTTTGTTGGTTATCTTGCCCTTCAAACCGGAACGTGACTGTGTTAGAAATGGCACTGTTGCAGCAGGAAAAAAGTCGGTGGTACAAAAACATAGGGGACGTTGCAGTACTCAACTCTGTAGTCATGACGGGGGCGTAACTACCGCCGAATCTGCCGTATTAATTATGCATAAAAAAATAATAAAAACTTCCAAAATAGTAAAAGTCAAAAAGCAATCTTTTTCAAACAAAAGGCAAGGAAAGTGTATATTTAATTTGAATTGTTTGGAAAAAGTGACATAGATGATTATGATGAATAAGTAATTCTTTTAATTTTATGCAATTTTTTATATTAAGTGTAGAATAAACAAGCATGTACTGAGTGCTAAGTGTGAGTTTTTCTTTTCGCATTAGATTGTGAGCGCGTTTCGAGTTTACTAGGAATTTGTATGTGATTTGTACAGCGCCACCTAGTGGTAAACTGGTTTCTCACGTTTACCACTAGGTGGCGCTGTAAAAGCTCACACTTAGCACTCAGCTCTCCTGATGGTAAGAGACAACGATTGGCTATAGACACCAAAGGTGTTAATGGTGCCTTCATTGGCGTATCTTGAGTTATTTTTCAGGGGGGCCAGGGACTCGACTACAAAAAACTACCAAGTGCGAGTTAGATTCACATACCACGGGTTTCGAATAAACTTGTATTTTTACTGTAACTTTGATTTCTTTGGGCTTAAAAATTTATGCTTAGGTGTACTTTTACTTTTTTGAGGTAAAAACACCTCTATTTAACGGGAAGTTTCAGGGAAGCAATAAAAATATCTGTATTTGTTTGTATTTGTGATTTACAGATCCTTCAGGGAAATGGTCGCAGGTTCAAATCCCGCGTGTCGATATTTTTCTTTGTTGTTTTTAAGGTTTTTACATATCCTTTCTATTATTTCTAAATAAAATGCTCCCGACCTCCCGAGAAGTCAAGATTTTTATGTTGTTCATACGTTTGAGTAATCCCCAAGACAATAAAATTGCAGCTACGAAATTTACTAGAAACTAAATAGAATTAGCTTCTATTCTCCCTGACTTTAAATGGAATGCACCTACTGTTTAATTTATAGTATTTAATAAAAACGAACTATGAACACAGATTTCTCGGTTGTACCTAGTAATTTGATGTCAATGATTTTTGTGTGAAGTTTTTAGGTGTCCAGTTTAGAATTTCGAATCGGTCACCTAACATCCTGGGGTGGGCACTAGATCGTACTGGGGTGGGCTCGGTTCCTGGGCACACACGAGTTCAAGGCCCATTAAGAAAACTTAAAAATTGGCCTGGAGCGTGTTGTGCCCCAAGACTTCTATGTATTAACGTACAAGACATGGTATGCGCCACGCTACTTGGGTCACTAAAGTGCAGTCCATGGACTCTATATAGAAATACATACCTACATGCTGTTATATATTTAATAAACAGCCTAACCCAGAAATACAGTCATCTTTGCTCATCACATACGTGTTTGTCCCTGTCGGATATCGAAACCAGGCCTCACCGATTCCATAGTCAGGGTCGCCAATCATTCGACCATCGAAGTGACATTATATGTATAGAATTGACACTGAATCTTTTTCATGAATACTCGTAGTTAGGCATTGTATTCGTATTTGTTTTATCTCTAAAAAAGCCGGCACGCAAGGGTTCGTTATGTTTATTCCATATAAACCAATAAAATAAACCAAAGGTTTAATCGCAAACAGACGACTATTTGATAAAGTTTATTAAGAGCTCATTCAAAAACATCCTTTTAATGTTAAAAAGACATGACTATAGATGTCATCGATACTTACTTGATAAAAGAGTGTAAAATTTGGTACCTAATAATGTGACTTACTTCATTTTGTGATGGTCCGCGGTGATACGCGTAGCGTGATCCAAACACACAACACTATGTAAAGAGACTTGAATTATTTTACAACATAATTTTACATTTACAACTAAGATTTGAACCAGTGTATTACAAATTTAGTTGACGTAAATTGGTTAGACTATTAACGACATGGAACACGACCTCTACTTAGCATAGCTTCTCTAATAAGTACGTAGGTAGTAGGGATGGGAGTTATTAACTCCCTGGAGTAATAGTGTTCTGTGGTTATTAATAGCTACATTTATTTTATTAACCCGTTGTGAAGTTATTTGTTTTTTGTCACTGTTATATCACGGTTGATAAATCACCACCGTTATATTTTATTAGTAACAATAAGGTATTGTCACAGTGGACGCATTTTATTTCGTATGTTACATCGACGCGCAGTGATTATAATTTATAAGTCATTCGTAAAGTCAAATAACATATTAAAAAAATTCTCACTTCGAGCTGG
The DNA here is from genome assembly GCA_036924255.1 of Apodemia mormo. NCBI lineage: Eukaryota > Metazoa > Arthropoda > Insecta > Lepidoptera > Riodinidae > Apodemia > Apodemia mormo. The sequence goes on from JAUPFN010000002.1 coordinate 43,121,409, forward strand.
TGGCATGCCATCAGCTAGAAGCGAGAACACCGTGGTGTTGCTCAAATATTGTTGCTTTGTCTCTTTCGCACAATGGATTTCTGCGAATTATAAGCATAAGTACCCGTTGTAGGTTGTAGGTAGTAGGTTGGCCCGCGTGAAATTAAATCACGTTTGCGTTATATATAACAGACGGTTTCGATGCATATAACTGGTGTGAATCGTGAATTATTTTATGACGTGTGATATAACCGAGTGATGCGTGAAATGTGCCATGCCTAGTAGTCAATTAATCTCTCTGATGTTGCCACAGGAAGGTAGGTCTTTAGTCTGCCTTCCTGTGGCACGATCAGAGAAATTTTTGTGATCGCTTCTTAGCTCAGCAAGACTGTTTCGTGCTCGTTCTAGTTGTTTAGTGTCTCTATAGAAGCTCTTAGGCGTTAACAATAGATTTATTTAAAAATATCATTAATATTTCAACCAAAATATATGCTAGCACAAAATTGTCAAAAAATTGCCGTTTGTGAAAAATATTTTGGTTTACGAGTAGACTTCAAAGCGGTAAACTTTATAAAATAATTAAATCTAATGTTCATCATAAAATAAAATTATTATCTTAATTTGGTCTCAAATTTAGACTATGTGAAAAATTTACGACTTAATCATAATTTTATTAAAATCTTCTGGGAGTTGTAAGGCAGCGAACGTTTGTGTTCAACAGCGATTTCCCAGCTCTCGCTAATAAAATAAAGGTGATTTACGGAGCGGTGGCAATTCAAAAGTTTTAAAAGTTAAATGCGCATAGCCTGAGAGCTCATAGCTACAGTACAGTAATATGGTATATTTTATAAACTAAGCTCGTATTTTGATAATTTTATTCACTTATACCATTGACTTATTATTACTATGAACGTCGGGTCCGCGCTAAAAATGTCCGAGACAAATGAGCTACAAAACGCAAAAAGAGCTACAATTCCGCGTTAGTCAAAATTAACCCTTGATATAATGATTTAGTGTTTAAATTACCTTGTTAACATATCTATTCTTGTGATGTGTAACTAGGACATTTTTATCGCGATTTTAGTATGAGACCCGATGTCCATAGTAATAATGTCAATGACTTATACTATAGTTTTTTGAATGTATTTTTATGTCAAACAATTTGTTTCTTATATAGTGTAGACTAGCTATTGCTCGCGATTTCGCTCATATTTCAAAAGATTTTTACCCCTCTTATGCTATCGAAATATATTTTATATTTATCGTTTCATGTTTGGTAGTTAAAAATAAATAAACAAGCATTAGGTAAAGAAATTAACGAATTATTGCATAATATTATTTTAACAATTTTAACACTGCTATCAATTATCTGTTATTTTAAATTCAGACAGTGGAGTTGGATTAATGATAAATGGCAGCGAATTTCGTAACTTCACCGCATGAATTGTAATAGAGCGAAAATAAACTTGAGAATGTGACTTGGAATACTGTAATAGAGAACTCACATTCGCAACGTCGGAGAATGCGAGAAAACGCTTAGAAATGTTAAGCCCAATAAATGAAATCAAATTTTTCTAAGGTAAAATTCGTCGTCAGTTAAAAGGGAAAGTAGCCTCTGTGGTCTAGTGGTCTGAGGTCGGTGTTGATCACATAAGGTCCCGGGTTCGATTTGCGTGCAAATCACAAATGTGTCTTTTCAGTTTTCTCATAAAAACAACTTCGTCCGGGATTGGATAAGTGCCCAGTTGGCGATAGGCTTGCCACCTATCACATTGTGAGACCAAGTATCTTCGGCTAATCGTGGGTACGGGCGTGAAGATACTTTTTACAAGGTAAAAAATATTTATAGATTAGTTGATTTCCGCGCCTTAGTTCGTCTACGTGTTGTTTTAAACACATGTCGCTGAACACGCAGTGCTTTAATATTAAAAATAGTAGTATATTGAAATTTTAAAAACTTATATTTAAAAAACACGTCGCGTTAATTTTTTAATAGACCAAGAATTTGAGAAGTAAAACTAAAATTTATCCAATATTTTTAAAATGGTAAATTAATTAGTAGCGTGCTCTATAAAGAGTGCTCCATTAGGCAGGCAGGCCTCGATTATTTTATTAATATTTATACATAGGATACCTACAAGTCTTTTTAAACGAAAACTATGCGTTTCGTTAAAAAATCGTTGGTATTTCTATGATAAGTTCTTGAGTACCTAGTAAAAGGTAGGTATATGAATTATATGATAGTTTTTATGCACTTTTACGCAGATTTGATAAAAGAAAAAATATACAAAGAGGTATTATAACTTTTTTAATCCCAAAATTTAAAAGTAATTTTAACACATATGAAGAAACTCTATCCGGTTTTCTATTTTTCTTTCCAAGTATTTACAATAGGTATTAGCTAACCCAGCAAAATTTGTTTTGCCACAAATTTTGGTGGGGTACTTGAGGCGGGGAATTAATTAAAATAATAACTATCCTGTCTTTTAAGTTGGACCAAACATTAGATATCTACAAAATTTCATTGAAATCGGTTCAGTAGTTTCGCAGATCATCGCGGACAAACAACATGACACGTAATTTATATATATTAAGAAAAAGATTGGATATGAGAATTAATATTTTTTTGGAAACTTTTCCAGAGACTAACTATTTGAAAATAACTTACCTATTCACAAAAATAAAAAGACATCTTTACTTGTCTTGAAATAAAACAAAAACTTTATATAATGATTAGGTTATTTGATTGAATTGAAAGATTGATATATTTTCTCTTGCTAGGTATAATGGTTAGCATATCCGGCTCAGATCATGAGAGCTCGGGTTTAATCTCCAGGTCGGATGAAAGTATAACTCACGTTTTTTACCTGTCTGTAATACATGCCGCAATAGACGTTTCACGTCATTATAAGTACAACATGCAGAACACTTTAAACTACGTCTATATCGATGAGTTAAGAGTACATCGCCAAGATGTCAAGACTTGAATGTCAAGGCATAGACTGCTTGACAAGATCTAGTTATCACGACGGCAAGCGGTAACAATTTGTTCCAATATAAAAATTATTGTCGTACGAGACCGCAGCTATCTACTTTACTTTATTTTATATCTTGCAGTTACATATTACTTTGCACTTAAAAACTTATCAAGATTGGTCAAGCCGGGTCGGTTATATCATTGATGTTTTGTTTTTAGTAAAGTATTAAGTCCACAATATGCAGGAGTTTAAAATGTCTTATCACGTAAACATCTACTATTACAAATGTCATAATTTTTTATATTTTATTTTCCTTCATATTTGGACTACTATTAGCTTTCGTGTCGCAACTTTAGCATTGAGCAGTTAAAAAAATGAGACAGTTATATAACTGATGTCGACACAGCAACGTGTCATATGGAATTCTTCTCTGGGGAAATTCTGCTGAAATAAATACTATATTTGTATTGCAGAAGAGAACAGGGCAATTCACAATCTTATCCCGAGGGTTTCCCTGAGAGAAAAGTTCATAAAATCAATATTCTAACTGTTATATCACAATATATATTTGATTTGATAATATATTTGAGAACTTGATGTACATTCGCAAAAATATTTGCTTGTTTAAAAAATGGTGACGTACACTCACTAAATACAAGGAACAAAAACAATCTTGTTGTGCATGCATCTCGTCTTCACAGAATATGTAACTCTTTTATGGGGCAATGTATACGCTTTTACAATAAACTTCCCGAAAATATAAGAGATCTACCAGTCAATAAATGTATAAAATGTGTTAAAACAAAACTGTGTAAAAAAGGATATTATAAAATCTCAGATTATTTAGAAAACAAAAAGCCTGGGATTAATTGCTCCTCATACCGATCTCATATATATTTTTTGGAATATTGTGATATTGTAAAAAATAGATATTTATGAAAAAAAGACAAGCCCGCTGAGTTTCTTCCGCCGGATCTTCTCAGTGTGTAGCCGCATTTCGATCCGGTAGTAGTTTTTAAAAAATATGTTGACGTGTCAAAATAACTTGTAAAAAGTTTTATTGAATAAAGTACTTCTAATTTCTGATTTGTAAGCCTAATCGCATATCTAAAAATAATTACAATAAATATTAAGGATAATACATACAAAATTATACGTAATAAATGATTCGGCTTCAGATCTCATTACACTGTCTGTCATCATGTCCATATACCTAGTCAGTACTTTCAAATATCAACTATTGTTTAATGGAAGCTACGATGAGTAGCCAGTCACTGGTCTCCCTGCATTGTTCAAACATATTTTAGTAAGGTTTAATTAAACAATTTGTTTATTTTTTAAAGAACAATATTATTGATCTATAAAAATTGTTTTATTTCACTTGGCGGCGAGAATCTTGCATCTGCCTGTTTATTATAATTAGATAGGTACTCGTATATATGTTATTGCTATAGTTAAAACGTTTCAGACTTGACTTGAAATGCTTATAACAAGAGAATTCTTATTAAACTAGTCTATTCATTACAAAATCTATGGCTAAATATATACACCTTATGTATAATCATTAATATGTACAGATAACTAAAAAAACACCATTTTATTAGAATTATCAACAACAATATCTTATAAAATTGGTAGGTAATTAGGTAATTTTTCTCGAAATTACATTGGAAGTATATTCTCGAAATTACATTTAAAACTATCTTATTTTATTTTGATATAGGTATTTGTATCAAAAAGAAAAAAGGAATACATAAAAAATGAATTAATTTTGATGACTCAAGAGATCTTACGATTACGAAAAATGAGAAATTAATTACCCTTAACCAACAATTTATTTTAAATATAAAATAATATATTTTTATAGTCATTATCATTATCGCTCAATTGCGATGTCTTTGCTACATAATAAATTCAACGAATTTGTTAATAACTATTTACGAGTATTGTAAAATTATTTCTAGAGCATGCAATTAGTGGTTTTCAAACAATATTACAAATGTTAAATACTGACGCAAATTCTATAAGAACTCACGTTCACATCGATTAGCTTATAAAAAGATTGATTTTTTGTAAAATATTCCAGTACAAATACATTTATTGAATGGCACAAGAATATTCTAATGTTATATTAAAATTTTTGCAGTTTTAATTAAAGTTCTATTATAATTATCTAGTATAATTAAACATCTTAATACAACAATTTAATTTTCATTATTAAGATTTCACTAGATTCATCTGGCACCGTTTAGATTCTATAGTTATCTAAATTACGCATTTAAATTTTAATATAGTTACAGATGTTGTGTAGTAAATAGATAAAATATTTTTAATGTTTAGGTAATTTGTACGTCTGCGAGTTATTATTAATTTCATTACCAGATTTGGCAGTGTTAGTAACTTATTAAGCTGCAATTTCCGTATCTTCTAAAGATCCAAGTAAATTCATATAAATTGATTGTATAAAGCTAGTCTCGCAGAGTAAATCAGAAACTTAGTAAAATTCATCAGTATTAGCTTATTTATCGAATTAAGTAAAAAGTATTTACTAAAGTTTGAATTTACACCCGTGTATAAACTTATTAAATAGTAGTTCAACTAAATTTAAACCTTTTAGTACGCCATTATGATATAAATTGTTCAAATTATTTTAGTTACATTTTATAACAATTTATGATACATATATTAAAATACATCATAATATGATTGTTGTGAAATAAACGGAATCAATACAGAGAAGAATCTAGAGCACAAAGCAAAAATGTCACAAGGAGTGTCAATTCTTAGTTCAGCATAGAAAACACACGAGTTTGTAAGACACAGTGAATTAAAACACTTGCACAGAGTGTGTAAGTCTCAAACGTCAAAAAGCAGCGCAATATTGTGCTGCGAGGCGCGCCGCTAGTAGTGTTCGGGCGGGTGCTGCGCGTGCTGCGGGTGCTGCGCGTGCTGCGGGTGCTGCGCGTGCGTCAGCTGCGGCAGCGGCGGGTGCTGCGGCGGGGCGCGGTAGGCGCGCGCCTGCGGCACGTAGCTGCCGTACGCGCTGTCTTCTGACGACAGCGGCCCACGCCGAGTCCCTGAACTGTACACTGATTCACGTCGCTCTTGCACCGCTGCGCCTGGAAGCAAATCCATTTAAAATCAATAAAGTACACATTTCTATTTTGTTAGAGAAATTGCAATGATGTGTTGGTTTTGACCGGTTGTGGAAAAATTATATTAAACAACTTAATGCATGATATTGAAAATATTAGCCATGTGATGTTAGGTTGTGCAGCTTTACATTTTTCTTAAGTGTACTGTTCAAAGCTGGTGGTGTGGTAGTGTGTTACCGGCGGGTCCGGGTCGCGCACCGGCCCCGTAGGCGGGGTCGCGCTGCGCGTTGTGCGCGTTCTGCGACGCCGCGGTCGGCGGCCGCAGCAGCAGCGACTGCGCCGCCACCAGCGCGCCGCCGCTCGTCGCCGCGCTGCTCTTGCTGTACACCGACTGGGACCTGCGCAGTAGTAACACACTCGTAGCGAATGAACAAATATCACCGGACTTATTATACGAGTTTTTTATATCATTAGATAGCAAATAAATAAATGACTCTCCAGATAGAAAGAGAAACCGTCGTCTATACATAGAAACCAAATATGTGATTGGTGCACTACTATCCATGTAACAGGTTGGCAATGCTATGCATAAGTCTACCGGCTACTTTTCTCTTCAAACCGGAACAAAACAATGGCAAGCATAGGTAAGGCGGTACTATTATATACCCGGGCGAGGCGTTGCGGAACTCTACCAACTTGTGGTCACGATTATTAACAACCTATTATCAATGAATCAGTAATAACATGAGCTTAAAGAAGAACTACTAGTTCTTTATTTCTCGCTTGTTTAATCTGTTGCCTTATCGCGGTCGTAACCCCCTACACATCATGGTGACTCTATCTTAAAACCTCCTACACCCTATTGCAACGATGCCTAAAAAACCCACACCTCATACTAACTCTGCCTCATGAAACTTCATAGGTAACAAATCTAGCTTGTAAAAATTCTCACACTTAATGCATTTGGTATGAGCATTTTTAGAATGCAGATTCGTTCAAAACCCTCAGCACCTCATGGCGCCCCTGCCTTGTAAAACTCTGCGAATAGCGACCCGGCTCGTAAAACCGCCCACACTATGACAACCCAGCCTTGTATATCCGGCCACACGTTATGGCGACCCTGTTTTGTAAAACCCTGCGTTTTAATGGCCACTCCGCTTTGGGAACCACCCACACCAAATTTTATATCATTTTGTATAAATAAGTTCAAATAAAGCTTTCTTCCTAGACTTTCTGATTTCACTAAAATACTATAACAATAAATCAAAATTGGTTTATGTAACGGTAGTCATGATTGTAGCGAATTGCGTCACTTTTTACTAGTAGTAATATAGTAATACTCTTAAATAATAATAATTTTGTTTAAAATTTAGTAAACGAGTAACCTGATGGCAAGTCTCGTAAGACATCATACACCAATTAGAAGCCAACTAGATAGTAGATTATGTAACAGAATATGCAATGTATGATCGTACTTTGTAATCTATCATGTAGTTATTGAGGCTTACAATTATAATATATAGCATTTGAAGACAGAACTATTTATATAGGTTGCAACGTTAGTGTTGTGTTCTGTGAAGATAACTGCTATATTAATTCTAGAGCCTATGTTGCATTTCACAGTAGGTGTTTCATTTCATTTGAAAGTTTAAGCTACGAAATACAAAATATACAGTTTCAGCCACGAAATAAAAAGCATTTGTGTGAGTTAATTGCACAATATATTTTTATTAAAATTTTTCTTAACCGACTTTCAAAAAGGAGAAGGTATTCAATTCGGCTGTATGTTTTTTTAAATGTTTGTTACCTCAGAACTCAGTCATTTATGAAACGATTTGAAAATGTTATACATTGAAATGTAATGTTTTGTAATGACAAAAGTTTTTTTTATGGTTTTAACTAACTAAGCAATAAAAAAAGTTTGTACACACAGAAGGGTTAGGGTACGGATTCCTTTCATTTAGAAAAAGTACCTAAAATCCTGTTAAAGACTAAGGGTATAAGTCTTTTGCTTCAGATAAAAAAATATTTGGTGGTATTGTCTTTTATCTGGAGTAAAAGACTACTTGAACCTAATTTTTTTTTACTAAATAATATATATTATATATATTATAGAAGTTACATGGTTTCGGTTTAACTTAAAATAATTGGATTGTTTAATAAACTCATTAATTTACGAGTATATTTTTTTCATATTCATTTGAAAATTAATATTCGAAAAATTTTTTATATTTGAAATATACGTACCTACTTATACAAACCAAAATGATTCTAACGCCTCTTAAAAGTTGCAACATGGGCTCTTAGATGTTATTTTGCCATTTATGTAGTTGACTGTACGAAGGTAGCAGAGGCTTCTAATCTACTCGTTCTAAAAGCATCTAATAGGCTTTCTAGCCTGTCTACAACGAGACAAACCATCAATAATTACATTTGACACGTAGTTCCTTCAGACCTGTGGAGCGTGTGCCGTCCAGACGGCGGCGACCGGCAGTAGAGCGACTTCGATCCAGAGTACAGTGGCTCAGTGTTGTCTGGTCGAGGTGCAGACGCTGAACAATAAGTCGAAGCGTGTCTGTAGTGGTGGTGTGACGGGAAGGCCGGTTTGTCCAATTCGTCTAGATCCCGTGGTGAAGAAGCCCTGGAGTTGGAGTTAGCCCTCGGTCTTCGAGTGCCCCACTCGTGGAGAAGTGCGCAGGCGATGCCCCCACCGATACCGCCAACCCAACACACCCAGTGACTGTCCCAGCGGGATAACACGAAGGAAGGTCCCAACGATCGCGCTGGGTTTAGTGATGGCATCTGCAATCATAAAAATAAACAGTTATAATAAACTATAAGGTTTGCACGTCACTGATATGTTTAGTTACTAGTAGACAGATGCTACTGTAACACCTCTATGGTGTTACATACAAACTGGCAGGTTTGTCGACTTTCAAATGTAGAACTGTTTAGTTTGTAGAGAAAAAAATATAATATAAGAGAGTCTTGTTTGTAATTTGACAAGGGAGAGACGTCCCTCAAAAATAAACGAAGATACATTACGAAAGTCTATTTATTGAAGAATCCCGAAAAATCTTGCTTCTCATCGGTACCTCGAGCAGCCAAGCGAGTATAAAGAAAGATTCCCTAGAAAAAGGGGTTATTATTGGCAAAGTAACACGTCCGGCTGAAGGTTCGCTGGGCGGTGTTACACTACTATACAGGTTGGGCAAAAAATCATGGATCAAACGAAACTGGGTGATAGTTGCGATTATTTTCAAAAAAAATATCTCTACGGCAGAGCTCAGTCTTGATCTTCTAGAAGTTACGACTATTTTAGTGTTTTGACGACAACAATACATGATGTTTAGTTGCTTCTAGGGAATGTATCAACACTACCAAAGTGCTTTTATGATAGTGGGTACCATGATTTATGAGTATTGGCACCTTTTTCAATTACTTTTAAGACTCATTAAAATTATTTGTAACATTAGAACCTTACTGTAAAAAAATGTACTACCAGAAAGTGAACTTGTATTAAAAAACTTGCCTATAATAATCCCAACTATCACCCTGTTTCGTTTGATCCACGATTTTTTGCCCAACCTGTATTCGCGTGAAGTAAAAAAATTTAAACTATGTGATAGGGCAGGAATTACATGGAGGACTGCAGCCCTATTCAGACTTTCGCGTATGCAAAAACGTTAATTTAAAACAAAGTTCGAAGTCTTAGGATCAGCCTATTCGACTCTTGAGGTCCCGGGTTCGATTACTGGGTCGCGTAAGTGTATCGTGTTTTTTTTTAAATCCAAAACTCAGTAGCAGTTCAGAGTTTGGTGATAGTGTGTTAACTGTGCTCGGATGATTACGTAAAGCTGACGGTCCGGGGCACGGATGGAATCATGGAAACAACAACAACACAACAACAAACAACAACTTGTTCTATGTTCCATGGATGGAATGGATACGCCTTTCAAGACGATTTCTTAGTTTGTCAGTGTAGCTTGCATTTACACACAGAAATACAGAGGTTAGAGAGCTACTTACCAATGAAATAAAATCACTTCAAGGGTAATTTTTAAACCTTGTCATCTCATTCGGTTTATTTCAATTTTTCACGATATAATACATCTACAAATGTATGACACTTTTGACGGTGATAGGAGCGTTTGACGCGTGACAACATGTATCCTTTCCAATGCCGCGTCTATTAGTATTCATGTGGTCTGTGGTCCCAGTTATCGCTAGAAATAAGCTGGAATTGTTATCAGGTCGATAAAATGCAGCGTTATAGGGATCATCATCCATCTCGCACACCGACGAACCGGTGAACCGGAATGTCTATAGACGTACGTGCATTGCTATCCGTGTGGTAACGTACTCCAAACTGGAATAGACAGCGACAAGCAATGGAGCTAATGCGACCATACGACTTGGCAGAATGGCAGACTGTCTATTTTTAAAATGGACTTAGGCCTTCACGGGAGATAACTTACGTCCTCAACGTACGTGTCACTTCGTAACCTAGGTATACACACTTTTTTTATATCATAAGATAGCAAACAAGCAGGTGGGCCTCCTAATGGAAAGAGTAAACCATCGCTTATAGACACCAAAGGTGTTAATGATGCGTTGCTATCTTGTGGCTCACCAAGGTCTAATGCCACTTGCATGAGTTTACCGGCTACCCCACCCTCCAAACCGGAACACGACAGTAACAAGCACTGACGCTATTGCGGCAGGAATAGGTAAGGCGGTGGTACCAGACCCGGGCGAGATAATGCAGAACTCTACCACCTAGCAGCCACGATGTTAGTGACTTGCATAGCCAATCGGTCGCCTTTTACGACATGCCTGGCAGAACGGCAGTTGGTCTATTCTTCAAAGGAGCCCGGAACCAACACGGGGAAAATTACATTAGCGATACAAGCTTCGATACATGAAGTTCTGAGTTCGAACCCCGAGTGCCGGGCAATTGGGTCCTGAATAAAGGTTTTTAGATATTCTGTGAAATAACTTGTCTTGAAAGTGGATAAAAAAAATGGACACCTCTTTGGTCTAGTGGTCCAGCGTTGGCGTTGACCACATGAGGTCCCGGGTTCGATTCCCGGGTCGGGCACATAAAAAAAAGTGTTTTTTCAGTTTTCTGAGAAACACAAAGTTGCCCGGGATTGGAAAGTGCCCGGTTGGCAATAGGCTTGCCACCTATCACACTGTGGGACCAAGTATCTTCGGATAATCGTTGGTGTACTTGTTGTACCTCTGCCTAACTTTTCGGGGATATGGGCGTGATGATACTTTTTAACTTTTTTGACTGAGTGAAACTAGCATCAGATCTTCACAAAATTAAAATGGCCCTACACGGGAAGCATACCCTGTCAAACAGAAAAATAATTTTCAGTATCGAATCCTGAGGTTACAAACAAAAAACATTCAGCCAAATTGATAGCATCCTGCTTTTGGGACGTCGGTTGATAAGAAATAAACTCACGTACAAAGCTAAACATAACTCGTGTGGAAAACTTCAGTAAAGTTGAAGCCCAAGCTATTTGCATTGCTAATTACGGAGCTGACATAGATTATGCCGTAACATGTAATTTTCTAAAGTTTGCTGGAAATTATAATCCTATTTCAGTACAGTTTTCGTATTAATTACCTTTTAAATTCTAGGTGATTCTAATTAGTAGAAGGCAATAATTTTGACCTTTGTTTAGGTTCTTTGCGTTATCAGAGTGGGCGTAGTGAAGAGGGTGGCCAGATAAATCAAGCCCACCTAAGATTACTAATTATTCACGTATAAGTATTTCTAGCAAATAGCAATTCGTGTATGCCGTCCAACGATATTATTATACTCGTGTTATTATTATCTTATATATAAAATTCTCGTGTCACAATGTTCGTTCCCGTACTCCTCCGAAACGGCTTGACCGATTCTAATGAAATTTTGTGAGCATATTGAGTAGGTCTGAGAATCGGCCAACATCTATTTTTCATACCCTTAAAAAATTTAGGGGTAGACTACCCTAGCCCACCCCTAAATTTTTTATTTTATTTTTTAGATAAAATTTTTTGTTTTTATTTTTTTACTAGCTGTTGCCCATGACTTCGTCCGCGCGGACTTCGTTTACTCCGCACAGCACCTCCCCCGCAGGTGATAGTGTGATAATATGTAGCCTATATGTTGACCCGACGTATTAGTAATATTCATGCAAAATTTGAAGTAAATCCATGCAGTACTTTTTGAGTTTACCCCGGACATACATACAGAAAAAGAGACAAACAGACAAACAGATAAACAGACAAACAGATAAACAGACAAACAGATAAACAGACAAACAGACTAAAATTCTAAAAACTATATTTTTGGCTTCGATATCGATTGTAGATCACGCCCCAAGTATTATTTAAAAAAAATATTCAATGTACAGTTTTGACTTTCCTACGATTTTATTTTATGTATAGATGATACAGCATCCAAAATATATAAAACCCTTAATTTTCAACCCTCTACGAATAACCCCTACTTTTTAATTCAATAATTTATATGACTGCGATAATGTAAATATTTCCTAAGTCGCTAGTTGTCTGGAAGAGATCACTGATGGGTGATAAGACCGCCTATTTGTACTCCGTTCCTTATCGTACATTGTTATTTTCTATCGTAAATGATGTGTGTTGTGTGCAATAAAGTATATTATTATTATTATTATGGTAAAACAACGTTCCCGGGTCAGCTAGTTTATTATATTATATTATAGTAAAGGTCCTGGCTCCTACTAGAAAAAAACTCTTAGATTCCGGCGTTAGTTTGTGGAAATCCATAATTCAAAGACGACATTATTTTGTCTATAACTGAAGCATCTTCAGAAGAGTTGAATAGCATTTTACTTTATGAAGGGTGAATCATTATTTTTTAAGGATTAATTTAAAGCTTCACCGGTCACCCTTCATATAGTGAAGTGCTATTCGATTCTCCTGAAGAGGCTTCGGTTACGAAGTGAAACGTGCGCTGATTATATAATTTGTGTGTTACTGTCTTTATTACTGACGTGGAAGAAATATGGTTGAGCAGGAGGTGGACTATTGTGGCGCTGAGGTCTTTTTTTAATTTTCGGACCGTGGAAAGTTTGCCCGATTCCTTATAAGTACTGCCATTTATTTCAGTTGTATCATTGCAGTTTCATATAAGATTTTGTGGAAATTTTACCAATTAAATACCTTAAATTCGTCTTAGAATAAAATCGTTGCTATATCTACGCAAAACTAATATTTAATAACAGTTCGTTGGTAATATTTTCCACCAATAATTTTTGAAAATCGTGTTTTCATCATATCTCGATGTTTTGGGGTCCTACAATGATAGTCCGTATTTTTTGAGTGTACGTCACATTTGTTATCTCATAAGTTTTGAAGGGCTTGAAAGATCGAAACGTGGTTGACGGTGTCGTATTGGATTACACCAAGCTTAGATTTTCTGAAAATTTGAGGCGGGGGTGGGGCGGGGCAAGAGGGCAGGTTTGACTTGACGACGCGCTCCTGAATAGTGTAGCTTTCTAATGGTAAAATACTTTTTTTAAATTGGTCAAGTAGTTTTTGAGTTTATGCATTACAAATAATTTTACAACCTTACAAACAATAAAATCTTTCCCCTTTATAATAAATGTAGAAAAATAAATCACCGAAATGTGTCCGAATAAATGGATCAAATTGGATAATTCTATTATTGTTGTATTCGATATTGTTAGGACAAGGTTTTTTTTTTATATAAAATAAGATAGCAAACAAGCAGATGAGTCTCCTGATGGTAAGAGTCAACCATCTCCTATAGACACCAAAGACGTTAATGGTGCGTTGCTGTCTTGTGGCGAGGTCTAATGCCACATGCATAAGTTTATCGGCTACCTTGCCCTCCAAACCGGAACACGACATTGACAAGCACTGACGCTATTGCGGCAGGAATAGGTAAGGCGGTGGTACCAGATCCGGGCGAGACAATGCAGAAATCTACTACCGAGTAGTCACGATGGTAGTGACTTGCATAGCCAATCGGTCGCCTTTTACGACCTGCGTGGCAGAACGGCAGTTGGTCTATTCTTCAAAGGAGCCCGCAACCAAAAGGGGGTACATGTATATAAGAAAATGTTTAAAAATCGTACGGGAAAGGTTTAAAAAACTCATAATATGAAAAGTAAGTAAGTGAATGAGACAGAAAGTACTGGAGAGATCTTCAATAAATTATAGTAAGACATGGTTAAATTATTCTATTTTATCACATGATATGAAAAAATATTTTTTTTTATTTTGGAGGTTATGCTTCCGATTTGGTACCATGCAAGTTTGGTGAAGATCTGGTTCATGGATAATGGAGATGGGAAGTTGATTCTTGCAGTTTTATTGCATTAAAATTAATTATTACGTACACAACCTATGCGAAGTTGAGGCAACCAGCTAGTTAATATTTCTGGAATAAAACCTCTATGTATGCCGTGTGCGTATAATACGAACAAATGGCAATGTCAGTACTCCACATAATTACTCTATCAGCGTTGGTTTAATCTACATTTCGGGAGAAATTGGGCCGCCAACATATAACATTTCTGGACTACTAACTAGAGCACATTGAAAATTGGCTGTACCTTACAAAGCACATAGCTTCGACTGTTCAAATTGTAAAGAATTCAAGAGCTCTGTGATTGCACGATAGTCGATGATACAAATAAACCCCACAGCTCAAAGAGCTTTCAACTTTACTTGTAAGAATATAGGTGTGAAATTCAAGAAGCTATTTAACTTTATATTTTGCGCAATTTTTTCGTGCATTTATTTTGTAGCGGAAATGAGAGAAATATAAAAAACCTACAGTGAAAGGACTCTGCTATTACGGCGGCAATAAACGAAGCTACCTGCGAAGATGTTTATGCAACGTTTTTGTTAAGTGCGAGAAAGGCGATGTCGTGATGGCGATGATTTTCTTTATGGGAATTGGGATTGTTACTGATCCTTTGTTTTCAGAAATAATAAAGGATGTAAAAGGATTTTCTGTGTACAAATAAACGAATGTACGAATAAACGAATTTTGCACTACGAATAAAATAAAATGAATTTAGGTTCTCTGAATTCACTTTGTAACATTTTTTGCAAAATGTAGATAGGTAAGTATATAGGCAGTGTTCTCAGGAACAAACTTTTTTCTGATTAATAAGCTGATTTTTGTGAACAGCTTCGGTTTGACGAGACAACAATGTTTTCTATCTTTGTAAAGTCTCGAATCGGGTAACTAATAAAGATAGATAAAAAAGAAAACTTTGGAATGTTGGACTAAGAAAAGGGAATCCTACAGGTAAAGGACAAAGTAACCCTTGAATTATATTAATAATTAACAAGCTGTTGTGAGAGAATTAGGTTGTTTTTAAATTAATTAAATCAATTTAAAAATCTCATAATTCCGAATCGTTAGAGTGGAGGACTCGTCTGAAAAACTATCGAATGTGTAGCACAATTTTTTTTTTTGTGTTTTTCATAAAATAACCAAGAGATTAGAGCAAAAAAATGATTATTGTTATTAATAAAATATTTTTCCTTCACCATCAAAACGAACCTGTTCCAAAAATTCAGTTTGTTATTAATCAGAAAAAAATTTATCTTGGGACCACGGTTTAAATATAGGCGATTTCGAAAGTATTTTCTCCTTTAAAAATATGGCAATATTATATGTAGACATATACACATCTCCATGCCAGGTCTTTTACGTGGTAGGCAGTAACCTAGTGTCATATATCACGATTCCACGTGTTTATTTGGCAATCCGCGACTCGCCTTTTCGGGCAGGACGGTTTGGATGGCGACCTCCATCGCCACATGGGCTTGGTTGGTTTGCGTAGACACTTGACAGACATTGCACAGACCTATAGTGGCAAAGTCCGTCGGGCATGTCCAGTAAATTCCCCGCTTAACCCGCATTGCGGTACACTTTCAATATTCACTTGCTAAAACAGATAAAAATTATGGGTTGAAATTGATTTTGATACAATATATAAGTACAATAAAAAAATTGTCAAAAAATTAAAAAATAAAACTACAAGAACATCCTAATCGCCTGGCAGAATGAAATATACTTTACGCCCTTTATTCTACCTACCAAATATTAAGAAAAAACATAAAAATCGGTCAAACAGTTTAAGAGGAGTGCGATCACATACTGAGATGGGATTTTGATGTATTAGCTAATAATTAGATATTTTTTGTAAGTACAAGTAACACGTAAGTCCTATAAATACTAAATACAAATGTTAATGAAATAAAGGAAATTTGTACTGTCGTCCCTACCGTCTTGAAGAAGGAGGTTTTCAATACAATGTCGTAACCATTTTTCTACATTTTACATATTTTACGTATTTAGATATTGAGTATTTTTCTACATATGCGTATTTTTAACCAGTGACAAGCTTATAGGCTTATAGCTTGTCGCATAAATTTTACCGAATACCCGGGTTGCCTGTTCCGATTCTGAGTTTCTTTTTTAATGGAAATAATATACATACCTACCTCAAAAATGGTCACATATTAATCAAGGAAAGGTCTGATAAACAGCTCTGAAGATAAATGGGAATCTGAGGACGCAAAATTACATTTATATGAGTAATTCTTGTGTATTTTCTGGAAGTTTCAGTTTCATAAATTTTTGTCAATTTTAATCAACGCGCCATTTGTTTATGAGTTAAATCGTGTATATGTTTTAATCTGGTTTAAGCCAACGAACATTTATAACGTAAACTCAGCTTTGTATTATCTTGAGGGTAGAAAAAGGTAATATTGACTTCAGTTGATGAGTAAATTTATTCATAAGATAGCAAACGTGCAGATGGGGTTCCTGATCGAGACAATCATTGCCTATACACACCAAAGATGTTAATGGTGCATTGCTATCCGTGTGGCAAGTTGTAACTAGGCAGTTAAGACTTTTGCATAAACTTAAAGTTTGCTTTCAAACTTAAAAGTGATATTAGTGTAGTCTGCGATAAACTCAGTCATATTTCTTGATTGTGCTATATTTGTGCTTTGACATTCGAGTTTAGTCGAGTCTGAAGTTAGGTCAGGCTTGATTAACATAAAAAACGTCAATAAAGTCGAAGCGTTTAGGTCTCATACACATTTGCTTACACATTATGCCACGTCGTAACACATCGCGACGTTGCACGTTGCGTACGCATATGTAGAAAAATATGTTTATGTGTGTAAGAGCCCTAAACGCTTCGACTCGATTAACGTTTCGTGGATTGGGGGCTAGTCGAGTTTCGATCAGCCAACGATCGCTAGTTCATGTTTTTGAAATATAAATACCGAGAAAAGTTTAATCTTCTTTTATATCATAAGATACCAAACAAGCAAAAGGCTCTTTTATTGAAAAGAAACGACGACCGCCCATAGATCGCAAAGATGGTTAAATGTAGCTTCCAGTTTCCATCCGTGTGGCGGAGATGCATAATTTTATTCGTAACCTTTCAAACTGAAACATGCATAGACAAGCTCTGGGGAGACAAGTAATGTAAAATCGAGAGAAAATATTTTTAAAATTGATTTGTGACATCAATTAAAAAGACCAACGTAGGTAAGTACGTACGTAACGTAACTTCCTATAAGTGCAATTTAATTGTTTTTTGTTTAAGTATTTGGTGTAGACTACGTCTGAGGATGTGTATTTCGTTTTACTTCAAATGCACCTGATACATTCCCTTACCCATCAGACTACCTTCCTGCTTCGTATGCATCATTTGCAGAACCTAACATAACCAACATTTGGATCATATTAACTGAGATCTTTCCACAAGTAGGTCATGTGATCATCATTGCAAAACTCTACCACCTGGCTTCCCAGGCACTACAAAACAAGCCGTGTCGTTGTAAAACTTACTCATGTCGTAGGAGTTTTTGTAAATCGCAAGTTGTATAAACTTTCAATAGATATCGACGCCTTTATACTCATAGTAATGGCAAAAAAACCAAGCATCTGTCCGTTAAGAATACTCTTCACAAAGGACAGGTAGCATGACGCTGGGAGCCATTGTGCCAGATAAATTGTAATGACAGGACATGGCTATTGAAAATTCCACAGTTTCGTTGGGTACGAATGTGTACAAAAAATGTGTGGTTCTTTTGCCGTTTTAGCACGATTAAATGGTCGCATAGTGTTTTTTATTCAGGTGTGAGTTGTGCTTATAATAAATCTAGTATTGGCTATTACCTACTTAAAATAATATTAGAGACTAGAGGCAATTAATTACCGAAACAAGCAAACTCTTGGTTTAGTAATTAACCTATTAGGATTCAATTATGTGATCCCTGATCCAATTCCCGGATCAGGAATAAGTGTTATTGAGGTTGGCAATAATAATAATAAATTATTTATTTGCCAGAATAAGGTTTACAGTAGTTGTAATTTATTTATGTGACCGGACTTATTCTACCCTACATGGGAGTGCAAATTCATACTGATATTATAAATGCGAATGTAACTCTGTCTGTCTGTCTCTTCCTCACTCCTAAACCACAGAACCGATTTGGATGAAATTTGATACACAGATAGTTTCGGACCCAAGAAAGGACATAGTTTTTATCCCGAAAATCCCACGGGAACGGGAACCATACAGGTAAAACCCCGGGACTATTAGAAATTTATCCACGCGGACTAAGTCGCATTGCACAGCTAGTCCATACTAATATTATAAATGTGAAAGTCTGACTGTCTGACTGTTACGCTTTCACGGCTAAACCGCTGAACCGATTTGCATAAAATTTGGCGTGGATATAGTTGAAGATCCGGGGTCAAACATAGGCTAATTTTTTTTCAAAAATCAGTCTCTGGATGGCTGAAATACGGGATGAAATTTTTATTAAACGCTATTTGGATGACTTATTAATATACTCGCAGGCGAAGCTGCGCGGGTCAGCTAGTATTATTTAAATTAAATTTGAAATGTACGAAATTAGTTTTTTTTTCTTATCATAGTTCATTATGAACACTATTTTTATAATTATAATAACCATTATTTACGGAGCTATCTTCGGAAATCTCAGTTGTAGCCTCGGAGTCTGATTGTGGCGAGTTAACATTGCTGACTCAAATGAGCGCCGTTCCCAGTTATCGCGAGAAACGCAGAGGTAATCCTCCATCTTGTCAACTAATAAACCAATAAATGGTAGTGAACTGAATGTATCATGACGTTTGGTTTAAGCACCTAGTAACGTAACCGGCGTGATGATATTTATATTCCTTTAGAGTCCAGTACCGTACATCTACAGGGATGCAGGCACTACCATCTGCCACTAAACTTATGAATATGACATTATCATCTGGTTAGATGTACAGCAACACACCATTAACATCAATGTTTTCTTCAGGCGATGGTTATCTCTAACCACCAGGGAAGTTTTTTTGCTCGTTTATAATAAACTAGCTGCAGCATGAAGCCCGCTGCATTATAAAAGTTTTTGGTGAATCCCGCGGGATCACCTAATTTTTCCGCGATAAAAAAGCCTATGTGCTATTCCAGGTCATCATCTACTTGTGTACCAAATTTAATTCAAATCTGTTCAGTAGTTTTTGCGTGATTGAGTAACAAACATCCATCCAAACATCCATCTAAACATCCAAACTTTCGCATTTATAATATTAATATAGATGTACATAAAAATACTCACAGATACGAAGCTAGCTGCACAATACGCGGCTCCCAGTAGCACAGGCGCAGAGCCCATCCATCGTCGCTCCATAGCCGCAAAGTAGGCAGCCGCTACCAGTCCAGTCAACAGCAGTTCTGCCCCTAGCCGCTCCCACGCCGCTCCAGCACCGCCTGGCAGGGATGCGGCAAGCCCGCCGGCATACCCTGGTATGCTAACACTGCAAACAAATAAACATTCGTTTTATCCAGCACTGCCTGGCAAGACGTTTACTATCCAAAATGTAATATCTAGTTATTTATTTTGTCATAGGGTAGCAAACAAACAGATGGCCCTACAATTTTTTTTATATCATAAGATAGCAAACAAGCAGATGGGTCTCCTGATGGATAGAGTCAACCATCGCCTATAGACAACAAAGATGTTAATGGTGAGTTGCTATCTTGTGGCGAGGTCTAATGCCACATATATAAGTTTACCGGCTACCTTACCCTCCAAACCGGAACATGATAGTGACAAGTACTGACGCTATTGCGGCAGGAATAAGTAAGCCGGTGGTACCAGACCCGGGCGAGACAATGCAGAACTCTACCATCTAGTATTCACGATGGTAGTGACTTGCATAGCCAATCAGTCACCTTTTACGACCTGCCTGGCAGAACGGCAGTTGGTCTATTCTTCAAAGGAGCCTAGAACCAACACGGGGGACAATGGAAATGGGAGACACGGGGGAAAATGGAAAGAGATAATTATAAAAAAGATATATTAATATCTTTTGCCCGCCCGGTTCCCTAACAGGGTAGGTAGAGTAAACTGAACGTCTATAGACTTTCCACGATTTACTGGTTTATAGACCGGTTGACGCGATGAGTGATGATCCTCATCGCCACATTTTATTGACCTGATAACGATTATATAGACTTTTTTTAGCGATAACCAGGACCAACAGATTTCTGTCCTCATCCAAGGCGTAGTAAGACTAAACCTGACAGACTTTGAGTTATAATAATAATAATAATATAAATATTCTCGGGAAAAATTACACTTACTGATCTAACCCCAAAGTAAGCAAATTATTTGCTTGTGTTATGGGCGTTAGTCAACGATACTAATACATAGAAATACATATATAAATACTAGAATAAATTTAATAAACACCCAAACCTGGAAATACAAACATTTATGCTCATCACACAAATGCTTGTCACCGTCGGGGATCGAACCAGAGCCCCGTTGATTGCGTAGTCAGGATCGCTAACCACTCGATCAACAGGGCGGTTTAGTTGTTACTGAGATTTTGGATTTTCAAAAAAAACCTCGAAATATATAGCCTATAGACACTTCAAAAATTTTAATAGCACATTGCTATCCTTGTGGTGGGGCTAGAATGCCACATGTATATGTATACTAGCAATCTAAACTTCCAAATCGGAACACGATATTTACAGGCACTAAATTTATTGCGGCAAGAATAACGTCAGCAGAAATAAACCCGGCCTAAACGATGTAGAACTCTCAGATGGTCTACTCTCTCTACCTACCATCTAATCTCCAACTCCAACTCTACCAGCCAGTTAATAGTCAATGTGGTAGTAAAACGATTAGCCTTTTTTCCCCTTTTGCGAGATAGCATAGCAACGGGACCTTTAAAAAACCTTGAACATATCGAGAGCTAATGTGAAATACACTCGGTGCGCTCTGGCTTTCCTACAAGGGAATCGGCGTGAAGATATTTTATTATTTAACATTTAAATAACTTGATATCTATAATGCCCATAACATTCAGCAAAATAAACGCCAAACAGCCTATAACTAATAATATTTACACAAAGTTAGGCAGTTTCTCCGGCAAGTTCCCCAGTTAATGGACTCAATTCGCGCGTGATTCACAAATTCATTTGTCATCGCAACTTTGTCTCTTGAGGAAGTTAGACGGACAGTTTAAGTATGGCGAAAAATTAGATTTTTTCTCCTACGTCAACTTTTAAATTAATAAACTCTGGCAAACTTTTAATGTGAAAATTAGTGTTAAGTTGTCTGTGCCCGAAGCGCGTTTTTGCTTATATTTTTGTAGCTTTGAAGTTTTTAAATATAATAAGACCTTATTAGTAAACACTTTTAAACAATTTGCCACTTTTTTACATCATAAGATAAAAACAAGCAGATGGCTAAGGGCTCTCCTGATAGAAAGAGAAACCAGGAAAGATGTTATCCGTGTGACGGAATGGCAAAGCCATGAATTAGTTAGTAGTAGAAATAATTTACTTCTGCCTTACTTATTCCTGACACTATTGCGGCAGGAATAAATAGGCAAGGCCGTACTACAGACTCGGGAGAATGTTGCGGAAATCTACCTCCTAGTAAATATGGTAGTAACACGTTTGGCCAATCGTTCGCTTTTTACGAGCTGCCTGGCAGCCTGCTGCCTGGCTGGTCCGAACGAACACCGAATACATAATTGTTATATTAGTTAAATCTATATTAATATTATAAATGCGAAAGTTTGGATGTTTGGATGGATAGATCGATGTTTGTTGGATTTGGGTGAAATTTGGCATACAGGTAGATGATGACCTGGAACAGCACATAAGCTAACTTTTATCCCGGGAAAATAAGTTGTTCTCGCAGGATTCACCAAAAACTTCTATAATGCAGCCCGCTGCATTATAGAAGCAAACTTCTATAAAATATATACGTCACGCTCATATCCAAGCAGTGCGCATGTGTGTAGCGCATCCATGTTACCCATGATGTGACAGATACTAGATAGCCACCGACCACACAGCCCATAGACACCTAATAATAGGCGAATGAATTGTGTCAACACATCTGACTTATAGTTCCGATGTAATGTCCACGCGCCAATGAGTAGTGATTGGGCAATCAGTGTCGACCAATCAGATGCTCTGTACATTACTATCTTTCACTGTGGCCTTGAGTTACCCAATTACGGCATTGCAGCTAGTTGCCAGAATGCATTCAATACGGAAAATCAAACATTAGTCGTCTATAGGCTGTGTGGTCGATGTAGATAGCTAACCTATCGACAAATCAGGCTCACACGTATACACTTAGTTACAGTAACCCTGTCCGATAGATAATGTATTAATTGGTAGAGTAATACGATCATAATTATATATGTAATGTGTATGTGTATTCTGTAGATAGGTTTAATAAATTATAGTAATTAAAAATTTAAGCCGATTTCAAATATCAACAGTACTTACACGTATCTCAAAAACTACTGAAGCGATTTTTATGAAACAACAAGGTTGGTGCAATTAGACTGTTCTTCTAAGTTGGAGTATACCTAATTTGAACCAAAAGAGAAATATCTCAATATGGTTTTTAGTTTTCAAGAAATTCATGAACAAACATATAAACACACATACACTTAAAAAAATTAGCACACTTTTTAGTCGTTTAAAACATCGAAACAAAGCCGTCATCGCTGTTCTCCTAGTTGTTCATTAGACTGTTCTCCTAAGTTTCTGAAGCGATTTTTATGAAACTTACGGCCAATTGCACCAACATTGTCTTAACTCAGGAGAATCCTAAGTAGTATGCCGTCATCTCTTGTCTTAAATGAAATAAATGTGACAGCTTGCCACTAAAGATTGTCCCAAGCTAATAATACAAGCTTGGTGCAATTAGTCATTAGATTGTTCTTCTAAGTTGGAGTATACCTAAAAAGAGAATAATTTCAAAATGGTTTTTAGTTTTCAAGAAATTCATGGACAAACAAAATTTAGCACACTTTTTAATCGTTTAAAAACGCCAACACAAAGCCGTCATCGCTGCGCAACGTGGAGATATCCGTTTAAAACATTAATTGCTAAATTTTAGGGATATTGAAAGATAGACACGAAAGAATATTTTATAATAATATACTAGCAAAAAGCAGAGCTTTGTAGGGGCTCGCAAAGTTATACTATCTAGTAATATTGTTAGAAAAGTATTTTTATGAGAATTACATCTTTTAATATATAGACTTTATTCATAATAATAAAGTCTATAATCTTTTAATGTATAGAAAAATAAATAATAAAGTATTTCATCTCTCGCATTGTATATCTGTTTTGTTAATCTCACCTACCATTCTTTGTACATGCCCGAACCAACGGAGCATGCCCTTTCTCATCTTTACACCAACACTTTCTTTCAAGCATAACTTCTCTCTCACTTCAACATTACGAACCTGGTCCTGCGTTGATTATACTTTCATGCCCTTCTAACATACCCAACTCTCACTTTCATACAATATCGTTGGGATAGGCATAGGCAGGCATAGGAATGATTATGCAGGGCAAGAGGGGCACCCTGACTTAAAACTAACGCTCTATTCACTCTGTTCCCCGCCAGCCAGCCAGCCCCCCCTCTCTCATCCTCTCTCTCTCCCTCTCTCTCTCCCCCCTCCCACCCTGCCCCTCCCCCTCCCCCTCTCCCTCTCTCCCTCCCCCTCCCCCTCTCCCTCTCTCCCTGTCGCTCTCCCCCTCTCCCTCTCACTCTCTCCCCCTCCCTCCCCCTCCCTATATCCCCCTCCCTCTCTCCCCTCCCCTCCCTCTCCCTCTTCCTCCCCCTCCCCCCTTTTCCTATCCCCCTCCCTATCCCTCCCCCTCCCTTCTCCCCCTCTCCCTATCCCTCTTCCCCCCTCCCACTCCCCTCCACCTCCCCCTCCGCCTCTTCCCCTCTCCCTATCCCTCTCCCCCCTCACCTCTCCCTACCCCTCTCCCTCTACCTCCCTCTCCCTCTCTCCCTCTCTCCCCTTCTCCCTCTTCCTCCCCCTCTCCCTCTCCTTCTTCTTACCCCTCCCTCGCCCTCTCTCTATTTTTATGGTAGATAACATATCTAGACATGAATTTAAACTACTACGTCGAAGCACAAACCTAAAAGTCCGATAATTTTTGAGTAAAATGTACTACAAAAGTGCATAGAAAGTGGCCTATATCGTATATTTAGGTATATATAAATATACGACATTTTATCATGTGTATATATATATATATATATATATATATATATATATATATATATATATATACACATATATATACACTTTTGTAAATGGAATAATTTCATTATTTTCATCAGGCATGCTTCTTTTGGATCAGATAGTTTTTCTTATTTCTTATTATAATATATCGCTCTATAAATATTATATAGGCGATCGTCACCTATATTCATCACGAAAGTCACGAAATTGATCTAACCCCAAAGTAAGCACCGCGTTATTGCGTTATGGGTGTTAGCCAACGATAATTATACATAGAAATACATATATAAATACTCAAATATGTTTAATCAACACCCAAACCCAGAAATACAAACATCTATGCTCATCACAC
Organism: Apodemia mormo; assembly: GCA_036924255.1. Lineage (NCBI taxonomy): Eukaryota > Metazoa > Arthropoda > Insecta > Lepidoptera > Riodinidae > Apodemia > Apodemia mormo. Next base: position 43,146,465 of record JAUPFN010000002.1, read on the forward strand.
AAATGCCTGTCTCTGTCGGATCGTCCCGAATTGAACCCGAGTCCCGTTGATGCGAAGTCAGATTCGCTAACTACTCAACCAACGGGTGGTACATACATACATACAATGTACATAAATGTCTCTGTGTTCGAACCATAGTGAAATTTTCATAAATGTTTGAAGATACGGGATTTTTTATGTTAGTTACGTGCTTTAGTAAGGAATATCCGCTCTGCTTAGTATGCGGGTCGCCGGAAAAGAAATTCCTTAAATTGAAATTTTGGCACTGGATCTTTATTCAGCTCGTGGTGACTGTGGCGGTATAGAAAATCAAATTACACCAAGCGTCAAACCACACACTAAACACGTAGTGCTGATCTTAAGATATTCTGCTTCGTGCTAGAGAGGTTAAATATTACGAGTATAATTCAGCCGAATACTTTTAATTATAAGATTTTTGTTCTAAGGTAAATAACTATACAAAAAAAGTATCTTCACGCCCGTATCCCGAAGAGATAGGCGGAGATACAAGTGCATCCACGACTAGCCAAAGAAACTTAGTCCCATAAGTTGATAGGTGGCAAGCCTATCGTCAACCGGGCTTATTCAATCCCGAGAAAAATAACGTTATTTTTACCAGAAATCTGAAAAAAACATTTTATTTAAATACCAGACCCGGAAATCGAACCTGGAAGCCTATACGGTCAACACTGACAACGGACCACAACACCGCAGAGGCGATTAATATAATACCTACACAGTGTAAAAATAACTCTGTCCAATTATCAAATGTATTGTTTGGTAGCTTAATACCATCACATATGCTGATTATTTGTGTACAAAATCATCACTAGATAGTATAAAACAAAGAAGCTTTCCGCTGTCTGTCCTTAATCCCTATGTATGTTTAAATCTTTAAAACTACGTAACGGATTTTGATACGGCTTTTTTAAATAGAGTGATTCAAGAGGAAGGTTTATATGTATAATAACATTCATTATATAGTAGAGAAATACTGTTATAAATATGTTTAGCAAAACAATGTGTGCCGGGTCAGCTAGTATTCTATATATTAATACGTGAAGTAAAAACTTTGTACCGCTTTTTCCGATAATAGTAGGTACGGTGAAGTATAAAAGAACATGAGCGAGGCTTCATAAATCTTTTGTTTAGTTATTACCTTAAAGTTAAATATATTCCGTAGGCTTCTATATCAACTCCTTAACTTATCTTCATTTAGTAAATATTTTTTAAACTTGAGGAATAGTAGCTAAATAAAGTTGGAATTTAGGTAAGTTTAACGTAAACGTTTAATTCTTTTCTTAGTAGTCTGTGCTTAGGTATTTATCATGTCATTGGGTGTCTTTAGTACAACTGCTAATTCCAGAAATCTAAGTTAGATTGACGAAATTCTGACCTAAGATTTTGCGAAGACACTTTTTAGATACTTAAAGTAACAAAAAAGAAACTAGCTTTAAACAATTCTTTAGTACAAAACAGGGAGAATTTTTATTTCATACTTATAATGGAAATTAGGATATATAAACTAATTGCTGTTTTAATGTAAATGTAATTAAAGTTTTGTGCAATAATAACACTTAAATATGATGATAGAAGTTAATTAGATTAAAATCTTAATATTTTTATTTGATTGTTCCTAGCGATATATTTCATTTAATTAATTTAAAAAACGTAGAAAATTATTCTATTTTATCTAATATTCATCATTCTCAAAGACACTCACACTGCACAAAACCAAAATCGTCTGTTAGTTCTTTGATACAGTTAAGTTTACATTACGGAGGACTGCAGAAATCTAATATTTTTAAACAATATGCATTAGAAATACATTAATTAATAAAAATATGCATTACTCACACTCTACATTCACGTGACACACATTATAATATGCACACATGTAGGAAGAAATTCTATATATATTTTATGTAACTGCAACGAAACCTTAACCCCTTTACGACAAGGGTGAATAAAAGGAATAGGTTTAGGTTATTGTGGCTCTGTTGTTATATAAATCTTAGCTTTATCCATTTAATACTCCATATTTCTTGCCGTGCCTGACGTATTCGTCTTCATCTTTTAATCATTAAGAGACGTACGTTCCGGAAGGGTTAATAAGTTTAAATTGTCAAAAGACACGCGATGTTAAAAACGTAGGACCACCATCTGTAGATTTGTTTTATTTGTTAAAATCATAAGAGTTTTAAAATGAAATGTTGAAGTGTATGCATGCTTCGTATATAAGATATTGTTTGTATTATTAGATAAGCATAAATTACTTTAAAGGAATTGATTTATCTGTTTAGATTTTAGGGCACATATAAAGGCATTGTAAAATGGATGATTTAAATTAATTAAAAAATATTTTTATTGTGTACTAGCTGACCCGTTATAGATTCCTAAATTTGTAATTTGACAACTGGTTTTTCACATTTCTTTCACGTGCTCTAACTCTTGAGATTTGCTGAAATAAACTTATTGAAATCGCCTTGTATAATGTAACTTCTGTTTTGCATACTTATGCCGGTGCAGATTTCGAAGAAAGCAGGGCAATGCAACTTAATTAGGCTATATTTCTACCAAGATATCTAGATATTTACATTATGGGATGTAACACTCTTTGCTACTTGGTTAGGTTATTCATTGCATTAATTGTAAACACTCTCAGTGTTTCAAACAAAGAATTGGTTTCCTTGGTTTTCAAACAACTAGGAAATCATCCCAGGGTGAACCAAAAGTCAATAGATTTTCAGTTATACCATAACTCACCAGCGTGCTGGGTAACGAGATGAGTCGTAACCCCATCTCTGCATTTTACCACCTGGAAGACTATCGCTTGTTGCTTGTAATAACCGAAACCGATGTTTTATGTGGTACAGAGGTGGTAACACACCACCATCAAGCTGCTACTCATACATATATTAACTTTCAAAGATTACCCTGAAAACCCTCAAATAGAATTTTACATAACCCAGGCCCAGGAACCAGATTCCCATAATATGATCTCTGAGTCCACTAAGCTACTATGGTGTGTATATTATTATTTTTACAAATACTACTTTGTAGTATCTCAATGGCTTTCACTTTGTTTAAGCTAATTTTTAAAAGTAAATTGACAGCATGTAATAATAATTAGAAAACTATATTTTTTCTAAATATAAAATAAATATAAATCTATACTTTTAAATTTTTATACTATGATATTTTATTAGATTTACAATATCTTTAGAATAAAGTTTCCCGTGTTGGTTCCGGGCTCCTTTGAAGAATAGGCCAACTGCCGTTCTGTTAGGCAAGTCGTAAAAGGCGACCGATTGGCTATGCCAAGTCACTATACCATCGTGGCTACTAGGTGGTAGAGTTCTGCATTGTCTCGCCCGGGTCTGGTACCATCGTCTTACCTATTACTGCCGCAATTGCGTCAGTGTTTGACGCTGTCGTGTTCCGTTTTAGAGGGTCAGGTAGCCGGTAAACTTATGCGTGTAGCATTAGACCTCGCCATAAGACAGCAACGCACCATTAACATCTTTGGTGTCCATAGGCGATGATTGACTCTTTCCATCAGACCCATCTGCTTGTTTGCTATCTTATGATATTATAAAAAATCTTATTTGTCATTGTAAGTATTGGTAAATAATATATGTAAAACACTTAATTGAGAATATTATTTAATTAATTGTTTTATGAAAATTAATTTGAGTAAGTATACCAATAATTTCACAACAATTAAAAGATTTGCATACTCTATAAAGCCGAATCCTGTTCTGGTACAAATAATAAATAAAATTAAACTTTGTAAGCCATTTATGCAAATAAATGATTGGTTACGCTTTTACATAAATAATTATTAATGTTTAAAAAATATTCAACGTAACGAATGGGAGATATAAATATATTTTGAAGTATATTAGAAAAATGTACTTCAAAAAATTTTATCGCCTCTGTGGTCTGGTGGTCCAGCGTTGGCGTTGAACACATGAGGTCCCGGGTTCGATTCCCGAGTCGGGCACATAAAAAAAGTGTTTCTTCAGTTTTCTGAGAAACACAAAGTTGCCCGGGATTGGAAAGTGTCCGGTTGGCAATAGGTTTGCCACCTATCAAATTTGTGGGACCAAGTATCTTCGGCTAATCGTGGGTGTACTTGTTGTACCTCTGCTTACCTTTTCGGGGTTACGGGCGTGAAGATACTACTACTACATTAGAAAAAAGGTTTTTCGATTTTAGAAGTAAAAAGGTGCAGTAAAATCTCCAGCGATCATTTCTATCTTATCACTCACCGGCATAATTTTGTACATTAATGTGTTCATTTCTTTATCATGACGCATTTTGTTTCATCAAGTTTCAAATCACAATTCTAAGGAAATTTCGCTTCAAAATGACATCATCCACCTCTTTTAAAGTTTGGTTGATAAGTGATTATGAAATAGGAATCACAGTACAAAAGGCAAGCTTATCACTAAAGAAAGTGGGTAATGTTACAAAAGTTATGTTATACTTAGCAATAAATTATCACAAGTTGTAAGGGTTATCAAGCCGTCCTGGACACGGGCACGTGTGGGCACCCTACTCAGAAGCATCTGCTGGTTATGTCATTGACCCTATTAACCAGTGAGCGCAGGACGGGTCGATCCGAATTATTTCCGAGTCACGGGGTTTTGGGTATCACAAGTTCATATCGATACGTATATGGGCTGTGACCTTCAAGCATAGGTACTGCTGATGAGAACTATACCACTAGTGGTTTGCCCTGACCTCGCGATGACGGAGTATTTTTAAAATTTACAGGCACTTTTCAGGGTCGACAATTTTATAGCTACTACCGAATCAGAACACGGCCTTTACACTGAGAGATTCCGGCGGAAGAAACTCAATAAAAAATTTTAATCAATTAAAATAATTATCACAGAGTATGAAGTGCAATTATTCCCAGGTTTTTTGTCTTCCACATAATCTGAAATTTTATAATAATAACCTTTTCTTACACGATATTGTTTTAATATTGTTAATACTATTTTTTATTGTTTTAATACATTTTTAACATATTTATTGGTAAATCGCTTATATCTTAGGGAATCTTATTGCATAAGTGTATAAACTGTCCCATAAATGAGTTACTTTGATTGACGAGATGTAGTTATAAATTTTAATAACGAAGAATAGTTTTAATATTAGATTTTTGGACTTATATTCGAGCTTAGAAAATCTTTTCAATCATCCTTCTGAGTTATGGCTTATGAGTGTGAAGCAAAAATTGTGTTATTAGCAAAGCATCTGATCAAAATAGAAGGAAAATATATCATATGTGTAAATAAATGGCTTAGAGTAATAACGCTGTTTATTTTGCGTTATTATTCTATGGTAAATGGTATATTTTATATTAATAGATATAAATATATGAATAATATTAAATATTAGATAATGCCATGTTAAAATATTTAATATCAGCCTAGTACAAAAATACAACAAAATATCTTCGTCCCTTTTAATGTTACTTCATAAAAGAAAATTTAAAGAAAAGATTTCATGAATAGTGGATCTAATTCTCACTTCATCATGAAAAGTAGGTTTACGGAGTTTGTGGAGCCCGTCCCGTGTATGAACTAGTTCATCCGCTCCCTGCCCACAATACCTATTGGAGGATCCCTATCATCTTTGTCGTTTTGACAGCGCGCCGACCGTACGGCGCTTCCTTGATGCCAACTGCTAACAAAAGCTTACAATCATGTAATATGTGTGCTTCAGGAAATACTTTAAAATATACCTATAGTTCTATACTAGTTAGTTCTATACTAGTGTAGGGAGAAATAAATGATGTATTATAAAGAGGTGCGACTTGTTGGTAATCTAATCTATATATCAATAGGTACGTGAAGCAAAATCTTTGTACCACTTCTTAAGACATTTAGAAAAACGGTGGAGTACGAAATTTGGCACAGTTAATGTTTCTATTGCGGAGGATATGTATTTGAAATACATTAAATTAATAAAAATAAACATTACATACAATCATCATACAATACATATAAGTGACGTACTATAATAATAATAATAATAATAATTCACGGGACAAATTACACTTACTGATCTAACCCCGAAGTAAGCAAATTATTTGCTTGTGTTATGGATGTTAGTCAACGATACTAATACATAGAAATACATATATAAATACTAGAATATATATAATAAACACCCAAACCCGGAAATACAAACATTTATGCTCATCACACAAATGCTTGTCCCCGTCGGGGATCGAACCCGAGCCTTTTTCTGTTTAAATTTTATTGTTTAGTCGTAGTCGAATTTCGACCATAAGGCGATCGCTAGTCTTTATAAATGTAAGAAAACTAAACGTCACATTAGACATGAAAACCGCTTTGAAATTAACGGTCGTATAATACAAATGATTATAGATTAGAACTCATATTTTACAGGGGTTAAATTTGTTTTTTTTTGTAATGGATAAACTCAAAAACTTCTTGGATTTAAAAATTCTAACACCAATATAAAGAAAGCTACGTTCTTATTATTACTGAGTTGTTACTTTTTTATCAGACTGTGTAAAAGTAAAACCCACGCATGTCACACAAACGAATTCGCCGGATATAGCTCTATATATCTGTAATTTAACACTTATAATCTAGGCAGAAAAAAAATTATGGACTTATACTGCATAAAAGAAAACAGCTGGACTGATTGATAAATTTAATTTCATCTGTTAAAGCGGTATTCGACCAAAATCCGGAAAAATATAAATTTTGAAATCTCGGCGCGAACCTAAAAAATTACCTTTAGCACTATAACCACTATATCATGAATTTGGAAAAAATAATCATTCCTAAAGCTGTTTCATACAGAGTTGAGCGTTTAGTTCATTTTGTGACCTTTAAATTGACACCAACTTTTGGCATTATTCTATTGTACCTACTACGTTTTCAGCATATTCCAAATATGTATCTTACTACAGCTACTTCGGTTCGTCAATATTCCACTCCAAGCTGGAGATTCTTAAAAACTAAGTCGATCGATTAGGGACAACGAACGTAGAGACGAGCGCAATGTTATTCCCCATGTTGTTCCGGGCTCCTTTGAAAAATAGCTAACTGCCGTTCTGCTAGGCAGGTCGTAAACGGCGACTGATTGTGATTGATACGTACCACTACCATAGTGACTACGAAGTGGTAGAGTTTCGTAACGTCTCGCCCGGGTATTTGGTACCACCACCTTACCTATTCCTGCCGCAATAGCGTCAATGCTTGTCATTGTCGTGTTCCGATTTGGAGAGTAAGTAGCCGGCAGACTTATGCATGTAGTATTTCCGTTCCGTCACACAAAAAGCAACACACCATTAACATATTTGGTGTCTATAGGCGATGGTTTCTTTTTCCATCATCAGCCATCTGCTTGTTTACTATCGTATGATATAAAAAGAACTATAGAGAATAAAATCTTAAATAAATAGCTACATACATTCTAAAAATAAAGATGCATAAGACACTAAAAGCAAAATATAAAACCATTCCTAGCGGCGATAAAAAAGCGCCAGCATATACAGGGTGTCCCAGAACTCAACGTCAAGCCGAAACGGGGTGACAGGATAGATCATAACCATCACGAGAAAAATCAGAAAAAAAATCTATCCCATGCAGTTTGAAAATTATGGGCATTTTAAGAAAAACCTAGAAATTTGGTCTAACTGTACCATTTTTCGGTTATTGTGGTTAATTTTTATTATTTTTGTTCATTTAAACTTTGGAACCGTAACCCTAAATAACATCTCGAGAATCACAGTCTAAAATAATGACACAATTACCCCAAGTTTCCTAGAATTTAGACTATTTGTTAAACTATGAATTTAAAATTTTCAAACTTTGTCGACTTTGAAACACCCTCCTTTAAAAAAAATGTACTAGAGTGCCTTGGCAAGTGCCATTAAGAGTTGGCGCATTTAATCAGGATTGTAAAATGGTACAATACTTGTTAGTTTCATACTAAAAAAAACGAGTAAAAAATAAAAACCTCAAGTAACTCGATTTTTGCTAACCCATTTTACTCAGTTAAAATGTTTTTTATTCGCACAAGCCCTTGGTAGGTTTTTATTTTACGGTAAAATGATGAGAGATATGGATAGTGGACATGTTTGCCATGAGCGAGCGAGACAGATAGTGACGCCACTTTTACCAAAGCAACAAAATACTAATAAAATAATGAAAAATGTTGACCTTGTTTTGTTTAGGTTTATTGGAATAAAAGTCAGATTTGAAAATTACATTTTTTATTATAACAAATGTTCAAATTGTTTACCATCAGCTTCAACACACGCCCTACATCTTCTTAAAAAAGATCTACTTATTAGCCGGGCATATCCTCGAGAGTTGATGTCCTCAGCAGCTTGAGAAATTCGTTCACGCAGCTCGGCTACGCTCTCAATGGGCTTAGAATAAACTTTTTCTTTGAGAATGCCCCAATAAAAAAAATCCAGGGGATTTAAATCTGGGGAACGGGCTGGCCACGAGATAGTGCCTGAACGTCCAATCCACCTTCCCGGATAAACTTGGTCAAGGAAATCTCTTACTTGCACTGCGTAATGCGCTGGGCAGCCATCTTGTTGATACCACATGTGGCGACGATCTGTTAGTGGTACGTCCTCTAACAAACTTGATAAATTTTCTCGTAAAAAATTTAGATAATTCGTGCCATTCAAATTCTCAGGCAGCTCAAAAGGCCCAACAATTTTGCCGTTTAAAATTCCTGTCCACAGGTTAACTTTAAAGCGATATTGGGATCGGTCTTCTCGCATTAAATGTGGATTCTCCACATGCCACTCATGAAAATTGTGTAAGTTTATGTAGCCATCTTTTTTAAATGTAGATTCATCTGACCAGAGAATTTTTTGGATGAATTGGGGATTTTCATTATGCCTCTGTAGCATTGTTCTACAAAATGAAATCCTTTCAGGATAATCTCGAGGGAGAAGACTTTGAACTCGTTGTACGTGAAACGGATGCATTTCAGCTCTTTGTAAAATACGATGTGCTGTGCTTTTGGGTATTCCCGTTCTTTCTTCAATTCCACGAACGGAAATACTTGGGTCATCTGCGACCTCTTCCAACACTTCTTCTTCGTAAGGAAAGCGAGGTCTACCTCCAGCCCGTATTTGATTCGGAAAATGGCCGCCCTCTGTGAGTGAACGGTGCACATGAACAAACACGCGGTGATCCGGATAGCGCTCTAAATTTGGATATCTTTCACGATAAAGTCTAGCGGCGGCACTTGCATTGCATCTGCATTCCCCATAAATGAGATGCATGTTCGCATATTCTTGTGAAGTGTAGCGCGTAGGCATTGTGATGACAAGGATGTCAACACAAAAGTCCAATTCCAAAAGAGAGAAGCCAAAGTTGCCGGTATGTAATCAACAAGTCCAATTCACAAAAATCCAAGTCCAAAAAGAAAAGCCAAAGTTGTCAGTACTAAATTAACACAAGCGAATATGGAAAGGTGCGCAGTAGACGAATGAGCGAAATGTACTAACTGGTGTCAGACTGGCAGCGTAGCTATTTGCTTGGTATGGCGTCTGTATCTGTTTCATTCGCACTCGTTTAAACGACGCATCTCCGTCTCACTGCGTGGCGTCACTATCTGTCTCGCTCGCTCATGGCAAACATGTCCAGTATCTGTTTCATTCGCACTCGTTTAAACGACGCATCTCCGTCTCACTGCGTGGCGTCACTATCTGTCTCGCTCGCTCATGGCAAACATGTCCACTATCCATATCTCTCATCATTTTGCCATAAAATAAAAACCTACCAAGGGCTTGTGCGAATAAAAAACATTTTAACTGAGTAAAATGGGTTAGCAAAAATCGAGTTACTTGAGGTTTTTATTTTTTACTCGTTTTTTTTAGTATGAAACTAACAAGTATTGTACCATTTTACAATCCTGATTAAATGCGCTAACTCTTAATGGCACTTGCCAAGGCACTCTAGTACATTTTTTTTAAAGGAGGGTGTTTCAAAGTCGACAAAGTTTGAAAATTTTAAATTCATAGTTTAACAAATAGTCTAAATTCTAGGAAACTTGGGGTAATTGTGTCATTATTTTAGGCTGTGATTCTCGAGATGTTATTTAGGGTTTCGGTTCCAAAGTTTAAATGAACAAAAATAATAAAAATTAACCACAATAACCGAAAAATGGTACAGTTAGACCAAATTTCTAGGTTTTTCTTAAAATGCCCATAATTTTCAAACTGCATGGAATAGATTTTTTTTCTGATTTTTCTCGTGATGGTTATGATCTATCCTGTCACCCCGTTTCGGCTTGACGTTGAGTTCTGGGACACCCTGTATAACGCGAGTCATAAAATACTTTTTTCAACATTTTTGGCTTTAAATTGTAAAGAGTCTTTAGCGTGAATAATTTAAAAAAACAAAGCATCTCATTTCCTGGTAGTGACGTATGGAAACGGGACAAAGCGGATGTGGCAGTCCTTTGTATCTGTGGAAAACTAAATTGAATGCGTGATGCCAAAGCGTTAGTTTATTAGTTTGACAATATATTATGTATATTATACGCATAAATCATTATAAATATTTAAATTGCTTTTTAGCTACATATAACTAACAAGCTTTCAAAAATTAATGTGCTGATTCGGGTCTGATTTTGAACAACAGGTCAACGAGCTTACCTTGGACCCCCTCGTAAAAGGAAAAAGAAGGCTAATAGCCTAGTTAGTAGGTCATATTATAATAATATGACCTACTTGTCGCCTCTGTGGTCTAGTGGTCCAGCGTTGGCGTTGACCACATGAGGTCTCGGGTTCGATTCCCGGGTCGGGCACTTAAAAAAAAAGTGTTTTTTCAGTTTTCTGATAAACACAAAACTGCCCGGGATTGGAAAGTGCCCGGTTGGCGATAGGCTTGCCACCTATCACAGTTGTGGGACCTAGTATCTTCGGCTAATCGTGGGTGCACTTGTTGTACCTCTGCCTACCCCTTCGGGGATATGGGCGTGAAGATACTTTTTTTTTGCCTACTAACTAGGCGGTAGAATTCTGCAACGTCTCGACCGGGTTTTGGTACCACCGCCTTACCTTTTTCTGCTGCAATAGCGTCAGTGCTTGTCGTGTAGGGTAGCCGATAGACTTATGAATGTGGGATTGCCACCCGGCCACACGTTCCTATAGCAACGCACCAATAACATTTTGGTGTATATAGGCAATGGTCTATGGTTATCTATTTCCATCAGGAGAGCCATGGAATTGTTGTCCTGTGAGGAGACCCATCTGCTTGTTTGCTATCTTATGACATAAAAAACACGTATATTAGTATTATACAACATTAAGACATATAGTGCCAATGTTTCATGGAAAATGATAAACTCCTATCAACTCATAGAAAACAACAAATGGATCAGCTATTCAGTGCCTTGAGCTGTACCCTAAAAGACCAAAAAGTAAGTAAGTCAATCCCTTTTGTTTTTATATATTTAGATTACGTCCTCCCTAACCACATGCAAATACCTCTGAAAATATTCTCCGCGTCTCCTGAATCAAAAGTAATCAAATTAAACCCGAGGAAGTCACCCGTATATACGGGCACAGATAAAATAAATATTTATGTATTTCATAAATTAGCAGAACACCTCCACTCATTTAATATTTCGTGTAATATTATTAATAATTAAATATTACCATAAATCAAAATTTCACAACGTCGTCGGAATAAAATTTTTATTATAATACTTAATTACATCGTTCCTTTTCATCCGAATAAAAGCCGTCGTTACTGTCTGTGTTAATTTTATTATATTAATTTTATTCTTCACTTAATTAATATGTAAAATATATAATTTTTAATTCTTAGCAATACTATCTAATTCGCGAATCATAGGGTATATAAAAACAGATGACTCCCCTAATGGAAAGGGTATCTCTTTCTCGCCGACAATAACTCTGATTCGCGGGATTTGAACCTGCGACAATCTCCCTAAAGCCGGAACGCTCTTCCACTGAGCTAGTGTCGACAGGCTCGAGGCGGCGAAATTCTTCTTTGCTATATGATCAATTACGTTGATTGTACTGATCGCTAGCTATACATACGTATAACTAGTTAAATGAGTTCATCGTTACAGATGAAATTTACATTTATAATTTGATCAGAACTTTGGTATTCCTAATTATTGTTGTGTTATAGCACTCCCCCCGTGCTTGGGAAACTGGAAAAGCCTTAAAAACTACAAAGAAAAATATCGACACGCGGGATTTGAACCTGCGACCATCTCCCAAAGCCAGGAAGCTCTTCCACTGAGCACTTGACACTTTTTCCAGTTTCCCAAGCACGGGGTGAGTGCTATAACACAAAAATAATAACACCGATTGCTATTAAATTGACTAGGGGTAATGCTAGGCGCATGAGTTCACCTGCAAAAGAAGGGAACTTTAGACTGCAACACGACGATGAAAAGCATTGACGGTATTAAAGAAAATTAAGGTCATGGTACCAAACTAAGGTGAAACTTTAAGAACTCTACTACTCCTAGAGGAGGGTTGGTCTATTTTTAAAAAGGTGCTAGACCAACAAGAAGAAAAACGCCTGACTTTTAGATAATATTTTTGTATAATATACTTTCCGTCGTCGGCACTTGGTGAAACTCCGTCATAATTATTATTTTATTTTAATTTAAGTTTTAGTCCTGAAAATGCATTGAAATGTGAAACCGATTGGCTATTTAATTAAAAATAAATATAATATATAGTTTGTGATCGTGAAACAGTGTGTTTAAAAAGTGTGTGTGTTTAAAACAAAATAATATTTTGGTGTTGTATAAATACTCGAGAGTAATACGGCCAATCGTACATTATTCCAATATTAAATAAACATATAATAAGATGCACCCCGCATTTCGTTGCATTATGAGGTTTTTGCAACACAAAGTTATAATCCAAAATTGCAACGCAAATAAAGCTATAATCTCATTGCATAATCTAACGGGATTATAGCTAACTTTATTTCATTTTTCCGGGATAAAAAGTATCATATATCTAATTACAGATCACAATCTACCTGTGTGCAAAATTTCAACCAAATAGATCCAGTAGTTTTCGCAATAAACATCAAACAAAAACATACGAACTGTCTCATTTATAACATTATTAGCGACCTGCTCGCGGTTTCACCCGCGTAGCTTTTGTTCCCGTAGGAATATCGGAAAGGTTTATATACTAAAACCTTCCTCAAGAATCAATCTATCTATGAAAAAACCGCATCAAAATCGTACATCATATAATAAGATAATAGGGACAGACAGAGAAAGCGACTTTGTTTTATACTATGTCGTGATATTGCAGAATAGTTGAATAGAATACTCGCATGGTTCACTTGTCAATAAAAAGTAAAGTTAAAAAACAGCTATGCAAATCGGTGCACCTGTGTTTGATAAAATCTAATGAACGTTAGATTTTCTAACATCCGTTCTAATGCTTTTGTTGAAAGATTACCGCCCTCTGGATATTTCTAATAGTCTTTGGGTAAACGAACCGAATTTCTGATTGTTAATTCCCTCATCGTTTTTTATGGTAATGCAAAGGATATTTGAGATTTGGCCGTGAGATACGAAAAAATAGATGAGTATTTAGATATTTATAAATTTATATTTTTGCTCCTTTTTTTGAAAAGGTAGGGGTAAGTTAATTGTTTCAAAAATACTGACTGACTTTCCAAGCCAAGTATCAGTGATACTCAGTGTTCATATAAGAATTTATACAAACTTAACTTTTACCCGCGGCTTCGCTCGCATTTAAGGTTTTTTTAAATAAAAAGTATTCTATCTTACTTCTATTACATCCAAGTATTTGTGTATAAAGTTTCATGATGATCAGTTAAGTAGTTTTCGCGTGAAAGCGTAACAAACTTACATTCGCATTTATAATATTAGTAGGGATTTAAGTAGGGATTTTTTTCAAATCGGTATTCAAATGTCTGGTCAGACAGAATAGAAGTTTCTGATCCCTGTTCCAATTCTCACTCCCATTATGCCTATGCACACGCCTATGTGTTATGTTAGACATAGATAACTTGAGTACCTCATCAAAATCTGTTGTTTTAGCGTGAAGAAGTAACAAACATGGACAAAATATTTTTTGTATAAAATAACATACAAGCAGATGACTCTCCAGATGGAAAGGGCCATCTTTCGCCTATAGACAACAAAGATGTTAATGGTGAAATTAACTGTGAAATTGATACCAGCTATCTTACCTTACAAACTGAAACAGTAACAAGCATTAATGCTGTCGAGACAGGAAAAGATCCAGACCCAGGCGGAACATTGCTAAACTCTTCGGTTTAATCTAAAGTACGCGTTTGCGCAATCGATTGATATTTGCGGTTTACCTGGCAGAAAGGCAAATTATATTTAAAAAAAAGTCCTCGGATCATCACAGGAAATAATAATTTAGCACGTTTTTATTTATCAGCTGATGAGATGGTCGGTGATCCTCTGCAGCATTTGTCAACGTTTTATTGCTGTTTATTTACGATTTTTAAAACTTTTTGAGCGATTTTTAAAAGTACCTATTGCCGATTGTGTCTTTTAGGAAAGACAACACGCTAGCTAAAGTTTCGCGTCGTCTTCATCGGTTTTGTAATAATTGCCTTACATATCTATTTCTGCTACAATAACTTCAGTGCCTGTCACTGTCATGTGCCTATGCCTATCCTGCTACTGGATAGCAGCGATCAATAGCCATCTTTGGTTTCTATAAGCTATGGTTGTCTCTTTCCATCAGAAGAGTCAAGACAAGTATTTCTTTATCTTATGCTATTACAGAGTAATAAAATGAATACATATATAATAGTTGTAGTAATAGTAGCAGAAAACAACGTATAGTGAGCGTTGTCATAAAAACCGTACCTTGAATTTCGTGATAAGGATATTTTAGTTACCACAACGCGTTATTTCCATTTTCGGTCTTTGAGCGTAACGTATATAAAAAATCTGTACATGACACGTAAAAATCGCTTGTAATAAGCAACACCACGAGGCAGAACACTTGGCGGCCCTACAAAAAAGGCGCGTGCTAATCTGTCCATTGTTCCCGAACCACAATGAGTCCGAACGTCATCGTGACATAAGGTGTGAATGTTCGCCAATTTACTGACCATTCACAAAACACATAAAAGATCGCCCCATCCCGGCTGCGCCACTTGACCCTAAGCCGCGCATAAATTATGCATAATCATGTCGATTGCTGTGCGTTTGAGAGCATTATCTGTATCTATACAAATTGACGCCATGTGATAAATATATTGACTAAGCGTATTGTTCTATGCCCTATAAGCCCGTTGCGTGACTGAAGTATCTTCGGAGTCTCACGGGAACAATACATTAAACAAAAACAGCTTATTATTTCTGGAAATAGACTACAAGTAGTCTATACGAAATTTGATTGATTTATTCATCTTAACTTTATTTACACCAAAATTATTCGTTTTCGTACAAAAGGCGAACTTAATGCCTGTTGGCATTGTCTACCAGTCAACTTGAAGAACTTAGATTGCATGCAATTAATAAATATATACATACGTATACTTATTTAAACATACAAATACATATCCATACTAATATTATAAATGTGAAAGTAACTCTGTCTGTCTGTCTGTCTGTCTGTCTGTTACGCTTTCACGGCCAAACCACTGAACCGCTTTGGATAAAATTTGGTACAAATATAGTTTGAGACCCAAGAAAGGACATAGGATAGTTCTTATCCCGGAAATCCCACAGGAACGGGAACTATACGGGTTTTTATTTTAGAATTTTTTCCACGCAAACAAAGTCGCGGGCACAGCTAGTGAGTATATATATTTATACAAACATACACATTTATCTCAAGTTCTAATACATAAATTCTACACCTATCGAAAACAAAATAATTGATTGAAGTCAGTGTAGCTGTTTCAAATTGTAACAAATACAAACTCTGTTTCCATCGGCCTTCGTCGAGCTGGTTAATGGTTGAAAAATATTTTATATCAAATAAAATATGTCAATAAATATATGTTGTATATCAAATAAAATATGTCAATAAATGGGTTGGCTAGAAAATACCAGTACAGAATATGATTAATTAACAAATTTTTTTAGTATTTCACTGGTTTGGTTAATATACAAATTCGATACCAATAGAAAGTACGAAGCCTATAAAATATGCAAACGTTATTTCATTCTTTTCCCCGTCACAACACAATTCAATAACTAGACCAGCGGGGTTATTACGTAACTCGTAATGCGAAATTACCGTAATTGTTAAGTTATTGCAAGACACATAACAGCCTTGTATATTAGCGGCAGTCGTTGCCGCTTGATTAGTTTTGGTGCTGCGACATTGCTAAAAGTGCATCCAGTGACATGCAAGCAATTAGCGACGTTTTTGATGACTTTTTCGTTACGTTTAAGTCATCGCTGATCGTTGGCGGATTGCAAACTTTAGGTGATACGCCTGCGGTACAAGTTATCTACTGGTATCGATTTATCTGTTAATACCTACCTACCCAAGAGTTGTGATGGAAAAAATAGTCAACCTAATGTTTGCATATTTTATAGGCTTCATACTTTCTATTGGTATCGAATTTGTATATTAATCAAACCAGTGAAATGCTAAAAAAATTTGTTAATTAATCATATTCTGTTCTGGTATTTTTTAGCCAACTCATTTGTAATATATTTATTGACACATTTAATTAAATACAAATACTTTTCATCCACTAACTCGGTGAAGGTGAGTAAAGGAAGTGGGACCTTAGACTAATACGTACGCTTTTTGACCCATCTATATTAAAAAATCGTTAATATTGGCAAATTGTATTTATATAAATTGTATTTCTATGGTGATTACCACCTTCTCTATTAGCCGACGTACCGTTGAATCGCGGTGTATCTGAATCTGAGAACGTTCATTTGCGTGAGATTGGATGTCAGAATATCTAACGTTCTAGATTTTATCAAACACAGGTGCACCGATTTGCATATCTGTTTTTTTTAATTTTTTCTAAATGATATTATATTTTTAATTTACAATGACGGTTGAAATCTATGGTTAAAATTGAAACTTTTCGAAGTGACCTTTGTTGTCTTGTCCAAAATGCCAGTTATTTAATAAACAAATGTTGTTTTGGCAGTTGTTGTTGTAAAAGCTATTTTAATCGTAATGACTAGGTCTTGTAGTTGGAAGTCGGAAAGAAATATTGTCTTAATGTAACCTAAAGCTTTTCTAGACAAGCTACCTAGGTATCGCGCTGCTGTTTTTGCTGTTTTCTGATCTGAAGCTTTACGTAGCGCAAGTTTTTATGTCAGTCAGACATACCTATGTAGTTTACTAAAAGAATAAGTACCATTGAATCACAAACTATATTTCAGAAGTTAATGAGTAATCACAAACTATTTTTCGCCGTGTTGGTCCCGGCCTCCTTTGAAGAATAGGCCAACTGCCGTTCTGCCAGGCAGGTCGTAAAAGGCGACCGATTGACTATCGAGTTACTACCATCGTGGCTACTAGGTGGTAGAGTTCTGCATTGTCTCGCCCGGGTCTGATACCACCGCCTTACCTACTCCTGCAGCAATAGCGTCAGTGCTTGTCGCTGTCGTGTTCCGGTTTGGAGGGTAAGGTAGCCGGTAAACTTATGCATGTGGCATTAGATCTCGCCACAAGTTAGCAACGCATCATTAACATCTTTGGTGTCTATAGGCGATGGTTGACTCTTTCCATCAGGAGACCCATGTGCTTGTTTGCTATCTTATGATATAAAAAAAAGTTTGATATATCGATTTATCTATGCAGACTTAGTATATAAGTAAACTAATTTCTCTAATTTCAAAATATTCGCAAATAAAATGCGAAAGTAATATCGTACCAAAATTATATAATATCACACGCAGCTTAACATCAATAAATAAAAAGGGATGCACAATCTAAAAATACTTATCACATTTAAAATTCATTTATCCACCCTCATCCGCCCTAACTCTTAACGAGCGAACAATTACATTTAATTTTACGATACTTTTTAAAGTGTCCCAATATGGCGTAACCCTAGTCAAACCGCTATCTATCCCGTAATAAACCGTGACATTTGTTAAAAAATATATCCGAGAGGGTATCACATAAAAATTCAATTGTATTCGAGTACCACTTGTTTAAATGCATCCCTGTTACTCTACAATTAAAGCAATGTAATCTACTTTAGATTATGTCATCTACGAAATAAGATATATTTTTGATTATTTGGATTACGTTTTGAAGCTAATTTTTTTATAATATAAAATAGTACATTTATATAAAGTTGTTTTATGATTCTTTGCAAAATTTGATGTTTTTGATTTACCAAGGGTTGCCAAGGAGATATAAATATATTTTATTAAAGACTAGCTGACCCGGCAAAGGTTGTTCTGCCTTTTTAACTACTCTTATTTGTTTCTATATTTTCTTACCTTTTAAACCTTCCCTGGACAACAGTTAATTCAAAACCAAACGTAGCCAAATCAGTTCAGCCGTTCTCGAGTTTTAGAGAGAATTTATGTCATAAACGAAAAAATCTGTAAACGGTTGACCCTGCAGGCCGTCCCCGAACCTTACAGCTAAATTAAGGTATTTTAAGCTCAAAAGAGTAAAAACTATATGCATTTTTTTCAGTTCAAACATCTATTTGGTAAAAAACGGTAGTATAGTATTAATTTTTGAAAAGCTGTATATTTTGGAACCGATGATCGATTTTGATCTTACGAATGTCATTCAACTCAATTTTTGAGATGTAAAATATTGCTTTAGCTAAACAATTGATAGTTATGTCAAAAAAACAATTTTTAAAAAAAAATTTCGTCAACGATTACTCCCAAACGGATGATTCGATTTTGATGCAATTTATCGATTGGACGCAGTTTTTTGAGGAATAAAGCTGATTAGTTATTGTACTAAATCGGTACATTAATTTGGAAGTTATATTAAAAAATGCTGTTACGCCAAAATTTTTTTTGAAGGTTTTTTCAAAATTTCTCGAAATCTTCAAAGCCGATTTGGTTCATATTTTCAGGAAGTCTAAGTTAAGCGGTATCCAATCGAATCCCATTAATCGCGTTTCGATCAGCCCAGCCGCACAAGAGTTATGGGATATTTACATACATACATAAACACACACACACACACACACACACATAACATACACTTACAGATATCTGACGTCATAGTGAAATTAGTCGGAAAAGGTTCAGCTACGACCTCAAAACGTGGGCTAGTCCAAACTCGATTTTCGAAAATCAGGGCAAAATCAGTAACTTCCATTTACATACGTAGCTGGAAGTTCAAAAGTGCATGCGGATATAAAAAATACCTGAAATTTTATTAAGTATATGAAATGTCGCAGCCCGAATGCCGTGTTATTAGAACGTTATACTTTAAAAAATTCGAATTTTTATTATGATATGGGACATACTATCAATGTAATCGATGGAGCTGATGCTTTGTTCCTAGTACAAAGTTATCTACCTATATAAATATAGGGTAATTACGAGTGAAAAAATCATATTTTAGGGTAAACACATATCGAGTATCAACTAATTTACATGTTAGAGGTTCTGTAATATTTTTTTAGACTACTAGAATTAAATATTTTATTATAAAAAGATATTTGACCATAATCACAAGAGAATGTTAACATTACAGTTTTGAAAAACTTAAACTCCATTTATTAACAGGATAAAGATTAGCTTGCACCTAACCACCAACCAACCTCAAAATATACTTTTGTGAGTTACTTTTACTATGGTTAAATTGATTAAAATAGTTTGGTGCACTACTAAGGCGGGCCTAAGTCTTGTTTTTCCCAATTTATCAGTTAGATGGTGATATTCACTAAAATTATAAACACTTTGATTTAAACATTCTTTCATATAGGAAAGTACATTATCAATGCCTCTTGGTGTATTTAAAAAAAATATTTATTTAGGCAAAGGCATGGTCCTTATATATGATAAAAAGGTCAAACATATTTGTGACAGTTTAAACGGAAACTATCAAATATATCATATTTAGTTGTTCACCTCCTACATGTAAATATAGATAACTCTCTTTATGTATTTTTTGTATTGGTCACTAAACTTTTACGGCCCGATATTGACAATTGTAAAAATAAACATAATTCTTTTTATGTATTTTTTATATTGGTCACTAAAATTCTACGGCTCGATATTGATAATTTTTGTTAAAAAAAGTTTAGATTCCAGTTGTGAAATTAAAAGATAAGAAGTTATTGTTCTTGCAGAACGTCCTCTAGCAGCTCTAGAGGACCAGACTCTAGCAGAGTATGAAATCACCGTTCACAATCGTAGAGTTAGTCCTATAAAATTCTTTTAAATATGTATAATAAACGTACGTCATTATAAGATCGCAGTGCCTCCAACTTTTTCTTGAAATTATGTTTAATATTTGATAAGCCTGCGCGTCTGATCAAAAGGAGTCCTGAGCGAGTTTTTGAGTGAGAGCCCACACTACCTAAATTTTAATTAAAGCAACCATTTTTAATAACTTTGCTCTTATAAAATGTATTTACCGTGATTTATATTGTAATAAGATTTGTTACTCAGTTAATCTTCAGAATAATTAAGTAGCTAAACTTTGAAATTACTTCACTCGGTATATTTGTATAGTAACTATAGGAATTAGGAAATAGATTATTTTCTTCGTATCGCAGGATCAGTGGCAAAATTTGCCTACCTTACCTTTTGTGTTGCAAATGTCCATGGGTAATGATGACCGCTTTCCATCAGGTGGCTGGTTCACTTGCGCGTGTGCCTGCAGATACTACAAAAATACTATTGCGTTTAGTAAGCTACAGCCTAGGACCAACATTTTTTTATACTTATAGAAACTAAAAATATTCATATTTATTTTATTATATACAAATATTTCTCCCGTGTTAGTCAGGCTCTTTTGAGAATAGACCATCAACCGTTCTGCCAGGGAGTTCACAAGAGGCAAACGATTGGCTATGTAAGTCACGCCCATCGTGGCTACTAGGTGGTAGGGTTCTTTTTTTATATCATAGGATAGCAAACAAGCAGATGGATCGCCTGATGGAAAGAGTCAACCATCGCCTATAGACACCAAAGATATAATGGTGCGTTGCTATCTAATGCCACATGCATAAGTTTACCGGCTACCTTCCCCTCCAAACCGGAATACGACAGTGACAAGCACTGACGCTTGAGTTCGAGTGCAGCTATATATATTATAGTGCAGCTATATATGTATATCGGGCTACGGCGAAGGTTCGTGCTATCGCGATATCCCGAACGCGTCACTGCAGTGGGCGTCAAACTGCGGTTCGCGGGTGATATATTAAGCGCGGCCAACATAACAGATAATATAATTATGATAAACAATAATAATAATAGCAAACTGTAATTTGCACATGAAAGTTCGCCGCCTTACCTATTCCTGTCGCAATAGCGTTAGTGCTTGTCACTGTCGTGTTTCAATTTGGGGGGAAGGTAGTCGGTAAACGTATAGATGTAGCACTAAGACCCTGCCATAAGGATAGCAACGCACCATTAACTTCTTTGGTGTCTATAGGCGATGGTTGTCTTTATCCATCGGATCAATCTGCTTGTTTGCTATTTTATGATTTAAAAAAATATCTTAGTTTGGATAGTAATTAATATATAGATGAAATTACAGAGGTCGCTATATGCGGCAATTTTTTTTATATCATACTAGCGACCTACCCGCGGTTTCACCCGCGTAGCTTTTGTTCCCGTGGGAATATCGGAAAGGTTTATATATTAAAACCTTCCTCAAGAATAAATCTCTCTATTAAAGAAAACCTCATCAAAATCCGTTGCGTAGTTTTAAAGATTTAAGCATACATAGGGACATAGGGACAGACAGAGAAAGCAACTTCGTTTTATACTCTGTAGTGAAGGTAGCAAACAAGCAGACGGCTTTTCTGATAGAAAGAGAAAACATGGCCTATAGACACCAAAAATATAAATGGTGCGTTGCTGTCTTTGTGGCAAGGTCTTAATGCCACATCCATAAATTTACCGGCTACCTTACCCTCTCTTAGATCCGGGGAGCCCGAATTACACGGGGTAACATGTGCTTATTTATTTTCATACAAGAAACCGCCACTAGGTACTGATATCTATTCGTTAGCACTGCGAGGCACAAAGGTAGGCTAGCGTAGGTTAAATTCTATAAAATTCCGAGCAATATAGGAAAAATTGAGCTGGGGCAAGAGATTTAGTCAACTTATTTAATGAAAATCCTCGGAAAAATATGCACTGAATAATAAGTGTGCGCCAGACTTTAATATTTCTTTAATAAAACTAACAAGCTCTTAAAGATGTATCTCTATATCCGTACTTGAATCATGACAAATAAAGATGTGATATATTTTTTGACATTTAACCCCTTTTCCAAAAAAATAACACAGCAGGAGGCGGGCGCGAACTTGTTGCCCTTTGCCCTTTTATTGTAAAAACGATAAAAAAACAAAAGTATTTTAACCCGTCGTTAACCCTTTACGACATGTGTTGCGGCGATGATGGTGCGAAACCGAAAATTACCAACACAATAAAAATCATAGAAGCTTCTAACTGTGTTCATATTCGTGTGGCATAATGGTTCATATTCCCTTGCGTCACAAATGAAAACATAGATAATAAATATATTGGTTTAGATACAGGCAAAAATAAGTGCATCAATGCGGCTTATTATTTTTTCGTTTGAATGTTTTTCGCATATGGTTATATTTGGGTAAGTGATTTGTGGTTAACTATAGATCATAAACTGATTATTGTGCTAGAGACATCTGTATTATTTAGTATTTCTTGATATGAAGGAAATATTTTGTAAAAAAACAGACTCAATAAAACGTATTTTAATGTTACATTGTACAATCTTCACGCCAGATCCCTGGCGGGGTTGAGAGAGCCGAATGCCATATGGCACGGTCCTTGCAGATTTGTTTTGCTTTTATAGCAGGCGATGAAATAAATATTTATTTAGCTTTTGTTTGTTATTAAATAATCTATATTTCTCCATTTTCTGCTTACATCTTATTACAGTCAGGTCACAATACATATACTTGCGTCATAAACAGACAACTATTATACATATTTTTGAAGTTCACAATGGATGTCGAATTTCGAATCATTGATTTTTATAAAGACTAAGCTCTTTACTGAATTCTTATTTGTACATTAAATTGTTTTTACATTCAACGGGAAGCATTTAGAAATAGAAATTTTTACGGTTTTTTGAAATAAATAACCTATGAAATTGCCATTTTTTATTAAATAAATGAAGCGTTTTTTTTTCTATATATATTTTTTATTTCTATTTACCAAAGTAATCACCCATGCAATCAATGCATCTTTGCCAACGAATTGGTAGCTTATTGATGCCCTTCTTGAAGAAATCAGCTGGACGGGAGGCAACACATTTTTCAAAGGCATTTTGTACTGCCTCTTGGGTATTGAATTTTTTTCTACCAAACGGGATGAGCATTACTGCAGATATGTACTGCGAAGAACTGAACACAATGATAGAGAAGCTCACACGTCTCAAACCAGCTTTGGCCAATTGTTCGGCTCCACTGTTCTTGCACGACGACACGCGACCTCATACTGCACCGCAGACGGTCTCCAAGCTACAAGAGCTGGAGTTGGAAGTTCTCCGTCATCCGGCGTACTCACCAGACCTTGCGCCTACAGACTTCTACTTTTTCCAGAATTTGGACAACTTCTTGGCGGGAAAAAATTCAATACCCGAGAGGCAGTATAAAATACCTTTGAAGAATTTTTTGCCTCCTGTCCAGCTGATTTTTTCAGAAGGATATCAATTATCAATAAGCTACCAATGCGTTGGCAAAGATGCATTGATTGCATGTGTGATTACTTTGATTAATAGAAATATAAAACACAGAAAAAATAGGCTTCATTTATTTCATGAAAAATGGCAATTTCATAGGTAAAGACGTATTATAAATTGGTACCTAGGTTAAGATTTTAGCAAGAAAATTAGAACCCGTAAAAAGGTGCGTATTCATTCTTTACATTAAAGCCTGAATATTTTAGGTAGAATAACAGAGGTTTTAGTGCATAATTTATGAAAGCTTAGTCTTAAAAAATCTTTAACAAAACACTAAATCTTTCAAGCTTTCAGTTTTTGATTTTATTTAAAGGATGGCTATTATCTATTTTAGAATTCGTTCGCGCGTTCCATATTACATATTTTTACCTTAAATATACAGGGTTACTTTAAAGGGGCCGTCTAAATTTTCAGAGGCTGTTCAGAATCGATAATATCTGTCGATATATTATGTAATAAAAAATAATTTAAAAAATTCAAAATTTTAAAAAACAAAAAATAATTTAAAAAACAAAACGCGTGCATATAATTTCAATTACGCAAAATTCGAACTAAAATTAGTTACTATCGTAATTATAGGTAAATGTAAAATGACACTGCCAGCATTACAGAGTTCATTCACAAGACTCAGTGCATCCCATTTATGAACTTAGTGGGACATTTTTAAACGAGTATTTTTATATTATCTTGTAATAATTTTACATTAATAATTAAAACGCACTTTCATGGGCGTACTCAGGTTCTGGGCTAGGAGGGGGGGGGGGCAGCCGTAACATTTAAAAACTATCATATTATATTTTTATCTACAACAGTACATAGTAGAAGGGTTACCAAATTCCAGGGGGGCAGCTGCCCCTCCCTGCCCCCCCCCCCCCTCGGTACGCCCATGCGCACTTTCAATTCAATATTTGGATCCTAATTTTAAAATATGGATGGATTTTTAAAAGTAACCCTGTATTTTATTATTTCTATGCCAATATTCAATACGTATAACGATATACCGCAGAGAGAATATTTTATGAAATGAAAACATTGGTCCTCCTTGGTTTTAATATTAGACAAGCTTGTGAACGCGTCTGATATATTCGCAATGCCCTGACTCGTTTTCCGACAAAATGGACTAAACGTAACAGGGAGTTATCTTGCACTCCATATTGCTAGTGCACATATAAATAAAAGTTAGTGCACACAAAGTAAATATCATATGAAATATTTCTAAAGTTTTAACTTCCTATTTTGCAACACCATTCAGAAGAGCAATTTAGAATTATTATCTTGGACGTTGAAAATTGTAGTTCTACATTATATTCTAATTTGGGAAAATGAGTCTTATTAGCTTTCTTCCGTTAAATTATTAAAACTTGTATGAGTCATCATTAAAACAGCTACATTCACGCGCAATAGCTGGTGTACAGACCTAAGTGAGGTTCTTGATCAGACAATATTTTATATCAGACAATATTTTATATCGGTAACACTTGTACTGTTTCAAAATATTTTTTTATTGTGAAACAGTACAAGTGGTATCGATATAAAATATTGTATGAAAATGGAGTTCCACCAAGTGCCGACGATAAAGAGTGTAGAATATATTCTTGGTCAGAGCTTATAGAGCTCTAAAACTTAAACGAGGTTCTTTATTACTATTTATTTTATTTCACGGGATAGCCAGCAATGTATATTGATAGATTACTTTTAAATATTTGTTTGATTTTAAGGAAAATTACTCAGCTTTGGTACTAAATTAGCATTGCGGAGTGCTTTACACTCAACATGTCAAGGTAAGGCATTTTTCTGGACTTAAATTATATTTGTTGTATTCATATTTCACTAATACAATAATATAAATACACAGATATAAAGAATATCCCTTTTATAAACACATTTTTTACTTTATATGCATTATAAAAGTTTCTGGTGAATCCCGCGGGATCACCTATGTGCTATTCCATGTCATCAGCTACCTGTATGCATTTCATTGTATCTGTATCAATTTCATTCGGATCCGTTTAGTAGTTTTTGCGTGATTAAGTAACAAACATCCATCCAAACATCCAAACTTTCGCATTTATAATATTAATATACATAGATATAGATTTGTCAATTTTAATAAATAAAATAAAAATGATTGAAGAAAATTGTTCGTGTACGTCCGGATGTCTGTGTGTGGATTTCCAAACGTTACGCCCAAAACACTTAAAGTATCGATACCATTTTTTAACAGCATAAAAATTCCACGGGATTGCTTCTTATTGAATTAAAATACTGAAAAATAATGTTATAGTGTTTATATACCTACCAACCCACATCAATCTATACCTATACATATAATAAAATCGTAGAAAAGTCAAAACTGTACATTGAATATTTTTTTAAATAATACTTTGGGCGTGATCTACAGTCGATATCGAAGCCAAAAATATAGTTTTTAAAATTTTTGTCTGTTTGTCTGTATCTATGTCCGGGGTAAACTCAAAAAGTGCTGCATGGATTTACTTCAAATTTTGCATGAATATTACTAACAAGTCGGGTCAACATATAGGCTACATATTATCACGGTATCACCTAGCGGGGAGGTGCTGTGCGGAGTAAACAAAGTCCGCGCGGACGAAGTCGCTGGCAACAAGTATTAAAATAATTAGTAATGAAATGACCCGTAGAAAATAAATTCGTTAATAAATTAAAAGATTGTTATAGTGTGCGCACTTATGGATTTTCCATTTTTTAAGCTTAAAATTTAAAAAAAATGGAAGACAAGAAAAACATTTTTTTAATAATGTCTAACTTATCTAGGTTTATGCCTCATTCGAGTCTGGGGAGTTTTTTGTTCAGTACTCAGATTTCTCTACTGACCCTGTAAGGTATTTCACTAACAATTATATATATGCATAAAAATAGTTATAAAAGAAACTGCAAGCACTTGATATAAAATTAAAGCTGGAAGATTAATTCCGTAATCGATTAGACGCATGACAAATACCCTGTCATCGATCAACCCTGGGGAATCGAGGAGTAAAGGGTTCGGCCTCTTGAACCTGATTGAAGCGACAATGACTGCGACATTTTCAGGATATATGAATGGATGTAAGCAATTTTGGACAAATCTTAATATATTTTTACATTTAATTTGTTAGGTGATTAATAGTGTATTTTTTAAAGTTAAAAAAATAAATGGTGTTAGTAAAAGTAGCGCAGAAGAAAGTATTGTAGAAGTTGGTTCAGAATCCTTTACTAAAAATGGAGGTAAGAAAGAGTCTACTAGGCTTTACGGTTTTGTGACGTCCAGACTGCTTAAGATAAATAGCATGTGATATGTCGCGCGCAATAAAAGAGAGGTTTGAGACCAATACTGGCCTCATAATAGTTGAAAGGGCGCGTCTACGATTTTTTTTAAATTGAGTTAACTAAATCATTCAGCGTAGTCGGTTAAGTTTAGTATTAGTACAGCGAGTGAGATTAGTGTAACTAGCACACTAAAAGTTTTGCAATTCTAGCTAATCGGAACTATTTGAATTTCGAATTTTTTTTTTAAAACGTTGAAATCTTCTTAGTAATAAAAAAAACCAATTGGCGGGAAATGATGTCAATTGTTTTTTTATCACACATCAAAGTTCTACGTATTCAACGAAAATGGAATTAAGTCGAAAATATTTTAGAGCGATGATTTTTTTATGATTTTAAAAGTTCTCTTTCTCCGCAAGACTGTGCCGCATGTCTTCAAAATGTTTTTGGGAGAGAAGCACCTTGTTTGAGCACCGTGAGGCGATGGTTTACTGATTTTGAGACAGGTAGAGTTTCTTTACATGACGAATTTCGTGAAGGGCGGCCTTCAACTGCCGTCAACGAAAATAATGTGGCTACTGTTAAGCGGTTAATTGAAGAAAACCCCCGGATTACCTATGAGACAATTCAAGGACTATTTGGGGATATGTACGAGCCAAATTCAGAAAATTTTACTGAAACTGGCAGTGGAGCAGAAGCGAGCTCGCGTGGAATGGTGCTCACAGATGCTACTAAAGTACGACCACGGACATTCTTATTTTTCAAAATTCAAATTACATTTTTATTTTTCAAATATTGCTTCGTAAAATTCCAGTTATAGTAAGTTCCTTGTATATCATTAATCCTTTTTCTGTCACACGTCACATATCGTACGCTATTTATTCTAAGCAGGAAGGTGAGGTAATCTTTTTGCCTTAGCTATTCTGCCGTCATGTTAGTAGTCAAGTCATGTTAGTCATTAAGTAGATAAATATTAATATTTTACCAGATGGCAGAATTCTGGAACGTCTCACGCTTGGTACGTGTATCTATTATTTATTTATTTATTTATTTACATAAAATCCACAGCTAAATATTTATAAACTTACTCTACTTATAATGCACACTAAGAGCCAATAACGGATTTACATTTTTTTTTTTATAGACTTTATAAACAGTCACTACGTTATTCTGACATTTTTTATTTTACTATACGTGTTGAGGTAGGCATAATAATATTATTATTATATAATCTGTTGTATCACCGTCTTATATTTCTGCCAGCGAAGAGTGACAAGCACTGATGCTATTGTGGTGTGTGTAACGTAGCCCGTAAACTTATGCACGTAGCATTTTAACCTGTCACACGAATGGCAACGCATCATTAATGTTTTTGGTCTATTAATAATGGCTGTCCCTTTCACAGGGAAATCGATTTACTTCTTTGATATCCTATGATAGAACACTACAAAAATATTTTATTCGAATTGGGCGGCGCGGCGATTGCGCTATTCACACGAACAGGCTGCCATTATATCTCTGAGGTAGTAAAAGTAACGTCATATGAAAAAAATAACGACGATAGTTATATTATTCTGTGCATAATATTAAATATTATGCCTAGATTATATATTATGATTGTAAGCACAGGTTTATATATAATCTAATTTATAATGTTTGCAGATTTAATCTCACGGGCAATAATTGTCTTATATATTACGCGGAGTACGCTTGTGCGACAAAGGGTTCGGATCCCGCATATGCCTACACGTCATAATTGAAACATCCTGTTGGTGTAAGGGTCGTTACTCGTACAGTTTAATCTGCTCTCTAATTGAATGATTAAAATCTGAATGTTCCCACGATTTCCTATAATGGGTACTTTGGTCATTTTATTTAACATTTTTACTTGATTGTGTAGGGGACTCTTAATAGTTTTTTATTTTCTATAATTTTATTATCCATACAAATCAAATCTAACCTTTTTAAAATATTAGTATAATATTATAAAGAGGTAAGATTTGTTTGTAATAGATAAATTAAAAATAACTGGACCAACTTAAAAGACACTTTACTCATATAAAAAAAACACAGGCTCCTTTTTACCCAATCGAGTAAAAGGAAGTAATGTGTGTGGGTCACGCGAACATAGTCGTGGGAAACAGTTAGTTTGAAATAAAAATGGTAAACATATGATGATTGATGGATGGTCGGCAATTCAACTGCAAGTCATCTGTAATTACGGATACACATGGGTCGTTGTGACCCCGTTTTATCAGGTGAGGTTCTTACTCGATTGTCCTCTCTTCTATATAAAAAGTGTGCAAACCGGTTAACACTGCAGGTCGTTCCCGAAACTTCCCGCTAAATCGAGGTATTTTAAGCTTAAAGGAGCAAAAACATTGAGTTGCAGAGTTCAAAAATCTAAAACTATTTTCTTTTATTTGGATTTTTGAACTCTGTTATTAAATCTAAACCTAGTTTGTTAAAAATCACAATATTTTAAGCTTTGAAAAGCTGTATTTTTTAAAACGATGATCAATTTTGATCTTCGGGATTGCATTCAAAACAATCTTTGAGCTCTAAAATGGCGTCTTAGCTACAAAATAGATTGGAAGTGTCGAAGTAATGTAAAAAACACCTTTTTTCAAAAATTTCGGCACTGATAAGTCCCAAACGAATGAACCAATTTTGATCCAATTAACGGGTATTTGACGCAGTATTTTAAGTAGAAGAGCTAATTAGATTTTTAAATTAATCGGCAAAGTCCTACAAAAAATATTTTCGTAGGTCTTTGTCAATATTTTTTGTAGGTCTTTGTCAATCGGTATATTAATATGAAGGTTATTTTAAAAATGTAAAGTAGGTATTTGTTGTAAACAAAATAATTTTAATTTTTAAAAAGCTGTAACTTTTAAAAGGTTGATTCAATTTTAATTTTTGAAATAGCATTTGACGCAGTATTTAAGTATGTACATCTCGAAGTAACGTAAAAAAAAAACACTTTTTTCAATATTTATTCAACGATATTTTTCGAACGAACAAACTTATTTTAATGAAATTTGCGACATTGAATGCAGTTTAGTATGATTATGTGTAATCAATCGGTACATTAATCTAGAAGTTATTTCAAAAAAATTGTTTCGCCGAATTTTTTTTGTTTGTTTTCCGACTGCTCCGAGTCGGAACACGACAGTAACAAGCACCTACTGTCTCTAAAGCGAAGGCAGTGGCTCTAAATATTTTTTGTCGTTAATACATCTAAATGTTAACAAGATGATTTGTTTAAAAAGAGGGCGGTAGAAGATGCGTTTCCATTTTATCAATTATTAAAAATAAAAAAAATTGTATTCAATTCAATTTAACCTTAAAAAAATACTAATAATAGTTAAATCTGAATCTTAAGTACCACATGCCATAAAGTTGAAACCCACGTAAGTAACCATAATGGAATTACCTTAGATGATCCCTATTTTCAGTCCTTCGGTGGTCTTATGGAAAAGGCAACCTTTTATTACGAATTAATAATGTAGACTAGCTGTATGACCGATTATTTTTGTTCTCATACAAATTTTCCCTTTCTATTTACGCATTTTTGCATGTTTATTTCCTAAATATATAAACTCTTTAGAGGGTAGGTATATACCCAATCAAAAATCAGTTCTTAGTGTTTTCCTACACTATATGCGGAATATTTGCACAAATTTTCTATTTCTAAATCCATTAACACAGGTTATGCGTTGTCTGTCGGTCTGTTAATTAGATGTATATACTTTTTTTTATAAATCGATCCAGTATTTTTATAGGTAATTCATAAGAAACAAAAATAAACAATTTTTTCTTGATAACACTTGTGAGTCATTCCATATGAAATCGTCTGAAAAAAAATAAAATTGTTGCCGTCTCATTTTAGATTTTGGTGTAACTTTGAGAAACTCTTTTCTAGGGTCCCAAAGAACAAAATTTACACGAGTTTGATTTTTACAAGCGCTTGTTTTCGCCTATTTAAATAAAGACTTTTAAAAATCGATATTTTTAAGCCTTATCAACTTTTACGGTGAAATTTTTCTGTTTGAAGCTATCTGCATAATCAAGATGGAATTCACAGTGGGAAAGATAGTAGTTTAAGGGTAAATGAAGATAATTGGCTCGGACGAGTCCTTTGAATATAAGCAGCATGCTGAAAATGAGTGTTTTTTAGTCATTTTTCGTGAATTTCATTCAACTCTAGCGTCGTAACTGTTGAGAATTAAAAACTCATGCTCCGCGGGAATTAAGTATACATGTCATAGACAAAATTCAGCCACAAGTTGACTTGAGCTGCCCGCTCTTCATAGAAGAAAACTTTGCTCGAAGTTTTGAAATTTAAAAAAATTCCAATTTTCAGGTTATGAAACGATCGTGTTGACTGCGAGATAAAAATCTGATACTCACAAAATCAATTGTTCTTACCTTCAACTTTAAACGACTACATCACTTGGTTTGTTATTTTCATTTTCAGTGTATGTGCGAGCCGGTTTTTTACAGCAAAAATCTGGACGTTTTTACAAATGGATTAAAATTACTTACCACTTACTTTTATATCCCAAATATCCATAACTTTATTGAAACTAGAAAAATTATTCATATTTATAATTGTTTCTGATGGTAAGTAGTTTTAATCCATTTGTAAAAACGTCCAGATTTTTGCTGTAAAAAAAATGCACTAAAAATGAAAATAACAAAACAAGTGATATAGTCATTTAAAGTTGAAGGTAAGAACAATAGATTCTGTGAGTATCAGATTTTTATCTCGCAGTCAACACGATCGTTTCATAACCTGAAAATTGGATTTTTTTTAAATTTCAAAACTTCGAGCAAAGTTTTCTTCTATGAAGAGCGGGCAGCTCAAGTCAACTTGTGGCTGAATTTTGTCTATGACATGTATACTTAATTCCCGCGGAGCATGAGTTTTTAATTCTCAACAGTTAAGAGGTTAGAGTTGATTGAAATTCACGAAAAATGACTAAAAAACACTCATTTTCAGCACGCTGCTTATATTCAAAGGACTCGTCCGAGCCAATTATCTTCATTTACCCTTAAACTACTATCTTTCCCACTGTGAAATCCATCTTGATCATGCAGATAGCTTCAAACAGAAAAAATTCACCGTAAAAGTTGTTAAGGCTTAAAAATATCGATTTTTAAAAGTCTTTATTTAAATAGGCAAAAACAAGCGCTTGTAAAAATCAAACTCGTGTAAATTTTGTTCTTTGGGACCCTAGAGAAGAGTTTCTCAAAGTTACACCAAAATCTAAAATGAGTCGACTTTGCTAATTAGACGATTTTAGATGGAATGACTCTTGTATTAGTTAAATGTAGATAAAAAAATGTAGACAAACCTTATTATTCACAATATCTTGCTTAATATCTATTTTTTATCTTTGTTGAGATAATGTTTGTATATCAATCTAACTCAGACTGTAAGTAGGTTTAACGCGATAAAAGCACTGTCTGCTTTGAGATTGTTAAAGCTCTATAATGATAAAAATAGCTGAGGGAATATTTTGTTTCGTTCCTGGTAACTGAATAATATATTAAGGACGTTTCTACACGGCGAGGTGTGGCCTGAATTAATCGTATCAATCGTATCGTATCGGCGTCATTCTGAAGTTTTTATAGGCTCAATAGCTGCACGGGACTATTATTCCAGTTATACTGTTTTAGTTAGAAAAAACTGGGATGTTTTGCGACTGCCTGCGACTTAGTTATGTATTAATTTTTTGTGTTTATACATTCGAGCTATATTTTTCAAATGTCTAAAATATCCCCTGTCCGATCTGCAAAGGCATTGTTTGGTAGCCTACGAAAATAAAATATGCTGTTATTTAGCTGATATAAAGAGATAAATTCGCCGAACAAATTGATTGATCTTAAATGACATTTCGCATGTTAAGTATGGTTACACAAAATACTGGAAAAAATTTGTCGTATAAATACTACGATGTACCCTATGGGGGCGTCCATTAATTACGTGAGGTGTTCTAAGGGGGGAGGGGATCAAGCTAAATCTTTCCAAATCTCGCTTAGGGGGGAGGGGGGGGCTTCGCAAATATCACGTAATTATTTTTCTCGCAGAAAACGATGTTTGTTCCACTAGTCACTCTTGAGGCCGTGCATGAGTCCTCATGGACTGATTTAGAATAAATCTTTTCTTAATTTTTGTTTGATATTAATTATTTAATTTTATAATTGTGATTTTAAGTTAATATTCACAAATACTAGTCTTCAATAAAATTAATAGAACACTTTTTTTTCAATAATCTAACACGTTTACAGTCCAAATAAAAGTTTTAAAGAATCTCACGTAAGATTATGGGGGGAGGGGAGTTGAGGAAAGATTTTCCTCACCTCACATATCTCACCAAGGGGGAGGGGGGTCGAAACATTCCCAAAAATCCCTCACGTAAGTACTGGACGCCCCCTATTGAGTATTACCTGTCTACCCTAAATTGTTAGTAGCGTCGTGAAGAAACGGTTTTATGTAAAATTATTCCCCTGACAGACTCACTTGTTTTATAGATAATTAAATTCTCTATTTGGTACTAAAAGGGAAATTATTTTCAAATCCAACGAATTCCTTTATGTAGCAATCGCGAAAAAGAGCTACTTGATTTGACGTTCAAATTTAATATTTTACAATTACACTTCAGTTCTCAATGAATGATTAAATTTTGAGTGATTTTAACGCTAATACAAAATTATTGTTAAATTTTGAAACATTTTAACGCTAGTCGCTATCACAAAATTAATTTTGAAATTTATTAACATAATATTACGTTTCTTGTGGAATTTAGAGCCAAGGCACCAATAATGTTGGTTAATATACACTAATAAGTAATAAGTAATATAATAAGGAGAAAAGATTTGAGTTTTTCTTTAATATATTAGATAGTATACAAGCAGATGGCCAAACCAAATTCCTCCTGAAGGAAAAACCAAATTTGTTAAAGGTTCGTTGTTATCCATGTGGTAAGATGGCAATGCCAAATGCATAAGTCTACCGGCTACCTTACCCTCCAAACCGGAAAACGTCAGTATTAAGTACTGACCCTCTTGCGGCAGGAATTGGAAAGGCGTCGGTAGCAGACCCAGGCGAGACCCTGGACTCCATGAAAAAGTATCTATACTAGACAGTCGAATAGCACTTTATTCTATGAATGCTGAAGCGTTGGTGTTATTCGACTCTCCTGAAGATGCTTCGGTTACGAAGTGAAACGTGCGTTGCGTACATGATTTGTGTGTTACAGGCGTGGAAGAAAGTGTGGTGGACGTGGGTGGACTATTGTGCCACTGGGGTCTCCTTTAATTTTAAGGTCTTGGATAAGTTTGCCCCATTCCTTACATTACCTTTTGTTTCAGTTGCATCACAGCAATTCAATATAAGATTTCGCCGAAATTTTGCTAATTAAATACCTCAATTTCGTCTTTGTATTCTATTCATACTTAGAAATTTGAGGTACAACTAGTTAACTTTGTTACATTTTGAAATCATTGGACACCCTCATAACATAGACTCATTTGAGAATTCATGAACACCCCCTATAACAAAGCTATAGCTACTTCCATGAAAACATATTGTAAATATAACAAAAGTCGAACAAAAGCAGAAAATCTGATGCGTTCCACGGCGCCCTCTCGGCTAAATGATTCATATTCTAATTTATCGTAATCACTACATAGTATAAAACAAAGTCGCTTTCTCTGTCTGTCCCTATGTCCTTATGCTTAAATCTTTAAAAGTACGTAACGGATTTTGGTGTGGTTTTTTTAATAGATAGATTGATTTTTGAAGAAGGTTTTAGTATATAAACCTTTCCGATATTTCCACGGGAACAAAAGCTACGCGGGTGAAACCGCGGGCAGGTCGCTAGTACAATAAAACTTGTTCTAAATCATTTAATATTGATACATGACCAGCAACATTAATGTTACGAGGCAATAAATAATTCCACGTAATTATAAAGATACTTTAAAATATTAGGTAGCTTTCTGGTGGTACACTCTGGTTTGGGACCGGATTCCGTACAAATGGACTATATTTTATTTTATATCGTAGGATTTAGAAAATAATATCCCTTTGTATTTATATTGGCTGTCCTTATGAAAAACCACACAATAATCGCCTATAGACACCAACAAATATTAATTACATTGATAAAATGCCATATCCTTAATTTTATCGGCTACTTACTCTTGACAAGATAGATGAAATGCTACATCCTTCATTTTATCGGCTACTTACCCACGGGTAAATTATAACGACGGATGATACTATCAAGCCCGGGCGAGACGTATCAGGACTCTATCACCTAGTAGTGATAAATGGTAGGTATTGCGGCGGGAATAAGTAACGCATAACGTTAAATTATAGCGCGCTATCTATACTCAACGTATAGCGTACGCTATTTAGATTCGTATTCGACGCTATGACATAACGCAACGCTATATGTATACCTAGCGGCTAGTATAGGCTGTTGTTACTTATAACATTATAACCTACGAAGTTACGCACCATGCGATCTAATGAGTAACGTACTAGACCATAGACGCTAAACGTTATAACATATGCGTTATAGCACTCATCACACGCTATATGACGTTCTAAATGGGGATACTTATTAACCCAAATATCTTCACAAACATTCTAAGGCGTGATATTTATAGGATGGTATTAATAGTCAAACATTTAGTTAAATAAATAACTAACAGGAAGACACCATTACTCTAAGTGCGCGCATTTATTGCGGAAAGTTTGACATCGTAATACAATATGGAATAACGGATGAGCTTGTCCGGAGTTTTAAAAGTTGGCGGCGATGCGGACTCGTAAATATACAACTTCTAAAATTTATCCATTTTCTAATCTTTGTTGGAAGGAAATATTATAAAAAACTAGAGAACAAGGAAATTGCTCTCTTTACAATTATATAGTCAATAAAAATGTTTTTATTCCCTACTAGCTGTTGCCCACGACTTCGTTCGCGCGGACTTTGTTTACTCCGTACAGCTCCTTCCCTGTAGGTGATAGCATAATAATATGTAGCCTATATGTTGACTCGACATATTAGTAATATGCATGCAAAACTTGAAGTAAATCCATGCAGTACTTTTTGAGTTTAACTCGGACGTACATACAGACAAACAGACAAACAGACAAACAGACAAACAGATAAACAGATAAACAGACAAACAGACAAAAATTCTAAAAACTATATTTTTGGCTTCGATATCGATTGTAGATCACGCCCCAAGTATTCTTTAAAAAAAAATATTCAATGTACAGTTTTGACTTTCCTACGATTTTATTATATGTATAGATTTAATTTTTTCTTATCATATATGATTGTCAACTCCTTAAATATTGAAGGTAACTCACCAGTCAGTCTGTATAGATTGCTTTATACTGTGGAAATATACTGATTAAAGTTTAATATTGTGCAAATTGCGTTCCCCGTATCCTATATATCAGATAAAATCGCAAACAATATGGAACAGTCCAAATGAACAGGAGATTACGTTTGCGTTGTTGAGCGAATTTACAGTAGTCCGGTGCATAACGGAGACGTTGGCGTCGGCAGAAACTTAATTACGTGTGTTGTCGATTTACACGTGTTGTGAGCATCGATGTATTATTATACATAGAGTAGACGAGCCAAGCAAAAGTTGTTCCGTTGATAGAGAGAAATAAATTATAGTACCTGCTTCTCTAACCTATGTAAAAATGTGTACTAAATGTATGTTTTTTCTTTTTCCATCAACGGGATATTTTCACTTACATACGCGGTCATGGCTCGCCTACTCTATCTACATATTATCTTTACAATTGCGAGTTGCCATCGCATCGCGTAAATATAATGTTTTGACCCTCCAATCATATAAAAACATTCCTTTTGTCTACAAAAAATAACCTATCCCTAGCACTGGTCCAGTATTAAAACAAATATTATGTAGTCAGAAATACGAAAGTAGGTATTGATCAAAATAATTATAAATGTGAAATTCATCTGCAAATTATTAAACTATTATATAGGTAGATATATATATACATCTAGCGATCAGTACAATCGATCCCAAAGCAAGTAGCAAGCAAGCAAAGCTCAGTGGTCAGAGCATTGCCAGGCTTTTAGGCAAGGTCGCTAAATCAAATTTAGCCGTGTCAAGATTTTTCGTTTTTTGCAAAAAAAAAAAAAATTTTTCCTAGTACGAGACTAGTGCTATAATACAATTATAAACTCCAATTTTATAGATAACTAGCTGTTGCCTGCGACTTCGTCCGCGCGGACTTCGTTTACTCTGCACAGCTCTTCCCCCGTAGGTGACAGCGTGATAATATGTAGCCTATATGTTGACCCGACCTGTTAGTAATATTCATGCAAAATTTGAAGTAAATCCATGCAGTACTTTTTGAGTTTACCCCGGACATACATTTAGACAAACAGACAAAAATTCTAAAAACTATATTTTTGGCTTCGGTATCGATTGTAGATCACGCCCCAAATGTTCTTTTAAAAAAATATTCAATGTACGGTTTTGAGTTGCCTACGATTTTATTATATGTATAGATCAAGCGAGCGGAGGGAGTGTATCGATACTAGTGACTTTTGTTACAAAAGTAACTACTGTGCATTTGTGTGCTAGTTTGTTTGACGATGACTTGAGTATTTTACAGCATCGTAACGGAATCCAGTAGAATTGTGGTTGAGATAAACACAATGTATATTTTGAAACAAGAGAAATATAGGACCTGTCGGGTAAGAACATGAACCCGCTACGGTTCGATCTCCGAGTCGGAAAAAGCGTCATTGAGTTTTCGGGGTTAATCTCGAAAACTTCCTAGCAGCTTGAAGTCTGGTGGTTTGGAAACATCCGTGTGCCTGTAATGAGCACATAAAAATTTCAATACATTTGTTTTGTGGTCAGTACCGTAATCAGAAGAAACAAGTGACAGTTGTTATCAGATCATAGTCCCGGAGCTGGCGACGAATTTGGTGAAGGTCCTTTTGGCTGATTGGAATTGCGCTAAAATATAATTTCGTCAAATGGCGATACCAGGCCTGCGAGTCTGGCAGAACGTAAGCGGTTATTTTGCTACTGTGCAGTATACTACATTTGCAAAAAAGTCCAAAAAATGTATTTTGGCACGTTGATTTTTATTTCATCTTTTAAGTGGATTTTTTAAAAATTCGAAAAAAAATATTCCAGACCTTTTCTTCGGTTCTAAAGTGTTCCCAGACACCTTCAAATATATTTTACGAACGTTTCCAATAAATCTATTCAATATTTATTTAATTATTTAATATTTTATTGTACACAACAAAATATGAAATAAATATCCCCGTGTTGGTCCGGGCTCTTTTTTTTCACGAAATACCGTATCGATAATTCTTTTCTGTATTGCATGGTAGTTGGGAGCTCTAGGATTTATTTACTGTATATTTTGTTGTATAATTAATTTTGTTGTAATAATTAAATAAATTTATTGGAAACTTTTGTAAAATATATTTGAAGATATCTGGGAATACTTTGAAACCGACAAAAAGTTCTGGGATATTTTTTTTATTTTAAAAACTCAATTAAAAAATGAAATAAAAATCAAGTTTACAAAAATACATTTTTGTTTTTTTTTTACAAAAGTAGTATACTACGCAGTAGCAAAATAACCGCGAACGCTCTGCCAGACTCGCAAGCCTGGTATCGCCATTTCACGAAATAATATTTTAGCGCAATTCCAACCTGCTAAAATGACGTTCCCAAAATTCGTCGCCAGCTCCTAGTCTATCAGTGAAGTGTGGTAATACACCGCAAAACCACCATGATGATATTTCTTTATTTAAAAATTACACGGAATTATATCCATAGTTCCATATTAATATTATTAATGTGAAAGTCTGTCTGTCTGTTACACTTTCACGGCTAAACCGCTGGATCGATTTTCATTAAATTTGGCATGGATATAGTTGAAGAGATGAAATTTTTTTTTTCAACAATCAGTCCCTGTAGGGCTGAAATAGGGGATGAAATTTTTCTTAAAAGCTATTTGGACGACTTATTAATATACTCGCGGGCGAAGCTGCGCGGGTCAGCTAGTACTTTATATTATTATAGTCAGTGTTGTTTGGATTACGGGGCTTATTTGCTTAATATTAAATTTATCACAGAGTCGATGTTATTATTTTTTATAGCCAGTGACCACAATTATATAATTTATTTAATTGTGGTCACTGGCTCGTTACAGCCAGACGCTGATGTAGCAGATATATATATATATATATATATATATATATATAAATATATATATACATATATATATATATATATATATATATATATATATATATATATATATATATATATATATATATATATATATATATATATATATATATGGAGTTCGATCAATAAGTGTAATTTGTCCCGTGAATATTTATTTATTATTTATTTATTTATATATACCTGAAGCAGAATCTTTTTACTTTTTTTTGAGACAATTATTCGAACGATGGAGTACGAAATTTGGCACAGTTGTTAAAGTTAACACCGAGGAGGACTGCAAAAACCTAATATTTTTAATTAATACACATTAGAAAAACATTAAATTAATCTTCAATCAATCGAAGAAATTAACAATCATTATACAGCCCATGGAAGATAGAGAACAAGGGGAAGTGAAGAGTGGGCGTGCCGCGTGCGTCACTATTATGCGCTTTTACTCTAAATTGCCTTAGTGATACTTACCATATCATTAGGAGATAGTCGTCGTGCGAAAATCTATTATACACTGAATTATGCCGTATTGTGCCATCCTTGAATGCAGAAATGATAGTAGAATACAGATGATTAAGAATGGAGATATTTCATATCATCCGAAAGTACAATTTTCATTTTATTTTAATTAAATTCCTAATTTAATATAATCTCTAATGATATAATAGAAAGTCAAGCTAAAATCAGCCGTACACCTTACATATAAAGTTCATTTTAGGTTGACCTAATTTTTCTAGAAAGATATACGTAATGACAGTCATTACGTTATCGTTCTAGAAAGTTCTCTACTCAAATATGATCAACTGAAAACTACGGAAAAATCAATGCTGCCATCTATTGTAGAATAGCGAAACTATTACGATCTTAAGTTTCACAATTGTACAAATAGATGAGTCTATTTTGAATAGACTACAAAAGGACATAAATACTCTTTTTTTTGTAGCAAAATAAAATTTATTGTAACGCAGTTTGGTATATTTTTAAATGTTCTGTTTGTGTGTTTCGGATTATTGTTGTTTAAAATGAAAACGACCAATGAAACAAAGTTTGCATTAGTAGTTTATATGCAATAATGCTTATTTTATGTGTGAGTATGGCGATCACGGTCCTGATACAAATGTTTGTACTTGCCAATTCCGCTTGTTCTCTATCTTCCATGATACAGCCTAAGTTCATGTGACATACATGATAACACATAGTCTGGCCATGAATGCTGTTTCAATTAAAAATAAACAAAATACTACGTTTGAAGTTGGAATATTTAATTTTTATATGATTGTTCATTGTGTTTTCTCATTTTCGCGTAAATTTTTGCGGAAAAATTTTGATTTTGGTTCAAAAATTGGAGAGAAAAATGATTAAGAGAACCGAATCGCTATAATTGCATTACACAAAGTAGGTATGGAGTTAAATACAATTTTTAAAACTCTACATACGCTTGGTATTAGTCAATTAATGTTGGTGTACCGGTGTTTGGGGGCCGTCTATTAAAAGCTACAATTAAATCTCTGTTTGTAACACAAAAAGATCTAGGTGTCCACGTAGTGTTCGTTCGAAAAAGGCAAGCAGTAAGGGAAAGAATTCGAAGAAATAGTCCGAAAGCAAAAAAAATATCTCGGGCGATAAAGATAGCGCCTGAATCATGTCGCGTATTCTAAAAGATGACAGACACGACTTAAGAGACGCATTGGTCACTTCTTAACTGATACTTTAAAAAAGAATATCAATCAACTAGCCTATTCATTGTTATTAAATAAGTTCTTATGTAAGCATAGGCCGTTAAACGTATATTATACAATAGCAAACAAGCAAATGAATTTCCTGATAGAAAAAGATAGGTATCGCTTATAGGCATTAAATATTGTTACTGTGCGTCGCCATTGCCATGGTGGGGACGTGATACGTAACTTATTACCGTATTTTGCCCGTGCATTTCAAAAAGAAACACGATAGCAATAAGCACTGACGTGGTTCCTTCGTCAAACTTAAAACGGTGGTACCAAACCCGGATGAGATGTGTGTACGCTACCACCTTTGTGACACCTACTATAGGGGTCACAAAAACAAGTGACAGCTTTAGCTTGCATGTGTAATATTTGCAGGTGTAATATTTATATGATTTCATACTTTTCAGATAATTTATACACGTCAGGAAGACACCATTAC
The DNA here is from genome assembly GCA_036924255.1 of Apodemia mormo. Taxonomy (NCBI): domain Eukaryota; kingdom Metazoa; phylum Arthropoda; class Insecta; order Lepidoptera; family Riodinidae; genus Apodemia; species Apodemia mormo. The sequence continues at coordinate 43,188,115 of JAUPFN010000002.1, forward strand.
TAAAAAGGTGAAATTAATTAAATTTGCTAATCGCGAACTGTAATAGCAAATTTAAATAATTTCTTCTTTATAATAATGGGTTTCCGCAAAGTACCTAACGCCTGAATCAATAAAAAGACACCATTACTCTAAGTGCACGCATTTATTGCAAAAAGTTTTTTTTTTTTCGAAATGGCTATTGTAGTTGACCCTATGGGTCGTTACTGCGTCACCGGGCTTTTTGGGCGAGCAGAGTGCTCAGCCAGAACTTAAAATATTAAAATTGGGCCTATAAACGCCCGCGCTAAGGGCTGTCTCCTGTGAGACCGGACCTCGGTTTAGTGCGACGTTCGGACTAGTGTTGGTGGGAGGAGTCGTGGCATTGCGCCCCGCGTTAAGCGCGGGGCGATAAAGAAGTCTTCGCCGTCGAGACCGGCGACGACGGTGTAGTGTTGTGCGTGCTACATCTGACTTCTAAAATTTATCTTTATCTTATAATATCTTTGTTGGAAGGAAACATACATTCTTGTCACCTTTTTTAAAAAAACACAGCAAACAAGCAAATTTTCTTGTCCGTTTTATTCACATTAGTTTTTTTTATAAAGTTATTTGAAAGGTTACAGGATCCTATAGACTAAGAGGCAGTAACGTTTTTGATTTATGTGTAATTATTTTATGAATATCGATAAATATTTTTTCTATTAAATATTTTTACACATTATTTATGATAACACAAAATGTGAAATATGCCGTACGTACAGAGTAAACCAGTCGACACATATATGCCGCCGCCCCTGACACAACGTGGTGATGTCCATTTTAATTTTTTTTTGCTAAACTTTAGGAAAATTGAAGAAGGGTTTTAAAATACCATTTTATTTTTCTAAATTAAAAGATGAAAAGAAACATTTTAAAATACTGTAATATTTTTATTCTCATAAAAATAATCATTTCATTATTTGTTTTGCTAATGTCATCGACTTACCCATAGGGCCTTTCAGGTTTGACAGTGTATCCACTGAATATAAACATTTAAATTTACGGAACCATTCAATTATTCCTATATAATTGAACAGTTCCGTATTCTGAACTTTGATATAACATGATTACAATAATTTTATTATGAAACTGAGACATATCATTGAACTAAAATAATTTCTTAATCTAGTTCGGTAGTTGGCAGTTGCAAACTAACACGTATGCTGAACTTAACTGCGGCACTGCAGTTGCGAAGTTTGTTAATGCATTTGCTAGTTTCTGTCGGTGAGAATACTAACTGTGTTATTTTCTAGGGAAAAGTAACATATTGAATAAATTATGCGTATTTAGGACTATCTTAGTATCCGTAAATGTACAGATGTAGGTTTAAATTATATTAATAGTGTATACTAATTTTATAACTAACTCTTTTTAACGCCGCGGCTACATATATCAGGCTACAGTGAACATTCGTGCTAATGCGATGTGTTCGGGCTATCCCGAACTGCTTCGCGAAGGGCCTTGACGCGTCACTGCAGTGGACGTCAAACTACGGTCCGCAGGTGATATTTGTGCGACTCACGGCAAAGAAACTATAATATAATTACGATAAAGAATAATAACAAATTATAATTTATCCGTATACATATTATGTCTAGGTAATTTCACGTATAAGTTGTATTTTGATATTGACCTAGTGTGCTAGTATATAGTATGTAGCTATTTTATTTTGTTCCGTGGTAGAAAAAAATAACATACGACGATATGACCTTCATGTTTACGAAGCTGTATCATAAGTTCTTAATCTTTGGGCGAATGAAATACAGTACACAGTAGCTAAAATTAAAGAAATTAAAGAACGAATGTTCATGAATTAAGAATTTGAGAAGAACAGATTTTAAGGAATGGCAGAAGGCGATTATTTATATTATATTATTATTAACTAAAACTAGATTAAAGATTTATTTGTATAATTAACAAATTAACATCAGATGTATTTGTATAATTTATGGACTAAGTATGTCTGAAATAAAATTTGTTATAAGTACAAGAGCTTTTTGTATATTTGAAGTTTGAACGCGCCATTTTCTTATCTATAGACAAATTCAATACAATCGTACACCAAAAACATACGATAGGATATAAAAGGATAGCACATACTAAGAATAATGCTAACCACCGCCGAATTATTTGTTCTGTACTAACCACGACTAAACTAAGAGTTTTTTTGCTGTTATATAAAACAAAAGATAAACATATTTATATATGGAAAATAAATAAAAATAAATCTCACCCAATCTCACGTGGGGGAAGGGGTGGTCTGGGTTAAGTAAAACAATGTTTCTCCACTGATCGAAAGTCGTAGCTGCTCTAAGTCAAATAGAGCTAAGAAATTAGCTCGAAACGGCGGCACTTCACTCAAAGCACGTAGTCTGCACTCGGCTTAACAAATTATTTTAATCTTTAGCTATTTTGAGGTAAAATTAGATTCTGGTTGTGGATGAAGTTTATGTAGCTAGAATACTAAACTCTATCCCCCAATTTTTTAACGGTATCTCACTGTAAAAGCAAATTTAAATACATATTCACGTCATAATTAACATTTTACACTGGCACACAACTTTCCTTGTTTTTATTAACGGCAGTCGTTTTATCTTTTTGTTACGTCGAGCAATAAAGTTTCATAAGGCTTCTTTCCGTTATGTGCTCAAAAAGGACGTGAAATGCGATATTCGCACACGAGGTTTGAGAACCATAATGGATGTTCAGTTGCGGCAGGAAACACAATGATGGAGAAGACAAAAGATGTCAGGTTGGGGATAAGATTGATGGGGAAAATATGTTACAGGTGTTTTGCGTTGACCTTAGATATTGGAAAAACATATTGAAAACCTTTTATTATATATTCTGGTACTTTATTTGATAAAACCTTTGTTCCTTGTAACAAAGAAACACAAGTAAAAGTAATGGAAAATATAAAGATACAAAGGGTAAGCTTATTGTAATGGAAGGATATTTCTTATAATCATTCCAATTCTCGTGAGGCTTAAATCTTTTTTATAAAAAGTTTTTTCTAGTTTTGATCCCTGACTTAAATATTACTCAAGTTTTAATCAAGTTTTATTCACGAAAATCGAAGTCTAGTGGTCAATTTTTTTTATTAATTGCCACTTTTCTACTACTTACATCTGCAGCATCTTTATAACATTAAACATTTTCAAACCTCTCTTGCCTGTTTTTTTGGAATTTTTTTATGTGTGTGTCTAATGTACCTACTACAGCGCTCACTTAAAACTGTCTGTCATGTTCTGGTGCTCATGTTAGCATCGGAATGTTTCAAACGACTACGTAAAGTTGTCGATCTTAGTTATCGCAAGAAACAAGCAATAATTCGTTATATGGGTGGTATCGTATATATGGTATGGGTTGGGGTTGGGTGCCTCGTCATGGGGTTTAACGTTTAACAGTTTAAAGATAATTTACAATGCAACGTATTTAGGTTGTATTTGTTATGCTTGTTCAGCGTGGGCTGATAAAGTTACGAGTAGTGCGATCCGGCGCAAACTACTTCAAAATCAACGTCTAGCATTAATATTTCTATGCAAATCATATCGCACTGTAAGCTTCGAAGCTTTACCCGTTTTATCAGGTGTCTTACCATTAGATTTAGAAATTCAGCGTCGGGCTTCAATGTACTACAATTCTAGGAATTTTACCAACCCAGAATTTATCAACCCACAAACTTAAACACAAATACGTCGTCTGTTTAATCCTGTAATCGACGTTAAAAATAATAATGAATTAATTGATAAGTGGCAGTCGCGTTGGTGTTGTTCAACTAAAGAATAGCATTTATATAACTTTTTCCCCATGCGTCCGGGATCGTTTAAGTAAAAGGTGGATAGAAATAGACCATTGTGTTGCGCAGTTTCTCACTAGCCACGGTAATTTTAGAGCTAAATTATTCTCGTTTAAATTAATTCCTTCTCCTTTTTGCGAATGTTCTTCATTAAATTGTAAATATGAACAAACTGAATACCACATTCTTTGGGAGTGTAATCTTTGGCAAAACGAACGTATCTTTTCTGTTACGGAAGCCTGAAAACAACCTACTTCTAGTATTTTAAAACGCATTTTACCACCGCAGTATTAAAAAAAGAACATAACGTAAATACGAAATAACATCTCGTTCCTCAATTAGTAAAGATAAAATTAGAAAGTAAAATAGGTCGTCTCAGGCAACTTACAAATTCTCTTAAATGAAGCTATTAAAAGAAGTTGGAGGGTAGCTTTGCTTGGAACTGAGGCTCAATGCTAAGTGCAATCTACTACGTTCTTTTAAAGCCAGTTGTACGGAAGTTCACTTGAACAAACACGCTCCATATTTTACTCAAGGAACTCTACAAATTGAACTAAACCTAACAAGTCCCTTTCACACGGAAATACTTTATTTTGAAGCTATAGTAAACCAACTTGTTCTTGTAGTTCGTCGCTAATTGTTTAATGTTTATGTTATTGCTACACATGACCAGCTTGTAACTTGTTTAACAATGTGTGAACACTGAACTAGCGTTGCCGGATGTCCCGTATTTCCCGGGACGTCCCGTATTTAGACTTAATTTAAAATGTCTCGACAAAACTGACTCTGTCCCGTATTCGAATCGTGCTCCGTTATTATTAAATCGATCGATCTACGCTTGAGAAATACGCACGTAACGTTCGGAACTTCGCTTATTTATATTCGCTACGGCGAAGTATCGTGCTAGCACGATGTTGTCACAAACTACATTGCGACAACAGATTACGTTTTGATTACGTCATGTTATCACTGGTCCGCAAACCGCGGCCCGCAGGTTATATTTGTGCGGCCTGCTTTGTGCGGCAGCAAACAAATAAATAAATTTCTTTCTTCTCAAATTCTTAATTCAAAAATATTCGTTCCTCATTTATTTCATGCTACTGTTTACTGTATTTCATACGCCCAAAGATTACGAACCTGTGATACTCCTTCGCAAACATGAAAGGTCATATATCGTATGTTATTTTTTTTCTATCATGGAACAAAATAAAATAGTTTACGTCGATACAATAGGGCAATATCAAAATACGGCTTAGACATGAAGTTACCTAAACATATGTATGCGGGTTAATTATAGTTTGCTATTATTATTACTGTTTATCTTAATTATACTACCTTTTGTTTCGGCCACACTAAATATTATATCATCTGCGGGCCGAAGTTTGGCGCCCACGGCAATGACGCGCTAAACTCCTTCGGGATGCAATTTTACGATAGTCCGATACATCCCGCTAGCGTGATAATTCGCTCTAGGCCGATATATTATGATCTATATGTAGCCACGGTATTAGCCTAGCTTATTCGACTCAAATCATTATAGGTCTCGAGTTTGGTCAAAAGTTTTTTTTTGTTATTACATACATCGTTCTATGCTGATTAGTGTTGTAAAGAACAGTTTCAAAATGACAATAAGTATCATTACACCTGCGGCCCTACCATGAACTCTTATAGCAGGTCAATTTTAGCCGATAATTAAACTGTCGTGCTATTTCGTACCATGAAAGCGTTATATAACAGGCCAGTCAGCGACCACGTGACCTATGCCGGCGAGCGATCGTATTACTATTCAAACCAACTTCTGCCCTGCGTTAGCGTACCATGAAGTGTTTTTGACAGACCGAAATCGATATTTGAACTGCTAAAGTGTCATAATATTGCCGGTCACTTGCAGGTGGAAAAAAGTAACTTTTATTAGATTGCTTTGTCTTAAATATACTGTAAACTTAACTAACTATGTTAACTGTGTTTTAGAAAAATATTGATATTGGTATTAAATATAGTACCTTATTCATTACTTTTATTTTAAGTTATTTATTTGTTATTTATTATTTACTTACTTTAAAAGCATTTTTATTTATTTTTAATTTTAGATAAAAAAAGTATCTTCACGCCCGTATCCCCGAAGTGGTAGGCAGAGGTACAACAAGTGCACCCACGATTAGCCGAAGCCTATCGCCACCCGGATACTTTTTCCAATCCCGGGCAACATTGTCTTTGTCAAAAAACTGAAAAAACACATTTTGTCAAAAATATAAATAATCACAAACTATTTTATATGTGACTTTAAAATAGTCACAAACTATTCCAAAACTGTAATCTAAAAAAATCAAGACGTACTCAAGAAATTTAAAAACCGCGCTCATAACATAAATTGTGAGTGGTTACGCAAAAAGGGACCTGAAGGGATTGGAAACGGTTTTTTTTTTGATAAATTCTGATTCTATGATCCTTCATCTTTGTTTTGTTCTAATCAAAATAATTTTAGGTGCCGTAGTTTTTTTTTAATGATTTTTTATGTAAGCCGAGGCAGTTTTGAAAATATTACACCTTATACACAGCGCACACTAGTTTCTTTTTCTAGCGCGCACATAAAGACAAGTAAAAGACGAATAAATAAGTCACCAATAATACAGCTATCGCAAACACGTGCTATTTCTCACTGACGAAGTCGCTCACTAACAACACTAACATAAAACACCTCGCGCCTCTCTCATTTCGACTCAACATTTTAAACGTGATTTACTCGAAATCAATTATTTTCCCTTGAGGTCCCTTTTTGCGTAACCACTCACAATTATCTTTATTAAACAATTCAACGTCATGTGTAATATTCCCAGAGTTGCGTTCTATAATGAATGCCGCTTAACAAATATTACGTGGTTTACTTTATGTTCCATATATTTTACGTAGACTTTAAATAACTTAAAACTCGATCTCTTTTGCCAATTTGTATTCTAAAATTCAAGATTTCTAATTAAAATGCATTAATAATAATAACTTTATACTAAAATTTAAAAATAGGCTAGTTATGTGTTTCTCAACGTTAATTTGATATGTCCTGCCAGAGATAATGCAACCGGCCTGAAGACGACGCATTGCAGTTCAACAAAAATTAGTTCATGGTACGATCGTAAAACCTGACAGGTTAATACTCATAGTTGAACTGCCTGGAAATTGACAAGTATTATAAGAGTTCATGGTAGGCCCTCTGTTCCCTCACGGTGTGGACAGAGTGAACCGAATGTTTATAGACTTTCCGGTTCATCGAGATTTTCCGGTTTTTGGGTTAGCGTGATGAGTTATGATCTCCATCGCCGCATTTTATCGACTCGATAACGATTATTATCGACTATTACTAGCGATAACGTTTATCCGAGGCACGGGGATGGTAGCACTCGACTCGCTAGGTTCTGAGGTGCTACAATGATTTTAAATGTTTTTTTACATCATAAGTTTTTGTCGCATCTATGGTGTAGTGGTCCGGTGTCGGTGTTGACTACATGATGTCCTGGGTTCAATTCCCGGGTCGGGCAAATCAAAAAAATATTTTTCAATTTTCTCATTAAAACAAAGTTACCCGGGTTTGAATAAATGCCCGATTGGCGATAGGCTTGCTACCTATCATATTGTGAGACCAAGTAACTTCGGTTAATCGTGGGTGCACTTGTACTTCTGTTCACCTCTACGGGGATAAGGGCGTGAGATACTTTTATTTTATAAGTTTTTAAACAAACAGATGGCTCATCAGATGGAAAAATCTAAGTTCCAATCATCGCATATAAACACCAATGATGTTAATGGTGAATTGATATCCGTGTGCCGGGATGGTAGTACCACATGCATAAGTTAAATGACAGTAGAACATTCGTGTTGCCCTGGGCCCCTTATAGAAAAAGACCAACTACTGTTCTGCCAGGCAGTTTGTAGAACGTGAAGGATTGGCTATACATGTCTCTACCATCGCGACTTCTAGGTGATAGAGTATTGCAATATCTCGCACGAGTATGTGGTACTACCGCCTTGCCTATTACTGCCGCAATAGCGTCAATGCTTGTCATTGTCGTGTTTCGAGGTAAGGTAGCCCGAAGACTTATGCATCTAGCGCCACACTCCATTAACATGTTTAGTGTCTATAGACGATAATTTCTCATTCCACCAGATAAGTCATCTACTTGTTTGCTATCTTATGATATTAAAAAGATGGTTTAAAAAGGTTCAATTCTTTTTCCAGTCTTCAAAGTGTTCTTTTCAAATTTAATATGGCGATTAGATTAAAACAAAGTTAACAAAATAACTTCTTGACAACCAAACTTCTTTCCCTATAATATTGAGAAAAGATAAGGAGGAAAGTAGATCGTTTAAGGGAACTTACAACTTCACTCAATAAAGCTATTAAAGTTGGAAGGCAGTTTAACTTGGAACGGGGACTCAACGCTCAGTGATTGCACCACTCTGTTCTTTAAATATAAATCGTTAAAAAGTTTTTTATCCAATGGTATTCATACAAAAACAGCGAACAAAATAGCGAAATTTTCGAATAGCGAAAATAATAACGAATATCGACTCGATCTGAAACAAATAACCCTCAATTGAGCGCAGGGTAAAAATTATAAAGCCTGAGCCACTTTCACAATTATGACAAATCAAATGACACCTCTAAAGCTTAAATCAATCAAAACTTTTAAAAACAACAAAGAAAAATATCGACACGCAGGGATGCCTGCGACCGTCTCCCTAAAGCTGGGACGATTTTCCACTGAGCTAGTGTCGACAGGTTTGACGTGGTGAAATTCTTCTTTGCTATATGATCTATTACGTCGATTGTACTTATCGCTAGGTATACATACGTATAACTAGTTAAATGAGTTCATCATTACAGATGAAATTCACATTTATAATTTTGATCAGTACTTCTGTATTTCTTATTATATTATTTTGTGTTATAGCGCTCAACCCGTGCTTGGGAAAACTGGAAAAACTTTTAAAAAGAAATACGACAGTACTGATCAAAATTATAAATTTGAATTTCATCTGTTACGATGAACTCATTTAACTAGTTATACGTATATATACCTAGCGATCAGTACAATCGACGTAATCGATCATAATATAACAAAGAAGAATTTCGCCACGTCAAATCTGTCGACACTAGCTCAGTGGAAGTGCGTCCCGGCTTTAGGGAGACGGTCGCAGGTTCAATCCCTGCCTGTCGATATTTTTCTTTGTTGTTTTTACATTAAATATACATACATACAAATACACAAACAACTCAAAAAACATAACCCCTTTCTAGTGTAGTCGAATGTAAATAAAATTATTAATTGGTTTTAAATCAGCACTACTATAAACAAAACGGAAATTCTGCATTTACCCTGCGTCGAAATAAAATTAAATTGCGAAAACAAACTGAATAATTCATTCTTGACTACGCGTATGGGTGAGTTTACAATACCTTTATTGAAATAACTCTAAAATGGAAATTTATTTTTAATTTATATTACAAAAGCTATTGTTGGCTTAATACTGCACCTAAAAAAGTCTAGCTTGGGTTTGGTATCATCGTCTAACCTTTTCTTTTTTTTTATAGCAGAGGGGGCAAACGAGCAGGTGGTGCACGGTTGCACCTGATGGTAAGTGATCACCGCCGCCCATGGAAAACTGCAATACCGGGGGTCTTGCAGCTGCGTTGCCGGCCTTGAAATGTTCTGTGACAAGAAAAAAAAAAAACAAAAAAAAATCCGTTGCTGACGCAAAAGCGTTATGCTGCGGTTGAAATATCGCCCCACGGCGAAGATTCGCGCTATCGCGATGTGCTTGAGGCCACATGAATATATATATATATATATATATATATATATATATATATATATATATATATATATATATATATATATATATATATATATATATAAGCCACTACCCCTGGAATGGTTTTTATTTAATCGGTAAGTACCTACTATTACTTTGTATATCTGTGTGTAAAATGCAAGCTTCACTAACTATCTAGAAAAAGCGTGTCCGGTTAATCCGTGTATGTAGACTTTCCTAAATGGCGAATCTTCGGCCTTCTATGAGTTTTCTGTCGCGACTGCTTTCATGATTTCATCCCGCATTTGCATCGCGGCATATCGTATATTGAAGCGACATAGACTATAATCAGTGGATTATGTGTTAGTTCCTAGTCCGCCGTAGCACAACAACGACATTTTAACGTGACAACACGCCACGAACCTTCCGACGTTAATGTGGCCCCGACATTAGTGATTTTGTTCATCATGTTACGATTTAAAGGGTATGGTAGCGGTAAACTTTTACACTACACTATACTATCTACATATATACTAGACATCTCATTATTTATCAATTCGATCTGATTTGCAATGGAAAGAAATCTGTACCAAATACATTTTTCTTTATATCATAAGATAGCAAATAAGCAGATCGGTCTCCCGATGGAAAGAGTCAACTATCGCCTATAGACCAAAGATATTAATGGTGCGTTGCTATCTTAAGGCGAGGCCTAATGCCACATGCATAAGTTTACTGGTTAGTTTACCCTCCAAACCGGAACATGACAGTGACAAGCACTGAAGCTATTGCGGCAGGAATAGAAGAGGCGGTGGTACCAGACTCGGGCGACACAATGCAGAACTCTACCACCTAGTAGCTACGATGTTAGTGACTCGCATAACCAATCGGTCACCTTTTACGACCTGTCTGGCAGTACGGCAGTTGGCCTATTCTTCAAAAGGAACCCGGGACCAACACCGGGAGAACTATTTCTTCCAAAAACAATTGTTTTATGTAGTTTAGTAGTATATTACTTGTACAGTTAAACTAGTTTCATGACATTAATCTACATTAGTATAGCTTTTTCGAGACTTAATTAGCGGCGTTTTGGTGTCATAGAGTGGCCCCAAGGCGTACAACTGTACGGGGCTCTCAGTAATGAGGCTTCAAACATAATTGACATGTATAATAGAGCAGGCGTGGCAATAACCTTTAAGGTACTATTCACAGGCATTGCTTATCTATACATATAATAAAATCGTGGGAAAGTCAAAACTGTACATTGAATATTTTTTTAATAGAATACTTGGGGCGTGATCTACAATCGATATCGAAGCCAAAAATAAACTATATTTTTGGCTTTCTATAAACTATATATTAGAATTCTTGTCTGTTTGTCTGTTTCCCGGGTTCGATTCCCGGGTCGGGCACATAAGAAAAGTTTTTTCAGTTTTCTAAGAAACACAAAGTTGCCCGGGATTGGAAAGTACCCGATTGGCGATAGGCTTGCCACCTAATCACATTTGTGGGACCAAGTATCTTCGGCTAATCGTGTGTGCACTTGTTGTACCTCTGCCTACCCCTTCGGGGATATGGGCGTGAAGATACTACTATTTTTATATGTATGTAATTGATAATATGTTCTCTCGTGATTACTGAGCGGATCAACCAACCGGTTTTGATTATTTATTAATTATAAGTCTTAGTTATGCAAGTGTCTTTTGCCTCGCACTACTTTGTTGTGGAACCAATTACCGGCAGGGCTGTTTCCAAACGGTTACGACTTGGAGGCCTTCAAGAAAAGAGCTTACTCATTCTTAAAAGGCCGGCAACGCAACTGCAAGACCTCTGGTATTGTGGATGTCCATGGGCGGCGGTGATCACTTACCATCAGGTGCACCTCCTGCTCCTCTTCTATAAAAAAAGTTAATCACCATCAATTAGTCACCAGAAATGAGAACTGAGTTTTTTTTTTGCCACACAACGCGGCAACGTGAAACTTCACGAAAGTAGTCAAACCATAAAAAAATCAATTGTAAGCTCACGCACGGTAGAAGTGAAACTGTCGATTGAAGTAGGAAAGAACGAACGAGAGAACGAGAGACAAATTAAAGGTTTAATAAAACTTTTTTTAAGAAAAAATTTGCTGTAAAATCTGTTTGGTTTTGGAACCATTTAAATATGAAAATTATATTTTGAATATGATATAGTGTGTAATGTATTCTATCTCTTTCTCTCGTCAGCTTAATCCTCTACATTTCAGTATATGTGCCTCTATGTGCCGAATTTTCGATTCATTGAAATTCAAATCACAACAATTCTAAAGAAATTTCGATTTTCAAAAATAAGAACAAATTGCCAGTCCTGGGATTAGGAACTGAACCTATAGTGAAGCCCATACCGTTAGACTACAAAGACGACAAAAATCATTAACAATTATTAAACCTACCTTACACTCTCTATAATACAACAAACACATTATCAGAATAACCAAATAAAGGTATAATTGGTTAGAAACAATATTTCGGCGGGCTATTAACGGTATCTAAGGATGCGGTCGTAATACCGGGATTAACCCTCGCCTAATTGGATACACCGGGCTTGCGGCCTTCCTGTGTTTTTTGCCGACCATTTGCAGCTGATGACTTTCGACATTCCTAGGAAAGGTAATTTTAGAATGTAGGCAAAAAACTAAGACGGTGGACTGATTTTTTAAAATAATAGATTTGATGTCATGTTACACATTATTTTAGGGTTGACTGTATGTGTGTGGGTTTGTAGAATGTATTTCGTACGCTCTGTAGTTTTAACGAAGAGTTCGGTTTGGAAAGAAAGGTTTGGTAGCCCCACCTTATTTATTCCTGCCGTAATAGAGTCAATGCTTATCACTGTCGCATTCCAGTTTGGAAGGTAAGCTACTACACGGATAGCAACGCGCCATTGATATCTTTGGTGTCTATAGGCGATGGTTTCTCTTTCCATCAAGAAAGCCACCTTACTTGTTTGCTATCTCACAATATTTAAAAAAAGTAGAATATGGATCAGGTACGGAAATTACAATTTATCGAAAGTACTCTCAATAGTCTTTAATAGTGTAAAAGAAAATCAGCAAAATAATAGATAAGAAAATTATACGAACGTAGAGAAAATAGCAAAGTGATTCTTAAAGGTGTAGTTATCTGAAAGTGTCTTTATTCTGGCACAGAAAGCACTTTATAGGGAAAGTTTTGTATTGTAAAGTTTTTAGATTTCCCAATAGACGTCGCACTGGGCGATCTGTCCCTTTAATTTAATCTAATGTACTCCAGAAAAGCGATAAGATTTACGGTAAGAAAACTTTGGATAAACTTAAAATAAAATACATGTATATTTTATTGATCGACGAAAAAACGGAGGTCATCAATTTGTGATACATGCATGTATGTAATATTGTTGGGATTGGATAACATTTGAGTATGATTTTTTTTATATCATAAGATAGCAAACAAGCAGATGGGTCTCCTGATGGAAAGAGTCAACCATCTCCTATATACACCAAAGATATTAATGGTGCGTTGCTATCTTGTAGCGAGGTCTAATGTCAGATGCATTAATTTACCGGCTACCTTACTCTCCAAACCAGAACACGACAGTGACTAGCACTGACGCTATTGCGGCAGAACTCTACCACCTAGTAGTCACGATGGTAGTGCATAGCAACTCGGTCGCCTTTTACGACCTGCCTGGCAGAATGGCGGTTGGCCTGTTTTTCAAAGGAGCCCGGGACCAACACGGGGAGGTATACTAAATGAGAATGATGAGGGTCCATACATATTTAGAGTAAAATGCAACGCATGTAGGTAGATGCTTATCGTACTATAATACATTATTAATTAAAAATAAATAAAAAAATATTCACGGGACAAATTACCCTGACTGATCTAACCTCAAAATAAGTCAGTATTCAACGATACTAATACATATATAAATACCAGAATATATTTAATAAACACCCAAACCCGGAAATACTAACATTTATGCTCATCACACAAATGCTTGAGATCGAACCCGAGCCCCGTTTATTGCGTAGTCAGGGTCGCTAACCACTCGACCAACGGGGCGGTCAATTAATAATAATAGCGGTAATTTCTTCTGAAATGTAAATTGTATCACGGACACATCTTATAATGCTAAAATTCACGAAAAAATTTAAAGATTCATATTACTTGAATTCACAAATATTCCTTACTATTTTAAGCCATTCACCTCGAAATGTGTCGTCAACATAGATATAATACGTTTTTATATCTTTTATCATGAAAATTATTTGATTTTAACCACTTAAAAGGTAAAAGACGAACAACATTTGTTTATTTGTTACCCGTTCACAGTTTAAATATATGACACTTGTTTTTTTTTGTTTCTTTAGGATGATAATAAGAGTAGCTTGTTTATACAGCCTTCTATGTTGTAAGTTTCGATGGTTTGGCTTTCTTTTAATAATAGTCCATCTGCCTTTCTGCCAGGCAGACCATAAAAGGCTAAAGACTGGCTATGCGAGTCACTACTATCGTGGCTACTAGGTGGTAGAGATCTGCATTGTCTCGCCCGGGTCTGGTACCATCGCTTTACCTATACTTGCCGCACTTATAGATATTTTTTTTATATATCATAAGATAGCAAACAAGTAGAAGACAACCATCACCTATAGACACCAAAGGTGTTAATGGCGCGTTGCTATAGTGGCGAGGTGGTGTTGGTGGTGGTGGTGTTAATGCCACTCGCATAAGTATACTACGATAACGCCTCGTGGCACGACGCCTGTCGAACAATCAACTATTTAACGAAGTCAGATGTGGAATTACTGGGTCAACCGCCGTATAGCCCCGACCTCGCACCTTGCCATTTTTATATATTCCCTAAAACAAAGGAAAAACTTCGGGGAAAACGTTTTATGGACGCCGAGGAAGCGGTGCCTGCGTTTTAAAAGAACGTCGAAAACGCCCCTAATGTTGAGTGGGAAAAGTGTTTTTCTCAGTGATTCCATCGGATGAAGCGATGTATGCGAATTGACACTATTTTGAAAATATATAATAAACTTATTAGGTAACTTGCTAATTTGCTCAACTTCGATTTTCTAAGAACTTTCAGTTTGATCTTCGTATGCATGCATTGAATAGCTGTATGTTCTGCAGCAAAAGTGTCATGGACACTTTTCCACAACAAATGCGCCCAATAATAAGAAAGTCCGTTCGAAAACGGTAATTAACGAACAGATATAAAAATCACAATAGACGTTTAAATGGACGACTCGTCCATTTTATTTAATCAAACGTACTTAACAAAAGCAATACGATTTACGTACAGGAAACGTCGGATAAACTTAAATGCTTTTTAACAACATCGATAAAAAATACTGCAGCCATAACAACATTGATTAAAACACTTTTAGAGTTCCCAAGTAAACTAGGAACCATGGGCGTACCAAGGGGGAGGGGGGGCAGAGAGAGGCAGCTGCCTCTCTTTGGAATTTGTTTAATTCCCTTCTAACTATCTACTGTTGTCGATAAAAATACATATAATAAAATCGTAGGAAAGTCAATGTATGTCCGGGATAAACTCAAAAAGTTTATTTTATCACGCTATCACCTACGGGGGGAGCTGTGCAGAGTAAACGAAGTGCGTGCGAACGAAGTCGCGGGCAACAGCTAGTATAAGATAAAAATATAGTCTTGAAATGTTACGGTTTCGGCCAAAACTGGAACAGGAGCTGAAGTTTCAGTTTCAGCTTAGGCTGAAAATCCAGGTCCAGTCGGTCACCATTAACCGCTTTTCCCTTCCCCCCTGGCCTAGAACCTGGGTACGCCCATGCTAGGAACTCTTATAGTTTCGCTGTCCATCCGTCCGTCGATAGGCCAGAGATCCTTATTACTAGAAAGCTGTAATTTGGCACGAATATATATATTAGTCACGGCCATCAAGTGGTAATACAAAATCTTGAAAATTATTTTTTTCAGGGTAGCTCCACTACATGTAGAATGGGAATCTTATTTTTTGTCCTTATGTGAGGAACATTGTGTGGGGTATTGTTGGATAGGGTTTTAAAAAATATTGTAGGTTTGTGGCAACAAAATTTCGATTAAAACATTTGTAAAATATTAAGCTTTGAAGTGCTAAATTTTTGTTAGAGGCAAGTGCCCCCCCCCCCCCCCCCCTCTGCAAGCTAAACGGTTGGTTTTGGTGCTGGGAAAACGATAATAATGGGGATGGGGAAATATGATAGTAATAAATATAGTGAATTTAAAAGGAAAATTTTATTTATATATTGGTTTAGAAGGCTTTACAAGTTTTTGTAAAGCCTTCTAAACCTGCATGGAGCTGTGGTGCGAATTATTATATAATAATTCGCACCAAACCGTGAAGCTGTGGTGCGAATTATTATGTCACTGACGCTGAATAGGTTAAATGTTCATAGTATGAAACAATAAAAGCACTCTTCTTAGTCCACATTATTGTGATGGGCAACTTTGGAACCCTACATTGCGCGTGGCCCGACACGCACTTTACCAATTTATTATATGATCACAAGATAAGTATGGAAATGGCTCTCTTAATGGAAAGAGACGACCATCGCTATTAGACATCGAATATGTTAATAGCCCGTTGCTATCAGTGTGGCGGGGTGCTAGTGCTACATGTATAAGTTAACTGACTATCTCTCATTCCAAATCGTAACACAACAGTGATAAGCACTGTTTAAATTGCGACAGGAATAGGTAAGGTAGTGGAAAACTTGTAGACATGACTGGATAATATTTTTCCAGATTATAATTTACTAGGCTTTATTATTATTTATCGCCTCTGTTGTCTAGTGATCGGTGTTGACTACATGAGGTCCCGGATTTAATTCCCGAGTCATGCAAAATTCAAAACACATTTTTAAAGTTTCAATTTTCTGAAAACAAGGTTGCTCGGGATTGGATAAGTGCCCGTTTGGTGATAAACTTGCAACCTATCACATTGATGGATTAAGTATCTACGGCTAATCGTGGGTGCACTGGTAATACCTCTGAAAACCCCTTCGGGGATACGGGCGTGCACATACTTTTTTCTTATAATTTACTATCTATATAGTAGAGGTGACTCAATAGTCTAGCGGTACAGGCTTCGGTGTACAACTTAGATAAACCATCGCTTATAGAACTTAGTCTATAGGCGATGGTATATATATATATATATATATATATATATATATATATATATATATATATATATATATATATATATATATATATATATATATATATATATATATATATATATATATATATATATATATATATATATATATATGAGTATGATATAAAAAAAACTGTCTCGGGATTTGATTCCCGGGTCAGGTATTACGTTGTTAATAAGGTTTTCAGATGTTTGTTGCCATACGGATAGCAAGTAGCAACTCACTATTAACATTTTATTTTTCTAATAGCAATGTTTGTCTTTAATATTACAAGAGCCATATTCGTAAATAATAAAAATAAATAAAATGCATTATAACAGATTTTGGTGAATCCTACGGGAACTTATTGTTCCGGGATAAGTAGTTCCCTATGTCACTGTTCGGGCATTATATCACGGCAGATGTAAGGGTAGGTCGCGAAACCCTTGACGGTTGACGTCTGTCGCGGTGACAGCGTCACTGCCGCGCCACAGAAGCGCCCTCGCAATCCTCCACGGCGGCGGTACTGTACGCGGATCGGTCGGCGGCGGCTACTTTACCCAACCAACGAACAAAGACATCGTGGCAAGCACCAGCGCAGTGCAACCTAAAGGTGAGTGACCTTTTCCTTGCATTTTGCCGTGATATAATTGTGATAAAATATATAACCCGAAAACCAGGACCAGTCATCCCAGCCTAGGTTTAGGCCACAACAGTCACTATATGCTTTTCCTTGACATCATCTATATGGGTGCCAAATTTCATCTAAATTTTTAAATATATAAACGGGTCAATAACGCGTACATATATAGAACTTACTTGTAAAGCTCGACGTTTCGGCCAAGTTACATTGACCGTGGTCACGAGCAGACCGTGGTCACGAGCAGACCTGCTCGTGACCACGGTCAATGTAACTTGGCCGAAACGTCGAGCTTTACAAGTAAGTTCTATATATGTACGCGTTATTGACCCGTTTATATATTTAAAAATGATAGTAGAACGCGTTAGTTTAAAAGTTCATCTAAATTGTTTCGGCCTTTAATGCGTGAAAGAGTAACAAAAATCCATCCATCTATCCAAACATACTTTCGCATTTATAATATTAGTAGTAATTAGGATTTGTAAGAAGGATATTATGTACTCGCATGTGTAAAAGATATATATGTGTTTATATATTTTGCGTGTACTATACCTATGGTATGTATGTATGAAAGGGAAAGTTCGAGTCGTCGATATTCGCGCAACATTTCACTTAAAGCGTTAAGATGGAAGCAGTAAATAACAGCATAAATCTTGCATGTCAGCTCGTTCCACGTGTTTTGCTACTCCGACTCCAAGGGCCATATTTCACCCAAAGATGTTCACTTTAGATTATGTATAGCGCTGGGTAATCAAACATAGTTATCTAAGTTAGCAAAAAATTTTAGTTTCTTTTTACCTGACTACGCTAGATAATAAAATAATAATAATAGTAATAATTCTTTATTTGCATGAAATAGGGGTAGGTACAAAATGATTTTATTAAATTAAATTACATCACTTCTTACTTCATTATTTATTAGCATGCAAATTTTTGTTTTGTGTATCTTATATATTATTAATTAATATAATATTGATTTATTAGAATTTTTAAACACAATTATGCAAGATCTCGTTGAATACCGCCATATAATATATCAAATTTCAATTAGCAAAAGATGACAATGTCTGAAGTAGGTACCTACCTACTTCAGAAATTGTCATCTTTTAAATCACTGTTATTAATTTATGTAATTATTTAAATAACTGTTCATTTTAAATTTGATAAATTTTACTTTTTTAATACACGAAATATAATGGGATAAAAAAAACATTGTAATGTAAAAACAACCATATTTAGCTGTATTATTGTCAATACTAATTGCTATTTTGTACGTATTATATTACACCATTGCTAAATTCATTAACTAATTTTAACATTTCTATATGTAATATTTAATAATAATTACTATGTAATTCTAAATTTACCCATAAAACCACTGTGCGCGTCTTATCAGATAAAGCTTCCTTACCAATGACATTTAGGTACGAGCATTACTCTATGGATACGAGTAGATACTTTTTTGCATATCATTGTCCAATGTAAGGGACAAAAACATTTATCCAACAACTATAGTCCATACTACATTTTATTACTTGTTTGAACACTTTGACATTACATTTTTATAATCTTAAATATTATGCTGTATAACAGTGAATGGTTGGCTTACAGAAAATTAAAAAAAAAACGAATATATGAAAGGAAATAAGTGCACTTTCTATACACTTTTAACCTTATAATATCTATAGTAATATTTTTATCAGAATAGAAAAGAGAAGCCAGCCTTTAGAGCAACAATACGTATGACCGACATCAGTTAGGGGATTAACAAGGTAATGCGGTAGTGGTCAACGCACAGACCACATGGGGATGTCAATGGAATAGTAATTGCGGGAATTACTGGCAGGGTGATGTAGTTACATACAGAGCTATTTACGAGTCTACTAATTAGCATATGTCTTGGCTTGAGCTAGTTATGTTTTTCAGATAATCTGTGTTACACAATTTTACAAAAAAATAGGAAAATAAACTTTCCAAAAAAATTGGAGAAGTCACAGGTCGCCAAACAGATGGATTATTATTTGCATAATGTCCAAAAACCAATAAAGTCCATTTCTGTTTTTATTTTAGTTTTTTTTTGACCGTCCCGACATTACGTGAACCTTATCGTCAAAGCTCTAGTAAATTTATACGCGCGGATTTTCAAATCGGTTTTATTTTTCATTTGCAAGCAAATATTTTCTGGTTGCGGTTTCTGGTGCTCAAGTCGTGATGCCCTTAGCAAATGCTTAATTTGCTAATGGACTGGTCCAGGACTAGTTGTAAAATCATTATGAAATCAATATCAAAATACCAAATTAAATGTTTTATCTTTTATTATTATGTTATACCATCAAATATTATTTTGTTTATAATAATATTATTTTAATATTATTATGTTGTACCATAAAAATTCATACAATAAAAAATGTAATTTTATAAAGAGTTGAATCAATAAACCACAGACCACACAAATAATAAGACACGGTTTTGGGCGCAAAATGCGTAGCCGCTCATATGAGCCCATGTATATAAATATCAAACGCTTGTAGATATATTAGGTACTAGCTGTTGCCCGCGACTCCGTTCGCGCGGACTTCGTTTACTCCGCACAGCTCCTCCCCCGTAGGTGATAGCATGATAATATGTAGCCTATATGTTGACCCGACCTGTTAGTAATATTCATGCAAAATTTGAAGTAAATCCATGCAGTACTTTTTGAGTTTACCCCGGACATACATTAACTTTCCTACGATTTTATTATATGTATAGATATCGTAAAAAAATAGAAATATGCCATATTGTGCTATTTTATCGTATCGAATAAAAAGCTAAGGCTTAAGGAATACCTCTGGAGTGATTTTATTTCTTCGTTAAGTATTATAACTCAGTATTTCTGTGTGTAAATGCAAGCGACGTTGACAACTTAAGAAATTGCCTTTAGAAAGCGTATCCAGTTTAATTCGTGCAATAAACCTATAAAAATTTTCGCTACAAAGACTTTAAACAACCAAGATAATTAAAACGGGGAGTTTAAGCATATTATAATTCCCATCATTCTACGCACCGCTATTAAACAGGACTGATGCCTGAGAAATAGAGTTAAGTTAATTGTACTTTAAGTTGTTGTTGACCTAGATTATTATTACATTCGTTGATCAATAGGTAGTGCAAAAGTTAATATTTAGCACAAATTATGTTAGTAGGTACTAGCTGTGTTCTCTCATACAAACCTATCCTCCTTACTTCACTTTTTTAGGGGATGAATTTAAAAATCCTTTACCATAAAGGTTTCTAAATTTGTGTACAAAATATTATGTCTTCAGGTTGTGCTTTGTCTGTCGAATTAAAAGACCACTTAAATACGAGTCAGTAAGCCTTTAGCGTATTTAGTACGAGTTCCCCCACGCAGCATAGCCAGAATATTTTTTTTAGATATGATGAGCTGGCAGACGAGCAAACGGGCCGCCTGATGGGAAGCGGTCACCAATGCCCATGGACATCCACAGCCCAAGCGGAGATGCGCTGGCGACTCTTAAAAAATTCATTAATCTGCCTCTTAAAAGATACAATGTTATACTTTTCAGGAAATATAGACTTAGGGAGTTCATTCCATAATTAGGTGGTACGCACTAAAAAGTTCCGACCTCGGCGAGTGTTGTGGCGGTGAAAAGAAGTACCTTGTATTAAACTAAACAATGCATCAGCACACTTCCTATTATAAAGCCGGTAGAGCACATTCAGAGCACCAATATTTCTTCTCAAATCAAGAGGCATCAGATGTTTGGTCAGATTGGAATCGTGTATAATTCGGGAAGCTCGTCTCTGAATGCATTCAAATGGAAGAATTTGATAATTGGGTGCACCAGCTCATAAGTGTGAAAGGTACTTCATATGGGGACGGACCTGAGCTTTATAAAGTAAAAATCTTTGACCAGAGATTAAATAATGTTTCGCCCAGTTAATCACTCCGAGTTTTTTGGATGCTGATTTAGCTTTATCTTCCAGATGATTACGAAACTGAATATTTGTGGAAATTATTATTCCAAGAATTTCAATGCCCTGGCCGATAGTTAGGGAGATGTGCTGAAACTGGGGCGCCAAATCAAAAGGGTCCTTTTTGGTACTGAACGCGCAAACTTATGTCTTTGACGGATTAAAATCCACAAGATTAACCTTAGCCATTCCGAGATTCGCTCCAAGGTGGCCTCTACTTCAGACACAAGCCCATTCCTGCAATCCTCAACCTGAGCTTCAGAAAGCTTTGCCTTCCCATTGTACAAGACGTCAATGGTCCTGTCATCTGCTTAGCAATGAATGCTGCCTAATTGCAGCATATCATGATATGCAAAAGAAACAGTGTCGGAGATAATACTGAGCCTTGTAGGATGCCAGCATTGATGGCCTTCTCGTCGGAACACAAACCGAAAATGGCAACCTTAATGCTACGTTCATACAAAAAACTGGCGATTCACTTACACAATTCTTCGTGTAAGCCGTAGGATGGCAATTTAGAAAGAAGGCTCTTGTGCCTCACATCAAGGACTTCTTCCCCACTCTCAATTGCTTCAGCCCGAGTCGATGTGTGAGAGAAAGTAGAAGATCACTTGCCGACCGACCATGGCGAAAGCCATATTGCTTGTCACTAATTAGCTGGAGATTCTCCAGATAACTTAAAAACTTAGAGCCTTTTGGACGCGTTTCCGATCCAGTAGTAGTTTAAAAAAAATATGTTGACGTGTCAAAATAACTTGTAAAAAGTTTTATTGAATAAAGTATTTTTGATTTCTGAGAGTTGATGACATACTCCATAACGTTCAGGAGCAAGAAAGTTATTGCAATAGGCCTGTAATTGGTAGCGTCCGACATGTCGCCTTTTTTGGGAATAGGGCGAATTAAACCAACCTTCCAAGACGACGATAATTTGCCATATGAGTAATACAGTTAAAAAAGGTGCGTGAGTACTGGATTTAGCTCCGGTGCGCAAGAATTAAGCACGACTTGCAGGGACACCGTCTGGTCCGTTCAACTTGTTGATGTCAAGTGATAGGAGAACCTGTCTTAATCATTTTGTGAAAACTTTATTTCGGACATCATTTTTTTTATCATTACATAGTTTAAAACAAAGTCGCTTTCCCTATGTCCTTATGTCCCTATGTATGCTTAAATCTTTAAAACTACGCTAGGATTTTGATGCGGTTTTTTTAATGGATAGATTGATTCTTGAGCAAGGTTTAAGTGTATAAACCTTTTCGATATTCCCACGGGAACAAAAGCTGCGCGGGTGAAACCGCGGGCAGGTCGCTAGTATATCATAAAATAGCAAACAAGCAGATGGGTCTCCTGATGGAAAGAGTCAACTATCGCCTAAAGACACCAAAGATGTTTATGGTGCGTTGCTATCTTGTGACGAGGTCTAATGTCACATGCATAAGTTTACCGGCTACCTTACCCTCCAAACAGGAACATGACAGTGACAAGCGCTGACGCTATTGCGGCAGGAATAGTTAAGGCGGTGGCACCAGACCTTGGCGAGACAAAGCAGAACTCTACCACCTAGTAGTCACGATGGTAGTGACTCGCATTTCTTTTCCTTTGCGGTCTGTGCTAGGCTATTATTGGATGTACTCAGAGGTGGAAATGATAGTTCACAAAAGTTACCAAAATTTACGACTGCCACATAGAAACTTAGCCAACTAGTCACAGATTTTTTTAATGTGATTAGACCTTGTCTTTAAAAACAAGTTCTTAAGAGCCTTGGAGGCAGCATTAAAACGTTTCTTCAAATTCTAAAACATCGAATTACACTCATCCCGCACTGACACCCACTCTCGAGTCGTATATCTTGGTATATATTTCAGTCTCTACTTTTTAATTAAAAAAAGTATATTTAACTTCGGATGGTTATTGTTTTATTTATTATATATTTATTCACTTATATAACACTTTGTTGTATACAAAAACAGTTATAGTAAACATTAAAATGATATATATTAAGACAAAACGTGAGCTTATCTCCTTTTATCACGACTCTCTTTGTTATTTTTCGTAAAAATCGGTGTTACGGTTTAACCATGAAACCTAGCACCAATTATGTCTTGTTATACAAAAAACACGACAATTTTAACTTTTTGAACTGACCAACGAGGACGTGTACTTTGACCATTAGCCATCGTCATCAGATAATCAATATGAATATGAAAGAAAAAATGAATATATTCTAAGCTAGGCTATGTTTTTAGTTCTAATATACCAAAAACTTTTTCGTTAATATTTCATGTTTATTACAGCCTATAAAATCCCTCTCCATAAACTCTGTTTATGATAAAATATGACAGTGTGGTTATTTTTTAGATTAACATGCTTTTAAGGACATATTGTCGCATAAAACCGCCACATAAACATCTCGACCAGCGTACTTACAGTTCTTTTATCAACCGGGTTTAAAAAAATAACCTTTTTTCTTATTCTTATAAGTGAAGGAGTATACCTAAAAATTTTTTTTTCGAAGTTTCTGACTTCGAGAAAATGAGATCTTCTAGTTTTATTCCTAAATAAATTCGCCAACTAAAAGACAATAATAAATAAAAAGTTACACTTATATTCTCATAAATTGGGGAGCACATGCTACATGATTACAAATAAACATGATGATGGGCGGGGAAAGTGTATCCGCGTATAGGACACAAATGCTCATAAGTGTCAAACGCTCGTATGTATGGGATCGACACAGTACTGACATAATTGTAGACGACAAGTAAGGTGGTGTGCCAATTCAGGTAAGACATTGCAGGAATCTAGAATTAGTTAATGATGTGCCGGATATCCGTATCCGTATCCGCGGATATCCAAGGCAGGAGAAAGATCCGTATCCGTATCCGTTACTTTTTTAGGCGGACCTTAAACGGATCTTTTATATTATTAGATTTCATCGCATGTGCAAAATTCTAAATAAAGAGTGAAATTCTTTTAAAATATATCTTATTTCTTAAGATGACATCTGGTTTGGATTTGCAAAAATCACATATCTAAACATTATTTGAACTGAGTTTCTAATTCTTCATTACATGGTGTACTTAGTTGTTAAAAATTATATCTATCACTAATCTATGTGTTTTTAGGGTTCCGCACCTAAAAGGATAAAACGGGATCCTATTACTAAGACTCCGCTGTTCGTCCGCCTGTCTATCTGTTTTTCTGTCACGAATGTCATGATTCATGAATGTATCTCGTGAACTGTGATAGAGACAGTTGACATTTTCACAGATGATATATTTCCGTTGACGCTATAACAAAAAGTATCAAATACAGAATAAAAAATATATAAAGAGGTAATATTATACCATACAACAAAGATGATTATTTGCAATTTTCTTTTCGATCTTAATAACGACAACTGGTAGACGCTTAAAATATTTACAGAATATATATTTCCAAGTTCAATCTAAAAATAAATAATTAAATTAAAATAAAATATATGTTTAAGAGGGACTCCCATATAACAAAAGTGATTTTTTTGCCGTTTTTATAGATGATGGAACGAAATCCTTTGTGCGTGAGCCCAACTCGCACTTGGCCGGTTTTTTATATAATTACTCATTAGACAGCAAACGGCTCTTCTGTTAGAAAGAGAAACCATCGCCTGTAGACACCAAATATAGTAATTATTATTTTCTTATTTTATTTTACACACTTGTACAGTTTCACGATCACATACTATATAATATATTTATTTTCAATTAAATAACCAACCGGTTTCACATTTCAATGCATCTTCCGGGCTAAAAAAATATAGTAATGGTATGTTGCTATCTGTGTGACGGGATGGCATTGCCACATGTATAAGTCTACCGGCTATCTTACCCTCTAAACTGGAACACGACAATGACAAGCATTGACGCTATTGCAGCAGGAATAAATAAGGCCGATGTAAGGTAACGGCTACAACACGGGCAAAATATTGTGGAAGCCTAGTCGGTTTTTACGACCTGCCTGGCAGAATGGCAGTTGGCCTATTCTTCAAAGGAGCCCGGACCAAGACGGAGGGGTTATAAAAATAACGAAATATTTATTATAAAAAATAAAAAATTATAAAATATTAATAAATTCAAATAGGCATTTGTATGCTTGACTGAGTAATAAAATAATTGTAAGAAAGTTAAGATCCGTATCCATATCCGCGGATCTAGTATTTTAACGATCCGGCACATCTCTAGTACTAGTAGCACAGAATACTGGAGACTGACAGAAGTGAATGTACATACAAGTAATATGTATAGCAACGCATACATAGACACCTCTCACGGACACGATATCTCGGAATGTTTCGGGACAGTTTGTTCTGAACTATTCCGAGAAACCGCGTCCGTGAGAGGTGTCTATGTATACTATGCTCGAATATTACTTGTATGTACATTGATTTCTGTTAGTCTCTAGTATTCTGTGCTAGTAGTCTTCACAAAGGTATCACATTTGCCCAATCGTTTGCCTCACGTTACCTTTACGAACTGATACGCCTTTGCCTTCATTCCTACTGGGCAATTTGTAAAAGCTAAAGTGACAGAGCTTAAAGCATCCTTCCTTACATTTTCCTTTTTTTTAATTCACAGGATTAAAAAATAGCTAAATTTCTATCCATGTGGAGGGGCTGGAATGTTACATTCATAGTTAAGTTTAAAAATTGGAAGTGCGTGTCGAGTCACCTGCAATGTAGTGTTCCGAAATTGTGAAGAGTGCTTTTATTGCTTCATGCTATGAACATTTAACCTATTTAACGACTTATAGAAACTTCTTTAAGAACATTTTATAAGTTGGTCGATTATTACTTAAAAACTTTTAAAGCCTTCTTAGCGGTGATAGTTTTCCTTTTTAACTTTATTATATTTACTACTGCCGTGAATTTTTTCCATCCCCAAAACCAACAGTGTAGCTGGTAGAAAAGGGAGATCAATAGTTGTCTTGTTAAAATAGTTTGTAAATTAATTATTCTATGATATCTATACATATAATAAAATCGTAGGAAAGTCAAAACTGTACATTAAATATTTTTTTAAAAGAATACTTGGGGCGTGATCTACAATCGATATCAAAGCCAAAAATATAGTTTTTAGAATTTTTGTCTGTTTGTCTGTTTATCTGTCTGTCTGTATGTATGTCCAGGGTAAACTCAAAAAGAACTGCATGGATTTACTGCAAATTTTGCATGAACATTACTAACAAGTCGGGTCAACATATAGGCTACATATTATCACGCTGTCACCTACGGGGGAGGAGCAGTGCGGAGTAATCGAAGTCCGCGCGGACGAAGTCGCTGGCAACAGCTAGTAAAAAATAAATCTGTAGGTAGTATCAGAGAACGTAAATTCGCGATCTGCACATAAAGTAGGCCAGCGTTCACAGAAATTCCGACGTCATAATATTTCAGTTATGGCGCTCCCCATTAACTTCCAAACCTATTTTTATTACCGTAATATTATGGCTTATCTCCATGAGATAATCTTGTTTATCTTACAGTTCCCTGCAGACCAAAGATCTTAAGCCGTTCCAAGCGGTTATATTAGCATTTTCAACAGCTTTCCACTCTGCATCACTCACAAAGTAGCTCACTTCTACAAGCTTATGACGCTTTGTTTTGTGACGACGGGCGCCCTAATACTTTGAAAAAATAATAGTTTAAAAAAACTAAAAAACACGCTTTTTATAGAAAACCGAACTAAAAAACTAGAAAATAAATTTTAATAAATTTAAATTAAGAATAGTGTTAAAAATTTCAATAATTATAAATTAATAATAGTGTGAATAAAAAATAATAATTTTATTTAAAAAAAAGCGTGGGGTGCATGGTGTCTATAGTTATAAATATTTTATTGACACATATGAGTAGAGTGATTATCATTTCGGTAATATCTTAAAAAGCACCCCACGCTTTTTTTAAAATAAAATTATTATTTTTTATTCACACTATTATTAATTTATAATTATTGAAATTTTTAACACTATTCTTAATTTAAATTTATTAAATTTATTTTCTAGTTTTTTAGTTCGGTTTTCTATAAAAAGCGTGTTTTTTAGTTTTTTTAAACTATTATTTATTTTCCACTTTTTAGTTTGGTTTATTTATAATTGCTTGTTTTTTTAATTTTAAACTATTGCACGACTCATGATGCGAAGCATCAGAGAGTGCTTTACGATCGAAAAATTTTTTCATATATACATATCTTCACGCCAGATCCCTTACGGGGTAGGCAGAGAGAACCGAGTGCCTTACATCACGATCCTTGCGGGCTTGTCTCGCTTCCTCCACATTCATCACTCTTTTCATACACACACGCCGGTTGCGAAGACTCTTGATGCCACCTTCGGAAATTTTTTTCGCCTTATTTTGGCAACTATTTTTAGTATTATAGCCTTATTAGTTAACGGAATCAAGATATTTTGCATACTATTGTCGAGATAATTTAATGGAGATTAATTCTATACTTGCTAAAAATTAATTTAGTGCAATAGAAACGGAAAAAAATATGAAAATAGGTCAAAAAATTTTCATGTCCGTCATGTATGAAACTCCGGAAACACTGTAACTTATGAAAAAATCATTTATTTGAGTTATTTTTTTTAATTCTAATCGGCAATTGTAGATCATCGAATGCGAATGGCTAATAAATCAGTGTCGTTTAATTACAATTAATAAAAAACGAAAACTACAAGACTGTATATCTATATATATCCATGTAAAATTAACATGGATGGTGATATATCTATATCTATAAATATTATGTACATTTATTTTGTTTTTTTTTGTTTTTTTTTTGTTTTTTTACTCAGTCAATTAAACTCATTCCAAGGAACTTATATACTATAACTGGAATTGTTACGAAGCAATATTTGACTTGCGTAGTTTGCAAATTACTTAGTAGTAATTTGCAAACTACGCATGGCCGCACTTATATATGGCGATTGGCGCTTTATTTAGTAGAAAGAGACACACTCCACGCATGTCGTGGTACTCTTCGGAACGATTTTGAAGCGCGTGTGAACATTCCGGGTAGAATGTAACTTCCTTGACTCAGTCACAGAGACGGTGGCGGACTCTTCGTGGCTCGTGAAATCTGAGTTATATGCACAGACACTGTTGCAAACTCTAATGCGCATACCTAGCCGAGTGCCGCGGTAGAAGCACGGAACTACTTACAAGCTTATAGACATATGTGTGTGTGTGTGTGTGTGTGTGTAAGTGTGCAAGGCGTTCCTGTCGTACTCCCATACAGGACAATACGACGGGGCCAGATATGGGCCATGCTTGGCGCAATGCTGTCTATCTCTGGCCCATGCTTGTAAGCCCGCTTTGGCCCAGCCTTGGTAGAAGTAGACTCGGTAAGATCCAAGAGCGTCTAGCGAATGAGTCTTTTGAGCAGAGAGCTATTAGAGTTGTTCTCATTATTGAGCGAACTAGCGACTAGCGAGAGAACTACTAGCGAACGAGTCTGCCGAGCAGAAGGCTCATAGAATTGGTCTCATTGAGGAGCGTTTAGCTAAGGAGTCCGCCGAGCAGAGAGCTCGTGGATTAGTAGTGATACGAAACCGTACAGCAATTGAGTCTGCTCAGCCACGTCAGAATCGCCTAGCGGTAGCGCGTCAGACGTCACAAAGACTTCGTTCAATTACTGAGCGTAATTTTATAAGCACCATCAATCAATTTGCTGAAGTACCATGTACAATCTGTAAAAAAATATTATATCCAAAACAACAGACGTCATTAGTTAAAGCACGTCTTGATTTTTTTTTTGCTCGACTACCATAAAAAAAAAAGAAAAGTTCCTTCTCAGGCCTACTGGAACAACATGGAAGTTATATCTTTACCTCTTGAACTGACCGACTTGACAGACGTAGAACAAAGACTTTTGTTAAGAGTAGTTCCTTTTACAACTAGTTTCTACCCGCACCAAAGTGCTCGTCAACACGAATCAAACGAGCCCAAACTCGATAGAGTTGTGTTATTTAATTGCTGAGCTCCTATGGTCACCTTCTGGCTTCATCATCGAACCCTGCAGGATCCTAGTTAGCACCAGGCACCAAAGTGCTCGTCAACACTAATCAAATGAGCCCAAATTCGATAGAGTTGTGTCATTTAATTGCTGAGCTCCTATGACCATCTTCTAGCTACATCATCGGACCCTGCAGGGTCCTAGTCACCACCAAGCACCAAAGTGCTCGTCAACATGAATCAAATGAGGCCAAACTCAATAGTCTTGTTATTAACCGATTTTTAACCATTTAATTATTAAGTTCCTGTGGTCACCTTCCGATTCAGATTCATCAGATCAGCTTCATGTCATAATAAGGTTTCATTGTCATTCAATTAACATACGTATACAAAATTTCAGCTCAATCGGTAACCGGGAAGTGAATCAAATTTACTTGCGAGATTTGATTTCAGACATCGAGATAGGTACAATAAATAAAAAATGCTCATAAAACAAAAACTACTGGGCCTACCTGAATCAAATTTTTATGGGACCAATTCAAAACTATTCCGCATCAAACAAAAAAAGAATCACGTAATTCGGTTCAGAAACCTCAGAGAAATCGGTGTACATACCATAAAAAATATATACCAGCCGAATTGAGAACCTCCTCCTTTTTTTGAAGTCGGTTAAAAATGGAATAATTTTATCAAATTAGTGTATTGTCATCGGTCCTCGATAAATCTAAAAAGTTTGAACGAAATCTGGCCGTTTAAAGTGGGTCAAAATCGCGCCCAAAGAAGTCGGTTACAAACAAACATACAAACAAACATACAAACAAACATACAAACAAACATACAAACAAACATACAAACAAACATACAAACATACAGGTGAAGTTAATAAAAAGCGTGTAAAAACCGATTATAACAAATATATTTTTGTGAAATATAATTTATTACAGGTGGATTTTAACACATTTAACTAAATGTTTTTTTTATAGAAGAGGGGGCAAACGAGCAAGAGGTGCACCTGATGGTAAGTGATCACCGCCGCCCATGGAAATCCGCAATACCAGAAGTCTTGCAGTTGCGTTGTCGGCCTTTCAAGAATGAGTAAGCTTTTTTTTTTGAAGGTCCCTATATCGTATCCGTTCGGAAATACCCCTGTCGGTAATTGGTTCCAATACAGAGTAGTGCGAGGTGAAAAGAGTCGGGAGAATCGCACAATTCTGTATTTCCAGACATCGAGATGGAACTTCAAATTTTGACGCGATGTCCGAAGGTGGAATTCGGCGGCAGGAATTAATCCAAACAACTCGTCGGAACACTCCCCATGATATACACGATAAAAGACGCAGTGAGAACCTACATCTCTGCGCAATGCCAAAGAGTCAAGCTGTTTCGAAATAGCCTGGTCGTCAACGATTCGAATCGCTCTACGCTTAATGCGATCAAAAGGAAGAAGCTGGTACTGGGAAGCTCCGGCCCAGAGATGCGAACAGTACTCCAAGCCTTGTTGTGCCTTACAAATGAAGGCGATGGCGATGGCGAAGGCGATTAATGAAATTTCACAAAGTGCTGCCGATTGAAAGTGTAAAATATCAAAAGTGTAGTAGTGTGTATTGAAAGTGTAATGTTATATTATAAGTTTATTTGTGTTAGATCCTTGTATATAGATAAGAAATAATACATTGTAATTAGTTTTCGGTAGGTCTTAGGGCATTATGTACCTTGTTTTGCATATATTTGTAAAAAGGTAGTACCGTTGCACTCGCTAGAGGGCCACACTAGGTAATTAGAGGTAGGAGAAGCTACCTAAGATAAAATTATTAAGATTAGATTACGAAAAGTAGGTTTTTAACAAATCCTAGACATTGTGGCGCCACAACTGGCGCCATTTGTCTTTGTCGATTTCCGCCGCCCGTCTGGCCGCGCGCTATAAATATCGGAGAGCGCGGCCATACAATCAGTTCCGTTCCGATCAAGTTACAGTTTCGTTATGACTCAATAAGTTTCCCAGACAAGTTCCTGGGCTTTAGTATATCCATAGGGTACCGGCTTTAGAGTAGGGCAGTGATAGGGCAAGTACTGGCTCTCCCATAGAATAGTGAATATTTGCAACGGTGCTAGCTTTATTGCTATTTATTTCGTTACAATAAAGCACCTTTGCAACGTACAGTTGTGGTCTCTATTTCTTCCCCCGGCGACACCCGGCTCAACCAAAAAGCACTACGGCTGGTGATGTGTCGAAGAAGAAGTACCAGATCTACAGTCCGCTGGCTCCCCCGGCTGTAGTGCACAGAAATTATGAAGAGATGTGGCTTCGCTCTGCATCTTCTATCGGATCTTTCATGTGTTCTGAGGAACTTTTTGGATTAATTCCTGCA
The DNA here is from genome assembly GCA_036924255.1 of Apodemia mormo. Lineage (NCBI taxonomy): Eukaryota > Metazoa > Arthropoda > Insecta > Lepidoptera > Riodinidae > Apodemia > Apodemia mormo. The sequence goes on from JAUPFN010000002.1 coordinate 43,219,891, forward strand.
GCAGAATTTCACCATCGGACTTCGCGACAAAATTCAATATTTCATCCTCACCATCTCGATGTATGGAAATCCACAACTATGTGATTTTCGAGGCACTTTTTTCCCCTTACTATTTCTGCGGAACCAATTACCGGCAGGGGTCTTCCAACCGGATACGACATAGGGATCTTCAAGAAAAGAGCCTATTTCTTAAAAGGCCGGCAATGCAACTGCAAATCTTCTGATAGTGCGGTTGTCCATAGGCAACGATGATCACTTACCATCAGGTGAGCCTCCTGTTAGTTTGCCCCCTTATTTTCTCTAAAAAAAAGCCATTGACTCTTTTACATATCTTCATAACAAGTCTGTTAGGTAGACAGGAGGGAGAACCGATTTTTACACATTATGATCTGGTCGGACTGGCCTTGTTTCTTTGTGTCCATAAATGTCTTCAACAAACACGCTGATTTCGGACTCTTGGGTATCATAAAGAACAAGCGGCAGTCGTAGAAAATTATTAAAATGCGGTGACAAGTATAAACTATAATCACATATACCACTAACAAATCGGCGTTTTTTAATAGTATCATTAGCAAAAAGCAGAGTTTTGTAAGGGCTCGCAAAGTTATACTACCTTGTAATATTGTTAGGAAAGTATTGTTATGAGAATTACATATTTTAATGTATGGACTTTATTTATAATTATCTTACCTAAAAAAATCCAGCGTATTTTTACCCTAACATTATATTCGCATCAAAGGCGTCGTCAGGCTTTGGTCTAGGAGGGCGCAGGAAAAAAAACCAAAATAAAAACATGTTTCTAAGACTACATTTTTTTAGCACTTACAAGAAAAACTTTTTAAAATTTTCTTAATTTATTAAAAACACGATTTTTATTGCTTTCAATGTTATCTACATAGAACAAATATAAAGGTTATCCACTAAAATTTTACACCATATTTTCTGGTCTACCTATAATAAGTAGCAACTCAAGATCCATCTCGCGTCACCACTTCGCTCTTAAAGTCTAATATTGATAGATATAAATTTTTATATATCGTAGCTATATATATTGTAAAAGAGTTTTCAAGAAAACATGGGTATTAAAAATGAAAGTTGATCTAATAAAGAAAAACACATTTTTAACATTTCGCTAAGACAAATATTTTTTATTCTAAAATCGGGAAGTCCTGGTTTCACACCGATCTTCGAAATTAAAAAATGTTTTATTTAATTAACCTTCAAAATTTTTAGGATTAATATTGAACTTACCGCAGGCACGAAGAATTGGCGGATGAAACTGAGCGAATAATTTTTTTGAATTTTTCTCTCAGAGAAACCTTCGGGGTTCGATTCCCCAGTCAGACAAACAAAAATGTGTTTTTTCAATTTTCTAATAAAAACAACGTTGCCCGTGATTGGAAAAGTGTCCGGTTGGTGATAGGGTGGTCACCTATCACATTGTGGGACTAAGACGTATCTTCGGCTAATCGTAGACGGTAGATGCACACGTTTTACCTCTGCCTACCTCTTAGGGGATACGGGCATGAATATACTTTTTTTAGCTTTTTACCCTCGGGCTAAGATTGAAAATTGATCTCAATACAATATTATTCAATTAATACACTTTTACTGTTTCACGATAATCATATTGTGAAAAATCTGTAAACGGTTGACCTTGCAGGCCATCCCTGAAACTTTCCGCTTCCCGTATTATAAGCTTAAAAGAGTAAAAACTATAAGCATAGATTTTTTCAGTTCTAAGAAATATTGAAATGTCTCAACTATTTTTTTTTGGGTTTTTTCAAAATTTTATCAAAATCGCTTTGGCCCATTTGGTTCAAATTTTTAGGAAGTCTAAGTTGAATGGAATCCAATCGGATGCTATTAACCGCGTTTCGATCGGCCCAGTCGTTCAAAAGTTATGAGTTGTTTACACTTTACATACAGACACACACTCTCACACACACACACACACACACACACATATGCAGACACACTGACCTCATCGCGAAAATAGTCGAAAAAGTTTCCTAGGATCTCAAAACGTGGACATCGTTTTTTGAAAATCGGAGCAAAATCAGTAACTTCCTTATACCTGGCGGGAAGTTAAAAGTGCAAGTGTATTAATAGATTAATATTGTATTAAAATGAAGTAAATGAAAATGAATTAAATCTACCACGCCAAAGCAGCATTTTAACTCGTTAGCATTTTAACTCTTTAGTCTTATAATAGATGGCGTTAGTAGAAATAAAATTCTAATACAACATGTATCTTCTATTTTTTTAATGTTTATAAAATAGTATTTTAATGGTAGATCATATCTAGACATGAATTTAAACTACCATGTCAAAGCTCAAGCCTCAAAATACGATACTTTTTCAGTAACAGATACCATAAAAGTGCATAGAAAGTGGCCTAGTGTAGGTCAACTTAGATCGTAGTATGATCTACATCAGTAACATTATTGTTCAAAATCTAAGTTTCTCTCGTATACATACAATTCAGTGTAAAAGCTACGCACGGAAAGGTCTATAAAAACTATTCTCTGGAAAACAAATCGGCGGTTTTGGAAACTCTTGGGCACCAAGGGACAAGCTATATTCGTCAAAAACCAAAATGTAATGACTAAGACACTTAAATGTTTCGCTAATAAATTAATTATGACATCATAATTTTTCCATTCAAATGATTTTTTTAGTTAGAATTTAGGCCATAGGACAAGTACTGACACTATTGTGACACGAAAAACGATCTGAACTATATCAGGGCGCTCTCTTTCTAGAGTAAACCGATCGCCAACAAATTTTTAGGGATGCAACATCGCTCATAAAATCATCGATTTTTTTCTTGAGTGAAAAATCGATGTCAAAAACATCGAAGTTTATAAACGACACATCGATTTCGAATGTTTCGATGTTTTTTAATTATATATAATACTTGAATTCTAAGATGCGGTGATTCGTGATACCTCGGCCGCACTTGCGCGTCCCGAAGATATTATATTAGCGCGCTAAGGCACACGCAGTCCGGAATGTATGCGAGAATAGCCGATAGTAGCCGGTCACATCTGCATTTATCGTGTCATTGCACGAAGCTTTGTTACGATAGACGCAAGTGCGACCGAGGCATGAACAACGAACATCCAACAAAACAATGACCGGCCGTGCAGGCAGGCAAAGCGGCTGCTTTGTTTTGTACGCCTTAGTATTGCAAGGCGATCGAGACGCCATATAAAAAAATCGACGCTTGTGACAGAGCGATATGTGTGTATCTGTTAATCACGGACGGGGTGAAATACGTAGCTATAATAAAATATCGTTCATGAAACATCGCTCTTGAAGAACGATATATCATCATGTTTATGTATTATCTAAAGTTACAGCCTGGCAAAAAAGAGTAAAAAATAATTGAGGCCGCCACTATCGTTTATATGGTATCACATAATTATTTATGATACTTCAAAGTTTAGCTACAACACACAAGATTTGATTGATTGTTTGTTTGTTTATTTGAATAGGCTCCAAAACGACTAGATTAGAATTATAATAAAAATGTGAAATTATTGGAAAGTAAACGATAAACAATTGACGTTTATTAATCGAATCTCGATAACTTTAGTGTTGCCATAACTAATATATTTAGTTCAATCCGTAACCGCAACGCACTTTTTTTTGCCAAGCTATAGTGAAGAATATTACGTCATAAAGATGCTTTAAAAAGCAAAACAGGTCGATTAATTTAAAATTATTTGTCTATATTTGTAGTGAAATTAAAGTATAAGTGATCATAACCTAGTTTTAACTGATTTGGGTTTGGGTGGGATTAGTTTGGGTCTTCAATATCGATGTTACAATATCGATGTTTGCGAACGATATATCAAAGTTTGACAAAAATCGATTTATCGTTTGTGGGATACAAACGGACGTTTGGGTTCACCAAGATGCACTAGTTAGTTGCTTAGCAAAATCGGTGATGATTGCCGCCGTCGCATTTTACCGGTTTCATACGACTGCCACTTCTTTTTGTGATAACCGTATCACAAGCAAATAAAATTATCTTACCTTTGAGTTAGAGCAATTCGTATAAATTGTCGAGAAATATTTATATATATTTAAATAACACTTTTGCCTTGACCTTATGATCTCAGTCCAATAGGTCAATTACTAGACCAGGACATCCGTCCCCGGGACTTGTTCAGTTAACTTATTATACGGCACTCATTACAATAATTAATATTCTAGCTGAATATTATTCGCGAATAGGTACGTTAAGTGATAGAATTGAAAGTTTAATTAACTAATTACACTGCAGCGAAACTAAAACTTTTTGATTCGCCCAAAACATACATTTCGAAATTAAAAAACTCATTAAAATTAAAAGTCAAGTACTAGTAAAAACGACAGTAAGTTTTATAGTTTTTTTTGTATATTTTTATGTATATTTGTATTTGTATGTAAATTTAAAACAGAGTAAATTTAAACTCCAAAAACGTTCTTTGTTCATTGCAATTCACCGACATGTCCACTGGTGAAACAAGTAGTAATTCCCGTTAATTTGCATTTGTTAAATTTAACGATTGTTGTTTATACTTGCGATAACCTTAAAAATGATTTAATCAAAAAGTATTTTATATTAAAAAATGTAAAATTAATTAAATTTGCTATTATCCGCGAACTATGTGTTCTTTGCGATGGCACCGATAAGAAAGACGTCGGTTTAATAAATGGATTAAACTCACCGATGATCCGGACAAAGAAGAAGACCTCAGCGGTACAAATATCCACCCACATCTACCACACTTTTCCCACATCGGCACCAAGCAAAAAAGCACACAATTGCTGCAAAATGTGGTTGGTGCTGACGAGGGGGCAATAGTGGTGCATGTGGATTTTCAAATTGGGCGCTAGACGAAATAATTTTGGGAGCCTCTGGTTTAGACTATCTCTTTGAACCATCCACAATCCACCACACTTTTCCTACAATTATCAGGCACTTGCTGCAAAATATGGTTGGTGCCGACGAGGGGGAAACTGTGGTGGATGTAGGTGAATAATTGTGGGAAAAATGTGGTGGATTGTGGGTGGTTCAAAGATATAGTCTAAACCAGAGGCTCCCAAATTTATTTCGTCTAACGCCCAATTTGAAAATCAGTTATTTTGTATGGGCCCCCGATTTGTTTCCACCGTAAAACCTCAATAACATATTAGTTTCGCCTCGAGTTTAATGAAACCTATATTGTAAACGAAACTTGTCTAACCAGAGAGCAATAATAATGCAACTTTACAATATTAGGAGTTCTTTTACCTATTTAAAATTAACCCATAATCAACATTTGTTTTAAAACTAATCTAATGTAAGGGATGAGTCTGATGATTTTTTTACAAGTTTGCTAATATTAGCGATTCCCCAGTTTTTCTTTGCCCCTTACTACCTCCCTCTAGGCCTCAAGCGCCCACAAGGAGGCGTTATCACCCACTTTGGGAAAGAATGGTCTAAACTGAGACGGAAATACTAATAATACATACAAGCTTTAGAATATGATCAAAATTCCAATTATAGTAGTAGTTTGTATTCTACTCAGTCTTATGCTGACGACATTTTGATATTAGATCATTTTTTGCTCAATCAGATCCCAAATTAGATTTTTTCTGTCTTAGAATCGAAGACCGAACACTTTTATACAACGTAGACGAGGCATGTGACCGTGTAAGCTTAGATGACCTTATTTTTACAAAGAAGCGTTCGGTATCTTATCATTTACTTTAAATATAATAATGTATCATATAATAGTAGTTCGTCTTGGTCATGGCACTCTTTTAAATAATAGGCTATCTGCCGTTTTACCAGGCATGTCGTATAAGGCGACCGATTGGCTATAGATGTCACTACCATTGCAACTACTAGGTGGTAGAGTTATACAATGTGTCGTCCGGTTTTTTGGTACCGGGTAGTTTCATTCTCGACATCTCTATGTCTGGAAATCCACAACCGGGGGTTTTCGAAACACTTTTTGCTCCGTAATACTCCTATGTGGAACCAGTTACCGGCAGAGACTTTTCCAAACGGATACGCTTAGGTACCTTCAAGAAAAAAGCTTATTCTCAAAAGGCCGGCGAGACAACTGCAATCTATGGGCGGCGGTAATAATTTAACACCAAGTGAGACGCCTGTCTGTTTGCCCCCTCTAAAATATCGATTTTAAACTCACAATAATTGTACTGATTAACTTTAAATCAAAGTATTTGTGTGTCGTCCGAGGGTTATGTCAAGAGATTTCGAAACTACTGTGTTAGTGTATCGACATTTGACACACTCACGCTATATCTAGCGGCAACTGAGTAACGGCCGAGCAACGGATAATTGGCTCGGCCCGGTGTATGAATACAGTGCTGCCGAGCCGAGCAATCGTAGTAGTGCTATACGAGTGCAACACTATTTTAGCTCGGACGAGTATACTGCATCACAGCGCAATATGGTAATTGTTCGGTCGAGGTCTGTCTTTGTAATAATAGGCACGGGCCCAGCTCGGTGACCGTGCTACGGCCGACACTCGGCTCGGACCAGACACGGACACTAGCGTGAGCCATCCTTTAAACGAGTTATTAGTTAGTAAAGGAAGCAAGGCAAGTTCGTCTGATTGCATGGAAGTTTTCTGTGCCTACTCCACAAGTGATTTGCCTTTTACACGTATTTATGTAAGATAAGCCGCGTATTTTGTCTACAGAAAAGTAAATGTCGTTGTGGTATTTATTCCTACGGAGAAAGAAACCTAATTTGTATAATGTAACCAAGGATATTAAAATATTGAACGAATGCGCAATACGTAAAAAATGTAATTACGAATCAGAATGTGTAATGGCTTTTACGTGTATTCAAAGCTGAAAGGTTTTTGACGCTGAAGAACCGTTCATGTGTTTCAGTTTCAAATATCTCACTTATTTTTATCGGAGCTTAATACTTTTAAGCTCCGATAAAAATAAGTGAGATATTATATATTATGATATATATAATAATAATAATTATGATATATATAATAAATAAGTGAGATATGATATACATTACACATATATAAATTGTTGGAATAATGGAGTGCAGACATCTAATATTTTTAAATAAAATGGATAAGAAATACATTAAATTAATAAAAATTTTCATTACGCACACTACAATGATGTCATATACATGATAATATGCACACATGCATACTATTTACTTTACGGCTAAATTTAATTATCAAACTTAAAAGAGATCTTATTGTTCTCGCTATGGTCGAATTTCGGCCACAGGCGAACGCCTAGTCTGTTGCAAAAAGACCTACACCGTCGTCGCCTCTGACGCGTCGTGATATTGTACAGTTTAAAATATTTACCAAATCTTAAGGAAATTGAACAGTAAATACGAGCATTCTAATATACTATAGTATTTTCATAAATAGGATTTCTTCAAAAGCTATTGAACCAGCAATCTCAGTTGTAATTGCGGACGCTGTCATGCCTTAAGACCACAATCAAACTTTAACCAACAACCGATGCACCTTGCAATTTTTTTTTGGTATCGACTACGTCTAATATACCGTCCCAGTTAAATAAGTTCACGATTGCAGGTGAAATACATTTATTTATTGAGGCCAGAGTTTCGTATTTTCATGTATCAAATTTAAAAAAGCAATTTCAACAATGCCATAATTTTCGTCTGGATTGATGAGGAAAACTCAGAAAGTATAGATTTAACAAGAAACAAGGAAGGAAAAGCTAATGCATGTTTTAATGTCAAGAAATATTGTGTTATCATTTAGATTAATTTGGTGTCAGACTGGGCAGATTACAAGTAAATGCTTCCAAACTTCCGCTTTGATACTGAGATGCCGAACGATGTGATAGCGAAAGCTGTTACCCTATTTAGATATATATGCCAAGACCTACGTGTATAGGAAAGTAGCATCACGCAGCATAAGTCTCTTGTAAAACCAAGCTAGAAACTAAAGATTTTACGTACCTTACTAATTATTATATTGATAAGTAAAGGGAAAAGAGAGTACCTACTTTTTACGAAAATTGCGTGGACTATGAAATTTGGTACAGTTAAAAGTTATATGGAGAAGGGCAGAAGCTAAAATTTCTTGTTAATATGCATTAGGAAATAAATTAATAAAAAAATAACACACACCACAACGCGTTTGGCACATACAAACGACAAAACGACAAACGTATAAACAGACACTCACACACACCCGTATATATTATTTTGTTTATGGATAAAATGTGTTGCCAAACTAAGAAGAAATTTCACTCTTTAGTCTATGGTTAAGTGATGCTATAGTATGTTTATTCTATAATATATTTAATAGATATGTATTTTTGTTTTAACATTTATATTATTGACGTCTATACTCGATCGAGGCCAATCGCTAATTTATATATTAATATGTGAAGCAAACACTTTGTATACCTTTCTAAGACAATTACGCGAACGGTGGGGTGCGTAATTAGGCACATTCAAAGTTCACATTGTGGTAGACTGCAGAAACTAATACTTTTTCGTAATATGCATGCAATCAATAAAAATTTCAACTAAAGAATGTTGTAACTTGGGGTCTGGTGGGGTGGTAACACCTCCATATTATGAGCATGTAAAGATGTTGATACCGGTGATCGCAGGGATACGTGGTAGTAGTTGTGTCGTAAAGCGGAGGAATTTATTCGCTGTAGAAAACTGCCGAAGGTTCTACTCTGTCTAAGTTGATCTCACCGTCGCATTGATGCGCAAATTGATATGAGATGGACAGGCTAGGTAGGTACTTCGCTGTAGCACGATCACAAAGCTTTATCGCGAGAATATTCTACGAATCTTCGCTCAATAATATAGCTCGGGAATTATAAGTGTTGTGCCCACATTTAACATAGCTTTATGTTTCCTCCCTACTTGGAGTAAGGCGTAACAGTTTTATCTCGAAATTTGTCTCTAACCACAGGGCAAGATAAATTGTCGAAACACTATCTTATTGCGACTAGCTGAGAGAGCTCTTTGTCAGTGTTAAATAATAACAGTTACATTTATTCATTTTAGTTTTATTGAAATGAAAACTTCTTTAGTCGCGTTAAGCGATTTTTGGTAGGGAGAAAACCACAAAACCTTTAGACATAGTATACTGGAGACTAACAGTAGTCAATCTACATACATGTGATATTCGAGCAACGCACACATAGACACCTCTCATGGATGTGATATCTCGGAATGGTTCGGGACAGTTTGTTCCGCACCAGTACGAGATATCGCCTCCGTGAGAGGTGTCTATGTGTGCTGTACTCGAATATTACTTATGGAACATTGACTTCTGTTAGTTTCTAAGTATTCTGTGCTATAGGTACGTGTGACAGCAGGCTAATGACGTTAGTCAACTATCTGTCGTAACCCACGTTGTGCAACAAATATCTCGTGACAGTATGAATTTGACTGTGATTGTATTTCACTAGTTCCAGGTAGTAAGCACTCGCAGTTAGGTACTTATAATAAAATTTTAATTTTGGTACCATCGATTTATCTATTTCTGTCACAATTTCGTCTACACTCGCGTGTCATGTTCTAATTTGGACGGTAAGGTAGTCAGAAAATTTATGGATGTGGCATTAATATCCCGTCACACAGATGTCAACGTACATTAGTAACTTTGGTGTTTATAGGCGATGGCTCTTTATGCATTGATTTAGTCTCTTTTCATTAGACGAGCCATCTGCTCGTTTTCTATTCAATGATACAAAAAAAAAACAGCGAGCTGCGAGTATAAATAAATAAATATTCATGGGATAAAATTACACTTACTGAGCTAATCCCAAAGTAAGCAAATTATTTGCTGGTGTTATGGGTGTAAGTCAGCAATACTAATACATAGAAATACATTTATAGTTACTAGAATATATTTAATAAACACCCAAACCCGGAAATACAAACATTTTGCTCATCACACAAATGCTTGTCACGTCGGGGATCGAACCCAAGCGCCGTCGATTGCGTAGTCAGGGTCGCTAACCACTCGACCAGCGGGGCGGTCAAAGTATGAACTATGAATACAAAATACTAAAAAGTATCTATCTACAGCACGAGTGAAATCATCTTAAACGCTTTTTAAATTCATAAAGCAACGAGCACAACATAAGTATAGGAAAGGTATTTATACACGACATTTACACGTAATTTGTTAACACAGAAAAATAGCTGTAGAACCGACTTCCCATTTCCTATATATCCGAAACTAATCATCAGATCTCACCAAATTAAAATGGGACCACACGGCGTATATCCCCTCTCGAACAAAGAATTTTCAAAATCGGTTCACGAATGACCGAGTTTAGAGGTTACAAACATAAAAAACAAACAGCCGAATTGAGAACATCCTCCTTTTGGGAAGTTAGTTGAAAATACTAATTAATATCCACGGTGTAAGTAAAATCCACTTAAATCCTTTTAAATGCATTGAGTGCAATGAGCACAATTGAAAATTTTAACAAAAGTACGAAAATAATTCTTATACATACTGCATTAATATAAAAAACCCTAGATGCACAGTCCCGAACAAAACTGACAGTCAAAAGTGTCCCTATAGTTTCTTTTAAGTAGTTATAGATATGGCAAAAACATATGTCTTTGCATATCCAACCTTAAGTGCAAGACTTATAGTTGTTTTTACAAAGCAATGTACGAAAATAAATAAAATTGACAGTGCGTCACGGCCGACGCGATTCTATTTGAAATGAGTGCACAATTTAAAATTGTGCACACATTTTTGGAGAACGTTTTTGACACACTGATTGTGTATCTTGGGTTTTTTATATCAATGACTTACTGCAATAATATGAACACTTTCATATTAACTTTTCGGCACTCCAAAACAAAGGAGAGCATTTCATGAGATTTCGGTTAAAGTAAATTAGTATTATTCGCCGTCAGCGCCGGGTTTGCTTGCATAATTTATCTTGACGCTTGTTTCAGCGTTTGCAGCGGGCGTGCGGTGACCATTACAAATAGTGTACCGAGGATTTCCCTGAGGCAACTTTGTTATTTGTAGCGCAAGATTTAACGAGCTACTTGTGGAGATTTTGTTCGTAGGTCAACAATTCAAAAACGGTACACTAACAATCTTTTTTGACACAGGATAGCAAACAAGTAGATAGCTTTCCTGATGGAAAGAAATAACCATCGCTTATAGACCCCAAAGACGTTATTGCCACATCCATTTACACCTATATAATCTATACATATAAACAAATAAAATTGGAGTGTCTGTAATATTAAATAACCACTTTTTACTAAATATATAAACTTTTGATGTATACACGGTACATATAATATAGCAAAATAATAATTCTTTTCACAATTTTTGTCTGTCTGTTTGTTCCGGTCAATCTCTGAAACGGCTGGATCCATTTTAGAAAAGACAATTTATTTACGGATTTAAAAACAACCTCTATTATTTGTTTTTAAAGTCGTCAATAAATTGTAACAAGATTTAGATCAATTGCTAAGATTTGCTTACTTTACAGACGCTAAGATGATTAAAGTAATTAATGTCAAAAATTACCCGGTCTAAAACCTAGTTTATTAGTCCAATGATCAATCTATTTAGTGAGAAATCTGAAACGGAACGGCAGGACAGGAATATTCATAAATCAAGGCTTGGTTTAATTAATTACTCCGTGAAGCGTCAAATTCTGGAATGTCCTAGATTCTATACATTTCTGGTAACACGAATTTTAACAGCAGCACGCTTAGTGCAATACATGTTTCCTAATGTCGACGATAAGCGACTGCGACTGTTTGTCGCTCCTGAGACCATTTTTGATGTGATAAAAATAAATTACTAGCTGGACCGCGCAGCTTCACCCGCGAATAAACATGTCGATATAATTTTTTATACAAACTTTGATCCCCTATTTCAGCATCTTAGTTGTTGATTTTTGAAAAAAGCCAAATGTCATCCCGTTTAGAGGTTTCGAAATTTATAATATTAGTAAAGACTTGGATACCAATGTAAAATTTAATAAAAAGATGTTGAAACTTTTGTTCAACTTCTTTTTTTATTAATTTACATAAGGAGTTATATGAGAATATTTGCCAGATAGAGATGACAAAATATTAAAAAAAATATGTGATAAAGATTTAGTCAGAACAGATGATAGTTTGAAATTGTCGATAGTAAATAAAGACTTTCGTTAAGTGTTCGTCTTAGAACTTGTTAGCTAAAAGTTTTTGTTAGTAACCAATTAAACATCCTGTTTTAACTTAGTGTTTTCAGTTTTATATCAATAAATACGGGAACAATCATACATACAGTAGTACATACAGTAAGTAATAAGAATCATGTGCTTTCGAAAGGGCATATAGATAGGTCTTGATGCCCCACGACATTTATAAATTATACAATAATTATTATAAATAATCTACACATATAATAAAATTGTATGAAAGTCATCTCGTGGGGCGTGATCTACAATCGATATCGAAGCCAAAAATATAGTTTTTAGAATTTTTGTCTGTTTGTCTGTTTGTCCGTTTGTCTGTTTGTCTGTATGTATGTCCGGGGTAAACTCAAAAAGTACTGCATGGATTTAGTTCAAATTTTGCATGGATATTACTAACAGATCGGGTCAACATATAGGCTACATATTATCACGCTATCACATACGGGGGAGGAGCAGCGCAGACTAAACGAAGTCCGCGCGGACGAAGTCGCTGGCAAGCTGGTCGCTTATTCTCAACAGCTATCAGAACGTGCGTTAGCCGTTACATAGTTGATGAGAACGGTGCTTTAACACAGTAGCGTGTTGCCTTCTGCAGTGGAACTTAAATTAGTGAATTTTTGTTACTAGTTCCGTCTTTTTTTACTAGTTTTGGCTTTGAAACATACAATAAATAAATATAAAATGAAAAAATATATATACAATAAATTACGCCGATTTTCTTGCGGGGTAGGCAAACTAATTGAGAAGTTACTTTCGTTCACAAAATATTACCCTCTTTCTGGCACAGCCTATATGGGGTGAAAAGAGTCCTGAAGTTAAAAAAATTTAATAAAACAAAATTTTTGATTATAATTTAAGCGTATCTTAAACTATTAACTAAATAAATTTTATCAAGTGTAGACGACAAACAGTGTACAGATACCAATATAAGTTTTAGGTATCAATCACCCTTAGCATTAATTACAAAACATTGCTTTTTCATTATTATTAATTACTTGGTAGATAATTTTATTAATTATAACCTACTTAGGTAATAATACTAGGTTTTAGTAGTAAGTAGACATGAAAGTCAGCAATTATTCAGCCGTCAGTCGTTACCGATGTCAATTCTCACAAGTCACATCTAGTTCAATCGATTTTCTATTTTAGATTCGCTATTGAGAGGTCTAATTCTATTTTGAGTTCCAGCTATTATGTTTGTGGTCCCTGATACAAAGTAAACGTGTCTTAGATGTCGATAATTTGATTGTAAATTATGTTGTATAATTGAAAATAGTGATAATTTAACTAGCTACGCCCCGCAGCCCGCAATCTAGTTTATTGTGATGAATCCCATTAGAACGGAATAAAAAGTAGTCTATGTAGTATTCCGAATATAATCTATATTTGTATTTCCGAATATAATCTGTATTCACCCGGATCCCTAAAGTCGTTACAGCATAATAAGTAACAAACATCCATCTATCCAAACTATTTTTAAGTTATTGGACCCGCGCGGTTTTGCCCGCGAGTTTCTAACCGAGTGAGTCCTGTCGTCGATATAGTTTTTAGGGTTCCGAAGTAAACTAGGAACCCTTATAATTTCGCTATGTCCATCCGTCCTTCCATCCACACTATAGCTCAAAGATCCTTAGTACTAGAAAGCTGTAATGTGGTACATATCACGTAAACAAAGTGGTAACATAAAATCTTGAAAAATATTTATTTTCAGTGTAGCTCCCCTACATATAAACACATTTAAATCTTTGGTCTATAGGCAGGGGTTTATCTTCCATCAGGAGAGTCATCAGCTTGTTTGATATCTTATGATATAAAAAATCCCGGAACTTCAACTATCTCCATGCTAAATTGCATCAAAATCGGTTGAGCGATTTAGCCGTGAAAGCGGAACAACAAACAAACAACCTCACTATCGCATTTTATATTTTAGGATATCATAGGATAAGCAAACATGCAATGTTAATATAAAATAATAAAAAATATAAGTCTCTCTCTCTCTTTTTCTGTTACTCTAAATTTTCTTTACTTTGTCAATAGCTTTAAAGACCGATTTACACATATCAAGTTCATAAGTATGTAACTACATTTTAATTTAATTTTAAGCGACTTAATATTAAGCATATGTCTATACGTATATTCTAATAACTGAATTAAAGAGTTAACTACTTATAATACGTCCATACGTATTATTAACTCTTTAATACACTCAAGATAGATGATCAACAAAGTAGTAGTGGTAAATTCTGTACGAACAAAGAACGAAGTTAAAGATATAATAATTAGGAAAATAACCATTTCCAAAAGACTTTGGGTAAGAAAATGGATAAATAGAAGAGATCGGTATGGCTCAAGTGCCACTTTGTTTGAGAAGCTAGCGGATGAAAATGAACAAGAATATTTTAACGCGCACGGATGACCGAAGACTACTTCAATTAATCGTATCCAAAGTGGAAAACGAAATACAGAAAAAAGATACGAGAATGCGATGTGCATTAGATGTCAAATTAAAATTACATAATATTACATTATATTTTCTCAATACTGGTTATAGCTTTGGCAGTCTATCTCTTTTCTCGCCGTGTTGGTCCCGGCCTCCTTTGTAGAATAGGCCAACTGCCGTTCTGCCAGGCAGGTCGTAAAAGGCGACCGATTGGCTATTGAGTCACTACCATCGTGACTACTAGGTGGTAGAGTTCTGCATTGTCTCGCCCGGGTCTGGTACCACCGCCTTACCTATTCCTGCCGCAATAGCGTCAGTGCTTGTCGCTGTCGTGTTCCGGTTTGGAGGGTAAGGTAGCCGGTAAACTTATGCATGTGGCATTAGACCTCGCCACAAGATAGCAACGCACCATTAACATCTTTGGTGTCTATAGGCGATGGTTGACTCTGCCCTGCCAAGCCCTGCCCACCTAGTCACAAAATAGACAAAATTCTAATTATTTATCTACTAATATATATATATATATATATATATATATATATATATATATATATATATATATATATATATATATATCACAATCTGTAAATATACATATGTAATGTATGTATGAATATATTCACTACCCCTTATCGACGGAAAGAGAGAACCTGGTTCCATACATTACTACCGAGACCTACCTGTTTACTGTTTACCTAACCGAGCTTCCGATAAAACTAATAATATGTATGTAAAATAATTATATGTATATTAACCACATTGCAGATCACACGCACACACATACACATGCACACTCACACGCAAGTACACGCATATCCATATACACACACTCACACCCTCGTCATTACTACTTAGTGACGTAGTTATATGTAAATATTAAAAAATGTAAGTCCGTAATTGGCTTTAAGAATAATTCTTATAAGTAAAATTTAAAATAGATTAAGAGCTGTGGACTTTGTTACACAAAAATAAATAAATAAATAAATTCTTTGGTTACATGCGATTAATCACTTAACATTTAATTAAAATTTTGTTACCTACTTAACAACTAAATACTACAACGGTATAATTTTTAACGCAGTAAAACTGCAGCAACCAACTTCCCGTTACTCTCATATCTCCCGAACCCTGCATCAGATCTTCACCAAAATAAAATGGGACCAAACGGGGATTTCACCTTCTCAAACAAAAAAATAATTTTCAACATCTGTTCGTATTAATGACCGAGTACTGAAGTAACAAACATTTAAAAAAACATACAGCCGAATTGATAACCTCCTCCTTTTTGGAAGTTGATTGAAAATATTTTGATCCCGTGGTAAAAAAGCCTTGATCACTCGGTAGCCTTTGAGGTACAGAGTTAGTAACTGTACAGCTAAAAATACACAGCTTTGAGCAAATAAATTCAATTTTTTTCATGTAAATAGTTAAACTCTCGTCTCTCGCCCACAAATGCTATTTTTGCTAATTTCAGGTCGTTCACAGTCTGGGACAATATAAGCTTTTTTATGTCACTCAGTAAGTTTTGAGATTTTCGAACTTAAAAATACACCGGTGTAATACATATAATAAAATCGTAGGAAATTCAAAACTGTACATTGAATATTGGAACGAAGTTCCTTACGGCAGGCTTGGAGGGGATAGGGATTTTGCTGCGCGACCGAACTGAAAAAAATGTGATAGTAAAACCGTAAGAAAAATGCGTGGAATAAAAGCTTTAAATGAGACGTGCGCAGGCGCGACAGTCGCGTACACAAGCGAGTAGTGCCGTTTAGCCGAAGGAAGTTCGTTCCTACCTGGTGTCCCGCGACACCACATCATTTTTTTGGAACGAAGTTCCTTACGGCAGGCTTGGAGGGGATAGGGATTTTGCTGCGCGACCGAACTGAAAAAATGTGATAGTAAAACCGTAAGAAAAATGCGTGGAATAAAAGCGTTAAATGAGACGTGCGCAGGCGCGACAGTCGCGTACACAAGCGAGTAGTGCCGTTTAGCCGAAGGGAGTTCGTTCCTACCTGGTGTCCCGCGACACCACATCATTTTTTTTAAAAGAATGCTTGGGGCGTCTATCTACAATCGATTTCGAAGCCAAAAATATAGTTTTTAGAATTTTTCTCTGTTTGTCTGTTTGTCTGTATGTATGTCCGGGGTAAACTCAAAAAGTACTGCATGGATTAACTTCAAATTTTGCACGAATATTACTAACAGGTCGGGTCAACATATAGGTTACATATTATCACGCTATCACCTACGGGGGAGGTGCAGTGCGGAGTAAACGAAGTCCGCGCGGACGAAGTCGCTGGCAACAGCTAGAAAGTTTATAAAAAGCTAATTTATTCCAAAATAGAATACAAGTAGCTAGGGAGTTAACTAACTAGCTCAATTTAAAACAACGTCCTATACTGTTTTTGTAACTATTACTGTTCCTGCGTTTTTTCTTTCGTTGGATCATCGTTTCGATGGAACTTAAACGCAAATACTTGCATGCTATGATATTTTACGATTTTATTTTAACCGAATAACTAAGTTTACTACGATTACAATCAGCATTACGGGACTCTGCTCTATACCGGGCAACTGTTTTAGATGGTTCGGAGAATTTAAAAAAGGGGTAAGACGAACTTCGTATATAGTCATAAACAGAAGCGGTCGCCTGTAAACAGCACTAACTGCAATAATAGTGAAGGGCCTGGGGGTTTTCACCTCGGATTAGAGTTGCAGTGAATTAATTAATATGATTGATGTGGGATATTGTATTTTAAACATAAATTGCAATGTTTACCCAAAATTTTTTTGTGCACTCCATTGTTTCATTGTTTAAACAAATTATTATGAAAAATTAATGTTTGACCATATATTTTCACTTTAAACAATGATTGGATTAGATAGGTAGGGTGGAAAGATTTAGTAGGAAGCACCTATCCAAATCTTTCCACCGACCCGTATTTAAGGTTAACGTAAGGTAAAGTTAACGTAAACGTAACGTAACGAACGTAAACGTAACGTAACGAACGTAAACGTAACGTAACGAACGTAAATGTAACGTAAACGTAACGTAACGAACGTAAACGTAACATAATCGTAACGTAAACGTAACGTAAACGTATCGTAAACGTAACGTAAACTTAACGTAAACGTAACGTAAACGTAATGTAAACGTAATGTAAACGTAACGTAAACGTAACGTAAACGTAACGTAAACGTAACGTAAACGTAACGTAAGCGTAACGTAAACGTAACGTAAACGTAACGTAAACGTAACGTAGACGTAACGTAACGTAACGTAGACGTAACGTAAACGTAACGTAAACTTAACGTAAACGTAACGTAAACGTAACGTAAACGTAAAGTAAACGTAACGTAAACGTAACGTAAACGTAAAGAAAACGTAACGTAAACGTAACGTAAACGTAACGTAAACGTAACGTAAACGTAACGTAAACGTAACGTAAACGTAACGTAAACGTAACGTAAACGTAACGTAAACGTAACGTAAACGTAACGTAAACGTAACGTAAACGTAACGTAAACGTAACGTAAACGTAACGTAAACGTAACGTAAACGTAACGTAAACGTAACGTAAACGTAAAGTAAACGTAACGTAAACGTAACGTAAACTTAACGTAAACGTAACGTAAACGTAACGTAAACGTAACGTAAACGTAACGTAAACGTAACGTAAACGTAACGTAAACGTAACGTAAACGTAACGTAAACGTAACGTAAACGTAACGTAAACGTAACGTAAACGTAACGTAAACGTAACGTAAACGTAACGTAAACGTAACGTAAACGTAACGTAAACGTAACGTAAACGTAACGTAAACGTAACGTAAACGTAACGTAAACGTAACGTAAACGTAACGTAAACGTAACGTAAACGTAACGTAAACGTAACGTAAACGTAACGTAAACGTAACGTAAACGAAACGTAACGTAAACATAACGTAAACGTAACGAAAACGTAACGTAAACGTGACGTAAACGTAACGTAAACGTGACGTAAACGTAACGTAAACGTGACGAAAACGTAACGTAAACGTGACGTAAACGTGACGTAAACGTAACGTAAACGTGACGTCAACGTAACGTAAACGTGACGTAAACGTAACGTAAACGTAACGTAAACGTGACGTAAACGTAACGTAAACGTAACGTCATTTTAAAGCTGCAACTTTAAGCATTTCCAGGCCAAGTTCCTTACAGGTCAAGCGGCGAATATAGTGCTAGAGTTTGTGTTGACAGACGAAGCATATTTTCCTTCTTCTTCAATTATAGTATACAAGTATCGATTAAGATATCTCTTTGTGAAAATCTTTACAATAGTGGAGGGCCTGGGGGTTATCACCTCGGATTAGAGTTATAGTGAATTAATTATTAATATAATCGATGTTTTTTAAACTATAAATTGCAATGTTTACTCAAAAATTTTTGTGCACTCCATTATTTCATTGTTTAAACAAATTATTATGAAAAATTAATGTTTGACCAAATATATTCACATTAAACTGTATTTTTTTTTATTTATATGTTAAATCTTACCTGAGTAGACATATAAGAACATTTTTCAAAGATACCTGTGTTTAAAAATAGCAGTAGGGATTTTGAACAGGTAGAAAAACGTGGAGGGGAGAGCGGAACGACAGCTGCTATGTCCAATGGAATTTCTCGGCTAGTTTAGTTGCAAGTAATACGTGTTCTGTGAATATTGTGCTTCTATAACAGTGAAAATTTGGTTTTTTAGTGAAAAATTCTTGTATATATTTGTACTGGAAGGGTATTGAAGACGACGTTTTTATATTGAACTAGCTGACCCGCGCAGCTTCGCCCGCGGGTATATTAATAAATCGTCCAAATAGCTTGTAATAAAAATTTCATCCTCTATTTTTTTTCTATTTAAGTCCTCCAGGGACTGATTTTTGAAAAAAAAATTAGCTTATGTTTGACCCTGGATCTTCAACTATACCCATGCCAAATTTCATGAAAATCGGTCCAGCGGTTTAGCCGTGAAAGCGTAACAGACAGAGAGGCTTTCGCATTTATAATATGGATGGCTTTCGCATTTATAATTTCGCAAATAGTATGGAATGATTTGTCAATTGTTTTTATCACACATCAAAATTCTACGTACGCAACGAAAATAGAATTAAGTCGAAAAGATTTTAGAGCGATGATTTTTTTATGATTTTAAAAGTTCTCTTTCTCCGCAAGACTGTGCTGCTCGTCTTCAAAATGCTTTTGGGAGAGAAGCACCTTGTTTGAGCACTGTGAGGCGATGGTTCGCTGAATTTGAGAGAGGTCGAGTTTCTTTACATGACGAATTTCGTGAAGGGCGGCCTTCAACTACCGTCAGTGAAAATAATGTGGCTACTGTAAGCGGTTAATTGAAGAAAACCCCCGGATTAAACAATTCAAGGACTATTGGGGATTGGTTTATGAGCTTAATTCAGAAAATTTTAACGTAAACGTAACGTAAACGTAACGTAAACGTAACGTAAACGTAACGTAAACGTAACGTAAACGTAACGTAAACGTAACGTAAACGTAACGTAAACGTAACGTAAACGTAGCGTAAACGTAACGTAAACGTAACGTAAACGTAACGTAAACGTAACGTAAACGTAACGTAAACGTAACGTAAACGTAACGTAAACGTAGCGTAAACGTAGCGTAAACGTAACGTAAACGTAACGTAAACGTAACGTAAACGTAGCGTAAACGTAGCGTAAACGTAACGTAAACGTAACGTAAACGTAGCGTAAACGTAACGTAAACGTAACGTAAACGTAACGTAAACGTAGCGTAAACGTAGCGTAAACGTAACGTAAACGTAACGTAAACGTATCGTAAACGTAACGTAAACGTAACGTAAACGTAACGTAAACGTAACGTAAACGTAACGTAAACGTAACGTAAACGTAACGTAAACGTAACGTAAACGTAACGTAACGTAAACGTAACGTAAACGTAACGTAAACGTAACGTAAACGTAACGTAAACGTAACGTAAACGTAACGTAAACGTAACGTAAACGTAACGTAAACGTAACGTAAACGTAACGTAAACGTAACGTAAACGTAACGTAAACGTAACGTAAACGTAACGTAAACGTAACGTAAACGTAACGTAAACGTAACGTAAACGTAACGTAAACGTAACGTAAACGTAACGTAAACGTAACGTAACGTAAATGTAACGTACACGTAACGTAAACGTTTGTTTTTTACTCTACTCAACAGCAGTGTCAGAAATTAGTTATTTTAAAGCGCCGTGTTGGTCCCGGCCTCCTTTGAAGAATAGGCCAACTGCCGTTCTGCCAGGCAGGTCGTAAAAGGCGACAGATTGGCTATCGAGTCACTACCATCGTGGCTACTAGGTGGTAGAGTTTACCTATTCCTGCCGCAATAGCGTCAGTGCTTGTCGCTGTCGCGTTCCGGTTTGGAAGGTAAGGTAGCCGGTAAACTTATTCATGTGGCATTAGACCTCGCCACAAGATAGCAACGCACCATTAACATCTTTGGTGTCTATAGGCGATGGTTGACTCTTTCCATCACGAGACCCATCTGCTTGTTTGCTATCTTATGATATAAAAGAAAAGATAAAAAAGAAGCATTTCCAGGGTAAACATTGCAATTTATAGTTTAAAAAACAATCGATCATAATATTAATTCATTCACTACTACTTACACTAACTTTAATCCGAGGTTTTACGGTTTTGAATGCTCCAGGCACTCCACTATAAACGTGTGGACAACTGCATATTTAGTGCTAGAAGAAAAATTGCATACACGGACATCGAGTACATTCTAGGCGTTAATTGACAGTGTTAATATCAACATACGAGTACATTGGATCCCGAGCTTGTTCTCCAAAACTGAAAAACAGGCTGTAGTGGATTGGTGTCATGAACAGGAAAACAATCATGATGCTATTGCACAAAGAATTGGTAAAGTGTCTAACTTATTCGGGTCGAAAAACTGTTACATCGAGCATAGGGGCACATTTTACCTTTTTACAAAAAATGATAAAAATAGGCTTGTGTCTACTAAAAACGAATTGGATGTATTGTATTTTTAATAATTAATAATGATACGGAGATTGCAACAAACTTAAATATCTATTATAAAATATTTTGGGATATAAATTCGGCAAAAATGGACATTATCTCAAGAGACAGTAAACGCAAATCTAGAAGTTTTACGTCACACTGTGGTATAACGTCATCTTGATGCTGTTATTTTCATAGAAACCACAGAGTGTGTAATGTAGATATTACCACGGCGTAATGTCATAAGAACGTCATGTCAGTCCAGAGCGTTTTCGCGGTAAATTTTAATTTCAATTTTTAATTATTGTGAAGCCAAGCGGTTTCGTCTATTACAGCATCATCAGGGCTTTTAATTTATTTATATATTATTGGAACATAACAAATACACACGCAAGACAACAACTAAATATTTTTTTATTATAAACGTTATTTAACAAAAATAAATCTTATATATATAAAAATCAATCCCTATTTTCCTTGGTCACGACATCACGCCTGAATGGCTGGACCAATTTCGGTATTTTTTTTTGTTGTGTTTGTAATTGTAAGGAGAAGGTTCTTATAAAAGAAAATATTAAGAAAATTGCGCGGAAAATTAGAAAATTTAAGAATAATTAACCACCATATAAAGTTTAATGCCATTTTGGCTGCGTGGAAGAACAATCCCGTAGTCTTATATAAATTACGTGTCACGTTGTTTGTCCGCTATGGATTCCTAATATGTAAGGCAAAACAAAGTTTGCCGGGTCAGCGAGTAGTTTATAAATAACTCATAAAAATAGTATATAAATAACATATATATTGTAAAAAAACATCAACATTTGTTTAAAACAAATGCTCAAGTATTAGGGAACTCATATTTTAGAAACAGTGAGAAGCTACATGTGCCAAGCCAAAGACTAAATATTTATAAAAAAAATGCATATTGTATGGCAATTAATATATACAATCATATTCCTGATAGTCTAAAATTATTACCTATAAATAAATTTCGCAAAAAATTGTTTGATTTACTGTTAAATAAAACATACTATGATATTAGAGAATTTTTAGCAGATAAGATTAAATGTTAATAAACAGAAATATAAGCTTGTACAATTTACCTTGAAATTTAAATGTAATAAAAACTGAACGGCAAATTTGTAAAATGGTAAATTTTTTGTAAATTGTAAAAATTTGGATTGAGCATAAGATCATATTTTGTAAATTATAAAAACAACTTTTGATGTGAAATAATTCTAGTAAATTGTAATACATACAATTGTAATACGTGAAATAGAAAAAAAGAAGCCCGCTGAGTTTCTTCCGCCGGATCTTCTCAGTGTGTGGCCGCGTTCCGATCCGGTAGTAATTATAAAGAAATCGACCTAAATTAAAATGTTTGCACGCCATATTATGGTAGAATATGATGGTAATTTAATTTATTTTAATAACTTGTGACACCCATATTCTTGCAAATAAATATTTTTCATTTCATTTCATTTCAACAAAAATAAATAGTTTATAAAATTATAAATAGTAAGTTAACATACCTAATAAGGTAAATTATTAAACAGTTTTTCAAATTTAGTCAACTAGACTATTAAACGATGGCGATACTCGAAATAAATTTATACAAAGATGCTTATTTAAATATATTCGTAAAAAATACATGCTTATTTGAAATATATTCAGAATATCCTCGTATGATAGACATAGGACCAAAAGTAAAGGTTTAACAGTGTACGTAATCGCAATCAGCAATTAGCGTTGTGTGCAGTGGCGCAGACACTGCGTCAGCTCTCCGACTAAATGCGACTAACATTCGAATAAGCAACACATCGGAGGCTTTGCTAAATGACAAAATACCATTGAAATTTGCTGTTTGACGTAGAACCGGTTTTAGTGTATTCAGTACCTAATTTTTTGTTCATTTACTATGCGCAATACAAGGTCTGTTAAGTCTGAAATAAAGAAAGTTAAGAAAGAATATCAGATGAAAGATTGAAAACATCTTATTTTGTCGTATAGGAAAGAAGACACACAAATAGTTCTCCGTATGCATGTAAATAGATGACCATAGCTTTTTACACCAAATAATTTGAAGGTGTGTAGGTATATTATAAATGAAAATTACCAGGCTACCTTAGCCTTCAACTCCTTCAATTACAGGCACACGTAATACACAGAAAAAAGTGAAGCAGCGTTCAATTTTTAATAAAATTTGAGTTAGTTACAAATTTTCTGATGGGACGACAGGTGACCCATTTTTCAATAAATTTCCTAAATAAATTTCCCAAAAAAAATTATTTCCGTAAAATACACACTCCAAAGTATAGCAAATTATTATTTGTTTATGGGTCAAGTAAAACATACATAAAACATAAATACTGCTGTTGTCACAGAATTATATTATGTAAAAGCAAGAAGTAGTTGGTTGAGAAACAGCTACTAAATCCATCACAACGTTTTTTAATATATCTTATATTTTTTTATAAATCAATAAATAAAAATAATAGAAATCTTACATAATAAGTTGATAAAAGGGAAAAATAAGGATAAGTCAAGGTAATAAAGGCCTAACACATTAAAATCTTTAAATTGTCATACATTTAATCAGAAATATGTCTAAGAAAAATATACTTTCACCCATGCCTAAGATAAATAAATTATTAAAAAACAATGATTAAAGTCATGAAAAAAAATACAACAAGGTCAAGACGACGACGTGTCGTCACATGAGTAGATAAAGCGACGCTGCACTGGGTGTGTGTTGACGTCAAGTTTTTGAAACCGTCGGGAGTGGGTGTATGTTTGATCGCCCCGGTTAGCGAACTTAACTACGAATCGATGGGTTCGGGTCCGATTCCCGACAGCAAAAACCAATTGTGTGATAAAAATAGATGTTTGTGTTTGTGGGTCTGGGTGTGTTTTATGTATATCATATATAGCATCGTTGACTAACATCTATAACACAAGAAAATAACGTGTTTACTTTGAAGTTAGATCGATTTGTGTAAAATGTCCAAAAAAAATCTGTATACGGTTGAACCTGCAGGCCATCCCTGAAACTTCCCGCTAAATTCAGGTATTTAAGCTAAAATGAGTAAAAATTATAAGCGTAGATTTTTTCAGTTCAAACATTTATTTTGTTAAAAATGGCACGATAGTGATTTTTGAAAAGCTGTATATATCGGAAACGATGATCGATTTTGATTTTTCGAATGGCATTCAACTCAATAAAAAAATTCTAAAATATTGCTTTAGCTACATAATTGATAGGTTGAAAAATTTCGAAGCAATGTTAAAAACATTTTTATTTTGTAATTTTCGTCTTTGATAAATCCCAAATAAATTAACTGATTTTGATATAATTAACAGTATTTAACGTAGCTTTTTGAGGAGAAAAGCTGATAAGATGTTAAAGTCAATAGGTGTATTAGCCTGAAAGTTATTTAAAAAGCTGTAACTTTTGAAAATAAGGTTAGATTTTAATTTTTGAAACGGCATTCGACGTAGTTTTCTTAATACTAAAATATCGTAGAATACCAAAATATGATTGATTTATTATTGAAGTTATGTCGAAAAAACCCTTTTTTTCAAATTTTTCGATAACGTACGTTTGTATAGAAGAGAATGAATTGTAAAATAGAACAGAACATGAAAATAATTTTAATGTGAAGAAAGCAAATTAATTCTATATAATTCGTGATTATTGTTCATTCAATCTTCTCTGCCTGTTCCGTAAGTTATTTGGCATGAATATATGTATGTCTGTACAATATGAGGCATAATAGGATATCAGTATCACATGACAATAGTTCATGTCTTACCGAAAACATACATTTAAAGCAATTTTACGACACGAGGAGCTTTCTTTTTATTCTTAATATTTCTCTCTTAACATTTCAGCGATAAATCTTTATAACGTAAGGCGATTTGGATCAGTTTAGAAATCATTTTTATATATGCTATCAAAGGTCTACGTCAAATGTGGTTGGAGTTTTGAGATTGTGATTGTTTTAAGCCGACTTTCCACAAAGGAGGAGGTTTTCAATTTGGCTGTATTTTTTTAAATTACTAACTGCAGCGTGCAGTCGGTTGCATTATAAGACTTTTTAAGAAGCCCACAGAAACAACTCATTTTCCGGCATAACAAGTAGGCTATATGCTATTACAAGTATCATCTACTTGTGTGTCAAATTTTATCCAAATCGGTTCAGTAGTTTTTGCGTGATTGAGTAACAAACATCTATCCATCCATAAATCCTAACCTTCGTGATCCTAACATTCAAACTTTCGCATTTATAATATTAATAGAGATTGAATTTTTAATTGAAAGGCTTTGAACATTTAACTAAATAATAATACAAGTATATATCTATACTAATATTATAGAATTGTAGAGTTTGTTTGTTTGTTTGTTTGGTTGTACGCGCTAATCTAGAAAACTGCTGAACCGATTTGAATAATTCTTTTTGAGTTGATAGCCTGTTTATCAAAGAAGGTTAAAGGCTATATAACATCACGCTACGACCAGTAGGAGCGGAGTAAACAAAATCCGCGCGGATGAAGTCGCGGGCAACAGCTAGTTTAAAATAAAATTTTGATGAGCTCCTTGGGTCAGCCCGCTTAGGATTTTTACTTATAGAATAGGGGGCAGACGAGCAGGAGGTGCACCTGATGGTAAGTGGTCACCGCCACCTATGAATATCCGCAATACCAGACCTCTTGCAGTGCGTTTCCAGCCTTCTGAATATAAGTTTAATTTAACTCTTTTCTTGAAGATCACCAAGTCGTATGCGTGCTTAGGATCTTCAAGTCGTAATCGAGCTTAGGATTTGCAACGTAAGTAGACTTCCCAAACAGGAGGAGGTTCACAATTCGGTTTTTTTATATCATAAGATAACAAACAAGCAGATGGGTCTTCTGATGGAAAGAGTCAACCTTCGCCTATAGACACCAAAGATGTCAAAGGTGCATTGCTATCTTTTGGTGAGGTGCAATGCCAAATGCATAAGTTAACCAGCTACCTTACCCACCAAACAGGAACACGAGAGTGACAAGCACTGACGCTATTGCGACAGGAATAGGTAAGGCGGTGGTATCAGACCCGGGCGAGACAATGCAGAACTCTACCACCTAGTAGCTACGATGGTAGTGACTCGCATAGCCAATCGGGCGCCTCATACGACCTGCCTGGCAGAAGGGCAGTTGGCCTATTCTTCAAAAAAGCCCGGAAAAATACGGGGGAAGATATATATTTTTGTAAATGTAAATGTATATTTTTTGTTTGTTACCTCAGAACTAAGTCATTTATTTATTTACTTACTTGGCGAATTCTTTTTTGTTTGGGAAAGTGTATTTTAAATTTGACCCCATATATATTTTTATATGGGGTCAAATTTAGGCACATTATTATTAAGCGGTTAATTGAAGAAAACCCCCGGATTACCTATGAGACAATTCGAGGACTATTGGGGATTGGTATGAGCTAAATCCAGAAAATTTTACACGAAGAATTGAAAGTTCGGAAACTTTGTTGTCGTTGGATCCCTCATGAACTGACAGCGGAGCAAAAGCAGGCTCACGTGGAATGGTGCTCACAGATGCTACTAAAGTACTACCACGGTCATTCTAATGCTGTTTATAACATCGTCACAAGAGTCGAAACGTGGATTTATTGTTTTGAACCCAAAAAAACAGCAATCTTGTGATTGGGTGTTTGAAAATGAAAACAGGCCAACAAAAGTGAGACAGGCGAGAAACGTTGGTAAAATAAGGAACTTCGTTCCAAAAATGATCGCGTTTTTTTTCTCAGCAACGGATCCCATCTGTACAATTCCACTTGAAGATCAAAAGAGCCGAGTGGTATTCTACAATTTGTTTACCCAGGGTGTTAGAAAAAGTTTGCGAAAGATGACCCAAAACCCGGGACTTCACGTGGCCAACGCCAATGCCAGACCACTAGACCACAGAGCTTTTCTTTTTCTTCTTTCCTACTTTCCCACTTCCCAGGTCGGACAACAGACCCGAGCAAGACCTTGTGTCACGCTGTAAGTGACATGTTCGACCAATCGTTCGCCTTTTACTCCGACTTCTTTTTTTATATCATAAAATAGCAAACAAGTAGATGGGCCTCCTGATGGAAGGAGTGAACCATCGCCTGTAGACACCAAAGATGTTAATGGTGCGTTACTATCTTGTGGCGAGTTCTAATGCCACATCCATAAGTTTACCGGCTAAATTGCCCTTCAAACCGGAACAGGACAGTGACAAGCACTGACGCTATTGCAGCAGGAATAAGGAAGGCGGTGGTATCAGATCCGTGCGAGACAATGCTGAACTCTGCAACCTGCTAGCCACGATGGAAGTGACTCGTATAGCCAATCGGTCGCCTTTTACGACATGCCTGGCAGAGCGACAGTTGGTCTATTCTTCAAAAGAGCCCGGGACCAGCATGGGGAATAATAAATACAGTAGCGTCATTTTATCCCGGAATACACATTATATCTGTGGGATTCAAAAAATAACGTTTATCACATGAACTGCGGAGCGGGTCGTTAGTGATTTATAAGAATTCACCTCATATTTTTCAAACAGACAACAGGAAAAACCCACAAGACCAGCCAACAAACGGATGTGGACAGAGTGATAAATATAATTTTCCCTTACGTCGTAACTTAAAACAATAGAATATCAAAATTTCTCCGTCTCTAGAGTACTACGACGAAGGATAGAGAAATTTCAGTGTATAAGTACATGGAAATGGGAAAATTTTATATTGAGCACAATATTATCAGACGCTCTCTTGGGGGCTGAGGCTAAACTTTAGTTATCGACACATCGCTGTTTTTGACATAATCATCATCTTGGTGTACTACGATCTTATGAACTACATATTAAGGTATTAAGAAGTGTTTGCAAAATATGATACAAAATTGTCTTTCGTTTACTAATTCATCTGTTTGTTAACTTTTCTGCTAGTGATTGACAATAATATTTACATTATATTTAGCTTTTTGCGCGTTTTTTTAAAACGGATTTCAATTTTTATATGCATCTATTTGTTTCTATGTATATAATATAGATGTAAGATAGGTGCACCGTACAGGCTGGTTGCTCTGAGAGTAGCTTTTTGAACGGTTTCTAACCAGGTAATATGTGCTATAGCAAGTCTTCTACCTATACACATTATGGCCAAGGAAAGAGGGAAACTTGTTCGCATGAACCGGTACACCGCAAAAACCTAGGGAATGAAACAACCGAGAACGTAGCCTAGCTGAATGGCATGAAGAGTGGGATGCAAGGACCAAATGCCGATAGACACATCGCTTGATCGCGATGAGATGAGATTAGTTGTTGGGTAAACCGTGAAGACGGGGAACTCAACCACTATCTGACGCAGATGTTGTCCGGCCACGGTTACTTCCACGCCTACTTACATCGCTTTGGACACGAAAATTCGCCATATTACACCTAGAATTGCAATGTAATAAAAGATGTGGAGCACGTTTTCTTCAACTGCTCAAGTTTCAAACATGAACCCGACGATTTGCAGGTAATACTCGGAAGAGCAATAACACCTGCTACGCTCGTCGATGTCATGCTGGCCTGGAAAAAAAATTGGGACGCGGTGAGCAGATTTGCAATCCGGGTGTTGAAGAAACTTCGTGAAAGGGAGTAAGAGAGAAGGAGACAAGAACGGGCAGCAATAATTATGCCTGCTACTTCATGAGGAAGAGCTATAAAAGCTAATCCGCCACCATGAAGTAATGCTTAGCGGCGGTTCTGTGGGGGTATTTATGGTAGTAGGGATCGAGGAAGAGAGTTTAGTCCAGAAGGAGACCGACATTATGTGTACCTAGTGCGTAAATGCATTCTCTTATCTCGTAAAACAAAAAAAGAAACACACACACACACACACATACGCATACACACACACAAACACACATAGGGGAGAATTGTACAAAACCGGGTATAGGAGTAAAACCGGGACATGGCCGTGACACTCTTAAATTAATTTCAAATTTCCGCGGGCTTTGTACCATGCAGTTAGCCAACTTGAATAGTTTGTCAACAAAAGCTTGTTGACCTGCGCGCGTGCATGTAGTAAATATTCAAGAAAAAGGTTTTTGAGATAGTATGATCTAATTTTGGATGAATTTCAAAGCTGTGTTCGTTTAAAGTGCGTTCAGGTAAGTAAATTTTGTTTTTGTAGCAAAGATTAAGTATATATTAAGGTTAAACGTACATTGGTTAAATACTTGTTGTGGCATGATATTAGGTTATTAATATAATACTGTAAAACCGTACGGGGTAATACCGGGTGGTGCCCGGTTTTGTACAATTATTAGGTATTAATTATATGTTATTTTGTATGTTTTATTGTTACAGTTATTAAACAAAATGCCACGAAATTATAAAAGGACGACTAATCGACAATCTTGAAGTGAAGTGGGTATAAAAAAAGCTATTTTAATACAGAGGGAAAATTTGATTATCGCATTGCTTCCTGAAATCATTATGTACAACACTTAAAGACAGAACAAGAAAATGTAGAAAAAATAACAATATAGAAAATGGTACTAAGAAAGGTCTAGGACGACCAAGAAAATTTAATTTATCAGCGCATAAAAGACCTTGAAACTCAGTTGATTGCACTAACCCATAGAGATGTTCGTCAACTCGCATTGAAAAATGGAAAGATTTAGAAGTATACATTTTTTTAATATAAATATTTGTTAAACAAGTGATCTCGTTGGTAAACTTGAAAGAAGATTAGTCTTACAAAACGAATTTTGATAAATCTAATTTGTAATAGTTAAAATGTACGTTTTATTGATCTTTTCCCTTAGCGTCCCGATTTTAGCCCACTTTCCCAGACACACTAGTCACCACCTATGTTGACTGTTGCATTGAGAAATTAAAACTATTGTCTTTCATTAAAATTTTCTCCAAAGCATAAATGTACAGTTACACATGCTGGTAAAACGCAATGCTAAATAGCATGCTTAAAACAAGTGTGCTCTTCAAAGTGATACACATGCTTTTATTTAGCATGCTTTTTTTAAGCATACTTGTAAATAAGCTTGCTCAAAGCAAACAATTGAACACACATGCTAATTAAGCACGAGTTTCGGTATTTGAGATCCTAGCATGTCCTGTACTGGTTTTCCAAAAATGGGTTACCAAGGTGCCCCCTTCACAAAATTAAATAAAATTATTTGGTTGCATTGCAATGTAACCAAAAACTTTTGTTAAGAAGAAAAAAAAAGAGATGAAATAAAACGATTTGGGTTCGTAATGAACGATGAACTTGAAGCAAGTGCTCAATACTAGCATGCTCAATTAGCAAACCTGTTTACAAGTACTAAAAGCACACCCCTTCCACCCGCGCTGCAAATATCATGCCATAAAATCGAAAGACCGTCGATTTTTGAGCAAACTCGAAATTAGCATGCTCATTATTAGCAATGCTTCAACACACATGCTACTAAGTAGCAATTGCTTAATAAACGCATACTTTTGTGCTAGAAATGAGCATGTGCAACTGTACCTTAACTCCCTTGAGATTTTGTATGTGCTCGATTTGTCTCGGTGGCTAATCGTGAGCGTATTAATTGTACCACTGCCTACCTCTCCACAAGATAATGACAGTGATGGATTTCTAAAATAATGGAGTAAAAGGCTGTCTCACCCCCTCATCATTGAAAAACAATTTCAACTTAATTATTTCACACGTAACAGTTAAATTCCCATGTCACTTCCCGAAATATAATAGGAAAACTTACGAGGGCGTGTGCAAGTACGATAGACTAACAAAAGTTTCTCACGCTCAATTTCGGGTCCTACTTCCATTAATGTTATCAAACTTTAACTAACGTAGATCTTATTACCTAGAGATACGGTTTATATTTGCAGTTATTGTCCATTGAAGTAAATTTCCTGTGTTAACAAGATTACATGAAGTTCGCTAATGGCAAATGCTAAGATAAAAGGCCAGTCACTTCTGAAAATTAAAACAAGTTACTTTTAGATAAACAAAGTGGCTTTGCGGTTTTTTATAAATACGACCAGTATTGCAACAATTCAAGTATTTTGGAATTATAAGGACGCCGTATAGGCCAATCGATGTGTGGATGTCCAAGGATTGAAAGCTTTATGTACTGTGGTTTGTTAGAATTATACCTCCGCATTGCTATTTATTTTATTTATTTAAATATCTAGTTTCGTCAATCAAAATATCTTTGTCCGAGATATACCCCACCTTTTCCTATTTAAACATGTCTATGAAATATACCCCACACTCTTCGATCTACCCACATCCATTAGACTATTTTTGTATGAGATATACCTGCTCTATTCCTTGCAACTAGAGACATGTATTAAACAATAATTATTGTATAAGATATACCTCACCCTCTAATGGCACACGCATGTCACACTAGTCTTGTATGAGATATAACTTTCTCTACCTTTTATCTAGTCATCGCTCTTTCCATCTAGACAAGCCTGTCAATTTATTTTGTAATAAAAGGCTAAGTTGCCAGCAGGTGGTGATAAAATTTCAGCAGCACTCAAGATTTACGGTTTCTCTGTAAACTCAACCCATTGCTAAAACTAAATATTTAAAAGGATTGTAATATAGCACAGGTATTTTTGTTTAATAGATTTCTTAGTTCGTATATTGGTGCTGCCATTGCCTCGATCTACATGTATTGCAATACTATCAATATGACTTGCGAATCAGTGATTTCAGTTTTAGGAGCAAAGGTTTTATATCAATTGAGACTCGTGGTAATTATAATAATTAGTATTTTTAATGTTTTTTTATTCTTTTTTTTTATTAGGTACTTATGTCACTGTGGTGATTACGTCAGCGTTAATTTTCAATGTTAATCGCAATAAGAAACTACATTCTAGGTTTATGTGCACCGTTTTTATTTCAAGGTTATTTATATAAAAAAAGAATGAAAATTGCAACTCTCACTCAACTCAGTTTTCACGATTTCATGCTACATTATATTGATTAATTATAATTGCGGCCTGTGCAAAACTTTTTAATTACAAGATTATTAGGTATTATTACCACACATTATTAGGTATTATTTTCACCAAAGTAGTGAAAAATTATGGCCTTAAATGACCTATGATGACATATAACACAAAATATCGTGTCAACCCTAGTAATAGTGTCACAAATTATTTCACAAATAAGTTTTTAATATCGTTGTAGAAAAATGTTTCCTATTTTTATATAGACAAAGGAATACTGTCACTGAGCTATCCACTTTAACAAAACCTAGCTATTATTTCGTAGTCTCGCTTCTCTACAGCTTCGAAGAAAAATGTAAACAACAGTTTTAATTATTTTCTTTCACAAAATACGGCTTAAAATCGTATCAAAGCGAATAAATTGTGAAACAAAAAACATCTTTTAATTTAAACTTCGGAATAAAAGACTTAATAGCTTTAGCTTAGAATAAAAATAGCTCATTTTTTAAGAATAGATGAACTGCCTTACTGCTAGGCAACTTGTAACTACGGTTCTTGTTGCTGTTGTGTTCCGTTAATTGGGTTTTATTGTTGTATTTTCCATTAAGCAGTGTAGGGTAGATAAAAAATATGCATGTGGCATTTCAACCCCTTCATACGCACAGCTATTAACGTATTTGGTGTCCATAGGCGATTTTTATTTATTTATTTAAATTTTGCACACATGCATTTGCACAGGTAGACTTAACGCCCAAGAGCATTCTCTGCCAGTCAACCTCCAAAGAATTCAGAGAAGACGCAAGGGGTGCACATAGAAAGAGAAAAAACAGTAACTCGTTTAAATAAGTTATCTACTTCCGCTTATGTCTTTTAGAATCACGAGTTTTTTCTGAAGTATTTAGGTCACCTGTAAATCGCCAGATCATCTCAACGTGTGACGGTTTATTTATTTAATGTAAATAAGTACCTGAAGCAAAATATGATAAAAATGTCAGATATATAGTTTATCTTAATTTGCACGAAGTTAATTTTTATATTTTAGTTAGTTGAGAAGTTAGCGACACTGACTACGCAATCGATAAAGTTCGGGTCCGTTTAACATCAAGGACAAGCGTTTATGTGATGAGCATATATTTTTTTTAATATCATAAGATAGCAAACAAGCAGATGGGTCTCCTGATGGAAAGAGTCAACCATTGCATATAGGCACCAAAGATGTTAATAATGCGTTGCAATTTTGAGGCGAGGTCTAATGCCACATGCATAAGTTTACCGGCTATCTTACTCGCCAAACCAGAACACGTCAGTGACAAGCACTGACGCTATTGCGACAGGAACAGGTAAGGCGGTGGTACCAGACCCGAGGGAGAAAATGCAGATCTCTACCACCTAGTGACTACCTCGGACTCGGACTCTCCGACTCTACTGGTGGCTACTACGTTACTCCTCAAAACGTGGAGATCTGATGTTTTCGATATTCTAAAATCGGGGCAAAATCAGTAACATTCTTATCTACATACACAGCGGGAAGTTAAAAAATTAAATCCTACATAATATTACGAAAACTAATTTATAAAGGCTTCCATTTTTGAATTTTAAGTAAGTAAGTTAAAACTTAAAGCACTTTTAAAATAATTCGTAGTTTAAATACAGCCAGTCTAAAAAAGAAAGATTTTTTTTTATTATTTTAAGTTAGGTAAGGCCAGCCTTAGCTATGGCAAATGAGTAGGCAGGCGTTAACGACAGGGCCTTATTATCACTCGTTAAGTCGTACCGTGAGAAGTTTTAATATTCCGCAAATATAGCGTGCTCGGACGTGAAATATCGCCCCAACCGCCGCGCCGCCAGTGAAATGTAGGCTCTTTCACAAAGTTTTTGGTCATAATTTATTACGCAGTGAAATATAACTTGTGTTTTGGGTTTATGAAGTGCTTTTCATACACGAAGGAGCCAAATTGTGAGGGAAGCTGGATATTGTTTTGTTATTATTCTCAGTAACTATATCATTTCAATGTAATTTTAGTTTGCCCCATTGGTTGATTGTTTAGCGACCATTTGTGTAAGTAATTTATTTATTCTAGTGATCGGCCACTGGCTGGTCGAAATTCGACCACAAACAAAACAATAATACCTATCTCTTTTACGTTTGACAACAGACTTTAACCGTAAGAAATTAGTAGAAATACATGTGTATTTTTATCGAATAAGTTGATTGGATGTAGTATGTATGCATGTTGTGTAAAAATATCAAAGTTGAGCACTCCTCCGTAAGTTTAAACTTTAACTATGCCAAATATCAAACGGAGGAGTTTGATAGTCCGCGTAATTGTCTTAAAAAGGGGTACAAAGTTTTTGCTTCACGTATTAATATATTCATTTATAGAGATTTATATGACAAGCATAGATATTTGTATTTCTGATTTTTGTTGCTTCTTAAATATATTTCAGAATTTATATAAATATGTATTATAATGTACTAGCTGACCCGACAAACGTTGTTTTGCCTTACATATTAGGAATCCATAGCGGACAAACAACGTGACACGTAATTTATATAAGTTTACGGGATTGTCCTTCCACGCAGCCAAAATGGCATTAAACTTTATGTGGTGGTTAAGTATTCTTGAATTTTCTAATTTTCCGCGCAATTTTCTTAATATTTTCTTTTATAAGAACCTTCTCCTTACAATTACAAACACAATAAAAAAATTACCGAAATTGGTCCAGCCATTCAGGCGTGATGTCGTGACCAAGGGAAATAGGGATTGATTTTATATATACCTATAGATTAGTGATTAGCGTTTAGCGTATAGCACCCATATTACAAGAAAATAATTTGCTTTCTTTGAGATTACATATTTTGTTTATATAATAAGGCTTCCTTGATGGAATGATATAACACATACTAGCAATACCCGTGCGAATAATTCGCACTAAGTAATTTTATTAAATACTTCTTAAGTTGATTTGAAATTGAACAAAAATATTACCGACCGTCAATCATGTTGACGTTGCTTCAAAATTAAAGCTGTCAGATGGCAGCGTTGCTGTATTATGTCTTAATTTGTTAAATTTACCGAAGAGTATAAAACTTACTTAGAAGAAGCTTACAATCCAAAAAGAAGCCTCCTTAATTCCATTTCAAAATAACACGTGTCACTTCCTAAGTTTACTCGACACTGGCAGAATTCTCTGATAATTGCCATTCGTATAATAAAGAATATATGTACCTATATCATTTTAATATTAATAATTTATAAAAACAAAAGCAGTAATATATTTTTTAGTTGTTGATGCCGGTAGAGCAAGCAATTACCTATAATATAGAATTTATTTGGAGTAATTATGAGGTTTTCTCTAAAAAGGGAGACAAACATTTTAACCTTAGCGTATTAATTATTAACACGTATTCAATGACACGGTAAGGGATACATGGAATCATTGATATATAAAAACGGGTTTTTTATATCAATGCATGGACAGGCGTATTTTATTACGTTGAAAACGGTGAGTTTAAAATTACATTTTGGTGAACTCGGTAGTTCAACCTGCTTAGAATTTGCAACGCAAGACAATTTTATTTACTCATTTTCTCATCATTAATGTCAATATAATTAAACAAGGTGAATGAGATTACACAAGGATGGACTAGGGAAGATTCTCCGAGCCAGAAAATTGTATTCCCTGGGGAGCGAAATCCATCTGGAAACATTTGAAACTTGTATAAAGCGTTACAGGATGAATAATTTTTAAACTTTAAATTGTTATAAACTTTAAATCGTCTCTGTGGACTTAGTGGTCCGGTATCGGAGTTGAATACATGAGGCCCTTTGTGCGATTCCCTGGTCAGGCAATTCAAAAGTGTATTTTCAGTTTTCTGACAAAAAAAACGTTGCCTGGGATTGGAATATGCCCGGTTGGCGATAGGCTGGTCACTTATCACATCGCAAGACTAAGTATCTTCGACTAATCGTGGGTACACTTGTTGTATCTTTGCCTATCTCTTTGGGGATACTTGGTGTGAAGAAGATACTTAAAAGTAGAAGATACTTACCAAGTTCCCTGTGTTGGTCCCGGGCTTCTTTTAAGAATAGATCAACTGCCGTTCTGCTAGGCTTGTTGTAAAAGGCGACTGATAAGCTATGCGAGTTACTACCATCGAGGCTACTAGGTGGTAGAAATCTGGATTGTCTCGCTCGGGTCTGGTACCACCGCCTTATCTATTCCTGCCGCAATGGCGTCAGGGCTTGTCGCTATCGTGTTCCGGTTTGGAGGGTAAGGTAGCCGGTAAACGTATGCATGTAGCAAAAAACCTAGCCACAGCATAGCAACGCACCATTAGCATCTTTGGTGTCTATAGACGATGGTTGACTCTTTCCACCAGGAGACCCATCTGCTTGTTTGCTATCTTATGATATAAAAAAAAGTTGAAAAATTCGCAGTCATTCCGTAGGTGTGCCTTGACCTTTAGCTGGATAAAAACTTACTTTAACTAATGCCTGGTATACAGCGGATTTAACAGCTTGTCGACCACGATACTACATGTACCAGTCTATGAGTATCGTTCGAGTATTACCTATACAAATAAATAAAATTGGAGTGTCTGTTTGTAATATTAAAATAACCACTTTTTATTAAATGCATATGGATGTATACTCGGTACATATACCAAAATAATATTTATTACAATTTTTGCCTGTCTGTCTGTCTTTCTGTCCGTCTGTTTGTTCCGGCTAATCTCTGGAACGACTAGACCGATTTTGACGGGACTTTCACTGGCAGATAGCTGATGTGACAGGGAGTAACTTAGGCTACTATTTTTTGAAAATTTTCCACGCGGACGAAGTCGCGGGCGCAGCAAATTATTAATATAGTAGGTATAAAGTTTGTGAGTCACAAACTATATACCCACTACATTACCACCAAAAAAGCAGCCTATGCGGTAAATCTGGACATAAACTCTTTTTTTATATAAGTCAAAAACATAAGGCAAACAAGCAGATGGCTCTACTGATAGAAAGAGAACACCTAAAGACACCACATGCATAAGCTTACCGTCCACCTTATCCTCCAAACCGGAACACGACAATAACTGCACTAACGTCATTGCGGCAGGAATAAGTAAGACGATGGTACCAGTGGGCGAGACGATGCAGAACTCTACCACCTAGTAGCCTGCACTAAACTTTGGCATTTATAATATTTGAGTAATTTAATTTAACAGAACTAGTATTAAAAGATACATGTAGTTCAGAGGAAGGTTAAGTCCATTAATTTGTAAGGGAATAGACACCTAAGAGAAGTACATCAAACTTGGCACATTACGAGGAACTTCCCTACGGTGCCGCGTTAAACTTAATTTACTCTAAGCAACAGTTAAGTGCGTTCATCATTTATGAATAGACAGACGAGATGATTTAAAGTCGGACAGTTTAATTTGCGTCTTTGCAATTCTTTTTTATTTGCTGTAAATATGATATATAGGTACATCTTATATATAAAATTCTCGTGTCACAATGTTAGTTACCAAACTCCTCTGAAATGGCTTGACCGATTTTTATGAAATTTTATTTGCATATTCAGTAGGTCTGAGAATCGACTACTATCTATTTTTCATACCTCTAAATTATAAGGATTGTCCACCCCTAACATTTAATTTTTAATTTTTTGGATACATTTTTTTTGTAATATAGCGTTAAAAATACACACAACCCTAAATTTTCACCCCTCTATCACCAAACCCCTATTTTTTAATTCAATAATTTATTTGACAAAACAACGTTTGCCGGGTCAGCCAGTAAATATATATTTTTCAGATCGTGCTAACGCTCACTAAGCTATGTATATCGAAAAATATAAACAACTAGATGCGCCCGGGACTTCATCCGCGTGGAAACATTTCTAAACTAAAAGTCCCTAGGTTTACCCACATACTTCCCATTCCCGTGGGATTTCCGGGATAAGAACTATCCTATGTCCTTTCTCGGGTCTCAAACTATATTTATACTAAATTTCATCCAAATCGGTTCAGTGATTCAGGCGTGAAGAAAAGACAGACAGACAGAGAGACATAGTTACTTTCGCATTTATAATAGTACTAGCTGTTGCCCACGACTTCGTCCGCGCGGACTTCGTTTACTCCGTACAGCTCCTCCCCCTTAGGTGATAGCGTAATAATATGTAGCCTATATGTTGACCCGACCTGTATATTCATGCAAAATTTGAAGTAAATCCATGCAGTACTTTTTGAGTTTACCCCGGACAGACATACAGACAAACAGATAAACAGACAAACAGACAAAAATTCCAAAAACTATTTTTTGGCTTTGATATCGATTGTAGATCAAGCCCCAAGTATTCTTTAAAAAAAATATTCAATGTACAGTTTTGACTTTCCTACGATTTTATTATATGTATGTATATATATATATATATATATATATATATATATATATATATATATATATGTGTGTCTATTATATATGCATTCTAAAAGATCCCAGTGTATTAGAAAAGTAAGCAAAAAAAATAGGCATTTATAAGCAATAGCACGCTGCTATATATATATATATATATATATATATATATATATATATATATATATATATATATATATATATATATATATATATATATATGTGTGTGTGTGTGTGTGTCTATTAGGTATATATATTCATTCTAAAAGATCTCAGTGTATTAGAAAAGTAAGCAGAAATAATAGGTATTTATAAGCAATAGCACGCTGCATCGTTAAAATAAAAGAGCTGTGTTTGCAAAATCAATCCGTTGAACGTAATTATTTGAAATCGTTCTACGAAAAGGCAATCCAGGATATTCCTGTGTACAAGGGATTCAAGTTTGACAGAGGCGTGTCGTTGATAAAATATATTGTAAAATTTGTCTTGTCTTGTCTTGGACAAAATTGTTGAAGCGGCAGAAACAATAAACCAAGGAATATTCACGCAATATTCGTGATCTAGGGGTTAGCCTGTTCGGCTCAGATCATGCGGTCCCGAGTTTGTACCCGAATCGAGCAAAAAGTGTTAAGAGGTTTTTTCGAGATTTTTCTCGAAAATCTCAAATCTCAGAAGCAGCTCGGAGTCTGGCGGAACGGTGTAATACTACTCCTGTGCCTTGGTTGCGCAGGTAAATCTCTCGGTCTCGGTTATCGTTAGAAATATTCGATAATCGTTAACATGTTGGTAAAATGCAGCAATCAGGATCACCATTTATCATGCCAACTGACAAATCGGTGAATCGTGGTGAACTGGAAAGTCTATAGGTGTTCGGATTACTCTACCAACTCCGCAAGGTAACCGGGCGTGCTGATACTTTTTTAATTTTCGCGCATTTAGTTAGAAGATATTTTCAATGGCAAAAGTGTCTATATTCGTGCTAAAGGCAAGCAATTTGAACATTTACTGTAGTTTTTTAAATAAAAGTGCTGCAATGACATATATATCGTTATGACTTATAATAGGGGTATTTATAGAAATGTATATAGACTGACCTTAAACTGATTAGTAGTCGGTGTCGGTTTCTGTCGGGAAAAGGTCCCTTGTCGGTACAATCTAATTTTAGAGACCTCACATTTAATGAGTCAATAACTTATTTTCGATTTTGTAACTAACCGTGCTTTAGAACACGCTACGAGATTTAAGCTTTTTATATTACCTACCTAGTGCTCTGAACCTATGATAGGACATCATAGGTTCGGAGGCCTATGTTTGAACGAAAGATGATCAAACTAGTGACGGTATAAAGTATGAATGATAAATCTTCAAGCAGTGAGTAATAAAAGCCCTGTCCGATCCGAATGTTAAAAAACAGGTAGGCCGATAACATTATCAAAAACGAATGAAATTATTCTATTTATAAGACTAAAAATATAATGGTATTTTAAAATACTTTAAACTCTTCGATTTACCTAAAATTTAGCGAATTTTTAAAACGACAACACCACGTCGAGTCAGAGACGCATGCATGTTTAATGTCGTAGACATCTTTAATAATAATATTGATCAGGGTAAATTTAAGTCCCACAGTCTACAAAATAAAGTCACAGTGTATGTCCGCGATGGATTTTTGTATAATGTTGCATCTTTTGTATCATATGTTCTAAATATGGTCATAGTATAAGTTTTAACTAAATTATGATTTATTTCACATGGTTTTATGTATGGTATATGTGTGAGGGTCGTAGTACATAATATGTATAATATAATTATAACCCGTGGGTGATAAAATCATAAATTAATTATTGACTGCCAAACACAAACTCAGAGTTGGGAGCAAGTTTCTTGAAGCTTTGGAACTGTCAACAAAACTAAATCAACGAATTGATTAAATCGAAATTGCTTTAAATTTATATCAATATCGTCGAAGCCCTTCGGTAAAGACGTCGTTGGTTTTTTTATTTAGGCAGTCCCC
Organism: Apodemia mormo; assembly: GCA_036924255.1. NCBI lineage: Eukaryota > Metazoa > Arthropoda > Insecta > Lepidoptera > Riodinidae > Apodemia > Apodemia mormo. The sequence goes on from JAUPFN010000002.1 coordinate 43,261,006, forward strand.
CGCAACGTAAACTGTGCTAAATGTCATACTCCACCGTTCGTGCAATCGTCTTAAAAAGTGGTCCAAAATTTTTCTTCACGTTTTTTTTTATAGTAGAGGGGGCAAACGAGCAGGTGGTGCACCTGATGGTAAGTGATCACCGCCGCCCATGGACAACTGCAATACCGGGGGTCTTGCAGCTGCGTTGCCGGCCTTTTAAAAGTGAATAAGCTCGTTTCTTGAAGGTCCCTAAGTCGTATCCGTTCGGAAACACCCCCGAGGGTAATTGATTCCACAAAAGAGTTGTTTGAGGCAAAAAGTGTCGACAAAAGCGCACGGTTGTGGATTTCCAGATATCGAGGTGGTGAGGATGGAACTTTTTTGACGCGATGTCCGATGATGGAATTTAGCGGCAGGAATTAGTCCGAATAACTCTTCGGACTAATTCCTGCCGCTTCACGTATATATGTAATATCTGATGATATACATATATTATTATTATATGTTTTCATTTATCTACTGCCTAGTCAACAAGTACCTATTAGCCGAAATTTACCTTCTAGGGAAGCGCGTTCAATCTTAGGCCACATCTTAGCTTGCCACCAGGCGAGATCATGGTCAAACGCTTCCCAATCGGCACTAAAAAAAGCTTTTTTTCCACCTCTGAAAAAAATATTAAGGAAGTGCGATTATTCGATTCGAAATAGCGTGCAGATAATTTTTTTTAACTTTAAGAACCGCTTACAAAAATTGCAAAAGTACATTACATCTAACTGAAAAAAGGTGGCGTTTGCAAATATCTCATTATTTGGCATTTTTTAAAATTAAAAATAATTCCTAAATGAAAGTCCCACGTTCCGAAACTGAGGGACCAATATTTATAGTTTTCCCAGGGGTTGAAAATACTCTGTACAATAAAATACTCTGTAAATTTATCAAATATGAAAATGATTGAATTGTAATACAGACACCTACTAAATAGATGAATGAACGATAATCCGCGGTCAAAAATTTTTATCGCATTTTTTCTATTAATTATGTATTAGTTAGTTGTTAACATTTTTCCGATTTGAACATGAAAATTTATATAAAAAGTCTGAGATTTTTTTTCCTTTTTCAGAGCTATTTTTGAAAGGTCTCAGAATAGATTCCTTTTTGAAAAAGAAAAAAAGTTATTTTTTAGTTCGTCATCAAAAGTTTATTTTCAACGATATATCACCTTTTTAATTTTTAACCTTAGTAACTGATAAGAGTTACCGTTCATTTTATTTTTTATGCAATTAGCCAATCATCAGCGTCTTCACTCTTTATTTCTACTCTGCAAGCTATTACATATTTTAGCGTCCTTTAAATGGAATAATTGACTGTCATATCCATTTTTCCACACCTTATATTCAAAAATTACAGTAAGCTTACATGTAAATATGGCCAGAGTACTTCACATACGTGGTAATCTTAGTTAATAGCGCAAATATAAAGCATTTGCCTCGGACATACGCATAAAGAACTCTATCACAAAATGTTAGCATTTAATCTCGTTTGGCAATAAGTTCTGTCGGCAATCCCAGCTGTTCAGTAATTACCATGCAAGCTGACGAGCTAGATTATGCCAACGCGGCACAATTTACTCTTAATGACATAGAGACCGAGCTTGAAGATCCTTAGAAAATTAATAACTGAGCGTTTCACGGAGCATTCACTTTTTCAATTTTTTTTCTTTTTATTATGTTCAAAGAAACGTCATCGTTTATAGTCTAATCTAAAGTCAATTTAATGTAGATATATTTTAGGAAATTTAATAAAGGAAAATGCCTCTTGCTTGTAAACGTGAAACTATATAATAGCACGTTTTCATAATTTTAAATTATTAAAGCCATAAAATTTTGTATATGATGAAAACTTTGTAAACTATAATACAATTAATTACACAAAAAATGAAACTTGTAATTATAAAAATAACTTTTGTAATATGAAATCATTCTTTTACATTAGTAATAAGTACATAAAATAGAGAAAAAAAAGACCAGCCAGCTGAGATTCTTCCGCCGGATCTTCTCAGTGTGTGGCCGCGTTCCGATCTTGTAGTAATTCTAAGAAATCGATACAATGTTTTAAATGTAATATTATATAATGATAAATTTTAAATATTTGCACACCGTATACAGGTAGAATATGTTGGTAACTTAATTAATTGCAAATATATATTTTATTTCTTCTTTCTTTCACAGAGAGACTCCTCTCTGTCAAAGGTTAATAATTTGTATAATATTTGTGCGTGTGTTCGAAGGTTTCTCTGAGTTTACTAGTTTTATTAATGAAATAGTAAAGCAATTAGTGTTTTTTTTTTTTGTATTTTCTTCTTTATTCTGTTAAAGTAACTAAATAATGTACACTGTAGTCATATAAATGATATTTGAGCAAAATTTGCAGCTAAGCAACAGAATATAAACTTATAATATACATAAAGGAATTGCACTCTAATAGAATATAAGAAAACCACACGAGCGAAAGCATGTCCAGCAGAAGGTATAACCTGTAGATAGTTATTCTTATTTATTACTAGCTGTTGCCCGCGACTTCGTTCGCGCGGATTTCGTTTACTCCGCACAGCACCTCTCCCGTAGGTTATAGCGTGGTAATATGTAGCCTATATGTTGACCCGACCTGTTAGTAATATTCATGCAAAATTTGAAGTAAATCCATGCAGTACTTTTTAAGTTTACTCCGGACATTTTAGTATATTTTATTATATGTATAGATAAAGCTTATCCACGTGGATAATTTGGAAGGGCAGTTAATTAAGCTGGACACATAACTATAATACTAATGTAGATTACGTATCAAGAAAAATATTACATTTCATTTATTTTATAGAAGAGCTATTTTTATATAATTTGCATTTATTGTACGGTAGTGTATTTGTTGGGTATCGTGTGCTTTAGGCCTTGTTCTGTCCATATCCAGGGTTATATTTTACAATGGATAGTTATATATTTGGAATTATTAGAATGGATATATACATATACATACATATGTAGTTCTTTATCACAAACTGTCTAATTTCTGTTGTTTAAGCACATACTAAATTTCATATATCAGGTTGAGATTAAGCAACATTATTTTTTTTCATATCATAAGATACAATACAATACAATACAATAACTCTTTATTGTGCACCAAAATATATGACAACATTATAAGTTACAACATAAAAATAATACAAGTAAGATACACAAAGGCGTCACAAAGATAACGTCGTTTTCATAATATAACGTAATAATAGTCGCCTCTGTGGTCTATTGGTCCGGTGTCGGAGTTGACCACAAGAGGTCCCGGGTTCGATTCCTAGGTCAGGCAATTCAAAAATGTGTTTTTTCAGTTTTCTGATAAAAACAAAGTTGCCCGGGATTGAAAAGTGACCGGTTGACGATAGGCTTGCCACCTATCACATTGTGGTACCAAGTAACTTCAGCTAATCGTGGGTGCACTTGTTGTACCTCTGCCTACCTCTATGGGGATACGGGCGTGAAGATACTATAAGATAACAAACATGCAGATGGGTCTCCTGATGGAAGGAGTCAACCATCGTCTATAGACACCAAAGGTGTTAATGGTGCATTGCTATCTTGTGGCGAGGTCTAATGCCACATGCATAAGTTTACCAGCTACCTTACCCACAAAACCGGAACACAAGGAATAGGTAAGGCGGTGGTACCAGACCCGGTCGTGCCGATGCAGAACTCTACCACCTATTAGTCAAGATGGTTGTGACGCGCTTAGCCACTAGGTCGCCTTTTACGACCTGCCTGACCGAACGGCAGTTAGCCTATTCTTCAAAGGAGCCCGGGACCAACACGGACAGAACACCTCTTCCTCGTTTGCCCCTATCCATACTAATATTATAAATGCGAAAGTAACTCTGTCTGTCTGTCTGTCTGTCTGTCTGTCTGTCTGTCTGTTACGCTTTCACGGCCAAACCACTAAACCGATTTGGATAAAATTTGGTACAAATATAGTTTGAGACTCAAGAAAGGACATAGAATAGTTCTTATCCCGGAAATCCCACGGGAACGGGAACTATGCGGGTTTTTATTTTAGAAATTTTTCCACGCGAACGAAGTCGCGGGCACAGCTAGTTTACTATAAAAAGAAAATATTTAAATACTTGAGAAACGTAGCTGAATTACGTGCATTGTTCTAGATGCGTACATTAAGGGCTGAAACACCAACATGTTTATTACTATTTTATTATATAATACTAGCTGTGCCCGCGACTACGTTCGCGTGGAAAAAATTCTAAAATAAAAACCCGCATAGTTCCCGTTCCCGTGGGATTTCCGGGATAAGAACTATCCTATGTCCTTTCTTGGGTGTCAAACTATATTTGTACCAAATTTTATCCAAATCGGTTCAGTGATTTGGCCGTGAAAGCGTAACAGACAGACAGACAGACAGACAGACAGACAGACAGACAGACAGAGTCACTTTCGCATTTATAATATTAGTATGGATTGCTTAAAGTTCTGCCTTCGAAGTATAGAAATACCTCGAAATTTTTCGGCTTAGAATTTTGTCGAAGATATTGATTTTAAATGTAAACTATCATTTAGCCCTTGCGGGGTCAAAAAATTTAAACAAAACGTCTATACACTTTCCGGTTCACCACGATTCACCAGTTTATCCGTTAGCGAGATGAGTAGTGATCCCCACCGCCGCATTTTATCGAACTTATAACGATTAAGTACCTATCGATTATTTCTAGCGGTAATCGGGGTGTATTCCTTTCTAATACCAAAAACTAATACCAATGGTATTGTTTATTGTCACAATACATTTTCTATTCCTAACGAATACCAAATTTTGAATATTTAAATAAAGTACAAAATCTATTCCCAACGAGTACCAAAACATAACTTTTAGTACAGTCACAGATACAATTTATTTGAATTTTAATAATTTACTATTATTATCTTAATAATTATCTAAAAAAATAATCCAAAGCCTTTAATTCACTTCATTCCAGCATTTTTATTTAAAAATAGCTTAAGTTAACTTGAGTTTAAGTTACTTATTAAAAGTAACTTAAGCTTTAGCTAAAAAAATTTCGCAAATAATTTTTTATTAATTAGCTTTAGCTAATTAATTTTTTTACTACCATAAAATGTGAGTTTGTTCTTTTAAGGGTTCCGTACCTAAACGGTAAAACGGGACCCTATTGCTAAGCCTAAATGATTTAAATACACTACGTAAAGAAACATTAAAAGCATTTTTATTACTGACTGTATCTCATACCATTTGATTTGTTTTGGGATTCGTTTACAAGTGGTATTCGTTCGGAATAAAAGATACTAAAGATATTAAACTAATACCATTGATATTAGTTTTTGGTATTAGAAAGGAATACATCGTAATGAGGACCGACAGGTTTACGTGCTCATCTGAGGCAACCTACAAATCCAGGCTGCCACTAACTTTTCTCTCGATAGAAAAGGCCTCCGCTCTGACTTGCTGTATTAAATATTTCACATCGAATGTAATAAGCGGTTTGAAATTAAAAACGCGACAAAAAAGTCTACGTTCAAAATAATGGAAAGATTTTCAAACAAATTAAAACGCGGGTACTTTAGAGAAATAAATGCTTTTAGCTAGCTACCGAAATGGGAAACTCTACACTGATGACAAGATTAATGGAACTTGTTACCAAATATCTTACTTTAAAATTTTATTACAGCCATGAATAAATTACGAGTAATGTGAATTCCCAAGCTCACTGGAGTCAAATGGAGACTGTGCATCTTGGGTTATTTATATCAATGACAAAAAGTTATAAATAATAATTATTTCTGCTTTAAAATAATCCAAACAAACTGTTAATCCAAGTCCCCTTTGAAGAAAAGACAATCTGCCATTTTACCAAATTGTTCGTAAAAGGAAAACGGTTAACTACTACGGAAACTACGGAAAACTACTAGGTGTTTGTGTTCCGCACGCCGCAATAGCGTCAGTGCTTGTCACTTTCGACTTCCGGTTTGTAGGGTAAAAGCTGCGAACGTTTGGCTAAGCGTCCCATTGCTATCGGTGGTTGAGTTCCGCAATGTCTCGCCTAGGTTTAGTACCACATCATTTTTAAACGTTGCGGTTTGAAGGCTAAGTAGCTGGTAAATTTATGCATGTAGCTTTGTCATTCCGCCACCGCCGCCGTTTATAAATAGTCTTACTATTGCCCTTGGATTTCGTAAATCTGTTCTGAAATGACGGTTTCCACGTGCCAAAAATACCAACCATCTCACAAACGCCTGTGTTTGTCGGTGATTGATGACAAACATAAGCCACGTATTGGACAGGCATAGGTATAAGATGACCACTCAGCCAGAGGCGGTCAAACGATGGAACGACATAACCAACAAAATGTTAAAAGTAAATTCTATACCAGTAATTTTTATAACAATTAATTACTAAATAACCGAACCGCTCATCCATTTAGATATAATTGTCTAGAGTTATTACAACTGAATCAAGTGTTTAATGAAGTGTTTTCGCAGTCGCAACCAGCTCCGAGCGAAGTAATTGCTTCTTCAATGTTATCATTCGTTCATTAAACAAGAATTATTCGAATTAAATTTATTTTGCATGAAACTTCATTATTTAGCTGACTCAATTTATTATTATAACACTAGCTGACGCGCGCAGCTTCGCCTGCAAATAGAGTTGCGTGTCATCAATACATAATCTTTGATACAAATTTTCATTCCCTATTTCAGCCTCTTGAAAAAAATAATGTAATAACAAGAACATGTAACTATTGTAAGTTTAAAAACCAATATCTGGAGAATTATGTTAAGTACCTATATCATTTCAAAAAATTATGTATACGGTTGACCCTGCAGGCCATCCCTGAAACTTCCCGCTAAATTAAGGTATTTTAAACTCAAAAGAGTAAAACCATAGATTTTTTTCAGTTTAAACATCTATTTTGTTAAAAGTGACATACATATTGATTTTTGAAATTCCGTATGTTTAATATTTCTAATGGCATTCAACTCAATTTTATTTTACTGAAATATTGCTTTTAGCTAAATAATCGATAGATTGCAAAATTTCGAGGCATTTTTTTTCTTCAGAAACTTTCGTCATTGATAAATCCCAAATAAATTGTCCGATTTTGATCCAATAAATTGTATTTGACGCAGTTTTTTAAGGAAAAAAGCTGATAATATTTTTAAGTCAATCGGTATATATGTAGCCTATAAGTTATTATAAAAGTATTAACTAAGTTTCCTAAAAACAACATAATTTCAATATTTGAAAAGCTGAAACTTTTGAAAATTACATTCGATTTTGATTTTTGAAAAGGCATTCGACGAAGATTTTTAATTACTAATATATATTTTTTATTAGAAAATAATTGGTTGAAAAATTTCGAAAAATTTCGAACACAGTTCCGAAAAAAACTGACACTCAAAGCTGTCGCTAATTAAGTCTAAAAAGTTTATAGTTATGGCACAAACGTGTTTTTGCATATTCAACCACAAGACTTAAAGTTTTTTTTTAAAAAAAGCAGTGCACAAAAAGCAATAAAATTTCTGACTTAAGTTAGCCGGTAGGACAAGTCATAAGTGAAGTCGAATATAAATATTTTTATGCATTACCTGAGGTAGTATTTTATGGGTTTGTAAATTTTACATAAAAAATCTGATTGAAAATCTGTTTTTGCGTAGTACATTTATATATCAATAAAACAAATAATGACCATTAAAATAATTTATTTATATTTCAAACATTGTAGGTTATTGGTTCTATTATACAGAATCTAAACATATCGGCGAACTGTGAGTGTATAGCCACGTAGCATTTGAAGTTTGATATTGATACATTTAGTTTGCATAGTCTAATAGATTTAGAATAATATATTGAAATAGGAAATTTACTGCAACGGTGACAATGACTACGTTATTATACGTATAAGTCATCGCGTAAATAGTCGGAAAAGGTTCCTAGGACCTCAAAACGTAAAGATCTGTTGAAAACTCGATTTTCGAAAAACGGGGCAAAATCAGCAACTTCCTTATTTACATACGTAGCGGGAAGTTAAAAAATACTATACTATAATGGAAACAAAAAAGATATAGAAAGATAAATATGACTCCATACTGGTATTACACTTGTACAAGATGAATGATGATTAATCTAGAAGAAAATTGGTTAATCTAGAAGAAAATCTACGCGTATATTGAGTTTCATGAAAAATTTGCCAGTAGTTAGGTCGTGATAGAAACGCGCAGAATAAAGATGTACTAAACATGCTCATTACTAGCTGTCGTCCCTAGATGTCGAATGTACGAATTTTCATGCAATATTTCACCCCTCTACTTCGCCATCTAAGAGGATGAATTACGAAAAATTCTGTCTCATTCCTTCCTTGTCTACATTGGACGTGAATAAGACAAGACTTTTCTTAATTTTTTTAATACACTTGTAGTGCTTCACAAATCACTTTAAATTTTAATTAATATCGCCAACCGGTTTTGCCTTTTACGGCATCTTCAGGGCTACCGTACCGGTGCAAAACCTGTAATATATAACCGGTAATATATAAATACGATGACGAAAATATATTCATAAGCTTTACTACTGGAAAAACATTAAAAACCACAAAGAAAAATATCGACACGCGGGATTTGAACCTGCGACCATTTCCCTAAAGCCGGGACACTCTTCCACTGAGCTAGTGTTGACAGGCTCGAGGTGGCGAAATTCTTCTTTGCTATATGATCGATTACGTCGATTACTACTGTTGCGTCGTAATATTGTAATATCTCCAAATAATTATACTCGTGTATTTACGGTAAACGGTTCGCTTATTTTGTAGTTAGTATTGTAACGATCCTTCTTAATAAGGGTAAATTGGGACAATATGTACTCAGAAAATCCCTTTTCTTAGTGTATGCTTTGAAGATTAGTTCGTAAGGTTAGGATCATAGATACGTATATCTATGTACCAGGCTTAAGGCAGGTTTGTGACACAATATAATGTCTCGCGCATTAGTAGAGAAACTGTCGTCTCCACCTGCTATTCGTGTGCCATTCTATCAGACTGCTCGTAAACGGGTAAAAAATATGCGAATGTTATAGGTGTCACTTCCATTAGGACCAGGGTTGTTGCGGATGCAAGAATTTTGACATCCGCGGATGCAGATGCGGATGCGAATTATTAAAAGTTCACATCCGCGGATGCGGATTTGATGCGGATGCGATACGGATGCGGATGCGGATTTTAAAGGGATAATTATTGAAATGTTAAGTGCATAAATAACTGAAAATCAATTTAAACTTAATGTTTTATTTATTTAAACCTATTTTTAAAACAAAATTACGCAAGTTTTTAGTTACTATATAGTGTGTATTTATTGGCAATAAGAAAAAACAACAACCAAAACCTGTAGGATCTTGTTACCAATGTGCGCCTTCCTATTCGTCATGCAATAATAGCAATTAATAACCAAAACAAACGCGAAGCACGTGCCACTCTAGCTCCGCCCACTTTCTTTAATGTAGTTACTTGTTAATTTGAATCTACATCCGTAAAAACTCCGCATTGATTGATGCGGATGTGAATGCGGATGTTGGAATTGATGCGAATATTCCGCATTTGCGGATGCGGATGCGAATATTCGTAACATCCCTGATTAGGACTACTATGTGGTATAGTTTTATCTCGGATGAAGCAGTAAATAGTTCTATGAATTTTCTCAACTTATCTGAATACGATATTATATGAAAGCGTCAACTTACGAAATCCTGCCGCTATAATGCTATTGCTTAAAGATGTATTTCGGTTTGGAGAATAGGACTGTCAGTAAATAAAAACCTGTGACGCCCATATTCTTGCAAATAAATATTTTTTTCATTTTTTTTATCACTGCCACATGGACAGCAATGCATTACCATCTTTGTTGTCTAACAGCAACGCTTGCCTTTTAAAACGAGGTCTTAGGTCTACGATGTCTGATTGTTAGTTTTACTGTGCTTTAAATTTCGTAATCTTTTGTAAGTACGAATCTAGCTCGCGCATCGTGGGCGCCATAACTTTAACTATTAAAGTAGTATATGAATATGAACTTGCTTAAGTGGCCACTTCTTACAACCCTGCCATACGAATAGCATTGCACCATCACCGTCTTCAGTTTCTAAAGGTGACAATCGTCTCTAATTGGAACGAAGTTCCTTACGGCAGGCTTGGAGGGGATAGGGATTTGCTGCGCGACCGAACTGAAAAAAATGTGATAGTAAAACCGTAAGAAAAATGCGTGGAATAAAAGCGTTAAATGAGACGTGCGCAGGCGCGACAGTCGCGTACACAAGCGAGTAGTGCCGTTTAGCCGAAGGAAGTTCGTTCCTACCTGGTGTCCCGCGACACCACATCATTTTTTTATTAAAATCTCTCCCTGTTTTTTACTATCCTACAAGATAATAATTTAAACGCAATAAGTTATCATGTAGGATTTTAATTCGTGTATGAGTAATTTAAACGCAGTAAGTTATTATTGTATAGGATTTAAATTCGTGTAGGCCTGTAGGATTATAAAATAAATAAAAATAAATAAATATTAGTAATTTATACGCAGTAAAACTGCAACCACTGACTTCCAATGTGAGAACGCTGAATCCTGTGTCTAGATCGCTGAATTTTTACCAAAGTGTGTGTGACCCTCGGATTAAATGGATACGCTTTTGAAGACAATTTCTTAGTTTGTGAGGGTAGCTTGCATTTATACACAAAAATACAGAATTGTACTACTTACCAATGAAATAAAATCATTTCTAGGATAATTTTTAAACCTTGTCATTTTATTCGGTATGATAAAACAGTACAACGTGGTTTATTTCTATTTTTTCACAATATAACCTACAAATGTATGAAATTTTAGACAGTAATAGGAACGTTGGTACCCCGTGTTGGTCCCAGGCTCCTTTAAAGAATATGCCAACTGCTGTTCTGCCAGGCAGGTCGTAAACCTTACCTATTTCTGCCGCAACAGCGTCAGTGCTTGTCGCTGTCGTGTTCTGCTTTGGAGGGTAAGGCAGCCGGTAAACTTATGCATGTGGCATTAAACCTCGCCACAAGTTAGCAACGCACCATTAACACCTTTGGTGTCTATAGGCGATGGTTAACTCTTTCCATCAGGAGACCCATCTGCTTATTTGCTATCTTATACTATAAAAAAAAACGTTTGCTTATATGTGCGGCTGCACGTTTCCTTCCCAATGGCGTGTCTATTAGTATTCACGTGGTCTGTGGTGAGACCGAATGGAAAAATCTACAATTTTCCAATTCATATGTAACCAGGTTGTAAGGTAACAAGCAGTAGAGTGGTGGAGTTCTGCAACATCTCGCCCGAGTATTTGGTACTGCCCTCTTATCTATTTCTGCTGCAATAGCGTCAATGCTTGTCAGTGTCGTGTTCCGGTTTGAGTTTGGAGGGGAAGGTAACTGATAAACTAATGCAAGTGGAATTAACACCTTGCCGCACGGATAGCAACGCACCATTAACATCTTTGGTGTCTATTATAGGTGATGTTTGGTTTTTTCTAAAAGGAGAGCCATCTGCTTGTTTGCTATATATAATATTTATAAAAAAGAAAGTAATAAAGGCTTTCAAAATTAATTGCCTAATTAAGATATCAATATTGTATATTCAAAGTTTATCTACAAGCCCAACCTCGTTTTCCAAAATATTACACATTAACGCTTGCCATTTGCAAAATGAGCGTATGCCGAGAAGTGGCACTTGACCCTCCTATTAGCCGCTTCCAAGATATTTATGTTTATCCGTTACCCATTAAAACGTACCTAAATTATGATATAACCACACGAGAAAATGGCCTTAGGGTGAATGTGACCTTTAGCAATTACTAAGAATAAAGATCTACAATGAATGAATGAATGAAATCTTACTTTGATAGATACGGTCACGTTATAATGGTCTTTATTAGTTAAATACTCCGCCCCATAGAATGATGAAATGATTTGATCAATAAAATGTTTTTTTTAAAAGAGTCAACCATCGCCTATAGACACCAAAGGTGTTAATGGTGCGTTGCTATCTTGAGGCGAGGTCTAGTGCCACATGAATAAGTTTACCGGCTACTTACTCTCCAAATCGGAACACGACAGCGACAAGCACTGACGCTATTGCGGCAGGAATAGGTAAGGCGGTGGTACCAGACCCGGGCGAGACAATGCAGAACTCTACCACCTAGTAATTGTGCCCTTGAATACGCAATCGATGGGCTCGGATTTGTTTACCGATAGGGACAAGCATTTGTTTTTTTATATCATAAGATAGCAAACAAGCCGGTTAATGGACCTTTACTATCCTTTGGCAGACTTATCCTCCAAATCGAAAGACGATAATGACAAGCACTGACGTTATTGCGGGCGAGACAATGCAGAACTCTACCACCTATTAGCCACGGTGGTACTGACTTGCATAGAACTGTGTGATAAGTTAGAACAATTCTTGTAATTTAGTGTTGAAAAAGCTTGAACGAAAAAAGAAAAGTTCTGTCAGTTATCTAACTAAATTTTAACTGCATAAGAAATAAACATCTCACACCGAATGACAAATAACAATAAACGTTCCAGTTTACTTTAATTAACACAATCACCGTATTTTACGGAATATTTTACGTACGCATCTGATACTCGGATATTATTAAGATTTTAATTAAGGTTAAGATAACTCCGAAAATCATTATTAACCCAAAAATGCAACATTAAATGCTTCGTACTCTATTTATTGCGAGTTATACTCGCATTTACTTTACCATTGAATTAATTTACTATTCGTTAATCACGTGTCTTAAAAGATGGCAGGGTTGAAAAAAAAGCTGTCCCCTGCCCCTCCTTGAATTTGTTGAACTCTCTACTAATTACCTACTGTCGTAGATGAAAATATAGTCTTAAAATGTTAGCCCCCCCCCCCCCCCCCCGGCCCAGAATCTGGGTACGAATCTGGGTACGGGTCCAGAGTCCATGAGTATGTAGTAATATTGCCGACGAAAGGACGCTAAACGACAACATCGCTGTACGTACGTTGTGTACGAGCTAGAGCCGACTCTATCAATAATGGAAAAAAAATCTCGGCTGTAATAAACCGTATTTTTCCATGTTTTTGTAATTTGTTGCTGTTGTCACCCCACTTAGAACAAGGTGATCTATGTTTTTACTCTAACCTCAAGATAAGCAACGCAAGAAAAATTTGTCGGCTCGTCGTGTATTCGTAATTATAAAAAAACTAGCTGCAGCGTACAGCCCGCTGCATTACAAGTTTTTAGTGAATCCCGCGGGATCAACTAATTTTTCCGGGATAAAAATAGCCTATGTGCTATTCTAGATCATCATCTACTTGTGTGCTAAATTTCATTCAAATCCGTTCAGTACTTTTTGAGTGATTGAGTAACAAACATCCATTCAAACATCCAAACTTTCGCATTTATAATATTAATATAGATTAATAATATCCTGCTAATATCATAAATGCGAAAGTTTGTGAATATGTGTGTATGGATGCTTGTTACTCTTTCACGCAAATACTACTAAACCGATTACAATGAAATTTGGTATGTAGGTAGCTGAAAACCCAGAATAACACATAGGCTACTTTTTATCCCGGAAAAATAGGTTGATCCCGCGGGATACATATAATAAAATCGTAGAAAAGTCAAAACTGTAAATTGAATATTTTTTTAAAAGAATACTTGGGGCGTGATCTACAATCTATATCGAAGCCAAAAATATAGTTTTTAGAATTTTTGTCTGTTTGCCTGTATGTATGTCCGGGGCAAACTCAAAAACTACTGCATAGATTTACTTCAAATTTTGCATGAATATTACTAACAGGTCGGGTCAACATATAGACTACATACATGTATTATCACACTATTACCTACGGGGGAGGAGCAGTGCGGAGTAAACGAAGTCCGCGCGGACGAAGTCGCTGGCAACAGCTAGTATAGAATATAGATGACGATTTAACAAAAGTGCCTGTGAAAGTTTATTAAATAAAACGTTTTGGACTTTGAATTTGTTGTTTGTAGTTTGTACTATGAAAACCACGAAAAATGACAAACAATTCTGTTATTTCAATTATGTAGATGCGATACCTCAAAACATTTTTCCTCTGAGGCCGATATCTTTCGCTACCTAGATCCAAGCTGTGAATCTATCAGATGTTCTGTGATGTACCTACGAGTACTGCTTGGCTGATAGAAGTTCGGCTCAGATTAGATAGATCGGCAGAGATTTAATAATAAAATAAAATATTATAAAAAGATGATATTTGTTAATACCGCCGTTCTGGATAAGACTAACAATCTGTGTTGGGCGTCCGTCTTTTCTTGCCTGATTAGTTTCAGTGCTTACCACTGTCGTGTTCCAGTTTGTAGGGTAAGGTAGTAAGTAAACTTATGTATGTAGTAAGTATTTGAACCTACCACACGGATAGCCCTGTACTATGAATATTATTTAACATCGCTTCTTTGTTTTACAGGTGGAGATTCACTCTAAGTGTAGGTACTTGTTTTGAGGACGTCTTGTTTAAGGTCGAATTTTAAAGATAAAATCGTCAATCGCATAACCGTTAAATATAGTTGAAATCGGTTCAATAGTTTCGGAGTCCACCGCGGACAAACAAAGTGACACATTATTTATATATAATAAATTTTAGAAGACACAATTTAGAAACCAAAAAGTAATGTGGGCGTTTTACTTTTCAAAAAATCTAGGTAGGTATATAAGTATACATAGGTCACACTATAAGTTTTGCGTAACTTAAAGAAAACAACATGTTATAACCAAAATATTATGTTTATTGCTTTTCAAAATAATCTCCTTTACATTTTAAACATTTTTTTCATGCGATCGAACCATTTTTTAAAACAGGAGGACCACAGATCTGAAGGCATGTTTTCTACGTGCTGATTGAACGCTATCACTGCCTCTTCGGAGTTGGTAAAAGTAAAACCTCTCATCAAATCTTTGATTTTGGGAAAAATACAGAAATCACAGGGCTAGGTCGGAGCTATGTGCAGGATGAGTGACGAGATGTACCTTTTCGGAAGTTAAAAATGACTTTGTTTTGTTGGCCGTGTGTGAAGAAGCGTTATCATGGTGTAGGAGAATGCGGCTTTTGGGTTGTCTTTCGCGAGCTTTTTCTAACACCCTGGGTAAACAAATAGTAGAATACCACTCGGCATTAACACTCTTTTGATCTTCAAGTGGAATTGTACAGATGGGACCCTAGCTGAGAAAAAAACGCGATCATTTTTTTACCAACGTTTCTCGCCTGTCTCATTTTTGTTGGCCTGTTCTTATTTTCAAACACCCATTCACAAGATTGCTGTTTTTTTTCGGGTTCAAAACAATAAATCCACGTTTCGTTCTCCTGTGACAATGTCATAAACAGCATTAGAATGTCCGTGGTCGTACTTCAATAGCATCTGTGAGCATCATTCTACGCGAGCCCGCTTCTGAGTTCATGAGGGATCCAACGACAACAAAGTTTCCGAAATTTCAATTCTTCGTGTAAAATTTTCTGAATTTGACTCATACCAATACCCAATAGTCCTGGAATTGTCTCATAGGTAATCCGGGGGTTTTCTTCAATTAACCGCTTAACAATAGCCACATTATTTTCGTTGTTCGTTTCGTTCACGAAATTCTTCATGTAAAGAAACTCGACCTCTCAAATTCAGCAAGTTAGCGCCTCACGGTTCTCGAACAAGGTGCTTCTCTCCCAAAAGCATTTTGAAGACGAGCGGCAAGAAAGCGGCGGAGAAAGAACATTTAAAATCATAAAAAATTATCGCTCTAAAATCTTTTCGACTTAATTCCATTTTCGTTGCGTACGTAGAAATTTGATGTGTGATAAAAAAAAAAGAAATTAACAAATCATTTCCCGCCAATTGTTATTTTTTATCACTAAGAATGTTGCAACGTTTTTTAAAATATAACATTCGAAATTCAAATAGTTCCGATTAGCTAGAAGTGCAAAACTTTTAGTGTGCCCCATGTATGGTCCAAGAAAAGGTTTAACAAGCATTTTTCACTGCGACGATCCATTGGTACTGCAACAAATCGACTTCCAAGTTCCAACTTATTTGCTAAACAATATACGTACCTACATAGTTAAAAAAGTACAAAACTCAAAATACCGCATGTACGAACTACAATAAAACGATTAATATATAGGTACATATAGAAGATAAGATGCAACAATACAATCCACACGATAAGTTATATAAAACCCATATTCTCAACGATTACACAAAAAATGAGCTCTTTTTGTGGTATTGCACAGAGCAAAGGCAACCTTAAAGTTAGAGAAGAAAGGATGAATTTATCTAACATATTTGTCAAAAGAGCTGAAGAATACACGTGCGTACGCGGAACCTGCACGTGCAGGCCTCGCGCAACATCTGCTGCCAAAAGTTCACTGTACCCAGACCCTTAAAGAACTTAGTGCACTCTGAAGAACTGATGCTTTATTTTAATGACGTGATGACTCAATGTTTATATGAGAAAAGTTCATTATAGGTTAAGGGTACTCTAGGTTCTAAACGGTAATGACAAAATAATAGGAGATAATGTCTTACTATAATACAAGGTTGCGGTTGTCCTACCATAAGGAGAACCGCTTACTTGTTTGCTGCTCTTTGTGATGTTCATTTATTTTTTTATATATATAAAAAATAATTGATTAATTGAATATTGGATAAATTACACGAACCGACCTTAAGCCATAAAGTAAGCTGATTATTTGCTTGAGAAATGGGTGTTATTCAAGTATTATAATAATACGTAGAAATACATACCAATACTGAAATATATTTAATATGTTTAAAAAATTAAGTTTTAACAAAAAAAATGTGCATAGTATGATTGTACGGGCCAACAAACAGAAACCTTTGTTTAATGAAGTAGGTATGTTGGAAGTCTGACCTAATTTCTTAGAGACTTCCAAGATAGGTACCTACACGACAATGATGTCGCAGTCGTTGAAATTGATATGAGTTATGAAAACAAACTTTAAAATACATTTATGCAGTCTCCGTGTGTTGCCATATTGCTGCGATATAAATCAGCTCTTGCTAAATTGTATTATAACGTATAATACATTCTTGGACAATAATTTCAAGTGTTGTAAACTTTAACCTAAGTTTATAGTAAAGAATATGAACTCGTCTTTTAACTCAACTTTACATTTGTATGTATGGGTCGATCATCAATTCTTTGTACCTATCCATGTCCCCATAAAAAAATTAAAACATTAAAATATACTATGTGGTTTAAATTTTAATTACCGTATGGTAACAGTCTATTCTAGACAGCCGTGTATTAATGTGTGAATAAAACCAAATCCATAATAAATACTTTTATTTTTATTGGTAAGTTAAGGGACCTCATCACTTAATCCATATTAAATGGCAGTGTTCCCACAGGCTGTGCTGTAAATATTATTATCGCATTATTTTTGATTTTTTATATGGGAACATGCCATTATTGGCTAATTTTATTATTCTACAATAATCTTCTCTATAGTATCTTATTAATTGTTATGTAATTAAAGTATACAATATATTTTAACCAAATTCCTCAACTTGCCAAATCAATGTCCTTTAAGTAACCGTCTTCGTATATGGTACATGAATTCTTAGGTAGCTCTAGTAGGTACTTATACTCGTGTCACGTGATTCAGCTTTTTTATTTTTTGATCTATCACCGCTACTCTGGGCCTAGGGCCTGTCCCAGCTAAAATGTATTTATTCAATGTCCCCAAAATTACTTGGTTAAAATTGGTTAGGATTCTGTAGTACAATTATTGTCCTACATTACGTCGAATAGGTCTATTTTTGGGACTAGCTGCAGCTAGCAACCCGCTTCATTATGACAGTTTTTTGTGAATCCCGCGGGGAAACCTCATTACGAGATAAAAATTAGCCTCTATGCTATCCCAGGTCATCATCTACCTGTGTGCCGAATTACATCTAAATGTGTTCAGCCGTTTTTACGTGATTGATTAAAAAACATCCTCCCATCCAAACATCCATCCATCCAAACATCCATCCATTCAAAAATCCAAACTTTCGCATTTATATTATAGTTTTAATCGAGCCTTAGACCGGTTAATTTAGACAAATGAAATAACAAAAATTTCGACAGAGCAAAACATACATAGTGAGTGACCTTTGATTTACCACCTGTGCTATTCTTAAGAAAAAAAGTATATGATCTCATAATCTATAAAAGTCTCTTGCGTTACTGCAAATGGTAACTTGTGATACCTATCCAGTCCCGGGCAACGTAAGTTTTTAATTGCCTGACCCAAGAATCCAACCCAGTACCTCATGGGTCAACACCGACACCAAGCCACTAGACCACAGATGCGGGTGTTTATTTTAATTAAATTATTAATTGAAGAAAAATATTTATTACTAGCTGACACTCGCAGCTTCGCCCGCGAGTATATTAACATGTCGTCGA
The DNA here is from genome assembly GCA_036924255.1 of Apodemia mormo. Taxonomy (NCBI): domain Eukaryota; kingdom Metazoa; phylum Arthropoda; class Insecta; order Lepidoptera; family Riodinidae; genus Apodemia; species Apodemia mormo. The sequence goes on from JAUPFN010000002.1 coordinate 43,279,529, forward strand.
AATAGTTTTTAAAACAAATTTCATCCCCTATTTCAACCCTTCAGGGGCTGATTTTTGAAAAAAAATATCCTTTGTTTATACCCCGGATCTTCAACTATTTCCATGCCAAATTTCATGAATATTGGTTCGGTGGTTTAGCCGTAAAAGCGTAACAGACAGACAGACAGACAGACTTTCGCATTTATAATATTAGTATGAATTATAATTAATATATTCTTTCGTAGTATAGAAACAATTTTCAACAGTTTCCAAATAATATAAATAAATAAATAAATATTCACGGGACAAATTTCACTCACTGATCTAACCCCAAAGTAAGCAAATTTTATTTGCTTGTGTTATGGGTGTTAGTCAACGATACTAATACATAGATGTAAATATTATATAAATACTAGAATATATTTAATAAACACCTAAACTCGGAAATACATTTATACTTATCACACAAATATGTCCCTGTCAGGGATCGAACCCGAGTCCCGTCGTTCACGTAGTCAGGGTCGCTAAGCATTCGACCATCGCGGCGTTATATAGTTTTTAATTCACTATAATTTTAGGAAAGATACTATACATTTTTATTGTCATTATGTAATCATTTTTTTGGAATAACAAAATACGATATCCAGGGCATTAATCGTCCTTGGATCTTTTGATATAATATTTGTTCATTTTATTATCTGGATCATATTTTATTCCGGATATTTTGTATTAAAATATTTAATGCATTTTGAAATTATGTGTTTTGAAAAATATACTTTTGCTAACAATACATTTTGATTTAAGTCATCAACTTTTTCATTTCAGTTCATATGCAAGCTGTAAATGCAACAAAAGCTGAGCCAAATACAATATTGATACATAAATCTTTGCTAAGAATATCGTTGGAACAAGAAACACGACGCAATAGTCCAACCAGCAGTTTTGGTGAATCTATGCTTTTTAAATTGGCAATAACCCGCTTTCGAGCCAACACCCACAGGCAGGTAAAGTTCACTTCAATACAGTATCAGTTCGCTTTAAAATATATGGGGTGCAGCTTTTGTGTGCGACAGTGCGCTCTACGAAATATAATAGGACTCAGAGAGCAGGTGATCACAAATATTTCCGAGAAGTAATTCATTGAATACATTGGACAAAGTCTCAGCATTTATAATTGTTTGTATTATTTTATTATACTACTTTTATAATGCAATTGTTTCCAGCTGCATTATACAAATTTGTGGTGAATCTCACGGGAACAACATTTTTCCGCGATAAAAAGTATCTTATGTTCAATTGTACAGGTTACTACGAGTAGCTCCTTCTGTGCCGAATTTCATCCAAATCGGTGACTAAGTAACGTACATTAATACATACAAAGTATGAAATTTATAGTCTAACTTCCGAAGAAAGAGGTTATCATTCTTTTTAATTTTTGTGGTTTAATTCTAAAAAGAGAAGACGGAACCGTTATAGGATCACTAAATCCTCCGTCCGGATCCGGATTCGGTCCGGATTGAATATTTGTTTGTCTAAGTGACAAACATATGCGTGTAATTTACCTGGAAAAGGATATAGAATATTTTGTCCCGCGAAAATACAATGTTCCCGTAGGATTAAAAACTTCAAAATGCTGCGGAGTATATATATATATATATATATATATATATATATATATATATATATATATATATATATATATATATATATATATATATATATATATATTATATTCGTATATGTTTATATTCGTAAATGCATGTTTTACTACGTTCAATCCTAAATTAAATAAACTTAAATTCGACTGTAAGTTTGATCGTAATAATTAAATCTTCTAAATTTGACAACAGTCGTAAACTCAATATGTACCACCAAAGTTAACCACAAAAGCCTTAATTTCAGTATTACCATAATTCAAAAAGTCTTCATTTCATATGTATAATTTTTACACTTAAAATAAGTCAATAATAGTTTATTACAGAGATTTATTAAAAAATATTTTAAAATAAAATCTATACCTACATATAATAAAATCGTAGGAAAGTCAAAACTGTACATTGAATATTTTTTTAAAAGAATACTTAGGGCGTGATCTACAATCGATATCGAAGCCAAAAATATAGTTTTTAGAATTTTTGTCTGTTAGTCTGTATATATGTCCGGGGTAAACTCAAAAAGTACTGCATGAATTTACTTCAAATTTTGCATGAATATTACTAATAGGTCGGGTCAACATATAGGCTACATATTATTACGCTGTCACCTAGGGGAGGAGCAGTGCGGAGTCAACAAAGTCCGCGCGGACGAAGTCACGGGCAACAACTAGTTTGACATAATATCATAGAAATATGCTACTACACATGACACATAGATAACTTGTTTTGATTATAAATACAGCTTATCAACAACAACAAGTAAATGCAAGTAGAATTATAAATAAAATCATAGTTAACCACAACAGTCTTAAACTCGATACCACCAAAGTTAACCACAACAGCCCTAAACTCAATACTGCCATAGGTAACCACACTCAATACTACCACATCATGGTTAACTACAACAACTAACATTTCGTTAATTAGTAAAATGCACCACGAGCGGAAAGGCTGGTACTGGCATTAAGGATGTTGAGTGGACATTCATATCTCGAGGCTATGTACTTTCTTTAGATTATTACTCTCAAAGCGAACCGCAATACGATTTTCTTCTCTGTAATGTGTTGTATTTCGTGTTTACCTCAATAAATTGTTCAGACGTAAACAGAGTGGAAAAGAAATTTCATTATTAAGGAAATCCGGGGATCTTTGCCTCCCACGGTTTTTTCATATTTAGGGTAGAAAGTAGACACCGCTTTAACGGTGTATTTTTCTTGAATTTCAATAGCGGGTTTTGTATAAGTAAACATTTTCTCTTGACTAAAATTTTTATGAAGTATTAAGGATGGTAAAAAGTGAAATATTAATTTGCCTTTGATGAAATAACAACTTTCACTTATAAAAGAAATGTATTTTTATATCCTAAGACAGCAAACAAGCTGAAGGTTCTCCGGGTGGATAAGGTCAACCATTACTTATAGAGGTTGGCTGTCTCCATGATAATGCCAAATGCTTAAATTTACTACTAATAATAATAATAGTGTTGTAGCGAAGAGTCTCAACCAACATCTACGGAGGCTCTTCCTACAATTCTGGATCAAGGGCCAGATACAGAAGGCGGCAGTGTTAGGAACGGCACGTATTGTGAGGAGGTTTCTTTCTCTGTCGCCCTGACCACCGATGGCTTAGCTGGAAGGTTCCCATCGGCGGAAAAGCAATTTTTATATATTTATTTTTATAATATTGTGATTTTTTTGATAATGTTATAATTAAAAATGTATATAAAATAAGAAAAAAATGTAAATAAAGATAATAATAATAATTTCTTTATTTGCAAATTACGTACCTAATTAAATTATTTTTAACAATTATTTATTGCCCTTTAATCCTTTGTCCAAAATTTTACCCTTTTGCTAGTTGAATCCGTCGTCCCGTTGATCGAGTGGTTAGCGAACCTAACTACGAATCGAGGGGGCCCAAGTTCGATTCCCGACAGGGACAGAGCTTAAGTGGGATTAGAGCCCGCCCTAAGGGTGTCTCATGTAAGACCTAACCTCTTTTTTTGATTCTGATTAGGGTAGTATCTTGATGATAATTGGGAGAATTAGTGGCATTAGAGATTCGACTCGTTAATAACTCTTGACTACAGTCTCGAGTGTTAGCGGGCCGAAACAAATGTATCAATTGCGAAACGTAGGCTGTGATAGGATCATTAGGATCGAATAGGATTTTTACTTGCCTTTTGTGGGATAACTAGCTGCAAAGTTGCCAATTTATTCTACGAAAATTACCCGGTTCTACGCGTGTTATGTGTTTATACATATAAAAACAGCCGTGAATGTGAGTGTAAAATCTGCCTGATCATGATGTTATTTTTATTCATTTAATTAAACATACAGTTTAACGCATAGTATCAAAAAGCTTCGCGAAAAACTTTTAAACTAACGCGTTCTACTATCATTAAAAAATGATGTGGTGTCGCGGGACACCAGGTAGGAACGAACTTCCTTCGGCTAAACGGCACTACTCGCTTGTGTACGCGACTGTCGCGCATGCGCACGTCTCATTTAACGCTTTTATTCCACGCATTTTTCTTACGGTTTTACTATCACATTTTTTTCAGTTCGGTCGCGCAGCAAAATCCCTATCCCCTCCAAGCCTGCCGTAAGGAACTTCGTTCCAATATATAAACGGGTCAAAAACGCGTACATATATAGAACTTACTTGTAAAGCTCGACGTTTCGGCCAAGTTACATTGACCGTGGTCACGAGCAGACTGGAGCAGCGAGTTTCCTCCGTCGTTCACGTCGGGATCGAGTAAGTTCTATATACATATGTACGCGTTTTTGACCCGTTTATATATTTTTAAAAATACTAAAAACTAACCACAAGTTTACAATAAAATAGTATTTCAAAATATTATATTTAATTAAACTATGTATGGCAATCAACCTATGCATTTTGGTGAAAATCTGTGTATCTACAAATTAATGTCTATTATAATTAGGTTCACTCTGCCTACTCCATAATAAAATCGGTGTAATGTTATTTATTTCAAAACTAATTTAGTGTTTCACACCTAGTAATACTCGATTGTGTTCAAAGATCCCGTTACAAGACAGATGCACTTATTAACCAGTAATTGATGCAGGTTGCTTTTAAACCTGCTTTTGATAACGATAATAGATATAATGGAAAAAACCTTGTCTGTAAAATTTATTGTGAACGCATTTCGAAAATAAATATTTTTTTATTTAGTACTAGGTCTTGCCCACGACTTCGTCCGCGCGGACTTCGTTTACTCCGCACAGCTCCTCCCCCGTAGGTGATAGCGTGATAATATGTAGCCTATATGTTGACCCGACCTATTAGTAATATTCATGCAAAATTTGAAGTAAATCCATGCAGTACTTTTTGAGTTTACCCCGTACATACATATAGACAAACAGATAAACAGACAAACAGACAAACAGTCAAAAATTCTAAAAACTATATTTTTGGCTTTGATATCGATTGTAGATCACGCTCCAAATATTCTTTAAAAAAATATTCAATGTACAGTTTTGACTTTCCTACGATTTTATTATATGTATATAGATATAGATTCAGGGTTCTATCCATTGAGATTTTTTCGAAGTGATTCTCGAAAAGAGTGGCGGTGAGAACATCCCCGTGTCTTAGATGCTATATAAGCTGCTGGTCCCTGTTATTACAAAATCAATTGTCGATTTGAAATCGATAAATACAATACTAACCGATAACTCTATTGTGCATCTATATAATATGTAAAATACGCAAGGGCGCGGGCAGTAGGGCACAGACAATTACGAGTATCATTTAAGAAATTATGTATTCTTGCTGTATACAATTTTTTGTCAAAATAACTCAAGCTTTTCTTTAGGTACGTACAACGGGACACACAGAAAGTAAAAAAATAAGTCAGTAAGTCAAAAAACGAATATTTATCACGAAATTTGACAATAAAAGTTGAATGCACTGACAGTCGCTAAAACTAAAATAAATAGAACAAAAAATATAAAAAAAATTTGAAAGAAATAAAAATCAGCCAATCAAAGACAACTGAACTAATATTTTTGAGTTAGTGAACCCTAAAAATAGGATTGTGGTTATCTTTCTATTTTGTGGCCCGAATCAACGATAGCAGGAATTGACAAAATAGCACTGTGTCAGGACGATTTGAGGCAGAACTAGCAGTGTAAGTATATTATACAAGATACTTAATGTAAACTCAGATTCAATAAAAATGTTAAGATGTAGGTAAATTTGCGAAAAACGAAGTGATATCGGTTTTATAAACGTGTGTGCGTAGGCTAGTGTTGATATTATGATTAATTGAAAATATTAGTCTCCAATTTGTGTGAAATATGATTGCATCTTGCTTTCTATTCCTTGTAGTTTCGATTTTACACCCTTTCAGCTTCGATTAAATATATCGAAACATTTCAGGATACTGTTCGGCATTTTTACTTGTAAATTTTGATATTTTTGATATTTTGATCAACGCACTGCAATTGCTTGACTGACAGGAAAGCAAAGAGTAGGTATACAATACTACGTAAGAGGGAGAGCCTAGTTGTAACCGGCGTCATTTCTTTGTTTGCAGAGTAGATACCATCTTTTGTATCTGTATGTAATCTGACAAATAGTTATGATGGTTTTGACATATTTGCCTACACACAAGCTCTCCTGTTTTTTAGTCGAGTAAAACCTTGTTTTGACCTTTGGCGTATCTTATATCGTCCATCTACTAACATAAAAATGGTACCTAATGACAAAATGAAATTTTCCTTCCTACGTTATGAAGAAATTATATTATCGAATGTCGATTTAATTTTCTTGTTTGACAGGCTTCTCCGACAGTATAACCTGTTAGGGTTGTCAAAAACTATCATTTATTTTTTTAATAAATATACTAACTCTAGAAATAAACTCACGGTTGTGTTGATTTATAGCATCAGTATTCCTCTGCGTACTTTGAACAGATCGACTTGATGTTTTTCAACATGATTGGTTGCACAAATTATAATAAATGCAATCTTTAAAGTAAGAAGAGTAAAACTATTTAACGTAACCTTATAAGTTTTAAGATAAAATCACCATTACCAAGCTATATATTCAGAAGTACTGACAGTCTTTGAAGCAGAAAAGTTCGACACTTAAAAGCATGTATAAGAAGAAGCAATGTAGCTCATATTTGATTTGAAAATAATGAAAATATTTATTTGCAAGAATATAGGTTACAAGGAAATCACGAATAAACAGTGTCTTCCAATACATGTAATCAGTAATCACTACTAAAATGTATAACTTAAACGTCTAAAGAGACGGTTACAGCTTATTTTTAAAGTTATATAAAAATCAATATAACTTTAAAAATAAGCTGTAACCTTCTCTTTATATAAAAGAGGATAAAAGAAAGAGGAAAAAATCATTTGAGTTATCAAATGTTTTTTTTATGTCATAAGTTACAAACAACCAGATGGATCTCCTGATGGTAACAGTGAACCATCGCCTATAGACACCAAAGATGTTAATGGTGCGTCGATATCTTGTGGCGAGGTCTAATGTCACTTGCATAAGTTTACCGGCTACCTTACGCTCCAAACCGGAACACGAAAGTGACAAGCACTGACGTTATTGCGGAAGGAATAGGTAACGCTGGTATCAGACCCGGGCGAGACGATGTAGAACTCTAGCCTAGTAGTCACGATGGTAGTGACTGGCATAGCCAATCGGTCGCCTTTTACGACCTGCCTGGCAGAACGGCAGTTGGTTTATTCTTTGAATGAGCCCGGAACCAACACGGGAAAAAAACAATATGAAAATTTCTTTAAAACTCGTTCGTTTGTGCCTGAAATAGTTTTAATGATTCATGAAAATTCTAATTGTGTGACTTAAGAGGTTTTTGAAAGGACCAATTCAATTATAAGTTATTTATTAAAGTGTTTTGTTGTTTTTTTTAAATATTATTTTTTAACTGTTTTTTTTTCGATTATGTTATACATCTATGTTATACACATATATTTTCATACATTACATTTACGAAAAGCTATTACCATCATTTTGAATTCTTTTAAAATAAAATAGGTATTTTCTTTAAATCTCACAGTCAGTTCCCAGAGGTCAATTCAAAAATACTGCCATTGTCTTCTACTGGTTGCACATAGAGGTAGTGGGAAGTAAAAAATGCTTTGAGAATCACACGATTGTGGATTTCTAAACACTGATGTGGCAAGAGTTTGTATTGGTGTATCAAGCGAATTTAAATACATATAAAGTTTGTATCTTAAGTTAGTTAAACAAAATCTAATCTAAGCGACGCATATATTTGTCCTAATACGAGTATATATAAAATGTGTTAGAGACTAATTGCCAACCCTATATCCAGCAATCGAATCGATACTAAAATATTTAAACATTCAAACAAAATGGAGCATACGTCGAATTGTTTACACACATCGAATGTATCAGTGACAAGTTTGCTTTATAAATGTTATCGATGTTCTGATATTGATGATACGTTACGAAAACACTGATAAATGTTTCACATTGAGAAATGTAATTATTGACTTTATTCGTATACTAGCTGTTGTCCGCAACTTCGTCCGCGCGGATTTTGTTATCCGCACAGTTCCTCCCCCGTAGGTGATAGCGTGATAATATGTAGCCTGTATTGACCCGACCTGTTAGTAATATTCATGCAGAAGTAAATTCATGCAGTACTTTTTGAGTTTACCCCGGACATACATACAGACAAACAGACAAAAATTCTAAAAACTATATTTTTGGCTTCGATATCGATTGTAGATTACGCCCCAAGTATTCTTTTAAAACAATATTCAATGTACAATTTTGACTTTACTACGGTTTTATTATATGGATAGATTTATTGCGAACATGATTTTTTAAATTTATACGACAGACAGACTGGCATAAAGCAAACAGTTCTTGTGATAAGATAATAAGTGACAGCAGCTTTCTTCGCTAGAATTTAGAGTCTCGCCTACTTTGCAATCTAAATTGGTAAATGGCAGACTTCTGTAACATCTCGTACGGGCTTAGCTTTATCTTTTCCGTCATAATAGAGTCAGTGTTTGTCACTGTCATTTTTCCGTTGAAAAGGTAAACGATACGACAAACTTAAATATGCATGTGCGAACACATAAACCCCTGCCACATGAAGGGCATTGCAACATTAAAATTTATGATATACAGTGAATAAAAAACCTGTCTAATTTTCAAAGCATTATATTATAGTAGCTTAATGTAATCTTTGTATATGTTATTATTTTGTGGATATAGATATGTATATAAATTTTCTCCAAGCAAAATAATTAATTTTATATATGATTTTTTTATATTGGTATGGCAACACAATATTTTGAAATTTAAACAGATATATTATACAGCCACAGAATACTGGAGACTCTACTTCTAGTATTCTGTGATACAGTGAGTCCGGCGACTGCTCTCGACCGCGACATCAAGGTTAAGTACGAGCATATTTTCCCCCGTATTCATAAACGATACTATGAGATTGCATAGTGTTAGTGAGCGCATAGGGTCGTTTAAAGCGATTCATAAACATACTTAAGTGCCGGTCGCCACTATGTGTCCTTTCAAATCTACGCACACCAAAGTTAACCGCCGAGCTATTTTACAGAATGCATAGCGTCCAGTCTTGGAGTCTGGTATCTAGACGTTGTTTTACAAATTAGTATTGTATTGTCCAAAGTGAGGTGAGGGTTAGTGTTAATATAATTTAAGTTGAAAGAACACAGGCCATTTTGGTTTTGTACATCCCTTGTGTGTTTTTTTTATATATCATAAGATAGCAAACAAGCAGATGGGTCTCCTGATGGAGAGTCAACCATCACCTATAGACACCAAAGATGTTAATGGCGCGTTGCTATCTTGTGGCGAGGTCTAATGCCACATGCATAAGTTTACCGGCTACCTTACCCTCCAAACCGGAACACGACAGCGACAAGCACTGACGCTATTGCGGCAGGAATAGGTAAGGCGGTGGTACCAGACCCGGGCGAGACAATGCAGAACTCTACCACCTAGTAAAAGTCTTTCGAAGTGACGAATATTAAATAAACTAGAATAATTTTCTACGATTTTTAAATCAATTAAATAAAATATATCACCAGGACCAATCATATAAAATCTCGATATTTTTATATGATTGTTCCTAGCGATTTTTAATTTGATTGAACTCTATCTTCATATTTAAGTGTTACCAGTGTATAAAGCTTTAATTACATATCATAATTTTCATTATAAGTATCAAATAAAAATTCACCCTATTTTTGTATTAAAGAATAGTTAATGCTAATTTATTTTTTGTTCTTTTAAGTACCTACTTACCTATAAAGTGTCTTCGCAAAATCTTAGCTCGGAATTCTGTCAATCTAACTTAGATTTCTGAGATTAGCAGCTGTTGTACTGAATATAAATACCTAACCACACACGACAAAGGAGAGAACTGATTGTTTACGTTAACCTTATCTAAATTCCAACTATATTTAGCTACTATTCCCCAAGTTAAAAAAAATATTTATTAAATGCGGATAAGTTAAGGAGTTTATATAGAATCTTAAGGAATATATTAAATCTTAAGATAATAACTAAAAAAACGATGTATGAAGTCTTGCCCGTGTTCTTTGTGTTTCTAATGGATTACGAAAGTGAAGAAGAATTCTGTAATTAAATAGTAGATTCCACGAACAAAGAATAATTAGAACAAAATAAGGTATTCGAGATTTGCAAAATATTTTTCTCTCTTCAAAAATATTTGCATCGATTATTTTTTATTTAGAACCGGGGCAGATAGCTTGGTAAGTATAGATTGCAAACAGATATTTTTTTAAATCATGACTACATTCCACACGAATACAATGTGTTATCAGTACAAAATATGTTTTATGTATCGACATACTTTACGTAATAATGTCGACTAATTTTCTGTACAATAAAATGACTAATTAAAATATTTGCTTAAATATGTTGTGTTACAAGAAAATTATTGTTTTCAATATATCTCGCATATCCGTTTTTCTCTATGTTTCATATCGTTGACTGTCCGCAGTTAGCTTTTATTTATAACCGTTGTGATTTGCATAAGTTTCTTAACTTCAAGCGGTGCTGTTTAAATGTTTCCTGACTTTAACTGTCTTTGACCTGATAAAACCGTTTCATTTTTTAATTGAAACAATGTTCCACAAAAGAAAAAAAATAGAAAAAATCACTAGCAAAGATTGATTATGTGTTGTTCCTGACAAAAAAACTCCTAGCTTGTGCAAAGTTTGGCCGGGTGATTGATTGTTCGTAACAAAAGTAATTTGAATTCGTTAATCGTAATATATGTGTATTCGTGCACTGATGGCTGGTTTAATTTAAACTTAGTAGAAGGACGAAGGACATGCTCAGCGGCTAGGATACTGGAGTGGAGAATACATATAATATGTGGTTACGTTCAAAGATATTCAAAGTGTAATTATCTTTTTCAACCGGTTGGATGAATGATTGAATGAATGAATACTCTTTATTGCGCACCAAATTTAACAAAACAGATTATGTACAATACTCATAGCTAATAATTATGTATATAGTGGGTACACAAAGGCGGTGTAAAATGTTGTTTGGCAGAGATCGCTAAAAAGCGATAACAACCTTTAGGTAGAGAAGATCTAGATAAGATCTCCTCTACCTAAATTTTAATATTATAAATGCGAAAGTTTGGATGTTTGGATGAATGTTTGTTACTCAATCACGCAAAAACTACTTAACGGATTTGAATGAAATTTGGCACAGGTAGATGATGATCTGGAATAGCACATAGGCTATTTTTTATTCCGGAAAAATTAGATGATCCCGCGGGATTCACCAAAAACTTAAATTGATATAATTTCCAAATATAATCTATATTATGAAAATTTTACATATTAACTATAGAAATAAATAATATAAATACATAGGACTATATATGTATATATGTATATATATATATATATATATATATATATATATATATATATATATATATATATATATATATATATATACAACGTGCAGCCCGCTGCATTATAAAGGTTTTTGACGAATTCCGCGGGATCACCTAATTTTTCCGGAAAAAAGTAGCCTATGTGCTATTTTAGGTAATTATCTACCTGTATTCAAAATTTCATTCAAATCCGTTCAGTAGTTTTTGCGTGATTGAGTAACAAACATTCATTCATCCATCCAAACATCTAAACTTTCGCATTTATAATATTAATATAGATGATATAGATCTAACCAATAAAAATTTAATAAAATTGAAAAATTGCTTAACTGTGTAGTAAACTCATGGAAATTATTGTGGTAATATTCCAAAAGCATGGTCACCGCACGGGCGAGGGTTACTAACGAGTCTTGTCGTGAGTTCGACAAATCGCTGTTTGTTAACGATGAACATCGATCTATGCACGGGTATCCGTACACATATAAAATTTTGTTTGTCAACTCAACACCATCATAATATAATATGTGTAATTATTAAAAAAGTAAAAATAATTATTATTTGATGGATATTGAAACAACGTTGTAAAATATTTGCTTAATTTATGGGAAAAAGAAATACAAATATTCCATTTTGTTTAGAAAATCTTATAGACATATACGTCTTCCGGGTTTTCGTTATACACTGTACAAAAATCAATATTAAAACTATGTACCTACTTAAATCGAAAATTTCATTTCAAACTTTACTATTTTTCCCCTGATCTCGCAAACTGGAAATCTAGAAATATTGCGAAGCATTTGAATGTACCGACTGCCGAATAAATGAGTGAGATCTCCCTCCATCTGGCATAATGTGTATCATTTTATAAAAGGAATAACTATTTACAGTGTAAGCGTGGGCGAAGCAATGAGGCACCAAGTTTAGAATATCAATTGGCTAAAAGGGATCTGCGATGTAAATCTGTCGTGTTGCGGCAGGGTATATATATATATATATATATATATATATATATATATATATATATATATATATATATATATATATATATATATATATATATATAGTACACCTAGTAGTAGTACCCATCACATACTCAAGGCGGAATATTCAAACATGTTTTAACTTTAGAGTAAGTAAGACTTATACTAGTACGACCTTTTTATAACACATTATTTAAATCATTTGATAGCAAACAAGCAGATGGCTCTCCTGATGGGAAAAGAAAACCATAGCTTATAGACACCAAAGAGGTTTTCGAACCAACAGTGGGACATAATTTTTATTCAAAATTTTAGATATAATTATAGGATATTAAACAAGCAGATAGCTCTCCTGATGGAAAAATAAAACCGTTACTTGTAGATAATTATAGATAAAAACCATGAAGCTGTATTATATCTGGAGGCAGCACTTCTAATACCTACTTGAAACACAATTTTAAATACTGCTGTCATCTTCTGAGGTCTTACCCTCTCTTTCTAACACAGCTGTATAAAAAGAGACGAAGAGACCTCATAGACAGAGATATAACGTAAATATGTGTTTCAAGTGATTGACACGAGTGCTAGCTCCACCTAATACTTCATGATAAAAACTATAATTTCCTTGACAAGGAGAGAAAATTAATGTGTCATCTCGTTGATACGTTATACCCCTCAATATTGTGTCCTTTCAACAAAACTACATAATGGTCGGCGTCATTTCAGTCACATGCGTTACTCTCATAAGTTCCGCTAATGGGATTATTTTTTGTAGCGTCTTCTGTCATGTCTTATCATTGTTTGTTATCTCTCAATCTCCTAATAACTCGACTACTTAAAGCGCTTACATTGTTTTATTATTTATTATGTCTACCATTAAAATACTATTTTATAAGCAAAAAAATAGAAGATACATGTTATGTTAGAATTTTATTACTACTAACGCCATCTATTATGAAACTAACGAATCAAAATGCTACAAAGCTACACTAGACGACGATCTATGCTCTTTTGTGGTATATTTTACTGAAAAAGTATCGCACTTTTAGGTTTGAGCTTTGACGTAGTAGTTTAAATTCATGTCTAGGTATGATCTATCATTAAAATACCATTTTATAAACAAAAAAATAATAGAAGGTACATGTTGTATTAGAATTTTGTTACTACTAACGCCATCTATTATAAAACTAACGAATTAAAATGCTATAAAGCTACACTAGGCGACGATCTATGCCCTTTTGTGGTACATTTTACTGAAAAAATATCGCACTTTTAGGTTTGAGCTTTGGCTTGGTAGTTTTAATTCATTTTTATTCACTCCATTTTAATGCAATAATAATCTATTAATACACTTGTACTTTTTAACTTCCCGCTACGTATGTAGATAAGGAAGTTACTGATTTAGTACGTAAGTAAACTAAGTAAGTGTTTTCTTTCTGTTTTTTGTGACTTAGAAATTGAGACATTTCAATATTTCTTAGAACTGAAAAAATCTATGCTTATAGTTTTTACTCTTTTGAGCTTAAAATACCATAATTAAGTGGGAAGTTGCAGAAATGGCCTGCAAGGTCAACCGTTCACAAATTTTTCACAATATGATTACTGTGAAACAGTACAAATGTATTAATTGATTAATATTGTATTAAGATCAATTTCCAATCTCAGCCCGAGGGTATAAAGTTAAAAAAATGTGTTTTTCAATCTAAGATCAACTTTCATTTTTAATACCCATTTTTCCTTGAAAGCTCTTTTTACAAGAAAGTTACCATAAATAAAAATTGATTTCTATCAATATTAGACTTTAAGGGCGAAGTGGTGGCGCGAGATGGATTTTGAGTTGCTATATATTATAGGTAGACTGTACTATATTATAGGTAAACCAGAAAATAGGGTGTAAAATATGTAGTTAACCTTTATATTTGTTCTGTGTAGATAACATTGATAATTATAGAAATCGTGTTTTTAATAAATTAAGAAAATTTTAAAGAATTTTTCTTGTAAAGTACTAAAAAAATTTAGTATTAGAAACATGTTTTTCTGTATTTTGGTTTTATTTTGCTGCGCCCCCCTAGACCAAAGCCTGACGACGCCTTTGATGCGAATATAATGATGTTTGGGTGAAAATACGCTGGATATTTTTAGGTTAGACAATTATAAATAAAGTCCATACATTAAAAGACGTAATTCTCATTAAAAAAAAATACTTTCCTAACAATATTACTACGTAGTGGCCGCGTTTCCGTTGTAGTTTTTTGTAAAAATATGTTGACGTGTCAAAATAACTTGTAAAAAGTTTTATTGAATAAAGTACTTCTGATTTCTTATTATAACTTTGCGAGCCCTTATAAAGCTCTGCTTTTTGCTGGTATATAATAAAATATATGCATAATAGATAGAAAGATACATGAATCAGAAGAATTGACTATGTGTTTGAATTAAATAAGCGAATATCCGAGATTAAAAAAATAGGTTAAAATAATCTTTTAAAGTACATAATTACTGGGTCAACCAGTAAAAAGGCAGTTTATTGTATCAGTCGACCTGCATTTTAGCTTTAGAGGATATTTACTCGTTACGAGGCATAAAGGAGAGTTGCCATTGTTTGAGATGAATGCATTCGAGATGAAATGGACGCAGCATTGTGATCTGTGGATCGCGTAAATGATAACTGTATTTTTCCCGTACACATACTAATATATTTAATGACAGGGTATTTAAATATTTTATTTTTAAATTGCTTGAGAAGTATCATCATACCACTTTCTCTGCGAGTTGGGCAAAGAGTCTATTTGTTAGTTGGCGAGATGGGTAGTAATCTGCTGCAATTTACGGGCCGACTACTGTTTGTTTTTTGCCGGGACTAACAGCTTTAGTGCTCACCCAAGGCATGCTAATAGCCTCATGCGGCATGCCTTGATTTTGAAATTTAGACTACGCGCGTAATATTGAGATTAAATTTTCAAGGATTTCCCCGTGTCGAATCGGACTCCTTGAAATAATAGGCCGATCGCCATTCTGCTAGGCAGTTCGTAAAAGGCGAACATTGTCGACATTTGTGGTCAATCGTTTCCCTTTTGCGTACTGCTGGAAAAAGGTCTATTCTTTCAAAACAGTTTTAACGGACCAACATCTGTTAAATCTTTTAACTTCATTATTAGTCCTATAGCTTTACTGGTTATATTAGATACTAGCTGTGCCCGCGACTTCGTCCGTGTGGATTTTTTAGAAATAAAAGTAGCCTTACTTATTCCTTATTACATCAGCTATCTGCCAGTAAAAGTCCCGTCAAAATCGGTCCAGCCCTTTCGGAGATATATATATATATATATATATATATATATATATATATATATATAATGGTTATCTCTTTCCATCAAAAAAAACCACTTGCTGTTTTCTGTTATCATCAACATCGAGGTAGACAGAGAGAATTGTGTGCTATGTGTCACTGTCCAAACAGACTTGCCTTGCTTTCTGCATATTCATAACAGCACATTATTCATAACACGCCGGTTTCGAAAACTCTTGACACGCCCTTCGGATAGTTTTCTGTCCTATAAAATAAAACAATGTAAGCGCTTTAAGTAGTCGAGTTATTAGGAGATTGAGAGATAACAAACAATGATAAGACATGACAGAAGACGCTACAAAAAATAATCCCATTAGCGGAACTTATGAGAGTAACGCATGTGACTGAAATGACGCCGACCATTATGTAGTTTTGTTGAAAGGACACAATATTGAGGGGTATAACGTATCAACGAGATGACACATTAATTTTCTCTCCTTGTCAAGGAAATTATAGTTTTTATCATGAAGTATTAGGTGGAGCTAGCACTCGTGTCAATCACTTGAAACACATATTTACGTTATATCTCTGTCTATGAGGTCTCTTCGTCTCTTTTTATACAGCTGTGTTAGAAAGAGAGGGTAAGACCTCAGAAGATGACAGCAGTATTTAAAATTGTGTTTCAAGTAGGTATTAGAAGTGCTGCCTCCAGATATAATACAGCTTCATGGTTTTTATCTATAATTATCTACAAGTAACGGTTTTATTTTTCCATCAGGAGAGCTATCTGCTTGTTTAATATCCTATAATTATATCTAAAATTTTGAATAAAAATTATGTCCCACTGTTGGTTCGAAAACCTCTTTGGTGTCTATAAGTTATGGTTTTCTTTTCCCATCAGGAGAGCCATCTGCTTGTTTGCTATCAAATGATTTAAATAATGTGTTATAAAAAGGTCGTACTAGTATAAGTCTTACTTACTCTAAAGTTAAAACATGTTTGAATATTCCGCCTTGAGTATGTGATGGGTACTACTACTAGGTGTACTATATATATATATATATATATATATATATATATATATATATATATATATATATATATATATATATATATATATATATATATATATATATATATATATATATCATTGTTTGTTATCTCTCAATCTCCTAATAACTCGACTACTTAAAGCGCTTACATTGTTTTATTTTATAGGACAGAAAACTATCCGAAGGGCGTGTCAAGAGTTTTCGAAACCGGCGTGTTATGAATAATGTGCTGTTATGAATATGCAGAAAGCAAGGCAAGTCTGTTTGGACAGTGACACATAGCACACAATTCTCTCTGTCTACCTCGATGTTGATGATAACAGAAAACAGCAAGTGGTTTTTTTTGATGGAAAGAGATAACCATTATATATATATATATATATATATATATATATATATATATATATATATATATATATATATATATATATATATATATATATATATATCTCCGAAAGGGCTGGACCGATTTTGACGGGACTTTTACTGGCAGATAGCTGATGTAATAAGGAATAAGTAAGGCTACTTTTATTTCTAAAAAATCCACACGGACGAAGTCGCGGGCACAGCTAGTATCTAATATAACCAGTAAAGCTATAGGACTAATAATGAAGTTAAAAGATTTAACAGATGTTGGTCCGTTAAAACTGTTTTGAAAAAATAGACCTTTTTCCAGCAGTACGCAAAAGGGAAACGATTGACCACAAATGTCGACAATGTTCGCCTTTTACGAACTGCCTAGCAGAATGGCGATCGGCCTATTATTTCAAGGAGTCCGATTCGACACGGGGAAATCCTTGAAAATTTAATCTCAATATTACGCGCGTAGTCTAAATTTCAAAATCAAGGCATGCCGCATGAGGCTATTAGCATGCCTTGGGTGAGCACTAAAGCTGTTAGTCCCGGCAAAAAACAAACAGTAGTCGGCCCGTAAATTGCAGCAGATTACTACCCATCTCGCCAACTAACAAATAGACTCTTTGCCCAACTCGCAGAGAAAGTGGTATGATGATACTTCTCAAGCAATTTAAAAATAAAATATTTAAATACCCTGTCATTAAATATATTAGTATGTGTACGGGAAAAATACAGTTATCATTTACGCGATCCACAGATCACAATGCTGCGTCCATTTCATCTCGAATGCATTCATCTCAAACAATGGCAACTCTCCTTTATGCCTCGTAACGAGTAAATATCCTCTAAAGCTAAAATGCAGGTCGACTGATACAATAAACTGCCTTTTTACTGGTTGACCCAGTAATTATGTACTTTAAAAGATTATTTTAACCTATTTTTTTAATCTCGGATATTCGCTTATTTAATTCAAACACATAGTCAATTCTTCTGATTCATGTATCTTTCTATCTATTATGCATATATTTTATTATATACCAGCAAAAAGCAGAGCTTTATAAGGGCTCGCAAAGTTATAATAAGAAATCAGAAGTACTTTATTCAATAAAACTTTTTACAAGTTATTTTGACACGTCAACATATTTTTACAAAAAACTACAACGGAAACGCGGCCACTACGTAGTAATATTGTTAGGAAAGTATTTTTTTTTAATGAGAATTACGTCTTTTAATGTATGGACTTTATTTATAATTGTCTAACCTAAAAATATCCAGCGTATTTTCACCCAAACATCATTATATTCGCATCAAAGGCGTCGTCAGGCTTTGGTCTAGGGGGGCGCAGCAAAATAAAACCAAAATACAGAAAAACATGTTTCTAATATTAAATTTTTTTAGTACTTTACAAGAAAAATTCTTTAAAATTTTCTTAATTTATTAAAAACACGATTTCTATAATTATCAATGTTATCTACACAGAACAAATATAAAGGTTAACTACATATTTTACACCCTATTTTCTGGTTTACCTATAATATAGTACAGTCTACC
This sequence comes from Apodemia mormo, assembly GCA_036924255.1. Lineage (NCBI taxonomy): Eukaryota > Metazoa > Arthropoda > Insecta > Lepidoptera > Riodinidae > Apodemia > Apodemia mormo. The sequence goes on from JAUPFN010000002.1 coordinate 43,298,362, forward strand.
TATAATATATAGCAACTCAAAATCCATCTCGCGCCACCACTTCGCCCTTAAAGTCTAATATTGATAGAAATCAATTTTTATTTATGGTAACTTTCTTGTAAAAAGAGCTTTCAAGGAAAAATGGGTATTAAAAATGAAAGTTGATCTTATATTGAAAAACACATTTTTTTAACTTTATACCCTCGGGCTGAGATTGGAAATTGATCTTAATACAATATTAATCAATTAATACATTTGTACTGTTTCACAGTAATCATATTGTGAAAAATTTGTGAACGGTTGACCTTGCAGGCCATTTCTGCAACTTCCCACTTAATTATGGTATTTTAAGCTCAAAAGAGTAAAAACTATAAGCATAGATTTTTTCAGTTCTAAGAAATATTGAAATGTCTCAATTTCTAAGTCACAAAAAACAGAAAGAAAACACTTACTTAGTTTACTTACGTACTAAATCAGTAACTTCCTTATCTACATACGTAGCGGGAAGTTAAAAAGTACAAGTGTATTAATAGATTATTATTGCATTAAAATGGAGTGAATAAAAATGAATTAAAACTACCAAGCCAAAGCTCAAACCTAAAAGTGCGATATTTTTTCAGTAAAATGTACCACAAAAGGGCATAGATCGTCGCCTAGTGTAGCTTTATAGCATTTTAATTCGTTAGTTTTATAATAGATGGCGTTAGTAGTAACAAAATTCTAATACAACATGTACCTTCTATTATTTTTTTGTTTATAAAATGGTATTTTAATGATAGATCATACCTAGACATGAATTTAAACTACTACGTCAAAGCTCAAACCTAAAAGTGCGATACTTTTTCAGTAAAATATACCACAAAAGAGCATAGATCGTCGTCTAGTGTAGCTTTGTAGCATTTTGATTCGTTAGTTTCATAATAGATGGCGTTAGTAGTAAAAAAATTCTAACATAACATGTATCTTCTATTTTTTTGCTTATAAAATAGTATTTTAATGGTAGACATAATAAATAATAACATATCTCGACATGAATTTAAACTACCACATCAAAGCTCAAACCTAAAAGTGCGATACTTTTCCAGGAAAATGTACCACAAAAGTGCATAGAAAGTCGCCTAGTGTAGGGCTCGCTTCGCTCGCCCTGATAAATGTGTTTTTAGTTGTGCGAGTCTTGTTTTCATATAATTAGTTTACTAAATGATGTACTAAATTAAGTTCCCATTTTTTTTCTATGTGCACCTCTTGCGCCTTCTCTGTACTCTTTGGAGGTTGACTGGCAGAGAATGCTCTTGGGCGTTAAGTCTGTCTGTACAAATGTATGTGTGCAAAATTTAAAAAAAAAAATAAATATCTTGTATAGATAGGTAGCTGTGAATGTTAAATACACAATTATCACTCCAATTTATTGCCTAATGTGATAGAACAGCATTTTAAACGTATTAAATAAAACATTTGAAAAAATACATAAGTACACTGTATTTAAAATACAAATCATAATTACACATAATAAACATTTATGGTGCTATGAATAAATCAATTTGAGCATTCGTGTAAATGAGATTACCCTACCAAAATTTTGACTAATTGACCAATTACAACAGCACAGATTATATAAGAGTAATAACAACATACAGTGAGAGAGACATCTGCCTAAATGAAGCTTTCAAAATTCAAAGTTCCATCCTCATCACTTCGATGTCTGGAAACCCACAACTGTGCGATTCTCTAGGCACTTTTTACCACGCACTACTCCTCTATGAAATCAATTAGATACCGGCGGGGGTGTTTCCGAACGGATACAACCTAGGGACCTTCAAGAAAAGAGCATACTCCTTCTTAAAAGGCCGGCAACGCAGCTGCAAGACCTATATATGGTGCTGTGGCTACTATGAGCGGCGGTAATCACTTAGCATCAGGTGAGCCCCCTGCTCGTTTACCCCTTTTTTCTATTAAAAAAAATTAAAATGGATGGAACGCCTACGCAACTTTCTGTGAAAATATAATTTCACAAAAAGAGGCGGCGGAAAGGGAACGCGAAGTTCCAGTTGACGCATACACAATTAGACGATATACACGGGCTGTTAGTGTAAACACCGTTATCCTTGAAACCAGTGGTTTGGTTTCACTTATAGAAAGTAAATTCAATGAAAAAAAATTTTTTTTAAGTTAAGTTCATTTTTCTTCAAAATTATTTTACCCTATACAAATGCACAGCAAAGTGGACGGAGCGCGATAAACAGCGCTTGATCAGACACCGCAAGCCGCGCGCGCGTCCTTTGCGCATACGTAGTATCCATGAATTTACGGAAGGAGTCTGACAGAAACTTTCTTATATTTTTGAAATAAAATAACATTTTTTATTTTTAAATTGACATAAATATATTTATAATTAAATCAACTACCTATGGTTTTAATGACATTGGTGTTTACACTAACAGCCTGTATACCTGCAGGTAGAGTTGTGGGGCACTCATTATCTAATATCCAATCTGTTGACATCTAGCGAGTACGAATATTTGTATCCATTTTTCAAATATATAATATAACATTCATATTTGTTGTAAAGATACAGTAAAATAAATACTACGATACCAACACCAAGAAATTTAATAATTTTTTGAATTATTTTAAGCATGCTGACATGACACAATATTATGTTCAAGAATCAATTTCGTTTGTTTTGATGTGATATATTTTTCAAATATTGAGCCAAATCCTATCTAATCTAATCATAATTAGAACCTTATTTGAAGTACTATAAAATTTAAAAAAAAAAAAACAATTTTTTCAAGTTATACTCTACCAATGAACAGCGCATTTTTACGTATAGACAGAAATGTTATATAATATGTTTCTCAGTGATATAAAAATGTACCGAATTAAGTACCTATGATGAGTGAAGCTGAAATACAGGTCAACTGACACAATAAACCGTCTTTTGCCGGTTGACCCAGTAATTACATTATACTTACGCCAAAGTGCTAACCTAGTTCAGCAACTGTGGAGAATTGTTTTAGAGACGTGATAGCAAAAGTATCATCACACCGGCTCCTTAATACTGTAGTTAGAGTTGACCAGAGAGGTTCGGCGTTTGATGAGGTGGGTGGTGATTCCCATTTTATTGACCTCATAACGATTACCACTTATTTCTAGCGATAACTGGACTTACAACATTACCTGCTCATTCGAGGCACGGTGGCGTTAGCTGTTAACTGTTAAAGTTTTTTTAAGCTGTTGCATAGCTTTTATCGCGGCCCTTGAGCGTGGAGACCGAATCCAGAAATTCCGTAACGAAAAAAACCTAACACCCTCCACTCCGACCGGCACAGCGGTGATACTTTTTAGTTTTTCCATCTATCGATAAATACCAGAACTTTTAATGACTTTTTGAAATATCACGCTTGTCTCTTTAGTTCAGCAACCCGCCTTTAGGTGGCATTGGTTGTATTGGAAAACTACCGTAATTAGCTGTTTGTGAGAAAGTATATAGGTGTATAGGTATTTATCATCTACGTACAACAGTGAATATCTGTACTCGTATAATTTGTGTACAAAGTGTTTTAAATATGAATATCTTTTATCGGTCACCACGCTCAAAGTGTAACTTGAATTAATATCAAAGAAAAAAAAACAAAGAAAAAAAATACTGCATAAATAAAATAAATACATATTAGTAGTTGCATAAGTTGATAAAAAATGCTATGCAATAGCTTTACCGCGGCAGTCTCCGAGTGCCACATGTCTTTTTTTTATTCTAGAAAAAGGACTTTTTCCCGTAAACGATTACGTCGCCAAAAAAATACAATAGCTGTTATTAATTTGTATGACGGAACTTAATTTTATTTATATGATGTTTGAGAGGTTTTCTCCAAAAGTGGCCTGAACCTAATTAAATTCTAAATTACTTAGGCTTCGTATAGCCTGTGATAAGTACGTATTATACTCCTCCGAAATAACAATATCCTTGAAAGGCAACTTTCTGCCTTATAAAACTTTCAATATCGTGTCTTACGGAGAGGATTTTTGTAAACAAATGACTAAGCCCATTGTATTTGCAAACAAAACGAAGCTTAAGGTGAAACCTTGGATTTCGAAAGCCTTTTCTCTGAAGTAAAGGGAATTTACTGATAGCATTAATATTGGTTTACTGTCGATCACAAAGTTCCAGCCTTCGGTAATTACGGTAATGGCGTGATTATATATTAATTCTATTTGAAGTGAATTGATCTAATGTATCTCGAATCACTGACAGTGATCAATGAATTGGAAGTACATAAAAGAAAGAGTTTCTTTATTTTCCAGAATATGGTTAAAATTATCATCACGTCGGATTCCTTGCGGGGTAGGCAGTGAACGGAAGGTTTATAGACATTTCGGTTCACCACGTTTCACCGGTTCGTCGGTTGGCGAAATGAGTGGTTACACCATCGCCACATTTTACCAACCTATGTTAACACATCCAGCCCTCGGAAGAACACGTAAGGCTGTCGCTCCCGATTATCGCAAGAAGCAATCAATAGTCGTTATTAGATCAGTGAAATGTGCCGATGGGGATTGTCACCCATCTCGCTAACCAACAAATAATGAATCGTGGTCAAACAAAAAGTCAACATATAGCTAGGCACGGGTGCTACAAACCGACTAGCCAACGGCATAAGTCCTATGGTGCGACAGGTGGCAAATGCCGGCAAATCGGGCACACATTATCCAGTGTTAAGTAAGTTGCGTATTTTAAAAAACATAACCTATTCCGAGTCGAGCAAAACTCGACTCAAAATTCGAACCTAGGAGTTCATGCGTTTTACCAAACTAGATCACAAAGTTTCGTTTAACAGAGTGCTAAGTGTGAGTATTTCTTTTCGCATTCGATCGTGAGCGCGTTTGGAGTTTACTAAGAATTTGTATGTGATTTGTACAGCGCCACTTAGTGGTAAACGTGAGAAACCAGTTTACCACTAGATGGCGCTGTACAAATCACATACAAATTCCTAGTAAACTCGAAACGCGCTCACGATCGAATGCGAAAAGAAAAACTCACACTTAGCACTCTGTTCCAATATATTACGTTTCTTACTCCCAAAAATATGTGCGATATCTCCGCGACCCTCTAACTTACATATTTTTCTATTTCTGTCCTCCATTTTGTTACTTGGGTTGGCTCGGTAAATAATTTAGAGGACTGAATTTCATCCGTTGATACAGGATTGCGGTTCAAAGTATGTGGCCGTACATTTATTTATTCTGTACTAGCTGTTGCCCGCAACCTTGTCCGCGCGGGTTTCGTTTACTCCGCACAGCTCCTCCCCCGTAGGTGATAGCGTGATAATATGTAGCCTATATGTTGACCCGACCTGTTAGTAATATTCATGCAAAATTTGAAGAAAAACCATGCAGCACTTTTTGAATTTACCCCGGACATACATACAGACAAACAGACAAAAATTCTAAAAACCTTAGAGTAATAACGCTCAGAGTGATAATTGCATTCAACGTTTCGTTCATATTTTAAGCCAAAACCGTATCGATGTGTGCATGACTTTCGTCACCCTTCGTGTAATTACTTGCGTTGACACGCACACAAAGACACATTATTGCGTGAATAATGTTGCAAGCAAATAAATATTTTCCCAAAATGGTATTTAAAATAGATCTACCTTACAAATAGTCCTTCATATAGCATTAATAGTCATTTAGTATAAACTTGAAATTTAAACTTTTTATTCGGTTACGTAAAATATTTTAAATGCCGAGAAATATTCTAGATGTTCTCAAGATGATATTCCAAAGCTATTTAACCTTATATTTTTTTTTAGTTTTTGTGCTTTTAAAATATTTTTACCTCATGAAAATAAAAATTGTCTTTCTTTCCAATAGTATTATTAGACATATAGAAAACTTAAAACTTACATTTTTTTCCGGGGAGGTAAAATGAGTAGAATTACAGGGAAATGTTAAAGAGGTTCTCAAGATATTTTTTTTGTATAATTCAGTAATCAAACAGACGGTAACCAGCACCAACCGTAAATAAAAAATATGACCAATACAAGTTTACATTATTGAAGTTATAAAAACAGTGATTGAAGTAATTCTTTAAAAAAATATTGAAATATATCTACTAAAATATAATTGTACAATACAAATGTTATTACAAATTTGTGTATTGCTTGGCGAATGCTTGTGTGTCTTTATGTGTATGTCTGTGTGCGTGTATGTGTGTATGTGTATATGTTTGGTGAAAGCTAAGCGAGCTTGAACGTTAGCATATGGGCGGGCAAGCCGGAACAATACTTACGAGCACTTTGAGGTAAAAAGTAACAGGATAGGTATGCTTATTAATCAAATTATTTATTTAAATCAGTTTAAAAATGTTTTAAGCTAAACATAATATTTCTGACTACTATATTGAGTCAAGCTACTATTGGCTCTGTGCACGACTTGATTACCACTTATCGCGCGAAACTGTTTTGGTTCAGATCTTAGAATATAGAAAAATGTAATCCCTGTTCGTAATCTCCTTGAACGTTTTTAGCTAAATCGGAAACAATACAGCTCTTTGTTGCGACTCTTTGGCTTCTACGTGCTATAATATATGCATTGGAGTATATGGCACAAATTAATTAAGTCGTGTATTAACACTCAGTCATATGAGCAAATTCGTCATTCGCAACATAAATTTCAAGCTATGTAGAATTGAAACTTAATTATCAGCATAATAGGAGGCCAACATTTGGCGTAGACCGATTTTAGGACAAGGTAACGACCCTATATTATTTCGTTGATAAAACTCGAAAATATCGCCAATAAAACCACTTGACACTAAGCAAAACACGAAATAATGCCGTATGATGGCATATTATTTCATAAGAAAAATTTCAAAAAATGTCTTTTTGGCAGTAACAGTATTTTTCTGGTGATCACTGCGGCATTTAGAATGCTAGTTGGAACAATTTTTTTGCCTTCTAAAAGTCCTCATGACACATGAATATAACACTTGAAAATGTGAAAAGAAATGCTGTGACATTGTAATAATAACTTTCCTGTACATAGGTATAACAGTTGAAAATAAATCTGTTTCTTTATTTATAAATATAAAAAAGTATAACCGAGAAGCAATTTGGCCGAATAAAACACTTGTTCACTTTTACACACGCACAGTATAATTTTTGGGAAAAGTAACACCCTCAAGAAACGATAGAATTACAATGACCTGAATATGTCTATTCCAGCTTATTTATACTATAATATAATAATAATATAATATTCACGGGACAAATTACACTTATTGATCTAACCCCAAAGTAAGCAAATTATTTGCTTGTGTTATAGGTGTTAGTCAACGATACTAATACATAGAAATACGTATATAAATACTAGAATATATTTAATAAACACTCAAACCCAGAAATACAAACATTTATGCTCATCACACAGATGCTTGTTCCCGTCAGGAATTGAACCCGACCTACATTTGTCCAGTATTGTTAATAATAACATCATTATCTTTTTTTATATAATAAGATAGCAACAAGCAGATGGATCTCCTGATGGAAAGAGTCAAACATCGCCTATAGACACCAAAGATGTTAATGGTGCGTTGCTATCTTGTGGCGAGATCTAATGCCACATGCATAAGTTTACCGGCTACCTTACCCTCCAAACCGGAACACGACAGCGACAAGCACTGACGCTATTGCGGCAGGAATAGAAAAGGCGGTGGTACCAGACCCGGGCGAGACAATGCAGAACTCTACCACCTAGTAGCCACGATGGTAGTGACTCGGTCATTCGGTCGCCTTTTACGACCTGCCTGGCAGAACGGCAGTTGGCCTATTGTTCAAAGGAGGCCGGGACCAACACGGCGAAAATCTCACAGTAACAGGTGCATAATTCACACAGGTGCGCCACACCTGACCGGCGAGTACTTGGTGATAAGCGCAGTTGCTAATACTAGAGATGTACTTACCCATAAATAGCAGCAGCTCCGGCGATGGCGCCTCCGCACTGCGCTGCAATGTAGAGCGCGGTACGCAGCGGCGAAACATGTCGTCTGACACACAGCGCTACAGAGACCGCGGGGTTCACGTGGGCACCTGTAAATATTCATTGCTGTGCATTGACGTTTATTTACCCTATTGAATGTATACAGAGGTTTTATTTTAGACTTGGTCTATACTTACTTACTTCCTATATAGTTTGACTGGTAAAAGATTGTACATATTGAAGAAGGGTGTTCAGTGCTTGAGTCTGATACCAAATATGTAAAAAATTTATACTATTTTAATTTTCCGATACAAATGTTTAGTACGAATGTCCGCGCACGGTGCATGGAATTTCAATGTTTACAAACAGTGATTTACCGAACTTGTGACTAGACTCGTTAGTACATCGTATGGTGACTATTACTACACAAATTTCGTTGAGGTTTACTATCTGGTTAAGCAATATTCTTAACCCGTTAGTCGAGTGGTTAGCGACCCTGACTGCGCAATCGACGGGGCTCGGTTTCGATCCCCGATGGGGACAATTTGTGTGATGAGCATAAATGCTTGTATTTCCGGGTTTGGGTGTTTATTAAATATATTCTAGTATTTATATACGTATTTCTATGTATTAGTATCGTTGACAAACACACATAACACAAGCAAATAATTTGCTTACTTTGGGGTTAGATTAGTAAATGTAATTGTCCCGTGAATATTTATTTATTATTATTTATTTATTTATTCTCTTTTATGATATTTTTATCGTTTATTTATAACCATTATCTTTTCCCTCAATGTGTACACTCTTTTATCAGTCAACCTGCATAATATACAGAAAGTGACAATAATCCTGTCCAACCGTCAAATGCATTATTTGTTAGCTTAATAAAATCATATAGTTATGTTCATATGAATATTTTTTGAGTATTTATTTATACATTTTACCGATTAAAATAATTAATATTTGTTAACACCTAGCGTGAGTTTATGCAACGCACGCTAAATGTCGCTGTCTTCGTCTTAGCAAAAAAGACAAAAAGAAACGATGTCTGTGTTTGACTACGGTCTACGCGCTCCTTATACATATACAAGTGGAAATTTAAATTTACATACAAATATATACCAATTAGTTTAATAAAGAATTAAGTTTATAATAAATAAAAATTAATTAATTAATTAACCACAGACACCCTTGTTCCAATATATGGTCCTTCGAGCCGAATTATTTAAAGAGCACGAACAAAACAAAAAAACGAATGGCCAGCGAGGTCAGCGCAGAACAAAGAAAACGAAGTACGAACAAGGAAGTCGCCATTTTATGTCGGGAACCGCAATATTATAATACTTTTAAATTCAAATATTACCTTTAAATATCATCTATGTCAACAGAAAATGTGTCACTTGTAGCCTGAGTAAACTTAATGACACTTAGAAACCGCTGCCGCTGACGTGACATGGTGATGTCCACTTTAATTTAAATTATTTGCTAAGTTTTAGGGAAATTGAACGGTATACAAGAGAATTTAAAATTGCCATAATATTTTTATGTCTCAAATAGAATCATTTCATAATTTTATCAAAAAATTATTTTCTAATATATCGACCTAGAACAACTGAACTGATTTTAAAAATTCTTTCACCAGTAGAAAATGGCATTATTTCTGAGTGGCAGGCTACGTTTTATCCTTATTTTTTAGTGGAACTTTTGCGTTATGTCGCGTGAAACGGCTAGTATTAACATAAAGAACAATAATAGGTTAAAATATCGCTTTTCAAAGTTGGAAATGATCAAAGTAGCCCTAGATTACGGTACTTAATATTTAATAAACATAACAATTAGGTATCTTTAATTGTTAGAAATATGAGATGTAAAGAATTCTAATGTACTCAAGAACACCCAAATACCCCGAAAATTTTTATTTCGAATTTCAATGTACCGATTTTCCGAATTAAAATTTTAGAAAATTCCGAATTTCATAATACCTGCGAATAACGAAAAAACAAGAAATTTATTATACAGCGCGCTTTGTTTTCCGATTTCTATAAGTTCGTAGAATCAAATGCTCGGTACTAAAAACGACATTCCGATTTTCAATACTTCGCCAGATTCCTTGCATTGTTAATGAATCTTTTGAGTTAGGTTTGATTAGAACGGTGTCTTTTAAAGCAGAAATCCAGACGAACTTACCAATTGCCACAGTAGCGACCGCTTAGCGCCACATCCTGCATGTTGTTGACGTTAATGAACCATTTGTCTTAGGTTAGAACCGTGACCATTAAAGCGCAAAGGCGAGTGAATTTAGCGAGCGTGCTGCGGCAGCGGCTTAGGCTTAGGTTAACCGATTAGGTTAGGTAAGAACAGTGACCATCGAGCGAAGGCGATGTCGCAGTGGCAGTGGGCGTCGAGCGTTCGATCCTCTCTAATTCGTATTTTTGTTGTTTCAAATGATAATGAAGTCGCATTATTTGTTATTTGATCTATTGAAACTTGGTATTTTGAGAAAAGTAATTAAATAAGTGTTAATAAGTAAATTAATAATCATCACCTCTGTGGTCTAGTAGTCCGGTGTAAGAGTTGATCTCATAAGGTCCCGGGTCCGATTCCTGGGTCGGGCAATTCAAAAATGTGTTTTATCAGTTTTCTGATAAAAACAATGTTGCCCGGGATTGGAAAGTGTCCGGTTGGGTATAGGCTTGCCACCTATCACACTGTGGGACTAAGTATCTTCGGCTAATCGTGGGTGCACTTGTTGTGCATATATATATATATATATATATATATATATATATATATATATATATATATATATATATATATATATATATATATATATATATATATATATATATGCCTTTTTCTATCTGTTTAAGCAAATTTTAAATTCAAAGTTAGCGACAAAACAAACGTAACTGGAATAACAAACCGATTTGTTCCCCGAGTTAATTAATACTTGAAGTAAAATAACAACTGTGCACGAAATCACTACTGAAATTCAACTTTATTTAAAAAAGGACCAAATAACATTGTTGCAGGTTTTCATTGTCAAAACTGCAGCAATAACGCACCTGTGACTGCAGCATTGCATAAAACATGCGGGCAAGATTAACTGAGAGTATCTCCAGGGACGTTAACTGAAAATTGTGTTCCATATTTGGTGGTCCCGTTGTTCGAATGGTCCTATCTGATCGTTTCATAGTTAGGTTGGCTACCTAACTACGAAACGATCTGATCGGGTTTGATTCCCGTCGCAGACAAATATGTTGAGCATAGATGTTTGTAATCCTGGGTTTGAGTGTTTATTACATATGTAAAGGTATTCATGTATTGGTATTCTATGTATTGGCTTTTCTATGTTTTGCTATCGTTGGCTGATACCCATAATACAAGAAAATAATTCTTGCTTTGGGGTGAGATTGATTTGTGTAATTTGTCCATCGATATTTTATATCGTTGGACATATAATCTGGTTGGATATATAATCTATAAAACTCCCTACAAAAAATAAATTGAGGTAATTTAATGAGTTACTGTCAGCGAATGTATTATATGTCTTATTTCTGGAGCTTAGCTGAGTACACTGTACAGTACGGTCTAGTCTTCTAGGGATGTTTTCAATTGTCCGTAAAAAATTTCAATGTACCTGGTAAAATTTTGTAAATAGTGAACATTTTGTAAATTATAAAAAAATTAATTGCACGAAATATGAAACTTGTAATTATAAAAATAACTTTTGTAATATGAAATCATCATTGTACATTTATAACAAGTACATAAAATAGAGAACAAAAAAGACCAGCCCGCTGAGTTTCTTCCGCCGGATCTTCTCAGTGTGTGGCCGCGTTCCGATCCGGTAGTAATTCTAAATAATCGAAAGAATGTTTTAAATGTAATATTATATAAAGATATTTTTTTTTAAATATTTGCACACCGTATAATGGTAGAATATGTTGGTAACTTAATTTATTTTTAACAACTTGTAACATCCATATTCTTACAAATAAATATTTTCTCTCTTTCTTTCTTTCTTTCTTTCTACAAATAAAAGCTGTCACCCATAGACACCAAAACTATATACATAATACCCGTGATGATGCATTTCAATACGAGTAGATGACACTTCACTAAAAACTATGATAATTTGTATTCAAGAGTCAAGGGTCGTGAAATGTGCCAGTTTTCTTAGTTTTCTTCATAAAATTTTAGTACATTATTCTTTTGTATTATAAATATTTACAGAGCCCCAAAAAATTAATGAATAGTATGGTTCCGCAAAAATATTGGTATAGTTATCAATATTGCATTCTGCAGCAATAAACGTATCCGTGAAAGCGGCGTTGCATAAAACATGGGGACAAGATTAACGAAGACTATTTCGTGGGATGCTTGTGGGAATGTATTCGAGGGAATTTTCAGTGAAATTGGGTTTTATATTAATATTAAAAAACTTCAGCTTAATTAAAATTACGTTTAAGAGTGCTTTGGTTGAATTTTAACTTTCCGCTAAGTAATTAGATTTTCGAAAATCGAGTTTTCAGCGGATCTCCACGTTTTATTGTCCTAGGAACCTTTTCGACTATTTTCTATAATACTTTAGGACTTAAAAAACTACGTCAAAAGTTTCAAAAATCAATTTCCTAATCTGTTCGGGAAAAAGTAGCCTATGTGCTATTTATTCCAGGTCATCTACCTGTGTGCCAAATTTTATTCAAATCCGTTCAGTAATTTTTGCGTGATTGAGTAACAAACATCCATCCAAACTTTCACATTTATAATATTAATATAGATTGGTAAAAAAAGGGTTAAAATAAACCTTTTCAGGCACTTTTGACGAGACACTATTTTTATAATTACGAGTACCATTTATACAATTACCATACAGTGACCACATCCATCGGAAGAAACTCAGCGGTCTTGTGTTTTCTTCCTTTATTACTTCTTGTCTTTAGAAGAGTGGATTATATAGTGTAAAAAATTGTAATGTAATTTTTGTATTAATGATATACTGAAAATGATATTGCTTTCAGTTTCCTGTGTTGGTCCTCGCCTCCTTCGAAAAATTGATCAACTTCCACGCAGTTTTTAAAAGGCGAACGGTTAGTCAAATGGGTCTCACTACTCACTACCATAAAGACTATTAGGTGTTAGGGACCGTGTCTCTATTACCGTCCAAATAAAATAATAATTATCGCCTATGTATATTCCTGCCACAATAGCATCAGTCATTCTCACTGTAATATTCGGGTTCGGAGAGTAAAGTAGCCAGTAAACTTATGCATGTGGCATGTCTTCGCCTCACGAATGGCGATTATCATCTTTGTATCTACAGGTGGTTGTTTTTTTTTTCTATCAGGAGATAGTCCGTTTGTTTTCTATTCTATAAAAAATAAAGTATGATATGTATAAAACCATCGTTATTTTTAGAATTAGGAAACTATCTTAACTTTAGTATTAAAAAATTATCTTCACTTTGGGAAATAGAAACTATCATCATTTTATGAATTAGAAAACTGTCTACTTTGAGTATTAAAAACCTACCATAGTTTTGAGAATTAGAAACCCATCGTCATTTTAAGAATTAGGAAACTCTTTTTACTTTGAGAATTAGAAAACTATGGTCATAGTAAGGATTAGAAAACTATACTCACCTTAAGAACTAGAAAACTGTCGCTATTTTAAATATTAAAAAGCTATCCTCATTTTGAGCATTAAAAAACTATCCTAATTTTAAGAATTCGAAAACTATCCTTATTTCTAACATTAGAAAAATATCCTCATTTTAAGAATTAGAAAACTGTCCTAATTTTGAGAATTCGAAATCTATCCCCATTTTGATAATTATAAACTTTTATTTTAATAATTCATCATCATCCTCATTTTCACAATAAAACAACTATCTCTATTTTGAAATTTAGAAAACTATTCTCATTTTAAAATTTAGGAAACTACCCTAATTTTAAAAATTAGAAAACAGTCTCCATTTTGAGAATTGAAAAACTGTCATTTTAAATATAAAAACTAAACTCATTTTAAAAATTGGAAAACTGTCCTCATTGGAAGATAAGCGAATGTTATATATTCTGTTAAATGATTATAATTCAGATGTCGAACTTGGTAATGAAAGAACAAAGATATTGGACGAGGATCGGGAATGTGTTCATAAGAATTTTATAGCGATCTGTGGGAATGTTGGTATTTAGTCCTTGATCTCTATTTCATACATAAACGTAACGAAAAATGTTCAGAATACTCATAGTAGATAGGTATTAAAACAACCGAAGAAAATAAAATAACCTAAATTGTCAAACGATTCAGACCACGGTTTAGGCGCATGAGGTCTTGAATTGGAATGCTGGATTGGGTAAATTGTTCTACATAAATATCTTCTTCGATTTTTATAAAACATAACTTGCCCGAGACTGGATATCTTATTTTTTAATTTATTTATTTTATAACAATAATGTACAGAGTTTCTTATAATTTATATATGCCAAAGTGTCAGGCCAGTTTGTCGGCATCATCCGATACAGTTCTCGTGAAATCTGCCCAGTACACCCATTCTTATATTATTATACTTATAAATAATATTGATAGTCCTAACATATATATATATATATATATATATATATATATATATATATATATATATATATATATATATATATATATATATATATATATATATATATATATATATATATATATATATATATATATATATATATATATATGTCGCCGCACCTACATTTAAATGTAATGTAATAATACCGATTATTCGATAGTGATTAGTAATTGTTGTGATTTGTTTGATTGTAAGGTCTGTTTCATAAAAAGATTGTGAGTAACTTTATAGCGATTGAATCAAAACAGTTTTTGCTAAGAAAAATGCGTTCCAAATTATTTATTTTAATTACTCAAAATCTTCATTTAAAGAAAATAATTTTATTCTTGCAAATGAGTTGTAATATTGTAAATGGATGGCATTTTGACTAAGAAAATAAGTATTCTTTGATGTTTCTCTAAAATTAGTTTTGATATTGTAAATTAATAATCTTAATTAATTTATTAGCTAATAATAATAATTTCATTTTAAGTAGACTTAGTAAGTAGTTGGTATTATCCGAACGTGGGCAATATTCGTTACAAATGACGTAGTATCGTAAGACCCGCCCTCTCTAGCGAAGAGGGAAGAGTAGGGATGTGCGCACGGTCGGATAAATACGAGCGACGATGGAATTAAGACACTTTTGATCGAGCGCTCGAGCGGGAAGGTTCTCTAGAGAATAAGTGTTGGTTTGTAAGTAAGTTTGATTTACTATTTGAAGTAAAAGTTTATTTTTACTATATTCAATATTCATTTTTGATGTCCTATTTGACTAGTGATTTGTAATTTGCAATAATAAACTTAAAGTTAAAAATTTTAATTAGATCATTTATTTGATTAGTGATTTTGCTTATTAAAATTAAAGAGTAACTATTTTAAACCGTTTTATTTAATTTAGATTTATTGGAAAAGAATCTTTATCCTCTTAGAAATGAATCATGACAGTGCCAGAACCGATGACTTTCAAGGAGTCAGCGGTTCTGACATCTTTAAAAACAATAATATTAATCGAAATCCGACATATATATATATATATATATATATATATATATATATATATATATATAATCAAATAAGAGTAGTTAAAAAGGCAGAACAACGTTTGCCGGGTCAGCTAGTATTTTATATTTCTAATCACTATGCCGTGCCCACCTCGCTAGGCGTAAATTCTTCTCTTTGACAATTATCGTCAAAATCGGTCAAGCCATTATTGAGTTATATCGGAGACTACAGAAAACAAACAAACAAACAAACAAATTTCATATGGTATATGACTTGAACAATCTATATTAATATTAAAAATGAGAAAGTTTGGATGTTTAGATGGATTTTACTCAATCACACTAAAACTACTAGATGGATTTGGATGATTTTTTTATGTTACTTTTATAGGAAACTGGCAGACGTGCCACCTGATGGTAAGTGGTCGACGTCACCAATGAACATAAACCAGTTTACCTGTAACTGGCCCAGGTAACTCGTTTATGTTTTGCCTATCCTGAGACATGAGATATTAAGTCTCGGTGCCAGTAATTACACTGTCTGTCTTGCCCTTCTCTCTGAAACACTGCAAAGCTGTTTCGCGGGAGAAGCAAGCAAGATGTTGGTACCCAAGCAGCCGGAAGCGCAGCACAGCACATCCCTTCTACCGGAAATTTGACAAAAAGGTTGATTATACGGATTAAATAGCCTTCCAAGACAATTTTTTACTTTGTCACTGTAGCTTGCAATTACATACAGAAATACAAAGTTATACTACTTACCGATGGAATAAAATCATTTCGAGGGTAATTTTTAAACTTTGTCGTCTCATTCGGTACGATAAAATAATACAACATGGTTTTTTTCTATTTCATCACAATGTAGTAATAGTAATAGAGGAGGAGTAGTAGTAATAAGAGCGTTTGCTCGTATTCGCGGCGACACGTTTCCTTCCTATTGGCGTGTCAATAAGTATTCGTGTGATCTTTGATTATGACCTAGAATAGCACATAGGCTACATTTTAGAATTCCGTACCTAAAAGGTAAAACGGGACCCTATTACTAAGCTGGAGGTTTAGTAATAGGGTCCCGTTTTACCTGTCTATCTGTCCGTCTGTCTGTCTGTCACCAGGCTGTATCTCATAAACCGTGATATCTAGAAAGCTGAAATTTTCACATATTATGTGTTTCCGTTGCCGCTATAACAACAAATACTAAAAATAAAAAACGAAAATGGGTCCCCATACAATAAACGTGTTTTTTTTTGTATTTTTTTGCTTAATATAAATAAAGGTACCATGTAGACACTTAAAGTTTTCAAAGCATATTTAGTTGAAAGTAGCTATATTACCTTCCAAAATAAATAATGAAGTAAAAATAAAGTAAATATTAAAGGATGCTCCCATACAACAAACGTATGTAGTTTTTAAGCAATTTTTTCCCGATCTGAATAAACAGGTGAAAACTTGAATATTTTCAAAAAAAGTAAGTATTTGGAAATTTATTAATTATAAAAATAAATACCTTATACATAAAATAAATATTAAAGTGTACATACAACAAACCTGATTTTATTTTATAGATTATGGTACGGAACCCGTCGTGCGCGAGTCCGACTCGCACTTGGCCGGTTTTTATTCCCGGGGAAAATGAGTTGTTGCAGCGAAATTTAGTATAAATTTTTATAATGCAACGGGTTGCACGGTGCAGTTGGTATATATCTTTCCCTCAGGAAAACTATCGGCGCGCTCGTTACACAAAATCACTACATAGTATAAAACAAAGTCGATTTCCGCTATCTGTCCCCATGTATGCTTAGATCTTTAAAACTACGCAACGGATTTTGATGCGGTTTTTTTAATAGATAGAAGGATTCAAGAGGAAGGTTTATATGTATAATACAATACAGCAAAACAACGTTTGCCGGGTCAGCTAGTATGATATAAAAAGCATATTGTGATTAATAATTCCTGTGTGTAACGTACATGCTATCAATGCCTATCGATCTGTCGTTGTTTTAGTTAATTAATGTTCGGATGTTGTGATTTTAGGAGCACAGTTCTCATTTAATCTTGTCAAACTCCAAACGCCGCTATGCTAATGCCCAGCTCAAACGTACCATTGTTTAACCAAACGGCTAATAACATGTACATTGTACCTATAATATGCAAATCAAATGTCTGCCATGTTGTACCTAATTTATGCAATAGAGTGTTTTAATTTATTAGAAATCTCATTACTGATAATTAAGAGGCAGTTTACATTTTAGACCAACTTTTGACGAGAAATCAAAATTTTCCAGTTTCTAATTTTTCATATTATAAGATACTTTTATTTAATTAAATGGTACCATTAGGTAGTTTCATCTTTTAAATATTCCACCAATGAAACAGATTTTCTGAATGAATCATCAATTGTATTTCTTATAACAAATGTTCTCCGAAATCAAGTTTCGACAATTACGCAAACAAAATATTTTTCCAAAAGGTATTGCTATTGCTAGAATCAACAAACTTAATTAGAAAAAATACTAAATAACCAAAAACATCTTACAATTGTGCCTGAATGGATTACTTTTTTCCTAAAAGATCTATAACTATATCTAATCAATTAAGCAAATATGCCTATTTCAAATATATAACGAAAATTAACAAAAGATTCACTGGGTTTTTGTTATCAAAAAATGACATTTTCCTATAGAAATTGGTATAGAATAAAAATATATTCTATTCTTATTCAAAAACAAGTCACTTAAATAATATTTATTTATTTTTTATTTCGAAAAGAAATAAAAGAGAATACTATAAAATCTGTTACGTCCGTGTGCCAAAATTAGTACCGCGTAGTAATAATTAAAATATTAAAAGTGTCAATACTATTTTAATTTTACCAGCACTAGGTGCACTATATGGACGACGACGTCCAGCTCTCGCATCGATTAGGAAATATCTAAATTTCAGTTGGGCGATTTTGTGAAATGGCTCTTAACTGGTTTTTGACTTTCGTATGCAAAGACACATGGGACAAATAGGTATGTCTTCACTGTCTATCTGTTGTGTGTCAAAGCCCAAAGGGCCTATCTCTTTAGAAATCAGTAGACACCACAGACCATATTTACTCCGTGGTTAGACACCTAAAAATTTTACAGTACCTATGCGTATTCCTATAGCCGCTATCACTAGTGATAAAATTATCACGACATCAAATGCTATTTTTTCTAAGGAAATGGCAAACGGCGTTCAATTTCGCTCCTTAATAACGTTTGAAAACAAGACATCAGCTGGCATAAAATTAGAGGAATGCGTTATTATTCTATGGGCATAACCATTTTTAATATAAAATAATATCAGCAGAAGGCTGATATTATTTTATAAGATGATATTTTGTGAATCGAATGCTAATCTGTTTTAGCTGTATAAGTTCGGAGTCTGGTTGCCGATTCAGGCAAAAATATTGTTTCTTTTGATAAATCAAAGAAAATTAAATACGAGTAAAAGTAGGTGGTAGGAGTTTGCATCGTCACGTACGGATTGGATCTACAGTATTGCATCTATTCCTGCGTCAGTAACATCAGTGCTTATCACTATCGTGTTCCTCTAGTAAGGTACCTTGGCACACGGACAGTAATACCCCGTTAACATTGGCGATGGTTTTCTCTTTTTATCAGGAGATTCATCTGACACGACTCAATCGAGACTCTATTGAATTAATTGTTAATTAGCAGACTTGGGGCCCTGCTAGTTTGCTATCCTGTACTTGACAGAAAAAAAATTATGGCGCATTCTGTCTCTGATTTGTCTAATTTTGGTTTTGAATATATTGTTGAAGTCCAGGGAAGGTTTAAAAGGTGAGAAAATATAAAAAAAGA
Source organism: Apodemia mormo (assembly GCA_036924255.1). NCBI lineage: Eukaryota > Metazoa > Arthropoda > Insecta > Lepidoptera > Riodinidae > Apodemia > Apodemia mormo. Next base: position 43,317,777 of record JAUPFN010000002.1, read on the forward strand.
GTAGTTAAAACAACGTTTGCCGTATTAGCTAATAATTAAATAAAAATAAAGTAAATATTAAAGGGGGCTCCCAGACAACAAACGTAATTTTTAAGCAATTTTTACCCGATTTGAATAAACAGGAATAGGTACAAATTACAGCTTTGTAGTACCACGGATCTCTGAGCAATCGTACGGGTGGACGGACAGACGGACATAGCGAAACTATAGGGGTTCCTAGTTTACTCCGGACACTAAAAACCAAAAACAAATGTTTTAAAAAATGTGAAGACTAGAAAACATGTAAAAAAAAATAAAACCCTCCTAAGGATCCCGAAATTACCACTTCGCTAGCCTAAAATGTTTTTTATTTTCGTTGCAAAAAAAACTTTATAACTTCAGGTTCTTCTGAAACGGTTAGTCTATAGGTACATATAAATAAAATTGAAGTGTCTGTCTGTGACTTCAAAATAACTCGTTAGTCGAGTGGTTAGCGACACTGACTACGCGATCGAGGCTCGGGTTCGATCCCCTACAGGGACAAGCACTTGTGTGACGAGCATAAATGTTTGGTTTGGGTGTTTATTAAATATATCCCAGTATTTATATATGCATTTCTATGTATTAGTATCGTTGACTATCACCCATAACACAAGCAAATAATTTGCTTACTTTGGGGTTAGAGTAAGTGTAATTTGTCCCGTGAATATTATTATTTTTACAATACTAATACTGTCTGTATCTGTCTGTCTTATCTGTCTGTCATTTTGTCCGTACGAGGTAATCTCTGGAACGGCTGGACCGATTTTGATGGAACTTTCACTGAAAAATAGAGGAATTTATTGAGCAGGACATAGGGTACTTTTACCAGTATGAGCAAGTGGAAGTAATGATTTTGGATGACGCGGACGAAGTCGCGAATAATAACTAGTATCTTATAACATTTTGCAAAATATCCTGCTTACCAGTAGTTCAACTATCCGACTATTCATTTATTATTATTACTAGCTGTTGATCACGACTTCGTCCGCGCGGACTTCGTTTACTCCGCACAGCTCCTCCCCCTTAGGTGATAGCGTGATAATATGTAGCCTATATGTTGACCCGACCTGTTAGTAATATTCATGCAAAATTTGAAGTAAATCCATGCAGTACTTTTTAAGTTTACCCCGGACATACAGACAAACAGACATACAGACAAACAGACAAAAATTCTAAAAACTATATTTTTGGCTTCTATATCGATTGTAGATCACGCTCCAAGTATTTTTTTAAAAAAATATTCAATTACAGTTTTGACTTTCCTACGATTTTATTATATATATATATATATATATATATATATATATATATATAGATTTCCCGTGTGAAAAAGGGTCAAATCGCTAGTGTGCTACATAAATATTACCTGTAATTTTTTCATGTATTTGCTAGATAAAAGAAACGGTCAGCCATTTTTTCCCAACAAAATTCATTGAACCGACAGCTTGAATCAATCTTAAATATCCACATCTGTCAAGTTATTGTTGAATGTGTCGGTCCGAACCGTCTGGGTCCATCGCTATTTCAATAGAGCCGGCTGACGGACTTATCCACTATGAAATTATTACATATCTTTATCCATTTTTTTTTCTATCGCTTTAATATCTCACATTATATTACGACTATAATATAATGCAAGAACTCGGTTTGTATATATTCTTTTATTTAGTATTTTTTTTTGTATATTATAAGATAGCAAACAAGTAGATGGGTCTCCTGATGGAAAGAGTGAACCATCGCCTATACCAAAGATGTTAATGGTGCGCTGCTATCTTGTGGCAAAGTCTTACGCCACATGCATAAATTTGCCGGCTATCTTAACCTCCAAACCGGAACACGACAGTGTCAAGCACTGACGCTAATGCTGCAGGAATAGGTAAGGCGGCGGTGGCCTGACCCGGGCGAGACAATGCAGAACTCTACCACCTAGCAGTCACGATGGTAGTGACTCGTAAAGCCAATCGGTCACCTTTTGCGACCTGCCTGGCAGAACAGCAGTTGGCCTATTCTTCAAAGGAGCCCTGGAGCAACAAGGGGAAAAGTAAATCGCACCTCCGCTCAAATAGTGTCACAAGTCAAAAAACGATTCTGGAGTAAAAGGGGTTTAAAGTTGATCCTGTCTATTTTTGTCGATTTTCCGGCCAATGCCACTAACGTCACTAGCGCCACATAGTATCAAATCATTGAAAACAGTAGTAGATCACCGTTCGAGATAAAACTATGGCATAATACGATACGAATGATACAATAAAAGTAATTTTACGATTTTTTGAATTGTGACACTATTTAAGCGGAGCTCGGAAGTGCGAAATATATGTTTACAGTTAAAGCTCTGAATATAATAAATCAAAATATGTTATACGTACACATACAGACATATTGATGTCATTATGAAAATATGTAGTCAGATAAGCTTTCTAGGACTTCAAAACGTCTAGATCTTGTGAAAACTCGGTTTTCGAAGATCGGTGTGAAATGGAAGTTATAGTTGGTGGTATCAGAAAGTTAAAAATTAGCCTGATAGAGGCCGTCCTTTTTCGAATGCTTAAAATTAATTACCTTAAAAGTACAAATAAAAAAAAAGGTATCTTCATGCCCATATCCCCGAAGGGATAGGCAGAGGTGCACCCACGATTAGCCGAAGATACTTGGTCCCACAAATGTGATAGGTGGCAAGCCTATCGCCAACCGGGCACTTTCTAATCACGGACAACTTTATGTTTTTCAGAAAAAACACTTTTTTTTTAATGTGAAACACGTACAAATTTAAAAAATATGATAACTGAAAAGTACAAAATTACCTATATAAAAAAATTACAGATTGAGACAGAATGTGCCGTATATACAGGGTCTGTGAGATGTTAATTTAAATTAATATAAATTAACATTGAAACAAATTAAAATACAAATTTAATATTAGATATAACGTTTTAGTCATTTTTCCAAAAATCTTTTTAAGGTTCCGAAGTAAACTAGGAACCCTTATAGTTTCACAACGTTCGTCCGTCCGTCCGTCAGCTCGTTTGTGCTCACTGTTTCAGCTGGTTAAAACTCGAGACCATGGTCAAGAGCAGAATGCCACTTACTCTCCTACTTATTGTCAAGATACTGTCCTAATCCGAGGTTCAGTGTCACCACTAGGGCAAGCTTTAAGTCCACTCTACTGAAACTCTGAGGACCAAAAAAACCCGGTTTCATAATAACGTCACTCAGACCGACTGCTTAATTTCATTCCAAAATAAAAAAATCAAACAAAAAGCACAACAAATAAGCAGGTATCTCGTCTCATGGAAGAGAGAAACATGGCCTAAACCAAAAATATTAATGATAAATCGATACTTACCCATGTAGCAGGAATATCATTCAAGAATTTACGAACGTCCCAGTAATAAGTAATGACGCCATTACAGCCGTAACAGAAACCCGGGAGAGACGTTGCAGAATTATTCTACCTCGTAGTCAGGACGACAGTGACAATCAGCATTCTCTCGCCTTTTACGAACTGCTAACATATATGATATTGTATCATTAACTAAAAGAGTGTCCAGAAGCTTGTACCTATATAAAATGTCGGGCCACGCGTAATGTAGGGGCCACACGTTCATTGACACTTGACTGTAACAAAAAAGCTTAATATTTTACAAACGAGAGTATGTGTGTATATATATGTATGTATGTATATATATATATATATATATATATATATATATATATATATATATATATATATACACTAATTAATAAGAAAAACATTACTCTTTTTCTCGTTTCTTAGAAGCCAAAAAAATGTAGAAACATGAAGGGGCCCAAGATACTATTATATTAGCATTATCTGATGTTACTGATGAACAGGTTTTTAAAGGAACCTACTTTAAGTACCCCAGTGGTAGCCAACTTTCCGTATATGTAACAAAATGATGCAATAAAATGATGGACCCTTATTAAAAACAATTTTAAAATTACAAGTCGTTGTTATAACAATGGCGCAGTTTTTAAAGGAAAAAATCTGATAAGATTTATAAGTCAAAAAGTTATTTAAAAAAACTAAGTAAATTTGATAAAAACAACGTAATTTTAATATTTGAAAAGCTATAAGTTTTGAGAATTAGATTCGATTTTAATTTTTGAAACGGCATTTGACGTAGTTTTTTAATGCTAAAATATCGTAGAACACCAAAAAAATATTGGTTGAAAAATTTCGAAGCTATGTCGAAAAAACACATTTTTCAAAATTTTTCGTCAACGATTACTCCCAAACAGATAAACCGATTTTGATGCAATTTATGTATTAGACGCAGTTTTTTGAGGAATAGAGCTGATTAGTTTTTGTACTCAATCGGTACATAAATGTGGAAGATATATTAAAACAATACAGTTTCGCCAACATTTTTTTGTTGTTTTTTCAAAATTTCTCAAAATTTCAGGAAGTCTAAGTTGAGCGGAATCCAATTGAATGCCATCGACCGCGTTTCGATCAATCCAGCCTTTCAAAAGTTATGAGATGTTTACATACACACACACACTCACACACATACACACACACACACAAACACACACACACACACACACACACACACACACACACACACACACACACACACACACACATACAGACATACTGACGTCATCGTGAAAATAGTCGGAAAAGGTTCCTAGGAAAAACTCGATTTTCGAAAATCGAGATAAATCAGTAACTTCTGTATCTTTATACGTAGTAGGAAGTTAAAAATTTAGTTTCCTAGGCAGTGGTGCATTTAACTATAGGCCCGTGAGGCCCGGCATAATTCTAGGGGCGGCAAAATTTTTGAGATGACAAAGGCGAAAGTCAAGGGCAATCCGAATTCAAAAATTATGTTTAAAACTGTTAGAATAAACTAATTTAAAAAATATTTTCACCTAATGAAAACTACATTATTCAGGGGTAACATAAACAACTTTTTTACCGAATTAAATGAAAAGAAGTATATTTTTGAGTCACGCGAATGAAATCGCAGGCAACAGCTAGTATAAGTAAATAATACATCAAGTAATAAAAAGTTGGTTGGTATTTTTATAAAATAAAATCTGTATAAATTTACGTATTTGTAAATTAAATGCATAATTTCAATAATTACTCCCTCACAAAGCAAAAAAAAAACAGCATATGAGTCGGGGCCTAGAGCGACATCAAGCGTAAATCCGCCACTGTTCCTAGGCGGTTAGGAAGTGTCTCAAAAATCACTGAAAAATGGGTGACTTTAGTCTTTCTTTGTTACACATTTTTCAGTCTAGCCCTTCAGCCCACAAACAATAACGTAAGAGAATTCCGCTCCAATAAACTGAATAGTTATAATTCCGCTTCAAATAGCTGAATAGCTATAATTATAAGACTAGTTTAAAATATTTTTATACCAGTTTCGAAATAGACTTGGTATCGAATCCTGGAAGGAGCAAATTAAGCTAAGCGAATTTTTTAGTATTTGTGACAAATAAAACTTATAGTAGGGGAGCCCAAGAGAACGTGGCCTGCCGCCGCTCTACCTCGGGGTGGTGCGCTCTATAGCCTTGTACGGGGCCTCAGTCTGGGCACCGGCGCTGCGAAGCGTCATCATCGCCCTTTTGCGACAACCGCAAAGGTTGATGGCGATCAGGGCCATCCGGGGTTATCGCACCATCTCGACAGAGGCGGCGTGCGTGTACCAACACGCACGCCGCGCCGCCTCTCTCGAGAGGGGATCGCTGCCGTGGGATCTGGAGGCCGCGGCACTGGCAAGGCTCTACGAGCGACGCCAGGAGCTGCGGTCCGGCGGCGATCTGCCAACGGTGACGGAAAGGTGGAAGTCCCACGCTCGACGGTCAACTGTCCGGAGGTGGACGGAGCGGCTGGCCGAACCTACGGCCGGCCGCCGGACTGTTGAGGCTGTCCGGCCGGTTCTCCAAAACTGGCTGGACAGGCGGCACGGGCGGCTAACGTTCCGGCTCACACAGGTGCTTTCCGGACACGGATGCTTCGGAAAGTACCTGTGCCAAATCGCCCGACGTGAGCCGACGACCGAATGCCACCACTGTGCAGGCAGCGAGGACACGCAACACATCCTCGAGGGGTGCCCCTCGTGGGCGGTGCAGCGGCGTCTCCTGCGCTATGCCATCGGGGCTGATCTCTCGCTTTCGACCGTCGTGAAAGCCATGGTCGAGAGCGAGGAATCGTGGACGGCCGTCCTCTTCTTGCGACGTGATGTCGCAGAAGGAGACGGCGGAGAGGGAAAAGGAAGTTGCGGCCAACCCCGACCCGATCCACCGGAGACACACGGGGGTGCGACGCCGGGCCTACCAGGCCCTGCTTAGTCCCCCGTGATCGAGGCCAAGGCTCTGCTCCAAAAGGCCTCGAGGAGGTGCGCGCGGTGTCACAAAGCCGCGCGCTTCGTAGCCGTCTACTGGAGCCACTACGGCCCCAGTCCCGAAGAATGCCGGCAAGGCCGGCAGGTGCTGGCGTGTTGGTGGACATGCGCGCAAGCGTTTCCACTTTTTCGCCACCACAGCACAGTGGGGCGGACGCAGGGGTTTTAGTGGGTAGTGGTCGGTTCTGTCCGGCGAGTCCCACACTCGGGCCAGTCCACACGGCCCGGCAGTGCGTAAGAGCATTTCCCCTGCGAGAACAAAAAAAAGGGGGGAGCCCAAGAGGGGATTTTGGTATTTAACTTGAGCGCGTCAGATTAACATAGGGGGTACCTCGCATACTGTTAAGGCTCTTCACCATATATAAGCCCTTTCTATAGAGGGGATTAACTATGTCAGAAAAAAAACAAAATTAAGATAACTTCGGCTTGTGGAAATTGTCAGATTATACTTTTTTCATAATTCTTTTATATCTTATATAATTTCCTCCGTAATAAAAGAAAATTCATTCGCGTTCGAGACTGTCAAGACATTTTCTTTGCAACTTTGTGACCCTCCCACTCCTTTACGCTACACTTGAATCGTCAGATTATCTTAATTTTAGCTGGCAATTAACCCACCATACCCTAATCTAACGCGCGTCAGTGTTTCCATGTCACTGATTTTTTTTAAACATTTTTTTTATCTGTAGTTTCTTCCCCTACTATTGAAATGAAAAACATTATGTAACCTTTTATTTTTCCTAAAATTTAATTTATAAAATCCAATAGGTCCCTACGACGCTCGAGTAACTAACTCCCCATTTAACATTTTGGGCTCGCCTACTATTAACCGAGGTCGGATATTTTGGGCACATATCCGATCTCAGCTACGATAGAGATAGGCTTTCCATATATCAAATCAATAGACCTCAATTTTATCTTATCATTACAATCATGCCTGTCCCTTTGTTCCGTCAACCGTGCCAGTATTTATTTAATAATGACTTCCCGGTAAAATTGAAATTAATCAAGATCAAGTGACACAACTGCTATTTAATCCTCTAACCTGTTTTAGACGTTTTAAAATAAAATATTGCAATAATTTAAAATCATTATGTAATTTCTAGTAACTTGGTAATTCAGACAATGTTTTAAACAGCTGGATCGCGAGTTTAGCACATCTGGATTAAGTTACAATTTTCAAGGTCGCCTACAAATCAGACTGGTATTAAAATAGTATATTATTTATATTAGTTTTTGAATACTTCTAAATCGTTATCTTAAACTATCTTAGTGGATATATAATGAAAAATATCGGCACCCCTACAATCGATATCAAAGCCAAAAATATAGTTTTTAGAATTTTTGTTCTGTTAGTCTGTTTGTCTGTATGTATGTCCGGGGTAAACTCAAAGTACTGCATGGATTTACTTCCAATTTTGCATGAATATTACTAACAAGTCGGGTCAACATATAGGCTATATATTATCACGCTGTCACCTACGGGGGAGGTGCTGTGCGGAGTAAAAGAAGTCCACGCGGACGAAGTCGCGGGCAACAGCTCGTTATTTACACAGGTATACCTTTGAGTATATACCTTTTACATTAGGACGGGGTACAGCAATGCTGCGGTTATTTTAAAATTAGTGCGAATTATTCACACGGGTATTGCTAATTACTTGAATATTTCAATTAGTCATGTCCCAATCAAATTAAGAAATAATAATAAGAAGTAAGATTTCTAAATATCATCACGGAGGGTCCATACCGGAGCACAGTTAGACACTTCGGGCCTCTACGATTTACTGGTTTTTATATATGTCTAAAGGTTTTTTAGCTGGCTCCATTTAAATCGACGAGAACGCACTGAATAATTAAAACAGGTTTAAAGTGAGATTCAATGAAGTACTTAATAGCTAAGCCTTTGAAGCACTTAAAATACCAAATTTAAAACGTTTATTCATCCACCTTAACTTCTGAGGATTAATGAAGTTACAGTAGCTATTTTTATTAAGAAAATACCGAGGTAAAAATCGTATTCGATATACTTATTTATTTAAACCACATAAAATAAAACACATTACATATATATGTACTTGTCTTGTACATTTCACAGTTCACTAATTTTATTTTATTTTTTGGCCTATTTTTTCTTATAATATAAAAAAATATATTTTCTCTCGTGTTGGTCCGGGCTCTCTTTGAAGAATAGACCATCTGCTCTACTACCAGGTAGTTTGTAAGATGCGAACGACTGGCTTAGCAAATAACTACCATCGTGGCTACGAAGTGGTAGAGTTCTGCATTGTCTTGCCCGAGCCTGGTACCATCGCCTTACCTATTCCTGTAGCAATAGCATCAGTGCTTGTCACTGTCGTATTCCGGTTTAGAGTGAAGGGTAGCCGGTAAACTTAAGTAGTTTTGCTAATACACTTGTACTGTTTCACAAATTACTTTAAATTTAATTAATATCACCAACCGGTTTCACCTTTTACGGCATCTTCAGGGCTATGACACTTTTGTAAATATATTCTTAACGTACGTGTTTTAACTAATATTTTATACAAAACAAGGTATGCGAAAATCTACTAGATAAACAAATGTTGTTAGCTCCATTGGTAGAAATTTTCTTAACAATGGTATATTTTTAAGTAGGGAAGCAATATTCCACCAAGAAATTTTTGAACAGAATTAAATTAAATTATACATAGTTTTTACATGTCAATCATTAATTTTTTTAAATTGTCAATAGAATAAAATGTCAAGCAGTGGTAATAAAAGTGCTGTCTATGTTACTTAAATAAGTTTAAAATTATTATAATATTATGTCAAAACCAAATTAAAAATTAAAAAATATGTTGGATATAACTAATAATATGTCAAAACCAAAATTAAAATATGTTAAATATAACTAATAATAAGTAACATGCTGCCCAATAAATCATGATTATAAAAACAAATAAATTAAATTTAGGAAAAAATGTTTAGCAGGGGAGAATTATTTAAGTCCAACTTGTCATTCAAGAGGTAAGGGCTATTTTTCAATTTGTTTATTTCCAGCGCTTCTAGAGAGTTGAGTTTTCTGCCTTTGCTACAGAAGTGGAGTGTTTTTATATTAATAGGGTCAAATGTATGATCTTCCACTAATAAATGTTTCGCAAAAGCAGAATCACCCTTTCCCGAGCGCCAGCTCCTAACATGCTCTCTAACTCTCGTTGTAAATGATCTCCCCGTCTGCCCAATATATACTCCATCACAGTCTTTACATTTTAATTTATAAACCCCACTTTTACTCATTTCTGGTATTTTCTGTTTGTTATTAAATAATATTTTTCCTAAAGACTTCGTAGGATAGTACACTGTCTTCCGTTCCTTTACTAATCGTGAGCACTTATAAGAGATATTTCCCAAAAAGGGCAATCTGGCATAGTTTTTCCTATTTACATCCTCTTGATCACCTACTGAATATAACAGAGACCTTGCACGAATTTTTAGTTTTCTTCTTATCATGGTGTCAATGAGTTGAGAGTTATAACCATTATTTATAGCTATTCTTTTTATGTTTACCAGCTCTTCATGATAATTGTCTTGACTCAGTGGAACCATTAACAGGCGATGAATCATAGCATGCAGTGCCGCATGTTTAAGCTTGACAGGATGATATGAATCCGCAGGTATTATGTTATCACTATAAGTATCCTTTCTATAGATTTTAAATTCATGTCTACCGAGTGATATATCTATATTTAGATCTAAAAAATTAATTTGGTGGACACCAATTTTTATTGTAAATTCTATACTTGCATTCAAGGTGTTTATATATTGGAGGAATTGGTCAAGTTCTTCTCTGGTCCCTGTCCATAAGCATAAAATATCATCTACATACCTATACCAATACTGGAGATATTCATAATATTTCTTATTGTTGTGTATTACTTTTTCTAATCTGTCCATAAAAACATCAGCACAAAGTGGTGACAGAGGGCTACCCATAGCTAAACCTTCTTGTTGTTTATATATAGTACTGTTAAAGGCAAAATAGTTTTGTGATAGGCATATTTCAAAACAATGGGTCAAGTCTACTATTTTTTGTGGTTCCAAATTAGATTCTACCATTACATTATATAAAGCTTCTTTGCAATCTTTAATTGGTATACTTGGAAACAAGTTTTTCACATCAAAAGAAACCATGATACTGTAACGGCGCCCGACGACTATTCAGCCGGACGTGTTACTTAGGGGACGATATCCCCTTTTTATTCAGGGAATCTTTCTTTACACTCGCTTGGCAGCTTGAGGTACTAATGAGAAGCAGGATTTTCCAGGATTCTCTAATAAATAGACTTTCGTAATGTATCTTCTTTTATTTTCGTGGGACGTCTGTCCCTTGTCACATTACAAACTAGACTTACATTCTATTGTCTAACTTTTCTAAACAATTCCGTTCTACATTCGAAAACAGACAAAGCTGCCAGTAACACCATAAAGGTGTTACATCAGCTACCCCCCAAGGTGGGAGCAGCTGAAACTGGTGGGGCATTTGTCTCCCTTCATATGGCCTACCTATCCCTAACCTGATTGCCCTACCTACGAGGGGAAGGTACATTTTGGTGGGACTGTCTTTTCCTAAAAGATAGTTTGCCCCATGTGTGGTTCTGTTCATCATCACCACACCATGGCACAAACTTTGGTCTCCCAAAACCCCTGTAAAAGACAGACCACAGTCCCCTCACCTAACCTATCCTACCGCAAACATTTTTTATTTTATTACATTTTAGCCTGAAGGGCTCTAGCTGTATAAGAGATAATAAGAGATGGAAAGGCATAACAATTCAAACTTCTTTTCTTTGGTGGACCAAAAGAAAAAAGATTGAAGTATTACTTCCTCTCAACATCGAGCTCGCCCCAATATATAGACCACGATCATAAATATTCCTTACTCTGAACCATATTAATACCATCATTATATTGTCTCCCATGACTATCTGAGTTCATGTATATCCTATACAGATATCCTTTGTGTCGACTATGTCGTACTACAAAGTTGAACTCTCCTTCAAAAGACTTTCAACCCTTAACCTATACTGACTCTTTCGACCTCATACTAAGGCGGCTCAGTCCCTAATATACATTATACCCCATAAGACTTTATTATTGAACGGAAGAACTTGAGAGGAATACATTGCTATTGGAAATAGGACATTTCTTCATTTAATATTCTTTTGGTCATCTTTTTTCTTTTTGGCTTCGGTCCATCATCACAGCATTGGTTGAGCCCCATCATATTACATGAAACAAATACAAGTATTAGTATTCTCATATATAAGCCCAAACAAAAGTAATGGTCTAACATGTAACAATTATTTATTACAATGAATGACTATAAGTACACTATATATTTTTTTTTACATACGTACATGAAATGCTTTCAACCTATTTATATGTACAATATCTCTATATCTCCTATTGCTTAACTTCGTAATTACATAATTTACATTAGATATTCTTTCCACTATTCTGAACGGCCCTTTATATAACCTACATAATTTCAAACTCCTATTGTCCACCCGTCTTGGTGTATAAACTAATACTAATTGTCCCGGTGAAAAGTCCTTTACTTTAACCCTTTTGTCAAAATATCTCTTTTGCCTAACCTGTGCCCTTCTAATATTTTGTATTGCCTTCCGGACTAACGTACTTTGTAAATTATGTCTCTCGGCAAAATTTACTTCTCGGTTTTGACTATCCCTATTTACCCCCATGTCGCTTTGGAATATCGGTTCCCTAGCGTACATCATCATATATGGTGAAACTTTAGTGGTTGATTGTTTGCTAGTGTTATATGCATGACATACTAATGGCACAAATCTACACCAGTCTCGTTGGTCCCTGGCAACATACATCGATAACATTTGGACCAGCGTTTTATTGAACCGCTCTACTAACCCGTTCGTTTCTGGTCTAAACGCCGTACTAAATCGCGACTTTGCCCCAAATCGATTCACAGTTTCTTTCACTAGGTGTGACGTGAATACTGCTCCCCTATCAGAAATTACTTCCTTAACACCTCCGTATCTACAAAACACCTCCTCAATCAGAAATTCACTCACTTTCTCTGCCGTAACTCTTTGCACCGCTTTACATATCGCATACTTCGACACATATTCAACACATACTATAATATATTTATTTCCGTTTAAAGATTTTCTAAAAGGCCCTAATATATCGATGCCTACTTTTTGCATCATATGGGTCACAGTTATAGGTTGTAGTTCCGCTACTTGTTTGACCTTTTTTCTTTCTTGACACAACCTACACGTTTTTACATACTTCTCGATCTCCTTCTCAGCATTCTCGCAATAATAACTATCTCTGAATTTACATAACGTTTTTGCCAAACCCAAGTGGCCCCCTGACCATGGGTCATCATGCAGTTCCTGTAAGACCTCACATAACAAACCCTTTGGTATAACTACAAGATCTTTCATAACATGTCCACGCTTTACTCTCTTACACAAAACCCCTTCTTTCAAAATATACCCCTTATATATTCCGGTATTGCTCATCCTTACTCGGGATAACCAATGCCTACATGACTCATCCATCCCTTGCTTTTCTTGGACCTTTATTACCTCTAATTTATATACTTCCAAACCATCTTCTTGTTCTTTCTGAGCGTTCTCGACTCCACTCTCCACATTCAACGGGTTTCTACTTAAAAAATCGGCAACTACATTCTCTCTGCCTGCACAATGCACGATATCGAAATCATATGCTTGTATGCTCAGTGACCATCTCGCCAACCTTCCATTCATATCTTTCTTATCTCTAAGCCAACATAACGCCTTATGATCGGTTACGACTTGGAACTTCAATCCCCATAGAAAATGCTTAAAATAATTTAACGCCCACACTAGACCTAAACATTCTTTCTCAGTAGTGGAATATTTCTTTTCTGCCTCACTCAACTTCCTCGACGCATACGATACCGGATGCATCTCTATTTTTCCCTGCATTAAACAACATCCCAGAGCTTCTCCACTAGCATCTATATACAACCTGGTTAAAACATCCCTATCACTAGAATAATGACTTAAAATAGGCGGGTTACACATCCGATCTACGATAATTGAAAACGCGTTTTGATGTTCCGAGGACCAACAAAACTTCGACCCCTTCTTTAGTAATTTTGTTAAGGGTAGAGCAATTTTGGCAAAATTATCAATGAACTTACGGTAATAGGAGAATACTCCCAGTACCGATTTTACCTGTTTTGCATTTGTAGGTGCAGGCATTTCTTTTATCGCCTTTAATTTCCTGCTATCTGGTCGAATACCATCCCCCGAAATCTCATGCCCTAACACACTTATCTTTCCATACCCAAAACTACATTTATTTGGTTTAAGCGTAAGGTTCGCTTCCTTAAGGCGCATTAACACCTTTTCTAATGCTTCCTTAAATTCTGTGAAAGTTTTCCCCCATATTAATATATTATCAACATAACAGATGGCATTCTTGTATTTGATGTCCCCTAACACCTTATCCATTGTACGTTGAAATACTGCTTGACTTGTTTTTAAGCCAAAAGGTAACACGTTAAACTCATACAATCCTGACGGTGTGATAAATGCCGTTTTATGCCTATCGCTTTCCGAAATCATAAGTTGCCAATAGCCAGAATTTAAATCTAAATCAGCGAAATAGTGGGCACCTGACAGATATATTAAAATGTCCTCTATAATAGGCAAAGGATAGCTATCTGTCACCACCTTTTTATTCAACTTACGATAGTCCACACAGAATCTCCATGTATTATCATTCTTCCGCACCAACACTACCGGGGAAGCATAAGAGCTTTTAGATTCGCGAATGACACCGTTGTCTAACATTTCTCTCACTTGCATATTGATTATTTCCAGTTGCTTAGGTGAAACACGATATGGCGGGTGGTGTACTGCTACCTGGTCTACCGTTTTTATTTCTACTTCTGTTAGTTTACACCTACCTAATTCTGTGGGCCTAAATGCGAAACATTTCCTATACTTACTAAACAGATTTCGTAACATATTCTTTTGCTTTTTACATAATTCCGGATTAATGTTAATTTCCTCTATTTCGCATTCACTGTTAGAATTTACACGCGGATATAAATTATCCTCATTTTTCTCTACATAATTCACATAATACATGTAATCTGATTTTAATAAATTATATGATTTATTTACATCAGTGACATTATTATTTACAACGTTTCTATGGTAGCCGTCCATACTGGAACGATCATCATTGTTTCGTAGCAATGAGGTATTAATGAAATCTACATAGCAACGCTGTTTAAGACATATGAAATTCTTTGAAAAGTCTATTACAGCATCATATTTTTTCAGAAAATCTCGACCTAATATAAGTTTAGTTTTAATATTCTCTATTATTAACATTTCATTTACAAAAATACTGTTATCTATCATTAAATTTACACACGTCTTTCCTATCACATTTAGTAACGAACCTCCTAGCGATTTTACAAAATGCCTATTGGGTGCATCATCTTTGAATGTTATTTTTAGATGTTCCGCGAGATCATTTGACATGCACGATATATCTGCTCCCGTATCGATTAACGCCGAACACGAATGACCCTTAATTATGACCTGTATAAATGGACTGGACAAACCTTTGCTTTCTGCCGGGAGATCTTCATCTGTTTGGGACGCAGCTCTCATCTCCCACGTTTCATTTCTTTGGCGGCGTCCCTGTATGTTTGGGTGTTGTGGTGTCATCGGACTGCGTCTGAAATCATTACGGGTGTTTGAGGCCGTTCTTTCATAATGTCTCGGCCTTACATTATACCGGGGCGTGTGAAAAACTTCCGATGGCTGTGGATGTTCTGCCTGTGAGCGTATGGGCGTATTGGGCAGGATGTCTGGTTCCCCCCTGAATTTCACCTTCTGTTGTACCCCCATTGGCGGTTGTAAAGGAAGGTTACTCGCTCTCAATTGACCCCCAAAGACCTCGTTGTATTGAATGATTGTGTTTCGTAATTCTTCTCGTGACGAATACACTCTCATCCCCAGTTTTTCTTTTAGCGAGGGTAACATCGTTTTGATGAATTGTTTTACAAAAATTACGTCTGAAATTTCAGCTTTGGTTGCGGTGTCGCTGAGCCTGTAAAAATAGGTTAATAGTTCCTCATCACGGCCTTGCTCAGATACATAAAATCGTTCCACATAATTTATTGAAACGGGGAATTCGTTTTCAATTTTTCTACATAATTCATCGAAATTGGCCGTGTCGGTATATATCATTTTATAAAATGCTAATGCCGGACCGTCGAGATATAGTCCCAGCAGTAACGGTAGGCTCTCCATATCCCATTTGTTTATCGCCGCGACCGTTCTGAAATCTTTAATAAACTCAGCGAACGCCAAGTTTTGCGTTCCGTTGAAGCGCTTGATGGCCTCCATCACAACTCTTACCCTCTGACACCAATACTTAGCCCTCCTGGTTTTTCTAGCGTGGTGCTTGCGCGTAGCGCCTGAACGTGGTGACTTCCGTAGCCACTTCACACAGCGACTTTCCGCAGCGACTTCCCGCAGCGACTTCACACAGCAACTGCACACAGCAACTGCACACCGCAACTGCACGGCGCCTCCGCCAACTTGTAACGGCGCCCGACGACTATTCAGCCGGACGTGTTACTTAGGGGACGATATCCCCTTTTTATTCAGGGAATCTTTCTTTACACTCGCTTGGCAGCTTGAGGTACTAATGAGAAGCAGGATTTTTGAGGATTCTCTAATAAATAGACTTTCGTAATGTATCTTCTTTTATTTTCGTGGGACGTCTGTCCCTTGTCACATTACAAACTAGACTTACATTCTATTGTCTAACTTTTCTAAACAATTCCGTTCTACATTCGAAAACAGACAAAGCTGCCAGTAACACCATAAAGGTGTTACAATACTGTTAGCAGGAATAACGATGTTTTTGATTTTATTTATTAAGTCTAAACTATTTTTAATAGCGTACTTGGGCTCAAATTGTGTTAATGTCTTGAACACTTTGTTGGTTTTTGCCGCTAATCTGTAAGTTGGAGCCTCCGTATATGAGACTACAGGGCGTATTGGTTTGTCGCTTTTATGTAGTTTATAATAACCATATAAGCGGGGTATTTTAGGATTCATCTCCTTAAGTTGATAGCTTTCTATTGAAGTAAATATACTATTAGCGGATTTTAGTGTATTGTTAACTGCCTCATTATATTTTTTAGTAGGATCAGTTTGTAATATCTCAAATGGCCCACTGTTGAGAAAGTCGGTTATTTTTTTATCATACTCTGTTTTCGTTGTGATTACTAGTGTATTGCCTTTATCTGCCTTTGTAATTACAAGATCGTTTTCATTGACCTTAGTTTTAATACTTTTTAGAGCAAGCCATTCATTATTGTTGTTAAAAAAAAAAAAAAAAAAAAATATAACCGACTTTCTCAACAGTGGGCCATTTGAGATATTACAAACTGATCCTACTAAAAAATATAATGAGGCAGTTAACAATACACTAAAATCCGCTAATAGTATATTTACTTCAATAGAAAGCTATCAACTTAAGGAGATGAATCCTAAAATACCCCGCTTATATGGTTATTATAAACTACATAAAAGCGACAAACCAATACGCCCTGTAGTCTCATATACGGAGGCTCCAACTTACAGATTAGCGGCAAAAACCAACAAAGTGTTCAAGACATTAACACAATTTGAGCCCAAGTACGCTATTAAAAATAGTTTAGACTTAATAAATAAAATCAAAAACATCGTTATTCCTGCTAACAGTATCATGGTTTCTTTTGATGTGAAAAACTTGTTTCCAAGTATACCAATTAAAGATTGCAAAGAAGCTTTATATAATGTAATGGTAGAATCTAATTTGGAACCACAAAAAATAGTAGACTTGACCCATTGTTTTGAAATATGCCTATCACAAAACTATTTTGCCTTTAACAGTACTATATATAAACAACAAGAAGGTTTAGCTATGGGTAGCCCTCTGTCACCACTTTGTGCTGATGTTTTTATGGACAGATTAGAAAAAGTAATACACAACAATAAGAAATATTATGAATATCTCCAGTATTGGTATAGGTATGTAGATGATATTTTATGCTTATGGACAGGGACCAGAGAAGAACTTGACCAATTCCTCCAATATATAAACACCTTGAATGCAAGTATAGAATTTACAATAGAAATTGGTGTCCACCAAATTAATTTTTTAGATCTAAATATAGATATATCACTCGGTAGACATGAATTTAAAATCTATAGAAAGGATACTTATAGTGATAACATAATACCTGCGGATTCATATCATCCTGTCAAGCTTAAACATGCGGCACTGCATGCTATGATTCATCGCCTGTTAATGGTTCCACTGAGTCAAGACAATTATCATGAAGAGCTGGTAAACATAAAAAGAATAGCTATAAATAATGGTTATAACTCTCAACTCATTGACACCATGATAAGAAGAAAACTAAAAATTCGTGCAAGGTCTCTGTTATATTCAGTAGGTGATCAAGAGGATGTAAATAGGAAAAACTATGCCAGATTGCCCTTTTTGGGAAATATCTCTTATAAGTGCTCACGATTAGTAAAGGAACGGAAGACAGTGTACTATCCTACGAAGTCTTTAGGAAAAATATTATTTAATAACAAACAGAAAATACCAGAAATGAGTAAAAGTGGGGTTTATAAATTAAAATGTAAAGACTGTGATGGAGTATATATTGGGCAGACGGGGAGATCATTTACAACGAGAGTTAGAGAGCATGTTAGGAGCTGGCGCTCGGGAAAGGGTGATTCTGCTTTTGCGAAACATTTATTAGTGGAAGATCATACATTTGACCCTATTAATATAAAAACACTCCACTTCTGTAGCAAAGGCAGAAAACTCAACTCTCTAGAAGCGCTGGAAATAAACAAATTGAAAAATAGCCCTTACCTCTTGAATGACAAGTTGGACTTAAATAATTCTCCCCTGCTAAACATTTTTTCCTAAATTTAATTTATTTGTTTTTATAATCATGATTTATTGGGCAGCATGTTACTTATTATTAGTTATATTTAACATATTTTAATTTTGGTTTTGACATATTATTAGTTATATCCAACATATTTTTTAATTTTTAATTTGGTTTTGACATAATATTATAATAATTTTAAACTTATTTAAGTAACATAGACAGCACTTTTATTACCACTGCTTGACATTTTATTCTATTGACAATTTAAAAAAATTAATGATTGACATGTAAAAACTATGTATAATTTAATTTAATTCTGTTCAAAAATTTCTTGGTGGAATATTGCTTCCCTACTTAAAAATATACCATTGTTAAGAAAATTTCTACCAATGGAGCTAACAACATTTGTTTATCTAGTAGATTTTCGCATACCTTGTTTTGTATAAAATATTAGTTAAAACACGTACGTTAAGAATATATTTACAAAAGTGTCATAGCCCTGAAGATGCCGTAAAAGGTGAAACCGGTTGGTGATATTAATTAAATTTAAAGTAATTTGTGAAACAGTACAAGTGTATTAGCAAAACTACAAATGGAGTTTCACCAAGTGCCGACGATAAATAGTGTAAAATACGGTAAACTTAAGCATGTGGAATTAGAACCCCGCTACAATCTGTGGTGTCTATAGGCGATGGTTATTTCTTTCCGTCAGGAGTAACATCTTCCTGCCGCTATTTTATAATACATAAAAAAACTTGTGATTAAAAATAAATAAGTACGTGACTAATGGCTGATGAATTATAATTTCGCTGCTTGCGTCAATATAAATGTGCAGATCTGTAAATGTTCATTTTGTGTAGAAATTGTCATTTGACCAAAAAATAATTAGAGAGGTTATCTAGTAGAACTACAATAGGTACAATAACTCTTTATTGCACACCAAAATATATGACAACGTTTAAGTTACAACATAAATATTATACAAGTAAGATACACAAAGGCGGTCTTATCACTAATAAAGTGATCTCTTCCAGACGTCTTTTTTTATTACGTTAAGACTATAAATTATTTGTATAGCAATTGTTTATTTTAATGAGTTCTCATTTATTTAATTGAAACCGACTAATATATTACAGGAAAAACCCATAACTTCAATAAAAAGTGGACAACTTCTAAAGAGCCCGTCCACTGATAGAGTCGAATATCGATTAAAGCTCATCCATTTTAGAATGATCTTAAAATAGGACACTGATAGCACATTAGCTTAAATTAGGGCAACGACTGCCCGCGTCATAAATAATTTTAAACATTTATGGCTATCTTGCCAACATAACGAAAATTAGGTTTTGATTGTTGAGAAGCGTTCAGATACGCGTAATTGCACGGACATAATTTAAAATGTCATTGTGATCGCACGATCGCGTTTGAAATTATGAGGGACTAAGGGATAAAGGGTGAAGGGCGTGCACGTGTGAGATAAATAATTTTTAATAAGTAATTTTGCTACGGTTTACTTGACGTATTGTTATATGAAATATCGCCCAGTAATCTAGATATATTATTTGAATTTGTAATGAAGAATAAGTTATCCATTAATTAGCATATTTTTTTCCTTTACGTAGTCAGTGCAGTTTTCTTCTTTTCCTAATCAAGTCTAGTATACAGAGTGTATGGGACGGTGTACCGAAAATTTAAGATAATAGCCATTTTTATGTGTTGGTTATGATAGTAATTCCTTTACTTGTAGGAAATGCAAAATTTGCGAGTTATTATTTTTTTAATTTTTACGCCACGCAATGTAAAGCGTACATTGCTCTTCGCACCCGCGTTAGTTTCGAACCAGTGGTTAAAGTGTGCGGAATAATACATTGCTTATGATATAATGGTATAAAAATTAATCATTTTTAATGTGGCCAAGCAGTAGCTGAATCATTTCGGAAATAAGCTGCGGGAACCACATACTACACCTAACAACAAGAGCCTTTTGTGAAGGATTTTATATTTCCAGACATTTTATGCATTAGGAAAATGGACCGTTTTTACGAAATATTTTCTCTTTCCTTATTATTATATTTCGTTTTTATGAAATGTTTCTCCTTGCTTATTGTATTTCTTTTTACATTCATGCGCCACAAGACATATAATTCCAATCTAAATAATATTCATTTTATGTTAAAAGATTCCACTTGCTAAGTTTCCTTAGAGATCCTAAATATGTTTCTTATATTTAAAAAGCATTATCAAAATTGTTCCCTTGCAGGCTAGTCAGACGGTTTGTTAGTTGCCAGATGAATGGTGACGCATCTGCCAACCGCAAAATTGGTAGATCCCAATTGCCAAATTTTACCGACGTAAAAATGTTTATCGAATGTTTTCCGATAGCCGAGACCGTAAACTTATCGTAATGATCCGAACTAATACAGTGTGCTAACACTCCTTCACCAAACTTCGAGGTATTGTTGACATCAGTAGTCGAGGAAAATCCTCGGTAACGCCTCAATAATACTTTGGTTCGGCTCAGTTTTTTTAATTTAATATTATCTTTGTAAATGGCTCATAATATATATTACATATTCCAAAAGGAGACGAAGGTAATTTTTGAATAAATTCTAGGAGATTTTGAGTTTATCTTTGTACTAACGAGAAAAAACTTGTGCTTTCTTTTATTATCGTTGTATTAATATGAAAATCGGCGGGGTTATCACGTATCTCGCAATGCGAAAATATTGCAATTGTTTAGTTATTGCAAAACACATTATATATTAGTGGCAGTTGCTGCTGCTTGACTATTTTTGGTGCTGTGGCATCGCGAAAAAATGTATCCAGCGATCAGCAAGCAATTGAGGATGTTTTTGATGATTTTTTGTTACGTGTAAGAATCATCGCTGATCGCTGGCGAATTGCACATTTTAGGTGATACGCTTACGGGTCGTCCTATACTAACACGAAGAGGGGTTTATAATTTCATGATTTCCACTAACAAAAACAAATATTTTTGCTTTATAATATTGGTATAATTTATTGCAAAATAATATATTACTAAAATTCGAAAAGATGTCACTACCATCGTAACTACTAAGTGGTAGAGTTCTGCAACATCTCGTCCCGTGTTTGGTACCACAGCTTTACGTATTCCTGTCACAATAGCGGCAATGCCTGTCACTGCTATCGAAATATAATCTCTTTTGTGTTCCATTTTGGAGGTTAAGGTTGCTGATAAACTTATGTAGAGGTATTACCATTCCGGCAACAGGATTGCAACGCACCATTAACATCTTGGGTCTATACCTATGCCTGCCACAATAGCATTGGTATTTGTTGCTGTCTTTTACGATAGTATCTATTATTTGATCTGTGTCTGTGATATATAAAAAAGGCAGAGAAGTTATTTTACATAGACGTGGGTGCGTCTACGGCATGTATACTAGTTTCCGTGGAATCTGAAACCGGTTTCCGTGATAAAAAGTGGTCTTCGTTACTCCAGAGGACAATTATTAACGTGTACTTTTCATTAAACATGATGAAATGGTGTAAATTATGATGAGGTAACTAACAAACACACACGCATACATACACAAACATACACACACACTCACAATTTACCATTTATAATAATATTTCAATATTCATATTAATTTTGTTGTTAGACCGTGCTGAATAGCATTATATACAAACGCACACACCAAGGGCGGATCCAGGCTAGGGGGGGGTCATGACCCCATGACATGGAATGGAGGGGTATATGTATGGATTTATTATTGCAAAAAATAAGAATTAGAGCCTATCTTGACAAAACCTCAAATATGTGACCCGACCTCTGACCCGAAGGTTGGATCCGCCCTTGGCACACACACAAACACACTCAAACAACTCAAACACTCACGCACAATATAAAGGCAGATACACACGCATAAATTTGAATTTACTAGCAATCGCTCCGTTTCTATGGCTCTGTCGTGGAAATTCGCCTATAAACCAAACAATAAAATTTCGTCTAAGTTCGAGAACAGACTTTAGTCGTAAGGATAATAGAATACATGTGTTTATACTATCATGTATCTCACATGAATAAAAGGGGTACAACCATTTTGCTTCATTTATTAATATACAACTTCGTCCGTGCGGACTTCGTTTACTCCGCACAGTACATTACGTAGACGACAGCCAGAAGACTCAAAAAAAACCAAAGTAATTTAACTACTTTATTTAAATTGATATAATTTACATATTAACCTTAGACTAGTGGTAGTAAAATATAATGAAAAAATATATGAAGAAGTTATTAAGAAATTGATTGGCGACGTCAGAATTGAGGGCGCACGTTGAGTTAACACGCGAGCTCCGTCAGCATCCCCGTATCGCTATGCGTGTAAGTCGCGGCCAAGGAAGTTACATTCTACCCAGAATGTTCACACGCGTTTCAAAATAGTTCCGAAGGGTACCACGACATGGGTGGAGTGTGTCTCTTTCGCCAATCGCCATATATAAGTGCAGCCATGCGTAGTTCGCAAATTACTACTAAGTAATTCTACTAATTTGAGAAACAGTTTTTGCATTGCATAAGTAATTACTTAATAATTAAAATAAGCACATTTTAGAACTCACTGTGTTAATTACAATACATTATATGCTAATGCATTTATCGACGTGTATGAATAAAAGGGATTTAACAATTACCGAATATATAAAAATCTACCATCAGATAGTTTTATTTACACTGGCAATTGCAAGAAAGGGACAACATCCACTCTTGTCGTTGTCTTGATCAGAACGTTTTTCCCTCTGTTAAGTAAGAAACAAATGTCAACTTTATAAGTAAAGAAATAAAGTACTTTTTTTTCAAATATTGGTTCGTAATAATTCCAGTTATCGTATATAAGGTAAGGGCGCGCGTGTAACAAGCGTGATAATATACCTACATTCTACAACCTATATGTTGACTCAACCTGTTAGTAATATTCATGCAAAATTTGAAGTAAATCCATGCAGTACTTTTTGAGTTTACCCCGGACATACATACAAACAGACAAAAATTCTAAAAATGTATTTTTGGCTTTGATATCGATTGTAGGTCACGCCCCAAGTATTCTGTTAAAAAAATATTCAATGTACAGTTTTGACTTTCCTACGATTTTATTATATGTATATATTGGTATAGATAATAGTGGTACTATAGTACGTATTTAGTTTGAGGTCGAATAAATGACGTAGTGTTGCGTTAAATGCAAGCAGATGTGATGTATAGCTCGAATGTTCTAACCGCCCGCCCGTCATCGGCAGATGTTCAGATTAATCTCTCCTTTTTCTCACACTTGAGGCGTTGCTTCGTTGATCTATTTATAAACGTCTCTTTCATATTTCTTATACGTTTGATAAATCAATTAATATCATTCAACCTACACTTCACATGATATTGTTTTCTTCAAGAACATTTTTCATCTATGTGATGCGTTGTCGAATTTTTCCAGAGTTTATCCTATATACCTATAAATTGACCGTAAAGTAATGCTATTTTATTTGTGCCTATTCATGACGCTAAAATATACAACGTACTAAAATGAATATCATCGCACGTATCTCTAGGCTCCGACTTACCACTATTAACTGGGACCCAATTCACATAACGTTACGTCATTCGAGTCGGCACATTTAGGGCCCTTACATATTACTTTGCACATTATTCCGCATAATAGCACGACGCAACATTGAATCGCGTTTATGTGTGTAAGAGCCCTACACGCTTCAACTGGATTGACGTTTTGTTACGTGAATTGGGGGGCTAGTCAGTTGGCTGGCGACTTGGGTTGACATCTCTATCTGCATATTTAACAACCTTAATTTTCGATAACTGAAAGCTTCACCTGATTATGTCACTTTTATGTTTTTTCGCAAAAACCCTCAAAAATTTTTTGACTGACTGGCATTCCGAATCTAGCGTCGTTACCCAATCACATGTCGTTTTTATTATTTTATATCACAGAATAGCAAAAAGAAGATGGGTCTCCTAATGGAAAGAGATAACTATCGCCTATACAACCAAGATGTTAATGATGCGTTGCTATATGTTTGTGGTTCGTTATTCAATCACGCGAACAGTACTAGATGAACTAGGATGATATTTAGCAGCAGGTAAAATATGATTTGGAATATGATATAACATGCCTTTATTCCGGAAAAATATATACTTTCTGTGTGTTTCCCCTACGAAACGCAATTAGGTTAAGTGACGCGGTGATTGTCTTTTGCTATCAGGACCATGAAGTACTTATTGCTTCATGATCAGGACACACTTTTTCCCCTGTGTTAGTCCGGGCTCCTTTGAAGAATAGACCATTTGTAGTTCTACCAGGCAGTTCGTAAGAGGCGAACAATTGGCTGTGCGAGTCATAATGATTGTGCCTCCTAGGTGATAGAGTTCAGCACTGTCTCGCCCAGATCTGGTACCACAGCCTTATCTATTTTATATGTAAAGTAGCCGATAAACTTATGCAAGTGGCATTAATACCTCGTACACAGATAGCAACGCAACATTTACACCTTTGGTGTCTATAGGCGATGGTAGTCCCTTTCCATCAGAGTGCTAAGTGTGAGTTTTTCTTTTCGCATTCGATCGTGAGCGCGTTTCGAGTTTACTAGGAATTTGTATGTGATTTGTACAGCGCCACCTAGTGGTAAACTGGTTTCTCACGTTTACCACTAGGTGGCGCTGTACAAATCACATACAAAAACTCACACTTAGCACTCAGGAGAGCCATCTGCTTGTTTGTTATGACTCAAGGAGACCAGATGACATTTGTATATTTCAATCTTACGCAATAAATAACTTAATATTTTATTCAAAGCGAAAAGAATGTAATAATATAAAGCTTTGTAAAACAAGGGCAAAATGTTTGATCAATATTTGCACAGATGTAATTCGGTTCGCTTTTTTGTTCTGTTTTCCTGACCTACCGGCGTAATCAACGCAGCATACGCTCGTATAAATAACTGGTATCACGAAATAACATCAATCATGACAACAGCTATTTGATATTTAAAAAAAACGACAAGAGAAAATAGGTAGTTCAAAAATACTATTACAAATCTCATAAATAAATAGCATTACGTCGCTATCCCTACAAGGTAGGGAGAGTGAATAATGGATATATTCACACACCACCACGAGACATTGCTACCAAGATTTTTCTGTATAAAAAACTTTTAATAACTTGACCTGAAAATCAAAATCGAGATCTCAAGATATGAGTTACTAACTCGACCGGGCGTTTTCAACCTTTTGATTTCACCGTCACACTTTTCATTTTATAAAATTTTCCCGGCTAAAAGTAACCAACAATGGGCGTCCCGCGACGGCTCACTTTTTTTCTTTATTCTTGGTTTAGATGCGGGTATATTTTGGAAACGATGATCAATTTTGATCCTTCGAATGGCATTGAAATAATTTTTGAGATCTAAATTATTGTTTTGATAAATAATAATAAATAAATAAATATTCACGGAACAAAATACACTTACTGATCTAACCCCAAAGTAAGCAATCTATTTGCTTGTGTTATTGGTGTTAGTCAACGATACTAATACATAGAAATACATATTACATAAATACTAGAATATATTAAATAATCGCCCAAACCCGGAAATACAAACATTTATGCTCATCGCACAAATGCTTGTCCCCGTCGGGGATCGAACCCGAGCCCCGTCGATTGCGCAGTCAGGGTCACTAACCACTAGACCAACGAGGCGGTATTATAAATTGGTTGAAGAATTTCGAAGCAATTTTATAAAACGTTTTTTCAAAAATTTTCGTTAATAATAAGTTCAAAAAAAATTTACCGATTTTGATCCAATTAACAGCATTTGACACATTTTTAAGACAAAAAGCCGATATTGTTTTTAAGTCAATCGGTGTATTAGCCTGAAAGTTATTTTAAAAGTATAGTAAATTTGCTTTTTTTCTTTTTGCTTTTTTAACAACAAATTGTTGTTATTAGCAAATTTTTGTAAATTTGCTAAAAACAACAAAATATTATTATTAAAAAAGCTGTAACTTTTAAAATTTGATTCAATTATGATTTTTGATACTGCATTTGACGTTGTTTTTCAAGTACTAAAATATTGTAGAAGGTTGAAAAATAACTGGTTAAAAAATCTCGAAGTTTGTCGAAAAAACACTATTTAAATTTTTCGTCAACGATAACTCCCGAAAGGATAAACCGATTTTGATGCATTTATGTATTAGGCGCAGTTTCTTGAAAAATAAAGCTTATTAGATTTTGTACTCGATCAGTACATTAATCTGGAAGTTATATTAAAAAAATACTGTTTTGCCAAAACTTTTATTTTGAGATTTTTTAAAAATTTCTTAATATCTTCATGGTCGAATCAGTTCAAATTTTCAGGAAGTCGAAGGAGCGGAATCCAATCGAATATCATTAACCGCGATTCGATTGGTCAAGCCGTACAAAAGTTATAAGATGTTTACATAAATACATTCACACACATACACATACACACACATACACATACACATACACACACACAAACATACATACAGACATACTGACGTCATCGTGAAAATAGTCGGAAAAGGTTCGGAAAACTCGATTTTCGAGTCACCCCGTTGGTTTTTTGGAACTTTTTAATAACGAAAATTTTTGAAAAAAACGTTTTATAAAATTGCTTCGAAATTCTTCAACCTATTTATTATACCGCCTCGTTGGTCGAGTGACCCTGACTACGCAATCGACGGGGCTCGGGTTCGATCCCCGACTGGCACAGCATTTGTGTGATGAGCATAAATGTGTGTATTTCCGGGTTTGGGTGTTAAAAACTTCGCAACGGGAAGTTAAAAACTACGCAACTATAGATGAGCAAAGCAAACCCGGTGCTTTGGTAAAAACCCAAATAAACACCCGTGAACACCCATAAACACCCAAAAAATTGGGTGTTTACTTAATTTGTAAAAATACTTGAGTACATAATACTACTGGGGAAAAATTTTCAAAATTTGTTTTGTATGTAGTTCCAAATAACATTTCCAACAAACAAACTCTCTAACTTATAACCTTTTTTATAGAAGAGGGGGCAAACAATTAGAAGCAACCACAATACTAGAGGTCTTGCAGTTGCGTTGCCGGCCTTTTAAGAATGAGTAAACTCTTTTTTTATAGTACTCAAGTCGTAACACGGGAAAACATCCCCGCCAATAATAGATTCCACAAAGGAGTATGCGATGCAAAAAGTGTCAAGAGAAACGCACGGTTGTAGATTTCTAGATCGAAATAGTGAGGTATTTTTTTTATATCATAAGATAGCAAACAAGCAGATGGGTCTCCTGATGGAAAGAGTCAACTATCGCCTATAGACACCAAAGATGTTAATGGTGCGTTGCTATCTTGTGGCGGGGTCAAATGCCACATGCGTAAGTTTACCGGCTACCTTACCCTCCAAACCGGAACACGACAGCGACAAGCACTGACACTATTGCGGCAGGAATAGGTAAGGCGGTGGTACCAGACCCGGGCGAGACAATGCAGAACTCTACCACCTTTTTTTGATGCGATATCCAATGATAAGATTCAGCGGCAGGAATTAATCCGAACAATTCGCCTGAACAGTCTCTATGCGATAGAAGATGCAGTGCGAACCTAAATTTCTGCGTCATGCTAAAGAGTCAAGCCGATTAGAAATATCCTGCTCGTCGACGAATTGAACCGCTCCACGTTGAATGCGAACAAGAGGATCTGCTACTACAGTAGAAGTAACTAACAACCGAAATTTCATAAGGAAATACATTGGCACGAAGACATAAGGCTGACTTAGTGAATAGGTCGAAATACGTGAAGCCCATCGCTTCACGTATCAAGAGAACTTACAGTATGTTCGGTTACTGCAACGCTTTGAACACCTGAATAGCAATTCGAATTGGCATAGATCATATTACATCTCACACCTGCATGCTTTATGTGTTGATAGAGGTATTAGGTTTGCCACCTGCCACTTCTTGATTTAATTGTTACCAGCATCATAAATACGGGTTTTATATTTTATATAGGAGATATTTAATAGGCATTATTTTAAAATAAAATCTTTAATTTTTAAATTAATTATATTTCTTGATAGAGGAAATAGCCATTAAAAGATATTTATCTCATTGAAGCAAATGTAAAAAAATCTTAACATGTTAAATACACGACGTACGCTCGAACGAATTCAAAGTGAAATAGCCGCAGTAGATCAAACAGAATGGTCGTGTTTAGCCACACTGGTCAGTGGTCAGTCATGACGGAAGTTGTAAAAATACAAAAGCTTTAATTACCCCATACTCAACTTTGATTATTGCGGGTCCCTAAATTTTTGTAGCGTGAAAAAGTAACTCGTAAAATACGGGCATTTAACCACCCTAGCCCCCTTGGACGAATAGATCAACTGCCTTACTGCTAGGCATATGAGAAAAGACGAGATAAGACATAGCGTGCTACCATCGTGACTACTATGTGTAAAGCTCTACAACGTCTCGCCCGTGTTTAATACGATTATCACCGCCTCACATCTTCTTGCCGCAAGAGCGTTGGTGTTTGTTGCTGTCGTGTTCCAGTTTAGAGGATAAAGAAGACTGTAAACTTGATTGACGGTAAACTCATACTTTACTCACACGGATAGGCTTGCCTGTCTCTTATCTATGAGGAGAATCATCTGCTTGTTTGCTATTTATTGTTAAAAAACCTTATATAATCTGAACGGTGACTAAAAGCTTAAATTCCCTATTATTATTACAGCTATTAGGGCTTGTTAACCGATCTATTCTCAAACCTAAATCAGCGCAAGTACATCATGAGCGTTTTGTAAAGGTTTGGTTTTTCCTCAAGCTCAAAAATACCTTACGGATTTATCCTTATAATTTTGCTGCATATGGTTTCCTAATGGAGCAAAATTATAAGGGTTTTGAATCAATAAACCGGTTTATATAGGTTCTTTAGAAATATTTCTTTAATGTTCGCCGCTCTTAATTTTTGTCGTGTCGTTCGTGAAATACAATGTCACGGTTTTGGCTAAAACTCTCAATTCTCTCTCTCTCATCTCATATCCGCTCCGAAGGAAACTTTTTATAAAAACCGCTAAATACTTCTATTAACCGGTATTCCTTAAATCGGCTTTAAGCCCTGACACCTACGCCAGAGGAAGATACTGGTCACGTTTCTTTTAAGAACTCAATCAATGATAACTTTTTATTGTACACCAAAAAAAATCAAGTGATTATAGTACTTCTCCTCCTTTTGGGACGTCGATCAAAAAACGCAAATTGATGTACAAACTGTGTACATCAGAGTAGGTTCAATATTTTTGTTAAATTTCGTGATCAATATTCATTTTATAACTCGCTGACATCAATTTTATCATTTTGAAAATTTCTGACTATGTTCCTTTATAACTCGAGATTGGTATGGACATACTTCTTCGATCTTGCTGGAAATTGGTGTACAGTACTATCATGTGATTGCTGAAACGATGGGCTATATAATTCTTTAACATCAATAAATTTACATCTAGCAAGACGCGCAGGTGTTAGTAATATACAAATTACGATATAATACAGGAATATATATACATTAACAAAATTTTGGTTTTTTTAATACAAATAATCTATATTACTGTATAATTTAAAAAAATTATAAATTAAATAAAGTAATAAATTTCCATTTACTAAATATTACCTACTTAAATTATGCAAATTCATTTTACACATCTTATCACACGAATGGCAAATGTTCGTAAGTATCGACAGACGATAGTCGCCTCGTTCCATTAGGAGAAACAGCTGCTTGTTAGTTATTTCATAACTTTTAAAAATTAACATTAGGTACCTTTTTCGATAGTTAACTACTATCACTTTATTAATCATAAGAAGCGACAGAAAAACAAATATGTACTATAATATTTCACACTGATCCCCGCGAATTAACAAGTATTGTATACTCTTTGCGAATTAGTTCTTAAAATTTTAGTAGGTACCTTCGTTTTAAATGGAGATGTCATGTTATTTTTTTAAATAGGTAAGGATCTATGAAGTAGTCTGTCACAAAAAAGATTGAAAAATACCCGTTATAAATAGGTAAGGATCTATGAAGTAGTCTGTCAAAAAAATGATTGAAAATTACCCATTATTAGTTTTTGTGTGAGATATTTACAACCACAGATCTATTTTTAAGGTTCCGTAGTAAACTAGAAACCCTCATAGTTCCGCTATGTCCGTCCGTCCTTCCGCAGTCTAGCTCAGAGATAATTTGTACAAGAAGCTGTTATTTGGCTGGAATATACATATTAGTCACGACTACAAAATGGTATTATAAAAACTTGAAAAATATTTTTTTAGAAGCGAATGGGCATGTGAATTGGGCATGTTAATTTTTTTCTCGCGTACGGCACTCCCGGTCAGTTTTGAGAATGGGAAAAGTTCGCGATAAACTTAGAAGGCTTTACACGTTTTTAAGTAATAGTCGACCAACTTATAAAATGTACTTGTAGAAATTTTTATAGGCGGTGAACCTGTGGTGCAGATATATCCGTCATTGACGTTAAATAGGTTAAATATTCATGTACGAAACAATGAAAAACCCTCTTCTTAATTATTTTCTAATTATACTGATGGGCAACTTCAACACCCTACATTGCGCGTGGCCCGACACGCACTTTACGGGTTTATTTTTTTAAAATAGCAATAGCCATAAGGGCTGCAACAGCGGCGGCGGAGAACGGTCTAGTGGGCGTGCACCACTAGAGGATGATGACGACATCGAAAATTTTAGTAGTGCGTAGTTGTCCATAAGGCGGAGATGGAATGCCACATCCATGAATTTACCGGCTACCTTACCCTTCAAACCGGAACACGACAGTGACATAACCGACGCTATGGCGGCAGAAATAGGTAAGGCGGTAGGATCAAACCCGGTCTAAACATTGCAGAACTCTACATTCTAGATAGTAATCACTCTTGATATATCTCTGTGATAATCTTTTTTTATATATCATAAGATGGCAAACAAGCAGATGGCTCTCCTGGTGGGAAAAGAAGCCATCGCCTATAAACACTAAAGATGTTAATGGTGCGTAGCTATCCATAAGGCGGAGATGGAATGCCACATCCATGAATTTACCGGCTACCTTACCCTCCAAACTGGAACATGACAATGACAAGCATTGACGCTATTGCGACAGGAATAGGTATAGGTAGGCGGTGGTACCAAATACCCGGTAGGGTCATTGCGGAACTCTACCACCTAGTAGCCACGATGGTAGTGATACGTATAGCCAATCGATCGCCTTTACGATCTGCCCGGCAGAACGGCAGTTGGCCTATTCTTCAAAGAAGCCCGTACCATCACGATATTCACCTCTTATGAAATGCCTTGCAGTAAGGCGGTTGATCTATTCTTCAAAAACGGGCAAATAAAAGTCATTTCATCATCACTGGGACAGTTATAGTCAATTTACTTATGAAAATAGCTATGTTTCTTAAATTTATTTTTCACAGTTTTTTAAACTTTTACAGTAAACAATCGTTGGTCGAAACATTTTGTAAGAGACTCTACCTTCGGTGTTTAGTAAAACTCGTTGTGAAAATTAAAGCCTCCAATTTACAGTTTACGTTTTTCATAACTTACCAGATATGTGAGCAAAGCACAAGGTGAGGGTGGCAATCGCACAACCTGAAGCAAGAGCTGTGGCGAGCAGCACTGCTGAGGCCGAAGCGCCTATTCCTGCTCCCCCAGCCGCACCACACACGATGAAAACATACAGAAAGGACGCGGCACACTCAGCCACCACTGCCTTCCACAACGACAGAGTTCGCACTTCTAGCCTAGCAGGAACTCTACCAGCTAAAATAGTATCACTGTTTGAAATCGCATCTTTACGCAAAGACTCTAATTTCTCAAACAAAGTAATTATATGTTGTTCTAAATTGTCACTTGGGATGTTAAACGTTTGCTCACCCATTTTCTTTTTCTATTAACTATATTTTTTTCTTTCAATACATTTCAGATTACGCGCACGAACTGTCTCACGATACAGCCAACCGGTTTGGCTGTACGGGACTATCGTTCGACGTGAATGAACCGAGACTGAATGAACGCGCTCAACGAGCTGCACATGTCTCCCGCCACTTGTTACGCCCCCGCCCCGGGACCTGCAGCAAGGCTATAACCGCGCCAATATCTCAATAGGGTCTAATTGTAAATGTCATTATGTATCGTTTTAATTTTTTTAGTATTGAATAGGGAGTGAATATCTGAGTTTTAATTTAATCCCCATGTCAGATTTCACTTATAATATATAATAGGAGAATACTCATTTTTTTCGAATATAGAGTTTATTTAGAAATATATTATATAAATAATTTTGACTAGATCTCCACGTTTTGAGGTCTTAGCTACCTTTTCCGATTATTTTCACTATGACGTCAGAATTTCTGTATGTATTGATGTCTGTGTGTGTGTAAACATCTCATAACTTTTGAAGGGCTTGACCGATCGAAACACAGTTAGTAGGTAGTCAATTGAGTTTTATTAACCAATTTATAACTCAGAAATTGCGTTGATTGCCATTCAAAAGATTAAAATTGGTCATCATTTTGAAAATACACCTACAACTTTTCAAAAGTTAAAATATTATCGTTTTTACAAACTATAGGTTTTAAAACTTTTTGAGCTCAGTAATCTATGATTAGGTACTTTTTACTTCTATGAGCTTAAGGGATGGCCTGCAGGGTCAACCAGCTTACAAATTTTTGGTGCGCTTGCTGAATTTACATAATGGCACAAGTTCCCCTGACATAAACTCCGCGTATCGTACACTAAATTATACTCTTAGAGTAATAACGTTATTATTCTATGATTATACTTATAATTAGACTCTAACTTTTGCTGATTGTCACGATCATGAAGTATTAGATATAATACAGTTTCATGGTCACGATGATGCATTTTTAATTTTGCTTTTGGAGCCACTATATTTGTTATCTTTTACGTTAAAAGTGTAAAACTACTATGCTTTTGTATTTGTTATTGATGTATTTGTATTATGTTTCAATAAACATTGGTGTCCAAATATTTAAAAAATCTCAAATTGTATTCCTCAAATAACATGACTTTGACATGAATTAGATTAGCTTATCTACTTTATTAAAACAAAAAACAACACTGCAGTCTACACTGATTTATTTACCAATGAAATAAAATCATTCCGAGGGTAATTTTTAAACCTTGTCATCTCATTCGCTACGAAAAACAGTATAACATGGTGTATTTATATTTTTTCACAATATAATAAAACCTACAACTAATGTATGAAATTTTTGACAGTAATAGGAGCGCTTGCTCATATGCATGGCGACACGTTTCCTTCCCAATAGCGTGTCTATTAGTATTCATGTGGTCTGTGGTTAAAACAATAAACATGTTTTGCTAGTTTAAATTGACCATAAATATGAAGATAAGATTATCAGTAAGTATTATAATAACGTTTTCTGGTTCTCCTTTAAATAGTTACAAAATAATTCTCTTTTTTCTATTTGTATGTTTAAAAAAAACTTATTTTATTGTAATTCAGAAATCAGAAATCAGAAGAACTTTATTTAATAAAACTTTTTACAAGTTATTTTGACACGTCAACATTTTTTAAAACTACTACGCGGCAATTTTGTACACTCACGCGCAAGGGTGACTTAAATCACCGAGTGCTATAATAATATATTTATATTAAAAAGTATATAAAAATTGATCGAAGCGTTTTCGAGGAGTGTGACCACAAATACCGTGATGCGAAATTTTTATTAATTAGATTAATGCACGTGTCTAGGACTATCCTAACCATAACGCTACGTTTACAGCGCTAGCTACGGTCATCTACGAGTCGTCTACGAGCATATCCACATCTAAGTACACGCTTGCGATTATTATTTTTATAATAAAGTATAATCACGCGCGCGCTTCTCAAGGACAGATCCTGTAGATAATATAAAAAAGATGCTACTGAAATTGGATTGGATGTGGATAGAAATATTAAGCATATATATATATATATATATATATATATATATATATATATATATATAT
Organism: Apodemia mormo; assembly: GCA_036924255.1. NCBI lineage: Eukaryota > Metazoa > Arthropoda > Insecta > Lepidoptera > Riodinidae > Apodemia > Apodemia mormo. Next base: position 43,352,291 of record JAUPFN010000002.1, read on the forward strand.
ATATAAATATATATATATATATATATATATATATATATATATATATATTTTTATATATATATTTATATATATATATATTTACGGAAAAAGGGTTTGACAAACTACACATTTTGAAAGCCAACTGAAAAGCAAAATTTACTTGTGGAAAATTAAATAGGGTTCTAGAGATGGAGTTTATAAATTAGTTTTAGAGCTTTTCTGAATTTAATAGTAAGACCGAATCCGCGTTCGTTCCCGATTTGTTGTGTAGACTACTAATACTCGGGACGGTCACAGGATAGTATAATATAATAAACATCACATCGATCATCAAAGAGAATTGAAATTCATTAAACATTGTGGCTTACCACGATTCAACGGTTCTACAAACATCAGTAGACATTTTCTGTGACTTTTCTGGTGGAAAGAGACACTATCGTGCACAGACACCAAAGATGTTAATGGTGATATCCTTGTAGTGAGGTCTTAGTGCCACATGCATAAGTTTAACTTACCCTTTAAGCCGGAACACGACAGTGACAAGCGCTGACGCTTTTAAGACCGGAATAGGTAAGGCGGTGGTACCAAACCCAGACGAGACAATGCTGAACTTCTACCACCTAGTTGCCACGATGGTAGTGACTCTTACAGCCAGTCGTTCGCCTTTTACGAACTGCCTGGCAGAACGGCAGACGGTCTATTCTTCAAAGGGGTTTTAAACACGGGGTAAGTATTGGCACTAGTTATTTTCACAGACCACATGAATAGTAATAGACATGCCATTGGGAAAAAAAGTGTCGCCGCGCATATGAGCAAACGTTCCTATCACTGTCAAAACTTTTATACATTTGTAAATATATTATGTCGTAAAAAATAGAAATAAACCATGTTGTACAGTTTTATCGTACCGAATGAAATGACAAGGTTTATAAAATACCCTTGAAGTAATTTTATATCATCGGTAAGTAGTACAACTCTGTATTTCTGAGTTTAAATGTAAGCTACACAGACAAACTAAGAAATTGTCTTAAACGGCGTATCAATTTCATCCACTTTAATGTAATTTTTAAAAGTTACAGCTTTTCATATTATAATTACATTGTTTTTAGCAAACATAATATTTTTGAAATAACTTTCAAGCTAAATACCGATTGACTTAAAAAATCTTTTTCTTTAAAAACTACGTCAAATACTCTTTGGTCAAATACCGTTCATTGGATCCAAATCGGTCAATTTATTTGGGCTTTACCAATGACAAATAATTTTCGAAAAACAAATGTTTTTTGACACTGCTACGAAATTTTTCAACCGATCGATTTTCAAAAATCCATATACTGCCATTTTTAACAAAATAGATTTTTAAACTGAAAAACTCTATGCTTATAGTTTTTACTCTTTTCAAAAAAAAGTTTCAGGGATGGCCTGCAGGGTCAACTGTTTACAGACTATTTTTTAAAATTTATATATAAATAAATAAATAAATATTCACGGGACAAATTACACTTACTGATCTAACCCCAAAGTAAGTAAATTATTTGCTTGTGTTATGGATGTTAGTCAACGATACTAAAACATAGAAAATATACATACATATATAAATACTTTTACATACATAATAAACACTCAAACCCGGAAATACAAACATTTATGCTCATCAAACAAATGCTTGTCCCCGTCGGGGATCGAACCCGAGCCCCGTTGATTGTGTAGTCAGGGTCGCTAACCACTCGACCAACGGGGCAGTGAATGAATAAATTATTTAAATTAATTATTTTTTAAGCATGTCTTACATGTTTTTATATTTTTGAAATTTATTAATATTGTTGGTAGGTATCAATAGTTTTCTTAAGTTTATATGTTTTTTCTTCCAACTTTCAAAATTTTAGTAGGTCAATCTTTTTGACCTACTAAAATTTTGTATAAGAGAAAAGAAATTATACATTTTTTTAGACACCACGAAAAATAAACCATCTGGCTACTTGCTAATTTATTAAGACTGTTGGTAGATATTTATATAAAATAGTTGTTTTTTTAAGTTTATATGCTTTTTTCTTCCTTTTGTTAAGTACAAATGGAATAATTGTAATCCCCAACTTTCAAAATTTTAGAAGGTCAATCTTTTTGAAAGAAATTATACATTTTTTTAGACACCACGAAAAATAAAACATCTGGCAACTTGCTCGACAGCTTATTAAATGCAAACGATTAGCCACTTCTGCAATGGGATTTGACAAGGTTTGGCACAATGGCAACATAGAAGCTCGACGAAGTCGGGGTACCAGACAGACTCGTACGTACATTACGAGACTACATTCTATTGTTTTTACACACGTATCTCATGAACTTCAGACGTAGAGCTAGCCCTCTACGAGGACGAAACTGCTCTTAATAAGTTAGCTTGTTCATTCAGGTAAAATTCGCGGAAAATCACTGGCTGCTGCCACCTCGCTAGTCGCTGTCCTAGTAAAGTCGCTGTTCATAAAATGACAAGTATAGGTGAACCCCGAAAAAAGTGCCGTAGTGTTCTATTAAAAAAATGACAGATTGACGAAAGACCGACCACAAAATGATTAAACTACAACCAAGATTTCCCCGGATAAAACATGGTTCTAATAAAAAAAGAAAATGCCAGAAAGAAGACGAAATTTGTACTGAATGACTCTACAAAACTGTAATGAGGCCAGTGAGGTACGCTAGTATAGTCTTTATCCATACACATCGAAATCTTTTGCACCGACTATAGGTGGTAACGAATAAATTCGTGTACATGGATGGCTACTGGCACCCCATGGCTTATTCGTAATCAAGATCTTCACAAAGACCCAGAACTCTAGAGTATTGTTAAGATACTGCTCTAAGCCGAGATTCGGTCTCACAGGAGACACACTTAGGGCGGGCACTAAGCCCACTTAAACTCTGGCTGAGGACTCTGCTCGCACAAAAAGCCTTGTTTTGCAGTAATGGTCATCAAATAAAATAAGTTCATGAGCATCGTTGGTCGAGTGGTTAGCGACCCTGACTACGCAATCGACGGGGCTCGGGTTCGATCCAAGCATTTGATGGGCATAAATGTTTGTATTTCGAGGTTTGGGTGTTAATTATGTATGTAAAAGTATTTATATATGTATTTCTCTGTATTAGTATCGTTGACTAGCACCCATAACACAAACAAATAATTTGCTTACTTTGGAGTTAGATCAGTAAGTGTAATTTGTCCCGTGAATATTTATTATTATTATTTACTAGCTGTTGCCTGCGACTTCGTCCGCGCGGACTTCGTTTACTCCACACAGCCCCTCCCCCGTAGGTGACAGCGTGATAATATGTAGCCTATATGTTGACCCGACCTGTTATTACTATTCATGCAAAATTTGAAGTAAATCCATGCCGTACTTTTTGAGTTTACCCGGGACAAACATACAAACATTCTAAAAACTATATTTTTGGCTTCGATATCGATTGTAGATCACGCCCCAAGTATTCTTTCAAAAAAAAATATTCAATGTACCTACAGTTTTGACTTTCTTACGATTTTATTATATATAGATTTCATAGATTTATGTGTGTCTTCTCCGTGTTTATCCGGGCCTTTTCGTAGAATAAATCAACTGCCTTACGCCTAGGCATCTCGTAAAAGGCTAGAAAAGCGTAATATATGTCATTAACATCGTGACTACTAACTAAGTGGTACCTAATATAATTTTCTGCAAAATTTTGCCCGGGCTTTGTTACCACCGCAGTATCTATTCCTGCCTCAATAGCGTCGATGCTTGTCGCTGTCGTGTTCTGGTTTAGAGAGAAGAGTAGCCGATAAAGCCGGTAGCGATGGTTAACTCTTTCCATCAAGAGACCCATGGGTGCCGGTGCACTTATGTATTTGGCATTCTATCTCTACCCAGTGGCGTAGCTAGGTAACCTAGGGCCCTGGGGCAAATCAAAAACCTAGGGCCCTGGGGCAAAAATATGGGGCCCAACTGCTATCAAAACTGGTAAAGTTTTATGAAGTAAAATCATTAAATATACAAATACTTTAAAAATGTTAAGCTACTTTATTATCAACTCTTTTTCATGCATTGCATGGCAGGTAAAAAAATATTAGGTAAACACTTGCTATGCGTTCCAACTAAGAATAGGATCGCGCTTGTTAACTTCATACCACAAGTGTGAAATTAGTAATGTCATCAAAAAAATATTTGTTCAAAAAATATTGCTGATTTATTGAAAAACAAATAACGTTTTAATAATACTATTTTCATTGATAAAAAATTAGTAAAAAGCATCAGTCTAGCTGTTCATCTATAAATAATATAAAGATGTCATGTCATTTAACTCTCTCTACCCAGATAGCAACGCACCATTAACATATCTGGTGTTTATAGGCAGTACTTGTCTTTTTCCATCATCCAACCATTAGCTTGATTGCTGTCATTATAATATAAAAAACCGTTCGAGCGCGAGTTGGATTCGCATACCGAAGGTTTCGTACAAATTTGTATATAAACTTAGCTACAAATAAATTTCATGATTCTAGGTCAAAAGGGAGGTACCCTATAGGTTTGGATTCCCTTGTGAAATCACAAAATATGCGACGTAAACGGTCATAGAATAATTACTCTAAATAAACGGTTATATCTTTGAATTGTTTTTTTTTTTTTTTTGGTGATGCAACTAATTTGCTGTAAGCCATTTTTTTGCCAAATTTCATGATAGATCAACGGGAAGATACTAATGGTGTGTTGTTGTCCATGAGGCGGAATGGAAATACTACATGCCACACACAAATTTACCAGGTAACCTTGCCTACCAACTATCCGAAATGGAACACGACAATGACAAGCATTGACGCTAATGTATTTAGTCACTAGTCACCTAGTCACGATGACACGTAAACAATCGGTCGCCTTTTATGACCTTCATGGCAGAACGGCAGACGGTCTATTCCATAAAGTAAATTAGTGTTAGACTGAGTCTGGTCTATTCTTCAAAGGAGCTGGTAGTTCTGGTCTATTCTTCAAAGGACTATTACAAAGGACAAAGGACTTCTACCAGCACGGACGTAATATGCCTATTTAATGCAAAATGCCAATTATTCGCACGGGTATTACCACAGAGTACCTACTTTGTAATATACCTAAAGGTACCTACCTACTAGTATAACAAATAAATAAAGTTCCTACTAGGTACTAGGTACTACGCAAGGAAGTTACATTCTACCCGGAATGCTTACACGCGCTTCAAAATCGTTCCGAAGAGTACCACGACATGAGTGGAGTGTGTCTCTTTCTACTAAATAAAGCGCCAATCGCCATATATAAGTGCGGCCATGCGTAGTTTGCAAATTACTACTAAGTAATTCTACTAATTTGAGAAACAGTTTTTGCATTGCATAAGTAATTACGTAATAATTAAAATAAGCACATTTTAGACTCACTGTGTTAATTACAATACATTTTATGCTAATTTATTTATCAACGTGTATGAATAAAAAGTATTTAATGATTACTGAATATGTAAAAATCTACCATCTAGATAGTTTTATTTATACTGGCAATTGCAAGAAAGGGACAACATCCACTCATGTCGTTGTCTTGCTCAGAACGTTTTTCCCCTGTGTTAAGTAAGAAACAAATGTCAACTTTATGAGTAACGAAATAAAGTACATTTTTATTTTTCAAATATTGCTTTGTAATAATTCCAGTTATAGTATATAAGTTCCTTGATTTTTCGTGATAAAAATATATTATCTTAGATACCTTCGTGAAGTTGGCCCCCTGATTTAATTATTTTAAAATTTCGTTAACGCTAATCGTTACAGAATTGTTAGAGGGGATAAGAGAGAAAAGAAAAAGTGTTAGAGGGTAATTAATTTTTATATAAAAACAATTTTAATTTATGGTGTGAAGTTGGCTTCCTGATGCCGTAAAAATGGACTTGAACGTTAATTTTTTTAATAGTTAGAGAATTGTTACAGAAAGAGTGAAAAGAAAAAATTGTTAGAGACTAATTATTTCAATTAATATTAAATAATTACGTAGAGCGTGAATGATCTTAGGAACTCTAGGACTGAAACACTTCCGGTGTGCGCAGTGCACTTGCACAGTTTATATGAATCCAACAAACCCATACCATGACGGGGCTAATTGGCTAATATTTCGGTTCGAATCGGAGTCAATCAATAATATAGCGGCGTTATTTGCGATAGATGTGACTAATGAAAGTAGATTCGAGGTTTTTACTACAATGTGTCTAATGATTGTGACTTGTGCATACAAATACAAATGCAAATACAAATACTTTATTCGCACAAAATAGTGTTGGAAAAGATTTTGAACATATATTGATATGCTTAAACCTATTTTGCCAGATAAATGGCAAACAAATTTATGGCTACAAAGCGAAGAGAGCGAGTATCGTGATATACAGTTCAAACATTGTACGTTTCGTTCGATAGAGCATCTGCAGTGGGAACTGCGTTGTGGAAGACATCTGGCAGTACGTATTATTAGGTATGTAAAAAAGGTACAATTCTGGACCGCCAAGGACGACAAGACAAAACAATATCCTTGCAAGCTTGGCAAACATCATGGTAAGCGTAGTCAACATCGTTACCTCCACCACTTATTTTGTCGGATTGGCTAATATTCCAGGCGAATGTCCGATAAGAGAAACAGTTAAGGAAGCTATCAAAGGTGGTCCACTCAAAGGATCAGCTAAAGCAAAACCAGACGCACTTCCTCTTGAGAAGACCTACATATGCCCTACTGAGCAACTGCAACTTCTCACCGATAAATATCTTACTGTTGGGTAAAAACTTACCACCGCCTATTCCACATCATTAGCAACAACAGCAGCAACAGTAACAATAAAACAGAATAACAAAGTTATCAAGAGCAAAATTAAAAAGGATAAGTAAATGTTAAAGACACAGAAGAATTTTGTTCATATTCAACTGACTATTACTTAAGGTAATCGTTAAGGTAAAATACAGAAGATGAGAAAAAAGTGGATCGGTTTTTTACTACTTATTATCGTTTGACGCAGATTGAAGCTGCCCGATGAAATTGTGGAGAATGGCGAATTGTCGGCGACAAGGATGATTTTTACCTTTTCAACCTTTACCTACAAAGTCAACAAAGGATAACATTTTGAAATATGGACATGAATGATTACCGCTCTTCTTGCTCCTACAAAAGAAAACAAGGATTTTTTTGATTCAAAAATCCAGATTACAAATATGTGGTCTGATCGTTAAGATACGATCTAAAAATAAAAAATGATGTGGTGTCGCGGGACACCAGGTAGGAACGAACTTCCTTCGGCTAAACGGCACTACTCGCTTGTGTACGCTTTTATTCCACCCATTTTTCTCACGGTTTTACTATCACATTTTTTTCAGTTCGGTCGCGCAGCAAAATCCTTATCCCCTCCAAGCCTGCCGTAAGGAACTTCGTTCCAATAAATTTGTTTTTGGTCACGTTCATTTAAAACCACAAATAATAATCGCTGTGTGTAATTATTTCCCGTCATGGTATTGGTCTGTTTGGGTTTGTTGGATTTACATACACTGCGTCAGTGTGTTGCGCACACTGGAACTTCCAGTTCTAGTCTAGAAGTGCTTCAGCCCTAGGGCCCCTAGCATCATTCACACTCTACGTAATTATTTAATATTAATTGAAATAATTACTCTCTAACAATTTTCTTTTCACTCAAATGTATTTAATCTAACTTAGATTTCTGAGATTAGCAGCTGTTGTACTGAAGACACCAATGACAAGAAAAAATCCTAACCACAGACTACTAAGGAAAGAATGTTTACTTTAACCTTACCTAAATTCCAACTTTATTTAGCTACTATTCCCAAGTTTAAAAATTATTAATTAAATGCGGATAAGTTAAGGAGTTGATAAAGAATCTTATGCCTTGCCTTGCCTTTAAAATAATTAAATCAGTGGACCAACTTCACGGAGGTTTATAATAATTGTAGTTATAATTGCGATCCGACAATGACGTATATAGTATTACCACTGGACTTGCTGCTGTCAAAGAATTTTTGTGCCTATTTGAATATCGCCATTTTGACGCTGTTGACCGATGCTAGTGTCCATGGAACTAAAATTAGTGATGCCCATATGTCGACATCTTCGATAATTTTGTCGATCGTTTAATATTTACAGCTAGGTGGGCTACGGATCATGAAAATACTAAAATGATTGTATTAGTTTGCGCATATATACAAAATAATATTACGAAATAAACAGAAATAATAAGAAATAGAGTGATTCAATTTGAAGATTTCCCCTTGTTGGTCGGGGCTCCATTGAAGAATAGACCAACAGCCGTTCTGCTACGGGTCGTAAAAGGTGACCGGTTAGCTATTTCGTGTCACTACCATCGTGACTACTAGGTGATAGAGTTGCGCAACGTATCACTTCGGTTGTTTGGTAACACCGCCTTACCTATTCCTACCTCAATAACGTCGATTTTATCATTATCGTGTACCGGTTTGAAGGGTAAGTACAAATAGCAACTCACCATTAACATCTTTGTTGTCTATAGGCTATGGTTTCTCTTTCTATCGGGTAAGACATATACTTGTTTACTATCTAATGATTTATGTTAAAGAAAAATTGTTAAAATATATTCTTAAAATTTGTGTAGAGAACATTGAGAAGGAGAGGGTCGATATTGTTTGTCTTGCTTTCACGCAATATCAGTTTTAAAGATTTAGATGAAATTTGGCATTGAGACAGACTAGAGGTAAGTTGTAAAAAAACATTTTTTACATTTAATTTTATAATACTGTATAATTTCATCGAGAATTTGGTTGTGATAGTATGTCGAAAGTTCCACAAATGACTCGTTTATCTTATTTTTGTTAGAAAATCTCAGCCTAAGGTTGACCGGAGGTTTCATTAATTTGTTCTTATTTTTGTGTTCTACAATAGCGAATAATATTCTTTCATGTTTCTTTAAAAAATTAAGTTGTTTACGAATTTCTATTTAATAAAATTAATATAGACGAGCCAAAATTATTTGCTATATTAAGAAATGCCGTATACTTTGACCACTTACAAAAAGTGACATTGTTTTTGTTACTGCGATAATTTTTATATCTGCACGTTTTGTTATAATTTGTTTAATCAAAATATCGAAATGACTTTCAAAAGTTTCAATCGTGATAGTTTCGATTGCAATATTTGATGAAACATTAACTATCAAGATATTGTGAACAAGGAGAATCTGTTTTCTTTAGAGTCCAATTAACAACTTTCATTGTTCAGACTCCAGACGCTCACAAGGAAAATTCTCATTTTTTAAGTGTGTACTAATCACACGTTGATTAATTTGTTATTAAATAAAAACTGTCATACTTTCCTCTGTATATTTTCCTCGTGAGCATTAAATAAAGAATTATTATTATTAAAGAATTATTATATTTAATTAAAATGCAAAAGAAATAAGACGACTACAAAGTAAACTTAAATATGCAACTATGAAAAAGAAGATTGAGTTGTACTACTAAAGTAGAATATCGATCTTGAAATTAAATATATGACCTGTGAATATAACGAAGCAAAACAAAATTAAATAAATATTATCAATTTGTCGAAAATCAATATTTCTGTTGCTAATACAATATTGTGTTAAAAGTTTCTGATAAAACTTAGATGCTTTAATACAATTTACTTTTTGATTAAAACACTGACTATATGCACGTACCTGTGAAACGAAGTTTTACTCTCCTTTAGGTATGGAAGTTTGCAATATACGCATTACCTAATGTCTCAAAACTTCAGAGTACACAACATATAAACTTAGAAATTCACTAAAACATTAACAAATTAAATAAAATGCGTAACTGCTTCATAATATTCAGACTTCCATGGCAATCATATACAGCATAGTATATGATTGCCATGGAATAAATTAGTTCCCGAGGCACTCGTGTGTAGTGTTTCAAATGGACACAAAAAATTAGATGTCATTTGTATGGGATAACCTGGGGGGTTACCATCAACTTTTAAAAAAACGCTCAATTCCCAGTCAGTTCAAAAGCAGGCCTGCTTTTGGCCTGCTTGAAATCATACTACGACGGCTTAAAAGGTGAACGTTTTTTGCGTCAAGGTGAACGGTTATGCTTATCTATGGCCTGCTATAATATCATTGCGTTTTATAACTTCAGTTTAGAAATTTGAATCGTATATTTTTTTAGTTTATTGGTTTTCTGTTTATTAAGGTGAAAACATGACTTTGTTGGATATTTATTTTTTTTTAACTATAATTTATTTGCTATATTCACGTAACTGAAATACTAAGTAATAAAAATGTAAGTTCACCTTAATAAATAACTAGCCTCAAAGGTATAAAAATTTACTTGATTCTGAACGTGACACTGATAGATATCAACATTTTAGGCGCGTAAATTAAATGTCCTGTCTTTTTTTATCTAAATTTCACCACTCAAAACTTTGGTCAAAACCGAAAACAATACGTAGATACTCAAGTATTTCTTTTTATAAGCTTTTAGTAGGTACTTAATAGTGTGCTAAGGCACACTGTGCTTAATAGTTTCTTTACATAAAGTGCACAAAGTACTTTATAAATAGGCTAATAAAGTGATATCTGACGATCGGACCCGGTCGTCTTAAAGAAATTGTTTTGTAATGAAATGTAAATGTATGTAATGTAAATGTAAATGTGGCATCTTTAATATATTTATGTCGGAAGTCATTGTTTATAAATAAAGCAAAGAAGATATTATAATCACTACGTTTTAAGTAAAGTAACAAGTTTATAACATTCTATTGAACAAATCCATTTCTTTTTCTTTTTTCATCCACGTCTTGTTGGTTGGATGTAATCAACTTCTTCATCCCAAGGAATTTCAAAACGTCCATACTGATATTGCGGTTAAAGCAAATTGATTTAAGCTTGAGATTATATTTCAGGCAAATGTGTAATTTTTTATGTATAAGGTGTTCTATTCTGTATCCTATAACGGATTCCGGGTGAAAATTTATATTTAAGTAATAATATAATAATGATCTCAGTGTAAAGTTGTTATAAATTTAGTGTTTTGTAGTAACATATACCAAATAAGGAAATGATTTTTGTGACAATATTAGAATACCCTGGCCCATAAAGGTAATAAACTACACAAATTACTGCTGATTCCATTATATTGCTATTCTTGGAGCTGGGATGTTACACATTATGTGTATATTTACCATACGTCTTACTCCTAATCGATAAATGTTAATAGCAGTGGACACTGTAACTACAGTGTTCAAAGTCCAGATGCATAAAGCTTTGCTCACTACAATATGAAGCCAGGGCATCATAACAAGCTATGTTTGGAGGTCATCTCATGTAGTTTTTTTCTTTGTTTTAAACTTGTCATACATCCTTTAATTAAATTATATAGTGTGCAGACATTTCCTATTTTTTATAGCATGAGTGTTAGTAACTGCAATTCCTATTTTGCTTTTAGAATAGGATACTTGAAGTCCAATCACCTGATAAATAACAGTAGATAAAGGACAGCATTACATACTCTTTAAAGTACAGGAGTTGGATCTTATATTGACATAGAACTAAAAAAAATCAATTTGCTGTAGTAGATTTGATTGGTGTCCAAATTGACCTATTCATATCACATATCAATCAAGTATAAAAAATTGCATAATTTTAGTATACATTTATTTTGTTAAAACAGTATATGTGTATTTTCTGCCTTATTGATTTATTATTAGTGTCCATACTGAAGAACTAGAGTACAAGAACTGAGTAGTTCAAAAATAAAGTGTTCCGGTATAAAATATCAAGAAATCCTTAACAGCAGCCAGGGTGTAGGTAGTCATAGCAAATTCTCAATCTCTTAAATATATTGACTACCTAGTACCTACTATATTTTTTAGGAATTTCAAGAATATATTCCAAATCCCAGTAGTACATACCTCCAACACATATTCTAGTTGAGAAGCCTATTAATCTGGAAACTGAACCCAGTGAAGTAAGATATTTGCTAACAATATTGTGCATGTTTATACAATGTCAAATCTTTTGTGGGAAAATAATAGGGGTTACTGAAATAAGCTTAACAATTGTCACAAGCAACTCATCTTGATTTTGTATGGGCTAAACCTGCCTACATAATATGTCCATTTGAAATAATTTGACTTATGTAATGAAAGAATTTTTCTAACAAGCACTTGTTAGAAAAACTCTTTCAAAGTCTAAGTTTTGGTCATTATCCTCCGCATATAAACAAACTTACAAAATCCACTGCTTTTTTACATGCATTGTGCTATTTCTAATTTTTTTTGTTATACAGCTTTAACCACGACTTATCATAAAAACTTTTACTTCTTTTGCTCAGTCAAGTAGCCAATGTGTTGATAGAATGATGTGTATAAATATTACCACACATCATTGGTTGATAGTGTTGCTTTCTATCCATAAAATTATTAAAAATGGATTTTGTAGTTTGGCTTTTATTAATTACAAGCAAATTTTACTTCAATGATTTATCTAGGTTGAAAAATCAGGCAAGGTTAGGTTACGTTGAAAAATAAATTTATCATATAAATGTTAATTTATACAAGAAGTCAACAAAAAATATAAAGTCTGTCTTATTTTTGAAGCAGATAGCTATCCTGATGACATTACTGCATAACCATAGGATGATAGATGTTAGGCTTCATGTGTTAAGATTACCAGAAACCTTAAAACCTTCCAAGCTAAAATATGTCTATGCCAAACACTGACATTATAGACAGGATAAACAAAGCTTTATACGCAATAGGGTCGCATGGAGGAAGCCTTACCACAATGTTTTGATGTACATACCAATTAATGCCAGGGTGCACTGCAAATCAGGTTGATATTAGGGCACTAAGGGGAACTTGGTCAACCCCTTTTACCCAGTGTTAGGTTGTCAAATATGATACCCTTTAATGTACTTTTGAATATAGAGAAATATCAAAATACCCAAATAGTATTATAGCTTCTGTAGCATCCCAATTGCCTATTGGTTATGGTTACAAGTAAGCAGCTTCTACTATTTGGTGAAACAGATATACCATATTCACCAAGGTTTTTTTATATATATCACTAGCTGTTGCCAGCGACTTCGTCCGCGCGGACTTCGTTTACTCCGCACTGCTCCTCCCCCGTAGGTGATAATATGTAGCCTATATGTTGACCCAACCTGTTAGTAATATCCATGCAAAATTTGAAGTAAATCCGTGTAGTAGTTTTTGAGTTTATCCCAGACATACATACAGACAAAAATTCTAAAAACTACATTTTTAGCTTCGATATCAATTGTAGATCACGCCCCTTGTATTCTTTTAAAACAATATTTAATGTACAGTTTTGACTTTCCTACGATTTTATTACATGTATAGATTTAGATAGCAAACAAGCAGATGGCAATGTCACCATGCCATGCTCCTGATAGAAAGAGAAACCATCACCTATAGATTGCTATTCTTGTGGTGGGATGGCAATTCCACATGCATAAGTCTACTGGCTATCTAACCCTCCAAACTGGAACATAACAATGACAAGCATTTATGCTGTTGTGGCAGGAATAGGTAAGGCAGTGGTAACAAATACCCGGGCAAGACTTTGCAGTACTATACTACCTACTTATCACAATGGTAGTGACACATATAGCCAATTAGTCGCCTTTTATGGCCTGCCTTGCAGAACAGTAGTTTGTCTATTCTTTAAAGGAGCTCCAGGTCAACACGGGGAAAAGGTTATAACACATAAAAATATTAAAAAACATTTAATTTTATACTAAATAAAATATTTATTAAAAGTAACAAACTGAGAATATAATGACAAAACAGTATAATTTTATGTAAAAAAAACTTCATAATATTCTTTCTAGACTCCCTGACGCAACTGCCACAAGCATGTAGCAAAGTCCTACTTAAGAGCAATTCCAACTTGTACTTCATTGTTGGACCCAAATCCAAAATTAAAGGAAATGACTTAAGTTTCCCGTTGCATCTCAGTCGCTGAGTTCAGAGACAGATGAACTGGCTGCATTACAAATTTTATGAAGGGTATGTGCATAAGCCATTAAACCAGCTACATGTGGTTGGTAATACAGAATTCAAGGGCTGAGTAGATGACCTATGTCTAGCTTTTAAAACACTAATGAACCTTTCAATAACATTTTGGGCCTGGATATGTTTGGCCATATAATATGCTTCTGGAGAATCTAGTTCTGCTTTTCAAATTAGTGTTATCTTTGTTTTTCTGATTAGATTCTCAGAATCTCCTAGATTAAATATATAGTAAGATTTTATTTTCTATTTATTACTTTATGAACATTATTTATATGACACTCGCGGACCGGGTTCGCAATGTCGAAGTGAGAGAGAGGTTAGGTTTGAAAGAAAGTTTCGGTGTAAAGATGAGAAAGGGCATGCTCCGTTGGTTCGGACATGTAGAAAGATTGGTAGATGAAAGGTTAACAAAACAGATATACAACGCAAATGTGAAAGGATGTAGGTACCGGGCAAGACCAAGACTGACATACCACGATCAGAGAGTACTGTCCGAAGGTGGTGTCAAGAGTCTTCGCAACCGGTGTGTGTGTATGGAGAGAGTGATGAATGTGGAGGAAGCGAGACAAGCCTGCAAGGATCGTGATGTATGGCGCTCGGTTCCCTCTGCCTACCCCGTAAGTGAGGTGGCGTGAAGATATGTATGTATTTACCTAATCCTTTAAGAGGATGGATCCTAGCCATGCTGAGTAAAAGAGTAATACACATAGCACTAGACTCTAACAGAAGGGCAATTGTTGTTAAGGGATGTCCGCAAGGAGGAGTACTGTCGCCAACCATGTGGAACCTTGTCATAAATAGCCTTTTAGTAATCCTCAATAGTCAGGCCAGGGTACTAACGGTAGGATATGCCGATGACCTGGCTGTACTAATAAGTGGAAGCAACGAAAACATTCTCTGTCAGATGATGGACAGTTGCCTAAAACTAACAGAGAAATGGTGTAACGAACAGGAACTCAGTGTAAATCCGCAAAAAACGGACCTAGTTCTATTTACAAACAAACGTAAGGTAGAAAATTTAAAACTGCCATTACTGTTTGGATCCACCCTTACTTTAACTAACGAAGTCAAATATCGGGGAGTGACTCTAGATAACAAACTAAATTGAAGCAAACACCTTGACAGCAAGTTAACCTCATCCTGCATAGCCCTAACACAATGCAGGAGGCTTTTGGGTAAAAAATGGGGATTGAAACCCCACATTACCCAATGGCTATACACCACTGTAATTAGAAGTACAGTTGCATATGGTGCCTTAGTGTGGTGGCCCAGAACCGAACTAAGCTCAGTGTAAAGAAAACTTGAAAGCTTCCAAAGGAAGGGTTGCTTAGCAATCACTGGAAGCATGAGTACCACACCGACTGCAGCAATGGAGGTTGTTTTAGGAATCGCCCCACTGCACCTGTACATCCAACAAGAAGCAACATTATCTTGTCTATGACTAAGGCTATCTGGCAAAATAACAGGTAATGTTTCTTCCCATATGACCATATTGGACAAAATTGCAAAAATAAACCCCTTAATACTAGCACCGTGTGACAGGGTGCCAAAACCTTTACTAGACAACAAATATAAAATTATTATTTCCGAAGAAGATAACGATACGTCAGGTATAAAAGAATTACGTATATACTCGTACCGCTCTAAAACCAAGATGGGGACAGGTGCTAGTGCCTGCTGTCCTGAATTAAATATTAATATAAAAACAAACCTAGGCAAATACAATTCCATTTTTCAAGTAGAATGTCTAGGACTAACCATGGCCGCAAAGGCTGTCATAAACAGAAAAATAACTGATACGGAATTAAGATTTCTAACTGACAGCCAAGCGGTGTTCCAATCACTCAATTCCAATTATTTAAGTAACAGCCTAGTAAAAGAATGCAGAGAACTGCTTCAACAACTGGGGACGTCATGCAAAGTCACTGTGCAATAGATGAAAGGACACAGTGGCTCGTTAGGGAACGACATTGCAGATGAATTGGCAAAAATGGGGTCTAGGATGGTAATTATAGGTCCCGACCCAATAATACCTCTACCCTTCAACCTGCTAAAAACCAAGATAAAAGAGATCACCAAGATAAAACACAAAAAACACTGGGAAATGCTCACTAGTTGTAGACAAACCAAACAAGCATTTCCTGAACTGAATCCGAAACTGACTAGAAAATTGCTTAAACTACCAAGGGTAGAATTAAGAAAAATATTTGGTCTGATAACGGGGCATTGCCCAATGAATAAACACATGCACACCATGGGGCTAACTGATAGTCCCTTATGCAGGGTAAGCACGCCCTGAACCATGAAGAAACTCCTCACCACGTGCTGTTTGAGTGCGAGGAATTGAAGTAATTAAGGGTCGTTTTTCAAAGGAGGCAGCACATTTGGAGAGCTGTTTGAGCATCCCTCTAAGGTGCTGGATCTTTGGAATGAGCTGGGTTGGCAAGAATAGCCACTATACCTTTACGCACAATGGCCCGTACTGTGGCTAAGTGCGGTATAGCCCGCATTGATAGATAGATAGATGTATGTATTTTTAAATATAGAAAATTTAAGTTCCTGAAAATTTCTAAATAATTAGTATTATATTCTACTTACATAATATGTAATTCCCTTCATTATATTCAAAATTGTGACTGTATATTTTTAATCGTTAAAACAATTAGAACTTGGATCTATGTATATCTTTTCTTAAAATAAGTGTTCATTTGTTTGTTTAAACTATAACTGCCATTCCAGGAGCTCCATCCATAGTGTGTATGCAACCAAAATCCAAAATTGGCTTGTTTCATGTGTAATCATATGTAATCGTTTAATTGAAAAATGCTGTGGATTTGTTATTATTTAAAGTAAGTAAATAAATGCAAGTTAAAGACTAGCAACTCGATACCACTGTTACAAATCTTAAAATAAGTCAGGTATTATGTTAATATAGCTGATTATCTGCTTAGTTGTAATATGAAACAGAAATATGAAAATGTATGGATAACTTTAAAAAAATATAAAATGATGAATTAATATCATCATATTAGTCCTCTTGTAAGGTAGGCAGAGGGAAGCATATGTCAATAGACAATGTCATATGTCAATTAAGTCATCCATTGTACTGTAATTGTGCATAAATTTAAATAAATAAATAGACTCTGGTTAACAAATTTGTCGGTTAGTGAGATAGATGGTGGTCCTATTGCCACATTTTGCTTTATTTGTAGAGGTAAATTACGTGGTGTCACTAGCCCACTAGGCATGATATTTTAAAAATAAATATATAATAAAATGAATAAATTTTAATAAACATCTTTAATTTGCAGTAATTTGACCTTTTTTATTTTCCTAAAACTTCAGTAAATAATATATTTATTTTAATACTTTACCAATTGACATTTAAATAATGCAAAGAATGGTAGTTTTCCTACAATAATTTAGTTTTTTATGTTTAGTAGGTCTTATTCTGGTTGTATGAGTCCCATCAATAGAACCTTAATGCAAAATAACACACATGCCAAACTTTATATGATATTTTATATAAAGATATTTTAGATAAATATATAAAGATATTTTTAAATCCACACTAATATTATAAAATGCATGTTTACTGTCTTACACTTTCACAGCTAAATCTCAATTGATGTTAATAAAATTTGGCATGAAGATAATTGCAGATCTGAGATCATACACAGGCTTTTTTTCAAAAATAAACCTTTAAGATGCTAAAATAGTGAATGAAAGATTTTAATAAAAACTAATATAGTTTTTTTATGAACAGTGTGTTATAAAATTCACAGGCAAAGCTTGCAGGTCAGCTAGTTATTTATTTCACTGTTATTTAACAATTTTAGAGACTGAACCCTAACTTATTAGTCTGTCACCCTGCTGCAGGATGGGGAATTTTATATATTTATGTCTAATTGCTTATTATTCAAAGCAGAAATAACCTGTGCTAGTAATATTGGCTGTACAACTTTTTGATCTCTGTGGGTCTCTGATATGAGCTGTGTGCATTAACATAGATTGCTGTAAAACCTGCCAATGTGTAAATAGGAAGTTATGGGCAAATTTTAAAAACTTTGGTATTGCATAAACAATTTTGAAAAAACCTATATTAACCCTTTTATATACATACACTTAACTTTAGACTTCTGGGTATTTATTTTCATAATGGGTACCAAATCCTTGCACAAACTATAAAATAAATCCTTGAATAACCTTAAAGGTGTAGTTATGAATTGAAATGAAGTAGTTTTGTGGAAAATAAACACATTTTTATGTTCATAGCTAAGTATCCATATTTATTTACAAATTCTCTTTTGTACAATTGAAAAGGGTCGTGCATCTCTTTAATTCGACGCCGTCGGTTTCTTTTTCTCTCGAAAAATTGATATTAGTCACATATCTACAAAAACAAAACGAATATATTTCACCCGCTTCACAACTTCATAAAAACAAACTTTTAAGTGGGTTTCATACATTAAAACATTATCACAAGTAACTATGCACTTTAAATTCCACAATTTAATTTACGATCAAAGTCGATAGTGCTAGCAAACAGTTAATTTTGGTTTATTTAAAGACCTCTACAGCAAAACAATTCAATAAAAGCTGGTCAAGAGTAACTTTTTAAGGATTGGTTTATCTGACTTTAGAAAAATTGTAAAAACGCTTAACTGCTGTCAAATAAAGTGTCATGGTACGGATAGTCTATATGAAAAAAAAGGTGAACGGTTTTCATAGACGTCAAGTAGCAGGCCTGCTATTGGCCTGTTAATAAGGTGTCATGGTACGAAAAAGCAAGGCAGTTCAAATTCTGTCCTGCTTTAAGAGCTCGTAGTTACCCACCTGTCCAGTGGTAATATTATGTACCTACCTACTTCATTACACTCCGATTATTATTTTTGGCTTTTTTACTTATTATCTGTGCTGTGAATTTTACTTTTGGTATGATTTTTTATCTATAATTTTCATTTAGCAACTTTTTGTAGTCAATACATGGCCACATTAAACATAATGGTGGTGATTGTAGTGTTGTAGTGATTATTGACTGCTGCTTCTATTTTTATTTGTTATTTGTAGATAATTAGTCTTAATCACATTATTTTGTATTGGGGCTGAGGCCATATCATGCTTTCTTATGTCGGGACTAGGTAAACCGTCCGTTTTGGTCGAGGAGGGTGGCAATAAATGCAAAAAACGTTCCCATACAAGTGTTGGTAGTGATCAGTGTAGTAAGAAAGTAAAATCAGACGACATGAGTGCAAACGAAAAGAAATCAAATTTTTCAATGCTGAATCCAAACTCCAATGGTAGTATAAAAATGACGTCTTCATCCATGAATAAACCAGGAGCAACGACAAAAAAACTAGTTATAAAAAATTTTAAAAGTATGTTTACGATTTTAATGGTTAATCTTCTATAACCTTAAATGACATTTACTTTTAATCGTAGTGTTCTTGTAGGTAAACCGAACCTTCCCGAAAATTATCAAGAAACGACATGGAGCAAATTGCGAGAGGCAGTAATTGCAATTCAAACCTCAAAGGCCATAGCATACTCCTTAGAAGAATTATATCAAGCTGTGGAAAATATGTGTAGTCATAAGGTATATATTTTAATCGTGAACCGTTATTGTTTACATTTATTCTCTAACAACTAATATAAATGTAGGTGTCATATAACAAAACCATATGCCGTTGAAATGTAAAATAGAAAAGATGAAATATATTATTGATTCTCAACAGACCATTGATTACAACAAACAACAAAAATATTAATAGTGTTTTGTGGAGTTGGTTGAAATGCCAGCATAAGTTTATCGGCTGCCTTGCTCTTCAAATAGAACACGTCAGTGACTAGCGCTGATCCTATTGCTGCAAGACAAAATAATGCTAGGGTTGCTAACTTTTTTTTACTAGAAATAAATTATACTTAGGCCTGAGCAGGAATATAAACAGTATTTAAAAGAAATGTTTTTTTTTTATGTTATGGCATACACACCATTCACATTTACTTTTACATAACAATTTTAAAACCGTATTTTGTATACCTTTGTTAAACAGCAAGAATTACAATATAGTAAAAAACAGTATAATACTGTTTTAACATTATCATTGAGAACCCAAGGTCAAGCAGTGGTACCAAACACAGACGAGAAACAGAACTACCAGCTAGTAGTCTCTTGGCAAAATGGCACATGTTGTATTCTTTAAAGCACGTCTGTACCAATACAAAGAAAAAAATACTAAACACTGACTTTTTTCTATATTTTCGTAGATGGCGTCACAATTATATGTAAATTTGACAAACTTAGTAGAAGCTCATGTTAAATCTAACATAGAGCAGTTTTTATCGGAAAGTATGGATCGACGAGTTTTCCTTAAACGGATGGATGACTGCTGGAGAGCACACTGCCGTCAAATGATTATGATCCGTAGTATATTTCTTTATCTTGACCGTACATATGTACTTCAAAACCCTAGTATACATTCAATTTGGTAAGTTTTTTATAAACATCAAACTTTTACCATTAATTATTTTTATCGTGTTATAATGACATATTAGGCAGGTTTCTAATTTTATCAATATTTGGCAACACAATAACTTAAACCCATAAAATCTCAGTGTCACCCCCCAAAAAAAAATGGATTTGGATCTATTTACAAACAAAAGTATGGTGGAGAGTATAAAACTCATCAATATTTGGACCCACCCTTACTTTAACTAACAAAGTCAAATATCTGATAGTGACTGTAGACAACAAGCTTAATTGGAGCAAAAATCTTGAAAAATCTCATCCTGCATATCCCTAGCACAATGTAGGTTCTAGGGATTTCTAAACTATTTGATAAAAAATGGGGATTGAAACCCCACATTACCCAATGCCTATACACCACAGTAATTAGAAGTACAGTTGCATATATATGGTGCTATGGTATGGTGGCCCAGAATTAACGAACTAAGCATAGTGCAAATAAAACTTAAAAGCTTCCAAAACGAGTGATATTTAAAAATCACTGGAAACATGAGTACCACACCAAGTGTGGCAATGGAGGTAGTTTTAGGAATTGCCCCACTGCATCTGTTTATCCAACAAGAATCAACATTATCTTGCCTATGATTAAGGCTGTGTGAAACAATAAGAAGTAATATTACTTCCCATATGACTATATTAGACAAAAGGGCAAAAATAAATTGTTTGATGCTAGCAACTTGGAATATTGTGCCAAAGAAACGCTTACTAGACAACAGATATAAAGAAAAGAATATGTCTGGTGTAAATGAATAATGTATATACACAAACAGCTCTAAAACCATGATGGGGACAGTTGCTAACCCCTACTGTCCTGAATTAAACATTAGTATAATGACAAATCTGGGGAAACACAATTCAATTTAACTAGAATTAACCATTGCTGGGAAGGCTGTCATGAATAGAAAAGTAAATTGATACCAATCTAAAATTTCTAACTGACAGCCAAGCAGTGTTTAAAACCACTCAATTCTAATTATGTAACAGCCTAGTACATGGATGCAGATAACTGCTTCAGCAATAGATTAAGAGAACTACGAGCATCTAGCAAGGTCAGTGTGCATTAGATTAAAGGACATAGCGGCTCAAGAAAACAATATAGCAGATGAATTAGCAAAAAACGGTTTAAAAAATGGTGGTCATAGTTCTAGAACAAATAATATCTCTACCTTTTAATGTGCTACAAACTAAGATAAAAGAAATCACTAAGGTAAAACACAAAATACACTGGGAAAAGTTGTAGACAAAATAAACAAAATTTTCCTTGACTGACCAGAAAATTAACTAATCTACCAAGGGTAGAATTAAGATAGATGTGTGGTCTGATAATGGGGCGCTGCCTAATGAATAAACATATGCAGAGTATGGGGCTCACTGACAGTCCCCTATGTAGGGTTTGCCTTAACCATGAAAAACTCCACACTATGTGCTGTTTAGGTGTGCGGAATGGAAGTACCTATGGGCCCCATTCTTCAAAGGAGGTGGCACATATAGGGAGCTGTTTGAGCATCCCTCTAAGGTTGTGAATCTTTGAAATGAGCTGGGCTGGCAGGAATAGCCACTATACCTTTACACATATTAGCTCTAAGTGTCCCTAAGTGCTGTAAGGCCTCCTTTCATAGATAGATACACTTTCTCAATTTTCGCAAACTATATGGGTCATAAGACACAAGCGAATAACTCTGTGGATGAAAAAATAGATGTTAATGGTACATTCGTCCTTTAGGCATGGAATATTAAAGCATAAGTAGCATCTGATAGCTCAGTGTTTCTTAACCTGTGGGCAGACCCCCATACACATACAAGAGTATGTGTATGGGGGTCCGCCGTCTTATCTATCTATATATTATATTAATTTAATTAATAAATAAATGCCAATAATTTTTATTAAGGGAGTCCTCGAAATTGTGCTTCATTTCTAGGGGTCTGTGGATTGAAAAAGGTTAAGCAATGCTGTGATAGCTCATACAAAACATTCTTTGATACACTCATTTATTTACATAACTTTACCAATGATTAATAACTTGACGGGTCCCAAGAACAAAATCGTATCTACATAATTACCAAATTACAATATGTTTGTTTGTGGGAGTACATTGTAGATAAGATGATGTTCACTTGTGTATTTCCAAAAAAAAGACCAATAAATATAAAAAAATATTGTTTTGTAGCTTTGTGCGTGTTTAATGTGAATTTTATTATAAAACCAATTTCGTCTGATTTCTTCAAAAGATTTTGTTCTTGGGACCCGTCGAACTCTTGATGAGACAAGTAGTATGATACTATCAACTAGAATTGGCAGGGAAAAAAGTATTTCTCTTTGAATTGTGATTTCTAGTTGATATTGATAAAAGAGACATTTTTCACTTAACAATATATAAAATAATATTGTGCTAAGTATGTTTTTTTTATCACATATTATTTTGCTTAGTTTTAGATTGTTTATATACAAAACAAAATTTAACTCTAGTATTTAAAAGTATGTATTTATGTAGTCTGCACCACATGAACACCTATTATTTTTGTAGAACAGAATAAAAAATATAATTTCAATGCTTGATATTGTCAGCATTTGGTAAAACTCCCTTTTACTATATAAAATACACACTGAAAATATTAACAAACAATAGAAAATTACTGTTTTACCATTAATTCATAAACTGATTTGAAGATATCTTTATTTTTTGCAATTCAGCAAATTGAAATTGACAAAGATTTGATTAATAGTGTCAGAAATGTTGCAATTATAATAATTATTATTTTAAACACCCAGTTTTTATTCTTTTACCTACATTGGTTAGGTTAGCTAAGCACCCTGACCACCAATGAATGGGACTTAGGTTCAATTGTTAACATGACAGCATTTATGTGATAAATAGAAACATTTGTATTTATGTATATTGAATATATTTAGTATTAAATATCTATGTAGATTTGTCTATTGTTTGGCATACATCATAGGATTTAATATTGTTAGCCAATAGTATGCACTTTTTGCATTTCTGCATTCATCTTTGAAGATGTAGATGTGATGAATTTATTTATTTTTATTACCATATGATATTTTGGTTCTATGATGCCATATGTTACCAATGGTAACATTTGTGTACACGCATAAGATAGATATATCTATTTTTTAGTCTTAGTTTAATGCATTTATTCATATCTTTTCAACCGACTTCTGAAAAAGTGGAGGATATCAATTCAGCTGTATGTCTTTTTTATGTGTTTTACTTTAAAACTCAAACATTTATGAACCAATTTCGAAAATTATTTTTTGAGAGAGTGGTCCTATTTTGATTTGGTGAAGATCAAATGTAGAGTTCCTGAGGTCTAGAAAATGGGAAGTCAGTTGCTGCAATTTTACTGTATTTAAAAATATTATATTTATAATAATGCTTATTAAAACATATTTAAGTTTGTGTATTTCTGTGCAATTATATTATTGACATTCATGCTTGAGATAAAGATAGTGTGATTCTTTTATCAATGTTCTATTATTTTTAAATACTATCTTACTGAAATATAAAAACAAAGAGCAAAGATCAGCTGCACCACTCTATTATTTTTCATATTCAAACACTAATAGATGGCACTTAAGAATACTAACTGGTTCATACAGAGAGTAGTGTGTTCAAACAGATTAAAGCTTCAATTTTATTACATTACTAGCTGTTGCCAGCGACTTCGTCCGCGCGGACTTCGTTTACTCCGCATTGCTCCTTCCCCGTAGATGATAGCATGATAATATGTAGCCTATATGTTGACCCGACCTGTTAGTAATATTCATGCAAAATTTAAACACATGTCTTTTTGAGTTTACCCCGGACATACATACAGACAAACAGACAGACAAACACAAAAATTCTAAAAACTATATTTTTAGCTTCGATATCGATTGTAGATCACGCCCCAAGTATTCTTTAAAAAAATATTCAATGTACAGTTTTGACTTTCCTACGATTTTATTATATGTGTAGATGTAAATATATATTATATTAATATTTTAATCAATTACAGGGACATGGGACTAGATTTATTTCGCCACCACATAGCAATGAACACACTAATACAGACTAGAACAGTAGATGGCTTGTTGTTGTTAATAGAAAGAGAACGGGGAGGTGATACAGTGGATATCTCTCTGCTCAAGAGCCTCTTACGTATGCTTTCTGACTTACAAATTTATCAAGATGCCTTTGAACACAAGTAAGTATCTACTTAATCAATTTTAACAATATTGTGGTGTTATTACTCCAAATTCTGCTCTACACTTAACTCACCTTAAACTTAGAGCCAATTTATTCCATATCATGTTACGACACATACAAAATAGTTTTTTTTAATATTCTGAAATTGAATTTGTCCCGTAAATATTTCACGCGACAAATATCACTTACTGATCTAACTTCAAAGTAAGCAAATTATTTGCTTGTGTTATGAGTGTCAATAATGATACTAACACATAGAAATACATATTATAAATACTGAAATATATTTAATAAACACCCAAAACTAGAAATACAAATATTTATGCTCATTACACAAATGCTAGTCCCCATTGGGAATTGAATCCGAGCTCCGTTGATTGCGTAGTCAGGTCGCTAACCACTCGTTCAACGGGGTGATCAAGTCTTAAGTGCTGGCTATAGATACCAATGCTTATTAAAACACTGCTCTTTTATGGCAGGCAGGAACCATTGTGAAATAGTCCCCATGTAGAGATTATTAATATAGATTTTTCTAAGAATGTTTATGTTATTTCTGTAATCCTACTGAAACCAGAAACATAATGTAAGAAATGGAAGAAACTTACTTAAGGTCTGAAAATGTAAAAAGACAGCACAATTGTCTTCCCTCATCCCCCACACTTTCCACCCCATCAGTAGCATATATAGTAGTGGACTGTCATGGCGCCCTAATGCCATCACGCCATGGTAATAACTACATTACATAACATACATATAGAAACCACAGTTTCTATGAAAATAACTGCATCCAGATGACGTTTTACCACATTGTGACGTAATGCTTCCAGATATGCTTTCACTGTCACGAGAAAATGTCTCTTTTTCCCGAAATTATATCCCGAAAATATAATTGACACATATTTTTTAACAAATATTTTAGTTTTTTGTTATCTCCATATAATAATTAATCATTAAAAATTAAATTATATCCAATTTATTTGTAGTGGAGTCAAGCCTTTTGTAGGTTGTATTTCCTCGTCCTTACCATTGATTTTAACACTCAACAGTCTTATTGGTAATAAGACTGTTGAGTGTTAAAATATTACATCAACAGAGTTCTTTATACAAGCACTCCATCCAAAAAGATTTTTAAGCTATTGCATAGCTTCTATCGCGGGTCTTGAGCGTGGGGACCGAATCCAGAAATTCCGTAACGAAAAAACCTAACACCTCCCACTCCGACCAGCACAGCGGTGATACTTTTTAGTTTTTCCATCTATCGATAAATACCAGAACATTTAATGACAGCAACCCGCCTTTGGGTGGCATTGGTTGTATTGAAAAACTAATCAGCTGTTTGTGAGAAAGTATATAGGTATAGGTATTTATCATCTACGTACAACAGTGAATATCTGTACTCGTATAATTTGTGTACAAAGTGTTTTAAATATGAATAAACAAAGAAAAAAAATACTGCATAAATAAAATATATAATTGTAATTGCATAAGTTGATAAAAAATGCTATGCAATAGCTTTACCGTGGCAGTCTCCGAGTGCCACACATCTTTTTTTTATTTTAAGAAGTTTTTTGCGACCCTTTTCATTACAAATCTAACACAAATTATGCAGTTTTTGAAATGGTCTATAGCAGAAATTTTAGGTAATTTCTAATTCTAATGTGTTTCAGGTTCCTACAAGCAACAGATCGATTATATGCAGCAGAGGGAGCCAGGTTAATGAGGGAGCTTGGAGTACCACAGTATTTGGCACATGTCGAGAAAAGATTGCGAGAAGAGAATCACAGATTACAAAATTACTTAGACCCTTGTACCAAGTATGATTTTTTGCAATATATGCCTGATACTATGATATTGTCTATAGAAACTGACAAGACATGCAGATGCAACCTGATAAGGAGTAGTCACCACTGTTTGTGCAATGTCTACCACTAAATAGACATTTGAACCTGCTTTTAAAGATTCCATTCAAATATTACTAGATAAAGCTATGTGACCGCAAGAAATGAATTCTCTTTGAAGAATATACCATCTGTCATTCACCAGGCAGTTCGTAAAGGTGAACAATTGGCTACATATGTCACTACCATCATGACTATCAGGTGGTAGAATTCTGTAACGTCTCGTCCAGGTCCATGGTACCACCGCCTTAACTATTCCTGCCGCAATAGTGTCAATGCTTGTCATTGTGGTGTTCCGGTCTGAAGGGTAAGGTAGGTAGACTTATGCATGTAACATTGCCATCCCGCCACATGGATAGCGAACACAGTTGGCGATTGTTTCTCTTTCCATCAAGAAAGCCATTTTCTTGTTTGCTAATCCGATCTAATAGCTCTTTATATCCTGAAACTCCTGTCTTTTTTGATTAGCTACATCTATACATATAATAAAATCGTAGGAAAGTCAAAACTGTACATTGAATATTTTTTTAAAAAAATACTTGGTGCATGATCTACAATCGATATCGAAGCCAAAAATATAGTTTTTAAAATTTTCGTCTGTTTGTCTGTATGTATGTCCGGGTAAACTCAAAAGTACTGCATGGATTTACTTCAAATTTTGCATGAATATTACTAACAGGTCGGGTCAACATATAGGCTAACATATTATCACGCTATTACCAACCGGGGAGGGACTGTGCGGAGTAAACGAAGTGCGCGCGGACGAAGTCGCAGGCAACAGCTAGTATATTTATTTTTCTTTTATAATATATCTCGAAATTCAGTGTGCCTCTTTGCAAAGGCCTCCTTTAACGATTTCCACTGTTTTCTATCTTTGCAAATCTTCTACAGTTAGGACCTGCTGTGATTTTAAGTTGATCCTCCCATGTTATGCGTTGTCGACCTCTATTTCGTTTGCCCTTTCTAGGGTACCATTCTGTCAGGATTTTGCTCCATTTTTCCTGGGGGCTTCGTAGCATGTAACCCGCCCATCTCCATTTCTTTTGGTCTATCTTTCTGAGGATGTCTGTCACTCCAGTTCTTATCTATTCGTTCCTTTCGCTGTCTAGTTTCTTGATTCCCAGCATGCTTTTTTCCATAGCTCTTTGACAGTGGTCCAACATTGTTCTGTGGTGTTTTGTGATTGCCCAAGTTTCGCAACCGTAAGTAAGGCAAGGAAGAATACAGGTGTTAAAGACTTTTCGCTTAATTGTCATGCTGAAATCTGTTGCTTTCATGATTTCTCTCAGTGACCAGTATCTTTTCTAGCCGTAGGCTATTCTTTTTTTGATTTCTTTGGTAGTTAGATCTATTTGAGAGATTATTTGTCCTACATACATGTATTTTGTTACATATTCTAGAGGTTGGTTGTCAAGTATTATTTCATGTGGAGCTGAATTTGTTAGTAGCTTCGTTTTGCTTGTATTCATTTTCAGTCCGACCTTTTCAGTTTCTTTAGATCATGCATCATTTCTTACAACTTGTAAGGATTTTCTTTATGTCGTCCGCAGATCAGAGGTTTGGGGTTTTCATAAACATGTAACACTATCCTACTTCAATGTAAAAACATTTATCTCATAAATGAGAATGATGTAAATAATTAGACAAAAAAACTTGCATACATATTTAACAAGACGATTGTCTATTCAAGAATGCAGTTTAGTTGGCACTTGGAATTAGTATCGTTGCGCGCGTCCATCGTTTATTCATAGTTGGATTCATATTTTATTAGCTTGTTTGTAGTAGCGCGTATATTTCGCGTTCCCTGCAATCGAATGGTCAATTCATATAAACCTTTTTTTCCCTCCCGAAAATAACATCGATAATTCATACATAAACATTGTTTTCGTAAATTACAATTTTTTTTCTTAACTTAGATTTTCGAAAATCTATATTCATATTATAAATGCGAAAGTTTGGATGTTTGGATGGATGTTTGTTACTCAATCACGCAAAAACTACTGGACGGATTTGAATGAAATTTGGTTCACAGGTAGATGATGACCTGGAATAGCACATAGGATACTTTTTATCCCGGAAAAATTAGGCAATCCCGCGGGATTCACAAAAAAAAAGTATAATGCAGCGGGCTGCACGCAGGAGCTAGTAACAAATAAATGTGAAACGAAACACAGTAGGCTGAATGTACTTTTGTTTGCGTTATATTTATTGCCATAGGAAAAAATATTGATGTGCCTATGTACTAACTAATGTCTGCGTCACTTTGTTTATCTGTGGAATCTGGTCTCTTGTCTGTGGCTTTTCGGAAATGGTCGCGCCACGTAAAGCGACGCTATACATTTAAAACCCAAAAAAAAATGGGTAATTAACGAGTATATTAAACAAAAAAATGTTATAGTGTGTCATGATGGCCCAAGTGACGTAATAACAATAAATCGCCGCGAATACCTAATAAACACCTCACAGTGGTGTTATGTGCTTACAATCTATTTCAACATAAAATATAAAGGCGGGTCGAATTATAAACAATTATATTACAAACCAATTACTGGAGTATTGGATACACATCTGCATATTTTTTATCCTAGTGGCTGATGATTTTGTATTGACTCTCTTCATTCATAAATTATTAATTACGCATTGGAACAAACCATAAATTGTAGTGATAACAAGGAGGTGGATTTATCTGTAATTTGAGTACAT
This sequence comes from Apodemia mormo, assembly GCA_036924255.1. NCBI lineage: Eukaryota > Metazoa > Arthropoda > Insecta > Lepidoptera > Riodinidae > Apodemia > Apodemia mormo. The sequence continues at coordinate 43,381,689 of JAUPFN010000002.1, forward strand.
TGGGTTTGCATTCACAAGACGCAAATTGATAATCTCCGAACAAATCATGAAGGGGTTTATATATTGCAAGTTAATGCTTTTCGCTTCTCACACACTTCTCTAACTGTCAACCGTACTTAAAGTGCATGACAAGGTATTTTGCATATACCTGTGAACTTATAAGTGATGGTTTAATAAATATTTGCATCAACAGTGTTGTGACAGCGGAAGTGCAAACAAAGCCATCTATCTGTATGATGATGACTATCCTGTGTGCAACCATAAGCTGATGAGATTAGGCGAAAGGCGTCCGTTAAGTAAAGTAACTTGCATAAACAACCCGTTCTGTGATGTGCCACCCCACGGCTCATCAGACTTTTTTAATATGACCTTACTAGTTGCTATATTTAAATTAAGCATATATTTACCTGTCTTAAGGAATCATGCATACCATTACTGATTTATATTAAAATCAAAAATATATTTGTTTCTATTAAATACTACATTGTATTGGTGCCTGATGACATTGCTGTGTTATGAATTATGATTGACATTGGTTGTTGTCAGTTACACTTGACATTTTTCGATACCTGTCATTGCGTTGAATTTGGATGTTATTCCCATCCATTGTTGAACATTTCAGGTTTGTCAGCAACATTTTATTAAAAATGGCCACCTCTATATGTAATAGTTATTTATTCAAAATATATAATAGAATAATTTATGTTACCTATTCCCTTCAAAAGCACCATCTATTCGTCGTTATTTAAAAAAACTATTCCTTGTCTCTTCGGAGTTTTTATTAACTCAAACCATACAGATACATAGTTTATTATTTAAAAACAAGAGTGCACAAACTCATTTAGAGACAAATTTTCAAATAAAGGTTGTTTTCTGTCTTAGTGCCTTGCCAAAACGACGCAAATCACAAATTCACCAAGCTCATCTACAAAGTAAACCGTGCTCACACATTGCACATGCTGAATATATTGAAGGACATCTATTGCTGTTTATTCGCATACTTATAATCAGACCAGTTTAACTGCAGATTTAACTACGCAAAGGTGGTCACATACAATGGTGAGAATTGGTTTCTGGGTTCCCAAGTTACAAAAGAATCAAAAGTCAACCTTTTTAGTTTTACTGTATGTATTCTCTATTAGTGTAAAAAACCAAATTGCCCCACTATCCTATCCTCAGTGGTGTAGTGATATTGACTTCATTATAGATTCATGAGGTTCTGGGATTAATTTTTATTTTTTCTGAAAAACTTTACTTGCTAGTCTAAGACTAGATATGTTCCCGAAATTTTTATAGGTGAGCGAACTGTTACACCATAGAATTCAATTTCCCTTGACTAATAGTGGGTGTGTTTTATATCTACCTGCACTTTTAAGATGTAATTATGATGGTATTTAATTTGTTTTTTTTTTTTAAATTTATTTGGTTAAAGTTTAACCTATAATTCATCATTTGGTTTCAGGTGGCAACTAATTCACACAATAGAACGTCAACTGCTCAGTGAACATTTAACGGGCATATTGAGCAAAGGACTTGAATCACTAATGGATGGACCTCGGCTCGCGGATCTTACTACGCTTTACAACTTGTTCAGTAGGGTTAAGGATGGCCTAAACGAATTGTGCAATCATTTTAATGCCTATATTAAGGTTGGTTTTCATTTATGGAGGGTAGAAATAAGGAGCACTATTTTTATCTATAAGGTCAGGGGCTTAACCTGGTGGACTGGCTAGGTGACTAGGCGAGAAATAAACGGGGTAGGACTTTCCGTCGGCAGTAGGTCGGACCGCAGCGCAATTTAGAAACTCGGAAACCTCCCTGTTGGGCTGTACTGTCCCCGCGGAGTAGAGGAGAATCCCATCCCACATCTTCCCAAGCTAATACCAGCTGCTCGCTTTGCGTTGTTTGATGCCCGTTTGGACGGGTGGAAAGATCTCTTAAGCCGTTATTTGTTGCCGTAGCCGTTGTTGGCCATTTAAGGTACTCTGCAGAGGTAAACGCGTAGGAGATCAGATGATCTCTCCGCACGGACCGTCGGCAGAATATTGGGCCACTTCCTTAGTGACGTTTTTCAATGTTACAGTTACTTGACAATAATGTTTATTTAGTCTGTGTTTATTCAATTTATAGAAATTGAGTAATCACTAAATAGACTAAATACTAAGTATGTTAGCGTTATGAATGCAGTGCAGTGAGCTATAATTATCTGCTGGTCCATTAACCAATCAAATCACTTTTGTAGGATAATGGGCCAATCAAATTTCATTGCACTGATGACTCCCTGCATTTTTAACGCGAATGAACTGTAGTTTTTATAAATGCAACCTGTCTTCGTAATACATATGTCCAACCATTGGTTATAGTCATAGGCAGACTCAGATTATATATAGAAATACCATGTATCTTAAAAAGTATTTAGTTACATGTACTCTATTTCGGTGCCGATATGTTCTATGTAATTCATTTTACACCTCATTTCCGCAAAACCACAACTTTGAATTGAGCTTAGCATATGCCCAATACGGAAACTGAATTCAATAAACAAGCATATGTAATAAACCTAGGTGACATAGGATTTTAGGCCATCCTACCTTAGAGTAATAACCTATTGAATATGTTTCTGTTACAGAAAAAAGGTCGAACGATAGTAATAGAACCAGAGCGTGATAAGACGATGGTAGCAGAGCTATTAGAGTTTAAGGAACAACTAGACAATGTTGTAAGCACTTGCTTCCAGAAAAACGATCGTTTCCTCTATTCCATGAGGGAAGCATTTGAATACTTCATCAATCAGCGACAGAATAAACCTGCCGAGCTAATAGGTAATTTGTGGGCTTAGATATAAATATTTTCTGACACTTGTTTCTAAAATAATTTTTTCAATAAATTTGAATGTTATTTTTGTATGTGTGCCTCAAGGGTCAATGTACGTTCCACTTCTATTGTTAACTTTCAAGTTCTTATTGCATTTTTGTAGTGCTTTGTTACCAATTAAAAAAGTAAAGAATAATTAATGAACATAATAGATTTTTGTTAAATACTTTAATTTTTATTTGTCAAATATCTGTTGCATTCCCAATTATTTTAAATCTCATTTTGTTATTAATTATTTTAGCCAAATTTGTTGATCTAAAACTCCGCGCCGGCAATAAAGAAGCCACAGAAGAAGAATTAGAACGTCTCCTTGATAAAATCATGGTTTTGTTCCGTTTTATTCATGGAAAGGATGTTTTCGAAGCTTTCTATAAGAAAGATCTAGCGAAACGTCTTCTCGTCGGGAAGTCTGCATCTGTTGACGCGGAAAAGTCAATGTTGAGTAAACTCAAGCAAGAATGTGGTGGCGGTTTCACTTGTAAACTTGAGGGAATGTTTAAAGATATGGAGCTGTCGAAGGATATTAATATAACGTATAAACAGGTAATTGTTATTTTTAACACATTTGCTCAAAAAGTAGACTTTTCCTTGTGTGACGAGTATGCGGAAAGTTATACTTTTTCGCCCTATTGCTTTTCGTTTTACTCCTTTGTGTAACATGCATGCATGAATGACAATTTTAATCAAAACATATTCTTTTCTACATTTTTATGGGAAAGAGTAATTTCATTTTTTTTCGAAATTAACTTAAGCAATTGGTCCAAATGACCGTTATTGCGAAATCGGACTTTTAAAGTGAGTAGAGTGGTCAGCCAGAGTTTAAATTAAGTGTGCTTAGGATGTCTCTTAAGGGAGCGAATCTTAGCTTAGGCCAGTATCCTGACAATAAGTGTGAGAGTAACTGGCATTAGGATTTCGATTCGTTAACAACATTTGACCAAGGCCTCGAGTGTTAGCGGGTCGAGTCTGCGGCGACGCTGGCGTATGTGTGTAAATTATGAAGTTTAGAATGGGGATAAGATGTGTCAAATGGGATCATCAGGATGAGATAGGAGAATATTTTATAGCGTAAGTAATATTTATACATGAATCGAATTTCAAGAAGTTTATTTTTTTAATATAATATACATATTTATAATTAAAAAAGTAAATAACAAAATTTAATTTTCTTATTCGGACCGCCCCATTGGTCCAGTGGTTAGTGACCTCTGACTATGCAATCGATGGGTTTGAGTTCGATTCCCGACGGGGTTAAGCATTTGTGTGGTGAGCATAAATGTTCATATTTCTGGGTTTGAGTGTTTATTAAATATATTCCAGTATTTATATATGTATTTCTATGTATTAGTATTAGACTAACACCCATAACACAAGCAAATAATTTGCTTACTTTTGTGGGTTAGATCAGTAAGTGTAATTTGTTCTGTGAATATTTATATTACTTCCAATTTAACTTTTTATCAATTTCAATACCAAGATATTTAATACTGTTTGTTGATAAAAGAGTGTGACATGTACATATTTCAGGATTGTCACAATGAGTTGAGTGTGCCTTTAATATAAAGTTACAGTCAGGTTGAAGGTTTTCTTTTATACTAAAGGTTATGTACTTGGCCTTCATTATATTTAACGTTAATAAGTCGTAGTCGAGCCATTTAATTGTAGTTTTTAGTCCCTCTTACCAAGTTTTACAGTTTGAGACCTATTATTTAGGTAGTCCTTAAATAGATTCAATGGAATCCCGCGTATACCAATAAGCTCCAACTTACGAATCAGTAACGGGATGGAAACTGTATTGAATGCTTTAGCTAAGTCCAGAAAAATACCTACACATTTTTTTGAGTCTAGTGTTTTAGCTACACATGTAACAAGATCCTCAATTGCATCCGTACTTGATTTATTTTTTCTAAAACCATGCTGATTTTTTGAAATTAAATTATACTTTTCTAAATAGGTAAGAAGTCGGTTATTAATTATTTTTTATAAGATTTTGATTTAGTGTGTGTGTGCGCAGCACCTGGCGGCGGTGGGCGAGGGCGGGCTGGAGCTGTCGGTGTACATCCTGACGGCGGGGTTCTGGCCCACGTACCCCGCCGCCGACGTGCGCCCGCCCGCCGCGCTCACCAAGCACCAGGACCACTTCGCCAAGTTCTACCTGGCCAAGCACTCCGGCCGCAAGCTGCAGTGGCAGCCCACACTCGGCTACTGCGTGCTGCGCGCGCACTTCGCACAGGTACGCCCGCACACTCACCTCGCGCACACTCCGCACAGGTACACACGCACACTCGCCGCGCGCACTCCGCACAGGTACACATGCACACTTGCTTCGCGCACACTCCGCACAGGTACACCCGCATACACGCACACTCGCCTCACGCACCCTCCGCACTGGTACAGCAACACACACGTACTCTCGCCTCGCGCACACTCCGCACTGGTAAAACCAAACACACGTAAACTCGCCTCACGCACCCTCCGCACTGGTACAGCCACACACACGTACACTCGCCTCGCGCACACTCCGCACTGGTACAGCCACACACACGTACACTCGCCTCGCGCACACTCCGCACTGCTACAGCCACACACACGTACACACGCCTCGCGCACATTCCGCACTGGTACAGCCACACACACGTACACTCGCCTCGCGCACACTCCGCACTGGTACAGCCACACATACGTACACTCGCCTCACGCAACCTCCGCACTGGTACAGCAACACACACGTACTCTCGCCTCGAGCACACTCCGCACTGGTACAGCCACACACACGTACACTCGCCTCACGCAACCTCCGCACTGGTACAGCAACACACACGTACTCTCGCCTCGAGCACACTCCGCACTGGTACAGCCACACACACACTCGCCTCACGCACCATCCGCACTGGTACAGTTACACACACGTACACTCGCCTTACGCACCCTCCGCACTGGTGAAGCCACACACACGTACACTCGCTTTAAGCGTACTTTAGGCGCACATATGCACCTGAACATAAAATGATACATACACACATTACAATAAACCACAATTATTATCTCTAGTAACAGCTTAAATATTATATTTGACTAATAGCATTTTCTTTTCATTGAATTAACTTTTGATTAAATCGTCCAAGACTCATTTAAAGACATTTAATTTCTAATAAATATTTGAACCTGCTAGGTTTTGCTAAAACATCCTTGCCAGAACTTCAATACACAAAATCGCTACGCCAACGCACTCATGAAGCACACGTTGTTTTTACGCATACCAATGTACATATTAAATTTAGTAATGAAATTATAATCATTGGTAAAATATATAATTTATTTCTATCGAATATTTAATTATAAAGGATCGAGCACACTGAGGCGGACCCCATCGTAACGAAAAATGCAACAGAGCGCATTAGGATGGGCCGCAGCGGGGCTCTTCGCAACGCAGCGCATATCTCCAAATATTATTGTCCTTTGTTCATCATTATAATGTTAATTTTGCGAATCATATAGCTCTTTGAAACCTTGAACTAAAGTTGTTCTTCAAAATATATACATATATATTTGCGTGATTTAAAATTTATAACTCAAAACACGGAAGATTACGTGCGCGCAGTTGCGCTTGCTATCGCACACTGGCGGCGGGGTTGTAAGGACGCATCGCACTCATCGAAATCGGCTGCGCAAAAATCCGCCGTTTTACGCACCGCCCTAGTATACGACAGCTTACATAAAATGTATGAAAGCGATCTAAGCGTATTTTTGCGTTGCGGCCCGTCTCAGTGTGTTTAATCCTTGAGCGTTGAGGTTACAAAAATAATTGAGGTCCATATACTAATAAATGACAAAAAGATTTATTTTATATATTTAAAAAATGTCCTAAAATATCAAAGAATCACAATCTCAAGTAATTATTTATGAAAGTTTTGTTTATAGGTACAATACAATGCCAATGTACTTACTGATTGCATGTGTTACTATGCGTTCCAACTGAGAATAGGATCGCGCTTGTTATCAATTTTATGAAGTTGTGAAATTAGTAATGTCAGCAAAAAAATATTTGTTCAAAAAATATTGCTGATTTATTGAAGAATAAATAATGTTTTAATATTATTGTTATCAAAAATTAGTAAAAAAACATCAGCCTAGCTTTTCATCTATATATAATATAAAAAAATCGTGTCAAGTCAAAAACGACGGAGGCAATTTTGTTGTGATTTTTGTGAGTTTGGGTTGTCTTTGTCCAGAATAGGCTAAAAGTATTGAAATATAATATTCATCAATAAAAAAACAGTAAAATAAACAGTAAAACGACTCAAATAAGTTACTAAGTTGAGAATAGTTTATTACATAGTTTCGACACAAATGTGTTGTTGTCAATGAAGATTTTTATTATTATTATTATATGGTAACATGATCTGGTGGGAATCTAAATAAAAATTGTACCAAGTAGAATGAAAATATTTTTTTTTTGAAGTATTTCTTTGTTAGAATTTTTTTGCACACCTTACTCATCACTTATGAAGTTTTTGTATAAAGCGGTGCAATATGTCATCCTGGCAGTCCTATTCTCAGTTGGAACGCATAGTACATTGCGTAATGCGTAAGTGCACAATACTTGAATAATGTCACATCTAGGCATTTTCTTGGCACATATTTAAATAATTGTATTCACTCGACGTTTCAGGGTAATAAAGAATTACAGGTATCATTATTTCAAGCACTTGTTCTGTTGCTGTTTAATGACGGCGATAATCTATCTTTCGAAGATATACGAGCAGCCACTAATATCGAGGTAAGATATGGAAAATTATAAAAAGTTCATTATACACTTAACCATCCTAAAAAAAATTACAAATTAAGAAATTACATATCACCATCGAAAGCCCCTCGCGCCATTTTTCGGAGTCTAAGGGCCAAGTAGTGTATTACGCGAAATGTGTAAATACACTAAAACCAAACCATATTTTATCATTCTGCAAGCTAATATTTATAAATATTTCCTATCTGTAAAATATACTTAAAAAATATATCACCTTAGTGTTTGAAATTCGCTAAACACAGCAACCACATTATAGACACTGGAACTCAATACTCAATAGTGACTTATGATGGACGTCAAATAATGAAATTCCGTTACAGACAGTATAACAATAGGCATAGCATTCTAGGTATAGGAAATTTATCAAAGGATGTATGTCACTAATTTCGCCATGCCAAAATAGACCGTATTTTAAACGCGCGAAGATTTAAACCAAACGGATTTGGGTAGCCGGAAAACAAACGGTGGCCGGGCGAATACGTATAATGTGTTACGCTTTATCTGGTTGTAAGAGTTTTACGGCTAACATTTTCTCTAAGCTGAAACACAACTAAAAACACTAGCATACAAGATATAATATGTACACAAAAATTTTAACAACAGAAAATTGTTGGTTAATGAATATTTAGTGCAATTGCAATTTATACTATTTCAAACTTTAATATATATCATTATATATCATATAATTTTAAGTTCGACTGTTGTAAGATTGTTAATCTTTGTGGATTGTATTTGTTTTAGGATTTTAATAATGACCTCTTTCTATATTTTAAAATAAGGATTCGGAGAGGTGGATTGTTATATTAGTGTTCTCATTTCTTAAAAACCCTATGTGTACGGAAATATGGTGTTTATTTTCGGTACCTACAAAAGTTGCAATAAAGATGAGACTTTTTATATCATTAGATAGCAAATAAACGATGGCTTTCCTAATGGAAAGATAAACTATCGCCTATAGACACCAAAGTTAATGTTGTGTGCTATACATGTGGCAGAATGGCAATACCATATGCATAATCTACCGGCAACCTTACCCTCCAAACCGAAACACGACAATAAGTACTGACGCTATTGTGGCAGGTAAGTCAGGCGGTGGTACTAGACCCGGGTGAGACAATACTGTCTCTACTACTACAATAGAGGTAGCCACGATAGTAGTGACTTGCATAGCCAATTGTTCACCTTTTACTAACTGCGGACTGAGAGCCCGGACTAACGGGGGGTGGATGTGGTTTAAAATATGTATTTAATATATACTAATGCATAATAATGAGTTGCAATAATTGGAGTTAAATTATTGTTAGTTATTGAATTACTTATAAAGGTCAAATAGCTTAGGTTTAGAGAAATCCTGAGCCAAAGATATCACTTAATACTATATTACAGTTCATATAGCCCAATAAACTAGTATTAGGATTTAGAAATGATTAGGCGTACTTAATGTCATCTATTCCCCGTGTTGGTCCCGGGCTCCTTTGAAGTATAGGCAAACTGCCGTTCTGCCAGGCAGGTCGTAAAAGCGACCGATTGGCTATACGGGTCACTACCATCGTGGCTACAAGGTGGTAGAGTTCTGCATTGTCTCACCCGGGTCTGGTACCACCGCCTTACCTATTCCTGCCGCAATAGCGTCAGTGCTTGTCACTGTCGTTTTCCGATTTGAAGGGTAAGGTAGCCGGTAAACTTATGCATGTGGCATTAGACCTCGCCACAAGATAGCAACGCACCATTAACACCTTTGGTGTCTATAGGCGATGGTTGACTCTTTCCATCAGGAGACCCATCTGCTCATTTGCTATCTTATAATAAAAAAAATATCTAAGCTGTTAGTAGTATAGTGTGTCTTCATACTTGTTAATAGTATAGTATGTCTTAATACTTATTAATAGTATAGTGTTTAAACCGAGGTTTGAAACCAGTTTTTAATATATCAGTTAATAGAGGTATTTAGCGATTTTTATAAAAGGATTCACTCGAAGCGTATCTGAGATGAGAGCGTTTCATAAATCTATATAAACCGGTTTAATCCAAACCTGTGGAATTATACCTCACGCGTAGTGCGATCAAAAATTGGGAGTGGCCAACATCAAAGAAATATTTTTAAAAACCTCTATTAACTGGTTTATTGATTTAAAACTCTTATAATTTTGCTCGAAAAGGAAACCGGTATTTTTGAGGTTACGATAGAGCTAAACCTTTACAAAACGCACCTCATGCACTTGCGCTGACTTAGGTTTGAAAATTAACCGGTTATCAAGCCCTTGCTTAAACACAAGTGTACATATAGTTTATGCGGAGAGTGGTATGTGTGTGTGTCTGTGTGTGTGTGTGCAGGCGGACGAGCTGCGACGCACGCTGCAGTAACTGGCGTGAGTCAAGGCGCGCGTGCTCACCAAGTGTATATTGTAATTTGTATGTATGTGTATGTGTGCGTGTGCAGGCAGGCAAGCTGCAGCGCATGCTGCAGTTGCTGTCGTGCAGCAAGGCGCGCGTGCTCACCAAGTGTATATTGTGTGTGTGTGTGTGTGTGTGTGTGACTGTATATGTGTGTGTATGCATGCGCGCGCTGGTAGCGAGCTGCGGCGCACGCTTCAGTCGCTGGCGTGCGTCAAGGCGTGCGTGCCCATTAAGAGTATGTTGTATGTGTGTGTGTATATTATGTATGTGTATGTGTGCGTGCGCAGGCAGGCGAGCTGCGGCGCACGCTGCAGTCGCTGGCGTGCGGCAAGGCGCGCGTGCTCACCAAGACGCCGCGCGGACGAGAGGTGGCTGACACCGACACCTTCGCCTTCCATGCAGACTTCACCAACAAGCTCTTCCGCATCAAGATCAACCAGATACAGATGAAGGAGACCGTCAGTATACCATAACCCTTCGGCCGCACCTGCTTGTATTGATTCCAAGATATTAATGCGCTCAAACCCTTTGACGTACCGCCAACCACTCAATAAGACATACACAATCCGAATGTTTGCGACGACAACCGACAATAGCCGGTCACATGTGTATGTATCGCGTCATTGCGCGAAGCTTTGAGAAAATACACGCAAGTGCAGCCGCAGCATTACACACACACACACACGCACCCGCGCGCATACACACACCCGCATACACACACGCAAATACATGCACACACACGCACGCGCACTCGCACACGCGTGCACACACACACACATACACACACGCGCGCGCACATACACACGCACACACACACACACACACTTCACCCCTAAGCTCTCAAGCATCACAATCAACCATATACTAACATAAATACCCACTCTTTTTTTTCAAATTCTTCAACTTGCACGCCAGATACTCGTAAAAAAGATTGTAAATGTATTATTTATTTATTAATCTTGCCACTTTTGACTTATCCGTACTTCTATATTAATAAGAGAAATGCGAAAGTATATCGGTTTGTTATGCTTTCACGACTAAACCACTGAACCGATTTGATAAAATTTGACACGGTGGAGATCGGGGATCGAACATATGCTAACTTCTTTTTCAAACATCTATTCCTAAGAAGTTGATTTAGGGGATAAAAATTTGTATGTAAAACTATGTCGACGAAATGTTAATCTATTCACAGGCGAAGCTGCATGGAGTCTAGACTCTTCTAGACATAAACTAATTACTAACATCCCAAATGCCTAAGAGAGGAAGTAAAAAGCTAGTTCCAGTTGCTGCACATAATAAGCAATGCTCGTATGATCAGGCATCCGTCACTCGCCTATACCTACCGCGATAAGCACCTACAGCGCGCGACAACTTAGAGTTACTTAGTGTAAATCAGTGGCGGCTGCCTCGCGCTTGTGTAATTTACACGCCTGTACGATGGTCTGACGGTCGTTCGGTAAAATTTTCTTGTTTTACTTTATCAAAAGATTTATTTATTTAAATACTTTATTGCACAAAAATGGTACAAATGCATAAGTTAATGCTATTAAGCATTTTCTCACAGTTTGCCTTTCGTGATGCTGAGAGAAAAAGCTTGGGTAGTGCAAAATTAATTAATTAGGAGCTGTCAATAAAACTAAACACTAGATTCCAAATTATCATAACTAACCTATTTTTAGGATATACTACAACAAAGGAAGTAAGCTTTATGATCAACGTTACTGTAAATAATACATATATTCTATACAATAATTAAATATATATTGACTACTTACATAGAAGAAAAAAATAAATACACCGATATGCAATACTTATTATAGAAATATGCTTATAACATTTACAGACATTAACATAATATAAAATATACACATAAAGTATTCTGACGTTTTAAAAAGTGATCATACAATGCAGTTTTAATATTTGATAAAGTTAATGATTCACGCATCTGAGACGGGAAATTAAATATGTTGCTGTATTCGTAATAATATCTATGGTTAGACGTACCAAACGCTGTGTTAAAATAGTTCACCAATTTTGGAAAGACCTTATATATTACCTACATTTCGAAATTCAAGGATTCCGTAGATTCGTCATACCCCAGTATTGATATTTAAAATGTGCTACAAATTATATTTTAACATTAATTAATTATCATTAAAATAAGATGGTAATTATTTTACGCAAGAGCCGCAATAACGTATTGGCGGCGGATGGAGGCCAGTATTTTACTTTCATTGTACAAACAACCCTAAAACTTAAGCCTGGCGTAGGTAATTTCTGAACACAAAGGAAATTCGCTGTTATGAGCGAAATAACAAGGTGCGATTATGAATGCACCAGGTGCGTTGAGAATTAATTAAGCTATTAAAATAGCAGCTTTCGTCGAGATCAAAGGAGTGCAACTTTTGTAGGTATAGTACTTAGCGACAGCGATCTGAGCGACTTAGCTACAGCGATCAACACTTATCCTATTAGCTAATGAAACACATTTAACAAAGTGATGACCGCATTTGTTTGTGTGTGAAGTGATGTGATATGTGTGCAGAGCGAGGAGCAGAAGGCGACGGAGGAGCGCGTGTTCCAGGACCGGCAGTACCAGATCGACGCGGCCGTCGTGCGCGTCATGAAGATGCGCAAGGCGCTCTCGCACAACCTGCTCATCACCGAGCTCTACAGCCAACTCAAATTCCCGGTCAAGGTAACGCACATACACACACGCAAACACGCATGTACCCACGCACACAGACACGCATATATGCATACAGATACGAATGTATGCACACAGACACTCATGTACGCGCAAGACACGCATGTACGCATAGACACGCATGTACACACAGACACTCATATACGCACACAGAGACGCATATGCGTACACAAAAACACGCATGTACGCACACACAGACACACATGTACGCAGGTGTGAAAGGTGATGAATGGTGATCCTGTACCGGAAACTTATTTCCCTGTGTTGGTCTAGAAAGCGTTTAGCAATGTCACTGACATTGTAACTATTGGCTCATAGAACACAGCAAGGTCTCGCCCGGATTTGGTACCACCATTTACCTATTATTGCCACATTAAAGTTAGTGCTTGTCATTCTCGTGTTTCGGATAGTTAGGTAGCCGGTAAACTTATGCATGTAGTATGACAAGTTCAGGGTCGGACTGGGCCAGAAGAGACCGGGTGGCTCCCTGCAAGTCGGGAATAGTGGTAGATGGGATATACATTCTTTCTGTGTCATTTTTCTCTAATTGTATGAATGAATTGTCTGATCTAGTTTACATTAAAATCGTAAAACTACTGCCTGACTTGTGGCAAGACCTGCAAGCCAGCCTGCACAGGCTGGGGCCCAGTTGGCAAGTGCAACCTTGACTATGTGACCAACTCAATGCTGGGCATTACCATCGCGCCACATGAACAGCAATACACTATAAATATCTTTAGCGACAATAAGAAATGTTTTGTCTCTTTTTATCAGAAAAACTATGCGTTTGTTTGTTTTCCTATAAAAAAAAACCTAATGGACAGAAATCTTTGATTATACCATTAATTAAATTTAGATAACTATAAACTATAGATATAGATAATAGATAAACTATAGATCAGTGTTTCTTAACCTGTGGCCTGCGGACCCCTAGGGGGTCCACGAGTATGTGTATGGGGGTCCGCCGCCTTATCTATGGACATTTGAATTAATAAATAGTTAATGTTTTCTATTAAAGGGGTCCCTGAAATTGTGCTTGATAACCCGCTTTGAGCCCGCGGACCCCTAGAAAACTAGGGGTCCGCGGGCTGAAAAGGTTAAGAAACGCTGCTATAGATGATTATTTTTCATATTATCAATAAAACCATATTATTTGATACTATGACTTTAAAAAATGTTATCTGTAGTCATCAGTCTAGTTGCAGATCTGGCAACGACCTGCAATTTACTTTCTATCATCTCATTCTATAGGTACTAAATATATATATATATATATATATATATATATATATATATATATATATATATATATATATATATATATATATATATATATATATATATATATATATATATATATATATTATATGACTGAATTGAATGAGTCTGAATCAGCTTTTTAAATTTCATTGAGCCACCTATCATGTTATAGGATTTATTATTGTTGATTAACCATGGATGCACTAATTGCAACTGCACTTTTAATTTCAGGGATATTTGACGTTATTAATTTATTTTACTTTGTATTTCAGCCGGCAGACCTCAAAAAACGTATAGAGTCGCTAATCGACAGAGACTACATGGAACGTGACAAGGACAACCCCAACCAGTACAACTACGTCGCTTAGATTATCCAATGCCACTGATTGTCACTACCCTCCTCTGAAGTGAAACACACCCAATAATTTTAAAATAGCCGGTCGTTTGAGCGTTAGGAAATAAAGGAAAAATTGTTTGAAAATTGAAAAATAGAGCGGATGTGTCTCAAAGGCATAATGTAAAGAGATTTTTGATACCTTTCTTATTTTCACGCCCGAAAGGTAAAGCTATTTGAAACAACTTATTTGAAAAGTTTTGCACAACATGCACAAGATTTGTAAAATATATGGCGGTCTTTTATTTATGAATTGCTTATTTCATTACATCATTTATCTTAAAAGTTTAAAAATTCAGTTAACTATCAAATAGGTAAAGTTAGCGTCATGAGAAGTTATAAATTTGTAAACAAACGTTCAGAAGTTCACAACATCAGGTACAAAGGAAAAAGTATTAATTTTTTAATAAATCATTAACAAAGGAATTACTGCAAGCATCTAAAGACGAATATTATAATTCGTCTTCAGATGTTTCTGTTTTTATGTCAGAATCAGTGACATGTATCACTAAGCTGTCTACGGTTTTGTCTATAATTTCATCGATTTTGGAATAAAAATTATCTTCTTCCTTGATAACGTGCTCCACACAACGCCTCCTATTTTCCGAAGTAATCTGCTGCAGTCCCTCTTGTAATATTTTTTTACCTCGTCAAATTTAAAACTTGTGTTTTTGTGAGCAACATAACCTTTTTTAACATACGCAAATAACAGTAACGATAAAATTAAGACAACAATTAATAAAACTAATAACAATAACCAAGTGATAATGAAACAATAACAAAATTAACAATAACAACCAAATCCGTGATTTGAACAAAGCAATAAAACAAATTACGCGTTTATTTCAAAATGGCGAACCGATGGTTCTTAGTCCCGGTGACCGGTGCGCCCCGGTACCAAGAAACAAAAACGCCAGCGCTTTGTGTCGTTAAATATGATCCGACTAAATAAATAGATTGTTACTTTTATATAACCCGCCTATACTTTATGTCGATTGAATATTATTGCGCAGTAATATCAGTTCATTATTGCGCAGTAAAAAAATTCACGTGATAAAATGTGGTTGTTTACATAATTTATAGCTTTTCGTGACGGGTACTTTAGTTTATAAAAGTTTTATGTTAAACTTACAGGTAAAAATATCAAACAGCACTAAAAAGTGCTTTATTTATTTTACTTTTCATGTATAAAAATGATAGGTAATCAAACATTATACAGACAAAACTATGTGTGATATTTACGAAATGAGTAAAACATCTTTAAATAGTTGGTTCTGGATTTAATATTTATTATATTGCGTCTTGTTAGGTTTTTATAGTTTCTAGAACTGTAGAATCTGCTAAATTTCAGGGCCAAGCTTTCTAGGAATGCCATGACACTTATACCCGGCACCTGATGTATAAATTGTTTTGGATTTATTTTTAAATGTGTTAAGTTTGCCGATGTTCATGGTTATTAATCTTTTTTATTTTCTAGAATTATTAAAAACCTCAGATCAATTCTATATGATGTAATTAATATAACAATGGAAAGACCTGTCAACCTCGCTGAAGCGAGTCGAACTTTGCATAAGTATTAGTTTGCCAATAAATTTCTGGTTACATTTCTGTATGATAACTTTTTCATTTATAGACTTTTCCGCTCTATTTCTTATCGGAATGAATTAAAATACAATTAGGTACCTATTATTGTGTATATTTGAGACATTTATTCGACTAATAGATATATTTTCTTTAGCATTTTTAGAAGTATGCTCGATGATCTTTATTGAAAGACTGTATAATAAATGAAATCAATGCATAGATGTGTTCTTCAATAAATTTATTCTTTGCCACGTCTATTGTGTTTTTGAGAGAAACAAATCTGTTCAGTAGATGGTGTCGCTAGTGAAGCGTTTTTACTAAGAAAAACCATAGAAAAAATGACATTTTACAAAATGGTGGCTCTAGTTCCGATTTCGTTTACTGGACAGATATGTTGGTGGCTTAGCCTTCAAAAGTCTAGTACCAATGGTGGAAAGTTGCCCTGCAGTTTGAAGGAACACTATTATTCGTATATCTCTCATTAAAATATTCCACTAAGAGCCATACACACAATAACAATGCACACAAATTAAAGATCAGAGTCAATATTGCGCAAGCTCAAAGGCATTTAGTTAAAATAATGTTTGTTATAGAAGTTGAGAAAAGGTCAGCCTACAAGGATATATATCGTTTTCGTTTATTAGACAGTATTAAATTACTATTCGAAACTAATCACTATTTAGTTTTTTTTTTTTAATAAGCAAATGTTAGGTAGTATATAAGTATTGTTTTATACTTGTGATTCGATATCAAAGTTGTATTTCCTTCCAATACCATATTATTAAATGTGAAGATTATATCATAAATAATGTTTACAAGTAATTATTATGAATTACGATGTATAGGTCATTTGTTCGAGCTGTTTGTACATAGGTATACAGACTGACTGATTAAATATTGTACATACTGAAGGAGGGTGTTCAGTTTTCGATTCTGATATCGAATATGTATAAAAACAGGTACTTAAATTTTAACCTAATTATCCAATAAAAATATTAAATATGGACACACATGCCTAGATTAATTGTTTACAAACAGCGATTTGCCGTCACAGCAAGTTTAAGTCAATGTATGCGCCTGTCGCTTGCATGGTGATCATATTTTTAATGTTACTATACTTTCGTTGAGGTTTACTGTGAAAATCAACAATATACTCTTCTTTATTATATTTTTATTTTTTACATATGACCATTAACCATTGTGTCCTACAATGTCTAGGTACAGTATTTTACCAGTCAACCTGTATATTTTTCGCCAAATTATATGACCGCTCTGCAAACTTAAGCAGTTCTAGGAAATATTCATATTTATAATAATAAACATGGTCGAGATATTATAATGATAATAATGATAGTATGGCATGGGTAACCCCGTCAAATTAATACTTATACAGTTAATTAATGATATATATCTTTAAAGTTCTATAAAATTACACTTTAGTGTCTCAATTTTATTTGTGTGTCGAGCTCAGACCAAAAATATAAAGACAACGCCTCGAACATTTTATTGAAATCTCAATACCAAGTTGAGCCATGTAATTAATACAACGCTCACGCACACAGTCGTGACAGTGCATATCGAGGGGGCATACAGTAAACGGAGACAACTATTAAATAATGGCATCATGACATATGGCAGCGCTTCATCTTTATTTTCTTTTATCTAAGATATCGAGTCATTCTTTAAATCAGAACTATTTTGCTACAGTTAAATCTGTTTCTGGTGAACAGTTAAATGGAAAGGATCCAATCCACAATATGATCAAAAATGAGTTAAGCGCATCAAACTAATGCTAAACATCAATACTATTGACCAGTAAAAAACATCTAAGTAAAAATAGCTCTTTATTACTTTATGCAACGTCGGAGCTAGTCCCCGTGTATGGCATGTTAAAAAATAAAAAAATATCCAACTTCAATATTTCTAAAGTGATTTTGTGCGGATTGGTTCCTTTTCGTGTAATCCATCCAATCATAAATGTATATATCTTGCTCGGTTCTAAGGGTTTACGTCTTTACAATCGCAAACATATTTTCCTGGGGATTTGTCAGAGATTAATGTACTACGTACTAGAGAAGCTATGCTAAATAGAGGTTGTATTCCAGTTCGTTAACGGTGTAAATCAAATTCAAATTTAGTTCACGTAAATACGTGAACTAAATTTGTAATATATTGGTTCAAAACTTAGTTGTAAATGTAAAACAATTCAAGTCTCTTTCGAGTTCAAGTTTCAAGTGTTTAGCACACGCAACGCGTTTCATCGCGGCCCATAACAACATGAAGTAGGTGGAGACCATGGACTGCACTTTAGTGGCCCACAATTGCCGTGGCGCATGTCTTGTCTAATACGTTAGTATATAGAACTATTTTGAGTTCCGCACTGTGCATTATTACCCAAGGAAATTACTCAGTTTATACCATTTACAATTATGTCACAGATCGTTTAGTTTGGCGAATAGTGTAACACCAAAGATGGGGGTAGTTGTAAACAATCCAGATGAGCGTCCGTTGAGGCTGTCGGCCCGGGCGGCGGGGCGAGCACACGCTCTGCAATGTGTGATATTAGAACCTCCTGTTAAACCGATATGGCTTACATTATGTAGTTTAATAACTGTTTCAAGCTAATCACTAGTTTGTGTGATGTTCACTTGGTAAAACAAAACAAGACAAATCAGACATTTGTATCATCTTTTAATAATATTATTCTGAGACACCATGCGATACATGAGAGCCGTCAAAAATATTTTTGGAAGGCACTTTATTTCACACTTAATTTTAATTTGAAAAATATCTTAATAGTGTATCCTTATAAGAAGACACATTAATGTGTTGGGTGATGAAAATTTTAGCAGCAGTCTAAGGAGGACTAAGCCCTAAACCGGTTAATTTTCAACCCTAAATCAGCGCAATTACATCAGGAGCGTTTATAAAGGTTTGGCTCTACTTTAACCTCAAAAATACCGGTTTTCCTATGGAGCAAAATTATAAGTTTTTAATCAATAAACCGGTTTATAAAGGTTTTTTAAAAATGTTTTTGATGTTTCGCTATGTATACGTGTTACCTACAATTCCACGGTTTTGGCTTAAACCGTTTTATAAAGCGCTTTCATCTCAGATACGCTCCGACCTAAACCTTTAATAAGAACCGCAAAATACCTTTATAACCCGGTAAAGTTTATGCCCTGCCTTAAACAGGAACTAAAATTATATTCATTCATCTTTTTTCATGACAGATCGGTCACTCGGGTCTGATAGGATAAATCAATTAATGTTATTTATCAAAAATCTGTATATATACATATATGGTATACAAAGATATGTTTACTATGTTGGTTCACATAATATGTATACAATAAATATTATTTGAGTTGATAGCTGTTTTGTATTATAATTGCCGCTTCAGTCTGAATCTGATGAACATTTTTGTTATTAAATGATTTCAGTATAAAATATTAAAGAAAATAAACTTTTTTTGTTAATAATGACTTTTTCTGAGCTATACCAAACATAGCTTTATGACTAATAATTAAATTATCATATATTTATTAATAATTATACATGTAAAGAGCAAACAATAACTGCACTCTTTCTACAAATTTAGGAAATTTATAAAACTTCCAGCCAAAAAACTACCCAATACTTAAAAACTTATAAATTTTCTGAATATAATCAGATTAAAGACTCCACTATCGGCAATCCGTATTAAAACTACCTTACTGTATAACTTATTTGAAAATAATTTGTTTTAAATTAAATGGCCTAACAGATAAAAATTTCTATTATAGCATATTTTGAGCTAGCATTTCAATTTCACATTAATTTTTATTCATTTCATTATATTTTCATTTAAAAACACGCATGATTTTATGTTTTGGTTAGTGAGCTTAGAACATAGTTGTATGCAGTTTAAATATTAATTCCCAGCATTCGCTGAACTGTAACGGTTATAAGTCTCCTTGTGTTTGCATAAGCCGGTTCAATGTACATTCTGTAATTAAGTTTACTTAGATAATTATTAATAATAAAGAAGTTTTCAATTATATTTAATAAATAAGCAAAGCGTTTCTTTCGCCTTCGGTTGTGTCAGTTGCAGGAGGGATATTAAAACTATTTATAATTTTTAATTTTGTTTTATTTTCAATAAGATCAAACCATTTCAAAAGTCAACATTATTAAAAATACAACTGATCTTCAATTACTAAGTTTTAATACAAATCGGATAACAAAAATTATATGATGTGAAAATCAGAATGTGAGCCAGTTTATATACCGTACCTGTGCGTCAATCAATACATTAAAGGCCTGCGCAGACGAGGGACTACCCACGGGGTACTTTTTGTCCACCAATATAGATCCCTAATAAACTGTATCCAATAACGCAGAGGACTAAAGTACCCCGTACAAAATGTCCCCCAAATAACAGAGGACGCCGAGAGACCGAACAGGACAAAAGTACGGGGGATCCCCGAAAAAATAGAACTAACGTGACAAGGAGCAGCGAGTACACGGCGAACTTTAGTCTGCGTTAAGCGCTCGAGAGTGGTTTACTTTAAAGTACTGAGTCTTTTCTCGACCAATGTAATAATTTTTTTTAAACTTGATTTAAATTACAGCACAGCGTAGTCTTAGAATATTTGCTTTTGTAAAGTGCGCTTCACTAAATTGGACAACAAAAAGTGAAAAGTGTTGTAAATAGAATAAATTCAAACCAAGGGTTTAAAATATTGAACTTGAACATAAAAAGCTGTTCCGCATGCACTAAGTAGTAATGAAAGTTGCGGCGAGGTACACGGGCGGGTTCGGTAATCATGCCAATGGCACGCCTACATGGAAGCGTGCGTGTGTATACGACATATGCACAAAGATAGAAGAAGAAAGACCGGCCCGACACCAGCGGGAGGCTTACTGCACTGATATGCCGGTGCCGGCGCCTGCATATCGCTGCCGGACCGGGCTAGTGAGGCTGCACCACAGTTTAATAGAATTATGCGTCCATAGGTAGTGTCGGCGTCGGCCCGGTACCGATGTCGTGTCAGGCCGGCCAATCAAGAAGTGCTCAATCTCTGCTGTCTTGTCGTTCCTATTAGGTATATCGAATTTTAACAATCCAATGCAAATCGAATTTTCGCCGTGTTGGTCCCGGCCTCCTTTGTAGAATAGGCCAACTGCCGTTCTGCCAGGCAGGTCGTAAAAGGCGACCGAATGGCTATCGAGTCACTACCATCGTGGCTACTAGGTGGTAGAGTTCTGCATTGTCTCGCCCGGGTCAGGTACCACCGCCTTGCCTATTCCTGCCGCAATAGCGTCAGTGCT
Organism: Apodemia mormo; assembly: GCA_036924255.1. Lineage (NCBI taxonomy): Eukaryota > Metazoa > Arthropoda > Insecta > Lepidoptera > Riodinidae > Apodemia > Apodemia mormo. The sequence continues at coordinate 43,403,028 of JAUPFN010000002.1, forward strand.
TGTCGCTGTCGTGTTCCGGTTTGGAGGGTAAGGTAGCCGGTAAACTTATGCATGTGGCATTAGACCTCGCCACAAGATAGTAACGCACCATTAACATCTTTGGTGTCTATAGGCGATGGTTGACTCTTTCCATCAGGAGACCCATCTGCTTGTTTGCTATCTTATGATATAAAAAAAAAATCGAAACGACGCGCCAGTGACGATTGGCCGCGTCCTGGGTGTTTCTACAGGTTTTCAAGATTCAGTTTTTTTTTAACTTCCCGCTACGTAGTACGTAGTGTAAGTAGATAGGAAATTAGGTACTGAATTTGCCCCGCTTTTCGACAATCGAGTTTTCATCGGATCTCCACGTTTTGAGGTCCTAGGAATCTTTATTTTTGTGTTATAGAACTCACCCCGTGCTTAGGAAACTGGAAAAACTTTAAAAACAACAAAGAAAAATATCGACACGCGGGATTTGAACCTGCGACCATTTCCCTAAAGCCGGGACGCTCTTCCACTGAGCTAGTGTCGACAGGCTCGAGGCGGCGAAATTCTTCTTTGCTATATGATCGATTACGTCGATTGTACTGATCGGTAAGCTATACATACGTATAACTAGTTAAATGAGTTTATCGTTACAGATGAAATTCACATTTATTATTTTGATCAGTACTTTCGTATTTCTAATTATTTTTGTGTTATAGCACTCACCCCATGCTTGGGAAACTGGAAAAACCTTAAAACAACAAAGAAAAATATCGACACGCGGGATTTGAAAATAATTAGAAAACACAAAAATAATTAGAAATACGAAAGTACTGATCAAAATTATAAATGTAAATTTCATCTGTAACGATGAACTCATTTAACTAGTTATACGTATGTATAGCTAGCGATCAGTACAATCGACGTAATCGATCATATAGCAAAGAAGAATTTCGCCGCCTCGAGCCTGTCGACACTAGCTCAGTGGAAGAGCGTTCCGGCTTTAGGGAAATGGTCGCAGGTTCAAATCCCGCGTATCGATATTTTTCTTTGTTGTTTTTAAGGTTTTTCCTAGGAATCTTTTCCGACTATTTTCGCGATGACGTCAATATGTATGTATGTATGTGTGTATGTAAACATCTCATAACTTTTGAACGGCTGGACCTATCGAAACGCAGTTGATGGCATTCGATTGGATTCCGCTCAACTTAGACTTCCTGAAAATTTTAACCAAATCGGTAAAGCAGAATTTGAGAAATTTTGAAAAAACCTCAAAAATAATTTGTCGAAACAGTATTTTTTTTTAACATAACTTCCAGATTAATGTACCGATTGAGTACAAAACTAATCAGCTCTATTCCTCAAAAAACTACATCTAATGCATTTATTGCATAAAAATCGGTTTATCCATTTGGGAGAAATCGTTGACGAAAAAATAAAAAATAAAGTTTTTTTCGACATAACTTCGAAACTTTTCAACCAATCATTTTTTGGTATTCTACGATATTTTAGTACTAAAAAAAATACGTCAGATGGCTTTTCAAGAATCAAAGTGAATCAAATTTTCAAAAGTTACAGCTTTTCAAATATTAAAATTACGTCATTTTTAGCAAATTTATATTTTTAAAATATTTTTCAGGCTAATACACCGATGGACTTAAAAATCTTACCAAGTTTTCTCCTTTAAAAACTGCGTCAAATAATTAATTAACCGTTAATTGGTTCAAAATCGGTCAATTTGTTTAGGATTTATTAATGGTGAAAATGTTTGAAAAAAATGTTTTTTGACAATGCTACAAATTTTTCAACCTATCCATTATTTAGCTGAGTTGAATGTCATTTGAAAACGTTCTCAAAATATACAACTTTTCAAAAATCAATATACTGCCATTTTTAAACAAAATAGATGTTTGAACTGAAAAAATCCATGTTGATAGTTTTTACTCTTTTGAGCATAAAATACCTTAATTTAGCGGGAAGTTTCAAGAATGGCTTGTAGGGTCAACCGCTTACACATTTTTTGCTGAAATGAAGGAAAAGGAATGAATTTATCATATCAAAGATATATTTATGTTCGTACGCGACAAGAGAAACTATTCCCAGGTAAAGTGGGTTTAACTCTTTTTCATCGACACAAAATTGTCAAATGCTTGTTCTAATTATCATGTAATAATCGATCATACAGCAAAGAAAAATTTCGCCACGTCGAACCTATCCACACTAGCTCAGTGGGAGGGCTCTAAAGAGGAGGTCGCAGGTTCAAATCCCGTGTGTCGATATTTTTCTTTGTTGTCTTTAGTTTTCTCAAGCACACGGGGTGAGGGCTTTAATACAAAAATAACATGCATAAGTTTACTGGCTAGCTTACTCTTCTTAACTGAAAGCACTGACGCTATTGCGGCTGGAAAATAAGACAAAAGGTTTACCACCTAGCAAGTTTTTAACTGATGTTAAAATTAATGCTATTTATTTTTTAGAATAAAAACAAACATAAAGTTGAATATTTATATTAATTAGACTAACAAACATGTTTTGATATTTCTTTTTAATTTACTTACGCTACTACATAACAATCTACAAATAATTTAATTGGACAGTTGTAATAATACTTCTTAAAAAATCTAAATCGGTTGATCCTGCAGGTCACACCGAAACGTCTAGCTAAATTGAGGTTTTTTAAGCTCAAAATAGTCAAAAATATACATAAGCATCAGGGGCGTAGCTACCACCGTATCTGCCATATCAATTATACGTGCGTGCCCCAACGTGCGTAAGCAAAAATTAATTAAAACTGCCCACATTTTTTTTATCTCAGAAATGACAAAAGTCAAAAAAAGCCATTTCTCTTTTTCCCGCGTAAAGCGTGCCCTCAAACGATTCAATAAATCGTCGAAAAAAAAGCAAAGAGAGTGTATACTTAATTTGAATTGTTTGTAAAAATTTTAGAAAAGTGACAGATACATAATTTTGATAAATATTTCTTTTAAAAATTTAAAAGAAAAATGTTTGCATAAAATATGCAAACATTTTTTTTCTTTTGTGGGAAATCTCTACCCTTCATAAGGGCCCTCAAACAAATTTTTATACGGGTCCCCGCCAAGGCACGCCACGCCACTGACGAGCATGGATTTTTGAGCTGAAGTTTTGTTAAAATAGCTCTAGTTTTTTTTTTGAAAAGTTGTAGATTTTGACTGCCAATATCGATTTTTATCTTTTGAATGACTAACAAAGAAAAAAAAATTAATATTAAAAAATCTACGGGGCCAAATCATTCCAAATTTTCAGGAAATCTACGTTTGGTCAAATTCAATCGCACGCGTCAAAGGGGTTTTGATCAGTTAAGCCGTTCAAAAAGTTTATATACGCACATACATACTGACATCACTGTGAAAATAGTCGGAAAAGCTTCATAGGACCTCAGAATGTCCTTCCGACTGGTGAAAATTTCCGGAAATCTTTTTTCTTCAATGTAAGATAACAAACAAGCAGATGGCTCTCCTGATGGTAAGGGAAATCATCGCCTATAGACACCAAAGATGTTATGGTGCGTTGCTATCCCGTTGGTCGAGGGGTTAGCGACCCTGACTACGCAATCGACGGGGTTCGGGTTCGATCCCCGACGGGGACAAGCATTTGTGTGATGAACATAAATGTTTGTTATTCCGGGTTTGGGTGTATATTAAATATATACTAGTATTTAAATATATGTATTTCTATGTATCATCGTTGACTTAACACCCATAACACAAGCAAATAATTTGTTTACTTTGGGGTTAGATCAGTAAGTGTAATTTGTCTCGTGAATATTTATTTATTTATTTATACCTTGCCCTTTAAACCGTCACGGTGTAAGGCAGTGGTACTAAATATACGTGCGAGTCGTTGCGGAACTCTACCACCTAGTAGTCACAATGGTAGTGACACACAGACAATCGGTCGCCTTTTACGACCTGCCTGACAGAACGGCAATTGGTCTATTCTTCAAAGGAGTTTGAACCAACACGAAAAAATTGAGTTGAAATCAGTAGTTTTATACATCTTTAATGTAATCTTATAAGTTTATTCATATAAAGATATAAATCAGTAATTTTATACATCAACTAGCTGCTGCGTGCAGCCCGCTGCATTATACATTTTTTGGTAAATCCCGCGGGATTGCCTTAATTTTCCGGGATAGAAAGTAGCCTATGTGCTATTCCAGGTTATTATCTACCTGTGTGCCAAATTTCATTTAAATCCATTCAGTAGTTTTTGCGTGATTGAGTAACAAACATCCATCCAAACATCCAATAATATTATAATATAGATATAATGCTTTTATTTTTGCAATCAGTATCTCAATCGACAGTTGTTGCAAAAAAATGCATAGTTATTAATCATAAGTTCTATACTCTATTTAACAATTGCTCTTAATATATTTTTATCAGAATGTACGTGGATTACGGTCGAAAACTAAAATTTTCTATAACAATATACTGACTGCCCCGTTGGTAGAGTGGTTAGCGACCCTGACTACGCAATCAACGGGGTTCGGGTTCGATTCCCGACTGTTTGTTTGACGACCCGACCGAATGTTTGTATTCTAGGCTTGGGTGTTTATTCTATTCTAGTATTTATATATTATGTATTTCTATGTATTTGTATCGTCGACTAACACCCATAATACAAGCAAATAATTTGCTTGCTTTGGGGTTAGATGAGTAACTTGTTCCGTAAATATTTATTTACTAGCTGTACCCGCGACTTCGTTCGCGTTTGGCCATCCTTGCAGAGTAATAATTAGTAATTTACTACAGTATTTCTCGTATTCAGCAATACTTTGGACGGCGAAGCACTTTTATCAAAGGAGAAATATTAAGAAAGGATTATTTTAGTGTGGATTTGAAAACTCGTTTACTTTGATAACGACCCTTGTGCCTTATAGGGCTTTAAGCAGTGTTTAACTGAAGTCACCTCGCCTTTTATTTTCTACAGTCATGCTTGCAGTTTTATTTGCCTGACATTATATACTCATTCCATATGACTAAATTTAACTAAAGATTATTTTTGCAAAACCTATTTTTTATTGTGAGAAAGATCACACACCGTATAGCAAAAGTCTTTAACTGTATTGTCATTTTTAAGCATGGCTGGGGCTATCCTTCCATCGGATAAAAAAGATTGAAGGTGAAATTATCGGCTTGTACCTAGGTTCTTAATGGGCAACGGTGATTATTCAAGCTAGTTTGAAAACTGTGGTGTATGTCTGATAAATAACAATATCTGACTCCTTTGCAGGAGGCTAAATTTGATGACAGACCTATTAGTCATGGAGAAATAAATAGTATTTGCTTTCAGTAAAGGTTATAATTGCAATGTTATTATTATTAAGCATAAAATCTGGACCGTGTAGAAGGTTAGGAACATTTTATTTAAAACAATTAAAAAACGGCTTTTTGCAATTTTTTATCAATATTTCGTAAAATATGCGTGTTATCGATATGTTTTTTTAATTGGCTATTGGGAATGGCCTGTCCAGGATCTCGGCCTGATAAGATGCGGCCTAAGATAGAACGCGCTTCCCTAGAAGGTACCTGTTCACTCTTCTCTTGAAGATCCCCAGATTGTACTCGACGGGGAACACAGATATAGGAAGCATGTTCCAGTCCTTTGCGGTTCGAATGAAGAAGGTTAAGTCTAACCGCTTTGTCCGGGCATGTGGAATGTCCACCATATGGCGATGCCTAGAATCTGTGCGCCTCGACGATCGATAGCATGAATATTAATGTATTTGGTCTATAAAATTTTACTTAATGGTAGGCTATTGTGAAAATTTGCAATATTTGTTTTTATGTCGCAAAATTAGCATCCAACGTAAAAAGATAAACTTTTCAAAATTATATAAATCCTAAAATTATCAAATATTCTAATAAGATATCGACATGAGAGAAAAAGTAATCAAAAGGTATTTATAATAATTTTATGTAGTGAATATAAAAATCTGTAATAAGGTTGACCCTGCAGGCCACCCCTAAAACTTCCCGCTTCATTGAAGTATTTTAAGCTAAAAGAAGCAAAAACTATACCTAAGTATAGATTGTTGAGTTCGAAGAGTTCAAAAAATCTAGTTTGTAAAAATGATATTTAGGAAATTAATAGTTGAAAAATATACATCATATATGTTCGGGCATTATATCACGGCAGATGTAAGGGTAGGTCGCGAAACCCTTGACGGTTGACGTCTGTCGCGGTGACAGCGTCACTGCCACGCCACAGAAGCGCCCTCGCAATCCTTTACGGCGGCGGTACTGTACGCGGATCGGTCGGCGGCGGCTACTTTACCCAACCAACGAACAAAGACATCGTGGCGAGCACCAGCGCAGCGCAACCAAAAGGTGAGTGACCTTTTCCTTGCATTTTGCCGTGATATAATTGTGATAAAATATATAACCCGAAAACCAGGACCAGCCATCCCAGCCTAGGTTTAGGCCACAACAATATATTTTTTTAAATTGATGATCGAATGTGATCTTTTGAATGGCATTCAAAGCAATTTTTTAACTCAAAATTGTTTTAATAGCTAAAAATCGATAGGTTAAAAAATCTCAAAGAAATGTAAAAAAAAAAAATTTTTTTTTAAATTTTCGTCATTGACAAATCCCAAATAAATCAAACGATTTTGATCCAATTTCCAGTATTTGGCGCAGTTTTTTAGAGGGAAACTCTAATTCGATTTTTATATCAATCGGTATATAAACCTGAAAGTTATTCAAACAATAGGTAATAAGTTTACTGTATACCGACCGATTGATATAAAAATCGAAAGTCAAATTCTATTATTATATGAATCGGTATATAAACCTGAAAGTTATTTAAACAATATGTAGTAAGTTTACTGTAAACAACGTAATTTTATTGTTTGAAAACTGTAACTTTTGAAAATTTGATTCTATTTTGATTTTTTAATTCAATGTAGTTTTCAGTACTAAAATATTGCAGAAGATTAAAAATGATTATTCAAAAAAATTTCGATATTATGTCAAAAAAATACTTTTGCAAAATTTTGCGTCAACTATAAACTTCCGAACGGATAAATAAATTTTGATGCAATTTATACATTGGTCGCAGTTTTTTGAGATGTAAAGCTGATTAAATTTTGTACTCTATCGGTACATTAATCTGGAAATTGTATTAAAAAATACTGTTTCGCCAAAAAATTGTGTGAGGTTTTTTCAAAATTTCTCAAAATCTCCTTGACTGAGTTGGTTAAAATTTTCAGGAAGTCTAAGTTGAGTGGAATCCAATCATATCCTATTAACCGCGTTTCGATCGTTCAAAGTCATGAGATGTTTACATACACACATACACTTACACTAAAAACAAAATAGCATTTGACTAAGAAGCTTATCTTTGTTCATTGAAAACGATTTGCAGTAAAAAAATCTTGTTGCACTTTTCTTAAATTTATTATTATTTAAAATCTCTAAATGATGTTTTTAATATAAATTTGTATCATTTTCAATAAGCAAGATAAGCGGTCAAGGATTTTTTATTAATAACAAACTGCTCTGCCTCGTGGTCTTGGGATAACCTATTCGGCTCAGATCATGTGGTCCCGGGTTCGATCCCTGGATCGGGCAAACGTGTTATTGAAATATTTTCGAGGATTTTCTCGAAAATCTAAAATCTCAGTAGCAACTCGGAGACTGGCGGAGTGGTATATTACCACTCCCGTGCCTCGGATGAGCACGTAAAACTGTCGGTTCCGGTTATCGCTAAAAATAGTCGATAATCGTTAACGTGTCGGTATATGCGGCGATTAGGATTACCATTTTTCACCGACAAACCACCGCGTTTCACCGACAAACCGGTGAAACGCGGTGAACTGGAAAGTCTATAGACGTTCGGTTTACTCTGCCTACCCCGCAAGGGAATCGGGAGTGATGATACTTCAATAAAAAACAACAAAGCCACGTATTTTTTTCTCACATTTTAAATTTAAAATTCTCACAAATAAAGGAAAGTTACGTAACTTTTTATTGAATTTGTTTTGATGAAGTTATCTTTGTCTAAGTGTTTTCTGTAAGATGTTGATCTTATCCAGGACTGAAGTTATAAGTATATGTTCGCATTTTCTACTCAACATTTTTTTTAAAAGTATTTTGGAGTCTGACTTTAATGAGTACACTAAGAAGTTTAGGCACTCAAACATCCACACTTCGCAGAAGTTTTATTCATTTTCAAAGTATTTTGAAATATTCACCGTGTTATTTAGTAGTCCGGTGTCATCGTTGACCATATGATGTCCCGGGTTCGATTCCCGGGTCGGGCAAAACAAAACGTGTTTTTAACTTTTCTGATAAAACAACGTTGCCCGGGATTGGAAAAGGCCCGGTTGGCAATAGGCTTGCCACCTATCACATTGTGTGAGATGGTCTATACGGCTAATCGTGGGTACACTTCTTGTACCTCTGCCTACGTATTCCGGGTATGGGCGGTTAGTTACTTTTTTACCCTTTTTTACGTTATGTAATGTAAAAACAAAATAGTGAATTTTCCCAATAGCCTATCCTTACGTAAAATTTTATAAAGAACAAATTCTATTAGTAAGTATACTTAATGTCGATTAGATGCATATTTTCTGAGATATTAGCAAAAAACTGAAAAATGACCTGTTTTATTTTCAAATATAATTCTTATATAAATAAATAAAATGTTTAGGTTTACATTTTACACATATTTTACTTATTTTTAGGCTAGTTGCATTTATAACATTTTAATAAAACAGTATATATTCTAAACTGATCTTTCGGGTTATATCAATTATACAAACACTATAAAATGAATACGCTAACTTATAATGAGCCGTGCGTTCAAAGGTTTTGTATACAATCCAGGTGTCACGTTCAACTGGACTTACCACCCGGAAACCGTTGAAACTTGTGATGTCTGTAACTTCTAAATTATAAAACTGATGACTTTGAAATTTTTAAGGGATAATCTTTATAGTACTTACTTTTGAACAAAACAATAATAAAGGATTTCGGACTGCAGGTTAATGAATTAAAGCTAAATATACGTTTTTATTTTCATCCCCTATTCCACGGGAACCGCATTGAATTTCGGGATAAAAAGTATCCTATAACCTTCTTCGGAGTATGAATTTTAACCATACTTCATTTCATTTGAATCCGTTCAGTAGATTCGGCGTGATGCGCGGCCTTGATACAGACAGACAGACAGACAGACAGACAAAAATTTAAAAAAATACATTTTTCGCTTCAGTGTCGATTAAAGAGTATCTTCCAAAAAAAATTTAAAAATATCTTCAATGTACAGAATTTGACCTCTTACAGTTTTATTATATGTATAGATTTATTATTATTAAAGTTTATTAAAAATTAAGACTATGACATTATTTGCTTAATCGAAACGTGGTTATTACTGGGATTTTACGATGCGGAATTATTTGATTCACGGTATAGTTTTTACCGCATCGCAATTATGATCAATGAATGATGAACAGTACGAAGAGAAGTGGTACCCTGGTAGCCATCCGTAGTGGTATTAATGTGAGAATGCTTAGTTTAATTTCTTTGCGTTCCTTATATGTTGCTGATGTAACCCACGTTTATCTATATTATAATATATTTCATCTTTATTATAATCTTAAAAACTTGAAAGTTTAATACGTCTTTAAACATTTTTATAGATATTGTAACTGAAATGAGTAATAATTATATTAATTATACTGTGAAAGCATTCTTAATAGGGAAACTCAAATTTTTCGGACAAGGCAACATAATACTAAATATATTTTCGGGATTTGCTTAATTCGACATATTGAACAATACAATATTTTTTCAATAAATAATTGTTGGTTTATAAATATATCAAATGAGCCGATATTTGGCAATCAAAATCTTTATAGTTTCTGAAAACATTATCACGCAAGGCTTTCCTAATAAATTTTCAAGTACATAATACATAATATAAACAAAAATACCAAAATGTTCTAAATCAGACCTTTAATAAAGTAATTTTATGACATTAAAGTCTGCTCGCACTAAACCATTTAAATACATTTTAAATGAATTTAAAATTATTTAAATAATTTAGTGCAAGTGGACTTTTAATTCTGTTTTCTGTAAGTCACAACGACTTATTCTACAATTTAACGTCATTACATACTTTAAAAATTAAAAATCTATATATATAAAAGAAAGTCGTGTTAGTTACTCCACTTATAACTCAAGAAAGGCTGAACCGATTTAGCTGAAAATTGGCAGGGAGGTAGTTTAGAGCCAGGAGAAGGACATAGGATACTTTTTTTCCAATTAAAAAATAAATCTGCTTATTTATTGCCATTAAGGCGGAACAAAGTTTGCCGGGTCAGCTAGTTCATAAATAAAAGATGCGATATTTAGCAAAACTATTAATATGTTGTTGACATTTCTGATTTAAAGTAAAAATATAGATTACCAAAACCATACGTACCGAATAACACGAAATTGAACTACAATAAAAGTTGTTATGAAAAACCGTTTTATAGATTTAGAATGATTCCTTCCCTTAAAAAATCAGGTTATTTGCTGTCAGACGTAGAGTAAACAATACATAAATCATTACAAAAACAAAACAATTAAACGATTAGAAACGATCTGAATAATGTTTTCGGCACTTTATAATCGGCACTTGGTAAAACATCAGTGAAATGTCATCGATGTCAACATATTACTAAATCTTCACCTTAATAGCCGAGCCACACTGTTGGAAACAGGCTTCCAACACGGGTGACCTTGGTGGGAAGCTTGTGGAGTGCAGATGAATTTTTGTTGCAAACAAGTGTTTACACTGTTGTAAACCGCCGCGCTGGTGGGGAGGACTTGTATCCAACAGTGTGGCTCGGCTTTAATTTATATACGGATAAAAATCAATTTAAAAATTATTAATGAACACAACAGATCATATGTTAACATCATTACAAAGCGATAAACGATCTCAAGACAGCACCAAATTCAGTCGGAAAATTCTATTATTCGGCTTAACTAGTATTGACATATTATACTGGGTTTTAGTAACATTGAGATTTTTAAGTGGAGGGTCAATAAGATTTTAGCATCTACTACAACTAACATTTTGCGCACTCGCTCGTATACTTGCAAATACTATTAAAAATGTCACGCATTTAAAAATTACGAACTGAACTCGGGATCTCGAGTCATCCATATATGACAAGATGACACACTTCTATATATATTAGATTGGAACAGTACTATATTAATAATTTTTTTATTTTAAATACAATCACCAAAAGGTCAAGCATTATAGATAAAATGTAATGATAGAACACGCTCGCGCACACTTATCGCACCATCGTTATCACATTTTATCACGCAGCATACACGTGAATTTCTAGTATTTAAGCTTAATGTAAAATCCAGTTAAATTACAGTTAATAAAACACATTTATCAACCGATTTGTGACTGTCATTTAGTCGACGTAATATAAAACATAATAAAAGAAATGATCGTAATCATAAGTTACAACCGTACAACAAACATAAACTTGTGTTACCCTATAAAGACTCCTATAACCTATCTTACTTTTTCCTGCTGCTATACCGTCAGTGCTTATCACAGTCACATTCCGGTTTGTAAGGTATCCGATTACTTAGATTTTCGTCAAACAAATCTTTAGTGTCTATAGGGGACAGATGTCTTTTCCATCTGGAGAAACAGCTGATTTTCAACGCGCAAAGTGCCAAAAAAAAACAGTAAAGGACTCACGCACCAAATTGTACTATGTAGAATCACAAAGTAAGTCTATGAGTGAGTACCCTACCACTTGTTTATTAAATAAAATTATTAGTGCGTGTGGTTGGATTTTCAAGTCCTATTTTTTAGCAGATACCGATATTATAATAGCTATGTATGATAAATTTCAACCTTATCCGTTCAGCAATTTGAGCCGTGTGTTGATAGTCAAAATAAACGATTTTATTAGTTAGACTAGACTGATAGAGATGGAATTACAATGCATGTGCCTCGTCACTTTTTTGACCATTTTCTCCCGCTTTTCTCCCTCTCACCGCGTGACGTATATTATAGATAGTCCTTAAGTTATGGGATTCTTAGAGATTTACACTATCATTATTCGGCTGCGCTGAAAAATCGATAGTTTGAAGAAATCCCGAGACATGCGCGTGTCAATCACTGCAATATCTACACGTTATATTGACTATCTCACGACCGAAAGTTTACACGGTACACGGTCACTTGTCGATGATTTTGAAGATAGTATCTAGGTGGTCCTTCTGGTAGTCCAGCTCCTCGACGAGCGCCGCGGCCAGCGTGTGCGCGGTCACCTCCGCGCCCAGGTACTCGCACAGCAGCTCCTGCACACACATTACTGTTCCTATCAAAATACAAAATATTACAAAAATATACAACTACTTCTCTGTAAAGATTTATAGCCACATAAAGTTGTATGTAATATTCTAATTAATGTGCTAAATACATTGATATAAAAAACGCAAGATACACAATCAGTGTCTCAAAAGCGTCCTCTAAAAATGATCGCAATATTTTAAATTGCGCGCTCATTTCAAATAGAATTGCGTCGGGCGATACTGTTTATTTTATTACTTTTCGTACTTTGCTTTGTAAAAACAACTATAAGTCTTGTTGTTAAGGTTGGATATGCAAAAACATATATTTTGCCTTATCAATAACTACTTGTGTGAAATTAGGGACAGTTTTGAGTGTCAGTTTTGTTCGGGACTATGCATCTTGTTTTAAATAAATAAATATTTACGGGACAAATTACACTTACTGATCTAACCCCAAAGTAAGCAAATTATTTGCTTGTGTTATGGGTGTTAGTCTACGATACTAATACATAGAAATACATATATAAATACTAGAACATATTTAATAAACACCCAAACCCGGAAATACAAACATTTATGCTCATCACACTAATGCTTGTCCCCGTCGGGGGTCGAACCGGAGCCCCGTCGATTGTGTAGTCAAGGTCACTAACTACTCGACCAACGAGGCGGTCATACCAACATGAATTGACGCCTTAAGCGCATAGAAATGTCATTAAATTAAATGAGAAAAAATATTACTTCTATTAAGTATTAACTTTATTAAAGTTGCGTAAAATATCAACGTTTCTTAAAAATAAGCAAATTTTTACAAGTACGAATATCTGTAGGATAGAGAATTCCAAAGACTGACGGATGAAGAGTAAACGAGTGAGAATAAGTAACAGATTTACTAGTGGGAAAATGCAAGAGTTCTAACGTTAGAGCGGTACGGCGAGTCAGAAGAACGTAGGGAACGGAAACCATCACGAAAATATTTGGGATACATAGGGTGGAAAAGAATTTTAAACAGGCAGAGCATATGTAAATTCCTACGTTAGCGAATCAGGAACCAGGATAACTGTCTCTTGAATTTAGAAACATGATCGAAAATTCAAGTCAAGGCTTAAAGTTATACAGAGATTATGAAGCATCTCCAACTTATTGACAAGCACTTCGGTGGCATCAGAGAAGCAGGATAATATAAACACATATTATATACTATTTTTTTATGCATAAATTATATTGTGAAACTTAAATAGATTTCACTGTTCGACATCAAGGGGATCGTATTAGCTGACCCGAGTAGCTTCGCCTCAGAGTAAAGTAATATGTCATCAATATAACCTTTCATACAAACTTTCATCCCTTTAAGAGTTATCTTTTTTTTAAAGTATAATATATTTAACAACATGTTTACGTTGGACGCCCTGTCAAACATACATTTACAATTTTCGGATGCCCTCATCCTGCTTATCCCAAGCACAACGCAAGAGGTTACTGGGTGACACACAAAACTAGAAACATAGTTGCACTGTGCTATATGTAGTACGCTGGCCAAGAGTTGAAATAAGCACAGTGCAAAGAAAACTTGAAATTTCCAAAGGTCCCTTACTCTTAGTGATCACTGAAAGGATGAGTATCACAGGAGGTTGTTCTTTGAATTCTCCCACTACATAATATGCATGACTAGCAAAAAATGCTATACTCCGCTTTTAAATTTCTAACAGACAACAAGGCGAATTTATATGTCTCTCTTAAAGTGTAGTGTGAATGTAAAAATCAATTTTGAAATTTGGAAACATCAGATTATTTATGAAAATGAAAATGAAAAAATATTTATTTGCAAGAATATGGGTGTCACAGGTTATTAAAAATAAATTAAATTACCAACGTATTCTACCATGATAATGTGTGCAAAAATTTAAATTTCGGCCGATTTATTTATAATTACTACCGGATCGGACTGCGGCCACACACTGAGAAGATGCGGCGGAAGAAACTCAATGGGCTTTATTTTATTTCATGTATTACAATTATTTATGTATTACAATATTTACAAATATTATTTCACAACAAAAAGTTATTTTTCCAACTTACTAAATATCATGCTTAATCCAAATTTTTACAACTTACAAAAAAAATTACAATTTACAAAATTTATTATTTAATTTTTATTACATTTAAATTTTAAGGTAAATTGGACGTAGTTACACGAAAAGGATCCGATCCACACAAAATCAGTTTAGAAATATTGAAGTTTGAAGTTGGATATTTTTTAATTTTTTAACGTGCCATACATGGGGACTAATTCTGACGTTGAATAAAGTAATAGAGAGCTATATTTGCTTAAATGTTTTTTAATGGCCATAATAGTATTGATGTTTAGCATCAGTTTGGTGCTCTTAACTCATTTTTACCATATTGTGGATTGGATCCTTTTCGTTTAACTACGTCCAGTTGTACAAAGTTATATTTCTATATATTAACATTTATGCCGGGTCCCTATAATCTACAAACTGTCATTCGTAACAGTAACAATTCGTAACTAGCTTAGTAATAAAACGGTCTGTCATGCTGTCCCACAAGTTTTTTGGACTATGTATTTACGACAAGCATCCGTAGCTTGACTGCTTACCGATGGCCCTCTCGAATATAGTGTGTTATCTGTGGATGGCCCTCACTGCGTTCCATTATTCAGAAAGTTTTAAAATAGTCTAGAAAAAATTAAGCCCTATTTATAAACTAATTGATGTATAGTATAGAGCTAGATACAATGGATAGCCGTGTATGCATTTAATGCGAAATATAAATGATGTATACAAATAATCAATGGAAAAATTTTATCATTCAATATCAAAAAAAGAGTCATAAGCGTGAAATGGTTCATAATATTGACGTTAGCCGTCATCAAAGTTCAAACTGTTTTTTTCAAAATAATTTATTAATTATAAAATTGATGCGACTTACTAATGTTATAGACACATTTTTACAAGAAGCACAATTTTTAAAACCAAAATGGAACAATTTAAGAAAAACAAAACCAGAAAATGTCCCAGCAAAATTCACTATAACTTAAAGGTATAATATATATTACAAGAATTACTTTGTTTACATTGTAGAATGGCAGATATCTCTTTGGCTAATCTCAGATGGCTCAGAGACAGCCACCACCAAGAAAGTAACAATTGCATTACAATCCATGTGGCAGGTAGATGTGCCGAATGCATACTTATTAGCTATTAGCTACCTTACCTTTCAAACTGGAACATACGTTACAAGCACAACGTTAATGCAGCAGGAATCGGTGAAACGACGGCACAAAACCTAGGGGAGACGTTGTAGAACTCTAATCTCGGAAAAATTATTCAAATCATTTATTATTTATTCATTACTCAACTATTTAGATCTGATTTTATCAGTTCTTATACATTATGAATATTGAGTATGTTCTATAGTCTATACAGTACGTGGCTTCGGCTGAAGGTATACTTTATTTTATTGTGTGTATATTTTTAAATTCTTGTAGTCAATATTTATGTTAACTAATTCACTTTTTTTTAATTATACGATAGCAAACAAGTAAACGAGTCTCTAGATCAAAAGAGTCAACCATCGCCTATAGATACCACATATGTTAGTGGTGCCTTGCTATCTTGTGGCAAGGTCTAAGCCACACGCACAAGCTTACGGGCTTTACCTTTCAAATTGGAACAGGTCATTGACAAGCACTCACACTATTGTATGCGCAATATGTAAGGCCTAGTAGCCACTATGGTAGTGACTCGAACAGCCAATCGGTCCGCTTTTTACGATTTGCCTGGCAGAACGGCAGTTGGCCTATTTTTCTAGGGAGCTCGGACCAACACGGGGAAACGTCAAATGCATGACTGTGTGGCAGTATGAGCCAAAACTTACAAACTAGAAAAGATGCTATCTACATTTAAAATTTCTATCTAGTTTAAATTAATTTTAAAATAACTATGTCTCCTTTAATAACACAGGAGAGAACTACAAAATGAATGATGGACGCCAGGAACAAAACTTTGCAATAGCTAAATATGGCCACCGAGCAAATACGGCAATTTTGGAATAGAATTACTTAAAACTGAAATAGCGAAATCGCCATGACTAAGCTTAAAGCGAAGAAATTATAATAGTTGAAAAATAATGCTTATGCCGTGGAAGAGTTTGTGTTGGAGATCTAAGCTGCTTTTTAGTTGTGCTTCTTTTTTCCAATTTTTTGTTTCCTTGCTAGTTCTTAAGGCCTAATTATAGTTTCTTCGCATGTTAAACTTAGTATAAGTTATAAAATAAAACTTCAAATTTAAGCACTTTGGTTTTATTCATAATGAGGTGATAAACAAAATCCTATAAATATCCCCACTTTTTGTCTCAAGGCTGTATATGAAATAGAAATAAATGAGCCCCTGAAATATTCACAGAACGTCTGCCGTTGTGGTCGCTAACACGACAAACAATAAGGTAAAAAAGTTAGAATCCAAAGGGGTTCCTATACAATAAACATTAAAAATCTGTTTTCTTCGTCTGCCTTCCTGCATTCTTGTACGGACCGTATGCGTATCCAGCTTCATTGTTGCAAGCTGAAAAATAAAGAATTAATGATAAAAAATACAATGTTATTAAACATTTTCAACGATTTGTCCAATCACGTATAATAAATTTCGCAAACAAGCAGATGGGTCTCCTGATGGAAAGAGTCAACCATCACCTATAGACACCAAAGATGTTAATGGTACGTTGCTATCTTGTGGCGAGGTCTAATGCCACATGCATAAGTTTACCGACTACCTTACCCTTCAAACCGGAACACGACAGAGACAAGCACTGACGCTATTGCGGCAGGAATAGGTAAGGTTTTTTGTGATATGGGTACAGTTGACACATATTTGAAGTCAGTTTAATTTTTAAATTGCTATGATCCATATCTTTGAGATAACCATTGTCTATAGATACCAGGTACCTATATTATTGTTACCCAGATAGGTATTTTAATGGTGCTTTGCTATCCATATGGCAAGGGTTGAAGTCAAATTTATGGTTCATTTCCGTAAGATTACTAGCTACCTTACCTTCCAAACTGAAACAAGACAGTGACAAGCATCGACACTATTACGACAGGATCAGGTAAGTGCGGATGTTGTAGAACTCTACCATGTTAGTGATTATAGTTAGCCTGAAATTATTATTATTTATATTTCCCATATTGTTCAATACCACCTTTGAACAATAGACCATCTGTCATGCAGTTCGTAAAAGACTCGAAAAAGATTGATTTTCAGGTCATGACTATGGTGGTAGAGTTCCGCAACTCCTCACCAGGGTATATGGCACCACCGTTTTACCTATTTCTACCGCAATAGCGCCAATGCTTCTCATTTTCGTTTCTCGGTTCGGAGGGTAAGGTAGCTGGTAAATTTATACATGTGGCATTGCCATTCCTCCAAACGGAGAGCAGTGCATCAGCATCAGTAAGAACTTTGGTGACTATAGGCAATAGTTTATCTTTTCCTCGGGTGAGATATCTGCTTGTTTGCTTTACAATGACAAAGATTGGCTGGCTTGTGAATTAAAGTAATTCGTAGGCGAAGTAGGTGACCAACATGACATATTTATTCAAATTTGCACAAATTATAGGAGATTATATTCTAACGTGTTTTCCATCAATTGCAACTAGTACTCGAGGAAAGCGGGCTATTTGGCAACGTCCTTGTTATGTATCATTTTTGATTTTTATGTAGTCCGATTGCAAATGTGCTATTGCAAAGCTGATATCACGTACTGTCCGCCTGGCGCAGGACTGTCACACCAATAAAGTCTTCTGTCAACAACACTGTGCCTATCGCATGCAATCGGAGGGTCAATAGCAGCTGGTGCAATGGAGATTATTCCAAGATTTTTTGAACAAATACGAAGAACTATGAAAGTTTATTTATCTTGCAAGAGTCTACGAATAATAATTAAAGTTTGTCAGCTAGGAAATAAGAAAAATATCTACCTGGCTCCTGTTATTCGTAAATGGGGATATATTTCAGACAATAATTGCCCTTCTGCCGTTATATCAAGCTGAAACCGCAGCTGGAATTATATGTAGTTTCCACTCTTTCCTTTATACTCTGATTGTTGATTTTTTGTCGGAACTAGACGTCACATACCAGTCTGATAATATGTAAAGCATTTCCGTGTCACTTTCTGAGCTTGAAGTGGTAAATTCACGCTAAATATTTTTTAAATTATTGTTCAACCGGCCGAAATCCGGGGGTAGCTATACGAATGACGGATGATGAAATTTTGACAGATTAATGACATTATATTTTTTAAAGGGACATACCAATCTGTCATTTCCATACAATACACAGTAAAACCTTAACTGGCAGCCCTCCCACCCGTTAGCAACGAACCTTTGGTAATTTGACATAAGAGTCGTGCTTTTTAGGAACAGTTTTAGCTTACGCCTCGTAGAAAATCCTACTATTTGTCACTAAAACGAGTCGTTTTGCAGATATAGGGACCGGGCATTAATCTTATCTGCTAAAAATTCTCTAATATAGTTGGTTTTATTTAATAGTAAATCGGACAATTTTTTGCGAAATTTATTTATAGGTAATGATTTTAGATTATCACGAATATGATTGTGTATATTAATTGCCATACAATATGCGTTTTTTTTTATAAATATTTAGTCTTTGGCTAGGCACATGTAGCTTCTCACTGTTTCTAAAATATGAGTTCACTAATACTTCAGCATTTGTTTTAAACAAATGTTGATGTTTTTTTTACTAATACGCATACCGACAGTATGTAAAGACAAGGTAAAGGTAGTATTTTAAGAGTTTTAAATAGGGGTTTACAAGAATGTAGTTGATTAACATTACATATTGCACGTATACATTTCTTTTAAATTCTGAAAATTCCAATTAATTCAACTGAGTTTCCCCAAACAGAGATTCCATATTGCAATACTGATGAGACATATCCGTGATATGCTAATAAGGCAGCATTTAAATTGGCTACTTCTCTAATTCTTCTCAAAACATAGACAAATCTATCAACTTTTTTGCAAAGAGAATCACCCAAGCAGCAATCAAGCATGTTTAATACCCATAAAGCAGCTCATATAGAACTTAAAGTTCTATTGCAGCCGTACAATGGTGTAAAAAGATGCTTTTATCGGTATAAGAGACCATTATGAGTTTATATACAGCCTAATGCTGTACAAGGCCTTTCTTAGAGTTCCGCGTAAGCTTTAGGCGTTATATCTGAATATTAATACACTACTGTACAGCTTTAAGCAATTTGTAACTCATTAGGCTGATTTTAATCCTTAAAGCTGTACATTAGCTGTATTTTTATTAGCACGGGAATTTATTAGAGCTTTAAGTGTTATTATAGTATCACTCAACGCTTATTTCTGTAAAATGGGATATGCAATCACCGTTCTACAGCTAATATTTATGGCGTAATTGTAGACTGTTATGCAGCCAATGGTGTTTAAAAAATCTGCATATACAGCTATAGTACAGCTCAAGGCTGTATTACTGAGAAAATTGTTGTTTGCTGTTTTTATATCTACATAGTTGATATCATGTGGAAAAAATCAAGAGGAATATTGAAAAGGAATATTTAAATATTATAAATTACCAACCAAGTAATCGTGATGAAGATAAAGCTGAAAAATTACTAATTCAGGTAAACCTACAATCGTCATTTTTATTAATGTTCAAGGAAAAGGGTTCCGTAACAAAAACATTAAAAAGTGATTGTAGGTTATCTGATTTATTATTTTTTAGGCTTATCTTCTTCATTAAGGTTACTTGGTTGGTAATTTACAATAACTGATTTTTTTTAATGTCATAAGATAGCAAACAAGCAGATCGGTCTCCTGATGAAAAGAATCAACCATCGCCTACAGACAGCAAAAATGTTAATGGTGCGTTGCTCTCTTGTGGCAAGGTCTAATGCCCAATGCATAAGTTTACCGGCCACCTTACCCTCCAAACCGGAACATGACAGTGACTAGCACTGACGCTTTGCAGCAGGAATAGATAAGGCGGTGGTACCAGACCCGGTCGAGCCAATGCAGAGCTCTATCACCTAGTAACCACGATGGAAGTGACTCGCATAGCCCATCGGTTGTCTTTTACGACCTGCCTGGCAGAAAGACAATTGGTCTATTCTTCAAAGAATATATAAAAAAGAGTAAAAAGAGAAATAAAAATCATTACACTGAGAAAATATGTATTTTTTTATTTTTAACTTGCTACTATACGGAGTTTTACAAAAGCGGTAAAGTAAGTCGAAAGGGGGTGACTCAGAGGGTCATTTTGAACAACTTTTGTTCAACGATTTGTGAAAATTCCCGAAAAACAATTTTGTTTTTCCATTGTGAAAAGTCACGTGACCAACAAAGTTTCTATGGAGAATCAATATTTTTTTCGCGAATTTCCAAAAGTCGTTAAACAAAAGTTGTTAAGAATGACCCCCTGAGCCACCCCCTTGCGGCTTACTGTACCACTTTTGCAACACCCTGTATATATGTATACTTACAATCGTTTTAAAAATATTATATACTTAGATACAATTACAGGCAAAAGAGTATGTGTTTCTCTTTGAAGAACTAATAATATTAAATCACAAGCACGAAATAACGTATTCTTCTTAAAAATATTTTTGTGATAGACCAATATTTAAAGGGCTTGATTTTTCGTTCTTGATCAACTTAGTTATATCAAGTTGTTTTCTTGGTCATTATAATTCACCTTTATCCTCCCACAAACTGGGTACGATATAAATACGGTTTTGGCTTCTCTCAATTGTTTTTATTATTTTATAAGGCATATTTCCCTGAAAAATAAAGTAAAACATGATTGAAATACATGTCTCATAAGTTATAGTTAACAATAAGTTGGTTTAGTTGTAAAGTCAAACGACCGACGTCAATACAACACAATAGCGAAATCAAGTGACAAACATATGTTTTGTATTTAGGGTTCTTCAATTTTTGTACGCATCTCTAAACATAAGTTAAGTGATTAAAAGCCAATTACTGTACAATAGATTTATATAGGGACTTAGTACAGCCTAAAGTGTATTTGGACGGTAATTAAAAGCCAATAGCCGTATAATAGAACAAAAAAGAGATTCAGTACAGCTATTTGCAGTATATCACCCTCCAAATACACTTTAGGCTGTATAACAAAACGCCACCATTATTGTGTATTAATAACAACATTAAAGAAATATATTGTTAAATAAAAGATATATTTAGCAATAGCTAAAGCTATATCTTGACAAGCAACTTATATTATGATCATTATGCCTTTATATACAATATTGTACCATAAATACTTGTATATTCTAACCTTAAACACAAACACTTACCGTATTTCGGAATGATTTTGTTTGTGTTATCTTGATTATTTCGTTGGCGCGTGAATAAATTGAGGAAAAACATACACGACTTCACAGTCATTTAGAATTTGCACTTTGAATACACACTTGAATACTGCTCCAAGTCCAAGAATTTATCGTTTATTAATATATTTTTAATTATGGCGTCTGCAGATATAATGTTATACAATATCAAAAACAGATTAGTTACTTTTTATCATTTTCAAACACCTATTAAGAACATTTAGCTGCACAAGAGAGTATCTTAAGTATTATAGTTTCTTTATACACCGAATAACAGCCTTTGTACAGCCTATACCAGCTTGTACAGCTATTGTGCAGCCTATTTAACTCTTAGCTGTACAAGACAGTTACAAGAGAGTGTCTTTAGTGTTATAGTTTCTTTATACACCAAATAACAGCCATTGTACAGTTTATAACAGCTTGTATAGCTATTGTGCAGCCTATATAACGCAATAAGCTGTATAACTTGGGGCCCTTTTTGGTGTTATATCGGCTGTAGAAGCGCTTCTACAGCCTTTGTACGGCTTCGTATACAGCTTTAAGTTTAAAAATGAACCTAAATGCAGCCTATATACAGCTTAACGTGCTACTTGGGCAATGTGCGCTTTCCAATTGCATGTGCACTTTCCAATTGCAATGGTTGTCAATAAATATTCCTAGAAATTTAGTGTATTCAGTATTTTCTATATTTATACTGTTAAATAACATATTTGATTTTTGAACTTTATTGCTATAACATGTTTGAAATTTAACAATTTTTGTTTTAGTCAAGTTAATTTTTAAATTGTTACTTTTTAACCATTCTGAAACTTTAAGTAAAGTATCAGTTGTTTCTTTTACTAAATGATTTTTATTTTTACATTTATTGAGGAGTGTAGTGTCATCTGCAAATAAGAATGACTCATGTTGCATAGTCTCTGGAAGGTCATTAATGTAAATTAAAAAGAGCAAGGATCCTAAAACACTTCCCTGTGGTATTCCACAGTCACTACAGCTATAATTTGAAGTATATGTTTTCTTATGTGTCCCAAAGATTTTTGAAATTTCAACACACTGTTTCCTATTTTCTAAATAATTTTGTATCCACTTTAATGATTTTCCTCTTATACCATATTTTTCTAATTTTGCCAACAAAATTCTATGTGAAACAAAGTCAAATGCCTAGCCATCGCAAACTGACGATGGGACGAGGCGGGGCACATCGAAATTTGCCGAGTAAAAATTCTCCCCAATGCTTCCCTCCGTAGTATGTGATAGTTCATATAAAATACTTTGGGCTGGCACCAATGAAATTTAATAAACAAATTTGATCGTGAGCGTAAAAGCCAGCGCTCATTCTATCTCATTCATTATCACGTACTGCTACGTCGTAGTGGACGCGGTAAAATAAGCGGTAATCTACACACCAACTATTAAGTAGCACTATATAAATATTGTATGTTTCTTCCTGGGATGCAAATATGTTTTGCATAAGCCAGCACTCAATTAAAGAATACAAGCATTCTTCATTTTATATGAAACGATATTTATGTATTCGTGTGCACATATTGTCTGTGTGTGTGCGTGTGTGTATCTGTGTGTGTGTGTGCGTGTGTATATGTGTGTGTGTGTGTGTGTGTGTGTGTGTGTGTGTGTGCGTGTGTGTATGTGTGTGTGTGTGTGTGCGTGTGTGTGTGTGCGTGTACGCGCGCACCTGCGGCGGTCGCGCGCCCCCGTGCCGCAGCACGCGGTCCCGCAGTCTGTGTGTGTGTGTGTGTGTCTGTGTGCGTGTGCGCACCTGCGGCGGTCGCGCGCCCCCGTGCCGCAGCACGCGGTCCCGCAGTCTGTCGCCGGCGGCGCGGCTGAGCGGTTGTGCCGCGAAGTGCCGCCGCCACGTCGAGGAGGCAAGCGCGCGCGAGATCAGGTACGAGTAGTACTTGGCGCCGTACCCCACCAGGTGGCTGAAACGGTGCTGCCACGCCTGCACACGACACCCACACATGCCTCAGACGACACAACACGGATACCAAACTATTATACAACGAACTTCGCCCGCGAACAGATTACCATGTCGTCAATAAAGTGTTTCATACGAACTTTCATCCCCTATTTCAGCCCTTTGTGGGTTAATTTTCAACTATCCCTATAACTTCATCAAAATCGGTAAAACCGTGAGAGCGTAACAGACATATTTTCACATTTATCCATACTTCATACTTACTCCATACTAATATTATAAATGCGAATTTATATTATATAATTTCACATTTATCCATACTTCATACTTACTCCATACTAATATTGTAAATGCGAAAGTCTGTCTGTTTGTCTAACTGTTACGATTGCAGGGCTAAACCGCTGGACCGATTTTCATGCAATTTGGCATAGAAATATTTGAAGATCCGGGGTCAAACATAGCCTAAGTTTTATTTTTCAAAAATCAATCCCTAAAGGGCTGAAATTGGGGATAAAATTTGTATGAATAACTATATTGACATGTTAATCTACTCGCGGGCGAAGCTGCGCGGGTCAGCTATATCCTTATTATATATGGATGTGCTCTGGCAAATTGCGAGTGCATAATTCCACGCCAAATATTATTTTATGAAAAAAGGTCTTCCAATATGGATTCCCAACTATGACAGTTGAGCAGCCATGTTGTTGAAGCTGAATCTGTCAAATTGGCTATAATTTATTGAGTCTGCTTTGTCAAAGCACCATGGACGGATATAACGTTGTGTTATATCCCTCATATGGATTAGATATGGATGACTAGGCGCCTAATCAGCACCTCTGACTCCACCCGATGATTCTCAAGGATCTAGTTCTAAGACAGTTCAGGTCGGACCGCCAGCGAGTACACTTGTTGAATTTCTAATAATTATATCCTAATATAAAATGTATTAAGTGTGTGAATAAAAATCCTTGTTTTAAAAAAAGTCCTAGATTTTCGTTATAATATTTGCCCAAGTCAAAAACACGTGCAGATGATAATATTGTTATTTAAAAATGGGTGTTCTTTTCAAACAACGTTCCTCGTGTTTCGCACATTTTACGGTCACCATAATCGTCATACCGAGAGAATTTTCGCAGTGTGGTGGATAGACAACAACTTGGCGAATTTTGCGTCTTAACTTAGGCCTGCACCCGTACAAAATTCAATTGACCCGTGAGCTGACATAAATGACCATAAACAAGAACGTGTGTTAGCTGACTGGACGACTGGGAGCGATTGCAAAATGACCCTAATTTTCACCGAAATATCATCTTTAGCTATGAGGCCCATTTCTGGATGATTGGGTACGTAAATTAGGACGACACCAATCCACATGAGATCCAAGAGCGTCCAATGCATCCCTGCTCAACAAAGTTACTGTTTGGTGTGGATTTTGAGTTGGCGGTGTCATCAGTCCATATTTCTTTGAGAACGATGATAGCCAGCCCCCCAATTCACGTAATTGAGTCAATGCGCTTAGGACTCTCACACACATAGACACGATAGAACGTCGAGACGTGCTACGACGCGGCATAATATGTAAGAAAATGTGTAATAGTCGTAAACGCCGTTTGATTACGTGAATTAGGCCCTTTGACCGTTATAGATCGATTATTACCAACTTTTTTGGCATGAATTGGATAATATTGACACCAACGACATCTGGTTTTAACAAGATGGTGCTACGTGCCACAGCTTATGCCACATTAGACATTCTGCACAAGTGATTTAAGGACATGGTAATCTCATGTGAGGTGATGTGATTTGACCACCGAGATCATGCGATTTGACCCCATTAGACTTTTTCTTGTGGGGTTTTCTTAAGTCGCTGGTTTATGCGAATAAGCGACAAACCAGTCTCCCAGAGAAGCCGCGGCGGACATTAGAACAATGTTTTATTCCACATATAACAGAATTTATAGGCCTTCTAAACGGATAAAAATTTTGATGACATCTCATCTTGGCTTTGTTAAAATTTGATGCAGAAAGGCGTAAAATTATTTTATTTGTAAATATCAAAATTTTTCGTCCCTTGAATCAAGTTCTTTTTAGGATATCTTTGGTAAGGCGTACTGAACGTTGTGTAGAAATACGATCACCTATTTTGGAAGAGCCCTATACATTTTTATTGTCTGACTAGTAGTTTTATTACTACCCTAATCAGAGACACAGCGACATTTTTCAGACTATGTAACAAAGAATGTGTACGTTACATGTATTTATTTTATTTGTTTGGTTATCTCTTTCCAATTGGTTTCTACGAGAGATGATATGGAGAACAAAGAGCTTCGAAAATCTCATATTATATACATATTACATAAAATTTCCAGGTATTTAGATAGAGAAAATACAACTTTGATTTTTAAATTATTCTTGCCGCAAAAGCGTTGCATGTCACCGTCGTGTTCCGGTTTTGAAGGTAAGGTAGCTCGTGAACTTATGCATGTGGCATTAGACCCCGCCACAAGGATAGCAACGTACCATTAACATCTTTGGTCTATAGGCGGAAGTTATCTCTTTCCTTCAGGAGAACCATCTACTTGTTAGATATAAAAAAGCGAAGTCAGGTGGTATACTAAGTGGTAATATTTATCATTTTTTCCAAGCGGTAGGTGACAAAAACTATACCGTATTTTCGACGTAAGGCAGGTCGTAATACTGTTTCTGCACTTGTCGCAGCACCTCTGTCGTGCCGTGCGGGCTGGCCGCGCCGTGATACTGCTGGTCCAGCGCCGAGTAGAATACCTGCAACATTATTGCTCTCATTCATACTACCTAGCGATACTGCTTGAATATCATCTCATTTAGTATTATTATTATATATAACCGAGAAGCAGTTTGGCTGAATAAAACACTTGAATCACTTTTACACGCACAGTATAATTTTTGGACAGAGTAACGCCCTCAAGATGCGATAGAATTACAATGAATTGAAAACATATTATCACAGCTTATCTATACTATATAATATTATAAAATTGTAGACTTTGTTTGGTTGTACGCGGTAATCTCGAAAACTGTTAAACCGATTTGAATAATTCTTTTTGAGTTGGATAGCCTGTTTATCGAGGAAGTTTACAGGCTGTATAACATCTTGCTACGACCAGTAGGAGCGGAGGAAACAAAGTCCACGCAGACGAAGTCGCGGGCAACAGCTAGTTTATATTTGTCCATTGTTGTTAATATATCATTATCTCACAATAACAGGCGCATAAATCACACAGGTGCGCCACACTTAGCCGGCTAGTATTGTTGATAAGCGCAGTTGCTAACATATATCTCATTAAGTACGCGCGCCTTTATCTCAGTTAGTAGGAATTAAGGAGCGTTTTTAATACATAAAGTATCATCACGACCGTATCCCTGAAGAGGAAGGCGGAGGTACAACCAGTGCACCCACGATTAGCCGAAGATAAACATGGCTAATTTCACTATGTGTGACACGTTATTATTTTTTATATATCAAATCAAAGGTCAAATTCATTGCCAGCTCTACTACATATTTTCAAAATTGATTTTCTCCAAACCTCTTCGGAGTTAGAATGTAATTTTTTTTTGTGGGTGATAGACGACCTCACCAGAGACCTTTCTCTCTATCACAGCTTCTACTTCAGTTTAGGAACGGAAATTAAAATTAAAATGTAATTAAATAAAAAGTCACTTTCTCGGATCTAAAAACACACTGTACAACCGAGCATTTATCCAACGGGCAACATTGTTTTAGCTATATGACAACATTAGAATTTATAATAGTAGTGTGAATTATTTATAAAAATGTGTTTATATACCTGTAATTGCATTTCACTAGCTCCAAATAGATATTTGGAAGCACAGAGCCTTTGTAACATATCTTCAGGAATCGGTTCACGGGTCTGGAAGTGACGGGCGAAGCGACGTACCACCTGCGGTGAACATACAGCATTTTATTTTCATTTTAAGTTACACGATAAAGTAATATGCTAAAAATTAATTAGACCTTTATTAAGACCGCCCCGTTGGTCGAGTGGTTAGTGACTCTGACTACGCAAGCAACGGGGCTCGAGTTCGATCCCCGACGGAGACAAGCATTTGTGTGATGAGCATAAATGTTTGTATTTCCGGGTTTGGGTGTTTATTATGTATGTTAAAGTATTTATATATGTATTTCTATGTATTAGTATCGTTGACTAACACCCATAACACAAGCAAATAATTTGCTTACTTTGGGGTTAGATCAGTCAATGTAATTTGTCCCGTGAATATTTATATTTATGTTTATATAATTAAAACTAATGTATTTTTGGTTTTTAGTAGAAAACTACTTATAATGAATCAAGCTGTTGCCGCATAAATCCAGGAACTTTTAGTGTACAGTATTTTAAAGAAACTATTTTTAATTATATTTATTTAAAATAAATCAGTTTGCTAAGAAATGTACGTGTATATTTCATTAAAATTTTGCAAGAATGCAACATTTTTATTAAGCATATTAAGTCCATCAGAAAACGATAAAACTTATCGTTATGTTGTTACAGACTAAATACATGTGATTACATAATTTACCATTTATTTACATGTTCTTAAGTCTCTTATTCTGGAATACTGTTAGATAGGTAAGACATACACAATATAGTACATTGAGTCAAAAAAGTATCGGAAATAAATATTCTGTTTATAGTTCCAAATTCAATGTTTTGTTTCTTTTTCGTTTTGTTTACATTGGGCACAACTGTTTTCCAGTTTGGAGAGGAGTTTGTATATGTTATTTAGATTAAATAATGTGATGTTTTAGTTCAATCATATCTAGTGTGTATTACAAATTTCATAATGGATAAAAACATCAAACAAAGAGGTTTTCTTAAATTTTGCGTTGCCAATGAAATTTCGCGTTCAGTCACTGAAAATGTTACTGAAGGCTCACGGTGAATCGAATTTATCCAAAACACGGGATTATGAGTGGTGCAGAGCGTTCAAAAGCGGTCGAGATGTGACAGATTTGCCTCGCTCTGGTAGGTCATCAATTTCTTCAACTGAAGGTAACATCACAAAAGTGAAGGAAATAGTGATTGAAAATCCTCATTCAGGTACTCGAGTAGCACGGAGGGTAGCTCGGGCAGGTCGGTGGCGCGCGTGTGTGTGACTGTACCTCCGGGCAGGCGGCTAAGTACTCGAACAGCACGGAGGGCAGCTCGGCCAGGTCGATGACGCGTGTGAGTGTGACTGTACCTCTGGGCAAGCGGCGAAGTACTCGAGCAGCACGGAGGGCAGCTCGGCCAGGTCGGTGGCGCAGCGCGTGCCGGCCACGTGCTGGTGTCTCGCGCGGCCCAGCATGGAGTGCAGCGCGTGGCCGGCCTCGTGGAACAGGTTGTCCACGGCGCCCGGGCCCAGCAGCGCCGGCCCGCCGCGGTGCCCGCCCGCCAGCGACAACATTATCACCACCACCGGGTTCTGGCACAACATACCTCACATATCACACACAACCACTTAACTTTTATATATCAAAGATCTCAAACCAGCATATGACTTTCCCGAAGGGGTCAATATAATTTACTGATAGTTACGACAAAATTAAATCAATAATAATCAATCTGAAGTTCCTTTGTTCGTATATTCTTTATTAGTTGGCTTCAGGTTTTTCAGATACATACGAATTTTTTAACCAGCAAACCAGCAGGAGGTGCACCTGATGGTAAGTGATCACCGCCGCCCATGAACATCTGAAATACTAGGGGTCTTGCAGCTGCGATGCCGGCCTTTTAAAAATGAGTAAGCTAGTTTCTTGAGGTCCCCAAGTCGTATTCGTTCGGAAACACCCCCGCGTGTAATTGATTCCACAAAGTAGTGCGAAGCAAGAAGTGCCGACAAAAGCACACGGTTCCAGACATCGAGATGGTGAGGATGGAACTTTAAATTTTAACACGATGTCCGATGATGGATTTAGCGTCAAGCCGATTAGAAATAAACTGGTTGTCGATGATTCGAACCGCTCTACGTTGAATGCGATCAAAAGGAAGAAGCTAGTAATGAGGAGCTCCAGCCCAGAGGTGAGAACAATACTCAATGTGAGGTCGAATTTGGGCCTTGTAATGGAGGATGATGGAGGAGGAGGATGATGGAAAGAGAAAGTATCGCTTACAGTGTCTACACCAAATATGTTGCTATCTGTGTGGCGTGGTATTTATACCAGATACATATGTCTATCGGCTACCTTACCCTCTAAATCGGGACACAATGACAAGCATTGACGTTATCGCGGCAAAGTAACGCCTGAATCAATAAAATAAGATATAAGGTATATAAGATGTGTGACCTGGTAGGAGCCGTCGGGCAGTTCCTTCCCGCCCTGTATGGTGAAGTGGCAATCCTGGTGCGGCTTGCCGGGCCGCTCGTACAGGTCGCAGTAGATGTGGCCCAGCAGCCCCTCACGCTCGTGCACCACGGCTAACTTGTAAACATCCGGGGACCACGACTCGCCTGTGCAGAGAACACTTCACGGTCTTTCACGATTCTTTCACGGTCTGCCCATCTACTTCCATCCACCAATTATGTTTTCAAAACTATACTAACATTAATTATATGTTATTTATTTATTTATTTTTATATTATAAGATAGCAAATAAGCAGATGGGTCTCCTGACGAAAAGAGTCAACCATCGCTTGACACCAAACATGTTAATGGGGCGTTGCTATCTTGTGGCGAGGTCTAATGCCACCTGCATAAGTTTATCGGCTACCTTACCCTCCAAACCAGAACACGACAATGACAAGAAGTGACGCTATTGCGGCAGGAACAGGTAAGGCGGTGGTATCAGACCCAGGCAAAACAATGCAGAACTCTAGCACCTAGTAGCCATGATGGTTGTGACTCGCATAGACAATCGGTCGCCTTTGACGATTTGCCTGGCAGAGACAGTTGGCCTATTCTTCAAAGGAGCCAGGGACCAACACGGGGAAATAAGTTTTATAAGACAGAATCTATGCAAACAGATGGTTCTTAGGATGGAAATGATCATGGCATACCGTGTTAGTCCGTCCTTCTTTAAAGAATACACCATCCACCATTCTGCCAAGGGGTTCGTAAGAGGCGAACGGTTAGCGGCTATTCAGCACCATCATCACCACCACCACATTACCACCATTGTGAAATGAAATGAAATGAAATGAAAAATATTTATTTGCAAGAATATGGGTGTCACAAGTTATTAAAATAAATTAAATTACCATCATATTCTACCATAATATGGCGTGCAAACATTTTAATTTAGGTCGATTTCTTTATAATTACTACCGGATCGGAACGCGGCCACACACTGAGAAGATCCGGCGGAAGAAACTCAGCGGGCTTCTTTTTTTCTATTTCACGTATTACAATTGTATGTATTACAATTTACTAGAATTATTTCACATCAAAAGTTATTTTTACAATTTACAAAATATGATCTTATGCTCAATCCAAATTTTTACAATTTACAAAAAATTTACCATTTTACAAAATTTGCCTTCAGTTTTTATTACAAGCTTATATTTCTGTTTATTAACATTTAATCTTATCTGCTAAAAATTCTCTAATATCATAGTATGTTTTATTTAACAGTAAATTAAACAATTTTTTGCGAAATTTATTTATAGGTAATAATTTTAGACTATCAGGAATATGATTGTATATATTAACTGCCATACAATATGCATTTTTTTTATAAATATTTAGTCTTTGGCTTGGCACATGTAGCTTCTCACTGTTTCTAAAATATGAGTTCCCTAATACTTGAGCATTTGTTTTAAACAAATGTTGATGTTTTTTTACAAATACGCCTACCGACAGTATGTAAAGACAAGGTAAAGGTAGTATTTTAAGAGTTTTAAATAGGGGTTTACAAGAGTGTAGTTGATTAACATTACATATTGCACGTATACATTTCTTTTGAATTCTGAAAATCCTAATTAAGTCAACTGAGTTTCCCCAAATAGAGATTGCAATACAGATGAGACATATCCGTGATATGCCAGCAATGCAGCATTTAAGTCGGCTACTTCTCTTATTCTTCTCAAAACATAGATAAATCTGTCAATTTTTTCGCAAAGAGAATCAATGTGCGCTTTCCAATTGCAATGGTTGTCAATAAATATTCCTAGAAATTTAGTGTATTCAGTATTTTCTATATTTATATTGTTAAATAATATATTTGATTTTTGAACTTTATTGCTATAACATGTTTGAAATTCAACTATCTTTGTTTTAGTCAAGTTAATTTTTAAATTATTACTTTTTAACCATTCCGAAACTTTAAGTAAGGTTTCAGTTGTTTCTTTTACTAGATGATTTTTATTTTTACATTTAATGAGGAGTGTAGTGTCATCTGCAAATAAGAATGACTCATGTTGCATAGTCTCTGGAAGATCATTGACTACTAGACGATAAAATTCCACCCCCCGATTTACGTAACAAAACGTCAATAGAGTCGAATAACGCAGGACTCTTACACAGGGAAACAACGTCACGTCGTGCATATAGTTTTGATGCAGCATAATGTGTAAAAGCCTTAAACGCTTCGACTCATTAGACGTTTTGACGGACTCATTTGACGCCCCTGCAATGACTCGAGCGAGTATTCGGTACCACCATGTTACTTATTCCTGCCGTAATAGCGTTGACGCCTGTCATTATCATGTTACGGTTCAGAGAATAAGGTAGCCGGTAAACTTATACACGTAGCATTAACATCTCGTCGCACGGATAGCAACGCACCATTAACATCAAAAAAAGAGGACCAACCACTAATATTACCTGGCAACATTTCTTCAGACTTCAAGCTGATTCCGTACAACTCTTGGCATAGCATATTGAGACCTTCCATACAGCCGCCAAGCGAGAAGTAAGGACTGAAATCCGACGTAGCTACGTTTAGTAACTGGGTTTTTGCCTTATGAGTGAAATATGGCGTGTCCCAGCACATTAGCTTATCCTGAAACATATGACTTTTGGTTTAGTGAAATTTTTTTACTAAAGCTCAGACATGTCAACAAATGTTCTTATGTGCAAAATCTTATTTGATCCTTAAATATATACTTTGCAATGATCAATAATTATTTTTCTTATATAGGTAATTTCTTTCTCTTATAAAGAAACTTAGTGTAATTGTGGAACAGTGAAAAAAGTTAAACTAATTGATCTAATGAAGTTTTACCATGCCAACTGTAAAGTATTAATTATAATAATAACAAAAATGTAAGAAAACTTTTCAGTAATTTGACAGGACAACATATTTCCTGCTTATAACATATATATATATATATATATATATATATATATATATATATATATATATATATATATATATATATATATATATAATATACAACTTACACACAAAAGTTATTTTGCATTATTTAAATGTATATGACAGGACAACATATTTCCTGCTTATAACATATATATATATATATATATATATATATATATATATATATATATATATATATATATATATATGTTATAAGCAGGAAATATGTTGTCCTGTCATATACATTTAAATAATGCAAAATAACTTTTGTGTGTAAGTTGTATATTTTTTATAAAGCTAATAATTTTTGTAAATATGATTGATTCTAATTGTTAAAAATGTCTAATTTAATGTTGTACATTTTTCTCAGTTTAAGTAATGCAAAATAATTGTCTTTCACAACATTTTACCCATAATTGAATTTCATAAGCTATAATCAAATTAGTAACAATTAAATAAATTTATCCTAAGTGTAGAGTTGTTACGTCTCACCGTTTTACCTATTCTTTTCACAATTATCTCGGTGCTCGTCACTGTCGGTTTCCAGTATGGAGGGTTCCGTCAACTTGCCACACGGACGCAACGCACAATTAACATCTATGGTGTCTAATAGGCGAAGGTTTATTTTTCCACCAAGAAAGTCACCTGCTTGTGATATAAAAAAATCATAGCTTACTCATTATTTAAAGATACAGTGGTAACATCATGATACCATTTAAATACTAAATTAGACAGTTAGAATAGCCATTATTAAATAATAACTGTTACAACTGTCAGCCGACTAGCTGATAAGGCCGCGTCGGTGGGTAAATGACGTGACGCACACGCACATAGTAAGAAATTAAAAAACCTCTCATTCTTACGTTAAAAATGGATTATTTTATGCAGAAATGGGTGAAGCGTTATGAGACAAAATTATTTTATTCGTAATTATCAAAAAGTTATAATACCTTGAATGATGTTTGTTTATACCTGGATATCTTTGGTAAGACATACTAAACGCTGTGTTAAAATATGTTCACCTATTTTGGAATGACCTATATAATAACAATAATTATATAATAACAACAATAATTATATAATAATAACAATAATTTCGTCAAGGGTTACGGTAGACTCAATCGGAACCTTGCCTTAATTATAAAGCGTAAAAAATAATAATTTTAGTCGACAACATATAGCCGCAAAATTCGGATTGTCGAGTATTTTGTTAAAATAGTGAATAAAAATTCTAACGGTGCTGACAGACAAATCAGCCATATTTCTTTAAAGGTGACAAATATGTGGTGTAGATTCCCAAAAGCATAATTTTACTGGATAATTCAGCCTTCAAACTGGAACACGACATTGACAAGGACTAATTCTATTACAGCAGGAAACTGTAAGTGATACTAAACTCAGACGAGACGTTGCAGACATCTTCTTATCTGAAAGTAGTGACATATTTGGTCTTCATTCGTCTTTTACTTACTGCCTGGCAAGAAAAGTAGATGATTTATTCTACAAAAGAGTTCGTATTAACGTGAAGAAAGCCTATATAAAAATAAGAGATTTCATACTTGATAAGGAGATTCTTTCCTCTTCATATGTAGCATTGCTTCGAAGTCCCTGTTCGCCCGGTCGTGCAGGTTGTCTGATAATATGTCGAGAAATTGACGCACGTTAGCTGACGATTCCATTATACTAGCTTTAATTGCCCTGAACACAAAAGAAAATTGTTTTAATAGCATAGGATTACTACAATGATTTTATTGGTGTATTATTTTACAATGTGTATCATCTTTCTCTCTTGTTTTCCTGCAATTAGTAGGAGTGATTTCGTGCGATGTGCGCGCTTTTAGAATTTACCAATGAACGCGTTATTTGAATCCATACTAATTTTATAAATGCGAGTCTGTCTGTCTGTTACGCTTTCACGGGTAAACCGCTGGACCGATTTTCCTGAAATTTGGCATGGAAGTAGTTAAAAAGCCGGGGTCAAACAAAGGCTAACTTTTTTTCAAAAATCAACTCTCAAAGGGTTGAAATAGGGGATGAAATTTGTATGAAAAGCTATCTTGACGACATGCTAATCTATTCGCGGGCGAAGCTGCGCGGGTCAGCTAGTTGAACAATAAGTGCAAGCGATACCAATTTTATCACTTTGAAATCAGATGTAACACATCATATGCGAATAATGTTAGCCTTGCTCTTTTTTGCATCAACATAGGACAGCTAATACGCAGCTGGCTCTCCTGATAGAAAGAGGCGCCCTATCACTACATAATATAAAACAAAGTTGCTTTCTGCTGTCTGTCCCAATGTATGCTTAGGTCTTCAAAACTAGGCAACGGATTTTGATGCGGTTTTTTAATTGATAGAATGATTCAAGAGGAAGGTTTATATTATGCATAATAACATTTTATGGCAAAACAATGTTTGTCTGGTCACCTAGTACCTTATAAATACCAAAGTGTGTTGCCATTCACATGTTTGTTTTGTTAAGCAGATTTTCTGTGTGGAGTAATTTAGTAACCTCTCAGCGTAGGTGTCGAAGCCGCACAGGTTGGCGAGGTGGCGGCGCGCGCTAAGCGTGGTGACGAGCAGGCGGTCCTGCAGCGGGTCCGGCGCCAGGTACAGCCGGTACGCCGCCTCGCGAGCCGCCGCCTCGCTGCACTCCGCGTACACGCCGCTCACCACCACATTGTCACCCTCCGTACTGAAACTGTACACACATCCTAGTAGACGACGCTTCCCATTCCTCATATCCACATTAAACAGATTTTTTTTGCCATTGACTTCGATACATTTTTAGGCAAAATCCTATATGAAAAATAAATACTTTCACACCCATATCATTGACCAAGAAATAATACTGCTCATCATACAAATGCATTGTTTGTTAGGGATCATACCTAAGCCTCATTAATTGTATAAATATGATCTCTAAGCACTGTGCCAAATATAAAAATAACGTTTATATATATAGTATTGTATTTCTATGCATTACTCATTTACTTAATACCTATAACATAAGCAAATAATTTGCATACTTTGGGGTTAAATCGATTTGTGTAATCTGTCCAGCAATATTATTATTATAGTTAATTCATCTTAAAAAAATTAAAAAATATTGTCAGTATATCTTACAACTGTCTAACATTTTGTGGGACTGCCGCTCTCGGAACTTTTCTTGGCTTTGCTGCTCCAGCCATAAACCTCTGACCGCTTTGTAAGATTAAGTCATTAAGTGCCACCACCTTTTGCCTTTTACTCTCCTCTAACTGTATACCACTTTGCTCAAAATCAAACAGAAACAATTCTGCTAAATGTCTATCTCCTGAGGTACCTTTCGTCACTGAATCTCGTAGAGCTTCATATAATCCCTTATGAGTATTCAATCTGAAAAAATTAACAATTCATAAAACCACCAATGCGTGACATATCTTTATGCAATTACACATACACCTTCTGCCGCACTAACAGTAAGAGCAAAAAGTTGATTTTTTCAAAAATGAATTAGGTACCTATCCTGGATTGCCACATAATGCTCTATAAACTGGTCTTATTCCCGTTTTTCTATATTCACTGGAACCTAAAAATATCATTAAGCAAAACAGCAGTTATTGTATGCATGATTACGTAAAGATATGTTACATAACTCAATGTAACTAAAAACTAATAAAAAGTACAATCAATTATGTATACACGGTAAGGCATTCATGCAAGTGGCAGTAGTTAGTTATAAATAATGTTTGCAATGAAAAGTGCTACCTAACAAACATCATGTTGAATTGGGGTGTCTTTGAATGTTTGTTTTTGTTTGCTTATTTTACAAAGGAATCAGTTTGATATTTACATAATTCTTTTTTATACAACACATATTTTGTCACCCAAATCTGATCATTATACTTACTTTTCTACAACACCACTCACACTAATACAAGCTTCTTCAGCAGCACTTGCAAAGTGTGATTGTGGATGTGCAATACGCACAAACTCTGCCAAATCTGCAACTTTACATAGTGTATCTGAGAGCTCATCAAAGATCTCAACCATTGGACGAGTAGGATTTGTTGTGGCTTCTTCCACTAGCCTGTCAGTTGTTTGGACAGCATGATCTCTTAAAGCGTAGAACCCTTCAAAACTTGTCAGTTCAGGTTTGTTAAATAGTCCCTAAAATATCATTTACAGTAATTATTTCATAGCTACATAGTTTCTTTATTTGGTAATCACTTGTGCTAATATGTTTATGTCTCTATAAAAGATACACAAAATATATTGTAAGACAATGTTATGTTGTAGAATCCTACAATCTTGCTGTAATTATGATAAATAAATAAATAAATATAATAAATAAATAAATATTCCCGGGAAAAATAACACTTACTGATCTAACCGCAAAGTAAGCAAATTATTTGCTTGTGTTATGGGTGTTAGTCAACGATACTAATACATAGAAATACATATATAAATACTAGAATATATTTAATAAACACCCAAACCCGGAAATACAAGCATTTATGCTCATCACACAAATGCTTGTCCCCGTCGGGGATCGAACCCGAGCCCCGTTGATTGTGTAGTCAGGGTCGCTAACCACTCGACCAACAGGGCGGTCATATTGATATTTGACCATTTTTCCGACTTTTACAAATTGCTTGGAGAAAGGCAGATGGTCTGTTCTTCAAATGGGACTTGCATCAACATAAAAAGATGGAGATTTAATAAGAACAGTTTATTTTTCTGTAAATAGTGTATGTTTTAAACTCAACACAAATATTTGAGGTAGACTGTACTTTTGTAACTTTATTTTGTTCCAAGAGCAGTGGCGTAGCAAAGGGTGAGGGGGGGGGTCGGGGCGGCGGGGGCAGGCCGCACCAGGTGCCACCTTTTTTGGGATGACACTTAGCCAGTCCCTCAACTTTAAGAACAATGTACAAACAAAAAAAAAATCACTAGCACAAAAATTTCTTTTTCGGGGATTCCTCCACTAGCACTAGCTCAGCTGTATGAATAATTTGGGGATTCCCACAAAATAGCCTGACGCTGTCATGGGGGATTCCCCAAAATTTTTCATTTGTTTCGTGAAGTGTGTTGTGTTTGGTTGGCGTGAATTGTTAAACGTGTATTATTCTATAGTGATATATAATAAAAAGAAAAAATATATTAATATATAAATATAAATGATCCATGACCTTTATCATATAAAATTTATTGCTTTTTACTTTCGATGGGGTGATACCACCAACTTCCGCACCGGGTGTCACCCAAGGCAGCTACACCACTGCTCAAGAGTTTTCACAATTTTTGCCAATTATATCGAGTATAATAGTTTGTTATATAAAATTATTAAAGTAAGGCCAATATTAATTTTAAGTACATAATTATTTAAAAATATATTTTTGAAATTTATAATAATTTGTTATTAACAAATTGTGGCCAGTTCTGGCCAATTTGCGTATCGGAAAATCAATTCGTAGTTTCAAAGGGTAATAAAGGTGTATAGGTATATTTAAAACAAGCATCTTAACCTGTCAACTCGACAATGTCAATTGATTAATAGTGTTTAACATGAAAAAAATATATATTAAACTTACTGTGACTGTACATGCATTTTTCAGTTTACTTTAACTATGCTGTATGGCTGTGGCTATAAATAGTATAATTTATAATTACTTTTCAAACTAATGAATCATAAATTGGCAGTGAATCTTTTTAAAATATAATAGTACCTTTATAAAATCATGCAGTTACTTACAGTTCTCTCTCTAAGTGACTCAAAAATCGGTCTTGTAGTTGGTCTTGTATTAAATGCCGTCGCTAAGGGTGACCATGTGCTCACTTTTCTTCTTCCAGCTACCCATATTGGCTTAACAAGCTTCATTTTATTGAATATTTATCTAAAAGTAGCACACTGAATAATCAGATTATAAATTACATATATATACATTACATTACATTGTACAAATGTACAGATTCGATACAAACATTGAATAAGAAAATTATTTACAAATTATATTTGAAAAAGTACGATATTTTAATTCTAAAGGAGCTGATGAAATTTTTGTAACCCTAAATTATTTCATGTTAGATACATATATGTCAAGAGTTATTTGCTTCTTTATTTATAAAATATAATACATGCATACCTCCCTTATTTGTAATATCATAGGAACGCATAGGAATAAATTTCTAATTAACGGAATACATAACTTTTCCTCAATATCAAATTTTTTCCAAAAAACTCAATATTATGCCAAAATTGTCATTTTAGCTGTCATTTATGCAGTGCTGCCAACTCCAATAGCTCCAAATCGCTAAAGTTAATGTGAAATGTCGCTAGAAAGTCGCTAAAACTAAATTTACTTTGGGATTGACATAGGAAATTAGCTTTACAGGAATTTTTAGATATCAAATAAAAAAGTGCGTGGATTTATGTGTTTTATTGTCTCCAAAAAAAAGTGTTCAGTTATAAAGTTGA
Organism: Apodemia mormo; assembly: GCA_036924255.1. Taxonomy (NCBI): domain Eukaryota; kingdom Metazoa; phylum Arthropoda; class Insecta; order Lepidoptera; family Riodinidae; genus Apodemia; species Apodemia mormo. The sequence continues at coordinate 43,442,478 of JAUPFN010000002.1, forward strand.
AAATAATGGTGTGACTGATATATTAGTATTCGCTAAGATATTAGTAATATTGAAAGGATTCGTGGATTAGTAATCCGGCGAACTGTAATATGTTAATATTTCATATTCGCCCAATATCTGTAACGGATATACAAAATGAATAGGATAATATCATTCGGTATTCGGAATAGTTCGGATTCACTAGATTGGCGCTCGTCGGATTCATGAAAGTATTAAAATATTTTCACGATACGCCGCGTCGTACGTACGAATGAGACCACTAAATAAAGAAAACAAGTTGTTTTTCTTATTTCGTGAATGAGACGGACGTATTTCCGGCAGTATCAGATCTTATTAATGTTGCTTTAAAGTCCAAATTACAGTGAAATATTAGTTAAGATATTTTCCTGCCATATCAGTATAAAATCTTATTTCTGTTAGGTACTTTAAGGTCCAAATTACAGTGAAATATTAATTAATACTGACATATTAGTTAAGACATTACAATATTTCAAAGTGAATATATTAGTATCACCTAATCTTGAGAAATATCGGTATTAACCCATCTCTAGTTGAAAATTCCAATCCAATTCGGTAGTAGCTACCTACAAAATAGTCTAACCGTCAATAGTGCTTATAATGCAAAAGTATACACAATAAACAATACTACATAAAACTGTAATGTTCGACTACTATAGATCGACAAGTTGTCAATGAAATTACTTTTGACAAGAGAAGATAAGGACTTGGCATTAATTTCCATAAGCAATCAAAATCATAAAATATCATACATTCCAACGCTGAATATATATAAATGGCTTTATCTCTGTCTAACAAGTTCGAATTTTCATAATAGACAAAGCTACAAAAATTTTGTAAGTGCTCTAATTTCAAATCTTTAAAAAAAATAATGTCATTAGTTAATTAGGTACTAACAAGGAAGTTATATTCTACCCGGAATGCTTACACGCGCTTCAAAATCGTTCCGAAGAGTACCACGACATGAGTGGAGTGTGTCTCTTTCTACTAAATAAAGCGCCAATCGCCATATATAAGTGTGGCCATGCGTAGTTTGCAAATTACTACTAAGTTCAGAAACAGTTTTTGCATTGCATAAGTAATTACGTAATAATTAAAATAAGCACATTTTAGAACTCACTATGTTAATTACAATACATTTTATGCTAATTTATTTATCGACGTGTATGAATAAAAAGGATTTAACGATTACCGAATATGTAAAAATCTACCATCTAGATAGTTTTATTTACACTGGCAATTGCAAGAAAGGGACAACATCCACTCTTGTCGTTGTCTTGCTCAGAACGTTTTTCCCCTCTGTTATGTAAGAAACAAATGTCAACTTTATTTGTTACGAATTAAAGTACATTTTTATTTTTCAAATATTGCTTCGTAACAATTCCAGTTATAGTATATAAGTTCCTTGGGTACTAATTAACGCTGTCAGTGTTCATAAAACGTCAAATGATTAAGTTTACTTAAATATTTACCGATTTTAATTGAAAATTGTAGTTTTCGATAATTGTGGTGTGTACATTAAATATAAACGTGAAATAAAAATGAAAGGATGATGTCTAGTTGCAGCATGATATATATATATATATATATATATATATATATATATATATATATATATATATATATATATACCTATATATATATATATATATATATATATATATATATATATATATATATATATATATATATATATATATATATATATATATATATATATATATTCTCTTTGGACTCTCCTGACAGCCTCAGCTAGTGTCGGAATCCTGAGAGTCGACATATCGAATTACCTTCAGTTTCGCGGTCATTTGGAAGGCAAGCCTAAACTAGCCTCCAAAAAGCTCGATGTACTCAGCAGAGCGAAACAGTATTTTTGCCACCCCATCGCCTTTATAAGGCACAGGTTCGGCCTCACATGGAGTCGTGTTCGCACCTCTGGGCCGGAGCTCCCCAGTACCAGCTTCTTCCTCTTGATCGCATTCAGCGTAGAGCGGTTCGAATCGTTGACGACCAGGCTATTTCGAAACAGCTTGACTCTTTAGCATTGGGCAGAGATGTAGATTCTCTCTGCGTCTTCTATCGTATTTATCATGGCGAGTGTTCCGACGATTTGTTTGGATTAATTCCTGCCGCCGAATTCCACCATCAGACATCGCGTCAAAACTTGAATTTCCACCCTCACCATCTCGATGTCTGGAAATCCACAACTGTGCGATTCTCCCGACACTTTTTACCTCGCACTACTCTGTTGTGGAACCAATTACCGGCAGGAATATTTTCGAACGGGTACGACATAGGGACCTTCAAGAAAAGAGCTTACTTACTACTACTCATTCTTAAAAGGCCGGCAACGCAACTGCAAGACCTCTGGTATTGCGGATGTCCATGGGCGGCAGTGATCACTTACCATCAGGTGCACCTCTTGCTCGTTTGCCCCCTCTTCTATATAAAAAAAATAATAATTTCTACTATCCACACGTATTATGAATGGGAAAATTTGTATGGTTGGATATTTAGATGCTTGTTACTCAATTACGTAAAAACGGCTGGATTTGTTTGGATGAAATTTGGCATACAGTTAACCTATATACCTGAAACAGCATATAGGATACTTTCTATCCCGGAAAAATTGTTGTTCCCATGGGATTCACCCAACACTTTTATAATACAGTGGGCTGTAGGGTGCAACTAGTCACTAATATTTTCACAATTAATAGAAAAATATACTGCTCTCATCTGTCGATAGGTAGATTTATACTCAGTTATATAGTATAAACACCAAGCCACTGCGTCTCCCAGGTTCCTTAGTTTATAATGAATAACAGACTACAGTGCCCTAACATCAAGTCATCTAGGCCAAATTAAAACATTTTTTACAAATTAGGTAGACGACGCAAAATAAAACAGAAAATGGTTAATAAATATGATATGATTTATTATTGTTACATTCATGAGCAATTATATTTGGCACACAAAATTGCCAGTGATATTAAATTGTTATCACTTTAATATTCATTACAACATATTATTTTAATAAATAATAATAAATAAAAAATACATACAAATAATTAAGTGACCATGAACATCTTACTTAAATTAACATTTTTATTTGTAATTGTGGCTGTAAGGACAACATTATCCTGGAAGGTAATACAATCTGTTTTGTAATTTCCAAAGTAATTTATAGTTACCTGCAAATAATTCAAATAGTAGATATCAAATTATAATTCCTGGATTTAAGAGATCTTATTTCAATCGCAAGTTAGAATTACGTGTACTACAGTGATACATAATCTTCACTTTGAATTAAAATTACAAAGTTTTACAAAACTTTTGTCAAGACTGCCGTAAAAATCGCTGAAGTAGATTAGAATAAATTATTGTGTTAAGACTTAAAGTTTTATTCTCATTTTTACTACAACATATTACGTAACTATAGTACAGTATTTAACAAGAAAAATTATGAGATTCGAGATGATCCTACAATACTATTTTACAATAAAATCAGAAAATAGCCATTACAATAAATAAACTCCGAATAGAACAATGTACAAAAGACAAAGCTTTGCTTGTTCACCGCTAAAAAGGTATCCTTTGTTGTATCACATCGATTTGAGGATACTCTCCTGACAACTTCAGCAAACGTCGGAATTCTCTGAATCGACATATCGAATTACGCTCAGTTTCGCGGTCATTTGGAAGGTAAGGCTAAACTAGCCTCCGAAAAGCTCGGTGTGCTCAGCAGAGCAAGACAGTACTTCTTGCCGGCCCATCGCCTTGAACTTTATATATAAGGCTCAAATTCGGCCTCACATAGATTACTGTTCTCATCTCTGGGCCAGAGCTCCTCAGCACCGGCTTCTTCCTTTTGATCGCATTCAGCGTAAAGCGGTTATAATCATTGACGACCAGGCTATTTCAAAACGACTTGACTCTTTGGCATTGCGCAGAGATGTTGATTCACTATGCGTCTTCTATCTTGTTTATAACGGGGAGTGTTCCGAAGAGTTATTTAAATTAATTCCTGCCAGCGAATTCCATCATCGCACATCGCGTCAAAATTTGAAGTTCCATCCTCACCATCTCGATGTCTGGAAATCCACAACTGTGCGTTTTTCCCGCCCTACTCTGTTGTGGAATTAATTACCGGCAGGAGTGTTTCCAAACGGATACGACTTGGGGACCTTCAAGAAAAGAGCTTACTCATCTTAAAAGGCCAGCAACGCAGCTGCAAGACCTCTGGTATTGCGGATGTCCATGGGCGGCTGTGATCACTTACCATCAGGTTCACCTCCTGCTCGTGTGCCCCTTCTATAAAAAAATGTACACGTTTAAAAATAATGATTTTAACATATATCAAAGAGTAAACCAATGTAATATCAATAAATTCAAAAGTTTATAATCCAAAAATTCTATAGATTTTCTTTCATCAACATTTCAAATTACTATGTTCTATTGGACCACCAGTCTGAAATAACGGCTGCAGAAATTGAAAAATTCAACTGAACAAAGCTATCTTCTCGTAACATGTTCCATTTAAATTGATATCAAACATGGCATTTAAAAGCGACTGAGGGCGGCTTGCAGCAAAATGCTTAAATCATTTTAAGTCATTAAGTACGTTTAAAGTGACAGCATTTAAGGCGTTTTGACATTTGCTAAACATGTTTAAGGGACTAAATGCATTTAATCATTTCGGTGCAAGCCGCCCTGAAAGCTACTCAAATACACTTACATATAAATTATACGTCAATAATGCTGTAAGCAATAATTGCATGTCATTTGAATTCTCATATCACTGTTTTATCTATCACTGAAGTACTAAATGAATAGCAGTAGCATTACAAATGCCATGTTGCAATGTTGTCATTTTTTGTTGTATTTGTTAAAAGGCAAGTGTTGTATGGAATAAATTATTTGAAAGATCGTACAAAAAAGTTAAGTTAAGAGAAAATTTGTCTAGTTTCTCTTTATATAAAAGACAAACTAGACTAATTTGCTTTTTCAGCAGTAGAAATATGAAAAAATAGTAAAATATATCATACACAAGTATGATTTACAATATACTTATTTACATTAAATGCATCTATGAATATATAAATAAAAACTTATTGCTGCTTTTCTAATAAAATATTGCGGCAAACTGTGACTATATTTATAAAATTATCGTTTTAATTTTGAGCGAGTGCATTAAAAGTAGAATGATTACTGAAAGTATGGGGAGGATAATGCCGAGTTTTCTCTCACAGTTATTGAGAAAAAATGTTCATGGCTTCTGACGAAGTGTAAGTGTATAAAACTAGGTATAAATAATATGATTTCTCCGCTAGCAGTAATTCTATAATTTATTTTTCAATACTGGTGATAAGGCTTGCCACCTATTACATTATGGGACCAAGTATCTTCGGCTAATCATGAATGCGCTTGTTTTACCTCTGCCTAACTCTGCGAGAATACAGGCGTGAAGATACTTTTTTTGTCAAATAAGTGTATGCTAGTAACATGGTAGAGCAAAACTAAACATTTTGTAAAGTTTCAAAAATTAAGCTTGCATAAGAATTGGCTTTTATTGTTTATTTTTATTGAATAGTAAATATGACTGCACGTCTATTTCATCTGATTTTTATAGAAGTTAAGGAAATACACTTATAGGAAATTACTCGGATTGTGTTATAATTAAGTGTACTTATAGTCTGTGTTTTTAAAAATATTATTTTTTATCACGCTATATAATAATAATTTTACTTAAATGTTAGCATAATTATCACCGGGTGTTTAAGCTACCTGATAGCAGCCGACCGCAAGACTAATAAGATTACGATAAAATACCTCTTTAGTACATTCGCGTTAAGAATCATCATCAGTGAGTCATCGTCATTCGCTGGCCCATTAACCAATCAAATTACTCGAAACTTAATTATGAGTGATTTGATTGGTTAATGCGCCATCGAATAACAATAACTCACTGCATTCTTAACGCGAACGTACTATAATATGTAAACTTTGAATGGTCATAATTTTTTTCAAGTTTAGGAGTAAACAAGGAATTTGTTAGTTACAATTCATGTTCTAAAAATATTAATATTATTGTATCGATATCTGAATTGAATTAAAAACCTAAGCAATCTTAAATGGTACTTGCAATGCAAAGAGCAATGCAAACATCATGAAATACCATGCCAGCTAGTTTTATCATACAGTTTTATTTGGTAAAAATATACTATTACGATTTTCAATTCAAATGCCAAATATTTAAATTAATTAGTAAAAATAAACTCATACAGGAATGTTTTAAGGGTTAGTGTCTAATAATGTGTACGAGTTTCTCCTATTAATAAACCGATATAAATGAACATTTAAGAGGCATATGTAAGCTAGCATTATACTATAATTTATTGTATGTGAACTACGTTACATAGCCTAGTCTTCATAACGTACTTAAAAAAAATTATAAGTTTTGTATACACTTTTAATACTAATATAATAAAAATAGAATGTACTTAATTTCTATTTTTATATTAGTACTAGCTGTTGCCCGCAACTTCGTCCGCGCGGACTTCGTTTACTCCGCACTGCCCCTTCCCTGTAAGTGATAGCGTAATATGTAGCCTATATGTTGACCCGACCTATTAGTAATATTCATGCAAAATTTGAAGTAAATCCATGCAGTACTTTTTGAGTTTACTTCGGACATATATACTGACAAACAGACTACAGGCAAAAATTCTAAAAACTATATTTTTGGCTTCTATATCGATTGTAGATCACGCCCCAAATATTCTTTTAAAAAAATATTCAATGTACAGTTTTGACTTTCCTACGACTTTATCATATGTATAGATTAAAGGTGTATATGTATACAAATGAAAAATTACAATATTATTCTAGCCTTCACATTCCTCTAAAATGTCTAACTTATTCCACGGCTATTTTGTTATTTAAAACTAAAATTTTCTTTACAATGTCTATAGAAATTATAGAAAAGCCAGACAGTGTACTTACGATTGTTTCGTAATTAAATCATTATGTACACATTTACAAGTACCTTCCTAATCAATATTATCACTAGTGACTTACATAATTATAAATTAAATAAACGAATAAGCCGAGTTAAACAATGACAAAATTTTAATTCGCTTTTTTTATTACACAATTTTAAAACACATTTTAGGTCACTATTTCATTACCAAAAATATTATTCGAAGTACATAACAACTCTTAAGTGTAAATGGAAATTACCCTGATTTTAATACTAAATACTTTCCGTTATATTTTACAATTAAATAGATTTTTTTTATTTTAAATATGATTTAAGTATTTCAAAATTAACGATTAGTAATTTTTAGTTAGAGGTCGATATTTTTACTGTCTATGTCTATGATTAAATATTAGTGATGTTTTGAATCGAGATAAAAATAAACATAAAGCGAGCGCGATTGATAGAGTCGTGACAAAATATCACGCCCGGTAGACTTTTTGGTTCACCACGATTAACCGGTTCGTCGGTTGACGAGATAAATGGTGACCCCCATCGCCGCATTTGGCCGACCTGATAACGGTTATCGACTATTTCTAGCGATAACCGGAACCGGCGAGTTTACATGCTCATCCGAAGCACGGAAGTGGTAAGACACCAACAGACTCCAGGCTGGTACTGAGATTATTATATTTTCGAGAAAACATAAAAAAACTTCAATAACACTTTTGTCCGACCCTGGCATCGAAGCCGGGACCTCATATGAGTCGAATAGGCTAATCCCTAGACTACGGGACAGTCTATTAAACGTAAAGTCGAGACATTTCTATTAAATGCATGGAAATCAATAAAAAGAAAATTTGGGTCGGAATCATATCAAACACTGAAAGGAAAGGTCTTTGTAGTAGCATAAGACACAAACATATATAACGATGATGTAATGTATGCATAATAAATAGACACGTTTACTCGTGACGTGTACAATTGCAGGGGCACGGTGAGCAAGGGCTCGCCGAGCACTCTCTGTCCGGCTGCCGAGCAAGTAACTGTCTCAGTGAAAAATATTTGTATTTTATTGGTACGTATATCAAACAAAACTGATATAGGTATTATAATCACTGATATAGGTGTTATAATCACAGATAAAAATGGCGCCAAAACAGTTTTTGTACCATAACGATAGCAAACAAGCAGATGATTCTTCTGATGGAAATAAGTAAATATTAGCTATTTTATCCTCCAAACCGTAGCACGACAATGATAAAGACCAATATTATTGCGGCGGAAAAAAACGGTACCAAACCGTAGGTAGACCAAATTGGACGAGACGGTTGCAGAAAAATGGCACCTAGTAATAAGTAAACACTATTACAGATATTATAGATAGAGCAAAGCTCTGTTCTTTCAGCCCGTCATGTGATTTTTTTTATATCATAAGATAGCAAACAAGCAGATGGGTCTCCTGATGGAAAGAGTCAACCATCGCTTATTGACACCAAAGGTGTTAATGGTGCATTGCTATCTTGTGGCGAGGTCTAATGCCACATGCAAAAGTTTACCGGCTACCTTACCCTCCAAACCGGAACACGACAGTGACGAGCACTGACGCTACTGCGGCAGGAATAGGTAAGGCGGTGGTACCAGACCCGAGTGAGATAATACAAAACTCTACCACCTAGTAAACGTGGTACGTAGTAGAATCAGATTATTTCCATTCAGTTTACATTGCTATTTATGTGCCTTACATGAGGCAATGAGAATTTAACACTCTTGATTTTTTAGTCATTTAATAAAATGTATTTGTGCCGGACCAGTGTATTAGTATTAGACCCGGGCGAGACAATGCAGAACTCTACCACCTAGTAAAAGTTGTGATTATAATTTTATGAATGCTATGAAAAACCATATATTCTTTCCGGAATAAAAAGTAGCCTATGTGTTAATCCAGATTATAAAGTATCTGCTTGACCAATGTCATTCATTTGTTGTTTTTACGGTCAAATATACAAACATTTATAATTTTTGACGATAAAAATTCTAAGATTTTTGACTTTAGAAAAATATGAGTAAAACTAAGTTATTAAATAGTATTATACTATATTATATTTCACAGCTACTTGCTATTGTAGTTCATTACAGCGCCGATATTGCCTGATCTACTATGCATAAGTTTGTAAATGTGTGTTTGTTACTTTTTCCAGCTGCAACAATAAGTATTTGAATAAATATTGGTATATAAATATATTTCGGTTTGATGATCTATATTCATTGATATAAAAAAACCCAAGATACACAATCAGTGTCTTAAAAACGTCCTCCGAAAAATGAGTGCAATTTTTTAAATTGTGCGCTCATTTCAAATAGAATCGTGTCGGACGATACTGTCAATTATATTACTTTCGTACTTTGCTTTGTAAAAACAACTATAAATCTTGCGCTTAAGGTTCGATATGCAAAAACATGTACTTCTGCCATATCTATAACTACATGTGTGAAATTAGCGACAATTTTGTGTGTCAGTTTTATATCTTAACACATATTGCAGGCTACTTTTTATTCTAGAACAATGTATTATTTCAGTAGGATTCACAAAGAACTTCAATAATATTAGTAACATTTATGAAGTTCTATGTGAATAACAATACTTTAAATTAAGTCAGTCTAGATTTTTGCAGACAAAAAATGGAACAAAATCATTTAATGATGAACATACAAAATAGTAAACATTATTTTATGTTGGCATTTAAGTAAATTTCTGCAAGAGTGAGTAGCCATCACAGAAATCTATATTAATATTATAAAGCTGTAGTTTGTTTGTTTGTTAGGTTGAACGCGCTAATCTTTGGATGTACAAGTTAGATTTAAAAAAATATTTTTTTAAATGATAGCCACATTCACGAGAAAAGCTATAGGCTAGCTTTTTACCCCATTTTACAAATGTTATATTTTTGTATCACGCGAATGAAGTCGCGGGTAAAATCTAGTCTAAATAATAAGGCAATAGAAATACTATTTACTGTCTTTTAATACTACGACGTGTGTCACCGTGTTGCAGCTACCAATACATCTAGACAAATAATAAATGTACAATTACGCCTACACATGTCACTTGTATTGATGCAAAAAAATTAAACTTTAAAACTATTGCGGTAAGCAATATTTTATAAAAACTTAAGATCTCAAGAGATGTGGCGGCTCGGATCAATAAAGTTTTGCTGCACTTGTGGTGTACGAGTCACATGCTTGGCGACATCACTCGCCTTTACGACTTCTACTACCTCATTATTAAGATTTCTGTGTGTCTATATTAATGTTTCTTGTTGAACACATAACGCGTTTATTTAGTGTGTGTTGTCTGTGTGTTGCAGGTGCAGGGTGTGGTCGCGGTAGGTCCAGGGCATGTCCTCCTGGAACTTGCAGCGGTGCGCGTTGTTCTTGGCGTCGTACAGCAGCGGGTGGTCCACGTAGCCGTCGCACGCGCTGCACCACACCGACAGGTCCAGGAGCGACAGACACAGCGCGTGCCCGCTGGCGCGGTGGTGCGCCTGCATGTGCCCGCGCACGTGCCGACCGCACGCACTCTACAGTACAAACAAACAAATATCGCCACCACTATTCTGCCCTCATACCGAAAAGGGGCACAACAAGAGTTGCCACCTACCACTTCTAGATTTAAGGGTTTCCAGCATATGATATTATTAATATTGTTGCGAATAATCTAGAAACGTGAAGAGTTAAAGCGCTGGAGATATCTAGATACAAAAGAAAGAGATAAGCGGCTCTGTCGATAGACAATAGCTGCCGTTACCCAAGAAGCTACGCCATAATCTTCGATCGATCTTATGTCATAAGGCATAAGAGTGAACATTGCGTGTACTTACTTGGACTTGTTTACAAATAGTTGTTTACGCTATAAATTTGGATTTTTCGGAAACAAGGTAGAACTTTACCTTGAGTATAAATAGGGATGTGTTAACAAATAGATAACAGTTTTTATACAGCGATCGGAAGCAATGTTGCGACCGACCAGTGTGAAGCAATATGACCAGTGTGTAGTACAATGAATAAGAGAAATGTTTTCTTTTAGCGTAGTCGGTTAAGTTTAGCCTTAGTACAGGGAGTGTGACTACTAGTTATAGTGTATTTAAGTTAGCTTATCAGTGTATTTACGTATTTCATCGTAGTGTATCGTACCTTAGTGTCGTTAATACACGGTTTTAATATAAGTGGCGTTTTCTGGCAAATTACGAAACCGAAGCACGTAACAATATTATGATATAGGCGACAGAACAAAAAATATGTGCAAATCGCGTGCGTGATATGTAATTTAATACGATACGATTAATTATTTAATACGATCGGCCATTACCAGTGCTCAGGTCAGTCAACGTACTTTAATCAGTATTTTGTTCGCTTATCTAACTTTCGGCGTACCACGTTGGACTAGATGATGTAGTGAGCTAAATGAAATTCAACTGAACTAATGAAGGAATGACGTATTTGAACTGAAGTAGTTCACTTGAAGGATTCACTCGTGAACTACACACGACTAGTAACCGGTTAACTTATGCATTTAGCATACAGCAATGCACCATTAACATCTGTAGTCTATAGGCGATTGTTTCTCTTTTCATTAGGAGTGCCATCTGCTTGTTTGTTATCCTATGATATAAACGTCTAAAACTTTAAAATATATCAAATTAGGCACAATTAAGAGGTCAAAAGAAAAGAGAAATACTTACAATGTAACAATGAAGACACACCCAATTCTCCTCAGTGTGGTCACAATCTACGCACTTGACACCTTGTTCGAACCGCACATCATTCGGTATCGCATACAATGAGTCCAAATGTGGGCACCATTGTAGTGGTACCACGGCAAACATGTCACCGTTCGCAATAGCCGCCATATTTTCGCTAAGAAAATCCACCAAGGTAGCTGGTTTGTTGGATCCCTCAGCTTTACCTTCATTTTCCTCTTCATCATCAGTGCTACAATGTATTCCATCAGCACATTTTTCTTCTAATTTCATTTTTCCCATACTACTATGTAAGGAATCTAATGCTACTTCAATATTAACATCAGTGTTTGAATTGCCTTGTAATATGTTAGGGATTTCAACTTCACTTTTTTGGGGCTTCCTATTTAAACCTCTTGAAGGTAGCGGTTCACCCAAGACATCCTCGATGGGTAGCGCGATTTGAAATTTAAGACTTTTCCAGTATTTTTTATGTGTTCTGATAACATTGTTGATGGTTTCCACAGCAGACCAATGGACAGATTGTTTAGGTTCATAGTGATGGTGTATTGGGTCTCCTAATAGTGCTTTCGTGCACATGGTCATCGCGTATGATATACTAGTTATGTTGTAGCCACCTTCGAGGCATAAAACCACTCGGCCACCTGCTAAACTTCTTAGCATTTGTGTCATCCGACCAAAACATTCTGGAGTTACCTTGCAACCTGTGAGAAGAAATACTTCTTGAAATACTATATACGTGGTTTAGCATTTATCCAATGCTTTGGAAAAGTTTAAGAACTTAACAAAAAAAATTTTTAACGTAACTGAACACTGACCAACTGAGCTACGTGTCAGGTGGTTCAACGTGGCGACTTTCTTTTTTGCTTTGCGATCGATTGAATCGATTCTACTGACCTCAAGATATGAATACAAAAAAACGACTTGCTCAACATTGCAGACGAAATTCACATTTATAATATTGATCAACACTGACATGTTTCTAACTATATGTGTTTTAGCACTTACTCGTGCTATGGAAAATTTTAACAATTTAACAAAGAAACATTTTGACACGATTGGATTTGAACTAGTGACCTTGCCTAAATCCGGGCAACGCTGACCAACTGAGCTACGTGTCGGTGTTAAACGTAGCGAAATTATTATTTTATTGTTTTCTGTCTAAGGCAAAGTTACTGGTTTAAATCCAGTCTAGTAAAAAAATTTATTGGTTAGGTTTTTAGTTTTTGTGAAATACATCTAGTAGCAGTAGTATACAGTCGCCGTTAAATCTTTCGGAAACTCTAAAGACGGTTTTTGTCGCAAGCTGTAATTGTCAATCGTGAAAGTCAACCTAAAAAAGGTCCGCTTGGCAGACTTGTGCAATATCATGCATTTTGACACCACTACCTTACCTATTCTTGCCGCTATAGTATCAGCACCTGTAACTATGGTGTTCTCGTTTAGAGGGTAAGGTATACGGTACGCTTTTGTATTTGGAATTCCATCTCTGCCACGTTGATAGCAACGCATCATTAACATCTTTGGTATACGTGATGGTTTGTCTCTTTCCGTTTAGAGAACCATCAGCTTGTTTGCTTTGTGATAAAAAAATATCAATAACGCTCGAGTCAAAGAGTGGTAAAATATTACCACAGTAACCTCGACCATCGACCATAAGAGAATAATAAAAGAACTCTTACCACCAAGAGGGTCCCCAACACAGGCATCAAAGCCTGCAGAGACGATCACGAGGTCCGGATTATATTCAGTGGCCACCGGTAGAACTATTTGGGTAAAAGCTGCCATATATTCTGCATCACCCATACCACTCTAAAAGTTAATATATACACATTAACAAAACAAATAAATATTATGGTAAGTACCCTCGCAAAATATTATATTAAGAAAAAGTTAATGAAAAAAGCTCGCTGCGTTTCTTCTGCCGGATCTTCTCAATGTGCGGCCACGCTCCGATTCTATTATAAAAATGTCGACTTGTCAAAAGTGTCTTTGAATAAATCATATTCGAGTTTGAGTTTTTGAGAGTAAAAGAAGGCATCATTAAACATTTCAAAAACAGTAGTAAAGTATCTTCACGCCCGTATCCTCGAAGAGGTAGGCAGAGGTACAAAAAGTGCACCCACAATTAGCCGAAGATACTTATGGCCAATTGCACTAACATTGTCTTAGCTTAGGTCAATCCTAAATAGTATGCTGTCACATTCTTTTCATTTAAGGCGAGGTATTTCGACGCGCGACAATTCTATAGAAAATGGGTGGCGCGGTATGTTCTGAAACCGCTGGGAAACGTTAATTTTCGGATAAATAAATATAGGACATCAGCTGAAAACTAAAATTTAGCACATTCTTTTTTGTATTTACAACTAAATATCACCATATAAAAATCATGTGAAAGATTAGAAATATTATTAACAAATTATTTGTTTTAGAGATTTTTTTAGCCTGTTTTCGGAATTTTATATGATCGAGTAAAGTACATTCTATCATGTAATGAGTTAGCTCATTCTTTAGATAATATCTTCAGGTATATCGTGTAATTTTTGTAATATTGTTAATTAGCAATCAACACAAAAAACGTGATTTAATAAACCAGTTTTTTCCCGTTTGTCGCGATGCCTCGCCTTAAGACAAGAAGTGACTGCATACTATTTAGGATTGCCCTAAGCTAAGGTAATGTAAATGCAATTGGCCATTAGTCCCACAATGTGATAGGTAGCAAGCCTATCGCAAACCGGGCACTTTCCAATCCCGGGCAACTTTGTTTTTATCAGAAAACTGAAAAAAACACGTTTTCTTAGTTGCCCGACCTGGGAATCGAACCCGGGACCTCATGTGGTTAACTCCGACACCGGACTATTAGACCACAGAGACGATAGATATTAAACATTTAAATTCACTTCTATTCACCGGTTTATCTGTTAGCAAAAAAGAGGATGATCTCCATCACCGGGTTTGTTAGCCTTAAGGAATATTGCTTGTTATTTACGTTAACTGGGATTTTCAGGTTTTTCATACTATAATTATGATAACATTTTTAATATAGCACTGCCAACAATGTGGCGATGATATCCCAACTGCCAACAATGCCCCTTGCATTATTTTACCGATTACCTTACCCTCCAAACCGGAAGAGAACAGTGACATGGCATGACAGCGGCATGAATAGCTCAGGCTGTGGTACCAAACCTCGGTGAGACGTGCTCTTCGAAGCACGGGATATAAGTATACCACGAGCAAATTTCAGGCTGCTAAAATTAATGATTGAGAGAAGATTAAGATTTTGCTAGATTGGTAAAATCTGTTGAATAAAAAAAATTGAATTCTCATTATCCGAGGGACCAGTCCACCTGGACTGGGGACTCGCGGAGGATAACTGGCCGTTTCAAATAGTTTCCTAAAAATTTACTCACTGAAGTTAATAATTAATGTATGCTTATAATAAACTTTATTAACAATAACCTTTATATTCTTTGTATTTAGCTGTAGTAGTTAGCAGACTTAATGGTTAATCTGGACATAGACTACTTAAATACTAAATTTCATACCTATCGAATTGATATTTTAGTATTATCATTATTAACCTGAATAAGTCTATTGCTACACATAAGCCTCTTCAAGTGCACACTAAAGAATCTTCAAGCTTTTTCATACAACTCACGCGAATTGTCCTCCATGAGTCCCCAGTCTGCAGGGTTTGTCCAGCCCCGGTATGCTCTCGATGAGACGCCAGCACTAGGGATTGTCATTTCGCCTCCCATTGTGACCAACCCATTGTCACCTCAGATTGCAATCTCTTTGAGCTCTGCAGTTTACTTTAGTTTTACCAAAAATCACCTCGTTGAGATTCCGAGCATCGCTCTTCACATGAGAAGAGCGATGCTCGGAATCTCAACGAGGTGATTTGAGCTACTTGAGCTATCTTTGATAGTTACCTTCACCGTGGTCGACAATCCACGACTCGACTCCGTACTTAATTGCCGGTAGTAAGTACAAATTAATGTCAGTAGGATAACTTACTTTATTCCACGGAATATTGATATTGAAACCCTCTCCTTTGCCCTCGCCCACCGCAGTGTAATTTCCTTCATTGGATTGAGGGAAGAACGATCCATTGTCATACCGATGTATTGATATGTACAAAATCTGAAACAACATGATTACACTCAAACCCTCTTACAGGAAGTGGTGAGGGGGTCAAAAATGGACGTACCAGAATATGACTATAATTTAGTTTACACGCAACAGGTTTAGGAGTTACTTTGCGAAAATTATTGACAACCCATACCAGACTAATAACGTTTGATTTCTTGTGCCAAATTAATTCTATCTAAAATCTGAGTTCTGAGGTGTGTGAAAAGAAATACGGCGTACCGATTGGCTAATTCTTAATCGGTGGTCGCGTTGTTTACATCTCCATGGATTGGTCGGTACTAATTTTTGCGTTTCAGTTGGGATTTTAGATTAGTCTGATGAGTTGGCATAACAACTAATCTGTTATTAGGTATCTAGTTTGTTTACTCAATGGCGGAAATAAATAATTCAAAGGTGACATTTTAAATCATTTAAATATGACCACTATCAGATCAATCCACCAAACAAAAAGTGGTAAAGGGATCGAGGATGACATTTAAATTATTGTAATTTATTTAAATTGCTTCTCCTTAAAATAAGTCCAAATTTTACCACTCAAATTATCAAAGTTAAGATTAGCCTATTGTTCCATTGTGCAGGAGTGCTACACAAACAAAGGTACTTCCGGTGCAAGTTTTGCAGTTTGATTGAGGAATGACGAATGAAAAATAATGATTCAGTGGGACTTTATCGTGTTGCTGAGTAAATTTTCGTAGCATAATTTGTAAGAAGCGGAAAACTGGCAATAGTAATGATAGTCAAAACTATTTTAGAATTTGAAGAGTTATGAGTAGTGTATGTGTGTTGAATAATAAGAAAATACTGAAATGGACAATGTTTTATCCATGAAACAAAGAAAACAAGTGGAAGTGAAAAGTGGGCGTGCCGCGTGCATCACTATTAAGCGCTGTTACTCTAAATTGCCTTAGTGATACTTACCATATCTTTAGGAGATAGTCGTCGTGCGAAAATCTATTTTACACTGAATTATGCCGTATTGTGCCATCCTTGAATGCAGAAATGATAGTAGAATACAGATGATTAAAAATGGAGATATTTCATATCATCCGAAAGTACAATTTTCATTTTATTTTAATAAAATTCCTGATTTAATATAATCTCTAATGATAAAAAAGAAAGTCAAGCTAAAATCAGCCGTACGTCTTATATATAAAGTTCATTTTAGGTTGACCTAATTTTTCTAGAAAGATATACGTAATGACAGTCATTACGTATATCGTTCTAGAAAGTTCTCTACATGGCCAACTGAAAACTACAGAAAAATCAATACTGCCATCTATTGTAGAATAGCGAAACTATTAAGATTATAGTTTCACTATTGTACAAATAGATGAGTCTATTTTGAATAGACTACAAAAGGACGTAAATACTCTTTTTTTTGTAGCAAAATAAAATTTATTGTAACGCAGTTTGGTACATTTTTAAATGTTCTGTTTGTGTGTTTCGGATTATCGTTGTTTAAAATGAAAACGACCAATGAAACAATCTTTGCATTAGTAGTTTATATGCAATAATGCATATTTTATGTGTGAGTTGGCGATCGCGGTCCTGATACAAATATTTGTACTTCCCACTTCCGCTTGTTTTCTATGTTCCATGGTTTTATCTACACAAATAATAAAATCGTAGGAAAGTCAAATCTGTACATTAAATATTTTTTTAAAAGAATACTTGGGGCGTAATCTACAATCGATATCGAAGCCAAACATATAGTTTTTAGAATTTTTGTCTGTTTGTATGTATATCAAAAAGTACTGCATGGATTTACTTCAAATTTTGCATGAATATTATTAACAGGTCGCGTCTACATATAGGCTACATATTATCACGCTATCAACTACGGGGCAGGAGCTGTGCGGAGTAAACGAAGTCCGCGCGTACGAAATTGCGAGCAACAGCTAGTTAATATGAGTAATAATTATTAGATTCAGTTTCTATGTTCAAGTTTGATAAATGATGCCCGGTTCACCGGATAAAAGTACTATAGTTAATTTTTTTGTCATTGGATAACAAACAAGCAGATGCTCTCCTGATGGAAATAATCTCCTAAGTCACCACCGATGCCAATGGTGCGTCGCTATCTACGTGGTCAAACAAAGTACACTGAGTTCACACAACGAACACAAAACCGCCAAATGACCGCCCCGGTGGTCGACTGGTTAGTGACCCTGACTACGCAATCAACAGGGCTCGGGTTCGATCTCCGACGGGGACAAACATTTGTGTGATGAGCATGTTTGTATTTTCGGGTTTGGGTGTTTATTAAATATATTGCAGTATTTATATATGTACAATATATATAAGGTACAGTAAAGTGTATTAGTATCGTTGACTAACACCCATAACATAAGCAAATAGTTTGCTTACTTTGGAGTTAGATCAATAAGTGTAATTTGTCCCGTGAGTATTTATTTATTTTTTATTATTATTTAATGGTCGACTAATAAACAAAACACGGGCAGAGCTTAAACAACTTTTTGTATATTCAGAATGTAGGAAATTTATCTTTGTCACCAAACTACAAACTTAAGTAGTCTTTATATGTAGTGAGCTAAGGTTTTAAATCAAATGGCAGAGTAGTGCATTTATACCGTTTGGGGGTCACACACACAGCGCGTTACATTCAATTCGCCGCAGGCGCGTGCGCTCCTTATAGGCAGAAAAGCAGTGCTTTACCTTTATTTTAATAAAACGTTCATACGTTTTAGATGACTTATAAATAAATGAATAAACAAAATATAATAACTTAAAAACGCCTAATATTTTTAAATAGCACCTATTTGCAAGCACATCACTCAAACATTATGTTTGCCAGGCGTTTATTAAACGATAAATAATATTGAACGCCCAAGTCCTGCCGCCAAGCTTCTGCTTCACATTGTAAATGTGTGCGAGATATAATTACCTATCCGCACGTAATTGGCTCACTCACACAATGATTCTATTGTATAAAGCAGGTAATGCGGCCTTGTTCTATAATCCGGGTAAAGATAATAGACGAAATATTATTGACAAAATGTATGCTCACATTATGCATTTTTGTTTAGTAAGGTTTTATTTGTTGAAATGTTATTGACAAAAGTGAAGCCATTTTAAATTTTTATGTGATACGTGATATGCATTGTGTATTATTATGTTTTATTATTGTATATGTTTTCTTAAAATATATATTAATGATATTATTATTTTAACATTTGAAAGTGTGTAAATTAAATTAAATAAACAGTAAATAATTAAAGTAAACAGTTATATATATCTAAAATAATTAGTGATTTGTTTAATCTAGCGCGTTTCTTGATTTTTTAAAATGTTATTTGATTGTGACGTATGTTTTGATAATGTGTGCTTACTAAAAATTAAAAGTAACAAGTTCTCACAATTGTCATTTAGTGAAAAGATTCAAATCGTATCTAAAGGTAGGTGTATACCCGAGTTACCACAATTAAACCAGCAAAAAGGAAATGTAACTCGCAAGTTTCATGTTAAAAGTTATGAAACGTATGACTGGCTGTGTGGTTGTCTCCATACGATTAAATTATTTTGTTTTCCTTGCATATTGTTTAGTAATTCTAATACAGTGTGGACTAATTCTGGATATTCAGATTTAAATATTTACATCGGGAAATAGTACCTATTTTAAATAACAAGAACCTTGAACATGGAAACATACCTAGAATACAGCTGACTAGGTAAGTAGTTACCTGTTATAATATTTTAGTTAGCGACGACCGACCGCTGTTTTTTCTGCGTTACCGTAGAAGATGTAGATAAATAGTAGTACATCTAAGACATGTTCCGTTGGCATGGTTTCCGGCTTAGAGATCCGTCGCGTGGCTGAGGCTACGCTAAAAATCTATATAAGAAAATCTATACTCCGCCGCATACCCAGTCTCATAATCCTGTGCACGCCACTGATTCGCCGCATGTGCGTAGTAAATGCACACCTGGAGCTCGTTAAAAAACAATAGCAATATGTGTATGTTACGTAAGAAAAATACTCGTATACGTAGGTCATACTATAAATTTTGCGTAACTTAAAAAACAACATGTTATAACCAAAATATTAAGTGACGAGATGTACTTTTTCGGAAGCTAAAAATGACTTTGTTTTGTTGGCCGTGTGTGAAGAAGCGTTATCATGGTGTAGGAGAATGTGGGTTTTGGGTCGTCTTTCGCGAACTTTTTCTAACACCCTGGGTAAACAAATAGTAGAATACCACTCGGCATTAACACAATAAATCGGGTTTCAGGTTCAAAACAATAAATCCACGTTTCGTCTCCTGTGACAATGTCATAAACAGCATAAGAACGTTCGTGGTCGTACTTCAGTAGCATCTGTGAGCACCATTCCACGCGAGCCCGCTTCTGCTCCGCTGTCAGATCATGAGGGATTCAAAGACAACAAAGTTTCCGAACTTTCAATTCTTCGTGTAAAATTTTCTGAATTTGGCTCATACCAATCCCCAATAGTCCTCGAAATGTCTCATAGGTAAGCCGGGGGTTTTCTTCGATTAACCGCTTAACAGTAGCCACATTATTTTCGTTGTCGGCAGTTGAAGGCCGCCCTTCACGAAATTTGTCATGTAAAAAAACTCGACCTCTCTCAAATTCAGCAAACCATCGCCTCACGGTGCTCAAACAAGGTGCTTCTCTCCCAAAAGCATTTTGAAGACGAGCGGCACAGTCTTGCGGAGAAAGAGAACTTCTAAAATCATAAAAAATCATCGCTCTAAAATCTGTTGGACTTAATTCCATTTTCGTTGCGTACGTAGAACTTTGATGTGTGATAAAAAAAACACTTAACAAATCATTATTTTTTTATTTGTTTTTTTTTTTATTACTAAGAAGGTTGCAATGTTTTAAAATATAACATTCGAAATTCAAATAGTTCCGATTAGCTAGGACTGCAAATCTTTTAGTGTGCCCTATGTATAAATTAAAAGATAATTTATATATGTACTAGCTGATCCGGCAAATTCTGCCTTTTTATCAATTCTTTTTTTTTCCTATATTTTCTAACCTTTTAAACCTTCCTGGACTTCAACAATTAATTCAAAACCAAATTTAGCCAAATCGATTCAGCCGTTCTCGAGTTTTAGCGAGACTAACGAACAGCAATTGATTTATATATATATATATATATATATATATATATATATATATATATATATATATATATATATATATAGATTAATTTTTAGGTATTATGTATGTAATGTGTTAATAATACATTTATTTTTGAGTAATAAGTTATTTAAAGGATTTTTAGATGGTAAGAGGAATGAAAACCTTATATAAGAACAGTTTTAGTTCAAATATAAACATAACATAAAAAAATAGTTTTTATTTTTGAAATATAATAAAACAATATAAACATAAATCTTAGCATCACGTTCAGTAAATGTGCAAATTGAATGCAGAGCTTAGGAATGCGGTTAGTTGTGATCTAATTGGTAATAAATTAATGATCGGCATATCATTAAATTTAATATCAAATTGCAAATAAGAATTTTTTAACCTAAATCTAAATTTAAATAGTTATAAAAATGATTTTATGTTACCACGTTGCGTTCTCATAGCTACTAAGCCAACTTTAACAAAATTAAGAATCTCACTAACGTTGTAAATCGGGTGAGTTGATATTTGGTATCTATGGCGCGAGAGTGACAACACTAAAAGAGCGGGCGTTCGAAGCTAGGAGAGGGGTAGCAAGGGTATGTTCTTGTCCCTCACCTTAGACTCTGGTTGCATTTAATGTACACTTTGTATATGGAAGTGTGTTATTTTCGATTAGTCGGCGTGTGTTGTATAAGTAGAGCGTCAGTACGGTATGGCGGTACCTGGTTGGAGTGGTACGTGATCCGCTGCGTCCCGTTCCCGTGGTGCACGTCCCAGTCGAGCAGCAGCACGCGGGTGGCGGCGGTGGCGGCGGCGGCGGCGCTGTTGGCGAGGCAGAACCCGCTGGGCGCGCCCGCGTCCGCGTGGTGCCCCGGCGGCCGCACCACGCACACGCCCGCGCCCACCTCGCCGCGCAACACCGCCTGCGCCGCCTGCACACACACACACACACACCGCTCACCATCACTGACATACTATACTGACATCAGCACCGCTACCATCTCATTAATGAACATTTTGATTTGCAAGATACCAAATGTTTTAAGCATTTATTATTTAAAACAGCCTCTATATTCTGAATTTTTGATTCTACTGTTATGGTTCGTTATTGCATAATAAAATGCCACTTATATTAAAATAATATTTATTTACCACACAAATGTACGATACACCACAATACAACACGTATTGAGCCAAGTCTTGCTGAAGGGACCAAGAATGGTCCAGTCTGCAAGACGGCACCGGATCATAAAGCTCGATCCACCCAATCTTGGCTAGAAACCAACATTCCTAACTTCATCAGAGCTGAAGACTGACCATCATCTAGTCCCGATCTTAATCCGTTGGATTACGATTTATAGTCGGTTTTAAAGAGTATGGCTTGCTCTTAATGCCATGATAATTCTCTAAAAAAAATCCATACGATTGGCAGTGAAGAATTTTCCTATGGAAAAAGTGCGTGTTTCTATTGATAACTGGTCTCAACGTTTATAGGACTGTATTACAACCAATGGATACCACTTTGAATAAACTTTATATATATTTTAATGGTTTTATACTATTGTATTAAATTAACACACTGTGATAGTAATAAATGTTGCGCGCATATTTATGACAAGATTAGTTATACTTAAGACCAACTAAAGTAGCAAAAAAAACGTAAGTGTGATACAAAACGATATAACAATATCAATATCCAATTAACATTTTAGAAGAACTCAACAGTTTTTTCATTAATTAAAAATTGTTTAACCAACTTTTGTAAAATATATTATATATTATATAGCTGGATTTACTGAATATAATATCTATAACGTATTACATTTTATGATGATGATATTATATGAGTACATTATTGCAAAAGCCGCGAAATAAGCAATTGTAGGTCGAGTACGAGTTTGAAGGCCGAGCTGCAGGTGAGAATTTCAATGATACGAAACAAGCAAATGCCATTTCCACCGAAGTATATATTATAGTGCATTTCTAACAAAAAGAAAGGAAAAAATAAGGCTTTTTATGTTATATTATTTATATTACTCAAACTACCTACAGTTGAACTGAGGAAAATATGTGGTCTGATAACGTGACACTATCCAATAGCATAGAAGCATGTAGAGCATGCTTAAACAGTGATGAAACACCACAACACGTGCTGCTGGAGTGCTAGGAGCTAAATTACCTGAGGGCTCAGTTTCTGAAAGAAGGGACGACGTATGTTGCGAAGTTTGAGCATCCCCATACTGTCCTGAACTTATGGAAGGAGCTGGGTTGGCAAGATTAACCACTATACGTAAGACGCGCAATGGTCCGTAGTGCGGCTAAGTACCGCACTTAGCCACACTACGGGCCATTGTGCGTCTTTAGCCCGCTTTGATAGATAGATAGAAGGCTTTTTATGTATGTAGTAAATTTTTGTTACACTATTTTTTGATTAGACTTCACTGAAAGCAGGTTTCCCATTGTTAATTTTGCTTCCAATCTTAGATCTGACGGAGTACAATCAATATCCATTTCACTTTCATAACTGTCAGAACTCATTTTAATTCATGTTTTTTAAGCTGCGACCACACCTGCGTCTGTTGTCACGAAGCTTCGCGCAATGACGCGACACATGCAGATGTTGCTGACTATTATCATCTAACGTCGAAAACATTTCGACTGCGCATTCCTTAGCACGCAAATATCTTCGGGACGATACACGCAGATGCGGCAGAAGGGTTACTCAAATAAAATTATCGATGCGAACTTCTTGCTTTACCCAATTTTTTTGTCTGCTTGTGCCGAAATCTAAACGCGTCTGTGGCTATACAGCCTTTGAACGCACGTGGTACCAAGATAACACTCCTAAATTAAAATATCACCCTCTTCATATAACATAGCTGGCGAGTTTTTATGCCATATTCAAAAAACGCACTTCCAAGTTCTCTTAATGTTAAAGTAGGCGATGGTTATGCCTATATTCGCTGGTCGTGTAATATGAACCCAACAGAAAACAACAGTAAAAGATGGAAAGTATCCAATTTCGTAAAAAGCATAGACACTATTGCTGTACTATAAACAAGGCGATGATACTCAATCCGGATAAGACGCAGCATAATTTTACCACCTAATTGATATTTAATATAACAAAGAAATAATTTATATAAAAATATCTAATTATGTGAAATTGGCATTCGTCAAAATATTATATAATATTCGTCAAACATAATAACGCAAAACAATTATTACCTGTATCACACAGCCCATCGCCACAGAAACACTTTCAAACGAATCCGGGTGAAAATACACGGAGTCGTAAGCTTCTTTTTGACTGTTTAGATCTCTTAATTTTGTTGAGGCGAGCTCTTTTAGTCTGTAAACAAGTAATAATTATAATTTTCCTTCTTAAAACCGCTCAACTAGAAAAAATCTTCAATATTATAAAAGAAAAGCCCTGAGTTATCTGGGCTACTTATAAAAATAGATCACCTGCCGTCTTGAACAGTAGATTCGCAAGAATCAAAGAATATAATACTTTTTAGCAAGAATCGAGCAACTATATCTGTCTGTTGAGTACAATTTTGAATTTGGCGCCTTTCAATACTAGCTCACACTTGGCAATCCAATATTATCTATGCTTCTTCTTCCCGCTTTCTCTTTGCTTCGTGACCAAGGAAGTTACATTCTACCCGGAATGTTCACACGCGCTTCAAAATCGTTCCGAAGAGTACCACGACATGGGTGGAGTGTGTCTCTTTCTATTAAATAAAGCGCCAATCGCCATATATAAGTGCGGCCATGCGTAGTTTGCAAATTACTACTAATTAATTTTAGTAATTTGAGAAACAGTTTTTGCATTGCATAAGTAATTACGTAATAATTAAAATAAGCACATTTTAGAACTCACTGAGTTAATTACAATACATTTTATGCTAATGTATTTATCGACGTGTATGAATAAAAGAGATTTAACGATAACCGAATATATAAAAATCTACCAAGAGATAGTTTTATTTACACTGGCAATTGCAAGAAAGAGACAACATCCACTCTTGTCGTTGTCTTGCTCAGAAGGTTTTTCCCCTCTGTTAAGTAAGAAACAAATGTCAACTTTATTGTTAACGAAATAAAGTACATTTTTATTTTTCAAATATTGCTCCCTAATAATTCCATTTATCGTATATAAGTTCCTTGTTCGTGACATTATAGCGACTGATATTGTGCTCTTTTGTAAATTAATTAAACAGTTGTTCAGAGTATATCTTTAATTAATGGATCATTGTCACTACTATCGGCTATGTGATAGAGTTCTGCAATGCCTTGTATGGTTATTGTCGAGCTTCTATTTGAATGATAAGGTAAGGTGAACGTATCAGGGAAACTTTTTGCGGGTTAACTCTTCTTCACAACATTCAATTAATAAACTAAAAATTTTTCAATGTAAAGAAAAAAAAATGTTACTTATATCTAGCAAATATACATCACAATTTAGTTTATCTGTAAACGGGTTAACTTGTGTCTAAAATTGGTTTCATGTAACCGTCTGGTAGACGGTCCATTATTAAAATATATTAGTTGACAATAATAATAATACAGGAGACATTTCAATGATGTTCAAATTGTCGAAACTACGACCGCCTTCTCAATAACAAAATTTCAACATTGGAGAATTAATACCTTTAAGCCTATCGAAATATGCAAGCAACGATTGATTGTGAAAAGGTTTTTTGTTCGGCTCTTACATGTAGCAGACTGTCTGTATATCAAGATGATCTTATTCTCGTGAAAGATCCAAGAGCTGGAGTACAGGAAATGGCCGGTGAGGTGTAGTGGTCTGTACCTGTGCAGGTGTTGCGGAGTGTGCACGGCGAGTATCTCCCGGTCGGTAGCGGCTCTGCTGGCCAGCAGGTGCAGCCGCTGCAGCAGCGCCGACTGTGAGGTGTAGTGGTCTGTACCTGTGCAGGTGTTGCGGAGTGTGCACGGCGAGTATCTCCCGGTCGGTGGCGGCTCTGCTGGCCAGCAGGTGCAGCCGCTGCAGCAGCGCCGACTGTGAGGTGTAGTGGTCTGTACCTGTGCAGGTGTTGCGGAGTGTGCACGGCGAGTATCTCCCGGTCGGTGGCGGCTCTGCTGGCCAGCAGGTGCAGCCGCTGCAGCAGCGCCGACTGTGAGGTGTAGTGGTCTGTACCTGTGCAGGTGTTGCGGAGTGTGCACGGCGAGTATCTCCCGGTCGGTGGCGGCTCTGCTGGCCAGCAGGTGCAGCCGCTGCAGCAGCGCCGACTGTGAGGTGTAGTGGTCTGTACCTGTGCAGGTGTTGCGGAGTGTGCACGGCGAGTATCTCCCGGTCGGTGGCGGCTCTGCTGGCCAGCAGGTGCAGCCGCTGCAGCAGCGCCGACTGTGAGGTGTAGTGGTCTGTACCTGTGCAGGTGTTGCGGAGTGTGCACGGCGAGTATCTCCCGGTCGGTGGCGGCTCTGCTGGCCAGCAGGTGCAGCCGCTGCAGCAGCGCCGACTGTGAGGTGTAGTGGTCTGTACCTGTGCAGGTGTTGCGGAGTGTGCACGGCGAGTATCTCCCGGTCGGTGGCGGCTCTGCTGGCCAGCAGGTGCAGCCGCTGCAGCAGCGCCGACTGTGAGGTGTAGTGGTCTGTACCTGTGCAGGTGTTGCGGAGTGTGCACGGCGAGTATCTCCCGGTCGGTGGCGGCTCTGCTGGCCAGCAGGTGCAGCCGCTGCAGCAGCGCAACTGTGAGGTGTAGTGGTCTGTACCTGTGCAGGTGTTGCGGAGTGTGCACGGCGAGTATCTCCCGGTCGGTGGCGGCTCTGCTGGCCAGCAGGTGCAGCCGCTGCAGCAGCCCGAAGTCACGGTGTCGCTCGTGTATCCTCAGGATACGTTCAGGACATTCTACATGTCCGCTGAGAAGCATACACTAATTACAAATCTACTTCCACTCAAATTTTTCCCCATATTGGTCCCAGGCTCCTTTGTAGAATAGGTCTACTGCCGTTCTGCTAGGCAGATCATAAAAGGCGACCGATTGGCTATGCGAGTTACTACCATCGTGGCTACCAGGTGGCAGAGTTCTGCATTGTCTCGTTCGGGTCTGGTACCATCGCCTTACTATAACCGCTGCAATGGCGTCAGCGCTTGTCACTCTCGTGTTCCTGTTTGTAGGGTAAGATAAACTTATGCCGGTAAACTTATGCATGTGGCATTAGACCTCGCCACAAGATAGCAACGCACCATTAACATATTTGGTGTCTATAGACGATGGTTAACTCTTTCCATCAGAAGACCCATCTGCTTATTTGCTACCTTATGATATTAAAAAAAAAAATGATAAAATACTTTATTACTGGCAACCCATCAATTAGCCATCAAATATTTTTTTGTGAATTCCTTGGAAACAATGAAATTTTCTGGGAAAAATACAATGTATGTGGTATGTGTAGTCCTCAAATATCTGTATAGCAAGTTAAATTGAAATTCGTCAAACCATTTTAGCATAAAAATGTAACTAGAATACACACAACACACACACTAATATTATTTAATATCGCCTAATTATTTTACAGTTGATGGAAATATAGACGCATGAGTTTCGGTTTTCTGGAAAACATAATTTGTCAGAGATCAGACGTGCGCCCAATCCATACTAATATTATAAATGCGAAAGTAACTCTGTCTGTCTGTCTGTCTGTCTGTTACGCTTTCACGGCCAAACCACTGAACCGATTTGGATAAAATTTGGTACAAATATAGTTTGAGACCCAAGAGAGGACATAGGATAGTTGTTATCCCGGAAATCCCACGGGAACGGGAACTATGCGGGTTTTTATTTTAGAATTTTTTCCACGCGAACGAAGTAGCGGGCACAGCTAGTTAGTAGATAAATTGATGACATAATATCATGGGACTTATTACCGTTTGTTAATCTTGGATGTACTATATATGGAGATAACTACCTAATTATTTGGAGATATGGACGCAATCTTTTTTTTAATATAGCAAACAAGCAGATGGCTGTACTGATGGAAAGAGACAACCATCGCCTAGATCACAGCACAAAGTCTACAAAATCCACATCCACACTACAACATACAATGCGAGCCTGTTTGTCTATCAGTCATGATTTCACAGATAAACCACTAAACTGATTTTGTCATAGACCAGGGTCAATCAGACTACAGGTTATTTACATGTACAATCTAGGGATCTTCAAGAGAAGAGTGAACGGGTACTTTCTAGGAAAGCCCTTGTTCCATCTTAGGCCGCATCTTAGTTTGCCATCAAGCGAAATCGTGGTCAAGCGCTTCCTATCGATTCTAAAATAACTGCACAGGTCAGCTTGTTATCATATATCTTATATATAAAATTCTCGTGTCACAATGTTCGTTCACTTACTCCTCCGAAACGGCTTGACCGATTCTAATGAAATTTTGTGAGCATATTATGTATGTATGTATGTATATGTGAGTAGGTCTGAGAATCGGACAATATCTGTTTTTCATATCCCTAAATGCTAAGGGTAGTCCACCCCTAATTTTTTTTATTTTATTTTTTAGATAAAATTTTTTGTTTTTATTTTTTTATAAAACAGTTTTTATTTTTAATAATAATTATTTTTTTTATAAACCCCTATTTTTTAATTCAATAATTTATATGGCAAAACAACGTTTGCCGGGTCAGCTAGTCTTAATCTAAATATTTAAGCTTTTATACCAAGTGCCACCGTATCAATAAGAAAACCTATTACTAGTATTACTATACTCACGGCTCACATATATTCTCGTGTTTCAACATCGCCTCATCGTAAATGTAGCCAACAGGGTGTTTCGGTATCGACAAATCAGTCGCTGCAATAACAAAAATAATCAATTTATTAATATATCCTATACTACTAGTCTAAGGGTTTGAACACCGACTATGAATAGGTTTTTTGATTTTATTTATTATATATATTTTCTCTACCAATCAACCTTAAGCAAATATAAACACAAAGAAACTTATTACAATCGTTTACTAATAACATACCTTCTTAATTATTATTAATATAAATTAAAATTAAACAAAACAATAAGATAATACGATATTACAATATACTTAGATACAAGAAGTATATTACATATACGTAGGTCACACTATAAGTTTTACGTAACTTAAAAAAACATGTTATAACCAAAATATTATGTTTATTGCTTTTCAAAATAATCTCCTTTACATTTTAAACATTTTTCATGCGATTGAACCATTTCTTAAAACAGGAGGACCACAGATCTGAGGCATGTTTTCTACGCGCTGATTGAACGCTATCACTGCCTCTTCGGAGTTGGTAAACGTAAAACCTCTCATCAAATCTTTGATTTTGGGGAAGTACAGAAATCACAGGGTGCTAGGGCGGGGCTATGCGCAGGATGATTAACGAGATGTGTTTTTTCGGAAGCTAAAAATGACTTTGTTTTGTTGGCCGTGTGCGAAGAAGCGTTATCAAGGTGTAGGAGAATGTGGCTTTTGGGTCTTCTTTTTTACCAACGTTTCTCGCTGTCTCACTTTTGTTGGCCTGTTCTCATTTTCAAACACCCATTCACAAGATTGCTGTTTTTCTTTCAGGTTCTAAACAATAAATCCACGTTTCATCTTCTGTGATAATGTCATAAACAGCATTAGAATGTCCGTGGTCGTACTTCAGTAGCGTCTGTGAGCACCATTCCACGCAAGCCCGCTTCTGCTCAGTCAGTTCATGAGGGATCCTACGACAACAAAGTTTCCGAACTTTCAATTTTTCGTGTAAAATTTTCTGAATTTGGCTCATACCAATCTCCAATAGTCCTCGAATTGTCTCATAGGTAATCCGGGGGTTTTCTTCAATTAACCGCTTAACAGTAGCCACATTATTTTCGTTGACGGCAGTTGAAGGCCGCCCTTCACGAAATTCGTCATGTAAAGAAACTCGACCTCTCTCAAATTCAGCAAATCATTGCCTCACGGTGCTCAAATAAGGTGCTTCTCTCCCAAAAGCGTTTTAAAGACGAGCGGTACAGTCTTGCGGAGAAATAGAACTTTTAAAATCATAAAAATCATTGCTCTAAAATCTTTTCGACTTAATTCCATTTTCGTTGCGTACGTAGAACTTTGATGGGATAAAAAAAACAATTGACAAATCATTTCCCGCCATTTGTTTTTCTTTTATTACTAAGAAGGTTGCAACGTTTTAAAAATATAACATCCGAAATTCAAATAGTTCCGATTAGCTAGAAGTGCAAATCGTTTAGTGTGCCCCATGTATAATTCAATATACATATACCTACATAAATACGTAAATATATATTTATATATAGTTATATAAATACATATATACATACATATTATATTGCCATATCGCGTTACACCAGTATTCTGTCAAATGTTAAAATGGAGAATATTAAAAAGAAAATTTGGAAGGACTATGCCTAATGTCAATGGGAAGAATATTCCAAAGCCTCACAGCTTCAGAAGAAAAAGATTTAGATAAAAAATTAGTATGACAAAATGGTACTTGAAAATATTTTTTGAACGAAGTTGACGTGACGTTGATTTTATCAGGGCTTTTTTTAATTATCTTTAGAATTTATCATCGTGCTAAGCCAAGAAAATGTCAATACTACACGCAGGACTAGTTTTATGCTTTCATCCGGATGGGACTATAAAACCATTTTTTAAATAAATAAATATGTAGAAAATAAATTTATAATTAAAATCTGTAAACAGACAAAATAGATCCACTTACGTATCATTTCTAGAAATATCTATTCGTTTCCTCTTTTTTCCCCCAATTTTTCATTTAGTCTCTTAAGTTAGAATGGTAGGTGAAAGTTTGACAGAACAGGCGTACAACACGTATGTGGATGAATGTAAGGACTTAGGGAGATCAAGACTGACGTAATATAATTAAGTCGGTCATATGGTATTGAGAAATTTGTGACACCAACTATGTATAAAAAGACTTGTGAATATGGAGGAGGCAAAGAATGTCTGCATGGATTAATATATAGCACTCGAAATGATTGGGCATAAAGATGACAATATAATGTCTTTTGCCTTTTCCTACAACTAGAGTATACGTCCATTATACAGAAAATAACATTAAAACTTCGTAATAATAATTACCTATCCTTAATTTATTCAGCCTTTTCAAAATATTCCTCTTTTTTTCAGCGTCTTGCATAGGGTAGCAATCTCGCGTGGCGAACCTATCAGGGCGAGTTTCATCTCCTTCCCATCTCACTTCTACCACGTGTTTGGTCTTTTCTGCATCATTTACATTCTTTACTGTCGTATCTAAGCTATATGATAGTTGGTAGTTGAAACATTTCCAGTACTTTCTATGTGCGTATATACAATTGAGAATCGATTCGCGTATTCTGTAATAAAATAAAATATCATTAAATGGATTTCATTACAAAAAATAACAATATTTCTCGGATACATAATAATGTTAAATATAACTGAACTCAAATC
The DNA here is from genome assembly GCA_036924255.1 of Apodemia mormo. Lineage (NCBI taxonomy): Eukaryota > Metazoa > Arthropoda > Insecta > Lepidoptera > Riodinidae > Apodemia > Apodemia mormo. The sequence continues at coordinate 43,473,972 of JAUPFN010000002.1, forward strand.
AATCAAGAACGACAATCGCGGAATTGTAATTATATAAAATTAAACACAATGTTATATACCCTTATCCGACCTTAGTGACCTTAAAAAATCTAACGCTGTGAAAGGCCTTGCTGTTTTGTTTTTATCGCCAAAGCTTCAATAGCGTTAGGATATATATGACACATCTTTCTAACGTTCTTTATGCTAAAACTACTTAATATAATTAAGTTTCTTAATTCTGAAACACACAATATGACTGCTATATAAAACTGCTTAAGAAAGCCTAAATAAAAATAAAGTATATATTTTGTTTTCTTTCAAGTATCCCTAATACGTTAGATATCATATTGAAGTATGCAAACGACTTCCCTTTCTTCCCGTCCTCGTTAGGTGAAATATCACAGTCATCACTAGTCTGTTCAAGATGACTTCTAGTAAACATTACTAAAAGTCATTGATTTTAGTAAACTTGTAAAACTTGATTTTAGTAAAGATTGTAGTAAACTTATTGACTCTGTCTTATGCAATGTCCCATCTAAAAATAAGATGTTTATCCTCATATCCAGGTTGAAAGTTCTACTAGTAAATGTCATTTAAGTGACACTGAGTTAGTAATCTTTTTAATAGACTTAAATATAACATTGATATATTTTTTATGTTTCAGTAGAACAGCACATGTGTGCAAAATTCTTTTGTGATTAGTTTGTGTTACTTTTTTTATTAAATGTAAAAATGTATATGCTATATAAGTTTACATTGTAATTCCTCCTATCAGTAGTTGACTTGTCGACGATAAAAAAATGTTATTATGTTAAAATATTTTGTACCCTTTTTTACGAGAATTACGCGAACTGAGTAGTATAAAATTTGGTACAGTTAAAGTTAGAGCTAATATTTTTATATAAGATACATTAAAAACACAATATTATAATAAAAATAAACATTACATACACTCACGATACATTATAATATTCACATATATAAGGTCTTCCAAAATAGGTGAACATATTTTAACACAGCGTTCGGTAATTCTAAGCAAACATAATACCCAAATAAAATGCGATTCAAGGGACTATCATTTTGATTTTTACGAATAAAATAATGTTACTCAAAACATTTTACGCCTTTCCCCATAAAATGATTCGCGAAGTTAATAACATAATAATAAGAAGAAGTACATTTGAAGTCGGATATACATTACACCGTTTACATTAATACGGTACATTTGCCGTCACCCTCGTTAGAAACAACTAATATTATAACAGAAACACGCGGTCCAAGCTGCAGTTGTCTTTATCGCACTCTACGGTATACTTGTAGGATGCGATAGAGAAACTGCAAGGCGGCAGATCACTAGATTTTACAAATATCTATTTTTCAATTCTCTTGACCTAAATGTTCTCTCTTAATATTCATGAGTAAATAACTGTTATGGCCTGTAGATAATTGCAGAAGCCAGTTCTGGCAGCTGATAAGCGCGCATGGTATTTATATGACGTATAAGCATATGGCGCCTGGCTCTGACGCATACCTACAAATATGGCGCGAGGTTATTAACCTTACTACTCACAACGTTCTAATAACTTCGCATGTTATGGGGAAAGGCGTAAAGTGGTTTGAGACAAAATTATTTTACTCGTAAAAATCAAAATGTTTTAGTCCTTTGAATCACATTATTTTTTAGGTGGATATCTTTGGTTAGACGTACCGAATGCTGTGTTAAAATATACCTATTTTGACATGACCTTGTGTCGGTCGGTTCGGTCGGTTGTCTTAACTTAAAATAGATTTTAATACAGTTTATAATCAAATATACGGTCGAATTTCGACCAGCAGGCTATTGCTACTGATGTTAAAACTGGCTGAAATAAATTCAGTATATAATCAGAAGCCGATTCTGACCAATTAATTTAGATAAAGTAGCGTGACATGCACAGTTGCCGAAGTCAGGTGATGTCGTTGAGTACTCACTGGTCGCTGGGCTCGGTGACGCACAGGCGTGGCGGTGCGTGGCCCAACAGCGTGCGCAGCGTGAGCGCCGCGCCCTCCGCCAGCGACGGCAGGCAGTACCCGCCCTCCAGCAGCACGCACACTGCGCTGCACACCGACATCACCAGCTGGCACATCGTCGCGTAGCACGCCGGACTCACCTCCATCTCGCCCTGACCAATACGTGTGGTATTACTAATACTGGACACTAAAGTCAATCTACATACAAGTAATTTTCGTGCACCGCACACTTATACACCTCTCACGGACGCGATATGCTGGAGTGGTTCGGGAAAGTTTGTTCCTGACCAGTCTGAGATATCGCGTCCATGAGAGGTGTCTATGTGTGCTATGCTCAAATATTACTTGTATGGAACATTGACTTTTGTTAGTCTCCAGTATTCTGTGCCAATATCATATATTATGTACTTTTTTTTATTATCGATAGGTAAGCGCTTGACCTCGATCTCGCCTGAGGGTAAGCTAAGATGAGGCCTAAGATAGAACGTGCTTCCCTAGAAGGTATATGTTCACTCTTCTCTTGAAGATCCCCAGATTGTACTCGTCGGGCAACAGACTCAGGAAGCATGTTCCAGTCCTTTGCGGTTCGAGTGAAGAATGTTGAGTCGAACCACTTTGTCCGGGTACGTGGAACGTCCACCATATGGCGATGCCTAGAATCTGTGCGCTTCAACGATCGATAGAAAAACGGGGATGGCGGTATTAAGTCATGCAATTTCGCAGCGCACTCTCCAAAGTGTATCCGACAAAAAAAAACCGATATACTCTGCGTCGATGAGCGAGGTTCTGGAGTTTTTTGCCTACCAGATCATTGTCGTTTATGAGCCTCTTGGCACGCCTCTCTATCGCCTCAAGTGTCTTCAGCTGGTATTTGGCGGATCAATCCCAGAGGTGAGAGCAGTATTCCATGCACGAACGGACTTGTGCTTTATAAAGGTTGAGCAACTGTCCCGGGCTGAAATACTGTCTCACCTTCGCCAGACTACCAAGCTTTTTGAAGGCAACTTGGGCTTTAGATTCGATGTACCAACCAAAATTGAGAGTAGACGTTAAGGTGATACCAAGGAGTTCAAGGTGGTCAGTTATCGGCACGGACACGCACTGGAAAGACGGATAGATGGAACGGACTCCATTTAGCAGAGAATAGACACGCCTGGGTCTTAGTTGCATTAAACTTGACCAGATTAGTATCGCCCAAATCGGAGAATGCCTGTAAGGTTTATACGATCGACCATTGCCTCTCTGAGAGACCGAATCTGTGCCGTACTGGCCCGCGCACTGGATACTCTCCACAACAGTGCTATCATCTGCGTACCCATAGATACCGGGCTTCAGCAGATTGTTAATGTGTAGCAGGAATAGAGTTGCGGAGAGAACTGATCCCTGAGAGACACCGGCATTTATAGCCATTTGGTCGGATGAGCAGCCGTCGACGACTACTCTAATCGACCGGCCACTCAGAAAATCTGAGATCCAGGCGCAGAGACCAGTAGGCAGACCATACGATGGAAGCTTGCCAATAAGACTATCATGCCAGACCCTGTCAAAAGCATCGAGATATCAAGGGAGACAGCAAGGGGTCTTGTAATAACGTTGCTGGCCTTTTAAGAATGAGTAGTCTCTTTTCTTGAAGGTCCCTAAGTCGAATCCGTTCGGAAAAGTTTCTGCGGATAGCTGGTTCTACATGAGGATGAAACTTAAGTTATGAAATGTGTGGTAGTTGGAAAACTATAGCAGAAGACATACACCCCCGTGACAATAACTCATTTATTGCACGTAAAATAATGAAATAGGGAAATTAATCACAACATAATCTAAAAAAATATTTTTAAATGTTTTATATCAGATACATAAATACCGTCAGGCACATATTTTCGTAATGATAAGCAGAATGTGCAATGCACGCAACGCACAATACTAATACAATTATTTACGATGAGCCACACCTTTTATTATTCATTCAAATATTCATATTTTTAACTGTTCCATAAATGGGTACTTATAGTATGAAAACTATATTAACGTATGTAACGTATTTAACGTATGTACATCATAATTTTGCATATATAAGGAATTTTATCAATTTTAATTATTAATTACGATACTACAGCTGAGATATTTTTTCTGGCTAATTTTTTTTTTTTTTGTAAAAGCTTTTGTAATACAAATATGGTTTTTATATTTTCACAGATATTTTAAATACGCACAGGAATTACTCCGACGAGCGGCAACGGGCCGAGTTGCATTGCGAAAATCCACTCAGATCGCTTACATACATTTTATATGAACTAGTGCACAATACGGCAGGACGCAATAGGGCGTATTTTAAAACGGCGGCAACTATGGCAGCGTAATTGCGCACACAAACTCCTACGTCATTTGAGTATTAATTTTATAAATTAATACTCAAATCACGTAGTTATCAAAAGTAAATCACAATCACGTAATTATGGATGAAAAACGACTAATATTCGAATTCGACTATTAATTTCGACTAATAACGAAAAAAGCTCTAATAATTTTAATTCAAGACTACAAAGAGATATGATTTGCAAGATCCATATTATGATTAACGAAGGAGAGACAACATTTGGAAAGATGTAAGGAAATACGCTGCGTTACGATGGTAAATGGGCTACCATTATGCCCCGCTGCTTTCCGTCCTAATATGCTCCATCCTTTATAATGCATTATCGTTCATCGGACCCCAAAACCATTTTTATAAATATTCAACAATATAATTAAGATTTATTAATTACCTTTTCATCTCCCATCGCTGAATCGTATCCAGCCGAGACGATTATGAGTTGGGGAGAGAACTGAAAGAGAAAGATATACTTATAGACTAAAGTCAAGAGAGAAAAATACCTCCGGACAGCCGAGCGCCGCATCGTAGCCCGCCGATATCAGCACCAGCTCCGGTTGGTACTGCGCATCAAACACATGATATATAGCACTTACTCGTCAATAATCTAATGATTATCCTTATAAATAACCAGAAAACGACAATGATAGCCACAGTAAAGGCGGAAAGTATATAATATTGTAAAGGCGGTTAGAGATTTTTTACATTTATTTTATAATACAGCAAACAAGCAATTAGTTTTCGTGACCATTATTCCATCACCACGAGATTACCATAAACACCAAAATGATGAGTTGCTATCCATATGACTGGGATGGAATAAGTTGTGATGTGAAATAATGTTTGTAATTGTATCATGTAACTATAATTAAAAAAAAAAAGAAACAAGCCCGCTGAGTTTCTTCCGCCGGGTCTTCTCAATATGTGGCCGCGTTCCGATCCGGTAGTAATTGTAAAAAATCGACTCACAACATTTTTAGTTTAATGATAAATAATTATAATTTTAAAATATTTGCACACCATATCATGGTAGAATATGTTGGTAACTTAATCAAATTTTAATAACTTGTAACTCCCATATTCTGGCAAGTAAATTATTTCTTTCTTTCTTTCTTTAAAATATCACATTTTTTATATCATCAGATAGTTAAGAAGCTAATAACTCTCCTGATAGAAAAAGATTCAACCCTCGTCTTTAGACGCCAAAGACGTCAATGGTACCTACGTTGCTATCCGTGTGGCGGGGTGTTAATGCCACAAGCATAAGTTTACCGGCAACGTTACCCTCCAAATCAGAATACGACAGTGACGAGCATTAACGATATTGCGACACAAATAGGCAAAACGGTGGTACCAGACCCGTAGTGACTTGTACAGCCAATCGTTCGCCTCTTACGAACTGACTGGTAGATGGTATTTGGTCTATTCTTGAAAGGGAGCCCGGGACCAACTTGGAGAAAGTAAGCTTCCATACAGGTTTACTAGCTTAGTTTATCTCATTCTATTCTATAGTCGTCATCTGCCACTTACTGAACTAACCCCAAAGTAAGCAAATTATTTGCTTGTGTTATGGGTGTTAGTCAACGATACTAATACATAGAAATACGTATATAAATACTCGTATTAGAATATATTTTATAAACACCCAAACCCGGAAATATAAACATTTATGCTCATCACACAAGTGCTTGTCCCCGTCGGGATCGAACCCGAGCCCCGTTGATTGCGAGGTCAGGGTCGCTAACCACTCGACCAACACGCGGGGCGGTCCTGAAAATCTTTTATATTTAAATTCTCATTTCTTGGCAGAGGAAACAGTCTTTGAAACATCTTCATTTTGTAAAGCAAATGTTAAAAAAATATTTACTTGTTCACACAAACACAAACAAATTCAAAGCCAAACAGCATCGGCGGGTCAGTGATAACGCTCGCGTTTTGTCACCCTGGCTAGCCATGGCGTATTAATTTTTATAGCGCCAAATATGGGAGTAACCCGTAAAGGACGGGGCATTAGGCCACCCTATTTACAGGGAAAATTAGCCGACAAATTTATATCTATGGTATTCCAACTCGCGTTGCGGTTGGCAACGCATTGTTAACATCTTTAGTGTATTGTTAACATCTTTAGTGTCTATAGCAATGATTACCTTTCTTCATTAGTAGATCCATCTGTATTTTGATGTATATAATAAAAAGAAACTAAAGACTGTGTTACCACTTCAAAATTTTTATTACCAAAAAAAAGCTACGTTATAAGTCAGGCAAAGTCAAAATAATTTTGAAAAATGTTTCATTTAATATATTTTTTAATAATATTTTTTATTAAAATTTACAGACCCTTTGACGGGTTGAGATTTTCTTATAATTACTACCGGATCGGAACGCGGACACACTCTGAATATATCCGGCGAAATTCCACCGGAATTATGTAACAAATGCAACAATTTTGTAATAGTAACATGTATAACCAATTTCCCTAATTTAGATATAACATTTTAATGTAAACAGCATGCTCTTTTAGACGAGGGACGTAATCGAACCCGTGAAAATTCACGCTTATAAATGTCGAATAAAAATATATTAAAAAAAAGTAATAAATAATCGATAAAAAGGTAATTATAATTTTTTTAAAGCCTCACAACTAATGGTCACCCTTGCACTAAACGTCGCGAGCAGCATGTCATTGCATCACTAGTAGCAAGATAATGCAATTTACGAGTACCTCTCCGTATTAAACTAGTGTAATTCATTTTCTTTAGGCAAAAATACATAATAAGAAATGTTTAAGCGTGTTATAATTAAAAAACGGATTGTGTGGTTTTATGAAACCATGGTAAAAGTGAATCGTTTTTTCACATTATAGATATTTGCGCGCCTTTCACTTTATCCCTACTCCGGGGCCGAACGTCACGCGACATGCGACACACAGACCAAAAAATTTGAGACGATGTAATAAAAGTTTCACTTTAAAAATAAACTACGATAAGACAAGGTTGATAATTACCTCAGTATTTCTGGAGTATTTAAAAAATGTAATAATGCTATTTACAATGTTTCAACTTGATTAATTAACAATTAATAAAATGTTTACACTAATCTCAATTTTAAAATCTCTTTTTTGAATTTAGCAATCCGGGAATATCTAGCTGTAGTACATGATATCACGTCACAAATTATCATTACATAACGTCCTGTGCGTTACCTGCCATATGCCAATATTCTTCATTGGAATACTAATAAAATTATATTGTTATTGTTATTAGTCAAATATTATCACAAAAATATGCAAGGACGTTAATCGCGATACGCGGAAATACACACCGGAAAGTCGCGGTGCATTGGTACATAGCTACAAAGTGAAGAGATGCGGTGCCTAGCGGTCGGCTTGGAAGAGAGAACATGCCTGAGATAGTCTTTTCAGAGTCATCGGCAAAGGTCGTGGCCACACGCTGCTCATGCATTGTGTAGGCATTTTATTATTAATCGTTAGGTCGTCTCTTGCGCACTTGATGTTTATGATAAATGTATTTTATGGGATAATTAGTTCAAAACTAAGTTCATGTATAAAATATTTGAGCTTAGAATCGAATACTGAGTACTTTCCTTTAACTTCCTTGTTTTAAAAACAGTCTGTATAAAAATGCAGCACACACATTGTTTACACAATATACAGTATGATTAACGACTCTGACTACGCAAACTATACGGCTCGGGTTCAACTTCTGACAGTGACAAGCATTTGTGTGATGAGCATAGATGTTTCCATTTCTGAGTTTGGGTTTTAATAAATGTATTTCAATATTTTTATGTATTACTCAAGAAAATAAATCGCTTACGTCGGAGTCAAATCAATTCATGTTATTTGTGAGTTGCGTTTATTGAAGAGAAGCTTCTTTAGGATTGTTGCATATAGAAACAAAAAAAAGGGAAATGCATCACGATAGAAACACAAACGCATTGGTACATTACACAATATTTTATATTTAAAATGTCATCTACTAAATAATTTTAAAACTAGCCGGATAGAAACAGTAAACCAGAAGGTTTACTGCAACTATTTATTTCTAGAATACGAAGTATCTTTTTCCTCAACTTCTTCAACTTGTCTCTCTCGCACTCGCTACCCCCTCCTCCCCTTTCCCTCTCCTTCCCCCTCCCCCTCTCTCTCCCGTTCTTCTTTCTCTCTCTCTCTCCCTCTATTATCTCTTTCGTTCGTTCTTTTCTACTTCATTCAAAAGTGCAAGGTAGCCGGTAAACATATGAATGTGTCATTAGACCTAGTCACAAAATAGCAACGCACCATAACACTTTTGGTGTCTATAGGCGATAGTTGACTCTTTTCATCCGAATACCCATCTGCTTGTTTGCTATCTTATGATATATAAAAAAAAGTTTAACCGTGTGTGGGCTCACACAGGATTTATTTATTATTGTAATTGACAAGAGTACCTCCAAGGCCATGGGTAACAGCAACTGCAGCCACACGGCGAGGTAGTCAGCGTCGGCCAGGCCGGTGGCGTTGAGCGGCACGTTGCAGTTGAACCCCGCGCCCGCGCCCGCCCCTACGTAGTTGAAGTTCGACTGACGCAGGTTCGGCCAAAACGCGCCATGCTCGTATCGGTGTATCGAAAAGTACAACACCCTGTAGCAACAAAATAGCAAAAAGATAAGAATAATTATTTCGACCTCTTCTTCATATGTCATGCGTTTCTGAACCGTTATGCAAGCGATTTCATTAGCAAAAAAATGTCTGACTTATTTTATAACGCCCCATTATCTTTATAAATAAAATCAGAGAGGTCTACCGATGTGCACGCATCAAAGAAAAACTACTGAATAAACCTCAATTATTTTTCATAAATTTACTTTAATATATAGTAGAGTAAGACCCGGAGGGAAGGTATTATGGTTGTCGGAGGCATTCCAAAAAACAGCCCCTCTAATTTAGTAATCATCTGTTGTTGTGTAGGTCAAAAATCCCGAAACGTGGACGACGAAACCATAAACGAACCATTTTTTTTTCTTTGATGGTATTTTCCCCATTTTTTAAAGCATTTTAAGTGTTTCTGCTGCGTTGATATCACACTGGATCTTATACTCCTGAATATCGCGATATTTTTAATTTTCCCTATTTTAACCCCAACTATGTCAAAGAAAAATCAAATTGTCATTTGAATTTTCTTTGTGTTTTTGTGTCCAATAATAAATGAATCACTTAAGTAAAATATTCATAAGCCTAAATTTTAATTCGGAATTCCTAACTTAACACCAGATATTTGAGATATGGTCAGTTCGGCAAAGCGCCAATTTCATATTATGTAAGGACCTAATAGGTAATTTTTCTGTCCTATACTTATTGATCCGTTACAATATACACAAAAAATGGATAAATTACTTCTTAAAATAAACTTAACTAACCTTGGGTCATCGTAGAACATCTGTTGCGTTGCCTGACCGTGGTGAACATCCCAATCAACTATTAAGATTCTGTAAATTGAAATAAATTATGAAATGAAAGAAACTATGAAAAGTAACATATACGTTACAGGAAACTACGATAATGTCACTACCATTACATATATAAAACAAAATCCTCCACCAAGATTGTCTACTCGCGATAAACTCAAAATCCACTCAACGTATTTACTGAGTATACGATTTTTACCAATAGACAGGAGGAACAGGAGTTAACGCAAAATAAAGTATCAAATAAAAATGAGAAATGCATGCAATGAGCATGCCCATGCTCCGTCGGTTCGAACATGTTAAAAGAATGGAACGTGAAAGATAAACAAAACAGATATACAATCCGAATGTGGATGAAAGTCTCTAGCGGGGGAGAGCAAGAATACCATACCATGATCAAATTGGTCAGATGCTGTCGGAATGTAGTGTTAGGAGTCTCCGAAACTGGTGTCGCATGAAGAAAGAATATATGGCACTCTTTTCTCTCCTTCTACTCCGTAAGGGATTATGAGTGAATATATGTATGTATATTATCACAAAATAAAAGGTTCCGGGCTAAAAAAATAAATTTCAAAGGGTCCCACGCATGCAGAGTGATTAATGTACTACATACGTCTTTGCACGCATGTTACATTTATAACTGGATTATTGAACAAACGTGGTCATATTAAATCGCACATAATGGCACCAATAGCAGTGCTAGGGTAGCGCTCTTCTATATCAAAAAAACAATTGCGGAAATAACTTATTTGTGACAGTTAGAATACTCAATACTCAATACTTTATTGTGTCATATGTTAAACATTTTAGGTGTGAAATTGTACATTCTAGGACTAAAAGTAATTGAAGTTCATTGCTAACTAGCAGCTATTAGCCAAGCGCGTGACTACACTCATTAGCGCGCCGTGCGGTGACCACACTTGATTAATATTATTACACTGATTACTTTGTGATTTGCTATTATAGTAAAGCAATATTATTTTTTATTATATTTTTATTGGTTACTAGCTGATCCGGCAAACGTTGTTCTGCCTTTTTAACTACTCTTATTTTTTTCTATACTTTCTGACCTTTTAAACCTTCCCTGGACTTCAATAATTAATTCAAAACCAAAATTAGCCAAATCGGTTCAGCCATTCTCGAGTTTTAGCGAGACTAACGTACAGCAATTGATTTTTGTATATATAGATATATGAACATTAACTATCATGTTCTACAATATGTACAGTCTTGTGCCAGTTAACTTGTATATATAAAAGCAGTCTGTAGTTAGGTGTGACTCGGACAGATACTTACATCTAAACATTAGTGTTCAAGTGTGGACGGTAAGATCGTCTTGATCTTTAGTGATTGTCATTTCCATTTATACACTTGAATGACATGTCACTAGTATTTGACCGCTTTGGCATTAAAAAGAAAATGTATATATACTGTGGGAACATATGATTGTTTTACACGAGAGGCTTGAATTTTGGCTGGTTATAAAATAGATACGGACGCTTGTTTAGTTGCGATAGTGTAATACCGAGAACTTGGAACGCTTTCCGGTGCGCGGGTGTATTAGAAATGGAAATCTTTGAAGTGATTGTAAGGAGGGTCAAGCAGTCCTATAAGTAATAATCAATTTGAGTGTAGCAGTCACCTTTGAAGGCCATATTTGTTGAGCGCGTGGTTGGCAGCAAGCGCGGCATTGTTGTAGAAGCAGTAGCCGCAGGGCTCGTCCGCCATGGCGTGGTGGCCGGGCGGCCGCACCAACGCCGCGCCGTTCTGCAGTCGCCCCGACACTACGCGGTCCACCAGTTCGATGCTCGACCCGGCTGCAATCAGTGCCAGCTCGTGCGTACTCTACGATATCAATATCCTGTATAATTGTTCACAACTCTATGTGCATAGTGCACACTTTTAATAGATATTTATTATGTTAGCGACTTGAAGGACCAAATATTTATCCTGAAATCATGAGTGTATAAAAGAGAGATATCGCTTTTTTTAACAAAAGTAATGAGACTGTTCATTTATATTTATAAATTATATATATAAATGAACATTTATATTTATGTACATAGGAGTTAAAGCTATAAGTTATAATAACTGTCACAAGGAACAAACATTGGTTGCTAAAGTTGACACATGTGTCTCTCCTGTCAGATACCACCACTTTCTGACATATGTGTCGATAGAAATCATCGCCTATCCATGCAGCAGGATGGTATGCCACATGCATAAGCTTACGATACCACCCAAATCGGAACACGATAATGAATAGCGTTGCTTTAGCAGCAGGAATAGGTAAGGCTACCTTATACCCGGGCGAGACGTTGCTAAAGTCTTATCACCTAGTAGTCATAATGGTAGCGACACACGTGGTCAATTTATCGACTTTTACTGTCTGCTTAGCAGATTAACAGTTGGTCTAATCTTCAAAGGGGTGCTGGACCAACGTAGAGAAATAAAGCTACCACTTTGGTACCATCAGCCAACAATAGACGCTTTAAACAGATTGCGCTTAAACAGAATGCCAGACCGCCAGAAAATAATAATGTCGTTGCAAGCATTAGTTAGATCTATCGCCAAACAAGAAGAAATTTGAAAGATTACAAAATTACATACGGCTGTAATTCACTCACTAAAATAAATCCATCAGTAAACAGATTAGTAAAAGATTAAACATACTAAAGGACACATTAGTTTATGGTTATAAGCTAACTATAAAAATGTAATAAAAAGAAAATATTACTTAAGTACACAGTATATCTCAACTAAATTAGTGTAATAATAGTGTTACGCGCTTCGTATATCTAGAAACTTGAAGAGTTGGACCGCTAGAAAGATCTAGAAATCAAAGACAGAGATCCCGTCCTTCTTTGAAGAATAGGCCAACTGCCGTTCTGCCAGGCAGGTCGTAAAAGGCGACCGATTGGCTATCGAGTCACTACCATCGTGGCTACTAGGTGATAGAGTTCTACATTGTCTCGCCCGGGTCTGGTACCACCGCCTTACCTATTCCTGCCGCAATAGCGTCAGTGCTTGTCGCTGTCGTGTTCCGGTTTGGAGGGTAAGGTAGCCGGTAAACTTATGCATGTGGCATTAGACCTCGGCACAAGATAGCAACGCACCATTAACATCTTTGGTGTCTATTTTTTTTTTTTTTTTTATAGAAGAGGGGGCAAACGAGCAAGAGGTGCACCTGATGGTAAGTGATCACCGCCGCCCATGGACATCTGCAATACCAGAGGTCTTGCAGTTGCGTTGCCGGCCTTTTAAGAATGAGTAAGCTCTTTTCTTGAAGGTCCCTATGTTTTTTTTTTTTTTTTTTTATAACATAAGATAGCAAACAAGCAGATGGGTCCCCTGATGGAAAGAGTCAACCATCGCCTATAGACACCAAAGATGTTAATGGCGCGTTGCTATCTTGTGGCGAGGTCTAATGCCACATGCATAAGTTTACCGGCTACCTTACCCTCCAAACCGGAACACGACAGCGACAAGCACTGACGCTATTGCGGCAGGAATAGGTAAGGCGGTGGTACCAGACCCGGGCGAGACAATGCAGAACTCTACCACCTAGTGTGTCGTATCCGTTCGGAAATACCCCTGCCGGTAATTGGTTCCACAACAGAGTAGTGCGAGGTAAAAAGTGTCGGGAGAAACGCACAGTTGTGGATTTCCAGACATCGAGATGGTGAGGATGGAACTTCAAGTTTTGACGCGATGTCCGATGGTGGAATTCGGCGGCAGGAATTAATCTAAACAACTCGTCGGAACACTCTCCATGATATATACGATAAAAGACACAGAGAGAACCTACATCTCTGCGCAATGCCAAAGAGTCAAGCTGTTTCGAAATGGCCTGGTCGTCAACGATTCGAACCGCTCTACGCTGAATGCGATCAAGAGGAAGAAGCTGGTACTGAGGAGCTCCGGCCCAGAGATGCGAACAGTACTCTATGTGAGGCCGAACCTGTGCCTTATAAAGTTGAAGGCGATGGACCGGCAAAAAGTACTGTTTCGCTCTGCTAAGCACACCGAGCTTTTTGGAGGCTAGTTTAGCCTTGCCTTCCAAATGACCGCGAAACTGAACGTAATTCGATATGTCAACTCCCAGGATTCCGACACTAGCTGAGGCTGTCAGGAGAGTATCCTCAAATCGAGGTGATACGACAAAGGGCGTCTTTTTTGCGGTGAACACGCAAAGCTGTGTCTTCTTGGGGTTAAAAGTAACCAGGTTTTGGCGACCCCATTCCGAGACATCGGTAAGTCGATTCTCGACTTCAGACACAAGCTTGTTTCGGCACTCTTCGACGTGTTCCCGAGAAATACTGCTTCGGCCGGAGTATGTAGCATCACCAGTACTGTCATCCGCATAGCAATGTATGTTGCTAATTCGCATCATATCATTGATATGCAGAAGGAACAGTGTCGGTGATAGCACGCAGCCTTGGGGAACACCAGCATTGACAGATTTAAGGTCGGAGCACGCACCGTCGACAACGACCTTGATGCTCCGATCAGCCAAAAAACTGGTGATCCACTCGCATAATTTCTCAGGAAGCCCATAGGAAGGCAGCTTCGCGAGAAGCGCTTTGTGCCATACCCGATCGAAGGCCTTCGCTATGTCCAAACTAACTGCCAATGCCTCCCCCTTGGACTCAACTGCTTCCGCCCATCGATGAGTTAGGTATACTAGAAGGTCACCAGCTGAGCGGCCGCGACGGAAACCGTACTGACGGTCGCTAATCAGCTGGTGCTCTTCTAAATACTTGAGGAGCTGAGAGTTGATGATTGTTTCCATAATTTTGGAGAACAAGGAGGTTATGGCTATGGGCCGATAGTTAGACGGGTTAGAGCGATCTCCTTTTTTAGGGATGGGATGCACCAAAGCTGTCTTCCACGAATTCGGTACCACGCCGAGTGAATAGGAGAGCCGGAATAGGCGTGTTAATACTGGTGCCAACTCTTGAGCACACATTTTTAGCACAATCGGAGGGATGCCATCCGGCCCACTCGACCTGTGGATGTCCAAGGAAAGTAGTGCTTTACGCACAGATGATTGCCGAAATTGTAGTTCTGGCATACAACTATCACACTGCGGGATGGTAGGCGGTGCGTTCCCTTGGTCATCCAAAGTCGAGTTGGCCGCAAAGAAGGAGCCCAGGAGATCGGCCTTCTCCTTTGCGGTATGGGCCAGAGAGTCATCGTCTCCGTGCAAGGATGGAAGAGATGGCTGTGAGAAATTCCCTAAGACAGCCTTGGCGAGAGACCAGAACGCACGAGTGCCCGAAGGAAGGCGAACTAATTTCTCGCCAATTCTGCCAATGTGTTCCGATTTTGCCCTGGCGATAGCTCTTTTGAAGTACCTCGAGGCGAAATTGTACTCCTTACGTAATGTGCTGGTTTTTTCATCACAAGATGCGGACGCTGCAGCCCAAGCCCGGTAGCACTCCTGCTTGCGGCGCGAAGCCGTTTTACAGGAGCGACCAAACCAAGGCTGAGACTTACCACCAATTGGTACCGCAGAAAATGAAATGAAAAGTTCCATGCCCTGCAGCACCACATCGGCAATAGAGTCAGCGACGACATTCGGATCATCCAGCGAGAAGCACAACCGCCCCCATGGGTAGGACGCAAAAAAAGACCGCATCCCATCCCAATCTGCTGACCTAAAGTGCCAAACGCGACGACAGCCTGCTAAAGGAGGCCGTGATAGGCGCGAAACCGGCACTTTACTCCGGAAAAACTCTATAGGCGATGGTTGACTCTTTCCATCAGGAGACCCATCTGCTTGTTTGCTATCTTCTTATGATATAAAAAAAAGCTACTCTTATTGATAAACAAGTCCTATTACACGCTATTTTCACCCTTATGCCTTATATCACAAAGTCCATTATGGTATATTTATTCGGATAACGGTCAACTATTTGTTTATCAATAGGAGTAGCTCTTTCTTTTATTTCTAGATCTCTCCAGCATTCCAACTCTTCACGTTTCTAGATTATTCGTAACAATAGTCTAGTCACGATTCGGTAAATCGCTGTTTCATAAACAATGAACTTCTATACGACGTGTGCAGATGTTTATACTAAACATTTTTATTGGATAATTAGGTCAAAATTTAAATACCTATTTTTTACATATTTGGTATTGGAATGACTCCTCTATTATATACAATCTTTTACCAGTTAACCTATATAATTATATATTAATCTGGGGATCTTCACGAGAAGAGTGAACAGGTACCTTCTAGGGAAGTGCATTCCATCTTAAACCGCATCTTAGCTTACCATCAGGCGAGATTACGGTCAAGTGCTTCCCTATCGATAATTAAAAAAAATGTAACCATTTTTGTAAGATAGATGTCTTTGTTCAGAATTATCACATAGGTCTCTGATGCAATAGTTGAGAACATAGACGATAAGTCTATCAACATGAACATATTAATGAACTTTAACAAACTTTGGCATTTTTTAAAACAAATCGTGATTTAAAACAAATTATATTTTCAGTAAAAATCAATGATTTAGTTTGAGTATTTTTATTTTTAACTTCATATAGTCCAATTTCCAATTCCAAATAAATAAATAAATATTCACAGGACAAATTACACTTACTGATCTAACCCCAAAATAAGCAAATTAATTGCTTGTGTTATGGTGTTAAGTCAACGATACTAATACATAGAAATACATATATAAGTACTAGAATATATTTAATAAACAACCAAACCCGGAAATACAAACATTTATGCTCATCACAGAAATGTTTGTCCCTATCGGGGATTGAACCTGAGCCCCGTCAATTGTATAGTCAGGGTGGCTAAACATTTGACCAATGGGACTGTCAAAATAAATTATATGGCACACTGTTGTATTGACATCATTGTCATTATTAAAATATTTGATCAAAAAATTATTTTTACAGCTTTTTGTGTTTATAGTAGGGAGTGTGAATTGGTGTGCACAATTCCAAATGTAGAAAAACCTAAACTAAAGCTAAAATTATTTCCCCAAATATTAATAATAACAGCCAATATTTAATTAACAACATTAATACAATTTATAATGAAACCAAAGAGTGTGACAACATATTGTCTCTTTGATGATGTTTGAAAGCCATACTTAAAACGCCCCGCATTCTTAAAAAGAATCATGTTGTTTATTACTAGAATAATTGTGATTTTTACCTAGCTGTTTTTAATATACATCAATATTAAAAATTTAAAATAAAATATAAATAAATAATGGGTTTACAGTCTCTCTTGCAAGTAAAACTGTTTATATAGATTGTAAATACCTAATCCGTTTAGCAATAGCTTGACCGAATAAAAAACACACATAGTAATATTCGGCTCTAATCATAATACACTAAAAATCCATAACAGCAGGCGGTTTTTCTAAAAGAATTCTTTCCTACAAAGCGTGAATGGATTACCGACAATTTCAAATACAAAAAACTAATTTACCCAAACCCATCAACATAATAGCAAATGATGATCTTGAGTATATAGAAGTGCTAGCTTTACCCGTGACTTCGTCCACATAGATACATTTCTAAGTCACAGGGTTTTACCCACAAAGTTCCTGTTCCCTTGGGATTTCTTGGGATAAAAACTATCCCATGTCCTTTCCCAGGTGGTTCAGTGGTTTAGGCGTGAAGAAGAGACAGACAGACAGGCAGAGTTACTTTCGCATTTATATTAAGATGGATATATTTGATTGGCCTATTAAACAGCAAGTGATTTCATTGGTGAATAACAATGTCTCACCACCAGTGTTGGCAGATGTACAATAATTAATGTACATGTACCATAATTTCATGGTATTTTCAATCATCAATCCTAAGCGTACAATTCTAAGAAAAATACAATTACTGGTAGAAACTTCACTCTTTACAAGTTTTGAGAATTTTCTAATCTACATTTTTGATGACAAAATTTAAATAATTTGACCATATTCAAACTACATTTTTAATAAATAATGTCGCTTATACACGCATCATCAGAGCAATTTATAGTTACAAACTATCAAAAAGTTTTAGCAAATATTATCATAAACTAGCAGCAAATATTATCTTAAAATAGAAATTAAATATAATTTTATAATGTACAATCATTTTGTTAAAAGTACAATAATGTTATGGCTCTGGTTCAATAATTTTTTACAGGTCTCCCAACACTGCTCACTCAATTGCTATCTTCTTAATGTGAACATACACATGTATACAGATATGAAGTATTAAGAGTTTACTTGCTAGCAAAAGAAAATAAAGTTTTCTTTCAGATGACTTAATAAAGCTGAACTGATAGCAAAGCACTTACTGGATGTATATAAATAGCATCATATTTAGAAGACAACTCTTCTAAGTATTCAACATCATTGTTCCCATGTGTCCCTTGCAACATATTGTAGACGGAAGGTGAATGGAGTGTGTTTATTTCTTCTGTAGTAGCAGGTCTCGGTGGGAATTCTTCACATTGTTCTATTAAATTTAACTCCTTACATCTGAAATATAATATGTAAAATTAGATTTTAGTTAACGGTTCCTATTTGGACCAAATAGCCTACTGTGTTACAGAATAAAAACCTAATTCAAACATATCTGCTTCAAATCTAAAAAAAAATTGATACAGTGTTGACATTTTTATTCAAGCAATTCCCACAAGGACATTTTATGTATGCAGTACGGAGAGAGATGTGTTCTTCTGGTTTAATGACTTAAAAATTAACTAATCTTCAAAAGTTAGACCAAAAAAACAGCAAATATTTGTATAGTTTTTTAAATTTGAAAAATACTAAATATATTACTGCATAATTCAATAATTGGCAAGTTTACATTTACCTGTTAATAACACTTATTAATCTCTCGGGACATTCTGGATACTTGTCATCCCAAAGACATCTATGTTCAGCCATGCGAGGTTCAGTCACAAAGCCAGTGGGACCCTTTATTTTATGCTTCGACTCCATCGCCTGGAAATGAAAAAATATTATAAATCTACTTCACAATGTTTGGCACCTAGTTTAACACTACATATGCTTTTGAAGTGATTGACATCCATGAAAAACTCTTGACGACAGATAGATCCATACATTTTTTATACTTTTCATATATTTAACTGACAACTCCTTGAAGCCAAATTTTATTTTAATGCATCAATTAAAATTACGTGATAGATTTAGTTAGTAGTACTAGACCTCATTGGTGTAATAGTTCATTAACAATCAGGGTTTAATTCTCTGGACAAAGAATTAAAGTTAAGTATATAAAGCATTTTATCTATCTAGAAAACTTATAGCCTGGATCTAGGCTGATGAGTCAACATTTAAAGCTGTTTATACTGGTTATCTATACATATAATAAAATCGTAGGAAAGTCAAAACTGTACATTGAATATTTTTTTAATAGAATACTTGGGGCGTGATCTACAATAGATACCGAAGCCAAAAATATAGTTTTTAGAATTTTTGTCTGTTTATCTGTTTGTCTGTATGTATGTCCGGGGTAAACTCAAAAGTACTGCATGGATTTACTTCAAATTTTGCATGAATATTACTGACAGGTCGGGTCAACATATAGGCTACATATTATCACGCTATCACCTACAGGGGAGGAGCAGTGCGGAGTAAACGAAGTCCGCGCGGACGAAGTCGCAGGCAACAGCTAGTTACAAATAAAAAGCAATAGTTACTAAAAGTTGGTAAGTGCAGCAATGTGGATAACCACTCATTTTGCCTAAGAAAAAATTGTCGAATTGTAATGATTTTTTTAAATGACAGTAGATCATTTCAGTCTTCTCAATGTAAATACCTTAAATCCATTAAAATTGCAATCCTATTTGCTATTCATAAAGTGCATAATTACTGATTAGACTAAAATCTAACGTGACCAAAAATATAACATACTTACAATTTGATATGGATCTTTTAGAACTGTGTCCATTTGTGTCTTTTTCTTAGATTTTTCTTGTTGAGCTTTTTTTTTAGCTGCTAAAACTGATGTTGAAGGCTGAAAAGAAGTGTGATTGTGACTTTAGTATTACTGAAAGATACTGTGAAATTTATGTAATCTACTCATTTATAAACAAAATAAATAGACAGGGGAATTACTTTAAACAAATGAACATAATTAAATGTTACGGAATGTGCACCTTATGACAATTACATGAACAACATTTTAAATTGTAACAATATAAACTTATCTTAATCTTTCACTACAAAATATCGTCTTATCTTTTGATGTCAAATCTAGTGAGATAATGCGTTATACAAGCTTTTGTCCCCAACCCTTGTTAAAAAAATGTTCTTAAACCATATTTTCTTTGACTTCATATTCTTATGTTTCAAACTGAAGTTGTGTCAAGAGTGAAAAAATTATAAGCTCTAATGTTATTACACTGTAAATGGCTAAGGCCTGGATATCAAATTTACCAAATTCTACTTTTGAGTATTCACTATGGTAGTTACACATTTAGCCTCGCAGACACAAGCTGTGGATAGTTTTGGGTTATTTAATCTAATATCAATAGTAGTTTCATTTTATACTGTATTTTTTAATGTAGGCAGCTGAGTAACATTTTATAGGTTTAGGATTATTATATAACGGCCAGGGCAAATAACATAAATCATGGATTCACATTTTTTTGTTTTAAATGTACAATAACAAAGCACCAGCAGATGGCTCTCTCGGTAGATAGAAAAAATAGTCATTAATTATAGAATATTTGCTTGATTTAAAGGGAAGTTTTTCAACTTTAGAACTAAAATGATTTTAATAAAAATAATTATTTTGTTATTTCAGATCAGAGGGTTTTCTTTACACCTGTGTATGTATAATGTATGTATGTATATGTATGTATATATATATATATATATATATATATATATATATATATATATATATATATATATATATATATATATATATATATATATATATACATATACATGTATATATGTATATGTATGTATATATATATATATATATATATATATATATATATATATATACATATACATACATACATTATACATACACAGGTGTAAAGAAAACCCTCTGATCTGAAATAACAAAATAATTATTTTTATTAAAATCATTTTAGTTCTAAAGTTGAAAAACTTCCCTTTAAATCAAGCAAATATTTTGAAAATGTATGTATTAATCCATAAAATAAAGACAAAAATAATTAGCCGCATCCGTAACCGTATTTGCACTAGCTGCTACCTGCAGCTTGCTGCATTATAACAGTTTTTGGTGAATCCCACGAGAAAAACTTATTTTCACGGGATAAAAAGTACCCCATGTATTATTCCAGGTCATCCTCTATATGTTTGCTAAATATTGGTTTGGCCATTTTTGTGTAAAGAATTACAAACATCCATCATCCTATGAAACATATTTTGGCATCTATAATATTAGTAGAATAGGAAGCAGGATATACAATGTTCCACTGACACATTCTATTTAATTTGAACAGCTTTCACTAGTCCATATAAATACTTGTAACATGTAGTAAGATAATTATTTTTACTTAAAATTTAAAAAAAAACGATTTTCAAAAACTATGTTAATATTGCATTATTCAAAACTTCAAACAACTTTTGCAAAACTTGTTTATTAACATGATATGCAACACAATTACACATCATTTGTTACTTTTTACAATACCATTGTCCACAACAACATACTGAAATTCAAATATTTTTTATTACGTAGTTAAAACTTACCCTTGAAATATGTCATTTGTACATAATCCATTATACCTACATACATTCTGTTAACTTATACAAATATAATATTTGTGATTTGATTTCATTTAATTTTTTCAGTAAACAAAAATTAGATTTAAGATTTGCAATACTTGTAATCAGCATTAATAATTTTACATATCGAATAAAAGTGGGTATATAAGTACCAATATCTAAGAATGTTTCCATGTTCATGGAGAAAAATATCTATCTATACATATAATAAAATCGTAGGAAAGTCAAAACTGTACATTGAATATTTTTTTAAAAGAATACTTGGGGCGTGATCTACAATCGATATAGAAGCCAAAAATATAGTTTTAGAATTTTTGTCTGTTTGTCTGTATGTCTGTTTGTCTGTATGTATGTCCAGGGTAATTTCAAAAAGTACTGCATGGATTTACTTCAAATTTTGCATGAATATTACTAATAGGTCGGGCTAACATATAGGCTACATATTATCACGCTATCACCTACGGGGGAGGAGCTGTGCGGAGTAAATGAAGTCCACGTGGACGAAGTCGCTGGCAACAGCTAGTAAAATAATAAAAAATAAATTATAAGTGGCTGGATTACAGTTTCATTGACTGGCCTGGCATAGCACTTGTTTGTTATTGAATAAATTACGATGCATTTGGTTTGGAGCAATATTTAGTAAACATTTAACACTTGCGTAGAATTATTGTTTTAATAAAATGTTTAACAGACATGCAATCTAGGACACACAAAACTGCAAGAATCTCTTGTGTCTGATAATTTCTGAAATTGGTCCAGAGTCCAGACCCCCATTAAAGAACAGACCATCTACCATTCTGCCAGACAGTACCTGAATAGCAATAATTTGGCATAAAATTTTACTACCATTGTGACTACTAGGTGGCAGAGAATTCACTACATCTGCCTTTTCCTGCCACAGTTGCATCATTGCTTGTTCTTTTTGTTTCAGTTTAAAGTTTAAGGCAAGTAAACTTATGCATGTGGCATTATTGACCCACAACACTGATTGCACCATTGAATGCACCATTTATATCTTATGTCTGTAGACCATGGCAATATCTTTCCGTCAAGAAAACCACTGGCTTCATTACCTATTATCCTACAATTTAGAAAATTATGAACTTTTTCTGTATACATAAAACTTTTCAAAACCTAAGTCAAATTGATGCAAATCTGATATCTGATATATATTATAAGATAGTAAACAAGCAAATGGCTCTCGTAAAGGAAGAAGACAACCATTGCCTATAGACTACATGATGCCATTAGAGATTTGCCAGTTAACAAATTCAAAAAATGTGTTAAGACAAAACTGTGTCAAAAAGGTTATTATAAAATATCTGAATATCTAGATGACAAAGCCCCATGCTTTCTCTTTAACTGCTCCTCATATTGGCAATCTTCATTATTAATGTAACAATGACATACTCACAAATTAAACATTACATCTAACTTAAAAAAATGATACATGAAAAAGTACAAGCCCGCTGAGTTATTTCTGCTGGATCTTCTCAGTGTGTGGCCACATTTCCGATCCGGTAGTAGTTTAGATAATGTTGATGCATCAAAATAACTTGTAAAAAGTTTTATTGAATGAAGTTTTTCAAGGCATGATTGAGAAGACGGACTTCTAATTTCTGAGACACCAAACATGTCAATAGTCCGTTGCTGTCCAAGTGACGAGAAGTTGATGCCACTTGTTACACACTCTGGATTTATAGATAATAACACTACTGCAAATAAATTACAAAAAGTAAACAGACAAAGATCATAATTTGTATTAAACAATTTACCCTAATTACTCATACTGCAAAAAAACAATACTACTTATACTCTTCTTTCAAAGTTAGGAGCAGAATTATGAACAGCAGCCAAATATGTAATTTAAGTTGGTATTGAATCCGACATTAACATTTTTTATGACAAAAATCAGCCAAGGCGTTGAGTCAGGATATATACATATACCACCTGTAAGTCATAGTTTATGCAAATCCATCCAACTATGGCGGTGTGAATGACTAGCAAACACACCCACACATTTTCTTATTTATGATACATGTATTAATGGGATAATCACTGTAGTTTCTAACACAAATTGTGCTTACTTTAGCAACCACTGTCGTAGACCTCGTTTGTATTTTCGCTTTTCTAGCTCCATTTCTTGTAACAATATTGGAAGGAGAAGGCTTTTTACTGTCCCCAGCTGACCGGCGTGATTGAGAAGGCGGAGATGAAGACTAAAATATCAATGGAATCATATTTGTGAGAATAATAAAATAAAAAACATGATTTAATGATTAAGAATCATTAAAAAATCTTACCATTGCAAATTATTCGTTATCCTCTGGTATTTATTTAAACTATTTGCATAAACATCGTTACAAAGCAATTTTAAACCATATATTATTTGCACACTTCCACATAACTTAGCAATTTCTAAAATAAAATTGCATAAATTAGGAATATGAGGATTTTGAAGCTATATTGTAACCACTAATCAATTTTGTTTACAATTTTTGTAAAAATTTAAAATACAAGAATTCGCTGATTTCGGATTTGTGACTTCAGACTTGCTGTCAGGTGACAGATGACAGTGACACACAGAGTTACACGATAAATTATTATTATTGAGCCAGAGCTATAAAATTATTGTAATTTAAGAAAATTATTGTACACTAATAAAGACATGGAACACAGAAAACAAGCGGAAATGGGAAGCACAAACATTTGTATCAGGACCGCCATGGAACACAGAAAACAAGCGGAAGTGGGAAGTACAAACATTTGTACCAGTACCGCGATCGCCACACTCACACATAAAATAAGCATTATTGCACATAAACTACTAATGCAAACATTGTTTCATTGGTCGTTTTCATTTTAAACAACAATAATCCGAAACACACAAACAGAACATTTAAAAATATACCAAACTGCGTTGCAATAAATTTTATTTTGCTACAAAAAAAAGAATATTTACGTCCTTTTGTAGTCTATTCAAAATAGACTCATCTATTGTACAATAGTGAAATTATCTATATAAGTTTCATTTAATAACACTATAACTATGAGTACTTAACTTTTTTTATTAGTGATTATTAAAACTATTGTATTTCACTAACCCCTATCGTCTGAAACACAGGTTAACCTAGTTCAGGCAGATACATGTTAAGTTAGATCATAAGATAGTTTTTAGTGATTTTACAATTCAGTGTAGTGCACAATTCATTTAACTGAATAAATATATTTTGATTTGATTTGATTTTTTTTTATCATCTTAATAGTTTCGCTATTCTACAATAGATGGCAGTATTGATTTTTCCGTATTTTTCAGTTTGTCATATTTGAGTAGAAAACTTTCTAGAACGATATACGTTATGACTATCATTACGTATATCGATCTAGAAAAATTAGGTCAACCTAAAATGAACTTTATATGTAAGGTGTACGGCTGATTTTTGCTTGACTTCCTATTAAGAAACGTTATTAAAATAAAATGGAAATTGTACTTTCGGATGGTATGAAATATCTCCATTTTTTAATCATCTGTATTCTACTATCATTTCTGCATTCAATGATGGCACAATACGGCATAATTCAGTGTGTAATAGATTTTCGCACGACTACTATCTCCTAAAGATATATTAAATATCACTAAGGCAATTTAGAGTAACAGCGCATAATAGTGGTGCACGCGGCACGCCCACTTTTCACTTCCACTTGTTTTCTTTGTTTCATGAATTTCTATTTTAAGACATTATGTTTGACTTATTTTCAAGCCAATAAAATTGCAGTTATAACGTTTACTGGAAGCAAACACTATTCCTCCCTGACTAATAGGCCTGTTATCAGACTAGGTACTGCAAAAGAGTCCTGATGGAAAGAGTCAACCATCGCCTATAGACACCAAAGATGTTAATGGTGCGTTGCTATCTTGTGGCTAGGTCTAATGCCACATGCATAAGTTTACCGGCTACCTTACCCTCCAAACCGGAACACAACAGTGACAAGCACTAAAGCTATTTGAAGAAATTATATTTTAACATTAATTAATTATTAACAAAATCCATTTTCCCCGCGTTGATCAGAGTTTCTTTGAAGTATAGAGCAAATGCCGCTATACCAGGTAAGTTGTAAAAGGCGATCGATTGGCTATACATGTCATTACCATCGTGACTACCTGCCATGAGCGTACCGAGGGGAGGGGGGCAGGGAGGGGCAGCTGCCCCCCTGGTATTTGTTTACCTCCTTACTGTTGTAGATAAAAATATAATCTTAAAATGCTACGCGTGCCCCCCCTGGCCCAGAACCTGGATACGCCCATGATCACTGCTTACCTATTCCCGCCGCAATAGCGTCAATGCTTGTCATTATCTTGTTCCATTTTGGTAGTTAAAGTTGGGCGGTAGACTTACGTACATAGCATTGCCATGCTGCTTCAAAGATAGCAAAGCATCATTTACATCTTTGGTGTCTATAGGCGATAGAGTTTCTTTTTTTTATATCATAAAATAGCAAACAACCAGATGGGTCTCCTGATGGAAAAAGTCAATCATCGCCTATAGACACCAAAGGTGTTAATGGTGCGTTGCTATCTTGTGGCGAGGTCTAATGCCACATGCATAAGTTTACCGGCTACCTTACCCTCCAAACCGGAACACGACAGCGAAAAGCACTGAAGCTATTGCGGCAGAAAATTATAAGGTGGTGGTACCAGACCCGGGCGAGACAATGAAGTACTCTACCACCTAGTAGCCACGATGGTAGTGACTCGTATAGCCAATCAGTCGCCTTTTACGACCTGCCTGGCAGAACGGCAGTTGGCCTATTCTTCAAATGAGCCCGAAACCAACACGGGGAATTTTTAAAACAACCATGATTTCATTAGAAAGGATGAGAGTTACGCGTTGGAAAGAGACGCAACTTCTAGGTAAATATAAACGTAGGTAATCAAGAGCCGCGCGATCTGATTTCGACTTAATTGTATTTTAGCAAGATTCCCTATTTCTTTAAACAACTTTCCGGAGTGTCTCTTCTGTACTTGTACTATTATTTATTCTGTAACCACGGTTCCATATTGCGTCGGTTGGCGAGATGAGTGTTGATCCCTATCGTTGCATTATTTCTACTTATTTCTAGCGATGATCGGGACCGACAGTATTACGGTACTTAGCCGTACTCATCCGAGGCATGAGGACGTTGACACATTACCACCAGACTCCGAGCTGCTACTGAGATTTGAATGTTCTAAACAAAATAGCTCAGTCATACTGTTGCCCGACCCGGGGCATCATAATCTGAGTCAAATAAATTAGCTCCTTAACAGTGATGCAATATTTTATAGTATTACTAGCTGACCCGGCAAACGACGTTCTGCCTTTTTAACTCTTTTTTTTCTATATTTTTTCACCTTTTAAACCTTCCCTGGACTTCAACAATTAATTCAAAACCAAAATTAGCCAAATCGGTCCAGCCGTTCTCGAGTTTTAGCGAGACTAAGGAACAGCAGTTGATTTTTATATATATAGATTTTCTAAGTATTAAGACCTAGTCAATATTTAAAGTTTGAAAAAATATCTATATATCTACTTTCATTGGCCAAACTCTATTCTTTATTATCGTTGTAATAAATACACAATAAATATAATACACAATACATTTTGATAGCAAGTTACCCACCTCTACAAGAAGGTAGACCATCTCCACCATATTTCGTTTTTGTATATGTAGGTATGTTGTAATGGTCCACCATAAAACATCACAACATACCTACATATACAAAAACGAAACTCTACTAAGAATTTAAATTTAATCTAGATTCTTTTCATACTTATGTGTCCTAATGGTTCCTGGTCCTGGTCCTCTTCAGAAACTCATTATTATCTACTCAATCGACATAACCAACGTGATCTGACACTTACATAGTGATTAGGTAATGGAAAAATTTCGGATGGAAAAGAAAAGAAAAAAAATACTTTTCTGATATTTTTCCATTTCTTTTCTAATATTTTTCCACTAAACTTGGATTGTAAATAAAATAATTATGACATTGAATATTTATTGCTACTGTTTTATTTAAGTATATGAAAGTACTATTCTTACAACGGTAAAGAAATAACATTTCGCTCTATGTAAACACTCAATTTTGATCAGACTGAGGTAACTGAAGGACACAAAACTGTCACTTCATCTACATTGATGTGTTTTCCTTTAAATCCATCTACAAATTTTAAAATATTACGATAAAGTAAGTTTCTCATACATGGAGCTACATATAGTAATTCTTCCAATAGAGTTCTCTTGTTTCTGTGTACAATTATAGTTGCAAATCTTATCAGAATCACTTTTGCTCTCTTTTGTAGCTGACTGTGATTTGACTGGACTTGGTTTATCTTTTTCTTCGATTTCGTAGATCGGCGAGGTATTTGTGCATTCTTCATTAGTTCCGCTTTTTTTCCATTTCCCCTTCCAAACCTTCGACAATTCAAATTCTTCTGCTTCGAGACAGTCTTGTGAAAATTTCCTTTTTTTGCTAAAATAACAATAATATCCACATATGAAACAAATTTTATAGTTTTCGGCACGGTTAGTTATAATGAAAGAAAAAATATAACATTTTACTTATTATGCTTATATAGACTCATACATATAATATCATTGGACTCATATTGATGAGCTCAATTTCGAACGGAACAAATATTATTGTATATTATATTATATTTAATATCACAAACACGATTAAACAAGTGAATCAAGATCACGGAGCTTCCACGTTATAAAATAATTTATGACATAATATGTCTATGGGGAATCCCCGTGAATAGATAATTTTGTAGTATCGATAATCAGCAACATTAATATAAATATATTAACGAGTTCCGTTTTTAACACAGACACGCACCCACAACTTTAAACCAATCTAATACATAAAAAAATATCAAATATATAAGTGATTCACTTCAAGATAATGTTAAAATGATAAATAAAGTATGTTATTTATTTAGTACAATGTAGATATTCTATTGTTGCCAAACAATGGATTATATGTCTAAATAATTTAAACTATTGATTAATTACCGTAATTATCTATTCCTAAATTGTGAAGATATTACTAAACATATTTTTCTATGACCTCACTGCGCCCCACTAGAAGGTTAGGGTATTTATTTCATCACGTTGAACAACAATGATACTTACCCACTATTTTAGATTATTATTTAAAATATTCGAACAATTTAATAAATACGTCTTCTATAATTTGGCAACACTAAATCATTTTGTACTAGTTGCTACAAATGTCTCGGGGATTTCCCGCAAGACCTTTTGAATACTAGCTACGTAATTTTTAGGGTGGAGTGAAAAAAAAAAATTTTTTTTTTTCTTAGCCTGGGGGTCAAATTTGTAGCTTATAAAAAACAAAAATTTTTGAAAAAAAATAAAATTTTTTTACTCAACATCTTGAGGCAGCCCACTCATTTTTAAAATTAATTACGAGTAAAAACATTTGGTTGCAAAAAAAAAATTTTAAAAGCGTTCTAAAAACTTCAAAATATCCTCTTTTATGCCAATTAAAAATCACAAGTTAAAAAAAATTTTTGTGACTATTGTTTTAATATTTAAAAAAAATCCAAAAAAGTAACATTCCTCGTTAGGGCACTAGAATAAAATTTGAGTTGGAAATGATCATAATTGCCAATTCTTGGATGTTTTAAGACATTAAAAGACAAAAAAATTTTTTTTTTGCAACCAAATATTTTTACTTGTAATTAATTTTAAAAATGAGTGGGCTGCCTCAAGATGTTGAGTAAAAAATTTTATTTTTTTTTCAAAAATTTTTGTTTTTTATAAGCTACAAATTTGACCCCCAGGCTAAGAAGAAAAAAAAAATTTTTTTTTTTCACTCCACCCTAGTAATTTTTACTTAATTGGCGTGCAACTTCTCTATAGTGTATACTTACGTTTCATGCAAGTGGTGTTTTTTCTTTGTCAATTTTATTAAAACAGTATAACTTTCGGTGAAATATATTTATAATGGGGCGTAACAAAGATAAAAACACGTGGAATCTGTTGGAAAAACGAAATAATGGTGTATCATGTAGGTATTGTATGAAAATATTTCGATACGCTAACGTAACCCGTATGCGGTCACACATTGCAGATTGTGATAAAATTCCACGAGATGTGAAAAGTATGTTAGATCCGAAAGGAACCAATTCTACGGATAGTTTACCTTCTACTTCATTGTGTCTGTCAGTTCCAGCAGCTTGTATGGTAAATGAAAAATAGGCATAAATAAATTAATAGCTTTAACTACTGCAGTATACGGAACCCCTATTTCTTGGGCAGAACACCCATTATGGAAGAAAGTTTTTGCTGTTTTGACACCATCATATCAGTTACCTACTAGAAAAACTTTAACGTCACACATTGTAAAGCATAGAATAATAACGCATAGAAACCGAGTCGACCCGCGCAATATTAAGCCATTTCAAAGAAGCCTGAAAAGGCTTCTTACGTTCGCCGGCCCCTCAGGCATGCGACACGTGCCACGCGGAGTACAGCTCTCGCAATTTCAAAAAATGTGAGTTACTGTGTGGTGAAATGCTGTCACCGTGCTTCACAAAAGCGTATTTAGGACTTGAAGATAACATTTCACCGATAAAAACTACTTGGCATCGGATATTTTTGTATAAAATCCAAACAAATACATCATAAATATCTAAGTAGAACGATATTCAAAATGTTGCCAGCCAAAGGGAAAAATATTCTACCACGTATTTGTTTTTACCTATTTTCATTATAATTAATAATATGTGTATTCCTATTTTATGTGCGATATTACATAGTCTGGACTTTGCTTTTGCATAAAAAATAGTTTTTAAGTGTTGAGACTCACCCATTATACTGGCACAAATATTACAAATCCGTTTGTCATACCAATATTATGAAGCATTTATTCGTATATAATGAGGACTTTTAGAAGACAAAAAAATGTTCCAACTAGCATTCTAGATGCCACAGTGACCATCAGAAAAAACTCTGTCACTACCAAAGTAATTTTTTTTAAATTTTCTTATTAAATAATATGCCTTCGTACTGCATTATTTCGTATTGCTTAGTGTCAAGTAGTTTTATTAGCGATATTTTCGACTTTTATCCACGAAAACATGTAGGGTAACGTGCCCTAAAATCGGTCTGCGCCTAATGTCAACCTCCTAATATGTTTGTACTGATAATTAAGCTAATATTCCACATAACTTTTAAGAACGCGGGCAAGACTTCATACATCATTTTTTAATTATTATCTTAAAGTTTAATGTGTTTCTTAAGATTCTATATCAACTGCTTAATTTATCCGCATTTAATAAATATTTTTTTAACTTGAGGAATAGTAGTTAAATAAAGTTGGAATTTAGGTAAGATTAAAGTAAGCAATCAGTTCTCTCCTTAGTAGTCTGTGGTTCGATATTTATCTTGTCATTGGGTGTCTTCAGTACAACAGCTGTTAATCTCAGAAATCTAAGTTAGGTTGACAGAATTCTGAGCTAAGTTTTTGCGAAGACACTTTATAGGTACTTAAAAGAACAAAAAATAAATTAGCTTTAACTATTCTTTAATACAAAAACAAGGAGAATTTTTATTTGATACTTATAATGAAAATTATAATATATAAACTTATTGCTGTTTTAATGAAAATGTAAATTAAGTTTTATACAATGATAACACTTAAATTTGATGATAGAATTTAATCAAATTAAAGTCTCAATATTTTTTATATAATTGTTCCTAGCGATATATTTTATTTAATTGATTTAACAATCGTAGAAAATTATTCTAGTTTTATTCTAGTAGTGAAAAATAAAACTTTGAATATCAAGTGCCTTTAAATTGTTTCCTTTCTTTGACTACAAATTAATAAAAATAAGTACCTTAAAATAGTTATATTGAAGATTATTTGATATAGACAAAAAATAATTTATATAAATCGTTTTATTTAAAAAAATATCACAATATTGAATATTTAATGCTCATTTCTCTTAATTTTGAGGACCAGCAAGTAACGATCTAATGTAATTTTTACATATCAAATTTTTTCTGCGTAGTTTTAAAGAGACTAAAATATCAATTTATTTCATTTATTTTATGTCTCAAAGAAAGAGACTCAATCATTAAAATTGGTGACTATTTAGATTTTTTCTTTGCAGTTTTTATCAAATTAAAAAGATCATTTAAATACATACCATAAAAAATTGAGGGCATATTATGTTTACAAAAGTTATTTAATAAAATTAAAGTAAATTTTAATGCAAATTCAATACCTTATTTCAATTTCTAACATCCTTTACTGGCTAACATTAGAGAAAAATGGGGCTGAAATTAGGGAAACATTGACCGACAATAGAAAAGAAACCAGGATAGAGAGGGTCAATCATTTAAAACTTAACACGTTTACATATTTTTATTTCGTTGTTGAAATCAATTCGAAACATCAATAGTGTAAAATTTAAATATTGATTAACACGAAAAAGAAAATTAATATTTTCTTTCCGATAACGGTTTAAGCCTAATAGGGTCCGAAAGTTACGTATTTGGTTAGGCGGCCGAAATTTGGCTATTTTACCCTATAAATTTCTACATCACTGAGATTAATTTTAATTTTTAAAATTTTAAATAAATAATTTGATTATTAAGTAGACATATTTTCGTGTCACAATTTACACAAAAACGAAAAAATCCAAGGTGAAATAGCTTTGGAACGTAGAATTATAACAGGTTGAAACCGAGTGGGCCGCGATGTTTTAAGTCATTTCAAAGTAGTCTTAAAAGGCTACGCATGCGCTTGCTGTCCGCTCAGTATCGCGATACATGTCATACGGAGTGCAGGTCTCGCAATTTGAAAAAATATGACTTACTGTGTTAAAGGCAAAAAAAAGACAAATAAAATAAATGCTGAATTATCAAAAAGTACCCTCGAGCTAAATTATTTTCATAAGCAAAGCAAATACAATAATTAATTTTCTTAACATTAAGGTCTAACTAAAAATATTGTGCGCAATTTTTTTTCCACAACTAGCAACTGTATAGTGATAAGTTATGTGTTTCAAATTATCTCTTTTTAGTCGATTTACATAACAGAAAAATTATAAATTGTAAGTACTTACGTACTTACAATTTATAATTTTTCTGTACTTATTACTTATTACGTACTCACTTACTGTGAAATGTTCACTTTTTTGTTTTTCTAAGGTGTTAGAACACTTTTTTATAATGCAATAAGTCATTTCGAATTATTTTTCGTGAACTGTGTCCGATATAACCTGATCTTATTAAGCATTGACAACTCGCAAAACGAATTGAGCCGTTTCTGGCTCAGTTTTATTTGCTCGTTTTTTTTTTTGGTTTCTAGGCGTTATTATTCTAAGATCAGAACCAAAACAGTTGCGGACGCTAGGTGGTGCTCAAGTCGTGCACAGAGCCAATAGTAGCCAATATAGTACGTTTAGCTTAAAACATTTTAATTTTTTAAGTTGATTTAAATAAATACTTGATTAATAAGTATCTTATTAATTTTTACCTTAAAACGTTCGTCTATAACGTAGTATTGTTTCTGCTTGCCCACCCATTTGCTAATTTTCAAGCTAGTTTAAGGTTTAGAACCATGGCAAGATTTGTATGAAAGTTAAAATAAAAAAGGTTCCAAAGTAATAGCTTTGAACAAACATACATACACATACACGCACACGGACATACACATAATAACACACAAGTATTTGCCAAGCAATGTATTTCAAACATTTGTATGATATAGGATAATATATTAGTAGATACATATCAATAAGGTTTTTTTTTGTAAGAATTACTTCAATCACTGTTTTTATAACTTAAATAACGTAAATTCGTATTGACCATATTTTTTATTTACGCTCGGTGCCGGTTGGTTACCGCTGTTTAATTACTGAAATTTTAAAAAAATCTTGAGAACCTCTAAAACATTTTCCTGTAATTCTACTCATTTTACCTCACCAGAATAAAAATTGTAAGTTCTGAATTTTCTATATGACTAATAATACTATTGGAAAGACAGACAATCTTTATTTCAGTGAGGTAAAAACATTTTAAATCACAAATAAAAGCACAAAAACTAAAAAAATATAAGGTTAAATAGCTTTGGAATCATCTTGAGAACATCTAGAATATTTCCCGGCATTTAACATATTTTACCTAACCGAATAAAAAGTGTAAGTTTCAAGTTTATACTAAATAATTAATAATGTTATAGTATGAAAGATTATTTGTATACCGGTCAGGTAGATATATTTTAAATACCGTCTTGGGAAAATATTTATTTACTTGCAACACTATTCGAGTCTTTGGAGTCTTTGTGTGCGTGACGACGCGTGATTACAAGAAGCTTACACGGACATTAACACGGTTTTGGCCTAAAATATGAACGAAGCGTTAAATGCAATTATCACTCTAAGCGTTATTACTCTATGTTGTAAAGAATATGATGAAATGAAAAAAATGTCAAGATGATATGATGAAAACATTGACAAACTAATTGAAGACATATTATTTATAGATGCAGCACAAAATACAGAAAATGATCTACTGTTTGAAAGTGATGATTCAGATTAATTATCCAACATTCCTACATTACATATCTACATTCCAGCTGAAAATTATGTAAATGTTATATAAATCTATAGTAAAAGAGTTTATAAAAAAAAAGTTTGAATCATATGCATCAAACATGTTTATGATAAGTAATATCAGAACAATATTTTAAATTTTATAGTAATAAATATTTTACAGTAAACAATATTTTTCCATTATTTTTCAAATTTTTTATTTTTCTGAAAAATAAAAGGAAAAATTTCCAAGGTTTGATTACCCATCACTACTTACATGAGTTTTCTCACCATTTACTTCTATTTCCCACTCTCGGTTCCATTTTCAACCCCTTGGGCTTTGTCGTCATGAATAACAAAACCAATGAGCTCAAACTGGACTGTCTCAGCGTTCTGCATCTGGGAGTACCAGTTCCTACATCCAAGCTCCATTATGAGATCACCTAACTTACATAAGTCTACCAAATATGAGGAAGTAGTTGAAAACCGGCTTTGCAAGTTTTTAAAAATCTGTTACTTATATACGAACATTGCAAATTAAATAAAACTTGTAAAAATCCATGGAATTTCATTGATATTTTCAAAACGGTTATGAGTTCAGTCATGAATCCTGATAGTGAATAGGTTTCATCCTTGGAATAAGTAAAAGATGATCTAAAAGAAATTATAGCAATCAGTTGTCTATATTTTTCTAAAACGTGAAGACAACAAAAGTGAGCCCTATCAGGCTAGCATGGTGAAATCAGCAAAATTGCAAAAAAAAAATACATCAATTTGTAGCTAATTAGTTGCTAATTAGTTGCCAAAACGACGATTTTGTTGCTCGTGCCAATCCCTAGAAATCGTGAATTATGCTATCGTGATATCAAGGTAGCAAGGTAACTTAATGAATTATATTCTTTTCCGTTCATCTTTATAGAAGATTTAGTTACTATTTTGTTGCTATATCTTAGATATCGCAAAAATTTTTTTAATAATTGTTTTTTTTATTTTTTCTGTTCTTGCTATCTTGAAACTGGTTTTTCCTGGCATTAAAGAGTCTTTGAATTTTGTTGCTCATCAGGAGGCTACTCAAATACACTCAAACAACTAGCAACAAAATAGTTGAAACCGGTCAGCCGATTTTTGAATTTTTTTTTCATCTTCC
The DNA here is from genome assembly GCA_036924255.1 of Apodemia mormo. NCBI lineage: Eukaryota > Metazoa > Arthropoda > Insecta > Lepidoptera > Riodinidae > Apodemia > Apodemia mormo. The sequence continues at coordinate 43,509,309 of JAUPFN010000002.1, forward strand.
TCATTCTTGCTATCTTGAAACTGATTTTTGTCGGCATAGAAAGTGTATTAAATTAGTTGCTCATCAGGAAAATACTCAAATACACTCCAAGTATCAGCAACAAAATAGTTGAAACCGGTCAGCCGATTTTTGAATTTTTTTTTCATCTTCCTCATTCTTGCTATCTTGAAAGTGGGTTTTCCTGGTAATAAAGAGTCTTTGAAATTTGTTGCTCATCAGGAGGCTACTCAAATACACTCAAACAACTAGCAACAAAATAGTTGAAACCGGTCAGCCGATTTTTGAATTTTTTTTCCATCCTCCTCATTCTTGCTATCTTGAAACTGATTTCTTTCGGCATAGAAAGTGTATTAAATTTGTTGCTCATCAGGAGACTACTTAAATACACTCTAAGAACCAGCAACAAAATAGTTGAAACCGGTCAGCCGATTTTTGAATTTTTTTTCCATCCTCCTCATTCTTGCTATCTTGAAACTGATTTCTTTCGGCATAGAAAGTGTATTAAATTTGTTGCTCATCAGGAGACTACTTAAATACACTCTAAGAACCAGCAACAAAATAGTTGAAACCGGTCGGCCGATTTTTGAATTTTTTTTTCATCTTCCTCATTCTTGCTATCTTGAAAGTGGGTTTTCCTGGTAATAAAGAGTCTTTGAAATTTGTTGCTCATCAGGAGGCTACTCAAATACACTCAAACAACTAGCAACAAAATAGTTGAAACCGGTCAGCCGATTTTTGAATTTTTTTTCCATTCTCCTCATTCTTGCTATCTTGAAACTGATTTCTTTCGGCATAGAAAGTGTATTAAATTTGTTGCTCATCAGGAGACTACTTAAATACACTCTAAGAACCAGCAACAAAATAGTTGAAACCGGTCGGCCGATTTTTGAATTTTTTTTCATCTTCCTCATTCTTGCTATCTTGAAAGTGGGTTTTCCTGGTAATAAAGAGTCTTTGAAATTTGTTGCTCATCAGGAGGCTACTCAAATACACTCAAACAACTAGCAACAAAATAGTTGAAACCGGTCAGCCGATTTTTGAATTTTTTTTCCATCCTCCTCATTCTTGCTATCTTGAAACTGATTTCTTTCGGCATAGAAAGTGTATTAAATTTGTTGCTCATCAGGAGACTACTTAAATACACTCTAAGAACCAGCAACAAAATAGTTGAAACCGGCCGGCCGATTTTTGATTTTTTTTCATCTTCCTCATTCTTGCTATCTTGAAAGTGGGTTTTCCTGGTAATAAAGAGTCTTTGAAATTTGTTGCTCATCAGGAGGCTACTCAAATACACTCAAACAACTAGCAACAAAATAGTTGAAACCGGTCAGCCGATTTTTGAATATTTTTTTTGCATCTTCCTCATTCTTGCTATCTTGAAACTGATTTCTTTCGGCATAGAAAGTGTATTAAATTTGTTGCTCATCAGGAGACTACTTAAATACACTCTAAGAACCAGCAACAAAATAGTTGAAACCGGTCGGCCGATTTTTGAATTTTTTTTTCATCTTCCTCATTCTTGCTATCTTGAAAGTGGGTTTTCCTGGTAATAAAGAGTCTTTGAAATTTGTTGCTCATCAGGAGGCTACTCAAATACACTCAAACAACTAGCAACAAAATAGTTGAAACCGGTCAGCCGATTTTTGAATTTTTTTTCCATCCTCCTCATTCTTGCTATCTTGAAACTGATTTCTTTCGGCATAGAAAGTGTATTAAATTTGTTGCTCATCAGGAGACTACTTAAATACACTCTAAGAACCAGCAACAAAATAGTTGAAACCGGTCGGCCGATTTTTGAATTTTTTTTTCATCTTCCTCATTCTTGCTATCTTGAAAGTGGGTTTTCCTGGTAATAAAGAGTCTTTGAAATTTGTTGCTCATCAGGAGGCTATTCAAATACACTCAAACAACTAGCAACAAAATAGTTGAAACCGGTCAGCCGATTTTTGAATTTTTTTTTTGCATCTTCCTCATTCTTGCTATCTTGAAACTTGTTTTCCCTGATAATGAAGAGTCTTTGAAATTTGTTGCTCATCAGGAGGCTACTCAAATACACTCAAACAACTGGCAACAAAAAACAAGTTTCAAGACAGCAAGAATGAGGAAGATAGAAAAAAAATTCAAAAATCGGCTGACCGGTTTCAACTATTTTGTTGCTAGTTGTTTGAGTGTATTTAAGTAGCTTCCTGATGAGCAACAAATTTCAAAGACTCTTTTTTACCAGGAAAACCCACTTTCAAGATAGCAAGAATGAGGAAGATGAAAAAAAAATTCAAAAATCGGCCGACCGGTTTCAACTATTTTGTTGCTGGTTCTTAGAGTGTATTTAAGTAGTCTCCTGATGAGCAACAAATTTAATACACTTTCTATGCCGAAAGAAATCAGTTTCAAGATAGCAAGAATGAGGAGGATGGAAAAAAAATTCAAAAATCGGCTGACCGGTTTCAACTATTTTGTTGCTAGTTGTTTGAGTGTATTTGAGTAGCCTCCTGATGAGCAACAAATTTCAAAGACTCTTTATTACCAGGAAAACCCACTTTCAAGATAGCAAGAATGAGGAAGATGAAAAAAAAATTCAAAAATCGGCCGACCGGTTTCAACTATTTTGTTGCTGATACTTGGAGTGTATTTGAGTATTTTCCTGATGAGCAACTAAGTTAATACACTTTCTATGCCGACAAAATTCAGTTTCAAGATAGCAAGAATGAGGAAGATAGAAAAAAATTCAAAAATCGGCTGACCGGTTTCAACTATTTTGTTGCTAGTTGTTTGAGTGTATTTAAGTAGCTTCCTGATGAGCAACAAATTTCAAAGGCTCTTTTTTACCAGGAAAAATCAATTTCAAGATAGCAAGAAAGAGGAAGATGAAAAAAAAATTCAAAAATCGGCGGACCGGTTTCAACTATTTTGTTGCTGGTTCTTAGAGTGTATTTAAGTAGTCTCCTGATGAGCAACAAATTTAATACACTTTCTATGCCGAAAGAAATCAGTTTCAAGATAGCAAGAATGAGGAGGATGGAAAAAAAATTCAAAAATCGGCTGACCGGTTTCAACTATTTTGTTGCTAGTTGTTTGAGTGTATTTGAGTAGCCTCCTGATGAGCAACAAATTTCAAAGACTCTTTATTACCAGGAAAACCCACTTTCAAGATAGCAAGAATGAGGAAGATGAAAAAAAAAAATTCATAAATCGGCCGACCGGTTTCAACTATTTTGTTGCTGATACTTGGAGTGTATTTAAGTATTTTCCTGATGAGCAACTAATTTAATACACTTTCTATGCCGACAAAAATCAGTTTCAAGATAGCAAGAATGAGGAAGATGAAAAAAAAAATTCAAAAATCAGCGGACCGGTTTCAACTATTTTGTTGCTGGTTCTTAGAGTGTATTTAAGTAGTCTACTGATGAGCAACAAATTTCAAAGACTCTTTATTACCAGGAAAACCTACTTTCAAGATAGCAAGAATGAGGAAGATGAAAAAAAAATTCAAAAATCGGCTGACCGGTTTCAACTATTTTGTTGCTAGTTGTTTGAGTGTATTTGAGTAGCCTCCTGATGAGCAACAAATTTCAAAGACTCTTTATTACCAGGAAAACCCACTTTCAAGATAGCAAGAATGAGGAAGATGAAAAAAAAATTCAAAAATCGGCTGACCGGTTTCAACTATTTTGTTGCTAGTTGTTTGAGTGTATTTGAGTAGCCTCCTGATGAGCAACAAATTTCAAAGACTCTTTATTACCAGGAAAACCCACTTTCAAGATAGCAAGAATGAGGAAGATGAAAAAAAAATTCAAAAATCGGCCGACCGGTTTCAACTATTTTGTTGCTGGTTCTTAGAGTGTATTTAAGTAGTCTCCTGATGAGCAACAAATTTAATACACTTTCTATGCCGAAAGAAATCAGTTTCAAGATAGCAAGAATGAGGAGGATGGAAAAAAAATTCAAAAATCGGCTGACCGGTTTCAACTATTTTGTTGCTGGTTCTTAGAGTGTATTTAAGTAGTCTCCTGATGAGCAACAAATTTCAAAGACTCTTTATTACCAGGAAAACCCACTTTCAAGATAGCAAGAATGAGGAAGATGAAAAAAAAATTCAAAAATCGGCTGACCGGTTTCAACTATTTTGTTGCTAGTTGTTTGAGTGTATTTGAGTAGCCTCCTGATGAGCAACAAATTTCAAAGACTCTTTATTACCAGGAAAACCCACTTTCAAGATAGCAAGAATGAGGAAGATGAAAAAAAAATTCAAAAATCGGCCGACCGGTTTCAACTATTTTGTTGCTGATACTTGGAGTGTATTTGAGTATTTTCCTGATGAGCAACTAATTTAATACACTTTCTATGCCGACAAAAATCAGTTTCAAGATAGCAAGAATGAGGAACATGAAAAAAAAAAATTCAAAAATCGGCGGACCGGTTTCAACTATTTTGTTGCTGGTTCTTAGAGTGTATTTAAGTAGTCTCCTGATGAGCAACAAATTTAATACACTTTCTATGCCGAAAGAAATCAGTTTCAAGATAGCAAGAATGAGGAAGATGCAAAAAAAATATTCAAAAATCGGCTGACCGGTTTCAACTATTTTGTTGCTAGTTGTTTGAGTGTATTTGAGTAGCCTCCTGATGAGCAACAAATTTCAAAGACTCTTTATTACCAGGAAAACCCACTTTCAAGATAGCAAGAATGAGGAAGATGAAAAAAAAATTCAAAAATCGGCCGACCGGTTTCAGCTATTTTGTTGCTGGTTCTTAGAGTGTATTTAAGTAGTCTCCTGATGAGCAACAAATTTAATACACTTTCTATGCCGAAAGAAATCAGTTTCAAGATAGCAAGAATGAGGAAGATGCAAAAAAAAAATTCAAAAATCGGCTGACCGGTTTCAACTATTTTGTTGCTAGTTGTTTGAGTGTATTTGAGTAGCCTCCTGATGAGCAACAAATTTCAAAGACTCTTTATTACCAGGAAAACCAACTTTCAAGATAGCAAGAATGAGGAAGATGAAAAAAAAATTCAAAAATCGGCCGACCGGTTTCAACTATTTTGTTGCTGGTTCTTAGAGTGTATTTAAGTAGTCTCCTGATGAGCAACAAATTTAATACACTTTCTATGCCGAAAGAAATCAGTTTCGAGATAGCAAGAATGAGGAGGATGGAAAAAAAAATTCAAAAATCGGCTGACCGGTTTCAACTATTTTGTTGCTAGTTGTTTGAGTGTATTTGAGTAGCCTCCTGATGAGCAACAAATTTCAAAGACTCTTTATTACCAGGAAAACCCACTTTCAAGATAGCAAGAATGAGGAAGATGAAAAAAAAATTCAAAAATCGGCCGACCGGTTTCAACTATTTTGTTGCTGGTTCTTAGAGTGTATTTAAGTAGTCTCCTGATGAGCAACAAATTTAATACACTTTCTATGCCGAAAGAAATCAGTTTCAAGATAGCAAGAATGAGGAAGATGCAAAAAAAAAATTCAAAAATCGGCTGACCGGTTTCAACTATTTTGTTGCTAGTTGTTTGAGTGTATTTGAGTAGCCTCCTGATGAGCAACAAATTTCAAAGACTCTTTATTACCAGGAAAACCAACTTTCAAGATAGCAAGAATGAGGAAGATGAAAAAAAAATTCAAAAATCGGCCGACCGGTTTCAACTATTTTGTTGCTGGTTCTTAGAGTGTATTTAAGTAGTCTCCTGATGAGCAACAAATTTAATACACTTTCTATGCCGAAAGAAATCAGTTTCAAGATAGCAAGAATGAGGAGGATGGAAAAAAAATTCAAAAATCGGCTGACCGGTTTCAACTATTTTGTTGCTAGTTGTTTGAGTGTATTTGAGTAGCCTCCTGATGAGCAACAAATTTCAAAGACTCTTTATTACCAGGAAAACCCACTTTCAAGATAGCAAGAATGAGGAAGATGAAAAAAAAAATCAAAAATCGGCCGACCGGTTTCAACTATTTTGTTGCTGGTTCTTAGAGTGTATTTAAGTAGTCTCCTGATGAGCAACAAATTTAATACACTTTCTATGCCGAAAGAAATCAGTTTCAAGATAGCAAGAATGAGGAGGATGGAAAAAAAATTCAAAAATCGGCTGACCGGTTTCAACTATTTTGTTTGAGTGTATTGAGTAGCCTCCTGATGAGCAACAAATTTCAAAGACTCTTTATTACCAGGAAAACCCACTTTCAAGATAGCAAGAATGAGGAAGATGAAAAAAAAATCAAAAATCGGCCGACCGGTTTCAACTATTTTGTTGCTGGTTCTTAGAGTGTATTTAAGTAGTCTCCTGATGAGCAACAAATTTAATACACTTTCTATGCCGAAAGAAATCAGTTTCAAGATAGCAAGAATGAGGAGGATGGAAAAAAATTCAAAAATCGGCTGACCGGTTTCAACTATTTTGTTGCTAGTTGTTTGAGTGTATTTGAGTAGCCTCCTGATGAGCAACAAATTTCAAAGACTCTTTATTACCAGGAAAACCCACTTTCAAGATAGCAAGAATGAGGAAGATGAAAAAAAAATTCAAAAATCGGCCGACCGGTTTCAACTATTTTGTTGCTGATACTTGGAGTGTATTTGAGTATTTTCCTGATGAGCAACTAAGTTAATACACTTTCTATGCCGACAAAATTCAGTTTCAAGATAGCAAGAATGAGGAAGATAGAAAAAAATTCAAAAATCGGCTGACCGGTTTCAACTATTTTGTTGCTAGTTGTTTGAGTGTATTTAAGTAGCTTCCTGATGAGCAACAAATTTCAAAGACTCTTTTTTACCAGGAAAAACCAGTTTCAAGATAGCAAGAATGAGGAAGATGAAAAAAAAATTCAAAAATCGGCTGACCGGTTTCAACTATTTTGTTGCTAGTTGTTTGAGTGTATTTGAGTAGCCTCCTGATGAGCAACAAATTTCAAAGACTCTTTTGTACCAGGAAAACCCACTTTCAAGATAGCAAGAATGAGGAAGATGAAAAAAAAATTCAAAAATCGGCCGACCGGTTTCAACTATTTTGTTGCTGATACTTGGAGTGTATTTGAGTATTTTCCTGATGAGCAACTAATTTAATACACTTTCTATGCTGACAAAAATCAGTTTCAAGATAGCAAGAATGAGGAAGATGAAAAAAAAATTCAAAAATCGGCTGACCGGTTTCAACTATTTTGTTGCTAGTTGTTTGAGTGTATTTGAGTAGCCTCCTGATGAGCAACAAAATTGAAAGACTCTTTAATGCCAGGAAAAACCAGTTTCAAGATAGCAAGAACAGAAAAATTAAAAAAAACAATTATTAAAAAAATTTTTGCGATATCTAAGATATAGCAACAAAATAGTAACTAAATCTTCTATAAAGATGAACGGAAAAGAATATAATTCATTAAGTTACCTTGCTACCTTGATATCACGATAGCATAATTCACGATTTCTAGGGATTGGCACGAGCAACAAAATCGTCGTTTTGGCAACTAATTAGCAACTATTTAGCTACAAATTGATGTATTTTTTTTTTTGCAATTTTGCTGATTTCACCATGCTAGCCTGATAGGGCTACAAAAGTGCACAGACCAACGTACAGCGGTAGGTATAATCTTTTGACTCCATTTTTGTAATACCTATATACTAAATAAACAAATAGATTTAAAAAAATCGCTGACTGAAGTATGAATAATTTACTGCATCTAGTTTCTGAAACATTCATTTTTTATTGATTTAGTGCAGAACTTGATGATATACCAACGAATTTAGTCTGCGAAATCGACACAGAGCGCCATATTGAGAGTAAAGCACAGCCTGCCGCTTGCGCGGAGGCGTGCAAAATGAGGGTAAAAAGTTAAAACAAAGCTAAGATCTATGACTTATTTAATGTCATATCACATACAATAAAAACATATTTTATGAAAAAAATACAATTATCATTCCAATAAAATCAAATACTATACGAATATAAAATTTAATAAAAACAATGCGCAAAAAATTGAGTTGTTTTATGAACATCCAGTTGGAACGGAGTTCCTTTCGCTATACCTGGGACTGTTACGTTAAAATTATAAATTATTTTTGTATATTGGAACGAAGTTCCTTACGGCAGGCTTGGAGGAGATAGGGATTTTGCTGCGCGACCGAACTGAAAAAAATGTGATAGTAAAACCGTAAGAAAAATGCGTGGAATAAAAGCGTTAAATGAGACGTGCGCAGGCGCGACAGTCGCGTACACAAGCGAGTAGTGCCGTTTAGTCGAAGGAAGTTCGTTCCTACCTGGTGTCCCGCGACACCACATCATTTTTATTGATTCTAACCTAACGGCAAATTAATTCGATTAAAAAAAAGTTTTAGTTACCTAGGTGATCGCGAAGTGCCTCAATAATTTCTACAAAAGATGACGATTTTTGTTGTAGCTTTTAATTGTTACAAATTTGTCGATCTAGCCCTCCAACATTCAATCGATTACTAGCAACAAGAAACTCCGTTCCAATAAAATATTATTAAACATAAATATCATCGGTACTGTATATATCAGGGTAGCTACCCCTACATCTAAAGTAGGGATGTTAAATTTTTTCTCACGTACCCCATTGTGTGGGGTATCGTTGGATAGTTTTTAAAAATATTGTAGTTTTGTGAAAACTAGTTTTCGATTAAGGGACTCGTTTGTAAAATATAAAGCTTTTAAGTGTTAAAGTCAAGTGTCTCTCCCCCTCGACCCCCCCCCCCCCCCGCGGGGTAAGCGGTTGGTTATTAGGATGGAAAAAACATCACGACAGTAGCAAATATAATGAAGTTAAAAGGCAAAAACCATCACGGTTTAGAAGACTTTACAAGTTTTCGAGTAATAGTCGACCAACTTATAAAATGTACTCAGAGAAGTTTTTTTAGGCGGTGAACCTGTGGTGCGGATATATACACGAAATAAAGAAAACAAGGGGATGTGAAGAGTGGGCGTGCCGCGTGCGTCACTATTATGCGCTTTTACTCTAAATTGCCTTAGTGATACTTACCATATCATTAGGAGATAGTCGTCGTGCGAAAATCTATTATACACTGAATTATGCCGTATTGTGCCATCCTTGAATGCAGAAATGATAGTAGAATACAGATGATTAAAAATGGAGATATTTCATATCATTCGAAAGTACAATTTTCATTTTATTTTAATTAAATTCCTGATTTCATAAAATCTCTAATGATATAATAGAAAGTCAAACTAAAATCAGCCGTACACCTTACATATAAAGTTCATTTTAGGTTGACCTAATTTTTCTAGAAAGATATACGTAATGACAGTCATTACGTATATCGTTCTAGAAAGTTCTCTACTCAAATATGATCAACTGAAAACTACGGAAAAATCAATGCTGCCATCTATTGTAGAATAGCGAAACTATTACGATCTTAAGTTTCACTATTGTACAAATAGATGAGTCTATTTTGAATAGACTACAAAAGGACGTAAATACTCTTTTTTTTGTAGCAAAATAAAATTTATTGTAACGCAGTTTGGTATATTTTTAAATGTTCTGTTTGTGTGTTTCGGATTATTGTTGTTTAAAATGAAATCGACCAATGAAACAATGTTTGCATTAGTAGTTTATATGCAATAATGCTTATTTTATGTGTGAGTGTGGCGATCGCGGTCCTGATACAAATGTTTGTACTTGCCAATTCCGTTGTTTTCTTTATTTCGTGGATATATATTTGTCATTGACGTTGAATAGCTTAAATGTTCATAGTATGTAGGTAACTATAAGGCCCTCTTTTTAGTCCGCATTATTGTGATGGGCAACTTCGGAACCCTACATAGTGCGTGGCACGACACGCCTTTAGAAATTGGAGGGCTTTTATTGTTTTATTCTATGAACATAAAACCTATTTAACGTCAATGACAAAAATATCGGCAGCACAGGTTCACCGCCTATAGCAACTTCTCCAAGTGTACTTACGAGATTACGCATAAATATTGAATTAGGTACAGTGATCACGTATTTTACGAAATAAGGTCATACCTAATCCAAAACATATCACACTACCATTTCACAGATTCCACATAATCCCAGTTCCACAGACTACAAATACTCTGTACACACCTATAATGAATTATTTATTTTTAGATATGTGCGTATTGCTATCACCTTGTTAGTAGTTGTATTGATGAACATACAGTTGGACGTTTTATCATCATCACGCCGTACCCCTGCGGGGTTGGAAGAGTAAACAAAGCGTCTATACTAATATCTTACTACGTGGTGTCGGTGTTAAGCAGACTTCAATGTCTTGTCAGTTATACTCAGAAACCATTAAACCGATTTTGATTAAACTTCGACTATTCCTTAAGTAAAAATATACTTCATTGAGATTTGCCACACTAATAATCAAAAGACTACATAGATATGTCCTTTATTTCCGAGAATTTCGTTTCGTTGGGACAAATAAACAAACACTTAAATTTAGTATATGTGTTTGGACACCGAAATAAATAATCATACTCAAATATTATTATCCAATTCCAACAATAATATTTGGGATATAACATAAGATTAAAAGTTATTAATTTAATGTTTTCTGTAATCTTTGTCAATATATACATTTATGTGGTTTCCTTGTGTTTAGTGATAGTTGCTTTATAAGAGTGGTGTGTTTTTTCGCATTCACTGTAGTTTTTTTTAAATACTTAGTTTTTTAGTTACTAACAATTATTATTATTATTTGTAACGGTATTTTAAAATAACCTAATACATACAAGAATATTTATTGATTTCGTGTCATGAATGATAACGTGTTAATTAACGATAGTTTTTTTTCTTGTTCATCGTCCAGTGATGGTTTTTTTAGTACAGATAGCGATAGTGAATCTGCAGACCTCTCTTTGCCTGAACAATTATCATCTTTTTTTTCCAAGTATCCTAATGACTTCAACGTTGTGCATATAAATGCTCAAAGTATTCCTGCCCATTTCACGGATCTGCTGATGACCTTTGGTGATAATAAGAAGCTAGACGCGATCCTCATCTCGGAATCTTTTCTAAAGCCATCGCTCCCCAGTTCTCAATTTTCTATTCCAGGTTTTAAATCAATTAGAAATGACAGAATAGGTAAAGGGTGTGGAGGTGTTGCCATTTACCTACGAGAAACCATTCCCCGTAAAATAATTGTCACTTCTCCAAGCGAATACAGTGAATCTATTGAATACATTTTTTCAGAAATAATTCTCAACCACACGAAGGTTCTTTTATCTGTACTTTACAGCCCATCTCTTAACATCAATTACTTTCCAGCATTGGATTCGGTTCTTGACGAGTTACGAACTTTTTACGACCATGTCCTCCTCCTTGGTGATTTTAACACGTGTCTTCTTAAGGACTTCTGGATTCTCGTGGATCTCGTGCTCGCAAGTTACTTTCAATTTTGTCTTCTTATAATTTATATTCTCTGCCCCTATCCGCTACTCATAAAATTCCCAACACAGCTCCTTCACTATTAGATTTAATAATTGTATCCAATCCTGAACACGTTAATTCACATGGGCAAACAGCTTCATGCTTTTCATACCACGATCTGTTATACATGTCCTATCGCGTTCGTGTTCCTAAACGATTAACTAGTCACTCTGTTTGTCGTTCATATAAAAATTGTAAGATTGATAATCTAGCTCGTGATATCAATGCTGCCGATTGGACACCGGTATTTAATGGAAATAATATAGATGATGTTGTTCAGTAATTTAACAAAACGTTACTTAATATTTTTGATGTCCATGCTCCTATCAAAAAAATAAAAATAAAGCATAATCCTGCTCCATGGATAAACAATGATATGAAATCTGAAATGTTAAAGCGTGATAGAGCTAATCGTCACTACAAGAGGTACCCTTCCGAACGTAATTTTAGTAATTACAAGAAACTACGTAACAGGTGTACTCAGCTTTGTCGCGCAGCCAAACGTCTTTATATCCATGATACTATTGCGAAATCTGATTCAGGGCAAGCATGGAAATTTCTAAAAACCCTTGGTGTTGGCAGAAATTCTCCATATTCAAATAGTAATATTGATATTAATTCTCTCAATTCACATTTTTCAACCCCTCCTATATCTTTGGATATAGCCACTAAATCCAATACATTAAATTACTTATCATCTATTCCGTTAAAACCATTTCCCCAGTTTAATTTCCAACTTGTTACCGATGAGGAAGTTATAAGGCATGTTCGCTCAATTTCATCCACTGCTGTAGGTAGTGACTTTTTATCCTCCAAAATGATTTCGCTATCTTCCCCTATGATAATTCCAATATTAACATCTATTTTCAATTTATCCTTAAGCAGTAATACCTTTCCTTCTGCTTGGAAAACAGCTCATGTCCTCCCGCTCTCAAAAGTTTCTAATCCTTCTTCTCCATCTTGCTATCGGCCAATATCGATTCTCCCATTTCTCTCTAAAGTATTAGAGCATATTGTACATACTCAATTATCGGATTACTATGTAGCCAATAACTTGTTGAGTTCTTTCCAATCAGGATTTCGTAAAGGGCACAGTACAGTTACAGCTCTCATTAACATATCTGAAGATATTCGTGCTTCTATTGATGATCAAAAACTTACAGTTGCTGTGCTTCTTGATTTTAGTAGTGCCTTTAATTCAGTAGATTTTGATATACTACTAGAAGTTCTACGCTCCCGTAACCTTTCGTCCTCTGCTGTTGCCTGGTTTGACTCATACCTCCGAGGGCGATCGCAGTGTGTTCGTGTCAACGACACGTTTTCTGAATCACTACAACTCACTGCGGGCGTTCCTCAAGGTGGAGTCTTATCCCCTTTACTTTTTACGAGTTTTATTGATGCCATCTCTACAATTATAACAAGTAAATTTCATTTATATGCAGACGACCTTCAGCTGTATTGCCAAGCAGGTGTCATGGATATAAATGATGCGGTCAGTGCCATCAATCGAGATTTAGATGCGATTCATGCTTGGGCAACTTCAAACGGTCTTTTAGTAAATCCCTCTAAATCCCAAGCGATTATTTTTGGTAATAGACATATGCACAAATTGTTAAATAACGTTAATATTCTTCCAATTGTTTACAATGGCACTCGAATTCCTTTCTCGCCTACCGTTAAGAATTTAGGTGTTATTTTTTCTAAAGACTGGTCATGGGAAGCTCATATCAACAATATTTGCAAAAAAGTTTACTTTTCTTTCCATTCTCTGAAGCCATTGCAACATTTGCTACCGCTGAAAACAAAGATTACTTTAATGCAAACACTGATTCTCCCAATACTTGATTACGCTGACTGTTTTCTTGATGCCACTGAAGGGTTAGTAGATAAACTTGAGAGGATGCAAAATTTGTGCATCCGTTACATTTTTGGTCTCCGTAAATATGATCATGTTTCGGAATTCCGTGCTCAACTTAAGTGGCTACCCATACGTCTTCGCAGGAATACTCATCTTCTTTGTTTACTTTATAATATTCTTCATAACCCTAGGTCCCCAATTTATCTTCGTGAGCGTTTTCACTTTCTTCATTCCCCGAGTAGTAATTGTCGTGCTAATGTCAGTTCTCTCTTACGTTACCCTTCCTTCAAATCTAATTTTTTCTCTAATTCCTTTTCTGTTCAAGCAGTTAGGCTGTGGAATTCACTTCCATCTAACATTCGTACCAGTGAATCGTTATCCATCTTTAAAACACGATTACATGATTATTTGACGCGAAAGTAGTTAGCAAGTTAACTGTGTAATTTTTGTATTATTTTTTATTTTATTTTCTTGTCTTTTAAAGTGTGTTATTTTTTTTGTCTCTTCTTTTTAGTTTTTTTTGTTGGTAATAGCTTTTAAGGCCACATTTGATATTAATTGTATGCTTTATTATTATGCCGTGTTAATAATATGTGCACAAGTGTCTTTGTTTGTCTACTGTTTTCTACATATGGGTTAGCTGGAAGAAATATCGATATGAGATAAGCTCGCCTTTTGTTTTAATATACATCATTTTATTGTTTACTGTAAATGTTTTGTGTACAATAAAGTGTTTAATAAATAAATAAATAAATAATACATACATATATTTAAAATTAACAAACTCCGTTTTTTCGTCGGATAATAAATGTAAAATATTATAATAATATTTTCCATTAATTAACATTTAATTCGCGCCTTCGCGTGATCCAAAATCATTACTTCATTTTGCTCACTCGGGTGAAAGCCTACGTTCTGCTCTATAAAATCTTATATTTCAGAGAAAAATCTATCAAAATCGGTCCAGCCGTTCCAGAATTTCCCCGTGTTGGTTCCGGGCTCCTTTGAAGAATAGATCAACTGCCGTTCTGCCAGGCAGGTCGTAAAAGGCGACCGATTGGCTATGCAAGTCACCATCGTGACCACTAGGTGGTAGAGTTCCGCATTGTCTCGTCCGGGTCTGGAACCACCGCCTTACCTATTCCTGCCGCAATAGCGTCAGTGCTTGTCACTGTCGTGTTCTGGTTTGGAGGGTAAGGTAGCCGGTAAACTTATGCATGTGGCATAAGACCTCGCCGCAAGATAGCAACGCACCATTAACATTTCTGGTGTCTATAGGCGATGGTTGACTCTTACCATCAGGAGACCCATCTGCTTGTTTGCTATCTTATGATATAAAAAAACCATACAAACAGAATGACAAACGGATAAACAGAAATTTTTAGAGATGAGTCGTAAATACTAGAACAGGTACGAATACTAGGTATTTTACGATGTTAGGTGACACCTATTCCATTTTTCACAAGACTAAGTCCGTGTAGTCCTGTACTCTGTAGTCTATTAGTATTATAATCATAGCATAAAACGCTCATCGCATACGCTGCACCGTTTCCTTTACTCTTATGTGAAAACGTGTTTTGCTATCTTGCTCACCCATGACAGAAAATGCTAACGAGATGAAGCAATATGATTTGTATACTTTTTCTCGCTCTCACAAGAGAGAGATACCGCTATACAATATGTATGCCGGTCCCCGATTTCTCGCTACGTATAGCCGGGCTAACAGCCGGCTTATACGTCATATTACGTGTTGTTTTGATACTCGATCAAATACTTCATTGAGAACAGGTAACAGAGATCGCGTCCGATATCGATCAAAGTATCATAGTCTTCATACTTTGAAGTATCTAGTATCATAGACTAACCTAGTATCGTGGATGTGATCCATCAAGATCAAAAAGATTTTTCAGATTACGTGTTGGTTATTAGCATAGAAGGTTATTGTTAATATTTAATCGGTTATTCTGAACTTTTTATTTTATAATTATAATAATGGTGCCCAAAGGTAGCAATATCGCTTTTAGGAACATTTTGTAGATAAAATATAAAATATGGCAGACAATGGCAGAATGTAAAATATTATAATAATTAAGTTTTAAAGTCTCGGTATCGAATTTAACAAAACATTTAAAGAAAAACATCTAACGTCGGGGTATAAAAATCAGAAAAAACGCGATAAATAGCGTAAAACCTAGTTTTATTTGTGTAAATGTCTCGCGTAAGTATTAGAGAATATTATTATATTCAGTTACGTTTAAGTTCACATACGTAAAGGGAGATTAAATACTAATCTCTTTCATTGAAGTCTGATAGATACTTAGTACCTAGTACGCATACTTATTGTTCATAGTATCAATTTAACAAAATAATATCATTAGGACTAGGTGGAACAGGTATTTGGATCACGTATTTTTACAGACTAGGACTAGGTGCACCTAGTCTCTGATTTACCTAGTCCAACCCATCTCTAGAAATTTTAAAAAGGTTTATTGAAATTTGAAAAGGAGTATCGCGAAAGTACTATAATGTAATGACTAATGTATGACACAGCCAACGGATAGTCTTGGGTAGTTCGCGAGCGACCTAGGTGGGAAGAGCGCTCCTTTAGGTGAACTATGCGAACTAGTTCATTGAAAATCCCGCTCTTAGTTCTTTTTATATTTCTGTTAGCGTCCACTTTACTAGACAGTTGCACTATGTGACCAACCGAGTTGTTTACTTTTACTGTGCGCGCCTTGATATTTCGATAATCGATATCGATACTAAACAACTTCAAATCCCCATGGTTGAAATTTTATCAAATCATATGAAATCATAACAATCGTCAACTGAAGTATTGCTGGCTAATTATCAAACAGAATACTGTTACGAATAATCTAGAAGCGTGTAGAGGTGGAGCGCGCGCGCTTACTATCTAGAAATAAAGGAAAGAGATAGCTACTCCTATTGACAAACAAATAGTTGACCTGGGCTATGCCATAATGGACTTTGTGGGATATGGCATAAGGTTGAAAGTAGCGTGTGGTAGGATTTATGACTCATAACATGTTTACGATAAAAAGTGATTCATTGTTTCCCGATAAATTTAGATTTTTCTGGACTTTACCCTGCCTATAAATAGAGAGCTGTTGACAAACACAGGGCAGTTTTTATCAATCGATCGAGAGCGATACATCAAGTGACCAGTGCGAAGCGAGAAGTGTTTTATTGTGTAGTGTTCTAAGTTCAGTGATAGTACAGCGAGTGACTAGGGTGTAAAGTGTATTTTAGTATTACGTTGTGTTGTGTTGTGTAAATACACGGATTTAATATAAGTGGTGTTTTCCTACAATCACGAACCCGAGTACGTAACAATACTAATACCGTTTATGTCTTATTTTACGGTAAGTTTAATTAAAATTAAAAAATAAATTATTTCAAAAAAAGAACTAATGAACTAATAGAACGAACTAGTTCATCCTTGGATTTTGAACTAAATTGAGCGCTCTCTGTAGTGACCGGTTAGGCCCAAGCCTACTTAGAACACTACACAATAAAACACTTCTCGCTTCGCACTGGTCACTTGATGTATCGCTCTCGATCGATTGATAAAAACTGCTCTGTGTTTGTCAACAGCTCTCTATTTATAGGCAGGGTAAAGTCCAGAAAAATCTAAATTTATCGGGAAACAATGAATCACTTCTTATCGTAAACATGTTATGAGTCATAAATCCTAGCACACGCTACTTTCAACCTTATGCCATATCCCACAAAGTCCATTATGGCATAGCCCAGGTCAACTATTTGTTTGTCAATAGGAGTAGCTATCTCTTTCCTTTATTTCTAAATAGTAAGCGCGCGCGCTCCACCTCTACACGCTTCTAGATTATTCGTAACAGTATTCTGTTTGATAATTAGCCAGCAATACTTCAGTTGACGATTGTTATGATTTCATATGATTTGATAAAATTTCAACCATGGGGATTTGAAGTTGTTTAGTATCGATATCGATTATCGAAATATCAAGGCGCGCACAGTAAAAGTAAACAACTCGGTTGGTCACATAGTGCCACTGTCTAGTAAAGTGGACGCTAACAGAAATATAAAAAGAACTAAGAGCGGGATTTTCAATGAACTAGTTCGCATAGTTCACCTAAAGGAGCGCTCTTCCCACCTAGGTCGCTCGCGAACTACCCAAGACTAGTTCTAAGTTCAGTGATAGTACAGCGAGTGACTAGGGTGTAAAGTGTATTTTAGTATTACGTTGTGTTGTGTTGTGTAAATACACGGATTTAATATAAGTGGTGTTTTCCTACAATCACGAACCCGAGTACGTAACAATACTAATACCGTTTATGTCTTATTTTACGGTAAGTTTAATTAAAATTAAAAAAATTCTCTTCTATTCCCATTTATTGTTCCAAATAATTGATTATTATTATTATTATATATCACGTTAATTATGACTAATTATTAATATAAATCATTTTATTTTTTCGTTTTTATTTCGATAAAAGATTTTATGTGCCATAACAAAAAAGTCAACTTTAATTGTAAAAATTCATACTTTTTAAGTATTCTAATATAATTACACATTATACTAGGAACTAGCCTAGCTGTTGACTAATCATTAATATAAATTATTTTATTTTTCATTATTTAAATAAAAAATCTCAAATTACATAAATGGACGTGTAAAATTTTCGTGTAATACTTTGTATTTTTTAAATAACAATAAACAGAACTTACAATAATCATAACTATATCTTTTTCTTTATTTATTGTTCTTAATAAATTATTTCAAAAAAAGAACTAATGAACTAATAGAACGAACTAGTTCATCCTTGGATTTTGAACTAAATTGAGCGCTCTCTGTAGTGACCGGTTAGGCCCAAGCCCACCAACGGATAACATGAAATTAGAGTTTCGCGAAATTACTACAATTTATGTACCAGCCAACGGATAACCTAATAGATACAGATCTAAGTGAATTAATGAATCCGGAACGCGGAGACTTTATATATTAAATTCTTCAGACATCAATAGCGTGATTTAATAACTGTGAGCGCCATCTTAACCAGCATAGCGAACTACGGTTTTTAAGACATTTTGTAAGTTGATCGACTAATACTCATAAACTTTGAAAAACCTACTTAACCGTGATAGTTTTCCTTTTAAATTCATTATATTTACTCCAACCGTGATTTTTTCCCACCCCCAAAACCAACCGTTTATATGGCAGAGGAGGGGGGGGAGGGGGACTTGTCACTTTCTATTTCATAAACGAGTTAATTAATCAAAATCGTTGTGGCAAACCTACAATATTTTTTAAAAACCTATCCAACGATACCCCACACAACGTCGTGCAGACGGACGGAGCGAAACTATAAAGGTTCCTAGTTTACTTCTGAACCTTAAAAAGGATAAACTTTAAACATACCTGTTAAAAATAATTTTTTATCAAATCCTTAATTTCGTTTTTACTTCATTCAAAACAAGATGCTTTTGCTCAAGCTCTTGAAAATACATAATTAATAAAAAAAGTCATATTATTCATTCAGAGATTCTTAATAGTAACTGTTTGCAATAGGCACATATTTAAATATTTAACTTACACAAATACGTAAAGTGCTAGTTTCAAGATAAAGGCAAAAAGGTTTTATTTTTACCCATTACATTCATATAATTATTATAAAATCTATAGACTTATATTATGTAAATATGTAAATGACTAAACTAATAATATGAGATATAACACTTTTGCAGATAAATAAATCATGTGGGTGATCAAGTTATACCTATGTATCAATAAATCCTAATACATACTCATTTTAGTCCTATATGTAATCACATTTCTAGTAATAAATTGTATAAAGTAGGTACATATATTTTCATCATTAAAAATGTTTACTACAATAATTATCTTATATACATAGTGATAAACTTAAACTTTTTGGTGGGGACTACGTAATTTGTACAAAATTAATAATATCTACACGAGATTCTAAATTTTAGGCCTATGTCATTAGGAAATTAAAGCTTTTTTTTCTATTTGCCACCCATCCTAGGTTGAATTCTGTAAATTCTTAAACAAAACTTTTTTAAAAAGCAATCTATCCTTTCAAGTAAATTAAGATCAACAGATTGAGATTCATTTTTAAGTAATAAGTGACTTTTAAAACAAAACTGATCATGACGATCAGGAAACTTTGGAAATGCTTCAGAACAGAAATGAGGGTAGTAATTAAAATCTTCCATAACATCAATATAATAATACTTACTTGCCTCATTATAGAAATCACGTTCTAAAGAGCATGGTGAGGCAACATAAAATCTATATTGTTTTTTATATTTATGTAACATCATTTCAGCATTTGATAGTTCTTCATCTATTTTCATAAAAAGTTCATTTATTGGCATTGAGCCAAATTTATGCAAAAATGTACTTGGGGCAAGCCTATAGCTTTTTCCAGTTTTTTTATCTTTCCATATTTTCGTAGTACTTTCTAATTGAAGTAAATATGTTGGTATACTATAACTATGTGTTGTAATAATATGTGTTTGAACTCCATATGTACTTTTAATTTCTCTGTGAAGGTTGTTGATAAATGGATATATACCACCCTGATGTACAAAACCAAAGAATATTGTAAGTAAAATATTAGTAACATACCACATACAACAAATTACTGATTTCAAATGCTTCAATTTTTTACTGTCACTGTCGTTTGAATAAAAACCATTTCCATAAAGAAACACAAGAGGCAACAATATAGGTATAATGAAACGAGCCTCTTGGTGAGGAAATAGTGATAAAACAGCAACAGGAGTTGTTAAAGAGAAGAGCATTAGGCTTGTTATACTCTGGATTCTTGGTAACTTGCGGTACTGTCCACGGATGAACCTACAACATAAAAAAATCTACTAAAATACAGTAATATTATTAGGTTATTTTAGTGTTCCCTCCACATAGATTTGTCGAATTTTGTTTTATCATAATACATGCAATGGAATCAAAGGTGAGAATTGAGTGAAAAGGTGATTTTATATATAAACTGTGTGTACATTATGTACGCCCATACCGCCCCGCTGATCGAGTGGTTAGCAATCTTAACTACGCAATTGACAGGGCTCGGGTTCGGTCCCCGACAGGGACAAGCATTCATGTGATGAGCATAAATGTTTGTATTTCTGGGTTTGGGTGTTTATTAAATATAATCTAGTATTTTTATATGTATTTCTATGTATTAGTATTGATGACTAACACCCATAACAGAAGCAAATAATTTGCTTACTTTGGGGTTAGATCAGTAAGTGTAATTTGTCCTGTGAATATATATATATATATATATATATATATATATATAAAATATACAGGTGTCGATTATTTAACAATCATTAAATAACTTTAATATTATAGTCTAATTTCAATTGAAATTACATGCTCTATCGATATAATCATAATAAACCATACACCATTCTACCAGGCAGTTCATAAAAAGTGAACTGTTGGCTAGTATTACTACCAACGTGACTGTTGGATTCTGCGAGAGTTCTGCAATATCTCATTATCTATTCCTGCTGTAATAGAGTCAACGTCTGACGTTGTTGCGTTTCGTTTTGAAGGGTAGGTAGCCAGTAAACCTGTGCATTTGGCATTGCCAACCTGCCACACAGCAATGCACCATTTACATCATTGGTAGGTAGGTAGGTCATGGTTTTCTGTTTTGATTAAGGGAACCATCTACTTCTTTGCTATCTTTTGCTTAATATAAAAAAAAAACTTACCGATAACTATGATTTGATAATACAAGAAATGCCATCACACCCAATACATTGAAGAGAAGTGGGATGTTCACAGCAAGATGAAGCCAGCGTGGATGAAGCCCATGTTGTGTTAAGTTACCCATGTCAGTATTGTATCTCAAAAAGTTAAGAGGTGTCACAACCCAATTGTCCCAAGACAACTTCAGAGATTCTATATCAGCCAATGTTAAATATCCATAATAACCAGAATCAATTACAATGAGTAATAAAACAGATGGAATTCCACATATAATTAAACCAAAAATTCTAAGATGAAAGTCTTTAAAACCAATAACTTTAGAACCTAGGCCACGATGTAACCAAAAAAATATAGGCGCAAAAGCAAAACCTATAAATGTAGGACGGTTGAAAATACCTATAGCTGTAATTGAAGCAATAATCATCACCCGATTTAAGGAATGCTGTGGTAAAGTTGTTTTTAATTTAAATATTTTAACTTTTTCAACAGCATTGTCAGCTTTGTCATATTTTTCACATAAAAACTCTTCATGATAAATAATTTTATCAGATTTGTACATACATTCTACTACAAAGTAAAGAAGTAATGAAAAGAAAATTGTTTCAAATGTATTCGAGAAACTCCTACAACAGTAAACAAGTACCACATAAGAACTAGCAAATATTTTTAATCGATTCTTGAAATTCTGTCCATACAAGACACATATCTTATATAAACAATAATCATTAACAAATGAAAGTATACAGATAAAAAGTCTTGGAATGGCTAATAAAAAATATGGAGTTCTTAAATCAATATTAAAATAACCTTTGACATAAGGATTAATAATGTTAATAAAATGTAAAGGAGGACCTAAGATCATTTTTGGTACAAATATGTTTCGAATTGGAAATTTTGGATTGAATTCCCATGTTCGAGCTATGTCAACTGTCAATATATCACCTGAAAAAAAAATTATTAAATAAATTATTATAGTTAGTAACAAAAACACTGTCTCGCCCAAAAGGGGCATATAGTAGGTTGATAACATTTTCAAAAATAATGAAATTATTCTGTTTTTAGAACTAAAAATATTGTATTATTTTAAAATGCCATATTTGCCCTTCAATTTTGTTAAAATTTAGATAGTAATTTGAATTAGACAAAAATTCACCATCGTCACATCAAAGGAAGCCACCCCAGATGACACAGTCGTAGTCAGCTGTGTCTAGTTACATTTTCTAGCCATACTAATACTAGTATTTGAAATATCATTTAGGATTAATTATTTTGATAGATGAAAATTTATCAGTAGTGTATCCAAAAAACTATAACATATGATTGGAAGCTACCAAACAATCATTTATTGGTGATTGGATGGCATTCTTGTTACACATTAGATATAAATAAAAACTATTCAGTATGCATTGCAAAAGTTGTTTGCTAAGAAAAATAAAGAAAGAATATGTATTGTATTTTATTAGTAAAATTGTATTTTATTAGTAAAATTGTAATTTATTAGTAAAATTGAAATCTTCATTGCAAGGATGTCTCCTTATAATAATTCAATTAGTGTGAAGTTCAGCAAAAGTATAGAGTTCATAGTGTAAATTTTTGATTACAGAATTAATAAGTACTTTAAACCATGTATATATTTTACTTATGTTTAAGTTACCATGATCTTTCAAGTCCTCTTCAAGTTCAACTACAAAAAAATATTTTTTAAGTTACAAACCTATCCACACCAATGTAATATGCTAAATGCAAAAATCTATAAGCAATGTCTGTATTCTTTCACATCTAAACTGCTGAACTGATTTTGATGAAAATGACAAGTAAGATACTTATGAGCTGAGCAAGAAACATAGGTTTCTTTTTTAAAAATCAACTTCTAGCCTGAAACAGGGGATGATTGAAATTTATGACCTGTTACTTATAGGCATTGCTATTTATTAATTTAACTATTAATCTATATACATAAAAATCAATAGCTATTTGTTAGTCTCACTAAAACTCGAGAACGGCTGAACCGATTTGGCTAATTTTGGTTTTGAATTAATTGTTGAAGTCCAGGGAAGGTTTAAATATAGAAAAAAATAAGAGTAGTTAAAAAGGCAGAACAATGTTTGCCGGGTCAGCTAGTTAATAATAATAATATTGCTGGACAAATTACACAAATTGATCTAAACTAAAGTAAGCAAATTATTTGCTTGTATAATGGATGTTAGTAAGCAATACTAATATGTAGAAATACATACATAAGTACTAAACTACATTATCTATGTAAAATATTGGTGTCAAATGATATTTGGAATAGGGTAATAATAGTTAAATAAATCTCTTTTTTTATTTACATAACAAAATAAATAATTACAAAAATATATTATTGAGATTGACATTTGTTTAGTATGTGACACTTGTAGTAAATGACTTGGATATGTTCCCTATTAATGGAAGTAAGGCTTTGTCTCCTACTCGAAAATATCCATTTGAAGCAAGAAAATTTTTAACTTCTCCCAACATCACTGGTCATAATTAAAATCAATGCCAATAATATATTATTGTTATTATTATTTTGTTATGTAAATAAAAAAAGAAAACAGAGATTTATTTAATTATAACTAACCCATAACTAAAATCAATTGCCAATAATATGCTACATAGATAATAGGGTTTAATAAGTACTGTTACGTACATAACACCCAAACCTAGAAATACAAACATCTATGCCCTGAATACAAACAACTATGTCATGAATCAAACCTGAGTCCCATTGATTCATAGTTTAGTTAGGTTTGCTAACTAGTCTACCAACGAGTTGTCGGTTTTTAATTATTTTTTTAAACATAGTAAAACTGCATCAACCAACTTCCTATTTCCTGTATCTCTGGCACCCTACATCAGATCTTTACCAAATTAAAATGTAACCACACTGGGAGTATACTCCATCCAACTAACAAAATCATTTTTAAATTCCGTTCATAAATGGCCGAGTTCTGAGGTAACAAATCTATATATTCCTCATTTGGTGGAACATCGGTGGAAATGTATTTTATTTTTAAATCGAGGTAAATATGACAAATATTGCTTGATTGATTGATAATGATAAAAAAGTTAAGTTTTAATAATACTAAAATACTATTACTATTGTTTAAATAAAAAAATAAGCATGAATTGCCATAATAAGACCATAAACTCATTTTAAAAAAAAATCCGGTAAATTACGTAAATCTGTAAATACATCAATGTTTCACCAAATGAGCGAATTATACATATATATTGTTGTTACATTTGTGAAACAACAGATTTATTTAGATTGTATGTGTGACTAACATACTTTACAAGATGAAAACATTAGACATGTACTATGCATTCCAACTGAGAATAGGACTGTCTAGGACTGGACTAGGCAATTCCAGGTCTTTCAATACCCCCTATTGCTGTTTTGCTGGAGAAGCAGTTTTTATCTTCCCACTGCGTATGTAGATAAGGAAGTTACTGATTTTACCCCGATTTTCGAAAATCGAGTTTTCACCAGATGTCCAGGTTTTGGGGTTCTAGGAACCTTTTCCGACTTTTTTACGAAGACATCAGTATGTGTGTATGTATGTGTGTGTGTGTGTGTGTGTGTGTGTGTGTATGTGTGTATGTAAACATCTAATAACTTTTGAACAGCTGGACCGATTGAAATGCTTTTGATGGCATTCAATTGGATTCTGCTCAACTTAGACTTCCTGAAAATTTGAACCAATTTGGTCTAGGAAATTTTGAGAAATCTTGAAGAAATACCAAAAACAATTTTGGCAAAACAGTATTTTTTTAATATAACTTGCAGATTTATGTACCGATTGATTAAAAAAACTAATCAGCTCTATTTCCCAAAAAACTACGTCAAATATATAAATTGCATCAAAATCGGTTTATCTGTTTAGGAGTAATCGTTGATGAAAAATGTTGAAAAAAGTGTTTTTTCAACATAGCTTCGAAATTTTTCAACTAATCATTTTGTGGTATTCTACAATATTTTAGTCCAAAAAAACTATGTCAAATGCCATTTCAAAAATCAAAATCGAATCTAATTCTCAAAACTTATAGCTTTTCAAATATTAAGACTAGACTAGACTAGACTGATATTATATTTTACAATTTTTTTTTATTGATGAATATTATATTTTAATACTTTTTAGCCTATTCTGGACAAATACAACCCAAACCCACAATAATCACAACAAAATTGCCCCTGTCGTTTTTGATTTTAAGTGGTATAACTAACACAACTTTTTTACATTTATATAGATGAACAGCTAGACTGATCTTTTTTCATAACTTTTAATTGATGAAAATAACATTATTAAAACCTTATTTGTTCTTACCAACCATCTTATAAACCAGCAATATTTTTTGAACAAATATTTTTATGCTAACATAACTAATTTCACACTTGTGGTATGAAGTTGATAACAAGTACAATACTATTCTTAATTGGAACGCATAGTACATAAAACAAAAATAGTACATTCATGTGACATACATAATAATACACATACATGTATACTATTAACTTTACACGAATGAATGATGCTTTGTTGATTACTGAATGCTGAGTGATGCTTTTAAATTCAATAATATATATTTATATAAAATTTGTGCACAAACATGTAAGAGGTCTACTACAAATTGTTACTAGTGCCTATATGCAAACAATTTATTTATTCACTTCTACATTTAGAAGCTAATTTCTAAGCCAAGCAAATTCGACCGCCTTGACTCTAGGTGAGTGTGCCGCTGTACCTTTACAATATATTCCATTTCATATATGAATGAGAAGAGGGAAAGTGAGAGACACTCCGTGGCTTCGTTCCGTAGTTTCTACAGGAATTTAATAATTTAATTGCAAGTAAATATCGCACTTGAACTTACCAGCAATTACTTCTATATTTTGAAAAAACTCATCAGGGTGGATATACCCGGTTTGCGGTAACAATGTTAAAATAAAACGAATCACCACAAGAAACCAATATGTCAGTGGTAATTTCACTGGATTTTTGAAAGATATTGCCTTCAATATGTCCGTTTTCAAAAACATTTTAACATTAAGACTATAGCTAAAAAGACATAAAATTTCCCTACATTAGATATAATCTTATAAATTACTATAATTTTGAGAATTACTATTCTAAAACACCATCGTGTGTTTACTTTTTAATTTATCTCATTTTAAATTTCATTTCAATTTTGAACCGTCAAATGTCAGCATAATATATAGTGCTTCGTCTATGGTCAATTATGTCATTGGGTGTGTTCAAGATAACTACTAAATTCAGAATTCTAAATAAGATGATCTAAGTAAACAAAATTTTATTATATTATGATTTTAGAGCACCTATGTTAAGTTGGCCCCCTGATTTAATTATTCTAAAATTTCGTTAATACTAATCGTTAGAGAGGATAAGAGAGAAAAAATGTTAAAGGGTAATTAGTTGTTATATAAAATTCGTGACTACTATGTGAAAGAATTTCGGCCAAGAGCCAAGCAATCGTAAAAGCAGGCGTAAAAGGCAATTGACGGGCTATTTCCATCACTACCATCGTGACTACTAGGTGTTAAAGTTTTGCAACATCCGGCCCGGGTATTTGGTACAACCGTCTTACCTATTCCTACTGCAATGACTCCAATGCTTGTCATTGGGGTATTCCGGTTTGAAGAGTAATTTAGCCGATAGACTTATGCATGTGACATTGCCAACCCGCTACGCAAATAGAAACGTGCTAATAACATTTTTAGTGTCTATAAGCGATGATTTCTCTATCAGGCGAGACATCTGTTTGTTTGTTATCTAATGATATGTTAAAAAATCTATACATATAATACATATAATAAAATCGTAGGAAAATCAATGTATTTCCGGGGTAAACTCAAAAAGTACTGCATGGATTTATTTCAAATTTTGCATGAATATTACTAATAGGTCGGGTCAACATATAGGCTACATATTATCACGCTATCACTTACGGGGGAGGAGCTGTGCGGAGTAAACGGAGTCCGCGCGGATGAAGTCGCGGGCAACAGCTAGTCTATAATATATGTATTCTACTATTTTATATAGTAGATAAAATTGACCCGTGCGAAGCAGGATAGGGTCACTAATAAAAAGTAATATTCTAAGTCGATCTTTATTGGTTTCGCTATCACGCAATATTGGCTTAACAGATTTAAATGAAATTTGGCATTGTTATAGACACTGGTTACATTATAAAAATAAAGATAACATCGAACATTTTACACGTTTAATTTTATAATACTGTAAAATTTCTTTGGAATGGAATTTTCTGTAATAATATACCAAAGACTATCAAATTATGTGTTCATCTTATTTTTCTTAGACAATCTTAGCCTGAGGCTGATCAAAGGTTGCATTAATTTATTTTTATTTCTTTCGTTATACTACGATAGCGAAAATATGTATTCCATGTTCCTTTAAAAAACATAAGTTAGGAATTTACAAATTTCCATTAATAAAAAAATACTGACAAAGCCAAATGACTTGCTTTGTTAAGAAATGCCATATACTTTTACCTGTTATTAAAAGTAAGCAATTTTTGTTGCTGCGATAATTCTTACATCTATGTGTTTTGTTATAATTTGTTTAATCAAAATCATTATCGTCTCGATTGCAATGTTTGATAAAATATTTAGTTTAAAAATATTTTGAATAGAGAGAATCGGTTTCCTTTGGAGTCCAGTTAAAACCTTTCATATTTTGTTGCCATAAGTATATTATTTCTCTCCTCTATACTAGAGTGAGGCATATCCAATTAAAACGTGAAAGAAATAAGACGTCTATAAAGTGACTTAAATATTATTCAAGTATGGAAAAAGAAAACTGCGTTGGACTACTAAAGTAGAATATTAATGAGATGACTGCAAAACAAAATTAAATAAATATTATCATTTCTGCCGAAAATCTATATCGCTGTTGCTAAAACAATTTTATATATTCAAAGTTTTTGATAACAATTAGATGCTTTAAATACAATAACTATTCAGTAAACTTAAAAAATCAGTAAAATACCCTCAAATTAAATAAAATACGCAACTGCTTCATAATATTCACATTACCACGGCAGCCATATGCAGCATACGTCATAAATAGTTCTCAAGACATTCGTGGGTAGCGTTTCAAATGAACAAAAACATTTTGCTGTCATTTATACAACCTATATACATATTAATTTATGCATTTATATGGAAAAGCATGTCTAGTTGGCATTAACGTTTCCGTTGCTTATAGGCGATGGTTGCTTCTTTTCCTTAGGATAACCATTAGTTCGTTTGCTGCCTTATAATATTTCTTCTGTTGGTTTAAACTACGTACAATTTTTGTTTGTTAATGTTTCTTTTTATTATTAATTGATTAACAATGTTCCATTGAGGTTAACGTGCACTAAATTTTTCAAATGAATTTAGCTTTTGAACCAAAATATTTGAACACACTGAAAATGAATTTAACAATCATTAAATTCACAAAAAAAGTTTTAAGTGTTAGTGGCAAGCATTGACATGTATAGTGGTATACACATACACAACTCGTTGTGGTATACACAACGAGTGGTATACACGTCAATGGTGGCAAGGCAATTATATTTTAAGTTTTGATAAATTATATTTAAAAATCGTACATTTGCCGTACGATGCGTACGTATGCGATTTAAATCGTACATCACAAGCCCTGCTGTAGGCACAATTTTAGTTCCAATTTTGTTTACTGTCAAGATAAGGTAACCTCTGATTAAGAAAACTAATGGATATGTTACAATGTTATATAGATACTTACATAGGGGCCATCCATAAAATACGTCACACGTTAAGGAGAGGGAGGGGGTCGACGAAAAAATCAAAAAAAGAAAAAAAGGGGGTCAAAAAATCATGAAATTCGTGTCACGAAATTTTTGGATGGCCTCATAATATGTAACACTTTAGAAGACTAGTTCTATACGCAATAGTTTTGCTTTATTGACAATATTTTGCGTGACGTCACGAGTGTGCCGTACCGCCATATTTCGTCGCTATGTACTTACGTTGTAAACCATAAGTATACTCTGTGGACACTACTAAACAGGTTAAAATATAATCGTTTATGATTTTAATATGATTCAGTAGTAGTTGTAGTAGTACGTACTATTATGAGTCTCTTTTAGAATGTCTTTTATAAAAAAGTAAAAGTTATGGCTAGAATAAAAGACAATAATTGAATTTAAAAAAGCAGCCGTCTAACTAGAATGTAGGATTGAGACTGAGGAGTAGACTTGTGTAACTCAGGAGTGATTAACTCAAAAAGATATAATCTTTACAAAGGAGTGAATATATCAGTAACTCCGTAGTATTCAAACTAACTCTCTATATCTTTATATCACAGAGTGATTGTATTTCATCTAAGCGGAATAGAATGAAAGGAATGATATGTTTATCAGGGAGTAGAAAGAGAGGAAACCATCATTCGGAATGAAGAATGTTGTAGCATCGAACTACATACTGTACACACAAAGTTATACCTTAAACTAATGGGATTAAGATATCTTTAATATTGTTCAAATGTGGATAGTAATAATAAACAGCGATGAGAATTATTTTGTTTGTACTTTGTTTTAAAAACGCACGCATAATAAAAAATAAGCGTTTGTTTTTAAATAATTTAATAAAATAATATCGATTCTGTTCGATGGTATAAATAAATCATTTATTTTAACTGTTTATCTTGTCATTATATCGCACCGGTTAAACCCTTAAGACTAGAAACTTGAAATCTTTAATATATCGGCGAATACACCTACTTCTCATTTTAAAAACATTAAAAGTCGGTTAAATGTAATTTACATCTTTCACACGCAGTGGAAGCCGCGGTCAATCCTTAGTATCAAATAAAACAAGCGTGATTGCTTTTTAAATAATTAAGTAAAAGAATACCAAACAGAACCCATAAATACATATCGTTTATTTTAACTCTTTATCTTGTCTTTAAATCTATAAATCATTTCATTTCCTTATATTATCATTAAATCTAAATATGTCACCAATCCCAATCACTCTGATTTTTACTGAGTTATAAGGAGTTGAAGATATAAATGAGTGATATATATCCGTAACTCTGAAAGATACATATCACTCTTTTCTTTTCTCGGATATATTTTGCGCAAGTCTACTGAGGAGGGCATGGTTCTACTAACCGACTGTGGATATGGGAGAGTGATGTGTCGGCAGTAAAAGGGATGAGGTTGGCATATTAGCCTACAGTGGCAAGCTATAACAGTACGATAGTATCATTACAACTACTGCTACTGAAACTGTGTTTTAGTAACAGGGTCCTATTTTACCTTTTGAGTATGGAACATTGACGTGTATAATATTTACGGAACCATAAAAACCCATTTAACTAAGATAATGTCAAAGTTGACATTAGAAGTTACAAATTCCCATTGACTCTATGCCAAGGAAGTTATATTTTACCCGGAATGCTTACACGCGCTTCAAAATCGTTCCGAAGAGGGGAGTGTGTCTCTTTCTACTAAATAAAGCGCCAATCGCCACATATAAGTGTGGCCATGCGTAGTTTGCAAATTACTACTTAGTAATTCTACTAATTTGAGAAACAGTTTTTGCATTGCATAAGTAATTACGTTATAATTAAAATAAGCACATTCAAGAACTCACTATGTTAATTACAATACATTTTATGCTAATGTATCCATCGACGTGTATGAATAAAAGGGATTTAACGATTACCGAATATATAAAAATCTACCATCAGATAGTTTTATTTACACTGGCAATTGCAAGAAAGGGACTACATCCACTCATGTCGTTGTCTTGCTCAGAACGTTTTACCCCTCTGTTAAGTAACAAACAAATGTCAACTTTATGACTAGCATAATAAAGTACATTTTTATTTTTCAAATATTGCTTTGTAACAATTCCAGTTATCATATATAAGTTCCTTGCTCTATGCAGATTCCTTAACTATTATCATAAGTCACAAATTGTATGTAAATAATCAAATGTGTATTATGGACATAGAAATATGAATAATATATAGAAGCGCAATAACATTCTATAGCTACTTTAGTTATACAAATATCGGTAGAATCGACATTGAACTAAGCGACATTTCTTTATCTCTTTTTAACAAATGGTAATTTGCATATGCAAAAAGAGACAACGATATTGTGTCTTGCTCACTTTCGTATAAATTAAAAGTTAAGTAATTGGCAATTCTATAAACGTGTCATCGACGCCATATTATGTATACACAGACCAATTAGAGTACGTATATAAATAAGTGGTACATGATTTGTCAAAATATTAATTTAGTTTCGGATAAATACGATTTACCAAGTAGATATCAGTTTATTAAGTGCCATATTCTCCGTGGAAGTTAATAGACTATTAGTCAACATGCCTTCGTGTTGTATTTTGCAATGTGGAGCAAAAAAGGACAAAAATGCACCTTTAATAACGCTTCACAGGTATGTCGCAAACTCCTATGATAAAGCGTGCTGATTTTAAATAATATCCATTCTAAATTGTTGTATTTTTATATTGACTTATAAAAGATGTTCGTGTATTTCACGATTTCTTTGTAAACATCATTTTTTTGATTTCTACAAAATACGACTAGTGTTGGGGTATTAGATTTGTCGATATTTAATTTCATTAAATTTTAGGTTCCCCAGAAATGAAGATTTACACAGAAAATGGCTAGATGGCATTGGCATTGAAAATATCAATCCCCGACATAAGAACTGGTTGGTCTGCTCACTTCATTTCAAGGAAAGTAATTTTAATAAAACACTGGATGTAGTCAGATTGCGTGACAATGTCATTCCTTCAATTTCTCTGGTAAGTAGGTAATGGTAATTTCTTAAGTTTTCATAGTATGATATCCTGTGTCTTTTACCTATCTGCAGTCATCAGAAAGATCATCATTTTGATTCGTGCTGTGTGTGTTATGTGTTGGTTGCAGTTTATGATACAGGTTAATAATGGTGTGACTGATATATTATTGATGATAGTATTCGCTAAGATATTAGTAATATTGAAAGGATTCGTGGATTAGTAATCCGGCGAACTGTAATATGCTAATATATCATATTCGCCTAATATCTGTAACGGGTATCCAAAATGAATCGGATAATATCATTCGATCTTCGGAATAGTTCGGATTCACTAGATTGGCGCCCATTCGGATTCGTGAAAATATTAAAATATTTTCACGATACGCCGCGTCGTATGTACGAATGAGACAGACGTATTTCCTGCAGTATGCTGTTGTTTTAAGGTTCAAATTACAGTGAAATATTAGTTAATACTGATATATTAGTTAAGATATTTTCCTGCCGTATCAGTATGAGATCTTATTACTGTTGCTTTAAGGTCCAAATTACAGTGAAATATTAGTTAAGATATTTTCCTGCCGTATCAGTATCAGATCTTATTACTGTTACTTTAAGGTCCAAATTACAGTGAAATATTAGTTAATAATGACATATTAGTTAAGACATTATAATATTTGAAAGTGAATATATTAGTATCACCTAATCTTGAGAAATATCGGTATTAACCCATCTCTACAGGTTAATTTAAAAGTGTTTTGGCGTATTAATCAACAAATAAACTTTATTTGTAATCAAGATTAGTTCAAGATCTAACAGTTTAGATAATAATTAAAAAAAACCGTAAATATCAATTAATAAAACATATTTTTCGTTAACGACCAACTTGATGATACCAGCGCCTTGGGCATACCCAAAGCGCTGGTATCATTTTTATTTATTTTCGTAAATTTTAGTGTTGATATCTATGATCTCAAAATAAATCATATGATGTGAATGTGAAATATCTTATACAATATTTTAAAAAAAATTAACATAGCTGTAAAATTGAAAAAGAAATAAATTATTTAAAAATTTCGAAAAAAACTACGTATTACTTATGAAAAAAAAATATTTATGTAAATAAATATTTTTGTACTATATTATATGTTGTTTATTTTTTTCCGTATGTATATGTTTACCAATTATATAAAAAAATATAAAAAGCATAAGCGATGACCTATGCTTTTTATATAATTTTTGAATTAAAAATCCTCGACTAACAAATACATATTTTTCTCAAAGTGTCGTGTTACACCTGAATTATTTCGTAGCTTAAGCCATTTAAATTAAACAATTCTCATACCAGTTTATTGCAGTGCTCAAGACCTCTTAAAAAATATATACGCTTTACAGTATCTGATTCAATCCAAGCAACTCATAAATCATTTTTGTGACCACGGTCCACCGGAACGAACTCGGAACGTGTGCGCGTAACGGTCCGTGTTTTTTTAGAAAAAAATGCGAAAGTGGTGTGAGCGGTCATTAAAAACTAAAATTAGAACTAATTTGTAACTAAAATGTAACTTTGTGTTATTACACATTTTAGCTTTGCTTACGTCGATAAAAAATAATGAGATTCAGCGTTGCCTACAAAGGTGGCTCAAGAAAATATATGGTAATGCATAAGAATGATAATTATATAAACAGAAACACAAAAAATATTGCAACGTCATGAAAATATCGTTACAATAATCAACCTTATTTTTGTACGCTATGATTTAATTCTATTGCTACTATTGCTCCGCTTTATCGACGACAACTCGTAAAATTATGTTAGGCCCTTAGAAATATCCCCTATAAGTTAAGACGTTTTCGTAACACGACGCATGCGTACGTTGACTGTGATTGGACAAAATAAGACCACATATTCATTTCTATTCTTATCTTATTAGCCACTTTTAAAGTCGTAATCTTGAATCTGTTTATTTGTGATCGAATGTCACAAAATAACGAATTTACGTTGACATTTTGATTTGTCAACTCGATCTCTCTTTATCAATTTACTATTTGTTTGAGTGAGTCCAGGGATCGTTTTTATTGGAATTTTAAATTGGTAGGTAGTACTGCAACCATGCAGGTGCTAATACGGATATAATCACACAACAAAGACGTCATATATACTGACGTATGAAATTGTCGGAAGTGTCCTAGAACCTCAGTATTAGTCAACTAAAGCACAGAATACTGAAGACTAACAGAAGTAAATCTAAAGCCTAATTATTAGTGAAAATACTTTAATTTATTTTATTGTCTAGCTTGATTAATATAAAATTTTATTTACTATAAACGTTTTAGTATGGACCTACTTTGCGTTTCAATATTTTTGGGAACGTTTTAAGCGTTATCAATATAGGTACTAGTAAATTATGTTTAGATTTTGTTCTTACACGTCAAAGATCACCTCTAATACAATAACATATTTTTTGGTTAAAAATACGTAAATCAGGAAACAACGTTTATCGATAAAATATAAATGTTACTTTCTGGACATCCTTAATAATGTTAACACTGCAGCCATATTATGTATATAAATGACACGTTTTTTCTGTAGCTATTTCATGTCCATATATTTAGAGGTCAATGATTATGGAAGTTTCCTAAGAATGTTGACTGTTGACATTTGACAGCATAGAAATATGAATAATATATAGAAGCGCAATAACATTCTATAGCTACTTTAGTTATACAAATATCGGTAGAATCGACATTGAACTAAGCGACATTTCTTTATCTCTTTTTAACAAATGGTAATTTGCATATGCAAAAAGAGACAACGATATTGTGTCTTGCTCACTTTCGTATAAATTAAAAGTTAAGTAATTGGCAATTCTATAAACGTGTCATCGACGCCATATTATGTATATAAAAAAAAGGTACATGATTTGTCAAAATATTAATTTAGTTTCGGATAAATACGATTTACCAAGTAGATATCAGTTTATTAAGTGCCATATTCTCCGTGGAAGTTAATAGACTATTAGTCAACATGCCTTCGTGTTGTATTTTGCAATGTGGAGCAAAAAAGGACAAAAATGCACCTTTAATAACGCTTCACAGGTATGTCGCAAACTCCTATGATAAAGCGTGCTGATTTTAAATAATATCCATTCTAAATTGTTGTATTTTTATATTGACTTATAAAAGATGTTCGTGTATTTTACGATTTCTTTGTAAACATCATTTTTTTGATTCCTACAAAATACGACTAGTGTTGGGGTATTAGATTTGTCGATATTTAATTTCATTAAATTTTAGGTTCCCCAGAAATAAAGATTTACACAGAAAATGGCTAGATGCCATTGGCATTGAAAATATCAATCCCCGACATAAGAACTGGTTGGTCTGCTCACTTCATTTCAAGGAAAGTAATTTTAATAAAACACTGGATGTAGTCAGATTGCGTGACAATGTCATTCCTTCAATTTCTCTGGTAAGTAGGTAATGGTAATTTCTTAAGTTTTCATAGTATGATATCCTGTGTCTTTTACCTATCTGCAGTCATCAGAAAGCTCGATTTCCTTCTACCACATAAAATATGATATGATGTCTGTCACCTGTATAACCCTAACACACAACACTGATTGTACCTAGGTATGGATCATTTGACAATAATTAACATATTAAAATTCGTATTAAATTTTTTAACAATTAACAATTGTTATTTATATTATCAAATACTGTTAAAAGTTGTTTTTATTGCCACTAAAGAGTATAATAGGGACTAGTATTTGTATAATGAATAATTTCAGTATTTATTCCTTTTGTATATTTTTAATAAGTTTCAGTAATAATATAATTAAATAGGTATTAAATGTTAATAAAAAATGGAATCGTCATTAGGAATAGTGACATCTGTTTGTCCGTTTGTGTAAGTGTTATTTTGTGTTTGTTGTTGTCGATGTTTTTTTTGGTCGCTACTTTGATAGCTTCACATCTTCTGCCTAAGCTACTGATATATCAAAAATAAATAACTATTAAATATAAATTTGATTTAACAACATACAAGTTATCAAATTTAACAATAATTTCCATGCATAATTGTACCTTTAAGTTCTGCTGATGGCTTCGGTTTTTTGTTTATTTTTATTGCTAAGAGCCTTAATTAAAAGATTTAAGAATTTTTCAAAGTGATCATAAGTTAATTAAACATTTTTAGTAGTCCTAATTACACTTTCAGTTTTTAGACAATAATGCCGACCTAAATATTTTTAGCCCGTTAATAAGCAGAAAATAAATGTTTTGTGTGAAAGGCGGAATATATATGAATCAACTCGGACTTTAACATCATCAGTACTAGCATCCATTCATGTTCCCGTGATAAAGGAAAATGTAAGTGAAAATAAGTTCAACATGTTAAATTACATCTGATTATTGTATAATATTTGCAGATTAATAAATAGGTAGTGGTTACGTCATACAACTAATTGCAACATCGATGATGATTCATTTTATGTATAGGTGTCATGATGCATGCGGACTTTGTTGGCCGCAACGTTGTAAATAAATAGTTTAAATACTACGTTTTTTTTAAATATGTTCATACCTAAAATTTGGAATGTAAATTAATATTGAAATGTGTAAATTATTATATTAATTCTAATAAAATTCAATAAATTCTTTAACCATATAGTAGATGTTATGACTTATGGCAGTAATATTAGGTGATTTCAATACAGGTAAGTGTTTGCAAGACTTAGATAATATATTTTTACAAATGTTTAAATGTTTATTTCTCAATTTATTTTACACTGATTATATAATATTACATTGTCCGGCGCATCCTTTTAAGCAGAAATGCTTGTGTCAGGATACACCGCTCTTCCAGAACATCATTAGCATTTGTGTAAATTAAGTAATATACGTGCCTACTGCGTGTGTGTATTTATGTATGTGTATGAGTCTGTACGTGTATATGAGTGTGTATGCGTGTACGAGTATGTTATGTCAGCACGGGTAATTGTAAGTACATGTGTTACATTAATCTTAGGACTAGCAGTTTCTACCAGACAGATACATCAGTTAATAGAGTTTTCTTATATTATCTTGCTAAAAATAATTGATTCAACATCGTCATAAGACAGTGACTTAAGCCAGCCCACTAAAACCTCTTTAAGGTTGTAGATGGTTAGTGGATAAATATTTAACTTCTTATTAAGTTTGTTATATATTATAGTAGACTAATTTAAGAACTGTCTATTGGCAAAAAGTGTTTTTACCGTTGAGTTTTGTAAAATAGCATCCTTCCTTGTTTTAACTTTTTGGTTATTATCATATGTAATCAACCTATGTCTTTTTTGTATGGCATAAAGTATATATAGTTTTCTAACTGATAGTAACTCGCACAGTGAGTATAGTTCAGTTGTGGAAAATCTACTGGTTTTGAAATGCATTACTTTTAATAATGCTCTTTGGGCTCGATCTACTTGCAACATTTTAATTTTAGTGGCACCACCCCATATAGGTATACAATAGCAAATAATTGATTGAGCTAGCGCAAAATAGATTCTATTTAGAAGTGTATTGGATGCAACGTCTCTTAATTTTCGAAAAATCCAAATAAGTTTTCTGATCCTCCCAGATATCAATTCAATTTGAGGATGCCACGATAATCTTTGGTCTAGCATGATTCCTAAATATTTTACTACATTATTATCTACATATATTTAAATTTATGTGTGATTTTTATGATGTGGAAAAATATTTTGGTTAGCTTCTCAGCCTGATCATAATTCTACACATAAACTATTACTTATTAAAAGTGTAATCAAAGTTTTTATTGATTTAAGATACAGATATCATGGACGTCGAGTTAATGATAAGGTGTCACACAGTAAATATTTTAATAAACTGGTATTGTTTAGAAATGAATGAAATAGATTCTATTATTATACACTAGGCGACGAACTATGCACTTTTGTGGAACATTTTACTGAAAAAGTGTCGCACTTTTAGGTTTGAGCTTCGACGTGGTACTTTGAATTCATGTCTAGATATGTTATCTACCATAAAAATACCATTTTATAAACATTAAAAAAATAGAAAATACAATTTTTATGAGAATCTTATTACTACTAACGCCATCTATTATAAAACTAACGAGTTAAAATCTATAGAAGATACATTTTTTATTAGAATTTTTGAACTTATTAAGAGATTATTTCACAAAATGTTTATATTTGACTGGCGGCGCACGGGCATCGTGCTCTTGTATAAAGGCAAGGGTTCACGACGTATAGACTGCAATAGCTATAGAGCATCAGTTTGATCAGCTTGGCAACCTGACGACGCCTTTGATGCGAATATAATGTTTGGGCGAAACACGCTGGATTTTTTAGGTTAGATAAAGTCCATACATTAAAATATGTAATTCTCATAAAAATACTTTCCTAACAATATTACTAGATAATATAACTTTACGAGCCCTTACAAAGCTCTGCTTTTTGCTAGTTTAGTAAGATATATTTTATTCATTTCTAAAGAATACCAGTCATTCATAGTTTGTGCAGGTCTAGCAGAGGTGCCTTAACTTTTTGTAAACAAGTAAATGTTTGTTCTATTTGTTTGTTTATCCTCGTGTTGGTTCCGGGCTCCTTTGAAGAATAGACCAACTGCCGTTCTGCCAGGCAGATCATAAAGGGCGACCGATTGGCTATGCAAGTCACTGCCATCGTGACTACTAGGTGGTAGAGTTCTGTATTATCTCGCCCGGCTCTGGTACCACCGCCTATTCCTGCCGCAATAGCGTCAGTGTTTGTCACTGTCGTGTTCCGGTTTGGAGGGTAAGATAGCCGGTAAACTTATGCATGTGGCATTAGACCTCGCCACAAGATAGCAACGCACCATCAACATCTTTGGTGTCTATAGGCGATGGTTGACTCTTTCCCTCAGGAGACCCATCTGCTTGTTTGCTATCTTATGATTTGAAAAAAATATCATTTGTATTTTATCAATTTTGTGTCACCATTAAAAGTTTCTATCAGTGCAAGTGTCTCCACCGAACAAAGCCCTAGACAACCTTTTTGTGAAATAGGTCCTAAACAGAAAAAAATACGAGCAGAAAACTTTCATTTGTCATCGAACGAAATATAATATGCATATTTTGCGCAGTTAAAAGTAGATAGGAATGAGGAAATTGCTGAAATATTAGAACATTTAATTAAGAATCCACATGGTGTGTAAAAAGTAAAAAGGTGCGTATCTGTTAAAGAAACCAAACCTGCTTTTTCTCCGGATGAGGCTTTGGGGATATTTTTATCACTTAAGCTAAACAAATGGCAATACAATACTTTAAGGGAAAGTGTTAAGAAAAATAATGCAATTATATTTCCAACCTATTATCAAGTTCAACATGCGAAACAAGAATGCTATCTATCGAAAGACGCTATCACAGTAACAAAAACTTCGACCAAAATAAAGTTACAAGCTCTACTGGATATAAACCAACGCTAATTTCATCCAAAAAAATAATATTTTCACTATTTACCAGTTTTACTACAATACTCTATGGTATTTTATCGTTTTCGAACGAAACATTGTACAGAATAATATCAAATTGGCATTCTTTTTTCAAATACGCTCTTAGGGAAAAATAAAAGAACTTAGTCCGCCATTTTGATTCGTGCTGTGTGTGTTATGTGTTGGTTGCAGTTTATGATACTGGTTAATAATGGTGTGACTGATATATTAGTATTCGCTAAGATATTAGTAATATTGAAAGGATTCGTAGATTAGTAATCCGGCGAACTGTAATATGCTAATATTTCATATTCGCCTAATATCTGTAACGGGTATCCAAAATGAATCGGATAATATCATTCGATCTTCGGAATAGTTCGGATTCACTAGATTGGCGCCCGTTCGGATTCGTGAAAATATTAAAATATTTTCACGATACGCCGCGTCGTACGTACGAATGAGACAGACGTATTTCCTGCAGTATGCTGTTGTTTTAAGGTTCAAATTACAGTGAAATATTAGTTACGATATTTTCCTGCCGTATCAGTATCAGATCTTAATACTGTTACTTTAAGGTCCAAATTACAGTGAAATATTTGTTAATAATGACATATTAGTTAAGACATTATAATATTTGAAAGTGAATATATTAGTATCACCTAATCTTGAGAAATATCGGTATTAACCCATCTCTACAGGTTAATTTAAAAGTGTTTTGGCGTATTAATCAACAAATAAACTTTATTTGTAATCAAGATTAGTTCAAGATCTAACAGTTTAGATAATAATTTAAAAAAAAAACCGTAAATACCAATTAATAAAACATATTTTTCGTTAACGACCAACTCATGATACCAGCGCTTTGGGCATACCCAAAGCGCTGGTATCATTTTTATTTATTTTCGTAAATTTTAGTGTTGATATCTATGATCTCAAAATAAATCATATGATGTGAATGTGAAATATCCTAAACAATATTTAAAAAAAAATTAACATAGCTGTAAATTTGAAAAAGAAATAAATTATTTAAAAATTTCGAAAAAAACTACGTATTACT
Organism: Apodemia mormo; assembly: GCA_036924255.1. Lineage (NCBI taxonomy): Eukaryota > Metazoa > Arthropoda > Insecta > Lepidoptera > Riodinidae > Apodemia > Apodemia mormo. Next base: position 43,549,766 of record JAUPFN010000002.1, read on the forward strand.
TATGAAAAAAAATATATTAATATTTATGTAAATAAGTATTTTTGTACTATAATATATGTTGTTTATTTTTTTCCGTATGTATATGTTTACCAATTATATAAAAAAATATAAAAAGCATAAGCGATGACCTATGCTTTTTATATTTTTTTTATATAATTTTTGAATTAAAAATCCTCGACTAACAAATACATATTTTTCTCAAAGTGTCGTGTTACACCTGAATTATTTCGTAGCTTAAGCCATTTAAATTAAACAATTCTCATACCAGTTTATTGCAGTGCTCAAGACCTCTTAAAAAATACGCTTTAAGCATCTGATTCAATCCAAGCAACTCATAAATCATTTTTGTGACCACGGTCCACCGGAACGAACTCGGAACGTGTGCGCGTAACGGTCCGTGTTTTTTTAGAAAAAAATGCGAAAATGGCTGGTGGTGTGAGCGGTCATTAAAAACTAAAATTAGAACTAATTTGTAACTAAAATGTAACTTTGTGTTATTACACATTTTAGCTTTGCTTACGTCGATAAAAAATAATGAGATTCAGCGTTGCCTACAAAGGTGGCTCAAGAAAATATATGGTAATGCATAAGAATGATAATTATATAAACAGAAACACAAAAAATATTGCAACGTCATGAAAATATCGTTACAATAATCAACCTTATTTTTGTACGCTATGATTTAATTCTATTGCTACTATTGCTCCGCTTTATCGACGACAACTCGTAAAATTATGTTAGGCCCTTAGAAATATCCCCTATAAGTTAAGACGTTTTCGTAACACGACGCATGCGTACGTTGACTGTGATTGGACAAAATAAGACCACATATTCATTTCTATTCTTATCTTATTAGCCACTTTTAAAGTCGTAATCTTGAATCTGTTTATTTGTGATCGAATGTCACAAAATAACGAATTTACGTTGACATTTTGATTTGTCAACTCGATCTCTCTTTATCAATTTACTATTTGTTTGAGTGAGTCCAGGGATCGTTTTGCAGGTGCTAATACGAATATAATCACACAACAAAGACGTCATATATACTGACGTATGAAATTGTCGGAAGTGTCCTAGAATCTCAGAATTAGTCAACTAAAGCACAGAATACTGGAGACTAAAAGAAGTAAATCTAAAGCCATTAGGCTTATTAGTGAAAATACTTTAATTTATTTTATTGTCTAGCTTGATTAATATAACATTTTATTTACTATAAACGTTTTAGTACGGACCTACTTTACGTTTCAATATTTTTGGGAACGTTTTAAGCGTTATCAATATAGGTACTAGTAAATTATGTTTAGATTTTGTTCTTACACGTCAAAGATCACCTCTAATACAATAACATATTTTTTGGTTGAAAATACGTAAATCAGGAAACAACGTTTATCGATAAAACGTAAATGTTACTTTCTGGACATCCTTAATAATGTTAACACGGCAGCCATATTGTGTCTATAAATGACACGTTTTTTCTGTAGCTATTTCATGTCCATATATTTAGAGGTCAATGTTTGACAGCGTTATATGATATATCCAAGGAAGTTATATTCTACCTGGAAGGTCCACGTGTACTTCAAAATCGTTCCGAAGAGTACCACGACATGAGTGGAGTGTGTCTCTTTCTACTAGGGTGTCCATAAATATTTGTGCAACTGGACAATTTCATTCTAAAAAAGCGGAATAGAACTGATATGGACAGCCACGATAAATCCCGGATAGCACCCACGGCTATCAACTTTTGAAAGTCGTGTATGTTAACAATGTTTGTTATCGCTCTTATTGACGAAGGAAAATGCACATTCATAATATGTTGTTTTGACTAACACCCATAATTTGCTAACTTTAGGGTTAGATCAATTCGTGTGATTTGTCTAATGATATCGTATTATTACGACAGGCTGTAGTGAGGTGGAAGGGGCCGGATTGCAACTATAAATGCTAGCATATTAGTAACGTGCCGGGCCGCAACACATTGACTAGTTTTGTGTACAGTTAACTGCCGAACTGCACGTTAAGGCTAGTTCTTTGTGGCCTTTAATCGTTCTTCACCCATAATTTCTGATTTTGTAAATGCGTACTTAAAACACGTAGAAAATTGTGTGCGCTCAATTCCGCTCTGCAAATCTGCCGCACTTTGCCCCGGCATAGTGTACGAGAGTTTATATAAAATGCATTAAAGTGATCTAGGCAAATTTTTGCGAAGCACTCTGACCAACTGCGGCCCATCTTAATGTGTTAGAGCGTAAAATAGGATTATTAAAAATTATCAAAAGTTGGAATAATTTTACTTGATATGTAACTGAAATAAATAGTTAGATTTGTTTTCATACTAAGCTGTTTCGCGGGTAAAAAGTGTGGTAAAAAAATCTTTGCATGTGTGATCTTTCTGCCGAATTAAGCATTATACATACAGATAAAAGATCAAAATACTCTTCTAGAAAATGTATGCATTAATTACGAACAGATGACAATTACAATACATTGCTTTAAAATTTGTTCGAGTGAAGCAGTCCAGCGATACTGAAGAATCAATAAAACCTAGAGGATATGGTGAGAGATATTGCAAAGTCTTAATGCCAGTCTACTGACAGGGTCCTGGATAAAACACTCCGGTTCCGGTTTCAACGTTCAAATTCAAAATGTCCAATTCCCAAAATATACAACATTTTCAAAATGCCCATTTCCTAAAATGGTCCATTTTTCTCCATGTTGGTCTCGTGCTCCTTTGAAGAATAGGCCAACTGCCGTTCTGCCAGGCAGGTCGTAAAAGCCGACTTATTGGCTATAAGTGTCACTAACATCGTGACTACTTGGTGGTAGAGTTCCGCAACGTCTCGCCCGGGTATTTGCTACCATCGCAGAAGCTATTCCTGCAGCAATAATGTCAATTTTATATCATAAGATAGCAAACAAGCAGATGGGTCTCCTGATGGAAAGAGACAACCATTGCCTATAAACAACAAAGATGTTAATGGTGCGTTGCTATGTATTGACGAGGTCTAAGGCCACATGCATAAGTTTACCGGCTACCTTACAATCCAAACCGGATCACGACGATGACAAGCATTGACTTTATTGCGGCGCAAATAGGTAAGGCGGTGGTGCCAAATACCAGTGCGAGATGTTGTGGAACCACCAGTCACGATGGTAGTGAAATTATTTCTTGTCAAGAGTTAAGTAAACTTTTTGACAAGCAGTTACGCTATTGCGGCAGGAATAAATAAGGCGGTGGTACCAGACCCGGGCGAGATAATGCAGAAATCTACCACCTAGTTGTCATTGTCATGCTCCTGTTTGGAGGGTTAGGTAGCTGGCAGACTTGTGCATGTGGCATTGCAAACCCGCCACACGGATGGCAACGCACCATTTATATCTTTGATGTCTAAACGCGATGGTTTATCTTTCCATCAGGAGACCCGTCAACTTGTTTGCTATCTTATAATATAAAAAACAAATATTCATTTTAAACACTAATCATCTAGACTAGTAACAAGTAGTTTTTTCGTTTCACATATGTAAATTATATTGAAACTAGCTGTGCCCGTCACTTCGTTCGCGTGGAAAAAATTCTAAAATAAAAACCCGCATAGTTCCCGTTCCTATGGGATTTCCGGGATAAGAACTATCCTATGTCCTTTCTTGGGTCTCAAACTATATTTGTACCAAATTTTATCCAAATCGCTTCAGTGGTTTGGACGTGAAAGCGTAACAGACAGACAGACAGACAGACAGAGTTACTTTCGCATTTATAATATTAGTATGGAATAGTATGGATTGGCTGATAAAAACCGTCCATACTAAAGGAGAGTGTTCAGTAGTCGATTTTAATACTAAATATGTAAAACAATTAGGTACTTAAATATTGAGCTAATTATCCTATAACATGTTTATACTCATACGGACGCCCACGCATAGATATCATTTTTATTCAAATTATCCTTTATAGGCACTACTGAAGTTCATTATTTACAAACAGTGATTTGCTGAACTCGTGACTAGACTCATTGGCTATTTGTCACCGCGCGGATGATAACGGAGCTATCACTCGCTGTCACGGGATACCTACGTGGGATTCGAAGAAATAAAAGTGACCGTATTTCCTGAATATTATTACTCTACTAATTTTGTTGTGGTTGACAACTACATAATAGTCAAGCAATATTTTGATAACGTAATTTTCCTCTCTATTATACACCTGAGTAAATTTTCCATTATACAACCAGTAAATTTTCCTTAAAGTAATCCTAAAAAACTGGTATTTTTCATTTAGTGTTTTTTTATCTTGCGCGCTAATATACACCCCAGTACCCCCGAGTAAATTTCCTTTAAGTAATCCTAAAAAATCAGTATTTTTCATTTTGTTTTTTTTTTAATCTTGCGGGCCTGTTCTCATCTAAAGAAAGCAATATTTTATTTATTTACTTATTTTAGTTTACTTTCTCTCGTATTAAAACAGGGCGGTTACAAACAACATCATAATTTTCGACCAGGGTGCGTTTGCGATCACCTATTTTAGTAAGTGAATTAAACAAAGTTCTATCAAGAAAACGTGTGGTCGTAAACTGATGAGATGCATCTTTATGCTTCTACAACATCAGATTCTAAATTATACAATCATGAAAGCATCATTGAGATCATAATAAGCAAAATATTTTATAGCTTTAAGAGTCCGAATGCGACCACATGGCCGCTTTCTAGCGTATTAGATATTTATATACTTCAGTTTGCGACCACTGGATTTAAAAAGAAATATAAGCTAAAAAATGATGTCACTACAACTTTCCAACAAACAATGTTCTATAATTGAAATAATAACGCTTCTTGTTTGAGTGTAACATTAGTATAAGGTAACAAAAGGTAACTTTGTTCGCCACCCAGTGTGGTATTTTTATTGCAATACGCGACACATAAACACACCATTAAGTCATCACCCGAACTCGGGCACTATTTTCTAGATTTGGATTTAGTAGATAGGTTTAAATTTATGATTTTCTTGTTACATAATTATTCATTGAATATTCAATGCTTACTGTTCATTGTTTTCTCATGAAAAAATGCTATTATCTTTAATTAAGAAACCTAGGCCCTCAAGTGGTCGCATACTAGAGGCGGTCGCGTTACCGACGCAATGACCCTATATTACGTTTGGGTGATTCTTCAATGTTGAGGATAATACGGTTCCAGGCAGTTTTCTCTTTACTGTTATAACTACGATGAAGAAAAACAATGTTTTCCTATTCCATTATTACTTTTTTAACTATCAACAAGTAAAAGAAAAACATTTCTTATAATTAATTAACAAAAAAACGCAAAAATCTACTGAAAACGTCATTACTTCGCGTGTCCAGATCACCTGTTCTTGGCTATTTGGTCTTCTAAAATATTCAAATACCACTTAATAAAATTATTTATATTAAAAAATTGTATTTAAAGGTCTATTGTTTCTGTTTCTTAACAATTTAAAGTATTAACTTAATTCTAAAATAGTAAAACACTCTTTCAAAAGTTTGTCACAAAAAAAGCGTCATTATAAAAACAGGAATAGTTTTCAAATTTTTTCCACGATGATTGCAATTTTGGGGCATATTTCGTGCCTACCGGATGCCCCTCGGTACTCTTCGGTTAGGCCACACACTTTGAACGGATTGGACAGGTCATATTTCTCTCAAGGTAAGCTTGAATATGGTTCTTCGAAATTTGTCATCTTTATAATCATTCTCCTTATTCACTTTATCGTGGTAAATAATATGTTCATTGATTTTATTCATGGCTTTATTTATGTATCGAACTGCAAATAACTCCCCATAGATATTTATTAGCTGTATCTAATCTTTTAAGACAAATTTCGAGATGTTTTCTGGAATTCGTTATTATTGCTGACATCATTATCCTGAAAATGACTGTTGAGAATAATGATGTATGGGTTAGAATAATGATTTGCGGATTTTGAACAATGACAAACGTTGAGAATAATGACGTCAACACAATTATTAGCATATATAACCATTAAAATAAAGAAAGCTGGTACATCAATTGATTAATTTTTTTCGTAATGTCTCTGCAGTTGTTTTGGGAAAAAAATCAGCATGCCTAGAAGTAAGGAATCCTATGAGAATCGTAAAGTCCAATATAAAATGTGTCAGAAACGGAGGTATCAACAAATGATTATTGATCTAGAACTGCTAGCCTTAGAACAAGTGAGAAGGCGACAGAATATAAAAAAAGAAAGAAAAGCGTAAACTGACGAGTATTGCTGCACCGCGCGATTTTCGCTTGCTAGGTTACGTCTAGTTATATAAGAACATATATAAAATAAGACTCGCTCATATCGAACAACGTTCATTTCAGCGGTCATTTGGGAGGAGAGGCTAACTTAGCCCCCAATAAGCTTGGTGTACTCAGCAGAGTAAAGCTTTATCCCAGTCCATCGCCTCCAACTTTACAAGACCCAAATTCGACCTCACATGGAGTACTGCTCCCACCTTTGGGCCGGAGCTCCTCAGTACTAGCTTCTTCCTCTTGATTGCATTCAACGTAGAGCGGTTCGAATCGTCGACGACCAGGCTATTTCTAATTGGATTGACTCTTTGGCGTTGCGCAGAGATGTAGGTTCGCTCTGCATCTTTTACCGCAATCATAATGGGGAGTGTTCCGACGAATTGTTCGGATTAATTCCTGCCGTTAAATTCCACTATCGGACATCGCGTCAAAATTTAAAGTTCCATCCTCACCACCTCGATGCCTGGAAAACCACAACAGTGCGCCTTTGTCGGCACTGTTTGCCTCGCACTACTCCTTTATGGAATCAATTACGACTTGGGGACCTTCAAGAAACGAGCTTACTCATTTTTAAAAAGCCGACAACGCATCTGCAAGACCCCTGGTATTGCAGATGTACAAAGGTACTGCTTTTACCATCAGGTGCAGTACCTTTGCTCATTGGCCCCCTCTACTATAAAATAAAACAATGGAAAGATTAATTAAGAAACTAAAAGACCAGCCGAAGCGAATCTTTCAGAATTGCCAACCCTTTAGGAGTAATTGCCCTTGCCAAACACATTAAATGTATCTCTTCCTATGCCATCGGCAACGACAATATCAGTTAGCGCATGGTGGCTTCACTGTTCCCCGTCCTAACATATATTATCAATTTTTCCTTTTTTTCTGGCACTTTTCCTTAAGCCTAGAAGACAGCTCACGTCATTCCTTTTTCTAAAGTCTCAGCTCCTACTAATTTCTCTAAATATCGCCCTATACCAATTCTTCCATATTTGTCCAAGATTTTGGACACGCAGTTTAGCCTTTACCTGCAGGATAGTAATTTGTTCAATCCGTATCAATCTGGTTTCCGTTCGGGGCACAGTACTGTTACTGCTATTGTTAAAGTCACTGATGACATAAGACATGCTATTGGTAATAAACAACCTACTTTATTTGTTTTCTTTGACTTCAGTAACGATTTTATCTCTGTGGACTTTGATGTGCTGCTTGGTACTCTTCGTTCGCTGAATCTTTCCCCTCAGTCTGTATCCTGGTTTGACTCATATCTCCGAGATCGTTCTCAATGTGTTCATTTCGAGGATTCTTTCTCAGGTTTTAGTAAATTAACAGTTGGTATTTCACAGGGGGGTGTTCTAGCTCCACTCCTATTTTTCGTGTTTATCAACATAACATCCAATACCATTTCCTCCAGTTTTCATTCGTCATCATCATATGCGGATGCGGATCATATGCGGATGATCTGCAATCGTATCGTCCTTTCTCTGCTCCGGATGTTCTTGAGGCAATCAGCGCTATATATGAGGATCTGTCGCGTATTCACTCATGAGCGGAGTCATCTGGTTTATTAGTAAATCCCAAAAGTTACAGTTTTTAATTATAGGTAGTGCAAATTCTAATGTTCCTGATCTCGTATATAGCAGCAGTGTTATACTGTATAGCAAATCAGCTAAAAATTTAGGTCAAATTATAAGTGAAGATTTCCCTTGGAATGCTTATATATCAGAAGTATGCAAAAAAGTTCATTCCACCTTTCATGCTATCAAACGTTTGCAAAGATTTCTTCCTTTTAAGACTAGAGTTATTTTAGTGCAAACACAAATCTTTCCTTTATTAGATTATGCTGATATTTGCTATCTTGATATCACAGAAGAAGGCCTGAATAAACTCGAGCGTTTACAGAATGTAGGAATTCGCTTTGTTTTTGGTTTTAGAAGATTTGACCAGATTTCCAATTTCAGAACATAACTCACGTAGCTTCCTATTCAGGAGCGCAGAAACGCTCAGCAGGAACGCTCCGCAGGAACGCAGACGAGCTTTTCATCGATATTACAATCAAATCTAGTTGTTTTGATTATAATATCGATGGAAAGTATATCCATAGGTATAATAAAAACCATATCCCAAATAATAACTGTAAGTACACTGAGAATATTAATCCAAATCCTGTCGTTTCATTATCTAATACACATAAAGAAGAGAGCCGCGATCCAAATCTCAGAAAAACAAATATCCTTTCTTCCTATTTAACCAGTGTTATACTCTTAACAATGTTAAGTGTTATCTATTTCGATTTTATTTCTTTGAGCTGATAGTTATTAGTTAATATAATGTGATGCAGGATATAACAATTGAAAAATAATAAAAATATTGTTATATTTTAATTATATACAAGAAGTTATATTTCTGTTCATCAATATGTAATTTTTTGATTAACATTATATTGTTAAATTATATTAATTACACAAGAATTTATGTTTGTGTTTATCAATGCGTGATTTTACGACTAAATATAATTATGTTGATTCTTAATATTTTGTTTTATTTCAATGATAAGTGCAATAAAACAGGTGTAAAATCATTATCCTCAACAAAAGTCATTTATCCTAATTAAATCGTCATTATCATCAAAATGTTGTCATTGTCCTCAGCAAGCATATTTAAAATTTTCGAATATCTCCCTAAATATTAATAATACAAAGATGCCTCTTACACCGATATCAAAGATTGGAATCAAGTAACAGTTCTAGTACTGATCACTTGTTGTGCCACGAGGTTTTTATTTTTTTCACCAAATCATTGAAAATATATTACGATCGAAGAATGACCCGTTTGCATGTTTAATTAAAAAATATCTTAAATAAGACTAAATGATTAAGCTTACAACAGGGAATATAGATGGAATAGCATCCGGTTTTAGTGTTGATCTTATCTTATGGATTATTAAATCCTTGGATTTAAAATTTCGGCTGCAAATTAAACTTTAATATGAATTTATTTTTTTAAATGGAACAACTTCAATCCACCGTTGTCGAAGAATCTCATTTCTTGGGAACCTACAAGAAAATAATGAACAAGAGGTTAGGTATCTACTACTAGTTAACAGTTACTACCTAAAAGTATGTAGGTAATGTATTTAGACGTATTATGAAATGTTAGATTGAATTGTAATTTCTTTGTATTTACATGTCCGAATTTTTGTGTTATTATTGCTACCCTACTTAAGAAACTTGTAAATACAATAAAAAACTTACTTAAAAAATGAAATTCCGCAACCAGCATACGCTTCACTATTACAGCACTTAACGCTACAATTTTTTACCATTTACAACAGAAAAAACTTATAGCAGTAAGCATAGGCAGTAAGCAATAAATATATAATAAAGCGCGCCAAAACGTACGGCCACCTGAGTGTGGCCGTGCATAGTTTACAAATTACTACTAATTCTACTGATTTGAGAAAACAGTTTTTACATTGCATAAATAATTACGTAATAATTAAAATAAACACATTTAAGAACTCAATATGTTAATTACAATACATTTTGTGCTAATGTATCTATAAAAGTGTATGAATAAAAGGGATTTAACGGTTACCGGATATATAAAAATACTACCATCCGAAAGTTTTATTTACACTGGCAATTACAAGAAAGGGATAACATCCACTCATGTCGTTGTCTCGCTCAGAACGTTTTTCCCCTCTGTTAAGTAAGAAGCAAATGTTAACTTTATTGCTAACAAAATAAAGTACATTTTTATTTTTCAAATATTGTTTCGTAGTAATTCCAGATATCGTATATAAGTTCCTTGGATCAAAAAAAAGCGCGGGAAACATAAAATTTGGCGGACGTCATTTTTGGTTCTGCGACTTTTTATATTATTATTTAGCGAAACAGAGGATCGATATTAGTTTTATTTGTGTAAATATTTAATTTTATGTAAATATCATTAGTTTTACTATCAGTTTAAAGTAGGTAAGTCTCCTTTTCACTTTTTAAAATGAACAAACCCCCTGACGATCCTGGAGGTGGACCTCTCCAGGTAGCGCACTATGTTACTATAGATGAGAGTAGTGTCGATACAGATACTTCGCTTTCTTCAACTCAAACAACTAACAGGAAAAGATCTCATACATCTAATAAAATATGCAAACACTGCAATAAACGGCGCAAAAAGCGCAACAATGAATTGAAATCTACTGACTGTCAGTGCTCTCACTCTGTTTCTGAAATCTCAGATATAAATAATGCTTCGGGCGCCTCATTTATTACTGGTGATAATAATGTAAATGATAATGTTACAATGAAAGATTTGTCAAACCCCCTAACAAATAGTAAGGAACCCCAAAAACCTAAAGATTATATTAACTACCGCACACAGTATGAATCTACAGACCTTGGACCTTACGTTATTCATGTCCAAAGAGTTATTACATCTCCGACTGATAATGTTACTCTACATCCAGTCTCGTTTGGGCGATTCCTTAAAAATAATACTTTTAAAAATATAATTGATGGTAGCCTCAAGAAAATTGGACGCAACCGATTATCTCTATCATTTTCGGACCACAATGACGCAAACCACTTTATTAATGACCCTAATCTCTCAAATAAAAACTTCAAAGCTTTTATCCCATCATTTAACGTTTCACGAGTAGGCGTAATTAGAGGTGTTCCCTCAGACTGGTCACCTGAGGAAATTGCTAATAATGTTAAGGTTCCCATTGGTTGTGGAAAAATAATAAAGGTTAGAAGAATAAACCGTAAAATAACTATTAATGATAACACTACCTGGAAACCAACAGAGACAGTTGTCGTAACTTTTGATGGACAGACTTTACCGAAACGTGTCTACGTTTGTTATAATGCTCTCCCAGTAGATTTATACATTTACCCTACTATACAATGCTATAAATGCTGTAGGTACGGTCATACTAAAATAACTTGCAGATCCAACCCAAGATGCTTTAAATGTGGAAAGGATCATTGTGGAGACTCTTGTACTAGTGAGGCTGATTTCAATGTTAATTGTTGTTTATGTAAGGGATCTCACTTTGCCACTAGCAAATCATGCCCAGAACATTTAAGACAAAAAAACATTAAAATGTTTATGGCTCAAAACTGTGTCTCTTATGCCGAGGCATCAAAAAATTATCCCCCGGTCTCCAAATCATATGCTGATGCCATCTCAACACCTATTAAAACTGCTCTTCATCCACTTTTGAAAAAAAATTTAGATTCACAAGAACAATCCCATAGGTCATACAAAAAAACAATATTTCAGAAACCTAAACCCCATACAAAAGTCAGTAAGAGTTATGACTATGATTTCCAAAATTCAGTTATTAATGAATATAATTCCACTAATTCTAGAGAAAATGGTACTTTGTTGACAAAAAATAATAACAATAATCAAGAATCAGCCTCAATAGGCATGATTATATCTTTTATTAAATTTTTATCTCAGTCCGAAGTAATAACACCGTCCAACGCTGCTTTAATGACAGAAAGTTTAATTAATTATTCTAAATTTAATGGTGATCATGGACAGTCAAGCCAAAATTCTTCAATGGAACTCGCAGAGCATCACCAACAAGAAAAGTGAATTAATTCACTTATTAAATAAATATGAGCCATTTTTAGTGGCTCTTTCAGAAACTTGGTTAAGACCAAGTTGTACTTTTAAATTCTCTGGATACACTAGTATCCGAGAAGATAGATCTGATGGTTATGGAGGTGTAGCCATCATGATCAAAAAAGGATATAATTTTTCCATTGTTAATCTTCCTGTACATACTGTAAATATGTCTATATTAGCTGTTAATGTAAATAATATTTGTTTCGTGTCACTTTATATTCCACATCCAAATTTGAATATTTTGACAGAACTTAATAACCTATTATCCATACTACCTAAACCCTTTATTGTGTTAGGTGATTTTAATTCTCATCATCAAGCCTGGGGTTGTTCCTCCAGTAATTATTATGGTGAAGAACTTTTGAAAGTCATTGAAGAATTAAATTTATGTATTTTAAACAACGGTTCTCCCACTCGTCGCACAAAACCCTCCGAAGGCAAAAGCGCTATAGACCTGTCCATTTGCAGTCCCAATTTAGCACCTTCTTTGACATGGTACACACTCCCATTTACGTTTGGAAGTGATCACTTCCCCATAATAATAAATTTCCCCTCTGCATATCATAAAACTTCACCTAAATCTACATCATATTTCAAATATAATTTGCATAACCCGGATTGGCACAAGTTTAATAATTTGATGGAAGTTGGTGTTAATGTTTTGCCTAACATTTCCTCATATAATGACTCTTCTTGTGCAGAAGCCTTTACTCAATTAATTATAAAATCAGCTGAAAACACTTTTCCCATTAAAAAACAATTAACTAAGAAAATAAATACGCCACCTTGGTGGGACAAAGAGTGCTCAGACGCTATTAAGGAAAGGAAAGCTGCTGAAAAATTTTATTGTCAGTATACAACTACAGAAAATTTTAATATTCTCACTAATATTATAAAAACTACTCGTCGATTATTAAAAAAGAAAAAAGCTGAAGGTTGGAAGAAATTCTGCTCTTCCTTATCACCCCAAACAAAACCTTCAAGTGTATGGTTAAACATAAGAAAATTTAGATCTGCATATAAGGTTTCTAATAATAATGAAATGTGTCCATTGTTAATAAATCAGCTGATAGATCATCTTGCTCCACCTACAGTACCAGAATGTATCCTTTCTCTTCCTTCTACTTCTTCTTCAGACAATTTTTCCCCTTTTACGTTATTTGAGCTTAAAGGTATCCTTCAAAATGTTAAAGACTCTACTCCTGGATGGGATAATATTAACTACTCATTTTTAAATAACATGACTGATAAATCTCTATCATACTTATTAAAGGTTATGAACTCCCTTGTTTCTACAGGTAATATACCTCAGACATGGAAGTCACATTCTGTTATCCCTATCCTTAAACCTGATAAAAACCCTTCTGACCCTTTTTCATACAGACCCATTGTGCTTTCATCAGTTATGTTGAAAATTCTAGAGCACCTTGTCAAACTTCGCTTAGAATGGTTTATTGAAAGCAGAAATTTATTAAGTCAAAGTCAGTATGGTTTTAGGAGAGGAAAGAGCACCATAGATAATATTAGCTTACTTATAACTGATATTAGATTAGCTTTCACTCATAACAAATCTGTTTTAGCAGCTTTATTAGATATATCCTCAGCATATGATAATGTAATTCTATCAATTCTGAAAAATAAGCTAGTGAAATTAAACATACCATTTTATTTAATTAATGTTATTATGAATATTGTATACAATAGAACTATTAATTTAGCAAATGACCCTAATAATTTAAAAAGACAACAATATAAAGGTCTTCCACAAGGTTCTGTTTTAAGTCCAATCCTTTACAACATATACTCATATGATATAGAAACTGTAGCAACTAGCAATGTAAATGTTCTTCAGTATGCTGATGACCTCCTTTTATACTCAACTGACAAATCTATACAGATGGCTTGTGATAATCTTTCCATGTCTATTCTATCCCTACAGACTTGGCTTAATAACAATGGTCTTGATATTTCTGTTTCTAAAAGTTCCATAGTTTTATTTTCTCGCACAAAATTTCCACCCCCTATAAATATTACTTACAAAAATAGTTCAATTCCTGTTAAATCGAAAACAAAATTCTTAGGTATAATACTAGATAATAAACTCCAAGGACTAGATCATTGTGAGTATATAGCAGCAAAGTGTGAACGTAATATCAATTTAATGAGATGTGTTTCTGGGGTTTGGTGGGGTGCACACCCATCTACATTAAAACTTATGTATAATGCATTAATAAGAAGTTTATTGGATTATGGAATGTTTTTACTAGAACCATGTAGTAAGATTGGTCTAAAGAAAATTGACTCTCTTCAAATTAAAGCATTACGAATTGTTCTAGGAGCAATGAAATCCAGCCCTGTTTCTGCCCTACAAGTAGAATGTGCTGAACCTCCATTACATTTACGACGTAAATATCTATCTGACAGGTTTTTCCTTCGCACTTTGGAATCACAAAATCACCCTCTGCTTACAAAGCTCTCTAGTCTTAGTGATTTAATGTCAGATAAGTATTGGAAACACAAAACAATCCCAGCCCTTGTATACAGCTATATGAAATATCACAGCCTTAAGCCTTTTACTTTTACATCCCCTATAAATCCCTTATATAAACACAATTATGAATCATTAACTCTGCAGCCTGTTGTAGTAAATTTAGGTATAGATAAACAATCTTTGTATGCCAATCAATATTTTAACAATATTATCAATGAAAAATGGCAAGATTTTCATTTGATTTTTACTGATGCATCCAAAAATAATAGTAATGTTGGAATAGGTGTATACCATAAACAGTACAATATTGTTCAAAAAATCAAATTTCCACCGGAAGCATCTGTATTTACAGGTGAATGTTATGGACTTTATAAAGCGGTAGAATACATACACATTATGAAACTACCCAAGTGTATGATTCTGACTGATTCACTAAGTGCTCTACATTGTTTGCAAAAGTTCCCTTTAAAATCCAAATTTATTCCTCCTATTATTTTAGACTTAAGAAATCTTTTATACAAATGTACTTTTAAATATAATCATATTATTTACTTTGCCTGGGTTCCAAGCCATTGTAATATCACTGGAAATGAGCGAGCTGATCGGTGTGCTAAAGAGGCAGTTCAGTGTGGTGATTTATACCCCTACATTAATTATTGCCATGATCTAGCTGCTCTCCCTAAACTCCATCTTAAGCAGTCATGGCAAAGTGTCTGGGATAGTGGTACATTGGTGAAAGGCAAAACCTATTCCCAATTACAACCATTGATACCTTCTAAACCTTGGTTTTCTGTAGTGAAATTAAATAAGTTGTCAACATCTGTTATCACTAGAATGAGGCTTGGTCACACTAATTCTCCTGAACACCTCTTCAAGCTACACATCAAAGATAGCAATGTTTGTGAGTGTGGCACTGATATTGGAGATCTCAATCATATATTTTTTGCTTGTCCTAAATACAATCATTCATCATTATATAACAATCTATATTCTAATGACATTCCTTTACCTACATCCATTCTAACCCTGTTATTAAACCCTTGTATGTATAATATTCTTTCATTATTCATTCAAGAAAATAATATTAATATTTAAGCGTAGTTAGATACATTTAGTATCTAATACCAAATTAATATTAACCCACTTGTAAATATTATACAAATTACTAAGTATTATCTCTGTATATATTTATTTAAATATTATTGTTGTAAATAATTTATAATTTTAGTATCTATGTTATTTTGATTACTTTCTGATCCTCTATTTTCCTGTCAATCCAAATTCCAAATCCTAGTTTATTGTCTAAAATATGTTTCCTCGTTTTACTTGATCATGGCAGTTGCTTAACGCCCATGCCAAAAAGAAAAAAAAAAAAAAAAAAAAAAAAAAAATCAACATTCAACTTTTGATTCAAATTTCAAAATTGAATAATGAATTGAAAAATGAATAGATCCAGTTGTAGTGAATTTGGTAGTGAATATCAAAAAGTAGTAGTATTTTCTAAGTTATATTAATTTTTTATTATTTACGGTGTATACATAACATATAATATTGGTTTAGAGTTCATTGCCTCTTTTGTAAATTCATAATCAAAATATTTTATGGTTCTAATAAAATAGTAGTAGTAGTAATGTAGTTTGATTTTTAGTTGCTTAATGTGTATGTTCTAAAGATTTATAATTATTGTAAAATGTTAACGCAAGAGGAGAGTATTAAATTGACCCTAAACATGTCATTAAAAGTTTTGAAAAAGTATGAGTGGTTATTAAATTTATATGTTTTGGTAAGATGGTTAATATTTTCTTATTAATTTTAAAAAGACAATTAATTTTTCCTATATTTAGAAACAGTTAGTTTAAATTGCAAATAAAATTTTAGGATGGCTACTTTCATTAAACTTAAAACTCTCATTGACTTAACTATGGGGAAATCAAGAGAGGATCCAGCATTGTGGGCATGATGGGCATGCCCATAACCTTTATTTAGGACTTTATGCGGATGCTATATCCAATCCCTAACTTTTTTGTAATAAATATGGTACTAGCTGTTGCCCGCATCTTTATCCATGCGAACTTTGTTTACTCCGCACAGCACCTCCCCTGTAGGTGATAGTGTGATTATATGTAGCCTATATGTTGACCCGATCTGTTAGTAATATTCATGCATAATTTGAAGTAAATCCATGCGGTACTTTTTGAGTTTACCCCAGACATACATACAGACAAACAGACAAAAATTCTAAAAACTATATTTTTGGCTTTGATATGGATTGTAGATCACGCCCCAAGTATTCTTTTAAAAAAATATTCAAGGTACAATTTTGACTTTCCTACGATTTTATTATATGTATAGATATAGGTATTTCAAAAATGGAGTCAAAAGATTATAACTATCCCTGTTCCTTGGTCTGTAATCCATGCAGTACTTTTTGAGTTTACCCCAGACATACATACAGACAAACAGACAAAAATTCTAAAAACTATATTTTTGGCTTCGATATCGATTGTAAATCATGCCCCTAGTATTTTTTTAAAAATATTCAATGTACAGTTTTGACTTTTCTACGATTTTATTATATGTAATGTAGACTAGCTGTTGCCCGCGGCTTCATTCGTGCGAACTTCATTTACTCCGCACAGCCCTCCTCCATAGGTGATAGCGTGATAATATGTAGCCTATATGTTGACCCTACCTGTTAGTAATGTTCATGCAAAATTTGAAGTAAATCCATGCAGTACTTTTTGA
Organism: Apodemia mormo; assembly: GCA_036924255.1. Classification (NCBI taxonomy): domain Eukaryota; kingdom Metazoa; phylum Arthropoda; class Insecta; order Lepidoptera; family Riodinidae; genus Apodemia; species Apodemia mormo. The sequence goes on from JAUPFN010000002.1 coordinate 43,566,924, forward strand.
GTTTACCCTGGACATACATACAGACAAACAGACAAAAATTCAAAAAACTATATTTTTGGCTTCAATATCGATTGTAAATCATGCCCCAAGTATTCTTTTTAAAAATATTCAATGTACAGTTTTGACTTTTTTACGATTTTATTATTATATGTAACATAGACTAGCTGTTGCCCACGACTTTATCTGTGCAAACTTCGTTTACTCCGCACAGCGCCCCACCCGTAGGTGATAGCGTGATAATATGTGGCCTATATGTTGACCCTACCTATTAGTAATGTTCATGCAAAATTTGAAGTAAATCCATGCAGTACTTTTTAAGTTTACCCCGGACATACATACAGACAAACAGACAAAAATTCTAAAAACTATATTTTTGGCTTCGATATTGATTGTAGATCACGCCCCAAGTAGTCTTTTAAAAAATATTCAATGTACAGTTTTGACTTTCCTACGATTTTATTATATGTATAGATTCATATTTAGATTACTCGTTATTAATTATAACTTTGTTACAGGACTTTTTTGTTGATAATCACTGGAATATGTTACCAACTTGTTGGCAAGAGTGTTTTCAAAACATGGATCCTAAAGATTTAGGTGAAGTCCTTTGTGGAAAAACTGGGAATAGAGTGTTACCCCTAGCTTTTTTATGTTTACTTAAAGTAGTTAATTGCTATAGTTTGCCTCGAGAAAACAATCTAAGAAATGAAAAAAAAGAAAACAAAGATCACTTCAAATTAAGAAACCTCTTTCTTAAGCATGTTAAATTAAAAAAGCGTCATGAAATAAGTGTTATGTCTGAATTTGTCTCCAGCACAGCAAAACTGAGTAAATGTAATAGAATTATTGATTTCGGATCTGGATTGGGGCACTTAGTAAGAATTCTTGCGTACAAATATAATCTTTATGCTGTTGGCATTGAAGCTCAAACTCAATTAACAGAACAAGCTAGGTCTGTATTTTTGGTATGTACCTATTATCTGTATTTTAATAATGATAAGTTTTTGTGAATGACATAATTTTATTTGTGCTTTTGTTCCAGTAAACTAGATTTGGAGTATGAATATACAGCAAAAAAACATGTATCAGTGATAAATGTACCAAAATTCTTGAGACCCACACATCATAATGTAACACTCAAACATCCAAATCAATTGAAGGAAATAGCATTAAATAAATCTGCAGATGGTTACGGCTTAGTTGGACTGCATCCCTGTGGTGATTTAGGACCATTTTTAATTCAACATTTTGTAGTGTGTAATGAAGTAAAGTTTATTTGTGTGGTTGGATGCTGTTACATGAAGCTTTCTTGTGACAAAGAGTTCTGTGGCTATCCAATGAGCCAATTTGTTAAAAATTTGGACAGCAAACTATCATACACTACAAAGGAAATAGCATGCCATGCAATTGAAATGTATATTGAAAGGCTTTGTGCAGGGAATTATGAAGATCTAAAGGTTAATTTTGTTATATTAATTATATGAATGTCCATCATGTCAGACACAATAGAAGCCTTGTCTAAGCTTCAGAAAATTTGTTTGTAGTTCTACAGAGAGAAAAGACTTAAGGTATTTCCTTTCAAGTCCAAGATGTGCCTACCAACAAACTGTGTTTCAATTAGATTAAATAGAAATTGCTTTTTTGTTACTAGTTTACTATATTAAATTACCATATAATTTTATTTATAGTGCTTCTTTTATATCATATGGTAGCAAGTAAGCAAATGGTTAACCTACTCAGATCAAATAAAAAAGTTAATATGCTCTTCTGAGAACAAAGGAGCGGGCTAAAACAATTCCTTTGTAGATATACAATTACACATACACCTCGTCAATTTTTCAGTCAAGCTATTAGAGCTTTGTTGCCAAAATATCATAATTTACCAGTAAAAAACCGAATTGTGTTGTAAAACAGTGTAAAAACCAAACTACAAGGAGTAAAATAACACATTTCACACAAATTTAAAACCAATATTTTCAATAAACACCAACACCGGCGTGGGCACACAATGTTTATAAAACTGGCATCACTTCGTTTTTTGCCAAGTTCTTTGTATAGTATCAACTTTTTTATTTAATATTCACAAAATATCTGTTAAGCTGTGGACCACCTACAGTTTAGAGATTGTATATTCATATACTAAAAGAATAAAGGATTGTTTTATAACTATAAATGAAAGACCATCAGCAGACCACTTCTGGTACTTCCAATTCACCACTAATGGTCTGTGGACCACCAGTTAAGAACAAGCGATATGTAGTAAAATGGTGCATTGCTATATGTTTTGCAGGAATTTACAAGTTAATGGTTTAGAAAAAATATAAGATTTTCAAAGTAGTTTAATAATTGTCAAATGGTGAATGATATTTCTTTCTATTTTTGACTAGTTTTTGATGAAACTTTTGGCTTGTCTTACCATTTATTCGAAAGTTAAGAAGTCAAAAGAAATTAAAACCTTAAACGTCACACATTATTTATCTACAATCTACATACGTTAGAAATAGAAATCTATATTTGCTGAATGCTGCCTGATGGCTAGGGCAATTTTGATTAAATTTTTAGGAAATTTTGATATTAGCCTGGCAGGTGACCATGTTAAGTTTGGCAGCGATCAGAACGATAACTATTATTTTTTGGCTTAGTTATGATTGTCTCGCCCAGGTATATTATGGTGACACCACCTTAATTATATCTGCCACAATAGCTAACAATGCTTGTCATTGTTGTGTTCCAGTTTGGAGGATCATGAAGTCGGTAAAATTATGCATGTGGCATTGCCATCACGCCACACAGATAAGATATTCATGCACCATTAACATTTTTGGTATCTATAGGCGATGGTTTCTCTTTCTATTGGGAGAGCCATCTGCTTCTTTGCTCTCTGTAGATGTAAAGAAAAAAATGAGACATGTAATTTACTAATATATTATATTTATATTAGTAAATTATGTATGATATTATATATATAGTTAATCTATTATCCGATTTTGGCAAAAAAATAATCAAAAGAACAGTAAGTCAAAAGAAAAGATCCTGAAGTATGTAATATGATCACGGTCGTCTTAGGCTATGCTGGAGCCCTTGGGCACACAAGAATTCGAGGCCCTTTTGGAATAACTGAATAAAAAATCAAATAAGTAACTTGAAAATAGACATAGACTAAAACTTAAACTAAAATGGTAAGGTATAATGGTGTTCTAATCAAATTATTCACATAAATGCATTGATTTGAATAAATGTGAAAATGATTGACATTCGTGCAACGAGAAAAGTGTAATGCGTCCGACCATATTTTGATATTAAATGTGAGAGAAATTGTTGGTCCTCTGGGGCCTGCTGTGGATGGGGGCCCTGGGCACTGGCCCCCAGTGCCCTTATGGTAAAGACGGTATTGAATATGATATATCTTATATAGTATGTAATATTATATAAGATATTAATGACTTTTTAGGTACATGCTTACAGAGCTGCTTTAGAGAAGATACTCATTGAAATGGACTCTAAACTACAGCACATGCCAATTAGAAGTGTCAAGCATACCAACAACTTATCTTTTGAAGGGTATGTGAAAAAACAATATTGTTTTTTATGTCTTAAAACACTTTGCCCTTTAATTTGTTGCAAAATGATCTAGATAAAAAAGAGACAGTAATTTTTATCGGAAAACCAGTGTTACGATAGTTGTAAAAAGGGTTGGGGGTTATGGTTTTGGATTGTGGTTACCCCCTTTGTGGTGATTGGTGAAGAATGGTTAAGGAGACTAAATGAGGAGACCGGACTTTGTGATTATTACTATGTGTTTGCACTGGTTTACACTCTTTCCAATCGGTTAAGCAATGGTAAATTTGGTAATGGTAAATATGGTAAATGGTGTGAGCACGAGGTGTCACAATGGTATCTCGCGACGGACTCCACACTTATTCAATTAAACATAAAATATAATGAAATACAAAAACGCTGAGCTGTTCGATTGCGTAGCGCTCGAACATACTCCCGCGCCTGAGATAACAAGAATACAAAAACAATTTCTTATTTAAACAACTACTACATCTATTCATACTACTCATCTATATAAAAAGAAAACAAAGTAAAATATTTAAAAAAAATATAAAATATCCTATGTAAAAGCATAGAAAGATAATAAACATTATGTGAAATTATTATTGTTTACAAAATTGTCAATATTTGTCGGTAATTAATTATTAGACTAAAGAGTCTTCAACCGTCACAGGTTTTCGCGGAATAGGTGACGTTTGTACGTCCTTTTTACCCGCACTAATATTACGCGTAACACTGGGCCACCGTTTAGCAAAGCCTTGTAACCGAACCCGGACACTATTATTGGTCTCGCTCGACCGCAAATCACTAACACTATGCTGTCGGTACACTTCACTATACACTGGAGCTGGTAACACTGGTTGTGGTTCTGTCACGTCCACCTGGTGGCCGTGACCCTCCTCGCGGCGGCGCAGCGCAGTAGTCGGCTGTGTCCGACGACTGCATCGTCCACTCCTCCAATACCATACCGCAGCTATGATCAACCCCAAGGTCAGCAACACGTATGTAGAAGTGTAGTGATGAACATCGTGTATTGATATATCGTCTACTTCTGCTTTACTCGATTTTAAGGTTTCTATTTGGTCTCCCAGGATCGTAAGCGACGTATTTAACTGTTGGTTATCGGGTAAATCTCCCAAGTCCGGAATTTTTAGGTTTATTATGTGGTTAATTTGGTCGAATTCTGGTATCAAAATAGTGGGTGAGTAATTTAGTTGGTTGGACAGAAGTTGCAATGAAGGTAGAGTGAAATCTTTGCCCTTGATTAAGCAATCCTGATCCATGCTAATGACCCCAGCGCGGGTCAGCTGTTTGACAGTAATTTTGTCATTGCAAATTATTCTAATAGAATAATTATCACAACAGAAGTAGAAGTATTGCGAAGGTGTGTGTAATTCAACCCATCTATTCACGCAAGCCGACTTTTCAGTCTTACATGTTATATGGTTTTGCTTGTTTTTATCACAAAAACATTCATCTCGTTCTAGTGTCAATATAGGTTTAAACAGCTGGCAGAGGTAGGTTTCCTTATGGAATAAACAGGCGGTTAATTCGGTGATGGTAGCGATGAAGTATGTTCCTTGCTTTAGATTCACGGCGACATATTCGGATACCGGAACTATAGTGATCATGTTTCTCTCAATTTGGTGGGGTACTGGTAAAATCTTATATAACTGGTAGCTTTCTCTACTAACAAGAGGAAATGTTATCTCGAATATAATATATTTATCCATCACTCTGGCCTTGACCTTTATCAATTGATAGATATATTGAAAATCGGATTCGATGTTCGTGATGGGTAGAGATACTTCTCTAGGCATTCGGCCATAGATAATTCGTAACTCATTCTTCAGTTGCTCGGGTTTCAGTAAATGAACACTAACTTGACCATGGTAAATATCAGTAATAATTTTTAAAAATGTATCTTGCAGCCTACGTAAACCCTGCAGTAAACCGCTTCCGGCCATCGCAGATAGAGTAAAATCTTGCACGGAAGACATATTTTTTATTTCTTGTTGAACAGTATTGGTGTTACTTTGCAACTCGTTTAACCTTTTGTTAATAAATTTGTGTTGTTTATCGACAGCATCCTTCATATTTTTCATAAAGGCGAATTCTGTTTCGACTACTGACGTCTGGTTTTTCCACAAATCGGACAAATGTTTTTCATTTCGCCTAATAGTTTCAATGTCTTTGATATATTGTTCGGCGAAACGGGAGTCCAATACGCCGAAGAGATCATTTGCGAGATATCCTACACCGTTGATAAGACCTCGGCGCCGGCGCTCGCGTCTAGCGTGAACGTTAAAATGCTGATTTAGTAAAAGTTCATTGTAGTATTTTAGTTCTTCGAATTCGTTATGCAGTTGTAAATTTATCATATGACAATGGGATTGACTTTCAATGGTAGTACATAGCTTATCTAAATATGTTGAAATTTTACTATACGATTTAATTGCATCCCAATATGGTTCCATGTCATAATAAAGAACTAGATTCCACTTATCTCTGATTAATTGGACGTTTGTTATGGGGTCAAAATACAAAGACTGATTTGGTGATAATTCTTTTATGTGGTAAATAGCGTTGGCTGGTAATAATAACGTCATGAAGAACAATAAAGCGGTAGCTACGGCCACAAATGTCGGACTCGTTGATTTACTTCTTTTCCCTCTTTCTTTTTCTTTTCCTGGTTTTTCCTCTCCCTCTGAAATGGTTTGGTTTGGCGACTGCTCGTTATGGTTGATATCTGATTGGGGGTTATTGTTTACTGGTAAGATTGACAATTTGACTATAGGCCTTTTCATGATGCCATTCTTGGTTTTTAGAGTGACAACTCGAATTAGTCCGTCGTCACCAGGATGTCTCTCTATCACTCGTCCCATTGCCCATCTTCCTGGTGGCATGTTTTCTTCATGAATAACTACCAGATCTCCTACCTCTATGTTACTTTTAGCTTCCTTCCATTTATTTCTTGCCGACAGCATTGTCAAATATTCTGCCTTCCATCTCCTCCACAAATCTTGAAATAATTTGGTTGTTAAACTCCATCTGGTCCTAGCGTCCTGTGCGGTTTCTAATATGGTTAAGCCAGGCCTTCCCGTTAAGAAGTGAGCAGGTGTTAAGAAATCCAAATCTTCGGGATCTTCTGTCAATGCACAAAGTGGGCGAGAGTTCAAACAAGCCTCCAGCTTTGATAGAAGTGTGGTGTACTCCTCAAAAGTCATTTTTTGGTGACCAACGACCCTTTTGAGATGGTATTTGAGGTTTCGAACAGCTCTTTCCCAAAGTCCACCTGCATTCGGCCATGACGGCGCATTAAAGTGCCATTCGATACCCATTTCGGTAATCTCGGATAGGAAGTCACTACTGGAGTATAGTTGGTGAAGATACTGAAATTCTTCGCGTAACATCCTATTGGCACCAATAAAGTTGGTCCCGTTGTCACTATACAAATGACGAGGCGCGCCCCTTCTAGCTGCCATTCTTTGAAGTGCTGCCAAAAAGGCTGAGCTGGTTAGATCGGATACTAGTTCTATATGAACAGCTTTCGTCACCATGCATATAAATATAGCAATATAACCCTTGCAGGTTTTTATGCCACGTCCTTTGTTGGCTTTTACATCAATAAATCCGGTATAATCGACACCACAGTGGTAGAATGCGCATTCAGGGTTCACCCTGGCCTCAGGTAAATCACCCATAAGCTGACTCTGTCTCATTGGTTCCTGTTTCTTGCATGTAACACACTGTCTGATATATTTTTTGGTTGCCATATATCCTCCAATAATCCAATAATTCTGTCTTAAGTAAGATAAGGTAAGTCTAGCACCCCCATGGAATGTCAACTCGTGAGCTTCCCTAATTAATAAAATGGTAAGACGATGGTTATGAGGAAGAATGATGGGATGCTTCATGTTATGGTTTATTTGAGCATGTCTAAGCCTACCGCCGACTCGTAAGATGCCGTTTGTATCTCTTATAGGATTCAAATTAAAAATCTTACTTTTAGAATGAACTTTGTTATGTCTATTTAAATAATCTAAGTCTTGCGCTAATACCGATTGTTGAATATTTTTGATGATTAGCATTTTAGCGTGCCGTAACTCATGTAATGTGAGATAGGGTTGACGAACTGATTTCCGGTAAGTAGATAGTCGTAATATCCACGCGAATATGCGAATGATTTTATTTATAGAACTAAATTTATTTAATAATTGAATTACTATATTAGAAAGGATATCGTTACTTTTATCCATAACTACAAGATTAGTTTGTTTCAAAAATGAGGTTTTAACTTCCAAATCAGTTTTGTAGATTGTGTTACTGGTTTGTTGACATTCAAAGGAGGCCAACCACGCCGGCCCCTGCCACCACAACTGGTGCATTTTAAGTGGCTTAACCGTTAAGCCACGACTAGCGCAATCCGCTGGGTTTTCTTTAGTTTTTACGTATCCCCAATTGGTCGATGGTATTATAGTCGTAATAGATTTTACTCGGTTAGCTACAAATGGCTTCCATCGAGCTGGTTCGCCTTGTAACCAACCCAGTACCGCTGTAGAGTCGATCCAGCCATAAACGTCAATATGGTAGTCCGGTAGGCACTGTAAAACCTTTTTCATTAAAGATGAAAGCAAAACGGCACCTAACAGCTCCAAGCGGGGTGTTGATATGGTTTTACTTATTGGAGCGAGTCTACCTTTCGCAGCTACTAAGGTTATGATATTTTGATTATTTTGACTCACTCTACAGTAGATAACGCATGCGTAGGCTTTATCCGACGCATCACAAAACCCATGTAACTGGATAATCTGACCAACTTTCTTTAATCCTAGCCATCGTTTTAACTCAATGGTACTTATATCGCCTAAATCCTGTTTTAAATTATCCCATTTGGTCATAATAGGTCCTGGTAATGGTTCGTCCCACTCTATTTTCGATAGGTACACATCTCTGAACAACAGTTTCATAGTAGTACTCAGAGGTGACAGCCATCCTAAGGGGTCAAATAACTTTGAAATATCCGACAAGAGCGATCTTTTGGTATGGGGTCCTGATTTTGACTCAAATTGTAGCTTAGAAAAATAAAATTGGTCTGTTTGAGGGTTCCAAGCCAACCCTAATGTTTTAGCAGTCTCAGGTTGTTTAAATTGATATGTTTGTTCATTGGGTTCTGTCATCTCTACGTCTAATAATAATTTAGGTTCATTCGATTGCCATTTGCGTAAATTAAATCCCCCTCTTTTTAATAACTTGATTAAGTCGGTTTTTTAGTAATAATGCATTTTCTATCGTATGACTTCCCCCACAATAATCATCCATGTAAAAGCTGTTCTCCAACGTTTGAGCTGCTTGGGGAAAATCTGGTTGCTCATCTTTTGATAGTTGCTTCAGACACATCATAGCCAAAAATGGTGCTGGCTTAGTCCCATAAGTCACAGTAGTTAATTGAAAAATTTGAATAGGTTGATTAGGGGAGTCTCTCCACATAATCTTTTGGTAAACTTGATCTTCTTTATGTACCAATATCTGTCTGTACATCTTTTCAATATCGGCAGTATAGGCATACCGATATTGTCTCCATTTTAGTATTAATTCCTGTAGATCCTGTTGTAAATTAGGACCAGTATACATGGTATCATTAAGGGTGGTACCGCTAGAAGACTTAGCAGACGCGTTAAATACCACCCTGAACTTGCTAGAAGGAGACCCTTCCTTCGTGATGGCATGATGTGGCAGGTAGCATTCAGGAGTAGTAGAAGTAGATGGTATCATATGATTAAGATCACGATATTCATTCAAAAATTGTTGGTATTCTGTTTTTAATTGACTATTCTTCTCAAATTTCCTCTCTAAATTACGAAACTGCGCCAGGGCTAATTGATTCGTAGCCCCTAATTGGTTCTTGATATGAGACTTGAACGGTAACCTAACCTCATACCTCCCATTTTCGAGCCTCTTCGTGGTTGATATAAAATATTGTAAACATTCCTGGTCATCACTCGACATTTCAGTCGGCTGGTTAATTTCTTCGTTCTCCCAAAATCTACGTAAATCTTCTATATTGTGGAGGACAACGTTACATCTGTAGTACGGTTTCATTGAACCACAGAGTAGCCACCCAAACTGCGTCTGCTGGGCTATGGGCTGATCTTCATCATCCCCTCGGATTATACCTCCTAACATAATCTTGCTGTATAACTCAGCTCCAAGCAGTAAATCCACCGGACGGCTCTCGTTAAATTTAGGATCCGCTAAGTTAATATTTTGTATGTGTGACCACAATGGTTTTGAGAAAGTTTTATTTGGTAAACTCTTAATTAAACTATTCATTATAAAAACATTAGTATTTACTGAGAAATCATTATACATCGACCTTATCTCAACATTCATTGTCCCTTTACACTGATTTTCATTTTCTCCTATCCCAAATATTTTACCCTTACATTGGTTTCTCTTTAAACCTAAAGTTTGAGCTGTGTTTTCACTAATTATAGAAATTTGAGAGCCCTGGTCAATTAAGGCCCTCATGGTATGGTGAGAACCGTCTACTCCCGTGACCTTCACCATGGCGGTTGCTAATAATATTTCGGACATATTATTACCCCATGACACAAGGCTATTACTTGGCATGGGTTCGATGTGATATGTATTTTGTGCCGGCTTACTTGGTTTAGGTGACATAGCAACAGGTTTATGTTTTATTAAAGCTTCGTGCATTAAAGTATTATGAGTACCTAGACACTTGCGGCATCGCTTACTTGAAAAACATGCCTTATTGTTATGGTTCGTAAGGCAGTTGCGACATAAATTAAATTGGTTTATTGTGTTTAATTTTAATTCATTAGACATTTGCAAAAATTTGCTACATTGCCATAAGCCGTGGGCAGCGTTACACAATACGCAAGTTATTGACCGCGACACGTGGAAGGTATTCATGTTCGGCTTCAAGTTATTGTAATTATATCGTGTATATGAAGGATGATAATTATAATGATTTGAATTGAATTGTTTCTTATGATTGGATTGTAAGTTATTTGTAGTATGACGCGGTAAATTAAAACTATTCAATTTTGGTTGATAGGGATGTTCTGATTTACGTCGCGATGCCTCCAATGCCGTAAATTTACTTTCTAAGAATGACAGGAATTCCTGCAAGATAGGTAGCTCCCTAGGGTTCTTAATGGATTCTATATACTCCGCAAACGATTCGCTATCTAATTTTTGACCTAAGAGGTGCACCAAAAGTGGGTCCCAAGTCTTAATATCCACCCCAAGGTTTTGTATAGCGTGTAGACTTTCTTTAGTGACGTCATGCAATTTTTTTATCATGGTTGACGATTGGTGTTGTATGTTTGGGAGTGCTAGCAAGGTGTTAATATGAGACGTAAAGATTAGCCTTTTGTTACTGTATCGATGGTTCAATATATCCCAACATACATCGTAATTATCAGAACTTATTTGCAGATGGTGAATTAGACGTTCAGCATCCCCCGTAATTTTGCTTTTTAAAAATTGCATTTTCTGGGCGTTAGATAAGGATGGATTCTTATGGATGGCCTCGTTGAATAAATCTTTAAAAGAAACCCAACTGTGATAACTCCCACTAAATACCGGGATATCCATTTGTGGTGTCGACTTTTCTCGGTGAGACACAGACCACATCTTGGTATTGATGGTCTTCTTTAAATCCACATAGACCTTTTCATATTGGTTGAATTCTTTTTGGTACCACCTATCATCTCCATCACTCTCACCCTCTATTTCCCAATGTAAAGAATCTATAGCATTCCATCGAGATTGAAGAGACTTTAAGGTGTCCTCAAATTCCCACTTGTTTTCCAGCTGACTGACTTCCATAGAATTCACTGTACGCATAAATGCTCTAAAGTTAATGGTTTGTTTTTTAATCAATTCATCTAGTTTACTGTAACCACCAGACGAGGTATACGACTGGTGCTGGCCAGGCCCGGAACTGGAAGAGGTGCCTGGTTGATTTCTTTCAGACGCCTTTGGTAGCTGCCTAACTTCTTCCGAAATCTGCTGTTCTGGCCTACTTACTTTCTGTTTAACTCCTAACTGGTCAATGGTTTTCGTAATTAAATCTTTTATGGTTAAATAAAGCTCTTCCGTTGTTTCAAAACAATTACTGGTAAAATACTCATGGTCAAGAATAGCAAATTCCAGAAGCTTCCTATGGTTACGTTGGAACTCTGCCCAATAACCCTCTAACGTGTTTAATTTCCTCTTGCAATAATCAATCGTCTTGCGGTCAGCCCCATCTTTTTTAAAGTTGGTTAAAAGTTTGGTCAAAAAATCGCTGATCTCTATTTGGTTGGCATATAAGGTCTCCATTTCAAAAGTAATATATTAAATAGTAGAATAGTAGGTATGTAAATAATAAAATAATAAATGGTTTGATCTCACCCGGGTATCGCCTTACGCTGGTAATTTGTATCCAATTCACTGCAGTTCGATGCGATGATCACTATAGCCGCTGGTTTAATTTTATTTGGTAGGATTTCTCGAAAGCACGAAATACTATATTATGGTCCAGCAATTCGCGTCCCGAGATCCGGCAGAAGGACCGTGTAAAAAGGGGTTGGGGGTTATGGTTTTGGGTTGTGGTTACCCCCTTTGTGGTGATTGGTGAAGAATGGTTAAGGAGACTAAATGAGGAGACCGGACTTTGTGGTTATTACTATGTATTTGCACTGGTTTACACTATCTTTACAATCGGTTAAACAATGGTAAATTTGGTAATGGTAAATATGGTAAATGGTGTGAGCACGAGGTGTCTCAATGGTATCTCGCGACGGACTCCACACTTATTCAATTAAACATAAAATATAATGAAATACAAAAACGCTGAGCTGTTCGATTGCGTAGCGCTCGAACAATAGTGAAATAAATGAAAAAAGACAATTCTGTGGCCATTGGTCAGACCATGATAAGTGCACTTTTTGCAAAACAATGTTAATAATACAATTAGCATTGCGAAAAACAGATCGTTTGATCAGATAGACATATCTCCATGAACACTGTACTCTTCTACAGTCTATGAACATTTCAAGATAAGTTAAAAAACAGAATATTACATTTGATCATAATAATAAATATGCATTGTGCATAATACATCTAAAATTATTTTTTGTAATTATCACTTTCTGATCTAAGGCCACAGAATTGCTTTAAGCAGAAAACAATTAGATACTTGTCACATTAAAAATGATGTCATAATGGACCTTCTTGCGAAAGCCATAAGGTTGAAATTAGCGTATACTACTACTTTTTACGTTTATGTTTATTTATGAGTACTATGACTCATTGATAATTCGGAAAAATTGTACTGGTCTCGAGAAAAGTTACGAAACTTTTTTTTTTTTTTTTTTTATATTATAAGATAGCAAACAAGCAGATGGGTCTCCTGATGGAAAGAGTCAACCATCGCCTATAGACACCAAAGATGTTAATGGTGCGTTGCTATCTTGTGGCGAGGTCTAATGCCACATGCATAAGTTTACCGGCTACCTTACCCTCCAAACCGGAACACGACAGCGACAAGCGCTGACGCTATTGCGGCAGGAATAGGTAAGGCGGTGGTACCAGACCCGGGCGAGACAATGCAGAACTCTACCACCTAGTAGCCACGATGGTAGTGACTCGATAGCCAATCGGTCGCCTTTTACGACCTACCTGGCAGAACGGCAGTTGGCCTATTCTACAAAGGAGGCCGGGACCAACACGGCGAAAAAGTATATACTCTACAAAACCGACTTGCTTTGCGTTAATATACCTCTAATATTAACGCAAAGCAAGTCAGTTTTGTAGAGCGATTCTAAGTGATAATTTGGACGATAAAGTGAAAAAAGTGATATATGTAATTGTTTTGTATACCTACAGATAGTGTAACAACAGCTTAGTGATTTGGTTTTAGTGAATATAGTGACTTTACTATTAACAGTGTGCGTCAGTGGGCATATAGGGGAACAGAGGGTATTACCGTACGGCGGCTAATTTCGTACATTCAAGATAGACAGGAATAAAACGACAGAGAGATACCTGTCCTTGTTGTACGCCTAGGATGCATTGAGTTAGCTGTCACAGCAACTGTCCGCGGCAATCTGCGTAGCAACATGGCGACAGGAACATAATTTGTATTTTTGCGATCGTGGATATAATATTGTTACGAATAATCTAGAAGCGTGTAGAATTGGAGCGCGCGCGCGCTATTTATCTAGAAAACTCCTGTTGACAAACAAATAGTTGACCGGGGCTATGCCATAATGGACTTTGTGGGATATGGCATAAGGTTGAAAGTAGCGTGTACTAGGATTTATGACTCATAACATGTTTACGATAAGAAGTGATTCATTGTTTCCCGATACATTTAGACTTTTCTGGATCCAGCTAGGGCTTTCCCCTGCCTATAAATACAGAGATGTTGACAAACACGAGTCAGTTTTTATCAAGCGATCGAGAACGATATATCAAGTGAACAGTGCGAAGTGAGAAGTGTTCTATTGTGTAGTGTTATAAGTTCAGTGATAGTTCAGCAAGTGACTATTGTGTAAAGGGTATTTTAGTATTACGTTGTGTTGTGTTGTGTAAATACACGGATTTAATATAAGTGGTGTTTTTCTACAATTGCGAACCCGAGTACGTAACAACTGGTGTCAGAAGTGGGATTGTGTTAAAAAATGCCACTTATTCCGAAGGAAGGTGTTACCACCAGGTCTCAAGCTGAGACACAGAGGGCGTCAGAGGACACCGAGACGCGTGCAGGTGAGGAACCTGCTGGTGTTGCCAGCACGTCATTGTCATCAAGCACAGCGCCTACTGATCTCTCTGTAATACTGGCAGCTATACAACAACTTCAGCTACAACAGCACCTACAGGAACAGCAACAACAACAGCTTCAACAACTTCAGCAGCATCAACAGCTACAGGAACAGCAGCAACAAACGCTACGGGAACAGATCAAGGAACATTTATCTGGTTTTGATGATAAATTGTCAGTTATCCTGGCGCAGCAAGACCAGTTAAAAAGCGATGTGGGCCTCGTCAAGCGCGACATGAGTGTTGAGAAGAGGGTTGACCACTTGGAGGCCAGCTGCGACAAAATAAGTGAAAACGTGGACCAACTGGAAAGGGAGGTCATGAAAATGAAGATCACGGGAGTTAAGTCGGGTGCTGCCGTTACAAGCTGCTCTCACCAGGTGGGTCCTCGGGTAAAGGTACCCACTTATGACGGTCTTACGTCATGGAGTGCGTACCGCACTCAGTTTGAAATAGCAGCGAAGGCCAGTGGTTGGACAGATGAACATTGCTTAACAGCTCTAAGTACGGCGTTGCGGGGACAGGCGCTCTCTGTGTTGGATGCAATGCCTAAAGAATATCAGTTCGCTGATTTGATGGAGGCATTGGAAGCTCGCTACGGTGAGCGTCACTTGGAGCATGTGTTCCGTGCCCAATTAAAGGACCGTGTACAGAGGAGCGGCGAGGGACTTCAACAATGGGCCGTGGAAATTGAGAAGCTTGTAAGGAAGGCGTATCCTTCAGCCGACGCTAACACAGTTGATAACACCATCGTCCAGGCGTTTATTGATGGAATTAGAGACCTGGAAGTGCGTGCTGCTGTTCGCCTTCAGCACCACGTGACGATGAAGGAGGCTTTGGCTCATGCGTTGGAGGTAGAAGCTGTTCGCCACGAACCTCGAGCACATAAAGTACGTGAGGTTACAGAAGTTGTGGCTCAAACAAAGGAAGTGGAACCTAGGAGACTGGGCCCCATGTGCTACGCCTGCGGTGGACGTGGGCACATTAGAGTTAGCTGCCCAGCCAAACCTATGCCTACAGGTTCCATGAATTGGCGACAGCAAGCGGGAGGAAACTCAGCAGCTGAAGAGAGCAGGCACGTCAAACAGCCTGTTGAACCAGCAGAGAAACGAGTAACAGCTAGGAGCAAACGGCAGGTGCTGGCTGGACGAGAAAAAGTTGTCATATCCCAGGTGTGCGACGGCAACAGTTTATCCATTAAGGGAGTGATTAATGGCAAGTACTGCAGCTTAACGTTGGACACTGGAGCTACACGAACTGTGGTGCGACCAGAAGTAGCTGACAATGGCAACCTGAGATTGAGGAATTTTGGGCAAAGCAAGCTTCTGTCTGTCACAGGTCAGCCAATACCCGTCTTCGGTGAAGCATCTTTAGTGATGCAAATAGGCGACGAGTATTACACTCACGACGTCGTAGTGGCCGATATTATGGATGATTGTGTACTTGGTTTAGACTTCATGAAGAAGAATGCCTGCAAGATTGATTGCAAGACAGGAGTTTTCATATGTGGGCTAGTAGAAATTTTCATGGATGGGGGATCAAAAGGAAAGGTAACAGTGGCTAGAAGAACCATCTTACCTTCAAGATCGAAGACATTGGTACGCGTGAAGTTACCAACCAGTTACAAGGGCCTGGGTAATAGGAGTGTGTTAATTGAAGACAATGGAGCAATTCCACACTGTATTACAGGCCGGAGTTTGGTTTGTGACAAGGGCTTGGCAGCGGTGCAGGTAGTCAACTTGAGTGACAGTGATGTGGTGCTTAAAGCAGGTGATGTTGTAGGACAAAGTGATGAAGTTATGACGTTAAGGAAACTGACATCGACAGGAAGTACAGCATCAAGAAACGTACCACAGGAACTTAAGGATTTAGTGAACAAGTGCAGCTACCTTACCGCGTCACAACGACAGCAGGCTAAGGATCTACTTTCACGTTATGCCAACATTTTCTCTAAGACTGATAGAGATATAGGCAGAACATCTATAGTCAAACATAAGATTGACACTGGAAACGCCCAGCCTATAAAGCAGAAAGCTAGACGTGTCCCTATAGCTAAAGAGAAGGAGGTACAGGAGATGATAGATGAAATGAGAAGAAGCGGAGTTATAGAGCAATCTTCTAGTCCATGGTGCTCTCCTGTAGTGTTGGTTAAGAAGAAAGATGGGTCTACACGTTTCTGCATCGACTATCGTCGGCTCAATGAAGTCACCAAAAAGGACTACCCACTACCTCGGATAGATGACACTTTGGACACTCTGGCAGGCATGTCTTGGTTCTCAACTTTAGATTTAAAATGTGGGTACTGGCAGGTTGAACTTAGCCCTAATGATAAAGAGAAGACAGCATTCTCCACAGGACAAGGATTATGGCAATTTAAAGTAATGCCGTTTGGATTATGCAATGCGCCGGCGACTTTTGAAAGATTAATGGAATGTGTCCTAGCAGGACTTGTAGGCGATGCCTGCTTAGTGTATTTAGATGACGTAATAGTCGTAGGAAAAGATTTTCAGCATCATCTGTACCAACTGGAAAGGATTTTTAATAAAATACAAGCTGCAGGGCTAAAGTTGAACCCAAAGAAGTGTCACTTATTTCGAAAGGAAGTCAACTATCTGGGTCACGTGATATCACAAAACGGCGTACAGACAGATCCTGAAAAGGTTAGTGCAGTACAGAAGTGGCCAACACCCAGAGACAAGACCGAAGTTCGCGCATTTCTAGGACTATGCTCTTACTACAGACGTTTTGTGAAAGGATTTGCTGAAATAGCAAAACCGCTGCATAGACTCACTGAAGAAAAGAAGAGTTTCGATTGGAATGACATGTGTCAACAAGCTTTCGATGAACTTAAGAAGCGGTTGTGTGAGTCACCAATTTTGGGCTATCCTGATCGGAAAGGGGAGTTCATCGTAGACACAGATGCAAGTAACACTGCCATTGGTGGTATCTTATCACAGAAGCAAGGCGATCAAGAAGTTGTGATAGCTTACTTCAGCAAATCATTATCGCGGCCGGAACGAAACTATTGTGTTACAAGAAGAGAACTATTGGCAGTAGTGAAGACTCTTCGACACTTCAAGAAGTATCTGATTGGGCGACACTTCAAGCTGCGTACTGACCATGCTGCTTTGAAGTGGTTGTTACAATTCAAGGACCCGGAAGGCCAAGTAGCTCGCTGGATTGAGCAATTGCAAGAGTTTGACTTTAACATAGAACACCGCAGTGGAAGGTCTCACTCGAATGCGGATGCGTTATCACGACGACCTTGTGCGGAAGATTGTAAACATTGTGTAAGGATGGAGATGAAGGAAAGGGTTCAAGTACTGCGAGCTAAGCCTACGGATGACAGGTGGGAAACTGATGCGATGCGTGAGGCCCAGTACGAAGATAGAGATTTGCGGCCTCTAATAGATTGGAAGAAGCAAGACACGGAAAAGCCCGAATGGCAGGAGCTGGCTCCTTTCAGCGCCATTACGAAAAGTTATTGGGCGCAGTGGGAAAGCCTTGTGTTGCAAAACGGCTTACTGTACCGCAAATGGGAAAAACCTTCAGGAAGAGAACATCATCTACAGTTGGTCGTGCCAAGAGAACTCATCAAGGACGTACTACGTGAGTTGCATGATGGGGTTTCTGGAGGACATCTTGGAGTACGACGAACATTGGTAAAGGTACGAGAGCGTTTTTACTGGTTGAATTGCCGAGATGTCGAGAATTGGTGCCGAAAATATACGTCATGCTCAGCAGTGAAAGGTCCGCAGGTCAGAAGCCGAGGCAACCTTAGACTATACAACGTGGGAGCCCCCTGGGAAAGGATAGCGATTGACGTGGCTGGGCCATTTCCTAAGACAGATAACGGAAACAAGTATTTTATGGTCGTGATGGATTACTTCACGAAATGGCCGGAGGTGTTCGCAATCCCTAATCAGGAAGCCACGACGGTTGCTGAGAAATTAGTCAATGAGGTGATATGCAGATTTGGCGTTCCGCTGGAGATTCATTCAGACCAAGGCAGAAACTTTGAATCTAATGTATTCCAGGAAATGTGTAAATTATTAGGAGTGTACAAAACAAGAACTACGCCTTATCACCCGCAATCTGATGGAATGGTCGAACGATTTAACCAAACTTTGGAAAGACACTTAGCCAAGCTGGTAGAAGATCACCAAAAGGACTGGGATAAATACATACCTCTGTTCTTACTGGCTTACCGAACAGCGGAACACGAAAGCATAAAAGTGACGCCAGCCTATGCCAACTTCGGCAGACAGTTACGTATACCAGCAGACTTAATGACTGGAGGCCCGCCACCGAATGCAGAGACCCAATTAAGTATACCGGAACATGTTGAAGACATTCGTGAGAGGTTACGCGATATACACTCATTAATAAGTGAAAATGCATTGGAATCAAGTCAGCGGATGAAGACCAGATACGACCAAAACGCCAATCATCGAGGTTTTCAGGAAGGATCTCTTGTTTGGCTACATAATCCGGTTCGACGAAAAGGAAAATCACCTAAGTTACAGCGACGTTGGGATGGGCCATACAAAGTAATCACACGGATTAATGACGTAACCTACCGAGTGCAGAAGCAACCAAGAGGGACCATGAAGATTGTTCATGTTGATCGATTAGCTATCTATAATGGAAGTAATGATGTTCGGGACGAACATAACTAAGAGGGGGGTAGTGTTACGAATAATCTAGAAGCGTGTAGAATTGGAGCGCGCGCGCGCTATTTATCTAGAAAACTCCTGTTGACAAACAAATAGTTGACCGGGGCTATGCCATAATGGACTTTGTGGGATATGGCATAAGGTTGAAAGTAGCGTGTACTAGGATTTATGACTCATAACATGTTTACGATAAGAAGTGATTCATTGTTTCCCGATACATTTAGACTTTTCTGGATCCAGCTAGGGCTTTCCCCTGCCTATAAATACAGAGATGTTGACAAACACGAGTCAGTTTTTATCAAGCGATCGAGAACGATATATCAAGTGAACAGTGCGAAGTGAGAAGTGTTCTATTGTGTAGTGTTATAAGTTCAGTGATAGTTCAGCAAGTGACTATTGTGTAAAGGGTATTTTAGTATTAGGTTGTGTTGTGTTGTGTAAATACACGGATTTAATATAAGTGGTGTTTTTCTACAATTGCGAACCCGAGTACGTAACAATATTTTACGTTCGAAAATGTAATGGTAAGTACCTTATTGTGTATATATCTCTTGTTTTTATTGTTAAAATAGTTCCATAACATTGATTTTCGTAGAAATAAGTTGTTTTTAAAGTAATATTAATGTCCACTTGCGCATGATTTCATTTAGTAATGGCAGGTAGTATATCGGCTAAGTTCGTACACGTGTACGGTATTAGCCGCATCGAAATAATATGTCTCCGGATAATATTGTTATAGAGGTATAGTAAAATTGTTTCTAAATCATTTTATTATTATAAGTGCAGAATACTAAGGCCAGTCAAGACGTTTTATATTATTCCATTTTTATATCCCAGGCCTTAGTTATCAGTGAATAAATAAAATTTTTGTTTTTAGATGGAGCCGAGAAATAAGTGTTCGTGATCCCCCAGAAAAATTAGAAGTGCCATTCGTGGTGGGGCAAAATTAAGGCCGACAGCTGTTTTGTATGGTATTCCTGTTATGACTTTATCTGATTACTTAAAAAGGGGTTTTTGACCCATTCGAAAAGAAACATCATTGTTTCTTTTCGAATGGGTCAAAAACCCGTTTTTACTTCTGATCAGGAGAAAAAAATAAGAGACCAAATATTGCTTCTGGCAAACATGTTTTATGGATCGACGCCACAATCATTAAAGATTTGCTTTTGACAAAGTAAAAATAGTAAAAATAAAAAATAAATAAAGAAACGAATAAAAAAGGAGAATTTATCATCTTCTGATGAAGAACAATATGTTTTATGTGATGATGAAGAGTTAGATGATGACATTGTTGATGGAATTGGAGGTGAAACAAGTGTCATATGTGGTGATTTTGGGAAAGAAAGAATTGTGGTACAGGTGTGTAAGCTGTGGGAGCTGGTCGCATGCTTCGTGTTCAGGATCTAATTCTGCTGATAATTATTTTTGTGGAATTTGTGCGAAGGGTCTAGTAAAGGTTTATGAGTATGATTATTATTTTGTTACCGTTTATTCTAATTTGAATTATGTATTTGTGTAAAATTGACAGTGTTTTATTTGCTTATTAATCTATAAAAGGGTTAGATTTGTATGTACGAAATTAACCGATTACGTGTACGGAGTTACCCGCTTAATTCGGCTAATACCGTGCAAATACCGTTTTGAAATAAAGTACTTTATCTGACATAATTGTGGTTTTTATATTCTGACATTTACTATAGCTAAAGTATACTTAATTGGGAGGAAATTAAAATTGTTTATTTTCTTCTTTGACGAATACTTTCGTAATAATGACATTTTAAGTTTATGTGTACGGCAATACCCTCCGTTCCCCTACGATTTCTGTTGTAGTTTGTCATGTATTTGATGGCAAATAAACACGGTTTTTATATTGGTGGTATTTTATTCCGCAATATCGAACGAGAAGCTCCTACCCAATATCTTAACTCTATCCCAGAAAAGTTACTTTTAATATTCTTGCTTTATAAATTCATTCGATTATGTTTAAGTAGAGAAATAATATTGTCTCAATAAAACTAATTGGCAAATTTCGCATAGCGAAACTGTTCCGTTCCGGTTTAGAGGCTAAAGTAGCTGGTAGACTTATGCATGTGACATTGCCATCCCGCCACAAAGGTAACAACACTATTGACATCTTTGGTGTCTATAGGCGATGGTTGCTCTCTCCATCAGGAGAACCATCTGCTTGTTTGCTATCTTATAAGATAAAAATAACTATTTTTTTATTATTTTATATAGATTATTACTGTACACATTTGTCGAGTCACCCATATACA
Organism: Apodemia mormo; assembly: GCA_036924255.1. NCBI lineage: Eukaryota > Metazoa > Arthropoda > Insecta > Lepidoptera > Riodinidae > Apodemia > Apodemia mormo. The sequence continues at coordinate 43,588,273 of JAUPFN010000002.1, forward strand.
GGTCGAGAGCGTGTATGTACATTATGCTCTTGTCGCGTCTCGCTCTCTCGCGCTTCGCCTCGGTCGGTATCAGTTGCTTGTCGGTTTTCAAGCCTGAGTCAAAGGATCTCGTGTTATTAATGGAATATTTTTTTGGTAATCAAATTTCATTCTATTCAAGACATTGTTGTAAAGTTGTTAAATTAGCCACAGGATTCCGCTACTAGCTCAGAGAATACAGAATACAGATACGAGAATCATCAGTATTAATGAAAAAACGAGTGTGTACACATATGCTCTCGTCGAGAGACTCATCGGCCGAAACTCGGCGAACCGTTCTCGACGAGTGTGTACAACCGGCATAAAAGTTACAAAAAACACCGTAGACACCAAACTAATGCAAAAAATTGGCAGCTCTGTTTTGAACACAACAATACAAATATACAGATACAAATTCACATTAAAAATACAAATTGACACGAAAATTTAAATTTGAATATTTTTTTAGATATTGTACAAAAGCCTTGGAACATCTATGCTTACCCTCAACTCCATCCTATACAGGAGTAGACGAGTGCCTTATGCGCTGGAAACAAGTGGTAGTGCTTTACACGTTACGGCTTGCCCTGGCGCCGCTCATCGAGACGGTCATCTTATTAGACAGGATGCTCTATATCATCGAACATGGTAAGTGTATCAAATAACACCTGATGAATGATCCTCCAGTCAGACGGAAAAATGTTGACTTATTTTCTAGGAAGAAATCTCAGTAGCAGCCTGGAATCTGGCTGTGGTGTTGACAGCTCTGTATTTCGGAAGAGCACGTTCTGCGTGTTGGTGCAGGCTCCTTTTTGAAGAATAGGTCAACTGTCTTATTAATATCTCGTAAAAGGCTAGAGAAAGCTAATTTACGTATCACTAATATCGTGACTACTAACTAACCTCGACCCGGCATGGTATCACCGCATTACCTGTTCTAAACCGCAATAGTATCGGTTTTTGCCACTGTCGTGTTCCGGTATAGAGAGTATGTGTATGTGACATATCAACCCAGCTCACCGTCAACATCTGGTGTCTTTATACATATGTAGTGGTTTTTTCCATTAGGAGAACCAAATGCTTTTTACATCGATTTTCATCTACCCCCTTCGATTCCGACGTGAACGACGGAGGACACTACGTTGCTCCAGTCTGCTCGTGACTTTAGTCTGCAAGTTCTGTACGCGTTTTCGAACTGTTTTTGAAAATGATAGTGAAACGCTTTAGTTTAAAAGTGTTAATACGTAGGTACTATTTTTCCCGTAAAGAACAGCATTCGAAAAATAAAAATACTTCGAACTTCTTTCACTTATAACGCTGCGATGCTTAGTAACTTTCATCTTGCCTTATACGGTGAATGCTCTTCTGTTTTTTTTACCAATAGATCATATGAGGCGTTAAATACAAAATGTATCACTAACAATGTGGCTATTAGATGGTACATACTGCCCCGTTGGTCGAGTGGTTAGCGACCCTGACTACGCAATCGACGGGGCTCGGGCGGATGAGCATAAATGTTTGTATTTCCGGGTTTGGGTGTTTATTATGTATGTAAAAGTACTTTATGTATGTAAAAGTACTTATATATGTACTTCTATGTATTAGTACCGTTGACTAACACCCATAACACAAGCAAATAATTTGCTTACTGTGGTGTTAGATCAGTAAGTGTAATTTGTCCCGTGAATATTTACAGCGCAGTTTGATACGAGTCGCTTGGCTCAATAGCTTTTGATAGTCGTACCCCAAGAGTATACAATAAATACTACGTCGTACTGCTATCGTATTAAAGACTGTTACTGCTATGTGTCAGTCCGGAGAAAAATGTTGCCAGCGAACTTACACATGATACTTAATATTGTCCAATTATAACGATATCAACAACATTAAACGCAATAATTATTTTAAAAAACTAAACCAATATTTAAAACAACCAAAGAGAAGACATACTAGTCTTAGAGGGCCTTTATCTGCTTACATTAAAATGCCATAATTTTCACTTGCTATTTATAGATTTAAAAAAATGAAGAGACTACGAGGACTACCGACGAAAGTGAAAACTTAAAATTGTAGAATTTTTTAAATAAATATTAAAAATAAAAATGACTTAATTTTACCTTAATTAACCATGTTGCTGACCCGAACTCATAAGATTTTCCCTAATCAGAAATCGTCTAACGCGCCTATAGCAGGTTTCACTTCAAAAATAGATTTCATATCTTTACATAACAACTAGTTGCGTTTAATGCGATTAACTGTTAAAAAAATGAATTAAAATAAAATCACTTTACATCAAATAAGTGTGAGCTTACGACTGTTAGAATTGACGGTATTACCTTGAATTAAAAGCATAATTGTTTGTGTACAAAGTGAGATTTCATGTACACTGAAGGTTTCAAGGCGTTCTTCGTTTTCACTTGTGAAGATGTGTGGTCACGCTGATTCATTGAGGTTCAGGCTAACTCATATTAGGAGTCATCAAAGGTATATTAATTTTTTTTATATATAATAAGATAGCAAACAAGCAGATGGGTCTCCTGATGGGAAGAGTCAACCATCGCCTATAGACACCAAAGATGTTAATGGTGCGTTGCTATCTTGTGGCGAGGTCTAATGCCACATGCATAAGTTTACCGGCTACCGTACCCTCCAAACCGGTACACGACAGCGACAAGCACTGACGCTATTGCGGCAGGAATAGGTAAGGCGGTGGTACCAGACCCGGGCGAGACAATGCAGAACTCTACCACCTAGTAGCCACGATGGTTGTGACTCGATAGCCATTCGGTCGCCTTTTACGACCTGCCTGGCAGAACGGCAGTTCGCCTATTCTACAAAGGAGGCCGGGAACAACACGACGAAAAATAATTTTAAATTTTTTATTTATAAGCAATATTATTGCTGTACAGTAATTAATGTAGATACATAAAAATATCGGGGAATATGTTGCACAACAATATAGCACTAGAAGATATAGCAGTTTGCTTTGTCAATATTTATGTGCATAATATACTTAGATGGAATGTAATTATTGGAAGCATAGTGGCAACGTCTGATTACGACAACCTCAACTTAAAGTACTTACCTATGTAGAATTGTTCGCATTTACGCAATGAGCATAGATGTTTGTGTTTCTGGGTCTAGGTGTTATACATTGCAGTATATATATAGGTATTATATGTTTATTAGGATAGCAATGCATAATTAACATCTTTGGTGTCTCTAGGTGATGGTTGTCTCTTTTCATCAAGAAAGCCATCTGCTTGTTTGCTATCTTATGATATAAAATACGTAACAGCAAGATTACTAAATAATAATTAAACAAGTCATATTACAACAAATGATTGACTTTAATTTTAAAAAATGTAACAAAAACGACTCGTACATAATGAAAAATACGGTCTGAATTGCGAACTACCTTCTTGTTCGAGGTTTATTAAAAAGTAATTTACATGTCGAATGTCATATGCTTACACACAGAGTATCATATAACTACTTAAATGTATGTATAATTGCTTTAGACAAGACACATTCTCCTATCCCGATTAATATACAATTAACTTTCACCTACTAAAAATACAAATGAATTTAATTAACGACAAATAAAATTATTACATAATATAAAAAATGTATATTTGGCACTTAATTTCTACAAAATACATTTAGACGAACTAAGAAAAGTATAAATAATTAATAGCTGCGCCTAATAAAAACCATTCATTCTTTCGGAATAAAAGTATCGATTCGATCAAGACTGGTAAGAGACTGTGGACATGAAGGAGGCCACAAGGAGGCTGTTCAGTATTTGATTCTAATACTGAATATGTAAATAACAGGTACTTAAATTTTGACCTAATTATTCAATAAAAATGTTATGTGGAAACACTTGCGCACAGATTTGCACAGCGAGCTGCCGCTGCGACAAGTGTTATGCCCGCGCGGTGACCAAATTTTTTGAATCTTATTATACACTAATTATGTAATGTTCTCTTTTTATTTTATTTTTATTGGGTACATATGACCATTAACCATCGTGTCCAATACTACTACTATGTTCAATATGTACATTATTTTACCAGTCAACCTGTATATTTTTTATACCCGTGGGAACGTCTAGATGTTATCTTTTTATTTTTACTTATCCTATATATCCTTATATTCCTGGTAGGGGGAATCTAAGCATACTGCAGACCCTATAGTTATTGATTTCTGAATAAATGCTTTAAACGTTTTAACTACTTTTCAATGTTATTTTCTTGAGCTAAAAAGTACAGTGTAATTAGTTTACTTCTGGCTCGATTTTTGGTCATTCTGAGGCATATTGAGCTTTTCATAATTTTGTCTCTAATTATTTAACAGTAAAGCAGATTTTTTTTTTTTTTTTATAGTAGAGGGGGCAAACGAGCAAATGGTGCACCTGATGGTAAGTGATCACCGCCGCCCATGGACATCCGCAACACCGGGGGTATTGCAGCTGCGTTGCCGGCCTTTTAAGAATGAATAAGCTCGTTTCTTGAAAGTCCCTAAGTCGTATCCATTCGGAAACATCCCCGAGGGTAATAGATTCCACAAAGAAGTAATGCGAGGCAAAAGGTGTCGACAAAAGCGCACGGTTGTGCGCTTCCATGCCCAAGTTCCATGCTCTGCAGCACCACATCAGCGACAGAGTCAGCGACAGCATTCGGATCATCCAGCGAGAAGCACAACCGCCCCCATGGGTAGGATGCAAAGAAAGACCGCATCCCGTCCCAATCTGCTGACCTATAGTGCCAAACGCGACGACAGCCTGCAAAGGGAGACCGTGATGGGCGCGTGACCGGCACTTTGCTCCGGATCAGGCAGTGGTCCGACGCGCCAAGTGGAGCGTCCACCGATACCTGATAACGATCCGGGTCAGAGGTCAGCAGGAGATCCAACAGTGAAGGCGTATGGCCATCCACATCGGGAACACGCGTAGGCGAGGTTACCAATTGTGTTAGACCATACGCCAAGGCAAAATCGTGAACAGACCTCCCCGCATGATCGGTGGTGCGAGAACAAAGCCATTCGGCGTGGTGGGCATTAAAATCGCCCAAGATCACGATCTCTGCGGAGGGGGTCTGCTCTAACACGGAATCCACAGCCGTTTGTAAGCGCTCAATGAGCCGGTCAATTTCAGTATTCCCGCTATGGGACCTGTATAGGCACGCGTAGCTGCGTGGATGGTCGTCGCAAGCTACGCGTAACCAGAGGATGGATAGGCTGACCTTCAAGTCTGCCGAGGCGCCGGAAACAAATATCTTCTCTGACGTATGCGCACACACCAGCCCGCGGTACAAAGGAATGTTCCAGTTTGTACCCCGGGTAGGAGAGGTAGGAAGTATCAGCCGGAGAAGATATCTGTGTCTCGGTCAAGAAGAGCAAAGCTGGCTTCGCCGTCTCGAGATGGTAGTGGACGGCGTTCAGGTTAGAATGAAGGCCCCTATTGCAGAAATCCACAGTAAGCGTGGTAGGGGGTGCCATGGTCTTCTTGCTCTGTTTGCCCCGGACAGAATTGTCTATGAGCGCAATTTTGCCCCCCCCCAGAATACGCAGGGCAGCCTGAGCATCCATGATCTGGCTGGAATCCAGAGCACGGACGCTCAGGGGGGGATTCTCCACTGCTGGTGCAAGTGGTACCCCCCTGGGGTAGTTTTTTTAAATAGCGCATTCATAGTGTGCGGGGGGTTAGGCCTCCGGGACTCTCACAAACCAGACGAAACGCAGCAGCGGAGCTGCTACTTTACGTCGGTGTCAAGTGAGAGAGTGGTATCTCCCCGGGCGTGCCGGCCTATTCAGTTGCAAATGCAGTATGGCACTACCACTAATTTGGTTGACTGACTGCACCGGTGCTAGATAATTTTTGAACAAAAATTATCCCACCAGTGGGCGATGGGGTCGTCACATCCCTACGCCGGAAAATCTTTTGAATAGTTAAATTTAAGTGATGTACATGGATTTTAAAGCGTTTGAGATACATTGACCAGAGTATTATACAATAGTAATATTGGTTTATAGTTTAATTTGTATAGTACGTTTCCTAAAATATAAATTAACTGTGGTATAATTATTTCACTAAATATAAATAAGTTCAGAAAATAGTGTTTGCTATACGGTCGAATGACAAGACGATTAGAAGTAAAAAAACATTAATTACTTAATTATAATTCTTAAAATTATTAAATAAAGCTCTTGGCGACAATCTTGTAAGCGTGGGTTCTTATCAACAATAATTTTTTCCTGTATGTTATGATGTTTTTTTAAGATTGTGTTTTTGAACTGATTATTCTTTTATTATTTTAACATACTGTCCCTTAACAAAGTAATCTTTGGTTTCAGGTTTGGAATGTGAGATTCAACCAGCATTTGACCCAAGAATATCACCTCGCAATCACATATTAATTGGAAGAAGAAAATAAGTTTTGAAAAACGTACAGCCCCCCTAATTCACCTAACAAAAGGTCAACCGAGACGAAGCGCTTAAAACTCTTATACAGAAAAACACGATACAACGTCGCGGCTTGTTACGACACGGCACAATATTTAAGAAAATGTGTAAGTGCCCTACACGCGTCGACTCCATTGACATTTTGTTACGTGAATTGGGCCCCAGGTCTAACAATATTTATACTTTGCATTTGTTGTTACATTAAAGAATAAGAATAATCTATTTATATTCTTTACCTATTAATTGCTATAAACACACTATAACAATTTTTTTACCATTTGACAAATTCATTCAGTGAAAAAATTATCCGGAATGGATGATTTTTTTTACGGTTCCAAATTTATTTTTTTTGCTTTCTTTTGTTTTTTAGATTGACACTGTGTTCCATTTTGGCGTGAAGTTTTAGTAGCATCTGTTATTTAGATTAAATACCATGCTGTTGCATGTGTTTTGCGAATTTCATAATAAACAAAAATATCGAACATCTTCATCCTCAAAATATTAAACTTCAAACTCTGGTTTATCTTAAATTTTGGATTGCGATTGGAATTTCGTGTTCGGAGTCCGCGAGACTGTTACAGAAGGCTTATGGTGAATCGACTTATGGTATGGGTAAAAAACATGTGCTTAAGAGATGTACAAAGCATTCAATAGCGGTCAAGATGTGATGGAAGATTCGCCTCGCTCTGGTAGGCCATCAATGTGTTCAACTGAAGTTAAAATCGTAAAATGAAAGAAAATAGTGACTGAAAATCTTCATTTAAGTTAATGAGAGATAGAGGCTGAACGTTTTGTGTCTAACGACCGACCGACAGACTAATGGTAGTCATTCACAACATTCTTAAAGCGCTTCGTTGGTGGTGACGAGACGTGTGTTTAAGAGTTTGACATGTATACTATTCAACTAAGGAAGGACCTTTCCGGAAGGTCAAACGATAAATAAAGAATATTATTTGAGAGTTATGTGGCGTTTAAGACAACAAATTCTTTTTTATTTTAGATTTTGTACCACGATAATGATGCCACCGTCGTATAAGGCCATCGTAAACGAATTTTTGGCAAAAAATTTATGAAATACCATCCGATCGTACCGACCGATAATACCATATTCGTCAGAAATGGCTCCAATCGATTTCTTTTTTTACCTAAACTCAAATAACCAATTCCTGGCACCCGTTTTCATTCAGTAGAAGACATAAAGAAATTCGCGGTGATAACTGAACTTAATACCGAAAAAGGCGCTTAAAAATTGTTTTGATGATTAGAATATTCGTTGACATAACTGTATCGTTGCCGAAGGAACAGACTGAAAGCAATAAAATAAATTTGGATGAAAAATTAACATTTTGTATATTATTGATCGTTTGCCGGTAATTTCTTGACAGAATAGTACTGTAATTTCGGTATCGGTAAAGTAAAAAAAAGCTGATAAAATTTTCAATTTGTTAGATCGTAAAAATTAAGAATTTTCATTAAATAATGCTTACATACTTACTTGTACTTTAAAGGCTGTTCTTTCAATACTTACATACTTGTTCATTGTTAAACTCTCTTGATTGTTATGTATTAAGTCATGAAGTACGAAGTATCTAGTCTTATCTAGACTTAGTTTAGTCTCTCTGCCCGGAATTCATTAATTTTGCGATTTAATTGATATGACAGACATTCTAGGTATTTTCTTTATCGGGCAGAGACTAGATCGTTGAGTCTACTTCATGTCGGCTTCAATTAAAAAGTTTAAAAATTTATAAATAAGTAAATAAATTTCGCACACTTAGAATAATACATAGTATTTGTTTATTAGAGCTTCATTTTCATTTTTTATACTTCACAAGTTTAATTTTAATATGGTTCTTAAGTATGTAGTATTAAGTACTAGATTTATAACATATTTTTGCACACTGGCATTTTCGGTTAATTATGACGATCTGAAAATTTGTAACACCTATTTATTGTAACTTATTTTCATACAAATAAAAATATATTCTATCTTCAAACAAAAATGTATAAAAGAGAAACAAAAAAATACTGTATTTTAAGGCTGTTTTTTATGCCGTGGGACGGAATCAAATCCGTGAAAATTTATGTATGTAATTTACGTAAATATACATATCGAATAAACATATTAAAAAAGTGTTAAATAAAAAAGAAATATTGTTAAGTTTCGTGACTCATGGTTACCCTTAACGCTAGTCGTCATGACTCAAGATTTAATCGTCGTAATAATATCAGTAGTAGGTACATAGATAATGGAAATGTAATCTACCTCTTTGTTTTAAATTTGTGTGAATTAATTTATTATTCATTTTTCCTTCATAGTTGGTTCTTGGTTTAGTTAGAACAGACAGACAAAAATAACATAGGCACCAAATATTAAGAAATTTTTTAAGCGTATTATAATTTTAAAAAGAAACTAGACACAAATAAAAGTAGCATACAGCTAAAATTTACCTACCTTAGTATTTCTGGCATAAATGGAATCATCCTCTTCACAATAATCGAACTTGATTAATTAATTATTCACATTTTACAATGATCTCGATTATTGAATTATTCTTCTGTATTTGGCGATTTGGGACATATAATTATTACGAAACGCATAGGCACGTACCATATCCCAATATTATTCATTGGAACACTGATAAGAAAACATTGTTATTATTAGTCAAACACTATCACAAAAATACTCGAGGCGGCTTATTGCATTACACGAAACGTCGCGAAGCGCTGACGCAACTAAAGATGCGCGGGGCTCCGCGATCGGCGATGCCGCTCACCACAGTATCTATTATGTAATTTGCGCTAGCGTAGCGTAGTTCATTGACCCACGGGACGCGTATGTACGTATCTATAAGAATATTATTTTATGGGATAATTGTGTCAAAAATTTAGGTCAAATATTTTATAGATATTTGGGCTCAGAATTGAATACTGAGTACACACACTCCTTCAATAGGTCCCACGGCTAAAAAAACAGCCTTTATATAACTATCTTCATATCATTGTTAACATGTTAAATATTACATCGGCTACTTGCTATTTGATTAGGAATTAATAATAATATTTTTGTACTTTTAAAATATATTTTTTCTGGAAGAGGCTATTTTTACTTACCTATAACAAACATACCATGTTTGTTGCTGCGATACGGTAGGAAAATAAACATTTAGAAGAACACACGCGTGATTTAATATAATTAGACGCATTTAATATTTACATAGGTTTTTTAAAAATATAAAATTTGATAATACTCAAGTTTAATATAAGTACTAGCTGTTGTCCGCATCTTCGTCCGCGCGGACTTCGTTTCCTCCGCACAGCTTCTCCCCCGTAGGCGATAGCGTGATAATATGTAGCCTATATTTTGACCCGACCTGTTAGTAATATTCATGCAAGATTTGAAGTAAATCCATGCAGTACTTTTTGAGTTTACCCCGGACATACATACAGACAAACAGACAAAAAATCTAAAAACTATATTTTTGGCTTCGATATCGGTTGTAGATCACACCCCAAGTATTCTTTTAAAAAATATTCAATGTACAGTTTTGACTTTCTTACGATTTTATTATATGTATAGATATTTCGACGTTTCTATTAAAGCTCTTTTGCATTAAGAATTTATATGTTTACCGTTAGTGCTCACGCTATAGCTGGCAACAAAATGATAGTTCAGTGTTTTATTTTGTTTCTCCGCTATTCGCTGGGTGCGTAAGGCATAAGGGGGACACAAAAGTGATGTCAGCGCCCGTTGCGGACAATATAGAATTACGGGTGGCTCCTTATTATCTACGACCATAAAAATACCACGTGTGTCAGTTTAATTAAATAAATAAAATAAAATGGGTCATCAAAGTTGTTGTGTAGTCGATTGCAAAAATACTAGTAGAAATAGTAATTGTAAATTTTATAAGTTTTCGGTTGCCAAGTGGAAATTAAATCAGCGAAAAAAATGGATAACTGTTATTAAAAGGTAAAAGTAAGTATTACTATAACCTACAACCGTATTCTATAGAATAATGTCATATACGTGTGTATATCGTGTAAGAAAACGGAGTAATAATTTAATTAATTTTTTTTTGTAAAGTATTGATGGATCGTTATGGTCTCCAAAACCTATGGATGTTATATGCAGTGAACACTTCATTGGCGGTGAAAAATCAGATGTTGAATCAAGTCCTAATTACGCTCCAACTATTTTTCCATCAGTTTATAGAAGACGTAAAGTCAACGAATCCGCAGTTTTGAGTAGGTATGTAATAAAATTTAGTTTTGATTAAAATATTTAGATTAATAGAAATAATCGACTAAAAAATTAAGACATATTATTTGATATAGTTAATGATTTAGCAATACCTGTTTTATTTAATTTTATTTTTGTTTATATTATCGTAATTTATTTATTTAGACACAAACGCTTCATGGACAGGAGCATAATAAAAAAGTCAACAGCTGAGATAGATCCGGTGATGAATATTATAGAACCGTCTGAAATAACTGATCAACCTAATACATCCATGAATCAAACGGTGGATCAAGCTTGTGAAGCGAATATATATTTTACCTCCAATGTATCATGACGAGATATTTGTTATTTTATATATTATTTTAGATTGTTTTTTAATATTAAAATGATTTTTATTCAATATTAATTTTACAATAAACATTTTGACAGATTTTAACACTGCTTAACCTAATTCACTTATTGAGACTTGTTTTATTTGTTGTAATTATTTTACTTACTGTTTTTAGTTGACCCACGGAAAATTTTTTAATTTAATATTCACTCTGTGTAATATATCACATTTTACCTTGAAAAAAAAATTTTTCAAGATTATTTTATTTTTTCAATAGCTATTTGACATCCAATACATGTTTATTTTCTCAAAAGAGCCACCGTAAGTTGTATCGTTAGATGGCGCTGGGTTCACGCACCCAGCGAATACTGCGCAATAATTACACCGCGGCGGTACAGCGCGTTCTAAATAATTGTAAACCAGTCCAAAATGACCTAAACTTAATGTGGAATTGAAGGTAAGTTATAAACTGAATTTTATAAATTTGTCGTTCCGAAGTTAATTCATATGGAACCCCACGGTATGTTGTTTCCAAAAACACGCATAAAAAGTTTACAGGGCAGGCACGTGAGGTATAGTTATACAATTTACCAGAGAGCCTAGAAATTAAAATAAAACTGATTCATTTTCAAAGTAGGAGTTAAAATCTTAGTTCAAGATTAGAAGATAGTTTGATATTATAAATTTCGCAAGTGTGTCGTGCTTGCGACATGTAAAAAGTCGCAGTGAGATTTCATATTATACACTTATACCAAGTAACCCAAGGGCCTCCATAAGTTGTACCTTTAACCCTTTATCAGGCCCCATTAGCACAGGCACTACAAAATATTTTTAGATATGGTGTGGTCCATATTTTACTTGAATAATTTATACCTAATAAGTAATATAAAATTGAAATTTACAAAAAAGATTAAGATCACTGTAAGACGTACTGTGCCTGATTAAATGTTAAGCGGCGTAGTTGTCTGAATCGTAACAGAAGATATAGGCCGGGATTTTGTGCAAATCGAGCAAAAGAAACGATTTGCTGCTTTCATTCGACTTATATTGGACTATGTACATCAAACTGCAGGCGGCGGTTGTGGTAACATTGGCGCCGGTTCTTCGTCCGAGTCGTCTGAGTGCACGCGCGTGAACCTCCTCCTCTCCAGCAGTCTTCGCAGCTTGAACTCGCCGTGCCCGTACTCCCAGCGCCGACGACCAGCGCTCTTCCGACCTGAGATATCGAGCCGTGTATGATGTTATCACAAAATGTATCATTAGTTCCATGTTCGATTGAAGAAGGCGTTTTTTACTAACTATTGCCCGTGGTAGGACAAACAACTTCTTTGTGACTTCTCTAGAATATGAAAGGTACGTGAAGTGGACCGACTGTGCGAAATTGTTTATCACAAGCCATTAAATAAAGGTCGCAATAGCGAAAGAACAATTAAAAAAAAACGCTACAAATAATTTTACAGCAACTTGTTAATAAAATACTAAAAGCGCTGTTAAATATATTCACTCAAAGTACTCTGTCTAAAAATTTTCGCACGTTATAGACAACTCTATTCCGATTTGATTTGCAGTTAAACAAAGAAATGTGAGCTTTATATTACATAAAATTTTTAGTAAATAATTAAAATAATATACGACGCGTCGTACTGTTCAGACTGTCCCCCATCCGTTTTCCATTTGTTAAGCTTGCGTTGTCCTCAAGTCGACAAAGCGCTTACGACTAGCGGCATGGGCGTACCGAGGGCGGGGCAGCTACCCCCCCTGGAATTTGTTTATCTCTCTATACTATGATAAAAATAATATTGTAAAAATATAAACTTAAAATGTTACGATTTTAAGTTTATATTTTTATAGCCCAGAACCTGGGTACGCCCATGACTAGCGGCAAAGTTTCGCCCCACCCGTCGTCATCCCTCTACCAATGTTGACACTGAAGTCATATTTAAAACATAAGCGTCGCCGGATTTATAGCTGGGGGGACATTGCGTTTTATTTTTAATAACATAACTGGTTATATTTATAAACCTTCTACTTTTGGTTCTTTTTAAATTAATATTTTTTATGAAAAATGTCATACCGAATTGGTTCTTTAGGAAGTAGCGTGGGGTAAACGCCCCAGAATAAGGTCGATTGTAGATTGCAAAATGGTAACATTTGAATTCATATCTAAGTTGAAAATTTTATACATAAATAATCTATGATTTGATGCTTAAACGAATGTTGGAGCAGGAATTGTGTTAGAGTGACATAAAGAATTTGCAATGTGCGAACATCCCAAACATCTATACTCCTCGCAAACCGCCATAAAGCTCAATTCACACAGAAATGGCAGCAGCACAGTGAGCACTTTTAATGTAAGTAAAATTTTTAACTTTATCACTTAAAAACCGGTATCGTTTGGGAAGCTCGAAAATAGGGTTATTTGGATTGCAGTTTTGATAGAAACCGAAATGCGGGTTAACACGTCCCCCCGTTTGTAACGCGATATGACCCGCTCCCGGCGGTTCGAAATTTAACGTTAGGGGCTGCCACTTGACACAACAGGCAAATCTAGGAAAACAGTGTCAAATAAGCACGTGAGTTAGGAGATAAAGATTAATTGATCGTTATCAATAGCGACATTAATGATTTATATGTAACAGCAATCAAACGAAAGTGTGGGGAAGCCCCTGATATGATTCGCCTGGTGGTATGATGGCTTTTCCATTAAACATGGCGAAATGTCTACCTAGTAATTTTACCTAAATTTACAGATTTATTGGCTGCATTATCAGTCAGTAGAAATTATCATTGCCGCACCGATTGATTAAAAGAACGAGCATACTGAGATGGGCCGCATCGTAAAAATCCGACGGGATCGCTTTTATACATTTTATGTGAACTATCGTACACTACGGCGTGGCGCATCGAGGCAGATTTTGATAAATGTGATACGAACTGGCCTGTCCCACCGCGCCGCGTCGCCAGTGTGCTATAGCGAGCGGAATTTCGTGCACGTGGTCTTCTGTGTTTCGAGTGTTAATTTATAAAGTCACGTAATTATGGATGAAGAACGATTTATAATTTTAGTTCAAGACTACAACAAGCTATATGATTTGGAAGATCCTCTGTAAGGTTATCAATTAAGAAGAGATAACATTTGGAAAGAAATGCGGAATGTGCTACGGTGCGATGCAGCCTGCTCCGTCCCGCTGCGACGATATATTTTTTACTGAAGTATAATTTAATAACAGTTTAAGACGAACATTTTTACGGATACGAAATATCTCCATTTTTGACGTGAATAAAATAAAAATGAACATGCAAAGGTGCGCAAAAAATAAAAACACAAAGCTTTTGCAAACAAATATATTTCAATAAATAATTTGTCGAATTTTGTGCACTACGAAATAAAAATAGTATGTCAACATTCAAGGAAAATAGAACATATAAAAATAAATTAAACTAACACATATTGGGACAATACAACACAGTAAAAGTACTACGTTAATACATTAAAATAATTCTTAAAACGAATGTTTCAGATCTTCGCATTTAGAAATTACTGGCATCGGTCACAGAGTCTCATTTTACGGTATCATCAACATTTAGAATAAACGCCGGATATAATACCTATAAAAATTTTACTATAATAGAATCTATTTTACAAAGCCTGGATATAATACTGGATTATTAATAATGTATTGGAATTTACATCAGTCTTGTAAATTTTAACACGAATTGGCTAACTTAAGTATCTTACGACGAGATGGGCCGAGTACTTGTGAGTTTACCCAGATATACCCTTCAATATTGGCAAAACAAATACAGGCGGATTTTTGTACCGAAAACAGGTTTAAACTTGTTCCGTATCCTTTGCGTGGATTAGTTTATGGTAGTTACCTAATTTTATTTAATTAGTAAATTATTGCCAGGCTTAATTTAACTTTACCCCGGAATTGGAACGAAATAGCACATTTTCGTGCAGCAGGCATCAATAAGCAGCAAATAATCACAAAAATATGTTGATTTTTCAGTTACTAATCCTACTTTATTACATTACTAGCTGCAGCGTGCAGCCCGCTGCATTATAAAAGTTTTTAGTGAATCCCGCGGGATCACCTAACTTTTCCGGGATAAAAAGTAGCCTAAGTGTTATTCTGGGTCTTCAGCTATCTACATACCAAATTTCATCGTAATCGGTTCAGTAGTATTTGCGTGAAAGAGTAACAAACATCCATATATACACACTCACAAACTTTCGCATTTATAATATTAGTAGCATATTTGGCTTATTAAAATAATAATATACACAAACGAGTTTCCGAAGTTTACTTTAACAGGAATATTTAGTCGAGTTGGAGTAGTCACAATACTGGACATGCCAAATACCGAGTTTTTGAGAATTCGGGGAACTTAAATTTTAAGCAGAAAAGGGATTCTTTTGCTCCGACTTCCCAAGAAAGGAAGGGGTTTATTACCTCAGAGCTCAGTCATTTATTACCTGATATTAAAAAAATCTTGTTTGGAAGGGAATACTTTCCATTTAATCACATATAAGTTTGGTGAATTTTTGACCCAGGGTTTTAGAGATATGGAAGATTGAGAAGGTTTTAGAGATATGGAAGGTTGTAGCATTTTAAAATATGTGTCAAAATACACAAAATATGTTAATATGTTGATATATAAATTAAACGTTAATGCTACAGTTGTATTTAAATTAAATATTAATAGTATATACATTTTATGTAAAATCAGTCATCGGATCATTTATTCTTATAGATATATATTTCAATATTTTTAAGAAGAGATCGTAAATTATGGATGAAATTGTTTTAAGGCATTTTAAGTACTACATTTAAAATAAAATCTTTAAAAATATAAACAAATGCTCACTGGCTAAAATAAGTACAAATCATAATGTGACTGGATAGTAAAGTAATTGTGGACGGACATACAAGTGAAAGGAATGTATATTATCACATCTTAAGTTTTTCCCTACATGTAGGGTTAGTGTGGACCGAACAAAATAACCTTTTTTCTTTTTGACCTAGGTGTGTAATTTGTTGGGGATAAAAAGAAAAAATTTAAGCAAAAAAATTAAACATCTTGAGTTGGTGTATTGATTGGCTTAAATAAAAACTTTTTTTCTTCTTATATATATCCTTAATAACATCTAAAAATTGATAAATATGGCCATTTTCAATTCAAATTCCTCTCCAATGGCAGTAAAACAGGTTATTTTTTGGACATTTCTTTAAAAGTACAATAACACAATAAAAAAGTTTTTTTTTTAATCTATAACTTCTAATTTTTCTGAAAAATAGTCTTATTAGCTTTCTTATTCAGGTTAATATTTGAGTGTTGTCAGAAAATGGTGTGAGGTGTGGTGTGTATGTGTATGTGTAAGTGCGCTATCGCAGCCTGTGCGGCGGGTTACCGGCGCGGCGCGCGCGCGCCAGCGCCAGCAGCAGCAGCGCCGCGCCCGCGCCCGCCGCGCCCGCCGCCGCCCACGCGCCGCCCGCGCCCCACCCCGCGCCCGCCTCCCCGCCGTACACGCCCACCACCGCCGCTGGACCGTCTGCACACACACACACACACATATTATTACAAAGCAATATAAAAAATAAAAATGTACAGCATATTTCTTCTTACGTGTCCTTTTAAGTAAACAAACTCCACTTGTTGTAAAAAAAAAACAAAGTTTCACATCAATCATATACATTGAATTAAATATTTTAAAATTAAAAATTAGATTATCGTATTAATTCATTGTAAACGGTTTGTTTGGCACTAAAAACTGTTTCTAATATATTATTTTGTCATATTTAATTTACGAAAACTTATTAGAATACAAAATTTATTTCCACAGTTGAAAAATACCATGTGAACTTGGCATGTCGAATATCCGAAAGTCTATGAAATTAATAGATTTCATTGTTTAAAACATATATATCTTACCTATATATCACTTATATATCCTACATATATATATCATAATCTGCATCAACATAATATTATAGATTGTAAGTGGCTGCATTACAATTTCATTTCAACTGATAAAACTGATATGTTATTGAACGAATTACAATATATATTTAGTCATTACAACGTTTAGTAAATAGAACAGATAAACGAGTGTAAAAATCATGAAATCCAAAAAATGATTATGTGTGTAAACCTTAGATGAAGGACCTACTAGATATGAAATAACCAAGGGCAAACCGTGTCATTTCGTCCCTAACAATGGCGGACTAAAAGAAAAGCTGCTTACTATCTACATAACAATTGATAAATTATATTGCAATTGAGCATGTTATTTCAACAATTAGTTTTTATTTTAGATTTAAGGTACACACTAAAATCATAAAAAAATACAAATAAACGCTAAAATCAATTTAAT
The DNA here is from genome assembly GCA_036924255.1 of Apodemia mormo. NCBI lineage: Eukaryota > Metazoa > Arthropoda > Insecta > Lepidoptera > Riodinidae > Apodemia > Apodemia mormo. The sequence goes on from JAUPFN010000002.1 coordinate 43,605,713, forward strand.
ATTTTGTAATCAAAGGGTTATTTGACATTAAATTGTAACTTACCTACATTAACAGCGTATTTTAGTAATGGCGTTTTTCTTAAATGATTTGAAATTAGAACACTAACAAAATTGTTTTAGCTTTGTCTATTATGAAAATTCTAACTTGTTAGACAGAGATAAAGCCATTTTTATTTGTTCAGCATTGGAATGCATGCAATTTTATAATTTTGATTGTTTATGAAAATTAATGCCAAGTCCTTATCTTTCTCTTGTCAAAGGTCTAAACTCTAAACTACTAGTTTTATGTGTAAATATTTTCTTATGTCGAAAAAAAATCCCAAACTCTGAGTTAATTAAATGGATACAATTTTCAACACTCTGTAGGAAACCTTTAGAAGGACAAATAGAGTTTCAACAAAAAATACCCTTGATATAAAGCTGCTAACTCTAAAATATGTAAACTTAATTTTTAATTTTAATGGTTTTAAGAAAAAAGAACTCATGTTACTTACCAACGGTGGCAGTAGGCTTGGTATGCGTGATATTAGACCTGGCCTCTCTGCTCTCATTCCGTAAGGTCTCATCGCTGAACCTGTACACTTTGAAGGGGTCCAGCTCGGTGACGTATACATTACTGCCATCCGACGACACGGCGAGCTCGTGAGGGTTGCTAAAAGCTTTCCCCGGGGCGAAAGTTTGTATTAACTTCCCCGACGTGTAGTCTATAACATAGCCTCGTACTGGGATACCACTTAATGTTGGTCCATTTATTACATATAAACGTCCACCTGTAAACAAACATTGTACCTATAGTAGGAAAACCTGCTTTAAAAATACTCACCTCGGTCCTAAACACTTATCAAAACAGACAATGCAGTTAGTAAGAGGGAAGCAGAGGTTAGCGTATCACTACCGCTGCGACTATTACGTTGTAAGTTTCTACAACATCACAAGTCACGACCTAATTTATTTCTGCCGTAATAACATCACTGCTTGTCCGTGTTCTGTTTTGACGGTAACATAGCCTGTAAACTTAAGTGTCTTGCTAACTAGCAAATGTCAATGATGCGTTAATATTTGTATAGCCACGATTAGCACAAATAACATCTATCGTGTTCATAACTTATCTTTCTTCACCTTAGAGGTTTGGAGCATGCCTATTCTCATTTTTACACCGATACTTTCTTTTAGGCCTAACCTCTCTCTCACTACAATATTAAGAACCGGTATCAACTATACACTTAATTAAAACCATACAAATTCTTGTCTATTATTAACATAAATTATTTATGTTAATAATAGACAAAAATTTGTATGGTATGGTACGGTATAATTATTATACTCGAGGTAAAGCACAAACTCCGTCACGAAGGCGCCCGAGTCGGCCCGGAAACACGCGAGCGGCGCGTCTCTGCCATGTACACACACAGACATACCGTGCACGGGCGCGTAGGCCACGCTGAACAGGCGCTCGCCCAGCAGCCAGTGCGCGAACTCCGTCACGAAGGCGCCCGAGTCGGCCCGGAAACACGCGACGCGGCCTCGCTCGCGGTCCGCCACACACACCTCGCCGCGTTCCTCCGCCAGAGCCAACGCGTGCGGTACAATGAACTGGTACTTGGAATCGCGGTCTCCAGGACCTAGCCACAAAATTAAGGCAATTATTAATTATTATCTTTGTAAGGATCACATGACACCAATTTTAGCACCATAAGTGCATTATAGAAACTGTTTATGAATGAACACTGCATTATGTATTCATTTAAAGTATTACTTGGAAGAAGAAAGATATGTATCATTTGCATTATGATAAGTGTTACTGTAAAAATATTAAAAGCTTTGATTTTTTTTATAAAATCTATAAACTCATACTATTTATTTATTTAATAGTTTATTGTGCACAAAGGTAAATGTAACAGTGACATGAACATAAAAACATACAAGAGGTAGATGGTACTAATGTTGTTAAATATTTTTTACAATAAAATATAGACTAATCACATCACAAAAATCAATTCTATTAATATAAATGTGGAAGTCTGTCTGCATGTTACGCTTTGTTATGCTTAAGTTTGACTTGAAATGTTTAAAACAATCAACTCCTAAGAAGCTGAAAGAGGTGACAGACTGCATGAATTTTTTTATATAGACAACCTGTTACTCTATGTATTTGCAGGCGAAGTTACGCAGTTTTACGCTCATGTTGGATTTTTATATACCATGCATTAAAATACTTTTCATTATACATTATTAATATGGTTATGAATTATACAAGTCAGAAACTAAAAATTTTGCTCCAAAGATAATTTAAGAGTGTGGCCAAACCAATGCTAATTGCTAAACATGACTGCAAAGCAAGTCATGTCAATGTACGCCTTGAATGAATGTTGCCTTACACATAGTCGTTCGTTTTTGTTGTGAAACATCTATTGGCGCAGGTGTAAATATATATATATATATATATATATATATATATATATATATATATATATATATATATATATATATATATATATATATATATATATATATATATATATATATTTGGTGTCTATAGGCGAAGGTTGACTCTTTCCATCAGGAGACCCATCTGCTTGTTTGCTATCTATGCTTATTTCAGCCGGTTATTTATATCAAATTAAAAAATACCGGCTGAAATAAGCATTAAATAAATCAGTAGTATTTTCTTTTGATAAATTTAGAGTAGTAAGTATATAAACTTTACAATTTTATTATGTTATATATATATATATATATACAGTGTAAACTCTATACTATATCTACACTATTTATGAAGTTATTGACAGTTAAATGAATAAAACAGGATATGAAGAAATTATTATAAAGCTTTTTTTTTAATATACAAAGACTTTTTCCGAATCTAAATATTATGTTTGATTACGAGATTTGGAAGAAGAACACAGTTTCAAATTTTGTGAGCAACTAAATATGTGATAATGTATAAACTATACATAACAACCTATCGACAATGTAGCAGTCAAAGTAAACACGTGTATGTTAATCAAAACGAAAAAAAGAATCTTAATAAATAAATAAATATTCACGGGACAAATTACACTTACTGATCTAACCCCAAAGTAAGCAAATTATTTGCTTGTGTTATGGGTGTTAGTCGACGATACTAATACATATAAATACTAGAATATATTTATTAAACACTCAAACCTGGAAATACAAACATTTATGCTCATCACACAAATGCTTGTCCCCGTCGGGGATCGAACCCGAGCCCAGCGTAGTCAGGGTGGTTAACCACTCGACCAACGGGGCTGTCATAAATAATATTATATAACATAAAAAACAAAGGACCATACCCAGGTGCAGTTCTTATTAATTTCGACAATTTAGAATGTACTGTTTAGTGGTTAGTAATGACGTTATTGGTGGTGGGTGTGATACTTCATAGAGTGTATAATCAACAAAAGTCAAATAATTCGAAGTTTTAGGGAGTTTGGGGAATCAAGACGTGTTACATAGAGTGTACACTATATTTATTCTTAAATATCGTTCTTACAGAATAAGTACCTCTTCCCCATTGAAGTATCTTGGTGCCATTAGATGAATATTTGATTATTCGGGAATTACAATATCCATCCGCAACAAAAAAGTCGCCTGAAGAAAGTACCGCAACTGAAGTAGGCTTGCAAAAGTTGCCATCATTATTGCCTGGTTCAAATCTGTAAGGTTAAATCTTACATTATACAATATATTCAACCATAAACTTTGCACGATTAAATTACTGAATTGAATGTGATCTGCATGCCAGGTATTGTTAAAACAATAACTGGCATGTTTGCAGTAAACTGAAAATTAGGTAAGACACTAAAATTTAATCTCATAAAATGTTTAGTAAATAAAGTTTATAATGTTTAGTAAATTGGTTTTTGTTGGTATGGCTAAGTGACTACCGGGGTGGTCGAGTTGTTACCTAACTATGAATCGATGAGGCTCAAGTTCGAGTTTCTACAGGAACAAATGTTTGTGTGCTGAGCATAGATGTTTGTATTTCTGGGTTTGTGTGTTTATGTTTGTTACAATATTTATATACGTAGTATTGGTGACTAACATCCATAACACAACCGAATAATTTGTTTACTTTTGGGGTCAGATTAATTTGTGTTTTTTCAAATTCAAATTGTCTTTATTTCGTAGGTAAAATTTTTACACTTGAAATATGTCAGTAATTAATAGTTTATGCTTAAAAGAAAAAGTTATTACAAAATAAAAAAACAATACAATAACATAATACAAAACAAATTAAAATATACTTAATTGGACACATCATCCCAAAAATACATTACTATACCCAATGCATAGATATCTTGTTATTTGTTCAGTGTTATAATAAATATTTATTGTTACTATTATTATATCTGATTGCTTTTAATGCAACAAGGTTTAATTATTTATAGTGAAGGATAGGAAACAAGTACATGGCTTTTATGATAAGAAGGTACAAACCATTGCCTATAGACACCAGAGATGTTAATATTGCATTGCTATTTGTGCTGCAAATTGGTAATGACACATGCATAATTTTCCAAAACAGAATACGACAATGATAAGCATAAACACATTGTGAAAAGAATAGGTAAAGTGGGGAGAATCAAACCCAGGTCAGTGTTGCACAACTGTACACCACTTATTAAATATATAAAACCTGGTCTTTTCGTGCAGAAATCTGTAATTTAAATATGGCAAAGTCAGTAAACTTGGATTTGTTGGTTTGCTTCCAATTACTAAAACTAAAAATTTACTTAATTTGGTTTTTTCCAGAATGTGGATAAACTTCTTCAGCTTTCAAGTAGATAAACCTTTTTATCTTGCAACTAAGAAGTAACGCCTAAAGTGCCTGTGTTGTAACTGTTTATCATTAGATGGAAGGCAACTGCCGTGCCTGCTCTTTAAAAAAAATCTTAAATTTTTTGATGTTTATAATGATTTAATAACAAAAAACTTAAAGCTATGTCTACACTAGGTTGACATTATATTTAGTCTATACTATGTGAGAGACTGGTGTCTGTACTAGGAGGCCTGTGTTACAGATTACCAGCCTCTCCCGTTCTAAACCTTGTGGAGCAGTACTAAGTTATTTTTTTACTCATACCTCAAGTAATAGCAGTATGTAGTTGGGAAGCTCATAAATGACTGTGTGTATGCGTATGTAAGTGTGTGATGCATATGTGCGCCAGTTTTAAAGTGAAGGCAGGTAAGCATTATTACTATTAGAAAAGGCATTTTTTATTACATTTTTTAAATGTTACCATTTTTATATGTTAAGAAATGACAGCAGTTTTTTAGTTACGTCATAGGTAAGAGATTTTATTTTAACCACAAGTAGTAACAACATTTTTACATTTAAATTTCGTGAGTGAGATTATAGCAAACTTCTGAATTATTTTGTAATACAGGTATTTACCCAAAAAATTAAAAAATCTGCAAGATGTAGCCAAGCTAATGTATCTGAATAGTGAGAAATTGTATGTTTCATTGATTGTCAAGTCAAATTTAAGCTGAATGTTGTTTTAAGACAATATTAAGCATAAAAAGTTGTCTTACAGTCAAGACATCGAACAATAAGGAAAGGTGGGATTGTACTCGATTACCTGTTAACCGGAAACTCACTTTAAGTACGGCTTTTTGAGCTCTTTTAAGTTTTAGTTATTGTTTAGTTGTTGTTCTATACAGTGATGCAATAGGCAACGATAGACTGATATAAAGCCAATTACACCACTTTAATTGCACATAGTTGGCAATGTCATGCAAGTTTTTAAAAATTCAAATCAATTTGTCCTGCTTGTAAAGAGATTTATATGACAGTTAAAGTTTAGATTACTACCAATAATTACTTGTCTGCTTGTCTGTCTTGCCATACATAAATGAGCTGTAATAAAGTGGTTTTGATGTATACTTGTTTAGGTGTTTTTAAATGAGAAGGGTATGTATTTCGTTTTTTCAACATTGAGTGTCAAAATGTATTTGTGTACAGTCATAAACCTGATCCCAAGTATCACCATGAAAAAGAAATGCAGTGTCTTCTGTGAAAGTTATTATTTTGCCATTTACAATCTTTAGCTTGTGCAAATCGTTAATGAATGTTAGAAAAAGAGTAGGACCCAAAATGCTACTTGTGGTACGCCGTTCGTAACGGATAAGTCATTACTTGTATGTTCTTACTTATTGGTGTCTATTTGTTGGATAATTTTTAAATTATCCTAGCTGTAAGTCACAAACACCAATTTTTTGTGCTTGCCTAGTAAGAGTGGTGTAGAAACCGTATGAAAGGTCTAAATCAAGGAATATTGCTATTACTTTTTTCTTGCTGTCAAGCTTAGATACAATGTGATCAGTCAACTCATGTACTGCAGCATCACTTGTTTAATAATTTGCTCTAAAACCATACTTGAAGTTAGAAAGTAGATTTTTGGATTTGAGATAATAGTTGTTTGTTTAAGAGCTTTTCTGCTATCTTTGACAAAGCTGGAAGTATAGATATAGGTCTATAGTTACTGATACAGCTCCTATCACCACTCTTGTAAATGGGAATAACTTCAGCAAGCTTAAATTTATCAGGAAAAACACCAGTCGAAAACATTATGTCAAAAATGCAAGTTAATTGTGGTGTTAATATAGCATGATATATTTAAGAAAATCAGCAGAAATATTATGACAACCAGTGGTGTTATTTGTTTTTTGGTTTAATATAGTTAGTATTTTTGACTTAATTTATTGGAGGGATTCAGAAAGAACGAGAAAGGCTCTAAATATATATCTCTCTATGAGTTATATCCCCTGTTTTTTCAGCCAGATTACCCCCGAAAATAGCAAAATAGGCGATTTATGTTATTAACTGCTATGATGAGGTGTGCAGTTGATAAGAGGTTGGTAGGAGAATTATGAATTTTTGTGATGTTTGTTATTTTTTGTACAGTTTCCCAAAGTTTTTTATTGTTTGTTTTGTCAGCTTTTTGTATTAAGCTTGTTTCGTAATCCTTTTTTTATTCTTTTATAACCAGTTGCAGAAATTCTGTACCTTTTATATGTAATTTTGTTTTATTATTAGGATAATGTTCATGTTCTCCACACAAAGTCCAGACCATTATAATCAATATCCCTAGTCACTTTATTTATAGGCAAGTATTATATCTTATTATAAAGAAAGATGTTACTCAATTTCTGCCATCCTTACCGTAAAAAAAGTTACAGATTTTAATGGCATTTTGCCTTAATGGAACTAATATGTACATATCTCCACACCAATCCCTTACAGAATAGGCAAGGAACACTGAGTGTCATTGTATTGTAATTGTAGAACATTTGCCTTGTTTTGTGCATATTCAATAATATTCTGTATGTTGTGTTGTCTGTATGAAAAATAAATAATAGTTCATACTCACTTTTGACCTAAAATAAGTGATGGAACTCTTCTATTATCTGGTGTAAATTTGAATACTTGGTGAAGAGCAACATCTGTAATCCATACATTGCCAGTGCCATCCACTGTGATTCCGTGTGGCATATGAAAGCTGTTAAAACATCCAATATCATTAATAATATGAATTTTAAAAATTAGGAAGAATTTTTGTGGAGATTATCTTTGAAAATCCAAATATCAATAGGTAATGGTGTGTTGCAACCCCATGTGTTGAATAATCACATATAGCTGTTGGTAACAAGAAACAAACAATAGTTAGTTTCATTGGTAAAATGTGGCATTTGGAATCAACATTATTGAAGTACATTAGGAATTTATGTTGCCAATGAGCAAACTGGTACTGAAATATAGTGTGTTTCTTCTCTTCTTTCAGAAACATGGTGTGTTTCTTCTTGCCTACACAGAACAGACACAATTATATATATATTTTTTTAATTCAAGCACATTTTAATGGATGAAAAATTGAAAACTAGAATTATAAATAGTAGTTAACACATGTAGATCACATCTTAGCTAGTATTTGTACTTGTAAATCCAGTTAGGTTATGGTTCCCACCTGCCATGCCTGATGTAAATGTAACTATTATGAAGTAAACTATTATAAAGAAAATATGGGTTTAATTTTTTTTCTATAGGAGGTAAAACTGCATAATTTTGTAAAAACTTCCTTAATTTTTAAATTTAATATTCTTTTCAGAGAAAACAGCTTTTAAGATACTCACTTTGTATGCAAGCAAATGTATTTACATTTATATGTTATCTTAATATTACATTTTACTTGAAATTGCCTTAATGATATCAATATTAATTTAACCCACCTTAGGGAAGATAATAAACAAGCCCAATTTTCTAATTGCATACATCCCTGATTGCTGTACGTAGGCACCAACAAATTCAGTCATACAACCATAACAGGTCAGATAAAATGTTTGTGTTCAGCCGTGCTGTTCCTACACTTTTTTTCTTATATTATAAGATAACAAACAAGCAGATGGGTCTCCTGATGGAAAGAGTCAACCATTGCCTATAGATACCATAGATGTTAATGGTGCGTTGCTATCTTGTGCCGAGGTCTAATGACAAATGCATAAGGTTACCAGCTTCCTTACCCTTCAAACCGGAACACGACAGTGATTAGCACCGACGCTATTGTGGCAGGAATAGGTAAGATGGTGGTACCAGACCCAGTCGAGCCAATGTAGAACTCTACCACCTAGTAAATATGATGGAATTTGTAATAATAATTTATCCAGATATTTAATTTTATTAGTTATGGGTATATTAAATTTTAGCAGTGCTAAAAACAAGTTAGGATCAGGCTAGTAAGGTGCATGTATTTGAAAATATTATTTATTTGAGTAATCAACTACTTATTAATTTTCGAATAATAAAAGGGATTTACTCAAACATTTTAAGACACATACATCTTCTATCCCAGTCTCACTAACCCCTGTCTACTGCTTGCACCCATTCTGCTGTCTTGATTTGAATGTAATCAATTTAGTTTAGATATGTAAGTATAAAAATTGAGTTTATTTGCAAAAATGGGCCATTACTGCTCTTTCTGGGACAGCAGGACAGTTATTTTGAAAGCTTTATAATCCTGCCGAAAGCATCTTACATGATCACATTGGAAAGCAACAGACCTATATAAGTTTATTAATCTAGATAGATACCAGAATATAGACTTCTTTTGGGAATAGGGACTTGGAATATATAGCCATAATTCAATTCCCTCTTCCCAAAACTATTCATAAAAACATAAGATTTTTTTCATATACTAACAGGTTTTCTCCCCATGAGTCAACAAGTTCCCCTGTATCATTAAATACAAATACAGTAGGTTGAGCTATTGGGGGTTCTCCGATAGCTTGATATACATTTTTATTGGAGAAAGTTCTAGCATCCCATACATTTGGTCCACGGTGTAGTACATAAACAAGTCCTGCTGAATCAAGTGATACACCAGACACTTGACCCATTGTAATAGATGGATCTGGCCAGCTTTGTACCCACTGTGGAGCTAAAACAATAAGATTTATTTCAATGAAATATACATTATAATTATATACATTATAATCAGGTAGCAGGGCAGGCAATGTCATTAGTCCCTGTCCTGGAGTTTTTGGTCGAAAGTACATCAAAATACTCAGAATATCATCAGTATTGCAATAATAAAATACATTTCTTATAATGGATTTAACTAATTTTCGAATTTGATATATTGTAATTTACTTGATTTTGATTTGATATATTATAATTACAACATATCCCTTAGCTTGACTTGGAAAGCTCATTGCTCTTTCAGGAATCCCTGGTATGTGTTTTACTTGTTACTGAAGAAAAACTACTGTTAAAGTAAAATCTTAAGTGGAAATTACAGATTTCTGATTACAGAAAAATCTGATATTATACACACACAACTAATATTTAAGGCGAAAGTAATACATAAATATTATTAACATAACAATATTTACCATGTTCTAACTTCTCTAATGCTGCATTGATTTTAGCATATGGTTGTCCATCGTAATAATTTACGGGGAAGTAGGTATCGTCTGGAAACTAACAACAATATATTATAATGAAATACTAAAAAAATATGAACATAAAAGCTTACATATAATACATAATAAAATTAAACACTTACTCTTCGTGCTTTTGTAAAATTAAGAATCGAAACTAACACAAGTAGCACATCAATTAATCGAGAAATAGAAATATTATTGGACATATTCATAATTTGAACATTCGATTTTATTAAAATTGTAACACACTCAGTATATGAAAAATTATTTCTGCAAAATAATTGATATTTGATATTTGATAATATTGTTTTTTATGACATTTTACTTTGACATTGACACGATTTTGAGTACTTCGTCTTCTTTATACGAATGGCAATTATCAGAGAATTCTGCCAGTGTCGAGTAAACTTAGGAAGTCACACGTGTTAACCATTCTAGAAATGGAATTAAGGAGGCTTCTTTTTGGATCGTAGGCTTCTTCTAATAAAAGTTTAACAAAAACAACACAAAAATATACGGTACTTAAAACAAGAACAACAAAAATCTAAATACTACAAACAAATGTTGTTAGAATCAATAAAGTTAAGTAACAATTTAGCGACAGGACTAAACACAAGTGACAATAAATATTTTAGGTTGACAGGACGAGGAAGGTCATCCGGAAGAGAATCATGGAGTGAAGAAGAGGTATTAGGGCAATTGAAAAATATATGATCAACTGATCCTTCATCTAACCCACATTCACAGACAGAAGTGTCCTTAATCCTAAGTTTATGTAAAAAAACAGGAGAACAAACATGTCCAAGTCTTAATCTACAGAGAACAGATGTAGCATGCTTTGAGGCTGAACGATATTTGAAGAACCAAGGTTTTGAGGGAATTGATTCTTGAACGTCAGCATAATATTTGCCTTTCACTATCTTAGATTACTGCCATAACCTTTCCCAAGAGGACTGGAGATCATTTGTGGCAAGGGGAAGTAAATCATAGTAGAAACATTCGGTGTAAGTAAAGGTTCCATACAGAGAAGCTTCTTTGGCGAGGGAATCAGCAGTCTCATTCCCGAGAATGCCATTATGACCTGGGATCCATACCAATTTGACATCAATATTTTTAAAAGAGCATTTATAAAGTGCTTTTTTAATATCCAAAATGATAGGAAAGTTTGTCTTAGATTTAAATTGATTGGATAGAATTGCTTCTAGACAACTCTTTGAATCAGTAAAAATTAATGATTTATTCAGATTATGAGATTCAATAAAATTTACAGCTTCTAATATAGCTATGGCTTCAGCTGTAAAGATTGAAGAATACAAGGAAGACTTGACACTCAGAATGACTCTAAATTTAGGCATCCATACCGCGGATCCTACATTATTATCAGGAGACTTGGATGCATCGGTATAAAAAAGATTCCAGTCTTTCCAATATTCATTAACAATTTGATTGAATTTAAAGTTAGCCAGAGAATCATCCTTTTGGATACCAAAGTTAAAAATAATTTCGGGCTTAAAAGTTAAAACTTCAAACGGTATAAGAAATATAGGATTAGCAAAAGATTTGTATAAAGTACAATTAATTGAAAATATTTTAGAAAAACTTTTTAAGATACAAGGGATATCTTTGTTAGCCCAGTAACCACGTGATTTATCTACATTTAAAAGAACCAAAAGTCTCGAAATTAAAGGATGATTGGATAAACGAATGGCTTTGAATATAAACCTGTCGGATAGGTATTGTCTACGTAGTGAGAGAGGAGGTTCTTTGCATTCTATTTGTAGGGCGTTGATGGGAGAAGACCTCATAGCCCCAACAATAATTCTCAAACATTTGTATTGTATTTTATTCCAAGTATCTAAATGATGTTTATTACAGGGTTCCAGAAGAAACGAACCGTAATCGAAATAACTGCGGATAAGAGCATTATATAATAGTTTTTGTGTATATGGATGAGCACCCCACCAAACTCCGGAGAGAGAGCGGAGGATATTGACATTTTTCTCACATTTATGACTTATGTATGAAAAGTGAGGAATTCCTGTTAATTTTGAATCCAGTATAATTCCTAAAAATTTTACTTCAGTTTTATTTGGGATAGTTTCACCCGATGAAATTATGTTAACGGAAGGTAAGAGCTTTTTCCTTGAGAAAACGACAGTACAGCTTTTACTTACTGATAATGAAAGGCTATGGTCGTGGAGCCAATTGTCAAGATAAGAAATTGCATTATTTATACGATTACATGCAAGAGAAAGGTGTTTTGATGAGAAATAAAGGGCGAGATCGTCTGCGTACTGTAAAATATTACAAAAAGGACTGACAGAAAGTTCAAGATTAGCTGTATAAATATTATATAAAATTGGGCTAAGTACAGAGCCTTGCGGTAAGCCCCTCCAAATAAGTCTAGGAGGAAGGAACTCACCTTGAATTTTAACAACGATAGTTCTGCAGATAAGAGAATTATTGATAAAAGAGACAATCCTGTCAGGAATATCTAACTGTTGTAACTTTTGTTTAAGGAGAGGGATGCTTACATTATCATATGCAGATGATACATCTAGGAAGACCCCTACGACTGACTCTTGTTTAGTAAAAGCCAGTCTTATATCTGTGATAAAAGTAGCTAGACTGTCAAGGGTACTAAACCCTTTACGAAATCCGAATTGGCTCTTAGCAAGTAAACTACGATTTTCAACAATCCATTCAAGTCTTGTTTTAATAAGATGCTCGAGTATTTTAAGAAATGTAACAGAAAGAGCAATCGGTCTATAACTATTAGAGTCCAGTGGGTCTTTCCCGGGTTTTTTGATGGGAAGTATAATTTGCATTTTCCAAACATCTGGAGGAGAAGCTGATGTTAAAATTTTATTAATTATGTTTAAAAATAATAATTTCGTAAGTGGGCCTGCTTTACAGATAAAAGAATACGGAATACCATCTAGGCCCGGTGAAGAGTCTTTTAGATGCGTCAATACGTTGTTTCATTCATATTATCACTAACCTGAATATTGCTTGGTTGCATTGGCTCAGATTCTTCTCTCGAAGGAACCCAGGGAGGGGCGAGCTTATTACAAAAGTCAGTTTTCCAAGTTCCTGGGTCATTAGAGGAGTCATCAGAAACCTGAGTTAACGCACCTCGAAACCTTCTGATACATTGCCACATATAAGTGGCAGGGGTTCTTGGACAAATGCTTTAACAAAATTTTTGCCAACCTAACCTTTTCTTTTCTGCAAGCAATTTAGTCGTTTGCGCAGCCACATGTTTATAGTTTAAGAAATTTTCTATGGTCATCTCGCGAGAATAGATACGTTCAGCCTCCTTACGTTTCTTTACAGCTGTAGTGCAGCTGTTGTCCCACCAAGGAGGGGAAGCTAGGCGTGACTGAGATGATCTTTTAGGCGGAAAACATTTATTGGCAGCACAAATAATAGCATTTATAAAATTTTCATAGAGTGATTGAATATTATCGTTGACATTTACGCGACGAATTTCCATGTCAACTGTATTATAATATTCAATCCAGCCAGCATCAATGAGGTTGTAGCGTAATAGGGGTGAATAATTTACAATGTTGATCCGAGAGAAATTTAATAAGGATATAAGAATTGGAAAATGGTCACTACCGTAAGAATGGGGAAGAACTTTCCAAGACAAATTGGAAGCTAGTCGGGGAGAGCATAACGAGAGATCGACAGCACTATTTAAATTTTGGGACGGCAAAACCCTTCTCATGGGAGAACCGTCGTTTAAGATACAAAGGTTAAACTGGTCCATGATGTCAATAAGTGAGTAGGAAAAATTGTCGTTTCTGGAGCAACCCCATAACGCATTGTGACAGTTGAAGTCACCTAATATTAGACATGGAGGAGGAAGAGCAGAAAAAATTGAATGAAGGTCTGATACATGAAAAGAGTTCGGATGTGCAATATAAATAGACAGTACAGAAATGTCCAAACAACGTACAGCCACAGCATTAATTTCATTAGAGTGCTGGGGTAAAGAAAGCTTACAAAAATTTAATGATTTGTTAATCAAGATAGTGGTTCCAGCATAACCATCTCTTCTGTCCTCCCGAAGGCATGAAAAACCGGACACTCTAAAATGGGAGTCAGGTCTAAGCCAAACCTCCGACAGGCACACAAGAGTTGGATTAAAACTATTAATTAAGTAAATTAAATCTGCTTTTTTGTGTTTGATGCTACGACAGTTCCACTGCAGAATCATGCATTGATCCATGTGAGCTATTTTGTTTTATAATGCGAGAAAGGTTATTTATAAGTTGAATCACGTTGGACGGTAGTGATACGTCATCGAATTTTGAAATCATGTTAATTAATAAACTAAGGAGAAGCTCCATGAGGTTATCATTAGAGCTTTCATCGACTCCAGAGAGCGCGCAGCCATTAGAAAGGGAAGATTTTGGCGTTTGGATTAGCTTCTGATGAACATCACGATTGTATCCATGACTAGAAGCTGGGGAGTGACGTTCGCGAGTAATGAATACGGTTTTTTATGGTTTTGTTGCGTATTTTTGTAGCATGATTCAGCAGTAGAGGCTGTGACATTTGCATACCCTTGTCTCGTAGGACGACATCTTGCTGATGCTTCTGAATATGAAATGTTCTCCTGTGACATAATAATTTTGATTTCTTTCTGCCTTTTTAGTTCCGGACAAACTTCATCAATTGCCGCATGATTGCCTCTACAATGTAGACACGAGGAAGCGACGCGTTCACACAAGTCACCAGCGTGTGGTTCTCCACACCTGTAACATCTGGGATTGGACCTGCACTTTGATTTTACATGTCCAAACCGACAACAGTTGAAACATTGGATTGTTGGAAGAATGTATTTTTCTACGGTGAAAGAGGAGTAGAAGATTGCTTCTACACGTATATTGATACGTGAGATGGTGAAATTTGTCCAGAAAATGTAAGAACAACTGTTTGAGTAGGAATCCATTCGACCATATTGTTTTCTTTAACGGATTTTCGATTAAGCCTTCGGGCTTTGATAATTTCAGTGTCAATATCAAATTCTAAGGATGACACTAGCTCGTCCATACCAATGTCAACAGGGACACCGCGAATGACACCCATGCGAGTAATTATATGTGTAGGAATTATCGCTACGTAATTATATGACGCAAGAATTGGATTCGACAAAAAATTATTGGCGTCTACGGCCGAATTAAACTGGACGGAAATTCTATTCCGACCAATTTTTTTCAAACCGTCTTTAGATATATTTTTAATATTATTTTTAAAAAGAAATTGGCCAAATTTAATCGGCCGAAGCGTGGCTCCAGAGTAAGACGACGAATTTATGTAAGACACGTGAATTATGAATGGACCTGGATCGGTAGAATTGTATCTTTTTTTAATATCTGCTTCCGGGTGGATGTAAATATTTGAAAGTGCCGAGTTTGGAGGAGAGGACATGTTTGTTTTAAGTTTAGGTTCTGATTCTGAACCTAAGGCATCCGTATGCTTTCTTTTTTTTGGTTTACAGTCACACTTTCAAGTGAATCTAAAAAAATGTCCTGATACGATCCTCCAATGTCAGGAGGACCAGGGCCTTCGTTGCCGTCCATGTTGTGAAAATGTAAAAGAACTAAATGACAATTGATGAACCTATACCTATATGAAACTAACTACTATTAGAACTAATTGGAGTGAGAAATTAAAAATAATTTTTTGAAAGACTAATTAAAAACGAAATAATAAATTGTATACGATTACCAACTAAGAAGAAGCCTACTAATTATTTAATAACTGAAAAAATAAAATCGCGACACGAGTGACAACCGCCGTCCATCTTTTCAGGTACCTACCTCAATTTTGAGTAGGTAACAATTGTAAAAATATGTCGATTGATATATTTTGATAAGAAATAAAGTATGACCATGATTACAATCAAGTTTCTGCTAGAAAATGTGACTACAAAATGTCTCCTAAGTCTTAATAAATATAGACCGACGTTTTAGGACAGGCGACAAAGGAGAGAAACGCACAGTTGTAGATTTCTAGATATTGAGATAGTGAAGATGGAACTTTAAATTTTGAAATCCTTTGATGTTATCGTGGTAGGTTAACTACGCCTTACGCCTCATATACCGATCTACCATCATTGCATACTAGATGTCCGATGATGGGATGCAGTGGCAGGAGACAGGAGTTAATCCAAATCCAACAACTCGTCGAAGCGATAAAAGATGCAAAGTAAACCTACATTTCTGCACATGGGCGTACTCAGTAGGCATAGAAATGATTGCTAGTTTTAAATCATTATCATTCAATGAAATTAAGTAAAAACCTCATGATCTAAGCCGAATGGGCTACGCCTATACCGCAAGGCAGGCAGGCTTAGAAGTTAATACGTACCTAAATCTAAAAAAAGTTATCATGATATAAGTTTAGTATTCAATTTTAGGCCAAAAAAGGTACTTCAAAATTTTCTCTGTTTTAATTGGAATTTAAAAAATTTTGATGTCTCAAATGTCTTTTAAATGTGTATTGGAAGTTTTATACGAATACTCTTTTACATAATATACATTTAGCCATAGTTTTTCCTGGGATTTTTTCATAACGATTCCATATAAGTCCACTCCTTGTATTTATTTTAGTCTTACTTACACTAACGCTATACATGAACCTACTCACTAAAGAACAATCTAAATACTTACTAGTCGCCTCTGTGGTCTAGTGGTCCAGCGTTGGCGTTGACCACATGAGGTCCCAGGTTCGATTCCCGGGTCGGGCACATTAAAAAAAAGGGTTTTTTCAGTTTTCTGAGAAATACAAAGTTGCCCTGGATTGGAAAGTGCCCGGTCGGCGATAGGCTGGCCACCTATCATATTTGTGGGACCAAGTATCTTCGGCTAATCGTCGGTGCACTTGTACCTCTGCCTACCCTTTCGGGGATATGGGCGTGAAGATACTTTTTTTTTAAATACTTACTAAAAATATTAGTATAAATAATTACTTTCTATATAAATCGCAACAAATCGCAAAGTACACAAATCACAACACGCCGTAGTTCGAACGCCATGCTCGAATTACTGACCTACGACTTGTCGTCAAAAATCAAAATAATGAAATTAAACTTAATTCATGTACGTAAACAAACAAATTATTTTTAGATCTGCGACAAATCATTCCAAGGAAATTAATACTTTAACGCACTTACATTAAAGTCTATTTTTAAAATACTCCCTATTGAGCGGGTGTGGAGCGCTACGCTCTTCGTATCATAAGTATAATCATAACACGGCATACTAAACACGACATGCACGATTCGTGACTACTCGCTGGCTAACTACGTCGATGTCAATACGATAATATATCACATATGCGACATATCACAAACCAAATAAAGAGACCTCGCATATGCGATTTGCGACAAATCATATCATATGATATGTCGCAAGCTATTTATGAAATGTTCCATGCCTAGTACTCAGGTTCTGGGATAGGGAGGGCAAATCAGATAATAAATAGTGACTGGCTGAAACTGGATTTTAAGCCGAAACCGAAACTCCGGTCGGACACTTAATAATAAATACAAGCTATTCGTAGTCTCTACCATCTTCGTGGCACACCGCGCCGATCAGACGTCAGTAATGTTCGTCTGTCGTATCAGCGTGGAGCCAAGGTGGCTACTAGGCACTGGTAAGTGGTCACAGACTAAGCTGCCGGCAGGTATATACAAAATTGTAATGTATTTTATTTTCTGGCAGGCGAGTGTAAGATTTGATTGCACTGCTGTTAGCGATTAGAACAGGTGCGCCACATCATTTTAAATGTTATATATTGTATTGCAAACAATAAAATTTTTAGTGACAATAGTAAATAGAAGGAAAATACATACAAAATCCACGCAATATTTTATATTGCAAAATAAGAAATTTTATCGACAAAAGTAAATAGTAGGGAGGTAAACAAAATACGGAGGGGCAGCTGCCTCTCCCTGTCCCCCCTGGGTACGCTCATGTCTCTGCGTAATGCCAAAGAGTTAAGCCGTTTAAAAATAGCCTGATCGTCAACGATTCAAACCACCATACATTGAATGCGAATTGCGATCAAGTTATTAGTTAATGGTAGTTATTAGTAATAATTTGTTATATTAATTAATTAAAACTAGTTTTAAGTTTTTTCAAAGGTTATTTATTGTAAAGTAGAAATTATTATAGTTATATCTAACTAAAAACCGTCTTGCATGCTATTGAGAAATGACGGAACATTGTACTACAAACAAATATTAACATATTTATATTATATCATGTTCCAAGCAATATACGATTAAATAAAATAACATACATTGCTATGCGGACGACAGTACTGGTGATGCTACTTACTCTGGCCATAGCGGTATTTCTCGGGAACACGTCGAAGAGGGCCTGAACAAGCTCGTGTCTGACCTCGAGAATCAACTAACTGATGTCTCAGAATGGGGTCGTCAAAACCTTATTACATTTAACCCCAAAAAGACGCAGCTTTGTGCGTTCACCGCAAAAACACCCTTTGTCGTATCACCTCGGTTCGAAAACACTCGCCTGACAGCCTCAGCCAGTATTGGAATTCTGGGAGTCGACATATCGAACAACGTTCAGTTCCGTGGTCATTTGGAAGGGAAGGCTAAACTAACCTCCTAAAAGCGTACACCAAGCTTATGGTATGAAGTACTGCTTTGCTCAGTAGAGCAAAGCAGTTCATACCAGCCCATCGCCTCCATCTTTACAAGGCCCAAATTTGACCTCAAATGGAGTACTGTTCTCACCTCTGGGCTGGAGCTCCTCAGTACCTGCTTCTTCCTCTTGATCGCATTCAACGTAGAGCGGTTCGAATCGTCGACGACCAGGCTATTTCTAATCGGCTTGACTCTTTGGCGTTACGCAGAGATGTAGGTTCAATCTGCATCTTCTACCGTATTTATCATGGGGAGTGTTCCGACGAGTTGTTCGGACTAATTCCTGCCGCTAAATTCCACCATCGTACATTGCGTCAAAATTTAAAGTTCCATCCTCACCACCTCGATGTCTGAAAATCCACAACCGTGCGCTTTTGTCGACACTTTTTGCCTCGCACTACTCCTTTGTGGAATCAATTACCCTCGGGGGTATTTCCGAATGGATACGACTTAGGGACCTTCAAGAAACGAGCTTATTCATTCTTAAAAAGCCGGCAACGCAGCTGCAATACCCCCGGTATTGCGGATGTCCATGGGCGGTGGTGATCACTTAACATCAGGTGCATCATCTGCTCGTTTTGCCCCCTCTACTATAAAAAAATTAATAAATAATAAATAAGTGGAAGAAGCTGGTACTTGTGTGTTGTGGAGCTCCGGCACAGACATGAGAACACGATTCTCCCCAATTCGCGTGACAAAACGTCAATTGAGTCCCTTTTTTACTTATTTCCTTATTTCCTTTCATTTCATATTTTGCTTGTATGAGTTTAACCATATTTCATTTTACTGCAACAAGTTTAACTAGTCTTGAAGTGACGTGATTTCAAAATTACAAACACTTTCATTAAATTTATCTAATTTTTTTGTACATATTTTAATTCTTTATTATAATTTGTAATACATGGGCCTTGAACCTAAAATAAATTCATTAATATGTTTATCCTGCTCTTTATGCTAACAGCATTTTTATCTCATTTTCTAGACAAAAATTTAAAATATTCCATTCGGTTTATAAGTCTATCTCGGTATTTAATTAATATATTAGATTCTGTTAAATTAGCATGTTCATATAAAGTATGATCACACTGTTGTGATAAGGATGAGAGTCATGGAGTAGGTACGGATTAAGTAAGGAGGACCTACTCTGCAGATAAGAAGTCTCAATCAAAAAGCATATTCAGTATCATGAAGCTGTAACCCAAGGAAGTTACATTCTACCCGGAATATTCACACGCGCTTCAAAATCGTTCCGAAGAGTACCACGACATGGGTGGAGTGTGTCTCTTTCTACTAAATAAAGTGCCAATCGACATATATATAAGTGCGGCCATGCGTAGTTTGCAAATTACTACTAAGTAATTCTACTAATTTGGGAAACAGTTTTTGCATTGCATAAGTAATTACGTAATAATTAAAATAAGCACATTTTAGAACTCACTATGATAATTACAATACATTTTATGCTAATGCATTTATCAACGAATATGAATAAAAGCGATTCAACGATTACCGAAAATATAAAAATCTACCATCAGATAGTTTTATTTACACTGGCACACTGTTGTGATAAGGACAAGGAACTTATATACTATAACTGGAATTCTTACAAAGCAACATTTGAAAAATAAAAATGTACTTTATTTCGTTACTCATAAAGTTGACATTTGTTTCTTACTTAACAGAGGGGAAAAACGTTCTGAGCAAGACAACGACATGAGTGGATGTTGTCCCTTTCTTGCAATTGCCAGTATAAATAAAACTATCTAGATGGTAGATTTTTACATATTCAGTAATCATTATATCCTTTTTATTCATACACGTTGATAAACAAATTAGCATAAAATGTATTGTAATTAATATAGTGAGTTCTTAAATGTGCTTATTTTAATTATTACGTAATTACTTATGCAATGCAAAAACTATTTCTCAAATTAGTAGAATTACTTAGTAGTAATTTGCAAACTACGCATGGCCGCACTTGTATATGGCGATTGGCGCTTTATTTAGTAGAAAGAGACAAACTCCATTCATGTCGTGGTACTCTTCGGAACGATTTTGAAGCGCCTGTAAGCATTCCGGGTAGAATATAACTTCCTTGGATAAGGATGAGAGTCATGGAGTAGGTACGGATTAAGTAAGGAGGACTTTCTCTGTAGATAACAAGTCTCAATCAAAAAGCATATTCAGTATCATGAAGCTGTATCCCAAGGAAGTTACATTCTACTAGGAATGTTCACAGGCGCTTCAAAATCGTTCCGAAGAGTACCACGACATGGGTGGAGTGTGTCTCTTTCTACTAAATAAAGCGCCAGTCGACATATATAAGTGCGGCCATGCGTAGTTTGCAAATTACTACTAAGTAATTCTATTAATTTGGGAAATAGTTTTTGCATTGCATAACTAATTACGTAATAATTAAAATAAGCACATTTTAGAACTCACTATGTTAATTACAATACATTTTATGCTAAAGCATTTATCAACGAATATGAGTAAAAGCGATTTAACGATTACCGAAAATATAAAAATCTACTATCATATAGTTTTATTTACACTGGCAATTGTAAGAAAGGGACAACATCCACTCTTGTCGTTGTCTTGCTCAGAACGTTTTGCCCTTTGTTAGGTAAGAATAAATGTCAACTTTATTGATAACGAAATAAAGTACATTTTTATTTTTCAAATATTTTTTCGTATAATTCCAGTTATCGTATATAAGTTCCTTGATTATACCTAATACTTTATGTTCAGTATCTAGTGTAACGAAGCTGTATGCGACAGTGGCTTTTGCAAGCACATACTCCGGTTGCAAGATTTTTTAGAAAGAAAGCGGTATAAGTGCTTTTAAATACATTTCTAGTCAACTATTACAATAGCGCTCCAAGCACTGAGTATAAGTACAGTATAAACAGGAAGCACACTGCACACTAGAGCGGGGAATTCACTAGATATACATGCTCGTGGGCAACTGGCAAGTCTAGAGATATGCCCGCTGGACTTTGTTACTATACGTCGGACAGTGTGTCGGTAATGCACTACATAGACATTTGCGCAAACCTATAGTAGCAAGTCCGGCGGGCATGTCAGCAGATTTGTCCAAAGAGTATAGAAATATTATTTTATTTGATTTGCCTGCGGGCATGTCTGTTTAGTGAATTCCCGCTTAACGGGCGTATGACTATCTTCACTTGCGTCTATCGTTGCAAAGCTTCGATACATACAGATGTGACCGGCTATCGTCACGAACATTCCGACTGCGTGTGCCTTAGCGCGCTAATATCTTCGGGATCTATATATGATTTTTGTGTTCGGATGATACACGCAGGTGCGGTCGAAGGGTTACACCAGCGGAGTGTCACTCCGCGCAGTTTAGGTCTCTCGTAGAGATTGTAAGTATTCTATGGTTTAAGAATATTCTGAAACGTAGTGGTTGTATGCTGTTGCTATGCTTTGGTATATTCGGTCGTGCGTGCCGCCTTGGCGGCGTAGGGCAGTGGAATAGATTCCCTCACTTATATTCCGTGTACAGGGCAAGAGACAGTCACGATCCACAACGCATACTTTATTTAGCGAATATAGACATGCTCGCTTCGAGTTACAACTTCAGTCTTGACCAATTTTTAGACCAAGTGCGAGTTTATATCATTTTAGATCGTGAAAAAATCATTTAAACGGCTTCCTGTGAAGTAAAATGGTGTGCAAAGTCAGCCAAAATATCAAGTTCCAAAAAAATGGCATAACGTTGCTTCGATGTGTGAATTTTTATTTATTTCTTACATATTACGAGCTTAGTGGATTCAAGTATGCTGATTTTCATCACACAAAAATAGCACGCGTTGATGTCTTTTAGAAAAGTCTCTTTTACTCATTAAGCTAATTACTTTAGTCATCTCTGTTTAACGAGAACACGTGGAAGTTAGTGTTGGGACATTATAATGGTTTGGGATATGCTTAAGTGGGTATCGATATTTCAAGTACGTAAATATTTAGAAAATTAAATAAAGATTTTCATTTTAAACATTATAATTGTTATTACAAGTCATTGCGATTGGATATTCCAATGCAATCTAATGCAATGCATTCACCCCGTCTTGATCCGTGTTCTTTTGAAAAATAGACCGTCATCCGTTCTGTCAGGCAGGTCGTAAGAGGCGACCGATTGACCAATGACCATACATGTCACTACCCGCTTGAGATACCGGCTCGCTCGCTATGTTTTACCCAGTAGTACCCCCCCCCCCCCCCTCCTCAAAACTTTGCGTTTTCAAGTTCTTTATTTTATTTATGCAGTATTTTTTTCTTTGTTTTTTTTTTCTTTGATATTAATTTAAGGTACACTTTGAGCCGTTGGTGACCGTTAAAAAAAGGGAAAAACTAAAAAGTATCACCGCTGTGCCGGTCGGTATGGGGGGGTGTTAGGTTTTTTTCGTTACGGAATTTCTGGATTCGGTCTCCACGCTCAAGGCCCGCCATAGAAGCTATGCAATAGCTTAATAATTTAAAAAAAGGAGCGAATAAGTAACTTAGCGCCAAAAAAAATGTACATAAATATGTATATAATTAAATATTTTTTTACTAGAGTATAGGTCTTTCTATTTTTTTTCGTATGTATTTGTTCACCAGCAATATACAAAAAATAAAAAATAAATTAGGTCATCAGCTTTATTTTTGAATTAAAAATCCTCGACTTAGAGTAACCGTACATTCGCCAACGTATGAAATTTAACTTAATTTATTTAGCAGTGAAGACCACTGCAGTAAATAATTCTCACGTTAATCGATAGAAGTTTAAGTTCAAGTCCTATTGAAAAACATATACTTTACATGTATATATATTTAATCAATTACACCAAGTATATTTTATCAATTGGCCGACAATTACTCGTAAACTTGTAAAGCGTACTTTGCCTTACTTAATTACATCCTTTTTACTTCGTTAAAATATATCTTAATACCGCAAATTGTTTCACAAATCCAGGACCAACCACCTGCAGCAGCTAGCTGGCAGTGTTGGAGTGGAAGACACTTGAATCTAACAAAAGTTAGCATTTCAAAACTTAATATCTTACAAAGGGATCCCATAATTGAAAAATCGTCGTGAAAACCCGCAATATTTTTTAAGAACCCTATACAACGATACCTTACACTACGAGGTTTGCGAGAAAACTTGTAGTGCCTTAAGGCGATTACACCTGCGAACGACCTTGAGTTTCTAACAGGAGCAGCGCAAATATTATTTCGCGCGTGGCATGGTTCAAAGTCAAAGAATATTTACAGTGGATGCAGATACATACGTTTTAACATTTTTGTTCACCTATATGAACTTTTATCATCATGAATCGACTGAATGTTGTCAAACTTAGAACCAATAACCAGTAATCGCTCATTTATCGATTACATATACATTCATTTTAGAAAAACGATAAATACCTAAAGAAAAAAATATACCGAAAATCGACAAACAATTATATAACAATTTACGCAATAATAACTGTTACGTATCCTATTTCTGTGTTGTAATATACAATACATCCCGTGTAGCACTTTATTTTAATACATACAATCAACAATTAATATTTAACAAAACCTTTCCAAATTTGATTTTGTAAAATGTAATCTCTTGAATAATATTTTAAAACTAACTAGCTTCTTAGTTTTTGTTTCAAAATCTCGTAATAAAAAAGAAGATATATATATATATATATATATATATATATATATATATATATATATATATATATATATATATATATATATATATATAAACTGATTTAATGTTTATAGAGGAAACTACTAAATAAGTTGTTTTATTTAGACTATTTGTATGTATAATATATTAAATTTATTCATTTTTTGTTGCGAAGTCCTTACTACCTTCAAATAGTACCAGTTTTTATTTTTTTTCCTTTAGAGTTTTGCTTTTTATTCGCTTGCTTGAATTATCTTCATTGTTTATATGTTTTATTTTTTGAAGTGAAAACTTCTTTAGGCGCGTTGAGCGTTTTGGTAGAGGGTAAAATCCTTGGTTCGCGTCACCGACATGCTAATGATAATAGTATATCTATAGCTATGTTTTGCATATAGTTTTAATTACTCTCAACTTAATAGTTCCGTTTTCACTTCTATCGGCAGTCCCACGACTGCTACTGTTTTTTTTTTTTTTGTACATTTATACAAAATATTGACAAAATACTTATCTTTCTATAGCTAATAAAAAATTCAAGCGTAAACGTAGGTAAGTACATGAATAGTCTCAAAATATTATTCAGTGTCTATTCGCAAACAAAACTATTTATAAAGTACTAGCTTTCAGCCCCTTTAATACCCTCTTTTACCTCTTTAAGAGATAAAACTCACTGCATCCTTACATGCACGTTTATTTAATTGAATTAACGAACATGACTAATAAATTTGAAGAGATTTTGATTAAACATATTTTATTTTTTTATACAAACATTACCACTTTTTCATCGTTTGAAGAGATGACATTTGAAAACCTTAAACTCGTATTCATTTAATTGTATTAAAAATCATAAATACTAAGTTTTAAATAATTTCTACAATATTCTACAATTAACAATCTATTTTTTATACAAACATCAATGCTTTTTTTACCCTTTAAGGAATAAAATTTAAAAAAATCCCCAAATATATGATTCTTAAATTGTGTTGAAGAACGTAAGTGCCGAATTTCAAGTTATTTTGACCATAAACGTTTGATTTTTCATATAAATTGTAACACACACTTTTACTCCTTTAATGAATGAAACTTCTAACATTACATGCATGTTTCTTCAATTTCGATTGAAGAGCATAAGTACTAAAAAATCTGAAAATTCTTACATCTTAATTGTATTAAACATCATAAATACTAAATTAAAATAATTTAGATTTTATAGTAATGCAATAAATAAATAATTCATTTTTGATACAAACTTTAAAGCCTTTTACCTCTCTATAGGCTAGAATTCAAAAAAATATTAAATTTGTATTTAATTTTTTTTTCAGTTAAAGGATAATTTAATTACATTATCATTACAATATCATTCATTTCAACTCAAAAATGACAGAATTTCATACAAACTTTCACCCCCTACTTCGCCATCTTAGGGGATGAATTTAAAAAATCCTTTCTTATTCTTTGTCTATATCATAAGAACAACATCTGTAAAAAAACAGCCTTCTCGGTCCAAGCTCATTATCTTACTAAATAAAAAAACATCCAAGCGTAAACGAAATGTTCAATTTCCAAACGGCACAACCTTACTACTATTGTGCCAAACGTTCTATCTGTACCATAGATTTAGGATGTACAAGATAAACAGAGTCAATTCAAAAACGAGACCAAAAAAAATATATCTTTGTGTGGGTAAATTATTATGTGTGAGTTAAAAGTGTTGTAATATCCACGTACATTATCGATATCGATTCTAGGTGAACAAAGTGTAATTAAATGTAGCATGTTTTCATATCGTCAACTTTCATATCGTCATGTAGGTACCTACCTGATTTAAAAGTATCATCACGCCGGTACCTATGTGGGGTAAGCAGAATAAACCAAACGACTTTCGGTTCACGACGTTCCACCAATTTGTTGGTTGGGAAGTGGTAACACACCGTCCGTCAAACTCCGAGCTGCTACTGAGATTTTAGATTTTCGAGAAAAACCTCAATAATACATTTACCCGACTATGGAATCGAGTCGATTCGAATCCAGGACTTCGTGGTCTTAGCTGAGTAGTCTAATGAATCTAAGTAAGACCACGATGCACAAAACAAACGACATGCGATACAGAATAATTAAAATGTATAGTATAAAACAAAGTCGCTTTCTCTGTCTGTCCCTATGTCCCTATGTATGCTTAAATCTTTAAAACTACGCAACGGATTATTATGCGGTTTTTTGTAATAGATAGAGTGATTAAAGAGGAAGGTTTATGTGTATAATTACATTTAATATATTGTAGAGAAATACTGAAATTTTTGAGTTTTCTGATGTCATGTCGTAAATAATTATATTTTTTCCACTTATATTGCAAACGCAGGCTAAACCCTACGAGATTTATCAAAATAATGTACTAAGTATTTGTAAACCTTGAAAAGGTCTACAGAAAAGTCCGCGATGGTATATGTCTAGCTCTTATGGATAACCCACCATAGCATTTTTTGTCATTTACTTTTTACGAGAAATAATTTTTTTTTCAAAGCAATTTTAAACAATAAAGCACTAATTCTTATCCAATAAATACCTTGAAATAAATAAATTGAACGTAGTGACAAAATTCTAAATCTATGATCTGTACTATTACTTTTTGACTCGAATATGGAGAGCGGAGCACGCTAACATGCGACACAGCCTCCCCGTATGAACGCTATCGGGAGACTGACTCTTTGAGGTCAAATTCTACACTTAGGTAAAATATCCGTAAATTAAGTTTACAGATTTTTAGTTTTGGTAATAATCATGTGTAGGTAGTGTATACTCGTACCTATTGCAAATAAAGTTATGTTCATTGTTGTACTTTTGTTTTAGTAAAAATTATACTGTGTAGGTAATCTTTATTGTAAGTAAAACATTTATTATCATTTGCAAATATTTTTGATTTAGCCTTCCAAAACGTATAAAGTGTCACAAGTTGTGTTAAACCATGCCAAAATAAGCTTTGTCGTCAAACTTTTTGATGAAATTGCCGGCGAAATGTTCGTAGTGGAAACTAAAGGTTCAGTCATCGGTTCGCACACGAATAAATCATTTTGTCGGCGAATCATTCGTAGTAGTAGTAAGGTTGTGTCGTTGAACAAGAAATAAACGAAACATTCTTCCCCATCCTTCCCCGTGTTGGTCCCAGGCTCCTTTGAAGAATAGGCCAACTGCCGTTCTGCCGGGCAGGTCGTAAAAGGCGACCGATTGGCTATTCGAGTCACTACTATCATGGCTACTAGGTGGTAGAGTTCTGCATTGTCTCGCCCGGGTCTGGTACCACCGCCTACCTATTCCTGCCTCAATAGCGTCAGTGCTTGTCACTGTCATGTTCCGGTTTGGAGGGTAAGGTAGCCGGTGAGCGTATACATGTGGCATTAGACCTCGCGACAACATAGCAACGCACTATTAACATCTTTGGTGTCTATAGGCCATGGTTGACTCTTTCCATCAGGAGACCCATCTGCTTGTTTGCTATCTATATTACGATATAAAAAAAACTGTCGGCGGTTCATTCGGCAGAAAAACGTATGTCGGAGATGTGTTTTACAATCCTGTCATCGTCGCACAGTGGGTTAAGAAACTCGTTTTTTTTCATTTTGGTTTTATTCCAAAATACTATAGTCAAAATCATTACAAACGTCTGAGTAAAACTCTCAATGCGAATAGCTTTTAGTTTTTTTTTAATTGTTTCAAAGTTTGTCTATATCTGGGTCTAAAAATTTATAAAATATTTTTTGCAAAAAAAAAAAACAAATAGGAGACTAAATTGAGTATCAGTCAATTGAGCAGATATAACTGTAAAATGCCTTAAAACATTTGTCCATTTCTTGTGGAAAGTATTGTGCCTCATTTGTTCATAAAGTGGAAAATATATTTATCATTTTCGGTCTTATTTGTTTTTCTCAGGAATAATGTGTTGGAAGATTTATACGTGAATCGATAGCTAATATAAATGACTATTATCTGTATAAAAATCATAATCAAATTGCATGTTATTCAAAAGATAAACGACATTTCGATTTTTATTCAGGATTGATACTTTCAAATCTGGATAATAATAATTATTGGTATCTGGATTTAAAAATATAATAAAATATATCGTTTTATCTTTCAAATCTTAATTGATTCTTAAGTTTCATCAGTCTTTTCATTATGATTCTAACGAGGCATCCAAAAGACAATGAGGTATAGAAAAATATGATTTATCCCTTTATAACTAGCCAAAAAGTTTCGATTTTATGTAATTTATGTTATAAAATGTATATATAGGGATGTAAGATACCCCGGAAAAATAGTGAAAAATTCGTTAACACCAGTATTAACAATATTTATTTTTAAAAAGAGGATATTAATCAGTTTTATAATAACATCAAAAAACATTAAATAAAAATTATCTTGATGTGATACCCTAACCACAAAAAATTTGGATACAAATTTAATTAGTTATTACTTTTGAATAATACTTTGAATAATAATTGATTTTAATACAGATAATAGTCAACTATGTATACTATTGATTCATGTAAGAATCTTCTAATGCGGCATACCTGAGAAAAACAAACAAACCGAAAATAAGTAAATACATATTCCACTTTGTTTTACCACAATAAATGGACAAATGTTTTAAGGGTAGTACAGTTATATCAGCAAAATTAACTGATATAATCAATTTAATAGTAACCAGTTTGGATTTTTGCAAAAATGATTTTGTGAATTTTTAGACCCAGATATCGAAAACAGTTTTAGAAAAAAATAAATGCTGTATTACATTGAGAATTTTACTTGGACGTTTGTAATGATATTGACTATAGTATTTTGGAATAAACAAATTGAAACAAAATCGAGGTTCTTAACACAATGTGCGTGGCTACTCGGTGGTATAATTCTGCATTGTCTGCCGGGGTCTGCAACGCACCATTATCATATAAGCTATCTGCTTGATTGCTATTGTAAGATATAAAAATGTCATGAATCAGGTAGCAAACAAGCAAGAAGCTCTTTGGATAGAAAGTTGTGAATTTGCCTATAGACTACAAAGTTTGTTAATCCATAATTCCATACTATTCTGTTATGTCCATATATTCCATTCTAATCTGTCTGTCTCTTCTTCACACCTAAACCACTAAACCGATTTTAATGAAATTTGATACATAGATAGTTTAACACTTGAGAAAGTACATAGGAAATTTGTCTTTGAAATCCCACGGGAACGGTAAATACGCGAGTTTTATTTTATATTTTTTTCTACGCGGACAAGTCGCGGGCACAGCTAGTTTTTTTATAACATTAGATAGGTAGCAAACAAGCAGCTGGCTCACCAGATGGATAGAGAAACTATCGCCTATAGACATCAAAGATCATAATGGTGCGTTACTGTGTGGTGGGATGGCAATGTCACATACATAATTCCCGGCTGTCTTACCCTACAAACTGGAACACAAGCATTGATGCTATTGCGGCAAGAATTGGTAAGGCGGTGGTACCCAAATACCCGACTGCCTCGTGGAGCTTAGCCTGTTTAGATCATGAGGTTCTGGGTTCGATCCCCGGGCCGAGCAAAACTGGCTACCTACGGCCCTTGCCTTCCGAGCAAGGGAACCGGGTGTGATGATATTAAATACCCGGGCGAGACGTTGCAGAACTCTACCACCACGCAGTCACAATGGTAGTGACACGTTTAACCAATCGATCATTTTTTACGACCTGCCTGGCAGAACGACAGTTGGTCCATTCTTCAAAGGAGGCTAGACCAACACAAGAGAAATTAATACACATTCTTTCTATCTTTACTATATGGGTCATTGCCTTTCACTATATGGGTCATTGTCAAATTACGCGCAAGTAACTTCGGTAACAGTTTTTTTCTGTGTAAAATATACGCATGCTAAATAATGTGCAATTAACTTATTAGTATTTATATTTTGAAAACAAAAAATGCCATTTTGTGTACAATTATGTTTTTATATCAAATTGGGTCTTTATGTGAAATTAAACAACTCTGTTACCAAAAGAGATACTTTTCACGTTTTTTTTTTCAAATTAAATTATTGAAAATCTGTCTATTCATGGCCATATGCACAAATTTATAGTAATTATTATTGAATTCAAGATTGTAAGTTATTATAGTTTTTTTTTTACCTGAGATATTGTAAATGGTACTAGTTTATCTGCGCAAAGTTTCACAATATATTTTCTTTACGTACATTTTTTAATAAAAATATATGTAATTCTAGAATTCTGTTTATCGCCAATCAAATGTAAAAAGAATACCTGTGTTTATAGCATTTGTTCTGAATAAATGTTTGTTAATAAATAATTGTAGTTTCTTTTATTTCTTAGTACCCATTCATACATAAAGAATGGAGATTATGTAAGTACCGTCAGTATAATATACTGAGGGTATCTACTTAATCTCAATTCATCATATAATCGTATATATCCCTAAAAACCTTGCGATTTCAGTTTTGACTAAGACTACTAGATGGCACCTCTTTCTAAGGACAACACTTTATTGCGAGCTACCCATCTATACCCTATATACAGATTAATTTATGAGACTGACCGTGGACTGACCATTCGACGCGAGCGCTGTCCGCGAATTAAATAACAAGGTTTTTATTGATTTAATAGCACACTATAATGATTTTATAAAATTTTGAACTTAAATTTTATAAAGCAATAAATTGTCTGTAAAAAAAAGAAAAAATCATCAAAATCGTTACAGTAGTTTGGAAGTTATAAGCAATTTTTTGCGTAAAAATAAGAAAGATATTCGATTTTTTCCCGTCATAAATAACAATAAAATTAAAAAAACGAACTTAAAATTTAAACTTTATTATATTATACGCATAATGCATATTTTTTTTAAATTATTGGACCAACCGGTTAGTAGTAGTAGGCTTTCAAAGAGGTGTCTATTTCGTAGTTTGGCATTACCTATCGCCTTAAAATATGTTTTAAGATATTTTTACCATTTTGATGGCATGACTAATAGGTATGTATAGATATAAATGCCAAATTACAGCTTTCTAGTACTAATAATCTCTGAGCAGAGCTGCGGATGGACGGACGGACTGACGGATGGACGGTTATATGAAACTTGGGTTGCTTGTTTTTTCAGAACCCTATAAATCCCTAAGTAGTAAGTACATAAAATTAAAACAATCTAATGGAAACAGCTTTCTAGTACTAAGAATTAGTCTTGTGTAGCTCTTTGCAGAAACGACTCTGAGTCGTTTCTTTAAAGTGATACAGTGATTAGAATCCATTGACCTCTAAATATATATTTCTATGTTGGAACATTGGATCTTTAAATGAGGCAGGCGCGGGCGATCAACCGCTCAGCACTGTCGCGACTCATACGCGAGAGAGAGGGACAACTATTATGAAAATTTCGTAAGACAAAGTGAGATGGTTAATTTTTCAAGCTTTTGATTTAATTTGTGTCGCGCGTCGTCATTGTTATTCATTAAGATGGTAAACATTTTATTTTATATGTATGAAACTATATACTTACGTATTTTTACATTAATAATAATAAATAATAACATAAATAATTACTGAAATAACTGTCAGTCCTGAGCTCAAAAAGTATAAAGGGAAATTAAGAAACCTATTTTAAAGAACCTAGTATTTAATTAATTAGGGCGAGCACAGCGAGCCCTACACTAGGCGACGATCTATGCACTTTTGTGGTACATTTTACGGAAAACCATCGCATTTTTTAGGTTTGAGCTTCGATGTGGTAGCTTATATTCATGCCTAGATTTGTTATCTACCATAAAAATACCATTTTGTAAACATTAAAAAATAGAAGTTACAATTTGTATTAGAATTTTATTACTACTAACGCCATCTCTTATTAAAGTAACGAGTTAAAATTGAAAGAAGATACATTTTGAATTAGAATTTTTGAACTTATTAAGAGACTACTTCATGAATTGTTTCTTCATATTTGACTGGCGGCGCGCGGTCATCGTGCCCTTGTATAAAGGCGAGGTTCACGTATAAACTGCAATAGCTATAGAGCCATCAGTTTGATCAGCTTGGCATCGAAGGTGTATGATAAAATCATTGAGAGAAGATTGCAAGGGAAGTTCGAAGAAATGTTGTGGGAGGCACAAGGGGAATTTAGGTCTAGAGCAGGGATGTTTGCAGGGAACAGAGTAAATAGGCGTTAGAGAGTTTCACAATATGCTTATTGTGAAACAGTACAGATGTATTAATTGATTTATATTGTATTGAGATCAATTCCCAATCTTAACCCGAGGGTAAAAAGCTAAAAAAAGGTATATTCACGCCCGTATCCCCGAACATAGGTAGAGGTACAACGTGTGCACCCACGGTTAGCCAGCCAGTGGCCAGCCTATTGCCAGTGGGGCACTTTTCTAAACTCGGGCAAAGTTGTTTTTATCAGAAAACTGAAAAAACACATTTTTTCATTTGCCTGACTCTGTAATCGAACTTCGATGGTTTCTCTGAGAGAAAAATTCGTAAAATGTATTCGCTGAGTGTCTACCGTCAATTCTTTGTGCCTGCGTTAAGTACCCAAAAATTTTGAAGGTTTATTTAAATAAAACATTTTTTGATTTCGTAAATCGACGTAAAACCAGGAACTTTCTGATTTTAGAAAAAAAAAATCAATTATTTCAGCAAAATATTAAAAATGTGTTTTTTATAATATTTGTATTTATAACATTTTTCCTTGAAAATAGACCAAATATTCCTAGTCCAAAGCCTGACGACGCCTTTGATGCGAATGTAATGTTTAGATGAAAATACGCTGGGTTTTTTAGGTTAGATAATTGTAAATAAAGTCCATACATTAAAAGATGTAATTCTCATAATAATATTTTTCTAACAATATTACTAGATAGTATAACTTTGCGAGCCCTTATAAAGCTCTGCTTTTTGCTAGTTATAATTGTCATGTAATATGATAATAAAACATAGATTTTTTCATAACAACAATTTCGATCATTTATATCTACACGTCAACTGTCAAAGATAGTCTTCAGAATTAGAGATCTGATGATCCAAATGATACGTTTTACTGATACATGCCTATCTCACGACAGATCCAGATACTAATAATGATCCAATCTTATCGGAAATACACTTTTACCACCTCTACTAAGAATCTCTGAGCTAAGCTGCGGACGAACGGACGGATGGACGGTCAAATGAAACTATAAGAGTTTTTTGTTGATTTCAGAAACCTATACATCTCTAAGTAGTACATATATGTAATTAAACCAACCTAATGAAAACGGTTGAAAAATCAAACAATATACATAAAATCTGCCATTTCATTCGTCTAAACAATCAGCGATCAGTAAAATTATTCATATCTGACAGTGGCATGGATATTCAATCAGTACAAATCGAAAGAAACCAGACGATTGCTGACAAAAACGAATAGAAATGCTGATTTCAGCTGTGCAGTGGGCGACCTTCAATCGCTGCAGCAACCACCTCATCCACTGTTTCGAAGACGCAGCAGTGGTTTTTCTTAGCTTTGGTTCGTTCGGAAGTCCGATGATACCAGACATCTAGGTACAACAAAGGCAGCTGCAGGCCCTAACTATAGACTGTTGTACATAAAAATATAAATAGATATAAATATTATCTTAAATGTTATGGCTGCCCCCCCCCTGGCTCAAAACCTGGGTACGCCCATGTACCTTGGGTTACATTGTTCCAACTTAGGTAGGATCTCTAACTTTTTTGTAAATGTGATATAGCCTATGTTACTCGGGACGATTTAATGTCTTTCTAATGGCAAAATAATTTTTCATACAGGATCAGTCGTTTTCGAGTTCATTACATATAAAAATACAAATCATTCCTCTTTATAATATTAGTGCAGATTTCAGTCAAAACAGTGCAAGTAGATACTTTTTAGAAAAAAGTACTAGAAAGTGCAGAGTATTCGACATTTACACAAAATTTTGACCGAATGTCGAATTTCAGCCGAATGTCGAAGTTCCGCTCAAGCTGCCGAAATTCGGTTAAACCGAATGTAAAATGAATTTTGGCCCATTCTATTAATTAACTATTAAATTAATAAGATAAATAAAATTACCGTTTTTAGTCTAACTTATACCTGGACATCCGACATAACTAACTAAAAACTAATTTCTAGAAATTAAAAATGAGTGCATGAGTTACGAGTCACGAACAAAAACTTAAGAACATTTTATTTCACCGTAACTCTTTTTTATTTTTGGTTTCTAACTTCAATACACTTTATTTCTAATAGGAATTAATTTCTTTAGTAGGAATTAATTTCCTTGAGACGCTGACCAAGGTCACAAAAACTTTAAACATCTTTTATAGGAAAACTATACACGGGGATTCTACTCATGCAGTTATAACAATAACAGCTGTAGCCTGTAGTTAAATCGATTAAAAAAGGGATGTCTCTTTTCGGGTCAAAAAATTGTGTGATTGAACAAATGGATAGTTATCAAAAATTTTGGAATTTCATATTTTTTCCTTTGTCCCATTCATTCTTAAAAATCTACCTAGGTGCTAAATATAACTTTTTAGGTCATCTAGAAGTGGGTTAGGTTTTTGATCTATAATAGACGAGTCAGTTGGTGATAAAAATTATGGTTTTTAATTGTTGATAATTCAATAATTGCTTGTGACACATTAATGAAACTTTGGACAGGCCTCTGACACTCGCCTATACCTACAGCTCGCAACAACTCGGCTTTGCAAATCAGCCGGAGTCCCCCGTGCTTATAAGTACACGCCTATTCATGTACGACGGCCTGCCGATCATCGTCGCAACGTAAGGTTTATTATTGTAGGTACTCTTATAAAATTGGGGATTCGTAATATAAAATAATTGCTGTGTGGATGGTTGTCGCTATAAACAGAAGGATGCAAAGTTTTCGTTTTTTACTTTACCGTAACATTCTGAAATATTTATGTTTTGTTTAGCTTACTCGTAATTTTATAAGTAAGTACTATAGGTAAGGATAACGTAGATTTATCATGTCCCAGTATTGCAATTTGAAATGCGCCATAAATTATATTTTAACATTATTTGATTATTAACAAAATTCATTTCCCCCGTGTTGATCAGTTTCTTTGAAGTATAGAGCAAATTCCGCTACGCCAGGCATGTTGTATAAGGCGATCGATTGGCTATACGTGTCACTACCATCGAGACTACTAGGTGGCAGAGCTCCGCATCGTCTCACTCTGGTATATGGTGCTACTGCTTATCTATTCCTCCCGCAATAGCTTCAATGCTTGTCATTATCTTATTCCGTTTTGTGGGGTTTTTTTCATCATATGATAGCAAACAAGCAGATGGGTCTCCTGACGGAAAGAGTCAACCATCACCTACAAACACCAAAGATGTTAATGGTGCGTTGTTATCTCGTGGCGAGGTCTAATGCCACATGCATAAGTTTACCAGCTACCTTACCTTCCAAACCGGAACACGACAGCGATAAGCAGTGACGCTTTTGCGGTAGGAATAGGTAAGGCGGTGGTACCAGACTCGGGCGAGACAATGCAGAACTCTACCACCTAGTAAAGTTAGGTTAAAGTTGGGCGGCAGACTTGTATATAGCATTGCCATCCTGCTGCACAGATAGCAACGCATCATTTACATCTTTGGTGTCTATGGGCGATAGAGTATCTTTTTTTTATATCATAAGATAGCAAACAAGTAGATGGATCTCTTGATGGAAAGAGTCAACTTTCGCCTATAGGCACCAAAGGTGTAAATGGTGCGTTGTTATCTTGTGGCGAGGTCTAATTCTACATGCATAAGTTTACTGGCTACCTTACCCTCCAAACCGGAACACGACAGTGACAAGCACTGAAGCTATTGCGGCAGAAATAGATAAGGTGGTGGTACCAGACCAGAGAGACTATGTAGTACTCTACCACCTAGTAGCCCCGATGGTAGTGACTCGTATAGCCAATCGGTAGCCTTTTACGACCTGCCTGGCAGAACGGCCCGCGGCAGTTGGCCTATTCTTTAAAGGAGCCCGAAACCAACACGGAGAATCTTTGAGACAACCCCGATTTCATTAGAAAGAGATGCAACTTCTAGGTAAATATATACGTAGGTAATAAAGCGCCGCGCGTTCTGAATTCGACTTAATTGTGTCGTAGCAAGAGTCCCTATTTCTTTAAACGACTTTCCGGAGTGTCTTTTCTGTACTTGTACTATTATATATTCTGTGCTTTGGATTCTAATGGCAAACGGTTCTTGCAAAATTACACACGAATGCCATGTTGCCAGTTCCTTCTTTGAACTTTGCTGGGCACGCTCCGCGTGTCTAGATGGGTAGCCAACGATATTCAGCATTGAAAGAAAAATATAATGATATGTTGCTATATGTGTGTAGGGATTTAAATCCACATGTGATCTAAGTTTCCTGTAGAATTTCTGTCAAACTTAGATCTATGTACATAGGAGTTTTGGGTCTACTCAAATTAGGATAAATAAAATGCGTTTTATGCTTTATACTAATTTTATTTTTATGTGCACATTTAGAATGCGCGGATTTGCTGCAATAGCAAACACAATATTCCTTTCTTATGATAAAATAGTGACATTTCAGCCATTTTGCTTTTTGATTGTCACTTTTATAATATTGTATTTTAATTATAAAGGTTTACAAGCCTATAAGTTCGTTAAGAATTTTTCAGCTTGTTTTTGAATCCTAGTCATCTTTTTATTCGCTTTTTTGCCAATACTAGTCTTTTTATGTAAAAATGTGATCCCAACTAGTAGTTCTCGCTCCAATTCGTTTTTTGTCTGTACTAAGCTAGAACCAACAGGATTTACGTGGGATATTCTGTTGTGGCATAGAATTAATTTGTTTTTGGTCTTTTTTACTTTTGCCAACTTCTTTGTGGATTTTTTACTCGTTAACGCTTCAGCGGGAGCACTACCTTTAGCATTCTTAACGTCAACATTTTTCTTTGGAGACTTAGTTTTAACTTTAAGTGACTGCAATTGTTTGTTGCCGTAATATTTATTTAATAACTCTACATAGTCATTCCTTGGTATTGCTGTAAATATAAAATGGAAATGTTCACCAATTTCTTTACGTAAAGGTATTGGTATTGTTCTTTGTCTTAAATTGACCAATTTCTCTTGCAATAAATGTAATTCATTCAAATGTACTGAACCATTTGCAAGTCCAGCCTGGCCAAGAAGTACTATGTTAAGATTTTTTAGCATTCTTTTAATATTATTTCTATTATTTGTAAGTTGCTGAGGATTGACTACTTTTTGTTTTAGTAATTGTTGATGTTTGTTTTGTAAAAATATAAGCTCTTTGTAAAGAGCATTAGGATCACCTAGATCTGCATTCAATGACTCCAGTGCTTCATTGATTTTACGTAACACTTTATTTTTATTTTTAGGTATATTGTTACTGGTTGATGTTTTATTCTCTGCTTTTGATAAATTAACTTCAGTTTCGGAATTTCTACTGTCAGTACGGTCTAGAGATTTTTTTATCCATTCTCTAAGCTCAGTTTGGAAAGCTTCTTGATTACCTACAGTACCTTTAATGCTCAAATATAAATTGGAGTCTGAACTTTCAATTTCTATATTATTCTTTTTGCTAACTTCTTTAAGCCACGATTCACCTTCTGCTGTTTTTAAAGATTTACTAATGTTATTAGTTATATAAACTCTTGCAGAAGTAATAACTTCGCTTGTATCTGAAACTTCATTGTCTTGTATTATTTGTCCCTTCTTGTCATGGTTATTAGATTGCACCGGGATGAAATCAGGTGCCTTGTTAATGATAGAGACGTCAACTGTTTTGTTTGCGCTTTTATTTTTATCTGTTGTGTCTACACTATCTAAATTCCGGTTCTTCTCTTTTGGTGTATTTTTCTTTTGTGGATTAATAACATAATTTTTTGGTTCAGTAGATTCTTGGGGACCCAAATATTTTTTCTTTGCAGCAACTTCATTTGCACAAGGAGACTTTGACTGTCTTTTAATTCCATCATGCCTGGGCGGTAAAGCTGATGACACTGTTTCATCCTGTTGAGAGTTTTTATGTTTTTGTTGTTTGTTTTGCTGATTTGATGAGTTCTTAAAGTTGGTGTTCATTCGATCATAAACTGGTCGATACAATGATACGTAAGGAGAAAAGATTGGTAGTCCAGAAAATGGGAGAGAAACTCGACATGTATGAACTAAATGGCCTCTTCGGCCGCATCCACTGCAAAACAGTTGATAATGCTTCTTAGTTTGTCGATTCTCTTCTAGTTGTGTATCAATGTCAATCTGAAAAGAGATTTATGTTTATTATTTACTAGCTGTACAATCTGAAAAGAGATTTATGTTTATTATTTACTAGCAGTAGAGTGCAGCCCGCTGCATTATAAAAGTTTTTGGCGTATCCCGCGGGATCAGCTAATTTTTCCGGGATAAAAAGTAGCCTATGTGCTATTCCAGGTCATCACCTACCTTTGTGCCAAATTTCATTCAAATCCATTCGGTAGTTTTTGCGTGATTGAGTAACATCCATCCATCCAAACATTTGCATTTATAATATTAATAATATAGATAAGCACATCAACTTCATCTAATAGCACTATTTACTACTTATAAAACGGTAATGCTGATTGACTGACAAAAATACATTCGAACCAGTGAATGGAGAATCATGAATTTTTTTAAAGAAGTTCTTTCTACAACAGTGTAGGAGAGCATTAAGAACACTGTAGAGGGACACTAAGAAAAAGGGATGGGAGTTATAGTTACTTTTATTTTACTATCATGTCGTGAAATTATTTGTTTTTTGTCACTACTACATCACGCGTGATAAATCATGACAACTATATTTTATTAATGATGTGTCACAGTGGGTGCATTTTATTCCGTATGTTACATGTCGCAGTGTTAATGACTTGATATAGTTATTTATACGATTACAATTTATAAGTGATTTGTAAAGTGAAATAGCGGTGTCACTCAAATGTTATTACTTTGTCTCTTTCGCACAATGGAATTCAGCGAATTATAAGCTTAAGTAGTAGCTTGGCCCGCTTGAAATTAAATCACGCTCGCGTTATATGTAACAGACGTTTTCGATGCATATAATTCGTGTGACACGGGAATTATGTGATAACGAGTTATTTAACCAGTGATGAGGGAAATGTGCCATGCCTACTAAGAAAAGAAATTCGTAACTAAATGAATTATAAGGAAAGATATTTGTATGAGAGCAAAACTAAATTTCAGAGAGTTTGAAATTTAGAATTAACTTTTATTTAAAAATTCAAGAAAATTTTTTGACAAAGAACAATGATGTAAATGACATCATTTCTAATTTTAATATGGTGGACCTTTTAAGATTGTATATAAAGGACGAATAAGAACGAATATTTTGGGCATTATAAATTATCAGTATGCCATCGTACAGTAGGCAGAGCGGGGCTGAGCGCGTCGCGTTCACCGAAATCCACCGAGCAAAAGCCCGCGGCGATGTGGGCCCGCTGCGCCTCATCGCTTTCATACATTTTATATTTCATATAAAATGTAAATGTAAATGTAAAGCGATCTAGGTGGATTTTTGCGATGCGGCCCGCCTCAATATGCTCGGTCCTTAATATGTATACATCGAAAAACATTTTCCCATGATAGAAACAAGACATTAGTTCTTATAATTTATCAAATCTCTCTTCGTTCGAGCGCAACATATCCCACGCTGTTAATCCTATCAAAAATAAAATTAATTGCTACTATTTTAAAAGGACTTAAGCATGTTAAAACTTACAGTGTAGTGATAGCGTCGCCACACATCAGGGCAGTGGCTGGCCGGATGGCCGTTTTGTCCACATTCACCACATCGCAACAAATGCCATTTGGAGCAGTTATAGCAAATGTTGGTAAACACACGGTTAGGGGTACCACACTGTAACAAATTAAAATTTTTAACATATTATTGCAGGAGATTCTTCATTGAGCCTATTACTATAGGCTTTTGCTTTCTGCTATCAGCAAATGCTTATACTATTTATTTATTAGTTTGTATACACTAGGCGACAATCTATGTAGTTTTGTAGTAAATTTTACTGAAAAAGTATCGCACTTTTAGGTTTGAGCTTTGACGTGGTAGTTTGAATTCGTTTTTAGATGTGTTATCTACCATAAAAATACAATTTTATAAACGGTAAAAAAATTCAAGATACATTTTGTATTAGAATCTTATTACTACTAACGCCATCTATTGTAAAACTAACGTTAATTTTAAAGTAAAGTTAAAATCAGAAGGCGCCTCCAAATGTTATTATCAACCGTAATTTACAAAAATCGAGTTTTCATCAGATCTCCATGCTTTAAGATTCTAGAAACATGATTATTTTTCCAGGACGTTAGTACGTCTGATGTGTGCACGTGGTTAAATCTCTCACAGATTTCAAACGGGCTGGCTGCTCGAAAAACGGTTTGCGGTGAAAGATCAAAATCAATAATCAAATACAAAAGTATTAAAAGTTAAAACAGAGTCGTTTTTAATGCGGTTTCAGTGATGGCTTGCAGGGTCATCCGGCTTAAAGATTTTTTATTAATGATTTTCGAACATGTTAAGAGATTACTTCACAAAATAATTTTCTATATTTGACTGGCGTTGTGCGGTCATCGTGCCCTTATATAAAGGCAAGGGTTTACGTATAAACTACAATAGTTATAGGCCCATCAGTTTGATCAACTTAGCATCGAAGGTGTATGGTAAAATCATTAAAAGGAGAATGTAAAAGTCCGAAGGAATGTTGTGGGAGGCACAAGGGAGTTTTAGCTTTGGAAGAAGATTATATTTTATATAAGGAATAAACCATGTTGTACCGCTTTATCGTACTGAATGAGATGACAAAGTTTAAAAATTAGCCTTGAAATTATTTTATTTCATTGGTAAATAGTATAACTCTGTATTTCTGTATGTGATTGCAGGCTACGCTGACAAATTAAGAATTTGTCTTGAAAGGCGTATCCATTTAATCCGTGAGAATAACAAACTACTACATCACTATTTTCAAATACAGTAATTTTAAAAGTCTTTAAAACTCACATTAACACAAAGTTTCTTGGGACACCTAGGCTCGCAATGACCAGTGGAGCCACA
The DNA here is from genome assembly GCA_036924255.1 of Apodemia mormo. Lineage (NCBI taxonomy): Eukaryota > Metazoa > Arthropoda > Insecta > Lepidoptera > Riodinidae > Apodemia > Apodemia mormo. The sequence goes on from JAUPFN010000002.1 coordinate 43,647,195, forward strand.
CATATAACAAACTGGGGGCTTCATCCTGCACACATCATCTCTGTGGCCAACTCGATTGCAATATTGGCACCTGGAAAAACAAACTACATAGCAGTTCTCTGAATCGTAGTTCAAGGCGATCAATTGGCTATGCAAGTCACTAACATCGTGGCTACTAGGTGGTAGAGTTCTGCATTATCTCGCCCGAGTCTGATACCACTGCCTTACCTATTCCTGCCGTAATAGCGTCAGTGCTTGTCACTGTTGTGTTCCGGTTTGGAGGGTAAGGTAGCCAGTGAATTTATGCATGTGGCATTAAAACTCGCCACAAGATAGCAATGCACCATTAACACCTTTGGTGTCTATAGGCGATGGTTGACCCTTTCCATCGGGAGACCCATCTGCTTGTTTGCTATCTTATGATATATAAAAAAAGCTTACCATTCTGTATATTAAACTGATATAATATTAAAAAGTAATCTGTACGAGTCTTCGATTTACTGTTTGGGGCCATTCAAGTATTACGTAAGCAGTTTTTTTTTATAATTATTGACTCTTCCCTCCCCCATGTCAGCAAAAGTAAGCAAATCACTTACCCTTCCCCTTGCTAACGTAAACATTTGTAAATTTATTTTTTAATCTGTTCCTCAGATTTGTGTTTGATTCATGAGTAGCAGTTTTTATTAATAGCAGTAGGTAAGATAAAAGGGTTTAACGTAAACATTTAATGTAGCAAGCAGTAAATATAAAAAACTCAAAAAGTAAAAAAAAATTTGCTGACGTAATCACCATCTAGACCCACCCATCCCCCTTGTCATCAGAAATACGCAAAGAGAATGACCTCCCACCCCCCCCCCCTTTAGTGCTTACGTAATACTTGAATGGTCCCTTACCATGAGCATTTGATAGAATTTACAAGCAATCTGTCCAAGGAGCAGTCCATATTTTAAATAAGATATTTCATATTGGCCGCCCCTTTGGTAGAGTGGCTAGCAATGGGGCTAGGGTTCGATTCCCGACAGGGACAAACATTTGTGTGATGAACATAGATATTTGTGGATTTGGCTGTTTATAAAATCTTATTAAGTATCTATATATGTATCTCTATGTATTAGTATCGTTGACTGAGACCTATACTACAAGCAAATAAATTGCTTACTTTTGGGTTAGATCAATTTGTGTAATTTGTCCAGTGATATTTATTTATGTATATATAAAAGTCTCAGAATAAAATTAGAAATTACTTAATTATTCTACTCTTATAACAGTAAAACTAAATAAAATCTTGCTATACGTGTATGTTTTTTTTTGCACATTTAACACATTTATTAGCAAAATCCAGCAACCTAATTCTCAAAACAAAATAGGGGCTCTTTTGACTCCCGCCTTTAAAATGAAAATGCATATTTTTTTGTAGTTTTCATGGATATATATGTATATATACATATAGTTAAACAGTAAAGTTTTATTAATTATTCAAACAAGGTAAATGATTAAAAAAATTATACACTTAAAACTAAAAAAAAAATTAACCTTTAAAAATTCGAAGTTTACAAGTTTTGATTTTTAAAAAAATATAATATTGATGCTTACACAGTGGTGTCTTTTATATCGAGTGGGTCCTCCTCGATTACGTACGCATTCTCTGAGCCTGTTTGGGACACCTTTAATATCTTTAATATTAAATTAAATCATTAAGTATTGTAACAATGTAATGCATTCTTCACCATATGAGCATGGAAACTGCTTTAAGAGCAGTGGTATTGCTGCAAGAGGGAGAATCTCAGCGATCGATAGCACTAGGCGTATCGCGGCGAGCTATCCGAAATGCTTGCAAACGCCACCAGGAGACTGGTAGTGTTGTTAGAAGAAGCGGATCAGGAAGAACGAGGGCTACAACTATTCAATAAGACCGATATGTTCGCGTTACTGCCCGTCAAGAGCGTGTTGTTACTGCTCGCGCTTTACTAAACTGACTACAACAAACCACAGGTACAAGAGTAAGTGACCAAACGATCCGCAGCAGACTTCATAGAAATGGACAGCGATCGAGAATGCGCATGGTTCACATTAAATTGACAAGGCTCATCGTGCAGCTCGTTTGAGGTTCGCACGCGAGTATTCAGACTGGACCATGGACAACTGGAGGACTGTGCCCTTCAGAGATGAGAGTAAAGTGAAGTTTTTGAGTGATGATAGGCGCGTTCGTGTGTGGAGAAGACAAGGCGGACGATTTACCGACCTCTGTGTACACGAAACAGATCAGTTTGAGGGGTCCAGTGCAATGGTGTGGGGCGGAATCAGCTTAATGGGCAAAACGGAGCTGGTAATTCTTAACGAAGGCACCGCAACTGCTGCCAGCTACGTCGAGCGTGTGGTCCGACCTCACATTATTTCATTTTCACAAAGAGTGGGCAATAATTTTGCCCTCATGCAGGATAATGCTCGTGCTCATACTGCTCGCCTAACTCAGACCACACTAACAGAAGCCAATATCGTAGTTTTACCTTGGCTCTCAATGAGCCCCGATCTCAATCCAATCGAACATCTGTGGGACTAATTGATAGAGAAACTTAAAAGAAACTCATAGTCAATACGAACTCATAAATGTATTCAAAACCTGTTGGAAGCATATACCTCAAGAATACATCACTCATCTGATATAAAGTGCCTCAGTCTGATATAAACAGGCTCAGAGAGTGCATACGTAATCGAGGAGGTCCGATCTGATATTTTTTCATTTTTATGTGTATTTTTTAAATTATTTACTTTGTTTGAATAATTAATAAATATTTACTGTCTAACTACACATATCCATAAAAACTACAAAAAATATGCATTTTCATTTTAAAGGTGGAAATCAAAGTGGGCTTACTTTGTTTAGTTTGTTTTGAGTAGTTTATATGTCATAACACTTCAATCATAAAAAAGTGATTATTTATTAATTAAACGGTTTTAACTCATCTCATCACCTACCCATCTATTGTGATATTAAACTGTAATAATTTAACAAAATAGAGATTAATCCTTTTTTATAGGGATAAGCCGAAGTTCGTTTTACATTCGGTTTAACCGAACTTCGGCAGCTTGAACCGAACTTCGACATTCGGCCGAAATTCGGTTTAAATCTGAACATTCGACAATAGGAAAAAGTGCCTACTTTTACTATTTTGACTGAAATCTACACTTATATTATAAAAAAGAAAGATTTGTTTTTTTTCTATTTTTATATGTATTGAATAAACTCAAGAACCACTGGACCGATTTAGAAAAGCATTCACCAAATCATCCTCGAGTAACATAGGCTGTATTATATTTTCAAAAAAATTGGAGGTTACCTAAATTGAAACAATGTAACCCAAGGTATCATCATTTTGCGAATAAGTCATTATTTCGCATACGCTTTGATAACTATTAACGATATATAAAATAATTTTAGTGAATTCGTAAACAAGGCGCTCTCGAAAAAAGCGCGCAGAATTGAACCGAAATTCAGCCGATTTTTTATTTTTACCGAATGTTCGGCCGAATTTCGAATTCGGTTCAAACCACATTCGGCCCATCTCTACTTTTACTTTATGTCTAAAGTGCAAAGATTTCTCCAATGAAATAAAATTACTAAAACTTATATAAAAATATAGTACTTACGTTACCCTCCTTTTTGCTAAAGCTGGCATTCGATCTTTAGGATCTATTGCCCACAAATTCTTATCTCCTAAAATAAAGAAAATACTCTTAATTAAAAGTGAAATTTGAGTATGAAAATTTATTCATTACAAATGGGCTTTTATCTGATTCAAAACCAAGACCTCGTGCATCTATATCAAAGCTGATATTGCTAAACCATCAAGATAACTGATATCATACAGTGAGTAGAACAATACCTGTGTCCGACACGAAAAGGGCATGTTTGAACATTGATGACATTAGCAAAAAAAATTCAATGATTATATTTCGATTCCCCCCAATCCCCGACGGGGATAAGCATTTGTGTGATGAACATAAATGTTTGTATTTCTGGGTTTGGGTGTTTAATAAATATATTCCAGTATTTATATATGTATTTCTATATAATCGTATCATTGACTAACACCAATAACACAAGCAAATAATTTGCTTTGTGGTTAGAACAGTAAGTGTAATTTGTCCCATGAATATTTATTTATAAAAATATTATAGTAATTTAGAATACTCATTTTTGTTCTTTAATTTCCTTAAAGTCTAGCTAAAATTTTAAAGTGGACAATTACAAGTCGCATCAGCAGTGGCCATGTCTCTCTGTGGTCCTTTTTACTGACATCTTATTTTGTGTTGCCATAGTTATATTTGAAAATGGAACCATACAGGAAGTATACTCTCCCAAACAAAAATAAACTGGCCAAGTGCGAGTCGGACTCGCCCACAAAGGGTTCTGTACTATCATAGCAAAAAGTACAAAAAAAACATGTTTATTGTATGGGGGACCTTAATATTTCCATTTTTTAATTTTTGGTATTAATTATTGGTATAGCGGCAACGGAAATACATAATTTGTGAAAATTTCAGCTTACTAGCTATCACGGTTTATGACATACAGCTTGGTTTTAGTAATGGTTCAGTTTTACCTTTTAGGTACGGAACCCTAAAAAGAATATTCAAAATCGTTTCACAGATTTCTAAAGTAAAAACATAAAAAAAGATGAAAAATATTTATTTGCAAGAATATGGGTGTTACAAGTTATTAAAAAAATATAACCAAATTGATTACCTCCTCCTTTTGGCAATTTACTTAAAAATATTATTTAAGATCAATTATTTTAATTGGGAGAAAAATTATAATTCTTTTGTTTTAATTAAAATTAAAATTTAAAAATAAATTTGTTTAAAAAGAATTATAGTCTATTTCATATCTTATATGTGTGTATATATATATATATATATATATATATATATATATATATACAGGTTGACTGGTAAAAGATTGTACATACAGAAAGAGGGTGTTAAGTATATGAGGTACTTAAAATTTGACCTAAGTTTCCTATAAAAATGTTTAGTATGGACACATGTGCATAGCGCATACAAATTCATTGTTTACATACGATTTTCCAAACTTGCGATAAGACTTGTTAGTACATCATGCGGTGACCATACTTTTTGAATATTAATACATTAATTTTCTTGAAGTTAAATATGTGTTTAAGCAATATTCTCTTTTTAATATATCTTTATTGTTTACTTATGATCATTAATTATCATATCTTTCAATAAGTTCAATCTTTTACTAGTCAACCTGTATATTCAAAATATTAAATATAAGATATATCAACTCACTCGACATATTTTTAAGTATCTCACGATGATTAAAGTCTTCACCACCCCAGCTTTCATTGTAAAATTTATCCATTTCAGCTCTTAATTTAGAAAGAGAGTAGCGACGTCGACAACTTACATTGCTACCTTTAAAATTATCAAAGTCTAAATCATCATACAATATTGATGGAATCCTAGTAGAACCACATTTTGAATTAACACTTTGTGGTTCCTCTTGTGTTATGTCAACTGTTGGAAAACCAGTCACATTACCCATAACAATATTTTCATCAATATCAATTTCTTTATCGGTAAGGTCAACAATTGGTGCATTTTCATTTGTTGTATTCAAAGTTTTTTCTACACTATCTGTTTCTGTAGCACTGTGCTCTGCACTGTCAATATCACTTAATAAACTATTTCCAGTTTTTAATTGACGATCAGAGTTATTTGAATCTGTTTCATAGACATCTGTATTTGGTAAACTCTTATCTGTTACAGAATATGTATGTTGGTTTTTGACACTCTCTATCAAAGATTGATTACTATCAGAATCATAGACATCTGGATTTGGAATAATAGTATCCAGTACTCTATATGATTTTTGCTTATTGTTCTTTGCCTTACTTTTTGGAGTAACAAAACAAACATCTATAGGGTTTTGTGTTTTATTAGCAACTGTCTGTAATGGTGTTGATGCAGCATCTTTATTTTTCTTTTTCCGCCTTTTTTTTGAAGGAGTTTGCTCAATGTCCGATGCATGTAGGTTTAACTCAATGCTTTGATTGTTGGAACTTTGAGAAGTTATGTTTAAAGCCAAACAATCACCACGTATAAAGTCATCTGAAGTTGAAGAGACAATTGATGGTACTGGACTAGTAGAGCCACTGGCATTTTTAGCTTGATTATCACTTGTGCGGTTTGCTAATTTATCAACATTCTCAATAAGTGATTTAGAGGTAATTTGAATTTCATCTTCATCAGAACTTTCAATGGTTATTGTGGGTTTAGGAGGCAGAGCGACTTCTATTACTTCATCCTCTTCACTCGACTCAAGTTCTACAACTCGACTGTCATCGTCATTTTCCAATATTAAAATAGTTTTCTTAAAATTTTCTGATACAGGTTCTTGAAATATTGCCAGAACAGGTGATGGTGAATTTTTTTCATCTTTAGGTTTTATCCCTCTTTCATCCGTAGTATTTTTTTTACTTTGAAGCAATCTAGATGTGTCAATTTTATTTGGTGTGTTTATTTTGTTATAGGGTGTGTTTTGATTTTCATTTGTACGCCAATAACGACGTAAAGTGCTTTTTGGAACATTATCAAAATTGGGAACTGAATTTTTTGTATTTAAGTCTACATCTGTTTGTGTGTCATCACCATAATGCAGCATAGCATACATGCGTTCTTCCAACTCATTTTCACCAGGCTCCTAAAAGAAAAAACAATCCTGTTATTATAAAAATAGTGACATCATTCCAATTTTGTTCAATTGTATTACTCAAAGTTAGCATAGATCCTTTTGTTAATAGTTTGCAATCTTTGCACACTTAACAATGACTGACTGTCTGACGCTATTAAAATATGCAATTACTCAGTACATTTCTGATATGTAAAATAAAATCTAAACAAAAATGAGTGATGGTTTTTAAGCTGTGTTAACGGTACTACATAACAATTTTGAATATTAGTGCACTATCAAGTTTTTGGAATATAGTTACTTAATGCTGCTTATGGGTAGTGCGATTTAGTAGATATTATAATAATATAATAATATTCATGGGACTAATTACACTTTCCGGTTTTGCTTACCCCAAAGAAAGCAAATTATTAAAATTAATAATTAAAGAATCGTAACAATTCTGAACCATTTCTTAAACTGTTGATTACGGGTGATGAAAAATGGGTGACTTATGATAAGAATGTGCGAAGCATGGACAAGCCCCACAAACCATGGCAAAGCCCGGCCTTACTCGGAATAAAGTGATGCTATGTGTATGGTGGTGCTGGTGGTTAAAATTATTTATTTATTAATTTAATATTCAATTTAAACTTTAAATTAAAATAAAGTTATGATTTAGTATACTGTAAAGGTTAAATTGGTTAGCCTATTCTGTTATGATGGTTAAGTGGTTAAAGTTATATCTTTATTAATTTAATATTTGATTTATACTTTGAACTAAAACAAAGTCTCGATTTACTATACTGTAACTATAAAAAATCCAAAATGTCAGTAGCAGCTGAGAGTCTAGTGGGTAGTGTGTTACCACACCATTGGCTGAGCATGTAAACTGTATGCATACTGTATACTTCCTATACACATATTGCGAGAGTCTAGTGGCTTCTAGGTATTTAACATTACCATTCTCTTGTAATTCATACAGCCTGGTAAAAAAGAGTAATAATTGAGGCCGCCACTATTGTTTATATGGTATCACATAATTGTTTTTGATCTATTCTACACTTTTTATCGTCAGCACTTGGTGAAACTCCATTTTAACACAATATTTGCTAGCATATAACACTTGTACTGTTTCACAATAAGATAATTATATTTAATTTCCGACCGGTTTCGCTTACACAAGCATCCTCAGGGTATTTACAATAATTATTAACTAACAACGAAATCTAAATGTCACAAATAACAAATTTTGAAGGCAAATGTACATCCTACCCTCAATAAATATTATAGGAATATCAATGTAGGGTTGTCCGCACTATGGGTACCTCCCCGCAAGTAGGGAGAAATCAGATGTGTTGGTATAAACTTATGCAATGTCATTAAAATTAAATACAAATTAATTAAATTGTCCCCTAGTAGTTAATTAAAGTCACAAAATTATAATAATCATAATAAGACATTTAAGATAGATTTATTATGATTATTATAATTTTGTGACTTTAATTAACTACTAGGGGACAATTTAATTAATTTGTATTTAATTTTAATGACATTGCATAAGTTTATACCAACACATCTGATTTCTCCCTACTTGCGGGGAGGTACCCATAGTGCGGACAACCCTACATTGGTATACCTATAATATTTATTGAGGGTAGGATGTACATTTGCCTTCAAAATTTGTTATTTGTGACATTTAGATTTCGTTGTTAGTTAATAATTATTGTAAATACCCTGAGGATGCTTGTGTAAGCGAAACCGGTCGGAAATTAAATATAATTATCTTATTGTGAAACAGTACAAGTGTTATATGCTAGCAAATATTGTTTTTGATACTTCAAAGTTTAGCTACAACGCACAAGATTTGATTGTTAGTTTGTTTAATTGAATAGGCTCCAAAACTACTAGACTAGAATTATAATAAAAATGTGAAATTATTGAAAAGTAAACAAGAAATAAATGATGTTTATTACTCAAATCTCAATAACTTTAGTGTTGCCATGACTAATATATTTAGTTCAATCCATCACCACACCACACTCTTTTTTGCCAAGCTATACACTGAAAATTTGGTACTATGGTGGCTTTTTCACCGAGATTATTGTGAGCAAAAATATCCATTTAGAGTCAGTGAACTAATATTGTAAATAGTGTTTTCAATTTGACTGAGATACTTAGTTTTTGAAATTTTAAATATTTTATTTTTAGTAAAAAAATTATTTGATTGATACAAAGTATTTTTAAGTACCAGTGAAATATATATAGTAAAAGTATACAAATAAATTTGTAGTGCCAACTCCACTAAGTAGAAAAAAGGAACACATTATTTAATGGATGTTAAATTAACGACACAAAGCAATATTACCAAAGATTGTGACATAAATTAGTAATCAAAGTAGGTAATGTACATACATTTCTTAATTTGGGACATAATTTTGTGTCAATCAAGTACGTTATGTCTCAGTAATCCTAATGTATGAATAAGTTCTTCTTCTAAGATCTAGGTAGTCAGAACTCAAAAGTAAAGAAAGTCATGAAACATAAGTATTTTCATTTCCTAAATCACAGACTATAATACAAATGCTAATTTAAATTACACAAAGATGTGTTTTATCCTTGATAATGTCCGATAGTATTGTATGACAAGCATATGTGGGATTCGTGGTTGAAGTACGGAATACTTTTACTTACTTTTTGGTTAAAGTATAACCAAAACAAGATGGTTAAGAGAGCACAGTAATAGAATTGCTTACCTCTTCCATGCTGCAGTAGAACAATACATTAAATAAACTGAACGAACAGCCAAATTGTTAAAAAACATTTGCAAATAAAAGCAAATTACATTTATTTTGGAAAAATTGACACTCCATCATCACTCGACAAACGACATTCTTCGTCCATACCATAGATAAATATGTGTATTATTAATTATTATCGGTATAGATAGGCAACTTTTTAAATCGTTAATGGCGTACTACTGGCGTCATCTATGTTATAGCTTGGAAACTATTTTGTTTTGGCAGCCTAATATAGGTACCTACTTTTTCATTGAAATTTTAATAGTAAATAGGAATTTATCAAACACTATACAGCGTGCCACTCAAACAAAATGTAATCTGACAAGTCCTTTTGCCACTTCGTTTGGTTGCCACGTCGTATAATGTTATATATTCAGAAATAAAGCATTCATATTATAATTTAAGAGTTTATTAACTTACAATAAATACCTAGCATCATATATTAGTTTTGTGTCACGATAAAACAATCTGGGGAATAAAAGTTCAAACTCAATAAAATTAACACGAGTACCAACATTCAACACCATGACGACGCCATGTGTAATTGTGCTGTTTTTTGTTTGATAGACTGGCCAAATTTTGTTATTTTGATAAATAAGTGTATTTACCACAAAACAATATATGTTTATAATTCAGATAGTCAAAAAATATAATGTAATGTAATATCTTATTTAAAAATATATATTTAAGACATTATAGGTTATTTTTAATATTTGAATGTAGTGGCAAAAGCCTTGAATCCAGATCTTAAGTCTCGAAAAATAAAATCTTTTTCAATTCGTGTCCTAGATGACGCTATTTTCAATACAATTATCAAATATTTTATAGGTACTAAATTACCATAGCATGGTCCATACTCCATTAAGTGATGGGTCAACTCGAGTTACTAACTCGAGTTAACTCGAGTTGTGCTTAAATCGAGTTGACTCGAGTTAGATTCGCCTGCCCTGAACTCGAGTTAAGAGTTGTAAACTCTGAATTTTGGCTCTGCGCAATTGAACGAGGAAGGCAAGCGATTGTAGGTTGGCGCAATTTACTATTCACATGCGTAATGACAATACGTAGCGAAATTGAGATAGAATTTAAATAAAGTTATAATTTAAATTAGGAAACAAAAACCCTGCCTGCCTGCCTGGTCTGCAAGTTCTATCTCCTGAGTCTTTCAAAAATAGTAGGGATGTCGTCCATCATCCTGCAGTGTACGTCACACCACCATATGGTTTACATTTAGCATAGCACTGCATCGGCGTGTGCTGGTCCGAGGATTCTCGTCAAAATGATGTAGAATTCGAGTCTCAATAGCAGTACCTACTTTTGAATTAGGACGTCCAACGTTTCGTTCGCGGTGGAAGGAACCAGTACGCTGAAGTCGTAAACTCATGCTACGGAATACCGAGTACGAAGGTAAATGACGTTGTTCTGCTGGTGGCCTTCCCTCAATAAACCGTTGTCGGTAAATCTCCCTCGCTTCATTAATGCTACCATTCCTAGCAGCACCAACACAGCATCATTTCGTAAAATTCACTATTAGTGTAAAGGTGACGGTCATTATTATTTCTACGTGACATTTTTAAAATCGCGATTTTAAATCAATGCGTAATAAGTATTTACAGAAAATCGGCAATAGCCAGGGCTCGCTTCAATGTCGAAATTTAGAAATTGGAACCCAAAAAATTGATAATTAAAAAAAAAATTGTTTTTGTCACGCAAAACATTCTGTAAACTCAAGGGCTTTATTGTTTTCTACTGATAGTGGAGTAGTATCATTTTGAATCAAAACTAAACTAAATTATTTGGGTTTTCATCAACTCAAAACTTTCCTTTCTTTTGAATTAACTTTCATGGAATATTTTGAAGGGTGTTTTACTAATTAAAAGTCTAAAATATTGCGAATTTTTATTTTATTATCCAAAAAAAACATAATTATGCTTGGTTAATATTTAAAAGAGCTACATAATACGGAAAATGTATTAATAAACTAATTAGTAACGAAAACAGCGATAACCTCAATTCAGAGAACGGACGATAAAATGTATTTATAATGCGCAAAATAAATTGGTTTTTTCCTGTTAATCATTAACTAACGCAGTCGACTAGGGATGGGCGATATACATCGATGTTTCGACTATCGATGTTTTTTCCGGGAAACATCGATTTTTTTGGTCGATTTTTTTTGGAATCGAAACATCGATGGTCGATGTAGAATAATGAACCATCGACATCGAAATAAATTTCTACTAGAAATTTTTATGCGCGCGCTAAAAATTAAAAAAAAATCTAAAAATACCAAAAAAAAAACGGAAAAATTACAGTTATAAATATGGGAAAAAAATCTATTAAACACAATTGTTAATGACTTGCAAGTGCATTTTCATAGCTGGAATATGATCTTAGAATTGAAAAATTGACAAAATTTTTAAAAAATAGCATGTAAAGAGAAGCTACAAAATAACCGTATTTTCGAATTTCAGATTGTCGTTCGATTGTATCGAATTTTTTTAATCTTTAAATGATCTACGCAGTGTTTAATAGATTTTTTTCTCTTATTTATAACTTTAATTTTCCCGATTTTTTTGATTTTAAAATTTTTTCAAATTTTAATCATACTCAGTTTGAATCCAAAAAATTTTTTTATCTCGATAATTTCGATTTTTCATGATTTATTGTCATTTTTTGAGTTTTTTTGCTATTTTTTCAAATTTTGACGGCTCAACAAGCTAATTAACGTTCAAGTTCAGATTCAGTGAATTGAAATACATTAAAATCATGCTTGATTTGGGTCCACAAAATTTTATTCATCGCTGTGGCTGCAGTTTTTTGCAATTTTTTGCCTTATTTAGGGTTTTTTGAATTTTAGTCAAAATTTTGAGGGTGTACAGGCAATAATAATTAAAAATTATTTCTTTTTACGCCAAATTTGGTTGTAATTATATTTTTTTCGAATTTTCACGCGCATTTTCAACATCGATGTCTACAATCGATGTTTCGATGTTTTTGTCAAAACATCGATAGTTCGATGGTGAAAATTTTCGAAAATCGATATTCCGATGTCGATTTTTTTTGCTAACATCGCCCATCCCTACAGTCGACCATAATTTACATCAGTTATATTGCTGCAGTTGAACAGTTTTAGGAATTATAATTAGGTTTTCTGTTTGTTATTTCATAATTTTGTACAATAATACCATTTACCCTAACTAAGAATCGAACCCGAGCCGCGCGCTTGCCAGACTGATACCTAACGTCCTACGCCGTACGACCGATAGATGATTCAACATCTTATTATTCTTATAAGCTAATCCTATGGGGTGATTGAGCATAACAGCTTATTATTTATAATTTACATTATTTGTATTATTTTATGCTGTTCATTGATGAAAAGTCTAACATATACTCATTCAAATATATTGATTTCGAAATGATCGTTTGAGCATAATATTAAAATTTATAAAAGATAAATTATGCCTCTAATTTATTATTACAAATAAATAACCATAGACTAAAAATAAGTAAAAATACTCCATGGAGTAGTTTGAGGTAGGGATGCACGATTCAAAATCGATTCTTACTAGAATCGATCTTTTCCTGTTGTCGATTCGATTATTTAGATCGATTCTTCAGAGCAAGTTGAATCGACAGATCGATTCTTCAGAGTACAAAGTATAAGTTTCCTTACGACTAATTATACAATATTTTGCTATCTAATATAGTATCTTAATTTATAATTCAATAGATTTAATCCACTTCCCAAAATTCTTGCTTAATAAGTTCTTTTTGCATTCAAGAGCTTTTAGATTATTGGGAATTAGATTGAAATATTTTATTGCCACAAAAAACGCATTTTTGGTAAGGTTATCTGTCCATTACGTGTATTTATAAACCTCTCAGAGTGCATTAATTTACAATCTGTAAAATAATAAGTAAGCGCATTCACAACAAAATACTGGTTAATTTTTAAAGGTACTAACATTTCATTTTCTATTTTCATTTTACTTATCAATTTATTCTGCAAATTTATAATAGGTTTAATCGTATTATCATATGCACCACCCCAAGCAATGATTCCATAGTTTATAACACTTTCGAATAGACCATGATATATTGTTTTCAGTATAGATGGGTGTAGCCAATTACTTAATTTATAGAATAAAAAAGTGAAATACTTGACTTTTTTAATCAGCTCAGTTACATGCTTGTTCCTAGTTATATGTTATTAAATCTAACGAATCTTGTCCGAAAAGAGCATTTGACTGTAATTCGTCAGCCTATAAAGTATCTACGCATTAAAATATTTCCACAAAATTACGATGAAAAATCTGAACAATAGTGGAATCAATGTACACAATATATAAAGATATGCAGTCTTTTGGGTTTTTTATTTTATTAATTGCAATTATTAATCGCAAGCGCGCAACTAACTGTTAGTATAGAATTATATATATTTTCATGCTTATGATATATTTGACCAATCACGTTACAAATATTTTATATTTTTCATCTAAATTATACTTATGGATTTTTTTAATTCAAAGAACCAGATTTCTTTTTTAATGTTTATTATTATATTTTTATCTCTTAGCATACAAAATATATTTGTTCAAAATTTTAATTCTAATTTTAAAAAGCTATATACTTCAAAATCTATTCATCAATCCTTCTACAACAATACATTTGTAATAAACCATCTGTTTACTATCTAAATTCACTCTTATCAGAACCACACAACTCCCATGAAAAAAATATATATAAAAAATATATTTTAAAATATAAAAATTATATATTTTAAATATATGAAAAATACATGAAAAATATATAAATTATATATCAAAATATAAAGTCCATAAATTTCCAGATCGCTACTATTACTGTTAGTAGCAATAGTTACGCTGTCCAAAGACAAACGGCAACTGAATAAAAAATGCCTTTAAAATTATCTAGGTACCGTTCCGAACTAATTAGGGTTCAGTGAAACAAATTTAAAAATAATCTTAAATCTTAGAATTTATTCCGGTTATTCCCTAAGCTTGCGCTAGGAACCCAAGATTCGCTTTTTATTTTTTGGCGGTTTTGAGTTTGCCGTAGCGACTACCGTCTAACCTCCGAACCTCTGTGGAGGAAGCCGGTGCCAAGACTTCTTTCATTGTACAATTGTACAGCAGGGTGCACCACGTGCAGACGAGGTTGTCTTGGGTCCAGAAGATGGTGGTGGGACCACTTGCACCCTAAATAAAAAAAATCTTTTCCCGTGTTAGTTTGAGTGCCCTAAGAAGAATTACCCTCCATTCTACCAGGCGAACTGGGAATCGAACCCAGTACCTTACTAAGAAATGCCTAAACCGACATCACTCTATCATAAAAGTGACAAAAAAGTTAACTAAAAATATACAGGACTACATATTATTATTGTGCTCTTACATAAAAACAAAATGGCAGAAAGGGAGTGTCTTGTCACTTTCCGAAAGTGGTCTCTTCGCCAATCAAAGCGTTTCGTTGCACTTTGTATAAGCCGCAAAACACGTATAAGTTCTAAAGGTCTGTGCAGACGACCGGCGGCGGCTTTAGAATTAACTTATAATACTTTTTTGTTTCCAGTATAATAAACAATATTTTGATGAAAAAGATTATTTTTCTGAATGAATGAACTGGTTGACCTGTAATCCTGGCAATCGCTAAAATTAGCAATAGTTTTCGTTGCTAAAGATCATAATTAACTGGTTAACTAGCAGTTAATATTATTGTATCGACCGCGACTCTTGGATATAATTGTATTATTAGCAAGTATCTTCGGCTAATCGTGGGTACACTAGTTGTACCTCTGCCTATCCCTTCGAAGATATGGGCGTGCAAATACTATTAGTTTCCATGCGGTTTTGCCCGCATATGGTTTTAATCGTTTTAAATTTGTTTCCATGGATTCCGATGCGTTTTTTTAATATTAAAGTGATTCAAGATGAAGGTGTATTTGTATTCTAGCCTTTGCCCCCGGTTTCGCTTTCGTGGTTAATTTTTGACATTCACAAAAAACTCTAAGCACGCGTGCGAAGCCGCGGGCAACGGCTAGTATTTTATAAAATCTTTGATCTAAGATGTAATCAAAAAAACGTAGTAAAAAAATGGTTTTTTCCTGAAATAGCTACTACTACTAAAGGTAAGAAGAGGCATCTAAAACTAACTTTATGTAGTTCCATCATCCATGTACTGATAGTGACAACAAACGAGCCTATCAACTCACAGGGAACATTCCGATTCCTGACATTTTTTTATAATGATGTGTGTGCGTAATAATAGCTATGATTTACCTGCTCAAAACTAGAGGTAAGTATTATGCCATTAAAACAGTTTGTAAGTTGAAACCATGTCAGATAATACATTGTAAAATGCCTATGAATCACGGAATAAATTTAGGTATCTACACTGAACACATATGTGAACAGTTGAATTTGAAGGTGGATATTGTGTGATGAAGTAATTTATGTAATGTGTTTTCATAACAAAAATATACCTGAATTAGTTATATTGGATATTTGCCAAGATTGTTTTAGAATGATAGATATGCACTTAGTACTTACTAAGCAAAAAATCTCTACACAAATAACTAAGTAATAGTTTTACTCAGAGTTAGAAATAAGAATCCAGGTCACAATAAATTTTAGGTACATAGCTGATATGTTGCCAGGCGGGAGCTTTTCCTGCATGAAATACCTAATAGCCGCAGGTTTGCCTTACGTAAATTAGGTATGAGTCTACTAGGTATGTATTTACGATTAATAAAATGTTGTGGTTTTTTTTTTTATTTAATATGAGTCTACTAATTAATAATTATTCTAATATGATCGTAATATGTTATCGAGTGACACCAATAGTCGGACAGTGTTTTTTTTAACATAATGTAATAATTAGTACTTTGGTACTTTGTTGTGCGTCTAGCAGTTCATCGACATCTATCATACGATTGTGACCTTTCGTAGCTGCGTAAACCGTGCGCGTACATTACTGTGTGCTTTAGGGCTACACTGCTGCTGCTTTAGGGCTAATATATATATATATATACACACACACACACACACACACACACACACACACACACACACACACACATAATAGTTGGTCGACTATCACTCAAAAAAATGTAAAGCCTTCTAAAAAATTAACATCCCCACTTTACGTGTACCTTGAGAAAATGTTTTTCAAAATTTTATGTTACCACTTAATTGACGTGACTAATATGTATATTCGTGCCAAATTATTGCTTTCTAGTAATAAGGATCTCTGAGCAATCGCGCGGATGGACGGACGGACATAGGAAACTATATGGGTTCCTAGTTTACTTCGGAACTCGAAAAATGAGGCAAACAAACATAGGCACTTATTCTGAAAAGCTATAAGACATAAACATAAATCGAAGAGTTTATAACGTTTAGGTACTAAAACAACTTATTTATCACCTACTTAGTGTAACAATATAATTGTCATAAAATAATTAAATGAATTAACAATTATTAAAAAAATTAAGCAATCACAAATAATTATCCTATTCAAAGCCTCGTCTTGCTAACTCGAGTTGGGTAACTCGAGTTCAACTCGAGTTAAGTGAATTTTAACTCGAGTTAACTCGAGTCGTGTTTATTCCGAGTTGGCACATCAACTGTACTCCATTGTCCATTCCACAGCAGTGTTGCCACCAGTGACTGCCACTTACCAAAACTAAATGCCAGGTGACAGGTCTCTACTCTCTACTCTCTGCTGTAGATTTGGGCAAAATATATCGAAATATCGGTATTTTTTTTAATTTATCTATTGATTTCATACGTAATATTAATTTTGCCCTTTTTCCAGACGACCAGATCAACTAAACCGAGCAACTACCTGTATAGTTGTTCGGATTGGAACTCTGCTGCGGGTTTTCTTCTTTCTCTTTCTCTCGGGAACTCAACAACTCCGACCTTTTCTGGATGATAATTACTATCTTCTCTTTTCCCTACGGTTCAACTACTTGGTTGACGGTTTACCGTAAAATACAAATGAACAACTTTTCAAGGCTTAGCAACGATTGCTACGATTGCGGTCATCATGTTTGCAATATTTATTGTGGATTGTAAAGAAGATAACTGGATTGCATTGTAGTAATAACCGGGGTGTAATATTTTTTTAACTTTCTGCGAAAATTAGTGCCGCCATTAATTTTGCTCCGGTTTTCGAAAATCGAATTTTCGCCAGATCTCCACGTTTCAAGGTCTTAGGAACTTTTTACGACTATTTCGCGATGACTTCAATATGTTTTATGTGTGTACCTACCCCGTATAATCCTGGGCTCCTTTGAAGAATAGGCCAACTGCTGCTCTACCAGACAGGTCAAGGCGACCGATTGGCTATGCGAGTCACCACCATCGTGGCTACTAGGTGGTAGAGTTCTGCATTGTCTCGCCCGGGTCTGGTACCGCCTTACCTATTCCTGCCGCAATAGCGTTAGTGCTTGTCGCTGTCGTGTTCCGGTTTGGAGGTTAAGGTAGCCGGTAAACTTATGCATGTGGCATTAGACCTCGCCAGAAGATAGCAACGCACCATTAACTCCTTTGGTGTCTATAGGCGATGGTTGACTCTTTCCATCAGGAGACCCATCTGCTTGTTTGCTATCTTATGATATAAAAAAAAAGATGTTTGAACAGAAAATTCGATGCTTACATTTTTTACTTTTTTGAGCTTAAAATACCTCAATTTAGCGGGAAGTTTCAGGGATGGCCTGCAGGGCCAACCGTTTATAGTTTTTTTAAATTATATATGCAAGCCTCGAGGTAGGCTTCCATCAGGAGACCCATCTGCTTGTTTGCTATCTTATGATATAAAAAAAAAGCGCCACCCGGTTTTTCGCATTGCAGCATAGTCATTTCGTATTCTCCAATTAACGACGAATCTATGTATATACCATCCGGTAGTCTTATGGAACTAGGTTTTGTGTTGTGGGCTCTTAAACCAAAAGTACAACGTAGCGCCGGCTGAGGCTCAGACAGCGCAGCTGCGGTGCTTACTCATAAGAGCGCAGGAAAGACAAAAGTGTTTAGATTTGTTTGGATGTAGATTGTAGGCTAGGCTGATTGTAGCAGGAGCATATTCATTGTACCAGTACTTATTATTTTTATCATGCAATACATACATGCAATACACACATACACATAAAAAAAATAATTTATTAATTTTTTTGCGTAATATCAGGTAATATGAGCGACTTTATCTATTGATTAGGTACCTACTCAGTATTCGACTGAATCGCACGCAATACTCGGCCAAATACAGAATACCAAAGAGTTACCAAAAAGGCGTGATTTTTTAATACTTACCGAATATTATTTGGTTAAAAATGGTTGATAAGTACTCAAGGCGTTTTGACATTTGCTAAACATGTTTAAGAGCTAAATGCACTTAAGCATTTTGGTGTAAGCCGCCCTTAAAAGTAATAAAACTAAAATTTGATTGAAATACATTTAATCTGCTTTTGTTTTACACATTGTTTTTAAATTCAGGTTGAATGGTAAAGCACTGTACATACTGAAAAAGTGTGTTCAGTAGGTACCTACTCAATTCTGATACTGAACTTGTAAGCAATAGTTATATAATTTTTCACTCAATTATCCAACGAAAATGTTTATGTATGGACACCCGAGCAAAGATATTGAAGTTCATTGTTTAGCAAGTACATTATAGTACTTGCTAAACAATGTACATTATAGTACTTGCTAAACATACATTTATAGCAAGTATGCCTCTGTCGCCCACGTGGTGATCATACTTTTTGAATATTAGATAGGTACTACTTTACACACTTAGGTACACTTACTTTGTTAAGGTTTTAATATGTAGTTAAGTAATATCCTCTGTTTACTGTATTTTATTGGTTACATATGACAGTCAACCTGCATTATAAATCTTAATCTATGTAAATAAAAATTATTCACTCTTTAACATTTTCATCCATTAGTATTTTACTCGCATGTAAATCGTAACTTAAAATTTCTCACACATCATGCATAGTAATCACAAAAATGAATTACATCGTTATAACTGCGCATTAAGAACTATTAAAACTTCTTTTAGAAAGTCATAAATAATATGTATATTCTAAAATTTTAGGGCGGATTCCTATATCCGGAATGCCTCACTGAATTAATAATCTAAATTCAGATTATTATTTAAGAATGCACAAAATGCAAACAATTTATGAATTCAACATACACTTCCAGATTTTTCAACGGACTTCTTAAAATGAGGAGGTTATCAATTCGGATGTTTTTTATGCTTGTTATGTACCTTAGATCTCGGTCATTTATGAATCAACTTTGTGAATTCTTTTTTATTTATAATTAGTTGTATGACATGATATACTCTCCGTGTGGTCCTATTTTATTTTAGTGAAGATCTGATGCAGGGTATCGGATATACCTATAGGAAATGAGAAGTCGGTTGCTGCAGTTTCAGTGCGTTAAACATTATTTTATACTGTGATTTTTCAGTTCTATCTGATAATTTAAGTCTAGCTTTTACCCGCGGCTTTATATAAGCCATTAAATAAGTATTTTTTTTAAACAAAAGTATCCTATGTTAACTTTAATACCTCCAAGAATATGATGTGTACAAAGTTTCATGATTATCGGTTAAGTAGTTTCTGCGTGAAGGCGTAACAAACAAAATTACATTCGCGTTCATAATAGTAGGGATAATGATTTGATGCTGTGTGTTTTTCTGAGCATTTGGCCACGGGAGCACACACACATAGTCACAATCTGCTTATGACTTCCGACTCTGAATTCAGAGAGGCATTTTCGGATATATGAGTCCAGAACTAAAGCCCGCCTGTCTTAAAGAATTTTTTTATTTTTAAGTCATTAATTAATGATTATGTTTATATGTAAGCGCGGATAAAATTTTCATCGGCCTTTGATAGTTTTACTTGGCGTTTGTTTGTACTAGTCTTCGTTGATGAAGAATGCCATAAAAATATTCTCTTGATATAACTAGGTATATGAAGGTATTGTATATTGTTACCATGCGCGCAGTGTCTCGAGATAGTAGACATTACAAATAATTAAAAGCTCGGAAGCCAGATCCAGACTTATCTTCTCAATATCGCAGATTGAATATTTATTTTATTTATCTAAGATGTGAATCCTATTGGATTCCATTATGGGAATCTGTGTCAGTTGACACGCATTCCGAGAACACTCGACCAAAAAACTTTTATTTGTTACTTAGTAAGATGACTATATAATATCATAGAAAGGACAACAGTAATAGAAACGCCATTATTAGCCAATTAGTGGATATTTTATTGGCACCCTCATTGATACACAATTACACACATATCGTGATAATTGAGAAGGTATAATAATAGCTATCTTTATGTTTAAAACATGATTTTTATTATAAACAGTATCATGTTTCAGTATTAAAGAAGACGGTTTTATTATACAAATCTGATACAAATACAATAAATTACATAGTTTATCATAAGTTAGGCGATGAAACGGTACTTGTCAATATTGTCATTTGCAAATAAAAACACTATAGGTACAAATCCTAGGAAACATCTTTCTGTTATTTTACTTTACTATTCATCACTTTTGCGATCTCATTATTAAAAACATAAGCGAATGAAGGTGATACATCAATTTTTTGTATAATTTAAAAACAAAATTGGTGAAGCTCCTTATGATAAGAGACATTTATTATCCATCTCCTATGGACACCAAAGACATTAATGGTACATTATTATCCGTATAGCCGGGATGTACAGCCATAAGCATAACATTACTGGGTATACCTTACTTTTGAAATCGGAAAAAGACAGTGAAAAGCACTGGGACTATTGCCTCAGGAAAATTAAAGACGGTAGTACCAAACGTTTTCAGAACGTCTCTTTCTTGAAGAGAAAAGAAAAGAAGAAAATGTGTTTTAATTAAAACAACTATAGTTTATAAACCTAAAAGGCAAATTTAAATACAATTAAAAAAAATTAACTCTATTTACGGCAGAAAAGTGAGACCTTCATACAATTATGACTTTGTTTTTCCTTAATTAAGACTATTAAAACTTTTAAAAATTATCTATGTGATACGGTATATTGTAGACCTATGTTAAATTAGAGAATTGCCGCGTCACCATTTTCCAACAGCGATCCAAATATTCAGTAAGTTTTTCTAGAGCATCCCTGTTAAAAAATAATTTGTTTAATTAAAAAATATAGGTATATGAAATAGACAAACATTTGGACACTAGCAGGACTTGAATCAATGATCTTCATCTTCGTTGTCTATAACTTTGTCAGTGTTTAGGAGGGATGAAGGTTGCTGGTAACTGGATACCTATTTTATTTTAAAAAAGAAACGGAAGTTATATAAAATAAATGTTGTCACGCACATATTTCCGAATAGGTAAGTAGGCAGAAGATTAGTCTATGGGCAGAAGTGCAAATAAATGTATCAATGATGAGCCAACAGTATTAAGGCCCATGATATGACAGGTGAACAATGTATTGACAAATCGGACACTACTAATTCGTGCATTGGTTAGGAGATGTTTTTAAATAGTAAGCCGGACAAACATTATATCTATTTACTACTATAGGACAAATTTTATATCTATTTTTTAATTTTCATTTTAAACATAAAATTAAATAAGAACAAACCAAAACAAGAAAAAAATAGCGGAAAAAATAAAATTAAACAAAAAGAAATTATTAATTTAAAATTTAATGATAACGCAAATCAAATAACCCAGTAATTATTTCTATACATTCAGCCGTTGCTTTGCGGAAATCCATATTCAAAGACGAAATAAAGATATTTAATTCGCAAAACTTCCGCGAAATCTTACAGTCAAACGCGGTGAAAAGGAGTGCAGGGGTGAAAAGGGACGAAACCTAAAACCCTACAGAATTAGCTTCATCTCTACGAAATATGGTTCGTCCCTTTACACCCCTGCATTCCCATTCACCCCGTTTGACGTAAGTATATGAAATTGCTGCGATGCAACTGAAACAAAAGGTAGTGTAAGGAATGGAGCAAACTTATCCAAGGTCTTAAATTAACCTATTTTTTTTTAAATAAACTGCCAACAAATAGGTTACAAACAAGTGGACAAATAAGTAACAAGCAAATGACAGCTAAACAAATAACAAATAAACACGATCAATAGGCTACCTTTGTTACAATAAACATCTTTATCCCAGCCAGTAGTGGGACTAGAACGGCATCTTTAAAATCGAATTAAATTACGTTGCTTGACAATAGCCTAGAAGATTTCATAAAGAAGATAGCAAGAGAGTTCCAGCTCATGATTTTGGATCATGGGCTGGACATTGTTCCCTGGAATTCGCGTCCTCCAGACGAGAAGGTATATCCTAGAGAGTTACTAACCTCTCTCACCACCTTTTGCTCAGGTCATCGCCACGGTCGCTGATTGACACGCTGGGCCTCCCCCACGAGCCTCTCTCGGCGGGGCTGATCGCCTGTGGTGTCGTGAAGATCTCGGGGATGTGTGAGACATTATACTTTTTGATAACTCTAATCCTTAATTTCTGAACGCGGATTCCATGGCAAGGGAACCATCAGCCCCGAAGTCATCTCCCTATTCTCCTACAGAGGATTTGTGAAGACTTATGCGTTTGCTTGTCGTAACAGCTAAGTGCTATTTTACTCTCCAGATGCTTTGAATACAAACGTGCGTTGAGTACATAATTTGTGTGTTACTGTTTTTGGTACTGATGTGGAAGAAAGATCTCTTTTAATTTTCATACTTTAGCTAAGTTTGCCCCATTTCTTACGCTGCCTTTTGTTTCGCTACCTACCTTCAGTACGCAACTGAAGCAGCAGCACAGCAGTTTCGTATAAGGTTTCGTGGAAATTTTGCAAATTTAATACCTACCTTAATTTTGTCGGAAGATTCGGGAACATGGTTGAACTTTACCTTGGGTATAAATAAGGATTTGTTGACGAATAGAGTTCAGACTTCAGTTTTTATAAAGCGATCGGAAGCGATACTTGGGACAATCAGTGTAAAGCGATATATTAAGTACCTACAGTGAAGTGATGCGGGAAGTGTTTTAGTTTAGTGATTCAGTGTAGTCGGTTAGTTCGTGTGAGTAATGAGTGTGATTAGTGTTTATTTACGTAGGTATTGCATTGTGGTGTATTGTATATTTGTATTGTATATACACAGTTTTAATATAAGTAGTATTTTATTTCACAATACGAATATTAAGCACGTAAAAATATTTTTATTCTAGAAGGGATATTTTTAATTCCACATAAGTGTTTAACATTTTTTGGTTTTGTAAGCATTCTTTGAGTCTTTGAGGTTTTTTCGTGGGTTTTCTCGAAAATATGAAATCTGGTGAATCGTGCTGAAAAGTAAATAGACGTTCAGTTTACTCTGCCTACCCACAAGGGAATCGGTCTTTACTATATCTGCAAAATGTTTGTTATATGGCAGGGTAGGCGCAGAATTATGCTATTAGACTGGTTTTTGTATTAATGAGAGAAACGTTTTTCTTTCTAGTGTGAAGCCTTTTAAATCTAGTGCGCTTGGCAGAAACACAGAAACATAAAACTATACTATACTGCTTATATTTTTTCAAATAAAAAAAAAATAAGCAGTATAGTAGAATTGAACTTACTAATGTAAGTAATAAAAAATAATATTTACATGTTAATGTTATTAACACAAACAATATTCTTATCTATAAATTCAATTATTAACTATGAATGATTTTTATTTTATTTTTATTAAAAATAATAAATTATAAGATTAATTCTTAATATTATTTATTAAGAATTAATCTTAATATTATTATTCTTTATGTAAAATTATTTATTATGATATTTAGTATAAGTTATGTGACATTTTCATGTGACATTTTGTTATTAGTATTCATTAATCCGTGATGAATCCTTATTATTATAAATAGTGTTACGAATAATCTAGAAACGTGTAGAATTGGAGCACTGGAGAGATCTAGAAATAAAAGAAAGAGATAGCTATTGACAAATAGTTGAACAGGGCTATGCCATAATGGACTTTGTGGGATATGGCATAAGGTTGAAAGTAGCGTGTACTAGGATTTATGACTTATAACACGTTTACGATAAGAAGTGATTCATTGTTTTCCGATACATTTAGATTTTTCTGGATTCAGGTAGAATTTTACCCTGGCTATAAATAGAGATGTGTTGACAAATACAAGGCAGTTTTTATCAAGCGATCGAGAGCGATACTTAAAGTGAACAGTGCGAAGCGAGAAATGTTTTATTGTGTAGTTCAGTGATAGTATAGTGAGTGACTAGTGTGTAAAGTGTATTTTAGTATTACATTGTGTTGTCTTGTGTATTTGTATACTAAATACACGGATTTAATATAAGTGGTGTTTTCTTACAATTACGAACCCGAGTACGTAACAATGGTATTATGTCATTTTCAAAGGTATTAAATTCTATTATATGAACTTCCTATATACTTGGACATTTATAAAATTTTATTTCAATGAATTTACAATCAGCTAAGCAGGCGGGTATTAGATAATTACCAGATTGATCCGATTGTAGTTTGGATGGTACAAGGGAAGAGCGCGGCGAGGAGTTTTGCTGCTGTCTGCTCCGATGTTTCACATCGCTCTACCCATATTGGTTCGCAGCGGGAACTAAACAAAATTAAAGTATAATTTTTTCAGTAGGATGTGTTCAATGACATTGATATACTAAACGTTTTAGAAACAAAATGTTAACTTCTTTCTTAAATAATAAAACACACATCAAACAGTCCAAGCAACTTGCATTATGTTACAAAATTTGTAGATATCTAATTCTACATTTATAATGTAGAATTAGATATCTACATGTCAATAACAATTTTTCTTTATTTTCTTACCACGGAATTAATTTATTTTCTGTTTGTTATCAAAGGTATGTAGGTTTGTTTTGTGTTTTGCCATATAATTAACAATGAATGTAGTTGTTCAAATTTTATTTCATAATTAATTAAAATTAATAATTCCAATTAAGATGATTTTTTATGAATCAGACAATACCATTTTAGCCCGGCACAGACGTAGCTATAATAAGTATATATTAATATGAATGTGAATGAATGAATATATATTCAAATAATCATTGCATGGCATATTCCGATATATTTTCTATATAAATTTTCGAGGGACGTGCGGTTACTCGAAAATTTATATAGAAAATATATCGGAATACGCAGCTATAATATATAGGTATTTCTATGATGTTACCAAAATATGTCGACATAATATAATAATATATATCTCGGTATATTTTGGCACATTATATTTTGACTACAGACCGAGTGAGGGAAAAATATATATTATAGTATAGCACTCGTGTGGCAGCTTGCTATAACATATATATATATATATATATATATATATATATATATATATATATATATATATATATATATATATATATATATATATATATATATATATATATATATATATATATATATATATATATCGATATATTAAAATATATTATAGCTATGTCTGTGGCAGGCTTTTCTCCCGTGTTGGTCCGGAATCCCTTTGAGCAATAGACCATCTGCGTTTTGCAAGGCAGTTAGTAAGTAGAAGTAGAAGTAGAAAGTAGAAGCGAATGACTGGCTAAACGTGTCACTACCATTGTAACTACTAGGTGGTAGAGTTCCGCAACGTCTCGCCCGGGTATTTCATTTCACAAATAGCAACTCACCATTGGCATCTTTGATGTAGGCGATGGGTTCTCTTTCCCTCAGGAGAGCCGTTTGCTTGTTAGCTATCTAATAATACATAAAAAGTTTTACTTAGAGTTTTCGACAAAATCGAATTGTGAGACATTCTTTACATGACGACGTCATTTGACCGCAGATGAAATGCAAAGAGGTAAGGGGATTTTGCGGCAGCATTGCAATGCCACAGGAACATCATGGAAGGCGTACAACCACTCGACGGCAACACTGATACATACAACTGACTGCAAGGCGTCAGCTGATGCTAACCACCCGAGGGACAGGTTTAAGGCTTCAAAGCTCAAGTGTCGACAATAGTACTTGCATATCTTTGTGAAATTGCCTACGAGATAGGCAGAGAGAACGATGTGATATATATCTAAATCCACGCTGACTTCCTTCTTCTTTATTTATTACTATCTTCTGATAAGCACAGTGTCATCCTCAAAACAATGTATATGGTAATGGAATAAGTTTAAATACAAATCTTACAGTTTAGCAATGTGCTCAAGGCTTGAACGGAGGATAGCATCATATGCAACGTTAGTGAGATGAAAGGCAGGATCGGATGTTCCTGAACAAGCCCAAGCTATGCACCCGCCACGCTTGACAAGTGGAGATAGTGATTCTAATACCTGAAAAATTATGTTTATTTTTAACTTATTTATAATTATGAAACAGCTAAGATATGTTAAATGTTTGGAGCATTTTGTGTACTTTGTGTCGTAAAGAGTGTTTATATTTGCGTGTCATGTAGACATAATAAATAGGTATATATGCCTCTTTAGATATAATAAATAGGTACCTATATCGTATATATATGTATATTATACACTTATTTTACGATAGTAATTAAAGATTCTGTTCGTTTGTTTGCAATCTATTTTTTTGGTAACCATTGCTAAAATAAGCTCCTCCATGTCTCTAAATGCAGCGATGGAGATCGCCACCCATCCTACTATCATCGATGTGTTGAAACGTGGTAATTCGAAAAGTCTGTAGATGTTCGGTTGAATCTTCCTAGGTGAGCGTCGATGTTAGTCATTGTTCTGTTCCGGTTTAGAATGTAAGGTAGACTTACGAATATGGCATTGCTATCCCGCTACACGGATAGCAACACACAATTAACATTTTTGGTGTCTTAGCCGATGGTTTCTCTTTTTATCAGGAGAGTCATCTGTTTGTTTGCTATCTTATGATATATATAAAAAAACTGTATACCCTGTAAGGGAACAGGTGTAATTGAACGATACTACTAAATAAATCTAAATAAAATATAGTAAAAATATTTAAAGAAACCAGTTATAGTGTGTAGTTTTTAGTCTGTGGTGATCCGAGATCCTTTTAAAAATAGACTATCTACCATTTTTCCCGGAGGTGCGTAAAATGTGAACCATCGGATACACGTGTCACTACAATCGTGACTGCTACGTGGTAGAGTTTTGTAACGTTTCACCTTTTCCACACGGGTACGATTTCCATCCACCACACATTTCATCCACACACGGGTACGATTCCACCGCTTTACATGTTCCTGCACTGTTTAAGTGTTTGACACTGTCATGTTGCGGTTTGGAGGGTAAGGTAGCCGGTAAATTTATGCAGGTGACATTAAGATCTCACCGCAAGTATAGCAGCACACTATTATCATCTTTGGTGTCTATATGGTATATAGGTGATGTAGGAAATATAGTATATAGGCGATGGTTGTCTATCAGGAGAGCCATCTGCTTCTTTGCTTATACTACGATATAAAAAATGTTTTTTTATGTAGAAAAAGATAGCAAAGAAGCAGATCTCTTGATGGAAAGAGTCAACCATCGCCTATAGACACCAAAAATGTTAATGGTGCGTTGCTATCTTGTGGCGAGGTCTTATGCCACATGTATAAATTTACCGGCTACCTTACCCTCCAAACCGGAACACGACAGTGACAAGCATTGACGCTATTGCGGCAGGAATAGGTATGGCGGTGGTACCGGTATGGGAGACAATGCAGAACTCTACCACCTAGTAGCCACGATGTAAGTGACTCGTATAACCAATCGATCGCCTTTTACGCCCTACCTGGCTGAACGGCAGTTGGCCTATTTTTTAAGGGAGCCCGGGACCAACACGGAGAAATGTTTTTGAGTTTATCAAAATTTAATGTTAAATTGAAATAAAAAAATAAATTAAAATAAAAAAATAAAAAAAATAATTAATACTCTTCAAAACATAAAAAAATAAAATTTGATATTTATCAAATTTTATTTTTTTATGTTTTGAAGAGTATTTTCATTTATTTATTAATATTTCCTCTCTTATAAAGCTCTTATAAGCTTTGGATTTTTTCCGGCTTATCTTGTTTGTTATTTTTTGTTCGTACGACAAAGTGTTCAATAAATAACTTGTGGATTGTATTGCTTTAAATGCTACAAAATTAATAGATTCCTTTATTTGGGAATAGAAATTAATGTTACACAAAGGATCACATTATTACATTACAGCAAAAAGCAGCTAGGTTTGTAAGGGTTCGCAAAGTTATACTATCTAGTAATATTGTTAGTAAGTGAAAGTATTTTTATGAGAATTACATATTTATGATTATCTTACCTAAAAAATCCAACGTATTTTCAACCAAACATTATATTCGCATCAAAGGCATCGTCAGACTATGGTCTAAGGGCGCGCAGGAAAATAAAATAAAAAACAAACATGTTTCTAAGACTAAATTTTTTTAGTACTTACAAGAAAAAATCTTTAAAATTTTCTTGATTTATTAAAAACAGGATTTTTATAATTATTAATGTTATCTACGCAGAACAAATATAAAGGTTATCTACATATTTTACACCATATTTTCTGGCCTACCCATAATATGTAGCAACTCAAGATCCATTTCGCGCCACCACTTCGCTCTTAAAGTCTATTGATAGAAATCAATTTTTAATTATGGTAACTTTCTTGTAAAAGAGTTTTTCAAGGAAAAATGGATATTGAAAATGAAAGTTGATCTTATAAAGAAAAACAGATTTTTAACATTTCGCTAAGATAAATATTTTTTTTTAAATCGGGAAGTTCCTGGTTTCACACCGATTTAGAAATCAAAAAATGTTTTCTTTAATTAACTTTCAAAATTTTGGCACGAAGAATTGGCGGTAGAAACTCAGCGAATAAATTTTTCGAATGTTTCTCTCAGAGAAACCCTCGAGGTTCTATTCCCGAGTCAGACAAATCAAAAATGTGTTTTTTCAATTTTCTAATAAAAACAGTTGCCCGGGATTGGAAAAGTGTCCGGTTGGTGATAGGCTGGTCACCTATCACTTTGTGGGACTAAGACGTATTTTCGGCTAATCGTGGATGCACATGTTGTACATGTCTACCTACCTCTTCGTCCCCGAAGGAACTTCCCCATATCACTATGGGCATGAATATACCTTTTATTGGCTTTCTACCTTCGGGCTAAGATTGGAAATTGATCTCAATACAATATTAATCTATTAATACACTTATATTTTTTAACTTCCCGCTACCTATGTAGATAAGGAAGTTACTGATTTTGCTCCGATTTTCAAAAATCAAGTTTTCACTAGATGTCCACCTTTTGAGGTCCTAGGAACCTTTTTCGACTATTTTTGCGATGACGTCAGTATGCGTGCGTGTGTGTGAGTGTGTGTATGTACCTAAATATTGTATTAAAATGGAGTGAATGAAAATGAATTAAATGAATTAAAACTACCACGCCAAAGCTCAAACCTTAAAGTGCAATATTTTTTCAGTAAAATGTGTACTACATTTCAAAAAGGACATAGATCGTCGCCTTTTGTAGCATTTTAACTCGTTACTTTTATAATAGATGGCGTTAGTAGTAACAAAGTTCTAATACAACTATGTATCTTTTATTTTTTTAATGTTAATAAAATGGTATTTTAATTGTGGAACATATCTAGACATGAATGTAAACTACCACGTCAAAGCTTAAACCTAAAAGTGCGATACTTTTTCAGTAAAATGTTCCACAAAAGTGCATAGAAAGTCACCTAGTGTAGGGCTAGCTTCGTTCGCCCTAATAAAATGCGTGGGTATCAATCATAAACGCTTTAATATATTACACTTAGGTACTAATGAACACTTACTTAAGAGGGCACTGAGCTTTTTAGAGCGAATCTATATTTTGGTCTTCTGCAGGACGAGGGGAAGCGTGATGGTGCTGATTAGGATGGGTGACGAGTGTGGCCACGAGTGTGGATTTTAATATTTCCTTATTATCATTACAATTTGTACAAATTTTAAAAATATAAAGTGATAAGTTATAGAAAATTTGATTTGCTATCATTTAAAAACTGATGACTTTCCGTTTAGTATTTATACCATACTAAGGGTTTTCCTTCTTGTTCAGAGGTAACTTCGAATTTTTTTCCTATAGAGGAAACTACAATTACTTATAATGTTTCCAAGTTGTATAATTTATGGCGCGAATCCTTTACTATTTCACTTGTGATTTGTGTAGCTAAATCTTTAAAAATTTAAAACGCATTTACCTATTTCAAAATTAGTTCGGCGCAGCCTTAACAATTTATAAATATAAAACAGTAATTAACATTTTACTTTTAGTGGTTATAATTACACATCTGCAACGTAATATGGCTTAAATAAAAATGGTTGATTCACGACCAACAGAGTCATAATTACTGAAAATTAGCTCCAAAATATTTTCCGATTGGTCATAAAAATATGCAATTGGTTGATTTCAATCAACGGAATATAAGAGGTAGTGTTGCCAGTACAATAGCATTCGGGGAACGAAGTCAATTATTGATTAAGTTATATTACATTAACAATAACTACAATAGTAATTTGTTCACCAAGGCGAGAAAATGACCGATACCTTACGAGAGTGTAGTTTGAGTGATACATATACTGCTTTATACTACACCAATGAGGAAAATAAAAACATTTTAGTTAAAATTTATATTAAATTATTACAATTATTGAAACTCTATAAATTCTTCATATGTTTTGTTGTACTTATGCTTGGACTTTTCTGGCAAAAGGTTTAAAATGACTGTTTGAGCAGCTTCTTTTAATTCAGGCGGCGTAAATAAATCTTCATTCTCGCTACTAGACATAGACATCAGAACAGAATGTAAGAAGATACAATTAAAAAGAAAATACGCGCGTACAATCGTTTTTTTTTAATATTGAGGAGGCAAATGAAATAAAGCACATACTGCCAAGTTTCCTTAGTAAATGCTAGTGGCCAGTAACATTTTGATGTGCTTCGAGATACAAACTTATGAATTTTAAAATTTAAAGGAGGGGAGAAAATAAATCCCATACATTTTTGCCGCTCGCATATTGGTTCGCTTGGAATTAGGTACTTTCTTCTCGTTTTTCAAGTAAGAACTAATGTGCTTTCCGAATAGGTGTAGTATAAAACAATTTAAAATGTCACATTAATCATTTTCTTTTAACATAATAATTATTACCTACAATTTGCAAAATGCGTATAACTTAATAGATTCTTACGAGATGGGGATCAGGTGGTAGAGTTCTGAAAGAATTGATTCGGTATAGTTCCACAAAACTCATAACATTAAAAAATATCAAATTCATTTTGTAATTGACGAAAACTTAGCATAACTTTTATAAAAAGGAAAACGTTCAGAAGATTTGACGTTTTTTCCATGTCAATATAAAAAAAATCCACAAATTATGTTTTTTAAAATGATTCTCATTATAAACTTTTGTCGTTACTTACATTAAAGTTACTGTACACGTCTTCTGTAACAAGTCGTGATATTCCGTCTAAGCCGTTCGCTCTTTCCGCCCCGATGATAACAATGGCGTCGACTTGTGTGCGGTGTATACACGCGGGGTTTGTATCTCCTCTCGTGTACACCGTACAGCCTCGATCTTCTAGCCTTTTTCTTATATCGTGACCTAATGGAGTTGCAACGTCTGATATCTGGAATCAGAAAGTAGTATTGCAAAAACGTAATATTTATACAGTGCTTAAGTCTATAACATTGTGCAGTGTTTATATTTTTTAATTACTAGAGTCATCTGCGTGTTAGCTATTCTATGATATGAAGCCAAAAAAATATGTAGGTTAAGTTTACGCTGAGATACGTTTATAAATCACTTTTTTATATCATAAAGTAGGAAGCAAGCAGATGGCTCTCCAGATGGAAAGATAAACCATCGCTTATAGAAATCAATGATGTTTATAGTGCGTTGCTATATGTTTGGAGGAATGGTAATGCCACATGCGGTACCTTACCCTCCCAACCGAATAATGACAATATCAAGCATTGTCGCTCTTGCAGCAGGAATAGGTAAGTCGGTAGGACCAAAGACCCTGGGCGAGACGTGACCAAAGATGTTAATGGTGCGTTGCTATCTGCGTAGCGGGATGGCAATGCCACATGCATAAGTCTCCCTTACCTATTCTATTAATATGACCATGAGCTCTAAGAAAAAACTACCAGGTTATCGTCACTTTGTTAATGGTTAAAAAATCCTCCTGTTGCTCCGGACTTCTTTAAAAAATGGACCATCTGCCATTCTGCCGGGCAGTTCGTAAAAGGTGAACAATTGGCGATACGTGCTACTATATCATCGTATCTACTAGGTGGTAGAATTCTGTAACTAGACACTTTTACTATTCTACTTGTACATAAATTTCCCTTTTACACAATTTTTATTATATTACTCGACCGGTTTCACTTTTCACAAAGTGAAACCGGTCGAGTAATATAATAAAAATTGTGTAAAAGTGAAATTTATGTACAAGTGGAGTAGTAAAAGTGTCTAGTAACAATGGAATTTCACCAAGTGCCGATGATGGAAAGTATAGAATATAGAATTCTGTAACGTTTTGTCCGGCTAAGGTACTAAACATAGATACTCAAAAGTCAAAGGTACTAAACCTTTATTTATTCCTGCCGCAATAGCGTCAATGGTGGTCACTGTCGTGTTCCAGTTTAGAGAGTATAGGAGCCGGTAAACTTATGCATGTAACATTCCACCTTACAGCGTGTTTAAAGGGAGTGGTCATGACTTTCCATCAGGAAAGATTTATTTTTTATCTTATGTTATAAAAAACGAAGTTGTTAATAAGCTAATAACAGTTAGTAAGTAAGTAAAATATAAAATTAACCACATAATAAAACTAATTTAAAAAATTAAAAGGACTTAAGCCGGGTATATCAACTGTACTCATATCTTTAAAACTTATAAACCGATTTTGATGAAACTTAGACAGTTCGTTAAGTTGGAATATAGCTGATTAAAATCAAAATAATTATCTCGACATGGCTTTTAGTTCCCGAGAAAAACATATTGACATACACACACTTATGAAATATGGTACCACGTTTTTGGACGACTAAATAGATCATCATACTCAAATATTATCGATACATACATACACATCTTCACGCCAGATCGGTTACGGGGTAGGTAGTAAGAATCTAGTGCTTCTTCTTACCAACAAGAGAACTATCTGTGTTTCCTGGGACTGTGCGAACTGAATGGCGCAGCAACGTGTCAGCGAAGCGACAACACCGCAACACGTTCATCGCTGTTGATAGTGTACCAAAGCTTTTGTTACTGCTATCCCTTCATTATTCAGTTGTCAAAACTGTCTTGTAAATAACAATCAATAGCAGTTTTTGACTGTCATAGTGATCATCCATTTATTTAGCTGAAAAACTGGTAAATCGTAGTTGACCTTCTTCTCAGACGTATTTACCTACCGCGAAAGAAGATCGGTGTAATGATATTGAAGTTATAAAAACCAATACTCACTAAAACAGTATTAATGATACGCTGCCGTCTTCTCTTGAGGACTTTAGTCCTGGCTGTATACGCTAACAGAGTTGATGTGGCGAGCAGCAGGGTCCCACCTTCTAGCGTGGCCAGTAGGCGCCATGCAAGTCCGCTTGCGCTGTCTGATGCGGTGGCCGACATTATCACCTGGAAATAACAGGAAAGAAATTCAAATAAACCTTTACAAAATTTTTGATGAGTCGACACTTTTACAATTACCAGATCGTACTATTCGTAGCGCGGCTGCACATTGAGATGATCCGGCGGAAGAAACTCAGCGGGGTAGTTTTTTTCATTTTTTCTTAATTATTTACAATATTACAATAATAAAATACAAATTATAAATATAGACCAAAGATGTTAATGGTGCGTTGTAATCCGTGTGGCAGGGTTGGAACGTCACATGCATAATTATACCGGTTATCTTACCCTTCAAACTGAAACACGACGAGATGCGGCGGGAATAGGTAAGGCGGTGATGCCAAAACCCGGTCAAGACGTTGCAGAAGTCTACCATCTAGTAATCACGATGTTAGTGTCAGGAAAAATGCGTCTAAATGTCAGTAAAATCTTGTAAAATTCGAAGGATTAGCCTTCTCTTGCATTTAATTAGGTGCCTAGCAGTAAGTCGGATCAATACAGGGAAAATATGCTCGCCGATTGTCAAATAGGAACGTCTTTAGCTAACTGCTAGTATTTAATATGCAACTCTGTCTACCCTATCTAAAAAGGAGTCAGCAAATGCCATTGACATGTATATTATACATGTCAATGGCTAATGCGCATACATATTTATAATAACTAGTTTCTTATCGAAAATATTGCCAGCCAGTTACTGTGAAAATATATTTTGTTTAAAATGAAAGCAACTGTCATCATACGAAACTAATTTCAACATTTGAAAAGTCTGGACGACTTACAGTCCCCTAATTCACGTAACGTCAATCGACTCGTAGCGCTTAGGGCTTTTTACACACATAAACTCGATAAAACTCCGTCCTGCTACCATGTGGCATATTGTGTAAGAAAACATGTGAGAGCCCTAAACACTTCGACAAGATTGACGTTGTTACGTTAATGGGTCGCAGACCACATAAATACTAATAGACATAGTGCGTGTATCCGCTCATGTGAGCAAATATTTGTACGTATATTATATTATTATATTAGACGATATAATATATCTACAAACGTAAGATGTTTGTAGATATATTATATCGTCTATCGTGACAAAATAGAAGTATGTCATATTGCTGTTTTGTCGTGCTGTATAAGAAGCCAAAAGAATAGATTTTATTTAATCGTTAAGTATTATAACTCTGTATTTTTGGGTGTAAATGCAAGCGACATTGGCAATCTAAAAAAATGCCTTGAAAGGCGTATCTCGTTTAATCTTTGGGACAACTGAAGGGCAGTGGTAGTTGAAGCTATGTTTACCAGCTACTTAACCCTCAAAATCGAAACACGACAGTGACAAACACTTAAGCTATTGCGGCAGGAACATGTAAAGCGGTGGAACCGTAGCCGGGCGAGATGTAGCGGAATTATACCAATTAGTAGTCACGATGGTAATGACAAGTATATCCAATCATTCGCCTTAAAGTAAACTGCCTAGAAAAAGGGCAGATGGTCTATTTTTACAAGGAGCCCGGATCATCAGGGAAAAAAGTTTAAGAAACTAGGACCGAAATAGTTAACTGCTTTTCGCACATTCGGGCAAGTTGCAGAGCGACAGCAAAACTCTTACATCATTCATTGTACAACCTTTCAATTAACATCAACTACTGGCACCGCCAATATACAGGTACAACGTTTTACCATTTTTAACTGCCCGCTACGTATGAAGATAAGGAAGTTACTGATTTTGCCCCGATTTTTAAAACTTGAGTTTTCATCAGATCTCTGCAAACGTGAAACGCCTGAAAAGGTTCTCAGTTTTAAGGTCCTTGGAACTTTTTCAGACTGTTTTCACGATGACGTCAGTATATCTGTATGCATGTGTGTATGTAAACATCTCATAACTTTTGAATGGCTGGACCGATCGAAACGCGGTTGATGGCATCCGATGGGATTCCACTCAACTTACACTTCCTGAACATTTGAACTAGGTCAGCTATGGGGATTTTGAGAAATTTTGAATTTTTTTGGCGAAACAGTATTTTTTTAACATAACTTCCGGATTAGTGTACCGATTGAGTACCAAAACGAATCAGCTCTATTCCTCAACAAACTACGTCTAATGCATGAAATGCATCAAAATCAGTTTATCCGTTTGGAAGTAACCGTTGACGAAAAATTTAGAAAAAAGTGCTTTTTCGAGATAACTTTGAAATCTTTCAACAAATCATTTTTTGGTATTCTACGTATTAGATATTCTTAAAAAAACTACATCGAGTGCCGTCTTAAAAATCAAAATCGAGTCTAATTTTCAAAAGCTACAGCTTTTCAAATATTAAAATTACGTTGTTTTTAGCAAACTTACTTAATATTTTGAAATAACTTTTAAGCTAATAAACCGATTGACTTAAAAATCTTGTCAGCTTTTCTCCTTGAAAAACTGCATCCAATACTGTTAGTTGGATCAAAATCGGCCAATTCGCTTGGGATTTATTAATGACGAAAATTTTTGAAAAAATATTTTTTGACGTTGTTTTGAAATTTTTGAATCTATATATTTAGCTAAAGTAATATTTTAGATCACAAAAATTGAGTTAAATGCCATTCGCAATATACAGCTTCGTTTCCAAAATATACAGCTTTTCAAAAATAAATATACTGCTATTTTTAACAAAATAGATGTTTGAACTGAAAAAATCTATGTTTATAATTTTTACGTTTTTGAGCTTAAAATACCTTGCTTTAGCGGGAAGTTTCAGGGATAGCCTGCAGGGTCAACCGTATACAGATTTTTTTATTACAGCTGCTTCGGACTGTTTATATTCCACTCCGAATTGGATTAAGAATGGAAAGGAATAGGATTTAAGTGTTTCGGATTTAGTGTGTACCACCACAGAATAACTAGTTATTCTGTGGTACCACTCCGTACATATAGTTCTACGACTTCTATAGAACATCATTTCACGGATCCGAATTGGATTGCAAACTCTACCATCTAGTAAGTCTCTACAATTTGAAACATGGCTATTACATCTTCTATTTCATAATAGTCGATTAATGTGTGTAGATAATTACATGAATGGCAATTATGGTTGCAAATGAATAAAGCTTAGCGATTATGATTGCGTGACGATTACATTATAACTGATTTAGTGGACCGAATGCGTCATGTTATGTGGTTAAAATAATGGGCACAAATATATGTTAAGACTAGCTAAACCCCGCGCACTTCACTGAGGTAAATTCGTTAACAATAATAAAATATAACATTAGGCTGTCATTTGTGTTATGACGTTTTCTTGCATCAAAATTGTTCAAACCGTTTTTGAGTGGAAATAAAATATATAGACAGACAAGAAAGAGAAAAAAAATGTTTAAAATTGTAAAATTACTGGCAGCAAGTACACCAGCAAGTAATAAAACTAATGTGTATCATGGACAAAAATTTCATATATAGACTATATAAAATTATTTGTGTAAAATAAATAGCACTTATTGTAGTTAGCTATTGCTTGGCCCGCGTGGTTTAATTTAGGGAATCAAAATGTAGCCTATGTTACTGTATTGTTTAATACCTCATACATTTTATATTAGCTATGTTACTTTTTGAATGCATGCAGAAAAGCTATCGTCTAGTGGCTAGCTTATTCGGCTCAAATCTTGAGGTTTCTCACTTACTTGGGGAAAAGTGTATGAAAGGATTATCTTTAAAAATTAAAATTTGGCACATACTACACCTGCTCATGTCTCGGATAAGCACGTAAAGCTGTCAGCTCAAATATTGTACGAAACAAGCGATGCTCGGCATGAGTTCGATTAAATACGGCAATGGGAATCACAACCGGATTGTAAAGCCAGAGCATCACATAAACTGACTCACGAATTACTTGTTTACCTCGCAAATAAATTGGTGATGATCTTTTTTAGTTGTATACTTAACTGTTTTTTTTTTGATTTGCTATTTATATATACGTAGTTTATGCCATTGTCAGGTTTTAACTTGGTGCTCTATCTTTTTATAATATAGAACAAACAAAGCCGATGGCTCTCGTTATGAAGAGACATCCATCGCCTATACACATGTAACGGTTCAAGCAATCTATAAACGCTACCAGAAAAAATAATAAAAAATGGAAAAATAATGAAATTCAAAATAAAATCCTGAATCGCGATATTACAATTATTTATCTTGTACACACTATATACAAGTTTCAACGCTTCTCAAATGGTCCTCGGTCCCCAGGCAGTACACCTTGCCTGGCTGGGAAGATCTTCCTTTTCCCCTTAATTGTCCTTGTGTGAAGTCACCGACCTCCACAGTTATGACGTCACATGACAAAAAGCTGGCCCGCTGGTTCCATCACTATGACCCTTCAGCGGTACGGACCAGCGGCGCTACACACACAAAAGACGTCAATGTTGCATTGCCATCGTGGCGCAGAAAATCATTTGTTTAATATCGTTTCGTAAACTTATAAAAAATCTACAGACGCACTATCTACTTATTTTGCTACACTATACTTGATTTATTACGACCTTGAGGATGGCCAATCAAACACAAAATTGTATTTCTGTGTAATGCTGGAGCCGCACTGCGTATATCGCCCCGAAAATATTAACGCGCTAAGGTACACGCAGTCCGGAATGTATGCGGAAATAGCCGATAACTGCCGGTCACATCTGCATTTATCTTGTCATTGCACGAAGATTTGTGACGATAGACGCAAGTGCGGCTCCAGCATAATAGTTATTTCTTATAATCTTAAGATAGCAAACCAGCGGATAGCTTTCTGATGGAAAAAGACAACCATGACCTAAAACAAACAAAGATGTTAATGGCGCATTGCTATCCATGTGGCGGGATGGTACATGCATAAATTTACAGGCTAGCCAACTCTCCATGTCGAAACACAACAATGACAGCGGACAGGAATAAGTAAGGAGGTAGTACCAAACCTGGGCGAGACGTCGCGTCGCGAAGGTCTATGTATTACTTTTACTCTAAAGGAATCGCAACAACATTGCATTATGACAGTGATTAATCACTATGGCTCTGTGGCTCGGGTAAACATGTTTGAATGGTATTGCAACCTGTTGTTTTATTCTCTCATCTATATATTATAAGTGCAAACATTTGGATGGATGGATGGATGGATGTTTGTTACTCAATCTCGGAAAAACTACAGAATGGATTTGGATAAAATTTGGCAAACCAGTAGATGATGACCTGTAATAGCACAAATGTTACTTTTTATCCCGGAAAAATGATTTGTTCCAGCAGGGTTAACCAAAAGCTTTTATAATGCAACGGGCTGCATACTGCAGGTAGTAGGTACATAATATGATTGTGGTTATAACAATCTGTGTTTCACTTACACTTTTACCTCGCACTACACTTTTGTGGAATCAATTAGCGGCGGGGGTCTTCCTGGACGGATACGACTTAGGGATAGGGACACGAAAAAAGTAACGATACCTTGCGGTATCGAGTACTTTACCTTTCGATTTTGTACTCGGTTCTTTGCATTCGATACTTTTACTCAATGTGTACTTTTCATTAGGTATCGTATCGAATAAATCTCAGAAATAATCCATTTAAAATCTGCGACCTTACGTTACGGCTCATGTTTATGAGAACACCGTCTAAGCCGATCGTTTCGAACCTTCTAAACTAAAACATTTATCGAACTCGAAATCATTCCTTCCGTTTATAGTTCAGTTCCTAACCATTCCTTCATTTACTTACTAAATACTAATCAATCACTTAGTAACAATTTGTGAAGTGCAATATAAATATTATGAACCTATAGACACCAAAAATGTTAATGGTGCGTTGCTATCTTGTGGCGAGGTCTAATACCACATGCACAAGTTTATCGGCCACCTTACCCTCCAAACCAAAACACGACAGTGACAAGCACTGACGCTATTGCGGCAGGAATAGGTAAGGCATTGGTACCAGACCCGAGAGGGACAATGCAAAACTCTATCACCTAGTAGCCACGATGGTAGTGACTCGCATAGCCAATCGGTCGCCTTTTACAACCTGCCTGGCAGAACGGCAGTTGGCCTATTCTTCAAAGGAGCCCGGGACCAAGACGAGGAAAAACCAACAATGTTCCTTCATTTAGATTTAATTTTGTATCTTTTGATATTTTACTTAAATTGCAATCGTAACTACGATGTGGTAGACTGTAGAGTTCAGCAACTTCTCGCCCGGATACTCCTATAGATACTTGTATACCGCAATAGATCGAGGCTTGTCATTATCGTGTTCCGGTTTAGAGCGTAAGGTAGCCAGTAGACTTATGCATGTGAAATTATCATCCCGCCGCATCCCGCATT
Source organism: Apodemia mormo (assembly GCA_036924255.1). NCBI lineage: Eukaryota > Metazoa > Arthropoda > Insecta > Lepidoptera > Riodinidae > Apodemia > Apodemia mormo. Next base: position 43,687,719 of record JAUPFN010000002.1, read on the forward strand.
AACATCTTTGGTGTCTATAGACGATGATTTCTCTATTCGTCAGAAGAGCCATCTGCTTGTTTGCTATCTTATAATTTATGAAAATAAAAAAAAAACTTAAAGTCTACATAGTAATACATAAAGGTAAAACTTTGTACCCCTTTTTAAGACTATTGCGCGAACGGTGCATCATGGAATTTGACACAGTTAAATTTATATTGCGGAGGAGTGCAGAAACCTATCAAAGAGAAAATCAACCTCTACGTTTTAAAACTTATGTCCATTAGAAATAAATTAATAAAAATAAACATTACACACACTACATTCTTATGATATACACGATGTTGTACACACACGTTTACTAAACAACTTTTTTTACTCTGTTGTCAAACTTAAAAGAGATTTTATTGTTTAGTCTATGGTCAAATTTCAACCACAGCCGATCAATAGTAGTTTTTATTTCCCCGAAAATAGAATAGAGGTTACGTATAACGTAGGTACTAATAAGGGGCCATCCGTAAATTACGTCACATTATTTTTATGATTTTGACCCCTCCCCCGTCCTTGTCACAGCTGGTCACATTTGTGAGACCCCCTCCCCTTAGTGTGATGTCACATATTTTACAATTTTACATTGGAATAATGATCTTTTGCATGTGCGTTTTAAATTTATTGTTGCAATACTTAGATATAAAATATTTATATTTTTTTATTATTTTTATATTTTTTTATTATTTTATATTTTTTTATTATAATTATATTATTAGTATATTTTGAAAAAATGTGATGTCACAAAATTTGGGACCCCTCCCTACCCCTTGTCACACAATATCACACTTCGTCGACTCCCTCCCTCTCCCTTAACGTGTGACGTAATTTATGGATGGTCCTTAATGCATCCAAGGATCGGACAACCTCCATCCTACGTCCAATAGCGTCGGCGCTTGTCACTGTCAGGCGCGGATCCAAGATATGATCCAAGGGGGAAATCTTAGCTTATTTCACCTGCTTAATCTTCCAATTCTAACTTACAGGCAGGAGAGGGCAATTGCAACATGACAGACCCCCCCCCCATTTGCATCTGCGCTTGGTCACGGTCACTTCGGTTCAAAGAGTATGTAGCTGAACTATGAATACATAAGCATAAGGTATTCCGATCCCGTCAAACGGATAATATTTTTGGTGTTTATAAACGACGGATATTTCTTCCCATCATGAGAACCATCTATTTTGGTATCCGATGAAATATAATAAAAATATAATATTCAATTATTCATTTTTATAAGTAAGTACCTGCTTAAATAAGTATTCGACGATGTTTATGCGTTTTTCATTTACAACTAACAAGATGTATATTAACGAACCCGGTAGAATGACCGTGACTTAGTGAAGTGTTAAATCTATCGTAAACCTGTTCAATGCCGTCAGTCGTTAATTACTGCGCACATCATTTAAGGACGCACAACATAATATGTCAAAACATGACATACTTACGAGTACTAAGTGTGAGGTTAAACCACGTTAAACCCTGATCTCTGGATGAAAAACTTTTTTGGAACATAATAGCACAATTCATAAAAAAGTCTTTAGCCAAGTTGTTGCTTTTAGTTCGTCTACTTAAAAATTTAGTGAAATTAAAAAATAAAATACATTTTACACTGTTATTTGGACAAATTTCATCGAAGAAGTTTGAATGAGATCAATTCTGATTGAATGTGTCAAAAATCAAAGGAAAGACCAATTTATTTTTTTACTAGCTGTTGCCAGCGACTTTGTCCGAGCGGACTTCGTTTACTCCGCACTACTCCTCCCCCGTAGGTAATAGCGTGACAATATGTAGCCTATATGTTGACTCGACCTGTTAGTAATATTCATGCAAAATTTGAAGTAAATCCATGCAGTACTTTTTGAGTTTACCCCGGACATACTTACAGACAAACAGACAAACAGACAAACAGACAAACAGACAAACAGACAAACAGACAAACAGACAAACAGACAAACAGACAAACAGACAAACAGACAAAGAGACAAACAGACAAACAGACAAACAGACAAACAGACAAACAGACAAACAGACAAACAGACAAACAGACAAACAGACAAACAGACAAACAGACAAACATACAAACAGACAAACAGACAAACAGACAAACAGACAAACAGACAAACAGACAAACAGACAAACAGACAAACAGACAAACAGACAAACAGACAAACAGACAAACAGACAAACAGACAATCAGACAAACAGACAAACCGACAAACAGACAAACAGACAAACAGACAAACAGACAAACCGACAAACCGACAAACAGACAAACAGACAAACAGACAAACAGACAAACAGACAAACAGACAAACAGACAAACAGACAAACAGACAAACAGACAAACAGACAAACAGACAAACAGACAAACAGACAAACAGACAAACAGACAAACAGACAAACAGACAAACAGACAAACAGACAAACAGACAAACAGACAAACAGACAAACAGACAAACAGACAAACAGACAAACAGACAAACAGACAAACAGACAAACAGACAAACAGACAAACAGACAAACAGACAAACAGACAAACAGACAAACAGACAAACAGACAAACAGACAAACAGACAAACAGACAAACAGACAAACAGACAAACAGACAAACAGACAAACAGACAAACAGACAAACAGACAAACAGACAAACAGACAAACAGACAAACAGACAAACAGACAAACAGACAAACAGACAAACAGACAAACAGACAAACAGACAAACAGACAAACAGACAGACAAACAGACAAACAGACAAACAGACAAACAGACAAACAGACAAACAGACAAACAGACAAACAGACAAACAGACAAACAGACAAACAGACAAACAGACAAACAGACAAACAGACAAACAGACAAACAGACAAACAGACAAACAGACAAACAGACAAACAGACAAACAGACAAACAGACAAACAGACAAACAGACAAACAGACAAACAGACAAACAGACAAACAGACAAACAGACAAACAGACAAACAGACAAACAGACAAACAGACAAACAGACAAACAGACAAACAGACAAACAGACAAACAGACAAACAGACAAACAGACAAACAGACAAACAGACAAACAGACAAACAGACAAACAGACAAACAGACAAACAGACAAACAGACATACAGACAAACAGACAAACAGACAAATAGACAAAAATTCTAAAAACTATATTTTTGGCTTCGATATCGATTGTAGATCACGCCGTAAGTATTATTTAAAAAAATATTCAATGTACAGTTTTGACTTTCCTACGATTTTATTATATGTATAGATTTATTTGTATCATAAGATAGTAAACAGACAGATGCCTCTCCTGACGGAAAGTGACATTTGAGTACTGACAACAAATACTGTAACGATACGTTGCTATCCGTGTGGCGGAATTTTAATGCCATGTATAAGTTTATCTCCTATCTTACCCTCTAAACCGGAACACGACAGTGACTAGCATTGACGCTATTCGACAGGAATAGGCAAGGCAGTGGTACTAAATTCAAGTGAGAATTTAAAGAACTCTATCACCTAGTAGTCAAGATGGTAGTGAACCGTGTAGCCAATCACTCGTATTTTACGAATTGCCGGACAGACTGACAGATGGTCTATTCATTTTGGCTATATGGGCGATGATTGTTTTGTTTCATGATATAAAAAAATGGTAAAGTGCGTGTCGGGCCATGCGCAATGTAGGGTTCCTAAGTTGCATATATAATGCAGACCAAGAAGAGGGCTTTTATAATAATAAATATTCACGGGACAAATTACACTTACTGATCTAACCCCAAAGTAAGCAAATTAATTGCTTGTGTTATGGGTGTTAGTCAACGATACTAATACATAGAAAACATATATAAATACTAGAATATATTTAATAAGCACCCAAACCCGGAAATCCAAACTTTTATGCTCATCACACAAATGCTTGTCCCCGTCGGGGATCGAATCCGAGCCCTGTCGATTGAGGGTCGCTAATCACTCGACCAACAGAGCGGTCCAAGTTTAATTTCATACTTGAACATTTAAGCTATTTAACGTCAATGACAAATATATATCTTCACCATAGGTTCACCGTCTAAAAGAACTTCTCTAAGTACTTACATTTTATAAGTTGGTCGACTATTACTCAAAAACTTGTGAAGTCTTCTAGGCCGTGATAGTTTTCCCTTTAATTTCATTATATTTTCTACGACCGTGATTTTTTTCTTCCCCGAAATCGACACTTGACTCTAAGAAAAATTAGCACTTAAAGGCTTAATATTTTAAAAACGAGTCCCTTAATAGAAAACTTGTTTAGACAAACCTATAATACTGTTTAAAATCTATCCAACGATACCCCACACTACGGGGTACATGAGAAAAAAAATTAACATCCCCACTTTACGTGTAGGGGAGCTATCCTGAAAAAACATTTTCAAGATTTTATGTTACCACTTTGTTGACGTGACTAACATGTATATTCGTGCCAAATGATACCTTTCTAGTAATAAGGGTCTTTGAGCTGTCGTGCGGACGGACGGACATAACGAAACTATAAGGGTTCCTAGTTTACTTCGCATCCCTAAAAATGACTGAGCCTTATAGTAGTCGCACATAATGTGCAAAATCTGATATAAAAGTGATTCAGTTGGTACAATCTGATGGCCACCGCTCGCGCTCATTGGTCAATTCAAATAGCGTGCGTTCATTGGTCATTTCAAATAGCACGCGCTCACTGGTCATTTCAAATAGCCCGCGTTCATGTTCAATTTAAATAGTATTCGCTCATTGGTCATTTCAAATAGCACGCGCTTATTATTTTGAAATAGCGTGTGATTTTCCGTGTTACACACTTCCTTCACATTTCACAAAATTACTCCCATAGATTGCAGGAAAGCGAGAGGAATCAAAAACACGTATTTTTATACCATCAGAGAACAAACACATATCCATATATTTTATCTCAACAGTTACCTTAGAACGTTTCAGTTAAACCAGCTGATTGCACAGTTTACTTGGAAGGGCCTATGATACGAATCTCTTCAAAGTATTGTTCAACTATTCAAGTTGTTCAACAAATAGTATAAAGTAGTCGTTAAATCAATAAGCTTTATATCAAAATCTAGCAACTGACGATATTTTTTATTCAAATATTTCAAAATATGGGAAACTCAATCAGTGATTGCTTTTCCCGAATTAAATTGAAATATAAATTTTATATTTTAATTTTCATAATATTACATTCGTAATATATTAATAAAATTTCTGTTTACTTTTAATAAAAACCTAATACCTAGCTACCTAATTAAATTCAAAATTTTTACTTTCATCTTTTTTTTTTGCAGAAAATTGTTGTCTGTCTCTATGTCCCATTCATAATTTATCCGAATTCCCGTTAGGTATATAATAGCTTTGGCGGCCTCGCCCGTAATTACTGTCGAAGTCATAATCATTATCATTAGAAAGTAGGTAAACAAAATGATATCATATCTATATATTAATACGTGAAGCAAAAACTTAGTACCTACCTCTTTTTAAGGCAATAACGCGAACGGTGGCGTATGAAAGGCGTTAAAAATTACATTGCGGAGGACGGCAGAAACCTAATATTTTTTTAATAAGATGCGTTATAAATATGTACACTAAATTAATAAAATTAAACATTACACACACTTCAAACATGTGACGTACCTATATGATAATATTTATTTATTTATTCTGTTATACGTATTTCTTTACGGTTAAATTCTTTAGGATGTTATTTATTAGTAGTAAAGTTTATTAACATTAAATTAGGTCATTGTACTATAATTGTTTAATGAGTCTTGACCTACTTATGTACATATATAACAAACTGTATAAAAAATATTCATTCACAGATTAAACAAACCGAAACATAAAAAAAAACTGGTTCGGTAACGCAATATTGACTTCGTAAGGCGACCTCGAGACATACTTTTCATTCGTTGCTTCGTTGATTGAAATCATTTATTTGGGAATCGACTTACATAAGCAAACAACTTCACAAAGACAATACCGACTGAGCGTTTATTGGGCCACGAGCAGTTTAGTGTTTAGTTGCCAGTCACAATTATAGTACTAAAAACAAAGAGATTAATGTTATGTGTACGTTAGTACATATTATTTAAATTTATTTTAAACACAATGTACAATGTAAAACTTTAAATTTATTTTCCCCGTGTTGGTTGGCCATTGATGATGACTTGAATGCTAATGTTGGTATTGATAATGTGAACGAATTTTTTTTGTTTATAGTGGTGATTTGTAAATTGGAGCCAATAGGATGCCTTTATTAAATAAAAATAAATAGTAAATCAAAACAAGTGTGATATATAAGAGTGTACCTAGGTATATCCTCGTATTTGTTCGGGCTCCATTTAAAGTAAATTAATTTTAATTTCATTTTAACAAGCAATTAATCTGTGTTTAACATAATTTTTACAAGCAAATGATGTGTTAAACTTAGATTAATTGCTTCATGCTTGTTAAAATTAATTTGCGTTTCGGAAACTGGCCTACTATCTACCATTCTGCCAGGCAGTTCGCCATATTTTACGGTAAAAGACCACCGATTGATGGTCTTGCACCACCTTTGTTTGGTACCACCATTTAATCTATACTTGTCGCAATGGTATCAACGCTTTTGTCGAGTTTTGGTTTGGAGGATAAAGTAGCCTGTAAATATATGTATGCGGCAGTACCATCCCGCTTCACGGAGAACAACGCACCATTATGTTAATGGTGCGTTGTTCGATTTGATCGTTGTTCGACTTTGATTTCTATATGCAATGGTTGTTTTTTTACATCAAGAGAATCATCAGCTTGTATATTATTCTATAATATTCTATAGGATATTATTGTCTGTCTTTATGGCTCCTTATAATTCAAAAATAAATCGGTCAAACCCCATCTTGATGAATATTGGTATACAGTAAGAACAAACGTTAGCTTTTTCTTACTTAAAAAAATACTTTTAAAGTTACTAGTTTTATGGATGGTTATTGTTAACCACTCGGCTCGTAATAACCTATACATATAATAAAATCGTAGAAAAGTCAAAACTGTACATTGAATATTTTTTTAATACTTGGGGCGTAATCTACAATTGATATCAAAGCCAAAAATATAGTTTTTAGTATTTTTGTCTGTGTGTCTGTTTGTCTATATGTATGTCCAGGGTAAACTCAAAAAGTACTGCATGGATTTACTTCAAATTTTGCATGAATATTACTAATAGGTCGGGTCAATATATAGGGCACATATTATCACACTATCACCTACGGGGGAGGAGCTGTGCGGAGTAAACGAATTCCGCGCGGACGAAGTCGTGGGCAACAGCTAGTATATATATAACAAAAAATTAAATCGACGAAAAGTTATGCGTGGTCATACATTAAAATCAATTAGTAAATAATCAATCATCCTCTTTTTTGTACACTTTTAGGTGGATTTAAAAAAAAATGAGACAACTTGCGGGGCGTGTTTTATCCAATAAAAGAAGAATTATCAAAATGGGATCGCTCTGTAAAAAGTTACGCGTGGTTACATGCTAAAATCAGTGAGTGAACAATCAATCGTCTCTTATTAACATACCCTTATGTTTAGATTTTTTTAAACATAAATGGAACCTTAAAATCAATGAGTGAATAATCATCGTCCTTTGTTTTCGTACCCTTTTGTATGTCTTTTTTTTTTCAAAAAATATATGAGACAACTTTCGAGGTTGTTTCAATAAAAAAAAATATCAAAATCGGACTACTTTGTAAAAAGTTATGCATGGTCTAACATAAAAAAAAATGTTCGCGTCGAATTGAGAACCTCCTCCGTTTCTTTCGTCGGTTGAAAACACGAACCTTCGTGATGAAGAAGCGATTAACATTCACAATACAATGATAGCATTGCGCCATCGCAAAAACTGCTTTTTATGTAAATTCTCTATAATTTAATATATAACCTTGGTCAACATAATCTTTCAAATTAAGCCATACTAAATAAACCTTTATTGCTTGTTGGGAAAGAATATTTTTATGTGTTTCGGAAGAGCAGTGACTCAATTTGTACTGGAATTTTAAATCTGGAAAGACTTTTGAGTTAACAAATACCGCTATTTTGAATGTATTATTAAAAATAACTTAAAAACACTAATTTAAGTTATTTGGGAACCTGATTTATGCTCGTAACATAGGGCCAATTTGCCTTTTTGCGTCCACTTAGTGGAGTTGGCAACTTTGAATCAGAAAATAAAAATGTTTTAGCAATAATTTTGGATAAAAATTTATGTAGTGTATTAAATATATAGTCTTGTTAAGTTGCATATAAAGTTTTGGACGAAACATCTACTAGTTTTTTTAAATATTGACAAATATCAGAATTAGGCCATTTACCCAGTTTGCGTCCATAAATTCCTAATTGCGTCCACCCATGGACCATTTCGCGTCCATCAACTTGGAAAAGGAATATAGGGAAGATTTATATTTATTTTTGTGAAGAAAAGTTGGATTTTGTCTATTTGTTTTTTAAAAATATAGATACTTAAAGAACAACATTATATTTATTGATGAAACACAAAAAATACTATTCTCCGCACCATTTATAGGACTTAAAAATTAACATTCTAAAAAATAATATCACAATGATTTTTTTTTGTTTCGTCTGTGTTTGTTTTATTTTTTATTTTTTGTCTCTGACAAACTCATCTTAAACACAAAAAAAAAAAACAATAAGTAAAATTACACGATGTCTTATTACACCTGTTAAATTTTTATTGATCGTATTTAAGCATTTGTTTAAATTCAAATTGTATTCAAATACAGATGGGATAATTTTGTTGCAAAATTATTTCGCTGGTGCAGTCAGTCATGGTGCAGCTACTGATATTGCTACTGAGATTTTGGATTTTCGAGAAAAACCTTGAAAAAACCTCAATTACAATTCTGAGCGACCTGGAGATCGAACCTGGGCACTCATAATCTTAGCCGAAGGCTATCATCTAGACCACGAGGCAGACTTGAATATCATATATAATATTTACGCTATTTAGTTAACAGACGGACGCAGTCTGATATCCACTACAGCCATAGTTTGCGTCCTAGTGTGATTAGTGATTATCGACATATGTATCTTTTTCTACAAACATAATAATGGACGCAAATTAGTTTTTCTAATATGCATACTAATAATCTCCAAATAAAAAATAACCCAATGTTTCTTTCATGTTTCATAACTTAAAATTAAACAACCAGTTACAAAAAAGATTAACGAGTTTGCGTCCATTGCGGATGCAAAGTGAAAGATTTATGTACAAAAAATACATAAAATTAAAGGTGTAGTAATTCGCGTCCACTTCATTTTAAGTGTTAACAATAAAAAACTTTATAATTATTTTTAATTCTTACTTTATTATTAAGATCTAGAAACAAATATATAACCTAAATCTATATACATATAATACAATCGTAGGAAAGTCAAAACTGTACATTGAATATTTTTTTAAAATACTTGGGGCGTGATCGTTCATTCGTTTTTATAATTTTTGTCTGTTTGTCTGTTTGTCTGTATGTATGTCCGGGGTAAACTCAAAAAGTACTGCATTGATTTACTTCAAATTTTGCAAGAATATTACTTACAGGTCGGGTCAACATATAGGCTACATATTATCACGCTGTCATCTACGGGGGAGGAGCAGTGCGGAGTAAACGAAGTCCGCGTGGATGAAGTCGCTGGCAACAGCTAGTTGTAAATAAAACGATAACGTGTTCCCCGTGTTGGTCCCGGACTCCTTTGAAGAATAGGCCAACTGCCGTTCTGCCAGGCAGGTCGTAAAAGGCGACCGATTGTCTAAGTGAGTCACTACCATCGTGGCTACTAGGTGGTAGAGTTCTGCATTGTCTCGCCCGGGTCTGGTACCATCGCCTTACCTATTCCTGCCGCAACAGCGTCAGTGCTAATCACTATCGTGTTCCGGTTCGGAGGGTAAGGTAGCCGGTAAACTTATGCATGTGGCATTAGACCTCGTCACAAGATAGGAACACACCATTAACATCTTTGGTGTCTATAGGCGACGCGATGGTTGATTCTTTTCATCAGGAGAGCCATCTGCTTGTTTGCTATCTTATGGTATAAAAAAGGGACTGTAGCCACAACCAGCACTCGTACGCTACATACATTACATTACATTTTTTAGATAAAATCATCGTACGTTTCTTAAAATAAACCGACGTGCAAAGATAATCTGTTGTGCCGTTGTTTCATCATGCTTGTCCTAGAATGATAAAGTTAATGTCTGTTAGCTTATTTCTTAATGGTTTCTATTCATTTTAGTCAATTCTACATTTATTTATTATAAGATTGTAATATTTGACTATTTACCTGTCTAGCTGGAGAAATTGTAAGCAAAAGAAACGCTTCGTTTAAAAACGCCTCTGAAAATCTGCTTTGTTTGAAAAAGTAGTCGTGTATAGGCTGTAGTCATGGGCGCGTCTATAGCCTATCACAAAATGGGGATGTTCAGGGGTTCCCAAATATAAAAAAGTTTACTAGTTGTGTACTGAACTTCTAAATGGTGCCATAAATCATTTAAATAAATTGAATATAGGTATATATAAACACGGATATTATATGTTGGATACGAATTGTGAATATCTATTCCGCATATAGGTATATTTTTTTGTTAAGGGGATGTCCGGACCCCCTGAAACCCTCCCTTTATAGGAGAGCTCATAGGAGTAATCAAACTGTCAAAACAAAGGACGCGTATAAATTAGTTATATAATATTAATAATAAAAGCAGAAACTTGAAGTTTTTGCAATCTAAGTTAAAATTTGATCGCAAAAATGTGTAGATATAAATAAACAAAGGCAAAGCAAACGTTAAAAGATATTTAGGTTATCTATGATTCACCATCATGTGCGTTTGTAAGATAAGTGTCGATCCCCATCGCCGCATTTCAGGACCTGATAAAGATTCTCCTGTATTTCTTACAATAACCGGTGTTAATGCTGTCCAAGTAAGACAGGCTATATAAAACAAAGAACTTTGTCAAATCAGGTAAAATTAAACTCGCATATATCTCGTCGTTCTTTTTCTTAAACCCTGTGCAACAAGCAATAAAGTACCGTGTGTGTCATAACGTTCATAGTGGTCCTTCAAGCCGGATCGCAAACGCGGTAACTAGCGATAAGAGAACAAAAGCACTTCGGCAAGCCTGCGTACGTTGAACTACTTAAAAAAACAACAGCTTTTCGTGTTTCTTTGAGGCCCGTGTTCGTCCAAGCCCCCTTTTAAGAATTCTTCAACTTCTTTCTTTCTTTTTTCTTCTCGTAAAAGGCAAGAGAAGGCACTATATGTTACTAACATCATGACTGCTCACACTTAGTAGAGATCAGTGAAGTGCGACTTCTTGACCGGGTTTGGAAGCAAAGTATATTCCGGCCGGCCGGCCATCTATTTTGGTATCCGATGAAATATAATCTATACATATAATAAAATCGTAGAAAAGTCAAAACTGTATTGATTATTTTTTTTAAAAAGAATACTTGGGGCGTGATTTACAATCGATATCGAAGCCAAATATATATAGTTTTTAGAATTTTTGTCTGTTTGTCTGTTTATCTGTTTGTCTGTATGTATGTCCGGGGTAAACTCAAAAAGTACTTCATGGATTTACTTCAAATTTTGCATGAATATTACTAACAGGTCGGGTTATCACATAGGCTACATATCATCACGCTATCACTTACGGGAGAAGCTGAGTAAACGAAGTCCGCGCGGACGAAGTCGCTGGAAACAGCTAGTAATAGTATAAAAAGATCAGTTAATCTTAAACACTGCCCAAAGATACAAAAAATATTGTAGTACCTACACAGTAAAGGCAATGTTTTATGGACATCTTGAAATCGTTAATTATTAGTATTCAAGATATTTACTACTTAGAAGTTAGAACGTATTATCGTTGTCTTATATCTAATATCTTACAATACGGGTAGCATTTAGCAATACAGGCAACGAAATATCACGTCACTTGTTACAAAACTGCGCAAAAAGGAAAGGTAGGAAGCAATTCCTTTAGTACTTCCCTAGTGCCTTAAAAATTACAAAATGTTTTTTTTACAGTACAAATGTAAATGCGTGTTATTTTTGTGATTGTAGCGGCTCAAAACAATCACAAACGCTACAAGAAAAAATAATAAAAAATGGACAAAAATCAAAAATCAACTAATGACATTTTCATATGAAAAAATATAATCCGAGTGAAGCTCGGTCGCCCAGCTAGTTATAATTAAACGACACCAAAATACACAGCCAATTGTACTAGGAAACTGCGAACTGTAATTCCGAAGTTAATAAAAGCAAAAATCTCAATAATATGTTAAGTTTTGAGGTCGTAATCGTGCCAGATCTGTACATACACACATGACAGACTCCATGAAACCCGTGTGGGGGCAGGGGGTGTCACTCGGCAATTAAGGTATATTGGGTCAGCGCACCGCTCGGGCGCGTATACTGTAGTGATGTGCTAACTCGGAATAAACACGACTCGAGTTAACTCGAGTTAAAATTCACTTAACTCGAGTTGAACTCGAGTTACCGAACTCGAGTTAGCAAGACGAGGCTTTGAATAGAATAGTTGTTTGTGACTGCTTAATTTTTTTAATAATTGTTAATTCATTTAATTATTTTGTGACAATTGTATTGTTACACTAAGTAGGTGGTAAAAAAGTTGTTTTTAGTACTTAAACGTTATAAACTTTTCGATTTATGTTTATGTCTTATAGCTTTTCAGAATAAGTGCCTATGTTTGTTTGCCTCATTTTTCGGGTTCCGAAGTAAACTAGGAACCCTTATAGTTTCCTGTGTCCGTCCGTCCGTCCGTCCCTCCGTCCGCACGATTGCTCAGAGATCCTTACTACTAGAAAGCAATAATTTGGCACGAATATACATATTAGTTACGTCAACTAAGTGGTTATGTTACAAATGTTGAAAAACATTTTTTCATGGTAGCTCCCCTACATGTAAAGTGGGGATATTAATTTTTTCTCACGTACCTCATTGTATTGGATATTGTTGGATAGGTTTTAAACAAATATTGCAGATTTGTGGAAACAAGTTTTCGTTCAAGGCACTCGTTTGTAAAATATTAAGGTTTTAAGTGCTAAATTTTGTTAGAGTTAAGTATTCTCCCCCTCTGAAAACTAAACGTTTGGTTTTGGGATGGGAAAAAATCATGGTAGTATTAAATATAATGAAGTTCAAAGCAAAACTATCACAGCTTATAAGGCTTTACAAGTTTTTGAGTAATAGTCGACCAACTATTATGAATATTATATTATGAATATATAAAAGCCCTCTTCTTAGTCCGCATGATTGTGATAGGCAAATTCAGAACCCTATATTGCGCGTGGCCTACACACACTTTATCAATTTATTTCTTGAAAAGGCTCCTCCGATGTAAATATTTCAATGGAGATATCATTTCCATTCGCTAATGACAGCCAAGTTAAAGAATTATTTTTGTCAACCTTGGATGCTTCTTTTTAATGTGTTTAAGTAATGTGATCGTATTTCCCATATATTCGAACGAATTTTAACAGTTTTTACAATTAACATGTCCGCTCTCTGGCTACTGAAACTCGTAAACGTGATTTCTTTTAAGGTCCCAATGTTATTTTTCTAATTTAAATTATACCTTTATTGAAATTCTATCTCAATTTTGCTACGTATTGTCATTACGCATGTGAATAGTAAATAAATGAATACAGTCTTACATAATCAACAAATCGCGCCAACCTACAATCGCTTGCCTTCCTCGTTCATTCGTGCAGATCCAAAATTCAGAGTTTACAACTCTTAACTCGAGTTCAGGGCTGGCGAATCTAACTCGAGTCAACTCGATTTAAGCACAACTCGAGTTAACTCGGGTTAGTAACTCGAGTTGACCCATCACTAGCGTATAGCAGTGGACTGTCGCTCGGCTCGCACGACAGTCGAGTCGAGTCGCGCATAAATGAAAATATTTTTAACAAAAACTTCTCAAGTGACAATCCTGTGCCGACGTTCGTAGCTCGGTTATAAAACAGGGACGCGCAAAGAAAATTCACGGGTCGCTCCCGTTTATAAGTTTCAATTTTGCTTGCAGGCGGGTGGGTAGCTCTAGCGAGTCTAGGTGTATTTTTATACCTAAACCTGACTTTTGTTACGGAATGAATCTTCTGTATGGTAGTGCGTAATAGGTATTCTGTGGTGGGGACACGGATACTGGGATGAAATAATTATTTATGTTAATTTAATTTTAATTTATTTTAAAGGCGAAACTTAGCGTTTTTTAGGGTTCCGAAGTAAACTAAGAACTCTTATAGTTTCGCTAAGTTCATATGTCTTAACGTCCCGTTGGTCGAGTGGTTAGCGACCCTGACTACGCAATCGACGGGACTCGGGTTCGATCCCCGACAGGGACAACCATTTGTGTGATGAGCGTAAATGTTTGTATTTCTGGGTTTAGGTGTTTATTATGTATGTAATAGTATTTATATAATATGTATTTCTATGTATAGTATCGTTGACTAACACCCATAACACAAGCAAATTAATTTGCTTACTTTGGTGTTATTAGATCAGTAAGTGTAATTTGTCCTTTATTATTGTCCTTCGCACGGAAAAAAAATGATTAAAATCGATCCAGTAGTTTTGATTTATTCATTACTACCCGTGGCCCGCACGCGTTAAATTTAGAGTAAAACGATTCCCCTTTTCCTATGAAGATTTCCTGCTATCTTTGGAATATCTAAATTCATATAAGTACTACATTTTTAATTTTTACATTTTTACCTATTTGTTTTATTTTTACAATTAATATATTATGGAATGTCTTTATATACAACCTTCACAGCTTTCTACCATTAGACAATACAAATATGTTTTTTCTTTAGAGGTTACTCTTGAAAGAGCGATATATAGTTGGCCAAGTGAAAAGCAGTCAACGCTCAAATCTAAGCCTGCAACGTTGAAAGCTTGACCCTGCGATTTATTAAAGCGAGGCATCAGGACAAACGGGAAAAAAATGTGTAAATGGTTGACCCTACGGGCCATCCCTGAAACTTCTCACTAAAGTAAGGTATTTTAAGCTCAAGAGTAAAAAATATAAGCATAGATTTTTCAGTTCAAACATCTATTTTGTTAAAAATGACAGTATTATGAAAAAAATATGAAAACGATGATGGCATTCAACTCAATTTTTGAGATCTAAAATATTGTTTTACCTAAATAATCGATAGGTTGAAAAATTTCGATGCTATGTCAAAAAATATTTTATTTTTAATTTTCTTCATTGATAAATCCCAAACAAATTGACCGGTTTTGATTAAATTAACGGAACAAAAGCTGATAATATTTTCAAGTCAATCGGTAAATTAACTTGAAAGTTATTTAAAAAACTTAAGTAAGTTTGCTAAAAATAACGTATGAATAGCTATAAGTTTGAGAATTAGATTCAATTTTGATTTTTGAAACGGCATTTGACGTAGTTTTTTAAGTACTAAAATATCGTAGAACACCAAAAAATGATTGGTTGAAAAATTTCGAAGCTATATCGAAAAGACACCTTTTCAAAATTTTTCGTAAACGATTACTCTCAAACGGATAAACTGATTTTGATGCAATTTCTTTTAGACATAGTTTTTTGACGAATAGAGCTGATTAGTTTTTCTACTCAATCGGTACTTAAATCTGGAAGTTATATTAAAAAAATACTGTTTCGTCAAAATTTTTTTGGTGTTTTTTCAAAATTTCTCAATATCTCCTGGACCGAATCGGTTCAAATTTTCAAGAAATCTCAGTGGAGCAGAATCCAGCCACGTTTCGCTCGGTCTAGCCGTTCAAAAGTTATGACATGTTTACTTACACACCTACACACACACCCACATACACACACACACACACATATACACACACACACACACACATACATACATACATACATACATACATGCATACATACATACATACATACAGACAGACAGACAGACAGACAGACATACTGACATCATCGTGAAAATAGTCGGAAAAGATTCCTAGGACCTCTAAACGTCGACATCTGGTAAAAACTCGATTTTCGAAAATCGGGGTAAAATCAGTAACTTCCTTGTCTACATACGTAGTAGGAAGTTTTTTTTAAATAGCCTATGTCACTCAGTGAAAAAAAAATGAAAAGTAAAATGAAAAGTAAATAAGTAAAGTAGTGAAAAACTGGTTTGCTAAACCACGTTTTTTTGCATTGATTGTTAAATAACAATTTTACAAAAATAATATGATATACCTGAAGATATTTATTTTAAATTAAATCTGTAACATTTTAAATTAAATCTGTAATATCTTCGAAAATATTCATTTAAATTACATGCTGCAAACGGCCATATTGCTCTATATTAAATCAGCAATATATTTAAGGTATTTATTTGGATAAGGATTAGTGCTGTATTGTTTAAAATTGCTTTGAAAAAAAAACATTATTTCTCGTAAAAAGTAAATGACAAAAAAATGCTATTGTGGGTTATCCATAAGAGCTAGACACATACCATCACCACTTTTCTGTAGACCTTTTCAAGGTGTACAAATACTTAGTACATTATTTTGATAAATCTCGTAGGGTTTAGCCTGCGTTTGCAATATAAGCGGAAAAAAATATAATTATTTACGACATGACATCAGAAAACTCAAAAATTGCAGTATTTCTCTACAATATATTAAATGTTATTATACACATAAACCTTCCTCTTTAATCACTCTATCTATTACAAAAAACCGCATAATAATCCGTTGCGTAGTTTTAAAGATTTAAGCATACATAGGGACATAGAGACATAGGGACAGACAGAGAAAGTGACTTTGTTTTATACTATGTAGTGATAACTTATTAACTTATATTATATAAATATTAAAAAAAATGTAAGTCCGTAATTGGCTTTTAGAATAATTCTAGTAAGTAAAATTTAAAATAGATTAAGAGCTGTGGACTTTGTTATACATAAATAAATCTATACATATAATAAAATCGTAGGAAAGTCAAAACTGTACATTGAATATTTTTTTAAAAGAATACTTGGGGCGTGATCTACAATCGATATCGAAGCCAAAAATATAGTTTTTAGAATTTTTGTCTGTTTGTCTGTATGTATGTCCGGGGTAAACTCAAAAAGTACTGCATGGATTTACTTCAAATTTTGCATGAATATTACTAACAGGTCGGGTCAACATATAGGCTACATATTATCACGCTATCACCTACGGGGAGGAGCTGTGCGGAGTAGGCGAAGAAGTCCGCGCGAAGAAAGTTGCAGGCAACAGCTAGTTATAAATAATAAATAAATAAATCTATTATGTACTTATAAATTATTGTATGGAAGAGTGAGGCCTCCTAATACAGGTTTTTTTTTACTTAAAAGGAGGTCCTCAACCACTGTCAAAATGTAATAATGTTTTTAACATTTCATGTATAATGTGCCTGTATAAAAAATTTTACTATTGAATTGTACTAAATAAATTTTATTATTATTATTATTATTAAATAAATCCGTCCGCACGATAGCTCAGAGATCCTTAGTACCAGAAAGCTGTAATTTGGCACGAATATACATATTTATCACGGCAACAAAGTGGTAACATAAAATCGTAAAAAAACATATTTTTAGGGTAGGTATGCTGTACATCTAAAGTGGGGATGTTATTTTTTTCTCGTGTACCCATTAATACCCATGTGGTATCATTGAATATACTTTTAATACTCGTAAATATTATAGGGCTGTCAAACAATTTTTCGATTAAAGGACTCGTTTGTGAATTATTAAGCTCTAAAGTGCTAAGTTTTTTACAGTCAAGTGTTCCCCCTTTGCCAGCTAAACGGTTGCTTTCCGGGGTAAGAAAAAATTCACGGTAGTTGAAAATATATTGAAATTAAAAGGAAAACTATCACGTTTCTGAAGACTTTACAAGTTTTTGGGTAATAGTCAATCAACTTATAAAATGTACTTGGAGATTTTTTTATAGGCGTTGAACCTGTAGAGCGGATATATCGGTCATTGATGTTTAAATAGTTAAATGTTTATAGTAGGAAACAGTAAAAACCCTCTTCTTTGTCCGCATTATTATGATGGGCAAGGAAGATGGTTCTCCTGATTGAAAAAGAACCTACAGACGTCAGACACCAAAGATGTTAATGGTGCGTTTCTGTGTGGTGAGATGTTATTGTTAGTTGTATATATTTATTTTATCGGCTACCTTCCCCCTAAAACGGAACACGGCGGTGACAGTCATTAATGCTGTGTAGCAGGAATATCTAATCACTGACATTAATTTTACCATTTTGAAAATTTTTGTTCGTCTTTTTGTATATTCAGTTAACATAAGGATGGCTTGATCAATCTTGATGAAAATTGGTAGTTGGATGGCGAAGCTATTAGTTAGTACTTTTATATTGTTAAACTAGCTGAGCCCGCGACTTCGTCCGCGTGGAAGAAATTCGAAAAAAAATAGCCTAAGTTACTCCCTGTTACATCAGCTATCTGCCAGTGAAAGTCCCGTCAAAATCGGTCCAGCCGTTCCAGAGATTAGCCGGAACAAACAGGCAGACAGACACACAGACTGACAGACAGACAGACAAACAGAGAGACAAAAATTGTAAAAAATGTTATTTTGGTATATGTACCGTGTATACATCCATATGCATTTAGTGAAAAGCGGTTATTTTGATATTACAAACAGACGCTCCAATTTTATTTATTTGTATAGATAGCAAAGAAGCGAAGAAGTACATAATGTACCTGCATGCTGCAAAACAAATTACCAACTCTTAAGTATGCGTAATTAGTTGTTAGGCTCAATTCACACAGAAGGCAGGTCAGCGAGTTGTTTTCAGTGCTTCAATTGTCACAGTAAATTTTAGTGAATTCAGAGAGGACTTAGGGTTCGAAAATTTCCCTCCTTCCTATTCAAATAATTAAAGTACATCCGTAAAACTAATGAAAATTTCCCTCAACTTTCGTAAAGTGGCTGTTAAATAAACAAATTATAATAATTAATCATCATGCCGTTTGTATTCCGGAGAGAGAGCCGAATATCGAATGTATTCTTTATTGAGAGAGTTTTCGTTGCGATGCGGCCCGTCCCAACTCGTATCGCCTCATTGTGGCCCTTCCCAGTGAGCTCGGTTCTTAATATAAGTAGTATAGTTGATTATTTTGTAGACTGTATGAACGGATTTGGCACAAATATGTCACTTGCTTAACTACCAGAAAATAAAACTCTATCTGGTATAAAAACATTTTCGTTAGCATAAATTGATGATATTTTTATATTAGTTGGATTTAGTTTTATTATTTTCATACAGTTGACGGCTCTACTAAGAGGATAAGACCGTTGAAACTTATAGACACCAAAACTGTTAGGTGTATTGGTATCGTTGATGCTGACATATTTATCCCACTACCTTACCCTCCAAACCAGAATATTATACTAACAAGTACATGTTATTGCGCCAGTATAAGTAAAGCTGCGATATTACGACCGAATGAGTCGAGAATCTAAACTAAATGCATAGATTATACTCTATAACTTAATATTATAAAGCTGAATGTTTGTTTGGTTGGTTGAACGCGCCTATTAATAATATTTATTAATATATTATTAACTAGCGACCTGCCCGCGGTTTCACCCGCGTAGCTTTTGTTTCCGTAGGAACATCGGAATGTTTTATATACTAAAACCTTCCTCAAGAATCAATCTATCTATTAAAAAAAACTGCATCAGAATCCGTTGCGCAGTTTTAAAGATTTAGGCATACATAGGGACATAGGGACAGACAAAGAAAGCGACTTTGTTTTATACTATGTAGTGATAGGCGCGTTATATTATAAATAAAAAAGGTGCCGAAAATATTTTTTTAAACCTAACTGGCACATCCAGAGATTACTCTGGATTTGCCACTTAGGTTAAAAAATATTTTTGTGTAGGATAGCCAAATTTACGAGGAAGGCTACATATAGGCTAGCTTGCTACCCATCAGAGCAAAAATTTTTTTTTACACGAACGAAATCGCGGTAAACAGCTAATTTATAATATAGAAACATTCTGGAAGTAGCGCGATAAGTAGTGATTTGAAAAACCAGTATATGTTATTTCACTGGTAAGTCGTGGTGACTTAACATTGCTGCCCCTCTGTCGTGGACTTTGACACTTATTTACTCGATTTCCTATATTATTATCTGTTAACTATTAGTTGCGTGGTAAACTCGTTACTGACATAAAGACGAGTTCACAATTGTGACTTTGTTGTAGTCGACTGTGTACCATTATTATAATATTTTCTACGCTAAATGTTGATAACCTAAATCGTGCCAGGCTGATCTCGAAGCATGTTACGATAAGTTGTTATACGTCTGATTCAAGATATCAATAGCTAAATACATGTGATGTTCATATTCCCAAGACGAGTTTAGATGTCTCATGGTGGGACTGGTTGCCAGTCTATTTTTTGTTTTTGTAATTTGACATTTGGTTGTGAATGTAAATTAAGACTTAATCCACGCCGTAGAATCTGCTGGCATTTTTGTTTTTGCAATGCTAATTGCTGATAGACTGTATGGCTACAACAACGATGTTGGACTAAGGGCAGACAATGATCAGTAGTGACTTGTGCGAACCGTCGCATGTGGCCATGGCTACCTGTATAAACAAGCTGCAAGCGACTGCTACCTTAAAGCGCTTCTGACCGTTACGAGCCACTGTTAGTCGCTGCTGGAAAATGCCGACTTCAATGTGAGTAAAGCCTTATGAAGCTATATAATGAGCCAGTATTGTATTCATGCATGTTTTTATATACATCATCTTTGGATGGATATTTTTGGTATAGCACGCAAAAAGTTGTTATGGTGTGGGAAAACCTATGACACGTACCAGCATTGTGCCAGCTTTTTGTTATTGCATGTGCACACAAACAATCAGAAATCAGAAGTACTTTATTCAATAAAACTTTTTGCAAGTTATTTTGAGAACAAAAGTGTACAAAAACATAAGCCACTTAAAATGCCTCATAAATTACTTCAAAAGTAGAAGGCAGCAAGCAATCAGACCATAACTTTCAATTTAAATACAAACAATCTCATATTAAATGGTAACAAAACAGAGTGTGCTCCGGTTCCAGGTTGGTCCGGCTTCTTTGAAGAATATACACTGCCGTTCTGGCAGGCAACTCGTAAAATGCGACCAACTGGCTATACATGTCACTACCATCGTGACTACTCAGTGGTAGAGTTCCGCAACAATTCGCTAAGGTGTTTGGTACCGCCGTGACCGCCTTACTTAGTTCTGCCGCAATAGCTTCAATGTTTATCATTGTCATGTTCCTGTTTAGAGGGTAAGATAGCCGGTAGAATTATGCATGTAGCATTGTTATCTCGCCGCACAGATATCGACGCACCATTTACATCTTTCGTGTCTATTGGCATTGATTTCTCTTTCCATCAGTAGTACCAACTGTTTGTTTGGCTATCTTATGATGAGTCTTTCTATATTTTACCTCAGTGGTTTTGGGGTACCGGTTATGGCATATACACATGAGGTTCTGGTTTTGAATACCAGTTCAGCAAACTCGTTCTAAATTCATTTTATCAGTATTTCTCAAAAATATAACTTGCCCGATATAGGATGATGTGTGCTCCACTTGCCTTATCTAGCTATTACATGACTTAATAAGCTAATCGTTCTCATCGTAGATGCATGAGTAACAAATCTACCTATTTCTTTAAAGGCGTGACAATATTCGATCTATAATTTTAGCATTAGACTTAGGGGCCTTCAAGAAAAGAGCGTACACATTCCTTAAAGACCGGCAACGCACCTGCATTACGGCGATGATCACTTACCATCAGGTGAGCCTCTTGCCCGTTTGTCCCCTATTCCATAAAATAAATAAATTGGTGTAGTGATTCTAAAAATATGGCCACCGCACCTTGCACCAACGAATCTGCAGGTCACGAGTTCGGTAAATCGCTATCGTAAAAAATGAGCTTCTAGGCGCCGTGCGCGGGTTTCCACACTAAACATTGTTATTAGATAATTAGTTCAAAATTTAAGTACCTATCTACTGTTTTTACATATTCGGTATCATAAAACTAAAAATACTGGATTTTATTAATCAGCCTATATAAAATGATATATTTTGTTTCTTAAAAAATAAATATACGTTGACCAGTTAAAGCTCGCGTTGATGTCTTATCATCCATTTATTAAAAATTATGATGCTACGAAATTTTGATATAATGACATTGCAATAATAATTATAGTGATAAACCATTGTGTATATCGCTGTAACCTAGCGTTAACTAGTTTTTTTGCACATTTTAGTACAATGTAGGTATGATTTAATAATTTGAATTTATACTGAAGTTAGTGTCGCTAGATTACTGAGACGATTTTATAAGTGGGGAAATGAAAAATTTTCGAGTTATGATTTTTTGTAATTTTTACGCCACGCAATGTAAAGCGTCCATTGTTCGGACTCGTCGCGACCGCGGTATTCACTAACCAGCCGTTTAAGTTGCGCGGCATTATATATTGTTTTTATGTGTATTTTTCTTCAATTTTATGTTTTTAGAAAAAACCGTAGAGTATTATAATAAGTTAAATGGTACAAAGTAAATTAAAAATATCGTCAAAAAAATAAAAGAAATGCCACAAAAATTTTCATCAGTTTCCGACTCAGAATTTTTATTAATAGTTTTTTACTAAATTCATTTACAAATGAATACTATTTTAGAATATAGTAATAAGGATCATAAAATTGATTTTATTGTAAGACATGAATTTCAGTTACTAGTCCAGCGATGCAAGGCCGCTGGCCGGTGTTCTTTTCGTACTATGGTACTCAATTGAGTACCTTTATAATCGAAAAAAAAAACAGTAGCAGTCGTGGGACTGCCGATAGAAGTGAAAACGGAACTATTAAGTTGAGAGTAATTAAAATTATATGCAAAACATAGCTATAGATATACTATTATCATTAGCATGTCGGTGACGCGAACCGAGGATTTTACCCTCTACCAAAACGCTCAACGCGCCTAAAGAAGTTTTCACTTCAAAAACGGCGGAAGTTTTCAAATCGACGCATATTTTTTTGATACTAGACCACGCATAGCGTTTTAAAAAGATTTCCGATTTTGACATTTCTTTTTTTTTATTGGAATGGGTACACCCCGAGGGTGATCTCATTTATTTATTTTTTAAATTTTAACCATAAAGGTCCATAAACAAAGAATGATTGAATGTTCACTTACTGATTTTAATGTTTACAATGCATGATTTGTTAGAGTGGTCCGATTTTGATGACTATTCTTTTATTGGATAGAATGTACCTACCTCGAGGCTTGCATATATAATTTAAAAAACTATAAACGGTTGACTCTGCAGGCCATGCCTGAAACTTTCCGCTAAATTAAGGTATTTTAAACACAAAAAAGTAAAAACTGTGAGCATCGCTTTTTTCTGTTCAAACATCTATTTTTTTTTAAATTGGCAATATATTGATTTTTGAAAAGCTGTAAGTATATTTGGAAACGATCTTCCATTTTAATATTTCGAATGGCATTTAACTTAATTTTTGTGATCTAAAATATTGCTTTGGCTAAATAATCGATAGCTTGAAAAATTTCGAAGCAGTGTTAAAAACATTTCCTTCAAACATTTTCTTCATTGATAAATCCCAAACAAATTGACCGATTTTGACCCAATTAACAGTATTTAACGCAATCTAGAAAGGAAAAAAGCTGATAACATTTTTAAGGCAATCGGCGTATTAGCCTGAAGGTTATTTCAAATATTTTAAGTAAGTTTGCTAAAACGTACTTTAAAATTTGAAAACCTGTAGTCGACGTCGACGTAGTTTTTTTAGTACTAAAATATTGTGGAGTACCAAAAAATGATTGGTTGAAAAATTTCGAAGTATGTCGAAGAAACACTTTTTTCAAAATTTTTCGTCAACGATTACTCCCAAACGGATAAACCGATTTTGATACAATTTTAAGATGCAAAGATTTTTTGAGGAATAGAGCTGATAAGTTTTTTATTCAATCCATACATAAATCTGGAAGTTATATTAAAAAATATTATGTCGCCAAAAATTTTTTTTTTATATTTCTCGAAATCTCACGGGTCCAAATTTTCAGGAAGTCTAAGTTGAGTGGAATCCAATCAAATGCCATCAACCGCGTTTCGATCGATTCAGCCGTTTATGAGATGTATAATATTTATGAGATGTTCGCACACACATCCACCACACATACAGACATACTGATGTCATCGTTAAAATAGCCTGTAAAAGTTCCTAGAACTTCAAAACATGGACACCTGGTGAAAACTCGATTTTCGAAAATCGGGGTTAAATCAGTAACTTCCTTATCTACAGAGGTAGCGGGAAGTTAAAAAACACACACAAAAGAGTACGTAAATAGAGAATGATTGATTATTCACTAATATTTAAATGTAATAATTTGTAAATGTAATAATGTAATGACTGATGAATTTAAATGTGAATTTAAATTATTACATTTTTATTTAAATAAAAATAACCACGCATAATTTTCGTCACTTTAATTTTGTTGTTGTTGATAGTAGCTGAAAATCGTTTCACTATCTACTTTTATTTTGGTAACAACTTCTTTGTATCTCTAAGAATATTTATATTAATCTATATTAATATTATAAAAGCGAAAATTTGATGTTAGGATGGATGGATGAATGGGTGGATGTTTGTTACTCAATCACGCCAAAACTACTAAACGGATTTGAATGAAATTTGGTACACAGGTAGATGATGACCTGAAATAGCACATAGGAAATCAGAAATCAGGCTTCTTTTTATCCCGAAAAAATTAAGTCATTCCGCGGGATTCGCCATAAACTTTTTTAATGTAGCGGGCTGCACGCTGTAACTAGTATAGAATAAGTAAGAGAATTGGAAGCCTGTTCTATGATTATTTTGAGTTTTAATGTGCACCAAGAACTACATTTTTCACAATATACCTAGTGGTAGCAAAATTATTTTAGTGGCGATTTTAATGTTTTATAAAAATTCAAAATAATCATAGAAATCATAAAAACTACAATCTATTTAATTTACTAATTATGCTAATTATGTTAAAAAAGATTTTTTTATTTTTACAAGAATGTACTAGTTATCATGGGTAAGTTATAAAAATTAGTCAAAAATATCAGCGTCCAGCATGTTCTACCTCTATATGGAGTGCAAATATTAAAAATTATTATATAATATTATATGAATTTAGTTTAAAATTATATATATTATTTATTTATAACGGTAGATCTTAGTATCTTAATAATCCAAAAAGTGAGACTGACCTTAAAAATGACGGGTCGGGACTTACAAAACACTTGCTAATATTATCTGAACGATGGTGCTGTATATTGTCATTTTAAATTATACACAAAAGTCGTCTTACTGTTAAACATGCAAGAAATAATATCTCCAGTGCGCGCCGCGTGTGTGCACAGACTTATACACCGCGAACGAATGTTTCTAAAGGCTGGTTTGAGCTTTGATTGACCTTCCAGTTATACTAGTTTGTATCATAAGATGCACTTTAGTCAAAACCGAATTAATTTGTATGTTACCTCGGGGTCAAGCAGTCTAACAAACTAGTTCAGATGAAGAGGTTCTGAGTTCGATTCAGATAAAACTGTTTAAGATATTTTCGGGTGTATCCTTAAACATTAAAATCTTAGAAGCTGTGTGTATTTATATACTTTCAAAATCACTAGTACTACTTTTTTTAACTTCCCACTACGTATGTAGATAAGGAAGTTACTGATTTAACCCCGATTTTCGAAAATTGAGTTTTCACCAGGTGTCCATGTTTTGAAGTTTTAGGAACCTTTTCCGACTACTTTCACGATGACGTCAGTATGTATGTATGTATGTATGTATGTATGTATGTATGTATGTATGTATGTATGTATGTGTGTGCATGTGTGTATGTAACTTTTGAAAGGCTGGACCGATCGAAACGAGGTTGATGGCATTCGATTGGAATCCGTTCAACTTAGACTTCCTGAAAATTTGAACCGATTCGGTCCAGGAGATTTTGAAAAAAAATGTGAAAAAACACCAAAATTCTCATTTTTGATTTCCGAATGTATTATATATATGTATAGATATAAAACAGGTAAATAGTCATAAGGTAATATAATAGTATTTATATGTTTGGATAGCCTACTGTACCTTAAAATTTTATCCTTACCAACAAAAGGTTGTCTGGAAGAAATCGCTCTTTGGCGATAAGACCGCCTTTGTGTACTACTATTATATAGAAATTAATTTTACTAAACATGTATTTTTAAATTGTAAGTTTGTGCATAATAAAGAGTTTTCATTCATTCATTCAAAAATAATTTTGGCGAAACAGTATTTTTAATATAATTTCCGGATTTATGTACCGATTGAGTACAAAAACTAGTCAGCTCTATTCCTCAAAAAACTACGTCTAATACATAAATTGCATCAAAATCGGTTTATCGTTTGGGAGTAATCGTTGACGAAAAATTTTGAAAAAAGTGTTTTTTCGGAATAGCTTCGAAATTATTCAACCAATCTTTTTCAGTATTCTACAATATTTTAGTACTAAAAAAACTACGTCAAATGCCGTTAAAATCGAATCTAATTATCAAAAGTTATAGCTTTTCAAATATTAAAATTACGTTGTTTAAAGCAAACTTATTTAATTTTTTTAAATAACTTTCAAGCTAATTCACCGATTGACTTAAAAATTTTATCAGCTTTTATCCTTTAAAAACTGCATCAAATACGGTTAATTTAATCAAAATCGGTTAATTTGTTTGGGATTCATCAATGAAGAAAATAAAATAACTACGTTAAAAAAAACCGACTTCAAATACTAAAAAGTAAAAAATAATAAAGATTTAATTTTAATTAAATACTACCTATTATTTATATGTGCTATTTACTAATAGGTTTGAAGTCGGTCCCAAGCCAATCCGGCACACACGCGCGGGCAGACGTCGTTGACGGACTCTTGAATACTTACATAAAATTTTTGAAAGAAAGAAAATATTTATTTGCAAGAATATGGGTGTTACACGTTGTTAAAAATTAATCAAGCTACCAACATATTCTACCATTATGTGGTGTAAATTTTAAATTAAAAATTTTGGTGCGTTTTAGCTTAATTGATAATTCTACATTAATTCACATGACCATTTAGTTTAGGATTTCTGTTGAATACATTTTCGTAATAATTTTTTTCATTATTCTTCGTATTGATTGAAGCTGCTTATAATATACACATTTAATTGCTCTTTATTAGGTATATTTACGCATCTTAATTTTTAAGGTGGGCATTTTATTGTATTAATTTGCTCGTATTCATTTAAGTGATTAAAATATTAATATTTGTTTAAGCCTTGGCACCGACTTCAAACCTATTAGTAAATAGCACATATAAATAATAGGTAGTATTTAATTAATATTAAATCTTTATTATTTTTTCCTTTTTAGTATTTGAAGTCGGTTTTTTTTAACGTAGTTATTTTTATTTAATACTTTTTAGTGTATTGTTGTATTGTCAACTATTTTTAGGTATACCCATCGACATAGCGTTCACCGGGTATACCTACGACAGATGCTGCGCGCAGTAACAAACATAGATCTCAAGAAACCGGAACGGATAGAAGTAGTCGTCTCCGTAAAAATACTCTTCGAAACACAATGTTACGTTCTTGTGAGACTATTAAAGATCATGTATGAAATCATGCTAACGTCAAGAAACTTTTGAACAGTATAATTCTAGACTCGGTGAGATCCAAGAGCGTCTAGCGAATAAGTCTTTTGAGCAGAGAGCTAATAGACTTGGTCTCATCAATGAGCGTCTAGCGAACGAATCTGCCGAGCAGAAGGCTCATAGCATTGGTCTCATTAAGGAGCGTTTAGTGAAGGAGTCCGCCGAGCAGAGAGTTCATAGATTAGAAGCGATACGAAACCGTACAGCAACCGAGTCTGCTCAGCAATGTTAGAACCGAGTAGCGGTAGCGCGTCAGACGTCAAAAAGACTTCGTTCAATGAGTGAGCGTAATTTTATAATCACCATAAGTCAATATGCTGAAGTACCATGTACAATCTGTAAGAAATTATTATATCCAAAACAACAGACATTAGCCGCAGCACGTTTTTTTCCTTCTGGAAGAGCTACCGTTGCTCAACTACCATAAAAAAAAAGAAAAGTTCCTTCTCAGGCCTACTGGAACAACATGAAATTTGTGCCTTTACCTCCTGAACTGACCGACTTGACAGACGTAGAACAAAGGCTTTTGTCAAAAGTAGTTCCTTTTATAACCAGTTACCACTCGCACCAAAGTTCTCGGCAACACGCATTAAATGAGCTCAAACTCAATAGAGTTGTGTCATTTAAGTACTGAGCTCCTCTAGCCACTTAATGGCTTCATAATCGTACTCCGGAGGATCCTAGTTATCACCAAGCACCAAAGTGCTCGTCAACACGAATCAGACGAGCCCAAACTCGATATAATTGAGTCAATTTAATTACTGAGCTCCTATGGCCACCTTGTGGCTTCATCATCGGACCCTGCAGGATCCTAGTTACAACGAAGCACCAAAGTGCTCGTCAATACCAATCAATCGAGCCCAAACTTGAAAGAATTCTGTCATTTAATTACTGAGCTCCTATGACCACCTTCTGGCTTCATCATCGGACCCTGCAGGATCCTAGTTACCACCAAGCATCAAGGTGCTCATCAACACCAATCAAACGAGCCCAAACTCGATAGAGTTCTGTCATTTAATTACTGAGCTCCTCCGGCCACCTTCTGGCTTCATCATTGGACCCTGCAGGATCTTAGTTACCACCAAGCACCAAGGTGCTCGTCAACACGAATCAAATGAGCTCAACTCGATAGAGTTGTGTCATTTAAGTACTGAGCTCCTATGGTCACCTTCTGGCTTCATCATCAGACCCTGGAGGATCCTAGTTACTGTAGAATCTTGTTACACGGTGCTTGCACCAATTGTAGAACTCTTCGCAGAGGCTCCACCACTTGTAGCGATTTGTGGCGATCTACGATCGCCTAGGCGTCTATTTACTGCTTGGTTGCTTTTCGGCCCGTCTTTGTGTGGTCGATCCTTTAGAGATCAAATTAAATAAAACTATATTAGCCACGCAGTTTCACCCGCGAATAAGTAACAATATTTCACCATTATTTTACCATTATATAAAGATAATAAATTTCGAAAAACCTTTTCTTTTATGCCCCTTCATATTTCCGATGTACCTACACGAAGAGTTACTATACTAAAAGAAGCGATGGGTGTTATCAGGTTGATAAAATACGCTAATGGAGATCATTATCCATCTTAGCAACTGCCAGCTCTTTTACAAGCTTTACGCTCTGTTAATTAGTCTAGTTAACAGAGCGTCAATATTGTCCATTCACTATAATAGGCTTCTTATGCTGCGGCTGCACATGCATCTATCGTCACAAAGCTTCGCGCAGTGACACGAATCACGATAAATGCAGATGCGACCGGCGGGATTATCACGAATTTCGCCATGTGCAATTATCGTAATTGTTTAGGTATTGCAAGTGATACATATATAGCCTTGTATATTAGTGGCAGTTTATGACTGACTTGAATATTTTTGGTGCTGTGGCATATCAAAACTGATTACTGGTCACTGGATAGTGACCAGTAAGCAATTGGCGCCGTTTTTGATGGCTTTTTCCTTACATTTAAGAGTCATCGTTGATCGCTGGTGGGTTGCAAATGTTAGGTGATACGCCTGCGGCTATTTTCGGCTATCGTCACAACATTTGGACTGTGTGTGCCTTATGGCGCGGTTGGCGGTACGTCAGCGTCGTTTTACGACGATACACGCAGGTGCGGCTAAAGGGTTAAAGAAGCCGTTGCGATGATAACTATACATGTTGACTGGTAAAATACTGTCATTGTTGTAATTGAAATTGAAATTGAAATTTGAAATTTATTTATTTGCTCAGAATACGGTACAGTTTTATAGGTTTACATAAGTTATTATAATACATCTGCGTATTCTACCAAATTGGCAAGCAATATTTTTTAAACAAATAATTATAAATTAAAACTACTGATTTAATATTACTTCGGCAACAAAAATTGAAATATTTGAACAAACAATAAATTAGAATAACTATACAAACGTCATATGCCTGTCCTGGTTAATATTTCCAAACTTTTTAAATAACATTATTATATTTTAGTAATCTAATAATAAACTTAATCTAATCTATAATTATTATTAACAAATGTTACAAAATATCTATTACATGAAAAGTAAAAACGTAGCAAAATATTTATCAAATTTCGTGCAACTACTTTAGCATCCATTTAAATAATAATAAAAAAAAAAACAATCAACCCTTTTTTAACATCTGTAGATTTTCCCCAAAGAATAAGTCCATAGCTTAGCTTGGATGCTACTAATCCGTGATAAGAAGTTAAAGCTATATCTTCACCACAAATTTATTTCAATCTATAAAGAGCATATACTTGTGAATTAATATTATTACATAGTTTCTCTATATTTGCCCTTCCAATTACAATTTTTATCAAGTACAACTACAAGAAATTTAAATGGATTTGTTTCTTGTATTGAGGTATTATTATAAGACATAGTAAGATTAATAGGACTAGTTTTATAGCTTTAAAAATGAATATATGTTATTTTATTGAAATTAACTTTTAAATAGTTGGCAATAAGCCATTCTACTATTAGTTTCAGTGTATTATTGCATTCAATTTGAATTTGCGATATTTTGCTCGTAATCACAACAGATATATCATCAGCGTATAGATAACATTGGTGATCTGTGACTTTGGGCAAATCATTAATTCCTAGAATAAATAATGTTGGTCCCAAAATAC
Organism: Apodemia mormo; assembly: GCA_036924255.1. Lineage (NCBI taxonomy): Eukaryota > Metazoa > Arthropoda > Insecta > Lepidoptera > Riodinidae > Apodemia > Apodemia mormo. The sequence goes on from JAUPFN010000002.1 coordinate 43,718,734, forward strand.
TTCCTTGTGCGACCCCATGCTGAATTTCCTCACATTTAGACCTATACGTTTTCACTTCTAATGATTTATCGACTTTTTCTATTTCTACGTATTGCTTTCTTAACGTGATGTAGCTTTTCAACCAATCATATGGTGGACCTCTTATACCATAATATTGACATTTTTGTAGTAGCAATTTGTGGTCAAGTAGATTACTTATTATTTATTCATTTATTTATTATTTAGGAGGAATAACAGCACAAGAAAAACATAATTAAAACTTAAACTAGCATCAGATCAAATGGCTTTGTCATATCGAAAAATAACAACAACACAACTGTCGATTTTAACCTTTATATTTTGCGTTACACTTCATATAAGATTAAACGATTTTAGACTGGTGGATTTATTTTTTTGAAATCCAGTTTGATCTTTGTTTACTATATCAAATTTGTTTAAGTAACATGAGAGCCGATTGTGAAATCATTTTTCAAATATCTTGGCTATAATAGGAATCAAAGTGATGGGTCTGTAGTTATTTAATATGTTTTTATCTCCCCCTTTATGCAACAGTTTTACAACTGATATGTGCTCTGGGTTGGAGGGTAAGGCGCCTGTAGACTTGTGCATGTGGCATTGCCATCCCGCACACGTATAGTAACACACCATTAACATCTTTGGTTTCTCTTTTTATCAGGCCATCTCCTTATTTGTTATCTTATACTATAAAAAACATACTGAGGAAACTTAGTTCTGGTACCAAATACCTAAAAAAAAGGTAAGTACCTACTTAAATCTTGACCTAATCTGTACATATAATAAAATCGTAGGAAAGTCAAAACTGTACATTGAATATTTTTTTAAAAGAATACTTGGGGCGTGATCTACAATCGATATCGAAGCCAAAAATATAGTTTTTAGAATTTTTGTCTGTTTGTCTGTATGTCTGTTTGTCTGTTTGTCTGTATGTATGTCCGGGGTAAATTTAAAAAGTACTGCATGGATTTACTTTAAATTTTGCATGAATATTACTAACAGGTCGGTTCAACATATAGGCTACATATTATCACGCTATCACCTACGGGGGAGAAGCTGTGCGGGGTAAACCAAGTCCGCGCGGACGAAGTCGCTGGCAACAGCTAGTTATCCAATAAAAATGTTCAGTGTGAACAGCGGCAAGAAGTAAATTATTTACAAATAGTGATTTACCAAACTCGCGACTAGACTTAGTACCACATGCAGTGACCATACTTTTCAAATATTAGTTCTAATTTAGTCAAGATATACTACTTAGTTAAGTATTTTTCTCTTTTTATTAGGTACTAGCTGTTGCCCACGACTTCGTTCGCGCGCACTTCGTTTACTCCGCACAGCTCCTCCCCATTAGGTGATAGCGTGATAATATGTAGCCTATATGTTGACCCGACCTGTTTGTAATATTCATGCAAAATTTAAAATAAATCCATGTAGTACTTTTTGAGTTTACCCCGGACATACATACAGACAAACAGATAAACAGACAAACAGACAAAAATTCTAAAAACTATATTTTTGGCTTCGATATCGATTGTAGATCACGCCCCAAGTATTCTTTTAAAAAAATATTCAATGTACAGTTTTGACTTTCCTACGATTTTATTATATGTATAGACTAGCTGTTGCCCACGACTTCGTTCGCGCGGACTTTTTTACTCCGCACAGCTCCTCCCCCTTAGGTGATAGCGTGATAATATGTAGCCTATATGTTGACTCGACCTATTAGTAATATTCATGCAAAATTTGAAGTAAATTCATGCAGTACTTTTTGAGTTTACCCCGGACATACATACAGACAAACAGACAAACAGACAAAAATTCTAAAAACTATATTTTAGGCTTCGATATCGATTGTAGATAACGCCCCAAGTATTCTTTTAAAAAAATATTCAATGTACAGTTTTGACATTCCTACGATTTTATTATATGTATAGATATTTGTATCGTGAGTATTACTATTAACTATCGTGACCTTATATGTGCCTATATACCTTACATATACCTTACCTATGTACCTTATATATATATAAGGTCAATCTGTATATTTGAACAGCGAGCGAAACTCCCAGAGTTTACTGGAATAATCCAGAATTTGTAGGCGTATATTATGATGTGTTTGTGTGAATGTTTGTCCGACGATAACTCAAGAATCGTTAATCAAAACGTCGGATCGCGAAATTTGATAGGCATATTAAGGAGACAAAAGAACTTTTCCCGAGTGAAGCCAGAAGAAGTTTTATGTTTTTTGCGTGTATGTATGTAATCTAACATATAAAATTCTTGTGTCACAGTTTTATAACGATACTCCTCCGAAACGGCTTGACCGATTTTTATGGAATTTTATTTGTATATTCAGTAGGTCTGAGAATAGGTTATATATATTTTTATACCCTTTTATAATAAGGGTGATCCACCAAAATTTTCACCCTTCTACCATCAACTCTTATTTTTTAATAGCGATATTAGTAATTCAGTAATTTATATGGCAAAGTAACGTTTGCCGGTCAGCTAGTAACTATCCATACTAATATTATAAATGCGAAAGTGTGTTTGTTTGTTCGTCTTGCACGGCAAAACGGAGTAACGACTTGACGTGATTTTTCAAGTGGAGATAGTTGAAGGGATAGAGAGTGACATAAGCTACTTTTTGTCTCTTTCAATCCCCCCACATCCCTAAAATTAATTTAACGCGAGCGAAGCCGCGGGCAAAAACTAGTGTTTTTTATAGTTTTTCGAAACGCTCAGCAACCTGAATGACTTGATGATCGACATAGCAATTTCGCTGGTTTTAATATTAACTCGGTTTTGATTGTAAGAACAACATAATATGTATGATTGTTTCAGAAGACTTCTTTTTGTTTTTAGCTGATTCGCACATCTTCGCCTGCAAGTTGATAGCAGGTGATCAATGCAACAAATTTCATACAATCTTTTATTCACTATTACCCTTTAGCGGTGGATTTTTGTGATAAAAAGTTAAACAAAATGTTTGATCCTGCATCTCCAACTTTCTCCCTGGTAAATCTCATCAAATCGGTTCAGCGGTTTTCGCTGTGAAAGTGTAACAGACAAACAGACTTTCGCATTAAAATATTACTAACCCTGCTGCCTGCTACACTGTAAATGGTTTTGGTGAATCCCACGGGAATAACTGATTTTCCGAAATAAAAAGTACCCTATGTGCTAGTTTAGATCATCATATGTCTTCCAAACTTCATCCTAATTGGTCCAGTAGTTTTTGCGTGATTGAGCTAATATCCAAACATTCGCATTTTACAATATTAATGTAAACTAGTTGCACCGTGCAGCAGCAGTATTATGAAAGTTTTTGGTTAATCCCGCGGGAACAACTCATTTTCTGGGATAAAAAGTAGCATCATCTACCTCTGTGCCACATTTCATTCTAATTCGTTCAGTAATTTATGCGAGTAACAAAAATCTATCCATCCAGATTTTCGCATTGATTAAGTATATAGAAGATATAGATTTAGTAGTATAGGTATAGATTTAGTAGTATACATATAACCAAACGAGCCACTACTAAATCTATATCTGTAGGTATAGATTTAGTAGTAGCACGTTTGGTTTTTAGTAGAATCTCGTTCGCCTTTTGCAGATAGAATCGTCATCTAGAGAAGCCCGGACCAAAAAATGTGTAAACGGTTGACTCTATGGGCAATCCCTGAAACTTCACACTAAATTAAGATATTTTAAACTCAAAAGATTAAAAAATATAAGCATAGATTTTTCAGTTCAAACATCTATTTTGTTAAAAATGGCAGAATATTAATTTTCGAGAAGCTGTATATTTTGAAAAAGATGATGGCATTCAACTCAATTTTTGAGATCTAAAATATTGTTTTAGCTAAATAATTAATCGATAGGTTGAAAAACTTCGATGAAATTTCAAAAAACATTTTATTTTTAATTTTCTTCATTGATAAATGCCAAAAAAATTACCGATTTTGATTAAATTAACGGTATTTGAAGCAGTTCATAAAGAAAAATAGCTGATAAGATTTTTAAGTCAATCGGTGAATTAACTTAAAAGTTATTTAAAAAAAGTTAAGTAAGTTTGCTAAAAACAACGTAAAGCTATAAGTTTCGAGAATTAGATTTTGATTTTTGAAACGGTTTTTTTAACACCAAAATATTGTAGAATACAAAAAATAATTGGTGGAAAAATTTCGAAGCTATGTCAAGAAACATTTTTTTTCAAAATTTTTCGTCAACGGTTGCTTCCAAACGGATAAACCGATTTTGATGCAATTTATGTATTAGATGTAGTTTTTTGAGGAATAGAGCTGATTAGTTTTTGTACTCAATCGGTACATAAATTTAGAAGTTATATTAAAAAAATACTGTTTCGTCAAAATTTTTTTTGATGTTTTTTCAAAATTTCTCAAAATCTCCTGGACCGAATCGGTTCAAATTTTCAAGCATCTAAGTTGAGCGGAATCTAATCGAATGCTATCAACCGTGTTTCGATCGGTCCAGCCGTTCAAAAATTATGAGATGTTTACATACACACATACACACACACACACATACATACATACAGACATATTGTCGACATAGTGAAAATAGTCGGAAAAGGTTCCTAAAACGTGGACATCTAGTGAAAACTCGATTTTCGAAAATCGGGGTAGGTAAAATCAGTAACTTCCTTATCTACATACGTAGTGGGAAGTTAAAAAAGTTGTAATCATAAAATGTAATAAAACAATAGCATTATTTTCTGATACATGACCAAACATAAATATTTTAATGAGGGTGTAATTATACAGACGATAACATTCGTTATTTTATACTCTTTGTACAGATGGATGTCTGTTTATTCATCACAGGCTTAATTACACCTAATAGTTCTATATATTATGTACATATTTATAAAACAATAAAATCAGAAATATAATGCAGCAGCTGTTCGCTACATATTGGTGAGATTGTAGAGTTGTACAAAGTTTCGACCTGGTTTGGTACCACCACTTTTAACTAACTCCTGTCGCATAATGTCTGTATTTGGGCCAGGTTCACGTAACAAAACAACAACGTTGAAGTGTTTAGTGCTCTTAAACATTTTCTTACATATTACATCTGTCATAGCGTAGCACAACGCATCGTTGTATCGTGTTTATGTGTGTAGGCGCCCTAAGCGCTTCGTCTCGATTGACGTTTTGTTACGCGAATTGGGAGGTTTGTCGCTGTCAAAGACTTCTATGTTCTAACGTACTAGACAATATATTACACTATATGCGGCACGCCACTTGTGCTGCACTAAAATGCAGTCCACGGACTGCACCTACGTCAGAGATCGTTGAATGTAACGTGTAAGCGCCATGATATTCAAATTCAAATTTAAATTCAAGTTCTTTATTTGCACAAAATAGGGTTGGAAAAGATTTTATATATATATCGATGTGCTTAAACCTATTTTGCCAGATAAATGGCATGCAAATTTATGACTTCAGATTATTGTTATATAATATTTAAGAAAAACACATATTTTTTACATTTATACCTAAATAAAATATTAAAAAGACAGTAACAAATTTCAAATAAATAGTATTGAAAACAAATATATAATTGTATTTAATGTCAAGAGATTACAAAAATGTTTATTTTTAAAGAAATGTCAAAATGAAACAAAAATTATGTTCTACCAATTCGTATTATAATAATATTTTTGTCATTGTCATTATATAGTTTTATACTTCAATTAGTCAATGGTACTGTAATAACATTTTTCGCGATATTCACGGCGGTTACGACCGGTCGCGAATTTTTTCATTCGTGAATCAAAATGAAGCAGCTTCATTTTGATTCACGAATCGATGCGGCTACATATATATTTCGCGCTACGACGAAGTATCGCGCTAGCACGATGTTGTCACAACCTACATCGCGACACTGTTTACGTCATAATGACGTCATGATATTACTGGTCATCAAACTGCGGCCCGCAGGTTATATTTGTGTGGCCCACGACAAAACAAACAAAAATATTGGAACATTCCTTAAACTATTTTCTTCTCAAATTCTTAAACCATTTACATTCGTTCCTTAAATTCTTTAATTTTATGCTACTGTGTACTGTATTTCATTCGTCCAAAGATTACGAACTTATGATACAGCTTCGTAAACATGAGAGATCATGTCGTCGTATGTTATTTTTTTTTAGCATCAGGAGGTTGCATGTCACTTGAATCTCGCAATTGCTTATATCTATGGTGATTGACTGTCGTTTACGGCAAACAAATGTTGTGTCCTATTTCTCGATGGTATATCCTATGTTTGGACAATATCTACAAATTGGCGGACGAGCTGGGTCGATGTCCCCGTTTTATCTATTCCTGCCGCAATAGTCATTCTACCATGCTGGTCTTAAAAAATTTCGACTGACTGCATGTATCACTGTTCAATACTACGATGAGTCCCAGATAGTAGGTAGAGTTTCGTAACGTCTCGTCCGGGTCTTGTAGCTCGGGTCTTGTCTAGCTCAATCTTAGATGAAATAAACTACTACTAGATATGAAATAACCAAGGGGAAACCGTGTCGTTTCGTCCCTAATAATGGCGGACTTAAGAACAGCTGTTTTCTATCAACATAACAATTGATAAATTATATTGCAATTGGGCATGTTATTTTAACAATTAGTTATCTTAGATTTAAGGTACAAACTAAAATTATAGAAAAATACAAATAAACGCTAAAATCAATTTAATATTTTGTAATCAAAGGGTTATTTGATATTAAATATTAATTTACCTACATTGACAGCGTATTTTAGTAATGGTGTTTTGGTCGCAGGTGACGTTAATTTTCTTAAATGATTTGAAATTAGAGCACTGACAAAATTTTTGTACCTTTGTCTATTATGAAAATTCTAACTTGTTAGACAGAGATAAAGACAATTTTATTTGTTCAGCGTTGGAATGCATGCAATTTTATAAATTTTGTTTATGAAAATTAATGCCAAGTCCTTATCTTTCTCTTGTCAAAGAGCTCAATGCATTTTACTGTTGTGTAAACTTATACACTAGTGGCAATACTATCTCTCGTATAGCAACGCAACATTTACACTCTTGGTTGATATACTTATGGCGCCGCTGGTCGATACTACTGAAGAGCTTAGCGGTAGAACCAGCGTGTCAACTATCGTCAGGGTGACGTCATAGCTGTGGAGTTTAATCACGTCACACAGGTGACATAGAAAAGGAAAAAAGGAAGATCTTTCCAGCCAGACAAGGTGGTTCCAGACTACCTGGAGATCGAAGTCCATGAGAAGCGTTGAAACTTGTACATATTCTTGCAAGATAAATTGTAATATCACGATTTAGGATTTTACTTTAGACAATGATTATCATGCTGCATCCTTAAAGTAACCAAAGTTGAAGCTAAAGGTATCAGAGTATACTCGTATGTATAGGATAGCAAACAAGCTGATGGTTCTTCTGGTGGATAGAGACAACCACCACCTATAGACACCAGAGATTTTAATGATACGTTGCTATGCGTGTGCCCTGGCACACGCATAGCAACGTATCATTAAAATCTCTGCCATGGAATTCCATTAATTTACTGCCTACCTTATCCTCCAAACCGGAACACGACAGCGACGAGCACCGTTGTTATTGTGGCAGAAATAGGTAAGAGGATGGCACCAAAACCCCGGTGAGACGTTACAGAACTCTACCACTTAGAAGTTAAGATGTTAGTGACACGTGGTAGATGGTCTCGCAATGGATGTATTCTTTGAAAAGTGCCCGGATTACCGTAAGGAAAGTATATATGTCGCAGTGAAATTGTCAATACCGTTAGATTATAATCTACCTAAGTGAAATTATAATTTCACTGCTAACCTAACCTAACCAAATTATAAAATCCCTAGGTAGATTATAATCTTACGGCTATGGATAATTTCACTGCGACATATATAAAAGAATCGAAGCCCCATAGTTGGGAAATGCATTAGAGCTAATGCAGCGCACTAAACCATATCACGACATGGTTCGATGCGTTGATTGTCCTTCGAGCGCTCTCTTATTAGACATACCGACGATATGATTAAGCGACTGCAGTCCGTAAAAACATGAAATGAGTAGAAGTTTGTCGATTTGATTTTTGTTACTCGAAACTAATGTCCGCTTAGAACAAAAAATATGTGATATGTAGCATGCGATTAAAGAGATAAATGCATGCCAAGAAAAATGTTTTTTTCATCTAAAGATTTATTCCTCAAGAAGACAAATCAATGTCGACCCTAGAGGATATCTGAATTATTTTTATTTTTGTTTATTACATTTATGTCCATTTAATTTTTGTTTAGTCAATACTGGTCTAAATTTCGCTGTAATTACGATAATATTGTAACAGACTTCATTTATCCCTTAAGAGGTTTAGTGCAATAAAAGAAAATAATAAGAACCTATACTATTTTCTTTTATTAAAATATGTCAGTGTTAGGTTTAATAAATAATATCAATGGAATTAAAGGCGAAAATAAATAAAAAAAACTAATTCTCAATAATATATAAGACCTAACATATAAACATTTAAAACCTTAAAAGGGGGAACGAATATGAAAAAATATAATGACGGGAGGGAAAAGAAAAAAAAAAAAAGGAAAAAAAATGGAAAGGAAACGGGGGATTTGTTTGAAAGTTCTGGACGTTAAAAAAAAAAGAGATTCTTCGTTTGAGACAATAATATAGATATATCAGGGATATTCCAGAGTGTAAATAATAATAGAAATACTCTTAATGTGAGAAAAGATGATTGGTAAAAAATTTATTGATCAAAAACCGTGAGTATGTAGAATAGAGATTTATTTAGGGATTACGTATGTATTTATGCAACTTCGTATTTGATATGGTAGTCGTTGAGTTTATTTAAAACTAGCAGTATTGGTAGAATGTAGTTTTATTAGAAGGTAAATCTTTTGAATGTTGATTATACAATTTTAATAAACATATTACCGATAAATATGTGATTAGGTTTACAAGAATGAAATTGTGCAAAATGTTGTGTAAAGGTGGATCGATCCTTGACTGAGTGAAGAATGTTTGTTGTATGAAGAAAGGAAATTATTTATTTTAAGGAATAGCTGTTGAAAAGATGTTTAATAACATAGGAGAAACGTGGACTTGTTTGCTTTATAGAAATTGTGTGATATTATTATTAGGGAAGTCTATTTTGATTTTAGGAAAATAAAACCATAATTTATGCTGTTATTTAAATGTTCTTTTCTTTCCATAAAAATGTGAGCAATGGTTGTGGAGCAATTGCTGTTTTACAGTTTTGCAGCAGGGCTACTAATCAAGACGCAGTATAAATCGGAATTCTAAACAACACAGGTGATGTAGTTTTCCAATTTAAATTAAATTAAGTTTGTATAACTTTACAAGACTACAATTTAAGTTTGTATAACTATACAAGACTAAGTAATGGCTTTACTTTATCAAATTTCAGTGCTTGACGGATAACAGTTTATTAATTAATTAGGAAATGGATTTATGGACTTAATTATATGTATATAGATTTTCATCATCGGTATTTAAAGGAAACCCATTGCCTTTAGACACTATTATTATTATACCTATACCTTGCAAGTGACTAAGATTGCTATGTTTGTTAATTTTCATTTAATATAAAGAAAAGGCTTTATATTATCAAATTTCAGGACATGTTGGCAAGACAGTTATTATTTAACTAGGAAATAGAAATAAATGACTTAATTACTTTATATTATACCTTTATCGTCAGCAGTTGGAGGAATTCCGTTGTCTCTAGACACTTATTATTGCATCTATACCTTACAATTGGCTAATATTGTTATGTTTGTTTATTTTTCACAGGAATAAGTAATGGCTTTGCATTATCAAATGCCAAAAGCATGTTGGCTAAATAGCTTATTAACTAACAAGGAATAAATTTATGTGCTTTAATTGTTTATACTATACTTTTACCATATGCATTTGAACTATTATTATTGCATCTTTACCTTACAAATGGCCGATATTGCTATGTTTGTTTATTTTTCATAGGAGTAAGATATGGCTTTGCATTACCAAACTCAAAAGCATGTTGGCTAAATAGCTTATTAATTAGGAATAGATTTAAGTGCTTTAACTACTTTATACTATACTTTTCATCATCGTCATTTGAAGGAATTCCATTGTTATTAGATACTAATACTACTGCACCTGAATTAATATTATCAACTAGTTTCAACGTACAACCCGCAACATTATAGAAGCGAATCCCGCTGGACCACTTGATTTTCCCGGGATAATAAATAGCCTATGTGCTAATCCAAGTCATCAATTATCTGTGTGTAAAATTTCATTCAAATCCGTTTCGTAAGTTTTGCGTGCGTTTTATCTTTTAAAATCTACTAACTGGGGATAGCTATCACATATCTTTATAGATGAGGTCCGGCTAAGGAATTTCTTAGAATAATTTCCATAGTACAGTTGATCCTGCTTGTTATTTAAACTTTAGGGATCGAGAGCTGACTCCTTTGCAGTTTTCGAGGCCGCGTGTGGGTGACTCCTTAGCTGTCGTCGGAGCTGAATGCAGAGTTGCTGTAGGTTTGTTGCAGAGTTGGAGGTATGTCAAATACAATGTTAATTTTAAGGTTCTAAATTGTTATAATTTAGGGGAGTTATAATTTCTTCATGAAGGAACAATTAGGTGATAGGATAGGACGTGCTGATATTATGCGGAAGAACTGATGCTTTAATATATTGAGGAATTTAAGGAATACTTTGTTTATTATTGACTTTCAATTAAAACTAGGTGATTCAAGCTTAGGAAATATTTATTATAGAAACTTTCTCTAGTTAAAATGATTACTTGAATTAATGCTTCAAATTGGATTAGGAGGAAATAGGATCTTTTAGGAATTGAAGGCAGAAGGTCTGTTACTGTAGGAATAATATATTACAACCAATAAGTGGGGGCATAAATCTACACAAAATTCACACGAAAACCTACCTTAATATGAATTATTAAAATTATGAAATGTTAATACGAATTATTATATCCTATTATAAAACTAAATATTAGCTAATACGTAAATTGATTGCATAGGCCAGTCTCTTAAAATCAAATCTTCATAAAACATTATTTTATTTACAATCAAATTTAAAACCGAGTACAAATATTAAACGAGATAATCACAAATTAATACAAATTACTCTCTTCGTGTCTAACAAAGAAATAATTAATATAAACTGAATTGTTGAATTAAATTTGGAGCGAAAATCTTAAATGACTTTAATAAAGCTTCAGGGAGTTAGAGTGCAAGAGAGGAATGAATGAACTTTAGTCCAAACGTATTATGTTTATTTAACCATATTTTATATAAATTATTTACTTAATTTAATTATTTATTTATTTATTGTATTCTTATTTTATATTATTTATATAGGGATTTAGGAGGATAGGAATTATAATATTAAACTTCTTCATCAAATTAATTCTTTTGGATAATTGAAATATTATTGTTTATAGTGACAGTGCATAACAAATCTTTTAGTAAGATAGGAAGTTTACTAAATAAATCTGAAATTAAGGTTAATTACTAATTTTGGATTAGATATTTTTACCTTTTACCTTGGTAAATAGATCATGTCATCTTCATCTCTGGGGAATCGACTTTACGAAGGCAACAAGTTGTGCTGTGTATAACTATATAAGGACACACATGTAATGTTGTCATTATGGTCATCTTCTCTTCACCAGTGCAGACACACGGTTAATATGTCCCTCTGTCGTAAGTCCAAGGTGTTTGGGGCGATAACCCAGGTATACACCCAACTATACCGCCAAGCAAAGTTGATCCATTTTCATATCTAATCATCTCAGACATGAACTATTTTACAGAACTAGAGTTATTTGTCTAAATTGTTTATCTGTATATATTCATGTATTAACCTGGATTCCATGATTGAATCTCTACATCATAAGGATTGTACAAATGAACTTTACTTATGATTATTCGCGTGGCTAGACGTTTCATAATACTGTTCACTTAAAGCAACAATAGATCTAATAAGCGTTGATTTCTAAAAGTTCAGACCTTATTAAATTCTGAAATTTGATTAAAGAGAAAATGAAATAAGAGTAATAGAACTCTAATGGTCTGGAGAAGACATAAATAACTTAGTTTCATTAGAAAACGAGTATAAGACGAATTGTTTGGATTCTGACTAAGATGTATTGAGTATTCAATCACAATATTAAAGAGTTCAAAGATCTTACTAAATTTCATCTATAACTTCAAATTCGATTAATAAGTAATATTTCATTGCTTGTGGTGACTATAAATTATTAGGGTTATAGGAGGAAATTTGACTATAATATCTTTAGAACAAAGGTTAATTTCTAGTTCAGTAATAATTTATTTTAATTATTTGGCTTTTTGATTGGACCATACCTTTCGTCAAGGTAGTGTCGACTTTGCGAAGGCATCAGGGTTGTATGCATGTCGCATGCATTGTGTATATCTATATAAAGACACATATAATATTGTCGTTATGGTTATCTCCTCGTTACCAGTGCGTGGTATTCGGATAAGCCCTACCACAAACAGTGTATTCAGAGGGTTAACCCAGATAAACACCAACTATCTATCGTCTAGCAAAGTTGCTCTATTTACATAACTAATCAAATCTTCAACCAGGTATGAGCTACATCACAGAGCTGGATATATTAAATTGCTTGTTTTAATGTATTTTTATACATTAACCTGAGTTCATTTGACTTTCGTCATAAGGATTATTTTAATTGATTTTACTTATGAAATTTTTATGATTTGGATTATTTGAAGTTCATTGCGAGCAATGATTACTTTTATATATGTTTATTTATCGCGTACCGACTATTAATGTTTCGGTATTGTGATTGAAGACAACATATTATCTTGTCTTAGTTTTGTCAAGTAATTGTTAAAACAAACTTGCACAAACTTTAATTGTATACTTGAGAAACATATTTATTATTTGGCCTTTTGACTGTGCTCAATACAAATGATGCACCTTTGTCATGCCAATATTTAATTATTATTTTGTTACTGTTTGTTACTAAATAACAACAGTATATATTTTTATCAACATTTACTTACTTCAAGTCAATGCTTAATTGTATACTTGAGAAACATATTTATTATTTGGCCTTTTGACTGTGCTCAATACAAATGATGCACCTTTGTCATGCCAATATTTAATTATTATTTTGTTACTGTTTGTTACTAAATAACAACAGTATATATTTTTATCAACATTTACTTACTTCAAGTCAATGCTTAATTGTATACTTGAGAAACATATTTATTATTTGGCCTTTTGGCTGTGCTCATAACAAATGATGCACCTTGGTCATGCCAATATTTATTTATTATTTTATTAAACTGTTTGTTACTAAAATAACAACAGTATATATTTTATCAATCTTTATTTACTTCAAGTCAATGCTTAATTGTATACTTGAGAATTATATTTATTATTTGGCTTTTTGGCTGTGCTCAATATTAATGATGCACCTTGGTCATGCCTATACTCATCAACTTCCAAACAATGTATTCACATATTTGGACATTAAACTATATGGCTATCACTTTGTGACCCCACAACAGTAATGCCTATCTGCCATTAACTTGGTTCTTCATAATATATTGATTTTCTCTTTGAGATTAAGGACTTTAGTTCCTTTTAGTTTCAATATATTTCTGGGGAATACGCTAGGATGGCCTTCAGCCGGCATGGTATTCACACATGTGAGGCGAGGCGGCGCCTCTTACATATCCCACAATAATAAAATTGCGGCACTAAAGTGCTCTACAACTCCCAACCTAAATATTACAATAATTTTGTCCATATATTCCATACTACCATACTTCCTTCCTTTAGATGAAGTCAATGTAATTATTAATATCATCATATCGCTCTCTTAAGCTATATATTTTATTATGTATTTTATGTATATATTTAATATATTATTCCCTTCCTTAAAGTCAAATATCTTTATTATGTATTTATGTATTTATGTAATATATTACTTTTTTTTTTTTTTTTTTTATAGAAGAGGGGGAAAACGAGCAGGAGGTGCACCTGATGGTAAGTGATCACCGCCGCCCATGGACATCCACAATACCAGAGGTCTTGCAGTTGCGTTGCCGGCCTTTTAAGAATGAGTAAGCTCTTTTCTTGAAGGCCCCCAAGTCGTAACCGTTTGGAAACACCCCTGCCGGTAATTGGTTCCACAACAAAGTAGTGCGAGGCAAAAAGTGTCGAGAGAAACGCACAGTTGTGGATTTCCAGACATCGACATGGTGAGGATGGAATTTCAAATTTTGACGCGATGTCCGATGATGGAATTCGGCGGCAGGAATTAATCCAAATAACTCGTCGGAACACTCTCCATGAAAGATACGATAGAAGACACAGAGTGAGCCAACATCTCTGCGCAATGCCAAAGAGTCGAGTCGTTTCGAAATAGCCGGGTCGTCAACGATTCGAACCGCTCTACGCTGAATGCGATCAAGAGGAAGGAGCTGGTACTGAGGAGCTCCGGCCCAGAGATGAGAACAGTACTCCATGTGGGGCCGAATTTGAGCCTTATAAAGTTGAAGGCGATGGGCCGGCAAGAAGTACTGCCTCGCTCTGCTGAGCACACCGAGCTTTTTGGAGGCTAATTTAGCCTTACCTTCCAAATGACCGCGAAACTGAACGTAATTCGATATGTCGACTCCCAGAATCCCGATACTAGCGGAGGCTATCAGGAGAGTATCCCCAAATCGAGGTGACACGACAAAGGGTGTCTTTTTAGCGGAAAACACGCAAAGCTGTGTCTTTTTGGGGTTAAAAGTGACAAGGTTTTGTCGACCCCATTCCGAGACATCGGTTAGTCGATTCTCAACTTCGGACACAAGCTTGTTTCGGCTCTCTTCGACGTGTTCCCGAGAAATACCGCTTCGGCCGGAGTATGTAGCATCACCAGTACTGTCATCCGCATAGCAATGTATGTTGCGAATTCGCATCATGTCATTGATATGCAGAAGGAACAGTGTTGGTGATAGCACGCAGCCTTGTGGAACACCAGCATTGATAGATTTAAGGTCAGAGCACGCACCGTCAACTACGACCTTGATGCTCCGATCAGCCAAAAAACTGGTGATCCACTTGCATAATTTCTCGGGAAGCCCATAGGAAGGCAGCTTCGCCAGAAGCGCTTTGTGCCATACCCTATCAAAGGCCTTCGCTATGTCCAAACTAACTGCCAATGCCTCCCCCTTGGACTCAACTGCTTCCGCCCACCGATGTGTTAAGTATACAAGAAGATCACCAGCTGAGCGGCCGCGACGGAAACCGTACTGGCGGTCGCTAATCAGCTGGTGCTCTTCTAAATACTTGAGGAGCTGCGAGTTGATGATTGTCTCCATAATTTTGGAGAACAAGGAAGGTTATGGCTATCGGCCGGGCTCCGGGCGCCGGGCCGGAACAAGGAGGTTATGGCTATGGGTAGGACGCAAAAAAAGATCGCATCCCGTCCCAATCTGCTGACCTATAGTGCCAAACGCGACGACAGCCTGCAAAAGGAGGCCGTGATAGGCGCGTAACCGGCACTTTACTCCGGATCAGGCAGTGGTCTGACGTACCAAGAGGGACGTCCACAGATACCTGATAATTGTCCGGATGGGAGGTCAGCAGAAGGTCCAGCAGTGAAGGCGTATGGTCGTCCACATCGGGAATTCGCGTAGGCGTGGTTACCAATTGTGTTAGACCATATGCCAAGGCAAAATCGTGAACAGACCTCCCCGCATGATCGGTAGTGCGTGAACACAGCCATTCGGCGTGGTGGGCATTAAAATCGCCTAAGATCACGATCTCAGCGGAGGGGGTCTGTTGCAACACGGAATCTACAGCCGTTTGAAGGTGCTCAACGAGCCTGTCGACTTCAGCATTTCCGCTATGGGACCTGTAGAGGCACGCGTAGATGCGGGGATGGTCGTCGCAGTCTACACGCAGCCAGAGGATGGATAGGTCCCTATAGCCTTCAATGCTGCTGAGACGTCGAGAGCAGATATCCTCTCTGACATAAGCACAAACTCCCGCCCGGGGTACAAATGAATGCTCGAATTTGTACCCCGGGTAGGAGAGATATGAGGTATCAGCCGGAGAAGATATCTGCGTCTCAGTTAAAAAGAACAGAGCCGGCTTAGCCGTCTCAAGGTGGTAGTGGACGGCATTTAGGTTTGAGTGAAGACCCCTAATATTAGCATAATCCACGTGGAGTGTGGTAGAGGGTGCCTTTCGATGTCTGTTCGATTTGCCCCGAGCAGCGAAGTTTGAGAGCGCAATTGTGCCCCCCCCAGAGTACGCAGGGCAGCCTGGGCATCCATGATTAGGCTGATTACAAACCCCTGAACATGGATGTCCAGAGGGGGATTCTCCACCGCTTACGCTAGTGGTACCCCCCTGGGGTAAACTACTACCTTTAAATTGCGCTTCCATAGTGTTAGGGGGAGGGGGGAAAGGGCCTCCGGGAACCTTACAGACCAAACGAAACGCAACAGCAAAGCTGTTACTTCACGTTGGTTTTAAGTGAGGTAGTGGTATCGCCCCGGTCGTGCCGACCCATTCAGCTAAGCATGGCACTACCACTTTTTTTGACTGACTGCACCGGTGGAATAATCTCAAAAAAGAATATTATCCCTCCGGCGGGCGATGGGGTCGTCACTTCCCGACGCCAACAAAACTCCCTCTCTTATGCCAAATATCTTCAATATATTAAATTTTAGTCCTTTAAATCAATTTATAGTATACATTTCCTGATAAAGTATGGTTGTTTATAAGAGATGAAGTGTACCTTTGAAAAGAATGAATGGGTAAACTATATAACACAAATAGGTCCTCAATTTAACACTAGATGAATCTTTTGGCCAGATAATATGGTTATAACTCTGTTGACTCCTTTATAAACGAAATATAACAGACAATTTTGTTATATTTAAAATGTGAGTTTAGAGGGTCTTCGGGAGAGTTTGTTACAATATGAATAAAAGAATAATATTTGAACGATTTTTTAAATTCGATATAATTACAGAGGTATACCATGACCGGTAGACAAAACGAACACCGACTAAGTTAACTATTAGATACCTCTTTTTTGTAACACGTAAGCAATTAGAGACAAGGTTTACAAAGAAATGGTACCCTTTTTTATATCATAAGATAGTTAACAAGCAGGATGGTACACTAGGTGGTAGACTTCTGCTTTGTCTCGCCCGGGTCTGGTACCACCGCCTTACCTATTCCTGCCGCAATAGCGTCAGTGCTTGTCGCTGTCGTGTTCCGGTTTGGAGGGTAAGGTAGCCGGTAAACTTATGCATGTGGCATAAGACCTGGCCACAAGATAGCAACGCACCATTAACACCTTTGGTGTCTATAGACGATGGTTGACTCTTTCCATCAGGAAACCCATCTGCTTGTTTGCTATCTTATACTATAAAAAAAAGATGGCTCTCTTGATGAAAAGAGATAACCACTGCCTATAGACACCAAAGATATTAATTGTGCGTTGGCATCCTCGTGACGGGGTGGACTATCAAAACTGAATAGAAATGCCAAATTCAGCTGTGCCATGGGTGACTTTCAATTACTGCAGCAACCACTTTCTCCACTGTTTCCAAAATGCAGCACTAGTATTTCTTACCCAGAAACAGATGATCTTTCTTTCAGATGAGCTTTGATTTTTTGAGTAGCCCGATTGTAGTAGATACCTAGATACGAGGCGTCACTTATCATGCTGCTGTCACTGACTAAGCCAGTCACGGGGCATGCAGTACTACATTTTCGTATTGTCCTACTCTTCCCCTATACCGAGGAACAAATTTTGAAACGAGGAAATTTGGTAGTCTTATAAATCCCCGTGTTAGTCCAGGCACCTTTAAAGAATAGGCCAAACTGCCGTTTTGTCAGGTAGGTCGTAAAAGGTGACCGATTGGCCATACGAATCACTAACATCGTGACTACTGTGGTAGTGGTAGAGCTTTGCATTATTGCATTCTCGTCCGGGTCTGGTACCACAGCCTTACTTATTCCTGCCGCAACAGGGTCAGTGCTTGTCACTGTCGTGTTTCGGTTTGGAGGTTAAGGTAGCCGGTAAACTTATGCATGTGGCATAATACCACCACCATAAAATAGCAATGCACCATTAACACTTTTGGTCTATTATAGACGATGGTTGACTCTTTCCATCAGGAGACACATCTACTTGTTTACTATCTTATCTATACTGTCAAAACTGTACATTGAATATTTTTTTAAAAGAATACTTGGGGCGTGATCTATAATCGATACAGAAGCCAAAAATATAGTTTTTAGAATTTTTATCTGTTTGTCTGTACGTATGTCCGGGGTAAACTCAAAAAGTACTGCATGGATTTACTTCAAATTTTGCATGAATATTACTAACAGATCGGCTCAAAATATAGGCTACATATTATCACGCTATCACCTAAGGGGAAGGAGCTGTGCGGAGTAAACGGAAGTCGTGGGCAACAGCTAGTAAAATATAAAAATCAAACTAGTCAAACTAATTTATTTTATTTTTGAAGGGAAAACTTCTTTAAATGCGTTAGACGATTTCTGGCAGTGCTATCCGTAGACGAGCAAACAGGAAACATGTTAGCCATGAAATCAATGAGGCTAGGGTTCGAATCCTAATGCGGACAATAATTATTTGTATGATTAATAATTCAACTATTTATTGTTTTTTTTTTAGTATTTATTTCCTTTGAATGTTCTATTATAATCAAAAAAAATTTTACAAAAATTGAAACAAAATTAAATAAGAGGTGGGGCAAGAGAGAGAAAGTGTGAGAGGAGAAATAAGGGAGATAGGGATAGGTTAGAAGGGGCTAGGGGGAGGGGAGAGAGGAAGAAATTGATGAAGGGAAAATAGGAGGACGAGGAGATAGGGTAGGATGGAGAGATGTGAGTAAGGAGGAGGTTTAGGGTGAGGAGGAGGAGGTGGGGGATAGGAGGAGAGGGAGATATTAGGAGGGGGGTAGAAGATGAAAAGGGTGACGTAAGGGGGAAGGTATAAGGAAGGCAGAGGAAGGTAGAGAAAGGTAAGGGGAAGGTATGAGAAGACAGTGGAAAGGTAGGGAAAGGTAAAGGTAGGTAAAGGCAGGTGAAGGAAGGCAGGGGGAAGTAGTGAAATGTTGGGTAAGATAGGGGAAAGTAGTGCGAAGATAGGGGCAGGCGGGAGGCGAGGTAGGTAGACGGTAAGGGAAGGCAGGCGGAAGCTAGGGTGAAGGTAGGGACAGGTAGAAGAATTTTAGGGGGATGAAAGGGATAAGTCAGGGAAGGTAGGGTTAAAATAGAGGAAGGTAGGGATAAGTAGGGGAAGGCAGGGTTAAAATTGGGGAAGGTAGGGAGTAGATAGAGGACAGGCAGGGGGAAAGTAGTGGGAAGGTAGCAGGAAGTTAGGGAGTAGGGAACGAAAAGGTAGAGTTAACTGGAAGGTAGGTAAGTAGAGATAAGGTAGGAGAAGGTAGAGGTCAGGTTGGAGAAACTTAGGGGGGAAAGTTAGGGGGAGATAGACGTGAGATAGCGAGAAGGTAGGGGGAAAGGTAGCAGGAAGAGACAAGGTAGAAGAAGGTAGGGGCGAGGTATGGGTAATTTAGGTGGAAGATAGCAAGAAGGTAGCAGGAAAATATAGGGAGATAGACAATGTAGGGGAAAGTAGGGGGAAGGTAGGAAAAGACAAAAGAAATGTGGGGAAGTAATAGAAAGGAAGGGGAAGGTAGGAGGAAAATGGCGGAATCATAACGGGAAGGTAGCGCGAAGGAGGCAGTAAGGTAGGGGAAAGGTAGGGAAAGGAGTGGGATAGTTGCGGGATGGTATCGGGAAGGTAGCGGGAAAGCAGGGGAAGGTAGAAGGAAGATAGGAGTAGGTAGCAGAAAAGTAGATGGAAAGTAGCTGGAAGATAGGAAGAAGGTATAAATAAGGTATGAATGTACGGTATAAATCTATGCTTGTGTTTTAAGTTTTCACTTCTGCCGGCAGTCCCCATGAATGCCTCCGATTATTTATTTTTTTAAAAGCGCTGCCAGGTTTTTCGCTTTGCAACATCGCTATTTCGTTTACCCATTCATGACGTGTCTATTAATTATGTATATGTCGCAGTGAAATTAGATTATAATAATATTATAATCTAATTATATATATAATAAATTAGATTATAATCTAACTAAGTGATATTATAATTTAACTGCTAACCTAACCTAACCAAGTTATAAACTCCCTAGGTAGATTATAATTTAACTGCTAACCTAATCTAACCAAATTATAAACTCCCTAGGTAGATTTTAATTTATTGACAATTTCACTGCGACAGATATACCATTTGGTAGTCATATGAGACTAGATTTTGTGTTGTGGGCTCTCAGCCCATTTATGTAATACAAGATTAAATTATATTGACACTGGTAAATCAATTTGTGACGTTTGATCATGGAACTATTGCCTTCTCGTTTGATTTTATTTTTTATGACTTTTAAAGAAGAATAGATCTTTCGAAAAACAGCTAACCACATACGCAATACAGATTTTAATTTGGATCTTCCCCGATTTTGTCGGTCGCGCCGAATATACCGTATTACACATTTGTGGGTTTTCTTGTTTATTTAATACTAGCTGTGCCCGCGACTTCGTCCGCGTGGTAAAATTTCTATAACAAAAGTCCCGGAGTTTTACCCGCATAACACTATCCTATAAAAACTATTCTATGTCCTTTCTCGGGTCTCAAATTATCTTAGTACCAAATTTCATCCAACTCGGTTCAGTGGTTTAGGCGTGAAGGAGAGAGACAGACAGAGTTACTTTCGCATTTACGTATAATATAAGTATGGATTTTTGTTAAGTAAGTAGGTATACGTTTTATGTAAGTAGGTATACGTGTTACCGGCAAAACCCGATTTCAGGCCAAACGTAGTTTGTCCTAGGACAAACCAGCTCATCCTATGCGTGTCAGGTTATACTAGCATAACTTAAGACAATCTAGTTTAGCCTAAATACTTCAGCCTAAACTAGTGTGGCCTAGGCCGAACTTTTTTTGAATTATTACTGAACTTGTTGAATTATTGCAAGTGGCAAAATAAACACGTTATAACTGACTGGCTCTCAGACCATTTATGTAATACATACAAAAAATTGAATTGACACTGGTAAATCAATTTGTGACGTTTGATCATGGAACTATTGCCTACTCGTTTGATTTTATTTTTTATGACAGAGGAATAATAGATCTTTCGAAAAACAGCTAACCACATACGCAATACAGATTTTAATTTGAATTCTTAGCTGTATTGGCTTAAATCAGGACTGTACGGCCGTTATTTATTTATAAAAAATTTATTCCACATAACGATAATGACGAAAACTATTCGATTTAAAAAAAATGTACATACTTGAAATATTAAATTAGATATTACTTTCGATGCTGTTCACGCCCTCACATAAGTATTAAATTTTGTTCTTTAGTCAAGTTTCTCCAATGTTTTTCAAGGCAATGTTTTCAAAATACACCAGAATTCGACGATGACTGTTGTCGCAAGAAAAGGTAACTCGTTATTACTAATTAGTGAAACGTTACGAAATTATAAATCTCTTAAAAAATCTTAATAATTTGGGTTGTATGAGGTCTCCTAGAACGGATAATTTCCTAATGTTTAAATTACATTTTCTTACATTGGCTGTAGTAGCCCCGTTGCATCATTATTATCTGATTAATCTATCTTATTCGGTAAGTAGCACATTGGTGAAGGTTTAGCACATTAGGGTCAAGTGTCAGTTAACGCATATGCTTGAAGCTAGCAATAATTTAAACGCGCAGTAAAACGACAACAACTGACATGCTCTTATATGTCTAAAATTAGATTTTTACTAAGGGAAATTGACGAGGTTGGCTTAAAAGTCATACAAGAATATAATCACAGCTAAAATTATCAAATTAATTTAATGTGGATACAATAAGTCCATATTAGAATTCAACGGATACTTTTTCATAGAAGTTCATTTTAAAAATGCACATAAAAGTATTTGGAAAGTCCTGAAACTAATCAAACTTGTACGCTTTTTGTTACTTCTAAATCAAGCAAAGATTTTTCTTTTCTGTCATAGAGTTAATACCTTTTATTGTTAATGATCAACCGAAGGAGTTAAAAAAATGTCAGATTGATAAGGCGCAAAATGTTAAATAAACTATTATATAAAATGTCACAAAAAAGATCTTTTTCTTACTATAATGGAAACTTACAACACAGAAGGCTGTATAAACAATTGTTATCTTAAGATAATCTTACTATCTACTTAAAAAAAGGAAAAAAACAAGTGTCATCTGTTTCTGTGATCGAGTGACAAAAAATATATTGCTTTGTTATTGGAAAAGGAGGTTGTAAATCTTTTAACTTTTAAGTAGTTAAAAATAAAATCAAATAATCTTCATGATGCGGTGACACCATGAGAGATACAAAAATGTATTATATCTATATTGCCGATAGATTGCGATCACTTCGCAATATATCGGCAATACGGCAACACTTGAATTCACAAACATTAGCTATCAAGCTAATAATAAAAATAGTATACTAATGATTGTGAATTCAAGTAATCATAATTTAGGCGTTACAAAAAGTATAAATTTACATTTCGAAAGAAATTATTTCTGTATTAAAATAAGATAAGCATCTATCGACATGTGATAGTTTTTAAGCGAACTTTATATGGACCCTCGTCATTCTCCTTCATATGAGACGAAACCAGAAGTTGAAAGGATTTTACATACTCTCAAATGAAAAAAAAATTTCCATGCAGGCTAAAAAGTTTTTTTTAAAGACATTAACGATATATGAGCAAGTTGGCCACTTGGTGAAAAGCAGTCGCCACTGTCCATAGACATCAGCAACACAAAAAGCTAGCCGCTAATACGATAGTATCAATTTCCCACGTGAGGGAGATTGTTACAGAGTTTTATTGATTGGGCCAGGAATGTACGAGTAAAGGTCACAGCACACATATCAACTTGGAAAGGGATCGGCACCGTATCGCCTTTCGCCTCGCCGTCAACCAGGTGTCAACCTAACGTATGCACGTAACCAAGGCGTATAGCAGCTCCTGTAAGTCAACTCGGCTACGAATAGGCGACACCGCGCTTACCGCTCGCCGACTGCTGGCTGACCTAAGTCAAGTTTTGAGAGGGGACAGGAGCAAGGGTGGACAAAGAGACGTGAGCTCAGGTACGGAGAGACGTAAGCGCGGGGACGACGAGCCGTAAGCACGGGAATTGCAATTTGACTATGAACCGTATCGCGGTTCGGAGCCTGTTCCGAGGCGAGGCATTACGTTACGATTTCCATTAGGGTGCGTTGCAGTAAGAAGTTTCATACAAACAATACTGAACGGCTCAAGGAGATACTTTTATTTTTGTCTGTCTGTCTGTCTGTATCAAGGCCGCGCATCACGCCGAATCTACTGAACGGATTCAAATGAAATTTAGCATCATTAGAGTTCATACTCTGAAGAAAGTTATGGTATATTTTTTATCTCAAAATTCAGTACGGTTCCCGTGGGATAGGGGAAAACAAAAACGTATATTTAGCTTTAATTCATTAACCTGTAGTCCGAAATCCTTTATTATTTTTTTGTTCAAAAGTAAGTACTATAAATATTATCTCTTAAAAATTTCAAGATCATGAGTTTTATAATTTAGAAGTTACAGACATCACAAGTTTCAACGGTTTCGGGTGGTAAGTCCAGTTGAACGTGACACCCGGAATGTATACAAAACCTTTGCACGCACAGCTCATTATAAGTTAGCGTTATCATTTCATAGTGTTTGTATAATGGACATAATCCGAGAGAATCAGTTCTAGAATGTGTACTTTTTATTAAAATGTTATAATTTATAAATGCAATTTTACTAGCTTAAAAATTGGTAAAATATAAATCTAAACATTTTATTTATATATTTATTTTATTTAATACTTTATTGTACATTTATATAATGACAAAAACAAATTAAACGATACTTAAAATAATGCACAATAGGTGAGCTTATCCCATTTTATTTATTTATATAAGAATAACTATAATTTTGAAAATAAAACAGGTAATTTTTCAGGTTTTTGCTAATATCTTAGAAAATATGCATCTAATCGAAATTAAGCATACTAATAGAATTTGTTCTTTATAAAATTTAACGTAAGGATAGGCTATTGCGAAAATTCACTATTTTGTTTTTACATTGCATAACGTAAAAAAGGATAAAAAAGTATAGAATCTACACGGCCATATCCCGGAAAACGTAGGCAGAGGTTCTTGTACCTGTGTGTACCCACGATTAGCCAAAAATACTATCTCACACAATGTGATAGGTGGCAAGCCTGTTGCCAACCGGGCTCTTTCCAATCCCGGGCAACGTTGTTTTATTAGAAAACTGAAAAAGCACATTTTGTTTTGCCTGACCCGGGAATCGGACCCGGGACCTCATATGGTCAACCGGACCCGGACACCGGACCACTACACAACACGCGGTGAATATTTCAAAATTAGATACATCAATCAGTTAACTTTTAAAATGAATGAAACTTCTGCAAAGTGTAGATGTTAAAGTGCCTAAGCTACTTAGTATACTCACTAAAGTCGGACTCCAAAATACTTTAAAAAAAATGTTAAGTAGAATATACGAACCTGTACTTATAAGTTCAGTCCAGAATAAGATCAACATTTTACAGAATACTTAAAAAAATGTTAAGTAGAATATACGAATCTGTACTTATAAGTTCAGTCCAGAATAAGATCAACATTTTACAGAAAAACTTTAGACACATATAACTTCATCAAAACAAATTCAATCAAAAGATACTTTCCTTTATTTGTGAGAATCAACAATCAAAAATGTGAGAAAAAAATACGTGGCGTTGTTGTTTTTATTAAAGTATCATTACGCCCGATTCCCTTGCTGCTGCGTAGGCAGAGTAAACCGACCGTCTATAGACTTTCCGGTTCACCGCGATTCACCGGTTTGTAGGTTGGTGAGATAAATGGTAATCCTTATCGCCGCGCCGCATATACTGACACGTTAACGATTATCGATTATTTTTAGCGATAACTGGGACCGAAAGTTTTACGTGCTCATCCGAGGAACGAGAGTGGTAATATATATACCACTCCGCCAGTTTCCGAGTTGCTACTGAGATTTTAGATTTTCGAGAAAATCCTCGAAAATATCTCAATAACATCTTTGGCCGACCCGAGGATCGAAGCCGGGACCTCATGATCCGAGCCGAATAGGCTGTCCCTAGACCACGAGGCAGAGTAGTTTGATATAATAATAAAAAAACCCTTGACTGTTTATCTTGCTTATTGAAAATGATACAAATTTACATTAAAAATTCCTTTTAGAGAATTAAAATAATAATAAATTTAAGAAAAGTGCAACAAGAATTTTTTATTGCAAATTGTATTCAATAAGCTTCTTAGTCAAAAGCTATTTTGTTTTTTATTAATAACAAACTACAAAGTCATGTGTTAATTAATTTATTTTTAACTTCCCGCTGCAAAAATTGCCTTAAATAAAAATTATTCAAAAAATAAACCTAAATAAATAACTTTTCATCTTTCTAATTACTTATATATTTTTAACTTCCCGCTACGTATCTAGATAAGGAAGTTACTGATTTTGCCCCGATTTTCGAAAATCGAGTATACACCAAATCTCCACGTTTTGAGGACCTAGGAACCTTTTCCGACTATTTTCATGATGACATATGTATGTGTGTGTGTGTGCGTGAGTGTGTATGTGTGTATGTAAACATCTCATAACTTTGAATGAGATTCGATTGGATTCCACTCAACTTATGCAGACTGAAAATTTTAACTAATTCAGTCAAGGAAATTTTGAGAAATTTTATAAAACCTCACAAAGGTTTTTTGTGAAACAGAATTTTTAATACAATTTCCAGATTAATGAACCGATATAGTACAAAATTTAATCAGATATACTTCTCAAAAAACTACGTCCAATGTATAAATTGCATGAAAAATTATTTATCCGTTCGGGAGTTATAGTTGACGAAAAATTTTGCAAAAGTGTTTTTCGACATAACTTCGAATTTTTTTAACTAATCATTTTTAATTTTCTGTAATATTTTAGTACTTACTAAAAAAACTACATTGAATTTAAAAAATCAAAATCGAGTCAAATTTTCAAAAGTTACAGCTTTTCAAACATTATAATTCGATTTTCTAAAATCGGCGTAAAATCAGTAACTTCCTTATCTACATACGTAGTGGGAAGTTAAAAAAATCCCACGCGGACGAAGTCGCGGGCACAGCTAGTGTTTTATAAGTCTACTGCTGACATCATATTCCGAAAATTTTGTTTATCTAGTATAATCCAAACTCAAGTTTATGAAGTAAAAAATTAACGAAGCTCTTCGAGAAAAGATAGGTAGTGGTGCCTTCTTCGCTTGGGTTGTTTTGGAGGGTGCACTGCTTTGTGTAAAACCTACACAAGTGTAGCAAATGTCGAGAGGTCCTTTTACGATGAGGAGATCATATATCATGGCTTAGGATTTCAGTGCCAGAAGACCATCCAACTGGACTAGCACTTCTCTACGTTCATAAAAACATACTAATTCAAGTGGAAAAATCATAGCCCGTTTTGCAGGAAGAGAAAAGCGAATTTGTATTTAATTGATAGTAAGTCAAGTTATACTTAATAATTGTTATATTTTTATGTTAAAATATACTATGGCTCTTTCTGTAATCATTTATATTTTATAATAATAAACAATGTTTCAAGTTATCGTTTCTGTTTATAATTCTCCTTAGGAAAGTGTGACATTCGACCCACGTGATAAGAACTTTCTTCCCGTTTTACGTTTGCTAGATTTTATCAAAGCTGAAATGAACATTTATATACACAAAACTATATATTATTTAAAATTATTGAAATAAAAACATAAATTTTACATCAATGACTAAAAGGCATATTTTAAATTATTGACATTTAACATTATAAAGTGCTTTGACATTTTGATACAAAATCACACTTTTATGCATGTGCAATAAAATTACGCTAATAAATTTAGGAGACAACGATATTTTTCTTGAAATATTTTTAAATTTTGATGCAGGTTTGATTAAAGGTTTTCATGTAAAACAAAAAATACTATTTCTTTTTAATTTGAACTTATTAAGTATCTCCCAAGAGGTAGACAGAGATACACCAAGCGCATCCACGATTAGCCGAAGATGTGATAGGTGGCCTGCCTATCGCCAACCGGGCACTTTTTCCAACCCCAGGTAACGTTGTTTTTGTCAGAAAACTCAAAAATACATTTTTGAATTGCCCGACCCGGGAATTGAGCCCGGGACTTCATGTGGTCAATTCCGACATCTGACCAGTAAACCACAGAGGTGACTTGGATTTATTATTGCAATTGAATTGGGATTAAAACCTATCTTGACTGAACCTCGAAGACTGAATTCGCCCTTGATCATCATGCAGTAACGTGAAATCGAAGTCAAAGATTTGTGCAGACGGATTAACATACAACCCAAGAACATCCTCGACGTCATTGTGAGCGTTCATGTTTTCATTTATAAAAACGAGTTCAGATCGTCTGTTTTTCATAATACTCGCCCATTCCACAACTGTTGATCTGTATGGATGAACTTCCTGAACGCACATCAACCTTTCAGTATTTACTGCCCGGACGACGGTATACTTTTACCCTTCTTGTATCAGGTCTAAAACTGAATCAAGACCCACAGCAAAACAAAACTTTATCCCATTGCTTTTGGGTCCATGTTATTTGTTCCACTTATTTCAACGAGCGCAATTCGCATTAATTTTTACACCGAGATTTCAAAGTACCTCAAGATTGGTTTCTTCCCACTAGCAACGTCTCCACAGCTCAGCAGCTAAAAAATGTCTTACAGTCCAATATTGTTGAAAACTGTAATTAATATATTATTAAAATTATAAAATTCATAGGTACAATATCAAATTTTAATTATAAAATAAACACACACATTCGAATTCAAATAAATGTATTCCCTTTTAATTTTACGAAAAAACAAAACACGGGTAATCTTTTTTTTTTACTTTTATGAAAACTAAATTATTCTCAAGTAATATTATCCGACCAAAGGCTGTAATATTTTCGCGTCACGCGAACAAAGTCGTAAACAACAGCTAGTTTTGTATAATTCTTCACGAGCATAATAATTATATATGTATAATCAGCAGCAATGGGAAATGAATTACAAAAACCTTGACATCTCAGATATTGAGCAAAATATAAAAAACCAGTTATTATATGTTTAACCACATATTTTATGGCTTGATGTATTATAAAATTTGTATAAACACGTTTCTTTTAATTAAAACTTGAAATTTATAGCATTTTTCGCTTATATTCCTATTTGATTATGATATGATATAGAGTAATAAAAATATTCTCTGGACATAATATCATTTTTAAGGCTTGATCTTGTTGCTTACTTCTGTAATCTAAAGAATATACAAGAATCATCATGATGATTGAAAGTGGAGACAATCAGCATCACTAGCTTTGGGGTAGAGAGGAAGGTCGCTCTAGGCGCATGTGGCAAGAGGCGCTAGATTGCGAAATCCAGGAAGCAATTTAGAGGCAATAATTCGTAAAATATTGATAGGGTCTTTACAGCAGCGCTTCGAAGTTTTGTGCGGGTTTGTGCCACGAGGTACACTTGTATTGTTTGTAAGTGGATTCAGTGGCGTAGCTGGCATGAGTATCACCCGGAGCGGTATTGTGATGTCATCACAACGCTCCGGTTGGAGAAGTGAAGGTGGCCGAGTGGTAATACTATTCAAGGTTCAAATTGTTATTTTCTCGTATGTTGATTATTGTACACCTTTCACTATCTGTGCTTTATTTTGTTCCAAGACAGAAAAAAAAAACATACGACGATATGACCCTATATAGTTATGAAGGAGTACCGTAGTTCATAACCTTTGGGCAAATTAAATAAGTAGTAGCATAAAATGAAAGTATTTAAGGAACGAATGTTAAATCACAAACGAATTAAGAATTTAAAAAGGAAAGAATTACAATATTCTTGTTTGCTTTGTCACGGGCCACACAAATATCCGGGCTACAGTTTGATGACCACTTATATTATGACGCAAATAGTTGTCTGCTCTGTAGATTAATAAGCTACCGCATAATTCAATGCCTAAAGTGCCTTACGTCGTATAGTACGTAGATAAATCTTATCAATATTTTGTGCTTTTTTAAATTTTTCTATTATTCGGTTAGCCGCTTCTCTTATGTTTTCTCTCTCTTTTATATACATTATGTACGTTTTATATAAGTATATTTATTTATGTCTCTAAGTTTATTGTTATTATGTTATAATATAGCATGTGTTATGTTCTTCTGTGCGTCGTCTACGGTTCGGGGCTGAAAATTGCATTCGTCTGCAGCATTACACTAAGCCTAGACCTTTTCTAACTACATTGTACTCGGCAGCCGTCTATGATAACATAATTAATATATACCTAAGCGTTTGATTTTAAGATTGTAATCGTGTGTTTTCTAATAAGTAATAGTGTCTAAATACGCTGTGTACAATCTTCAGAATAAATGGTTTCTTTCTTTCTATCTTGTCACGTCGCGACGTACATCGCGAAAACGCGAACCTTCGCCGTAGGCTGACATACTACTACTCTATCAAGAAAGTATCGAGAAACGATCCATAATACTCAAATGTTAGTTACTCGCCTAAAATTTATTCGCATTCAAAGTATGCTTAGTTGGAAAACATACACTTACGCTAACGAATAAGTCAATCCAGAATTAGGTTCTCATCGCGAATTCTCCTTTATGTCTTCTACTGAATGAAAACGGGTGCCCTGAAGTTGTAATTTGAGTTTCGGAAGAATAAAGAATTCGACTGAAGACATATCTGGTTAATTAGATGGTTTTTCGATGGTATTTGGTGAGTTTTTGTTTAAAAAATCGTTTAAAAATACTGGGCTTGTGCGAGGGCGCATTATCGTAGTGCAAATTCTTAGAATTTTCTCTTCACAAATCTGTCCTTTTTCGTCAAATAAATAATAATGGTCTTTAATTGCCGTTTGGCCTTCCGGCAAGATTTCCGGGTGCACAATACCGCGATAGTAAAAAAAAAATAGTCAATATGAGTTTGGCGTGGTTTTTTCGGTTTTAGTTTAGTTGGAAGGCACCACTTCGAAGCTTGTTGAGTAGTTTACATGTCAAATTCGTAAAGCTACGTCTCGTCGCCATTAGCAATTCGTTTTTTGAATGTTGGTTTGAAATTAATTCGTTCTAGCATATCCTCAGTGACCCTATATGCGATTGAGTTTTAGGAGAAAAATCAGATCTTTTGGGATTAGCCGAGCTGCAACATGTTTCATAACCAAGTGATTATTAAAAATAGTATTAATCGAATCGTGGGATACAGTAAGTTCAGCGGTTTTCTATCTTAAACTTGAATGAGAATCATTTCAGTCATTATTTCGTATACTTTTGCGATGTTAATTTCATTTAAAGACGTTGATGGCCTACCAGTTCGAGTTCGATATTCTATTACATGTCGACTGCTTTTGAATGCTTTGTACCACTCATAAGCACGTGTGGTTGATAAAGTCGGTCCACCGTAAGCTTTCTGTAACATTTTCAGGAACTCCGAACACGAAATTCCATTGGCGATGCAAAAATTGAGATAAATTCTTTATTCGATGTTTTTGTCTATCATGAAATTTGCCATACACACTAGATATTGTGATCTAACTAAACGCATTGCTATACTCGACAGGGTCCACGATGATCTAACCAATACTTTAATTTAACATCTTGTAAACATTGTAGAATGCAAATAAATAAATAAAGTAATTAACTTTACTTAATATGTTTATTTCCTCCATTTTACCCTATACTAAGTTTACCGGCTACCTTACCCTCCAAACCAGAACATGATGATATCAAGCATTGACGCTATTGCGGCAGGAATAAGTAAAGCGATGGTACCATACACCCGGGAGAGACGTTGCGGAACTCTACCACCTAGTAGTCATAATGGTAGTGATACGTATAGCCAATCGGTGGCCGTCGACGACCTGCCTGGCAGAACGGCAGATGGACTATTCTTCAAAAGAGGTCCGGACCAACACGGGGAAGTATAATTTATATATTTATACACATTTTTTATGAATCATAAGATAGCGAACAAGCACCTGGCTCTCCCGATGGAAAGAAAAACCATCGCCTATAGACACCGAAGCGAAACCATCTGTGCTAATCCGGTTGGATGACAATGCCACATGCATTAGTCTACCGGCTACCTTACCCTCCAAACCGGAACACGACAAAGACAAGCATTGACGCTATTGCGACAGGAATAGCTAAGGCGGTGGTACCAAATACCTTGGCGAAACGATGTGGAACTCTACCACCTAGTAGTTACGATGGTAGTAACACGTATAACCAGTCGGTCGTCTTTTACGACCTGCCTGGTAGAACGGCAGTCGGTCTATTCTTTAAAGGAGCCCGGACCAACACGGTGGAAAATAATAAATAAATAAGTTTTTATTACAATAATATTAAGTTATTAAGTTTTCATCCAAATATTTTTTAAATATTTTTTTTTTTATGGAAGAGGGGGCAAACGAGCAGTAGGTGCACCTGAAGTTGAGTGATCACCGCCGACCATGGACATCTGCAATACCAAAGGTCTTGCAGTTGCGTTGCCACCGTTTTAAAAATGTGTATGCTCTTTTCTTCAAGGTCCCCATGTCGTATCTGTTCGGAAAAACCCCTACCGGTAATTGATTCCACAAAAAACTAGCGGGAGGCCAAAAGTGCCGGAGAACCGCTCGGTTGTGGATTTCCAGACATCGAAATGGAGAGGGTGGAACTTCAAATTTTGACGCGATGACCGATGATGGAATTTACCAGCAGGAAATAATCCAAACAACTCGTCGGAACACTCTCCATGGTAGATAAGATAGAAGACGCAGAGCGAGCTTACATCTCCGCGTAATGCCAAGGAATCAAGCCGTTTTGAAATAGCCTGATCGTCAATTATTCGAACCACTCTACATTGAATTCGATCAAGTTGAAGAAGTTGGCACTGGGGAGCTCCGGCCCAGAGATGAGAGGAGTATTCCATGTAAGGCCGAATTTGAGCCTTATAAATTGAAGACGATGGGCCGGTAAGAAGTACTGCTTCGTTCTGCTGAGCACACCGAGATTTTTGGAGGCTAGTTTCGCCTTACATTCCAGAAGACCGCGGAACTGAACGGTATTCGATATGTCGCTTCCCAGGATTCCGACAAAGGCTAAGGATGTCAGTAGAGTATTCTTAAATCAAGGTGATACGACATGGGGAAATATAAAAATATATAAATTTCTCTAGTATAATAGAGAAATATATATTTTTTTATTTGAAAAAAATTAAAATAAATTTGGAAAATCCAAAAGCACACGCCTCATAACGCTCGTTTGAAAAATAATTAAACGATACTGAATAATAATTTTAAATACGAAATATTATATAGGTACTGAAGCTGTTAGAAAATGTTACCGGTACGTTAAGTATTTTGAGAGTAATTGTAGCACATCTATCTATACGTACATCATACGTGATTTTTTTTTTAATCAGTTTCTTTTATATATGATTGTACGGTGGTTTGGTTCCGTACAGAGTAAAATACAAGTTAAGTTCAATATTATGTTTATTGAAAGCTTAACTTATACTAAAATGGTTTAATGGTAAAAATGGTTGAATGGTATGGTTAGGTGAGCACGCGAACCGATTGGCGGCTTGACGCGAACTGGTTAAAGTATGTAAATTATAATAACGCGTGGCGACATATACGCTGACAATGCCAAACGTGATGTACGGCACTGTCGACAAGCTGTTGCCCGTACATGCTGCCACCGCGAGAGAAGAAGAATGATGGTGAAAATGGTACAAAAAATAAATGGTTGAATATTTGGTGAGTGACGTGAGACAAGGTGATAAACAATATTTGCTTATTCTAATGGCACTCTAGCGTCTCTATCACAATAATCACTAAAATTTTGCTTATGCACTACGGGAGAAGTGGACTGGTCTTTCACTTTACCACTACACTTAACACTAGATTGCCCATGGTCAACTACACTTACACACTGGTCACTAACACTGTACACAAACGGTGCGTTCGCCAGACCCCGCGGCTCAGGGCGCGGTGGGTCCGGCCTGGCAGGCGCTGGCGCTGCGCCAGCTGCTGCCGGCGCGTTGGAGTCTCGGCGGCGGCTGAGGCGCGGGCACCACCGCCGCGTGGCGTACGCGGCTGCCCCGGCCACCAGCACACCCGCCACCACGTATATCGCGACGTAATGGTGAACGTCGTGATAAGATAAACCACTCTTTAGACCACTCTCTGAACGCATTTGTTTTATCAAAACGCCTATATCGTCTAGATCGTGATCGTAACCACCCGCTACTGACGCTGGCTCCGAAATCAGCGACACGGACTTTCTGTTCTGGTTAAAGATGTGGTTGATGGGTAGAATGTCTATTGCTGGTATATCTGTCTTGATGGTTAAAGTATTATTATGCTGTCTCTGAGCATAAATGGTTATGTCGTTTCCTTTCAGTATACAGTCTGGACCCAGCTTCATGATACCGCTACTATTTAGATTTTTGGAAAATATTTGTTCATCACAGATGATGCGCACTGGACAAGAGTCGCAGCAAAAGAAAAAGTAAGTGTTCACATCATTCAACTGAGACCACCAGTCTTGACACCTTGCAGTTTTGGTTCTGCACCGCTTCGTCCCCTGGTCTTTGGAGCACAAGATGTCATCATGACTCATATGTGAGATTGGTTTCTGTAGAAGACAAAGTTGTATTTCTAAATCTAATTGAATACACTTATGCAATTCTAATTGCGATATGGTCATGAATGAGTCTCTTCGTAAGTTGATCGCTATGTAATCTGAAACTGGAACTAGGGTGACCATGGTTTGGTCAATCCGTCTTGGGATAGGATAAATTCTATATACTTGGAAATTATCTCTACTCACTAATGGTATTCTAATTTCAAAAATAAAATAATCTTTCATCATCTTGGCTCTAACCTTAAGCAAATGGTAAATTTTGGTAAATTCTGTGTGAGGATTTTCAATTGGTAACCTTAATTCATTAGACAATTTCCCTGAAATAAGATTTAACTCCTCTAAAAGCTGGTCCGGTTTCAAAAGATGAATGTTGAATTTCCCAAAATACACTTCCGAAACTGTATCTAGTAAAACATCCTGCATATTCTTCAAATTAGACTGCAAGCTGTTAGCTGCCATGGAGCATAACAAAAACTCATTGGTCGCTTCCACGTCTTTCAGTTGACTTTTAACATCGTAGGTAGTATTTTCTAATTGGTTAATGTAGTGTGTAAATATCTTATGTTGTTTATCAATAGAGCCTTGCATCCTCTTCAATACATTATATTCTGCCTCTACTACAGATGTCTGGTTTTTCCATAGAGCAGCAAGATGGTTTTGGTTTTCTCTAATTAAACCAATGTCCTTAATATACTGTTCAGCGAATTGGTCATCGAGTACACCGAATAGAGAGTGTGCAACATTACCCACAACATTGATAAGGCCGCGTCTGCGCCGCGCGTGCCCGTGTGGGAACTGCTGCGTCGACAAAATGCTATTATAATGCATTAACTCTGTATAGCTGTGCCGTAATTGTATTAAAATGGATTCGCAATGGATTTTAACTGGTGATTGTTTGCAGAGATATTCCATATGATCTATATATTTGGATAACAGTTTACTGCCCTGCCAATATGGTCGTAAATCATAATATACTACCAGCTTCCACTCGTCTTGAACTAATCGCATGGTAGATATTTTATCAAAATATAAACTTTGACTATCGTTAAAGTTTATTGCGTTGTATGCACACGTGGCTGGTGAGAATAAAAACGTAAACAACATAAGTGTCATGGTAAATAAATGAAAAATGCCTTTTTTAGCTCGCCGTTTTGGTTTTGGTAAATTATTGTCATTGGACTGGTTATTCGGCTGGTTATGCTCGGCATTTTGAAGTATTTGGTTACTGTCTCCTTCTTCACTGGTATTTTTAATTGGTAAAAGGGATAACTTAACTATTGGTCGTTTCATAACGCCATTCTTAGTTTTTACAGAGACTACTCTAGTTAGCCCATCTTGCCCCGGATGTAGCTGCACGACTCGACCGAGAGCCCACTTACCCGGTGGCAGATTAGCGTCATGTATAATAACAATATCTCCTTCATTTAAATTTGGTTGTGAACGTTGCCATTTAGACCTAGTGTTCAGCTGTGTAAGGTACTCACTAGGCCAAGATGGTGCGTTGAAATGCCACTCTATCGACATGTCAGCTATTTCCGAATAAAACTGGTCGTTTAGAATAGATTTTAAATTAACGACCTCTTCCTGCAAAACTCTATTTGCCTTTATGAAGTTCGTCCCGTTGTCGCTGTAAATGTGACTAGGCGATCCTCTCCTGGCAGAAAGTCTTTTAAGGGCTGCTAAAAATGCTGATGCGGTGAGATCGGAGACCAACTCCAAGTGTACGGCCTTGGTCACCATACACACGAAGACGGCGATGTATCCTTTGGTACATCTCACCCCTCTACCCTTTGCCGCCTTAACATCAACAAAACCTGTGAAATCAACCCCTGTGTGGTAGAATGGGCGACTCCTGTTGACTCTGGCTGGTGGTAAATCTCCCATCAACTGGTCGTGTTTCAGGTGGGCGTGCCTTCTGCACAGCACACATCTTCGAAGTCTCTTCTTGACAGCGCTATTTCCTCCTATAATCCAATATTCTTGACGCAACCACGCTAGGGTTAATCGTGCACCCCCATGGAAGGTCATTTTATGTGCCTGGTCAATAATCATATTGGTAAGTAGATGGTCATGTGGGATTATACACGGATGCTTCATACTATCTTTTATTTTGGCGTTGGTCAATCGCCCACCAACCCTTAAAAGTCCTTGGTCATCAATAAATGGTTTTAATTTTAATAAACTACTCTTAGGGTTAGGTTGGTTATGATTTTTAATACATTGTATATCTTCTAAAAATTCAATTTGCTGTACATATTTTATGATTAAGTTTTTAGCTTTTCTTATTTCTAATATACTTAAGTATTTTTGTTTATTATTTTTAGACTTAGATGTAAATCGCAACACCCACGCAAGCACTCTTGAAGCTCGCGTAAAATCGCTGTATTTGCTAATTATATTTTCAATAACTTTGTTTTCATATGTAATTGCAACATTTATATTTAATAATGGTTTTTTCAACTCTTCGTTGGTTGTATAAAATGAATTGGTTAATTTTGACTCCTCGAAAGATTTTAGCCAGTGGGGTCCCGTCCACCACATGGAATGGTTAATCAGCTGTTCCGTGGTGATGCCTCTACTTGCGCAGTCAGCTGGGTTGTCCTTGGTTGAGACATAATGCCAGCTGCTTGGTGGCATGATGTTCGTCACCTGCTTCACCCTATTCGCCACGAACGGTTTCCATTTACTTGGGTCGCCGTTGAGCCAACCTAACACCGCCGTCGAGTCGGACCAACCGTAGATTTTGATGTTGTAATCCGATAGGCAATTACAGGTGATCTTTATGACCTTGGTAAGTAGAACAGCTGCACATAATTCTAATCTTGGTAATGATACAATTTTCTTTACAGGTACGAGACGAGACTTCGCTGCCACTAGTATTACAGAAGAGTGGTTGTTAGTGATATTGTTCACTCTGCAATATACAACACAAGCGTAGGCATTTTGTGACGAATCACAAAACCCATGTAATTCGATAGTATCGTTCTTTGAAGACTGTAACCACCTTGGTATGGAAATTTGGTTAATTTTGGTGATGTCAGCTTCTATGTTTTTCCATCTTGTGTTGATGTCAGCTGGCAACTCATCGTCCCAATGAAGGTTTAGGAGCCAAACTTCTTGGAAAAGTAATTTCAACTTGGTGGTCACTGGTGAAAGCCATCCAAGCGGATCGAATATTTTTGATATATTCGAGAGTAAACTTCTTTTGGTAAGCTTAAGGACTGGTTCAGATTTCAATTGAAATGTAAAATAATCTTGGTCTGAATGCCACTTAAGTCCTAATGTCTTGGTTGATTCCTGGTATTTAAAAACATACGCTTGGTCTTCACATGGTGACTGATTATCCGGTAATACTTCCGGTTTGTTAGATGACCACTTCCTTAAATTAAATCCACCTGACTTTAGAAGATTAATGAGATCAGAAATTAGCTTTTTTGCAGATTCCAGGTCATGCTGTCCATGGAGAAGGTCATCCATATAGAACCTGGTAGCTAGAGCTTCTGCTGCTTCCGGATAGTGGTGACCTTCATCCTTAGCCAGACGTTTCAATGTCATCATGGCTAGGAATGGTGCGGCCTTGGTGCCGTATGTGACAGTGGTAAGTTGATATTCTTCCAATGGTTGCTGTTCTGAATCCCTCCACATGATCTTCTGGAGCTGCTGGTCATCTTCATGGATATTTATAAAACGAAACATTTTCTCTATATCTGCTGTAAAAGCTATTTTGTATTGCCTCCACTTAAGGATGAGAGTAAATAAATCTTCTTGCAAATTTGGTCCAGAGTACATAAGGTCATTTAACGAAAATCCTGTTGATGTTTTCGCAGAGGCATTAAAAACAACTCGCGTGGCCGTTGTCGTGGAATCCGTTCGGATTACACAATGGTGCGGCAAGTAGCATTGGAGTATCGTATTACTATTGCATTTCTTCATATGTTTTAAATTAATATATTCATGGATAAATTGTTTGTAGTTCTGTTCGATAAATTTATTTTTTGAAAATCTTTTTTCCAACTGCCGAAATTGAGCCACAGCTTTGGTTTTTGAGTCACCCAATTTTTCAGCAATCTCTGGTTTCAGTGGTAATCTAACTATGTAACGTCCATTTGGTTGACGCGTCGTATGCTGCTGATAATGATGAAGGCAATGGTTATCTTCATCAGAAATATTAACAGCGTTATCTGAGATGTCCTCAATCTCCCAAAAGCGCTGAATGTCTTGCAAGTTGACCATGACGACGTTGCAATATTTTTGGTTTGGTTTTATGGTACCACTTAAAATCCAACCGAGTTTGGTATTCTGCGCAATTGGTAGTGACGTGCCATTACGAATTA
The DNA here is from genome assembly GCA_036924255.1 of Apodemia mormo. Lineage (NCBI taxonomy): Eukaryota > Metazoa > Arthropoda > Insecta > Lepidoptera > Riodinidae > Apodemia > Apodemia mormo. The sequence goes on from JAUPFN010000002.1 coordinate 43,757,057, forward strand.
AACCTGGTAAAATAATTAACTCGTACACATCTACACTTAAAATTAAATCTATAGGTTTACTTTTATAAAATTCCGGATCGGCAAGTGGTAATTTATCCAAGCACGGCCATGATGGCTTTTCAAGGGATTTGTTTGGTAAATTTCCGACGACATGCTTCATGACGTAGGCTTCGGTTTTAAATGTAAAATTATTGTGAAGAGAAGATACGTTTATTTGTACGACTCCCCTACTGTTGTTGGTTTTCGCGCCAACTCCGACCACCACACAGTGGCGCTTAATTCTTGGTAGGCCTAAAAGCTGAGCAGCATTTTCCGTAATAAGAGACGACTCTGCACACGGGTCTATAAGGGCTCGCATGGTACGGTGACAGCCATCCACAGACCTAATATTAATTTTAGCTGTCGCTAATAATTTGGGCATTGTTTCTTGTGGTGCATTCGTAACACATATCTTCGATTTTCTGGTAGGCTGCTCGATGTTGGTGTTGCTAGAAGTTGAGGGAGCAAAAGTAACGAGGGCATTATGCAATAAAGTGTTATGTGGCTGGTTACAAAAACGGCATGTTTTTTCCGAAAAACATTGATTGTCGTAATGGTTAATTAAGCAATTTTTACATAACTTATTTGTTTCAATAATTTTTAGTCTATTCAGCGGCGACGATTCTAGAAATTGTTTCCATTTAAACAATTCATGGCAACAGTTTTTACAGAGCATGCATTTCCGTTGTGTTGCAATATGCATTGGTTTCGTATTAATATGATTTATTACAGCTGGCCTTGGTTTGAAGTTTCTGTTCATAAAATTATGCAAATGGTTATTTGAATGCTTTTCAACCCATGGTTTCTGGTATTGGTTTTGGTAAACTGGAGATGAACCTGGCTTATTAAAATCTTGCTTACGACGAGAGCTTTCTAACGAAATAAATTTAATTTCTAAAAACTTCAAAAATTCGGACAAATTGGGCAATTCTTTTGGGTTCTTAAGCGACTCTATGTAATCGTGTTGAGTTTCGGTATCTAACTTTTGGCACAAAATGTAAACAATTAATGGGTCCCAGTTGGAAATATCGATACCCATCGCCTTTATAGAGTTAAGACACTCGTTGGTGGTGTCGTGTAACCTTTTGATGACTGCTGCAGATTGTTGCTGAATGGTAGGCATAGCTAATAATAACTGTATGTGGGAATTAAATATTAACCTGGTATTATTGTAACGTTGGTTTAAGATATCCCAACATACTTCGTAATTTTCGGAATTAATACGTAAATGGTGAACTAATTTTTCAGCCTCTCCACGGAGCTTGCTTTTCAGAAACTGCATTTTTTGGGCATTTGGTAGAGACTTATTATGATGTATGGTTTCGGAGAACAAATCTTTAAAACATATCCAATCCTGGTAATTTCCGCTGAAAGTGGGTATTTCCATTTGTGGTGTTGAACGTTCCCTATATGATGATGACCACATCTGTCTGTTCACTGCCTTCTTCATGGTGTTGTACTTCTTCTCCATCTCAGCGAAGGCTGTCTCATATTCCTCATTGTTTAGCAGCCCTTCGCTGTCGATGTCCCAGTGAAGAGAATCGATGACCGACCATCTGGATTGGATAGTCTTTAAAATATCTTCAAACTCCCAGCGTTCGGAGCAGTTCTCAAGGTCGACGGCCTCTATGGTTCGAGAAAGCGCCTTGAAGTTGCTCTTCTGTTTACGGAGCATTTCTTCTACCCTACTAGAGTTACTTTGGTTCTGGGTGGTTAATTTAGCCTCCATGGTTGCGGGCATTTTAATGGTTAATAGAGTGGTAAAAAGTGGTAAAAAGGAAAGATCTTACTTGAAGACTGGCACGTGGTGACCTGGTTTGTCTTCAGAAGTCGTCCCCGATGGTAGTCGCTGGTAGCGTCGCTGGTCTGGTGAACAGGTTATACTCCACACACAAACACTTTGGTCAAAATTAGAACTCTGGTTCGGTTCTGGTCAATTGGTTACACGACACACGCGACTTAATTGGTTAAAGTGGTTAAAACGCACCTAACACGTGTACGGTTTCACACCGCGCCGGTCTCTCCTTACGTCAAGGAACGAAAGACCACGTTGCTCACACGTGGGACTTTACTGGTTAGGTAATTGGTGTAGGAATCCTAAGGATCTCAATGGTTTTATATCTTATATATATTTGGTCACTGGTTTGAAAAGGTTGAAGATCACAATGGTTAAGAATCTTTTAAATGGTTAAATTTATTGGTCACTGGTTTGAAAAGGCTGAAGGACCACAATGTACGGTGGTTTGGTTCCGTACAGAGTAAAATACAAGTTAAGTTCAATATTATGTTTATTGAAAGCTTAACTTATACTAAAATGGTTTAATGGTAAAAATGGTTGAATGGTATGGTTAGGTGAGCACGCGAACCGATTGGCGGCTTGACGCGAACTGGTTAAAGTATGTAAATTATAATAACGCGTGGCGACATATACGCTGACAATGCCAAACGTGATGTACGGCACTGTCGACAAGCTGTTGCCCGTACAATGATACTTGACAAAGTTAATAATAATAATAATTTCTTTATTTGCAATAATTAGATCTTATTTAACAATATGTTGCTTTTTATTTCTATTTTGTCCTTTTTTGTGGCGTGCAAATGTTAACTATTATAAATTCAATGTGTTACCCTCGCTAAAATGGAAGAAATACTAGATATATGATGTTGGGTAGCCACTAGATTAATACCAAGTCCAATTAAAATATTTACTACTAGTCTGGAGAATTTTTAAATACGATAACATTTTTATTTAATTTTATTGTTTTTTTTTTATAGTTCTATCAAGCCATTACCAATTTCATATCAATTTAATCTTTCTTAATTTTTTCTTTAAAATTTACGGAGTATTATTAAAAAAAAAAACTCATGTCATTTTTATATCAAATTGAAATTAAATAGTTATTAATGTATATGTCGCAGTGAAATTGTCAATAGCCGTTAGATTATAATCTACCTAGGGATTTTATAATTCGGTTAGGTTAGGTTAGGAGTTAAATTATAATATCACTTAGGTAGATTATAATCTAACGGTACTGACAATTTCACTGCGACATATACAATTATAAATATATATTTTGCAATTTGTTTATTAAAGGGTTATTCTTTATACAGACTGTTTGGTAAAATACTGTACATACTGAAGGAGGGTGTTTAGACTCGATTCTGATATCGATTTTTTTTTTATTGAATAGAGATTTTTTTCATATAGTGAAAATGTCAATCTCATCGTAACTTATTCTAAGTTAAACTTATAACTTTGTCTTAGATCTAGATTGCTTACATAAATGTATACAGCATCCTAGCTGCGCCAGATGGCTACCGAATATGTAAAAAAAAACATTTTTACCTATTATTATGCAATAAAAAAAGTTTGGTGCGGTCTCCCATGCACAACATTTAAAGTTTTAATGTTAACAACAGCGACGGACTCCGAAACTATTGAACCGATTTCAATGAAAATCTTTTGATATGGCCACTGTTTGGTCCAACTTAAAAGATAGGATAGTTTTTATCTCAATTAACTATATTAACTATATCAAAAAAAAAAAAAAACCAGTGAAATATGAATAGATACAATTTAAATCCAGAAAAATGTTTGACCTTGACATGTTTAGAATCGAGTATCTCAATGATTCGCCTATGAGCGTGCAATATATACAGTAAACTGTTAGGTACGTTACAAAGGGAAATTCCTTAAAAACAACAAAGAAAAATATCGACACGCGGGATTTGAACCTGCGACCATTTCCCTAAAGCCGGGAATTTCCCTAATGGTCGCAGGTTCAAATCCCGCGTGTCGATATTTTTCTTTGTTGTTTTTAAGGTTTTTCCAGATTCCCAAGCACGGGGTGAGTGCTATAACAAAAAAATAAAGGGAAATTGATAACGACGTTTTACGTAACACAGTGTAACGGTCATTAGGTAATTCTGAGCCGGCGACTGTATTTCTAGGTTACGACTAGGTAACTTGAATAACTGGATTAAGATTATTGGCTCTGGTTAAGGATTACGTTTTGCAAGTGCAGCTTCTAGTTCTGAGCATTTATCAGTTATATAATATTTGTTTATGTAATCTAGGAGTATCTATCTATGTATTAATATATAAAACTTTGTAACCTTTTTTAAGACAGAAAAACAAGTTAATAAAAATAATCTTTACACTTACTACATTCATGTGACATAAATAAAAACATACACGTCTTATCTTAATAAACATACATTAAATAAAGAATATTTAACAAATAAATAATTATTGGAACGAAGCGAAGTTCCTTACGGCAGGCTTGGAGGGGATAGGGATTTTGCTGCGCGACCGAACTGAAAAAAATGTGATAGTAAAACCGTAAGAAAAATGCGTGGAATAAAAGCGTTAAATGAGACGTGCGCAGGCGCGACAGTCGCGTACACAAGCGAGTAGTGCCGTTTAGCCGAAGGAAGTTCGTTCCTACCTGGTGTCCCGCGACACCACATCATTTTAGAATATATAAACATATATTGTAGCTAAACAGCTACAAGTCCAGATGATGCGTTAATACGCGAAACCGGTGGACTTTTAAAAAAAATGAAGAAAAATATATGAAACTAGTATAAGTGTTTTATAATTAAAATTAAATGTCGCCTCTGTGGTCTAGTGGTCCAGCGTTGGCGTTGACCTCATGAGGTCCAGGGGTCGATTCCTGGGTCGGGCACATTAAAAAAAAGTGTTTTTTCAGTTTTCTGAGAAACACGAAGTTGCCCGGGATTGGAAAGTGCCCTATTGGCGATAGGCTTGCCACCTATCACATTTGTGGGACTAAGTATCTTCGGCTAATCGTGGGTGCACTTGTTGTACCTCTGCCTACCCTTTCGGGGATATGGGCGTGAAGATACTTTTTTTTAAAATCAAAACTAATTAGAATATATTTGTAAGCAGTTTCTAAAATGTAATTTTTAGATTTTTTTATAGCAGAGGGGGCAAACGAGCTGGTGGTGCACCTGATGGTAAGTGATCATCACCGCTCATGAACATCTGCAATACCAGGGGTCTTGCAGTTGCGTTAATGTATTTAACAAAAGCCGTTATTATAATTTTAGATATTTATGTAAAAGAATGAATTTTATAATAGGTTGCTTGGATTATTACTTTAGTTTCTTAAACTGTAAAAATCATATAAATGGTAGTAAAAAATTCTGTATATTTATTAATGCGAAAGTTTATTAATGCGAAAGAAAAAGATGGATATTTGTTATTCAATCACGTAAAAACTACTGTACGGATTTGGATGAAATTTGACACAAAGGTAGATGATGAACTGGAACGTTACTTTTTATCCCGGAAAAATTAGGTGATCCCGCGGGATTCACCAACACCTTGTATAATGCAGCGGGCCGCACGCTGCAGCTAGTGTTCAATAATTATTATAAAATAGGTTAGTACAATACCTTAATAATTCAATGTTACTTATAAACTGTCAAAAACTGATCAGGTGCAAGTCAGTAAAAATCCCGATAAAAGCAATGTAAGCTACAAAAAGGAAACTTTACCGCATTATTTCAACATTATGAGTAAAACAATAAAAAATACTCAAGTACAAATTACACTTATAGACAAAAATATTTCCAAACAAGACGTATCTTATCAGTTTTTTCAAGAAAAAGTAATTATGTGATCCATACTTCCTTTGTATATTTCACCAGAACATTGCACGATTTTGTTCAAATAGAAACCTACCGAATATGGCCTTAGAATATGTAATAAATAATAATACAACTACTATAACCAATATTGACATTATCTAACTTTGTGAAACATTTGTTCCTCAATAAGGAGTAAATATACTTAATCAAGAAAATTATTATCTAGCTATGTTTTTTAGCAGGAAGAACAACAACCTGGAGGCCTTTGTATTTTTGTAAATAAATTTATAGATTTTCACGTCTTAAATATTAAAAAAAAGCAGTTGAAAAATATTTTGAATGTTGCGGTATAGAAATTAACAATATTACAGTAATTTGTATATATAGAATACCAGCTTCTGACAGTAAAATTTTTTTACCAAACTTCTGCTCTTATTACAATGAAATTACCAAAATAAAAAGAAGTTGTATTAACAGAAGACTTTAACGTGGATTTACTTGAAAAAACAAAATGTTCTTCCGAATTAAAAGCAATTTAAAGAAATTTCAATCTAAAATTACATATAAACAAACCAACAAGGCAAACTACATGTCTAGACTTATTTATAGCAATATAAATGAGTAGAGGAGTACCTATTCAGGATCATAATACTGGCCAAACAGTTCAAGTTAAAAACAAGAAAGAACATTACTGGTTTGTTTCTCGCCGTGATCTGCCACAAGAAAATGTTTAGAAATTTAAAAAATTACGTAAAGAGTTTGTACTGGACGAATGAATTTCTGTGTGATGCCTTTAATGAATTTCATGACTTATTTACGTTACTTTATAATCTTTCCTTTCAGTGTATAAAACTAAAATAATACAAACACGTAGAAGATTAAATTGGCTAATTGTAAAAAGTTTCCAGTTGCTCTCTAAACCCTTTAAAATAGGCAAGTTATTAGTTCGATAGAATGACCGTAAAAACTTACTTTCTGAATGTCTAATAAGAGAACATTCGCTTCCTAAATCGATAAATCCTATTAGAAGAAAGTTGTTTATAGTCTATAGTCATAATATATTTGTTTTTATAATAGTCATAAGATATTTGTTTTTAGTTTTTCAAACATTAACGTTTTGGTTTTCTTTACGATCCACCAGACCATTTTTATGTAAAATAACTTTCATAACCTGTTTTTCATTACTACTTACTTGAGTGTTCGGTTATTATTCTCTTTAAGATTTGTACTTGATGGTATAAAAATTACAATTCGTAATTTTATGACCGAGTCTATGACAATTGTCACATTTTTCTATTGCCTTTTGACATAGATAACTAGAATGTCCCTCAACGCCGCAGTTAAAACAACGGATTTGTTTTTTACCAACAGTTTCAGTTTTACCAGAAGTTGAACTAGTAGTCGAGTAAGTTCTAACACGCATGCGATTCTTCGGGTACTCATTATGATAACGTTCCCTAATTGGCCCCGTTTTGACGATTTTTAAGTATTTCAACACTTTTTCTGGTGTATCAAATTGTACTGCTTGTGCCCCTAAAGGTACGGCCCTGTCCTCTATACCATGCAAAATACAATCTACTGCTTTTATCTTTCATCTGGCATCTGTGTAACAAATTAAGTTTTGCGTAAAAGTATTTTTCAAAAGGTTCCCCATAACGAGCTGTCAACCTGAGCATTTCAGTTGACAGCTTTGCATAGTTTTCCTGGCATGGGAAGGATCCTATTTATTTCACTTTCCACTCATTCCAAGTGTATCGGACACTAGGTAAATTTTGATACCAATTCCTGGCTAAGCCAGAAAGTTTTGGAAGAACATAATAAATAATTTCCTTCTTGTCCCAATTTTAAATCTCGGCACATTCCTCTACACTCTATTGGTTGACAAAAGTCAACCAATTTAAAATACATTGGCCTCTAGATAATGGATCAAAATGGGGGATAACTTTAATTACTAGCTGCAGTTTATGATTATCAGATTTTACCATTTCTTTTAAGGCATATACAAATTGATCTAAACTATTATTACTATCATTAGAAGTATTAATCTTAGACGTAAAACCATCATACCTTGAGCGACGTACTAGTAGTGATGTCTCGTCACTACGTTGTGCATTGTAACGCCAACGTTTGGTTATAGACATCTCTCTTCCACGTATTTTATATGGTGACTTGTCATCCCCAGGATAAAGAGTAACCAATCTCGGCTGCGGTACCGATTGCTTCGTCGCTTTTTCTCTTCCAGTGTGCGACTACGAGTTCTCTTCCTAGTTTCTCTTTGATTCTTTCTGCTATCACCACTTTCATGGTACAACAAGTCTTTTTCTCCTCTACCAATTGAGTGTTGCTCAATTGTTCTCTTATTATTTGGCGTATTGCTGTCTCTATATACTTTTTCTCAGATAGATTCAAGTGCCGCTCTGGCTCATCACTCGCTTTTAATGTCGAAGTATTTTGGCGTTGCTCAAGTTCATTGCCAGAGTTTATTGTCCGAGGTGAATGTTGCTCTTGCTCATCATTCGCCGTATTATGTTTTACTATTTGCTTATTTGATGTGATCGCTATAAATTTAGAAATAGGTGTTGGTATACGCTCTGCTCTTTCTTCTTCAGTCACATCATTTAAATGGCATGAAAACAAGCCAGATAATTCAGTCACTTCATCCATTATAGAACTAAAACTCGAAACAAAATTTAATTAGTATTTAATATAAAATGTGAATTAGATGATATTTAAACTATATTTTAATGCTATACATATTATGAGTGTATTTTTTGTCATAACTAATCTACCTGCTTGGGATGTCTGCCATATTAGATTTAGCAAAAAGTCATTTTATTATATTTTTTTCTTCTCAACAAATCCTTACATTTGGCACCCATATTATGGCAGTGCACACAAATAAATAGGGTAAACTTTTGAGCTCACCACTATATTGAGTTTAGAACGACCTCATTTATATAATCGCATTGTCATGCAATCTTAACGTGCGTACCAAATTTCGTATTAATTGGTTAAGAATATCGGCTTTAAAATTCAGTTGCAAGATTTAACCTATTGAACACATATACATACATTGCAAGTTAATAAAAGCTTGTAAAATAAATCGCGAATTCTTACTTGACGGATGGTTTATTCTTTTTAATTAATTTAGCGAAACAAGGGAACTACTTTAATTGACTTGGTTTTATTATTGTACATTATATTTAATTAAAAGTAGTAATTATAAACAATTTCCTGCAAAAGAAAAACACCTATTAAACATAGTATTTATGTAATTTTGTAGTACAGTAAAAATAATCTGTTTAACGAAACAAGATCTAAATCAAATATGGATAACTTTTTTTAAGCTTTTTTCGTCGTGTTGGTCCCGGCCTCCTTCGAAGAATAGGCCAATTGCCGTTCTGCCAGGCAGGTCGTAAAAGGCGACCTATTGGCTATCGAGTCAGTAACATCGTGGCTACTAGATGGTAGAGTTCTGCATTGTCTCGCCCGGGTCTGGTACCACCGCCTTACCTATTCCTGCCACAGTAGCGTCAGTGCTTGTCGCTGTCGTGTTCCTGTTTAGAGGGTAAGGTAGCCGGTAAACTTATGCATGTGCATGTGCATGTAACGACATTATGCATGTGGCATTAGACCTCGCCACAAGATAGCAACGCATCATTAACATCTTTGGTGTCTATAGGCGATGGTTGACTCTTTTCATCAGGAGACCCATCTGCTTGTTTGCTATCTTATAATATATAAAAAAAAAATAACTATTCACCTTTTTAGTGGAATGATCGATTCTCGTAATAAAATAGAATACGTAACTGGACATATTCATTTGGGTGCATTTGGGCCACCCTCATTATCAATAATTAATTTAAGTTAATTAAAAATTATGGATTAATATTTTTGCTGCTGCTATGATATGTAAATCCCTTAAACACATGCTTCGTTGGCAAAACTTAAAATAAATAAATTGCTTCTTATATTTTTTTAAAAATTTTCAATTATAAATGCCACAAGATAATAATAATATTAAAACACTTTTTTTCTTTGTACCTAAATAGTACATTTATATGTTGTTTGTAATGTATTTCCTTATAAGTGCTTATCATATAAAGTTTATATTTCATATTGTTGTTGTTTTTTAATAATTAATTACGATAATGACCCGCCTTGGCTTTGCACGAGTGCAATTTGAACGCACAAAAATATGATTTTACGAAAAAGCTTTAAAATTCTTGGCTTCTTAGGGTTCCGAAGTAAACTAGGAACCCTTATAGTTTCGCTATGTCCGTCCGTCCGTCCGTCCGTCCGCACGATTTCTCAGAGACCCTTAGTACTAGAAAGCTGTAATTTGGCACGAATATACGTATCAGTTAGTTCACCGGAGTGGTACCAAAAAATATTGAAAAATATTTTTTTTCAGGGTCAGCTCCCCTACATGTAAATTGGGGATGTTAATTTTTTTTCTCGCGTGCCCTATAGTGTGTGATATCGTTGGATAGGTTTTTAAAAATTATTGTAGGTTTATGAAAACAAGTTTTCGATTAAGGGACTCGTTTGTGAAATATGAAGCTTTAAATTGCTAATTTTTGTTAGAAGCAAGTGCCCCCCCCTCTACCAGCTAAACGGTAGGTTTTGGGAGTGGGAAAAAATTTACGGTAGTAGTAAATATAATGGATTTAAAAGGAAAACTATCACGGTTAAGTAGGTTTTACAAGTTTACGAGTAATAGTCTGGTCGACTACTTGTAAAATGTTGTCTGAAAAATCTTCTTCTATATTCATAACTCGGTCAAGAGGTACGGTAGACTCGATTGAAACCTTACCTAAATAATAAAGCATAAAAAATTAGTGATTTCGAGTCGACAACATATATCAGCAAAATTCTGATTATCAAGTATTTTGTTAAATTCTAATGGTTAAATCACGGCCCCTGACAGTGTACACGCATGGCGCTGTAATCGGTAGCGACGACGTCATGTTGTTAACGGACGTATTCGGAACGAACGTCTAAACTTAGACATAATAATATAACAAAATTGGGCGTGTTCATGATGAATGTCTAAATCCAGGCTTCTAACAAAATTGTTGTTATTAAATTATTATAATGTGTTCCGTGTATAATACCAATTACACAACCCATCTCGAGCTACTTTTCACCTCGTCATCTTCATATTTCAAAAAGCTATTTATCCCATGTAGGTACTTACATGAAATGTGGCACATTTATTAAAACTGTGTCTAGAATTCAAAGTTTTTAAAATGTAACTCAAAAAATTATTGAAATAGGTATGAACGAAAAATAAACCGGCAATGAGGATTACAACTTATCTCGCCAACCGAGAAACCGGTGAACCGTAGTGAAATGGAAGGTCTATAGACGTTCTTTTTACACTGCCTACCCCGCGAGGGAAGTGGCATCATGATGATAAAGCGTCCAATTGTATATTCATCAATACAACAACTAACAAGGTGACAGCAATACGTGCCTACTCGTAACTATCTAAAAATTAATAGTTTAATATATTATATATGTTACTGGCCAAACCCGATTTCAAGCTAAACTAGTTTGTCCGAAGATAAACCGGTGCATTCCAAGCGTGTCAGGATATACTAGTATAGCCTAGAACAATCTAGTTTAGCCTAAATACTTTAGGCTAAACTAGTTTGGCCTAGGCCAAAATTTTTTGAATTAGTATTAAACTGATTACAAGGGGCAAAAGAAACACGTTGTAACCTCTGAAGGCGGAGATATCCCTTTCATGTCCCTACTAGTTAGTACTCTGTCGTTATTCATATACCTATTGAATATATTTACATTGAATCTCATCCATGTTTTGATACCTGTTGAATATTTGTTTTTGTAAACTTAGACTAGTGCGTTCGTGTGTTTGTGTGCTCGTGTGCTCGTGTGCTTGTGTGCTCATGTGCTCGCGTGCTTGTATATAATAATAATAGTAAATAAATATTCACAGGACAAATTACACTTACTGATCTAACCTTTGGGGTAACCCCAAAGTAAGCAAATTGTTTGCTTATGTTATGGGTATGGGTTATATGTATTAGTCTACGATACTAATACATGGAAATACATATATAAATACTGGAATATATTTAATAGACACCCAAAACCGGAAATACAAACATTTATGCTCATCACAAAAATGCTTGTCCCCGTCGGGGATCGAACCCGAGCCCCGTCGATTGCGTAGTCATGGTCGCTAACCACTCGACCAACGGGTCGGTATGTTTGTGTGTTTGTATGTTTGTGTGTTTGTATTGTATTTATTGTTAGTTGTTGTATTGATGAATATACAATTGGACGCTTTATCATCATGATGCCGCTTCCCTCGCGGGGTAGGCAGTGTAAAAAGAACGTCTATAGACTTTCCATATCACTACGGTTCACCGGTTTCTCGGTTGGCGAGATAAGTTGTAATCCTCATCGCCGGTTTATTTTTCGTTCATACCTATTTCAATAATTTTTTGAGTTACATTTTAAAAACTTTGAATTCTAGACACAGTTTTAATAAATGTGCCACATTTCATGTAAGTACCTACATGGGATAAATAGCTTTTTGAAATATGAAGATGAAGAGGTCGAAAGTAGCTCGAGATGGGTTGTGTAATTGGTATCATACACGGTACACATTATAGTAATTTAATAACAACAACTTTGTTAGAAGCCTGGATTTAGACATTCGTCATGAACACGCCCAATTTTGTTATATTATTATGTCTAAGGTTAGACGTTCGTTCCGAACACGCCCATTAACAACATGACGTCGTCGCTACCGATTACAGCGCCAGGCGTGTACACTATCAGGGCCGTGATTTAACCATTAGAATTTAACAAAATACTTGATAATCAGAATTTTGCTGATATATGTTGTCGACTCGAAATCATTAGTTTTTTATGCTTTATTATTTAGGTAAGGTTTCAATCGAGTCTACCGTACCTCTTGACCGATTTATTAATATAGAAGAAGATTATATGAATAACGACAGCGAACTAGTAGGGACACGAAATGGGTGTCTCCGCCTGTAGAGGTTACTACGTGTTTATTTTACCACTTGCAAATTGCAAGTGGTAAAATTGCAGGTTGCACTGATTCAATTGTTATTTAATAATCAGTTAAAAATAATTCTGCTAAGTTCTGCCTACGCCACACAAGCTTAGCCTGAAGTATTTAGTCTAAACTAGATTGTCCCAGGCTATACTAGTAATTCATGACACGCTTAGGATGAACCGGTTTGTCCTAGGACAAACTAGTTTGGCCTGAAATCGGGTTTGGCCGGTAACATTTATGTGTATATCAACATTTAAAGACGGCAGTTACAAAAATATTATATTATTATAACAATATAGGTAGGTAATTCATTGAATACACTGGACAAACTAGAATTTACCGATCAGTGACAGAGACAGAAATACTTTTGGAACACGCGTTCCTCGTTCCTGGTATTACGTTCAGGTACTTGTTTGATTTTAATATTTTATAGTATTTAGTAGTCTGTGGAACTGGGATGAAATGGAATGGTAGGAACTAATCTCGTGAAATACCTAATCTCAGTACTTAATCCAATATCTACGCCTTACCTCTAGTCAAAAGTTATTATAGGCTGTAAATCATAAGTTGCAAAGCCGTCTTCTTAGTCCACATTATCGTGATGGGCATCTTCGGAACCCTACATTGCGCGTGGCCCGACACGCACTTTACCAATTTTTCTACTATGAAATGCATGTACAATACATAAACCATCTTCTTGAGTCGCTTTGTCTGCTGATGAAACCCGCATTAAAAATCCGTTACGTAATTTAAAGGATGTAAGTGAACATGCAGCGGAAGTAAATTTTTTTAATATTTTAAAAGTCGGTCAATTATTCATTGGGAAAAATGAATAATTGACCGAAAAATCGGATCAGTTACAAGTGTTTTTACAGTACACAAATATACTATATATAGCTATTCAGCCTATTGAACACCATTAGTAATTTAAATATATTTAAATCGAGATCAGATGCATGTTTTGTTAATGTTTCAACTGTAAATTTTGTTGCGCATTTAAAATGTAAATCTATATATATAAAAGGTAAAAGTGACTGACTGAGGTATACAGGCCAAACCCTAATGGTTAGAAATTTGAAATTTCGCACACATATTTTCCTTATGGTGTAGGAAGTATTTTTCAAAATTCAATCCAGAAGTGGGTGAAATAGGGGATAAAAAATTCGATCTCTAAGAGGGTAAAATGAAAGTTTTACATAACCGCACAAACCATTACCAAACCGTTAGTGTTAGACACTTAAAATTTTGCACACGTATTTGTCGTATGACATAAGAATCCAGTAAGAAAGCATCTTTAAAAATTCAACCCTCAAAGGGGTAAAATAGGGGAAAAAGTTTTAAACATTTGATTCCTTAGATATATTTGCATGAAATTTCGTATAAATTGCGTATGACAAAAATAATGAGTTATTCATTTCAGCGTTTTTCAAAATTCCACCCCTTAAGTGTAAAATAGGACATGAAAGTTTTATATAAACGTATAGGCCAAACCCCTAGGGCTAGAAACTTGAAATTTTACACACGTATCTTTGTTATAACGTAAGCATCCACTAAAGAATGATTTTTCAAAATTCAAACTCCAAAGGGGTGAAATAGAGAAAAAAATATTTGTACGAAACTTTTTATTCCTTGGACGTATTTGCATGATATTTCATATGAATTGAGTACAGCAACAATAATGAGTAATGTATTCAAGCGTTCTTCAAATTTCAACGCCTAAGAAGATAAAATAAAAAAATAATAGGGTATATAAGCGTACAAGCCAATCCCTAAGGTAAAGAAACTTAAAATTTCGCACACATATTCCTCCTATGACGTACGCTTCCACTAAGGAAGGACTATTCAAAATTCAACCCTCAAGGGGGTGTAATAGGGGATGAAATTCCTTGAAACTTTATATTCCTTGGACTTACTGCATAAAATTTCGTATGCGTTGAGTATGACAAAAATAATGAGTTATGTATTTCCGCTTTGTCCAAAATTCAGCCTCTTAGTGGGTAAAATAGGGGTAAAATGAAATTTTTTTGTGTAAACTTACAGTCCAAATCCTTAGGGCCAGAAACTTGAAACGTCGCAAACGTATTCCGCTTATGACGTTGGCATCCACTAAGGATTTTTCAAAATTTCAACTCCGACGGGGATGAAATACGGTATAAAATTTTATATATTATTTCATTCCTTGGACATGTTTGCATGACATTTCATATGAATTGAGTACAGGAACAATAATGAGTTATGTATTTTAGCGTTTTTTCAAAGTTTAACGCCAAAAAAAATATAATAGGGTATATAAACGCACAGGCTAAACCTTTAGATTAAGAAACTTGAAATTTCGCACACATATTCCTCCTATGACGTACGCATCCACTAAGGAAAGACTATTCAAAATTCAACCCTCGAGGGGGTGTAATAGGGGATGAAATTTCTTTGATACTTATATTCCTTGGACATACTTGCATAAAATTTCGTATGCGTTGAGTACGACAAAAATAATGAATTACGTATTTCCAAGTTTTTCAAAAAATCAGCCTCTTAGTGGGTAAAATAGGGAATGAAAGTTTTGTATAAACTCACAGTTCAAATCCTTAGGGCTAGAAACTTGAAATGACGCAAACGTATTCCTCTTATGACGTAGGCATCCACTAAGAAATGATTGTTCAAAATTTAACCTCTAAGAGGTTGAAATAGAGGAATGAAAATTGTATGATTTTTTTTCTTGGACATATTTGGATGAAATTTCATATGAATTTAAGAAAAGGGTTTTTCTCAACTTAACTTCAAAATTTTTTAACCAATCATTTTTCGGCCTTCTTCAATATTTTAGCGCATAAGAACTACGTCAAATGCAGTTTCAAAAATCAAAATCGAATCAAGTTTTCAAAAATTACAGCTTTACAAATATTAATATTTTGTGTTTCCAGCAAAATTACTTAATATTTTTTAAATAACTTTCAGGTTAATATACCGATGGATTTAAAAATCGAATCAGCTTTTCTCTCTAAAAAACTGCGTCAAAAACCGCAATTTGATCAAAATCGGTTGTTTTATTTGGGATTCATCAATAACGAAAATTTTTGAAAATATGTGTTTGATTTTCTTTTCAGAAATGAAATGACTGTCATTTATAATAAAATTAAGATTTTTGAATTCTAAAAAATCTTTGCTTGAGTATACCTTTTATTCCTTTGAGTTTAAAATACCTCAATTTAGCGAGAAGTTTCAGGAATAGCCTGCAGGGTCAACCAATTTACAGATTTTTAACTTGCCGCTACATAATATGTAGATCAGGAAACTACTGATTTTACCCCGATTTTCGAAAATCGAGTTATAGGACCTTTTCCGCCTATTTTCACGATGACGTCAGTATGTATGTATGTATGTATGTATGTATGTATGTATGTATGTATGTATGTATGTATGTATGTATGTATGTATGTATGTATATATGTATGTATCTCTCTCTGTGTGTATGTAAACATCTTATAATTTTTGAACGGCTTGACTGCTCTAAACAGGGTTTATGGCATTCCATTGGATTTAGCTCAACTTAGACTTCCTGAAAATTTGAACCGATTCGATCCAGAAAATTTAAAGAATTTTTGAAAAAACCTCAAAAAAAAAATTAACGATAAAGTATTTCTTTAATATAACTGCCAGATTTATGTGCCGATTGAGTATAAATTCTAATCAGCTCTTTCAAAACTCTCTCAAAAAACTGCTTCCAATGCATAAATTGCATCAAAGTCGGTTTATCCGTTCAGGAGTTATCGTTGACGAAAAATTTTGAATAAAGTATTTTTTCAACAAAACTTTGAAATTTTTCAAGCAATGATTTTTTGATCTTCTACGTTATTTTAGTACAAAAAAAAGTACGTCAAATGCCGTTTCAAAAATTAAAATCAATTAAAATTATCAAATATTAAAATTACGCTGTTTACAGGAAATTTATTTCGTATTTTTAAAATAACTTTCAGGCTAATTTACCGATTTATTTTAATATCTTCTGCTTAAAATACTGCGTCAAATACCGTAAAATGGATTAAAAACGGTTGAGTATTTTGGGATTTATCAATGACGAAAGTTTTTGAAAAACTTTTTTTTATATTTCTTAGATATCTTTTAGCTAATAAAGCAACTAACAGCTGAAAAATTGCATTGAATGTTATTCGAAAAGTCAAAGTCGGTCATGATTTCGAAAAAATATACAGCTTTTCGAACACTGAATAAGTATCATTTTTTAAAAACTTTAGATTTTTGAACTCTTTGAACTCAAAACTCTATGCTTAGGTATATTTTATTTCTTTGAGCTTAAAATAACTCAATTTAGCGGGAAGTTTCTGGGATGACCTGCAGAGTTAACCGACTTCCAGATTTTTTTTAATACAGTTACATTAGTTGGTTAGATAGGTGTGTTACATATAAAGCAATTCTAATAGATGGGTATAATTTATTTAGGTTTGTGGTATAGTTCGGTATATATATATATATATATATATATATATACTAGCTGACCCGGCAAACGTTGTTTTGCCATATAAATTATTTAATAAAAAAATAAGGGTTGGTGATAGAAGGGTAAAAATGTAGAGTTATATGTATTTTTTAATGCTGAATCATAAAAAAATAAAAATAAAAAAAATTGTTTATAAAGTAAAAAAAAAATTTTAGGGGTGGACAACCCTTAACATTTAGGGGGATGAAAAATAGATGTTGGCCGATTCTCAGACCCACTGAATATGCATACGAAATTTCATCAAAATCGGTCAAGCCGTTTCGGAGGAGTATGGAGACTAACATTGTGACACGAGAATTTTATATATATATAGATAGATAGATAGATAGATAGATAGATAGATAGATAGATAGATAGATAGATATATATATATATATATATATATATATATATATATATATATATATATATATATATATATATATATATATATATATATATATATATATATATATATATATATATATATATATATATATATAAGTATTGTCATAGGTAAATTTAGGTTAGGTATTACAAGTTCATTTTATAACTACGTTAGTTTGTTTGATAGGTATGTTACTGACAGGTATTTTTAATCTTACGTGTTTTACTTAAATTTTGATAATAAAAATATCGTACCTATATAAGTAACTAAGATGAAAATGTAAATATTATTTTTTATACAATACTAGCGGCCCGCCTGACTTTGCAGAGATTTTCAATAAAGTAACTTATAAAGAAAGGTTAAATAAGTTCTAAAGTGAATATGCGCGAGCGAAGCCGCGGGTAACAGCTAGTTTACTTATAAATTGTCACCTTCATGACTACGTGGCCACTTGTAGAGTGTAGTTGCATACTCAAGTACATAATCTACATAGGATTTCGATGAGGTTGAATATTATCAACACAAAATCACATATAGACTATCCTCTTTTATCCTTAAGTTTAATATATAAGTCCATTCCAATCTGATTTTCGTCCAGGCCACAACACCGCAACTGCACTACTTTTAAAGTGACGGAAGATATTAGGGAAGTCATGGAAAATAAGTTCGTCACGATTCTAGTACTGATAGATTTCTCCAATGCTTTAAACCCAATTGATCATGACATCTTGATAGCTATGCTCCATCGTTTAAAATTTTCTTTCACCTCATTAAGACTTCCTGAAAATTTGAACCAAATGGGCCCAAGGGATTTTGATAAAATTTTGAAAAAACCCAAAAACAAATTTTGTTGAAAGATTTTTTTTAATATAACTTCCAGATTAATGTACTGATTGAGTACAAAAACTAATCAGCTATATTCTTAAAAAAATTAAGTCTAATGCATAAATTGCATCAAATTGGTTTATGTGTTTGGAAGTAATCGACGAAAATTTTGAAAAAAGTCTTTTTTCGACATAACTTCGAAATATTTCAACCAAACATTTTTTAGTATTCTACAATATTTTAGTACTAAAGAAATTACGTCGATTGCCGTTTTAAAATTCAAAATCGAATCTTATTTTCAAAAGTTACAGCTTTTCAAATATTAACATTACGTTGTTAGTAGCAAACTTAATGTTTTTGAAATAACTTTCAGGCTAATATACCGATTGACCTCAAAATCTTATCAGATTTTTCACAATATGATTATTGTGAAACAGTATAAGTGTATTAATTGATTAATATTGTATTGAGATCAATTCTCAATCTTAGCCCGAGGGTAAAAAGCTAAAAAAAGAATGGTCATGCCCGTATCCCCGAAGAGGTAGGCAGAGGTACAACGTGTGCATCCATGATTAGCGGAAGATACGTCTTAGTCCCACAACGTGATAGGTGACCAGCTTATCACCAATCGGGCATCTTTCCAATCCCGGGCATCATTGTTTTTATTGGAAAATTGAAAAAAAAAACACATTTTTAATTTGGAATCGAACCCAGAGGGTTTTTTCTGAGAGAAAAATTCGAAGAATTTATTCGCTGAGTTTCTACCGCCAATTCTTCGTGCCTGCGGTAAGTCCAATATTAATCCTAAAAACTTTGAAGGTTAATTAAATAAAAAAAAAATATTTCGAAAATCGATCTTATCTTATCTTAGCAAAATGTTAAAAATGTGTTTTTCTTTATAAGATTAACTTTCATTTTTAATACCCATTTTCCTTGAAAACTCTGCAAGAAAGCTACCGTAAATGAAAATTGATTTCTATCAATATTAATTAGGCTTTAAGAGCGGCGATGATTTGGTGGCGCGAGATGGATCTTGAGTTGCTACATATTATAGGTAGGACGAACTAATTACAGGTAGACCAGAAAATGTGGTGTAAAATTTTAGTAGATAACCTTTATATTTGTTCTGTGTAGATAACATTGATAATAACAAAAATTGTGTTTTTAATAAATCAAGAAAATTTTAAAGAATTTTTCTTGTAAGTTTAAAAGAAATTTGTCTTAGAAACATGTTTTTTTTATTTTGGTTTTATTTTGCTGCGCCCTTCTAGACCAAAGCCTGACGACGCCTTTGATGGGAATATAATGTGTGGATAAAAATACGCTGGCTTTTTTTTAGGTTAGATAATTATATAATGAAGGCCATACATTAAAAGATGTAATTCTCATAAAAATACTTTTTTAACAATATTACTAGGTAGTATAATTTGCGAGCCCTTACAAAGCTCTGCTTTTTGCTAGTATATATACAGTGTGTAAAGAAAACCCTGTCGGATAATTAAAGGTGTTATTTGGTACCGTAATACGGTTACATATGTGTAATTATTTTATGGATATTAAATAATTAGATTTCCCAATAAAAAAAAATCTTAAATAGTGTTTTCATACATTAAGTATGACAACACCTACAAATAAGTAAATTCTATTATCAACTAAAGCGTACATACATATCTACATATTTTGACGCCAGATCAATCACGAGGTACGCAGAGAGAACCGAGTACTATATGATACAACTAAAGGGTTTCATACATATTTAGGGTTTATGTTGAACGTGAAATGTTTTGCGCAAATTAAAAGATAAGGCTATGGAACATATCATCTTAGTATAGTACAATCGGTGCTATTGCGGTACCGAGTACAGTCCAGCAAAGTAACAAGCACTGTGGTAGTACCAAGAAACAAGATATTGTTATATGAATTTATTATAGGATTTTGTATGTTCTTGTAACTAAAATTTAAGAAGTTTCTTTACAAAACTTGGCACCCAAACAGATTTATTTCTTTTATCTGCGAAATCAATAGAGACGTATACTCTTATATTGAACTTGGCTCACATTTTACATTTACTGCCTGTTAGGTAAGTCGACCTAAATATTGAAGGGGGTAATAAGGTATCTGAGTGCTAAGTGTGAGTTTTTCTTTTCGCATTCGATAGTGAGCGCGTTTCGAGTTTACTAGGAATTTGTATGTGATTTGTACAGCGCCACCTAGTGGTAAACTGGTTTCTCACGTTTACCACTAGGTGGCGCTGTACAAATCACATACAAATTCCTAGTAAACTCGAAACGCGCTCACGATCGAATGCGAAAAGAAAAAATCACACTTAGCACTCTGATTCTCATTCCAAATAAATAAAAAACATACCCTTAAATTTTAACTTAATTATCCAATAAATTCATAATTCATACGCACCAACACATCCACGCAAGTAACGCACATATCAATAGATAGAGAAATAGGTAGTTACGTAAATACTGCCTATTACTGCTTATTTATGTAACTAACAATTTATCTATCTATCGATAGGTGCGTTACTTTCGTGGACGTGTTGGTGCGTATTAATTATGAATTTTCTAAATAATTAGGTTAAAATTTAAGGGTAATTTTAATTGTTATTTATTTAAAATGAGAACCAGATACCTTATTATCTCCTTCAAGGTTTCGGTCGACTTACCTAACACGCTGTATATTTTACATTTATATTTTAATTGGATGTTAACTAACAAGCCAATCTAACAGTCCGAAACAAACATATTTTGCAATTGATAAAACGATACCTTCATATAACAACTATATTCATTATTACGAAATATTTAATTCCACACTTTATCAATACCTTCACACTTTAAACATCTTCCAATAACTTTAATAGTTATACAATATCCATGAAGGACCATTAATAACACCTGCAGGTGCACACAATTGCATCAGGCATCGAACGTAGGCCGTTGCATAAACGACGGATACAACTTGTAATTCATTGAACTCGCATCCTGAATACAACGACGCGACGTCTTGTAGTGTTTGTGTAAGGAAACTAGCTATGTTTCCTTTACAGGATTGCGATATTATAAGTGACGTTAAATTTCCTTAGAATAATTTAAAAAATATAATCACACACAGTTCCCTTGCAGGGTAGGCAGAGTAAAACGAAAGTCTTTCCGGTTATACTATACTTTCCGGTTCACCACGATTCACCGGTTTATCGGTTGGCGAGATTAGTGATGATCTCCATCATTTTACCGACCTGATAACGATTTGTCGATTATTCTAGCGATAAGCGGGATCGACGACTTTACGTGCTCGTCCGAGGCATGGAAGTGGTTTTAGATCTCCACGTTTTTTTCACCAGTATAGCCATACTTGTTTGCTATCCAATGATATAAAAAAACCGCGTGTATCAAAAGTCAAAATCACGGATTAAACTGGATACGCCTCAAAGCAATTTCTTAGGTTTTCAATGAAGCATTTACACACAGAAATACAGAGTTATAGTATTTGATGAAATAAAATCACTCCAGGGGTATTTTTGACGCCTTGGATTCTTATTCGGCACAATTAAATGGCGTAACAAGTCGTATTCTGTTTTTTCATGATATGTCTACAAGCGTTTACAAGCATTTGTTTATTATATCGCCTCTGTGGTCTAGTGGTCCAGTGACGGTTGACCAAGTTGAACACATGAGGTCCCGGGCTCGATTCCTGGGGCGGGCATTCAAAAATGTTTTTTTTTTTCAGTTTTCCGATAAGAGCAACATTGCCCGGAATTAGAATATACACACATATCACATTTTGGGACCAAGTATCTTCGGCTATTCGTGGGTGCACTTGTTGTACCTCTGCCTACCCTTTCGGGGATATGGGCGTGAAGATACTTTTTTTTACTTTTTGTTTATTATATGAGCGGCGATATTTTTTCGCACCACAAAGTGTTTATTAGTATTAGTGTGGTCTGTAGTCAAAACAATAGATTTGGACCATTTCACTACATAGTATAAAACAAAGTCGCTTTCTTTGTCTATCCCTATGTATGCTTAAATCTTTAAAATAACCCAACGGATTCAGTAGATAGATTGATTCTTGAGGAAGGTTTTAGTATATAAATCTTTCCGATATTCCCACGGGAACAAAAGCTACGCGGGTGAAACCGCGGGCAGGTCGCTAGTTAAAAATAAATATTATGTTGTTGCACGTGCCTTAAAGTTTAAATAATAATTTGATATGAGAATTTTTAAGATTGCTTAATAGTTATAATTAGTAGGCTTAATAATTATTTTGTAAGCCGTATAAGCAGAATGTAGTGCACTAATAATATTTTATGTTGGAACATCCTGGTTTATCCATGAAGCTGTATTATATCTGGAGGCAACACTTCTAATACCTACTTGAAACCAAATTTCAAATACTGCTGTCATCTTCTGAGGTCTAATAAACTCTTTCTAACACAGCTGTATAAACAGAGATGGGAAGATGTCATAGACAGAGATGTAGCGTAAATATTTGTTTCAACTGATAAATACGAGTGCTTGCTCCACCTATACCTAATACTTCGTGGGTTTACCCATAGAATATGTAAGCGTTATGACTAGCAAAAAGCAGAGCTTTGTAAAGGCTCGCAAAGTTATACTACCTAGTAATATTGTTAGGAAAGTATTTTTATGAGAATTACATCTTTTAATGTATAGACTTTATTTATAACTAGCGGCCCACCCCGGCTTCGCACGGGTATAAAATATACAGCCTATGTCACACAGTAAAAAAAAAAATGATTAAAATCGATGCAGTAGTTTTGATTTATTCATTACTGCCCGTGGCCCGCAAACAATTCCCCTTTCCCTATACCATGAAGATTTCCTGCTATCTTTGGAACATCTAAATTTCCTGCTATTTTTGGAACATCTAAATTCATATAGGTACATTTTTAGTTTTTACATTTTTACCTATTTCTTTTACTTTTTCCATTAACATATTACAAAATGTCTTTATATACAACGTTCACAGCTTTCTTGTCATTAGACAATATAAACATGTTTTCTTTAGAGGTTACTCTTGAAAGAGCGACATATAAGTTGACCATGTGAAAAACAGTCAACGCTCAAATCTAAGCCTGCAACGTTGAAGGTTTGACCCTGCGATTTATTAAGGCGAAAAAATGTGTAAGTGGTTGACCCTGCGGGCCATCCCTGAAACTTCTCACTAAATAAAGGTATTTTAAGCTCAAAAGAGTAAAAACTATAAGCATAGATTTTTCGGTTCAATTTTGTTAAAAATGGCAGAATTATTAATTTTTGAAAAGTTGCTTTTTGAAAAGTTTGAAATCTTGCTCGTTTGCCCCCTCTTCTATAAAAAAAAAATGTTTCTGCCTATCGGTTATTTAGCTAAAACAATATTTTAGATCTCAAAAATTGAGTTGAATGCCATCATCGTTTTCAAATATACAATTTGAAAACGATGATGGCATTCAACTCAATTTCTCAATTCAAATATACAATTTGAAAACGATGATGGCATTCAACTCAATTTTTGAGATCTAAAATATTGTTTTAGCTAAATAATCGATAGGGTGAAACATTTTTTTTTTATAGAAGAGGGGGCAAACGAGCAAGAGGTGCACCTGATGGTAAGTGATCACCGCCGCCCATGGACATCTGCAATACCAGAGGTCTTGCAGTTGCGTTGCCGGCCTTTTAAGAATGAGTAAGCTCTTTTCTTGAAGGTCCCTATGTCGTATCCGTTCGGAAATACCCCTGCCGGTAATTGATTCCACAACAGAGTAGTGCGAGGCAAAAAGTGTCGGGAGAAACGCACAGTTGTGGATTTGCAGACATCGAGATGGTGAGGATGGAACTTTAAATTTTGACGCGATGTCCGATGGTGGAATTCGGCGGCAGGAATTATTCCAAACAACTCGTCGGAACACTCCCCATGATAAAGACGATAGAAGACGCAGAGTGAACCTACATCTCTGCGTAATGACAAAGAGTCGAGCTGTTCCGAAATAGCCTGGTCGTCAACGAGCGTTTCGACTCTACGCTGTATGCGATCAAGAGGAAGAAGCTGGTATTGGGGAGCTCCGGCCCAGAGATGAGAACAGTACTCCATGTGAGGCCGAATCTGTGCCTTATAAAGTTGAAGGCGATGGGCCGGCTAAAAGTACTGTCTCGCTCTGCTGAGCACACCGAGCTTTTTAGAGGCTAATTTAGCCTTGCCTTCCAAATGACCGCGAAACTGAACGTAATTTGATATGTCGACTCCCAGGATTCCGATACTAGCTGAGGGTGTCAGGAGAGTATCCCCAAATCGAGGTGATACGACAAAGGGTGTCTTTTTTGCGGTGAACACGCAAAGCTGTGTCTTCTTGTGGTTAAAAGTGACCAGGTTTTGACGACCCCATTCAGAGACATCGGTAAGTCGATTCTCGACTTCAGACACAAGCTTGTTTCGGCACTCTTCGACGTGTTCCCGAGAAATACCGCTTCGGCTGGAGTATGTAGCATCACCAGTACTGTCATCCGCATAGCAATGTATGTTGCGAATTCGCATCATGTCATTGATATGCAGAAGAAACAGAGTCGGTGATAGCACGCAGCCTTGGGGAACACCAGCATTGACAGATTTAAGGTCGGAGCACGCACCGTCGACAACGACCTTGATGCTCCGGTCAGCCAAAAAACTGGTGATCCACTTGCATAATTTCTCGGGAAGCCCATAGGTAGGCAGCTTCGCGAGAAGCGCTTTGTGCCATACCCGATCAAAGGCCTTCGCTATGTCCAAACTAACTGCCAACGCCTCCTCCTTGGACTCAACTGATTCCGCCCACCGATGAGTTAGGTATACTAAAAGGTTACCAGCTGATCGGCCGCGACGGAAACCGTACTGACGGTCGCTAATCAGCTGTTGCTCTTCTAAATATTTGAGGAGCTGAGAGTTGATGATCGTCTCCATAATTTTGGAGAACAAGGAGGTTATGGCTATGGGCCGATATTTAGACGGATTAGAACGATCTCCTTTTTTAGGGATGGGATGAACCAAAGCTGTCTTCCATGAATTCGGTACCACGCCGAGTGAGTAGGAGAGCCGGAATAGGCGTGTTAATACTGGCGCCAACTCTGGAGCACACACTTTTAGCACGATTGGAGGGATGCTATCCAGCCCACTCGACTTGTGGATGTCCAAGGAAAGTAGTGCTTTACGCACAGATGACTGCCGAAATTGTAGTTCTGGCATGGAACTATCACACTGCGGGATGTTAGGCGGTGCGTTCCCTTGGTCATCCAGAGTCGAGTTGGCCGCAAAGAAGGAGCCCAGGAGATCGGCCTTCTCCTTTGCGGTATGGGCCAAAGAGTCATCGTCTCCGTGCAAAGATGGAAGAGAGGCCTGTGAGAAATTCCCTAAGAGAGCCTTGGCGAGAGACCAGAACGCACGGGTCCCTGAAGGAAGGCAAACTAATTTCTCGCCAATTCTGCCTATGTGTTCAGATTTTGCCTTGGCGATAGCTCTTTTGAAGTACCTCGAGGCGGAATTGTACTCCTTACGTAATATGCTGGTTTTTTCATCACAAGATGCGGACGCAGCAGCCCAAGCCCGGTAGCACTCCTGCTTTCGGCGTGAAGCCGTTTTACAAGAGCGACCAAACCAAGGCTGAGACTTACCACCAATTGGTACCGCAGAAAATGGAATGAAAAGTTCCATGCCCTGCAGCACCGCATCGGCAATAGTGTCAGCGACTACACTCGGATCATCCAGCGGGAAGCACAACCGCCCCCATGGGTAGGACGCAAAACAAGACCGCATCCCGTCCCAATCTGCTGACCTGTAGTGTCAAACGCGACGACAGCCTGCTAAAGGAGACCGTGCTAGGCGCGAAACCGGCAGTGGTCTGACGAACCAAGTGGGACGTCCACAGATACCTGATAATGGTCCGGATGAGAGGTCAGCAGAAGGTCCGACAGTGAAGGCGTATGGTCATCCACATCGGGAACTCGCGTGGGCGAAGTTACCAGTTGTGTAAGATCATACGCCAAGGCAAAATCGTGAACAGACCTCCCCGCATGATCGGTGGTGCGCGAACAAAGCCATTCGGCGTGGTGGGCATTAAAATCGCCCAAGATCACGATCTCTGCGGAGGGGGTCTGCTCTAAGACGGAATCTACAGCCGTTTGTAAATGCTCAACGAGCCGGTCAACTTCAGTATTCCCGCTATGGGACCTGTATAGGCACGCGTAGCTGCGTGGATGGTCGTCGCAAACTACGCGTAACCAGAGGATGGATAGGTCCTGACCTTCAAGTCTGCCGAGGCGCCGGTAACAGATATCTTCTCTGACGTATCCAGTCCAGAGTTCCACCCACACTATCTTGATGTCTGGAAATCCACAACCGTGCGGTTCTCCCGGCACTTTTTGCCTCGCACTACTCTTTTGTGGAATCAATTACCGGCGGGGGTTTTTCCGAACAAATACGACATGGGGACCTTCAAGAAAAGAGCGTACTCATATTTAAAAGGGCGACAACGCAACTGCAAGGCCTCTGGTATTGCAGATGTCCATGGGCGGCGGTGATCACTCAACATCAGGTGCACCTTCTGCTCGTTTGCCCCCTCTGCCATAAAAAAAGCTGTAATTTAGCACGAATATACATATACCAGGTTCTTACGATAAAGCGGGTAGAAGAAAGAAACGAACAAATGAATGAAAATTGAGCAGCTCCATCGAATTTGGTCTCGTTTGATTTGTTCTTTTAAGAACTTTAGAGTAAGAAGTCTTCCAGTATCTGATGTTAGAGCCGAAAGAAGTTCATGAGAACTTCTTATCTAATCTAGATAAAGCCATCGAATATGGGCTAATTCAGTTTATTTGTCATAAAATTAGGTGCCGGATGTTTTCTAAGATATAATAATGATAGATGAGCCGATATAGTTAGCCTTTATTACCAGGAGATTCTCGCAGGGTTTGATTATGGAACTAAGAAGTGACCATGGAACTCCTGCACTAAACCAAATAAGCCCATTAAGTGTGGTCTCATTTGTTATATTTTTACACACAATCTGGAACAAAATGATTTCCAGGGTTACATGGTGGAGCTGGAGGCCATGGGAGCTTTACAATAAAACAACTCAAACTCATTGAGTAAGGAATCGTAGTAACCTTATCCTGATGCTGGAATATCCCCTTACGAAGATCATCAGACCCTTTCACATTTTGCTCCTAAAATGATGCATATGTACCAAAATGGCGGCCTGAGAATGTGTAGGGGGTTTTTGAATTTTTGAATTTTATCTTGTTGCATCATTGATTAATGACCTAAATGAGAAAGAAGTCAGTATAGTTTCTAATAAAGACTGTTTTATTAGAGTTATAATATTGATATATTTTGGAAGAACAACGTCGGATGTTTATAAAGATTTGTAAATAATCGAAATTTTCGATTTTAAAAACGTGCTTTTTGAAAACCGTAATATTTAATAACGACTTATATATAGTAAGTACTAGCAACCCGACAATGACCCGACGAACGTTGTTTTGCCATACAAGTTAAAATAAGTAGTTTTGGAGTCCATCGCGGGCCGAAAACGGGACACGTTGGTGACATATCTATATCTATACATATAATAAAAGAGTAGAAAAATAATTTCTGTTCTTGAAAGTTTTTTGAAAATTAATAATTGAGTCGGTTAATATATCTATAACAGAATCGAAAAAACTAATTATTAGAATTTTTGGCTGTCTGTCTGTTAATTTGTGCGTCAATCACGCTTTCTACTACTGGACGGAAAATAACGAAATTTGCTATGGTTATAGCTGAGAGCCTGGAGCAACATATAGAATACTTTTTATCCCAAAATTCAGCACCGTTCCCGTGGGATAGGGGATAAAACACATATTTAGCTTTAATTCACATATTTAAATTTAATTAATCACTGTCTGGTGAAATCTGTATTCGTCTACTCGCCGCCCGATCTCAGTCCCAGGGGCTCTCGGCGCGTGTGGCGATACAAGTCAGCAGACTGGGACGAGATGCGTTCCTTCTTTGCGTCTTATCCCTGGCGGCCTGTCTGCTTTTCTTCTGAAGACTCCTCGGCCTGCGCGGATGCTGTGACAGATGTGCTACGGCAAGGAATGGAGTATTTTATTCCTTTCTTCGACGTAGCCATGTCCAGTAAAGCTCATCCCTGGTTCATGGCCAATTGTAGACGCGCTGAGGCGCTAAAGCAAGAGGCATATCTGGCTTGGGTAGATGCTCGACACCGCAAGGCCAAGGACGTGTCGGAGAAGAAGAAAGCCTTCAACCGGGCCACCAAGTCCTGCAAAAAGGCTCTACTGAAAGCTCGATTTGACCACGTCAGCCGTATTGGGAACAAACTGGCTTCATACCCCTCAGGTAGTAAAGCCTTTTGGTCCCTGGCAAAGTCGGTTGAATCGAATTACTGCCGCCCCTCACTCCCTCCACTGCTGAAACCGGATGGGACGCTGGCTCACACCGCCGTAGAGAAAGCGAACCTGTTCGCTACTCTATTCGCGGAAAACTCACGTCTGGATCCCGCCAACGCGAAACCACCCAGTCTACCTAGATGCGAGGTGAACATGCCGGAAATTCGCATCCGTCAGACTGAGGTTCTTAAAACGCTGCGGAATCTGGGCGTGAACAAAGCCAGTGGCCCTGATGGGATTCCAGCCATAGTACTGAAAACCTGTGCGCCTGAACTCGCTCCTGTTTTGACACGCCTCTTTCGCCTTTCGATGGCTACTGGAAAAGTGCCTAAATCATGGAAACTTGCCAACGTGCAGCCTGTGCCCAAAAAAAGCAGTCGTGCCGACCCCTCCAACTATAGGCCAATTTCAGTCACGTCCATACTCTGCAAGACTATGGAGCGTGTACTGAACAGCAGGCTAATGGCACACCTAGAAGCGAATGATCTACTGAGTGACCGCCAATACGGGTTTCGCCGAAATCGGTCTACTGGGGATCTTCTAGCGTATGCCACTTACATTTTGAGCTCGGCCATCGAGAAGCATGGTGAGGCACTAGCTGTCTCCCTTGATATCTCGAAGGCCTTTGACAGGGTCTGGCATGATAGTCTTATTGGTAAGCTTCCATCATATGGTCTGCCTACTGGTCTCTGCGCCTGGATCTCAGATTTTCTGAGTGGCCGGTCGATTAGAGTAGTCGTCGACGGCTGCTCATCCGACCAAATGGCTATAAATGCCGGAGTCCCTCAGGGATCAGTTCTCTCCGCAACTCTATTCCTGCTACACATTAACAATCTGCTGAAGCCCGGTATCTATGGGTACGCAGATGATAGCACTGTTGTGGAGAGTTACGTATCCAATGCGCGGGCCAGTACGGCACAGATCCGGTCTCTCAGAGAGGCATTGGTCGATCGTATGAACCTGTCCTTACAGGCAGTCTCCGATTGGGGCGATGCTAATCTGGTCAGGTTTAATGCAACTAAGACCCAGGCGTGTCTATTCTCCGCTAAACGGAGTCCGCTCCATCTATCTCCGTCTTTCCAGGGTGTGGCCGTGCCGATAAATGACCACCTCGAGATCCTTGGTATCACGTTAACGCCTACTCTCAATTTTGGTTCGTACATCGAATCTAAAGCCCAAGTTGCCTCAAAAAAGCTTGGTATTCTGGCGAAGGTGAGACAGTATTTTAGTCCGGGACAGTTGCTCAACCTTTATAAAGCACAAGTCCGTTCGTGCATGGAATACTGCTCTCACCTCTGGGATGGATCCGCTAAATACCAGCTGGAGACACTTGAGGCCATCGAGAGGCGTGCCAAGAGGCTCATAAACGACGATGATCTGGTAGGCAAAAAACTCCAGAGCCTCGCTCATCGCCGCAGAGTGGCTAGTTTATCGGTTTTTTATCGAATACACTTTGGAGAGTGCGCTGCGGAATTGCACGACTTAATTCCGCCATCCCCGTTTTTCTATCGATCGTCGAGGTGCACAGAATCTAGGCATCGTTATATGGTGGACGTTCCACGTACCCGGACAAAGCGGTTCGAATCAACATTCTTCATTCGAACCGCAAAGGACTGGAACATGCTTCCTGAGTCTGTGTTCCTGGACGAGTACAATCTGGGGATCTTCAAGAGAAGAGTGAACAGGTACCTTCTAGGGAAGCGCGTTCCATCTTAGGCCTCATCTTAGCTTACCATCAGGCGAGATCGAGGTCAAGCGCTTACCTATCGATAAAAAAAAAATCATTAACCTGTAGTCCGACTATAAAGATTGATCCCTAAAAATTGCAAGGTCATCAGTTTTGTAATACATCAGTTATTTGGTAGTAATTATCCACCTTTACGCATCAGAGCACACCTCAGCACTGCACTCTTTTAAAGATATAATTAATTTAACCTTGAGCATTTTTGTAATCTTTCTTAAATGCTGTCAAGACCCCATTTAAAAAAAATGAGATATGGTCGACCCCTCTTCCCCCCAATTGTCTTATGTAATTATTGATTGGCCCCCAACCAGTTTTATGTGAACTACTTAAGGTGCCTTTGGAATGTGTTGAGCTTTATGGTGGGCAGGAGTGGTAAAATACACTTGCTTTAGTTGTAAATCGTAAGAGCGTCGACTAAAGAGAGCTGAACGACAATAGTGCTTCATATTGTTGTTGAGTTACGTCTTGATACACTACTATGCATGTCAGTACGGACTCTTCCGTACCTGAAGAGTCGAATAGAAGATGAAACTTCATGCAAAAAAAAAACACTTCGGTCGGAATATCCATTAATTTCCCTGCTGCATAGACTAAGGATGTTGCCCCGTGTTGGTTCGGGCTCCTTTAAAGTATAGGCCAACTGCCGTTCATTCTTTCGGCTATACGAGTCACTACCATCGTGGTTACAAGGTGTTAAAGTTCTGCATTGTCTCGCCCGGGTCTTGTACCACCGCCTTACCTATACCTGCCGCAATAATGTCAGTGCTTGTCACTGTCGTGTTCCAGTTTGGAGAGTAAGGTAGCCAGTAAACTTATGCATGTAGCATTAGACCTCGTCACATACAACAACATTACGTGGATTTTTCAGTTTTTGTTAAAGTACAATAATAAATAATAATAATAATAAATATTCACGGGACAAATTACACTTACTGATCTAACCCAAAGTAAGCAAATATTTGCTTGTGTTATGGGTGTTAATCAACGATACTAATACATAGAAATACATATATAAATACCAGAATATATATAATAAACACCCAAACCCGGAAATACAAACATTTATGCTTATCACACAAATGCTTGTCCCCGTCGGGGATCGAACCCGAGCCCCGTTGATTGTTGTTGATTGAACCGACCAACGGGGCGGTCATAATTATTATAAGCAAAGTATGAATATTTTTTTAACTTTTATGGCGTGATATTGTTAAGTATATATGTAAGAAAGGCTCCACGAAGCGAAAAATTTTTACGATAATTCCTAATTCTAATTTTTTCATTTACAATTAAGACGGAAGTACGAGAAAATTTTGTTAGTTAACAATCGTTTAACTGGTTGAAAAATTAATTTTAAGTAAAATTTCCAACGGCAATAAGTTATTTATAGTGTTCAAAATACATCATATATTTTGAAATTTAAAAAAGAATATTCAAACCTTAAATAAATTAATTTACGTGTCGTACTCGCTTTTGAGGCCGTGCGCGCAACCTAAAAATGTAGTGCGGAGAACGATTTTCAGCGTTTAATTAAAATCATTAATAATAGAGATAGAGTTCCGGGATCTAAGAATTTTTTCTTGAAAATTTCCTCCTCTTTACAAATCTTGTTTTGAATATTTTTATATTATTATTTTGAATATTTTATATATTTTTATATTTTTATATTATTTGAATTATCTTAAATATTAATAGTTTATGAAAATTGTCAAAAAACGAAATGCCATTTTTTATCTTTAATTGTTTATAACTTATTGCAATTTTTTTGCAATACACGCTTTTAGCACATTTTTCCAGGCGTCAATCCGGATCCAATGAGTTTTCGCACATGATTTTAAGAGCAGTATCTCTATTTTAGACACTTCTCAAATTGTCGCGCAGACTAGTATGTTAATAGGCAGAGCTTTTAATACCTAATTTACACATGGTATTGCGGACAACATGGCTTTTACAACTGAATCAAAGTATCCTTCATGACACCTGTCTATGTTACTCTTTTTTGCCGTAAACCATCGCGTAGCGCGGAGTAGTGTAATAACTAATAACCCATTTATATAAAAAACCCAAGATGCACATTCAGTGTCTTAAAACTGTCCTCTAAAAATGAGCGCACATTTTCAAATTGTGCGCTCATTTCAAATAGAATCGCGTCGGTCGAGACACTGTCAATTTTATTATTTTTGTACATTGCTTTAATAAAAACAATTATAAATTTTGCGCTTAAGGTTGGATATGCAAAAACATATGTTTTTGCCATATCTATAACTACTTATGTGAAATTACGGTCAGTTTTGAGTGTCACTTTTATTCCAGACTATGCGTCTTGGGTTTTTTATATCAATGAATTAACCACATAAGTATATCACAGCGAAGTATACATACCTTTACATAGGTTACAAAGGTTAGACAATGCTAATATACATTAGGTATGCGATGTATTTGTAGATTTATTGAAATGTGTTTCTTTCTGTAACCCCTTCACCTTTAAGTTGAAACAAGCTAGGAACCAACTATTTTTCATTTATATGTCTGCACTATAGGTTAGTTTCAGGTAATTATAACGATTTGAGTATTGGTCCGGGCCCCTTTTGAAGAATAACCATCTGTCGTTTGCCAGGTAGTTAAAAAAGGCATACGATTGGCTATAAGTACGTGTCACTGCCATCGTGACCGTATTTTACGGGTTTGTAAAATTTGCATAAAAAAAAATCTTGTCGAAAATCTGTTTTTGCGTAGAACATTTATATATCAATAAAACAAATAATGACCATTAAAATAATTTATTTATATTTCAAACGATATAGGTTATTTATTGGTTCTATTACACAGAACCTACACATATAGGCAAACTGTGGGTTTATAGCCATGTAGTATTTGACGCTTGATATTGATACATTTAGTTTGCATAGTCTAATAGATTTAGAATATACTGAAATAGGAAATTTACTGCAATGGTGACTATGACTACGTTATAAAGTTCATAGATTCTTACATGATAACAGACACGATTTTTTTTCAGACTTATTATGTAATGTATCGACAACATAGTAAGGAAACGCATTACTTTCCTAGAAATAAGTTTAGCTTTTCGTAGAATTCTCGTTTTGAATTAGATTTCAGTTTTTCTGTTTTATTTTTGCAGTATTATGTAAACGAACATTTGTTTAGTTATAGTATCTGCAGACGTACGAGCGAATACTGCCCAAAGACATTTCAAACACAATAGGTTAGTTACTAATGCGATGTCGGCTTCTGAAAATTTTATTGACCCTCGTATAAAAAATTCCAATAAAACAATTTAGAGCTAAAAAATTGTGTTCAATGTTATTCGGAAGATCAAACTCGTTGATGATTTTGAAAAAATATACATCTTTTCAAATACTGTATAACTAAGTATCATTTTAAAAAAACTTTGGATTTTTGAACTTTTTTAATTCAATAGTGGTAAATAATTTCAGTAATTACTAGGTGGTAGAGTTCTGCATTGTCTCGCCCGGGTCTGGTACCACCGCCTTGCCTATTCCTGCCGCAATAGCGTCAGTGCTTGTCGCTGTCGTGTTCCGGTTTGGAGGGTAAGGTAGCCGGTAAACTTATGCATGTGGCATTAGACCTCGCCACAAGATAGCAACGCACCATTAACATCTTTGGTGTCTATAGGCGATGGTTGACTCTTTCCATCAGGAGACCCATCTGCTTGTTTGCTATCTTATGATATATAAAAAAAAAATAGTCTATGCTTAGGCATAGTTTTTTCTTTGAGGTTAAAATACTTAAATTTAGCGGGAAGTTTCAGGTGGCCTGTAGGGTCAACCAGCTCACAGATTTTTTAAATATAGTTACATTAGTTGGTTACATAGGTGTGTTACATACACAGAAATCCTAATAGATACGTATATTTAGTTTGGAGTATAGTTTAGTACATATAATATTATTGCTAAAGGTAATTTTAGATTAGATATTTCCTGTTAATTATAAATTTCTTTTATAATTACGTTAGTTTGTTCGATAGGTGTGTTACTTATTTTTAGTTTGAGGTATAGTTAGTTATGATATTAGGTATAGAGAATTTAGAAGTTATAGGAAGTTCAGGTCTTACGTTTTTTACTTACATTTTAATAACAAAAATGTCGTATATAAATAATATGTAAATGTTATTTTTAACTAGTACGTTAAAAATAATATGTAAATATTATTTTTAACGTACTAGCGGCCCACCCGGCAATGTAGAGATTTTTAATAAAATAAAGAAATGTTAAATAAGTTCTAAAGTAAATATGCGCGAGCAAAGCCGCGGGTAACAGCTAGTATGCAAATAAAACAACTCGTACATATAAACAGTCACTTAAAATGTATTCGAGACTAGCTGCAGATCTCTGCATTAGGATAAAAGTATTCTATGTGCTATTCCAGATTATCTTATATCCGAGTCCAAATCCAAATTGGTACAGTCACTTTTTACGTGATCGATTATCAATCATCCAAACATACAAACTTTAACATTTATAATATGTATAGTTAAAATAAATTATTAAATCAAAAAATAAACATTCTTAATGTAACCTGTGCCTTCCACTTAAGAAATCGTTATCACACCGAACACGTGTAAACAGAACAAAATTCGATGCTACTTATCCTATTGTTATATTAAAAGTTTCGTAACATATCTCAAAAGTTCATCGTAAGAATCACAATTATATATTGTTATTTTATATTCGTACAAATAGAATAAAAAGAATCACCTAACTTGGTCCTCAATATAAGTAATCAATATAATCAAACATTTTAAAATCGTCAAATTGTGTCTTCTTCTCTTTTGGCAGTTGGTTAACAACTATAAAAGGTATTCAAAATTATTAATGAAAAATTAATCTTATTAAAAAAAAAAATTAACTTATTAATGAAAAAAATCGACTCCACTAATAATAACAGGATCAATTTGTATTATTCGACTAAATTAAAAGGAGGTTGTAATGCACTGTCCTTTTACTGAAAAAGTGACTATTGAAATTTTGTCGTATTATATTTGGAGCGTCGAGTACATTTTTAAGACAAATAAAATGAAAATCATACATTACACCCTATATTTAGTAATATAAACGACAAAAATAAATCTATAAACTCTTATGCTTACCGAAAATACAATATCTTATATTTTTTTAACGTTCATGATGTTGTATTTTACAATTTATCAGAGAACAATTCTGTATTTTTGACGCGCGGGCAGTGACGTGAGCGACGGGCTTCTATTTGAAGTGAGTACACAATTTTAAATTGTGCACTCATTCTTATAGGACGTTTTTGAGACACTGATTGTGTATCTTGGGTTTTTATATATCAATGTTTTCAATCTTCCTATTTTTTAATTCATTTAAATTTTATTCTGAAAGGCTTAAAATATTATAAATATTTAAAAAAAAAAGTATAATGTGGATGTAGATGATGTAATAAGATTTTGCACGCCATTTATTTGGTAAAACAGGCTTAAGTTACTGTATTTAGAAATAACATCGCATGTATATCCTGATTTATGCAAAATAAATAAGTTTGAAGTTTGAAGTTTAAGTCAAGAACGTAGGTCAAGGGTGATTGTAAGATACAGGCATGTTATTTCTTTTTATATCATAAGTTAGCAAACAAGCAGATGGGTCTCCTGATGGAGTCAACCATCGCCTATAGACACCAAAGTTGTTAATGGTCCGATGCTACCCGTGTGGCGAGATGGCAATGCCACATGCATAAGTCTACCAGCTACCTTACTCTCCAAACCGGAAAACGACAATGATAAGCATTGACGCTATTGCGGCAGGAATAGGTAAGGGGATGGTACCAAATACCCGGGCAAGACGTTGCAGTACTCTATTCCACCTAGTAGTCACGATAGTAGTGACACGTATAACCAATCAGTCGCCTCGTACGATCTGCCTGGCAGAACGGCAGTTGGCCTATTCTTAAAAGGAGCCCAGATCAACATGGAGAAAATTATGGTTGGTTACAAATTAACCACTTGGATAAAATATGCGCGCCACCAGCACTATCTGAGGCTAAACTAGCCCCCAACAAAAATGGGCGTACTCAGTAGAGCAAAGCAGTACTTCATGCCAGCCCATCGCCTTCAACTTTACAAGGCCCAAATTCGACCTCATATGGAGTACTGTTCTCACCTCTGGGCCGGAGCTCCTCAGTACCAGCTTCTTCCTCTTGATCGCATTCAACGCAGAGTGGTTCGAATCATCGACGATCAGGCTATTTTTAATCGGCTTGACTTTTTGGCGTTACGCAGAGATGTAGGTTCGCTCTGCATCTTTTACCGTATGTATCATGGGGAGTGTTCCGAAGAGTTATTCGGACTAATTCCTGCCGCTAAATTCCATCATCGGATATCGCGTCAAAATTTCAAGTTCCATCCTCACCACCTCGATGTCTGGAAATCCACAACCGTGCGCTTTTTTCGCCACTTTTTGCCTCCTACAACTCCTTTGTGGATTCAATTACCCTCGGGGGTGTTTCCGAACGGATACAACTTAGGGACCTTCAAGAAACGAGCTTATTCATTCTTAAATGGCCGGCAACGCAGCTGCAAGACCCCCGGTATTGCAGTTGTCCATGGGCGGCGGTGATCACTTACCATCAGGTGCACCACCTGCTCGTTTGCCCCTTTTCCAATAAAAAAAAGAGTTTGTAATTTTTAACGAGTCGACATATTTAGAATTACCTATTACCGGATCGGAAGCAGTAACACACTAAGAAGATTTTTTCTATTAACTTTTTCTTAATTGCATGTAAGGTTAATAAAAACGTGTAATTTTTTGGCTATATAGATCTATAATGTTATCTCAGATCTTTAAATACAAAGAGAGAGCGCCTCAGCCAAGCTGAGCCATGTAAATAAATACAACGTTCACCCACACACTTGCACAGAAAAGAAGTTGATCCCCAGTAGTTCTTCGATGTTGAAATTGTTAAACCGACAACTTGCTATATGATATAAAATATATTATTAAGTATAAGAACCGGCGGCTAGTATTATGATTATGACAGTATGATTAGTATGACAGCACTTGGTGGCAGCTTCCAAATTAACCGATTTGATCCACTGAACAGGAGAAGAAATTGTAAAATATGGGTTTCTGAATTTCACCGGTTACATATCGATAACGTTCCAAACCGCAAACCGATTCTTGTGATGTCGCCACAATGCCATAGGTTGTTTAAGACCACAGGCATTTGTATTTAAACTAATGACCTTGGGCAGTCATAAAACTAGGTACACGTAGGATTACCATCATCTGAAAAAAAAACGTAACTGTGTACTGTGTTAGGCCGGACATTTTACCTAAAAAAGCCGAAATTTATTTTCTTTAACAGCTAAATATATTGTATTGTTTCACTCGTTCACTTACAAAAAACCCTAGCAAAGACCGATCACGTACATGTTGGGCCGGACATTACCACAAAATAGCCAAAAACGTCCTGTTAAGGCCGGAATGGCAACCTTATCTACATGTATGTATCTATAGCTTTATTTCTGAATAATCTAAGATCTAAGACGCTATTGAAGCAGCAACCTATTAATTACATTCGCAGAGACCATTAAAGTTTCTAACTGATTTCCAAAGCATTATACGTATTATACGTTTACGAAAGAGTCTAAAGTAATTATTGGTACGGTTTTAGCAAATATATAAAACTGGGTGTTAAGAAATTATTTCTGTCATAGAATGTTACGAAACAAGAATTGGATGGATAACAATTCAATCTTTGATTTATTTTATTTGTTAGATTGAAAAAAATACGTAAACCGGTTGACCGTGCAGGCAATCCCTGAAACTTCCCGCTAAATTGAGGTATTTTAAGCTTAAAGAAGCATTAACTATACCTAAGCTACCTCGTTTGAGCTCAAAGAGTTTAAAAATCTAAAGTTTGTAAAAATAACAGTACTAGGTACTTTAATTTTTTTAAAATAATGTATTTCCAAATGGTGATCGATTTTGATCTTTTGAATGTCAATCAACATTATTTTTGAGCTCTGAAATGTTATATTAGCTAGAAAATAGGATAGGCTAAAAATGTAGCAGAAATGTCAAAAGACTTTTTTTTCAAAAAATTTCGTCAAATTAATAAATTTTAAATAATTTGACCGATTTTCATCCAATTTCAGGTATTTGATGCAGTTTTATAAGAAGAAAAGCTGGTTAGACCTTTAAATCTATCGGTACATACTTGTAACTTTTGGAAACTTGATTAGATTTTGTTTTTTGAAACGGCATTAGACGCAATTTTTTTAAATTTTTTCAAAATTTCAGATCTAAAATATTATGACAGTTCAAAAATTGATTGGTTGAAAAATCTCGAAGTTATGTCAAAAAAAACACTTTATCAAAATTTTTAGTCAACAAACTCCCAACAACAATGACAAACATGAACAAATAAATCGCAGTTTTTCAAGAAATAGAGCTGAATAGATTTTGTAATCAATCGATACATTAATTTGGAAGTTATTATAAAAAATACAGTGTCGGCGAAATATAACAGTATCTTAACGTATTACACACGGCTAAGATACAATAATATTAGTCTGCGTCGTTGGAGTTCTATATACAGGTTGATTAACCATGAGCGATACAGAATTACTTCTTATTTGTTAGACAGCTCCTCAGATAACGATTTTGATATAGAATAAAATGAAATATCCTTCTTGCCTTATAAGTAGTGTAACTAACACGACTTTTTTATATATATTATGTTTTTTACAATTTTATATATTGATGTTTTTCACAATTTTTTTTATTGATAAAATATTAAAACGTTATATAATGCTCTTTAATAAATCAGCAATATTTTTTGAACAATGTTTTTTTGCTGATATTATGAGTAAGGTGTGTAAAAACATTAAGAAATACTTTAAAACAAATAATTTTCATTCTAATTGGTATATTTTTTATTTAGATTCTCATCAGATCAATATGTTACCATGAATTAAAATATAGTGTAAAATAACTAACACGACTTATATATACATAATATAATATGTATACACATGGGCGTACCCAGGGCAACCGTAACATTTTAAGACTATATTTTTATCTTATTATATTTTTACCTACAATACAACAATAGATAGTAGAGAGTTAAACAAATTCTCGGTATGCCCATGTGTATACAGATGAAATGAAAAAACCAGCATATTACGTAAGGAGTACAATTCCGCCTCGAGGTACTTCAAAAGAGCTATCGCCAAGGCAAAATCTGAACACATAGGCAGAATTGACGAGAAATTAGTTCGCCTTCTTTCAGGGACCCGTGCGTTCTGGTCTCTCGCCAAGGCTGTCTTAGGGTATTTCTCACAGCCCTCTCTTCCATCCTTGCACGGAGACGATGACTCTCTGGCCCATACCGCAAAGGAGAAGGCCGATCTCCTGGGCTCTTTCTTTGCGGCCAACTCGACTCTGGATGACCAAGGGAACGTGTACGTGTGATAGTTCCATGCCAGAACTACAATTTTGGCAGTCATCTGTGCGTAAAGCACTACTTTCCTTGGACATCCACAAGTCGAGTGGGCCGCCGTCGTTTGGAAGGTGACGAATATGTTAAAGCTCTTGCTAATTTAAGAAAGACCCGATCACACTATCGAGCCGCCACTGCATTAGCAAAAAGAAATTTTCTGCTAAAAATTACGGATAGATTAGAAAAAGAAGGCCCTTGGTCTTCTATGTATCATGAAATCAAAAATCGCACGAAAAATAATTTATCTTTTTATAATAATATTAAAATTAACGATACGTATACGCTTAGCTTAGAGGAGACAGCGAACGCTCTTTTGAATACGTTAATTCCGGATGATAATCTAGAGCGCGATAACGAATATCATCGTGAAATTAGATCGCAAGTTGACTTGATACCTGTGTCCCCCATGTCGAGCCTTGTAACGTTAGACGAACTTTTAAACACCGTTAACAACTTACCATCGAAAAAAGCCCCCGGAGAGGATAAAATCTCAAATTATATGATAAAACATGCGTGTTTAGCGGCCCCGGACTCTATTTTAAAAATAATAAATCGTTGTATTGCTGAAGGAGTTTTTCCCAAAATATGGCGCCAAGGATATCTTAAAATTATTCCAAAGTCCGGTGACAAGCCTACGGATGACCCTAAATCATATCGTCCCATTACACTTCTGCCTTCCCTTGGTAAACTGTTAGAAAGATTGATAGTTCCTCGACTTCTACCACGAGGGCCCACGTTCAATAAACAACAGTTTGGATTTACCGCCGGAAAATCCACTATCGATGCAGTGTTGTCTATGAGAAAAATGGTAGAATTGTCACGAAATAATTATGTTGTAGGTATTTTTTTGGATATTTCTGGTGCTTTTGACAACGCTTGGTGGCCGATGTTATTGTTGAAATTAAAAACAAGGGGGTGTTATTCAAATATATATAAGCTAATTAAATCGTATCTAGAAAACGGTCATACGAAATTGCAGCTAGGGCATTACGCAGTGTCTAAACGCCTTACTCTAGGCTGCCCTCAGGGATCAGTACTTTCACCATATCTATGGAACTTAGGATTTGACGATTTATTCTCATTAGCCTTGCCGGAAGGATGCTCGCTTATAGGTTATGCAGACGACGTTGCTTTAATGATACAAGCTAACACACGAGCACAGATAGAGTCGCTGGCTCACACTAGTCTTAATTTGATCATCAACTGGGGCTTGAGAAATCGTTTAAGCTTTGCGCCCCATAAAACGTTTTACTTAATATTAAAAGGTTCGCTCCTATCATCTCCCAGTATAAAAATAAATAATAGCACAATAAAGAGAAAAGAATCGGTAACATATTTAGGTTTGGTCATAGAAAAAAATTATACTTTTATAAATCATATTAACTATATCGGTGAAAAGGCTAAACGGAATTTCTTATCCTTTGCGGGCATATCTACCTCGACATGGGGTTTAACGTTTAACACTTTAAAGATAATTTATAACGCCACGTATTTAGGTTGTATCTGTTATGCTTGTTCAGCGTGGGCTGATAAAGTTACGAGTGGTGCGATCCGGCGCAAACTACTTCAAAATCAGCGTCTAGCACTAATATTTCTATGCAAAGCATATCGCACTGTAAGCTCCGAAGCTTTACCCGTGTTATCAGGCGTCTTACCATTAGATTTAGAAATTCAGCGTCGGGCTTCAATGTATTACAATTCTAGGAATTTTACTAACCCAGAATTTATCAACTCGCAAGCCCAAACAAAAATACGTCGCCTTTTTAATCCCGTAATCGACGTTACTAATGAATTAATTGATGAATGGCAGTCGCGTTGGTCTTGTTCAACTAAAGGACGGCATTTATATAACTTTTTCCCGTGCATCCGGGATCGCTTAAGTAAAACTTGGATAGAAATAGATCATTGTGTTGCACAGTTTCTCACTAGCCACGGTAATTTTAAAGCTAAATTATTCTCGTTTAAATTAGTTCCTTCTCCCTTTTGCGAGTGCTCTACATTAAACTGTAAATATGAACAAACTGCACATCACATTCTTTGGGAGTGTAATCTTTGGCAAAACGAACGTCGTCAAATGCTTGATAGTATCCAATGTATATCCGGTGTAATTTATTACTCCGATCTTGTGGGTACACGTGGGAACTTCCGTGCCTTCAGACGATTTTGTCACACTTACTACTGGAAGCAAAATTAAGTAGGCCATTCTGGTAGGTCCCTTATTTCCAAACTTCCGTGGTGCAATAGCAATCAGGCTTAACCTGATTGTAAAAGTCTCATTTCGTAGCATTTTTATGCTTTTAACATTTTGCTGTCTCCTGCTAAAAAGGGAGGGAAACAGGATGTATTTTCCTACTCCTCCTATATACTTCTGATTAATTTCGTTGCGGGATCCAAGACAGCTTAGCTTTTCCCCAGGGCACCCTGAGCTCGCAACTCAGAGGTTATCAGGACGGTTGCCGCTGTTGATTCTGGTTTACAGAAGTTACAGTGGTGGGAACGAGAGGTGGGCCCATTGCCCTATTAAAAAAAAAAAAAGTCGAGTGGGCCGGATGGCATCCCTCCGATTGTGCTAAAAATGTGTGCTCTCCTATTCACTCGGCGTGGTACCGAATTCATGGAAGACAGCTTTGGTGCATCCCATCCCTAAAAAAGGAGATCGCTCTAACCCGTCTAACTATCGGCCCATAGTCATAACCTCCTCGTTCTCCAAAATTATGGAGACGATCATCAACTCTCAGCTCCTCAAGTATTTAGAAGAGCACCAGGTGATTAGCGACCGTCAGTACGGTTTCCGTCGCGGCCGCTCAGCTGGTGACCTTCTAGTATACCTAACTCATCGATGGGCGGAAGCAGTTGAGTCCAAGGGGGAGGCATTGGCAGTTAGTTTGGACATAGCGAAGGCCTTTGATCGGGTATGGCATAAAGCGCTTCTCGCGAAGCTGCCTTCTTATGGGCTTCCTGAGAAATTATGCGAGTGGATCACCAGTTTTTTGGCTGATCGGAGCATCAAGGTTGTTGTCGACGGTGCGTGCTCCGACCTCAAATCTGTCAATGCTGGTGTTCCCCAAGGCTGCGTGCTATCACCGACACTGTTCCTTCTGCATATCAATGATATGATGCGAATTAGCAACATACATTGCTATGCGGATGACAGTACTGGTGATGCTACATACTCCGGCTGAAGCAGTATTTCTCGGGAACACGTCGAAGAGTGCCGAAACAAACTTGTGTCTGAAGTCGAGAATCGACTTACCGATGTCTCGGAATGGGGTCGCCAAAATCTGGTTACTTTTAACCCCAAGAAGACACAGCTTTGCGTGTTCACCGCAAAAAAGTCGCCCTTTGTCGTATCACCTCGATTTGAGGATACTCTCCTGACAGCCTCATCTAGTGTCGGAATCCTGGGAGTTGACATATCGAATTACGTTCAGTTTCGCGGTCATTTGGAAGGCAAGGCTAAACTAGCCTCCAAAAAGCTCGGTGTGCTCAGCAGAGCGAAACAGTACTTTTTGCCGGTCCATCGCCTTCAACTTTATAAGGCACAGGTTCGGCCTCACATAGAGTACTGTTCGCACCTCTGGGCCGGAGCTCCCCAGTACCAGCTTCTTCCTCTTGATCGCAATCAGCGTAGAGCGGTTCGAATCGTTGACGACCAGGCTATTTCGAAACAGCTTGACTCTTTGGCATTGCGCAGAGATGTAGGTTCTCTCTGTCTTTTATCGTATATATCATGGAGAGTGTTCCGACGAGTTGTTTGGATTAATTCCTGCCGCCGAATTCCACCATCGGACATCGCGTCAAAATTTCAAGTTCCATCCTCACCACCTCGATGTCTGGAAATCCACAACCGTGCGCTTTTTTCGGCACTTTTTGCCTCCTACAACTCCTTTGTGGATTTAATTACCCTGGGGGTATTTCCGAAACTGCGTCAAATACCGTGATATCTATCTTAATGTCTGGAAATCCATAA
Source organism: Apodemia mormo (assembly GCA_036924255.1). Taxonomy (NCBI): domain Eukaryota; kingdom Metazoa; phylum Arthropoda; class Insecta; order Lepidoptera; family Riodinidae; genus Apodemia; species Apodemia mormo. Next base: position 43,801,122 of record JAUPFN010000002.1, read on the forward strand.
CTGTGCGTTTCTCTCAGCATTTTTTGCCTCGCACTACTCTGTTGTGGAATCAATTACTAGTAGGGGTGATTCCAAACGGATACGACTCGGGAGCCTTCAAGAAAAGAGCTTAATCATTCTTAAAAGGCCGGCAACGCAACTGCAAGACCTCTGGTATTGCAGATGTCCATGGGCGGCGGTGATCACTTACCATCAGGTGCACCTCTTGCTCGTTTGCCCCCTCTTCTATAAAAAAAAAGCTAGATTGATGTTTTTTACAATCTTTTATTGATGAAAATGGTATTATTAAAAAGTTATTTCTTCTTCAATAAATCAGCAATATTTTTTGAACAAATATTTTTTTGCTGACATTACTAATTTCACACTTATGATATGAAGTTAATAACAAGCGCGATCCTATTCTCAGTTGAAACGCATAGTACCTATTATATTATAGGTACTAGATGCATCGCTACATTATAAAAGTTTTTGGTGAATCCCGCGGGATCACCTAATTTTTCGGGATAAAACGTTGCCTATGTGCTATTCCAGGTCATCGTCTACCTATGTGCCAATTTACATTCAAATCCGTTCAGTAGTTTTTGCATGATTGAGTAACCAACATCCATCCATCCAAACATCCATCCATCCAAACATCCCAACTTACGCATTTATAATATTAATATAGATTATTTTTTCTCTAGGCGATTCGCACGAAGTTAATTTTTTCGTGTGCGTATCGACAACTCCAAAAATATGTGGCAGGCTTTTGGCACATATTTTATTTTACAGAGCATAAAATAAAAAGTACAGTCATGTTTACCGCCCCTATTTATTTACCGATATTATCTATCTAATAATATAGATTATGAGGCACTGCGACCGCGCATATCCCAAAATAAAAACATTCTGTATTTATGTTAAGATACGAAGAAATATATATCATATCTTAAGATATAAAATATATATTTCCATATCGTTGGGTATCTTAAGATACTAAAGGTAAAATATATATTATCTTAATCGTGTGTTCATACGATTTGTATGGTGAGCGATTTCTGAAAGCTTTAAGATATATTATATTAAGGCATCTTAAGATCAAATATTATAGTATCTTAGCAATGTGATGAGCTTTAAGCTTTACACAAATTGTTTGTCGGGGATCGAACCCAAGCCCGTCGATTGTGAAGTCAGGGTCGCTATCCACTCGACCAACGAGGCGGTCTTCCTTTATTTAGTCAAGGTGATGCATTTTGTTTATATTTTCTCGGGCAAATAAGGAATATAGTTAGCCCCACATCGGCCACAACGCGGCGGCGCAGGCGGCGGCGGGGCGCGTGGCTTTACTGGCTCTTCGATTAAACAAGTGTGAGCCTCCCGTTTTAGTCAAGTTTTTTAGCTGAATTAGTAATTACGCTATGTTTTGCGTACTATCATTTTGTAGGTATAGTAGGTTTATAGGTGTATGTTTATCTTGCGAAACGCATCTCATCATCACTTACCATCAGGTGCACTCTTGCTCGTTTGCCCTCTCTACTATAAAAAAACTCACTTTTTTATATAATAAGATAGCAAACAAGCAGATGGATTTCCTGATGGAAAGAGTCAACCATCGCCTGTAGACATAAAAGATGTTAATGGTGCGTTGCTATCTCGTGGCGAGGTCTAATGCCACATGCATAAGTTTACCGGCTACCTTACCCTCCAAACCGAAACACGACAGCGACAAGCACTGACGCTATTGCGGCAGGAATAGATAAGGCGGTGGTACCAGACCCGGGCGAGACAATGCAGAACTCTACCTCCTAGTATACTATTACTTATGTCTAGTAGTCACTTATGAACCTGTGCGTACCTGACCAAAGTAAGAACTATTTTTTTGCCAGTAAAGTGTTTTAGCTACTTAAATACTCTCAACTAGACTAAAACATTAATGTAGTACGAACTAGGCTTAAGACTAAAAGAGTGGTCATTTGGTGCACGTAATTTGTGTGATTTCATGTTAAAGGAGGTATGCCACTTGCCACTTTATGATTTAATGGCTACCAGGATAAAAAATACAGGTTTTAGATTGTTTATGTGAGATAATTCAACAAAATCTTTGATATTTAATTTATATTTGTTGGCGAAGGAAACGGTCATTAAAAATCTTAATTTTGTAAAGCACATTTTTTAAATCAGTGCATTAAACACACGAACTAACAAATCTAAATTCAAACCAGTCAAACTGATGAGCCCCATTTTCACTTTGTTTAGTGCGAGTGCGAGTGTTTAATGCAGGTACTTAGTATTAAAAAAATACGTTAAACAGCCATTGATCAGTGCGAGTGATCAGTATTCAGCGTAGTAAAAGTGAAAAGACGGTGATTATTAATCACTCGCAGGGATCAACGGCTGTATTCACGTATTTTTTGCTTAATACTAAGCACCTGCATTACACTCGCAATACACAAAGTGAAAACGGGGCTTTAGTCTGACAGAAAGCTCGTGTTTTGTTGCGCTAGTCAACCATGACAAAATTCGTCAAAATACGGGAACTTTATTGACTCCGTATTCAATTTTGATAATTATTAATATTGTTATTATTAAGCCTTTATTGCCAACATAATTGTGTATAATTCGTTATTAAATTTTAGCATGCATTAACTAAATGTACTATGTAACTGTAACTAAATGTATTAACATTGTAAGTAAGTATTTATTTCGTTATTCTATTACTATTTTAATACTATTCTTAATTTTTCCTATCTGGTTTGATGTCGGCGTGTCCTTGTGACACGAAGGCCTCCTCCAGCTCTTTCCATTTTACTCTTGTGTGAATTAATCTATGCCATAGTGTACCCGCATTCTTTTTTATGTCATCAGACCAACGTTTTTTTGTCTTCCTCGTTTCCTCTTTGTTTGAAATCTAAGGGTCGGTAATATCTTTCGTCCATTTATTCCTACTCTCATCATGTGTCCTGCCCATCTCCATTTAAGTTTTTTGGTTTTGACTACGACATCTAGATTCGTGATTTGTCTTAAATCTATAGCTCCCTTTCTGTCTTTTATGGTGTAGCCCAGCATACTCCTCTCCATGGCTCTTTGGCACGTGTTTTTGACTTTGTTTCTGTGTGTTGGCCCAGGTCTGGCAACCATAAGTGAGGATTGATAATATGCATGTGTTGTACACTTTCCTTTTCATTGCAATAGTATATTGTTTACGTTTTAGCACTTCTTTGAGAGACCAGAACCGTTTCCAGGCATTGACAATCCGCCTTTTTTATTTCTGTATCCATATGGTTAAAGGCAACCCGTCAAGCAGGCCAGCTACTGCACCCGCTAAGGGAAACCTTTTGATAATTATTGATCCACGCAAGAAACGGGGTAACTTGTAAAATATGGGACATTTGGCCACCCTATGCATATAATAATTACGCTTCATAGCACCTTCGTCTACGTTAGTGTGACCAAAAAGTTTTTTATATCATACTAGCTGCCGCGTGCAGCCCGCTGCATTATAAAAGTTTTTGGTGAATCCCGCGGGATTGCCTAATTTTTCCGGAATAAAAAGTTGCCTATGTGCTATTCCAGGTTATTATCTACCTGTGTGCCAAATTTCATTTAAATCTGTTCAGTAGTTTTTACGTGATTGAGCAACAAACATCCATCCATCCAAATATCCAAACTTTCCCATTTATAATACTAGCTGCTGCGTGCAGCCCGCTTCATTATACATTTTTTTGGTGATTGCCTAATTTTTCCGGAATAAAAAGTAGCCTATGCGCTATTCCAGGTTATTATCTACCTGTGTGCCAAATTTCATTTAAATCCGTTCAGTAGTTTTTGCGTGATCCAGTAACAAACATCCATCCAAACATCCAAACTTTCGCATTTATAATATTAATTAATTAATTAATTAATATAGAACATAACAAACAAGGTGATGGGTCTCCTGATAAAAAGGGACAATTTATCGCTTAGCTTAAACATATCAGGGATGTTAATGATGCGTTACCGGCTACCTTACCATCCAAACCGGAAATAACACGGGCGAGACGTTACGGAATACATAATAATCATGATGTCAGTAATACGTTCAGTGATCAGTCAATCGTTTACGAACTACCTGGGACAATGGGAGATAGTCTAATTTTCAAAGGAGGCCCATAGCCCCATACTAAAATAGGGATTGTTAGTAAGTCATCGCAAGGAATAGCGGCGAGTTATTTGTTTTTATGTAGCTGATATTATTTATCAGTAAATAAATAAATATTTACGGGACAAATTACACTTACTGATCTAATCCCAAAGAAAGCAAATTATTAGCTTGTGTTATGAGTGTTAGTCAACTATACCAATACATAGAAATACATATATAACTACTGGAATATCTATACATATACATATAATAAAAATGTAAGAGGTCGAATTCTGTACATTGAAGATATTTTAAAAATTTTTTTTGGAAGATAATCTTTAATCGACACTGAAGCGAAAAATGTAATTTTTTTAATTTTTGTCTGTCTGTCTGTCTGTCTGTCTGTCTGTATCAAGGCCGCGCATCACGCCGAATCTACTGAACGGATTCAAATGAAATTTAGTATGGTTAAAATTCATACTCCGAAGAAGGTTATAGGATACTTTTTATCCCAAAATTCAGTACGGTTCCCGTGGAATAGGGGATGAAAATAAAAACGTATATTTAGCTTTAATTCATTAACCTGCAGTCCGAAATCCTCTATTATTGTTTTGTTCAAAAGTAAGTACTATAAAGATTATCCCTTAAAAATTTCAAAGTCATCAGTTTTATAATTTAGAAGTTACAGACATCACAAGTTTCAATGGTTTCCGGGTGGTAAGTCCAGTTGAACGTAACACCCGCATTGTATACAAAACCTTTGAACGCACGGCTCATTATACGTTAAGGTAATCATTTCATAATGTTTGTATAATGGATATAACCCGAGAGATCAGTTTAGAATATATACTGTTTTATTAAAATGTTATAAATGCAATTTGACTAGCCTAAAAATGAGTAAAATATGTGTAAAATGTAAACCTAAACATTTTATTTATTTATATAAGAATTATAATACCTATATTTGAAAATAAAACAGATCATTTTTCAGTTTTTTGCCAATATCTCAGAAAATATGCATCTAATCGACATTAAGTATACTAATAAATTTGTTATTTATAAAATTTTACGTAAGGATAGGCTATTAGAAAAATTCACTATTTTGTTTTTAAATTGCATAACGTAAAAAAAATAAAAAAGTATCTAACCGCCCATACCTACCCGAAATACGTAGGCAGATACAAGAAGTGTACCCACGATTAGCCGTATATACCATCTCACACAATGTGATAGGTGGCTAGCCTATTGCCAACCGGGCCCTTTCCAATCCCGGGCAATGTTGTTTTATCAGAAAAGTTAAAAACACGTTTTGTTTTGCCCGACCCGGGAATCGAACCCGGGACCTCATATGGTCAACGATGACACCGGGCCACTAAACAATACGGTGAATGAAACCTCTGCGAAGTGTAGATGTTGGAGTGCCTAAACTACTTAGTGTACTCATTAAAGTCAGACTCCAAGATACTTTTAAAAAAATGTTAAGTAGAATATACGGACATATACTTATAACTTCAGTCCTGGATAAGATCAACATCTTACAGAAAAAAACTTTAGACAAAGATAACTTCATCAAAACAAATTCAATAAAAAGTTACTTAACTTTCCTTTATTTGTGAGAATCGAAAATCAAAAATGTGAGAAAAAAACGTGGCTTTGTTGTTTTTTACTGAAGTATAATCACTCCCGGTTCCCTTGCGGGGTAGGCAGAGTAAACCGAACGTCTATAGACTTTCCGTTTCACCGCGATTCACCGGTTTGTCGGTTGGTGATATAAATGGTAATCCTCATCGCCACATATACCGCCATGTTAACGATTATCGACTATTTTTAGCGATAACTGGGACCGAAAGTTTTACGTGCTCATCCGAGGCACGGGAGTGGTAATATACCGCCAGTCTCGAGGATCGAGAAAATCCTCGAAAATATCTCAATAACATGTTTGCTCGATCCGGGGATCGAACCCGGGACCACATGATCTGAACCGAATAGGCTATCCCAAGACCACGAGGCAGAGTAGTTTGTTATTAATAAAAAAAAACCTTGACTGCTTATCTTGCTTATTGAAAATTGAAAATGATACAAATTTACATTAAATCTTTTAGAGATTTAAAAATAATAATAAATTTAAGAAAAGTGCAACAAGATTTTTTTATTGCAAATCGTTTTCAATGAACAAAGATAAGCTTCTTAGTCAAAAGCTATTTTGGTTTTTATTAATAACAAACCACAAAGCCATATGTTAATTAATTTATTTTTATACTCCCCGCTACAAAAAGTGCCTTAAATGAAAATGATTCAAAAAAATAAAACTGAATATATAACTTTTCATCTTTCTAACTAGGTTATACATTTTTAACTTCCCGCTACGAAATTTTTTAACCTATCGATTTTTTAGCTATTAAAACAATTTTGAGTTAAAAAATTGCGTTGAATGCCATTCAAAAGATCTCAATCGATCATCAATTAGGAAAAAAAAATGATGTATATTTTTCAACCATTAATTTCCTAAATACCATTTTTAAAAACTAGATTTTTTGAATACCTTTTGAATACCTTTTGATTCATTTTTCTCTCATGTCGATATCTTATTAGAATATTTGATAATTTTAGTATTTATATAATTTTGAAAAAATTACCTTTTTACGTTGAATGCTAATTTTGCGACATAAAAACAAATATTGCAAATTTTCACAATAGCCTACCTATAAGTGAAATTTTATAGACCAAATACATTAATATACATGCTATCGATCGTCGAGGCGCACAGATTCTAGGCATCGCCATATGGTGGACATTCCACATGCCCGGACAAAGCGGTTAGACTTAACATTCTTCATTCAAACCGCAAAGGACTGGAACATGCTTCCTAAATCTGTGTTCCCCGTCGAGTACTATCTGGGGATCTTCAAGAGAAGAGTGAACTGGTACCTTCTAGGGAAGCACGTTCCATCTTAGACCGCATCTTAGCTTACCATCAGGCGAAATCGTGGTCAAGCGCTTCCCTATCGATAATAAAAAAAACATGTCGATAACACGCATATTTTACGAAATATTGGCAAAAAATTGCAAAAAGCCGTTTTTTAATTGTTTTAAACAAAATGTTCCTAACCTCCTACACGGTCAATATATTATGCTTAATAATAATAACATTGCAATTATAACCTTTACTGAAAGCAAATACTATTTATTTCTCCCTGACTAATGGGTCTGTCGTCAAATTTAGCCAGGCAGACTGCAAAGGAGTCAGATATTGTTATTTATCAGACATACACCACAGATTTCAAACTAGCTTGAATAATCATCGTTGCCCATTAAGAACCTAGGTACAAGCCGATAATTTCACCTTCAATCTTTTTTATCCGGTGGAAGGATAGCCCCAGCCATGCTTGAAAATGACAATACAGTTAGACTTTTGCTTCACGGTGTGTGATCTTTCTCTCAATAAAAAATAGGTAATAAATAACTCTGCAAAAATGATCTTTAGTCAAATATAGTCATATGAAATGAGTATATAATGTCAGGCAAATAAAACTGCAAGCATGACTGTAGAAAAAAAGGCGAGGTGACTTCAGTTAAACACTGCTTAAAGCCCTATAAGGCACAAGGGTCGTTATCAAAGTGAACGTGTTTTCAAATCCATAATAAAAGAATCCTTTCTTAAATTTTTAATATTTCTCCTTTGATAAAAGTGCTTCGCCGTCCAAAGTATTGCTGAATACGACAAATACTGTGGTCAATTACTAATAGTTACTCTGCAAGGATGGCTAAACGCGAACGAAGTCGCGGGTACAGCTAGTATTTAATAAACGCCCAAACCCGGAAATACAAACATTTATGCTCAACACACAAATGCTTGTCTCCGTCGGGGATCGAACCCGAGCCCCGTCGATTGCGTAGTCAGAGTCGTTAACCACTCGACCAAACGGGGCGGTGTATGATTAATATGTTCCTGAACAAAATATTATTTTTCAAATCGGTTAATTAAACTTATGCATGTGACAAAGATAACAACGCATAGGCATTAACTCTGGTGTCTATAGGCGATGGTTTTCTCTTTTCATTAGGAAATCCATCTGCTTGTTTGCTATTATTTATACATATATACAAACAAAAAATTGGAGTGTCTGTTTGTAATATTAAAATAACCGTTTTTTACTAAATGCATATCGATGTATACACGGTACATATACCAAAATAACATTTTTTACAATTTATATCTGTCTGTCTGTCTCTCTGTTTGTTCCGGCTAATCTCTGAAACGCGAACGGCTCAAACATGGCATCTCGGCATGAACCGATTTCGACGGGACTTTTACTGGCAGATAGCTGATGCGATAAGGAGTAACTTAGGCTACTTTTGATTTTGAAAATTTCCACGCGGACGAAGTCGCGGGCTCAGCTATGTATTGTGATATAAAAAATCTTTCAATTAATTACCAAATTCTGAGGCAACAAACACAAACGAAATAAAAACTCTCCTTTATTGGTAGTTGGATAAAAATTTAAATTTCACTTCTTTCGTCATAATATTCATCTGGTTTCATCATAGTATTTTACTTCGGAGTTCGGCGTTTAACTATTGCGTATAGTGCATGGTAAATATTTAAAAATAAGTCGTTATGGAGGTCAAGTTTTAGATGTAAGGTAATTCCGTCACAGGTCGCTGATATGTGTATAGTTAATGGACGCATAACCCACAATATTTGTCATTGTATTATTGCGACATAAGTGTCGAGTTGCGATAATTAAAAACTAGCCGATTCACGCAGCTTCGCCCGCAAGTATATTAACATGCCGTCGATATATTTTTAACCCTAAATATTCTACTCTAAGTTCGGCCATGAAAGCATAACAGACAGAGTTTCCCATATATAATTTAATAGTATAAGCGTCAGTATAAGTTATATTCAGTGAAAAAAGTATCGGGAATGAAAGATATGTTTATGGTTCCAAATTCAATATTTTGTTTTTGTTTGTGCCAAACTGCCACAACTATTTTCTATATTTTTGGCGTGGAGTTTGAGTTGCATCTGTTATTAAGTTAACAGTTCTGTTTTTAGTTAGGATAGCGCATATTGCGAATTTCATAATGAACAAAAACATTAAACGAAGAGTTCGTCTTTTTGGCATCCCTAATGGAATTTCGTGTTCGGAGTCCTTAAAAATGTTACATAAGGCTTACGGTGAATCGACTATATAAAAAACTCGTGCTTATCAGTGGAACAAAAGGTTTAAAAGCGGTCGATATGTGATGGAAGATTTGGCTCGCTCTGATGTGCCATCAACGTCTTCAACTGAAGTTATCATTGCAAAAGGAAATAATGACTAAAAATCCTCATTCAAGTTTAAGAGAGATAACTTCTGAACTTTCTGTGTCTCACGAGTCGATCCATACCATTTTAAATAATCCCTTGGGTATGAAAGTTGTTGCCGCTCGGTTAGTCCCAAAAGACCTGAATTTTCTCCAAAACTCAATCGTATAATCATTATGAAACGTATTGTTACTGTAATTTTGACGATTTTTTTTTTGACGATAATTTTGATTAATTCTGTATTTTTGACGCGCGGGCAGTGACGTGAGCGACGGGCTTCTATTTGAAGTGAGTGCACAATTTTAAATTGTGCACTCATTCTTATAGGACGTCTTTGAGACACTGATTGTGTATCTTGGGTTTTTATTAGTGATGGGCCGAATGTGGTTTGAACCGAATTCGAACTTCGGCCGAACATTCGGTGAAAATAAGAAATTCGGCCGAATTTCGGCCGAACTTCGGTTTAATTTTGGGGAGCTTTCTTAAAAGCGACACGTCGTGACTTTTTTACGAATTTGCTTTAAATTTAATTATTTTATACTAGCTATTTACCTATTTTACTATTAACTACTAGCTGTTGTATTGTGCGCGGCTTCGCTCGCGTAAAGTAAGAGAAAAAAGTAACCTATGTCACTCTCCATCCCTTCAACTATCTCCACTTAAAAAATTACGTCAATTCGTCGCTCCGTTTGCCGTAAAAGACGGACAAATAAACAGATACACTTTCCCATTTATAATTTTAATATGGACTAGCTGTTGCCCACGACTTCGTCCGCGCGGACTTTGTTTACTCCGCTCCTACTAGTCGTAGCAAGATGTTATATAGCCTATAACCGTCCTCGATAAACAGGCTATCCAACGCAAAAAGAATTATTCAAATCGGTTCAGCAGTTTTCGATATTACCGCGTACAACCAAATAAATAAACAAACTCTACAATTTTATAATATTAGTATAGATATATAGGATATCGTTAATGGGTTTCGCAACGCACGTGAATTAATGACGTAACAGCAAAATTTTGATACATTGAGATACATTGTTCCAATTTAGCCATGGATTTTTATTTTTAACTTTCTGCTACGTAGGTATATAGATAAGGAAGTTACTGATTTTGACCCGATTTTTGAAAATCGAGTTTTCACCAGATCTCCACGTTTTGAGGTCCTAGAAATCTTTTCCGACTATTTTCACAATGAGGTCAGCATGTCTGTATATATGTGTATGTGTATATGTAAACATCTCATAACTTTGTACATAAATAACATACATAAATAAATAAGTTTGTATAATCTAAGTACAGAAATGTATAGATTAGGTACAGGATCTAATCAGCTCTATTCCTACAAAAACTGCGTTCAATGCATTAATTGCATCAAAATCGGTTTTTCCGCTCAACAGCTATCGTTGACGAAAAACTTTAGAAAAGTGTTTTTTGACATAACTTAGTAATTTCTCTAACTATTTTTTTTTAACTTCCACAATAGTTTAGTGCTTAAAAAACTAAGTCAAATTTAGTTTCAAATCGAGTTTTCAAAAGTTACAACTTTTTTAATATTAATATTTTGTTGTTTACAGAAAACTTCTTAATATTTTTAAAATAACTTTCCTGCTAATACACGGCTTGATTTAAAAATGTAACCAGCATTTCTTTCTAAAAATCTGCGTCAAATATCAAATCAATAGTATCAAAACCGTTTTATCCGTTTGGGAGTTATCGTTGACGAAAATTTAGAAAAAAGTGTATTATTTATATAAAATAAGAGACTTTTTGACCAAAACTTGTTTGAAGGTCAAACCTTCTACAATATTGTAGTACTTCAAACAATTACGTTAAATGAAGTTTCAAGAATCAAAATCAAGTTTTCAAAAGTTATAACTTTTGAGTAATAAAATTTTGCTGTTTACAGAAAACTTACTTAATATTTTTAAAATAACTCTTAGGCTTATACACCGATTCACTTAAAAATCTAATCAACTTTTCTCTTTAAAAATTGCGTCAAATACCGTCTATTGGGTCAAAATCGGTTTATTAGAATTTATTATAACGAAAATTTTTGAGAACAAATTTTGATATTATTATTTCGACATATTTAGCCTATAGACAATGTAGCTCAAAAACATTTTAGAGCTCAAAAATTTCGTTGAATGCCATTTGAAGGATGAAAATCGATCATCGTTTTCAAAATATACAGCTATTTAAAAATTAAATTACTGTCATTTTCAGAAGTCAGAAGTCAAAAGTCAGAATTTTGAACCTTGAAAGAAAATGCTTAGGTATAGTTTTTGTTCCCTTGAACCTAAAATACCTCAATTTAGCGGGAAGTTTCAAGGATAGCCTGCAGGGTCTGCTGACTTACCTATTTTTTACCATTTTTTCGACACTTTTTTAACCTACCAATTTTGGAGCTAATAAAACCATTTAAAGGTAAAAATTACGTTGAATGCAATAAAAAAGATCTAAATCATCATGTTTTAAAATATATGCATCTTCATCTATATCAAATATTATATTTTTAACTTCCCGCTACGTATGCAACATTTTCTGACTATTTTCGCGATGACGTCAAATGTATGTATGTATGTGTGTGTGTGTGTGTGTGTGGTGTGTGTGAGAGAGAGAGAGAGTGTTTGGTTGTACGTATGTGTGTATGTAAACATTTCATAACTTTTGAACGGCTTGACCGATCGAAACGCGGTTAATGGCATTGAATTAGATTCTGTTCAACTTAGACTTCCAAAAATTTTATCCAATTCGGACTAGAATATTTTGAGAAATTTTTAAAAAATCGCAGAAAAATTGACGAAACATATTTTTTTAATATAACTTCCAGATTAATGTATCGATTGAGTATGAAATTTTATCAGCTCTTTTTCTTAAAAAACTGCGTCTATAATTCATAAATTGTATGTTGTAATCGGTTAATCCGCTCGGAAGTTATCGTTGACGAAAAAGTTTGGGAGTGTTTTTTCGACATTAATTCGAATTTTTTTCAAATACAGTTTCAAAAATCAAAATTAAATCAAGTTTTCAAAAATTACGGCTTTTCAAATATTAATATTTTCTTGTTTACAGCAAACTGATCATTTTTAAAATGACTTTCAGACTAATATACAGATTGACTTAAGTCTAATCAGCTTTTCTTTCTATAAATTGCGTCAAATAAGCAAATTGCATCAAAATAGGTCGATTTATTTGGGATTTAGTAATATCGAAAATTCGAAAAAAAATTTTTTTGATATTGCTTCGACATTTCTGAGTCTGTAGATTACGTAGCTATAAAAACATTTTAGAGATCGAAAATTGCGTTGAATGCCATTCGAAAGACCAAAATCAATCATCGTTTTCAAAATATATAGCATTTCAAAAATTTTGAAATTACTGTCATTTACAACGACTTCTATATACTAACGAATATTTGTAACAAATTTAAGATTTTTGAACTCTGAAAAAATCTGTGATATGCTAAGATATAGATAAAAATCTAGCGGAAAGTTTCAGGGATAACCTGCCGGGTCAACCGTCTCACATATATTTTGAGCTCTTCGAACTCAAAAATCTATGCTGAAGTTATTTCATTTTTGTTTTTATGTTTTTTTATTTAGCGGGGTGTTTCAGGGATGGCCTGCTGGGTCAACTGTTTTACGGATTTTTTTCGAAAGTATAGTATAGCCCGAGTAACACTCGGGAATGATTTTAATATCTTTCTAATGGGGAAAGATTTTTTCAAATTATATACAATATATAAAAATATAGAATACAAATCTTTTCTCTTTATAACATTAGCGTAGATTTCAAGCAAAATAGTGCAAGAAGATACTTTTTTCTACTGCCGAATGTTCGGCATTTAAACCGAATTTCGGCCGAATGTCGAAGTTCGGTTCAAGCTGCCGAAATTCGGTTAAACCGAATGTAAAACGAATTTCGGCCCATCCCTAGTTTTTATATATCAATGTTTTCAATCTTCCTATTTTTTAATTCAATTAAATTTTATTCTGAAAGGCTTAAAATATTATAAATAATTTTTTAGAAAAATGTATAATGTGGATGTAGATGATGTAATAAGATTTTGCACGCCATTTATTTGGTAAAACAGGCTTAAGTTACTGTATTTAGAAATAACATCGCATGTATACCCTGATTTATGCAAAATAAATAAGTTTGAAGTTTGAAGTTTAAGTCAAGAACGTAGGTCAAGGGTGATTGTAAGATACAAGCATGTTATTTCTTTTTATATCATAAGTTAGCAAACAAGCAGATGGGTCTCCTGATGGAGTCAACCATCGCCTATAGACACCAAAGTTGTTAATGGTCCGATGCTACCCGTGTGGCGAGATGGCAATGCCACATGCATAAGTCTACCAGCTACCTTACCCTCCAAACCGGAAAACGACAATGATAAGCATTGACGCTATTGCGGCAGGAATAGGTAAGGGGATGGTACCAAATACCCGGGCAAGACGTTGCAGTACTCTATTCCACCTAGTAGTCACGATAGTAGTGACACGTATAACCAATCAGTCGCCTCGTACGATCTGCCTGGCAGAACGGCAGTTGGCCTATTCTTAAAAGGAGCCCAGATCAACATGGAGAAAATTATGGTTGGTTACAAATTAACCACTATGGATAAAATATGCGCGCCACCAGCACTATCTGAGGCTAAACTAGTCCCCAACAAAAATGGGCGTACTCAGTAGAGCAAAGCAGTACTTCATGCCAGCCCATCGCCTTCAATTTTACAAGGCCCAAATTCGACCTCATGGAGTACTGTTCTCACCTCTGGGCCGGAGCTCCTCAGTACCAGCTTCTTCCTCTTGATCGCATTCAACGCAGAGTGGTTCGAATCGTCGACGATCAGGCTATTTTTAATCGGCTTGACTTTTAGGCGTTACGCAGAGATGTAGGTTCGCTCTGCAACTTTTACCGTATGTATCATGGGGAGTGTTCCGAAGAGTTATTCGGACTAACTCCTGTCGCTAAATTCCATCATCGGATATCGCGTCAAAATTTCGAGTTCCATCCTCACCACCTCGACGTCTGGAAATCCACAACCGTGCGCTTTTGTCGGCACTTTTTGCCTCCTACAACTCCTTTGTGGATTCAATTACCCTCGGGGGTGTTTCCGAACGGATACAACTTAGGGACCTTCAAGAAACGAGCTTATTCATTCTTAAATGGCCGGCAACGCAGCTGCAAGACCCCCGGTATTGCAGTTGTCCATGGGCGGCGGTGATCACTTACCATCAGGTGCACCACCTGCTCGTTTGCCCCCTCTGCTATAAAAAAAAGAGTTTGTAATTTTTAACGAGGCGACATATTTAGAATTACCTATTACCGGATCGGAAGCAGTAACACACTAAGAAGATTTTTTCTATTAACTTTTTCTTAATTGCATGTAAGGTTAATAAAAACGTGTAATTTTTTGGCTATATAGATCTATGATGTTGTCTCAGATCTTTAAATACAAAGAGAGAGCGCCTCAGCCAAGCTGAGCCATGTAAATAAATACAACGTTCACTCACACACTTGCACAGAAAAGAAGTTGATCTCCAGTAGTTCTTCGATGTTGAAATTGTTAAACCGGCAACTTGCTATATGATATAAAATATATTATTTACGTATAAGAACCGGCGGCTAGTATTATGATTATGACAGTATGATTAGTATGACAGCACTTGGTGCCAGCTTCCAAATTAACCGATTTGATCCACTGAACAGGAGAAGAAATTGTAAAATATGGGTTTCTGAATTTCACCGGTTACATATCGATAACGTTCCAAACCGCAAACCGATTCTTGTGATGTCGCCACAATGCCAGAGGTTGTTTAAGACCACAGGCATTTGTATTTCAAACCTAATGACCTTGGGCAGTCATAAAACTAGGTACACGTAGGATTACCATCATCTGAAAAAAAACGTAACTGTGTACTGTGTTAGGCCGGACATTTTACCTAAAAAAGCCGAAAATTATTTTCTTTAACAGCTAAATATATTGTATTGGTTCACTCGTTCACTTACAAAAAACCCTAGCAAAGACCGATTACGTACATGTTGGGCCGGACATTACCACAAAATAGCCAAAAACGTCCCGTTAAGGCCGGAATGGCAACCTTATCTACATGTATGTATTTATAGCTTTATTTCTGAATAATCTAAGATCTAAGACGCTATTGAAGCAGCAACCTATTAATTACATTCGCAGAGACCATTAAAGTTTCTAACTAATTTCCAAAGCATTATACGTATTATACGTTTACGAAAGAGTCTAAAGTAATTATTGGTACGGTTTTAGCAAATATATAAAACTGGGTGTTAAGAAATTATTTCTGTCATAGAATGTTACGAAACAAGAATTGGATGGATAACAATTCAATCTTTGATTTATTTTATTTGTTAGAATAAAAAAAATACGTAAACCGGTTGACCGTGCAGGCCATCCCTGAAACTTTCCGCTAAACTGAGGTATTTTAAGCTTAAAGAAGCATTAACTATACCTAAGCTACCTCGTTTGAGCTCAAAGAGTTTAAAAATCTAAAGTTTGTAAAAATAACAGTACTAGGTACTTTAATTTTTTTTAAATAATGTATTTCCAAATGGTGATCGATTTTGATCTTTTGAATGTCAATCAACATTATTTTTGAGCTCTGAAATGTTATATTAGCTAGAAAATAGGATAGGCTAAAAATGTAGCAGAAATGTCTAAAGACATTTTTTTCAAAAAATTTCGTTAAATTAATAAATTTTAAATAAATTGACCGATTTTCATCCAATTTCAGGTATTTGATGCAGTTTTATAAGAAGAAAAGCTGGTTAGACCTTTAAATCTATCGGTACATACTTGTAACTTTTGGAAACTTGATTAGATTTTGTTTTTTGAAACGGCATTAGACGCAATTTTTTAAAAATTTTTCAAAATTTCAGATCTAAAATATTATGACAGTTCAAAAATTGATTGGTTGAAAAATCTCGAAGTTATGTCAAAAAAAAACACTTTTTCAAAATTTTTAGTCAACAAACTCCCGAACAAATAAATCGCAGTTTTTCAAGAAATAGAGCTGAATAGATTTTGTAATCAATCGATACATTAATTTGGAAGTTATTATAAAAAATACAGTGTCGGCGAAATATAACAGTATCTTAACGTATTACACATGGCTAAGATACGATAATATTAGTCTGCGTCGTTGGAGTTCTATATACAGGTTGATTAATTAACCATGAGCGATACGGAATTACTTCTTATTTGTTAGACAGCTCCTCAGATAACGATTTTGATATGGAATAAAATGAAATATCCTTCTTGCCTTATAAGTAGTGTAACTAACACGACTTTTTATATATATTATGTTTTTCACAATTTTATACATTGATGTTTTTCACAATTTTTTTTATTGATAAAATATTAAAACGTTATATTATGTTCTTTAATAAATCAGCAATATTTTTTGAACAATGTTTTTTTGCTGATATTATGAGTAAGGTGTGTAAAAACATTCTTAGAAAGAAATACTTTAAAACAAATAATTTTCATTCTAATTGGTATATTTTTTATTTAGATTCTCATCAGATCAATATGTTACCATGAATTAAAATATAGTGTAAAATAACTAACACGACTTATATATACATAATATAATATGTTTACACATGGGCGTACCCAGGTTCTGGGCCAGGGAGGGCAACCGTAACATTTTAAGACTATATTTTTATCTTATTATATTTTTACCTACAATACAACAATAGATAGTAGAGAGGTAAACAAATTCTCGGTATGCCCATGTGTATACAGATGAACGGCTAGACTGATATATTTTATATATATAGTTTTAGATGAACAACTAGCAGAATTGGTGAGAAATTAGTTCACCTTCCTTCGGGCACTCGTGCGTGCGTTCTGGTCTCTCGCCAAGGCTGTCTTAGGGAATTTCTCACAGCCCTCTCTTCCATCCTTGCACGGAGACGATGACTCTCTGGCCCATACCGCAAAGGAGTAGGCCGATCTCCTGGGCTCCTTCTTTGCGGCCAACTCGACTCTAGATGACCAAGGGAACGCACTGCCTACCATCCCGCAGTGTGATAGTTCTATGCCAGAACTACAATTTCGGCAGTCATCTGTGCGTAAAGCACTACTTTCCTTGGACATCAACAAGTCGAGTGGGCCGGATGGCATCCCTCCGATTGTGCTAAAAATGTGTGCTCCAGAGTTGGCACCAGTATTAACACGCCTATTCCGGCTCTCCTATTCACTCGGCGTGGTACCGAATTCATGGCAGACAGCTTTGGTGCATCCCATCCCTAAAAAAGGAGATCGCTCTAACCCGTCTAACTATCGGCCCATAGCCATAACCTCCTTGTTCTCCAAAATTATGGAGACGATCATCAACTCTCAGCTCCTCAAGTATTTAGAAGAGCACCAGGTGATTAGCGACCGTCAGTACGGTTTCCGGCGCGGCCGCTCAGCTGGTGACCTTCTAGTATACCTAACTCATCGATGGGCGGAAGCAGTTGAGTCCAAAGGGTAGGCATTGGCAGTTAGTTTGGACATAGCGAAGGCCTTTGATCGGGTATGGCATAAAGCGCTTCTTGCGAAGCTGCCTTCTTATGGGCTTCCTGAGAAATTATGCGAGTGGATCACCAGTTTTTTGGCTGATCGGAGCATCAAGGTCGTTTTCGACGGTACGTGCTCCGACCTTAAATCTGTCAATGCTGGTGTTCCCCAAGGCTGCGTGCTATCACCGACACTGTTCCTTCTGCATATCAATGATATGATGCGAATTAGCAACATACATTGCTATGCGGATGACAGTACTGGTGATGCTACATACTCCGGCCGAAGCAGTATTTCTCGGGAACACGTCGAAGAGTGCCGAAACAAACTTGTGTCTGAAGTCGAGAATCGACTTACCGATGTCTCGGAATGGGGTCGCCAAAATCTGGTTACTTTTAACCCCAAGAAGACACAGTTTTGCGTGTTCACCGCAAAAAAGTCGCCCTTTGTCCTATCACCTCGATTTGAGGATACTCTCCTGACAGCCTCAGCTAGTGTCGGAATCCTGGGAGTTGACATATCGAATTACGTTCAGTTTCGCGGTCATTTGGAAGGCAAGGCTAAACTAGCCTCCAAAAAGCTCGGTGTGCTCAGCAGAGCGAAACAGTACTTTTTGCCGGTCCATCGCCTTCAACTTTATAAGGCACAGGTTCGGCCTCACATAGAGTACTGTTCGCACCTCTGGGCCGGAGCTCCCCAGTACCAGCTTCTTCCTCTTGATCGCATTTAGTGTAGAGCAGTTCGAATCGTTGACGACCAGGCTATTTCGAAACAGCTTGACTCTTTGGCATTGCGCAGAGATGTAGGTTCTCTCTGTGTCTTTTATCGTATATATCATGGAGAGTGTTCCGACGAGTTGTTTGGATTAATTCCTGCCGCCGAATTCCACCATCGGACATCGCGTCAAAACTTGAAGTTCCATCCTCACCATCTCGATGTCTGGAAATCCACAACTGTATGTTTCTCCCGACACTTTTTACCTCGCACTACTCTGTTATGGAACCAATTACCGGCAGGGGTATTTCCGAACGGATACGACATAGGGACCTTCAAGAAAAGAGCTTAATCATTCTTAAAAGGCTGACAACGCAACTGCAAGACCTCTGGTATTGCAGATGTCCATGGGCGGCGGTGATCACTTACCATCAGGTGCACCTCTTGCTCGTTTGCCCACTCTTCTATAAAAAAAAGCTAGATTGATGTTTTTTACAATTTTTTTATTGATGAAAATGGTATTATTAAAAAGAAAGCTAGATTGATGTTTTTTACAATTTTTTTATCGATGAAAATGGTATTATTAAAAAGTTATTTCTTCTTCAATAAATCAGCAATATTTTTTGAACAAATATTTTTGTATGAAGTTAATAACAAGCGCGATCCTATTCTCAGTTGACACGCATAGTACCTATTATATTATAGGTACTAGATGCATCGCTACATTATAAAAGTTTTTGGTGAATCCCGCGGGATCACCTAATTTTTCGGGATAAAACGTTGCCTATGTGCTATTCCAGGTCATCGTCTACCTATGTGCCAATTTACATTCAAATCCGTTCAGTAGTTTTTGCATGATTGAGTAACCAACATCCATCCATCCAAACATCCATCCATCCAAACATCCCAACTTTCGCATTTATAATATTAATATAGATAGATAATATAGATTATGAGGCACTGCGACCGCGCATATCCCAAAATAAAAACATTCTGTATTTATGTTAAGATACGAAGAAATATATATCATATCTTAAGATATAAAATATATATTTCCATATCATTGGGTATCTTAAGATACTAAAGGTAAAATATATATTATCTTATTCGTGTGTTCATACGATTTGTATGGTGAGCGATTTCTGAAAGCTTTAAGATATATTATGGCATCTTAAGATCAAATATTATAGTATCTTAGTAATGTGATGAGCTTTAAGCTTTACACAAATTGTTTGTCGGGGATCGAACCCAAGCCCGTCGATTGTGAAGTCAGGGTCGCTATCCACTCGACCAACGAGGCGGTCTTCCTTTATTTAGTCAAGGTTATGCATTTTGTTTATATTTTCTCGGGCAAATAAGGAATATAGTTAGCCCCACAACGGCCACAACGCGGCGGCACAGGCGGCGGCGGGGCGCGTGGCTTTACTGGCTCTTCGATTAAACAAGTGTGAGCCGTTTTAATCAAGTTATTTAGCTGAATTAGTAATTACGCTATGTTTTGCGTACTATCATTTTGTAGGTATAGTAGGTTTGTAGGTGTATGTATCTTGCGAAACGCATCTCATCATCACTTACCATCAGGTGCACTCTTGCTCGTTTGCCCTCTCTACTATAAAAAAACTCACTTTTTTATATAATAAGATAGCAAACAAGCAGATGGGTTTCCTGATGGAAAGAGTCAAGCATCGCCTATAGACATAAAAGATGTTAATGGTGCGTTGCTATCTCGTGGCGAGGTCTAATGCCACATGCATAAGTTTACCGGCTACCTTACCCTCCAAACCGGAACACGACAGCGACAAGCACTGACGCTATTGCGGCAGGAATAGGTAAGGCGGTGGTACCAGACCCGGGCGAGACAATGAAGAACTCTACCTCCTTGTATACTATTACTTATGTCTAGTAGTCACTTATGAACCTGTGCGTACCTGACCAAAGTAAGAACTATTTTTTTGCCAGTAAAGTGTTTTAGCTACTTAAATACTCTCAACTAGACTAAAACATTAATGTAGTACGAACTAGGCTTAAGACTAAAAGAGTGGTCATTTGGTGCACGTAATTTGTGTGATTTCATGTTAAAGGAGGTATGCCACTTGCCACTTTATGATTTAATGGTTACCAGGATAAAAAATACAGGTTTTAGATTTTTTATGTGAGATAATTGAAGCGGCATTATTTATAACAAAATCTTTAATATTTAATTTATATTTGTTGACGAAGGAAACGGCCATTAAAAATCTTAATTTTGTAAAGCACATTTTTTAAATCAGTGCATTAAACATACGAACTAACAAATCTAAATTCAAACCAGTTAAACTGATGAGCCCCGTTTTCACTTTGTTTAGTGCGAGTGCGAGTGTTTAATGCAGGTACTTAGTATTAAAAAAATACGTTAAACAGCCATTGATCAGTGCGAGTGATCGGTATTCAGCGTAGTAAAAGTGAAAAGACGGTGATTATTAATCACTCGCAGGGATCAACGGCTGTATTCACGTATTTTTTGCTTAATACTAAGCACCTGCATTACACTCGCAATACACAAAGTGAAAACGGGGCTTTAGTCTGACAGAAAGCTCGTGTTTTGTTGCGCTAGTCAACCATGACAAAATTCGTCAAAATACGGGAACTTTATTGACTCCGTATTCAATTTTGATAATTATTAATATTGTTATTATTAAGCCTTTATTGCCAACATAATTGTGTATAATTCGTTATTAAATTTTAGCATGCATTAACTAAATGTACTATGTAACTGTAACTAAATGTATTAACATTGTAAGTAAGTATTTATTTCGTTATTCTATTACTATTTTAATACTATTCTTAATTTTTCCTATCTGGTTTGATGTCGGCGTGTCCTTGTGACACGAAGGCCTCCTCCAGCTCTTTCCATTTTACTCTTGTGTGAATTAATCTATGCCATAGTGTACCCGCATTCTTTTTTATGTCATCAGACCAACGTTTTTTTGTCTTCCTCGTTTCCTCTTTGTTTGAAATCTAAGGGTCGGTAATATCTTTCGTCCATTTATTCCTACTCTCATCATGTGTCCTGCCCATCTCCATTTAAGTTTTTTGGTTTTGACTACGACATCTAGATTCGTGATTTGTCTTAAATCTATAGCTCCCTTTCTGTCTTTTATGGTGTAGCCCAGCATACTCCTCTCCATGGCTCTTTGGCACGTGTTTTTGACTTTGTTTCTGTGTGTTGGCCCAGGTCTGGCAACCATAAGTGAGGATTGATAATATGCATGTGTTGTACACTTTCCTTTTCATTGCAATAGTATATTGTTTACGTTTTAGCACTTCTTTGAGAGACCAGAACCGTTTCCAGGCATTGACAATCCGCCTTTTTTATTTCTGTATCCATATGGTTAAAGGCAACCCGTCAAGCAGGCCAGCTACTGCACCCGCTAAGGGAAACCTTTTGATAATTATTGATCCACGCAAGAAACGGGGTAACTTGTAAAATATGGGACATTTGGCCACCCTATGCATATAATAATTACGCTTCATAGCACCTTCGTCTACGTTAGTGTGACCAAAAAGTTTTTTATATCATACTAGCTGCCGCGTGCAGCCCGCTGCATTATAAAAGTTTTTGGTGAATCCCGCGGGATTGCCTAATTTTTCCGGAATAAAAAGTTGCCTATGTGCTATTCCAGGTTATTATCTACCTGTGTGCCAAATTTCATTTAAATCTGTTCAGTAGTTTTTACGTGATTGAGCAACAAACATCCATCCATCCAAATATCCAAACTTTCCCATTTATAATACTAGCTGCTGCGTGCAGCCCGCTTCATTATACATTTTTTTGGTGATTGCCTAATTTTTCCGGAATAAAAAGTAGCCTATGCGCTATTCCAGGTTATTATCTACCTGTGTGCCAAATTTCATTTAAATCCGTTCAGTAGTTTTTGCGTGATCCAGTAACAAACATCCATCCAAACATCCAAACTTTCGCATTTATAATATTAATTAATTAATTAATTAATATAGAACATAACAAACAAGGTGATGGGTCTCCTGATAAAAAGGGACAATTTATCGCTTAGCTTAAACATATCAGGGATGTTAATGATGCGTTACCGGCTACCTTACCATCCAAACCGGAAATAACACGGGCGCGGGCGAGACGTTACGGAATATATAATAATCATGATGTCAGTAATACGTTCAGTGATCAGTCAATCGTTTACGAACTACCTGGGACAATGGGAGATAGTCTAATTTTCAAAGGAGGCCCATAGCCCCATACTAAAATAGGGATTGTTAGTAAGTCATCGCAAGGAATAACGGGGAGTTATTTGTTTTTATGTAGCTGATATTATTTATCAGTAAATAAATAAATATTTACGGGACAAATTACACTTACTGATCTAATCCCAAAGAAAGCAAATTATTAGCTTGTGTTATGAGTGTTAGTCAACTATACCAATACATAGAAATACATATATAACTACTGGAATATATTTAATAAACGCCCAAACCCGGAAATACAAACATTTATGCTCAACACACAAATGCTTGTCTCCGTCGGGGATCGAACCCGAGCCCCGTCGATTGCGTAGTCAGAGTCGCTAACCACTCGACCAAACGGGGCGGTGTATGATTAATATGTTCCTGAACAAAATATTATTTTTCAAATCGGTTAATTAAACTTATGTATGTCACAAAGATAGCAACGCATAGGCATTAACTCTGGTGTCTATAGGCGATGGTTTTCTCTTTTCATCAGGAGATCCATCTGCTTGTTTGCTATTATTTATACATATATACAAACAAAAAAATTGGAGTGTCTAAATGCATATCGATGTATACACGGTACATATACCAAAATAATATTTTTTACAATTTTTATCTGTCTGTCTGTCTCTCTGTTTGTTCCAGCTAATCTCTGAAACGCGAACGGCTCAAACATGGCATCTCGGCTGAACCGATTTCGACGGGACTTTCACTGGCAGATAGCTGATGCGATAAGGAGTAACTTAGTCTACTTTTGATTTTGAAAATTTTCACGCGGACGAAGTCGCGCGCTCAGCTATGTATTGTGATATAAAAAATCTTTCAATTAATTACCAAATTCTGAGGCAACAAACACAAACGAAATAAGAACTCTCTCCTTTATTGGTAGTTGGTTAAAAATTTAAATTTCACTTCTTTCGTCATAATATTCATCTGGTTTCATCATAGTATTTTACTTCGGAGTTCGGCGTTTAACTATTACGTATAGTGCATGGTAAATATTTAAAAATAAGTCGTTATGGAGGTCAAGTTTTAGATGTAAGGTAATTCCGTCACAGGTCGCTGATATGTGTACAGTTAATGGACGCATAACCCACAATATTTGTCATTGTATTATTGCGACATAAGTGTCGAGTTGCGATAATTAAAAACTAGCCGATTCACGCAGCTTCGCCCGCAAGTATATTAACATGCCGTCGATATATTTTTAACCCTAAATATTCTACTCTAAGTTCGGCCATGAAAGCATAACAGACAGAGTTTCCCATATATAATTTAATGGTATAAGCGTCAGTATAAGTTATATTCAGTGAAAAAAGTATCGGGAATGAAAGATATGTTTATGGTTCCAAATTCAATATTTTGTTTTTTTTTGTGCCAAACTGGCACAACTATTTTCTATATTTTTGGCGCGGAGTTTGAGTTGCATCTGTTATTAAGTTAACAGTTCTGTTTTTAGTTAGGATAGTGCATATTGCGAATTTCATAATGAACAAAAACATTAAACGAAGAGTTCGTCTTTTTGGCATCCCTAATGGAATTTCGTGTTCGGAGTCCTTAAAAATGTTACATAAGGCTTACGGTGAATCGACTATATAAAAAACTCGTACTTATCAGTGGAACAAAAGGTTTAAAAGCGGTCGATAAGTGATGGAAGATTTGGCTCGCTCTGATGTGCCATCAACGTCTTCAACTGAAGTTATCATCGCAAAAGGAAATAATGACTAAAAATCCTCATTCAAGTTTAAGAGAGATAACTTCTGAACTTTCTGTGTCTCACGAGTCGATCCATACCATTTTAAATAATCCCTTGGGTATGAAAGTTGTTGCCGCTCGGTTAGTCCCAAAAGACCTGAATTTTCTCCAAAACTCAATCGTATAATCATTATGAAAGGTATTGTTACTGGTTATCAGACGTGGCTTATGAGTTTGACATGTAAACTAATCAACAAGCTTCGGAGTGGCGCCTTCCAAGTGAACCGAAACCAAAAAAAAAATCACGCCAAGTCAATAAGACAAAGTCATTTTGATTGTTTTCTTTGACTCTCAAAAGATAATTAAAAAATATTATTTGAGAGTTATGCGGCGTTTAATACAGAAAATTCGACGAAAAAGGTAGATTTGTGGGTAGAAAATTCTTGGGTTTTGCAAAACGATAGAAGCCACAAAGCCAAAAGCCATCATTGTGAACGAATTTTTGACCAAAAAAATCAACAAATACCATCGAGCAATTACCTTGTTCACCAAATATGGCTTGTTGTAGGCATTGTTCACAAAATATATACAATATGAACATACCGTCAAAAATAAAGTTTATATTATTTATTGTTTAGAATGTTTTTTAGGGTTAAGTAAACCAGCACTATTTACAGATAATTTGAAATACCTAAGTTTTTTCCGCCTACTTTTTGTTTTGTTACGTACCTACCTACATGTTTCAAAACTAAAACTTTTATAACTATGCACGTGCAGGAAACTAATTAACGTTAATAATAAACAATGAATACTGTGCAACAACGTACGCTTATTTTACAGACGAGATGAATTACATCAGCAACTAGATAATATTACACCTATCGTTATTATTGTTATTCGTTGATTGAAGAATTAAAACGCTGGAAAAATCTAGAAATGAAAGAACGAGGTAAGCTACTTCTGTTGATAAACAATAGCCACCGTCACCCAAGCAGCTACGCCGTAATAAATCTGTCATAGAGCATAAGGGTGAACATGGCGTGTACTTACTTGGACTTGTTTACAATTAGAATTGTTTATTGTTTACGCAATAAATTTGGATTTTTCGGGAACCAGGGAGAACTATAACCCTGGGTATAATAGAAATGTATTGACAAATAGAGAGCAGTTTTTATAAAGCGATCGGCGGGATGATCACGTAACTCGCAATGCGAAATTATCGTGATTGTTTAGTTATGGCAAGACACATAACGGCCTTGTACATTAGTGGTAGTAGTTGCCGCTTGATTAGTTTTGATGCTGTGACATTGCAAAAAGTGCATCTAGTGACCAGCAAGCAATTGGCGGCGTTTTGATGATTTTTTTCATTACCCTTGTGGAAAAATTTCTCGGATAAAAGTAGGTAAATAACTTACAAAGTGAAAGTAACAGTTTATGAATGTTTATTTTTATTTAAAAAGTCGAAAAAAGTCTTACAAAGTCGGAAAAACTCTGAATTTGATATAAAAATTCGGAGTAATTCCAAAATTTCGGACTCTTCCAGAAGAGTTATTCAGTGTTAATAAATCTTTCTGCCGTGCAACGTTTACGGGTACTAAAAGAAATATATTAAAAGTTATTAATACTTTTTTTAAAAGAATACTTGGGGGTGACCTACAATCGATATCGAAGCCAAAAATATAGTTTTTAGAATTTATGTCTGTCTGTTTGTCTGTATGTATGTCCGGGGTAAACTCAAAAAGTACTACATGGATTTATTTCAAATTTTGCATGACTATTACTAACAGGTCGGGTCAACATATAGGCTACATATTATCAAGCTGTCACCTACGGGGGAGGTGCTGTGCGGAGTAAACGAAGTCCGCGCGGACGAAGTCTTGGGCAACAGCCAGTATAATTATGGCGAGCGAAGCGAGCCCTACACTAGGCGACTTTCTATGCACTTTTGTGGTACATTTTCCTGAAAAAGTATCCCACTTTAAGGTTTGGGCTTTGACGTGGTGGTTTAAATTCATGTCTAGATATATTATCTACCATTAAAATGCTATTTCATAAACATTAAAAAAATAGAAAATACATTTTGTATTAGAATTTTATTACTGCTAACGCCATCTATTATAAAAATAAATAAATAATAATAATAAATAAATATTCACGGGACAAACTACACTTACTGATCTAACCCCAAAGTAAGCAAATATTTGCTTGTGTTATGGGTGTTAGTCAACGATACTAATACATAGAAATACATAATATATAAATACCAGAATATATATAATAAACACCTAAACCCAGAAATACAAACATTTACGCTCATCACACAAATGCTTGTCCCCGTCGGGGATCGAACCCGAGCCCCGTTGATTGCGTAGTCAGGGTCGCTAACCACTCGACCAACGGGAAGGTCAAATAACGAGTAAAAATGCTACAAAGCTACACTAGGCGACGATCTGTGCCCTTTAGTGGTACATTTTACTAAAAAAATATCGCACTTTTAGGTTTAAGCTTTGGCGTGGTAGTTTTATTTTGTTTAATTCATTTTCATTCACTCCAGTTTAATACAATATTAATCTATTAAAACACTTGTACTTTTTAACTTCCCACTACGTATGTAGATAGGAAGGTTACTGATTTTGCTCCGATTTTCAAAAATGGAGTTTTCACCATATGTCCGCGTTTTGTGGGCTTAGGAACCATTTTCGACTATTTTCGCGATGACGTCAGTATGTCTGTATGTATGTGTGTGTGTGTGAGTGTGTGTGTGTGAGTGTGTGTGTGTGTCAACAACTCATAAGTTTTGAACGCCTGGACCGATTGAAACGCGGTTGGTGGCATTCGATTGGATTCCGCTCAACTTATACTTCCTGAAATTTTGTACCAAATGGGCCTAAGAGATTTTGAGAAATTTTGAAAATACTTTAAACAAATTGTGACGAAACAATTTTTTTTTTTAATAACTACCAGATTAATGTACCGATTGAGTACAAAAACTATTCCTCAAAAAAATACATCTAATGCATAAATTGCCTCAAAATCAGTTTATTCGTTTGGAAGTAATCGTTGACGAAAATTTTGAAAAAAGTGTTTTTTCGACATAACTTCGAAATATTTCAACCAATTATTTTTTGGTATTCTACGATATTTTAATACTATAAAAATTACGTCGAATGCCCTTTTAAAAATCAAAACCGAACCTTATTTTCAAAGGTTACAACTTTTCAAATATTAAAATTACGTTTTCTTTAGCAAAGTTACTTAATATTTTGGAAATAACTTTCAGGCTAATATACCGATTGACTTCAAAATCTTATCATCGTTTCTCCTTTAAAAACTGCGCCAAGTACCGTTAATTGGATAAAAATCGGTAAATTTGTTTGGGATCTATCATAGACGAAAATGTTTTTTTGACATTGCTTCGAAATTTTTGAACCTACCGATTTTTTAGCTAAAGCAATATTTAAATTGAGTTAAATGCCATTTGAAAGATCAAATCGATCATCGTTTCCAAAATATACAGCTTTTCAAAAATCAATACGTGCCAAGAAAACTTATCAAGGACGTACTACGTGCGTCTTCCCGGTTGAAATTTGGATGTTTTTTGATTTCAATGGCTTCTTTCACTAGCCGTGGAATGTAATATGGCGTTCTGTCGAAAATACGCGTGGCCTATGAAATTCCATCCAGTGATTACGGCCCGACTACAGCTGTAGATGTTTAGCAATCGCCGACTTATTAACGTCGTTATTCTTGACTGCTTTGATATGCTACTAGGCCTCTGACACATGCTCTTAAGGACGAAAGATTGACTTTTTCTCTGGCAACACTGACTCAACCTGTCAAAAGCTAATTAGATCAGCTGTTTTAATTTTTACTTAATTTATAAATATATTTATGTAATAAAAGTACAATAAAATAAAAATTGGCAAATAACGTTGTGATATAATAGATTTTAATAATAATTATCAAAAATTGAAGAAACAAAGTTTATAATATTGATCGACAGTAACGGTAACCTTTTTTTAAACAAAGAAGAAAGTTTCAAATTCTTAAACGGAAAACCGGGGAAGTATTAGTTATATTTTTTTCCCCTTTATTACACTTTCGTAGTATTAATAACTTTTAATATATTTCTTTTAGTACCCATAAACGTTGCACGGCAGAAAGATTTATTGACACTGAATAACTCTTCTGGAAGAGTCCGAAATTTTGGAATTACTCCGAATTTTTATATCAAATTCAGAGTTTTTCCGACTTTGTAAGACTTTTTTCGACTTTTTAAATAAAAATAAACATTCATAAACTGTTACTTTCACTTTGTAAGTTATTTACCTACTTTTATCCGAGAAATTTTTCCACAAGGGTACGTTTAAGAGTCATCGCTGATCGCTGGCGAATTGCAAACGTTAGATGATACGCCTACGGGAGCGATACTTGAAAAGACCAGAGCGAAGCGAGAAGTCTTTTAGTGATTCAGCGTAGTCGGTTAAGTTTGGTGTTAGCACAGCGAGTGTGTATAGTGTATTTACGTTAGCTTATTAGTGTAGTTACGTTAGCTTATTAGTGTATTTACGTATTGTATTGTGTATTTACGTCATCGTAACGTCTTGTACCTTAGTGTTGTAACTACACGATTTTAATATAAGTGATATTTTCTTGCAAATTACGAACTCGAAGCACGTAGCAACAGGTGTCGGAAATTAAATTGTGAAATGCCACTTATTCCAAAGGAAGGTGTTACACCAGGTCTTAAGACGAGACACAGAGGGCATCAGAGAACACTGAGATGCGTGCAGGTGAGAAACCCGCAAGTGTTGCCAGCACGTAATTGTAATCAAGTCCTGCGACTACGGATCTGTCTGTTATGCTGGCAGCTATTCAGCGACAGCGATAGGAACAGCAACAACAAAAGCTACAGGAACAACAACAGCAGCTACAGGAACAGCAACAACAAACGCTAAAGGAACAACTTCAGCCACAGCAGCTACAGGAACAGCAACAACAAACGCTAAAGGAACAACTTCAGCAACAGCAGCTACAGGAACAGCAACAACAAGAGCTACGGGAACATTTATCCGGCTTTGATGAAAAACTGTCAATAATCTTGGCGCAACAAGACAAGCTAAAAGCGATGTAGGCCTCGTCAAGCGCGACATGAAGGGTGTTGAGAAGAGGTTTGACCACTTAGAGGCCAGCTGCGATAAAATAACTGAAAATGTGCAGCACAGACATGTTTCGTTGTAAATATTAATGTAAATAGATAGTAAGGCAGGATAGAATGTATGTTCCGTTCAGTTCCGTTCCAGTAAAGTTATAGTTTCGTTACGACTCAATAAGTTTCCCAGACAAGTTCCTGGGCTTTAGTATATATCCATAAGGTACCGGCTTTAGAGTAGGGCAGTGCTAGGGCAAGTACTGGCTCTCCTTAAAATAGGTCAAATATTTGCAACGGTGCTAGCTTTATTGCTATTTCGTTACAATAAAGCACCTTTGCAAGGAAAAGTTGTGGTCTCGTTTATTTCTCCAACACAGACCCGGCTCACGGCCAGAAGCACTACGGCTGGTGGGGCATCGAAGAGAGAAGAACCAGATATACAGTCCGCTGGCTCCCCCGGCTGTAGTGCACATTTTCTGGTCGCATTCGAGCCGGATCACTGAACCATGCCGATCGAGACAAGGAGTACGTCGAGTCGCCGAGAGGAAGAGGCCGCTAGTCACGAGGAGGAAACGAGCGGTACCACCACGTCCGCTACGGAGACTAGCGTTACAACAGAGAACACCGAGGCGACCGAGACCACAACCAGCACCGTTGCAAATAGCGAAAAGCCGGTACCATCCGCAGTCGAGTCGCCGCGTATAGTTTACCTACGCGCCAAATTAGAGGAAGCGCGCTTACGGGCAGAAGAGGCGCGCTTACGGACGGAACTCGCGCGCGCTGTTTATGAAGAAGGGCAAGCAACTGCCATTACGAGGGTCGAAGATTGGATGGACTCCGCTCGGCCAACCCATACGGATCGCCAGCCGGCACCAGAGCCGCTGGCAATCACCAGTTCGGTGGCACTTATGCCACACCCAATACGAGAGGCGGCACCTAGGCCGCAATACGAAGAGGCGGCGCACGCGCCGCACCAAGAAGATTCGGCGGGCCATGAGTCGCCCGCACCACGAGAGGTGGCCCAGGCGCCACAAGCTACGTCGCCCGCGCAATCGGCGGGCATTCCAGCGCGCGCTGTACGTCCGGCGGAAGATGATGTGTCCGTCGTAGAGAAGGCGAAGATTTCGACGCCTACTGAAAATACGGCACCAAAACAAGAGTCTGGTGCATTGAAGGCCGCAGATATCACCGCGCTCGCGTCCGCCCTGGCAGAAGCATCACGAGGGGCGCCGCGCTACAGTATGGAGTTACCAAGTTTCGATGGCGCTGGTGAAGAATGGTTGCAGTTTAAAGCGGCATATCGAGATACAGAGAAATATTTTAGCAAGGCGGAAAATCGGGCAAGAATTCGAAGATGTTTACGTGGAAACGCCAAAGAAGCCGTCGCCTGCATGTTTTACGGGGAAACCGACCCAAGTGAGATCGTCGACCATTTGGAAATACAGTTTGGTCGGCCCGACGCACTAGTGAACGCCGAATTAGAAAAAATCAAGTCATTGCCGCGAGTGAAAGAAAGTGCGCGGGAAACGTGTGTGTTCGCCAGTAAAGTGAACAATATCGTCGCTACGATTCGAGCTCTCAACAGAGAGAGCTATCTACACGATACGGTGGCAGTGAATAGTTTATTAGCGAAGTTCAATTATACGTTGCAGCACAGTTGGTTCCAGTACGCAAGACGGGAAGATAGAAAACCCGATCTACAAATGATAAGTGAATTTTTAATGAAAGAAGCCGAGATGTGTGCTGCGTTGGTGCCACATGAACCTACAAAAGAAAATCAGCAAGTTTTTAAGAAAACACAGCGAACACACACACAGAAATATGAACCGCAAGTGAAGAGAGATAAATGTGCGATATGTCAAGATGCACATACTAGCTCTATATGTGAACAATTTACGAAAGCTAGTGTTGACGATAGGTGGGCTATGGCAAAACGTAATAATTTATGTTTCAGGTGTCTGCAAAAACGAAAGCCAAAACACGAGTGCAAGTTTCGACAGTGCGGCATCGACGGGTGCAAGAGCTCGCATCATCGGCGGCTACACAATAGCCGCAACAGTTATACGAAGAAGACATCTGAGAATCAAGTAGAAGACAGTGACGCCGTGGTGACGTCAACGCAGTCAGGCGCGCCACGCGCCTATCTTAAAGTTGTACCGATTGTCCTGACAGGTTCCAGGGGCAGCGTGAACACATACGCGCTATTAGATGAAGGGTCCACAGTCACGCTGGTAGAAGAGAAGGTGGCTGCACGAATAGGAGCTCGCGGGCCGGTAGAGCCGTTCCGCATAGAAACAGTTGGCGGCACGCGACTCAACGCAGAGAGGTCGCGCCGCATCACAGTCACCATCAAGGGCCTTCATCACCATCAGCGACATCGGATAATAGGAAGAACTATAGGTAACCTTAACCTATCGCCACAGTCTGTTAATAGATCCATCGTCAACAACTGCAGACATCTAGAAGATATAGAAGAAGATGTCATCATGGAGCGCGCCGTGCCAACCGTGCTCATCGGCCAGGACAACTGGCACCTGATCGTGACGAGGGCTGTGAAGAGCGGAAGACGTGGACAACCAGTAGCATCGCTCACGCACCTTGGCTGGGTGCTACATGGTGTGGACTACCGCCACAAGCAGCGAGTCCACCTAGTGCAGAGAGCTGCCTATGCCGAACAGGATGAAGATATAGAGAAGGTAATAAGAAATTATTTCGATTTGGACAGTGTCGGCATCACTCCGCGCCAGCCCATCAACCAGAACGAGCAGCGAGCCCTGCAAATTTTAGAAAATACGTGTAAGCGTTTACCTGACGGGCGCTACGAGGCAGGGCTATTATGGAAAGAAGATAGCCGCGAGTTTCCTGATAGCCGCGGCCTGGCTATTAAGAGATTATACAATACAGAGAGACGTCTGGACAAGGACCCCGCGCTAAAGGAGGCATACGAGAAACAGGTACAACATTTATTAGATAGTGGTCACGCCGAACCTGCCTACGAGTCACCTAGCCAAAGCAGCTGGTACCTGCCTCACTTTGCAGTAGTGAATCCTGCAAAACCTAAGCCGCGAATAGTGTACGACGCAGCTGCGCGGGTCAATGGAGTAAGTCTCAACGACATGTTATTAGCTGGTCCAGACCTTCTACAGAACCTACCCGGAGTGCTAATGAGATTTCGACAGCTGCCTATCGCCGTGACAGCAGACATAAAAGAAATGTTTCTGCAAATACGTATACGACAACAAGACCGGGACGCATTACGTTTCCTATGGCGAGGAAGCGATAGAAAAGATTCGCCACGTGAGTATAGGATGACCAGCGTCGTATTTGGAGCTGCGTCATCACCAAGCACCGCTATCTTCGTTAAAAATAAGAACGCACAAGAATACGCCCACATCTATCCCGACGCCGCCACAGCCGTGGTAAGAAACCATTACATGGACGATTACCTGCAGAGCTTCGATAGTGAGGAAGATGCCATCAGAATAGCCTCGCAGGTTAGCCTCATTCATCAACAGGCGCATTTCCAGCTGCGCGGATGGAAAACGAACAACTCGGCCGTAGCTAAAACGCTACTAGTAGCGCCATCTCTGGGCGGCGATTGGGAACTAAGCACAGAAAGCGAGAAGGTTTTGGGATTAAAATGGAAACCTTACAACGATAAGCTAGGTTTCAATGTTAAAGCGGTGTACGATGAAGATAAAACACCTACAAAGAGACACGCGTTACGGGTAGCTATGTCTATTTTCGACCCTTTAGGTTTAATTACACCTGTAACTATTCACGCGAAACATTTACTTCAAGAAACGTGGCGAATCGGACTACCATGGGACGAGCCTTTACCTGCGGACTTAGAGAAGACATGGAGAAGCTGGCTTCAAGATGTGAGAAGAATGGAACATCTGGAAATACCTCGCGCACATTCTAACCTGGCGCGAGCGCGAGATCGGCAGCTGCACATCTTTACGGATGCCAGTGAGTCTGCCTATGCAGCGGCGGTCTACTGGCGCATAGTCAACGAGGATGGCGAGGTCAGCGTCAGCCTAGCAGCAGCCAAAGGAAGAGTCAGCCCGCTCAAGTTTACCTCCATACCAAGGTTAGAAATTCAAGCAGCTTTACTAGGTGCCCGCCTAGCTCAGCACGTCATGGAGGAGTACGAGTATCAGCCAAGCCGCAGGGTGTACTGGACAGACAGCCGCACAGTTCTATCGTGGCTACGCACAGGCTCGCGAGCATTCAAGCCGTTTGTTGCCCATCGAGTAGCAGAGATTGAAGATATTACGAAGGTCGCAGAGTGGCGATGGGTGCCGTCTCGCGACAATGTAGCTGATGATGCTACTCGCCACATCCCGGAAGAATTTGGAGACCGACATAGATGGTTCGTTGGTCCGGCCTTCCTATACTTAGAAGAGGACAAGTGGCCGCAAGATGTCGCTACCAGTAGCGAAATAACAGGCGAAGAAAAACCGTCGGCAGCTGTAAATAGTGTAAATATTGTAAATAACAGTAGAAAAATTATATGTATTACAGAAGCACTACCGGAAATAACAAGATTTTCGTCGTGGCTTCGACTGGTGCGTGCAACAGCGCGCGTGCTGCAGTTCATCGAGCTCTGCAGACCAAATAAGCAATGTGTCGCCGGTGTGCGTAAGCGCACAGCTCCGAAAGCCTCCAACGATGAAGATTGGGGAAAAAAGTATACGAAAAGCTCGAGGAAAACAGAGAAAATTAAAAGGCCACGAAGTTCTGAAGAAAAACGACAATACTTGCCGCTAGATGGCGCTGATATCATTAGCGCCGAGAAATTGTTAATAAAGTCGTCACAGCAAGAAAGTTTTGCTAGCGAAATAGAAGCTATTACGGGCGGGAGCGCGATAGCAAAAGACAGCCGGTTGAAACAGTTATCATTGTTCATCGATCAAGAAGGCATTTTGAAAATAAAGTCACGAATAGCGGCGGCAGAAGAGATAAGTGAAGATTTACGAGAACCGGCCGTACTAGATGGCCGTCACCCATACACCCGCCTCTACATAGAACATGAACACCGGCGTCTTCACCATAGCGGGGTGGAAGCAACTACGAGTGAAATATTACAGAAATTTTGGGTTTTACGGCTTCGCCCCACCGTGCGCGGCATAGTAAAAAGCTGCGCGCTTTGTAGAAGAAGAAGCGCTATCCCGCCACAGCCGCCTACAGGCGACCTACCGAAGTCCCGGGTCGCGCACCATCAGCGAGCCTTCACCTACGTGGGCCTGGACTTTCTTGGGCCATACAGCGTGACCATCGGGCGGCGCCACGAGAAGAGATACGTGGCGCTTTTCACCTGCCTTACTTCAAGGGCGGTTCATCTGGAGATAGCCGCCAACCTGACTACGGACTCCGCAGTAATGGCACTGCGGCGCATGATGTCGCGCCGCGGGTGCCCCACCGAGGTTTGGAGCGACAACGGCACCAACCTGCGCGGCGCTGATGCAGAACTGAGGCGCGCCGCACTAGACGCCACTAAAGAAACAGCAGCCAACTACGCAATCAAATGGAAGTTCATCCCGCCGAGCGCGCCATTCATGGGAGGCGCATGGGAGCGCATGGTGCGCTCTGTCAAGGCTGCACTGTTCGCCGTGCTGCAACAGCGGCATCCACCAGAAGAGGTACTGCACACACTGCTGGTAGAGGTCGAACACACGCTCAACAGCCGACCTCTCACACACGTGTCGGTTTCACCTGAAGACCCGGCACCACTGACGCCCAATCACTTCCTGCTGGGCGGACCATCACGCGTGCCTGTCCCGGGCGCGTTCTCCGAAGGCGATACCATCGGCCGCCGCCACTGGCGGCACTCACAACAGCTGGCCAACCACTTCTGGTCACGCTGGGTACGAGAAGCGCTTCCGCTACTCCAAAAGCGGCGGGAGCCTCATGGAAGAGGAGCAGAGCTGCGCGTCGGCGACATCGTCCTCATCGCTGACGGCGCGCTGCCAAGAAATACGTGGCCAACGGGGATCATCGAGGCAGTACACCCTGGAGCAGACGGCGTGGTACGAGTGGCTGACGTACGTACGGCTGCGGGAGTCATGCGAAGACCGGTCAAGAAGTTGGTCTGGCTGCACCATATTTAGTATAACACTGCGTGTTATAGGCGGGAGAATGTGCAGCACAGACATGTTTCGTTGTAAATATTAATGTAAATAGATAGTAAGGCAGGATAGAATGTATGTTCCGTTCAGTTCCGTTCCAGTAAAGTTATAGTTTCGTTACGACTCAATAAGTTTCCCAGACAAGTTCCTGGGCTTTAGTATATATCCATAAGGTACCGGCTTTAGAGTAGGGCAGTGCTAGGGCAAGTACTGGCTCTCCTTAAAATAGGTCAAATATTTGCAACGGTGCTAGCTTTATTGCTATTTCGTTACAATAAAGCACCTTTGCAACGAATCGTTGTGGTCTCAATTATTTCTCCGACACATCCGGCTCAACAGAAAAGCACTACGGCTGGTGGGGCATCGAAGAGAGAAGAACCAGATTTACAGTCCGCTGGCTCCCCCGGCTGTAGTGCACAGAAAACATGGACCAACTGGAGAGGGAAATCATGAAAATGAAGATATCGGGAGTTCAGTCAGGTGCTACCATTACCAGTTGTTCTCACCAGGTAGGTCCTCGGCGAAAGGTAACCACCTATGACGGTCTTACTTCGTACTTCGTGCGTACCGGACTCAGTTTGAAATAGCAGCGAAGGCTACAAGGACAGATGAACATTGCCTAACAGCCCTCAGTGCAGCGTTACGGTGACAGGCGCTCTCTGTCTTGGATGCAATGCCTAAGCAGTATCAGTTCACTGATTTGATGGAGGCATTGGAAGCTTGCTACGGTGAACGTCACTTAGAGCATATTTTCCATGCCCAATTGAAAGACCGGGTACAGAAGAGTGGCGAAGGACTTCTACAATGGGCCGTAGAAATTGAGAAACTTGTAAGAAAAGCGTATCTTTCAGCCGACCCTAACATAGTCAACAACACTATCGTCCAGGCATTTATTGATGGAATTCGAGATCTGAAAAGGCGTGCTACTGTTCGCCTTCAGCACTACGTGACGATGAAGGAGGCTTTGGCTCATGCGCTGGAGGTAGAAGCTATTCGCCTCGAGCATATAAGGTATGCGAGGTTACAGAAGTTGTGGCTCAATCAAAGGCAGTGGAACTTAGGAGACTGGGCTCCATGTGCTATGCCTGTGGAAACCGTGGGCATATTAGGATTAACTGCCCAGCCAAACCTAAAACTACAATTTCAGTGAATTGGCGAAAGCAAGCGGCAGGAAACTCAGCAGCTGAAGAGAGCAGACAGGTTACAGCCGTTGAACCAGCAGGGAAACGAGTAAAAGCCAGGATCAAACGGCAAGTGCTGGCTGAACAAGAAACAGTCCCAAAAGCTGTCGTACCTCAGGTGAGCGAACGCAAGGGTTTATCCATTAAGGGACTGATTAATGGCAAGAACTGCAGCTCAACGCGGGACACTGGATCCACACGAACTGTAGTGCGATCAGAAGTGGCTAGCAATGGTAACCTGAGATTGAGGAATACTGTACAGAAGTGGCCGACACCCAGCGACAAGACAATCCGAAGATCGCGCATTTTTGGGACTATGCTCTTACTACAGACGTTTTGTGAAGGGGTTTGCTGAAATAGCAAAAGCGTTGCATCGACTCACGGAAGAAAAGAAGTGTTTCTATTGGAATGAGATGTGTCAACAAGATTTCGATGAGCTTAAAAAATTGTTGTGTGAGTCACCAATCTTGAGCTATCCTGATCGTAAAGGGCAGTTCATCGTAGACACAGGTGCAAGTAACACTGCTATTGGTGGTATCCTACCCAGAAGCAAGGCGACCAAGAAGTTGTGATAGCTTACTTCAGCAAATCATTGTCGCGGCCAGAACGAAACTATTGTGTTACAAGAAGAGAACTATTGGCAGTAGTGAAGACTCTTGTAAAGTAGCTCGCAATTGAACAATTGCAGGAGTTTGACTTTAACATAAAACCCCGCAGTGGAAAGTCTCACTCAAATGCAGATGCGTTATCACGAGGAATATGTACGGAAGATTGTAAAAATTGTGTAAGGATGGAGACGAAGGAAAGCATTCAAGTATTGCGAGCTAAGCCTACAGATGACTGGTGGGAAACTGATGAGATGCGTAAGGCCCAGTATGAAGATAGAGATTTGCGGCCTCTAAAATATTAGATGAAGCAAAACACGGGAAAACCGGAATGGCAAGAGCTGGCTTCCTTCAGCGCCATTACGAAAAGTTATTGGGTGCAGTGGGAAAGTCTTGTTGTTGTCTTGAAAAACGGCTTACTATATCGCAAATGGTAAAAATCTTCAGGAAGAGAATATTATCTACAGTTGGTAGTGCCAAGAAAACTAACCAAGGGCAAGAATTGCATGATAGGGTTTCGGGGGACATCTTGGAGCCCGGCGAACATTAGTAAAGCGTTTTTAATGGGCCATATATTTCAATGGCCGAGAAGATGTTGAGAATTGGTGCCGAAAATGTACGACATGCTCAGCAGTAAAAGGTCCGCAGGTTAGAAGCCGGGGCAACCTTAGATTATACAACGTGGGAGCCCCCTGGGAAAGGATAGCAATTTGACGTGGCTGGGCCATTTCCTTAGACAGATAACGGAAACAAGTATTTTATGGTCGTGATGGATTACTTCACGAAATGGCCGCAGGTGTTTGCAATTCCAAATCAGGAAGCCACGGCTGTTGCTGAGAAATTGGTCAGTGAGGTGATATGCAGATACGGTGTTCCGCTGGAGATTCATTCCGACCAAGGCAAAAACTTTGAATCTAACGTATTCCAGGAAATGTGGAATTATTAAGAATGTACAAAACAAGAACCACACCATACCACCCCCAATCTGATGGAATGGTCGAACGGTTTAACGAAACTTTGGAACGACACTTAACCAAGCTGGTAGAAGATCACCAAAAAGACTGGGATAAGTACGTACCTTTGTTCTTACTGGCTTACCGAACAGCGGAACACGAAAGCATAAAAGTGACGCCAGCCTATGCCAACTTCTGCAGACAGTTACGTATACAGGCAGATTTAATGACTGGAGGCCCGCCGCTGAATGCAGATACCCAAACAAGTATACCGGAATATGTTGAAGACATTCGTGAGAGGTTACGCGGTATACACTCGTTAATAAGTAAAAATGCATTGGAATCAAGTCTCCTTACCCTCCAAACCGGAACACGACAGTGACAAGAACTGACGCTATTGCGGTGGGAATAGGTACGAGGTGGTACCAGACCCGGGCGAGACAATGCAGAACTTTACCACCCAGTAGTCATGATAATAGTGACTCGCATAGGCAATTGGTCGTCTTTTACGACCTGCTTGGTAGAACGGTAGTTAGCCTATTTTTCAAAAGAGCCCGGAATCAACACAGGGGAAGTATAAGCTTCTCATGTAGCTACAGATATAAAGCATAAGCTTTTCATGTAGGTACATATATAAAGTCGTCGAGCTGTCAATTTTTTTTCAAATCGTCTTTTATACTACAATCTGTCGCCATTATGGGACATTCAGCGGTAGATATGTCTCATAGATTAGATATCGTTTCCAGGAGTGCAACCTGTGTTGCACCTTATTAAATGCTTTGTGCCTTACTGTAACACATCTTGGGGAGTTCTGCGCTTTAGTCGATTTTTAGACTGTTTGTTCTCCATCAGATTTTGAGCTAGTACATTTGGATGGCTAGCAATTCTGTCTTTATAAAACCTGGTATATCTCACAATTTCTTCCTTGACTGTAGGTACGAGTATTTCTAAATCTGTATGAAGTTGTTCGTTTGTCACAAACCATGGGGCGTTTGTTATTGATCGTAGAAGTTTGTTTTGAAATCTTTGGATTAATTCAATGATGGATTGAGAAGCTGTTCCCCACAGTTATATTCCGTAGGTTCAGACTGGCTAAAGTGTAGTTTTACATAACAAAAGTTTGTTTTCTAGTAATAGCTGAGATTTGCAACCAATCAACCAATAAAGCTTCCGAAGCTAAAGGCCTAGCTGTTTCTTTTTGTTAAATATGTGCATTTTCCATGTAAGTCGTCTATCAGGTGTAAGCCCAAAAATAGTACATTATCTGTTTGAGG
Source organism: Apodemia mormo (assembly GCA_036924255.1). Classification (NCBI taxonomy): domain Eukaryota; kingdom Metazoa; phylum Arthropoda; class Insecta; order Lepidoptera; family Riodinidae; genus Apodemia; species Apodemia mormo. The sequence continues at coordinate 43,841,027 of JAUPFN010000002.1, forward strand.
AATTTCTGTATTGTGAGGTTACTGGAGGACATGTTTTTTTGCGGAGTGTGAAAGTAACATTAACCGACTCGCTTTCATTAGCTTTAATAATCCTAAAAAATTAAAATAAATTATTTTGCAACAATTCCGATGCAATTTCTGGCTGGTTGTGGGTGGCTAAATTGGCAGTGTCATCTGCGAAAGTTCCAGTAGTAGTTTCAGCACATGTGGGTAGATGTGAGGTATTCAGCAAGTAGAGAACCGGTCTTAACACACTCCCTTGTAGGACGCCAGCGGACATTGGGCAGAGGCTGGTAGTAATATTCCCAACTTGAATCATATAGTGACGGTGAGTTAAGAAAGATTTGATGATTAGGTAGAGAGATTGCAGCATTGCTGTTTTAATTTTGTATAACAATCCTTCGTGCGACACTCAATCGAACGCTTGTGATATATCTAGAAATGCGGCTGCGCAGTACTTCTTGATTTTAAAGGCGTTTATCATATTGTTTGTCAGCTTATGAACTTGATCCACGGTGGCGTGTTTGTGTCGAAATCCAAACTGGTGGTCAGGTATCAAATGCTTTTCTTTTATTATTGAAAGCATGCGGGAAACTAGTAATGACTCGTATACTTTCGAAGCGACGTACAATAAACTAATAGGCCTACAGGATGATGGATCCGATTTTTTATTCAGTTTTGGTATCATTATTATTTGTGCCACTTTCCATTGCGGTGGAGACTCTTAGATTTGTCATGCAATTGTAAATAGATGTAAGTAGACTTAAACCAGATTTTGGCAGTTCCGTCAGAAGTCAATTCGGTAGGAGATCTTACCCTGGAGCTTTCTTAGGTTTGATAGCTTGGACTGAACGTGCAACTTGTTTCGTGGTGAACATTGGTATATCTGATTCTGTTTCTGGTAGCTCCATACTCAAAAAGTCAAGAATTTCTTTCATGTGCTCGGGCGGACACTCATTTGGACGTGGTTTAAACACAGACATCAGGTGTTTAGAAAAGGTCTCCGCGTTACCATTCGCCATAAGAAGGGCAGGTGAAAAAGTTACAGGTCGCTTAAATTTTTTTGTGGCCTTCCATAGAGAGTAGTTCGAAGAAGCTGTGGTATCCAATCCTCTCAAATACAACTGAAAATTATTGTTGCGATCATTTTTTAGTGCTTTCTTTAGTTCTTTGATAGTTTGGTTTAAACGGGTTTTGAGCCGCGGGCATTTCGACGATTGCCAAAGTTTGCGGAGTTTTCTTTTTGGAGATATCAGTTCTGTCACTATCATGTAGCCAAATATATATATATATATATATATTTGGCTACATGATAGTTACGCAGCATTTTGTATTGTTTCGGTAAAGTGTTCCACCGCCATGGTGATGTCGTGTTCTGTTTTCAACCTAACTGGTTCTTTAAATGCTTCGTCAGTTAGATTTTTAAATAATGTCCAATTAGTCCTTCTATTGTATAAAACGCACTTAGGTTCTTTCTGTACTAGGGTGCTGGAAATATTTACGATAATAGGAGAGTGGTCAGACGAAATATCCATACTACTGTTGCAAGAGACATGTTTTTTAGAAATTCCTTATAGTACATAAAAATCAATAACGTCTGGTATTTTATTTCGATCTGTAGGCCAATAAGTGGGTTCTCTTGTTGATAAGACTTCCAAGTTTTTAGCTTGGATGCATTTAAGTAATTCACGACCTCGTGGTACGGTGAGTCTGGATCCCCAGAAAGTATGCTTTGCATTGTAGTCTCTACCAGCAATAAAATGGCGACCAAGTGATTTGAAATAATCTTCAAAATCTTCATGTTTCATCATTATGTCTTGGTGGGCAATACAGAGCAGAGATAGTATTTCGCTAATCTGATCACTTACAACAATGCTTGTAGCCTGGAGATATCCTTTAGAATAAGGTATAGTCACATAATGTGTAATATTTTCTTTAATAAGGATTGCTGAGCCACCATGTGCTTTCCCGTCCGGGATGCATTGTATGATACAATTTTAAAGTGGCTTTTATTACTGAAATGAGCCTCTGAAATTACCATCACGTCATTTTTTTGGGTTCTCAAGAAAATTTTTAACTCATCAGAGTGGTGTGACGGGCCATTTGCATTCCAAACACAAATATTTAATGGTTGGAATGTAAAGCAAGTTTTGACATGATTTCTGTAAGTAATTTTGTTATAGACAGTAATTGGTTCTCATTATAGCTTGCATTGTTTAGCGGTTTGCAATTTAGCGGTAACTTTCAGGGGTGACCTGTAGGGTTAACCATTTACACATATTTTCTTACTCACACGCGTTGGCAAGACTAGTTTCAGAACGTATTTTTCGTGGTGCGGCGCGGTATTTGTTAAATAATTGTTACCTACTGGATTAACGATTTAACGGACTTGAGAAAATTGAACGGAAGTTATCGCAAATCCACTTACATTTTTAAAGTTAACTTAAATCCGTTAATTATAACTTCGTTAATTAATGATTAACGGATTAACGAAGTAATGCCCAGCTATGATACTATATAATTAGGAACTGTTACTAGGTTATGTCTTACGGTGGATCCTGATTGCATTAAGTACACCTTGGCTTCAAGTCGCTTGCTAAAGCATGGGCGTACCCAGGTTCTGGGCCAGGGGGGGGCAACCGTAACATTTTAAGACCCAGTTTCTGGGCCAGGGGGGGCAACCGTAACATTTTAAGACCCAGGTTCTGGTCCAGGGGGGAGGGCAACCGTAACATTTTAAGACTATATTTGTATGTTATTATATTTTTATCTACATCAGTAGATAGTTAGTAGAGGTAAAAAAATCGAGGGCGGGCAGCTGCCCCTCTCTGCCCCCCTCGGTACGCTCATATCCTAAAGCTTAAGTTTTCCTATTTGGTATATCTAACTGGAAAATAAAGTAATTCTTAGATGTTTTATTATTACAAGATTACAAAGAAGATGGTTTTTTTCTGATGGAATCAGATATCACCTATAGACTGCAAAGACGACCGTATAAATTGAGTACTGGGTAGCTGGAACGTTCTTTTTTTATATCATAAAATAGCAAACAAGCAGATATCTCCTGATAGAAAACGACAACTATCGTCTATAGACGTAAATCGTGCGTTGCTATCCGTGTGGCGGGGTTTTAACGCCACATGCATAAGTTTATTGGCTGCCTTCCCCTCCAAACCAGAACTCGACAGTGACAAGCGCTGACACTATTGTGAAAGGAATAAGTAAGGCGGTGGTACCAGACCCGGACAAGACACTACTGAACTCTACCACTTAGTAGCCATGATAGTAGTGCCATGCAACAGCATCTTGTTAGCCTCTTACGAACTGCCTAGCAACGACAGGTGATCTATTCTTCAAAGAGAGCCCGGACACGGGGTGGTGTTCGACATTCTTTAGTGTGTAATGGCAATTGATATATCTATCGATATACCTTGCCAGTAGATAGGTCAAGGGCGGACACAGCCTTCGGGTCGGAGAGGGGTCACATATTTGTGGTTTAGTCAAGATAGGCTCTTATTTGTTTGCAATAATAAATCTAAACCTAGACCCCTGCCTATGAGAGGGGTCATGACCCCCCTCCTGGATCCTCCCTTGAGATAGGTATATCGGTAAATTACAGTGAACGAGAATGCTATACGACTTTCTATTGTCTGAGCAAATTAATATTAATGTGAAATTGCTATTTATTTTTCGCAGGCGTTTATTTTTAATAAAAAAATAATATTTTTTTAAAAGTATATCCTAATCCATTATTACTGAATCTGAAGGAATTATCCCTATCCTAAAAAGCTTTTTGTTGGGGTAGCATAGTCGGTACCTATTAATGAAGAAATAGAAAAATTTAAGACACAAGTGACAAAACCTTTACACGAAATTTTACCGTGTTGGTCCGGGTTCCTTTCACTAAAAGACACTCTGCCGTTCTGCCAGGCAGTTCGTAAGAGTCGAAAGATTGGCTATGCAAATCAATACCATCGCTATTAGGTGATAGAAATTCGCATTGTCTCGTCCGGGTCTGGTACCACCGCCTTACGTGTCCGCGCCACATTAGCGTTCGTACTTAGCACTGCCGTCACGAAACAAATAGGTTTTTTTATAATATCATAAGATAGCAAACAAGCAAATGGGTCTCCTGATGGAAAGAGATCGCCTATAGACACCAAAGATGTTAATAGTGCATTGCTATCTTGTGGCGAGGTCTAATGCCACGTGCATAAGTTTACCGGCTACCTTACCCTCCAAACCAGAACCCGATAGCGACAAGCACTGACGCTATTGCGGCAGGAATAGGTAAGTCGGCGGTACCAGACCCGGCTGGGACAAGGCAGAACTCTACCACCTAGTAGCCACAATGGTAGTGACTCGGAACAGAGTCAAATTCATGTATGTTCTTCACTTTTCATGCCTAAGCTCGGCGGTCGTGTTAGGGTTATCAACTTTGGCTTATGCACAAAAAGCTGGTAGAAGCACTCCTATGACGTATTGTTGAGAATGAAACATGAGGAACGGAAATGGTTTATAATTAAGCATTTCCGTTTAATAATAAATATTTTAATGTTATTGTTATATCTATTAAAAATGTTTGCATAAAAATGTTCGCTGACGCGCATCTGAAGCGCACTCGCGTTTGCACCATTCCCAATCATTCCGAGATGTGTCCGCGAGAAGTGATGTGTACATTGCTCGAACCCTTTGTACGTAGATTGACTTCTGTATCTATTTGTTTGTGCTGCCGTGTTCCGCTCTAGAGAATAATGTAGCCGGTAAACTTATGCATGTGGCCACCTCACCACAAGGATAGCAACGCACCATATACATCCTTGGTGTCTAGAGACGTTGTATTATTCCATCAGGAAACCCATCTGCTTGTTTCCTATCTTTTATGGAAAAAATATATAAACGGTTGACCCTGCGGGCTATCCCTGAAACTCCCGCTAAATTAAGGTATTTTAAGCTCAAAGAAGTAAAAACTGTGAGCAATTTTTCAATTCAAATAGGTATATATTTTGTTAAAGTGGCAGAATATTGATTTTTGAAAAGCCGTATATTTTGGAAATAATGATCGATTTTGATCTTTCGAATGACATTCAACTTAATTTTTGAGATCTAAAATATTGCTTTAGCTACATAATCGATAGGTTGTATAATTTCGAAGCAACGTTAAAAAATATTTTTAAATAAATTTAAAGAACTTTCGTCATTTATAAATTCCAAACAAATCGACCGATTTTGATCCAACTAACGTTATTTGACGCAGTTTTCAAAGGAGAAAAGCTGATAAGATATTTAATTTAATCGGTGTATTAGCCTGAAAGTTATTTCAATATTATAAATAAAGTTTGGTAAAAACAACGTAATTTTAATATTTGAAAAGTAACTTTTGAAAATTACATTCGATTTTAATTTTTGAAACGGAATTCGACGTAGTTTTTTAGTAGATACTTAAATATTAACAAAAAATGATTGGTTGGAAAATTTCGAAGTAATGTTAAAAAAATACTTTTTTTCAAAAATTTTCATTAATGAATACTCCTGAACTGATAAACCGGATTTTTTTATATATATATCATAAGATAGCAAACAAGCAGATGGGTCTCCTGATGCTTTCCATCAGGAGACCCATCTGCTACCGTCAACCATCGCCTATAGACACCAAAGGTGTTAATGGTGTGTTGCTATCTTGTGGCGAAGTCTAATGCCACATGCATAAGTTTACCGGCTACTTTATCCTCCAAACCCGAACACGAGAGTGACAAGCACTTACGCTATTGCGGCAGAAATAGGTAAGGCGGTGGTACCAGACCCGGGCGAAACAATGCAGAACTCTAACCACCTAGTAGCCTCGATGGTAGTGACTCGATAGCCATTCGGTCGCCTTTTACGACCTGCCTGGCAGAACGGCAGTTGGCCTATTCTACAAAAGAGGCCAACACGGCGAAAATGTTTTGATGCAATTTATATGTAATATATTGCACGGTTTTGATGCAATTTATGCATTAGACGTAGTTTTTTTAGGAATAGAGCTGATTAGATTTTGTACTCAATCGGTATATTAATCGGATCGGAAGTTATATTAAAAAATACTGTTTCGTCAAAACTTTTTTGAGGTTTTTTCAAAATTTCTCAAAATCTCCTGGGACGACTTGGTTCCGATTTTCAGGCAGTCTAATTGATTGAAATCCAATTGAATGCCTTCAACCACGTTTCAATCGGTCAAGCCGTTTCAAGAGTTATGAGATGTTTACGTATGTACATACATACAGACATACTGATCTCATTGTGAAAATAGTCGGAAAAGGTTCCTAGGACCTCAAAAGGTGGAGATCTAGTGAAAAATAGATTTTTAATAATCCGGGCAAAACCAGCAACTTTCTTATCTACATACGTAGCGGAACGTTAAAAAATAACGAATTCTAAATTTCAAACTAAGACGGAATATATTTTGTGTGTCAAATTTATTTATTTATAAGTTACTAGCTATTGCCCACGACTTCGTCCGCGCGGACTTCGTTTACTCCGCACAGCACCTCCCCCGTAGGTGATAGCGCGATAATATGTAGCCTATATGTTGACCCGACCTATTAGTAATATTCATGCAAAATTTGAAGTAAATCCATGCAGTACTTTTTGATTTTACCCTGGACATACATACAGACAAACAGACAAACAGACAGACAAAAATTCTAAAAACTATATTTTTGGCTTTGATATCGATTGTAGATCACGCCCCAAGTATTCTTTTTAAAAAATATTCAATGTACAGTTTTGACTTTCCTACGATTTTATTATATGTATAGATAACTGTTAATGTACAATTTCACAATAACCTGTTGATTAAAGAAGATATTTGTTATTGTCTAGTTTTAAGTTGATTATTATTGTATTGATAATGAAAGGGTAAGGAACCACTGCAATAGTCAGTGCTAGTCACAATTGTTTTGTGATTTTGAGAATAAGGACATAATTACTTAAAAAGCAACATTCAAATACTTAAAAAAGAACTGATTTCTTATTTTCAACTTTTTCACGTCTGAGTATGTTATGGCTGTCACACGTTCCAAATGGTAATTAAAATAATTAAACCGACTTCAAATATCTGTCAACTGCCATATCTCAAAAACTACTGAAACAATTTTGATGAATTTTGGACTTTTCCCGAAGTTGGAATATGCCCAGTCACTTGGTCATTATTCATCTAAAGAAGTCCACTTGTACAAAATAAATTAATGTGAAGGAACATACAAAAATATATATTTCTTACAAATAATTTTATATTTAGACAAACTCACAGATCAAAATATATATTATTAGTAGTTCACTACAGTTTAAATCAATGTGTCTTAATCCATTCATTGCCTCATAAAAAACTTTACATTGTTATTCAACCGCCTATCGGCGGGCTCGCCATCTAGATATAATTGCTTAGCCCGCCTATCGGCGTAATTGGCGTGGGCGCTATAGATTTGGCATTGAGCTGCTTATGCTTAATTATCACGTGTGTATCTTGTTTTAGACGTATCTGCTTAGTTTTCTGTTTCTTGTAGCAAAATTGTAAAAGATTTTTGATCATTCAACTAAAAAGTGTATGAAGGTAAGTCGTAACTTTTAAATAGTCAACATAAAACCAAAACATGTTGTACGGTGGTTTGGTTCCGTACAGAGTAAAATACAAGTTAAGTTCAATATTATGTTTATTGAAAGCTTAACTTATGTTAAAATGGTTTAATGGTAAAAATTGTGAAGTATGGTTAGGTGAGCACGCGAACCGATTGGCGGCTTGACGCAAACTGTTTAAAATATGTAAATTATAATAATGCGTGGCGACATATACGCTGACAATGCCAAACTTGATGTACGGCACTGTCGACAAGCTGTTGACCGTACACATGTATAGCTACGTATTAGGTACATTTAAACTCATTTACATTTATAAAAACCTATAATGTATTAAAAAACATATATTTTTTAACTTTTTGAAAGTCAGATGTGAAAATCTTTTATACCGTATCTTGTAAAGAAAATGTTATTTATATTTAATTAACTAATATTTATTAAAATTATAATTAAAATGTCTTTTTTATTTCTTTCAGACAATAATATTATATGATTACATTAAAATTACATGTTATGCATTATATAAATGTTTTTATAATATTATAACAATTAAGCAGATAGCTCTCCTGATGGAAAGGGTAACCACACACCGTTAAAATTTTTGTGTCTATAGGCGATCTTATAGACACAAAAATTTTAACGGTGTGTTGTTATCAGTGTGGCAGGATGGAAATACCAAATGCATGGAGGGTAAGGTAGTCTACCTTAACCTCTAAATGGACCACGACAATGACAAGCATTGACGCTTTTTGTGGCAGGAATTCGTCAGTCGGTGGTACCAAATGTCTGGGTAAGATGTTGCAGAACTCTACCACCTAGTGCAATTTAACTTTACTTCTACTACGCTCAAAATACTCATGATGGCCTGAGTGACGCAACAGCCCACAAGGGATGTATAAACAGATTCAGCTAGTTGTTCATAAAATTACACTTAACATACATGTGAAATCTGAATATTTGTTTGACCAGGCTCGGCATGTAAATTCAGAATTAGCTTTTCTCCAACTTTTAGATATCCTCAGGCCATTTTGGCTGTAAATTAATAATAATAAAACAAGATTACATAAAATCTTATAATTATCTAATAATATTTTGCCAAAGTAAAAAACCTTGAAACACAATCGCCCTTGGCATGTGAATTAAAAAATATCACCCTCCAGTGGGCGGGCAAGGCACTGAATGGGTTAAGAGATAACATGTATCCTTTTGGTGTGTAACACTCAATAATCTTAATGTAATTAAATAAGTTCTTATATCAAAACTTCATATTATTCTTGACTACTAGAGCTCTCCTCACTACTTTCTTCTTCACTAGATTCACTAGAATCATCAGATCCACGAGTCTTTGCAGCTTTTTTGGCCATTAACTCTTTATATTGTCGTACTGTTATTTTTCTTGGCATGATTTCTCGAAGAAAGTCCAGAGTATCATCTTCTTGAACAATTTCAGCTATGTGCTTGTAATCTAGGAATGTGTTGTTACTGCTTTTAAAAGCTCTTCTTGCTAAATCTGTCACAAATAATTCCTGTAAAGTAATGATTCATTTTTGAGTATACAAAATAAAAACAGTTTATTAGATATTTTAGTTATTAGAGATTCTGACTAATATAACAAGTTTAATTTTATTAAGATTTTAAGGTTTTATTTCCAACAGGATAATCGATGTACATAATATAAAAAAAAAGTATCTTCACGCCCGTATCCCCGAAGAGGTAGGCAGAGGTACAACAAGTGCACCCACAATTAGCCGAAGATACTTGGTCCCACAAATGTGATAGGTGGCAAGCCTATCGCCAACCGGGCACTTTCCAATCTCGGGCAACGTTATTTTTATCAGAAAACTGAAAAATTGCATTTTAGAATTGCCTGACCCAGGAATCAAACCCGGGACCTCATGTGATCAACTCCGACACCGGACCACTAAACCACAGAGGCAAAGGTGACTATTGCTCCTTCTCAATGTGGATCATTTTATTTATTTATCCAAGAAACTTACAGCAATTTAAACTTATTAAAATTAATTAATAACTTAATAAAATTATATAAAATTTTTGTAAATCTGGGCAACAAAATAGCCAATTAACAATGTCCATAAGTAGACAGCAGTATACATGCAGTAATGTTAAAATGTATACACAAATTTGATCACTATCACTATATTAAGACTATCAGTAGCTCTTATTACTTGTTTTTCTACCAATATGGCTATGTGAGTCACTCCCAAAGTGGCTACTAGGTGGTAGATTCTGCATTGTGTCGTCCGAGTCTAGTACCATCTACCTATTCCTGCTACAATAGCGTTAGTGCTAATCACTATTGTGTTCCGGTTTTGAGGGTAAGGTAGCTGGTAAACTTATGCATGTGGTATTAGACCTCGCCGCAAGTTAGCAATGCACCATTAACATCTTTGGTTTCTATAGGCGATGATTGACTCTTTTCATCAAACTTGTTTGCTATCTTATGATATAAAAAAAATAGTATGAAGTAACCATAATACACCTAAGGGGCCGTTCATAAAATACGTTCGCATACAAGGGGGGGGGGGGGGGTCTGGCTGAGTGTGACAAGATGTGACAAGGGGGGACGGGGGGTATACGGCAACGTGACGTTCGCCGTTTATTATTTTTTGACATGAACGCTAGTTCTGTGGCGCGACTCTAGCGGCGTTGCGATCCGTCACAACGGGTTTCTTTGTTTTTCCAATACTTAAGACAGTAACGTTTCCACGTACCCTGCGCGTAATGTTATTATAATAACTAAATAAATATTTTTAATTTTCAGAATTTGTGTACTATCATTTAGAATTTATCATACTCAGCAGGGGGGGGGGGGGGTCTTAGTTTTTGTGACGAAATATTTCTAGGGGGGTCACAAAAAGTGTGACACAGCGTGACAATGGGGGGGGGAGGGGGTCAAAAAAAGCTGATTTTAGTGTGACGTATTTTATGAACGGCCCCTAATATACCAAATGTGTAAGGAATCATAACATTAGCCTAAACTTTTTCATTCAAGTCTTTCTTATTCTTATTGGATTAGACAGAAATCTGTGATTAATAAATAAAATAAGCAAATTCTAGCTAAAAAATCTTTAAATTCAAAATTAGAAAACCCCTAATAAATCTAACTATTAGGCAGTCTTACAGGTAGGGGGCTGGTTAATGGTGCAGGTGAGTATAGTGTTATACTTGCTAACAACTTACTAATTACGGAAAATGTAGGTATTGTCACAATGGTTCCCTTGCGGCTTGACAGATAGAAATGAATGTCAATTGATGTGCCAGTACACAATTCAAGAGTTGAATGGTTTAAGGATGAGTAGTGATCCCCATAGCTGCAATTTGCTGACCTGATAATTGCCATTATTCATTTCTTAACATTACCATGACCAACAACTACCTGGTTATCTACTGCTTAAATTAAACCCATTAACAATTTTGCCTAGGATTACATGATCTAAGCTGAATAGGCTAACACTATACCACAAGGCAATATTCCAATTGTAACCTCCTTATTTCAGGCAAGCGAGACACGTGATATAGGTAAAACGCAACTATAAAACTGCAACTGATAGCTTTTCATGTAACTAGGAAGTATTCTCATACTCAAATACTACTGATTACTACTTCTCTTATTCTCTAGAGCCGAACACCGTCGTGATTAGCACTGAGGATTCTGGCTGAGGGTTCACACGGATTCTGACCCATATAAGTTAAATTTTTACTTACGGTAACTTTGGTAACTAAATATAAGGGCTCTGGCCCGACAGCATCAACTTCTGGAGAACTTTTCATTATAGTTTTAACTCTAGAAAGAGGAAAATGTAGTTCTTTTTCAGGTTTAGGTGTAGACATAATGAGGTTTTTAAAATTACTGTCAAATGATTCTTAAAAATTTACTATGGGTATGTAATTTATTTTTATTTTGTATTTTTGATTTTAGAAACCGGTTCAATTCAAAGTACTCAGTGTCAACTGTCAGTACTCCTCAAACTCAAATCAAATGTCAATTGTTAACTCATTTGTCAAATGGCATGTCAATTGTCCTTTCACATTTGTCAACATTTCGATTCTGCATTCTGGTATCGATAATACGTCGATAATTTGAATACTAATGTTTTAGAGCAAATCTTTAAATTCAGTTTTTTATTTCAGTCAATGATGTCTGTTTCATTGATTTCAGCTTAATCCAGTCAATTAAGCGATAACTTTGCCATTTTAGGTTGAAAAGATGGGACCGACGGGAAAAGTTCCGTGAGTACTAGTTATTTAATATCTTAAAAAGTCTTGACTTTGACCTATTAGTTAAACTAGGAATAAATTAATTACAAAATCCCCAAAAAATATTACTTCAAGACTAACTCCTAAACAGTTTGGAATACCAAATATACATATTTTAGATAAAAATTGCATATAATTAAAGGATACTGGCGAGAGTATATACATAATTTCTTTGTCATTACCTTAAAGTTTAATATATTCCGTAAGATTCTATATCAATTCCTTAAACTATGTGCATTTAATATATATATTTTTTAAACTTGGGGAATAGTAGCTAAATAAAATTGGAATTAAGATAAGGTTAACGTAAACATTCAGTTCTCTCCTTAGTAGTCTGTGTTTAGATATTTATCTTGTCATCGGGTGCCTTTGGTACAACTACTAATTACAACTCACAGTACAAACAGTATAATAAAAACACTTACAAAAAATGTGTAAACGGTTGATTCTACAAGCCATCCCTGAAACTTCCTGTTAAATTAAGGTATTTTAAGCTCAAAAGATTAAATACTACAGATTTTTTTCAGTTCAAACATCTATTTTGTTAAAATGCCAGTATATCAATTTTTGGTAAAAGCTTATATATTTTGAAAACACTGATTGAATTTGATCTTTCGGATGACATTCAACTCAATTTTTAGATCTAAAATATTGCTTTATCTAAATAATAGATTGGTTGAAAAAATTTTGAAGCAATGTCAAAAAAATTTTTTTTTGGCATTGATTTGAAAAGCAATTTGCGCAAAGAAGGCTGGCGACTCGTCATACATTGTAAGGCTCAAAAAATTTTCGTCGACGTACACATATAATATTTACATTATACTGTAGTAAATTTCAACAGCATCAGTAATGATAATGGAATGCATATTGTAAAAGTAAGCTGAAAAAAGTTCTTTCAGGGTATAATCTCTAAAAAGCGCAGAAGACAGATACGTACGTACAATATTCAAATTTCGAATAACGGTTAACGAATTGCGAAATTGAATAGAGCACAACTGTCAACGTAGATGATTGTAAGTATGGGATTTGAGATCGATTTATCAAGCCATATCTTTTGGTCATTTAAATCGATCTTAAACCCAATTTCGATTGATTTCAATATTGATGTAAATGTTTTTATTTATTGAAGCGTATAAAATATATACGCTTAACCATGTATTACGATTGGAGAAAAATATTCTCCAATCGTAATACATGGTTATTATGCAACAGCCTAAAAACGATACAAATATGTATGTAACTTATGTATCATAATAGATTTGAGAGAAAATTGAATTTAATACCGTATTCAAAATTATACCTACTACATTATTTCTATTAAGCTCAGCCTAGCTAGTGCATTAAAATTAGGTACATGCTTGATTGACTAAAATCCGATTTATACAAATCATAGCTAATCGAAACAGGCTAAGAAATTGGAGATTGTTTTTAATTATATAAAGTAAGAACGTATGGTTGCAATAAAACAATTCTATTTCATACTAAAGTTATATGCTAGAAAATTATAGTCTATACTGTCATAGGTGCTTTCTTCATAAATCGATTTTCCAACTTTAAAAATCGATAGAGTAATTTGCAATAACTGTAATCCAAGGAACTTAGAATGTAACTTCCTTACTGTAATCTTACTGTATTTGATAACTGCTGGCATGGTAGACTAATAATGATAGCTAGTAATTTACGTTTCATTTCACGAAATTGGATTTTTATTATATTCATCGGTTTTATATTTCCTTCTTTAGAAAATATGTTACTCAATTAGAAAAACTAGTTTTAATTAAACATTTATATGACATATGTAACCTTTATAACTGAACGGGCCCTGGTTATTTTTTTCAAAAATGGGCCGAATGTCGCCGGCCTTCTTTGATGCAGTTTTTAAAGGAAACAACCTGATAAGATTTTTAAAAGTCAATCGGTGTATTAGCCTGGAAGTTATTTCAAAAATATTAAGAAAATTTGCTAAAAACAACGTAATTTTAATATTTGATAAGCTGTAACTTTTGAAAATAAGATTCGATTTTAAATTTAGAAACGGCATTCGAAGAAGTTATTTTAGTACTAAAATGTTGTAGAAAACCAAAAAATGATTGATTGAAAAATTTCGAAGTTATGACGAAAAACATTTTTTTTCAAAATTTTTCGTCAACGTTTTCTCCCAAACGGATAAATAGATTTTGATGCAATTTATGCATTAGCCGAAATTTTTGAGGAATAGAGCTGATTAGTTTTTGTACTCAATCGGTACATTTATCTGGAAGTTATATTTAAAATATGTTTCGCCAATTTTTTTTTAGCGTGAAAAAAATGGTCCAGCCGTTCAAAGGTTATGAGATGTTTACATACACACATACACACACACATACACACGCACATACATACATACATACATACAGACATATTAACGTCATCGTGAAAATAGTCGGAAAAGATTCCTAGGTCATCAAAACGTGGAGATCTGGTGAAAACTCGATTTTCGAAAATCGGGGCAAAATTAGTAACTTCCTTATCTACATCCCGGCCAGCGGGAAGTTAAAAAAACTATTCGATGTTAGTGACGTATTCTGACACCGGAAAGATTAACCAAAACCCTTTTCTGTTGTTTGGAGTTATTGTTGTTATGTTTCGTCAATAAATGAACTTATTAAGTAACTTCGTTAGTAATTTATTATAAGCGTAGTTTTTTTAATTGCTGCTGATATTATTAGTGAGATATTAAAAAAGGAGTAAAAAAACGCCTTTCGTAACAGCAATACGTGGGGCTACTTATATAGGTACTTAGAATGATAGATGAAAGGTTAACAAAACAGATTACAATGCAATTAGAATTACAATGCGAATGTGGAAGGATGTAGGTACCGGGGAAGACCAAGACTGACATACCACGATCAGATTGATCGAGTACTGTCCGAAGGTGGTGTCAAGAGTCTTCGCAACCGGCGTGTGTGTATGAAGAGAGTGATGAATGTGGAGTAAGCGAGACAAGCCTGCAAGGATCGTGATGTATGGCACTCGGTTCTCTCTGCCTACCCCGTAAGGGATCTGGCGTGAAAATATGTATGTATGTAGAGATAAGGTTAATCAGCTTGCAAACTATGCTTTACATAAAAGCAGTAAACGTGATAACCACCGACATTCTAAGCATCCAATAGTTATAAGTTTTTGATTACGCTCATTTACACAACAGTATGTTCACTTACTGTTTTTATTGTTAGCCAAATACAGTAAAGATGTTGGTGGTACACTAATTACCAAGAAGTAAGTATATTTCCTGCTTATAAGCTAAGAACAATAAATCACTTCATTGACTTACCTACTGCAGCTGTTATGCTTAATGATATTTTTAGGTTCCAGTGAATATAGAAAAACGGGAGTAAGACCAGTGTATAGAGCATTATGCAACGAAAATGGAATTAAGTCGAAAAGATTTTAGAGCGATGATTTGTTATGATTTTAAGAGTTCTCTTTCTCGGCAAGACTGTGCCGCTCGTCTTCAAAATGATTTTGGGAAAGAAGCACCTTGTTTGAGCACCGTAAGGCGATGGTTTGCTGAATTTGAGAGAGGTCAAGTTTCTTTACATGACGATTTTCGTGAAGGGCGGCCTTCAACTGCCGTCAACGAAAATAATGTGGCTACTGTTAAGCGGTTAATTAAAGAAAACCCCCGGATTACCTATGAGACAATTCGAGGACTATTGGCTATGAGCCAAATTCAGAAAATTTTACACGAAGAATTGAAAGTTCGGAAACTTTGTTGTCGTTGGATCCCTCATGAACTGACAGCGGAGCTGAAGCGGGCTCGTGTGGAATGGTGCTCACAGATGCTACTGAAGTACGACCACGGACATTCTAATGCTGTTTATGACATTGTCACAGGAGATGAAACGTGGATTTATTGTTTTGAACCCGAAAAAAAACAGCAATCTTGTGAATGGGGGTGTTTGAAAATGAGAACAGTCCAACAAAAGTGAGACAGGCGAGAAACGTTGGTAAAAAAATGATCGCGTTTATTTTCTCAGCTACGGGTCATATCTGTACAATTCCACTTGAAGATCAAAAGAGTGTTAATGCCGAGTGGTATTCTACTATTTGTTTACCCAGGGTGTTAGAAAAAGTTCGCGAAAGGCGACCCAAAAGCCGCATTCTCCTATACCATTATAAAGCTTCTTCACACACGGCCAACAAAACAGTCATTTTTAGCATCCGAAAAAGTACATCTCGTCACTCATCCTGCGCATAGCTCCGACCTAGCACCCTATGATTTCTGTATTTTCCCCAAAATCAAAGATTTGATGAGAGGTTTTACTTTTACCAACTCCGAAGAGGCAGTGATAGCGTTCAATCAGCACGTAGAAAACATGCCTTCACATCTGTGGTCCTCTTGTTTTAAAAAATGGTTAAAATATAAAGGAGATTATTTTAAAAAACAATAAACATAATATTTTGGTTATAACATGTGGTTTTTTTAAGTTACGGAAAACTTATATTGTGACCTACGTATTAGAGTCGCGACCGCGACGCAACACACATCTACGCTCCCCGAAATTACGCCACACAAAGGGCACCCTCCTGTCTAGACTATTAGATGTACAGAAGTCCGGTTTTTTAATGTTAACCAACTCCCTGCTCCGAGGTCTCTTTTTCATTTTTTCGATATCACTTTTAGTTTTTGAGATATAGATGATTCTATGACAAAAGACTAAAAGATTATAGAATTTTCACATTTTTGCGATTTAAAAAATAGTTTTTGACTTTTAACAAATATTTTTTTCACCATATTATAGCCCCTATCAATACGCGTCTTTTGAGATAAAAAAAATCATGTAGCCCTATAACTCGCGAGACCACAGCGATGTCACACTTTGAGCGAAAATGGGGGCTATACTGGAGCGATCGAAAAATATATTTTTCAACGTTAATAAAAAGTTTTTTTGACATCACTCCGACATTTTTTAATCATCGATGATGTAGCTATAACCATAGAACAAATATATCCATGGCTAAATTAA
Source organism: Apodemia mormo (assembly GCA_036924255.1). Lineage (NCBI taxonomy): Eukaryota > Metazoa > Arthropoda > Insecta > Lepidoptera > Riodinidae > Apodemia > Apodemia mormo. Next base: position 43,857,928 of record JAUPFN010000002.1, read on the forward strand.
TATTTTAGATCTCAAAAATGGCAGATGGTCTATTTTTCAATAAATACAAACCAAATCTGTCAATAAATACAAAACAAATACAAATCTGTCGTTCTGCCAGGCAGTTCGTAAGAGGTAACCGATTGGCTATACGAATTCAGCATTGTCTTGCCCGGATCTGATACCACCGCCTTACCAGCAAGGGCGGATCAAGCGGCTGGAATATGTGACTCCCACCGACCCGAAGGCTGGATTCCAGGTCACATCTTTGAGGTTCAGTCAAGATAGGCTCTAATCCTTATCTATTCTTAATAAATCCATACCGAGACCCCTGTCTAGGGGCAGGGGGTCATAACCTCCCTGCTCCCTGGATCCCCCCTCCCTGGCTCCGCCCTTACCAATTGCCTATTCCTGTCGCACTAGCGTTAGTGCTTGTGACTCGCCGCTCGGATAGCAACACATCATTAACAGTGCCTTTAGGCGCGGATGTTGTTCTTTTGCATATCTGCTATAATATGTGCTATATTTTCTAGTCTAGCAGTTATGGAAAAAAATCAATGTTTTGCACGCCTGCATGTTGCTATATAAAAATTATAAGGCGTTGAAATTTTAAGTAATTTAACCTGACGTAATTTGTAAACATTTTATGTGGTATTTTAAACTAGCTGTTGCCAGCGACTTCGTCCGCGCGAACTTCGTTTACTCCGCACTGCTCCTCCCCCGTAGGTGAAAGCGTGATAATATGTAGGCTATATGTTGATCCGACCTGTTAGTAATAATCATGCAACATTTGAAGTAAATCCATGCAGTGCTTTTTGAGTTTACCCCGGACATACATACAGACAAAAATCCTAAAAACTATATTTTTGGCTTCGATATCGATTGTAGATCACGCCCCAAGTATTTTTTAAAAAAATATTCAATGTACAGTTTTGACTTTTCTACGATTTTATTATACGTATAGATAATTAAGCTAATACTACAGATTAAACTGGATACGCCTATTAAGGCAATTTCTTAGGTTGTCAACGTCGCTTGCATTTACACAGGGAAATACAGAGTTATAATAGAAACAAAATCACTTCAGAGGTATTCCTTAAGCCTTAGCTTTTTATTCGAGACGATAAAATATCACAATACGGCATATTTTATTTTTTTACGATATATCTAGAAGCATTTGACATTTACATACATTTGCTCGTATTAGCGGCTACGCATTTTGCGCCCAATACCATATCTATTGGTATTTGTGTGGTCTGTAGCTAATACCTACCTGAAGAAAGTGAACACTAGCATATCTGAAATGCTCAATGCAGACTGCAGACTGAATGACGGTCTGTCATAGCCCGGCGATTTATCTTTCTGCATTTTTTTAATTGCCGCTACGTGCCTTGTTCCGATGCTTAGAATTCAGTGTCTCTAAGCGGTGTTCAGTACAAAAACGCTTAAAGTCAACAATCATCACTTGGAGGATGAACTATAGACGCAAGGATTTATAACGTTATAATTTCGATATTTTTGCTGTTTCGTGATTGGTTCCCTGCGTTTCATGCTGTTTCGTGATTGGTTCGCCAATTAGCGGTAGAAGACAACGTCATAATGTCATATACCATAACCAATCACAACGACGCAAATATATCGAAATCATAACGTTTTAAATCCTTGCTATAGAGTTGTGCTTTAGAGCTAGAGAGTTAGTGCGCACTCTGTGTGCTGAACTATAGAGTTGTGTTTGCAATATTTTTTTGGATCAGATTCCACCACCGATACTCACAGATTGATGATTTTTTTTGTATTTTTCTAGGCGTCCTTAAAATTTTTATTTGGGTAGCTAAATCATGATGGATATAATGATTTACTGTTGGTTATCTTGGCACCACTTTAGCTTGGGCTTAAAGGTAAAAGGTTCTTTCTTTCACACGTCATTATAAGCGCGGCCGTGTAATGGTTTTCCAGTCGTGTCATAGCAGAATCTTCATAAAAACTGTTCGCAGTTGAACAGTTAAATAAAAGAAAAAAGTATTACAAGTACGAAACTATTAATATAATTTATAAATTTGAATAAGATTTTATTAAAGAAGAGTAAATGTCCAATAAAAAAAATTCTAGCTACCGCAGTTCCATCTCCATCTTACTTCCTACTAGTCCGACTAATATTATACATACGGAAGTATGCATGGATGGATGTTTGCTACTTTTTCACGCAAAAATGACTACACCGATTTGGATGAAATTTCGCACTCATATAGCTGATGACCTGGAATAGCACTTAGGATACTTTTTAGTTTTTATACCGTAAAAATGAGCCGTTCCCGTGGGATTCATAAAAAACTTTTATAATGTAGCAGGCTGCAGGATGCTGCTAGGTACTTATAATTTTATCTTAATGAAAATAAGTCTCCCTTCGGCCGTTACGGCCTACGGCTTGCGTTCGCCGCGCTGGCACTAAACTGAAGCGGCGTCACATAACATATTTGACAGGTTCAGGAGACCTCGCCACGTACTTTCCTATCCCGATGACGATACCGACATTTACACATACACAACACGACACCGTCGTCGCCGGTCTCGACGACGAAGACTTCTCTATCGTTCCGCGCCTAACGCGGGGCGCACAGCCACGACTTCCCTCTCCATTTTTAGTCCGAACGCCGCACTATGCCGAGCTCTGGTCTCACAGGAGACGCGGGCGTTGTAAACCCAAATTTAGGTAATTAAAACTCTGGTTGAGCACTCTGCTCGCCCAAAAAGTCCGGTGACGCAGTAACGACCAAAATGTCAACTGTAATAGTCATTTTGTACCTTGTATCTTCACGCCCATATGCCGAAGGGGTAGGCAGAGGTGGCAAGCCCATCGCCAACCAGGCACTTTCCAATCCCGGGCAACTTTGTGTTTCTCAGAAAACTGAAAAAACACTTTTTTTATGTGCCCGATCTGGGAATCGAACCCGGTACCTCATGTGATCAACGCCGACGCTAGACCACTAGACCACAGAGGCGACATAATAGTCTTACACGATAATAGTCATTTTGAAAAAAACAACAACATATTTTTAGTGTACTAAGTAAATTGTTACGCGCCGCTATTGTAGTCTATGACATCGAGCGCTATAAAAAAGAATACTTGTGACGGCGAGGCGACGTTAAGAAAATATCTGACGATCGGATGGATTGGTTGTCATTCTGATATTCTGATTTGATTTACTGTAAAATTAATACAAAATTATAGTGATTGACAAAACTATTGGCTTTAATTAACATTCAGAAGTGGTATTAATATACAAAAACGTATAAATATTGAACCCAAACATGAAAGCATCGACACCAAACAAAGGTTGCAATACCGCAAAAAAATTTCTACATGTACTTCGGATTTTGTCATATACCGGAATATTTTGTGTAGATGAAATACATTAATTGCATAATGATTCGAAAGATACGATAAACAGACTACCATGAAAGGTATGATAACCAGTGTGTAAACAGACTAGATACCTAATAACTGACCAATAGATCCATTAGGTAATTCCAACCGAAACGCAAGAATTAGTACCCATCAATCCAGTGAGTTGTAAACACGCGGAAAAAATACCGATTTTAAATTAGCCAATCCGAACATTGTGCTCCTTTTACACGTGCTTTAAATAGCACACAATTTATTTCGTGCAAATCAAACATTTACTGGGTTATCAATGTATAGGTACATCCCAATGTACTACTTGAAAGACTTAATTGCAAAGTTTGAACAATTGGTGGAATTTTTTTATGCTCAATCACGACCGATAACGTTTCTGGTGAGAAAATAGGTATATCTACTTTTGATTCTAGTAATCACAAGATGAATGTGAAAAATTGGCTAGCAAGATTCGATCAATCTGGTTTAGTCGTATATCGTATATAATTAATTATACGTAGGAACAATGGAAATCTTTACTTATTAATGCATTTCCTAGAAGTTTTGAGTATGCTGAAATGCTGAAAAATCTGGTATCTAGAAAAAAATTGAAAACTGAAACGGTAACACACTATTATCATGAATGGTTATTTATGTGTCGTCACTGCCACCTAGAAGATGCCGAGTCGATTTCTTGTTTAATTAAAAGATTACCTCTAGACTTATAAAATAATGCAAAAGATTTGAAAGGTTATTTATCTACTTTTGAGAACTATCAAAATATACCTGAGATAGGAAACGCCAATCATGATTATCCGCGTATACTTACCTTGAAGCGGAGAAATAGCGATGTAGTCACTTATAACTTCTCGTGCTTTGCCAATTTCAACAGTTAGTCGAATTGTCTGCTTCAGCTGCAATTCTACTGAATATACTTGTGGTAAAAGATTACCTGGTCACTGAGAAGAAAATTGATGAGACAGAGCTGGACATATTATAAACAGACGCAACAGAGCTGGACATGTTATAAATAGACGCTTTAAACTAGGAACTTTAATAATAAAATTAAAAAAAACTGTTAATAAATACCGTGCCGAACCTGACTGATATTTATAAGAAGTGCATGACGAAGAAAATTATTTTCTGAGTATTTAAATACTGGGGCACAATTGAATGTTGTTGCATTAAAACACGTGGAATAAATTATATTATACATAGAAACAGACGCATTTCTTTAATAATGGATCATTTAATGGAGTTACGGGATGTACAGTGTCAGCCATGTAAAAGTGACTACTCAAAACTCGGCTATATTTAAAGATGATTCTGTGGTTGGAAATGAACCATTAAATGGTAAATTCAAAGTTGCTAGTAACTCAGACGTTCAATTACCACCGCAAGCGTCTATTCGTTGAAATAAATATTATTGGGAATAACTCGGGATAGATATCCGTGCATCACATATATGATACCAAGACCTTGATAACAAAAATTCTGCTACGCCTGCTACCTTACTCCGTAGACAAAGAGGTTATATCCTAATTAGAACCTGATTTAAGAATAAGAACTGTTGTTCTGGAAGAGGGACGATGTAATTACCCATGCTGTACCGCGTGAATCATAGGAAACAGATGGAGACTGAAGTGATGGTGCAATATTTAAGGCTGATAAAGTTAAGGTGCGTAGCTAATTATATTACCAAATTAAAGTAACTGTTTCTGCAGTTGTCTGTGCTGGCTATTCCGTCTACTTAGTAATTTATCTGTGTTTACTATCATGCCTGCTTCGACTGTTTTCTGTGTTAAATATTATCTCTATATTTGCCTTATAAGCAAACTGTATAATTACCATACGAATACTTCTGTTATTGTGTGCTTACTTTTTCGTCTGCTTATACCGTTTCTCCCTGTTTATTATTTAATCTGCTTCTGATTATTAATTTATACTTTTATTTATACACTAAATATAAAAATATTGTACAAAAAGCAGACTTAATGCTAAATAAATAATTTACCTGGCAACCTTAGAGCAGGAAAAATAGAGAAGATGTGATATAAATACCTACTATAAGAATAATGACTACAAATTAAAATAAGTACACTGTGCAGGGCATACGTACGATATAATAAAAAGTTATATAATAGGTATATAACTTATAATATACATAATATTTACTATTCTGTCTACATCGCGCCTAATTCTGCTGTTCTGATTTAACCGATGCGATTCTGCTGTTCTGTACTTACAGTTCTGTTTATAGTCTATAGTCAACATACGACTCGCTCCGGTTGCGTATGGGTAATATTACGTTGGTTAAATGAGAGTTACACATCAGTTAGTAAATGTGTTTATTAAACTGTATTTTAGTGTGATAACACGTCCGAGCATGAAAGTGTTCTATCGTGTCCGTTACAGGTAATACAAATTAAAAAAAAACTTTACAAAATATACACGTAAACCTTCCTCGTGAATTTTTCGTGAAAAGCGCATGAAAATCCGTTAAGTGATTTTTTGAGTTTATCACGAACATATAGGCAGACAGACGCGGCGGGAGACTTTGTCTAATAACATGTATAGATCAATTTAAATATACATAATGTTTACTATTCTGTCTACGTCTACATGTGATATTTGTGTTTAAATTATTGTATTTGATATTTATCTATGTATACTATTGCGTTTTGATTTTACTGTTCTGATTTTGCTGTTCTGATTTTGCTGTTCGGATTTTACTGTTCTGATTTTGCTGTTCTGATTTTACTGTTCTGATTCTGCTGTCTGATTTAACCGTTCCGATTCTGCTGTTCGGATTCTGGTGTTCTGATTCTGTTATTCTGTACCTACAGTTCTTTTTCTATATGTATAAGTCAATGTCATATGTATTTAAGATAAATATTACTAGCACACTGTATAGCTGAATTGTATTGCTGGAAGTTACTTCCCGTACGAGTATATTTATAAACCAATATTGCAGTTATATTTTGTTTTGCGTTTCCACAGTAGCCTAATAATGAGCCTGTTTTATATTTTGGTAGAGTGACTACTAAATAATGAATGCAGTATCATAACAAATAGTAAACCTTGGCTGTGGTTGAGTCATTAAAGTGCTTTCGAATTAATTTTACTAACATTCAAGAACATTTAAGGTTTCATTTTAAGGTTGTGACTGTCTGTTCAGCCATCAGAAGCTTTCAAGAAAAAAGATGTAGTACCTAAAATTGCTCGCTAATGGCTTTAAACTTAACATTTTGACATAGAAGTGATTTACCAACCAGGGACAAATATGCGTTACGTAGACGTATTAAGCCGCGACGCAGTTTCCAAAATTTTATATTTTGAAGACATAGACAATTGGTTTCGGACACTACAATTTCAGGACGAACAATTTCACTCTATTTACAATCAGCAAAATAATGGAAGTCCTAATAATGATGTTATAAACAACTCTTATATCTAAAATTATCGGAATAACCGAAAGGCTTAATGGAGAACGCCTTAGTGTACCCAAAGCTGCGGGGTTATGTATAATGAAAATGTTTCACACCAACATCGATCATGTGGGTTTGAAGAAATGTTAAGATGCAACAAAGGCAAATTACCGGTTTTCACGCTTGTCTTGATTTATAAAAAGTATGTAAGGCCTGCCTGTGGAATGATTATTTAAATAAAAGAAATTATGGTTAACCAACTGGCAAATTTACCCTATAGGCAAACCAGACCATCTTATGCAAACGCTCCTCGCTCTAAAAGAGGAAGTCAAAATGTTTTAGTTATTATCGAATCTTTTACGAAAACTGTTGCTGTAAAACTTACTATAAGTCTTCATTCTACAATTAATTCTACAGTTAACACTCTAAATAATTATGTAGTTTGTGTTACGGTAAATTTTTGCTATCTTCGGTTACCCGAACCGTATAATTTCAGATAAAGTACTATCCCTTAAGCATTGCTGTTTCAAGGAGTTTTGTGTAAGACATAAAATCCATCTAACATTGAATGCGATTTTCGTGCCACGAACTAATGGACAAGTGAACGTATAAACTGGACTCTGTTAAATCTATTAAATGCATTGTGCACAACTAACCATATAGACTATTTGTCTACTTGGGACGAGGCAATACCGGAAATTATCATGAAAATGAATCACACAGTGTGTGACACAATTAAATTCAGCCCGTATGAACTTATGTTTGCTCATAAGAAAAATTGGGTGCCCAAAATAGCGGAAAAAGTTTAGGTATTAAATGTAAGGAAAAACAAAGGAGGACAAATGATAATATAACAAGAAAATAAGACATATGACAGTTAAGTGTAACATAAATAGGAATGGAGGTAAATTACATCCTGAAGATGCTAAAAGGTGAAGTCGGTTATGTAATATATTAAAAATATAAATGCTGTGAAGTGATGTTAAAGTATAAGTGTCTAATAAGAATGGAATTTAACCAACTGCAGGCGATGGAAAGTATAGAATAGAATAATAATATATAAAATAGTACAAGTTTGTCTAAATAATCGCTATAATATTCACAGTATAAAAGAAATGAAGGTATATTATAAACTTGTTGAATAGTACATGCTGATGTATTGTGACCTCGTAAAAGTGTTATTAACTATGATACAAACTCTGCCGATAGCGATAAAGATGCTGTGGACACGCAAAGTTTTATTGACCTTTTAGAAAGTTAGACAATATTTAAGCTGTAGGGTCGACTTAACTATGCTAAAGTAATCAAAACCTTCTCTAATGTGTTTTTGTGAATACCTTGATGGTATTCACTTTTCAGGATGGCCGATGTTACGCGCCGCTATTGTAGTCTATGACATCGAGCGCTATAAAAAAGAATACTTGTGACGGCGAGGCGACGTTAAGAAAATATCTGACGATCGGATGGATTGGTTGTCATTCTGATATTCTGATTTGATTTACTGTAAAATTAATACAAAATTATAGTGATTGACAAAACTATTGGCTTTAATTAACAAAATATTTATTAAAAATTAAAATAGGTGTAATTTGACCACTTCAAAGAAGTTCCGTTCCGTTAGAAACATATCTTAAAATTGACTATTCAACAAATTCGGTTATTGTTAATTAACCACATTTTATTGGACTTTCGTTATCGATGAAGACACCAAAAAAACGTTAAAATAATTGGCCAATAAGTTTTTCGCTTTTTGGAACCCTTTCTTGTGTGTATACTTAATAATATTATAGCATTAAAGTTTTTATACTTTAGTAATTCGGTACATCATACTAAGTTTTGTGTAGAATCCGTTTGTGTTTGACCGCCCCGTTGGTCGAGTGGTTAGCGACCCTGACTACGCAATCAACGGGGCTCGGGTTCGATCCCCGACGGCGACAAGCATTTGTGTGATGAGCACAAGTGTTTGTATTTCCGGGTTTGGGTGTTTATTAAATATATTCTAGTATTTATATATGTATTTATATGTATTAGTATCGTTGACACTTACCCATACATGATTAACACCCATAACACAAGCAAATTTTTGCTTACTTTGGGGTTAGATCAGTAAGTGTAATTTGTCCCGTGAATGTTTATTTATATCTATATTTAAGGGGCCATCTATAAATTACGTGAGATATAATTACGATAGATATAAATCATGATTTATTGATCCCTTCCCCGTTCTTGTCACAGCTGGTCACATTTGTGAGACCCCTCCTTACCTAGTATGATGTTAATTTCACATTGGAAAAATGATCTCATGTGATTATAGTGTTAGCTTTTTAAATTAAAAAAAATATGATGTCACAAAATTTGGGACCCCTCCCTACCCCTTGTCACACAATGTCACACTTCGTCGACCCCCTGCCTCCCCCATAACGTGTGACGTAATTTATGGATGGCCCCTTACTGGTATGCTATAAAAATGACATTTCTTAAATACTGGAAATTCTATGCCGCCTTGTTCTTTAGTATGTCTCGGCGTCATTGTATATTTTTTACATTTCGTCTACGAGATATACTAAGTAACAAGAATAGTATGTCCTGATTGAAACCCGCTGAGTATCAGCTGATAAGAAAATTTTAATCACTTTTACTTCATTTACTAATAAGCATGGGCGTCACCAGGATTACTTTCAGGGGGTGTATAGTAGCTACACATCATACCATTCACTAAAAAATAAAGAATAATATATTATATTGTTATTATTTTATACGTTTCGCCGTGTTGGTCCCGGCATCCTTTGAAGAATAGGCCAACTGCCGTTCTGCCAGGCAGGTCGTAAAAAGCGACCGATTGCCGAACGTCAGTGCTTGTCGCTGTCGTGTTCCGGTTTGCAGGGTAAGGTAGCCGGTAAACTTATGCATGTGGCATTAGACCTCGCCACAAGATAGCAACGTACCATTAACATCTTTGGTGTCTATAGGCGATGGTTAACTCTTTCCATCAGGAGACCCATCTGTTTGCTATCTTATGATATAAAAAAAACGTATTTTGTTTCCTGCCAGGGGGTCAAGCGCACCCCCTTGCACCCTGCTGCCGGCGCCCATACTAATAAGAAAAGAACTTCGTTGGCCTTAACAAACCCAATCACTCTGTCTATTCTTGTATTCTTGCCACCATGACGATATTGCCTGTCACTGTCATGTTTTGAAATGCGTTAACCGCTAAACTTGTATTTATCGATGGTGTTTATAACATGTTGGTCCCGGCCTCCTTTGTAGAATAGGCCAACTGCCGTTCTGCCAGGCAGGTCGTAAAAGGCGACCGATTGGCTATTGAGTCACTACCATCGTGGCTACTAGGTGGTAGAGTTCTGCATTGTCTCGCCCGGGTCTGGTACCACCGCCTTACCTATTCCTGCCGCAATAGCGTCAGTGCTTGTCGCTGTCGTGTTCCGGTTTGGAGGGTAAGGTAGCCGGTAAACTTATGCATGTGGCATTAGACCTCGCCACAAGATAGCAACGCACCATTAACATCTTTGGTGTCTATAGGCGATGGTTGACTCTTTCCATCAGGGGACTCATCTGCTTGTTTGCTATCTTATGATATAAAAAAAAATAAGCAAAGATTATCTTTTATCCAGTCACCTTCTTGATTGCTATTTTATATCACGAGAAAAATTAAATAATCCATTCATAAAATACGTCAAATGTTAGGTTTTTTGACCCTCCCTCGGCATTATCACACGTAGTCACCTTGTGTGAAAAAGACCCTCCACCTCGATGTGACGTCACATATTTTTCAATTTATTATTTACTCAATTTAAAAAAAATAACGCATTTTGTCAAATTCGCGTTAAGCTGACAACTCGACGACCTACCTCTATAACCCAACCTACATAAGCCTTCTACTGTCTTTGGTTTACATGCAAGTATAACGTCGTTCACCGCTTCGTCTTACCTCAGCTAGTTGCCAGCACAGAGTACTTTGTAATATACCTTTGCCAGAATGCATTCAATACGGATAATCAAATATTAGGCGTCTATGGGCTGTGTGGTCGGTGGAGAAACTATAAATTTGTCTTAGTTAAAGCATTTTGTAATCAAGAATGGAAATCGAACGCAAAAAACAAATTCAAAAAATGACTGTGGTCAAGTGTTAAAAATAAAAAAACATTTTGTCTTAACGCTAGCTGTCTTTAATTTTCATTTTCTTATAGAAAATAGTTTTACGAAAACGAGGCCGCCGCGCCCCGACCGCTCGAGTGACTAGTGCCGCCGGCGGCCCGACCGTCATCCGATACTTACGTGAAAATGATAAATAATACAAAAAATACTGATAGCGAGATCAAAGCTTACAATGACTTCTCGATCTTAATCAGTTCAGCGATGCCATCGTACATCTCCTTAACTGCGTCGTACTCCGTCAGACCCATGCGTCTCTTGTTGGAAATGTCATACACGCCACCCTCGGCTTCAGTGTGCTCACCGCGGGTACCACGCACTTGCAAGTGGTATTTCGACGCGATTTCCTCCAACTTCGCCTTATCAGCGGCCAACTTAGGCAACTTAATGTGTACGGACGCACGGACAGTGGTACCCAAGTTGGTTGGGCAGAAAGTCAGGAATCCAAGGCGGTCATGGTGCGAGAATGGAATCCTCTTTTCAATATCATTGACGGCGGTGACCAACCTCTTGTAAACCTGTTTTAAGTCACCACCCATTTGCATGGAAATGAGACGGAGGTGATCTTCTTCATTGCACCATACCAGGAAAGTCTTGTTAGCATTGTGGTAGATACCACGGCCTGTGGGCCAGAATCTGCAAGCGTTTGCGGCTTGAAGGAAACGATCACCTTCCTTGAACAGGAAGTGGTCATCAATGAGTTGTTGCTGGGTTTCCTTTGACATGCCTGTGAGAGGGTAGAACGTACCCTTGAGCTCACCCTCGAGACCCGCGAGGGTTGACGATACTTTTTCTTCCATTTCTTTGTATTGGGCTTCAGTTAGGCAGGGGTTGAAGGGGTAGCCTTCCATGGAACGACCGCAGCGGACACGGGTTGAGACAATGAATTCACCAGCGGCGTCCAAGTTGCCGAGAGTCTCAACATCACCCCAGTTCTTCGGTGGGTGCTTGTCGGTCTTCTTGAATCCATTGTGGTAGTCTTCAATGATGGGGTCAAAAAGATCAGCGAATACAGTGTACGCCTCAGCATCAGGAGCATAGATTCCAACACCAGAGTCCAAGTTCTCAATACCTGAAACGAAGGGGTAAAATCTATTAGCATTTTAATATATTAATACAAAAACTTTCAGAGGGCTTAGGACTACAGCCGTAAGGTACGTGGCTTAACCGCCCCATTGGTCAAGTGGTTAACGTACCTGACCTAGCATCTATATGGCTCGAGTTCGATTTCCGACAGGGATAAACATTTGTGATGAGCATAGATGTTTGTATTTCAGGGTTTGGCTGTTAATAAAAAATATTTGTGTATTTATATATGTATTTCTATAATATATTTGTATTCTTGATTGACATCCATATTACAAGCAATTAATTTGCTAACCGCTCTTAAATTTGCTTAAATTAAAAATTAGGATTAGATCAATTCGTGTAATTTGTTCAATAGTTTTTTTTTATTATTACATTCCCACTACATGGACAGTGACGTACCATCAGTATTTTTAGTAAATACTAGCTGACCCGGAAAACATTGTTTTGCCTTTTTAACTACTATTATTTTTTTTTCTATATTTTTTCACATTTTAAACCTTCCCTGGACTTCAACAATTAATTCAAAACCAAAATTAGCCAAATCGGTTCAGCCGTTCTCGAGTTTTAACGAGATTAACGAACAGCAATTGATTTTTATATATATAGAAATATACAATGGTTGTCTTTTAATAAGAGCCTTCAGCTTGTTTAGTATCTTAGGACAAAATACATCACTCCCAAACTTCGTACGTACTTTATACAATCCTAAGTTATTATATCTCCTTTATATAATCCTAACCATATCTAGAGCTACATTTGCCAGGCGGGCTGATAGTAGGACAAGGTTGGCATGGCAAGATTTACACTTAGTGCCGCTCTTAAAAGCGACATTAACTTAAGGGCGACATGTTAAAGGTGCTCCAACCTTTAAAATTTCACACTTAAGTTAATATGCCTAAATAGGGGTACAATTAAATAGGAGTAAAAAAGGGGGCAGTGACTGAAGGCTCACTTCATGGCAAATGTTCACCACCGTCCATGAACACCTAAGTTATAACTATCTGAACAAGACGTAAAAAATTACTTCATAAAAGCAATTTCGATATTGCCTCTGAATTTTGCCTCCCTTGAAAATTTGCCGCCCTAGGCACTAGCCTCGAGAGCCCCATAGTGTTAATCCAGGACTGAAAGTTGTTTTATTTTTGAAAAAAAAAGCGTGTGTACTTCTCTGCACACACGTAAGAAGCATAGCAAGCTTCTTTGGCGTAACAAGATAAAAATATTATCTTTCGATATCCTATGATTGTAGAGTAAATGACACAAATAATAATAGAAAGAAATTTATTTAATACAACGATTTAATATAAAACTTCTTTTAAAAAACTAAAATGTTGCCTAGCTAATTTCATGTCACTTTTTCGTGACGGTGCGCTGGCGCATCATAAAAATGTACTCTAATAAATTTTCCCTAACGCCAAAAGAAGTATAACTTCAGAAATGCAACTCGATGTGGGCATGGAGTGAATCCTAAGTTTAGCTCATTTCACCCAATGCCCCAGTGATACATATTTAAAGGCATATTGAATAAAACCTTGCGAAAGTCGTTTAGAATGCCCCCAGGCATTGAAAAACTCTAAATTTTAAAGTTCAATACCAAAATTACGACGAATCTAACGATAACCATCTAGCATAAATCCACCAAGTCGTTCAGGCTACAGAAAGTGCCAAAGAAAAATACAAATATATAATACACTCAAAAAACATAATCAAGGAAGGTCATGCTAAAATAGTCGGGTAAGAAATAAACCCGCGTGTTGGAATATCCACACTAATATTATAAATGCGAAGGTCTGTCTGTCTGTCTGTTACGCTTTCACGGCTAAATCGCTGAACCGATTTTCATGAAATTTGACATGGATATAGTTGAAGATCCGGGGTCAAACATAGGCTATTTTTTTTTAAATCAGTCCCTGGAGGGCTGAAATAGGAGATGAAATTTTTATTAAAAGCTATTTGGACGACTTATTAATATACACGCGGGCGAAGCTGCGCGCGGGTCAGTTAGTAAAAGAAATAAAAACTGCCCGATGTTTTTTTACCAATCAATGCGCAATATCTGCTGACGCTTTTCTTAGTCTGATAATAAAACGATAGGTCGTGGTCGAATATTACCATACATTGAAATATAAGAAAAAATAAAACCGGCCAAGTGCGAGGCGGCTTCGCACACCAAGGGTTCTGTACTGTCATCTATAAAAAAACGGCAAAAAATCACGTATGTATGGAAGTCTTTTTTCTACTCTTTCTTTTTTTACGATTATTGAGATACAGCCCGGTGACAGACGAACGGTCAAGAGTTTTAGTAGGGTTCCGTTTGAATTCTTTGGGTACGAAACCCTAAACAAACCACGCCGGTTCCCTTGTAGGGTAGGCAAATGAACCGAAAGTCTACAGATGTTCCCCTCTACAGCTAATCGGTTTGCCGAATGGCGGAATGAGTGTTGACCCCCATCGCTGCATTTCAGCCACTTGACGATCGTCTATTTCGAAAAATTTACGTGTTCAACTTAGGCACGGGACGTGGCTACACATTTTCTGCCAGACTCCAAACAGAAATTTTTGATTTTCGAGAGAAACTGCAAAAACACTTGACCGATCAGAGACCTCATGGTTTGAGTCGAATAGGTTAGCCTCGAAATTCCTGGGCAAGGCCTTTTAGGCCACCATATAATACATGCAACCAGTGTTGAGTTTACCAAGCCTCAATAAATTCTTAGTTATTCCCTTTTAATGGACTCAAATTACCACTCACTATGACGTTTTGCTTTCTTTTTCTTCTAGACATAAGTTTGTTAGCAAAAGCTTCGATTTGTTTTTTAATCTATAATAATATTTTAAATGCGAAAGTAACTCTGTCTGTCTGTCTCTTCTTCACGCCTAAACCACTGAAACAATTGGGATAAAATTTAGTACAAAGATAGTTCGAGATCCGAGAAAGGATATAGGATAGTTTCTATCCCGGAAATCCCACGGGAACGGGAGCTATTCGGGTAAAACCCTTGGACTTTTATTTTAGATTTTTTGCCACACGGACGATGTCACATGCACAGCTAGTTTGGAATATACTTGTTTTATACGGTAAATGTTTTTCATTAATAAATAATCTATTTTTCTTATATACTAGATATACTCCACAATTGCGTTTGCGTGACCCACACACATTACTTCCTTATACACAGTCGGGTAAAAAAGTAGCCAGTTATTTAGACAAAATGTAGAGCTTTGTATTAGTGAAAGATTTAATCGGTCCAGTAGTTTTCTCATCATTTAATATTAGTATAAGAAATATAGATGGCATTTAATTTTGGGCTGCGAAGGCTGAGGCCCCGCTGAGCTAAGAGGCGCCGTAACACTGCTACGCGTAGCTCTACGATTGCTACGCCACTAGAATTAGTGTGATAAGCGCCTAACGTTGACTATTGTGTAGTTAATTGACCTCTGAATTGTTCGGTCCACAACTGCCATTAGTCATAATTGAGAACAGTATGGACAAACATGTATTGTGTAGTGACGATGAGGGTCTACATTTGTTTATGCATCTGAGGGCCTACCATGAACTCTTATAATACTTGTCAAGTTCCAGGCAGTTCAACTATGAGTATTAACCTGTCAGGTTTTACTATCGTACCATGAACTAATTTTTGTTGACCTGCAATGCGTCGTCTTCTGGCCGGTCACATTATCTCTGGCAGGACATATCAAATTAACGTTGAGAAACACATAACTTGCCGATTTTTAAATTTTAGTATAAAGTTATTATTGTTAATGCATTTTAATAAGAAATCTTGAATTTAAGAATACAAATTGGCAAAAGAGATCAAGTTTTAAGTTATTTAAAGTCTACGTAAAATATATGGAACATAAAGTAAACCACGTAATATTTGTTAAGCGGCATCCATTAAAGAACGCAACTCTGGGAATATTACACATGACCTTGAACTGTTTAATAAAGACATTTATGTTATGAGCGCGGTTTTTAAATTTCTTGAGTACGTCTTGATTTTTTGAGATTAGAGTTTTGGAATAGTTTGTGACTATTTTAAAGCTGTGTAATTGTAATTTTAACACATTGATTTCATGAACGTGATTGATGTCGAAAGCAAAACGATCGTATGATATCAATATATTCAATGAACAATTGGAAGTTTTATGAGATATTTTAAGTACTCATAAAGATATTGCAACGGGATTCAATAAAAGTGCACACTCAAAACGTTAATTTTCATCACACATCTAAATTTATGTGTATCTCCTCTGTGTCGTGTCGGGTCCGGTGTCGGAGTTGATCACATGAGGTCTGGGGTCGGACAATTCAACAAAATGTGTTTTCAGTTTTCTGACAAAAGCAATGTTGCCCGGGATTGGAAAAAGTGCCCGGGTGGCGATAGGCTTTGGCTAATCGTGAGTACACTTGTTGTACCTCTGCCTACCTCTTTGGGGATACGGGCGTGAAGATACTTTTTTTTATAAAATTAAAAATAAATAAAAAATGCTTTAAAAGTAAGTAAATATTAAATAATAAATAAATAACTTTATTTAGAAGTAATGAATTAGGTACTGTATTTTATACCAATATCAATATTTTTCTAAAACACAGTTAATGTTAAAAAATAGACAGTATAAATTCCTAATAGGACTAGGGCTAGGAATAGCAGTAATAATAAAAAATACCTACGTTTACAGTATATTTAAGACAAAGCAATCCAATAAAAGTTACTTTTTACCACCTGCAAGTGACCGGCAATATTATGACACTTAAGCAGTTCAAATATCGATTTCGGTCTGACAAAAACACTTCATGGTACGCTAACGCAGGGCAGAAGTTGGTTTGAATAGTAAAACGATCGCTCGCCGGCATAGGTCACGTGGTCACTGACTGGCCTGTTAGATAACGCTTTCATGGTACGAAATAGCAGGACAGTTTAATTATCGGCTAAAATTGCCCTGCTATAAGAGTTCATGGTAGGGCCGCTGTTTTATATTAATAGCTCGTACAAGGGTTACCAACCAATGGCTGTCTAAAGCTTGACGACAAATAAACATTTTTTTAAGTAATCTATATTTTTAGTTTAAAAGTAGAAAATTTTAAATATATATTTGATTTGGGTCTCACAAATTTCATAAAGCTTGTCGGTTATTTCAAACTAGCTAAGCCCGTGACTTCATCCGCGTGGGAAAATTTCGAAAAATAAGTAGCCTATCACATCAGCTATTTTCCAGTGAAAGTTCCGTCAAAATCGGTCCAGCTGTTCCAGAGATTAGCCGGAACAAACAGACAGACAAAAATTGTAAAAAATGTTATTTTGGCATATGTACCGTGTATACATCTCTATGCACTTAGTAAAAAGCGGTTATTTTAATATTACAAACAGACACTCCAATTTTATTTATTTGTATAGATATTTTGGCACTTGTGTAGGGTTGCCAAATTTTTTTACAAGAAATCATGACTTTTTGCCAGGTTTCGCCCGAGTTAGGTACCGCCGCCTTGTTTTGGTTCCACCGACACATGGAAATATACAGATGTACCTACTTATAATAAATATTTTCATGCCAAATCCCTCGCGGATCGCGTTCGTAATACCGAAAAAAAGGGAGGTTGGGAGTGAAAGACAGTATCGATGACATACATGAAATAGGATATGTTCCCGATCGTTACAAAATACTCTGTGGTTCGGATAATTCGAACATGTTTAAGGAATAGCAGATGAACGATTAATAGAACTGATATAAATGCGAATGTGGATTCCAGGAGTGTGGATGTAGGTACCAGGACAGACCAAAACTGATGTATCATGATCAATTTGTCCGAAGGTGGTGTCAAGAGTCTCCGCGTTTGCAATAAGATAGTTGTGAATGTGGACGAAGCATGGCAGGTCCGTTTCTATCGTCATGTACGGCGCTCAATTATTTTTGTCTACTTGTTATAAAAATTATTAAAAGTACCGTTGTAAAACTAAAGTATAAGTAAAACGTAAAAGTATGGTATGTGTGTGTTTGTTACCTCTATGCTAAAACTGCTGGAACTATTTAGATAAAACACAGAGATAATCTGCCCAGATTTAATACACATAATGATTTCTTTAACACCCGGAAAATGCATTTGATAAGAATTTTAAACATATAGCGGATTGCGTAGCGGATACTAGTCATAATCTATGAGAGCTTACATTCGTTAAGTCTAGATGGCGCCACCATACGCATTTATGTCGTATTAGTTGTATAGCAGTTTAAAATTAAACTCTAGGCTCTATACAGTACAACTTTAGGTATCTTCTTCCAGTCATTAATAATCTTAGCATAGGATAGCAAAGAAGTAGGTGCGCTCCTTGTATCACCATTAGGCAGCCATCAGATAACCATTGCCATAGAATACATAATAGTACAAGTACCATTGCATGTAGAGAAACATCTACCATGTTAATAGCGGTATAATTAGAGCGTGCGTTTATTATTCTATGGCGCTATATCTCAAAAAACGAGAAGTTTTGGTTTCACCTAGATTTTCGAATTTACATCAGATCTCGACGTTTTGAGTCCTTAGCTTTTATGACCATTTTTACTATGATGTCAGTATATATGTATTTATTTATGTGTGTATATGTAAAACTCTCGTATCTTTTGAACGGTCTGACCCACCGAAACGTAGTTGATGATAATTGATTGATTGACGAGATTTTCCAAAAATTTGAATAGCTTTCCAGTCCAGTAAGATTTTGAGGAAATTAAGTTTTTTAAATAACTTCCAAACTACACTATCGATTGATTCCAAAATTAAACCAGTTTTTTTATCCTTGAAAAATTGCGACAATTGCCAAATCGAATCAAAATAGTTGTTTTCATTTGGGAGTTACCATTATTTGTTTTAAAGTGCTTTTCTACATAATTTCAAGATTTTTCAACTCATCGATTACGTCGCCAAGAAGACATTTTAAGAGCGCAAACTGCATTGAAAGTTCAGTCATTTCACAATTGATCATCGCGTTTAAAATTTACAGCTTTCAAAAATTACCTAAAATATTTTCAACTCAAAAATCTATGCTTATGTATATTTTTGACTGAAATTTAGCGGGAAGTTTCAAGTAAAACCTTCAGGGTCAATCAATTTACAGACTTTTTACGGGACGCAATTTACCCCTTTTTTCGTTTACCATTAAATGTTTTTCGTCTCTGTGGTCAAGTGTTCCGGTGTTGACCACATGAGGTCCCGGGTTCGATTACCAGGTCGGGCAAATAAGAAAATGAGTTTTTTTCAGTTTTCTGATAAAAAAAACGTTGCCCGGGATTGGAAAGTGCCCGGTTGGCGATAGGCTTGCCACCTATCACATTGTGGGACTATGTATCTTCGGCTAATTATGGGTGCGCTCGTTGTACCTCTGCCTAAATTTTTCTGGGATACAGGCGTGAAAATACTTTTAATGTTTTTCTTCTCTGAAGTCGATCAAAAATTAAATTTCTTTAATACTAACTGCATTAATTATATTTATTTGCAAGCCAAAAATGTTTCGTAACTTGTGCGTCGTATTTCGTTAATACGCATAACAGAAATTAATTGAAATCTATTACATAGGGCAGTCATCCAGAGACTATATCATAGGTTCAGGATTATACTCGTATGTCCAAAAATCTATACTCTTAATCGTAAAAACCTAGTGAATAACAAGCCTGAGATTAAAACAGTTCACGGTGTTTTCATTCATGAAAACTAGATGGCGCAATCACAAACCTACTGTATAATATGCACTTAGGATATGATAATATTTAAATCTGTTTCTAAATAGTCGATTTTAGCAATTCCTGGGTATTAAACAATCTGTCATAATGTATAGCGTGGATTGGAAAAAGAAACCTTAAACAGGTAAGACTTATACTAAATCTATTTAGATTTTCCGTATTCCGAGTTTCCAAAACATATTTTTACTAGATTCGTATTATGGGGATGACATAAGAGTTCACATTTTGCATAGCTAAAGTACCTAATATAATATCTAGTGATGTACAGGTTAGCCTATTTGGCTCAGATCACGAGGTCCCGGATTCGATCCCAGAGCGAAGGGATTTTATAAACACTATAAATCCTCGCGCGCAATCTTTTGCCGATCAGATTTTGAACCTGCAGTAAATCGAATAATCAAGACTTAATCTTACAAAAACTGTAATATCCTTCGAATAATCTGCTCTCATTATTACGATATTGCTCTGGAAAAAACTTGAAAGCATGAAGTTTTCGTTGCGAATCGAATACACTTTTATTGAGTTCGGTGTATTTCTCGAAAATCCAAGATTTCAGTAGCAGCTCGGAGTTTCGCGGCTGGTGTGTTATCAGTTATCACCCCCGTAGCTAAGTTGAGCACGGAAAGCCGTAGGTCCCCGCTATCGCTAGTAATTAGGTATAATCGTTTTTAAGCTGTTTTATGGTCAGTAAAGTGTGGCGATACAGTTCACCACTCATCTCGCCAATCAACAAAGCGGTGAATCGTGGTGAACCAGACAGTTTATAGACGTTCGGTTCACATTGCCTACCCCGCAAGGAAACTGGCATGATGATGCTTTATTATATATCCTATATACCTAGCACTTATCTTCTCCTTTCTTTAGTTTAGTTAATCCTTTTTTTTTGTCAAAACTCAACACAGCATTGCCAACTTGCCAATAAACTGCAAATATGCAAACTGCATGAGTAATGAACATGACAGACCAGCTTTCTCCATATATGCATGACATCAAGCGTGGATCCAGAGGAGGGGGGCCATGGGGGTCATTACCACCCCCCCCCCCAACCCGGGTAGGGGTCTAGATATGGATTTATTAGAATTAAATAGGGATTAGAGCCTATCATAACTGAACCTCAAATATGTGACCCCCCCTGAACCGAAGGCTGAATCCGCCCTTGGATAACATACTGATTATTGGGAAAGACAACTTGGTCTGAAAAGAGTAATTGATAGATCTACAGATAGCGGTTTAGTTTATGACAATCTAAGTAAAAAAACAATTCTCAAATCTAAAGTGGCAGTTGGCTATGTGTGTTTGTGTTTCTACCCGATTGGTCTAAGAAAATTGTATTCTTTTTAAATATATTTAATGTATTATGTATATTGTATGTGGATTTAATTATGAAACCAAAATTAAATTCTTACAATGTGACTGCATTTATTAAGTCCAGAGTCACTATGCACACTTGGTAGGTCTGAGAATATCTTCTTATCTATTTTTCGTCCCCCTAATTGATAAAGGTGGCCCAGCCAAAATTTTTTTTTCGGACAGAATATTTTATTTTGTTTTTTAAGCCACATATTATACCATACTAACAACCCTAAATTTTCACCCTTCTACAATCAACCCCAATTTTTAATTCAACAATTTATATGGCAAAATAATGTTTGCCGGGTCTACTAGATGTATGAGTGTATGAGTATGAAACATGTATGAGTATTAATGCTTTAATCAAAATCTATCCTAAAATGTCATAAAGAACACACTTTACTTCTTTTTATCAGTATTCTAGTGATGTTACATTTGATATTGGCATAAAATAAGGATAAGTACTTGTCGTTGAACTGATAAGGACACTTCCAATTATCAGTAGTTTAAAGATATCAACTGTCGCAAGACCATAATCAGATTATCTGCTTAGAAGGTATCGGCCATTTCTTATCAATAATTTCTATGCAGGGTTTCTGTATATTGTGTTATTTAGCTACATATTCAATTAATGAAACTAAAAAATATTTTTATTTTCTACAAAATTAAATTATTTATTAAAAAAGGATTTATGATTGAAATAAGTTATATTTTTCTTTACATATTAATTTGATGATTCTATTTCTTTAGTGTACCTACTATATACTTTAAAATCCTGTAAACATTTGGGGTGTATTGTAGTAGTGTTTACTTTTAATACAATTAAATTCACTTTCTCAAACAATCCAATTTGGGTTAATTATTTTTATTTTCAACTTCTCCAAGTTTCTAAGACTTCTATAACTAGTTTTGAATATAGAAAATATTTGATTTATGGAATCACAATAGTAAAAAAAAAATATAAACTTTAAATATGATAGCGACTTTCTTCACACAGTTTTGATTCAAAAAGCACTTATTTTAAAATTTACCTCTTCCATGCATGATGGGATATACTTTGTCACTTTGTCAGGCATCATAGAAAAATATATACATATGTCATTTGTAACTAAGTTCAAATATTTGATTAAACATGCACATAATGATACTAATACAATTGTATAATATCCTCCTCTTTTCTAAAAATGTTTGCTGTGCCTTGCTGGGTCCACAATAATTGACAACTGTTTTGTAACTATAACATATTATATTACATTGTGGAATGCAAATAAATAAATAAATAAATAAATAAATAAATGAATAAATAATTTAATATTTTTATATGAATCTTATTAACTTTACAAAAATTACCTGACCAATGTAACCATACAAATAACAATTGAAAATAGTATTATTTGGTATAAGTGAAGCTAATTTCACTTCATTCTTCAAAGTTCACCAAGTTCTTCACACAGATGGTCAGAGGGAAAACCATGTGCCCATACAGACAAACAATTAATACATTACCTCTTTTTCACAGTCAGTTAAGAGATGGCTAATAGGCTTTATAACAAACATATTTTCCTTTACTTATTTTCAAATACTATTCAGATTTAAAGAAAATCTCATGAAAATTCATTTCAGACTAAAGGTAAACACACCCACTTACATAATCTACTTGAGTGATTATGTAACATTGTTTTAGGTTTGTTTATAAAGGCACCTGATATTTATAGAATTATTCACAAAAACAAGTACACAGTAAATATTTTTTATTACAGAACCCCAACTTTGATTAAAAAAATCCATTAAAATTTAGCTTTTTGAAATACTTACCCTAAATATTAAATGTAAGTTGTCTCTCTTTGCAAGTATGACTAAAGTAAATAATAATTTCTGTAAGTAGTAAGTTTACATACAGATCCAATATCTCATAAGGGCTAATTTAATCAATTACTTTTAGTAGAAATAATGCATACCTGATAGCCCTCTTACTATCAATAATACAAAGAAGAAATGCATTAATTTTTAAACAGAGCCCTCAAGGAAATATAACTACTATACAAGAGGGGTTTAACATTTTGCTACCTATGTTACCTATCATGAAAGAGTTTTTATAGCACTAATTTCATGGATGGCTTTGTAATGAATTGAAATTAAAAAAGGATATTTTATCTATTAACCTAAACCTTAAATAAAAATTATAGTTATGTGTGATTTTTTGTAATATTTTGCTAATTATATTTCCAGAAACATACTTTGTCTGAGGTAGAATAGTAAAATTATTGTAACGTTACCTGACTGGATACAATCTAGAAGAGTGGAACCAAAGGAAGTTTTCTTGTTTTTTAGAGCATCAAAAATTTCCCTGGAAAGGTACTTCTTCAGCAGTGACTTTGAATCTGAAGCTTGGAGTTTGCTGAAACCAGCCTCCAATTTCTCGATGGTTGCGGCATCCACCATTGCTGCGGCTTTTCTGTTGAAAATATAAAAATGAAGATGTAGACGCAAAACTACAGCACTAAACAAATAAGGATTTATCCTCACGCTTTTAAAGCCGCACATGTTGCCCGAGTACACATATTTTTATATAATTTTACGCAATTAAAAATTATCTTCGAAATCTCTAGATATTAGATTTTGAAGTTCAAGATATCGTTTTCAAAAATCGCGGTGGACAGAAAATTAAAATGTCAATGTAAAATATAGGGATGTACCCACCATTCTAGAATTTGTGGCTTATTACAAATGAATGAATGAATGAATTTTGCAAATATGTTTAACCGAAATTTTTGCGAGTATAAGCTTGAGCTATAATAAATAAAAAACGTGATATATTAAAATCATTACGAACCGTCTGATGAGGTAATATGCTAGCACAGCACCACCACAAACTACAATTGGAATTGTAACTTTAAATTTATAATTCATTATAGCGAAATATTTCTACAGCTACTGGTATGACAATGTATAATACTACTACTGTTAGTGAAGTATTGAGTTTGGAATCGTAGCTGGAACACACCCAAGAGTCTTGGTTTTGGTAGAATTACGTAATATATCCAGAGGTCGCCTAAAATGCGCGCAAGTCGAGTAAAGTCAGCTTACTGCGCACCACTACTGGTATATGGTGCGCAATCGTTCACCTCCCTCTAATGAACACGTACAGAAATATTATCGCAAGTTTCTTATTACTAATGTGCAAGCATATACCTAAATGCAAGACCATTGGTTGATCAAGAATCATCAAATTACGGTATTGTTCCACGTATGAGTAATTACAATTGCAACTTACACCGGTACTTTTTATGATGACAAATTAGTTTGGATACAAACTGGGATAAAATATCATATCGCAAGGCAAAAATAATATTTCATACTCATAAATATAGTCTATTTCTCAATTTCGGGTACTCCAAAAAATAGTTTTTCTTCTAATTTTGCTATTTTATCACTTGTTAACTAAATTTTGTCAGATATATTACTGAAGTGGAACTTTCATACCAAAATATATTATTCATCACATATATCACGATATCATACAATTTTCAGAACTCTGTTTAAATGACATTTAGATTAAGCTTTCTATAACTTATTTTTAAATGTTTACAAAAGAAATTTTACTTTATTATAAAATGAATAGTCTAAAGAAATGTTATTGACAGTATAAGTAGCACAAAAAATTATAATATGATACAAATTTTGAATATTTGTTCTAAATTTTATTAAAAATATGATGGGAGTCAATATATTTGGGAAGATACGAATGCCGGTACACGATACACACCCGTCAGACTCACTAGCCGGTTTGTTTTCCTTGTTTTCTTTCGTTGCACAACCACCCATTTTCACAATTATTAAATACAACTAGCTGCTAAACATGCACTATATCACAAAAAAACTACTGCAAATAAATAAAATTAACGGAGGATATTAAATGCAATGATGGAATGATTTTTGTCCCAATGAATGTGCCTATGTTGGGAGCGGTAAGGGCGAGGGGTGGCCCGATCGATTCCCGGCACGCATGCACGCGGTCCGCGCTTCCCGCCCTTCGGGAACTGCTTCAAAACTTTTCGGAGGGAAATCTAACCCTGTCTGAGCCACTGTCTACCTTCGCGGGTAAAATTCAAATGCACCACCAACTTCTTACCAAGAAAATTATTATCAAAAGGACAACAGCGCACTTGAACTTATCGTCTCACATCTTAATGTAATTTAACTTGTCACTTGATAATTGATATCGTTTCTTTTGAAGTGATAGGGTATGACGTTGGTGATTTGTCAGGGCGGCAGAATATAATCTCAAGTGTCCACCGCTTACCTTGCACTTGTACAACCGTCAGAGTCGACTGCGAGGTGCAGAATGGTCGGCACGGGAGAGCGCGGAACGATGGCTCGTTGCTCCCCGCGCCCGCACTACAGCCCTACCGCTGTAAACCTTGGCCTTGGTGGGATGCTCTGCGTCTGGCCAACGCAGACTGAAGCCAAACAATTATTCAGACATCATGTGACATAGGATAATTTTTAATCGGCTGCATGATACGAAGAGCAAGACCTAAAGACAAGTTAAGTTTCATGGCTTATCAGTTTATAAGCACAAATAAAAGTACATTATTATGGAAAGAAAGTTAAAAAGTCAGGTTCTATTAAAATAAAGTAATTAAAGGTTTCATTATAAATCAATGGAAAGAACTTTGGAACTCACTGCCGACGAAATATACATTTTTACGTCTGGATGTTGTATAAATTTTTATTCTTACGAAATTAATTGCATTCTTAATTTTTTTCTAAATTATGTAGGTATATCTTAAATGTATGAAGAATCCAAATGATAGGACAACCAGGAATATTATACGACATCAAACATATTTAGACGAAATCCAATGATATTAACTGCAAAGTTTATAACTTATGAGGCAAAATAGTGTGTTAAATTCATTTAATTTTGATAGCAAAAATGTGCATCCCTATTCCCTATTAACAAAAATTGAAATCATCTTGAAAAAGTGGCAAAAGATTTATAAACAAAAATCCTTATTTAGTTTTTTTGTATGTATTCTTTTAAAATGTATTAGGTACATACAGATTTATTTATTTCTAATTTCTACTGTTATGATAGATATTTATCATTATAACAGTAAAACTAGTAAAAAGCTGTAATGGATACTAAGTTAGATTTTTACATTAAACTTTAATGAAATCATGAGCCCTGTTTATTGTAGGTAAATATATTATGTACCTACCAATAAAAATAAAGTAAATACGTTCATATTATTTACCTTATTTTTATTAGTACGTAGGTATATTGTACGCACGCACGCATTTTGTATTAGGACCTAATATAATTTGTATGCCATTTAAATTCGTCATTTATTATACGTATCAAAAACAAAAAGAGGTACCTAAAACCTATTCATACTTTTCATTAGTATCTATGGTAGGAAAATAAAAAAAGACACCTGAGAAACAATCTCATCTCAAAAATTAAACAAATGGATCAAAAATATATATGGTGTGTAAAATTATATGTGGTATATAGTGGGGTAGCTACAGTGAATGCTAATTTTTATCACTTTATTGTGAATTCGCAAATTTTGAAACATAATATTAGGCAGTAGAATTCTGCTACGATACACACATTTTCGTATTTAACTTTTTTGCGATTTAAGTTGCGTGGATCGACAACTCTTTTGAAGAATAGTCCATCTCCCTTTCACTCTTCCGTGCTATTGTCTATCCTTAATCCTTAGCTATTCCTGCTGTCAATACGGATTTATTTTTGTCAGGTTCCGACTACATAATTTTGGTGTGATGTGTACCGGCTACAATTACGAGTATGGACTTCGCTAGGGATTTTCTAGGTTCCCACACAGGCACACAGGCAACAGCGTGAATTTTTTTTGTTATAACTATAACAGAAAAATAAATTAATTCTGATAGAATGTTGTTGGAGGTCAAAATGGGTTTTAGGCCTGGGAAAAGTTGAACAGAACCATTCCGTAACATCGTAAAGAAGCTGTTGGCCAGAACAGTTTCTACGGTTTGTGGATTTGGAGTATATTTTCAACACTGATAAGTGAAAGAAACTTCTGGACAACGGACACTTTACATATATGCAAAATCTCTATATGCAAAACACGTATGAGGGTACACGGCAACATATTCCCTGGTTCGATGTTAACATTGGCGTCAAGCAGGGTGTATTCAAGTCGCCTGTTTATCATATATTTGGTCTTCAAAGATTATGGTCATTTAATATGGTAAAATCCGTAATTTACCCATAACTTACCTGCCTTACGCAGATGACATTGTAACTACTTGTAGTCATTACGCTAAGTGAACTATAAACTTTAATCACAATTATGAAATATGGTTGTTAAAATAGGTATGAACTTAGGACTTAGTGTTCAAAACAAGTTGATCAGTGTATATATTTTAGATATGCTTACAACAGACTAACTTAACAGAGGTTAAAGGTACAACGCTGATATATAAAAAACAAAAGTTTCACCCGGGTTTGGTAACTGCATATTCTTGCCGTAACTGCAACAGTGCTTGTCACTGTCGTATTTAAGTTTGGAAGGTACATGTGGCATTTCAACGCGCCACACAGATTAACAACTTTGGCATCTCTTTTGTCTATTTTTGTCAGAAGAACTATCTGCATCTTTGCTTTCCTATGATATAAGAAATAATAAAAGCAATTGTTAAGTAAGTAGTAACTTTTCAATTGCTTCAGCACTGATATTTGGGTAAACACTGGGTATTGATCACGCTCCTCGTGTACCTATTAACTATTGTATGTACCTATTACTATAGTATACTAGCTGCAGCGTGCGGCCCGCTGTATTATACACAGTTTTTGGCGAATCTCGCAGGATCATCTCATTTTTCCGGGATAAAAAGTAGCCTATGTGCTATTCAAGGTCATCAGCTACCTGTGTGCCAAATTTCATTCAAATCCATTCAGTAATTTTTGCGTGATTGAGTCACAAACATCCATCCAAACATCTATCCAAACATCCATCCAAACATCCAAACTTTCGCATTTATAATATTAATATAGATTAATGGTAAATTATAAGTGTGCATTCAAGATTTATTTACATTATCAATCTAAGTATATAATTATTAGCATTTAAACCCAACCGAATATGAACTACGAGCATTTAAAAGGAATAAGATGTTTGGAAACTAAAATCTCGTGAATGCACGACAGCAAAAACACCCCGGCCATACGGCCTTGTCCCGGTGTTCTTGACTTACTTAACCTTTAGATTACATCACTAGCGTGCTCGAGGGCTCGAGTAATGAGCTCAAAGTCATGGAAGCCGCAAAACCTCCCCTTTCTATGTTGATATACAAACTTTATTATTTTATAAACCTTTTGACCTAGAGTTCATTACCGAGGTGTAAATTTCTAGTTTTTTAATCTATAGATATAAATAAAATGAATGAATGAATAAAAATGAATCGCCGAAGTGTATGTACGCGTACAACTTTGGAATAAATACACCAAATTGGATAACTCGATTTACGATAAATTAATATTTTTATATTTTATAAGATAGAAAACAAGCACATGGTTCGCCTGATGGAAAGAGACAACCATCACCTATAGACATCGAAGATGTTAATGGTGCGTTGCTATTATTGCGGCGAGGTCTTAATACCACATACCTACATAAGTTTACCGGCTATCTAATAAATTAGAAAACGACAGTGGTCAATTACAAGCACTGACGCTATTGCAATAGAAATAGATAAGGCGGTGGTACCAAACCCGTGCGAGACAATGCAGAACTATCATCTAGTACTACGAGTAGTAGCCACGATAGTAGCCACTCGCACAGCCAATCGTTAGCTTCTTACGAACTGCTGTCAGACCGGCATATTATTCGTCAAAGGGGCCCAGACCAACACAGGGAAAATATAAAAGAAAATGTTTACAAATTCGTACGAGTTTTTTTTAAATCTCGACTCGTGAGCTAAAATTGTTTCTATAAGTGTCAAATTACAAAATGTCCAAACAACTTGTAAAACGCCTCGTTATTATTAAATGAAATGAAAAATATTTATTCGCAAAAATAATATGGGTGTCAAAAGTTATTAAAAAAATTATCAAAAATTACCAAAATATTCTACCGTAATATAGTGTGCAAACATTTAAAAAGTATTTTATTATTTTATGAAATTGAAATATTGTTCGTTGATTTCTTAAGAATTACTACCGGGTCGGAACACGGCCACACTCACACGGAAGAAACTCAGCGGGCTTGTCCTTTTTAGGGTTTCGTACCTAAAAGGTAAAAACGGGAGCCTATTACTAAGCCTCCGCTGTCAGTCGATCCGTCTGTCTGTCGTCAACACGCCGTATCTCATAAACCGTGATAGCTAAAAAGCTGAAATTTTCACTAATTATTAGGGATGGGCCGAAATTCGTTTTACATTCGGTTTAACCAAATTTCGGCAGCTTGAGCCAAACTTCGATATTCGGCTGAAATTCGGTTTAAATGCCGAACATTCGGCAATAGAAAAAAGTACGTACTTGCACTATTTTGATTGAAATCTACACTAATATTATAAAGAGCAAAAGATTTGTATTTTAGTATTTTTATATGTATCGAATAGACTCAAACTACTGGACCGAAATGAAATCTTCTTTTACTGTTAGAAAGGTTACATCATCCACGAGTAACATAAGCTATATTATACATTTAAAAAAAAGGGTTCCCTACCTACATTTGAACAATGTACCCCGAGGTATCAAAATTTTGCCAATAAGTCATTATTTGCGTACGCTGCGATAACCTTTAGCTATATATATATATATATATATATATATATATATATATATATATATATATATATATATATATATATATATATATATATATATATATATATATATATATATATATATATATATATATATATAATAATTTAAGTAAATTCGTGAAAAGTGACGACGACGTGTCGCTCTCGAAAAAGCGCGTCAAAATTGAGCCGAAGTTCGGCCGAATTTTTTATTTTGACCGAATGTTTAGCCGAAGTTTGAATTCGGTTCCAAACACATTCGGCACATCTCTACTAATTAAGTATTTCCGTTGCCGCTATAGCAATAAATACTAAAAATAAATAAAATGAAAGTATTAAGGGGAAACGAATACAAACGTAATTTGTAAGCAATTTCTACCTACTCGATCTAAATAAACAGATAGAATCAATTTTCTAGGGATGGTACGGAACCCTACGTGCGCGAATTCGACTTGCACTTGACCGGTTTTTCTATTTTATGCACTATAAATACTACAATTATTTTATGTTTTGATAATATTTACAAGAATTATTTCACATCACAAGTTATTTTTAAAAATTGACGAAGATATTTAATCACTTATAAAATTTGCTATTCAATTTTATTATATTTAAATTTTAAGGTGAATTGGACAAACTATCTATTGACATTTAATCTTATCGGATAAAAATACTCTAACATCAGAGTAGGTTTTATACCTATAATAAATCAAACTATTTTTTTTGCAAAATTTATTTATAGGTACTTAATGATTTAAGACTATCAGGAATATGATTTATGTATGAAAAAAATTACTATTGTATTAAAAAAAATGACAATATATAATCATTGATTATGTACATATATTGTCATTTATTTTAATAAATATTATTATTTTTTGCACATTTCTGAATTTTGTTCTGTTCTGAATGTTGCAATATACATTTTCTTATAAATATTCCGTCTTTGATTAGGCACATGTAGTTTCTCACTGTTTCTAAAATATAAGTTCCCTAATACTTTAGCAAAATGATATTTCTTACCGACAAAATGTAAAGACAACGTAGATGTAGTATTTTTAGTGGTTTGAATAGGAGTTTACAAGAGTTTTAGGGTAGTACAAAGCGTTTTGCAAAAAAATTATTTAATTCTTTGCAGCGGCACGGTGACCATTTAGAATCATCAGAAAAGTATGGCATGGTGATTTTTTGTAAACTACTCGCTACTCGATGATGATTAGTTGTGCAAAAATTAGCCTAATACAAATGGTTGAATTGTTTTTTTTTTTTAAATTAATGTGTTCACATCGGCATGGCAGGCTACAAGTCACG
This sequence comes from Apodemia mormo, assembly GCA_036924255.1. Taxonomy (NCBI): domain Eukaryota; kingdom Metazoa; phylum Arthropoda; class Insecta; order Lepidoptera; family Riodinidae; genus Apodemia; species Apodemia mormo. The sequence continues at coordinate 43,889,182 of JAUPFN010000002.1, forward strand.
CCGGAAAAGTATGGTGTTACGCTACCGTCTGCTTCTTTTTTCGACTATCGAAAAATACAAGATTTTTTTGTGGAATAAATCGTTCGGCACTCGTAATTTATCCGTCACGTTATATAATAATGGCCACGCGTTTTCGTTGCCGGTACTAGCGCTATGACCATTATTTTCCTTTTTGTCATTACGTAATTAGCCCCCTAAACATAATTTGAAAATAGGTAGGTACATTTGTTTGAGTTCGAATTTTGGCTATTTTCTAAGACTTGCGGGCTTAGAATATGCACGAAAAAAGAGACTTGTCGATGTTGACTAACATTGCGTTTGTAATGGTCTAGAAGTCTTTTTCTGTGCAGAAGACAAAAAGACCACTTATAAGAAAACATTACTACTCGAATTATGTATGCAGACATGTATGACGAAATATGTCAAAAATTCATTTTTCTAATGAAAATGCGTCAACAAATTCATTTTTCTAACTAGTTAGTAGCAGCAACGTGCCGCCCGCTGCATTATGAAAGTTTTTTGTGAATCCCGCGGGATCAATTTCTTTTTCCGGGATAAAAAGTAGCTTATGTGCTATTCCAGGTCATATCTACCGGTGTGCCAAATTTCATTCAAATCCGACCAGTAGTTTTTGCGTGATTGAGTAACAAACATCCAAATTTCGCATTTATAATATTATAATATAGATTATTATAACATAGTCTTAATAAGATTTTTTTTCATATATAAAAATATTCTGTACGTGTGTTTCATTGGAATTTTATCGATATTGATGAATGTTTTTTTGTGTGTGTTTGCGAGAATCTCTGGATTAAGATTCACACCAAATCCGGGCCCACGGACCGGATTAAATCACTGATAAGGTATTTCTTCCTCCCTCCCTTATATACCTACTGGTGTGCATCTTCAATGGAATTCATTCACCGTCATAGGAATACACAAACCGGGAAAACCCTGAAATAACGTTAGTAAAATTTATGAAAAAATAATCCTATCTCGCCTAAGATCGAGGAAGGTCTCAAAATAAATGAGCAGTTTAGTTTCCGAGCAGCTCATTCCTGCACTCATCAAGTGCACCGACTTAAAAAGTACATTTTAAAGGGGTTAAATACTACCCAGGGGCTGCCAGTTCCTACAGGTGCTCTAATTCTTGACGTCGCGAAGATGTTTAATAGGGTCTGGTACAATATACAAGCTATACCTTTGGGATTACCCGAAAGACTCGTATTCATCATACGAGAGAAACTATCTAACCACCGATTCCAGTTCCTCCACCCATAGGCCGATCACAGCACGTGTATCGCAGCGCTCTTTACTGTCATCTTTGTTATTCTCCCTCTACGCGTGTGACGTACCACGCGAGCTGCACGTCAGCTGGCGTTGTACGCCGACGACGCCGCCCTCTATACGTCCAGTTTCTCTAAAGTTACAATCACTAAATGGTTGCAGGCAGCAGTCAGCGCCCTTGGCGATTGGTTCAGAAAATAGCGTATCGAAATTAAGACTGAAAAAATTACAGTCGTGAATTTATACCGCGGTCAACAACAGCGACACCAAAGGTGTGGTCTCCGCAAGTAAGGCAACCTGTCCGGAAGGGTCATCCCGTGGGAAAGAAAAGTTAAGTACCTCGGGGTAAGGCTAGACAGTGAAATGTCATTTAAACCGCATATATATGAAGAGTGAAAGCCAAGGCTGAATTCATTGTAAGTCGGTTATAAAACCTCATCAATAAACGCAGTAAAATGTCACTCAGATACATGATGATATTTTATAAGATGTACATATGACCTAACCGCATGTGTATGACCTAACCGCATATTATACGCATGTGTAGCGTTTGCCCATCTCCCCCGCATAGACATGCATCCGCTGTAAGTAATACAGAATAAATACTACTGAGCCCAAGGGCAAGGATCAGCCGACGGAGAAAACAATGCCCCTAACCCTCCCACTGCAAATCACGATCCCACACTAAGCCGAGGTTCGGTCTCACAGGAGATACCCTTAGTACGGAGAGCGTAAAGCCCTACAACTTTAAACTCCGGCTGATCACTTTGCTGGCCCAAGCGTCCGGTGCAACTGTGAAGAGCCTTAAGGCCAGTAGCTATTTATTCATTCCGAAAAAAAGCCAAATCCTGTAGATGACGCTGAGTACAGCTTCTGGTAGTACAATGTCTGCCGAGTGCTGAGTCTGCTAGTAGTATTAAGTAGACGAATATTTCAGCTGATATTTTGTCTTTTATAATTTTGATGTGTTAAAAATAACATATACCTAATAGTTATGTGTATGTCGTTTTTCATATGCCATTTATATGCAAATGTGTGTATTTTAACATGAAAATGTAAATTAAATAAAAATACGTAAAGTTTAATAAAATAATGTTTATAATAAAATTTTCAGTTATCATTTTTGTAAAATGAGTATTATTTAACGACTGGTCGAAGATGTGCAATTTAAATATTAGATGTTCGCGCATCAGTAAATACATATCTATATATATAAAAATCAATTGCTGTTCGTTAGTCTCGCTAAAACTCGAGAACGGTTGAACCGATTTGGCTAATTTTAGTTTTAAATTAATTGTTGAAGTCCCGGGAAGGTTTAAAAGGTGAGAAAATATAAAAATTAGAGTAGTTAAAAAGGCAGAACAACGTTTACCGGGTCAGCTAGTAATTGATATTATTTCTATTTCCAACCGACGAAAAAATTGAGAAGGTTCTCGATTCGATATGTATATTTTTTTTTGTATTGGACTACGCATAACTTTTTACACAGAAGTCCGATTTTATAATTATTTTTTTACTGGAATGGATATACCACTGACCAAATGCCGGCTTGGTCTGAATATATTTTATGATAGATAAGTTACAGATTGTAGATTAAGTTTCCAACACATGTAATAGCATTAGCGTATCTTAGATAAACTTAAGTTGATGCACATCTCTATGCTGACAATCATATATGATTCATAATGAATCATAATGATTTTTATTAGAAGAGGGAGCAAAATGATCGGTCCCTGGGGATTAATGGAGTGAATTTCTCGAGCGAAAATTTTACACGTCTAAGCTGAAAATACAGTACTGCTTTAACGCTACGACCAAGATATTTTTTCTCAAAATTAAAGAGACATGTATCTAAATGAAGTCATTTAAATTATATTTGTAAAACTATTAGTTTTTAAGAAAAACACTAGTAAATGACGAATTTTCAATTTCTGTGTCTTGTCCGCAGTTACTTTGGTACACAATATTTACCTCTCAGGAAAATAATCTCCAACAAATATAACAAAAACTATTTTAATCATGTTAAGTATTAATAGACCTACAAGAAGATAGGAAAATTTGAATTTTTAGACTCATTGTTAATGAATACGTGTCAAAGCTAGTTTTGTCCAAGCGAAAGTACCAATTTCTGTGGTCATTTTAGTTCGCCGTCTATACTTTCATGTGATGACTTTATATAGACAATAAATCCCTGCCCAGCAAGGACCAGTCATGCGCTAACGCGCAATGTAAACTGTTTTGCACCATCTCGCTACGTCTTCCCGCCAAAAATGTAAGTACATGATTTCAGTTTACTCTGAACGAAATTTTGCAATCAATGTGGTCAGGTTTTAAATGGTATTTTAAGAAATAAAAATATGATTTTTATACATGTTAATAAGGCTTTGGTATATTTTTAAGAAAATAAAAAAGAATAGTTGTAATCTTAATATTTTTTTTGTAATTAAACAAAAACGCCGTATTTCTAATTTATGTGGACCAATTTCTGTGGTTTCCGTGGCTTCTGGGTGTCCACGTAAATTGCATGACTCACAAAAATTGTTCGAATCAATCAATTTAATAATGTTAAAAGGGTTTCACAGAGAAATGTTATTTGTAAATGCCGAAATAACTTTACGAGAACTTATTTAATATATACACAAATAAATAGAAAGAGAGAAAGACCACTATTTAATTAATTGCAGCCTTATTTCAGAATTAAATGTGAGAGTTTTAATGGTCACAGCAGTAATTTAAATATCTTTTAAACTTCAGGAGTATAAAAAAGAAAAAAAATAGTACAGAAGAAAGGTTAAATAAGAAGAGGTTTGCACAACAAAATAGAAGAGAAAAAAATTATAAGAGGGGTCTCTTATAATTTTTTTCTCGTAAAAGCCGAGGAATTGCGTAGAAAAGATTGAGAACGATATCATCGGAAAAAAGCAGAAGGAAAATTGTACCCCTAAGTGATCTCACTTAGGGGTACATTTTTTCCTTCTGCTAGCACGAGCTCGTAGGCTTAAATAAAAAAGAACTAAAATTAATTTTCGTAATTACTATAAATGACAGAAACAAAAAAAGGAATTCGAAAAACTTCAGGAAACGACAATAGTGTAGATAAAGAAATATCACCTTCAATATTAATTCCACCTAAAAGAAGGTCTTTTGCTCAAGCACATCTCAAGCACACTCATATGATATTACTCTAAATGTCAATGAACGGGCCCCAGAACATCCTTTTAGAAATCTACGTTCAAGAAAATCATGTTTGCAAGAAAACCACAATGATAGCATTGAACGAATCCAAGCAGAGCTACAAAATATTTTTTTTTCAATTTAGAAAACCATTAGTACACTTCCCTGTACATCACCGGGTCCGCTTATGTCTCCTAGTGTAAGTAGCATACATTCTCCTGTTCCAAAAAGAGCAACATGTCCCATATGAGATGTGTCTATTAATTCCAAAATATTATAACTTAAAGTAAACACTCAATTTAAAAAATTACAGAAAACAAAATCTGCTGAAATTTTGATGTTAAAATAGCTATTTTAAACTTAGGAAAGAAAAAGAATAATACAGAAAATGAATACAGAGACTAGAGCAAACAATTATTAAAATTAGTCCTAAAAATAAAATGATTAGCCGTCAAAATGTACATGAACCTAAGAAGACAATAACGAAGAAAACGAAGAAACGAAGAAGAAAAAAACTATTTGAAATTTAGTAAAAAACTTCTATGAGGATGATAAAAATACTCGTTTGTCTCCTGGATAACAAGTCTGCATTACTAGAAATGGTCTAAAATGCAAGAAAGGTATTTACTGGATAGTCTGTAAAACCTTCACCGTAAATGTGTAGAATCAGGATACCCACCCATAAGTTATGTCACATTCACGAGATTAAAGCCTTTTTGGATCATTGGATCATACAACCGAATGTAAACAGCCCAGACACTTGCTTATGTAGACCATGACACGCCAATATTGATTTTCTCTTTGAAAAAGAACAAGATTATTAATCAGAATTCCATTACAGAAGTTTTGAATAGCTTAACCTGTAAAAATGCTTACGTTGAATGCTTGCAGCGTAAATGTTCATCATCACACATCATTGATGTGATGATGATGAAGATCCATCAGATCGTTTGGGCTAAAACATCGAAAGCTCTAGCAATGCGATCATTGTCATGTACGCATAAAAACTGTCTTTATAATCCTATAAAATGCATTCACGGGAAACATTTAGGTTTCTATGAATTGCCGATCAAAACACTGGATCATGCAATGGTCGTCGCTCCTGCAACACAATCAGTATCAAAGAATATGGATTCAATATGGATTCCAGGTATAAGACACCTACGACTCACAGATATAAAGGATCTGGATTATTTTATTTAAAAACCATAAATTTATCTCAAGATAAGGACATCATATTGGCCAATTCTTCACACGACTTGGACAATATAGACTGTAACAATGTAATTCCATCACCCTCATTTTTCCAAAGTATTAACAGTTATAATTATAATGACGAAATACGAAAAAACCATTGAGACTGATAATGCTACTCACACTGCGATTCCCGAGTGCGGTATTTTTTTCCCCGCGCTATTCCTCTGTGGAACCAATTACCGGCAGAGGTTTTTCCCAAGCGGATACGACTTAGGGATCTTCAAGAAAAACGCAAAACGCAACTGAAAATTTTCTGATAATCACTTTCCATCAGGTGAGCCTCCTGTCCCTTTGCCCCCTTATCCTATATAAAAAAAATCAAGAAACCAAAGAATTAGATAATAATAACAATATAAACATGTTCGACAGATGATGAAGATATTTTAATATTTTCGTCATGTTTTAAACTGATTGTTTGACTTATCAGTTCTCAATATCTTTGTTACCTGAAAGTTGACTGATGTATAACTTTAGTATTTTTGTAGTTTATTTATAGGCTCAGAACCATATTTTTTATTGGACTGCACTTATTATTAAATTAGAGTACTATTTTTACATTTTAATACTTACAAACAGATATCGATTATAATTATATTTCTTCTGGCAAATAGTAAACTGACTTGCCTATTTGTGAGTATTATGTAATATTAGGTAAACTTGAAGCTTCGGTACTAAGTAAATGCTAACGGATTGGCTGTGTAAAACAATTATTGATCATTTAGTTTTAAGATTCAGACAGTAAGAAGGGAGTGAAAAATGTTATGTTTTATTTTTGAGATTGAGACGTTATTGACTTTTAGACGTTATTAATTTTTTTTGGATTAGTTGCATAATAATCATGGTTTAATCAGAATTTATTACATCATTCGTACAGGTATTAATAAATTAAAAAATTTAAACTGTACTGTTTCTTGAGAGATAATAATATTTAGTTTTGTTAACAATTTATGTCCCGATAAAGAAAGTTTAATAAATCATAGGATTAAGTAAATAAAAATCAGTTCCAAGATTGCCAAGTTTGTAAGACTGATTTAGTCAATGGTTTTGTACTATACAACGGATTTTTTTTATAAATGCTTACCTATTAAAATTATTCATAAAATTTAAGTTTTTTGATTAAATCATTTTTTTATTTTCAAAAAAGGACCTTTTTTGAATTAATACTTACAATTTAGACAACTTCAGTGGACATATACAATTTCTGTGGCAGCAATACTATTTCTGTGGCAAAAGTAAAATTTCTGTGACATGCCAATTTCTGTGGTTAAAATAACTCTCTAAATAATATAATTATAAAACCCCCTTTCAGTAAATGTTTATGAAAATGTGGATATATTGCGCTCCGATATTAAAGTTTATCAAAAATCTTGAAAATAAAAAAATCCACGGAAATTAGGGAAAAAATCTAATTGTTGAAATTGACTCAATGATTAAATTTTACTATCGCTTGTGTAAATCTGCAACACTTAAGTCATATCTTCCTTGTTTTTACGTTCATTTAAAATATTTCATTAAAATTATGTCACCTAATCACATGATTAAGTCTGAAATACCTACAAGGAAATGTTTATGAGAAAATCTCATGAAAATTTAAAATGTGCGGCCATTGAATGAAAATTGAAATACGTGTGAAGCTTTTAGACCTTGGCAGTGACACAGGAGCGCAGCCTTGAATAACGGTTGATAGTTTTAAAAATAAAACGGACGCGATGCTCATACAACGTAAGGTGTTATTTAAAAACTGTTATCGCCTATGCCAAGATTATAAAAAATGAGTATCGTGAAAGATTTTTTCATTTTCTTTTTTTTTATATACCTAAACGAGGGGAAAAAAGCAGAAGGCAAACCTCTAATTTTTGGCCGTACTCTTATAGCTGGAAAACTAAAGATTTTGTACGTTGCTGGTCTTTTAAGAAAGTGATTGTAATAGGTAAGCTCTTTTACATGAAAATATAAATGAACGATTCATGGGGAACTGTTTCTACAGAACTTTTTTAAAATTTTTAATACGAAGTTTGTTGAATATTGTAAGCCTTAACTTTTAAGTCGTTGGAAGACAAGATACAACGGAAGCGTTGTATCTTGTCTTCCAACGACTATCAAGCGTAAGACGCATTTTTGAATACATTTTTCTGAACCTAATTCTGCGTTTTTGACAAGTCCTAGCCAAAAAAGGAAGTATTTAATTTCACGACCGACTTTAATTTCTCTATATAATCTAGAACACTATTACGGGGCTTCACTAATAAGTATGGTATCATACTTGCAATATTTGCATAATCACAAAATCGCAAAAGTTTCATAATACGTGATATGACAAAATAAATGAAGCATTGATTATGAGTACCTATAAAATACATAGTTCTCTTACAATTTAGTCTTACACTTACGAGATTTTTCCCGAATCTTAAGATTTAAATGAAATAATAGCCATAATAGATTATTTACTTTTAAACAAATTTCTGAACATTTCATAAGCGGATAAAAATAGGGCCCCAGCAGTGCATAGCACCTCAAACTACAAAACATTTATTATCCTTCCGTGTTGAATTTCCCTCGAAAAGAATAACCTGATTTACGATCGATTTAAACGCAATCTTGTTATTGAACGTAAACGATTTCGTGAGGTAAACGTTTATCGTCAATTTCCTGTCCTAAAATATTGGGAAATGGCAAAATTATGCGTCACATGCAGCCCTAACCTACCGTTGCGCAATACGCGGCCAATGTCAAGGCCGCTGCTGAAATTATGTCAAACATTGATCGCATCGCGTTATGTAACGCAAGACTCCAGAGGAGTAAGGTGACTTCTGAATCAACTTTTTGAATTCGATAGATGTAATGCTTGTTTGCTGCCTAAAAAATAAATGAACCAGATAAATCAAGTCTACCGCATTGGAATCAACTTCCCGTGATTGTCCGGGCCTTGTTTAAAATAGAACAGCTGCCCTTTCGCCAGGCAGTTCATAAAAGGCGAAAGATTCACTATACGTGTTACTAGCATTGTGGTAGAGTTCTACAATGTCTGGCGTCAATGCTTGTAATTGTCATGTTCTGGTTTGTAAGATAGTCGGTAGACTTTTGCATGTGAGATTGCCATCTTGCCACACGGTAACAACACACCGTTAACATCTTTGATATCTATAGGCAATGGTTTTTATTTACATTAGGAGAGCAATCTGATTGTTTGTTATCCAAAGATATAAAAAAGAGAGCTGTGCTAAATTCACCCAGGTTCATAAAGTCTACGGTGTAGTAGCACAATGCACCCAGGTGATTTGCTCCAGGTGAATTTAGTCTACCGTATTCTTTTTTAACATATTATTGGCTAAAGCAAAGCGTCCGAGCTCGGGCGAAAAGTCGTCTGCATCTTCATATTATTCTATAAAAAACTAGCCATTGCCCGCAACTTCGTCCGCGTGGACTTCGTTTACTCCGCAAAGCTCCTTCCCCGTGGGTCATAGCGTGATAATATGTAGTCTATATGTTGACCCGACCTGTTTGTAATATTCATGCAAAATTTGAAGTAAATCCATGCAGTACTTTTTGAGTTTACCCCGGACATACATTGACTTTCCTACGATTTTAATGCTAAGGAATTGCTTGTCAATGCCATGCTTTGCTGAGCACATTTGTCACACATATAAAAAATTTGCCACTCACAGCTTTTGTCTCTATAGATGCCTATTGTTTTTTACCATCAGAAGAGTTGTCTGCGTGTTTGTCAAAATAATAATAATAAGATTTTTTTATTTGCACACAATAAGGGTACAAGAATGTCTTATTGAAATAAATAACAGTCCTTCCTACTTCACTAATTATTGGCATACAATTTTTTCGTTTTTTGTACCTTATACGTTTAATTTTACTTTTATTTAACGTGTTTTTTATTAACTATATTTAAATAAAAATACTCTCTTGAGTATTTTTCAATTCCTCAGGAATACCACAATTTAGTAAAAAATTTGCTCAGGAACTGATTTTCAATGTTGCTTTCCGCTGAGTACGAACGAGGAACAAAGTTCTATTTGCTATACATTAAAAATATCTATCTAACCCTTTAAACAAGCAATTCTTGTATATATTATGTAAATATATAATCTGAATGTCGGAAAAGGCTCTAACGATTTACATGAAATTTAGCAGGGGGTTTCCGAGGCGATTAATCGATCTAGATAGGTTTCATTTTTAGAAAACGTCGTTTTTGCAACAAAAAAAATGCCGAGCAAAGCTTGGTCATCCAGGTGCGTATTAAAAATAAGAGCAATTAAAGACGACGACTGTTTAAATAAATTATACCTAACCCTTACCATTTCTCACTTTACGTTATTTTAAATTTAGAACCATACTACAATATCATACAATAAAAAATCGATATATGTTCAAAAACTTTTTCAACCCTATTTTGTGCAAATAAAGTATTTGTACAATAATGCAAATATAATAAAACATTCATTCTGATTAATTTATTCACTCATTCATGCATAGCGGTTGCGTGCTATGGCAAGTGTTGATCAGACACCGAATACATACTTATTATAGGTCTAATCCTTCAATCGTGCGGTGAGAAGCTTCGGTCTAAAAAGGGAGACTCTTCTGATTGTTTACAATCTTATGCCATAAAAAACAGATAGCGTCTGTTTGTTTAATTATAAAGGGTCTAATTGAGCAGTGCAGCGTTACAAAGGTCAAATGATAAGCTCAATGCAAAAAAAGCCAACTAGTCTGCTTACAATGATGCAAGTGTTAAGATGGAACTTCTGCACTTACTATGCAAATTGCTTACTCATACAAAATACCGTGTTAATTATATTACCAGCTTGGCTGCATTTTGTAGTGGTAAGTAATTTGCAGTACGGCATTAGGCTCCAAGCAAATCAAAGGTTGTTTACTGTTCAGTGTACACCGTCCATCGCGCCTGCGATGTTACTTCACTTTTATATTTCTGGGTTTGGGTGTTACCAGGGAAGATCAAGATTGACATACCATGAGCAGATTGATCGACTACTGTCCGAAGGTGGCTTTAAGAGTCTTCGCAACCAGCGTGTTTCCATGAAAAGAGTAATGAATGTTAAGGAAGCGAGACAAGTCTGTAAGGACCGTGATGTTTGGCACTCTGTTCGCTTTGTCTACCTCGTCAGGAATCTGGCGTGAAGATATTTATGTATGTATGTGTATGTTAAGTTTTAAAATATTTTTGCATATTTTCAAAATTAACACCAAGCTAAATCGATTTAAAAAGTTTTTGTTTCTTAATTGGTCAGGAAAAGCCTAAAAAATTATATCAAAATGTTCGGTTTCTGGTGTCGTTTCTTGTTAGAAATTTTTTAGTATAGCCCCTCAGCTCGCAAACAATAACGTGTGATAAGGAACTCCGTTTAAAAAACTTGCCTATTCCTGTAATCTGCATTTCACATTCATCGTCCCTAGCTTCTGGTGACACAACGAAATAAAAAAATCCCCGTGTTGGTTTCGGGGTCCTTTGAAGAATAGGCCAACTGCAGTTCTGCCAGGCAGGTCGTACAAAACGACCGCTCGGCTATGCGAGTCACTACCGTCGTGACTACTAGGTGGTAGAGTTCTGTATTGTCTCGCCCGAGTAGCGTACCACCGCCTTACCTATTCCTGCCGCAATAGCGTCAATGCTTGACACTGACGTGGTGACTGACCAAACCGGAAGGTTTGGAGGGTAATTTAGTAGGTAAACTTATGCATGTGGTCTTAGACCTCCCCACAAGATAGCAACGCACCATTAACTTCTTTGGTGTCTATAAGCGATGGTTGATTCTTTCCATCACGAGACCCATCTGCTTGTTTGCTATTTTATGATATAAAAAAAGAGTCGACCTATCAACACACAATCCTTTTGGCACAAAATTGATTTCATATCAGCAAAATCAGGGGGATATGATAAACACATAGGTACGTGGCTTAGTTTATCCAGGGATTTTAAAAAGGAGAAGAAGAATCAACGAATACACGCACGCCAGAATTTCATAAATTTAAAATCGTTAGAAATACTAGTCTACAATTGTCTGTGATATGACATCTAGCCCCCATGAACGTTGTATGGCATAACTATGATAATTGACTATAATTAGTCTAAGTGAGTTAGATTTGTTTCGCTCACATACAATAGTGATGCAAATTTTCCAACCACGTGTTTCCAGAGCGCAAAAATATTTCAAGGTGATCGTATAACGTGACACACTTGTGACTGTTCAATGCTGTCAAGAAGTATGTACCTAGAGGCTAGATACGTGCATTATTTATTACTTGATTACGCAAGGACGCAAGTACGCAAGGACGCTTCAGCCCCCCAATTCACATAATTGAGTCAAAGCGCTTAGGGCTCTCACACACAAACACGATAGAACGTCGAGACGGCATAATATGTAAGAAAATGTGTAAGTTTCTTAAATACTTCAACTCGCTTGCCGCTTGATTACGTGAATTAGGCCCCAGGATATAAATTGTGTCATTTGTGACGAGGGCTAGTTTATCGTTACGTTGATTGGCAATGTTGAATGGCAATTTTTATATCATTAGATAGCAGACCGTCCTCCTGATGGAAAAAGACAACTATCGCTTATAGACACCATAGATGTTAATAGTAGACTGCTGTCTATGTGATGAGAAGGTAATTTTAATTTTTATATTTTACCAGTTAATTCAGGCAACATGGCCTGGAACACGACCGTGACTAGCACTGACGCTATTGCAGTAGGAATGGGTAAGACGGTAGTACCAGATTCGGGTGAGATGCAGGACTCTCCTACCTAGTAGCTACGATGGTTGTGACATTCATAACCAATCGATCACCTCTTACTAACAGCCTGGCAGAACGGCAGATGGTTTATTCTACAAAAAGAGGTCGTACCAACACGGGGTTGAAATGTAGCTATGCGATGGAACAATGGTCTGATTCAGTTATTTACTCTATTTCACTCTCCGCAAGGTATTCTACGGTCGGTGAATTGGGTCACTCATCGTCCATTGCACGCAGAATCTAGAGATTGAGCGATGTCCGATTAACCGTATGGAGAAATAAGTTGTAATACACCTGTATGGGTTCCAGGCTATATTTGTCTTGGGGGCTGTGGTAGAATGGTAGGATAGATCCCATGGCCCGCTTTTAAAGGCAGAGAGTAGAATAGCATGGAACTTTAATAACCCTTTCGTAGCTCACCGGTGTCCAGCAATGCCACTCAAATCTTACAATTCTTCTACAAAGCAAATGTTCCTTATTTGGTACGTCGCAGAAATCAGAACTAACGCCGCCATCTTATAAAGCTTCACATTGGACAAACAGCTAGATAGTTAGTTGATGTTCATTGAGGGTCAATAAAATTTCAATAGCTTAAATTTCAATCAAAATATCTTAAAACATACCAAGAGTGATAAGAAGTAAGGTTAAGGTGATATCAAACGATACATTTTTCGTTCATTTTCGCAATTCATTGAAAGCTTTTCATGAAATGAAACAAGAGTGCCAAATGAATTCACTAATGAATCGTTCAAACAATATAGGATATTGGCATCTGGCATATCATTCGTTCTCACTATGAATGAATGAAAAATGAACATTCTGAACAGAGAACATTCACTGGTATTCGGACATTTTATATCGAGTTTTGTAGCAAACAAACTTTACGTTCAATATTGCGGCAAAATAGCGTTTAAGTTGAATGATTAAAATACGCTGCTGTCTTTGGATTTTTTTTTTGGATAATTTAAAAAAAAATATTTTTAGATTATTAGCCTTTCAAGCCATAAACTTAAATACAAAGGGATACGAATACGACTTCGGTCGATGAGGTATTGAACATAGAATGAAATAAAAATGAAGCATTCACTGTAGTGAACAATCATTCGAGTGAACCATCTGATATCGCCTTTAGAGAAGTTGTGCTTAAGGCCCAGGTTACACTCAAATCAACACTCGCACTAATCAAAGTGTAACCGGGGCTTAAAACAAAGGAACTTTTAATGAAAGAAAAGCAATCTAGCGCCCCGATTATTAAATTTGAAAGAGTAAATGAGCGCGTCACAGCTGCAACAGCTAAGTCATACCATACCATACCTCGTAAGTGAACCCGTTCTTACCAAGAATAATACTTTGTGGACAGATGAAAAATATTTTCTCGTCCTAATTATTAAAAGAAAATACGATTTCAGGTATATCTTTAAGTACTGTTGTAAGAATTGGAAATTAATCATCTTTCAGCAAAATGGTTACACTGGGGGAAATGGAATGGAATGGAAAAACAAGAAAGAAAATTAAGAAAGCAGTGACGATGATGATTCTCAAGATGCAGTTACAGTTACAAGTGAATACAATACAAATTTCTTTCAGGTAAGTATATGCTTATATGACAAACCGCCATTGTTATTTCACGCATATATTTTTGGCGTAATCTATCGACTATCTACTTCGATCAAATCCTACCTAGTATACTCGATTGCAGTGCAAATACAATTACGATAACCGATAAGCTTGCTGCATTGTGACTGAAATTACTATTTACAGAATTATTTGACGCTGAATCTTGGTAAAATCATGGGACATAATGTACGAATTGACATCATATAACCATTATTTTATTAAATCCATGCTTCTATTTCAAATGTGAAAATCTGTCTGTTATGATTTCACGGCTAAGCTTCTAAACCGATTATGACTGAATGATTAAGAATTTGGCAAGGCGATAGTTGAAGAGTTCAAACATAGGCTACATTCTGCTGAATAGAGTTTCATGTCATCAATTTCTAAAATTGATGACATGAAACTCTAGGTACTTGTGGGCGAAACTACATAGCTCAGTTGGTAAAGCAAACGCAGCAGCTAGGCAAGCAGTAATAAGCAGAGAGTTCTCCTGACGACGGAAAGAGACAATCTATAGATATGAAAAATATCAATGGTGTGTAATAATACGTGTGGTGGGACTACAATCTTGTCGCATGCATAAGTTTACCTGCTACCTTACCTTCAAAAGCAGAACACTATAGTGACAAGCACTGACGCAAGTATTGATAAGAGAAGTATTGTAGCAGGGTTATCAATAATATAAGTTTTTCGGCTACCTCATTTTCCCATCGCCTCTGTGATCTAGTTTTCTGGCATTAACATTGACTACATGAGGTCTCTGGTTCGATTTCTGGGACGGGCAGTTAAAAATAAGTGTTTTTCCAGTTTTCTGATAAAAAGAATGGTGCCCGGGATTGGAAAGTACCCTATTGGCGATAGGTTTGCCACCTATCACATTTTTAGGCAAAATATCTTCGGCAAATCATGGGTGCACTTGTTGTACCTCTGCCTATCTCTTTGGGGATACGGGCATGAAGATACTCATTCTCCAAATCGGAATACAAAAATCACTAGTACAGATGCAAAATAGCTAAGATGTTACCGACATCAACCTAGGTGATACGTTGCCGAACTCCTTTACTTATCTAAGTCGAATTACAGGAATGCATGCTCGAGCGTTTGTTGGTATTTTATCTTGTTTTCCAAAAATGGCGTAAGTGACTCACCTGTGATTGTACGTTGTCGTCAATAAGTAAATCAAGTAGATGAGCGTGAAGGTGAAATGGATTCGGATGAAACACTTGACGCCTATCCTCCCAGATAAAACCATCGCGGAAAATTCTCGAACTGTTAGTATGTTTCCAAGATATTTGATTATTCTGCCGATAATTCCGATCGCATTAAGTGTTATCAGTAATGCCATGCGTGTAACAGTTTCGCAATACATGAGTCAGTATAACTGCTTAAGTTATTGTTTCATTACGTAAGCCATTTTTCAAATTATTCGAATAAATTTGTATACCTAAGTAAATAAATATAAACAATAGAAGTCTGAAGTTTATAAAAGTCTCGTAGCCCTGAAAATGCCGTAAAAAACGAAACTGGTTGGCGATATATGTAAATTAATTTAAAAGTGTTTTGTGAAACAAGTGTATTCAAGTATTCAAGTGTACATAATTAATAGAAGGCTGCATTTTATTATTTTGTCTAGTGTAAGGCCGCCACCACCTACATTAAGTATCGATGCCGGACAAACACTAATTATTTAGGTGAAATTGAATTATTTTTTTACATTAAATAAATAAATATTGCTGAAAAAATTACACGAATTTATCTAACCCAAAAGTAACCAAATTATTTGCTTGTGTTATGGGTGTTACTCAACGATACTAATACATAGAAATACATATATAAATACTGTTATATACATAGTAAACAACCAAACCCAGATATACAAACGTCTATGCTCATCATACAATGTTGTCTCTGTCGGGAATCGAATCCGAGCCCCTCGTTTCGTAGTTAGGTTCGCTAAACACTCGACAAATGGGGCGGTGAAATTTATTGAAATTGATACATCGTTTTAATATTTGGACATTGAAAATAAAAACATCGTTTTAATATTTATTTTAATTTATTAAAAGTTTCAATTTTATATTTATCTCTTTAATATGTGAAGCAAAAACTTGGTACCCTTTTTATGACAATGACACGATTGATGGAATATGAAATTTGGCACAGTTAAAGTTCAATTGAGGAGGACGGCAGAAACCTAATATATTTAAATAATAGTATGCATTAGAAATATATTAAATTAATAAAAATAAGCATACACATATGTACGAAATTCATGACAATATACACACATTTATTCTATATAACCGGACACATTTTAAATAGCCCCTTCCGGGTGACCTCCGGATGCGATCTAAATTCAAATCAGGGGAATCCCGTTAACTAAGTTAGTAAGAAGTCTTAACCAAGACAGGGTACCTAACTTTAAAAAAAAATATATTTTAATACGTGAAGGAAAAACTTTATACCCCTTTTTAAGACACATAAGCCAACGGTGGAGTATGAAATTGTAGTACAGATAATTAACTCTGTATATAAAGTTATTAATTTAAATTGCAACAAACTCTATTTATAATTCATAAATTTACTTAAATTGTTACAAACTCTGTAAATAAAATAACTTAAATATAAAAAAACACGTTTACAAAACTATCTAATATGAAACAAACTCTCCCTTGATTTATTAATTCATTTAATTTGTGACAAACTCTGTAGACAAATATATTAATATATTTATTAATAACAAACTTTATTTACAAATTTATTAAATTATTTAATTTGTAACAAACTCTATATACGAATTCATTAAATTACTTATGTTTGTAACAAACTCTGGATACAAATTTAATTTTTTATTTCAATTGTAACAAGCACAGTGTACAACTTCATTAATTTATTTAAATTGTGACATATTCTGTATACAAATTTAATAATTTATTTAAATTATGACAATCTCTGTATACAAATTTGTAAGTATATTTAAATTATCGCAACAGACTCTGTATATAAATTTATTATTCTCTTTAATGTATAACAAACTCTGTACACCTATTTATTAATATATTTAAATTGATAAAAGTTTATACATACAAGATTAATTAATTAAAATTGTTTTAAAATTTGTATATAAAAAATTTATTAATTGTGTAAAGTGAAAACAGGCGCAGTCTACGAATTTATAATTTATTTAAATTGCAACAAATACATTGTATACAAATCTATTAATTAATTTAATTTATAACAAACTCTGCATACAAATTTATTTAAATTGTAATAAACTCCGTATTTTAATTTTGTATTGATTGTTATGGGATTTCACTAGAATTAATTGTTTAATTCTTTAAAAAAATTAAACAGTGTAATGTATTCAATCAACAAGTTTGTTGGTAGACGCATAGTAAACAAAACATTGTTTTGGCAGCTGAAGGAAATCGTAAAGGTTTATTGCTTACAGTCTGAGCTTACAGTATACACAATACTTCTCGCCGTTTGATATTGCACATCGGGCTACAATGATAAAAAAATCATAATTTTTCCCTGTGTTGGTGCAAGCCGCTTGAATATATCCTGCACGATAATCCATCTGTATTATTGTCTGGCTAGCTCCTATTCCAGCTGCAATAGGATTTTGGTTATGGTTTGAAAGTTTTTGAAGAATAGACTGTCTACCATTTTTTCCAGGCAGTTCGTAAAAGCTGACGATTGGCTATACGTATCGCCACCATCGTAGCTACTACGGGGTAGAGTTCTGCATCATCTCACTCAGGTTTCGGTACTACCACCTTACTTATTCCTGCCGCAATAGCGGCATAGCTTACTACTTTCGTAAAAAAAAGTATCTTCACGCCCATATCCCCGAAGAGGTAGGCAGAGGAATAACAAGTGCACCCACGATTAGCCGAAGATACTTAGTCCCACAATGTGATTAGGTGGCTAGTCTATCGCCAACCGGACATTTTCCAATCATGGCAACGTTGTTTTTATCAGAAAACTGAAAAAACACATTTTTTAATGCCCGACCACGACGACCACTGTCGTGTTGTTATTAAATTAAATAAATTTTTATATAACTTTTACTTTATATTAATATACTAGCTGTTGCCTGCGACTTCCGCGTCCGCGTCCGCGTCCGCGTGGACTTCGTTTACTCCGCACTGCTCCTCCCCTGCAGGTGATAGCGTGATAATATGTAGCCTATATGTTGAGCCGATCTGTTAGTAATATTCATGCAAAATTTGAAGTAAATCCATGCAGTACTTTTTGAGTTTACCCCGGACATACATACAGACAAACAGACAAATAGACCAACAGACAAAAATTCTAAATCATATATTTCATTCTTTTAAAGTATCGCTAGCCAACACTCATACCAAAAGCAATTTCATTTACTTCGGGGTTATATTAATTTGTGTAATTTGTCCAGCGATATTCATTGGTCTCGTTAGTCGAATGTTTAGCGGCCCTGTCTGTTGTTCGATTTCCGACAGGGACAAACAACATAAGGTGTGATGAGCACAAAAGTTTGTATTTTTGGGTTTGGGTGTTTATTAAATATATTTGCAGTATTTATATAATTGTGTACTTTTATGTACAGTAAATTATTAGCTTGTGGTATAGCTAACACCCATACCACAAGCTAATAATTTACTTACTTTGGAGTTATATTATGTATGTACAATATGTATTGTATTGTACTTACTTGTTATATTATTACTAGCTGTTGCCCGCGACTTCGTCTGCGCGGACTTTGTTTACTCCGCTCCTACTGGTCATAGCATGATGTAATATAGCCTATAACCTTCCTCGATAAACAGGCTATCCAACTCAAAAAGAATTATTCAAATCGGTCCAGCAGGTTTTGAGGTTAGCGCGTACAAGCAAACAAACAAACAAACAAACTCTACATTTTTTTAATGTTAGTATAGATTGTCTTTATAACGATGTGACGGAAGATAAAAGGTGATGTTGAAGACTGCAACTTATTCATTATGTTGCAATCACCAACGCCACCTTCGGAAGTCAAAAAATGTTTCATAAGTATAAAGGTGGTAATTTAACAACAATCTGAGTGTACTTGGAAATGATCACTGACACGGAAAATGCGGTCGCCTTGATGTTTAGCCAGGTCTTCACGGATAATCTGCTTTGACACTGTTAAAACAATGAAATTGCGTCAACAGATTAGTCGCCATTCTTAGAGCTCTTTCACACTGCTGTTTTCCAGATAAATCCATTGATAATAATCGTAGGTATTTTTGAAGCCTTTTTTTGGATTATGTCATTTTGAATTTCGTGCTTGCGCGTATTGCGCGCAGATATAGCAGGTATTTATAGGAGAGTTACTTATTTCATTATCTTCCGACGCAAAAACGATGTGTTTTATAGGTTTAATATATGTGTTTCTGTGGTATCTAAGCTTCCAAACGGATGGAAGATTTGAGTGTGGCTTTTTAAAAGAAAAGCTTATTGAAATTTACTTTTTAGGGTGGATGTGATAAAATCGGATCGGATAAAAACTGTTGTTGAGATTTTTCCAGTAACAAATAACACACCTTAGAGCGGTGTTTCCCAACGTGTGGTCGTCGCCCCACAAGGAGGCAATTTGATAATTAAGGTGGTAATTTCAAAAATGGACTGGAACCTGACTTTAATCCTTTCACTCCGGGCTATTTAAATGCAATGCTATATATGTATATCGCTGCCAAATTTAATAAAAAAATCTTAATAAATGCTGTGTATAATTATTAGATTTAATTTTGTTAGTATAGTTACCAAAATATCAACTGGGTGATTCGATTTGTCAAGAAAAATTCGTCGGAAATTCTACGCGGAGTGTGCCCATGCCGGATGTTTCAAAACTCGCTAAACAACGATGTCTTTTTTTAATCTTTTTTGAAGAAATGTTACAGTGGGCATGGCTAAGGTGACCATACGTCCCGCTTCGGGCGGGATTGTCTCGCTTTCAGGTTGTCTGTCCCGCCGTCCCCAACAAGGGCAAAAATGTCCCGCTTTTGCACACACTCACTTTATATACTACCAGCTTTTGCCAGCGGCTTCGCTAGCGTAAAATAAGAGACAAAAAGTAGCCTATGTCACTCTCCATCCCTTAAACTATCTCCACTTAAAAAATCACTTGTCACTCCGTTTTGCCGTAAAAGATGGACAAACAAACACACACATACACTTTCCCATTTGTAATATTAGTATGGATTCACCAACCCACATCAAATTTATGGCATTCTAATTACGCAGAAGACAACTGACTGACATAGCTTATGAATAATTGAATATTTAAATAAAAGCTTTATTTTTATTAATTAATTATTAATAGTTTAAATAAATGCCCCTCCCCACCATTAAAAATTAATTATTTATATACAAAATTCTGTAAGCGTCCCGCTCTGACTCAAAGGGAAAATGGTCACGTTAGGCATGGCAAAAAAAGTTGGGAAACACTGCCTTAGAGTCTAGTGGTTTGTTAAAGACCTCATGCTTTGATGAGCATCGGTTCCGGAAATCTATCGACATATTTGCCATCTAATGATATTGTGATAATTATTATAAAAACCCGAAAGTGACCTGATCCAAAGATAATAACACCTGATCCAAATTTCGAAAAAAAGAAAGATAACCCTCTTTCTTACTTTCGATAAAAAGTACATGTAACTCTCACAGTTACATGTACTTTTGGGACACAGAATCTAATGACAACTCTCATACAAAGACTTCTATCTACTAAAGTACAAGACAAGGCACGCGCCACGCTACTTGTATTCCACTAAAGAGCAGTCCATGGACTGCACCATTGAATAATACACGTAAGCGTCATAAAATTCACTCTTTTATATATATTGTTACGTGCTTCGGGTTTCTTTTGTACAAGAAAACACCACTTATATTAAAACACTGTATTTACAACACAAACATATAAATCAACAAAATTACATACGTTAATACACTACACACACTAGTCACACCCTCTGTACTAACACTAAACGTAACCGACTACGCTGAATCACTAAAATACTTCTCGCTTCGCACTGGTCGTTTCAAGTATCGCTCTCGATCACTTTATAAAAACTGCTCTATATTTGTCAACACATCCCTATTTATACTCTACCTCGTTCCCGAAAAATCCAAATTTATCGCGTAAACAATTCTAATTGTAAACAAGTCCAAGAAAATACACGCCATGTTCATCCTTATGCCTTAAAACAGAAGATCGATTATGGCGTAGCTACTTGGGTAACGGCAGCTATTGTTTATCAACAAAAGCAGCCCATCTCTTTCTTTTATTTCTAGATTTTTCCAACATTTTAATTCTTCACTTTTCTAGATTATTCGTAACAATATTTATATACAATAATTGGTCGTTTAAACGAAATAAATAGATATAATACAGACACTCGAAAAACAAAACCCTTCTTGCGTAATCGGGTAAAAAAAAAGAATAAGGAGTAACACATAAGCACTCATGCCAAATTATTAATTTCCATTACATCCTCCACTCTCAGTCCTTCAACCATGAATCCAGTTAATTCCAGTTCCAGTCCAATCCAGTAATACAATAAAGAATACTAGAGTGCAGGATTGTCAATGACGGTGGGAGGGGCCCTGCAATTTGTGCCAATATGAGGACATCCGGCCGTGCCCGAGTTTATGGCTTGTGGAACTGTGCGCACACATCTCCCTGATACACATTCTTATACTACGGCCTTGAACCCATCATACAATGAAAATAAAAACATATTCAAGTGTAGGTACGACTGTTTGCGTGTTAGGGTTCTGTGTTCTGTTTTATAAGACGCGTAATTTCATTTATCGTAAGGGACATTTAGAAAAGTGCTTATGTGTAATTGGATAACGACGATTCTTCACTACGAAGTGCTGTCAGATACCACTGTTGTTTATGAGAACTTCTTATATTGATTATATTATCGTGGTCAAGCGCTTCCCTATCGATAAAAAAACTTATATTGTTCTCAAGTAATCGACGGGATGAAACAATTTGAGATGATGGACTTTTAGTTTAGGAAAGTTTAGGAAACCAACAAGATTAGAATTTGGATTAAATGCCTATGCCTATGCCTAATAGTTCATTCTTTTATATAAATAGGCGCAACGTACGAACCGATATGATATGCGATAATAACGTATACCTTTAGTGGGAACTAAGTCCTATGCTTGTCCCAAAAATCAAATCAAACCATGTATGTTTCTAGGCCGAATCGGTTCAAATTTCAAGTAAACCAAGTTTAGTGGAATCCAGTCGAATACCATCAACCAGAATGCTAAGTGTGAGTTTTTCTTTTCGCATTCGATCGTGAGCGCTATTGGAGTTTACTGGGAATTTGTATGTGATTTGTACAGCGCCACCTAGAGGTAAACGTGAGAAACCAGTTTACCACTAGGTGGCGCTGTACAAATCACATACAAATTCCTAGTAAACTCGAAACGCGCTCACGATCGAATGTGAAAAGAAAAACTCACACTTAGCACTCTGGTGTCGGTCGGTTAAGCCGTACATACACACCCACACACAGAAACCTATGTTTCAGACATGCTGACGTCATCTTGAAAATAGTCGGAAAAGGCTTCTAGGACCTCAAAATGAGGAGATCTTGTGTAAACATGATTTTAGAAAATCGGAGCAAAATTGTAGTAATAGGAAGTTAAAAATGGTACCAACACGTTAAGTATTTTGAACGTAATAGTAGCACATTACCTACATATCGGGACGTCCACAATACTTTACTTAGGTACTTGACAAATATTTTTTAAAGCATTAAATGTGTTTATAAAAAGGTCATTCTTTATCTTTATATCAAATCATACTAAATATATTTATACATAATAGGTATTATGTTTGTTGTATTATGGTCTAAGCGCACATAACACAAAACCTAGTCCCATAAGACAACCGGATGGTATAAACATAGATTCGTCGTTAATTGAGAATAAGAAATGGCTATGCTGCAATGCGAAAAACATGGTGGCGCAATTAAAATAAATAAAAAAATGTAAAAAAAGAATGAAAAAAATATCGATATCTAGTACGATAAGACTACCAAATTTCGTTTGTTCCTCGATATAGGGTAGGGGTATACCAAAATGCGGTGCTTCATGTCCCCATGACTGGCCTTATCAGTGGCAGCAGTATTATAAGTGATGCCTTGTACCTAGGTATCTAGCACCATCGGACTACCGAACGAACCAAAGCTCATCTGAAAGATCATCAATTTCTGTGTAAAAAAAATCTTCGAAACAGTGGATGAGGTAGTTGCTGCAGCGATTAAAGGTCGTCCACTGCACAGCTGAAATCGGCGAATTTACTCGTTTTTGTCAACAATCATACGGTTTCTTTCTATTGATACTGATTGAATATCCATGCCACGGTCAGGTACGAATAATTTTACTGGTCGCTGATTTTTTAAACAAATGAAATCGCATATTTTATGTTCGATTTTTCAACCGTTTTCATTAGGTTTGTTCAATTTTATGTACTACTTAGGGACTTATAGCGTTCTGAAATCAACAAGAAACCCTTAAATAGTTTCATATGTCCGTCCATCCGAATGTCCGTTCGTCCTCAGAGATTCTTAGTACTAGAAAGAAGCTGTAATTTGGCATTTATATCTAAACTATGAATAATATAGTCATGCTATTAAAATGGTAAAATGGTAATTGTGGCTATTCGTACAATGCGAAACAGATATACAATGCGAATGTGGAAGGATGTAGGTACCGGAAAAGACCAAGACTGACATACCACGATCAGATTGATCGAGTACTATCCGAAGGCGGTGTCAAGAGTCTTCACACCCGGCGTGTGTGGAGGAAGAGAGTGATGAATGTGGAGGAAGCGAGACAAGCCTGCAACGATCGTGATGTATGGCACTCGGTTCTCTCCGCCTACCTCGTAAGGGATCTGGCGTGAAGATATGTTTATGGCTATTCGTAAACACGTGCTACTTATATGCTACTAAGTAGCATTTGCTCGAAACTAGCACGCTTTCGTGCTACTTACTATGTAGCATGTGTGTTTCCGCCCTAAAGGCGACTGAAGTTAGTTATCAACCATTTTATATGACACCTGATTTCCTGGGATTGATTGAGTGGTTCGTAAAATATTGATGTACTGAAAACACATTTCAAACAGTCTATTTTGCATAACTTGAGAATCATATGTTACATGCCTGTGAATTCCATGAATAAAATAATTTCCCTTTTGGATATGTAATTAAATACTGAGCATTATTCACTTAACTGCGGAACCCAAAAAGGATGTCATTAATTTACGACTGTATAACACTAAAAATTAACCGAACTTCATCACTAAGCAAAAGAATAAAATATTATGAATTAAGCACATTTTTCATTTACTGAACGAAACATGTTCGTATTCACACACGTAAGATGCTTTGTTCCTAAAATGGAAAAACTATTTTATTATTCTCAGAGAACTTGAGAACTTGCCAGCGCTTGATTACTGATTACTGATTCAGTGCTTGATGATTGATTGATTGATGATTGATTCGGGATAACCAGTTTTAGTATACTATCTTAAAAATGTCTCCGCAACCTTTATGTTAACATGAAGATCAGTGCCGGATTATTACTACTTGATGTTCCAAGCCTTAAGCATCACAGTGTTTTGGCCCGCCAACACTCGAGACGCTGGTCAAGGGTCATTAACGAGTCGACATCCTGAGGCCACTTACGCTCCTACTCATCGTTAAGATACTGCCCTGAGCCGAGGTTCGGTCTCAAAGGAGACAATCTTAGGGCGGGCTCTTATATAAACTCTAGCTGAACACTGCTCGCGCGAAACGTCCGCCGGTTTCGCAGTAGCGTCATTTGGACCAACTGTTTAAATTCATTTCTTAAAGAAAAATAATGATGTGGTGTCGCGGGACACCAGGTAGGAACGAACTTCCTTCGGCTAAACGGCACTACTCACTTGTGTACGCGACTGTCGCGCCTGCGCACGTCTCATTTAACGCTTTTATTCCACGCATTTTTCTTACGGTTTTACTATCACATTTTTTTCAGTTCGGTCGCGCAGCAAAATCCCTATCCCCTCCAAGCCTGCCGTAAGGAACTTCGTTCCAAAATTAAGTTCCTCTCCATAAGGAAACTCGTATCAATCTTTAGAAACAACATATTTATTACGAGATATATCATTACTTTTTTTATATCGTTAGATGGCAAACACGCAGATGGGCCTCCTGATGGAAAGAGAAATAAACGCCTATAGAAATCAGAGATGTTAATGGTGCATTGCTACCCATGTGGCTACCTTACCCTCCAACCCCGAACACGAAAACACTAACGCTATTGTGGCAGGAATAGGTAAGACGGTGTACCAGACCCGAGCGAGACAATACAGAACTTCACCATTTAGTAGCCACGATGATAGTGACTTGCATAGCTAATCGCACGCGTCTTACGAACTGCCTGGCAAGACGACAGATGGTCTATTCTTCAAAGGAGCCCTGACCAACACAAGGAATGATTTTGAGGTCCTGAAAGCTTGTAAAAATCATTCCACTTATCATAACCTTTCACGTGCTTACAAATTATTCCTGCCGCAATAACGTCGATGCTTATTACTGTCGTATTCCGGTTTGGAGGTTAAAGTAACCGGTAAACTTATGTAAGTGACATTAACATCCCGCCACATGGATAGCAACGCACCATTAACATCTCTGGTGTCTAAAGGCGATGGTTGACTCTTACTATCAGGAGACCCATCTGCTTGTTTGCTATCTTATGATATAAAAAAATGTAAGTGACGTTAACATCCCGCCACACGGATAGTAACGCACCATTAACATTTTTGGTGTGTATAGGTGATGGTTGTTCTTTCAACTAGGAGAGCCATCTGCTTGTTTGCTGTCGAATGATATATAAAAAAAGTTAGAATATACGACCGCTACCTCCTAACCTCGTCGGTCAACGATAGTATACGGATAGTTACGTACTATTAATATTTTTGGTGTGTATAGGCGGTGTTGGTCTTTTTGCATTCCATCTGCTTTTTTGCCATCTAATGATATAATCTTTTTTTGTGATATTTCTGGTATCTCAAAGATGTGATGCCTCAAGCAATTGCCTTATTTGATTAAGGGTTTGTCCGTACCTGATGAAGAGTGTCATAAATGTGAAGAAGCTAGTCAAATTTACAAGGATCGTGATGTATGGCCCTTAGGTTTTTCCTGAAAAGTATCTTCACGCCCGTATCCCCGAGGAGCTACACAGACCTACAATGTGATAGGTGGCAAACCTATCGCCAACCGGCTACTATTCCAATCCCAGCCAACGTTAAATTAAATAAGGTGAAAATAGAACCCGGGATCTTATGTGGTCAACGCCGACTCCGGACCACTAGACCACAGAGGCGATTTTCCTGTCCACCCCGGAAGTAATCTAGTACTTGTATGTATATAAATAGTGTTTCGAACATTCGAATTTTGATGGCTACTCGTCAATAAAACAATACCCTTGTCATTAAGCTTAAAAATCAATTTGTAATAGTCCTCCAAACGTCATGTTCATTTCAATAAGGAAAAAAATAAGAATACCGTATTTCCGACGCGCATCAGTCGTTTCAGCCATGTAATACGATTCACTGGATCTACTTAAACGTAATTGCAATAGGAAATTGAATGCAAATTGGACATCTGAACGTCGGACATGATTAAATGATTAAATGTGATACTAAGAACTCCCGTCTCGGTCAATGCTTAGGTTAATCTGCTTGGGGGATTTTACGGACGTGTTCAGCTTTTTACTTTTTGATTAGTCTATATCCTGGTTTGTTTATTAGATTTGCATTACGTGAATTAGTTAAATACTGTGGAGTGGAACGAAATTAAATATTTTTCATATATTTAAATCAATTTTATTTAAAGGAGCTTGAAGAGACCGGCCTCAGAGTGCTAGAAGAATATAGCATCGGCCGAAATTATCAAATTAATTTAATGTACAATAAGGCCATGTTAGAATTTAATGGACACTTTTTAATAGCCAGTAAATTCTAAAAAGGAACATACTTGGACGTCATGAAACTAATCAAACTTGTACGCTTTTTCTTATTTCTATCAAACAAAAAGTTTTTTTGTGCCATAAAGTTAACTCTTTTTTTATTTATGCCAACTAAATAAATTAAAAAATTTTTGAATAGGTAAGACGGACAACGCCAAGTTATATTTTTTACCCACTTGAGCTTAATATACCCTTAATTTAGCGGAAAGTTTCTAATGGCTTACAGTTTTTTTATCAAAAGAATTGTCCGCCACCATCACAAAAACGAAGTGTTATCAGCGCCTTTAACCCACCGTTAATTAAATTATGTTAATTAAGATAATTTTAAATTATGGTCACTAACTTTTGACCAAATTGTGAAGTAGCCGTGCATTGATCTATTCATTCATTACGATTATTCACTTATCTAGTCACACCATTCATAACGTGGGCTACGGGTATTTTCCATTTCATGAAATAAGACCTTTTCATGAAATGATCGGCTACATTATGAAGTGAATGACATATATACACATAATGTTAATGACAGAGGCAGCAATTTTTTTGTTTATTAATGTAAACGTGATTTTTGCAGCTAATTCTGCTCTAGATATAAAGGCTGATTTTACATCTTACGTCTCCGTAGCAGCTGTTCATCAGTCACGTAGCCAAGGTAACTTCGATTAGGTCTAAATTTGTGTCTCTATAGATTATCGGTATAGCTAACTGATTGTTTTCTATTTTACGGTTTATAAAATATATGATTTTGGGTAATGATCAATCTGAGGATAATAACTGGATACGATTGTAAAAGATAATTGTAAGAACAAGGGCCCGCCGCATTATAAAATTTTTGGTGAATCCTAGGGGAACAATTTTATGCACCAATTCATCCATCCATCCATCTTCACAAACTTTAAGTAGGATGAATTAATACACATAGTATACGTATAATAGATTGCAAAGAAAATGACCGACGTCCGATAGACTAATGTAAGAGTTGTGATAGTGTAGTGAAGTGGATCATAAAGCACAACACAAGAGTTTGTATATCTAGTATTTTTTTTTTATAACATAAGATAGCAAACAAGCAGATGGGTTTCCTGATGGAAAGAGTCAACCATCGCCTATAGACACCAAAGATGTTAATGGTGCGCTGCTATCTTGTGGCGAGATCTAATGCCACATGCATAAGTTTACCGGCTACCTTACCCTCCAAACCGGAACACGACAGCGACAAGCACTGACGCTATTGCGGCAGGAATAGGTAAGGCGGTGGTACCAGACCCGGGCGAGACAATGCAGAACTCTACCACCTAGTAGCCACGATGGTAGTGACTCGATAGCCAATCGGTCGCCTTTTACGACCTGCCTGGCAGAACGGCAGTTGGCCTATTCTACAAAGGAGGCCGGGACCAACACGGCGGAAATATACGTTGCTAGCAGAGATAAAAGGCTCTTCGCTGATATAAAAATATCATCAGTGATCATTCTGGGATCAGGGGTGAAAGTTTGTAGGTATGAATAAAAAACCGGCCAAGTGCGAGTCGGACTCGCGCACGAAGGGTTCCGTACTATCATCTTTAAAAACTACAAAAAAAAATACGTTTATTGTATGGGAACCCCCTTAATATTTTCATTTTTTTATTTTTAGTGTTAGTTGTTAAAGCGGCAACGGAAATACATAATTTGTTAAAATTTCAGTTTTCTAGCTATCACGGTTTATGAGATACAGCCTGCTGACAGACAGACGGACAGATAAACAGCGGAGGCTTAGTAATAGGGTCCTGTTTTACATTTTAGGTACAGGACCATAAAAACTATATCGACATGTTGCTCTTTTCGCGGACGAAGCTGCGTGGCTCGTAATTCATAATCACTACATAGTATAAAATAAAGTCGCTTTCCACTGTCTGTCCCTACGTATGCTTAGATCTTTAAAACTGCGCAACGGATTTTGATGCGTTTTTTTAATAGATAGTGATTGAATAAAAACTGAAAAATCCACGTAATGTTGTTAAAGTACAATAATTATTATGAGCAAAGTATGAACATTTTTTTAACTTTTATGGCGTGATATTGTTAAGTATGTATATAAAAAAGTCTTCACGAAGCGAAAAAAATTTACGATAATTATTTAAACATTTTTTTCATTTACAATTAAGACGGAAGTACGAGAAAATTTTGTTAGTTAACAATCGTTTAACTTGTTGAAAAATTAATTTGAAGTAAAATTTCCAACGGAAATAAATTATTTATAGTGTTCAAAATACATCATATATTTTCGAATTTAAAAAAATATTCATTACCTTAAATAAATTAATTTATGTGTCGTACTCGCTTTTGAGGCCGTGCGCGCAACATAAAAATGTCGTGCGGAGACCCATTTTCAGCGTTTAATTAAAATAAAAAATAATGGAGATAGAGTTCCAAAATCTAAGAGAAATTTCCTCTTCTTTCCTCTTCTTTTTTTGAAATTTCTTAAAAATATAAAATAAAAAAATATTTATAAAATATTGACAATTTTTCATCTTTAATTGTTTATAGCTTTTGCAATTTGTTTTGTGCTAATACACGCTTTTAGCACATTTTTATAGGCATCATTCCGGATCCAATGAGTTATTGTACATAATGTTAAGAGCAGTATCTCTATTTTAGACCATTTTCAACTTGTCGCGCAGACTATTGTTTGTGAACATGAAAAAAACGCGAAACGTTAGAACTACCTTTCAGTGTTAAGTCGGTGATTAGCTAATTTATGGTTTTCTTCGAATTGGTGAACTCAAACCTTAGTAAGTATTACCTGTCAACCAAGGATCCTATGTATTATCGTCAGACTAATCACCCAACAAACATACAAAAAAGTACTCCAACAAAGTACTCACAACCTCGTCCTTTTATTGAAGGCAATCGCGGACATCAAATATGTAAATAGTAAAACGGCCAAAGAAATCGCGCAAATATTTTAAAATAGATTCTCGCAGTCATAGCCGTATTTGCTGTTAATATAACCGTAATGCAATGCGAGTGCACTGCATATTGCAACGAGTGCGTCACTAGGGAACCTACGGCTGCCGGGTCAGCGACCGGCAGTGCCTGCCTACCTTGATTACTTAGGCTTACTAAGCACGTTGTAATTCCCGGTATGACCTATGAGGACGCCTATCATCCCACGGTTAAGGGCCTACTTCTGCCTACGTGAATCAACACGTAAATCACCAATTATCGTTTAAATATTCTTGTTTTTGCTGATTCTATCACAAGCAACTAATTAGTTTGTCTTTGGATTTCGATACATTAGTGTAATTTGTCTAATACGATTTTTTACTATTAATATCAATATGTATTATTTAAAAATCAGCTGTTGTCCGCGACTTAAATTATATATTATGAAATTTAAAAGTAAAAATAACCTATTGTTAATGTTTTTTATATCATACTAGCGGCCCGGTACGTGATTCGCTACGTGTAAAGTGAAATATTTAAAAAAATTAATTGAAACATCAAATTCACAAAAAATATGGTTTGGACAGGTGAGCCCGTTCTTGAGTTATAAAATTACAACGAACTGGCATTGATTTTTATATTATATATAGAAGAGAAGATAGTAAGCAGGCAGATGGTTCTCCTGATGGAAAGAGAAACCATGGCCTATAGACACCAAAGATGTTAATGGTACGTTGCTATCCGTGTGGCGGTATGACAATGCCACATGCAAATGTCTACTAGATACCTTACTCTCTAAATCTGAACATGACAATAACATTGATAATTGATACAAGCATTGATAGTATTGCAGCAGGAATAGGTAAGGCAGTGGTACCAAATACCCAGGCGAGACGGTGTGGAATTCTACCGCCTAGTAGTCACGATGGTAGTGACACGTATATTAGTTAGATCATATTTTAAATATAAATTATTGTGTATTATACAATACTAGCGACCTGCCCGCGGTTTCATCCGCGTAGCTTTTGTTCCCGTGGGAATATCGGAAAGGTTTATATACTAAAACCTTCCTCAAGAATCAATCTATCTATTAAAAAACCGTATCAAAATCCGTTGCGCAGTTTTAAAGATTTAAGCATACATAGGGACATAGGGACATAGGGACAGACAGAGAAAGCGACTTTGTTTTATACTATGTAGTGACATTCTATCTCATTCTCTAGCCAGCTATATCTTATATATATTTACGTGTAAGTTTAGCCCTATAAATGTGGATTTGAGGTGATTAGATCTGAAATTAATGATTTATGTTCAGAAATAACATGCAAATAATTAAAATAACGATTACGGTTAATTTCGAAACTTTTCGATTTTAATGTGTTATTGCACATGATGCTGTTTTTGAAAATGTTACAATAGAGAGCTTTTATTTTTTGTGTAAAGAATAACCTCGAGTCAAGGTAGTTTTTACTAGTATCAGCAAAACTTCGATAGTACATTTTTCTTGACAGTACTTTTTCGAAGATTTAATCCATTGTCGTAAAGATAAAAAATGTAAAGAAAAAAATTATATAAAATAAAAAACTGTCTAAAATTACAATAGATATCCTTATTTTATGATTATTAGGTGATCGCACAATGCCTATCATTTGATTCGACTTTACAAAAGAATGGTTTTTGTCTTAAGATTTCAAAATAATTGTTATAAAATTCATAGATTCTAAACCTTAAATTTTCGCGGAACTGAAGTCTTTTCTAAGTAATAAATCATGACACTCTAGTTCAAAAAGTTTTGATCCAACCTGTATATATTTTTAACGCAGTGAAACTGCAACAACCGACGTCAAAATTCCTGTATCTCCGGTACCTTGCGTCACATTTTCACAAAATTAAAATAAAACCACATGGGATATTTACCGTTCCAAATGAAAAAAGAATTTTCAAAATCGATTCATAAATGACCGAGTATAGAGGTGAAAAACAAAAAAACAGAGCCGAATTGATAACCTCCTCCTTTGAGAACCCGGTTGAAAAATATTGTATTTGTATTTCTTCCCCATATAAAGTTTAATTAATAAACACCTAACTGACCCGGCAAAAGTTTTACCATACAAATTACTTATGTTGAATATTTTGGTGGGGTACTTGAGAGAAGGGGGGAGGGGTTAATTGAGATAAAACTATCATATCTTTCAAGTTGGACCAAACAGTAGATATCTACAAAATTTCATTGAAATTGGTTCAGTAGTTTCGGACACACACATATATATACCTATATTAAGGAGATAAACTTTAATTGTGCCAAATTTGTTTTTCAGTTCACGCCATTTTCGCAAAATGTGCACAAAGTTTTCGTTGCATCTATTAATACATATAAATAACAAACATTTGGCAAGCGAAGAAAACCTTATATAAATTACAACAATATATTTTGAACACAAAGATCAGCGCCTTTAAAGGAAAAATCAATCTCTGATTTTATAATAGCAGCAAAGATTAACTTTCATAATGAAAATGTTTAGTACCATATAAAATATTTTCATAATGAAAGTCAGTCGTGTTGGCGGTACGACATCGCAGACCGCGGTGCTCTTGACCTTGTTACCGAGCGAAAGCCAAGCACCTTTCACTGCAAAGAAAATCTTATAACAGGAAACTTATTTTCTTACTATAAATACTTGAACAACTTGGGCTTGACATTAATATATTTGAACATAGAATTATTGGAGAATATTCTGTGTAAACATACTCCCCGTGTTGGTCCCGGGCTCCTTTGAAGAATAGGCCAACTGCCGTTCTGACAGGCAAGTCGTAAAAGGCGACAGAGTGGCTATTTGCGTCACTACCATCGTGACTACTAGGTGGTAGAGTTCTGCATCGGCTTGACAGGGTCTGGTACCACCGCCTTACCTATTCCTGCCGCAATAGCGTCCGTGCTGATTACTGTTGTGTTCCGGTTTGGAGGGTAATGTAGCCGGTAAAGATATGCATGTGGCATTAGACCCGCCACAAGATAGCAACGCACCATTAACATCTTTGGTGTCTATAGGCGATGGTTGACTCTTTCCATGAGACCCATCTGCTTGTTTGCTATCTTATGATATAAAAAAATCATCTCAACTATAAACCAACCCTATTTTGTTATTGTAACGATGAAAAGTCCTGGATTTGTTATTTTTGTAAATATCTTGAAAAAACGATTCGCCAACTTAAGCTTTTACTAAATATTACACTATGATTTTTCGTCGAAGGCTCCCATTTCGTCTTTAATTTTAGTCGTCGTTTTTACTGAATGACCTTTTAATGAGCTATGCGTATGTGTAAAAAAAGTATCTTCACGCCCATATCCCCGAAGAGGTAGGCAGAGGTACAACAAGTGCACCCACGATTAGCCGAAGATACTTGGTCCCACAAATGTGATAGGTGGCAAGCCTATCGCCAACCGGGCACTTTCCAATCCCGGGCAACTTTGTGTTTCTCAGAAAACTGAAAAAACACTTTTTTATGTGCCCGACCCGGGAATCGAACCCGGGACCTCACGTGGTCGACGCCACCGCTGGACCACTAGATCACAGAGGCGTATGTGTAAATATGACTTATGTTGTGCAGGGATTTCTAAGTGAAATAGAAAGCGCTTTTTTATGGTGGGAAAGAATAGCTTTTCTGCTTTACTGCTAGGCAGTTCGCGAGAGGCCTACTTAGTCACTACTGACTACTAATTTTTTTTATATATATTATAAGAAACAAAAAAGCAGATGGATCTGCCGAAAGGCATAACCTTCACCTATAGACACAAAAGATATTAATGGTGCGTTGCAATCCGTGTGGCAGGATGTCAATACCACATGCATAAGTTTACCAGCTACCTAACCCTTCAAACCAGAACACGATATCGACAACGCTGACGCTATTGCGGCAAGAAAATGTAAGGCGGTGGTACCAGACCCAGGCGAGATAGAAATCTTATTTCTAGTAACCACGATGGTAATGACTCGTATAGCTAATCATTCGCCACTTACGAAATGCCTGGTAGAACGGCAGATGGTATATTCTTCAAAGGAAGCCCGAACTAATATGGGATTATTATTCGCCCCGTAGTTGTGAACTGTATCAGTAAAATAATAATTTAGTTAGTAATCTAAATTTATTATTTTCGATTCAGTGATCAGGGTAGCGCCCCACCTTGCCACTCTGTGCGTATTTCTCTCCGTGTTGAACCGGGCTCTTTTGAAGAAAAGACTAATTGTCGTTCTGCCAGGCAAGTCGTAAAAGGTAACCTATGGCTATGGGAGTCACTACCATCGTGACTACTAGGTAGTAGTTTTGCATTGTCTCGCCCGGATATAGTACCGCCGCATTACATATTCCTGCCGCAATAGCGACTATGTCATAAACAGCATAAGAATGTCCGTGGTCATACTTCAGTAGCATCGGTGAGCACCATTCCACGCGAGCCCGCTTCTGCTCCGCTGTCAGTTCATGAGGGATCCAACGACAACAAAGTTTCCGAACTTTCAATTCTTCGTGTAAAATTTTCTGAATTTGGCTCTTATCAATCCCTAATAGTCCTCGAATTGTCTCATAGGCAATCCGGAGGTTTTCTTCAATTAACCACTTAACAGTAGCCACATTATTTTCGTTGACGGCAGTTGAAGGCCGCCCTTTACGAAATTCGTCATGTAAAGAAACTCGACCTCTCTTAAATTCAGCAAACCATCACCTCACGGTGCTCAAACAAGGTGATTCTCTCCCAAAAGCATTTTGAAGACGAGCAGCACAGTCTTGCGGAGAAAGAGAACTTTTAAAATCATAAAAAATCATCGCTCTAAAATCTTTTCGACTTAATTTCATTTTCGTTGCGTACGTAGAACTTTGATGTGTGATAAAAAACAATTGACAAATCATTTCCCGCCAATTGTTTTTTTTTTATTACTAAGAAGGTTGCAAACGTTTTAAAAATATAGCATTCGAAATTCAAATAGTTCCGATTGTCTAGAAGTGCAAAACTTTTAGTGTGCCCCATGTATATTCTAAATGATCTATATACATATAATAAAATCGTAGGAAAGTCAAAACTGTACCTTGAATATTTTTTTAAAAGAATACTTGGAGCGTGATCTGCAATCGATATCGAAGCCAAAAATATAGTTTTTAGAATTTTTGTCTGTTTGTCTGTATGTATGTCCGGGGTAAACTCAAAAAGTACTGCATGGATTTACTTCAAATTTTGTTTGAATATTACTTCGGTATTAATAATAGGTCGGGTCTACATATAGGCTACATATTACCACGCTATCACCTACAGGGGAGAGGCTGTGCGGAGTAAACGAACTCCGCGCGGACGAAGTCGCTGGCAACAGCTAGTATAAAATAAATGTATAACATGGTTTCAAACCAAATGTTACGAGCATGCAGAGAAGAGAGAAGAAACAATTCGAGTGTTTATTCTAACCTTTTTTAGAAAATTAAGGCGAGGCACCGGAGACAAACGGAAAAAAACTGGTTTGCTTAATCACATTTGTATGTATTGATTGTTTAAATAAGGGTTTTACAAAAATGACACGATATACCTGAAGATATTATATAAGGAATGTACTAACTCATTATATGACATAATGTACTTTACTCGATCATATAAAATTCCGAAAACAGGCTAAAAAAATCTCTCAAATAAGTAATTTGTTCATAATTTTTCTGATTTTCCTTTGATTTTTATATGGTGGTATTTAGTTTTAAATACAAAAAAGAATGTACTAAATTTTGGTTTTCAGCTGAAGTCCTATATTTATTTGTCCGAAAACTAAACCGTTTCCCAGCGGTTTCAGAACATACCGCGCCGCCCACTTTCTATAGTATTGGCGCGCGTCAAATTGCCAATTTGAACAAATTAACCTTGACGTTACTTCGTGTTGTGTCACTTTAATAGTTTACCAGTTCTCATCGTTCGCTATGTGCACGAAAATTCCAGCTTGATAATTTTTGTTTTACTTTTAGGTTAAGTTAAACCACTAAATCAATTTTGATGAAATTGACATGGAGATAGTTCAACATCCGGGGTCATCGGAGACAAGGGCGGATTTATAATCCATCCATATCCATACCTTACTAATATTATAAATGCGAAAGTCTGTCTGTCTGTCTGTTCTATCTGTCTGTCTGAAATAGGGGATGAAATTTTTATTAAAAGCTATTTGGACGACTTATTAATATACTCGCGGACGAAGCTGCGCGGGTCAGCTAGTATTTTATAAATTCCAAAGTCTGTCCGTCTGTCTGTTGCACTTTCACGATTAAACCGCTGAACCGATTATGATGAAATTTGGCATAAAGGTAGTTGAAGATTCGGAATCATACATAGCCTCTTTTTTAAATCAACCACTAATAGACTGAAGTATGGGTTGAAAGTTTGTATGAAAAACGATATTGACAACATGACAATCTATTTGTTAGCTACTTTGTTTGTAAATTCAATTGGATTTAGAAAAACACTGGAAGTATGAAACTATAATAATAATAATAATAATAATAATAAATGTTTATTTCAGAAAATCACATAATCAGACTTAAATCTATAATTACAAGGTATTCTTAGATATTTATGATATAACGTGTGCCTGAACTAGGAAAACCTGTGTTTCAGGCTGAAAGAGCAAGTATACTTTAAATAACTAATCATATTTTATCATTTATACTACAAATAGACATAACTTATAATACAAAAAAAAAAAATACACAAAATACACGTAAATAGGTAAAGTCTACTCTAACCTTATTAACAAATTCTCTGTGTCTTCGTAGGACAAACTTTGTAAGGATGACTGGAGACTTTTTTTGCATTTATGGAAAGATAATTGATAAATATCTAACAGTGCATTTAGTCTATTGTAGAGATATGGGCCTAGAAATAAGTAAAATTTTGTTACAAAACTATGTTTTATGGCAATTTTATGGGAACAAACTATATCTTTTCTTCTTTTGTTAGTAATTTCTGTACAGTAGGGAAGAGCTGCGTGCTGTTTTAGTACTATGTTTAGTATAAAAAGCTGTCGGACTGTTAGCACTTTACATGATTTATAAAGAAGGTTAGTGGAGAACAGGAAAGGGCGAAATGTAGCCACCTTGAGAATTGCTCTTTGCGCTCTCTCGACGGATATTAGTAGCGTTTTAGCTGCACCACCCCATGAGGTAATGCAGTAAGTTATTATTGACTGACATAGAGCAAAGTAAACTTGCCTAATTATTGTAGTGTTAGCAATATAGCGCAGTTTTTTAAAAACAAATATCAGCTTTCTTATTCTATTACATAAGGCCCCTATATGATATTTAAATGTAAGATTTTCATCTATCAATATACCGAGGTATTTTATTTTATTTGTGTTTTTAATTGTTGGACATGCACATTGGTTATTATTGTGGTCATTACAGCAATGAGCGATTAATTTTGAGTTCAATTCGGGTGACTTTCGCATTGAAAACTTTATAAAGCTAGTTTTGTCCGTATTCAATGTTAATAAATTACGCCGAAGCCAGCTGTTAACAATATTAAATCCCTGTTGTGCGTGCTTATATAATTCATTTTTTGAATCAGATGAGAAAAGAATGGCAGTGTCGTCTGCGTATGATATGATTTTGCCGTTATCTAGCTTTAGATTACAAAGGTCATTTATATATATCAAAAATAGAGTTGGTCCTATAATACTTCCTTGGTGAATTCCAAAGGAAGTGTTTTCTTGTTCAGTACTAACAACACTACCTATTTTTACGCATTGGGTTCGTTCTGCTAAATAACTGGTAAAAAGTTTTAACTGCTCGCCCCTTACGCCTATATTTTCAAGCTTGTTCAATAGGCTATGGCATATTCACTATGGCAGTGATATTCCCCAAAAAAATCAATTTTAAATATGGGCTTAAAATTATTACATAATAATATGTTTAATTATTCAATACTAGCTGTTGCCAGCGACTTCTCCCCCGTAGGGGTTAGCGTGATAATATGTACAGTACCCGGCGATAAATATTGCACATCGACCTTTGGAAAGAGACAATCGGCTAATTTCGGCTTCGTAGAGCGTTATCTCTGTCGCACAAAATACAAACAGTCCGGTACCTATTAGGAGCTGTTAAAACAAGTATGATTTGCTTCTTTTGATATTTTTATTCTTTGTATAAAATACACTAATTTTTCTATAAGTGATGGCTTTAGGTTGGGGTAAAATAAAATAAAAAAACATTTTTACATTATGTTTACGTATTTAATTATTTTGGAACATTACAGCTTTAGTGTACATAATAAACACCATTATACCTATTGCTAAAATGAGACATTGCAATAAAAATAATAATAATTCTAATTCTCAATTACTTCCATTTCACTATCTGTGCTCTCAAAGAGGTCAATATCACTGTCACTATCAGCCGTATTTATTACTAATCTATCAGTGTAATTGTCTAAACTGTGTTGAATGCTTCTATATTCATTCTCACATTTGATTGCATGATCGCAAATCTTTTTTCACTCTTCAGCGCCGATCATGTTTACTTTTTCAGTCAATAATGTTTTTACTGTAGTTAAGTTCATACCCACATTTCTAGAGGCTACATAGCCTTTCAGTTGAGACCATATATTTTCAATTGGATTAAAATCCGGATGATATGGTGGCAATCGCAACACAGTGTGCCCATGTTCGGCAAGTATTTTGTCC
This sequence comes from Apodemia mormo, assembly GCA_036924255.1. Classification (NCBI taxonomy): domain Eukaryota; kingdom Metazoa; phylum Arthropoda; class Insecta; order Lepidoptera; family Riodinidae; genus Apodemia; species Apodemia mormo. The sequence goes on from JAUPFN010000002.1 coordinate 43,927,957, forward strand.
ACAGAAAACTCTGTATACCTCTCCTTGTGCTGACATATAATAGCGTAAATCTGGGTTTTTGTTAATTTTGGATCAACTGGAATTTCATGTCTGTTTAACCAGTTGATCATTTCCCGTTTAATGGTGTTTGAGTTGGGGGGTCTCTCAACATACTTGTTGTGATAGGGTGCGTTGTCGATAACTAGAACAGAATCACTGGGTATATTTGGGATTAATTGGTTAACCAGCCATTTCTCATAGTTATCGTTATTCATTTCATTGTGATAGTCACCTGTAGTGTCCGTGGATTTATACGTTAAAAAAGCACCGGGTACAAAGCCTTTTTCATTTCCCGCATGAACTATTATCAAACGTTGACCTTTTGAAATTGGCTTTTTTACTCCTTTTTTCTTATCGTCACTCCAAGATTTCCCTTTAGTGTGGGATGTATGTATATATGACTCATCCATGTAGACGATATTTTTTCCTGTTTCGCGAAATTTGCGTATTTTATCAAGGTATTCCATTCGTTTGAGACTAACGTCGTGCTTTTCCATTAGAATTTTTCGATTATCTTCCATTTTAGTGAACTGAAATCCCATGTCATGAAGTATTTTTCTCAACGTTTTTTCAGACCCATTGTAATTAATAGCTTCAGATAACTTAGCTTTTAATGATTTTATTGTTGGCAGTTGATTAAATCGTAAGTGAAAATCATACACCATTCTTCGAACAACATCGTAATCAAAATCGTCCATATCCAAACGAAATTGCTTTTTTGGTCTCCCTTTTTTTGGAGTGCTGAACTTAATTTCAGTCGAATGTGTTTCAGTACTGACTTCGTTTAATATATTGTTCAAAGTTCTTCTTGAAATTCCAGTGGCATTTGCAACTCGCTCTTGAATCTTCTTAAAATAACAACTTACATTTTCATCTACTTTTTTTTAAATCTATCAGCTTCGCTTACAAAGTATTTATAAACATTGTAGATAATTTCACGTGACTGACCTCGTAAAGGTTTCCCTCTTTTTCCGAAAGATGCCATATTACAACTTTAAATTATTTAAATTTGTGGGTGTTATCAACTCTAAATATATATTTTTTTCGGGACGCGACTGCACTCTATCGTACTTGAACAACGACTGACTAAACGTCACATAGGTAGTGTGGGACAGAGATAACGCTTTACGAAGCCGAAATTATCCGATTGTCTCTTTCCAAAGTTCGATGTGCAATATTTATCGCCGGGTACTGTAGCTTATATGTTGACCCGACATTTTAGAAATATTCATGCAAAATTTGAAGTAAATACATGCAGTACTTTTTGAGTTTACCCCGGACATACATACAGACAAACAGACAAAAATTCTAAAAACTATATTTTTGGCTTCGATATCGATTGTAGATCACGCCCCAAGTATTCTTTTAAAAAAATATTCAATGTACAGTTTTGACTTTCCTATGATTTTATTATATGTACAGATATAGATGACGTGTCTTATGCAAATTATAACTGCAAGCAATACTTACATTTTTTCATAATTTCAGATTAAAAACAACATCATACCTAATAATTGTATTTTATTACCGGCGCAGCTTCGCCTGTCGTCATGTTAACATATCGTAAATGTAAGAAATTTTGCACTGTATTTAACCCCTATTTCACCATCCTAAGAGATGAATTTCGAAAAATACTTTTTTATTCTTTGCCTACATATCGTAAGCACGACTACTGCGATTAGCTCTAGCTTTTTTTATATTATAAGATAGCAAACAAGCAGATGGGTCCCTGATGGAAAGAGTCAATCATCGCCTGTGGACACCAAAGATGTTAATGGTGCGTTGCTATCTTGTGGCGAGGTTTAAGGTCATATGCATAAGTTTACCGGCTACCCTACTTTCCAAACCGGAACACGACAGTGACAATCACTGACGCTATTGCGGTAGGAATACGTAAGTACCAGACCCGGGCGAGACAATGCAGAACTCTACCACCTAGTATAACCTTCTTAGGTTTAGGTTGGGTGTCGATATGTCAGTGAGTCAGGAGTCAGGACTTTTTACTAACCGACAAAAAAACAGTGGAGGTTCTCAATTCGGCAAGAATATCATTTTTTTATGTTAGACCACGCGTAACGTTTTTCAGGGTAGTCCGATTTTAATAATACTTTTTTATTGAAATAAATATACTCCGAGGGTGCTTCATTTTTTAAAATTCCAACCATAATGCTACGTAAACAAGGGATGATCGATTGTCCACTCACTGCACTGATGTAAATGTATAACCACGCATGATTTTTCGTCGGTTTAATTTTTACACATACATACATACTCTAAATTTTGTTTTGTTTTTATATCCACTGGATGCTTGGAGATTGACATATATAAAACTCAGTTCTGGTAGATTACCAGCATTGCGAAGGAAATCGGAAATCAGAAGTTTTTTATTCAATAAAACTTTAAACAATTTATTTTGACGCGACAACATTTTTATTAACTACTACCGGATCCGGTGCTCTTTTTCATGTATCATTTCTTTTAAATAAGATATTACATGATGTTTAATTTGTAGGTATGTAATTGTTACAATGATAATAAAATTGCTATTATGAGAAGCAGTTAATCCCATGTTTTTTTTTCATCTAGATGTTTACTATCTAGATATTTAGATATTTTTAGTAACTTTTTTTACACAGTTTAAGACTAAGGGAAAAGTTGGAATACTAGGTAAATGCGAGATTTTTTGTCAACGAAGGCCTGAACTGAATAGAATAGAAACCTATAGACAGTGAGTAAGTATATGTAAAACATATTTAATCACAGGTTATTCCCTGCAGTTACTAATTCTGTAATACCACAATGTCACAACAACAATTATATGGAAACTATAATTTAATAAACGTTTGCGTGACGCTGACCACGTCAGCAACGTAATATTTACCTCATTACATACATCTGATGTAAGGTTTATTGGCTTTTCGCATCGGGTGGTAAGTGGAAGTATTAATATTTATTCAAGTAACGTCTCAACAAACATTCTATTTGAGCGACGGTGTTTTACGAGAGTGTCTCGTTATAGATGTAATAAATAAAGCAAAAAGTATCAAAGATGCAATCGAAGAACTTGGCAGTTCTTCAACTATTCAAATCGGTTTCCTTGCTAGTTGAGACGCTTATAAAAGAAATACAAAATGGAAGGTGACGCTTTAATATTAGATACTATGGTGACGCTATCAACTAAAGTTAAAGTGACTACGACTTAATTTACATGAAGTTAAAAACGTTACGATAACTCGTAAATCTATTTTTACGTCATAAGATATCAAACTAGCAGATGGTCCTTCTAATGAAAAGAGACAACCATCACCTATAGCTACCAGAGATGTTAATTGTGGGTTGCTATTCTTATGACAAGGCCTTAATGACATTATGGTAGGCACGTAGGGTCTTCGCACGCGTCCCTTTGGGGATGCGGGGAAACGGTACCGAGGCTTTGCCCCCTGGCCGTGGTTTCAATCGCGCTGCATAAATATGCAGTGGTCATTGGGTGACTTCTAATGAAGAGTTGGTTTTTGTTGTTTATAGGGTACTATTGACGTTGAGGGTACTCCCTAATGCTTCACGCCGCTCCGCGCAGGTCAGCCGCTCTGGGTGGAACCCGCTGGTGGGAAGCCCGGCAGGCGACCAGCAGCGAAAGCGGCGGCTTTATCAGGTGATACCCCCAACATCTTGCCTAGGGATGTCCCTAGGGTAAAGTTTGTGGTCTGCGATTGAAGCTTTCCAGGGGGCCAGGCCTCTTATGTGCTCAAAGTCGGATCTTGCTGCTTTGGTGAACATGTTCTCCGAAAGTCTGCGGGTAAACTTCTCTATGCTTTCTACACGGAGATCTCTCATGATGACGGAGTTCTTCATGTAGCGGGGGGCGTTGACGATAATTCTTAATGCCTTGTGTTGTTGGGCTTCTATTTTGTTTTTGGAGGTTTTAGACAGAAGCTGATACCACGCAGGTGCGGCATAGTGCGGTCTTGTAGATATTCAGCTTCTGTCTAAGGGGTAGTCTGGAGGATATCACAGGACGTAATATAGCTATTGCTGCCTTGGTTTTATTGACGACCTTCCTGGTGTGCGTGTTCATCTTCAGGCGGGCGTCGATGGTTATTCCTAAGTATTTGCACGTACTCTGCCATGCGATGTTTTCCCCATAGAGTTGGAGTTTGGGGGTGAGGTGTGAAAGTCTTCCTGCTTTGAAGGCTTGGGTCTTCGCCACATTGACCGTAAGCCTCCATTTATTGAGCCATTCTTCGAGGTCACTTAGGGCCGCTTGTATTTTGCTAGCCGCATGTGTCGTCGTCAGTGATGTGCCGATGTACGCGGCATCGTCCGCATACAGCGCCAGTGTGGTATTGACTGGCGCTGGGATGTCATCCGTGTAGCTCACATATAAGGTTGGTGAAAGGCAGCTGCCCTGCGGGACGCCTGCCCGCATACAGCGTTCGGTTGAAAGTTTGCCTTCCACCACAACTTGGAATTTGCGGTGATGTAAAAAGGAAGCGATGACGCGTACAATACGTCTGGGCATTTGGAGTTGGGCTAGCTTGTAGAGAAGGACATTATGGTAAGTTCACCGGCTTACCTTTTAAACGAACTCTACAGTGACAAGCACTGACGCTATTGTGACATTAATAGATAGGCGGTGGTACCGGACCTAGGCGAAACAATGCAGAACTCTATTACTCGCATCGTTCGCGTTTTACGAGCTGCCTGGCAAAGCGGCAGATGGTCAGTTCTTCCGGCCCGACCAAGACGACGTAAAAGACGACAACGTAAGACGAGGTAAAATCTTCAACAAGTGAACGCTTTTTTATTACTACTGGACAGAAACGTGGTCATTTATAAACTAGATATTATGACGTTGAAATTTGTTTAGTAATTCTCTATCCTGCAGATTATTCTATAGATACGCAAACATGGGCGTACCGAGGGGGGGGGGGGGCAGGAGGGGCAGCTGCCCCCTCCCCCCCTTCCTGGAATTTGTTTACCTCTCTACTAACTATATACTGTTGTAGATAAAAATATAATAACATAAAAATATTGTACTAAGACGTTACGGTTGCCCCCACTGGCCCAGAACCTGGGTACGTCCATGTATGCAAACGTTAGGTTGCCTACATTTTTTTCGTCATAACTATCAGGTACTAACGCCTTGCAGCCCGCTGCATTATAATTTTTGGCGAATCCCACGAGATCAACGAATACTTCCCGTATTCGTTGGGAATTATACGGGATAAAAGGTATCTCAGTCAGGTAGTTCAGTCGTTTTTTCCTAATTAAGTAAAAAACATCCATCCATCCTCACAATCTTTTACATTTTTAATACTAGCTGCACCACGCAGCACTGAATTATAAAAGTTTTTGGTGAAAAAAAAGTAGCCTATGCTATTCCAGGTGATAGTCTACCTGTGTGCCAAATTTCATCCAGATTCAACTAGTAGTTTTTGCATGATTGATTAATAAACATCCATCAGAAAATGTATGTAAATTTCAAAAATACGTCATATTGTGATATTTTATCGTGTCAAATTAAAAGCTAAAACTTAAGGAATACCTCCGGAGTGATTTTATTGGATCGGTAACTCTGTATTTCTGGGTATAATGCAAGCGTCACACATCCTAAGAAATTGCCTTGAAAGGCGTATCCGTGGTTTTTACATACGACATTGACGTTTTGGCAAACTGGCCACTTTGATCTCAAATATCTGGCGTTTGTTTAGGCATTCCAAATTCAGATGTAGACATGTTATGTTTCAAATTTAGTGATTCATTTGTCTTCGCGTCATTTGATTTTTCTTTTTTTTATATATCATAAGATAGCAAACAGGCAGATGGGTCTCCCGATGCTAAGAGTCAACCATCGCCAATAGACACCAAAGATGTTAATGATGCGTTGCCATCTAGTGGCGAGGTCTAATGCTACATGTCACAAGTTTACCGGCTACCTTATCCTCCAAACCGGAAAACGACAGTGACAAGTACTGACGCTATTGTGGCAGGAATAGGCAAGGCGGTGGTACCAAACCCGGGCGAGACAATGCAGAACTCTACCACCTAGTAGCCACGATGGTAGTGACCCGCATAGCCATTCGGTCACCTTTTACGACCTGCATGGCAGAACGGCAGTTGGCCTATTCTTCAAAGGAGCCCGGGATCAACACGGGGAAAACGGTTCTGTTCACAATATGGAAAAATTAAAATATATTTTCCACTAACTGTAAATGCGCGCATTGCTAAGCCGCCAACTAAAATAAATCTGATGAAAAGACATAACAATACCAACTCAGAAACCTTCGTGGGCTCATGCACAACTTTGCTTAATATCATCACATGATCAAATGCAGAGTTTACGATTCTATAATGGACATACAAACATTCATCTTATATATAAAATTCTCGTGTCACAACATTAGTTACGATACTCCTCCGAAACGGCTTGACCGATTTTTATGAAATCTTATATGCATATTCAGTAGGTCTGAGAATCGGCTGCTATCTATTTTATACCCCTAAGTGATGAGGGTTGTCCAACCCTAACAATTAAATTAAATTAATTTTTTTATTTATTTAAACAATTTTTTTTGTTTTTATATTTTTAAGATTCAGCATTGAAAAATACATACATACAACCCTAAATTTTCGCCCTTTTACCATCAACCCCTATTTTTTAATTCAATAATTTATATGGCAAAACAACGTTTGCCGGGTCAGCTTGTTTTTATATATTTTCTATATATTATATAGTCTCTGTGGTCTAGTGGTCTAACGTCTGTGTTGACCACATGAGGTCCTAGCTTCGATTCCCGGACCGGGCAAATCAAATATGTGTTTTTTCAGTTTTCCAATAATAACGATGCCCCGGGCAGCATTGGATTGGATAAGTGCCCGGTTGACGATAGGCTTGTCACCTATCACATTGTGGGACTAATGGCTAATTGAACCAACCTTGTCATAGTTTAGGACAGTCTTTATTGACATGCTGTCACATTCTTTTCTTTTGAGACAAAAAGTGACAGCATACTACTTAGGATTTTCCTATGACAATGTTGGTACAATTGGCCATTAGTATCTTCGGCTAATCGTGCGTGCACTGGTTGTACCTCCGCCTACCTCTTCGGAGACACAGGCGTAAAGACACTTTTTTATATTTTCTATATTTTTCGAGCAGATTACGAACTTTTAGTTACATCATAGCATCAACGCTACAGTAACAGCTTGAAGAATTAATTTTATCAATTGTGTGTATTATGTGTATAAGTAAGCTACTGTAAAAGAAAACAGAGTAAAAACGTACTCTGTTTTCTTTTACAGTAGCTTACTTATACACATAATACACACAATTGATATTCGAACGTTTTCATTCTGTAAATTTTGTCCTACAGAACAAACCCTGCAGGCGGCCTGATACCCTAATAGCCTACCCTTTAAACCGAAATGCGACAGTGATAAATATTGACGTCAAAACATCATATCGAGACGATAACGACTGCTGGTTTATATTATCTACCTAAAGACACGTTTCTACCGAAATTGTTGGCAATTTAAGTGTTTCCAACTGTTTGCAACTCTTCAGAAAATCCCCAACTTTTGTTTTCATAGTGTCTTCAGCGAGTTGCCACAATTTGAAAAACATTTTAGTGACAACCAGCTGTCTTCACGGCAAAATGTCTCCGATCGATGATTACATTATGTAGGCAGCCGCAGTATTTATTATTTTATGTAAAAGAAAGAAACGGAAGCACTTCTTGGTTTTCATAGGTGGTAGAGTTTTGCATTGTCTCGCCCGGGTCTGGTACCGCCTTACTTATTCCTGCCGCAGTAGCGTCAGTGCTTTTCACTGTCGTGTTTCGGTTTGGAGGGTAAGGAAGCCGGTAAACTTATGCATGTGGCATTAGACCTGCCACAAGATATCAACGCACCATTAACATCTTTGTTGTTTAAAGGCGTGGTTGGCTCTTTCCATCAGGAGACCCATCTGCTTGTTTGCTATCTTATGACATAAAGAAAAGCATATGTATTGGGTACGACTAAGCCTGAAAGGAAGAAATGAACTTGGAGGGATAAAGAGATGATGATGATGATTGTTAGCAGGTTGCATTATTGATGAACAAATCGGAAACTTTCATCGTAAAAAAGAAAATTTTTAATTTTCCTTCGTTACGTAATTTTCGTTCGCAACACTGATATCGCTTTCGCTTGCTATGCATCCTTTTTCATATTTTTATTTTTATAATTTTCATCAATTGAGTCCCATAGTACAGTTCGTATGAAGGAAAGAAAGAAAATATTTATTTGCAAGAATATGGGTGTTACAATTTGGTAAAAATTAATTAAGTTACCAACATATTCTATCATTATATGGTGTGAAAATATTTAAAAAATATTATGATATAATATTACATTATAATATTCTATTATTTTTTTTATTTTTTATGCATTCACTAAGTATAATATGTCACCTCGAATATTTACAATTTTTTTTATATACCTCCTCCTTTTAAATCTAATCGCTTTTTGCTGGGATCCATAGCATTTTCTATGCTATATATATCATATAAAATAATATATATATATATATATATATATATATATATATATATATATATATATATATATATATATATATATATATATATATATATACAGGGTATAACAAAAATAAGCACTAATACTGAAGGAGCGTTCAGGATGTGTGGTTAGCTCTTTAATTATACATTTTTAATAAATAAAAACTATGAAATTTCTGAGAAAATGAATGTCAAAGTTTTTTTTCAAAATGATCTGTGGCAGCCCTGAAGTATAGCACGCAGTAACGTACGCGCACGGTTTACGCAGCTATGAAAGGTCACAATCATATGATAGATGTCAATGAACTGCTAGACGCACAACAAAGTACTAATTACTTGACAGAGTAAATAATGTAGATATTATTTAAAGAGTTTTTTTATATTTTTTTCTACCAGGACTGATGTTGGAATAAACCCATGAGGGTCCTTAGTTTGATTACCAGGCTGGACAATTTGATTCATAGGTAACTTAACTGGGTTTTGATAGCCATAATTATTACATTATGTTAAAAAAAACACTGTCCGACTATTGGTGTCACTCGATAGCATATTACGATCATATTAAAATAATTATTAATTACTATACTCATATTCAATAAAAAAAATCTCATAAAATTTTATTAATCGTAAATACCTACCTAGTAGTCTCATACCTAGTTTACGTAAGGCAAACCTGCGGCTATTAGGCATTTCATGCAGGAAAATCTCCCGCCTGGCAACAAAATTATATCAGCTGTGTACCTAAAATTTATTGTGACCTGGATTATTATTTCTAACTCTGAGTGAAACTATTAGTTTGGTACATACATTCTAAAACAATCGTGGCAAATAATCCAATATAACTAATTAAGGTATCTTTTTGTTATGAAAACACATTACATAAATTACTTCATCACACAATATCCACCTTCAAAGTCAACTATTCACATGTGTTTTCAGTGTAGGTACCTAAATCTATTCCGTGATTCATAGGCATTTTACAATGTATTATCTGGCATGGTTTCAACTTACAAACTGTTTTAATGGCATAATACTTACCTCTAGTACCTACCCTGTTTGCTTCTAACTTCACATAACAAGGTGTCTAAATAGGTAATTAGTTTTTGAGCAGGTAAATCATAGCTATTATCACTTTTTTTACACACAATTCTAAAAACTTAGTAAAACTTTCTCGTTGATAACACGACACATCGCAAAATAAATATGCATTATCATTAAGAATTAAGACACAACACAACCTTTTATAAGCATTTTTGACAAATAAACCTACGCATTGATTAGCCTAGAAGTCCTTTGATTTGAAGTATTACCGACATCGCGCTAGGCGTCTCAACGCGGCGCAACGCGGTCTCAACCAAGCGCCCGACTTAAGGCCTTGCTCACACACACTACTGAATATTTTCCGCGGGAATTTTAATTGCGCAAATTAATTTTCGTTACATATGAAATTTGACATGGCTAGCACTGCTAAAAAAATTGTCAAGAATCGGAATGTTCCCGGTGAGTTGATAGGCTCGTTTGTCACTATCACTACATGGCTGATAGAACTTAGTACCTACCTAAAGTTTGTTTTAGGTGCGCCTCTTCTTACCTTTTTTTATGTTATTGAGATAGGCAAACTAGCAGACGTGCCACCTGATGGTAAGTGGTCGACGTCGCTAATGAACAAAAATGGGATACCTGGGCTGGAACTAGCCCAGGTATTCCATTCATGTGTTAGAGACATAAGATGTTAAGTCTCGGTGCCAGTAATTACAGTGCCTGTCTTGCCCTTCTCTCCGAAACACAGCAAAGCTGTTTCACGGGAGAAATTGGCAAGACCTTTCTAAGTAGTAGTTATTTCAGGAAAAAGATAATTTTTGACTACGTTTTTTTGATTACATTTTAGATCAAAGATTTTATAAAATACTAGCCGTTGCTCGCGGCTTCGCACGCGTGGTTAGAGTTTTTTGTGAATGTCAAAAATAAACCACGCAAGCGAAACCAACGAAAACTATTGCTAATTTTAGCGATTGCCGGGATTACATATCAACCTGTTCATTCATTCAGAAAAATTAATCTTTTTCATCAAAATATTGTTTATCATACTGGAAATGAAAAAGTATTAAGTTAACTTTAAAGCCGCCGCCGGTCGTTTGTACAGGCCTTTAGAACTTACACGTGTTTTGCGGCTTATACAAAGTGCAACGAAACGCTTTGATTGGCGAAAAGACCACTTTCGGAAAGAGACAAGACACTCCCTTTTTTCTGCCATTTTGTTTTTATGTAAAATCATACTAATATGTAGTTCCGTATAGTTTTAGTCAACATTTTTGTCACTTTTATGATAAGAGTGATGCCGGTTTAGGCGTTTCTTCGTAAGGTACTGGGTTCGATTCTCAGTTCGCCTGGTAGAATGGAGGGTAATTCTTCTTAAGGCACTCAAACTAACACGGGAAATGATTTTTTTTTATTTATGGTGCAAGGGGTCCCACCACCACCTTCGGGACCCAAGACAACCTGACTGCTGTACAATGAAAGAGGTCCTGGCACCGGCTTCCTCCAGAGAGGTTCGGAGGTTAGACGACAGTCGCTACGGCAAACTCAAACTCGTTCCTAGCGCAAGCGTGGAGAATAACCGGAATAAACTCTAAGATGAAGAAGATTATTTTTAAATTTGTTTCACTGAACCCTAATTAGTTCGGAAAAGTACCTAGATAATTGTAAAGGAATTTTTATTTTTTTATTCAGTTGCCGTTTGTCTTTGGAGAGCGTAACTATTGCTATTATTGCCGATTTTTTATGAATCTTACTTAATACCCATTGATTGGAAATCGCGATTTTAAAAATGCCACGTAGAAATAATAATGACCGTCACCTTTACACTAATAGTGAATTTTACGAAATGATGCTATGTGTTGGTGCTGCTAGGAATGGTAGCATTAATGAAGCGAGGGAGATTTACCGAAAACGGTTTATTGATGGAAGGCCACCAGCAGAACAACGTCATTTACCTCCGTACTCAGTATTCCGTAACATGTGTTTACGACTTCAGCGTACTGGTTCCTTCCACCGCGAACGAAACGTTGGACGTCCTAATTCAAGAGTAGGTACTGCTATTGAGACTCGGATTCTAAATCATTTTAACGAGAATCCTCGGACCAGCACACGCCGATGCAGTGCTATGTTAAATGTAAACCATATGGTGGTGTGGCGTACTCTGCAGGATGATGGACGACATCCCTACCATTTTTCAAGGACTCAGGAGATAGGACTTGCAGACCATATGCCCAGAATGGACTTTTGTAGGTGGTACCAGAACCGTGCTGAAGCAAATCCCGAATTTGCTTTTAATATTTTATGGACAGATGAGGCTTCTTTCACAAGAAATGGTGTGCTCAATTTGCACAACGAGCATGTGTGGGCACATAATAACCCGCATGCCTCGAGTGAAAGTAGCTTTCAGCACCAGTGGAGAATTAATGTCTGGGCAGGCATCGTTGGGGACTATGTTTTGGGGCCGACTATTTTACCTCAGGGTCTTAACGCTCAAAGGTACCTACAACACCTGAGAGAGGATTTAGAAGAACATCTGGAAAATCTTCCACTGAATGTATATCGTAATATAATTTTTCAGCACGATGGAGCACCCGCTCACTTTGCACGCCCTGTGCGTGATTATTTAAACGATCGATTTGCAGAGTGGATAGGTCGAAGTGGCCCGGTGCCTTGGCCACCTCGTTCTCCAGATCTCACGTGCCTAGACTACTTTTTATGGGGTTATGTGAAAAATAAAGTTTACTCTGTGGAATGTCATACACGTGAAGAGATGGAAGGTAAAATTAATGCAGCATTTAGGTCCATAACCCCACATATGTTGCATAATGTAAGGTTATCAATGTTACGCAGAACTGCTCTTTGCATTGAGAAGGGTGGTGGTCATTTTGAACCTTACTTATAAATTAATTTGAAGACAGTGTTGTTTTATTATTGCCTGTAAATAGTGAATTTGGATTAATGTATAATAATTAATCAGTGACGAAAGTGATATGTAAAAAATTGCTTATTAAATGTGTGTAAGTACAAGTACGCGGTATTCTTCATGTCTATGTGTGCGTCACGCTATTCATTCAACGTGTTGCTGACGTCACATCACTTCCATCTTCAAGGTAGGGGTGTGAAAATAAACTTTAATTTCTTATTTTACTAAATTTATATGAAACAAAAAATGTGTGCCTTTTGGTATAATATTTTACCAGGTGTTTGTTTAGTTCATGTACACGTATACCCTTGAAAGTTAGTGCTTATTTTTGTTATACCCTGTATATATATATATATATATATATATATATATATATATATATATATATATATATATATTATTTTATATGATATTTATTATAATCTTGTGCTTATCTGTATATTTTTTTCATTATATATTATAATATATTATTGGTGTTATACATTTTAATTATTAGCTTGCACCTTAATTTTTTCGCTATTACTTGGGGTTGGCTGCTTGAGAATGCAAATTGGCATTAAGTCATCCATTGTACTGTAATTGTGCATAAATTTAAATAAAATAAATAAATAAATATTACATTTAAAACATTGTATCGATTTTTTAGAATTACTACCAGATCGGAACGCGGCCTCGATGCGATATAAATCAATTAACAACTCGATTGATATAATATTTGATTAACAACTCGATTAAATATGCGATCGACTGATGCGTTCTCACGCATCGGACATGATGATTGTTTTTTTTGTTGCCAAGTAAGCGTCTCTATAGAACAAATTAATATCTGCAACAAGCGTATTCTTTTGATATTTACCGCCAAAAACGGAAACACGGTTTCCAACATTTGTTTACAATTTTTGTTGTCAACTCAAGGAAAGTAGAGAAACTTTGTCACCAACACGTGTTGACAACACAAAGTTGGCAATTTTTGTTCGGTGGAGACTCGGCTTAAGACATGCGACATTAGATTTCTCACGCGTAAACGAAAATACTTGATCGATAACGTTTTCTGTTTTTCTAAACATGTGTTTTCACTGGTTTAGGTAAGTTAGTATCAAGGATCTTTTTCGGGCTAGGAAAAATCAGTCAAACGTAAAAGGCGCTTTTGATTCACGATTTGTAGGTTACGTATCGAATATCGAATACGTAGTAGGTACGAATATACGTGAGTGTTTACAAGACATGTGTTGAGGATCTTCACACAGCTCCCCAAAGCTGTTTCTCTCTGAAGAACCGGACCATACGGGATGTATTTTTAGTTTGATTAATTTTATCATGTGTTCAATGAAACAAACAAAGAGTTCTTTTGATGAAACGAAACGACCCTCACGTACACACACCGAAGAGGTGCATGCGAATTGTACCTTGTCATTGGTCTGAGTTACAGAAATGCTACATGCTAAGTTTATCAGCTACCTTACCTTCTAAACAGGATCTGGCAAGCACTGACAGGAATATATGTGGCTTTTTTATCAAGACTTACTTTAAAAGCTCATGTACGTCCCCATATTGAGTACTGTTCACACTTATAGGCTGGTGCACCCAATTATCAAATTCTTCGATTTGACCGCATTCAGAAACGAGCTTCCCGAATTATACACGATTCCAATCTGATCAAACATCTGATGCCTCTTGATTTGAAAAGAAATGTTGGTGCTCTGAGTATGCTCTACCGCTTTTATAATGGGGAGTGTTCTGAGGAGATGTTCAGTTTGATACCAGCTACTTCTTTCCACCGCTTCAACACTCGCTGAGGCCGGAACCTCCACCCACACTACCTTAACTCATGGTGTTCATCAACTGTACAGTTTAGTCGGAACCTCTTTAGTTCGTACCACCAGATTATGGAATGAACTCCCTTAGTATATATTTCATCAAATGTATAACATTGGATCTTTTAACAGGCGGATTAATGATTATTCCCCCTCCCTCCCTTCGCTCGGTACATCACTTGTTTCCGCGCGCTCTGTGTTATAAATTAAGTTTAATTGTTTAAGTGCGTAGTTTTGGTGTTGTGTGTGTATAAAAGTTTTAATAAAGGTATAGGCCATCTAAACCGTAAGTTTTTATCGCATAAATTACGCAGTAAATAATTAAATTGATTGTTTCGTCGTGTTCGGTAAGTACAACTTTTATTTATTTTTTAAGTACCCACGTTACCGGCTGCCGCCGCGGCCTGCGGCCGGGTTGTATTGTTTCTTTGGTTATAGTTCGCTTTTTACTTAGGCATAATGTCAAATCGGGATAATATTCCGGTGGAATGTAATAAAAATCCTTTCGCTAAAAGTCAGATGACTCCGCGATCCCCCACTAATGTCTCAAACAAACGGTGCATTAGTGATATTTCACCATCTCAATTAACACCCGATGGCAAACGTAGTTGTGTCGCCACGAATGAGGATAATAACACCACCATTTTCAACATTTCTTCTTCGCAAGAGGAGCCAAATTACTATGAATTAGTCCGCGAAGCGTCTTCATATTTAGCGAAAATAAACGAATTAGTCAATGAACAAGGCTCGCGTATGAATGTCGCTAACAAATCCGGCGTTATGGACATGACCCAACGAGTCACCGCTATTGTCTCGTTGTTAGCTTTGCGGTCATCATCACTTGAGACCAAACTGGCCTTAGCAGAACAAGACGTTGTTACGTACAAAAACAATAATAATGTCCCGTCTTCATATTCTGATGCCGTACATTTAAAGCTGTCATAAACTATCCCGCCGGTTCAAACGCGCGATCCACTACCTTGCGTAATTGCTTACCCGTCGGAGGAAAACTCAAACGTTATAAAAACCTCAAATGAAACCAAAGAGGTGTTAATGAAAACTATTAAACCATCCGATGACGGCTTTCAGATCGTAGGTGTTAAGAAAACTGCAAAGTCTGGTGTTGTACTTAGGGTAACAAATGAACGCCAATTTCAAAAATTAAAATCCGTTAATGCAATAAAAACGGCAGGGCTACGTCTAGAAACTCCGACCGGTCGTCGTCCACGTATTTTGGTCAAAGATGTCCCCCAAAACTTATCCGACGAGGCGTTTTTAACCTGTTTATATAGGCAAAATATTAAGGAAGAAATGAATATGTCAGAAGATCAATTCCTCAAGTCTATTAAAATAGTTAGACGTCGTAATTTTGATCAAAATAACCGTAAGTGGATAGGTATTGAATTAGAGCCTGCTATTCGCAAACATTTAATTAAATCCAAAGAAAAATTATTTATCGATTGGGCTACCTGTAGGTTTGTCGATGACGTGGAGTTAGTTCGGTGCACTCAGTGTCAACAATACGGTCATGTCTATAAGTTCTGTCGCGAGAAAACTCCTTGTTGCGCACATTGTGCCGGCACACATCAAACTAGGGACTGTCAAAACAAAGACCGCAGTGATTTTACACCGACCTGCGGCAGTTGTAAACGCTATAAAAAACCGAGTGATCACGTGACTGGCTCGCCTGACTGCCCAACATTTAAGGCAAAGATGGAGCAGCTGATTTTAACAACTAATTATGGATAGGTTGGTAATAGGACAATTAAATCTCCACAACGATAAGACAGCTACGTCGGAGCTGAATAGACTCGTTACTGAATACAAAATTGATGTAGTACTGATTCAAGAACAATACCAAAGTACCCAACTTCGTAATAACGTACTACAACACAACACAAAAGCACGCGCAGGTATATACGTCACGCGCTCTTTTTATACAGTAACGGCTATTGCAAATCTTTCTTCTCAACATTGTGCCGTAGCGGAGGTGTCCTGTTCCAAATTTAGAATTTACCTAATTAGTTGCTATTTCCAGTACTCCGATCCTGTTGCCACTCACTTGCATCACCTCCGATACGTCCTACGATCTCTTGCCGGACAAAAGATTATTATTGGCGTTGACGCCAATGCCTCATCCCCCCTTTGGTACGGTAAACTACGGTCCAATGACAGGGAGCGTAGATCTGCGGTAGAAGAGTTCATTGCTGAACTAAATCTTACCATTCATAACACCCCCGACGCACCACCTACATACAGTAGCCCAATGGGTGAATCATCTATTGACGTCACACTTTCAAGTGCGTACGTTCGTTTGAATAACTGGCGCGTAATTCCAGATGCGTCTTGTAGTGACCATCGTTTGATTGTATTCGAGTATGACTCGTTGTTGCCTGGGAGATCGGAATCTAGTACTACTGATTATATATATGACGCTAAATTCGCTAACTGGAATCTTTTCCGATACTTATTTGCTGCACATGCCAAAGATTTCACTCGCCATTCTTTAACAGTGTCAGAACAGTCAAAAATGATGTCTGATGCTTTTACATACTGCGCAGATATTGCTATAGGTCGACATTCAAAAATAAAATCTCAAAAATGTGAGTGGTGGAATGATAGTTTAGTCAAAAAACGACGAGACTTCAGGAAAGCTAGGCGCCATCTTAATAAAATTAAGCGCCGTCGTTCAGAAGGTGACGAATACGTTAAAGCTCTTGCTGATTTAAGAAGGATCCGGTCACACTATCGAGCCGCTACTACGTTAGCAAAGAGAAAATTTCTGCAAAAAATAACGGATAGATTAGACAAAGAAGGCCCTTGGTCTTCTCTGTATCACGAAATTAAAAATCGTACGAGAAATAACTTTTCTTTTTATAATAACATAAAACTTAACGATACGTATACGCTTAGTTTAGAAGAAACAACAAACGCTCTTTTGGAGACGCTAATTCCAGACGATAACGAATATCATCGTGAAATTAGATCACAAGTTGACGTGACACCTGTGTCCCCCATATCGAGTCTGGTATCCTTAGATGAATTGTTAAATACCGTTAACAATTTACCATTGAAAAAAGCGCCCGGAGAGGATAAAATCTCAAATTATATGATAAAACAAGCGTGTATAGCAGCCCCAGACTCTATTCTAAAAGTAATAAATCGTTGCATTGCGGAAGGTGTTTTCCCTAAAATATGGCGCCAAGGATATCTCAAAATTATTCCAAAATCTGGTGACAAGCCTCCGGATGACCCTAAATCATATCGCCCAATTACACGTCTACCTTCTCTTGGTAAACTGCTAGAAAGATTAGTAGTTCCTCGACTCTTACCGCAAGGGCCCACATTCAATAAACAACAATTTGGATTTACCGCCGGAAAATCCACTGTAGATGCAGTGCTAACCATGAGAAAAACGGTAGAACTATCACGAAATAATTATGTTGTGGGTATCTTTTTGGATATTTCAGGTGCTTTTGATAACGCGTGG
Source organism: Apodemia mormo (assembly GCA_036924255.1). Taxonomy (NCBI): domain Eukaryota; kingdom Metazoa; phylum Arthropoda; class Insecta; order Lepidoptera; family Riodinidae; genus Apodemia; species Apodemia mormo. The sequence goes on from JAUPFN010000002.1 coordinate 43,945,819, forward strand.
TGGCCGATGTTATTATTAAAACTAAAAATAAGGGGATGCTATTCTAATATATATCAACTAATTAAATCGTATTTAGAAAACGGTCACTTGAAATTACAGCTAGGGCATTACGCAGCATCTAAACGCCTTACTCTGGGCTGCCCACAGGGATTAGTACTTTCGCCATATCTATGGAACTTAGGATTTGATGATTTATTTTCACTAGCCTTGCCTGAAGGATGCTCACTTATAGGTTATGCGGACGACGTTGCTTTAATAATACAAGCAAACACACGAGCACAGATAGAGTCACTGGCTTATACTAGTCTTAATTTAATATCCAACTGGGGATTCAGAAATCATTTAAAATTTGCGCCTCATAAAACGTTCTACTTAATACTAAAAGATTCGCTTCTATCGTCTCCTAGCATAAAATTAAATAATAGCACAGTAAAGAGAAAGGAGTCCGTAACATATTTAGGTTTAGTTTTAGAGAAAAATTATACTTTTATAAATCATATTAACTATATCAGTGAAAAAGCTAAACGGAATTACTTGTCCTTTGCCGGCATATCTACCTCAACGTGAGGTTTAACCTTTAACACTTTAAAGATAATTTATAACGCAACTTATTTAGGTTGTATTACTTATGCATGTTCAGCATGGGCTGATAAAGTTACAAGCGGCGCGACCCGGCGTAAATTACTTCAAAATCAGCGTTTGGCTTTAATATTTCTGTGTAAAGCATATCGCACTGTAAGTTCTGAAGCTTTACCCGTTTTATCAGGTGTATTTCCATTAGATTTAGAAATTCAGCGTCGGTCCTCAATGTACTATAATTCTAAAAACTTTACTAGCCCAGAATTTATTAATCCGCAAGCTCAAACAAAAATACGTCGCCTCTTTAATCCCGTGATGGATGTTACTAATGAATTAATAAATGAATGGCAGTCGCGTTGGTGCTGCTCACCTAAAGGACGGCATTTATATAACTTTTTCCCCTGCGTCCGGGAACGATTAAGTAAAACGTGGATAGAAATAGATCATTGTGTTGCACAGTTACTTACTAGTCATGGTAATTTTAAAGCTAAATTATTCTCGTTCAAATTAGTTCCTTCTCCATTTTGCGAATGTTCCACCATAAACTGTAAATATGAACAAACTGCACATCATATTCTTTGGGAGTGTAATCTCTGGCAAAATGAACGTAGCCAAATGCTTGATAGTATACGATGTATATCCGGGGTAATCTACTATTCCGACCTTGTAGCAACACGTGGGAATTTCCGTGCCTTCAAGCGATTTTGTCATACATACTACTGGAAGCAGAATTAAGTAGGCCATTTTCGTAGGTCCTCAAATACCTAAACTACCGTGGTGCAATAGCAATCAGGCTTAACCTGATTGTAAACGTCTCATTTCTTAGCAGTTTTTGCTTTATCTTACGCTGTCTCCTGCTGTAAAGGGAGGGAAACTGGATGTATTTTCCTACTCCTCCTATACTCTTCTGATTAAATTCGATGCGGGTTCCAAGACAGCTTAGCTTTTCCCCCAGGGCACCCTGAGCTCGCAACTCAGAGGTTATCAGGAAGGTTGCCGCTGTTGATTCTGGTTTACAGAAGTTACAGTGGTGGGAACGAGAGGTGGGCCCATTGCCCTTAAAAAAAAAAAAAAAAAAAAAAGGCGGATTAATGAATTTCTAGAGTTGGCAGCGCATCTCCTTCCCATCAGGCGTTCCTTCCCCATTTAATCGTCTGCCAGCTCATCATATAAAAAAAATCGGGTGAAACGTGGCAAAGTTACCAAGCGGGAAGTTAAGAAATCTATAAAATGTCTGTTTCTACCGCCCCCATCTGTCTGTCTAGTGGTCTGGTGTCAATTTGACCACATGAGGTCCCGGGGTCGGGCAAATTACAAGTGTGTTTTTTCAGTTTTCTAATAAAAACAATTGCGCCATTGGCAATAAGTTTGCCACCTACCACCACATTGTGGAACTAAGTATCTGTTATGGGACTCATTGTACCTCTACCTACCTATTAGGCGATACGGATGAGAAGACAATTTCGTCAAAATTAAAGTTTTTTTGTACTTCTCCGTACACCCAATTTCCATAAAATAGGCTAAAAGTTTTAAAAAGTTTTTAATCTTTTTTTAAAAAATACTGTTTTTTATTATAAGAGCAAAAAATCAGATGGCTCTCGAGAAGAATAACTATCGATAATGATAACCAGTGATGTTATTGGTATATTGCTATCCAAGTGGCGGGGTGTTGCCACATTCATAAGTTTACCGCCTTACTCTCCAAACTGAAATGCTATTGTGGCAGGAATAGGTGTAATTGGTGGTACTAGATCCGAGAGGACAGGCTCTACCACCTAGTCACGATTGTAGTGACTCGTATATATTCAATTTGTACGAACTACTTCGTGTTGATCCGGACCTTGTAGATTAGACAATTTGTCGTTCCAACGGGCAGTTTGTAAGAAACGAACGATTGGCTATGCGAATCACCATCATCGTGGTTTCGAGGTGGCGGAGTTCTGCGTTGTCTCGCCCGGGTTTGGCACCAACGCCTTATCAATTTTTGCCGTAATAACGTCAAGGCTTGTCACTATCTTGTCCCAGTTCGGAGGGTAAGGTAGCCGGTAAATTTATGCAAGTGAGATCAACACCTCGCCACACGGATACCAACACATCATTAATATCTTTAGTGTTTATACGCGATGGTTGTGTTTTTCCACCAGGAGAGGCATCTGCATTTTTGCTATCTTGTGATAAAAAAAACAGGCAGATTGGTGGGTAATCTATTTTTCAAGAGAGCACTGACATAATTTTGAATAGTTAAGAAAAAAATACAGTCGAATTTCAACCCCTGGATGGTCTCAAAATGTATAGATACAGTAAATATTTTCCACTGACGTTGGATGTTATGAAATTCTTCGTAAACAATTTCAGCAAACAAGATTATTCGTTTTACGTAACACCAACGTAACTATTCGAGATCCGAGAATGTCCGGCCGAAGTATTTTCGGAAGAAATTTTAAATAAATCATAGCAACTGTTTATATTCGACCGTGCCTCTGCTGCCGATACCTCGTGCGTCATTTAGTGATTGATGATCTATTGCTTGAAAATTGGAAGATAGGCGAGAATAAGGACTTGTTATTTTGTATAATTTTAGAAATTTTAGAGATAATACTCACTAGCTATAGCTGATGGTTGCGCTTTTTTATGTCATAAGATAGCAAACAAACAGATGGGTCTCTTGATGGAAAGACTCAACCATCGCCTATAGACATCAAAGGTATTAATGGTGCTTTGCTATCTTGCGGCAGGTCTAATGCCACATGCATAAATTTACCGGCTACCTTACCCTCCAAACCGGAACGACAGTGACAAGCACTGACAATGCAGAACTCTACCACCTAGTAGCCACGATGTTAGTGACTCGTATGGCTATATCGGTAATCGGTCTCCTTTTACGATCTGCCTGGCAGAACGGCAGTTGGCCTATTCTTCAAAGAAGTACTAACACGTTTGCCTTGGATTTGATTTCCCGTTTACAAGTTTATAAGAAATAGTTATTGACTATTATATTCATTCTCTATGTTTTATGGTATGGTATGGTGTTTATGGTATTAGCTCCTACCTTTGAAAAAGAACCATCGCAGATTTTGATCTTTCGTTGTCATTCGAGTAATAATCAACAAACTTATAAAATGTATTAGAAGTTTTTATAGGCGGTGTGCCTGTGGTGTGATTATATCTGGCATTAAAGTTAAATATGTTAAATGTTCATGGTATTAAACAATAATATCCTTCTTCTTAATGTGCATTATTGTGATGAGCAGCTTCGGAACCCTACAATGCACGTGGCCCGACATGCACTTTATCAATTTTGTGTTTATTCTGTACTAGCTGACCCGCGCAGCTTCGCCCGCGAGTATATTAGTAAGTTATCCAAATAGCTTTTAATAAAAATTCATCTCCTATTTCAGCCCTCCAGGACTGATTTTTGAAAAAAAAAATAGCCTATGTTTGACCCCGGATCTTTAACTATATCCATGCCAAATTTCATGAAAATCGGTCCAGCGGTTTAGCCGTGAAAGCGTAACAGACAGACAGACTTTCGCATTTATAATATTAGTATGGATACTCGGCGTCTTTTGTTGTCCCCGTTTAAACTATAATGCCATCGAACCAGGTGTGGATCCAGAATCCAGGGGAGAGGCAATCTTAGCTCATTTCATTTGCTTAATCTTTTAAAAAAATGGAAACAAATTAGATTTCAATAATTTTAATAATTGGACTAAAATGGGGGGGGGGGATAATTGCGAAAATCCCCCCCCCCTGGATCCGTGCCTGTATTAAGCCAAAACCTAGTCAAGATAATGCCTTAAGCCAAAGTTCAGACTCACAGGAAATACCATTAAGGCCATTTTGCACGTACTAAATACCCGTGTCGGTTTGAGTGTGACTAATTGCTTTTCAGTAATTAAAAAAATACACTCCTATATCCCAATCAGCATACGTCCAGTCTTAAACAAGTATATATCTCGTAAAGATAATTCAAAATTAGTCGAATCCCCCGTGTTGATCCTGGGCTTCTTTGAAGAATAGACCAACTGCCGTTCTGCCAGGCAGGTCGTAAAAGGCGACCGATTGGCTATGCGAGTCACTACCATCGTGGTAGAATTCCGCATTGTCTCGCCCGGGTCTGATACAACCGCCTTACCTATTCCTGTCGCAATAGTGTCAGTGCTTACCACTGACGTGTTCTGGTTTGGAGGTTAGGTAGGCAGTAAATTTTTGCCTGTAGTATTAGACCTCGCCACAAGATAGCAACGCACCATTAACATCTTTGGTGTCTATAGGCGATGTTTGACTCTCTATCATGAGACCCATCTGCTTGTTTGCTTCATTGATTTTTTATATCATAATATCATAAGATATTATGATATAAAAAAATCAATAACAGACCGAAACCTGGTTCAAGAAAACGATGCAATGATCGAACCAAAATTTTATCTAGATTCTATCTAAAGAAGGACACCATAGGGTCGATTGGTAATTTTAATAAATAAAAAGTCAATAATCAAATAATGACGTTTATTTCAAAAGCTAGCTGTGGACTGTGGTGTTATAATATTTTCGCAGTGGAATGCGCAGGAAACTGGATGGCTGCTCGCCTGAAACAAATTATTATCCATTATTTTTTAGGACCATGTTTACCCAGGCCATCTTTGAAAAATAAACCACCTGCCTTGCTGCAGTTCGTAAAAGGCGAAATTGGCCAACCGTCTCACTTCTGTGTTGACTACTGAGTGCTAAGTGTGAGTTTTTCTTATCGCATTCGATCGTGAGCGCGTTTAGAGTTACTAGGAATTTGTATGTGATTTGTACAGCGCCACCTAGTGGTAAACGTGAGAAATCAGTTTACCACTAGGTGGCGCTGTACAAATCACATACAAATTCCTAGTGAACTCGAAACGCGCTCACGACCGAATGCGAAAAGAAAAACTGACACTTAGCACTACGATAGAGTTCTGCAACGTGTCTCGCTTGGATATTTGGTGTCACTGCTTTACATATTCCTGCCGTAATAACGTCAGTGCTTCTTATTGTCGTGTTTCTGTTTGGAGGGTAAGGTAGCCGGCAAACTTTTGCTAGTGCCAATAACATCTCATCACACGGATAATGCAACATTTACTACTTTAAATTTTACTTTGAATTTGTTAAATTCATACTCCCGCTGGGGCTTTCCCACCTGTCCCTACCACGGGCTCTGTCCCATGACCCGTGCATTGAACTAAACGTATACATATTGTAAAAATCGGTAAAAATAGTAGATATGTGCAACATGGAACGAAAGTATTACATCACTAGCTGACCCGCGCAGCTTCGCCCGCGAGTAGATTAACATGTCAAAATAGCTTTTCATACAAATTTTATCCCCTATTTCAACACTTTAAAGGTTGATTTTTAAAAAACAAATTGCCTATGTTTGACCCCGGCTCTTCAACTACTTCCATGCCAAATTTCATGAAAATCGGTCCAGTAGTTTAGCCGTGAAAGCGTAACAGACAGACAGACAGACTTTTGCATTTATAATATTAGTATGGAAATATGGATTTCTCGCGTGTTTGCGTGGCAACGGAATCGAACTCGAGCACCATTGATTACGTAGTCAGGATCGCTAACCACTCGACCAACAAGGCGGCCAAATTACCAAGCGTTTTTGAAAAAATGAAGAAAATAGTTAATTTTAAAAACTACTTGTTAGATTACTAACAAGTAGTTTTTTTATTCACCAAATATTTTTCATTCACCAAATTGACACATTCGATTAATTAGTAGCTCGTTCCAACATTTTTCATAGAGAAAAAAGATGGGCATCCTGTCAAAACAAAGTTTTTCGCAAAAAATCCGCTTCACATCAATTTTTATTTTATTTTATAAGATAGCAAACAAGCAGATGGGTCTCCTGATGGAAAGAGTCAACCGTCGCCTATAGACACCAAAGATGTTAATGGTGCGTTGCTACCTTATGGCGAGGTCTAATGCCACATGCATAAGTTTACCAGCTACCTTACCCTTCAAACCGGAACACGACAGTGACTAGCACTGACGCTATTGCGGCAGGAATAGGTAAGGTGGTGGTACCAGACCCGGTCGAGGCAATGCAGAACTCTACCACCTAGTAGTCACGATGGTAGTGACGTGCATAGCCACTCAGTCGCCTTTTACGACCTGCCTAGCAGAACGGCAGTTGGCCTATTCTTCAAAGGAGCCCGGGATCAACATGGGGAAAAGAAAAAATTAAAATTAAAATATTATAATATATATAATAATAAAAAAACTGCTCAACCATTGAAGCAACACCATATTGTAGTTTTTTATTATTGGAGTCTCCACATTGGCTTGGGCTCGGCCAATTAAATTACGGATTCAATAACAACACAGTACGGCATAACGAACTGCTAGTAGATGACTAATTGACTTGTATGCTTTATTTAGGTTACTTGAGTAGATTTATACAATTCTACAAAAAAGTAGAATGTTACGAACGACTAGTAGGCGACTACATTTAATAATATATATTATTCGGACGTCTATGTGACTTGTACGCTTACTTAAGTAGAATTAACTACACAGCTCTACAACAAGGTACGGTATTACGAACTTTGTTGTAGAGCTGTGTAGACAAGGCGACTAAGCGACTTATACGCTTTATCAGCGGCGTGCACAGGATTATGATACTGAGCATGCGGCGGAGTACTCGGCCACAAAAACTTTTTCTTTTATAGATTTCAGCGGCGTGCACATGATTATGACACATTTTATTCATTTACTTATTATTAATTAAAATCATCTAAAACGTACGAACGTTTTATTAAAATATCTGTGAATGGCAAGTAAAGCACTGCTTTTCTGCCTATAAGGAGCGCACGCGCCTGCGCTTTATTTAGTTTACTTGAGTAGAATTAACTACACAGCTCTACAACAAGGTACGGTATTATGAACTTTGTTGTAGGGCTGTTTAGACAAGGCGACTAAGCGACTTGTACGCTTTATTTAGTTTACTTGAGTAGAATTAACTGCACAGCTCTACAACAAGGTACGGTATTACGAACATTGTTGTAGAGCTGTGTAGACAAGGCGACTAAGCGACTTGTACGCTTTATTTAGTTTACTTGAGTAGAATTAACTACACAGCTCTACAACAAGGTACAGTATTACGAACTTTGTTGTAGAGCTGTGTAGACAAGGCGACTAAGCGACTTGTACGCTTTATTTAGTTTACATGAATAGAATTAACTGCACAGCTCTACAACAAGGTACGGTATTACGAACATTGTTGTAGAGCTGTGTAGACAAGGCGACTAAGCGACTTGTACGCTTTATTTAGTTTACTTGAGTAGAATTACACAGTTCTACAACAAAGTACGGTAAAACAAACGACTAATAGGCAATATAATAATTATAAGATAGCAAACAAGCAGATGGCTGTCGGATGGCAAGGGAAATCATTGCCTATAGACACCTAAGATGTTAATGGTGCGTTGCTATCCGTATGGCGGGATGACAATGCTATGCATAAGTGTACCGGCTACCTTACTCGCCAAACCGAAACAAGATAATGACAAGCATTAACGCTATTGCGGCAGGAATAGATAAATACCCGTGAGAGATGTTGCGGAACTCTCCCAGTAGTCACGATGGTAGTGACACGAATAGCCAATCGGTCGTCTCTTACAACCTGCCGAGCAGAATGGCAGTTGGTCTCTTCTTTAAAGTAGCAGGGACCACGGCAAAGGATTAAAAACAGTTTGTTCATTCAACGCCAATTTTTAGTAACCTGGTAAGCTTACTAAAAATTGGCGTTAAGAGTATAATACGCTGATAATACGCATTTATGTGGAAGGAACGCGTAACACGATAAAGCTTTATTAATACCACTTTCTAACCGCTACACCTCACTTTTCTAGAAAAAGCTTAAAATATAAATGGACATACCCATGTTTTTAGGAGCTTATCGTTGGGTAAATTTCAGACATCTTGAATGGAAGTCTCAAAGCCCTTTCAACCTTATTCACATTTTCAAAAGCTTGTTAGCTGTAGTAAAATCTTCATTACACATCATGGTGCCGGAGCTGGAATAAATGATAGAGGGGTCATTTTCGAAATTATTCTACGTTCACAAAAAAGGAACAAAATGAAAAACGTAACAAAAATGAACGCTGTAATAATAAAAAAAGAGTAACAAAAAAGAACTACAAAGGCAATTTCATACAGGAGTTCAGATTGATAATTGCACTCAATTCATTGAAATATTTTTTTAACAAAAAAAATTATATCATAATTACTCATCACAAATAAGAATATTTAAATGTTTATTTTTGTACCTTAAATCTTCAGTCTTATTTATTACTTTTCTCCGGTTTCTTTTTCTGTTCGGTTTTCTGAAAGCTCAGATACATTTTAATATTTTGTTTATAAATAATTTTACTCACTTTAAAGCTCGTTTAGCTACGAGGCTTTGAAAAAGCAATGTTTTATTGTATAAATATAATTAATAAAAGTAAATAAATTTTTATCAACGCTAATATACAAATGCTGTATAAAAATTATTTAAAAAGATTAATAAGTTGTAAAATCATTTCTCCTTTAAAGAACATTTTTTCTAATTTTTGGTCATCATAAAACACATTCATATTTATATAACATAGGATAGCAAAGAAAAAGATGGCTCTTATGTTAAAATACAACAATCACCTTTAAACGTCTTCGTCACCAAATTTGCTCTATCGTCGAAACTGAATTGGTAAAGCGATAAGTTCGGAATATTTGTTTATTAATTTAAAAATAGGATTTCAGGTTACATCCTAATAGATCTTTATTAAAGATACTGCCTCCGAATTGGCACGATTTTCTTTTCCATTGTTCGGTTAAAGAGTTCTTTCGAAATATTTATCATTGCTGGCCGTTGTGCCTTCACAGCCTTACCGAGCATGTGAGGCGAGCAGAGTGCTCAGCCAGCGCGGCGCCAGCGCGAGCGTTTACATTTTGGTGTATCCTTTGGGACCGAACCTCGGTGTAGGCTTAGGATACGATTTACAAAAGGAGAATTTGTGGTATTATTTAGCCCTTCGGCTGATTAAAGACCTTGATCTCTCTCTCTCTCTCTCTCTCTCTCTCTCACACCCAGGGGTTCTCGTTATCTCAGTCAGCGATAGTGTAGCGACTCGCGATTTTGTGTGTTGTGTGGGTAAATGTTCTGTTGGCAAGAGTTGCTGGGTCATTGGACAACACGGAGGAGCCAACGTGTTTGGTGATCGTGATTTGATTCTGGGACATAGTCAGCCGTGGCTACCACTAGTCGATTTTAATGCGAATTTAAGATTTAGAATTTATATCTTTTTTTTTTATTTTATTTATATATATTTATATTATATATTATTTATTTATATTTATATAAGGCTCTACCACTTTCGACAGGCTCGGCAGTCGGCAGGCTAGCTCGCTCTTGTCTTAGATTACCCAGATACTTGAGTCTATTGTATTCGCTTCCAAAGGGAAAACGGGGCTCTCCTCAAAGTGCATTTGTTAGCATGTAGGCTGTTTTCGCTTTATATTATGTAACAACGTTTAGATGGCGGTCTTTAAGAGAAAAAATTCTTTGGGTATTCTTAAAGTTTACGACATTCATAATGAGTCTCCTCTCATTGCAGGAGGTGTGTACTTACTCCCTACGAGTGTAAGTGCTATTGTGTGAGTTATAGTCGGTTGTGTCTAAAGAAGGCACCACAAGGCACTATAACCAGTATTTGGTTACAGTGTCTTCAATAAAGCACGACAATACAACACTGCACAAAATTTACACTGAAGCCGACTATAAAGGGATGTGCACTGGCGAGGCAATGGGCGCAGTGAAAGGCTCGGCGAGATCGAAGCAGCGGATAGTGACGTCTGTGTGCTCCAACCGACGAAATGTAAGTATAGCCACATGCAGGTTCCAGAAAATGGGAGGTTGTGAGGGCAAGGTCACCCCTTGCCCTAGTAAAATAACAAACTATATTTTAGAACATTATTCATAATAAATAATTGTAAAATGTTTTGACATTATGTAAATAATTTTAAGAGATAAAATACAATGCAGACAACTTCATTTTAAAAAAAAGCCTTATTTCCTGTTTGTTACTTCATTTTTGTTACGCAACAAGAAAATGTAACGAATTGTAACAAAAAGAAAGTAAATACAGTGTTTAATATCTTTTCATAGACACAAAGCCCAGGCTTTCAGTATTAAAATAACTTTTTGTTTCAATTGCAATTACGCTTATTACATACAAAACAACGATTTGAGAAAAACTTACCGTTATTTAAACGGCCAAACAAGCTAATGTATACTTTAGTGTTGAAAAATAACCAGGCACGTAGAGAGTCACTTCTTTGTAACGCATTCGCAGATAGCGCCACCTGATTGGTTGATTTTAAATTCACAATATTGCTATAATAACTAGTCATTGTACTATTTAGTGGTGTTATAAAAACGAGTAGGTAACAAAAATGAAACAACTTCGACACAGGTACAATTGTATGTAAAATAAAAAAAATATTTATATGCCCGTTTTATAAACAATTGACATAGTAGTGATTGTTATGAATATTACACACAACTATGTATCTACGAATGAAAAAAAAAACAAAAAAGAAAAATACGTAAGTTAAAAGAGTAAAGTATATGAGACTATCAATATGTGTACAAAAAATTGGGTTAGGTATATGGATGTTGTTATATTAAACAAGCAGATGGCCTTTATTCATGGAAAGAAACGAAAATCAGCTATAGATATCAAATAACAATAATGGCACTGTTATATAATAATTTTAATTTTCATCACGTCTGCGGTATAAAATACACAATATGATCTTATACAGGGCAGGGTTATTGTTGCTCACTGTATTTGCACACAGATGACAGACAGGAACAAAGATGGCAATGGTGCGAAACGTGTAAAGGATAGTGTACCGAAAACATGCAATTTTTATGTTGTATTCATGTAATTCCTTTATTTGTCGGAAAAACAAAGTTTGCGTTTAATGTTTTTGTCTTATTTTTATGGCACGTAATATAAAACGTACCTACATTACTCTGACTCGTCGTGGCCGTGGAACTAACTAACAAGCCGTTTATTTTGCGCGTAATCGGAATATACTACATTACAATTGTGCTTGAAGGGTTTGCTCCAGAGTTGGTGTCAGTATTAACACGCCTATTCCGGCTCTTCTACTCATTCGGCGTGGTACCGAATTCATGAAAGACAGCTTTGTTCATTCCATCCCTAAAAAAAAGAGATCGCTCTAATCCATCTAACCATAGCCATAACTTCCTTGTTCTCCAAAATTATGGAGACAATCATCAACTTTAAGCTCCTCAACTATTTAGAAGAGTTAGTAAGAGTAGTAAGAGTAAGTACGGTTTCCTTCATAGCCGTTCAGCTGGTGATCTTTTAGTATACCCAACACATTGGTGGGTGGAAACAATTGAGTCCAAGGGGAAGGCGTTGACAGTTAGTTTGGACACAGCGAAGGCCTTTGATCGGGTATGGCACAAAGCGCTTCTTGCAAAACTGCCTTCATACGGGATTCTCGAGAAATTGTGCAAGTAGATAACCAGTGTTTTGGCTGACCGGAGCATCAAAGTCCGTAGTCCCCTACACGCAGTATGCGTATCTATTGCGGAGATGCAAGTTACAATTCAAACCAAAACACGACAATGACAAGCAAAGGCATCAAACAAGATCGTATGGGAACGATTAAGACCAATCATTTTTATTATCGACATAAGATATGCGATACTAAATAGCCTAACAAGATAAAAATCTTTTTAAAATTTTTATCCTTCGCATTACACTAGATAATAATAGAAAAAAAAGGTATTTAATACGTTGACAGAAAGTTTTATTATAATGCATTATCTAGTTATAATGTCATAAAAGAAATATTTGCACATAATTATTTAAAAAATGGAAATTTTTTTTTGAAAATCTAAAATGTTGACCAGCTAATTTCATGGTGTCGGTTTTTCGTGACAGTGTGCGCGCGTCGTAAGAATTTACTCTCATAATTTTTACCTAATGCGCCAAAAGAAGTATAACTTCAAAAATGCAACTCGAGTGGATTTCGCCACGTTAAACGAGAGCGTTGCCAGTCTACGCCACTGTGTCCAAATTTTTTTGTTAATTTAAAAAAAAAACAACACCAAATTATCGGCGCTTGGTAAAACTCCATGTTAACGTGTATTTATAAAATGCACTTAGCACTTGTACTGTTTCACTTTGTTATGATGTTAATAAGTAAAAACATCGTAACAAGTAACGAAAAACTATAAATTATCTTGTGGTTAGTAGTTTAGCACCACTTTTCCTAGTATATTAATCCTTATTATAAAGGTTGTCTGAAAGAGATCACTTTATTAGTGATAAAATCGCCTTTGTGTATCTTTCTTGTGTAATATTTATTTTGTAACTTATACGCTGTCATATATTTTGGTGCGCAATAAAGAGTTATTGTATTGTATTGTATTGTATTGTATTGTATTGTATTGTATTGTAAACAGTAGGTAGAAGCGTGTTTAATCTATATTAATTAATATTATAAATGCGAAAGTTTGGATGTTTCTTTTTTTTTTTTGTATCGCGCGTGCAAGCTTTTAGTATTTATTCACGATCTCGCCTGATGGTGAGCTAAACTGCGGCCTAAGATGCAACGCACTTCCCTAGAAGGTACCTGTTCACTTTTCTCTTGAAGATCCCCAGATTGTACTCGTCGGGAACACAGTCTCAAGAAGCATGTTCAGTCCCTTGCGGTTCGAATGAAGAAGGTCGAGCCGAACCGCTTTGTCACGGTACGTGGAACGTCCACCATATGGCGATGCCTAGAATCTGTGCGCCTCGACGATCGATAAAAAAACGGGGATGGCGAAATTAAGTCGTGCAATTCCGCAGCGCACTCTCCACAGTTTATCCGATAAAGACCGATAAACTAGCATTTAGATGTAGGGATGTTGGATGGATGAATGGATGTTTGTTACTTAATCACGCCAAAACTATCGAACGGATTTAAATGAAATTTAGCACACATATAGCTGATAACCTGAAATAGCATATCTTATCCCGGAAATTTTGTTTTTTTCCCACGGGATTCACTAAAACTTTTATAATGCAGCGTGCTGCATGCATATAATTTTACTTTTCACACAGAACAAGTACTAATATTGACACATATGTGTGTAATATTCCATTTCCATCATACGGACAGCAAAGTATTGTTACCACCTATGGTGTATTGGTTATCTCTTTCAACGACGAGAAACAAACCAATAATATAAAAAAACTCCACCTTACATCATGGCCATATTTGACCGTGATGGCTGTAATGAATGTATAAACAAAAATATTAAAAAAATCTTTACCAGGATCTGGCCCAGGTGGTTTGTCGCCCTCAGCAGGTGTCAAGGTTTGTACTGGTAGTGCTCCTCTGTATAAAAAAATATTCATTTCTAAGTGTCATCAATATAATTTTTCATCCCTTATTTCAGACCCTACGGGGTAGTTCTTTTTTTTTAAATAGTTTAGCCTGGCCTGTTTTGCACGGGGTCTTGAAAGTCGGTTCAGTGATTTAGCCGTGAAAGCGTTAATTACCCGACCCCGTCCGCAGCGCTATCTATCGGGTTCAATTGTGAATCTAAACCTTTCTCGAATCCACCTAATACAAAAAATTCATCAAAAACAGTCCAGCCGTTTAGGAGGAGATTCATCACAAACGCGCGCACATAAAGATCGAAATGAAATGAAAAATGAAAAGCAAATGAAGGTCATCCTGTAAACAATGAAGGTATTCGTAACGCTGATGTCATGAAGCATTACCAGACGGTCTCGCAAACAAACCAACAAACACATGCTAATTGCAGAACGAACGATGCAAGCATTTGCAATAGATAGTTACTCACACGTTCTAAACTCAACTTTATATCTAGAAGTTTAAGTACAAATTCCAACACAACATCTGTTCCTAGTATATATAAAAAAAATACAACCTCTTATTTGGTATTCTAAAATAATCATTATTACATTGTGTGTAGGTTTAAGTTTCTCTGTACGAGTATTTTCAGTTGCGTCTTTTATTTGTAGCCATAGCAACTGCATGTAGCAATAAAATCCCACATGCAGCGTCTGCAATTGCGTTTTCGTTCAATAATAGGTCCGAATGCACATAAAGTATTATGCTAAAATCAGAGGAGTTCAACTGACAGTTTATGTCTCCTGACGAAAGTTTGCAGAACTCTACCAAGGCTGGTACCAATTTCGAAATGAACAGCAGTTAGTCTGAATAAAAGGAACTGCGAAACCACTTTTTTGAGTGAGTAGAGTGTTCAGCCAGAGTTTAAGTGGCTTTAGAGTCCGCCCTAAGGGCATGGTAATATTATCTATACAGTATTGTAACTAGGTCGTATCTTTGAAATAAATGCCTACAGCCGCGCGGTACGTAAACACTAAACATGCATGCATGGAGGCTGCCCGCCTCCAGCATTTTAATTACATTTGCCTGATTTGTGTTTCCATTTAGTTTTGCGATTGTAAATAAACTTTTTATATAAACAAATAAAATACTTTGCGAATTGAATAGGAAATGTTCAATTAAAATGCGTGTTGTTTTTTGATTGGTAGATTTAATGACACTCTTCATATTTTACCTTTGTTATTTGTGTACAATAAATGATTAAATAAATAAAAAATAATAAATGAATAAATATGTACTTGAACTTATGTTTAGTAAAAAAATCTCGCAGTTATTGTTAAAAAAAGAACACACCGTACGTTTTTCCCTGCGGCAAAGTCGCGACTGTCTGCAGCCGAGCGCAATGCCGAGAGGCGCTTAGTCATAGCTCGCGCTTCGTCCGTTTGTATGTAGTTGGAATACTGTATAGATAATATTACCGTGCTAAGGGTGTTGTATCGTCCTTATTATTAACCTCGGCTTAGCACAGTATCTGGACGATGAATAGGAAAGTAAGTGGCATAAGGATTTCGACTCGCTACAACTTTTGACCAGGGTCTCCAGTCTTTGCAGACCGAAACAGTGGGCTGCGACGTCGCCAGCGGCGACTTTGGCGTACTTTACCATCTAATAGTCACGATAGTACCTCAGGATAGTAGGAAAAAATTTACGGAAACCTTCGCTTTCTACGTTAAACCGGGCAGGAAAACAGAAGGCCTACACTTAATAGGATAGGTAGATGGTGGGGTTAGCCTATGTCACCACCAGTCAGCAATAGCTAAATATTTAAAAGATGACATAACTATAACTCACGTCATATTATGAGGTGTTAGCTGGAACGTGACATTTGATAAGATGTCGATATTACGTACGCAGTAGGTAATATGCAAATATCCTAGTACTGACGGTCACTTATCACCTTTATATATCAGATGTATCGATATAGAAAAACAGATAAATACGCTTAAGTAATTCGGCAGAACGGCCACCATTGTACAAGCGGTATAAAACAGAGTATCTACCTTAGCATAGCGAATACCACGAGTTTCAAAGCAAATTAGAGCTTTAAGACCCTTCCTTTTCATTATAGAGCGTCTAATAAAGAAAACTCAATTTAATACATACAAGCTGTTACCCCGAATTTCTTCGCGTGCCCTAAATATATTACTTCTTTTTGTCAGTAGAGTGAAAAATTTCTTTTGCTCAGAAATGTGGCTGTCATGAACAAACAAACAAAAAACTCTTCAGCTTAATAGTATAAATTAATTCAGCGTAATAGCATAAATTAGTTAATAATATAAGTATAAATTAGTTAATAATATAAGTATAAATTAGTTAATAATATTAGTATAAATTAGTTCAGCTTAATAGTATGAATTAGTTAATGATATTAGTAGATCAGTTAGGCTGAAATGACTAAACATTATCGGACTGCAGCTTGAATATTCTTATATATCCTAGACGGTGGAAAAGAGTTGTTGTCTGCTTAGTTTCTTCTTCTTTTCAAAAAAAATAATTCTTAACTTTTTCAAAAAAAATACTAGTGAAACATTTTTCGCCGCGGGAATTAAACCTGGGACCTCATGAATCATAATCTAAACGAGACAATCTAAAGTTTGTACTTATCGAATCAAAACAAGTATCAGTTGAAAAATATTTATTAAAAACTCAAAAAATTTATTTACTAAACAAAATTCAATCATGGCTAAATTTTCAAAAAACCTAAATTGTTCTTTAAATAATTTTAGAAATAAGTTAATTTTTTAATTTTTGTTGATGGCATATAAAAATACATGCTAGAAATCGGCTATTTTAATTTCCTATATTGTCACGGGTTGTAAGAACGATCAAGCATTTCCCTCTTCTTGTCCATCACTAACTGGAGCATCAGGGACTGGAACATCACTGACTGGATTTATTTGTTCATCTACACTGATATCCAATTGACTAGCAACTTCCATGAGTGTTTCGACTGGGCTTTTAAAGATATCCACTTTTTTATACGAATCCTCATCTTCACCTATATTTTTCCTGTAACTCCCTTGGTCCTTTCTCCTGCGTGGTTGTTGATGCTCGAAATCATTTGAAGAATCCGAAGATTTACTATCACGTTCATTTTCATCTCTGAAAAAGTAAAGAAATGATCAAATTACGTATATTAATCCTACTTTGGTAGAAGCTACACGGGAATATTAGTCCGAACGACATTTTTTTATAATAGGTAGGCATTAGAGCGAATAGCACAGACCACACAAATACTAATAGACACGGTATTGGCCGAAGAACATGTAACCACTCATAAAAGCAAATGCTTGTAAATGTCAAACGCTTGTACATATATTATAGCTCTTTTCTGGAAGGTCCTTCCAGAAAAGAGCGTACTCTCTATACGTCTGTAAATGCAAGCAGTACTGACAAGTTTATAAATTGCCTTGAAAGTTGTATCCAGTTTAATTGGTGACGGATACGCACTGCATTTGATCCTAATCCGAGAAAATATAAATTGAGAAAACTCTGACCGAGTTCGGATACCGCTTTTTGAAAAAGTTCTGAAATAATTCTGTTTTGGAACCTTTGACTGTGAATCAAAGTTCGGTATACAATTTCTCGAGTTTAAACCGGATATTTTAATACGTATGGGATGGAGTACGGTGGCCGAAAGTGGATGCAGGTAATAAATCATAAATTTCCCTCGAACACTCCCTAATAAATCCGTGCAACACACATTAGAAGTATCTGCTAAGGCTAAGAGACTCTAAAGTCTAAACCATTGGGGTATCGTCGACTAGTCGTAAGGTTTTAAGCTATACTCTGTCAAATCGGGGATGTAGGATACTAAAGGGCTCTTGCCCAGTGTTAAACAATATTCAGTATAAAGTTGAACTATACTTTATGAAGTTGTAAAATGTATCTTGAACTTAAATGTCCCTTTTGAGCGAGTTTATTCGATGCTAATTAAAAACGTGATATTGAAATTTGACTTCATTCGAAACTTATACATTTTAGCGTGAAATATAAATTAAAAATATTAAAATAAACGTACCAGTCTTTGCCATATACCGAATAATTTATCTGGATCCAATGTTTATAAACGTAGAGCATAAGAAGATATTGTATTTTATTTGAAGTCCCTTTCATTCTGATTGGAGTTGATTCCGATTTGATAACAAAATTTATTTATATGATTAACACAAAAAATAAACACCAATAAAACAAAAACAAGTATAATTAGCATGAAATATGAATTAAAAATAATTAAAAAAAATAAACATACCAGTCCTTATATATCTTCTATCTATTATAGTATTTAAATAGTTTGGTCCGCAGTTGCACCAAACTATTTAAATACTTTTTAGGGTTCAGTACCCAAAGGGTAAAACACGACTCTATTACTAAGACTTCGTTGTCCGTCCATCTATCTGTTTTTTTTGTCCGTCTGTCACCAGGTTGTATTGTGACAGTTGAAATTTTCGCAGATGACGTTTTTCTATTGCCGCTATAACAACAAATACTAAAAACAAAATAAAATAGATATTTAAAGGCTCCCATACAACAAACGTGATTTTTTTCCATTTTTATAGATGATGGAACGGAAGTCATTCTATAAAAATATTTCATTTATTCTTTATTCAATTAAGTTTTTACAACAAACAATTTTTGCTTTCATATTTATCTATATATTGTCATAAAATATCAGTTAAAAAAGTTTGTGTGTACTTATGTATGCACGTTAGAAATTATACTACTTTGGCATAGCAAGACAAAATTCTTTCTAAAAATTATATCCTTCGCGTTATCTATGTTTTTAGAGAAATCGGCACTCATAATAGAAAAAAGGTAAGTAATACATTGAAAGAAAGTTTAACGTATTATATAGTGAAAATAAATTTTATGAAAATATCCTAAAAGAATTATATGTACGTTAAAAATCTAAAATGCTGACTAGCTAAATTCGTGGTTTCGCTTAGAATAATTACACTATAGAAACCAAGTCCGCGCGCCCATTTTGAAGCACTTTAATTGGAGCCATAAATGGCTCCAAAATATAAAGTGTGAATCCCGCGAGAACAAATCATTTTACGGAACAAAAAGTAACTTATGTGCTATTCCGGGTCATCATCTATCTGAATGCCAAATTTCATCTAAATCCGTTCAGAAGTTTTTGCGTGATTGAGTAATAAACATCCATCCATCCATCCAAACGTCTAAACTTACGCATTTATAATATTAATATAGATTAAAATTACAAGTTACAAGTTTGTAATAATACAAAAGCTTTACATTACTAGTGTGTTTCGTTTGAATAAAAAAAAAATGTAAAAAATACGTGTTATTTTCTTTTATTCGTTTCATTTGTATAAACATTTTCAGTGCTTCATTTTTGACAGAGCGCTTGTATGAAGACTGTCTTTCTATAGTGTAATTATTCTAAGTGGTTTTAGTTTTTCGTGACAGTGTACATGCGCAACGTAAAAAACTCTCATGGCTCATCATTTTTCCCTAACGCACAAAAGAAGTATTATTTCAATATTAAAACAAAATAATCTTCAAACATAATAAAACTGCAACAACCTTTGGATTGTCCGGATATGTACCGGATTTCCTGTATCCGAAACCCTGCATCAGATCTTAACCAAATTAAAAGGGACCACTCGAGAAGTCGGGTACACTTCTCGTGTGGTCTATTTTAATTTGGTGACGAGAAGTATACCCGCCCAATCGGATAAGGAATTTCCAAAATCGGTTTATAAATTACCAAGTTCTGAGGTAACAAACATAGAAAAGCATACAGCCAAATCGATAACCTCCTTTTGGAAAGAGGGTTGATAAAGCAAAACTGCACATTCATTTATTCTCCAAATATCTAGGAATTCACGTAGATCAATTCTTATAAATATCTCACTTTTCAAGTAAATTATATTTTCGATTGAACCTCCGGTAATTGACACAATATAATATCGGCCAGGAATAATAGAATTTAACTGAAAAATATACCGCCTATCGCCAAATGGCGAGCTAAAGATATACATAGTTACATCTACATATACCTAAATAAAAATATATTGCTTCTTGGCAAAGGTTTTTAATTAATAATTAGATTAAAGAGCTATAGTATAGGATCAAAATTCAGATTAAAGAATAATTCAAATAAAGATTTCTTAAATTACATTTACTTACATAAATTAACATCATCACGCCAAATGTATTCCGCGGAAAGCAGAGAGACCCGAGTGCCATACGTGACGAAATCTTTGCCGATTTGCCTTGCTTCCTACTCATTCATTACTATTTTCATACAAACACTAATGATCTCGATATGGCTTTAACATATAAATGTAGGTACACTTACGAAATTAAGTATATATGTATATGATAATGATATAGAATGATGATCTATTTCCGCGACTAAGGACAGACGCGGAAATAGATCATCACACTCGGATATCATACTCTGTTTTCCGCCGGTACAACTGATAACCTCCTTTTTTTGTCGGTTGAAAATGTTTCACTAACCTGCAATAGATTGTCTACAAAACTGCATGCTTAGTTACAATTTTGTAGCCTTTAACTCAACGCTTTAAAGCTAGGTGTAGGTACAGATTCAAAAATTACACATACTTAACATACGATTGCGCGTTATGAATAAAAAGAAAACAACTGCAGCTTGGACTAAGTAAAGTCTAATTTTAAAAACAAATATTATTTATATTTATCAAAACATGAATGATTTTTTAGAGGTATGGAGAATGACAGCGTACTGGTAGAGACACGAAAAGGGTGTCCCCGTCTTCAGAAGTCACAACGTGTTTATTTTGTCACTTGTAATGATTTCAGTTCAATAATAATTCAAAAACAGTTTGACCTAGACCAACCTGGTTAAGCCTAAAGTATTTAGGTTAAACTAGATTGGCCTAACCTAAACTAGTATATCCTAACACGCTTAAGATTCACCAGTTTGGCCTGGAATAAATTAGTTTAACTTGAAATTGGGTAGAGCGGCTGAACGGATTTGGCTAATTTTGGTTTTGAATTGATTGTTGTGTGTGTGTGTTAAAAGTCCAGGGAATGTTTAAAAGGTGAGAAAATATAGAAAAAAAATAAGAGTAGTTTTTTAACTACTCAGAAGCTAGTATCTTTTTAAATTTCATCTACCATTCTTTTAATTTCATTTACTTATTAAAATAAAAACTTGGTATAATAAATGGACTTAAAAATGTAAAACAAAAACAAACTCAGCGATCGCGATAGCGATTATTTTTTATTCTGTGGTCGAAAGTCGACCACAGAATAAAAAATAAATAGTATAGGTAAGAGCGTATATTGTTATAGTGCGCGCGGAACTAGTTGGCCGCTCCATACGTATTACGTATTACGTATGGAGCGGCCAACTAGTTCCGCGCGCACTATACATGAATGTCGATTTTTTTTATATTATTAGATAGCAAACAAGCAGATAGCTCTTCTGATGGAAAGAAACCATCGCTTATTAATTAATTATCGGGACACCAAAGATGTTAATAGTACGTTGCTATCCGTGTGGCGGGATGGCAGTGCCACATGTATAAGTCTACTAGCTAGCTCCAAACCGCAACACAATGACAAGCATCGACGCTATTGTGGCAGGAGTAGTTAAGGCGGCGCGCTACGGTACCAAATACCCGGGCGAGATGTTGTAGAACTCTACCACCTAGTAGTCACGATGGTAATGACACATATAGTAAATCGGTTTACGACTTGCCTGGCAGAACGGCCGTTGGTGTAGTTTTCAAAAGGATCGGATCAACACGGGGTAAAGTAGTGTGTGCGATGCATCGACATATTGATTTCGCTGGTCTGATGTTTATTTTTGGTAATTCAATGTATTTCTAATGCATGTTATTTAAAAATATTAGATTTTTGCAGTCCTCCGCAATGTACACTTTGCCATGCCAAATTGCATACTCCACCGTTCATGTAATTGTCTCAAAAAGTTTCTCATTCACACGTATTAATATAAGTATAGATATAATTTTTACTCCATATTAATTAAGACGTAATAAGACGCACAAAAATGTACACAAAACATGGTGCCACCACCTTACTTATTCCTCCTGTAATAGCATCAGTGCTTTTCGCTGTCCTATTCCGGTTTGAAGGGTAGAAGTCTGTAAACTTATGCATGTGGCTTTAAAAATCCGCCACAAGGGGTACCAATGCAATTAACATCTTTGGTGTCTAGAGGCGACGCTTTCTCTTTCCATCAGGAGAGCCATCTGCTTGTTTGTTACATTATGATATAAAAAATACAATTTTAGTTTTAAAAGTGCTATTCGTACTAAATAAGTTTTTCAGTTTTACTGCGCCAAATTTTTCGATTCATTGGCCACATATTATCACGATATTAACAACGTCGGCTAATCGAGTGTGCACTATAAATGGTTATCAAGACTATTTATTAAATTTTTTGTTTACAT
Source organism: Apodemia mormo (assembly GCA_036924255.1). Lineage (NCBI taxonomy): Eukaryota > Metazoa > Arthropoda > Insecta > Lepidoptera > Riodinidae > Apodemia > Apodemia mormo. The sequence continues at coordinate 43,968,315 of JAUPFN010000002.1, forward strand.
TCTAACGATACAAAAGAAATCATCAATTTCTCTCCTTTCATTCGACAAAATTATTTCCTATATCTATGCGTCCCTAGTTCGTATAAGTATTTGCGCGTGGCAGAAGATGTTTCACATCAAAACTTTCTTTAATAAAATATATATCTCCATCATGGACGTATGATGTATAAAATATACTCGTACTTCTATGAGGTTAACTTTCGCTGAAAACCTGCTTAGAGTAACAGCTCTCGCATTGACGTGAGTTATGAACGAGGCCTAATCTCGTATCTTCCTGCGGAGAGTGGCCTTTGGCGATGAAAAATATTGCTAATTTATTAGTGAAAAGAAATAACTTAGGAAATATTCTTGGCATTGATTTCAATTGTAAAAAACTACTAATGACAAATAGGTAGGTAGATGCTTCACATTATCCTTTATATATTTTATTGCTATATACTAGCTTTGCGGCTAGCATCGCAAGCAAGTGGATTAACAGCTAATTAATTAAAGAAATTTCATATCTTCTACGTTTCTCCCTATTTCAGCTTTTGTTTGACCCTCGGTCTACAACTATCATCTTGCAGATTTCATCAAAATCGGTTCAGCGTGTGTTTAAGTTTAGCTTGGTTGTTTTTTGGAGGAAGGTTCAATATTCCCGTGCAGGAGCAGTGAAGTAAATCCACTTATTTTTTAATAAGATTTAAATAATAGAAAGACGTAGCTATGTTAAAGTGTAGACTAGCAATTGAATATGACGAAAACTATTGGTATTAGATTTTTTAATAGTGTTCTTCGCCACGATTTTGTGTAGAATTCTCTCGGAATTCTACACAAAAACGATCTCACATTCAAAATGTCTGAATTTCTACTGACCCATTTAAATAAATCACCGCATAGTAATCAGGCAGGATTTGGATGTAGAGAAACAATGATGATTAGATGGTTTTAATGGCCGTAAAGTTTGGAACTAATCCAACAAAGATCTTTTGAGTTAAGCGCTTCGGAGTACAGAACGTTGTAAATAATTTATTGGGCGGTTTTGTGAAATATTATTCATTTATATAATAAGAAATGAAATAATAAAAATAAAAAAAACATCCGCAATCAGTCCCTTTAATCACTCAATTACGTTTCTATAATGATAATACACAATATTTATATTTTTTTAAACAATTTAAGGGAATTCTAAAAGTATTAGATTTTAGCAGCTTTATCTCTGTCCTATCTATTTCTCAATGAGAAATAGATTGATAGATAGAAATAGAGATAGAATGGCGCTGAAGCGCCACCAAAATGTTGATACCCTGCCACTGAATTAGGTGGATACGACGAAATAGTGGCGAGCAATTAAGTACAATGTTTTAAATGCTGTATACAATCTTCACCAAAATAAAAGGATCATCACTGATAGGGGTACAGTTTTCTTTGTTGTGCTCATTGAATAATATATACCGTCCAATTAATTTGTGCACATTATTGCTAGAGTGTTAGAAACCTCAAGATCGCTACAATCGCTACTTATTCATAAAGAACACAGGCCATTTTGATTTTGTACATCCCTTGCGTGTCTTTCGGAGTGACGAATATTATATAAACTAGAATAATTTTCTACGTTTTTTAAATTAATTAAATAAAATATATCGCTAGGAACAAGCATATAAAAAATATTGAGACTTTAATTTGATTGACTTCTATCATCACATTTAAATGTTACCATTGTATAAAACTTTAATTACATTTTCATTAAAACAGCAATAAGTTTATATATCATCATTTTCTTTATAAGTATAAATGATAAGATAAATACCTAATCACAGACTACTAAGGAGTGAACTGATTGTTTACGTACCTTACCTGAAATCCAACTTTATTAAGGTAAAAAAAATTTATTAAATTCGGATAAATTAAGAAGTTGATATAGAATCTTAAGGAATTCCTAAGTTTATTAAAACTTTAAGGTAATTACTAAAAAAAAACGATGTATGAAGTCTTGTTCTATGCCTGCCTGCCTTGCCTGTGTTCTATGATATAATGCATTGGACATTATTATGAGTAAATTTCCTAATGCCAGTACAAACTTTCCCTGGTTTTCGTCAGTATCATTACTATTTACTTAATTTTGCCGTCAAGCGAACTCATCAATTCGCATACAACATTTTCTTTATTCACTTCGTTACAAAATATCTGATAACCGGTTGATCTTGCAGGCCATCACTGAAACTCCCCGCTTAATTAAAAATTTGAAGCTTAAAAGTATAAAAAATATACTGAAGCATACATTTTTATCTGAAAGTGTTAAAAATATGAAGTTTGTTAAAAATTACAGTATTTTAATTTTTGAAAACCTGAGTAATAAAGACAATGACCGATTTTGATCTTTCAAACGGCTTGTAACACAATTTTTAAGCTCTAAAATATTGTTTTAGTTTTATAACTTTTAGCGGGATTCGACTTCGATTTTTTAACGGTAGTCAACGCAGTTTTTTTAGTACTTACTAAAAATATTCTAATTTAAAAATCGATTGGTTGTAAAATCTCGAAGTTATGTCGAAAAACATTTTTCAAAAATTTGTTTTTTTGTTGTTTTTTTGTCAACCATAACTTCCGAACGGTTAAACCGATGTTGATTCGATTTGCGGCATCGCTCGCAGTTTTGTATGGAAATGAGCTGATTAGATTTTGTATTTAATTGATGAAAAATTATTAAAAAAACATTGTTTCGTCGTTAACCTTTCTTTACTACTAACCTAACGGGAAGTGAAAAATATTTATATATTAATGTTCAAAATATGTATCTATTGCAAAGATATTAAACGGAAGGTCCTTAAATTTTGAATTTAATTGTGTGATGACACGTACATTTTATTGCAGTTTTTTTTTTCAGGAATAAGAAGTACTTTATTCAATAAAAGATATTTTGACGCCGGGAACGCGGCCGTTTTAAATGTTAATTTGTGTCTGGTATACTTTCATTCAATTGAAATGTGTGTGTTTTACAGCACATATTTGTGGAAAACCAGATAAAATGCTAATATTACTATTACTCATGTTTCTGGCAACCTCTTAATAAAGGTTTAAGAATGGATACAACTTTTAACTTTCCGCTACGTACATATAGATAATAAAGATTTTGACCCGATTATCGATGATCGAGTTTTCACCAGATCTCCACGTTTTTAGGTCCTAGAAATCTTTTTCGACTATTTTTCCGATGACGTCACTATGACTGCATTATGACATTTGATTGAATTCTGCTCAACTAAACTTTCTGAAAATTTGAACCAATTCAATCTAGGAGATTTTGAGAAATTTAAAAAAAAGCCTCATAAAAATTGTGGTGAAACAGTATTTATTTTAAAATAACTTCCAGGCTAATGCACCGATTGGATGCAAATCTAATCAGCTCCTTTCCTCAAAAATTTGCGTTCTATGCATAAATTGCATTAAAATCGTTCTGTCCGTTCAGAAGTTATCGTTGACGAAAAATTTGGAACAAAAGTGTTTTTTCGACATAAAATTACAGCATTTAAAAAATCATATTTTTCACAGGCCTTGCTCAGACATAATAAATACCAGCAATATTTTATAAAATTACAAGGATTTTATGGCAAATGATTTAACTATATACGATCATTTATAATACCAGGTATGGACTCGCCCTTGTTCTTTCCAGCGGTTTTAACCTTAGAATCATGGTCCAACTCTATGGACTTTCGGTAGATAGTACCTTACGCGCTATATACTAATATGAGGCAATTTACGGCACTGTAACTGATAGAGACAAAGTGCCGTTAGCACTCTATTCACGTCTAAATTCTTTTTTATTTTATATTTTATAATACTGTCTGGTGACTCGACTTGTTATATTCTCTATTCCAAAGCCATGCACATATAATATGTCGACATATCTCAAAATTGACGATTTTTGAGTTAATGATATAGTCGTGTAAAAAAATAGTGCTCCGTTTACTGTAAAAAACGGCGTTTCTTTAGGCTCCATAGTAAGTGAGAGGGAAAATAATTTTAGAGTTATGTCATTATGGTGTAGCTTTCATTGCGACAGATTACTGTCGCTCTCCTGTAAAAAGAAGTTTTTTGAGAAATGTCGACACTGTCGCAAATGAACGATGTAGCGTAAAAACAAGTTTACATGGAGAAACATAAAGTCAGTAAAAATCATCAGGTAAATGCAAAGGCGCAAACAAACAACTACAATAAAAAGGTTTGATAGCCCTTGACGTTGGCACTGATCCAGCAAAGAACTTTCGAGTCAGGTGTGGCTTCAGAGCACGGCTTTAGAGCGGTTAGAGCGATTAGACTGGTTTTGCGCACTGCATCCGATCCGAATCCGAAAAATAGACTTGTTTCAACTAAGAATGAATCTGATACACTGTAGTTTTTAATAATTATTTTTTTTAAACTAAGGATTAATAATACTTTAAGGGCGGCTTGCACCAAAATGCTTAAATAATAAATACTAAATATTTACGAGACAAATTACACTTACTGATCTAATCCCAAAGTAAGCAAATTATTTGCTTGTGTTATGGGTGTTAGTCAACGATACTAATACATAGAAATACATATATAAATACTAGAATATATTTAATAAACACCCAAACCCGGAAATACAAACATATATGCTCATCACATAAATGCTAGTCCCCGTCGGGGATTGAACCCGAGCCCCATCGATTGCGTAGTCAGGGTCACTAACCCCTCGACCAACGGGGAGGTCGAATGCATTTAGTCCCTTAAACATGTTTAGCAAATGTCAATGCCTTGAATGCTGTCACTTTAAACGTATTTATTGTCCTAAAATGATTTAAGCATTTTGGTGCAAGCCGCCCTTAGGGTATAATTTTGACAAAACTAGACATTAAGTCATGTGACAGTAAATGCAAATTTGGAAGACTTACGCCACACCGTGGTAAAAAGTCATATATTTTTTGACATGTTCATAGAAACTACAGACAATATACTCGTATGTATGATCACGGCGGCGTATAGTCATTTAGACGCCATGAAAGTCCAGAGCGTTTTCGAGCTAAATTTTAATATAAAATGTGTAAAGCTTTTATATAGTAAATACAACGATATTAAAAAATATAAAAAAAAATATAACGATATTAAAAAAAAATGTTTTAGTTAAATACCTAATAAAGTATTAAACAGTTTTTCAAGTTTAGTCAACTAGCCTATTATGTTCCGCACTAAATCGGAGCACTGACGGACCGAAGTAGCCGTAATAAAATATTAGGAAAATGCTGAAAACGTACAATAGCAGTGCCAAAAGTTGATGTTTAAAAAATCACTGCTATTAAAACTTAAAAGCAATGATTTTAAGCCCGAGCGAGACGTTGCGGAACTCAATCACCTGATTATTGTATAACTTTATCATCTATCATCACGATAGCAAGTAAATTTTTCGGCTTTTCTTAACTGTCTAACAGAATGGCAGATCTATTTTACAATTTAGCGCCGGGATTGACACTAAGCAAACTTACAAAAACATAGATAAGTTTAAACATGAAAAAAAATGCGATTTGATTTACGGCAGCATGTCAGATGTTCTATTCTTCAAAGGAAGCCCGGACCCACCTATGTGGGTCCGGGCTTCCTTTCACACAAAACTCAACACAAAAAAATCAACACAATAAATATAGTCATGTTTGCCTGAGTAGTGGCCGTATGTAACTCGACTGTCTGACTGCTCCGAGAGAAATTCGGCGTGAAGACATGTATCTAATCTATATCTATATATCCATATACATATTATAATAAAATCGTAGCAAAATCAATGTATGTCCGGGGTAAACTCAAAAAGTACTGCATGGATTTACTTCAAATTTTGCATGAATATTACTAACAGCTCGGGTCAACATATAGGCTACATATTATCACGCTATCACCTACGGGGGAGCAGCTGTGCGGAGTAAACGAAGTCCGCGCGAACGAAGTCGCGGGCAACAGCTAGTACATATAATAAAATCGTAGGAAAGTCAATGTATGTCCGGGGTAAACTCAAAAAGTACTGCATGGATTTACTTCAAATTTTGCATGAATATTACTAATAGGTCGGGTCAACATATTATCACGCTATCACCTACGGGGGAGGAGCGGAGTAAACGAAGTCCGCGCGAACCAAGTCTGCGGGAAACAACTAGTGTGTTTATAATAAAGCCCGTAACCGCCATTACCGCCACAGTAATAGGATAAATCGTTCAAAATCGACTCGCCCTTTGCTAGCTGGTGATATTCTCTGTGAAGCCATAAATAAACGTAGATAATGCGTTGGTCGGTAGACTGCAATCTTCGCTTCCTAACGACCGCGTGGGCTAGGCATCCGGTATGTCTAGATTTATCCTGACTCGAACCCTATACTCTTCAAATATAAGATGTATACACACATATCTTCACACAATAATGCATTACTGGGTAGGCAGACAGTAAAGATATGCACGTAACGACTAAAACAACCTTGCTTTATTTTATCCACATTCATGATTGAGTATTATAAATTATTATATTACGTATTTGTACTCCTTACCCCTAAAACTTAGTACCCCCTTTTACGAAACTTACGCAAACTGTGAGGTACCTACGGAACTTTACGCGGTTAAGTTTATATGGAGAAGTGCAATAAAAGGAATAATAGCGTGCAGCCCGTTGCATTATAAATTTTTTTGGCAAATCCCGTGGGATTTCATAATTTTCCGGAATAAAAAGGAGCTTATGTGCTTTTCCAGGTAATCACTTACCTGTGTGACTAATTTCATTCAAATCCATTCAGTAATCTATCTATGCGTGATCTTTCGCATTTATAATACCTACTACTAGCTGCACCGTGCAGTTTGCTGCATTATAACAGTTTTTGGTGAATCCCGCGGGATCACCTAATTTTTCCGGGATAAAAAGTAGCCTATGTGCTTTTCAGTAGTTTTTGTGTGATTGAGTAACAAACATCCACCCATCCATCCCCCAAACATCCAAACTTTCGCATTTATTAGGGCGAGCGAAGCGAGCCCTACACTAGGCCACTTTCTATGCACTTTTGTGGTACATTTTACTGAAAAATTATCGGACTTTTAGGTTTGTGCTTCGACGTAGTAGTTTAAATTCATGTCTAGATATGTTATCTACCATAAAAATACCATTTTACAGACCTTAAAAAAATAGAAGATACAATTTGTGTTAAAATCTTATTACTAATAACGATATCTATTATAAAACTGACGAGTTAAAATCGATAGCAGATACGTTTTGTATTAGAATCTTATTTCTAGTAACGCCATCTATTATAAAACTAACGAGTTAAAATCCATTGAGGGTAGGCGCCTCCAAATTTTGAGTCATCACTTTTTCCAGATTAGTGATACAAAAAATAAGTAAGCAAATTGTAACTAATAATACAGATTATGTTAAAATTTAAATCTTGCCATCTTGATGTTTTGTGAGTTGTGATTTATAAATTATGCAATTCTGGAGACAATTTTTACCATGCGCTGCTCTTCTGTAGCACCAACTCCACTCTTCACCGCCCGGTTGGTCGAGTGGTTAGCAACCCTGACTACGCAATTGACGGGGCTTGGGTTCGATATTCTTGTATTAATATATGTACTTCTATGTATTAGTATAGTTGACTAACGCCCATAGCACAAGCAAATAATTTGCTTACTTTGGGGTTAGATCAGTAAGCGTAATTTATCCCGTGAAAAAAATAAATAAAAAAAAACTCGGTTTCAACTTTTCCAGCAATTAGGTATCTAAGCATTTTTTGCTACTCACTATTTTCAGCCAACTACCCAAAAAGGAGGAGGTTCCTATTTGATCGCAATCTTTTTTAAGTATGTTCACTGATTATTCGAAGACGCCTGAACCGATAAGGATTTTTGTTTGTTTCAGTGAGTACCTAGATACTTTTCAGGTTATTTAATTTTAATTTGACGAAGATCTGATGCAGAGTACGGGAGATACTGGAAGTGGGAAATCAACTGTTTGCAAGATTTCTGCGTTTGAATTGTCTCATATTTATATAGTATTATTAGACCAATTTTAAATAACATGTTTAAAAATATTTTTAAAAGATTTTAAAACTTTACGCAGGAAATTATAATTATTAACCGCGATTTTCAAAAATCGAGCTTTCATCAGATCTCCATGGTTTGAGATTCTTGAAACGTGATTATATTTTTTCAATAACGTCAGTATATATCTGTATGTGCGCACGTGATTAAATCTCTCACAGATTTTAAACGGCCTGGCTGATCAAAAAACGGTTTGCGGTGAAAGATCAAAATCAATAATCAAATTCGAAAAAAATAGGTAAATTTTAAAAATTAAAACAGTATCCTTTTAAACACGGTTTTAGGGATGGCTTGCAGGATCATCCGGTTTAAAGATTTTTTATTAATGATTTTTGAACTTATTAAGAGACTACTTCACAAAATACTTTTCTTTATATTTGACTGGCGGCGCGCGGTCATCGGGCCCTTGTATAAAGGCAAGGGTTCACGTATAGACTGGAATAGCTATAGGGCCATCAGTTTGATCAACTTAGCATCGACATTGAAAGGAGAATGCAAGGGAAGTTCAAAGGAATGTTGTGGTAGACACAAGGGGGTTTTACGTCTAGAGCAGGGATGCGCGCGGGGAACAGAGTGAATGTAGAGCGTTAAAGAGATTACTTAAAAGCCCAGTTTTAAGTTAGGGTCCCCGCCCGTCTTGCCCTGCATAATCATGTGCCTATCCCAACGATATTGTATGAAAGTGAGAGTTGGGTATGTTAGAAGGGCATGAAAGTATAATCAACGCAGTCGATGAAACAAATAGCTATGAAAAATATGTCGCGTAACTCTCGCGGACCGGGTTCGTAATGTAGAAGTGAGAGAGAAGTTATGCTTGAAAAAAGTGTTGGCGTAAAGATGAGAAAGGGCATGCTCCGTTGGTTCGGACATGTAGACAGAATGATAGGTGAAAGATTAACAAAACAGATATACTATGCGAGAGATGCAATACTTTATTATTTATTTTTCTATACATTAAAAGAGTAGAGACTTTATTATTATAAATAAAGTCTATACATTAAAAGATGTAATTCTCATAAAAAATATTTTTCTAACAATATTACTAGATAGTATAACTTTGCGAGCCCTTACAAAGCTCTGTTTTTTGCTAGTAATATTAATAATGTACATAATATAGAAATGTAGATTAACATAGATTTTTTAAGATCTTATAACTGTTTTATTCATTCCTATTTTCTAGGGCGAAGAAAATTGTGTAATGAAATTTCAGAATTTCTACACAACGTAATTCTTCCGGAGCAGTAAAATGCTTTCAAATGAAATCTAGGTAGGTATATACCTTTTTTAAGGATTTATATTTTAAGAACTAATATTCATTATGAATATATAAATTAAATGAATAAAAATAAATATTATACACACAACATTCAGGTGATATACAATATTCACATGTTTTTCCCTTTCGGCTAAAGTATATTGTCTAACTTATGAGATTCTATTTAGTCTATGGTCAAATTTCGACCAAAGGGCGATCGCTAGTGATTTCAAATGTTTTAAAGTAGCAATGATGTAATAAATAAAACCACCTAATGCCCAAGGCTTCGCTCGCCTTAATTATTCTTTCAATGAGGAGATTCATCTGCTTGTTTGCTATCCTATGACATAAAAAAGTAGTTTCGCGAATAAAATTGTTGGGAAAATAGTACTTTTTTTTTTAATATTCTTTTAACTTCACGACTGCGTTATTCTAAGAACATCGTCGTAATCTTTACATAACGCCAATAACAGTTGTGTCATATAAAACATTACAATGTTTACACCGAGGATGGCCCCAGTCAAGTATCTGGCGTCGAGCCAGCGGCGCCTATTACTGGCAGAGTTCTGACAAAAAACAGGCCATCAACTGAATAATGTGAAACGCTATGAAACATTTTTCTTATTACGTTAGAGTTCTACAACGTGTCACCAGGATTTGGACCTTGCCTATATTTAATTCAATAATCCCCGTGTTTGTCAAAACGGGATTTTTAATGATAGTAATTTAAAAAAATAGATCGACTGTCCTATTGTTAGGTGTTGCGTAAAATGCCAGTAAAGTCTAAAACTATCACTAATACCTTGAGTACTAGTTTAGGTGATAGTAATTTAAAAAATAGATCGACTGTCTTATTGTTAGGTGTTGCGTAAAATGCCAAAAAAATTTAAAACTATCACTAATACCTTGAGTACTAGTTTTGGTGGTAGAGTTCTGTAACGTCTCGATAAGGTTGGTACCACTTCTTTACTTATATTAAATTTACAAGCCCCGTCTTGATCAGGACACCTTTTCAAGGAATAGATCATAAGCTTCACTGCTAGCCATCTCATAAAAGGTGAGAGAAGGCGTAACACTAACATCCTGACTACTAATTACATGGTAGAGTTCTTCAACGTCTCGACCGGGTTTGAAACCACCGCCTTACCCATTCCTGCCACAATAACGTCAGCGTTTGTCGCTGTTTTGTTCCAGTTTATAGGGTAAGGTAGTCGGTAAACGTATGCGTGTAACCTTACAACCCCGCCACATGAGCAACATTACCGTATTTCGTATCTATAGTCAAAGGTTATTTCTTACCATCAGGAGAGCCGTCTGTTTGTAGCATGTTTGTAGCATGAAAGCATATTTTTTAAGGCATGACTTAAAAAATATGCTTTCATGAGTAAGTTATACCTGTAACAATTAAACAAAAAACCCAACTGCGATCTGCTTAAAAAACATAACTCTCCTTCTAGTGCATTCGGATAAAAAATCAGCCATTTCGAAGGCAACAAACTCTAGCGACAGTTCTCCGCGGCTAGCATTTGCTGTTCTATTTATGCATCAAACTGAACAACTATTTTAAACCGCAGGGCATCAACCTCAGTAGACAAGCATCTAGTGTATGCACCATGCAGTCATGAAGGTCTAAATACAAAACAAAGTTTAGATACGCCTAATGGAAGAGCTATCAGTTGTAAATGGTGGCATTGATAATACTTGGTAGATAACTGTTTAGGCTTAATTTATTCTGAATTAGTGGGTAAATTATGTTATCATCGCCGGTAGGGTTGTCTTCTTGTTTACAGAAATATCTCGAACTTACGCGATAGATGAGACTGAGCGACAACCGCGTAATTAAAATTCGTAAGTAAGTCGGGGTATAATTTCCCATATAAATAAATATAAAATATTTTTGATTGGGCTTTTAAAAATACAGGTAAACAAAAAATGTTTATTGTGATCTCAAATTATATAAATATAAAATCGTGAACCAAAATTATTTTGATACTAGCTGACCCGGCAATCGTTGTTTTGCCTTTTTCTAGGAGAGTAGTTCTCTTATTTTTTTAACTTCCCGCTACGTATGTAGATTTTCGAAAATCGAGTTTTACCAGATCTCCACGTTTTGAGGTCTTAGGAACTTTTCCGACTATTTTTACGATGATGTCAGTATGTCTGTACGTATGTGTGTGTATGTGTGTATGTAAACATCTCATAACTTTTGAACGGCTTGTCCGATCGAAATGGCATTCGATTGGATTCCGCTCAACTTAGACTTCCTGCAAATTTGAACCAAGTTGGCTTGGGAGCTTTTGAGAAATTTTGAAAAAACCTCAAAAAGAAATTTGGCGAAACAGTAGTTTTTTAATATAACTTCCAGATTACTCTAGCGATTGAGTACAAAAACTAATCAGCTCTATTCCTTAAAAAACTACGTCTAATGTATAAATTGCATCAAAATCGGTTTATCCGTTTGGGAGAAATGGTCGAAAAATTTTGAAAAAAAGTGTCTTTCCGACATAACTTTGAAATTTTTCAACCAATCATTTTTTTGTATTCTACGATTTTTTAGTACTAAAATATACGTCGTTTCAAAAATCAAAATCTAATTTAATTTTCAAAAGTTACAGCTTTTCAAGTATTAAAATTACGTTGTTTTTAGCAAACTTACATAATATTTTTGTAATAATTTTAGGCTAATACACATTGTTTTAAAAATTTACTAAAAATTCTTATCAGCTTTTCTCCTTAAAAACTACGTCAAATACCGTAAATTGGATCGAAATCGGTCAATACAATTGTGATTTATCAATGACGAAAATTGATCATCGTTATATTCCCACCTTTTAAATCTTCCCTGGCCTTCAACAATTAATTGAAAACCAAAATTAGCTAAACCGGTTCAGCCGTTCTCGAGTTTTAGCGAGACTAACGAACAGCAATTGATTGTTATATATAAAGATAGAAGGCTTCGTAAAATCTAACAAAGTAGTTTGACGATTTGATTAATTCTCCCGCGAAATTTCAAACCCCAAAAAAGTTTATATAATTCCTTGTTTTGTAGAAGAATTACGCTCTTCATTGGAGTCCATATTTTCTACATTTGTCTTTCAATTGTTTGAACAAGTACACTGGCTAAGCAATAGAGTGCTCAATGGCTCCCATTTAAGTCAAATCATAATAGTCTTTCCCCGTGTTGGTTCCGGGCTCCTTTGAAGAATAGACCAACTGCCGTTCTGCCAGGCAGGTCGTAAAAGGCGACCGATTGGCTATGCGAGTCACTACCATCGTGGCTACTAGGTGGTAGAGTTCTGCATTGTCTCGCCCGGGTAAGGTACCACCGCCTTACCTATTCCTGCCGCAATAGCGTCAGTGCTTGTCGCTGTCGTGTTCCGGTTTGGAGGGTAAGGTAGCCGGTAAACTTATGCATGTGGCATTAGACCTCGCCACAAGATAGCAACGCACCATTAACATCTTTGGTGTCTATAGGCGATGGTTGACTCTTTCCATCAGGAGACCCATCTGCTTGTTTGCTATCTTATGATATAAAAAAAAAAATAAAAAAAAAGTCTGTGAGTCAAATAAAACATGAATCAACGATATTTGAAAATCGCGTAACTCCGAGTTCGCGTAAGCCGGGGTAGCGTAAGAAGAGGTTATTACTGTAGTTTGAAAAAATAATAGAAGTCTCTACACAACCCCACTTAAGATAAACTATGTGTAATTTGTCGAGAAGTCAATAAGAGATATTTGACTTATAAAGGCAAAGTCGACAGCCGAGAAAAACTTTTTTTTATAATTAACAAACTAGCAGATGGCTCTCCTAATGGAAAAAAATTATCGCCTTATTGTGACAGTATACACCAAAGATGTTAAAAGTGTGTTACTATCCGTGTAGCAGGATGGCAATGTCACTTATTCATAAGTCTACCGACTACCTTTCCCTCCATACCGGAACACGACCATGAAAAGTATTGAAACTATTGCGGCAAGAATATGTAAGGCGGTGGTACCACATACCCGGGTGAGGTTTATGGAACTCTGCCACCTAGTAGTCACGATGGCAGGGACACGTACAGCCAATTGGTCACCTTTTACGACATACCTGGTAGAACTACAATTGGTCTATTCGTCGTAAGAGTTACAGGTAAAAACTAAAAACGCGGTTTTATGAGCCGGCGGTAAAGCTCGCGTGTGTACGAGTCTTTCGATCGACGATCCAAGATTTGGTTCTTCAGGAGGGTGTAGGGGGGGAAGAATTCTTAGTTTATTTCACCTGCTTAATCTTTTAGAAAATGACACATAAAAATTGCAATGGGGGGGGGGGTATTTAATATAAAAAAGAGAGCCTAGAAATGTAAATTCATAATTAAGTACATTTCAACCTATAAAAATATGTAATAAAAAATTTAAAAAATGTTTTACTTCAACCCCTCCAAACGTAAAATACACTACTCAACCTACAAAATATTTTACCACAACGCAAGTCCTTTCCGTCATTGCTAGAAATAAATACTATTTTTATATTATTTTAATTATCGCTACTTTAATTGAAATATCCCAGTATATTGTACTCAAATGCAAATTAAATTTTGACTATATTTTATGTCAAGTAGCTTGTCTTTTGTCATAGCACTACTACTTAGAAAATATAGTTAAAACTGCTTGAGTCATATTTTTATCTTTTTTTTTCAAAAATAAAGAATTAATGATTATAACGACCTTACACTGGCAGAATTCATTGATATTGCCATCCGCGCAAGAAAGATGTTAACGATACAACAATTAATGAGAAAAAAATTAAAAAAATTTGAGACTGACATTGGCAACATGTGTGTACTACATTTTTGCTATTACAGTAAAATAAATAAGAATTATTTTAAAATTTAATACGTTTTTAGGCATATGAATGCTATCCATTGCAAACCAATTGCCAATTGGGGTACTTATCAATCCCGAACCACATTGTTTTTATCAGAAAACTTAAAAAAACACTATTTTTTAAATGCCTGACCCGGGAACAGACCACTAGACCATAGAGACGACTAATTTGAAAATTGGGTTAAAAATGTATTTTTTCCCATTAAAAGTTGTGAACTGTTCCCTGTTCTTTCAAACCAGATAAGTCGTGGCTGTCCACGACGTTAACTATAGTTGTTAAAACAATCAGTAGGCATGTCGCAAACTTGTATCCCGTGGGCTTATAACGAGCTATCTGGATGTCTCCCCGGATGACAGTTTCGCATTAACAAGTATACGGGTCTATTCCACCCACTCACCAACGATAGCTACATTCTAGAGGGCCATTCTGCATTATTTTAGTATGTGGATGAGAAAAGTTGTAACGGGAAACTAATATTGGATATACCTCTGATCGGTGATCGGTATCGGGATTTTATGAAGAATTGTAATTATGGAGTGAGCAAAGTATTTTTTATAACAAATGAGCAGACGGTTCTCGTGATGAAAAGAGACAACCATCGCCTCTAGACACCAAAGATGTTAATGGTGCATTGCTATCCTGGTGGCGGGGTCTTAGTGCCACATACATAAGTTAACCGGCTACCTTACCCTCCACCTCAGAGCACGATATTAAAAAGCACTTACGTTGTTGCGGCGGGAATAGATAAATGGTGGTACCAGATCCGGGTGAATCTATGCAGAACTCTTCCACCTAGTAGCCACGATGCATGGTAATGTCACGTATAGACAATCGGTCGCCTTTTACGACCTGCCTGACAGAACGGCAGTTGGGGTTCAATGGAACTCGGACTAACACGGGGGAAAAAAGGCTACGTGAACCGTGATCTCCAAACCCTTACGTTGAAGGTAGAAAGAATTGAGTGTCATACATCACGATAGACGAGCCACACTTACATAGCTTCTTCCACATTCATAACTCTGCAAACACGCCGGTTTCGGCGTCTTGCCACCACCTTCGACAGCATCCGATGTCATACATCCATTCACATTCGCATTGTATATCTGTTTTGTTAACAATTCATTCATAATTATTATGGATGAATGGTTAACAAAACATGTCCATACTTAATATTATAAATGCGAAAGTCAGACAGACAGGTCTGTTTGTAACGCTTTCACGGCTAAGCCGCTGTACCGATTCCGATGTATTTTGGCATTCAGATCCGGGGTCAAACATAGGCTTGCTTTTTTTAAAAAAATCAACGCCAAAAAGGCTGATAAAAGTTTGCATAAAAACCTTAATGGACAACATGTCAATCTATTCGTGGGATAAGTTGCGCGGGTCAGTCTTGTATAAATTACTAGTAAATAAAATTTTCATTGACGATCAAGCATAAAGTTCAGGAACACGTATGAGATTTCTATAATTCATGTTAGTTTGATAACAGAAAGCTTAAATATCTTACGGCCAACTTACGGTCTAACTTTTAAACACTACCGATCGCCGAGATCGGAACTCGATTATACAAATTACATGATAAACAAACTGTTGCTCACTTAAAAATAATTTTACAGCAATATCACAGTATAAAGACATATATGGATTATTGAATTGTGCCAATACTGTCTTTCAAACGTAAAAAACAAATTTAAAATACTCGAGTGCATTAGATGTTAATAGTGTATTCACCCTACATATCTCTGATAACCGAGATAGTTTGATCTGCCAGTTTATACGGTAGGGGTGGCCCGTATGAAGGATAGAAAATAGGGAAAAAATATTTAAACTCATTAAAAAAATCATAGGGTATACCCGAAATAAACACCCATTAAAAATTAGTTCACAATGGCTTTTTGGAAATAAAAAAACGGCGTTTTGAAATAATCTCTGATTGTTCTTTAAAATGGGTCTGGAACAACACCAACAGTATTGCAATTAAATACGGCGGTGTACTTGTGTTTATAAAAAAATTGTTTCAGCTCAAGATCAAATTGAGTTCTAGACTTGCCCTCCACTTGCCTCCGCTAGAACATTAACTAGTCGGTAAGCAGGAATTTGTCATCTTAGCCCGCAGCGAATACCGCCCACTCTCGACCTGCAGGAAACCGACATTCTAGCCTACGCCTAAGAATATTCTAACGTAGAAAGTAGTAATTCCCAATGATGTAAAAAAGTAAAGATGCATTTTCCGCATTCCAAAATAACAATATGCAAGAAAGATAATTAAAACGCTGTCGATCGACAAGTAAATTCCATAGTCTTAATTATATTACTGCTTCTTTGGTTTAGTGATAGGCTTATAATATGAAGTTATCAGTTCAATTCCTGGATTACCTATATTACTCCTACTTTGCGGGGTGCAAACGGCAATAACACTATATAGAGTATTGATATTTGTTAGTTAGTCATACTTACGCCTAACGCGTAGTGTAATGCCACTAGTCAGCTCCCCCCCCCCCCCCCCCCCCCCCAATAATTGTCATGAATTAGACAAACAAACGTATATTGGTGACATAAACAAAAAAAAATTCTAGCCTATGTTATTAATACGCGGCGAATTGATATGCCATCAATGCCATTGATTGTATTGAAATTTTAATACGACTCCGTAAAGGGTAAGCGATAGGCCAGACATGACACTACCATCGAGACAAGACACAAGAGACAAGGTGGTAGAGTTCCGCAACGTTTTAATAGAGTTTAGTATTGTTCAAATAAACTATTTTATGATAGCGTGCTATGGACTATAAACTATATTTAGACTATGTTATAACATGTGACTGGAAGACTATAATATAAAGTTACGAACTACGCTATCTAACGAGCAATGATTGAAATGTGCTCGACCGTAGACGCTAGACATTATACCTTACTTATAACAGCTTATAGTATAGTATATACCCTTTTTTTATTATCGATAGGTAAGCGCTTGACCTCGATCTCGCCTGATGGTAAGCTAAGATGAGGCCTAAGATGGAACGCGCTTCCCTAGAAGGTACCTGTTCGCTCTTCTCTTGAAGATCTCCAGATTGTACTCGTCCGGGAACACAGACTCAGGAAGCATGTTCCAGTCCTTTGCGGTTCGAATGAAGAATGTTCAGTCGAACCGCTTTGTCCGGGTACGTGGAACGTCCATTATATAACGATGCCTAGATTCTGTGCACCTCGACGATCGATAGAAAAACGGGGATGGCGGAATTAAGTCGTGCAATTCCGCAGCGCACTCTCCAAAGTGTATTCGATAAAAAACCGATAAACTAGCCACTCTGCGGCGATGAGCGAGGCTCTGGAGTTTTTGCCTACCAAATCATCGTCATTTATGAGCCTCTTGGCACGCCTCTCGATGGCCTCAAGTGTCTCCAGCTAGGGGATTTTTTTAGCGGATTTAGATTTTCTAGGGGAGGTCCCCTAGAAAATCTAAATCCGCTAAAAAAAATTGGATTTTGTAGATTAAATTATAGGAAAAATAATAATATATATATAGATTAAATTATATACAACGCTCGAGTAACTACCCATTTAGCATCTTGGGCTCGCCTACTATTATAATGTCGCGCGCATTGACCGGCGCTGGTTGACCGAGCAAAGCTCGGTCAACCAGATATTATTATATCTAATACCTTTAAACGAGCAAATACCTTTAAACAAGCAATTCTTGTATATATATAATTGGAATCTCGGAATCGGCTCCAACGATTTTCATGAAAGTCACAAATTAGGGGTTTTTCGGGTCAAGGAATCGATTTATCAAGGTTCCAGGTCCAAGAAAAGCTCGGTTCCCAAGATATGGGTATGTGAAAATCCGAGCAAAGCTCGGTCAACCAGGTACAGAAAAAAAAAATATTCTGTAGGAATCGATTTATCAAGGTTCCAGGTCCAAGAAAAGCTCGGTACCCAAGATATGGGTATGTGAAAAACCGAGCAAAGCTCGGTCAACCAGATATTATTACATCAAATACCTTTAAACGAGCAAATACCTTTAAACGAGCAATTCTTGTATATATATAATTGGAATCTCGGAATCGGCTCCAACGATTTTCATGAAAGTCACAAATTAGGGGTTTTTCGGGTCAAGGAATCGATTTATCAAGGTTCCAGGTCCAAGAAAAGCTCGGTTCCCAAGATATGGGTATGTGAAAATCCGAGCAAAGCTCGGTCAACCAGGTACAGAAAAAAAAATTATTCTATAGGAATCGATTTATCAAGGTTCCAGGTCCAAGAAAAGCTCGGTACCCAAGATATGGGTATGTGAAAAACCGAGCAAAGCTCGGTCAACCAGATATTATTACATCAAATACCTTTAAACGAGCAAATACCTTTAAACGAGCAATTCTTGTATATATATAATTGGAATCTCGGAATCGGCTCCAACGATTTTCATGAAAGTCACAAATTAGGGGTTTTTCGGGTCAAGGAATCGATTTATCAAGGTTCCAGGTCCAAGAAAAGCTCGGTTCCCAAGATATGGGTATGTGAAAAACCGAGCAAAGCTCGGTCAACCAGATATTTATACTATTAGTAGGGGCAGCTGCCCCCCCCCCCCCCCCCCTCCCCCGCTGGGAATTCTTTAACCTCCCTACTATCTACTGTTGTTAAAAAAATATAGTTTTAAGATGTTACAGTTTGTCTGTTTGTCTGTTTGTGTGTTTGTCTGTATGTATGTTCGGGGTAAGCTGTACCCCGGACAACTGTAACAAAAATTACTGCATGGATTTACTTCAAATTTTGCATGAATATTACTAATAGGTCGGGTCAACATATAGGCTACATATTATCACGCTATCACCTACGAGGGAGGTGCTGTGCGGAGTAAACGAAGTCCGCGCGGACGAAGTCGCTGGCAACAGCTAATTTTTCATAAATTCAAAAAGCACATGTTTACAGATATACATATTTATAACCGTCTACTCACAAATTTTAAAACGTTAGGTTAAAAAGTAGGTTAAAGACATGGCAATTAATCATAATCTAACCTATTTTTTAAACTAAAAATCAATCTTTCTACAACATAAGCGCGTTATATTTTTAAATTTTGAAGTAAACGTATACTTAAATATGTTTATCAATTTTTTTTCAGTGTTAATCCGGCCCTCCCTGAAGAATCTACCATTCTGCCAGGCTCTTCGCAAGAGGCGAACGAACTCGGTAGAGTTCTTTAACGTCTCGTCCGGGCTTTGGTACCTTACGTACGCCTGTAACAATAGCGTCAATGTTTGTCACTGACGTGTTCCGGTTTGGAGAGGTAGATAGCCGATTTTATGCATATGGTATTGCTATCCTGTCACATGGATAACAACGCACCATTAACATCTACGGTGTCTAAAGATAATGTCTCTTTCTACCAGGAGAGCCATCTTCTTGTTTACTATCTTATGACATTCAAAAATAAGATACTTAGAACGATAATAATAATAGATTACAACTTACAAAAAAAAGTATCTTCACGCCCAAATCCCCGAAGGGGTAGGCAGAGGTACAAAAAGTGCACCCACGATTAGCCGAAGATACTTGGTCCCACAATGTGATAGGTGGCAAGCCTATCGCCAACCCAGCACTTTCCGATTCCGGGCAACTTTGTGTTTCTCAGAAAACTAAAAAAAACACTTATTTTATATGCCCGACCCGGGAATCGAACCCGGGACCTCATGTGGTCAACGCCAACGCTGGAACACTAGAACTTACAACCACTTTTAAAATTATAATTTATATTTTTCAGGCAACTTCGAAAAGGATAAGGTTATCACTTCGGCTGTAAGTTTTTTATGTTTGTTAACACAGAACTCGGCCATTTGTAAACAGATTTTAAAAGTTATTTTTTTATACTCCCCGTGTGGGTCTCGTTTTAATTTAATGAAGATCTGGTGCAGTGTTCCAGGAAACACAGGATACAGGAAAATATGGAGTCGATTGCTGCAGATTTCCTGCCTTAAAAAAATATTTAATTCGGTGTTTTCATTTTATTTTTTAACTTCCCACTAAAAAGCTACACATTAATCTTCAAAATGCATTTTTCAACAGATCTCCCCGTTTTAAGCTATTGCATAGCTTCTATCGCGGGCCTTGAGCGTGGAGACCGAATCCAGAAATTCCGTAACGAAAAAACCTAACACCCCCCACTCCGACCGGCACTGCGGTGATACTTTTTAGTTTTTCCCTCTATCGATAAATACCAGAACTTTTAATGACTTTTTGAAATATCACGCTTGTCTCTTTAGTTCAGCAACCCGCCTTTAGGTGGCATTGGTTGTATTGGAAAACTACCGTAATCAGCTGTTTGTGAGAAAGTATATAGGTGTATAGGTATTTATCATCTACGTACAACAGTGAATATCTGTACTCGTATAATTTGTGTACAAAGTGTTTTAAATATGAATAAACAAAAAAAGAAAAATACTGCATAAATAAAATAAATATATAATTGTAATTGCATAAGTCGATTAAAAATGCTATGCAATAGCTTTACCGCGGCAGTCTCCGAGTGCCACACGTCTTTTTGAGATGTGTGTAATACTCTCTGTGTCATCTTTCGACGGTCGTTCTATAGTGTGATCCTAGACTATGACATTACTTAATAACTTATTAAAAGTACTTAACCTTGGTTCTGTGTACTTGGAATAGCATGAACATTAACTGTAAGATTGAATTACGAAAATACAGGTCAGGTTGACAAAAACCCTCTCGAACACGTAAGAATGCAGTAGTTTAACTATTGAAGCGAAACGTTCTTAATTTACAAAGGCAACAGTAATCGTTTAGCCTTTTTAAATAAAAAAGAAGAACAATTTTAGAGTATTTGCAAGAATGTCAATCTTTATATTAATACGTGATGGAAAAGCTGTGGGGATCCCTTAGACAATTGCTCGAATAGTGTCAGAGTTTACATTGCGGAGGACTGCATAAACTTAATATTTTTAAATAAAAAGCAATAGATAAATACATTAAACTACTAAAAACAAACATTACTCACATTACCTTCATGTGACATGCATGATATTATAGGTACACATATGTACGATATTTTTTTCTTTACAGCTAAAATCAGTCGTCATATTAAAAAGACATTAATTTATTGTTTAATCTACGTCCAAATTTCGGCAGGCGATCCCTAGTTATGTTAATTTTACAAAGGTACCAGCATATTCTTCTATAATATTATGGTATGCAAATATTAACCACTTAACAAAATCTATATATAAATAAAGATAAATCGCCGAAATAACGCCGTACGTGTGTGCAACTTTGGAAGAAATTCACCAATTTGTATAGGTAATTCGTTTTCAAAAAACGAAAAAACGAAGGAGGTTCTCTATTCGAAGTTATACCTATATTTTTTATGTTAGACCACGTTTAATCTAATCTAGTAGTTAATTTACAGATTAATCCGATTTTGGTAATTATTTTTTTATTAAAATGGGTGCGCCCCCAGGGTGATTATCTTCCTTTTCTAAATTCCAACCATAAAGGTCCATAAATAAGGGATGATTGATTGTTCTCATTGATATACTTACATTACGTACGAGCACGCATAGGTTTAACAGAGTGATCCGATATTGATCATTCTTACCCCGAGGGTCAGATTTATTCGTATAATATGTCAAATTTAAAGACAAACAAAGAGACAAAATGGAGAAAACTAAAATTTATATATAAATATAAATCTAGTATAAATAAATATATAAAATATATTTATATATTTATTTATACTAGATATATAAATTAGTTCCTACATATCCTTGCCGCAATAGCGTCAATGCTTGTCATTATCGTGTTCCGGTGTGGAGGGTAATATAGCCGGTAGACTTATGTTCGCGGCATTGCCATTCCGCTCCGTGGATAGCAACGCACCATTAACATATTTGGTGTCTATGGGCGATGGTCTCTCCATCAAGATAACCATCTGCGTGTTTGCTATCTTATAAAAAAACGGCCAAATTAAATCACTGACAGAACTATATTGCCAGACTGACAGAACTAAATCGCCATTTTTTATCCAGCTTCAGGCTTTAACGAATTAGCCACACAAGTCTCGTGGTTAACGCATGTGTTCTCAATAAACTGTGCAACGTGCAATTAATTACGGTGGACTTGCACGTCGAGTTTTCGACGTGCTTGAATGGTTTTTCTATTGTACACACTATAACATTATCTCAAACACGGAATGAGTTACATACAAATCACCGGACAAACGATATTTGCAGTCAGTACAAAATAGTAAATGTTGAGAAAACACTTTTTTATAATATATCTTATAATAGTTGGAGATTTTTTTTTTTTTATTATCGATAGGTAAGCGCTTGACCTCGATCTCGCCTGATGGTAAGCTAAGATGAGGCCTAAGATGGAACGCGCTTCCCTAGAAGGTACCTGTTCGCTCTTCTCTTGAAGATCTCCAGATTGTACTCGTCCGGGAACACAGACTCAGGAAGCATGTTCCAGTCCTTTGCGGTTCGAATGAAGAATGTTGAGTCGAACCGCTTTGTCCGGGTACGTGGAACGTCCACCATATAACGATGCCTAGATTCTGTGCACCTCGACGATCGATAGAAAAACGGGGATGGCGGAATTAAATCGTGCAATTCCGCAGCGCACTCTCCAAAGTGTATTCGATAAAAAACCGATAAACTAGCCACTCTGCGACGATGAGCGAGGCTCTGGAGTTTTTTGCCTACCAGATCATCGTCGTTTATGAGCCTCTTGGCACGCCTCTCGATGGCCTCAAGTGTCTCCAGCTGGTATTTAGCGGATCCATCCCAGAGGTGAGAGCAGTATTCCATGCACGAACGGACTTGTGCTTTATAAAGGTTGAGCAACTGTCCCGGACTGAAATACTGTCTCACCTTCGCCAGAATACCAAGCTTTTTTGAGGCAACTTGGGCTTTAGATTCGATGTACGAACCAAAGTTGAGAGTAGGCGTTAACGTGATACCAAGGATCTCGAGGTGGTCATTCATCGGCACGGCCACACCCTGGAAAGACGGAGATAGATGGAGCGGACTCCGTTTAGCAGAGAATAGACACGCCTGGGTCTTACTTGCATTAAACCTGACCAGATTAGCATCGCCCCAATCGGAGACTGCCTGTAAGGACAGGTTCATACGATCGACCATTGCCTCTCTGAGAGACCGGATCTGTGCCGTACTGGCCCGCGCATTGGATACGTAACTCTCCACAACAGTGCTATAATCTGCGTACCCATAGATACCGGGCTTTAGCAGATTGTTAATGTGTAGCAGGAATAAAGTTGCGGAGAGAACTGATCCCTGAGGGACTCCGGCATTTATAGCCATTTGGTCGGATGAGCAGCCGTCGACGACTACTCTGATCGACCGGCCACTCAGAAAATCTGAGATCCAGGCGCAGAGACCAGTAGGCAGGCCATACGATGGAAGCTTACCAATAAGACTATCATGCCAGACCCTGTCAAAGGCCTTCGAGATATCAAGGGAGACAGCTAGTGCCTCACCATGCTTCTCTATGGCCGAGCTCAAAATGTAAGTGGCATACGCTAGAAGATCCCCAGTAGACCGATTTCGGCGAAACCCGTATTGGCGGTCACTCAGTAGTTCGTTCGCTTCTAGGTGCGCCATTAGCCTGCTGTTCAGTACACGCTCCATAGTCTTGCAGAGTATGGACGTGACTGAAATAGGCCTATAGTTGGAGGGGTCAGCACGACTGCCTTTTTTGGGCACAGGCTGCACGTTGGCAAGCTTCCATGATTTAGGCACTTTTCCAGTAGCCATCGAAAGGCGAAAGAGGCGTGTTAAAACAGGAGCGAGTTCAGGCGCACAGGTTTTCAGTACTATGGCTGGAATCCCATCAGGGCCACTGGCTTTGTTCACGTCCAGATTCCGCAGCGTTTTAAGAACCTCAGTCTGACGGATGCGAATTTCCGGCATGTTCACCTCGCATCCAGGTAGACTGGGTGGTTTCGCGTTGGCGGGATCCAGACGTGAGTTTTCCGCGAATAGAGTAGCGAACAGGTTCGCTTTCTCTACGGCGGTGTGAGCCAGCGTCCCATCCGGTTTCAGCAGTGGAGGGAGTGAGGGGCGGCAGAAATTCGATTCAACCGACTTTGCCAGGGACCAAAAGGCTTTACTACCTGAGGGGTATGAAGCCAGTTTGTTCCCAATACGGCTGACGTGGTCAAATCGAGCTTTCAGTAGAGCCTTTTTGCAGGATTTGGCGGCCCGGTTGAAGGCTTTCTTCTTCTCCGACACGTCCTTGGCCTTGCGGTGTCGAGCATCTACCCAAGCCAGATATGCCTCTTGCTTTAGCGCCTCAGCGCGTCTACAATTGGCTCTGAACCAGGGATGAGCTTTACTGGACATGGCTACGTCGGAGAAAGGAATAAAATACTCCATTCCTTGCCGCAGCACATCTGTCACAGCATCCGCGCAGGCCGAGGAGTCTTCAGAAGAAAAGCAGACAGGCCGCCAGGGATAAGACGCAAAGAAAGAACGCATCTCGTCCCAGTCTGCTGACTTGTATCGCCACACGCGCCGAGAGCCCCTAGGACTGGGATCGGGCGGCGAGTAGACGGATACAGATTTCACCAGACAGTGATCGGAGCTGCCAAGGGGCGAGGAAATCGCCACCGAGTAACGGTCTGGATCCGTAGTCAGCAGAAGATCCAAGCAATTGGCTGTATGGCTCTCAACGTCAGGAACCCGCGTCGCTCCTTGAACCAGCTGGGTGAGATTTAATGCTACGGCGAGTTTTCGCATCTCTCTCCCAGCGAGGTCAGTGCTCTGGTATGGGTATAGCCACTCCTGATGGTGGGCATTGAAATCCCCCAGAAGCATTAGCTGAGCGGAAGGGTATTTGTGTTGAGCAGCATCCGCCGCCTCACTTAGGTACTCTGTAAGACCGATCGTCTCCTGGTCTCCGCTGTGCGCTCGGTAGACACAGGCATAGAGAAGCTTCTCTAGGCCTGTGTCCACCAGTGTCCATAGTACGGAGTAGCGGGGGTCTTCTAGATACCGGAGACGCCGAAAGCAGATGTCGTCACGGACGTACGCGCACACACCTGACCGAGCTTTAAAATTATGCTCCAGGGTGTAGCCGGGATAGGTTAAGTACGCCAAATCAGACGGGCACCTTATCTGCGTCTCCGTGAGGAACAAAATACATGGTTTATAAGTCTCTAGGTGGAAATGGACTGCAGCGAGATTAGAATGTAAACCTCTGATGTTGGTGAGGTCTACTTTCATCGAGAGGGAGTGCTGCCGCTGTACAACGTTATTCCTGTACCTTGTCCTTTTCATTTAATAGAGTGAGTGAAGTAGGTGTGAAGACGGCAGTGAATCGAGGCGCTATACTTCCGGACCTGAGACACACACCTCGAAGTTACACTATTGGGGACTAGTCTGGAGACTGCGGGGACGCCCGAGCCCCCCCAAGAATGTCCATAGGGCCCTCTCATCCGGTCGCCAACCGGCACTATGGCGCATTTTGGGATTTTTCGCTAGTTGGCGGGGCAGCCTTTCACATGTGGCTAGTACGATACTTGGGCCCCCTACTGACTAGCGGTCGGCCAGCGGTGCACCGTGCCTCGGATCCCGCTACCCTCCATGACTAGTCACCGGATGCATCAACGTCAGTGTGTATCAGATCGTCTAGATTGTATAGGCGCAACTGATTCAACCCGTCTTCACTAAAGCTACATCAGCGTTAACGTGACGGAAAACGGACGCTTGGCGCCACGACTTCAGCTGATGGGTGGTCCTTATAGCCGCGACATATGTCTCCCACCATATCACCTGTTTAGCACCACCCAGGGGCCACGTGTAGGGATACAGAATTCCGGGTGTTCTCCCACGGACGAAGGTGATTCAGCCCCCAAAAAGGAGATGGCTTTCGTGGTAGGGACTAAGGACAGACAATCAATTGGAACATGGCAGTAACAAACACTGATTCGATTCTATTGCCGTAGGAATAGAATCAGTGCTTGTCGCTGCCATAGCGGTGGTACCTGACATAGATGAAAGTTGAAACAATGCAGAATGCGCTTATTTTTATGATGTCTTGTGAAGGATATTCCCATACTCCGACAGAAACAAAATTATGAAATTGGTAAACCCTATGTAATGGCAACTTTATTAATACAACGTACAAAAACATAAACGCGTTTTGATTTTAATTATCGTAAGACAAGAAACAAGTACTTGGTTTTCCTGCTGGAAATATACAATCATCGCCTATAAACACCAAAAATGTTAATGGTGCATTGCTATCCATGTGGCGGGATTACTTAACTTCCGAACCGATACACAACGGTGACAAGCATTGACGCTATTGCGGCAGAAATATGAAAGGCGGTGGTACCTACCAGACCCGGGTGAGACGTTGCAAAACTCTACCGTCTAGTAGTCACGACGGGAGTAACTTGATAATAGGTATACTAGTTATGTATAATATTCAGTAGTCTGCCAGAGAGCTCGTAAAAGGCAAACGATAATAGGTATACTATCGTTTGCTTTTAACGAGCTCTCTGGCAAACTGGCAGATTATCTATTATTCCAATGAGCTTCGAACTAACACGACAAAAGTTAGGTTGTTAAATTTAAAAAAAAAAACAAAAAACATATACCTTTTTCCAGGAATAGGTAAGGCGGTGGTGCTTGTCACTGTCGTGTTCCGGTTTGGAGGGTAAGGTAGCCGGTAAACTTATGCATGCATGTGGCATAAGACCTCGCTACAAGATAGCAATGCACCATTAACACCTTTGGTGTCTATAGGCGATGGTTGACTCTTTCCATCAGGAGACCCATCTGCTTGTTTGCTATCTTATTCTATAAAAAAAAACCTTACTAAAAATCGGACCTAATACTTGCTATGTATCGATATTGACGGTACATACTGCCAAAGTGTGATATGATTAACTTAGTATTCTTTCACATGTATTTTATTAAGCTTGAAATAAACAGTTCGCTCAATCATCCATCTGTAAAGTAAGAGAGACGGTGTCTCCCATACATTTATGATTTATAATTAGTTTTGGTGTTGGTTTTTATGTCTTAAGGGCCGGATTTATTGGAGGGCTATTGCCTCGGAGCCTTCACAAGGGAGGGGCCCCACAATAGAGACTTGTAAGGAATAAAAAATGAACAGAAGATATACGTCGCATATTGATAGCAAACTTGAGGATGTTCTGTTATACGCGAGCAAGCTAGGGTTTTTCTCAGGCATTATCTTCGCAATTCAGTAACTATTATATAATTTTTGACTCAGTAGCAACTGGAAAATTGCCGCTGCTTATGCATTATGGCTTGCAATATGGTTTACATAAACTACAGTGGAGCCAGCAAGTAGGCTTACTAAACTTTTTAAAAAAAATCTGTCAGGAAAACCATCTACTCGTTTGCTCCACAAGGGAGGGGCCCCCCACAATAAAGATTTGTATGTAATATAAAATTCAATGGGTCAGCTTTTTAGTTCTCATAAAAATATATCCATATTTATTCACTTCAACACGTAAAACATCGTTATATTAAGTCATGTCATTATTTTGTGAAATAAGATTTAAAATAGGTTTTTCGTTGCCTCCAGACTTCCAAATCCGTCCCTGCCGGTGCTCATCTATTTCCGTTACCGACAACGTTGGAATTATCACCCCATGCGTTGATTGCGCTCCAGGGACTCTATAACTGTTTTCTCCGACCGATGACAAAGGATCTAAGTTTAATGTTGCCATTTAAGGCGACACGCGCTCCCATCGCGACACTAAAATAGCATGATGCATTCAGCAGGAGACACTGCGACATAGGAAATACAAATGTGCACTTGCGGATGGCTTGTCACAACATCGGTTTTGCCGACTGCTCCAGAAGGAGGTTAATTTTTGTATGTAACATGTATGTAACATGTGCGTACAATTCGCACGCCCTATATTTATTTACATATATAGACTTTTTCGTTTTTAAGGATTTTAATTATCGCATAAAAAATAAAAATATATTTTATATGTTTTCCTTTATTAATATACATATTTTGAATAGGTCAAAACCATCTTAATTTGGGATTTTTTAAACATTAAAAATTTATATCTTCAAAATATTAACTTAATCGCAAAAGTCATATGACCTTTTTTAAGCGTATTTTATCAAATACTAAAAAATTGACCCGTTTGAAAATTACCATTCTTCGCCATTTAAAAAAAAACAGCTTATTGTTTAAGCTGTTTATGGCATCGAGTTGATGACAACATATGGTCCAAGAAGCTGGCGACGAATTTTGGAAAGGTCCTTTTAGCAGACTAGAATTGCGAAAATATATAATTTTGTCAAATGGCGATACCGGACCTGCGAGTCTGGTAGAACGTTTGTGCTTATATCACTACTGCGCAGTATACAACATTTGCAACAAAAAAAAATCGCAAAAAAGGTATTTTAGCAACTTGGTTTTTATTTTCTTTCACTGAGGTTTTTTTTAGAATTCGAATAAAAATATGCCAGATCTTTTTGTCGGTTTTAAAGTACTTCCAGACACCTTTAAATACATTTTACGAAAGTTACCAAGTTACGTCTCAATTGTAATGATATCAAGGTTCACCGACGATGCAACGCGAATGAAAGGTAATTATTTTTGATAATCGGCTTAGAGCTTTTTAATTTAGCTTTGTGGCTTTATACGAACCTATACATACAAAATGTAGTAGAATTCTTCGGCTACTCACTCATAACTAATTAATATCACATAGCATAATTACAAATCACACAAATCGATATTAGATAGTAGTACCACGAACAAACTTTTTTTGATGAATAACGTTCCGGTTTGAAGGGTAAGGTAGCCGGTAGACTTTTGCATGTGGCACGCCATCTCGCTACAAGGATAGCAACGCATCATTAACTTCTCATCTAGACTTTCTAGAGGTAATAGTTTTTCTTTTCATCAGGAAAGCTATCTGCTTTTTGCTATCTAATGTTATAAAACACCGTAAGGAAAAGATATAGTACACTATTTTACCCACGATAACCAACTATACTGCCAAACTTAGTTTTTTTTTTTTTTTTATATCATAAGATAGCAAACAAGCAGATGGGTCTCCTGATGGAAAGAGTCACCCATCGCCTATAGACACCAAAGGTGTTAATGGTGCGTTGCTATCTTGTGGCGAGGTCTAATGCCACATGCATAAGTTTACCGGCTACCTTACCCTCCAAACCGGAACACGACAGCAACAAGCACTGACGTTATTGCGGCAGGAATAGGTAAGGCGGTGGTACCAGACCCGGGCGAGACAATGCAGAACTCTACCACCTAGTAGCCACGATGTTAGTGACTCGATAGCCAATCGGTCGCCTTTTACGACCTGCCTGGCAGAACGGCAGTTGGCCTATTCTTCAAAGGAGGCCGGGACCAACACGGCAAGTTTATAAATCGAGTATATATCCGAATCTCAAAATCTGGAAAACCACTGAAAAAGTGCCTGAACCAAATTTTAATCCTTGCCTTTATACTGACTGCTTCTTGGTATAAGCCTATTCGGTTTAGATCATGACATCCCGGGTTCGATCCTCGGGTCGGCACAAGATCAGTTTTTTTATATCATAAGACAGCAAACAAGCAGATGAGTCTCCTAATGGAAAGAGCCAACCATTGCCTATAGACACTAAAGATGTTAATGGTGCGTTGCCATTTTGTGGCGAGGTCTAATGCCACATGCATAAGTTTACAGGTTGCCTTACCCTTCAAACCGGAACACGACAGCGACAAGCACTGACGCTATTGAGGCAGGAATAGGTTAGGCGGTAGTATCAGACCCGGGCGAGACAATGCAGAACTCTACCACCTAGTAGTCACGATGGTAGTGACTCGATAGCCAATCGGTCGCCTTTTACGACCTACCTGGCAGAACGACAGTTGGCCTATTCTTCAAAGGAGGCCGGGACCAACACGGCGTTATTGAGGTTTTTTGAACTTCTTCTCCACAATTTTGAAGTCCACAATCTCGATAGCAGCTTGAACTCGGGCGGTGTATTACTCCCATGCCCCGGATGAGCACGTACAGTCCTCAATGCTGGTTATCACTAATCGTTTTGAGTTCCGTAAAATACGGCGATGGGGATCACCACTCATCTCGCAAACCAACAAACTGGTAAACCGTTTTGAAGCGGAAAGTCTATAGACTTTCGGTTTGCTCTGCCTACCCCGGAAGGGAAGCGAGCGTGATGATACTCTATACTTAAGCTGGTAACGCTAGTTCAATGAATCGGCCATTAATTTGATTATGTCCACAAAAATACGGAAATTATACTGCTATTAGGTGGCATGATACTTATTTCTGTCGTCAGAACGTCAGCGCTTGTCACTCATTCGCACATTACAAATTCGATTCTAGACGTAGGCCGGTAGTTTTGTTTTGAAATGAAGAAATATAGCATATAATAATTACGAAATTTTTTGGAACTAAGTTTCTTAACGCGCGTTCAGCGGATGGGAGCTAGTTATACGGAAAATTGTGTCCAACCGTGAACCGAGTTTAATGTAGTCGCATATTTAAACAAGACAGATAGAGAAAAAGAATAACCGAAGTTGTAAGCAAGTCGCGCGTCGTAATAACTTTATAACCTTTCCTTCATTAGAGATACTTATTATATGAAACATGACGTAAAAAGAAAAAAAACTAGGGGTCAGTTGTTATACATTATTGTTGAGGTAGCAAACGAACAGAAGCCTCGATTGATTGCCTCTACCCACGAACATCCGCAATAAATGAAGTCTAGCAATTGCATTGTCAGCCTTTAAAAGTTTTAATGTACTTGGTTTCGCGATGAATCCCTGGGTATAAGTCTATCGCCTTATAGTCATCGGTTAATTTGTTTGTGGCCATACAAGACTATTGATATCTACGTACCATTAACATCCTTTATGATTATGGTTTTCAGGCGTCTGTTGTTCATCAGATGAACCGTATTTTTCGTTGTTATTTTACACCATAATAAACAAAACAATTGAAGATATGTTATTCATTACGCTTGTGCGTAATGCTTGGATCCCAAGCACGTGGCTAGCAATTAAAAGGTTGATTCAATAAAAATATTGATAGATTCTCAAGGACAAAATTGGTTCAATAAAAACGGAAATAGAGAATAGCAATTAAAATAGTCAATTCAGTATCTAGAGTGTAGCAATTTTTTTTTCCAAATGGCAAATTGCAGTTGACCTTTCGATCGTTACTGTGACAGGACTTATGGGGCGAGCAGAGTGCTCAGCCAGAGCTTAAATTTAAATTTAGCCTACTAAGGCCCGCGCTTAAGGGCTGCCCCTGCGAGGCTGGACCTCCGTTTAGTGTAGCAATTAGAAAGTTCGACTCAGTAAGTCAGAGGATCCCAAGAAGCGATTTTGGAATTCACTCGAGCACGTCAGATTAACATAGGGGAGATACCGCGCATATTGTTGAGGCTTTTACCAAGTATAAGTCCTTTAGAGCCGGACATCTGACCGCCCCGTTGGTCGAGTGGTTAGCGAACCAAATTACGGATCGTTAGGGCTCATTTTCAATTCCTAACAGGGACAAACATTTGTGTGAAGTGTTTTAGGTGTCCAGCCTAGAATTTCGAATCGGTAACCTAACATTCTAGGGTGGGTACAGCCTACCCGCGCCGCCTCCTCGCTATATACGCCTATGCTACAGTACCCGGCGATAAATATTGCACATCGAACTTTGGAAAGAGACAATCGGATAATTTCGGCTTCGTAAAGCGTTATCTCTGTCCCACACTACCTATGTGACGTTTAGTCAGTCGTTGTTCAAGTACGATAGAGTGCAGTCGCGTCCCGAAAAAAATATATATTTAGAGTTGATAACACCCACAAATTTAAATAATTTAAAGTTGTAATATGGCATCTTTCGGAAAAAGAGGGAACCTTTACGAGGTCAGTCACGTGAAATTATCTACAATGTTTATAAATACTTTGTAAGCGAAGCTGATAGATTTAAAAAAAAAGTAGATGAAAATGTAAGTTGTTATTTTAAGAAGATTCAAGAGCGAGTTGCAAATGCCACTGGAATTTCAAGAAGAACTTTGAACAATATATTAAACGAAGTCAGTACTGAAACACATTCGACTGAAATTAAGTTCAGCACTCCAAAAAAAGGGAGACCAAAAAAGCAATTTCGTTTGGATATGGACGATTTTGATTACGATGTTGTTCGAAGAATGGTGTATGATTTTCACTTACGATTTAATGAACTGCCAACAATAAAATCATTAAAAGCTAAGTTATCTGAAGCTATTAATTACAATGGGTCTGAAAAAACATTGAGAAAAATACTTCATGACATGGGATTTCAGTTTACTAAAATGGAAGATAATCGAAAAATTCTAATGGAAAAGCACGACGTTAGTCTCAAACGAATGGAATACCTTGATAAAATACGCAAATTTCGCGAAACAGGAAAAAATATCGTCTACATGGATGAGTCATATATACATGCATCCCACACTAAAGGGAAATCTTGGAGTGACGATAAGAAAAAAGGAGTAAAAAAGCCAATTTCAAAAGGTCAACGTTTGATAATAGTTCATGCGGGAAATGAAAAAGGCTTTGCACCCGGTGCTTTTTTAACGTATAAATCCACGAACACTATAGGTGACTATCACAATGAAATGAATAACGATAACTATGAGAAATGGCTGGTTAACCAATTAATCCCAAATATACCCAGTGATTCTGTTCTAGTTATCGACAACGCACCCTATCACAACAAGTATGTTGAGAGACCCCCCAACTAAAACACCATTAAACGGGAAATGATCAACTGGTTAAACAGACATGAAATTCCAGTTGATCCAAAATTAACAAAAACCCAGATTTACGCTATTATATGTCAGCACAAGGAGAGGTATACAGAGTTTTCTGTGGACAAAATATTTGCCGAACATGGGCACACTGTGTTGCGATTGCCACCATAATCATCCGGATTTTAATCCAATTGAAAATATATGGTCTCAACTGAAAGGCTATGTAGCCTCTAGAAATGTGGGTATGAACTTAACTACAGTAAAAACATTATTGACTGAAAAAGTAAACATGATCGGCGCTGAAGAGTGGAAAAAGGTTTGCGATCATGCAATCAAATGTGAGAATGAATATAGAAGCATTCAACACAGTTTAGACAATTACACTGATAGATTAGTAATAAATACGGCTGATAGTGACAGTGATATTGACCTCTTTGAGAGCACAGATAGTGAAATGGAAGTAATTGAGAATTAGAATTATTATTATTTTTATTGCAATGTCTCATTTTAGCAATAGGTATAATGGTGTTTATTATGTACACTAAAGCTGTAATGTTCCAAAATAATTAAATACGTAAACATAATGTAAAAATGTTTTTTTATTTTATTTTACCCCAACCTAAAGCCATCACTTATAGAAAAATTAGTGTATTTTATACAAAGAATAAAAATATCAAAAGAAGCAAATCATACTTGTTTTAACAGCTCCTAATAGGTACCGGACTGTTTGTATTTTGTGCGACAGAGATAACGCTCTACGAAGCCGAAATTAGCCGATTGTCTCTTTCCAAAGGTCGATGTGCAATATTTATCGCCGGGTACTGTACAACATTACGTAGGTAGGTATAATAGTAGACAGTAGTAGTAGGTATAAGTATATCGCGTGTAGTCTATATGCACGATTTGTTCATAATAATATCGTCTTATAATCTATTTTTATATAATAAAATCGTAGGAAACTCAATGTATGTCCGGGGTAAACTCAGAAAGTACTGCATGGATTTACTTCAAATTTTGCATGAATATTACTAACAGGTCGGGTCAACGTATAGGCTACATATTATCACGCTATCACCTATGTGGGAGGAGCGGTGCGGAGTAAACGAAGTCCGTGCGGACGAAGTCGCGGGCAACAGCTAGTATTCTGATTAAAATTTTAACCCTATGCGCATCTGTAGGTATTAAAAACAACATACCTACCTCCGCACAATAAATTCGGTTACAAACTAAACATTCATTATTTCAGAGCTCACAAAGTGAATGCGCAGTTTTCAATAGGTAATTTTCTACGTAACTAGCTGTCATGCCAGGTGCCTATTTTCCCACAATAGGCCTTGAAGCTATTCCTATTCAAAATAGGCGACCGTGACCGATGGACTGCATAAAAAATGTTGGATCGATGTTACTGTGTTTTTATTTATAGTTCGATAAAAATATCGAGAAAAGTAACGGCAGATTATACGCTACGCGGCAACTATGACATGGTTTTTATATCAAAAGATAAAAAACAGATGGCGCTCCTGATGGAAAGAAATAACCATCGCTTGTAGATACGCAAGATATTAATGGTGCCACAGATTATTTATGTATAAATAAATGTGTGAATATTATGTATGAATGGTGCGCCCATGTGAGACATAAGTTTGCCGGCTATTTTACCTTCCAAACCAGATCACGACAGTGACAAACATTAACGCTATTGCAGCAGAAATAGGTAAGGCAGTGATACCAGGCCCAAGGGCCGATCCAGCCTTCGTTTCAGGGGGGCACATATTTGAGGTTCAGTCATGATAGGCTCTAATCCTCTTCTAATTCTAATAAATCCATACCTAGGCCCCTACCCACGAGGGGGTCATGCCCCCAAGACCCATGGATCCGCCCTTGATCAAGATCCGGCGAGATATTGCTAAATTCCACCACCTCGTAGTCTCGATGATAGCAACTGCCAACTAGTAAATAGCTAGCTGTCCGGCTTTTACGAACTGTCATTTTACCATGACAGATGATATATTCCTCAGCCGGGGCTTTACGGTAATAAAAATGGTATCAGTTGACATATTATTATTATGAGTGAGGAAGTGTTAGTAGCAATATATATGCTCTTTGGTAAGAGCCAAATACGTACCACAAACCTTAAAGCCATAAAAAAATCAAACTTACTTTAAATAATAACAACTTATTCTAAACTTTTTATCGTCGGCACTTGGCGAAACTCCGTTTTAACACAATATTTATTAACTGATAACACTTGCACTGTTTTGACAATAAGATAATTATATTTAATTTCCGACCGGTTTCGCTTATACAAGTATTTTACACAGTATTTTGTAAATACCCTGAGTTAATAATACCCTGAGGATGCTTGTGTAAGCGAAACCGGTCGGAAATTGAACATAATTATCTTATTGTGAAACAGTACAAGTGTTATCAGTTAATAAATATTGTGTTAATAACAACGTATTTTAGAAAATCAAGGCAACATGACATTTGACAGCCTGTCGCATGAGAACAATAGACTTAGTTACAATATTTGTTACAAATTATAATAGTTCAAGAATTATTATATCTTTCCTAGCTTCTAAAACCTTACACACACCTCAAAATACAAATTCAGATTTATTTTCATATATTATTTTATTTAATAAAAGAAAGCTAATTATTGTGAATAAGACCAAGCTATATTTTATTGAAAACTAGCTGACCCGGCAAACGTTATTTTGTCATAAAATATTATTATACATATATCTAAACCTTCCTCTTGAATCACTTTATCTATTAAAAAAACTGCATCAAAATATCGTTGCAAAATTTTAAAGATCTATGCATACATAGGGATTAGGGACAGACAGCGGAAAGCAACTTTGTTTTATACTATCTATGTAGTGATAATAGGAATTCCTAAATTGATTCAAGGGCGAAATACCTTCATTCGTTTGAATAATCAAATATACTAGCCTATAGTGACTATATTTTATAGTAAAAAATCTCTTTTCTAAAGCAAAAGTAGTTAACTTAGTGTTTAAATCTTTTATCTAAACTCTATACCTATATTGTAAAGAGAAAATATTTGTGATTTTTTTTATGATTGTAACGGATAAACTCAAATTATTTTACCATTACAAAACTGTACCCCTATCCAGGAGTGAAATAGGCCACTTTTTACCTGGCTGAAGAAAAATAATGTTGGGCCACGCGAACCAAATCACGATTACCTAGCTAGTTCTATATAAATCTGTAGCAACTAGGCAGTTGCTACAGATTGAGCAGGCGCTCAATCATTCTTTTAGCAAACTTCGGTTAAATATTCGTTTGATGACCAATGTTGTTACCATTTAAAAATTGTTTGTTCGTATGGAGGCGTCCATATATTACGCAGGATCTAAGGGGAGGGGGGGGGGAGGTATTAAAGTATTATGTTCTAATATTTCTTAAATCATTAGGCGTGTTCGGCCGAACTAAATGTTTAGTAGGTAATGTACATATATATGAGATAGAGTAAATAAAATGTTATTCTGAGCCTCTGCACACACGCTAATTCGGTCTGGTGACTGGTCACACTTTTATTTTTTGGTACTCAAGTGTCAAAACCTACAGAAGAAGTTACTATCAAATACACCTAATATCGGAGCGTAGATCATGTACATTACATTGATTTTATTTCACTTTAATACATGCAATATTTCCGAAGTTATAACGACGGTAAATTTAAGCCCTTTTTTTGAATTTCCGATATTACGCGCGCTCGGTACACCCTTGTTCAGCCCGTGGCTGCGATATTGCGGTTCTAAAAACCACATATTTTTGATTAATTTTATCTAATAGCTCTAGTTTCTTTAAATATACAGATTATAATAAATTACAGATACAGATTATAATAATAAAAAAAAATATATTTAATAAGTCAGTGCTGATCAACTTGCGGGTCGCAAATTTTTACTTATTGTTATTGGTTATTTATTAACGCCCAACGCTATGTTTGTCCGTCTATACGTCTGTCTGTGTGTCTGTCAATACGTATTTCTGTGTGTCTATGTCTGTCGTACCGTACCTAGCTCATAAACGGGTGAACCGATTTGGAGCCAATGCGTTTGTTTAATGTTGTTTTTAACAGTCTTTCATATACATGTTTTATCAAAATTGGTTAAGCCGTTGTAATAGTACGTAAAAATATATTTTGGAGTTTTTTTAAAATTTAAAGTGTTATATGGTTCTAGGTCAGGAAGAGAGCTACGGAGATGATGCCATATAGGGCTATATACAGTTAAAAAGAGAGAGAGACATATGTACCGTTACCATTTAAAACAAATAAAAAATCCGAATAAAAACCGTGAACTAAAAACCGTGTTTGATGCCTCACTTAAAAGGTAGTCATCGTTAAAAAAAATGTTTACCACGAAAACTAAGGATCAATGCGGGCCGGGAGTTTGATACTTGACAAAATATGACAAAACATTAACTTATTTATAGTAGAAAGAAAATATTTCCATATGTATATTTTGCGGCCCACCAACACAGTTAATTGAGAAGTACTGCACTATGTTGCTTATTAAAAATAGCCCGTACGCTAAATCTCAAGTGCCCGCGCACGTATCAGCTCAAGTTAGACTAGTCACCCAGCACATAAGACCAACACCAACTAATAACGGTAACCACGACGCGTGTAGTTGGTGGGTCAAGTTTCTCTGGACTTGTTGATTTTACGTACGGACCAGTCTAACTTGAACTGTGACGTAAAACATACCTAATGATTCATAATTAGACAGATGGTTAGGTTAAGTATGTCAATGTGGCAAGGATAAAGAGGAGAAGAAAGATAAACTTATTATTAAAAACATTTTAAAGTCGAGCTGGTCTTCACAGCAAGGCGCTTTAGTTTTAGACCCGATTGAATCAACTCTTTTTACGGCTGTATTCCACTTTTTCCTCATTTTTGCTGTTGATGTTTGATGTGATTTTTGATGTTTTAGCTATTGAATTGAAGCACTGAGGCATAATACAGTATTTTTCCGATTTTTATTGCGCAGCGGTGTGTGAGCAGAAGCACGAACATCGAATGATCAGGGTTGTGACGCCATTGGCTAGTGAACGCCCACCCGTGTTTTCAAAAACCTTCGGGCGAAAATGCGCATCTTGATCGTAAATATTTAGCCATTTTTTAAGATACGAAAAAAGTAAAAGCACAGATTTTCTTGTATTTGGCATGTAAAGTAAAAAATGTTTGTCAGATCCATAATGTATATATACATGGGCGTACTCAGGTTCTAGGCCGGGGGGGGGGGGGGGTCCGTAACATTTTAGTACTATATTTTTATGTTATTATATTTTTATCTAAAACAGTAGATATAGAGAGCTAAACAAATTCCAGGAGGGGCAGCTGCTCCTCGGTACGCCCATGTATATATAGTATATATAGCCCATGCCTATGCCACGCCCATGTATATATACTATATACAATGGTGCATGATACATACTAAGTAAAATGGCGGCATTAAAAAAGTTTAGGTCCGCTTTTACCAAATTACTTATTTGAATATTTTTAAATGCATTCAACCATAGTAAGTCATTTAAAAAATATTTACTTCATTGTTCTGACAAATATTGACCAATATTAATAAATATTATATGCGGTTTGACGCATTCGCGTATTGGTGCAAGCGGAGCTTAATATCGTATAAAGTGTTTCGACCAACGTTCTCAGTGCCTACTCAGTTTGTAACTGAAATTACTAAGAAAGCCTGGCCGAACACGCCCATTTTTTTATTAGGTACCTGAAAAATATAGTGACAGCTGACAGCAGGCGCTGTCAATTTTCCGCGATAATTATCTGTTATCATTTGTCATTTGACTTGATACTTGACAGATTAAATTGATAATTGATAAATAAATATTTGTAATTTTTTCGTTGTACCTATAAAGTATAAAATAACGTTTTAAATTATTATATTATGGCTGATTCAAAAAAGAAAGCATTATTTATTTGTCTAGGTAAAATGTTTAAAACTTTTATCTTATAAAATAAAATAGTACACAATACACGATACCAATACTAATAAGTTTGTTTCAGGAAACATTTGTCGGTCACCTATAGCAGAAGGAGTATTCCAGAAAACTGTGAATGATCAGAATATTGGAGATCAGTGGGAAATTGACAGTGCAGCAATAGGCGGCTGGCACGTTGGGAACCCGCCAGACTGGAGAGCTGTAGATACTATGAAAAAGCACAATGTACCTTATAATAATACAGCAAGACAGGTTAGCTGACTTTTATAATATAAATTTTGGGTTTGATTTAAAAACTGCTGCTTAAAAGTCCTTGTGCAAAACTACAAATATTTAAGTAATTCATAATAATGCAATTAACTAAGGCTACGGTTTCTATTATTTCGACACAATCTTTTCATAGTCAACCAATTCATGCATCATTTATTAGTTTATAGCTTGTCCATTTAATTACTTACTAGAATCACCCGCTGCTGCTGCTTGGCAGGCAGCTCTTTGCTGTCAAGGAAATGTCATTACAATCTCTGATGTCTTTAAGCAATGGTTTTATCCATTCAACACTTAATATCATCGGCACTTAGTGAAACTCCATGTTAATGTGTATTTATAATATAATTTTATAATCACTTGTACTGTTTCACTTAAATTTATATTAACCATTTAGTAATAAATATAAATCTAACTTAGTAAAACAGTACAAGTGATTATAACATTATATAAATACACATGAATGGTTTTATCTTTTAACTAGGAGAGCCATCAGGTTGTTTGCTATATTATGATATTAAAAAGGTTACTTGTACTTTACGTTACCAGCATTAAGATGATAAAAAATTGCCATAATCAGGTGAATATAATAACAGCACACAAGGTACAAACAAAGAAACATTGACTTTATATATTAGATAATAATATTTTTTATAGATAACTTCAGAAGATTTCCACCACTATGACTACATATTTGGGATGGATGAAGCTAACATGAAGGACCTAAAAAGGAAAGCCCCTAAAAATTCCAAGGCTAAACTTTTGCTGTTTGGTGAATTTGACCCCCAAGGAGACAGAATAATTCGGGATCCTTATTATGTGAGTGGAAAAATATATTTTTTGATATTTAAACACCTTTCTAGCCTCAGCACACATAACAGGCTGATCATTTTGCCTTATCATTTTGAATTTTTGGCATAAAAACTTGACACATGGTAGATTTCAAATAGATTATTAACAAATAGGGTACTTTTTGTCCAAACATTTTTTGATGGGGGTGGTTCACAAAAAAATAAAGGAGAAACTAAAGCTTACCATTTATTTTTACAGAAAATCCATTTGCCGATATTTTTGGCGAGCAAAGTCAAGTAGTAAAGTATATCTAATTTTCACAGGAATAGACTTTCTTGTTTTTTATAATTCATTATTTTCTTCATATCCAAACAACGAAGATCTTTTGAAATATTGTTGACCGCGTGTTGGTGGATTGGTTAGCGACCCTGACTACGTAATCGACGGGGCTTGGGTTAGATTCCCGACGGGGACAAGCATTTGTGTGATGAGCATAAATGTTTGTATTCCTGGGTTTGGCTGTTTATTAAATATATTCTACTATTTATATATGTATTTCTATGTATTAGTATCGTTGACTAATACCACCCATAACACAAGCAAATAATTTGCTTACTTACTTTGGAGTTAGATCAGTAAGTGTAATTTGTCCTGTGAATATTTATTTATTTGTTGTTAAATTAAAAAAAAACGCATAAAAAATTTAGTTTTTGTACCACATTTTTGAGTAAGTTCAATTTCAGGATGTGGTGGCTCTTTAGCTTTTAGTTCCAGATGCATTTTGAGACTCTTCACAATCTATACATATAATAAAATCGTAACAAAGTCGAAACTGTACATTGAATATTTTTTTAAAAGAATACTTGGGGCATGATCTACAATTGATATCAAAGCCAAAAATATAGTTTTTAGAATTTTTGTCTGTTTTTCTGTTTGTCTGTATGTATGTCCAGGGTAAACTTAAAAAGTACTGCATGGATTTACTTCAAAATTTGCATGAACATTACTAACAGGTTGGGTCAACATTAAGGCTACATATTATCACGCTATCACCAGTATGGGGGAAGAGCTGTGTGAAGTAAACGAAGTCCGCGCGGACGAAGTCGCGAGCAACAACTAGTGTTTAATAAAATATATACTTTATTTTTTCATTTCTAACATGAATGTCACCCACAAATTATTTTTTAATACTTATTTAAAAGAAAAACTACTAAGTAATTGACAAAGCAAACACTTGTATTGTTTACATAAGATCGGCAAAATCGCATAGGCAACCCCGTAGCCGAACCCGCGGAGTGATAATATCATGCATGATTGGCGCTCCAGTTTAGGCTAATTTTTCATACGAAATCTTGTTTCATGCGTCGACCCATGGGGATGTTTATCTTTCGCACTTACTGAATACAGTGCTAGGAAACGTACTAAACTTCGTCTCATAGGAGAGCAAACGCTGGCACTCCACTCGGTACACTTGACGCCAAAATCCAAATGTACGCAAAGGTACCTAATAGTTTCCACGTTTACTATAAACTTAAGAGCGGCTCTTTTGTATAGTCATAGTAGAATGAATTTATTTTATTTTAATTATGTTATTATACTAGCTGTTGCCCACAACTTCGTCCGCGCGGACTTCGTTTACTCCGCACAGCTTCTCCTCCTTAGGTGATAGCGTGATAATATGTAGCCTATATGTTGACCCGACCTGTTGGTAATAATCATGCAAAATTTGAAGTAAATCCATGCAGTACTTTTTGAGTTTATCCTGGACATACATACAGACAAACAGAAAAACAGACAAAAATTCTAAAAACTATATTTTTGGCTTTGATATCAATTGTAGATCTGTATGTATGATACAGATAAACAGACAAAAATTCTAAAAACTATATTTTTGGCTTCGATATCGATTACAGATCACGCCCCAAGTATTCTTTTAAAAAAATATTCAATGTACAATTTTGACATTCCTACGATTTTATTATGTGTATAGATAATTTTAATATAGAAGTATAGATAATCTAACACCAGCTCTCTTTAGGATGAGCCGTCTCTGCTTGTTACCAGGACCTTGTACCTCTACAATTACCCTTGAACCTATTACCCTTATAGAATATGTATACAATGTGTGCTGGAATAGGATATTGAGTTCGAGCTATGCTCTAACCTTATTTTGTACCAATACTGTACTGACATCAGTCTGAACATAAATTATTTTTTAAAGAAATTAATGCATTCACAATAACAATAATATAATCACTACATAGTATAAAACAAAGTTGCTTTCCGCTGTCTGTCCCTATGTATCCTTAAATCTTTAAAACTACGCAATGTTTTTTGATGTGTTTTTCTTAATAGATAGAGTGATTTTAATGATAGATTAAAATGTTAAAATTAATATTGTTTACTACAGTTGACAATTTGTCAAATGTAGTAAACTATATTTACTACAGTTTGTACAGTTGTTTACTACAGTTGACAAAAGGATAGAGTGATTCAAGAGGAAGGTATATCTATTAAAACGTTAAAATTAATATTGTTTACTGCAGTTGACAATTTGTCAAATGTAGTAAACTATATTTACTACAGTTTGTACAGTTGTTTACTACAGTTGACAAATCGTCAACATTAATTTTTGCCCTGGTGATGCATTAAAACACGAAACCGGTTGATTTTAATAGATAAAAATCAAGAAAACAGTACAAGTGCTTTTAATACAGTATAAATCCAAGTTAACATGGAGTTTAGTGCCACAATGGTAGTGACTAGCATAGCTAATCGGTCGCCCCTTATGAACTGCCTGGTAGAACGGCAGTTGGCCTATTCTTCAAGGGAGCCCGGACCAACACGGGAGAAAAATATATCCGACCTCCAAAATATTAATATAAATAAGTTTTTTTAGGACAGTGATGCGAAAGGATTTGAGAAGTGTTACCAGCAATCAGTGAGGTGTTCACAAGGATTTCTAGAGCAGCTGGCCAAGGGAGCTGTCTAATTATTATCAATTACATGTTTGCATCATTCCAAGAAGTACCTATTATTTATTGATAATTGCAATAAATACTGTTATTGTTATAAAGTGTTTAAATTGTAAATTAATTAATTTTGACCTTTTTACATATTATACCACACCAAATAAGCATAATATGGCCCTCCTGATGGAAAGGTGGCATCAGATCCATACCGCATGGATATTATCACACACGCGGATAGTATCACATACATGCCACACTGATGGCATCACATCTGCACCAATGGACAGTACCACAGCCACGCTACACGGCTTGCTTGTTTATTTGTTATCCTATGATATAAAGAAAACGCGCGCGTGTGTGTGTGTGTGTGTGTGTACCTACGTATATACGTATGTAAGAAGTTAAACTTTCTTGGCGTAATAAAATAAAAATCTTTCCAAAATTTGTCTTTCGCGTTATCCTGTTTTTGCAATGAAACTAATAGTAGAAAAAAGGTATTTAATACATTGAAAGAAATTTTATTATAACGCTTTAGCTAATTAAAAGAATGTACAAACTTTTTTGAAAAACTAAAATTTTGACTTTCTTAATTCGGTCTGTCGGTTTTTCATGATGGTGTGCTCGCGCATCGTAAAAATTTACTTTCATCATTTTTCCCTAACGCGCCAAAAGGAGTATTACTTCTAAAAATACTTCGCCTAATGTAGGATTTCGTCCTAATTAAAACAAGAGACTTAGCAGCTATCAACGAACTTTTATGAGCTCTTAAAATAGGTGTCTGGGGTGCAAAATCGATTGGTAGAAAAATGACGAAAAAACACTATTTTCAAAATTTTTTGTTAACCACTCCCGAAATTTTCAACCGATTTTGATGAGATTTGTGGTATTCAATGTAGTTTTTCAAGAAAAAAGCTAATAGGATCTCGAAATGAACCGATGCATTATTCTGGAAGTAATTAAAAAAAACGTTTTGAAAAACGATTTAATTTCTCAAAATCGACTAAGCCGAATCGGGTATCTAATATTTTCAAATTAGGTTTGATGGAACTCATTCGAATACTGTCAACCACTCGATCGACACGTCAATCTGAAATGTACCGTTTACGCACACACAACACACACACACACACATACACATGCACACACACACAGAGAGAGAGACAAATTGATGTCTCCTGCGACCTTAAAACGTCGACATTTAATGAAAACTTGATTTTCGAAAATCGAGGTGAAATCAAGTTTGCCAATATTTGAGTTTTATATTTTTTTGGCTGGAATTAAAAAACTAAAAAAAATAAAATGAGAAAACCTGATGTGTCAATGAAACCTTTCAAATATAGAGAAATGTAATTAACGTACATAATAAAAAAATTGATAAAGTGCGTATCGGGCCACGTGCAATGTAGGGTACCGAAGTTGCCAATCATAGTAATGCGAACTAAGGAGATGAACATTTAAGCTATTGAACGTCAATATATCCGCACCATATGTTCACCGCTCAATATAGAAACTTCTCTAGGTACATTTTATAAGTTGCTCGGCTTAAAGCCGTGATAGTTACCCTTTATCTTCATTATATTATTTACTACTACCATGATTTTTTCCCACCCACAAAACCAACCGTTTAGCTTGCA
Source organism: Apodemia mormo (assembly GCA_036924255.1). NCBI lineage: Eukaryota > Metazoa > Arthropoda > Insecta > Lepidoptera > Riodinidae > Apodemia > Apodemia mormo. Next base: position 44,012,962 of record JAUPFN010000002.1, read on the forward strand.
GAGGGAGAGGACACTTTAACAAAATTATTATTTAATTTATTTATCTAAAAATATTTTACGAACGAGTCCTTTAATCGAAAACTTGTTTCCACAAACCTACAATATTTTTTAAAAACCTATCCAATGATACCCCACACAATGAATTACCTACGTGAGAAAAAAATTCACATCCCCTTTTTAAATGTAGGGGAGCTTTGTTAACGTGACTAATATGTATATTCGTGTCAAATTACAGCTTTCTAGAGATACTCTGATCTATCGTGCGGACGGACGGACGGACATATAAAGAACTATAAGGGTTCCTTAGTTTACTTCGGAACCCTAAAAACGACACAAATAGCACTGAACAAATTAGGTACACGAAAATATTTGTGTGTGGTATGGGTGTTTAGTCAACAATACTAATAAGCAAGAATACATACAAAATTGTGTATTACATAAATACCGAGAGGCGAGATCTATGCTGATGAGCATAGATTTCGAATAGTTGTTTTCACACAACTTTTCAAAGGACTCCATTGAAAAGTAAAGTACAGTCACCTTTTTTTTATTATTATCAATAGGTAAGCGCTTGACCTCGATCTCGCCTGACGGTAAGCTGAGGCCTAAGATGGAACGCGCTTCCCTAGAAGGTACCTGTTCACTCTTCTCTTGGATTGTACTCGTCCGGGAACACAGACTCAGGAAGCATGTTCCAAGTACAGCCACCTATCTTTGTCGCACTGCACAATCCACGTCATTTAATATTATGCAATATAAGCTCGTCTGTAATCCGGTGCAGACATGAGTCACGCGTCACTTCCGGCGTGGGGTCATTTCAACGACGCACGCGTCTGTTTCTAAATTAACACTTCCTTTGCTTGTTATAAGCGATAACGTAAAGTCTACCTTCTGAAAATTTAAAGGATCCTGAGTTAATCCGAGCTATTTTACCTACCTTATTCCTTTTGCTAGGCATCTCGTAAAAGGCGAATTATTTGGTACCCATTATCTTGTCGTAACCGTGTTTCAGTTTGAAAAGTAGGGAAGGCGGTGAACCTATGCATACGGTATTGACAACGCACCATTAACACCTTTAGTGTAGTCGTGGGCGTTTAAACGATATAGGCTTAAAAAATTAGGCTTTTCAAAATAAGCCTATAAGCGCGCTTACGGATTTAAGCTGTTTTCGTTTAAACGTTGTTTAAAATACAAAAATTTAAATACTATATTAGCATGATTGAAGAAAAGTAACCTTATTTCAATAACGTTAAAAATCAAAATAGAATAGCATAAAGAACCTTATTTCTATACTCTAAAACTCAATATAATTTTTCATTTTATTGGATTAACAACCTTATTACTATTCGTATAAGAAACGATAACAATTTGGATTGGTTATCGTATTAAGCGGCTAAATTATTTTCTACTTGTTTACGCAATATTTGTGTCGGACTGACAACGCTTCGTTTTTTGTTGGTTAGTACTTTTTACAACGAATTGACAACTTACGTTTTTTCAAGTTCTGAGTTCCAGTACGCTTTTCGTTGTTGAAGCGATTCGACGAGCTCATCAATTGTTTATTTTACTTAGCGCGCGTAAGAACATGACACAAGTCCCTTTACTAATTTCCAAAGTAATTTTGTTTATATTAATTATTGAAATTACGTGATGGATAAAAAAGTATATATTGTGTTATTATTCATTTCAGACAGTCTTTAAGTCTGAAAAGTACGAAGGGAAGTTGATTGATTGAGAAAGTATATAAAATTCTCGTGTTACAATATTATTTACCATACTCCTCCGAAACGGCTTTACCGATTTTTATGAAATTTTATATGCTTATTCAGTAGGTCTGAAAATCGGCTACTGTTTATTTTTTTATACCCCTAAGTGAGAAGGGTTACCCACCCCTAACATTATTTTTTATTTTTAAGACAATTTTTTTTATTTTTATTGGAACGAAGTTCCTTATCGCGCGTTGTGAAAGGGGGGCTAGACGGACAAATTCTTACGAAAAGTTATCACGACACTTTTGCTATAGTAAGGTATTGTGAGCACAGAAATATCCAGCCACTTCCCTTTAGCTCGTGCATTGAAAGTGAAAGAGTCTATCTACTATTTGATTGAGTTTACTTTTTTTTCTAGTGCCAAATGTTCGACATTTATACAGAATTTCGGCCGAATGTCGAATTTCAACCAAAAGTTGAATTTCGACGGACAGTCGAATTTCGAACGAGTGTCGAAATTCGACCGAGTGTTGAATTTCGATCGGTTGCAGAGTTTCGACTGCCGGTCGAATTTCGACCGGGTACCAAAATTCGACCGGGTGCCGAAATTCGACCGTGGGTCGAAATTCGACCGGGTTCCGAAATTCGACCGGGTGCCGAAATTCGAACGTGGGTCGAAATTCGACCGGGTGCCGAAATTCGACCGTGGGTTGAAATTCGACCGGGTTCTGAAAATCAACCGGGTGCCGAAAGTCGACCGTGGGTCGAAATTCGACCAGGTGCCGAAATTCGACCGCGGGTCGAAATTCGACCACGGGTCGTAATTCGACCAGGTTCCGAAATTCGACCGGGTGCCGAAATTCTATTTCGCATTGAACAGTGTGGTGTCGCGACGATTATTTTTGTTGAGTGTATACAGGTTTTTTGTAAATAATAAAAGGAACTTCGTTCCATTCTGGTGTCCCTTGACACCTCTCAAGTTTTTTTTTTTAAATTGCGGCTTTAAAAATACATACAACCCTCATATTCACCCTTCTATCATCAATCCCTATTTTTTAATTCAACAATTTATATGACGAAACAACGTTTGCCGGGTCAGCTAGTATTGTATAATAATTTGTATTGTATTTGATAACACGTCATTTCTATAAGCTAGTAATAAGTAATAACACTAACAAAACCACAAAACATTGAACGCTTTTTTCAGCTCTCGGTTTTATCGGTCGCTACTAATTCACTTAAATCTTCGTTTTATAATTGACCTTCTCAACGATCAATAACTTTTGTTTAAAAAAGCGTTTAAACGAAAAGCGCTTTTTTAAGCACGCTTAAAAGTATAAGCAAAACGTTTAAACGTGTTAATAATTAAAAGCCGTTTATCACATCTCTAGTGTATAGTCGATGGTTGTTTAATTCATCAATGTAAATTAATATTATAAATAAAAATCTATAATACGCGCTATGTATTGAAGATCGGGTTCTTCTAATACAAGCATTTCATGCTTAAAAGGAGTGCCCTAGCCACAGCACAAAACGTAATTAGATATTTAAGTTACGAAATAAACGATTATTATTATTATTATTTATCAGGAGAGTAATTTAATTTGTTATTTTTTATGTTATTGAGATAGGTAAACTGGCAGACGTGTCACCTGATGGTAAGTGGTCGAGGTCGTCAGTGAACAAAAATCCAAGGCCTTCGTCACCTCAAGGCACATAGACCGCCAAATCCGAAAATGCAAGTCAGCAATAAACGTTTTCAGTTTATGTTTCCAGATAAACTCTATGCAATATAATATATTAAGCACTAGCTGCGGCGTGCAGCCTCTGCATTATAAAGGTTTTTGGCGAATCCCGCGGGATAACTTAATTTTTCCGGAATAAAAAGTAGCATTTGTGCTTTTATAATATTATATAATAATAATATAGATATCTTTTTGACCGCCCCGTTAGTTGAGTAGTTGAAAATCGATGGAACACAGCTACGGTTACCAACAGAGACAAACATTTGTGTGATGAGCATAAATGTTTGTATTTCCGGGTATGGGTGTCATATATGTATTTATATATGTATCTCTATGTATTAATATTGTTGATTAAGAGTTAAATCAATTTATATTAAAATTAGAAGTTAAGACAATTAGTGTAATTTGTCCAGCTATATTTATTTATTTAATATCTGCAATAATTTAGATTTTCTGCTACAGTAAAAATAAAACTAAAACATGTAACACTTAACACATTCGTAGGTATTTTTAATTTCATATTAGTTTTCGTAAAACAAGCCAAAATAAAACAAATAAACGGACTTGTCGCTAGTTCTAACACATAATATCTGTCGGTATATTAAGACTGCTATAATGGAAACGTTTACACCAATAAAACAGAATACCGTTTGGCAGCGAACGACGATCATATATCCTGGGATCTATTGTTAGAAACTGAACCGTTTGTACTCCATTTCTTGAACAGACTTACTAATTTTGACTGCGAAGAAATATTTATTAGAGATATGAACATTATGTGGCTCATGTCCAGGCGCGGAACCAACCTTAAAAAAATGTGGACACAGCCACCCGAAAATCGGCCAAGTGCGAGTTGACGTATTAACAAGTGCAGATATTGTGTATTCCTGATATTACATACATATATATATATATATATATATATATATATATATATATATATATATATATATATATATATATGTGTGTATTATAACGCCCTGACCAAGATTTTGTTTTATTAATTTAGCTATTATTTAACGTAGGCAAAGCTGTAGGGCAAACACTAGTTAGTCATTAAACGTGTAAAATGTTAATTTGTTCACTCACAAAAATTACAACAATAAGTAAGGGTTTCAGAACGCAGCAAAGCTTATTATTACAAAGATTGTTCTTTGCTGCGTTCCGAATCTCGCACGGTTATTGTTCTTCTTATTAAGGCATTATAGATCTATATTATCTATACATATAATAAAATCGTAGGAAACTCAAAACTGTACATTGAATATTTTTGTAAAAAAATACTTGGGGCGTGATCTACAATCGATATCGAAGCCAAAAATATAGTTTTTAGAATTTTTGTCTGTTTGTCTATATGTCTGTTTGTCTGTATGTCTGTTTGTCTGTACGTATGTCCGGGGTAAATTCAAAAAGTACTGCATGGATTTACTTCAAATTTTGCATGAATATTACTAATAGGTCGGGCCAACATATAGGCTACATATTATCACGCTATCACCTACGGGGGAGAAGCTGTGCGGAGTAAACGAAGTCCGCGCGGACGAAGTCGCTGGCAACAGCTAGTTGATATATATTATTATTGATTATTGATATCTAACTATATGAAATCGCAATAGACCGTAAATGTGTGACGTTGGAAGTCTATTAGGATTGTGGGCAAGCCCATCGTGCCCAGTGACCACAACTTCTATTAAATATTTCCTTAGATTTTATAATTTCAGGGTAAAATTTAAGCATATAACTTTTATCTTAGACAGAGATTTTAGCCTCTAATCACCTAAGGGAATAAAAAGTAGCCTACGATTTATTCTCAGAGCTACCGAATATACACAAAAATTTCATCACAATTGTTAGACAGCAAACAAGCAGATGGCTCTCCTGATGGAAAGGGAAACCAACACCTATAAACGCCAAAGATGTTACCGCTGCATTGCTATCTGTGTGGCTGGATAGTAATAACACGTGCATAAGTTTACCGGCTACCTTACCCTCCAAATCGGAACACGATAATGACAACATTGACGTTATTAGGGCAGAAATAAGTAAAGCGGTGATGGTACCCGGGTGAAACGGTGCGGAACTCTACCACGAAGTAGTCACCATGGTATTGACATGTATAGCCAATTGGTAGTCCTTTACGATCTGCCTGGCAGAATGACAGATAGTCTATTATTCAAAGGAGCCCAGACCAACACGGAAACTCGTAATTTTTTATATAATATTGCACACAGATAGCTATACTAAAGTAAAGAAATCGTTCATTCAAAAGTAAACAACATTTTAAAAAATGCAACTGCTGTTCTACCAGGCAGGTCGTAAAACGCGATCGATTGACTATGCGAGTCACTACTATCATGGCTACTAGGTGGTAGAGTTCTGCATTATCTCGCCTGGGTCTGGTACCACCGCCTTACCTATTCCTGCCGCAATAGCGTCAGTGCTTGTCATTGTTGTGTTCCGGTTTGAGGGTAAGGTAGCCGGTAAACTTATGCATGTGGCATTAGACCTCGCCACAACATAGTAACGCAACATTAAAATATTTGGTGTCTATAGGCGATGGTTGACTCTTTCTAGCAGACGGGTCTCCTCGTCTGCTTGGTTGCTATCGCATGATATAAAAAAGGTTCACAACAGACTGTACATATTGAAGCAGGGTTTTCTCGATTCTGATACCTATTCGATCGGCACTTTAATTTTGTCCTAGTCGTCCATTAAAACATTTTATGTACGCACACTCCGCCCAAAGATATCGAAGTTCATGTTATCAAACAACGATTTGCCGAAGCCATTACAAGACTCATTAGCGCACCTAATCTTCGTTGAGGTTTACTAAGTAGTTAAGCAACATTCTCTTTTTATTATATTTCTATTGGTTACATTAAATAAACACCATTAACTATATGGTGTCTTAATATGTACAATCTTAATGTACACTCAAAAAAACTTATACTCACTCAAAAAAAAAATAGTTATCATGGTTAAAAAATAACCGAATTCTGATGTATGAAATATAAAAAAATGCAACCCAATTAATTTTTGTGAAAAAATTTGGATCATCCTCCTTTAAGAACTCAAACCTCAACAGATTTTAAGCAAACGTTGTCTTTCTTTAAGAACACTCAAAAACTCAACAGATTTTAAGCAAACGTCGTCTTCCTTTAAGAACACTCAAAAACTCAACAGATTTTAAGCAAACGTCGTCTTCCTTTAAGAACACTCAAAAAACAACAGACTTTAAGCAAACAGACTATTTGCTTAGTCTGTTTGCTTAAAGTCTGTTGAGTTTTTGAGTGTTCTTAAAGGAAGATAACGTTTCCTTAAAATCTGTTGAGTTTTTGAATGTTCTTAAAAGAAGAAAACGTTTGCTTAAAGTCTGTTGAGTTTTTGAGTGTTCTTAAAGGAAGACAAAGTTTCCTTAAAATCTGTTTAGTTTTTGAGTGTTCTTAAAGTTTCCTTAAAATCTGTTGAGTTTTTGAGTGTTCCTTTAAAAACTCTCATAAACTCAACAGAATTTAAGCAAACGTCATCCCTCCTTTAATAACTCTCAAAAACTTAAACAGAATTTAAGCAAACGTTTTCTCCCTTTAAGAACTCTCGAAAACTCAACACAATTTAAGCAAACGTAATCTTCCCTTAAAAACTCTCAAAAACTTAATAGAATTAAGCAAACGTTAAGTGACGCACTTATGACCACACGTCATACCGCGTAGTGTATTACAATGCGGGCGTTTCGAAATGCTTAATATAATCACAAATACAGTTTTATGGGAGCTCGTAACCCAAGTTATTTTCATCTCAATGAATGACGACAGAAGAGAGCTCCAAATCTACTGTACTTAGATTAACTACGAGTAATATTCGGTTACTGCGTTAAATAATGCGGGCGCTTTATTGAGTGGAGAGAATTTAAAATACACTCGGGGTAAGCTGTAGGGTCTTGAAATTTTATCTAAACTAATATAATAAAGGTAAGATTTGTGTTGTTTATAGCATTAGATAGCAAACAAGCAGCCGGCCCTACTGATGGAAAGAGAAACCATCGCCTATAGACTTAAGTTTTTTTTTATATCATAAGATAGCAAACGAGCAGATGAGTCTCCTGATGGAAAGAGTCAATCATCGCCTATAGACACCAAAGATGTTAATGGTGCGTTACTATCTTGTAGCGAGGTCTAATGCCACATGCATAAGTTTACCGGCTACCTTACCCTCCAAACCGGAACACGACAGCGACAAGCACTGACGCTATTACGGCAGGAATAGGTAAGGCGGCGGTACCTGACCCGGGCGAGACAATGCAGAACTCTACCACCTAGTAGCCACGATGGTATTGACTCGATAGCCAAACGGTTGCCTTTTACGACCTGCCTGGCAGAACGGCAGTTGGCCTATTCTTCAAAGGAGGCCGGGACCAACACGGCGTAAACCACCACCAATGATGTTTATGGTGTGTTGCTATTCGTGTGACATTTCAAATCCGTGTTGGTCCCGGAATCCTTTGTGAAATAGGCCAACTGCCGTTCTGCCAGGCAGGTTGTAAAAGGCGACCAATTGGCTATTCGAGTCACTACCATCATGTAGTCCTAGTAGTCACACGTATCGCCTGGGTATATTCTTACCTTACCTTGCACCTTACATAGCCAAGTTGATTCGCGGTGAACAGAACCCTACAACGACGTAGCATGTGCCTATAGGATACTGAGCGATTATAATTTTTAGCGTGTTAAGTTTAAACATAGTATTTGCCCTCTAAAATTTTCATCCCACACTCCAGTTGAAAGTAAGGCTGGTATCGATTTCCCCTTACGTAACTGACCACGGAATGCCGAAGCAATCCGATACGCCTGTGATGTAGGTCAGGTAATATATTACGCAAATACTGAATCGCATTTCAGTGATTTACTTATTTTTAGAATTCCACATTACTTATTAACCACAATTACAATTTAAACAATTTTGTTCTGCTTTTTCATTTATTTGTGGGAATTATTTTGGTGGGGTGAATATTTAGCCTCCGAATATTATCGGCGCCGATTTATGTTGACAGGTCGGTGGTAATCATCTAGGCGGTTGCAGGTAGTAACTAATAATCTTACCGAATTGTATTGCTAAAAATATTCTCTAACTGCTCATCCAAAAAATAATCCGCGTCAACAAATGGTAGAAAATTTGTTTTCATTCATAGAAACTTACCTCTGATAAATTTTGAGTATTAATCGTAATATTTGTCTGTGAAATATGTTAATTTTTGAGTAATATATGCAACATTTTCTCATGGTTATCTATTCGGTATTCAGTCAAATAGTTTGCAATATTCGGCCGCATACCGAATACCAAAGAAAGTGGTCTAATAGGGCGAATACCAAATAGTAACCGAATATTCGTGGCGTTTCTACTCAAAACGTCTAAATTTAAAATGTAAACGTAGATCCATGTTTTCAGTTATGTAATCCCTATGACCTAGATACGTACTAAGTCTGAGCTGCACGTTTTCAATTCTCACGGGAATTTCTTTTATGCCAACGTCAGCATTCAGCTGGCACTTTCATTAAAAAACGATTCGTCAATACTTTATCGCATTTACGTTTATTGCATTATCCTATACTTTAAACGAGCAATTCATATTGGTTGTCCCGAAAAGGCTCTAACAATTTTGACGAAATTTTTTATTCATATATTTTTTACTGTTAAAATTGATTAAATAAGTGTCATCTTTGTAATAATCCGTTGTCACGTGAAAAAAGGTCTTCAAAGGGAAGCTAGCCTAGCTAGTTTTAATTATAGGCGTTATCACCGTGATAAAATGGGCTGTTTCTGATCATATTTTCTTATATCATTAGACATCAATAATGTTAATGGTGCGTAGCTATACGTGCGGTGGGATGTCAATGCCACATGTATAAGTTTCCAGGTTACCTTACCCTCCAAACCTGAACAAAACAGTGAAAAGCATTGACGCTATTGCGGCAGGAATAGGTAAGGCGGTGTTAGCATATACCCGAGCGAGACGTTACAGAATTCTACCAACTAGTAGATGGTAGTGATAGGTATAAGCAATCGGTCGCCTCTTACGACCTACCTGGCAGAATGGCATCTACCATCTAGTTTATTCTTCAAAGGAGGCCCGGACCAATAAAGGACAGCGCTTAAAGTAAATTTAAATGCTAAAACATATATAATTTTTGGTGGAGATGTATTTATGGTGGTGATTGTGTTGGTCCGGACTCCTTTGAAAAATAGGCCAACTACCGTTCTTCTAGGCAGGTCGTGAGAGGCGACCGATTGGCTATGCGAGTCACTACTATTGTAGAGTTTTGTATTGTCTCGCCCGAGTCTAGTACCACTTACCCGTTTCTACCGCAATAACATCAGTGCTTGTCACTGTCGTATTCCGGTTTGGAGGGTAAGGTAGTCGGTAAACTTATGCATGTGACATTAGATCTCGCCACAAGATAGCAAAGACAATTAACATCTTTGGTGTCTATAGGTGATGGTTGACTCTTCCCATCAGGAGACCCATATGCTTGTTGGCTATCTTATGATACTAAATTTTAGGTAGGTATCTTATGCTATAAAAAATACTCTTGTTAGTCTAGTTCTATGAATTCTATTTTGTTTAGCATAAAGTTAAAAGTATTTTCACCTATAACCGTTTTTTATTATAGTAAATGTGCAGAATGGCAGCTGTTCAATCAATATATTTTTAAAAAGTCTTTGATTTCTAAAAGTTTACTCGTTTTTTGTTTTTTTTTTCGGCGGCGCTCTCGATTATATAGCGACACTCTTTGGAATACACAAGCTTTTGTTAAAAAACTCAATTTATCTTTCACTTTACAGATTTTGTAAATAATAGCGCTATTCAATATAAATGTGTTAGAAGGACGGCTTGACCAATTTTTACGTTTTTTGCTTGGTTGAATTCGTGTCAGCACCGAATAAGAAACATATACCAATAAGTAAATTAAGGGCAATAATTAAGACGACTTTCGACGATCTTTGGTTTGTTTTTCTTTATAGTTGTCACTGTATACACCTCAGCTAATAATACACTATTTAATAATTCTGGCGTACGACGTTCGCCGAGCCAGCTAGTTTCTGATACTAACCCAATTTTATTTTGACAAATGATTTTAATGAAAATTTTGTCACAACCTGTTCAAATTGTGCCAAAATTAACAAGATCCTAGGAATTTAATTTAGTATTCCGGGCAGACAGATACTCCCCATTGTCATCCTATAGGTATAAATGCTGCAGAAAGAAACATATATATTAGAGCTATTATGAATAGATATAATTACAAAAGTTATCAAGAAAACAATATGATATAGACATATTATAACAATATGATATAGATATAACAATATGATATAGATATATATTGACCGTCCCGTTGGTCGAGTGGTTAGAGACCCTGACTACACAATCAATGGGGTCCGGGTTCGATTCCCGGCAGGGACAGGCATTTGTGTGATGAGCACACATGTTTGTATTTCTGGGTTTGGGTGTTTATTAAATATATTAGAGTATTTATATATGTATTTCTATGTATTAGTATCGTTGACTGACACCCATGCTACAAGCATATAATTTGCTTACTTTGGGGTTACAGCGATATTTATTTATTATTTATTTATATTTGTAGATATATTTCTCTGTTTAATGTATTATGTCGATTGTAATACATCAGGATCACAAACACATTCAATTACAATATCTGACAAGGTGTCAAAATTAACACAATTGTCTACGTGCGAGATTGAAAGAGGCATATAAATTAGAGCTAATAAGAACAGATATACCTAATTATAAAAGTTTTCAAGAAAACAATATGATATAGATAATATATCTGTAGATATATTTCTCTGTTTAATGTATTATGTCAATTGTAATACATCAGGATCACAAACACATTCAATTACAATATCTGACAAGGTGTCAAAATTAACACAATTGTCTACGTGCGAGATTGATATGCTGTAACTGAGGACATCGCACTGTATATATTGGCCATATTTTTAATATATGATGGGATAAAGTCTTAAAATACATATTATTTAATAAAAGTCTGTAGGTACAGTTCACACACAGTAGAAATAGCACTTCCAGAAATTTACATTTTAAAAGAAAAAGATGAATGCAGAATGCTACTGCTAGAAGCAGAACAATAAATATACGCACGTAGAATACGTACCAGGCTAGAACAAGGTCAAAACAGTACTATACTCGTAATCATATGTAGGTATATTACTTACCTACGTTGCAATTTTCGGTGTGTCATATTCAAAGGGTCATGACCCCCCCTCCTGGATTTATTTGGATTAGATAAGGATTAGAACCTATCATGACTAAACCTCAAATATGTGACCCTGCCCTGAACCCAAGACTGGACCGGCCCTTGTAATTGTGACCCCCCCCCCCCCCCCCCGAACCGAAGGCTGAATCCTCCCTTGCTTATATTATATTACTTTTATTTATTGTTTATCAAATTTGCAGATATGCTTGAACGGGTGGGCCACCAAATGGAAAGCATTCGCCACTGCTCACGCGGACAATTACAACATGAAGCGTTAGTTGCCAATGCTACGCCGGCTTCTAAGAATTTTTTTCTTTTTCTTCTAAGAAAATTACTCAGAAAAAAAGGTAGGCTTAGGCTGTTCTAGAGTTTAACTGTTCGTATATAAAAGGTATGGGCAAAACGAACAGTCGTAGATGAAATGACCAATCGTCTACTTGTATTAGACTAAGGAAACGACTAAGTGGCAAGTGCCTTTCTACTGTTAAAAATGCCGACTTCAGTTTAAAATACGTTTGACATATACAGATATGTCAAACGTGTATAGCATATAGTGTGCTGTGAGCTGTCATCCTTGTAGAGCATTAATGTAACTGCCATAAATTAATCGGCTGCTTTTTTCTTAATCGGAATACGACAACGATAAGCAGTGACGTCATTGCGGCAAGAAATGGTGAAGCTGTGGTACCAAACTGAGGCGTACATCTTTAGTATTTTTTTTTTTGCCTTTTACGAACTATTTGACAAAAAGTATCTTCATGCCCGTATTCCGAAAACGTAGGTAGATGTACGACAAGTGTACCCACGATTAGCCCAAGGTAGGTCCCACAATGTGATAGGAGGCTAACCTATCACAAAGCGGGTACTTTCCAATCTTCCTGTGGACCTCATATGGACAGCACCGACACCGGGCCACTAGACCACAGAGGCGAATAAATGACAAAAAGGCAAAAATATACCGGGCGTTCTAGACCACCTGTCCAGGTTGATTACTGGGGAGAGTTTAAAAAAAAATGAAAACAAAAAAACACGTGTTCAATATTTTTGAAACTCTATCCAACCATGCCAAAAACAACCCCCGACTCCAACCCCCTTTTAGGGGTAGGGGGTGAAACTTTAAAAAATCAAATGGAAACCCCTATTTTTTTTTTGCAGAATTTTTTTAGACAAAACGTTTGCTCTTTTCTCACAAATCGATATCTGCAATAAAAAATAGGGGTTTCAATTGGATTTTATAAAGTTGCACCCCCTACCCCTAACAGGGGGTTGAATTCGGGGGTTGTTTTTGGCATGGTTGGATAGAGTTTCAAAAAATATTGAACACGTGTTTTTTGTTTTCATTTTTTTTAAACTGTCCCCAGTAAATAGCCTGGACAGGTAGTCTGGAACGCCCGGTATATTCCAGAAAAACAACTCAGACCAGCAAGGAGAAAATCAGTCGGTATAGGTTGGTATTAAACTGACCATACTGCCTTCATCTTAAAACTAGACAAACAATAAAAATTAGCAACGTATGTAAGATCTATTTCTATAAGTATAACTGAAATTAAATATTAATGTTAAGATATATCTACCAATAGCTTTCGACATTTTGAAATAATTGGTTTTCATGCTTGAAATTTAACATTTTAGCACGATTATTGTGCTGGACTTATATCTGAGTGAATATTTCTGAAGTTAGACGAACTTGCCGAAACCGATTGATATAAAATTTATAACTTATTGTGTCGTGAATGTATATTTTTCGGAAAATGAGACATTTTCACATTCTGAAATGTACTTGGACACCGCGACAGAGTAGTGAAACCGGGATAGTCCCGTTCAAAACGAGCCTTATAGTCACGTTAGACATTATAGTATTTTTAAGTATATTTTTATATTTGTAAGAATGCACTTGCAGGAGGTGTATGTGTGTACACACATTCGGATGTTACTGTCACAGTAGCGTTAATGCTTATCAATGCTTAATTCCAATCCAGAAGTTAATGTCCCTGATACTTATATAGCATAACATCCCTGCCACACATTTATCAAAGTATCAATAACATTTTCGGTGTCAATAAAATATATTTAAAAATCATAGTGTGGTCATATTAACTATTAGTGCAAGGTGCTATTTATATAATGCTGCCAAGTGACATTGGCAAATGAGATGCATTGAATCGATTCTAATGTAAATAAATCACATTGTTTGTTTATTATTTGAAAACGTTTTAATAATATCCTGGCATCCTTGAATAAGAGCCAGTTTGGAACACTTCACCTAGAAATATATTTACTCAGCTCAAATAGATAAAGGTATTTTTATCTGATTGCAAACTTGCAGAACGCAAATCCTCACTAACGATGAGTCCCAAGTTTTTAGTTGTCAAGTGTTATGTTAGTTGCTGCTAAAAGTAATATTTTTGCTATTATAGAATAATGGAGAAAGATTTTTGACATTAAAACTAGCATAAATAAGCTAATAACATCGCTACAAAAAAAATCTGTGAACGGTCGACCCTGCAAGCCATCCCTGAAACTTCCCGCTAAATTAAGGTATTTTAAGCTTAAAGAGTAAAAACTATAACCATAGATTTTTTCAGTTAAAATATCTATTTTGTTAAAAATATCAGTATAATATTGATTTTTGAAAAGCTGTATACCATGGAATCGATTATCGATTTTGATCTTTTGAATGGCATTCAACTCAATTTTTGAGATCTAAAATATTGCTTTAGCTAAATAATCGATAGGTTGAAAATATTCGATTGCTTCGAATATTTTCAACCTATCGATCAAAAATGTTTTTTTCAAAAATTTTCGTCATTGATAAATCTAAAACAAATTGACCGATTTTGATCCAATTAACATTTATAGTATTTGACGCAGTTTTTCAAGGAGAAAAGCTGATACGACTTTTAAGTCAATCGGTGCATTAGCCTGAAAGTTATTTCAAAATTTTAAGTAAGTTTGCTAAAAACAAGGTAATTTTAATATTTGAAAAGCTTGTAACTTTTGAAAATTAGATTCAATTTTGATTTTTGAAACGGCATTTGACGTAGTTTCTTTAGTACTAAAATATCGTAGAATATCAAAAAAAATTTGAATGTATGTTGAAAAAACATTTTTTCAAAATTTTTCGTCAACTATTTATCCTACACTATCTATTCAACTATCCTATCCTATGATTTTGATGCAATTTATGCATTAGACGTAGTTTTGAGGAATATAGCTGATTAGGTTTTGTACTCAATCGGTACATTAATCTGGACGTTATATTAAAAAAACACTGTTTCGTCAAAATTTGTTTTGTTTTTTTTTTTAATTCAGCAACTACATTGCGACTAACGCCTGCGGGCTGCGATAGTTAATTGTATCGCATGCATTAGTCGCAATTAAGTTGGAATGGCAACCCATACCCCGAGAAAACTGTTCAAGAAAATTAATATGTATATACTAGATGAAAACCCGGTTTCGCTCGGAAGTCTCATAATACGCAATCTTATATACTAACTTAAATAGTAGACATTAAAAAGTAGTAACATTGTACTGACGTCTTCTTTCAACTATTACGTTAGTTTAATAAAGACTATAGTGTTGCTATTTTTTGATTTCTACTCTTTTATGAACGAAGAGAAAATAAGTTTCACGATAATCTGCGCTCCGTTCTACAACACTTTAATAAATGCTCACGCCATCTACACCACATATTTGTAACCTTTAAAGAAACATGGCCGATTTGTTTGTCAGCACCGTTAGAATTTTTAATCACAATTCTAACAACTCGACTCGACAATCCGAATTTTGCGGATTATTGTTGTCGACACAAAATTATTATTTTTTTGCGCTTTATAATTTAGGTAAGATTCTGATTGAGTCTACCGTAACTCTTGACGAAATTATTAATATAGATTATACAAGAATAAGATTATGCAGCAAGAAGCAGCCGATTGATAACCTCCTGTTATTTAATCGGATGTGTTTTTTTTTGTTTTGTCACCTCAGAACTCGGTCATTTATGAACAGATTTTGAAAATTATTTTTTGTTTGAGAGAGTACCTATACTTGCCGTGTTGTCTTATTTTAATTTAGTGAAGATCTGATGCAGGGTTCCGGAAAAATATAAAATGAGAAGTCGGTTTTTGCAGTTACGCGCGCACTAGACGATATACGACCAGACAATGATCACGACTGGTCGTTGTGACCAACTTACGTATATAGTTTGCTATAAGCGCCGCAAATTTGCCCTCAGCCCAACTCTAGTTGCAGTGCAGTGTCGTGTCGTGTCGCGGTCGTGGTCAAGTGAGCGAGGTGCCTTACTGCGTTAAAAAATATTATCGTTTCAATCATTTTGCCTACACCGAAATACAAATTTGTAGGCCGCCATTTCATATAAGTATGTATAAGAAGTATTAAAAGTAAGAAATTATATTGTTTCTCGTTTTGGCTCGGAATATATATATATATATATATATATATATATATATATATATATATATATATATAAACGCGGTGGTTCTGTCTGGGCAACACGTTACACGTTACCCAAACCAACATAAGGTACATTATTTATGTACAAAATGCAAATAGTAACGTAAGGCGGCCGCGTCGTGATTCTGGTAATAAACTGTATCCTTTTATCAAAGCCCTACAAAAAAATATTATATATCATATTTTTTGTAGGTCTTTGCCTTTTATTTGAATAAATTTCATCCCTGAAACTTCCCACTAAATTAAGGTATTACGTAGGTCACACTATAAGTTTTGCGTAACTAAAAAAACAACATGTTATAACCTAAAATATTATATTTATTGCTTTTCAAAATAATCTCCTTTACATTTTAAACATTTTTTCATGTGATCGAACCATTTTTTAAAACAGGAGGACCACCGATCTGAAGCATGTTTTCTACGTGCTGATTGAACGCTATCACTGCCTCTTCGGAGTTGGTAAAAGTAAAACCTCTCATCAAATATTTGATTTTGGGGAAAATACAGAAATCACAGGGTGCTAGGTCGGGGCTATGCACAGGATGAGTGACGAGATGTACTTTTTCGGAAGCTAAAAATGACTTTGTTTTGTTGGCCGTGTGTGAAGAAGCGTTATCATGGTGTAGGAGTCTTTTAAAGGAGAAATCTAATAAGATTTTTAAATCAATCGGTAAATTAACTTGAAAGTTATTTGAAAAAAATAAGTAAGTTTGCTAAAAACAACGTAATTTTAATATTTAAAAAGCTATAAGTTTCGAGAATTAGATTCGGTTTTGTTTTTGAAACGGCATTTGACGTAGTTTTTTAGTACTAAAATATCGTAGAACACCAAAAAATGATTGGTTGAAAAATTTCGAAGCTAAGTCGAAAAACCATTTTTTTCAAAATTTTTCGTCAACGATTACTCCCAAACGGATAAACAGATTTTGATGCAATTTATGTATTAGAAGTAGTTTCTTAGTTTTTTGAGGAATAGAGCTGATTAGTTTTTTTTACTCAATCGGTACATTTTTTTTAATAGTAGAGGGAGCCTTAAATAGCCTGGTCGTCGACGATTCGAACCGCTCGGCGTTGAATGTGATCAAGAGGAAGAAGCTGGTACTGAGGAGCTCCGGCCCAGAGGTGAGAACAGTACTCCATGTAAGGTCAAATTTGAGCCTTGTACAGTTGGAGGCGATGGGCTGGCATAAAGTACTTCTTTGCTCTACTTTACCTACTACACCAAGCTTTTTGGAGGCTAGTTTAGCCTTTTCTTCCAAATGGCCGTGGAACTGAACGTTGTTCGATATGTCGACTCCCAAAATTCCAATACTGGCTGAGGCTGTCAGGAGAGTGTTCTCGAACCGAGGTGATACTACAAAGGGTGTTTTTTGCGGTGAACGCACAAAGCTGTGTCTTTTTGGGATTAAATATAACAAGGTTTTGACGACCCCATTCTGAGAGGCCGGAGTAAGTAGCATCACCAGTACTGTCGTCCGCATAGCAATGTATGTTACTAATTCGCAACATATCATTGATATGCAGAAGGAACAGTGTCGGTGATAGCACGCAGCCTTGGGGAACACCAGCATTGACAGGTTTGAGGTCGGAGCATGCACCGTCGACTACGACCTTGATGCTCTGATCAACCAAAAAACTGGCGATCCACATGCATAATTTCTCGGGAAGCCCATAAGACATAAATCTGGAAGTTATATTAAAAATATACTGTTTCGTCAAAATTTTTTTTGGTGTTTTCTCAAAATCTACACCGAATCGGTTCAAAATTTCAAAAAATCTAAGTTGCACGAAATCCAATCGAATGCTATCAACCGCGTTTCGATCAGTCCAGCCGTTCAAAAGTTATGAGATGTTTACATACCCACATACACATACACACACACATACATACACACATACATACAGATTACAGACATACTGACGTCATCGTGAAAAAAGAGAAAGAGAAGTTGGAAAAGATTCCTAGGACCTCAAAACGTGGACATCTGGTGAAAACGAGATTTTCGAAAATCGGGGTAAAATCAGTAACTTCCTTATCTACATACGTAGTGGGAAGTTAAAAAAATATATAGAAACCTCTCTGTATAGAAAACTCTGTTTATAGAAAAATCTCTTTCAAGAAAGTTATTTACAGGAAACTCTGTTTATAGAATACCCTTTATAGAAAATATTGTTAATAAAAACATTGTACAGAAATCTCTGTGTATAGAAAACTCTGCGCATAGAAACTGTATATAGAAAACTCTGTTTTTTTAAAAAAACTCTGTTCACAAAAATATCTTTATAGAAAACTCTTTTTACACTGAACTTTATATAAAAAAATGTGTAGAAAGCTCTGTGTATGGAAAACTCTGTGCATCGAAACTCTGTGTATAAAAACTGTGTATAGAAAATTCTGTTAATAAAATTATGTTTTATTTCTTATTATCAAACCTAAGTATAGTAATTGTTACAACATAGAACAAACAACAAAACCTTTTTAAGAGTCAGTTTAAAAGAGGAGAATGAAAATATATACAAATGGAATAGAAATAGCACTTACATTATGTAGTTGTAGAGGATGGCGGCGTACCACAGAGCGAACATGATGATTCCCTGCCCCATGCTTATTGAGTGTTTTAGAAGTCTGAGGTATCCTGGAGTAAATTTTACATGTATTAAAATATCATTATGAGTTAACCCTTACCCTAAGTCTTCTTCTTTTTAAATCTACGGGGAGCTTGTTACGTTTCTCATGCCGATTTTCCCCTGCCTCCCCGTTTAATGACATGAGGCGTGAAAGTTCGCGGCAGATTGTTTCCTTCATCAAATGATATTGTCCCATGATGCGACAATGACCAATCCATCTACAAATAAGGCATAATACATTATGCCATATTTGTAGATGGATTGGTCATTGTCGCATTATGGGACAATATCATTTGATGAAGGAAACAATCTGCCGCCATCTACAAATAAGGCATAATGTATTATGCCTTATTTGTAGATGGATTGGTCATTGTCATAATATATTATGCCTTATTTGTATATGGATTGGTCATTGACCCACAGCTTCAGGTAAGTTGTTTTTCCAAAAGATTGAAAAACTCCTAAGTAGGACGATTTGCTCAACCAAGGATTCGAATAGGATCTTAGGCTTCTATACCGAAATCAGTCCTGGTAGATAACTGAAGCAACTTTCTAGCGAATATAAAACTGGTTTCTCCGCAGCAGCACTAAAGCTGACTTGCCAAATATGGTCAAGAGCTAATTGATTAGTTCAGGCGTATGGTCTTATCTATATTTTATTAGCAGTTACTTGTGATTTCGTTCTCGTGACCAAAAATTATAACTTTCCTTTTTTCAGTCAGGTAAATGTAGCCCTTTGTCACTGTTTAATAACCTTGCCTTGCTACAAGTCTAAGAATTTTTCAAATAGGTTTTGAGTTAAATCATACCAAACAAAAAAATAAAAAATCAAATCTTAGTTTAGATTTATTATCTACTTTAGACTAGGCCGCTACTCACGATTTATTTCGCGTGACCCAAAACCGTACTTCCTTTTGCTCAGGCTGTTAAAATTGTAGCCTATGTCACATCAGGATAGTATAGCTTTCTAATGGTAAAGATCAGTCCAGTAGTTGAGTTTATTCGTTATAAATATACAA
This sequence comes from Apodemia mormo, assembly GCA_036924255.1. Classification (NCBI taxonomy): domain Eukaryota; kingdom Metazoa; phylum Arthropoda; class Insecta; order Lepidoptera; family Riodinidae; genus Apodemia; species Apodemia mormo. The sequence goes on from JAUPFN010000002.1 coordinate 44,032,830, forward strand.
AAATATAGAAATTCAAATGTTTGTTTTTGATAATATTAGTTTTCTTTTATATCATAATATGACAAGCATTGATATATCTTTTCATATCAATGATGACAAGCATTGATTTTATTGCAGCAGGAATAGATAAGGCGGCGGTACAAAATACCCGGGCGAGACGATGTATAACTCTACCATCTAGTAGTCACGATGGCAGTGACACGTATAGCCAATCAGTAAGTAGCCCTTTACTAGAACAGAACGGCAGAACGGCAGTTGGTCTATTCTTTAAAGGAGCGCGTACCAACACTAGCAAAGACATTGATTAAGATTAGTATAAATATTATAGGATAGTTAACAAGCAGAAGATGCTTTATGCATAGAAATGCAAATTCACTATAGATCGGGGAAGTTAGATATTATAATATCATAACGACCATCATAATATCAGCCATTGCACGTCCACTGCTCAACATAGCTTCCTCCAATGACTTCCACTACAACCGGTTGGAAGCAGCTAGAATCCAATGAGCCTGACCTTATAATAGATAGCCGTACTACGATGCGCTTGCCGGTAGGTACGTGGTCTCCACTCTAGTACTCTAGAACCCATGTAACTATAGAACTTAGATATGGCAAAATGCATAAATTTATTGTTAACGCTACACGTCAAAATAAACTGAAGCTTTTAAAAAAGGCAAAGCCATTCCTTCCATTAGGGACGGCATATAAAAGAAACAAGCAGATTGTTCTCTTATACAATGTTAATGAGATGTATGCGCATACGTTGATCAGCTATCTTACCATCGCAACCGCAGCAACAATCAGACGCTACCAAGCCCTAGTAATTGTGGTTAATATAACGCATAGCGTTAAATTGTAGCGCGCTATGTATACTCAAGGTATAGCGTACGCTATTTAGATTCGCATTCGGCGCTATAACATAACGCCACGCTATATACCTACCTGCGGCTAGCGTAGGCCGTAGTTACGAACTACGCGATCTAACAAGTAACGTGCTAGACCGTAGACGCTAGACGTTATAATGATATAGTTTATAACGTTATAGCGCTCAGTCATCGCTCGCTGTATTACGTTGTGATGAGTCATGGGCTATCTCGGCCGGCTAGCGCGATCTGTGTTCCAGTTACACGTTATAATATAGCCTATAACGTAGCGCTAGAAAAATATAATTTGTAGTCAATAACGTGCTATCATAAAATAGTTTATTTAAACAATAATAGCCCTGAGACGTTGCACAAGGTACCTAGCAAATAGTTACGGTGGTAGTGACATATTTAACTTTAATGTAATATTTTATCACTTATACACTTGTACTGTTTCACAATAAAGCTATTATCACTTATTAGCAACCGATTTCGCTTACACAAGCATCATCAGGGCAATTTATAGTTACAAACAGTTTGTGCTTGTGTAAGCGAAACCGGTTGGTAATAAGTGATAATAGCTTTATTGTGAAACAGTACAAGTGTATAAGTGATAAAATATTACATTAAAATGGAGTTTCACCAAGTGCCGACGATAAAAAGTGTAGAATATATTTAACTTTCTCTAGTTGTTTATAAGATGCCTAGCGACATATATTCAGACATCATTAGGTAGCAAACAAGCAGATGGCTCTCCTGATAGAAAGAAAAACTATCGTCTATAAACATCAAAGATGTTGAAGGTGCGTTGCTATGTGTGGCGGGACAAAGATCCACATGCAGTCTACGTTGGCTTTCTGATTATCATTGACAGATTACGGCCGGAATAGGTAAGGCGGTGGTGCCATACGCCCCGGGCGAGATTTTGCGCAACTCTGCCATCTAGTATGACAGTTTAGTTCGTTTTTAAAAAGAGACTATATTAACATGAAGAAGAGGCTTATGACACAAAGAAAGGGTTCTATGTGAATCACGTCTACTACGGATTTTTACTTACAAAAAAAGAAGTAAAGTTTACCATTATTAACAGTTTTTAGTCAAATATTAACGGAAGAAACGGTGGAAAAATATTATTTTTTCTATTATTTTCCATTTAGACACCACGTCCACGCCATAACGACATAAACAAATGACGTTCTGTCATTCAGTCCATGACAGTTCTCTTTCTCAGTAGTGTAATCACAGAGATTAATCTATGTTGAGAAATAAGGTTTTATATGCATTTGCTCCAACAGAAGCGGCCAGCTATTTCAAGTAAGATCCGGTCAAACCGAAAGCGAATCTGCTATGAAATTTTTCCCCATGTTCCTGGCCTTTTCATGTTAGGTAGGACATAAGAGGTAAGCGAAAGTTAAATATGTGGGTATCATTGTGGTCACTACGTAGTAAGTTCTATAGAAGCTCATGCGGAAAAGGTAACACCACCTTACCTCATTCCTGTCAAAATTTTTGCTTTGTTCTGGCTTGAGGAGCAGCTAGCCTGTTAAGTCAAATACGTAGATTTATGGGTGACGGCTATGCTCAAGAAAGTTTTTACAGTATTAGTCTAAGCCGCCTATAAAGAAAACGATCCTCCAACCTGCCAGGCAGTTCGTAAAAGCGAACAATTGACAAAACATTGTAGTGACACATTTTGTCAAATTGTAAATTGTGTAGCGACTACAATAGTGATAGAGTTCCGCAACGTCTCACCCGGATACAGAGTGCTAAGTGTGAGTTTTTCTTTTCGCATTCGAGCGTGAGCGCGTTTCGAGTTTACTAGGAATTTGTATGTGATTTGTACAGCGCCATCTAGTGGTAAACTGGTTTCTCACATTTACCGCTAGGTGGCGCTGTACAAACCACATACAAATTCCTAGTAAACTCCAAACGCGCTCACGATCGAATGCGAAAAGAAAAACTCACACTTAGCACTCAGAACCCGGGCGAGACGTTGCGGAATTCTTTTGACCGTCCCGTTGGTCGAGTGGTTAGCGACCCTGACTACGCTATCAATGGGGCTGAGGTTCGATTCCCGACAGGGGCAGGCATTTATGTGATGAATAGTGTTATTAAATATATTGAGTATTTGTATGTATTAACATCTTCGGTGTGTATATGCGAAGGTTTCTTTTTCCATCACGAGAATCATCTACTTGCTTGCTATCTTATAAAAAAATAGGAACATAACTACACCATCTAGTATATACACTACGAATACATCAAAAGAATCTATATTTACCAATCCACTTCAGTTTATAGCGTAATATTTCAATCGAGATTTTCCTCCGATTACCGATGAAACATCACAGAAGTTTATTCTCACGGAAAATGAATATCCGTTTCGACAAGATAACTACACATTACACAAGTTATTGAAGTGTTAAAAGAGGCAATATGCTCACTTGAAATATATTTCTGTTATCTATATGATTCTATAAAATGTATTTAATAGGATTGATGTATTCGCGTGGGCCATGATTTAGGGATGTCAAGATATTATTTAATGGTTCAATGGTTTTACAAATTGCTTTTCAGCCGACGTTCAAAAAAGGAGGTTCTTAATTTGTATTTATTTTAGTTACTTCAGAACCTGGGTTATATATGGACCGATTTGGGAAAATGTTTTTTGTTTGGTAAGATAGACTTCTCGTTAAGAAATAATTAGGTACAGAAACACATATTAAAATTTGTACCTTTTATTTTGCTACACTTATACACATACCTAGTTACGTAAACTTTAATCACGTAACTTAACGTAATCTTAAAAAGCGGAATATTATTTTATATCACATCAAACAAGCAGATACCTCTCCTAATTTAAAAAGAATCCGTCGCCTATAGACACCAAAGATGTTAATGGTGCGTTGCCACCTGTGTGGCGGTATGGTAATGCCATATGCATTAGTCTACCGGCTGCTTACCCTCCAAAACTGAACACGACAATGATGCTATTGTGGTAAAATCAAGGAAGTTACATTCTACCCGGAATGTTCACATGCGCTTCAAAATCGTTCCGAAGAGTACCACGACATGGGTGGAGTGTGTCTCTTTCTACTAAAAAAAGCCCCAATCGCCATATATAAGTGCGGCCATGAGTAGTTTGCAAATTACTACTAAGTAATTCTACTAATTTGAGAAACAGCTTTACATTGCATAAGTAATTACGTAATAATTTAAATAAGCACATTTTAGAACTATGTTAATTACAATACATTTTATGCTAATGTATTTATCGATGTGTATGAATAAAAGGGATTTAACGATTACCGAATATATGAAAATCAACCATCAGATAGTTTTGTTTACACTGGCAATTGCAAGAAAGGGACAACGTCCACTCATGTCGTTGTCTTGCTCAGAACGTTTTTCCCTTCTGTTAAGTAAGAAACAAATGTCGACTTTATGAGTAACGAAATAAAGTACATTTTTACTTTTTAAATATTGTTTCGTAATAATTTCATTTATCGTATATAAGTTCCTTGAGTAAAATATAGTAACCTTGTATTCACGATGGTAATGACAAGTATACCCAATCGGCCGCCTTTTAAGATCTGCCTGGCAGAACGGCAGCAATTGGTCTATTATTCAAAGGAGTCCGGACCAACACGTCGATTTATTTAAAGTAACTATGTATACGTACCATGAAATATAAATACGAATTTAATATTTACTGGTTTTAATAATATTTATTTCATCAAGTGTCGACGATAGTTATTTTATTATTGAAAGTTAGGTTTTATTAAGTATAATTTTAAAAATAAAACGTAACTCGTTTCCCACAAAATTAAATGTAGTACAGGCATCGTCCCGGGCAACTCCTAGCTTATCAAATGGCATCATGACCATCAGAGAGAGAGAAACTACAGGAGAATAAAACACAGTAATATAACGTGTGTATATAATATGTATTTTGTCATATAACATTATTTAATATTTTAATTAAAAAAAACTACTTTATTGGTATACAATATTTTCTGCCTTTTCAACTTTATTTATCAACAAAAAAGGAATAAGGATATTCGATTGTGTATATTTAATGTGAACCTCAATGAACTTACGATTCTTATTTGGTTTAAAATAAATCGAATCCACGGCGTTAGTTTTTGGGATATTTTTATCCCGTACACCTGTATATATGTTCTTATTAAACATTATCCATGTTACAAATCCATTATAAAAATATCACAATTTCCTTAAATGCTAATATGGCGATAATGAATTTAGTACGCCGCCGCTGCGAAACCACTGTGCAGTTTGTCGAGGTACTGCTTCCTGCAGTCCATGTCATCAGCGGGCCGGTTGTACGGCAGCCACACTGGTTCTCCGATGAAGAAGCGCTTGGCATGAATGTAGTTCTGAAAATAATAGATTTTTATATAGTAGGGAAGTTCAAGAGGGGACTTTGGAATTTACTCGAATGCGGCATATTAACAAAGCGGGAATACCTCGCATATTGTTGAGGCTCTCCACCAAATATAAGCCGTAGTAGCCATGGGCGTACCGAGACGGAGGGGGGGGGGGGGCAGGAAAGGGCAGCTGCCCCCCTGGAATTTCTAACTATCTACTGTTGAAGATAAAAATATAGTCTTAAAATGTTACGGTTGTATTATTTTTAAATCTTGCCAGCTCTTCTACTTAAAAAACTGCGTCAAATACTGTGATATCTATCTTAATGTCTGGAAATCCATAACTGTGCGTTTCTCTCGGCATTTTTTGCCTCGCACTACTCTGTTGTGGAATCAATTACCGGCAGGGGTGTTTCCAAACGGATACGACTCGGGAGCCTTCAAGAAAGAGCTTAAGCATTCTTAAAAGGCCGGCAATGCAACTGCCAAACCTCTGATATTGGGGATGTCCATGGGCGGCGGTGATCACTTACCGTCAGGTGCACCTCGGTGCTCGTTTGCCTCCTCTTCAATAAAAAAATAAAATAAAGTGGATTAAACTCCGTGGATTCGTTCAGGTTTTATTAACGACGTAGATTAAAAAAAAAGTTTTTTTACATGTCTTGAAATTTTTAACGTATTGAGTTTGTAGCTAAATAAAACAACTTTTTCGAAAATTAACGCCGATACGAAACCGATCATCATTTTAAAAATATACATCTTTTGGAACAATAAAATACTATAGGGACCTAATAGGTATTATTTTTACAAACTTTAAATTTTTGAACTCTGAGTTCAAAAACTCAAGCTTCGGTATAGTTTTCGCATCGCTTAAAATACTTCATTTTAGTGGGAAGTTTGAGGGATGGCCTGCAAGGTCAAACGGTTTACGGATTTTTTAAAACAAAAATACTGCTCTTACCCGCATAGAAGTAAAAATCAAGAAACAATGTGAAGTGCGAACTGCGAAAGACAAAACACACACGTTCCGACAAGTTCGCAGGAAGCGAATGCGACTTGCGCGCGAATAGCTGTAGACAAAGTGTCGCGGAAATCACCGAGACCATGATCGGCTTGACCGACTAGCCGGCTTCTTTTCAACCGACTAATCGGCTAGTCGGCTAAAGTCATGATCGGCACATCTCTAGTCTGGATCGGAAAGTTAAAATGTAGTAAAGATAATTGGAATGTGTAAAATAGGAATTACAGTTCATATTTTCGCAACATTGACGTCCCATTGTGGCTGAAATGGCTTCGAACTGTTCCGTACGGCTCCAGACAGACTCCGCTATATATAGTCGGGGTTGTCAGCATGCGTTGAGGTCCGTTTGAAGCCGTACGACCGTCGCGGAATGTGAATGGAGAGCAGCAATGCAGCAAGTTGAGTCATTCAAGACTTGAGTAAGTATCCGTTCCGATGCAGGCCAACCGGTTTGTGTAAATCGTACTTTTCTCGCTTGTACAAGATGCCTAGCAAATGATCTATTCTTCAAAAAGAACGCAGATTAACACAGGGCAAAATTCTAACATAGCTTATGTTCGCCTTTTAGCTGTGTGGAGGTAAAGCAGAAGACCTATTCTTTTTAATGTACGTGTAATTTTTGAGTGTTTAAAAAAACTTACATTCGTATCAAGAGTGAATCTATGATATATCCCACTCGGAATGACAATCATATCTCCAGCAGACACGGCAATGCGAATCCACTGATCATCAGCATCTCGCACATCAAAATAACCGGAGCCATCAAGTACAAACCTGAAATTAAACAACAGAGTTAATGAAAAAATTGCATATTTCGGTACCTTACTTACACATTTTTATAGGTTAATTTTTTATGGTGATAATTAAAGATTGTAGTGAAGGTAAGTAAATTATTTATTAGTATTAATTGTTGCATGGAACAATTTTTTGCAAAGAAAATTAATTGCAATTATATAATTTCATTGCGCGTTACGATTTTCATACTAAAATGCGAATAAATTAATTGCAATATGCAATTAATGGTTTCATTTCTAAGATTTTAATTGCTATTAATTTTAATCCCCATCAATTTTTCAACCAATTAATGCATTGATTGAAAATTTGATTAATTAACCCCAACACTTGAACAAACCATGGGATAAGAAACCAAGAAATTTTGAGCAGTATAGTTAATGCTTATATTAATACTACACAGTTTAAAACAATTTTAACATCAACAAATATTAATAATTGTTGCTTCTGTGGTCTTGTTGTTCAGTGTCGATGTTGACCACATGATGTTCAGGGTTCGATACCCAGGACGAGCAACAATGTTGCCTGGGATTGGATAGGCTTCCCACCCATCACATTGTAGGACTAAGTACCTTCGGCTAATCGTGAGTGCACTGGTTGTACCTCTGCCTACATCTTCAGAGAGTCGGGCGTGAAGATACAAATATTAATAATTTGATATCTACAGACAAGTGACTATTACATAGTAGTAGCCAATGCAATATATTTAATACTGCTTTTGTCTCATTCGTTCAATTTGTTGAAACCCAAGACCAGAAACTATTGATCCAAAACCCACGAAAACAACTTACCACATGTAAGGTGCTGTCTTCTAATAAAGGAGAGTTGTTTTACAAAAGATATATATGCACTGATTTAGTAAATAGTTGCATGTTTGACCATGCAACTTTTTATCATTTTATACATTGTATTCAATACTTTTAACAATCTGAGTTATATACCATGTTGATCTTTAGAGCTAGCTAGAATAACGCAATACTAGATGGTAGAGTTCCACACTAGGGTAGAGTTCTGCATTGTCTCGCCTGGGTCTGGTACCACCGCCTTACCTATTCCTGCCGCAATAGCATCTGCGCTTGTCACTGTCGTGTTCCGGTTTGGAAGGTAAGGTAGCCGATAAGCTTCTGCTTCTGCTTGTTTGCTATCTTATGATATAAAAAAAAATCTTCAGTAAAAGAAGTGGTCATGATTCTGTCTGTCTCTAGCAGATCAGCTGCATACATTACGCACTATACAATATACATGTACATATACATTCTATTTTATTATTGTCATAAACATAATTTGCTCCATTGATTGTATGGTTAGTGACCCTGACCATGCATTTGTGTTATGAGTGGGTATTTATTCACTCACTCCTTGCATTGTGAGGTCATATTGGCTCAAAACAAACTTTTATCTGTAGCACAGTCAAATACAGTTATTATTCCTCTTACAGAAGGCATAACTTTGTGTTATTACTAAAGTAGAAAAGAGACGTAGGTATATCATTGTAACTGACATTATAATGTGACCGATTCAGCATTTTTTAACAGTCATAAATCAATTTATTATTTTTAATTTTATTAAGGATTTGTTAAATATCCTGTCTTGCAAAAATTTATTCTCTCTAGCTGCAAAATTTTGTGTCTTGTTTTTTTTTATGTGTATAAGCTACTATATATTATGTTTTGACATCGATAAGCTAATTAAGTGTACCTACGTCGAATAAGTGCTATTTTGATTTTTGATTTTTTTAAAAATTTAAACTTACACATCTTAAGTAAAAATATTCTAGTGCTAAAAATGTATTGTAGTTCTGATGAAAGTGGATGAAGGTGCAACATCTACTAGCAATACCAAAAGCCTGTCCTTTTGGTATTGCTAGTAGATGTTGCACCTTCATCCACTTGATGTCTAATACCAGTATTACACAATAGACACTAAATGGTATTAGACACTATTATCATAAAACCCCGTTATATATCTATGTAGCATTTTTTATATTATAAGATAGCAAACAAGCAGATGGGTCTCCTGATGGTAAGAGTCAACTATCGCCTATAGACACCAGAGATGTTAATGGTGTGTTGCTATCTTGTGGAGAGGTCTAATGCCACATGCATAAATTTACCGGCTACCTTACCTTTCAAACCGGAACACGGCAGTGACAAACACTGACGCTATTGCGGCAGGAATAGGTCAGGCGGTGGTACCAGACCCGGATGAGACAATGCAGAACTCTACCACATAGTAAAATATTGAGGAACTGATTTTAAGGATGGGGCAATTATAATTATATAGTTAATGTCTGTTGTCTTTTTTTATTTACATAACAAAATAAACAAATACTGTAATATATTATTGACTTTGATTTTAATTATGAACTTTGTGCCAGTGATGGCAGAAGTTGGAAGATCATTTTCTTGCCTCAACTGGATATTTTCGAGTAGGAGACAAAGCTTTATTTCCGTTAATATGGAATTTATCAAATTCATTTATTATGAGTGTCTCATACTAAGCAAATGTCAATGTCAATAATATATTATTGTTATTTATTTTGTCATGTAAATAAAAAGAAAACAGAGATTTTTTTATAATTAAAGAAGAAAGAAGAGATTAATTATAATTACCCCATCCCTAAAATCAGTTGCCACCAATAGCGTCAACGCTAGTCATTGTCGTATTCTGGTTTGGAGAGTAATATAGCCGGCAGCTTTATGCATGTGGCACTGCTATCCTGCTACGTGAATAGCAACACACCATTAACATCTTTAGTTTCTATAGGCGATGGTTTCTCTTTCCATCAGGAGACTCATTTGCTTGTTTGCTATATTATGATTTAAAAAAACATTGTTTCCTAAGAAATATTGGTATTTTTTGGCTTAACAGAAAATGCCTACTATTATGATGTATTCTGTTTTAGCAAAATAATAAATAAAGTACATACCTGATTTCCTCATCTGTATGCAAATGTTCCATATAAAATGACTTGATTTTTTCCTCATAATTTGGCAAGCAATCCTTGGAGCATGTGATCTCATCTTCATAGGTATAACCTCTTTCTTTTTTTATTTTATCTAACACACCATCGGTAGTATAGGTGTCCACATTTATCTGAAATTGTGAATATTAAAACATTAAATTTTTTAATTCAGTAATACTGCAGCAAGCAACTTCCCATTTCCTAAATAAAATAAAAAAAAAGTATCTTCACGCCCGTATCTCCGAAAGGGTAGGCAGAGGTACAACAAGTGCACCCACGATTAGCCGAAGATACTTGGTCCCACAATGTGATAGGTGGCAAGCCTATCGCCAACCGGGCGCTTTCCAATCCCGAGAAATGTTGTTTATATCAGAAAACTGAAAAACACATTTCTGAATTGCCCGACCCAGGAATCGAACCCGGAACCTCTGTGGTCAACTCCGACACCGGACCACTACACCACAGAGGCGATTAAATATATACATAAAAATCAATTGCTGTTCGTTAGTCTCACTAAAACTCGAGAATGGCTGAACTGATTTAGCTAATTTTGGTTTTGAATTAATTGTTAAAGTCCAGGGAAGGTTTAAAAGGTGAGAAAATATAGAAAAAAAAATAAGAGTTGTCAAAAAGGCAGCTTTACACCTATTCACATAACAAAACAACACTGCAACTAAAACTCACTATAATCATGTAATTTCTATCTAGGGCTATACGGTACTTTGCCACACTACGGGCCATTGTGTGCAAAGACAGCGTGTGCCAACCTAGCTCATCCCAGAGATCCAGTACCATAGAAGGATTCTCAAATAGCTCCTTGTATGTTTTACTTTCTTTGAAGACCTGGAGCCTTAGGTGTCAAACTTCCACTCATTCTCAGAGTCACTCCACTCAACTCATATACAATTGGTGGGGATTTTCCTCATGGTTTAGGCATGCTCTACATATTTTATTAGACTGTCTGTTAGCCCTATGGTGTGGATGTGTTTATTTATTTATATGGCAATACACCATTATCAGACCACATTTCTCTGTAGGTTAGTCTATTTCTAAGTAGGTTAGTTATAAGTAGTTATATTAAGTTTGAGTATTTGATAAGTATGCCACCTATTCATAATCAAATATTGAAGAATTTTAATTAAAGGTTGAGGAGTAATGTAATTAATAATGGAGCTTCTAAGCAGAGTATTTAACAACATATCTTAATCTTAATCTAAAAATAATTTTAAATAACAATATTATCCCTTTGATTTTATGAATATAAATTATATTCATCATTACAATTTTGTATAGCTAATTTTGTTTGTTGTTTTTGGTTTGTATACCTAATTTGGTTTGTTGTTGTTGTGTGTTGTTTTTGGTTAAAATTTTGCATGAAACTTTAAAAACAACACAGAAAAATATCGACATGCAGGGATTGAACCTGCGACTGTCTCCCTAAAGCCGGGACACTCTTCCACTGAGCTAGTGTCGACAGGTTTGACGTGGCGAAATTCTTCTTTGCTATATGATCGATTACGTCGATTGTACTGATAGCTAGCTATACATAGGTATAACTAGTTAAATGAGTTCATCGTTACAGATGAAATTCACATTTATAATTTTTATCAGTACTTTCGTATTTCCTATTATTTTTGTGTTATAGCACTCACCCCGTGCTTGGGAAAACTGGAAATTTGGCGATTGTACTAATCGCTAGCTATACATACGTATAACTAGTGAGATCAGTACAATCAACGTAATCGATCATATAGCAAAGAAGAATTTCACTACGTCAAAACTGTCGACACTTGCTCAGTGGAATAGCGTCCCGGCTTTAGGGAGACAGTCGCAGGTTCAATCCCTGCGTGTCAATATTTTTCTTTGTTGTTTTTAATGTTTTTCCAGTTTTCCCAAGCACGGGGTGAGTGCTATAACACAAAGTAATAAGAAATACGAAAGTATTGATAAAAATTATAAATGTAAATTTCATCTGTAAAGATGAACTCATTTAACTAGTTATACGTATGTATAGCTAGCGATCAGTACAATCGACGTAATCGATCATATAGCAAAGGAGAATTTCGCCACGTCAAACTTGTCGACACTAGCTCAGTAGAAGAGCGTCCCAGCTTTAGGGAGATAGTCACAGGTTCAATCCGTGCGTGTCGATATTTTTCTTTGTTGTTTTTAAAGTTTTTTCCAGTTTTCCCAAGCACGAGGTGAGTGCTATAACACAAAAATAAAATTTTGCATGTAAATACTTTGATTAAATGTTATACTTTTTAACACCTATTATTGTACGCACATTTTAGGTAAATCAATATTATTATAATTAATAATATCTTTACCCTTGGTAGTTAGGTTGGGGATTCAGTTCAGTGGGATTCAATGCTTGTTTAGCTTGTTGACATCTGATTAGAATTTCCCAGTGTTTTTTGTGTTTTATTTTGGTAATTTCTGTTATCTTTGTTTTTAGCAGATTAAAGGGTAAAGGTACTATTGGTTCAGGACCTACAATTACCACCTTAGATCCTTTTTTCGCTAACTCAACGGCAATGTCTTTCCCTAAGAAGCCACTGTGACTTTTAATGCATTATCCCTCCCTTTTCAGCATTATGTCACTAGTGGTTGAAGCAGTTTTCTGCATTTGTGTTTCAGCAACTAGACTGTTGCTCAAATAATTGGAGTTCAGAAATAATTGCAAAACCCACCTGGCTGTCCGTTAAAATCTGAGATTAATGTCTTTAATATTTTATTCAAGACAGCTCTTGCATCTATGGTAAGTTCCAGACATTCTGCTTGGAAAATCCATTTCTTTGTCGAGGTTAGTGCTTATACTAATGTTTAATTTAGTGCAATAGTTGCTATTGCTTGTTCCTACTGAGGTTTTAGAATATAAACATAGACCTGACTTTTCCTTATTTTGTAGGTTGAGTTGGAATAATGAATCAAAATTCACCTAATTTATTAGCAGATTGAACTATAATTCTGAATTGCAGCTCAACAAAGAACAGAGTTAAAGATACCTAAATGCTCTAATTCAATTTAAGTTTTATCACATGAATAAGGGCACCATTTTTCTGTAGGAAAGGAGCAAACTTGGTAGAAGACCTACCTGACGGTGATTACCACAGCAAATGCACCGCTAGTTTTTTAAAAATGAGTAAGCTCTTTTCTGATCTAAGTCATATGTTTTAACAAACAAACATGCCAACAATTTGTTCAACAAAGGTCAAGGACAAATACATCAAGAATCACATATTATTGTATGGTACATGTGAGATATTCAAGTGAATGATTACACATAGTTAATTGTGATGTTATTATCTGAAGTTTACAAACAGCCGCGATGTGTGAGTATAACAATAGCGATAAACGAAAGGTTAAAGATAAAAATTTGTCTAATCACACTTACACTGAAATACTCCACTCCAGTTTTTTTAAATAATTCTTCAAGTGTTATAAATTCTGGTGGATTACGATGGTGCTCTAAGCGTTGGTCACTAGTTTCACTATCCATGTACCAAGCTTTTACCATATTGAAGTTTATAGTACCGACGTAGTTTTAGTTGAATATTATTATTGAATAAATTATTATTGAAAATAGTAACAGAAAACACAAGAATAAAAGTAAGTAATAACCACTACGTTGGTTCCAGAAATTTACACAAGATGAATATTAGTAGCAATAATTTATTTATTCTTGAAATATCTTTATGCAAATTAAAATATGAAATGAAAGTGACAAAAATAATACTTTTTGTCACTTAAATAAGTAAATTAATACAGTGAGCTCAACTCAAAAACATTAAACCACATTAAACAACACAGACCTATTAGAGTACTACGTAATTAAACAACAATATTTAACAGCTGTAATTGACATTGTGTAACACCAGTGTTGCCAACCCGAATTTTAGAAAATTAGTAGATTATGTGCCAAATGTTGGTAGAAGTTGATAAAATGTAAAATGCAAAATTGGTAGATCTACCACCTCAATTTAGAAGATATTTTATGATTAAAAATGCATGAACTGTTCTTAAAATGTTTATTTTTGGAAATTATACATATTTTTATTGAAAATTTTTAAATGTTCTGCGCTAGGCTGCCCGTTGTTTGCTATGAATCTTCTAGTAAGCAACAATCCCCCTTGGTAATTTCTTGAAGCCAACCTGCAAATTCCTTGTCGTTCTCTCATACTTTCAAATATTTTGGTCATAGTGCCTTTTTCTAGCTTTTCGTAGTGGAGTTCCCTGTGCCTAGAACTCTGTGCATCGCTTTCGCTGCTGTCAGAATCCATTATATAAATAAATGCATGCAACATAGAACAAACAGCAATCTGAGCTTTAAGAACAAAATAACACAAAACAGGAGCAAAACTTCACCGCTGATTCCGCAACAAACCAACCGGGAATGGGCCACAGAACAGTATAATAATGTCTATGAGCACGAAATGGCGCGAACGGCCAACTGTTGCTGCCGTTTTTGGAACGAAGTGCCTTATCGCGCGTTGTGAAAGGGGGCTAGATGGAAAAAATTCTTACGAAAAGCTGTCACAACACTTTTTGCTATAGTAAGCTATTGTAAGCTGTGCGGCGTGCGCATGTTTCTCTCTCTCTCTCTCTCTTATAAAAAGCAAGCCAGATATTTTCATTTCTATTATTATTACGAAAATTAAGCCTACTGATTAAGTTTATATTACATTATATTTGTTAATAATAAAAAAATATTATTATAACTTAAAAAAAATAAAATTTTATTACAATTCCTTCACTAATTAATCGAAAGGAACTTCGTTCCATCCGGGTGTCCCTTGACACCTCTCAAGTTTTTTTTTGTGGTTTATGACCTGGACTCTATGTATGCTTGACGCATCGTCGCATGGCTCACGCAACACATCGCAACGTTGCTCGTCGATATAAACATAATCCAAAGTGACATGTCAAATTAATCAAAAAATAGGTAGTTTTTAGGTTTAGGGTGGTAGATAGGCAGACTGATGTGAAAATTGGTAGATCTACCAAAAAGTTGGTAGAAATGACATCACTGTGTAACACACTACACAGACCAATTAGAGTACTACGTTGTGTAATGTGTATGACACAAGTATGACACTTTTAAATTGAATTGGCAATTAGACATTTGCAGTGTTGCCGCTTAAGAAAATAGATTACCAGACTTTATTAAAAAATGACACGAAATTGTAGAAAAATATTTAAAAGTCACTAGAACTCATTAAATTTGATCGATCTTTGTAAACAAAATCGTGTATTTTAGTTGTAATTGAAAGTAAAGGGACCGTCCCGTTGGTCGAGTGATTAGCGATCCTGACTACGCAATCGACGGGGCTCGGATTCCCCGACGAGGACAAGCATTTATGTGATGAGCATAAATGTTTGTATTTCCGGGTTTGGGTGTTTATTATGTATGTAAAAGTATTTATATATGTATTTCTACGTATACGTATCATTGACTAACACCCATAACACAAGCAAATAATCTGCTTACTTTGGGGTTAGATCAGTAAGTGGCTTATTCTGATACGAAATACAACTTAAATATTATCAATAATATCAATTATTAAAAAAATACTACTTATGACAAAAATAAATAAACTCAGAAAAAACTTACAAACTGGCTATTATGTCCGTATCATATTTGTCTTCTGGCGTGGCAAAGTGAACGATTGCTCTGTAATTATAATTATAGAAGCTTGCGGTTGTGTTGGGGAAGTAGATGGCACGTTTCTCTTATTTAAATTTTTATAAGTTTTTGTAGTTCCGGCTAGGACTTCAGGAGTTAAAGCATAAAATTAAAAATAAAATATAACATAACTGATGCGTTAGCCAAGGAAAGACACAAAAAATCTCCAGTTTATTTTGACACTAAATCGTAAAAAATGTCCCAAAAATAAATAATAAATAAACATCAAAACTCCCTAGACCTAGTGACATAGTCACTAAAACGGCAACACTGGAAGCAGGTACGCTGTGTTCAGTGCACTTAACAATTTACAATGTACTCATAACAGTGGTATTCATTCTAATTTCTATCATTAGAAATCAGAGCTAGGTAGTCTAAATTCCGAGCTAAGATTTCCGCCGGTACACATTCTATCAATATTCAGAAATCGGAAATTTGTTATTCAATAAAATTTTTACAAGTTATTTTTACACGTCAACATATTTTTTTTTAAAAACTACTACCGAATCGGAAACGCGACCACACACTGATAAGATCCGGCGAAAGAAACTCAGCGGGCTTGTCTTTTTTCACATCATATATTTTTTTACAATATCACAATATTACAAAAAATATATATGAGATCGGTATGAGGAGCAATTAATCCCAGGCTTTTTTGTCTTCTAAATAATCTGAGATTTTATAATATCCTTTTTTACACAGTTTTGTTTTAACACATTTTTTAAATTTATTGACTGGTAAATTTCTTATAGTTTCGGGAAGTTTATTGTAAAAGCGTATACATTGCCCCATAAAAGAGTTACTTATGCTGTGGAGACGAGATACATGCACAACAAGATTGCTTTTGTTCCTTGTATTAAGTGAGTGTACGTCACCATTTTTTTAAAAAAAGCAAATATTTTCGAACGTACATGAAGTTCTCAAATATATATTGGAATATAACAGTTAGAATATTGATTTCTTTGAATTTTTCTCTTAGGGAAACCCTCGGGCTAAGATTGTAAATTGCCCTAATAGCTCTTTTCTGCATTATCACAATATTACAAAAAATATATATGAGATCGGTATGAGGAGCAATTAATCCCAGGCTTTTTTGTCTTCTAAATAATCTGAGATTTAAAATATCCTTTTTTACACAGTTTTGTTTTAACACATTTTTTAAATTTATTGACTGGTAAATTTCTAATAGTTTCGGGAAGTTTATTGTAAAACCTATACATTGCCCCATAAAAGAGTCACTTATGCTGTGGAGACGAGATGCATGTATCTCGTCTAACAAGTCTAACAAGATTGTTTTTGTTTCTTGTATTGAGTGTACGTCAACATTTTTTTTAAAAAAGCAAATGTTTTTACGAACGTACATGAAGTTCAGTTAGAACAACAGTTAGAATATTGATTTCTTTGATTTTTTCTCTTAGGGAAACCCTCGGGCTAAGATTGAAAATTGCCCTAATAGCTCTTTTCTGCAATACAAATATAGTATTTATTTCAGCAGAATTTCCCCAGAGAAGAATTTTATATGACATAATGCCGTGGAAGTAACTAAAGTATACAATTCTTGCTGTGTTGACATCAGTTAATTGTCTCATTTTTTAACTGCATAAGCTGCCGAACTAAGTCTATTTGCTAAATTATTATAGTCCGGTCCCCATTGTAATTTCTTATCTAAAGTTATACCTAAAAACACAGTGGTATCCACCAGATCCAGGTTATTTCCATCCAATTGTACGCTGATATCTACATGCCTTACATTAGGCAATGAAAATTTAACACACTTAATTTTGTTACCATTTAATAAAAGATTGTACGTACTGAACCAGTGTACAACTATTGAAATCGCATTATTTACTTCGTCATACTTACCAATCCGTCTTTTCACTTTGAATAAAAGTGAAGTGTCATCCGCAAACAGTATGATTCCATGCTTAACCCCTACGTAGTAAGGCAAGTCATTTATGTATATCAGAAACAGAAATGGACGAAGTATGGAGCCCTGCGGGACACCCATGGTTACAACAGCACCAGGGGACATTTTCCATTAATATCAACCATCTGAATTTTTTCATTTAAGTAAGAAACCAGAAGATTGAGAGCTTTATTTCGAACTCCATAATGGTGTAACTTCCTGATTAAAATGTTATGATCGACACAGTCAAATGCCTTAGACAAATCACAGAACACTCCAAGGGCATCCTGCGAATTCTCCCAGGTTTCATAAATGTTTTTGCAATGTATTGGGTATATTAAACTTCCATAACTTTGTGGTAGGCACGTGCATGTTGCCATTTATCAGACGCCAGAACCTCTCAGAAGTTCAGAAGTACCGAGATATACCATGAACAGGGATAGGTGTTATAGGCACAAATGGTTAGAAATTTTAAATCAAACAGCCATTTCAAATTCTCATTCCTTTAATAACGTAGTTTAGTTATAATAAGTACCTAACTGTTTAATAATAAGCAATGGAAACCTAGCTAGATTGATTTATTGGCCCCTACTATCTTCTCCGTACTTTCCCGCTACCTTAACCCTACTTTCCCCTTACTTCCCCACCACCTTACCCGTACCTCCCCTTCCTTCCCTTGCCATGTAACTACTTTCCCCTACGTTTCCCCTACCTTCAACTACTTTCCTCTTACTTCACCCTACCTTTGTTCTATTTTTCCCTGCCTTTCCACTACCATCGCCCTACCTTACGTTACCGTCTAACTACCTTCCCATACGTTCTCCCTACGTTTAACCTACCTTCCCCGTAATTTTCTACAACCTTTCCCTACCTTCCCAATATTTTTCCACACCCTCCCCACTATCTTTCCCTGCATTCCTTCTACCTTCCCCCTCTATCAGTCCCTTCCACTATCTCCCTATCTGTCCAATCTACATCGCCTTCTTCTCCCTATCTGCCCTCCTCCCACCCTTTTATTCATATCTCTTACTACACCCATATCTCCCTCCTACCCTTATCTCCCATTCCTCTTCTTTCCCCTTCACCAATTTCCCCCTACCCATAATCACGCTTCACCCCCTACCTCTTACTCTCTCCCTTCTCCCTAACCCCTTCTACCCTATCCCCATTTCGTCTCTCTCACTTCTCCCACCTTTTAGTGTTTAATTTATTAAAATAAATTTAAACTTTTTTTTAAATTGGTTAAAATAGAACATGCAAAAAAAATTTAAATTATTAATCATACAAATATTCCATTATGGCTCCATTAAGATTCAATTGGGGCTTGGCCCATTGATTTCATAGTCAACATGTTTCCTGTTCGCTCAAGGGTAGAATGTTGCTGACGCGAATCTATTTAATTTTCCAGCAAGAAATCGTCTAACGCGGCTAAAGAAGTTTTCACTTCAAAAATATTATTATTACTCTTTGGTCAGTGATCACCAATTAGGTCCGTTTCCATCGAACATTCATTAATAAGGACAGTGGTTTAAAACTGACATATGGTTGCGGTCTAAATCGCAAATAGTAACGATCGGGTGAGTTTTTAAAATAATAAATCAGTATGTAAGAATTGTTTTCAGTTTATTCAATTACACAAAAATAACATGATCAGTTTGATATAACACACAATTTTAAATATATACCTGTACAACATGGGCGTACCGAAGGGGGGGCAGGGAGGGGCAGCTGCCCCTCCCCCTGGAAATTGTTTACCTCTCTACTATGTACTATTGTAGATAAAAATAAATATAGCCTTAAAATCTTACGCTTGCCCCCCTGGCCCAGAACCTGGATACGCCCATACTGTACAATGTACATTTCACGTTTAGCGGCAGCCCTAGCCCTATTCACACAACAAAACATTAATCGAATCGAAACGTCTAGGGTTCTTACATACGTAAAGATGATACAACGTCGCGTCACGCTACGACTCGGCATAATGTGTAATAAAATGCGTAAGAGTGCTAAATGCTTCGGTTCGATTGAAGTTTTGTGGCATGAACAGGGTTCCAGGATAGAGCAAGATTGTCGTTCAGCGATCTTTGGCGCGCTGTTATCATTCAGGGACTGTCCTAGATAGAGCCCAAGCCATGCGTTAGACCCCGCAGCGCCCGGGACGCATCATCAAATGATAATATAAAAATCTAGATAGATGTAATATATATGATGTAATATATATGATGCTTATAATGAATATGCAGATCGATCAGCGGCTTGGACGTTTTCTATAACTAGTCCCTACATTATGTTCATAGCAAATTTTAATGCTGTGACCTGGGCGTTACAAATCGAACTCAATTTGGGTGCTTTCTGTGACTAGTCCTTTACAAACAACACAAGTGCATACATCTCGTCACGAAGCTCAACGCTTCCTAAAATCAAAAAATTATTAGAATTGTTTTTCTGATTTGGAATTTCTAGAGCATCTTGTCATCTGGCGCCTAGAGCGACCACACTTCTCACTTTATCTCAGGGCCCGGCCGGTGATGTTCACACTTGTAAAGTAAACCGGTTTAAACGCAAAACAGTCCTAGGCTTGAATCCCGGGTCAAGGAATCGTTGAACGTTACAAAAATCACGTTTTGTGTTCCTTCCGGATACCAGTAAAAGAATATTTATGGAAAATTATAATTGAATACTTTTAAAAACGATTTAAATTAATTTATAAGTGTTTCAAGACTGGCCTTAAAAGATAATTTTTACATCATGGCCAACAGTATGTCAATAATCTTTACATAAAATGTTAAATGCCTCAACATATTATGGCTAAACAAGACTTATCCACTTACACTCGCGTTAGGTTTGTTTTGTTATAAGAATATATGGTTATTTGTTACAACTATTGCTAATTATTAACTACTGATGTACAAGATAGAGTAAATGTTTCTCGTAAAAATTACTGAGTGCTAAGTGTGAGTTTTTCTTTTGGCATTCGATCGTGAGCGCGTTTGGAGTTTACTAGGAATTTGTATGTGATTTGTACAGCACCACCTAGTGGTAAACTGGTTTCTCACGTTACAACTAGATGGCGCTGTACAAATCACATACAAAATCCTAGTAAACTCCAAACGCGCTCACGATCGAATGCGAAAAGAAAAACTTACACTTAGCACTCTGTTAATGGGGTTCTCGATTGTTTTTTTGCCTGATTAAACTTACGCCTTAAGTTCAGTAATACTATAATGTCTATTAACGTTATTTAAATATTTATCAGATTACATTCATTAAGAAAAATTTCACAGAAATTCTAATCACAATACACATAATTAACAAACACAGATTCTTTATAGATATTGACAATTTTTTTTAAGTCAGAATAATTATTGCAAAATTCTAGCATTCTAGAGTAATATTTAATACAATAAAATACACAGGAACAAATCTCTATATCACTTTTGATTTGTAAGAAACAAGAAAATATTATTTTTTTTAAAGCTAAATACAGTAGATATTAGGATCAAAGAACAAGTAAAATTTTATTTAAATTTCAGAACATAACGAGCACTTTCTATAGAAAAACAAGTACATCGTATATGAAGTGTAGATAGATCTTCTATTGGTAAAACTGAATATTTAGGATTTTCGATACAATTGAATTAACATTTAAGTAATCTTTCCGATTTTAACGTGATTCCTATTTTTTACAATTAAAGTTGAAATTTTATATATTATACTTATTAGCTTTATATACAATAGGGTTGCATTTTCAGGAAAATACTATTTACATAAAATATAGCAAATATGCACAACATCTAAATTTAAATGGTCAATTTACACTACATGATATGATTACTTCAATATGAACATTTAAATAGCGGGTAGGAGTGTTAAGACTCCGGCCAAACCGGCGGGACCATGCTGTTTCCAAACAAAATCATAGAATCTTCGATCAAATATTTCAGATTCAAGATCGCGGTTTTAAAGGAACTAATGAAATAAGAGCACCAATTAATGTGTGGTCTTATTACGTTAAATCACAGCCAACGGACGTGTTTCGTCACGAAAACTTCTTATGATTAGCATGTGACTTGCAATTTCTAACGTTAATATAATAAACTTAAAGCCCAATTTCCTAAGGGCCTAATAAAATTTTATGAGTTTTCTTCGATAGAGCGGAGCAAAAGTCGAAACCACCCCCACCATAATGAACAGAAATAAGCTTGATTATGAGATATTATTAAGATACTTTTATGACGTTGCCATATGCTTCTGTATATATTCTCTAGTCATTTTCTTGTGCTGAGTTTGTAGGCAACGCTAAATCGTGTCATTTTTGATCGAAGTATAAAACGCTCCCCATATAATATGTGTAATAATTGTAAAGGTCTTAAAAACTTCAGACAAGTGTTTCGCGTTGGTAATTCGCGTCGATATGGCCGGTCCCTTTTATTGACAACCCACTTTAAAATGGTTTCAATCACTTTGAAATACTTGAGAGAGCAGAAATGACAAAACCTCGATTACACTAATAAAATAATAGTTTTGACCGCCTCGTTGGTCGATTGGTTAGAGATCCTGACTACGCAATCAACGGGGCTCGGGTTCAATCCGAACGTGGACAAGCATTTTGTGTGATGAGCATAAACGTTTGTAGGTATTTTCGGGTTCGGGTGTTCATTGAATATATTCTAATATTTACACATGTATTTCTATGTATTAGTATCGTTGACTGACACCCATAACACAAGCAAATAATTTGCTTGTGTTATGAGTGGGTTAGATCAGTAAGTGTAATTTAACCCGTGAATATTTATTTATTTATTTATAGTGTCGTAGTTGATGTACATCCTAGAATCTTGATGTGATTGAGTCATAACATAATTTAAACGATAAACAATACAAAAAACACCATAAAATATTAAAACCAGGCAATTTCTCCAAATTTTAGCATTGCGTCAATTTTATTAATAATTAATAGCATTTAATGCGTCAATAAGAAAGAAAGAACGCTACAAATACGTCAACTTAAAATACATAGAAGTAGATTGAAAATTTGAGTGATACAAAAAAAGGTATTTTGTTAATACAAAAGAAAAACTTACGTGCCAACGTATACCGAAACGTCTTCAACCAGATGGGAAATGTAAATTGCAATCAATAAAAATAGCTTACGTGTTATTAGCGCACACACGTTCCACCAATGGACGATTTCCACGCGAACAAACTACATTATAATTAGCTTGAATATTTTCAATATTAAAATTAGCCTGCGCAATAATTTTTAAATGTAATTTAAAAATAATTGCGCATATTAATTTTTAAATTAAATTTGAGGTATTACTGAACACATAATATGGAATCATATTTTAAACAAACTGGATTAATACAAGCAATTATACATTTTGAATGCAACTGAGATAATTTAGCTGAAAGCTGAAACGTAGTTTACATTATAAATAGCTTAGATCTTTGCGATATCAAAATTACTTGTTGTTATTGTGCAGATTAATCTATAACTTACATTTGTGGTTTTCAACTGAACACATAATATGGAATTATATTTAAAACAAACTGGATTAACACAAACAATTTCAAAATAATACATTTTGAATGCAACGAAATTGTTTGCATAAAATAAATGGACGGACATATAAATCACAAACCGTAAAAACGTAAATCCAAAAATTAAAACACATTGTTAATTAATGTCAATAAACTATATATAAAAACACATTGAAAACCTGACTCGTTACAAATATGAAAATGGTATTTCAATACTAATATTTCAATAAACGTCTAAGATGGAAAATTAAAACAATAGCATTAAAACAATAGCATATATATTTTTCACAGTTTTTTATCATCTTACTTTGTTACTTAGATACACCACTTTACTGTTGATATTTTTAATTTTCCATAACATTTCTTTGAGATTTTTTTTATATTATAACATAGCAAACAAACAGATGGGTCTCCTGATCAACCATCGCCTATAGACACCAAAGATGTTAATGGTGAGTTGCTATCCTGTGGCGAGGTCTAATGTCACATGCATAAGTTTACCGACTACCTTACCCTCCAAACCGGAACACGACAGCGACAAGCACTGACGCTATTGCGGCAGGAATAGGTAAGGCGGTGGTACCAGACCGGGGCGAGACAATGCAGAACTCTACCACCTAGAAAATTAAACTGTTAGATTCATTATTGTGGTGTAAATGTATAATAGTAATTAGGTACGATGGGGAAAATATCGTGATAGGCGTAGAACTTCACCTTCACAACAACAAAGATTTATTGAATCATGATTCTGTATAAACAGTATTATTGTAAATTTTCAAATGACATTACAGAAAAACTTATCTGCCGTAGATTGTAAAGTTTATTTTGATAAGTTAATATTTACATTAGGGGCCATCCATAAAGTACGTCACACGAATTTTAGGACTTTTGAACCCCTCCCCCCGTCCTTGTCACAGGTTGTCACATTTTTATAACCCCCCCCCCCCTCCTGATGTGACGTCACAAATTTCATAAAACCGAAAAAACAAACAACTAGTTAGAAAATAATAAACGATTAATTATATTAATTAAAGATAAAAAATTTAATTATCGAGTGTCCATGGACTTTGGATCCACTCTTTTATATCAGCTATTACTGGTAAATCAGGCACTTTGCGTTTTAGTATTTTAAATTTTAACATGTGACGTCACAAAACTGTTGACCCCCCCATACCCCTTGTCACACGATGTCACACTTCGGTGATACCCTCCCTCCCCATTAACGTGTGACGTACTTTATGGATGGCCCCTTATCTTAATTAGAAGAATTACCTAATAATGCCATTATGGCCATCGATTTGAATTTCGTACAAGCGTAAATTCAAAAAGGTTTCAAAACTAAAGCCGCTGTAAGGCGTATATTTTTTACGAGTTATTCGATCTAAATTTTTTAGTGATAATATTACCTATTTGAGAAAATTTTGCTGAAAGTGACAAGAGGAAAATTTACTAAAGCATTTTTAATATAAAATTGTCACACGTATTTGTTTATTTGCATATTGTATATTTATCTAGTATATTTGTTTGGAAAAAACAATATAGTCATTATATCACTTCATTGTTTTCAATACCATATTTAAAAACATATTATTACCTATTTTGATTTATTGAGATCATTGCCTATAAATATTATAATGTACCGGCATGGCCGTACCCAGGTTCTGGGCCAGTGGGAGGGGGGGGGGGGGTGCAGCCGTAACATTTTAAGACTCAGGTTCTGGACCAGGGGGGCAACCGTAACATTTTAAGACTATATTTTTATGTTATTATATTTTTATCTACAACAGTAGATATTTAGTAAGGAGGTAAACAAATTCCAGGGGGGGGGCAGCTGCCCCTACCGCCCCCCCCCCCTCGGTATGTGTACCGGTATTATTAATAGACCAAGTAATGCAGTATACTAGCGTCGAATTGTATGTATTAGATATGGGTAAAGAACTTTTAAAATTGCAATAAAAAAATAAAAAAACATTTCTACCGACTTTACGCAGAAATAAGTTCACTCTTCACCGAGTGAGTGCAAACAAACGCCAATTTAAACCAATAAAATAATTGTAAAAAAAACATCTCAGTAGCGCGCAAATATTTCGCCAATGAATATTAGCTTCAAATATTTTGCGAAGTATACTTTCTGCATAGGTACATAATTCTTGATAATGCATTTCACTTATTTTTGTGCTTCACTGTGTAAAAATACAACAAAGCATACTGTACACCAACAGAAAACCTGTTATTTAAATCATTTCACTTTCTATAACATTTTCAGATGTATGTTATAAGTGATTAACAATTAATAATAACATTAATTATCAATAATTAATGTATAAAATTGATAACCATCTGTGATAAGATCTCCGAAGAGTACAAGTGTTTCGGATCAAAAGTGAAACGGCTTACAAAACGAATAAAAACGAAATTGTTACTTTTATTTAAAAATAATGTACTCATACGTGCAGTTAAAAATACCTATGTATACTGTTATCTAGTTTATACGATGTGTAACAAAAACCCTGTCCGATAGTCAAAGGAATTGTTTCGTAGCATCATACATATGTTATTACTGTGTGGATATAGATTGATGAATTTTCTACAATCAAAATAATTAATCTACATTTATATTTCAAATATTACATGCCAACAAAAATATCATCAAACAAACGACACCAAGTAAATAGGAGCAATTTAAAATACCAATATCACTACTTAGTTATAAAACAAAGTCGCTTTTCGCTGTCTGCCTCTATCTATGTTTAGATCTTTAAAACTACGCAACGGATTTTAATGCGGTTTTTTTAATAGATAGAGTGATTGGCCCGGGTAGGGATCTAGGTATGGATTTATTAGAATAAGTTAAGGATTAGAGCCTAATTATCATGACTACCTAATTACCTCCTTGAACCTAAGGCTGGATAAGCTCTTGTATATGTGACCCTCCTGAACCGAAGGCTGGATCCGCCCTTGTTCAAGAGGAAGGTTTGTTTGTATAATAACGTCCATTATATAGTAAAGAAATACTGTTCTAAATATATTTAGCAAAACAAGGTTTACCGGGTCAGCTAGTGTTTTTATAAATTCATTTCAATATACAATATTTTTTTTATAATGACATCGACCAAACTATATTGCTCATTCGGGTCGGATAGAGTTTTTGTTATTTTAGAGTGACTAATATCTAGTTTTATTTGCTTTCCAAGACAGTGTTGTAATAATGATTAATGATTACTGCCTGTAGAATGATTTAGATATAAATATTTTATTAGAATTATCGTATATTTAATACCAATAACAAATATCTCGGTTACGTAACGGTATTTTTTCATTGGACAAAAAAACAGCATATTCTCAGTCGCCCATTAACAAGTATAGGATTAAATATTATTTGATTTTCCAAATTCTTACTTAAGTTAAATGTAACAATTAATTACATTATGTGATGACAGAACAGCCATAAAATTAAATAATTTATAATAAAAACAATTTATCTATCACAATTCTAATATAAGTACTATTTACAAGTAAATTTATTATAAAATAATATTTTTGCTATAAATAACTAAAAATAAAGTATAAATTTACATTTAAGTCGTTTAATACAGATAATTGTACCCAAACAATGTCAAAATTAATCATTTGCTTAGCTTTCGTTAGAATTATAATATTTTAAAGGATGTTTTTTTACATTACCTATTATTTTCAACCACCGAAAAAACGAAGGTTATCTATCAGTTTAATATGTATGTATGCAATATTATTGAAATTGGATAATATTTAAGTACGATGATCTCTTTATGCCTCCAAGAACGTATACTAATTGATAAGTATATGTGTGTTTGTATATTTGTAAGCTTGTATGTTGCTTGTATGAGTTTAGTTGATATTTGAAGTCAGTTTAATTTTTTTTAAATTACTATTATTATTATGTAGTTGATAATTAATTATTAGAAGGTGAATGTATTTTTTGGCACGCACGCAAACTTGAGAGGTGTCAAAAGATTAGAATTAATTGTAAAAGTGAACTGGCTATATAAGTTTTACCCCACTACGCTAGGTCGGAGGTTATATTTTTCGAATCAAATCGAAGAAGTTTTCTGTTTAAATTATAACTTGTTAATACTTAATAGTATAAGGAGACAAAGGAACAGATCAACCTTAGTGTACAAATGGTTACTTATCATTCGTAGAGCTCCTGTACGTCCATTGTCCATGTCCTCGTAAAATAATGCTAAATTATAATCTACCATAGTAATAGGTATAATAAATAAACTGCTAACCTAACCTAACCAAATTATAAATTTCCTAGGTCGATTATAATTAACGTTTTTACAATTTTACGTTGACATTTTTTTTTATTTCATAAGATAGCAAACAAGCAGATGAGTCTGATGGAAAGAGTCAACCATCGCCTATAGACACCAAAGATGTTAATGGTGCGTTGCTATCTTGTGGCGAGGTCTAATGCCACTTGCATAAGTTTACCGGCTACCTTACCTTACACGACAGTGACCAGCACTGACGCTATTACCGCAGGAAGGCGATGGTACCAGACCCGGTCGAGCCGATGCAGAACTCTACCACCTAGTAGTCACGATGGTAGTGACGCGTATAGCCACTCGGTCGCCTTTTACGACCTGCCTGGCAGAATGGCAGTTGGCCTATTCTTCAAAGGAGCCCGGGACCAACACGAGGAAAAACATTCATAAATAACTGTTTTGTAAGTATAGTAGATTCTCAGAATAAGACTGTGTTTCATATTGCATCGTCATTGACGTTGGCAGGCATTTTCTTATTTTAATTGTAGCTCTTAGGGCACTAAGAAAGTTCATTCCTTGGTTCGAAAATCAAGATGAAATTTTGATGAAATTAAATATGTAGAAATGACAACCAATCGGCGATAAAAAATAAAGAAAACTGTTAACAATAAATTATATATTTATTGCAGTTTTCATATCTTATAATTTTGTTATAGTATTATCTAAAAAAATTAAATCAACATTTAAAAGCATAGTATATTATACGTAAGTACTTCATACAATACCTACTCATATAATATACTTATATATAGTGTGAACAAAGCAAAGAAAGAAAAAGAAAAAAGGTTTATATAATTAGTAAGGGTTCATGTTTAAATTATAAATAAGTTTTTGTATTAATACGATACTTTACTTGTATGTAGTAATACAGCGCAACAAATTTAACCGTAGAAAAACTGCAACTTTATATTGAAGTTTCATAATTTATTTGTAAAGTTTATATGTGTCTATGGTCTAGCCTCTATCGCCTCTGTGGTCTAGCGGTTCAGCGTTGGCGTTGACCACATGAAGTCCCGGGTTCGATTTCCGGGTCGGGCACATAAAAAAGTGTTTTTTCAGTTTTCTGAGAAACACAAAGTTGCCCGGGATTGGAAAGTGCCCGGTTGGCGATAGGTTTGCCATCTATCTATCACATTTGTGGGACCAAGTATCTTCGGCTAATCATGGGTGCACTTGTTGTTCCTCTGCCTACCTCTTCAGGGATATGGGCGTGAAGATACTTTTTTTTAAAGTTTATATTTTTTGGGTATATTTATTTACCTTGAGTAATATAGCTCGTCTGGTCATTAGAAGCGAATAGGCATAACAGGCGGTCTCGATTGAATTCTACTGTCAACATATGGTAACTTATGTTTTTGTATACCTAGTTTTTTATTTTTTACATTAGTTTACTATTTGCATGTTACATTTGAAGCGATTTACAATCATACATAAAATCATACAAAAAATGATAACAAATAACTTTTCCACAACCTGAAATCAAACCGGCGACCTTATTATCTGGGTCGAAATTGCTAGTCCCTACACTAGCGAGGCAGTTAAAATGATTCGGTATTGATAACTTGTTTTATTGGGCTTCACCGCTATCTCTAAGTTGTCTAAAGACATCGTTTGATTCGCCAAATGTGCGCAGACTAAGTTGACATATTAGATCATCTGCATTTATTTGTTGGGGGGGGGGGGGGGGGGGAAGAGAGAGAGAGAGAGAGAGAGAGGTGTGTTGACTGTCACTGTAACTGCCAACATATAGGCTTCTTATGTAGTGGCTAGACCAAAAGTAAGAGGTAATCCGTATGATTCGATCCGATTCGATTAAGTAACATTTTGTACATCACCGCTGCCGACAATGGAGACGACCTATCTTAAATTAGTCTAAAGAAAGCTAAGCAAGAGTATCATACATGACAAGCATTGATATACAAAACTCAAGATACACAATTAGTGTCTCAAAAACGTCCTCTAACAATGAATAATGAGCGCGAATTTTCAAATTGTGCGCTCATTTCAAAGAGAATCGCGTCGGTCGCGACGTTGTCAATTTTATTACTTTTTGTACATTGTATTGTAAAAACAACTATAAATCTTGCGCTTAACGGCCTGGCCACGGGCCCGCGATTTTTCGTGCGGCGCGAACAGCGAAACGTCTGGCGTCTGAAACAAATGTATGGGAAAGTACTAAACATGCCTCGCGGCGTGGCGACCGGCGGCGGAATGACCGACGAATTTTCGCCTCACCCACCGCGCCATCGTTGCCGCCTCCGGTCCGCGTGGCCGGGCGGCAAGGTTGGGTATGCAAAAATATATATTTTACCATATCTATAACTACTCGTGTGAAATTAGCGACAGTTTTGAGTGTCAGTTTTGTCTGGAACTGTGCATCTTGGGTTTTTTATATTAATGATGACAAGCTATAAATAAATTTAATGATCTACATTATAAAAGTTCGTAGTCACTGTTCTATAGTTTGGTGTGCTTCACCGTGTCCGTCCAGTAGTTCTGGATGGTCATTGCTTCTAGAGAATTCAAGAAGGAATCGTTGTCCAGACTGTACATCTCTTCTGAGTTATCCTGAAATAAAAACACCACTTATTAGTAGAAATCTAAACGCAGTAAAAGTACATTAACTGTCTATTAATCCGCAACAAATCATGACCGTATACGATCGACCTTGTAAAACCTTGTAAATCAGATATTAAAAATATACGCTACTAGTGGCCCGGTACGTGCTACGCATTAAAGTGAAATATAAAAAAAAATTAATTGGAACATTAAATTCAGAAAAAATGTGACAAATGAAGAACCGTAGGCGTATCATCTAACGTTTGCAATTCGCCAGCGATCAGCGATGACTCTTAAACGTAATGAAAAAATCATCAAAAACGTCGCCAATTACTTGCTGGTCACTAGATGCACTGTTTGCAATGTCACAGCATCAAAACTAATCAAGCGGCAACGACTACCACTAATGTACAAGGCTGTTATGTGTCTTGCAATAACTAAACAATCACGATAATTTCGCATTGCGAGTTACGTGATCACCCAGCCGTTCTACCGATTTTGTGCAAATTTCACATAAATCATCTACTAAACAGTCCGAACAAAGCTTAAACCTTTGGTTTAGATGGGTGAGCCCGTTCTTGAGTTATAAAATTACAACGAAACGTTTATATGCATATAATATAATATGTATGTAATATTATGGAGTTTTTTTTATAGAATAAAGGGGCAAACGAGCAGGAGGCTCACCTGATGGTAAGGGATTACCACCGCCCATGGGCAGCCACATCACTAAAGATCTTGCAGCTGCGTTGCCGACCTTTTAAGGAGCATGCTCTCTTTTCTTGAAGGATAATGTTTGACTATGATGGCTTACTTAGGCGTCCAAACACGTGTACTAAATTCCTTCAGCTGTGTGTGTATCAACAAATTACTCGGGAACTAAAAACCATATTGAGACAATTTTTAACTTCCTGCTACGTATGTAGATAAGGAAGTTAGTGATTTTGCACTGATTTTCAAAAATCGGGATTGCATCAGACCTCCACGTTCTGAGGTCTTAGGAACCTCTCCCCCGTATTGGAGCGGGCTCCTTTGAAGAATAGACCAACTGCCGTTCTGTCAGGCAGGTCTTAAAAGGCGACCGATGGGCTATGCGTGTCACTACCATCGTGACTACTAGGTGATAGAGTTCCGCAACGTCTGGCCCGGGTATTTGGTACTACCACCTTACCTATTCCTGCCGCAATAGCTCGTCATTGTCGTGTTCCGGTTCGGAGGGTAAGGTAAACGGTAAATTTGTGCATGTGGCAGTACCATCCCGCCCCACGGATAGTAACGCACCATTAACATTTATGGTGTCTATAGGCGATGGTTTCTTTTTCCATCAGGAGAGCCACCCGCTTGTTTGCTATCTTATAAAAAAAATATCGTCTTTTAAAAGTCAGCCCAAAAATATAGTCATAATTTTATATCAAATGTTAAAATCAAAATATAATTATTTTAATACCATTAGCGAGTGCGTCATGCGTGCGGATTCAGTATTATGTTACAGTGGCCTTGTGGAAGCCCGAGTGACTTCCGTGCACTTCAACTTTGCATAAAATATTGATTTGTAGTAGGCGGTTTAATATGTTCACGAATCGCTATTTTAACTGGATAAAGAGCTCACCGTGTGGCAAAGTTTTACTTATATGAGCGATCACCCTCTCGTCGGAATTCGATGAAAATTCGACTAATGCATATTCCTATTAAAAAATATTAGGTTTTTGCAGTTTTCCGCAGCGCAAACTTTAACTATGGCAAATTTCATACTCCACGGTGTGCGTTACTGTCATAAAAAGGAGTACAAACTTTTTGCTTCACCTGTTAATATATAGTTTGTATGATAGCAAACAAGCAGAGATGGCTTTCCTGATTTAAAAAGCCGTCGCCTATAGGCGACGGACATTATATTGTTAATAGTTGATCCGTGTAGCGAGTTAAAATGTCACATGCATGAATTTACCGGCCACTTTATATACCCTCCAAACTGAAACACTACAGTGACAAGCACTGACGCTATTGCGGCAGGAATATGTAAGGGGGTAATACCAGACCCGGGCAAGACAATGCAGAACTCTACCACCTAGCAGCCACGATGGCCTCGAAACAGCCCCCCTAGACAAGTGGCAAACGCTCAGTAACTATTCAAATATTACGCTTTGGCGATATTTAGGCCAAATTGGTAGCCAAGTGGATCATGGCTTGTTCAACGTTAGTTCCATACGAACTTTACGAATTATATCGAATATTGTCTCTGAATTGACGGTAAACGTCACTTTGAAGTATTATTTTCACCGAGGTTATAAGTTTTATTTATATGAAAAGTGCATTAAAAGCAAAAAAGACTTGCCCCCAAGATGTGGCATCAACGTTAGTACAATAGAAAGAGAAATTTATGGATTTGTCATAAGCTGTTGACACGAGCGTAAACGAATTTGTAATTGGTAGCCAAGTGTCATTCGTGAAACGAAACGTTATATTGCATCGATCATTTTTGTCAATTTTCGTACAAGACCGTAGCCAAGTGGCACTTTTGACAAGCAAAATAGTAGCGAATTATTCGATAATCAGCGAACGCTAGAACCCTGCAGATTACGCTTAAAATGGCGGTTGATCACTATTATTAAATCAGCTGTTCTAAAGCGTGGATAACATCTGTGAGAATTTTTGATAATTTTAAAGTAAAATTAACGCAAATTAAGGCTTTTGGTGGCACATTATTAATGGTGCTTTGATATCCTTGTGGCGCGGGGGGGGGGGGGGGGGGCATTAATGTCACATGCATACATTTACCGGCTACCTTACCCTCCAAACCGGAACACGACAGTAACAAGCACTGTTGCTATTGCTGCAGAAATAGGTGGGCCAGTGGTATTAGACCCGGGCGAGACAATGCAGAACCCTACAACTTAGAAGCCACAATACTAGTGACTCGTTTACCCAATTGTTCGCTTCTAACGAACTGCCTTTCAGTGTAGCAATAGATTTCGATCAATTTTACATTTCTGTAAATATGTAGGTATGCCAAAAAATACGTAAAAAAGAAGTTTTATATGTTCAGTTTTGCATATTTTTGTTCATTTTTAATAATAAATTTATCATCAGCTTTCATAAATCTGAAACATAAGTTTTAAAATGTGACTATCGATAACATTTTGCACAATTCTACGTTCACTTGTAAGGTAGGTAAAGAGGATTTACTTAAAATATGTTAAAACGATCAAATTTGATAGCAAGGAAGATAAATACATAAATCTTGGTGACAGTATTTAATTTTATAACTCTTTAAATTGGTAGTCCGTAGTACTGACAGAGTTCAATTAACATGTTAGCTATATAGAAACTTACGGCATGACAGTAATTAAGAAGAAAAGATAGTATATTTTATCTTATTCGCACTCACGCGGTACATACAATCAAAATTGAATCAGATATAGCGACTCTGTTCTTATTTTTTTATATTATTTATATATTCTATCCATGTACCTATATTATTCATCCGAGATTGATTCACGTTGTGAAAATAACACTTCAAACTGACATCGCTGTCAATTCACAGACAATATTCGATAGACCTCAATAGAATGAACGTTAAACAAGCCATAATCCACTTGGCTACCAATTTGGTCGAAATGACGCCAATGCGTTATATTAGAATGAACAGAGAGCTCGGTTGGCGGTCAGAGCGTGCGCAGGACTTAGAAAAATTTTGATGGAAAATTTCAACCCTATATAACACCCCTTTTTTGTTGCACCATTGCGTGGAAGGGGTAAGGGACACCAACTTTTGTCAAGGTCACTTTGCTCTGAGTTAATTCCCCGTGGAGTTAGGGGATGAAAACCGAAATTCATTACAAAGGCGTCTGCGACTTAAAAAAAGAAAATGTATTGAAAACCCCCTAGTTAGGTTAGGACTCTTAAATTATGGCAATTTGCGTTCATTTTACTTTAAAATTATCAAAAATTCTAACAGATATTATCCACGATTTAGAACAGCTGATTAAATAATAGTGATTATCCGCCATTTTTAGCGTAATTTACAGGGTTCTAGCGTTCGCTAATCATTGGATCACCAATTTTGCTTGTCAAAAGTGCCACTTGGCTAAGGTTTTGTATGAAATTGATCAAAAATGATCGATACAATATAACGTTTCGTTTCACGAATGACACTTGGCTACCAATTACAAATTCGTTTACGCTCGTATCAACAGCTTATGTCAAATCCATACATTTTGTTTTCTATTCTCCTAGCGTTGATGCCACTTGTCTTGGGGGGCAGAACAGAACACGATAATGAAAAGCACTGACGCTATTGCGACAGGAAAACTGGAGAGATGTAGAACTTTGCCACCTAGTAGTAACAAAATTTTTTTGATCCTTCACACTAAAACGACTGCACGAATTTAAATGAAATTTACAATATATGATTTTGAAGAGTATTACGAATAAGAGTTTAAGGCAAATGTGTCTGGATCATGATGAATGGGACTCAATTATCTCTTCCTGTTTCGGAAAGAATTTAGCGTAAAAATATGTATGTATATGGTTATCGTGAGATAAATCTAAGGCGCGGACGTAGTTATTGGTAACGGCTAAATATTAAATACTTACTCTTATAGTGCTGTCATCTAAGTATCCACTGGAGTCTGGATTGGAGCACTTATCATTTAAGGTCTGGGGTTTGTTCAGGTACCTTCGCCGGTATAAAATAAATATTGTACTGCCAGCCAACGCGGCCACCACCAGCGCAGCGAAAGATATCCCGGCAATGGCCCCCGTATCCATCCCTCCCTGTCTAGGATCTATAACCCTTCTGGAAGATTCCACGTTCGGTGGTATCCTCGTCTGTAAAAACGTCGTCTCCAAAGACAAAGGTTTTTCTGTACGACTCTCCGAAATCCCTTCTAAAATAAGATCTTCTTTCACAAAGTCAGGTCTTGTTAGATTGCGTTTTCTGGACGCAAACGTCGTGTTTTGAGTTTCAGTGATGTTTGTATCATCTGTGGTTACTTCTGTTATATTATCTGTGACTACTGTCACGTTAGCTTCACTTATATTCACTGGGGTCCATTGAATTGGTTCCGGTTGAGTGGCATTCGTCACATTAACGATGGTTATTGTATGTTCAGTAACGTTAGCTGGTGTAGGGTTAGGTGTGGCTTTAGTTGTTGTTATTTGTTGTGTCTTCGGGAAGTACATGGCCCGGGATTTCCGATCAGCGTAGCGGTGATCAATTTCTACGTCAGTGGTGAAGTGTGTAAGTTCTTCAGACTGGGGTGCGGCATGGTTTTTGCTGGTGCTCGCTGAAATTGAAAATTTATATGTTTAATAGAAATAAACTATTACACATCACCGCGCTGGTGGTACCCTTACACGATACGTAGAGTGAACTAGACGTTTTTCATGGAAGACAGAGTGAACTAAACGATTCGGTTCACACATTTTCCCCCGTGTTGGTCCAGGTTCCCTTTAAAGAATAGAATACCTGCCGTTCTGTCATGCAGTTCGTAAAACGCGAACGATCGGCTATGCGAGTCGCTACCATCGTGGCTACTAGGTGATAGAGTTCTGCATTGTTTCAACCTGGTCTGGTCCAACCTTACCCATTAATACTGTAATATCATCAGTGCTTGTCACTGACGTGTTCCGGTTTGGAGGATAAGGCAGCCGATAAATTTATGCATTTATTTATTTATTTAAATACTTTATTGCACAAAAAATAGTACAAAAGGCGTAACTTAATGCTATTAAGCATTTTCTCACAGTTTACCTTTCTTGATGCTGAGAGAAAAAGCTTGGGTAGTGCATAAAAAACTAATTATGAGCTATCAATAAAACTAAATACTAGATTCTAAATTACCATAACTAATCTATTTTTGTGATATACTACAACAAAGGAAGTAAGCTACATAACAACATTAGTGTTAATAATACATATATTCTATCCAATAGTTAAATATAGATTGACTACTTACATAGAAGATAAATATATATACACCGTTATTCAATAATTATTATAGAACTTATAACATTTACAGATATTAACATAATATAAAATATACACATATACAAAATTAACTATTCTGACAATTTAAAAAGTGCTCGTACAATGCAGTTTTAAAATTTGATAAAGTAGATGATTCACGCATCTGAGACGGGAGAGCATTCCATAACCTTATCGCAGTAACTGTGAAGGAATTAAAATATGTTGCCGTATTGTGGTCCGGATACATCAACGTACTAGAATTTTGAGACCGCTGAAGCCTACCTTGACTTGAAATGTATTCAAAACGTTCTTTTAGATATATTGGAAAATATGGATTATTAAGAATATTAAATAAACATGAGAGAACGTGCATGTCCCGCCGGAGACGAATATTCAGCCACTTTAATTGTGACCGAAAATGGGTGATATGGTCATATTTACGCAGTCCGAATATATATCGAATGCATAAATTAAGCAGCCTTTCAAGTTTATTTAATAGTTCATCGGTAATATCAGTATAACAAATGTCCGCGTAATCTAGGATAGGCAACAGTAATGCATTAACCAGTGTAATTTTCGTTTTGAATGGTAGGAAGTTTTGAAGTCGTTTTAATGCATGCATTGAGGCGAAAATTTTACGACTAAGTTCACTTACTTGAAGTGACCACGATAAATTGTTGGTCATATAAATTCCTAGGTTTTTTACGGAAGTAAGGTAAGAGAGACATTTACCGTTAAGAATCACAGGGGAAAGGGTCTCTAAATCAAATTGTGCCAGGTATCTATCGCGCCCAATTAACATTACCTGCGTCTTGTCGGGATTCAACGTAAGTCCATAGTTTTTTGCCCAAGTGTTGATTGCATCTAAATCAGCGTTCATATCTACGATACCTTTATCTAGGTCATTCGGATGGAATGACAGATAAAGCTGCAAATCATCTGCATACAAATGGTAAGAGCAATGCTGTATGTAAGAAGTGACTGCATTTATAAACACTGAAAAAAGTAACGGAGATAACACACCACCCTGTGGCACGCCGCTAGCAACATCACACCAGTCCGACTGCATTTCATAAGTCCGGGTTTGTTGTTGTCACCCACTAAGATAGGATGCGAACCAGGCCGTTGCCAATTGAGACAAATTTAAGGAACGAAGAATAGCTATTAAAATATCGTGGTCCACACAGTTGAACGCATTGCTAAAATCAAGGAGAGTAAGAAGCGTGATCTTTCTTTCATCCATAGCCCACCGTATATCATCCGTAATTTTTATAAGAGCCGTTGTCGTGCTGTGACCTGGTCGAAAGCCTGACTGAAAATTATTTAGCAGGATATGTGTTGAAAGAAAGTCAGAAAGTTGAATATAAACAATGCGCTCTAAAATTTTTGAGAGGTAGGGTAAAATAGATATAGGCCTAAAATGGGTAGGATCTGTGGGATTACTTTTCTTGGGTAATGGGGTAATGAAAGCCCTGCTCCACGAAGCCGGAAAGTTACCACAGGATAAAGATAAGTTAATGATTTTAGTGATTTGGGGTAAAATTATGTCAAGTATTGGTAGAATCATAACTCTGCCCAATCCATCACAGCCAACAGCCTTGGTGGATGTGGACAGAATGATCTTTCTTACAAGACTTTCATCAACCGGTTTAAAATCAAATTGCGTACGGTGTTTAACAGCGGACAACGTTATATCACGGAGTGTATTTTGTTTAACATGAGGGTCAATTTTATGAGATGGTACAGAAAATTGTGTATTAAGGTCATTAATGTTTAAATGACGAGGTAGTTCAGTCTGTAACTTCCCAAGACTCAGTGACCGAAGAAACTTCCACATATTTGTGGTAGAGGAACATTCAATATTTGTAAGAATGTGGCGGCGTTTAGCATTTCTTACCATTTGGTTACAGCGATTTCTTGCTAGTTTGAAGGCATCCCAAAGCTCCGGTGAGCGATGCTTATTAAATTTACGCTTCAAGCGGTCCCGACGAGCCATTAAATTGCGGATATGTTCATTCATCCAAGGTGCAGGGGGATGTTTCATTCGAACAGGTCGCAAAGGAGCATGTTTATCGTATAACTCAATTATTAAATTGGTAAAGCATGTAACTTTATTGTCTATACTATTTAGTAGGTCAAGTTGGGACCAATCTATTTTTTCGGCATCTAAGAGTAATTTTGATTCGTCGATTTTGTTAAAATTACGTTGCATAAAAATTTTGCATTTACGTTTTTGGGTTCTTAATCTGTATGAAGCAAATATCAAGTCGTGATGAGAAAAACCAGGTGCTGCGAGCTGCCCACTGTGACAAATGCGATCACTATTAGATGTAATTATGATATCTAATAAAGAGTGGCAATCGTTAGTGTGATAAGTCGCATTGAGTGGCAATATCTGAAAGTTACACGACATTGTTAGCTGCACAAAAGTACGAGCTCGCTTATTGTCCTTTAAAAGGCAAGTATTGAAATCGCCCATCACAACACAATGGTCGTATTGGGGTGTGTACGACTCTAAAAGTTTTTCGAAATGTTCAAAATAGTCAGTCATAGGAGGAGCATACACAACTCCAAGTAAAAATAGAGATTGTCCCATAATTATTATGCATGTATGTGGCATTAAGACCCCGCCACAAGAATAACACCATTAAATTCTTCGATGTCTATATCTCTCTTTCCATCAGGAGAGTCGTCCTTTTGTTTGTTATCTTATGATATAAAAAACACAAATTCACAATTTTGTCGGTTGGCGAGATGGATGGTGATCCCCATCGAAGCATATTACCGACTTCTAAACGACTATCTTATTCCGGTGATCCCGATATCAACTAACACAAATACACACACAATACGACACGGTCGTCGCCGGTGTCGACGATAGACTACTTTACCGCCCAGCGCCTAACGCGGAGCGCAATGTCACAACTCCACCCTCCATAATTTAATCCGAACATCGCACTAATTCGGATCCGGTCTCACAGGAGCTTTAACGCGAGCGTTAGTAGCTCAAATTTAACTTTAAACTCTGCCTGAGCTCTCTGCTTACCCCAAAAATCCAATTTCGCACAGATTCGAAAAACAATCTCATGTTTCTTAGAATAACGTGGTTTTATGTATTCATTCTAGGCATGAGGTATTAATTCACCACCACCAGACGTCCAGCTGTTTTGCCTAGATTTTTTATTAAAATAATAATTTTGTCCTATTTGGAAATCGCACTCAAGACTACAAGATCTGTGTCCCTAATCACGTAATAAATTTCAATCGAGTTGAAACGTTTGGGACTCCTACACATACAAACGCGACAGAACGTCACGTTGCAGCACGACGCAGCATAGTATATAAGAGACCTAAACGCCTCGATTCGATTGAAGTTTTGTTAATAGGTTAGCTTGATTCAGGGGCCGAATAGGGCAGCTACTATGCAGCAATTTATATAATCATCAAACGTTTATTATGTCGCATTTTGAACTCGAGACATATCGATACATTGTCACTGACACTCGAGCACCGGGGGGATTAAATTACACGCTCTTCAAAAAGCAATAAGATACGTAATAAATTGAAATGTAAGAAACATTACAAAAGCACATCAGATCTCGAAGAAAAGTATTGAAAGCGGAAATAATTGGTTTACAGCAACGGCTCTATTACGAGAGTTGGTAAGTGTTTAAGTGAATTATCGTGTTGTATCGGCCTCGGCAATACCACCATGACGAGACTGATAGTTTGATAAATAAAGTGTTACAAAGTTACTAAATCTCAATGACAATTTAGAAGGCTGTGGTGTAAAGATATTGTAATCTATTCAATAGAATGATAAGGCTGACTGACTGAAATTAAACGTAGGGTCTAAGCCACTGGATTTTTCATTTTGTAACATAACCGGCCGTTAGTCGTATGGCTAGTACCTTGACTTATAGTTGACAGGTTTCGGGATCGATTACCGATAGACGGTGTGATGAGCATAGTTGGTATTTCTGGGTTTCAGTGTTTGTTAAATATACTTCAGTATTTATATGTGGGTTAAAAAACCCTGTCCGATTTTCATGTTTTTTCGCATTGTTTGGTCGCTTCCGAAATCAATAAAACGACACGTTTTAATTACGATTAGTAACATTTTTTACGAGGCCGGAGGCGTAATTAAAAACTGTTCCTATAAATGTCAAATGTCTAGAATCAATTACCGGCAGAGGTATTACCGAACGGATACGACATAGGGACCTTCAAGAAAAGAGCTTACTCATTCTTAAAAGGCCGGCAACGCAACTGCAAGTACTGCACCTCTGGTATTGCGGATGTGCA
Organism: Apodemia mormo; assembly: GCA_036924255.1. Classification (NCBI taxonomy): domain Eukaryota; kingdom Metazoa; phylum Arthropoda; class Insecta; order Lepidoptera; family Riodinidae; genus Apodemia; species Apodemia mormo. Next base: position 44,073,140 of record JAUPFN010000002.1, read on the forward strand.
TGGGCGGCGGTGATTACTTACCATCAGGTGCACCTCTTACACGTTTTATATATATATATATATATATATATATATATATATATATATATATATATATATATATATATATATATATATATATGCATTGACTCGACGTGGTGTGGTCCAATTTAAGATCTTCCTTAAATTTTAGGGAAACTGCAGGGTAAATACGGTGATAAAATCATCGTATTTACCCTTCAATTAAATACCATATTTTTGAATATTTTTTTTTAAATGTCATTGATCTATTCACCTATCTTCACCGATACTCCTTCGGATTGAACAGAGTTTTGGTTACTCTTTGTGTATTTATGTATTCCTAGTGTTACTGAGTACCTACTCCTAATGTTACTAAGTTGATAACAAGCGTTCCTGACCTTAATAATTAGAAATTAGCTCCAAATTTTTATGTGTGTGTTTCCGGATGATTCTAATATAGGTGATTATCTTAAGTTTGCTAGCAATCGGATTAAGTAATAGTTTTTTTCTGGTTTTTTGATAGACTAACCGATTCATCAACCTAATTCACCGATTTGTCGGAAGGCAATTTGGGCACTGTTATTCATTACTATATTTGGCAAACTTAGTTAAACGCATGCGTCCAGCGATCACAAAGGCGACAGCCATTAGATACCCCACCAATTTCGAGATTCTTGTGTTTTTTTTCATCAATAGTGTCTCTATCTCTACCGCTTTATATATTCCTGTTGCGATAGGGTCGATCATGGGCGTACCCAGGTTCTGGGCCAGCAGTGGGTGGGGGGGAACGGTAAGTAACATTTAACTATATACCTTCAAACATGCAGAGAGGAACAAAAAAATAAAATGGTAAAATTAATGTCAGTGAATTATAAAACTGATATTTGTTATAAAATTTAACTGATAAACACTATGGATTTATACAGCAGTATAGATATTCTCAAGATACGAGTCAAAATTACAAGGAAAATTCGAGTATCAAGCCTCTCCAGTTGAAAATCCATTACATTTGTACCAAATGATAGAATGTAGAGTGGAGATGCTATCAGGCCGAAGAGGATGGGATAATGAAAAATAGCACTGCACGTCATTTACGGTTAGGGTTGTCATTTGCCAAAAATTATAAAATATGTCTTCGTTATAGACCTATCAGTTTCTAAGTTCGAATCGTGGAAATTGATATACACAATCGTGAAGATTTAACACGAATATCTTGCTCGAGAAGTACATTTCGTAACTATTTACTGTTCAACATGAATTGTGAATGTCTATGATTCATTGATTTTTTAAAATGATAAACAAAGAAAAAGTTGAGAGAAAAGAAAAAATGATATTTCATTTCTTAGATGTAAGTGATTGGTAAACACAGAAATAGAAAATATATTATAATCTATAAAAATATGCCCTTGCTTTCTCCGCATAATGTTATGATACAAATATTCCGTTGTTGGAGACGTTTTACACCTAACCGCCTGGTCACGGGAAATTCATGCCCGCGAATATTCGCGCAGTGCGAACGGCGAAGTATCTGACGACTGGCAATCTTCGGACAATAATTCTATACATTTGTTTTAGCCGCTAGACTCGTCCCAGTACGCACCGCGCGAAAATTCACGTGCGCGAATTTTTCGTGGCCAGATGATAAGATAGGATTTAACGAATTTGACATGGTAATATCAATCTTAATCCTGACGGTTTCTGGTATCTTTAGCCTTCTAAACTATTATTGTATTTGTATAATTGTTGTACAATCTTTTATCATTTTATTTTCTATACATTTAAATACAATAAAATACACACATAGTACTCGATAAACTGTAGAACAATTTGTAGCCAATTTGTATAATAATAGATATTACTCCATTTAATGTGCGGCAGATTCGGCCTCGTGTATGACATAGTGATATAGGATCTGCCTTTTTACAAACAAATAAACGCTACAAAGGCATAATCATATCGGTGGCAACAACTATTGTATCTACAGAAATAATTCTTAAAATGAGCTTTACGTATGGACTTTAACACAAATGTTTGCCTAGTTTAAATAATTTGAAGTGATTAAAAACAGGCAAGTGTGTTATTTGCCAAATGCTAATGAAGTAAATATAACCACAAGTCCACTCTACATTGCTGTGTTAATACAACTACATCAAATATGCAAATAAGCTACGCCCAGTGAAGTGTTGTCATAAAATTTGGACCAAAATTACCCTTCGTGTTCATCTCTGGTCTCAAACAAGGTTTGTTTACTTAATAGAATTTATTTATTTCTGGCACGTGGCAACCCTATTCCCAGGGACAATTAGCGAGCTGTATCTAGGCTTCGCCCTTGGTTATAAGGCGAGTATAAAACACGATTACTCGCTTTTTCATTATCATTAATTATGCTGCTTTATATGAGATCTTAAAGTACCACTTTATAATATGTACAGTGAGTAAGAAGTCCCCTGTCTGATCCGAAAAGAGCATATAGGTTATAACATATAGGTAAATTTACACCGACTTCAAAGATCAACTATACTCATATCTCAGAAACTATTGAACCGATTTTAATGAAACTTAAATAGGAATATAAGTACCTACCTGTTTTAAAAGATAATTATCACGACATACATTTCTTTTAGTTCCCGAGTGATTCGTGGACAAACATAAACACACATACACTTACAAAATTTAGCGCACATACTTGGACGCCTAAATAGATCATCATACTCAAATATTATCCAATTTCAACAATGTTGCATACATACATGTCAAACTGATACCCTCTGTTTTTTCGTCGGTTGAAAATAATAAATAAATGATTTTATAATTTATACCCTCCAAGGTCGGCACTCCGTCATAACTGTTATTTTAAACTTAAACTGTTGTCCTGTTTCACAATTCACACATTATATATTTGCTTTTAATTAAAGAGTCAACCGGTTTCATATTTTGCTGCATCGTCAGAGTTAAAAATCTGAATTGTCATAAATAAGTTGTGTTTGTAATCGGAATAGAACATTTCACGAATAGCATGTATTTCATTTGAAATGTATTTTCATACATCGCATTTGCTACCTCTCTTCATTTGGTCTCTGAAATGTCACACTGAATGAAATCATCCGATTCATATAAGAGCGGCAGTGTTTATAATTCATACTTCATTTTTATTAGCTTACGGTTATTTGATTTTCGAGTATTTTTATGCGTGAAAATGATTGCCACTGAAATATCACATGTGGAATCATCCAATGGAAATGATTTAAAAGTAGCAATCTTTACCATGCTTTCTTTGTAAGCGTTAATAATGGCCGACTTGTCCCTTTTGAAGGAAATACCGACTAAGGGGTTGAAATAGGGGATGAAAATTTTTATGGAAGATTATATAGATGGCATGTAACTGTAATAGCGGGAGAAGCTGCGTTGGTCATCTAGTATGAACATATTTGGTGTCTATAGGCGATGTTGTTTGTTGTTGCAATACGTACGTACTCGTTCGTACGTACATACTCTAAATAGTAGGGAGCCCAAGATGCTAAATGGGTGGATATTCGAGCGTCATTGGAACCTATTGGATATTCTAGCTTAAATTATGAGAAAAACAAAATAATATTTTTTATTTCAATGGTGGGGAAAAATCTACAGATAAAATAATGTGAAAAAATGACAGTGATATAGAAATACTGAAGTGCGACAGATTAATTAATGTATGGTGGGTTAATTGCCAGCTAAAATTTAGAAAATCTGACGATTCAAGTGTACCATATGGGAATAGTAGGGTCACAAAGATGCAAAGAAAATGTCTGGACATTCTCGAACACGTTTGATTTTTTTTATTTTGGAGGAAATGATGTAAGAATAAGGAAAAATATATAATCTGACAATTTCCACAACCCGAAGTTATCGGCATTTTGTTTTCTTTTCCTGCCCTAGTTACGCGCCTCTATACAAAGAGGTCTTATAATTGGCGGAGAGCTTCAACAACGTGCAACGTACCCCCCTTTGTTAATCTGACGCGCTTGAGTAAACACCAAAATCCCCACTTAGGCTACTAAAATACTTGCACTTACGTATCTCATTGTCCAGCAGTGAAGATCTATTGGAGTGACAGACACTCTCGGCGTCTGGCAACCCTATTCCCGGAAGTAATAAAAGCGGTATCTAGGCTTAACCCGTGGTAATTAAAGGCCAGTAGTAATTATGTGCAGCCACGCACACTGTGTTTGTTTAAACGGACCGTAATCCTCCGCAAAACTAACAAAAGGACGAGAACTAATGGATATTTATTAAATGAAGTCATAGTTAATCGTGTTAAAATAACATTAAGGTTATTAAGGAAATATTCAGCGAAAATATTGTGGCGTGTATTATATGTGTAGATAAATTTTTCTCGATAAAAATAATTAATCTTTAATGATATTTCAAATATTAATATGCCAACACAAAATGAAGATCAAACAATATCGGCATCTGGCATCTACGATATCAAAGGGTGCCTCTTGGATGTCGTAGCCGCCCGCCGTCTACGCGCGGCCGTTGAGTAACGTGGTGTTGTCCAGTTTAAAATATTCCGTAAATTTAATGAAAATCTAAAGGTAAATTATCTAATTACGTATATATACAGGGTGACTGGTAAAAGGTTGTACATATTGAAAGACACTATAGCTAATGGTCATTTGTAAATAATAAAAATAAAAAGAGAATATTGCTTAGCCACATAGTAAATTTCAACGAAATTTGTGCAGCAATATTCAAAACGTATGGTCACCGCACTATATAACGAAAAACTCAGAGTTCTTTTTAAAAAGGATTTTTAATTACACACTTAATACACTTTATTTTAGGATATAATTATTAGAAATTCAACAAGTGTATTGACTGGCTCGCGGTCCGACGCGAGCTGTTCTAGAGCTGGGTCCCTGAGGATGATAGGGTGGATTGAGAGGTGCTGATTAGGCGCCTAGTCATCATTATCTATTACACATTTGGGATATAACAGCTTGATGTATTAACAAGCCTAGCAGGAGTACGATAAATCGCTATTTGTAAACAATGTACTATGCGCCGTACGCGGGTGTCCGTATTAGACATTTTATTGGATATAAGGCAAAATTTTAAGTACCTAGCTCTTATACATATTCAGTATCAGAATCAAGTACTGAATACTCTCCTTCAGTATGTACAATATTTTACCAATCAGCCTGTGTACAGTGTGCAACAAAAACCCCGTGCTAAAGGTATTGTTTGGTAGCTTAATACAATTATATATACAGGTATGTCATTGTTTTGTCGATAAAGATAAATATTTTTTTGATAATCTCAAAAATTTAATTTCAAAAATTATAATGGCAACAAAAAATATCGACTGCAAAATGTAAACAGACACGAAGGCGACTGTATGGTCGTAGACCAATACACCAAGAGCGTCTTCCTTAGTGACGTGATGTGACGGCTGCGGACCTAAGAACCTAAACAATTGCCTTGATAGGAGCATCCAGTTTAATCCGTGAGTTAATACACAAAATAAATAAGTACAGAAGTCAAACTCATGTATTTCACTTATCATACCTTCGCTCGGCGTTCGCGCTAGCGTTATCAATTTTGGCTTATGCAAAAAACTGGTAGTGGCACTTGTATCTAGGTGTTTATTCTTGAAAACGAAACAGGACGAACGGAAATATAAACCAATAATAAATAAAATATTTAAATGTAAATGATCTGCACAAAAAAGTTCACTGACGCGTGTTTCAATCTGGTTGCACTCGCGCTCGCACTATTCCCAACCATTCCGAGATATCGCATCGTGAGAGGTGTCTATGTGTGCGTTGATCGAGCGCCCTTTGTATGTAGATTGACTTCTGTATCTATTTGTTTTGTAGATAACATTACACCACGAGGTAAATCCATAGTAATATTATAAATGCGAAAGTAGTTATGTCTGTCTGTCTGTCTGTCTACCCGTCTGTCTGTCTCTTCTTCACGCCTAACCCATTGAACCGATTTGGATGAAATTTAGTACAAAGCTCGTTTAAGAACCGAGGCAGGACATACGATATTTTTCATCCCGGAAATCCCACGGACACAGGAACTATGCGGGTTAAACCCCGGAAATTTTAGTTTAGAAATTTTTAAACGCGGACGAAGTCGCGGGCACAGCTAGTTCTGAATAAAGGCGTGTATATCTACCTACATAACATTAATACATGGCAACCACTCGTCACGCGTTTGCGAAGCAACTATTTAATTAACAGCGATGTTTAACAAACAATACCCCAGACCTTCAATGATAACTGTTAAGCAAACAGCACGAGACGAATAAGTGTACTGTTGGGGTAAATTGTGTTTTGACAGAGAACAAATTACATTGAGCCTATGTTTAAAATAAACTACAAATAGACGTTTAGCAACTACTAATGAACTATCATCTATTTTAGCCAGTGCACGAGTGTTTGAGAATTTTGTCTCGCCCGGGTCTGGTTACTGGTACCACCGCCTTATCTATTCCTGCCACAATCAACGATCTAAAACATTATCAAATAACAGAACTTATTTTACGATACTTAACGTTATTACTGTAGCGATACTTCAGTAACAAAATTATTTTCAAATACTAAGTTAATTCGTAGTGAATAACGTAATGAATAACGTTATTAAACAGTAACAAATTCTGTATCATTTTTGGATAACGCTATGCTTGAAAATAACGTTATGTCATGCCGCGAGTAATAACGTTACCACAAAATACCGATATTTAAATCCTTGGCCATAATAGCATCAGTGTTTGTCACGACAGTGACACGAGAGTGAGTTCCAGTTTGGAGAGTAAAGTAGCCGGTAAACTTATGCATGAGGTATTAAACCTCGCCACAAGATAGCAACGCACCATTAACATCTTTGGTGTCTATAGGCGATGGCTGACTCTTTCCATCAGGAGACCCATCTGCTTGTTTGCTATCTTAAATTATAAAAAAAATTCAAGGTTTCTTGTAAATCCTATGGGAATAATACAAATTTCCAGGATATAAAGTATATAATATGATAAGTGTCGTCTCTGTGGTCTAGTGGTCCGGTGTCGGTGTTGACCACCCAAGTCCCCAGGCTCGATTCCCGGATCGGCCAATTTAAAAATGTGTTTTTCAGTCTTCTGATAAAAACGACGTTGCCCGGCATTGGAAATTGCCCGGTTGGCGATAGGCTTGCCACCTATCACAATGTGGCACCAAGTATCTTCGGCTAATCGTGGGTGCACTTGCTGTACCTTTGCCTACCTCCTCGAGGATACGGGCGTGAAGATACTAAGTTTTCATCGGTTTAATCGTTTTTGAGATATGAATATAACTCATATTTGAAATAAGTTTTTTTTTTAAATTACTATTATTATAAATTTTTTCGCCAATATTTTTTAAAGTATTAAATATGCTTATAAAAGAGCTATCCTTTGTGTCTGTTTACTCATATTATTGTACTAGCTGTTGCCCGCGACTTAGTCCGCGCGGACTTCGTTTACTCCGCACAGCTCCTCCCCTGTAGGTGCTAGCGTGATATATGTTGCCTATATGTTGACCCTACCTGTTAGTAATATTCATGCAAAATTTTAAGTAAATCCATGCAGTACTTTTTGAGTTTATCCCGGACATACATTACTTTCCTACGATTTTATTATATGTATATAGATTAGTTAAATTTGAAAACGTGTAGTGCTTTTTATTGATAGCCTTCTTAAAGAATACATTGAAAAAAAAAGCAACTAAGCAATAGTAGGAAGGCAGATGGTTCAAAAGGGGCTCGAGCAAACACCGGAAAAATATGGATTCTCTGGAGGGGTAGGCATCTAAGATAACCTTTCATCGTGACGAGTTATCGATATTAAATAAGGCACAACCCCTTTCACGTTGCTTTATCATATGTCGCGTGCAGCGGTGATTACATAAGCCAAGGTTAATCGAGATCGTGTTAAATGCGAATAATGCGATAATACAATTACCATCGCAAGAACTTAATTAAATTATGAGGAGCACTTTAATTTTTGTAATCTACTTAGAGTTCGTCGTCATTTAAAAATTATGGAATCCATCGTTCAAAATATAAAATAATACGTTCATCGGTTTTTAGATTTTTTGATATCACAGGATAACAAAAAAGCAGATGACTCGATTGATAAAAAGAGATAACGATCTACCTTTAAGAGACCTAGAAAGAGATAACCTTATAGACACTAAAGATGTTAATGGTGCGTTGAATCGTGTGGAAATGCCACAAGCGTATAAATTTATGCTTGTAGCATTTCCACACGATTGCTACCTTACTCTCTAAACCGGAACACGACAGTGACAAGTATTAACATCTGAGAGCGTTTCTGAAGAATAGAATACTACTACCTTCCTGCCAGGGCAGTTCGTAATACGCGAACAATTGGCACAACATCGTAGCTACCAAATAAGAGTTCTGCAAGTCCTCGCCCGGGTTTGATACCACTGACTTACCTATTTCTGACGCAATGGCGTTCTTACTTCTGGTTTGAAAGGTAACGTAGCTGATGTGTGGCATTTCAATCCGCAAATGACAATTAAACCCGTCACACGAGAGACGAATACACCTTCAACATCTATAATGTATACAGTGTGTAAAGAAAACCCTGTCGGATAATTAAAAGTGTTGTTTGGTACCGTAATATGGTTACATATGTGTAATTATTTTATGGACATTAATTAGTTAGCTTTCCCAACAAAAAAAGTAATTTTATATGGTATTTTCATACATTGAGTACGACAACACCTACAAATAAGTAATTTCTATTATCAAAAAATGCCGGCCAATTCGTATACCACTGAAGGTCACGCGCGTTTAAAATTCCTTTATAAAAAGCCGAAAAACAAAGACCGCGCATTCGCGCGGTGTTTGTGCGAAAGCCGCCAAAGCGCAAAATGAAACAAGCAGCGACAAAGTGTTGTCATTTTTAATATATTATTACATTATATATACATTAAAATATATGCTTGTAAATACAATTTTCAGTTTGCACTTCATTTTTTATATCATAAGATAGCAAACAAGCAGATGGCTCGCTTGACGGAAAGAGAAACCATTTCATGGGTGAAAAGAGAAAGATGTTAATGGTGCGTTATTATACGTGTGACAGATGGCAATGCCACATGCATAAGTCTACCGGCTCCTCCAAACCGGAACACCACAATATCACAGCAGGAATAGGTAAGGCGATAGTACTAAACACCCGGGCCAGAAGTTGCGGAACTCTACCACCTAGTAGTCACGATGGGAGTGACACGTATAGCCAATCGGCTAATCCTAAATCACGCTATAATAATTATTTATCTTGTAATATTATATACAAATTTCCATGCTTCTCAGACGGACTTCAATCTCCAGACACTACCGTTCCATGCTGGCAAGATCTTTCATTTTCCATCCTTATGTGACGTCACCGACCTCCACAGTGGTGATATCACCTTGATAACCATCACCCCTACACCTTGATAAACAAAACTTTTGCACAAACAATGTGCTCTGTGTGTCTAGTAGTCTGTGGCCTTGGGTTTGTTTTCTAAACGCAAGGCCAAACTGCACCGTCTACGCTACAGATAACCAAACGGAACGTGACTATTGTATTAATATGTATCAACAAGTGTGCAATTTCATAAGGACAGTTAATGCATAACACGTGGCAGGCAATACCTGTATCCCTTGCGGAATCTATTAATTCGTGAATCAAAATCTTTGTACCCCTTTTTAAGGTAAGTACGCGAATAGTGGAGTATGGGCACAGTTAAAGTTTACATTGCGAAGGACTGCAGAATACCCAATATTTTTACATAATCTAATACATACTACATATAATAAAATCGTAGGAAAGTCAAAACTGTACATTGAATATTTTTTTAAAAGAATACTCGGGGCGTGGGGTAATATAATCGATATCGAAGCCAAAAATATAGTTTTTAGAATTTTTGTCTGTTTGTCTGTTTATCTGTTTGTCTGTATGTATGTCCGGGGTAAACTCAAAAATACTGCATGGATTTACTTCAAATTTTGCATGAATATTACTAACAGATCGGGTCAACGGGCCAGGTGCTGTGCGGAGTAAACGAAGTCCGCGCGAACTTCGTTTACTCGGCACAGCACCTGGCCGAAGTAGTCCGAAGTAGTAGTCCGAAGTCGCTGGCATCAGCTAGTATGCATTAAAAAACATTACATTAATAAAAATAAACATTACGTTACATTCATGTGACATACATGATAAATACAAACATATAAACTATTTTCTTTACGGCTAAGTCTGTTGTCAAAAAATTTCGACCACGGGGCGATCACTAGTAACATAATAATTATGCATCTCTTAATAGTATAACCTTAAAATTGTCTATTTATTCTGTATGAGCTGACCCACGTACCACGCCCACGATAGAGTAACATTTCCTCAATATAATCTTTCATACAAACTCTCATTTCTCCCTTATTGATTTTGGAGAAAAAAATGAGTGCGTTGACCCAGGCACGCGCGGATTGATTTTGGAGAAAAAATGAGTGCGTTGACCCAGGGACGCACGGATTGATTTTGAAAAAAAAAAAAATGAGTGCGTTGAATCAGGGACGCGCGGATTGATTTTGGAGAAAAAAATTAGTGCGTTGACCCAGGGACGCCCGGATTGATTTTGGAGAAAAAAATGAGTGCGTTGACCCAGGGACGCACGGATTGATTTTGGAGAAAAAAAATGAGTGCATTGACCCAGGGACGCACGGATTGATTTCGGAGAAAAAAAAATAAGTCATTGGCTCAGGTTCTCACGGTTTGATTTTGATGAACAAAATGAATGCGTTGACCCAGGGACACACGGATAAAGTTTTAACTCTGCGTTGTCAGTTTATATAAATAAAACACGTAATCAAAATCAAAATCGTCTCCAAAATCACGCGTCCCTGAGTCACCAGCCCCCCAATTCACGTAATTGAGTCAAAGCACTTAGGGCTTTCACACACATAAACACGATAGAACTTCGAGACGTGCTACGACACGGCATAATATGTAAGAAAATGTGTAAGTGGCTTAAATGCTTCGACTCGCTTGCCACTTGATTACGTGAATTAGGCCCCAGGGATGCACAGGGACCCAGGGACACACGGATAGAATTTTAACTCTGTGTTGCCAATTTATATAATTAAACACATATACATTGCATCCTCTCTCTTTCTATAGCGTGGCGTTGCACGTCTATATTTAGGCTGGTGTCGGTACAGAAAACTCCACCAGTAGTCTCCTAGTAATACTTTATTAGTCACAAAAATCGGGGCATGGTGGCGACGTGTACACGGTTGTGTGTTTTATTACGTGAATACGTGTACGCAACGAGTAAAGAATATCGCTGCGCTTCTACCACAGCCATACTTGTTGTGGAAATGGCATCATTCAATGTAATGAATTCTTTGAGCCTTTAGCTAACAAACCATTTATTTCAGTTCTGGATGTGGATGATATATTATTATGTACATGTAGCTGCAACACCAAACTTTTCTTTCGGATTTTTAACACAAAATTGTTACTCGCGCTATGTACTTTGATAGCTCCAGTTACCCTTATTCTATCCGGTGCGAATAGAAAAAACAGTACCTTTTTCCCTATTCTTACTGCCATACTACCATGCGGACCAAGTCCGACACGACCGTACCACCGGCGAGCACTCAAAGTTATCAGGTCCCGGTTATCGCAAGAAATACGCTATAGTCATTATGAGGTCGTATATATTTCGTGTTATACCGATACAGCTACAAACGTGTATCATCACGATTTATTACAAGAGCAGTCACGAATTAAGAGCCCGTATTGTGCACTCTATGTAAAAAGTCACTCTAAGATGTTAATCATCTGACAATACAGAATCACGAGCACATGCTTTTCGCTTTGCACTGAGTCAGCCACGAAGATGCCTCATCACGATTTATTGCGACAACAGTGAAGGGTTACAAGTTACTTGTTACAATTGAGATCAGAAAATGATACAAATAGTGCTGCACAAATTAAACTTAGCTAATTCGATAATGTGAATTTCTTTTTCTGCTTTACGGCTTTTTGGATGTTTTGTACTTAGATAAGCTTTGTTTGTAAATTTGTCTACACAGCTGTCTTTTATGAAAAAAAATACAGGGGTCTCTGCTTCCCGCGTATTATAAGTGTGATATGTTTAATGTCATTTTTAAAAAATCCTGAATAACAAACAAGCAGAAGTAATTTAATTTTCAACTTTGCGCAATCTCTATGTGATTTCTTAAATACCGATTCCTAAAATAATAAAAAAACTAATCATTTTCCTCTTGGTACTATTCTTTTCAGTGGCATCATAAAATTTGTAACACTATTTTTCTTGTTTCAGTGGCATAACAGAAGACATAAAAGTTGTTATGCTACTTGTCTTGTTTCAGTAGCATTACTGAAGACATAAAAAGTTGTTACGCCACTTTTCTTGTTTCGGTGCCATTACAGAAGTCATAAAAGTTGTTACGTAACTTTTCTCGTTTGCGAGATATTATAGAAACCATAAAGTTGTAACCCTACTTTTTTTTGTTTCAATAGCATTACAGAAGACAAAAAAGTTGTGACGTTTTACTTTTCTTCTTTTAGTGGTTAATATTACAGAAATCATAAGTTGTTACGCTACTTTTTTTGTTCCACTACCATAACAGAAGTCATCAAAGTTGTTATGCTCCTTTTTTTGTTTCAGCAGCATTACAAAAGTTGTTACGCTACTTTTTTATATATCATAAGATAGCAAACAAGCAAATGGGTCTCCTGATGGAAAGAGTCAACCATCGCCTATAGACACCAAAGATGTTAATGGTGCGTTGCTATCTTGTAGCAAGGTCTAATGCCACATGCATAAGTTTATCGGCTACCTTACCCTCCAAACCGGAACACGACAGCGACAAGCACTGACGCTATTGTGGCAGGAATAGGTAAGGCGGTGGTACAAGACCCGGGCGAGACAATGCAGAACTCTACCACCTAGTAGCCACGATGGTAGTGACTCGATAGCCAATCGGTCGCCTTTTACGACATGCCTGGCAGAACGGCAGTTGGCCTATTCTTCAAGGAGGCCGGGACGAACACGGCGAAAAACTTTTATATTATTGGCATGCAGATGTCATAAAAGTTGTTATGCTCCTTTTTTGTTTCAGTAACTTTACAGAAGTAAGATATGTTGTTACACTACTTTTCTTGTTTCAGCAGCGTTACAAAAATTGTTCCGTTACTTTTATTATTGCAGTAGCATTACAAAAGGTTTTACGCTACTTTTATTATTTCAGCAGCATTACAAAAGTTGTTACATTACTTTTTTGTTTCAGTGGTATTACAGAAACCATAAAGTTGTAATGCTACTTTTCTTGTTTCAGTGGCATTACAGAACTCATAAAAGTCGTAATGCTGTTTTTCTTTCAGTGGTAATATTATGAATATACGGGAATATGCAGAAAATTGCAAATTATTTTTAAGTTTTGGATTACGATAACGCTAAAACTCATAAAATCATTTTGAACTCATGTTCGATCAACTCTATCTACCGCGTAAAAAGCGGCATGAGGATATTTATTTATTTATGATATTATATTTAGGTTTTATTTAGTCATTATGATAAGCACTGTCAATTTTATTTGGAATTGCCTCATAAACAGAAAATAATCCTTACCGAGGAGAGTGAGCACCGTTGTCACCCAGAACCAGTGCATCCACCAGTGCAGTGTCATGACGGCAGCGTCTTGAAATGTGGTTTAAAGGGTCTGAAAAAAAAGAGACACTGGTAAATAACCTTTATACATATATAATTTTTCTATACCTACGTTCTTTTCTCACCGAACTCCTCTTAAACGGCTGGACCAATTTAAATACGAACATATCCGCCTTTGAGCGCCGATCCGACTTCCATAGTAATTATATGTCAACGCTTCAGAGGTATTCGCCTTAGCATTTTATTCGACACGATAAAATAACACAATAGAGCATATTTTTATTTTTTACGATATATCTAAAAGCGTTTGACATTGACATAGCTACATATTCTTGACCGCCCCGTTGGTCGAGTGGTTAGCGACCCTGACTACGCAATCGACGGGGCTCGGGTTCGATCCCCGACAGGGACAAGCATTTGTGTGATGAGCATAAATGTTTGTTTTCCCGGGTTTGGTTGTTTATTAAATATATTCTAATATTTATATATGTATTTCTATGTAGGTATTAGTATCGTCGACTAACACCCATAATACAAGCAAATAATTTGCTTACTTTGAGATTAGACCAGTAAGTGTAATTTGTCCCGTGAATATTTATTAATATTTATTTATTTATTCTCATATGAGGGGCTACGCATTTTGTGCCCAACACCGTGTCTAATAGTAGTTATTTTCGACATCGACAAATACTTATTTTCCTCTCTCCTCATTTTTTTTAAGATAGCAAACAAGCAGATGGTTCTTCTAATACAAAGAGAAACCATAGTCTACAGACACAAAACATGTTTATGATGCGTTGCTATCCGAATGGCGTTTAATGCCACTAGCATAAGTTCACCGACTACTTTACCCTCCGAACCGGAACACAATAGTGACAAGTACTGGCGCTATTGCGGCAAGAACAGGTTAGGTGGTACTAGACGCGGGTGAGACAATGCAAAACTCTACCACCTAGTAGCCACAATTGTAGTGACTCGTATAGCCAATTTTTCGTCTCTTACGAACTGTCTGGCAGAACGGCAAGTGGTTCATTTTTCAAAGGAGTCCGGACCAACACATTCTTATAAAATACTAGCTGTTGCCGGCGACTTCGTCAGCGCGGACTTCGTTTACTCCGCACAGCACCTGGCCGCTAGGTGATAGCGTGATAATATGTAGCCTATATGTTGACCCGACCTGTTAGTAATATTCATGCAAAATTTGAAGTAAATCCATGCAGTACTTTTTGAGTTTATCCCGGACATACATACAGACAAACAAACAAACAGACAAAAAATCTAAAAACTATATTTTTGGCTTCGATATCGATTGTAGATCACGACCCAAGTATTCTTTAAAAAAAATATTCAATGTACAGTTATGACTTTCCTAGGATTTTATTATATGTATAGATATAGATGACTTAGGTATATAAGTTTTTCATAGTAGGTATATAAGTTTTTCATAGCATGATGTCGTCTTTTCAATTCCAAATGCCAGTAACCGTACACTCAGTGAGCACCGCTAAAAGACACAATAGATTCCTTCCACGAGCTTTTGTTAAACGAGCACAGTGGGTTTTCACAATACACAGCGGACAAAAACACCCATTTTTCATCATCCGTTCTCATCTTCCATTTGTGGTCGATGTTTGCTCATACATAAGTACCATTACTTTTCTATAAATACTGAAAAATATCTTCACGCCTGTATCCCCGAAGCGGTATGCAGAGGTATAACAAGTGCACTCACGATTAGCCGAAGATACTTAGTCCCAATATATGATACGTGGCAATCCTATCGCCAACCGGGCGCTTATCCAATCCCAGGCAGCATCGTTTTTTATCAGAAAACTGAAAAAACAAATTTTTGAATTGTCCGAGCTGGGAATCGAATCCAGGACCTCCTAACCTTATTTTTCGGTATGTAATTGTAATTCATAGTATGTATGTAGATATTCATCTACATACATACACGCCTCAATAGTCTAGCGATAACAGCTTTAGTTTAGATGCATATGATCCTGAATTCGAATTCCGAGTCTTAACAA
Organism: Apodemia mormo; assembly: GCA_036924255.1. Taxonomy (NCBI): domain Eukaryota; kingdom Metazoa; phylum Arthropoda; class Insecta; order Lepidoptera; family Riodinidae; genus Apodemia; species Apodemia mormo. Next base: position 44,088,885 of record JAUPFN010000002.1, read on the forward strand.
ATATTCTATAATGGTTCTATATTAGTTTTCAGTTTTTTTTTTTGTAAACACTTGTAAACATTTTTTGAATAATAGACCATCTGCCGTTCTGCCAGGCAGTATGTATAAAGGGACTTCGTAAGAGGTGAACGACTGTCTGTACGAGCTGCCCTGCTGATTTGTCGACCGTAAGTGCATGTTGGGTGCAACAGAGAATATCGCGCTCAAAAATTTGCACCTTTATTTTTGACTTTACAAAAAATTTAGGTAGATCAACATTTTTTCCATGTCTTTTAAAGATTTTGTATAGCGTCACAAATAAAGGTGAAAATTTTTGGGCGCGATTTTCTCTATTGCACCCAATGTGCACTTACGGTCGACTAAATTAGCAGGGCAATACTATCGTGGCTATTAAGTGGTAGAGTTCTGCATCGTTCCGCTCGGGTCTGGTACCTTACTTATTTCTGCCGCAATAGCATCAGTGCTTGTCACTGCCGTGTTCCTGTTTGGAGGATAAGGAAGCCGGAAAACTTATGCATGTGGCATTAAGACCCTGCAACAACGATAGCAACGCAGCATTAACATTTTTAATGTCTATAGGCAATAGTTGTTTCTTTCCATCAGAGCCATTTGTTTCTTTGCTATCTTATTTGCTTTTATAGATGACAGATCTCTATTTATCAAAAGAACAATCTGTTTGTTAAGACTGCTGACAAAAACTTTTGTTAGGAAGAGGAAAAATAATTTTAGTGTTCATCCTCTTGTAATGAAATATCGCTTTTCTAATTTAGGGACCCCGCCATATGTTTCACAACAATAAACTACCCTTTCCCGCTTTCATTACCACCCTAAAGTCGACGGAGCCATAAAGACAATAGCCTAAACGCCGTCCCACGTACGGAACGCCTTAATGTTTATTACAGAATTCAGTGAACATTGGCATCGAGTTGACTGACACCTTAAACAAATGTTTAGGATAATAGCTTTACTTGAGTGGAATCATTTTGTAGTCGATGGTTAGCCTTGAACTTTGCCTATAAATTATGGTGGTGCCCGTCACTATACCGGATATTATAGGATAGCAAACAATAGCTCTGTTGATGGGGAAATAAAGGCTAAGCGAAAGTCGGACTCGCGAACAAAGGATTCCGTACCATAATCTATAAAAAACGACAAAAAAATCACTTTTGATGTATCCCATACTACAAACGTAAATATTTACCGCCCCGCTTAAATATTTATTTTATTTTAATTTAATTATTATTATATATTTTTAAAGTGAATATATAATTAGCTATTCTGTGAACATTTCAAGCGTCTACCAGTTGAGAGATTAAGATCGAGAAAAAAATTGCAAAATATTACGGTTTTGTATGGGAGCCCCCTTAAATATTTACATTATTCTATTTTAGTATTTTGCTGTTATAGCGGCAATAGAAATACATCATCTGTGACATTACTAATGCATAACTATCACGGTTTATGAAATACAGCCTGGTGACGGACGGACGGACAACGGAGTCTTAGTAATAAGATCCTGTTTTACACTTTGGGAACGGAACCCCAAAAACGACCAATGCCTATAAATGCAAAAATTGTAAATGGTGCGTTGATAATTGATATCGGTATGTTTCGATGGGTACCTTTTTTTCAATAATCAACTCTTACAGCCCGGTCACGCGAACCGGCGGCGAAAATTCGCCGGTCACACCGCCGCTAGTCGCTAAACCGCGTGGCATGTTTAGTACTTTCCCATACATGTGTTTCAGACGCTAGACGCTTGGCCGTTCGCGCCGCGCGAAAAATCGCAGGCGTAAATTTCTCGCGGCCAGGCAGTTTAGGCACAGTATACTGGAGACTAACAGTAGTCAATTTACATACATGTGATATGCGAGCAACGCACACATAGACACATCTCACAGACACGATATCACGGAATGGTTCGGTACAGTTTGTTCCGCACCAGTCCGAGATATCGCGTCCGTGAGAGGTGTCTATGTGTGCTATGCTCGAATATTACTTTTATGTAACATTGACTTCTGTTAGTCTCTAAGTATTCTGTGGTTAAGGGGTTAAAATAGAGATAAATGAATATTGCATACAAACTTTTTGAATATCATTAGATAGCAAACAAGCATATGGCTCTCCTGATGGAAAGAGAAACCATCGCTTATAGACACCAAAGATGTTAACAATGCGTTGCTATACGTCTAGCGGGATGGCAAATCTATCGGTTACCACTATTGCGACAGGAATATGTATGGCGGTGGTACTCGGGCGAGACGTTGCAGCACTCTACCAGCTACCTAGTAGTCACGATGGTAGTGACACGTATAGCCAATCGTTAACCTATGACGAAGTATCTAGTAGAACGGCAAATGGTCTATTCTTCAAAGAGGACTTGGACCAATAGGGCGTTGGAGCAAATACTATATGAACGATTATAATATAATAATACGTATGCTGAATACAGATACTCTAAACGCGGGCGAAGTTGCGCGAGCCAGCTAGTTTATTTATTTAAGCATATATTCCCCATATACGTATATATATACGTAGCGACGAATTATACGCGAAACAGAGGTCTATAAACCAAACATTTTCGTGCGAAGCGTATGTTGACTTACGCCAGTGGAATAGATTTCGATTCCGAAGGGGCGTGCATCCTTGAATTTATATTAAGTCGAAGCCTTTCAAATAAATACGATCGTGAGTGAGGCGAACCACAGACGTCGAGACGCGACCTTCTGGAGTAAGGCCAGTGCCTTCATAGTTCGCGCAGGAGTGTCAGTCATTTAAACAAAACTGGATTACATAAAGATCCATCCCATTATTATTATTATAAATGCAGTTTCAGTAGATGTATGGATTTTTGTGCATTGCATATGCATTAGTAGTGTGCTTAGGCGTTCTGGCATTTAAACAGTTCTGATTTTATCTGAATTAATCCCAGTAATATTACAAAAGCAAAAGTTTCTTTATACGTTTAGATTTTTTCTTACTTAATTACGTAAAGGCTGGTTATTTACATATTTATTTTTAGGCTGGATATTAACATATTTTTTATAACACATTGACCTACCTGGTAAGAACTAGTGCATTAGTAATAAGCTAAGTGCTTAGGCCGTTCTGGCATTCAAACAATTCTGACTATAATTTCTGTAAGCTTTTGTATTTTTGTAACTCAATTACGTAAAGTCTGGTGAAATTTGCATTATTTTTATAATACTTGTAACTTACTAGATGAGAACTATTGTATTATTAGTGTGCTTAGGTGCATATTTACAATTTTGACTATATCCGAGATCATCCCGTCAACATCACAAATATAAAAAATTCTATAGATGTTTGTAACTTGCCAGTGGTGAGATTTGCATGACTTATAGGTATATGACGAATGATCTACGGGCTTGGGACTTGTGCTTACGGAGTGCGCTAAGAAGCTCTGGTACATAAACAAAAGCTCATAAAAAAGGGACAATATAACCACAAGAACAGTATTTAAATAAGTATTGTTTGTCTAATGGCTGGGAATTGGAAACCGTGAAGCGATTACTTTTGGGTGCGCATGATTCGGTCCAATTACCACGTAATGAGTCAGGGTTTCACAAGGGGTTCTTACAATGCGTAATTAATTGCAGTAAGGTTCAATTATGTTTGCCACTGCTTAGGTTAATGAACATAAGTATTTATTTAAAAAAAACAAACTCGTGCTGTTTTCACTATTTTATTGAGGTTATATTATTTTACTATTTTTTTGTTGTTATATCATTATTAATCATTTATAGACTTAAAAATTGATATGATTGTATATATATCCAAACACAAGTACACATACATACACATACGTTGTTAAATAACACTCATATCATAAGCAAATTATTTTCCTACTAGCTGTTGCCCGGACTTCGTCCGCGCGGACTTCGTTTACTCCGCACAGCTCCTCCCCCGTAGGTGATAGCGTGATAATATGTAGCCTATATGTTGACCCGACCTATTAGTAATATTCATGCAAAATTTGAAGCAAATCCATGCAGTACTTTTTGAGTTTACCCCGGACATACACTGACTTCCCTACGATTTTATTATATGTATAGATGATATAATATGTAACACTCAAATATATTTGATAAACACCCAAATCCAGAAATGCAAACGTCCATGCTCATCACACAATGTTTGCCCAGTTGGAAATTGAACATGAGCCCTATCAATTAATTGCGTAGTCAGAGTCGCTCACCACTCACTCACAAGGCGATAATCCATTTACTTGCCGTATGCACGCATATGCTGCAAAAAAAATTTCATAATGCTGGGGCCGCACTTGCGTCTATCGTCCCGAAGTTATATGCGCGCTAAGGCACACGCAGTCCGGAATGTATTCGGAAATAGCCGATAACAGCCGGTCACATTTGCATTTATCCTGTCACTGCACGAAGCTTTGTGACGATACACGCAAGTGCGGCCCCAGCACAATGCGAATGAAGATGAATGTGGGTAGGTACGGATGGCGACCAAGACTGACGCACCATGACCAAATTGGTCAAGTGTTATCTGTAAACCTTGCAGACCATTCCTAAAACTTCCCGCAAAATTGACGTATTTTAAGCTCTAAAAACCTATACATAATCATAGTTTTTTTCAGAGTTCCAAAATCTAAAGTTGTTTAAACATGACAGTAGGTACTTATGATTTTAATAATATATATTTCGAAAACGACGATTATGATGATTCTGATTTTTTATATCATACGATAGATAAATTTTTTTGTATCATAGGTTAAAAAGCAAGCAGATGGCTCTTCTGATTGCCATTGACACCAGAGATGTTAATGGTGCATTGCTATCCGAGTGGCGGGTCGGCAATGCTACATGAATAAGTCTACCAGCTACCTTACCCTCCAAACCGGAACATAAGCATTACCAGGGCATTCAAGGCTATCGTCATTCAAGTGGTTTCGTTTACATAAGTATCATCGGGGCATTTAAGGCTATTATTATGCAACCGGCCCGTTTACATAAGTATCATCAGGGCATTTACTTTAGGTAGTGTAATACCTTTATGGTGTTACATATACACTGGCAGCTTTGTCTACTTTCAAACGTAGAACTGTCTAGTTTTTAGATGATAAATGTAATAGAATAAGAGTGTTCGAATTGATCTGGTCGGGGGAAGACATATCCCCGAAAAATAAATGAAGATATAAAACAATAGCGTATTATTGGAAGTCCTAAAAATCCCGTCGATCTTCGGGTCCTCGAGCAGCCAAGCGAGTTAAAGAAAAACCCCCGGGCAAAAGGGAGTACAATTGGTGGAGTAACACGGCCGGCCGATATATCGCCGGACGAGCGTTACAAGTTGGCGGAGGCGCCGTGCAGTCACTGCGTGCAGTCGCTACGTGAAGTCGCTACGCGCAGTCGCTACGTGAAGTCGCTACGTGCAATCGCTACGTGAAGTCGTTACGTGGAGTCGCTACGTGAAGTCGCTACGTGCAATCGCTACGCTGGACGAAGAAACCAGGAGAGCTAAGTATTTTGGTCAGAGGGTAAGAGTCGAGATGGAGGCCATCAAGCGTTTCGATGGAACGCAGAATTTGGCATTCGCAGAATTTATTAAAGATTTTAAAACAGTCGCGGCAATTAATAAATGGGATATAGAGAGTTTACTTTTACTTCTGGGATTGTATCTTGATGGCCCTGCGTTAGCGTTTTATAAAATGATATATAGCGACACGGCCAATTTCAATGAATTGTGCATAAAAATTGAAAATGAATTCCCTATCTCAATAAATGACATTGAGCGATTTTATATAACCAAACAGGGCCGCGATGAGGAGCTATTAACATATTTTTACAGACTCAGCAGTATGGCAGTCAAGGCTGAGATATCGGACAACATTTTTATAAGACAATTTCTTAAAACGATATTACCCTCGTTTAAGGAAAAGTTTGGATTGCAATTATATAAGTCACGAGAGGAGCTGCGTGACACAATAATTCAATACAACGAATTATTTCGAGGAAAACCGCATTCCACGGTTAACCTTCCATTGCAGCCAATAGTTGGGTTGCCGCCGAAATCTTTGTATAGGGAGGAGCCAGACATCCTTCCTAGTACGTCTGTGTGTTCACAGCAAGAACATCAGAAAAAAAGCAGCCTTATGTACACAAAGTTCTTTCAGAAGCAGTCTGAAGTCACAACAACACACGGATGGCGTGGGCCATCGCATCAATATGTGCGAAGCAATTACGCCCGCACCATTTCAAGCCAAACAAGAGGAAAAAATATCAAGTGTAAAAAATCCATGTATTCGTTTATGTGTTAGGGGACAGGAATGTCTCGCTTTAATAGACACGGGGGCAAATGTCTCATGTATGTCCGCGAGTTTAGCAAAAAAATTAAATCTGCCATATGGAGCCAGTGTTCCATATAGCAGAAATAAAATTCAATCTGTTACAGGATCCACACTAAAAGTCGTTGGTGAGGCGAGAGTAAATCTCCTCATTAATGCAAGGGTCTTCCCCAACGACATGGTGATTGTAAATAATATTGGTTACGAAATGATCCTAGGACAGGATTTCCTTAATAAATATGATGTAGTTATTCACTGTAAAAAGGGTTATTTGTGTATAGATGAAAAGTTTTTTATAAATTGTAATTTAAATTATTTTAGACAGTTTTCAAATAATAAAGATAGTTGCCATGACAACATGCGCAATGTATATAATATTAAAAAACGAGTTGACATGCAGTCATCGTGTTTATTGACTACGATGTCAAAAATAAATATGAAGAAAAATATAAAAACTAATATATTTTATTTCAGAAAAAATAAAAATTATCGCAATAATAATTCATACGAATTATGTAGAGGTAAAAATGAGATGAAAAAGCGGTGCGCGAACACGCGTAAGAATGGAAATGTTGTCATAAAATGTGATGAAGGGTGTAAGAAACGTTTGGTAGTTAGACCCAGTGAAAAATCATTCATTAGATCGGTAGCGGGTAGAAATTATAAGAATGTGAGTGGATGGCGAGGGTGTTTACCCACAGGATGTATTGGAAATGTGCAGGATAGGAAAGGTTTTGAAAAGGGGTCTAGTAGGAAAAATTGCTTGATGAGGCAATTATCGGTATTTCATACGCCGAGACGTGTAGATAATATAAAGGTATATAAATTACACAAAAGGTCTTGTACAGATATAACATAAATATATATTTAGGGTCCAGCATTATTATAAATAGGTTGCAAGTTTTTGTGTATGAATAAAAGAATAGTTAGGTAGTCATTCATTGTAGTAAATAATTGTTACATGTTAGTTCATTATTTTTGTTTGGGCTTGTATATGAGAATGCTAATATTTGTATTTGTTTCATGTAATATGACGGGGTTCAACCAATGCTGTGATGATGGACCGGAGCTAAAAAGAAAAAAGATGACCAAAAGAATATTAAATGAAGAAATGTTATGTTTTAAATCGAGATGTATTCCTCTCAAGTTCTTCTGTTCAATAATAAAGTCTAATGGGGTAAAATGTATCCTAGGGACAGAGCCGCCTTAGTATGAAGTCGTAAAAGTCAGTATAGGTAGGGGGTTGAAAGTCTTGTGAATGGGAGTTCAACTTTGTAGTACGACATCGTCGACACAAAGAATATCTGTATAAGATATACATGAACTCGGATAGTTATGGGGGATATTATAATGGTGGTTTAGTATGGTTCAGAGTAAGGTATAGTTATATTTGTGACGTATATATATTGGGGCGAGCTCGATGTTGAGAGGAAGTAATACTTCAATCTTTTTTCTTTTGGTCCACCAAAGAAAAGAAGTTTGAATTGTTATGCCTTTCCATCTCTTATCATCTCTTATACGACTAGAGCCCTTCAGGCTAAAGTTTAGTAAAATAATAAATGTTTGCGGTAGGATAGATTAGGCGAGGGGGCTGTGGTCTGCCTTTTAGAGAGGTTTTGGTAGACCAAAGTTTGTGACATGGTGTGGTGGTAATAGTCAGAACCACATATGGGGCAAACTATCTTTTAGGAAAAGACAGTCCCACCAAAATGTACCTTCCTCTCATAGGAATAGGTAGGCCATTTGAGAGGAGACAAATGCCTCTCCAGTTTCAGCTGCTCCTACCTTGGGGGGTAGCTGATGTAATACCTTTATGGTGTTACATATACACTGGCAGCTTTGTCTACTTTCAAACGTAGAACTGTCTAGTTTTTAGATGATAAATGTAATTGAATAAGAGTGTTCGAATTGATCTGGTCGGGGGAAGGGGTGTTCCGGTGCAGCCCGGCCACAGTCAATTTTGTAATTTATAGACATAAAATTTAAATGTTCTTTTAATGTTCTTGCAGTACCAATGAATAAATTAAATGTACCTCAAGTATATCTCCTTAAAAGAGCACTTTTTGGTGGCCGGGAAGTAACGTATACGCTGCAGCCCGGCCACGGTTATATTTTCCAGTAGGATGCTCAGAATGTTCTAAAATATAAGCCAAATAAATGTTCCATTTGCGTTCTTTGGTTTTTTGAATGTAATATACGAACAAAAACGACTACATAAACAAAAAATGATTTCAAATTAAAATGTGCACTTAGCGCCTGTAGAATTAAAATAGCAAATCTGCTTATTTGTAAAAAGCTGCTATCGCAATTTTTTTAGGAGCTATTCTCTAAAAAACCAGACGTAAAGAAAAACAGTTTTGATTGTAAAACGATGGTGCATTTTCCTATATGATATATTATTATTATAAACAAAGTAATTATAAATATATTATATGTATCTAGATGTACGTAATTGCATAGAATATTAAAATAATAAAAAAAATGTTAAATGTTGTAGGGAATTGGAATTGCATTATATCTACGATTTGTTTTCTACACTCACATATTTTTATTTATATTGATAATTGTGTACTATCTCTATTGGTAGTATCTTCTAGCGTATGCCACCTACATCTTGAGCGCGGTCATCGAAAATCATGGTGAAGCACTAGCTATCTTGCTTGATATTTCGAAGGCTTTTGACAGGGTCTGGCACGATTTTTCCCCGTGTTGGACCCGGGCTTTTTTGAAGAATAAACAAACTGCCGTTTTGTCAGGCAAGTCGTAAAAGGCGACCGATTGGCTACGTGAGTCACTACCTTCGTAGCTACTAGGTGGTAGACTTCTGCATTGTCTCGCCCGGGTCTGGTACCACTGCCTTACCTATTCCTGCCGTAATAGCGTCAGTGCTTAAACCTTAAGCCGGTAAAATTATACATGTGGCATTAGACCTCACCCCAAAATAGCAACGCACCATTAACATCTTTGGTGTCTATAAGTGATGGTTGACTCTTTCTATCAGGAGACCCATCTGCTTGTTTGCTATCTTATGATATATAAAAAAAGTGAGGGTAGAAGACAAATCATAGATATAATAATAATAAATATTCACGGGACAAATTACACTTACTGATCTAACCCCAAAGTAAACAAACTATTTGCTTGTGTTATGGGTGTTAGTCAACGATACTAATACATAAAAATACATATATAAAAAACTAGAACATATTTAATAAACACCCAAACCCGGAAATACAAACATTGATCTATACAAACTCATCAAATTTATTTATATATACAAACTCATCACACAAATGCTTGTCCCCGTCGGAGATCGAACCTGATTGCGTAGTCAGGGTCGCTAACCAATCGACCAACGGGGCGATTAATTTTATAAATATTTTAATTAGATATAACAGAATAAGTACCCATTCACTACAAAATTATTAATGCAATTACGTACATCTAGATACATATAATATATTTATAATTACTTTGTTTATAATAATAATATATCATATAGGAAAATGCACCATCGTTTTACAATCAAAACTGTTTTTCTTTACGTCTGGTTTTCTAGAGAATAGCTCCTAAAAAAATTGCGATAGCAGCTTTTTACAAATAAGCAGATTTGCTATTTTAATTCTACAGGCGCTAAGTGCACATTTTAATTTGAAATCATTTTTGTTTATGTAGTCGTTTTTGTTCGTATATTACATTCAAAAAACCAAAGAACGCAAATGGAACATTTATTTGGCTTATATTTTAGAACATTCTGAGCATCCTACTGGAAAATATAACCGTGGCCGGGCTGCAGCGTATACGTTACTTCCCGGCCACCAAAAAGTGCTCTTTTAAGGAGATATACTTGAGGTACATTTAATTTATTCATTGGTACTGCAAGAACATTAAAAGAACATTTAAATTTTATGTCTATAAATTACAAAATTGACTGTGGCCGGGCTGCACCGGAACACCCGGGGAAAGACATATCCCCGAAAAATAAATGAAGATATAAAACAATAGCGTATTATTGGAAATCCTAAAAATCCCGTCGATCTTCGGGTCCTCGAGCAGCCAAGCGAGTTAAAGAAAAACCCCCGGGCAAAAGGGGGTACAATTGGTGGAGTAACACGGCCGGCCGATATATCGCCGGACGAGTGTTACAGTAGTGTATTTTTGTCATTATTATCCAACCGATTTCGTGTATATGAGAGCCATCATAGCATTTTTTTTTATATCATAAGATAGCAAACAGCAAAAGCAGATGCGTCTCCTGATGGAAAGAGTCAATCATCGCCTACAGACACCAAAGATGTTAATGGTGCGTTTCTATCTTGTGGCAAGTTCTTATGCCACATGCATAAGTTTACCGGCTACCTTACCCTACCAACCGGGACACGACAGTGACAAGCACTGATGCTATTGCGCCAGGAATAGGTTAGACGGTGGTACCAGACCCGGGCGAGACAATGCAGAACTCTATCACCTAGTAGCCACGATGGCAGTAACTCGCATAGCCAATCAGTCGCCTTTTACGACCTGCCTGGCAGAACGGCAGTAGGTCTATTCTTCAAAGGAGCCCGGGACCAACACGTAGAAAAGCATAAGCGCTCATTGAAGGGTATTATTTTCTAACCGGTTAATAATAGCCTTAAATGCTATAGTTTCATTTACATACGTATCATCAGAGTGTTTGTTTACATAAGCATCATCAGGGCATTTACTTTATGTATTGCATTAAAGGTCATTCTTATTCAACCGGTTTCGTTTGCATGAGTGTCGTTAGGATGTTTAACGCTATTTATATTCAACCGGTCTCAACAACATAAGCATCATCAGATCACTTAAAGCTATAATAATCCCACCAGCTTCGTTTACATAAGTATGATTAGGGCATTTGCTTTAGGTAATGTATTAAAAGGTCATTATTATCCAACCGGTTTACGTGTCATTAGAGTGTTTAAGGCTAATAATATTCAACCGCTCTCGAAAACATAAACATCATCAGGGGCCTAATTCACGTAATCCGTCAATTTCGCTCACTCTAATCCATCAAACTATCGGTCAATAGCCATAACCTCCTTGTTCTCGAAAGTCATGGAGACACTTATAAACTGTCAGCTCCTGAAGTATTTAGAAGAGCACCAGTTGATTAGCGACCGTCAGTACGGTTTCCGTTGTGGCCGCTCAACTGGTGATCTTCTAGTATTCTTGACACATCGTTGGGCGGAGTTGCAGTTGAGTCGAAGGGGAGGCATTGGCAGTTAGTTTAGACATAGCGAAGACCTTCGATCGGGTATGGCATAAAGCACTTCTCTTAAAGCTGCCTTCCTATGGGCTTCCCGAAAAATAATGCAAGTGGATCACCAATTTTTTGGCTGATCGGAGCATTAAGGTCGTAGTCGACGGTGCATGCTCCAACCTTAAAACTGTTAATGCTGGTGTTCCCCAAGGCTGCGTGCTATCACCGACACTGTTTCTGCTGCATATCGATGATATGTTGCGAATTAGTAACTTACATTGCTATGCGGACGATAGTTCTGGTGTTGCTAAATACTCCGGCCATAGCGGCATTTCTCGGGAACACGTCGAAGAGGGCCGGAACAAGCTCGTGTCTGAACTCGAGAATCAACTAACTGATGCCTCAGAATGGAGTCATCAAAACCTTATTACATTTAACCCCAAAAAGACGCAGCTTTGTGCGTTCACTGCAAAAAAACATCCATTGTCGTATCACCACGGTTCGAAAACACTCTCCTGACAGCCTCAGCCAGTATTGGAATTCTGGGAGTCGACATATCGAACAACGTTCAGTTCCGCGGTCATTTAGAAGGGAAGGCTAAACTAGCCTCCAAAAAGCTTGGTGTACTCAGTTGAGCAAAGCAGTACTTCATGTCAGCCCATCGGCTCCAACTTTACAAGGCCCAAATTCGACCTCACATGGAGTACTGCTCTCACCTCTGGACCGGAGCTCCTCAGTACCAGCTTCTTCCCCTTGATCGCATTCAACGTAGAGCGCGGCGGTTCGAATCGTTGACGACCAGGCTATTTCAAATCGGCTTGACTCTTTGGCGTTACGCAGAGATGTAGGCACGCTCTGCATCTTTTACTGTATTTATCATGGGGAGTGTTCCGACGAGTTGTTCAAACTAATTCTTGCCGCTAAATTCCACCATCGGACATCGCGTCAAAATTTAAAGTTCCATCCTCACCACCTCGATGTCTGGAAATCCATAACCGTGCGCTTTTGTCGACACTTTATGTCTCGCACTACTTCTTTGTGGAATCAATTACCCTCGGGGGTGTTTCCGAATGGATACGACTAAGGGACCTTCAAGAAACGCGCTTATTCATTCTTAAAAGGCCGGCATCGCAGCTGCAATACCCCCGGTATTGCAGATGTCCATGGGCGGCGGTGATCACTTACCATCAGGTGCACCATTTGCTCGTTTGCCCCCTCTACTACAAAAAAAAAATCAAACTGCAATCGAGTCAAAGCGCTTAAGACTCCTACACATTTTCTTACATATTAGGCCGCGTCATAGTACGTCTCGACGTTCTATCGTGTCTATGTGTATAAAAGCTCTAAGTGCATTGACTCAATTACGTGAATTGGGAGGCAGGGTATTTGAGACTGATTATCCAACAGGTTTCTTTGACATAACCTCTGTCATTGTATTGAATAATTGTTTTTATCTTTATTATGAAACAGTAAAAGTGTATTTTATATAAAAATATTGCATTATTTCGTATAGTATGTTAAAAATGTTTCCGAATTTTCGTATTATGAATATTCATATAGGCTAATGTAAGTCTTATGTCTCTAAGAATTTAAATAATAGTTACAGCAATTTTCCATTACCCTCACTGAATATTACCGTGAGCCACAGCCAATCTAATGAATAAGCGATACTCTGAATAATAAGATAAAAGGAAAGGAAAAGAAATGGTCTTGTTTTTCCACGTTTCTTTGTATAATAGGACAGCTAGCCTAAACAACATTAAGGCTTTGTATTGTATATGAACCAAAACAACATTAAAGCTTCGTATATATGTACATAACTAAACGCTTGTATTTAGTGCATTAGAAATTAATTTATTTCTTGTCCCTTTTGAATATGTCTAATATTGTACCACTGGTAACAGTGGTAGAGTTCTGTAACGTTTGGTAATACGACCACCACCTGGATTTGGTAAAACCAGCTGACGCAATAGCGTAAATGCTCGCTAATGCTACTATAACCTTCGTAACTGAACTAAACTTTAACGTCATAGCCTTTCATTTAAACAAATAATAACACACCCCACAGCCTATCAAGATGTTTTTAAATTTTAGGGAAATAATATATTTTACCGGGGTAAAACCAATTTGGTAAGTCCGGATATATATTACGAATATACCAAATTACGATAAAACTCATCAAGCCGTTGAAGAATAAAATATAACAAACAAACACATACAGATTACTTAGTAATAGTAGTATCTTCACGCCTGAAGAGGTAGGCAGAGGTACAATTGCACTCACGATTAGCCGAAGAAGAAGGTCCCACATTGTGATAGATGGCAAGCCTATCGCCAACCGGGCACTTTCAATCCCGGGCAACGTTGTTTTTTCAGAAAACTGACAAAACATATCATTGCCCGAACGAGGAATCGAACCCGGGAACTCACGTGGTTAACTCCGACACCGGAACACTAGACCACATAGGCGACTACAGAATACAGATAACAGACACACAAATATAACATATCTAATATTTATATTATTAACGGAATATTTATTAAATTTATGTACAATGTCATTGATATAAAAAATCCAAGATGCACAGTCCCGAACAAAACTAACACTCAAAATTGTCGCTAATTTCACACAAGTAGTTGTGAATATGGCAAAAATATATGTTTTTGCATATCCAACCTTAATTGCAAGTTTTATAGTTGATTTTACAAAGCAAAGTTAGAATAGTAATAAAATTGACAGTAACGCGGCCGACGCGATTTAGATCCATTTATGATGGAGATGGAGGAGAGATTTGAAATGAGCGCACAATTTAAAATATTGCGCTCATTTTTAGAGGACGTTTTTGAGACACTGATTGTGTATCTTGGGTTTTTTATATCAATGTACAATGTGGTAGATTTCTACAACGACTAGTCAGGATTATTTTTTATCATAGGATAAAAAGCAAGTGTATGGCTCTCCTGATGGAAATAGAAACCATCGCCTATAGACACTATAGATGTTAATGATGCTTTGATATCCGGTTGCCGTGCCGGTTTGGTAATTCCACTTTTTTTTTTTATGTCATAAGATAGCAAACAAGCAGATGGGTCTCCTGATGGAAAGAGTCAACCATCGCCTATAGACACCAAAGATGTTAATGGTGCGTTGCTATCTTGTGGCGAGGTATAATGCCACATGCATAAGTTTACCGGCTACCTTACCCTCCAAACCGGAACACGACAGCGACAAGCACTGACGCTATTGCGGCAGGAATAGGCAAGGCGGTGGTACCAGACCCGGGCGAGACAATGCAGAACTCTACCACCTAGTAGCCACGATGGTAGTGACTCGATAGCCAATCGGTCGCCTTTTACGACCTGCCTGGCAGAACGGCAGTTGGCCTATTCTACAAAGGAGGCCGGGACCAACACGGCGAACTTGCATAAGTTTACCGGCTAGATTACTTTCCCCCACCGGAACACGACAGCAACAAGCATTGACGCTATTGCGGCAGGAAAATGTAAAGCAGTGGTACCAGACCCGGACGAACCGTTACAGAACTCTACCACCTAGTTATAAGTTAGTCGCGATGGTAGACACAAGTTTGGCCAATCGTTCGCCTTTTACGAACTACCTGACAGAATGGTATATGGTCTATTCTTTAAAAAGAGACCGGCGGGGTGATCACGTAACTCGCAATGCGAAGTTATCGTGATTGTTTAGTTATTGCAAGACACATAACAGCCTTGTACATTAGTGGTAGTCGTTGCCGCTTGATTAGTTTTGATGCTGTGACATTGCAAAAAGTGCATCTAGTGACCAGCAAGCAATTGGCGACGTTTTTGATGATTTTTTCATTACGTTTAAGAGTCATCGCTGATCGCTGGCGAATTGCAAACGTTAGATGATACGCCTACCGGACCGCGAGGAAAAAATCTACCCTCGCCTTACCTGATTTTTAATGAAGTTTTTTGATAACGCCTTAACTTTAAATGAAGTAGTCAAAAACAACCTTTCTTTTGCACTCTCAATCGAGTAAAATATGACCCCTAACCCTTCGGACGCACCTGCGTGTATCGTCCCGTAGATATTAACGCGCTAAGGCACACGCAGTCCGAATGTTTGCGACGATAGCCGATAATAGCCGGTCACACTTCACCGGTCACTACGCACACGCGACGCGACATGCCGGTCATTGCGCGAAGCTTTGTGAATGTGTAGATGAAGCCACGCATATCGGCTAGTTTAAACACCTTTTAAGGGACATTTCACAATAGTTATAATATAACATGGGTTTAATTCACTAGGTGGTAGAGTTCTGCATTGTCTCGCCCAGGTCTGATACCACCGCCTTACCCATTCCTGCCGCAATAGCGTCAGTGCTTGTGACTGTCGTGTTCCGGTTTGGAGGGTAAGGTAGTCGGTAAACTTTTGCATGTGGAATTAGACCTCGCCACAAGATAGCAACGCACCATTCACATCTTTGGTGTCTATAGGCGATGGTTGATGGTCTTTCCATCAGGAGACCCATCTGTTGTTTTCTATCTTATAACATATAAAAAAAATGTTTAGTGCGTAAATTATCGTATTTGATAATTCCATAATGTAGGGGCCGCACTTGCGTCTATCGTCCCGACAATATTAGCGCGCTAAAGCACACGCAGTCCGGAACGTATGCGACAATAGCCGATAATAGCCGGTCACATGCATTTATCGTGTCATTGCACGAAGCTTTGTGGCGATTCACGCAAGTGCGGCCCCAGCATAAGTGAATAAACGTAGGCGAAGCCACGCATATCGGCTAGTTTAGTCACTTTTTAAGGGACATTTCACAATGGTTATATAACATGTTTAGTGTATATTTATCGTATTTGATAATTACATATTTATACAGTACGAATATTATTAATTATTATTACTTTTGTTAACAAGCGTAACAAAGCGATTAATTTAATGATATTGCTGTGTAGAACCCAACTTAATTTAAATTATCCATGTTCGACTTTTCCTGTTTACCATCATTAGATCTTAATGGCGGTTACGGGCTTTATTATACACATAAGGGGTTCGACTCTTGTGTCGGGTAGAGTATGTAATCTATACATATAATAAAATCGTAGGAAGGTCAAAACTGTACATTGAATATTTTTTTAAAAGAATACTTGGGACGTGATCTACAATCGATACGGAAGCCAAAAGTTTTTTGAATTTTTGTCGGTTTGTCTGTATGTATGTCCGGGATAAACTCAAAAAGTACTGCATGGATTTACTTCAAATTTTGCATGAATATTACTTATAGGTCGGGTCAACATATAGGCTACATATTATCACGCTATCACCTACAGGGGAGAAGCAGTGCGGACTAAACGAGGTCCGCGCGGACGAAGTCGCAGGCAACAGCTAGTACCGCAATATATTTTTAAAACCGTATCGGAGTTTGTACTATCGTGAAATTTACAACTTTTTTTAAATATTATAAAATAGCAAAGAAATAGATGGCTCTCCTGATGGGAAGAGAAAACCATCGCCTATAGATATTAATGCCCACATGTATACATAAGTTTATCGACTATCTTACCCTCCAAACCGGAAGACCACAGTGACAAGCACTGACGCTATTGCGGCAGGAAAAGGAAAGGCAGTGGAACCAGCCCCCGGAGAGACAAAGCAGAACTCTATCACTTAGTAAAGCTACCACCTGACTACAAAGATTATTTAAAATCATTAATGGTCTTTAAATAAAACGAGTTACAAATTACAATTAAAAAATAACAATGCTTATCTGTATTTTTAATAAAAAATATTTACGTAAGCGGACGTAACGGTAATAAACATGATATCAATTGTATAATTTTTAAGAACTTCTAATTATATCATATTATGCAGCTGGAAATGCCCTTTCAGCTTCTACGCTTGTCAGTGCAATGCTTAGCAAATAGTTATAGGCAAGGTATTTCGACGCGCGTCAATTATATAGAAAATGGGTGGCGCGCTATGTTCTTTCAGAACGCTGGGAAACGCGTTAATTTTCGGATAAATAAATATAGGATATCAGCTGAAAACTAAAATTTAGGACATTCTTTTTTGTATTTATGACTAAATATCACCATATAAAAATGATGAGGAAGATTAGAAATATTATTAACAAATTATTTGTTTTAGAGATTTTTTAGCCTGTTTTCGGAATTTTATATGATAGAGTAAAGTACATTCTATCATGTAATGAGATAGCACATTCTTTAGATAATATCTTCAGGTATATCGTGTAATTTTTGTAAAATCGTTATTTAACAATCAATACAAAAAAACGTGATTAAACAAACCAGTTTTTTCCCGTTTGTCGCGATGCCTCGCCTTAAGGTGTCCACTATGCAACAACAAAACAAGCTTGCAATTGTTCGCTAGGGAACTCCCGAGTTTCGATGCACATCGTGCGTGTTGCCAAGGGTAATAAGACCGTGGTCGCACGAACAAACTTTTTTTTTGATTAATAACAAGCTGAATTTTTGTGAACAACAAATTTTAAGGTGTCCAACCATGCAAACAAGCTTGCTATTGTTCGCTAGGGAACTCCCGACGCTCGTGCGTGAGTTGCCAAGGGTAATAGATCGTGGTCGCACGAACAAACTTTTTTTTGTTAATAACAATTTGAATGCTGAATTTTTGTAAACAGCTTCGTTTTGACGAGACAGCCATCTTTTCTATCCTTGAAAAATCTCGAATCGGGTAACTAACAGTTATAGGGCTTTGAAAATTTTGATTCGGTGAAGGAAAAATATTTATTAAGAACAATAATTATTTTTAGACTAATAACTTGATTATATTATGAAAAACACGATGGTTTTATTGTTCTAGGCATTTTATGGATTGTCTGACGAATCCTCCACTCTAAAGTTTCGGAATTATACAATTTTTTAAATGGATATTAATCAATTTAATAAAGACCTAATTTTCTCACAACAGGTAGTTAATTATTATTGTAATTCAAGGGTAACATCCTACACATAAAGTGGAAACTATTCTTAGTCCGACACTCTAAACTTTTCTATGCTCTAGTGTAGGGTATGTCGGGAAAACACAAGCTGTCTGGGATTAGTTAGGTGCCCGATTTGTAGACAGATCGATCAACTGTCCCTAGTTGCGCCTCTTTTTAGGTCTTCGCGGATAAGGTGGTATGTTTGTTAATGTTGCTGAAAAAACAGGCGAATCAGTAGGTGTAGAAATGACCAAACCACCTGTATTTCGAACTGCTTCTAAGATTCGAATTTTCGAGGAAAACCTTAATAACACTTTTGCATCAAACCCGCGATCTCATAATCTGAGCCGTATAGATTTACTATCAGACTACGAGAATATGTCGTGGATTTTCCAAGATTAAAGTATCAGCATCTGTTTATAATTTGGTGAAATAGGACAATCTCAGTCAATATCATGTAAAAGTTAATAACTGTGACAAATTATCTATTGCCATTGTATAATCTAATTTATAATGAATGAAATGTGTTTTAAAATATGCAATTAAAACTCAGATGAAATGAATTTAATCATTTTATTATCGAAACCATTTGGGTTTATATCATAATGGAAAGTGAACAATACGGTCACATTATCTCTGGACGTTATATCATGACTTCATATCGTCGGGACCCGCCGTGAAGCTAGCCTCGTTATGTTTTTGCAACAGCCACGAGTACTATGCCACATTACGATTTATTAAATAAACTAATATCATTGAAATAAACCATATAACATATAGCCTCGCCTCTGCAAAGAGACATCTTAAAAACTGACAAATTAAGCTACAACAATGGAATTCTTATCAAAACTGTTGTACGTACTATATAATATATAAACAATAGCCTATTGTGTTCCCGCAAGACGGTTGTCATCCTTGACAACTGATGGGTGTCATGGCAACGGATGTATTCGGTAGCAATTCGCGTGAAAAGGAGGAGGGATTGAGTTCGTAAAGATAAAACCGTTTAATTACACACAATACTAATAAATAAATATCACTGGACAAATTTCACGATTTGATCTAACCCCAAAGTAAGCAAATTATATTAACGATACTAATACATAGAAATACATATATAAATACTCTAATATATTTTATAAACAACCAAACCCAGAAATACAAACATCTGTGCTTATCACACAAGTGCCTGTCCCTGCCGGAAATCGAACCCGGACCCCATTGATTGCGTAGTCAGAGTCGCTAACCACTCGACCAACGGGGCGGTCAACAACAACACACAATAAAATTTTTAAGGGTACGACCATAAACTACGTAAGGGGTACAAGGGTCATAACAAATGTCACAAAATCTACGTAGGGGGGGGAGTAGGCAATAAACAGTATAAAAATCAGAGAACACTAAGTTAAACTAAGTAAAACACATTTCTTTATTACTATATGACTGTATCCTATTTTATTACAAATTTTAGTAGTCGATTTTGAAGTATTTTATTGTTCGATTTTCAAATGTGATTCTAGCACTGATTTCAAAATGGTCCAGGTGGACCCCCAGGTGTCCACGGGAGAGACTTAATTCACGGTTGGAACTCAGCTGCAATGCAAATTTCCATAGTTAAATCTAATCTTCGTTTTATATGAAGTTTTGGGAGTATGGTAGAAATTTAGATTCATGGGGTCCACCGGAACCGGCAAAATTTTAAAAGTGGTCTATGAGAAATAAAGTTTGGGAATCTTTGTTCTAGACCTAATTTCCATACTTGTCTCAGCTAATCTGAAATAAAATTTTGTATAACATTTTTTTTTCGTACTTCCTGTTAATAAAATAGAAAATGTTCAAAAGATCTCACCTCAATTTTCGAAAATAAAATCTTAATGTGGTTTTACAGTGACACTTTCGCCAGCGCGGTTGATAAACGTTGCGGGTCACGAGCTTTGTATCTCTTGGATTGTTACACACAAAACACGATACAACGTCACATCGTGCTACGAAGTGGCATAATGTGTAAGAATCCTAATCGCTGCGACTGGATTGACGTTTTGTTTCGTGAATCGAGCACCTGTTAAAGTGTGGTTTACAGTGACGCTTTCGCCAGTGCGGATAGTACGCACGGTCCGTAAGAGCCCTAAGCGCTCGACTCTATTGACGTCATATTAATTGAATTGATTGGAGATCTGGATGTTTTGAGGTAGGAAGCTATTCTGATTTTTTTTACGAGATAAAAGAGTAATTTGTCGAGTGCTATAGTTATTAAGTAGTAAATCAATTTAGATAGATTTAATGGGTTCTAAGTTCTAACCTTCAGTTCATAGAATATAGCTTCGAAGCAGTTGGTATAGGAACCCTTTGAATAATAGCCAGCCATTTTTCATTAATAGCCAGCCAAAATTATGCCAGGCAGTTCGTAAACTGCGAACTATTGGGTATGCGAGTTACTAACCATCGTGACTAATAGTTGTCAGTGTACCGCAACGTCTCTTTTGGTACGACCGCTTTACTTTTTACTGCAGCAATAACTGAAGCTATAGCGTCAATACTTATCACAGTCCTGTTCCAATTTGAGTAGTAAAGCAGCCATTAAACTTAAAGGGTAAAGAGCAAAGGCTGCCACAAACGTTACCTGTGGAGGCAGCTCTTGAAGAAAGACCATACATTGGCAAGAGGCACTTCGTAAAAGACTATTGGCTAAACATGTCACGTACATTGTGTCTACTAGGTTGTAGAGTTCTGTAATTTCTCCGCAAGGTCTCTGTAGCTATGTCGGTTTTAACTGTGTAGTAGTGGGTAGCAATTATAGTTATGTAAGGTAGGTACCATTATCTTCCTTAAAGATGTCAGGGCTTATCACCATAGATCGGTAGAGCAACGTACCCGGATTGAATAAGATTATCTTAGTTAGGACGCTTACTTAGGCCACTGAATCCCACTAGTTATTGTATGGTATGAACATTATATTTTTTTCGAAGTCCAATAACTTTGTTCCGGGAAACTACAAGATTTTACCTTACAACATTTTCTATTGGTATTATCGAAATTTATATAGGTATATCTAAGCATTTATTTTTAGTTAACTTCATGTGCAAATTACAGTTTGCTATTATTGTTATTGTTTATCATAATTATATTATCTATTGTGTTGGCCGCGCTAAATATATACCCGCGGACCGTAGTTTGACGCCCACTGCAGTGACGCGTCAAGGCCCTTCGCGAAGCAGTTCGGGATATCGCGACAGCACGAACCTTCGCCGTAGCCCGATATATGTAGCTGCACCCTTAGAGGGCGAGGTAGTCGGTAAGTTTTCGCGTATGGCTTTATATCTTTGCCACATTGATAGCAACGCAATACAATCTTTGATATCAAAATACAAAGTTTCTATCCATCAGGAGAGCAATTTGCTTCTTTGTTATCTTACAAAAAATACGTACCGCCCAATTTATCGCTGATTCACTGTTGAGTCATATATGTCTCAAATCATTCCACCTGAAACAAGAAAAAAAATGCCATTATGCGCTCTGGGTAGTGAACAGGAAATTGTTTGTTTTTATTCACTACGATTCGCTTGATTATCCGATGGTGAAATGGGTGGTGATCTCTACGCCGCATTTTACAGACTTGATAACTTTGACTCGAAGCTGCTACTGGACGTGCACATTTTGATATAATTAAATTTATTAAATTAGATTCCACCTGGAGCTATTTTTTGACTAGAGATTTAATGAATCGGACTTCCCGAAAAGAAAGAGGTTCTCAATTCAGCTACAGCATTTTCAAAAGTAGAGTTTATCTGACATGTAATATTGTTGGAATTGGGTAGTATTTGAGTATGATGATCTATTTAGGCGTACAAGCATGTGTACTAAATTTTGTAAATTTTTTTTTATCATAAGATAGCAAAAAAGCAGATGGGTCTCCTGATGGAAGGAGTCAACCAACGCCTACAGACACCAAAGGAGTTAATGGTGCGTTGCTATCTTGTGGCGAGGTCTAATGTCACATGCATGCCGGAACACGACAGTGACAAGCAGTGACGCTATTGCGGCAGGAATAGGTAAGGCGGTGGTACCAGACCCGGGCGAGACAATGCTGAACTCTACCACCTAGTAGCCACGATGTTAGTGACGCGCATAGCCACTAGGTCGCCTTTTACGACCTGCCTGGCAGAAGGGCAGTTGGCCCATGCTTCAAAGTGTTGTATGAGTATAGTTAATATTTGATGTCGGTGTATTTATTTTATCACTCGGTCATTTATGAACCGATTTGGAATAAATCTTTTCAAGCTTGAGAGGGTGGTATACTTCCCATTTGGTCCCACATAAATTGAATGAAGATCGATCCAGGGTACCAAAGGTACAGGAGGTTGGAAGTCGTTTATTGCAGTTTTAATGTCATTAAATTATTCCAGGATAAAACGTTAAAGCAAAAGTTAGCAAAAGTAAACCCTATGTATATGGATCCACTATTTCACCAAAGTTCGTCGAAATCCGTCAATCCGTTATAACACATGAACAAATACACTTTTCCATATAGGTATAATATTAATCGGATTAAATGATGATGAACAACGAGTGTCAAAAATAGAAATCGGTCCCTATCTATATCGTAGTCAGTGTCGCTAACCATTCAGCCAAGGGGGTGTTCAATGAATACCAGGCAAGTTATTTTTTTATTATAACATAGCAAACAAGCTGATGTCTCAGATGGATCGCCTATAGACACCAAAGATGTTATTCGTGTGTTGCTTACTTGTAGCTAAGGCGGTGGTACCAGGCCCGGGCGAGACAATGGTTTCTACCACATAGTAGCCACGATAGTAGTGACACGCATAGTCAATCGTTCGCCTCTTACGAATTGCCTGGCAGAACGGCAAATGGTCTATTCTTCAAAGGGAGCCTGGGCTAAAACGGAATAAAAATTACTAGAAGGTACAAGATATAGCCGCTATATAAGCAAGTCGAAGTAACCAAACGAGAGATATTTCATCTCAATTACCTCGCTTCACCCTTCATTAGACATCCAGAACCCGGCCTTGGATGTAGAAAGGCGGCGTATTAAAACACAATTATCGAACTCAGTAGTCAGTGCCCGCACTGCCTCGCCTAGTTTTTTACACATAATCGTTTCAAATTACATTCTGTAGATAAGAAGCAAGTACTTTTAAGTCGTACGTAGCTACGACAATTATTTTTTTTTACAATAATTTAGAAGTACTTTGCTTCCGCGACGTTTGCATGATAACACAACATTTTTCATTTTGTTTCTATAGATTTATTGTGACCTTAAAATAGGCATGAAAGAATTCCGTTAGGGCCCGTTTACATTTTGATTAATGCAAGTGCAAATGTTTAATGCAGGTGCTTAGTATTAAGCATAAAACACGTGTAGGCAGTCGTTGATTAGTGTGAGTTATTAGCAATCAGCGTCTATTCACTTTAGTACGCTGATTATTATTAATCTCTCGAACTAATTAAAATGTAAATGGGGCTTTACTCTTGTCCATAATGCACTGAGTGCTAAGTGTGAGTTTTTCTTTTCGCAATCGATCGTGAGCGCGTTTCGAGTTTACTAGGAATTTGTATGTGATTTGTACAGCGCCACCTAGTGGTAAACTGGTTTCTCACGTTTACCACTAGGTGGCGCTGTACAAATCACATACAAATTCCTAGTAAACTCCAAACGCACTCACGATCGAATGCGAAAAGAAAAACTCACACTTAGCACTCTGAATTGCAGATAGGTTTTGTATGACGCACTAAATGGAAATGGCCCAAGATATTTACAAATTAGGGTGCCGCCATTTTCCGAAAAACTGTTTCAGCTTATATATCTGTAATCGTGTACTTAAGGCCAAAAATAGTAAAGAGTTTTATTGCAGACTAGCTGTTGCCTGCGACTTCGTCTGCGCGGAGTTCGTTGACTCCGCACTGCCCCTCCCCTGTAGGCGATAGCGTGATAATATGTAGCCTATATGTTGACCCGACCTGTTCGTAATATTCATACAAAATTTGAAGTAAATCCATCCAGTACTTTTTGAGTTTACCCCGGACATGCATACAGACAAAATATATAAATTATGCAACTGGATCACCAGTTTTTTGACAAATCGTAGCATTAAGGTTGTTGTCGACGGTGTATGCTCAGACCTAAAATCTATCAATGCTGGTGTTCCCCAAGGCTGCGTGCTATCTCCTACTTTGTTTCTTCTGCATATCAATGATATGCTGCAAATTAGCGGCATTCATTGTTATGCAGACGACAGTACAGGAGATGCTGTATATTCCGACCGCGCTAACATTTCTCGGGAACATGTTGACGAGTGCCGGAAAAAACTTGTGTCTGAAGTCGAGGATTTATTGAACAAAGTCTCCGAATGGGGTCGACTAAATTTAGTTCAGTACAACCCAAGGAAGACACAAGTTTGTGCGTTTACCGCCAAAAAAACACCTTTTGCCGTATCCCCTCGTTTTGAGAATACTCCTTTGATTGCCTCAGCCAATATTGGAATTCTTGGTATCGACATATCGAGTCACGTCCAGTTTCGTGGTCATTTGGAAGGTAAAGCAAAGCTAGCGTCCAAAAAAATTGGTGTTCTGAACAGGGCGAAACAGTACTTCACACCAGCCGACCGCTTGCGACTATACAAGTCGCAAGTCAGGCCTCATATGGAGTACTGTTCTCATCTTTGGGCAGGGGCTCCGCAGTTTCAGCTCCTTCCTCTTGACCGCATACAGCGTAGAGCATCTCGTATTATGATGACCGGGCTCTTTCCGATCGGCTTGATCCTTTGGCGTTGCGAAGAGATGTTGGTTCTCTCTGCATCTTCTATCGCTGTTACCACGGGGAGTGTTCCGAGGAGTTGTTCGGATTAATACCACCCGCTGATTTCAAACATCGGACATCACGTCAAAATTCTAAATTCCATCCTCACCATTTGGATGTCTGCAAGTCCACTACAGTGCGATTTTCGAGGCATTTTTTGCCCCGCACGACTGCTCTGTGGAATCAATTACCAGCGGATGTGTTTCCGAACCGATACGACTTAGGGGCCTTCAAGAAAAGAGCGTATTCATTCCTTAAAGGCCGGCAACGCACCTGCAGTACCTACGGTGTTGCAGCTGTTCATGGGCGGCGGTGATCACTTACCATCAGACGAGCCTCTTGCCCGTTTGCCCACTATTCCATAAAAAAAACAGACAAACAGTCAAAAATTCTAAAAACTATATTTTTGGCTTTGATATCGATTGTAGATCACGCCACCTAAGTATTCTTTTAAAATCTTATTCAATGTACAGTTTTAACTTTTCTACGATTTTATTATATGTGTAGATAACTAAATTTTCTATCCTTTTTGTCAAATATATTTATATCACTTACCGTTTACAACTTATAAGACTATTTGGTTATATTTTTAGCGGCATTTCTGCCAACTAGTTTGTACCTATGTATTTTGTGCATTTACGTACAGTAGGTAAGTCATACTGAACCTATCTACAAAAAATAATCTCAAACATTTAGTGCAGCAAAAATGTCTCTGTTGCCTGTACTACTATCTCAGAACACATATTGCGAGACTACGTTGAGTTCAAAAGACGAATTTTGATTGTTGGATATTGCCACAAGCGACGCAAAGTTCTTACATCAATTTTCATTTTGAATCTCGTTTAAAAGCTGTAAAATAATTACTTATAATTCATCTCCAATAGGCTGACAGACCGCAATATCTTTTACTGTCAGTCTAATTAAAATGTAGGTTACATAAAAATATGAGCGTTACGGAAAATCTGAGATGTGAATTCTGACAGCCGTGGATTGTATTCGTAATGGTAAATTAAGAGGGAAGTAAGGACTGAAAGAGCACCTGTATATAAATATAAAATAGTGCTAGTGTAGTTTAATGCGTCGAAAAAATATCCAAAATCCAGTCGAACGATTTATTTATAATATTATTAATAAATAATTCTTTCCATGCCACTATCCATTCAAGGTTGGCAGGCATTAAGGCGTCTTGTAAGTAGCTAACGATACTTTGACACGACAGCTGAAAATGATTTTTGTTCCTTAAAATAGGGCATTTTAAGAAACAAAACTCCGTACTAAATAAATAATGGCTTAAATAATAACTAATGTAATAGGTGGCAAGCCTATCGCCATCCGGGCTCTTATCCAAATCCGGGCAACATTGTTTAATATCAGAAAACTGAAAAAACACATTTTTGATTTCCTTGACCCGGGAATCGAGCCCGGGTGATAGTGTGGTCAACATCGACACCGGACAATAGAAGCGACTACTAGTAATAACATACTATTATTATAAATATTTCTTTTATATCATAAGATAGCAAACAAGCAGATGGGTCTCCTGATAGAAAGAGCCAACCATAGTATGTAGAGTATGTAGATACCGAAGATTGTAATGGTGCGTTGCTATCTTGTGGCGAGGTCTAAAGTTCCATGTATAAGTTTGCCGGCTACCTTACACTCCGAACCGGAACACGACAGTGACAAGCTCTGACGCTATCGCAGCAGGTATATGTAAGGCGGTGGTACCAGACCCGGGCGAGGCAATGTAGAATTCTACCACCTAATAGCCACGATGGTAGTGAATGGCATAGCCAATCGGTCGCCTTTTAAACCTGCTTGGCAGAATGGAAGTTGGCCTATTCTTCATTAAAAAAATTGTCCAGATATATTATTATCATAGTCAAAACGTCATGATTGTACGGTGAAGCCGTCTCTCGCCTTTTATGCCTGTCAGTGAAGTATCTAATCACGTACAAAAGTTTACGTAAAACCAATGAATAAACATTTTCGTTCTCGATGAGTCACAGCGGGAAAACAGCCACTACATTATTTTATTTACACCAGCGTCGATTACCGGGAAAAGATCTAACGTAGGCATAAAAAGAGCGGTTGAAGACTGAATAATGGTGGCAATACTAATATTATCCGTTACTAGCCTTTGACCGCAGCTTTACTCGCTTTAAATTTTATTCTACATTCAGTAAAAAAAGTATGAATGATTATGGATGATGATGATGATGGATTAATGGATTATGGTTCCAAATTCAATTTTATGGTTTTGTGTTTGTTGTTAGATTGGCACAATTGTTTTTTATTTTGGCACGGAGTTTGAGTTGCATCTTTTTTTTTATATAGAAGAGGGGGCAAACGAGCAAGAGGTGCACCTGATGGTAAGTGATCACCGCCGCCCATGGACATCTGCAATACCAGAGGTCTTGCAGTTGCGTTGCCGGCCTTTTAAGAATGAGTAAGCTCTTTTCTTGAAGGTCCCTAGATGTGTTATTTAGATGCAACTCAAACTCCGACAATGCTGTTTTTAGTTAGATCATATTTAATGTGTATTG
Source organism: Apodemia mormo (assembly GCA_036924255.1). Classification (NCBI taxonomy): domain Eukaryota; kingdom Metazoa; phylum Arthropoda; class Insecta; order Lepidoptera; family Riodinidae; genus Apodemia; species Apodemia mormo. The sequence goes on from JAUPFN010000002.1 coordinate 44,116,762, forward strand.
TGAATTTTATGGACATAACCTTCGAACAAAGTTTCTGTCTCAAATTTTACATCGCCAACGGAAATAAGTGTACGGAATCCTTAAAAATGTTACAGAAGGCTTACTGTGAATCGACTTGATCAAAAATACGTGCTTGCTTATAGTGGTACAAAGCATTCAAAAGCGGTCGAGATATGATCGAAGATTTGTCTCGCTCTGGTAGGCCATCGATGTCTTCAAATAAAGTTAACATCGCAAAAGTGAAAGAAATAGTGTCTGAAAATCCTCATTCAAATTTAAGGAGATAGTAGTCTCAAAAGAGCTGAATTTTCTCTAAAAACTCAATCGCATAAGAGCACTACGAACAAAGACAGAACGATTCAGTTCCAAACCGACATTCATAAAAAGCATTGTTACTGATGACGATACGCAGGCTTACGAGTTTGACATAAACTAGTCAATAAATTCCGGAGTATGGCACCTTCCAAATGAACCGAACCAGAAAAAAAAACAGGCCAAAGTCGATCAAAAGTCTAAGTTATGTTAGGGTCTTCTTTGATTATCGCGGTGTCGTGCACTCGGAATTGTTGCCGGGAGAGCAAAAAGTTAAGAAATGTTATTCTAAAGACAGCAAAATTGAGGTAAAAAGCCAGATATGTGCAAAGAAAATTCTTGGATTTTGCACCACGAAAATCGCCTTCGTACAAGCCCATCATCGTGAACGAATTTTCGACCAAAAACTCAACAAATACCATCGAGCAACCAACTTAATCACTAGATTTGGCTCCAGCCGACTTCTTTCTTATTCCTTAACTCAAATTACTACTTCGTCGCACCCGTTTTCATTCGGTAGACATAAAGTACATGAACTCAATTCCAGAAAAAGCGAAAAAATTTTTTTGATGATTGGGTTATTTAGTCGCGTACGTGTAGTTCTGTTTCTGAAGTAGTATATTTTGAAGGTATATGATAAATTTGTATAAATAATTAAAATTTTGTATATTATAGATCGTTTCCCAGTACTTTCTTGACAAAGCAGTCCCTTTGGAAACATTATTTTTTCTGGATGAAGTTACTCTGTCTTTTTTTTGTGTACCTGTCAATGAATATCCTAAATTTCATGATGATGAGGTGAGAGCTAAATCGTAAGAGCGTAATACAAACTCATTCAATTTCGCATGAATATAAATAGTTAAAATTTTACATTTATTTCAGCTCGACTACTACGTAAAGAAAAAGCTTTTAATTTGGGATATGCCGAAATTTGTTTCACATCGATTAACCTAATTTCGGTGGCTTGAATGTAATAAATAAAAGACGTAAATAAAGCAATGTGAGAGTCACACAAGCGAAGTCGTGAGGTACAGCTACTATCCAGTAAATGTAAACAGTCACGCTTGTTTGTTAACAACAATGTGCCCTCTTTAAGATGAACAGGAAGCCGTCGCCACAAACAGAAGCCGTCTAATTACGTGTCATTATATACGATTTATATGACACACAATACTCGGCCTTAATCCGTCACGCACCGATCCCTAATGCGGCATTAGCTAACCAAAATATCGTGAACTGTCTGATGTAGGTGGCTTCATCCGGGTGGTTAATTAAAAAAGCAATACGAATTACATATACGTTTTTATTAATAAAGGAGTTCGATGATCGATTGTGTGCATGAGTCAGAGTACATTTTGTTTCTTTCACTATCACGTATTGCTACGTTGTTTTCGATGAGATTAAATGAGCTCTAATCTACGCGCATACGCAAAAAGTTTAATCAAAACTTGAATTTACATACCTATAAGCAGTTGTTTTTTTCCATCAGGAGATTCATCTTGAAGCGAATTCGAACTTCAGCCGAACATTCGGTGAAAATAAAAAATCAGTCGAAGTTCGGCTCAAGCTGCCGAAATTCAGTTAAACCGAATGTAAAGCGAATTTCGGCCTATCCCTACTATTTAATGATTTAAAAAAAGTTTGTATGCAATATGCATTAAGTCCTCTTTCATTCCCTTACGTAACGAAATTCAGTTAAACCGAATGTAAAGCGAATTTCGACCTATCCCTACTATTTAATGATTAAAAAAAAGTTTGTAAGCAATATGTATTAAGCCCTTTTTCAGTCCCTTAGGAAGTGATTTAAAAAAAGTTTTGCCAATCGTTCACCTCTTACGAATTGCTTGGATTAATGGATGGATAATAATGGACCGTCAGGATGACCATTATCGAGGTGACGTCATACTGTGAAGGTTGATGATATCACGGAAGGACGTGGAAAAAGGAAGATCTTCCCAGCCAGGCAAGGTATACCGTCTGGGCACCGAGGTACGTCTGAGAAGCTTTGAAATTTGTTATACAGCGTTACAAGGTAAATAATTGTTACAGAGCGATTTAGGATTTTACTTGAACTAGCGATCGCCTGTGGCCGAATTTCAACCATGGACTGAACAATAAAAACTCTGTTAAGTTTGACAACTGATTTTAGCCGTAAATAAAATAGTACACATGTGTGTATATTTTCATATATGTCACATGAATGTAGTGTGTGTAATGTTTATTTTCATTAATTTAATCTTATATATAAAATTCTCGTCTTACGTATAAAATTCTCGTGTCACAATGTTCGTTCCCGTACTCCTCCGAAACGGCTTGACCGATTCTCATGAAATTTTGTGAGCATACTGAGTAGGTCTGAGAATCAGCCAACATCTATTTTTCATACACTTTAGTGATAAGGGTTGTCCACCCTAAAAATATATATTTTTTATTTTTTGGTCAATATTTTTTATTTTTATTTTTTTATGATTCAGCATTGAAAAATAGATACAAACCTTAATTTTCGCCCTTCTACCATCAACCCCTGTTTCTTAATTCAATAATTTATATGGCAAAACAACGTATTCCGGGTCCGCTAGTATATTTGCAATTACATTGATATTTTCTTTTTATTTATTATGAATTTTGTTTCTGTTGTGATTGTTTTTATTTTATATCAATTAAAATATTTTTTAATTACATTGACATTTTAATATATATTTTTTAATTTTATTGTCAAATTTTTCGAACCATGTTATTGTATTGCTTTTTTGTATTTTGTTTACTTTATAGTTGTATTTAATATTTGAATTTGAATAATTAAAATAGAACTTTTTTAATAAGCATTTGCAATGTATTAAAAAAAGAATAATTATTACTTCACTCATAATTTTTATAATTAATAGAATATTAAAAGAACCATATTGTTATTGGTGCAGCCTGTTCTATTTAAAATTAGCACGCCATTTGTCTGGCAAAGTAGGTTTAAGTTCATAATTTGTAATTAAATAACATCTAACACATTGTTACCCTACTTTAAGCTAATAAAGAATCGACTGATTGATTGATTGATTGATTGATATTTATAAGGTTTCTGCAGGCCTCTACAATGTAAAATTTATGCCAAATTTAATACTTCACCGTTTTCGCGCAATTGTCTTTTTTTATAGAAGACAGAGCAAACGAGTAGGAGTTGCACCTGATGTTGTGATCACCGCAGCCCATGGACATCCGCAATACCAGAGGTCTTGCAGTTGCTTTGCCGAATTTTTAAAAATGTGTAAGCTCTTTTTTCGAAGATCCCCAAGTCGTATCTGTTTGGAATAATCGCTGCCGGTAATCGATTCCATAAAATAATAGTGCGAGGCAAAAAGAACCACGAGAAACGCACGGCTGTGGATTACCATACATCGAGATGGCGACCGTGGACCGGTTGTCTTAAAAAGGGGTCCAAAGTTGATCTTTACGTATTAATCTTTAATCTATACATATAAAATAATAAAATTGTAGGAAAATCAAAACTGTACATGGAATATTTTTTTTAAAAGTATACTTGGGGCGTGATCTACAATCGATATCGAAGCCAAAAATATAGTTTTTAGAATTTTTGCCTGTTTGTCTGTATGTATGTCCGGGGTAAACTCAAAAAGTACTGCATGGATTTACTTCAAAATTTTGCATGAATATTATTAACAGGTCGGGTCAATCTATAGGCTACATATTATCACGCTAGCACCTACGGGGAAGGAGCTGTGCGGAGTAAACGAAGTCCGCGCGGACGAAGTCGTGGGCAACAGCTAGTATAATAATATAGAGTTTTATGTATCGCAGCTTTGCAGATTAACTTCATTTTTATTTCAATATATTACACCGCCTTATTAAAATTATATATGATATACTTTTGAAGGTTTTTATCGGGTTAGATTATACTCTAAAATATCTTAAACCACCTTATTACCACGACATAGGTTACATTTTTGAATAGTTTTCATAGATAAAGTGTATATCTCAGTACATGTTAAGCTCTATGCAGGTAACAGAGCGTGTTACTAACACAAAGGAAACCACAGACAATGTCATAGACTATATCAATTATAATTGTATTAAGTTTCCTAATCAACATAAACAGAAATGAAATTTGTTTGTAAGTGCATCTGTTGAGCTTTATTAATTTCATAAGATAGCACGTATAGCACGTATAGCAAAAAGATCGTGACATATGGCACTCGGTTCTCTCTGGCTACATCAAAGATGTTAATAGTGCGTTGCTATCCGTGTGGTGGGACGACAGACTACATGCCTAAGTCTGCCGGCTACCTTGCCTGGCAGAATGACATATGGTCTATTCTACATTGGGAGCCCAGACCAACACGGGGAAAAATTACGACGGGGATTATCGTCTGGAATAGAACATAGGACAGGCACAAAGTTTTTTCTTGCCGACAATAAATAGAACTTGCATGAATAAAGTATTTTGATAAAAAACTAATCTATTTATTCATATACTAGCTGACCCGGCAAACGTTTTGCCTTTTTAACTACTCTTATTTTTTTCTATATTTTCTCAACTTTTAAACTTTCCCTGGACTTAATTCAAAACCAAAATTAGCCAAATTGGTTCAGCCGTTCTCGAGTTTTAGCGAGACTAACGAACCATAACGATCGAGAACGAGAAGATATATATATATATATATATATATATATATATATATGTGTGTATAGAAGAGGGGGCAAACGTGTAAGAGGTGCACCTGATGGTAAGTATTCACCGCCGCCCAGTTTTTACTTACGCCTCCGGCCTCGTAAAAAATGTTACTAATCGTAATTAAAACGTGTCGTTTTATTGATTTCGGAAGCGACCAAACAATGCCTTTGACAATCGGACACATATATATATTAGTAGTTAATTATTTAGGTAAAAATTAAAACGAACATTTAATTGCAATGCTAACTCGTGCCTCAATAACAAACAATTGAACCAACAATTTCAATAGGAGTGATGACTGATGGCTTTGTATGGTTCTTCAAGTAGGTAGAACATTTTTAAATGTTACTAAATAATATTTGTGTATGGAACTAACGAGCCACAGCTTCACATCAAAGGAGCCGCACGTGGCTTGTGAGCCGCAGGTTCCCGGTCCCTGCACTATACGAATGGCAACGCACCATTAAATATTTGGTGATGGTTTTCTCTTTTCGATTAGGAGAGCCATATTATCGTTTGCCATCAAATGTCAGATAAAAATAGACGGATGAAATACCCGTCCACAAAAGTTATACAATGATGTATACAAAGTCATAGTTTCCCTATATCTTGCCTAAAAGATTCTTGCTCACGACGCGATGACAGATTCATTATCGCTGTACCGGAGCGTGCCATATTTGGCATCAGTTCAAAGCACTCGTGTCAACGACACTCACGTGCTGTGCAATTAATTTTGACTCACTGACTTTACTTAACCAGCCATACTCTAACAGCGGGGCACACTATTGTTAAAGTGAATATGTTTGCTTCTTAATAAGAGAATTATGGTGTCAAAAATGACGATAAACAGTATTTCTACCAGTCTAGGGGAAAGTTGTCATTTTTTTTTATATCATAAGATAGCAAACAAGCAGATGGGTCTCCTGATGGAAAGAGTCAACCATCGCCTATAGACACCAAAGATGTTATTGGTGCGTTACTATTTTGTGGCGAGGTCTAATGCCACGTGCATAAGTTTATCGGCTACCTTACCCTCCAAACCGGAACACGACAGCGACAAGCACTGACGGCAAGCGGTTGCGGCAGGACTAAGTAAGGCGGTGGTACCAGTCCCGGGCGAGACAATGCAGAACTCTACCACCTAGTAGCCACGAAGGTAGTGACTCGATAGCCAATCGGTCACCTTTTACGACCTGCCTGGCAGAACGGCAGTTGGCCTATTCTTCAAAGGAGGCCAGAACCAACACGGCGAAAATGGGTGGGTTATTGTATCGCTGGGGCCTCCTTTAATTCTTGGCTTTCAGAAACTTTTCCCCCGTGTTGATTCGGGCTCCTTTAAAGAATGGACCAACTATCGTTCTGACAGGCAGGTCGTTTTAATTTATTGGCTATATGTGTCAACTACTATCGTGATGACTAGGTGGTAAGGTTCCGCAACGTTTCACCCGGGTTTTTGCTACAACCGCTTTACCCATTCCTTCCACAATAGCGGCAATGATGGTCATTGTCGTGTTCCGGTTTGAAGAGTAAGTTAGTCCGGTAGACTTATGCATGTGGACATGTGCCATCCCGCCACACGGATAGTAACGCATAATTAACATCCTTGGTGTTTACAGGAGATGGTTTTTTCTTCACATCAAAAGAGCGATCTGCTTCTTTGCTATCTAATGATATATAAAAAAAAACTGTTCTATTCTTTATACTATTTTTTGCTTCAGTGGCATTGTTAAAGTCATCTGTAAGAATCCGTGTTCGGGTTTGAATAGTAGGGGTAGCCGGTATAGTTATAAATAAATAAATATAAATAAATATTCACGGGACAAATTACACTTACTGATCTAACCTACAAATATTTCTAAATATGATTACAAAATATTCTGTAGGTAACAAATTATATACTCACTACTCAACAGGCAAAAGATACATGCAATCATATAATTAGTATGGCTAAAATTTAGAGAAGAACTGGATCCTATGACACAGTTTTTACTATTTTAGGAGTCAGAGTATTTTATATATTGTACCTTGTAAGACTTCGAAATAAAAATATATTATTATATCATATTAACCCCAAAGTAAGCAAATTATTTGGTTGTGTTGTGGGTGTTAGTCGACGATACTAATACTGCTCATCACACAAATGCTTATCCCCTTTGGGAATCGACCCCGAGCCCCGTCGATTGCGTAGTCAGGGTCGCTAATCACTCGACCAACGGGATGGTCATGTGTCATGCATGTGAAATGTTGATTGTAGCAAAAATTCCCGCCTAAATGCCATTGTACTATTACCAATTTAATGTCTACAGGCGATGGTCACACTGTTTTGCATCAGAAAAGTCATCAATCAGCTTGAGTGTTATAATATAAAAAAAAAAAAAATAAGATAATTCCGGACCTTATCCAGCTTTACACAGACGTCTGGCATCCCTATTCCGTTATAACATTCTCATTATTGCATGAAATTCCTAAAAAGGATCTTTCGGCAAAGTCTAGCGTGTTCTAACTTTATATTTACAAAAGCCGTTTCCAGCGGTTTAGCCAGCAGTATTATGTTATTATATTACAGTTTTATCCTTGCTGCACATAACACATGTGACCACACGTTGAATTTGAAAGTGGCTGTCTGTGTTTCAAAAATATTAACAGTAAAACTTATGCGACGCATAAAGTTGCAAAATACAAATTTTGGCAGTAATAGGACGTTAATGAATATTTGGTCATTTCTACACACGTAACTAAAAAACTCGTCTCCGGTAGTAAATATTGAATTCTCATTGGTGCACAAGTTTCTTTCAAGGATTTTCATAGCGACCGGGGTCCTGCATTGCATGCATCCAGGTGCTTCTCACGAATTTCGAAAAAAATCGAAAAGTTTAATGCTTTTAACTGCCTTGCTGAATGAGTGTTTAGAGTACATATACATCTAACAACTACGATTGAGACAAGACTCGAGTTCGATCCCCAAGAAGGTCAGGCATTTGTGTGAGTGATTAATGATTTTAATAAAGATTTCAGGAAATATTCAGTTTAGGCCGAGGGGTGATATTGTAAGTTTGATAGCGTTCGGATCAAAATATTTATTTTTTCTTTTTAGTAATTTTGTGTCCTATAGCTGCAGTATCGATAATAATTAATTATTGGTACTGGACCGAAGTCAGTAAGTTTCGTTAAAAATTAATTAAAAAAGTATTGCATGTATTATGCATAATATCACAAGCAATTATCTTACGCTTAAATGAATAAATAGATTTATTTCGTTAGATAGATTTGTCCAGTAATATTTATTTATTCACTAGCTGTGCCCGCGACTTCGTTCGCGTGGAAAAAAATCTAAAATAAAAACACGCATAGTTCCCGTTCCCGGGGGATTTCCGGGATAAGAACTATCCTATGTCCTTTCTTGGGTCTCAAACTATATTTGTACCAAATTTTATCCAAATCGGTTCAGTGGTTTGGCCGTGAAAGCGTAACAGACAGACAGACAGACAGACAGAGTTACTTTCGGATTTATAATATTACTAGCTGTGCCCGCGACTTCGTTCGCTTGGAATAAATTCTAAAATAAAAACCCGCATAGTTCCCGTTCCCGTGGGATTTCCAGGATGTGAACTATCCTATGTCCTTTCTTGGGTCTCAAACTATATTTGTACCAAATTTTATCCAAATCGGTTCAGTGGTTTGGCCGTGAAAGCGTAACAGACAGACAGACAGGCAGACAGACAGACAGACAGACAGACAGACAGACAGAGTTACTTTCGGATTTATAATATTACTAGCTGTGCCCGCGACTTCGTTCGCTTGGAATAAATTCTAAAATAAAAACCCGCATAGTTCCGTTCCCGTGGGATTTCCGGGATGTGAACTATCCTATGTCCTTTCTTGGGTCTCAAACTATATTTGTACCAAATTTTATCCAAATCGGTTCAGTGGTTTGGCCGTGAAAGCGTAACAGACAGACAGACAGGCAGACAGACAGAGTTACTTTCGCATTTATAATATTAGTATGGATAGTATATATAGTATGGATTAATTTTGGTAGTTTAAACTAAAATTCTTTATTTAACCTAATATTTCTTATTGATTATGCTTAAAATGTTTTCATATTATAATCTTATGTCCTATTCTAAGCTAACATCAAGATGGACAACATACTCATAAACCATTTGGCCTGGCAGTACCAATCGCGGCATAGACGCATATGAGCTTACAAGTAAAATTTGTTCTTAATGAGATTTTCTTATTTTTACCCAACTTGGATACTATTTGTTTGATTCGCCAAAAAAATGGACACCTGTCACATCATAGGTTCTGATACCGTTTGAAACAGTGGTTCTTAGGTACTTAAATTCTCTGGAGGACCCTTCCATAAACAGCGTAACAGTATTTTTTACTTCTTTTCCAAACACTATGACCACTAGTAGACCATGAGGCGATATTTTCATTTTTTCATAACAACAACAAGGCACAAACTCAGTGTTTAAATAAAAAAATATGATACGCAAGAAAGATTTGTATTTATTTGCATTCTAGTTAAAAAGTAGGTTATGCTAAAAATCTTTTTGTGAAGCCCAATTCCAGTTATTTTTATAAACTGGCACGAGCGTACTTTGCGTAATACGTACAAATGCTCTCGTATATAAAACTGGCAATTAACAGAACAAAAGCATAACTAGATAGGTCGACCTACATTTTAACAATGGCTGATATTAAATTATTTTGTAGGAAAATTCAAATGGTGTCCCTCAAGGACAGTCACAAGTTCCACAACTGTTTATTATATTTAGCGGAAGTAAGAACGTGACTTGTGACAACTTCACACATAAATAATGATAAGGCTTAGTATGTTAGAAATTAGAATGAATCTTTAATAAATCACTAGCGACCCGTCAAGCAGTTTGCTGTGTAGCTTTTAGTCTTGTAATAGAAACAATTCATTTTTCAGAGATAAAATGAGCCTATTTTTTAAGTGACATACAATCAATTGGCAATAGTGGAGGCTTATTACGTATATAGAACAAAAGTTGATTGTTTATACATGTCGCAATGAACTTACGATAAACAATTACAAGCCATTTTATTATATTTACTGGCTGACTCACGGAGCTTCGCCCGCGAACTTCTGTTTCATTAAAAAAACAATTGAAAATTAATAAAATTTATGACAGAATTCAGAAAAAAACTATTGTCATCAAATGATGTTAAGGTTTAGCTAAAAACCTTTCACTTAAACACGCAAAACATAATGGTACATGTCAAAATATTTAGCGTTATTTGCGTGATGCGCTTCCAAAAAATTCAGCTATATGTTTTTTATATATAGATAAGAACGCGCCAATACAATAACTGAAGCTTAAATAGATCGCCCTTAAATTTCATTTTTTTTCTTTTATATCATAAGATAGCAAACAAGCATGGGTCTCCTGATGGAAAGAGTCAACCATCGCCTATGGACACCAAAGATATTAATGGTGCGTTGCTATCTTGTGGCGAGGTCTAATGCCACATGCATAAGTTTACTGACTACCTTACCCTCCAAACCGTAACACGACAGTAACAAGCACTGATGCTATTGCGGCAGGAATAGGTAAGGCGGTGGTACCAGACCCGGGCGAGACAATGCAGAACTTTACCACCTACCATAGCCACGATGGTAGTGACTCGCATAGCCAATCGGTCGCCTTTTATCACCTGCCTGGCAGAACGGCAGTTGGCATATTCTTCAAAGGAGCCCGAGGCCAACACCATTAAACGTTTAACGTCAATTCTAAGAACAAATTCACAAACAGTAAATTTGTTGAAGACGATGTTGACTGTCAAGTTTCATGGCTTGGAAGTGCTGATAAACTAAACGCAGGCGTTTAGTTCGTCAGCACTTGCCTACACTTTGAATCGAAAATAAGGAAATATAACAACATAGGGTAAAAACACAATAACATAGAGTTTTTCCCCGTATTGGTCCGGGCTTCTCTGAAGAGTAGAATAATTGATAATGGTGTAATGCGATTAGTGTGACGGTGATGTAAATTATACCAGCTACTTTATCGTCACTATAAACGGAACTCTACATCGACAAGTACTGACGCTATTGCGGCAAAGATAGATATGGCAGTTGCACTAAACCTGGCTGAGACGTTGCTGAATACTACCACCTAGAAGCACAGAATACTTAGAGACTAACAGAAGTCAATGTTTCATACAAGTAATATTCGAGCACAGCACACATAGACCTTTCACGGACGCGATATATCGGGCTGGCGCGGAACAAACTGTACCGAACCATTCCGAGATATCGCGTCCGTGATAGGTGTCTATGTGTGCGTTGCTCGAATATCACATGTATGTAGATTGACTATTGTTAGTCTCCAGTATACTGTGCTAGAAGTCTCGATGGTAGTGACTCGTATAGATAATTATTATTATCTTTCGGCCGTCCCGACGTGCATCATCCCGAAGATATTAGCACGCTACAACTCTTTGACCTACCGTCAACCGCGCGATAAGGTACACGCAGTCTGAATACTTGCGACGTTAGCCGATAATAGCCAGTCACATCTGCATGTATCGCGTCATTGCGCGAAGCTTTGTAACAATAGACCCAAGTGCGGCCGCAACGTTAAACGAAAAGTGTGACAAAATGGTAAATGATCAATAATTTAAAATCTATGGCAAATTCGAGCAAGACAGAAACCACCTAGAAAAATGCAGAATTCTATCATCTTGTTAAGAGTCACGGTCGTAATGACATGCTTAGGATTCTTTTACGAGACTCAAGAGATATCTAGTAGGTATTTACCCACTAGAAATCTAAGCTACGGACAATTAAAGATAGACATGACAAAATTATTGGCTTCCGTACTGTCTACGGAAATCAAAAACATAACTACTATTAGTCTCAATTAACCCACAGCAGACGTAATTTCTACTTGCAATTAACATTCAATAATAGCCGTATTACGGACGTATCTGTTAGTTTCGATACTCGCCTAACCCACTGCCTCATATTATACGCATTTACCAAATGTTTTTATTGCGTTTCCAATCGTGATTTATTGCTTCCTGGTTCATAACTGTTATACATGTTGTGCAGTTTACGAAATGGCCATAATTTATTTAGTAGCACCAACAAATCATATGCCTTATATACGGTGTGTAAATCCGATCCTGTCCAATCGGCAAAGGCTGTACCTAAAAAAAACATATTTGTGACATTATTTTATGGATATTCATACATAAATTTTCAAAATATTTGCTTGATTTAAGGGGAAGTTGCTCAATTTCGTATGCTTTTAAGCTTTCGCGGCTTTTTTGAACAGAATTATTAATATAATTAACGGGATCGAACCGCGAAATATCGAGAAAACATTACATCGCGGTAAGATCCCGTTAATTATTAATAATTTTGCTCAATTTTAGTACTAAAATTAGGCACTTTTAACTACGATATTTTCTTTATATTAATTAAATTTTTTTTGACAATGTCATTGACCTATACCTCTTTCGGATCGGTCAGGGTTTTCTTTATTTACATCCTGTATAATGTTCCCCGTGATGGTTCGGGCATATTTTGTAGAAAAGACTAATTCTACTAGGGCTCCAGACCAACACAGAGACCTCATCACAGTAAGTTCCAGAACTGACGTAAAGTAAAGAGTAAATCAGTTTAGAGTTTTTTAGGGTTCCGTACCTAAAAGATAAAACGGAACCCTATTACTAAGCCTCCGTCTATCTGTCTGTCACCAGGCTGTATCTCATAAACAGTGATAGCTAGAAAGCAGGAATTTTCACAGATCATGTATTTCCGTTACCGCTATAACAACAAATACTAAAAATATAAAATGAAAATATTGAGGTACATACCATAAACGTGTTTTTGTCGTTTTTTTATTTGCTATGATGGTACGGAACCTTTGAATCATGAATGAAGAACATGCAATCTTTGTATATATCTTTGGTCCCTATATCTCGGAAACTAAATTTAGAATAATTCTTAAAAACTAGCGATCGAACTTCGTCGAGCCTACTGTAACAATTAGGTGTTTTTATTCATCTACTAGCTGTTGCCAGCGACTTCGTCCGCGCGGAGTTCGTTTACTCCGCAGTGCCCCTCCCCCGTAGGTGATAGCGTGATAATATGTAGCCTATATGTTGACCCGACCTATTAGTAATATTCATACAAAATTTGAAGTAAATCCATGCAGTACTTTTTGAGTTTACCCCGGACATACATACAGACAAACAGACAAAAATTCTAAAAACTATATTTTGGCTTCGATATCGATTGTAGATCACGCTCAAAGTATTCTTTTAAAAAAATATTCAATGTACAGTTTTGACTTTCCTACGATTTTATTATATGTATAGGTAGTAGAAGATCTCAATAGGGGATTTTGGGATTTCTAGAGTGCGTCAGATTAAAACAGAAGGGATGCCTCCATACCATTAAGGCTCTCAACTAAATATAAGTCCTTTATATAGAGTCGAGGAACTAAAAAAATTCAGCTTGTGGAAATTGTCAGATTAAATTTTTACGTTATTCTTACACAATTTTCTTCAAAATAAAAGAAATTTCTACCGGGGTCGATATTATCAAGACAATGTTTCCTTTGCAACTTTATGACCCTCCTACCTCCCAAATCGTTAGATACTTTAAGTTAACGCGCTTTAGTATTTTCATGTGACTGTATTTTACACTTTTTAAAACCTGGAAGACGGTTTCCCCACCATTGGAATGAAAAACGTAAAATCTTTTATTTTTCATATACAGAACTCTAACTCTGTAAATGCAAACTACATTGACAACCTGCGAAATTGCCTTGAAAGGCGTATCCAGATAATCCGTGGTTAAAATTATGCCATCGCAAGTTCACTTCGCGTACGAGTACGTATCACCGTAGAAATTACAAAGAACTCAGTGGAAAACGATTGAACATCTCTGAAGAAATATTGAAACGAAATACAATACTGTAAAGTTGAAAAACAAATCGAATTTACTGTGATATTGCGTGAAATATTGAATCTGTTGAGAAACGACACGACACGCTTTGTGTTGTGCTTAGATTACGAAGCTATTAAGGTATATGCCAAAAGGCCGCTTTCCATTTTTATATTAATAAACAAATAGATTGCTCTCCTAATGGAAAGAGACGCCTATATAGCTACTACTACTAGGAGCAGAGTTTTTGACATCTCGTTACCTAATGTACCTCGTGCAGCAACGAGTTAATGTTTGTCAATATTGTGTCCCCGTTTGAAGGGTAAGGTAGCTGGCAAATTCATGGCATTAAATACTATAAATACGCTACACGAAAAGCAACGCGCCATTAACATTGTTGGTGCCTATAGGCGATGGTAGTACCTTTCCATTAGGGGAACTATCTACTTAATTGGTATATAAGACACCAAAATGTTAATGTTCGTAGGGCGGGATAGTAGTGCCAGATGCACAAGTTTACTCTCCAATCCAGACCGCGACAGAGACAAACAAGCATGACGCCATTGCAGCCAGGAGTAGATAATGTGCTGGTATACGAGGAGGTGCAATGACGCAATGTCCCGCTCATTTCCACTATACAGTTTCTAATGGCTTAGCAGCATACATAAACTTACAAAAATCCTGTAGGTACTCAAAGCCCGTGAGCTTTGTTCAGAAAAACCAAACTGTCATAAAAGCTATGTAACTCTGCATCCCACGTCTGCATCCAACATCGTAACTCTGCATACCTTTCTAAAGGTATGGATGTGAAGGTATATATTTTATTTATTTTTAAATTATCGCGAACATGTATGTATTTATGTCTTCAAACCAAAGCAACGTTCAAGGAAAACTATGTCAGTATATAAATTACTGGCCGATTCCCACAGTATAACGACCGTAGGTATCGATCCCTCGAAAATACTGAAATGAAATGTCGCTCTGTCACTTAAGAACTTAACTTCTTTAAAATATACATACATATAATACGGCGTAGGCAAAGAGAAACGAGTGCCATACATCATGATCCTTCCAGACTTATCTTGCTTCCTACACATTCATTACTCTCTTCATGTATTCAAACACGTCAGTTGCGAAGACTCTAGAGACACCACCTTTGTACATTACCCTACCAATTTGTCATGTTACGTCAATCTTAGTTTACTAGTCTAGGGTACCTACATCCACATTTCGAGCATTGTATATTTGTTTTATTAATCTTTCATCTACCATTCTTTCTCTATGCCCGAACCAACGAAGCATGCCCTTTACAACGTGACGTTTAAAATATTTGCATACATTTCGAATATCTATTGATAAAATATGTATTTAAGAATTCCGTTAGTGTGAGATGACCTTAAACAGTTGCTTCACATGATACCATGTTATCATTTTTTCACTGAAACGGTATTGTAATATGTGTATTATCATACACCAAATCTTACTCAACACATGATATACGACATTTTTATTTAGGTAATTAAATTTCATTTTATAGGTTGTCTAGTATTAGCTATACTAACTGATAGCGCAGCTTTCACCGCGAGTAGAATAACCGATCATCAATATAAGAAAGAACATAGACAAACTATCACACATCACAATAGTTGACTAGCGTCTTTTAATGAGAAATATATTAAAAAATCTGTAAACGGTTGACCCTGCAGGCCATCCCCGAAACTTCTCGCTAAATAAGGGTATTTTAAGCTCAAAAGAGTAAAAACACCTATTTTTTTTAAAATGGTAGTACATTACTACATTGATTTTTGAAAGCTGTATGTTTTGGAAACGATGATCGATTTTGATTTTTTAATGACATTCAAATAATTTTTGAAATCTAAAAAATTGCTTTGGCTAAATAATCGATAGGTTGAAAAATTTCAAAAAAAATTTTGTTCAACAATTTTCGTCATTAATAAATCCCAAACAAATTTACCGATTTCGATCCACTTTACGGTATTTGACGCAGTTTTTAAAGGAGAAAAGCTGATAAATTTTTTAAATCAATCGGTGTATTAACCTGAAAGTTATTTCAAAAATATTAAGTTAGTTTGCTAAAAACAACGTAATTTTAGTAGGTATTTGAAAAGCTGTAACTTTTCAAAATTAGATTCGATTTTGATTTTTGAAACGGCATTCGGCGTAGTTTTCTTGGTACTAAAATATTGTAGAGTACTAAAAATGATTGGTTTAAAAATTTCGGAGGTATGTAGAAAATTTCTTTCAAAATTTTTCGTCAACGAGCACTCCTAAACGGATAAACCGATTTTGATGTACATTAGACGTAGTTTTAAGAGGAATAGAGCTGATTAGTTTTTATACTCAAACGGTACATTAATCTAGAAGTTGGTTTTGTGGGGTTTTGGGTTGGTTAAGTAGGTTTTTTTTTTTCAAAATATCTCAAAATCTCCTGGGTCGAATATATTCAAATTTTCAGGAAGTCTAAGTTGAGCAGAATCCAATCTAATGCCATCAACTGCGTTTCGATCGGTCAAGCCGTTCAAAAGTTATGAGATGTTTAAATACATACACATACACACACACATACATACATACAGACATACATACAGACATACTGACGTCATCGTGAAAATAGTCGGAAAAGCTTCCTAGAACCTCAAAACGTAGAGAACCGGTGAAAACTCTATATGTGAGTGGTTACGCAAAAAGGGACCTCAAGGGAAAATAATTGATTTCGAGTAAATCACGTTTAAAATGTTGAGTCGAAATGAGAGAGGCGCGGGGTGTTTTATGTTAGTGTCGTTACTCGTTAGTGAGCGACTTCGTCAGTGAGAAATAGCACGTGTTTGCGATAGCTGTATTATTGGTGACTTATTTATTCGTCTTTTACTTGTCTTTATGTGCGCGCTAGAAAAAGAAACTAGTGTGCGCTGTGTATAAGGTGTAATATTTTCAAAACTGCCTCGGCTTACATAAAAAATCATTAAAAAAAAACTACGGCACCTAAAATTATTTTGATTAGAACAAAACAAAGATGAAGGACCATAGAATCAGAATTTATCAAAAAAAAAAAACCGTTTCCAATCCCTTCAGGTCCCTTTTTGCGTAACCACTCACATATATGTATTATGAATATATATATATATATATATATATATATATATATATATATATATATATAAATTATTTTTTAAATTTCAACAATAAAGGTACGTAAACAAGGAACGATTGATTGTTCACTCACTGATTAATGTATGATCACGCATAACATTCCGTCGGCTTAATTTAGTGTTAAAAAGATATATTATTCAAGTAACAAATTGTGCATATGATCAGGTTCTCCTGTTGGTAAAAAATAGCGACGAATTTAATACAAATCAAATCAATCAAAAGCATTTATTCGACGTAGGTACATTACACTTATCGACGTCAAAACGTTATATATAGTAGCATATACACATTTAAAAACATAAAAGTAAGCATATTTAACAAATCCTTAATGAAATTTAAAAAAAAGAATATAATACAATATGTATGTCAGAATAAAAATTAAAATAATAATAATAATAAAAAAAGATATGTCATATCGGGTCAAAACAATGTCATAAAATTATTTGAAAAAAAAGATGAAAGTAAGAAAAAATACAAGAAGTAGGGTCACAGAACATACGCAATTAGAGTGCGTATGTACTCTATGATTATTCTATATCTGTGCACTATGCAAGTATACTATACTTTATGTATATAAATACTATACCTATGTATATGCAAGTATACTATACTTTATATATAAGTATACTTTATGTATATGAAATCAAGCGTACCAGTTCTAAAATTTAAAATTTTCCGGTTCACCACAATTCATCAGTGTTGTCGATTGGCGAGATGTGTGGTAAACGCATATTACCGATCTAATAAGGGTTATCGCCTATTTTTAGCAATAACTGGGACGACAGAATTACATGCTCATCGAAATCACGGGATAAGTAACACATCATGCGCCAGACTTCGAGCTGTTAATGAAATTTTGGATTTTGGATAAAAATCTATAAAAAAAATTACACTTACGCTTAATCCGGGGATCGGGTCACGGTGCTCATTGTCAACTTTACTTGTAACTGTACTTGTACTTGTACATACTGTACTTGTACTACAACTGTACTTGTACATACATACATATCTTCACGCCAGATCCCTTACGGGGTAGGCAGAGAGAACCGAGTGCCATACATCACGATACAAAGTTATAAAATACAAATAATTTAAAAATTAAATATTTGTGAACTATATATCTGTATCTTAAAAACTACTGAACCGATCTTGATGAAACTGGGACGGTTCCTCTTAGTTGTAATATAGGTACATGATTTATCTCTGTGTAGTTTTTAGTTCTCGAGAAATTCGTCGAGAAATATACAACATACATACACTTACGAAATTTAGTACACGTGCTTGGACGCCTCAATATTATCCACTTCCAACAATATTACCTACATACTACAAACTGATAACCTTCAGTTTTTCGTCGGTTGAAAAAACCTCACAGCAATGGCCTATGAGTAACTGTTTGCAAGCACCACCTTAGTTTACTTTTCATGCCCTCAAGGTTGATATAGACGATGACTAATTACGAAATCATGTTACGAAATCGTCAAATCAAAACTTACAAAATGTTTTCAAATCCTTTTAATACAGTAATTAACATTGGCAGTTATATTTATTGATTATTTTTAAGCAATAGCTGTATGAAATTACCACTTTAATTAATTAATTAGCTAAATTACCACTCACTATTACTATAACCTTTTGCTCTTTCTTTTAGATTTAAGAGCGTGTATTCGATTCGCAACGAAAACTTCATGTTTTCAAGTTTTTTCCAGAGCAATATCGTAATAATATGAGCAGATTATTCGAAGGATATTACAGTTTTTGTAAGATTAAGCTTTGATTATTCGATTTACCGCAGATTCAAAATTTGATCGGCAAACGATTGCGCGCGTGGATTTAGAGTGCTAATAAAATAATTCTTCTACAAAAATGAGTTCATATAAGGGACTGAAAAAAATCAGTATGTTGAGCATTACCTTAATTTACATAGAATAAATATTTTAGGTTGCTATTGAAATACTTGCTGGTGAAAAAAAAAAATGTTTAAGTGAACTGATTTTGTAATTTTTCCGTCATTTGGGCTTAGTGTTATCCTGTTGAAAAAATGCATAAAATAAAATATTTTTGCACATTACAATGGTTGTATTCGTCCTGAAAGATAACTCTGACGCCTATTTTCGTAAAACGCTATGCAGGGATTGTTTTCGCTTTAAAAACCGTTATCAAAAACAATATTCTTGCGCTGTAGTGCACTAAATCAAGACTTAATCTTGCAAAAACTGTAATATCCTTTGAATAATCTGCTCAAATTATTACGATATTGCTCTTGAAAAAGATGAAAACATGAAGTTTTCGTTGCAAATCGAAAGTTTATTAGCATAAGCTTTGATTTTTTTCTTTTTTGTTTTGTACGGTAAATTCAATTATTAATAAATAATTTCTTATTCTTGTTCTTATGAATATATAAACTGATATTTGATGTGGTTCAGGCCGACTTTAAGGAAAACACCACTTCTACTAATCTGCTTAGGCAGTTCGTAAATAGCAAACGATTGGCCATACGTGTCACTACCACTAGATGGTACAGTTCTGCAACATTTGCCCGGGTTTGGTACCGCCGCTTTACCTATTCCTGTCGCAATAGGGTCAATGTTTGCCTCTATGATGATTCGTTTTGGAGGGTAAAATAAACGGTAAACTTATGCATACTCACCATCCCGCCACACGGAGAGCAACGACGTTAACCTTTAGTGTTTATACTTTATAGGCGATAGTTATATCTATCTAGGGAACCATCTACTTGGTTTCTAACTTATTATACTAACTAGCTGTTACCCGCGACTTCGTCCGCGCGGACTTCGTTTACTCCGCTCCTACGTGTCGTAGCGTGATGGTATATACCCTATAGCCTTCATCGATAATTGGGCTATCAAACTCTTTTAAATTTTTTCAAATCCGACTTGTCGTTTCAGAGATTAGCGCGTTCAAACAAATAAACAAAAAACTCTTCAGCTTTATTTTATTAGTAATAGATTTAAAAATTCGTAAAGCCAAAATTTAAAATCTTATGTATTTAAATACAAAAATTTACAATATTGGTCAAAAAATTTAGCATTGTTAAAATTTATATAAAGGTATAGTGCAGAAAGCTGAAATATTACTAATTACTAATATAATAAAATCGTAGGAAAGTCACTGTATGTCCGGGGTAAACTCAAAAAGTACCGCATGAATTTACTTCAATTTTGCATGAATATTACTAACAAGTCGGGTCAACATATAGGCTACATATAATCACACTATCACCTACAGGGGAGGGGCTGTGCGGAGTAAACGAAATCCGCGCGGACGAAGTTGAGGGCAACAGCTAGTTACTAATAAACAAGAAATATCTAATATATTTTTACACGAAACTATATATAAATTTATAAATTTAATTCGCATTTAAATTGATAAATTATATATTTATGAATTTAAATATATTATTGATAAATTTATAATTTTAATTAAATTTATAATTTATAAATATATAAATTTAATACGCATTTCAATCGAAAACAATTTTAACGATTTGGATGAAGTTCTCAAAATTCCCTGATTATTCAAATAAAATTACATACTTGCACTGTAAAATCACATCTTTACACCATTTATATTACCCTTAACCGCTTTCGCTAATTACAAAATCCTCAGGGACGTTATCTATACACATAAACAAAACTAAAGTGTCTGTGTGTGATTTCAAAATAACTAGGTTTTTCAAGCGCAGTGTTATTTTTACGATACTAATACCTAAAGAAACGTTGTTTAAACTTCTGTCTGTTTGTTTATATGGGGTAATCTATAAAACGACTGGACCGATTTTAAGAAAAAATTCACTGAAAGATAGAGGACTTTATAGTACATAGCATAGGCTACTTTTTACTTGTGTGAACTACAGGAAATAATGACTTTGGGTCACGCGAAGTCGCCAGTAATAGCTAGTATATAAACAACAACATTCCATGCTGTATCTGAAAATACAAGCCTAGAAACTTAAGGTGGATAAATAATGAAACAGTAGAATATTTTGTGTGTTTATATGAACAAATGATAGCGTAGTCACAGCGTAGTAGGTAATGTGGTGGTAATCAAAATTACACTATATAACCTTTATATTAACTTTAGCTTCTTTTCCGCAGCCAATTCTGATATGCCTGTAACGCGTTCAGTACGCGTAACAGACAATTTTAAAAGTTTAAAGCGAAATTATAAACGTTTCGTTTCTGCCTTGTGGCTACGGAACCTTAAAAAGAACAATATATGTGCGGCTATTCAAAGTATTCGATAGTCGATACACAATATCTACGGCCTACAAAGGACGGATACCGTTATGCTTGGGAACCAATCCTTCCGCCGGGAGCTAGGGAGGACGTATTAATACCGGTACATCACGTTATTGCTTTGGCATAT
Organism: Apodemia mormo; assembly: GCA_036924255.1. Lineage (NCBI taxonomy): Eukaryota > Metazoa > Arthropoda > Insecta > Lepidoptera > Riodinidae > Apodemia > Apodemia mormo. The sequence goes on from JAUPFN010000002.1 coordinate 44,138,250, forward strand.
TAATATTTCCCCTTTTATTTACTAACAGTGGCCCGTGACTTCGATTTTGGAGTATTTTTTTAAGATGTGTTGAGCGTTTTAGAGTAGGGATAAAACTTAAGAATTACGGGTGCGCGTGACCGTCACGCTAGCCAAATTCACACTGTCGCGAGATGTGTTGACCCACAAACATCTCATGACAGTCTCCAACACTTACCCTGGGCTGGTCCGCATTTGAAGAATATACCATCTGCCTTTTTCCAGGCAGTTCATCAGTGGGGGTTATCTATGCGAGTCTAGTTACTCGCAAAGATAATCCCCAGCATTGTGGTTATAAGGTGCTAAAGTTCTGCGTTGTCTCCTTTCGGTGAAACTCAATTTAGGGAGCCTGTTTGGACGATACCTATTACTGATGATGGTTTTTCATTGCGCCAGAAAACAAAAGTATCTTTTTCTCTTCACAGATATCTCCCTAGTTCAAAATGTATTGTAATAGCGAATTAATATCGCCGATTCTGATATGTTGGAAAACTTACGATATCGCCGATATATCGGTATCGGTAACGGACGGGTACATACTTAATTAGTATAGTGGGCAGCTAGTTTATAATATTAGTATTATATTAGTAGTTAATTATCTCCGAGTTAATGGTCAACGTGGGCAATACGAGGCGACCTAAACAAATAAAACCAAAAAATATAAAACGCTCTGAAAGGAGTAATGTCGCCTTTATGTTGAGTGGGTGTACATTATCTAGGCATCATCGATATGATGTCACCACCACTAGTTTTTTGTTACATAGGTACCTACTTAAATGTCAACAATGCTCAGTATTGTCACCTTTTTCGGAGTCTTGTATTGTGCCACTCTTTAAGGGAATTGTGTGGAATAAGGAGTATGGATATAGCTAGTTTATATGGCAGAGAATTATTTTGTTGACAAAATTGTCTGGCATATTTTTTTTAATTTCTCCTTCTCCTCATTAAAGGATGAAAAATCAAGTTGACAAAAACACATTTTTTGGATTTTTTTTTGCAAATGTTATATACTACGCAGTAGCGAAATAACCGCGAACGCTCTGCCAGACTCGCAGGCCTGGTCATCCATTCGCCATTTGACGAAATCATATGTTTTCGCAATTCCAATTTGCCAAAAGGACCTTCTCGAAATTCGTCGCCAGCTCCGGTACCATTGGTTACAAATGCAGAAACTCAATTCTATGTCAAACAATTCCAAGGTGACATTGTAACTGAACAATCTCCAAGTAAATAGATAAGGCGAAAATGAAAATTAATTTTACTCGCAAGCCTACGCAGGGTGTGCACAATTTGATTTGATAAAATAAGGATAAAATATGAAAGGAACGACAAAATAAATTAAGAAATTTGCCCTCTGTTGCAAATATTCTTAAGCAACGGTGACTGCTTTCAATCAGGGGATCCACTCGCTTGTAAACCCGTTGTATTATAAAAAATAGTCCTAGTCAATAATAATAATGAATGATGCCAATATATGCACTTTGTGTGTCTTAAAGAAGTAAATAGAATTTTCTTTTAAAACTATTAACGTCAAGTTCAAAACCCGGCATATTTGGTTTCTTATACATGCAGGATACAGACTTCCTGTAAGTAGATATATACTCTGTGGTCACAGTAGTCAGTCGTATATAAACCCTCAGAGAGTTGCAAATTTATACCTTAATTTGTTATTCGAATATTTAAATAAAAATAATGAAAGTCCCAAACTCGACCCCGGATTGGGAAAGTGTCATTAAAGCTATTTTGGGGTTATCGTTGAATATTTCAGCGTTTTTTTTATATAGCATAGCAACTAATACCGGGGGTCTTGCAGCTGCGTTGCCGGCCTTTTAAGAATGAATAAGCTCGTTTCTTGAAGGTCCCTAAGTCGTATCCGTTCGGAAACACCCCCGAGGGTAATTGATTCCACAAAGGAGTTGTGCGAGGCAAAAAGTGCCGACAAAAGCGCACGGTTATGGATTTCCAGACATCGAGGTGGTGAGGATGGTGTTAACTAGTCGTATTAGAGTCTGGTGATTATGTGTTAAACATCCATCTGTGATAAGCAGACGAGGTTATCGGTTCTGATTATTTCAAGACGCAAGTGTCACCTGTCATCTCACCGATTGTCAAATCTGTGAATATTGGTGAACGAAATACCAAGACACACCCGCGTTACCATGATCAACCGATTTGTCGACTGGTAATATCGTTCCGCTGTGATGACTGGGATCGACAGCTTAACCTGTGTTTCCAAGACGATGGCTCCAGGCTACTACAGTTTACGTGATATTTGTTTTTGTATCATAGGGTAGTTTTGCCCCGAGTTGGTTCAGGCTCCTTTGAAAAATAGACCAACTGTCGTTCTGCTAGACGGGTCGTAAATGGCGACTAATTGGCTATACGTGTCACTACATCGTGACCACTAGGTGGAAGATTTCCGTAAAGTCTCGCCCGGGTATTTGGTACCACCGCCTTGCCTATTCCTGTCGCAATAGCGTAAATGCTTGACATTCTGTTTCGGTTTGGTGGGTAAGGTAGCTGGAAGACCTATGCATGTGGCATTGCTATCCCACCACTCTGATAACAACGCACAATCGACATCCCTTGTGTCTATAGGCAATGGTGTCTCTTTCCATCAGGAGAGCCACCAGCTTGTTTAATATCTTATGATATAAATAAAAAGTTAACAAGCTGATGGTTTTCCTGAAAGCAATAAGGAACCACCGCCTATTGACAACAAATATGTTAAAGGTGCGTTGCTATTTTTGTGATGGAGTCTTAATGCCACATGCATAATATATTCTATACTTTCCATCGTCGGCACTTGGTGAAATTCCATTGTTACTAGACACTTTTACTATTCCACTTGTACATCAATTTCACTTTACACAATTTTAATTATATTACTCGACCGGTTTCACTTTTTAAAGTATCTTACTTAAGTATATTACATCCTGAAGATGCTTTAAAAAGTGAAACCGGTCGAGTAATATAATTAAAATTGTGTAAAGTGAAATTGATGTACAAGTGGAATAGTAAAAGTGTCTAGTAACCACATGCATAAGTTTACCGGCTAGATTATCTTCTAAACAGCAACACGAAAGTCATAAACACTGAAGTTATTGCGGCAGGAATAGGCAAGGGGGCGTCCACAAATTACGTGAGGTGTTTTTTTTTTTTAATTTTCTGTCCCTCCCTCCCCCCTGGTGAGATGTCGTGAGATTTTATTTAACCCCCTCCCCCATCCCCCAATCTCGCGTGAGATTTTTCAAAATGTGTGTTTCTTAAATATGTAAACGCGTTGAATTGTTATATGTTATGTTATATTTACAAGTAAGTTCTATATATTTACGCGTTTTTGACCCGTTTATATAATTTAAAAATAAAAGCGTTGGATTGTTATTGTAAAAAGAAAAAAAAAATTGCTTCGTGCTTTTATTTACGACTAGTTAAGACTGTATAACGTCGGAGTCGAATGAAATTATTTTCTTTTGAACGAGTTGGTGAATGATCTTAATCGTATTACGATTAGGATTAAGATAAATCCTAAGCATGTACAATCTGGAAAATGGACCAAAATAGTATATTTTTTCTTGTTTCAATTAGAAAAAAATTGCGTGATATTTCTCTCCCGCGCTCCAACGTAAGATAAGATGAGAATTGACTCGACCCCCTCTCCCCCGTAAACATCTAACGTAATTTGTGGACCCCCCCAAGGCGATGGTACCAAAACCTTAGTTAGTAGTCACGATATTAGTGACACTACTCTTTTCTCGCTTTCTCACAAAATCCCAAAAATCCCACAAATTCGAATATGTATATATTCGAATATTTTAACTATACGAAAGCCGCAGCGCTAGCAGCATATTTCGTGTTTATATGCAAAGCTTTTTTTAATCAGATGACCCTGCTTGTTTGTTATCATATTGTATATAAAAACATGTTTCAACGGTTGAGAATATTAAATTTTGTCTTTTACGAGTACATCTCAGAAAATACAAGACGGATGGTAACATTATTTCTACGAGTCGTTAGGAGATTGTAGATGAATGAAGAAAATTATTCCTTTTTTAAAAACTTTCGTCATTAAGAATAATTTCGACTATCCAAACATTTAATCAAATTTTTTTGATGAATATAAAACCGACAGCGTTAAAAAGTAGGCATAGGAATAATGTGTTTGACATACTTGACATACATACATATGTAAAAAATGTGTTAAAACAACACTGTGTAAAAATCTTACATTATTTAGCAGAAAAAAGTCTGGGATTAATAATTGTCCTTATACTCTTATATTTTTTTGTAAATAATATAAGATTTTTACACAGTGATGTTTTAACACATTTTTTACATACATACATATGTAAAAAATGTGGTAAAACAACACTGTGTAAAAATCTTACACATTACTTAGCAGAAAAAAGTCTGGGATTAATAATTGCCCTCATACTCTTATATTTTTTTAAAAATAATGTAAGATTTTTACGCAGTGTTGTTTTAACACATTTTTTAAATTTGTTTATTGGGAGTTCTCTTATGGCATCGGGAAGTTAATTGTAAAAGCGTATACATTGCCACATAAAAGAGTTACTTATTCTACCAGTGTTGATTAAATGCACCTCTGCCTACCTCCTCCGGGATATACGCGAGACGATAAAACCCGGGGACCGACGTCACTTTAGTAGAATTATAGTATTACTAGTGTAATCTATTAGAAACTTATACGATATGTATTACCCCAGGGAAGGCCCATCCTGTACCCCGAATGTTTAGTAAGATCATAAAACATTATACAAAGGACTCCGGGGATCTAATAAGCAAACCAGTTTAGTCGTGGTAGTAAAGTGTCGCACATTCCCTTCTCTTTCATTCACACGTAATGATGTATTTAAATTGATGCGACAAAATAAGCGCTAATTGACAAGTTTTGTGATATTTCGCGTGCATATTCCTTTGCGTTCTTGCATGGCAGTTCTTAGGCCTCAAACTGGATTTCGGCATCAGCGGCGCGGCGGCGAGAGCGGAGCGATCCAACACATAGATTCTTATGGAAATGAACTGGATGACAGCGGCGCGGACAATGTTTCAGAGCGCCAAATCGCGCCGCTCTCAGCGCCGCGTACCGCCGACATCCAGTTTGAGGCCTTAAGGTAGGCAGTTGGCCGAACGTGATCACAGATTATATAATAGTTGACTGTCCCAACATGCTACGACAGCAGTGACAGCTACATCAGTGTTTGTCACTGTCGTCTTCCCGTTTGCTGGGTTATATCTAACCGGCTATCGCCGGTAAACTTATACATTTTGCATTACATCCGCCACACGTGTGGCAACATACACATACATATCTTTAAGCCAGATTCCTTACGGGGCAGGCAGAGAGAACCAAGTGCCATACATCACGATACTTGAAGGCTTCTCTTGCTTCCTCCACATTCATTACTCTCTGCATATACACGCCGGTTGCGAAGACTTAACACCACCTGCTGACAGGACTCGATCAATCTTAACATGATACGTCAGTTTTGGTCTTCCCGGTACCTACATCTTCCAAGTTCGCATTGCATATCTGCTTTGTTAACATTTCATTTACTATTATTTTCTAGACGTCCGAACCAACGGAGCATGCCCTTTTTCATCTTTACACTTACACTGTCTTTCAAGCCTAACCTCTCTCTCACTTCCACATTACGAACCCGGTCCGCGAGTGTTACGCCACATATTTTTCGTAGCGATCTCATCTCGACCGTGTTGATTCTACTTTCATGCCCTTAATAGCGTCGGGATAAGCACATAATAATAATGCAAGGCTGGACGGGCACCCGGGCTTAAAACTGTGCTTTTAAGTAATTTCCCTAACGCTCCATTCACTCTGTTCCCTGCACACACTCTTCTTTCGACATCAGCAGTGTACCTTCCATCCCTGCTAAAAGCATATCCAAGATATACACACTCATTCATTTATTTCAGCATACATCATCTACCACAACTCTTGCATCCGTTCTGGTTGTTTCTCTTTTAAATACTAGAACTTTAGTTTTCTACGTATGGTAACGTATGACAACGCATCATTAATATTTTTGATATCTATAGGCGATGGTTATTTCTTTCCATCAAAGAGACATTTGCTTGTTTACCGTCCCTATGATATTAAAAGAAAATGTTAGGCAAACGTGAGTTTATACCGCGAAATATACAACTAAGAGTTGAAACTAGATTTTGTAAGCTTTAGAGTATTATGTAATTTAGAACTGATTCAAAATACCTATAACGAATTTAAAGAGTTTTACAAACAGCCTACAATTAACGGCAGTATTTACAAACCTTTGTTCATGGCTAACGCTTGCTTTTGGGTAGATACAGTTTTTGCTTTAAAAATCATTGCATTTAGAGGCATTGTTTACGTAAAAATGAAATTCAATTAACCGTCCCAAGTTTACGGTACATCGTTCGAATTGATTTGCATACGAGTACAACTAGATGACGCGCGCAGATTTGCCTGCGAGTAAAATCCCAATATTACAACTCCTTAAGGCTGTTTTTATTTAAAGTTAGCCTAGGTTTCTAGTTCACCCCAGATCTTAACTATTTAAGAGCCAAGTTTCACCAGAATAGTTTGAGCGGTTTAAGCGTAAAGGCGTAACAAGCCTTAACTTTTTCAATTCTTTCTTCAAACCGAATAAGGTAGTCGTTAAACTTAAGCATAACATGGCATTACCATTCCACCATACGGATTAGCAACGCTCCATTAATATTTTTAGTATCCAAATGCGGTTGTGATGTCTTTTCATCAGGAGATCCATTGGTTTATTTTCTATCTTATAAAAAAAAACAAGGAAACCCTTCTTTTCGGTAAAAAAAGTAACACCTATTTTGAGATTGACGATCTAAAATAACTGATACTGTCTAGGTGGCAGAATTCTCCATCAACATTCTTCGAATCACATTTTTTATATAATTTTATTTTAGGATGACACTGAGAGTAGCATATTTATATAGCCTTCTGTTGTGCTTCTGTGTTGTAAGTTTCGACTATAGTAATGAATACTTTAATTTCTGGTGCTTTGCATTGAATAGTTTGTTAAAAAATTTGCGTTTTTTTAATTTGTTTGGTTTGTCATAAATATAGTGTTAACTTTATGGCAGATAAGAAAAACCTTTGTTATATTTAGAAATAAGAAAAATTACGCAAGTTTGATTAGTTTCATGACTCCCAACCATTGATCTCCCAACATAATATATCTTTTTAAAATTTACTTGCTATTAAATAGTGTCCGTTGAATTCTAATATTCTAATATCGGCTTATTATACATTAAATTAATTTGATAATTTCGGTTGACGCTACATTCTTGTAGCACTTTGAGGCCGATCTCATCAATGTCCCTTATTATTAAACCATAACAATGTTGATGTTCTAATAAATTGGCAAACCATTTTATAACAACGAGGTGTTCCACAATTTGTTTAGACATTTGGTAATTTGACATTTATACATAGTAACAGTTTTAAGCTTTACCTATTTCGCAATAGTGTCAATACTTATCACTGTCGTGTTTCGATTGTGTAGATAAGGTAGCTGGTAAACTTACACTCGTGGCATTACCATCGCACAATTAACGTCTTTCGTGACGATAGGCGAAGGTTTTTGCTTTTCATCAAGAGAGCCATCTTTTTTTATATAGCAGAGGGGGCAAACGAGCAGGTGGTGCACCTGATGGTAAGTGATCACCGCCGCCCATCGACAACTGCAATACCGGCGACGTTATCACGTAACTCGCAATGCGAAATTATTGTAATTGTTTAGTTATTGTAAGACACATAACAACCGTGTATGCTAGTGACAGTCGTTGCCGCGTGATTATTTTTGGTGGTGTGACATTGCTAAAAGTGCATCTAGTAACCAGTAAGCAATTGGCGACGTTTTTGATGAGTTTTTTGTTACGTTTAAAAGTCATCGCTGATCGCTGGCGGATTGCAAACGTTAGGTGATACGCCTACGGGGGTCTTGCAGCTGCGGTGCCGGCCTTTTAAGAATGAATAAGCTCGTTTTTTGAAGGTCATTGTCATTTGTCATCTGCTTATTTGCTTATAAAAAAATGTGTTTGTAACAAATATAATGAAAATTTTAGCGTTCAGAAAATTTTTCATAATATAATCTTCTTCTCTTCCATGCGCGTATTTTCCTTGAAAAGGGATCCAAGATATTCGCTACACCTAAGCTTTCAACGGCCTATGCGAAAGTACAGACAATCTATATATTACTAATAATATATAGATTGTCTTTACTTTCGCATAGGCCGTTGAAAGCTTTTGTGCGCATTACAAAAGGATCTGCGCAAAAGACCTTGATGGGTTCCTTTCATATCGTTGATTCAAGCTCCAAGGACTAATGAATTTGAGTGGTTCTGTGTTTGCTGTTGTACGCATATCATAACTGTAATTATTTATGCCACAGGATAGCAAACAAGCAGAAGATTCTCTGATAACGATCGCTTATAATTTATAAACATAGTCTGTCTAATCCGTAATAGGTAGGCCATATAGGTAGGTCTTTGACATTAGAACAAAAAAAAATGAATGAATCTTACAGTACAGTCGCATATGATGTGTTGTTACATTATGAATTGTTATCCTACTATGAAATTGAGATGAAATATAATTTTGTTGCGGGACGCCTGGCAGGTTTGAAACATACCATGAATACTTTAAACTAAACTACTTTGTTAAAGGTAGTAAATATGGCATAATCAAAAGTTTTCGTCACGTACTATAAATATGCGTTAATTATCTGTCACTTTCTATAGCGCGGCGTTGTGTTCCTACACTGGTGTCGGTACGAAAAACGTTAGCTCGTAGCGCGAACTCAGTATACCTACTATTCCAGTGCGTCGTATATATGTGATCTATAATACTACGAAAAGAAAGGAGTTAAAACTGACTCTCACTCATTACTTTTTAACTTCCCACTATGTATGTAGATACTAGATAAGGAAGTTACTGATGTTGCCTCGATTTTCGAAAATCAAGTTTTCACCAGATCTTCACGTTTTGAGGTCCTAGGAACCTTTTCCGACTATTTTCACGATTGCGTTAATATATCTGTATGTATGTATGTGTACATCTCATAACTTTTGAACGGCTTGAACGACCGAAATGCGGTTGATGGCATTCGATTGGATTCCGCTCACCTTAGGGTTCCTGAAAATTTCATCCGATTCGGTACACGAATTTTGTGTAGTGTTGAAAAAACTTCAAAAAAATTCCGGCAAAACAGTATTTTTTTAATGTAACTTCCAGATTAAAGCACCGATTGAGTACAAAATCTAATTAGCTCTATTCCTCTCCAAACTACGACTAATGCATAAATTGCATCAAAATCGGTTTATCCGTTCGGGAGTTATCGTTGCCGAAAATTTTTTACGACATAGTTTGGAAATTTTCTGACCAATCATTTGTCGACCTTCTACAATATTTTAGTACTTAAAAAACTAACCCCCCAAATGCAGTTTCAAAAATCAAAATCAAATCAAGTTTTCAAAAGTTACAGCTTTTTTAAATATTAATGTTTTGTTGTTTTTATCAAACTTGCTTGATATTTTTAAAAGAACTTTCAGGCTAATATACCGGATTGACTTAAAAATCGAATTAGCTTTTCTCTTAAGAAATTGCGTCAAATAGCGTAAATTGGATCAAAATCGGTGGATTCATTCGGGATTTATCAATGGCGAAAATTTATGAAAAAGGTTTTTTGACATTTCTTCGACATTTTTAACCTATTCATTTTGCAGCTAATAAGACAATGTAGAGCTCGATGATAACGTTCAATTTCACTCGAAAGATCACGATTTGATCTTGAATCTTCGATTATCATATTGAAAATATAAATATTTTCGAAAATTAAAATTCTATAATTTTTAGGAGATAAGCAGTATAGTCAGGTAATGGTAATTTGAACCGTCGCGTCGTAAAATATTTATAGTTGGTATTGATTATCTTGCAAACATTTATAATTTATATATATGTGTGTATCACACATATATAAATTACTAGCTGACCCGGCAAACGTTGTTCTGCCTTTTTAACTACTCTTATTTTTTTTAATTTTCTCACTTTTTAAACCTTCCCTGGACTTCAGCAATTAATTCAAAACCAAAATTAGCCAAATCGGTTTAGCCGTTCTTGAGTTTTAGCGAGACTAACGAACAGCAATTGATTTTTATATATATAGATAAATGTGTGCAAAGTCAAAATCGTATGCAAACAAGTCAATATAGCCTGCTGCCACCAGCAGAGGCAGCCAATACATGTGTCACATTAAAAATTAAGAAGTTCTTTGATTCCCTCATATTGTAATCTGTCGATCAAATTGCCCTTGCTACTCTTTCATTGCAGTGGCTTACCTGGCTCTATCTGCTCATCTTTAATAACAGTTAATTTATATTAAATAAACACACAAATACATACATATATATCGCCATTTCTTCTATCTTAAACAATACAATAGTTGTTACTAACATCTTCAAACATATTAGTATTAAGTTGCCACCCGTGTTGCCCCGCGTTGGTCCGGAGCTCTGACATATTATTATTATACCTACTAAACATACAAAAAATATATACAAAAATTAATCGAGTGCAGCCACAAACACCGTGACCGAGAACTTTATGTATTAGACTAGCTGTGCCCACGAAATTGTCCACGTGAAAAAATTTCTAACAAAAAGTAGGCTAAGTTTTTCCTTATTACATCAGCTATCTGTCAGTGAAAGTCCCGTCAAAATCGGTCCAGTCGTTCCAGCGATTGACCGGAACAAACAGACAGACTGACTGACACAAACATTGTAAAAAATATAGTTTTGATATATATATATATATATATATATATATATATATATATATATATATATATATATATATATATATATATATATATATATATATATATATATATATCCATACGCGTTTAATACAAAGCGGTTATTTTAATGTTACAAACAGACACTATGCGAATAATTCGTACTAAGCAACTTTAAACTTCTTAAATTGATTTGAAATTAAACAAAAAAATACCGACCGTCAATCATGTTGACGTTGTTTCAAAATTAAAGCTGCCAGATCATGGCATTGCTGTGTTGTCTTAATATGTGTATATAATTTTAATTTTAATAATTTATAAAAACAAAAGCAGTAATAATTTACTGCTTTTGTTTTTATATAATATAAATAAATATATAGTAATAATAATAAGAGCAAGCAATTGTCTGTAAAATGATATTGAAATTTATTTGGAGTAATTGTGAGGTTTTCTCCAAAAAGGAAGGCAACATTTTAACCTTAGCGTATTAATTTAATAAATATTTTAATTTACAAAAATCTATGCTCATCGATAAATCAGACTCTATCCACCATTGCACAAGATCGGATTTTTAGTTCTTGCTTTCTTTGTTCATGTCAACTAATCGTGTCGACGTGTCAATATACCCTATTAAACGTCTCCTCATCGAAGGAAGATAACCCCTCGTGAAGTAAAGATCAATTGCAGTTTGAAAGGGAAAGCGTAAGAGACGACAGATTGACTATACGTGTCACTACTAGGTGGTAGAGTTCCACATCGTCTCGCCCGAGTATTTGGTGCCACCGCATTACCTATTCCTGCCGCAATAGCGTCAATGCTAGTCATTGTCGTGTTCCGGTTTGGAGGGTACCCGGTAGAATATGCATGTGGTATTGCCATCCTGCCACACGGTTAGCAAGGCACCATTAACATCTTTGGTGTGTATAGGCGATGGTTTCTCTTTCTATTAGGAGAGCCATCTGCTTCTTTGCTATTTAATCGAAGCTTGAAAGGCAATCTTAACAAAGCGAGCGAAATTGAGTAAACTATACAGGAGAGAGATTTAAAAGTTCAAATATAAAATAAAAAATCATAAATACACCTATTTTAAGCGTAATTAAATTTATTTAAGTTCATTGTAATTAAATTTATTACAATTAGGTGATTTTTCATGTTTTTTTTAAATTTTATATTTGAACTTAAATCACTGTCCTCATGTTTTTATTTTATTTTATATTTGAACTTTCAAACACTGCCCTGTAAAGTTTACTCAATGACGCTTAGTGAGGATTGCCTTTCAAGCGTCGTAATCTATACATATAATAAAATCGTAGGAAAGTCAAAACTGTACATTGAATATTTTTTTAAAAGAATACTTGGGCGTGATCTACAATCGGTATCGAAGCCAAAAATATAGTTTTTAGAATTTTTGTCTGTTTGTCTGTATGTACATCCGGGGTAAACTCAAAAAGTACTGCATGGATTTACTTCAATTTTTGCATGAATATTACTAACAGGTCGGGTCAACATATAGGCTACATATTATCACGCTATCACCTACGGGGGAGCAGCTGTGCGGAGTAAATAAAGTCCGCGCGGAAAGTAGTGATATATAAAAGAAAACTTAGAAGTTTAAATTAATCATTCAACCAAAGAGGCGGTAAAAATTCGTTAACGATTTCTGTATTCTTCTATCATCCTACTAGTGAAATCGAGAGTACATATTATTAAGAATAACTAGAAAAAAGGAGAAATAATCGACGCAATGGAGACGAAATCGATTTAAGAAACACATGCAATCAAACATGATTGCTGCCTCGAAAAAATACGTCAATTCAATTTGTTCCAGTACAGTAGAAAAGAAATCTTTTATGGAATCCGAAATGTTTCCGTAATAGAATCACGAAGGATCTGAGTATAATTTTTAACCCTCGACGCAAAAAAGAATGTGATAAGTTTGTGTGTGACTGTTTGTGGCACTGTTAGCTCTTAAAAGGTTAAACCGACTTGGATGTGGTTTTGTTTTACTTGAAAGCTGCTTTTCTAGGGGTAGATCTTAGACATATTTTATTAAAATCGGTTCAGCCGTTGTTAAGGTCATCAACTCTTTTCTTTTTGAGGGAATTGAGCAACTGGTATAGGTATCGGTAATTTTTTACAATGATGTTTCCAAAGACATGAGCCTAAAATTGTAAACGTTTCTTTTTGCAATGAATATAAAAAATGGCGTATTTTAGGGTAGTAAAGGGTAGTTCTGTGGTGCATAGAAGGCTTTTAATTTTTTTAGTCTACTACTTAAAAATATCACGGTTTCAGGCTGTGTTTTTAAAAAAGAAATAATTTTTCATTCGCGTTGTAAAAAAGAAAACATTTAAACGTTTTCTTGTTGTTGTAAATTCGTTATTGTTGATGCGTCCATAGTAATTAATACACATTTCGTGAAAATACCAAACACCTACCTATATTAGTATTTATTACGGTTCCAAATATCTCCATTCTCCAGTAAGATATAAACAAGCAATGAACGCGGAAACATAAAACACGTTTTTTGTAAGGAGGTCCGCTTTAATCGCCAACTTTATTTCATTTATACACTTATTTGTATATTTTGTTGTTATAACGGCATGGTGGACCACCCGAAGTTGTGAATAGTGTTGCCGATCGATTGTGGATTATCGATAGGATATCGATATTCTATCGATAGTAGTCCGATAGTAGTATTATCGATAGTATCGATACTATCGATTGTTCAAAAAGGTACAATACTATTGGAAAAATAAAATACTATTAATACTATCGATAGTATCGCATCTCCCAGTCAAAAAAGTATCGATCCTATCGATAGTATCGATACTATTGAATTTCTAGGAAACGATAGTATCAACAGTATCGGTACTATCGATACCATCGTAAATTAGCATACAATCGATAGTTCAAAACAATCGATGGTATCGATACTGTAAATTCTATCGCTACTATTGTTTCCTAGACATTCAATAGTATCGATACTATCGATAGTATTGATTATTTTTTAAATTAGGAAACACGATACTATAAATAGTATCGATAGTATTGCACATAGCAGATTGAAGTGTATTCTTCTAAATTATCGATTGAAACGATAGTATCTATAAAATCGATACAATCGATGGTTGTATCGATGGTATAGGCTTTTTTAGATTAAAACTATCGATGGCGGAACTATCGATAGTTTGGCAACACTAGTTGTGAACGTTTTTTTGCAACGAAAATAAAAAATTACGTATTTTATTTTATTATTTTAGGGGTCCATTGGAGAGTTTTAATTTTTACACGTTTTTTAGTATTCACTTCTTATAATTATACAGTTTTAGGCTGTTTTTTAAAAAAGAACTTTTTTTTATTTTTGTTGGAAAAAACTTTAGAACTTCAGGTTCGTCCACTATGGCCATAATGTAATAAATTATAATAAATATACACTATGTGAAAATTTTAAGCTTCTGCCTATTACAGTTAATAAAATAGAGCCAAACGGACAGACAGAGGATAAAGAGTAACAGGGTCACATTGGCATCCTTTTGGTTCAGAAATCCTTCGATCAGAAGTACATTTCTGATCGAAGTAGAAATCTAAAAATGTTGGTCTAATGGTACCGATCTCGGTGTAGACGCATGAGGTTCTAGGTTCAGAATCTAAATCAAACAATTTTGAATTCAATTAGGATATTTAAAATGTAAATAAATTTGTTTAATTGTTAAAAGTAATTTTATTTGCCGAGGGGATGAGCATATGTCCCTTATGATGGAGTAATTATTTTATAAATTCAGACGAAGTATAGATAACTACAGATATAATAATATATGTACAGATTTATATAATATACATATTATATGTATTAGAAATACCTTAAATTAATAAAAATAAACAACGTTATACACACTACATTTGATCGCCCCGTTGGTCGAGTGGTTGGTCGAGTGGACCCTGACTACGCAATCGACGGCGCTCGGGTTCGATCCCCGACGGGGACAAGCATTTGTGTGATGAGCATAAATGTTTGTATTTCCGGGTTTGGGTGTTTATTAAATATATTCTAGTATTTATAGGTATATGTATTTCTATGTATTAGTATCGTTGACTAACACCCATAACACAAGCAAATAATTTGCTTACTTTGGGGTTACATTGATTTTATATATATATATATATATATATATATATATATATATATATATATATATATATATATATATATATACTAGCTGACCTGGCAAACTTTGTTCCGCCTTAATGGCAATAAATAAGCAGATTTATTTTTTAATTGGAAAAAAAAAGTATCCTATGTCCTTTAGTTTTAAGTTTTATTGTTTAGTCATGGTCGAATTTCGACCACAGGGCAAACGCTAGATAGTATTTAAGATCTGCTGTATAGCATGATAGCATAGTATATAGTACTATTAGGTATTCTGTGATGATAGTAAATATGTGTCATTTTGTGATGGCTGTACTAATTCTGCTTACCCCTCCAGGGTCATGGGCGTCACGTTATTTATAACTACTATAAAAAGCTCTCATCCATAAAACCCGTTATAGCGCAAGGACTAACGGTCACGTCAGATCTCGTCTTCAGCAGACCTTACAAATGCCGTAATAACAGTAGTAGATATTAATGTATGCGCACACGCAATGCATCTGCCATATTTGGACACATTGCTACTTCACATGATACCAAATATTATGATATAATTGACACTTGAAATGAAAATGGACAATGGACATCTTATGGTACGGGAGCTTAAGATGCTAAATGGGGATTTACTTAAGCGTTGTGGGATTTTGTAGATTAGATAATAGAAAAAATGAAAGGCTATTTAATAATATAATGATTTTTATTTCCAAGGAAGGGATAAAAAAATTTTAAAAAATTGTACAATTTGAATGCAGCGTAAGGGAGTGGGAGGGTCACAAAGTTGCAAAGAAAACGTCGTCTTCCCTCTCTCGAGCGGGTATGATTTTATTTTAAATGCCGGCTCTATATAAAGGGCTTATAACTACCTAGCTAATTGAGCGCTTTAACAGTAGGTATGCCAGGTATCCCCCTCTTTGTTAACCTGCTGTGTTCAAGTAAATACCCAAATCCCTGATGGATAAAAAAACCATCGCCTATAGACACCAAATATGTTAATGGTGCGTTGCTACCCGAGTGGCGGGATGGCAATGTCACATGCATAAGTCTACTGGCTACTTTACCCTTTAAACCGGAACACGATAGTGACAGGCACTGACGCTATTGCGGCAGGAATAGGTGAGGTAAGGTTTGGTAGTACCAAATATCCGGGCGAAATGCTGCAGAACTCTACAACCTAGTAGTTACGATGATAGTTTCACGTATAGCCAACTAGTCGCCTTTTACGTCCTGCTTGGCTGACCGGCAGTTGGTCTATTTTTTAAGGAGCCTGGACCAACAGGTTGGAAATTATTAATTATACTATTAGTACGGGAGTATAGATACCGTTACGACAATATTCCTGAAGAAGTAGGCAGATGTGTAACCAGCGCACTCAAACGACATTTCTGGCTAAGCACTGCTTGCTTACGCGCTAGGTGAAGCAGTGAAGGCCCATAAGGTCAGCAGTAATTCAGTTATTACGAAAAAAAAACGTCATTTATCCTACGTATGGTAGGTATTATGTATGGTACGGGTGCTTGGCTCAAGTATCGACGGTCGGGAGAACACATAAATTACCCCAGACTGGATCTCGATCTTATATTTTCCAGTCTGTAAAATCTGTGAAAATCGACCCTGGATTCGATACCAGGACCTCATGCGTCTCTCCTAATATCCTAGGATAACAAAGAAGTTGAAAGCTCCTCTAATGAAAAGAGATAACCGTCGCTTACATACATCATAGATGTTAATGGTGCATTGCTTTAATCGTTTCTGTATAATGTCCAAGGCCCTGTTTACACTTTGTTTTTTTACGTCTGATTAATGTGAGTGCGTGTGTTTAATGCAAGTGCTTAGTATTAAGCATAAAGCACGTGTAGACAGCCGTTGATTAGTGCGAGTGATTAGTGGTAAGCGTCTATTCACTTTAACTACGCCGATTACTAATCAACGGCTGTCTACACGTGTTCTTGCTTAATACTAAGATTCTGAATTAAACACTCGCACTAATCAGCGTGTAACCTGGGCCTAAAGCCCCGTTTTCACTTTGATTAATGCGAGTGTGAGTGTTTAATGCAGGTATTTAGTATTAAGCCAAAAATATGTGAAGATAGCCGTGGCTCAGTGCGAGTGATTCGTAATTAGCGTAATAAAAGTGAATAGATGCTGATTACTTATCACTCGCACTGATCAATGGCTGTCTTCACGTATTTTTACCTTAATACTAAGCACCTGCATTAAACACTCACACTCGTACCAATCAAAGTGAAAACGGGGCTTAACGGACAATGTGGAGACGTACAATAATTTCATGATCTTTTTGAACTTTTCAATCTTTAATCCTCTGCGTACAATCCTTAGAAAAATACAATTACAGGTTTAAACTTCATCGTTTACAAGTTTTGACGGTTTGCTATTCTAACCTTATGGCAAATTTTAAATAATATGACCATATTGAAACTACAGTTTCAATAAATAATGTTTTACAATAGAAACTAAATATTTTATAATGTACAATAATTTTGTCAAAAGTACAATAATTTTACGGCCCTGGTTTAAGGCGAGTCATCGCGACAAACGGGAAAAAACTGGTTTGCTAAATCACGTTTTTTTGTGTTGATTGTTAAATAACAATTTTACAAAAATTACAAGATATACCTGAAGATATTATCTAAAGAATATGCTAACTCATTACATGATAGAATGTACTTTACTCGATCATATAAAATTCCGAAAACAGGCTAAAAACTTTAAAACAAATAATTTATTAATAATATTTCTAATCTTCCACATGATTTTTATATGGTGATATTTAGTTGTAAATACAAAAAAGAATGTGCTAAATTTTAGTTTTCTGCTGATGTCCTATATTATTTATCTGAAAATTAACACGTTTCCCAGCGGTTTCAGAACACACCGCGCCACCCATTTTCTATACAATTGACGCGCGTCGAAATACCTCGCCTTAATAATAATTTTACGGGTCTGCCAACACACTGTGGCTCAGATTTTGCTCTAGTCTGAGGGATCTACGTTACAGTGGATAAGCGACGGTATTTTCTATAATCGTAAACGTTATTGATTTCTTATCAGTTCTTATAGCCTCCGCCTTTTATTATCAATAGGAGTCAGATGTCATTAAATTTACATAAATCCACCCCAAACAATCAGCAAACTCCGAGCTGCTAAAAAAATGTAAATTTTTGAGGATAACTTGAAAACAACTCAATAACACTTGCCCGATCCGGCAATTCGGGAACTTTTGATCTAAACGGAATAGGGGGAACCTCGCGTAGTCTACTAGCAATCACAATTCTAATGAATATCCATTAGTCATATATTTATTATTACTAGTCATTGATATAAAAAACCCAAGATACACAATCAGTGTGTCAAAAACGTCCTCCAAAAATGAGTGCATAATTTTAAATTGTGCACTCATTTCAAATAGAATCGCGTCGGCCGCGTCACTGTCAATTTTATTTATTTTCGTACATTGCTTTGTAAAAACAACTATAAGTCTTGCACTTAAGGTTGGATATGCAAAGACATATGTTTTTGCCATATCTATCACTACTTAAAAGAAATTAGAGACACTTTTGAGTTTCAGTTTTGTTCGGGACTGTGCATCTAGGGTTTTTTATATCAATGTTACTAGTGATCGCCCTGTGGTCGAAATTCGACCATAGACTAAAAAATGAAATATCTTTTTCCCCGTGTTGGTTCCGGGCTCCTCTGAAGAATAGACCAACTGCCGTTCTGCCAGGCAAGCCATAAAAGGCGACAAATTGGCTATACGAGTCACTACCATCGTGACTACTAGGTGGTAGAGTTCTGCATTGTCTCGCCCGGGTCTGGTACCACCGCCTTACCTATTCCTGCCGCAATATCGTCAGTGCGTGTCGCTGTCGTGTTCCGGTTTGTAGGGTAAGGTAGCCGGTAAACTTATGGATGTGGCATTAGACTTCGCCACAAGATAGCAACGCACCATTAACATCTTGGGTGTCTATAGCCGATGGTTGACTCTTTCCATCAGGAGACCCATCTGCTTGTTTGCTATCTTATGATATATAAAAAAAAGTTTGAGAACAGACTTTTTTAAAGAAAATAGATTAATACCTAATATGTGGTAATTTATTATCATGTATGTCTCATGAATGTAGTGTGTGTTAAATTTATTTTTAATAATTTAATGTAGGTATTTCTAATGAATATTATTTAAAAATATTAGGTTTCTGTAGTCCTTCGCAATGTATAATAATGCTTTTATACTTCACTTTTCGCGTAATTGTCAAAAAAAGGGGTACAAAATTTTTAGTTCACATATTAATTGTATAGATTTGTAATTTTTTACGCGCCCAAAATAATTACCTAAAAACCTAAATTCTTCAATTCACATGAGAAAAGCACAAAAAAACTGAACAAACGAAAAAAAGCTCTCCACGTTGAGTGCATTGTAAACATTTCTAGGATACCTTTTTGTTGGCTGATAAAACTTCGAAACGGGTGCAAATACTCCAAATTTGATGAAAAACCGCTAAAACCACACCACTAGACACTAAAATTACCGATTTCTGCTTTGGACCATAGTTTGTGTGCACCAAAGTTGTGGATTTTATATTAAAGGTCGCTGTTTCTTGTACTATTCACCGGAAATCCGAAATAACCAACACGACACACAAGCTTACGCGCTAAACCGCGACTGCCGACTGGTAACTGGTTCAACTTTAACAAACGCCAGTAGACCTTGAATTATTCGTATTTACACGAGCAGAAATTTATTACATTATCCATTGCTGTGTTTCTATTAAATGTTTGTCCATGCTCGTCATGTTCACAATGTATTGCATATACATCATTTGTAAAGAGACAGAAGAAAGTAAAATCATGCAAATAATGTAAGAATAAATTATGATAATGGTGGCTTTAATCGTTTTAGGAAGGAAGCTGTATAAAAGTAAAATAATCATATAAAAATGAATTAATGTTTTATTTACAACAATATGGTAAGTATGTCACATCTGTTAATATGTGTAATCACGTAATTTCCCGGCCTCCTTTGAAGAATAGGCCAAATGCCGTTCTGCCAGGCAGGTCGTAAAAGGCGACCGATTGGCTATACGAGTCACTACCATCGTGGCTACTAGGTGGTAGAGTTCTGCATTGTCTCGCCCGGGTCTGGTACCACCGCCTTACCTATTCCTGCCGCAATAGCGTCAGTGCTTGTCAGTGTCGTGTTCCGGTTTGGAGGGTAAAGTAACCGGTACACTTATGCATGTGGCATTAGATCTTGCCACTAGATAGATAGACAACGCACCATTAACACCTTTGGTGTTCATAGGCAACGGTTGACTCTTTCCATCAGGAGACCCATCTGCTTGTTTGTTATCTTAGGACATAAAAAATACACCAAAACAGACATTTCCATATTCTTGCAAAAAATCATTTTTCATCTCATTTCATTTTATGTTCTTCAATTATGCATTCTTATAGTAAGAACTAGTTGCGGGTCGCGTCGCAAGAATGTCCGTCATGGTACGTATGCGGCCTGCGAGTCGCGTTTGGCCCACTGATGCCTTAAGAGGCGATTTAAAAAAAAAAGTAGTTCAAACACAAGTCTCTAACTTTCCTTGCCCAATGACAAACAGACTCGCATTTATAGCACCAGTATGAATATTACGGCCCGACTTCATACAATAGTTCCAGAAATGGTTTTCCGATAATTGGCAACTATAGTTGTAAGTGCAACACTCTAATAACAACGATTAGGTAATTAATATTTCCCGGTATAGATAGATACATACATATCTTCACGCCAGATCACTTACGGAGTAGGCAGTCATATGTCACGATCCTTACAGATTTGATAGAAAAATTTACACACACAAAAAACAATCACATATATAAATATAAAAAGATATGCAGTGTAATCTTTTGATAAGGACATCTATACAAGGTCAATAACAATTTTTTATCTTCAAAGTTAATGACTGCTCTGTCACGTACAACACTGAAATTAATGAAATACAAAACACTTACATAATATGTAATCAATAACTATGTATTTTACAATCTATGATATTATAAATATGAAAATTTTAGATGTTTACACTTTCTGCCTCGCACTACTTCTTTGTGGAATCAATTACCGGCGGGGGTTTTACCGAACTTTTTCCGAGCTTACTCATTTTTAAAAGTCCGACAACACAACTGCAAGACCCCTGGTATTGCAGATGTTCATGGGCAGCGGTGATCACTTACCATCAGGTGTTCTGATCACTTACAATCAGAAATTGATTTTAAGGTAAAAATCGTAAAACAAAGACGTCACTTGTTTAATGACCATTTTAATTAAGTACACAATTTTATTAGAATCCAGATTCCAGACAAACACCGATATATAAACTTTTCCTAGTTTTCCAAATAAAGTAGTTCAATATCATAGTATAGTGCGTGCATTGTATAGTTTTCATCATTAGATAGTAAACAAGCAGACTCCGGATAGAAAGAGAAACCATCGCCTATCGCCAACGCAGCACACAAATGTTAATGGTGCGTTGGTATACGTGTGGCGGGATAGCAATACTACAAAGTCTACCGGCTACCTTACCCTCCAAATCAGAATATAAAAACGATAAGTATTAACGGTGTTGCAGCAGGAACAGTTAAGTCATGGTCGATCTTAATGTTTCACATTAAATTGGCCTGGTGTATGTATGTACAGTGGCGATAAAACTTCTTAATATACTAACTGCAGCGTGCAGCCCGCTGAATTATAAAAGTTTTGGCAAATCCCGCGGGATCACCTAATTTTTCCGGGATAAAAAGTAGCCTATGTGCTGTTCCAGGTCATCATCTATGTGCCAAATTTTCAGATCTTTCAGACCAAATTTAATTCAAATCCGTTCAGTAGTTTCTGCGTGATTGAGTAACAAACATCCATCCATCCATCCAAACATCCAAACTTTCGCATTTATAATATTAATATAGATTCCCCTTAGATGTCGTTGGTGTTTATACGTGATGATTGTTTTTTACACCAATGGGGTCATTCACGTGTTAGATAATCTATGATATAAAATAATCAAATATGTTACATTAAATTGGCCTATTGTATATGCAGTGGCGATAGAAAAAGATTTTCTTTATATGATACATTGCACTTGAATATATATGTGACTTGTAAGCAAAAATATGCGTCGCAGAGACGTTTACGGTAGAGGTCAGATGTTTGACCGCGAAACGTATATGTCATATCAAGGAGATCAACTAATATAAGTACGTTTTGGGTATGTGTATGTGTGTCGGAAATGCACACACACGGGTACCGGGTACCGCAAAAAGGTAGATTTTATTTGTAACAGAGGAGGGGTCAAAAGCAATCCTTTTTAGAAGCTCACCTGATTGTAAGTGACCACTAGTCATTACTGTCTTTTAACAGCTGCAACACCATGAGCTCGCAATAAACGAGCCAAACTTAATAATTTATAATAACGCACCTGCAGTACCTTCGGTGTTGCAGATGTTCTTGGGCGGCGGTGATCACTTATCATCAGGTGAGCCTCTTGCCCGTTTGCCCCCTATTCAGCTGACTTCCCAAGAAGAGAAGGTTATCAAGGTTCTGCTTTATTTTTTTATGTTTTTACCTCAGAACTCAGTCTTTAAGTCGCTCGTAAAACCCGAAAAGCCTAGAGAATTAATGGTAGTGGGCCAGGTCGACGGAAAAATACCACGAGGTCGGTCTCCTACTCGGTGGTCAGAGACAATAAAAATGCTCACCTTAGTAATGAAGATCCCGAATAAGAAGGAGATCTCAGAACTCTATCATTTATATAGTCTGGTATTATCAGTAGTTCCAGAAATAAAGAGTAACTAAATCTATATTAATATATATATAGAAATAATTAATATAGATATAGAAATAATTAATATAGATAATATAATGTTTGGATAGATGTTTGTTACTCAATCACGCAAAAACTACCGAATGGATTTGAATGAAATTTGGCACGCAGATAGATGATGACCTGGAATAGCACATAGGCTACATTTTATTCCATAAAAACTAGGTGATCCCGCGGGATTTGCCAAAAACTTTTATAATGCAGCGGGCTGCACACTGCAGCTAGTAATTTAATAAAACTGCAAATAACCGGTTTGCAGTTTTACTGTGTTTAAATTATTTAGTTTTGCTACTGATCTATTATTAAGCCTTGCGCCCTGGACATAAATTATAATGTCATAGTTTGCGATAAAAGCGTCGGTGATTACTTATACACCAAGTGCCTTCCTGCGGATACATGTCATATCATTGTATACCAAACAAGCAAATAGCTTTCCCGATGAAAAGAGACAACCATTATAAATACTGTGGCCTCAGCATTGAAAACTTATAAACTTCAAAGAAAAAAATTGACAACGCTGGATTTCAACCAGCTACCATCTTGCCTCAATCTAGGGAATATTCTCTTTGACGTCGATGGATCAATGTGGCGAAATTATCTTTTGCGATGAAAATCTCATTTGTTACTAATTCCGTCAATTATTCTAATCGCTAGATATAGTTGCATAAACAATATTAGTTACAGTACCCGGCGATAAATATTGCACATCGAACTTTGGAAAGAGACAATCGGATAATTTCGGCTTCGTAAAGCGTTATCTCTGTCCCACACTACCTATGTGACGTTTAGTCAGTCGTTGTTCAAGTACGATAGAGTGCAGTCGCGTCCCGAAAAAAATATATATTTAGAGTTGATAACACCCACAAATTTAAATAATTTAAAGTTGTAATATGGCATCTTTCGGAAAAAGAGGGAAACCTTTACGAGGTCAGTCACGTGAAATTATCTACAATATTTATAAATACTTTGTAAGCGAAGCTGATAGATTTAAAAAAAAAGTAGATGAAAATGTAAGTTGTTATTTTAAGAAGATTCAAGAGCGAGTTGCAAATGCCACTGGAATTTCAAGAAGAACTTTGAACAATATATTAAACGAAGTCAGTACTGAAACACATTCGACTGAAATTAAGTTCAGCACTCCAAAAAAAGGGAGACCAAAAAAGCAATTTAGTTTGGATATGGACGATTTTGATTACGATGTTGTTCGAAGAATGGTGTATGATTTTCACTTACGATTTAATGAACTGCCAACAATAAAATCATTAAAAGCTAAGTTATCTGAAGCTATTAATTACAATGGGTCTGAAAAAACATTGAGAAAAATACTTCATGACATGGGATTTCAGTTCACTAAAATGGAAGATAATCGAAAAATTCTAATGGAAAAGCACGACGTTAGTCTCAAATGAATGGAATACCTTGATAAAATACGCAAATTTCGCGAAACAGGAAAAAATATCGTCTACATGGATGAGTCATATATACATGCATCCCACACTAAAGGGAAATCTTGGAGTGACGATAAGAAAAAAGGAGTAAAAAAGCCAATTTCAAAAGGTCAACGTTTGATAATAGTTCATGCGGGAAATGAAAAAGGCTTTGTACCCGGTGCTTTTTTAACGTATAAATCCACGGACACTACAGGTGACTATCACAATGAAATGAATAACGATAAATATGAGAAATGGCTGGTTAACCAATTAATCCCAAATATACCCAGTGATTCTGTTCTAGTTATCGACAACGCACCCTATCACAACAAGTATGTTGAGAGACCCCCCAACTCAAACACCATTAAACGGGAAATGATCAACTGGTTAAACAGACATGAAATTCCAGTTGATCCAAAATTAACAAAAACCCAGATTTACGCTATTATATGTCAGCACAAGGAGAGGTATACAGAGTTTTCTGTGGACAAAATACTTGCCGAACATGGGCACACTGTGTTGCGATTGCCACCATATCATCCGGATTTTAATCCAATTGAAAATATATGGTCTCAACTGAAAGGCTATGTAGCCTCTAGAAATGTGGGTATGAACTTAACTACAGTAAAAACATTATTGACTGAAAAAGTAAACATGATCGGCGCTGAAGAGTGGAAAAAGGTTTGCGATCATGCAATCAAATGTGAGAATGAATATAGAAGCATTCAACACAGTTTAGACAATTACACTGATAGATTAGTAATAAATACGGCTGATAGTGACAGTGATATTGACCTCTTTGAGAGCACAGATAGTGAAATGGAAGTAATTGAGAATTAGAATTATTATTATTTTTATTGCAATGTCTCATTTTAGCAATAGGTATAATGGTGTTTATTATGTACACTAAAGCTGTAATGTTCCAAAATAATTAAATACGTAAACATAATGTAAAAATGTTTTTTTATTTTATTTTACCCCAACCTAAAGCCATCACTTATAGAAAAATTAGTGTATTTTATACAAAGAATAAAAATATCAAAAGAAGCAAATCATACTTGTTTTAACAGCTCCTAATAGGTAGGTACTGTTTGTATTTTGTGCGACAGAGATAACGCTCTACGAAGCCGAAATTAGCCGATTGTCTCTTTCCAAAGGTCGATGTGCAATATTTATCGCCGGGTACTGTAATTGAGTTCCTCGTTGCAGATGAAATTAACGTTTATAATGTCCATATCCGTACTAATATCATAAATGAGAGTCTGTCTGTCTGTCTGTCTGTTATGCTTTCAAGTTTAAACCGTTGGACCGATTTTCATGTAATTTGATGTGGAAATAGTTGAAGATCCGGTGTTAAACATAGACTATTTTTTTTTCAAAAATCAACCCCTAAGGGTCGAAATAGGGGATGAAGTTTGTATGAAAAACTATACCGACGAAATGTTAATCTACACTCGGGCGAAGCTGCGCGGATCAGCTAGTTGATCAATACTTTCGTAAAATTATATATTGTGGTGAATTGCCTCTATGGTCTAGTGGTCCGGTGTCGGTGTTGATATAGAGTAGTAGAGTAGAGTTGACGAGTTCCCGGATTCGATTCTCGGGTCAAGCAATTTAAAATGAGTTTTTTTTTCAGTTTCCTGATAAAAATAAAATTGTCCGGGACTGGATAAGTGCCCGGTTGGCGATACGCTTGCCACCTATCACACTGTGGAAGTAAGTATCTTTGGCTGGTCGTGGGTGTACTTGTTGTACCTCTGCCTTCATTTTCGGGGATACGGGGCGTGAAGATACTATAATACGTGTAATGTGTCAGAGCACTGATCTATCTTGCGCTAGTAAAAACATTAGCTTAAAAATTTGTTTAAACAAAAATAAAATCATATAGCAAAGAAGAATATCGCCACGCCGAGCCTGTCGACACTAGCTCAGTGGTAGAGCGTGCGTGTCGATATTTTTCTTTCTTGTTTTTAAAGTTTTCCCAAGCACGGGGTGAGTGCCACAACACAAAAATAATTAAAAATAAAACAGTTTCAAAATGTTTCTTTGTTGAGATTTTTTTAAGTCTACCACCTAATAGAGTCACATAGGCAATTACACGTTTGGCCAATCATTCGGCATTTACGAACTGTCTCACAAAAAGCTTTATTTTGTAAAAAGGGTCCCAAGCCCATTAATAAACGAGTAAATACGAGTCGATTTCACACAAGAAGGCGGCCCTACCACCCTACGCATTACGGAAACTTTACAGATTCAGGTGTTACTTTGTAGAAATACATAATTCAAAGGGAAATTTCTTTTGTAACTTTATTTTTGCCGACCTTTGAAAAAAGAAACGTTCAATTGCAATAAAATAAATTTGGTGAATTTGTTCAACAATGGGGCTAAGATTGCGTAAGCGTTTGCGCCCTGTATCTTCCGACTTGCTATTCCCTGCGTCTTCGTTCGAGTTATTCCTACTTTTTACTCAGTCGGGTAAGACAGTAGCCTATATTACTAAGAGATAGTGTAGATTATCCCATGTTGCTCCAGACCCGCTTTGAAGAATAGACCATTTCACGTTTTGCCAGGCAATTCGTAAGAGGCGAATGATTGGTTACGGTTGGTCACTACAGTCGTGATTACTAGGTGGTACAGTTTTGCATTGTCTCGCCCCGGTCTGGTACCACTGCCTTACCTATAACTGCCGCAATAGCATCAGCTCATATCACTGTTGTATTCCGATGGAGAGTAAGGCAGCTTGTAAAATTATACATTGGTAGTAAAACCTGGTCACAATGATAGTAACAACATTAACATCGATGGTGTCTATAGGCGATGATTGTCTCTTTCCATCAGGAGAACCATCAGCTTGTCTGCTATCTCATGACATAAAAAAAAACTCATTTACACAATAATAAACTTTTACATAAATTCAACGCAGTAACTTGTACAAATTAGCCGATGATATAATACATTTAATAAATTACTTTTTATAGTTATTTTTCGGAAATCCATAATTTAAAGATGAAATTGGGGTAATTAATAGCAAAATTTCCGCGAAAACTTATATGGTTTTGATGCAACTGAAACGAAAGGTAGTATAAGGAATGGGGCAAACTTATCCAAGGCCTGAAAATTTGAGAAGACCACAACGGCACAATAGTCCATCCACTTTTACCACACTTTCTTCCAAGTCAGTAGCAAAGGCACAAACACATATTCCCCTTGTTGGTCCCAGGCTCCTTAGAAGAATAGGCCAACTGCCGTTCTGCAAGGCATGTCGTAAAAGGCGACCGATTGGCTATGCGAGTCACTTACATCGTAGCTACTAGGTGGTAGAGTTCTGCACTGTCTCGCCTGGGTGTAGTACCACCGGCTTACCTATTCCTGCCACAATAGTCAGTGCTTGTCGCTGTCGTGTTCCGGTTTGGAGGGTAAAGTAGCCGGTAAACTTATGCATGTGGCATTAGACATCACCACGAAGATAGCAACGCACCATTAACATCTTTGATGTCTATAAGCGATGGTTGAATCTGTCCATCAGGAGGCCCATCTGCTTGTTTGCTATTTTATGATATAAAAAAAACACACACAAATTATGTACTCAACGCATGTTTCACTTCAGGAGAGTCGAATAGCACTTCACTCTACGTCGGATGAAGAATTAATGCTTCACCCTTCATTGATTGCAAGAGAACTCTCAGATTGTTTGCTATCCTATGAAATTAAATAAATAGTATATTCATAAAAGCATCAAATCAAAATCAAGGACCGATTACAAAAAATATTTTACCATTAAACGCTACACTATCTAGGAATAACAGACTACATTTTTATCGCCAATACAGGCAATTATTTTATACCCAATCACAAATAATGTTATTGGGTATCGCGAATGCAGTTATGGGAAAGAGTTAGTTGTCAATATTATGATTGTCGAATCACCAGATAGTCAAGACTTACGCCTCGAGATATACTTGTCGATGAAGCAACACTTGGTCTTTGTATTGGAATTCTTTGTAGGTTATTGTGAAATAATAATAGACTGCATTTATATACATAGCAGTTACTTCGCGATTTCGTGACCGAGAACGTGACCACGTGACCGAAAACCATTACATATAGGTATGTAATATGAATTTATTAAAATTTATGTCGAATATATAAAAATATGGTCAACACCGACACTGCACCACTAGACCACAAAGAGAATTGATTTTGTCAAAAGTATTTACTTAAAGGGTAAAGTTGGTTCGGCCATTTCGGTTCGGGTTCGGGGTTTGAAGAATAGAAATTCTGTCACTCTCCCAGATAGTTCGTAGAAGATGAACTCGAATCTCAAAACTCTATCATTATCTGGTTTTTTGACTTATCATTTGGCTAGGTCTTTAGTGCCTCTGACTCGCCCGTGGTCTAGGGGTTAGCCTATTTAGCTTAGATCATGAGTCGATAGCATTCGTACCTGAACAAGATAAAATTAAAAATTTCAAAAACCCCCGACACATCCTCAGACCGCCATTCTGTTACATATGCAACATTTTAAGAGCAAAACGTGAAAGGACCTGATGATCTACGAAAGCGGATCTTGTAGCATCAGGTTAATTTAGCACGGTTCCTTACTTAATGAGTTTGTTTCGTATAATTGCAAAACTCCCATGGCCTCCAGCTCCACTTGTAACCCTGTAAACTATTTTGATTCAGAGTGTATGTAAAAATATAACAAATGAGACCACACTCAATGGGCTTATTTTGTTTAGTGCAGAAGTTCCATGGCCACTTTCTAATTCCATTATCAAACCCTGAAAATCTCCTTACAATAAAGGCCAACTATATCAGCTCAATCTCCGATAGCCACCTTCCAGTTCCATCATTATATCTTAGAAAACATTCGGCACCTGAGTGTTTGCCAACATAAACCGAATTAGCCCACATTTGATGGGTTTATCTATAGTAACTTATAAGTTCTCATGGACTTCTTTCAGCCATATTATTAGTCACTAGAAAACATCCTGCTCCTGCTCAAACTTTGTTCAGTCGAGTAAAACAGTAGCCGTCATTCCTAAATAATGTAGCTTTCTAAAGGTGACAGAATTTTTAAAATCGGTCAAATATTTTTTTAGTTAAATCGTAACAAACAATCATATCTTTCCTTTTTATAATATTTGTTTAGATAGACCATAACATATTACATTAAGACCGTATTAAGCTACCAATTGCCTTTGATGATCGAAATGGAATTTTTTCACACACTTATTCAAGAATAGCTCATTAAAATACATTAGTTAACTTTCACAGCGACAGAGAATCGTTTAAGATACTTAAAAGCTGTCACTGGTGTACATTCAATTTAACGAACTCGTAGGCATACCAACTAATGACAGGAAACCACACGCCAAACGTTTGATGTAGCTGATGATGATTAGCGCCCGTCTAACGATACAAGCGAGAGTTCGATTTAAGTATATATACAGACCACTGCCTGATCCGGAGCAAAGTGCCAGTCACGCGCCTATCACGGTCTCCCTTTGCAGGCTGTCGTCGCGTTTGGCACTATAGGTCAGCAGATTGGGACGGGATGCGGTCTTTCTTTGCATCCTACCCATGGGGGCAGTTGTGCTTCTCGCTGGATGATCCGAATGCTGTCGCTGACTCTGTCGCTGATGTGGTGCTGCAGGGCATTGAACTTTTCATTCCGTTTTCTGCGGTGCCCATCGGTGGCAAGTCTCAGCCTTGGTTTGGTCGCCACTGCAAAGCGGCTTTACGCCGAAAGCAGGATTGCTACCGAGCTTGGGCCGCTGCGTCGGCATCTCGTGATGTAAAAACTAGCGCATTACGAAAGGAGTACAACTCATCCTCGAGATTCTTCAAAAGAGCTATGGCCAAGGCAAAAGCGGAACACATTGGCAGAATTGGTGAGAAATTAGTTCGCCTTCCTTCTGGCACTCGTGCGTTCTGGTCTCTCGCCAAGGCTGTCTTAGGGAATTTCTCCCAGCCTTCATTTCCATCCTTGCACAGAGACGATGATTCTCTGGCCCATACCGCAAAGGAGAAAGCCGATCTTCTGGGCTCGTTCTTTGCGGCTAACTCGACTCTGGATGACCGAGGGAACACACAGCCTACCATCCCGCAGTGTGATCGTTCCATGCCAGAACCGCAGTTTCGGCAGCCAGCTGTGCGTAAAGCACTTCTTTCTTTGGACATCCACAAGTCGAGTGGGCCTGATGGCATCCCTCCTGTTGTGCTTAAAGTATGTGCTCCAGAGTTGGCGCCAGTATTGACGCACCTATTCCGTCTCTCCTATTCACTCGGCGTGGTACCGAATTCATGGAAAACAGCTTTAGTGCATCCCATTCCTAAAAAAGGAGATCGCTCTAATCCGTCAAACTATCGGCCAATAGCCATAACCTCCTTGTTCTCTAAAGTCATGGAGACACTTATAAACTGTCAGCTCCTGAAGTATTTAGAAGAGCACCAGCTGATTAGTGACCGTCAGTACGGTTTCCGTCGTGGCCGCTCAGCTGGTGATCTTCTAGTATACTTGACACATCGTTGGGCGGAGGCAGTTGAGTCCAAGGGGGAGGCATTGGCAGTTAGTTTAGACATAGCGAAGGCCTTCGATCGGGTATGGCATAAAGCGCTTCTCTCAAAGCTGCCTTCCTATGGGCTTCCCGAGAAACTATGCAAGTGGATCACCAGTTTTTTGGCTGATCGGAGCATTAAGGTCGTAGTCGACGGTGCATGCTCCGATCTTAAACCTGTCAATGCTGGTGTTCCCCAAGGCTGCGTGCTATCACCGACTCTGTTTCTTCTGCATATCAATGATATGTTGCGAATTAGTAACATACATTGCTATGCGGACGACAGTACTGTTGATGCTACATACTCCGGCCGTAGCGGTATTTCTCGGGAACACGTCGAAGAGGGCCGGAACAAGCTCGTGTCTGAACTCGAGAATCAACTAACTGATGTCTCAGAATGGGGTCGTCAAAACCTTATTACATTTAACCCCAAAAAGACGCAGCTCTGTGCGTTCACCGCAAAAAAAGCACCCTTTGTCGTATCACCTCGGTTCGAAGATACTCTCCTGACAGCCTCAGCCAGTATTGGAATTCTGGGAGTCGACATATCGAACAACGTTCAGTTCCGCGGTCATTTGGAAGGGAAGGCTAAACTAGCCTCCAAAAAGCTTGGTGTACTCAGTAGAGCAAAGCAGTACTTCATGCCAGCCCATCGCCTCCAACTTTACAAGGCCCAAATTCGACCTCACATGGAGTACTGTTCTCACCTCTGGGCCGGAGCTTCTCAGTACCAGCTTCTTCCTCTTGATCGCATTCAACGTAGAGCGGTTCGAATCGTCGACGACCAGGCTATTTCTAATCGGCTTGACTCTTTAGCGTTACGCAGAGGTGTAGGCTCGCTCTGCATCTTTTACCGTATTTATCATGGGGAGTGTTCCGACGAGTTGTTCGGACTAATGCCTGCCGCTAAATTCCACCATCGGACATCGCGTCAAAATTTAAAGTTCCATCCTCACCACCTCGATGTCTGGAAATCCACAACCGTGCGCTTTTGTCGACACCTTTTGCCTCGCATTACTCCTTTGTGGAATCTATTACCCTCGGGGGTGTTTCCGAATGGATACGACTTAGGGACCTTCAAGAAACGAGCTTATTCATTCTTAAAAGGCCGGCAACGCAGCTGCAATACCCCCGGTATTGCGGATGTCCATGGGCGGCGGTGATCACTTACCATCAGGTGCTCGTTTGCCCCCTCTACTATAAAAAAAAAGTATGTATGCCGATAGGGGGCGTCCATAAATTACGTGAAGGGTTTAAGTGGGGAGTGAGTGGAACAAAATCTCACCAAATCTCACATAAAGGAGAGGGGGTGACTCGACAAATATCACGTATTTTTTTTCCACAAAAAACAGTTTATAAAAATATGGTTAAATCGTATTTTACTAGAAACTCTAATAGTTCCTTTTGACTTATGTAAGAGTTCAATTCTCTCACTATATTTAATTAACCTCACTAATTCTAAGGCTGATTTTACTGTCACGCTGACCGCACGCTGACGGTCGGCGAAGATGTATGTAGCCTACGGCCGTCAACATTGAGCGGTCAGCGTGACCCAAATACGCTACCTATGACTACATACATATGGACCCATCAGTGCCGACCGTCAGCTTGCGGTCAGCGTGACACTAAAATCAGCCTAACTGAAGACTTAAATATTAGTCTCAATTGGTTTTAAGGACACAAAATCTTGTAAGAATGAAACTCCCCGCTACGCATAAGGAAGTTACTAATTTACCCCGATTTTCGAAAATCGAGTTTTTACCAGATCTCCACGTTTTGAGGTCCTAGGAAAGTTTTCCGACTATTCTCGCGATGACGTTAGTATGTCTGTATGTATTAGGCATGGATCATTTAACAGTTAACATATTAAATTTCGTACTAAATTTTTTAACAATTAACAACTGTTATTTATATTAGTAAATACTGTTATAATTAATTTTTAAGCATCACTAAAATTACCAATAACTTGATATATGATGATAATGTTATTAAAAATATTTGAGAGAGCGTTTTTTTGCTCGCTAACTTGATTTATGATAATACTGTTATTAAAAATATTTCGAGAGACCGTGATAATTATAACTGTTAAAAGTTATTAAAACTAGTCTAGATGACCTTTTTTTGGTAGCTTCGTGTTTTTACTGCTTCTAATACTTATTATATATAGGCTACTGATATAACATAAATAATTAACTGTTAAATATTAATTAACTTTAACAACATAACAGTTAATCTAATTTAACAATAATTTCCATGCCTAGTATGTATGTATATGTGTGTGTGTATGTGTGTATGTAAACATCTCAAAACTTTTGAACGGCTGGACCGATCGAAATGCGGTTAATGGCATTCGATTGGGTTCCACTCAAATTAGACTTCCTGAAAATTTGAACCAGGTCGGCCCAGGAAATTTTGAGAAATTTTGATAAAAACCCCAAAAATTTTTTGGCGAAACGGCATTTTTTAAATATAACTTCCAGATTAATACACCGATTGAGTACAATAACCAATCAGCTCTATTCCTCAAAAAACTACGTCTAATGAACGAATTGCATCAAAATCGGAATCGAAACGCCAAAATTGCCTCACGTAATTTATGGATGCCTCCAAAGCTGTCCCGGATAAAAAAGTGTTATGATATTAACAATGGCATTTTCCTCCGTGTTGGTTCGGGAAATCGACCATCTGCCGTTCTGCCAGGCAATTTGTAAGAGGTGAACGATTGGCTATATGAGTCACTACCACCATGGCTACTAGGTGGTAGATTTCTGTATCTGGTGATATATTGCGGTAAAACGGCTAAGTCATAATATCAGTCAAGCCGTTCTTAAGTTATAAATGGTGTAACTAACCCGATTTCATTAGTACATTTTGATTCAAGTGCGGAAAGCATGTCATTTCTTCACGAGTCCCGGTTTGATGACCCAAGCCGAAGGTGCGGGGACGAGTGGAATAGATAATCACGTGCATCCAGGAACCCTTAGTTTCGCCATGTTCGTCCGTCCGTCTGTCCGCAGCATTGCCAACATAAAACACTAGACTAATAAGAATAATGTTTGATTTCTTACACCAAATTAATTCTATCAATATTCTGAGGTGCGGGAAAAAGTAATTGTATAGTGTTCCGATTGGCTAATTCAAAATCAATACTGTATTGCGCGTGTTTACAGCTTACTGGATTGGTCGGTACTAATTCTTCCGGATTATGAAAAGATCTATTAGTCTGATGTGTTGACAGAATAATTGATCTTTTATTAGGTCTCTAGACTGTTTACTCAATGGTCCGTAACCTAGCTCAGAGATTATTCGTACTAGAAAGCTGTAATTTGGTCTGAATACACATATTAGATATCAGTCATTCTGACAAAGTGGTAAAATAAAATGTCGAAAAATATTTTTAAGGGTAGGTACCTTGTGTACACGTAAAGTGAGATATTTATTTTTTCTCGCGTATCCTAAAGTACGACTTAAAGTTGGACAGGTAGGTACTTAAAAAATATTGTGGGTTTGTAAAAACAGTTGTTCGATTAAGGGATCCGTTTGTCAATTTGAAAGTGCTAATTTACATTAAAGTCAAGTGTCATAAAGACTCAATTGTCAAGTCAATGTTATTGAGATATCAATTTTCGAGGAAAACCTCATTAAAAACTTAACACTTGATTCGAGGATCAAACTTAATATGAATTATATGAACCGAATAGTCTAACTTCTTGACCCTTTCAGATGTTCGACAGCGAACTCCCATCTATATTGTCCAAGTTCTGTTTAACTTAAATATTTTATTTGCACAGGCAAAAAATAAAACTGAACAATCCTTAGTCCTGTTAAACGAGGGGCGATAAGTTGAAAGCCGAATTAAATTAAGTAAATCAGTGTCCAGAGACCACCGAAATCTACAAAGTTAAAACGCAAAACCTCTACAAAGCTCGTTCGTCAAAAACTCTTATAAAATACTCAAAGAAAACAACAAACAAGCATTATACAAGTTTTGGGCTGCTTTGTGAAGTATCTGTACATACCTTATTACATTGTACTAAAGAAATATTTGTATACTAGCTATGATACCCGGCTTCGCTCGGGAGTTGATATGAGATTACGTGGTAGTTGTAATAAAACAATAAATATAACAAATATAATTTAAGTCTATTGAAATTGGAATTTTAAATTTCGCGCCATTACTACCCATGCTGCAATTGCTCGCAGCGCCTTTCGAAATGCAACCCAAATAATTGTTGTTCGGAATGAAGTTCAAATACTCGACAACCGATGGCGCCACTACACTTAATTTCTAAGTTGAAGGGTTGGAAAAGCCCTTATATCTTTGAAAATACGCCCTTTAGGTTAAAACGGGAATTTTCTTATTCGAGGGGAGATAAAGGGCTATCACACTATATAATAAATCCCTTTATTGTGCCGTGACTCCTTTTTAAGTTTTATCGGCACGTACTTAATGATAAATGCATATTTTATATTATAAGACAGCAAACAAGCAGATGGCTCTCATTAATGGACAGAGATAACCATCACCTATAGACCTCTAGACCAATGATGTTAATAGTGAGTTACTATCCATATGGCCAGGTCTTAATGCGCTTGCACAAGTTTAGCAGCAGCAAGCATTGGATGTATTGCGGCGGGAATAGGTAAGGCGGTAGTACCAAATACCCGGACGAGACACTGCGGAACTCTACTATCTAATAGTGAACATGTTAGTGACGCGTTTAGCCAATCGTTCGTCTTTTACGAACTGCCTGGCAGAATGACAAATGGTTTACTTTTCAAAGGGGACCCAGACCAAGAGAAAACCCCCCGCCCGATTGGTTAGGCTTCGGTTTTCAAAATTAGTCTAAAACTGTGATAATTTTAAGTAATGAAGACTAGAGATATCTGTCTTCACTACTTAAAATGATGACAAATATACTTAAGATGTCTGTCTGTCTTCGCAACCGGCGTGTGTGTATGAAGAGAGTGATGAATGTGGAGGAAGCGAGTCAAGCCTGCAAGGATCGTGATGTATGGCACTCGGTTCTCTCTGCCTACCCCGTAAGGGATCTGGCGTGAAGATATGTATGTAGATATCTGTCTATCGTCTTTGTGGTCTAGTGATCGGTGTCAGTGTGGATTCGTCTCTCGGGTCGGGCAATTCAAAAACGTGTTTTTCTGATCAAAACAACGTTGTCCGGGATGGGATAAATGCCCGTTTGGCGATTGGCTTGCCGCCTATCACATTGCGGGACTAAGTGTCTTCGGCTTATCGTGTATGCACTTGTTGTACCTCTGCCTACCTCTTCGAGGATACGGGCGTGAGGATACTTTTTTTGAAAACTAGAAAACGTGTAAAAAATTAAAACCCTTTAGAAACTGCCTCTTAGCTACCTTAAAGTAGGTAGTCATTTTATATTTTCATTGTAAAAAAAAAACGTTTACAACTTAAGGTTCATGAAACCGCTGCGTTTTTTCAAATGAGCATGAATAAATTTGCCGAATTTCTAAGTTGTTTTCTCTTAGATGGATATATACTTAATTTTAATGCGTTTACATAATAATTTAATAAGTAATTGGAAAAATATTTTGTCCGTTAAAAATACTGCACCGATGAGCTTGACTACCATCGCAAAAATACCACTTTTAAATAAACATTTATAGGCACATAAAACAGACCAATAATTTTATAATCGCCGAATTTGTAACGCGGTCACACCTGAAGAAAGAACATTTAAGCCACGGTAATATAATCTATACAGTATCCGTAACTCTGAAATAATGCCTACAGCCGCGCGGTACGTAAACATGCAATAGGGATGCCCGCATCCAACATTTTAATTACATTTGCCTACTTTGTGTTTCTTTTTAATTTTGCGATTGTAAATATACTTTTTATATAAACAAATAAAATTCTATGTAAATTGAATAGAAAGTATTCAATTAAAATGTGTGTTGTTTTTTGATTGGTAGATTTAATTAAACCCGTATTAAATATGTATTTGAACTTATTTTAGTAAAAAAATCGCGTAGTTATTGTTAAAAAAACAACACACTGTCCGTTTTTCACTGCGGCACAGTCGCGACTGTCTGCATGCCGAGCGCAATGCTGAAATCGAGGCGCTTAGTCATACTTCGCGCTTCGTCCGTTTGTATGAAGTTGGAATACTCTATAGATAATATTACCGTGTTTAAGCTTTAGCCAAGTTTACGAAACCGTGAAGATTACAAATAACCTTTTAAGTTGTTATTGCGTAAGATAATTAGTTTTGGTAGGAAGGAAGTGTGCCTATTACATACATGTTTCCGAAAAGCATTACATTCGTGACGTGGTAAAAATTAACCGTCGTGAAATTTCCACCATTTTATAATGGAATCAGGTCATATTATTCGATAATAAATAAAAGTAATTTAGTTTACAACTTGCTGATGATTTTAAGGCGATGCACCGGAGACAAACGGAAAAAATCTGGTTTGCTTGTCACATTTTTATGTATTTATTGTTAAAACACGGTTTTACAAAAATTGCGCAATATACCTGAAGATATTATCAAAGGAATTTACTAACTTATTACCTGATAAAATTTACTTTACTCAATCATATAAAATTCCGAAAACAGGTTAAAGAAATCTCTAAAACAAGTAATTTGTTCATAATATTTCTAATTTTCCACATGATTTTTATATAGTGATATTTAGTTTTAAGTACAAAAAGAATGTACTAAATTTTGTACAAACATACACTCAAATTTATTTATTTGTATAGATACGATACAACAAGGAAGCGTTTGTTATATCTCGTTTATTCGAAGCTCGACGCAACGCAACCAAAAAAGGTTGGTCGTTGCATTGAACGAGATAAATATATGTTCTTAATTGATTAAACCTCTCTTAGTACATGAGGAATCAGCACATGAGTACCGAAAACTATTCCACCTCAATTGAAAATTGTTTAAACAATATGGCCCGGTGTTGTCCCATGGCAACATGCATTTATATCATCAGTAGGGCAATTTGAAGATGATCACACAAAAAATTAAGGTGGAATAGTTTTCGATACTCATGCGCCGATTCCTCCTTTACTATCTTCATCGCGCGCGATATAGCACACGCTGTTTATTCTAAGCGGGCTGAATAGGGTTGGGCCGTTGATGTATGGCTAGAGTTTTCTGTAATTTTCAGGGGTAATTTCCATTTTTTTTATATCATAAGATAGCAAACAAGCAGATAGGTCTCCTGATGGAAAGAGTCAACCATCGCCTATAGACACCAAAAATGTTAATGGTGCGTTGCTACCTCGTGGCGAGGTCTAATGCCACATGCATAAGTAACCGGCTACCTTACCCTCCAAACCGGAACACGACAGCGACAAGTACTGATGCTATTTCGGCAGTAATGGTAAGGCGGTGGTACCAGACCCGGCCGAGACAATGCAGAACACTACCACCTCGTACTACCGGCTACCTTACCCTCCAAACCGAAACACGACAGTGTGTTTCGGTTTGGAGGGTAAGGTAGCCGGTAAACTTATGCACGTGGCATTATATCTCGCCACAAGATAACAATGCACCATTAACATCTTTGGTTTCTATAGGCGCTGCTTGACTCTTTCCATCATCAAAAGATAGCAAACAAGCAGATGGGTCTCCACCCATCTGCTTGTTTGCTATCTTTTGATATAAAAAAAAAACAAAAATAAATTTCACCTTTCTATAACATGAGTATAGATATACAAAATATTTTGTCCTCTTATTTTGCTGGGAAACATTCTGAATTTAGTTAAAAATCGATTTCTAAGCAGTGTGTTTTAAATCTCCATTTTGAAATTTTGTCTTATATCGTTATTATTTTGTAGTTCATTGACTAGACTCTCCACAGATCGATAAAGCTAAGTATACAAAAGCTGGAGACATTTTCAACATGAAATAAACTTGCTTAATTTAATAAAATACTCGTAGTACTAAATAACAAACAAGCATTAGCGAAGTTCTCGCTGTTCTGTGAAGTATCCACTCACTTCTGGCTGGGGCTCGCAAATGGTATGGAAGTTTACTTTAAACTTTGAACATACGTCAACTATATCAATTATACAATTCTGCTTTCCATCAACAAAGTTTGGGTATTTTGTTTATGAAGCGAAAGTAATAATAATACTACATTAATTTTAAGGGAAAGATGACAAATAACTTAAGTTGAAAATTTTATTTTATCGCCAACGAATATATAATAAAGAACTAAAAAAAAATATTTCACGTTACGCCCGTGTGATGATAGCGAAACGGCCAAGCCACATATTTTGACTAAGGTGTAGATTTTGTGAAGTTAGGGCATGCAGAGTTAGGGCATGTAGCTTGGTTCTACGTGATATTCGAAAACTTTTTAACAGTGCGAAACATATAGTCTTATCGAGACATTTTAATGAATGATAATGAATGAATGAATGAATGATAACTCTTTATTATGCACATAATCACAGTAAAAATACATGCTTAGTACAAATAAATTAAAGACAATTTAAAGAAAGTACACAAAGGCGGTCTTATCGCCAAAGAGCGATCTCTACCAGACAACCTTTGTTAATAAGAACAACATTTTAGGGTGAGTAGGATATCCGTAAAATATGTACTACATATTACACTTACAATAACTTAAAGCTGTGTATATAAGCTTATATCTATACATAACAATTCTGCTCTCACACATAAACAAAACAAATAATATAATAATATTTTTTTAAAAAATTAATCTATTAGAAATATATTAATCTAATCTGTAGAACAAGAATTTAAATAATGCATTTTAACTAATTTTTTAAAAATATTTAACGATTTTGCAAGTCTAATGTTAGCAGGGAGTTTATTCCATAGCATAACAGCTGAAACAGTGAAAGAGTGTTCATAAAAACGTGAATTATGCACAGGCATACGCAAGGAAAGATTTTCACTTGAACGCAGTTTCATACCATCACTTTCGAAAAATTCAAATCTTTCCTTTAAGTAACCTGGAGTCATTAGATCAAAAAGCACACTGTATAACAAGAAGAGTCTATGAGCATCACGGCGAAGTTTAATAGGAAGCTACTTGAGTTGAGAACGAAACTTGGACACATGATCATATTTCGTAAACCAAATATGAATCTAATACAAACATTTTGGAGACGCTCAAGTTTATTTAGCTGATCTTTGGTTAGGTCAATAAAGCAAACGTCCGCATAATCTAGTATTGGAAGTAATAGAGATTCAGCAAGCGTAATTTTAGTAGGTATAGGTAGTAAACTCTTTAAACGTCTTAAAGAACTCCAGGATGCAAATATTTTTTTACTAAGTTCTTTAATGGCCACGAAAAGGTGCTATCAAAAAATACACCTAAATTTTTTACGAAATTAGTATATGGTATATTAATTCCATTTAGTGTTACAGCTGGCAAACTACTCCAATCAACTCTATCAATGAGTTTCGGGCTACTAATTATGATAACTTGAGATTTATTGGGGTTACACCAATCACAAATGGTAGCCAGATCGACATTGATGTTGTCAATGGCATTATGCAGGTTTTCATAAACAGTGTGTTTATAAATTTGGAGATCGTCGGCATACATATGGTAGAGAGAAGACAAATGATGAGTAATAGAAGTACTAAAGAAGGAAAATAAGAGAGGAGACAACACACCACCTTGAAGTACGCCAGCAGTAATACAAGACCAATCAGAGAGTACATCTGCCCAGCGGATTCTTTGTCGGCGACCATCCAAGTAACTCCTAAACCACCCTATTGCTGTAGGTGACATATTGATAGAGCCTAAAAGAGCTAATAAAATATCATAGTCGACGCAGTTGAAAGTATTGCTGAAATCTAATAAAGCAAGTACAGTTAGTTTTCTATTATCCATCGCTTGCCTTATATCATCGCTAATTTTTACAAGGGTAGTTGTTGTACTATGACCAGGACGAAAACCAGATTGGAATTTATTAAACAGGTTATTTCTATACAAAAATGATCTGAACTGCTGATGAACAAGTCGTTCAAGAACTTTAGATAAAAATGGTAATATGGAGACTGGGCGATAATCAGAAAAAAGGGACGGATTGGTCTTTTTTGATAAAGGAATTACAAATGCATCCTTCCAAATGCTGGGAAAAGTACAAGATGATATGGAATGGTTTAATAAATGGGTTATGGTTGGAATCACAATGTCTATAATAGGTATTATCATATTACGACTGATGTTATCAACACCTACAGCATTAGACGATACAGCCAGAATATTTCTTTTGACGTCACAGTCAGAAAACTCATGGAAAACAAACGGTGGAAAGTTAGGAGTTGGCAATACAGAAAGATTTTGTAATGTAATTTTTTTGAGACATCGAGGTTAAAAGAAGAGGCAAAGTGTTGATTTAAGGCATTTAAATTTATGTTTGGTGGAAAAGAAGTTTTTGTAGAACTACCAACTCCTAAAGATCTAAGAAATTTCCAGACTTTAGCAGGATCACCGTTTTGGACCGAATTATGAATGTGACGTCGTTGTGCATCTCTACACATTGTATTACAACGATTCCTAATGTTCACATATTTAATACGGTTTTCTTCCGTATTATTAGCTTTATACTGGTTTACACGATAATGTCTTTGATGGACTGATATAAAAAACCCAAGATACACGATCAGTGTCTCAAAAACGACCTCTAAAAATGAGCGCAAAATTTTAAATTGTGCCCTCATTTCAAATAGAATCACGTCGGTCGCGTACATCAATTTTATTACTTTTTGTAAAAGCAACTATAAAACTTGCACTTCAGATTGGATATGCAAAATCATATATTTTTGCCATATCTATAACTACATGTGTGAAATTAGCGACAGTTTTGAGTGTCAGTGTTATTCGGAACTGTGCATCTTGGTTGTTTTACATCAATGCTTTGATGGGATAAAAAGTTTCACATAAATTATTTGTCCATCGTTTCCTTAAAATAATTGCTTTACCTAACACAATGGGCTCAGATACTAGCATTAATACTTAACACAAATTAAATGGTCATTAAATCTTAATCATCGAAGTAAATATAATAATTAGCTCATAGTCCTATAGTCCTATAGTATAGTCCTATAGTATGGTATGGATGTTAGTCGACAATACTAATAGTTAATACATAGAAATATTTTTAAAATATTTTGTTAGGTCATAGAGTAGCACATGAGCAGATGGCTCTCACCTACGTTGGTGCTTATTAGACACTAACCATGTTTTGTTGCCGTAAGGGAAAATTGCAATGCCACATGCAAAAACTTACTGCCGGCTACCTTACCCTCTAAACCAGAACACGACCGTGACAAACACTGACGCTATTGTGATATAGGAATAGATAAGGCAGTATTGCAAGCCCAAATGAGACGAAATCACTTTTAATAGCTTACTCTTTTGTAATTTTTAGGGTTCCGTGCCTAAAAGTTAAAAACGGGACCTTCTTACTAAGCCTGCGCTGTCTGTCCGTCTGTCTGTCTGTCACCAGGCTGTATCTCATAAACCGTGATAGCTAGAAAGTTGAAATGTTTACTAATTATGTATTTCCGTTTTCGCTACAACAACAAATACTAAAAATAAAAAATGAAAATATTAAGGGGGGAGGGTCCCCATACAATAAACGTGTTTTTTTTCGTATTTTTTCGATCAATATTAATAAAAGTAACAGGTAGACGCTTAAAATTTTCACAGAATATTTAGTTGTATATTACCTTTCAAAATAAATAATTAAATAAACATAAAGTTTCTTCCGCCGGATCTTCTTAGTGTGTGGCCCCGTTACCGATCCGGTAGTAGTTTTGAAAAATATGTTGACACGTCAAAATAACTTGTAAAAAGTTTTATTGAATAAAGTACTTCTGATTTAAAGTAAAAATTAAAGGGCTCCCATACAACAAACGCATTTTTAAGCAATTTTTTACTCGATATTAATAAACAGGTAGAAACTTGAATAGGGATGGTACGGACCCCTTCGTGCGCGAGCCCGACTCGCACTTGGCCGGTTATTCGTTTTCGTGAAGTGATAAAATTCAGCAGTGCCCCGGTTGTTTTATGGACCACATGAAGTCTTTCACTTTCATTCATTAATTGCCTATTCGGTTCAAGTGAAAGTCATTGAAACGATTCGATTAATACTGACTTATTTTGTACTAATTTGCATTTGTACTTACTATTACGATACGATATATCTTTACGCCCGTATCCCCGAAGAGGTAGACCGAGGTACAACAAGTGAACCTACCATTAGCCGAAATTACTTAATCCTACAATGAGATTGGTGGTAAACCTATCGAAAATCTTGTTCAACGTTGTTTTTATTAGAAAACTGAAAAGACACATTTTTGAATTGGGACTATTGGGCATAGTAATTCACTTAAAGTTATAGGAAATACAATCAAGGTCAATTTACATATTAAACTACTCAAAACAATATAGGCCTACCCCGATTTTGTCACAAAAAATGATTGTATGACACTTAAAACTTAATTTTGAGCAAGTTCAAGTATCTTATCATAAACTATTAATGTTTATGTATTCTTAACATTATTTTGAACAACATTTTTTTAATTTTTACCCTCAAGTGGGTAGACTTTTTTTATATGATAAGATAGCAAACAAGCAGATGGGTCTCCTGATGGACAGAGTCAACTATCGCCTATAGACACCAAAGATGTTAATGGTGCGTTGCTATCTTGTGGCGAGGTCTAATGCCACATGCATAAGTTTACCGGCTACCTTACCCTCCAAACCGGAACACGACAGTGACAAGCACTGACGCTATGGAGGCAGGAATAGGTACGCTCCCAACAGGTCTTTAATGCGTTTATGAGTTCCGTTGACTATTCACTCACTATGAGTTTCTTTTAAGTTTCTTTTTTTTGTCCCACAAATGTTCGATTGGATTGAGATCGGGGCTCATTGCGAGCCAAGGTAAAACTACGATATTGGCTTCTGTTAGTGTGGTCAGAGTTAGGCGAGCAGTATGAGCACGAGCATTATCCTGCATGAGGGCAAAATTATTGCCCACTTTTTTTGTGAAAATGAAATCTTTGTGAAATTTTTTCCCCGTGTTGGTTCCGGGCTCCTTTGAAGAATAGACCAACTGCCCTTCTACCAGGCAGG
Organism: Apodemia mormo; assembly: GCA_036924255.1. Taxonomy (NCBI): domain Eukaryota; kingdom Metazoa; phylum Arthropoda; class Insecta; order Lepidoptera; family Riodinidae; genus Apodemia; species Apodemia mormo. The sequence continues at coordinate 44,182,257 of JAUPFN010000002.1, forward strand.
TCGTAAAAGGCTGTCGTGTTCCGGTTTGGAGGGTAAGGTAGCCGGTAAACTTATGCATGTGGCATTAGACCTCGCCTCAAGATAGCAACGCACCATATAGACAGCCTATAGACACCAAAGATGTTAATCTTTGGTGTCTATAGGCGATGGTTGACTCTTTCCATCAGGAGACCCATCTGCTTGTTTGCTATCTTATGATATAAAAAAAATAAAAAATAAATGTGAGGTCGGACCACACGCTTGACGTAGCAGGCAGCAGTTATTACGGTACCTTCAATAGCATCAATGCTTGTTATTATTGTCTTCTGGTTTGGAGGCTAAGGTAGGCGGTAGACTTATAAATGTGGTATTTACATCCCGCCATACGGTTAGCAACGCACCATTAACATCTATACGCGATAGTTTCTCGTTCCATCAGGAGAAACATCTGCTTGTTTGCTTTCCACTGATATAAAAAGTTTACCAACTACCCCACACTTCAAACCGGAATACGGTTTGAAGTGTGGGGTAGTCGGTAAACTTAAGGTGCTGATCGACGGGCGAGCTAATACCGCGGTCTTTATGGTCTGAGAGCCCTCGACACAAAACTTATGGCCAATTGCACTACATAAAACCGCGGTAATGTGACGATACACGGGCGAGCTTTACCGACGAGCCACAAGAGCACGGTATAGGGTCACGCGTCAATCAGGACATTAAAGGTCCTGATCTATGGGCCACAAGTTTTGTGTCGAGGGCTCTTAGACCATAAAGGCCGCGGTATAGGCTCGCCTGTCGATCAGCGACTTTATGCATATGGCATTATCATTCCGCATAGTAACGCACCATGAACATCTTTGGTTTCTATATACGTTGGTTATTTATTTCCATTGAAAAGTCAATCTACTTATTTTCTACCCTGTGCTATAAAAAATTGGTAAAGTGCTTGTCGAGCCACGCGCAATGTAGGGTTCCGAAGTTGCCCATCACAATAATGCGGACTAAGAAGAGGGCGTTTATAGTTTCATACTATGAACATTTAAGCTATTCCATGTCAGTAACATATATATGTATATTCGCACCACAGGTTCATCGGTTATAAAAACTTCTCAAAGTACATTTTATAGGTTTGTCGATTATTACTCAAAAACTGGAAGGCTTCTAAGCCGTGATAGTTTTCCTTTTAAATTCATTATATTTACTACTACCATGATTTTTTTCCACCTCCTAAACAATTTAGCCTGCAGACGAGGGGGAGACACTTTAATCTACCAAAATTTAGCACTTAAAAGCTTAATGTTTTACAAAAGAGTCCCTTAATCGAAAACTTGTTTTGACAAACCTACAATATTTTTTTAAAACCTATCCAACGATACTCCATACAATGGAGTACGTGAGAAAAATAAACATCCCCACTTTACATGTAGGAGAGCTGCTCTAAACAAATATATTTCAAAGTTTTATGTTACCACTTTGTTGATGTGACGAATATGTATATTCGTGTCAAATTACAGCTTTCTACTAATAAGGATCTCTGAGCTTATCGCGCGGACGGACTGACGGACGGACGGACATAGCGAAACTATAACGGTTCCTAGTTTACTTCGGAGCCCTAAAAACGTGGAGCGAGAAATGTAATTGTTCAGAAAACAACAAAGACGGAACACGCCAAAGTCACGAGTTCACGAATTTAGCAGCACGAGTTAACTAAACGTGATGAAATCCCTCAACTGAAGAATAGCTTTGAAACAGTTCAAGTTTCACGGGAAACGTAATAATCAAGAAACAAATTAAATATTAATTTAATCAAATAATTTATCCAATTTGAAAATCTATATTAATATTATAAATGCGAAACTTCGGATGTTTGGATGTATAGATATATGGATGTTTCTTACCCAATCACGCAAAAACGGTTTGACCTATTTGAATTTAATTGGGCATATACGTAGATGTTGACCTGAAGTAGCACATAGGATACTTTATATCCCGGACAAATAAGTTTTCTATATTCTATATATATATATATATATATATATATATATATATATATATATATATATATATATATAGAATATAGTAATCTATATTCTATATATATATATATATATATATATATATATATATATATATATATATATATATATACAGGGTATAACAAAAATAAGCACTAACTTTCAAGGGTATACGTGTACATGAACTAAACAAACACCTGGTAAAATATTATACCAAAAGGCACACATTTTTTGTTTCATATAAATTTAGTAAAATAAGAAATTAAAGTTTATTTTCACACCCCTACCTTGAAGATTGAAGTGATGTGACGTCAGCAACACGTTGAATGAATAGCGTGACGCACACATAGACATGAAGAATACCGCGTACTTGTACTTACACACATTTAATAAGCAATTTTTTACATATCACTTTCGTCACTGATTAATTATTATACATTAATCCAAATTCACTATTTACAGGCAATAATAAAACAACACTGTCTTCAAATTAATTTATAAGTAAGGTTCAAAATGACCACCACCCTTCTCAATGCAAAGAGCAGTTCTGCGTAACATTGATAACCTTACATTATGCAACATATGTGGGGTTATGGACCTAAATGCTGCATTAATTTTACCTTCCATCTCTTCACGTGTATGACATTCCACAGAGTAAACTTTATTTTTCACATAACCCCATAAAAAGTAGTCTAGGCACGTGAGATCTGGAGAACGAGGTGGCCAAGGCACCGGGCCACTTCGACCTATCCACTCTGCAAATCGATCGTTTAAATAATCACGCACAGGGCGTGCAAAGTGAGCGGGTGCTCCATCGTGCTGAAAAATTATATTACGATATACATTCAGTGGAAGATTTTCCAGATGTTCTTCTAAATCCTCTCTCAGGTGTTGTAGGTACCTTTGAGCGTTAAGACCCTGAGGTAAAATAGTCGGCCCCAAAACATAGTCCCCAACGATGCCTGCCCAGACATTAATTCTCCACTGGTGCTGAAAGCTACTTTCACTCGAGGCATGCGGGTTATTATGTGCCCACACATGCTCGTTGTGCAAATTGAGCACACCATTTCTTGTGAAAGAAGCCTCATCTGTCCATAAAATATTAAAAGCAAATTCGGGATTTGCTTCAGCACGGTTCTGGTACCACCTACAAAAGTCCATTCTGGGCATATGGTCTGCAAGTCCTATCTCCTGAGTCCTTGAAAAATGGTAGGGATGTCGTCCATCATCCTGCAGAGTACGCCACACCACCATATGGTTTACATTTAACATAGCACTGCATCGGCGTGTGCTGGTCCGAGGATTCTCGTCAAAATGATTTAGAATCCGAGTCTCAATAGCAGTACCTACTCTTGAATTAGGACGTCCAACGTTTCGTTCGCGGTGGAAGGAACCAGTACGCTGAAGTCGTAAACACATGTTACGGAATACTGAGTACGGAGGTAAATGACGTTGTTCTGCTGGTGGCCTTCCATCAATAAACCGTTGTCGGTAAATCTCCCTCGCTTCATTAATGCTACCATTCCTAGCAGCACCAACACATAGCATCATTTCGTAAAATTCACTATTAGTGTAAAGGTGACGGTCATTATTATTTCTACGTGGCATTTTTAAAATCGCGATTTCCAATCAATGGGTATTAAGTAAGATTAATAAAAAATCGGCAATAATAGCAATAGTTACGCTCTCCAAAGACAAACGGCAACTGAATAAAAAAATAAAAATTCCTTTACAATTATCTAGGTACTTTTCCGAACTAATTAGGGTTCAGTGAAACAAATTTAAAAATAATCTTCTTCATCTTAGAGTTTATTCCGGTTATTCTCCACGCTTGCGCTAGGAACGAGTTTGAGTTTGCCGTAGCGACTGTCGTCTAACCTCCGAACCTCTCTGGAGGAAGCCGGTGCCAGGACCTCTTTCATTGTACAGCAGTCAGGTTGTCTTGGGTCCCGAAGGTGGTGGTGGGACCCCTTGCACCATAAATAAAAAAAAAAACAGTAGCAGTCGTGGGACTGCCGATAGAAGTGAAAACGGAACTATTAAGTTGAGAGTAATTAAAACTATATGCAAAACATAGCTATAGATATACTATTATCATTAGCATGTCGGTGACGCGAAACGAGGATTTTACCCTCTACCAAAACGCTCAACGCGCCTAAAGAAGTTTTCACTTCAAAAATCATTTCCCGTGTTAGTTTGAGTGCCTTAAGAAGAATTACCCTCCATTCTACCAGGCGAACTGAGAATCGAACCCAGTACCTTACGAAGAAACGCCTAAACCGGCATCACTCTTATCATAAAAGTGACAAAAATGTTGACTAAAACTATACGGAACTACATATTAGTATGATTTTACATAAAAACAAAATGGCAGAAAAAAGGGAGTGTCTTGTCTCTTTCCGAAAGTGGTCTTTTCGCCAATCAAAGCGTTTCGTTGCACTTTGTATAAGCCGCAAAACACGTGTAAGTTCTAAAGGCCTGTACAAACGACCGGCGGCGGCTTTAAAGTTAACTTAATACTTTTTCATTTCCAGTATGATAAACAATATTTTGATGAAAAAGATTAATTTTTCTGAATGAATGAACAGGTTGATATGTAATCCCGGCAATCGCTAAAATTAGCAATAGTTTTCGTTGGTTTCGCTTGCGTGGTTTATTTTTGACATTCACAAAAAACTCTAACCACGCGTGCGAAGCCGCGAGCAACGGCTAGTATTTTATAAAATCTTTGATCTAAAATGTAATCAAAAAAACGTAGTCAAAAATTATCTTTTTCCTGAAATAACTACTACTTAGAAAGGTCTTGCCAATTTCTCCCGTGAAACAGCTTTGCTGTGTTTCGGAGAGAAGGGCAAGACAGGCACTGTAATTACTGGCACCGAGACTTAGCATCTTATGTCTCAGGATCTTAACATCTTATGTCTCTAACACATGAATGGAATACCTGGGCTAGTTCCAGCCCAGGTATCCCATTTTTGTTCATTAGCGACGTCGACCACTTACCATCAGGTGGCACGTCTGCTAGTTTGCCTATCTCAATAACATAAAAAAAGGTAAGAAGAGGCGCACCTAAAACAAACTTTAGGTAGGTACTAAGTTCCATCAGCCATGTAGTGATAGTGACAAACGAGCCTATCAACTCACCGGGAACATTCCGATTCTTGACATTTTTTTAGCAGTGCTAGCCATGTCAAATTTCATATGTAACGAAAATTAATTTGCGCAATTAAAATTCCCGCGGAAAATATTCAGTAGTGTGTGTGAGCAAGGCCTTAAGTCGGGCGCTTGGTGTTGAGACGCCTAGCGCGATGTCGGTAATACTTCAAATCAAAGGACTTCTAGGCTAATCAATGCGTAGGTTTATTTGTCAAAAATGCTTATAAAAGGTTGTGTTGTGTCTTAATTCTTAATGATAATGCATATTTATTTTGCGAAGTGTCGTGTTATCAACGAGAAAGTTTTACTAAGTTTTTAGAATTGTGTGTAAAAAAAGTGATAATAGCTATGATTTACCTGCTCAAAAACTAATTACCTATTTAGACACCTTGTTATGTGAAGTTAGAAGCAAACAGGGTAGGTACTAGAGGTAAGTATTATGCCATTAAAACAGTTTGTAAGTTGAAACCATGCCAGATAATACATTGTAAAATGCCTATGAATCACGGAATAGATTTAGGTACCTACACTGAAAACACATGTGAATAGTTGACTTTGAAGGTGGATATTGTGTGATGAAGTAATTTATGTAATGTGTTTTCATAACAAAAAGATACCTTAATTAGTTATATTGGATTATTTGCCACGATTGTTTTAGAATGTATGTACCAAACTAATAGTTTCACTCAGAGTTAGAAATAATAATCCAGGTCACAATAAATTTTAGGTACACAGCTGATATAATTTTGTTGCCAGGCGGGAGATTTTCCTGCATGAAATGCCTAATAGCCGCAGGTTTACCTTACGTAAACTAGGTATGAGACTACTAGGTAGGTATTTACGATTAATAAAATTTTATGAGATTTTTTTTATTGAATATGAGTATAGTAATTAATAATTATTTTAATATGATCGTAATATGCTATCGAGTGACACCAATAGTCCGACAGTGTTTTTTTTAACATAATGTAATAATTATGGCTATCAAAACCCAGTTAAGTTACCTATGAATCAAATTGTCCAGCCTGGTAATCAAACTAAGGACCCTCATGGGTTTATTCCAACATCAGTCCTGGTAGAAAAAAATATAAAAAAACTCTTTAAATAATATCTACATTATTTACTCTGTCAAGTAATTAGTACTTTGTTGTGCGTCTAGCAGTTCATTGACATCTATCATATGATTGTGACCTTTCATAGCTGCGTAAACCGTGCGCGTACGTTACTGCGTGCTATACTTCAGGGCTGCCACAGATCATTTTGAAAAAAAACTTTGACATTCATTTTCTCAGAAATTTCATAGTTTTTATTTATTAAAAATGTATAATTAAAGAGCTAACCACACATCCTGAACGCTCCTTCAGTATTAGTGCTTATTTTTGTTATACCCTGTATATATATATACATATATAAGATAATGTGTAGCGTAAATCTGTGTACATTCATTGCCATATTTCTTGTCGTTTTAAAGATCGAACACACTGAAACAAGCCGCGCGGGGTGGGCAGGCCGCATCGCTATGAAAAATGCAGCATAGCACATTAGGACGGACCGCAGCCCGCAGCAGGGCGGAGAGAGCCTCATCGCTACGCATACGCATTTCATAATCTAAAACGGAGGTCTTTCTGTAAGGGTGCTTACCACTATCACGTATCTCACGTGCTGCAAGCGAGCCGACTACGTGCTTACTGTGTGCCGACTAGGAGACGCTTAAGAACTAACGTCGCCTTGTAAATTAAACGAAGAAAAAGCTTGCATCACTTACGAGTATTTCAACCGACTTGACAAAAGGAGAGATTATCAATTCGGCTGTAAATTTTTTGTTTGCTACTTGACTGATTTTGATTTTTTTTTGTTTAGTAGTTAGGGTATAGTTCCCTTGCGGTTACATTTTAATTTGGTAAAGATCCGATGCAGGGTTCCGGAGATACAGGAAATGGGTAGCCGGTTATTGCAGTATAACTGCGTTAAAAATTATTTTACATAATAGAACAGCAAACGAACAGATGGCTCTCTCTAGTGGCAGCCGCAGTCTAAAGACACTAAAGGCGTTAATGATGCATTGTTATTTATATGGCAGGGTAATGCCATATGAATAAGTTTACCGGCTACCTAACCTTCCATACCGGAACATGAGAGTCACAAGCATTGATCGTAGTAGGTAAATTTTTCAACCCCGGCACTAAAGTCTTAAGCCCGGGGAAATGTCTATTCTATAGTTAGGTCCAAGGAGCTGTTAATTTGACAATGAATATTTGGCGCGAGCAAAAAGCTTAACAACAGCTTAATTTAAGCTGTTGTGTCGTGTTGTGAACTATTGGCGTCTGCATTAAGGCCTTTCTCCTATGAGATCGATCCTGAGCTTGCCGCAGCTTTAACGTTTTTATCATTAACTTCTCCGTCACATCCACAATACGTCCGTCGTATCGGACGCGATATGAAGACGCTACATTATCGTGCAAAAATTCGCTTGTCGGGATTAACATTTCGTGGTTACTTAAGTGTTTACATAAACTCGAGCGAAGTCTAAACACTATCACGCTTCAACTTACGATGCACACTAATGTAAAATCGAGATAAATTTAGCGTTAGAAAACTGAAAGAAGCCCCACAATTCACGAATCAGCGAATTGCTCGCCACACACATCGTGATACCTTGAACATTTGCCGTAAGGTGATAGTGCAGACACAGCATAAAATATAATAATCATATTATAATCGGTCGATAATCAGTTATACAAATAACTGATTATCGACCAACGAAGCGTTGAAATTAAACCAGGTAGGTATTACAACATAAAAACTTTTGACTCAATAATTTACGCTTACAATTAAGTAAAATTGTTTCCCATTGGTGCGTATAATTTCTCAGATATTAGTTTTCGCCTAAGTGGAAATTAGTGATTTAGGGCATTATATTACCACATTAAGGTATTTGCTTTAAATTAAACAACAAAAAAAAACTGTAAACCAATTGTCCCTATTCCTAAAACTTCCTGCTAAATGTGCGAAAGTTTGAATGTTTGGATGGATGGATGTTTGTTACTCAATCACGCAAAATGGCTGGACTTATTCAGATGATTTAGGGAGATGTAGATGATGTCCTGGCATAGCACATAGACTAATTTTATTCCGGAAAAATTAGTAGTTTCCGCGGGATTCACCAGAATCTTTTATTATGCAGCGGACTGGACGGTGCCGCTAGTATTATAAATGTGAATGTTTATTTGGATGTATGGATGGACGTTTGTTATTGCTACGGCTGAACTGGTTTTGATGAAATTTGGTATACATGTAGATGATGACCTAGAATAGCACATAGGCTACTTTTATCCCGGAAAAATGAATTGTTCCCGCGGGATTCACCAGAAAGTTTTATAATGCAGGGGCTGCAAGATGCAGCTAATTTCTTCTATTTCGTCCTCTTCCACAGGTACGGAACCAGATTAAACCAGAGCGCGTCTTACAAAACAAATTCTCATTACACGACAATAGAACTTTTTCACTGATTCTTTGTTGTGCAAGCACAGGTGTAATTACTATCATGTATGGAGTCGGTTGGGAAACATTTGATGACATTGGTGGTGTTATTTGATCAACGCGGGAAATGTTGAATAATAGAACGGTACAATGGCCGCCACCTTTTATTTCGTGTGACCTATTTGCGTTTGTTAACTTATTAGTAGATACTCTCTAATCGCCCCTGTGGTGTAGTGGTCTGGTGTCGAAGTTCACCACATGAGGTCCCGAGTTCGATACCTGGGTCGGGCAATTCAAAAATTTGTTTTTTCATTTTTCTGATAAAAACAGCATTGCCCGGGTTTGGAAAGTGTCGGTTGGCGATAGGCTTGCCACCTATCACATTGTGGACCAAGTATCTTCGGCTAATCGTGGGTGCGCTTTTTGTACCTCTACCTTTCGGGGATACGGACGTGAAGATACTTTTTTTAGTAGATAGTCAAGGCTTTGTTTACCTGAAAGTTTTTCTTTTACCATTGATAAAATTAATATCATAACGCTGCTTCGCTTGCAAGGTAAGCTGAGCAGACCGCTCGTAAACAGAAACTTAAGTTCACAATAATTCACCAGTTTATCGGCTAACGAAACTGGTGATCGCAACAGTGCTTGTTATGTGGGCGAGGTCTAATCACGACAGCGACAAGCACTGACGCTATTGCGGCAGGAATAGATAAGGCGGTGGTACCAGACCCGGCCGAGAGAATGCAGAACTCTACCACCTAGTAACCACGATGTTAGTCACTCGTATAGCCAATCGGTCGCCTATTACGACCTGCCTGGCAGAACGGCAGTTGGTCTATTCTTCAAAGGAGCCCGGAACCAACACGGGAAAAATGAAATGAAGCAAAGTTAGTTGCGAGACATCACTAGCTCGGATTAAGGAAACGAGATACGTGTCCTTGACCCCATGGCAGATCAACCGTTGCAGTAACTCTTTGGGCTAATTAACTCACATTGGCCACGGTTTACGCCACTAACACTTGTAAGAAGTCACCTTGAAACTATTGAAACTTCTAAAATCAGAAACATCCGCTTTAATAAGTGTAACAGTATTTGTTATCTATTGCGTTTAAGCAATGTTTAGTGCTGCACATTTTAGCGTTACAGAAAATCTGTGGTGTTTATACTCGTGTTCATAATACTGTGCTAACAGAAATATGGGAGGATTGTAAAAATAAGAACATTCTCGTTTGGTTTGTACACGGAGAAAAAATATCAGATGTAAGATTGACAAAATAAAATGTACCTACGTTGGTACCGGGGAATACGACTGACATTATGGTCGATTGATTGTATTGTGCAGGGTTTTATTGATAAGGGGGATTTATAATCTCCAAAATCGGGCATTTGTATTATTTTTAACATTTGTATTATGAACTAAGGAGCGAGTCTATCTGGACTTGACATATGTATATATATGCCTTTGGATTTTCCCACCTGTTCCGGAATGAATTTGGCTTTGAGATGTGCATGAATGTGTTGAAGTCCCCCGTGTCGGTCCGGGCTCCTTTGAAGGATAGACCATGTGCCGTTCTGCCAGGCAGTTCGTAACAGGCTGAACTATTCATGGCTATGCGAGTCGCTACCATCGCGGCTACGAGGTGGTAGAGTTCTGCATCGTCTCGCCCAGGTCTGGTACCACCATACCTATTTCTACCGCAACAGCGTCCGAGCCCGTCACTGTCGTGTTCCAGTTTAGAGGGTAATGTAGTTGGCAAATTTATGCAAGTTGCATAAATTTTCCAACCACATTATACGATATACGCCGCCTTATACGATATGTTTGACAGGAACACAGATCATCTCACTGATATAAAAAGGGAAGATATGTTACGCTCTAACATCGCAATTGCTAAACCTAAGCTCGTTCAGTCAAACGCAAAGTAATGCGACGAACGTAGCAGACTACGTTTCTCTCGCTTACTTTTGTATTGTACTGGCTCACTCTCACAAACATGGCGAACTAATAAAATAATTTAATCTTATTTTCAAACAAATTGTTTTAGCCGTACTTACGAATGGAAAGTAATCCCGTGTGTCTTATTTTTTTCCATATAAGAATATACAAGAAGGTATTTTAATGCGTGTTTAATGGTAAAAACAGTCGGAAAATATAAGTGTATGATATGAGGTCCCGCGCGTGATTGATTGTCACCAATTGTCACTGTGTCCACTGACCTAGTTTTATAGGACCAGGCACTGTGACTAGGTAACGTATTTTCCTTTTTTATATCAATGGATTATCCATTCTTCCAAAAGGGACGATTCATAATTTTAGGTAAAATTCTCTCAAATTAAACAATACATCAGCGTAGGCGTCAAGCACCCACTTTTCCTCGAGGCTTCATTTCCATCTCAGCGCCACTCGAGCAGGCTCGTTGACTTTCATTTAATTAGCTGACTCGACGGTTTCACGCAAAACTCTAGTGGATACCACTTATGCAAATGTCTTATCATGATCGAAAGTGGAGAAAATAATTTATTTAAACTGGATTAGAAAATAATAGAAGGTTTTTAGGGTTCCGAAGCCTAATAGTTTCGCTGTGTTCGTCCGTTCGTAGCTTAGCTCAGAGACTCTTAGTATTAGAGAGCTGTATTTTGGTATGAATATACATATTAGTCACGCCGACAGAGTTGTAAAACTTACAAAAAAGTTTGTTTTACATAAATGTCTATGTATTACTTCTCTTATAATTGTGTACAACTAGCAAAAAGCAGAGCTTTGTAAAGGCTCGCTAAGTTATATTACCTCGTAGTATTCTTAGGAAAGTATTTTTATACAAATTACATCTTTTAATGTATCATGGACTTTATTTATTATATTCGCATCAAAGGCGTCGTCAGGCTTTGTATCTAGGAGGCGCAGAAAAATAAAACCAAAATAAAAAATAAAATGTTTCTAAGATAAATTTTTTTAGTACTTATGTATAAGAAAAATTCTTTAAAATTTTCTTGATTTATTAAAAACACGATTTCTATAACTATCAATGTTATCTACACAGAACAATTATAAAGGTTATCTACATATTTTACACCATATCTTCTGGTCTACCTATCTATAATATGTAGCAACTCAATATGTATCTCGCGCCACCACTTCGCTCTTGAAGTCTAATATTGATAGAAATCAATTTTTATTTATGGTAAATTTCTTGTTAAAGAGTTTTCTAGGAAACATGAGTTTTAAAAATAAAAGTTCATCTTATAAAGAAAATTTAATTTAACTAAACTTCAAAATTTTTAGAATTAATATTGGACTTACCGCAGGCACGAAGAATTGGCGGTAGAAACTCAGCAAACAAATTTTTCGAATTTTTCTCTCAGAGAAACTCTCGGGGTTCGATTGCCGAATCAGGCAAACCTAAAATGTGTTTTTTCAGTTTGCTGATAAAATCAATGTTGCCCGGGATTAGAAAAGTACCCAGTTGGTGATAGACTGGTCACCTATCACTTTCTGTAATCTGTAAATGGTTGACTTTGCAAGCCGTCCCTGAAACTTCTCGCTAAATTAACGTATTTTATGCTCAAAATAGTAAAAACTACAAGCATAGGTTTTTTTTTCAGTATAAACATCTATTTTGATAAAAATGGCAGTATATTGATTTTTGAAAAGCTGTATATTTTGGAAACGATGTTGGAAATCGTTGGAAACGACGAAAAATCGATTTTGATCTTTCAAATGGCATTCAACTCAATTTAAATATTGTTTTAGCTAAAAAATCGGTAGGTTCAAAAATTTACCGATTTTTATCCAATTAACGGTACGTGGCGCAGTTTTTAAAGGAGATAAGATTTTGAAATCAATCGGTGTATTAGCCTGAAAATTATTTCCAAAATATTAAGTAACTTTGCTAAAGAAAACGTAATTTTAATATTTGAAAAGCTGTAACTTTTGAAAATAACATTCGGTTTTGATTTTTAAAAGGGAATTCGACGATTTTTTAGTATTAAAATATCGTAAAATACCAAAAAATGATTGGTTGAAATATTTCGAAGTTATGTCGAAAAAACACTTTTCAAAATTTTCGTCAACGATTACTTCCAAACGAATAAACTGATTTTGAGGCAATTTATGCATTAGACGTAATTTTTTGAGGAATAGAGCTGATTAGTTTTTGTACTCAATCGGTACATTAATCTAGAAGTTATTTAAAAAAATTCTGTTTCGCCAAAATTTTTTTTGGGTATTTTCAAAATTTCTTAAAATCTCTTGGGCCCATTTTGTTCAAATTTTCAGGAAGTATAAGTTGAGCGGAATCCAATCGAATGCCATCAACCGCGTTTCGATCGGTCCAGGCGTTCAAAACTTATGAGTTGTTGACACACACACACACACACATACATACAGACATAATGACGTTTATCGCGAAAATAGTCGAAAATGGTTCCTAAGTCCACAAAACGCGGACATATGGTGAAAACTCCATTTTTGAAAATCGGAGCAAAAGTTCTGCATTGTCTCGCCCGGGTCTGGTACCACCGCCTTACCTATTCCTGCCGCAATAGCGTCAGTGCTTGTCGCTGTCATGTTCCGGTTTGGAGGGTAAGGTAGCCGGTAGACTTATGCATGTGGCATTAGACCTCGCCACAAGATAGCAACGCACCATTAACATCTTTGGTGTCTATAGGCGATGGTTGACTCTTTCCATCAGGAGACCCATTTGCTTGTTTGCTATCTTATGACATAAAAAAATAATAATAAAAAAAACAGATTATTATTGTGATTATAATGTAAGTAACACACACACACACACACACACACACACATACACACACACACACACACACACACACACACACACACACCAACACACAGAAAAACCAGCACACCAAATAAAAAGAAATCACCTTTGGCATGAAAACTCTGGTTATATCGACTCACACAGATCAGTCTCATAACCTACTTATGTTACATAACAATGGTAAACCTATTGTTTGTTGGTTAAGGTTATGCGATAATTGTTATTATTGTGTCATTGAAAATGTACAGTCAGCAATAACATCTATATTTATAAAATAATTTTCCCTGAATGACTGTCAAAGCTAATAATGTTAGCGAGGAGGTGAATTGTGGTGATTAAAAATGTCGAATGACAAGGGTGCATTCTACTTACCCCATGCATAATAATATATGCATAATCCCAGGCATAATAATATATGCATAATCCCATGCATAACAATAGCCATGATAATATCCATGTTATTTATTATTAATAAAGTGAAAAAAATATTGAATCAAACGGTCTATTGCGTACTAGTTTACTATCAACATCCTGCTATATATTCATATGGCTCAAGCTCTAGCTAGACCATTGTAACGCGCATCTGTAAAGCGAAAGTGACGGATGATTCACATTTAGTTTGTGCGTTATATAGAACGAAATGCTTTTCCGCCACGCTGACGTGTTTCACGGTAGATTCGTGCTGGTTTTGCCGGGCGCTTATGGTGGGGCCTGCGCGCTAAGGCAACACGCAGTCCGGAATGTACGCGACAATAACCGGTCACATCTGCATTTATTTTTTTATGTGTCATTGCACGAAGCTTTGTGACGACAGACGGAAGTGCGGCAAGCTAATGCTGGGGCCGCATTTTCTGTATTACAATAATTTTAGGAAAATAACAGATCGAATTAAATATTTCAAAACACAAACCTAGAACATGTTTAAGCGACTGACTAAAAAACCCTTCGAATTTGTATAATTGAGCACGTGATATAAAGCCCGAAACATACAAAAAAAAAACAAATAGTATTGTCTCTATCACGCGGCTGCAGATTATAGGACACCATGGAACATAGAACAAGCAGAGTTGGCAAGTACAAACATTTGTATTAGGACCGCGATCGCCATACTCACACATAAAATAAGCATTATTGCATATAAACTACTAATGCAAACATTGTTTCATTGGTCGTTTTCATTTTAAACAACAATAATCCGAACACACACAAACAGAACATTTAAAAATATACCAAACTACGTTACAATACATTTTATTTTGCTATAAAAAAAAGAGTATTTACGTCCTTTTGTAGTCTATTGAAAATAGACTCATCTATTTGTACAATAGTGAAACTATAATCATAATAGTTTCGCTATTCTACAATAGATGGCAGTATTGATTTATTTTCAGTTTCCGTAGTTCCGTAGTTCACGTCTGTAAAGCTAGAATGGTCGAATGGGCAGAATCATTCGTTTCTTAGGTCAAAATTAAGTGCTCATTTAGTGCTAATTTAGTCCTGCAAAATCAAATTTTGCGCCCAAATAGGATGATCAAAAATTAGAAAACTGCTAGCTTATATGTAAGCTAGCATTGTACTCCCGGTTATAACGCTTCTGGTGTTTAGCAGAATTTCGCGTTAGCATTAATAATTTAGCGCTCATTGAGTGCTGACAATATATATAAAAAAATTGCAAAAAAAAAAACCATTTTAGGAAATATTTTAGAATACTGCTAGCTTATAATTAAGCTAGCATTAAACTCCCGGTTATGACGCTTCTAGTGTTAAGCAGAATTTCGCGTTAGCAATAATAATTTAGCGCTCATTGAGTGCTGACAATATATATAAAAGAATTGCAAAAAAAAAATCCGATTTTAGGAAATATTTTAGAATACTGCTAGCTTATAATTAAGCTAGCATTGTACTGCCAGTTATAACGCTCATAGAGCTAAGTAGGACTAAATGCCAGCAGTAATATTTTAGTGCTCATTGAGTGCTTCACATATATGTGAGAGAAATAAAGAGAAAATTTTTTTTCGATTTTGAAATCGATTATAGAAAACTGCTAGCTTACAATTAAGCTAGCATTGCTCTGCCGGTTATAGGACTTATAGTGCTAAGTGGAACCAAGTGTTAGCAGTACTGATTGAGTGCTGATTAAGTGCTTCAAATATATGCAAGGGAGATCGTGAGAAATATTTTTTTTCGATTTTGAAATCGATAATAAAAAATTGCTAGGTCATAATTAAGCTAGCATTGGTCTGCTGGTTATAACGCTCATAGTGCTAAGTGGAACCAAGTGTAATCAGTAATAATTAAGTGCTTAAAATATATGCAAGAAAAATGAAAAGAATTTTTTTTCGATTTTGGAATCGATTAGAGAAAACTGCTAGCATATAATTATTCTAACATTTTTGCTAAAAATTTAGTGCTTTTTAAGCGCTAATTTAGTGCTGCAAAATCAAATTTTACGCCCAAATAGGATGATCAAAAATTAGAAGACTGCTAGCTTATATGTAAGCTAGCATTGTACTCCCGGTTATGACGCTTCTGGTGTTAAGCAGAATTTCGCATTAGCATTAATAATTTAGCGCTCATTGAGTGCTGACAATATATATAAAAGAATTGCAAAAAAAAAAATCCGATTTTAGGAAATATTTTAGAATACTGCTAGCTTATCATTAAGCTAGCATTAAACTCCCGGTTATGACGCTTCTGGTGTTAAGCAGAATTTCGCGTTAGCAATAATAATTTAGCGCTCATTGAGTGCTGACAATATATATAAAAGAATTGCAAAAAAAAAAAAATAATCCGATTTTAGGAAATATTTTAGAATATTGCTAGCTTATAATTAAGCTACCATTGTACTGCCAGTTATAACGCTCATAGAGCTAAGTAGGACTAAATGCCACAGTAATATTTTAGTGCTCATTGAGTGTTTCACATATATGTGAGAGAAATAAAGAGAAATTTTTTTTTCGATTTTGAAATCGATTATAGAAAACTTGGTCTGCTGGTTATAACGCTTATAGTGCTAAGCGGAACCAAGAGATAGCAGTAATAATTAAGTGCTCATTGAGTTCTTCAAAAATATGCAAAAGAAAGTAAGAGAACATTTTTTTTTTGAATTGATAATAGAAAAATGCTAGCATATAATTATTCTAACAGCCTACTGCTAGCTGTTACTCTAATAGTGCTGAGCAGAAATATGTGTAAGCATCAATAATTAAGTGCTCATTGAGTGCTTTAAGTATATACAAGAGAAATATAGATTTTTTTTTATTTTGGAATTGATCATAGATAACAGCTAGCTTATAATTAATTTAACAGTCTTTTGCTAGCAGTAACACTTAAAGTGCTCAGTAGAAATAGGTGTTATCAGCAATATTTTAGTAATCCTCAGCAGTATTTTTTTTTTTGATTATAGAAAACTGCTAGCTTATAATCAAGCTAGCATTGTTCTGCTGCTAAAATATTGCTGCTAACACCTATTTCTGCTTAGCACTATTAGTGTAACAGCTAGCAGTAGACTGTTAGAATAATTATATGCTACCATTTTTCTATTATCGATTCCAAAAAAAAAATGTTCTCTTAATTTCTTTTGCATATATTTGAAGCACTCACTGAGCACTCAATTATTACTGCTATCTCTTGGTTCCACTTAGCACTATGAGTGTTATAACCTGCAGGATAATGCTAACCTAATTAAAAGCTAGCAATTTTCTATTCTCGATTCAAAAATCGAAAAAAAAATTAGGAAAGCGGTTGACCCTGAAGGCCATCCCTGCAACTTCCCGCCAATTCTATACCTAAACGCTTGAAATTGCACTTATGACGTTTAAGAGCTCTTCGAGCTCTTAAATACAATTTATTTGAGCTCTCCGAGCTCAAAAAAATAGCTTTTGTATGCTTTTGAGCTCGTCGAGCTCAAAAGTTTGATAAGAGTTTGATAAAACACTATTTTTTATTTTCAAATCGCAATAACTTTTGATGATTGATGAACCGATTTTCACGCGGTTGGCGGTATTCGACGCAGTTTTCTAAGCTTTATAAAAAATCTTTGAGTTTATATCGACAGAGTGGAAAAATTCGGAGTAATTCCGAAAAAACGCTTTTTTCGGTTTTCTTTCGTCAACGATAACTCACGAACGAATTAACCGATTTTGACCGGACTGGTGGCGATCGACGTGGTTTTTTGACGTAAAGAGCTGATTAGTTTTTGAAATTGATCGGTAGAGCCGTTTAAAAGTTATTTCAAAAAAACCACTTTTGAAAAAAATTTTTTTGTAGTTTTTTTACGATTTCTCAAAATCTATCGGTCTGAATCGGTTCAAATTTTCAGGAAATCTAAGTTTGGGCAAGCCCTTTCGAACCATTCGAACCACCACCGCTGGGGGTAGTCAGGGAAGCTTCCTATGACCTTAAAACGTCGAGATCTGATGAAAAATCGATATTTGCAAAACGGGATGAAAACAACAACTTCCCGATTTTTGAAAATCTGAGATTTTTAGCGGGAAGTTAAAAATTTCCTCTCTATCTCTCTTGCACATGTTTTGAGCACTCAATGAGCACTTAATTATTGATGCGTACACTAATTTCTGCTAAGCACTTCTAGTGTAACAACTAGCAGTAGACTGTTAGAATAATTATATGTTAGCAGTTTTCAATTATCGATTCGAAAATAAAAAAAAAATTCTCTTTATTTCTTTTGCATATATTTGAAGCACTCAATGAGCACTTAATTATTACTGCAAACACTTGTTTCCACTAAGCACTCTGAGCGTTATCACCAGTAGACTAATGCTAGCTTAATTGTAAGCTAGCAGTTTTCTATAATCAAAAAAAATTTTTTTTGATCGTTTTGATTTACATTTTCGTGTAGCTATTAAGTAACAGAGTAAGTGTAATAAAATTTTAAAAGTATTAGTCATTACCTTCAGATGGAAATAAAATTTTTAAACCAGCTTAAATTTTAGGCCGCTAGACCAAGGAGTCCCCTTAATTTTAGACTAGCAGATTTTTATCATCGATTCCAAAATCAAAAAAAAAATATTTTTTCTTTCTTTCTTTTGCATGTATTTGAAGCATTTAATGAGCACTTAATTATTACCATTAACTTAGAACCAAGTATTAGCGGTAATAATTAACTTAATTATTACCGCTAACACTTGGTTCCACTTAGCACTATGAGCGTTATAACCAGCAGACCAATGCTAGCTTAATTATAAGCTAGCAGTTTTCTTTGATAAAAAAAAATACTGCTGCGAGTTACCAAAATATTGCTGCTAACACCTATTTCTGCTTAGCACTATTAGTGTAACAGCCAGCAGTAGACTGTAAGAACAATTATATGCTAGTAGTTTTCTCTAATCGATTCCAAAATCGAAAAAAAAATTTCTTTTCATTTTTCTTGCATATATTTTAAGCACTCAATGAGCACTTAATTATTACTGCTTACACTTGGTTCCACTTAGCACTATGAGCGTTATAACCAGCAGACCAATGCTAGCTTAATTATGACCTAGCAATTTTTTATTATCGATTTCAAAATCGAAAAAAAAAATTTCTCACGATCTCCCTTGCATATATTTGAAGCACTTAATCAGCACTCAATCAGTACTGCTAACACTTGGTTCCACTTAGCACTATAAGTCCTATAACCGGCAGAGCAATGCTAGCTTAATTGTAAGCTAGCAGTTTTCTATAATCGATTTCAAAATCGAAAAAAAATTTTCTCTTTATTTCTCTCACATATATGTGAAGCACTCAATGAGCACTAAAATATTACTGCTGGCATTTAGTCCTACTTAGCTCTATGAGCGTTATAACTGGCAGTACAATGCTAGCTTAATTATAAGCTAGCAGTATTCTAAAATATTTCCTAAAATCGGATTTTTTTTGCAATTCTTTTATGTATATTGTCAGCACTCAATGAGCGCTAAATTATTATTGCTAACGCGAAATTCTGCTTAACACTAGAAGCGTCATAACCGGGAGTTTAATGCTAGCTTAATTGTAAGCTAGCAGTATTCTAAAATATTTCCTAAAATGGGAATTTTTTTTTGCAATTTTTTTATATATATTGTCAGCACTCAATGAGCGCTAAATTATTAATGCTAACGCGAAATTCTGCTAAACAACAGAAGCGTTATAACCGGGAGTACAATACTAGCTTACATATAAGCTAGCAGTTTTCTAATTTTTGATCATCCTATTTGGGCGTAAAATTTGATTTTGCAGCACTAAATTAGCACTAAATGAGCACTTAATTTTGACCAAAGAAACGAGTGATTCTGTCCATTCGACCATTCTAGCTTTACAGACGTCCGTAGTTCCGTAGTTTTCAGTTGGTCATATTTGAGTAGAGAACTTTCTAGAACGATATACGTAATGACTGTCATTACGTATATCTTTCTAGAAATATTAGGTCAACCTAAAATGAACTTTATATGTAAGGTGTACGGCTGATTTTAGCTTGACTTTCTATTATATCATTAGAGATTATATTAAATCAGGAATTTAATTAAAATAAAATGAAAATTGTACTTTCGGATGATATGAAATATCTCCATTTTTAATCATCTGTATTCTACTATCATTTCTGCATTCAAGGATGGCACAATACGGCAAAATTCAGTGTATAATAGATTTTCGCACGACGACTATCTCCTAAAGATATGGTAAGTATCACTAAGGCAATTTAGAGTAACAGCGCATAATAGAGATGCACGCAGCACGCCCACTCTTCACTTCCACTTGTTTTCTTTGTTTCATGATAGGACACTGACTTAAAAGACATACTGCCCTAAACACCTATGTTTTAAGCAAATAGCATTACTATTCCGTAAATGATTTTTTCTCACAAACCTAAAAAAGTCTTAAATAACATTTTTTTCTTTTTCACACGGCTACGAATCATACAAAAAGGACTTGAAATAATAATATAATATTCTGAACACCATGTTGTAAGCAGGCTTCATTGCTTTTCAATAAATGAACGATGTCTATCACACTTTTTTTGCTGACAGTACTAACACAAAAGCCGATTAAATTGCCGGGAGCCTCGGTTAACCTCAACACAGAATTGGACAATACTATGTAATAACATAACAATATGTACTGTAAGATAAGGATTACATGAGGATTTTCATATGCCTTTATTTTATATCATAAAATAGCAAATGGGAAGAGAAAAACATCGCTTATAAGCAAGAAAGATATGTGTTGCTATCCGTTATTGTTAAAAAATATTTAAAAATAACATACGTATCGGATACATTTATTTTGTAAGACAGCGAAACAAGCAGAAAGAGTCACCCTTCGCCTATAGACACTAAAGGTGTTAATGGTGTGTTGCTATCTTAAGCCGGGTCTATAGTGCGCGCGGAACTAGTTGGCCGCGCCATACGTAATACGTAATACGTATGGAGCGGCCAACTAGTTCCGCGCGCACTATAATGCCACATGCATAAGTTTACTGACTACCTTACCCTCCAAACCGGAACACGACAGTGACAGGCTCTGATGCTATTGCGGCAGGAATAGGTAAGGCGGTGGTACCAGACCCGGGCGAGACAATGCAGAACTCTATCACCTAGTAGCCAAAATGGTAGTGACTCGCATACCCAATAAATCGCCTTTTACGACTTGCCTGACAGAACGGCAGTTGGCTTAATCTTCAAAGGAGCCCGGACCAACACGGAGGATTTGTAAAGGATATCAAACAAGCTGATGGATTTCCCGATTTAAATAGACAACCACAAACTATAAATACCAGAGGTGCCTTGTTATTCGTGTCGTAGGGCCCAAATGCATAAGCTTATTGGCTACCTTACCCTTACTTCAGAATACGACAGCGACAAACTCCGACGCTATTGGGGAACGAATACGTAAGGGCTGCCGTACCTGTCAAGACGTTGTAGAACTCTACAACTTAGTTTGTAGTTACGATGTTATTGACGCATATTAGCCTTTCTCGACTTTTACGAGATGGCTATCCATAAGGCAGCTGATACATACTTTGGAAGAGGCTCGGGTAAACACGGAGGAAATATTCGGCAGGCGTATTACCTAACGTTTGCAATGCGCCAGCGATCAGCGATGACTTTTTAACGTAGTGAAAAACTCATCGAAAACGTCGTTAATTTCTTACTGGTTACTGGATGAACTTTTTGCAATATCACAGCACCAAAACTAACCAAGCGGCAGCGACCGCCACTAATATACAAGGCTGTTATGTGTCTTGCAATAACTAAACAATTACGATAATTTCGCTTTGCGAGTTACGTGATAACCCCGCCGGATTGCTACAATCGTTTTGCGAGCACATGCGTACGATTACCATTTTAACAAAATAATATCATTTTAACAAAAAAATAAACTGACGAAAAGTTATGCGATACATTAAAATTAGTGAGTGAATTATAATCAATCATCCTTTGTTTTCGTACACTTTTGGATGTTTTTTTTTAAATTGTATGGGACAATCCTCGGAATATATTCTATCTATATATCGCAACTTGAAAACAAAAGTGGCATTATCCAAAAATAGTGATTTTTCAGTGTGGCGGTTTAAAGTTTTGACGCAGCATTGTGATTCATATAAAAGTTATTCTGTATTAATATTATAAATGCGAAAGTTTGAATGTTTGGATGGATGTTTGTTACTCAATCACGCAAAAACTACTGAACGTATTTGAATGAAATTTGGCACACACGTAGATAATGACCTGGAATAGCACATAGGCTATTTTTTATCCCGGAAAAATTAGATGATCCCGCGGGATTCGTCAAAAACTTTTATAATACAGCGGGCTGCACGCTGCAGCTAGTAGTATCTAATAAGTTAAAATCGTAAATTATGCAAAATATTACAACGCCGGTTTTTGCTTTAATAGAAAATTTCTTTGAAATAATATAGATGTCGTTTTAACTAAAAATTACCGTTTTTTTGGATAATGCCACTTTTGTTATCAAGACGCGATATAAAAAAAGAAATTATCAAAATCGGATCACTCTGTAAAAGGTTATGTATAGTCATATACTAAAATCAGTGTATGAACAATTAATCATCCCATGTTTACGTATCCTTATGGTTAAAATAAAAAAAATGGGACTATACGCGGGGAATACCCATTCCAATAAAAAAAAGAATTATCAAAATCGTACTACCCTGTAAAAAGTTATGAGTGTTCTAACATAAAAAAAATATGCGCGTCGAATTGAGGACTTCCTACGTTTTTTCGTCGGTTGAAAAAATACAGCCTATACCGCATGTAACAGCTAATATCTACAGTATAAAAGAGCCGCTGCAGAAACATAATTCACACCTACGGAAATAGGCAGGTATCATTCTTAGTTAGTTAAACGGTAACAATTTTTACGTTACGCGGTTAGCGTGCCGCGCTATTGCGGAGTTAACGGTAATCAGGACATGGTATTGAGCAGGTAATATTTCCGGGCAAAACAATACAACTATTAAGCCTGCACTAACCGAATTTCAAAATAAATGCGTTTGTTAGATCCTTTGCTATTTCGTTAATATTAATGATTTAGCTATGTAGTTCATAAGTAAGATACTAAAGGATTCATGGCATACATTATACAACTTGGAAACATGATAACTTGTAGTTTCCTAGATAGAAAAAAAAATCAAACTTACCTCTAAACAAAAAGGAAAATCCCCAGTATGGCGTAAATACTTAATGGAAGGTCATCAGTTTTTAAATAAATAAGTCGTAGGTAGCGACTCCAATTAATGTTGAGCTACATTTGGAATAAGTCCCAGGCATCATACATATTATAGAACGAAGTTCTCCGCCATATCTGTCTGTGTGTTTTCAATAAACTCAAAAAGTACCTACTGAACGGTTTTTCATGTGGGTTTTCATGTGTGATAGGGGGATTCATGAGGAAGGTTTAAATGTATATATGTCCAGGTTTTGTGTAAATTGATCGGAATATGACTATGATTTTTAAAAATGTCGGAAATGTCCGCTATAAAATTTTCAGACCGTTACGATAGCGGGTTATTTTTTTTATTTATTTCGGTGTACGACATATTCAAGAGTTGCCAAAGAATAAGGGTAGTACTGGTCCAATTATTTTTCACTGCTTTTTTGGCTCGAAGACGAAGGTTATAAAAATTTGGACTGGTATAAGAGCGGGATCTATTTATTATAGCCTCTGTGGTCTAGTGGTACGGTGTCAGTGTTGACCACTTGAGGTCCCGGGTTCGATTACCCAATCAGGCAATCCAAAATGTGTTTTTTTTAGTTTTCTGATAAAGCCTATCGCCAACCGAGGCCTTTCCAATTACAGGCATACTTGTAATGCCCGTAATTGGAAAGTGCCCGTTTGGCGATGGGCTTGTCATCTATTACATAGTGGAACCAAGTATCTTCCGGTTAATCGTGGGTGCACTTGTTGTACCTCTACCTACCTCTTAGGAAATATGGGCTTGAAGATATTTTTTTATTTCTGTACTATGAGTTATTCAAGGGCAAAGGGGTGTTTACAGGGGTAGTACTGGATTATTTTTTTCCTGCTTTTTTTTTACTCCAGATCAAGTGTATAAATATTTCAGACTGTTACAAAAGCGGGTTTGATTTCTTTTTATTTATTTCGGAGTATGACGTATTCGAAGGTTGGTAAGAGGTGTTCTAAGGGCAGTACCTTAAAATTATTGCAGTTTTAGTCTGTTTTTTGTCATATTTTTGTTGCAAAAGAACGTTTACAACTTCAGGTTCATCTATACGCGGTGGTATATGACTGGTTCTTACAAATCTTTTGCTTCTTAACTATAATCCATTTTAACTTCTAAATATTACGTACTTTGTTAATCTTTATCACATTAAATACTCTCTCTTTTCCCCGTGTTGGTCCGGGCTCATTTGAAGAATAGACCAACTGCAGTTTTGCCAGGCTGGTCGTAAAACGCTACCGATTGGCTTTGGGAGTTACTATCATCATGGCTACTAGGTGGTAGAGTTCTGCAACGCCCGAGTCTGCTAACACTGCCTTACCTAACCCGTAGGAGTATCATCTAACGTTTGCAATTCGCCAGCGATCAGCGATGACTCTTAAACGTAATGAAAAAAATCATCAAAAACGTCGCCAATTGCTTGCTGGTCACTAGATGCACTATTTGCAATGTCACAGCATCAAAGTAATCAAGCGGCAACGACTACCACTAATGTACAAGGCTGTTATGTGTCTTGCAATAACTAAACAATCACGATAATTTCGCATTGCGAGTTACGTTATCACCCCGCCGACCGTAATAGCGTAAGTGCTTGTCTCTGCCTTGTACCGGTTTTGAGGGTAAGGTAGCTTGTAAACTTATGCATGTAGCATCACCTCACAACAAGATAGCAACTATTAATATATTTGGTGTCTATAGCCAATGGTTGACTTTGCAAGAGACTCATCTGCTTGTTTGCTATCTTATGATATAAAAAAATACTACCCGTGCGAAGCCGAAGCGGGTCGCTAGTATTATAATAAAACGGCAGTTTACTTTAAATAGGTTAATAGTATTTAAGAGTATTTTAATGAATACAGCTTTTCAATAAAATCAAGGCGCAAAGCGGTAAATGAAAGGGCCTTTGAAATACCCACCTCCCTCGGTAACTCGTTTCCACGCGAAAACATCAAATGCCTTTGATGCCAGAAACTCGAGACTTGAAGTTGTTTGACTTAATACTTCCTTTCAAAATATTATGTCGTACAGTTAGGCTTACTATTCAAAATAAGTGAAATACATATCCATTAGTTAGTAGCGATCCGGTGGTTTATCTCTAAACCAATTTTTCAATATCTTTGATAGCAAACAGGCAGATGGCTTTCTTGATGGCAAGAGAAACCATGGCCTATAGACACCAAAGATGTTAATGGTATATTGCTATAATGGATGGCAATGCCAGATGCATAAGTATTCCGGCGAACTTTACCCTCCAAACCGGAATACGACCGTGATAAGCGTTCACTTTATTGCGGCAGGTATAGATAAGGCGGTGGTACCAAAACCCAGGTACAAAAACATTGCAAAACTTCACCTTCTAATAGTCACGATGGTAGTTACGTGGTAGGTTACAATTGCTCGACTTTTACGAACAGAGTGCTAAGTGTGAATTTTTCTTTTCGCATTCGATCGTGAGCGCGTTTCGAGTTTACTAGGAATTTGTATGTGATTTGTACAGCGCCACCTAGTGGTAAACTGGTTTCTCACGTTTACCACCAGGTGGCGCTGTACAAATCACATACAAATTCCTAGTAAACTCCAAACGCGCTCACGATCGAATGCAAAAAGAAAAACTCACACTTGGCACTCTGCTTAGCAGAACGGCAGATATTCGATTCTTCTATGGAAGCGCGGGGTAGGGTGTATGAGTAATCATTACATAGTATAAAACAAAGTCGCTTTCTCTGTCTGTCCCTATGTATGCTTAAATCTTTAAAATTACGCAATGGATTGTGATGCGGTTTTATTTAATAGATAGATTGATTCTTGAGGAAGGTTTTAGTATATAAACCTTTCTGATATTCCCACGGGAAAAAAGCTACGCGGGTGAAACTGCGGGCAAGTCGCTAGTACCTTATAATTCAAAAATGAACATGAATGTTTTATTTTACTGCCTCATGATCTAGGGATTAATCTATTCGACTTTAATTATGAGGTCTAGGTTCGATTCCCAGGTCGGGCAAAAGTATAATTTGAGTTGTTTTGAAGTTTAAGACATCAAAACAGTGTGAAATTTAAAAAAGTATGACAGGATTCTACACATACATACCTAATACTACACATACATACCCAGATCCCTTACAAGGTAAGCAGAGAGAACCGAGTGCCATGTCACACTCACGACCCTTGCAAATGTTGCTTCCGCGTTATAAGTTAGTAGGTACTGAATTTATAGATTGGTCTTGCAATATTTTTTGTTTTTTTTTATTTATTTTTTCTAAAACTTTCTAAAGCTTTTATTTCCTGGGTTCCTTTGTCGTGAACCTACCCCTAAGATATGACACGCAATTCCTTTAACATCCTATATAGTTAGACGAGTAAACTATGCGCTCGCGCCGCTGCGATGCGGACTGTGCGGGATGCCTCCCTCACCCTGTGTCTTATTACACTACCCAATCGGCAGGGTGGCAGGGTTGCAGGGAAGACGGGAGATCGGAGCCACTTAATCGTCCTATGTTGGGTTCCTTACTCCCTGCTCCTGGTTATACACTATCCCTATCAATAGGGCCCGAGAAATTTAGTAATAGGTGTTTAACCACTTGAAATTTGTAAGATAACATCACTAGATAGTTTAAAACAAAGTCGCTTTCCCTGTCTGTCCCTATGTTCCTATGTATGCTCAAATCTTTAAAACTAGGCAACGGATTTATCGTGTAGATTTTAGTAGATATACTATATCGTAAAAAAATAGAAATAAACCATGTTGAACTGTTTTATCATACCGAATGAGATGACAAGGTTTAAAAACTACCCTTGAAGTGATTTTATTTCATCGGTAAGTAATATAATTCTATATTTCTGTGTAGCTACACTGACAAACTAAGAAATTCCATTTAATCTATGCTCCAGACCGAAACACGACAATGACACGCATTGACGTTATTGCGGCAGGAGTAAGGCGGTGGACGGTGGTACCAAATATCCGGGCGAGACGTTGTGGAATTTTACCATGACTCTCTAACATCGATTTTATACATTTTAACAATTATTTAATTAATATTTTTATTATTTATTAGTATTTTTATAGCATGACTTACGAGTTACGACAAACCTTTGAAATTCTCGACTTTTCTCGACTGTGAGGCATGTATTAAACACATAAATCTTCCTCTTGTATCACTCTGTTTATCAATGAAAAATGCATTAAAATCCGTTACGTAATTTAAAAGGCCTAAGCGAACATACAGCAGAAGTAATACATAATACAGCAGAAGCGACTGTTTTAATACTGTGTAAAAAAATATGGAAGGATTTCTTTCAAAATATTTATAAAAAATTATAGCAATTGGACTTACATTCCACATCTGACATCTTATAAAATAAGCTTATAAATTCCACAGGACAAGTCCTAATGAATCATATTTCCATTTTAATTTCGAATCCGAGTAATGAGAAAGCTCGTTCCGAATAAATTAACCTTATTTCGCTGCCTATGTTTACAAGCAAATTTACAAGCAAAACTAACTGACCCGCGCAGCTTCGCCCGCGAGTAGATAAACATGTCGTCGAAATAGCTTTTAATACAATTTAATCCCCTATTTCAGCCCTTCAGGGGTTGATTTTTGAAAAAAATAGCCTTTGTTTTACCCCGGATCTTCAAATATTTCCATGCGAAATTGCATGAAAATCGGTCCAGAGGTTTAGCCGTGAAAGCGTAACAGACAGAAGGACAGACTTTCGTATTTATAATATTAGTATGGATTAGTATGGATATATTATGACAAATAAAAGTAGCTGATGAAATAGAGCTGATGAAAGATACACATATATTATGCAAATGCTAAAAAAACTACACCGTGGTACAATGTACAATTTTGTTTTTAATAATAGCAAGCTGAATTTTTGTGAGAGCATCGTTTTGACGAGAGACCCATCTTTTCTTTCTTCGAAAAATCTTGAATCGGGTAACTAAAAGAGTGTCAAACTAAGAAAAGTTCCAACTGTATGTGAAGGACAATGTTACCCTTGAATTATTATAATAATTAACAAGCTGTTATGAGAGAATTATGTTGTTTATAAATTGATTAATATTAATTTAAAAATCTCATAATTCCGGCTCGTCAGAAAAACCATCGAATGTGTAAGACAAAAGTTTTTTCGTATTTTTCATAAAATAAAGCGATTAAAATAAAAAAGAATTATTATAGACTGTTCACAAAAATTCAGCTTAATATTTAAAAAAATCCTGGGTCTACGGTCTAAACGCTCTATAAATGTTTATGAAATAAAATAACACTCATATAAACTTTATCTATGCCAAATTTAAGTCCTCAGTTCGCGTAATTTTTTGTATTAAGGGGTACCGGCCCTGTGGTGGTATGTGTATGGTATGTGGTAATCGACCATAGACTAAGAAATAAAATCTCTTTTAAGTTTGACAGCAGACTGTAGTCGTAAAGAAAAAACCCGGCCAAGTGCGAGTCGGACTCGCGCACCAAGGTTTCCGTACAACGCTGTATATACATGATAACAACAATATATCTACCGTAAAATAACCAAAATATTTTTATTATATGATGGACTAAGAAATAAAATCTCT
The DNA here is from genome assembly GCA_036924255.1 of Apodemia mormo. Lineage (NCBI taxonomy): Eukaryota > Metazoa > Arthropoda > Insecta > Lepidoptera > Riodinidae > Apodemia > Apodemia mormo. The sequence continues at coordinate 44,210,928 of JAUPFN010000002.1, forward strand.
TTTAAGTTTGACAGCAGACTGTATTCGTAAAGAAAAAACCCGGCCAAGTGCGAGTCGGACTCGCGCACCAAGGGTTCCGTACAACGCTGTATATACATGATAACAACAATATATCTACCGTAAAATAACCAAAATATTTTTATTATATGATGGACTAAGAAATAAAATCTCTTTTAAGTTTGACAGCAGACTGTAGTCGTAAAGAAAAAACCCGGCCAAGTGCGAGTCGGACTCGCTCACCAAGGGTTCCGTACAACGCTGTATATACATGATAACAACAATATATCTACCGTAAAATAACCAAAATATTTTTATTATATGATGGACTAAGAAATAAAATCTCTTTTAAGTTTGACAGCAGACTAGTCGTAAAGAAAAAACCCGGCCAAGTGCGAGTCGGACTCGCGCACCAAGGGTTCCGTACAACGCTGTATACATGATAACAATATATCTACCGTAAAATAACCAAAATATTTTTATTATATGATGGACTAAGAAATAAAATCTCTTTTAAGTTTGACAGCAGACTGTAGTCGTAAAGAAAAAACCCGACCAAGTGCGAGTCGGACTCGCGCACCAAGGTTTCCATACAACGCTGTATACATGATAACAACAATATATCTTCCGCAAAATAACCAAATTTTTTTATTATATGATGGACTAAGAAATAAAATCTCTTTTAAGATTTACAGCAGACTGTAGTCGTAAAGAAAAAACCCGGCCAAGTGCAACTCGGACTCGCTCACCAAGGGTTCCGTACAACGCTGTATACATGATAACAACAATATATCTACCGCAAAATAACCAAAATATTTTTATTATATGATGGACTAAGAAATAAAATCTCTTTTAAGTTTGACAGCAGACTGTAGTTGTAAAGAAAAAACCCGACCAAGTGCGAGTCGGATGATAACAACAATATATCTACCGTAAAATAACCAAAATATTTTTATTATAATATGATGTAACTAAAAATTTACGGTTTCCGCAATTTTCCCCCTTATCTGTGCTATAAGACGTTACTTCGTATCAAATTTCAAGATTCTGAGTTCACGGGAAGTACCCTGTAGGTTTTGATTCATTTGCGAGTTTCGAATATTTGCGGAAATTTGCGGCATAAACGGCTGTATCTTTTGATTGCGTTGGCTTAGAAGTTTGATTTTTTCACAGTTCCAAGGGACATAGACCTGGATATTTGACACAAATTTGAGCCTAATACCTCCACACGTTCCTGAGAAAAAGGGTCTTGACAGACGGATGGACGGACAGGCAACAAAGTGATTTTTTTTGTTTAATTTTCATATTCTAGTGTTGAGTCTACTTAGCTTAAGTCATGAATTCTTTTAAGGTTTAATCCTTGGATTGGGTTTAAATGTCGTAGTTTTTGGGGTTATGTTTAAAAATCGAAATTTCAGAGGCAACTCGGAGTTTTTTGTGGTGTGTTAACTTCTCCGTATTTTAGATAAGGACGTAGTAAAATTGATGGCCTTGATTATTACAAGATACAGTCCTAAAGAGGTCAGTAAAACGTGGTAATGTATATGTATCACCACTCATCTCACCAGTCTTGAGTCTGCTAACGGTAAATCATGGTGAATCATTATTACAATGAATTATTTACCATTATTAGGCTGTCTTTTATGTTTATATATGTCGCAGTGAAATTGTCAATAGTCGTTAGATTTTTTTTTTTTTTTTAATTTCATGTATTTCTAATGGATATTATTTAAACATCTTAGGTTTCTGCAACCTGCCGCAACGTAAACTTTAAGTGTGCCAAATTTCATACTCCACCGTTCGCGTAATTGTCTTTAAATGGGGTATAAAGATTTTGCTTCACGTATTTTTTTTTTATAGAAGAGGGGGCAAACGGACAGGAGGCTCACCTGATGGTAAGTGATTACCGTCGCCCATAGACAACTACACTACCAGAGGTCTTGTAATTGCGTTGCCGGCCTTTTAAGAATGAGTAAGCTCTTTTCTTGAAGGTCCCTAAGTCGTATCCATTTGGAAAAAATTCTGCCGACAGCTGGTTCCACAAAGGAGTGGTGCGGGGCAAAAAATGCCTCGAGAATTGCACGGATGTGGATTTCCAGACATCGAGATGGTAAGGATGGAACTTCGAATTTTGTCGCGATGTCCGATGGTGAAATTCGGCAGCAGGAATTAATTCAAACAGTTCCTTGGAACACTCCCCATGGTAGAGCCGATAAAAGATGCAGAGTGATGCCACATCTCTACGTAGCGCCAAAGAATCAAGCCGATTTGAAAGAGTCTCGTCCTCGACAATTTGAGCCGCTCTACGTTGAATTCGATCAAAAGGAAGGAGCTGGTACTGAGGAGCTCCCGCCCATAAATGAGAGCAGTACTCCATATGAGGCCGAATTTGCGCCTTATAATTAGCGATGGGCCGGTGTGAAGTACTGCCTGGCCCTACTGAGAACTCCCAGCTTTTTAGAGGCTAATTTAGCCTTGCCTTCCAAGTGACCGCGGAACTGAACGTCACTCGATATGTCAACTCCAAGTATTCCAATACTGGCTGTGGCTTTCCGGGAAGTATTTTCAAAACGAGGTGATACGACAAAGGGTGATTTTTTAGCGATAAACGCGCAAACTTGTGTCTTAATGGGGTTGAATTGGACCAAATTTCATCGACCCCACTCCGAAGCAACAGAAAGTTGTGCTTCAATTTCTGACACTAGTTTGTTCCGGCACTCGTTGACGTGTTCCCGAGAAATTCCGCTGCGGCCAGAGTACAAAGCATCGCCCGTACTGTCATCCGCATAACAATGAATGCTGCTCGATCGCAACATGTCATTAATGTGCAGAAGAAACAGCGTAGGCGATAGCACACAACCTTGAGGAACACCAGCATTGACGAGTTTAAGGTCAGAGCATGCGCCATCAACAACGACCCTTATACTCCGATCCGTCAGAAAACTGGTGATCCATTTGCACAATTTCTCAGGAAGCCCATAGGATGGAAGCTTGGAAAGAAGTGCCCTGTGCCATACCCGATCAAAGGCCTTCGCTATGTCCAAACTAACTGCCAATGCCTCTCCTTTATTCTCGACTGCCTCCGCCCATCGATGTGTTAAGTAAATCAGAAGATCAACAGCTGAGCGTCCGCGACGGAAACCGTATTGGCGGTCAGTAATCAGCTGGTGCTCCTCAAGATACCTCAGAAGCTGGCAGTTAATAATGGACTCCATTATTTTGGAGAATAAGGAGGTTATCGCTATAGGCCGATAGTTGGACGGGACCGATTGATCGCCTTTTTTAGGGATTATCACGTATTAATATAAAGGTCTATAAAATCTATGAATAATCTACGCTACGTCGCGTAAATGTCTTTAAATGGGGTATAAAGATTTTGCTTCACGTATTAATATAAAGGTCTATAAAATCTATGAATAATCTACGCTATGTCGCGTAATTGTCTTTAAATGGGGTATAAAGATTTTGCTTCACGTATTAATATAAAGGTCTATAAAATCTATGAATAATCTACGCTATGTGACATTAAAATGCAACTGACGCATGTCAAAGACATGCACAAGTTCAATGCAGATTTATTGGAAACGTTAGTTCACACGATCGTGTCCCTGGCCTCTTTTCATTGACGCATGATGATTGAATCTAGGTCATAAAGTGATCGGAAATATCTCCTCAGATAACGCTCTATTATAGAAAAAAAATGACGGTTGTGTTATAGAAACTACCTTGCTTTGTGTTTGTATGGGTACCTATAGAATAATAGCCTTTAGCCAGCCAAGTCATAAAAGGCGAACAAATGGCCAAATATGTCACCGACACAATATTTGTTAGCTGATAACACTTGTATTGTTGGTAGTAAAACAGTACAAGTGTTATCAGCTAACAAATATTGTGTTAAAATGAAGTTTCACCAAATGCCGACGTTAAAAAGTGTAGAATATATATCACTAACGTTGTGACAACCAAGTGATAGAGTTCTATAATGTCAATGGGTTTGGTATCGACGTTTTACCTCTTTTCGCAATAGCGCCAGTGTTTCATTATAAAGTTACGGCACCGACTACACAGCCTATAGACGCCTAATAACAGGCGGATGGCTTCTGCCAACACATCTGACTTACAGTTCTGATATAAATATCCACGAGAAAATAATCAGTGTGGACCATTGATATAAAAAGTGAAGATATGTTACGCTCTAATATCTCAATTGCTAAACCTAAGCTCGATCAGTCGAACGCAAAGTAATGCGACGAACGTAGAAAACTACGTTTCTCTCGCTTACTTTTGTATTGTACTATCTCACTCTCGCAAACATGGCGAACTAAACAATAATATAATCTTATTTTCAAACAAATTGTTTTAACCGTACTTACGAATGGAAAGTAATCCCGTGTCTTATTTTTTTTTTTCCTTCAGTGATTATAACACTGGCTGTATATACAAGAAGGTATTTTGATGCTTGTTTAATGGTAAAAACAGTCGAAAAATATAAGTGTATGATATGAGGTCCCGCGCGTGATTGATTTTCACCAATCGTCACTGTGTCTACGGACCTAGTTTTGTAGGACCAGGCGCTGTGACTAGGTAACGTATCTTCCCTTTTTATATCAATGGTGTGGACCAATTAGATACTCTGTACATCATTATCTTTCACTGTGGCCTTGAGTTAGCCAATTACGGCGTTGCAACCCCGCTTCGTCTTACCTCGGCTAGTTACCAGAATGCATTTAATACGGAAAATCAAATATTAGGCGTCTATAGGCTGTGTGGTCGGTGGGTTACGGTGTTAAGAGGAAAGAGCAGATAAACTTATACATGTGGTATGTCTAGTTCATGGTATTTATAGGAGATGGTTATCTTTACAGCGGGAGAGACATATGCTTGTTTTATTATCCTAGTATAAAAAGATCAAGTCAAACTCTTCACTGCAGTTTAATTTACAAAATTTAACAGATTACTCGTGACTTAATCGGTTAAGAAGTAACCTATAGTGGTCTTAACCATTTCCGCATTATGAGTAAATGGGGATGGTTTCCAACCCCATTTGTTCATAATGCGAGCCCCGCGGTTCGTAACTAGGTTCTAGCCTACGTACCATTTCCTGTATTTCTGGAATTTCGAACGGATCTTCACCAAATTTAAATGACCACACAGGAGGTACATATACCTTCTGAAAAAAAGTATTTTACAAATCGATTCATATGTCTTCGAGTAATCGGTGAACTTACATAATAAAAATTACGGCGATTTGAGAACCTTTTGGGAATTCGGTTAAAAAAGAAAAATCACAAATTTACTACTGATGAATCTATACATATAATAAAATCGTAGGAAAGTCAAAACTGTACATGGAATATTTTTTTAAAAGAATACGTGGGGCGTGATCTACAATCGTTATCGAAGCCAAAAATATAGTTTTTAGAATTTTTGTCTGTTTGTCTGTTTATCTGTTTGTCTGTATGTATGTCCGGGGTAAACTCAAAAAGTACTGCATGGATTTACTTCAAATTTTGTATGAATATTACTAATAGGTCGGGTCAACATATAGGCTACATATTATCACGCTACCTACGGGGGAGGGGCAGTGCAGAGTAAACGAACTCCGCGCGGACGAAGTCGCTGGCAACAGCTAGTTATATATAAAAGGCTTCCAACTCACAAGACGTCGCTTTAAAATAAAAATAATGATCATTTTATTTGCATGAATATAAGTGTTATAAGGGTACTTTAAATATTTCATCGGGAGAAAATAAATTGTATTCTGAGCGGCATTCTGAGCAAATAGCACAGTTAATAGATTCCAGACTACAGCCTACAATCCCTAGACTCAGGGTCAAGGACCGACAGTAGCCCTTTCTCGTTTATCCTGCTAGAAATGAGCTTCTTGTTTATTTTGCGTCGAGTTCCACGTACTGTACTGTACGTGAATAAGTTCAAGAATTTTTATATACAAGAATACGGGTGTATCATTTTATTTTTAATTTATATACTGGATGTTAAAGAAGTTACGTGCCATAGCTTAGGGGTAGGTTCAGTATTGATAAAGGAACCCAAGAATAATAAAAAAAAGTCTGTAAACGGTTGACCCTGCAGGCCATCCCCGGAACATCCCGCTAAATTAAGGTACTTTAAGTTCAAAAGAGTAAAAATTATGAGGATAGATTTTTTCAGTTCAATCATCTATTTTATGAAAAATGGCAGTATATTATACTGCCATTTTTTAACTAGCGACCTGCCCGCGGTTTCAACCGCGTAGCTTTTGTTCCAGTGGGAATATCAGAAAGGTTTATATACTAAATCCTTAATCAAGAATCAATCTATCAACTAAAAAAACCGCATCAAAATTCGTTGCGTAGTTTTAGAGATTTAAGCATACATAGGGACAGACAGGGAAAGCGACTTTGTTTTATACTATGTAGTGATAATCTATATATATAAAAATTAATTGCTGTTCGTTAGTCTCGCTAAAACTAAAAAATGGTTGGACCGATTTGACTAATTTTGGTTTTAAAATATTTATGGAGGTTCAGGTTAGGTTTAAAAGGTGAAAAAATGTAGAAAAAAAAACGGAAAAGTAGACACAAAGTTGGCAGAACAACGTTTGCCGGATCAGCTAGTAATAAAATAAATATTCGCGTGACAAATTACACTTACTGATCTAACCCCAAAGTAAGCAAATTATTTGCTTGTGTTATGGGTGTTAGTCAACGATACTAATACATAGAAATACATTATAAATACTAGAATATATTTAACTAGCGACCTGCCCGAGGTTTTACCCGCACAGCTTTTGTTCCCGTGGGAATATCTGAAAGGTTTATACACTAAAACCTTCCTCGAGAATCAATCTATCTATTAAAAAAAACCGCATCAAAATCCGTTGCGTAGTTTTAAAGATTTAAGCATACATAGGGACATAGGGACAGACAGAGAAAGCGACTTTGTTTTATACTATGTAGTGATAAACACTCAAACCCGGAAATACAAACATTTATGCTCGTCACACAAATGCTTGTCCCCATCGGGGATCGAACCCGAGCCTCGTTGATTGCATAATGACTAACCACTCGACCAACGGGGCTGTCAAGTTTATATCATCACTACATAGTATAAAACAAAGTCGCCTTCTCTGTCTGTCCCTATTTCCCTATGTCCCTATGTATGGTTAAATCTTTAAAACTACGCAACGGATTTTGATGCGGTTTTTTTAATAGATAAATTGATTCTTGGGGAAGGTTTTAGTATATAAACCTTTCCGATATTCCCACGGGAACAAAAACTACGCGGGTGAAACCGCGGGCAGGTCGCTAGTAAAATATAAAAGAAGCAGATAGCTCAACAGATGGAAAGAGAAACTATCGCCTATATCAAAGAGACGACAGGCAGACAGGCCGTGTGTTGGCCAACAGTCACTGCGGCCCATAACTGGGAACCCGGTTCCGATAAATAATAATAATAATAATAAGCCTTTTTTATTTCCACATAACATTGAATTAAAGTACAAAGTTAAATTTAATGAATCTTAAATGACTATGTTTCGTGGATCCCTCTTTGGGTGAAGGCCTCCTCCAAATCTTTCCATTTATTCCTTTTTCTACCCTTTTCTATCCATGTTTTGCCAGCAACTTCTTCTATATCGTCCACCCATCTCTTATAGGGTCTGCCAACACTTCTTTTACCACATGGTCCAGGCCACATTGTAACTTTGTAGGTCCATCTTTTTTTTTTTTTTTCCGGTTCCGATAATGCTCACTAAAACTGTTAAAATAAAAAATAATATGGTACTTGATTTCATATGCGTTAATTTCCAAATTTTTATTTTTTATTTTTACTATAATTACTACTTTACTACACATTTAAGAATTGCAATAAACTGGCAACACAGGCATGGGCGTATCCAGGTTCTGGGCCAGGGGGGGGCAATCTTAACATTTTAAGACTATATTTTTATCTACATCAGTAGATAGTTAATAGAGAGGTAAACAAGTTCCGGGGGGGGGGGGGGGGGGGGCAGCTGCCCCTCCCTGCCCCCGTCGGTACGCCCATGAACACAGGTAATGTCATTTTTGTCTCTGAAATTAAAAGACAAACCTTACTGTATATTATGTAGAATAATAAATATTCACGGGACAAATTACACTTACTGATCTAACCCCAAAGCAAGTAAATTGCTTGCGTTTTGGGTGTTAGTCAACAACACTAATACATAGAAATACATATATAAGTACTAGAATATATTTAATAAACACCCAAATCCGGAAATACAAACATTAATGCTCATCACACAAATGCTTTTCCCTGTCGGGGATCGAATCCGAGCCTCGTTGATGGTGTAGTCAGGGTCGCTAACCACTCGACCAACGGGGCAGTCAATAAAATAGATGTACTAAGTGTTAGTGTAAGTCCTATCTAATATCTATAATTAATTAGTATATCAATGAGGTAACTTTGATATCAAAGTTACATTGAGTTTATTGATATCAAGTTTTTATATTTAGTATACAAGTAAGTCAAATTTTTAATATACGAGTATTTAACATTATTTAGGAATACCAAATAGGATAAAAACAAGTAGATGTTTATCTCTTTCAATCGGGAGAACTCTCTTTCCAATTAGAGAATATGCAGTCAGACGTGGTCAAGCAGATGAAACATTATATATATATATATATATATATATATATATATATATATATATATATATATATATATGTATATATATATATATATATATATATATATACTTCAATGTTTTTCAGAAGCTACTGTCAAAATAATGTTTACTTAATTCTCTACTTTCATAATCTCCTGATTTTTTAACAGTACAAATAATTGTTTATAAAATACACAAAAACTATTAATTTCTAAAATTTGATTTGTTTCAGTCAATGCCTGCAAAGGTTGAACTTTTTCATAAATTATTTGCAGTCTTAACTATTAAATAATATGCAGTATTCAGCAAATGTCGGGATTCTGCAAAAAGCAGGATTCAAATTTTTTACAGGATTGCATTCCCTAACCACTGCCTTTAGACACCAAAGATATTGATGTGGGTTGCCATCCATATAATCAAATCCTTATGTTAATGTATGGAAGTGGAAAAGAAAAAATCTTCCTAACTGGAACCGGGATGATTCCTAGTGACCAAAGTTCATCTAAGAAATTTTGGAATTCCATAAAAATATAGCGATATTTAAAATTAAAGTTATTATCAAGTTACAAGGAATGTCATCTGATAGTGACTATAATGGACAATTAGAAGACAATTAGAAGTGGGCATTGCATGTATAAAAAAAGGTAAAGCGTATCACCATCAGACGCTCCTTCAGCACATGACTTTTGCGACTTTCACCAAAATTTAAAAATACATACAGACTAACTAGTAAAAGATACATACGGAAGGAGGGTGTTCAGTACTCAATTTTTTAACTAATTATCCAATAAGAATGTTAAGTGAATAAATGGGGATGTGACGCTGCAGCACATGTGTTAGTCGTGAAACGCCTGTCACCTACATGGTTTTAATATTAAATAACTAATTTCGCTGAGGGTTTACTACATAGTTAAGCAATATTCTCTTTTTATCACATTTTCATTGGTTACAAAAAAAACATTAATTATTCTGTCCTACAATATGTACAATCTTTTACCAATCAACCTGTATAAGACCAACACTGGAATATGCATTTTAAATTTGGCTTTCTTATTTCTCCCAAGACATTGGTCTTATAAAGAGTGTATAGGAGAAGGGCTACAAAAATACTACAATGTCTGCAAAAACTATAAGAAAAGACTGGAGAAATTGAAGTTGCCAATGCTATAGGACGGAAAGAAAGCACAGGAACATTTTCATAGAAGTATTCCAAATTTTATCTAGTAAGTACGATTGCTCTGAGTTACCTTCTATATTTAATACCAGTCTGGTCACATAAAGTAGACACAAGAAAGACTATAAACATACAATATTTCCGCCATGTTGGTCCCGGCCTCCTTTGAAGAATAGGCCAACTGCGGTTCTGCCAGGCAGGTCGTAAAAGGTGACCGATTGGCTATTGAGTCACTACCATTGTGGCTACTAGGTGGTAGAGTTCTACATTGTCTCGCCTGGGTCTGGTACCACCGCCTCACCTATTCCTGCCCCAACAGCATCAGTACTTGTTGCTATCGTGTTCCGGTTTAGAGGGTAAGGTAGCCGGTAAACTTATGCATGTGGCATTAGACCTCGCCATAAGATAGCAACATACCATTAACATCTTTGGTGTCTATAGGCGATGGTTGATTCTTTCCATCAGGAGACCCATCTGCTTGTTTGCTATCTTATGACATAAAAAAAAAACAACAAGACCATCTCGCACAAAAGTTGGACACCACATATCTTTAGCAGTTATGTCTCGAATACATGGAACAGATTACCACAGGAAATGATTGAAGCAACCTCAGCCAATGCATTCAAGAACTAATTTGATAAACGACAAAATCGGAACACTGGAACATAGAAAAAAACGTATTAGCTAAGGGCTGCTTGTCCATTAATAAATAACAATAATATTGTTAAACTATTCATCTGTATGGGATGTTAGAAGTAATGCACAAGTTTGTCTACTGTTGTACCATCTAAATTAATATACAAAAGTGATGAGAATTATTGCAACAGAAAAATAAGAGTAACAAAAATAGCCAGATCTAAAGAGTCTAAAAGAGAGAGAAGGCAGTCTGTAGATAATTTAAAATTTAATATATTAAAATTTGATACGACTTAGGGACCTTCAAGAAAAGAGCCTACTCATTCTTAAAAGGCCGGCAATGCAACTACAAGACCCCTGCTAGTGTAGTTGTCTATAGGCGGCGGTACTCACCATCAGGTGAGTCTCCTGTCCGTTTGCCCCCTATAAAAAAAAATACTTTTAGTGTGTGCCATTCTTATCTTTTATTAAATATTTTTGATAAAATCAAATCACTTATGCCATTTTGCAAATCATTATCAAATTAATAGTGTAATTAATGGCACAAGTGGGTTTTATTCTGCTAATTTTTTTTTACTGTTTTCTTTACACGGGTTAGCTGGAAGAAATCTCAATATGAGATAAGCTCACCTTGCCTTAATATATATTATTTTAATATTTATTGTAACTGTTTTTGTGTATAATAAAGTGTAATATAAATAAGATAAGGATATAATACATCAAGCTCAATTTTTAATCATATTTTGTATAATACATGTGAATAAAGAATCATAAATAATAAAAATAAACTGTATCATACCTTTTAAATACAATCCAATTTTAGAGAGAGTATTAGGTACATTGGATTATCACCTATTTTATTTTTATATTATTTATCTGCTATTATTTTTTTGTATTTTATCTTGTATTTTAATAAATTAGTCTTTACGGAAAGAAGTAAAATAATAAATCCTATAGATCCATATGCAAGGCCATTGAAATATCTTCTACCCTTCTAAAACTTATCATTAAACACCATCTCTTTGTTAGTGTTTAAGAAATGTAGAAAATAGGAAATAATATCTATACTAATAATATAAAGAGGAAAGATTTGATTTTTTTACTTACTTATTTGTTACGATTTAACACAAAAGCTACCTGGATCATTTTTCTTTATCTTTAGAAACCTACACTATCCAGAAGTGACATAGGCTACTTTTTTTCCCTACTAAGCAAAAGGAAGTTATGATTTTTGGTCACACGAACGAAGTTGCGCATGTTGGAATTATACTGTAAAAATAAGATCGTGTAATTCATTTAATTTAAGGTACCCATGCTACCTACTATCCCAGCATCTTATCAGTTGCAGTATAGCCAATGTTTCATTTACTTTTCAATAATTAGTTTATAAGGAAGTATAAAAACAAGTCATATATAATTCCTACAACGAGAATCTAACAGATGTTTATAAAGTTAATTTCAAATAATTATTTTCAAATTATAAAATTCATAATACTGACATAAATATATCACTAAATCCGAATTTTTGTCCAGGTAATTAAGGAAAAAACATACCAAATAATACAAGCAACAGCGAAGGTCGCAGTCCCCCTGGAAATTATGTTTTGAACCACAATACCAATACACAAAGAGTACCTATGTAATGCCAATACACTTCACTAAAACACCAGTAAGCGCGATATTATCTGCCAAGATATACTACAGTTTCACCTATACTAAATTATTTATCAACCACGTCAGTTACACTTATTTTTAATAAAATTTTAATGAAAACGCAATCCAAATTCTTAATCCAAAATCACGATCGACTTTACATTTTTTTGTTGATTGTTGACAACAACGAATTTGACAACAATATTTGCTAAGGCCTAACTAAATGACTTCTGATCAGGGTTGCCAATGTCTTTTGACGAAAATCCCCAAAAAGTAATGTGAAAATCCCCACAATACAGGCCTTTTTGGTTTTGTACATCCCTTGCGTGTCTTTCGGAGTGACGAATATTAGATAAACAAGAATAGTTTTCTAAGATTTTTAAATCAATTAAATAAAATATATCGCTAGGAACAATCATAAAAAAATATTGAAATTTTAATTTTATTGAATTCTAATTTCTATCGTCACATTTAATTGTTACCATTGTATAAAACTTTAAATACATTTTCATTAAAACGACAATAAGTTTATATATCATAATTTTCATTCTAAGTATCAAATAAAAATTATCTCTGTTTTTGTATTAAAGAATAGTTTTGCTAATTTATTTTTCTTCTTTTAAGTACCTATAAAGTGTCTTCGCAAAATCTTAGCTCAGAATTCTGTCAATCTAACTTAGATTTCCGAGATTAGCTGCTGTTGTACTGAAGACACCTAATGACAAGATAAATACTTAACAACAGACTACTTAGGAGAGAACTGATTGTTTGCGTTAACCTCACCTAAAATCCAAATTTATTAAGCTACTAATTCCCCAAGTTAAAAAAAAAATATTTATTAAATGCGGATAAGTTAAGGAGTTGATATAGAATCTTAAGGAATATATTAAACTTGTAGGTAATAACGAAAAAAAATTATGTATCCGAATTCCCCACAAATTCCCCAACATATAGAATAAATAAAAAAGTAAATTTCGTACAGTTTTTATTATATTTATCGGGGTTTTTGCTATATTTCAATTCTTTACGTTAGCGTATGAAGAACGAATTTTAGTGATGATACATGCTTGATACTAACATTTTCATACTTAAAAACAACATTAAACTTTGGATATTAGTATTTTTTGCCTCAATTAGTTGAGGAAATATTATTTGATTTTTTTATAAGCCTTTGGTGTAATAAATTTATATTAATCAATTTAAAATATAATTATTATCATAAAATAATAATAATTCGATTTTAAAATCAATCAAATGAGTATAAAACGTAATTACGGTGATACTCGTCGGCATGTTTGCGCGAATGACAATAAGTTTTAATTTAAGAATTTAAAAAATTAAAAATAGATAGAAAAGTATTATTATTTTGCTATTATGTATTATTATTTAGATGCCATCTAAATTTCCTTACCTTAACGAAAAACCACAGACAATGTACAAGACAGTCATAGATTTTTAATAATATCGCATTTTTCGAATGTTCTGGGCTGGTTATAACAAAACTGGTTTAACCAACCCTCGTGTTGGTTCCGTGCTCCTTAAAAGAATAGACCAACTGCCCTTCTGCCAGGCAGGTCGTAAAAGGCGACCGATTGGCTATGTCAGTCACTACCATCGTGGCTACTAGGTGGTAGAGTTCTTCATTGTCTCGCCCGGGTCTGGTAACACCGCCTTACCTACTCTTGTCGCAATAGCGTCAGTGCTTGTCGCTGTCGTGTTCCGGTTTGGAGGGTAAGGTAGCCGTTAAACTTATGCATGTGGCATTAGACTTCGCCACAAGATAGCAACGCACCATTAACACCTTTGATGTCTATAGGCGATGGTTGACTCTTTCCATCAGGAGACCCATCTGTTTGTTTGCTATCTTATAACATAAAAAAAAATGTTCCTCTACTAGGTACTGTAGTGCCCTGGATGGTCAAGTGGATATGAACCCTTATAGTTCCGCTATATCTGTCCGTGCGTAAAAATGGTACGATAAAATCAATTGTAAATACTTCCTACTAAATTAATTAAGTTACAGTCGAATTAATATACGGTAATTTATAAATTATACTTACTTCTTAAACAATTTGTTTAGGGCGAGTGAAGTGAGCCCTACACTAGGCGACTTTCTGTGCATATTTGTGGTGCATTTTACTGAAAAACTATCGCACTTTTAGGTTTGAGCTTTGACGTGGTAGTTTAAATTCATGTCTAGATATGATCTACCATTAAAATACCATTTTATAAACATTAAAAAAATAGAAGATACATGTTGTATTAGAATTTTATTACTACTACCGACATCTATTATAAAAATAACGAATTAAAATGCTACAAAGCTACACTAGGCGACGATCTGTGCCCTTTAGTGGTACATTTTACTGAAAAAATATCGCACTTTTAGGTTTGAGCTTTGGCGTGGTAGTTTTAATTCATTTTCATTCACTCCATTTTAATACAACATTAATCTATTTAATACACTTGAACTTTTTAACTTATTAAAAAGATGTGGTGTCGTGGGACACCAGGTAGGAACGAAGTTCCTTCGGCTAAACGGCACTACTCGCTTGTGTATGCAACTGTCGCGCCTGCGCACGTCTCATTTAACGGTTTTATTCCACGCACTTTTTTCCACGGATTTTTTCTTACGGTTTTACTATCACATTTTTTCGGTCGCGCAGCAAAATCCCTATCCCCTCCAAGCCTGCCGTAAGGAACTTTGTTCCAAAAAATTTAGTCTTAGAAACATGTTTTTTATGGGTGAAAATACGCTGTTCTTTTTTTGGTTAGATAATTACAAATAAAGTCCATACATTAAAAGGTGTAATTCTTATAAAATACTTCCCTAACAATATTACTAGGTAGTATAACTTTGCGAGCCCTTACAAAGGTCTGCTTTTTGCTAGTTTACTTCTAGGGTAAAAATAGTTCAGTTCTAGTGAAATGTCTAAATTCCCCGCATTTTCTATGTGGGATAGACGTTTTCCCCACAAACTACCCAATAAGAATGTAAATCCCCGCAGTTTAGGGAATTCTCCAAAGATTGGCAACCCTGTTTCTGATGGCCGATCATTGAATGTCAAAATGAATGTTGCCACAATAGTAGATGGTTGTCGTATCAAAAAATATATTGTTTATAAATATCATTTATATAGGTACCACATTTATACCTACATACAGTTAGTAAAAAATATTTTTAAAGATAAAGTTTATCGTAACATCTTTAATATTTTCAAAGATTATCTTCGTAGTAAAATATTGAACGTCATATTTTTGTATCAAAATATAGCACATTGGCGTTAATATTCAGCGTTGTCATTTTAGCTTTGATAGTAACACCATCTATTTCTAAATCCTTGCATTATTTATAGTAACAAAGACAATAAAATTATAAATAGGTATAATATTCAACATTGATATAAAATACCCAAGATACACAGTTCCGAACAAAACTGACATTCAAAACTGTCGCTAATTAAGTCTAAAAAGTTTATAGTTGTGGCACAAACGTGTTTTTTCATATTCAACCTTAAACGCAAGATTTAAAGTTGTTTAAAAAAGCAATGTACAAAAAGCAATAAAATTTTTGACTTAAGTTAACCGGTAGGACACGGTATCGGTGGAGTCGAATATAAATATTTTTATGCATTGACTTAGGTAGTATTTTATGGGTTTGTAAATTTTACATGAAAAAAATCTGACCGAAAATCTGTTTTTGCGTAGAACATTTATATATCAATAAAGCAAATAATGACCATCAAAATAATTTATTTATATTTCAAACATTGTAGGTTATTGGTTCTATTACACAGAACCTAAACACATCGGCAAACTGTGGGTGTATAACCATGTAGTATTTGACGTTTCATCCAATAGTCTAATAGATTTAGAATATATTGAAATAGGAAATTTACTGCAATGGTGACTATGACTACGTTATTAAGTTCATAGATTCTTACATTTTTCTTCAGACTTATTATATTATGTATCGACAACATAGTAGGAAACGCATTAATTTCCTAGAACTAACTTTAGCTTTTCGTAGAATTCTTTTTTTGAATTAGATTTCAGTTTTTCTGTCGGTTATTTTTTGCAGTATTATGTTAACGAACATTTATTTAGTTATGGTATTTGCAGGCGTACGAGCGAATATTGCCCATAGGCATTTGCAATACGAAAGGTTAGTTGCCGGCTTTCGAAAATTTTATTGACCCTCCTGTTAAAAATTCCAATATCAAGGCTGGTCGGAAAAACTGAGTGAGGTAAGCTGATCCAGAGTTTGTCTGTTTGTATAAAGAAGGTACAAGCAAATTAAACTGGATGTAATCTCTCACTACGGCGTAAGCCAAATTCGGCAAAAGAGTACGGCAAAAATAATGACTTAGCTACGTATTTCTGTGTTTTCCAAAATACAACCTCTTAGAGGGTAAAATAGGGGATGAATGTTTTATATAATTTCACAAGTAAAACGCTTAGGGCTAGAAACTTAAAATTTCGCAAACGTATTCTTATGATGTAGGGATCCACTAAGGAATGATTTTTCAAAATTCAATTCCGATGGGCATTAAATAGGGTATAAAATTTGTATGAAAATTTTTATTCCTTGGACATATTTGCATGAAATTTCGCACGAATTGAAAAAAATTAAAAAGTGTTTTTTCGACATAACTTATCATTTTTCGGCTTTCAACAATATTTAAATCAAAATTACACTGTTATATATTATTTCGTATTTTAAAATAACTTTCAGGCTAATATACTGATATATTTTAAAATCTTATCACCTAGTTCCTCTGCTTAAAATACTGCAAATCGGATTAAAATCGGTTGTTTCGTTTTTTTTTACATGTTTTCGACATTTTTAACATAATAAAACAATTTAGAGCTAAAAAATTTCGTTGAATGTTATTCGAAAGATCAAACTCGTTAATCATTTTGAAATAATATACATCTTTTCAAATATTGAATAAAGTATCATTTTAAAAAAACTTTGGATTTTTGAACTTTTCGGGCTCAAAATTCTATGCTTAGGCATAGTTTTTTTCTTTGAGCTTAAAATACCTCATTTTAGCGGGAAGTTTCAGGTGAACTTTAGGGTCAACCAGCTTACAGACTTTTAATATGGATACATTAGTTGGTTACATAGATGTTATATACATAGCAATATTGTTATATACATAGCATACAGAGCAGATATTGTTATATACATAGCAATCGTAGTAGATAGGTATATTTAGTTTGGAGTATAGTTTAGTACATATAATATTATTACCAAAGGTAATTTTAGTTTAGATATTTCCTGTTAGTTATAAATTTCTTTTATAATTATTAGGTTAGTTTTTTCGAGAGGTGTGTTACCAATAGGTATTTTTAAATTGAGATATAGTTACTTATGATATTAGGTATAGAAAATTTAGAAGTTACAGGAAGTTTAGGTCGTAAGTTTTTTACTTAAATTTTAATAACAAAAATGTCGTATATAAATAATTAAGATGGATATGTAAATATTATTTTTTTAAGTACTAGCGGCCCACCCGCCCACCGAGATTTTTAATAAAATAAAGAAAGGTTAAATAAGTTCTAAAGTAAATATGCGCGAGCAAAGCCGCGGGTAACAGCTAGTATGCAAATAAAACAACTCGTATATATAAACAGTCACTTAAAATTTATACGAGACTAGCTGCAGACCTCTGCATTAGGATAAAATAATTCTTTGTACTATTCCAGGTCATCTTATATCCGAGTCCAAATCCAAATTGGTGCAGCCATTTTTTACGTGAGTGATTATCAAACATCCAAACATACAAATTTTAACATTTATAATATGTATAGTGTAAGATATCCGCAATCAAAAACAACATTTTATTAAAATTAAATTATTAAATTAAAAAAACATTCTTAACGCAACCTGTTCCTACCACTTAAGAAAGCTTTATCAACAACACGTGTAAACAGAACAAAATTCGATGCTACTTATGATTACCTATTGTTATATTAAAAGTTTCGTAATATATCTCCAAGGTTTCATATTCCAAATAATTGTGATTCTTACGATGAATCACAATTATATATTGTTATTTTATATTCGTACAAGTAGAATAAAAAGAATCATCTAACTTGGTCCTCAAAATAAGTAATCAATATAATCAAACATTTTAAAATCGTCAAATTGATGTCCTGTCCTCTTTTGGCAGTTGGTTAACAACTATAAAAGGTATTCAAAATCATTAATGACAAAAAAATTAATCTTCTTAGTAAAAAAATTAACTTATTAATGAAAAAGAATCGACTCCACTAATAATAACAGGATCAATTTGTATTATTCGACTAAATTAAAAGGTGGTTGTAATGCATTGTCCTTTTATTGAAAAAGTGACCACTGAAATTTTGTCGTATTATATTTGGAGCGTCGAGTAAATTTTTAAGACAAATAAAATAAAAAACATACATTACACCCTATATTTAGTCACATAAACAACAAAAATATGTTGATAAACTCTTATCCTTACCGAAAATACAATATCTTATATTTTTTTAACGTTCATGATGTTGTATTTTACAATTTATCAGAGAATAATTCTGTATTTTTGACGTGCGGGCAATGACTTGAGTGACGGGATTCTATTTGACGTGAGTGCACAATTTTAAATTGTGCACTCATTCTTAGAGGACGTTTTTGAGACACTGATTGTGTATCTTGGGTTTTTATATATCAATGATATTCAACCTAAATGAAATAGATTTAGTTTATGACAATTTATTGTATTCAATTAGGGTACAAATTACAAACTAATATGACTTAGGTTTTAAAATCTATTACTAACGTTTATAAAATAAGTACCTACCTAACATAGTATTGACATTAACACCTTCTATTTCTTGGTCGTTTTTTTATAAGATAAAGTTATGGTTTTAGCTTACATACCTTCTCGTGTAACTAGAAAGAAATTATGGATTACTTAATGGAATATGACCTTTTCTTAACTGATCCTGACGACCTTTTATAATGTACACACACACTCATATAGGCGACACTGAGCCATTAGTGGTGAAAAGGTTTTTCCGGCCTGACAACAATCGAAATTCAGGTTTGTTCCTTGACTTAGTGACTAACAATTTGAAATCAAGATGTCACTTATCACCTCTCTAACCATAGAATAATAACGCTAACTGTGAAAATACTGACTTAAGTCAGGCTTTGGTCTCTCGGGAGACACCAATTATACACCCTATGGCCATAGAGGCGGTTCTTTATATTATGTGTTAAGTTGGAGCAGCACTTGCGCCCGTTTATATTTTCCCCATGTTGGTTCCGGGCTCCTTTGATATTATCATCGACCACACATGTGGTCGGTGGATATTATATATAGAAGAATAGGCCAACTGCTGTTCTGCCAGGTAGGTCGTAAAGGGCGTCTGAGTGGCTATGCGCGTCACTAGCATCGTGACTACTAGGTGATAGATATCTGCATCGGCTCGACCGGGACCACCGGTTTACCTATTCCTGCCGCAATTGCCTCAGTGCTGGTCACTGTCGTGTTCCGGTTTGGTGGGTAAGGTAGCCGGTAAACTTATGCATGTGGCATTAGACCTCGCCACAAGGTAGCAACGCACCGTTGACATCTTTGGTGTCTATAGACGATGGTTGACTGTTTCCATCAGGGGGCGTCCACAAATTACGTGAGATGTTTAAGGAGGAGAGGGGGTCGAGTCAAATCTCATCTAATCTTACGTGGGAGAGGGTAGGGGTCTCGGCAAATATCACGCAATTTTTTTTCTGATTAAAACAAAAAAAAAAATATACTATTTTGGTCCATTATCTAGATTAAGATAATTCACTAATTCGTTCGAAAGAAAATAATTTCATTCATACACACATGGACATGTTGGTTCCAATAGTCTCTCTTGAGACCGTTCATGATTGATTCTCCATGGACTGAATTAGAGTAGATATTCTTTTTTTTAGTTGCAGTAGCTACGATTTAGTATTCTATTATTAAATTTTTATTGCACTTATAACCCTCAGCAATATTAATTAATAGTCTTAATTAGTCGTAAATAAAAGCACGAAGCCATTTTTTGGAGGATGGGGGAGGGGGTTGAATAAAATATCACTACATCTCAAGTGGAGGGAGGGAGGGACAGAAAAAAAACACCTCACGTAATTTATGGACGCCCCATCAGGAGACCCATCTGCTTGTTTGCTATCTTATGCTATAAAATATATATATAAAAAAGCTTCGTACAATGACACGATAAATGTATAGGTCACATCTGCATTTATCGTGTCATTGCACGAAGCTTTGTGACGATTGATGCAAGTGCGACTTCGACATTACGGTAAACTCCTACTCAGTCTTTGTTCGCCAAAAATAAAATTAAGGTTTTATGGCATAACTGAGGTATGAGGCACGAACACGAGTTGTTTATTTTAATGTAAGTATTTTTAAGAAGTCAAATATATTCGTGAGGAGTATTCCTAGAATAGATATATCATTTTCAAAACAATAAAACTTATGTTTGCTATCTACCTAGTTAAATTCAAATTTTTACATATTTTTCACTTTTCAGTCAAATTTTATAACAAATATCCTGTAATATTTAAGGATACTTAATTAGAATTTTTAGTTAACTTTTGATCTTTTGACATATAGACTGTAGGTATAAAACAGAACACAAACGAAATGTTGGACAGTAAAACAATAACCAAGGTGCATATTTTTATTATATTTTTAAATATATCTACTATATTATTAGGGTATAACTGTGAAGCTTACCACAATTACTGTCATGTCGACTCGACCACTGCCAAAAGTGTGACGACAAAGAAGAAGATTAGGTATATAACTTTACTGTTGCGTTGTAAAAATTAGTGAAATATCATTAAACAGTAGAACATTATTGTATTGACCGATAAACATGTGCGAAGGTCTAGACTACCTAGGTACATGTTTAAAACAGGTCCAATAGCTCTACATACTTTCAGCTATACGCAGTTTACGGCATCACCACAATCCTGACTGCAAAATACAACCGAAATATTATTTTTGTTGATTAGTAAACATCTTTAGCATAGAAAACACCTAAAAAAACTACTTTTATTAAACTGGCTTAAAATATACCTAAAGTGCTTCGAGCCAATTCTACCTTCTACACGGCTCGTGGAATTCTATAGAAATACCTATCTATGCCAAAAATTCAATACTCCCTACTCCGTTTCTTAGCAACAATCAATGTCTCTACCCATGTACCTACAGAGGTACTCGCTTCGCGTAGTAACTCCATAAATCATATAGTTTATCTGTATGTTCTTAATCTATAGTTCACGTGTGTACAGCATAGCGTGAATACAAGCATAATATAACGCGTAAGTCTGTTACTTTCTTTGTTGCCATAGATATTAGACCGCGGTTTTGTTAAATCGCTACGATGAATCAAGCGCCTTACAGAAATCTGAAAATAGAATTCTTTGAATTATGAACTTGATTGATGACTTTGCCAGTTTTCACTTATAAATCAATGCTTTTATACTTATTTTGAAGTGAAGCACATTTTCATACTTTGAGAAGACTGATTGACCTTAACATACCTACTATCAACTCTAGTCTATTTTAAACTAATCAAATCTACTCTATTCAAGAGGAGGGTATATTTTTACAGAAGTACGGCCGTGTACCTTATTCAGACAGGACATCGTATCAGTCACAACTGCCCATGATCAGTTACAGAGGCAGTCATTGGCTATAGTACTTTGCCTGCCGTACGGAAAGTACCGAATTTTACCTGTGGCTCTTATGAAGAATAGACCAACTACTGTTCTGCCATGCAGGTCGTAAAAAACGACTAATTGGCTGTACGTGTCACTACCAACGTGACTACTATGTGGTAGATTTCCGCAACGTCTCGCCCGGGTATTTAGTACCACCTATTTCTGCCACAATAGCATTAATGCTTGTCATCGTTGCGTTCCGGTTTGTAGGGTAAGGTAAGCTGGTAGTCTTATGTATGTGCTATTGCCATGCCGCCAAACTGATAGCAACGCACCATTAGCATCTTTGGTGTATAGGCGATGGTTTTTCTATCCGCCAGGAGAGCTATATGCTTGTTTACTATCTAATGATAAAAAAGAATGGGAGAAACAGAAACCACGGATGTTAATAAGTATTATCTATAACAAATATAAGCAATATACTCATTTAGTATTGTATGTCAACTACGCTAAGCTGTACTTGATATGTTAGCTGTAGTAATGAGTACTTATGTTTTACATCAGTCCTTAAAGTACTAATTGATACGTTACATAAATATTTTCACGTTACGAGGTAGGCAAAATAACCGAGTGTCATATGACGATCCTTGTAGATTTGTTTTGGTTCCTCCATATTATTTAATCACTTTGTACAAACACGTCGGTTGTGAAGATTTTGACACCCAATTTCGGACAGCAGTCGATAAATCTGATTATGCTATGATAATCTTGGTCTTCCCCAGTACCTTCATCCTTTCGCACTTTCGCTCTTCGAACTTCTGCTGACCTTTCTTCCAGATCATTTCTTGATATTTTCAGTTAATCTTGGCTCGTCAGACCACTACCTGATACGTAGCAAAGGCTGGTTGCGCGTCTTTTACGGTTTCCTTTAGCAGGCTGTGGCCGCATTTAGAAATAAAACTCAGCAGATTCAAATGAAATGAAATCAAATTAGTCTTTACAGCCTTTTTCGACAATTCAACAACTTTCTAGCTAATACAGGATCAGCCACACACTAAGATTCGGCAAAAAAAACCTCAACATGCTTGTAAAAAAATTCAGATAAGATTGTACTTTTTCAAACTAAGTGCTTCCTTCATGTAGATTTTTCAATCAATTGAAGTAATGAGTAGAAATTGGTATACAGAGTAATTAATCACAAGCCTTATTGTGTACATTTGGCATTACAAACGGTGGTCAATGTTACATTTATATCTATGATTTTTTTAAGCCAAAAAAAAAGAAAACTAAAAATTCATGTAATGCAAATAGATATGTCAAGAATACTCAAGAACACTGCTAATAATATTACACATAATAATATAAACTGACATTATAATAATAACAAAAAAAGCAAAGCCTTGGAACGGGGTTGACGAAGCCTTAGTTCAGTTTAACCCCCAAGAACTTTGCACGTTTAGCGCTAAAAAGTCACCCTTCCTCTCATATCATCTCGTTTTGAAAATACTCTCTTGACAGCTTCGGCAGCATTGGAATTCTTTGGAAATTCTTACTAATAAGCTAAATAAGCTAATAATTCAATAAAAACTTAAATATTTGTGACTATGTCAAGCAAGCAAGCAAGAAAACTTTAGAAAAATTTCGACACATGATTTGAACCTACAACCTTCCTTATGGCCGGTGCGATCTAACCAACTGAGCTATTTGTCGTCTAGTTCAACGCGGCGAAATTCTCATTTGCTTAGTGATCAATTTCGTCGATTGTTCTTATCGCTATTGCGGTTGCGGCCGCGCTGCGGTGTGGACGAGTGTAGCTACGTAATAATATTATAAATGCGAAAGTATGTCTGTCTGTCTGTGATGCTTCTACGGATAATTCGCTGACCAGATTTTGATGAAATTTGGTAACGATATTGAATACATGGGGGTTAAACTCGGATACTTTTAAAAAAATCTACCACTAAGGGACAGTGAATCGCTTGAAACATAAGGGATCAAAGATTATTTCTCTACTAGCGGCCGAAACTGCGCGGGTCAATAAGTATTATATATAGTAGTCTATAATTCGACAACACCAGATATCTATGCAATTAGATTAGTTTAGTTTTTAACCTAGTTTTGTAGTTCGTACCGAGCACCACCTTCTACTCGCTACCATTAACACCTTTTAGTAATTAGTTATCTATGGTATAATTTAACTAACTTGTGTTTAGATTAGTCAGACGACTGACTGGCTGTCTGGTCGTCAGTTGCGCAACGTATCTTTGACTACTACTATTAAGGAAATGTTTTTTTTTCATCATAAAAGTAGCTGTTCCCCGTGACTTCGTTCGCACGACCCACATACATTACTTAGTAGGGTATTATTTACTTAGTCGGGTAAAAAAGAAGCCAATGTTATTCAGTGATAAACGATAATGTAGGTAGCTAAAGCTACAATAAATTTTAGCTTTAGTTACATTATTGTAGGCTAGCGACCTGCCCGCGGTTTCACCCACGTAGCTTTTGTTCTTGTGAGAATATCGGAAAGGTTTATATACTAAGACCTTCCTCAAGAATCTATCTATCTATTAAAAAAACCGCATCCTAATCCGTTGCGTAGTTTTAAAGATTTAAGCATACATAGGGACATAAGGACAGATAGAGAAAGCGGCTTTGTTTTATACTATGTAGTGACTATAAAAATCGATTCAGCAGTTTATCCATTCACAAACAAAGAAACAAATAATATTTACCTCCTATAAATTAAGTGTTAGCTGACATCCGCACCTTCTCCTGCGCCACATGTCGTTAATATAGATTTTACACAAGTTTCAGCCCTCTTAGCCTTAGTGGTTATTATATCCCAATATATATTTAAGAACTTGATGTATGTTCGTAAAAATATTTGCTAGTTTAAAAAAAATTGTGACGTACACTCACTAAATGTCCATGGGCAGTGGCGACCGCTTTCCATCAGGTGGCCCACTCGCTCGTATGCCTGCGAATTTAATAAAAAAAAGGAACAAAAACAATCTTGTTGTGCATGCATCTCGTCTCCACAGAACAAGTAACTCTTTTATGGGGCAATGTATACGCTTTTACACTAAACTTCCCGAAACTATAAGAGATCTACCAGTCAATAAATTTAAAAAATGTGTTAAAACAAAACTGTGTAAAAAAGGGTATTATAAAATCTCAGATTATTTGGAAGACAAACAAGCATGGGATTAATTGCTCCTCATATCAATCTCATACATATGTTTTATAATTAAGTAATATTGTGATAATCAGAAATCAAAAATCAGAAATAAAAAGAAAATTCATTATAAGAATAACGTAACTTAAATAATCGTTATAAACTTAATATAATAACGACATTACTTAATAAAACTAGTATACCGGTATAGGTTTATGGTGCCTAAGTACCTATATTAAAGTGGTTTTAAACCGATAAAACCGGGTTTAAGCTTGCATTTAACTGGTTTTAAACCGATATTAAACGGTAAAACCAGTTAAAAAAAAACAAATTTAACCGACCTAATATCGGTATTAAATTAATATTAAACAGGTTTTAAACGAGTTATAAACGGGTCTTAGACCGACCCTAAACCGGTTTTAAGCCTATAATAATAATAATTAGTTACTAAAACCAATAAACCGATGTTAAACCAGTATTTATCTGATTTTAAACCGGTTTTAAATGGAGTTTAAACCGATATTAATCCGGCTTTAAACCTATATTAATCCGATACTAAACCAATTTTAAACAGATATTAAACCGGCATTAAACCGACAATAAACAGTTTTTAAACCTATTTTAAACCGATATCATCACTGGTACCAATTTACGGTATTTGACGCAAATTTCTAAAAAGGAAAGTATCTAAAGTGGAGAGCTGATTAGATTTTTAAATCAAACGGTAATATTTTATAATAATATATTTAATAAGTTTGATGTAAACAACAAAATATTAATATTTCAGAAGCCGTAACTTTTAAAAAGTTAATTCGATACATTAATTGACGTATTTTTTTAAGTACTAAAATATTGTAGAAGGTCGCTAAATGATTGGTAAAAAAAACATAACTTGACATATCAAAAATCACTTTTTTAAAATATTTCGACAACGATAACTCTCGAACAGGCAAACCGATTTTGATGCAATTTATGCATTGAACGCAGTTTTTTGAGGAAAAGAGCTAAGTAGATTTTATTGGAGAGTTGGAAGTTATATTAAAAAAATACTGTTATGTCAAAATTTTTTAAACTTTTTTTCAAAATTTCCAAAGACCCCTAACGGTTCAGGGGATAATTCGGTAATTGGTTCAAATTTTCAGAAAGAATAAGTTGAGGGGAATCCAATCGAATGCCATCAACTGCGTTTCAATCGTCAAGCCGTTCAAAAGTCATGAGATGTTAACATACACACACACTGACATTATCGCGGAAATAGTCGGAAAAGGGAAAACCACCTCAAAACGTGGAGAATATAAATATACTGATTGAATACAAAAACTAATCAGCTTTATTCTTTAAAAAAACTACGTCTAATACATAAATTGCATCAAAATCGGTTTATCCGTTTGGGAGTAATCGTTGACGAAAAATTTTGAAAAGTGTTTTTTCGACACAGCTTCGAAATTTTTCAACCAATCATTTTTGGGTATTGTATGATATTTTAGTACTAAAACAACTACGTCAAATACCGTTTCAAAAATCGAAATCGAATCTAATTCTCAAAACTTATAGCTTTTGAAATATTAAAATTAAGTTGTTTTTAGCAAACTTACTTATTTTTTTAAAATACTTTTCAAGTTAATTCCCCGATTGACTTATAAATCTTATCAGCTTGAATACTGATTGAATACAAAAACTAATCAGCTTTATTCTTTAAAAAAACTACGCCTAATACATAAATTGCATCAAAATCGGTTTATTCGTTTGGGAGTAATCGTTGACGAAAATTTTTGAAAAAAGTGTTTTTTCGACATAGCTTCGAAATTTTTCAACTAATTATTTTTTGGTGTTCTACGATATTTTAGTACTTACTAAAAAAACTACGTCAAATGCCGTTTCAAAAATTAAAATGGAATCTAATTCTCAAAACGTATAGCTTTTCAAATATTAAAATTACGTTGTTTTTAGCAAACTTACTTATTTTTTTAAATAATTTTCAAGTTAATTCACCGATTGACTTAAAAACCTTATCAGCTTCTCTGCTTTAAAAACTGCGTCAAATACCGTTAATTTGATCAAAATCGGCCAATTTATCAATGAAGAATTAAAAATAAAATGTTTTTTGACATAGCATTAAAATTTTTCAACCTATCGATTATTTAGCTAAAGCAATATTTTACATCTCAAAAATTGAGTTGAATGTCATCATCCCGGCTTTAGGGAGATGGTCGCAGGTTCAAATCCCGCGTGTCGATATATTTCTTTGTTATTTTTAGAATTTTTCCAGTTTCCCAAGCACGGGGTGAGTGCTATAACACAAAAATAATGAAAAATCTATGCTTATATTTTTTACTCTTTTGAGCTTAAAATACCTTAATTTAGTGGGAAGTTTCAGGGATGGCCCGTAGGGTCAACTGTTTACACATTTTTTCTGATGAACCAACTTACGAACCATTGTTGAGTTGTCATTTAATTTAAAAATTTCACCAGTATGTAGCATACCCACATACATATGTTTAAATAATATGCATTAGAAATACATACATCTATACAAATAAATGAAATTGGAGTGTCTGTTTTTAACATTAAAGTAACTGCTTTTTACTAAATGCATATATATGTACTTATACACGGTAGGTACATATACCAAAATAAATTTTTTTACAATTTTTGTCTGCTTGTCTGTCTGTCCGTCTTTCTGTCTGTCTGTTTGTTCCGGCTAATCTCTGGGACGGCTGGACCGATTTCAATTGGACTTTCACTGCCAGATAGCTGATGTAATAAGGAGTAACTTAGGCTACTTTTATTTTAGATTTTCTCGAAGTCGCGGGCACAGCTAGTTAAATTAATAAAAATAAACATTACGTATACTTCATTCATGTGACATACATAATAATATACACACATATGCTTTCTACATATTTTCCCTCCGTCTGTTATCAAACTCAAAAGTGATTTTATTTTTAGCCTATCCTTCGGCCACAGGCGTTCGCTAGTATATTTAGATCGCTATCAAGTATGATGTAGTCGCCCCGTTAGTCGACTGGTTAGCAACCCTGACTACGCAATCGACGGGGCTCGGGTTCGATCCCCGACGGGGACTAGCATTTGTGTGATGAGCATAAATGTTTGTATTTGGTTTTGGGTGTTTATTAAACATATTCTTGTATTTATATATGTATTTCTATGTATTAGTATCATTGGCTAACAGCCGTAAGACAAGCAAATATTTTGATTACTTTGGGGTTAGATCAGTAAGTGTAATTTGTCCCGTGAATAATAAAATTAAAATATTTAAAGTCAAAAAAGGTCTAAGGTTAGTGTAATGTTGCAGACAATTGCAGCGCTGATTTTCAGTCTAATTTTTGTTACCATTTTTAAAGTAATGGCTGAAAAAAAAGAGCCCCAGTTAAGCATGGCAGCCAGCGCCATTGCTTTACGCGGTATCCGTTTCTTCTTGAACGCTAAGAAGGCCGCCGCTGAACGTCGAGCAGCACCAGCACCTTGTCCCAAGCGAAAAGGCAAGAAGGTACCAGGAAGCAGCAAACTCCAGCAGGTTTCTCTGGATTACCTTCTCAGGGTCACTAAATTTGACAAGTAAGTACTCTATCCCTTCCTTGATTCAAGTCATGGAAGTTTGTATGGGTTTTCTTCCCATAGATGAATAATTTGATGCTGGAACCTGATAATTAAGGCGGGGATACACATGCCAGTTAATCGGGCGTAGCTGGCATGAAAGTTACTGGCATGTACGAGTAACTGGCACACTGCGGGTACACTTGCAAGTAATATGGCATGCAATTTGTGCTCTTGCATGCCAGTATTATCATCGCGTACCTATACACAGGACAGTTCGTGGGAGTCACGAGTACCTATTATTGCGCGCCAAAAATGGATAACAATCGAAATGCTAATTCAGTTTGAAATCGTGTTGTTATTAGCAATTGAATATGCGTTTTTGTTTTTGTAAAGCGAGCTAGTCGGCTTCCAAAGATATTCGTATTGAAATTCGTATTAAATAGCCGACGAAAGAAAACTTGACCTTCGAAAAAGCATACAAAAAACAAAAAACGGCGAAGTTAGCAACTGGCGTCTGGCATGCCCGTATCTGTCACGTCTGTTCACACGTGTCAGTTTGGCAACCCCGCATCCTCTCCCACAACGGACATGCAAATAAATCAAACGTTGTGTTAGCTACTAGTATGCCAGTTACAAGCATGCCAATTAGCCTATACATATGATAGTAGCTGGCACGTGCAAGGAGCTGGTATGCTATTGTGCATAAGCTACGGGCTACAAGCTCTCAAACTCTACACTTTAGTAAAAATATGTAGCTTGATTGTTTCGCTACAGTCACATGGGCGTAAAATAAAAAAAATATTTACGTTTCATTACTTCTGTCATACAATAGTTTTTGTAGTAACGAAACGGCCAAGCCCTACATTTTCACTTAGGTGTAGAGTTTGTAAAGTTACGGCTTGTAGAGTGAGAGAGAGTTTGTGAAGTTAGGGCTCGCAGAGTGAGAGTGTTGAGTTAGAAGCTTTACATGAGACCAGAGTGCTAAGTGTGAGTTTTTCTTTTCGCATTCTATCGTGAGTGCGTTTGGAGTTTACTAGGTATTTGTATGTGATTTGTACAACGCCACCTAGTGGTAAACTGGTTTCTCACGTTTGACACTAGGTGGCGCTGTACAAATCACATACAAATTCCTAGTAAACTTCAAACGCGCTCACGATCGAATGCGAAAAGAAAAACTCACACTTAGCACACAGAGCGAGCCACATATGGTCTACGTCTACGTCGTAGCAACATTTTACATGAAAATGTTTTTGGTGGGATACATTATTCGTGACTACTTATTACTTAGCTAAGCTACGGTAACTTTGTTCGCATGACTATATTATTTTTTTCTATAAAAATTGTGATTGTGATATTATCAAACGCAAATCTACATGCGAAATGGCTGTTATTTAACATCACAATAAAACAGTGTATTAGTTCAGGTCATTCCAGTCAAGAATTTGTAAATATCTATATTAATATTATAAATTCGAAAGTTTGGATGTTTGTTACTTGGTCACGCAAAAACTACTTCACGGATTTGGATAAAATTTATTACACAGGTAGATGATAGCCTGGAATAGTACATAGGCTACTCTTTATCCCGGAAAAATGAGTAATTCCCGGTTTCACAAAAAACTTTTATAATACAGCGGGCTGCACGCTGCGGCTAATATTATAAAAAGAAAACATTTCTATTTTGTATGTTTGTAACAAATAAACTACTAGGCCGATTTTGAAAATTATTACTATTAGATAGCTACACTATCCAAGAGTGGCATAGGCTAATATTTTATTCGATTAAGCAAAAGGAAGTTGTAATAGTTTTGGATCATGCGAACTAATAAAAAAATTACGAAAAAATATAGTGTTGAAAGCACAGACACAGGCACAAGCACAGACCACTGCAGTTTTAGTTGTATAGATAGAATCCGAAACCTAGATACACCACTAACTTTGTTTATCACGCAAATGTTTATGTCTCTCGACAAGAATCAAACTTGAGCCTCATTTCAATCGATATTATTAGACGTATACGCTATCTCGACCGATAAGGCGGTTATGATATGTTCTGAGCAGTGGAGCAGCGTTGGCAGACACATTAAAAATTACTATTGTACCAGAGCCGTAAAATTATTGCACACTTAACAAAATTATTGTACACTGGCTGCCGCGTGCAGCTCGCTTCATTATGAAAGTTTTTGCCGAATCCCGCGGGATTATCTAATTTTTTCTGGATAAAACCTATGTGCTATTTCAAGTCATTACCTACCTGTGTGCCAAATTTCATTCAAATCCGTTATGTGGTTTTTGCGTGAATGAGTAACAAACATTCATCCATTCATCCAAACATCTAAACATTCGTATTAATATTAATTTTTTTTATAATATTAAGATAGATTGTAAACTTATATTTAATATTACTTGAAAAATATTATTTATTGAAAATGTAGTTTGAATATGGTAATGCTATTTAAAAATTTCCATAAGGTTAGAATATAAAACCGCTAAAACTTGTAAACGATGAAGTTCCAACATGTAATTGTATTTTTCTAAGGATTGTACGCTTAAAATTAAGAATTGAAAAGATCGAAAATATCAAGAAATTATGGTAGGTACATGTATAATAATAATTGTACGTCTGTTAACACTAGTTCTGAGTATATCAACTTACTTTTTTACACGAAATAAGCGTTTAGTTTGGTTTGATCGTAAATATAAGCCATTGTTTACTATCTTGCCCTTGGTGCTAGTAGTGGTGTGTAGACTGTGTAGTGTTTGTCCTGCCCTCCGTCGGGGCGGGCGTTCTCTTACCGTCATGCCACACCGACTGTTGAAAGAGAAGTCATTAGAACTTTTATACAAAAACACGCATTTCACTCGGTGAGTCGACATTATTTGGTGATTAAATGTAATGTTTAAAGCAATTTATTTTTCAAATGAGGGTTTTGTTAATAAAATTATTAAATAAATTTTCGTAATTTTTTAATGTTAATATTTAGTGAAATTAAGTGCTACTGTTATTTTACAAACCTGCCAAGTGTCGGACTCGCGCACGGAGGGTTCCATACCATTGTCTATAAAAAACGGCAAAAAATTCACGTCTGTTGTAAGTGTAAATATTTAGAGAAGTAAAGTATCTTTACGCACGTATCTCCGAAGATGTCGGCAGAGGTACAGCAAGTGCACAATGTGATAGGTGACCAGCCTATCGCCAATCGGCCACTTTTTTCAATCCGGGCCAACGTTGTTTATGCCAGAAAACTGAAAACATTTATTTTATTAACCCCCCAAGCAAAATGAGGGATGTTATAAGTTTCAGATGTGTATCTGTGTGTCTGTCCGTGACACCCTAGCGCCAAGGCGAACAACAGTCCGATTTGGTTGTTTTTTTTTTTTAAATTGAAAGCCCTTTTTTTAATTTAATTATTTATTTTTAAAGTGAAAACATAACTAATTATTCTATGAATATTTCAAGCGTCTTCCAATTGTCGTTATTAGGATCGAGAAAAAAATTGCGAATTGACGTTTTTTGTATGTAAAATCAATACATATAATAAAATCGTAGGAAAGTCAAAACTGTACATTGAATATTTTTTAAAAGAATACTTGGGGCGTGATCTACAATCGATATCGAAGCCAAAAATATAGTTTTTAGAATTTTTGTCTGTCTGTTTGCTTGTATGTATGTCCGGGATAAACTCATAAAGTACTGCATGGATTTTCTTTAAATTTTGCATGAATATTACTAACTGGTCGGGTCAACATATAGGCTACATATTATCACGCTGTCACCTACGGGGGAGTAGCAGTGCGGAGTAAACGAAGTCCGCGCAAACGAAGTTGCTGGCAACAGCTAGTATCAAATATTTATTTGGTTCTGTTTTTAGTATTTAGTGCGATAGTATTAGATAGTATATAAATGCATCATCTGTGAAAATTTCATGAGATTCACGAGTTCATGCGATACAGCCTGTTTACAGAGGACAGACACACAGACAGTCAGACGGACGAACAGCGGAGTTTTAGTACTAGTCACGTTTTACCCTTTGGGTACAGAACCCTGTAAATATCTACAGTTTTGATTTTTTTGCTTGTGTTGGTCCGGACTCCTTTGAAAAGTAGATTAATCTCTTGCCAGGTAAAAAGTATACGATTGGACAGCTACATATGTTAATACCACGTACTGCCATTCCGTTCATATTTACTACCATCACTTTACTTATTCCTGACTTGTGTATGTTACATTAACAGCCAGCATTGAGATAGCAACGCGCCATTAACATCTTTGGCGTATATAGACGATGATTTTCTTTTGATATCAAGAGAACTATTTGTTTGTGTTCTATCTTATGATATAAAAAAAAAATACGCAGCTCCAATTAAGTTGTACGAAAGTAATAAGTTTAACTCAGATAACAGATACTGATCAAAATTATAAATGTGAATTTCATTTGTAACGATGAACTCATTTAACTAATTATACGTATCTGTATCTAGCGATCAGTACAATCAATGGAATCGATCATATAGCAAAGAAAAATTTCGCCACGTCAAGCCTGTCGACACTAGCTCAGTGGTACAGCATCCTGGCTTTAGGGAATGGGTCGCAGGTTCAATTCTTGCGTGTCGATATTTTTCTTTGTAGTTTTAAAAGTTTTTGAAGTTTTTCATAGCACGGGGTGAGTGTATAACACAAAAATAACTAAATGAATTTCGTAAAACAAATTCGAACAAGGGAAAGTTTTTAAAGTAATTATCCTATAACGTGTTGGTCGAAACTTCTTTAAATAACAGTATTCCTGTCAGGCAGCTCTTAAAAAGCAAACTAAAGTTAAGTGAGTCAATATTAGTGTGATTGTAGATAGCAGAGTTCTGCAAAGTAATCTTATTGAATTTGCGGCTTATATTAAGCCGCTGATCAAGTAATTATAGTCATAAAATGACTAATTATTTAACTCGTATGAAAGCGAGTGAACGCTTAATCGGTTACCTAATATTAGCGTAACTAGTATGGGATGTAGAATCTTGCAATATCACGCTAGGGCTTAGCTTGCTTTATTAATGTGCAGCTTACCTAATGCTGCTAATATTGCTACGTATTACCATTATATAATAAAATTAAATACTTAATTATTTATGAAACTTATTTACCGGATATGTTAAATATTAAAGAACGACCAAAGTTTTACGCAGTATTGAAATGGATAAATATCTTCTGGTTAAAGTAAATAATGCGTATGGTAAAAGGATGCTACAATTTACTTTACCCTTGTGTCTGAATGAATTACCATCTGAGTTGCAATCGCTCTATTCGCAAAAAAAACACATTATATAAATTAAAAAAGACTATATTAATAACATAATCCACTAAAACGTAGTGATTATAATATACTCTTTGTAATTCATTGATCAGTTAATATTAGCGTAACTACTGGATTGTAAAGTCGCCAGCGCAGCAGTAAGCTTGCTTTATTAATTTGCAGCTTACTTTATGCTATTGATTAGGTAATTATGGTCATAAAATTACTTTTTTTTATATCATGAGATAGCAAACAAGCAGATGGGTCTCCTGATAGTAAGAGTCAACCATCGTCTATAGACACCATAGATGTTAATGGTGCGTTGCTATCTTGTGACGAGGTCTAATGCCACATGCATAAGTTTATCGGCTACCTTATCCTCCAAACCAAAACCCGACAGTGATAAGCATTGACACTATTGCGGCAGGAATAGGTAAGGCGGTGGTACCAGACCCAGGCGAGACAATGCAGAACTCTACCACCTAGTAAATATTTTTACTTCGTATGAAAAGCAAGTGAAAGCTTAAGCGTTCTATTTTTTATTGTTAATATCAGCATAACTACTGGTTTAGTCCTGCAACCTATCGCCAGGAAGTTCCTGGCGATAGGTTGCAGGATTATTATTGATCTTTTACACAAATTGTCGGCTCCCAACACCTCAGGTTGATTTTTGAAAAAAATTATCTTCGTTCTCTATTCAGTGGTTTAGTCATGAAATTGTAACAGACAGACATACAGACGAACAGACATAAATAGGCTTTCGCATTTATAATATTATGGATATGGATTTAAGGCAAAAAATTGGTATTACGTGCAAGTTTCATTTTCTGATATTAAAGTAAGCAAATATGTGATGTTAGGTACATCAGGAACACATATTGAAATACTGAAAATATATTTAATAAACAGCTAGATCCAGAAATAATCTATATTTGTCACGCAAATGCTTGTGTTGTTGGGGATCGAACTGAAACAAAGACGTACACGCTAAGCAAGCTAAGCCTACCTGAGAGTATTGAAAGATTGTTATAGTTTTTTTTAGAGTTCCGAAGTAAATTAGGAGCTCTTACGGTCTTATTAATAATAATTAGTAATCACTTATTTCAAACATAATTACAAGTTACACTTGGACTAGTTAATTCCAAACTAACCTTGTATATTATTATAGTTATTATTATTTTTATATTTATTTTAATTTAGTTATATATTATTCATAATTTTGCTATGTCCGTCTTCCGTCCAAAAGCTGTATTTTGGTCCGATTATATTATATTGCGGGTTTGTGATAACAGTGTTTTGATTACGGGAAATATTAAGATTTAAAGTGCTAATTTTTGTTTGAGTCAAATGTCCCCTTCCTGGCGGCTGAACGGTCGGTTTTGGATGTGTGAAAAAAATCACGGTAGCAGGAGGTATATATAATGAATTTAAAAGAAAAACTACCACAGCTAAGTAAGCTTTATAAGTTAACAATAATAATTTATCAACTTATAAAATGTTAGATAAGCTTTTACAGACGATGATTCTTTAGTGGGGATATATGTCATTCACGTAAAATAGTTTAAAATTGCACAGTATTAATCAAAAAGCTCTCTTTTTAATCCGCATTATTGTGATAGGCAACTACGCAACCCTTCATTGCGCGTAGCCCGGCTAGTAATTGAACAATTATTTTTTAAATACATACAGTTTATATTTTTAAAATAATATGCGTTGTTGAACCCTTTTTATGGATACGTGCGTGACGGTATTTGTTTTCATTTCTTAATTATTATTTTATTAGAATATTCTAATACATATTAGAATATATATAATACATATATTATTAGAAGGTATTTTTGAACTTTTATTCACTACTCTAATCTTAGAAAACGACCATTTTTTTAATTCACGCTACGTTAATAGTATAAGGAAGTTACTGATTTTGCTCCATTTTCGTGGGTGCGTGCGTGTGTGTTTATTGTAAATATCCCATTACTCATCTCATGGTTGATGGTATTTTGAGATATTTTTAAAAAAATCTCAAAAAAAGCGGCAAATCAATATTTTTTGTAAATATTCTCTTCTTTAAAAAACTGCCATAAATTGCATCAAAATCGGTTTATCCATTCGGAATTTGTTGTTGACGAAACATTTTGAAAAAAGTGTTTTTTTTTGACATAACTTTGAGCAAACAATCGAATTTTTACTTTCTACAATATTTAAGTATTTAAAACATTACGTCAAACTCTATTTCAAATATCAAACTTCAATTACATTTTTTTAATATAAAGATTTTCAAATATTAAAATTATTTTGCTTACAATTAACTTAATTCATATTTTAAAAAAACTTTTAGACTATTGGGCCGATTAATTCAGATCTACTACTTAAAAATGCGTCAAATAACGTACATTTGATGGAAATCAGATTCATCGGAATTTATCCAAGATGAACATTTTTGAATCGTGTTTTTTGACATTATTTCGACAATTTACAACCAATTTACTTTGTAGCTCACAAAAATACCATTCTTAAGGTCAAAAATTGCGTTGAATGCCATTCGAACATAAAAATCGATCATGGTTATTAAAATATACAGTTTTTCAAAATCAAAACTTTTTTAACAAACTTTATATTTTTGAATTCTAAAAATATCTATGCTAAGGTATAATTTTGTCTCTTTTGAGCTTAAAATACTTAAATTTGGCGGAAAGTTTCAAAGGATGGCCTGCGAGGTCAACCAATGTTTAATTTTTTATGAGTTTATCATAAGATAGCTAACAACTATAGTGCTCTCCTGATGGGAAGTGACAACCATTGCCATCAAAGATATTAAGATATTATTGGTGCGTTGTTATTCATGTGACGGAATAGTATTGCCAGTTGCATAAGTTTACCAGCTACACTACCCTCCAAACCGGAACACGGCAATGACAAACATTGACTCTGTTGCGGCAGAAAGACCCAGGCGACACATTGCGAAACTCTACCACCTAGTTAGTTACGATATATTATAGCGTAAAAAATAATAGGTGTTTTAAAAATAACGTATCGTTATAACGCGTTATCAATTTACTAATAATAATAATATCTTTATTTTCATTAATAAGTTTACAAGTTCACGATGGTAGTGACATGTATAGGCAGGCCTGGCAGAATTACTGATAGTCCATTCTTCAAAGGGACCAACATGGGGAAAATTAATTTTAAGAATATTTCCTACAGGAATGAGTTAGAAGCTCTTCACACGATGTACAGAAAACTGGTGACGGCAGCGCAGAATGCAGCTCCAGCCGCAGTGATGGGGCAGCCATCTGCTAAGATTGATGTAAGTACATTTTTGTACATATACATACATATCTTCACGCCAAGTCTGTCAGAGGGAATTAAATGCCATATATTACGATCCAGACAGACTTGTCTTGCTTCCTTTTCTCCATATTTATAACTCTTCATGCAAACATGCCAATTTTTCATTTCAGAGAGTCTTGACACATACACATTTTTTATACATATATCATAGGAAAGAAAAAAGCAGATGGCTCTCTTGATGGCAAGAGGCAGCCATCGTGTATAGACATGGGTTTACCACTGTGGGTAAACCCATGTCTATACGCGATGACATCTGCTCCTCACTTGTCACAAAATCGAAGTCGAATCGAATCGAGGGTAGATTGCTAGGTCGAATCGAATCGAGGGTAGGTGGTTGATCAGAGCATCAAGGTCGTAGTCGACGATGCGTGCTCCGACCTCAAACCTGTCAATGCTGTAAACCCCAAGGCTGTGTGCTGTCACTGACACTGTTTCTGCTGCATTTCTGATGCTAATTAGCAACATTGCTGTTCAGATGACAGCATTGGTGATGCTACATGCTACGGTCGTAGCGGTATTTTCCGGAAACACGGCGAAGAGAGCCGGGACAAGGTTGTGTCTCAAGTTAAGAATCAACTTTCTGATGTCGAATTTGGTCGTCAAAATTTGGCCACATTTAACTCCAAAATTCACCGCAAAAAAAAAACCTTTGTCTCGTTACCTCTATTTGGCAATATTCCGACAGCCTAAGTTAGTGTCGGAATTCTGAGTCAACATTATCGAATAACGTTCAGTTTCGCGGTCATATAAAAAGTAAGGCTAAATTAGCCTCACAAAGCTTGATATGCTCAGCAGAGCGAAACAGTAAATCGGCTTCTCATCTTTTTGACTCTTTGGAAATACGCAGAGATACGCAGAGGTTCTTTCTGCATCTTGTATTGTATTGATCATGTAGAGTTTTCTGGCGAGTAGTTCAGATTGATTTCTTCGGCTGAACTCCATCATCATTCATCAATATAGCGTCGAAATTTGAAATTTCATCTTTACCATCATGATATCTGGAAATCCACAACTGTTCGTTATTCTGTGTACTTAAATAAAAAGCATTTTTAAATTTATACTATTTTTAAAGTTTTTTAATTTTGCTCCACTCCTACAAAAATACTGGATACACACTTGCCTATAGACTATAAGTAACACACTTGCCTTTTGCCAAAGTGTGTTACCACAAAAGTGTTTAAGAGAATGATAGATAAAAGTCGATGGTCTGGTGTTTAATTAATTTTGTGCTTAGTTAGCACCTTGTATCCTTAGTACACAACGCGCCCTCGAAAAGAGAATGCCACAGAAAAATATCTCTAATATTTAAGCAGCAAGATTTACTTTCAATCGTCCTGTAACCTAACTAGATACAAAAAGTTTAGGAACAGTAAAATCAAATCAGAAATGTCATGTTTTTGGGGCACGCAACTCCAAATCCACCACAATTTATACATTCCGTGACCAATTACTCCATAGTAATAATGTTATACGGTATTCACATTGGGAATATGTCTAACAAACTATTTGACCTACTTGAAAAAAAGTTTTGTTTTCAATCTGCTGCTAAATAGCGCCGATTCTTTCATGTACCGGGTATATGGACGGACATGTTTTACTTATACGAGTATTTCTATCAAATCAGAAACGTGGAAACGTGTACAAAATCAGAATGATAAGACTCGACTACGATAAAAGCTTATAAAAACTGAATTTGTTTAAAAAAAATATTTGTTTAACTCTCTACTATCTATTGTTGTAGATAAAAATATAATAACATCAAAATATAGTCTTAAAATGTTACGGTTGTCCCCCCCTGGCCCAGAATCTGGGTCTTAAAATGTTTCGGTTGTCCTCCCCTGGCCCAGAACCTGGGTCTTAAAATGTTACGATTGCCCCCCCCCCCCCCCGGCCCAGAATCTGGGTCTTAAAATGTTACGGTTGTCCTCCCCTGGCCCAGAATCTGGGTCTTAAAATTTTACGGTTGCCCCCCAAGAACCTGGGTACGCCCATGTGTGTGTTCATTAATTATGTTTTTTAAAT
This sequence comes from Apodemia mormo, assembly GCA_036924255.1. Lineage (NCBI taxonomy): Eukaryota > Metazoa > Arthropoda > Insecta > Lepidoptera > Riodinidae > Apodemia > Apodemia mormo. Next base: position 44,250,135 of record JAUPFN010000002.1, read on the forward strand.
TTTAAAATAATGTAATGTAAACTAAGCTCTGATGATGCTCTAATAGCTGAAATCTATTTTTAGCCGTCTACTGTAAAATTTTCCATTACACTAATTATTGAAATTTGTCAACTTCTACAGGGCATAGACCAAAACACTTTTCGTGACGTCATGCACAACACCTTGGATCTTGTGACGGAGGAGGTGGTCCTGGATCGAGTTTGGATAACCTGGGAGCGGGGGATAAATGGGGGTGAAGGGGCAGTGAAATTCGAAGCGTGGGCCCGGGGTCTGAGTGTCTTGTTACGAGGTACTGATGAAGAGAGACTGAACCATTGTTTCTCTGTGTACGATTTAAACGGGGATGGATATATCACGAGAGATGAAATGTTCACGTTATTAAAGTAAGTGTTTTCAGTTTTTCAGTTTCTCAATAATATTATGATCATTTTGTAATTATTTTTTTAATCACTACATAGTATAAAACAAAGTCGCTTTCTCTGTCTGTCCCTATGTCCCTATGTATGCTTAAATCTTTAAAACTACGCAACGGATTTTGATGCGGTTTTTTAATAGATAGATTGATACTTGAGGAAGGTTTTAGTATATAAACCTTTCCGATATTACCACGGGAACAAAAGCTACGCAGGTGAAACCGCGGGCAGGTCGCTAGTATAATAATATAGCAAATAAGCCAATGGCTCTCCTGATGGAAAGAGATTTTTATACTGCGTTGCTATCTGTGTGGCGGGATGGCAATGACACATGCATAAGTCTACCGCCTACTATTTAACAACAGTCGCCTATACACACAAAAAATGTAAATGGGCTATCTATCTCTGTGGCGGTAGTTACCATCAAAGATGTTAATGGTGCGTTGCTATCCTTGTGACAGGGTTTTAATTCCACATGCTTAAGGTTGCTGGCTACCTTACCCTCCAAACCGGAACACGACAGTTACAAGCACTGACTGTAGGAATATGTAAGACGGTGGTATGAACTACGAAACTCGGATGAGACTTTGTAGATTCTACCATATAGTTGTAAGTCGTATAGCCAATCTCTCGCATGATCTGCCTGGCCGAATGGCAGATGGTTAAAACTTCAAAGGGAGCCGGGGCCATCATGGCGGAACTCTTATATATGTGACTTCTGTATAAAAGTATCTTCACGCCCGTATCTCCGTAGAGAGAGGAACAACAAGTGCACCCACGATTAGCCCGGTTGGTAATAGGTGGCCAGCCTATCACCAACCGGGCCCTTTGACCAGTGCCGAGCAACGTTGTTTTTATCAGAAAACTGAAAAAACATTTTTTTAATTGCCCAGTCCGGGAATCGTATCTGGCACCTCATATGGTTAACTCCGACACCAGACCACTAGATCACAGAGGCGATTCTGTAATGGCGATAAAATAAGAAATGTAGTGAATCAAGTGAAACAAACTCGCCGAAATTCTGAAAATTTAGAAGGGGTCTTCTTAGGGCGTGGCCCGATATACCTTTCACCACTTTTTTCAGAAAGTCAGCAGCACTCAATGTAGGCACAGATTCAACGTCCGTTTCCTTTGTAATAGAAACGTTCTCATAAAAAGTGAGATTGAAAAAGTCCAGAATTAGAACTATTTATTTCTTAAGATGTCTTCAGGAGCATCTTCAGGAGAAACGAACACTACCTCACTCTACGCGAGTGTACACTCCTCACTCTAAGCGAGTATACACTCGCGTAGAGTGAGGTAGTGTTCTTCTGAAGATGCTTCGGTTTTGAAGTGAAACGTGCGTTGAGTGCTACATAAATTGTGTGCTTTTGTGATTGGTGCCAGCGTGAGACGTGGGTGTAAAAGTGTGGTGGATGTGGGTGGATAATTGTGCCGCTGGGGTCTTCCTTTTGTCCGGACCATCGGTGAGTCTTATCCATTTACTAAATCGATGTCTTTCATTTCGGTACCATCACGGCGGATACATAGAACAGTTCGCGGATAATAGCAAATTTAATTAATTTCATCTTTTTAATAATGGATTTCCGCAATGTAAGCCTGAAGCAACAAAATATTTTTTAAATTATTGATTCTAATTTCACATATTCTGCCGTACCCGGCATAAAAAAAAGTCCTTAGGCTAAATATCTTATATTATTAATTAATTTTATATTATCTTATTTAATCAATTTAATATTACAAACGCGAACGTTTGGATGTATGGATAGATGGATGTTTGTTAATCATGCAAAAACTACTAAATGGATTTGAATGAAATTTGGTACACGGGTAGGTAATGACATGGAATAGCTATTAAAATAATTATTTTTAATTATGATGATGATGAAAGATGAAGCTAAGAAAGTAATTATCGCAATAATTGCTTGCTTAAGTTTTGGATTTCGATAAATTAGCGCCCTAATCTATTGAATAGCTCAGTATCCGTAACAGGTTGATAGTGATGTTCAATACTGAATACCCAGAAGGTAGAATTGGAGTAGTACTTTTTGATTTAAATAGACAATTATCGGTTGCAGAAATTCACTACTGAAGCAACCGGGAGACGAGGACCCAGACGAGGGTGTCAGGGATTTGGTCGAGTTAGTGCTCAAAAAGCTGGACATCGATAAAGACGGAAAAGTATCCAAGGAAGACTATAGGTAATAGACTATAGGCCGCGCGTCATGTGGAGTTCTGAAGTTGCTCATCACAATAATGCGGACTAAGAATAAAGCTTTTATTGGTTCATATTCTGAACATTTAACCCATTTAACGTCAATGACGGATATGTCCATCCCACAGGTTCACCACCTATAAAAACTTCTAGGTAATTACTTATTATAAGTTGGTCGACTATTACTCAACTTTTAACAACTTGTAAAGCTTTCTAAGCAGTGATAGTTTTCCTTTTTAACTTCATTAAGTATATTTAATACTACCGTGATTTTGTCCTACCCCCAATACTAACCATTTAGCCGGCAAAGGTTCGTTTTGGGGGTAGTAGGGGAGGACGACACCTGCTGCAAAAATTAGCACTTTAAAGGTTGTCGTCAAAAACTTGTTTTCACAAACCTACTAAGGATCTTTGAAGTAGACTGACAGACGGACATAGCAAAACTATAAATGTTCCTAGTTTAATTCGGAACTCTAAATGGTATAAATATGACTTTGGCGTGTTAGAATTAACTATCCATAGTACTAAAACAAAGCAGAAGAGTTTTTTTTAACCCGCCAATCTCTGGATAATTAGTCAGAATTGAAAAAGTATTTTAGTCTAAAGGCAAGCTATAGGCTACTTTTATATATATATATATATATATATATATATATATATATATATATATATATATATATATATATATATATATATATATATTTTTTTTTTTTTCGGGTCAAGGAATCGATTTATCAAGGTTCCAGATCCAAGAAAAGCTCGGTTCCCAAGATATGGGTATGTGAAAAACCGAGCAAAGCTCGGTCAACCAGATATTATAGTTCTTAATCCATAAATGCGAAAGTCTGTATGTCTGTAGGTATGTCCCTGACGCTTTCACGGCTGAACCGTGAAACCGATTATAAGCAAAATAGGTAATTTTGCCTAAAATCGAGGGGCCCTTCTTTGCTATCTTTATTTATATCATAAGATAGCAAAAAAGCAGATGTGTCTCCGATTGAAAGAGTCAACCATCGCCTGTAGACAACAAACATGTTAATGGTGCATTGCTATCTTGTGGCAAAGTCTAATGCCACTTGCATAAGTTAACCGGCTATCTTACCTTCCAAACCGGAACACGACATTGATAAGCACTGACGCTATTGCGTCTGGAATAGGTAAGGCGGTGGTACCAGACTCAGACGAGACAATGCAGAACACTACCACCTAGTAGCCACGATGATAGTGACTTACGTAGCCAATCAGTCGCCTTTTACGACCTGTCTGGCGGAACGGAAGTTGGCATATTCTACAAAGGAGCCCGGGACCAATACGGGGGAATATATCTTATCTATACATATAATAAAATCGTAGGAAAGTCAAAACTGAACATTGAATATTTTTTTAAAAGAATACTTGGGGCGTGATCTATAATCGATATAGAAGCCAAAAATATAGTTTTTAGAATTTTTGTCTGTTTGTCTGTATGTCTGTTTGTCTGTTTATCTGTTTGTCTGTATGTATGTCCGGGGTAAACTCAAAAAGTATTGCATGGATTTACTTCAAATTTTGCATGAATATTACTAACAGGTCGGGTCAACATATAGGTACATATTATCACGCTATCACCTACGGGGGAGGAGCAGTGTGGAGTAAACGAAGTCCGCGCGGACGAAGTCGCTGGCAACAGCAGGTGATATATAAAAGACATACTTCAGGATTTGGCGTGATGATATGTATATAGGTATGTGAATATTGATTTTTTACTGTAAATTTAAAGAATAACAATTATTTCGTAGATTAGCTTATTCGAATTCTATCCTAAAATCCCGGCATTTTAGTACTTATTAATTACTAGCTTTTGCCCGCGGCTCCACTCCCGTGGGAAGTGGGTGATTAGAAAGAGACAAAAAGTAGCCTATCTCACTCTCCATCCTTTCAACTATCTCCACTTAAAAATGTCACATCAATTCATCGCTCCGTTTTGCCGTGAAAGACGGACAAACAAACACACCCATACACTTTCCCAATTATAATATTCGTATAGATTAATATCAAGTATTATGGGTGTTAAGTCAACAATACTATTATGTACATAGAAATGCATATATAAACAATAAAATATATTTAATAAACCCCCAAACCCAGAAATACAAATAAACATGCTCATCACACAAATGCTTGTCCCTGTCGGGAATTGAACTCGAGCCCACTCAATTGCGTTGGGGCTGGTACCAGCTAGCACTACTTTACCAAAGAGGCGATCAAAATATAATAAAGATATAATATTATCTAATAACACATAATTTTTCACGACAAATCCCTTACAGGGTTTATCTATTAGTGAGTAAGACGAAAACTTAGTAACTCTTTTTCCAAACCTGCGCGGCCTGACGAGTAAGAAATGACACAGTTAAAGTGTTGGTCCGGGCTCCTTTGAAGCATAAACCAGCTGCCGTTCTGCCTGCCAAACAGTTTTAAAAGGCGACTGATTGGCTATATGTGTCGCTACTATCGTAACTACTAGGTGGTAAAGTTCCGCAAAATCTCACCTGGGTGTTTTGTATCATTGCTTTACATATTCCTGCCGAAATAGCGCCAATGCTTGTAGTTGTCGTCTTCCGCTTGGAGGGTAAGGTAGCCGGTAGACTTATGCATGTGGTATTGCCATCCCGCCACAAGGATACCAACATTTTTTGCGTCTATATGCCATGGTTTCTCTTTCCACCAGGCGAGTCATCTGCTTGTTTGCTATCACATTCATGTGGTCTGTGTTTGCTATCTTATGATAAAAAAAAAGTTTATATGGAGAACCATACAATTTTTTATATCATATAAAAATCTAAAATATTAGAAAAAAAGATTTGTTTTAATTTTTTTTCTTTAATATTTGGTACCGACAGAGAAGCAGTGCGTGAAGAACCACTACTTCTAGAAGCTTTTGGACAGTGTCTACCGTCAAGAACACATGCGACAGCTTTCCTAAAGACACTTAACAATAAGTAATATACCAATAACATAGGTTTACCTAGTTTAGGCTTCAGATGTAACATTGTGATCTTTGATCAACAACAACATATCTTCACGCCAGATCCCTTACGGGGTAGGCAGAGAGAACCGAGTGCCATACATCACGATCCTTGCAGGCTTGTCTCGCTTCTTCCACATTCATCACTCTCTTCATACACACACGCCGGTTGCGAAGACTCTTGACACCACCTTCGGACAGTACTCGATCAATCTGATCGTGGTATGTCAGTCTTGGTCTTCCCCGGTACCTACATCCTTCCACATTCGCGTTGTATATCTGTTTTGTCAACCTTTCATCTACCATTCTTTCTACATGTCCGAACCAACGGAGCATGCCCTTTCTCATCTTTACACCGACACTTTCTTTCAAACCTAACCTCTCTCTCACTTCGACATTACGAACCCGGTCCGCGAGTGTCACACTTCAGATGTAACATTGTGATCTTTGATCTATGGTAGTTAAGAAGTAGTAGAAGTCATGAATATGCAAGAAGTAATCATTTAAACGCAGTATAACAAACATTTTTTTTATCTGTGTTGGTCCCGGGCTCCTTTGAAGAATATGCCAACTGCCGTTCTGCCAGGCAGGTAGTAAAAGGCGACCGATTGTCTATGCGAGTCATTACAATTGTGGCCACTAGGTGGTAGAGTTCTGCATTGTCTCGCCCGGGTCTGGTATCACCGCCTTACTTATTCCTGCCGCAAAAGCGTCAGTGCTTGTCACTTTCGTGTTTTGGTTTGGAGGGTAAGGTAGCCGGTAAACTTATGCATGTGGCATTAGACCTCGCCCTACAAGGTAGCGAAGGTACCATTAACATTTTTGGTGTCTATAGGCGATGGTCGACTCTTTCTAAGTACTAAAGTAGGGCACTTTTTCCAATTTCGGGCAACGTCGTTTTTGTCAGAAAACTGAAAAAACCCATTTTTTTAATTGGCCGACCCGGGAAGCGAACCCAGGATCTCATGTGGTATACTCCGTCACCGGACCACTAGACTACATGGTATTTGGTACCACCGCCTTACCTATTCCTGTCGTAATAGCGTCAATGCTTGTCATTGTCGTGTTCCGGTTTGGTTGGTAAAGTAGCTAGAAGCACAGAATACTTAGAGACTAGCAGAAGTCAATGTTACATAAAAGAAATATTCGAGCATAGCACACATAGACATCTCTCACGGACGCGATATCTCGGAGTGGTGCGGTACAAACTGACCCGAACCATTCCGCGTCCGTGAGAGGTGTCTGTGTGCGTTGCTCGAATATCACATGTATGTAGATTGACTACTGTTAGTCTCCAGTATACTGTGTTAGAAGGCTTATATATGTGTAAATAAATGTTAATATGTTCAATGCTTTTTGTAAGAATATAAATATATCATAGTGTTAGAAATAACGTACAAAAATGGCTTCACAAATCACGAGATCCGTATCACAGGATAACTGCGTCTCCCTTGTCTCTATGCATCTCTGCATAGAGAAAAGGAAGCCGCAGTAATCGCGATCCAATAACTTCTGATAATTTTTTAACGCTGATAAAAATGATAACTGTTTCACGAACAGTTCAAAAATAAACTGAAATTCGAAACGCGGAACAGAAGATTATGCTTCTAACATTCCTATTCTATACTAATATTATAAAATTTTAGAGTTTGTTTGTTTGTTTGGTTGTACGCGGCAATCCCGAAAACGGCTGAAGCGATTTGAATAATTTTTGAGTTGGATAGCCTGTTTATCGAGAAGGTTATAGGCTATATATAACATCTTGCTACCAACAGTAGGAGTGGAGTAAACAAAGTCCGCGCGCACGGAGTCGCGGGCAACAGTTAGTTTAATATAAAGGATATATAAAATGTCTTCATGAAAACCTCTCTGCCTTTGTATCAGTTCTAACCTGTACTGTGGACTTGTACTTTTATTATTTTTCTTAATATTTTTTCTTAGTATTTTTCTTAATATTTTTCTTTTAACGAAACTATTTATATCAAAAATATGTTAAATAATAATTAATTAACAATTATTTATAAATAAAATACAAATATGCTTTATTTATTGTCTGTACTTGTATCAGTTTTAATCTGTACAAGATTTGTATTTTTACTGGTTTTCTTAGCTTTGATTAAAAAAAAACTGTTTTTACCAAAAATATGGTACCTACGTAATAATTAATTAACAATAATTATTTGTAAGTAAAATACAAATAAGCTTTATTTATTCTATCTGTACGTATATTAGTTTTAATGCGTATAATGTCCCTAGACTTGTATTTTTACTGTTTTTCTTGGGCCTTTGATTAAAAAATTGTTTTTACCGAAAACTATGGTACATAATAATTAATTAAAAATAATTATTTGTAAGTAAAATACAAATCTGCTTTATTTATTCTGTCTGTACGTGTATCAGTTTCTTTTGTATATAAACTTGTATTTTTACTGTTTTTCTTAATTTTGATTAAAAAAACTGTTTTTACCAAAAATATTGTTACGAGCTTATGTTCGTATTGTGCAATAAAATACCACTTATATTAAAACTAAAATACATACACACATGTTGTAAATACACTACAACACAAATGTACAATACACTATAACGCAATAACTAAATACACTGACGAACAATAATCACAATCAATAAACTGTAATTAATATATCGCTTTACACTGATCGTGTCAACTATCGCTTAAGATCGCTTTATAAAATTGAGTTGCTATCCGTCAACACATCCTTATTTAAACCCAAGGTAAAAATCTACCATATACTCGAAAGTTCCGAAAATAACGCATAAACAATCTTAAATGTAAACAAATCATAGTACACGCCCTTATGCCCTATAAAAGAAGATCCATTTTGGCATAGCTGCTTGGGTAACGGCGGCTATTGTTTATCGATAGAAGCATCCTATCTCTTTCTTTTATTTCTAGATTTTTCCAGCGTTCTAACCTTACACTTTCCTAGATTATTCGCAACAATATATTAAATAACAAATATTTGTTTTAACCGAAAAAAAAGGTTTATACCAAAAATATGTTAAATAAAATGATGTGGTGTCGCGGGACACCAGGTAGGAACGAACTTCCTTCGGCTAAACGGCACTACTCGCTTGTGTACGCGACTGTCGCGCCTGCGCACGTCTCATTTAACGCTTTTATTCCACGCATTTTTCTTACGGTTTTACTATCACATTTTTTTCAGTTCGGTCGCGCAGCAAAATCCCTATCCCCTCCAAGCCTGCCGTAAGGAACTTCGTTCCAATAATTAACAATTAGTTGTAAGTAAAATACAAATCTGCTTTATTAATACTGTTTGCAACTGTATCAGTTTTTACCTGTATAAGGACTTGTATCTTTACAATTTTTATTTGTTTTGAACAAAAAAAAACTGTTTCTGCCGAAAATATGTGGCGTTGGCGTTGACCACATGAGGTCCTGGGTTCGATTCCCGGGTCGGGCACATAAAAAAAGTGTTTTTTCAGTTTTCTGTTAAAAACACAAAGTTGCCCGGGATTGGAAAGTGCCCGGTTGGCGATAGGCTTGCCACCTATCACATTTGTGGGACTAAGTATCTTCGGCTAATCGTGGGTGCGCTTGTTGTGCCTCTGCCTACCCTTTCGGGGATACGGGCGTGAAGATACTTTTTTTTTTTTTTTACTACCAAGTAATTGTCAAAAAAGTCTAAATAACTTGTAAAAAGTTTTATCGAATAAAGTATTTCTGATTTCTGATTGTAAATAAAATACATAATTATTTATTCGGATTTCTGTCTGTACTTGTATAAATATTTACCATTTTGGACCTGTTATCAGTTTCTATACCTGTATGCAGGTGTGAATACAGGAATCGATTTAGGGTGTCGCAATCTCAGGTGTGAAGAATTGTTACGAAGAATTAGCGAATTCGCTCAGATGATTCGAATAATTTAAAGAATTGGGTGTAACTTAGGGGGTTGCGGGGAGGAGGGAGGGTGCGATTGCACCCATTACTCTCTCTATAACCACTTTATTTAGTTGTATTGTTTTGGCAATAAAACTCATTACATAAGATATACTTTTTTAATAACTAACATAAATAATTTTCTAACAAGTCACTAGCAGTCCTCTGCGTCCACTCCAGAATTAAAGAAGTCGTAACTCACAAACTTGCCAGCTCGTGGCAACAACTCGTAGATGAACTGAAAATAATTAAGTATTGTTAAAACTTTTAATATTTTATGTTGAATCACACGAGAAAAGTTGCCATCTACCTTCCTGCCAGGTAATTTTAAATTGCAAACGATTGGTTAAGCGTATTACTACTATCGTGCTTACTAGGTGGTAAAGGCTACAGTTCTTAAATGTCTCGCCCACGGCCCAAGTCTGGTACCACCGTCTTAACGTTTCCTACCGCAATAGCATCAGTGTTTGTCAATGCAATGCAAGGGCGGATCCAGCCTTCGGGTCAGGGAGGGATCACATATTTGCAGTTCAGTCAATATAGACTCTAATGACTAATAAATCCATATCTAAACCCTAACCTAGGGGGTAGGCGGTCATGACCCTCATGAACCCTCCCCCCCTGCATCCGCCCTTGGTGCAATGGAGGGTACGGCAATACCTTTAGTTTGTAGGCATGTATTTAAACATAGTGATTGTATACTCTGGTTTGTATAGAAATGGTTACCTCTAGCCACAAGAGAGAGAGAGAGAGAGAGATAGCAAGTCGACTTCTTTGATTTCCTAATTTGATCAATAAAAACTCATCAAAGCATTAACCAGAAAGTTATTTCTATACAAATATCGTGTTTCCAAGGTAGATAATAAGGAAAACTTTTAGTGTTTCTATATTATTATGGTCAATAGAAAATATAAATGAAATTTTAACATTCAATTCAGAAAAAATGTTTTAATTAACAAATGCATAATTAATGAAACAAATGGGGACGAAAATGTTTTGGCGGCAGAGTATTGTTTATTTATGTATCCCAATAGTATTTGATTTTTTTTATTCCTAATATGTCATATTTAATATGTTAAAATATTTTTTTTGTTACCAGTTACCCCGAGTGACGAGAGGTACGCGGAAGCCAGACTACCCGCTTTTATGTTTATTTTCAGGGCTCTTCAAAAATTATAAATATTAAAGATACATTTACAGATTACTAAATAGTTACTTCGTAAATACAGTTCCGGGCTAGAACTTTTTTAGGAAATTTCCGCTCTTTTTGGATCTTTCTTTATATTTCAAATATCTTGGATAGTTTTTGAAGTATTTGAAAAAAACCAAACCCCTACTTTTTTAAAAAATCCTTACAAATTTTGCAATTTTTTTGGCTCCTTTAGGAACTTTTCTATCTTCCTCAAACTTCTATATAATATTCCGAATCGAAAGACAGCTTTATTATAATTTTCGGTGACAGTACAAAACTTTCTTGCAAAATGATAGGTAGGTACATGTTAATCAGATTAATTCATTTATATTATCAGTTTGTCTCACACAACATAAAGTATCTTCACGCTCGTATCCCTGAAAAGGTAGGCAGATGTACAACCAGCGCACTCACGATTAGCCGAAGATACTCAGTCCCACAATTTGATAGGTGGCAAGCCTATCGCCAACCGGGCACTTATGCTAACGCGGGAAATGTTGCTGTTGTCAGAAAAATGAAAAAACACTTGTTTTCAAAACAATTGAATTGCCCGACCTAGGAATCAAACCCGGGACCTAATGTGGTGAACACCGGCACCAGACCACTAGACCACAAAGGCGCCAAATAGACAACATACAATTTAAAATAAGAATAATCCCGTTTTTGGGGGCATTTTTTAGAGTTGACAACATTGTGCTCTCTTGACATTTGTTTTTTACACTGCCTTTAATTGAGTAGGTAATTTAAAAGATGTGGATGTTATATAAAATTCCTACATTACAAGTAATATTCATATTTATGTTTAAGTCCATTATGTTCGGGGGGATACTTCCAAGACATATTGACCACATACAAGCCCTGAAGAAGTCAACAAAGTTGGCGAAACGTTGGTGAATAAATAAAAAAGTTTCACATAACTATATGTCCATCTTTATCTTTAAAAAGAATTAATTGAATTATAAGTAATATCATATCTCCTGAAGATGTTGTAGAAATCAAATCGATTGGCATTAATGAAAATAATAATGTTAAACAATTTACGTGTTTATTTTATGAAGTATTAATAGCAAATTTCAATTTTTTAAATGATTAGATTCAGGCCTTGAAACCGGTTTAAAAATACCGATTAATAGAGTTATTTAGCGGTTTTTATAAAAGGTTTCGCTCGGAGCGTATTTGAGTTGAAAGGGCTTCGTTCATCTATATGGACCGGTTTAAGTCAAAACCGACGAATTGTTCGTCATACACAATGTAGACGAAAATTGGTTGAAGCAAACATCAAAGAAATATTTTAACAAACTTCTATAAACCCCTAAACAGCGATGACTCCCACCGCTTATTTAACCTAAGTTTAGCTTAATCTTATGGGACTGATGTAATCACCATAGCGACAAAGTTCCTATTAAAAAAAAAACTAGAGAAAAGCTCTATAAAATAGTTTATTGATTCTAAACCCCTATAAATGTGCTCCAACTGAAACCGGTATTTTTGAGGTTAAGGTAGAGCGAAACTTTTAAAAAACGCTCCTCATGCACTTGCGCTAATTAGATAAGGTTTGAAAATTAGCTGGTTAACAAGCCCTGGTCATATTTCCTCTTTTCTATTATTCTGTCTTCTTCTTTGAGTAAAACTAGCAAAAAGCAGAGCTTTGTAAGGGCTCGCAAAGTTATACTATCTAGTAATATTGTTAGAAAAGTATTTTTATGAGAATTACATCTTTTAATTTATGGACTTTATTTATAATTATCTAACCTTATCTAACTATTTTCACCTAAACATTACATTCGCATCAAAGGCCCGCGTCGTCAGGCTTTGGACTAGGAATATTTGGTTTTTGTTTGTTGGTATTTTCAAGGAAAAATGGGTATTAAAAATGATGGTTGATCTTAAAAAAAAACACATTTTTAACATTTTGCTTAAAATAATTGTTTCTTTTTTCTAAAATCAGGAAGTTCCTGGTTTTACGTCGATTTACGAAATCAAAATTAAAAAATGTTTTATTTAAATAAACCTTCAAAATTTTTGGACTTAATATTGGACTTAACGCAGGCAAGAAGAATTGACGGTAGACACTCAGCGAATACATTTTTCGAATTTTTCTCTCAGAGAAACCCTCGGAGTTCGAGTCCAGAGTCAGGTAAATGAAAAATATGTTTTTTCAGTTATCTGATAAAAACAACTTTGCCCGGGATTGGAAAAGTGCCCTACTGGTGATAGGCTGGCCACCTATCATATTGTGAGACTTAAGTATCTTCGGCTAACCGTGGATGCACACGTTGTACCTCTGCCTACTTCTTCGGGGATACGGGCGTGAATATACCTTTTTTTATCTTTTTACCCTCGGGCTAAGATTGGGAATTGATCTCAATACAATAATCTGTACTGTTTCTCAATAAGCATATTGTGAAACTCTCTAACGCTCTATTTACTCTGTTCCCCGCAAACATCCCTGCTCTAGACCGAAATTCTCCTTGTGCCTCCCACAACATTACTTCGAACTTCCCTTGCATTCTCCTTTCAATTATTTTATCATACACCTTCGATGCCAAACTGATCAAACTGATGGCCCTATAGCTATTGCAGTTTATACTTGAACCTCGCCTTTATACGAGGGCACGACGACCGCGCGCCGCCACTCAAATATGAAGAAACAATTCATGAAGTAGTCTCTTAATAAGTTCAAAAATTCTAATACAAAATATATCTTCCATCAATATAAACTCGTTAATTTAATAAGAGATGGCGTTAGTAGTAATAAGATTCTAATACAAATTGTACCTTCTATTTTTTATTTTTATAAATTGGTATTTTTATGGTAAATAACAAATCTAGACATGAATATAAACTACCACGTCGAAGCTCAAACTTAAAAAGTGCGATACTTTTTCAATAAAATGTACCACAAATGTGCATAGATCGTGGCCTAGTGTAGGGCTCGCTGCGCTCGCCCTAATAATCTAAGTAATATATTTATATAAAATTGTTACTAGGGAGACAAAAATAACTTCAACCACAAATTTTTTTTAAAGGCTGAATCGGCAATCGTTGTTCTACCTTTTTAACTACTCTTATTTTTTTCTATATTTTCTCACCTTTTAAACCTTCCCTCCAGGGAAGTCCACTTCAATAATTAATTCAAAATCAAAATTAGCCAAATCTGTTCAGCCGTTCTCGAGTTTTAGCGAGACTAACGAACAGCAATCGATTTTTACATATATAGATGTCAGGAAGCAAGTAGTAAGTATTTTTACGATTTGTAAGCCCGCAGCCAATACATACCCTTATAATATAATGAAGATCTTGAGGAATGGAAATCTCTGTGACGTTTTTCCGTACAGCGTTAATGATCATATCGGCTGCTTCGCCTGCATCGATTACCTTCATGAGCTTTGGGAATCTTATTCGGGGTTTCTTACATAGTCCAGTGTCTACCATGTACGGAAATATTGTTGTTAGTTTTATCTGTAGTTAAAATAGTTTTATTCATTATTCAGGCTATCAGGACATTACCAATATTATACACATCATTGACATTACCGCTATAAAACTATATTACCACTGTGTGACATAGGCTTTTTTTTACTCAACTGTGTAAAGGGAGTCATATGTGTGGACTCCCTTTTACAACACGAAATTATTCTTGTAAAATCGTACTTTGTTTTCAGGCAATTTTGACAAGTTGACATTATAAAAATGACTTCCGATTTTACGCGGCCTTACACTGAGAAGAGCCGGCGGTAGAAATTCAGTGAGCTTGTCCTTTTATCTATTATTTTTTTACATAATTAAAAAAATTAGAATTTTCCAAGAATTATTTCATATTACAAAAAAATATATAAGAGATTGGTATGAGGAGCAACTATTATAAGGTTTTTTCTAAGAAAGCTTATACTTACTCCACTTAAATCCTTTGGATCCTGGTACAACTCCATAGCTAAGCTTTCCATAATACCACGTACTGCGTATTTGGAGCCGCAATATGGAACCAGATTTGCAAGTCCCAACATACCGGCCATAGAAGACATAGCCACTATGTGTCCATGGTTGCGTGTCATCATGGCTGGAAGAAAAGCTTGAATCATCTGAAACGCACAAAAAAGGCTATTAATCTGTCTATATAATGTTAGGATATTTTTGATAACTGTGTGTAAAATGCGTATGATTTATTAAGTAAATGTATTTTAATAATAACGGATGTTTGAATTTTAACTGTAAATTCAAACTAAACCGCGTGAGTTGTCGGTCGTGTGATTAGAATACCGCCTTAACCTAACGGATTGGCGGGAGTAATATTCATACCATTTCTGACAGTCGTCGTCTTGAACGGTTCTATATTTGATATTTGATGTGTAAGTATATGGATATGTTGAATGTAATGAATAAGAACATAAAACGATGTTGAATCTGTCGTTAACTTCTTGTAATGAAAATAATTACAGTAAATGAAGGATATTATATGTATTAACGGCTACGCAATCAATAAATGTAATTTATCAAGATGAATGTGTTTTTCTGGACTAGTTATTAACAATAAAGGCATTCCATAACAGGTGAATATACCTTAACCCACGATTTTGATAAAACTTGTTGACTATTGTTGAATATTGTTGTTGAATATTGATTGAACATGATTTAAATCAAAAAGAATTATCTCGATATAACTTTTAGTTCCCGACAAGTTTGTGAACAGACATATAGACATACAAATATGCATAGAGTAATAACACTTAGAGTGATAATTGCATTCAACGCTTCGTTCATATTTTAGGCCAAAACCGTGTCAATGTCCGTGTAAGCTTCGTGTAATCACTTGCGTCGTCACGCACACAAAGACTCCAAAGACTCGAATAGTGTTGCAAGTAAATAAATATTTTCCCAAGACGGTATTTAAAATATATCTACCTGACCGGTATACAAATAATCTTTCATACTATAACATTATTAATCATTTAGTATAAACTTGAAACTTACACTTTTTATTCGGTTAGGTAAAATATGTTAAATGCCGGGACATATTCTAGATGTTCTCAAGATGATTCCAAAGCTATTTAACCTTATATTTGTTTAGTTTTTGTGCTTTTATTTGTGATTTAAAATATTTTTACCTCACTGAAATAAAGATTGTCTGTCTTTCCAATAGTATTATTAGTCATATAGAAAATTTAAAACTTACAATTTTTATTCTAGTGAGGTAAAATGAGTAGAATTACAGGAAAATGTTTTAGAGGTTCTCAAGATTTTTTTTTTAAATTTCAGTAATTAAACAGCGGTAACCAACCGGCACCGAGCGTAAATAAAAAATATGGTCAATACGAATTTACGTTATTTAAGTTATAAAAACAGTGATTGAAGTAATTCTTACAAAAAAAAACCTTATTGATATGTATCTACTAATATATTATCCTATATCATACAAATGTTTGAAATACATTGCTTGGCAAATACTTGTATGTTATTATGTGTATGTCTGTGTGCGTGTATGTGTATGTATGTTTGTTCAAAGCTATTACCTTGGAACCTTTTTTATTTTAACTTTCATACAAATCTTGCCATGGTTCTAAACCTTAAACTAGCTTGAAAATTAGCAAATGGGTGGGCAAGCAGAAACAATACTTACGTTATAGACGAACGTTTTAAGGTAAAAATTAATAAGATACTTATTAATCAAGTATTTATATAAATCAACTTAAAAAATTTAAATGTTTTAAGCTAAACGTACTATATTGGCTACTATTGGCTCTGTGCACGACTTGAGCACCACCTAGCGTCCGCAACTGAACCAAAATTCTGATCTTAGAATAATAACGCCTAGAAACCACAAAAAACGAGTAAATAAAACTGAACCAGAAACGGCTCAATTCGTTTCGCGAGTTGTCAATGCTTAATAAGATCAGGTTATATCGGACACAGTTCACGAAAAATAATTCGAAATGACTTATTGCATTATAAAGAAGTGTTTTAACACCTTAGAAAAACAAAAAAGTAAACATTTCACAGGTAAGTACTTACAATTTATAATTTTTCTGTTATGTAAATCGACTAAAAATAGATAATTTGAAACACATAACTTATCACTATACAGTTGCTAGTTGTGGAAAAAAAATTGCGCACAATATTTTTAGTTAGACCTTAATGTTAAGAAAATTAATTTTTGTATTTGCTTTAACTATTATTTATACTAAGTCTTATGAAAATAATTTAGCTCGAGGGTACGTTTTGATAATTCAGCATTTATTTTATTTATCTTTTTTTGCCTTTAACAACACAGTAAGTCATATTTTTTTCGAATTGCGAGACCTGCACTCCGTATGACATGTATCGCGATTCTGAGCGGACGGCAAGCGCATGCGTAGCCTTTTAAGGCTGCTTTGAAATGGCTTAAAACATCGCGGCCCACTCGGTTTCTACGTGTTATAATTCTACGTTCCAAAGCTATTTCACCTTGGATTTTTTCGTTTTTGTGCAAATTGTGACACGAAAATATGTATACTTAATAATCAAATTATTTATTTAAAATTTTAAAAATTAAAATTAATCTCAGTGATGTAGAAATTTATAGGGTAAAATAGCCAAATTTCGGCCGCCTAACCAAATACATAACTTTCGGACCCTATTAGGCTTAAACCGTTATCGGGAAGAAAATATTAATTTTCTTTTTCGTGTTAATCAATATTTAAATTTTACACTATTCATGTTTCGAATTGATTTCAACAACGAAATAAAAATATGTAAACGTGTTAAGTTTTAAATGATTGACCCTCTCTATCCTGGTTTCTTTTCTATTGTCGGTCAATGTTTCCCTAATTTCAGCCCCATTTTTCTCTAATGTTAGCCAGTAAAGGATGTTTGAAATTGAAATAAGGTATTGACTTGGCATTAAAATTTACTTTAATTTTATTAAATAACTTTTGTAAACATAATATGCCCTCAATTTTTTATGGTATGTATTTAAATGATCTTTTTAATTTGATAAAAACTGTAAAAGAAAAAATCTAAATGGTCACCAACTTTAATGATTGAGTCTCTTTCTTTGAGACATAAAATAAATGAAATAAATTGATATTTTAGTCTCTTTAAAACTACGCAGAAAAAATTTGATATGTAAAAATTACATTAGATCGTTATTTGCTGGTCCTCAAAATTAAGAGAAATGAGCATTAAATATTCAATATTGTGATATTTTTTTTAAATAAAACGATTTATATAAATTATTTTTTGTCTATATCAAATAATCTTCAATATAACTATTTTAGGGTACTTATTTTTATTAAGTTGTAGTCAAAGAAAGGAAACAATTTAAAGGCACTTGATATTCAAAGTTTTATTTTTCACTACTAGAATAAAACTAGAATAATTTTCTACGATTGTTAAATCAATTAAATAAAATATAACGCTAGGAACAATTATATAAAAAATATTGAGACTTTAATTTGATTGAATTCTATCATCAAATTTAAGTGTTATCATTGTATAAAACTTAATTTACATTTTCATTAAAACAGCAATAAGTTTATATATTATAATTTTCATTATAAGTATCAAATAAAAATTCTCCCTGTTTTTGTATGAAAGAATAGTTAAAGCTAATTTATTTTTTGTTCTCTTAAGTACCTATAAAGTGTCTTCGCAAAAACTTAGCTCAGAATTCTGTCAACCTAACTTAGATTTCTGAGATTAACAGCTGTTGTACTGAAGACACCCAATGACAAGATAAATATCTAACCACAGACAACTAAGGAGAGAACTGATTGCTTACGTTAACCTTACCTAAATTCCAACTTTATTTAACTACTATTCCCCAACTTAAAAAGATATTTATTAAATGCGGATAAATTAAGCAGTTGATATAGAATCTTAAGAAACACATTAAACTTTAAGATAATAATTAAAAAACGATGTATGAAGTCTTGCCCGCGTTCTTAAAAGTTATGTGGAATATTAGCTTAATTATCAGTATAAACATATTAGGAGGTCGACATTAGGCGCAGACCGATTTTAGGGCACGTTACCCTACATGTTTTCGTGGATAAAAGTCGAAAATATCGCTAATAAAACTACTTGACACTAAGCAATACGAAATAATGCAGTACGATGGCATATTATTTAATAAGAAAATTAAAAAAAAATGACTTTGGTAGTGACAGAGTTTTTTTCTGATGGTCACTGTGGCATCTAGAATGCTAGTTGGAACATTTTTTTTGTCTTCTAAAAGTCCTCATTATATACGAATAAATGCTTCATAATATTGGTCTGACAAACGGATTTGTAATATTTGTGCCAGTATAATGGGTGAGTCTCAACACTTAAAAACTATTTTTTATGCAAAAGCAAAGTCCAGGCTATGTAATATCGCACATAAAATAGGAATACACATATTATTAATTATAATGAAAATAGGTAAAAACAAATACGTGGTAGAATATTTTTCCCTTTGGCTGGCAACATTTTGAATATCGTTCTACTTAGATATTTATGATTTATTTGTTTGGATTTTATACAAAAATATCCGATGCCAAGTAGTTTTTATCGGTGAAATGTTATCTTCAAGTCCTAAATACGCTTTTGTGAAGCACGGTGACAGCATTTCACCACACAGTAACTCACATTTTTTGAAATTGCGAGAGCTGTACTCCGCGTGGCACGTGTCGCATGCCTGAGGGGCCGGCGAACGTAAGAAGCCTTTTCAGGCTTCTTTGAAATGGCTTAATATTGCGCGGGTCGACTCGGTTTCTATGCGTTATTATTCTATGCAAATATGTATGTATATACGTTTACAAAATTTAATACATATGCTTGGACACCTAAATAGCAATCAAAACATAGTCAAATATTATCCAATCCCAAAAATTACATACATGCATATATTATGTCAAACTGATAACCTCCGTTTTTTCGTCGGTTGAAAATAATTGTGTTTTAACGTGTTTTAAAGCGGAAACCCCAACTACCTACACCTGCGTTATAGCGTCAATTCTTTTCATTTTCATGTTCCGGTTTAAAAAAAAAGTTAGCCGGTAGACTTATTATGTATGTGGCATTGCCATTCCGCCACATAGATAGCAACTCACCATTAACATCTCAGGTGTCAAAGGCAATGGGTTCCCTTTTACATTAAGAAAGACATCTGTTTGTTTGCTATTTTTTGAAATAAAAAACGCACTATTAACATCTTTGGTGTCTATAGACGATGGTGAAGATGCAGGAAATTCATCCGATGATGAATCATGATGACGATGACGTGACGCGGTACAGTCAAACACTTTATTGAAATTGTCTAAACTCTTACAGGCAAACTTTTGTGATTATTACATACCTTGCTAATCTAATTACCATCTTTGGTGTCTATGGGCAATGGTTGTCTATTTTCTAGAGAATATTTATCTGCGTGTTTGCTGTCATATACTAAAAAATCGATAACCTTTAATAAATATCGATATTATTATTTGTCTTAGGCTTACATATGCCAATTATTAGTCGACTATCGATAGTTTGCCTATTTGCAGTACTATTCAATATATTTTAACAGCAAAGTAATTTAAGAAAGACCATAAAGTTAGATCAGTATTTTTTTATTTTGCTACCAACTTGGGTTAATGTTACTGTTTTCTAAGAAAAAATAAAGATAACATATCAGTATAAAATTTATAATTTAACTAGCTGATCCGGCAAACGTTGTTTTGCCATTCATATTAGGAATCCATAGCGGACAAACAACATGACACGTAATTTATATAAGTTTACGCCCTACGGGATTGTCCTTCGACGCAGCCAAAATGACATTAAACTTTATATGGTGGTTAAGTATTCTTAAATTTTCTTTTTTTCTGCGCAATTTTCTTAATATTTTCTTTATAAGAACCTTCTCCTTACAATTACAAACACAACAAAAAAAAATTACCAAAATTGGTCCAGCCATTCAGGCGTGATGTAGTGACCAAGGAAAATAGGGATTGATTTTTATATGTATAGATTTGTAAAAGTAAACTGATGTCGACCGTCGAACGGCAACACTACTGCCGGACCGCGGGGTTATCACGTAATTCGTAATGCGAAATTATCGTAATTGTTTAATTATTGCAAGACATATATATTGTATTGTATATCAGTGGCAGTCATTGCCGCTTGATTAGTTTTGGTGCTGTGGCATCGCAAAAAGTGCATCCAGTGACCAGCAAGTAATTCGCGACGTTTTTGATGAGTTTTTCGTTACACTCAAAAGTCATCGCTGATTGTTGGCGAATTGCAAATGTTAAGTGATACGCCTGCCGGTCTAGCATCGAAGCAGTCGCTGAAACGCCCGATTCCGCGTTCGATCACTAAAACGCGATGCAGCATCGATGCAGTCGCTAAAACGCGCGTTTCGGATGCCGCGACCGATCGCGGAGAGTCGCTAAACCGCGATGCAGCATCGATGCAGTCGCTAAAACACGCGTTTTGGATGCTAAAAGTAGCATGTGTGCCCGCTCTCTCTATTCTGTATTCTGTAATCTGTATATTTAAACATTATTAACAATATAAATGTAAAAGTTTGGATGTTCAACATTATAACATTATAAATGTGACATCCATACAAGAATTGATGTTTCTTGTTCATTCACGCAGATACTACCGAACGGATTTGAATGAAATTAGGCACACATATTGATGACGATTTGGAATAACACATAGGCTACTTTTATCTCGAAAAAATTAGGTGATCCCGCGGGATTCGCTAAAATTTTTTATAAATGATTAAAATAATTTTGTGTATACGTATCGTGAAATAAAAGTACAAGTACATTATTTAATAGTTTCAACTAGTGATATTGGAATTTCACCAAGTGCGGACGATTGAAAGTGTAAAATCTATTTGTGATTGTTGTCTCTTTCGATCTGGAGAGTTTCTACTTGTTTGTTATCCCATTAAACAAAAAGAGACTTACCCAAAGGTTACCATTAACATTGATATCGTTCATTAATCTGATTTCCTGTTCTGTCTGCATCAGCACAGGCTTGCAAGGCATAATGCCCGCGTTGTTGACCAGTATGTCGACGTCCCCAACCTCATTACGTACTTTTCCTGCAAGCTCCATGACAGCTGCTCTATTCGTTACATCGCATCTGTGAAAACCAGCGAGTTGTTAAAGGTGCGTTGCTAACTGGATGGTAATGCCAGAGGTATAAGTTTACCGGCTACCTTACCCTCCTAACCAGAACACGACAATGACTAGCGCTGACGCTATAGCGGTAAGAATAGGTAAGGCGGTAGTGCCAGACCCGGGCGAAAAAATGTAGAACTCCTACTACCGAAACTAGTAGCCACGATGCTAGCTACGATGGTAGTGCATAGCCAATCGGTTGCCTTTTACGACCTGCCTAGCAAAACGGCAGTTGGCCTATTCTTCAAAGGAGCCCGGAACCAACATGAGGAAAATGGTAAAAGTTTTTACAAAGATTAGACAGAGAAACGAGTACCAAATTTTTTTTTCCCTCTTTATCGAAGGGAACTTTTTGCTCGCTCGCTTACTTTATGTATACCTACTATGTAGTCTAAACTTTTTAGAAGACCTTTTTAATGCGGTTTAAGGGCTTTTACACAGGGTCCTTAGTCTTTCGCACCGCGAGCGGTTCGGACCGCGGTATTAATTGTCCAAGAGCTTTTTTGGCATAGGTCATTTAGCACCGCAGTATTGGAGCGGTGCGAATCGTGCACCAAGTACTTAGTAGCACCAAGTGCTGCGCAAGATATTTTTTGAAATGGGTCAATTCGGACTACGAGGTGCAACGATTATATGCTCTTTTCTTGGTTCGATTTCTACTTATATCAATTTAAAGTAAATCCATTCACTGCACAGCAGCGGTGTGAATCAACCCAATACAATAAGTAATTGGGCGATCCGCACCGCTCCACCATTGCGGTCCGAAATGTCACATGCCAAAATAGCTCTTGGGCAATTAACAGTCGTTTCTCACTACGAGCGGTCGGACCGCGGCGGCGGTGCGGCTGTCCAAATGTTCGTGGTGTGAAACGACTAAAGAATAAAGACCCTTTACATATAAACACGATACAATGTCGGCATCGTTTCACGATATAACGTCGTATCGTGGAAATCTAAGACGAGTAGCGTCAAAATGTACGACTAGACATCGCAACGCAATTTTGAATATCTCCATTATGAATTAAATGAAATGGATGGATGTACATTTTGTGTATCGTTCTTCGTGCGTCCGTTTTTTCGGATTAATTGTGGCACTACCTATATCGAATCGTGTCGTGTATTCACGAATTTTTAAGTTGTTCGTTGTAGACTTCTACGATACGAAGTCACATCTTGAAGTGATGCAGCGTCGTAACACGACGCGGCATCGCATCGTGTTTATGTTTACGACCCCTAATGCGCTATCAGAGTGCTAAGTGTGTGTTTTTCTTTTCGCATTCGATCGTAAGCGCGTTTCAAGTTTCTAGGAATTTGTATGTGATTTGTACAGCGCCACCTAGTGGTAAACTGGTTTCTCACGTTTACCACTAGGTGGCGCTGTACAAATCACATACATATTTCTAGTAAACTCCAAACGCGCTCACGATCGAATGCGAAAAGAAAAACTCACACTTAGCACTCAGGTCGATAAAGCAAACTTACTGGTATGTGTGAACTTTTCCTTTCTCTTGTTTTATTATTTCGGCAGTTTCCCCATTAGTGCTTGCGTTGATGTCGACACAGACAAGGACGGCGCCCAGCCTTGCGAAGCGGATCGCCATCTCCCGTCCCATTCCATGACCGGATCCAGTAATCTATACAAATAAATAAAATCAGAGTGTCCGTTTGTAATATTAAAATATCCGCTTTTTACTAAATGCATATGGATGTATACACGGTACATTGGTACCAATATCAAAATCATTTTTTTTCTGTCGATCTCTCTGTATGTTCCATTAAAACGGGTTGGACAGGTTTTGACGGGACTTTCACTAGCAGATAGCTGATGTAATAAGAAGTAATTTAGGTTACTTTAATTTAAGAAAATTTTTCACGCGAACAAAGTCGCGGGCACAGCTAGTCTAAAACAAAATGGCAAACACATTTGTTAATGGAGCTTCAAAAGGATTTCCATATATTCCATTTATATAATTCCAATATTCCATTTCTTCCATTCCATTCCATAATTCCAATAAAATTTCCAATTAATATAATAATGGACCAAATTTGAAAATTGTTCGTTTATAAGAGAGTATTCCAAGGGCGGTCCCGGTTTCCCTAATATCCGATGACATTAAGAAGGTTAGAAAAAGTCTCAAAAATAAGGCAAGTAGTAAGTATATCACTTAATGCCGTTCTGCCCAGCAGATCGTAAAAGGTGACCGATTGGCTACACGTGTCACTACCATCGTGTCTACTAGTTGGTAGAGTTTCACAACGTCTCACCCGGTATTTGGTACCACCGCTTTACCTATTAATATACCTATGTATATTTAATGAAAAGCTTTGGCGCTATTAGCATAGCGCTTTTCACTTTTCACTATCGAGTTCCGGTTTGGAGGGTGAGGTAGTCGATAAATTTATGTACATGGCATTGCTATCTCGCCACATAAATAACAACGCACTATTAACATCGTAAAATGCGGCACAGTTAAAGTTTACATTGCTGGGAACTGCAGAAACTTGATATTTTCAAATAAAATGCATTAGATATACATTAAATTAATAAAAATGAACTTTACACACACTATATTCATGTAACATTGATGATATTTTACACACATATAATATACAGAGTGCTAAGTGTGAGTTTTTCTTTTGCATTCGATCGTGAGCGCGTTTCGAGTTTACTAGGAATTTGTATGTGATTTGTACAGCGTCACCTAGTGGTAAACTGGTTTCTTACGTTTACCACTAGGTGGCGCTGTACAAATCACATACAAATTCCAAGTAAACTCCAAACGCGCTCACGATCGAATGCGAAAAGAAAAACTCACACTTAGCACTCTGTTGCCTTTACCGGTAAGTTGTTTGTCAAAGTTAAAAGATTTTATTGTTTAAGCTACGGTAGAATTTCGGCCACAGGCGAGTAAGTCAGAGTAATCTGTCCAGCGAGTATTATGTGTTATGTCTGGTAACTACTGCTTCAGTACCAAGTATCACCAAAATTCGCTCAATATTTTTTAAATGATGGTGTAACAAACATCCAAAAGAATAAAAACTCTTGTTAAATATTTAAAAAACGGCTACACTCACGTTTAATCGGTGTTGGTTCTGACTAGTTTCGGATATAGATTCTTCCTCAGGTCTGAGTGCTAAGTGTGAGTTTTTCTTTTCGCATTCGATCGTGAGCGTGTTTCGAGTTTACTAGGAATTTGTATGTGATTTGTACTGCGCTACCTAGTGGTAAACGTGAGAAACCAGTTTACCACTAGGTGGCGCTGTACAAATCACATACAAATTCCTAGTAAACTCGAAACGCGTTCACGATCGAATGCGAAAAGAAAAACTCACACTTAGCACTCTGCTCATCGCCTCTGTAGTCTAGTGGTCCAGCATTGGCGTCGACCACATGAGGTCCCGGGTTCGATTCCCGGGTCGGGCACTTAAAAATGTTTTTTTTAGTTTTTTGATAAACTCAAAGTTGCCCGGGATTGGAAGTGCCCGATTGGCGATAGGCTTGCCATCTATTACATAGTGGAACTAAGTATCTTCCGGTTAATCGTGGGTGCACTTGTTGTACCTCTACGTACCTCTTAAAAATATGGGCTTGAAGATATTTTTTTATTTCTGTACTATGAGTTATTCAAGGGCCGCAAACGGGTGTTTACAGAGGTAGTACTGGATTATTTTTTCCTGCTTTTTTTTTTGCTCAAGATCAAGTATATAAATATTTCAGACTGTTACAAAAGCGGGTTCGATTTCTTTTTATTTATTTCGGATTATGACGTATTCGAGGGTTGCTCGATCACATTTGTGGGACCAAGTATCTTCGGCTAATCGTGGGTGCACTTGTTGTACTTTTGCCTACCCCTTCGGGGATACGGGCGTTAAGATTCTTTTGAGTTCAAAACGAGACGCTACCGAGCGAACGAATAAAAAATCAAAGACTGAAACTAGTCAGACCCAACACCGAACGCGTTTTATAATATAGTTAGGATAAGTCATTTTTTTTATGTCATAAGATAGCAAACAAGCAGATGGGTCTCCTGATGGAAAGAGTCAACCATCGCCTATAGACACCAAAGATGTTAATGGTGCGTTGCTATGTTGTGGCGAGGTCTAATGCCACATGCATAAGTTTACCGGCTACCTTACCCTCCAAACCGGAACACGACAGCGACAAGCGCTGACGCTATTGCGGCAGGAATAGGTAAGGCGGTGGTACCAGACCCGGGCAAGACAATGCAGAACTCTACCAAAATAGGATAGGTCATAGAATAGCGTTATTACTCTAAGGTATAGGTAGACTTACTAAAATAACTTGATTGGTGACATCTTTTGGTTCTGGTGGAATTGTGATTCTGACGAAACCTTTGATGGACTCAAAACACATTTTGAGTACCATCAGCAGGAACTCAAACGTGATACACACGCCCTCTTTGAGGTTTACCCTGGAATACGAAATTGAGTAAAGGTATTAATTATTTGTACACTGTTACGGATACAGATTTTTTATAATTAATAAAATTACGCTTAAAAATTACAAGAATACACTTGTAACGCAAATTTTAAATAACGCAACGCTTTCCGCGTGTTGGTCCCGGGCTCCTTTGTAGAATAGGCCAACTGCATTTCTGCCAGGCAGGTCGTAAAAGGCGTTCGATTGGCTATGCGAGTCACTACCATTTTGGCTACTAGGTGATAGATTTCTGCATTGTCTCACCTGGGTCTGGTATCACCGCCTTATCTATTCCTGCCGCAATAGCGTCAGTGCTTGTCACTGTCGTTTCCGGTTTGAAGGGTAAGGTAGCCGGTAAACTTATGCATGTGGAATTAGACCTCGTCACAAGATAGCAACGCACCATTAACATCTTTGGTGTCTATAGGCGATAGTTGACTCTTTCCATCAGGAGACCCATCTGCTTGTTTGCTATCTTATGATATAAAAAAAATCCTGCTTAAACGCACTCGACACAAAACTGATAGACTGCTGTAGGTTTAGTGTTTACCGTAAGATTATCTTACCCTAATAAAAAAAATTTGAAGACTATACAAATAGCGCTTACTTTATTAAGGCAGGAATAGTTAATACCGTGATACCTAATGGAAACCTTTGTAATTATTTTTGTTTTTATAGCACTCACCCCGTGCTTGGGAAACTTGTAAAACTTTAAAAACATAAATGTCGACACGCGAGACTCTAACCCGCGACCATCTCCCTCAAGCCGGGACGCTCTGCCACTGAGCTAGTGTCGACACTAAAGTTTTTCAAGGAACCTTTGTAATCTGTATATTAATTAATACGTGAAGGAAAAACCTGAGACCCATTTTTAAGAAAATTGTGTGAACGATGGAGTATGAAATTTGGCTTACATGGGGGACGTGGAACAAAGCTGAGAGGCAGGCTCGGAAAGATGGCGTTTGGTAACCTTTTTTTTTCTCTAAAACTAATTTATAGTATACACTTACAATCAGCCAACGGACATATCTAGACAGGACAATCGTGAGGGGTTTGCAGGGGGAGAGAGAGCCCAAGCAGTCATACGCTCGCTTGGGACACGTCAGGCAGGGTTAACGCTTTTTAATTTAATACTTTGAAGTGTTTCGTTTTTTTTGTTTTATAATGGTTCAAATCACAGACAACATGATTGTAGCATTTAAAACATAAGAATTTTACAAATGTTTGCTGTATTGGCTCTATTTTTTCAATGTTCACTGTGTGACAGTGCAAGTCGAGTGCAAGTGCAGACAAGTCGCCTCTGTGGTGTAGTGGTCCAGCGTTGGCGTTTACCACATGAGGTCCCGGGTTCGATTCCCGGGTCGGGCACTTTAAAAAAAAAGTGTTTTTTCAGTTTTCTGAGAAACACAAAGTTGCCCGGGATTGGATAGTGCCCGGTTGGCGATAGGCTTGCCACCTATCACATTTGTGGGACCAAGTATCTTCGGCTAATCGTGGGTGCACTTGTTGTACCTCTGCCTACCCCTTCGGGGATATGGGCGTGAAGATACTTTTTTCACTGTGTGACATGGTGACCAGATACTGCAGGCATATTTTAATATACTCCTAAAGTAAGTAAAATATAATATCTTCATAAAATACATAAGATCATTTGTGAAGGATACACTAACACGTTTGACAAATTCTGTTTGTATGCTTTATAAATAATCAGATCAATTTGTTCATTAAATGACATTTTTGAATCGAGTCTTATGTCTAAATCGCGTACTGGTGTGACTATTTTATATTACAATTGTTTGTGACAGGTATTTCAAAAGGTTTTGTTTTTCGAGTAAATGTCTGGATTTCGATAAATTTGTTGATATCTTATTCTTTATATAGTAATTACTATTGCAACTTGCAGTCTTGTTTGTTACATGTTTTCAAATAGACTTTTGTCATCAGCAAATATGCATCGTATAGTAAAGGCGCTAAAATTTGACCTTGTAGCACACCTGAGGTGATAGGGATGTAGTCAATTCTGGCATTACTAATTACCACACATTGCCTTTTCTTAGGCACGTAAGAGCAAAACCATCTGTCAAGATCTTCATGACTTCCCAAGGCTTGCAACTTGTGGAAAGATGATATGATGGATCGCTTTCTCAAAATCTGTGTAAATCGCATCAACTTGCGCTCCTTCAGCCCCCCCCCCTCCCCCCCCAATAAGTAGACTGTAAAAACTGTTAAATTGTTATAATTGTTGATCGTTGGTTCATAAAACTATGTTGCTCTTCTAGAATTGACTTATTGTGCGATATATAACTTTTTCAAAAACTTTACTATAATGTGTTGAAAATTGAAATCGGACGGTGATCTTCAATTCTGATTCGCGGACCATTTTTGTTAACCGGTACGAATGCGTGAAAAATTTTTTCCGTGACTTAGCGAGAGTTCCAACACAATTTTTAACAATTAGCTGGTATACCATCACTTCCAAGTCCTTTATTTGGATTTAATGATTTTAAAACCTTTACAACATATTCTTCTGATACTCTTACTCTGATAAAATTATAAACAGTATCTATAAAATTTTGTTTATGTGGATACGCAACAGTGCTGACATAAATCAGCATATACACATACACAGTATTGTCTCGAACGGTCAAGTTAATTGAACGGTCAAAATAAAGTAATGATTTCTAATAAATAATAAAATAGCATTTTCGCCCTTTACCGTACTGTAATATATTTTTTACAAATTGAGCAAAAAGAAGTTATGATTTTTGGCCACGCAACCGTCGCTAGTTTATTTTTGTGAATTCATGTGTTAAAAGTCGCTTGTTTATTTTATGAACACACATCACTAAAAGCGTAGTGCCTATAAAATTGACGTGTATTATATGACCACTGGACAGGTTATCCCATACAAATGACAGCTAATTTTATATGTCAATTTGAAACGCTGTCGGCGGGGGTACCGAGAACTAATTTTGACGTATGCTGTATATCATTGCCATGGTAGTCTAAATATTATGAGGCAGTTACGCATTTTAATTAATTTGTTAATGTTTTAGTGAATTTCTAAGTTTATATTTGGTGTACTCAGAAGTTTTGCGACGTTAGGAAATGCGTATTTTGCAAACTATCCTACCTAAAGGAGTGTAAAACTTCGTTTTACAGGTACGTGCATGTAATCACTGATTTTAATCAAAAATTGAGTAACATGGTCTTTAAAACAACTTATTTTTACCAGATATTTTAGTTACTACCTCTACTTTAGACTCTCTAAAACAGACCCTAAACACTCTAAGGGATAACGAAAACAAACTTAATAAAGCTCTAGATACATTAGCGAATACTACGAACCAGCTCACTAACATTACAACTGGCTTGGTAACTGGCTTCAAAAGCCCAAGCTCTATTCAGCAGCTTAGAAAGCTCAATGCTGGCTCTATCTTTTCAGTTAGAAGATTTAACTAACGCTATTATATTAACAAGCCAGAATATTCTCCATCCTAGTGTGATAACGCCAACCCAATTATACCAAGAACTGACAAACAACGACAGATATCTGCCTAGGGACACCAGAATTCCCCTACCTTTGGCCTTAGAAAATATTCACGTTATTTTAAATATATCAAATGTTGCTTCTTACTATTATAACAACAAGTTAGTATTTATATTACAAATCCCTCTAGTTGGTACCGAAGAATACTATTTATATCATAATATAGCTTTACCAATACCACACGATGATAACAAACCTAATGTATTTAGTCTTATAGTACCGTCTAGTACTTACACTGCTATATCTAAAGATAAGATAAGTTTCTGTAACCTAGGTATTTTAAGTAAATGTAAAAATATAAATTCTGAGTTCTTTCTCTGTGAAATATGGGTAGTGCTTAAAACCAGTGACGACAGCTCTACGTGTGAAAGTGAACTGCTGACCAAGACTGTGAAATCGATCCCGGCGTTGTGCGAATCCCAAACAATCGTTAGTGAACTCGACATTTGGGAACCGCTACTAAATAATCAGTGGATTTTTGTGCAATCTCGTTCGAGTAAAGTTACAATTGACTGCGAGGCCTCAAGTTCAACCGAAATAATCGTTTTCGGCATGGGTATCTTGAGCATACCCCGAGGATGTCTAGTATATACCAAGAGCACCCGGCTCATCTCCAACCGGAGTACGATTAACTTTACTATTCCTACACCCCATCTAGATTTTAGCATTATTAATGACTCATGTTGTAAATTAGAAATAGATCAAAAGTATGCGTATGGAAATGCATCCCCTATTTTACTCCAGAGTATAAATCTTGATAGTTTTACGTTGAATAATAAAAATAACAAAATATTTTCAGAATTAATAAAATCACTGAACAAAAACCACTCATTATAAGATATGGGACACATTTCTTCTCAATTTACACAATAATTGTACTCATATTAATTGCGTATGTCATTTTTAAATTTTATAATTGTTTCACGAAGTCAAAAGGTAGACTAAGATCCTATTTTGTAAAACCGACCGTTACTGATTCAGTACAGATGGATAACATTCAGAGCGAAGAGTCACCTATGCTTACTCCTAGGCTAAGGGAAATAGTATAACTTCCTGAAGTTCGGCTTCAACCCGGAACTTCAGTCTTCCGCGGGGGGTTGTTATACCTTGGGGATGTTGGCAGAAGTGCTGACTATCATCCCCTATATGCCAGATAGGCAAAGTAGATAATATATATACAAACCCGCTCTCGCGGGCGAGTTAGTCCGTCTCGATCAGTCATAAGCTTCAAAGCTAATATTCAATATCAGTACCAGTCGGCTCTCTCTATACAATATCTTACTATTTCTTTGTGTTATATTTTCTAGCAAGTTAAGTTTTCATTTTTTAAAAAGCAGTTTTCCATTTTCCGTATAATAAATAATACGTGACGACATTTGCTGTCGACGTCTTCGTAATCTCGAAGACCCCCGCTTCTCCGTACTGTGGACACTGGTGGATACAGGTCTAGAGAAGCTTCTCTATGCCTGTGTCCACCGTGCGCATAGCGGAGACCAAGAGACGATCAGGCTCAAGAGTACCTAAGTGAGGCGGCGGATGCTGCTCAACACAAATACCCTTCCGCTCAGCTAGTGCTACTAGGGGATTTCAATGCCCACCACCAGGAGTGGCTATACCCATACCAGTGCACTGACTTCGCTGGGAGAGAGATGCGTAAACTCGCTATAGCGTTAAAACTCACCCAGCTAGTTCAAGGAGCGACGCGAGTTCCTGACGTTGAGAGCCACACAGCCAATTGCTTGGACCTTCTGCTGACTACGGATCCGGATCGCTACTCGGTGGCGATTTCCTCGCCGCTTGGCAGCTCCGATCACTGTCTGATGAAATCTATATCCGTCTACTCGCTGCCCGATCCCAGTCCCAGGGGCTCTCGGCGTGTGTGGCGATACAAGTCAGCAGATTGGGACGATATGCGTTCCTTCTTTGCGTCTTATCTCTGGCGGCCTCTCTGCTTTTCTTCTGAAGACTCCTCAACCTGCGCGGATGCTGTGGCTGATGTGCTGCGACAGGGAATGGAATACTTTATCCCTTTCTCCGACGTAGCCATGTTCAGCAAAGTTCAACCCTGGTTCAGAGCCGATTGTAGACGCGCTGAGGCCCTAAAGCGTGAGGCATATCTGGCTTGGGTTGATGCTCGACACCGCAAGGCCAAGGACGTATCGGAGAAGAAGAAAGCCTTTAACCAGGCCGCCAAATTCTGCAAAAAGGCTCTACTGAAAGCTCGATTCGACCATGTCAGCCGTATTGGGAACAAACTGGCTCCGTACCCCTTAGGTAGTAAAGCGTTTTGGTCGCTGGCAAAGTCGGTTGAATCGAATTTCTGTCGCCCCTCTCTTCTTCCACTGCTGAAACCGGATGGGACTCTGGCTTACACGGCTGTAGAGAAAGCGAACCTATTCGCTACTCTATTCGCGGAAAACTCATGTCTTGATTCTGCCAACGCGAAACCTCCCAGTCTACCTGAATGCGATGTGAAAATGCCGGAAATTCGCATCCGTCAGACTCAGGTTCTTTAATCGCTGCGGAATCTGGATGTGAACAAAGCCAGTGGCCTTGATGGGATCCCAGCAATAGTGCTTAAAAAACCTGTGCACCCGAACTCGCTCCTGTCTTGACACATCTCTTTCGCCTTTCGATGACGACCGGAAAAGGACCTAAAACATAGAATCTTGCTAACGTGCAGCCTGTGCCTAAAAAGGGCAGTCGTGCCGAACCCTCTAACTATAGGCCAATTTCAGTCACGTCCATACTCTGCAAGACTATGGAGCGTGTACTGAACAGGAGGATAATGGCACACCTAGAAGCGAACGATTTACTCAGTGACCGCCATTACGGGTTTCGCCGAAATCGGTCCACTGGGGATCTTCTAGCGTATGCCACTTACGTCTTGAGTTCAGCCATCGAGAATCATGGTGAAGCGTTAGCTGTCTCTCTTGACATCTCTAAGGCCTTTGACAGGGTATGGCATGACAATCTTATTAGCAAGCTTCCTTCGTACGGTATAACTACTGATCTCTGCGCCTGGATCTCAGATTTTCTGAGTGGCCGGTCGATTAGGGTAGTCGTCGACGGCTGCTCGTCCGACCAAATGGATATAAATGCCGGAGTCCCTCAGGGATCAGTTCTCTCCGCAACTCTGTTCTTGCTACATATCAACGGTCTGCTGAAGCCCGGTATCTATGGGTACGCAGACGATAGCACTGTCGTGGAGAGTTACGTATCTAGCGCGCGAGCTAGTACGGCACAGATCCGGTCTCTCAGAGAGGCGATG
Organism: Apodemia mormo; assembly: GCA_036924255.1. Taxonomy (NCBI): domain Eukaryota; kingdom Metazoa; phylum Arthropoda; class Insecta; order Lepidoptera; family Riodinidae; genus Apodemia; species Apodemia mormo. Next base: position 44,283,287 of record JAUPFN010000002.1, read on the forward strand.
GTCAAAGTCAAAGTCAAAGTCAAAATATTTTTATTCAAATTATCCTTTACAGGCACTTTTGACGAGTCAACATTTTTTGAGTTACTACCGGATCGGAAACGCGGCCACACACTGAGAAGATCCGGCGGAAGAAACTCAGCGGGCTTGTCTTTTTTTGTGCATATACATTTTTTTAAACAATGTTTTTACAATTACAATTACAATGTATTTATGAATAATATATTATAATTATTATGAGACTGCTATGAGGAGCAATTAATCCCATGCCTTATTATCATCCAAATATTCAGATATTTTATAGTAACCTTTTTTACAAAGTTTAGATTTGATACATTTTTTAAATTTGTGTATTGGTAGATCTTTAATAGCATTTGGAAGTTTATTGTAAAAGCGTATAGATTGGTCGATCGTATTAACCTGTCCTTACAGGCAGTCTCCGACTGGGGCGATGCCAATCTGGTCAAGTTTAATACGGCTAAGATCCAGGCGTGTCTATTCTCCGCTAAACGGAGTCCATTTCAACTATCTCCGTCTTTTCAGGGTGTGTCCGTGCCGATAACTGACCACCTCGAGCTCCTTGGTATCACCTCAACGCCTACTCTTAACTTTGGTTCGTACATCGAATCAAAAGCCCAAGTTGCCTCAAAAAAGCTTGCTATTCTGGCCAAGGTGGCTCAATCTTTATCAAGCACAAGTCCGTTCGTGCATGGAATACTGCTCTCACCTCTGGTATGGATCCACCAAATACCAGCTGGAGACGCTTGAGGCGATAGAGAGGCGTGCCAAGAGGCTCATAAACGACGATGATCTGGTAGGCATAAAACTCCAGAGCCTCGCTCATCGCCGCAGAGTGGCTATTTTATCGGTCTTTTATCGAATAAATTTTGGAGAGTGCGCTGCGGAATTACAAGATTTAATTCCGCCGTCCCCGTTTTCGCGGTTCGATTCGAAAGCGGTTCGATTCGATATTCTTGATCCGAATTGCAAGGGACTGGAATATGCTACCTGAGTCTGTGTTCCCCGACGGGTACAACCTGGGGATCTTCAAGAGAAGAGTGAACAGGTACCTTTTAGAGAAGCGCGTTCCATTTTAGGCCGCACCTTAGCTTACCATGGTCAAGCGCTTCCCTATCGACAGTAAAATATATATATATATATATATATATATATATATATATATATATATATATATATATATATTTATATATATATTTTTTGTGCTAGCTTTAAATAAGGGTCAAAGACAAAAAAAAAACAAAAGAAAGAGATTGATCTTAATTTATCTAGTAGGTTCTTTTGCGTGATGCACGCACAAACATCCTGTTTTGTTAATCACATAGATAATATTTATGTATGCAAATAAAATTAATTTTAATAATGAATAAATAAAACTCACATTTTGATTAATTGTCGTACGTGATCACTCGCCAAGAACGTCGAAATCAATCCGTGCAATAGCAGCAACTGATAAGAGATAGCCGTTTCTTTATTTATTTCCAAATCGAATGTGACCTATGACTTCGTTATTGTGTTTATGATAACGGGCGAGACATTAAATTTGTAATTGTTGCTAAATATTTTTACATACGTACATAATATATTATGTTCACCTTCATATCGTAAGATAGCAAACAAGCAGATGGCTCTCGTGATGTAAAGAGACAATCATCATCTATAGACGCCAAAGATATCAATGGTGTCTTGCTAACCTTGTGGCGGCGTCTTAATGCTGCATGCATACGTTTACCGGCTACCTTACCCTCCAAACCGAAACAAGACTTTGAAGCTCTGATGCTATGCAGCAAGAATAGGTAAGACGGTGGAAACAGGTTCAGGTGAGACACTACAGAACTCTACCACCTAGTGGCCACGATGTTAGTGACTCACACAGCCAATCGTTCACCTCTTTTTTTTATATATCATAAGATAGCAAACAAGCAGATGGGTCTGCTGATGGAAAGAGTCAACCATCGCCTATAGACACCAAAGGTGTTAATGGTGCGTTGCTATCTTGTGGCGAGGTCTAATGCCACATACATAAATTTACCGGCTACCTTACCCTCCAAACCGGAACACGACAGTGACAAGCACTGACGCTATTGCGGCAGGAATAGGCAAGGCGGTGGTGCCAGACCCGGGCGAGACAATGCAAACTCTACCACCTAGTAGCCACGATGGTAGTGACTCGTATAGCCAATCGATCACCTTTTACGACCTGCCTGGCAGAACAGCAGTTGGTCTATTCTTCAAAGGAGCCCGGAACCAACACGGGGGACCTCTTACGAACCGCCTGACAGAACGACAGATGGTCTATTCTTCAAAGGAGCCCGGACTAACACGAGGGACCCATCCCCATTGATTTTTTGGTTTTTACTCTTTCAATGCATTTATTTGCAAGCAACATTTGGTTACTACTCTTTTAGTGCGCGAGACATCACACAAATTATTAATTGACGAATATACATATAATTGAATCTTCCCTTTGACAAGTCTAACAAATATTCTATCAGTGACTATTATTATATATATATAAAAATCAATCCCTATTTTCCTTGGTCGCGACATCACGCCTGAATAGCTGGACCAATTTCGGTCAATTTTTTTTTTGTTGCGTTTGTAATTGTAAGGAGAAGGTTCTTATAAAAAGAATATTAAGAAATTTGCGCGGAAAATAAGAAAATTTAAGAATACTTAACCACCATATAAAGTTTAATCCCGTAGACTTATATAAATTAAGTGTCACGTTGTTTGTCTGCTATGGATTCCTAATATGTAAGGCAAAACAACGTTTGCCGGGTCAGCTAGTATATCACGCCTGAATGGCTGGACCAATTTCGGTAATTTTTTTTTGTTGTGTTTGTAATTGTAAGGAGAAGGTTCTTATAAAAGAAAATATTAAGAAAATTGCGCGGAAAATTAGAAAATTTAAGAATACTAAACCACCATATAAAGTTTAATGCCATTTTGGCTGCGTGGAAGGACAATCGCGTAGTCTTATATAAATTACGTGTCACGTTGTTTGTCCGCTATGGATTCCTAATATGTAAGGCAAAACAACGTTTGCCGGGTCAGCTAGTTTTATATAAAAAAAAAACACTTGTACTGTGTTATCCAATCGGTTTCGCTTTTATAAGCATCATCAGGACAATTACAACTTATAACTAAAAACAAATCATTCTAAACTAACTAAAAACACAATTTCATAATTTAATATTTTATAGTTTGAAAGCATAATACGTACTACCTTTAATAATGTATATTATCATTGTAAATAAATAAACATACTACAACAACAACTCATGTGATTAATTTTTTCCCCAATTGAGGAAAACATAAGTGAATGTACGAAAAATTATATAATATCACTATAAAATTATATTAATTTAAATAACAATGTCAATCTTAATTAGAATTGAAATATTTAAAATTAAAAATGTTGAAAAAACTGTTTGCAAACTGTTTTATGTTTTTTGGATAGGAATTTGTATGTGATTTGTACAGCGCCACCTAGTGGTAAACTGGTTTCTCACGTTTACCACTAGGTGGCGCTGTACAAATCACATACAAATTCCTAATAAATTCCAAACGCGCTCACGATCGAATGCGAAAAGAAAAACTCACACTTAGCACTCTGTAACTAAACGGCTCATCCGTAGTCCGTACCACCGCTTAACCTATGCCTGCCGCAATAGCGTTAATGTGTGCCGGTACATTTTTTTATCATACACAATACAACAGTAATGATATGTTACGTTTTTGCTCGATTTTCACGGTTTAGTCGGCGGGAAAACAGTGTTTTGTTGATTTAGGCGTTACTTTGCGAAAATTCATAATTAAAAGATGAAATTAATTTAATTTGCTACTCTCTTTGCAAACTGTTTTGTGTGATCTCCGCGATGCCACCGAAAACGACGCTGGTTTAATAAATGGATATAACTCGAAATACTTAAAAACAACAAAGAAAAATTTCGACACGTCAGGATTTGAACCTACGCCCTTCCTTCAAGTCGAAACGCTCTAACCAACTGAGCCAGTGTTAACTGAAAATTACATAAGTACAAGTATTGTGTCCTGCTATATGTGGAATAGTATGCTCGATGAAATAAGTTATTTCAATTTTACAGTGTAAAGTAAAATATATTTGTGTGTTCTATACCAAAGCATAGAATTTGGAGCAGCTTATAAAAAATTAGAGTATTTCAGTTTTTGCGCAGTCGTATATTTTCAAAACGATCGTCGATTTTGATCTTTTGAATAGCACTCGATTCAATTATTTGAGTTCTAAAACCTTTTATTAACTTCAAAGTTGATTGAATGGAAAACAACGAAATAATGTCAGTCATGTATTAATTTAAAAAAAAATATATCGTTGATAAATTCCAAATGAATTGAGCAAAGAAAATGAGTAAATCCTATTTACGTTATTTGACTCAGTTTTTGAGATCAATTTGAAATCAATCTGTTTACTAGTAATTGTAAACAATTTAATATTTGAAAAGCTATAACTTTACACAACTTGATTCGGTTTTTATTTTGGTAGGGCAACTGCATCAGTTTTTAAATATCAGTTTTTAAACATCGCAGAACATTATATTCAATTTTTAATCAAAGAAGTTTACACCGATTAGAGACATTGATTATAGCGCCAATCATTAATTCGTGACTGTAATAGAAAACAAACTAGATGTTTCACTAAATGTGGATAAATATATAATTATATTAACAAATGAGCCATATAGTGTGCTTGTTTAGAGAAAGAGCCGAAACCACGTAGGTGTGTTTCGAGATATACTGAAAATAAGCCATGTAGGTGTGCTTATTTAGAGAAAGAGCCGAAACCATGTAGGTGTGTTTCAAGATATAATGAAAATAAGCCATGTAGGTGTGCTTGTTTAGAGAAAGAGCCGAAACCATGTAGGTGTGTTTCGTGAGATATTATAAATCAGAGTCGAAACCATGGTGTGTTTCGCGAGATTACAAATGAAATATTTGGGTGTGCTTAGTTTGGCGAACTAAATGAAACCATTCGCAAGGCGTGCACCGTAGATGAGGAGACAAAATTAGAATGATGTAAAGCAATAGATAGTCCGTATGAGTAGCTCGAAGATTTCATTTATGCGTACTAGAGAGAAATTTGAATTTAAGTGTGGTGGTAAGCGATTTAAGAGTAATGTACCATGTACGTAATATCCTATGTTCACGGCGTTCAGCAAACGTCAGCCGCTAAAAATGATTACAGCAAAATGAGATACGGTCAAACTTATAAACAGAAGGATTGGGTAATGTGATTTTTCATGAACATCAAATCGAAACTTTATAATTGATATTTGATATCGGATATCAAAAAATATATATTTTATGAAATTATATATTGATGGATACTTTCAGATAAACCCGACGAGCTTTATTCGAAAACCATTCAATACGCAATGGGCGTAAGATTTGGAATCGTAGATATTAGTATCCGTCTGATAATATAGCAATTTTAGTTTATCGGCGCACCCACTCTGCTGTCGCCTCATTTTGTGTCGTTGCTAGATTCAGTAAATTTTGACAATATAGTGTTTCGTCAATATATAGGTAGTTCTAGCTTAGACTAATATCCGATTTACAATATCGTAACGACACAGTACAGTACAGTTTCAATATCTGTATACGTTTTGTATCGCCCACTCCTAGTAAACATAATATAAGGCGAATTGACTGATAAGAAGCCTCAGTTTTGGTTGTATAGTTCATTATGATAATATTAGATCTTATAGGAAAATGCATTATTCTTAACTACGTAGTCATTCCAATTACATATACACATACTTAAAGGACGTCCACGTGGACATATTCAGAGCTGCAAACACAACACACACGTACATAGACAAGAGGACTTAATAAAGAGTTTGTACTGTTATCAATATTAAATTTCAGCAATGGCGGATTCTTCGGCGTCTGAATATAAAGCGCCGTTACCTCTTACTGGAAGTCAGATCCAGAAAGCTGTAGAGCTAGTATACAAGGGGCAGATGTCATCGTTGCAATCACCGGGAAAAAGAACCTTATTTATCGGAGTAATCGTGGGCAATGTAAGAAAATGGACACCAATAATATCGAGTGTAAAAAGAAAATTCAAAGACGTAGTTATTAGTTATTCGCGGAAAATGCTAGAATTATGTCATTATTACACTAGTTGACCAGCCAATTAATCTCAATTGTTATTCAATGTATGAAATAAAATGTTTTCAATAATATGTACGTTATTTCACATTGAATTACGTTTAATTAAATTCATGATTTTTTTGATAATTATCAGTTGTCACTCTTTGTAGGACTTAGTATTAATTTCGATTGAAACTTCATGTTCCTGTAGTATTTATAAATACTAGATTTTATATTATATGTAGTATACGTATTATAGGTAGATTTATTGTAATAGTAAAATCACACGTTCAGATACTTGGGAGTAAAATCAGAAATTATTTAACGATAATTTATTTCTGAGGTTGACTTAAGGGTACGATGTAGGCCATTTATGACTGGTACTAACAACCTAATTAACATTACTGTCAACGTTAATTACAGATTACATAATACTAATAGACGTGGCGTTTGGCACTGAACGTGTAGTCGTACACATGAGCAAATGCTCATATCACTGTCCAAAGTGTGGCAAATTATATACGCAAATTGGCACTAATTGTAATTAAGTTTTTATTGTTGACGTACTGTTGTATACATTCTAGTATTTATGTCAGTTTAAAATTTTGCTACGATTGACGTCTAACAAATGTCTTAAGAAGGCGCCTCCAATTATATATTATACTAGTGGCCTGTTACGTGCTTCACGACGTATCGCCATTTATTGAATTCATTTGTTACAAAAAAATGTGATAAATGAAGAACCGCTGTACCGATTTTGTGCAAACTTCACATAAACCATCTACTAAACAGTCCGAACAAAGCCTAAACATTTGGTTTGGATAGGTGAGCCCGTTCTTGAGTTATAAAATTACAACGAAAAATGGCATAGATTTTTATAAATATACTAGCGACCTGCCCGCGGTTTCACCCGCGCAGCTTTTGTTCCCGTGGGAATATCGGAAAGGTTTATACATTTAAAGCTTTCTCAAGAATCAATCTATCTATTAAAAAAACCGTATCAAAATCCGTTGCGTAGTTTTAAAGATTTAAGCATACATAGGGACATAAGGACATAGGGACAGACAGAGAAAGCGAATTTGTTTTATACTATGTAATGATAGATTAATTTATGTTGACATGTAAAACAGATATTGTTGTACTTATTTCTCTCTATGTAACATATGTTTATTAAATCTGTATTGTAATTTGTGCACCCTAATCTGCAAGCAATGAATTATATTGCCACTCGTTGTCTGGAAGAATCACTCTAGCAATAAGACCCTCTATTTGTGCGCTTATTTTAAGTGTTATGTAAATGCTACTTGATTATGGTGTACATATAGCAGTAAATTATTAAATTAAAAAAATATTAATGAACAATGTTACTTAGAACTTTAAATGAAATAATTAGTCAAATGAAAAATAATTTACAAATCAACATAAATAAAAGGCAAAATTATTACAATTGAAATTCAATATAAATATGATAATCCTATAGAAGTATAATATAGATGATCAAAGAAATAACAAATCGACATTATTTGTAACACTTAAGACTAAATTATGTATTTAGACTGCATTTTAAATTATGACTTATGACAATATTTGTAACTTATGACTGCATTTTAAATTATGTATTACAAATTATTTGTAATACATAATTTAAAATGCAGTTTCACCAAGTGCCGACGATGGAAACTATCCAATTTACTTAAGACTAAATTGTATTTGCTCTCCGTAAAATTAGATATAAATATCTAAGGAAACGGCAATAACAACATACTTTGGATGTGTTTCATTAGTATTTTCTTATGGACTGCTTATATGAGGTGACTGGATTTGATGGGTAAATGCTTTTACAGCACAAAAGAATGAGTTAGGGCTATATGTAACATGAAACATCACACAAAAACAAATTTTAAGCCTATTTTTAAATCTGAGAATATTAAAACTTCCTTGTATGTAGGTACATTAGAGCAGCTTGTTTTTTTTAAGAACACACTAAATACTGTAAAACCAACCCGCAATTTAGTACAAATATCAGGCAAGCAAGCAAGCCCTATGTACCACCATAGTATAGACTACAACATAGTCATGGTACAAAAAAAAAGTTTTTTTATATGTATGTACATTATTCCTTTTATCAATTACCAAGTATAATGAAATAGCTAACTAAAAACCGGTATAAAATACAAATGCATAAATGGCTAATTTCTCATTCTCTGTAAAATAACACCTATTTAAATTGTAAAAATGTCAATATCTAGTCAGATGTCAAGATGGTAGTTAGTGGAAATGTAAGTATGTACATATAGTGTCGTTAGTTACTTGTTAGACTTGCTTTATAAAGAAATTAATAATTAGATTAAATAATACATAAATAATTTAATATTATATAATTAAATGTAAATTAATATTTAAATAAATAATTACCTAAGGTAAAACAAATTTTTATGAGATATGTTTTACAATGTAATGTAGGATTTAGTAGTAAGAAACTAAAATTGGTACACTTTAGGTTAGAATAAATAAAGCCATATAATGTAATTGATTTTCAGAAAAAAAATATAATTAGGTATATAGAGTAAAATTGGTCAAACATTTGTAAATTAATCTTATATAATTTATAGATTTTTAGAATATTAATTTTATCGATGCAATATGAGTTACGTGTAAAAAAATATGTCGAATACAAAGTGTTTAGTTTATAATTAGTAAAATTTCATTCAAATCCGTTCTGTAGTCTTGGCGTGATTGAGTAATAAACATCCATACATCCAAACTTTCGCATTTATAATATTAAAATAGATGTAGATTACAAGCTGAAGTGAAGTTTTGTTTATATTTACGTTTACTATAAAAAATATAATATATTACAACTTAAATAAAACTAAAATAATGTTTTGTTTAAATTTATATTTACTATGGATCAACAGAATATATATCAACTTAAAGTAATACGCTTAATAAAGTAGGTAACACCAAAGTAAAATAAAGTATTATGTATAATTACGTTTAATATAAATTAAAATAAAATTATGTAGCAAAACTGCTTACAAATTTTTGCTTTCATAGAAGATATAAATAATACTGTATTATTACTTGTTTTTAAATAATTATGATTATGATTAGTAAGTTATTGAATGTTAGGATTGTGTACATTAAGTATTTTTTTTCCTCATAAAAAAAATATATTTGTGCCGACTTATAGTATGGGCGAAGGTAATGATTTAACTAGTTGTACTTTTGCATCTTTAATATTTCCTAATTGATGCCCTAAGGATTTACGGAAAAGTTAATTTTAGAATTGAGTAGTGTGCCGGGAGTCACACTTTGCCGGATGGCCGAATGTAATGATTTAACTTGTTTGTAATGATTTTGTTCATCAAAAGAATATGTTTCAGTTGTGTTATATTAGAATAAGTGACAAAATATGGCAACACTACGCGTCATCTTCCTATTCGTTAAAGTTGTAAAAGCTAAACGGCGGGACAGAACGCGGCAAGATGGCGCGTAGTGGGGCTTACGATATAAGAACTCATTTTCAGCGACAAACGCACAAATTATAAAGTATTATGTACTAGTACAGCCCCCCAAGACAAGTGGCATCAACGCTAGGAGAATAGAAAACAAAATGTATGGATTTGACATAAGCTGTTGATACGAGCGTAAACGAATTTGTAATTGGTAGCCAAGTGTCATTCGTGAAACGAAACGTTATATTGTATCGATCATTTTTGATCAATTTCATACAAAACCTTAGCCAAGTGGCACTTTTGACAAACAAAATTGGTGATCCAATGATTAGCGAACGCTAGAACCCTGTAAATTACGCTAAAAATGGCGGATAATCACTATTATTTAATCAGCTGTTCTAAATCGTGGATAATATCTGTTAGAATTTTTGATAATTTTAAAGTAAAATGAACGCAAATTGCCATAATTTAAGAGTCCTAACCTAACTAGGGGGTTTTCAATACATTTTCTTTTTTTAAGTCGCAGACGTCTTTGTAATGAATTTCGGTTTTCATCCCCTAACTCCACGGGGAATTAACTCAGAGCAAAGTGACCTTGACAAAAGTTGGTGTCCCTTACCCCCTCCACGTAATGGTGCAACAAAAAAGGGGTGTTATATAGGATTGAAATTTTCCATCAAAATTTTTTTAAGTCCTGCGCACGCTCTGACCGCCAACCGAGCTCTCTGTTCATTCTAATATAACGCATTGGCGTCATTTCGACCAAATTGGTAGCCAAGTGGATTGTGGCTTGTTTAACGTTCGTTCCATACGAACTTTACGAATTATATCGAATATTGTCTCTGAATTGAATATAATAAAAATAAGAACAGAGTCGCTATATCTGATTCAATTTTGATTGTATGTACCGCGTGAGTGCGAATAAGATAAAATATACTATCTTTTCTTCTTAATTACTGTCATGCCGTAAGTTTCTATATAGCTAACATGTTAATTGAACTCTGTCAGTACTACGGACTACCAATTTAAAGAGTTATAAAATTAAATACTGTCACCAAGATTTATGTATTTATCTTCATTGCTATCAAATTTGATTGTTTTAACATATTTTAAGTAAATCCTCTTTACCTACCTTACAAGTGAACGTAGAATTGTGCAAAATGTTATCGATAGTCACATTTTAAAACTTATGTTTCAGATTTATGAAAGCTGATGATAAATTTATTATTAAAAATGAACAAAAATATGCAAAACTGAACATATAAAACTTCTTTTTTACGTATTTTTTGGCATACATATTTACAGAAATGTAAAATTGATCGAAATCTATTGCTACACTGAAAAATAAACTATCTTTCTTTGTTTCATTAAATTTACAAAATACAAGGGTTGTAACAAGAATATAGTGTTTATAACTTGAACTTATAGTGTCTGTAAAATATTTAAAGACGAAATATTATATTTATCATCATTAAGACATTGTCAGCATTTTGCAAACCTATCACTACTTACAATGTGTCTAGGCAGTTCGTTAGAAGCGAACAATTGGGTAAACGAGTCACTAGTATTGTGGCTTCTAAGTGGTAGGGTTCTGCATTGTCTCGCCCGGGTCTAATACCACTGACCCACCTATTTCTGCAGCAATAGCAACAGTGCTTGTTACTGTCGTGTTCCGGTTTTGAGGGTAAGGTAGCCGGTAAATGTATGCATGTGACATTAATACCCCCCCCCCCCCCCCCCCCGCCACAAGGATATCAAAGCACCATTAATAATGTGCCACCAAAAGCCTTCTTAATTTGCGTTAATTTTACTTTAAAATTATCAAAAATTCTCACAGATGTTATCCACGCTTTAGAACAGCTGATTGAATAATAGTGATCAACCGCCATTTTAAGCGTAATCTGCAGGGTTCTAGCAAAGAGTATGTAACGTATTTAGCGGTTCTAGCGTTCGCTGATTATCGAATAATTCGCTACTATTTTGCTTGTCAAAAGTGCCACTTGGCTACGGTCTTGTACGAAAATTGACAAAAATGATCGATGCAATCTAACGTTTCGTTTCACGAATGACACTTGGCTACCAATTACAAATTCGTTTACGCTCGTGTCAACAGCTTATGACAAATCCATAAATTTCTCTTTCTATTGTACTAACGTTGATGCCACATCTTGGGGGGCAAGTCTTTTTTGCTTTTAATGCACTTTTCATATAAATAAAACTTATAACCTCGGTGAAAATAATACTTCAAAGTGACGTTTACCGTCAATTCAGAGACAATATTCGATATAATTCGTAAAGTTCGTATGGAACGAACGTTGAACAAGCCATGATCCACTTGGCTACCAATTTGGCCTAAATATCGCCAAAGCGTAATATTTGAATAGTTACTGAGCGTTTGCCACTTGTCTAGGGGGGCAGATAGGACAGCTAGTCGTCGTAGTCAGTTTGGAGGGCAAGCTTTTTTCCGCTTGGTGGCGCCTATGAGCCGACGCGCTGTCAAATTACGTTTGGGTTGATAAAATCAAGTTAAATATTTTATTCTATCAAGTAATTTTTAAAATATGTAACTAAAATTAATTTACATTTAATTTATTTTGTTGTTTGTATATAGTTCATAATCTATTTTAATCAAACGACAAAATATTTCACTTTTAAATGAAATAGGTACACTTCTAATAATTTATTTAGGGGTGACAATAATTAAAAGTTGGTTTTTGCCCCAAAGAAGATAAGGCTTTCTCATTGTTTCTTCTTGATATAAAATATTCTTATTCCCAACTATTCTAAATTAATTTCGTTTAAAAATAATTTTATTTCCTAATAGTGTTATCCTTTATTACAAATCATGTATTATTAAAAATGTATTATTTGTTAGGTCTACAGAAATCCTCCAGTAAATTGTTAATCGTATACTAATTACATTACTGTCTTTCATATATTTTATGCATCTATATTGTATACACATTGAGGTGTGCGTAAATGTTGATATTTTTTGTAGTAATATATTTTGCAAATAGCGTTGTTTAAATAAACACTGATGTACATATTATTATATCATTATCTGCGGTGTGACACTCACGGATCACGTTTGTACTTTGTAATACTAAGTTGAGACAGAAAGAGAGGATGTGATTAGAAGACAGAATCGGTGTGATAATGGGAAAAGACATGCTTCATTGGTTCGGATATGGTAAAAGAATGACAGATGAACGATAAAAAAAAACAGATATAAAATGCGAATGTAAATGAATTTAAGCATCGGGGAAGATAAAGGCAGGAGCACCATGCTCCAACTGGTGGGTTGCTATCCAAAGGTGGTGATAAGCGTTTCTGAAACCGACGTATTTACATGAAGAGAGTTATGAATGTGGAGAAAGCATGGCAAGTCTGTCTGGATCGTGATATAGGACACTCCAATCTCTCTGACTACCACGTACAGTGTATTTGTGTGTATAACGTCTAACTTTGACTTTAACAATTTCCTCATTTAGGTGATGTATAAACTTTAAAGCTATCTTCATAAAGAAAATTTATCCATCTGAAGTATAATCTCAAACAATTACTAGGTGGTTTGGTATCCGAAACTCTACCTTACCTGATTCTGCCTTAATAGTGTGGGAGATTTTTACATTAGCGTTATCTTATGCATGCGGAAGTACATCCTACAAGACGGAAAATCAGGCTCCATTAACATATTTGTCTATAAGCAATGGTTGCTTCTATCAGATGAACTTTCTGCTTGTTTGCTATCAATTTCGGTATAAAAAATGGTTATTCGTGTATCATATCGCAAGCACAAGCAATCCACACGATTGCTAGAGAGTCAGTCGCCAGTGTCAGAATTTTTTAATATATAAGGGTTTAATTTCACAGATAATTAACTACCTCCTTTAGAACAGTCATTCATATCGGACTGTACAGCCATGTCAAAGCTTGCTATACGGACGCTGTTTAAAGCATCTACTTAAGATGTAAAGGCCTGAATAATGATAGAACAATGCAGTGAATTAACGCAAGTTGCATTACTTTATGCCACATTGGTGACAACGCTATATAAATATTATGTTTTGACAATCATCTGCATTTTAATTAGATAAATAGATATAAAAAAGTCACTATCAACCGTCGCTGAGGGATGCCTGATAAACCATCGCAAATCGAGATAACAATCTTTGAAGTTATTAGCCAGTTAAGCTTGATTGATTTATATGAATGAAAAGTTACTCATTCAATCTGGATAGTTTTGCAATAAAATTTAGAACACTAGTCGATCTTTACTTGGATTACCATGTAGATTACTAAGTACTTTTCGAGCAAAGCAAAAATATGCGATTTAATTCAAAATGGGGCTTAAGAATTAATCGCTGTTTTTTTTAATTTTGGAAATAACTTTATAATTCAAAACTGCAAAATAGACGCATCTTTGCTTGGCACGCCACTCAATGTATACTTTCTCAATGCCAAAAGTTTACAAAACAAATTATTGTCAAATGACAATATGCGTGTTCAGTGAAACTTTAACTCAGAGATCAAAGCTAGTCAGAAACCTGAGCTGAGATTCCACCAGGATACTTTTTCGAAATTTAAAAACATTTCAATGCCGCCATTTCACTTTATATGTCACGGTGACATTGTATAATTCCAACACTGTTTCTCTATGTCCAGCCTGAAATTGTCTGCGCTCGGAATTCGGATACTTAAAATAAAATGTTGTTGATTCTTATTATTCAACTTAAAATTCTGACTTAGAAGTTACGTTTGACACACCCAGTAGCGCCACCAAGCGGAAATTGTGTGTGCCCTCCAAACTCTTAAAATTCTTAAAAATGTAGCTGTCAACCCCGTGGACAAACGGTTCTGAGCCATGAGCTCGACAACTTGTGAACACCCAAGTCTATAATTGTAATGTTAAAATAGTCTGCAAGAAGTACATTAAAGAAACATCAAGCTTGTATTATATTTTATTCACGAAAAACTGTTTAAGAAATGGTTCGGAATTTACGTTTCAACAAAGATTCGCAAATGGAAACACGTTGCATTAGGTTTCTCTCAGTGAGATCATTCATCAGGTTTTTTATAGTCCTTCCGTATTAGTGAACTATTTTGATACCTTTGATGAGTTTCTATTTACGACACTTCCTTCTTATAATCATGTTATTTTTATGGGAGATTTTTTAATACCTGTATTTTAAATAATGATAGTAGAGCCAACAAGCCTCCCTTTCTGATTTGCCCAATGCTGTTCTTTCAATTAATAGTAATTTAAATAACATCGATCTATGGTGTAAATCATTTGGCCTTACACTTAATCCAATCAAAACTCAGATTATTATAATTGGTAGCCCAGGATTAATAAGAGAAATTGACTGGGTTAATTTACCACCAGTAAAACTTAGTGGTGTCACTATTCCCTATTGTAAATGCATTAAAGATCTTGGAGTTTATATAGACAATACACTGTCGTGGACCAAGCAGATCCAACAGGTTAGTAGGAAAGTTTTCGGTACTTGGAGATCCTTGAAGCATCTTAGGTATTTGCTTCCTATTCCTACCAAGATTATGCTGGCAGATTATTTTCTTCTCTCTATTTTAGATTATGCTGACGCTAGTTATGCGAATCTCTCCATTAACCAGATTAATAAACTTGAGTGACTTCAAAATCTGGTTTGCGCAAATATGATCACGTTTCCGAATTTCGCGCCAAGCTCAAATGGTTACTTATTTATCTTCGTCGGAATACTCATATACTTTTACAGCTTTACTCTATTCTTTATGATCCAAAGCCTCCTTCTTATTTGAAAGAAAGATTTACTTTCCGTGACAACCAGCTCAAATATTTAAGATCGGCTGACAATCGTTCTCTGTTGGTGCCAACGCAAAACACAAATTATTACAGTCAGTCCTTCACCTCTCAAGCTGTTATGCTTTGGAACTCCCTTCCCAAAGCGATAAGGAAAGCACAGTGCCTTAATTCTTATTGGTCTTAATCATAAAAATGTTAAACGTCATTTTCTATGTACCGAGTAGCTTAGTTTTAGTTTCATTTAATTCTGAATTAGTATACGAATTATCATTGATTTATTTGTTATATTGTAATTCTGTGTTTTTCTTTTTTATAATATATTTAATTTGTTTGTTTTTTTCTTGACCATGTAAGTGCATAAAACTGTACATATATTCGTAATTAGCACCACTTTTGTATATATTGTTATCCTTTAACCAAGGGTTGTCTAGAAGAGATCGCCTTTTTAGTGATAAGACCGCATTTATGTATCTAACATGGTACGAAACTGTATTTTACTTTTATGTTGTCATATATTTTGGTGCACAATAAAGAGTTATTGTATTGTATTGTATTATGTGGTACACAAATGTCAAGTTTTTTCTTGTACCCAGACTTTCGTAAATGACGTAAACTGTTTTATGATCAACGTCCAGTTCTTCAGCAATGTCGTAGCTACTAATATGTCGATCTTGCTTCACTTTCTCAAAGACGGCACTGATTTTATCTGTGGCTGTCCAGAGCGAACCTCATCTCTTACACTAAAATTTCCAGACTTGAAACGCTTAAACCACATTTGTGCTACTCTTATTGATACCTCATTAGGTCCGTAATACGCACAAATTTTGTTCGCGGCGTTCGTCGCATTTTTACCTTTTTTGTAATAAAACTTTCTTCCAAAAAAAAGCAAAAAAAAAAGCAAAATGAACGTATGTGAATACGTTCATTTTGCTTGCTTGAAAAACAATTGAAAAATGGCGGGAACTAGTTTTTTTTAATTTATTGATTGCATCTTCAGAATGTCACATTTAATGGTATTAAAACTAGCCAATTACATTCAGTACAGTCTAAGAGGTTTGATTACTAATAATACATTCAAAATACGAAAATACTTTTGCCCCAACCTATTATTAAGATGCGTATATTTCGTATCTTAAGATAATATTGTTACGAATAATCTAGAAGCGTGTAGAATTGGAGCGCGCGCGCGCTAACTATCTAGAAATAAAAGAAAGAGATAGCTACTCCTATTGACAAACAAATAGTTGACCTGGGCTATGCCATAATGGACTTTGTGGGATATGGCATAAGGTTGAAAGTAGCGTGTACTAGGATTTATGACTCATAACATGTTTACGATAAGAAGTGATTCATTGTTTCCCGATACATTTAGATTTTTCTGGATCCAGCTAGGACTTTCCCCTGCCTATAAATACAGAAGTGTTGACAAACACAAGGCAGTTTTTATCACAGATTACTTATGGTTTTTATCAAGCGATCGAGAGCGATACATCAAGTGACTAGTGCGAAGCGAGAATTGTTTTATTGTGTAGTGTTCTAAGTTCAGTGATAGTACAGCAAGTGACTATTGTGTAAAGTGTATTTTAGTATTACGTTGTGTTGTGTTGTGTAAATACACGGATTTAATATAAGTGGTGTTTTCTTACAATTGCGAACCCGGAGTACGTAACAATACCTTAAGATATGAATATTATAAATGCGAAAGTTTCGATGTTTGGATGGATGGATGTTTTCATACATTAAATTTTAACTAATTTAATGTATTTTTAATTCATGTTATTTAAACATATATATTTAAACATATTAGTTTTCTGCAATCCTCCGCATTATATATTTTAACTGAATACGTTTTGTTAAGTTGCCTTTAGCTACGGCTCCTGAAAATAATGACTGATACTGCAATGAAGGATACTTCTCTGCGGTGCTTTAATATTTATTTTAAAAGTTAATTAACACAGAAATAATTTAATATACTCAGTAAAATAAGTTTAATATGAATTACTCGAAAATGTAAAAATAATAAACATATAAATACATTTTAAATTATTTGGTAATATCTGTATTATTATTATAAATGTGAAAGTTTGGATGTTTGGATATAAATCATGATTTATCGATATTGTTAGGGTTTGGACTACTGCAACAATAGTGCCTATTTGCTACTTCAGGGAACATGTCTAATTCTGTGTTTGCAGTTTTGTGTCGTAATTTGTAATGTAACTTTTAAGCATTTAGCAAACAAAAGGCTTGCTAAACTTTTATTTCAGGAGTTATAATATTATACATTACCAGCGGTTTTCCTGGAATAACTCGTGCAAATCCCGATCTCGGAAAAAAATTGGGATAAATGAAAGTAGCCTAAGTCACTTTGTAATATTGCTGTTTTTTGCTGGTAAAATAATTCTTTAGTACTTTCGGAGAAACCTTCTTACGATTGGGATAAATGTAAATTAAAATTGGGATAAATGTAAGTAGCCTAAGTCACTTTGTAATATTGCTGCCTTTTACTGGTAAAATAATTTTTTAGTACTTTCGGAGAAACCTTCTTACAGTTGGGATAAATGTAAATTAAAATTGGGATAAATGTAAGTAGCCTAAGTCACTTTGTAGTATTGCTGCTTTTTACAGGTAAAATAATTTTTAGTACTTTCGGAGAAACCTTCTTACAAACAAACAAGCTTAAAAATTTTACTTCTGTATAATATTAGTAAAAATAATCATAATCATAATATGATCATTTATTAATGCCTCAAATGTAGTAACAAAGGTGTTCGTATTTTTTATAAGTTGTGTCAAATATTTGGCCTTAGTTGGCATGCAATATTTACATAATGTCGTTGTAATGGCCATAAAAAATTCTTAAATATAAATATAAACTACTTTATATTTAATTTAATTAATAAATTATTTCAGTCGTACACATAAACTGAAAGACATTGCAATAAATTTTTCCTAAGTCCTAAAATTTATTTAATTAAATTAAATTAATCTATATTATTATTTCATTTTTGACATCCAAATAACCGTTTATCCAATCAACTACTTAAACTGATAAAATTATTACAATAATAAAATACTGAAAAGGCATCACAACTACCTTATCTAAGTCCTAAATTTTATTTAATGAATTTATTTTATACTATATTATTATTACATTTTTGACCAATAACCATATTATATACAATCAACTAATTACAATAAAATTCTAATTTTCTAAATAAATTTACTCATCAATTTCTGATAAATAAAAGTAATCAATCAATTTACGTTCTAATTTGGAACCTTCGTATAATTTAAAAAGTATAAGATCTTGCAATTACTCGCGACTTCGTACGCGTGACCAAAACATTCATTACTTCTCTTTTCTTACTCGTGTAAAAAGTAGCTGTGTCTCTCCTGGGTAATGTAGCTTTTTAAGCGTAAAATAATTTCTGAAATCGGTCGAGTAGGTTTTGAGTTAAATCGTAACAAACATACAAACAAAAAATATATTTTCTTCCTATTCATAATATTAATTTAGATACATAAGTTTTAAGTATAGATATGGCTAGTTTTCAACCCTAGTTTTTAATCACAGACTACACAGATACTAATAGACACGGTGTTGAGTGGGGAACGTGATGCCGCTCATATGAGCGAATACTTGGTAAGCACCGACCACACAACCCATAGACCCCTAATAACAGGCGAATAGTTCTGTCAACACATCTGACTTATAGTTCCGATGTAAATATCTATGCACCAATACCCAATCAGTGTCGACCAATCAGATCCTCTGTACATCACTGTGGCCTTGAGTAAGCCAATCACGATGTTGCAGCTCAGCTCAGCTAGTTGCCAGAATGTACTCAATACGGAAAATCGAACATTAGGCGTCTATGGGCTGTGTGGTCGATGTTGGTAAGCATCAAACGCTTGAAGATATATTAATTCGTGAAAATAAAAATATGCCATATTGTGCTATTTTATCGAATGAGAATCTCTGCAGCGATTTTATTTCATAGGTAAGTGCTCTGTATTTTTGGGTGCAAAATGCAAGCTACATGGATAAATGTAGAAATTGCCCTAGAGGGTATATCCAGATAAGTGTTTTCAACCCTTAAGGGTACACTAGTCGCTCATTCTTCCATACAAACGTAGTATGGTCATTACTAGTCTGTTTGACGGTGTACGTCCAAAATTAAAAATTATATCATTTTGTCTCGTCATTATCTAGCCCTGTATGGAAGCAGAATTGTAAAAAAAATATTTGTCTGGAAGTTATGAGCGTGGAAACTTCCTTGTTTTGTTACTAAATTTAACCCATTTTTGGGCGTAAATAAATAGCATAGAGAGTCTAAAATTGTAAAAAAGAAAACCATACAGGGATAGACAATTTATTCAAAAGTTCAAATAACTTTATTTTAAATTGATATATTAAGTAGTTTTGTCATAATATCAATACGCCCAAAGGTCTGCTTATAAAATTTTGTGCGTTCGTTTTTGTTGCAAATCATCTTGCATTTCACTATACCCGCACGGTGTGCGGGTGACAAGGGGAGGTGTATACGTCATCGTAGTAACTTCGCGCTCGCGCATGCCGTGTTTGTAATTGACGACTTAAATCATGTGCTATGTATCGAATCGAAAAAAGTAAAAAATATACAAATCAATACAAATAATTACAATTGAAGTGTCTGTTGGTAATCTATACATATAATAAAATCGTAGGAAAGTCAAAACTGTACACTGAATTTTTTTTTAAAAGAATACTTGCGGCGTGATCTACAATGGATATCAAAGCCAAAAATATAGTTTTTAGAATTTTAGTCTGTTTGTCTGTATGTATGTCCGGGGTAAAATCAAAAAGGACTGAATGGATTTACTTTAAATTTTGCATAAATATTACTTATAGGTCAGGTCAACATATAGGCTACATATTATCATGCTATCATCTACGGGGGCGGAGCTGTACGGAGTAAACGAAGACGAAGTCGTGGGCAACAGCTAAGCGCTTTTTACTTAACGCATATGGACGTATACACGATACACATACCAAAATAGCAATCTCTGGAGCGGCTGGACCGATTTTGACGGGACTTTCACAGGCAGATAGCTGATGTGATAGGGAGTAATTTAGGCTACTTTTTTCGAATTTTTTCCACGCGGACGCAGTCGCGGGCTCAGTTAGTTTTGAATAAAAATATTTAAAAAATATCTGCATTTTTATTTGGTGCTTGCAACCTCGCCTGCGTAAAAAAAAATAAAATATAATAAATATTTACAGAACAAATTACACTTACTGATCTACATACAAACATCTATACTCATCACACAAATGCTTGTCCCCGTCGAAAATCGAACCCGAGCCCCCTCGATTGCGTAGTCAGGATCGCTAACTACTCGACCAACGAAGCGATCAGCCTATGTTAACAGAATACCCCAGGGGGGTACCACTTGTACCAGCAGTGGAGAATCCCCCTCTGGGCGTCTATGCTCTGGATTCCAGCCAGATCACGGAGATGCTCAGGCTGCCCTGCGCATTCTGGGGGGGGGGGGGGGGGGGGGGCAAAATTGTGCTTATAAATAATCCTGTCCGGGGCAGACAAAGCAAGAAAGCCATGGCACCCCCTACCACGCTTACTGTGGATTTCTGTAATATTAGGGGACTTCATTTCAACTTGAACGCCGTCCATTACCATCTCGTCGAAGCCAGATTTGTTCTTCTTGACCAATACACAGATATCTTCTCCGACTGATACTTCCCACTTTTACTACCCAGGGTACAAACTGGAACATTCCTTTGTATCGCGGGCCGGTGTGTGCGCATACGTCAGAGAAGATATCTGTTACCGGCGCCTCGGCAGTCTTGAAGGTTAGGACCTATCCAACGTCTGGTTACGCGTAGCTTGCGACGACCATCCACGCAGCTACGCGTGCCTATACAGGTCCCATAGCGGGAATACTGAAGTTGACCGGCTAGTTGATCATTTACAAACAGCTGTAGATTCCATGTTAGAGCAAACCCCTTCCGCAGAGATAGTGATCTTGGGAGATTTTAATGCCCACCACGCCGCATGGCTTTGTTCGCGCTCCACCGATCATGCGGGGAGGTCTCTTTACGATTTTGCCTTGGCGTATGGTTTTACACAACTGGTAACTTCGCCCACGCGAGTTCTCGATGTGGATGACCATACGCCTTCAATGTTGGACCTTCTACTGACCGCTCATCCGGAGCATTATCAGGTATCTGTGGACGTCCCACTTGGTGCGTCAGACCACTGCCTGAACCGGCACTTTCGGTTTCGCGCCTATCACGGCCTCTTTTAGCAGGCTGTCGTCGCGTTTGGCACTATAGGTCAGCCGATTGGGACGGGATGCGACCTTTTTTGCGTCCTACCCAGGGGGGCGGCTGTGCTTCTCGCTAGATGATCCGAGTATCGTCGCTGACTCTATTGCTGATGTGGTGCTGCAGGGCATGGGAGACTTTTCATTCCATTTTATGTGGTGCCAATTGGTGGTAAGCCTCAGCCTTGGTTTGCTCGCTCCTGTAAAACGGCTTCACGCCGAAAGCAGGAGTGGAGTGCTACCGGGCCTGGGCTGCAAAGTCCGCATCTTGTGATGAAAAAACCAGCACATTACGTAAGGAGTACAATTCCGCCTCGAGGTAATTCAAAAGAGCTATCGCTAAGGCAAAATCTGAACACATAGGCAGAATTGGCGAGAAATTAGTTCGCCTTCCTTCAGGGACTCGTGCGTTCTGGTCACTTGCCAAGGCTGTCTTAGGGAAATTCTCACAGCCCTCTTTACCATCTTTGCACGGAGACGATGACTCTTTGGCCCATACCGCAAAGAAGAAGGCCGATCTCCTGGGTTCTTTTTTGTTGCCAACTCGACTCTGGATGAGCAAGGGAACGCATCGCCTACCATCCCGCAGTGTGATAGTTTCATGCCAGAACCACAATTTCGGCAGTCATCTGCGCGTAAAGCACTACTTTCCTTGGACATCCACAAGTCGGGTGGGCCGGATAGCATCCCTCTGATTGTGGCAAAAGTGTGTGCTCCAGAGTTGGCACTAGTATTAACACGCCTATTCCGGCTATCCTACTCACACGGCGTGGTACCGAATTCATGGAAGACAGCTTTGGTGCATCCCATCCCTAAAAAAGGAGATCGCTCTAATCCGTCTAACTATCGGCCCATAGCCATAACCTCCTTGTTCTCCAAAATTATGGAGACAATCATCAACTCTCACCTCCTCAAGTATTTAGAAGAGCACCAGCTGATTAGCGACCGTCAGTACGGTTTCCGTCGCGGCCGTTCAAAAAAAAATGTACATATATACATTTAGTAAAAAAAATGGTTTTTATATTGCAAACAGACATTCCAATTTTATTTATTTGTAAAGATGTATATATACAATTTGTATATAATAAAATTGGTAGCGGTTTCACCCGGGTAGCACTATTTCTATTGACATCTGGCTACCCGGTACCGATTTACGGGTAGTTAAGAATTAAGATATCTAATATCAACTACCCGTAAATATGTATGTATGTAGACGGCTACATATCAAGAACGAGCTGGCACCGCACACAGAAACTCTTTCCATTGCGAGACAAGCTGCACTGGACACGTATAGCTTGATATGTAGCCCTATGTAGGTACTTTTCTTCCGCAGGAAACGCCGGACACGTACGTATATACGTATTATAAGCATTAGGATTACTCGCGGAGCTGTCTATCTATATATATATATATATATATATATATATATATATATATATATATATATATATATATATATATATATAATATATCTTATAAAATAACTAGCTGAGCCCGCGACTTCATCCGCTTGGAAAATTTTCGAAAATAAAAGTAGCCTAAATTACTCCTTATTACATCAGCTATCTGCCAGTGAAAGTGCTGTAAAAATCAGTCCAGCCGTACCAGAGATTAGCCGGAACAAACAGACAGATAAACAACAATCGCTATGTATGCTTTTAGTAAAAACCGGTTATTTGTATAAATGTACAGATTATTTGTATAGATGTATAGTAGCTAAAATAAAAGTAGCCTAAGTTACTCCTTATCACATAAGCTATCTGCTAGTGAAAGTCTTTTTAAAATCGGTCCGGTCGTTCCAGAGATTAGCCGAAACAGACAGACAAAAATTAAAAAAAAAAAATTTGGTATATTTACCGTATACACGAGTACATCCATATGTATTTAATGAAAAGCGGTTGTTTTAATATTACAAACAGACACACCAATTTTATTTATTTGTATAGATTATTTGCATAGAAGATGTATTGTAGCTAAAATAAAAGTAGTCTATGTTACTTTTTATCCCGTTTAGTCCCGTCAAAATCGGTCCAGTCGTTCCAGAGATTAACTGTAACCAACAGATGGACAGACAGACAAAAATTGTAAAAAATGTTATTTTGATATATGTACCGTGTATACATCCATATGCATGTAGTAAAAAGCGATTATTTAATACTAGTATGCCCGCGATTTCGTCCACGTGGAAAACTTTCTAAAATAAAAACCCGCATAATTTCCGTTCCCATGGGATTTCTAGGATAAAAACTATCTTTGTACCAAATTTCATTAAAATCGGTTCAGTAGTTTAGACGTGAAGAAGAAACAGACAGACAGAGTTACTTTTACTTTACAGTAGCATTTATAATATTAGTATGGAAGTATGGATTACAAACATACACTGCAATTTTATTAGTATGTATGTATGTATGTATAGAAGATGTTTAGCTAAAATAAAAGTAGCCAAAGTTACTCCTTATCACATCAGTTATCTGCCAGTCAAAACCGGTCCAGTCGTTTCAGGGATTAGCCGGAACAAACAGACAGACAAAAATTGTAAAAATTTTATTTTGGTATTAGTACCGTGTATATATCCATATGCATTTAGTAAAAAGCGTTTATTTTAATATTGCAAACAGACACACCAATTTTATTTATTTGTATAGATGTATCCACCATAAAAATATGAGCTGCACACAGTGATGATAATCATGCCATTTTGTCATAATTAGGTAGGTTTATGTTTGCATTCAAGTATTACTGTTATCATCACCGCGCCAAAATACTACGCGCGCCGTTCGCGCGAGCCGATAGCTTCTTACTGCTCATTACAGTGCTTGTCCCTTTCGCACATAATGTTGGATGAAATAGCATGCATTTTGACTACGCCCACCAATGAGTTCGTGCCGCCGACTAGTGGCACCTTAAGGAGGATTAATTATAATTTTATATTCAAAATTCCATTTTGAAAATAAAATTATAATAAATGTAAAACACGTTTGATAATTTGGTAGTTTTGTTTGAAAAGTTTTCCAGGAGTTTCAAAAATTAGTATTTCATAGATTTTGACATACTCATCCAAATTTCAACTTTGCCACTTCGTGTTTTAGGGTTCCGTACCCAGAGGGTAAAACGGGCCCCTTTTACTAAGACTTCGCTGTCCGTTCGTCGTCACCAGTTTGTTTCTCATGAACCGTGATAGTTGAAATTTTCACAGATCAAGTCTTTCTGTTACCGCTATAACAACAATATTGTTAAATATATTAAAAACAGAATTAAACAAACCTTTCTTTTATTCTGATTCCTCCCGTCACGTTTGTTGTATGGTTTGTCCCTCCTTTACCAACAAACGTGATTTTTTTGTAATTTTTATCTCGGTCTTAATTACGACAGCTGGTAGACGCTTAAAATATTCAGAGAATATTTATTTATAAATTCACTTTAAAAATAATAAAATAAATATTTAAGGTAAACAATCACGTTTGTTGTATGGGAGGCCCCATAAAACAAACGTGATTTTTCACAGTTTTTTAAAGATGATCTGTACGCACTTTTTTTAAAAACTAGTATCAAAATTATAGATAAACATGAATGAGAAATGAATATATGTATCAGGTCAAGCATTTATTAAAGTAATAATTAAATCAAGAAGTAACCAATAAAATCTTAACACTTCGGAGAAATATAGCTTTAATTTGATCAGCTAAAAATGCGCACACTTACCCCATACAGGGGGTAAGTGTACGCAGTTAAATAAAGCTTGTAGATGTTTTATTAATTTAAGTAGACTAATTTGATCAACATTTAGCGAACTTTATTGAGACATAGCTTATCTTCAAATTTTGTACTAAATAAAAGGCTTAAATACATTATTGACACAAAAAAAAATAATTTACTTGTGACAACTTTCGTCATGACAACAAATTTTACTTTCACAGTACCAGATTCTAATTTTTTTTTGAGTAACCGAATGATTTCATTTGGATTTTTTTACATAAATTAATTTTCCAGCGACATGTCTTTAATTTGTCTACACATTTTACAAACCTCTCCTTCCCAATTAATAAATAAAGGGGTTGCGTACACTTACCCCCTGCGTACAGTTACTCCACACGACTCTACAATGTAGTACGGAACCTTTCGTGCGCAAGCTCGACTAGAACTTGCCCGGTCTTTTTTTGTTTTAAAGCGCGCGCAGCGTTTGCAATACCGCTACGGACGCACTAACTGCGTATAAAAATATAGAATACCTGGATAACCGAGCGTTCCTCGTTTTTTTTATTGATAAAACCGATGTTTTCTAAAAACGAAACCTAGCCAGATCGATTTATCGCCCCCAAAACTGCCTGCCTGCATACTATATTTCATTAAAAAATCTTATAGGTATATATTTATATATTAGCTTCGTCCGCGCGGACTATGTTTACTCCGCACAGCCCCTACCCCGTAGGTGATAGCGTGATAATATGTAGCCTATATGTTGACCCGACCTATTAGTAATATTCATGCAAAATTTGAAATAGATTTATGCAGTACTTTTTGAGTTTACCCCGAACATACATACAGACAAACAGACAAAAATTCTAAAAACTATATTTTTGGCTTCGATATCGATCGTAGATCACGCCCCAAGTATTCTTTTAAAAAAATATTCAATGTACAGTTTTGACTTTCCTACGATTTTATTATATGTATAGATATACAAGAATTGCTCGTTTGAGGTATCGATTTATCGCCTCGGAAGCCCCCTGTATACTACATTTCATGAAAATCGTTTTTTTTTTCGAAATGACTATTACAGTTGACCATAAGGGTCGTTACTGCGTCACCGGACTTTTTGTGCGAGCAGCGTGCTCAACCAGAGGTTTTGGGCTTACAACGCTCGCGCTAAGGGCTGTGGAACCGTTTCCGAGATTCAGATTATATAATTACATATATACAAGAATTGCTCGTTTAAAGGTATTAGAGTACCTGGATGTCCGTGCCTTGCTCGGTATTTTTTTAAAGACGTTTTCTAAATGTAAAACCTAGCCAGATCGATTTATCGCCCCTGAAACCACCTGCATACTAAATTTCATGAAAATCTTTGTAGACGTTTCCGAGGTCCGGATTGTATATTTATATATATACAAAAATTGCTCAATTAAAGGTACTATATAGATAGATAGATATACCTTAAACATTGGTACGTTGATGACACTGACGCGAATCCTACGATCTCGTAAGAACTTTTGTACTTCAAAACCATTTCTAGGTAGGTAAGAATCCATTGTATATAAAGGATTTTTATATATCAATGTATGAATCATATATATTGATTGATTAACTCGGTTTCATAGATATGTATAACGAAGTTCAGTAATTCTAAAAACCCGACTACACTGATTTTGAGAAGACTTTTAAGAGGCTTCCCGTGTATGTGCGAGTCCCTTTTAAGTATAGACCATTTGCCATTTTGGCAGTTAATTTGTATGCGATTACGGTGAACTATTGGCCAAATGAGTCAACAACATCGTAACTACTAAATGGCAGAGTTTTACGACGTCTCATCCAAGTTTAATACCACTGCCTGACTTACGGCCTATTGCGACCGAAATAGCGTCAATGTTTGTCACTGACGTTTTCCAAAACTCAATATCTGGGGTGCAATAGCACCCTGAAGAAGCTAATTGGACCGAGAAGGGCGCACCCGAACCCTTCTTGTTGAAGAGGCGGTAGAGAAGAGAGATGCGCAGCGTGCTTTGCGCGCACAGGGAATTTATGCTCAGTGGACCTTCGGATCGTGGGGTGGTGGGCCTATAAGGCCCGCGACGCAAAGGCAGTAAGTCTGCCCCCGCCTGCGCACGAGCGTGAGGAAGGCCAATCTCGTTAAAAAATGGTCAAAGTCGTCCGCCGAGGTTGTCACCAACCTCGGTCCTAGGCGGATATGGAAGAATACTAACGCGTACCCATCACCCCGCCTCCAACATCATCAAGGAGGGACACCGCAGGGGTTATAGTGGGTATTCCGGTTCCAACCAGCCGGCGAGTTCCACATTCGGGCTGGTATATCAGCCGATTGGTGTATAAATGTATTTCCCCTGCGATAACAAAAAAAAATATTATTTAAAATAAACATAATTATTTATTATAATTATTTATTTAATACACATTATGGCTTTTAGTTCCTGAGAAATTAGTGGACAAACATAATTATATACCTACACATACGAAATTTACTACGACGCCTACTTTAGGCGTTCTCTACGGCTGGCCGCGGGAAATTGGCGCGGCGCGAACGGCGAAGCGTCTTGCGTCTGAAAGAAATGTACGGGGAAGTACAAAACATGACACGCGGCACAGCTACCGGTGCGGCGAAGCGACGGACGAGTTTTGACGAGTGAATCGGACGCGCGGTGCGGGACACGGCGAGCGAGTGAGACAAATGTATGAATCAGCATAGAATATGGCGGCCGCCTTAGCGTATAGTCTAGGAACCAGAATGGTTTAGTTGTAGTTGCCGAGAAAATACACTTTTACTACAGTAATTTGTAAGTCTGGTCACCACATCACAAGTATAAACAAAGTCCAGAGATACATTTTTTTCTTCCCACAATGATGAACATTCATAAGAATATATTCAATTCAAGAATATATTCGCCAAAAAATCGATAGTTTTAATCTAGAAACGCCATAACGTCGATAGTATCCATAGTATTGAACGCTGCAAGTAAATAAACTATCGATTGCCTCGATAGTATCAATCATTGGAGATAAACAAAGTATCTATTCTATCAATAGTATTGTTATTGATTATCGATATATTCGATACTATCGATAGTTTGTACAATCGATAGCTTCGGTCAGTATTAGAATAAAGTTGACTATCGATAGTTGTGATAGTATCGATACCATGGATAGTAATGTGATTATTGCAATATTAAATAGCAATGTTATCGATAGTATCGATACTTTTGATAGTTTATTTTATAATCATGAATATTATCGATGCTATCGATCGTCTTATTCTCGTTATTCGTCTTATAATGTAACCCTATCGATAATGGACTGTCAAACGGCAACACTATAAATCAAAGGTTTCGAGTTTCGACACTCATTCCAAAAATTTCGTCTTGATTTTTACGTATTTTGACGTATTTCTCATACTTTTGGTGAAATTCAACGTCTATACTCGATTCTTATACCCGATTCTTATTTAAATCATGTACTACATATTCTCTTCCAAATAGTAAGTATTGAACTACAAAACTACTCCCCTCCAAGCAATATGATAAAGTTGAAAAAGGCATCTTGCTCTCGGATTATACTGGTCGCGGCGGAGGACATAAGTTCCCGTGGCCTGAAAATCCTCGCACGAGAATTTTCACCTCGGCTGCCGCGCCGCCGCCGCCGCCGCCGGTTCGCGTGGCCGGGCGGCATGTAGACGTCGTAGTAAATCTTTCTCTCTCTAGGCACTTACCTACATCCCCATAACCAAATATACAATTCCAGCAATATTGCATACATACATATCAAACTGATAACATTTTTCTTCGATTGATAACAGAGGGATCTTTTTGTGTTTCATGATGTGTGTCCTAGAATATTACACAAAGAGTTAAGTCATAATTGTTATCGTAGCAGCCTCGTAAAAAGCCACATGTAACTGTCACTTGCAAAACAAACCATGTGAGCGTAGCTACTAATGACTAATGAGCCAATACGCCAATACCCGCTATTAGCGATGTAATTTCAACAGATAAACAAACACACTGAAGAAATGTACTATTTCTCCATTCGAAAGAGTGACGCAAGCCGCCGCTTGGGAAACTAAAGATCGACGCGTCATTACAGTGCACTGACCACAATCCATATGTATCTAGGAACGAGTATAGTGGGCTGTTATAATATTGGCCGATAAATAAACCAAAAGAAGTGTATAAGGTCCATTAGAGGTCCATTCATAAATTAAGTCACACAAACTTTGGGATTTTTTTGTCTCCCCCATTCTTTTCACAGTTTGTTACACTAGTGAACCCTCTCTGGTGTGACGTTACATAATATATTTCAATTTTATATTTAAAAGTCTTCCAGCTAGAATAAAATAAATGGTTCTAATCTGGACATAAGAACGTCATGTCGGAGCCAATACCAAAAGGCAGTATTATAGTCGGCTAACCTTGGCCTAGAATATGAGTTTCGTATCGTCGTCTTCGCAGCGTATAATCTTCTATACATCTATACATATAATAAAATCGTAGGAAAGTCAAAACAGAGTGCTAAGTGTGAGTTTTTCTTTTCGCATTCGATCGTGAGCGCGTTTGGAGTTTACTAGGAATTTGTATGTGATTTGTACAGCGCCACCTAGTGGTAAACGTGAGAAACCAGTTTACCACTAGGTGGCGCTGTACAAATCACATACAAATTCCTAGTAAACTCGAAACGCGCTCACGATCGAATGCGAAAAGAAAAACTCACACTTAGCACTCTGTACATTGAATATTTTTTTTAAAGAATACTTGGGGCATGATCTACAATCGATATCAAAGCCAAAAATATAGTTTTTAGAATTTTTGTCTGTTTGTCTCTTTGTCTGTATGTATGTCCGGGGTAAACTCAAAAAGTACTGCATAGGTTTACTTCAAATTTTGTATGAATATTATATTATACACTAGCTATTGCCAGCGACTTCTTTCGCGAAGTCGCTGGCAACAGCTAGTCGAATAATATACCTATACATTCCCTCTCTTTCAAGGATAAACACATTAACATTTACAAAAAGTAGTACAAAAGTACCTGTATAGACGTTGTTCCTGCCGTAAAATCGTCGGTGCTTGTCCCTGTCGTATTCCTTTGCCGGGTAAGGTAGTCGATAAACTTATGCATTTTCACGCCAGATTCCTTACGGGATAGGCAGAGAGAATCGAGTGCCATACTTTACGATCCTTACAGGTTTGTCTCGTTTTCTCCACAATAAACTTATACCTGTGACATCATATATTACGTCCCTGCAAAATAGGTAGCAACGCATCTATACTAGATTCTATACGTCCCAGATTTAAAAGGTGGCGCTATGTGCTCTCCAATCTCGATAATCCTAATACCAAAGACATCTATGTATTAACGTAATGGACAAGGCATGCGTCACGACTCACACCACTTGTAGGCCACATAAGCAGTCCATGGACAGCATTACGTCAGAACTCGATCATTTATGAACCGATTTTGAAAATCATTTTTGTTTGGGTTGCGTTGAACGCCTTTTGAAAGACTAAAATCGATCATTGTTTCCATAATATACAGCTTTTCAAAAATGAATATACTGTCGTTTATAAGAAGTATGGCACCTGGCACCACTTAAATGGCACCTGAGACAATGGCACCTGAGCTATTCCACATACGGCACCTCTCGATATTTTTGGCAGGTGCCATTAGTGGAATATTTTATTATTTTAAGTTTTATTCCCCAAATGACACCTCCGGATCAGTAGGTACTAGTGTTGGGACATACTTAGGAAATGAAAATTAAACAAATCGATTACAATCAATACATATTTTTATAACATGATAAAAAAATAATTTCTTTAGTTCTTAATCATTTTAATATCACAATCAGTTTTCTTAATCACATGCAATGCAATATCAGTCTTAAGATACAATAGAATTCAAAAATATAAAATACTTTACCATATTACCTACCTATGCGTCGTCTAGTATAATTTTTATTTATATCGGAACTTTTCGGACAAATTCGTAATCCTTCGTATGCAAGTAGGAACGCAATTGGAATGCATTTTTAGCGCAGGAATACCTCGCGCCTGCGGTGAGCGTCATCGTTTAATCTTTGTTTATTAAATGGAGACGAAATAAAGAAACTGACAGTGGTAATAAAATGATCAAAAACATGAAGAAGCTATATTTTTATCATGTAATTATAGTTTGTGTTGATTTTAATCGATTTGTTTAATTTTCATTTCCTAAGTATGTCCCAGCACTAGTACCTACTGATCCGTAGGTGCCATTTGGGGAATAAAACTTAAAATAATAAAATATTCCACTAGGTGGTAGAGTTCCGCATTGTATCGCCCGGGTCTGGTACCACCGCCTTACCTATTCCTGCCGCAATAGCGTCAGTGCTTGTCGCTGTCGTGTTCCGGTTTGGAGGGTAAGGTAGCCGGTAAACTTATGCATGTGGCATTAGACCTCGCCACAAGATAGCAACGCACCATTAACATCTTTGGTGTCTATAGGCGATGGTTGACTCTTTCCATCAGGAGGCCCATTTGCTTGTTTGCTATCTTATGATGTTAAAAAAAAAAAACTAATGGCACCTGCCAAAAATATTGAGAGGTGCCGTATGTGGAATACCTCAGGTGCCATTGTCTCAGGTGCCATTTAAGCGGGTGCCCAATGTGGAATACTTCGTTTATTACAAACTAAATGTTTAAATTGAAAAATGTATGCTTATGTTTCCACTCCAATTTAGCGGAAAGTTTCAGGGATGGCCTGCAGGGTCAACCGGTTTACAGATTTTTTTGTTTGGGACGCGGGCGGTATATTTTCCGTGTGGTCCCATTTTAATTTGGTGAAGATCTAATGCAAGTTTCCGGAAATATAGGAAATGAGAAGGCGCTTGCTGCATTTATGATTATACAGCAAAAAAAAAAATTTAAAAGAAAAACAATTCGCAAGGACTGTTAATTATCATAATTACGTTAAATATCACATTAGGTACAATCACATCCGCTTCCTGTTCCTTATTAAAAAGTTTTAAAAATATTCAACTTTACGCAAGCGCTGATTCAGTGTCGCAGGCAGGCAGCCTTGACAGAGGTCGGCATTGTAAATTATTATCAGCATTTTATATTCACTAATTTTTTATTCAATCACATCATCATGCTTTTTATACATAATATCATATTTTTTAAATTATTAGATAGCAAACAAGTAGATGACTCTCCTGATGGATAGAGAAGTGAAGTCTTTACTAGGTGGTAGAGTTCTGCATTGTCTCGCCCCGGTCTGGTACCACCGCCTTACCGATTCCTGCCGCAATAGCGTCAATGCTTGTCACTGACGTGTTCCGGTTTGGAGGGTAAGGTAGCCGGTAAATATATGCATGTGGCATTAGACCTCGCCACAAG
This sequence comes from Apodemia mormo, assembly GCA_036924255.1. Taxonomy (NCBI): domain Eukaryota; kingdom Metazoa; phylum Arthropoda; class Insecta; order Lepidoptera; family Riodinidae; genus Apodemia; species Apodemia mormo. Next base: position 44,316,127 of record JAUPFN010000002.1, read on the forward strand.
ATAGCAACGCACCATTAACACCTTTGGTGTCTATAGGCGATTGTTGACTACCAATTTAAAGATGTTAATGGTGCGCTGTTATCCGTGTAGCGGGATGCCAATGCCACATGCATAAATCTTCCGGTTACCTTACACTCCAAACTGGATTACGTACACACTATTTTTTATTTTTTTATATCTTAAGATAGCAAACAAGCATGGAAAGAGTCAACCATCGCATTTTTTTTATATCATAAGATAGCAAACAAGCAGATGGGTCTCCTGATTGGAAAGAGTCAACCATCGCCTATAGACACCAAAGATGTTAATGGTGCGTTGCTATCTTGTGGCGAGGTCTAATGCCACATGCATAAGTTTACCGGCTACCTTACCCTCCAAACCGGAACATGACAGCGACAAGCATTGACGCTATTGCAGCAGGAATAGGTAGGGCGGTGGTAGCAGACCCGGGCGAGACAATGCAGAACTTTACCACCTAATAGCCACGATGGTAGTGACTCGATAGCCAATCGGTCGTCTTTTACGATCTGCCTGGCAGAACGGCAGTTGGCCTATTCTTCAAAGGAGGCCGGGACCAACACGGCGAATATATATCTACTATACATATAATAAAATCGTAGGAAAGTCAAAACTGTACATTGAATATTTTTTTAAGAATACTTGGGGCGTGATCTACAATCGATATCGAAGCCAAAAAAATAGTTTTTAGAATTTTTGTCTGTTTGTATGTATGTATGTCCGTGGTAAACTCAAAAAGTACTTTATGGATTTATTTCAAATTTTGCATGAATATTACTAACAGGTCGGGTCAACATATAGGCTACATATTATCACGCTATCACTTACGGGGGAGGAGCAGTGCGGAGTAAACGAAGTCCGCGCGGACGAAGTCGCTGGCAACAGCTAGTATCGAATAAAAAGCTAAGGCCTTAGGAGTATTCCTAATTCCTAATTTCCTTCCTCTGGAGTATTTTATTTCATCGGTAAGTATTATAACTATACTACATCGGTAAGTATAATGGAATTCTACGTATGCAATTCATTCTCAAAATCTTGAATCAGTGCAACGAAAGTTCACAAAGTACCTTGCGTACATAAACCCTGGTATTTCCCACAGAGTTCTGTACGAAAAGCGATTGGAATTTTTTGGTATACATTCCCTATTTGACCGTCGTAGACTGCTGGACGTGCTGTTTTTGTACAAACTTTTCAATTCCAAATTAATGTGTGCGGATGTGTTAAATCGTGTGTCATATATTGAACGTCCCTTTTCATCCACCACGTTATCGTCTAACTAAAGTTTTTAGTCTGCCGCTATGTCGCACTAATATTGGTGAGCATTCACCCTTGAGTCGAGCCTTATCTGAATTCAATTTTATTAGTTCAAAAATACTAGATCTGGATATATTTAATGACTCCCTCGTTAAATTTAGACAAAACAATTTAGATTTGACTCAACCTAAAGTATTATGAGGTTATTACTAAAATTTATACTTTGTTTTCTTTTATTTGTTTGTTATACTTTTTTAGAAGTAATTTTGTCCTGTTAGTTGTTTGTTGTTGTTTTTTTTTAATTACTAGTTATTTTTGTTTTAATGTATATTCTTTTTGACGACAGACTTTGTAAAACTGTTTCACTATTTTGTTGTATGAACTAAGTATACACCTGTAATTGGCATGTACACTAGACTTATACCTTGAGTCGTATTTATAATTTGTATATTTTGTGTATTTGCTGTTGGTGCTCCATTGAAAATAAATAAATAAATAAATTACCCTATATTTCTCGGTGTAAATGCAAGCGACATTGACATCTTAAGAAATCGCCATGAAAGGCGTGTCCGTTTAATCCATGGTTGAAAAATTTTGAAATTATGACGATAAGAACACTTACTTATTTCAAAATATTTCGTGAACTACAAGTTTCGTCAATTAAGTTTAATCCCATTTGCGGTATTCGAAGCAGTTTTTACAAAAATTACGAACTTAGCATAGAAGGTGCTAATATATTAAGGAAGCTATATAGGTAGGTAGGTACCGAGAAAAAAATAAGTGTTGTAACATTTAATTTTAACATTCTAATTTTAAGCTATGATACATTTTTACACCTATTTATGTATGTATGTAAAAAGATTGGCATACAATAATCAGATTAACCGAAAAATTATTATGGTAAAGCTGCATATTTTTAGATATCTAACCCAGGTACCCCTTACCTTAGAAAGTTGTAACTAGAAATTAGAATTACATGTTTCGTTTCTCAGAGTAGAATATAGATGGTGCTGGTCAAGTAATACATCGCGATCATAATGATTGTTTTCTTGTAGATTGTATGTTTATTTACGTGAAGTGCATTGACGTATAAATATACTGAAGTAGGTATATTAATTCTTTACAAGCAGGCCTGAGTCCCCTGAGTTAATTAAATTTAAAACATGTTCAGAGGAAAATCAATTTATAAAACAGAATCGTACATGTGGCGCCATCTATATTTGTAAGAAGAAAACATTTTATTTGTACCCATTTTATGCCTTGAGATAAGTCTATATTTAGGTATATTAGAAAGTACTCTGTGAACTAACCAACGTTACCACACACACCATTATAGGGTACTCGAAAAAAATTTTTTTTTTCTCACAGTACATATAGAGGAAGTACCCAAAAAAATTTTTTTATAATTTCTATTTACCATATTTTCGACATAACCAATATTTTTTTTATATATCATAAGATAGCAAACAAGCAGATGGGTCTCCTGATGGAAAGAGTCAACCATCGCCTATAGACACCAAAGGTGTTAATGGTGCGTTGCTATCTTGTGGCGAGGTCTAATTCCACATGCATAAGTTTACCGGCTACCTTACCCTCCAAACCGGAACACGACAGCGACAAGCACTGACGCTATTGCGGCAGGAATAGGTAAGGCGGTGGTACCAGACCCGGGAGAGACAATGCAGAACTCTACCACCTAGTAGCCACAATGATAGTGTCTCAGATAGCCAATCGGTCGCCTTTTACAACCTGCCTGGCAGACCAACACGGGGAAATATGTATATTTATACCAAATTACAGCTGTTAAGTAGGTAATAAGAATCTATCAGCTGAACTGCGGACGGCAAAACTATAAGAGTTCCTTGTAGACTTATCTTGAAATTTTGAAAAATATTTTTTTTGGGTATAAAAAATTAACATCCTCACTGTACGTGTAGAGGAGGTACCTAATAATATTTTTCAATATTTTTACCATTTTTTTTTTATTTTTTTTACCATTTTGCTGGCTATAACAGCTTTCTAGCATTAAGATTCTCTTAGCTAAGCTGCGTAAGGGCGGACGAACTTGGCGTTACTTGAAAACGTCGGAACCTTAAAAAAGGATACCCTTATTTATACCCAAATGCATCTTTATGAAGGTTTTATAATCATGAAGTACATATTAGATAAAGATAGAGCTAGCACTCGGATCACTTGAAACATGTAGCTATGTTATATATATATATATCTCTCTCTCTCTATGAGGTCTCGCCATCTCTTTTTATACAGCTGTATTAGAAAGAGAGGATAAGACGTCAGAAGATGACTGTAGTATAAAAGGTTGTGTATCATGTAGGTATTAGAAGTGTTGCCTCCAGATATAATACAGCTACATGTTTGTAATTTACGTACATAAAAAAGTGTTCTTACGAACCTATTTGAGTATAAGAAGGCAAGTTAAACTTATGTAAAGAGAGGTTATTTGGTACCAGATATACAAATTGGAAGTAGATAGTTTGTTGCGTTTAAATTCAACGCGATAATCATATCTTAACACAAATAGGTATTTTAATTTTTACTAGCTGTCGGCTGCGGCTGAAATTCAACCGCAGACTAAATAGTAGTCTCTTTTGAGCATAGAAACTTTTAAGTTTGACAACTTTAGCCGTAAAGAAAATGGTGTACATGTGTGCATTAATCATATATTTATCATTTATCATATATCAGATGATATCAATATAAGGTAATAATTAGTGTATTTAACGTGTATAATATCTGGTTGACCGAGCTTTGCTCGGTTTTTCACATATTTTTGGAACCGATCTTTTCTTGGACCTTGAACCTTGATAAATCGATTCCTATAGAATACATAAATTTTTTCTGTACCTGGTTGACCGAGCTTTGCTCGGTTTTTCACACACCCAAATCTTGGGAACCGAGCCTTTCTTGGACCTGGAACCTTGATAAATCGATTCCTTGACCCAAAAAACCCCTAATTTGTGACTTTCATGAAAATCGTTGGAGCCGATTCCGAGATTCCAATTATATATATACAAGAATTGCTCGTTTAAAGGTATTAGATAATATGTATACATATTTGTATGTATGTAGGTGTATTAGATTTCATTCATTAAACATTTAATATTCTTACTTATTTCAATTTAATAGCATTGTTATTTATAAATTAAAATGATTTGCTATGTCTATTCGACTCCATATTCCTTATATAATATTATGTATGTTATATGCTATTATTAATAGACTATCAGGTGTGAATAGATGCTAAAACTGTTGCTGCCTTTTTCAGGGAACTGGCTACCACAGAAAATCGGCGTTGGGATTGCCATTATAATCCCAACACTAAACACATGCTGAGTGGTAGGCCAATTTGAGATGTTGCACCACCATTATGTACTTTGTATCTCTTTTGTTTTTTTTTTGTTTATTTGTCTTTATAGTGTATTGTGTATAAAAGTTTTGTATGTCTAAATTGTATATTGTTGTTGTAAGTTGTATATGTTCTGTGGTATGCGTCTCAAATAAATGTGTTCTTATTCTTATATATATGTTACATGAATCTAATACGTGTAATATTTATCTTTATTATTTTAATGTATATCTAATGCATATTATTTAATAATATTAGGTTTTTCATCAGTCATCCGCAATAAAAACTTTAACTGTACCAAATTTCATAATTATCTTAAAAAGGCGTACAAAGTTTTCCTTTCACGTTTTAATACAATTTGGGATAGGGAACCCTAATTTACTATAACATCTGTATATTACTACAGTAAAGGTGAGTTTTTTCCGCCGGATTTTCTCAGTGTGTGGCCGCGTTCCGATCCGGTAGTAATTGTAAAAAAAATCGACTCACAGCATTTTTAATATCATAATAAATAATTATAATTTTAAAATTTTTGCACACCATATCATGGTAAAGCATGTCGGTAACTTAATCAAATTTTAGTGATTTGTAACTCCCATATTCTGGCAAATAAATAATTTCTTTCCTCTTTCTTTCCTTCTTAAAATCATAAAATTAAATAGGTATTACACACATTACATTCATGTAAGGGGCCATCCATAAATTACGTCTCACGTTAAGGGGTAAGGAGGGGGTCGACGAAGTGTGACATTGTGTGACAAGGGGTGTTGAGAGGTTTCAAGTTTTGTGACATCAATTTTTGAAATTATAATTTTTTATATCTAAGAATTACAACGCTGAATTTAAAAACCCATCTGTGTAGATAAAAAATATTCGAATGAGATTATCACTTCAAAGTAAAATTTTAAAAGATGTGACGTCACACCAGGTAGGAGGTCTCACAAATGTGACCAGCTGTGACAAGGACAGGGGAGGAGCTAAAAAATCATGAAATTCGTGTGACGTAATTTATGGATGGCCCCTAATATGATAAATGCACACGTGTACCTATACCGTTTTCTTTACGGCTAAAGTTAGTTTTCAAACTTCAAAAATTTCTATGTTCAAAAGAGACATTTTTTGTCTTCTTTCTTTCTAGTCTATCTGTTTTTTAGTCTATGGTTGAATTTCAGCAACAGGCCATGGCTAGTAAAAATTAAAATATATTGTGTTAGGATATGAGCAGTAAGGTTGCCAATCCCAAATTTCAGAAACTAGGATATGAAGTTTAAATTACCAGGATAATCTTGTTTAACTAGATACAGAAACAGGACGAAATAATCAGAAACTATAGAAAATTAAATCTAGGCATAATAATAATAAACTTATTTTAACTTTTATTTATACGTAGTTGAAGACAATTCTAAAACAGCACGATCCGGATAGTTTAAAAATCGCGATTCGCGAGGCCGTAAGAATTTCAAAAAGAGGTAGGTACCTACTCAATTATGAAAAACTATCACACATTTATGAAAAACTATCATTCCAGGATACTACGACTACCAGGCTGTGTCCTGGAAAAACGGGACGGTTGGAAAATTTACTGTAAACAATCTAGAATCAAGATTATATTCCAGATAACAGATAATAATTACTGATGAACACAGAACTCGCAGACACGAACCGCGCCGCCGGTTTGACCAGTTTAGTTTATCGTGCCGTTTACCGCGGAGTGCTCGTTACATTGCGATTGATACGCAAATATTATTCAACATCTGTGTTGTGTTTGCCGCGTATTAATCCGATAACGTGAGTAACATTCATTAAAAATATTCCTTACATTTAAAGGATTCATAGTAATTAACATACCTATAGTTGATTTGCGTTGAATTGGCACGTGATGAATTGAACAATGAGTCCACTTATCGTGAATCTAGGTTATAAATAATCCAGAGTATTTAAGGAATAACGCTGGATATTGACGCTTCAATATCCAGCATGATAAAGCAATAATTTATTAACGCGGTAAAACTGCAGGAACCAACTTCCTATTTCCAGTATTTTCGGAACCCTGCATCAGGTCTTCAATAAAATGAAATGGGACTATACTGGGAATATACCCTCTCATAAAAAATAATAATTTCCTAAATTGATTCAAAATTACCGAATTCTGAGGTAACAAACGTAAAGAACATACAGCTGGATTGATAACCTCCTTCTTTTGGGAAGACGGTTGAAAATTCAAAATGACTTCGCTGAAAATAAAAGAGACCTATTTGTTCTTAACTTAGCTATCTTCCTTCAGATATATGAGCTAAATGAGTGCGAAATTTCTGGGATTTATATTATGGAGTTTTTTTCTATATATTCATTAAATAATGACTAAATGACATCGCGTATAGAGTTTCGGAATTCCCAGGATTTTCACATTCCCGGGACCCGGGAAAAATATGTACAATTCTTAGGATTTCCCGAAATCAGGAAATTTTGTTTATTTTTTATATAAGGGAGTTTTTTTAAATTATTACAACAAATAATTTAAAAGGATCATTTTTGTTATTCGTAAATTATGTCATAACAGCATCTTTTCAGTGAGGCTACACAATTAAAAGTACTTGAAATTATAAATTCAAATTCTAAATTTAACAACTTACATCCGGTACGTTCCACTAGAAGTTTTTTTAAAAATATGTTGACGTGTCAAAATAACTTTTCTACCATCATTACAAAAAAGTCCTTTAGAAAAGCCAAAGTATTTAAAGACTTATGGTTTTTCACTAAGTCTACTGCGAAGTTTGGTCACGAAATTTTCTGCTATGTAAAGGAACACTCGCTCTACATGCTTTTATTTGCTCTGCTACAATTTTATTTATAGTACTGTGTCATTGATATTTGCTTGTTTTAATATAAAATGCAGTTCATGAAATCGTTATTTTAATTTTTTAAACGTAATTTAAATTCCCGACATTCCCACAACGAAACCCTAATCTCGTAGTGCAGTAAATTGTTACTAAGCACTTGGATTGATGATTTTCTGATTACCTACTAAAATTGTGTGTTTCTTATCAACTTTTAAGCTTAATTTCTTTTAATTTTATCATGAATGGATTTATCTTCATCAGAAGAGCCATAAGCTTATTTTATAGTAAACCTATGACAATGTTATGCCTATGGCCTTAACTTTAATACATATAAAAGCAGTCGCAATTGAACCAGCATTCATTATTATAAGTAAAATTTCTGCTTTCTGCTCTTCGATATGCCGCTGTCAGTTAAACAAAATTCGACGCAATTTTTGAGGCACTAAAATATTGCAGCAGGTCAAAAATCGATTAATTGTAAAGTCTCGAAATTATGTCGAAAAAAAAAAACAATTTAAAGTTTTCGTCAACGATAACTCCCGAACGGATTAATTGATTTTGATCCAATTGGCGGCATTGGACGCAGTTTTTCAAGGAGAAGAACTGATTAGATTTTGCAGTCAAATACCTACATTAATATGGATTTGCTTTTTTAAGAACACTGTTTCGTTGACTTTTTTTTGAGGTCAAAATAGTAAAATTTATGTTAAAGTATCTTCAGGGAGTATCAGGCAGAGGTAATACATCTGCACCCAATATTAGCCGAAGATACTTAAGTATCTTCGGCTAATCTTGGGTGCAGATGTTAATTAAGTACCACAATATAATAGGTGGCCAGCCAATTGCCAACCGGGCACTTTTCTAATCCCGTGAAACGTTATTTTTAAAAATTTTTTTTTTTTGGGTTTTCTCGGACCGGGAATCAAACCCGGGATCTCGTAAGGTCAACGCCGACACCGGACCACTGGACCACAGAGATCGCCTCAGATCTGAGAAAATATAAAATTTACGTTAATGAGTTATAACATAAATTTTCTCCCGTGTTGGCTCCGGGCTCCTTTGAAGAATAGACCAACTGCTGTTCTGCCAGGCAGGTCGTAAAAGGCGACCGATTGGGTATGCGAGTCACTACCATCGTGGCTACTAGGTGGTAGAGTTCTGCATTGTCTCGCCCGGGTCTGGTACCACCGCCTTGCCTATTCCTGCCGCAATAGCGTCAGTGCTTGTCGCTGTCGTGTTCCGGTTTGGAGGGTAAGGTAGCCGGTAAACTTATGCATGTGGCATTAGACCTCGCCACAAGATAGCAACGCACCATTAACACCTCTGGTGTCTATAGGCGATGGTTGACTCTTTTCATCAGGAGACTGCTTGTTTGCTATCTTATAATATAAAAAAAATAAAAAATAAAACGATTATCACGAAGTTTGACAAGCAATTTAATGTTCAGACAGACGTTACAGATTTATATAGTAACTAGCTGCTGCCCACGACTTCGTCCGCGCGGACTTCGTTTTCTCCGCACAGCACCTCCCCCGTAGGTGATAGCGTGATAATATGTAGCCTATATGTTGACCCGACCTATTATTAATATTCATGCAAAATTTGAAGTAAATCCATGCAGTACTTTTTGAGTTTTTTGAAAACGGATAAACAGACAAACAGACAAAAATTCTAAAAATATATTTTTTGCTTCGATATCGATTGTAGATCACGGCCCAAGTACTCTTTTAAAAAAATATTCAATGTACAGTTTTGACTTTCCTACGATTTTATTATATGTATAGGTAACAGTGAAGTTTTAAGAATCCTGTTCAACCAGGAAGGGGCATATACGAAGGTCGATCACAGTAAATAATTAAATAAACTTACTTTAAAAATATGTTATAATAAGTATAAAACTAGTAGATAGTTTACATATAAACTATAGAATTTATATATAAACTATCTAATAGTTCCCCTTGTTGGTCGGGGCTCCTTTGAAATGCATAATTAAACTACGTGGCATTAAATAAATAAATAAACAAATATTGCTGGACAAATTACACGAATTTATTTAATCCCAAAGAAGAAAATTATTTGCTTGTGTTATAGGGGCCTACCATAAATTACGTCACATGTTAAGGGAGAGGGAGGGGGGCGGCGAAGTGTGACATTGTGTGATAAGGGGTAGGGAGGGGTCCCAGATTTTGTGACATCACACTTTTTCAAAATATAATATTTTATATCTAAGTATTACAACACTTAATTTAAAAAGCTATCTGTAATCTGTATAAATAAAAAAATAAACAAATGAGATCATTATTTTAATGTAAAATTGCAAAATATGTGACGTCACACTAGGTAGTAGGCATGGAAATTATTTTTAAATTAGGTTAACTGGTATGTTGTTAAAATTAATTAATATTTAACAGTTATTTATTTATGTTATATTATATCAGTAGTAGTCTATATCTATATATTCTATACATATAATAAAATCGTAGGAAAGTCAAAACTGTACATCGAATATTTTTTTAAAAGAATACTTGGGGCGTGATCTACAATCGATATCGAAGCCAAAAATATAGTTTTTAGAATTTTTGTCTGTTTGTCTGTTTATCTGTTTGTCTGTTTGTCTGCATGTATGGGGTAAACTCAAAAAGTACTGCATGGATTTACTTCAAATTTTGCATGAATATTACTAATAGGTCGGGTCAACATATAGGCTACATATTATCACGCTATCACCTATGGGGGAGGGGCAGTGCGGAGTAAACGAAGTCCGCGCGGACGAAGTCGCTGGCAACAGCTAGTAATACAATAGTAGTAGTATTACAATAAGTATTAGAAGCAACAACCAAAAAAATATTCTGTCTGGAGTAGGTTAATAATTATTCTTATCATAAATCAAGGTAACTCAAATATTTGTAATTTAATAACATTATTTCAAGCAGCAAAAACGAAAAGCCGTCGAGTTAGCGAGCAAAAAAAAGGTCCTCTGGAGTAGTTTTACAATTTTTAACAGTTATTATTATCATAAATCAAGGTAGCTCAAATATTTTTAATAACATTATCCTATATGAAGTTATTGATAATTTTTAACAGCATTTGCTAATATAAATAACAGTTGTTAATTGTTAAAAAAATTTAGTACGAAATTTAATATGTTAACTGTTAAATGATCCATGCCTACTAGGTAGGGGGGGCTCACAAATGTGACCAGCTGTGAGGGAGGGAGGGGTAAAAAAATTATAAAATTCGTGTGACATTTTTTTTTTCATAAGATAGCAAACAAGCAGATGGGTCTCCTGATGGGAAGAGTCAACCATCGCCTATAGACACCAAAGATGTTAATGGTGCGTTGCTACCTTGTGGCGAGGTCTAATGCCACATGCATAAGTTTACCGGCTACCTTACCCTCCAAACCGGAACACGACAGCGACAAGCACTGACGCTATTGCGGCAGGAATAGGTAAGGCGGTGGTACCAGACCCGGGCGAGACAATGCAGAACTCTACCACCTAGTAGCCACGATGGTAGTGACTCGATAGCCAATCGGTCGCCTTTTACGACCTGCCTGGCAGAACGGCAGTTGGCCTATTCTACAAAGGAGGCCGGGACCAACACGGCGAAAAATTTATGGATGGCTCCTTATGGGTGTTTGCCAACGATACTTATTCATAGAAATACATATTTAAATACTGTTACAAATATAATGAACACCTAAACCCTAAAATACAAAACATTTATGTCGGGAATCGAACGCGGCCTCCTCGATTCGTAGTAAAGTTCACTAACCACTCGAGTCTTGACCAACGGGGCGGTCATCATCGGTTAAAAAATTAAATTAGATGAAAATGTATTTTAAAGTGATTGTAGGTATTTACCCTTTAATTTCCCAATAATGAAGCGAATATTTAAACCGGACAACACTACGTCGAGTCAACGGTCACAGTAACTTTTATGTTGTGCCACCTTAATGTCTGCCGACATATTTTGGAAAAATATTTTTGCTGCCAAATATAAATTTTTAAAATATCATCAACAATGCCTTTGACCATCGGACAGGATTTTCCTTACCAATCGTATCCCCTTTTACTAGGGAATTTTCTTTTAACTCGCTTGGCTGCTCGAGGATCCGAAGATCGGCAGGATTTTTCAGGATTCTTTAATAATAAACTTTCATAATGTATCTTCGTTTATTTCTCGGGGATATGACCATTCCCCACCGAATCAAAAAAAGAACACTCCTATTCTAATACATTTCTTTTTCTAAACAAAATAGTTCTACATTCGAAAGCAGACAAAGCTGCCAGTTTATATGTAACACCATAAAGGTATTACAGTACTATGCTTTCCAACTGAGAATAGGACTGTCAGGATGACATATTGCTCCGTATTTTGCAAAAACTTCATAAATTATGAGTAAGGTGTGCACAAAAATTCTAACAAAGAAATACTTTAAAAAAAAATTTCATTGTTGTGGGTATATTTTTATTTAGATTTCCATCAGATCATGTTACCATGTATTAAAATAAGGTGTAAATAACTAACACGACTTTAGATATAGATAAACGGCTTGACTGATATATTTTACTGTTTTTTTATTGATGACAATTATATTTTAATACTTTTTAGCCTATTCTGGACAAAGACAAGTGACAACCCAAACCTCTAAAACTCGCAACAAAATTGGCCCCGTCTTGACTATAAGTGGTAAAACTAACGCGACTTTTTTATCTATGTAGCACTTTTTTATATATACAGCTAGACTGATGTTTTTTACTATTTTGTTATTGATCAAAATAATATTATTAAAACGTTATTTGTTCTTCTATAAATCAGCAATATTTTTTGAACAAATATTTTTTGCTGTCATTAGTAATGTCAGCAAAAAAAAATGTCACACTTGTGTAATGAAGTTAGGGAGCGTCCACAAATTACGTGAGATATTTAGGGGGTGAGGGGGTCGAGTCAAATCTCATCTAATCTAACGTTGGAGAGAGGGGGGCACATCACTACTCGTCCATGAAGTACAGTATTATTTGTGAGACATGTTAACGTAAATAATACAAAATTACGTGGACGTCGATCTGTCATCGAGAAAATAAAGAAATCGAAATAGTATAACAATGTATGCATTGGACGCAAGGATTTATAACGTTATAATATTTATATGTTTCTTCGTCGTGATAGGTAATGGTATATGATATTATGACGCTAGCGCTAGTTGGCGAACCAATCACGTAACAGCATGAAACGCGGCTAACCAATCACTAAACAGCAAAAATATCGATATTATAACGTTTTAAATATTTGATTGGTCGCAGCCTTTTTAAGGAAAAGAGTTGATTAGATTGTGTATTCAACCGGTACATAAATCTGAAAGTTATATTTAAAAAATACTGTTTCGGTAAATACTTTTTTAATGTTTTAGCAAAATTTCTCAAAATTTTCTAGTACAAATCGGATCAAATTTTCAGGAAGCCTAAGTTTAGCAGAATCTAATCGAATGCCATCAACCGCGTTTCAATCGGTCATGCCGTTCAAAAATTATGAGATATTTACTTACACACATATACACACAGTCGGAAAGGGGGGTGTCGGTAAATATCACGCCTTTTTTTTCTGATTGAAACAAAAAAAAATATACTATTTTAGTCCATTTACCAGATTGTACCTACATGCAGCGTAATCGTAATACGATTAAGATCATTCAACTAATTCGTTCGAAAGAAAATAATTTCATTCATACTTCGACGTTATACATTACAACTAACTGTCAAACTACCATATTACCTTCTCTAGTAGTAGGTACGTAGTACATTATACTCTGCAAACTTTTATTAAGAGTACAAACCTCTATATTAGTCCAGTAAAAAGTTTAATGAAACCATGATCTGACCAGTTTTGGCGCAATGAGTAAAAATGTGTTCATTAATACTTAAATAATGATATTATGAAAGAAATTTTGATTTAAATTTAGGGGAAAAGGATGAAAAAAATAAAAAAAGGGTTGAAAAATGCCTTTTTTTTAAATAACTTAATAAAGGTAGGAAATAGAAAAAAGTTTCAAGTAAAAGTTGTAGAGAAAAAAATTCTACACAAAAAGTTCCTCTTCATTTTTTTGTTATCTGCTTTAGTTTAGCTACAAAAAATAAAAATTAAATTAGTAGTAAAATATGTAAAAATATATAAATATGGGAAAACATATGTAGTGGTGTTAGTACATATTTATGTGATTTGCGCGCTGCATGGTACAGGGCCGTAATAATTCTGTTAAGTTTTTATAATTAATTACAAAGCAAATTTAATTTTTATTTTTTGTAGCTAAAAAAAACAGATAACAAAAAAATGAAGAGGAACTTTTTTGTGTAGAATTTTTTTTCTACAACTTATACTTGAAACTTTTTTTTCTATTTCCTACCGTTATTAAGTTATTTAAAAAAAAGGCATTTTTCAACCCTTTTTTTATTTTTTTCATCCCTTTCCCCTTAATTTAAATCAAAATTTCTTTCATAATATAATTATTTAAGTAGTAATGAACATATTTTTACTCATTGCGCCAAAACTGGTCAGATCATGGTTTCATTAAACTTTTTACTGGACTATATTCTGTGGTACAATTGTATTGATTTACATCGACCGTTGAGTGTTGTGTAACCACTTGATATCATAGAGAACAACGCTTGATATTATGTGTCTCTAGACCTTGAGCGAAGATAATAACTATTTCATTACAACTGATAAGGAATATGTTATATGTAGGTAAGTACAACTTATTATACAACAACAATTATAGCTACTAGTATCCGCTAGGCGTAAATTCATTAATTTTATCTATACATATAATAAAATCGTAAGAAAGTAAAAACTGTACATTGAATATTTTTGAAGTGAAAACTTCTTTAGGCGCGTTGAGCGTTTTGGTAGAGGGTAAAATCCTCGGTTCGCGTCACCGACATGCTAATGATAATAGTATATCTATAGCTATGTTTTGCATATAGTTTTAATTACTCTCAACTTAATAGTTCCGTTTTCACTTCTATCGGCAGTCCCACGATTGCTGCTGTTTTTTTAAAAGAATACTTGGGGCGTGATCTACACTCGATATCGAAGCCAAAAATATAGTTTTTAGAATTTTTGTCTGTTTGTCTGTATGTATGTCCGGGGTAAACTCAAAAAGTACTGCATGGATTTACTTCAAATTTTGCATGAATATTACTAACACGTCGGGTCAACATATAGGCTACATATTATCACGCTATCACCTACAGGGGAGGAGCTGTGCGGAGTAAACGAAGTCCGCGCGGACGAAGTTGCGGGCAACAGCTAGTTATTCATCATCATTTGAGCAACCACGTGTACCTACTCACGGAACACTTAATTAATGTCATGAGTAATCATGCTGTTCTTGAGTTATAACGAGACATATCGACAGACAGCCAGACAAAATTATTGAAACGGTTACCTAATGACAGTGAATCACAATAAATATAATAAAAAAATTAAATCGTCTTCATACTTTTTGCTATGCAGACATGCAGAAATGCGGACATGCGGACATGCACACACAGATATGCACACACGTAAACACGTAGACATGTAGATATGCAAACATGTAGACATACAAACATACATACACATGCTTGGACGCCTAAATAGATCTTCATACTCAATATTATCAAACAATATTACATACTAGCTGTGACTGCGACTCCGTTTGCATGGAATATTGTTTTAGCCCCACTTTAATTTCAATGCCCAATTTGTTTTTGGCACTCATCTTTCTTCTACAGATGAAATTATTGGAGCTATTGGTCGTAATGCCAATATCAATTTTTTTTTATATTATAACAAGCAAACAAGCAGATGGGTCTCCTGAGTGCTAAGTGTGAGTTTTTCTTTTCGCATTCGATCGTGAGCGCGTTTCGAGTTTACTAGGAATTTGTATGTGATTTGTACAAGGCCACCTAGTGGTAGACTGGTTTCTCACGTTTACCACTAGGTGGCGCTGTACAAATCACATACAAATTCCTAGTAAACTCGAAACGCGCTCACGATCGAATGTGAAAAGAAAAACTCACATTTAGCACTCTGATGGAGTCAACCAGCGCTTATAGAGGTAAGGCGGTGGTACCAGACCCGGGTGAGACAATGCAGAACTCTGCCACCTAGTAGCCACGATGGTAGTGACTCGTATAGCCAATCGGTCGCCTTTTACGACGTGCCTGGTAGAACGGCAGTTAGCCTATTCTTCAAAGGAGCCCAGGACCAACACGGGGAGAAATAATTTTATTTCATTGGTAAGTAGTAATTAGTATAACTCTCTATTTCTGTGTGTAATGGCAAGTTACACTGACAAACTAAAAAACTGTCTTGAAAGACGTATCCATTTAATCCGTGGTCGGTACCATAGGGTCGATGAGGCTATAGCAATATGTGCCGATGCTATTGTTAAGGTTGTACATTTACCGTCTCGAACCGGACCCGGTGCCTTTGATGAAGCAGATGGTACTGTTCCATCTCCCCTTTTGCTCTTAAAAGGCGAACGTTTGGTCAATCATGTCACTACCGTTCTGACTACTAAGTGGTAAGTTTTGCGACTTCTCTCCGAGTTTGGTACCACCGCCTTAGATATTTCTGTGCAATAGCGTCAATTTTTATTTTATACTAGCTGTTGCCTGCGACTTCGTCCGCGCGGACTTCGTTTACTCCGCACTGCTCCTTCCCCGTAGGTGATAGCGTGATAATATGTAGCCTATATGTTGACCCGACCTGTTAGTAATATTCATGCAAAATTTGAAGTAAATCCATGCAGTACTTTTTGAGTTTACCCCGGACATACATACAGACAAACAGACAAACATACATTCAGACAAACAGACAAAAATTCTAAACACTATATTTTTAGCTTCGATATCGATTATAGATCACGCCCCAAGTATATTTTTTTAAAAATATTCAATGTGCAGTTTTGACTTTCCTACGATTTTATTATATGTAAGTATAGATATCATAAGATAGCAAACAGGCTAGGCTACTAAATTCAGTGGTACTAAATACCCAGGCGAGTCGTAGCTGAATTCTACCACCTTGTAGTCACGATGGTAATTACACATATAACCAACCGGTCACCTTTTACGCCCTGCGCGGCAGAACAACAGTTAGTCTATTCTTCAAAGTACTTAATAGCCCCGAACAACACGGGATACGATGCTTATTTATCACTTTCGTGTTCCAGTTTGGAGGAATCCATCCTGCCCCACGGAGAGCAGCGCGTGCTTTGCACTCGTACATGGGTGATTCCGTTCTAACTGTGATATTCAATGTCCTGTATTGTTTGTTCTCACAGGTCGTTAATTAATAATTAATTTATGAAATTTTTGTACTTATTGGAAAATAATAAACATATTTCAACATTATTTTCATATAATATAACTTGCCACTTACAGAAAACTTACAATATATCACTTAAATGTCAGTACCGTGTCATGTCCATTTCTAGAATTTATTTATAAATTGTTAGTTTTTTTGTCGTAATAAATGATTTAAACTAATTACCTCATAAATTCTAATGTTTACGACAAAAAAACTAACAATTTATAAATAAATTCTAAAAATAGACATGACACGGTACTGACATTATATCACAGTTAGAACGGAATCACCCACATATGTATTAATCTGTGTGCTTTGAAAGAAAGAAAGAAAGAAAGAAAGAAATCATTTATTTGCCAGAATATGGGAGTTACAAGTTATTAAAATTTGATTAAGTTACCAACATATTCTGTACCATGATATGGTATGCAAATATTTTAAAATTATAATTATTTATCATTAAACTAAAAATGTTGTGAGTCGATTTTTACAATTACTACCGGATCGGAACGCGGCCACACACTGAGAAGATCCGGCGGAAGAAACTCAGCGGGCTTGTTTTTTTTTTTTTTAATTATAGTTACATGATACAATTACACACATTAATTGACATCACAACTTATTTCTATGAATTACAAAATTAAATTTTGTTTAATTAAAATATTGACATTTTACAAAGTTTAAACACAGAAGAAAGATAATAGATAATTTGTATCAATTTAGTTAAGTTGTACAATTTAATGTATATTTATCAATATGTTCTACCTTATAAACTAATTTTTTTAATATGCAATTTTATAAATTACATACTTGTAATTTAAAAAGAGTAATTTCTAATTCATGTTAGTTTAAATTTATTAATTACAACGTTTTTTTATAATTATACACAATAAAAGATTTATTATTAGATTAATATTTAATTTTATCAGCAAGAAATTCATTTACATTATAATAAGATTTGTCTAGTAGTAAATCAAATAGTTGTTTGCGGAATTTATTAAGAGGTAAGGATTTAAGACTATCAGGAATATGATTGTATATATTAATTGCCATACAATAGGCATTTCTTTTAAAAATGTGAGTCTTTGGCTGGGCACATGTAGTTTTTCACTATTCCTAAAATATGTATTACCTAATACTTCAGCATTTGTTTTAAACAAGTGTTGATGTTTTGTTACAAATACGCATACCGCCAGGATATAAAGACAAGGTAATGGTAGTATTTTAAGTTTTTTAAAAAGTGGTTTACAAGAATAAAGTTGATTCACATTACATATTGCACGTATACATTTCTTTTGTATTCTAAATATTTTTATTAAATCTACTGAGTTTCCCCAAATAGGGATTCCGTATTGCAATACAGATGAGACATATCCATGATATGCTAACAAGGTAGCGTTTAAGTTTGCTATTTCTCTTATTCTTCTTAAAACATACACAAATCTATCAATTTTATTGCAAAGGGAATCAATGTGTGCTTTCCAGTTACAATGTTTGTCAATTAATATTCCTAGAAATTTAGTATTATCTGTATTTTCTATATTGGTATTGTTAAAAAATATGTTTGAACTTTTGATATTATTACTGTAATATGTTTGAAATTCAACTATTTTTGTTTTACTCAGGTTAATTTTAAGATTGTTGCTTTTAAACCATTCTGAAACTTTAAGTAAGGTTTCAGATGTTTCCTTTACTAAAAGATTTTTGTTTTTACATTTAATAAGGAGGGTTGTGTCATCTGCAAATAAAAATGATTCATGTTCGATGGTTTCTGGGAGATCATTAATATAAATTAGAAAAAGCAAGGGCCCTAAAACACTTCCCTGTGGTATTCCACAGTCACTACAGCAATAACTTGAAGTAAATATTTTTTGATGCTTGCCACATACTTTTGAAATTTCAACACATTGTTTCCTTTTATCTAAATAACTTTGTATCCACTCTAATGATTTTCCTCTGATGCCATACTTTTCAAGCTTTGTCAACAGAATTCTATGTGAAACAAAATCAAATGCCTTACTCATATCTAAAAATACACAAAGTGGATACATTTTTGTATTCAGGCATTCCGTAATACTTTTTATTAACTCAAAACATGCTAAGGTTGTAGATCTACCTTTCCTAAATCCATATTGATTATTTTTTAGTAATTTAAATTCCAGTAAATAATTATAAAGTCTTTCATACATAGCTTTTTCAAAAATTTTTGAGAAAACTGGAATTAAAGTAATAGGCCTATAATTATTCAAATCAAACTTATCTCCTTTTTTAAACAATGGTCTTACAATAGATTTTTTTAGTCGTTCCGGGAAGTTCCCTTCTAAAAATGACAAATTAACAATATGGCTGAGTGGTTTTGATATTACTGGAGCAACATATTTGAGTAATTTTGTACTAATATTATCATAACCAGTTGCACTAGTGTAATTTAGAGAATGTATGATTCTAAATATTTCATGCTCATCTACTGGTCTTAAAAACATAGTTTTATTACTATTGGAGAATGTATGTGATTTTGGAATATTTGTGAGTGTATGATTGTTATTACTTGTTTTTGCCTGGTTTATAAAAAAATCATTAAATAGTTCACATATTGTTTGAGTATTTGTATAAACTGAGTTATTAACTCTTATTTTCTCAATTTCTTTATTATTTGTTTTATTCTCAAAAGTGTTTTTAATTAAATTCCATGACGCTTTGCATTTATTAGATGATTTATCAATAAATTTCAGAGATGACTGCTTTTGTGATTCTAATATACATTTAGATAGAATTTTTTTGTAACGCAAGTAATTACTTTTATTTTCTTTTTTATTATACTTAGTGTGACGATAATTCAAGTACAACTGACGTTTGACTTTGCAACATTTAAGAAGACCTTTTGTGAGCCATTTATTTTTTATTGGTTTATTTGTCACTTTGATTTGAACTTTTGGAAAGCATAACTCAAAAAACAATAAGAATATGTCATGAAAATTATTAAATGCCTCTTCACTGTTTGTATTTGCAAAAACCTCACTAAAACTTAAAGATGATAAACATTCATAAAATTTTTTCTTATTTTTCTTACTGAAGAGTCGTCTCGTTTCAAACCAAAAAGCTCTTCTTGCTTTATAGTTTGAGACTGATTCAATATTTACTTTTATACTCTGTGCCATTTCATGGTCAGATAAACCAAGTGGATGAGTGAGAGATTGGACATTTTCCAAATTGCTAGCAATTACATCTAAACATGCATTCTTCCTAGTAGGTTTTAGTATGTGTTGATTAATTTTATTAATTTGCGGTCTATATATAATAGGCAATGGTTATATCTTTGCCAGTTTTAACTAGTTCCATGGTAGCAAAGAACTGCTATGTTATGTGCATTAAAATTTATAACAAATTACCAAAAGATATGAGAATGTTGCCAATAAATAAGTTTGAAGCAGCTTTGCAATCTTTATTAATTATCAAAGTTTATTAGGTATACAGTACAAGAATTTTTCGTAAATTATAAAAATTAATATTAGAATCATGGCATATTGTCATTTCTAAGTTCATTCCATCAAATGGTTGTTATTGTTTTTTTTTTATTTTTATTATTATTAAAATGGATGCTAAATTAGTTGCACGAAATTTGATAGATATTTTGCTACGTTTTTACTTTCCATGTTATAGATATTTTGTAATATTTGTTAATAATTATAGAGTAGATTAAGCTTATTATTAGATTACTAAATAATAAAAAAGTTTGGAAGTATTAACCAGGATGTGACGATTATATAATTATTCTAATTTATTGTTGGTTCAAAAATTTCAATTTTTATTGCCGAAGTAATATTGAATTAGTAGTTTTAATTTATAATTATAATTGTTTAAAAATGCATGCCAATTTGGTAGAATACGCGGGTGTATTATAACTTATAAAACTGTACCGTATTCTGAGCATAAATAAATTTAATTTCAAAAATTTCAATTTCATTTCATTTCATTTCCATCGGGAGAATCACCTCATCTGTTTGTTTGTTATCGTGTGAAATAAATAATATATTTTTAACAAAAAATTAAACCGAAGAAAAGTTATCCGTGGTCATGCTCGTACATTGAAATTAGTGAGTGAATAATCAATCATCTTCTGCTTTAGTAACCCTTTTGGGTGATTTTTTTTTCAAAAATTATATGATATTTACAACCATGGAGGTATATTCTAACCCATAAAAGAATTATCAAAATAGGATTACTTTGTAAAAAATTATGCGTGGTCTTACATTAAAATTAGTGAGTGTATAATCAATCATCCCTTGTTTTTATACCCTTACGGAGGGTTTATTTTTTTAATTAAATGGGACCATCCTCGGGAAATACCCATTAAAATAAAAATAATATCGAAATTAGAGTACTTTGTTAGTAATTATGCGTGGTCTAACATTATTAAGAACATCCTCCGTTTTTTTGTCGGTTGAAAAAGTCGTTGCCTTGATACTGGCGTTCCGGTATTGACTTATGAGGGCAAAAAATGTTGTTTGTGGTAAGATTGTTCATCAGTGCTTTTTTCAAAATGCCACACATAATTATTGACGTCAGTATTTTGCCACACAAAAATGCTGTTGCTTGCAATTCGTCCACGTGTAATTTAGTTCTCTAGTTGAATACTTTCCATCTCTGAATATTAATAATACTCAAAACTTTCTATCGTCGACACTTGGTGAAACTGCACTTTAAAATAGATATCACAAATAAAAACACTTGTAGGTACTTTCAGTTTACTTATATATAAAATTCTCGTGTCACAATGTTCGTTCCCGTACTCCTCCGAAACGGCTTGACCGATTCTCATGAAATTTCGTATGCATATTCAGTAGGTCTGAGAATCGGCTACGATCTTTTTTTTTATACTCCTAAGTGATAAGGGTTGTCCACCCCTAAAAATATTTTTTTATTTTATGGATAGGACAATGATCAGCATTGAAAAATACACACAACTCTAGATTTTTACATTTCTATCACCAACCCTTATTTTTTAATTAAATAATTTATATGGCAAAACAACGTTTGCCGGGTCAGCTAGTAGGTATTTTATAATATTTTACACACCCAAATGGTAATCATCCGAGATGTTTTGCAGTCATCATGTCTTTGACAAATTGTAAATATAGGTAGTTTGGGTATTTACAATTTGTCAAAGACATTATACCTAACTGCAAAACATCCCTAATGACGCTGTAATTAGCGAAACCGGTTGCTTGTGTATAAAATAATATAAAATTTAAGTGAAATGAAAGTAAAGGTATTTGTAATAGGTACCTATTTAATTCTGTATATTTCTTTTAAGTTTTACTACCTAGTATCTAAAACTTGAGCTAGCCCGGGCCTTTTTTGAAGAAAAGACTATCTGCCTTCCTGCTGGGCAGTTCGTAAAAAGCAAATGAGTGGCCAAACATGTCACAAAATCGTAACTTAATAAATTTAGATATATTATGCTCAGATTATAAATATTTTGGTTTATAATTGGACGTAGTTACACGAAAAAGATCCAATCCACACAAAATTAGTTTAGAAATATTGAAGTTTGAAGTTGGATATTTTTTAATTTTTTAACGTGCCATACATGGGGATTAGTTCTGACGTTGAATAAAATATTAGAGATCTATTTTTGCTTAAATGTTTATTCACTGGCCAATTGTATTAATGTTTAGCATCATTTTGGTGCACTTAACTCATTTTTGATCATACTGTGGATTGGATCCTTTTAGTTTAACTACGTCCAATTTCAAGTATGATGACATCAACATTTATTTGGATAACTAACGTCATTGTTAGATTAAGGCGACATGCGTAATTGTCTAGCGTTAACGAATAAAAATAATGTATGTTTCTCATGTTTTTCCATCGTAGAATAACAAACAAGGCTTAACAAGGTGATGGTTCTTCTGATGGCAAAAAACAACCATTGCTTATAATAGATACCAAGGATGTTAATTGTGCGTTGCTATGCCACAAACCGGAACACCTCAGCAATAAGCACTAACGCTATTACGAATATATAATACTAGCTGTTACCAACGACTTTGTCCGCGCGGAGTTCGTTTACTCCGCACAGCCCCTCCCCCGTAGGTGATAGCGTGATAATATGTAGCCAATATATTGACCCAATCTATTAGTAATATCCATACAAAATTTGAAGTAAATCCACGCAGTACTTTTCGAGTTTACCCCGGACATACATACAGACAAACAGACAAACAGACAAACAGTCAAACAGTCAAACAGACAGACAAACAGACAAACAGACAAACAGA
Organism: Apodemia mormo; assembly: GCA_036924255.1. Lineage (NCBI taxonomy): Eukaryota > Metazoa > Arthropoda > Insecta > Lepidoptera > Riodinidae > Apodemia > Apodemia mormo. The sequence continues at coordinate 44,339,247 of JAUPFN010000002.1, forward strand.
CAAACAGACAAACAGACAAACAGACAAACAGACAAACAGACAAACAGGCAGACTGGCAGACTGGCAGACTGGCAGACTGGCAGACTGGCAGACTGGCAGACTGGCAGACTGGCAGACTGGCAGACTGGCAGACTGGCAGACGGCAAACGGCAGACGGCAGACTGGCAGACTGGCAGACTGGCAGACTGGCAGACTGGCAGACTGGCAGACAGGCAGACTGGCAGACTGGCAGACTGGCAGACTGGCAGACAGGCAGACAGGCAGACAAGCTGACGACAAGCTGACGACAAGCTGACGACAAGCTGACGACAAACTGACGACAAACTGACAAACAGACAAACTGACGACAAACTGACAAACTGACGACAAACTGACAAACTGACGACAAACTGACAAACTGACAAACTGACGACAAACTGACAAACAGACAAACTGACAACAAACAGACAGACAGACAGACAGACAAACAGACAAACAGACAATGAGACAAACTGACAAAAAGACAAACAGACAAACAGACAAACAGACAAACAGACAGACAAACAGACAAACAGACAAACAGACAAACAGACAAACAGACAAACAGAAAAACAGACAAACTGACAAACTGACAAACTGACAAACTGACACACAGACACACAGACACACAGACACACAGACACACAGACAAGCTAACAAGCTGACAAGCTGACAAGCTGACAAGCTGACAAACTGACAAACTGACAAACAATGTGCGCACGAAAAACCGACAACATTCGCTTGGCCAGCCAATGTTGGCAGAGCTAGACCAAATAATATCAAGGCCACATACCTAACAATTTTCGTAAATAGCTTATAGGTACGTCAATACGACGATGATGCTATAATCAAGGCCATGTCAACATAATTTTCATAGATATGTCACCCCGCGTTTACAAATTCGTGTTCGCCTCGTCACTCGACGAATAATTCGACGATTCATTTATATTATTATATTCACGTCATGCACCATCGGTTACGACTTTTGAGGTATAGTTTAAGAGCTAGTAAACCATCCGACTAACCCGTTTCCTACAAAGCTAGGATTTTTAAATAGTGTTTATTTATGTTATGGCAGGGAACTCGGTAGCATTACTGTTTTTTCAAACTGTAAAAATTGTCCATAGACTACAGAGCTACAATTTTAATGTTATAATTTACATAAAAGTTTTAAATTTTCAATATATATATATATATATATATATATATATATATATATATATATATATATATATATATATATATATATATATATATATATATATATATATATATATATATATGTAAAGAAAACCATAATAAGGTTTTATTTAATTATGTTTTTTTATATTGCCGCGCTATGGCCAGTTTCCATAGCGGGCCGTGATAGCTTCTGTCAGCGGATTTGTCAATGAGTTGAAATTAGAAGAAAATTATATTTTATTGTCAAGAATTTTGTAAAAAGATAGACCCGAAAATAAGGGCTTTAAATGTTGTTTCTTTTAATTACAGAAACGCAATTGAGTCTTCGTTTTACTTATAAATAGAAATAATATCATTATAAAACAACATTTTTTGCTAAATAATTCGGCACGATAATGGATAAATTGAGGTTTGATTTCGCTGTAAAGACAGCATCTGATGGAAAAACCAACATTATATGCTTAACCTCAATTGCCACGCCTAGTGGGGAGGTTTATGGAATACCCCTAGATTTTCAACCAGCAAATCAACATCAAGCAATTACCAGTACTACACATTATGGCAAAATAAAAAAATCATTGCAAAGAAGACACCAAATAAGAAAAGTCTGGATAACTTTGACAGATAAAATAACAGAAGCATATTTGGATGAAGAACAAAACTTGCAATTTAATGATGTATACCTAGAAGAAATCACGGAAACTAAAGGTAATCCAGACGATATGCTTAGTTCTAGTAGCTCGAACAATTCTTTGGAAAAATTGTTAGAGAAATTACTCGAAAAAAAAGGAAAAATCGCCAAAGATTTTAAGATCGAAAAGTTTACGAGCAAAATTTCAAATGCCTACCAATGGATTAAAGCTTTTAATAAGGAATGTGAACGTTTAAACATTTACGAGGACAAAAAGAAAATAGAAATTTTGAAAAATTTTATGGAGTCTTCAAGTGCACATTGGTACGACTGTATGCTAATAAAATACACTGTGGAATCAGAGTGGAACCAATGGGAGAAATGTTTTTGTGAGACATTTGGAAATAAAGGTTGGTCACCCATAAGATACGCTCTTGCCTTTAAATATCAAGCAGGTTCGTTAATCGAATATGCCCTAAAAAAAGAAAAATTATTATTGGAAGTTCGGAAGCAAATTGATACCGGGACTCTTATTGATCTTATTGCATTTGGTTTGCCCAATTTTGTGACTGATAAAATTGACAGAGAAACTTTGCAAGAAACAGAAGATCTGTACAATGAAATAGGAAAACTGGAATATCTTGTTGAGAAAAATAAGTATGAAAAAAAAGTATACACAAATTCCAACATTAAATCGAAAAAAATAATCGAGAAAAAGCCATGCCCAATTTGTATCAATGAAAAAAGAGGGAAACGTTACCACCCAGCGGAGAATTGCTGGTTTAAAGGTACAACTCAAAAATCAATAGTAAAAACAGTAAATAGCTCTGAAATAGAAGCAGATCTGAATAACATGGATCCAAAAAACTTGATGTGCCACCATTAATAAAAATAAATTTACTATTAAATGACACTGTAGAAGTAACTGGAATTTATGATTCGGGTTCAAACGTGTCATTAATTAATGCTAAATTATTAAACATACGAAAGAAAGAACGTACTACGAATAATACAAAAATAGTAAACTTAAAGACTATTAATGGTGAGAAAAAAACGAAAGGTATAGTAACATTAAAAGTTAAGATATATAATATAGAACAAAATATGGATATTTTTGTAATAGATAAAGAAAACTTTAATTATGATTTCCTGATTGGTTTAGACTGTATAAAAAAATTCAAGCTCATGCAAAATGAAGATTTGAAAATAATACAAAAAGTCAAAAAAGGAGATGAGACCAACTTTCCTAATGCACAAGGAGAAAAAACTAAGCAAAGCTTAGAAAGTCCTGAAACGGAGAACGTGAAACAAGAAATTAACTTCAATGAACACATTGAAACTGATCAATTTGAAAATATTACTAATCATCTAAATAAACAGCAACAATTGGAGATAGACAAGCTGATAGAAAAATATAAAACTGTCTTTGCCAAAGATAAATATGATATCGGCACTGTACGAGATTATGAAGCTCATATTGACTTGATGGTGGATAAATACTGCTGCAAACGTCCATATAGATGCACAGCTGAAGATAGAAGAGAAATAGAAGACCAAATATCAAAACTGTTAGAGAAAAAATTGATTGTGGAATCATATAGCCCGTTTGCTGCTCCAGTAACTCTAGCTTATAAAAAAGAAGACATAAAAACTGATCAAAACATAAATGAAGAAATACAAAAAAGAAAAAACAAGTTTATACTGAAAGATGAAATATACTACAAAAAATTTAAAACAAGAAACAAAATTGTGTTATCAGAAGAACTAAGCAAAACATTAATAAAAAATGTACACATTACTTACTGCCATCTGGGAACAACTCAAATGATAAATAAATTAACTCCATTCTTTTCAGCAAAGAATATCATAGCAAAGATAAAACAGACTTGCGAAGAATGTGAAATATGTATTAAAAATAAAACAAGAAGGAAACCAAAATATGGTTTAATGTCACATTTGGGACCAGCAAGACAACCTTTTGAAATTGTATCAATTGATACAATTGGTGGATTTGGAGGGTCGCGGTCGACTAAAAAATACCTACATCTTTTAATTGATCATTTCACTAGGTATGCTTACATTTTAACGTCAAAAGATCAAAGTTCTAACAATTTCATTAAACTCATTCAGAAAGTGACAGAAGGTCATAAAATTGATATGATATTAACGGACCAATATCCCGGTATAAACTCCAAAGAATTTAAGGAATTTCTGAAAGATAACAATATAAAAATAGTTTTTACTGCTCTGGATACTCCTTCTTCAAATGGCCTGAATGAAAGGCTAAACCAAACCCTGGTTAATAAGATAAGATGCAAAATTAATGAAAGAGAATATAAAATTGCATGGACAACTATTGCACAGAGATGTGTTGACAAATATAATGAGACGGAACATACTGTTACTAAATTTGCACCAAAATATCTGTTGGAAGGAGAAAATGTAAATATTCTACCACCAGAATTAAAAACAAGATGTTCAAATGAAAATTTAACAAGAGATAGAAAATTAGCATATGAAAATACAATTAAATCCCATGATTATAATAAGAAAAGATATGACCTATCAAGAAAAGAATATGATTTTAAAGAGGGAGATAGAGTTTATGTGGAGAATGGAAACCGTCTTAATAGGAAGAAAACAGATGAACTAAGAATTGGACCTTACGAGATATTGAAAAAAATTTCAAACACAATTTATAAAGTAAATGTTGGTCACAAGAAAGAAAAATCAAATTTGTACCACATATCAAAACTCACACCCTTATCGGTTGACAGAAGAACAATTACGTGCAATTACACTTGTAATTGTTTTTCTCCAGGAGGGGAGATGTAAAGAAAACCATAATAAGGTTTTATTTAATTATGTTTTTTTATATTGCCGTGCTATGGCCAGTTTCCATAGCGGGCCGTGATAGCTTCTGTCAGCGGATTTGTCAATGAGTTGAAATTAGAAGAAAATTATATTTTATTGTCAAGAATTTTGTAAAAAGATAGACTCGAAAATAAGGGCTTTAAATGTTGTTTCTTTTAATTACAGAAACGCAATTGAGTCTTTGTTTTACTTATAAATAGAAATAATATCATTATATATATATATAGCTTAAAAATCCATTTTTTATTTTTTTATTATTCTTGATAATCAACATAAATGTTTTTGAGATCTTAGTTATTAATTGTTTTAAATAAATTATTTATAACTTTTTCAATATTTTTTTTTATGTTATAAGATAGCAAACAAGCAGATGGGTCTCCTGGTAGAAAGAGTCAACCATCGCCTATAGACACCAAAGGTGTTAATGGTAATTTTTCATTAATAAGTTATTTTTTTTAATAAGATTAATTTTTTTCATTAATAATTTTGAATACCTTTTATAGTTGTTAACCAACTGCCAAAAGAGAAGAGGACATCAATTTGACGATTTTAAAATGTTTGATTATATTGATTACTTATTTTGAGGACCAAGTTAGGTGATTCTTTTTATTCTATTTGTACGAATATAAAATAAAATAACAATATATAATTGTGATTCTTACGATGAACTTTGGAGATATATTACGAAACTTTTAATCGTTGACTAACACCCATAATACAAGCAAATAATTTGCTTACTTTTGGTTAGATCAATTTGTGTAATTTGTCCAGCGATATCATGATTATTCTTATTAAGCGGCCTTTCTAATAAAAACAGCACCTACATGAGAGAAATGCACCGTAGAACAACACAAAACTCAATTTAATAGCAATAAAAAACTACTAATAACTGTGACACTGATATTATGGACAAATTAGGAAAATATTGATTAATATAAAAATCGATTATTTTGAACCATCACACACGACTAAGACCTCTAGTATCTTAAGATACTTAACGACGTAGAAATATATATTTCATGCGAAGAAATATATATTTCATATCTCTTAAGATACGAAATATAAATTTCTTCGTATAATATATTCGTGTACAGGATGTTTTTATTTTGGGATATGCGCGGTCGCAGTGCCTCATAATTATCTATCCATATTAAAATTATAAATGCGAAAGTTGGGATGTTTGGATGGATGGATGTTTGAATGGATGGATGTTGGTTACTCAATCACGCAAAAACTACTGAATGGATTTGAATGTATTTTGGCACTAAGGTAAACGATGACCTGGAATAGCACATAGGCAATGTTTTATCCCGAAAAATTAGGTGATCCCGCGGGATACACCAAAAACTTTCATAATGCAGCGGGCTGCATGTTACATCTAGTACCTATAATATAATAGGTACTATGCGTTCCAACTGAGAATAGAATCACGCTTGTTATTAACTTCATATCACAAGTGTAAAATTAGTAATGTCAGCAAAGTATTTGTTCAAAAAAATTGCTGATTTATTGAAGAACAAATAACTTTTTAATAATATCATTTTCATCAATAAAAAAAGTCGTGTTAGTAACTTTACACTTTATTTTAATTCATGGTAACATGATCTGATGGGAATCTAAATAAAAAATATACCAATTAGAATGAAACATATTTGTTTTAAAGTATTTTTTTTTTGTTTTAGAATGTTTTTGCACACCTTGCTCATAATGTTAGCAAAAAAATTGTTCAAAAAATATTGCTGATTTATTAAAGAACATACAACGTTTTAATATTTTCGTCAATAAAAAAAATTGTAAAAAACATCAATATATATACATATATATAAGGCCGTGTTAGTTACATCACTTATAAGTCAAGAAGGATATTTCATATTATTCTATATCAAAATCGTTGTCTGAGGAGCTGTCTAACAAATCATTAAGGCCATATCACTCATGGTTAATCAACCTGTATATAGAACTCCAACGACGCAGACTAATATTATCGTATCTTAGCCGTGTGTGATACGTTAAGACACTGTAATATTTTATATTAGGGCATCTTAAGATCAAATATTATAGTATCTTAACCGTATGTGATGAGCTTAAAACCACTAAACTAAAACACAAATATTTGTTGGTCCGCACTCCTGTGCCAATTCCTATTGAACTCACGACCTCCGATTCTCCGTCCGACCTCTTCGGTTTTAAACACTATCAAGACATTTGGCTTTATTTTTCATATATATGATTATACAAGACATTTGACTTCATTTTTCAGGCGCATTTAGTACATACCTAACTTCTTTTATGTTCGATGTTGTGACTTTTATCGCGCGAAAAAGCTGTTAAAAATCTTAAAATGAGTTTTGACTTACTTCTGTATCTTCTTTGATTAAAAGTCAAATTACAGTTTTCACTGTTGGTGACAAAATTTTTACCTATACCTACTCGTAACCTTTTGGTAGTTTAAGTAAACTACAACTTTCTATTGTTATAAAGCAAAAAATTCAATATTAGTAATTTGTACACATAGAGTAATAACACTTATTCTATGTTTGTACATATAATAAAATCGTAGGAACGTCAAAACTGTAGGTACATTAAATATTTTTAAAAAGAATACTTGGGGCGTGATCTACAATCGATATCGAAGCCGAAAATATAGTTTTTAGAATTTTTGTTTGTTTGTCTGTTTGTTTGTCTGTGTGTCTGTTTGTCTGTATGTAAACTCAAAAAGTACTGCATGGATTTACTTCAAATTTACATGAATATTACTAACAGGTCGGGTCAACATATAGGCTACATATTATCACGCTATCACCTAAGGGGGAGGAGCTGTGCGAAATAAACGAAATCCGCGCGGACGAAGTCGTGGGCAACAGCTAGTATAAGTATATTACTAATATTGAATTTTTTGCTTTATAACAATTGAAAGTTTAAACAATACTCATTACTCATTAGTGATTGACATGTAGTAAATAGCAGACGAGTAGTCACGACATCGACACGTCCGCGTAGCGTCGGTTATAAACCAAGTCCCCAAACGGCACCCGAAATTTCCCGAATGGCTAACGCGTCGGCTAGTTACGAATATGCGTCCGGAATGTATGTGACAATAGCCAATAATAGCCGGTCACAACTGCACGTAAATGTATCGTGTCATGGCACGAAGCTTTGTAACGATAGACTCAGTGCGGCTCCTGCATAATACTTAACAAAATATATTTTGAATTAAGACTTCTTTAAGATTTAATATTCAACATTAAAAAAATATTTTGGAGAAAAACCTCTTTCGGATTTTTTATTCAATTGTAAAAAATATTGTAAAAAATTTAGGATATTATTATAATTAACTGTAAAAATATATTTTAGGGTAATGACTTCTTCAAGATTTTGATATAGAATAATATGAAATATCCTTCTTGACTTATAAGTGATGTAACTAACACGGCCTTATATATATGTATATATATTGATGTTTTTTACAATTTTTTTTATTGACGAAAATATTAAAACGTTGTATGTTCTTTAATAAATCAGCAATATTTTTTGAACAATTTTTTTGCTAACATTATGAGCAAGGTGTGCAAAAACATTCTAAAACAAAAAAAAAAATACTTTAAAACAAATATGTTTCATTCTAATTGGTATATTTTTTATTTAGATTCCCATCAGATCATGTTACCATGAATTAAAATAAAGTGTAAAGTTACTAACACGACTTTTTTTATTGATGAAAATGATATTATTAAAAAGTTATTTGTTCTTCAATAAATCAGCAATTTTTTTGAACAAATACTTTGCTGACATTACTAATTTTACACTTGTGATATGAAGTTAATAACAAGCGTGATTCTATTCTCAGTTGGAACGCATAGTACCTATTATATTATAGGTACTAGATGTAACATGCAGCCCGCTGCATTATGAAAGTTTTTGGTGTATCCCGCGGGATCACCTAATTTTTCGGGATAAAACATTGCCTATGTGCTATTCCAGGTCATCGTTTACCTTAATGCCAAAATACATTCAAATCCATTCAGTAGTTTTTGCGTGATTGAGTAACCAACATCCATCCATTCAAACATCCATCCATCCAAACATCCCAACTTTCGCATTTATAATTTTAATATGGATAGATAATTATGAGGCACTGCGACCGCGCATATCCCAAAATAAAAACATCCTGTACACGAATATATTATACGAAGAAATTTATATTTCGTATCTTAAGAGATATGAAATATATATTTCTTCGCATGAAATATATATTTCTACGTCGTTAAGTATCTTAAGATACTAGAGGTCTTAGTCGTGTGTGATGGTTCAAAATAATCGATTTTTATATTAATCAATATTTTCCTAATTTGTCCATAATATCAGTGTCACAGTTATTAGTAGTTTTTTATTGCTATTAAATTGAGTTTTGTGTTGTTCTACGGTGCATTTCTCTCATGTAGGTGCTGTTTTTATTAGAAAGGCCGCTTAATAAGAATAATCATGATATCGCTGGACAAATTACACAAATTGATCTAACCAAAAGTAAGCAAATTATTTGCTTGTATTATGGGTGTTAGTCAACGATACTAATACATAGAAATACATATTATATATATAAATACTGTTACATACCTAATACACACCCAGACACAGAAATACAAACATCTATGCTCATCACACAAGTGTTTGACCCTGTTGGGGATTGAACCCGAGTCCCATTGCTTCGTAGTTATGTTCGCTTACCACTCGATCAACGGGGCGTCTAGTGTTTCTATTTAATAACCAAAAATATAGTCAGAAATTCATTATTTTTCAAGTGATTCTGTAATGTTTTTTGTTAATGTAAAAACTAGGTACTTTACCGATTACTTTATTTTGAGCCCTAATAGATAGAAAATATATCAATTGATACATAGTCGTTTAGAGAATAATAAAATGTGGCTATGTTTTAGAATAAAATCATTTTATATTTTACATAGAAATTGCGTCGCGATTCCCGCGAAACGCGCTATAACTTGTTTGTAGGGCCCTAAAAGATCAATTTTTTTTATATTTCTCAATGGTTCTTAAATTCTCAATGGTCTTACCTGGTGGAAAGAGGCAACCCGTAACTACCTACCTATAGACACTAAAGATGTTAATGATGCCTTGCTATCTATGTCGTGGGGAAGAAATGCCGCACGTGTAAGTTTACCTGCTACTTGCTCCACCAAACCGGAATACATGTTGACTACCACCAGGCACCAACTCTATTACGACGGTGGTACCTTTCGGCGAGATGTTACAGAACTCTGCCACCACAGTATAAATAAAATACTGATTGAATGTCTTAAGAATTTTCAGGTTTTTAAATATTTTGTAAATACAACCGTAATCATTTAGTTTTGTTATTCATTTGTTCACAGGGAAACAATGGCGTCGGTAGAATCTCAGAAAAACGGCTCCGCAGAAACTCTCATGAATAAAATGCCGTGGTAAGTATTAACATCCAACTATAACGTGTGTATTGTCGGTTAATTGTGTAATTACTTCTTCCATATGTTTTTTATATGGTAAGATAGCAAACGAACAAATGGCTGTCTTGATAGAGAGAGAAACCATCTCCTAGAGACACCAAAGATGTTAATGGTGTCATCTGTGTGGCAGGGTGATGATGCCCCAATCCACATGCAAAAGTACTCCAAACCGGAAAACTGCAGTGACAAGTGGTGTCGCTATTGCGGCAGGAATCGGTAAGATACCATAAACCTACCCGGCGAGGTGTTGCAGAGCTTTATCATCTAGTAGTCACGATAGTAGTGTCTTGAATATATCCAATCGTTGGCCTTTTACGAACTGCCTGGCAGATCAGCAGATGGTCTATTGCCCCGGATAAGTAATATTAATACATTACAATTTCTTATTTGTGCTTGTCGTTGGGTTATCCCGTGTTCATCTGCGCCTCTTTTGAAGAAAAGATCAATTTCCGTACTGCTAGGCATCTCGTGAAAGCCGAGAAAAAACATGTCACTAATATCTTGATCTGTGACTAGGTGGTAGAATTCTAGAAAATTCAAGATTGTTCCTTTGTCTTGTATATGTACATTTAGATAGCAGTTTTTGTAAAAAGTATTTGTAAAAAATCACTACTGCTAAAGGCTGCTAGTTGCTACGCGTGAACACGTAGAAATAAATTAATGATAGATCATAGATCAGACAGAATAACAAATAACATAGATTACATAGTGACAGATCGAATACCAAAAACGACCCTTTACCGAAATAATTATTATAGCATGTATGTATAAATAATGTATATATGTATAAATGAGGTATTCCTCGAAGCGCTCGCATTTTCAAGCGCTCCTAATGGAGCGCTCCTAAAGTATTCCTCGAAGCGCTCCCATAGGCGGAAGGGCGTAAAGCAAATGGTGTAAATAATTAAAAAGTAACTATTATCTGAAAATTAAATTTATAAAAATCACATGTTGTTTCGTTATATCGAAAGTTATTGTTGATTAATTATATATTTTTAGGTGCATTGGATCGCAGTCACTGTAAAAACAATGAAAACAATGTTAAGTCTTAAAACTAATAGTTTGTAGTAAGTCCTAAAAGAACTTACTTTATTCATAAATCATAATATTTTTTATACGGAGCGTTTCGAGGAATACTTTAGGAGCGTTTCATTAGGAGCGCTTGAAAATGGGAGCGCTTCGAGGAATACCTCGTATAAATGTATTTAATAAAATACCAGAAGGATTTAAAGAACGTAATTAAAATATTTTTAAAGTAAATAATAATAAATATCAAATAATAATACTAAAATATTTATTATTATTGTTATTATAAGCTTGTGGCAATAATGCTAAATTATTGTTTGATTCTAACAATAATGACGTAAGATAATAAAAATAAATGATTATCAAAAATATTGAAATACTAGCTGCAGCATGCAGCCAGCTGCATTACAAAAATTTTTGGTGAAAAATGAATGGGACAAAAATTATCCCAGAAATTTTCACAAATTATTAGTGATGGGCCGAATGTGGTTTGAACCGAATTCGAACTTCGGCCGAACATTCGGTGAAAATAGAAAAATTCGGCCGAATTTCGGCCGAACTTCGGTTTAATTTTGGGGCGCTTTCTTAAAAGCGACACGTCGTGACTTTTTTACGAATTTGCTTAAAATTTAATTATTTTATACTAGCTATTTACCTATTTTACTACTTACTACTAGCTATTATATTGTCCGCGGCTTCGCTCGTGTAAAGTAAGAGAAAAAAGTATCCTATGTCAAAAAACTGCGTCTAATTCATAAATTGTGTCATAATCAGTTAATCCGTTCGGAAGTTATCGTTGACGAAAAATCTAGGAAAAAGAGTTTTTTCGACATAAATTCGAAATTTTTTCAAATACAGTTTCAAAGATCAACATTAAATCAAGTTTTCAAAAATTACGGCTTTTCAAATATTAATATTTTGTTGTTTACAGCAAACTTAGCATGTTTAAAATGACTTTCAGACTAATATACCGATTGACTTAACAGTCTAATCAGCTTTTCTTTCTATAAATTGCGTAAAATAAGCAAATTGCATCAAAATCAGTTGATTTATTTGGGATTTAGTAATATCGAAAATTCAAAAAATAACTTTTGATATTGCTTCGACATTTCTGAGTCTGTAAATTACGTAGCTATGAAAATATTTTAGAGGTCAAAAATTGCGTTGAATGCCATTCGAAAGACCAAAATCAGTCATCGCTTTTAAAATATATAGCATTTCAAAAATTTTGAAATTACTGTCATTTACAACGACTTCTACGTACTAACGAATATTTGTAACAAATTTATGATTTTTGAACTCTGAAAAAAATCTGTAATGTGCTAAGATATAGATAAAGATCTAGCAGAAAGTTTCAGGGATGACCTGCCGGGTCAACCGTTTTACAGATTTTTTGAACTCTTCGAACTCAAAAATCTATGCTGAAATTTTTTCATTTTTGTTTTTATGTTTTTTTATTTAGCGGAATGTTTCAGGGATGGCCTGCTAGGTCAACTGTTTTACGGATTTTTTTTTCGAAAGTATAGTATAGCCTATGTTACTCGGGGATGATTTAATATCTTTCCAATGGTGAAAGATTTTTTCAAATCGGTTTAGTAGTTTTTGAGTTTAGATGATACAATATACAACAATATAGAATACAAATTTTTCCTCTTTATAAAAATGTTATAACATAAGCATAGATTTCAAGCAAATTAGAGCAAAGAAGATACTTTCTTCTAGTGCCGAATGTTCGGCATTTAAACCGAATTTCGGCCGAATGTCGAAGTTCGGTTAAAGTTGCCGAAATTCGGTTAAACCGAATGTGAAACGAATTTCGGCCCATCCCTACAAATTATATATTTCCGTTGCCGCTATAATAACAAATACTAAAAATAAAAAATAAAATAAAATATTAATCACTCCATACAATAAACGTAATTTTTAAGCAATTTTTTTACTCGATCTTAAGGCGAGGTATTTTAACGCGCACCAATATTATAGAAAGTGGTCGGTGCGGTATGTTCTGAAATCGCTCAGAAATGGTTTAGTTTTCGGATAAATAAATATAGGACTTCAGCTGAAAACCAAAATTTAATACATTCTTTTTTGTATTTAAAACTAAACATCACCATATAGAAATCATGTGGAAAATAAGAAATATTATTAACAAATAACTTGTTTTAGTGATTTTTTAGCCTGTTTTCGGAATTTTATATGGTCGAGTAAAGTACATTCTATCATGTAATAAGTTAGTACATTTCTTAGATAATATCTTCAGGTATATCGTGAAATACATTAAGCAAGCCAGTTCTTTCCGTTTGTCTCCGGTGCCTCACCCTAATAAACAGGTAGAAACTTGAATAGAGATGGTATGGAACACTTCGTGTGTGAGTGCGACTCGCACTTGGCCGGTTTTTTATATCGAGCACATGAAAGTCACGCGAGAGTAGATTGTAAATAGTATATCAGAGTATTTATAATATGTATTTCTATGTATTAGTATCGTTGACTGACACCCATGCTACAAGCATATAATTTGCTTACTTCGGGGTTAGATCAATTCGTGTAATTTGTCCAGTGATATTTATTTATTTATTATTATTAAAAATAATAGTTAGAACTTTATTGCAATCAAGCATTTTTGTGCCAACTTGTAAAATCGTTTATTTGTATGTAAATTTTGATTGTAGTCTATTTTGTAGACTTCGATAAAATCGCCGCGTCTGTAATTAGGTATCAAATATTTTGTACTTTCTATACATAGACACTATAGATAGATAGAATCTATACATAGACATATACTTCCTTACTTTTTATATCTATGAGACAATTGCTAGTACACATAAATACGCATAAAATTCGAGGTTATTTTAATTAATTTGACCTAAACTTAACAACATTAAATTAACATGAATTTGCGCGTGTTTTAGGTTGATTTGTGTTTATTTAACATCGTTTTTTAATGAAATAGGTACCTACCAATTATTACTTAGGTTCGTTAGACCAGTATTTTTTGGCTAGTCTTACATTTGGGCCCACTAAGGCTTTGGCCCGCGGGCCGAAGCTACCTACAAACATAAAATATTATGTTTTTGTCAATCGTTTGGCCCCCATAAAAAATGTAAACAATAGATATTTGAATAATAGATATTAGTCGAATAAAAAAGAGCTTTGTATCGAAATAAAGACATGAAATATTGGTACTTACACATACGTAGGTAATAGTTATATATTTAGTAGGTAATCTCCACGCCAAATCCGTTTTTAGTAAGGAGAGAAAGCTGAATACCGTACATCATGATCCAGAGAGATTTGCTTTGCTCCCCCCTGCTGATACGTTGGTATATCGTCGACGAAGTGACAATATCTCCTAACTGTATAAATGTTAATTTTACAGGAGAGGAAAAAACGTTTGACATCTAGTCTTAAATGTGTTGATTTGAATATAAAGCTATTTCCACAAAGTTCTAACTTTTCTTCTGAAAATTGTTAAAAGATAAGAAAAAATTCTATAGATGCAAAACCGTATATTATGTCTATTGCAATAAAAAAGTAAATTTGTTAAAAAATGTTAGTTAAGAGGTATTGTCACTTCAACGACGATATTTAAAAAAACAACAGTAATCAATCAATAAGTAAAACAATAAAATAGACAGGTTAGAACTTAAAACTGTTTTAAAATTATTAAGGCGCTGTTAACACCAAAATCGTTCACTCTGTCTATTTCTATCGGAGTAAAAGAGACCTTACTATCAGTGTAACTGCGGGGCCAGGGTCTTTAAATGAATAAATATTGAAATTAAAAAAAAGTGTAGGAAATCTATACATATAATAAAATCGTAGGAAATCTATACATATAATAAAATCGTAGGAAAGTCAAAACTGTACATTGAATATTTTTTTAAAAGAATACTTGGGGCGTGATCTACAATCGACAACGAAGTCAAAAATATAGTTTTTAGAATTTTTATCTGTTTGTCTGTTTATTTGTTTGTCTGTTTGTCTGTCTGAATGTCCGGGGTAAACTCAAAAAGTACTGCATGGACTTACTTCAAATTTTACATGAATATTACTAAGAGGTCGGGTCAACATATAGGCTACATATTATCACGCTATCACCTACAGGGGAGGAGCAGTGCGGATTAAACGAAGTCGGCGCGGGCGAAGTCGCAGGCAACAGCTAGTTTGTCAAATAAAATTCGGTAGCGGTTTAGGTATGAATATGATGACTTCATGTTTTTAATTGCAGACCCATATGTTAAAAAAATAAAGATATAGAACCGTTAATGATGATTTTAAGACCAACCTTTTACCTTTTATTTTCTATCGACCCAATTTTGTTTAATTATGTAATCGGGTCCGGCCACGGTCTTTAAAATATGATTAATATTAACATATATTTTTTGTTACGTGCTATAACAAATAGTAGTAAAAAATAGTGTAGTAGTAAAAAAAGACATCAATTTCAACTAATTAGGTCTTGTTAGCTCCTTAAGTCTGCCAGGATCAATTTCGGTCTCTTTCTCTCTCTCTCTCTCTCTCTCTCTCTCTCTCTCACACACACACACACACAAATTTGTACTAGCTAAGATTTTGTTTGTGGTTCCTGTGTCACGCAGATCACGTGAACTTAATTTTAGTTACTATTCTAAATAAAATACATAACACAAAGTGGTCCTGCGATATTGCCAAAGCACGCGTGTCATATTTAGTCATAGTTATATTAGTATAATTACGGCGGTTTGCTTACGACGAGGGCAGAGAACCGAATGTTGATAGACTTTTCGGTTCACCACGATTTTTCGATTAATCGGTTGGTGAGATTGGATGTTTATTCCCTCCGTCGCATCTTCCCGGTTCGGAAACGATAACCATTCTGTGGCACAGAATAACTACATGTGGACACAATTCCGAGCCGCTACAGAGATTTGCATTTTCGAGGAAGGTATTGAAAAAACTTACTATACCTTTCCCCGACCCGGGAATCGAAACCGAAATTTTAAAATCTAAGCCGAATAGACTAATTACTTTACCACGAGGATTGGTTTCCTTTCAGTCATATAATACTTAAATAGAAATAGAAATTAAAATGTAACCACAGATAACACAGAATATTGTACGCCTCAAAGGCTTTACGAAAGTCTACCACTTAGTAGTCACGATAATTGTGACACGTATAGCAAATCGTTCGGTTTTTAGTGATATTTTTTAGAACTGCCTGGCGGAATAGCAGACTGTCTATACTTCAGAGGGGACCCGGGCAAACACGCCCGGGCAAAAATGCGCTATTTTATTGTATCGAATAAGAGGACGAGTTTAGAAAATACCCTGGAGTGATTTTATTCATCAGCAAGTACTATAATATAATCCTGTATTTTTCTTATTTCGGTAGCAAACAAATAGATGGATCTCCTGATGGAAAGAGTCAACCCTCGCTTAGGTATACACACCAAATATATTAATGGTTCGTTGCTATAGTAGCCACGATGGCAGTGACTCGCATAGCTAATTGGTCGCCTTTTACGATTTGCCTGGCAGAACAGTAATGACCTATTCTTCAAATGAGCCCGGACCAACACGGAGGGCATAATTGCAAGCTACAATGATAACCTAAGAAATGGGTTGAAAGGCGTATCCAGTTATATGCCGGTTCTTATTATAACAGAAAAATAATCTTTTTATTTAGGATTAGTAAAATTTTCTACGGGGCGTAAACTAAAACCGTTATTATAAATGTTAAATTACTAAATATCAAAAAATAAAAAACAAATTGTTGTCACGCCTCGTTATTTCAAATCGTGATAACCGATTTGAAATAACGTGGCTTGACAACAATCCTTCGAATGACGGCTCGTTGATTATAGGAACCTGGCCTGTCGTGGTCTTAATGCTTTCAGTGACCGCGGCTCCCCGTTCAAGGGCGGGTTGGGTCACTTCTCACCACATAAACAACCATTTACTTCGCTGCACATGTTCCGTTGCATAAGCATTTACTCATCTTTGCCGTTAGCTCACCGCGCACGCGCAGACCATTAACCTGCTAATGTGACATTGGTCTCTGAATTTATTTAAATACTGGTAACCCGTTTGTAACTTGATCCGTGATTATGAATAAAAAGTAATTACAAAATCAAAACCACACCAAATATCTGCCAACTATACCCATGTCTCGGAAACAACGGAAACAACTTAGGTCACTAAATACGTTTAAAGTGAAAGCATTTAGGGTGGCTTGCACCAAAATGCTTATATCATTTTAAGTCACTAAATACGTTTAAAGTGGCAGCATTTAAGGCGATTTAACATTTGCTTAAGGTACTAAATGCATTTAAGCATTTTGGTGCAAGCCGTCCTTAAGGCGTTTTGACATTTGTTAAACATGTTTAAGGGACTAAATGCGTTTAAGCATTTTGGTGCAAGCCGCCCTTAAGGCGTTTTGACATATTTTGCTAAACATGTTTAAGGGACTAAATGCATTTAAGCATTTTGGTGCAAGCCGTCTTAAGTTTGCATATACCTGATTTAAATGAAAACGATTTAAGTATCTTTTTTTACCCGAATAATTCGTGGACAAACAAACAAACATACTTCATCAAGAAATTTAGTACATATGTGCTTCGACGCCTATAAAATCGTCATTGTCAAATGTTATCCAAATTCCAACAATCTATACATCTATACAAATAAATAAAATTGGAGTGTCTGTTTGTAATATTAAATAACCGCTTTATACTAAATGCATATGGATGTATACACGGTACATATACCAAAATAACATTTTTTACAATTTTTGTCTGTCTGTCTGTTTGTTCCGCCTAATCTCTGGAACGGTTGGACCGATATTGACGATATTTTCACTGGCAGATATCTGATGTGGCGAGGTCTAATGCCACATGCATATGTTTACCGGCTACCTTACCCTCCAAACCGGAACACGATAGCGACAAGCACTGACGCTATTGCGGCAGGAATAGGTAAGGCGGTGGTACCAGACCCGGGCGAGACAATGCAGAACTCTACCACCTAGTAGCCACGATTTTAGTGACTCGCATAGCCAATCGGTCGCCTTTTACGACCTGCCCGGCAGAACGGCAGTTGGTCTATTCTTCAAAGGAGCCCGAAACGAACACGGGGAAAACCAATACGGATATCGTGGTAACAAGTAAAAAATAAGAAAAAAAAATTAATAATGAAGTCATTATTAAAGGTTTATGATACATATAAAATAAAATACGTATACATAAATACTAATGAAAGAAGAAAGGCAGAATTAGGTTTAAAAGGAGTTAGTGAGTAGGGATAAAACTTAAATTTTGGTCTTTCAAGGGGTCATACTAGCCCCCCCCCAACCCCCACCCCCCTCCTCGTCCAACACTTTAAATACCAGTGCGCTTGAGTCTAGAATCTAGACAACTGAGACAACATAATATATTACCTATGTGTACATAGTTTTTTGTAATTCCCATGGGATTTATGTATTTTTAAGAAATGTTTTAAAAAAATTAACGCACCCGTAAGAACGGTGAATAAAATTAAGTACAAGTAGGTATATCGATAGCCACTCGAATTTGGCCGAAACGTCGAGATTCACAAAGAAGAATCTATATATACTTACACGTCTTTGATCCGTTGATTTTATCTATACATATAATAAAATCGTAGGAAAGTCAAAACTGTACATTGAATATTTTTTTAAAAGATATCGAAGCCAAAAATATAGTATTTAGAATTTTTGTCTGTTTGTCTGTATGTCTGTCTGTCTGTTTGTCTGTATGTATGCCCGGGGCGAACTCAAAAAGTGCTGCATGGATTTACTTCAAATTTTTGCATGAATATTACTAACTAGTCGGGTCAACATATAGGCTACATATTATCACGCTATCACCTACGGGGGAGGTGCTGTGCGCACGAAGTCGCTGGCAACAGCTAGTACATAATAATAGAATCGTATCACTAAAAGGTCACATAGCTGATATATTATATAGACATGCATTTTGTGTGTACCACATTCATCTAAACACATCCAGTAGTTTAGAGCGGCTTCACACTAGGTCGCGCGCAGCGCGGCAACAGTAGCGCTACTGTCGGTTTGCTTAGCAGCGGCCAAGAAAAGCAAAGGCAACAATAAGTTTCCATCGCAATCCATTTTAAAAATAAGTATACCACAGGAATCTAAGCACGTTCCACGGTCAAAGTTGTAATACAAAGGCATCTGATGCTGTCCTGTTGCTTGCGACATATTGTGAAGCAGCCGCTGTTAGGAGGCGTGATGTGGTACAAAGTACAAACACACAAACAAAATCTTTCAAGTTTATCAGACTAATCGGATTAAAAGATCATTAGGTACATATCGTGTGTCAGATCAAATAATATGTTATGTTCTACATCATTGATTAGTTATCGGTATTACTTATCACTGTTATTGGAATTTTGTATGTTAGGTAGGTATTAAAGTCTGGTCATTTTAAATGTTATGAGCTTTTGTAGCTACATCATATTTAAAATGATTAATCATTGCCAATATCACTGTTTATTTTTCATTATCGATTTGGTTTCAGTATCAATTACTAAATTTTTCTAAACTAAATAAACATATCTATCTAGTAGAAGTGTCAGTTTTGGGCTGAAACTGATATTGTTAATCTACCTTATAGTGAGTAACAAAAACTCAGTCCGACCCGAAAGAGCTTAAAGTTGGACTACATTTGTCAGATTCGCATCGCAATTTTTCTGTCGCACTATCCTTTTCAGTCAGTCAAAACCACCATTTGGTAGAGCGAGAAAGTTAACGGGAATGCTGTTATAGAATTTTATTTGAATTAAAAAAATGTTAATCATTAATCACTATCCATTAATCACAGCCACGGCGTACTTGCAGCGGCACGGTTGTGATACACAGGCTGAGGAGACCCCGCAACGTACTTTCCTATCCCGATGATAATTCCGACATATACACACACAACACGACACCGTCGTCACCAGTCTCGACATCGAAGATTTCTCTATCGCAATGCCACGACTCCAACCCACCAGAGTTAGTCCGAAGCCCGCCCTAAGCCGAGATCCGGTCTTACAGGAGACAGTCTTTAGCGCGGGCGTTTATAGCCACAATTTTAATTTAAACTCTGGCTGAGCACTCTGTTCGTCCCAAAAGTCCAGTGACGCAGTAACGGCCCATAAGGTCAACTGTAATGTATAGTGCGCGCGGAATTTCGAAAAAAAAGGGTAGGGGAAAAAGGAGAGATAAAGTTAAGGTAAATAAATGATCTTCATCCAGTGATTTTTGGCGTAGCTTGCCTCTATTCATTTTGTTACTATAAACTCGATTTATGAATATATTTTTCCTAACGATCACATCTCGATCGCGTTAATTTCACGTTTTTTCGGGTCTTTTGTCGTTTCGCACCTCGAGCGGTTCGGATCGCGGTGTGAATTGCCCAAGAGATCGTCTGCTATGATTCCTTTTCGGACCGCAATGGTGGAGAGGTGCGAATCGCTCAATAACTTATTCTATTATTGTATTGATTGTATTGTATTGTATTGATTTATTTTTATATTATATTTATTGTATTGATTATTTTTGTATTGATTGATTGTATTGTATTGTATTGATTCACACCGCCACCGTGCAGTGGGGAAGTTAAACAAGTGTATAGGTACCTACTATTATTAGGATTATTTTTGCGTTTATCTTTTTTGTCGTGTTAGATGGTTAGTACTCAATCTGTGATTATGTTATGTTTAACTTGTATATCTTGCCAAATTGTACGTAATAATCATATTTTTGAAATATGATTATTAGGGCGAGCGAAGCGAGACCTACACTAGGCCACTTTCTATGCACTTTTGTGGTACATTTTACTGAAAAATTATCGGACTTTTAGGTTTGTGCTTCGACTTAGTAGTTTAAATTCATGTCTAGATATGTTATCTACCATAAAAATTCCATTTTACAGACCTTAAAAAAATAGAAGATACAATTTGTATTAAAATCTCATTACTAATAACGATATCTATTATAAAACTAACGAGTTAAAATCGATAGAAGCTACATTTTGTATTAGAATCTTATTTCTAGTAACGTCATCTATTATAAAACTAACGAGTTAAAATCGATTGAGGGTAGGCGCCTCCAAATTTTGAGTCATCACTTTTTACAAATTAGTGATACATAAAATAAGTAAGCAAATTGTAAATAATAATACAGATTATGTTAAAATTTAAATCTTGCCATCTTGATGTTTTGTGACTTGTGATTTATAATTATGCAATTCTGAAGACAATTTTTACCTTGCGCTGCTCTTCTGTAGCACCAACTCCACACTTGAACGCCCGGTTGGTTGAGTGGTTAGCAACCCTGACTACGCAATCGACGGGGCTCGGGTTCGATATTCTTGTATTTATATATGTACTTTTATGTATTAATATAGTTGTCTAACGCCCATAGCACAAGCAAATAATTTGCTTACTTTGGGGTTAGATCAGTAAGTGTAATTTGTCCCGTGAAAAAAATAAATAAAAAACTCAGTTGGAACTTTTCCAGCAATTAGGTACCTAAGCATTTTTTGCTACTCATTATTTTCAGCCGACTACCCAAAAAGGTTCCTATTTGGTCGAAATCTTTTTTAAGTATGTTCACTGATTATTCGAATACGCCAGAACCGATAAGGATTTTTTTTTGTTTCAGTGAGTACCTAGATACTTCTCAGGTTATTTAATTTTAATTTGACGAAGATCTGATGCAGAGTACGGGGATACTGGAAGTCTGAAATCAACTGTTTGCAAGATTTCTGCGTTTAAATTGTCTCATATTTGTATAGTATTATTAGAGCAATTTTAAATAACATGTTTAAAAATATTTTTCAAAGATTTTAAGCCTTTACGCAGGAAATTATAACCGCCCGAGCCGCTAACCACTCGACCAACCGCCCCGTTGGTATCTAGTATCGTTGACTAACACCCATAAAGTATCGTTGACTAACACCCATTACACAAGCAAATAATTTGATTACTTTGGGGTTAGATCAGTAAGTGTAATTTGTCCCGTGAATATTATATTATATATTATTAACCTCGATTTTTAAAAATCGAGCTTTCATCAGATCTCCATGGTTTGAGATTTTTCAAAACGTGATTATATTTTTTCAATGACGTCAGTATATATCTGTATGTGCGCACGTGATTAAATCTATATATATATATATATATATATATATATATATATATATATATATATATATATATATATATATATATATATATATATATATTATCCTTAAAAAAACGCATTAGCTTCTGGTTTGCCGGTGATTTTGATTATACAAACCAGTCGATCTCGGTTATCGCAAAAAACAAGCGATAGTGGTTATCAGGCACTTATCGACCCCCAATAGATGCGGATAAAATAAAAGTGTTGCTACCTGAATGGCAGTGATGTAATATCTAATACGCAAGTAATCCGGCTGTCTCATCTTAAAAGCCGAACACGACTGTAAATATTTCTCATAATAAGTGAGCAGGAATAAACAAGTTGAGATGGTGATGAAACGTTCACACATAATTCACAGTATTTTTTTAACGCAGTAAAATTGTAGCAGTCGCCTTCCCTTTTCCTGTACAGAGATACAGGAAAAGGGAAGTCGGCTGCTGAACTAGCTGCAGCGTGCAGCCCGCTGCAACATAAATCGTACCTTATTCAGAGGTTGGAACAGATAAACTGAAAGCTATCTTATTTATTAGGTAAATATTGTGTAATCGCGTGAAGGTAATAAAGATTTTACGCCCGTTGTGATTTTTTATATGATTTAACATTATGTGTACGGATAAATTAATCAGTTTTTTGCCACTCGGCTTTGGAAATTTAGCTGTTTCAAAAAAATACTTAAGAACATTTTATATTTTATCTGCTATTCACAATGGTCGTGGTTTTCCACGGAGTATTTTCGTCTTTTTTGTAATACCTAATTGAAGATTACATAGGAATTCTCCTATCAGTACGAAACAAATTGCAGATTGTCTAAGTCTTAAGAAATAATACTTACTGAAATGAGTGAATGAGAAGGTAAGAAAAATGTTCTGGTCGAAAAAATGGGTCTCTCTTTAGTCGTTTCGCACTGCGAGCGGTTCGGACCACGGCTCGGTATGAATAGCCCAAAAGCTCGTTTAGCATAGGTCCTTTCGTACCGCAGTGGTTAAGCGGTGCGAATGGCCCAAGGTATTTTTTGAATAGGGTACCGATTCGGACCACGGGGCTAAGCGATCAAATGTTCTTTTCTTGGATCGATTTCTAATTATGCCAATTTAAAGATTTCGAATATCCATTCGTACCTACAGATGAGTAGCAAGGTAGTTAGTAAAAAATATAAAAATGCCAAATTGTAGGTAACTAGCAAAAAGCAGAGCTTTGTAAGGGCTCGCAAAGTTATACTATCTAGTAATATTGTTAGAAAAGTATTTTTATGAGAATTACATCTTTTAATGTATAGACTTTTTTATAATAATAAAGTCTATAATCTTTTAATGTATAGAAAAATAAATAATAAAGTATTGCATCTCTCGCGTTGTATATCTGTTTTGTTAATCTTTCACCTGCCATTCTTTCTACATGTCCGAACCAACGGAGCATGCCCTTTTTCATTTTTACACCAACACTTTCTTTCAAGTATAACTTCTCTCTCACTTCAACATTACGAACCCGGTCCGCGAGAGTTACTTGACATATTTTTCATAGCTATTTGTTTCATCGACTGCGTTGATTATACTTTCATGCCCTTCTAACATACCCAACTCTCACTTTCATACAATATCGTTGGGATAGGCACATGATTATGCAGGGCAAGACGGGCACCCTGACTTAAAACTGGGCTTTTAAGTAATCTCTTTAACGCTCTATTCACTCTGTTCCCCGCACACATCCCTGCTCTAGACCTAAAACCCCCTTGTGCCTAACACAACATTCCTTCGGACATCCCTTGCATTCTCCTTTCCATGTTTTACTATACACTTTCGATGCTAAGCTGATCAAACTGATGGCCCTATAGCTATTTCAGTCTATACGTGAACCCTTGTCCTTATACAAGGGCCCGATGACCGCGAGCCGCGAGTCAAATATAAAGAAAAGTATTTTGTGAAGTTAGTCTCTTAATAAGTTCAAAAATCATTAATAAAAAATCTTTAAACCGGATAATCCTGCAAGCAATCCCTGAAACCGAGTTTAAAAGGATACTGTTTTAATTTTTAAAACTTTCGAATTTGATTATTGATTTTGATCTTTCACCGCAAACCGTTTTTCGATCAGCCAGGCCGTTTAAAATCTGTGAGAGATTTAATCACGTGCGCACATACAGATATATATACTGACGTCATTGAAAAAATATAATCACGTTTTAAGAATCTCAAACCATGGCGATCTGATGAAAGCTCGATTTTTAAAAATCGCGGTTAATAATATATAATATAATATTCACGGGACAAATTACACTTACTGATCTAACCCCAAAGTAAGCAAATTATTTGCTTGTGTAATGGGTGTTAGTCAACGATACTAGATACCAACGGGGCGGTTGGTCGAGTGGTTAGCGGCTCGGGCGGTTATAATTTCCTGCGTAAAGGCTTAAAATCTTTTAAAAATATTTTTAAACATGTTATTTAAAATTGCTCTAATAATACTATACAAATATGAGACAATTTAAACGCAGAAATCTTGCAAACAGTTGATGATTATGCAGGGCATAATAGCCAATAGGCACCCCGACTAAAGACTGCTTTGAAGAAGTTTCCCTAACGCTCCAATGTCCAATCCACCTGAGATTCACGATAACATTGACGCCTCTCACCAGCGTTCAATTTAGTGTATGTACTGCCGAAGCGAGCGTGACCACTTTTAGTCAATTTTTACTTTTTTTTAGTAAATTTGAAGCAAATAAGCATTGATATAAAAATCCTAGATGCACAGTCCCGAAAAAAACTGACACTCAAAAGTGTCCCTAATTTAATTTAAGTGGTTATAGATATGGCAAAAACATATGTCTTTGCATACCCAACTTTTTAAATGCAAGACTTATAGTTGTTTTTACAAAACATTGTACGAAAAGAAATAAAATTGACAATGTCGCGACCGATGCGATTCTATTTGAAATGAGCGCACAAATTAAAATCGTGCGCTTATTTTTGGAGGACGTTTTTGACACACTGATTGTGTATCTTGGGTTTTTATATCAATGCAAATAAGGCGTTAATCTAGTGGGATAAAATATGTCAGTAGAATTTAGTAAAAATGAGCAAGAAATCGACAGGTTTTAGTTTTAATTTGCTATCAAAGAATATTATGCTCAAAATCAAGCATCCATGTCCAAAAAGTTTTAACTTTACAGTTGGCAGCACACGAAAACAATTAGGAGTTAGGACGTATAAACGTTATTGTGGTCCTAGCAAACTAAACTTTATGTTCCAAAAGATAAAGACTATTTTATAAAATAGGTCTTACAACTTAGATCAATTTTAACTTGCTCCTATACGTAATGATAGACATAAGACAACACAATTTTATTTAGTTGTTTTTTGTAATTTAAAATGAAAAGAAGATACGATTAAACTTATCGTGCTGAGTGGGAAGAAAACCCATTATATTCAAAAACTTCAATCATAGAGTATGTGTCAAATCTGGTATGGATGTTAATCATAAATGATTGATTAAAATATGTAGGGTTCATTAACAAACATGTTTTAATTCAAATCTTATCTACCCAATACGGCTTAAATATAACTCTAAAAATAATTACATTTTAAAATGCAACCTAGTAGAATTTAGTAGATTCTCTCATTAAAAAGTGGTCACGCTGCCTCTTACGACCTGCGTGACAGAGCTATGTGGTCTATTCTTCAAACCACCCTTCTCGACCAACACGAGGGAAAATGTTCCTAAACACTAGGGATCACAAGTTACTAATTGCTTCGTAGCTGTGCACGGTTGCAACGTCGCATCAAAAGGTAGGACTGTATCTATCTATACATATAATAAAATCGGGATGTCAAAACTGTACATTGAATATTTTTTTAAAAGAATACTTGGGGCGTGATCTACAATTGATATCGAAGCCAAAAATATAGTTTTTAGAATTTTTGTCTGTTTGTCTGTATGTATGTCCGGGGTAAATTTAAAAAGTACTGCATGGATTTACTTCAAATTTTGCGTGAATATTACTAACAGGTCGGGTCGGGGAGAAGCAGTGCGGAGTAAACGAAGTTCGCGCGATGAAGTCGCTGGCAACAGCTAGTCTTTTGATAAAAATATTAAATAAAGATCTAATGAAACTAGCGATCGCCTGTGGCCGAAATTCGACCATAGACTATATGGTTAAATCTCTTTTAAATTTGACAACTGCCATCCGTAAAGGAAATAGTATCTGTGCGTGTGTGTATAATGCAGGGGCGGATTTACCAATAGGCTGAGTAGGTTGAAGCCTAGGGCGGCAGATTTTGGGGGGCGGCAAATTTTGAGATGTCCTATAGAAAATATATATTTTAGTCTATATAGACTACCTGACCCATGCAAATATTTCGCACAGCATTTACAATCTAGATCCACTTAAGAATGGTTACAAGTACTTGCAAGCATGAACTAACAACAGACATTTTAAACAGAAGAATATATCTAAGTAAGAAGTTCTTACACTCACGAACAATAAAAAAAATTGACATCAACTTAGTTCTACAAATATTGATATCAGATCCAACTCACCCCATATTCAATTTAAAATTTTTGCCGATATTTACAGTATCATATTGCACAGTGTAAACATTTTACACTTTTTGCACTCAGTGTATTATGCTATGCCCAGGTACATTGACAGGCCTGGATTTACACTTAGGACATTCGGGACTAGTGTCCGGAGTGGCAAATTTTTAGGGGTGGCAAAATTCGAAGGGTTAGCCAAAAAATTCTTTGCGTTTTAAAAAATGCTTTTAAAATTTATTTTAAGAATATACATTTCATTTTCAATGCTACCTTTCTTCTAAGAAAAATTGTTAAAATTAAGTTTTGCTTTATTGGAACTACCATCTTCACTCTGGAGAACACAGACTTATCAAAATGTTTAGCCCAACTATTTTTGTATGACAATTTCATTGATAATTTTGAAAGTAGAAAATCGGGTATAAAGATATTTTATAATTTTCACAAGTACATAATAAAAATTATTGTCATCATGACTTGGATACTCTGTAAGTAAGTAAAACGAAAGATATATCGAATGTAATATTACTTAATATTGTAAATGACATACTACATTGTGTATAGGACAATAATCAAACTATACCTCACCCAGCCTTACTTGTGATTGAGCTTTTACTTCAAAATATTCTAATATTGGAAAAAAATTTATTGTTGGCCCGGGCTACTTCAAAGAATAAGTACATCATCTGGCATTCTGTCTGGTTTTTCGTGATTGCTCTAATT
Source organism: Apodemia mormo (assembly GCA_036924255.1). NCBI lineage: Eukaryota > Metazoa > Arthropoda > Insecta > Lepidoptera > Riodinidae > Apodemia > Apodemia mormo. Next base: position 44,366,914 of record JAUPFN010000002.1, read on the forward strand.
GCTTGAAAGATTGGCTAAATATGTAACTACCACCATATTTTTTTTTTAGATAGTAGAGTTCCGCAACACCAAGCTCGGGCTTGGTAACGCCGCCTTACCTCTTCCAGTCGTAATAGAGTCAATGCTTGTCACACTTAAATTCTAGTGCATATGGTATTACCATTCCAAAATTAACATTTTTGGTGTCTATATGCGATTGTTGCCTCATTTCATCAGGAGAGTCGCCTGCTTGTTTTCTATGATATAAGAAAAATCTTAAGTAAATTTGTGGATTGTAAAAATAATCTAGAATCTGACACTACTGGAGGTCGGTAGGGGCGGCAAAATTTGAATAGCCTATAGGCGGCAAATTTGTAAATCCGCCACTGGTATAATGTCATGTACGTCACATTAATGTAGTGTGTGTAATGTTTATTTTTATTGTTTTAATGTATTTCCAATGTCTTTTATTAAAAAAATATTAAGGTTCTGGAGTTTTTCACAGTATAAACTTGAACTATGCCCAATTTCATACTTAACCGTTGGCAAAATTCTCTAAAAAATGGTCGAAAGTTTTCCCTTCACGTATTAATATATAGATTAATTAATGTACAAAGCATTTATATTCGTAGGGTAGTGAAATAAATGTTCAAGCACGTTATTTATTAGAAATATTGTGTTTCTTGTACTAGAGGTATTGCTATATATCGCCCCGTTGGTCGAGTGGTTAGCGACCCTGACTACGCATTGACGGGGCTCGGGCTCGATCCCCGATGGGGACAAGCATTTGTGTGATGAGCATAAATGTTTGTATTTCCGGGTTTGGGTGTTTATTAAATATATTCTAGTATGTATATATGTATTTCCATATATTAGTATCGTTGACTAACACCCATAACACAAGCAAATAATTTGCTTACTTTGGGGTTAGATCAGTAAGTGTAATTTGTCCCGTGAATATTATTATTATTATTGCTATATTAGATAGAAGAGCTATATCTGTGAAAGTCCTGCTTTTGTACGTCAGACCAGACTACTGCCTGATCAAAGTGCAGGTTAAGCGTTTATCACGGACTTTCTAAGCAGTCTGATGTCGTGTTTAGCACTATCACCCGTATTCACAAACGATACTATGAGATTGCTTAGTGTTAGCGAGCGCATAGGGTCGTTTAAAGCGTTTCATAAACAATACTTGAGTGCCGGTCGCTACTATGCGTCCTTTCAAATCTACGCACAGTAAAGTTGACCGCCGAGCTATTTTAGAGAACGCATAGTGTTTTGGAATCTGGCGTCCAGATGTTTTCCCATTTAGTACTTACCTATTTATTGTCCAGAGGGTTAATGTTAATATAATTGAAGTTTAAATTTGTGTTTGTTGTGGATTACAGAAGTGAAGGAGAATTCGATAATTATATAAATTTTTAGTAGATTAAACAAATAAAGAATAATTAGAACAACATAACTCATAAGTAATTCCAAAATCTTTTTTAACTGCCAAAATATTTACAACGGTTATATTTATATTCCAAAACGTTTAATTAAATTCCAAGTTATATTTAAATTCCAAAAAAAATTTATTGATAACAGGCACTATATATTAATTAATAAACAAAACTAATTGAAAATAACAACACGCAAGAGAAATGTAGGATATAATTGTGGTTAGAATATTTTGATAATTTGATCTATTGACAATTGACATTTGTCAAACATACAGTGTGAAATTCGACACTATGATATCTCACAGGCAAGTAAAATACTTAAGTGTTGTTTATGAAACAGATGGCTTGTCGTGTGCATTGCATAGCAAATTAGCGTTCTTCGCATAGTGTTACTACGTTACTTAGGTAAGGGTTGTTTATGAATACGGGCGTATATGTCAGCAGTCTGGAACGGGAGCTGGAACGGGATGCGGACATTTTTGCATTCTACCCAGCCAAGGGAGCCGATGTGCTTCTCGTTGGATGGCCTGAATGTCGTTACTGACTGGCGGTATGGTGCTGCATGAGATGGCAACTTTCATTCCATTTTCCGTGGTACCAATTAGTAAAAAGTTTCAGCCTTGGTTTGGTCAATAATGCAAAACGGCTTCTCACCGAAAGCAGTAATGCTACTTACTGAACTTGGGCTGCTACATTGGCATCTCGTAATGTAAAACCTAGCGCGTTACGAAAAGAGTACAATTCTGCCTCGATCATACCCGATGATGGCTCATCACAGACATTTATGCTCTCTACACTAACGTGCATGTCTTTCGTCGACCACCATGGCCCATTGTGTAGAGGAGCTATTAAAGAACGATAGTTTTAAGAGTTCATAAAGAGAACTCGTGCATTCTGCAGGCCTACTCTAGAAAACAATATAAATCTTAAACCGATATTGATAAAAACAATAAGTTTCGAATATTGTCAAAAAACGGTACTCTTGAAACCAATATTGCCCACATTGATTCAGTATAGTAACGACCTAATTATTGGAAATAGATGTCATCGTTACACGTCAAGCTAGTGTTATAAGTGGAAATTTTAAGTACCGTTTTAAACAAAATAACGAATAAAAGCAATAATGAGTAGTTCCAAAAATTTCGAAATCCGTGTGGCGCTGTCGTCGAAACCAATAATTGAATAAAGTTGTCCAGAGTACGAAATACTTCAAAATTCATTAACTATTCATTTAAAATTGAAATCGGTTTTCAAGAGTAGCCCTAATGGTCTCTCGCCAAGACTGTCTAAGAAAACTTTAATAATAATTATTACCAGAATTATGTTTTTGATTGTTTTGTAGGGACACAGTAATGTTGTAAGTTGTGAAGTTAGTTAGCGTGTACAGCCAGGCAGTCAGTTGCAACCCGTCGTTTGTAACACCGAACCGTAGACGCACGTAGCACCCTACGTATATTATATAAGTCTGAACATTAATTATATAAGCAGTGATATCCCCGGAGTCGGATATCACCTACAGTTTCATCAAAACGTTAGTTTTTTGTAAAAAAGACCCAAAAACAGTCATTAATGATTGAATATTACGGTAATTGTATTTTTAATTGTTTCATAAAAACGTTGGTTTTACGAACCTCTTGATTTCAGCAACGTGATTGTAATCACTCAGCGTAACCACAGATTATCTATACATATGATAAAATCGTAGTCCAAAAAGTCAAAACTGTATATTGAATATTTTTTTAAAGAATACTTGGGGAGAGATCTACAATCGATATCGAAGCCAAAAATATAGTTTATAGAATTTTTGTCTGTCTGTATGTATGTCCGGGGTAAACTCAAAAAGTACTGCATGGATTTACTTCAAATTTTGCATGAATATTACTTATAGGTCGGGTCAACATATAGGCTACATATTATCACGCTATCACCTACACGGGAGGAGCAGTGCGGAGTAAGCGAAGTCCGCGCGGACGAAGTCACAGGCAACAGCTAGTGTAATATATAAATATGACTGGTCGTCATTAATTATTGCACGTTGTATTAAGTGTATTTTTAATTGTTTCACAAGAACGTGGGTTTTTACAAACCTCGTGATTTTAGCAACGTGATTGTAATCACTCAGCGTAACCACAGATTATGTATGTATGTATGTATGTATGTATGTATGTATGTATGTATGTATGTATGTATGTATGTATGTATGTATGTATGTATGTATGTATGTATGTATGTATGTATGTATGTATGTATGTATGTATGTATGTATGTATGTATGTATGTATGTATGTATGTATGTATGTATGTATGTATGTATGTATACATGGTTATTTTTAAAGGACCGTCCGAGGCTTTTCAAAATCAATAATATGTTTGATTTATGTAATAAAAAATAATTTAAAAAATATTTAATATTTTATTGAGGGCAACCAAATTAAAGTAATCGAGAAAAATGTACTTAAAGCGACAGATTACATGATAGTTACTATCGTAATTATAGGTAAATGTAAAATGGTACACTGCCAGCTTTACAGAGTTCATTCACAAGACTCGGTGCATGCAAATAATGGACTTAGTGGGATATTTTTAGACGAATATTTTATATTATCTTGTTATTTTTACACTAAGAATTAAACACGCTTTCAATTCAATATTTAGTTCCTAATTTTAAAGGCCGGACCTTTAAAAGTAATCTTGTATAGTGCCAGCAACACCTCATCTACAGCCCCGTTTTCACTTTGATTAGTACGAGTATTAGTGTTTAATGCAGGTGCTTAGTATTAAGACAAAAATACGTGAATACAGCTGTTGATCAATGCGAGTGATAAGTAATCAGTATCTATTCACTTCTACTACGCTGATTACGAATCACTCGCACTGATCTACGACTATATTCACGTATTTTTGGCTTTATACTAAGCACCTACATTAAACACTAACACTCGCACTAATCAAAGTGAAAATGGGGCTTACTCCAACTCCATTACTATACAATATTTATGAATGAACTAGCTGCAGCGTGCAGCCCGCTGCATTATAAAAGTTTTTGATGAATCCCGCGGGATCACATAACTTTTCCGGGATAAAAAGTAGCCTATGTGCTATTCCAGGTCATCATCTACCTGTGTGTCAAATTTCATTTGGAATCGTTCAGTAGTTTTTGCGTGATTGAGTAACAAACATCCATCCAAACATCCGTCTAAACATCCATCCAAACATCCAAACTTTTGCATTTACAATATTAACATAGATACACGTTGACATTTTGATTTTGTTTTTAATTAATAGCTGTAAATGACATAATATTTGTAAAAGTGAAAAATTGTTGGAAATAAATTATTTTCTTGTGCAATATTACTAGTGTATTAATTGATAAATATTATATTGAGGAGTTTAGAGTTGCTATCATTCCCTGGATTTACATTGGAGGCACTCAGGCTAATACCCAGAGCGGCAAACTTTCAGCGGCAGCAAAATTCTCAAAATGAAAAAAAATCGCGTTATCGAAAAAGCTTTTAAAAGTTAATTTTTGCATTTAAAAAAAAAAATGATTAACTTGGATGTTCATGGACGATGGTAACCTCTTTCTATCAGATGAGCCTCGTGTTGCTGTTGCTGCTGTTTCACGCTTATACGTATGTACGATCAATTATATTTTATATTCAATGTTATTAGTTATTGTGATAATTGTTATTATTAATGATTTTAAAACAATTACGAAAGTATATGATTACATACAGTCTTTGATTATGTGAATGTTGCACTTTTTTTCCATAGCTATATATTATGATGATTAAAACTTATCAAGTTATTTTTTATCTTTTATTAAATATAATTAATATTTTATAGCTAATTGTACTTTACAATAACCAAATTTAAGATGATGACGAATTGGGACATCATTTTTAAATATAAAATAATTTAAATTAATTAAATTATTTTGTTTAAAATTATTTTGTTTTAATTTTAATTAAATTAATTTGTTTAAAACGGTACTTAAAATTTGCACACTAGCTTGACTGTATGTCATCTATTTCCAATAATTAGGTCGTTACTATATTGAATCAATGTGGGCAATATTGGTTTCAAGAGTACCGTTTTTTGACGATATTCGAAATTTATAGTTTTTATCAAAATTGGTTTAAGATTTATATTGTTTTCAAGAGCAGGCTATTGCATAGAGTAGCTGTTGTATGGAAGAAAATTTTGATGACGAATTGGGATCGTGACGAATCGGGATCAACTCTTTAAATGCATAGACGACAGATAATTGTAGAATATTAATTTAGCATTGACTAATGGTTATTTCAGAATTCGTTATATTTTTGCTAATTTGAATATATACATTGTGGTAATATTATACATTGTGGCAATATTTATATTACCACAATGTATACATGCACATGTTTATATTATATTGTAATGTAGTTTAAATAAAGAATAGGTATATCAAAGGAAAGTAACTATATAAGGTACACAAACTGCCATTATAGGTATATAGGTTGCATGCCATTATAGGTATATGGTGAAGTAGGATGGACTGTAATTTACTTCAATGAGATCTTTTTGTACCCCTGATTCGTGCAAATAAACAATTTTTACTATTTTATATTATTAATAAATAAACACACACCACTGTGAATTGCAACAAAAAAGAAAGTATTTATTTGCCAGAATTTGAGAGTTACAAGTTCTTAAAATTTGATTATAAGACATATTCTACCATGATATGGTGTGCAAAATTATAATTATTTATTACTAGCTGTGCCCGCGACTTTGTCGCATGGAAAAAATTGTAAAATAAAAACCCGCATAGTTCCCGTACCCGTGGGATTTCCGGGATAAGGACTATCCTATGTCCTTTCTTGGATCCCAAACTATATTTGTAGCAAATTTTATCCAAATCGGTTTAGTGATTTGGCCGTAAAAGCGTAACAGACAGACAGACAGAGTTACTTTCGCATTTATAATATTAATATGGATGAAATTAAAAATGCTGAGTTGATTTTTATTACAATTACTACCGGATCGGAACGCGGCCACACACTGAGAAGATCCGACGGGAGAAACTCAGCGGGCTTGTTTTTTTTCAATTACAGCTACTTAATACAAATTGCAAACATTATTTCACATAACAACATAATTTACAAACCTAATTTTTTGTTTAAATAAAATGTTGACATTTTACAAAGTTGACAGAAGAAAGATAATAAATAGATAATTTATAACAACATGGGTGTTACAAGTTGTACAATTTAATGTATATTTTTCAACATGTTCTATATGTTATATATGGTGCATAAATGACATTTTATAATATACAATTTTATAAATCTACATACTTGTAATTTAAGATTCATATTAGTAAATTCATATTACTTTAAATTTATTAATTACGTTTTTTATAAATATACAATAAAAAAGTTATTATTAGATTAATATTTAATTTTATCAGCGAAAAATTCATTTACATTATAATAAGATTTGTCTAGTAAATCAAATACGCCGTGTTGGTCCCGGCCTCCTTTGAAGAATAGGCCAACTGCCGTTCTACCAGGCAGGTCGTAAAAGGCGACCGATTGGCTATCGAGTCACTAACATCGTGGCTACTAGGTGGTAGAGTTCTGCATTGTCTCGCCCGGGTCTGGTACCACCGCCTTACCTATTCCTGCCGCAATAACGTCAATGCTTGTCGCTGTCGTGTTCTGGTTTGGAGGGTAAGGTAGCCGGTAAACTTATGCATGTGGCATTAGACCTCGCCACAAGATAGCAACGCAACATCTCCTAATGGAAACATTAGGAGACCCATCTGCTTGTTTGCTATCTTATGATATAAAAAAAAATAGGTAGGTAGTGGTTTGCGGAATTTATTAAGAGGTAAGGATTTAAGACTATCAGAAATATGACTGTATCTATATTGATGGCTATACAATAGGCATTTCTTTTAAAAATGTGAAGTCTTTGGCTGAGCACATGCAGTTTCTCACTATTTCTGAAATATTTGTTACCTAATACTTAATACTTTGTCGCCTCTGTGGTCTAGTGGTCCAGCGTTGGCGTTGACCACATGAGGTCCCGGGTTCGATTCCCGGGTCGGGCACATAAGAAAAGTGTTTTTTTCAGTTTTCTGAGAAACACAAAGTTGCCCGGAATTGGAAAGTGCCCGGCTGGCGATAGGCTTACCACCTATCACATTTGTGGGACCAAGTATCTTCGGCTAATCGTGGGTGCACTTGTTGTACCTCTGCCTACCCTTTCGGGGATATGGGCGTGAAGATACTAATACTTCAACATTTGCTTTAAACAAATGCTGATGTTTTTTACGAATACGCATACCGCCAGAATATACAGACAAGGTAATGGTAGTATTTTAAGATTTTTAATTATTTACTTAGAATGATTAAACCATTAACATTCTTTATCTATGCTCATTACACACTACTCTACTGTTAACGCCACACATACTTCTAAACAACGATTACCTAATAAACACATACATGTAAATAATTAATAATGGGTACGTGTATTGCGCATTGATATCGAATACATACTTCTTCGAAACCGATTCACAAACAATTCAAACGCACACTTTAACATTTAAAATAAGTGTAGATACATTGTAAAATCACAGAGGTATTCATTGGTCTATAAGTGTGTTTTGCACGAGTCCATTGTTATTTTATAGGTAGCTAGCTGTTGCCTGCGACGCGACTCCATTGCGTCGATTATTTCTCCTTTTTTCTAGTTATTATTAATAATATGTAGTGATGGGCCGAATGTGGTTTGAACCGAATTCGAACTTCGGCCGAACATTCGGTGAAAATAGAAAAATTCGGCCGAATTTCGGCCGAACTTCGGTTTAATTTTGGGGCGCTTTCTTAAAAGCGACACGTCGTGACTTTTTTACGAATTTACTTAAAATTTAATTATTTTATACTAGCTATTTACCTATTTTACTACTTACTACTAGCTATTATATTGTCCGCGGCTTCGCTCGTGTAAAGTAAGAGAAAAAAGTATCCTATGTCAAAAAACTGCGTCTAATTCATAAATTGTGTCATAATCAGTTAATCCGTTCGGAAGTTATCGTTGACGAAAAATCTGGAAAAAGTGTTTTTTCGACATAAATTCGAAATTTTTTCAAATACAGTTTCAAAGATCAATATTAAATCAAGTTTTCAAAAGTTACGGCTTTTCAAATATTAATATTTTGTTGTTTACAGCAAACTTAGCATGTTTAAAATGACTTTCAGACTAATATACCGATTGACTTAACAGTCTAATCAGCTTTTCTTTCTATAAAATGCGTAAAATAAGCAAATTGCATCAAAATCGGTTGATTTATTTGGGATTTAGTAATATCGAAAATTTAAAAAATAACTTTTGATATTGCTTCAACATTTCTGAGTCTGTAAATTACGTAGCTATGAAAATATTTTAGAGGTCAAAAATGCGTTGAATGCCATTCGAAAGACCAAAATCAGTCATCGCTTTTAAAATATATAGCATTTCAAAAATTTTGAAATTACTGTCATTTACAACGACTTCTACGTACTAACGAATATATGTAACAAATTTATGATTTTTGAACTCTGAAAAAAATCTGTAATGTGCTAAGATATAGATAAAGATCTAGCAGAAAGTTTCAGGGATGACCTGCCGGGTCAACCGTTATACAGATTTTTTGAACTCTTCGAACTCAAAAATCTATGCTGAAGTGTTTTCATTTTTGTTTTTATGTTTTTTTATTTAGCGGAATGTTTCAGGGATGGCCTGCTAGGTCAACTGTTTTACGGATTTTTTTTTCGAAAGTATAGTATAGCCTATGTTACTCGGGGATGATTTAATATCTTTCCAATGGTGAAAGATTTTTTCAAATCGGTTTAGTAGTTTTTGAGTTTAGATGATACAATATACAAAAATATAGAATACAAATTTTTCCTCTTTATAACATTAGCATAGATTTCAAGCAAATTAGAGCGAAGAAGACACTTTCTTCTAGTGCCGAATGTTCGGCATTTAAACCGAATTTCGGCCGAATGTCGAAGTTCGGTTCAAGTTGCCGAAATTCGGTTAAACCGAATGTAAAACGAATTTCGGCCCATCCCTAATAATATGTACTCTCGATTTCACTAGTAGGATGATAGAAGAATACAGAAATCCTTAACGAATTTTTACCGCCTCTTTGGTTGAATGGTTAATTTAAACTTCTAAGTTTTCTTTTATATATCACTACTTTCCGCGCGGACTTCTTTTACTCCGCACAGCTCCTCCCCCGTAGGCGATAGCGTGATAATATGTACCCTCCATGTTGACCCGACCTGTCAGTAATATTCATGCAAAATTTGAAGTAAATCCATGCAGTACTTTTTGAGTTTATTCCGGACATACATACAAACAAACAGACAAACCGAAAAAAATTCAAAAAACTATATTTTTGGCTTCGATATCGATTGTAGATCACGCCCCAAGTAATCTTTTAAAAAAATATTCAATGTACAGTTTTGACTTTCCTACGATTTTATTATATGTATAGATAATATTCCATTATTATATTGATTTGATTTGATATCGTTGTTTTTTGATATAGTTGTTTTAACAATAATTAGTTAGGTGAAAGCATTAATGTTTTCAGATTTTTGAAATTTCATTTTTTAAAATTGAAATTTCAGGCATACGCGCAAGTAGGCTACCTGATGAAAAGCAGTCACCACTGCCCATAGAAATTTATAACACAAAGGGTTAGTTGCCAATGAATCTCAGATTTTTTTTTCGCGCGCAACATATTACACCTTATTTACATTTTAACACGTTTGCTGCGGAACTGTTTGCGCGTGAGTTTCTGTTAGTGCGTTGTGGGGTCATATAAACCCTAAGAGAACTTTTTTCAGAGCGTCGTGAGGTCATATTTACCCACAGATACTATCAGTTTAAATTAACTGTCTTTCAATAACGCATTGCAATATCATTGTTTTAAATATATGAACATAAAGTTGAATATAAAGTGTAGCAGTACATAGTTGCGTTTTTATATTGAATGAACAGTATAGGCATAAAAAAATAATCAATTTGTGAGTACAATTTGACCTCTCGCCGCATCAGGAACGCCACCATTTTAGTGATGGGAAATAAAACAAGTCGATATAAACGTTGAATTTCTTTTATTAATTATTAAAAATTAAAAGCCGGTTAGTTAAAAGTTTTAAAGGCAGATTTGATTGATTATGAATGTTCTTCATTGAAGCATTGTAAACAGTAATATTTATTGCACGTGTTGCATACTGTAGGCACTTTTTTACTTTATTATTTGCTTCAATACGCGAAAGAGTTAACCGGAGCATGGTGTAGCAACCTATACATCTTTTTACTTTTGCGTCTCTGTTCAAAATAGGGCTAGTTCCCCTTTTCTTATTTTTTATTTATATCTGAAAATAAGAAACGTGGAGAGCAACACATACCAAACCATACAGTGCATAGCGTAATTTTGTGCTTGGGAAATTTAACATCACCAGTTTTCATTTCAAATTCACTATCACTATCAGAAGTATCCTTACTGACAGATAAGCTTCCAGGTGCTGATTTTACAATTATATTTTCTAACATTTTTTTTTTCAAATTTTACCTTGTTTTGGGTCGCATCTTTTTGTGAATTATTGATATTTTTATCATAAAAATCCAATTTCTTTTTGCTTCTTCTTGACATTCTCAACACAAAATTAAATAGTCACTTAAAATTAAAACACTAGACGAAGAATTAATTCAGACGCAAAGTTAAAATTTAAATCAACGTACTCCGATGCGGCCCGGAACAACACTAACAATAAAAAATGGCGCCCGCGCATCGTTTAGTGCGGGTGTGAGGTACGTAGCGTAGGGTACTATTGACCTCTCACCGCAATAGACTGACTGTTTTTTCATTTGGTGCGAGTACATAGAAATATGAATAATATATAGAAGCGCAATAACATTCTATAGCTACTTTAGTTATACAAATATCGGTAGAATCGACATTGAACTAAGCGACATTTCTTTATCTCTTTTTAACAAATGGTAATTTGCATATGCAAAAAGAGACAACGATATTGTGTCTTGCTCACTTTCGTATAAATTAAAAGTTAAGTAATTGGCAATTCTATAAACGTGTCATCGACGCCATATTATGTACGTAAATAAGAGGTACATGATTTGTCAAAATATTAATTTAGTTTCGGATAAATACGATTTACCAAGTAGATATCAGTTTATTAAGTGCCATATTCTCCGTGGAAGTTAATAGACTATTAGTCAACATGCCTTCGTGTTGTATTTTGCAATGTGGAGCAAAAAAGGACAAAAATGCACCTTTAATAACGCTTCACAGGTATGTCGCAAACTCCTATGATAAAGCGTGCTGATTTTAAATAATATCCATTCTAAATTGTTGTATTTTTATATTGACTTATAAAAGATGTTCGTGTATTTTACGATTTCTTTGTAAACATAATTTTTTTGATTCCTACAAAATACGACTAGTGTTGGGGTATTAGATTTGTCGATATTTAATTTCATTAAATTTTAGGTTCCCAAGAAATGAAGATTTACACAGAAAATGACTAGATGCCATTGGCATTGAAAATATCAATCCCCGACATAAGAACTGGTTGGTCTGCTCACTTCATTTCAAGGAAAGTAATTTTAATAAAACACTGGATGTAGTCAGATTGCGTGACAATGTCATTCCTTCATTTTCTCTGGTAAGTAGGTAATGGTAATTTCTTACGTTTTCATAGTATGATATCCTGTGTCTTTTACCTATCTGCAGTCATCAGAAAGCTCGATTTCCTTCTACCACATAAAATATGATATGATGTCTGTCACCTGTATAACCCTAACACACAACACTGATTGTACCTAGGTATGGATCATTAGACAATAATTAACATATTAAAATTCGTATTAAATTTTTTAACAATTAACAATTGTTATTTATATTATCAAATACTGTTAAAAGTTGTTTTTATTGCCACTAAAGAGTATAATAGGGACTAGTATTTGTATAATGAATAATTTCAGTATTTATTCCTTTTGTATATTTTTAATAAGTTTCAGTAATAATATAATTAAATAGGTATTAAATGTTAATAAAAAATGGAATCGTCATTAAGAATAGTGACATCTGTTTGTCTGTTTGTGTAAGTGTTATTTTGTGTTTGTTGTTGTCGATGTTTTTTTTGGTCGCTACCTTGATAGCTTCACATCTTCTGCCTAAGCTACTGATATAATATATCAAAAATAAATAACTATTAAATATAAATTTGATTTAACAACATACAAGTTATCAAATTTAACAATAATTTCCATGCATAATTGTACCTTTAAGTTCTGCTGATGGCTTCGGTTTTTTGTTTATTTTTTTGCTAAGAGCCTTAATTAAAAGATTTAAGAATTATTCAAATTGATCATAAGTTAATTAAACATTTTTAGTAGTCCTAATTACACTTTCAGTTTTTAGACAATAATGCCGACCTAAATATTTTTAGCCCGTTAATAAGCAGAAAATTAATGTTTGTGTGAAAGGCAGAATATACATGAATCAACTCGGACTTTAACATCATCAGTACTAGCATCCATTCATGTTCCCGTGATAAAGGAAAATGTATGTAAAAATAAGTTCAACATGTTAAATTACATCTGATTGTTGTATAATATTTGCAAATTAATGAATAAGTAGTGGTTACGTCATACAACTAATTGCAACATCAATGATGATTCATTTTATGTATAGGTGTTATGATGCATGCGGACTTTGTTGGCCGCAACGTTGTAAATGAATAGTTTAAATACTACGTTTTTTTTAAATATGTTCATACCTAAAATTTGGAATGTAAATTAATATTGAAATGTGTAAATTATTATATTAATTCTAATAAAATTCAATAAATTCTTTAACCATATAGTAGATGTTATGACTTATGGCAGTAATATTTAGGTGATTTCAATACAGGTAAGTGTTTGCAAGACTTAGATAATATATTTTTACAAATGTTTAAATGTTTATTTCTCAACTTATTTTACACTGATTATATAATATTACATTGTCCGGCGCATCCTTTTAAGCAGAAATGCTTGTGTCAGGATACACCGCTCTTCCAGAACATCATTAGCATTTGTGTAAATTAAGTAATATACGTGCCTATTGCGTGTGTGTATTTATGTATGTGTATGAGTCTGTACGTGTATATGAGTGTGTATGCGTGTACGAGTATGTTATGTCAGCATGGGTAATTGTAAGTACATGTGTTACATTAATCTTAGGACTAGCAGTTTCTAACAGACAGATACATCAGTTAATAGAGTTTTCTTATATTATCTTGCTAAAAATAATTGATTCAACATCGTCATAAGACAGTGACTTAAGCCAGCCCACTAAAACCTCTTTAAGGTTGTAGATGGTTAGTGGATAAATATTTAACTTCTTATTAAGTTTGTTATATATTATAGTAGACTGATTTAAGAACTGTCTATTGGCAAAAGGTGTTTTTACCGTTGAGTTTTGTAAAATAGCATCCTTCCTTGTTTTAACTTTTTGGTTATTATCATATGTAATCAACCTATGTCTTTTTTGTATGGCATAAAGTATATATAGTTTTCTAACTGATAGTAACTCGCACAGTGAGTATAGTTCAGTTGTGGAAAATCTACTGGTTTTGAAATGCATTACTTTTAATAATGCTCTTTGGGCTCGTTCTACTTGCAACATTTTAATTTTAGTGGCACCACCCCATACAGGTATACAATAGCAAATAATTGATTGAGCTAGCGCAAAATAGATTCTATTTAGAAGTGTATTGGATGCAACGTCTCTTAATTTCCGAAAAATCCAAATAAGTTTTCTGATCCTCCCAGATATCAATTCAATTTGAGGATGCCACGATAATCTTTGGTCTAGCATGATTCCTAAATATTTTACTACATTATTATCTACATATATTTAAATTTATGTGTGATTTTTATGATGTGGAAAAATATTTTGGTTAGCTTCTCAGCCTGATCATAATTCTACACATAAACTATTACTTATTAAAAGTGTAATCAAAGTTTTTATTGATTTAAGATATAGATATCATGGACGTCGAGTTAATGATAAGGTGTCACACAGTAAATATTTTAATAAACTGGTATTGTTTAGAAATGAATGAAATAGATTTTATTATTATACACTAGGCGACGAACTATGCACTTTTGTGGAACATTTTACTGAAAAAGTGTCGCACTTTTAGGTTTGAGCTTCGACGTGGTACTTTGAATTCATGTCTAGATATGTTATCTACCATAAAAATACCATTTTATAAACATTAAAAAAATAGAAAATACAATTTTTATGAGAATCTTATTACTACTAACGCCATCTATTAAAAAACTAACGAGTTAAAATCTATAGAAGATACATTTTTTATTAGAATTTTTGAACTTATTAAGAGATTATTTCACAAAATGTTTATATTTGACTGGCGGCGCACGGGCATCGTACTCTTGTATAAAGGCAAGGGTTCACGACGTATAGACTGCAATAGCTATAGAGCATCAGTTTGATCAGCTTGGCAACCTGACGACGCCTTTGATGCGAATATAATGTTTGGGCGAAACACGCTGGATTTTTTAGGTTAGATAAAGTCCATACATTAAAATATGTAATTCTCATAAAAATACTTTCCTAACAATATTACTAGATAATATAACTTTACGAGCCTTTACAAAGCTCTGCTTTTTGCTAGTTTAGTAAGATATATTTTATTCATTTCTAAAGAATACCAGTAATTCATAGTTTGTGCAGGTCTAGCAGAGGTGCCTTAACTTTTTGTAAACAAGTAAATGTTTGTTCTATTTGTTTGTTTATCCTCGTGTTGGTTCCGGGCTCCTTTGAAGAATAGACCAACTGCCGTTCTGCCAGGCAGATCGTAAAGGGCGACCGATTGGCTATGCAAGTCACTGCCATCGTGACTACTAGGTGGTAGAGTTCTGTATTATCTCGCCCGGCTCTGGTACCACCGCCTATTCCTGCCGCAATAGCGTCAGTGTTTGTCACTGTCGTGTTCCGGTTTGGAGGGTAAGATAGCCGGTAAACTTATGCATGTGGCATTAGACCTCGCCACAAGATAGCAACGCACCATCAATATCTTTGGTGTCCATAGGCGATGGTTGACTCTTTCCATCAGGAGACCCATCTGCTTGTTTGCTATCTTATGATTTGAAAAAAAATATCATTTGTATTTTATCAATTTTGTGTCACCATTAAAAGTTTCTATCAGTGCAAGTGTCTCCACCGAACAAAGCCCTAGACTACCTTTTTGTGAAATAGGTCCTAAACAGAAAAAAATACGAGCAGAAAACTTTCATTTGTCACCGAACGAAATATAATATGCATATTTTGCGCAGTTAAAAGTAGATAGGAATGAGGAAATTGCTGAAATATTAGAACATTTAATTAAGAATCCACATGGTGTGAAAAAAGTAAAAAGGTGCGTATCTGTTAAAGAAACTAAACCTGCTTTTTCTCCGGATGAGGCTTTGGGGATATTTTTATCACTTAAGCTAAACAAATGGCAATACAATACATTAAGGGAAAGTGTTAAGAAAAATAATGCAATTATATTTCCAACCTATTATCAAGTTCAACATGCGAAACAAGAATGCTATCCATCGAAAGACGCTATCACAGTAACAAAAACTTCGACCGAAATAAAGATACAAGCTCTACTGCATATAAACCAACGCTAATTTCATCCAAAAAAACAATATTTTCACTATTTACCAGTTTTACTACAATACTCTATGGTATTTTATCGTTTTCGAACGAAACATTGTACAGAATAATATCAAATTGGCATTCTTTTTTCAAATACGCTCTTAGGGAAAAATAAAATAACTTAGTCCGCCATTTTGATTCGTGCTGTGTGTGTTATGTGTTGGTTGCAGTTTATGATACTGGTTAATAATGGTGTGACTGATATATTAGTATTCGCTAAGATATTAGTAATATTGAAAGGATTCGTGGATTAGTAATCCGGCGAACTGTAATATGCTAATATTTCATATTCGCCTAATATCTGTAACGGGTATCCAAAATGAATCGGATAATATCATTCGATCTTCGGAATAGTTCGGATTCACTAGATTGGCGCTCGTTCGGATTCGTGAAAATATTAAAATATTTTCACGATACGCCGCGTCGTACGTACGAATGATACAGACGTATTTCCTGCAGTATGCTGTTGTTTTAAGGTTCAAATTACAGTGAAATATTAGTTAATACTGATATATTAGTTAAGATATTTTCCTGCCGTATCAGTGTCAGATCTTATTACTGTTACTTTAAGGTCCAAATTACAGTGAAATATTAGTTAATAATGACATATTAGTTAAGACATTATAATATTTGAAAGTGAATATATTAGTATCACCTAATCTTGAGAAATATCGGTATTAACCCATCTCTACAGGTTAATTTAAAAGTGTTTTGGCGTATTAATCAACAAATAAACTTTATTTGTAATCAAGATTAGTTCAAGATCTAACAGTTTAGATAATAATTTAAAAAAAAAACCGTAAATATCAATTAATAAAACATATTTTTCGTTAACGACCAACTCATGATACCAGCGCTTTGGGCATACCCAAAGCGCTGGTATCATTTTTATTTATTTTCGTAAATTTTAGTGTTGATATCTATGATCTCAAAATAAATCATATGATGTGAATGTGAAATATCCTAAACAATATTTTAAAAAAAATTAACATAGCTGTAAATTTGATAAAGAAATAAATTATTTAAAAATTTCGAAAAAAACTACGTATTACTTATGAAAAAAAAAAATATTAATATTTATGTAAATAAATATTTTTGTACTATAATATATGTTGTTTATTTTTTTCCGTATGTATATGTTTACCAATTATATAAAAAAATATAAAAAGCATAAGCGATGACCTATGCTTTTTATATTTTTTTTATATAATTTTTGAATTAAAAATCCTCGACTAACAAATACATATTTTTCTCAAAGTGTCGTGTTACACCTGAATTATTTCGTAGCTTAAGCCATTTAAATTAAACAATTCTCATACCAGTTTATTGCAGTGCTCAAGGCCTCTTAAAAAATATACGCTTTACAGTATCTGATTCAATCCAAGCAACTCATAAATCATTTTTGTGACCACGGTCCACCGGAACGAACTCGGAACGTGTGCGCGTAACGGTCCGTGTTTTTTTAGAAAAAAATGCGAAAATGGCTGGTGGTGTGAGCGGTCATTAAAAACTAAAATTAGAACTAATTTGTAACTAAAATGTAACTTTGTGTTATTACACATTTTAGCTTTGCTTACGTCGATAAAAAATAATGAGATTCAGCGTTGCCTACAAAGGTGGCTCAAGAAAATATATGGTAACGCATAAGAATGATAATTATATAAACAGAAACACAAAAAATATTGCAACGTCATGAAAATATCGTTACAATAATCAACCTTATTTTTGTACGCTATGATTTAATTCTATTGCTACTATTGTTCCGCTTTATCGACGACAACTTGTAAAATTATGTTAGGCCCTTAGAAATATCCCCTATAAGTTAAGACGTTTTCGTAACACGACGCATGCGTACGTTGACTGTGATTGGACAAAATAAGACCACATATTCATTTCTATTCTTATCTTATTAGCCACTTTTAAAGTCGTGATCTTGAATCTGTTTATTTGTGATCGAATGTCACAAAATAACGAATTTACGTTGACATTTTGATTTGTCAACTAGATCTCTCTTTATCAATTTACTATTTATTTGAGTGAGTCCAGGGATCGTTTTGCAGGTGCTAATACGAATATAATCACACAACAAAGACGTCATATATACTGACGTATGAAATTGTCGGATGTGTCCTAGAACCTCAGAATTAGTCAACTAAAGCACAGAATACTGGAGACTAAAAGAAGTAAATCTAAAGCCATTAGGCTTATTAGTGAAAATACTTTAATTTATTTTATTGTCTAGCTTGATTAATATAAAATTTTATTTACTATAAACGTTTTAGTACGGACCTACTTTGCGTTTCAATATTTTTGGGAACGTTTTAAGCGTTATCAATATAGGTACTAGTAAATTATGTTTAGATTTTGTTCTTACACGTCAAAGATCACCTCTAATACAATAACATATTTTTTGGTTGAAAATACGTAAATCAGGAAACAACGTTTATCGATAAAACATAAATGTTACTTTCTGGACATCCTTAATAATGTTAACACGGCAGCCATATTGTGTCTATAAATGACACGTTTTTTCTGTAGCTATTTCATGTCCATATATTTAGAGGTCAATGTGCGAGTAGGGTCACTTTGTACTACGATTATTTCAATTCATTTTGAAGTTGAGTATTAAAATACAAATATAATGGTATAGTCATCTCTTTCTAGTTCAAAATAATCACTGAGATATTGCTTCCGCAGTGAAGGAGAGAACACTAATTTTCTCTACGCACACGATGCAAGGTATGCGTAGGACAATATGACCGCGTGCAGCAGTGACCGTGTTAATACTAAACGGACTGTTGTTTTGGAGCTCTTGTCGCTGTACCCAGAGAACATCGCTGACCATTATCCACACTGTCCACGTGTATTTAACCCATAATAAATACGTCATAAACAATCGGAAGCCGGGAAGGCTGGACGAAGGATGTACAAGTATATTTTCGAAACGCTTCCTCTAATTATGCAATGATTGTACACCCCGCAAGTGCATTACTGCATTAGTGAAAGTCAGAGCCTAGCCGCTGCACGCTTTTAACGTGATTATAGTAGGAATTATTAGTGTCCGTAGTGATCCTGCCCACTTGGGCAATACGTTATGTGGTTTAATGTCTCAATGGTGCAATCGGGCAGGAAAAAGAAGGTCCTCTATTATAAGTGAGTACAGTGTGATTCAAGAGTGAGTCGGACTTGTAGCAGTAGGGTTCCGTACCACAATATTAACTGAGGTTATTTATATGGGGACTCTCTTTGGGAACTAACTTTATTGCTTTTTAGGGTACCTTACTTGAATAGGAAAAACGAGACACTTATCATTTATTATAATTATTTGGTTTTTCGTCTGTCCGTCTGACCGTCTGTCAAGACACTTCCTCTGTGTGTCTTGACAGATGTGACAGATGTGTTCCTGCACATAGAGGTAAAAATTTATGCCCAAATACTCGGGTTTACGATCTCTCTCAACTGTAAAAAATCAAACTTATAGGTCAAAGGGATCAAAAGATTTTATTTCGCATATTTTGCGAATTTTTGCTGATTTACACAGGGATTAAAAATCTATAGGATACTTCCCGTTGATCGAGAATTAAGAGCAAGAAACAATGTTTTATAGCACATGTGACGCAAAACCTCCTCACAAAAACGCGATCAAAAGAGAATATGATCGTTTATATCGCATATTTTGCGATTTCACAAGGGAATCAAAACCTATAGGCAACTTTTATAGCTTAGGTTAGCTACAAATTTATACGGAACCCTCGGTATGCGAGTCCAATTTGCACTTGACCGATTTTTTTTATTATTTAAGTGATGTTGGCTATTACTATTGCCAGTATTTATATATCTATTTCTATGACTTGATGTCGCTAACTAACAACCATAACACAAGTAAATATCTAACTTGCTTACAGTGGCGACGAAATCGATTCATGTAATTTTTCCAGTGATATTTATATATTGATGTTGGCTATTACTATTGCCAGTATTTATATATGTATTTCTATGATTTGATATCGCTAACTAACAACCATAACACAAGTAAATATCTAATTTGCTTACAGTGCTGGCGAAATCGATTTATGTAATTTTTCCAGTGATATTTATATATTAATTGGTGGTGTCTGCCATCATGTCAGTTAGCTTTATTACTATCCAATGCAATAAAAATCACGCCTCTCTTATCTGAGCAGTAAATGTCCGTGTTGGTTTTCGGGGTTCCGTACATAAATAGCGACAAACGGATTGGTGTAGTAACATATAATTAATGGTGTAGTAACACATAATCTGTAAGTTTCAGATGTTTACCTATGTTTATTAATGTGTTACTATACATAGTGTGTAAAAATGTCAGATGTTAACCTATTTCTGCTCACGAGATGTGACTGACAGACAGAGTAACAACGAAGGCATATTAATAGAGTTCCGTTTGTCACTATTTGTGTACGGAACCCCAAAAACAACTCAGATATTTACTGCTCGGTCCGCCTCTCCAATAGATAGCACCATTATCATTTTTGTGTATATTTGCGATGATTGACTCTTTTCTTCAGGACACCCATCTGCTTGTTTGCTATATTATAATATAAAATATAAATAAAAATATAATATTATATAGTATAACATAAATTGATTTCACCACCAAAGCAAGCAAATTATTTGCGTGTGATATGGGTGTTAATGAATAATACCTACTACGTCATAGAAATACATACCTATTACTCGTTACACAAACGATTTTACCTGTCGGAAATCGATTGCATAGTCAGGGTCAGACCAAAAGAACGGTTAAAACATATGATGCTATTAAACTTATTTGAACATACGCGTAGCACTCATTCTATCGCATCGATTGCGAGGTAGCAATGCGTGAGAATGAACGAGACAGAATGGGTTTCGACTTATGCACACGATCAAACTTGTTTATTAATGAGAATGATAGAATTGATAGATCGTGTCAGCGTGCGGGTGTTACGGGTGGCAACTGTGGTGGGTTGCCCAGGGAGCCGGAGCTCAGGGGCGCCAAAAGGAGTTTTTGTTTTCTATATCATCTGATGGAAAGTGGCGATGAAGACGAAGGTGGTACACGCCCATCCAAAAGAAACCTATTCACTTTACTCCTAAAGGTTCCAGGACTATATTTGTCAGGAAAAGTAGTCGCAGGCAGTTCGTTCTAAACCTTGGCGACTCCAACTAAAAAAGAGTTGGCAAACGGGTTTCTTCGATTTTTTGGTATATCAACAACGTAAGGATGGAACTTCTCCCTGCATCTAGTAGCCCGATAAAGGAATGATGAGGGTTCAATAAGTTCGAAAAAACTTTCGCACACTTACCAAAATGCAGCAGACGATGCTCAAGTATGTTTAATTTTCTATTTGTGAGTTTGTTGTCGTTTATTAGCCTCCGGGCTCTTCGGTCTACAGTGTCTAAAGCTTCAAGTTAATACTTGGCAGAACCCTCCAATAGGTGACTGCAGTACTCCATGCATGACCAAACTCGGGTAGTGTACAGGTTTAGTAACTGTTCAGAGATAAAGTCCCGCTGGATCTTCAAAATGATTCCCAACATTTTAAAACTTACTATTTTAAAAGCTATCTGTACCATACATAGACTCAATTTGTCAGGCCGAAGTTGAAACTAGACATATTAACGCTAATGCCCAAAAGCTCTAAATAGTTAGTAAGTGGTATGGATACACCTTGGAAGTTGGGTGTCGTATCGAAATTACTTTTTTTGCAGAGAAGATACAGGTCTGTGTCTCAGAAGGGTTAAAATTTACAAGATTGGCGTCACCCCGATCGGACCCCCATTGATGAAATTGGTCTCAAAGTGCTATAAAAATGTAGCGTCGGCAGAAATTATTAAATTAATTTAATGTAGAATAAATCTATATAGGAATCCAAAGGATACTTTTTAATACCAAGTAAAATTTAAAAAGGAACGTGCTTGGATAGTCATAAAACTAATCAAACTTGTAGGCTTTTTCGTATTTCTAAATCAAGCAAAAATTTATTTTTTGCTATAAAGTTAACATTTTCTTTTATTTATGATCAACAAAACAAGTCATGTCATGTCAAATACTTCGATCAGAATCGAAGGTCGAATAGGTAATACACAAAATGTTAGACAAACTATTGTATAAAAGCAACAAAATTTTTTCCACATCTTGGTCCGGGCTCTTTTGAAGAATGAGCCAACTGCCGTTCTGCCGGGAAGAAAAAGGCGACCGATTGGCTATTCGAGTCACTACCATCGTGGCTACTAGGTGGTAGAGTTCTGTTTTGTCTCGCCCGGGTCTGGTACCACCACCTTACCTATTCCTGCCACAATAGCGTGTCAGTGCTAGTCACTGTCGTGTTCCGGTTTAAAGGGCAAGGTAGCCAGTAAACTTATGCATGTGGCATTGGATTTCGCTACTAGATAGCAACGCACCATTAACATCTTTGACATCCATAGGCGATGACTATTTAATCAGGAGACCCATCTGTTTGTTTACTATGTGATGATATAAAAAAGGAAAGTATTTATAATATAACTGTAGTATAATAATACTTGGTACACAGAAGGATGTATAACCATGCTACTCTTTAGTATCGTCCTAAAGAAACAAAAAAGCAAGTGTCATCTATTTGATCTGTGAGTGTGTGACAATAAATATTTTGCTTTGTTGTTGTAAACAAAAGTTGTTTAGGTATTTAATAATTTTTAAGTGGTTAAAATCAAATAACCTTCATGATAAGAGATACAAAAACGTATTATATCAATGTTAACTAAACCTACCATTACAAGTTTAGTAAAGCAAACTAACTTATAAAATAAACTTGGATAAGTTTTTATATGTGTTGAACCTGCGGTGCGGATATATTTGTGATTAATGTTAAATGGGTAAAATGTTCATAGTATGAAACAATAAAAGTTCTCCTTTTATTCTGCAATCTTGTGATAGGCACCTACAGAACCCTACATTGCGCGTGGTCCGACACGCACTTTACTGGTTTTCAAATAAAGGACTTAGGACGTCCGTACACGCTCATTGGCATTAAAATTAATTATTGATATGAGATATCAAAGTTAGTTAATGTCATCGAAATTATAATTGACATTCAAACTGAGTGACATTGCAATTTACTTATTGACATTGAAAATGTTTATTGACATTGAAATATTACTAAGTGTCAATGACATCAAATGTGATAATTTTATCAGTGGTTATCACTTCGCAGTTCGTTTGCTAATGATAATATAATTCTAATCAAATAAGTCGATTTTAAGAATAACTTTTTCGAAACATACTGTAATCGAAACATTGACGTGTATAATTATACATGTCAATGAATCGAAAGGAATAAAATGAAATATTTTGTGCAATAACCTTACGGAGAGATAGATTTTATTAATATTTTTTATAGCAAACAAGCAGATGGCTTTAATGGAAAGAGACAACCAACGTCTATAGACACCAAAGATTACTACACACAATACACGTTTATAAGCTTACCGGCGACCTTACCCTCTAAACCGGAAGACGACAGTGCAATTAGAATAGAGAAGATGGTGGTACCAAATACCCGGGCGACACGTTACAATATAGGTAATAATTATTGTGGCATAAATTAAATCCATGTTAGCATGGGGGTGCGACACTCCGAAATAATAAATGGTTGATCCTACGGGCCATCTATGAAACTTCTCACTACATTAAGATATTTTAAGCTCAAAGGAGTAAAAAATATAAGCAAAGATTTTTCAGTCCAAACATCTATTTTGTTAAAAATGGCTGTATATTATTTTTTTAAAAACTGTATATTTGAAAGCGATGATGGCATTCAACTCAATTTTTCAGATCTAAAATATTTTAGCTTTAACTAAATGATCAATAGGTTGAAAAATTTCGATGCTATGTAAAAAACATTTTATTTTTAGTTTTCTTCATTGATAAATCCTAAACAAATTGACCGATTTTGATTAAATTAACGGTATTTGACGCAGTTTTTTAAGAAGAAAAGCTGATAAGATTTTTAAGTCAATCGGTGAATTAAATTGAAAGTTATTTAAAAAAAATTAAGTAAGTTTGCTAAAAACAACGTAATTTTAATATTTTAAAAACTATAAGTTTTGAGAATTAGATTCGATTTTGATTTTTTGTTTTTTTGTTGGTACCATAGAATAATAAGCGTTATTACTCTATGGTTGGTACCTAATAAAATACAGTAAAATATCAAAAAGATTGGTTGAAAAATTTCGAAGCTAGGTCGAAAATACACTTTTTCAAAATTTTTCGTCAACGATAACTCCCAAAAGGATAAACCGATTTCGATATAGTTTAATGTATTGGACGCTTTTTTAAGGAATAAAGCTGATTAGATTTTATACTTAATTGGTACATTAATCTAAAAGTAATTTATCAAAATATTCTTCCGTCAAAACATTTTTGAGGTTTTTTTCATTTTTTTTAAACTTCTGAGTGAAATTGGTTCAGATTTTCTGAAAGTCTAAATTAAGCGGAATCCAATTGAATGTCGTCAACCGCTTTTCCGTGTTCCGCGATCGGTTAAACCGTCCAAAAGTTATGAGATGTTTACACACACACACACACACACACACACACACGCACATCCATACATACAAACATACTGGATGTCATCGTTTAAATAGACAAAGAAGGTTCCAAAGACCTCAAAACGTGGAAACGTTTCCACCAGTGAAACACGAATTTCGAAAATCGGGGCAAAATCATTAACTCCTTTATCTACATAAGTGACAGTAAAAAGTATCTTCACGCCCGTATCTCCGAACGAGTAGGCAGAGGTACAACGCACTTGTTTCTGAAACGTAAATCAATTTTTAAAAGCAATTATTCTGTGTTTAACATAATTTTACAAGCAAATGATTTGTTAAACGCAGATTAACTGCTTGATAAAATTAATTTGCGTTTCGGAAACCGGCCGTAAATCACACAATGTGTGATAGGTGGTAAGCCTACTGCCTATCCGCAATCGGGCACTTTTGCATACCCGGGCAAAGTTATTTTTATCGGGAAACTGAAAAATATATTTTTAAATAGCCGACCCGAGACCTCATGTGGTCAACACCACCGCCGGAACACTAGACCACCGAGGCGGTTGCGGTGATTTAAAAAATTAGAAAGAATACGGACGAGACTTCATCGTTTCCCAGCTCTTCTTACCATAAGAACCAAGTTTAATATCTATATTCCTTAAGATTCTATATTAACTCCGTAACTTGTCCACATTTAGTATTTTAAGCTTGGAGAATAATAGCTAGATAAAATTAGAATTTTGGTTAAGTTAACGTAAATGTTTTGTTCTCTTTTTAATAAAATCTTTTGACAAAGCAAATTAAACGTTATACTCATGCAGACAGTTGCAACTATTTTTGTATCATTTTTAGTAGTATGTAGTTTTTAGTGTTGTAATACTATCTAAGTAAGATATAAAATATTAAATTTCGAAAAAATGTGATGTCACAAAATTTGGGACCCCTCCCTACCCCTTGTCACACATTGTCACACTTCGTCGACCCCCTCCCTCCCCCTTAACGTGTGACGTAATTTGTGGATGTCCCCTTTGCTATCTTATGATATAAAAAATGTTGTCGTATCCCGCCGTGAATGGTGAGGCAGCCGATAAACTTATTCATGTGGCATATTCATCACAACGTACCCATTAAATCTTTGGAATTTATAAGCGTTAGTTTTTCCATCACGAAATACATTTATGTGTTATCCTGCGTAGAAAAGTCACCATCAGAGAGCTAAGTGTGAGTTTTTCTTTTGGCATTCGATCGTGAGCGCGTTTCGAGTTTACTAGGAATTTGTATGTGATTTGTACAGCGCCACCTAGTGGTATACTGGTTTCTCACGTTTACCACTAGGTGGCGCTGTACAAATCACATACAAATTCCTAGTAAACTCCAAACGCGCTCACGATCGATTGCGAAAAGAAAAACTCTTACTCACATTTAGAACTCAGATGCACCTCTTGCTCGTTTGCCCCCCCCCCCCCCCTTCTTTAAAAATAAATACAATGCTCGTTTAATTTCAGGACGGACGAGCAGAGCATTGGTGTGAAGGTGTACCAAGGCGTGCTGCTGGCT
Source organism: Apodemia mormo (assembly GCA_036924255.1). Taxonomy (NCBI): domain Eukaryota; kingdom Metazoa; phylum Arthropoda; class Insecta; order Lepidoptera; family Riodinidae; genus Apodemia; species Apodemia mormo. The sequence continues at coordinate 44,393,224 of JAUPFN010000002.1, forward strand.
ATCGAGATCATCACCATGGTCGTCAAGATATACGCGGCCTGGTTTTACGGCCTCTACAAGTTCTTCGTGCCTCCAGAACCGAAGAGCGTTAGTGGGGAGATCATTCTTGTGAGTACAGTTCTAGTCAAGTCTCGACCTTGTTTGGTACTGTAGCGGCGGCGTTACTGCTGTAGCGGAGGCGTATTGCGTGGTGTGTGCCGTCGATACCACTAGGCAATCATAGCGGCAGGACGACACGGCCGCTAGCAATAGACTCCTGTAAATGTTTTCAGAAGGTCTCACCAGTTTAGCAGGCGATGCAGGGCGTCTGGAGACTCGGCAGAGGTTTCACGGCAGCTGGCTCGATTAAACTTTTGGTGTAAATAAAACACTAGTTCTTGTTTGCAGAAAAATGGAAAAGTGTGAGGTTCTATGTGTTATTAACCATCATGGTTAGAAGCTATTGGATGTAATAGCCGTTATGGTTAAAACGTATGAAAGGGAAGTAAGGAAGGTTAGGGATTTAAATGGACAAAGAGATAATTATCGTGTTTAGGCTTTGAGACGGCTTCCAAAGTCGCTAGAGGGTAACCATCGTAGGTAGAAAGAGATAACCATCGTGGTAGACACTTAGAATGACCGACATGGTCATAAAGAGATAACCCACACGGTTAGAGAGAGATAACCGTCGTGGTTAGACATTTAGGATGACCGACATGGTCATAAAGAGATAACCCACGCGGTTAGAGAGAGATAACCGTCGTGGTTAGACATTTGATGGTGGTAGCTGACGGTAGTGCTGGCTACCGCCAAAGTACCACCGCCTCTATTATGACTGTCACAATAACGGCATAGCTTATCACTGTCGTGTTCAGGTTTGGGGTTAAATATAGCCCGTGAACTTATGCATATGGCATAATAATAAACTTATGCTAACACTCGCGGATCCAGCGTTGTGGGCACGGTGGGTATGCCAATAACCTTAATTAAGGATAATATCTTCACGCCTGTATTCCCGAAGGGGTAGGCAGAGGTACAACATGTGCATCCACGATTACTTAGTCCCACAATGTGATAGGTGGCCAACCTATCGCCAACCAGGCACTTTTTCAATCCCGGGTAACGTTAGTTTTAACACAATTTTTGATTTGTCCGACCCGGGAATCGAACCCAGAACCTCGTGTGATCAACATCGACACCGGACCATTAGTCTACAGAGGCGATTATATATCCAATCCTTAACATTTTTTTTGTACAGATGGTATTATGGTAGGTACATAGTAAAAATCCAAGTCAACAGTTTTTCTGCCAAAACTAAATAATCAATCTACATATACATACATATCTTCACGCCAGATCCCTTACGGGGTAGGCAGAGAGAACCGAGTGCCATACATCACGATCCTTGCAGGCTTGTCTCGCTTCCTCCACATTCATCACTCTCTTCATACACACACGCCGGTTGCAAAGACTCTTGACACCACCTTCGGACAGTACTCGATCAGTCTGATCGTGGTATGTCAGTCCTGGTCTTCCCCGGTACCTACATCCTTCCACATTCGCATTGTATATCTGTTTTGTTAACCTTTCATCTACCATTCATTCTACATGTCCGAACCAACGGAGCACAAAAAATCAATCAATCGAAATATGTGTTTCATTCTAATATGTTTTGTGTAATTGTCCACTGGTTGTCTATATTGGGAACGTAAGTATACCTACCGGGAGCGGGTCTGTTTCCTACTTACACTTATCCGATTTTTGGGTGACCGCGAGTCGTGACCACAACCACAGAATAAAAAGACGACAGAAGTCAATCTTGTGTATGTACTTCACTTTTTATACCTAAACTCGGCGGTCGCGCTAGGGTTGTCACTTTGGCTTATGCACAAAAAACACACTAGTATCTTACTCCAGTAAAATAAAGTTTTAAATCAAAATATGTCACTCTTCTTTACATTTTGCATATAATGTAGTCTTAATGATATGAAAATGATGTGTAAAGGTAATTTGGTCGGCAACCACCACGCAATAAATAAAAATTGGAGTGTCAAGTTTTATTTATTTGTATGTATAGATTAGCTGTGCCCGCGACTTCGTTCGCGTGGAAAAAGTTCTAAAATAAAAGCAGTCTAAGTTACTCCTTATTACATCAGCTATCTGCCAGTGAAAGTCCCGTCAAAATGGGTCTAGCCGTTTCAGAGATTAGTCGGAACAAACAGACAGACAGACAAAAATTGTGAACAATGGTATTTTATTTGTTGTTGAGTTGATAACATAAATGGCGTTCTAAATAAACATATAATAATAATAAAATCGAAGTTTAAAATAAATAACTCACAAACAAACCAAAAATAATTTAAACAATACGGCGCGGCAGTTTGTTAACGGCGGCGGCGGAGAATATCTATACCTACATATAATAAAATCGTAGGAAAGTCAAAACTGTACCTACATTGAATATTTTTTAAAAGAATACTTGGGGCGTGATCTATAATCGATATCGAAGCCAACAGTATAGCTTTTAGAATTTTTGTCTGTTTGTCTGTATGTTTGTTTGTCTGTTTGTCTGTTTGTCTGTATGTATGTCCGGGGTAAACTCAAAAAGTACTGCATGGATATACTTCAAATTTTGCATGAATATTACTAACAGGTCGGGTCAACATATAGGCTACATATTATCACGCTATCACCAACGGGGGAGAAGCTGTGCGGAGTAAACGAAGTCCGCGCGGACGAAGTCGCGGGCAACAGCTAGTATACAACTAAATGTTCTGTGAAAATTTTAAGCGTCTAACTGTTACCGTTATTAATGTTGAGCAAAAAAATACGAAAAAAAACACGTTTATTGTGTGGGGACCGGCCTTAATATTTTCATTTTGTTATTTTTAGTATTAGTTGTTATAGCGGCAACAGAAATACATAATTTGTAAAAATTTCAGCTATCTAGCTATCAAGATTGATGAGATACAGCCTGGTGACAGACAGACAGACGGACAGACAGACAGACGGACAGACAGACAGCGGAGGCTTATTATCAATAGGGCCCCATTTTTATCTTTTAGGTACGGAACCCTGAAAATGCATAAGAACATGCGAATATGAAAATTCAAAGACACATTGAGGGTGGGATTTGACTGTGTGCTGCTTTTATTGAGGAGTCTATTTATAGGTTCTATCCATACTATATAGTAATTACATATCGTCTCTGTGGTCTAGTAGTCCGGTGTCGGCATTGACCACACGAGGTTCCGGGTTCGATTCCCGGGTCGGTCTAAACAAAAAATGTCTTTTTTAGTTTTCAGTTGCCGGGATTAGAAAAGTTCCCGGTTGGCCCTAGGCTGGCCACCTATCACGTTATGGGACTATCTTCGGCTAATCGTGGATGCACATGTTGTACATCTGCCTACCTCTTCGGGGATACGGGCTGGAAGATACTTTTTTTTCATACTATATAGTATAATATTGTTACGTACTTCGGGTTCGTAATTGTAAGAAAACACCAATTATATTAAATCCGTGTATTTATAATACAGATACACAATAAAACACTCGCTTCGCACTGGTCACTTCAAGTATCGCTCTGGATCGCTTTATAAAAACTGCCCTGTATTTGTCAACACATCTCTATTTAAACCAGGGTAAAGTTCTACCTCGATCCAGATAAATCTAAATGTATCGGGAAACAATGAATCACTTCTTATTATTGTAAACAACTTATGATAGTACACGCTATTTTCACCCTTATACCATATATCACAAAGTCCATTATGGTATAGCTATTCGGATAACGGCCAACTATGTATTTGTTTATTAATAGGAGTAGCTATCTCTTTCTTTTATTTCTAGATCCCTCCTCCATTTCTTTTATTTCTAGATCGTTCCAACTCTTCACGTTTCTAGATTATTCGTAACAATATTATAAATGCGAGTCTACGCCTTTTTTGCATTTTTGTTTTAACATCTTTTGAATTTGTTAGCTGGTAAATCTGGTAAAAATGGCAGATAGCCTATTCTTCAAATAAAGCGCGGACCAACATTGGGTTAACCCAGGCGCGTGCGCTCCTTATAGGCAGAAAAGCAGTGCTTTACTTGCCATTCACAGATATTTTAATAAAACGTTCGTACGTTTTAAATGATTTTAATTAATAGTAAATAAATGAATAAAATGTGTCATGATCATGTGCACGCCGCTAAAATCTATAAAAGAAAAAGTTTTTGTGGTCGAGTACTCCGTCGCATACTCAGTATCATAATCCTGTGCACGCCGCTGGGTTAACCTAGTGAATAAATAAATATTTCTTTTCAGATAACAGGAGCCGGACACGGCATGGGCAGAGAAATGGCGATTCGGTTCGCAAAATGCGGCGGGATCATAGTCTGTGTGGACATCAATCCGGTCAGCAATAAAGAAACTGTTGAACATATCAAGGAAAACAAGGGCAAAGCTTATAGTTATCAGTGAGTACTTTCCCCGTGTTGGTTCCGGGCTCCTTAGAAGAATAGACCAACTGCCGTTCTGCCAGGCAAGTCGTAAAAGGCGACCGATTGGCTACGCGAGTCACTACCATCGTGGCTAGTAGGTGGTAGAATTCTGCATTGTTTCGCCCGTGTCTGGTACCATCGCCTTACCTATTCCTGCCGCAATAGCGTCAGTGCTTGTCACTGTCGTGTTCTGGTTTAGAGGGTGAGGTAGCCGGTAAACATATGCATGTGGCATTAGACCTCGCTACAAGGAAGCAACGCACCATTAACACTTTTGGTGTCTATAGGTAATGCTTGACTCTTTCCATCAGGTGACCCATCTGCTTGTTAGCTATCATCTATACAATCTATACAAACAAATATACAAATAAATATACACGGTACATAATACATATACCAAAATAACAATTTTTACAATTTTTGTCTGTCTGTCTGTTTGTACCGGCTAAACTCTGGAACGGCTGGGCCGATTTTGACGGGACTTTCACTTGAAGATAGCTGATCTGATAGGGAGTAACTAAGGCTACTTTTTTTTCCACGCGGACTAAGTCGCGGGCTCAGCTAGTCTAATATAAAAAAGTATCTGTATTTGGTATCATATATACATATATATCTGTATATCATGAAATAGCAAGCAAGTAGATGGTTCTCCTGATGAAAAGAGACAACCATCTCTTAGTCCCCAAAGATAACGCACGACGTTGAATTTGAAATTTGAAGAATAATCATCTGCTGATTGGCAGTTCGTAAAATGTGAACTATTGGTTATGCGAGTGACTACGATCGTGGCTACTAGGTGGTAGAGTTCTGCATTGTCTCGCCCGAGTCTGGTACCACCGCCTTACTTACTCCCGCGCAGTGACAAGCGTTAGTGCTTGTCACTTTCGGGTTCCTGTTTGCAGGGTAAGTTAACCGGTAAACTTATGCATGTAGTATTAAGACCCCGCAAATGGATAGCAACGCACTATTAATATCGTTTGTGTCTATAGGAGATGGTTGCCTCTTGTCATCTGAGTGCTAAGTGTGAGTTTTTCTTTTCGGATTCGATCGTGAGCGCGTTTGGAGTTTACTAGGAATTTGTATGTGATTTGTACAGCGCCACCTAGTGGTAAACTGGTTTCTCACGTTTACCACTAGGTGGCACTGTACAAATCACATACAAATTCCTAGTAAACTCCAAACGCGCTCACGATCGAATGCGAAAAGAAAAACTTACACTTAGCACTCAGGAGAGCCGTCTGGTTGTTTGGTATCTCATGATGTTGATACGTGCCCTTTTGTTTTTTAGGGTTCCGTACCTAAATGGTAAAAACGGGACCCTATCACTAAACCTCTGCTGCCTATCTGTTCGTCTGTCTGTCTGTTAGCAGCCTGTATCTCATAAACCGTGATAGCTAGATAGCTGAAATTTTCGCAAATTATTAACAAATACTAAAAATAAAGAAATGAAAATATTAACAATAAACGTGATTTTTTGACGTTTAATATAGATCGCACTTAGCCGGTTTTTTATACCAATATAAAAAAAAAACGTAAAGGCGTGTTTGGTACACGCCTTTACGTTTTTTAATCATTTGATTATCTTATTTCGTAGGATTGCAAATTAGTAGATGGTTATCCTGAAGTAACCACATACCACGCCCATAACCACGGCCTATAAATAACAAAGACACTATAAAACGTTACGTGCGTTGCTAGTCGTGTTTTGGTTTGCTAACCTCATAAGTACACATCGGATTATATGCATTTGCATGTTTGCATATGCAAATGCATAAAACGCACTTTTTATAATTTTATTGTATATTTTTGTACATTGTAATTGATATTGCTTATTTCAGTGGTTAAATGTATAAGGCAGTGCTTCCCAAACATTATTCTGGCATGGCCCGGTAATTTTGACACTGCCCCTTCGTGACCCACTTAATGGTACCATTAGGTAAAATAATACACATGTATTAATAGTAAAAAGGCTTTATTAATACTAAATACCTCGCTATCGCCTATTTAATCACAAAACTGTAGTGCGAAGTATGGAGCTTTATGGTTTGTGGAAAATGACGAAAGTTTTATTCTAAGGTCTGGTTCCACTTCAAATCGGTTTCTATATTTCTTTTAGGGTAGACTAGTGTTGAAAATACAGCTTCACATTTACAAATTGGCACTAAAAAAGTCATTGCTTGATGAATGTATTCTTGACGACTAAATAAACAAAAATCTATCAATCGTTAATCGATAGTAGGTAATATTTTTAAAATAAGGCGGGATTGTTTCGACCCGGTTTTTCATTTTGAAGGCCAGGTCGCGACCCGGCAAATGGGAAACGCTGGTATAAGGCATGATGAAAATAGCGGCGGAACATAGCCAGTGAATGGACGCATAGGTGTCTCACACTCATTTGCCAAGAAAGTGTTTTTGAAAGCCTCATCGTGATTTAAACTTGCTATTTCCTAACCAAGCGTTTGCCTCAGAATCTATACATATAATAAAATCGTAGGAAAGTCAATGTATGTCCGGGGTAAACTAAAAAAGTACTGCATGGATTTACTTCAAATTTTGCATGAATATTACTAACAGGTCGGGTCAACATATAGGGTACATATTATCACGCTATCACCTACGGGGGTGGGGCTGTGCGGAGTAAACGAAGTCCGCGCGAATGAAGTCGCGGGCAACAGCTAGTCAATAATAACACGGTTGGAAACTTGGTTGAAAGCTGTTTTTTACTAAGAATTTTGAGGCTATAACATAAGTAGTTAATTTGACAATTCGAAGGCCACTGCAATTATTTGAAGTCAGGTGGCATTAAAAAATCTTTAATCGAAAAAAATATCGCTCATATAATGTGACGCTCATTTAGCAATATAGGTACTTTACAACACTTGGGAAATGGAAACTAAAAACCTTCTTCTTAGAAACATGGCAAGGCCTTAGAAATATCTATACATATAATAAAATCGTATGAAAGTCAAAACTGTACATTGAATATTTTTTTAAAAGAATACTTGGGGCGTGATCTACAATCGATATCGAAGCCAAAAATATAGTTTTTAGAATTTTTGTCTGTTTGTCTGTATGTATGTCCGGGGTAAATTCAAAAAGTACCGCATGGATTTACTTCCAATTTTGCATGAATATTACTAATAGGTCGGGTCAACATATAGGCTAAATATTATGACACTATCACCTACGGGGTAGGAACTGTGCGTAGTAAACGAAGTCCGCGCGGACGAAGTCGCTGGCAACAGCTAGTTGAAAATAAATTTGGAACAGAATGACACAAGCTTACCGTAGAAAATTTAAAAAGATAAGAATTGCAACTAATTATTAATATTTAATGGAAAAATATACGCAAATTATAATACTTTAATAGCTAATACTATTTACAGTATTTTGATTGCCCTTTTTATAGTGCATATTGCATACATATTTTGGCACTTTGATAGTGCATAAATAATCCGATGTCTACTCATAAGCATTTGCTAAATTATAGGTAGGCATTAGCATATTTTTTCATTATCTCATGCTTCATTCATATCTAATATGTACATTTTATTTAAGTATTTGTAAGTCTATATGTATTTATAAGTATTTGTGTAAGTTTGAGCTATGTGTAGGTATGTCTTATAAATTTCAATATTAGTTTAATTATATTATATTACGTATAGTGTATGCAGTATATTTTAGGATTTGCTTAGGCCTACATCCTTTCAATTTAGGGACACCGCATACGTACTCTCTGATGGCCTAAAGATTGACTGGAGGAGAATGCCACTAGGCATTAAGTTCGCCTTTTGTACGAATTAATTTAAGGTGTATAATAAATAAATAAAATTAGTTTATCACCCAAAACCGATCAAACCCTTAAGGCTCTGATCGACGAGCCTATACCGCGGCGGTTATATAAAACGACGGTATTACTCGGGGCTCGATGGAGCTGATCATCTAGCAAGCAAAACCGTCGTGTCAAAAGAATTTTGAAAAAGTGTAGGAAACTTGACCAGCCGCGAGCCAGCCACCGACAAGCTTTACCAACGAGCCATAAAACCTGGCCCTTCCCAGGGCCTTTAATTGTTTTACACTTCAAACCAGAAGACGACATACAGCGACAAGCGCCTCATTGTATTGACTTCACTTCACATATAAGTGTAAATATCCATTATTTATAGCGTGCAAACATTATGATGTAATAGGTTATTAGCCGATACCAGATACTTGTTACGAAAAACCGTACGGATTATATAAAAGTTGGTATGTTCGTAGCCGAGACTCCGGTCAATATATCCAATAATATAATCTATATTAATATTCTGTTTGAATCTTATAAAATGTAATTTGGATGTTTGGATGGATGGATGTTTATTACTCAATCACGCAAAAACTACCAAACGGATTTGAATGAAATTTGGCACACAGGTAAATGATGACCTGGAATAGGCTGGATAGGCTTCTTTTATTCCGGACATGTAGTTGATCCCGCGGGATTTGCCAAAAACTTTTATAATGCAGCTACATGTAGCTTTTTAACGCTGCAGCTGTATAATTATAAATACGAAAGTCTGTATGTTTGAAAATGTATGGATGGATGTTTGTTGCTCAGTACGTTACGTTCAAATACTGTTACGCTTTCACGGCTAAACCACTGAAGTAATTTTAGTGAAATTTAGCAAGGAGATAGTTGAATAAAGATTCTATTAATTTTACATGTTAGGTATTCTAATTTCGGGCGAAAGTGTGTGAGTCAGCTAGTAATTCATTAATAGGTACATTTGTTGAAAAAAATAATAAATTGTTATGTGCATTTGTCTATTAATCTTAATATACTTATATACATATATTACGTAGTTTTTGTCTCAATTAACCCCCCCAATACTTAATTAAGTTCGGCTAGTCTCAATATATTATAAGTCAATATTCACTTTTTCTGAGACAGGCCGTGCAAGTGCAGGCTAGGGTCCTTTAGGCAGGTTAGGTCTCAGCAATGTAAACACATAATAAAATGTAAATAAATGGGTCCCAGTAAATGTATAGATCTCATGCCTAGTTTATTTATACAATTACAGAGAAATAAAATAAAAAGACTAGATAATAGTATCCCATCTACCACTATCCCGTCTAGCACCCCAGGTTTGTGTGAACTGGGAGTAACCCGCGCCATTCCGACTCAGTCCGATTTGTCTGTTCGTATTTAATGCACTGCCATCATAGATGAATGTATTCTTGGACAAGTGGCGTGGCCTTGTCTAGTACGTACCTAGATAAAATATCTAGGTACGTACTAGATAAAATATCTAGGTACGTACTAGATAAAATATCTAGGTACGTACTTGATAAAATATCTAGGTACGTACTAGATAAAATATCTAGGTACGTACTAGACAAGGCCACGCCACTTCACCGCACCTACGGCTCCACACGTGTAGACAGCTGTTGATTAGTGTGAGTGATTAGTAATCAGCGTAGTAAAGTAAATAGACGCTGATTACTAATTACTCGCACTGATCAACGGCTGTCTATACGTGTTTTTTGCTTAATACTTAGCACCTGCATTTAACATTCGCACTCGCACTAATCAAAATGTAACTGGCATGCGTATCACCTAACATTTGCAACCCGCCAGCGATTAGCGATGACTCTTAAACGTAACGAAAAAGTCATCAAAAACGTCGCCAATTGCTTACTGGTCACTGGATGCATCTTTTGAGATATCACAGCACCAATAATATTCAAGCAGCAATGACTGCCACTAATGTACAAGGCATGTGTTGCAATAACTAAACAATTACGATAATTGCGCATAGCGAGATACGTGATAATCCCGCGGGGCCTAATACATAGCTCGTTGAATGAAACATGTAAGTGTCCTATGCTGGATATATTCGCGACCAAAACGTTGTAAGCGCGAAGGTTACAACGTTTTGGTCGCGAATATATCCAGCATATCTGAAACACTGGACATAATACTATAAGCCCAGGCGTAATGCATTATTTGCAATTGGCTTTTTATCTGGTCATTTGAAGGTACTAGGTACTCGGCCCAACATAGATCCATTTAATTCTAAAAATCAAATCTACCCACACTATTTAGTTCAGTTCAGAGTAGTTAATTGGTGAAGTTCAAAACGTGTGCAATAACTTATGATTTTATAAATTTTTTAACAAAGCAATCGGACTCTGCAAATGGAGCAAATCGAGCAACGTGCCGTTATTAAGTACCTCCAGCGGCGTGCACAGGATTATGATACTGAGTATGCGACGGAGTATTCGGACACAAAAACTTTTTCTTTTATAGATTTTAGCGGCGTGCACATGATTATGACACATTTTATTCATTTACTTACTATTAATTAAAATCATCTAAAACGTACGAACGTTTTATTACAATATCTGTGAATGGCAAGTAAAGCACTGCTTTTCTGCCTACAAGGAGCGCACGCGCCTGAGTACCTCCATAAGAAAGGGCTATCACAGAAAGCCATCCATGATTATATGGTCAGTACATTAGGGGATTCTGCTCTGCCTTATTCATGCGTCGAAAAATGGATAACAGAATTCAAGCGTGACAGAGAGAGTGTGAAAGATGAACCCCGATCTGGAAAGGCTTCGACGTCCACTACTGACGAAAATATTAAAAAGAATACTTGATTTAATAATGGAAGACCGCAGATTAAAAATTAGAGAGATAGCCGAGATTATAAGCATCTCTTATGAACGAATTTAAAAATATCATATTCAACGAATTGGGTTTCCACAAAGTTTCTGCGAGATGGATTCCGCGACTACTTTCGGTTGAACAAAAAAGGACGCGATTGACTATTTCGCGTAATTGATTGGAGTTATTTAAAGCGGATGCGGATGATTTTTTGAATCATTTTGTTACAATGAACGACACATGGGTTCATTACTGTACGCCAGATACAAAACAACAGTCAAAACATTGGAGAAGCCTTGGTTCACTACCCACCCCCCAAAAAAGGCTAAGGCGCTTTTGTCGGCAAATAAGGTAATGGCTTCAGTATTCTGAGACTCGAAGTGTGTAATTTTTTTTTTTTATATCATAAGATAGCAAACAAGCAGATGGGTCTCTTGATGGAAAGGGTCAACCATCGCCTATAGACACCAAAGATGTTAATGGTGCGTTGCTGTCTTGTGGCGAGGTCTAATGCCACATGCATAAGTTTACCGGCTACCTTACCCTCCAAACCGGAACACGACGGCGATAAGCATTGACGCTATTGCGGCAGGAATAGGTAAGGCGGTGCTACCAGTCCCGGGTGAGACAATGCAGAACTCTACCACCTAGCAGCCACGATGGTAGTGACTCGATAGCCAATCGGTCGCTTTTTACGACCTACCTGGCAGAACGGCAGTAGGCCTATTCTTCAAAGGAGGCCGGGACCAACACAAAAATATGATTGATTATCTTGAAAGGGGTCAGACAATAAACTCTGATTACCACTGTGTCTTACTACGTCGTTTATGAGAGGAAATAAAAGAAGAACTTCCAGAAATGCTCAGAAGAAAAGTCTCGTTTCATCAAGATAACCCCCGTGTTCACACGTCTGCGTAATCAATGGCTGAAATCCACAATTGTTGTGGCTTTGAACTATTACCGCATCCGCCTTATTCATCTGATCTGGCGCCATCAGACTTTTTTCTGTTCCCTAACCTAAAAAAGCACTTGAGAGGTCAAAGATTTTCGACAAACGACGAAGTCAAAACAGCAGTAAACGCATATTTTGACTCTAAGGAAGAATCTTTTTTTTTTTCAACGATCTAAATGCTTTGAAAAGGAGATGGCAAAAGTTCACCGAACTTGATGGTGATTATGTAGAAAAATAAATATACCAGTGATTTAGTAGGTATGTGTTTATTTTCTTGGTTAGGCCGAATACTTTTCTATTCACCCTCGTGATAAGTAGCTCTAATACATACCCACACAGATAACAACGCACCATTCACATCGCCTATAGTGCGAAGGCTATCTTTTACTATCGGGAGAATCACCTGCTTGTTTGCCATCTTGTGACATTAAAAATCGTCGAGCTATTCACGTTGTTTATAGGAATAAAAACAACGCGTCATAATATTTCAATTAAGAATGAAAATTTATGCAATTATGAATTCGTTTTAAAACATTCGTAATAATGATTATTTCAGTTGGCCTTCGACATTCGTACATAATTACTTGATTGATATTTATGCATTATTTTTCATTTATAAAATGAAGTATTCAAGGCTGAGGCCTGCCGAAAAATAACGGGCTAATTGACGAGCAACTGATTCATAATTTATATAGCATTGGCAATTTAGAGGTGTGTAACTGCGGAGGTACTGAATCAAAGGTACTGGGGCTGGATACGATATTATTTATTATTTATTCCTTCAAATCCTTATCGTCTCCGCGGAATTATTTACAGAATGTGAGCGTACAGCGATTAGAATGCTCTCTCTCTCTCTCTCTCTCTCTCTCTCTCTCTCTCTCTCTCTCTCTCTCTCTCTCTCTCTCTCTCTCTCTCTCTCTCTCCCTCTCCCTCTCCCTCTCCCTCTCCCTCTCCCTCTCCCTCTCCCTCTCCCTCTCCCTCTCCATCTCCCTCTCCCTCTCCCTCTCCCTCTCCCTCTCCCTCTCCCTCTCCCTCTCCCTCTCCCTCTCCCTCTCCCTCTCCCTCTCCCTCTCCCTCTCCCTCTCCCTCTCCCTCTCCCTCTCCCTCTCCCTCTCCCTCTCCCTCTCCCTCTCCCTCTCCCTCCCTCTCCCCCCTCCCTCCCCCTCCCTCCCTCTCCCTCTCCCCCTCCCCCTCCCCCTCCCTCCCCCTCCCCCTCCCCCTCCCCCTCCCTCTCCCTCTCCCTCTCCCTCTCCCTCTCCCTCTCCCTCTCCCTCTCCCTCTCCCTCTCCCTCTCCCTCTCCCTCTCCCTCTCCCTCTCCCTCTCCCTCTCCCTCTCCCTCTCCCTCTCCCTCTCCCTCTCCCTCTCCCTCTCCCTCTCCCTCTCCCTCTCCCTCTCCCTCTCCCTCTCCCTCTCCCTCTCCCTCTCCCTCTCCCTCTCCCTCTCCCTCTCCCTCTCCCTCTCCCTCTCCCTCTCCCTCTCCCTCTCCCTCTCCCTCTCCCTCTCCCTCTCCCTCCCCCTCTCCCTCCCCCTCCCCCTCCCCCTAGTAATGTCTGAAACATATCAAACATTTAATTATGAAAAGATGGCATTGGATTTAAGAGGTAAATTTGCATTTAAGTAATAATATTTCTGATGTACTATCATTAACCGCCTTATTACAAAAACAGGCCTAGATCTGGGTTTAAACCAAGATTAAGAAGTCTAGGCTTGTTACGGTATTAAAGTTAGATTCAGTACTAAAATTCATTCTTATTACAAAAACGAGTCTAACTGAGGACTAGCTAATACCGAAGATAGACCTTGGATGAACCTGTATCCACAGATTATAATCTAAAATGACTCTAAACCATTCATTCATTCACTCGGCGTAACATGCAACGTTCCGTTACAACAAACATACTTATATGAAAAGAAAACAAATTGTTTGTTAAAAGTGATTTATGAGTTCAAAAGTGATAATAAAATAAAATATAAGTACAATTTTGCTATGAAAATTATCTTAAATCTGAAAACTTTGAAATTATATGAATTTTGTTTTTATTTCCACTATATACCTACATGTGTACACGTATCGAGTTAGCGTACAACGAAATAAACTTAAAAAAAAAGCAAAAAAAAAAAAGTGTGCGACGCGTGTAATTTAATCCGAATGTTTATAATAAATACTATATGCGAAAGTAAACATTTCAATAATATATTTACAACGGCACTTCAAGTTACTTAATATTTCTGTATTTCCATGGCTAGTCTGTTTTTATTTATTATTGAAGCACAAGAACCTGAGTGCCTCAAGTAGGTACGATTAGGTTTTGTTATAAAATCTAGCATTACTTTTTTACCGTAATCAGTCAGTCAGTGCAGTCTATAGCACATATAACTTTCAAAAATTAGCTATACGGCGAAACTTCCTCATTGCTTCTTCTTGCTGATTTAAAGTAGCTGGCATCTTTATAAATCCATGGGACAATCCAGCTAAAAGCCCTGCTATTTTCTTACAAGTTTTGCTAATGGTCGGCTGGGATACACCATGTAAGTCGGCAGTATCGTCTTGAATCTATAGAAACAATAATAATATTTCAGTAAGTTTTCCAGCAATTGAAATATATTGGCATTGCTTGTAATGTAGATTATCAAGTTTATACACTTACCTCATGACGAGCCCAGTTGCGTAATGCGCAAACCACTTGCAACTCAGGACTGAGAGTCTGTCCCCGAGGGTCATGAACTAAATCCTCTCGCAATAAATCCACTATTTTGCTGGCAAACGTTTTTGTGAATCTATATTTTTTTCGAAAGTCTCCGTCATTTAAGTGAAACGGATTCACTCGACTTTGGGGTCTATTAAGCTTCTGGTATGTTTCCGATACTTCCAAATCTTCCAAATCCTTTATATCAATTACGTTTATGTCCATTTTTAATTATTTTAATTACAAACAATTATTTCACAACAAATACGACGTTTATGTCAACTTTGAAGTTTGACGTTTTGAGCTTAGTATTAAAGTTAAACTAGGGGTCGCGGAGGTTTATCTTTAGAACCATAGAAGATACTCGGAATAGCGCTAAACCCGGTTTTATAATAACGTTTCATCTAGTACTAGTAACAAAACTGGTATTAAGGTCGGTACTATATTTAGACCTCGTTTTGGAATAAGGCGGTAAGAGTTTTGCCGGCAGCCGGCTTAACAAATTATACAGGCTGATTCTGAATAATTGATTAATTAGTGCATTTTAGATTATTTCAGATCCCTCCCTCCCTCCCTCCCTCCCTAATATTTATAATTATTTATAAATAAAGATGGATTAAGAATATGTTGTTACGAATAATCTAGAAGCGTGTAGAATTGGAGCGCGCGCGCGCTATTTATCTAGAAAACTCCTGTTGACAGACAAATAGTTGACCGGGGCTATGCCATAATGGACTTTGTGGGATATGGCATAAGGTTGAAAGTAGCGTGTACTAGGATTTATGACTCATAACATGTTTACGATAAGAGGTGATTCATTGTTTCCCGATACATTTAGACTTTTCTGGATCCAGCTAGGGCTTTCCCCTGCCTATAAATACAGAGATGTTGACAAACACCAGTCAGTTTTTATCAAGCGATCGAGAGCGATACATCAAGTGAACAGTGCGAAGTGAGAAGTGTTTTATTGTGTAGTGTTCTAAGTTCAGTGATAGTACAGCAAGTGACTATTGTGTAAAGGGTATTTTAGTATAACGTTGTGTTGTGTTGTGTAAATACACGGATTTAATATAAGTGGTGTTTTCCTACAATTGCGAACCCCGAGTACGTAACAACTGGTGTCGGAAGTGAAATTGTGTTAAAAAATGCCACTTATTCCGAAGGAAGGTGTTACCACCAGGTCTCAGGCTGAGACACAGAGGATGTCAGAGGACACTGAGGTGCGTGCTGGTGATGAACCTGTAAGTGTTGCCAGCACGTCACTATCGTCGAGCGCAGCGCCTACTGATCTGTCTGTTATACTGGCAGCTATGCAACAACAACAACTTCAGCTACAACAAACGCTACGGGAACAGATCAAGGAACATTTATCTGGTTTTGATGATAAATTGTCAGTTATCCTGGCGCAGCAAGACCAGTTAAAAAGCGATGTGGGCCTCGTCAAGCGTGACATGAAGGGTGTTGAGAAGAGGGTTGATCACTTAGAGGCCAGCTGCGACAAACTAAGTGAAAACGTGGACCAACTGGAAAGAGAGGTCATGAAAATGAAGATCACGGGAGTTAAGTCGGGTGCTGCCATTACAAGCTGCTCTCACCAGGTGGGTCCTCGGGTAAAGGTACCCACTTATGACGGTCTTACGTCATGGAGTGCGTACCGGACTCAATTTGAAATAGCGGCGAAGGCCAGTGGTTGGACGGACGAACATTGCCTTACAGCCCTGAGCACGGCGTTACGGGGACAGGCGCTCTCTGTATTGGATGCAATGCCTAAAGAGTATCAGTTCGCTGATTTGATGGAGGCATTGGAAGCTCGCTACGGTGAGCGTCACTTGGAGCATGTGTTCCGTGCCCAATTAAAGGACCGTGTACAGAGGAGCGGCGAGGGACTTCAACAATGGCCCGTGGAAATTGAGAAGCTTGTGAGGAAGGCGTATCCTTCAGCCGACGCTAACACAGTGAATAACACCATCGTCCAGGCGTTTATTGATGGAATTAGAGACCTGGAAGTGCGTGCTGCTGTTCGCCTTCAGCATCATGTGACGATGAAGGAGGCTTTGGCTCATGCGCTGGAGGTAGAAGCTGTTCGTTACGAACCTCGAGCACATAAAGTACGTGAGGTTACAGAAGTTGTGGCTCAAACAAAGGAAGTGGAACCTAGGAGACTGGGCCCCATGTGCTACGCCTGCGGTGGACGTGGGCACATTAGAGTTAGCTGCCCAGCCAAACCTATGACTACAGGTTCCATGAATTGGCGACAGCAAGCGGGAGGAAACTCAGCAGCTGAAGAGAGCAGGCACGTCAAACAGCCTGTTGAACCAGCAGAGAAACGAGTAACAGCTAGGAGCAAACGGCAGGTGCTGGCTGGACGAGAAACAGCCCCAAAAGTTGTCATATCCCAGGTGTGCGACGGCAACAGTTTATCCATTAAGGGAGTGATTAATGGCAAGAACTGCAGCTTAACGTTGGACACTGGAGCTACACGAACTGTGGTGCGACCAGAAGTAGCTGACAATGGCAACCTGAGATTGAGGAATTTTGGGCAAAGCAAGCTTCTGTCTGTCACAGGTCAGCCAATACCCGTCTTCGGTGAAGCATCTGTAGTGATGCAAATAGGCGACGAGTATTACACTCACAACGTCGTAGTGGCCGATATTATGGATGACTGTGTACTTGGTTTAGACTTCATGAAGAAGAATGCCTGCAAGATTGATTGCAAGACAGGAGTTTTCGTATGTGGGCTAGTAGAAATTTTCATGGATGGGGGATCAAAAGGACAGGTAACAGTGGCTAGAAGAACCATCTTACCTTCAAGATCGAAGACATTGGTACGCGTGAAGTTACCAGCCAGTTACAAAGGCCGGGGTAATAGGAGTGTGTTAATTGAGGACAATGGAGCAATTCCACACTGTATTACGAGCCGAAGTTTAGTATGTGACAAGGGCTTGGCAGCGGTGCAGGTAGTCAACCTGAGTGACAGTGATGTAGTGCTCAAAGCAGGCGATGTTGTAGGACAAAGTGATGAAGTTATGACGTTAAGGAAACTGACATTGACAGGAAGTACAGCATCAAGAGACGTACCACAGGAACTCAAGGATTTGGTGAACAAGTGCAGCTACCTTACCACGTCACAACGGCAGCAGGCTAAGGATCTACTTTCACGTTATGCCAACATTTTTTCTAAGACTGATAGAGATATAGGCAGAACATCTGTAGTCAAACATAAGATTGACACTGGAAATGCGCAGCCTATAAAGCAGAAAGCTAGACGTGTCCCTATAGCCAAAGAGAGGGAGGTACAGGAGATGATAGATGAAATGAGAAGAAGCGGAGTTATAGAGCAATCTTCTAGTCCATGGTGCTCTCCTGTAGTGTTGGTTAAGAAGAAAGATGGGTCTACACGTTTCTGCATCGACTATCGTCGGCTCAATGAAGTCACCAAAAAGGACAGTTACCCACTACCTCGGATAGATGACACTTTGGACACTCTGGCAGGCATGTCTTGGTTCTCAACTTTAGATTTAAAATCTGGGTACTGGCAGGTTGAACTTAGCCCTAATGATAAAGAGAAGACAGCATTCTCCACAGGACAAGGATTATGGCAATTTAAAGTAATGCCGTTTGGATTATGCAATGCGCCGGCGACTTTTGAAAGATTAATGGAATGTGTTCTAGCAGGACTTGTAGGCGATGCCTGCTTAGTGTATTTAGATGACGTAATAGTCGTAGGAAAAGATTTTCAGCATCATCTGTACCAACTGGAAAAGATTTTTAATAAAATACAAGCTGCAGGGCTAAAGTTGAACCCAAAGAAGTGTCACTTATTTCGAAAGGAAGTCAACTATCTGGGTCACGTGATATCACAAAACGGCGTACAGACAGATCCTGAAAAGGTTAGTGCAGTACAGAAGTGGCCAACACCCAGAGACAAGACCGAAGTTCGCGCATTTCTAGGACTATGCTCTTACTACAGACGTTTTGTGAAAGGATTTGCTGAAATAGCAAAACCGCTGCATAGACTCACTGAAGAAAAGAAGAGTTTCGATTGGAATGACATGTGTCAACAAGCTTTCGATGAACTTAAGAAGCGGTTGTGTGAGTCACCAATTTTGGGCTATCCCGATCGGAAAGGGCAGTTCATCGTAGACACAGATGCAAGTAACACTGCCATTGGTGGTATCTTATCACAGAAGCAAGGCGATCAAGAAGTTGTGATAGCTTACTTCAGCAGATCATTATCGCGGCCGGAACGAAACTATTGTGTTACAAGAAGAGAACTATTGGCAGTAGTGAAGACTCTTCGACACTTCAAGAAGTATCTGATTGGGCGACCCTTCAAGCTGCGTACCGACCATGCTGCTTTGAAGTGGTTGTTACAATTCAAGGACCCGGAAGGCCAAGTGGCTCGCTGGATTGAGCAATTGCAAGAGTTTGACTTTAACATAGAACACCGCAGTGGAAGGTCTCACTCGAATGCGGATGCGTTATCACGACGACCTTGTGCGGAAGATTGTAAACATTGTGTAAGGATGGAGATGAAGGAAAGGGTTCAAGTACTGCGAGCTAAGCCTACGGATGACAGGTGGGAAACTGATGAGATGCGTGAGGCCCAGTACGAAGATAGAGATTTGCGGCCTCTAATAGATTGGAAGAAGCAAGACACGGAAAAGCCCGAATGGCAGGAGCTGGCTCCCTTCAGCGCCATTACGAAAAGTTATTGGGCGCAGTGGGAAAGCCTTGTGTTGCAAAACGGCTTACTGTACCGCAAATGGGAAAAACCTTCAGGAAGAGAACATCATCTACAGTTGGTCGTGCCAAGAAAACTCATCAAGGACGTACTACGTGAGTTGCATGATGGGGTTTCTGGAGGACATCTTGGAGTACGACGAACATTGGTAAAGGTACGAGAGCGTTTTTACTGGTTGAATTGCCGAGAAGATGTCGAGAATTGGTGCCGAAAATGTACGTCATGCTCAGCAGTGAAAGGTCCGCAGGTCAGAAGCCGAGGCAACCTTAGACTATACAACGTGGGAGCCCCCTGGGAAAGGATAGCGATTGACGTGGCTGGGCCATTTCCTAAGACAGATAACGGAAACAAGTATTTTATGGTCGTGATGGATTACTTCACGAAATGGCCGAAGGTGTTCGCAATCCCTAATCAGGAAGCCACGACGGTTGCTGAGAAATTAGTCAATGAAGTGATATGCAGATTTGGCGTTCCGCTGGAGATTCATTCAGACCAAGGCAGAAACTTTGAATCTAATGTATTCCAGGAAATGTGTAAATTATTAGGAGTGTACAAAACAAGAACTACGCCTTATCACCCGCAATCTGATGGAATGGTCGAACGATTTAACCAAACTTTGGAAAGACACTTAGCCAAGCTGGTAGAAGATCACGAAAGGACTGGGATAAATACATACCTCTGTTCTTACTGGCTTACCGAACAGCGGAACACGAAAGCATAAAAGTGACGCCAGCCTATGCCAACTTCGGCAGACAGTTACGTATACCAGCAGACTAAATGACTGGAGGCCCGCCACCGAATGCAGAGACCCAATTAAGTATACCGGAACATGTTGAAGACATTCGTGAGAGGTTACGCGATATACACTCATTAATAAGTGAAAATGCATTGGAATCAAGTCAGCGGATGAAGACCAGATACGACCGAAACGCCAATCATCGAGGTTTTCAGGAAGGATCTCTTGTTTGGCTACATAATCCGGTTCGACGAAAAGGAAAATCACCTAAGTTACAGCGACGTTGGGATGGGCCATACAAAGTAATCACACGGATCAATGACGTAACCTACCGAGTGCAGAAGCAACCAAGAGGGACCATGAAGATTGTTCATGTTGATCGATTAGCTATCTATAATGGAAGTAATGATGTTCGGGACGAACATAACTAAGAGGGGGGTAGTATTACGAATAATCTAGAAGCGTGTAGAATTGGAGCGCGCGCGCGCTATTTATCTAGAAAATTCCTGTTGACAAACAAATAGTTGACCGGGGCTATGCCATAATGGACTTTGTGGGATATGGCATAAGGTTAAAAGTAGCGTGTACTAGGATTTATGACTCATAACATGTTTACGATAAGAGGTGATTCATTGTTTCCCGATACATTTAGACTTTTCTGGATCCAGCTAGGGCTTTCCCCTGCCTATAAATACAGAGATGTTGACAAACACCAGTCAGTTTTTATCAAGCGATCGAGAGCGATACATCAAGTGAACAGTGCGAAGTGAGAAGTGTTTTATTGTGTAGTGTTCTAAGTTCAGTGATAGTACAGCAAGTGACTATTGTGTAAAGGGTATTTTAGTATAACGTTGTGTTGTGTTGTGTAAATACACGGATTTAATATAAGTGGTGTTTTCCTACAATTGCGAACCCCGAGTACGTAACAATATCAAACGATATCGAATAAAAAAAAAATGTCACAAAAGTGTGACTTTTTTTTTTATTATTTATTAAAAATATTTCACATACTATTATTTAAAATTATCTGTAAAATTTAGTCGGTAATTTATTATCCACATCTCACAGATGGTTTTAAATTTAGCTTTTTGAATGGAAATGAATAGAATAACTTTTTGTATGTATTGATAGGCATTATCTATCAATATAGTAATATTTGCCTCTGTGGTCTAGTGGTCCAGATTCGGAGTTGACTACACGTGGTCCCGGGTTCGATTCCTGGGTCGGGCAATTTAAAAACATGTTTTTCAGTTTTCTGATTAAAAAAAAACGTTGCCCGGGATTAGAAAGCGCCCGGCTGGCGATAGGCTGGCCACCTATCACATTGTGGGGCCAAGTATCTTCGGCTAATCGTGGGTGCAATTGTTGTACCTCTGCCTACCTCTTCGGGGATTTGGGCGTGAAGATACTAATATTCATAATTGATGTGAAAAAGTTCTGGGATCACTGGTGAAAATGTCCCGCAATATTTATTTTAATAAGTAAGAGAATCTCTGTGTTTTTTTTTTCATAAATGCTAACTATGTGAATGGATTCCATGTACATATAACAAGTGAGACAAGTACAACAAAATTAGTTTAGAATGAAAACTCCTTGGGGATAAATGGTTACTGCGACATATTTCGATTATTAATTAATCGATATACACATTTTCCAATATTATGGTTTTTGACATAATTATCTATACATGTAATAAAATCGTAGGAAAGTCAAAACTGTACATTGAATATTTTTTAAAAATAATACTTGGGGCATGATCTACAATCGATATCGAAGCCAAAAATATAGTTTTTAGAATTTTTGTCTGTTTATTTGTCTGTTTGTCTGTATGTATGTCCCGGGTAAACTCAAAAAGTACTGCATGGATTTACTTCAAATTTTGCATGAATATTACTAATAGGTCGAGTCAACATATAGGCTACATATTATCACGCTATCACCTAAGGGGAGGTGCTGTGCGGAGTAAACGAAGTCCGCGCGGACGAAGTCGCGGGCAACAGCTAGTCCTATAATAAATGTAGACACGGAGGTGCGTAACTCCACTATCCATACTAATCCATACTATCCATACTAATATTATAAATGCGAAAGTAACTCTGTCTGTCTGTTACGCTTTCACGGCCAAACCACTGAACCGATTTGGATAAAATTTGGTACAAATATAGCTTGAGACCCAAGAAAGGACATAGGATAGTTCTTATCCCGGAAATCCCACGGGAACGGGAACTATGCGGGTTTTTATTTTAGAATTTTTAGAACTCTGCTGCCTTCTCGTACTCTTTTACGGTACATGCAGTAAATTTGTGGAACTCTCTGCCTCGTGAGATTCGCCTCTGCCAGACTTGATTCCTTTAAAAAACGCGTGAAAGAACATTTACTAGCTGAATTCTAAGATTCCCTTATATGGTATGTGTTTTTTTTTGTTTTTTTTTTCATTATCACCTATATATATTTAGTTTATTTATGTAACCATAATATTCTTATGTGCACTAAGTCAAATGAGTAATTTGATTTGATTTTTTTTTATCTCCTTTAACGCGTTGGCTGGAAGAAATCTCTTTAAGGTGAGATAAGCTCACCCATTGTACTTATGTTACGTTTATTTTTTTCCCTAATCGTGCTGTTCTCTGTGTACAATAAAGTATTGAATAAATAAATAAATAAATAAAAATGTTTGGCGCGTTGCCATCAGTATAGAAGAAATTAAATGCCACATACATAAGTTTACCGGCTACCATGTCCTTCAAACTTGAACATGACAGCTTTAATGACAGGAATAGTTACTAAAGCTGGGCGAGAAGTCGTAAAATTCAATCCTCGTTTAGTCCCAATGTTTTTACTGCTTGGAAGCTTTTCTTCCAAGCAGTAAAATCAACAACACAAAAAACAAAAAGATGGTCTATCCTTCAAAAGAGGTTCGGACTAGCGCGGAGATATTTTGTCAATATTATTAATTTCAAAAATTACAGATGTGACGTCACGGATCGCGTTGCAATCAACGAAATGGCAGAGAAGATCCGGAAGGAGGTGGGTGACGTGACTATTCTGGTCAACAACGCGGGCATCATGCCAGCCAAATCCATCTTGGACACGTCGGAGAAAGAAATCCGAACTCTTTTTGAAGTCAACTGCCTGGCTCATCTTTGGGTAACATATTTTTTATTATTTTATTTTAAAGCAGACTTACAAATCTCCCTTGATGGGAAGTAATAACCATCGCATATACCTAGACATTATAAGTAGTTTTTTAGGATTCCATATCTCAAAAGAAAAAAAACGGAATCTAATAGGGTTACTTTGTCGTCCGTGTTTCTGGCAAGATGCTTTATCACAGGAACGCGTAAAAATATGCTCAGGTCTACAGTCTCTAGAAAGTGTGAAAAATCAATCTACTAACTTCAACTTAAAGTTAACGTAAAAAAAATCTGTAAACTTGCAAGCCATCCCTGAAACTTCCCGCTGAATTGAGGCATTTTAAGCTCAATGAATCAAAAACTATACCTAAGCATGAATTTTTGAACTCAAAGATTTCAAATATCTAAAATTTGTAAAAATAATAGTACTTTGATGTTGGAAAAGATGTATATTTTCAAAATGATGATCGGCTTAGATTTTTTGAATGGCGTTCAAAGCAATTTTTGAGCTCTGAGTTGTTTTATTTAGCTACGAAATCAACAGGTTAAAAAATGTTGAACTAGATTTTAAAATAAATCGGTACTTACTGTAAACAACGAACAACAATAAGTTGAAAAATTTCTAAGCAATGTTATTTTTGGAACGAAGTTCCTTACGGCAGGCTTGGAGGGGATAGGGATTTTGCTGCGCGACCGAACTGAAAAAAATGTGATAGTAAAACCGTAAGAAAAATGCGTGGAATAAAAGCGTTAAATGAGACGTGCGCAGGCGCGACAGTCGCGTACACAAGCGAGTAGTGCCGTTTAGCCGAAGGAAGTTCGTTCCTACCTGGTGTCCCGCGACACCACATCATTTTTTTTTTAAATTTTCGTCATTGATAAATCCTAAACAAATTGACTGTTTTTGATCTAATTAACGGTATTTGACGCGGTTTTTAAGGAGAAATATTTATAACAGCTGATAAGATTTTTAAGTCAATCGATATATTAGCACAGATTACTAAACAGTTACTTCGTAAATATTAGCCTGAAAGTTATTTAAAAAATATCAAGTAAGTTTGGTAAAAACAACAAGATATTAACATTTAATAAAAAATATTCATAACAAAAACCCCGACTGCATCTTGAAAAATTGGTTGTTTGCCTTAAATGAAAACTAAAACGAAAGAAACAAGCCCAGTAGTTTAGAATCATGTTAAGTAATAATAAATAACTACACCACTAAAATAGTTCTTTAATCGATGTGCATATAAAACAATCCATGAATTTTAATTCATAGCAGAACGATTAACAGTCGGGGCCCATTTAATATTTAGCTATCAAATTTTCACAAATGGTCCGATATCGGATAAAAAACCGATAAACTAGCCACTCTGCGGCGATGAGCCAGACTCTGGAGTTTTTGCCTACCAGAGCCTCTTGCTTGGCACGTCTCTCTATCGCTTCAAGTGTCTCGAGCTGGTATTTGGTGGATCCGTCCCAGAGGTGAGAGCAGTATTCCATGCACGAACAGACTTGTGCTTGATAAAGGTTGAGCAACAGTCCCGGGCTGAAATACTGTCTCGCCTACGCCAGAATAGCTTTCTTGAAACAACGTGGGCTTTAGATTCGATGTACGAACCAAAGTTGAGAGTAGGCCAAGGATCTCGAGGTGGTCTGTTATCGGCACGGCCACACCCTGGAAAGACGGAGATCCGTACAATGGACTCTGTTTAGTGGAGAATAGACACGCCTGGGTCTTAGTCGCATTAAACTTGACCAGATTAGCATCGCCTCAATCGGAGACTGCCTGTAAGGATAGGTTCAAACGATCGACCATCACCTCCCTGAGAGACCGGATCTGTGCCGTATTGGCCCGAGCGCTGGATGCGTAACTCAACATAACAGTGCTATCGTCTGCGTACCTAAAGAGACCGGACTTCAGCAGTTTGCTAATGTGTAGCAGGAATAGAGTTGCGGAGAGAACTGATCCCTGAGGGACTCCGGCATTTATTGTCATTTGGTCGGACGAGCAGCCGTTGACGACTACTCTAATTGACCGGCCACTCAGAAATTCTGAGATCCAGATGCAGAGACTAGTAGGCAGACCATACGATGGAAGCTTGCCAATAAGATTATCATGCCAGGCCCTGTCAAAGGCCTTCAAGATATTAAGGGAGACAGCTTGAGCTTCACCATGATTCTCGGTGGCCGCGCTCAAGGTGTAGGTGGCATACGCTAGAAGATCCCCAGTTGACCGATTTCGGTGAAACCCGTATTGGCGGTCACTGAGTAGATCGTTCGCTTTTAGGTGTGCCATTAGCCTGCTGTTCAGTACACGCTCCATAGTCTTCAAGAATATGGACGTGACTGAAATTAGCCTATAGTTGGAGGGGTTGGCACGACTGCCTTTTTTGGACACAGGCTGCACGTTGGTAAGTTTCCATGATTTCGGCACTTTTACAGTCGTCATCGAAAGGTGAAAGAGGCGTGTCAACATAGGAGCGAGTTCAGGCGCACAGGTTTTCACTACTATGGCTGGAATCCCATCAGGGCCACTGGCTTTGTTCACGTCCATATTCCGCAGCGTTTTAAGAACCTCAGTCTGACGAATGCGAATTTCCGGCATGTTCACCTCGCATCCAAGTAGACCGGGTGGTTTCGCGTTGGTGGGATCCAGACGCGAGTTTTCTGCAAATAGAGTAGCGAACAGGTTCGCTTTCTCTACGGCGGTGTGAGCCAGCGTCCCATCCGGTTTCAGCAGTGGAGGGAGTGAGGGGCGACAGAAATTCGATTCAACCGACTATGCCAGGGACCAAAAGGCTTTACTACCTGAGGGGTATGAAGCCAGTTTGTTCCCAATACGGCTGATGTGGTCAAATCGAGCATTCAGTAGAGCCTTTTTGCTGCAGGCCCGGTTGAAGGCTTTCTTCTTCTACGACACGTCCTTGGCCTTGCGGTGTCGAGCATCTACCCAAGCCAGGTATGCCTCATGCTTTAGCGCCTCAGCGCGTCTACAATTCAGCCTACAATAAAAACAGCGCGTCTGAACCAGGGTTGAGCTTTACTGGACATGGCTACGTCGAAGAAAGGAATAAAATACTCCATTCCTTGCCGCAGCACATCTGTCACAGCATCCGCGCAGGCTGAGGAGTCATCAGAAGAAAAGCAGACAGGTCGCCAGGGATAACACGTAAAGAAGGAACGCATCTCATCCCAATCTGCTGACTTGTATCGCCACACGCGCCGAGAGCCCCTGGGACTGGGATCGGGCGGCGAGTAGACAGATACAGATTTCACCAGACAGTGACAGGAGCTGCCAAGGGGCGAGGAAATCGCCACCGAGTAGCGGTCTGGATCCGTAGTCAGCAGAAGATCCAAGCAATTGGCTGTATGGCTCTCAACGTCAGGAACCCGCGTCGCTCCTTGAACCAGCTGGGTGAGATTTAATGTTACAGCGAGTGTACGCATCTCTCTCCCAGCGATGCCAGTGCACTGGTATGGGTATAGCCACTCCTGATGGTGGGCATTGGAATCCCCCAGAAGCATTAGCTGAGCGGAAGGGTATTTGTGTTGAGCAGCATCCGCCGCCTCACTTAGGTACTCTGTAAGTACGGTCGTCTCCTGTCTCCACTGTGCGCTCGGTAGACACAGGCATAAAGAAGCTTCTCTAGGCCTGTGTCCACCAGTGTCCATAGTATGGAGAAGCGGGGGTCTTCTAGATACCGGAGACTACGAAAGCAGATGTCGTCACGGACGTACGCGCACTCACCTGACCGAGCTTTAAAATTATGCTCCAGGCTGTAGCCGGAATACGTTAAGTACGCCAAAACAGACGGGCACCTTATTTGTGTCTCCGTGAGGATGAACAAAATACATGATTTAAAAGTCTCCAGGTGGAAATTGACTGCAGCGAAATTAAAATGTAAACCTCTGATGTTGGTGAGGCCTACTTTCATCGAGAGGGAGTGCTGCAGCTGTACAACGTTATTCCTGTACCTTGTTTTTTTCATTTAATAGAGTGAGTGAAGTAGGTGTGAAGACGGCAGTGAATCGAGGCGCTATACTTTCGGACCTGAGACACACACTTCGAAGTTACACTGTTGGGGAATAGTCTGGAGACTGCGAGGACGCCCGAGCCCCCCCAAGAATGTCCATAGGGCCCTTTCATCCGGTCACCAACCGGCACCATGGCGCATTTTGGGATTTTTCGCTAGTTGGCGGGGCAGCCTTTCACATGTGGCTAGCACGCTACTTGGGCCACTTACTGACTAGCGGTCGGCCAGCAGTACACCGTGCCTCGGATCCCGCTACCCTCCATGACTAGTCTCCAGATGCATCAACGTCAGTGTGTATCAGATCGTCCAGATTGTATAGGCGCAACTGATTCGACCCGTCTTCACTAAAGCTACATCAGCGTTAAAAATTAGCGAAAACAGACGCTTGGCGCCACAACTTCAGCTGATGGGTGGTCCTTATAGCCGCGACATATGTCTCCCACCACATCACCTGTTTAGCACCACCCAGGAGCCACGTGTAGGGATACAGAATTCCGGGTGTTCTCCAACGGACGAAGGTGATTCAGCCCCCGTGCTTGTCCCTGTCGTGTTTCGATTTGGGGGGTAAGGTAGCCAGTAAACTTATGCATGTGACGTTTAAGGCTTCGTCACAAGATAACAACGCACCATTAATACCTTTGTGTCTATAGGCGATGGGTGACTCTTTCCATCAGGAGATCCATCTGCTTATTTGCTATCTTATGATATAAAAAGAGTCAGGTGGACTCAACCGTTTTTAGGTATACCTCTAGATAAAGTTATAATATATAAAAATAAGTCGGATTTTCCTTCCTGAGGCTATAACTCCAGAACGCACGAACCGATTTCCACGGTTTTGCATTCGTTGGAAAGGTCTCGGGCTCCGTGAGGTTTATAGCAAAGAAAATTTAAAAGCAAAGCCATCTGGTGGCGAAACGGAGTTCGCCGGGTTTTCTAGTAATAATAATAAATTTAGTTCGGCAGGTTTTGTAGTTAAACGGTTAATTGATGTTCATACTGTAAGAATTATATAATTTACTTAATACCACCGCACTATTTCATATATGGGATTTTTCAGTGGGGAAATTCTGCTGAAATAAAAACTATATTAGTTTTTCAGAAAAAGCTATAAGACAAACCAATAATCTTTACCCGAGGGTTTCCCTGAGAGAAAAAATTAAAAGGAATTAATATTATTACTTGTATTTAAAAACTTAATATGTCCACATTAAACCTTTCTTAGTTTAAAAAAAGTGGTAGGTAATGTATACTAAATACAAGGAACGAAAACAATGTTGTGGAGCATGCGTCTCGTCTACATGGAATAAGTTACTTACTACCATTGATATAAAAAACCCAAGATGCACAGTCCCGAACAAAACTGACACTCAAGTGTCCTTAATTTCATTTAAATAGTTATAGATATGGCAAAAATATATGTTTTTGCAAATCCAACCTTAAGCGTAAGATTTATAGTTGTTTTTAGAAAGCAATGTACAAAAAGAAACAAAATTGACAGTGTCACGACCGACGTGATTCTATTTGAAATGAGCACACAATTTAAAATTGTGCGCTCATTTTCTGAGGACGTTTTTGAGACACTTAATGTGTATCTTGGGTTTTTTATATCAATGCTTACTACAGCTAAACTGCCGGATGTTATAAGAGATCTATTATGTACCAGTAAACAAATTAAAAAATGTGTTGAAACAAAACTATGTGGGAAAGGGTATTGTAAAATCTTAAATTATTAAGAAGACAAGAAAGTCTAAAATTAGTTATTATTGCTTCACAAACCAAATTCTATACTTTAAACGAGTAATTCATGTATTTTTTTCTCCAAAACAGCTCTATTTTTGTTTTTTTTTTCAGCAGATTTTGATAAAATGTAATTAGATAGTCTTTTAATTGGTCATTTGTGTGGTGTCGGAGTTGACCACATGAGGTCCCGGGTTCGATTCCTGGGTCGAGCAATTTAAAAACGTGTTTTTTCAGTTTTCTGATAAAAACAACATTGCGCGGGATTGAAAAGTGTCCGGTTGGCGATAGGCTTGCCACCTATCACATCATGGGACCAAGTATCTTCGGCTAATTGTAGGTGCACTTGATGTACCTCTGCCTACCCTTTCGGGGATACGGGCGTGAAGATACTTTAATTGGTCGTTATATGAAAAATGGTATAGTATAATATAATAATAATAATATAAGTCAAGACAATCTCGCTAAGTTTCTTCCGCCGGATCAACTCAGTGTAGGGCCGCATTTCGATTTGGTAGTAATTCTATAAATGTCCACTCGCCAAAAGTACGTAAGTATAAAAGTTAATTTGCATAAATTAAAGATCGGTTTAAATCCTGAATAACCAAGACATCTACTCTCGTATGGAAATAAGCGTGATGTATTTATTTATTTACACCTTCCTACCAATTTATCGCATGTAAAATTTAATAAATAAATAAATAGTCACGGGACAAATTACACTTGCTCCCTTGACAAATCACACCCCAAAGTTAGTAAATTATTTGCTTGTGTTATGAGTGTTATTCAACGACACTAATACATAGATATATACAAACATTGATGCTCATCACACAAATGCTTGTCCCCGTCAGGGATCGAACCAGAGCCCCGTCGATTGCTTAGTCAGGGTCGCTAACCACCCGACCAACGGGGCGGTAAATTTAAGTTACATTTTCTGCAAAAACTTCAAGTTCCAAATAGTATAATAAATTCATGTGCGTTCTTTGTAAATGTATAATAAACTAGCTGTTGCCCGCGACTTCGTTCGCGCAGACTTCGTTTACTCCGCACAGCTGCTCTCCCGTTGGTGATAGCGTGATAATATGTAGCCTATATGTTGACCCGACCTGTTAGTAATATTAATGCACAATTTGAAGTAAATCCATGCAGTACTTATTGAGTTTACCCCGGACATACATTGACTTTCCTACGGTTTTATTATATGTCTATAGATATAGATTAAATACGGATGTATAATATTTACTTTAACCTGCACTTTTTATATTAAAAGCAGGGGTACCAAAAAATTAAGTTTGGGCACACCAACCACGCTAGTGTGCGTGGCTTGATTACTGTAAGTACACAAGTGACACTCGTTGTACATTTCACACAAGCAGATTTTTCTCAGGACATTTTTAAATTGTCAATTGCTTAGGAATACTCTCTCTGGAGGTTTATTCTCAAAGGTTTTCTTATGGAGTTATACCTATGTACGAGTACGTTCAAGGATAATTGAAGGTTTCGTCATTGTATCTGCAATTTCACGGTAGAAGGTTTTTAAAGTATAATTAGTAATTACTGAACAGACAATACCAAGTTGACTCATACGCATGCATAAACACATATTTTTAGATCACTACATAGTATAAAACAAAGTCGCTTTACCTGTCTGTCCCTATGTCCTTATGTATGCTTAAATCTTTTAAAGTACGCAACGGATTTTGATGCGGTTTTTTTAAAATATAGATTGATTATTAAGGAAGGTTTTAGTATAAAAACCTTTCCGATATTCCCACGGGAACAAAAGCTACGCGGGTGAAACCGCGGGCAGGTCGCTAGTTTATAATGTTTTTTAAAATGGAGGAAAATCTGAAAAAAACAAAGAAATCTTACTAACAGCGCGCACATACACATAGACACACTAAACCTATGGTTTTTATTTATTAATTTTTTTTATTACACAAAGTATAGGACTATGAAATTTCGATTTATGCCTCGTTTATCCCGATGTTTTGGCCCACATTATAAAAGAATGCCCATTCGTGTATACATATTTTTAACCGACTTCAAAAAAGGAAGAGGTTATCAATTCGGCCGGTATATTTTTTTATGTATGTGCACCGATTACGCCGAGGTGTCTGAACCGATTTACGTGATTCTTTTTTGTTTAATGCGGAATAGTTTCGAATTGGTCCCATAAAAATTTGATTCAGGTAGGCCCAGTAGTTTTTATTTTATGAGCATTTTTCTATTTATTTTACCTATGCCGATGTCTGAAATCAAATCTCGCAAGTAAATTTTATCCATTTCCCGGTTACCAATTGAGCTGAAATTTTGTATACGTATGTAAATTGGATAACAATGAAAACTTATTATGAGATTTTTTGGCTGGATATCTTTGGTTAGACGTACTTAACGCTGTGTCTAAAATATTATGATCACTTAAATATGTGCTTTGGACTTTGGACTATGTGGCTTTAAGGCTACTTGTATACAATGGGCGTGTTCGGCCGAACTAATATTTTAGACATCTAAGTAGCAGTACCTTGGTTAAGTTTCTAAGTATTTATAAAGTATCCCGTCAAAAAACTTTGCTCAGAATTCTGAGTAAGCTACTTAGGTTATTATGATCCAACTTTGGCCGGATGCACCCATTGCAAAATTGAATGTATCAACTTCAAAGTGCGATGGGACACTATACCGCCAAACTTCGCACTTTGAAGTACATTCAATTTTGCACTTTCAATTTTGATTTTTCATTTTCAAGTCAATAGCCCTTAAGTTAAAATTTCAGTATTGTTAAATTATCCTCTGCTATGCTCGTGGTATGAGCTGACGGACGTAATCCATTGCAAAAAGCATCTGTAAAGCTAATCGTGCATTGCTAACTATGGTTCAGGACGATTTCTTCTATTGATACGCATACTTCGCATCTGATAACATGTTATATTTTTCAGCTTCTTCAAGCGTTCCTTCCAGCAATGATGAAGAACAACCACGGCCACATCGTAGCCATGTCCTCTATGGCTGGCATCCTCGGCCTTCGAAACCTAGTGCCATACTGTGGGACCAAATTTGCTGTCCGAGGTATCATGGAGTCCTTGAGCGAAGAACTTAGAGAAGACCCGAGAGATTTTAGTGGGGTTTGTAATTTAGTACCCATCAATACATATTGTCATGGACGTACCCAGTTTCTGGGCCAGGAGGGGGCAACCGTAACATTTTAAAACTATATTTTTATCTTATTATCTACAACAGTAGATAGTTAGTAGAGGTAAACAAATTCCAGGGGGGGGGGGGCAGCTGCCTCTCCCCCCCCCCCGGTACGCCCATGCATATTTTTTTTATCCACTGTTATTATATCTACATAATTGTATCTTCAAGCTAAAATAAATATTTTTATATGATTAGAATAGCAAACAAGCACATGGCTCTCCTGATGGAAAGAGAAACCATCGTCTAAAGACACCGAAGAAATGAATTGTGCGTTGCTATCCGTGTGGCGGAATGGCAATGCGATATACGTGAGTATACCGACTATCTTGCCCCTCCAAACGTCAATAAAAAACATTGACGCTGTTGCGGAAGGAATAGGAAAGACGGTGGTACCAAATACCCGGGGAAGACGTTGCAGAACTCTACCAGCTAGTAGCCACGATGGTACCGACACGTATAGCCTTTATCAGTCGCCTTTTACGTCTTGCCTAGCAGAACGGTAGTTTGTCTATTCTTCAAAGCAGCCCGGAAAATTGCAACATTTATTCATATTTTTTACAGATAAAATTCACATGCGTATATCCATACATCGTGGACACGGGCCTCTGTAAAAAGCCCAATATCAAGTTCCCCTCCCTGATGAAAATTGTGACACCCCAAGAGGCCGCTGACCAGATCGTGGATGCGGTTCGAAGGGAGTACGTGGAGGTTACCATTCCAGGGTTCCTATACTACGTTAATGTTGTAAGTAATATAAGTATTCTTATTTCTTTAGCAAATACCTAGTAGTCACGATGGTAGTGAGCCGACTAGCCAATTGTTCATCGTAAATACGAATTGCTTAGTATTCTTTTAGGAAAATCCCGTTGAAATACAAAATTTGTATTACAAATAAAGAGTTGTAATAGCAATTTACAATATTACGCAAGCACCGCATTCAGAAAAAGACATTAATATTTCTACCAAAGCTTAGAAAATAATATTTCAGAAGAAGACCACTAAGACACGTGACAATAAACGCAAATCTGTGCGTTTATTAATTATTGTCTGAGCAACTGTCCCGGACTAAAATACTGTCTCACCTTCGCCAGAATACCAAGCTTTTTTGAGGCAACTTGGGCTTTAGATTCGATGTACGAACCAAAGTTGAGAGTAGGCGTTAACGTGATACCAACGATCTCGAGGTGGTCAGTTATCGGCACGGCCACACCCTGGAAGGACGAAGATAGGTGGAGCAGACTCCATTTAGCGGAGAATAGACACGCTTGGTCTTAGTTGCATTAAACTTGACCAGATTAGCATCGCCTCAATCGGAGACTGCCTGTAAGGACAGGTTTATACGATCGACCATTGCCTCTCTAAGAGAGCGGATCTGTGCCGTACTGGCCTGCGCACTGCATACGTAACTCTCCACAACAGTACTAACATCTGCGTACCCATAGATACCGGGCTTCAGTAGATTGTTAATGTGTAGCAGGAATAGAGTTGCGGAGAGAACTGATCCCTGAGGGAATCCGGCATTTATAGCCATTTGGTCGGATGAGCAGCCGTCGACGACTACTCTAATCGACCGGCCACTCAGAAAATCTGAGATCCAGGTGCAGAGACAAGTAGGCAGACCATACGATGGAAGCTTGCCAATAAGACTATCATGCCAGACCCTGTCAAAGGCCTTCGAGATATCAAGGAAGACAGCTAGTGCCTCACCACGCTTCTCGATGGCCGAGCTCAAAAAGTAGGTGGCATACGTTAGAATGATCCCCAGTGGACCGATGTCGGCGAAACCCGTATTGGCGGTCACTGAGTAGATCGTTCGCTTCTAGGTGTGCCATTAGCCTGTTGTTTAGTACACGCTCCATAGTCTTGCAGAGTATGGACGTGACTGAAATTGGCCTATAGTTGGAGAGTTCGGCACGACTGCCTTTTTTGGGCACAGGCTGCACGTTGGCAAGTTTCCATGATTCCGGCACTTTTCCAGTCGTCATCGAAAGGCAAAAGAGGCGTGTCAACACAGGAGCGAGTTCAGGCGCACAGGTTTTCAGTACTATGGCTGGAATCCCATCAGGGCCACTGGCTTTGTTCACGTCCAGATTCCGCAGCGTTTTAAGAACCTCAGTCTGACGGATGCGAATTTCCGGCATGTTCACCTCGCATCCAGGTAGACCGGGTGGTTTCGCGTTGGTGGGATCCAGACGCGAGTTTTCCGCGACACAGAAAGTGAGTTACAAAAGAAGCCTAATTAAAAAATAATAAAGTTATTTATCCGTTTATCGGTTATTATCAGCTAATCCCCGAAACAGGTTATACCAGTAATTCTGACTGTCACTGTCACATTCATTTATTTAGTTGATCTTATGGGAAGTATTTTTGGATATATAATTGTAATTAACAGTAGTACAGTAGTCAGAACTATGAGCGATTCGGCCTAACTAAGAAAAAAAAACATACTAAATCGGTTATATTTTTATTTTTCTACATAATCACCATCAAGTTCGATGCACTCTTGCCATCTCCCATTCAAAGCATTTAGACCGTTAAAAAAATGAATTTTTTTCTTAGAGTCAAAATATGCGTCTACTGCTGTTTTTAGCTTAAGTGCTTTTTTAGGTTAGGGAACAGAAAGAAGTCTGACGGTGCCAGATCAGATGAATAAGGCGGATGCGGTAATAGTTCAAAACCACAATTGTGGATTTCAGCCATTGATTGCACAGACGTGTGAACACGGGCGTTATCTGAATGAAACAGGACTTTTCTTCTGAGCATTCCTAGACGTTTTTCTTTTATTTCCTCTCGTAAACACAAAGACACAGTTGTAATCAGAGCTTATAGTCTGACCCCTTTCAAGATAATCAATCATAATCACACCCTTCGAGTCCCAGAATACTGAAGCCATTACCTTATTTGCCGACAAAAGCACCTTAGCCTTTTTGGGGGGTGGTGAACCAGGTCTTTTTCACTGTTTTGATTGTTGTTTTGTTTCTGGCGTACAGTAATGAACCCATGTTTCGTCCATTGTAACAAAACGATTCAAAAAAGCATCTGCATCGGCTTCAAATAACTCCAAACAATCACGTGAAATAGTCAATCGCTTCCTTTTTTGTTCAACTGAAAGCAGTCGCGGAACCCACCTCGCAGACACTTTGTGGAAACCCAATTTGTTTACTATGAAATTTCGAGTTCATTCATAAGAGATGCTTATTATCTCGGCTATCTCTCTAATTTTTAATCTGCGGTCTCCCATAATTAAATCAAGTACTTTTTTACTATTTTCCTCAGTAGTAGACGTCGAAGGCCTTCCAGATCGGGGTTCATCTTTCACACTCTCTCTGCCATGCCTGAATTCTGCTATCCATTTTTTAACCCTTATGTACTGAACCATATCATCATGGATGGCTTTCGGTGATAGCCCCTTCTCATGGAGGCACTTAATGATGGCACACTGCTCGATTTGCTCCATTTGCAGAAAAAAAGTACGTCCGATTGCTTTGTTAAAAAAATTATAAAATCACAACAAATTATAGCACACGCTCCGAACTTCACACAATTAACTGAGTTGAACTGAACTTAATAATGTGGGTAGATTTGATTTTTAGAATCGAATAGATCTGTGTTAGGCCGAGTACTTTTTAATCCACCCTCGTATGAGGATCGTGACACATGGTACTCGGTTTACTCTGTCTGCCCCGTAAGGGATCTAAATGATCTTGGTTAATATTGCGTATATTATAAATAAACGTACGGTAAATTCTTAAACAATATTTCAAATGTCATCTAGCCTATCGTGAAAATATAAGAAGCAAAAACAATGTTGCTGAGCATGTGTCATGTCTCCACAGAATAAGTTACTCTGTTCTGAGTATAGTCAATACGCTTCTACAGTAAGATTTCTGACGCTACGACATATTTACTAGTCAACAAATTAAAAAAATGTAGGTATAAAAATAAAACAGTGCAATAAAAAGGCACCCATAAAATGTTTTTATATTTAGTTGTCCTAAAAACGTTGAGATTGATTGTTCATCACACAAATCTCGTCTATCTGTAGTAGTGTGAATTTAATTTCGTTAAGATTTTTGTTTACAAAAATACTTTATAAAAATAAACAAGGTCACTAAGTTTCCGATCCGATATTAGCTTAAAATACGTGAAAAAAGTTTAATTTATTGGCGATGATTGTCTTTTTTCACGAAGAGTCAAAAGAGTGGTCTGCTTGTTTCGTATATAATTTAGTACATAAAAAACGTCTAATAAGTGTTGCTTGAGTAGTCAAATGACCAATAATATTAAATAGTATTTGATTTTCAGCACTGCAGATTATACCCACGAAACTGTGCGCTGCATCTCAAGGATTTCCTGGGTTCTGGAATCGATGCTGTCACTGAATAAGCGAAGAATTAGTATAGGAATTGAACGAATTTACTGCAATATGAATGAATAAAATGTATCGATGGAATTTGTGCTTGTAATAAACGAAAGTTTAAAATAACATTATATCCGATAAAATTTGGTGAATGTGCAGTTGGTAAATGTTTAACCAATTATTTCACATCTATCCAATCTGATAGCTTGCCTTAATATAAATTCATACGACCGTTTTTTTGCCGTGCAATAAATATACCGAATGTCATTACAATAATTTCACAAATTTGATTTTTTTTAATAGAAGTTTTCTCTTAAAGGAAAGTAATATAATATGTGACATGATTGTATTGAGCACGTTGTTTATTAGAAAAGCGTTGTTGCTATTTATTTTAAAAGTTTTCTGATTTTTAAAGTTTAAGGCGAGGCATTGGGACAAACGGGAAAAAACTGGTTTGTTAAATAACGTTTTTTTGTATTGATTGTTAAATAAAAATTTTACAAAAATTAAACGATATACCTGAAGATATTATCTAAGGAATGTGCTAACTTATTACATAATATAATGTACTTTACACGATCATATAAAATTCCGAAAACAGGTTAAAAAAATCTCTACAACAAATAATTTTTTAATAATATTTCTAATCTTCCACGTGATTTTTATATAGTGATATTTAGTTTTAAGTACAAAAAAGAATGTACTAAATTTTGATTCTCAGTTGAAGTCCTATATTTATTTATTCGAAAATTAACACGTTTCCCAGCGGTTTCAGAATATACCGCGCCGTCCATTTCCTAATTCCTATAGAATTGGCGTGCGTCAAAATACCTCGCCTTAATGTCTTCTGACTGATGGTGTAGATATAACTAGTTTGTCGTAGGCAAACTATAGATAGTCAAATGTATATAATAAATATCAAAAAAAAAATTCGCTTTGAAACAGTAACATAATTGTTTAACAGTAAAAATGTGACAAAACGAAGGTCGCTATACCTGTGCTGAAAGCAAAGTTTTTGATCCCCTTATCAAAATTCTTGTTCCTATAAAAAAATGGTCCGTTAAAAAAAAACATATTTTAACATATTTTTATATCGCTTATTAAAAGATGATTTTATTTATTTATAATTACATTCTTAATGCTACTTAAGGGAATTATAGCAAAACTTTATGATTTAGACATTTTAGTAACACCTTTTTTAAATTTTTATTGTTGTTTTAGACATTTTAGTAATACCTTTTTTAAATTTTTATTGTAGCTAGTAAGTGACCTATAACAGTAACGTTTCCAGTTTTGTTGAATAATAAAAAAATGAAAGTACAATGGTATAAATTACCCTTGCGCCACTTAGCAATAACGTGTAGAAATATGTAATAAAAATATGTTATATAATTGGGTTTCAATAGCGCGTAGGTAAATTTTAATAAAATATCGCATATATTATCTTAACATGATATGAAAGTAAAATATGGTGCCAGTAAGTGCCTTGTGACTAATTAAACTAAATGTTTCGGTCTTAGGTTATTCACTCCATTTTATGTAATCGATGTAATTTGGTCATGATTTTAATACCTAATATATGTAGTTTATTATTACTGGATGAAGGTAAGATGCACTAGATGCAAGTTGGTTAGTGAAATGCATTTGAGAACCTCGACTATGATCTTACAACTAAACCACAATTTTTTAATTAGTACCATCAATCGAATAAATATTAAATGCGAGCTACGATAATTAATTAGAATTACAAAAATTATATGCACAAAAAATAATATTTTGACTTTTATTATTATTATTTTTAAGTGACTTTACGAGTACATTACCATTTTTGAAAATAAACCTTAATTAAGATTTACTTTTATATGAAACCTGTTATTATGTATATTCTGTCTTATACCTGTATAAATATATACACTGACTGTATAAAGATAGTATATGTAGTTGTATGATAACTTTTTCAAGTGCCATAGACGAAAATCAATGTGCATTTTGTATAGTATTTATTGAACTAAATCTTCGTATTACTTTCTCCTTTGAAATATGACTATGTATTTGTAGATATAGCTACGATTACAAATGTTGTAAAATTTAAATTATTATTATCTAAATATAATAGGTAATAAAAATAAGTAAATGTTTCGTATCATCTTATTGTAATTTAGCTTGTGTGTTTTATTTTAAAAATAACTTATTCAAATAAAATTACGTTGTATTCATAGCTATATTTACTCGTTTCGTGACAAAAAATATTAAAATTATGACAGTGATATGAAAAAATACCTAAAATAAACGTTTAAGTATATATATATATATATATATGTGTAATTATTCATTATTTGAACAATAAAGATTGCAACCAATGCTTAGAACAAACGCCAATCTTGTAACTTGTAACTGTCGAGTTCAAATGGCGTTGTAATTCTATGTGTAATCATAGTTAAACGTTCCAAGATGACCTGGGGTAGCATTAAATAGTCTTATCGTAATGGAAACCGGGCCGGAACAACCTCTTGTCTGAACTCGAGAATCGACTAAACAATGTCTCAGAATGGGCTTGTCAAAACCTTGTTACATTTAACCCCAAAAAGACGCAGCTTTGTGCGTTCACCGCAAAAAAACACCCTTCGTCGTATCACCCCGGTTTGAGAACACTTCTGACAGTCTCAGCCAGTATTAGAATTCTGGTAATCGACGTTTAGTCGTTTAGTTCCGCGATCATTTGTAAGGAAAGGCTAAAATATCCTCCAAAAAGCTTGGTGTACTCAGAAGAGCATCGCCATGCCAGCCCATCGCCTCCAACATTACAAGGCCCATATTCGACCTCACATGGAGTACTGTTCTCACCTCTGGGTCGGAGATCCTCAGTACCAGCTTCTTCTTCTCGATCGCATTCAACGTAGAGCTGTTCGAATCGTCGACGATCAGACTATTTCCAATCGGCTTGACTCTTTGCGTTACGCAGAGACGTAGGTTCGCTCTGCATCTTTTACCGTATTTATCATGGGGACTGGTCCGACGAGTTGTTCAGACTTATTCCTGCCACTAAATTACATCATCGGACATCGCGTCAAAATTTAAAGTTCCATCCTCAGCACCTCGATGTCTGGAAATCCATAAACGTGCGCTTTTGTCGGCTCTTTTTGCCTCGCACTACTCATTTGTGGAATCAATTTGCATCGGGGGTGTTTGCGAACGGATACGACTTAGGAACCTTCAAGAAACGAGCTTATTCATTCTTAAATGGCCGGCAACGCAGCTGCAAGACCCCCGATAT
Organism: Apodemia mormo; assembly: GCA_036924255.1. Classification (NCBI taxonomy): domain Eukaryota; kingdom Metazoa; phylum Arthropoda; class Insecta; order Lepidoptera; family Riodinidae; genus Apodemia; species Apodemia mormo. The sequence continues at coordinate 44,433,197 of JAUPFN010000002.1, forward strand.
TGCAAATGTTCATGGGCGGCGGTGATCACTTACCATCAGGTGTACCACCAGCTCGTTTGCCCCTCTACTATAAAAAAAAACATGTTATACTGAAATATACTTAATAGGAACTAAGTACAGAAACACAATCGTCTAATTTTCCGATTCCTGATATAAAAATTCAAGGAAATCTTAAAGCGCTGTAATAAATTATTTATCAATGTAACAATAATTATCCACAAGATTTAATACTCATGCACAAACGAAGACTCTGCGCAGTCGGCAGAGAAGACTTGCCAAGCGGCCGAGTGCATTTGGAACAAATGCACTCGGCCGCTTGGCAAGAGTTTGGAGCTCTTGATGAAAGAGTGGAGCTATTGTTGCTCGACATCCTGGCTGGGACGTAAAGCTAAGCTTACCGGGTATCTTAATACCTTGTCCCGTATGGTAGGAGGCGAGGCGGTTAAAACCAATCGGGCGAGTCATCCCCACCATCTGCCACCTGGTGGTAATAATGGCAATTACATGTTTAGACCCTGGTCACCTTTGACGAGCTACCACACAATACCTTATTTTTCATAATATATCTCGAACTTTAAAAACTCTCTTTAGAAAAGTATTTTTGTAAAACAGAATCCTCCACGGATGGACAAATAAAACAAGTTTATAATCTTAAACTAATTATATTATTTAAGTATACGTTGAGAATAACATTTGAAGAAACCTGTGATAAGGAAGGTTATTTTGCGAATTGACATTCAGTTTTTACGTATTTTTTTTAATATTTGGAAAAATTAGAATATTGCTTTATTCTGAGCATTTTCATTTCAAGTGTTTATTTCCTAATTGAAGACAGGTATGCGCTATTTTTTAAGAAATAAACAACCTTAGTATATATTATATTTTAATATTAGACAATGCCGTTAAAGTAAACACAGAACACAGTTGGTAGAAAATTATATCACGATTGAATTTCTGAGACACCACTGCGAGAAATTTATGATATTCAGCAATTCAGCTATTATATTTATTTATGTGGAAGTATTACGTACATACATATATTACAAAGTTATACGTATAGAACATTTATATACTGTATGATCTGGCGGCAGGATGATAGGAATCTTTCATATAATTATGTAAATGGAATCATCAAAACATTAAACCTAAAATAACAACAAGATATTATGTACTTATAAATTAAAAATAGAACTTAAAAAAACTACATACATTTTTAAGATAAAAAATAATAAACATTTGGTTTTAATCAACGATTTTTTTGGTAAATCTATACATATAATAAAATCGTAGGAACGTCAAAACTGTAGATTGAATATTTTTTTAAAAGAATACTTGGGGCATGATCTACAATCGATATTGAAGCCAAAAATATAGTTTTTAGAATTTTTGTCTGCTTGTCTTTATGTATGCCTGGGGTAAACTCAAAAAGTACTACATGGATTTACTTCAAATTTTGCATGAATATTACTAACAGGTCGAGTCAACATATAGGCAACGCTATCACCTACGGGGGAGGAGCAGTGCGGAGTAAACGAAGTCCGCGCGGACGAAGTCGCTGTCAACAGCTAGTAATAAATATGATACTGCGCTGTGTTTAGATTTCATTTCTGTATGATATATACATAGGTTACAACAATTAATGCGACAGATGATACGATACGAACGATATAGAAAAGGATATCTATCAGTCTAGAGTTTCGTTTGAAATACGCAACATAAATTAGATACGACTAATGTCTTAATTTGAGCGCCTCAATGTTAACGCGCTGACGCGCCTACGTCCTTTTATACATACAAATATCATTGGTTTTAATATAATACACCTATACATGGACCTTCAGAGTGCTAAGTGCGAGTTTTTCTTTTCGCATTCGATCGTGAGCTCGTTTCGAGTTTACTAGGAATTTGTATGTGATTTGTACAGCGCCACCTAGTGTTAAACTGGTTTCTCACGTTTACCACTAGGTGGCACTGTACAAATAACATACAAATTTCTAGTAAACCCCAAACGCGCTCACGATCGAATACGAAAAGAAAAACACTTAGCACTCTGAAAACCTCTGAGGTATTTATCCGTGACCAGCTGTGAGCACATACATCCACTAGATCAGCCTCCGTCATTTGCCTTTTCTTCTACAAAACAGGAAATTGTCATCTGTGCGCCTGAAATGTAATGCCACATCCATAGGTTTATCAGCTACCTTACTCTATAAACTGGAATATGATACTAGCAAGCACTAGACGCTGTGTAAAAAACTGAACACCCATTTCGGGAGTACTTTATGTATTATGAGTGCAATAGTTTAATTATAATTATAAAATAAACTTTGGGCAACAACATTAAGCAACGGTCCCACTTATAATAATTGCGATGTTGCGATTATATGTATTTCACTTAACAAAAGCTTATACAGTATAGATATTCATAGTTATGGATACCTTAAAATTAACTTGATAGGTTTAAATGAGGCTTAGAAAAATAAAAATAAAGTATTTTTAAGAACGTAGAAACTGCCAGTATAAGTATAATATATCGAGCACAAGAGAAGTTTTTTTTTTATTTCGACTAATATCTCATTTATCCAGATATACAAGCCACTGTTAAAAACAATGAAGTGATTAAAGGTCGGTTTAATTTGCTTGTAAAAATTATGTTAAACACAGATTAATTGTTTGTTAAAATTGATTTGTGTTTCGGAAATCAGTCGTAAATGTTACTATTATTATAACGTATTTAGCTGAGTCATGTGTGCTACTATGTTGGCTGCAATAATTATACAAGTAGAGATAATGACAAGAAAAAGTCGACAAAATTTTTTGCGTTGCAAATGTTGCGGGCAGGGCAGCAATTAATAACAGACTGCATTAGCAATCATTCATTAATCATAATAATTATTAGGTTATAAAATAATTTGCTTGACTCTGCAAAATATTATCACACTATTAAAAAAACATATGTATTGTGGCTACCGTAGCTCTAATTTTTCCTATTGTTATGAATCTGGTCAGTTTTTGATTACAGGTAAGTTTAATATGTAAATGTGAAAATTTAATAAGTTTTCAATTTTATTCAATGTCAACAGATTAAAGACAAAGTCAATATTGTACTGTTCAGTTATTCAAAGAGACTGGAATAGGACTTTTCAGAATTCAAGATGGTACTTCTACAATACTAATTTTCATTTTCCATCTACAATAAATACGCTCTTATTTACATTACAAAAATATCCTTACCAGAAAAAATATATTGGTCTAACTCCATTTTAATGAGAAAATACTTTTTTTAAAGTTTGAAATCAATCATTTCACAGTTTGAAATCCTAAAATATTTTACTTCTAAACTTAAAAAAGTACAATTTGAATAATCCTACAAAGCAACGTAAAATTTTTGACTAGGTACATATTATAATAATCGAAATTACCTAAAATAACAACAATATACACTTATATTTTATTTATTTCTACTTTCTTGACTGCAAAATATTTTAATCTATTTTTCTACATTAGCTAAAATTATAAATACACATCCATGCTAATTATTTATAATAAAAAATATTAATTAATAATTATTATGAATTACGTTCTAAAAAGTGTGTCTACTTGCTAAAGAAATTACCTATACAGGGTGTAAAAAACCCTGTTAGATCCGAAACAGTTATATAGGGTAGGTCAATAACATTACCAAAAAAAATCTTTTTATTATAATAAAATAAATATCGTATTTTACAATGCCTTATTTTAGTACTAAAATTGAGGAACTTCCCCTTAAATCAAGCAAATATTTTCGGAAGTCTCATAATACGCAATCTTATATAGTAACACAAATAGTAGACATTAAAAAGTAGCAACACTGTAGTGACGTCTTCTTTCAACTATTACGTTGGTTTAACAAAGACAACACTATAGTGTTGCTATTTTTTAATTTCGACTCTTTTATGAACGAAGAGAAATAAGTTTCACGATAATCTGCGCTCCGTTCTACGATACCTACTTTAATAAATGCTCACGCCATCTACACCACATATTTGTAACCTTTAAAGAAATATGGCCGATTTGTCTGTCAGCAACGTTAGAATTTTTAATCACTATTTTAACAAAATACTCGACAATCCGAATTTTGCGGATATATGTTGTCGACTCAAAATTATTATTTTTTATGCTTTATAATTCAGGTAAGTTGTTGATTGAGTCTACCGTAACCCTTGACGAAATTATTTTTTTGAAAAATTATTTTAATATAAAATAATGACAGATATGTTTGTATAAACATGGACACACACGGACAGGGCTTTTTTACACACTGTATAGTCTAACTACATAATATATTGGTCAAAATTGTAAATAACATAGTTTTGTAAGGTTGTACGTAGTTTTTTTTATTATTATCGATAGGGAAGCGCTTGACCACGATCTCGCCTGATGGTAAGCTTAGATGCGGCATAAGATGGAACGCGCTTCCCTAGAAGGTACCTGTTCACTCTTCTCTTGAAGATCCCCAGGTTGTACCCGTCGGGGAACACAAACTCAGGAAGCATATGCCAATCCCTTGCGGTTCGGATCAAAAATGTTGAGTCAAACCGCTTTGTCCAGGTACGTGGTATTCTTTTATGAATGTTAATCGAAGTACATAACATTTTAAAACTAAATTAAAGCTTTATCTGAGTAAAAGTGTTCATACACTACTTAAAAAATTACCAGATACATAAGCATAATAAAAACAAGATAAATAAGACTCGTTATAAACTAAAATAATAGATTTCACGGCATAAAATATTCAATTTCGTAAGTATAAAACTTAATAGTCAATATACGTATTTTAAAACTAACAGTTATTAAGGAACTATTTGTGTGTCTGAATATTTATTTGGTATGGCAAGTATGAAAGACCTAGCTATTTTGGAATAGCAATAAATTACTTATTATTACTCGGTTTTTCTTGCTTAAAATTATTAATGATGCTAATACTACATATTGTGCATAAAAATAAATAAAAAATAAATAAATAGAATATTTACAAAAATAGTTGGTAGATCGATTTTATAACAACATTTGAAACAGTTAAGTAACTTTATATAATGGGAGTCTGAATGTGTACATCCATTAACAAAATTAAATAAAATAATTTCAAGTACAGTCAACAATGAAGTTGCTTAAGCATAAGCGAAAGATCGCATCGATAAATTTGTGACAACGGGCCATAACGTTTTCGTTACATAAAATGTTTAACAGTCAACTCTTACAGCCTACTGCAGACTGCAAGCCGCATTATGTACGTTTAAAAATTACATCGCCGTTTCAGTTCTATATGAGATGCAAATTAAACGGAACGAGCTAGGGAAGTGGATGGTGATCCCCATTGTTGTAAGAGCCAAATTAGCGTTAATTCATCACCCGTACGCTAATTCTAAGATGAAAAATTTAATAATAATCTTTGCTCGACCTAAAACCACTAATTTATGGTTGTACTGGCAAAGCAACAAAAAAACAAAACAAATAAATGTAAAGTAACTTTAAAAACTTAATAAGGCAATATTTGGACACGATTGGATCTTTTTGTTAAGTTTTTAAAGTTTTGTTTTATATTAATTTATATGTCTAAATTTTATATATTTTAATGTTTAATGTCAATTGCTTAGATTTAAGTTATTAATTAAGGTATACCTAGCTGATATATGGACCTAAACAGGCTCATAATTTTTTCTTAGTGAGAATATTATAACGTATAAATATAAATTAAACGTGAATTCGAGATTATCATTCTAAAAATAACTTTTTGGCTTAAGAGGCAGTTTACACTTCAGAACAACTTTTGACGAGAAATCAAAATTTTCTAACTCCTAATTTTTCATATTATAAGGTACTTACTTTTATTAAATTACATGTTACCATTGGATACTTTAATCTTTTTAATGAAACAGATTTTTTAATCTTCAATTGTATTTCTTATAATAAATGTTCTCCGAAATCAAATTTCGACAATTACGCAAGGAAGCTATTTTTCCAAAAGGTATTGTTACTGCTAGAATCAACAAACTTAATTAGAAAAAATACTGAATTACCAGAAACATCCAACAATTGTACCCGAATGGATTACTTTTTTCGTAAAAGATCTATAACTAATCTAATTAATTAAGCAAATATGCCTATTTCAACGAAAATTAACGAAACATTAACTGGGTTTTTTGTTATCAAAAAATGACATTTTCCTATAGAAATTGGCATAGAATAAAACTTTATTCTATTCTTATGCAAAAATAAATCACTTAAATAATATTCATTTTATTTTTATTTCAAAAATAAATAAAAGGGAATACTGTAAAATCCGCTACTTCCGTGTGCCAAAATTAGTGACGCAAAGTAATAATTAAAATGTTAAAATTATCAATACTATTTTCATTTTACCAGCACTAGGTGCACTATATGGACGACGAGGTCGAGCTCTCGCATCGATTAGAAAATACCTAAATTTGAGTTGGGCGATTTTGTGAAATGGCTCTTAAAGAGGACAGTACATTTTAATATACAGATATAAGAAGGAGACATTGATTCCGTAACTATTTATCATATTTTATTTTATTTTTAGCTTATTTAAGTGCCTGTTTCACAAAGGATATCACAAGTGTCGAGCTAGTAAGTAAGTAATCAGAACGTCTGCTTTTTATTACTTCTTTGACGCTGATGTCTTTATTGCTAGACCATAAGAATAAAATTAAAGTAACAATGCTGTTACTGCAGTAAGTTGTGAGGCCTCTGTTAGACCTTACAACAACATATCTTTCAAAATTATTTTGATATTTATTTAATGTTATCAGTAAGGATGTAAAATTAATACATGACTAAGTAACAACTTTTCTACTTAATTCAAATAATGGACGAAGAAATTTTCGTTTAGCTATTATAAATGTTTTCCCGTAAAATGGATATGGCGACACTTTGTTCGATTAAAAGAAAAAAATATTTTTATTAAGTTAAACGCCTACAAATTTTGCAACATGGACAATAGACATAATATAACATGAACCTCACAAAAAATATTCTGAGCGAAAATGACTTTTTTATTACTATGTTAACTCACGTTTAATATAAAATTTTAAAGCTTAATATGTTAGCTACATCTTCCAAAACGATCTACAGAGTATATAGGTTAATCATCTAGAATATATCTACGTCCTTCAAGTGTTGATAGTTACGGTCCCAGTAGCCGCCGTTGTACAGCCAGTCCTCTTGCTTCGTGTAGGGATTGGTACCTTGACTGAACCACCTGTAGAGCAAAACATGCTTTTAAGTAAATTCAATTTATGACAGAAAAAGGGTAACATTTTTTAGCTCCCCAGTACCAGCTTCTTTCTCTTGATCGCATTCAGCGTTGAGCGGTTCGAATCGTTGACGACCAGGCTATTTCGAAACAGCTGACTGACTCTTTGGCATTGCGCAGAGATATAGATTCTCTCTGTGTCTTTTATCATATATATCATGGAGAGTGTTCCGACGAGTTGTTTGGATTAATTTCTGCCGCACAATTCCACCATCGGACATCGCGTCAAAATTTGAAGTTCCACCCTCACCATCTCGATGTCTGGAAATCCACAACTGTGCGATTCTCCCGACACTTTTTACCTCGCACTACTCTATTGTGGAACCAATTAAAGGCAGGGGTATTTCCGACCGAGGGGTATAGACCTATAGCCGTTCTACCAGGGACGTCGTAAAAGACGACTAATTGACTATACGCGTCACTACCATCGTGACTATTAAGTGGTAGAGTTTAGCAACGTTTCGCCTTGGTATGTAGTACCACCGCCTTACATATTCCTGTCGCAATAGCGTCAATGCTTGTCATTGTCTAGTAACAGTTTGGAGGGTAAGGTAGTCGATAGACTTATATATGTGATATTGCCATTCCACCGCACAGATAACAATGCATCATTAACATCATTGGTGTCTATAGGCGATACGCTTGTTTGCTATCTATTATATTAAAAAATCTCTTCTTTTTTATGTAAGTTGCATAGGCAAACTGGCAGACGTGCCACCTGATAGTAAGTGGTCGACGTCGCCAATGAACATAAACTAGTTTACCTGGAACTGGCTCAGGTATTCCATTCATGTGATGCCTATCCTGAGACATAAGGTGTTAAGTCTCGGTGCCAGTAATTACACTGCCTGTCTTGCCCTTCTCTCCGAAACACAGCAAAGCTATTTCACGGGAGGAACTTGGAGCCTTCAAAAAGAGAAACTTTTTCGCCGTGTTGTTCCCGGCCTCCTTTGTGGAATAGGGAAACTGCCGTTCTGCCAGGTAGGTCGTAAAAGGCGACCGATTGGCTAACGAGTTACTACCATCGTGGCTACTAGGTGGTAGAGTTCTGCATTGTCTCGCCCGGGTCTGGTACCACCGCCTTACCTATTCCTGCCGCAATAGCGTCAGCGCTTGTCGCTGTCGTGTTCCGGGTTGGAGGGTAAGGTAGCCGGTAAACTTATGCATGTGGCATTAGATCTCGCCACAAGATAGCAATGCACCATTAACATCTTTGTTGTCTATAGGCGATGGTTGACTCTTTCCATCAGGAGACCCGTCTGCTTGTTTGCTATCTTATGATATAATAAAGATAATAAAAATAATAATAAAAAAACCTATTTTAATAATGATGCAAACGGACTAGCGCCTAATTTAATTGTAACAGTTTACCACCGATTCTAAACACTTGCCGAATCGTTCTTAAAATAATAAGTCAACTGTTTTTAAATTCCGTATCCATTCAGAATATCTCCGCAATCAACAAGTGCAATCGAGAAATTGTGTAAGACAAACAGTGCCTTGAGTATCGTACAGTGAAGAGATCCAAATTTGTCGCCTTTTTTTTTCGGAATATCTCAATTACTGTTAGCCTTATGGGCTGTTACAGCTTCACCGGTCGCGGGGGCGAGCAGAGTGCTCAGCCAGAATTTAAAGGTGTAGGGCTGTGCGCCCTCCGCCCTAAGGGTGTCTCCTGTGAGACCGAACCTCGGCTTAGGGTGGGGTCGTGATTTGCGATGAGAGGGCTAGTGGCATTGTTTTGTCCGTCCGCCGAACCTGGCCCTTGGGCTCGGTTCGCCGAAGGGCGAAACAGGGGTCCTGCCGCGAATGTAGGTGTGTAGTGTTATCGTGTAAACCGTTGGCCAGAGTTATCGGGTCATCGGGATCGGTAAGAATAATTTGTCGCCAAGATTCTAAAACCTTTATAAGCAATTCTGTAGCGATATGCTTTTATCCTGGCTGTACAGCGTCCGCTCTATATAACAACCAACCAACCAACCAACACGGTAAAATTTTACCTTCTTATATTTTTATTTTGTTAGAATACAACTCCTATTCTAACAAAATAAAAGTATAAGAAGGAAAAATTTTACCGTGTTGGTTCCGGGGTCCTCTGTAGAATAGACCGTTTGCCGTTCTGCCAAGCAGGTCGTAAAAGGCGCCCGGTTGGTTATGCGAGTCACTACCATCGTGGCTACTAGGTGATAGAGGTTCATTGTCTCGCCCGGGTCTGGTACCACCGCCTTACCTATTCCAGCCGTAATAGCGTCAGTGCTAGTCTCTGTCGTGTTCCGGTGTGGAGGGTAAGGTAGCCGGTAAACTTATGCATGTGGCATTAGACCTCGCCACAAGATAGCAACGCACCATTAACATCTTTGGTGTATATAGGCGATGGTTGACTCTTTTCATCAGGAGAACTATTTGCTTGTTTGCTATCGTGAGATATAAAAAAAATTGTTAACGGTTGACCCTGCAGGCCATCCTTGAAACTTCCCGCTAAATTAAGGTATTTTAAGCTCAAAAGAGTAAAAACTATAAGCCTAGAATATTTCAGTTCAAACATCTATTTTGGTAAACATTGCGGTATATTGATTTTCGATAAGCTGTATATTTTGAAACGGTTGCAACTCAATTTTTGAGATTTAAAATATTGCTATAGCTAAATAATCGATAGGTTGAAAAATTTCAAAGCAATATGAAAAACTTTTTTTATCATTGATAAATCCCAAACAAATTGACCGATTTGGATACAGTTAACGGTATTTGCAGTTTTAAAAAGGAAAAAAGCTGATAAGATTTCTAAGCCAATCGGTGCATTAGCGTGAAAGTTATTTCAAAAATATATTTGCTCTAAACAACGTAATTTTAATGTTTGAAAAGCTGTAACTTTTGAAAATTATACTCGATTTTGAGTTTTGAAACGGCATTCGACAAAGTTTTCTTAGTACTAAAATATTGTGGAATACCAAAAAATGATTGGTTGAAAAATTTCGAAGTTATGTCAAAAAAACACTTTTTTCAAAATTTTTCGTCAACGGGTACTCCTAAACGGATAAACTGATTTTCATGAAATTTATGCATTAAGTAGATGTAATTTTTTGAGGAATAGAGCTGATTAGTTTTTGTAATCTGAAAAATTATAATACTGTTACTTAAAATTATAATACTGTTTCGCCAAAATTTTTTTGAGGATTTTCAAAATTTTTCAAAATCTCCTGGGCCGATTTGGTTCAAACTTTCAGGAAGTCTAAGTTAAACGGAATCCAACCAAGTTTCACCAATCAACCGCATTTCAATTGGTCCAGCCGTTCAAAAGTATGAGATATTTACATACACACACATACATACTTACATACATATATACTGACGTAAAAATCGTGATCGTGAAAATAATCGAAAAAGGTTCCTAGCACCTCAAAACGTGGCCATCTGGTAAAAACTCGTTTTTCGAAAATCGGGCCAAAATCTGTAACTCCTAATTTACATAAGCGGGAAGTTAAAAAGGGTAGGTATACCTGGGCTGCCAAGGGTCTGCGTTCTTTTTCAAGAGTTTCCTAGCAGCTCGCTGCTTGTCCTCGAGCCTCGTCTTCTCTGCGGCGGCGGCGTCGATGTCGCCGGCCTCCAGCCGCCGCACGTCGGGCCGCAGCCGGCTGTCCGTGGGGCACAGCTGCCCCGCCATGTCGCGCTCCAACTCGTTCAGCGACATCGCGAACTCCGTGAATTGGTAATACTGTACACAAAAAACAAGCTTGTAATGTAATTAAAAATCTAACATATATTAATTTGGATGAAATTCTGCTGACAAATAAAAATGTTAAACTAAGAACTTATTATATAGGTAATTTGAAAAATGTATAAATGTAAACATTTTGATTGAATAAACACATGGGATTTTGTAAATTATAAGAAAAACAAGACAAGCCCGTTGAGTTTCTTCCGCCGGATCTTCTCAGTGTGAGGCCGCGTTCTGATCCGGTAGTAATTCTAAAGAAATCGAATCATCAAGAATAAAAAATGGAAAGAATATTTCTTAAATTGGTTAATAAAATGTATCTTAATATTTGAATGTAAATAAAAATAATTTGATAAAATTTCAATTTATTATAAGCAATGTAAAAATGTATATAGTAGGATGTAATTAAATAATACTTATAAAAATTCTCAACATTCATTGAACATATGGTTATTTTTAAATTTTTTTAAATATTTGCACTCCATATTATAAAAGTAGAATATGCTGGTATCTTTGATTAATTTTAATAACTTATAACACCCATATTCTTGCAAATAAATACTTTTCATTTTTCATTTCATTTTCTATATTAAAGAAAAAGAACTACGTTTTCTATATTAAAGAAAAAGAACTACGAAAAAAAAAACTACGTTAAAGAAAAACTTTGTAACCCTTTTTCCAGCAATGAAGCGAACGGAGGATATGAAATTTGACACAGTTAAAGTGTTCATTGCGTAGGACTACAGAAACTTAATAAATTTTTAAAATAGTATATATTATTAGAAATATATTAAATTGATAAAAATAAACATCACACACATTACATGTGACATACACGATAATATACACACGATAACAAACTTTTTTGAACCATTAAAACCACGCGCGATGACGTACGACGCGTACCTGTATTCTTTTTATGTTATACCACCACACATAACTTTTTACAGAATAATTGTTACCTCAGCACTATTGCTAGGCCGTGGCCGGGCTTCCCACAATGTGACGGAACCAGGAATATCGATATTGAACGACTCGTCGGGCTTCGGTACTTCATCTGACGACTCTGATTCTTCCGGCTGAAAAATTAATTCATGACGTGATTGGGATTTGATTTTGATTTTATTTTCGCGAGGTATAAATCAAGCGGGATAAACTTGATTCGTAAAGTAAACTGTTTTATAACATAACTAGCGACCTGCCCGCGGTTTCACCCACGTAGCTTTTGCACCCGTGGGAATATCGGAAAGGTTTATATGCTAAAATCTTCCTCAAGAATCAATCTATCTAAAAAAACCACATCAAAATCTGTTGCATATTTTTAAAGATTTAAGCATACATAGGGACAGACAGAGAAAGCGACTTTGTTTTATACTATGTAGTGATGATAAGGCACTGAATTGTTTATTTCTTTATACAAATACATAATACTTTTAAAAATTTACATTTTAAAAATGCATAATACAATAAAAATCCTGTAATATTAATGCACTAGCTGTTGCCTGCGACTTTGTCCGCGCGGACTTCGTTTACTCCGCACAGCTCCTCCCCCGTGGGTGATAGCGCGATAATATGTAGCCTATATGTTGACCCGACCTATTAGTAATGTTCATGCAAAATTTGAAGTAAATCCATGCAGCACTTTTTTAGTTTACCCCGGACATACATACAGACAAACAGACAAAAATTCTAAAAACTATATTTTTGGCTTTGATATCGATTGTAGATCACGCCCTAAGTATTCTTTTAAAAAAATATTCAATTTACAGTTTTGACTTTCCTACGATTTTATTCCATACGAGGAATATAGTGTCGCTCAGTAGAAAGAACCTGAACCTCAGTAGAAAGAACGGTGGAATTGAATCCAGTGATCAGTGCTAGTATCCAAAATATGTCCAGCTATAGCCGACTTAAGAACCTTCCTGCTTTTTCCAGCTGTGATATGCTTATTGATTCTCTTCATCTATCGAAGTATTCCATATTGGGCACCCGCTTAAATGGCACCCGAGACAATGGCACCTGAGGTATTCCACATACGGCACCTCTCTATATTTTTGGCGGGTGCCATTAGTGGAATATTTTATTATTTTAAGTTTTATTCCCCAAACGGCACCTACGGATCAGTAGGTACTAGTGTTGGGACATACTTAGAAAATGAAAATTAAACAAATCGATTAAAATCAATACAAACTATAATTACATGATAAAAATATAGCTTCTTTAAGTTTTTAATCATTTTATTACCACTATCCCGTATATTTTTTTTTAAATGACAGTAGAACGCGTTAGTTTCCTTCTCGCGTCGTTTACTCATGGCTGAGGGACCTGACCCTTGGATCACCTTTTCTTTAACAATTTTACGCCATCGTCCACGGTTATCGGCTGCGTGTATGGCCTCATTAACTTTGCTACTAAGTGTTGTTCGGATTTGGTCCTTAAATACTCAAAGACTCTTTGTAGGCAGATGGATGACAGCTTCCTAGTCACATTTAGTTCATTGAATATCGATGCGTTTGTTCGTTTCGCCGTCCAGGGAATTCGGAGCATTCTCCTCTAGCACCACATCTCGGAAGGATCCACACGTCTTCGGTCCTTTTCTTACAAGTCCAAGTCTCTGCGCCATAGAGGAAAATGGATCACACCAAGGTCTTCATGAGCTTTTGCTTGGTTTTACGTTAGTTTAAAATGTTTATAATTCAAATATTGTATCCTGTATATGGACATGGAGATCTAGTGCATCCTATCCCTAAAAAGGAGACTGCTCTAATCCGTCTAACTATCGGCATATAGCCATAAGCTCCTTGTTCTCTAAACATAATTATGGAGACAATCATTAACTTTCAGCTCCTCAAGTATTTGGAAGAGTACCAGCTGATTAACGACCGTCAGTACGGTTTCCGTCGTGGCCGCTCAGCTGGTGTCTTTCTAGTATACCTAACACATCGGTGGGTGGAAGCAATTGTGTCCAAAGGGGAGGCATTGGCAGTTAGTTTGGATATAACAAAAGTTTTTGATCAGGTATAAGACAAAGCGCTTCTCGCGAAGCTGCCATACTATGGGCTTCTCGAGAAATTATGCAAGTGGATCATCAGTTTTTGACTGATCGGAGCATCAGGGTCGTGGTCGATGGTGCCTGCTCCTGCCTTAAATCTGTCAATGCTAATGTTCCCCAAGTTTGCGTGCTATCACCAACACTGCTACTTCTGCATATCAATGACATGATGCGAATTCTCAACATACATTGCTATGCAGATCACAGTACTAGTGATGCTACATTCTCCAGCCATAGCGGTATTTCTCAGGAACACGTCGAAGAGTGCCGAAACAAGCTTATGTCTGAAGTCGAGAATTGACTTACCGATATCTCAAAATGAGGTCGTCAATACCTGGTCACTTTTAACCCCAATAAGACACAGCTTTGGGTGTTTACCGCTAAAAACACACCCTTTGCCGTATAATCTGGATTTGGGGATACTTAACACCTTTTCGTAGGCATGTTATATTTGAAAAAGTTTGATGTTTCACGTGGTTGTAAAGCAGATACAGTTTTTCGATTTCGAGTCTATTTCCAGGCTATTTCAAGTCTTGTCTTCTGTATACGCACATGAAGCACCTTCTTTGGCCTTTATTACTTTTTTTATATCATAAGATAGCAAACAAGCAGATGGGTCTCCTGATGGAAAGAGTCAACCATCGCCTATAGACACCAGAGATGTTAATGGTGCGTTACTATCTTGTGGCGAGGTCTAATGCCACATGCATAAGTTTACCGGCTACCTTATCTTCCAAACCGGAACACGACAGTGACAAGCGCTGACGCTATTGCGGAAGGAATAGGTAAGGCGGTGGTACCAGACCCGTGCGAGACAATGCAGAACTCTACCACCTAGTAGCCACGATGGTAGTGACTCAATAGCCAATCGGTCGCCTTTTACGACCTGCCTGGCAGAACGGCAGTTGGCCTATTCTTCAAACGGCCGGGACCAACACGGCGAGAAAATGTCATCTTTCACGGGGATTTAAAACCAGAGCAACCAGACCTGGATAATAATAGATCTTGAAAAGCTACATATTATTGGGAAAAAGGAACTTTCTCTAGCGTTAACGTAGCTATCATAAGTCTCACCTCTTGTATGGACATGGAGCGGAGGGCCCCCACCTTGAAGCTGTTGAGCTTGGCCAGCACCTTCTTGGGCGTGTGTGCGGGCGACTGCGCGTCGTCGCCGCGCTCGCGCGACCACTGCTCGAACGCGCCCACGCTGCAGCACTTTATGTACTCCGTCCACTTTCCGTACACGAAACGGACGCGCTTTTTACTGGAACGTGGTTCGTAATATTAACTGTTGAAATATACGAAGTATATTTAGGCGTGTAATGTTAATAGAATGTTTCGAATATTTTTATTTTAGGTTATTTTAAATATCATTACACTTGATAGCAAACAACAGAAGACACTGGTGATGGAATAAATCCTGATGGGAAGAGACAACAATTGCCTTTAAATATCAAATAGGTATGTTAATGGCGCGTTGTCATGTGTGTGGTGAGGTATGAGAGCATAACAACTACCTTATTCTCCAATAACAAAGCAATGACGAGCACTGATGTAATTGCGACAGGAATAGGCAAGGCGGTGTTATTAATAACTAAATCCGGGCGAGATGTTGCAGAACTTTACCAACTAGTAGTTAAGATGTTAGTGTTTCATTTATCCAAATTCATTGACAGCAAAATAAAATTTATGTGGCCTATCATTTGCACATTACGTATTCTCACTGATACTGAGACGGTACTGACGGTTAATTTCGCCATGGTTCACCTGGATATTTGGTATAACAGGCCGTGAACATTGTCGCCAAATTTTTTGTAACATCATCATTAACGACCAGTCTTTTACCAATCAACCTGTATATGTGATATGTATATTAATATACTACCACTAGAAACCAATCCAGGCTATTACTGAGGTTTTTTTGAGGTCAGAAATCTCAAACTGTTTTCATTTCGAAAATCCACTTCAAGACGCCTGTTTTGTGACGAACCGGCTACTGATAGACTATTGGTACCGATGCTGGGGGCGATAACCTCGAGAGGTTAAAACAGTTTATTTATGGGGGTAAGTGTGGGAGTAACAGAGTTGGTATCTGGAGCGTAAAACTGAAATCTCTATAAACCTCTAACTCTCAGCTTGGTCAGTATGTTAAAGTTATTTATTTATAAATTTCTTTCCTCCATTGCTAACGGGTACCTACATACCAACTTGCATATTAATTTGTTAAATATATTTTTGGGCATTTGCTTAAATATTGCTTTAAAATCTTTTTAATTTGAGGGTTAAGCCACAGTATACTGGAGACTAACAGTAGTCAATCTACATACATGTGATATTCGAGCAACGCACCATAGACACCTCTTACGGACGCGATATCTCGGAATAGTTCGGGACAGTTTGTTCCGTACCAGTCCGAGATATCGCGTCCGTGAGACGTGTCTATGTGTGCTATGCTCGAATATTACTTGTATGTGACATTGACTTCTGTTAGTTTCTAAGCATTCTGTGGTTAAGCCCGTTACCCCACCTAAACCATATGAACCATATAATAATATTCAACATGTTATGAATCACTAGACTACTAATCACTTGAGGCAGTCTTTTAATAATTTTTAAACTTTAAGAGAATATCAAAACAACGCTTACTTCTGGTCTATTATAAAGCCATCGACTCTGTGTAAATCCCTGTTGTTGAAGCCGGCCGGTTTGAAGCAGAGGTTGGCCTTGAGCCCTGCTCCCCCATGACAGATCACCTCCATATTGCCATACTGCTCAATCCACAGCTTTCCAACAATTACGTTGTGGACGCAGCAGTTTACGTTAGTCCAGGTATACGCTTCTCCCCATCTGAATTGTGAAACATACATCGAATCAGTACACGTCAAAATTGAGGTCGCATTTTTTTGTACTATACGTTCCGCCTGAGAATAGGACTGTCAGGATGACATATTGCTCCGTATTTGCAAATTTCATAAGTGATGAGTAAGGTGTGCAAAAAAAAAATTAACAAAGAAATACTTAAAAGAAAAATTTTCATTCTAATTGGTATATTTTTTGGAACGAAGTTCGTTATCGCGCGTTGTGAAAGGGGGCTAGACGGAAAAAAATCTTACGAAAAGTTGTCACGACACTTTTTGCTATAGTAAGGTATTGTAAGCTGTGCGGCTTGCGGATGTGTCTCTCTCTCTCTCTCTTTCTCTCTCTCTCTCTCTCTCTAATAGATAGCAAGCCAGATATTTTCATTTCTATTTCGCATTGAACAGTGTGGTGTCGCGACGATTTTTTTTGTTGAGTGTATACAGGTTTTTTGTAAATAATAATAAAAGGAACTTCGTTCCATCCGGGTGTCCCTTGACACCTCTCAAGTTTTTTATTTAGATTGCCATCAGATCATGTTACCATGTATTAAAATAAGGTGTAAAATAACTAACACGACTTTTATATATACATATATATGTAGATGAACGCCTAGACTGATATATTTTACTATTTTGTTATTGATGAATGTTATGTTTTAATACTTTTACAACCCAAATACAACCCAAACCCGCAAAAATCGCAAATTGTCCCCGTCGTTTTTAACTTTATGTTGTTACTAACACGATTTTTTTACATTTATATAGATGAACAGCTAGACTGATGTTTTTAATATTTTTTATTAATGAAAATAACATTATTAAAACGTTATTTGTTCTTCAATAAATCAGCAATATATTTTGAACAAATATTTTTATGCTGACATTACTTCACACTTGTGGTATGAAGTTGATTACTATTCTTAGTTGGAACGCATAGTAATACATACATACATGCGACAAGAGATTGAAATTAAATATATTAGAAAAACTTGAAATAATATAATTTTTAACGCAGTTAAACTGCAACAACCGATTTCCCATTTCCTATATCTTCGGAACCCTACATCAAATCTTCGCCAAATTATTTTCTTTTTCAAAATCGGTTCATAAATAATCGAGTTCTGAGATAACAAACATTTAAAAACATACAGGCGAATTGATAACCTCCTTTTGGGAAGTCGGTTGAAAACAGTACCATTCAATAGAAAAAATTGCCAAATTCGCCCTTACTGTACAATGTAGGGCTTAGTCATGCTAGCATGGGTCTATAAAAGAGCGGTAAAAACGCGACGCGAACAAGTATTGCTTTCTCTTGTTGAGCGAAGTAGTAGTCTGCTGAAGGTTTTCGGTTGCAAAGTAAAACGTACCTACGTCAAGTAGGTATACTGTATAACTTTGTTTTGGCTACTGACGTGATAGGAAGTATGGCGGATAGAGCATATAATTGTGCTGCTGGTATCTTCTATATTTTTCAGACTTAGGATGATTTTATTTCATTTCTTACTTTGTTTTTTATTTTCCTCTCAGGTGCGTCGCAATGGCGGGCATCTGAAAGAGTCTGCGAAAGTTTAAATTGAATTGTTTTCTTCTTTAAAATTATTCCACTTTTACTAGTTTTAAATTTGTTTACGGGTAAAGCTTTTATAGTTAGGGGTAGTCTATAGGAAAAACGTATGTACAATAATGGTGACCCAGTAAAGAAGCCTTACTCTTTGAAAACGAGGTACATGGTTCACACGATTTTTTATGCTTTGTCTTTATCGAATGAACATCTGACTTATCTTAAATGACTATTTTTATAGATTTACATTAGATTTTCAAATAAACGGCCAATTTTTGATTTCTTTGAATTTTCTCTTACGAAAACCTTAAGCTGTTGTAATTGATTGTCTTAGGAACGCAAGTTTTAACATAAATATATCATTTGTTTTAGCAAGACAATAATATCACATGACAAGAAATGCTATGAAAGTAAAACTGCTAACTCACCGGGACGTCATGAACCGCGACGTTGCCGGCCACGTATCCAAACAATTTGTATATAATTTTACAAATTGGCTACGTCGCCAAGTTAGTTAATCACCAAATATTTAAATATAAACTGTTTGGACACGGTGGCCGGCGGCAACGTGAGTTAGGGTCCTAACAAATGTACCGAATAAGTAGTTCCTCAAATTAAAAAAATATACATATATGCAAACATATGACGAATTGTGCACGAACATACTCTTAAATAAAAAAAACATCCGAATTGAGAACCTTGACTTATGATAAAAATACCAAAGACACCAAAATATTACCTTAAGTTAGTCTTAGAGAGGATTTCACATTGTACCTTGGTAATTCGACAGTGACGTGTCCTTTGGGCTGTATCTCCACGCTCTTCCCGCAGAATTTGAGCTTGGGGTGCACGGAGCCGTGGAATACGAAGTGAGGGCTGTCGGCGTGGAACGCTGACACAGGAGGGTGATGGGACACCTAGAATTAAAAACACATACCTCTTATTACAAATTAGCAAATATGACTGGGATGGAAGAGATAGCGGCTATAATTTAAGACGAACTGCTCTTCGGTCGTCTTAAATTGTAGCCGCTATCTCTTGTTTACAAGGATTTAAAAAGTTATAATTTCGATATATTTGCGTCGTTGTGATTGGTTATGACATTGTCTTTTAGCGCTAGTTGGCGAACCAATCACGAAACCATCAAACGCAGCGAACCAATCACAAAACAGCAAAAATATCGAAATTGTAACGTTATTAATCCTTGCTTGTTTAGTGTCACTACCATTGTGATTTCTAGGTGTTAGTGTTCTGCAATCTCTTACCTGGGTTGGTACTTCCATCGTAGGTCACTCGATAAGTTTTGAGATGTTGGAAATTTAAAATGGAACACACCGGTGTTTGTATGTTTATAAAAAGCAAATTTATTTAAAAAATAAGTAAAATACTAATAGCCAGTTAGCTTAACTTAATAATAACAACGTAAATAATAGTAATTTAAAAATTTAAACCGATTTCAAATATCAACTATACTGATATCTTAATAAAAACGACTTAACCGATTTCGTTGAAACTTAGACTGTTACCTTAATTAGAATATACCTAAATAAAATCAAAAAGCATAATCTCGATATGGCTTTTAGTTTCTGAGAAATTCATGGACAAACAAATACACAAACACATAATCGTACATACACTTACGAAATTTAGTACACGTGTTTGGACGCCTAAACAAATATTCATCATAATATTCAAATATTATCCAATTCCAACAGTATTAGATACATATTTGTCAAACCTCCGTTATGACCGTTGAAAATAAGCAATATTTCAGTCATTTTGCTACAACTGTATGAAGCGATGGAGCATAACTTTTGCAGTCGCAACACTTGTGAGCTATGATATTTTACGATTTTAAATTTGGTTTAACCGATCAACTAAGTTTACATTTCGGGCTTTCGGGATTCTGCTTCATTTCGGGCATTAGTAGACAGTTCGTTGAAACGTGTAAGCTACTGAAATGTTGGTGCCCCAAAACCCAAGAATCACATACATAAACATCGACGACATCCTAGGCGTTCGAGTAGAGCTAATATCATTCTGCATTAATATCTTGAAGTGAGGACGACGACGTTTCTGTCATTGCATCCCATGTTTGCATTCCAAAACTGAAAAACGGGCTCATATGAATTGGTGTTGTGAAGTGCGTCAGCGATTTGAAAATGATCGAGCCGTGATTACGAAAATATCGCAGATAAAGAAACCTGGATCTATCGGTATGATTCAGAAAGTAAGAGATAATCTTCAGTCATTGGTCTTCTCAGAGGGAATGTTAACGACAAATCTCTAAAGACCTTGAAACATTGGCAAAAAAGTTGTGGCTCCGGGCAGACATTTGTCGACATCCATGCTGGAAAATTATAGGTTTATCAACTTGGGTTGGTACACAACAATAACATTGCTGAAAGTTTTAAGCAGTACGAGAGAATAGATCAAAGGCTGGAATCGGGGAATCATACTCCTTTACAACGCATCTTCTTTTACGTCCCTTAAAACAAAGGCATTTATTGAGAATTTTCGTATCAAAACCTATCTCATCTATCCTACAGCCCCCTGTATTTTTTATTCCCAGAAGTAACAGAGAAAAAGTAAATTGAAAAAGCTGTGGCTACCTATGAAGTAGCAATTCGCGACCTATCGTATCAAAACTGGAAAAAGTGATTTTAAATTTGGTCAAGACGAATAAAACTTTGTATAAAAAGTGACGGAGAGTACATATTTTGAAAATATGTTAAATAAAATAATAATTTTCAATCGTTTTTCTTTATCTTACAACTTATCTAGTGACTCGCGTATTCTCGTTGCAATAGCGTCTATGCATGTTGATGGCATGTTCCGGTTTTTGGTTACAAATTAGTTATATAATAAGCCCTGTTATACGAATGACAACGTACCATTAACATCTTTAGCGTTTAGATTCGATGGCCATCACCAATTACGTAGCTAGAGGGAAAGAGGGCGGCGGAGGCGATCCGCCCCGGGTGTCATTCATTCGAGAATGGCACCCGACCGTACCAAAGTGGAACTTAAAAAACTAAATGTATCCAGGAAGTGCCCAAGTATAACGACTAAATGTGCTTTCTAAAGCACGGATTATTTATTATATTATTTGTGATTAGTT
The DNA here is from genome assembly GCA_036924255.1 of Apodemia mormo. Classification (NCBI taxonomy): domain Eukaryota; kingdom Metazoa; phylum Arthropoda; class Insecta; order Lepidoptera; family Riodinidae; genus Apodemia; species Apodemia mormo. Next base: position 44,454,816 of record JAUPFN010000002.1, read on the forward strand.
ACATTAAAGAACACATGAACAAATACTAATTTGAACCTTAGACACTTTTACTACTCAGCCATCATCGCTTCTTCAACGCGTCTTAATTCGTACTATCATAGACAGCTTTCTAAGTAGGGATGACACCAAAATGTTAGCACCAGGTGACACCCATGCTAGCTACATTGGTTATCACTTTCCATTAGTAAATCATCTGACTGATTGTTTGTTATCATATATACTATGTAAAAGAATTTTGAAAAAAGAATGCAATGAAAGATGCCGAAATATTTAAAGTTTATTAGAAAGAAGAAATAATAATTGGATTTACCTGAGCACAAATGAGAAAAGCGACAACGTTAATGGATGCATTTAAAAGCAATTATTGAATGCGTCTCGTCGTGTAAGCAAAGGGAATTGAGTGCAATATTCCACTTAATTATAAACGCGAAACTTTATGTGTCTGGATGTTTGAATGATTGAATGTTCCTAAATCAGCCACCGCCCACGCGATTTTAACTGAACAAATTTGGATAAAATACATGTAAAATATAATATCTAGTTAAAAATTGAGTGATACCCTATTGGTGATTTTTAACCTTGCTTATACTATAGAGTTACACATAAATGCCAGTGCTGATAAGTACAGTGCTATCTTTTTGAAAAGATTGACAGTGTGTTCCATATGGTAACGTACTTAAGTAAGCACACTACTGGTTCAGAATGTACAATCCAAGATGTAGTGAATGCCTTAAAACATTTTAGGCATAACATGCAAGGTCACAAATTAAACTACGTTCACAAATAGACAATCTTTAAAAATGTTACGGAACTAAATAGAATTAACTCCTCGGGTCCAAAAACGGTGGACTGTCATACAGACCTTTAAATTCGACAATATGCAAAGGGAAGGAACTGAATTACGTAGATTTTCTGTTTCGAAATCATGTCTGCGGAATTTTACCAGCTAGGTGCTTCATAAAGGAAGTAAAACAGAAATGTGTAGACATAACGAACCCGTCTGAAAGCTGGAGCTGGCCATGAGCTTATTAATAAGATAAAAGCTCAAGAAATATCTGATTGAACTTATGATTTGCGTATCAGATGTTTTGTTTCGTAAAATACAAAGAAATAATTGCAATCGTCATCTATCGATGGTGCCGAGGACATTACGTTGGTTTGTGTCAATCAGGTGCACTTAGAATGGGAGAAGATTCTTGAGAAGGATTTTGAACAATATTAATTTGTATAAATATCTAAATTTGTTAAAATTGCATAACATGTGAAGTTACAAACATTAGTGTAAAGTGCAGGCAGAATTGCACCCTATACAGTATAACCGAGATCAGCAACCTTAAGCTGGGTATCCACTTTACCACCCTCGTGACGAGCTGCCTCGTCTCGAGTGTGCCGCAGGCTGAGAAAAGCTGCGCAAGTAGATACAAAACAATTTTTGCCGCGTACCGAGCACACACCAATGACTCTACTCATCGCACGGCTCATACTGCATCTTTGAGCATGGCTATTTACCAACATAATTCGGCTCGTTGCGTGGCCGCCTCGTTTGGTTCAAGTTGCGGCAAGCCTCGACTCGCGACACGGTCTCCACTAGAGCTGCCTCGGGCCCAGGCAGCCGTTCGAGCTGAGGCTGCCTCAAATGGATACCCAGCTTTAAGCATATTTCGAGACACGAAGTTTTCGATTAAAAAGTATTTTCTTTAATCTTTCATGGATCCAACAAATGGTCTAGAATGAGTGATTAAATTGTACCTGTTCACAGACAGCTCGGAACTCAGGTCGTTCCAGTTCATAAGTTTCGCCTAATAAAGGATTGAAGGGTTTTCCCAGGCGCTCCCAGTTTGATGCTAGAGCGCTGACTGCGAATGCTGGAACAAGAAAAATTGTTACCTATATAGAATTATATAGAAAACAAGCAGACAGTTCTTCTCGTGGGAAAATAAGGTCGATCTCTTTATTCAGCTTTAAAGGTATGAAGAAGCATGGGCGTACCCAGATTCTGGGCCAGGGGGGGCAACCGTAATATTTTAAGACTATTTTTATCTTAATATCTACAACAGTAAATGGCTAGTACAGAGGTAAATAAATTCCAAGGGGGGGGGGGGCAGCTGCCCCTCCCGGCCCCCCTCGGTACGCCCATGTGAAGAAGTACTACATCCAAGTGTTCAAGATACATTAAGACTAAGATTTTGTGACTTGTCGACAAGTTTACCAACTTTGTGGAAAGAGTGTGAAAGTCGTTATATTATATCTAACTTTTAAAAGGCTAACACGAAAAAAATACTACAAAAATCATTTACCCGCTATATACTCCATCCTAGCGACTGGATCAGTTTGTTCAGATGCCATTCTTAGGAGGTGAGCGTACTCCAAATACTCTAGCATGCGTTGCAAGAAGGTAAGAGGCTCGTTGAATACCACCGGCATCGTGATTTTAGATAGCTCCTTTCCAACACAGTTTTTCAGGACCGACCACAGCGAGAAGTCGCCGCGGCTGAACTGGGCCACAGGTAAAGAGGTCCTGAAAACAAATTTTTTTAGAAGAGCTGATTAGATTTATAAATCAATCGTTGTATTAGTTTGAAAGTGATTTTAGAATTATGAAGTGAGTTTGCTGTAAACAACAAAATATTAATATTTGAAAAGCTGTAACTTTTGAAAACTTGATTCGATTTTGATTTTTGAAACGGTATTTTATGCATTTTATGTAACTCTTTAAGTATTAAAATATTGTTAAAGGTCAAAAAATAAGTTAGTTTAAAATCTCGAAGTTATGTCAAAAAAAAAAAACTTTTTTCCATTTTTTTATGTTGATGCAATTTATGCATTGGACGGATGATTTTGAGGAAAAGAGCTTATTAGATTTTGTACTCAAGCATTACATTAAACTGGAAATTATTTAATTTAAATTTAAAGGAGATTTTGAGAAAGTTTTTTTAAAATTTCTCAAAATCTCCTGAACCGAATTGATTCAATTTTTCAAAAAAATCTAAATTGAACAGAATCCAATCGAATACCATCAACCGTGTTTCGATCGGTCAAAGCCGTTCAAAATTTATGCGATGTTTACATATACACATACATATGTACGCACACACACACGCACACACACATACATACATATATACATTTAGATATACTGACGTCATCGTGAAAATAGTCGGAAACGGTCCCTAGAATCTCCCTAGCGAAACCTAGAGATCTGGTGAAACTCGATTTTTCAAAATCGGGACAAAATCAATTCTTTATCTACATACGTAACGGGAAGTTCAAGAAGGATTTAAAAATTGTGTAAAAAATTAAATATAAAAAAACATCAAGTCTACTTTTATACCCAGAATTATTAATTATAATTAATACTAAATTCTAAATACTAAATTATTTACAATTAATACATTCTCCATTTGAAAACATAAAATTTGGCGGACGTCATTTTTGTTTATTGTCTAAAAAATGTTTCCTCGTTTTACTTGATCATGGCAGTTGCTTAACGCCCATGCCAAAAAAAAAAAACATTCTCCATTTAATTATTAAAATTTGGAACTTAAAAAATAAACGTTAATAAAATTTAACGTGAGAAACTTAAGTAAAAGAAAAAGCTAAATACTTTTTTGCTTAGTTGGATAAAACGTGACAACAAACGTGACGCCTTGAATGTGGTTATCTGTATAAGCATATTAATATTAATATTATAAATATTTAAATATCCATACTAATATCCACACTAATATTCTAAATGCGAAAGTCTGTCTGTCTGTCTGTCAGTCTGTTACGCTTTCACGACTAAACCACTGGACCGATTTTCATGAAATTTGGCATGGAACATAGGCTAATCCGGGGTCAAACATAGGCTAATTTTTTTTCAAAAATCAATCCTTAAAGGGTTGAAATAGGGGATGTTTGTATGAAAAGCTATCTTGACGACATGCTAATCTACTTGCGGGCGAAGCTGCGCGTGTCAGCTAGTTATATTATAAATGCGAAAGTTTGGATGTTTGGATGGATGGATGGATGGATGGTTTGTTACTCGATCACGCAAAAACTACTAAACAGATTTGAATGAAATTTGGTACACAGATAGATGATGACCTGGAATAGCACATAGACTACTTTTTATCCCGGAATAATTAGATGATCCCGCGGGATTCACCAAAAACTTTTATAATGCAGCGGGCTAGATGCAGCAGCTAGTAAGTATATAAAAAGTCCTGCCTCACTGACTGACATATCAACGCATTTCCTTAACCCCTGGACCAAGGAGGCTGAAATTTTACATAGGGGTTGTTCTTACGAGACTTGACTTAAAATAAGAAAGGATTTTACAAAATTCATCCCCCTAAGATGGTGAAATGGGCCTAGAGCTCGATCCTATTGCGTCAGGAATAGGTAAAACTAAAACCGGGCGAGACGAGCAAGAACTCGATTAATATTAGTGAGATGCCTAGCAGTAAGGTCTATTTTTCCAAAACAGACCCGGATCAAAAATGTCTAAGTTTTTATAGTTAGTAACATACTTAGGGACCAAGAGATCGATATTCTTTCCGATACAAATTTTTCACACGCTTCCCATTAAATAAAAATAAATTAAAAATCCTTCATCTTTAAGTTGCTATAACACGATATGAGACTTACAAAAAAAAAGTGTTAAATTTTGTTCTCTTCAAGTTTGTTATGAACTTTTTAATCCCAAGATCTACTGTTGAGTTATTAGATATATAAATTAAAAAAGCAGACTTTTTGATTTTTGATGATTTCATCCAAGGCGACGTATCTGGTGGCCAATCGAGAGGTTATCAAATTTTGATGTTTTATCAGAGAACAAACCTAAAAGACAGGTAATATTCGAAAATGGTTACCACACTACCATTTGTAGCAGGGCGGATCGCGAAATTGTGTGGCCCTGGGCTGATTCTACTTAGGGGCCTTCCTGATTTCTCATCTCTGTCTCTCTCGACTCTGACCATCAAAACATTGTTTTCTATAGTAATGTTAAAAATAAATTACAAAAAAAAATAAAACATTATTTTTTATTTATATCCAACAGTCGCTCACACAGGTTTGTTTGTGGCCTGCCACCGAATTCAATTCATCGCCAAGTCAATGATCGGATTGTATTTTATTTTAAGTTTTTTTTCACAATATATTCTACCTTTTTTGTGGAATTGAGGGGCATTTTGTCTTCGGGGCTCTGGGTTGCAGCCCAAAAATCTCTTAAGTAGATCCGCCCCTGATTGTAGGGCAAAATACTCACTAACTTGAATTAATAGGTGAATGATTTTGAAAGTTTATTGATACCAAAAATAAAAATTACTAATACCTTTGTTAGTAATATGATAATTATATATCTAATATAATTAAAAATTGACATTCCTAAAATTTGTTACTTTAAAAAAACATTAAAATATAACAACGTGTATTCATTTTTCTTTTATGTTTTTAACGTAATAAAAATTAAACAGGAGGAGAGGGGGTCGACCTATTCTTATTTTTTCTTACATAGGAGAGGGACGGGGTCAAAAACTAGCAAAAATCGTCTTACGTGATAGATAAATGAATGGCCTCTTTCCAAAGACCCGACAACTACTGAAATGTTCTTTAAAAGCCAACAAATCAGATTTATTATTAAATATATTAAACCACTGGAAAGGTCTAAGAGTTATTTATAAATATTATGATGAAAACCCTTGAAGAAGTTTTAAAATGTTAATTATACATAAATATTGAACCATCCCTTCTCCTCCCTCCCACCCTGTCACTTCAATGAACTTATCCCCGGGTCCCGACGAATTCGCTCCTCAAATACGACACCGTATTGATCCACTCTCCCGACCTTGAACGCGTATTTTATAGACATTACGCCCACTGAGGAAAAATTGACCCTTGAATGGACGTGAAGACGTTATGGAAGACTGATAGTGATGAGCATCTTCACGCCCATATCCATGAAGAGGTAGGCAGAGGCACAAAAAATGCACCCACGCTTAGCCGAAGATACTTGGTCCTACAATGTGATGGGTGGCAAGCCTATCGCCTACCGGGCATTTTCCAACCCCGGGTAACATTGTTTTTATCAGAAAACTGAAAAAACACATTTTTGAATTACCCGACCCAGGAATCCAACTCGAGACCTCATGTGGTCAACTCCGACACCCGACCACTAGACCACACAGGCGATCAACAAAGGTGATGAGCAAGGATTTAAATATCGGTATTATGTGGTAACGTTATTCCTCGCGGCATGACATGACGTTATTTTCAAACACAGCATTATCCAAAATTTATACAGAACTCATTACTGTTTAATAACGTTATTCATTATTGAATGGCAAATTTTGTAAAATGGTAATTTTTTCGTAAATTGTAAAAATTTGGATTGAGCATAAGATTATATTTTGTAAATTGTAAAAATAACTTTTTGATGTGAAATAATTCTAGTAAATTGTAATACATACAACTGTAATACGTGAAATAGAAAAAAAGAAGCCCGCTGAGTTTCTTCCGCCAGATCTTCTCAGTGTGTGGCCGCGTTCCGATCCGGTAGTAATTATAAAGAAATCGACCTAAATTAAAATGTTTGCACGCCATATTATGGTAGAATATGATGGTAATTTTATTTATTTTAATAACTTGTGACACCCATATTCTTGCAAATAAATATTTTTCATTTCATTAGGGTCTGTTATACACTACGAATTAACATTATGGTATTTGGTATTATCACAATGTAAAAAGTATCATGGGCTACGGTATTGATATTATCTTCTAGCGCTAGTAGGCGAACCAATCACGAAACAGCACTAAACGCGGCAACGTCGTATATATATATCGATAATATAACGTTAATTTTCGTTAACAATTTCGTTCTGTTATTTGATAGCGATACATATAGTGTTTAAAAATAATTGTCTTACTGAGGCATTGATATAAAAAACCGAAGATAAACAATCAGTGTCTCAAAAACGTCCTCTGAAAATGAGCGCAGAATTTTAAATTGTGCGCTCATTTCAAATAGAATCGAGTCGGTCGCGACACTGTCAATTTTATGATTTATGTACATTGCTTTTGTAAAAATTACTATTAATCGTACGCTTAAGGTTGAATATGCAAAAACATATATTTTTGCCATATCTATATATCTTATACTTGTATGAAATTAGCGACAGTTTTGAGTGTCAAATCTGTTCGGGACTGTGTATCTTGGATTTTTTATATCGATGGACTGAAGTATCGCTTTAGTAATAACGTTGTCTTAAAATAAGTTCTGTTATTTGATAACGTTTTAAATCATTGCTGATGAGTAACTTATTATATTTTTAAAGACGATACTGACCAAATTTTTTCCCATGTTGGTCCGGGCTCTCTTTGAAGAAAAGAACATCTGGCATTCTGCCAGCCAGATCGTAAAAGGCAAAAGATTGGCTATATATGTCACTACCATCGTGATTACAAGATGATATAGTTCTGTAACGTCTCGGCCGGATATATGCTACAACCGCCTTAACAATTTCTGCCGCAATAACGATAATGCTTTGCGGTATATGCCTCGGTCGTTCCACTGATCTGTCCAACTAAAAATCCCATTTCGTCCCAATATGTATGCCCTTTTCGTCCCAAAAATATTTTGTATTTATCTAATCACGGTTCGTCCCGTTTTTTATGCCTCCATTGTCATTCCTTTTTTACACGCATCAGAAACATTTATATTTAAACGATATCGGGCAAGAATTAAAAGCTTTCGTGCTAAATTAGTGTTATAGGCTAGTCACGCTACATGGCATTATCCATTATTAAAATGTTCCCAAATATCATGAACATTTCCATTATATAGCGTTTTCAATAAGAACAAATATTGTTTTTTTCACGGTGTGCCTTTAAAATTCCCTTATTTCGTAGATGTACTTCAAAAAAAGTACAGAGCAAAGCTCAGTAATCCAGGTAATCTAAACAAATATAATAAATAGGAAAGATTTAATTTTTATTTGTTAATATTTAACAATTTTTCTAAAAAAAACTTTCACTTTAAATAGCTACATTATCTTATCTTTTTATTAGGCTACTTATTTATCCGACAGAGCCAAAAGAAGTTTATAAGTTTTTTGTCACACGAACAAAGTCCCGAGTTAGTTAGTCCCCAGAGACTACTAATTTGAAAAAAAAAACAACTAAATATTTTTATTTTATTATTTCATTTCTAACTCTAGCAAGTACTTACTATAAATATATAAATAATCTGATAAAATTACACGAATTGGACTAACTGCTAATACAACCGTATACATGTATAATATATATATATATATATATATATATATATATATATATATATATATATATATATATATATATATATATATATATATACATTTATTGTCTGCCCATATTGGATATTGCCCGAGCTTTATCGCAAGACGCTAGGCGTTAATCATCCAGCTAACGAGGCAATGTAAATAAACATACATTCATTCATTCATTAATCAAGTATGTATTCGTGAAGAGTTGCAAATTAAATCTAATTTCTTCCGTTACCTTATAACTTAATTTTAGTTTTACAGTCTCGACGGCTTATGAAGTTAAGGCTTGAACTTAATAGTATGGATTACAGTTACAGGTGGTCGATCGAACTGAGGTGATTCACACCCGGACGCGAACTGGTATTGATCGGTCGGCCGACCTTGCTCTGATGGATTATGAACAGCTATATGCCTGCATTTCGGTCCAGCTAGTGTAACTTTTAATTGGCTTCCATCTTTGTTTTCGTTTTGTTTAGAAAAACATTATTTTTAAGTTTTTTTATTGAGCCGAAAGTCAGAAAAATAGACTGTAACGAAAAGGGTTATATCACCTTACTCGTACCTTGATAACTTTTCATTCATTCATTTAGTCATTATTTAGCTTATATAGTTAAGTTAGTGTTATAACTCTCAATTACTGCATATAGGGGACTGCGATGGAAGGGCGCTTCGTAGAATGACGAAAACCGACGTTTACGCTTATTTTTATACAATAAATAAATGTGTATTATTATTATTATTATATTAAATATTCATGGGACAAATTACACTTGCTGATCTAACCCTAAAGTAAGCAAATTATTTGCTTGTGTTATGGGTATTAGTCAACGATATTAATACATAGAAATACATATATAAATATGAGAATATATTTAATAAACACCCAACCAAACCCGGAAATACAAACATTTATGCTCATCACACAAATGCTTGTCCCCTTCGGGGATCGAACCCGAGCCTCGTCGATTGCGTAGTCAGGGTCGCTAAACGTACGTTCAAAGGTTTCTATACACTCCCGGTGTCACGTGTAACTGGATTTGTCACCCGGACGCCTTTGAAATGACCTTGAAATTTTTAAAGAACTATCTTTATAGTATCTCCTTTTGAACAAAAAAATAACAAACGGTTTCCGACTACAGGTTAATGAATTAAAGCTAAATATGTGTTTTGACTTTCATACTCTATCCCACGGGAACGGTGCCGAATTTTGGGATAAAAAATATCCTGTATGTTGCCCCAAGCTCTCAACTATCACCATGCTAAATTTTATTAGTTTCTGTTCATTAATTTTTGCGTGATTGACGCATACACTAACAGACAGACAGACAAAAATTCTCAAAATAAGTTTTTTGCTTCTATTATCGATATGTTAACCGACCCCATTAATATTTTTCAAAAAACTTTAATGTACAGAAATCACTTTTCTACTTGTATTTATTACTAGCTGTTGCCCGCGACTTAGTCCGCGCGGACTTCGTTTACTCCGCACAGCCTCTCCCTCGTAGGTGATAGCGTGATAATATGTAGCCTATACGTTGACCCGACCTGTTAGTAATATTCATGCAAAATTTGAAGTAAATCCATGCAGTACTTACTAAATTTACCCCTGGTAGTCATGTATGTCCTGACATACATGAGTTTCCTACGATTTTATTATATGTATATAGATTATCGGAACAATGAGATGTTGAGATCGATAAGACGGCACGCGATCCGGAGCCGAGACCTTGGAAACGAGATCCTTTTAGTAATTCGTCACTCCAATAATCAATACCCATTTTACGGCCGCAACTGCAAGGTTTATACACATAATAATGGAACATAGTAACGGAACATAAAGTATAAATGAAGTTATTTTATAATGAGCATTTACAGTTAACGTATACCCATTTTAACTGACGTCAAAATTCGTGGGAATCATTTTATTTATGATCCTCAATAACTCAACGACGTCTAGACTGATATGGAAAATTCTTCTTTTGATTAGAAATCTGTACTTTTCGTTTAATCCTACATTAATTTGGTGTAGATTTGTAGGTTTGATCTAAGGTTCCAGAGATACAGAAAATTGGAGGTCGGTTATGCAGTTTCCCTGCGTTTAAATTATTTGAAATGTAAATATTTATTTGCAAGAACATGGGTATTACAAGGATCTCGCACCCACTCGTCACTTAAAATCTTGTCCCTTAATAGGTACCTAACCATCCAACTCGCCCCTCAAAGGATTTGATAAGGACTGGACCCCTCATCATTTACAATATAGTTTAGAAGTTAATAAAATTGTATGTAAGATTACGTATAAATGTACAAAAAGTAAATAAAAAACAAACAAAAAGGATTAATTTGAAAAAAAAAAACATTTACTACGAAAATATTAGCGCGATAAAACTCTTTGACAGTATGTCAGAGTTTTAGCGCGCTAATATCTTCGGGACGATACACGCAGTTGCGGCCGAAGGATTATACGAACTGAGGGAATCAATCGTAAAAAAATCCTATTCACTATAAAAAACTATAATATATTTACGTTATAAGTTTTATATTATGTATTATTATGGGATACTACAGATATCGAATATGATCAAATTGGATGATCAATGTGCTTTCATTTAAAAAAAATATATTATCACACCCGGTTTCTTCAATGGTAGGCAAAGTAAACCAAACGTCTATAGACTTTCCAGTTCAACACGATTTAATGGTTTGTGGGTTGGCGAGATGAATGGTGAACCCCATCGCTGCATTTTACCAACCTGATAGTCCTGATAACGATTATCGACTACTTCTAGCGACAGTCAGGACACGGGAGTAGTAACACATCATCCTCCAGACTCCGAGGTGCTACTGATATTTTGGATTTTCGAGAAAACCCTCTAAAAAGCATCAATAACGCTTTTGCTCGACCCGGGACCTCATGATCTGAGCCGAATATCCCCTAGAATATGAGGCAGCCCTATTTCCTTATCTAGTTTATATCTTTTCTAGTTTTTATATAGAATTTGTTAAAATGCGTATGTAAAAGATTGGCAACCTTTATAAAAGTTGCTAAGGGTTTTTAAGTAATTAATTATTTTTCGTAGAGCAAAAAGCTTAAAGGTCAACAGAAAATAGAATCATAGTCAATCTTGGCTATTTATATTCCCTGGATAATATACCCCGATTCTGACGTATAGACAAGTAATTAAATAGATATATTAAACGTCCAGATTGATAATTGGGCGATACAAAATGTCCCAATTAAAAGTCCACTACATTTGGTAGACTTAGGTGATGCGTAAGATAACATCATTTTAATAATCATAGGAGAACGAGCTGCAGAAAAAATTACGATACACCATCAATGAATACACCGGTTAAAAATTAAAAAATTTTTTGCAATTACCTTAAAAATTCTTATAATAATAGAAAGAACACGTTTCATGGGTAATTTTTATTCTACAGTTACAATTATATATGAAAATTGGATTATATAGTCTGATTAATCAGTACTACCGGTTTATTGCTGGGTGATTTCTCAAAAAACTGGGAAACATAAATAATATGCGTCTTAATAGGTAAATGATAATAAAATTGTTCAATACCTTCTCGAATGATTCCTACTTGAACATCCAAAATAAAAAAAGCATCAAAATTTAAATTACTATTAAATAAATAAGCTAATAGTACTTCTAAAGGGAAGAGATAACCATCGTGTCTAGACACCAAATATGTTTCTGGTCCGGCGTTATCCATGTAGTGGGGTGAATAGGGGGGGAATAGTATTGCCGGATACCTTACCCTCCAAACTGTGATATGAAAGTAAAAAGCATTAACGCTTTTGGATAGGAAAAAGTTAGGTGGTAATACCAAGCTCGGGTGAGACGTTGCAGATTTCTCTCAATAGTAATCTCGATGTTAGTGACATGTTAAGTTCGCCGTTTAAAAACTGCCTGGCAACATGGTAAATGATCGATTCTTCTTAAGGTGGGGATGACGGTGTAACACACTCATGGTTCGAAGTAGCGTATGTGAATAATGTGAGTTCAAATGTTGAAAACAGGTTCGACATAAATATATTTTATTAAATGACGACCAAACCAAGAGTGTTAAATTCTCATTGCCTCATGTAAGGTACCTAAATAGCAATGTAAAACTGAATGGAAATAATCTGAATCTGGTGGGCTCCACCTTATTAGTAGGTATACCTTTAGATAAAATTACAATAAGTTAGCAATATATATAGGTTTGTAGTTAAAAATGGCACAATTATCTGATGTCAATACTGCAAAATATTCTTTAGTTAATTCCACCGCATTATTTCAAATGGGATTTTTCGGTAAGGAAATTTTGTTAAAGAACCTATATTTATTTTGCTGAAAAAGCTATAAGTCGAATTAATAATCTTTACCCGAAGGTTTCCTTGAGAGAAAAATTCAAAGAAATTATGTTGTAGCTTGTATTTGAGGACTTAATATAACGTCCGTAAAACGTTTATTAGTTTAAAACAAGTGGTTATGTACACTCACCAAATACAAAAAATAAAAACGATCTTGTGGTGCATCTCGTCTCCATAGAATAAGTTTCTCCTATATGAGGCAATCTATACGCTTTTACAATGAAATTCTTGATGACATAAGAGATCTATCTACCAGTGAACAAATTTAAAAAGAAAGGGCAAAATGGTATTGTAAAATCTTAAATTATTTAGAAGACAAAAGGCCTGGAAAATAGATCTAACGATTTTGACGAAATGTATTTAGATAGTCTTTTAATATTGAAATTGATCAAGCTATGAAAAATTCAAAAACAAGACAAGTTCGCTAAATTAAGCTAAGGCCGCATTTCGATTCGGTAGTAATTCTAAAAATATCGACTCGTCAATAATGCCTATATATTCATTTGAATAAATTGAAGATCGGTTAAAATCCTGATTACCCAAAAATCGTCTATCGTCTGGGAATGAGCTTGATGTATTTATTTATTTACACCTACCTACCAATTTTTCACATTTGAAGTTCATGTTACATTTCCTGCAAAAACCTTAGGTTAAAAATGGCATTATTATTTATACGCATTCTTTGTAATTGTATCTATTTAAATAAAATACTGACGTATAATATTTAATTTTACCTTCACTTTTTATGTAGAAAGCAGGGATGCTAAAAATTTAGAGTGGGCACACCAACCATGCTAGTGTGCGTGGTTCGATTACTGTAACTACACAGGTGTGAAGTGACACTCGTCGAAGTTTCACACAACGGATTTTTCTGAGGACGTTTTTAATTGTCAGTTACTTAGGAATACTACCTCTAGAGGTTTATATACTCAAAGACTAGGTTTTGATTCCCTTTTTATATTGCAAAAAAACCCAAAATATGCGACATAAATGGAACACATCATATCTTTTGTTCGCGTTGATTTACACGTTTGATTTTTTTACGGCTGAAAGGGACCGTAGACCCGAGTATTTGATATAAATTTTAACTTGATACATCGACGTTTTCCTGCGAAAAAAGGTCTTGACTTGATGTGATCCTCTAAGGGTTCCGTTTTTCCCTACGAGGTACCCTAGGAACCCTAAAAATGAAATTTGGTATGTATGTTAAACACTTATACAAAATCTATACCAAATCTTGTCATTTCTGTGGTCTAGTGGTCCAGCGTTGGCGTCGACCACATAAGAACCTGGGAGGAAAAAATGTTTTTTCAGTTTTCTGATAAACACAAAAGTTGCCCGGGATTGGAAAGTGCCCGGTTGGCGATAGGCCTAGCACATTTGTGGGACCAAGTATCTTCGGTTAATCGTGGGTGTACTTGTTGTACCTCTACCTACCTCTTTGGGGATACTGGCGTGAAGATATGTTAATTTATATAAAAATAATAGGAAGGAAGTACACCTAGCGCCACCTAGTGTTAAGTATGTGAGTGACATATAGTAGTTTTAGTTTCTCTGCTGTTTAAATAAAGTCATTCAGTTCGTTCCGAGTTGAATAAGAAAGCACATCGTTTTATTAGGTTATGGACTCAGATTTACAGCTTCTTAAAATTATATTGCTAATTATCGCGAAAGTTAAAAGTTATCAAGTTTTTAGTGTGATAATAAATCGCAGTAGGATAATTAGATTAGATAGTTTAGGCATTCGGTTTTCATAATAGTCTACAGCAAGCTAACCACGACGACGCCAACATGGCGGCTAACTACATTGTCAATGTACCGAAGTTAAGAGGCAGAGAAAATTACAGTGAATGGCTATTTGCAGCGGAAAACTTCTTAATCCTAGAAGGAATGATGAAATGCATCAAACCAGAGGAAGATGTAAGATTGTTTGCCGAGGATGACGCAAAAACAAAAGCGAAACTGATTCTCACGATTGACGCTTCATTGTATGTGCACATTAGAAATGTATCTACTACCAAGGAATTATGGGAGAAACTAAAAGCCTTATTTGATGATTCCGGATTTACGAGGAGAATAAGCTTACTACGAAATTTAATTTCTATTAGACTCGAAAATTGTGGATCCATGATTGCTTATGTGACACAAATTATAGAAACAGGGCAAAAGTTGTGTAATACAGGATTCGACTTAAACGAAGAATGGATTGGTTCATTATTACTGGCAGGGCTTCCTGAAAAATATGCTCCAATGATAATGGCCATCGAACATTCAGGTATTCAGATAACAACGGACGCCATTAAAGGAAAGTTACTTGATATGGAAACCGGAAACGGAACGAATGGAATGAACGATGAATCGAATGGCGCTTTAGCCAGCGGTTATAAAGGTTGGCAGCACTCATTGACGGCCAGGAAGTCTATGGTTAGCAAAAACAATCATGGCGGCCAAAATAGATCGACAGTGTCAACAAAGGCGAAGAAAGACATTAAATGTTATCGATGCAAACAAATAGGTCATTTTAAGTCACAATGTACTGCTGAATAGTCGTGTGTAGTTCGCGAATGAATCCTTCAATTGGACTACTTCAGTTGCGTTTAGTTCATCCTTCACTAGTTCAGTTTCAATTTATCTATATCTCTAGTTCGCGTAGTTCACCGCGAACGAAACGATAACGAGAGTCGAAGATTGCCGATCACGCGCCGATGGGAGTGACGTAGCAGACACAATCTCGGCCCGGCTGAACTTGATACCGGTTAACTATATCATATCACTCGTGCTCGTAATTTCTTGTATAATGTACATACATACTTGCGAAGAGCGATAAAATGAATTCTTTAATTATAAGCGTTCATTGCTTATTGCGCATGAAGGTAGTTTTGATCTTCAATTAGTATAAACGCAATGCATAAAATGTCAATATGTTTGTTTGAATTTATCTAAAATCAAAAATTACAGTGAAAAATAAAAGTTTAGAAAAATCAGCTTAAAGTTAAGGCCATAAGAAACATTTTGCTGTATTCGGCAATTGTAAACACTATTTTAGTAAGAACTTTTAATCTTTCATTAGTAAAAGTACGAATAAAAAAACGAAAAAATAGTACAAATAAAAAATATACTTTATTTTAAAATTGTTTTACTATCGCTTCAACGTTTATCTCGTTCGCAGAAATCATAAGATTCATTATACACTACTTAGTTCGATTAACAAACGAAGGAAAATCAATGTACTGAGAAATGATAGCGACTCAAGCCATTGGACTAGATGAACTACTGAACTAAAAGAGTGATATACTTCGCAGTGATCAAAAGATATGTTCATATCTTTTCATTTCAGTGACACATATTGCGCACCTCTACTGCTGAAGTGTCGAATAATAAAGGAAATGAACGTAAACAAACAAATGCGTTCAGTGCAGTCTTTTTAAGCGGAAACTTTAAAAATGAAGATTGGTATGTTGATTCCGGAGCCAGTGTACACTTGACGCCGAATAAACAATGGCTCACAAATATATCTTACGAAAAAGAAGGTGAGACTATTACAGTAGCAGACAAAAAGAAAGTGCCAATTGTGTGTTCTGGTGATATCAAGATTTCTACCATAGTTAATGATTGCAGTTTTGATGTGAACGTAAAAGATGTGTTTTGTGTACCAGAATTGACAACTAATTTACTGTCAGTCAGTCAATTAATTCAAAAAGGAAATAATGTCGTATTTACCACAAATTCCTGTGAAATATATAACCAGAAGGGTATATTGGTTGCCTACGCATTATTACAAAATGGAGTTTACAAGTTACAACTTTTAGAGAATATGTCTGCAGCAGCGACCATATCCGGTGAGCTCTGGCATCGAAGGCTGGGACATGTAAACAGCGAGTGTCTCAATAAAATGCAGAATGAGGTTGATGGGTTAACCTTAAAAGAGAAGGTTGACATTACAAAGTCTACTTGTACCATGTGCTGTGAGGGGAAACAATCTAGATTACCTTTTTATCATATTGGTAAGAGAAGCACAGAAGTGTTGAACATTATTCACACAGACATCTGTGGTCCTATGGAGTGCAATTCTATTGGAGGTTCTAAATACTTTATTTTATTTGTTGATGATTTTAGTAGAATGACAGCTATTTATTTTTTGAAAAATAAGAATGAAGCCTTGAAAAGGTTCAAAGAATACCAATGGTTAGTGGAAAATCAGACAAATAAAAAAATAAAAATTATTAGAAGTGACAATGGAAGAGAATTTTGCAATACCGAGTTTGACAATTACTTAAAGAAAATGGGGATAGTTCATCAAACAACATGTCCATACACGCCTGAACAGAATGGACTATGTGAGCGTATGAACAGAACCTTAGTCGAGAGAGCAAGGTGTATGATTTTTGATGCACAGTTAAGCAAGAAGTTCTGGGCTGAAGCTACAAACACAGCGGTTTATTTGCATAATCGCACAGGTTTATCCATATTGCATGGAAAAACACCTTATGAATTATGGCATAATGTCAAGCCAGATATAAGTAATCTGAGAGTTTTTGGCAGCAAGGTGATGGTACACATAGCTAAAGAAAAGAGACGAAAATGGGATAAAAAAGCTCAAAGAGGTATTTTAGTGGGCTATGCCGACGGAACTAAAGGCTATAGAGTGTATGATCCAGCTAAGAATGTTATAGCAACTAGTCGAGATGTGATAGTTGTGGAGGAAGAGAACACTACCATAGCAGTAACAGAAAAAGAAAATTTAAATAAAACAATTAAGGATACAGACCAGCCATCTTCAGTGGGGGATATGGAAGAAAAACTATCCGATACTCTAACATCCCATGAAAAATCTATAAATGACTCTGATTCTGAGTATGCACCCAGTGAGTATGAAGATGTAGAAGAAAGTTTACAGGATACTGTGACAACTACGCGGGAAATTCGAACCAGAAAACAACCAGATAGATATGGTTTTAGTGCCAACAAAATGTCTGTCTTCAAGAAACTGGAGATTTAACGTTGCAGGAGGCGTTGACGGGACATGAAAAAGAGTATTGGCAAAAAGCATTAAAAGAAGAACTTCAATGTTTTGAAGAGAATCAAGCCTGGGAGTTGACCGACGCTCCAAGTAGTGGTTGTGTGGTTCAGTGTAAATGGGTCTTAAAGAAAAAGTGTGATGTGAATGGTAAAGTTCTATATCGTGCACGTTTAGTGGCAAAAGGTTTCACTCAGAGGCATGGTTTGGACTACAATGAGACATTCTCTCCAGTAGTTAGATATTCCACATTAAGATTATTGTTTGCCTTGACTGTAAAATTAGATTTTAAAACAACACACCTAGATGTCAAAACAGCCTTTTTAAATGGACATCTTGAAGAAGATATTTTTATGCAAAAACCAGATTATTTTGATAATTTAAATGATGGTAAGGTTTTAAAATTAAAGAAGGCCATTTATGGGTTAAAACAATCTTCAAGAATGTGGTATAAAAAGGTTGATGACTGTTTGTGTAACATTGGTTATGTAAAATCTAAATATGAACCTTGTTTGTTTATTAAAAGAAACAAAAAGTGTGTAACCATAATTGCTTTATATGATGATGATTTTTTTATATTTTCTAATGATTGTGATGAAGTCATAAACTTGAAAAAATCTTTAAGAAATAATTTCAATATTAAAGACCTAGGTACTATAAGACAATGCTTGGGTATGCGAGTTGTGTGCAATAAAAATTCTGTAACATTAGACCAAGAGAGTTATATAGACCAGTTGTTAGGTAAATTAAATATGTTAGATTGTCACACGTCAAATACACCAATGGAATGTAAACTAAATCTCAGTATAGGTAGCAAATGTGATATTAACATACCGTATCAGTGCCTGATAGGTAGTTTAATGTATTTGTCCGTTTTAACTCGCCCCGATATATCATATTCAGTTAGTTATATGAGTCAGTTTAATAATTGTTTTACCAAAGAACATTGGCAACATGCTAAAAGAATTTTGAGATATTTAAAGAAGACAAAACATTATGCGTTAAAGTATGACTCAAAACTTAATCCTGAAATAATTGGTTATGTTGATGCCGATTGGGGCAGTGATGTTATTAGTAGAAGGTCATATACAGGTTATGTGTTTAAATTATCTGGTGCTGCAATATCTTGGGAAAGCAGAAAGCAAAAGGTTGTTGCACTTTCTAGTACAGAAGCAGAATATATAGGAATCTCAGAATGTAGTAAAGAGGCTATTTACTTACAAAATTTGCAATGTGAAATTACTGACAGTTTAAATACTATTATTCTGTACAATGACAACCAAAGTGCACAAAAATTGTTATTAAATCCTGTTTTCCATCATAAATCTAAGCATATAAATATAAGATTTCATTTTTGTAAAGAAGTTATTGCTCAAAAGTTAGTAAATGTTCAGTACCTATGTACAGCTGAAATGCCAGCTGATTTGTTTACAAAAGGTTTAAGTTCAATTAAGCATAACACTTTTGTAAATGCTGTTGGTCTAGTTAAAAATTAAATTATGTGTATTATTTTTATATAGTGGGGGTGTTAATTTATATAAAAATAATAGGAAGGAAGTACACCTAGCGCCACCTAGTGTTAAGTATGTGAGTGACATATAGTAGTTTTAGTTTCTCTGCTGTTTAAATAAAGTCATTCAGTTCGTTCCGAGTTGAATAAGAAAGCACATCGTTTTATTAAGATACTATACCAAATCTATGTTTTCTCTTTCTATCCACGGGACGTTTTCACTGACAAACCTACGCGCTTATGGCTCGCCTACTACATTTACCCTCAGTTCAACTTCCAGTTGGTCTGAACAGTTACCCTATTTTATTTTCCCTCGAGGCTTGACATCAGAGTGCTAAGTGTGAGTTTTCTTTTCGCATTCGATCGTGAGCGCGTTTCGAGTTTACTTAGGAATTTGTATGTGATTTGTACAGCGCCACCTAGTGGTAAAGTGGTTTCTCACGTTTACCACTAGGTGGCGCTGTACAAATCACATACAAATTCCTAGTAAACTCGAAACGCGCTCACGATCGAATGCGAAAAGAAAAACTCACACTTAGCACTCTGAATCCGCGCCAGTTGTGACGTGCTTGTTAATTTACAATTTTTTTTTGTTTGAAACAGGTTTTAATATTTATATTTTTACTACAGTAAAATAAAGGTTTAAATCAAAATATGACACTCT
The DNA here is from genome assembly GCA_036924255.1 of Apodemia mormo. Lineage (NCBI taxonomy): Eukaryota > Metazoa > Arthropoda > Insecta > Lepidoptera > Riodinidae > Apodemia > Apodemia mormo. Next base: position 44,474,670 of record JAUPFN010000002.1, read on the forward strand.
TCATTGCATTTTGGATATACTGTAGTCTTAACGATATTAAAACTAAAAGTACAGGTTTTTTCGGCAAGAGTTGAAAAAAATATTTCAAAAGTGTTTTTTTTTTCAATTACACAAAAAGCGTAAAAAATAAAGAGAAATTTTTAAATAAAATGTGTAGAACTTATATATTTGTATTATTAAGGTTAAAAAGGCTTTTAAGGGAAAAATGTAACTTTTAAAAGCAATTAGCTAGTAGATATACCTAAGGGAATTTTACTTCTTTATCAATTTCTATCAATAACAAAAAAAAATATACATTATATCCAAAGCGCAAAGAAGAGTCACACATATTTTGATGAATTACTTGGATACCTGGATTTTTTTTTTGTTAAAAACGATGTTTTCTAAAAATGAAACGTAGCTAGATCGATTTATCGCCCTCAAAGCCTTCTGCAAACTAAACTTCAAGAAAATCGTTGGAGCCGTTACCGAGATTCAGATTCAGATTATACCGAAGAGTAAGATGGCGTGGTATTATTTACTTTATCTCATCACGCCGGTTCCCAGAATGCGGGGTAGCCAAAATGAGCCGAACGTCAATGGAATTTCTGGTTCGTCACGATTCACTACAACCACAGAATACTACCAGCAGTCAATGTTACATACAAGTATTATTCGAGCATAGCACACATAAATACCTCTCACGGACGTGATATCTCCGACTGGTGCGGTACAAACTGCACCGAACCATTCCGAGATATCGTGTCCGTGAGAGGTGTCTATGTGTGCGTTGCTCGAATATCACATGTATGTAGATTGACTACTGTTAGTCTCCAGTATACTGTGCTACAACGTTTTTCCAAGGGACTCGTGTAATGAAAATCAGTTTCGCTTTGAGTCCTCTTCCTCTTTATTTTCGGACATCAGCTTAAAGCCTGTTCATGTCCTGCGGCCCGCCGGCCGGTCAATTTTAGGCGATAATTTAACTATCCTGCTATTTCGTACCATGAAAGCGTTATCGTACGTATTACCTTTTTTTATAAAGTTTAAAAAGTCGTCAATACGCCCATTTCTCTTACATAGGCAGAGTAAATCGAACTTTCCAGTTTACCGTGATTCACCGGTGCGTCAGATTGCAAAATTGCTGCTGAGATTTTGGGATTTCGGGAAAAACCTCAAAAAAACCTCAATAACACTTTTGCCTGCTCCGGAGATCGAACCCGGGACCTCATGATCTAAACCGAATAGGCTATCCTAGACCACGAGGCAGTTCTATTTATTGTTAAAGAGGTAACGTAAAAATAAATCCATGTTGCAAGAAATTATGGCGAAACATAAAAACAAAAATAGATTTAATAGTCAACTTTTTGGTAATCGATAGAAAATGTCATGATTTTTTTTCATTAGACCTAGTCCAAGATCACTGAAATGGCAATGCTGTTGTCGTTCGCCATCTACGAGCATCTAGCCCTAGTTCGCCACTTTTAGGTTACAGAAAAATAAATTAAGCAAAAGACCCAAATAACTTTGTTGTTCGGTCAGAACAGTTTAAAACATGTTACTATTCATACGATTCATTCAAGTTGCCTGAGATAGCAGCATAAACCTGGAGAAGCGTAAACAGATCGATGTCTTTGCAGCTTTTTGCGCATGCCATTCATGTCTCGAGGGAGGTCCATTAAGACGTAATTTTATTTGTTATATATTGCATAGAATTATTAGGTTAGCTTTGATACTAGGTAAGTTAAGACGCAACCTTGAGGAGTGGGAGTATCTCTTTTATTACAAGTAAATGTAATTACATCACAAGTATATGTAGGGGAGCCCAAGAGGGGGTACCTCGCATACTGTTGAGTTTCTCACTTCTCTACCATATACATATAATCCTTTCCCCGTGTTGGTCCCGGGCTCCTTTATAGAATAGGCCAACTGCCGTTCTGCCAAGCAGGTCGTAAAAGGCGACCGATTGGCTATATGAGTCAAGCTGCCATCGTGGCTACTAGGTAGTAGAGTTCTGCATTATCTCGCCCGGGTCATGTACTACCGCCTTACCTATTCCTGCTACAATAGCGTCAGTTCTTGTCGCTGTCGTGTTCCGGTTTGAAGGGTAAGGTAGCCGGTAAACCCACAAGATAGCAACGCACCATTAACATCTTTGGTGTCTATAGGCGATGGTTGACTCTTTCCATCAGGAGACCCATCTGCTTGTTTGCTATCTTATGATAAAAAAAATATATAGAGACGGGTAGCTAGGGCAGAAAATAAATAAAATTCCGAAAACTTCGGCTCGTGGAATATTTTTTTGTTATTCTTACATTATTTCCTCTATATTTAACCGTTTTTTATTTTAACAAATAAGTTCACTACATTCATTAGCATCGTTTGTCGTAGTACATAAATCGCAAAAAAATAGGTATTTATTTAAGCGGGTTCCAGCATGACGGAGCAAATTTTTCGCCGATCAAAATAAATGTAATATACTCTTCAATTATATTTTAAATATTTCTGTGGCAACACAAAATGTTGGACTACGCGGCCGCGGGTGCTGCACAGTTTGAAATATTCGTAAAATTTTGACAAAATTAAAAAATATTGTGGTATTTTGAAATCCATGTATTTAATAAGGATTTTTACAAATAGAATCATTTCTTTTTTTTCTTTCAGGTCGGAGGACAGTTGTTTTACATGCTGTATATAAAATTTCTTCCAAATCGTTAGAACCGTTTCCGAAACACGCGAAATAAACTTATATAATACTAGCTGTGCCCGCGACTTCGTTCGCGTGGAAAAAATTCTAAAATAAAAACCCGCATAGTTCCCGTTCCCGTGGGATTTCCGGGATAAGAACTACCCTATGTCCTTTCTTGGGTCTTAAACTATATTTGTACCAAATTTTCTCTAAATCGGTTCAGCGGTTTAGCCGTGAAAGCGTAACAGACAGACAGACAGATAGAGTTACTTTCGCATTTATAATATTAACTAGCTGTGCCCGCGACTTCGTTCGCGTGGAAAAAATTCTAAAATAAAAACCCGCATAGTTCCCGTTCCCGTGGGATTTCCGGGATAAGAACTATCCTATGTCTTTTCTTGGGTCTCAAACTATATTTGTACCAAATTTTATCCAAATCGATTCAGTGGTTTGGCCGTGAAAGCGTAACAGACAGACAGACAGACAGAGTTACTTTCGCATTTATAATATTAACTAGCTGTGCCCGCGACTTCGTTCGCGTGGAAAAAATTCTAAAATAAAAACCCGCATAGTTCCCGTTCCCGTGGGATTTCCGGGATAGGAACTACCCTTTGTCCTTTCTTGGGTCTTAAACTATATTTGTACCAAATTTTCTCCAAATCGGTTCAACGGTTTAGCCGTGAAAGCGTAACAGACAGACAGAGTTACTTTCGCATTTATAATATTAATAATATGGATTATATGGATTAACAAGAACTCATTTAATAATATTAGATTTATGACTTACCTATACTTGTGTTGCTCGTTAGCATTATCTTCCATTTTACGAGGGCACTCCTCCAGCACTTGGTGTTGTTCACACTCAGTCCAACCCTTTAACCTTATAGCACTTTTCACTTGTTCATTAATAATCCATTGTCTTTCACTTTGTAAGTGTATTGCACTATAGTATTAAGTTTCTAAAAGATGGAAAAGGTGATGTGGTATGTGCAATAGAAATTTAAGTGACATTAACATTACATAATTTAAACGCAATAATTCTAAAAAAACGATTTCTAATTTTCTGTGTCTCTCGAGTCTCGAACCATAATCAGTTCATCAAATTTAGTTGGGACCGAATGGGAAGTACACTTTTCCAAAAAAAAAAAATTTTTATAGTTACTTGGTCAGAATTTGCATATTGCGGATAGGCATAACTGCAGTACACCTGTGTTGAAACCTTGCCAAATTTGTATCTTTTATTTTACTTGTACATCAAGGTTACATTAGCTCTGGATCTGGTTTCTGTAACGTCATATCGACGCTTTTGGCGACATGGAGATAATCACAAATAGAACATGTTTTAAACTGCTCTAACCCTTTCGCCGGTACAGGTAAGACGGTGGCTCTAAAACCTGGTCAGACGTTACAGAATAACCTGGTCACGATGATAGTGATTAGTTTAGCTTTCCTTTGCGTCTGACAAAGTGTCTGAAAGTTAGATAATAAATATAATAAATATTCACGGGACAAATTGCACTTACTGATCTAACCCCAAAGTAAACAAATATTTGCTTGTGTTATGGGTGTTAGTCAACGATAATAATACATAGAAATACATATATAAATACCAGAATATATATAATAAACACCCAAATCCGGAAATACAAACATTTATGCCCATCACACAAATGCTTGTCCCCGTCAGGGATCGAACCCGAGCCCCATTGATTGCGTAGTCAGGGCCGCTAACCACTCGACCAACGAGGCGATCAAGATTTTCCTGTCATCCTTTTCATCATGGATCATTTTAAAATGGGCCGTTTTGCAATGACGTGTATAGTCATTGTCATTGGCCATTTTGGCATCTCAACCTCCTTGGTATTTACAGGCAATGATAGTTAATTTTTTTCATCAAAAGGGAAAAATCTACTTGCTTGCAATTTATATATAAAACAAAAAAAAAATATTTTACCTACGTCGGTTATAGACTTGAAACCGCCAAAGGGTGGGCGTTACTCACAAAAAAATAAATTGAATCTCCTTTTTAGCGGTACACGCCGGATATTCGTTAGTCCTATACAAGAGAATATAAGAACGGTGTCTTACAACAAAAAAAGGTTATATTAATAATAATCTTCTTTAGGTACTTATATTTGTATTTATCGAGGGAAAGTGTCTACTTAACGCCTATTTCATTGCTCGACGATACGTAATGCGCCTAATCCAATCAACTCCGTTCCGTCGTTTGCACAGGGTATTTTGTTTGATGTTTTTTTTTTATGAAACACGTCAGAGAAGTTATCGCTTTATTATCGCGTATATTTTAAGATTCCATAAATATATTTTAGGAGGTTTACAGGAGAGTGAAATTGAATAATGACAACATTCTCATGATATATTCGATGTTTCAATACTTTTGCCGCAATTTAGCGTCAGTGCTTGTCACTGTCGTGTTCCGGTTTGGAGGGTAAGGTAGGTAGCCGGTAAACTTATGTATAAGCAACAACGCATCATTAACACTTTGGTGTCTATAGGCGATGGTTGACTCTTTTCATCAGGAGACCCATCTGCTTGTTTGCTATCTTATGATATAAGAAATACAAACTTTTGACAACAATTATTTCAAAAGTTTTATATAATATTCGTTATTTTTACCCAATTGCGCTAGGAGGAAGGTTATGTTTTTCGTATTTATGTAGATATGTGAATTTCTTCATCACGCTCTAGAGCGTAAACAGACTGATGCATTAAGCTTAAGAAATGTCATTAAATTCACTTTATTTGCGAGAGCGTCACTGGAGTTATTTATAATTAACACCAAATGTCAAAGTGTTCTCTCCTCTGCCAGCTAAGTAGTTGGTTTTGGGTGAGGAGAAAAATTGAGGAGAAAAATATATAAAAATCAATTGCTGTTCGTTAGTCTCGCTAAAACGCAAGAACGGCTGAACCGATTTGGCTAATTTTCGTTTTGAATTCATTGTTGAAGTCGGAAGGTTTAAAAGGTGAGAAAATATAGAAAAAAATAAAAGTTGTTAAAAAGGCAGAACAACGTTTGCCGGGTCAGCTAATTAAATATAATGAAGTTAAAAGGAAAACTATCACGGCTTAGAACGCTTTCCAGGTTTTTGAGTAATAGTCGACCAACTTATTAAATGTACTTGGTGAAGTTTGTATAGGTGGTGAACGTGTGGTGTGGATATATTCGTCATTGATGTTAAATAGGTTAAATGTTCATAGTACGAAACAATAAAAGCTCTCCTCTTAGTCCGCATTATTGTGATGGGCAACTTCGGCACCCTGCATTGTACGTGGCTCGACACGCACTACCAATATTTTTGATTGGGTTTGGATCAGGTTAACAGTGCGTTGCCATAAAAGTGGCACGTTATATCACATGCTATCAGCTACTTCCCTAACGAAACGAAAAGATGAGGGAGTGGTACTAATATAAAGGAAATAAGTGGGAGGGGCGAATGTTGCAAAATCTACAACCTAATATTCACGAACGTAGTGACACGTTTGAGCTTTTTAAGGCTCCGCAGCAAACTTATAGTGTAGCCATGTCCGTCCATCCGACCATCCGTCCATCCATCCACCCAAACATCCGTCCCTCCATCCATCCGTCCATCCATCCACACAACCATCCGTCCGTCCCTCCATCCATCCGTCCATCCATCCACCCAACCATCCGTCCCTTCATCCATCCATCCATTCTTCCACCCAATCATCCGTCCTTCCATCCATCCGTCCATCCGTCCATCCATCGACCCAACCATCCGTCCCTCCATCCATCCGTCCATCCATCCATCCATCCATCCATCCGTCCGTCCGTCCATCCATCCATCCATCCATCCACATCCACACCCACATCCACATCCACATCCACATACACATCCACATCCACATCCACATCCACATCCACATCCACATCCACATCCGCATCCGCATCCACATCCACATCCACAAATTAAAATTAGGCCACACGGGAAGTATGTATATTAAAAAAATAATAATTTTCAAAATCGTTCCATAAATGACCGAGTTCTGAGATACCAAACATAAAAAATACAGCCATTTGGCTGTATTTTTTATGTTTGATAACCTCCTTTTTTTGGGGAGTCGGTTGAAAAGTTATATTCACTTTGGACACATATTACTATTTGTATCACAGATTTCATGAGTTCTTTCAATTATTGTTTTAGGCTAGGAAGGTATAAATATACACGCACAAATAAACATACACACACATTGTCGTATTTAAATGAGATACAGCATTGTATTGTTCACAGAATACACATGTCATCAATATAATTTTTTACACAAATCTTCACACCCTATTTCAGCCCCTCGGGGTTGACTTTTTACTACCGCTACGTAGTACGTAGTGTACGTAGATAGGAAGTTACTGAATTTGCCTCGATTTTCGAAAACCGAGTTTTCACTGGATCTCCACGTTTTGAGCTCCTAGCGTCCTAGGAATCTTTTTCAACTATTTTCGTTATGACGTCAGTATGTCTGTATGTATGTATGTGTGTGTGTGTGTGTGTGTATGTGTGTATGTAAACATCTCATAACTTTTGAAACGCGGTTGATGGCATTCGATTGGATTCCGCTCAACTTAGACTTCCTAAAAATTTTAACCAAATCGGTCCAGCAGATTTTGAAAAATTTTGAAAAAACCTCAAAAAATTTTTTGGCGAAACAGTATTTTTTTAACATAACTTCCAGATTAATGTACCGATTGAGTACAAAAACTAATCAGCTCTATTCCTCAAAAAACTTCATCTAATCCATTAATTGCATCGAAATCGGTTTATCCGTTTGGGAGAGATCGTTGACGAAAAATTAAAAAAAAGTGTTTTTTCGACATAACTTCGAAACTTTTCAATCAATCATGTTTTGTTATTCTACGATATTTTAGTATTTTAATAACGTCATTTCACGCATTTCAAGAATCAAAAGCGAATCAAATTTTCAAAAGTTACAGCTTTTCAAATATTAAAAAAAATTACGTCATTTTTAGCAAATTTACTTTATATTTTTAAAATAATTTTCAGGCTAATACACCGATGGACTTAAAAATCTTATCAGCTTTTCTCCTTTAAAAACTGCGTCTAATACCGTTAATTGGATCGAAATCGGTCAATTTGTTTAGGATTTATTAATTATGAAAATATTTGAAAAAAAAGGTTTTTTGACATTGCTACGAAATTTTTCAACCTATCTATTATTTAGCTAAAGCAATATTTTAGATCTCAAAAATTTATTTGAATGTCATTCGAAAGATCAAATTCAATCAGCGTTTCCAAAATATACAAATTTTCAAAAATCAAAATACTGCCATTTTAACAAAATAGATGTTTGAACTGAAAAAACCCATATTTATAGTTTTTACTCTTTTGAGCTTAAAATACCTTAGTTTAGCGGGAAGTTTCAGGGATGGCCTGTAGGGTCAACCGCTTACACATTTTTTAAAAAGTTAGCCTATGTTCCACCCCGGGTCTGCAACTATCTCTATGCCAAATTTCATTAAAATCGCTCCAGCTGTTTATTCGGAATTAGTCACATACACAAGCATCTAATGAGGATGACTGTTCACTCTAATTCTCCTCCTCCTCCTTACTGAGGCCTTCGTGTTCCTCATTACTGAGGGCCGTGACCTCCTCCTTGGATCGTTCTTTAAAGTACAATATTACATCATTAAACTCTATATCTTAAGCAGCGTGCAGAGCATCCTAGAACTTTTTAGACACGAAATTGGTGCAAATCTGGTCTGAACATTGCATAGGAGTACGACCACGTGATCTTTTGCCTTCTACTTCTCCGGTCACAATTAGCTTTTCGAGATTGTCTCCTTGCTTTCTAGAGATGTGGCCAAAGTACTGTAGAATTCTCTGAAGGCCGTAGTAGACAGTCTGATCTTTACTTCAAGTTATTTTAGTATGGAGGCGCTGATCCTGTGTGCTGTAAAAGGGGTACGTAATATTTCCTCCAGCACCACATTTCAAAGGCGTCAATGCGATGTCTGTCTGCAGCTCTTCAGTGTCCGTGACTCTGCGCCGTACAGAAATATGGTAAACAACAGCGTACAAACCAGCCTCTGCTTTGTTTTTAACACGAAATAAAGAACTTTATTTCGTGGTTTTTAATGAGATGCTTCTGTCGTTCCAGAGACACTTATATATAGGTACTTATTTCGCAAATAGACAAACTCGTGAATCGTCGACATAAATAATGACATTTACTCTGCTTAATCGCATAAAATTTTATTGTGCTGTCAGACATCATAACTCTGGGAGTATCGATTTTGCATAAAATTTAATATAGACCATTATAATTATGTCATACAAATAACGTCATAAAAAATTAATAGCCTTATAAAAATGTAGACAGAGAGACTTCACAAATATTATCCACTAGCTGGAGCGTGCAGCCCGCTGCATTACAATAGTTTTTGGTGCATCCCGCGGGAACAACTCATTTTTTCGGGATAAGAAGTAGCCTATGTGCTATTCCAGGTCATCATCTACCTTTGTACCAAATTCCATTCAAATTCATTCAGTAGTTTTTGCGTGATTGAGTAACAAACATCCATCCATCCAAACATCCAAACTTTCGCATTTATAATATTAATATAGAAACATAGATTAAAAACGCTAATTTGGATGTTTGGATGGATGGATTTTTGTTACTCAATCACGCCAAAATTACTATTATTCATTAACTTTAGCCGTAAAACAATAGTATACGCGTGTGTATATAATCATGTATTTCTGTATTTCACATATATGTAGTAGTGTGTGTTATGTTTATTATTATTAATTTAATGTATTTCTAATGCATATTATTTTAAAATATTAGGTTTTAGCAGTTCTCCGCAATATTAGCTTTTAATGAGCCAAATTTCATACTCTACCTTTCGCGTAATTGTCAAAAAATTGTGTGCAAAGTTTATGCTTCACGTACTAATTTATAGATTAATTTTTATTAATCTTTAGGGTCTGATTGTATATTTAATTTTTCCGCCGTTCAGTAACGCGTCTTGTTTTACTTTGTCTAATGTTCTTTGTAGTGATAGCCCTTAAGATGCCGTAAACAACGACGAAAATGAACAAACCAAGTCGTAAGACAATTCAAGAGAATTTTTAACTTGAGAAGTTCAGAACTAGTTTCTCACATTCTAATTGTCCCATTATAAAAAATTATTCGCCCCCGGCGTTTTGACCGGTTGCCCTTTAGTTCCAACAAACGGCGACAATTAAGTGGCTTTTTCTGGCTTCAAAGCTTGGAACATTGAACAGAATATTTAGTTTCAGAACAGCTACTAGTCTTAAACAAGTTAAGTCTTAAGTTTTTTTTTTTTATTATTGTTAAATATCTTAATAATGCCTAAATTTATTCTACTAAATTTATTCTAGGTTAATCTCAACTTTTATCTTTCAAAACATCCTTTGGAACAGGAGGCACAATTACACTTTGAAATACCTACTTCCTTGACAGCCTCAACCAGTATTGGAACTTTTCGAATGGATACATCGATCAACATTCAGTTCCCTGATCTTTTAAGGTAAGGCCAAGTTGAACTGAAATAAGCTTGGTGTGCTTTATACCTGTCCATCATCTACAGATTTAACAGTATCAAAGTAAGGTCTCAATTATTGCTAGAAATAGATGATTATTAAATTAGTAAAAATCGGCGATGCAGATCACTATATCGCCAACCGACAAACCGATGAAATATGATGAACCGCAAAATCTATAGACGTTCGGTGTACTCTGTCTACTACGCAAAGGCACTGGCGTGATTATACTTTTTTGAAAACTTAAATATTACATACATTAAGGTTCTACATATAATAGTTGCGTAACATTAGTATCTAGCTACATATGTTTCTCTTCACCGTTCTGACCTTGGCCTGAAACACCGCTTCATGAATGACACCTAAAAACGAAAGCGGCCGGATACCGCAATACGTTGAAAGGCACTTGGCAACCGTATTATTTAAAAAGGTGGTCCACAATTTCTTTTTGAAAAAAGGTGCCTTAACGCTCGAATCCCCAAAGAAGTAGGCAGGGGTTCAATCAGTGTACCCACGATTAGTCGAAGATACTTAATTCCACATGTTATAGGTGGAAAGCCAGTCGTTAACCGGCCACTTATCCAATCCCGGGCGACCATGTATTGATCAGAAAACGGAAAACCTAATTTTTGATTTGCCCGACCCTAGACCCTGGAATCGAACCCAGCACCTCATGTGGTTAACACTGACACAGGACCACTAAACCAAGAAATTTTTTGAAAATTATTTACTTATTTATTTCATGCAAACAAGCGGTGTACATACAACTGTCAGAATAAATGGATTCTTTCTTTCTTTCAAGCAGATGGTTATCCCGATAACAATTGTCTTTAGACATCAAGGGTGTTAATGATGCGTTGCTATTATTGCGGCGGGGTCTCGTATCACCGCTTTAGCTATTTCTGCCGCATTAGCGTTAATGCTTCTCATTGTCGTGTTCCAAGATGGCAATTAGGGTTTGTTTACCGGTTAATTTTTAAGCTTCATTCAGCGTAAGTAAAAAGGAGAGTTGTGTTAAGGTTTGACTCAATCTTAATCTCAAAAATACCGGTTCCCTAATGGAGCAAAATTATAAGGGGTTTGCTGTATTTTAAGGTACAGGTACAGGTAGGTAAAATAATTTTTTAGCAAAAGTTTCAACGCTGTAAGTAAAAATGATCGGAGAACAACAAGATTTAGATCATTCGACGCAGATATTTTTACCGCATTTTTTTTTTACATCAAAGTGACGACAAAAAGGACAAAAGGCCGCGTGGAGGCGAGCGATTACCGCGCCGCGCCGGTAACTGGGAATCCAGTTCCAATAATCAATACATAGTATAAAACAAAGTCGTTTTCTCTGTCTGTCCCTATGTTTTTTTTTATATTATAAGATAGCAAATAAACAGATGGCTCTTGATGGAAAGAGTCATCCATCGCCTATAGACACCAAAGATGTTAATGGTGCGTTGCTATCTTGTGGATTTGTTGACAGTTGACATTAGACCTCGCCACAGGATAGGAATAGGTAAGGCGGTGGTACCAGACCCGGGCGAGACAATGCAGAACTCCAGCGCCTAATAGCCACGATGGTAGTGACTCGCATAGCCAATCGGTCGCCTTTTGCGACCTGCCGGGCAGAGTGGCAGTTGGTCTATTCTACAAAAGAGCCCGGAACCAAACCGGGAATTTCTTAAGTTGTCAACGTCGCTTGCATTTACACAGAAAAATGCAGAGTTATAATACTTACCGATGAAAAAATCACTCCAGAGGTATTCCTCAAGCCTCAGCTTTTTATTTGACACGATAAAATACCACATTATAGCATATTTCTATTTTTTTACGTTATAATATGTATATCTACAAGCGTTTGACATTTACATACATTTATAAGCCGGGATCAGTGGAACAAACTTTTCTTTCATTAATAACAAGCTGAATTTTTGTGAACAGCTTCGTTTTGACGAGACAACCATCTTTTCTATCTTCGAAAAATCTCAAATTGCGTAACTAATAAAGATAGATAAAAAAAGAAAACTTTAGAGTGTTGGACTAAGGAAAGTTTCTACTTTACGTGTAGGACAATTTTACCCTTGAATAACAATAATAATTAACAATCTGTTTTGAGAAAATTAGGTTGTTATTAAATCGATTAATATCAATTAAACATCTCATAATTCCGAAATTTTACAGTGGAGGACTCGCCAGAAAAACCATCGAATGTGTAGGACAAAAGTTTCATCGTGTTTTTCTTAATATAATTAAGCGATTTAAGTCAAAAATAATTATTGTTATTAATAAATATTTTTCCTTCACCGAATCAAAATTTTCAAAGCCCCATAATTTTATTATCTACCCAATTTGAGATTTTTCGAAGATAGAAAAGATGGTTGTGTCGTCAAAACGAAGCTGTGGACAAAAATTCAGCTTCTTAGTAATCAAAAAAAAGTTTGTTCCTGGGATCCCGGTCTATTAGCATTTATTTATATGAGCGGAGCATTTTGCGGAGAGGAGAGTGGGAGGAGAGGACGCATTTTGCGCCCAACACCGTGTCTATTAGTATTTGTGTGGTTTGTGAGTATATCTAATTATTGTTATTACATAACAAACCGACACTATTAAATGTAAAACTTGTGCCTAAAGTAGATTTAGAAGGAACCTATGGAGGTTAATATCTCCATTGGCCGTCAATGCCGTAATGGTCTTTTTTTATTATATTATATCATAAGATAGCAAACCTCAGATGGTTCTCCCGATTGATAGACAACCATTGCCTAAAGACAACAAAGATATTAATGGTGCGTTGCTATCCGTGTGATGAGGTGTTAATACCACGTGCATAAGTTTACCAGCTACCTCACCCTCGAAAACCGGAACACGACAATGTCAAGTACTGATGCAAATACTTATGAAGTATATTAAGGCAGGAATAGGTGAAGTGGTGGTATCAAATAGGTAGTTATTAGTATAACCAAAAGTTCGCATCTTACGAACTGCCTGGTAGAACGGCAGATCAATTTTTCAGAGTGCCCAGGCCAACACAGGGGAAAATTTTATTATATGTTATCATACTAATAGATAAAATACTTACGCGAACAATCTATACTAATATAATAATTACTTGTACTAATATTACTTTACTAATAATATAATAAAGCTGGAGTTTGTTTGATTGAACGCGTTTATCTCAGGAACTACTGTTCCGATTTAAAAGAAATTTAAAGTTATAGGTCAATAATCAAAGAAGGCTATAGGCTATATACCATCGCTACGTGCAGTGGGAGTGGAGAAAACAAAATCCACGCGGATAAAGTCACAGGTAACAGCTAGTTGACTATATGTGTCACGTATCGTGATTCGTGACTACTAGGTGAGAGTTCCGCAACATCTCGCCTGGTTATTTGGTAATATAGCGTTACCTGATCTTATCACAATAGCGTCAATGCTTGTCATTGTCGTGTTGCCGTTTAGAGGATAAGGTAGCCAGTAAACTTATGCAAGTGGCTTTAACACCCGGATAGCAACGCACCATTAAAATCAATGGTGTCTATAGCCGATGGTAAACTCTTATCATCAGGAGAGCCATCTCCTTGTTGTTTATGTTATACCTAGTATATAAAAAGTATAAAAAATAATAATTTAATAGTAACACTGTAAAAATGGCTGTCAGTAACCTGACATTTTATGGTAAGATTATGTGAAAATTAATACCGAATCGATTTAATAAAATCATACAAAAAAATATTTGTTATTATTGAACATGTATACTTCAATATAATCGTGCCGGTTCCTTTCTGCAATTAGTAGATCAAATTGAACATCGTCAAGTATTACCTTACACATGATCTTCAAATGACAAAACATAAACTAATATTACGAAATAGCGCTTGTTATTTGAGATAACCTTAGTCCTTATAGCGATTACATAATACACTCACGATCCGTATGTCATATGTGTTATGTGAACTCCGAAAAATCACTAAGCCGTGTGCTCTCGGCGAGCGCTACGGCGCAACTGACTCGAGAATCGCCGAGATGAGTGAGACTTCATGTCGCCATCCACCCTCACCCCACTGGCGCCCAACGTGGGGCGTAATGGTTTCTACACACAGGTATGAGTCATAATTCAAAACTATCGATAAGGGATGACTGGGTAATTTTCCAATTGTTACTTTAACATTTGATATACATTAATACACAAAATATTACTGCACAATGCACATAATATATTGACATAGGTACTTAGCCCGATGGTTTAGAATCTAGTTGTTAGCTTAAATCATGAGGTCTACGGTTCTATTCCGTTACACTGGCTGAAGCATGTGTTATTGAGGTTTTTCTCGAAAAATTGCAATCTTACTAGAAGTTTGGAGTTAGGTGGTGGGTGAAAACCCCATGATTCTGATATTCCCCTTGAATTTCTTGGCCTCCGTTCGTACAAGAAATATGCGATAGTCGTAATTTGTCTGCCAAGGCTGTCTGGGTGCGAAGAGTCAAACATTGCCAATAGATATAAAAGATGTTAAAATACGTTGTCAACTGCGTCGTAGAATCAAGTGCCTCATATATTAATTTACTTTACCTGCGCATCGGATGGCGGTGACAAGTTTGTTTTATATTTTCAATATATTGCATTCAGATGGCTCTTATAATGAAAACGACATCTATATTGCGATATACCTAGACATCAAAGATGGTAATGGTGCATATTGCTACCCGAGTTGCAGGATAGTAATATCATTTGATTCAGTTTACCACCTATTTCTGAACAGGAACATGACATTGACAAGCATGGGCGTTATAGCGGCAGGAACAGATAAAGCGGTGGTCGCGGATCTCTGCCACCTAGTACCTAGTCACGATGACAGTTATAGGTTTAGCCAATCGTTCGTCGTTTACGAACTGCCTGACTAAATGGTAGATTGTCTATTCTTCCAAGAGGACCCAAATCTATCTAGGCCTTGGGAAAAAAGAGAGTAAATCTGTTTTCATTTAAATATTATCATTAAAATTTGTCCGGTCGTTTCAGTATGATTTAATAGTAGTAGAACTTAGGTCATTTATTTATATGTACTATGGATCAAATTGTAACACAATTTTGCGTAAAACAATAATTACAATATGTTATTATGTATATATACATAATAACATATTGTAATAACAGTATCTACATATGCATATATGCATATGTAGATACTGTTTCACAAAACACTTTTTATTTTATTAATATCACCAACCGGTTTCGCTTTTTACGGCAGTGCAGGACTACGTTACTTTTACAAATATAGAATTAACGTAAATATTTTGTAAAATAGTACAAGTGCATTTACATAATTACAAATAGAGAGTGCTGACGACGAAAACTGTAAAATAAATTTATTATGCGTTCTCTTCTTCTCGTGATCGACTTAAAGCCACCATTTATCTCTTTTTTTACTAGTTTATGACCCCACACCCCTTTATTATAGCCGAGCCACACTGTTGGAAACAAGCTTCCGACACGAGTGACTTTGGTGGGAGGCTTGTGGAGTTCAGATGAATTTTTGTTGCAAACAAGTGTTTACACTGTTGTAAACAGCCAGTGGAGGCCCATGTGGAGGGCTTGTTTCCAACAGTGTGGCTCGGCTTTTAGTAAAAATAAGATTAAGCCGACCCTCTTCCATTTGTGTAATATTTATTCCCTAAGAATCTAAAGGAAAAAATTATTAGCGGTTTGGTATATTTTAATGTTTGTTTGTACTTACAAATGGACAAGTAATTTTTATTTTTTGGTAACTAGTAATAATGTTTGGATTTTATAATCTACCTAAACGCATCCGGACCTCGCTAAGAACTAACAAGATTTCTTAAATAAGACATGGTCGAACCCCCTCCCTCCTAAATCGTATTACGTAATAAATGAATGGCCCCCATATACCTAATCCAATTGGTGGTAGTTTTGCAAAGTTTCTCGTGTGTGTGGTAAATTGTGATTAGCTTTCTGTACTTATTTGAGGTACAAAGGTGTTAAAACACCACCACGGGAATTCGAGTTGCTATTGTAATTTTTATTTTCGAGAAAAAGCTCGAAAAAACACAATAACCTATTTTAACCAACCCGCGATCGAACCTGGAATCATGAGATTCCAAGGTATATGCGCCCGATATGCTCACCCCTAATCATTAGCCACCTTATAAATTAATTCCTGCCGCAATATCGTCAATACTTGTTCTTGTCGTATTTCGGTGTGGAGAGCAAAATAGCAAAAAAAGTTGGAATTTAGATAAGGATAACGTAAACAATCAGTTCTCTCCTTAGTAGTCTGTGGTTAGGTATTTATCTTGTCATTGGGTGTCTCCAGTACAACTGCTAATCTCAGAAATCTGAGATTAGCAGTTGTACTGCTAAACAGACTTCTGAGCTAAGATTTTGCAAAAACACTTTATAGGTATACCTAAAAATTTATTTTTTGTTCTTTTAAGTATACTTAAAAGAACAAAAAATAAATTAGCATTAACTATTCTTTAATACAAAAACAGGGAGAATTTTTATTTGATACTTATAATGAACATTATGATATACTAGCTGTTGCCAGCGACTTCGTACGCGCGGACTTCGTTTACTACGCACAGCATCTCCCCGTAGGTGATGATAATATGTAGCCTTTATGTTGACCCGACCTGGTAGTAATATTCATACAAAATTTGAAGTAAATCCATGCAGTACTTTTTGAGTTTACCCCGGACATACATACAGACAAACAGACAAAAATTCTAAAAGCCATATTTTTGGCTTCGATATCGATTGTAGATCACGCCCCAAGTATTCTTTTAAAAAAATATTCAATGTACAGTTTTGACTTTCCTACGATTGTATTATATGTATAGATAAACTTATTACTGTTTTAATGAAAATCTAATTAGTTTTATTATATTATCATTATAGAATTCAATCAATCAAAAAATTCAAATTATAGTCTCAGTTATTTTTAAATGATTGTACCTAGCGATATATTTTATTTAATTGATTAAAAATCGTAGAAAATTATTCTAGTTTATCTAATATTCGTCACTCCAAAAGACACGCAAGGGTTGTACAAAATTAAAATGACCGGTGTTCTTTTGGATGTAGCATTCCGATCCTATTAGATAGCAACGCACCATTGATATAATTGGTGCTTATAATCGATGGTTGTCGAATTTCATGCTTGTTTAATATCTTACATTATAAAAAAAAAAATATTCCAAACAGTGTGTCAATACCCTTATAGACATTATTACGTGAATACCACTGCCATATCATAAAATTTTCAAATGTAGGTATCTAAAACGATATTGTCGTGTATTATGTTGTATTTTTCGGTTTTCCTACCTAAAGAAACCCAACTGAACCATATTATTAAGAGTCCGCTGCACATCCGTCTGTTAGAGTCATAAAACATTTCATGGTACAGAAGATACTGTACCATGAAATGTTTTATGACTCTAGCAGTAGGAGAGGAGATAATACTTTCTATAAAAACAATAACATAAATGAAGCAAAATTAAAAATTAAAGAATGTTTGTTAAAACCCACTTTTCTACTATGTGTTTTTTGCTAAACATTTTCAATCGTGATATAAAAATATTTGAGTTAGATGAAGAGATGTAAACTTTAACAGAGTGGATTCCTTTGTAGCATGCTAACATAAAAAATAAGGGATTTAGACGAAACGTTTAAATAAAGATATTGGCTCTTTTCTTCGTTTTCCTGTGTCACATTCCTAAACGTATTCATGGTCAATCACTGTCCACGCAGTGAAATTGTGAAATTCTCTACCCACTGAGATCCGCAATAGATCGTTGCTAGTTTTCAAGAAACGTGTTAAGGATCATTACCTGTCAATGTTATAGTTTTTTTCTCTCTCCTATTAATTTTATTACTGTTTTCTTCTTTTTACTATAGCAATCAATTTAAATTTATGCGTTTTAGCCTTTTCTTATCTATATGTAATCTTATCCTTGCAATTTATGAATAATTAAAATTTTTATATAATTTATATATTTGTGTTTGTCTTATTGCTTGTGCTTCCACTTTCTTTTCCCAGCTTCATTTTCTAGGTTAGCTGAAAGAAATCTCTGTCGTTAGGGATTAGCTCACCTATTGTGCATTATTTTAAGTATCGTTTAATTTTTTGTCATTATATGAGTGTACAATAAAGTATTAAATAAAAAAATAAGTGAAAATGTTTGTCCAGTCTTAACAATTGCAATAAATAGATACCAACGTTTAGCTCGTGTAAATAATGTATTTATTAGGCTCAAGTGTAAAATAATAATAATAAATTTATTTAAATAATAATAATATCTATATACTAGCTGTTACCAGCGAATTCTTCTGCGTGGAGTTCGTTTACTCCGCACAGCCCCTCCCCCGTAGGTGATATGGTGATATGTAGCCTATATGTTGACCCGACCTATTAGTAATATTCATACAATTATGAAGTAAATCCATCCAGTACTTTTTGAGTTTACCCCGGACATACATACAGACAAACAGACAAAAATTCTAAAAACTATATTTTTGGCTTCAATATCGATTGTAGATCACGCCCCAAGTATTCTTTTAAAAAAATATTCAATGTACAGTTTTGACTTTCCTACGATTATATTATATGTAAACAAAGAAGGTGTGTACAATGAAAACGTATTTCGGTTTACACAGTGACATATTTTACGATAGGGGGTTTGTCTGCAACTTCGCTCGTGTCAGGTCATTTTCTAACTCTCTAGAACAATACTAGGTATGTACATTGGATAAACGGTACGTTATGTCATTGTCAGCTTGCCGGGAAAACCAAGCTGGGAGCAAGTTACATAGTTTGACTGGCCATACGAAAAATTTCAGTCTGTACGACTTTGAAATTTAAGGTATTACTACCAATCATAAATAATTGTACTAGGTACACAACGAATAACACAAAAGTCGGACAAAAATGTTATTGAGGTTTTTCTGAGTTTGAGTTTTTCCCAAAATTGGGCAAAAGTATTATGTAGGTTTTTTGAGATTTTTCTCGAATGTTCAATTAGTAGTAGTCTGGAGTCTAGCGAGTGGTATGTTACCTAATGTATATGGCAACTGGCACCTATGTACCCCCCACAATGTGACCCATATTATGTCTTAGCTAGTCAGAGAAGTAAGGTAGACCCTTAAATCAAAAAAGAAACAATATATTTAAAATTAAATCATTTAATAAAAACAATGACAATTTTGGATGGCTAGACAAAATGAATAGTAAAAACAAAAAAAAAATAAGCAAATTTATCACAATTAGTGGTGAAATATCACAGATACATGTATTTTGAATGTATTAAGTGCTCAGACACACATCTTTGCGGATAATCCTGTACGAAGAGGACAGAGAACTGAGTACCATTTCTTCAACATAAAGAGGTGTCATATAGATACCCGGTTGGAACTAGGGATGGCACATTTCACGCATCACTGATTATATCACTCGTTATAAAATAATTCACGTGTCACACCAGTTATATGCATCGAAACCGTCTGTTACATATAACGCGAGACAAAGCAACAAGAATGGAGACACTGTGCCACCAGCTAGAAGAGAGAATTTTTCAATATGTTATTTCACTTTACTAATCACTTATAAATTGTAATCACTGCGCGGCGATGTAACAGACGGGATAAAATGCAGCCATTGTGATAATAATCATTACAAATTATTTTTTTTATAACATAGGAAACAAGCAGATTGGTTTCCTGATAGAAAAAGTCAACCATCGCCTATAGACATCAAAGATCTTAATGGTGCGTTGCTACCTTGTGGCGAGTTCTATTGCCACTTGCATAAGTTTACTGGTTACCTTACCCTTCAAACCGGAACACGACAGTGACTAGCACTGACGCTATTGCGGCAGAAATAAGTAAGGCGATGGTAACAGACCTGGGCGAGACAATGCAGATCTTTATCACCTAGTAGCCACGATGGTAGTGACACGCATAGCCAATCGGTCGCCTTTTAGGACCTACCTATCAGAACGGCAGCAGCCTATTCTTCAAAGGAGCCCGGGACCAACACGGGAAAGATCGGAAAGTGCCTCCAAAATCACTAGAAAATTGTCTATTTTGTTGTAGTTACATGTTTTTTGGTGTAGTCCTTCTACCCTTAAACTATAACGTGTGATCTTTGACTTACTAACATATGGACATCAGGTCCGCGCTTTAAAAGTATACCAATTAAGGCGAGGCATCGTGACAAACGGGAAAAAACAGGTTTGTTCAATCACGTTTTTTTGTAATGATTGTTAAATAACAATTTTACAAAAAATATACGATATGCCTGAAGATATTATCTAAAGAATGTGCTAACTCATTACATGATAGAATGTACTTTTCTCGATCATATAAATTTCCGAAAACAGGCTAAAATAATCTCTAAAACAAATAATTTGTTAATAATATTTCTAATCTTCCGCGTGATGTTTATATGGTGATATTTAGTTGTAAATATAAAAAAGAATGTGCTAAATTTTAGTTTTCAGCTGATATCCTATATTTATTTATCCGAAAATTAACACGTTTCCCAGCGGTTTCAGAACATACCGCGCCACCAATTTTCTATAGAATTGACGCGCGTCGAAATACCTCGCCTTAAAGAGAAACAAAACGTAAAATGTTTGTCATTTTACGTTTTGTTTCTCTTTAAGGCGAGTTAAACTCGACATCTCCTTTAAATAATAGTCACAGCCTCAGATATAGCGAAAGGAACTCGGTTCCAACTAGGGATGGGAGATATAGCTACTTTTATTTCATTATCACGTTGTGAAGTTTTTTTGTCACTGATTTATCACGCGTGATAAATCCTGACTGATATATTTTATAAGTAATGATTATTATCACAATGGCTGCATTTTATCCCGTCTGTTACATCGCCGCGCAGTGATTACAATTTATAAGTGATTAGTAAAGTGAAATAACATATTGGAAAATTCTCTCTTCTAGCTGGTGGCACAGTGTCTCCATTCTTGTTGCTTTGTCTCGCGTTATATGTAACAGACGGTTTCGATGCATATAACTGGTGTGACACGTGAATTATTTTATAACGAGTGATATAATCAGTGATGCGTGAAATGTGCCATCCCTAGTTCCAACCGGGTATCTATATGACACCTCTTTATGTTGAAGAAATGGTACTCAGTTCTCTGTCCTCTTCGTACAGGATTATCCGCAAAGATGTGTGTCTGAGCACTTAATACATTCAAAATACATGTATCTGTGATATTTCACCACTAATTGTGATAAATTTGCTTATTTTTTTTTTGTTTTTACTATTCATTTTGTCTAGCCATCCAAAATTGTCATTGTTTTTATTAAATGATTTAATTTTAAATATATTGTTTCTTTTTTGATTTAAGGGTCTACCTTACTTCTCTGACTAGCTAAGACATAATATGGGTCACATTGTGGGGGGTACATAGGTGCCAGTTGCCATATACATTAGGTAACATACCACTCGCTAGACTCCAGACTACTACTAATCATAGTTTAACTGGAAATACGAGTGATTTGTATGAAGACGCCTATAAGCGACCAGGGAAGCAAGATCCCCGTTCAAGTTGTGTAGAAAATAAAAAAGGGTACTAAAATAAAAGTTAAAATTATACAATATTTTTGCATATTCACAAAATTAAAGGCAAGCAAAATCAATTGAAAAATATTTAGTTTCCAAAGTTTTTTTTATAACATAGGAAACAAGCAGATTGGTTTCCTGATAGAAAAAGTCAACCATCGCCTATAGACATCAAAGATCTTAATGGTGCGTTGCTACCTTGTGGCGAGTTCTATTGCCACTTGCATAAGTTTACTGGTTACCTTACCCTTCAAACCGGAACACGACAGTGACTAGCACTGACGCTATTGCGGCAGAAATAAGTAAGGCGATGGTAACAGACCTGGGCGAGACAATGCAGATCTTTATCACCTAGTAGCCACGATGGTAGTGACACGCATAGCCAATCGGTCGCCTTTTAGGACCTACCTATCAGAACGGCAGCAGCCTATTCTTCAAAGGAGCCCGGGACCAACACGGGAAAGATCGGAAAGTGCCTCCAAAATCACTAGAAAATTGTCTATTTTGTTGTAGTTACATGTTTTTTGGTGTAGTCCTTCTACCCTTAAACTATAACGTGTGATCTTTGACTTACTAACATATGGACATCAGGTCCGCGCTTTAAAAGTATACCAATTAAGGCGAGGCATCGTGACAAACGGGAAAAAACAGGTTTGTTCAATCACGTTTTTTTTGTAATGATTGTTAAATAACAATTTTACAAAAAATATACGATATGCCTGAAGATATTATCTAAAGAATGTGCTAACTCATTACATGATAGAATGTACTTTTCTCGATCATATAAATTTCCGAAAACAGGCTAAAATAATCTCTAAAACAAATAATTTGTTAATAATATTTCTAATCTTCCGCGTGATGTTTATATGGTGATATTTAGTTGTAAATATAAAAAAGAATGTGCTAAATTTTAGTTTTCAGCTGATATCCTATATTTATTTATCCGAAAATTAACACGTTTCCCAGCGGTTTCAGAACATACCGCGCCACCAATTTTCTATAGAATTGACGCGCGTCGAAATACCTCGCCTTAAAGAGAAACAAAACGTAAAATGACAAACCATTTCGCGTTAGTCGTTATTTATCAGTAAGTCTGACAAGACACTAATAATGCCGTATTGTTTAGTGAAAAACTGTAAAAATTACGCGGCCAAAGGGAAAATTAAGATGGAATATTATATTTCTTGTAAGTATAATAATAGTTCAACCGTTTATGGTATATATTTGGCCGAACACGATATTTTATTTAATTTCGAATTATTTATTAGCTACTGATTGAAAAACCAATTAATCATACTTATTGACAATATATCTTTGCCCTTGTCCCACATACGCTTAGATATGTGTAGAAAGAAGATGGCTATATATAAATTCAAATATGTCACACGTTTGCGAATTGTTCGCAAAAGAAATAGAGTCGCTTCCATAGTATTTATTATATTTTACTTATTATAATATTTTAATAATTTTATTATTTAATAATAATTATTAGTTTATCTATAATTGAGTTAATCATGTAAGATATTATAGCATATATTTATTGCAGTTTTCCAAGAGATCCAATACGTTGCGCAACATGGACAAGTATTATAATAGCCCGTTCACATTGTGGGGAATTTTTTTTCGAAATTATCAAGTTTTGTTTGTTCAAATCAGATTACAGAAGGCGACATGTATATGAATAACACAGAAAGGATTAAAAAGATTAAAAAAACAGCTATACCTAATTTTCAAGTGGGAAGATGTTATTTAATTTACGTATTATATAATAACTAAATGACCCGGCAAACGTTTATTTGCCATAAAATGTTATTATACATACCTTTCTTTTGTATCACTCTCATCTATTAAAAAACCGCATCAAAATCCGTTGCGTAATTTTAAAGATCTTGGAACAGACAGCGGAAAGCGACTTCGTACTATGTAGTGATTGCATTAATTGTAAACTTAGTTCATTAGTTTAATTTTATAAAATATTATTAATATTTAGTAGATTTATATTTTTGTATTTGCATACAGGCATTGTAGGTAGGTTATGGCGATCTGAAAAATTGTATCACTTAATAATTGTAACCCATTTTGTCTGTAATCCAAAAATACATTGATGTGCGGTTCCATCATATTGGCAAAAAAAAAACATTTAACAGCAAAACCAAATCAAAAGCGACAACTATTTAATAGGTTAAATTTATTTCAAGGAAATTAAATCCCGAGGTATATTAAGCTCCAAGAAACAAAACTATACCTTAACATAGATTTATTCAGTTCAAACATTTAGTTTAGTATAATCAACCATTTGACATCAAGATCAAATGGTCGTTTAGTAGGTAGCTATCTATTAACTATTTTATTAAGAATAAAGATTTTTAAACTTGTAATAAAAATACTTTTTATTTTAGTGCATTAGATAAGACTGACTGACTCAAAAAAAAAATTGTCTAGTCTTTAGATAATTGAAAAATATTGTCATACAAATGTTCACCGCAACGTATTATCGCCATTTTTTGTTTACAAGAGAAAAGAAGAAAATAGTATCCAAAATTTTTTTAGTTTTTGAAAAACAAAGTTTTTTACAAGATTTGTTAACAAAGCGACTTCATTCTTCTATTCTCTATATGAAAATTCAAATAAAGAATTTGATTGAACAAGGAGTCTTTTTATGAGTAGCATGTCTTGCAATTTTACATGTTAATATTATGGACTTAATGTTGAATTTTCTATGAGCCCATTACGTAAGTTACTAAAATTGACGAGCAATTTTTCATTTCAGATCGAAGCAATCGAAATTAAATCGTAAAATAATAAATTTAGTGTTTAAATTATTTTGTTAACATTTCTATGTATGTGATGTGTAACTGTTACATTTCTTCGCGATTTTACTATGAGACCCAATGTCCACATATTAATAAGTCAATGCGTGTAATAATGAACTTTCCTATAAATAATACATTCGCTATATTATCACTTTTCCCGCGCTAGGGACAATAGCTATGTATAGGCTACATTTTTTATAATACAGATTCACACGCAGGTAGCTTTTTCGATGGATAAAAATAACCATGGTCCATAGGCATGTAAATATGCGTTACTATGAGGCAAGGCCGCATCTGTAATTTATCAGCTGTCTAAGTTGATTTAAAATGAGCAAACTAGTCGAACAAATCATATTTTATACTTGGAAGAAAAAACCTCCTGGTACAGGATTATGTAGTCGAATATAAATAAAAATATCTATCATTAATTATTACAATTTGCAATAATACACAATCATAAAATAATAAATTACTCATAAAGAATATTCAATAAGTAAAAAAAAACACACAACCTATTTTGGCACAATATTTAATTTTACCTACTTGTAAATTAAGACAACACAAAAATTTACAAATAATTTCCATACCTCAAAACTAAAATAACACAAAAATTTAATTAAACAAATATAGTGATTCATAGCATATTAGTGTTCACAGCCCACATCGGGTACTATTTGTACTAACGACTCACCATTGTGCTAGCAAAGGTGATAAAAAAATATATTAATATTAATGTACGTATTTTAAATCCTATTATTATAATAAATGTAAAAGTTTGTGTTATATATTTGTTACCCAAACATGCAAAAACGGCTGAATGTAATTGGATAATATATTACATATTTTATTTTCAAGACAGTACACAGATAGGACGCTGCTACTTATGAATCAACTGTATTCATCGACATAGTAATACTTCTAGACTTGTAACTTCAAGCGAAATGTCTTTCATAAACCGCCCCACGACGTTTGTTTTCTTTAAACAGATAGTTTGTTTTTATTACCATCAATAATAATGATTGGCGGTATGATCAATGCTTGTTCCTGATTGCGTAAACATCGCTTTGTTATATTTAAATCAGTGGTGCGTAAAATTTAAAATAAGAACAACAATTTGAATTTTAAATTCTTATTTATTCGAGTTGATGACATGCAGTCTCTCACAGCATATATGGTATGAACCATCATAGAACAACAAAAACGAAACACTTCAAACTATTAAATTAAAAAGCGTTAACTCTGCTGACTACTCCCGAACGAGTGTATGACAGTTCGGGCTCCGTCTACCCCCGAAAACCCCGCACGATTGCCCTGTCTAGACATGGTCGTTGGCCGACTGTAAGTATTATATAGACTGTGGTACTGTCGTACAGTTAATTTTTAGAAGCAGGCGCATTGAGTAAGGCCGGACTGTAGAAATAAATTAAATGTCAATAGACATTAACTAAATAACTCAGTGGTCATAAAATTAAAATGATTATTTTCTGTACTCTGTAAAGAGATACATCCCACTTCTACAATATCATGACTTAAAAAGTTTTAAAATTCACAAATAAAATAAATCAAATTAAGAAAACTTTACTATACCATTATACTATATACCATTTCAAAAAATCTTTTAGGTTTAAAGTTAAGCAAACGTATCAAACATAACTTTTTATAAATGGTTTTATATCAAGATTTTAATAAATTTTAACTGTACACTATTACGACATTCTTCTACGGAACTATTGACAATTGTTTCTAGTCAATTTTTCCGTGGAACAAAACAACGTAAAACTGACACTGGAGACTGCAAATTTTGAGAATTCAAAGAAATAATATTATCTCTAGGGAGTAAATTTATAATATTTTTCAAGCGATAATAGTTTATTTTCATTTTATACTATTTAGATGTAATTCTAAAATATAATTACAATAAATATGGCACAAAAAAGAGATTCTCAATTACTCTTTATCGTATTTATATTCAATCTATCGAACGAAACGATTAGTAGACCCCAAGATGCTAAAAAGCGATTTACTCGAGGTCGTGAGGACCTATTGGATTTTGTAGATTAGGTGACAGGAAAAGGAAACGTTTATCTAATGTTTATCATTTCAATGGTGGGGAAAGTATCTACAGATAAAAAAAGTGAAAAAAATCAGTGACATTGAAACGCGCGTCAGATTAAGGTATGTTGGATTAATTCCAAATTAAAATTTAGAGAATCTGACAATTTGAATGTAACGTAAGAGAGTGGGGGGAGGGTCACAAATTTAGAAAGAAAACATATCTTGATATTTTTGAGCGCGGTTGAATTTTCTTTTATTATAAAAGCAAGAATAACGTAAATATAATCTGACAATTTCCACAAGCCGAGGTTATTGAATTTTTTCTCTCCCTGAATGCCCGGCTCTATATAAGGGGCTTTTAATTGGTGGAGAGTTTTAAATGTGTGCAAGGTATGGCGGATACCTTGCATACAGTTAAATAAATCTGCTGCGCTCGAGTAAATCTCAAAATCCCATCTTGAGCTATATATTACATATTTTAAATACAAAATGAAAAAAGTATGTCCCACAGTGTCATCTATGAATACAATCAGATCCAAATATAATCACCAGAGTTAAATAGACATGGTTGAGGTCGACAAGAACTTTTATGGGAATCTTATAAACGTATCTAGCAATATTTTCAGGGTTACAACAAATGGAAGAAAATATATTTTCACGCAGTAATAATTGCAGCACCAGATCTTCACCAAATCAGATGGGATCTATCGAGGAGTATATAGCCTTTACACAAAAAAGGGTCATCAATGACCACTTTCTGAGGTAACACAAAGAAGAAAACATACAACAAATTTGATAACTTCCTCTTTTTGTGTTGATAGTCTAGTCGGTTGAATAGTAATGTCATCGCCCTTCTATTATACTATAATACGATGCTTGAGGTATTTTAAGAAAACCAATTTAACAATAAGTTAAAAGTGTGTATAAATTAAACTTAAAAATATAGTGTAAATTAGAAACAATACTTGCCAAAATTGTTAACTTATGCGTGTGTTAAGTAGTCAATGTAATAGTAAAAATAGTAAATGTGTAAATTTAAATACAATGAATAAAGGAATGCGAAGTTGAAACGAAATAAATCGAAACGAAAAAAAGTCTTTGTGATGTTTGCCGTAGATAAATATGTTATGTACAAATAGGCATGTTATATAATAGAAATTCTAGTTAACAATTGTTTAGCCGGCGAAGCAGACGAAATAAATCGTTATAATGAATAAAAAAATAATACGAGAATGTTTATTTCGAGTTTTCATAGAAATAAGTTTCGAGTCTAACATACGAAATACATCATTATTCTGGAATGATTTCTTGGAAATTTTAATAAATGTGCATTGATTGCAAAAATAATTTATCATACAACTAGTAGACTCGTGTAGCTTCACTCGTCAATAAATTAACATGTCAATATAAGAAATTTCATACAAAATTTCACCCCCTATTTCATCACCTTAATAGGGGATGAATTTCAAAAAATACTTTCTTACTTCTAGTCTATATCGTAAGCACAACCATTTTGAAAAATTTCAGTCTTCTTGGTTCAAAGGTTTAGGCTGGGCATTAATATCAGTGAGTCAAGACTTTTCTTTTTATAAATGTGTCAGCATTTGGTTCAATATCAGCAAATATACATCGTCAAACATTTATAAAACATACTAAAATATACAAATTAAGTAGCGAAAAACTAAAAGTAATAGCCATTATTCACTGTGTACTTACTCATGATTAAACAAATCAAGCAGCACAAAAACTAAAGTAATATTGGTTCACTGTATACCTACTTATTGGTTCAATAATTTTCCAACGTAAATGTCAAAGAGACCACTGCGAACTGAAACAAAACAAAAACGAAAAAAATAATTATGGCTCAAAAAGAATTTAATACGGCATAAAAACTTAAAAAAGTTATTAAAAAAATTTTAAATTAAAGCCAAAACTTCAACAAGTACCTTTCTTTGTTTCTTGCGATTTGTTAACACTCATGACCTTTTGTGTTGGTGTTCTGTCAGGTGTGTCGTGGTGTGTGTGGTGCGCAGTGCTGTCACCGAATACTGGAGACTAACAGAACTCAATCTACATACAAGTGATATTCGAGCAACGCTCACATAGACACCTCTCACGGACGCTATATCTCGGAATGGGTCGGGGCAGTTTGTTCCGTACCAGTCCGAAATATCGCTTCCATGAGAGGCGTCTATGTGTGGTATGCTCAAATATCACTTTTATGTAGATTAAGTTCTGTTAGTGTCCAGTATTCTGTGTTGTTCTGTATTCTATGTAGTAGTAAAAGTAGTATATGTATATTCTGTATTCTATGTGTTGTGGCGTGCTTACCTGAGCCTGGTCTTCCTGTAGGGCCCGAATATCACTTTTATGTAGATTAAGTTCTGTTAGTGTCCAGTATTCTATGTGTTGTGGCGTGGTTACCTGAGCCTGGTCTTCCTGTAGGGCCTGGCGTTCCGGTACACGTGTCCGCCCTGCGACACCAGCGTGCCGCGCGAGCTGGCCGGGCTCAGCGCCGCCGACACCGACGCCGACGCCGACTGCGGGCTCGCCGACAGCGCCGACAACGCCGACAACGACCCGCGGACATCGCCGTCTTCGTTGGTGGGCGTCCGACCACCTTGTATGGACAACGGTTCAGATAGCTTGAAGGTTAATTAAACCACAGTGCACATGGGAAGGAAAAGTGTCGCCATGCATATGAGCAAACGCTCCTATTACTGTCAAAATTTTCGGGAAAGGGAGGGGGAGATGAAGGGAGAGAGAGCCTCACCGTCCTCGTCGGCGCTGCCGATGGGCGAGCGGCGCGTGAGGTCGGGGCTGCTGCCCCAGGGGCTGAGCGCGCCCAGCGGACTGGACAGCCCCGCCGTCACCAGCGTGTCGTCCTCCTCGCCGGAGCCTGCGCGAGACCACTACACTCAGGATCTAATAGCCCACTGGTATAACTAATATTCGTATTTGAGTCCATTATGTTAATTCAATTTAGTCTTTTCAAGAGAAAGATAGACGAGAAGACAAGTTATTTACTTATATGAAACTTATTTATTTAATCGCCAACATTTCGACAATTTCGTGTTAACTTCTTCAGGGCTCTACAACCAGAAGAAACCAGAACCAGAATTCATTGTTTTTGTCTGGTTCTGATATTGTCTATAATACAATATACAATACATAACAAAGATTACTTACCAAAAATTTGACGTTTTACATAATTTGTCAACTTTAAATGTATTTACTTGACAATCACACATCAGTCAGTAAATGTGTTTACTAAACTGTATTTTAGTGTGAATTTCTTTAACCTTATATACTAATGGTTTACGCGTATGGCCGCGTGATTGAATGTGGTGGGATAACACGTCCGAGCATGAACGTGTTCTATCGCGCCCGTTACATCACTCTCCTCCTTCGAAAAAATTTTAAGCATGCTGATAAAAACATGTTATAGGCTTTATAAGTCCGTCCCAATCGCGTTGATTTGACTTGTTTTATCTGTTCATCTTGTTAAAAATCAATACGTGATGTATTGGATGTGTTGTTATCGAACTTTTCTATGAAGGCTGGTTTGGTTCTATCTATAGATATGCAGATTTGACTCTCTGCACGTTGTATGAAGAAATATATTTATCATTTCTTTCGATTACTCTGAAGGTTCCCTCATGAGGGGGCTTACCCCCTAAGAGACAATCATCAACAAATATATAAATGAAATCTAAGTCCCTGAAGATGGTGTCCATAAATCGCTGGAACGTTTGACTTGCGTTACGAAGTCCGAAGGACATCCTTGGAAATTCAAATAACCCAAATGGGGTGATTATAGCTATTTTTCCGTATTCGTACATTCGTACATATATACATATATATTTCGTACATATATATTGTTTGTTGTATTTCACATTTATATATTAATTACACAGTCAACTATTTATTAAAAAAATTAACCAATCTATTCTCCATGTGCCAATAGTATATATGAAAATATTTTACGTATAACCTGAAATATTAATGTAAGCTGTCAACTAATTCAGTATTTTATCCAGTTCAGTATTTTATCATATAAGTCCAAACTAGGTTATAATCACTTGTAATTTAATTTCACTACAAATATAGACAAATAATTATAAATTAATCGACCGGTTTCGCTTTTTAAAGCATCTTCAGGACGTAATATTCTTTACTGACATACAACTTTAGATAAGACATAAACAAAGAATTTTTAAAAAAGTTGTGGGTAAACTTAAATATAAATATACTCTGTATTGCTAGCTTAAAAGATTCTCCCTTAAATTTTAGGTAATTTCAATATATAATCTTATTCTAATTTATAATATTAATTGTAATTACTTACAAAATAATGTCAAAAATGCCAAATTTAAATAAAATCAACTAAATTAAAAATGATAATACGTAATTAATGTCAAAATCACTATGTGATCATTACTAATTGAATTCCAATACATTTAATAATCAATTTATAATTTAATTGCTGTAATACTATTATGCATTCAACAACAAAATGTAAAATAAAGATGTCAAAATTAATATGAAATTACGGTTAAATAGCTAATGTCAATAAATGATTATAACAATAATTAATAACATAATTAATCAGAAAAAATTTAAATAATAATTAATAAAATAGCATATTCAAAAATCAATTCACTTATATATACATGATTATTGTTCTTACTCATGTTATTAATTATTATTATGATCATTTATTGACATTAGCTATTTAACCGTAAGTTTATATTAATTTTAATATCTTTATTTTACATTTGGTTATTGAATGCGACAATAATATAAGAGCAATTAAATTAAAAATAGTTATGATCACTTAAATAGTGATTTTGACATAATTTACGTTTTTAATTTAGTTGACTTTATTTAATATTGACATTTTTGACATTATTTTGTAAGTAATTACAATTAATATTATAAATAAGAATAACATTATATATTGAAATTACCTAAAATTTAAGGGAGAATCCTTTAAGCTAGCAATACAGAGTATATTTATATTAAGTTTACCCACAACTTTTTAAAAAATGCTTTGTTTATGTCTTATCTAAAGTTAAACTGTCAGTAAAGAATATTACGTCCTGAAGATTCTTTAAAAAGCGAAACCGGTCGATTAATTTAAAATTATTTTTCTATATTTGTAGTGAAATATAGTACAAGTGATTATAACCTAGTTTGGACTTATAACAATGGAATTTACCAAGTGCCGACGATTGAAAGTGTAAAATCCAGTATTTTATCCAGTTCATTTAGATAACAATAATTTAGTTAACAATAAGTCATCGAAGTTGACGAAACGTTAGCGATAAAATAAAAAAAATTGACATAAGTTATATGTCCATCTTTCCTAATAACTATTATCTAATATCAAATGTTTTAAAACTTACCGTCGAAAACGTCATAGAAATTTTCTTTAGACTCCGTATGTGACTTGTGACTTTGATTCGCCTTCTTTCTTTTACTCTGAAACAATATAAATGTGATACATATCCATATTCTATTGACAATCAAGTTATATGCCTAGGTAATCAAAATGTATAATTTTCTAGTACTGATGAACTGAGCTTTCGTACTTAACAATCAACTGTTGTACTTAAAAGTAAATGAGTGTAAATATGTGGGCAGTGAATTGTGTTATTGTGTTTGGATATGGTTATCTAAACAACATTCAGTACTGTGAGGTGAGTTATCCATTCACTTTTATCTATTTAATAATTATTGTAGAAAGGAGTTAGTTAAGACTGTCTCGTGGTCTGGAGGTTAGCCTGTTCGACTCAAATCATGAGTTATTCTCACTTAGTAATTGTTGAAAGATCTTTGACATTACGATAGTATTTTGTGTGATTGGAAATTACAATCAATTGATTTTAGCCAATATTTGATTATAGCTACCGCTGTTGGCATTCAGTTCATTCACCCTTTGTGGCAAGCACCCTTTAATTTTAATGTACTTCTACCAGCTGTTTTACGGCCTGGCCACGGGAAATTCGCGCTTGCGATTTTTCACGCGGCGCGAATGGCGTAACGTCTGTCGTCTGAAACTAATGTATGGGGACGTGCTAAACATGCTACGCGGCACGGCTATCGGCGGGGCGACGGACGATTTTTAATGAGCGAATCGGGCGAGCGGTGCGGGACGCGAAGAGCGAGTGAAACAAATGCATGAATCAGCACAGAGTATGGCGGCGGCAAGCAAGTTACATTCTACCCGGAATGTCCACACGCGCTTCAAAATCGTTCCGAAGAGTACCACGACATGTGTGGAGTGTGTCTCTTTCTACTAAATAAAGCGCTAATCGCCATATATAAGTGCGGCTATGCGTAGTTTGCAAATTACTACTAAGTAATTCTACTAATTTGAGAAACAGTTTTTGCATTGCTTAAGTAATTACGTAATAATTAAAATAAGCACATTTTAGAACTCACTATGTTAATTACAATACATTTTATGCTAATTTATTTATCGACGTGTATTAATAAAAAGGATTTAACGATTACCGAATATGTAAAAATCTACCATCTAGATAGTTATATTTACACTGGCAATTGCAAGAAAGGATCAACATCCACTCTTGTCGTTGTCTTGCTCAGAACGTTTTTCCCCTCTGTTATGTGAGAAACAAATGTCAACTTTATTAGTTACAATATAAAGTACATTTTTATTTTTCAAATATTGCTTCGTAACAATTCCAATTATAGTATATAAGTTCCTTGGCCGGCGGTCTTAGCGTATAGTCTAGGAACCAGAATAGTTTAGTTGTAGTTGCCGAGAAAATACACTACGAACATTTTAACTTTAATTTTTAAATACTTACTAGGCCAGTAATTTGTAATTCTGGTCACCACATCATAAATATAAACAAAGTCCAGTGATACAATTTATCTTTCTTCCCACAACGTTGAATATTCACAAGAATATAAGTAGTGTCGCCAAAAAATCAATAGTTTTAATCTACAAACGCCATAACGTCGATAGTATCGATAGTATTGAACGCTGCAAGTAAATAAACTATCGATTGCGACATTAGTGTCAATCATTGGAGATAAACAAAGTATCGATTCTCTCAATAGTATTGTTAGACAATATTGCATTGACTATCGAGAGTTTTGATAGTATTGATAGTAATTGTGATTAGTGCGATATTAAATAGCAATACTATCGATAGTATCGATACTTTTGATAGTTTATTTTTTTAATCAAGATTATTTATCTATATATCTATATTTATCTATATATAGCATCAATGCTATCGATTGTATTGCTGTTTATTGATAGTATTGCACTTATTCAGGTAATGAAACCCTATCGACAATGGACTATCAAGCGGCAACACTATAAATCAAAGGTTTCGAATTTCGACACTCATTCCAAAAATTTGTCTTGATATAGTACGTATTTCTCATACTTCTTGTGAAATTCAACGTCTATACTATACCCCGATTCTTATTTAAATCATGTACTACATATTCTCTTCTAAATAGTAAGTGTTGAAGTACAAAACTACTCCCCTCCAAGCAATATCGAGATAAAGTTGAAAAAGTCATCTTGCTCTCTTTTTCTTCTTTATTTCTAAGGTAACTTATATATTGTTTTTATTACTACTAATCTCTCACTATACGAAATTACGGATTAAAATGAGAAGTAGGTAAGATGGGCGTGCGCGGTTTGTAAACAATTTACCTACGCGACAGACGTCATGACGCCACGTGATTTCTCGCACGCTCTGACGTGTAACGTAAGTCGTAAACGCATTATAAAATATTCGTAAAAATCAAAAAGTTTTAATCCCTTGACTCACTTTCTGTTTTAGCCGGATATATTTTAGTTAGACGTACTGCGCTGTTTCTGTGTCAAAATATGTTCACCTATTTTGGAAGGACCTTATATATCTAAATAAAGGCATAATCGATTTTGATAAAATATGTCTAAAAGCCACTGCTATAAAAACTAGCCTTTGAAAAAAAGGCGCACCCAAATCGAAAATAAAGTAAAACTAAAGGGAGTAAAACTGTGCAAGTCTTTTTACGATAGGTATATAAACAACATCTATTGAGATGAAGTTCAGTGATGAAAAAAATGATCAAACTTGTTTAGAAATAAGATTGTCCGATTCTACGCGTATGTTTGTCATGGTTACCATGACTACACATATCGCCAGCCTACGGCGGTATATATCACCATGAACGACTCGTCGTCCTTAAGGTCAACTCACAATGACGCAGGGTCATACCAAGTTTTCAAAATTTTAAAATATTGTTGCAAATAATCTAGAAAATCGAATAGTTAGAACGCTGGAAAGATTTGGAAATAAAAGGAAAAAATAGGCTGCTTCTACTGATAAACAATAGCCGCCGTTACGCAAGCAGCTATGCCATAATGGATCTTCTGCCATAAGGCATAAGGGTGAACATGGCGTGTACTAGGACGTGTTTACAATTAGAATTGTTTACGCTTGAGTGTGACTAATGTTTATCAGTGTATTTACGACTGCATCGTGGTGTATTGTATATTTGTGTTGTAAATACACGGCTTTAACATAAGTGGTATTTTATTGCACAAAACGAACTCAAAGCACATAACATATTATATATATTCATCTCTATTTCCATTAGGTAACGTATACGTACGATAAATTTTGTTTTTTACGTTACCTTAATATTTTATGCCATTTGCTCGAATCCAAGCAAGCGGCGACGTGCGAATTCGCTCATCGACTTCGATTCGCATCTTTGTATTTTTATAGCACAAATTTGTATTATCTTATATATAAAAATCAATTGCCGTTCGTTAGTCTCGCTAAAACTTGAGAACGGCTGAACCGATTTAGCTGAAGTCCAGGGAAGGTTTAAAAGGTGAGTAAATATAGAAAAAATAAGACAAGTTAAAAAGGCAGAACAACGTTTGCCGGATCAGCTAGTACGTAATAAAATTAGATGAATATACTTTAAAATTTAAAAACACGACACGTCGTCGCTTTGATTCTGCATTAATGTGAGAGGACCCTTACCTTTCATTCTTACCTATACCTCTCTCAGCATTACCGTTAAAACAATAAAGACCCATGTAGGCCCAAGAAAACCACAAAACCTTGTGATTCAACAAGTCACATTTTTCCACCGAAAAACTACGCAAAGTAACGCATTAAATCCTACCACTACAGCACTTCATTGGTACACACAGCAAGCTCTGTTATATTAATAATTTACTAATCAAATCGTAAAATTGTAGAATGTTACGATTTGATTAGTCAATTAGTTAATTAACATACGTTCCACGCGCGCAAACATGATTAAAGTTGTCTGTTGTTAGT
The DNA here is from genome assembly GCA_036924255.1 of Apodemia mormo. Classification (NCBI taxonomy): domain Eukaryota; kingdom Metazoa; phylum Arthropoda; class Insecta; order Lepidoptera; family Riodinidae; genus Apodemia; species Apodemia mormo. The sequence goes on from JAUPFN010000002.1 coordinate 44,510,691, forward strand.
GTAATAGTTATGAATGAAAAGGAAGCAAGGCAAGTTTGTCTGGACTGCTATGCATAGCACTCAATTCCCCTGGCTACTTGGTAAGGGTAGAAATGAAAATGTGTATGTCGGCGCGCTGACTATAGATTAGTTTCAATTATAAATTATAAAATTGTTACTTTACTTATATTTTATATTATAATTACTTATATTTATTATAACTCGATTAGCCAACATTGATTTAGATTTATTCGATTATGGAATCGATATTATCGATATTAAATCGAATAAAATCTGCAGGGAATTATCCCTCGACCCGTTTAATACTAGTATGCCTGAGGCGAGAAATGCAATGACCTGTAGTTTTTTTACACTTTTAAATAATGAATGTTAAAAAAATGGTCTCTAGTATGTCTGATATCTATATTGTGTTATTTTAGTGCTATTTATGAAAGCCGAGCCACACTGTTGGAAACAAGCCCACCCCACCGGCTGTTTACAACAGTGTAAACACTTGTTTGGAAGAAAAATTCATCTGAACTCCACAAAATTTCCACCAAGATCACTCGTGTTGGAAGCTTGTTTCCAACAGTGTGGCTCGGCTGTTAGCTACACGTGAAAATCTGTAACAGGCTTTTTGTAATTTGTTAACTATGGTAGATGATTTTCGATACTATAATAAAATAAAATAAATAAGAGCGAGTAACACCGAATAGAGTAGCAGGCAAGGATTTAAAACGTTATTATATCGATATGTTTGCCGTTTCGTGATTGGCTGGCCGAGTTTCATGCTGTTTCGTGATCGGTTCGCCAACTAGCGCTAGAAAACAACGTCATCATATCATATACCATAACCAATCACGACGACGTAAACATATCAATATTATAACGTTATAAATCCTTGGTAGTAGGTATCGCCACGGGTAATGGCGGCCATTCTGTCGAAAGCTGCGTTACGAAGTAGACGCGTGCTAACTTATTGGCTAATAATCCAGTTAAATCTTGTGGATTATCTGTGATTTAATGTAAAACTATGAAGTAATCAAATAATAAGACGTTAGACGAGTGTGCCTTTATTTTGACATTTCTGTCATCACAACGCTCACGATAGATACTAACTGCCAAGATCGCTATGAGGCCCCTTCCTATATGTATTTACTAGCTGTTGCCTGCGACTTCGTTCGCGCGGACGACGTTTACTCCGCACTGCTCCTCCCCCGTAGGTGATAGCGTGATAATATGTAGCCTATATGTTGACCCAACCTGTTAGTAATATTCATGCAAAATTTGAAGTAAATCTATGCAGTACTTTTTGAGTTTACCCTGGACATACATACAGACAAACAGACAAAAATTCTAAAAACTATATATTTGGCTTCGATATCGATTATAGATCATGCCCCAAGTATTTTTTTAAAAAATATTCAATGTACAGTTTTGACTTTCCTACGATTTTATTATATATATATGTATAAATATGTATTTATGTATTGCCAAATCAACAAACCTTAGTCAATTCTTCAGCCACAGACATTTCTAAGGCGTGGTGTGTTCTAGCCAGCGCAGCCAAAGCTTCTTCTAGCACTCTATTCTTCTCTACCTGTGATTAAGACGCGTGTTCTTAAAGAAATAAATTCCACAATATACATTTTTCTTGCACAAGTCATTTGAAAAATCCAAAATGTATGGGCAGATACTGAAAGATTACTAGGATTAATATACTGTTTTTATTTTACAACGATTTCACGTAGGCTTGTAAGTTGTAAGAGCCAATGCGTCAAAAGCCTCCCAGAAGCTCTATCCAGATATTGATTCAATTTTTAAATATCGAAACTATAAGTTTTAATATCTCAGTGCTCCTACCAAATAAATAAACATACCTGACGATTGGTTGATGATACATTAATGTTGGACGATGATAGATAAAGCTCTGGGTGGTAGAAATAAGGAAATAACTAGTTTTTGTAGTTGAGGCGCAAAAACTGTCTATGTGATTCTGCGACACTACGCACAATGGCCCGTAATGTGGCTAAGTGCGGTATAGCCCGCATTGATAGATAGATAGATAGATTCTGCGACACTCAAAGGAAACTAGACCTGGGACAGATCTACTTTGCTATCTTTGAATGAAAAGAATTGGATAAATTGTCGACCTAAAGGGAGATATTATTAGTATATATTAGTTTAATGCTTTTAAATTGAAAATTGTTTGGGTCTCTGGTACTATGAACTGAGTTTATAAGTATTTTTTGGTTATTTTCGACTACTGAAAAATACCATAAATTACATTTTAGGCTATAAGGTATCCTTGAATAATTTTAACAAAGAATTCTAGCATTTTTTCTACTACCTAAGAACTTGGTAACAAGTGATTGGCTCCGAAAGATTCTCGGGTCAATATTTATTTTTCTTGGTATTGAAGCCCGCAGGAGGCGCCCTCTGCTAACTGCCACGTTTGTGTAAGTTATATCTTTGATTCTGAATTGATCCGTAAGATTCAATATTTCATTTTTAAGAAACCTCTACATTTTTAGTTATTACATATTTAGTTGCCGTAATCGTGTAAAATTTCAACCGATATCAACGAAAAGAAATCGAAGGCGATAATTAAAAGGTTTCTTTTTTAAGGATGCTAGAAAATAAAACTCGTGTTGTATTTGTTATATTATACCTGCTTATTTTTATCACGCTTTAGTGAAAAAACTACATTCTAGTAAATAAAAAAAATTAAAATTACCCCTCCTCCCCTGCATCGTATATTTGGTTCTCCTCACCTGGAGCCGCAGCGCCGCAGCGCCGCAGCACCGCCGCACAGTGTACGCACCTGGCGGGCCAGCGCGGCCGCGTCCCGGTCCCGCGCCTGCGCCACCAGCGCCGCGCAGTGCCGCAGCGCCGCAGCACCGCCGCACAGTGTACGCACCTGGCGGGCCAGCGCGGCCGCGTCCCGGTCCCGCGCCTGCGCCACCAGCGCCGCGCAGTGCCGCAGCGCCGCAGCACCGCCGCACAGTGTACGCACCTGGCGGGCCAGCGCGGCCGCGTCCCGGTCCCGCGCCTGCGCCACCAGCGCCGCGCAGTGCCGCAGCGCCGCCGCACAGTGTACGCACCTGGCGGGCCAGCGCAGCCGCGTCCCGGTCCCGCGCCTGCGCCACCAGCGCCGCGCAGTGCCGCAGCGCCGCCGCACAGTGTACGCACCTGGCGGGCCAGCGCGGCCGCGTCCCGGTCCCGCGCCTGCGCCACCAGCGCCGCGCAGTGCCGCAGCGCCGCCGCACAGTGTACGCACCTGGCGGGCCAGCGCAGCCGCGTCCCGGTCCCGCGCCTGCGCCACCAGCGCCGCGCAGTGCCGCAGCGCCGCCGCACAGTGTACGCACCTGGCGGGCCAGCGCAGCCGCGTCCCGGTCCCGCGCCTGCGCCACCAGCGCCGCGCAGTGCCGCAGCGCCGCCGCACAGTGTACGCACCTGGCGGGCCAGCGCGGCCGCGTCCCGGTCCCGCGCCTGCGCCACCAGCGCCGCGCAGTGCCGCAGCGCCGCAGCACCGCCGCACAGTGTACGCACCTGGCGGGCCAGCGCGGCCGCGTCCCGGTCCCGCGCCTGCGCCACCAGCGCCGCGCAGTGCCGCAGCGCCGCCGCACAGTGTACGCACCTGGCGGGCCAGCGCAGCCGCGTCCCGGTCCCGCGCCTGCGCCACCAGCGCCGCGCAGTGCCGCAGCGCCGCCGCACAGTGTACGCACCTGGCGGGCCAGCGCAGCCGCGTCCCGGTCCCGCGCCTGCGCCACCAGCGCCGCGCAGTGCCGCAGCGCCGCCGCACAGTGTACGCACCTGGCGGGCCAGCGCAGCCGCGTCCCGGTCCCGCGCCTGCGCCACCAGCGCCGCGCAGTGCCGCAGCGCCGCCGCACAGTGTACGCACCTGGCGGGCCAGCGCAGCCGCGTCCCGGTCCCGCGCCTGCGCCACTAGCGCCGCGCAGTGCCGCAGCGCCGCCGCACAGTGTACGCACCTGGCGGGCCAGCGCAGCCGCGTCCCGGTCCCGCGCCTGCGCCACCAGCGCCGCGCAGTGCCGCAGCGCCGCCGCACAGTGTACGCACCTGGCGGGCCAGCGCAGCCGCGTCCCGGTCCCGCGCCTGCGCCACCAGCGCCGCGCAGTGCCGCAGCGCCGCCGCACAGTGTACGCACCTGGCGGGCCAGCGCGGCCGCGTCCCGGTCCCGCGCCTGCGCCACCAGCGCCGCGCAGTGCCGCAGCGCCGCAGCACCGCCGCACAGTGTACGCACCTGGCGGGCCAGCGCGGCCGCGTCCCGGTCCCGCGCCTGCGCCACCAGCGCCGCGCAGTGCCGCAGCGCCGCAGCACCGCCGCACAGTGTACGCACCTGGCGGGCCAGCGCAGACGCGTCCCGGTCCCGCGCCTGCGCCACCAGCGCCGCGCAGTGCCGCAGCGCCGCAGCACCGCCGCACAGTGTACGCACCTGGCGGGCCAGCGCGGCCGCGTCCCGGTCCCGCGCCTGCGCCACCAGCGCCGCGCAGTGCCGCAGCGCCGCCGCACAGTGTACGCACCTGGCGGGCCAGCGCAGACGCGTCCCGGTCCCGCGCCTGCGCCACCAGCGCCGCGCAGTGCCGCAGCGCCGCCGCACAGTGTACGCACCTGGCGGGCCAGCGCGGCCGCGTCCCGGTCCCGCGCGGCCGCGTCCCGGTCCCGCGCCTGCGCCACCAGCGCCGCGCAGTGCCGCAGCGCCGCAGCACCGCCGCACAGTGTACGCACCTGGCGGGCCAGCGCGGCCGCGTCCCGGTCCCGCGCCTGCGCCACCAGCGCTGCGCAGTGCCGCAGCGCCGCAGCACCGCCGCACAGTGTACGCACCTGGCGGGCCAGCGCGGCCGCGTCCCGGTCCCGCGCCTGCGCCACCAGCGCCGCGCAGTGCCGCAGCGCCGCAGCACCGCCGCACAGTGTACGCACCTGGCGGGCCAGCGCGGCCGCGTCCCGGTCCCGCGCCTGCGCCACCAGCGCCGCGCAGTGCCGCAGCGCCGCAGCACCGCCGCACAGTGTACGCACCTGGCGGGCCAGCGCGGCCGCGTCCCGGTCCCGCGCCTGCGCCACCAGCGCCGCGCAGTGCCGCAGCGCCGCAGCACCGCCGCACAGTGTACGCACCTGGCGGGCCAGCGCAGCCGCGTCCCGGTCCCGCGCCTGCGCCACCAGCGCCGCGCAGTGCCGCAGCGCCGCCGCACAGTGTACGCACCTGGCGGGCCAGCGCGGCCGCGTCCCGGTCCTGCGCCTGCGCTACCAGCGCCGCGCAGTGCCGCAGCGCCGCCGCACAGTGTACGCACCTGGCGGGCCAGCGCAGCCGCGTCCCGGTCCCGCGCCTGCGCCACCAGCGCCGCGCAGTGCCGCAGCGCCGCCGCACAGTGTACGCACCTGGCGGGCCAGCGCGGCCGCGTCCCGGTCCCGCGCCTGCGCCACCAGCTCCGCGCAGTGCCGCAGCGCCGCAGCACCGCCGCACAGTGTACGCACCTGGCGGGCCAGCGCGGCCGCGTCCCGGTCCCGCGCCTGCGCCACCAGCGCTGCGCAGTGCCGCAGCGCCGCAGCACCGCCGCACAGTGTACGCACCTGGCGGGCCAGCGCGGCCGCGTCCCGGTCCCGCGCCTGCGCCACCAGCGCCGCGCAGTGCCGCAGCGCCGCAGCACCGCCGCACAGTGTACGCACCTGGCGGGCCAGCGCGGCCGCGTCCCGGTCCCGCGCCTGCGCCACCAGCGCCGCGCAGTGCCGCAGCGCCGCAGCACCGCCGCACAGTGTACGCACCTGGCGGGCCAGCGCGGCCGCGTCCCGGTCCCGCGCCTGCGCCACCAGCGCCGCGCAGTGCCGCAGCGCCGCAGCACCGCCGCACAGTGTACGCACCTGGCGGGCCAGCGCGGCCGCGTCCCGGTCCCGCGCCTGCGCCACCAGCGCCGCGCAGTGCCGCAGCGCCGCAGCACCGCCGCACAGTGTACGCACCTGGCGGGCCAGCGCGGCCGCGTCCCGGTCCCGCGCCTGCGCCACCAGCGCCGCGCAGTGCCGCAGCGCCGCCAGCGCCGCCTGCCCCGACCCGCACGCGTGCTGGAACCGCTGCGCCGCAACACACCGCCCACCAACACACACAACGATTAAATAACTGACGCGATTTGTAACAATATTTGCACCATAATCAGCGTAAGGATGCACAAATTCAGTCTCCAGAAACACAAGTTTGACTTAATCAACAGGGGGGTAAGATTTTAACTCATGAGTCATGACATATCTAAAAAAATAAACTTGACTTCCAGTGCAGGAGACTACACTGGCAGTCTTTCTCAGCCTAAACAAGAATTATTTCTACAGACTAGCACTCATAATCTATAGTGGCTGCTTCGAACTAGTCATGAGTCGCTGACCGCACGACCGACGAAACGAAGCAAATAATAAGCGTACGACACGTAAACTCTTCTATTAAAATACTATATCTTTTCAATATTTGAAGCAATGCTATTAACTGCTTTCTGACATTTGTAAACAAGGAAACTAACAGTAACGGATAACAGGCAACAGCTGTTAGAACTACTATCCGACATGTTTATGAAAAACGTTTAAAAGGGTTATGAAAAGACTAATTCATATACCATATAGGCGGAGTGATGTAGCGAGCTGCCGATTTGCACGCTCTTGTCCAAGGCCGCAATGATCGCGGCACATTCCTTCAGCTGTGTATCGAGCAACGCTAAGCTGTTCGTAGCTGTTGTTAACGCATCTTGCATCGAACCTATGAGATAATTATATTTATAATCCACAATCTAAAAGAAGACAAAATAAAGTTTCTTGTGACTACTCTCGTTTTGTGAATCAACGCTAAGGAAGTGATGGAAAAAGTACACACCGATTTTATTTAGCCAATCATACACCACACAATAATAGTTTCATTATTTCTATACATTTTTTAATTTCACGTATTTTTTGTATGGGAATAATAAAATCTAAGAATCTACGTAGTACGGAAAAAACATCTCGTCTTGCTGCGCACATACCTAAAGGCAGATGAAAATATTGCGAGATAAAGCGGTTCGACTCTACATTCATGATCCGAACTGCAAGGGACTGAAATATGCTTCCTGAGTCTGTGTTCCCCGACGGGTACAACCTGGAGATCTTCAAGAGAAGAGTGAACCTTCGATGGAAGCGCGTTCCATCTTAGGCCGCATCTTAGCTTACCATCAGGCGAGATCGTGGTCAAGCGCTACCCTATCGATAAAAAAAAATACTCCGCACACGTCTCGATATAAATTTGCACTTCCTCGCCACGTATATTACGTTTACACATTGCGAAACATGCGATGAGGAACCACGCCTTGAACATTCCTCGCAATGTCTACAGCCTGTTAGGTAAGTCGACCTAATCCTTAAAGTGGGTGGTAATAAGATATCTGATTCTCATTCCAAATAAATAAAAAAACATACTCTTAAATTTTAACCTAATTATCCAACAAATTCATAATTTATACGCACCAAAACGTTCATGCGAGTAACGCGATACCTAGATAAATAGGTGGTTTACGCAAATACGCAGGTAACACGCCGCCGCCGGCGCAGCCCGGCCGCCGCTAACATTGTCTCGCCGTCCACGTTCCCCCCGCACCCCCGTGCTCATCCCTCGACCTCACAAGTCGGCTACATCAATTGCAATAACAATAATTAGTCCGTGCGTTAGCCGCGCGCCGCATTACACATATTTTTTATGCATATTTGCGATTTCGCTTCCGCTATGCGAATTCGTCTTTATTAATTAGTTATTTTGCGTTAGTGATTAATTTCCGTCTAAGGAAGAATATTGGGAGATGGTTGGTGCTTACGCTGTTTATAATAACAATGTCGCGAGTGGTATCCGCCTCTATCGCGAATGGTTCCTGAACTGTCGAATACCTTCGTGGGACCTCATGTTAGTGGTCAACCAACGCCTAAGTTTCCAGTACCGAGCCATGCCCAAGGACGGTAGAAGACGGTCCTACCCAGTACATATTTTGTAAGAAGCTATTTTAAAGGTACGAATTACAGATACATTTATTAATTTTAGACTCAATCGTTTTGTGCTTAATCGTGTCAAAAACAATATTTAAAAACGTACGTGTTGGTCATTTTTAACAATATTTAAAATTGGTGTAGATAGTTTAACTTTTATTTAAGTTAGTTTAAAAATAATCATGTAAATAATTAATTAGTGTAATCGTTTTAAATAGGTGTGAAGTGCGATTCCATTTTTAAATACGCCAAAAAATTTAAATAGATAGCTATCCTCTGTGACTTATCCACACTTAACGTTAAGTTCATTAAGCACCAAGTTTGAAATATCCTTAGTAGCAGATATTATCTTTAGTAGTAGTTCTAAATCAGGTTTGAAGTATGGAGGTGGATGGATAATACCTATTACCGATCTAGAGGTCATTCACCGCGCGACACAATACGAGCGATAGCAACAGCTAATTTACGCTAATATGTCTCCACGTTAGAAAAATTTACGGATAATTATCGTCGCGATTTTTTTCTTATTTAAGGCGAGGCATCGCGACAAACGGGAAAAAACTGGTTTGTTTAATCACTTTTTTTTTATTGATTGTTAAATAACAGTTTTACAAAAATTACACGATATACCTGAAGATATTATCTAAAGAATGTGCTAACTCATTACATGATAGAATGTACTTTACTCGATCATATAAAATTCCGAAAACAGGCTAAAAATTCTTTAAAACTAGCAAAAAGCAGAGCTTTGTAAGGGCTCGCAAAGTTATACTATCTAGTAATATTGTTAGAAGAGTATTTTTATGAGAATTACATCTTTTAATGTATGGACTTTATTTACAATTATCTAACCTAAAAAACCCAGCGCATTTTCATCTAAACATTACATTCGCATCAAAGGCGTCGTCAGGCTTTGGACTAGGAATATTTGATCTATTTTCAAGGAAAATGGGTATTAAAAATGAAGATTGATCTTATAAAAACACATTTTTAACATTTTGCTGAAATAATTGATTTTTTTTCTAAAATCAGGAAGTTCCTGGTTTTACGTCGATTTACGAAATCAAAATTAAAAAATGTTTTATTTAAATAAACCTTGAAAATTTTTGGACTTAATATTGGACTTAACGCAGGCACGAAGAATTGACGGTAGACACTCAGCGAATACATTTTTCAAATTTTTCTCTCAGAGAAACCATCGGAGTTCGATTCCAGAGTCAGGCAAATGAAAAAATGTGTTTTTTCAGTTTTCTGATAAAAACAACTTTGCCCGGGTTTAGAAAAGTGCCCTACTGGCAATAGGCTGGCCACCTATCACATTGTGGGACTTAAGTATCTTTGGCTAACCGTGGATGCACACGTTGTACCTCTACCTACTTTCGGGAATACGGGCGTGAATATACCTTTTTTTAGCTTTTTATCCTTGGGCTAAGATTGGGAATTGATCTCAATATAATATAAATCAATTAATACATCTGTACTGTTTCACAATAAGCATATTGTGAAACTCTCTAACGCTCTATTTACTCTGTTCCCTGCAAACATCCCTGCTCTAGACCTAAACTCCCCTTGTGCCTCCCACAACATTCCTTCGAACTTCCCTTGCATTTTTCTTTCCATGATTTTATCATACACCTTTGATGCCAAGCTGATCAAACTGATTGCTCTATAGGTATTGCCGTTTATACGTGAACCTCGTCTTTATCGAGGGCACGATGACCGTGCGCCGTCAGTCAAATATGAAGAAACAATTCATGAAGTAGTCTCTTAATAAGTTCAAAAATTCTAATACAAAATGTATCTTCTATCAATTTTAACTCGTTACTTTAATAAGAGATGGCGTTAGTAGTAATAAAATTCTAATACAAATTGTAACTTCTATTTTTTAATGTTTATAAAATGGTATTTTTATGGTAGATAACAAATCTAGGCATGAATATAAGCTACCACGTCGAAGCTCAAACCTAAAAAATGCGATGGTTTTTCAGTAAAATGTACCACAAAAGTGCATAGATCGTGGCCTAGTGTAGGGCTCGCTGCGCTCGCCCTAACAAATAATTTGTTAACAATATTTCTAATCTTCCACATGATTTTTATATGGTGATATTTAGTTGTAAATACAAAAAAGAACGTGCTAAATTTTAGTTTTCAGCCGATGTCCTATATTTATTTATCCGAAAATTAACACGTTTCCCAGCGGTTTCGGAACATACCGCGCCACCCATTTTCTATAGAATTGACGCGCGTCGAAATACCTCGCTTTAACAGTATATTTTTTTTGATTTTTTAAAATTAGTTTTGTTATTTATCTGTTTTGTTAGTAATCTATTATCATGGCCTCAAATCGACTTATCATCATCTCATGGCCTCAGGTCGACTTACCTAACAGGCTGTATATCCACCTTGAGGCGCGGTACAGCAGTTTCGGCAACTATAAACACACAGTTTACCCTCTCTTTTATCGTTGCCTTTTTCTAATATATAACCGTGCTATATCAATATACCGTTGTAACGTACTACAGCAAAAGTTTGTCAGATACTTTGACCCGTGCTGCTTGCAACCGCCAAATGCACGATATGAAACTTATTTTAATAGGAAAGTGCATGTTTGTTAGGGTATATAAGAAAGAAACCGATATTAACGTGCTTTTACTTATTGTGAAACATCTCATGTTACACATAATAGGTGGCTAGCGACATACGTTTTATCTCTATGTTAAAGGTTACTAGGTAGTCCAGTAAAAAGTTTAACGAAACCATGATCGACCAGTTTTGGTGCAATGAGTAAAAATGTGTTCATTAATACTTAAATAATGATATTATGAAAGAAATTTTGATTAAAATTAAGGGGAAAGGGATGAAAAAAAATAAAAAAAGGGTTGAAAAATGCCTTTTTTTTCAAATAACTTAATAACGGTAAGAAATAGAAAAAAAAGTTTCAAGTAAAAGTTGTAGAGAAAAAAATTCTACACAAAAAGTTCCTCTTCATTTTTTTGTTATCTGCTTTAATTTAGCTCCAAAAAATAAAAATTAAATTTGCTTTGTAATTAATTATAAAACCTTACCAGAATTATTACGGCCCTGTACCATGTAGCGCGCGCATCACATTAGTATGTACTAACACTACTACACATGTATTCCCATATTTATATATTTTTACATATTTTACTACAAATTTAATTTTTATTTTTTGTAGCTAAACTAAAACAGATAACAAAAAAATGAAGAGGAACTTTTTGTGTAGAATTTTTTTCTCTACGCTTTTACTTGAAACTTTTTTTTCTATTTCTTACCGTTATTAAGTTATTTAAAAAAAAGGCATTTTTCAACCCTTTTTTTATTTTTTTCATCCCTTTCCCCTTAATTTTAATCAAAATTTCTTTCATAATATCATTATTTAAGTATTAATGAACACATTTTTACTCATTGCGCCAAAACTGGTCGATCATGGTTTCGTTAAACTTTTTACTGGACTATAGGGATAATCTAAAATTATTGATTTCCTTGAGATTTCAGACTACCGTAAAATTATTTAGGTTCCTTGTCTGACAATCTTCTATAGTACTCCTCACGGATTAAATGGATACGCTTTCAAGACAATTTCTTAATTTGGCAGTGTAGCTTTTTTTTATATCATAAGATAATAGACAAGCAGATGGGTCTCCTGATGGAAAGAGTCAACCATCGCCTATAGACACCAAAGATGTTAATGGTGCGTTGCTATCTTGTGGCGAGGTCTAATGCCACATGCATAAGTTTACCGGCTACCTTACCCTCCAAACCGGAACACGACAGCAACAAGCACTGACGCTATTGCGGCAGGAATAGATAAGGCGGTGGTACCAGACCCGGGCGAGACAATACAGAACTCTACCACCTAGTAGCCACGATGGTAGTGACTCGATAGCCAATCGGTCGCCTTTTACGACCTGCCTGGCAGAACGGCAGTTGGCCTATTCTTCAAAGGAGGCCGGGCTTGCAATTACATACAGAAATACAGAATTAAATTACTTAGCGATGAAATAAAATCATTTTAAGGATAATTTTTAAACCTTGTCATCTCATTCGGTACGATAAAACAGTACAAGATGGTTTATTACTATTTTTTCACAATACAACATAACCTGCAAATGTATGAAATTTTTGGCAATAGGAGCGTTTGAGGTGCGCGACACGTTTCCTTCCCAATGGCGTGTCTATTAGTATTCATGTGGTCTGTGGTACTCCTGTAACTAGGGTTGTCAACTTTTTTTGCAAAAAATAAGATATTCTGAGACTTCCTTCTCAGACGTGGAAAATGAACCGTATTTTAAAAGACGTAATATTATTTTATTTTTTATTTTTTAAATATATATGTTTTATGTACTTCTCCACCACCACGAGCAATCAATACAAATTAGTCTGATGAAACATACAAAAAAATACATCAAAAAACCCCACAAAAAACGATTGCAAAGCGAACCGGGACATACGTTTGACATTTATGAGAACCAATTTCGCTATTGCTTTGCAAACGCTTGGTCAACTCGGGACTAGCAACTAAATAAAGCTGGATTTCCTTCAATGAGTAAAAATAAAATATAATTCACTTACACGAAAACTGCCAATGGCATGCATAAAAAATAATAAAATAAACTGTCGGTAAATCATAATAGAACCTTTTATCAGAACGTCATAAGTGGAAAATAAAAAACACTGATGATGATACATCTCCATTTATTCAGATCTGGAATAGCCGAGAATCTCTTTTAAATAAAAGTATACATCAATGAGGGAATAGAATTATGAAGGACATATTTCATTTTTTACGTTACCGTGTTATTTATATAATTTGATAGCAAACAAGCAGATGGCTCACCTGATGGCGAAAGATAACGAAAGTGGGCGAAAGGTGGCGGAAAGGGGGCGGAGTGGCGTAAGGGGAAGGAAGGGCAGGAAGTCGAAAGAAGGGAGAACGGGGAGGAGGAAAGAGAGGGATGGTGAGAGAGACGCGGGGAGAGGTGAAGGAAAAAATGGGGGAAAAAACTTCATTTCAACTGAGTGTTCCACGACACTCGCGCATTTTTAATTCATAATAAATGCTAATGTGTATGAAAACCATAACATTTTAAGACAATTTTTATCTTATTATATTTTTATTTACATTACATTACATATTTACATTACATACATTATTATTATATTTTTATTAACAGTGAATAGTCGGGAGGTAAACGAAATCCAGGGGGAAGGGCATCTGCCCCTCCCTGGCCGCGAGTAACAGCTAGTATTTCATAAAAAATGTCATGTTTATTTTTGATAGTACACCTTGTATAAAGGATAATATCTGGTTGACCGAGAGAAAGGATAATATCTTGGGAACCGAGCTTTTCTTGGACCTGGAACCTTGATTCCTTGACCCGAAAAAAACCCTAATTTGTGACTTTCATGAAAATCGTTGGAGCCGATTCCGAGATTCCAATTATATATATATATATATATATATATATATATATATATATATATATATATATATATATATATATATATATATATATATATATATATATATATATATATATATATATATATATATATATATATATATATATATAAATATATATATATATAAGAATTGCTCGTTTAAAGGTATTAGATAATGCTATTATTAAAAGCTTAAGGCTCATACTTATTATAACAGCGTGCTAGTCATTGACACATATATCAAAACATATTATGGATGGTTACATGGAACATTACCAAGCGGTTTGCAGTCATCCTCCAGTTCCTCGGTAGCTTCACGGGCAATGTCGGTAGAACCGGCCCACAGGTAGTGGCCTGAATACGACACGTGTTCTTTCAGCGCCGTCACCCAAGACTGGACAATAATATCACACATACATGTCTACACCTATTACCTAGCGTGATAAGCAGAGAAGATCGTCAAAGTCAAATTTTTAAATTAAAATTTATCTTTTCAGATATCTCTGAAAGTCAAGAATGTTATGCATTCCTTTCGCTGTCATTACAATAGTGACTTCTAGGTGGTAGTTTCGCAATGTATCGTCCGGGTGTATGGTTACCTATTCCTGCCGTAATAGCGACAATGCTTGTCAGTATCATGTTCCGGTTTTAAGGGTAAGGTAGCCGCACAATTTTGTATGTGGCATTGCTAAGCCACCAAACGGATATCAACGTACCATCAACCTCATTGACGATGATTTCTCATTCCATCAGAAGAGCAATTTGTTTGCTTACTATTCTTTTTTTATTTATCTTTATTAATCCACATACAAAATGTATAGGATACAAATGGCGAACTTAATGCATAAAGCATTGCATTGCAGCAAGCATAATATAAAAAAGATTCATTATTATCATCTGAACGACAATACACACATGATCAATACATGTGCTTATGTTCCGGCGAATTGTACAGAATAGTGAGGAGTATAATCAGACACCGTGTATGGCGTTTGTAGACTATGCGAATACCTCAATTCGAGTGAGACCCGGTACCACGGTCTCATATCGAATATATCGATACACCTCTGTGTCAACGTTTCGTAAGAAAACGCCACCACGCACGTTGCAGCGATTTGTGAGAGCGGGAGATATTATATCTGCAAAATTGTTCACTGCCGTCGTATGAATGTATTTCTGGACAGGATCGGAATTGTAATCAATATCAATTATCAATAGCGAGTACACTACTCATCTCTTCTACCCACCCGCAAGGAAGATCCCCCTATGAAAGTGACGCGTTCCACGCTCATAGCTTTTGAGGAATATGTATGCATAAGTCAAACAATTCAATTAGGCAAGTCAAACGTTTAGAAATAGGTCAATCACCGAATCCAACTCAGCTGGGCATTATTCAGTGAACTTTGCAATAACATCGCATTTAAAATACCGCAGTATCGCAAGGCTAAGGTCTTTAAATAGTGTGGATGTTGCCAGTGATGACATAAGGAACTTAAGATATGTTAATGATATTATAATACGAGTCTCATAAGAAGGCTCAAGGTCAATGGCGATGGACCGTGTTGTGCTTAAGTTTCCTAGCGTGATCGATTAAAAATTAAGAGATTCATGGGAGGACCAAAGTAACCAATGTAGACCGTAAAATCTCCAAATTTAAACAGCAATTTACGGGGCAATTAGCTCGCAGTGCAGGTGGTCGCTGGAGCAAACTTACCACCTTTCATGGCCCTGCTAACCATTTCATGGTTTAACGGGCTGAATCTTGAAGAGATTGCACGAAGTCTGCTCTTAGAATCTATTCGCGGTAAAATTCTTCTCTCCCTACAAGTTGATAAACTCAAAAGCTTTGCCCTAATGTCACTCTCCCCTGAAGGGGCAGACTGCACATAAACGTTGCTCATTCGCCGAGTCCCAACTTTATGGCTCCTCCACTATCTCCAAGGGTCTGCTTCTGTCGTACCATTTGTGTGCGTACTTCTGGAACGCCCTGAAGTTCGCCGGCGTGTCTATGAGACCCAAAGTTGTTAAAAAGAATGTTCCTAATGTCCCCGTATAGCAGACCATCCCACAACACGTGGTCCCGATACTCGTCTGCACCAGTCTCAGAAACACAACCCCATGTCGCAGAGTCCCATATTCCTCAATCTGCCCCAGAAACAACCATGACCCAACAACCTCTGTGATGTTATATGGTCAGGTTCAACGCACTTACACCTAGGCGATCCCCTACCGTGTTCATTTTTGTCCCACCTCCTGCCATTTGGCTATAACTCCGTTTTTAATCTTTTATTTCCGTAGCCCTTCCTCCCTACACCCTTCACACTTCTACAGCGGTTGTCACTTCTTCTCCAACGAGTTCAACATGCAGGTCCGCCAGTAGTACCTCAGCCAGCACAGGCTAAGCCGTGCTGGCTGGGGTTCTACACATGGCTGTTTGTGTTTGTGTACTTTCGGGTTCACATGGCTGTTTGTATTTGTGTACTTGCGAACCTGTACGCCTTTGTCAGGAGTATCAGCGAGGAACGCTGCGCACGCGTCAGCGCACTACACAGAGGGTAGACCGACACCAGGTTCGGTCCGGTGGTTTCACCGTCTAACGTACGCGGTCCGTCGCTGAAGCAATGGCGACCTGAGGCTCGAGTGGCGACAAAGTACTGGAATACACAGGATAGCCAGGTCTTCTTCTTGGGCAATCTCTGCTGAAAGCGCCTGTATGTGGGCAGCGCAGGGTCGACCCACCAACCACCTATGGCTCTACCAACCATCTTGGTTATAAGAGCCGAAATGCGGGAAGTGCACAAAGTTTGCCTACAGGCTGCCTTCTTCGTACTCTTCTTGACTCGCCTAGAAATTTCTGGTCTATATTCAGCACTGGATCAGTCGTTATGGACATTGTAGAGGAAGGTCTTTGTCCAGCAATTAACGTTTTTGGCTGAGAACAAAAATAAGATTCTATGCTAACCACCATATCCAGCATGAGATTGTCCGAGCTAAAGTTTCTTTAGTTTATTATATAGTAAAAATTAATGGATTGTGATAACGGATTATTAGATGGATGCGCCTTTCAAGTCAGTTTCTTATTTTCTCAGTGTAGCTTGCATTTACACATAGAAATACAGTTATACTAGTTACTGATGAAATGAAATTACTTGAAAGGTAATTTTTAAACCTTCTCATCTCATTTAGTACAATAAAACCGTATAACATGGTTTATTTCTATTTTTGACAATATATCTACAAATGACATATTTTTGACAGTGATAGGAGCGTTTGCTCATATTCGCGGTGACACGTTTTCTTTCCAATGGCGTGTCTATTAGTATTCACGTGGTTTGTGGATTTTCCCCCATGTTGGCCCCGGGCTCCTTTGAAGAATAGGTAAATTGCCGTTCTGTCAAGGTCGTAAAAGCCGACCGACTAGCTATGCGAGTCACTACTATAGTGCCTGCTAGGTGGTAGAATTCTGCATTGTCTCGCCCGGGTCTGGTTCCACCGCCTTATCTATTCCTGATGCAATAGCGTCAGTGCTTGTCACTGTCGTGTTCCGGTTTGAAGCGTAAGGAAACCGGTAAACTTATGCATGTTGCATTAGACTTCGCCACAAGATAGCGACGCACCATTAATATCCTGAGTGTTTATAGGCGATGGTCGACTCTTTCCATCAGGAGACCCATCTGCTTGTTTGCTATCTTATAATATAAAAAAAATAGTGATGCTTGGTACATAGTTGGCGTTACTTGTCGACAAGCCGCGATGTTTTCCCCCTGAGGGACGGCGAGGCGGTGGCTGTCGCCGTCGCTGAAGCTGAGCAGCAGCAGCGCGGGCTCGGCGTCGGGCGCGGCCAGCTTGGCGCCGTCCAGGTACTTGCGGTCCCGCCAGCGCCCCTCGCGCGCCGCCTCCGCGCGCGACCCGTAGTACAGCAGCACCCCGCGCTGTACCACCGCCTACACCGAGCTCGGGCCTCACTCTCATTGCTATTCTGACTGGTAGTGGCACTTCACATGGATGTTTGTAATTGTGTACTTGGCGTATTTGGCAAACAATTACCATGTGTGGACAGTTTATTTGCCAAAGTGTTGGCCTCAGTTGCCTATTTGACAAATAAGGCCAATACGAAATATGCGTTACCGTACGCTTGTCGGTTTCTTGCGGCACATCGAGAGTCAAATACGCAAACAAACCGTCCACACAATGCCCTGGACCTGTACGGACGTGCAGTTTTTTTGTATCTGTGTTGTAAACGAGAAATGGAACAATATATTGAAAATGAATTGGGACGATGAAACAGTGCTCTAATTCCTGGAATTGTACCAAATTAATTCGTGTATATGGGACCCCCAGAATAAATCTTATAAAAATGGACTTCGTATTTTCTTACGCATAGCATTTAATAGTAATATGCATTTAAATAATAAAAACTCGCTGCAAGTTGAAACACATCCATAGTGTTGGTGCTGCCAAATAGTTGTATG
This sequence comes from Apodemia mormo, assembly GCA_036924255.1. Taxonomy (NCBI): domain Eukaryota; kingdom Metazoa; phylum Arthropoda; class Insecta; order Lepidoptera; family Riodinidae; genus Apodemia; species Apodemia mormo. Next base: position 44,528,609 of record JAUPFN010000002.1, read on the forward strand.
TTATGTGACTACCATGTGTGGATGACCACATTTGCAGGTTTGAATGTCATATACATTGCCAAATACAACAAACCCTCAAAAGCGAACACAAATAGCCATGTGAAGTGTCACCAATATAGTAGGGACTTGGGATTTATAGTAGAGGAGCCCAAAATGCTAAATGGGTAGTTACTCAAGCGTCGTAGGGACCAATTGGATTTTGTAGATTAAATTATAAGAAAAACAAAAGATTATATAATGTTTTTCATTTCAATGGTGGGAAAAAAAATCTACAGATAAAATTATTAAAAAAATTCGTGAAATGGCAACACTTAATCGCGTCAGATTGAGGTATGGTGGGTTAATAGCCACCTAAAATTTAAAAATCTGCCGATTCAAGTATTGCGTAAGGGAGGAGGATCACAAATTTGCAAGGAAAACGTTGTTTTGATATTCTCGAGCGCGTCTGAATTTTCTTTTATTATATAGGAAATTATGTAAGAATCTGTTAATTTCCACAAGCCGAAGTTAGTGAAATTTTGTTTTTTCTTATGCCATTGTTACCCGCCTCTATATGTGGCTTATATTTGGCGGAGAGCCTTGACAGTATGCAAGGTACCCCCCCCCCCCCCCCCCAATGTTAATCTGATGCGCTCGAGTAAATGCAAAAATCCCCTCTTGGCCTCCCCCTATTACTCGAGCTCTGCAGATTAACACGGCGTATATCTCGCATACTGTCGAGGTTTTTAACAAAATATAAGAGAAAGGTCTTAGCTGCCTCAGATGTTCGGCCTTTATAAAAATACAGGGCCGGAAATCTAAGGCAGCCCGCCATATTTATAAAAAAAAAACCAATTACTTCGGCTTGTGGACACTGACAGATCATATATATATATATATATATATATATATATATATATATATATATATATATATATATATATATATATATATATATATATATTTTCTTTTATTTGGAAGAAAAGATCCTTCAAAATAAAACAAAATTCAATCGCGGCCGAGAATATCAAACTGACAACATTTTTATGCAATTTTAACGTGAAACTTTCATTCCATCGCCCCAACATTTTTCATTCATCTATCGCATGTCCTATTACAGCTGACCGCAGAGTAGGCATAAAGTGAAAGGCGCATGGCAGAACAGCCAAGGTCAATCATCGCATCAACTGACCGTGTAGCATTTATATCCTATTCAGTAGTGCAAGTGTTCCGCGGTAAAAAGTTTCACATGTATCATGGTTTCATAAACCTTCGCACTTGCTTACGTTACACATAAATCTTTAGATTTTCTAACTACACATTTTAGCTCGTAATTAACATACCGTACATTAATCTAAGGCGCTTTAGTAATTAAAAAGGAGCTTCAGTCCAGTCATCTAATCTACAAAATCCAACAGGTCCACACGAAACACGGAAAAGTCCCAATTTAGCATATTGCGCTCTTCTCCTATTAGCACCTGAGTGACCAGCCTACGCTCATTATTTTATTTCGGAAAAAATATTTAAATAAAAATCACAAACTAATTAAATATGAACAAGTCAAATAGCGCGATCTCACAAAATGTTGTAACAGTTGATCTCATTACGAGGGGCGTTCAATGTATTCCCGGTATTGGAGTGATTTACTAATTATATGGTTAATGTAATTACATTATTTGCTAATGACACTATCTGGGAGTATAATTATAAAATTTCACCCATTTATGATCATTAGTTTTCTAATTATCTTCAGTTAAAGACGTTCAGAATGACTAACACCCCAATGATGAAAAAAATTGAGCATCATGCGGTTATTAAATTCTTCACTAAACAGGGAAAAATCCAAAAAACCATTCACGAAGAGATGGTCGCTATTTACCAAGACTCTGCACCGTCGTTATCCATAGTTCAAAAATGGTCAAGTGACTTTAAAAGGGGCAGAGAAACCAATGAAGACGACTCTCGCCCAGGCGGGCCTGTTAGCGCCATCACTGAAGAAAACGTCACAAAAGTTAAGAAACTTGTACTCGAAGATGCACGAATAAAAATCAAGATGTTAGCAGAGATGACTAATTTATCCGTGAGTACCATACACGCTATCCTTCATGACCATCTTAACCTTTCAAAGGTCAGTGCAAGATGGGTGCCACGAATGCTTACATCACCTCAAAAACAAGTGCAAGTCGAGTGCTGTGAGGAGTTTTTAAATCCAGCGAGGTAGTGAAAATTCAGCGAGTGAATTAGATCAGCTGGTTACTGGAGATGAGACGTGGGTTCATCACTATGATCCTGAGAGCAAGCAAGAGTCCATGCAGTGGCATAAAAAGTAAAAAGTACACGAAAAATTGTGAAAGTGTTACGGCAGCAACATACACAAACACTTTACGCAATTTTAGGGAGGCGATTAAAGAAAAAATATGAGGAAAGCTCACAGTGGGAGTGTTGCTGCCTCACGACAACGCGCCGATTCACACCGCACGCGCAGCGAATGCTGCTGTACGAGACTGTAGCTTCGAGGAAAATATCCACCCACCTTACAGCCCAGACCTGGCCCCTAGTGACTACTACCTATTCCCAAATTTGATGAAAGATCTTCGTGGAAAGCGATTTTCCGACGCTGAAGAACTGAAGGCAGCGATTAATGCGCATTTTAAAGAGAAGTCAGAAGTGTATTTTTACATGGTTTAGAAAAATTAATACATCGTTCTAATAAATGTATTGAGATCCTAGGAGATTATATTGAGAAATAGATTTTTCCCAAAATATTCTGACTTTTCTTTCATACCTATACCGAAAATACACTAAACGCCCATCGTAAGTAGTTAATTTTCTTCGGTTTTGGCACCACCGCCTTTCCTGTTCTTACTTGTCAACTCTGTTCCGATTTGAGGGCAATGTAGCTGGCAAATTCATTCTTGTGGCTCAATTTATCCCCGCCAAACGGTTTAAAACGCATTTATCACCTTTGATGTCCATAGACAGTGAAAATGTCCATTATCACTTTCCATCAGGAGACCCGTTTGCTTGTTTATAATCGTATTATAAAAAAATAAGCATACCCAGACTGGCCTCCAGCCCAAAAACCGCGATCTCTTGAGCAGTGGTCCTTCGAACCTCGCCGCCGTTCTCTGTAGTCGTTGTACGGGCCTAACGCTTAGCACTTCGCGCATTTCGCTGTCCTTAGCTAGGTCTATGGCCAACTGCCCTGAATGAGGTCAAATAAATAAAAGACCATTTATCTCATTTCACACAATATCAATAGCCATTCAGATAACAAACAGAGAGGGTCCAACTTGAATTTGATACCTAGGTAAACTTTTTTGATACCCTTCCTTTTAAACATTGAGCTAATCAGAAATCAGAAGTACTTTATTCAATAAAACTTTTTACAAGTTATTTTGACGCGTCAACATTATTTAAACTACTACCGGATCAGAAACGCGGCCACGGCGGCTATATTAAATAACCAATTTTAATAGTTTAGCTAAATATACAGCACTTCTTTATTTACGAGATTCTAAACTTTTACACCAAGTATGTAATATTAGTTAAAACTAGTTTATACCACATTTGTATTTTCATTGCATTATAAGTATAGACTAAGTTATTAAATTGATCAACCGATTTCGCTTAAGTATGGTATAAACTACAACAACATATCTTCACGCCAGATCCCTTACGGGGTAGGCAGAGAGAACCGAGTGCCATACATCACGATCCTTGCAGGCTTGTCTCGCTTCTTCCACATTCATCACTCTCTTCATACACACACGCCGGTTGCGAAGACTCTTGACACCACCTTCGGACAGTACTCGATCAATCTGATCGTGGTATGTCAGTCTTGGTCTTCCCCGGTACCTACATCCTTCCACATTCGCGTTGTATATCTGTTTTGTTAACCTTTCGTCTACCATTCTTTCTACATGTCCGAACCAACGGAGCATGCCCTTTCTCATCTTTACACCGACACTTTCTTTCAAACCTAGCCTCTCTCTCACTTCGGCATTACGAACCCGGTCCGCGAGTGTCACACCACATATTTTTCTTAGCGACCTCATCTCGACCGCGTTGATTCTACTTTCATGCCCTTTCTGACATACCCAACTCTCACTTCCATACAATAGCGTTGGGATAAGCACATGATTATGCAGGGCTAGACGGGCACCCTGACTTAAAATTGTGCTATTAAGTAATCTCCCTAACGCTCCATTCACTCTGTTCCCTGCACACACTCTTCTTTCAACATCAGCGGTGTACCTTCCATCCCTGCTAAAAGCACATCCAAGATATACAACCTCATCCACTTGCTCCAGCACTACATCATCGACCACAACTCTTACATCCGTTCTGGTTGTTTCTCTTTCAAATACCAAAACTTTAGTTTTCTTCGCGTTCAAATGTAAGCCCATACTCTTACAATCCTCATTCATAACTGTGACCAGTGTTTGCAGTTCAGATGGAGTTGAGCCTAAAAGTACAGCGTCATCTGCATAAAGCAGGCAGTTCACCACTAGATCACTCATGCGCATTCCCACATTCAATGACCTCAATCTTTGGAGACACTTATCCAGATATAGAATAAACAGACGAGCTGACAACACACAACCCTGCTTGACGCCGATATTGACATCGAACCAGGGCGATATGTTGCCGTCCACCCGCACACATGCTTTGCAATCCCAGTACATGGATTGCAAAGCACGCAGCAGACGCCCATCTATCCCATAACTGGGTAAAATGTCCCAAAGTTTCTTTCGCACAACTCTATCAAACGCTTTCTCCAAATCCACAAAACCGCAGAAAACCTTCTGGCCGACAGCCAGATGCTTCTCTACGATGTTGCGGAGTGAGAAAACTTGATCCATACATCCTCTTCCAGATCTGAAACCCCCTTGTGCCTCCCACAACATTCCCTCGGACTTCCCTTGCATTCTCCTTTCAATGATCTTACCATACACCTTCGATGCTAAGCTGATCAAACTGATGGCCCTATAGCTATTGCAGTCTATACGTGAGCCCTTGCCTTTATACAAGGGCACGATGACCGCGCGCCGCCAGTCTTCGGGTACTCTCCCGGTCCTCCAACATGTATTGCAGAGGACCCAAAAAGAGTCCCAGACGGCAGGACCACCGTATTTGATCATCTCAGCAGTCACCTTATCTATTCCCGCAGCCTTTCCGTTTTTCATACTTCTTATCGCCCATACGATCTCTTGCATAGTAATGTCCTGGCACGCTTCCACCGTCTCTGAATCACTTACTGAGTCAGAGACGGAGGCAGCGTCCTGAACAGCATCATACATATCTCCAAAATATTCACTCCATCGTTTTAACACGCTTTCTGTGCTTGTAAGAATGTCACCATCCTTAGATTTAATCCTATTCATTCTGGAGGCTGCCGAACAACTCCCAGACTTCTTCACCTCCCTCCAAAAAAGTTTGGTGTTTGCCTCGAAGTTGCTCGCCAGTCTCTCTTCCGCTTTCAAACATTCTCTTTCACGCTTTTCTTTCACTAAGGTTTTGGTGGCATTCTTACAACAACGATACAATTCTTTCTTCTTGTCTTTCATACCATCATTCGCTTGCAAACATGATACATAGTCTAGCCATGCTTTCTTCTTTCTCTCAATCGCAGCTTTCACTTCATCATCCCACCATGCATCTCCTTCCATTGACTTGCACAGTTTTGCACTACCACATACTTCTTTCGCGGCTACTATCATACTATCTTTCAAAACTTTCCAACATTCGTCTACATCCAAGTCCGGTAGGTTCACTTTCGCCAACCTGTCTCGAACCTGAATCTCATACATACTCCTTATACTCGGGTCTTGCAACTTTTCGCTCTTTATCCTTTCAAGCTCTCCGAATGGAACACGTTGTCGCCAATGTCTCCACTTCTTAAACAGACCCCTATATCGGCTTATTACCAAATAGTGGTCCGTTTCCAGATTGGGACCTCTGTAGGCGCGCGTATCCATTAAACAACTGCGGAGTCTACTATCAATCAAAATCAGATCTATCACACTCTTTTGGTCATTCCTTCTCCATGTATACAAATGTATGTCCTTATGAGGGAATATTGTGTTAGCCACAAGAAGATTCCTTTCCATGCATAAATCCACAATGTGCTTACCGGCGTCGTTCACTCTACTGTCACCATACGGACCAAGAACGGCATCGAAACCAGGCCGCTTAGTCCCGACCCATCCATTCAAATCACCACACAAAATGACTCTTTCATTGTCATCAACCATATCCAGAACATCCCTTACAGAATCCCAAAACTTTTCCAGGTCACTGGGCGACGAAGAGCTTACCGGTGCATATAATGCGACCAAAAAGACTCTCGTGATTCCCAGTTTGACCCGGACCCAGAGAAGTCTCGAGCCAGCCATCCCATAATCTTTCAGACCAGAGACTAAGCGTGACGATAGAAGAATACCTACTCCGGCGCCAGCATGATCGCTCTGGGGCACACCAGACCACAGAGCCATCATGCCACCGGGGAGATCAGTGGTTTCACTACCTTTACGTTTAATCTCTGTTACACACAAAACATCTAGGCATCTCTCATTCATTACATCTATCAATTCATGCATCTTATCTTCCAACCCACCTCTTACATTCCACGTGCCTATTTGGCACTCTGCTCCCCTCGACTCGCCTATTCGGGCCTGGCGTGATGGGTGGCGGCCCCCATCGCCGCATCCGCCGCTTTTCGTACCGACGGGGGCGGATCGGTACGCGTCACCTCCAGGGGACGCCCTAATCCGCACTGCGGTACTTATTCGGGCCAGAATTGCAGTCCAGTGGACTGGCAGGGGTCGCGACGAGCACGCTTCTGGCCAATGACCCCCTTGGTATAAACTAGTTTCAACTAATAATAAAGGAATTTCACAAAGTTCTGACGACTGAAAGTGTAAAATCTATGAGTATGTCATAGGATACGTACGCACAGGCAGGCGGCTTGCTTAGTGCCTAGAGCCTATCGAACAACTTAGCGAGTAGCTTAGTAATATCACTTACTGTAATTTCTTTGTTGTTGTTCTGTTGTGAACAATTATGTATTAAAGTATAAGTAAATAAATAAAACGAACGTTCAAATATGTACGCAACCAGCCGTATTGCGCGCATGGCGCCTAGCTAGCGCCACAGAATACTTAGAGACTAGCAGAAGTCAATCTTACATACAGGTAATATTCGAGCATAGCACATACAGACACCTCTCATGGACGCGATATCTCTGACTCGTGCGGTATAAACTGTACCGAACCATTCAGAGATATCGCGTCCGTGAGAGGTGTCTATGTGTGCGTTGCTCGAATATGACATGTATGTAGATTGACTACTGTTAGTTTCCAGTGTACTGTGCTAGCGCGCAGTGCGACCGGTATCAAGCTACTCGCTAGGTGGTTCACCAGGCTCTAGATGTTAAGCAAGACGGCTGTCTGTGCGGACGTAGCCATAAAGTAGTGTGATATGTTTCAAGTTCACTATGGTGTATATTTTCCATGTTACGGCCTGGTCACGGGAAATTCGCGCTCGCGATTTTTCGCACGGCGCGAACGGCGAAGCGTCTGGCTTCTGAAACAAATGTATGGGGAAGTACTAAACATGCCACGCGACGTGGCGATCGGCGGGGCGACGGACGAATTTTGCCGAGCGAAACGGGCACGCGGCGAGCGAGTGAGACAAATTTATGAATCAGCACAGAGTATGGCGGCGGCCTTAGCGAATAGTCCAGGAACCAGATTGCTTTAGTTGTATTTGCCGAGAAAATACACTATGAACATTTTAACTCCAGGTCCAGGAACCAGAATGCTTTAGTTGTATTTGCCGAGAAAATACACTATGAACATTTTTACTTTAATTTTCAAATACTTACTAGGCCAGTAATTTGTAAGTCTAGTCACCACATTATAAGTATAAACAAAGTCCAGAGATACCTTTCTTTCTTCCCACAACGTTGAATATTCATAAGAATATAAGTAGTGTCGCCAAAAAATCGACAGTTTTAATCTAGAGACGCCATAACGTCGACAGTACCGATAGTATTGAACGCTGCAAGTAAATAAACTATCGATTGCGTCGAAAGTATCAATCATTGGAGATAAACAAATTATCGATTCTGTCAATAGTATTGTTAGACAATATTGCATTGTCTATCGATATATTCTATACTATTGATAGTTTGTGCAATCGATAGCATCTATCAGTATTAGAATAAATTTGACTATCGATAGTTTTGACAGTATCGATACTATCGATAGTAATTGTGATTAATACAATATTAAATAGCAATACTATCGATAGTATCGATAATTTTGAGTTTATTTTTTTTTAATTATGAATATTATCGATGCTATCGATTGTATTGCTTTTTATTGATAGTATTGTACTTATTCTTCCCTGTGTTGGTTCCGGGCTCCTTTGCAGAATAGACCAACTGCCGTTCTGCCAGGCAGATTGGCTATGCGAGTCACTACCATCGATAATGGACTATCAAGCGGCAACACTATAAATCAAAGGTTTCTAGTTTCGACACTCATTCCAAAAATTTGTCTTGATATAATACTTATTTCTCACACTTCTTGTGAAATTCAACGTCTATACTACGTATTTCTCACACTTCTTGTGAAATTCAACATCTATACTATACCCCGATTCTTACTTAAATCGTGTAATACTATTTGTTAACTATGCGTTCCAACTAAGAATAGGACTGTCAGGATGACATATTGCTCCGCATTTTGCAAAAACTTCATAAGTGATGAGTAAGGTGTGCAAAAAATTCTAACAAAGGAATACTAGGATTCTGCCCGTCTCTGTGTTGTTTGACGCACGTGCGCGAGTTAGAATCGGAAATTTTCATACTGAGCTACGGAACTTAATCTGTTTATCTATCTATTTGTGTTGTGTTAGTATATATTTGTGGTGATAGTATATAATATTAAGTGTTTGGTGTTGTCGGTAAGTGTTTTTTGTTATGGAGGAGGACGCGGGAGACCCGCCTGATGGCGGCGGCGGTCTTACAATGACGCCGCTGGATGCCTCCTCTACTAGTTTAACATTTACATCAGTAGATATACACTCTCATGAGAAACATGCTACAAAACGTACATTAACTGACAATAGCGTCGAGGAAATAGTTCCTCCCAAAAAAACATCCCCCCTGCCAGCGTTGCAAGACACTTATGTGATACCCGAATACGATACTACTGACATGGAATATAGGGAGGAAGACAAGGGCCCCTATATTGTACATGTCTCCAAATCTGATGTGGAAAATATTGGGGAATCGCTTAAGATCTTAAAATTCGCACAATTTTTGCATAAAAATAAAATAACTGGCATAGCTGAAGGCGGTATTAAGTCCATTGGCCGAAATAAGATGGCAGTTGAATTCCAAACGGGTACTGATGCTAATAATTTTAAAAAATCAGAAGTACTAGGAAAACACTCTTTCATTGCTACAATCCCCAAATTCCATATCACTCGTATGGGAGTTGTAAAACAGGTGCCATGTGATTGGACCTTGGAAGAATTTGTCCAAAACCTAAAATGCCCCATTCAATCGGTGTCAGTCATCAAAGCTAGACGCCTTAACAGGCGTGTACAAAAAGAAGGTAAAAGTCAATGGGTCCCTTCCACCACAGTAGTACTTACATTTATTGGCCAAATTCTTCCAGAAAGAGTTTTTTGCTACTACACATCTCTACTAGTCTCATTATATGAACTCCCAGTAATCCAATGCAGGAATTGCTGTCGTTTTGGACATGTGGCCAAGCAGTGCCGCTCCAGCCCGCGATGCTACCGGTGCTCACAACCCCATAGGGGAGACCAATGTCAGATAGCAGAAGAAAATGCCACCTGTTTGCTCTGTACAGGTAGACATATGGCAACATACAGTAAATGCCCAGAACATGGTAGACAAAAAAAAAATAAAACAAGCTATGTCTGAAGATTTTATTAGCTATACTGAAGCAGCAGTTCGTTTTCCTAAAACACGCTTGCCTTATGTAGACTTAGCGAAAAACATTGCATCCCCTAAAGCCTCATCAATCACACCCGTCTTACCCCAAAGTCGGTCTTCTTATATAAAGACTACATACAACACCTTACGGCCTAGAATCCACTCGGCTCCAGCATATAATGTTCAGATTCATCATGATATCATAGGTATCCCACAATCATCTCAACCTAATGGATGCGCTCTCCAACATACAACTACTCCAAGTTCCACCCAGGATAATAGCATGGTTCTTCTTACACGCTTTCTCAAAAACACAGTTACCTCTAGCAGTGATATATATCCTCCCCAAATCCTTCAACTGGTTCAGCAAGCGCTACAAACACTGGAAAGTTTTTTCTCTGGCAGCTATAATGGCCCAGAACCTCCTACAATGGAATTGTAGGAGTATTATACGCAAAAAATCTGAAATTATTCATTTAATTAATACCTATAGCCCCCTTGTCTTTGCCATCTCTGAAACATGGCTTAAGCCGGGTTCTAGGTTCAGGATCCCAGGCTACACATGTCTCAGGGATGACAGGGATGATGGCAGGGCTGGTAGTGCTCTTCTCATTAACTTACTTACCTCTTTCTCACAACTACCAATACCTGTCCACTCCTCAGGATTGCATATTGTAGCAGTTAAAGTTTTTAATATTATATATGTGTCAGTGTACATCCCCCACCCTAGTGTAAACATAATCAATGAGCTTGAAACTGTACTCACGCATATCCTTACTGGCCCTTGTGTAATACTGGGTGACTTTAACATTCATCACACTCTTTGGGGTTCTAGCTATTGCGACACTCTGGCTGACTCTTTTATAGATATATTAGACAAACTAAACCTATGTATACTTAATAATGGCACTCCCACCCGACAGGTATCACCCTTACAAAATAATAGTGCGGTTGACCTAACATTGTCTTCTCCCAGTCTCGTTTCAACCTTTTCCTGGAAAGTACTTAAATACACCTATGGCAGTGATCATTTCCCAATTTTATCCTCATCACAATCAATTAGATCTCCCCGTTCTCCCCCAGCACCTCTTTTAAAATACAGATTAGCAGCAGCTGATTGGGGTAAGTATTCCGATATTCTGAATTGGAAGGTTAGTTTGCTTCCCCCGGTCACCCCTTCTAATTTTCTTCTTTCTTATTCAAAACTTACTTCAGCTCTTATTGATTCAGCTAATGAGGCTATCCCATTAAAAAACTCTGCTAAAAATAGAATTTCCTCTCCTCCATGGTGGGATTCTGAGTGTACTGCTGCAGTTAATGAACGAAAAACAGCAGAAAAGGTGTATGCTCAAAGCCTCAATATGCAGGATTATCTGCAATATAAAGAGATATCGGCCCGTTGTAAGAAATTGCTGTCAAAAAAAAAAGGCAGAAGGATGGCGGTCTTTCTGCAAAACATTATCCCCACGCTCTTCCTCCTCACTAGTGTGGAAAAAAATTAAAATGTTTAGAAACTCGTTCAATGATAATAATCCTAACTGTAATATAAATGAACCGTGGTTATCTGAGTTTATTGATAAATTATCCCCTCCTTATGCTCCCAATATAGACTGTCTACCTACAAATTTACCACCTCTTCCTAGTTCAAATAATCTGGATCAGACATTTTCTTATGCTGAATTAACCTGTGCCCTTGACGGTTTAAAAGATACTTCTCCAGGCATAGATGGGATAACATACTCCTTTATAATAAACTCCTCTACATCTACAAAAATTTATTTTTTAAACATTCTTAATGAAATATTTAACTCAGGAATCTTTCCAGACACTTGGAAAACACAAATTATTGTACCTATTTTAAAACCAGGCAAAAACCCCAGTGAGTGCTCTTCATACAGGCCAATAGCTTTGTCTTCTGTTCTTTCAAAAATAATGGAACATTTAATTAAAAACAGGCTGGAGTGGTGGTTAGAGAGTAATGGTATTCTGTCTAATACTCAGTTCGGATTTAGACGAGGTTTGGGAACTGTGGACAGCCTAAGCATATTCACAACAGCAACTCGTCTTGCATTCTCTAAGAATGAACACTTAGTAGGAGTATTCCTTGACATCAGCTCTGCATATGATAGTGTCCAACTTCCCTTGCTAAGGCAGAAAATGCTACAGCTTAGCATTCCGGTGACATTGGTCCACGTTATCTGCAATCTCTTTACGTCCCGCACAATCACAGTTAGAGTCCAAGGAAAATCCCTACCGCCTAGACAAGTGTGGACTGGCCTTCCCCAAGGTTCGGTTTTAAGTCCATTGCTCTATAACCTCTACTCTTGGGACTTAGACAAATCTGTCAATAACTTTTGCAAAATTTTACAATATGCCGATGACATAGCCATTTATGCAAATTCTACATCCATTTCTGAAATCTCCTCTAAGCTAAACTCAGCATTATTTTATCTGGACTCATACCTTAAGGATCATGGCCTGTCACTATCAGTCGAAAAATGCAAAGCAGTTACATTTTCACGCAAAAGAACTATCCCTCAAATAAATCTCACAGTCAATAACCAAAATATTCCCTTTGACAATAAGGCAAAATTCCTGGGTGTTATATTGGATAACAGAATGTCTGGATCTGATTATTTAAATTATATTTGCAACAAATGTGAAAAAGGGATTAATGTTCTACGTGCTGTAGCTGGTGTATGGTGGGGGGCCCACCCTTACAGCCAGAAGCTACTTTATAATGCTATTATTAGAAGCCATTTTGACTACGGTACATTTCTATTAGAACCAGCTAGCAAAACAACCCTAAACAAATTAGATAAAATTCAATATAAAGCTCTTAGAATCATCACTGGTGCAATGAAATCTTCGCCTGTTAATGCACTCCAGGTTGAATGCCTAGACCCACCTCTACAATTACGTAGACAGTATTTGGCCGACCGTTTTTTATCTAAAGTAACCCAATTCCCCGCACATCCTTTGCTACTCACATTACAACCTCTGTCAGAATCCATTCCCTCCTCGAGGTATTGGATCCATAAAAAATCTCCCCTCTTTATTAATAGCTATAATAACATAAACTCTCTCCAAATTCCTGTGAACAAACATACAAAAAACCCATTATATGAAGTTACCTACGAATCTCTCACATACCAGCCTCAGGTAATTCTTGACTTCGGTGTCAAGAAAAAATCCCTAGAAGCTAATAGAAAGTTTTACGGAACACTAGCTACACACTGGGAAAACTGGCTGTATATCTATACGGATGCATCAAAGTTAATGATAAACCAACCTGTAGGGGCAGCAGTTTGGATTCCCAAACATAATGTTGTTCTATCTCAGAAACTACCGCCTCAGTCTTTTATTTTCACGGGAGAAACAGTTGCTCTTTGGGAAGCAGTCTCTCTAGTTCATTCTCATAGGCTCAATAAAAGCCTCATATTCACTGACTCTTACAGCTGCTTGCAAGATATAATAAAACATCCCTTTCATGCTAAATCTAATTTCAGTTTGACTCTTCAAATAAGAGAATTACTACATAAATGTCATAATGCAGGGATTGAAGTTGTTTTGGCTTGGATCCCCAGTCATTCAGGAATTACAGACAATGAAGTGGTAGACGGTTGGGCTAAACAGGCTACCATAATAGGCCTGGATGACCACTATTTTATAAACTCTCGTGACTTACAAACGTTAGCAAAACCTGCATTGGATAAGATCTGGATGGATAAGTGGCAAACTTCTAGCCCAGAAAAAGGGAAACATTATGCTTCCTTACAACCCGACATCCCCAACAAACCATGGTTCTTTAAATTCAATAGTATTGACAAGAGTACTACCTCCACAATTATTCGCCTCCGTTTAGGGCATGTTGTAACTCCTGTATTTCTTGCTAAACTTCATATAAAAGATCATTCCCTCTGTGAATGTGGATTGGAGGAAGGCTCTCTTGAGCACATATTCTTTTTCTGCCCTAAAATTACAGTGCCACTTTATGACATTCTGCCAAAAAATTTCCCTCGACCTATCAACCTAAATTACTTATTATCTCAAGTCCACTTCCCCCGAGTATCAGTTCTTGCTAGATTCATCAAAATTAACAAACTTAGATTGTAGTTAGCAATATGTACTTTTATCTAGCATAACATTGTTTGTCCAGTTTGTTTGTTATCCCTATATTATGAATATTTGTAAAATATTCCTCCTAACTAACATTTTAACACCAATGTGTATGTTAATCTTAACATTATACTAATATTGCTGTGTTTTGTCTTCCAGTGGCTCTCTATGTTTGACAGGAATATAAGAAAACACTAAAATCGCTTTTCTGATAATAAACGTGCATACATCAACCTTGACATTGGCGGAATCGCTAAAAGTTAGTAGTGAGGCGTATTTATCGTAACAGATACAAATCACAGGTATTCGTAAATACTAGATAACAATTGTTCCTAGAATATCAAATATCTGTTGAAAAATATCAGTCACAACACTGAATCACAATCTGCACTATGTTCTTCAGTCAAAATAGGTACTAGATACTAGGTACCTATTCAATAACAGAAATTCGTGTTACCTGTTCTTCGTATGTATTAATCTCTCTCGCTCACACCCGCTTAATTGAATCTTGCTAAAACGAGAAGCACCTAGTATTTATTATCCGAAAATTCAAATAGTAATCTTTTATAACAAAATATCTTCCTAGAATAGTGACAACTATTTCTAGTCGTATAATCTGTTATCTGTTCTTGTTCCTAATTTTCAATTCGGAAACACTGCAAGAATACTTCTAACGATATGTTGAAATAATACGTCCTTTTGTAGGTATGTAAAAACAATAAGGTCGATCTCAATTATTTGCATAAAATTATCAATATAGGTACTTGTATAAAATCTAAATAACGGTAAAATATTTTTTTCTTCGTAGTAAAATTACAACAGAAATTATTTGAAAGTTCGAAACGTTTATATAATAGCGCGTTCCCGAACGTCTTTGACGCCATTGGCCACAAAATGTTCAACGTAACTACGACTTTATGACTTTACTTTAAAGGTGATATTAATTAGACACCCAGGTCATAACGTTTCCTTGGTAATTTGTTTTCTATCCCGTTTTTCGGATTATGTTCTTTCAATTTCGTTTTGAATTTACTTAGCGAAAACAAAAAAATATTTTATAAACAAAAGGTTTACTAGCGCGAATAAAAATACTTAGTAAGTATTCATATTCTTTTTGTATATATCCATACTAATATTATAAATGCGAAAGTAACTCTGTCTGTCTGTCTGTCTGTCTGTCTGTCTGTCTGTTACGCTTTCACGGCCAAACCACTGAACCGATTTGGATAAAATTTGGTACAAATATAGTTTGAGACCCAAGAAAGGATATAGGATAGTTCTTATCTCGGAAATCCCATGGGAACGGGAACTATGCCGGTTTTTATTTTAGAATTTTTTCCACGCGAACGAAGTCGCGGGCACAGCTAGTAGGTAATAAATTAAGCAGTTCTGATAGGATATATTTAGCTATTAAATTTAAATAATTTAGGTTTAAGTTGTATAAAAGTTTTTATAATATTAGTTCAGCAAAATGGCAAATGTAAATAAGAGAAGACAGTGTTGTGTGTGTGTGGGAGAATTTTGTAGATGTAGGTGGGCACTATGCGAGCTGCAATATATCTATGTAAGGCTTAATTATCTTTTGATCATCCGTATTTACAAAAACATATGAATAAAAAGCATCCCACGGTTCGGGTGATTAGCAGAACTGGTACCTAGTTATATTTATTATAATGTTTTCTTAATATTGCTCCGACATTTTTAACCTATCAGCTATCAATTATGTAGCTAAAATCGAACTTTAGATCACAAAAATTAATTGAATGCCATTTGAAAAATCAAAATTGATCATCGTTTTCAAAATACCTACACGGCTTTTAAAAAATCAATATAGCCTACTGTGATTTTTAACTAACTATCTATGTAGATATTTGAACTAAAAAATATATTATTATGCTTATAGTTTTGTCTCATTTTAGCTTAAAATACCTCATATTAGTGGTAACTTTCAGGTAGGCCTGCAGGGTTAACCGTTTACACATTTTTTAAGATTATATCAAACAATAATCAACTAAAGTAGGGCTAATTTAAAAGGTCATATTTGTCAGATCTTAAATCTAGGAATGTGAAATGGGATCTAAAACGCAGTAGCTCCATATAGACTTGTACGTGTCTGGCATCTGCCAAATGTCGTCTACTAAAATGGCCTTAGTACTCACTACTCTCTACTCACCACAGAGTACTTCGTAATATGCTACTCACATATTTTGTACTGTACGTGAATTATTTACTGAGACAGTGCTTGGAAAAATAACAGGCTGTTCTTTAATAACAGATAACGACATCTGTTATTTTTCAGTAACAGCAACAGGATCAACAGATATCTGATTCGACCTGTTATAACCCAAGTCTACTAAAAGTTTAGCGGAGCCATAAATCAGCAAAAATAAAAAAAAAAAAAAGGAATACTAAAAAAAAAAATTCTAATTGGTATAATTTTTATTTAGATATTCATCGGATTATGTTACCATGTATTAAAATAAGGTGTAAAATAACTAACACGACTTTTATATATACATATACATAGATGAACGGCCAGACTGATATATTTTCCTATTTTTTTATTGATGAATTTCAGCCTATTCTGGAAAAATACAACCTAAACCCACAAAAATCGTAACAAAATTGCCTCCGTCGTTTTTGACTTATAAGTGGTGTAACTAACACGACTTTTTTACATTTATATAGATGAACAGCTAGACTGATGTTTATTAATATTTTTTTATTGATGAAAATAACATTATTAAAGCGTTATTTGTTTTTCAATAAATCAGCAATATTTTTTGAATAAATATTTTTATGCTGACATTACTAATTTCACACTTGTTGTATGAAGTTGATAACAAACGCGATCCTATTCTTATTTGGAACGCATAGTACACAATCTCTTTCAAATAGTAAGTACTGAATTACAAAACTACTGCCCTCCAAGCATAATCAAGATAAAGTTGAAAAAGTCATTTTGCTCTCGGACTATATGGTCGCGGCGATGAACGGAAGTCCGCGTGACCTGAAAATCCACGCCGCGCGAATTTTTACCTCGCCCGCCGCGCCGCAGTCGCTGCAGCCGCAGCCGCAGACGGTTCGCGTGGCCGGGCGGTTAAAATACCTTTGCTTTTATCCTTACAAAATCTTACCTCTATTATTTCTAAGAGATGTGTCGACACCATTTTGCAGTAAGAGCACCGCGACGTGTGCATGGCCGCGATACGCGGCGCAATGAAGACACGTGTTCCCCTGAGAGTCTACACAATTTATATTGGGCGGGTTCGAGCTGTTTAGCTGGAAAATAAATTATAATCCAGTGATCTATAGGGTAACTTTTAAAGGTCCAGCCAAATTTTGCAAAGGCTGTTCAGAATCGATAATATGATTGATTTATGCAAGAAAAAATTTTATTTAAAAAAAAAATCATTTTCTAACACAAAAACCAAAAGACGTGGATATAACTTCAATTACACAATATTCGAACTAAAACATTTTAGGGCCTTCAACCAAATTAAAAGTAATCGGGGAAAAATGTACTTAGAGTGACAGATTACTTAGTTACTATTGTAATTACAGGTAAATGTAAAATGACACATTGCCAGCATTACAGAGTTCATTCACACGACTCGGTGCATTCAATTTATGAATTTAGTGGGATATTTTTAAACGAATATTTTTATAATATCTTGTAATACAATTATAATTAAAACGCACTTTCAATTCAACATTTAGTTCCTAATTTTAAAAATTGGCCGGACCTTCAAAAGTAACCCTGTATGAATATCTTTTTTCACGTGTTAGTTCGGGACCCTTCTGTTACTATATATTTTTTTATATATCATTAGATAACAAACAAGCAGATTTTCCCCCATGTTGGTACCAGGCTCCTTTAAAGAATAGTTAAACTGCTGTTCTGCCAGGCGGGACGTAAAAGCCGATCGATTGGCTACGCCATCGTGGCTACTATGTAGTGGCGTTCTGCATTGTCTCGCCCGGGTCTGGTACCACTGCCTTATCAATTCCTGTCGCAATAGCGTCAATGCTTGTCACTGTCATGTTCCGGTTTGGAGGGTATGGTAGCCGGTAAACTTATGCATGTGGCTTTGACCTCGCCACAAGATAGCAACGCACAATTAACACCGTGGGTGTCTATAGGCGATGGTTGACTCTTCCCATCCCCCATCTGTTTGTTTGCTATCTTATAATATAAAAAAAGTTTAGATAGTTTAGATAACTTGGTAACGAAAATTGTCGTTCTGTTACTCTTCATTATTTTTTATCTCAAAGAGGAATATTATTTACCAACTCTTGCACTTCTTTGATTTGTCCTTCTCTTGCAGCGCATAAGAGATTCCTCTCCCTGTCTCGTCTCTCAGCTAGCTCAGCCGCCTCCAATAACCGCTGGACATCCTGAGTCTTACACACGTCTAAGGCAGTCCTGCCCTCACCATTCATTATGTTTACATCCGCTTTATGACTTAGAAGGAGAATTAAAATATCCTGAAATAAAATATTTGATTACCAACTATGCATTTATCAGTTTATGGGCGCTATTCAAAAACTTTTCTGACTTGGCAGTCAGTGCCAACTATACAGCCTAATTATTACCACTTTAGCCTACGATTCTAAGCTCAAGGTGTAATAACACAACTTATTTTACAGATTTCTTCTCTATTTATATGGTCTCATTAAGAAATACCCAACACAACCTGTTCAATGGCTAGCTATAACGAACCTGAATGAATGAAAAAAGTGACAGATAATGGCAATGATGTTGATGATGGCAGTGTTTAGATTTTACTGAATGTCATTGGCTTTAAGAAAAACTCCATGTTGATTATATTATTTAAAAAAACTTGATATACTTTTTCTAACACCAACCAGTTTCTTGTTTTAAAGTTTCATCAGGGCTTCAAATTAGTAAACTGCAAAACACAAACAGTAACAGTAAAAAGTACAAAATCAGGAGTGATTTGTAGCTATGGTGATGCATTAAAATGCAAAACCGGTCGGTGGTAGCAAATAAAACACAGTTAATAGGATAAGTGTTTTTAAGATTATACATACATATCTTCACGTCAGAACCCTTAAGGGGTAGGCAGAGAGAACCGAGTGCCATACATCACAATCCTTGCAGGCTTGTCTCGCTTCCTCCACATTCATTACTCTATTAATAATTAGAATTAATATTAGAGAGGATAATAATTATCATATTATTAATTTAAGATTATAATATGAAAAATACAAGTTTAGATTTATTTTTAGCTGTGGCTGGGCAGTTTTGCACCAAATATCGTATACAGGTCAACTTTATCCTAATTTAAAATTCCTTTAGTTTTTTTGTTCGATTTTTAAAACTTTAATCAAGCTACTAAAAATAAGTGTTGCCACTAAATTTCAAAAAACTTTAGTCAAGCTATGGAAAAAAACAAAGTTTTAATGTTAGTTTTTGAAAAAAACTTTAGTAAGCTACAGAGAACAAAATGTTTTCATAAGATTTAAAAAAAAAAAACTTTTGTCAGATGGTGCAATAACATGCAGTTATTCTAAAAATAAATTATCACCTCATTTCCAATAAACGAAGCCTTATGCAAGGCTGTGTCACCAGTGTCATTGACTTCATCAACATCAGCTCCTGCATCCAGAAGTACTTCAACCACATCTTTATGTCCAAAATATGTTGCCAACTGCAGGGGAGTCCATCCTAAGTTACTCTTACTTTTACCTTGAAAATTTTTAACCATTAATGAAACATCACAAGTCAAGCACATTGGACCAAAATAACATTAGAAATTGATTTTTAAGGCTGGTTTTCCTGTCAGGCTGAAGGTCAGCACTGATGCGTCAATATGTATGTAGTCATAGGTAGCATTTTTGAGTCTCACTGACCACATTTATGGCGGGACTATTTCAAATTGGCTTGATTCTTTGGTGTTACGTAGAGATGTGGCATCACTCTGCATCTTTTATCGGCTCTACCATGGGGAATGTTCCGAGGAACTGTTTGGATTAATTCCTGCTGCCGAATTTCACCATTGGATATCGCGACAAAATTCGAAGTTCGAAGGATGGAATTTTTTGCCCAGCACTACTCCTATGTTTAACAAGCTATCGGCAGAAATTTTTCCAAACAGATACGACTTAGGGACCTTCAAGAAAAGAGCTTAATCATTCTTAAAGGGCCGGCAAAGCAATTACGAGACCTCTAGTAGGGTAGTTGTCTATGGGCGGCAGTAATCACTTACCATCAGGTGAGCCTCCTGTCCGTTTGACCCCTCTTCTATAAAAAAAAGGTTAATTTAAAAGTGTTTTGGTGTAATAACCAACAAGTAAACTTTATTTATAAACAAGATTTTTCAAGATCTAATAGTTTAGATAATAATTTTGTCAAAAAACCGTAAATATCAATTAATAAAACATATTTTTCATTAACAATCAACTTGATGATACCAGCACTTTGGGTATGACGGTACCTATTTTTATTTATTTTCGTAAATTTTAGTGTTGATATCAATGATCTCAAAAAAATCATATGACAAATGATGAATGTGAAATATCCTAAACAATATTTTTAAAAAATTAACATAGTTGTAAAATTGAAAAAGAAAATAAATTATTTAAAAATTTCTAAAAAAGCTATATATTAAATATGAAAAAAAAAAAACAATATTAACATTTACGTAAATAAATTTTTTTTGTGCTATAATATATGTTGTTTATTTTTTTTTCCATATGTATATGTTTATCAATTATATAAAAAGCATAGGTCCATTCAATTCGATTTGATTCAATCAACATCGATTTACTTTATGAATTAAAAATCCTCGACTAACAAACAAATTCATATTTTTTTCAAAGTGTCGTGTTACACCTGAATTATTTTGTAGCTTAAGCCACTTAAATTAAACAATTCTCACACTAGTGTATTGCAGTGCTCAAGACCTCTTAAAAAATATATGCTTTATCGGTATGTACATATGTATGTATCGGTATGTATGTATGTATCGGTATATATGTATGTATCGGATTCAATCCAAACAACTCATAAACCATTTTTGTGACCACGGTCCACTGGAACGAACTCAGAATGTGTGCACATAATGGTCCGTTTTCTTAGAAAAAAATGCGAAAATGGCTAGTGGTGTAAGCGGATTTACACTACATTGGCGTAAGGATATTCATGAATATCCATGGTCAAATTTTCATGAAAATACTTTGGTAGAGCTCTCTTCTTCTTTACAAGGGTGGGTCTCTACAACTCAACGACTCAACCCTTTTTTATTTAAGGTTAGGGATGGCTCTACTCTTGCCATCCTGATTCCTTTTTGATGTGGGAAGCACAAGGGAATGACCAACAAGTCTAAGGTACTTGATTTCTCTACACTTTCTCTTTGACTCTAAGGCTCTGCATGATTGAGCTCTCAGGGATTAATTTGTTTTTTTATTGAAAATATAACTTCAATAATACGAGTCTTGTATAATAGATGGTATTGAAGACTGTGTAATAAATGTGTATGTAATGTGATATATATGGTGTTATATGGTATTGAAAACTAAATTTAACAAAGATTAACTCCATAGAGGTATCATGTTACTTTTGCTACGGTATCACCTGGGGGCTATGAGGTTAGCTACTATGCCACACTTCAGACCAACAACTAAGTCATTTAAAACTCAAACTTATTGAATCAAGATATCAAAGAGATTACTGGGTTAGAAAATTTTTCATCAAAGAAAAATGGAAATTTTGACATTAACATGCCTCAGCTGTCCTTTACCCCAAATACATGAAACAATAACCATTACTGTTAATGCTCTTATAGGGATAAAGGGATCTTGGAACAGCAAATCACCACATCATGTTGAATAGAAATCTAGAATTGCAGACATTTTGTAGAATAACGGATGGTTGCTTTGGCATTAGAAACTGGCTGCACAATTTTTGGATTTCTGCAAATGATACTATTCCCGGAAACACACACACGGAAATGTCTAGTTTTTTATACCTATTTTTCTGAACTAGTAAGTAAACTACTTGTAAAGGTAACCCGGACAGGGGGACAAGGGAGGCGGAGTCCACCATTCTGGGAGATCCTTAGAAAAAAAATTAACTCAACCACAGTTGAAGTAGGTTAGTTAGGTTTTCTTTAGATCCCACACCCAGGAAAGGCAGGAAGGCTCCGTCGACATACTCCTACTTGAATTCTTACAGAAATAGGTAGTATTTTATGACCATAAAAATATGTTATGAATTTATGTCAAAATATGATGTTATAAAAAACTGACTAAAATCATCTCATAAAAAATAGTGCCAAATAATTTAAGATTGATATTTGAAGTGTTTTTAAGTGTTAGCATACATTTTGAGGTGAGGTTTGGCTAGTTTTTGGCCTATAACTTTTTTTATAAACCTTTCTGTAGGGGGGGAATTTTACTGGAGGAGAGTAGACGTAAACCCTGACTCCTCCCCCCGACTCAACCCCAAATTCGTGCAGCCCCTTTCTACTGCAATCCCGGATTGTTCAGTCTGTCTGACTCTGCCTACCATGTAAGGAAAACCGCGTGATGATACAATTATAAAAACATTCAAATAACGCACATACCTTTGCAGTTTAAGTCTAAAGTTAGTTGATTTTCCCTTTTCGCATCTATCAGAGCTTTAACCACTGCTACTTCCCCATGTCTTGCCGAATATAATAATGATTCTTCGGCTTCAATCAGTGAATTTTCGCCTTTTGCAGACATTTTGTACCTAAAAGACGTAACGCAGTGCCCACAGGTTTTTTGAATGTGGTTAGTTAGTCATCTCATGTCACTACAGATATTATGGTAAATTAAAATTCACTGATATAGAATAATCGTCTTGACTTCGCCTAGTTATAATATGTTTTAGTATAAAGAATCACGTTGTTATTGTTATATACTACAAGTTACAACGCACAAACCAAAAACCATAACACAAGTTATCTGTCAGTTGTCACAACAGAAATCTAGTAACAATAAATTGTGAATTTTTTTTTTGGCATGGGCGAAATTGTGAATTAACAACATAATATTATGTATCATCGTGTTCGTGACACAATGTCCTCAATCCTAAGCGTACAAATTTGATAAAAATACAATAATTTTGAACTATAGCAATTTGCTATATATAATTTATTATTATTTTTCTTGGAAAATAATTATTATTTAAAAATGAGTTAAATTTCCAACCTTATCCACTCACATCACTTTATACATACATAAGTAATCATAAGTGGTCAAGGAACTTATATACTATAACTGGAATTGTTACGAAGCAATATTTGAAAAATAAAAATGTACTTTATTTTGTACCAATAAAGTTGACATTTGTTTCTTACATAACAGAGGGGAAAACGTTCTGAGCAAGACAACGACAAGAGTGGATGTTGTCCCTTTCTTGCAATTGCCAGTGTAAATATAACTATCTAGATGGTAGATTTTTACACATTCGGTAATCGTTAAATCCTTTTTATTCATACACGTCGACAAATAAATTAGCATAAAATGTATTGTAATTAACATAGTGAGTTCTAAAATGTGCTTATTTTAATTATTACGTAATTAATTATGCAATACAAAAACTGTTTCTCAAATTAGTAGAATTACTTAGTAGTAATTTGCAAACAACGCATGGCCGCACTTATATATGGCAATTGGCGCTTTATTTAGTAGAAAGAGACACACTCCACCCATGTCGTGGTACTCTTCGGAACGATTTTGAAGCGCGTGTGAACATTCCTAGAATATAACTTCCTTGGTCGTGGTACTCTTCGGAACGATTTTGAAGCGCGTGTGGACGTTCCGGGTAGAATGTAACTTCCTTGGTCTGTAGTAACTAATACCTAGTCTGTGTCTGTACCTATTATGTGCCTATTATATTCTTTGGATTTGTTTTAAATTTTAATATTTTTGCAAATTCAAAGAGTAGGAACATACCTATTGTAGTAACTTTAAAAGTAAGTACTATTTTATGAATTAAACTTTAAAGAGAAAGGAATCAAAAACTGAAAATTTGATTGGTACGTATTTGGTTTAAATAAAATAATTAAATTACTTCTTGTATTCGGTAAAAAGTTAAATAAAATTTTACCTAAGTGATAAATGTTTGTTGTTATTTATTTAGTGTAAACGTATTGAAGAAATATGTTTTAATTTTAAAGATAACAATTTTTTGCTTTATTTATCTGAAAAATTAGTGGTTTAAATATGAATGTTTTCATCCTTAATATTGTTTTAAACCTTTAAAAATTAAGCAATATCTTTACTATATAAATTTATATCCATTTATAAATTGAAAATTGGTTCTAGAAGATACATTAAGACATTCCCCTGGTTGGTTCAGGTACCTTATAAGAATAAGATCATTTGTCTTTCTGCCTGACAGAGATGGTAGAGTTCAACAATGACTCACTTGGGCTTAGCACTATCGCCCTATCCTGCTGCAATCGCTTCAGTGCTTGTCACTGACGTGTTCTGATTTGGTAGGTAAGGTACCCGGTAAACTATTGCACACATCTATATATATATATATATATATATATATATATATATACATATATATATATATATATATATATATATATATATATATATATATATATATATATATATATATATATATATATATATATATATATGTATATATATATATATATATATATATATATCTGTGAAACATAGTAATACACAGCTATCATAATTAGTGTCTTGATACTCGTATAATGATTTTTTCTTTCCATTAGGAGACGACGCTTGTAACTATATATGTTTTAGCACTCATTTAGTGCTTGGGAAAATTTTGAAAACTTAACGAAGAAAAAGTTCAACAATACAGGGTTTAAACCTGCGACCTTGCCTCTGGCTGGAACACTCTCGCCAACTGAGCCACTATCGACTAAATTTTTGCTTTATTTATCTGAAAAATTGGTGGTTTAAATATGGATGAAAACATACAGCACTGTTGTCGTATTTGCTTGGATGTGGAGTCCAAACTTGTTTCAATACTAGAAGACTCTTTAATTCATTTACAAGTAAAATCTTGTCTCCCAATAACAATTGTAAGCAGTGATAATTTGCCCAAGTCTATTTGTGAAAATTGTGTCACACAGTTAAATGACTTTTATAATTTTCAACTTAACGCTCGTTGCTCACAAGATTGGCTTGAATCTTCCCTCCAGAAGACTAAATCATGTCCAGAAACTAAATTAGTCGTGCAGCCTTTACCAGACTCGGAATACAATTCAGATTCTTTATTGGAGTTTCTAAATAACACAGCTAACATAGAAGAGTATCTGAACAATTTAGGCAAAGAAGATATACCTTCAATAGTGAACATGCTAGATAA
Organism: Apodemia mormo; assembly: GCA_036924255.1. Classification (NCBI taxonomy): domain Eukaryota; kingdom Metazoa; phylum Arthropoda; class Insecta; order Lepidoptera; family Riodinidae; genus Apodemia; species Apodemia mormo. The sequence continues at coordinate 44,554,039 of JAUPFN010000002.1, forward strand.
AACAGAAACAAGTGACATTAAATGTAAATTACCTACTAAACTTCCAAGCCCGAAGAAGAAAGAGTTCAGTAAAACACAAACATTAAATATGGATATAGATGTTCTTGATTCAGATATGGAAATAGTTAAAGAATTATTAATGAAAGAAGGTGAACCTAAAAAGCAAATAAAAACAATTGACAAATTTTTTACATGTTATGGCTGTAAATTGAAATGCAATACAATACAAAAACTTTCTCAGCATTTGAGTATATGTGATATTGCACTTAGAACTTGTATACATTGCAATTTATTATTCAATTCTAAGCTTAAAATGTGTCAGCATTTATGGAGTCATAATACTGACTCTCACATTTCTACTGAGAAACATGATAAACATATTCCAGAAGTTACCAAGTATCAGAAAGACTATGTAGCTTCAATGGGCTATGTATATTCTTGTAAGCAATGTGGTGACACTTTTAACAACAGATTTCAATTGTTCAAACATGCTAAAGATCACACACTCAAGACAGATGAAAAAATATGTGACATATGTGGGCACCTATTTCGTGGTAATGATTTATTATTAAAGCATAGGAAAGAAGAGCATGAAAAACCAGAGAAGTTTTTGTACCGGTACGTATATATATCTTTATTTTCAAAAATTCTCTTTGTTTTAACTTGGCTGACCGGCCGGCCGGACGGTTTGGTCGAAACCATTGATATAAAAAACCCAAGATACACAATCAGTGTCTGAAAAACTTCCTCCAAAAATAAGCACACAATTTAAAATTGTGCGCTAATATCAAATAGAATCGAGTCGGTCGTGTCACTGTCAATTTGTTTTTGTACATTCCTTTGTAACAAACAACTATAAATCTTGCGCTTAAGGTTGGATATTGCATATATGTTTTTGCCATATCTATAACTACATAAATGAAATTAGGGACACTTTTGAGTGTCAGTTTTGTTCGGGACTGTGCATCTAGGGTTTTTTATATCAATGGCCGAAACACATAGTTTTTTATGATTTTTTTAATGTCAAAACTACCATATGAAATGTTTTTGCCACTAGATTAAAAAAAAGAAGAGATAGAAGAGAGAAGTAATCAGAGTCACCACCTTCCCTATAGGGTGTTTTTATATATTATTAGATTTTGATAAATTATCTAATGTAAGAAAATTAATAAAAAATAAAAACACATTATTAGACAAAGAGTGGGTATCTGTATGGATAACAGTTTGGAATCATACTCGTGGCTACAACACTATTCCAATCTGTGGTGATAACCATTGATCACATAAAACAATTATGTAAAAAGGTGCATTATCATTTGTGTGGCAATGGTGTAATTTCACCTGCTTTAGTTTTTTAATATCATAAAATAGCAACCAAGCAGATGGCTCTTCTGATGGGAAAAGGGGCCATTTTGCCTATAGACATAGAATGGTGCCTTGCTATCCATGTGATGGGATGGCATTGTCACATGCATAAGTTTATCAGCTATCTCATCCTCCAAACCAAAACACGACAATGATGAGTATTAACACTATTGCGGCAGGCATAGGTAGGGTAGTGGTACCAAATACCTAATGCATTTTGGTTAGAAATATTAGATTTTTGCTGCCCTTCACAATGTAAACTTTAAGGCCCGCTTGCACGTAAATCTTGAGTTAAATAAATAACTCTGAGTTAACTAACTCGAGGTTAATTTGTTACTTTTTTAACTCGGGGTGTATCTTGCACGAACAGAAATTAACCCAAGGTATACTAACCCAACGTTTTAACTCTGCATTGTGGTGTTTCTTTCTGTCAAATCCAAATTCATCCGCTGTTAGTACCTGCGGCTAAATACAAAAGTTTTGCTCTCTTTCGCACAACCTTATTTTGCTTATTATATCCTTTTCTTACGTCATACGGCGTAAATGGCGTTTTGGGGGCTTTATACATTGTAAAACCTAAGCGTCAGCTTCATGACACGTTTTAATAAAATAATAATTTCGCATTTTGTAATCAGTGTTATTTTCTACAAAAATTTGGAAAAAATCTCATTTACGTGGCCCAAGTTTTACAAGTAGTGACAGTTCTCTTCCTTATGTTATTATATCAAAATAGAAACACATAATTAAAAATTAAAAAAAACTAATGGCGCTAATCTTCTCCAAAAGCAAAAGTTTTGGTTAGAAGTAAGTTCAATGCTTTGTCTCTCTGCAAATTAAAATGGCCAATTCCGCAACTCTTCTATTGAAAAAAATCCAAATCAATATATTCGACAATTTTTTCGTCATCGTCAGAATACAAAAAGTCATTCACAATTGAATAAAAGATAATTAAATTGTTATTTCTTATCAAATACACAACACAATGCGGTATAATCTCACAATTTTGTCGTTTTTAACCCAGAGTTAGAAATTTAACCGCCCAACTTTGGCGGGTTAAATATTTATCTATTTAACCTATGGTTTGGTGTTAACTCTTGTCAGTGCAAGAAAAAATAAAAATATAACCCTGCGTTAGCAGCTAACTCAAAGTTAAATAATTTAACTCTGGAACGCGCAAGCGGCCCTAACTGTACTAAATTTCATACTCCACCATTCGTGCAATTGTTTTAAAATGGGGTTCAAAGTTTTTCCTTTACATATTAATATACAGATGTAACAGTATTTATATACATATGTATTTCTATGCATATATATTACTAGCTGTTGTCTGCAACTTTGTCCGCGCGGACTTTGTTTACTCCGCACAGCTCCTTCCCCGTAGGTGATAGTGTGATAATATGTAGTCTATATGTTGACCCGACCTGTTAGTAATATTCATGCAAAATTTAAAGTCAATCCATGCAGTACTTTTTGAGTTTACCCCGGACATACACACAGACAAACAGACAAAAATTCTAAAAACTATATTTTTGGCTTCAATATCGATTGTAGATCACAACCCAAGTATTCTTTTAAAAAATATTCAATGTACAGTTTTGACTTTCCTACGATTTTATTATATGTATATAGATTGAACACCCAAACCCAGAAATAGGAACATCTATATTTATCACACAAATTTTGTCCCTGTCAGGAATCAAACCCGAGCTCCATCAATTCGGAGTGATGTTCGCTAACCACTCGACCAACCGGGAAAAGGGGAGGTCAAATAAATATAATAGACAGTGATTCTAGAAGTAAATATTTTTTGATTAATAACAAGCTAATTTTTTTGTAAACAGCTTCATTTTGACGAGACACCCATGTTTTCTATCTTCGAAGAATCTCGAATCGATTGATTTTTTCGAGATGGGCGTCTTGTTAAAACAAAGCTTTTCACAAAAATTCAGCTTGTTATTAATCAAAAAAGTTTGTTTTTGGGACCACTGTCCATAAAAAAAGAAAGAACTTTTAAAGTGTATTCTAATCACAAATTAAATTTACTTTTTAAATATTTTCAGATGCAAGATATGCAGTTTTACATCCCCAGATAGAAAACAAATCTACAGTCATGTCATAAGGCACACTCAATCGAAGCCACCAAACAGACACCTTTGTGAATCATGTGGCCAAAGTTTTGCTACCCAAGCTACGCTTATTCGCCATTCTCATCAACACACATCAGAGTTCTATAAATGTAATATATGTAATAGAAAATTTGCTAACAAAACGCTAAGAGATGAACACAAATTAGTACATATCGAAGTGGTTATTTGTGAAAAGTGTGGAAGAAATATCAGTATTTTAGAGTTGGATACTCATCCATGTGTCTGAAGGCTTTGGATTTTAATTTTGGGATTTGTTTTTCTTATGTGATAAAGACACTGTATGTGTATTTTAATTGCTAGGCATTAGAAATGAAGCCTTGGCTGGGAGAGTGTATAATAAACAATTAACAAAATTATTATTTTATTTTGATTTACATCTAATATTAAACCATTTAGGTGGCAATAAACTTCAGAAGCAATTAATCAATTAATGCAATTATTTATGCGAAGCAATCTATAAATATAATAAAATCGTAGGAAAGTCAAAACTATACATTGAATATTTTTTTTAAAAGAATACTTAGGGCGTGATCTACAATCGATATTGAAACCAAAAATATAGTTTTTAGAATTTTTGTCTGTTTGTCTGTATGTACGTCCAGGGTAAACTCAAAAAGTACTACATGGATTTACTTCAAATTTTTCATGAATTTTACTAATAGATCGGGTCAACATATAGGCTACATATTATCACACTATCACCTACAGGGGAGGTGCTGTGCGGAGTAAACGAAGTCCGCGCGGACGAAGTCGCGGGTAACAGCTAGTTAATTAATAAATTATTATCTAAATTGGGTCATGCTATTGGGGATAATTTTGAGGTTAACCTTTAATCTTTGATATTGTTCAGGTTTGCACCCCCTGTTATTAATATAATATACATATTATGTTATTGATTGAAAGCTAAAGTTTTTTGTATTGAAAGATAAAAGAAAATAAGTTTCAATGGACAATTTTAATGTTTTTCTCTGGATAAAAAGATCATGCAAGAAGTTAGTAGGTATGTGATCTATATCGCTCATGGGCATCTACACTACCACAGCTCTTACAGTTGTGTTATTAGACTTTTAAGAATGACTAAACTCTTAAAATTTTCGTTATCTCGATAATTGTTCCCAGAGAAGAGTACCTAGTGCAAAGCATTTAAAAGCAATTAAAGGCCCACCCGACACCCTCTATATACGCTAATGCTCGAGCCGTCCAATATTCTTTGTATGAAACTCTACTGCAACTAACACTAATCGGAAACGTCACGTAATCGCCTCGTCTCGGGACAAAAAGATAGCCTATTGACAAACATTGACGCTATTGTGGCTATCAATCAACACCAACTTTATGAATCACTAGCCCCCTGCATTATAAAAGTTTTTGGTGAATCCCGCGGATCACCTAATTTTTCCGGGATAAAATGTAGCCTATATGCTATTCTAGGTCACTAAATCAACCTGTGTACCAATTTTCACTAAAATTCGTTTGTTAGTTTTTGCGTGATTGAGAAGCAAACATCCATCCAAACATGCAAACTTTCGCATTTATAATAATAATAATATAGATTGTAGTCAAGAAAAAATGCAATTCTAGCTTTTAGCGTTTAATATGCAGAGATTATGTGACAATATATTTTGCTTTAAATTACACAACATATAAAATTACTTGAATAGGTACTACAGTTATATAAATTATGCTACAAGTTAATTTCATTAATAAATTAATGTAAAATAATATTAATCATAGCTTATATAAAAATATTTTGATTGGTGCAATTAACTTACAATAAAAATGGCTAACAAAAACAAAACCAAGTTCGGTGACCAAAATTAAAGAAATCCGTGAAAATAATCCTTATCCTGTATGGCATAAGGGTGTTGAGGTCGATTAGTGGTTTCATGTAGGACGGCATACAAATACATTTGCGATTTTTACGGATACCTGCAAAAGGAATATTTAAAAAAATATTAGCTGACCCGTGCATTCGCCCGCATTCTTATGTTCACGCCAGATCCCTTATGGGGCAGGTAGAGAGTACCGAGTGCCATATATCATGATCCTCGCAGACTAGACATTCCTAGTCCTCCACTTCATTATCCTCTTCATACATACACGCCGGTTGCGAAGACTCGGACAGTATGTACTTGAAAAACTGATCATCACACTTGTGATAGTACCAATAGTATTATTGGTCTTCCCCGATACCTACATCCTTCCACATTCGCATTGTATATCTGTTTTTTTAACTTTCATTTACTATTCTTTCTACACGTCCGAACCAACAGAGCATGCCCTTTCTCATCCTTACACTGCCACTTTCTTTCAGGCTTTACCTTTCCCTCACTTTAACATTTAAAATACGAACCTGATCCGCGAGAGTCACACCATATATTTTTCGTAGCGATTTCATCTCGACCGCGTTGATTCTGCTTTTATGCCCTTTCTAACATACATAACCGTCACTTTCATACAATAGCGACGGGATAAGCACATAATTATGCAGGGCAAGACCAGGCACACTTATCTTAGAACGTTCCACTAGAATTACAAGTTTCAGAGTATAATACGGGTACCCTGACTTACAACTGCGCTTTTAAGTAATCTCCCGAACGCTCTCATTTACTCTGTTCCCTGCACAGACTCTTCTTTCAACATCAGGAGTGTACCTTCCATCCCTGCTAAAAGTACATCCAAGAGATACAAATTCATCGAATTGTTCCAGTAGGTACGTACTATATAACTTACCGTGATTATAGTAAAATGTCATCAATATCAGTAATGTCATAAAATCTTCCTCATGACGATCGTATATCATAATTTGATAAAAGGCCTGGTTAACCCGAAACTTAGGTAAGTATATCCTTCTACATTTTTATCTTTTTTAAGAGATTTATCCAAAACTGCTCGTGGCCAACGCGTATGTTCTGTTGTCCTTGAGGAGCATATACCTAATTGTATTCAGTTCTGAGTAATTGTTTAAACAACTGTCTTTTGAATGTCTTAACTTGTTGATTTTTGTTATAATATCTTAATCAGAAAAGTACACGGTTACTAAATAATAGAAACAAATCATTGTATTTGATTTCTTATTGAAATGTATTTTATTTTCTTTGGTCACGACATCATAAATGGCTAGACCGATTTCGCTAATTCTTTTTTTGTTGTGTTTGTAATTGTCAGGAGAAGGTTCTTATAAATAAAAATATGATAAAATTGCGCGGAAAATTAGAAAGTTTAAGAATACTTATCCACCATGTAAAGTTCAATACCCTTTCGGCTACCTGGAAGGACAATCCCGTATACTTATATAAATTACGTGTCACGTCGTTTGTTCGCTATGGATTCCTAATATATATGGCAAAACAATGTTAGCCGGGTCAGCTAGTAGAATATAATTACTTGATGCTGCTGTCACCTTTGGCATCCTACAGGGCTCCATTCTACATCGATTTTTGTTTATTATACTTTAGTTGTTTCACAACAAACAATTTTCCCGGTGTTGGTTCCGAGCTCCTTTGAAGAATAGACCAACTGCCGTTCTGCCAGGCAGGTTCGTAAAAGGCAACCGATTGTAGGTAGTAGAGTTCTGCATTATCTTGCCCGGGTCTCGTACCACCGCCTTACCTATTCCTGCCGCAATAGCGTCAGTGCTTGTCGCTGTCGTGTTCCGGTTTGGAGGGAAAGGTAGTCGGTAAACTTATGCATGTGGCATTAGACTTCGCCACAAGATAGCAACGCACCATTAACATCTTTGGTGTCTATAGGCGGTGGTTGACTCCATCAGGAGACCCATTCGCTTGTCTGTTATCTTATGGTATAAAAAAAACAACTGGTGGCACTATTAAAAAAATAAAACAAAATTGAAAAAAAAATCGGTTTCTAGTGCGATAACAATACGAAAATAGATAGGGGAGGGGTAGGAATATACGAAAATGCAGTGCTGCATGTCCCCATGACTGGCCTTATCAGTGGTAGCAGCATTTTATGTGACGCCTTGTTACCTAGGTATCTAGTAGGATCGGCCTACCAAACGAACCAAAGCTCATCTGAAAGTTTTTTTTTTATATCATAAGATAGCAAACAAGCAGATGGGTCTCCTGATGGAAAGAGTCAATCATCGCCTATAGACACCAAAGATGTTAATGATGCGTTGCTATCTTGTGGCGAGGTCTAATGCCACATGCATAAGTTTATCGGCTACCTTACCCTCCAAACCGGAACACGACAGCGACAAGCACTGACGCTATTGCGGCAGGAATAGGTAAGGCGGTGGTACCAGACCCGGGCGAGACAATGCAGAACTCTACCACCTAGTGGTCATGATGGTAGTGACTCGATAGCCAATCGGTCGCCTTTTACGACCTGCCTGGCAGAACAGCAGTTGGCCTATTCTACAAAGGAGGCCGGGACCAACACGACGAAAAAGTTAATCAATTTCTGTGTAAGAAAAACCACTGTTGCATCTTCGAAAAAGTGGTTGCTGCAGCGATTGAAAGTCGCCTACTGCACAGCTAAAATCGGCGTTTCTACTCGGTTTGTCAGCAATCACCGGGTTTCTTTCGATAGATAGGTACTGATTAAATACCCATACCACGGTCAGGTACGAATAATTTTACTGGTCGTTGATTGTTTAAACAAATGAAATCGCATATTTTATATGATATTGTTCGATTTTTCAACCGTTTTTATTAGGTTATTTTAATTTACTGTATTTTAATATAGGTACTACTTATTTATAGGGTTCTGAAGTCAACTGGAAACCCTTATAGTTTCATATGTCCGTCCATCCGTCTGACCGTAGCTTAGCTCAGAGATTCTTAGTACTAGAAATGACTTAGTAATAGACATGCCATCAAAATGGTAGAAAAATCTTAAAAACATATATTTTTAGGGTACCCTCTACAAGTAAAGTTTTCTCACAAACCCCGTATGTAAGGTATGGTTTTACAGGGTTCAATCCGTTTGTGAGATGTTAAGTTTTGAAATGCTGGCTTTTGTTAGATTCGAGTGTTGTCCCCCACCACCTCCGCCAGCTAGCTACAGCAGCTGATTGTTCTCGGATTTGTGAAACAATTCACGGTAGTAAGATATATTATAACGAAGTTTAAAGGACATCTACCCAAGCTAAGTACAAGTTTATGAGTAATTGTCGGCCAACTGATAATTCAGGATATTTTTATCTGTACAATATTGTCATACCTATCACATTTTTATAAATCTATCGTCATTTACATGTTGGCTGTTGCTGTTGATAAGCTGTATCTATAAACATGTTATCTTTTTTTTATATCATAAGAGCAAAGAAGCAGATGTGCCTCCTGATGGAAAGATTCAACCGACGCCTTTTCATACCGCAATAACTTTAGTGTTTGTCACTGTCATGTTCCACTTTTTAAGGTGAGATAGCGGGTAATTTTTAATTGTCTAAAAACGGAGGTTATTGTAAGTTTTCTAAGCTCAGCCCGAGAACTGGAAACATGATCAAATTTCATCAATCAAAAGACGTAAAACACGCAAGGCATTTTTTATATCATAAGATGGCAAACAAGCGGATGGGTCTCCTGATGGAGAGTCAACCATCGTCTATAGACACCAAAGATATTAATGGTGCGTTGCTATCTTGTGTTGAGGTTTAATGCCACATGCATAAGTGTACCGGCTACCCTACCCTCCAAACCGGAACACGTCGGTGACTAGCACTGACGCTATTGCAGCAGTAATAGTTAAGGCGGTGGTACCAGACCCGGACGAGACAATGCAGAACTCTACCATCTAGTAGCCACGATGTTAGTGACTCGCATAGCCAATCGGTCGCTTTTTCCGACCTGCCTGGCAGAACGGCAGTTGGTCTATTCTTCAAAGGAGCCCGAGGCCAACACGGGGGCACAATCTATGCGTTGATGTATAATTATGTATATATAATATGTTCAATTATATTTTAAAGTATTTCGTAATAACTTTTTCTGTGATAAACTATTACATATCGGTTTATTTCAAGTGTAAAACTATACGAGTATTTACGAAATAAAGATGTTTTGAATTTTGTTGACGATCTAATTCTGGGTTCCCAAGATACAAGGAAATTAGGAGTCAGCTGTTGCAGTTTTACTACGTATGTTTTAGGGGCACTTGCGCGGTGCGCCACATTACTTAAATACTTTTTAAAATTAATGTTTCTAAAGTTAAAATAGTTTAAAAAGTGTTTTAGTGAGGGGATTACTAGGTGGTAGAGGTCCGCTACGTCTCGCCCGCCTTACATATTCCTGCCGTATTATCATCAGTGATTTAACTGTCGTATTTCAGTTTGCAGAGTAAGATAGCTAGTAAACTTACGAGTATGCATGTGGTATTACGACCCCGCCTTAGCGATAGCAACGCACTACCAACGGTATCCATAGACGATGGTTGTTTCTTTACATCAGAAGAAGTATCTGCTTGTTTGCTATCTTATCTATATATATAAAAATCAATTGCTGTTCGTTAGTCTCGCTAAAACTCGAGAACGGCTGAACTGATTTGGCTAATTTTGGTTTTGAATTAATTGTTGAAGTCCAGGGAAGGTTTAAAAGGTAAGAAAATATAGAAAAAAAAATAAGAGTAGTTAAAAAGGCAGAACAACGTTTGTCGGTTCAGCTAGTGATATATAAAAAATAACTTTGATACTTACATACGTTACTGATTTAATGGCCAAAAATTGGAGTAGCACGAATTAGTCAAGCTCCAGAATATTAAGCTAGATCCAATGTCTACTGTGCGATATGACGTTAATCTTATTTATAACATTATTAACGATATTAACGAAGTAAAACTGCAGCAACCGAAATCCCATTTCCTATATATACGGAACTCTGCACCAAATGAGATCACGCGGAGAAGTATACCCTCTTAAACAAAAAACAATTCTAAAATCGACTCATAAATGACCGAGTTCTGAGGAGACAAACATAAAAAAACACAGCCGAATTGATAAAGAAAGTTGGTTGAAAAAAAAGTATAAAAATGTAAAATGCAAGACGATCGTTTTTTACCTCGCAATCCAAATTTAGCCGCACTGAATGGAACCATGTCGGGACATGGCATTAACCCTGCGCTTGAATTTATTGCTACAATATGACCGTGTCGACGTTCAATCATATTCGGCAAAAACGCTTGTATTACCTGAAATAATCCATAGCGATAAAGCGAATTTCTTTGTTAAGATTTTAAAGTTTTCCCTCGCACGGAATAAGTGCAAGCGTAAGAAACAACATTGCCCGGGATTGGAAAGTGCCCGGTTGGCGATAGGCTTGCCACCTATCACATTGTGGGACCAAGTATCTTCGGCTAATCGTGGGAGCACTTGTTGTGCCTCTGCCTACCATTTCGGGGATACGGGCGTGAAGATACTTACTTACTTGCAAAAGTACCCATTGATCAATATTATAAATGTGAATTTCATTTGTGACGATGAGCTCATTTAGCTAGTATATACTACATATGTATATATATCTAGCGACCTGTGTAATCGATGGAATCGATCACAAAGCAGAAAAGACTTGGCACGTTAAACCACCGACGTAGCTCAGTTAGTTATAACGTACTGGCCTTAACGAAAGTTGCTGGTTCAAATCCAGTCGTCTTAAATTTTTTTCTTTGTTAACTTTTTAGTAGGTAATTTATAACTATAAAGTATAATTATAAGAATAACTGTTTAATCATCTATAAGTTTGTTATATAGCTTATTTATTTATTTATTTATTTAATATTTTATTGTACACAACTTATAAGATTTTACAGAGAAAAAAAAATACAACTAAAAACGTACAAAAGGTAGACTTATCTCTAAGGTAATAAAGATTTCTTCCAGCCTACCCAGCTTATGAAGCGATTATAAAGAAACGGTAGACATTGTGCACAATCAACCTTAAAGTTAAAATACACATGAGATAAGCAAAACAAAAAAAAAATGAGAATGACTTACGTAACTATGAAATAAAAAATAACAAAAATAAAAATTATACACAGAAATAACTAAATTTTAAAAGAGAAAGACAGATAGTGATTTCTTAATCGTTTTTTAAAAACTGGCAGGGATGGGCTATCACGAACATGAAATGGGAGTGAATTCCATAAGTTAACGCCCTGAACACTAAAAGAGCGAGAATAGGCTTGAGAATGAGATTCAGGAAACTTCAATAACGAACGGACAGATTTGCGACAAGGAGAATCAGGGGAATGTAAAAAGGAGAACCGTTCACGAAGGTATTGAGGAGCTGCTGGGTTAAACAGTATTCTAAAAAGTAGACACAAAATATGAGTATTCCTGCGAAGACGAATAGGAAGTAACTTAAGCTGGGCTCTGAAGTTCGAGATATGGTCGTACTTGCGCAAGCCAAAGACAAAACGGATACATAGATTTTGGAGCCTCTCAAGTTTATTAATGAGTTCTTCAGTAGCATCTAGAAAACAAGAATCGGCATAATCTAGTATAGGTAAAATTAGAGTATGTATTAGAGAAATTTTAGTTTTGAAGGGGAGAAAGTTTTTTAAAGCATTTAGAGAATGAAAAGCAAAATAAACTTTTTTACATATATTGTTGATATGGGATTCCCAAGATAAATCTGAGTTGAAAATTACACCTAAATTCGTGACCTGGTCAGAGTAAGAGATAATAGAATTATTAAATACTATTGGCGGCAAATTTAAAATATCTAAAGAATTTAACATATACCGACTGCCAATAACTATAGCTTTAGATTTATTCGAGTTAACACAGAGACCATAGGACTGGGCCCAAGAATGAATAGCATCCAGATCTCTATTAATCATATCTACAGCATTTGTTAAATCTTCATGGCTAAAATGTCGATATAGCTGTAAATCGTCAGCATAGAGATGGTAATTGGAAGATATATAAGATGATACTGAATTTATAAAAAGGGAAAATATCAGAGGAGAAAGAACTCCACCTTGGGGTACACCAGCTGTAATATCTAGCCAATCAGAATAAGATTCTTTGTATAAAACACGCTGCTTACGACCCCGAAGGTAAGAACTAAACCAATCTAACGCAGAAGTCGAAATATTAAGAGAACGCATAATCCCAAGGAGCACATCAAAATCAACTGAGTTAAATGCGTTGCTAAAGTCTAGTAGAACTATCAAAGTAAGTCGTTTTGAATCAATTGCCAATCGAATATCATCGGAAACTTTCACTAGCGCAGTGACGGTACTATGGCCAGGCCTGAATCCCGATTGATATGAATGTATTTAATGTAAAAACTTACTGGCTATGTTAGTAATACAATTTTAATGTTGCAGCGGATTATTTTCCCGAGGCAGCACTTGTCCAAAAATGTTGCAAATTTAACGTGACGCAATCATTTTCAGGATGCTATTGGAGCCAACTTGCAATATCAGAAGTAGATACCTACCTATTGAAGCGATTTTTTTTGTCTTAAAGCAAAAAAGTTATCCAGGCGTCAAGTATATCACCTCCAATCCACCAGGACCACCTACGGCCCATGGCAAGATATCAGATATTTTGTAAAGTTGTAAATCATTATTAAAAGGTTAGGAACCAGTGGTAGAGTATATCGCTGTCCCCAGAAAACGATAATTACAAATAAGCTTTTCAAGAAAAATAAAAAACATGTTTTCGTCGATTGCTCCTTAAATATTGGACGTAGATTTGTGATTAACAATCACCAATCAAAACAAGAAAACAGTTATTTCTTGTATGTTCAAAAATTTTTAGTGAAACATGCTTACTTTTTTTATCATAAGATAGCAAACATGCAGATGGGTCTCCTGATGGAAAGAGTCAACCATCTCCTATAGACACCAAAGATGTTAATGGTGCGTTGCTATCTTGTGGCTAGGTCTAATGCCACATGCATAAGTTGTTAAAAGTTAAAAGTTAGTCAAAATCATTGTCTAAATTCTATATTGTCGCTGTCGCTTATAATTTTATTCTTTGTACAGCTTGGCCTGTATCAAATACTGTACTCTATACCTAATTTTATTCTGCGGGTTTAAGGGTGCATGTGATGACGATAATACATTATTATTATTTTTTTTTTATGTCATAAGATAGCAAACAAGCAGATGGGTCTCCTGATGGAAAGAGTCAACCATCGCCTATAGACACCAAAGATGTTAATGGTGCGTTGCTATCTTGTGGCGAGGTATAATGCCACATGCATAAGTTTACCGGCTACCTTACCCTCCAAACCGGAACGCGACAGCAACAAGCACTGACGCTATTGTGGCAGGAATAGGTAAGGCGGTGGTACCAGACCCGGGCGAGACAATGCAGAACTCTACCACCTAGTAGCCACGATGTTAGTGACTCGATAGCCAATCGGTCGCCTTTTACGACCTGCCTGGCAGAACGGCAGTTGGCCTATTCTACAAAGGAGGCCGGGACTAACACGGCGAAAATCGTTATCGTTTATCGAAAAAAATATCGTTTTCAACGCGACTGGTTGGTTTTGAATGAGAATAAAATGATAACTGCATTTATAATTACATATTCGAATATTTTTCACAAGAACATAATGACTATTCTATGACTAATAATTAATTGGACCGTAGCTCACCCAAAAGTGTGCCATCAAATTTTTCTCAATAAGTTTAGTGATCACATCAGACTTCACATGCAGCAGCGGTCCACATTTTGTCGCGCCGGCGCTGCTCACGACCATGGTAACCTCCATCAACTGCCGACGCATACGGGATGCCAGTGAGAATACTTGCTCCCGAACTGTCACGTCTATTGTATAACCGTAGCACTGTGCAGGAGAAACGCTTGTGAATTTAGTATCACTTTGGTACTGCCTCGAGAACTAGTGTTAAGAGCCATTTCACAAAATCACCCAACTAAAATTTAAGTATTTTCTAATCGAAGCGGCAGCTCAACGTCGTCAATGTCATCGACTGCATATTGCACCTATTTATGGTAAAATGAAAACAGTTTGATACTTTTAATATTTTAATTATTTTTAAATATTGCAACTATAGTCAATATTATATTACATTGTATATTAAATAGGAATTTAGATGTTTGTTTATATATGTGTGTGTCAGTGATGGCATAAAACATACAAGTTTTTTTAAACAAGTGTTTTTAAACATTGTTTGAAACAGTTTGAAATAAATCAATATTTTTTATTAAGTGTTAAAAAACAGTTTAAAAACAAGTTTTAAACTGTGTTAAAAACGTAAAGAAAAAACAGGGTTTAAAACATGGATGAATATATAGGGGGATAAAAGGCCCCTGAATTCCACTAAAAAGGGTAGAAGATATTTTGAAAAAAATGTGTAAACGGTTAACCCTGCAGGTCATCCCTGAAATTTCCCGCTAAATTAAGGTATTTTAAGCTCAAAAGAATTCAGTTCAACATAAATTTTGTTTAAAGTAGCAGTATATTGATTTTTGAAAAGCTGTATATTTTGGAAACAATGACCGACCTTTTGAATAGCATTCAACTAAATTTTTGAAGTAAAAAATATTGCCTTACCCCCTTTTGGCTTTTTTGCCATGTTTTGCTCGGCAAATCATGCACATGAAGCAGGAAAGTGATCTGATAATAATGTGTCAGGGTATATTAATTTTTAAATTGTCGACTGTTAGAAGAAACTCGCATTGACAGTGATAAGCGCAAGTTACCCAGAGGAAAGATTAAAATGTCTTAATTATCTGGGAATGGAATATGCATGTGGGTTAGACATAGCGTATGGGTGGCCGCTGGCGCACACGCGGGGATACACAAGTTAAACAAAAACAGATGTAGTAAAAGGAAAACCCACATCACCGTCTCTATTAGTGATCTCTTCAACCACAGCATTATTCCGTCTTACGTCCTTATCCCAACAAATCACAGTTGCGCCCAGATCTGCGAATTGTATTGCTAGTTCTCTACCGATTCCTGCGCCTGCGCCAGTTATCTGGAAATATATAAAATACCCTTACAGTAGAAAGTATATTAAATATTTGCCGTGGTTATATTTTGAACAACGTAAGCAGAAAGGAATTGTAAGCAGATTATCAAATTACTCTCCTCGTATTTGTCCGACCCACGCTTAAAGAACGGACCACCTGTTGTTCTGTCAAGCAGTTCGTAAAGGTGTACGATTTGTCAGTTTCGTCGTGACGATCGCGAGAAACGAAGACTACCTCACTCAACGCCAGTGTTTTTTTTTATAAGATAGCAAACAAGCAGATGGGTCTCCTGATGGTAAGAGTCAACCATCGCCTATAAACAGTGTAAGTAATAATAATAATCATGTTTACAACCTGTATAAAACTAGCTTTGTACTAACCTTTGTGATAGATAGAAGTAAATAAATAAATCTATATACATATAATAAAATCGTAGGAAAGTCAAAACTGTACATTGAATATTTTTTAAAAGAATACTTGGGGCGTGATCTACAATCGATATCGAAGCCAAAAATATAGTTTTTAGAGTTTTTGTCTGTTTGTCTGTTTATCTGTTTGTCTGTATGTATGTCCGGGGTAAACTCAAAAAGTACTGCATGGATTTACTTCAAATTTTGCATGAATATTACTGACAGGTCGGGCCAACATATAGGCTACATATTATCACGCTATCACCTAGCGGGGAGGTGCTGTGCGGAGTAAACGTAAAGTCCGCGCCGACGAAGTCGCTGGCAAAGCTGTAATAAATAAATATTCACGGGACAAATTATACTTATTGATCTAACCCCAAAGAAAACAAATTATTTGCTTGTATTATAGGTGTTAGTCAACGATACTTATACATAGAAATACATAAATAGATACTGGAATATATTTAATAACGCCCAAACCCGGAAATACAAACATTTATGCTCATCACACAAATACTTGTCCCCGTCGGGGATCGAACCCGAGCCCCGTAGATTGCGTAGTCAGGGTCGCTAACCACTCGACCGACGAGGCGTGGAAAATAAATTATTATTATTTTTAAAAAACTTAGGCTTCAAAGTTTCATTTACGGAAACGGGTTTTCGGTTTGAAAGAAACAAACAAGCAGATAAAAGCACTTCTAATAAAAAGTCAATTTATCCAAATGGTGCGTTTCCATCCATACTTATGGTGTGGATGATATGCCACATTCACGAGTTGGCCGATTACCTTACTCTCCCAACCAGATCACGAAAACGATTGATACTGACATTATTGCAGCAGGAGTAAGGCGATGGTACAATCTCAGGCAAGACAATTTTGCCAATTCGTAATTCTTTTAATAATCTATCCAACGACATCCCATACCATCAAATTGACGAGAAAAAAATGCCATCACTATATTTAGGGGAGGTAATGTATCGACTTACGAAATTAATTTTAAACCAAATTTGGAAACTAAAGCTTCTTAATAGGAACTAGGACTTTCAGATAAGCATGGAGAAAATGGCGAAACTATAGGAGTTCCTTGTTGGGTATGAAACCCTTAAAATGATCATTTGACTTACCAAAACTGTCTCTCCATATAAATTTTTCATTGTTGCAGGAATCAAAATTCTTATAGCGCTAATAGCGCACACAGAACACAACTTTACAACCAGTACCAAGGTATCAAGGCTCCATAGTGGTATCGCCACCAGAACTCCTCCACCCCACAATGGTATTATCCATTCTTCTTGAAAAGCCCTAAATTTTCTAGCGATAAATCCTATGAAACGTAGAAAGATATTCCTTTTACGCATAAATATTAAAATTATTTTGGACGTAGACAATGACAAATTAAATAATTACAAACAAATATTTCATACATGTGTTTAAAAATAGAATGTGATTGAAATGTAAACAGACTATAAAATCAAAAATATGGAATCAAACAAAGAGTATACAATACTAGGAACCAAATTCTAATAATATCTTCTTAAATAATAAAAAAAATAATATCTTCTTCCCTCGCCGCATAAAACCAAGAACGTGATTTAGTTCCTGAAGACTCTTCAGAACGAGCTTCAGAAGGTAACCTAATATTCTGGAATTCTGCTAATGCTTCTACTATTAATTACCAACGGGGGGAGGGTGCATCCAGTTATGGTTGTGCATTAATAAAATAAATATTTTTATGACTGTGTTACTCTATTTAATTCTGATCATGAGATCCACGCACATATCAAAAATGTTATTGTGGTTTTTTCAGCATTTTTCTTAAAAATCTTAGTAGCAAATCAGATTTTCGAGGTGGTTTCTTAGTATCCCCGTTCCTCGGATGAGCACGTGGTCGATTTCGGTTATCGCTAGAAGCAAGTGATCTTTGTAAGGTGACTACAAAACCTCAAACACCTTGAAACGGGTTGCATCTCTTTAAATTTGGCATACCTAGTTCTATAGAAAAATTTACTTTAATAATTTAAAATCATAGTGTTAATACATACTCTTTGACTAAAGTCTGATACTGAATTAAACGTTTATAGAAAGTTAAATATCTCTATGGATTAGTTTACAATCATATTGTCAATCTGACTATATTTTCTACAAAAACATCAATAATTTGTTGAAAAATGGCAAAACCTCTGCAAAAGGAAAGAGAAAACAGATCGGCCGATAAGAAAGATTTAACTTTTCATCCATATAACATTACACCTGAAAGCGCACACACTGCTATATTGTTATTGGAGTCAAAGGAACCTGAAATACTATGCCAGGTAAGAGAAAAACATAGAACTCCGTAGACTACACCAATCTCAACGTATCAATTAAGAGCAAACTTAAGCTTTTAACTGTACTAGGTGGTAGAGTTCTGCATTGTCTCGCCCGGGTCTGGTACCACCGCCTTACCTATTCCTGCCGCAATAGTGTCAGTGCATGTCACTGTCGTGTTCCGGTTTGGAGGGTACGGTAGCCGGTAAACTTATGCATGTGGCATTAGACCTCGCCACAAGATAGCAACGCACCGTTAACATCTTTTGACTCTTTCCATCAGGAGACCCATCTGCTTGTTTGCTATCTTATGATATAAAAAAAAGCTTAAACCAAACTAGGACAACCAAACGACTGTAGCGACTGAAGAATATAAGAATAGATAAGCTCGCCTCTTACTTATACTGTGCAACGCAATAGTACCTACACCGCATGAATCTTTGAGCAACGCGTTTATTTGCAGTCTTGCACCATGCACAATGGTGTCTTTAACGGCAGGGATTAAATAGGAACTACTTCTACCTATTTTAATGGAGCTAGAAATTCCACATAATCCACATAACACTTACTTCCACATAACTTGCACGATTGAACGCCGTGATACGTGCCAGTCGAAGCATGCGCCTGTCGCTTGCGCGATAACCATATTTTTTAATATGCCTACATGATAATATGACTACAAATTAATATGTACTATGTAGTTAGGCAATATTCTCTTTTTACTGTATTTTTATGGGTTACATATGACCATTAGCTACCGTGTCCTTCAATATATCCAATCTTTAAACTGTATAGGTACCTACATTATGATTTTCTAATATACAGTATACGAATTCACGTTATTTTTAAGAGGAGATAAATGAAGGGATCGGGAATGACGTAGGCTACTTTTTGCCTCTTTCTAACCCCCCACTTTCCACGCGAGTGGAGCCGCGGGCAAAAGCAAGTTGTATAAATGGGTTGGGGTGTAGAACTAGAACTCCACCCAACTTCTTACATAAATATGAAGTATACAAATACAAATACTGACGGATACAAATGATTATTCCTTTTTTAGACTTTACGAGCTATGACCAAGTTTTCCGCCCAAGATATGTTAAACCGTGTAGTGCTGTATAATCTAGACGCGATCAAATATATCCTCTACCACGTGGATCATATGGAGCTGAGTATCAGACGATTCGCTCTAAAAGCGTTGGCACAACTCTGTCAACTGCCTCGCGGGCCAGAGCAGGTGTTAGTCGATCCGCAGAATTTGAGGAAAATTGCTTTTATGCTTGTAAAGGTAAAACTGCTTTTATGCTTGTTAAGGTAAAATTGCTTTTATGCTTGTTAAGGTAAAATAGCGTTTAAATTTGTTAAGGTAAAATTACTTTAATGCTTGTTAAGGTAAAATTGCTTTTATGCTTGTTAAGGTAAAATAGCGCTTAAATTTGTTAAGGTAAAATTACTTTTATGCTTGTTAAGGTATAATTGCTTTTATGTTTGTTAAAGTAAAATTGCGTTTAAATTTGTTAAGGTAAAATTTCTTCTATGCGTGTTAAGGTAAAATTGCTCTTAAGCTTGTTAATTAATATTTATTAAATAATTTATTTCACAGGATAGTAAACAAGCAGACGGTTCTCCTGATGGAGAGAGCCGTTGCCCATAGACAACAAACATTAGGTACATATTTGGTGTTTATGCGCATATTGTTTGGTGTCTATAGCGCGTTGCTATCCGTGTGGCGAGGTTGGAATGTCACATGTATATGAGTTACACGGCTGCTTTACCCTTCAAAGCGGAACACTACATCGAGAAACACTAAAAATTGCGGCAGGTATTAAACCTAGACAAGACGTTGCCGAACTCTACCACCTAGTTGGTTGACATGTTAAGTATTGTATATGGATCGTAAAATACATGTCTAAGTACCCCTTCAAATCTATAACATGAAAGTCACGAGTGCGTTAGCGTATTAGGTATTGAGATCATAGCGGTAAAATAGATAAAGTGATGAAACCGCACGGCATCACTCAAATAAAAACGATCAAGCGCATAATCACAGAATACTTAGAGACTAACAGAAGTCAATGTTACATACAAGTAATATTCGAGTATAGCACACATAGACACCTCTCACGGACGCGATATCTCGGAATGGTGCGGAACAAACTGTACCGAACCATTCCGAGATATCGCGTCCATAACAGGTGTCTGTCTATGTGTGCGTTGCTCGAATACCACTTGTATGTAGATTGACTACTGTTAGTCTCCAGTATACTGTGGCATAATAAGACATAGTAGATAACGCCAATATACCTGTGCACTTCACTTGTCCGAAAAAAGTTGCTTTGTTATAGGGTTACTAAGGAATAGGATTAATAAGATTATTATATATTAAGGATTCAGAGTACAGACAATTTCTAACTAGATATTTGCTCTGTGGATGATATCATACCCGGATTTGTTGCGTAGTTCTACCAACCTTTAGTCACAATGGTAATACCCTGTTTATGTCTTTTAAGCTGTCTGCTAGAAATGCAAATATTTTACTTACTCTTCACAAGAAACCTGAATCAATACCGGAAAGTTTTTCCTCAAAATGTATGTTAAGTATTTAAAATTAAATATGCCGACAGTGTAACGATGATCTAACCGTGACATGTGACTGCGTATCCGTAAATCGGACCGTGCATTACAGCTCCCGAATTTCCCTTTGGAGAGCCCTTAAGTTTATAAGTATCGAATAATTGATAAATACTGCCACGCTTCACCCGAAAGGCCAAATAGAGGTACCTCTATTTGCCTCTTACGAGCTAATACTAGTGCGCCCTAATCAAGGTTGTACTCATGGTACTAAGTGTGACAAACTGTTAAGGCGAGGCATCGCGACAAACGGGAAAAAACTGGTTTGTTAAATCACGTTTATTTGTATTGATTGTTAAATAACAATTTTACAAAAATTACATGATATACCTGAAGATATTATCTAAAGAATGTGCTAACTTATTACATAATAGAATGTACTTTATTCGATCATATAAAATTCCGAAAACAGGATAAAAAATCTCTAAAACAAATAATTTGTTAATAATATTTCTAATCTTCCACATGATTTTTATATGGTGATATTTAGTTGTAAATACAAAAAAGAATCTATAGAATTGACGCGCGCCGAAATACCTCGCCTTAACCTTTCCTCAATTTGGACTTTTTCCAGCGTCTGGTATACTATATGTTTAAGTAATAAAAATATTTATATTTGTAGGTATACCGGTTAATAAATATATCCGGCCAAGTTAAGGAACGAGTATTAAAAAAAATACTAAAGCATAGATTTTTGAGCTCCACGATAAAAGCTTAACGTTTGATAAGTAACTTTCGAACGTGATGATCAGTTTTGATTTTTTAAATGGAATTCCAAGCAGTTTTTTAAGCTCTAAAATATTTTTTCTGGTTACAAAATTGATTCATAGTAAAATATCGAAGTTATGTCGAAATAACTTACTAAAAATTTATCCGATTTACGGCATTCAAACCGTTTTTTAAGGAGAAGGATCTATCAATACATTGATCTGGAAGTTATAAAAACATCATTTGGACAACTTTTTGTGAGATTTTTTTTAATTTTCTTAAAATCTACTATATTAAATTGGTTCAAATTTTCAGCAAGTTTAAATTTGCTGAAACCCAATCGATCACCGTCACCTGCGTTTAAATCGTGTAGTTATGAGAGGTTTATATACCTACAGACATAAATACCGATATATCTACTGAATACATCATCGTAAAAAAAGCCAGAAAACCGTTCTAGGCTCTCAGAACTAACAGCTGATGAAAACTCAATTTTGGAAAATAGTGGTGAAACTAATGACTTCTGAAGTAAAAAATCATTAAAAACAAAATTGACTCGTATTTTCCGGAGATTCAGACCTAAGATCTCATGCTTGTATACCGAGGCCTGTACCTCTAGACTAACGAGAGTTTATTATTGTACCTACGGGTAATAAATATTATGATAATTCTTTTAATACTTTAAAGGTTGAAGACGTTTTTGTTCTCGAATTTGCATCATTAGTGCTGTCAGAATTGACAAGGGAACCTCTGGGATGCGAGCAGCTGGTGTCTGCTAACATCCTAAGCAGTCTATGCAATAGAATGAAGAACAGCCTCGACCCAGACGTACAGAAGAATTGTTTACAGGTCAGTTTTTCTAGGTGATAATTTAACAAATCGCCTCTGAGGTCTAGTGGTCCGTTGTCGGTGTTGACCACGAGAGGTCTCGAGTTCGTTACCGGGTCGGACAGTAAAAAAATGTGTTTTTTCAGTTTTCTGTTAAAAACAACGCCGAAAGTGCTCAGCTGGCGATAGGCCTACCTATCACATTGTGGGACCAAGTATTTTCGGCTAATCGTGAGTGCACTTGTTGTGCCTCTGCTTATCTCTTCGGATATACGGGCGTGAAGATATCTACTTTTTTCTTTTTTTATAATTCAAAAAATCCTTGTATATGTTCTATCACGTAAAAGGCATGTATATTACCAACCTCATGAATACTAATTAAGTGGTAGATTTCTGCAAGGACTATCGGGTTTGTTATCACCACCTAACATATTCCTGCCGCAATAACATCGGTGCTTATCGCTGTCGTATTCCGGATTGACTCCTTCCGAGATATTCTGGATTCCGGCCGTAATGCATGTGCCATTCCAATCCTGACAGATCGATAGCAACGCACCTCTTAATTCTATGGTGTCTGAAAGCGATAGTTATCTGTTTCCATCGAGAGAACCATCTGCTTGTTTGCTATTTAGTGAAATAAAATAACAAAATAAAATAGAAACCGCTATCTTTATCTAAACAAAATAAAAGAAAGAAACCTCGGAACATGCAGGACGCAATTAGAGTCAGTGTCCAATAAATTATTAAAAGCCCTGTTCTCTTGTCTAAGCATTCCCTAATGACAATTTTTTTTCCACCAGACTCTAAGCAACCTTCTAGATGATCCAGTTTGTGCATCAGAAGTGACAAAGAACCAGCAATTCAGCTGGCCTTCGATCCTCGCTTTGATGCAGAGCAAGTTTCTTGCAATACAGCATGCAGCTCTGAAAACTGTTGATCAGCTGATATGCAGGTACAAAGATCAGACCGTGCAGAAGACCTTTCGCGCGTCTACTGGTGTTTTGGACTTGTGTGACATTTTAGAAGTGAGTATTTATCAAAATTATTTAGTTAAATCAACTTAATACTTTAAATCTTCGTGCACTTTACGATCATTCGTGCAAAATGAACACGTACGATGAAAAAGTTTTAAAAGGGAAATCTAAATTAACGGTTATTAAAGAAAATGTATCTAATGTATGGGACTTTGTATATAGATACCCGTACCAAATCGTCATCTATAAGTACAAAAGATATTATCTATTTTTGCGCTATGAAGCTATATCTTATATATAAAATTCTCGTGTCACAATGTTAGTTACCATACTCCTCCGAAACGGCTTGACTGATTTTTATGAAATTTTATATTTATTTTCAGTAGGTCTGAGAATCGGCTATTATCTATTTTTCATACCCCTAAGTGATGAGGGTTGTCCACCCTTAACGTTTCATTTTTATTTTTTGGACAAATTTTTATTTTTTAAAAATACCTACATACTACCCTAAATTTTCACCTTTTTACCATAAACCTCTGTGGTCTAGTGGTCCAGCGTTGGCGTTGACCACATGAGGTCTCGGGTTCGATTCACGGGTCGGGCACATAAAAAAATGTGTTTTTCAGTTTTCTGAGAAACACAAAGTTACCCGGGATTGGAAAGTGAAGTGGCGATAGGCTTGCCACCTATCACATTGGTGGGACTAAGTATATTCGGCTAATCGTGGGTGCACTTGTTGTACTTCTGCCTACCCTTTCGGGGATATGGGCGTGAAGATACTTTTTACCATAAACCCCTTTTTTAATTCAATAATTTAAATGGGAAAACAAGGTTTGCCGGGTCAGCTAGTTAATTTTATGAATGCGAAAGTTTGTATGTTTGGATGGATGGATGTTTGGATGGATGGATATTTGGATGGATGGATGTTTGGATGAATGGATGTTTGTTATTCAATCACGCAAAAGCTACTAAACGGATTTGAATGAAATTTGGCATACAGTTAGATGATGACCTGGAACAGCACATAGGCTACGTTTCCCCCCAAAAAGTAAGTGATCCCGCGGGATTTTCCAAAAACTTGTTATAATGCAATGGGCTGCACGCTGTTATGCCATAAAATAACGCTAAGTTAAAAATTTGACAAACCCTTACACATTCATTTATCATCAGAAGACCTTCCAAGAATGAAGCACCATTAATACTAACCAAAACGAATCCAAACACAACTTATCTGTAATTATTTTTTAAGGAATGTAGTAGTACTGGATATTCTGGCTGCAGTATAAGACCAAGGATTTCGTAGGTAATGTTGCATAGTTATGTAGCATTAATGGATATTTCAAATTTTTGGACATCCGTATTTTTGATCGTGAAGTACATTAGCTACCAATAATTATTACGAGTATGCGTTTAAGATCCCTACCACAGCTAAACAAAAGAGTTGATAACTTTAAAACTTCTAAACGGAATTTTATAAAATTTCACTAAGAACCGCCGTTAGAAAACTAGGTTTCAAATAAAAAGTATCAGATCAGTATATCCCGTGTTGGTCCGGGCCTTTTTGATAAATAGACTAACGGCCGTTCTGCCAGACACATCGTAAAAGGCGACAGATTGGCTGTATGTATCGCTATCGTCGTGATTACTAGGTGGTAGAGTTCCGCAACGCGCCCGGGTATATGGTACCATCGCCTTACCTAATTCTGCCGCAATAGCGTCGTGTTGCAGTCTGGAGAGTAAAGTGGCCGTTAGACTTATACATGTAGCATTTACCTCCCGCTACACGGATAGCAATGCATCATTAACATATTTGGTGTCTATAGGCGATGGTTTCTCTTTCCATGAGGGGAGCCATCTGTTTTTTTGCTATTTAATTATAAACAAATCGGGACATCCTTTTTAGAGGTATGGTGTTATTGACAGACACACCCACACACTCAAAGCGTCAAACTAATAACACCCCCTTTTTGCGTCGGGGTTTAAAGGGATTCAAACTAGCAACTTTGTTTTTAACGCTTAATGCCTCAGCCGCATTTGCATCTACCGTCACAAAGCATCGTGCAATGACACAATAAATACAGATGTGACCGGCTATTATCGGCTATTGTCGCATACATTCCGGACTGCGTGTGACTTAGCGCGTTAATATCTTCGGGACAATAGACGCAAGTGCGGCCGAGGCATAAGACTAGGTCAGTAGCTTTTATTTGATTAGAAAAATAATTTCAAGCACTATCTCAAAAATCGCTATGATATATTGTTCACTTATCATCCATTTATATTTACTACTGGTCACCTATTTGTCGAAATTATTTTTGTGTAAATGTTGTACAAAAATAATTTCGAAAAATATAATTCTGCATTTATTAACCATGTAAATGTACGCTAAGACTCTTCCTTGCGCGTAATTTTCTTAAAGTTAGCTATTGTTATCTATATTCTTTTGAAATCGTCAAAAAATTGAAGACCAGAAGCGTTAATCTGTTACAAATCCACAGTCATATGAATTTCGAGACGTACATACACAAGTGTTGGGGGTGTTACGAAATTACGTGGAGACGGAGGAAAATGCTGCCCACTTGTATCAGTCAGGATGTATACTGCGGCTGCTGGCGTATCTAGAGATGGCGCTGCCGGCGATGAAGCCTCACTGCTTGGCTGT
Source organism: Apodemia mormo (assembly GCA_036924255.1). NCBI lineage: Eukaryota > Metazoa > Arthropoda > Insecta > Lepidoptera > Riodinidae > Apodemia > Apodemia mormo. Next base: position 44,579,980 of record JAUPFN010000002.1, read on the forward strand.
ACTCACTAAAATGTCTTTTACTGCTAATGGAAGAGATGTAAGTGAGAAAGGCGCCATAAGATTCAGATAAGTTTATCACTCCGAAGGTTGTATAAATGTTCCCCGTATTGGGGCTGGCCGTAACTGGTTAAAAATTTCTAAATGGCAGATGACTAGTTATATGTGTCACCAGTGCCTGTTTTAGCACTACCAGCGCCCTGGGCGAGAAGGACAGGGGAAACCACATTCTGATCACACAAAAAGCAAACAAGAGCATCGCAACATAGCGTTAAACGTCTGATTACTGTGTTTGTTTGTTCTAAAACGATTGAATCATTGTTGTGGAAGGATGTAGGTACCGTGGAAGACTAAGACTGACATACTATGATCAGATTGATAGAGTACTGTCCGAAGGTGGTGTCAAGAGTCTTCGCAACCGGCGTGAGTGCATGAAGAGATTGATGAATGTGAAGGAAGCGAGACAAGCCTGCAAAAATCGTGATATATGGCACTCGGTTCTCTCTGCCTACCCCGTAAGGGATCTGGCGTAAAGATATGTGTGTGTGAATAATTGTTTTAAGAGCGTCCACTTATATCAAGAAGTGCTTCATCAAAAATTACAAAGCAATAGATTTCGGGAATCCCTGACCATAGAAAAACACATTACTTCTGTATGGTCGGTCGGTGAACACTATATTTCACTTTGGTGCTGCCAACTTAACAATTTTTTTCTACATTTTGGCAAAATTACAAGTAAGTAGACCTCGCTCAATGACCGACGGAACTATAAATAAAGCATTACCTTTTCGCCACATGGATAGAATCATTCACATCTTTGGTGTCTACTGGCGATGGTTGTCTCTTTCAAGCGCTTTAAGGTCAGGTGCTCAGCCAGAGCCATCTGCTTGTTTGATGTATCTTATGATGTAAAATAAAATCTTTTGGGGTCGGCCGAGGTCGGGCAGGGTTTTTGTTACCAACCGTATGTCCTATATGATCTCATCACCGTATACAAGTTGTAGCGGTCAAGCAATGTATAATTATTAAAAAAAATACATGAAAAATCCTAAATCGCCTTATATCAATTAATTATTTATCTTTTAACGCTCTCGGTGAAAACGCTCTATATACAAGACTAGCAGTTACTCGCGAATACGTTCACGGGGCCAAAAATCATTACATTTTTGCTCAGTCGGGTAAAAACTTATGTCACTCCAGGATAATGTAGCTTTCTACGGGTAAAAATTGTATTTATAATAATAATAATGTTTGTTAATTAATCCATAATTAGTCGTCTGATTGCCTCCTGCCACAGATACTTTTTATTTTGTGCTCCTGCCTACCCACATTACTTTAGAGCTTGATTCCTTGAAATAAAATGAATCTATATTAATATTACAAATGCGAAAGTTTGGATGGATGGATGTTTGTTAATCAATCACGTCAAAACTACTCATTGGATTTGGATGATTTTAGGTACACAATTAGATTGTCCTGGAATAGCCCATAGGCTATTTTTATCCCGGGATAAGAAGTTGTTCCTGCGGGATTCACCAAAAACTTTTATAATGCACGCTGCAGTTAGTAATATATTTCATTTTAGTCTATGTTTCATTTGTAAGAATATGGGTGTTACAAGTTATTAAAACTCTTCCTGTTCAAAAGACGAATCTAATTGTTCGCCAATCCCCGGCAATTAAGAAAACTCGACTGTAAATGTAAATTAAAAGATGCCAATTTAAATAATATTTTAAATAAAATTTAAAATTCATTAATGTGGGTACAAGACACTAGCCTAAACGCCCAAAACCCTCCCAAAAAAGTATGAAAATGGAAATAAGAAATGGCTTTATAAATGTATATGTATTTAGGCACTATACCAAACGGGCACAGACCTCGTGTTCTGCCACCAACTACTGAGCTCAAACCTGGAAATGCTGGCGGATGCCGCGATGGGGGTCGCCAACATGACCAAGCTGTTACCCGCCGCTGTACGCATGTCTGACACTAACATCATCGAGGCCCTTTGTGGTAAGACGCATTTTTTGACTAAACATCCACATTTTTGAATGTAGCGTTAACGCAAGAATAGCGTTGAACCAATGTAGCCAACAAGGCCGCTATATGTATCTAATCACTACATAGTATAAAACAAAAGTCGCTTTTTCTGTCTGTCCCTATGTCCCTATGTATGTTTAAATCTTTAAAACTACGCAACGGATTTTGATGCGGTTTTTGTTAATAGATAGAATGATTCTTGAGGAAGGTTTTAGTATATAAACCTTTCCGATATTCCCACGATAACAAAAGCTACGCAGGTGAAACCGCGGGCAGGTCACTAGTAATTAATATTAATACGCTAAGGTTAAGATGTTTGCCTCCCTTTTTAGATAAAACCTCACAATTACTCCAAATAAATTCTATATCATTTTATACCGGCCGGTATTTTGCTCTACCGGCATCAACAACTAAAAAAATTATAACTGCTTTTGTTTTTATAAATTTTTAAAATTAAAATTATATACACATATTAGGACATAATACAGCAATGCTGCCATCTGACAGCTGTAATTTTTGTTTCACATCAACATGATTGACGGTCGGTAATTTTTTTGTTCAATTTCAGATCAACTTAAGAAATATTTAATAAAATTACTTAGTGGGAATTATTCGCACGGGTATAATTGCTAGTAATAAATAAATAGATAAGGGAGAGGGGGAGGGGCTAATTTTTCTTATCATGTACCCCAAAAAATATGGTAGGTTTGAGAAAACAAGTTTTCGATTAAAGGACTCGTTTGTGAAATACCTAGGTATAAAGCTTTAAAGTCTTAATTTTTGTTAGATTCAACTGTCCCCCCTTGCAAGTCAAACCAAAATCATGGTAGTAGTAAATATTATAATGAAATTAGAAGGAAAACTATCACGGCTTAGTAGTATATTTTATTATAAAATGTACGTACTTAGAGAAGTTTTTGTAGGCGGTGAGCCTGTGGTGCGGACTGCGGATATATATTTGTCATTGACGTTGAATAGCTTAAATGTTCATAGCATGAAACTATAAAAGCCCTTTTCTTAGTCCGCATTTTTGTGATGGGCAATTTCGGACCTCTACATTGCGCGTGGTCCGACACGCACTTTACCAATTTTTTACTATCCTGCAGCTATTCTAAATGACGATTCTGCCGCTTGGTTTTACGTGCGTATGAACTCGTTGCGAGCGCTGGCGGAGCTGTGCCGCATCATACCAAAAGCTGCGTACAGTGTCATCGAGCCGAAGACGTTCGCCTCCTTAAGAAATATCAACAAGAAATGTTTGTATTGATTCAATATTTACTTTTTAAAAGTTTTTGGTGATTACCTATTTTTCTGGAACAAAAAAGTAGCCTATGTGCTATTCCAGGTCATCATCTACCTGTGTGCCAAATTTTATTCAAATCCGTTTAGTAGTTTTTGCGTGATTGAGTAACAAACATCCATCCATTCAAACATCCAAATTTTCGCATTTGTAATATTAATATAGGTATATATTATGTAGATACCTACTTGCAGTGCACCACGCATTGCGTCTTTATATGGACGAAATGACCATTTATACTCGGACCATATCGCTATTGCAGCCTTTAGGCTTTTAAAGTAATGAGCAAACGAGCATATGACTCCTCTTAAAAAGAGATAACTATCTATCGTTTAATTACCAAACATGTGAATTGGGTTTTGTTATCCGTACTAAATCTCTGGGTCACTAGCGGCCCATCCACTAATGTTCATTTCTTCAGATTTGTCCCGAGGTACAAACCGTACAGAAACGCGACGGGATATAATAAAACCGTTGTAGCCACTAATTAAACAACAGTCCTACATTCTTTCCCCTGAATTATCTGCTCAACGTGCCGTTCTGAAGGTTATGATGGGAAAGCCACGTAGATACTCTACTGCGACTTTATACAGTGAATGTAAAGTCTTAACAGTGAGACAATTATATATTCTTCAGGTCATTTTAAAAAAAAACATTCATCTCTGCCCTATAAGAATATTCCATCCAGCAGGAGATCAGCTATTTTCTGTGACATCATCCCTCACCGCACCATGGTAGCAAGACGACAGTATTATGTCACTGCGTCCCGAATATATAATAAACTAAACAGTTTACACTCAATATATACACTAACACTAAGTCGATGCAAATTTGTTATCAAAACCTGGCTTTTAGAACTAAATTATTATGAGGTCGAAGATATATTAAAGTAGGCCATATACACGTAAATAATAACACACACGAATACATACACTACACTCTAATCTCACTCGAAAGCACGCAAATTCAAACATGTATATAAAACACAGACACACACACACACATACACACACACAAACACATACATACATACACACACGCGTAATTGTACATATGTTGCTTGTGTTAATTTATGACAAGATTGTGACACTGGGTGAAGGCACTGTCTCCTGTACCACAGTTTACACTAGCACAGGAGACAGAGTTAAACCTGTGCTTTGATTTTTCCCTGTACGAATGCAAATAAAGTTTATTATTATTATTATCACAACACTCCAGTTCGACCGGAAAAACAATCCTTCGATTACCATCCACACGCTTAGGTACATTCCTGTCAGATTGCATCTTGTCAGCCATACCGAGGGATTGCGTCTCGGTGGATGGTTAAAATCCTATAATTTTATGAAGATTGTTGTCACTTCACAGGCATGCCCGTCATTTTAAATTATCTTTATAGATTATTTTCATTTTGGAACATGTGTACCCGTAAGCAAGAGATTGCTATTGCTCTGAGTCTTATTGCGAGTGAATATATATTTAAACCTAAAAGGAGACATAGAATGTGGGTAAAAAGTGGTTATCAGAAAAGGAAAAATATAGTGATTTAAATCTTTTAAAAGATCTGGCATGCAATAAATAAATATTCACGGGACAAACTACACTTACTGATCTAACCTCAAAGTAAGCAAATATTTGCTTGTGTTATGGGTGTTAGTCAACGATACTAATACATAGAAATACATATATAAATACTAGAATATATTTAATAAACACCCGAACCCAGAAATACAAACATTTGTGCTTATCACACAAATGCTTGTGCCCGTCGGGCATCGAACCCGAGCCTTGTCGATTGCGTAGTCAGGGTCGCTAACGACTTGACCAACGGGGCGGCCTATGCAATGAACTCGACGATTTAAAAAACTATTTAAGAAAGGATGTTTCTTTATACAAATGTTTATTTTTAGGGTTCCGGAGTAAACTAGGTAAGCTTACAGTTTCGCTATATCCGGCGGTCCGTCTAGCGCAGAGATCCTTGATGAATCCCGTCTCTAAATTACTACTGTCTTACCTATTCCTCGTAAGAGGCGAAAGACTGACTATACGAGTCACTATTATCATGACTACTAGAGTCTAGATCAGATCAGAAACATTTCTGATCGAAGACTTAGGGCCACAAAGATAATTTGGGAAATTTCTAAGTAGCAAGGGATTCTTAAATAGGGGACAAAAAGACAATTTCTGGTCTCCCAAATCTTTAATTATAAATTTAAAAAAATATTTAGTACAATTATTGGTCGTTTCAATATTTAACCAAATTTATTTTTCCCCAATTTTGTTTGTCGATATTTTTGTTTCCCAAATTTATATTTGTACCTATCTGTTTAAATTATAGAGCCTAAAGTGTAGAGCCTAAAATGATTTACGAGTTATCGCATGGAATTCGAAATTCGATCCCTAGAGGACAGTTCATATGTCAATTTAAATTTTGTATTGCATATTCCATAATGTTACAAGGATAATATAATAAGGCTTAAAGTTTATGAGAGCATTATGGAATCTGTCGAGTACAGCAACTTATATAAGGAGATATGTTTATGTCAACTTCAGACTGAGTGACTGAGTATAAAAATGCTCAAGTATTTTTATGTGATAATTAAATATCGACCTTATCTCGTCGTTTTTGTGTTGAAAATAGTAGATTGGTACGAGTTTAATATCATACAGCTACCAGTGACCCATGTTCGAAAACTTTCATCCAAATTGCTCGAGCATTCTCAAGCATTCTTCTGCATGCGTCCGGACGAAAGAATATGATATAACATTGGTGAATTCCAGCCAAGGAAAACCCCATAGAAGCACAACGTCTAGCCGTGCAATGCTATATGAACCTGGAGAACTACCACGTCAGCACGCGCGCCATGCTCACGCCGGACTTCATTCAGGAGCTGGTCAACATACTACAGGTGACTGTGCACTGCTGCATGACTGAATTTTACACGCACACTAATGCGTATTGAAATGTGACGACACATGCAGCAACGCGCGTCTAGTGAGCAATTAATCTATAATTTAAAGACGATATCAATTCAATTTGCGACCACCCGTGACCAGGCGACCTTGCGATGCCACTAAAAGAAAAAAAGCAGTGTTAGAAATGACATAAACTCACAGAAGGTTCGAAATATAAAGAGAACCTAACGGCACAATTATATATCCTCGCCCACCACACTTTCTACCATTTTAGCAGCAGTACCAAAAACACACAGTGCACACACTCAACACACGTTGCCCTTAGGAACCGAAGCATCTTAGGGAATGTTTGTGCATGACACTCACGACTTGAAGAAAATGTTTTCTAGAGTCTTCATTAATTGTCATTTACATATTTTAACTACATACATATAGTATGTTTTAGCACTGATTATACATATATAGTTGTTATCTAAAAGCTTTCACCAAACCGGCATGAATCCGTCGCAAAAGCCGTCTACAAAGTAAGCTTTGTCGTACATTGTACACACTTTATGCAGAGGGGCATCTGTCAGTCTCAGTTATTTTATATCATAAAACAGCAAAAAATTTGATGATTTAAAGTTGACGAAAAGAGATTTAAAAAGATATCAACTGTGATAGTTGAACTCTATCGCACATTATTTACTATGAAACCTGCCAGTAAGACATATCTATTCTTTAATAAAACTCCGGTATCACCTCGTTATTCATGTCCGAGATACGTAGTTTGTAACCATTTGGACGACCTACCGTCACTACACTACCATCCGTACTCTCTGGAACTGCGTTTTTAATCCACCAACACAATACAACGTCTTTCAGTGCGGCTACGTTGTCTCTTGCAACATTGATTCACTCTGACTGTATCGCATCGGCCCGCGCCGGAACGGATTTATACGCATGCGGTTAAAGCTGCACGTATTTGAATGACTCCACTAGCTGCATCGCTGCTCTCTATTCACACTCCACAACGGCCGTACGGCTCCGAACGGACTTATTGTATGCGGACGAAGACGGCTACCTTTTAGTTTTTAAATATGTTTCTATCATAAGATGGGAAAAAAGCAGATGGCTCTCCTGTTGGAAAGAGAAACCAACTATATGCACCAAATATGCCAATAGCGTGTTGCTATCCGTGTTGCGGGAGGACAATGCCACATGCATAAGTCTACAAGCTACCCTCCAAACCGGCACACGATAATAACGAGCGTTGACGCTATTGCGGCAGGAATAGGTAAGACGGTGGTATCAAATACCCAGGCCACCACCACCACCACCTTGTAGTCACGATGGTAGTGATACAGATTCTGAGAATTCTGAGAATCTGATTCGTAGCTAAAAGTGTGGTTATCTTCTTATATCAGACGAATCATCAGCATCTTTGGTATTCCTCCTATATCTATATTATTATATTCTATATTAATATTATAAATGCGAAATTTTGGATGTATGGATGGATGTTTGGATGGATGTTTGTTACTCAATCACGCAAAAACTACTGAATGGATTTGAATGAAATTTGGCACACAGGTAGATGGTGACCTGGAATAGCACATAGGCTACTTTTTATCCCGGAAAAATTAAGTGGTCCAGCGGGATTTGCCAATAACTTTTATAATGCAGCGGGCTGCACGCTGCAGCTAGTATTCTATAAAAATGACGTTAAAATTGTTTTCTTTGTTTTATAGCGTATTGACATCAATTTGAAAATCTTGACGTGCAACGTCTTAAGTGGTTTGATGAAAGAAGAAATAGCTAGAGAACTGTTTACCTCAAAGTCAGGAGAAGAGGTAAGATAACTTTTTAAGTAGCGATTATTTTGTAAATAATCAGGCGATTTTAATAAAGCAGGAGGAATAATCAGCCGTGGTTAACCAGTAAAATGATACATAGGTGGTATCGAACAATCTCCGCATCGAGCACATCGGCCTGCGAACAGCTTTGTGCATCCTCATCAGCGCCAGCGTGACAGATGAGGGCGCTGACGTTTATCTAGGCCTAGGAACTATTCACTAGTACGTTAAATCTTTTATAATGTTGTTTTAATTCAGCAAAGCTATAATATATTCTATACTTTCCATCGTCGGCACTTGGTGAAATTCCATTGTTACTAGACACTTTTACTATTCCACTTGTACATCAATTTCACTTTACACAATTTTAATTATATTACTCAACCGGTTTCACTTAAAAGATGCTTCAAAAAGTGAAACCGGTCGAGTGATATAATTAAAATTGTGTAAAGTGAAATTGATGTACAAGTGGAATAGTAAAAGTGTCTAGTAACAAAGCTATAATGTTGTTTCTTCGATCTTTTATAATGTTGTTTAAATTCAACAAAGCTATAAATTATTATTTACTTATAATTTGCGTATTTGCTCGGTAGTGTAAAAGAGTAGTGTACTGTCACTTGTAGATTTAGAGTAGTGTAATCATCTGTGTAGCTGGTAGCTATAGCTGGTAGAGGTGTAATATTTTTTATATCTATGCAGGCTGTTAGGGTAAACACCATTATCCTCGAAACCACTGGTTTGGTTTGACTTATAGAACGTAAATTCAATGAAAAATATTTTTTAAAGTCTCCATTTTTTCATGTTCATGTACAAGACTCGGTGCATCGAATTCATGAATTTAGTGGGATATTTTTAAACGAACATTTCCATATTATACTATAATAATTTTACAACAATAATTAAAATGAACTTTCAATTTAAATTTTAAAATTGGGCTGGACCTTTACAAGCTACATGCTTACAAAAAAACGGTCTTAATGCTAGGCTATTATTATATACCGGATAGTGCGGCGTGTGGGTGTGGCCCTGCAGTGTAGAACCTCCTGCATAAGTTATTAAAGACATATTAAATACATTACTAGAAACGTAATGTGGTGTACTCTAACACCGGAAATATTCAGAAAAGGCATGGTGCAGCGTAAACTGTCAGCTCCAGGGGCAGGAAATTGGCAGTGAACAACTACCGGTAGAAGGTAGCAGAGACCCCATGTTGGTCCGGGCTCCTTTGAACAATAGGGCATTTGCCGTTCTACCAGGAAGGTCGTAAAAGGCAACCGATTGGCTATACAAGTCACTACCATCGTGGCTGCGTTGTCTCGCCTAGGTCTGGTGCCGCTTTTTTACCTATTTTTACCGCAATAGCGCCTGAGCTTGTCACTGTCGCGTGTGGTTTGGTGGATAAGATAGCCGGTAAACTGCATGTGGCATTAACCCTAGCCACAAGAGAGCAACGCACCATTAACATCTTTGATGTCTATAGGCGAGGGTTGACTTTCCATCAGGAGGCCTATCTGCTTGTTTGCTTATGATATAAAAAAACATAGAGTAATGTTTACAGCTATCTGCAATAGTAGTGAGTATTGACCGCCAGTAGTCAACAAAAGCGTGGTATTTTTTGTGAAAGGAGATTGATGAGGCCCCATAGAAATTTGGCCTAAAACGCAACACATGATGATGACTGCTTACCGTATTGTAATACATTATTAATTTCTTCTGAAATGTAAATTGTATCACGGACACTTTTTATAATACTAAAACTCACGAAACTCCTTCAAAGATTAATATTACTTGATTTTACAATTGTTACATTCCATTTTAAGCCACTCACATCGCAATATATCGTCAATACAAATATAATTCATTTTTGTATTATTTATCATGCAGATTATTTGATTTTAACCACTTCAATGTTGAAAAAAGATAAAACTTTTGTTTACATAAAATGTTTATTACTCGCTCACAGCGTAAATAAATGACACTTGTTGTTTTTTTGTTTCTTTCGGATGATACTAAGAGTACTTATTTATACGGCCTTGTATGTTGTAGATTTCGATTACAATAATGAATATTTCATTTTTGTTGCATTTTATACAATAGTTGGTTTAAAATTTTGCGTCTTATCTATCCAACATTTTTATAATTTGTTTGGTTGGTCAGAAATAAAAGAAAGTGTTAACTTTATGGCAGAATAGAAAAATCTTTTCTTGAATTAGAAATAAAAAAAGCGTACAAGTTTGATTAGTTTCATGACTTTCTGACTAAAATCCTTTTAAAATTAATTTGCCATTAAAAAGTGTCCGTTGAATTCTAATATTGACTTATTGTGAATAAAATTAATTTAATAATTTCGGCTGACGCTATATTCTTGTAGCCCATTTAGGCCGATCTCATCACTCTCCTTTGACAAGAAAAAGAAAAAGAATAAGATACGAATTGTTCTTTACGACTTCATTCACTTGAACCAGATACATTACCTTTTACTAATTCACGTAAAAATTATGTTACTGAATTATCATCAATTTAATGTACCTAGAATTTTTCAAAATCGATACTGTGGGTTTTGAGTTCACTTCCACTGCATTTGACAACTTTAAGCTACTATGGCTTTTTATTTGCGACTAGCTGTTGCCAGCGACTTCGTCCGCGCGGACTCCCCCGTAGGTGATAGCGTGATAATAAGTAATCTATATGTTGACCCGACCTATTAGTAATATTCGTGCAAAATTTGAAGTAAATCCATGCAGTACTTTTTGAGTTTACCCCGGACATACATACAGACAAACTGACAAACAGACAAGCAGACAAAAATTCTAAAAACTATATTTTTGGCTTCGATATCGATTGTAGATCACGCCCTTAGTATTCTTTTAAAAAATATTCAATGTATAGTTTTGACTTTCCTACGATTTTATTATATGTGAGTGGTTACGCAAAAAGGGACCTCAAGGGAAAATAATTGATTTCGAGTAAATCACGTTTAAAATGTTGAGTCGAAATGAGTTTCGCTCCGAGTGCGGGAGAGAGGCGCGGGGTGTTTTATGTTAGTGTCGTTACTCGTTAGTGAGCGACTTCGTCAGTGAGAAATAGCACGTGTTTGCGATAGCTGTATTATTGGTGACTTATTTATTCGTCTTTTACTTGTCTTTATGTGCGCGCTAGAAAAAGAAACTAGTGTGCGCTGTGTATAAGGTGTAATATTTTCAAAACTGCCTCGGCTTACATAAAAAATCATTTAAAAAAAACTACGGCACCTAAAATTATTTTGATTAGAAGAAAACAAAGATGAAGGACTATAGAATCAGAATTTATCAAAAAAAAAAACCGTTTCCAATCCCTTCAGGTCCCTTTTTGCGTAACCACTCACATATGTATAGATAGCTAACCAGAACAGCTTTGGACGGTTTCTTTTGAGTCACGGTAGTAATAGCACACTACCCACAACCAGATTCCAAGTTGCTACTGCGATTTTTGTCGCCAAAACCATTAAAAAATACACATTCAATGGGACTTCAGTTCTATTTCTGATAGAGACAAATATTTGTGTTGTGAGCGTAGATGTTTGTATTTCAGGTTTGGGTGTTTATTAAATATATTTCAGTGACGAATACCCATAACAAAAGCAAGTACTTTGCTAACTTTTCGGCAACTAAATGTGTATGATTTGTCTTGTTTTTTTTTAAATGATTTTGATTTTTTAGTATGGTCGGCAACAAGCAAGCTCGTTACGCGGTGAGCGCTTGGGAAACAGCTCTGGAGACGATCTTTCGGCATCACTCCTCCGCCAAGTTTGCCTACACCGGGAGACTCGACATTAACGACTTCACACAAGTACTTCATCAAAATTTCATCATTATGCTCTACACTAAATTGCAAACATGAAGAAACTGCACATCAAATTCTTTGGGAGTAAGATCTCTGGCAAAGTGAACGTAGCCAAATGTGTGATCATATTATATACGTATCCAATTTAGTTTATTATTCCGACCTTTATAGAAAATATCTTCACGCCAGATCCCTTACTATACTATACTTTGACTCACGTATTACATTATTACCACCATCTATGGACACGTGACACACCACATAATAATTTATTTCGTTTTCCAGGAAGGTTTCTACGTACAGAAACGTCTCCATGAGCGTTTCCCCACCATCCAGGAGCTGGTGCGCAGTCCGCCGCACCGCGAGCCCGTGCTCATCTGCATGTTCCACCAGCCACCGCACGATGTTGCCTCGGGGCTGGATGTTAGGACTCCCTGTAAGATGTTAATTATGTGCTTTCGCCAGATAACGGCTGATTGCATAATTAAACGCTTGTTTCCAAGGAAATGTTGGGTTGGGTACATTATATAATGAATAGTATGAATTCTCATAAATTTTCCAAAAATATTTGATCTAGTTAAAATTAGACCATTATTAGACTTCTTAGAATATTAGACTTCTTTTAAAATTAGACCAACTGCCGTTCTGTCAGGCTGGTCGTAAAAGGTGACCGAATGGCTATACGTGTCACTACCATCGTGACTACTAGATGGAAGAGCTTCGAACTTGTCAGTGTCGTGTTTCGATTCGGCTATACGCATGGGCGTACCCAGGTTCTGGGCGAGGGGGGGGGGGGGGGGAGCCGTAACATTTTAAGACTATATTTTTTTTCACAGTATATTTTTATCTACAACAGTATATAGTTAGTAGAGAGGTAAACAAATTCCAGGGGAGGGGGGGCAGCTGTCCCTCCCTGCCCCCCCTCGGTACGCCCATGGCTATACGTATCACTACTCACTACTATCGTGGTTACTAGGTGGTAGAGTTTCACAACGTCTCGCCCAGGTATTTAATGCCACCGCCTTACCTATTCCTGCCACAATACCTGTTTGTCATTGTCGTGTTCCAATTCGGAGGGTGTGGTAGCCAGTAGATTTATGCCTGTAGCATTGTCATCCCACCGCACGAATAGCAAGCAACATACCATTAACATCGTTGGTCTCTATAGGCGATGGTTTCTCTTTCCATCAGAGAGTCATCAGATTGTTTGCTATCTAATAATATTATAAAAGTGTGCCAAATCATAATACGATTTAGCTTTTCTTTCTTACAACATAGGGTCAGATTTTTTATATCATAAGATAGCAAACGTCACATGCATAAGTTTACCTGCTGCCTTACCCTCCAAACCCGAACACGACAGCGACAAGCACTGACGCTATTGCGGCAGAAATAGGTAAGCCGGTGGTACCAGACCCGGGCGAGACAATGTAGAAATCTATCACCTATCAACCATGATGGTAGTGACTCGCACAGCCAACTGGTCGCCTTTTACGACCTACCTGGCAGAACGGCAGTTGGTCTATTCTTCAAAGGAGCCCGGAACCAAGACGGAAGATTTACCTTAAAGTCGGTACGGCACGCTAAAAGGCATTTTGGGATAATCTAGGCCGTGGAAACTGGACGTCCCGCCTCACGTGGAACGATTGGAAGTCATAATTTGAGTAATAATTAACGTGTTACTTAATTGGTATAGACCAGCAGTCGGAATCACACCTGACGCTGAGTTCGTCGAGTCGGCTTCGGGCGGCGCTGCCTGACGACTCCAACCTGCGCAGCTACCTGCTGCGGCTGAGGATGTGGTTCGGGGACCCGTGAGTACTACTTGACATACCATTCAGATAGGTTTACCGCTTAGCTCGCATTAACTTGTAAAACCATTCAGATAAGTTTACTTCTTAGCTCGCATTCACTTGTAATACCATTCAGATAAGTTTACTGCTTAGCTCGCATTAACTTGTAGTACCATTCAGATAAGTTTACATCTTAGCTTGCATTAACTTGTAATACCATTCAGATAAGTTTACTGCTTAGCTCGCATTAACTTGTAATACCTTTCAGATAAGTTCACCGTTTAGCTCACATTAACTTGTAATACTTATCATTAAGATAAGTTCACCGTTTAGCTCGCATTAATAATTGCGCAATTCGCAGTAAAATACGATGTTAAGCGTCGACGCAAACAGAGAGATGTTAAAAGTTTGACACAAGCATTTTGTACAATCAAAATCAACAAGGAATTTATGAAATAAAATCTGGATATTGATACCCACTCTATAATAATCGATAAACTGACGCTTTTTTGATCATAGAATAGGAAAACAAGCAAGTGCTTCTCCTGATATATCTTAGGTACCTAATATATATAAATTACGTGTCACGTTGTTTATCCACGATGGACTCCGAAACTACGGAACCGATTTCTATGAAAATTTGTAGGTATCTACTATTTGGTCCTAGGAAGTTAGGTAAGGAAGGAGAAAGATAGGAAAGTTTTTATCTAGACTCCCCCCTCCCCTCAAGTACCCCACCAAAATATTCAATACAATTAATTTGTTTAACAAAACAACGTTTGCCGGGTTCACTAGTTATTATCTAATTGTAATATTTCATCATAATACTATTTTTCAGAGCAAAATCGTTACATTACTTTGAAATAGAAGATGCGCATTACGAGGTCAGGTGAGTTTTAAACATAACGGTTTTTGGATGCGTGATGTTTAGGGTGATTCTTCAAAAACGTGTTCTCTGTGTAATTTCCATGGTATTTTTGAAATCGCTTAATTAAAGTAAATTACACAAACATTTTAAAAGTTTATGCAAATTTAAAGAACATATGAAAATTCGACACGTAGTGGATCTATACTTTTCCTAAAAAAAATATTGAACATTTGCGGTCCATGGAAATTACATTACAGCCCACGGAAATTACCCAGCAGGTAAAATTTTGCTAAATACCGTATCAGATATGAAAATAAGATTAGATAAAAGTGGTTAGGGGAACTATGAACGGCTGTAATATATATTAATACGATATTAAGCAATTTTTTTTCAGCAACTCTTTTTTTCTGAATTTCTTCTCTCCGCTAAACTTAGATACAGCAAAACAGATTAGCGATAAAGTGCGTGTGCTACAAATGTTTGAAATGTGTACATTTCCTATTACCTTTTACTTTACTAAGCCATGCAACTGAAAGTGTGTGAAAAACTTAGTGTTCGTATTTTCATAAAAATCATTACAATTGTAGCGACGATGTAATCATATTGGTACATAAGTAAGTAGTCGAGTAACGAAGAATTGCAGGATTAGTGAAAAATATGAATGTATGCTCAACCGAGCAGTTACCTAGCCTAGCTTAGGCGTGGTACTACACTTTGCGTTGAATACTTTCCGTAACATCAAAACATTAATAGTATACTCATTTTCGGCATTTTGAGCATGATAATAAGACCCTTTAAATGATAATAAGTTTCGGTTTAACAAATTTAAATAAAAAAGGTAGATTAAACTGAACGTCTATAGACTTTCTGGTTCACCGTGATTCACCGGTTTGTCGGTTGGCGAGATAAGTGGTGATCCTAATCGCCGCATTTACCGATATGTTAACGATTATCGACTATTCCTAACGATAACCAGGACCGACAGATTTACGTACTCATCGAAGGCACGGGAGTTGTAATACACCACTCCGCCCGACTCTGAGCAGCTACTGAGGTTTATGACTTTCGAGGAAACCCCGAAAAAATTTGAATAACACGTTTCACGACCTGGGGATCGAACCTAGGACTATGAGTAGTCTAAATGATAAGCTTTGGTTTAACAAGTTTAAATTAAAAAAAATAACTGACAAACAATA
The DNA here is from genome assembly GCA_036924255.1 of Apodemia mormo. Classification (NCBI taxonomy): domain Eukaryota; kingdom Metazoa; phylum Arthropoda; class Insecta; order Lepidoptera; family Riodinidae; genus Apodemia; species Apodemia mormo. The sequence goes on from JAUPFN010000002.1 coordinate 44,595,744, forward strand.
TTTATCACTTAATCTGGTGATTGCATGAATTACAGTATAAACATTGAATATTTTATTTTTATTATTGCAAACAAAATGAAATAAAGTAATCTCCATGGGTTTTATGTAACTTCCATTGTGTATTATATATGGAAATTACACCATGGAAATCACCCAAAAGCATATATTTTGAAATTTCTCGCCATTGGAAAGATATAGGCTATTAGTTTGTCATTGGCTATCTACATTTGGGAGTTAGGTATAAGACCGCAATACTCGTTTACTAAAAATAGTACGGTTACATTCCAAAAATGTGACATGGAAATTCTTAAAAAGTGAGAACCAAAAATTGAAAAGTTGAAGAACTTACACTTGCACCGAAATTGAGGGATTTAGGGCACGAATACATCCGTAAGCTGCAACATAAAAGCAGAATCAGAAAAACCAATCCCGATACCACTAGACCTCGCCAGTTCAGAGTAGTACCCGTCGCAATAAGCGAAGCTAAAATTTTGCCAAGCGTGTGACATACTTACTTACACTCATAAAATAAAAACTTTCACTGCAATTGGATTAGAAGTTTGGCCAGGATATAAAATGATCTGTATTTTTAAATTTTGTGTAAAAATCTTATTAAAAGCGTTAGTGAATTAAAAAATATCTGCGATTGATCAGAAGACGGAGCGCGTGTTACGCGTGTAAAACGTGCAAAATTAACCGGATTTGAGGTGTTGAGGGTAAATAACTCTTATATACATGGTTATTACATAACGAAATCTATATGACACGATGAATATAGAATGTATAAACATGTTATAGTACATTTATGTAAACATTATTTGTTTATATAGGAGATTAGAATCTGTTACGCCCAAACATTGTACTCTGAAGAATGACGCTTTAATTATTTTACACCAAAAATGGATGGCGATGCCACATGCATAAGTCTACCGATGGAGGGTGGGAGGGGGGCATATTGTTGAAGCAAAAAAATCTAATAACTTCGGCTTGTAGAAATTGTGGGATTATATTTTTTTCGTTATTATTACATAATTCAAATAAAAGAAAATTAAACCACGTTCGGCAATGTGAAGACAACGTTTTCTTCGCAATATTGTGACTCACTTCATTTTTGGCTGACAATTTTTCTACCAGAGCTTAATCTGAAGCACTTTAGTATTTTCATGTTTTATTTTTTAACAGTTTTGAAAACCTGTGGGCGCTTTCCCCACCGCTGAATTGAAAATCATTATATAATCTTTTATTTTTCCTATCTTATCTACAAAATCCAATAGGTCTCCACTAGGTGACGCTCGAACAAATCTCCGTATAGCATCTCGGGGTCGCCTACTATTAATAATCATAATGGTAGAGACACGTTTAGAATTCTTTCGTCTTTTACGTGAAGTGTAACGAATGTTATTGATCTATTTTTTGATAAGTGGTCTAACTCTACATGGGGGAATCTCTCAGACTATCGTAACAACTTAGTGTGTCTATAGGCGATGGTTGTCTTCTTTTGTTATATCATAAGATAGCTAATATAATAGATCGTAACAAGCAGATGGGTCTTCTAATCGAAAGAGACAACCATCGCCTATAGATACTAAAGCTGTTAATGGTGCGTTGCCATGGAACATAGAACAAGGGAAGTGAAGAGTGGGCGTGCCGCGTGCGTCACTATTATGCGCTTTTACTCTAAATTGCCTTAGTGATACTTACCATATCATTAGGAGATAGTCGTCGTGCGAAAATCTATTATACACTGAATTATGCCGTATTGTGCCATCCTTGAATGCAGAAATGATAGTAGAATACAGATGATTAAGAATGGACATATTTCATATCATCCGAAAGTACAATTTTCATTTTATTTTAATTAAATTCCTGATTTAATATAATCTCTAATGATATAATAGAAAGTCAAGCTAAAATCAGCCGTACACCTTACATATAAAGTTCATTTTAGGTTGACCTAATTTTTCTAGAAAGATATACGTAATGACAGTCATTACGTATATCGTTCTAGAAAGTTCTCTACTCAAATATGATCAATTGAAAACTACGGAAAAATCAATGCTGCCATCTATTGTAGAATAGTGAAACTATTACGATCTTAAGTTTCACTATTGTACAAATAGATGAGTCTATTTTGAATAGACTACAAAAGGACGTAAATATTCTTTTTTTTGTAGCAAAATAAAATTCATTGTAACGCAGTTTGGTATATTTTTAAATGTTCTGTTTGTGTGTTTCGGATTATTGTTGTTTAAAATGAAAACGACCAATGAAACAATGTTTGCATTAGTAGTTTATATGCAATAATGCTTATTTTATGTGTAAGTATGGCGATCACGGTCCTGATACAAATGTTTGTACTTGCCAATTCCCTTGTTCTATGTTCCATGTGCGTTGCTATCTTGTGACGAGGTCTAATGCTACATGCATAAGCACAAGGACGCGACAGTGACAAGCACAGACGCTATTGCGGCAGGAATAGGTAAAGCGGTGGTACCAGACCCCGGGCGAGACAATGCAGAACTCTACCACCTAGTAGTCACGATGGTAGTGACTCGCATAGCCAATCGGTCCCCTTTTTCGGCCTGCCTGGTAGAATGGCAGTTGCCTATTCTTCAGAGGAGCCCGGACCAACACGAGAGAACAGGGAATACATATAAGCGAGCTGATAGTAACGCACCATTAAAATATTTGGTGTCTATAAGCGATGATTGTCTTTTTCCATCAGGACCCTTGTGGAAAAATTTCTCGGATAAAAGTAGGTAAATAACTTACAAAGTGAAAGTAACAGTTTATGAATGTTTATTTTTATTTAAAAAGTCGAAAAAAGTCTTACAAAGTCGGAAAAACTCTGAATTTGATATAAAAATTCGGAGTAATTCCAAAATTTCGGACTCTTCCAGAAGAGTTATTCAGTGTTAATAAATCTTGCAACGTTTATGGGTACTAAAAGAAATATATTAAAAGTTATTAATACTACGAAAGTGTAATAAAGGGGAAAAAAATATAACTAATACTTCCCCGGTTTTCCGTTTAAGAATTTGAAACTTTCTTCTTTGTTTAAAAAAAGGTTACCGTTACTGTCGATCAATATTATAAACTTTGTTTCTTCAATTTTTGATAATTATTATTAAAATCTATTATATCACAACGTTATTTGCCAATTTTTATTTTATTGTACTTTTATTACATAAATATATTTATAAATTAAGTAAAAATTAAAACAGCTGATCTAATTAGCTTTTGACAGGTTGAGTCAGTGTTGCCAGAGAAAAAGTCAATCTTTCGTCCTTAAGAGCATGTGTCAGAGGCCTAGTAGCATATCAAAGCAGTCAAGAATAACGACGTTAATAAGTCGGCGATTGCTAAACATCTACAGCTGTAGTCGGGCCGTAATCACTGGATGGAATTTCATAGGCCACGCGTATTTTCGATAGAACGCCATATTACATTCCACGGCTAGTGAAAGAAGCCATTGAAATCAAAAAACATCCAAATTTCAACCGGGAAGACGCACGTAGTACGTCCTTGATAAGTTTTCTTGGCACGTATTGATTTTTGAAAAGCTGTATATTTTGGAAACGATGATCGATTTGATCTTTCAAATGGCATTCAACTCAATTTAAATATTGCTTTAGCTAAAAAATCGGTAGGTTCAAAAATTTCGAAGCAATGTCAAAAAAACATTTTCGTCTATGATAGATCCCAAACAAATTTACCGATTTTTATCCAATTAACGGTACTTGGCGCAGTTTTTAAAGGAGAAACGATGATAAGATTTTGAAGTCAATCGGTATATTAGCCTGAAAGTTATTTCCAAAATATTAAGTAACTTTGCTAAAGAAAACGTAATTTTAATATTTGAAAAGTTGTAACCTTTGAAAATAAGGTTCGGTTTTGATTTTTAAAAGGGCATTCGACGTAATTTTTATAGTATTAAAATATTGTAGAATACCAAAAAATAATTGGTTGAAATATTTCGAAGTTATGTCGAAAAAACACTTTTTTCAAAATTTTCGTCAACGATTACTTCCAAACGAATAAACTGATTTTGAGGCAATTTATGCATTAGATGTATTTTTTTGAGGAATAGTTTTTGTACTCAATCGGTACATTAATCTGGAAGTTATTAAAAAAAATTGTTTCGTCACAATTTGTTTAGGGTATTTTCAAAATTTCTCAAAATCTCTTAGGCCCATTTGGTACAAAATTTCAGGAAGTATAAGTTGAGCGGAATCCAATCGAATGCCACCAACCTCGTTTCAATCGGTCCAGGCGTTCAAAACTTATGAGTTGTTGACACACACACACACTCACACACACACACTCACACACACACACTCACACACACACATACATACAGACATACTGACGTCATCGCGAAAATAGTCGAAAATGGTTCCTAAGCCCACAAAACGCGGACATATGGTGAAAACTCCATTTCCATCCTAACGAGTAATTCATGTATTATTGAATTGTTTCTCCAAAACAGCTCTATTGGTTTTAATGAAATGTTGTAATTAGATAGTCTTTTACTAAGGTAATTGACCGTACTATGAAAAATTATCTATACATACAATAAAATCGTAGGAAAGTCAAAACTGTACTGAATTTTTTTTAAAAGAATACTTGGGGGTGACCTACAATCGATATCGAAGCCAAAAATATAGTTTTTGGAATTTATGTCTGTCTGTTTGTCTGTATGTATGTCCGGGGTAAACTCAAAAAGTACTACATGGATTTATTTCCAATTTTGCATGACTATTACTAACAGGTCGGGTCAACATATAGGCTACATATTATCAAGCTGTCACCTATGGGGGAGGTGCTGTGCGGAGTAAACGAAGTCCGCGCGGACGAAGTCTTGGGCAACAGCCAGTATAATTATGGCGAGCGAAGCGAGCCCTACACTAGGCGACTTTCTATGCACTTTTGTGGTACATTTTCCTGAAAAAGTATCCCACTTTAAGGTTTGGGCTTTGACGTGGTGGTTTAAATTCATGTCTAGATATATTATCTACCATTAAAATGCTATTTCATAAACATTAAAAAAATAGAAAATACATTTTGTATTAGAATTTTATTACTGCTAACGCCATCTATTATAAAAATAAATAAATAATAATAATAAATAAATATTCACGGGACAAACTACACTTACTGATCTAACCCCAAAGTAAGCAAATATTTGCTTGTGTTATGGGTGTTAGTCAACGATACTAATACATAGAAATACATAATATATAAATACCAGAATATATATAATAAACACCTAAACTCAGAAATACAAACATTTACGCTCATCACACAAATGCTTGTCCCCGTCGGGGATCGAACCCGAGCCCCGTTGATTGCGTAGTCAGGGTCGCTAACCACTCGACCAACGGGAGGGTCAAATAACGAGTAAAAATGCTACAAAGCTACACTAGGCGACGATCTGTGCCCTTTAGTGGTACATTTTACTAAAAAAATATCGCACTTTTAGGTTTAAGCTTTGGCGTGGTAGTTTTATTTTGTTTAATTCATTTTCATTCACTCCAGTTTAATACAATATTAATCTATTAAAACACTTGTACTTTTTAACTTCCCACTACGTATGTAGATAGGAAGGTTACTGATTTTGCTCCGATTTTCAAAAATGGAGTTTTCACCATATGTCCGCGTTTTGTGGGCTTAGGAACCATTTTCGACTATTTTCGCGATGACGTCAGTATGTCTGTATGTATGTGTGTGTGTGAGTGTGTGTGTGTGAGTGTGTGTGTGTGAGTGTGTGTGTGTGTGTCAACAACTCATAAGTTTTGAACGCCTGGACCGATTGAAACGCGGTTGGTGGCATTCGATTGGATTTCGCTCAACTTATATTTCCTGAAATTTTGTACCAAATGGGCCTAAGAGATTTTGAGAAATTTTGAAAATACCCTAAACAAATTGTGACGAAACAATTTTTTTTTAATAACTTCCAGATTAATGTACCGATTGAGTACAAAAACTATTCCTCAAAAAATACATCTAATGCATAAATTGCCTCAAAATCAGTTTATTCGTTTGGAAGTAATCGTTGACGAAAATTTTGAAAAACGAAAATTTTACGTGCGTCTTCCCGGTTGAAATTTGGATGTTTTATGATTTCAATGGCTTCTTTCACTAGCCGTGGAATGTAATATGGCGTTCTGTCGAAAATACGCGTGGCCTATGAAATTCCATCCAGTGATTACGGCCCGACTACAGCTGTAGATGTTTAGCAATCGCCGACTTATTAACGTCGTTATTCTTGACTGCTTTGATATGCTACTAGGCCTCTGACACATGCTCTTAAGGACGAAAGATTGACTTTTTCTCTGGCAACACTGACTCAACCTGTCAAAAGCTAATTAGATCAGCTGTTTTAATTTTTACTTAATTTATAAATATATTTATGTAATAAAAGTACAATAAAATAAAAATTGGCAAATAACGTTGTGATATAATAGATTTTAATAATAATTATCAAAAATTGAAGAAACAAAGTTTATAATATTGATCGACAGTAACGGTAACCTTTTTTTAAACAAAGAAGAAAGTTTCAAATTCTTAAACGGAAAACCGGGGAAGTATTAGTTATATTTTTTTCCCCTTTATTACACTTTCGTAGTATTAATAACTTTTAATATATTTCTTTTAGTACCCATAAACGTTGCAAGATTTATTAACACTGAATAACTCTTCTGGAAGAGTCCGAAATTTTGGAATTACTCCGAATTTTTATATCAAATTCAGAGTTTTTCCGACTTTGTAAGACTTTTTTCGACTTTTTAAATAAAAATAAACATTCATAAACTGTTACTTTCACTTTGTAAGTTATTTACCTACTTTTATCCGAGAAATTTTTCCACAAGGGTATACAGGTTTTTTGTAAATTAATCGAAAGGAACTTCGTTCTATCCGCGTGTCCCTTGACATCTCTCAAGTTTTTTTATTAATATTACAAAGTGAAGCAATTATAATACCTAATTGGAATAATATCTAATGAATATACCGTATTATCATATTTTACTAATAGGTACGAAAAGTATTACATATTAGTATTAGGTATATCGTAATATTTTACATAAAATGTCTGTAATGTATATTAATTACACTTTGACTAAGTTTCTATAAAATTAATTTTATAGATTTATTGATTTGATTTGTCCGTTTGCCTGTGAGCATAAATCTTCTGTAGCAAAATACATTAAGTTTTTGAGCTAAGTCGCGAGCAGATTGAACAGAAGGGTGAATACTGATCTATACCTACATATAATAAAATCGTAGAAAAGTCAAAACTGTACATTGAATATTTTTTAAAAGAATACTTGGGGCGTGATCTACAATCGATATCGAAGCCAAAAATATAGTTTTTAGAGTTTTTGTCTGTTTGTTTGTATGTATGTCCGGGGTAAGCTCAATTTTACTTGTTTTTCCGACTTTGTAAGACTTTTTTCGACTTTTTAAATAAAAATAAACATTCATAAACTGTTACTTTCACTTTGTAAGTTATTTACCTACTTTTATCCGAGAAATTTTTCCACAAGGGGAAATTTGGTTCCTGGAAACGTGGATCTCTTTTTCTATCAAGAGAACCATTACGTATTTTGCTATTCTATGCAATAAAAATAAACACTCCTATATTAGATACCGCGATAAATGTGCTGAAGTATCGACGTCGTTGAAGCAGCGTGCGCAGTTACTGGGCGAGTTCGTGGCGGAGCAGATGAGCGGGCTCTCACAAGAGAGGGACTGTTCTATGCCGAGCGTTGATTTGCATTTGGCTGATATTATGGTTGGTTTATTTAGATTTAATAGGTACTAGCTGGTGCCCGTAAACTTGTTCGCGAGACCCAAGAAAATTACTTTCTTTTACAAAATTAGCCTATGGTGGACTAAAACCAATTTTGCATTATTACCTCCCAAATAAATCGGTTTGGGGTGTATCAGTTCGATAGCTTCAAAGTCTACATACAAAGAATTGGGGGAAAAAAATTTTGCTGATGTAATCACCATCCAGACATCCATCCCCCATGTCATCAAAAATAAGCAAATAACCCCCCCCCCCCCCCCCCCCGTTCCCCTTTAGTGCTACGTAACACCTGAATGGCCCCATACAGGCAATTTTGTGTTATTGTTACTTATGCTTATAGTATTATAAACAGACGAGTCATTATTACTATCCAGTAGTTACTATGACAGTTTTGTTACATTTAACTTTCGCTTGCTTTTTCGACAGCTGATATGTTTGTAATCTATTTTCATGTAAGTCAAGAACTAACGGAGAGTTGTAAATCTTATGCTACATTTACACGCTTGCAGAGGCTTGCCAAACGTCCACAAGCTCCAAGCCTTTACAAAGGTTTGTATGCAATTTTCTTATGCTTGCGACTTGTAAGTTCGTTAGTGTGTTTCGACCAAGCAAGCATGTTAGACGTTGAAGTTATGTTGGCTATTGCGTTTTTCTTGACATATTTTTATTGAAAACACAGTATTATACAACAATATTCAAAAAATATCTGCTTATACAGATACTACAGATATTAAAGGAGCGATAATTGGGTAGAAAAAATGGTGGATGTTAAAAATCCATAGAAACCGTAACAGTGATACCAAACACGTGCCAACGTGTAAATGTTTCGCCAAGCGTGTAAATGAGGTATTGGCAAGTCTCCACAAGCTCAAGCGTGTAAATGGGATATTTGGCTTGGTTTGCGTGTGCTTGGGGACGCTTGTCGCCGATCCGCTAGGGTGTCGGTTTTTGAACACAGATCAAAAGAAGCTCGTGCTAAGCGCTTGCATACATACACGTTGGCGCGTGTTTGATGTCGCTGTTACGGTTTCTATAGATTTTTAACATCCACCATATTTTCTACCCAACTTTCGCGACTTTAATTTTCGTTATGAACAGATATTTTTTGAATATTGTTGTATAATACTGTTTTGAATAAAAATATGTCAAGAAAAACGCAATAGCCAACAAAACTTCAGCGTCCACCATGCTTGCTTGCCCGGAACACACAAACGCACTCGCAAGTCGCAAGCGTGTAAATTGTATCTAACGTTTGTAAAGGCTTGGAGCTTGTGGACGTTTAGCAAGTCTCTGCAAGCGTGTAAATATAGTATTAAACGTCTACTACACTATCGATAGAAGTTCTTTGCGAAGTACCTTTTCATTAAAATTTATTTGTACAATTTATCGAGAAGTTTAGTCTACCGTCACCGGGACGTATGAGCACTTTAGTGATAGATCTAAATTACAGGTCTAGACTGTAAAAGTTCAAGTAACAAAATTATTTAAAAAATATTTTGTTGCGTTCATAGTTGAAAATAATAGTATTTGCACACAAGCTTTTCGGAAACTAAAAAAGGGCGAATAGAGTAGCAACATATTTTATGCACAAAATTCACGATGCGTAAAGAACTGCTCCCAAAACCGACATCATGCTAGTGAAGTTAATTAAATTTGGACCTACTACATTGTGAGTATCCATTTGGAGGTACTCCTTTTTGCATAGGATAGCAAGCAAGTAGACCATCTTGACCGTACGTGGTATTATTAAAAAGCTGGCTACGTAAAAGCTGTTATAAATATTATAATATATATATAAAATATGTTTGATAATATAAATTATCAAACATATTTTTGCTTAAGTCAGTAGGGAGGTTTCGTGTTGTAGACGTGGTGTGCAGGAGGCGCTAGGGTCGCGCGTGGTGGGCATCGGGCGCGTGCGTGCGGGCGGCGCGCTGGAGCGGGCGGTGCTGTACAAGGCGCTGGCGGACCGCTGCGGCGTGCCGTGCGCGCTCGCCCGCACCGGCGCTGCCCACGCCTGGTGCGAGGTCGCTGTGCCCGAACTAGACCCGGTATCAAACACACCCGTATTTTATTTATTTAACGCTTTTGTAACCAGCCAGCCTGATATACGTGGCCTGAAAAATTTTGTCTAGGTACTAAAATTCTCTTGTTTTCCCCATGTTGGTTCCGGGCTCCTTTGAAGAATAGGCCAACTGCCATTCTGCCAAGAAGGTTGTAAAAGGCGACCGATTGGCTATGCGAGTACTACCATCGTGGCTACTAGGTGGTAGAGTTCTGCATTGGCTCGTCCGGGTCTTGTACCGCCTTACCTATTTCTGCCGCAATAGCGTCAGAGCTTGTCACCCGTTTGGAGAGTAAGGTAGCAGGTAAACTTATACGTGTGGCATTAGACCTCGTCACAAGATAGCAACGCACCATTAACATCTTTGGTGTTTATAGACAATGGTTGACTCTTTCTATCAGGAGACCCATCTGCTTTTATGCTATCTTAGGTATATAAAAATAAATGTCTGTGTGCTTTCGCAGCCTTATGGATGATAGATTATCTATGTTCCTACTACACAAAAAATGGCAAACTCTTGACTACTTCAAAATCTAGTATTTAGTCATGCTAATACAGTTTTTAACTTTCCGCTACGTATGACTTAAAGTTATTCGATTTGCTCCGATTTTCTAAAATCCAGTTTTTACCAGATCTCGCACGTTTTGAGGTCTTAGGAACCTTTTTAAAATATGTTTTTACCGGTGTGCCGTGAAACTTTAGTAAAACAGAAAATGTGCCCACGAAACCAAAAAAAAACTCCTGTTCTAGATATGCAACATAAAAACCCGCAGGGTATATCACAGAAAGTTAATCGTTTCCCTTCCTTTCTAAGGGTAGTACAGCTGAAGAGAATTTCCCAGCAGGGCTACTGAGAACCAACTACATAGTGGACCTGATGGATGTGCCGGGCCGTTTGATCCCACTTTGCGCGCCCGAAGCAGATCGCATCTGCGGCAACCCCTGCTTCCTGTACACCGCCGGAGCCCTGCCCGCCGAGTGCCATTGCGAATAGATTATATTGATATTACAATATATGATATCCCAAATGAATTGTGTTATTTTATACCATATAATAACCTAGCAGATACCTTTCCCGATGGTAAGTAAAGATAAGTAAAGATTAGCGGTGGGTAATCTTTGTATCTCAGGGCGAATTTATTTACTTATTCCGGCTCCAGGCATGGATATGATTCACCTTATTTATTCCTTTGGCTCATTTCGTCCTTTTTTATTGCAGTGTATCAAATTCTGTGATCGTATCTTTAAATCGACGTTTCCCTGTTTTTGACGATGTTTTTCTCCCTCGCACCAATTCCACAGTACTACATACTATGTAACCGTATGTATTTGTTGAAACTAAAATACACTTGTACTTTTATTCCACTACAAGAATCCACTAAATCATTTAAATTAATCGATCGGTTTCGCTTTTTAAAGCATCTTCAGGACGTAATATTGTGTATTGACAGTCAGTACACAATATTAGGTACGGTCGATTCGTCGGAAACAACCCTGGAATCAGTATCTCCGGAGTTACACAAACTCTATCAAAAATTAGCGCTACCCTAGAACTAGATGAGGGCAGAGCAAGATTGTCACCGACCACACAACCCATAGACCCCTAATAACAGGCGAATGGTTCTGTCAACACATCTGACTTATAGTTCCGATGTAAATGTCCATGCACCAAGACCAATCAGATTCTCTGTACATCACTGTGGCCTTGAGTAAACCAATCACGATGTTGCAGCTCAGCTCAGTTAGTTGCCAGAATGTATTCAATACGGAAAATCGAACATTAGGCGTCTATGGGCTGTGTGGTCGATGAAGATTGTCTTTCACCCTGTGAATAATCGAGACGTTTATAAAAAAACTAGCTGAATCAGCAAACGTTGCTTTGCCATAGATACATGTTACTTGAATTTGGTTTTGGTGGAGTACTTAAAAGGGGAGGGGATTTATTTAGATAAAAACTATCCTACATTTTAAGTTGGACCAAACTGTAGATATATACAAAATTTCATTGAAATCGGTTCAGTAGTTTCGGAGTTCATCGCGGACAAACAACGTGACACGTAATTTATATATATTAAAATGAATAGCATACTCCGCCGTCCGTTAACCTGAAAGTTCAATCATTTTGTATTTTACTTCGTAATTGGTGCTCAATATTTAATCATTCATTCCTGCTAAAGATAGTTTTCTAAAGTCCAGTTTTTAAGAAATCTCTATGTTTTAAGGCCCAAAAAACCTTCTCAGACTAATTTCACAATAACGTCAATAATGTTTATGTATGTGTATGTAAGCCTCTTATAACTTTAAACGGCTTGAATGATCGAAACGCACTTGATGACATTTGATTAGGTTCCGCCAAACTGGACTTCCTGAAAATCTGAACTGATTCGGCCTTGGAAGTTATGAGAAATGTTAAAAAAACTTAAAAAGTTTTTTAATAACTTCCAGATTAATATAGAAAATCTAAGCTCTTTTCCTTCGAAAACTACGTCTAATGTCGCAAATTACATCAAAAACAGTTTATTTAGGAATTTCATTAATATCTTTACATTAATATACGTTTTGCCTCTAAGAACTGAGAAAGCCTGCTTTAGTGACTCACCTTGGCTCACAATCTTGTCGATTTTGTGCTGAAAATTTGTTTGTTTTGAATGATATAAATAAAACGACACAATATTTTTTTAAAATTTATTACAAATTTACTGGCAGTGTACTTATAAATTCATAATATAAATAACATAATAAATATTTGCCTAAGGCACATGTATTGGACGGACAGACGATCACAAAAACTTACAATAATTACATGGGTTTAAATCTTAATCTCATCCTAAGTTATCAGTGCTCAAAAACTATGTATCTAAAATAGTACACTACGATACGTGTAACTTAAGTTGTCAATTATATGCCGCGATAATTGACAACATCAGTCACATTATAGCACAGTGTGACGTAAACTGGCACATTACGCACGCTTTTCGATGTAAAGACGGAAAAGCGTGCGTGGCGTGTTTGCGCCACTTGTGCTATAAAAACATCTCGATGTGTGTGGGTGGAGTCTAAAAACAGTCCACACACCTTGTAAGTTGATAAGAATTTTTTTTTTAATCAGAGCCGGGCTTTCTATCTAAAAAAACCAGACAACCTACCTTCTGGGAAATAAGTTTCAATGGCCATATTCATAAAACTCATGAGGTATTTTCTGGTGTTGCAACAATATAAAGAATTCAGTCAACCTGTTTCTTATAGGCCTTAATATATTAAGGTTTCGAAAAGTCAATCGGATAGTTTATTACACATTGATAGAATAGTAGTAAAAAAATAAGCTAAATCCAAGCAATAGATATTTTCTAGAAATATGCGAAAGCACTTTAATAAAAAATACATTACCACGTTGGTTCCATTGCGGAATATGCAAGATACCCATTGATATAGAAAACCTAAGATACAATCAGTGTCTCAAAAACGTCTTCTAAAAATAAGCGCAATATTTTATATTGTGCGCTCATTTGAAATAGAATCGGGTCGGTCGCAACACTGTCAATTTTATTACCATTTGTACATTATTTTGTAAAAACAACTATAAATCTTGCGCTTAAGGTTGGATATTCAAAATCATATATTTTTGCCATATCTATAACTACTTGTGTGAAATCAGCGACAGTTTTTAAGTGTCAGTTTTGTTCGGGATTGTGCATCTAGGATTTTTTATATCAATGCTATGAAGTCTCATTTTCTGTGCTCCTTTTTTCTCATTTATGAAATAAGACACTAGTAAAACCCACTGTCGGTGAAAAGATAAATATTTTCGTCAAAAACTTAATCGTATAAAAAATTCTAAGCAGTTTACAACCACTTATAATTGCACGGTAAATTTTTAACTACAAATAATTATTACGCTAATCTTAAACAATATTCCGGTGACGTACACAGTACGTACCAATAATTACAAAGTTAAATATATGCGAATACTCAAAAACTACTTAAATATTAAAGCAAAATCTTGTCCACAAAAGAAGTCATGCTGATTTTCGTGAAAATATTTAATCTTGATAATTTAACAAGTTTTTATAGACACTAGTTCTTCGTTTACGCGACTACTTTTAAAAAATAATTACCATAATATATGCATAGGGCTCGAAGGACCAATTCAACATGCATTGATAGATATTTAAAACTCATGACAATATCTATCAAAGCAGTTTACAATCTCTTCTAAATGCACGTCTCTTAATTTTTTATTACAAGAATCAAACTTACCTTAAAAAAACACTCCCGTAATATAAACCGTGCGAACCTATAGTTACAATGTAAAATAGATGCCAATACTTAAGTAATAAATTAGAATCTTATTTATAAAGGAAATCCTGCAGATTATCGTGAAATAATTTTGACTTTAAAAAATTTTATTTCCATAGATCTGCATTTACTGGAATACTTTTATAAAAATGATTTTTCAACATTGACTAACAATAATATGACTCGAAGGACCAATACAACTAGCAAGTCAATTTATGGTATGTCAAAAGCCTTCAATATTACTAAAAAAAGCAGAAGACACAAAGTCAGCCCACAATTAATGGCATCATGAACCACAATTAAAAATATTTGTATCGGTGGTTTTAAAATATTTTTAAGAGCCCTTGAATTTATATACTAAATAGAATAAATTGTGTAAAATTATAGTAAATTATGTAAAAATAAAGTAAATTGTGTAAAAATATAGTAAATTGTGTAAAAATATAGTAAACTGTGGAATGATTAGTGTTTTAAAATATATTTTAGAGAAAAGGCTTCCATGATCATTGAGTTGAACGCATAATCAGTCACTTGTTTCTTAAAATTTTCGTTACTATTATGTCAGTTTAACATAACATTTATTTTTAATTTTTATAACTGAAATTTCCGTATTTTATTTTTGTTTGTTATCTTCATACATACATGTTGTATCTTTAGTAAATACATTCTTATAAAAAAGAAAAACATTGGGTTCTAATTCGGTCTGCGAAATTGTGTGAATATGACACGTATACGTACATAATTTCTTTGTGATAATGTGATTACATTTGTGGCCCTAAATTATAAGTTTTATATCACAAAATAAAATATCAAGCTACAGCTACTGCACGCCTATTCTTAGCTAGTCTTAGTAGTTGTTGTTGTGTTCCGGCACAGAATATTTAGAGACTAACAGAAGTCAATGTTCCATACAAAGAATATTCGAGCATAGCACACATAGACACGTCTCACGGACCCGATATCTCGGACTGGTGCGGTACAAACTGACCCGAACCATTCCGAGATATCACGTCCGTGAGAGGTGTCTATGTGTGCGTTGCTCGAATATCACATGTATGTAGATTGACTACTGTTAGTCTCCAGTATATTGTGTTTCCGGCTTGACAGGAAAATAAGCCAGGAAACTTGACCTGTACATATAGACGTCGGATAGGCATCACCAGAGCTATCTACTAGTTAGCTATTCTATGGTAAAAAACTATAGAGATGTGGATTTACATGACCAAAAGTGCGAAAGAGAACGAACATATCAAGATATGCTGACGTCAGACAGTAGTCTGCGGCACGCCGTGCACCACGGTGGTGCGCGAGCGCGGGCGCGGCAGCGGCGCGGGCAGCGGCGCGGAGAGCGGAGCGGACAGCGGGGCGGGCCGGGTCGACACCACGCCCTCTTTCAGGGACAACGCGGATTCCGTAGACGCCTCCGAAGGTGCGCGGGACGACTGCAGTGTTTGGGGTTGGCTTATCTGAAATATAATCACGTTAGTACGTATGGGTGAGTTTCTTTAAATATGTCGCTGAAGACTACAGGTATACCTACAAGTTGATTATATAAATGAGGGCACCCGTACATAGTAATCGTTTATTGTTTATAAATAGCGATTTGCCACCACGGCACGTGTAAAACAAAGCGCACGCCTTCTGTCCGCACGATGAGCATATTTTTGAACAAATTTTCTTGAAGTTTATTATGTCGTTAAGCAATATAATCTTTTTATTATATTTTATTGATTACATAATATGACAATTAATTATCGTGTCCTACAATATGTAGCTTTTTACCAGTAAATTGATACGCTTCAACACACCCATTTTCCGCGCGCATTGTAGATGATGTCACAGAGCCTCCAACACCACTACTGCCCTGCCAATTTAGTCAACCATAAGCGTATGGGTGCAACAGCGAAAATCGTGCCCAAAAATATACACCTTTATTTTTGACGCGACATACATACTGTTACGTACTTCAGGTTCGTAATTGTAAGAAAACACCACTTACATTAAATCCGTGTATTTACAACACAAATACATACAAGACAAAACAACAAATACTAAATACACTGATTAACACTAGTCACTCATACTGACATAACGGCTATTTTGCTTGTCAATAGGAGTAGCTATCTCTTTCTTTTATTTCTAGATCCCTCCAGCGTTCCAACTCTTCACGTTTTTAGATTGTTCGTAACAATACTGACTGACTAGGACCTCAAAACGTGGACATCTGGCGAAAACTCGAACTTCGAAAATCGGGGCAAAATCAGTAACTTCCTTATCTACGTACGTAGCGGGAAGTTAACAATAGTATAGGTAGGTATAATGGCAGGACCATAAAGCATCAGAGATAAATAAAAATAAATAAAAATCTTTTGCATATTCTTTACTATAAATACTCACCGTCCTCGTGAGTGTCTGCGGAGTTTGCGGTTTCTTGACGGGCACGTCTCGATACTCGTAAATGTTCTCGCGCGACCGCGTTGAGTTCTCGATACCACCCTCGTCCAAATCCGGCACCATGAAGATATCACCGTTGTAATACCGATCCGTCTCTCTATAATGTCCAAAAGTTTGTGTCTGAGCTGTTGACACGGATTAGGTTATACTGACTTATAGAAAATTACAACAAAAACACTGCCACATACGAAACGTATAAAAACATAAAATGCACAATGAACAAAAACACATACAGTAATGAACATAACGGGATATTTACAAGATTGTTTCAATACCAAAACTGATTTCTGATGATTTTCTATGAACCTAAGCTAGAACTGTAAATAATACGTCGTATGACAGGAAGAAACTCACTTGGTAACATAATTAGAATTTTGAACTGAGACATTTCAATGTTTGTTTTTCGCGTTCACGTTTTCGAAAAATGAAGGAAATGAGTTTTTCTTATTTCGATGATTTTTTCCCATATATATTTTTGTGAAATATCGCAAAATGAGTTTTTACTATTCGTATCTAATTAGACAATGTGTTTAAGGAATTGGTGACTGTTTCCAGGTTAAGATAGAGTTTAATTTGTTAATATTGTATCAGTAACTCAAAATAACCTAAAACTGTATTTAGAGTGAGTTTTCCCTTTCAACCAACAAATACTTCTAGAAGCTAACATACTAGACAAGTCATGCGTCACGCTACTTGTGGGCTACTAAAGTGAAGCCAAGGACGGGGCACCCAAAATGTAAACGGAACCGTAGGCCCAGCTTTTTTTTACTGTCGATAGGGAAGCGCTTGACCACGATCTCGCCTGATGGTAAGCTAAGGTGCGGCCTAAGATGGAAAGCGCTTCCCTAAAAGGTACCTGTTCACTCTCTTCTTGAAGATCCCCAGGTTGTACCCGTTACATTTTGAGTTTAACTGATTAATGCAGGGCCTTAGTATTAAGCAAAAACCACATGTAGACAGCCGTAGATTAGTGCGACTGATCAGTAATCAGCGTAGTAAAGTGAATAGATGCTGATTACTAATCTCGTCAATAACGCCGTTAATTAGTGCAAGTGATTAGTAACAAGGGTAGTAAAGAGAATAGACGGCATTTACTAATCACTCGCACTAATCAACGGCTGTCTACATATTGTGTGATTTGCTTAATACTAAGGCCCTGCATTAAACCAAAATATAATCGGGCCCTAATTCATAGCTCGTTGAATGCAATGCGTAATCGTCATAAAATTTGCAGCGATTACAACCTTTAGGTCGCGACCAGTATATATTATACGCTGCTTAATTATGTCTTTGTTTGCAACATTTATTATTATGTTAGCGCTGTAGCGACTGTAAACAAAATGGAACACGACTTCTACTTAATATAGCATCTCAAGTACGCATTATATTAAGTCCTCTGTTAACCAACGATGTATCATTGTATCAGGTACTAGCTGTTGCCAGCGACTTCGTCCGCGCGGACTTTGTTTACTCCGCACAGCACCACCCCGTAGATGATAGCGTGATAATATGTAGCCTATATGTTGACCCGACCTATTAGTAATATTCATGCAAAATTTGAAGTAAATTCATGCAGTACTTTTTGAGTTTACCCCGGACATACATACAGACAAACAGATAAACAAACATACAGATAAAAATTTTAAAAACTATATTTTTGGCTTCGATATCGATTGTAGATCACGCCCCAAGTATTCTTTTAAAAAAATATTCAATGTACAGTTTTGACTTTCCTACGATTTTATTATATGTATAGATATTAAATAGATTAACTAGATTTGCAAGCTTTGAAATGTTAGGCTGTTAACGTCTGTTTCGAATTCAGTTAAAAAATCTGTAACTGTATGCTTAAGTAAACGAGCGTATGTGTATCTCTGTGTGTGTTTGAATATTTGTGCTTTTATTTGTATGTGTATGAACTGACAAGTTGTTCTGTTTTTTTTAATAAACTCGGAAATTAAAACACATAAACACATGAACATAGAAACAACCAAGCAAGCATGTTAAAAAAATACCTACATGGTCGGCACTAATTTCCACTTCGGAGGTATAGCCCTGTTAGATAGAATGTTAGTTGGTTAGTCACAAATATTTAAAAGCATTAGTAATAAGTGAATAATGTTATTTTAATTAAGCTTTATTTATACACTTCAGTAAGTGCAGGTTAGGTATACTAAGCAACTTTTAAAAACACAAATGTCATTGCGGCGCAACTCAAAGAGGGGATATATTGTATACTGAGTGCTAAGTGTGAGTTTTTCTTTTCGCATTCGATCGTGAGCGCGTTTGGAGTTTACTAGGAATTTGTATGTGATTTGTACAGCGCCACCTAGTGGTAAACGTGAGAAACCAGTTTACCACTAGGTGGCACTGTACAAATCACATACAAATTCCTAGTAAACTCGAAACGCGCTCACGATCGAACGCGAAAAGAAAAACTCACACTTAGCACTCTGTTCTTGTTTGAACGAGGATGTATTCGTATCTAGTTATATTTTCATGTGGCGTCATCCTGCCACATGGATAGCGTCATCATTATCATATTTGATTTCTATACGCAATGGTTATCTCTTTTTTATATAGAAGGGGCAAACGGATAGGAGGTGAATAAAAAGATGGCTAAAAGAAAGTGATTCTCGCCCATAGACAACTAAACTACCAGGGGTTTTGCCAGCCATTTAAGAATGAGTAAACTCTTTTTTTTGAAGATCTCTAGGTCGTATCCGTGTGGAAAAATCCCTGCTGCTGCTGGATAATTCCATTTAGAAGTAGTGCGGGATAAAAAATGCCTCGAGATTTTTTTTATATCATAAGATAGCAAACAAGCAGATAGGTCTCCTGATGGAGAGTCAACCATTGTCTATAGACACCAAAGGTGTTACTGGTGCGTTGCTATATTGTGGCGAGGTCTAATGCCACATGCAGTTTACCGGCTATCTTATCCACCAAACCGGAACACGACAATGACAAGCACCGACCCCATTGCGGCAGGAATAGGCAAGGCGGTGGTACCAGACCCGGGCGAGGCAATGCAGAACACGGGGTTGACAGCTAGAACATTTTTAAGAATTTTAAGAGTTTGGAGGGCACACACAATTTCCGCTTGGTGGCGCTACTGGGTGTGTCAAACGCATGTCAAACGTAACTTCTAAGTCAGAATTTTAAGTTAAATAATAAGAATCAACAACATTTTATTTTAAGCATCCGAACGCAGACGATTTCAGGCTGGACCTAGAGAAGCAGTGTTGGAATTATACAATGTCACCGTGACATATAAAGTGAAATGGCGGCATTGAAATGTTTTTAAATTTTGAAAAAGTTTTCTGGTGGAATCTCAGCTCAGGTTTCTGACTAGCTTAGATTTCTGAGTTAAAGTTTCACTGAATACGCATATTGTCATTTGACAACAATTTGTTTTGTAAGCTTTTGGCATTGAGAAAGTATACATTGAGGGGCGTGCCAAGCAAAGAGGCGTCTATTTTGCAATTTTGAATTATAAAGTTATTTCCAAAATTAAAAAACAGCGATAAATTCTTAAGCCCCATTTTGAATTAAATCGCATATTTTTGCTTTGCTCGTAAAGTACTAGTAATCTACATGGTAATCCAAGTAAAGATCGACTAGTGTTCTAAATTTTATTGCAAAACTATCCAGATTGAATAAGTAACTTTTCATTCATATAAATCAATGAAACCTAACTGTCTAATAACTTCAAAGATTGTTATCTCGATTTGCGATGGTTCATCAGGCATCCCTCAGCGACGGTTGATAGTGACTTTTTTATATCTATTTATATAATTAAAAAGCAGATGGTTCTCAAAACATAATATTTATATAGCGTTGTCACCAATGTGGCATAAAGTAATGCAACTTGCGTTAATTCACTGCATTGTTCTATCATCATTCAGGTCTTTATATCTTAAGTAGATGATCTAAACAGCGTCCGTATAGCAAGCTTTGACATGACTGTACAGTCTGATACGAGAGTGACTGTTCTAAAGGAGGTAGTTAATTATCTGTGAAATTTAACCCTTATAATATATTAAAAAATTCTGACACTGGCGACTGTGCTGGCGACTGACTCTCTAGCAATTGTGTGGATTGCTTGTGCTTGCGATATGATATACGGATAACCATTTTTTATACCAAAATTGATAGCAAACAAGCAGAAAGTTCATCTGATAGAAGCAACCATTGCTTATAGACAAATATGTTAATGGAGCCTGATTATCCGACTTATAGGATGTACTTCCGTATGCATAAGATAACGCTAATGTAAAAATCTCCCACACTATTAAGGCAGAATCAGGTAAGGTAGTGTTTCGGATACCAAACCACCTCCTAGTAATTGTTTGAGATTATACTTCAGATGGATAATTTTCTTTATAGAGATAGCTTTAAAGTTTATACATCACCTGAAATACTAAATGAGGAAACTGTTAAAGTCAAAGATAGATGTTATACACACAAATACACTGTACGTGGTAGTCAGAGAGATTGGAGTGTCCTATATCACGATCCAGACAGACATGCTATGCTTTCTCCACATTCATAACTCTCTTCATGTAAATACGTCGCTTTCAGAAACTCTTAACACCACCTTTGGATAGAAACCCGCCAATTGGATCGTAGTGCTCTTGCCTTTGTCTTCCCCGATACTTAAATTCATTCACATTCGCATTTTATATCTGTTTTTTTATCGTTCATCTGTCATTCTTCCACCATGTTCGAACCAATGAAGCATGTCTTTTCCCTTTATCACACCGATTCTGTCTTCCGATCATATCCTATCTGTCTCTCTCAACTTAGTATTACAAAGTACAAACGTTATCCGTGAGTGTCACACCGTAGATAATGATATAATCACGAAATAAAGAAAACAACGGAATTGGCAAGTACAAACATTTGTACCAGGACCGCGATCGCCACACTCACACATAAAATAAGCATTATTGCATATAAACTACTAATGCAAACATTGTTTCATTGGTCGTTTTCATTTTAAGCAACAATAATCCGAAACACACAAACAGAACATTTAAAAATATACCAAACTGCGTTACAATAAATTTTATTTTGCTACAAAAAAAAAGAGTATTTACGTCCTTTTGTAGTCTATTCAAAATAGACTCATCTATTTGTACAATAGTGAAACTTAAGATCGTAATAGTTTCGCTATTCTACAATAGATGGCAGCATTGATTTTTCAGTAGTTTTCAGTTGATCATATTTGAGTAGAGAACTTTCTAGAACGATATACGTAATGACTGTCATTACGTATATCTTTCTAGAAAAATTAGGTCAACCTAAAATGAACTTTATATGTAAGGTGTACGGCTGATTTTAGCTTGACTTTCTATTATATCATTAGAGATTATATTAAATCAGGAATTTAATTAAAATAAAATGAAAATTGTACTTTCGAATGATATGAAATATCTCCATTTTTAATCATCTGTATTCTACTATCATTTCTGCATTCAAGGATGGCACAATACGGCATAATTCAGTGTATAATAGATTTTCGCACGACGACTATCTCCTAATGATATGGTAAGTATCACTAAGGCAATTTAGAGTAAAAGCGCATAATAGTGACGCACGCGGCACGCCCACTCTTCACTTCCCCTTGTTTTCTTTATTTCGTGGATATAATAATATGTAAACCAGTGTTTATTTAAGCAACGCTATTCGCAAAATATATTACTACAAAAAATATCAACATTTACACACATCTCAATGTGTATACAATATAGATGCATAAAATATATAAAAGACAGTAATGTAATTGGTATACGATTAACAATTTACTGGAGGATTTCGGTAGACCTAACAAATAATACATTTTTAATAATACATGATTTGTAATAAAGGATAACACTATTAGGAAATAAAATTATTTTAAGCGTAAGTAATTTAGAATAGTTGGGAATAAGAATATTTTATATCAAGAAGAAACAATAAGAAAGCCTTATCTTCTTTGGGGCAAAAACCAATTTTTTTTTTTTTTTAAATATTGTCACCCTTAAGTAAAATATTAGTAGTAGTGTACCTATTTTATTCAAAAGTAAAATGTTTTATCGTTTGATTAAAATAGATTGTGAACTATATACAAACAACAAAATAAATGACATGTAAATTAATTTTAGTTACATATTTTAAAAATTACTTGATAGAATAAAAAATTTAACTTGATTTTATCAACCCAAACGCAATTTGACAGCGCGTCGGCTCATAGGCGCCACCAAGCGGAAAAAAGCTTGCCCTCCAAACTCACTACGACGACTAGCTGTCCTATCTGTACTAGTACATAATACTTTATAATTTGTGATGCAGAACTCTACCACCTAGTTAGTAGCCACGATGTTAGTGACTTGCATAGCCAATCGGTCGCCTTTTACGACATGCCTGCCAGAACGGCAGTTGGTCTATTCTTCCAAGGAGCCCGGAACCAACACGGGAATCGCACGGTTACAGACATCGAGATGGTGAGGATGAAACTTTGATTTTTTTCGCGATGTCCGAT
The DNA here is from genome assembly GCA_036924255.1 of Apodemia mormo. Taxonomy (NCBI): domain Eukaryota; kingdom Metazoa; phylum Arthropoda; class Insecta; order Lepidoptera; family Riodinidae; genus Apodemia; species Apodemia mormo. The sequence continues at coordinate 44,618,898 of JAUPFN010000002.1, forward strand.
GGTGAAATTCGGCGTGACGTTGTATTGACAATTACGACCGCGAAGCACGTAACAATATTATTATGACCATTAACTATCGTGTGCCACAATATGTACAATTTTTTTACCCAGTCATCTGTATATTTGCTCCTTTGGGTACCTACGTATGCATGCATACAAACTGTACATTCTTCGACAAAAATTTGTTTCACTCAGTCCTACCGTAGAGCGTCATGCTCCGACTTTAACAACAGTCAGAACAAGTACACTGAGCACAAGTTCTGTTTGACAGAGACGGCTCTAATTAAGCAGGGATGTTAATAGAATTTTTTTTATATCATAAGATAGCAAACAAGCAGATGGGTATCCTGATGGAGTCAACCATCGCCTATATACACCAAATTGTTAATGGTGCGTAGCTATCTTGTGGCGAGGTCTAATGCCACATGCATAAGTTTACCGGCTACCTTACCCTCCAAACCGGAACACGACAGCGACAAGCACTGACGCTATTGAGGCGAGAATAGGTAAGGCGGTGGTACCAGACCCGGGCGAGACAATATAGAACTCTACCACCTAGTAGCCACGATGGTAGTGACTCGATAGCCAATCAGTCGGTCGGAGGCCGGGACCAACACGGCAAACAATTTTTTGGACGAAGTTCCTTATCGCGCGTTGTGAAAGGGGGCTAGACGGACAAAATTCTTACGAAAAGTTGTCACGACACTTTTTGCTATAGTAAGCTATTGTAAGCACACAAATATCCAGCCACTTCCCTTTAGCTCGTGCATTGAAAGTGAAAGAGTCTATCTATCTCTTTCTCTATTGATTCTATCTATATATAGTCTATTTGATTGAGTTTACTTTTTTTCTAGTGCCAAATGTTCGACATTCATACAGAATTTCGGCCGAATGTCGAATTTCGACCAAAAGTTGAATTTCGACGGACAGTCGAATTTCGAACGAGTGTCGGTTGCAGAGTTTCGACCGTCGGTCGAATTTGGAACGGGTGCCGAAATTTGACCGCGGGTCGAAATTCGACCGGGTGCCGAAATTCGACCGTGGGTCGAAATTCTACGAAGTTTCTTATCGCGTGTTGTGAAAGGGGGCTAGACTCTCTCTTTTATAGAAAGCAAGCCAGATATTTTCATTTCTATTTCGCATTGAACAGTGTGGTGTCGCGACGATTTTTTTTGATGAGTGTATACAGGTTTTTTGTAAATAATAATAAAAGGAACTTCGTTCCATCCGGGTGTCCCTTGACACCTCTCAAGTTTTTTTTCTTAATTATTTTCCCTTGCCAACAAAAATTCGGCGTTGCTTTAGTAACAAATAAAACTAACAATTATCCTTATTTCCAAAAAGTATTAGTAAGATGACTTATGGTAGTAGAGCATATGGTGCGGCACGTGGTACCTCTTGGCGTTCCTCCAGAGCATGCAGCAGACGACGAGCAGCACGAGCAGCACGAGGCAGGCGCTCGACACCGACCAGAACGCGATCTGCAGCGGCTGCTTGGGCTCCCACCAGTACTGCGCACACACACATACACACTTACCATCAGTTATATGGCTACACAGTACCCACACTGATGATAAGAGATGCATCGTCTCACCCGGTTTCAGTACCACCGTCTTACCTATTCCTACCGCAATAACACAGAACACTGAAGACTACAGAAGTCAATGTACATACAAATAATATTCGAGTAAAGCACACATAGACACCTCTCACGAACGCGATATCTCGGAATGGTTTGGGACAGTTTTTTCCGAACTATTAACCATCGCCAGAAAGCAAATATATCAATTATACATAGTCATTTACAGAACCATAAAATATGGTTTGGTTTTAGGTACAACGCTGTAGTTGACCACAGACCCCAAAACAGCGCGCATTTTTTTTAAAATGTGAAAATATTTATTATCAAGAACATGGCTGTTTCAAGGCACACTTTATCTTGAATAATTTTACTAAGTTTTACTTCCGAGGTGAGACAGTTTGGAAGTGAATATGGTTCTTCCAAAATAAGTGATCATATTTCAACACAGCGTTCAATACGTCTAACCAAATGAGTCGTTAAATTTCAAACATGGCCATCTCCACACATAGTGGATTTTAGGATTTTATGATATGCGAAAAGATTACAATACATATAATATGTCTGTAAATTCAATCATATCTATATCTACGCTTAAACAATATAAAGCTTGACGATTATTTCTTGTTTTGTTTCAAACTTGGCCATCTCCATCTTCGAATATAAAACAAAATGCGTTATGTCCATTTCGACTAATCACAGTGCAATATTATTCAATTTGGCGCCATTTTAAATTAAATAAGTTGTCGTTGGAGTGGTTGCGACAAGTGGTTTTATATTATTTAAAATACAAAAATGGACAGTGAAATAGTAAAGTTACCACCATAAAAGGCTAGAAAGAAAGCAGTATCTCAGAAAATAAATCAATGTAATAAATCGCTACAAAAACTGGAGTAGTTGCATTTTAAACTTTTGGTTTGTGGCGAGATATTACAGCTATTAGCTAGGGTCATCAAATTTATAAATTTTGGACAACTGAAATAATGTTATTTTTAGATATAAATGTCCATTTTTATTTCTAAACTAGCTTTAGCCCCCAGCTTCGTTCACGTGACACAAAACCATTGCATTCTTAAGCTTAGTCAAAGGGTACCTAGCCTTTGTTACTCTGAAATAATCTAGCTTTCCAAAGGAGAAAGAGTTTTACAAATCGGTTGGTCGTTACTGAGTTTATCCATTACATCGGTAAAATTTAACAAACAATCAAATTCATTTTTATAACATTAGTGTAGGTGTTGATTGTGAATAAAAATGGGGTGATGCATGTTTTTTTTTTTGTTTTTATTAAATTACAATTTCCGTAAGGCCCGAAATTGTAATTTAATAAAAAAAATACGTATGCCTGGTTCTTCTATTTGCATCAACCCTGATAACAAATATAGCAATGTCATATCAAACTCTTCCAACTCCACCTTATGTCAAATCAAACATAGCCAAATCTCATAGTGTCAAATCAAACGTGGCCATGTCCAAAAGTAAAACTGCTATTTAAGAAAAACTAGCATATTTATATCTATTTTTGTAACTTCAATATAAATTATTGATTAAAATTTTATTAACCAATGCCAAAAATGTAAAAAATTACTTTTGGAATCTTCGGCAGTCGATTTTGTGCATTTCTGAGATTTGAGCTATGATGGAGTTGGTCATGTTTGAAATTTAACGACTCAAACATATCCAGCCAAAACATAACGCGATTCAAGAGACTATTTTATTTTTATTTTTACGAATAAAATAATTTTGTCTCATAACACTTTACGTCTTTCTGCATAAACTTATTCCCTTTTAACGTAAGAATGAAAGGTTACCTTCTTACACTGTGTGTAATGTGTATACATCAGAGTGCTAAGTTTTCTTTTCGCATTCGATCGTGAGCGCGTTTGGAGTTTACTAGGAATTTGTATGTGGTTTGTACAGCGCCACCTAGTGGTAAACGTGAGAAACAAGTTTACCACTAGGTGGCGCTGTACAAATCACATACAAATTCCTAATAAACTCCAAACGCGCTCACGATCGAATGCGAAAAGAAAAACTCACACTTAGCACTCAGAGCGAGTGCATAATTTCGTCATTAACTACGTATGGCACGCGCTAATCAGCTGATCAGCTTGAAATTTAACAATGCTTGTCGCCCACGTCAAAAAAAGCTAAAAGTCCAAAAAAGGAGAGCCATTTACTTGTTTGTGTATGATATAAAAAACATAGCTTATTCATTATTTAAAGGTACAGTGATTAATCATGATACTATCTTAACACTAAATTAGACAGTCCAAAGCCTGGTAAGTGTGATGGGAAATTAGAATCATTAATAGCCATTTTTAAATAATTATCAGCTGATCAGCTGATAATCACACGCCATACGTAAGTAAATGACGTAGGTATGGACTCGCTCTGATGCACACGTACAGTGTAAAAAGATAAATAACCTCTCACTCTTACGTTAAAAGTGAATTATTTTATGCAGAAAGGTGTAAAGCGTTTTGAGACCAAATTATTTTATTCGTAATAATCAAAACGTTTAGTTCCTTGATTCACATTCTTTTTTGACTGGATAACTTTGGTTAGACATAATGAACGCTGTGTTGAAATATGATCACCTATTTTGGAAGGACTTTATATAGTTACCTCAGTGATAGGCGGGTAGGTGGGCACGAGTCTGCCGATGACGGTGGGCAGGTACACGGTCCAGAAGGCCAGCTCGGTCTGGCGGTAGTTCAGCATGATGCTGGAGTTGTACGTGGTGTTGAGGTTCAGGTAGCGCAGCTGCCCCGCCGTCGCCTGCTCGAAGTGCACCCCCAGTATGCGGGAGCGGGTCGGGTTTCTGAAGGTAACGGTATACGACGAAGTTGCGATTAAGTGTTGGACTAGATAAGTAATTCAGTAACATATTGCTATTAAAATTCGTAAATTTAAAAAAAGTAAATTTATATATGTGTAACCGACTCCCTATTTCAGCAAAAGTAAGCTCATATTTTGCCCCTACCCCTCTTTCGTAATGTTTATGTAAACATTGGAACACATATTTTTTAATGTTTTTTATTGACTCATAAACAAAAATTATTAAATCTAGAAATAAGAAATAAGCATAATTAATAAGCTAGAGGGATTTACATAATATTTATTTAAGCAAATTACTTAAGCAATATACTTTATTAACGATAAACACATTTATTAGTTTCGTTCTTTTAAAATGTTGGTATAAAGTTCAAATTAACAGCGACTGTCGGTATTAGTCAAATTTACAGCTCTCAAGTCTCAAATTGAAATCTATATATACCATAGTTAATTCTTTAAAGATTTTTTGTGATAAGTCCTTCTATGCAAACTCAAAATAAATCACTATCTTAGAAAAGTAATGGCAGCTGTACACATTCGACGAGACGCGACGAGATAGGTTTTGGACGCCCTTCAAAGAGAAGCACTATTACGGAATCCAAAGGTCTGACATTAGACATTCTGGATATATCGAATATTTTTCTCTTAGAAAAAAACATTAATTCTATTATTGCCTTATAATTATTTTATGGTAAATGTGTAAAAAATATAATCACAAACAACACAAAGAGAAAACGCAGCAACAGTTTTTTCTAGGTCCATCGCAGCGGGCAACTGGAGTTCAACTGATATAATGAGTGTGTACATGGTGTGCTCTCGTTTTGAGCCTCTACACGACGAGACGAGCATGTACAGCCGTCATAATAATTTACATTAGTGTTAATTAATTGCGAGTAGAACCAGTCTTGATGTACCCATAGGAATATATACTGATATCTCCTATATAAAAACATATAAAGTTTCAAGTAGTAAGCTAGAAATCTAGGAAAAATTTCTATATATCAAATGTAATCTAAATTTGTACAATCATTTAACTTCAATAAGTAGTCAACGGACACACGCACGAAAGCACGCACGCACGCACCCACTCACGCGTAAATATTGTGCACGCAATCGCGTTAGAGGGATATATTTGGAGCACTTACCCAAATCTTGCAAAATCTGAATACGCCTTCATAAAGAAGTGGCTCATATTCCTGTCATTAGGCGTCCAAGCCTGCCGTTCTATCCTTTGCCTCCTAGGGAAGAACTCCTGGTCCATGAAGGGCGCGCCGGTCAGGAAGAAATGCTCCGTATCGTGCGCGTAACGCCGCCATTCTGGCCAATTGTAAGATTCCACCGTAGTGTTCAACACGTACATGTAAACTGGGACATTTTGTTCCAGTAATAATTTAACCATCTTGTCTGTGGGCGCTCGGTAGAGGAAGTCTGATAACAGCTGAAATTATATAACCCATTAAATATAATTCGCGGAAATATAGTCGTTACTTTTGAATAAACACGCGAAGTATCGCATTTATGTATACAGAAAAACGAAGGACATACGGGTGCGTTTTTAAAATTTGTAACAAAAAACACGCCTGCAATGTTGTATGAAAAGGCGTGCTAGGATCTAGGATTTATAACGTTATAATATTGATATGTTTGCGTCATCGTGATTGGTTATGGTATATGATATTATGACGTTGTCTTTTAGCGCTAGTTGGCGAACCAATCACAAAACAGCATGAAACGCGGCGAATCAATCACGAAACAGCAAACATATCGATATTATAACGTTTTAAATCCTTGGCTGGTATGTCACTTGAATTTCAAACTTTTTATCGACTTTGGCACAAATTGCGTTAACGTGGCTTTTTTAGGTAAAAAATATACAAAAACACTTTTTTTTTACTTTACATTTTTTTTGAGAATAGTACTATAGTATGTTTCGGCGAAAATGGCAATTGCCCGTCTCGTATCATTGAAGTCCTCGCCTGCGGCTTCAACATCAAACTCACACTCGACTTGCAATTGTCTATTTCGCGACCTTTGCAATAATGCACCTACTAAGGGGAATACCCCTTTTATTTTATACTTTTTATCGTCGGCACTGGGTGAAACTCCATTCGTATTTATTTTCTTGTAGCCCTGAAGATGGCGTAAAAAGTCTCGTAGCCCTGAAGATGGCGCAAAAAGTATCGTAGCCCTGAAGATGCCGTAAAAGGCGAAACCGGTTAGCAATATTAATTAAATTTTAAGTGATTTGTGAAACAGTACAAGTGTATTACAAAATAATGAATATTCCTTAGTCTCGGTCATCTTTTGAAGATGTGCCTTCCTGCTAAACTGGGGCCTAATTCACGTAATCAAGCGGCAAGCGAGTCAAAGCATTTAAGACACTTACACATTTTCTTACATATTATGCCGCGTCGTAGCACGTCTCGACGTTCTATCGTGTTTATGTGTGTGAAATCCCTAAGCGCTTTGAGTCAATCACGTGAAGTTCGTAAAAGGGCGAACTAAAGCTAAACTAGACAATCTTATTGAGATTGGTCGGTAGAGTTTTACAACGCCTCGCCCGGATTTGGTACGATTGCCTTGGCCTTAACTTTGCTAAAATAGCGTCAGTGCTTGTCACTCACTTGTCCGATCCTTTGTTGCTGCAATAGTGTTGATACTTGTCGCTGTCGATTTTTTTTGTAGCATTAGGTATACTCCTATCACACGGATGGTAATGCAAGAATGCCATCTGCTTGATTCCTACGATTTTTTCCGCCAATGTATTTTCTACACTTAACCAGTTGGACCTTTGTACGTATTTGGCTAAATTCTCATATGATAGTTTCTTACGATAAAATAAAACCGGCCAAGTGCGAGTCGGAATCGCGCACGAAGGGTTCCCGTACCATCATAGCAAAAAATACGAAAAAAAAACACGTAGTAATGTCTGTGTACAATTCAAGGTGAGTGCAAAAGACATGTGAGGGAGAGTCAGTGTACGAGACAAACCCAATGAAATTCTTTTTAACACTGATTTATTATTAAAGTAATAACAAAAATGATGAGTAAATAAAAGTGCAACCGTAACAATGTGTGCATGTATTATGTACTATGTACTAGACATGGAAATTATTGTTAAATTAGATTAACTGTTATGTTGTTAAAGCTAATTAATATTTAACAGTTATTTATTTATGTTATATTATATCAGTAGCCTATATATAATAAGTATTAGAAGCAGTAAAAACACGAAGCTACCAAAAAAAGTCCTCTAGAATAGTTTTAATAACTTTTAACAGTTATTATTATCACAGTCTCTCGAAATATTTTTAATAACAGTATTATCATAAATCAGGTTAGTGAGCAAAAAAAACGCTCTCACAAATATGTTTAATAACATTATTATCATATATCAAGTTATTGCTAATTTTAGTGATGCATAAAAATTACTTTTAACAGTATTTGCTAATATAAATAACAGTTGTTAATTGTTAAAAAGATTTAGTACGAAATTTAATATGTTAACTGTTAAATGATCCATGCCTATTATGTACCCACCTATAAATAATGTAACTTAAATTGTAAAAAGCATGTTAAAGATATTATAAAATATGTGTAAAACATCCCTGATGATGCCTTTATAAGCGAAACCGGTTGGATGTGAATAGTAAAAAATTAAAAATATACGTGAACTGGAAGCACAGGTGAGTTTATTTGTAATACATAATTTAAAATGCAGTTTCACCAAGTGCCGACGATAGAAACTATCCAACTATCCAATTTGTGTGCATGTATATTGTATAGCTAATTACATTGTTTCTATGTAACCTAAATAAATTACATGTCGTTGACTTTAAATATGTGCGGTAACCCGTACACACGTTTATTGTATTGCCCACCCCCCTGAATATTTTCATTTTTTTATTTTTAGAATTTGTTGTTATAACGAAAACGGAAATACATAATTTGTGAAAATTTCAGCTTTCTAGCTATCACGGTTTATGAGATACAGCCTGGTGACAGACAGACGGACAGACAAACAGTGGAGGCTTAGTAATAGGGTCCCGTTTTTATCTTTTAGGTACGGAACGTTAAAATATCAAATACACTCACATGAACATACTGGTCTCGGATGGCGCTGACATTGTGTGGTTCAGGGTGGTAAGTGTACATGTATCTGATGGCCTCATACACGCCGCGCGGGTTTAACGTGTAGTTGTACCGGAAAACCAGCTCCTCCACCTTCTGGTTAAACCAACGCTCATCTATTTCGAAGGTCGGAGATAGAGATTCGTTCGAATCTGTAATAAAAAAATAGCTATAACGAATTTTGGATTAATGATACAGGGTTACTTTTAAGGGTCCGGGCAAATTTTAAAATTAGGAACTAAATATTGAATTGAAAGTGCGTTTTAATTATTAATGTAAATTAATTACAAAAAAAAACTTGAGAGGTGTCAAGGGACACCTGGATGGAACGAAGTTCCTTTTATTATTATTTACAAAAAACCTATATGCACTCAACAAAAATAATCGTCGCGATACCACACTGTTCAATGCGAAATAGAATTTCGGCACCCGGTCGAATTTCGGCACCCGGTCGAAATTCGATCGGCGGTCGAAACTCGGCGTCCAAACGAAATTCGACACTCGTTTGAAATTTAACTGTCCGTCGAAATTCAACTTTTGGTCGAAATTCGATATTCGGTCGAAATCCTGTTTAAATGAACATTTGGCACTAGAAAAAAAGTTAACTCAATCAAATAGTAGATAGACTCTTTCACTTTCAATGCACGAGCTAAATTTTTGTGCTTACAATACCTTACTATAGCAAAAAGTGTCGCGACAACTTTTCGTGAGAATTTTTTCCGTCTAGCCCCCTTTCACAACGCGCGATAAGGAACTTCGTTCCAATAATATAAACATATTCGTTTAAAAATATCCCAGTAAATTCATGATTTCGATGCACCGGGTCTAGTGAATGAATTCTGTAATGCTGGTACTATGTCATTTTACATTAACCTATAATTACGATACTAACTATTATGTAATCTGTTGCCCTATATACATTTTTCCCGTTCACTTTTAATTTGGTTGGACACAAAATAATTTACTTCGAATTTTGCGTTTGTAAATTATATCCATGGGTTTTGTTTTTTGTTACCCTCCAAACCGGAACACGTCAGTGTCTAGCATTGACGCTATTGCGGCAGGAATAGGTAAGGCGGTGGTAGCAAACCCGAGCGAGCCAATGTAGAACTCTACCACTTAGTAGCCACGATGGTAGTAACTCGCATAGCCAATCAGTCACCTTTTACGACCTACCTGGCAAAACGGCAGTTGGCCTATTCGTCAAAGGAGTCTGGGAACAACACGGACACGAACAACAAATTACGTAATACTTTTTTGTAGTATTGATAGGGAAGCGCTATCACGTGACTATTATAAATAAATTACGTAATACTTTTATTTAGTATTGATAGGGAAGCGCTATCACGTGACTATTATAAATAAATTACGTAATACTTTTATTTAGTATTGATAGGGAAGTGCTATCACGTGACTATTATAAATAAATTACGTAATACTTTTATTTAGTATCGATAGGGAAGCGCTATCACGTGACTATTATAAATAAATTACGTAATACTTTTTTGGAGTTTACTCCTTAACAATCGGTTTTTTGATATAAGGCGTCCGGTATGAGAAAAATTTGAGGAGTAAAATCTACTGAACGAATGACCTCGTTACGTTTTTTTAATGCGCAGCCAATCGTGCGCAACTTTCTAATTCTAACGTCTGTTTTGACAATCGTACTTAAGGAGTAAACTCCAGTCGTGCGTCGGAGCTGACACACACAATTTTTTTTAGTATTGATAGGGAAGCGCTACATAATACAACGAAACATAATACTTACATAGTACATAAGCCGCCTCTTGTGTAGTGACCCCCGTCATATACCGCAGCGCGGGGTTGAAATGTCTGGCAGCGATGAGTTCCTCCGGCGTGTTGTGTAGGAACTGCCAGTCCCTTTGTCGCCACCCCTCGTACCACTCGTCGCCGGGAAACGTGAAGTTATTTTCCAACACTGGGCCCCAAGGCAGGAAACCTACTTGTGGCTAAAAATAACAAAACTAGCGTTATTCATTTCTAACAAGGTTCTGAGTGCTAAGTGTGAGTTTTTCTTTTCGCATTCGATCGTGAGCGCGTTTGGAGTTTACTAGGAATTTGTATGTGATTTGTACAGCGCCACCTAGTGGTAAACGTGAGAAACCAGTTTACCACTAGGTGGCGCTGTACAAATCACATACAAATTCCTAGTAAACTCGAAACGCGCTCACAATCGAATTCGAAAAGAAAAACTCACACTTAGCACTCTGGACATGGGACAAGATTCTTTGAAATTTACAAATCCAACACATATTACAAATACGAAAGTAACTCTGTCGGTCCGTCTGTTTCTTCTTCACGCTTAAACCACTGAACCGATTCGGATGAAATTTGGTACAAAGATAGAAAATGAGACCTGAGAAAAGACATAGGATAGTTTTTATCCCAGAAATCCAACGGGAACCAAAACTGTGCGGGTTTTACTTTAGATTTTTTTCCACGCGGAAGAAGTAGTAGGCATAGCTAGTAAATTCATATAAAAAGTACATTTTTTTAGAATAAGCTTTTATTGAAAATAAACATTTGTTATATAACATTTTTTAAATAGATGGATACATTTAATTTGCCGACAGACACCAAAGATAATAATAGTTCGTTGTTATCCATTTCTACCTGAGAGAAAAATTCAAAGAGATCAATATTTTAACTGTAATTTCTGAGAATATATTCGAAACCTTTATGTACGTATGTAAAAATATTTGCTTATTTAAAAACAATAGTGATATTCACTCCCTAAATACAAGGAACAAAAACAATTTTGCTTTGCATGTGTCTCGTCTCCACAGAATAAGCAACTTTTTATGGGGCAAAGTATACGCTTCTGCAATAAGCTGTATGATGCCATTAGAGATTTACCAGTTAACAAATTCAAAAAATGTGTTAATACAAAATTGTAAAAAAGGTTACTATAAAACATCTGAATACGTTGATGACAGGAAAGCGTGGGATTAACTGCTCCTCATATCGACAATCTTTATTAGTAATGTAACAATTAGATACTAATTAAACTTTATATAATATCCTATTTTAAAAATGATATGAAAAAAAGACAAGCCCGCTGAGTTTCTCCGCCGGATCTTCTTAGTGTGTGGCCGCGTTTCCGATCCGGTAGTAGTTTAAAAACTTTTAACGTGTCAAAATAACTCGTAAAAAGTTTTATTGAATAAGGTAGTTCTGATTTCTGATTACATTATATAAGTTTTTAGTGAATCGCCTAATTTTCTGGGGTAAAAATTAGCCTTTGTGTTATTCTAGGTCATCATCTACATGTGTGCCAAATTTCATATAAATCCGTTCAGTAGTGATTGAGTAACAAACATCCATCCATCCAAACATTCAAACTTTCGCGTTTATAATATATAATATTTATATAAATATATAATATAAATATATAATATTAATATTTAATATAAATGACATTTCTAAATCTAAATATGAATTGAATTTACCTGAAACTCAGCGTTTCCAAGTTCGTAAAAACTCCTCCCTTGTCGCAAACAGTTGACGAGTTTCCACGAGGAGTCTATGGGACAGCCGAGCAGTCTCCCGAACACGAGAGACGTGTTTTGTACCCGGTACTTGTCGTTGATCAGCGCCCACTCGGCTAACGCGGAGCCACTCTACAATAACATGGTTAAATAATTAATCTTAACTAGCAATACCCGTGCGAATAATTTGCACTAAGTAATTTTATTAAATACTTCTTAGTTGATTTGAAATTGAACAAAAAAATTACCGACCGTCAATCATGTTGACGTTGTTTCAAAATTAAAGCTTTCAGATGCCAGCATTGCTGTATTATGTCTTAATATATGTATATAATTTTAATTTTAATAATTTATAACATTGATATAAAATACCCAAGATACACAGTTTCGAACAAAACTGACACTCAAAACTGTCGCTAATTCAGTCTAAAAAGTTTATAGTTATGGCACAAGAGTGTTTTTGCATATTCAACCTTAAACGCAAGATTTAAAGTCATTTTTAAAAAACAATATACAAAAAGCAAAAATTTTATTTTTGACTTAAGTTAGCCGGTAGGACAAGGCACATGTGGAGTCGAATATAAATATTTTATGCACTGAGGTAGTATTTTAAGGGTTTGTAAAATTTACATAAAAAAAATCTTGTCGAAAATCTGTTTTTGCGTAGAACATTTATATATCAATAAAACAAATAATGACCATTAAAATAATTTATTTATATTTCAAACGTTATAGGTTATTGGTTCTATTACACAGAACCTACACATATAGGCAAACTGTGGGTTTATAACCATGTAGTATTTGACGCTTGATATTGATACATTTAGTTTGCATAGTCTAATAGATTTAGAATATACTGAAATAGGAAATTTACTGCAATGGTGACTATGACTACGTTATAAAGTTCATAGACTCTTACATGATAACAAACACGATTTTTTTTCAGACTTATTATGTAATGTATCGACAACATAGTAAGGAAACGCATTAATTTCCTAGAAATAAGTTTAGCTTTTCGTAGAATTCTCGTTTTGAATTAGATTTCAGTTTTTCTGTTTTTTTTTTTGCAGTATTATGTAAACGAACATTTGTTTAGTTATAGTATCTGCAGACGTACGAGCGAATACTGCCTATAGACATTTGAAACACAATAGGTTAGTTACTAATGCGATGTCGGCTTCTGAAAATTTTATTGACCCTTGTATAAAAAATTCCAATAAAACAATTTAGAGCTAAAAAATTGTGTTCAATGTTATTCGGAAGATCAAACTCGTTGATGATTTTGAAAAAATATACATCTTTTCAAATACTGAATAACTATCATTTAAAAAAAAAACTTTGGATTTTTGAACTTTTTTAATTCAATAGTCTATGCTTAGGCATAGTTTTTTTCTTTGAGGCTAAAATACTTAAATTTAGCGGGAAGGGCCTGTAGGGTCAACCAGCTCACAGATTTTTTTAATATAGTTACATAGGTGTGTTACATACACAGAAATCTTAATAGATACGTATATTTAGTTTGGAGTATAGTTTAGTACATATAATATTATTGCCAAAGGTAATTTTAGATTAGATATTTCCTGTTAATTTTATAATTACGTTAGTTTTTTCGATAGGTGTGTTACTAATAGGTATTTTTAGTTTGAGGTATAGTTAGTTATGATATTAGGTATAGAAAATTTAGAAGTTATAGGAAGTTCAAGTCTTACGTTTTTTACTTACATTTTAATAACAAAAATGTCGTATATAAATAATTAAGTTGAATATGTAAATATTATTTTTAACGTACTAGCGGCCCACCCGGAAATGTAGAGATTTTTAGTAAAATAGGGAAAGGTTAAATAAGTTCTAAAGTAAATATGCGCGAGCAAAGCCGCGGGTAACAGCTGGTATGCAAATAAAACAACTCGTATATATAAAGTCACTTAAAATTTATACGAGACTAGCTGCAGATCTCTGCATTAGGATAAAAGTATTCTATGTGCTATTCTAGGTCATCTTATATCCGAGTCCAAATCCAAATTGGTACAGCCATTTTTTACGCGATTGATTATCAAACATCCAAACATACAAACTTTAACATTTATAATATGTATAGTATAAGATATCCGCAATCAAAAACAACATTTTATTAAAAATAAATTATTAAATCAAAAAATAAACATTCTTAATGCAACCTGTGCCTTCCACTTAAGAAATCGTTATCAACAACACGTGTAAACAGAACAAAATTCGATGCTACTTATGATTTCCTATTGTTATATTAAAGGTTTCGTAATATATCTCCAAAGTTCATCGTAAGAATCACAATTATATATTGTTATTTTATATTCGTACAAATAGAATAAAAAGAATCACCTAACTTGGTCCTCAAAATAAGTAATCAATATAAGCAAACATTTTAAAATCGTCAAATTGATGTCCTTTTTGGCAGTTGGTTAACAACTATAAAAGGTATTCAAAATTATTAATGGAAAAAATTTATCTTATTAAAAAAAATTAACTTATTAATGAAAAAAAATCGACTCCACTAATAATAACAGGATCAATTTGTATTATTCGACTAAATTAAAAGAAGGTTGTAATGCACTGTCCTTTTACTGAAAAAGTGACCATTGAAGTTTTGTCGTATTATATTTGGAGCGTCGAGTATATTTTTAAGACAAATACAATGAAAATCATACATTACACCCTATATTTAGTAATATAAACGAAAATAATAATAATAATAATAATAATTCACGGGACAAATTACACTTACTGATCTAACCTCAAAGTAAGCAAATTATTTGCTTGTGTTATGGGTGTTAGTCAACGATACTAATACATAGAAATACATATATAAATACTAGAATATATATAATAAACACCCAAACCCGGAAATACAAACATTTATGCTCATCACACAAATGCTTGTCCCCGTCGGGGATCGAACCCGAGCCTCGTTGATTGCGTAGTCAGGGTCTCTAACCACTCGACCAACGAGGCGGTCAAATAAAAATAAATCGATAAACTCTTATACTTACCGAAAATACAATATCTTATATTTTTTTAACGTTCATGATGTTGTATTTTACAATTTATCAGAGAACAATTCTGTATTATTGACGCGCGGGCAGTGACGTGAGCGACGGGCTTCTATTTGAAGTGAGTGCACAATTTTAAATTGTGCACTCATTCTTAGAGGACGTTTTTGAGACACTGATTGTGTATCTTGGGTTTTTATATATCAATGATTTATAAAAACAAAAGCAGTAATATTTTTTTAGTTGTTGATGCCGGTAGAGCAAGCAATCACTACATAGTATAAAACAAAGTCGCTTTCTCTGTCTGTCCCTATGTCCCTATGTATGCTTAAATCTTTAAAACTACGCAACGGATTTTGATGCGTTTTTTTTTAATAGATAGATAGATTCTTGAGGAAGGTTTAAGTATACAAACCTTTCCGATATTCGTACGGAAACAAAAGTTACGCGGGTGAAACCGCGGGCAGGTCGCTAGTTATCTATAAAATGATATAGAATTTATTTAGAGTAATTGTGAGGTTTTCTCTAAAAAGGGAGGCAAACATCATATCCTTAGCGTATTAATATATATATAATATACAGGATTACTTTTAAAGGTAAGGCCAAATTTTAAAATTAGGAACTAAATATTGAAATGAGAGTGCATTTTAATTATTATTGTACAATTATTACAAGACTAGCTGTTGCCAGCGACTTCGTCCGCGCGGACTTCGTTTACTCCGCACAGCCCCTCCCCCGTAGGTGATAGCGTGATAATATGTAGCCTATATGTTGACCCGACCTGTTAGTAATATTCATGCAAAATTTGAAGTAAATCCATGCAGTACTTTTTGAGTTTACCCCGGACATACATACAGACAAACAGATAAACAGACAAAAATTCTAAAAACTATATTTTTGGCTTTGATATCGATTGTAGATCACGCCTCAAGCATTCTTTTAAAAAAATATTCAATGTACAGTTTTGACTTCCCTACGATTTTATTATATGTATAGATAATATAAAAATATTCGTTTAAAAATATCCCACTAAATTCATGAATTCGATGCACCGAATCTTGTGAATGAACTCTGTTTTACCGGCAGTGTGTCCTACAACTACCTATAATTACTATAGTAACTATTATGTAATCTGTAGCTCCAAATACATTTTTTCCAGTCACTTTTAATTTGGTTGAAGGCACTAAAATATTTTAGTTTGACATATGCGTAATTGAAATTATATCCATGCCTTTTATTTCTTGTGTCGGATAAAAATGAAATTTTTATTTTTTTTATTACATGATTCGAACATATTATCGATTCTGAACAGCCTTTGAAGATTTGGCTGAGCCTTTAAAAGTAATCCTCTATACACGAATGAATGAAAACAATGAAATTTTATAGATATCTACAGTTTGGTCCAACTTAAAAGATAGGATAGGTTTTATCTCAATTAACCCCCCCCCCCTCTCCTCTCAAGTACCCCACCAAAATATTCAATTAAAGTAATTTGTATGGCAAAACAATGTTTGCCGAGTCAACAAGTAGTATATATAATTAATAGCACCAAGATGATCGAGCCTCTGGTATTTTTTTAAATTATAAGATACCAAACAAGCAGATGGCTCTCCTGATGGAAAGAGTGAATCATCGCCTGTAGGCTCCAAAGATCTTAAAGGTGCGCTTTTCTATCCTTGTGGCGGGGTCTTAATGGCAAATGCAAAAATTTACCGGCTACATTACCCTCAGAACCGGGAAATGGCAGTGACAAGCACTGACCATATTGGGGCAGAAATAGGTAAGGCGGTGGTACCAGACTCGGTCGAGACAATACACAACTTTACCACCTGGTAGGCACGATGGTAGTGACTCGCAAAGTCAATCGTTCGTCTCTTACAAACTGCCTTACAGAACGGCAGTGGATATTTTCTTCAAATGGAGCCCGAATCATCACAGGGTAAAGGGTTGTAGACAGAGGTTGATTTGTAGAGAATGCCATGAAGAATTATCTCAATTGTGTATAAATTAATAAATAAATAAAAGAGGCTGTGAGTCGGTATTTCAATTTTTTATCGTTAATATAATGTGCACTTGAAAATATAACTGCTGACCCGCGCAGCTTTGCCCGCGAGTAGATTAACATGTCGTCAAGATAGCTTTTCATACAAATTGCATCCCCTATTTCGACCCTTTAAGGATTGATTTTTGAAAAAAAAAATTAGCCTATGTTTGACCCCGGCTCTTAAACTACGTCCATGCCAAATTTCATGATAATCGGTCCAACGGTTTAGCCGTGAAAGCGTAACAGACAGACAGACAGACAGACTTTCGCATTTATAATATTAGTATGGATATTGATGGTTTTTTTTGTAAATGGGTACCACTAACTTGAGCTATGATCCGGGATACAATATCCCTAGTCCTAGGGGCCAAAGCGAGTAATCCAGCAGACGCGGCTCCTGCGCCAGGTCCAAACAACGTGATAGAGCTGCTGTCTCCGTTGAAGGGCTCGATGTTGTCGCGGACCCAGCGGAGAGCCATGGCCTGGTCCAGGATACCGTAGTTCCCGGGCGAGTTCTCATCCGCCGTCGAAAGAAAACCTGGAGATATATCTTCTACATTAAATTGCAAACATAAAGAAACTGCACATCAAAATATTTGGGAGTAAGATCTCTGGCAAAGTGAACGTAGCCAAATGTGTGATAGTGTAATATACGTATCCAGTTTAGTTTATTACGCCGACCTTTATACAAAATATCTTCACGCCAGATTCCTTACGAGGTAGGTCGAGAGAACCGAGTGCCGTACATCACGATCCTCGCAGGTTTGTATCGCTGCCTCCACATTCATACACGCACGCCGGTTGCGCAGACTTGACACCGCCGTCGGATAGTACAGTAATACCTTCATGGTGTTACAGGGAATAATACTGGCCACTTGTCAACTTTTGTTCAATCGATGGAATCGATCGATATAGCGAAGAAAAATTTCGCCACGTCAAGCCTGTCGACACTAGCTCAGTGGGAGAGCACCCCGGCTTTTGGGGAGGCCGCAGGTTCGAATCCCGCGTGTCGATATTTTTCTTTGTTGTTTTTTAAGTTTTTCAAGTTTTCCCAAGCACGGGGTGAGTGCTATAATACAAAAATAATAAGAAACACGAAAGTACTGATCAAAATTATAATGTGAATTTCATTTGTAAAGTGAAAAAAATTAACTCATTTAACAAGTTATACGTATATATATCTAGCGATCAGTACAATCGATTGAATCGATCTTATAGCAAAGAAAAATTTCGCCACGTCGAGCCAGTCGACACTAGCTCAGTGGGAGAGCTCCCGGTTTTAGGGGAGGTCGCAGGTTCGAGTCCCGCGTGTCGATATTTTTCTTTGTTGTTTTAAAGTTTTTGAAATTAATGTTTAAAATCGTAGAATGTGTCGTCTTTTTAAAAAAATGCATTGTATGCATTGCATGTAAGTTGTCTCGGACATGAGTCCCAATAAATGAAGTCACTTATGATATAGTTTCTTTTCTTACAACTAAACTTAGTAAAACGAGCATCGGTACCAAAAACCAAAGCAGTAAAAATCCCAAAGACGATCGTCGGAATCGTTACAATACTATATCAATCTGATAATGGTACGTCAGTCTTGGTCTTTCTCGATACCTACAACCTTCCACATTCACATGATGATGATTTAAATGGTTAAGTTAAAAAAATCGAGCGTGAGCTAACACTCGGTACAAGTAAAACTTTGTATTCTGGTTAATTTATTACTTTGCGGTCACACAAAAATGTTAATGGTGCGTTGCTATCTTGCGGCGATGTCTATGTACAATGTAAATGTAATGCTACATGCATAAGTTTATCGGTTACCTTACTCTCCAAATCCGGGATACGACAGTGACAAGCACTGAAGCTATTGCGGCAGGAATAAATAAGGCGGTGGTACCAGACTCGAGCGAGACAATGTAGAACTCTATCACCTAGTAATATTCCTTGAATTTCAAGCAAGGTGCTTGAAATTCAAGGAATATTTAACATTATTTAAAACTTTACCGCTTGTTGAGTGTAAATTTTTAATATTTAAATATGTTTTATAATTTAGAAGAGAATTAACGAAGAGTAAATAACACAAATAAGAAAAACGCCTAACGGCACGTCAATGCAAAACGAGTAGCCACGATGGTAGTGACTCGTCTCCTATTGCCTCTTACGAATTGCTTGGTAAAACAACAGATAGTATATCCTCCTTCCCCCCTAGACCCCACCCATATTTACAGTTCTGTAGTAATAATTTTAGTCAATTACTTATATTTGTAAAAAAGACTATTTAAATTTTGAATTTTTATATATTTTTTTATATATTGTCAAAGTTCACGGCAAGCTAGATAAATTGAAAAAAGTATGTTTT
This sequence comes from Apodemia mormo, assembly GCA_036924255.1. NCBI lineage: Eukaryota > Metazoa > Arthropoda > Insecta > Lepidoptera > Riodinidae > Apodemia > Apodemia mormo. Next base: position 44,638,372 of record JAUPFN010000002.1, read on the forward strand.
CTAGGTGATTGAGAAGTGCCTGAAAAATCACTGCAAAAAGTTCGGTTTTTATATGTGATTTGGTGTCGTTTTTTGTTACACATTTTTCGATCTAGCAAGCAAACGATAGTGCATTATGCCATAAGGCACACCATTCTAAAATATAAACCATACCTAAAGCACCCAGCCTATAGTTGAAAGATACAACGACCACATTGTAAAACGCCGCCAGCATATGCGCAGGGAACAGGTTGGAAGCTCCCGAGGTGAACTGGCCGCCATGAATGTACACCATGACAGGATACTTCTGTGCGGTTGTGCCTGCCTCTGTCTGTAACGAATGCCACATCTGTACCACTCCTTATTTTGGCATCCATGTGTGTAATGCCCCATGCATAAAATCAGCTTCATTATCCTTAAAAACTGAACACAATAGTGACAAACACTGCCTTTATTGCGACAGGAATAAGTAAGGATTTATGAAAAAAATAGCACATGTGTGACCCAGGGTGAAGACTGTCACTTAGCCAAATTTCATTAAAATCGGTTCAACGGTTTAGCCGTTAAAGCAATTAACATGAAGTTTCGCATTAATATTAGTGTGGATTTAAAAACACTAACATATTTTTTAGTGCAGTAAATCTGCAGCAACCAACTTCCCATTTTGACTAGACACTTTTACTATTCCACTTGTACATCAATTTCACTTTTACACAATTTTTATTATATTACTCGACCGATAATAAACCGATAATAAAAATTGTGTAAAAGTGAAATTGATGTACAAGTGGAATAGTAAAAGTGTCTAGTAACAATGGAATTTCACCAAGTGCCGACGATGGAAAGTATAGAATATATTCCCATTTTGAACCCATTCGGAACCCTGCATCAAATCTTAAAAGAGGGGAATACACACGGGAAATACACTCTCCCTAACAAAAAAACGAATTTTAAAAATAGGTTCATAAACGACCGAGTTCAGAATTGTTATGAACCTATTTTGAAAATTAATTTTTTTGTTCATTGTTTTGGTAACACTCTGTGGTTTAGTAGTCCGGCGTTGGCGTTGACCACGTGAGGTCTTGGGTTCGATTCCCAGGTTGGGCAACTTAAAAAAAGTGTTTTTTCAGTTTTCTGATAAACACAAAGTTGCCCAGGATTGGAAAGTGCCCGGTTGGCGATAGGCTTGCCACCTATCACTTTGTGGGACCAAGTATCTTCGGCTAATCGTGGGTGCACTTGTGGTACCTCTGCCTACCTCTTCGGGGATATGGGCGTGAAGATACTTTTTTTTTTTTGTTTTGGTAACAAACATACAGCCGAATTAATAAACTCCTATTTTTGGGAAGTCTGTTGAAAATGAGCTCTGTGAATTCATTTGATACTTTAAAAATGCTAAAATTAAGAAATATTTTTAAGAACCGTACATTAAGATTCATATCGGCTAATAAAATATATTTTTCAAAAATTCAAAATTTATTAGGTTTATGTATTTAAAAAACGACAATTTTATTTTAGTACTAGCTGTTGCCAGCGACTTTGTCCGCGCGGACTTTGTTTACTCCGCACAGCACTTCCCCCGTAGGTGATAGCGTGATAATATGTAGCTTATATGTTGACCCGACCTGTTAGTAATATTCATGCATAATTTGAAGTAAATCCATGCAGTACTATTTGTGTTTACCCTGGACATACATACAGACAAACAGACTATAATAAACTTAATATAACAGTCAATCTAGTTATATTTAAAATGTGAGTTTAGAGGGTCTTCGGGAGAGTTTGTTATAAGACAAACAGACAAAAATTCTAAAAACTATATTTTTGGCTTCGATATCGATTGTAGATCTCGCCCCAAGTATTCTTTTAAAAAAATATTCAATGTACAGTTTTGACTTTCCTACGATTTTATTATATGTATAGATATAGGTATTGTATTTTTATTTATCCATAAAATATAATCATATAAAAGACTGTGGATATTAAAATGAAAAATATTACAAAAACCAACGCTATCGCAGCAGGAATACGCAAGAATTTATTTATGCTCATGGCGCCGCTGGTCGGTGTACCACTAAAGAACTTACAGCTAGAACCAGCATGCCAACTACTGTCAGGATGACGGTCATCGAGAGGACGTCACCAATCTGGAGATTAATGACGTCATCCAAGGACGTGGAAAAGGAAAATCTTCCCAGCCAGGCAAGGGATACTGCCTAAGGACCGAAGCCCGTCTGAGAAGCTTTGAAACTTGTATATATATAAATCTACACTAATATTATAAATGCGAAAGTCTGTCTGTCTCTCTGTTACGCTTTCATGGCAAAACCGGTGGTTAATTAGTTAGTTACCGTGTCGGCATTAACCAAAGATTAATTTAAATTGAGTGAAATTTAATCAAGCACTATATAAGTCATTAACTAATACCGACAATTTTAATTGAACTAATTTGCAGTTCGACGTAATAGCCCTCATATGATTGAATATACTAGGGTTGCTGCTAGTGCGGAATTTATTATTTAATTAAGTTAAATTTTGTATCTTGTTTATTTAGCGCGATTGGTTCAGATTTGTCGGGTTCGATCCTTGCTTTAGCAAAAAAAAACCGGCCAAGTGCGAGCGGACTCATGCACGAAGGATTCTGTACTAACATCTATAAAAAACGGTAGAAAATCACGTTTGTTGTAGGGGCCCTGCTTAAATATTTATTTTATTCTGAGTATTTGTTGTTAAAGCGGCAAAAAATATATCATCTGTAAAAATTTCAACTATGTATGTAATTATCACAGTTCATAAGATAAAGCCTGGTGACAGATGGACAGACAGACGGAAGGACAGCGGAGTCTTAGTATTAGAGTTCTGTTTGACCCTTTGGGTATGGAACTCTAAATAAAAATTACGTTTTTTTTTGGGAAAAAAGATGTGGTTTTTAGTCGGGAGATTTAGCGATAATAGTTTTAATAATAGACGCGGTTAAGACTGACAACCTCCATTAGACCAATTTTCAGTTCGTCATAACAGCCCTCATATTAAAAAAATACGATACTTTGCGTGTATTTTTAAAAGTCTGTGGTCTAGTGGTCGTTTTGTCCACACGAAGTCCGTGATTCGACTCCCGGGTCTGGCAATTAAAAAGAATTGTTTTTCAGTTTTCTGATTAAAAAACAATGTTGGCCGTGATTGTAAAAGTGCCCGTTTGGCTATAGGCTTGCCGCCTATCACATTGGGGACTAAGTGTCTTCTTTGGTTAATCGTGGGTGTAATGGTCGTAACTCTGTACTTCTTGTTTTCTCTTCTTATCTTCGACACAGGCGTGAAGATATCTCCTTTTTTTAAAAAAAAAATTTTTAAGAAAAATTGTTTTTTTAAGAAAAATTGATTTTTTTAAAGAAAAATTATTTTTTTTAAGAAAAATTGTTTTTTTTAAGAGAAATAAAACAGTAATGGGTTGGATGTTTAATCTTCTATACATATAATAAAATCGTAGGAAAGTCAAAACTGTACATTGAACATTTTTTTAAAAAAATACTTGGGGCGTGATCTTCAATCGATATTTAAGTCAAAAATATAGTTTTTAGAATTTTTGTCTGTTTGTTTGTATGTATGTCCGGGGTAAACTCAAAAAGTACTGTATGGATTTACTTCAAATTTTGCATGAATATTACTAATAGGTCGGGTCAACATATAGGCTACATATTATCACGCTATCACCTATGGGGGAGGAGCAGTGCTGAGTAAACGAAGTCCACGCGGACGAAGTCGCTGGCAACGGCTAGTATTGAATAAAATATATCCCTGTTATTTGGAGTACATAAAGCATTTGGTAGCGGTTATTGCAAATAATTAGCTTCAACTTGTGATAGCAGATAATTACTTCAACAGTGAACTGAAGTCTAACAGATATTTTTTATTGAGAAGACACAATATCTTATTAATATACGCGTCAAATTCAATAACTCTCGATTTTAAAAGTAAAAAAAAAAGATTATATTTATTGATACCCTCGAATATTATAATTGCGAAAATAAGTTTTTTTTTTTCCATTTATTGGTTAAAATATATTTATACAAGTTCAATAAATTAGCACTAAAAAAAACAACGCATGTTTAACAACTTACCTTTACTTACTTACCTAACTTACTTAAGTGTGTAACTGGGTAAGTTTGCGTAATCGGTACATGAATGATACAAAATTATAATAAAAACATATGGCATAAGGTACTAATAATTGGTATTCATCACAATAGATACAAAATAAAAAAAAAACAAAATAAAATAATCTGCTTGTGCTTTAACATCTCCATTGCAACAAGGCGCTAAGTTAGGATAATAAATATATAATATATGCATACACACGTATATATATATATATATATATATATATATATATATATACACTTACATATACATACATACACACATATGTACACATATAACATACTCATTACATATATTGTAGAATCAGTTGTATTACAAAAACTCACAGTTAGCAAGTGCGGCTTTAAGTGTGTCAGTGTGTGTGCATATATTTGAGTTTGTGTACCATAGTGCTAGATATAATGGAACTTTTTTCAACAGGTACTATATGACTAGAATGAGAGTAAAATTATCTACTTTAACCTTAATAGTCGTAAACGGAATTATACAATAATTAAAATGCAATGAAACTGAAACTGTTGAATTCCGATTTGTATTTATAAAACCTTGGATCAGATCTTCACCAGATCACTAGATAGATGTGTATGGGACCAAATAGGTAATATACACATCCAACGAGTAAAGAATTTTCCTGATCTGTAAAATAAATGACTGAGTTTTGAGGTAAGAGAATGTGCCATCAGCACAACCCTTAAAGATAGATGTCTTCATTTTGGATAGATGATGAAAGAGCTGTATTATAATAATGTTTAGAACAGTTAGTCGGAATAATGTACTCATCTATGTAACACGCAGGAAATAAAATAGTAATTTGTTGGTGTTATATCAATTCTCTCCTCCTGATGACACACAATAATATGACACACACACACACACGCACGCACGCACGCACGCACGCACGCACGCACGCACGCACGCACGCACGCACGCACGCACGCTCGCACGCACACACACACATATACACACATAAAAATGTACACATACACTAAGGGCAGCTTGCACCAAAATGCTTAAATGCATTTAGTTCTTTAAACGTGTTTAGCAAATGTCAATACACCTTAAATGCTGTCACTTTAAATGGTATGCCACTACATTTTACGTTACACTATATAATATATCTAATGGTATTTCTATTCTGAGGAAATAAATATTTCTTATTGCTATAAATCTTCAATTTATTATTATTTACTTACATTTGGCGAAAATATGTTAAGATATAAGCAATCCTCGTCCATGTCTCGTATCCCCTTGGTTGCTCCGGTAAATCTTGTTGGTTGGGGGCACGCTGGACCCCAATCTACTGCTTGTATCAACTGCCATCCTGGATGTTGTCTTGGGGGCTTAAAACAAAATTGAGTTTATGTACAAATTATATACAAGCCATACTATTATTATAAATGCTCTGTCTTATGCTACAGAACAGAACAGAATTGGCATGGAGGTAGTTGAAGATCCAGAGTCAAAATAAAGCAATGCTTTGGGAAGCTTTACCGAGTACTACCATATATATATATGTATATATATGTATATATATATATATATATATATATATATATATATATATATATATTGTACGTGTGTGTGCATATGTATTTGTATATATGTGATTCTCCTTAACTTTAGATCTAATGTCACTTTTTAATCTTTAAAAAAGTGACATTGTATTGTTTTTTTTTTAAGTAACCAAGCAAACATATTAATTGTTTCCAAAATCTAATCTGCTCTTTTATTTAAAACAGCGCATTGAATATTACAAACTCGATTAATATCGGCAGATTCATCAGGAGTTATCATTACTAAACAATAGTTGATTTTAATTTTCTACAGATTTCATTAGTCCATGGATTTAAAGCGAACCTAGGCCATTAAAATATACATAGTGCAATTAAATTAGAAAAAAAATATTTACCTTAAATCTGCCCTCTAAAACTGGTGGTCTTGCATATGGAATACCAAGAAAGACAGAAACTTGACCTTGTATTCTCTCTACTGGTGTGAGCCATGGCCGATATCCAGAATCCGGGTCAGGATTATCATATAAATACACCTAGAAAGAAATAAATTTATATAAATAAATATGAATCACTAAATGTGTTGCTAAGCACAAAACCCGAGAATGGCTAAACAAACTAATTTTTTTTAAAAAATAAAAATGGACTCCAAGGACTCTGAGAGACTTTAATGGAGAGAAAAAATGAAAAAGTTGTGAGGAAAATAATAAAAATAACAGCTTAGTTTGAATACCAATGATTGAAATATTATAAATGTACTATAAAATTGTACCTATAATAATGAATTTGCATGCCGTTTCGCCGTGTTGGTCCCGGCCTCCTTTGAAGAATAGGCCTACTGCCGTTCTGCCAGGCAGGTCGTGAAAGGCGACCGATTGGCTATCGAGTCACTACCATCGTGGCTACTAGGTGGTAGAGTTCTGTATTGTCTCGCCCGGGTCTGGTACCACCGCCTTACCTATTCCTGCCGCAATAGCATCAGTGCTTGTCGCTGTCGTGTTCCGGTTTGGAGGGTAAGGTAGCCGGTAAACTTATGCATGTGGCATTAGACCTCGCCACAAGATAGCAACGCATCATTAACATCTTTGGTGTCTATAGGCGATGGTTGACTCCTTCCATCAGGAGACCCATCTGCTTGTTTGCTATCTTATGATATAAAAAAAAAAAAAATGCTAATGTGTAGCAGAATAGGTAGGAAACTAAATTAAACATAACAACTTTGTAACCTTATTTCTTGCAAATAAATTTTATTATTAATATTTTAATTTTCCTATAGAAACAATTTCTAGCTGTCAAATGTTATCAATTTTAAATCTGTTCTAAGGCGGTACGATGCTCATAGGTTCAGCCAGTTAAAAATAAAACCAGTGTATGTCACTTAATTGAAAGTTTTATTAATAAAAAGAGTCAACCATCGTCTATGGACAAGAAAGACGTACATAATGCATCCATGGCAAGATGTATCAGGTGGGAATCTTATGGCATTTCAACCCGCTTTTAACATCTTTTTGGTATCTATAGGAAATAGTTGTCTCTTTCCGTAAGGAGAGCCATCTGCTTGTTTGCTTTTATCTATATTAATATTATAAAAAATTATAAAAATAATAAAATGAATTGGTTTGTAGAGGTTTTTAAAAAAACATCTTTTGATGTCAGCTGCTTCCAATTATTGTCTGCACTGTGCATAATTTACATCTCCCAGACTTGGCTTAAATGGGTTTATAGGTTTACTAGCTGTGCCCACGACTTCATCCCTGTTTAAAAGTTTCTAAAATAAAAGTTTTACCCGCATAGTTCCCGTTCCCCTGGGAATTCTGGGATAAAAACTATTCCATTCTCGGATCTCTATCTTTGTACGAAATTTCATTCAAATCAGTTCAGTGGCTTAAGTGTGAAGGAGAAACAGACAGACAGACAGAGTTACTTTCGCATTAAAATATTAGTATGGAAGTATGGATGAAGCGCTGTCACCTCTGATACTTTCCGAGCAATACATTTTATAAAAACCCCTAAATACCTGTCATGTCAAAACATTTTTTTTGTTAAATTTACTGTATATTGTTAATAAACTTAATATTCACCTTAAACCCTTGAACTTGTCCATAATTTGTATTTACAAATATATCCCTTTTCAATTGTCGAGAGTCTCTCCTCTCCCTTCCCTGTAAATCTTCTCTCCACCCACCAAGAACTCCAGGAAATAATGAATCTGGATTGTTAGGATCTCTATTCTGTAAAGAATAATATATTTTATGTTAATCCCTGAATAATAAGATGACAATCAGATTGGGAAATTGGTAAGCTATCAGATTGGGGCTGTTTATGAATTGTTGCGTTTTTTAATATTATTTTCTATTAATATGATCTTGAAAATTTGTGATACCTAGAAATAAAAGAAAAGAACCTAAAATAAAATTATAATAGGTAGACATCTACCTGCCTTCCTTTTTTATTATTTAACTGAGAGTGGTAATTGTGATTAATTTCAATAGGTTCAATTTAACACATTTTTTATTTGTTTACTAACTGTTGCCCACGACTTCGTCTGTGCAAACTTCGTTTACTCCGCACAGCTCCTCACCCGTAAGTGATAGCATGATAATATGTAGCCTATATGTTGACCCGATCTATAAGTAATATTCATGCAAAATTTGAAGTAAATCCATGCAGTACTTTTTGAGTTTACCCTGGACATACATACAGACAAACAGACAAAAATTCTAAAATCTATATTTTTGGCTTCGATATTGATTGTAGATCACGCCCCAAGTATTCTTTTAAAAACATATTCAATGTAGAGTTTTGATATTTCTATGATTTTATTATATGTATAGATGTGTTTTATTTTAAATTTACTATATCCTATTAGATATACATTTTCATTTCAAATAAATACCAACTACAGTATGGTATACCTTAACAGTTGACTGACAAAGTAGGTGGTATTTAAATACATCATATTTAATTAGGGGATAAATATGGAAAAATATATTTTATTTATTTAATACTTTATTGTACACATAAAAGCAAAATTACATTTTGTATTATGAAAATTCCACCAAAGGCGAGCTTATCTCTTTAAGATATTTCCTCTAGCAAACCCAAAACAATGAGAATGTGTGAAAGAAATGGAGAATACAAGTGTACAGATTATTAATTTAGAAATATTCAATAAAAAAACTTATTTTGATTAACTTAATTCTAATATGTTACAATGCCTTTTTACCCTAAAAATTAAACCAATAAATAAAATTCTTTTACCAATTTTTTAAAGGTAACTAATGATTGACTGCTCCTAATATGTAAAGAATGTCAATTCCAAAATTTCACAGAATTAATAGTAAAAGAATTACTGTAGATTAAAGAAGAGTTTGTAAGGTGTTGTAAAATTCCGCACAATTAATAGCAACAATTTGAGCCCAAATCATATAGAAAGTTAATGCACTCACAAAGATGTATATAGTGAGTTTAAAAATTGCAAGTTACAATACCGCGAGTTTAAAAAGTGCAAATGTTTCTTTCCCCATTAGGATTTCCTCAATATCCTCTGAGGAAAGTGAGAGATTTCCCTACAGGATGACTATGTGACAAAAATTTAAGAACCCTCTCCCGCCCCAGTGGCCAGTGTCCAAACATTGAATTTTTGAAAACCTTTTCTCTCTAAAATGGGTCACATGGTATGGTTACTTTCCACATGCAAATTATACCCACTTATGAGAATTTTGACTTAATTAGTCATCCTTAGTGCGCCAAAGTGCTTGAATTAGGAGTATTAATGAATGTTAAATAAGTAGCTTGTTTTCTTTAAAAAATTATAGGTTTATTTAACCCACATTTAAAAGCTTGTCTTCACTTATCTTCAAAAAATGATTTTATAATTATACAGGGTGTCCCAGAACTCAACGTCAAGCCGAAACGGGGTGACAGGATAGATCATAACCATCACGAGAAAAATCAGAAAAAAAATCTATCCCATGCAGTTTGAAAATTATGGGCATTTTAAGAAAAACCTAGAAATTTGGTCTAACTGTACCATTTTTCGGTTATTGTGGTTAATTTTTATTATTTTTGTTCATTTAAACTTTGGAACCGTAACCCTAAATAACATCTCGAGAATCACAGTCTAAAATAATGACACAATTACCCCAAGTTTCCTAGAATTTAGACTATTTGTTAAACTATGAATTTAAAATTTTCAAACTTTGTCGACTTTGAAACACCCTCCTTTAAAAAAAATGCACTAGAGTGCCTTGGCAAGTGCCATTAAGAGTTGGCGCATTTAATCAGGATTGTAAAATGGTACAATACTTGTTAGTTTCATACTAAAAAAACGAGTAAAAAATAAAAACCTCAAGTAACTCGATTTTTGCTAACCCATTTTACTCAGTTAAAATGTTTTTTATTCGCACAAGCCCTTGGTAGGTTTTTATTTTACGGTAAAATGATGAGAGATATGGATAGTGGACATGTTTGCCATGAGCGAGCGAGACAGATAGTGACGCCACGCAGTGAGACGGAGATGCGTCGTTTAAACGAGTGCGAATGAAACAGATACTGGACATGTTTGCCATGAGCGAGCGAGACAGATAGTGACGCCACGCAGTGAGACGGAGATGCGTCGTTTAAACGAGTGCGAATGAAACAGATACAGACGCCATACCAAGCAAATAGCTACGCTGCCAGTCTGACACCAGTTAGTACATTTCGCTCATTCGTCTACTGCGCACCTTTCCGTATTCGCTTGTGTTAATTTAGTACTGACAACTTTGGCTTTTCTTTTTGGACTTGGATTTTTGTGAATTGGACTTGTTGATTACATACCGGCAACTTTGGCTTCTCTCTTTTGGAATTGGACTTTTGTGTTGACATCCTTGTCATCACTATGCCTACGCGCTACACTTCACAAGAATATGCGAACATGCATCTCATTTATGGGGAATGCAGATGCAATGCAAGTGCCGCCGCTAGACTTTATCGTGAAAGATATCCAAATTTAGAGCGCTATCCGGATCACCGCGTGTTTGTTAATGTGCACCGTTCACTCACAGAGGGCGGCCATTTTCCGAATCAAATACGGGCTGGAGGTAGACCTCGCTTTCCTTACGAAGAAGAAGTGTTGGAAGAGGTCGCAGATGACCCAAGTATTTCCGTTCGTGGAATTGAAGAAAGAACGGGAATACCCAAAAGCACAGCACATCGTATTTTACAAAGAGCTGAAATGCATCCGTTTCACGTACAACGAGTTCAAAGTCTTCTCCCTCGAGATTATCCTGAAAGGATTTCATTTTGTAGAACAATGCTACAGAGGCATAATGAAAATCCCCAATTCATCCAAAAAATTCTCTGGTCAGATGAATCTACATTTAAAAAAGATGGCTACATAAACTTACACAATTTTCATGAGTGGCATGTGGAGAATCCACATTTAATGCGAGAAGACCGATCCCAATATCGCTTTAAAGTTAACCTGTGGACAGGAATTTTAAACGGCAAAATTGTTGGGCCTTTTGAGCTGCCTGAGAATTTGAATGGCACGAATTATCTAAATTTTTTACGAGAAAATTTACCAAGTTTGTTAGAGGATGTACCACTAACAGATCGTCGCCACATGTGGTATCAACAAGATGGCTGCCCAGCGCATTACGCAGTGCAAGTAAGAGATTTCCTTGACCAAGTTTATCCGGGAAGGTGGATTGGACGTTCAGGCACTATCTTGTGGCCAGCCCGTTCCCCAGATTTAAATCCCCTGGATTTTTTTTATTGGGGCGTTCTCAAAGAAAAAGTTTATTCTAAGCCCATTGAGAGCGTAGCCGAGCTGCGTGAACGAATTTCTCAAGCTGCTGAGGACATCAACTCTCGAGGATATGTCCGGCTAATAAGTAGATCTTTTTTAAGAAGATGTAGGGTGTGTGTTGAAGCTGATGGTAAACAATTTGAACATTTGTTATAATAAAAAATGTTATTTTCAAATCTGACTTTTATTCCAATAAACCTAAACAAAACAAGGTCAACATTTTTCATTATTTTATTAGTATTTTGTTGCTTTGGTAAAAGTGGCGTCACTATCTGTCTCGCTCGCTCATGGCAAACATGTCCACTATCCATATCTCTCATCATTTTACCGTAAAATAAAAACCTACCAAGGGCTTGTGCGAATAAAAAACATTTTAACTGAGTAAAATGGGTTAGCAAAAATCGAGTTACTTGAGGTTTTTATTTTTTACTCATTTTTTTTAGTATGAATCTAACAAGTATTGTACCATTTTACAATCCTGATTAAATGCGCCAACTCTTAATGGCACTTGCCAAGGCGCTCTAGTACATTTTTTTTAAAGGAGGGTGTTTCAAAGTCGACAAAGTTTGAAAATTTTAAATTCATAGTTTAACAAATAGTCTAAATTCTAGGAAACTTGGGGTAATTGTGTCATTATTTTAGACTGTGATACTCGAGATGTTATTTAGGGTTACGGTTCCAAAGTTTAAATGAACAAAAATAATAAAAATTAACCACAATAACCGAAAAATGGTACAGTTAGACCAAATTTCTAGGTTTTTCTTAAAATGCCCATAATTTTCAAACTGCATGGGATAGATTTTTTTTTTGATTTTTCTCGTGATGGTTATGATCTATCCTGTCACCCCGTTTCGGCTTGACGTTGAGTTCTGGGACACCCTGTATAGATTCTAAATAATTCTACTCCTAATGGTGCAATTCTTCTGACATTGACTGCCCCATTGGTCGAGTGATTAGTGACCCTTACTATGCAATCAATGGGATGCGGGTTGATTCCCAAAAGGGACAGGTCTTTGTGTGATGAGCATAGATGTTTGGATTTTTGTGTTTGGGTGGTAATTAAACGTATTTCGGTATTTATATATGCTTTCTATGTATTAATTTTATTGACTAACACCCATATCACATGCAAATAAATTGTTGACTTTGTAGTAAGATCAATTTATGTAATTTGTCCACTGATATTATTATTAATATTATATCTTTTAGTTAACATATAAGTAAATGTGTATATTTTTTCAGTAAATATAAATACTTACAGTGTTAAATTTAAATTGTTCATCCAATGGATTAGTCACTATAGGGTTATATGGAAACCCACCAGGTTGATTTATATTTGGATTGTAGGGGTTATACCTTGATGGATCCGCACCATACCTCCTATTATTGTACACATAAGTCCTGTAATCACTGTCACCGGGATTTGGAAGTCTCGTGTCTCGTACTGCATCACTAGGCTGATTATTATAGTATTCATTATTGAACTGTCCATTGTATAAATCTTTATTCGATTGTGCCTTTGTATATTTGTAAATAACACATATTAAAAATATTGTTTTTATCATTTTTACACACAATAACTTTTCGGTCCAGTGAAGAATGCGTAGGCTCTGCGATGATTCACATTCTTAATTCAACGCTTACTATAGCACTTTGATGAATTAAACTTTATTTTTTATGACGTTTCTACCTCAAAAACCAAGTTAGCTATTAAAAATTGCTGTTTGGGTATAATTTCAATTTAATAAACAATAAACTTCAAAACAACTTTTATGTGAAAAATGAAAAGAATTTGTTCTTCACGGATATATCACAATAGAGTTTTTATCTAGGGCACGAATATAATACTAGATTTGTTATCAATGTTTTAATCAATGAATTATCACAAAGATAATAGCAATTTGGCAACGCCCACTTAATATCAGTTTTGTTTGTAAATTGAAATTAGGCTTGTTAAGAAATGTCGATATATCAAAATATCGATGTTTTTTTAGAAAATAATCGATATATCTATGTCGTCGATCTTCGATCGATATTTCATATTTATTTCGAAACATATTTTGTATCAAATTCGATATTTTTTTACTAGCTCAGTACAGTTTATGTACAGTACTGTCTATACATACGTCGCATTTCATTAACCTTAGACACCTCTTATCACATCTTTTTTATAATATAGAAACACTTTTTTTAATTTCAACATGTAGTTTGATGTTTTGTCTTGTAGCTTAATTTTTATTTAATTTTTACTGTACCGCCAACACCGTACCGCGTGGTGTCAAGATTGTCATCCTACACAAATAAATAAATAAATAATAATCTTTATGCATATATAAAATTTAGCCTTCACATTCTTGTATAAACAAAATTCAAAAACTAGCAGCTGGTGGCTTGACATGATATATTATTATCAACATAGGCATGGAACAGAAATGTTTATTCCGAAGTTCCGATGAAAACTGAAATTTTAAGCATTTTGAAGTGACTTATAACTGAACTAAGCAAATAAACCAATGGGTTATCTAGGGCTATCATTTATTACGTAAGACGATATAGGCAGGTGGTGGATCGACCATGTCTTATTTTTTTCTCACTAAGGATCAAGATTCCATGATAGTTCCTACGCAAGATTACAAATATGAGCAAAGTTAACATCCAAAAAGCGCTGATAACCACACGAGTGCTGAGAATAAACTTTAGTTTTAAATAATTAAAACTAAAGTTCATTACTAACAGAAATAAAAATTTCTAATCCCTTCGCAAGTACAAATAAATTTTAATAAAAATTGTTACATTGGAAAAAAAGCACTAAAATAACTCAAACGTAAATTTGTGTTTGAAGTTATATTTTTTTTGGCGCGTTGGAGAAAATTGATAGGAGTAAATTTTTACGATGCGAGCGCGCACACCATCACACTAAATTTCAAAAATACGGTATCAGAGGTATTGCGCTGAAGTGGATTGAAAGTTACTTGACTGACCGTAAACAGTTTGTAGAAATTAGCACATTTAATGAAAAATCTGAATTAGTTACCTATAAATCTGATATATTATATAATAAATTTGGAGTCCCACAGGGTAGCATATTGGGACCATTCTTCTTTTTAGTTAACATAAATGATCTTCCGGATATTTTAGACTGTCAGTGTAGTATGTTTGCTGATGATATCGCGTTAATAGTCGAAAGTGATGATCAATTTACGGAAAAATTAAATAATTTAGTAGAAGTAGTATTTAAATGGTTAAAATTAAATAATTTAATGGCAAATATAAATAAAACAAAATTTATACAATTTTCTCACTACAACACATCCAAAGTAACCCTAAATATTCAGTATCAAGGCCAAATAATAACGGAAGTAAATAATACAAATTTTCTCGGTATTCATATCGATGAACATTTAAGCTGGAAAACTCACACAGAAATGCTATGCAACAAATTAAATAAATATGTTTTTGTTCTACGTAAAATTACACATAATATAGGTAAAGATGCCGCACTAACGGCATATTATGCATACGTCGCTTCTTTATTACGGTATGGCCTAATCATTTGGATGAATTCTTGCAATGCTATTAATGTTTTTTTGACACAAAAGAAATGTATACGCGCCATTTGTAATGTCGGTCCATTAGAGTCATGCAAACCTTTATTTAAAAATAATAAGATATTAACCTTAACTGACATGTATATCTTAGATGTAGCCAATTTTGTAAATAAACACCCTCAGTTGTACAACAGAGCTAGAGATACATCTAGACTGGGATTACGGGACCCCACCAGATTACTTTTTCCATCATGTAAATGTTCTATTTTCCAACAAAACTGCTACATGATGAGTATTAAGGTGTTTAATAAAATACCAAAAGAAATAAGAGAATTGCCAACAGGGAAACAATACAATTGCCTTAAAAATTGGCTGCTAAATAAAAACTTCTATACTCTTAAGGAATTTTTTGAAAGCAAATAGTTTTTTACTACAAATTTGATTTTTACAAAAATGTTTTTTTTTTTATTTTATTTATCATTGTTTATTTAGGTTATTATATTATCTCATCATTATATTTGACATTGACATTTTATTTAAATTATTGACATTATTTGTAAAATAGATCTTATACTGACAGTGATTTTACATTTTGACATATTATAAAAAATTATTTAACATTTTTTTTAATTATTTTTTTATTATTATTATTAGATTAACAAATTGTATACACATTATCAATGATTTAATGAATAAGATATATGTAATGATTTTATTATGTAATGATCCATTCTGTTGATGACATACTTTATTTATTTCTCAATGTTTAATGAATGTTGTTAAATTTATCTCATTTAGTTACAAACACTAATATCAATATCTTTTAGAAATCGTATGGTTATAAGCTGGACGTGTATTCATTTGAGATTTGTATTATGACATTGCATTTACTATAACACTTTAAATTACATATATCTTGGTATAGTCACAAAAAGCAATACGTAAAATCACGAAAAACTGATATCGTGAAATTAGCTAGTCAACATTTTAATTTTACAAAAAAAATGACCATTTATTTACTTATGTACAAATTTATTATTTCATGGTATTTATATAAAATTTATTTAACTAGATACCTAATGCGTTATATTAAAACTTTTTCTCAATGTTTTAAATACCTTTTTTGCCAAAGAAGTGTAAATTCTTACGTGCGTACATAAGTACACACACACCCGTTTTATTCTTCAAATTCTTGTGTAATACTCGTAAAAAATTAAAAAAAAGGGACGGAAGTCGACTTATTCTTGTACTAGCTGACCCGCGCAGCTTCGTCCACGAATAAGGTAGCATGTAATCAATATTGATGACTACTTTACGATTTATTAAGCAGTTTAGCCGTGAAAGCGTAACAGATAGACAGACAGACTTTCACATTTATAATATAAACAAACAGACAGACAGTCAGACTTTCGCATTTATAATATTAGTATGGATTTCATTCCAAATTGAGCTTGTTAGGGATAGATTTTTGTAAAAAACATAGCCTATGTTTGTTCCTATATCTTCAACTACCTTCATAACAAATTTCTTTATAATCGGTTCAGCGGTTTAGCCGTGAAAGCAGAACAGATACAGAGAATTATGCTATAGTAACACACAGACAGACAGAATGTCAAACAGACAGACTTTCGCATATAAAAGATCAAGCAATAGTAATATTTGCGATTTATTAATAATAACGTTTTGCTAACTAATTGGCAACACGTGAGCAAAAAGGCAGACAGAGAGATAGACAGACATACATTCGCATTTATAGTATTAGTATGGATATGGACTTCTAAGCTTCCTTTGTGTCGTTCAAAAGGTTTGATCCGGCTATGAATTTGGCTGTGCCGAATAATAAGAGCAGGTTGACAGAGGAGCATATCAAAGGAATAATGTTGCTAATGTCCATAATATATGACAAACATTAGTTGAAATCCAGTAATTCTAAAATTCCTTTTATTAATAATACTTAAAAATGTATTGTCATTTATTTTTCACTCAGTATTTTTACCGCACTTATAGGCAATCACGACTTGGAGTAAAAATATCGATATTTTTATTCAAATTATTTCGGTATATTTTAAAATGTCGATTCGATATATTTTTCATTTGCCCATCCCCAATTAAAACATGTCTTCTTTTTAATTTTTTTCAGCCTCGCGATATAGACTAAGACCTATAGCCGAACTGCCATTTAAATCTAAACTTGAACTTTTGGCGAGAATATGATATAAACGACGAATATATACATACATTCATAATCAAATAAGGCAAAACGTGAAAAATATATTTTAACGCTATATTAATGATAACTCAATGAGAATGCAGTCCGATCTATGTCGAAATCTGTAAAAGTAATTAATGCCACCTTCTAGAATTTTCTTTTTTTTCTTGTAATAATCTAATAAGAACGGACGAACGGACGAACGGACGAACGGACGAACGGACGAACGGACGAACGGACGAACGGACGAACGGACGAACGGACGAACGGACGAACGGACGAACGGACGAACGGACGAACGGACGAACGGACGAACGGACGAACGGACGAACGGACGAACGGACGAACGGACGAACGGACGAACGGACGAACGGACGAACGGACGAACGGACGAACGGACGAACGGACGAACGGACGAACGGACGAACGGACGAACGGACGAACGGACGAACGGACGAACGGACGAACGGACGAACGGACGAACGGACGAACGGACGAACGGACGAACGGACGAACGGACGAACGGACGAACGGACGAACGGACGAACGGACGAACGGACGAACGGACGAACGGACGAACGGACGAACGGACGAACGGACGAACGGACGAACGGACGAACGGACGAACGGACGAACGGACGAACGGACGAACGGACGAACGGACGAACGGACGAACGGACGAACGGACGAACGGACGAACGGAAGAACGGACGAACGGACGAACGGACGAACGGACGAACGGACGAACGGACGAACGGACGAACGGACGAACGGACGAACGGACGAACGGAAGAACGGACGAACGGACGAACGGACGAACAGTTTTGACTTTCCTACAATTTTATATGTATAGATGACGGAATAACGAATTAGTTTGTTTAATTTATTTTCTTTTTAAGTAAAAGCAGTAATTCACTATTAAGAAATATTTAAATGGACTAATGGTTACATGATAATTTTTAACTTCCCGCAACGTATGTAGATAAGGAAGCTATTGATTTTCGAAATCGAGTTTTCACCAGATCTCCACGTTTTGAGGTCCTAGGAACAATTTTTGTCTATTTTCACGATGATGTCAGTATGTCTGTATGTATAGACACGTGTGTGTGTGTGTGTGTGTGTGTGTGTGTGTATGTAAACATCTAATAACTTTTGAACGGCTGGACCGATCGAAACGCGATTGCTGGCATTCAATCGGATTCTGATCAACTTAACTTTCTGAAAATTTGAACCTAGTCGGCCCAGTAGGTTTTGAGGAATTTAGAAAAGATTTTTCTTGGGAAACTTAACTCTAACAAAAATTAGCATTTAAAAGTTTAATATTTTACAAACGAGTGCCTTAACCGAAAACTTGTTTTAACAAACCTACAATATTTTTAAAAGCCTATCCAACGATAACCCACTCAATCTCAACCACGTACCCCACGTGAGAAAAAAATTAACATCCCCACTTTACGTGTAGGGGAGCTACCCTGAAAACAAATATTTTTCAAGATTTTATATTATTACTTTGTTGGTGTGACTAATATTATATTCGTGCCAAATTACAGCTTTCTAGTACTAAGGATCTCTGAGCTGTAGTGCGGACGGACGGACGGACATAGCGAAACTATAAGGGTTCCTAGTTTACTTGGGAACCCTTAATAAGGCGATCGTTTAGTTTAGTTTAACTACCGGCGCACAGCTAGTACCTCTTTGTTCTTCTAGGGTTTTTTTATATTTTACTAGCTGACCCGGCAAACGTTGTTTTGCCTTACATATTAGGAATCCATAGCGGACAAACAACGTGACACGTAATTTATATAAGACTACGGGATTGTCCTTCCACGCAGCCAAAATGGCATTAAACTTTATATGGTGGTTAAGTATTCTTAAATTTTCTAATTTTGCGCGCCATTTTCTTAATATTTTCTTTTATAAGAACCTTCTCCTTACAATTACAAACACAACAAAATTCAACAGAAACACACGATCTCGCCTGGTGGTAAGCTAAGATGCGGCCTAAGATGAAACGCGAAGATGGTGTAAGGCTTGTGGAAGGCCCTTGTAAATGTACTTAAATCGTTATCAAATGTCAGCATTTGAGGGCTAATCTAAGTAAAATTACCTGCAGATAAGTAACCGCCAGCACGGCATCCGTCGTGGTCGTATATTTGCACACCATAATTTGGTAAGTAGTTGGTTGGTAGAATATGTTGGTAACTTAATTTATTTTTAACAACTTGTAACACCCACATTCTTGCAAATAAATATTTTCTTTCTTCTTTCTTTCTATAATTGGTGACATTTATTTAACTTTATTCATAGACAGGTGGGGGCAGAAGCGCTCAAGGAGACGTTGGCTGTTAGTTTTGATATAGCAAAAACCTTAGATTGTGGCACAGAGCGCATTTCTCGAAGAAAATAATGTAACTGGATTAATAAGCTTTTTGGTAGATCGTTGCATGAAGGTTGTTGCCATTGTTGCATGCTTAGATACGTCGATGATGGTGTTCTCCAAGGCTGTGTACTGGCGTCATTGTTTCCTCTGCATATCAATGATATACGGCAAATTAACATCGCTAAATATAACAGTATTTTCTGCCAGATTTTCTGGTAGTAGCTTAAAAAATTGTTGATGCGTTATAATAAATTGTGAAAACTTTTATTGAACATTCTTTGGATTTCTGTGAGTCGCAAATTATGCCTCACACGGAGTACTATTCTTATTATTGGACAGGGATATTCAAAGTCAGATCCTTCCTCTTTCTTCAATATCTACAATGTAAGTACATAGATAATTCTGTTATAATTTATTATATGCTTATATAGATACGAAAACTTAGCAGATAGCTCTTCTGATGGAAAGAAATAACCCTGCTATATCCTCTAAGGTAATTTCCTTACCAAGTTTCTATATTTTAGAGGTCTGCGTATTTGTAAAAAAACACTAAAAGTTATTTAAAATAAATGCTGAAGTCACTGGTAGCTCATATTTTAGGAATTAGGAAATATTAAATATTTTTACAAAAAATGTGTATCTATTATTGTATACCATCATATTCCTGATAGTTTAGATATGATATCAGGCCTATAAATAAATTTCGTAAAAAGTTGTTTGAGTTGCAGTTAGATAAAACTTATTATGATATGAAATAATTTTTAGTTGGTAAAATTAAATGTTAATAGATAGAAAAATAAGTTTGTTGAATTAGCCTTAAAAAAAATCAATGTAATAAAATTTTGTAAATTGTGAAATAACTTTGAAAATTATAAAAAATTTGATTACACAAATAATGAAACTTGTAATTATAAAAATACTTTTGTGATATGAAATCATTTTTGTACATAAGTAATAACTAAGAAAAAAAAGACAAGCCCGCTAAGTTTCGCTAAGTGGCCCCGTTACGAACCGGTATTATATGGGGCACACTAAAAGTTTTGCACTTCTAGCTAATCGGAACTATTCGAATTTCGAACGTTATATTTTTAAAACGTTGCAACCTTCTTAGTAATAAAAAAAAAAACAATTGGCGGGAAATGACTTGTCAATTGTTTTTTTATCACACATCAAAGTTCTACGTACGCAAGGAAAATGGAATTAAGTCGAAAAGATTTTAGAGCGATGATTTTTTTATGATTTTAAAAGTTCTCTTTCTCCGCAAGACTATGCCGCTCGTCTTCGAAATGCTTTTGGGAGAGAAGCACCTTATTTGAGCACCGTGAGGAGATGGTTTGCTGAATTTGAGAGAGGTCGAGTTTCTTTACATGACGAATTTCGTGAAGGGTGGCCTTCAACTGCCATCAACGAAAATAATGTGGCTACTGTTAAGCGGTTAATTGAAGGAAACTCCCGGAATACCTATGACACAATTCGAGGACTATTGGGGATCGATATGAGCCAAATTCAGAAAATTTTACACGAAGAATTGAAACTTCGGAAACTTTTTTCTCGTTAGATCCCTTATGAACTGACAGCGGAGCAGAAGCGGGCTCGCGTGGAATGGTGCTCACAGATGCTACTGAAGTACGACCACGGACATTCTAATGCTGTTTATGACATTGTCACATAAGACGAAACGTGGATTTATTGTTTTGAACCCGAAAAAAAACAGAAATCTTGTGAATGGGTGTTTGAAAATGAGAACAGGCCAACAAAAGTGAGACAGGCGAGAAACGTTGGTAAAAAAATGATCGCGTTTTTTTTCTCAGCTACGGGTTCCATCTGTACAATTCTACTTGAAGATCAAAAGAGTGTTAATGCCAAGTGGTATTCTACCATTTGTTTACCCAGGGTGTTAGAAGAAATTCGCGAAAGACGACCCAAAAGCCGCATTCTCCTACACCATGATAACGCTTCTTCACATACGGCCAACAAAACAAAGTCATTTTTAGCTTCCGAAAAGTACATCTCGTCAATCATCCCGTCCTAGCACCCTGTGATTTCTGTATTTTCCCCAAAGTCAAAGATTTGATGAGAGGTTTTACTTTTACCAACTCTGAAGAGGCAGTGATAGCGTTCAATCAGCACGAAGAAAACATGCCTTCAGATCTGTGGTCCTCCTGTTTTAAAAAATGGTTCGATCGCATGAAAAAATGTTTAAAATATAAAGGAGATTATTTTGAAAAACAATAAACATAATATTTTGGTTATAAGATGTTGTTTTTTTAAGTTACGCAAAACTTATAGTGTGACATACGTAATCATAAAAAATCGATTATCTGCACACTATATAATTGTAGAATAGGTTGGTAGCTTAATTCATTTTTAACAACTTGTAACACCCATATTCTTGCAAATAAATGTTTTCTTTCTTTTTCTTTCCATCTTTCTAAATCATTGTGTCCAGCATCGACATAGAATACCTCTTTCGCTGGTGTTCAGTCATTGTTGAGGGAATGGGTAAGGCGACGGCATCAAACTAAGCGAAGATTTGCAGAACTCTACTATGTTGGGATAACTTCATCCTGACACCTTCCTCTTACACCATGATGCTATAAAATCATACCCTAATCTTTCAAATTTGGTTAATAATAAGATGCCCTCTATTTAAAGGATGCTCAAGGCTGGATCATTCTGCTTATGAAATTACATTATTAAGAGAAAGAAAAAGTCAAATATAATTTCGGCAAATTATTATACAAATGTTTTATAAAAATATTTGGCGAGACGAGCTTCCATTTCAATTATCTAAAAACATGCCTCTCCCAGTTTGCGTGGCGTTGTTTCTTTTTTACGGATTTTACTGAATATTTTTATGCAAACAAATGACGAGGAATTTCAGGGCGCATGGAATCAGGCATTTCGTATTAAATTATTTTACCTACCTACTTTAATTTCCAACGAGTTATGAACTGGTAATGTTTGTCATGTTTTTACTTTTGTTTAATACCGTAAAGCTTCAGTTAACTCAATGGCGAATGTGAACGGCACTAATTTAACTGTGATTTTAATAAGTTGATCACAATTCGTCAAGATCCCAATTCGTCGTTGAGGAAAAACATATCCCCATTCGTCATTGTTTTAAAAATATATATAATCGCCTTTGTGGTCTAGTGGTCCAGCGTTGGCGTTGACCACATGAGGTCCCGAGTTCGATTCCTGGGTCGGGCACTTAAAAAAAGGTTTTTTTTTCAGTTTTCTGATAAACACAAAGTTGCCCGAGATTGGAAAGTGCTCGGCTGGCGATAGGCTTGCCACCTATCACATTTGTGGGACCAAGTATCTTCGGCTAATCGTGGGTGCACTTGTTGTACCTCTGCCTACCCCTTCAGGGATACGGGCGTGAAGATAATTGTATATTTACATAGTTCCGTACTGATAATCCGTTATCAGTAGTTAATATAAGTGAAAGTACAGTCAAGAACATCATAATATGTACAAATTATCCTTTGATCGAAATCTAAAAGGTATTTGATAGTAAGCATAACTGTGTATTATTCTGTTTGTTACACTTTCACAGCTAAACCTCTGAACCGATTATGCTAAAATTTGGTAGGAAGATAGTTGAAAATCTGGAGTTAAGAATAGAATTTTTATTTAAAAAACAGTTTTAAACTAGATTAATAATAATCTACTCGTGGGCGAAGCTGTGTGTTAGCTAGTTATAAATAGCACAGAATAAATTAATTTATTCTTTTTGATTTGACAAATCATTATAAATTTCTTAATAGATTTGGCTAACCGTGTTTGGTAATAAGACATAGAGAGTGATTCAAGACAATTAAAATAAAAAATAAGATTCTCGATAAAATGAAACGAAGTGAAAAAATGAATCGGATAAATTATAAGTTTCTAATGACAAATGATTATAATATGGAGTTAACAAAAAACTAAAATATTTATTATTAAATATATGTAAGGATTAATGATATTTTTAGGATATATAATTTCGGAAAAAATAGACGTTACGTCACATAACAGTAAAAGCAAATCTGGAAGTGTTACATCACACCGTAAAACGTTATCTTGTATTTAATATTTTCATAGAAACTACAGAGTATGTAATGCATGTATGAACACGGCGTGATGTCATTAAAGACGCCACGATAGTCCAGAGCAACTTTCGTGACGTGTCTGAATTTTCGCGATATAGTTTGTACAGTAGCGGTACGAATAGGTTCGTCAGATTTCAAATTGATTCATTTTAAAAAGCTGCAAGCACATAATTTATGATCTTTCGAAAATTTGTCACATAATAAACCGTTGCATAGAAAATTATGATTAACTGTTCGATAACATGGTTCAGCCTTGCTTGCATCAACACTATTTCCTTTATCTTGTGTAAATGATTATTATCTAAAGAGATGCTAATATTTTTTTAATTAAAATATTTTTATTGATTTGACCTGTCATTAATATTTACGATAAAACTATTGTCATGGTTAATGTCACCGTTTTTGAAGTGAAAACTTCTTTAGGCGCGTTGAGCGTTTTGGTAGAGGGTAAAATCCTCGGTTCGCGTCACCGACATGCTAATGATAATAGTATATCTATAGCTATGGAGAGCCAGACTAGCGCACGCGCAGTAGCCTGTGTACACGTATACACTAATACATCGACTATTTCTGACTGTATTATGTGCGCGTTGGACGCTTTATATAGGTAGTTATATAGTTTTAATTACTCTCAACTTAATAGTTCCGTTTTCACTTCTATCTGCAGTCCCACGACTGCTACTGTTTTTTTTATTTCTAGATTTCTAGTGTTATTCAATATTTTATTGCAAAATATATTTGCCATAAACATAAACATAAATCCTTTATTTTCGTAATGTCATATTAATGCTGAATCCTTTAAGAATTGAAAAACGAGCAGCAATAATTGATGCAATAATTATTGTTAGATAAACTTTATTTGATAGAAAACGTCACATTTATTTAATGTTAGTAGAACTGTTTTTTGTACTGGTATATTGGCATGATTGATTCGTACACTAGTGCAAGCGAAACTAGATCTTAAAGTGATGAACCTGTTTTTACCGTGACTATACAAACGTAGTGATTATATACTCTTTGGTTGTATTAAATTAATATGAACATCGAACTGCTGACCGTTCACGACTGACGTTCGGAATTCAAATAAAACTCCTTGCACCCCGCGATCCTCTAAACCAGTGTGTCTTCGTGGATTGCACTATCTATATAGACTTTCCGTTACTCTTTTAAATTCATTATACAGTCAAAATCTGTTATAACGACATCGAAGGGACCACTCATATTTAGTCGTAATAACCGATATTCGTAACAACCGGTGACGTTCTAGAGATATGAAGTTCTATTTTTTATAATGTGTTATTATTATTGAATAGATCCGTTTATTGGAAAATAATTAGTCCTTTGATATTTAAACCATTTTGCAAAGCTTTTTCAATCTTCATATTCTTCGTTGTTTTGGCTCGTTTCATTTTCAAAGAATTGTTGTCATGAGGGATTTGAATTTTTTCTCGCTCTTTCCAAATGGTTGAAATTGTCGAATGTAGTGTACCATATTCCTTTACTAAATCTTTGTTTCAAATTCCGCTCACTAGCTTCAATATAATACGCGGTTTTTCTTCGATATTAATTAGTTTCCTTTCTCTTAGCGACATGTTAAAAGTTTCACAAATAACTCCATAATATGTCTTAGTGCGTCTTGTTTACAGATAAATAACAAACTAACTGATGAGATATGGAGAAGCGGGCTTTGACTTCACTGCAGTCTGCATGCAAGTGTTTTTTCTAAGAATTACAGAAGAACCCTACACTCCACAGTTTTTGTTTCCTTTTGCTATTTTAATAGACGTTGACCATTATACTGTGCCAGATATGGATATCTATTCCAAGTTTTTACAATACAGATCTAATTTTTCGAATATACTAATTAAATGTAGTCGTTTTATGCGGTATGTCGTAATAAGCAATGTCATAAAAAGCAATTATTTTGATAAGTCGGTCATATAGCATTCAGCAGGGACTTTTGTCCTGGTTCAGTATAACCGGTGTGTTGTTCTAAACGATGTCGTTATAAACGGTTTGACTGTATTTACTACTACCGTAACTTTTTCCTACCTCGAAAACCAACCGTTTAGCTGGCAGAGGGGAGGACACTTGCCTCTAACAAAAATTAGCACTTTAAAGCTTTATATTTTACAAACGAATCACTTGATTGTAAAATTGTTTTACGATTTTTTTACGAGTTTTACAACGATAACCCACACAATGGGGTACGCGGGAAAAAAATAACATCCCCACTTTACATGTAGGGGAGCTACCCTGTAAAAAACATTTTTAATATTCTATGGTACTACTTTAGTGACGTGACTAATATGTATATTCCTGCTAAATTACAACTTTCTAGTGCTAAGAATCTCTGAGTTATTGTGCGGACGGACGGACGAACGGACATAGCGAAACTATAAGGGTTCCTAGTATGCTTTGGAACCCTAAAAATGACAAAAATTCGACTTAAATATTTCGACTGCCTCTGCTATAAACATTTTAATAATTCAGCCCATTTCTGAAATAGGAGATTTAGAATTAGAATGTTCAATTTGAATTATTTGCACAAAATATATAACAGGCGAACTTAACGTCTATAGACATTTTCCTATGCAACATTTTACTTATTTAAAAAAAAACTATATTAAAATTTATAATTTGAATATTATAAATTTTAATATAGATTTCAAATAAGTATTATAATTCGCATTTATGCGAAAGTTTGGATAGGTGTTAATGAAAGTAAATGATACTCATACATAGAAATACATATATAAATACTTTTACATTCATACTAAACACCCAAACCCGGAATTACAAACATTTATGCTCATCACACAAATGCTTGTCCCCGTCGGGGATCGAACCCGAGCCCCGTTGATTGCGTAGTCAGGGTCGCTAAGCACTCGACCAACGGGGTGGTCAATAATTTTTTTTGTTGTGTTCGTTAGGAAAATTTTAAAATATTTTTAAAATGGAAAGCATTGACATAAAAAACCCAAGATACACAATCAGTGTGTCAAAAACGTCCTCCAAAAATGAGTGCACAATTTTAAATTGTGCACTTATTTCAAATAGAATCGCTTCGGCCGCGTCTCTGTCAATTTTATTTATTTTCGTACATTGCTTTGTAAAAACAACTATAAGGCATGCACTTAAGGTTGGATATGCAAAGACATATGTTTTTGCCAAATCTATAACTACTTAAAAGAAATTAGGGATACTTTTGAGTGTCAGTTTTGTTCGGGACTGTGCATCTAGGGTTTTTTATATCAATGATGGAAAGTAACGGAGTTAGTGAGACAGAGATATTGAGGTAGTATTTTCAATGTGTTACAAAAAAGAAAGGTCGAACTTTTTGTTTGTAATTCTATTTATTTAACATGGTCATACTGTGAACGGTAGATTTTGTCTCATTTTTTGTTAGAAACACTTTGGGGCTACAGCTAGCCCATAATAATCTATATCTTATATTAATACTAGCGACCTGCCCGCGGTTTCACCCGCGCAGCTTTTGTTCCCGTGGGAATATCGGAAAGGTTTATACACTTAAACCTTCCTCAAGAATCAATCTATCTATTAAAAAAAACCGCATCAAAATCCGTTGCGTACTTTTAAAGATTTAAGCATACATAGGGACATAGGGACAGACAGAGAAAGCGACTTTGTTTTATACTATGTAATGATTACAAATGCGAAAGTTTGGATATTTGGATGGATGTTTGTTACTCAATCATGCCAAAATTACTGAACGAATTTGGATGAAATTTAGTACACAGGGGTAGATGACCTGGAATAGCACATAGGCTACTTTTAAAAAAAAAAAAAAAAGTTTTCCCGCGGGATTCACCAAAAACTTTTATAATGTAGCGGGCTGCAGGCTGCAGCTCGTATTGTGAATGCGAAAGTTTGGATGTTTGGATGGATTTTGTTGCTCAATCACGCCAAAACCACTTAACGGATTTAGGTGAAAAGCATACAGGTTGATAATG
Organism: Apodemia mormo; assembly: GCA_036924255.1. NCBI lineage: Eukaryota > Metazoa > Arthropoda > Insecta > Lepidoptera > Riodinidae > Apodemia > Apodemia mormo. The sequence goes on from JAUPFN010000002.1 coordinate 44,666,022, forward strand.
ACCCGTTATAGCACATAAGCTGTTTTTTTATAGCATAAGATAGCAAACAAGCAGATGGGTGTCCTGATGGAAAGAGTCAACCATCGCCTATAGACACCAAAGATGTTAGTGGTGCGTTGCTATCTTGTGGCGAGGTCTAATACCACATGCATAAGTTTACCGGCTACCTTACCCTCCAAATCGGAACACGACAGCGACAAGCACTGACGCTATTGCGGCAGGAATAGGTAAGGCGGTGGTACTTGACCCGGGCGAGACAATGCAGAACTCTACCACCTAGTAGCCACGATGGTAGTGACTCGCATCGCCAATCGGTCGCCTTTTACGACCAGCACGGGGGCTGCTTTTTATCCCAAAAAAATGAGTTTTTCCCGTGGGATTCACCAAAAACTTTTATAATACAGCTGACTGCACGCTGCAGTTAGTAAATAAATAAATATCGCTGGACAAATTACACGATTAAGTTCACAAATTATTTGATTGTGTATGGGTGTAATGGTATAGGTAAAAAAAGAAAAAAAAATTATAGCAGAGGGGGCAAACGAGCAGGTGGTGCACCTGGTGGCAAGTGATCACCGCCGCCCATGGACAACTGCAATACCAGGGGTCTTGCAGGAAACACCCCCGAGGGTAATTGATTCCACAAAGGAGTAGTGCGAGGCAAAAAGTGCCGACAAAAGCGTACGGTTGTGGATTTCCAGACATCGAGGTGGTGAGGATGGAATTTTAAACTTTGACGCGATGTTTGATGATGGAATTTAGCGGCAGGAATTAGTCCGAATAACTCTTCGGAACACTCCCCATGATGTACAATGGATCTATATAGCTCAGTCACCCAGGTAGATAGTTCTAAAAAGCGTAATTTCGGTGACAATGTGTAGGCAGAACATCTGGAATCCGAACAATGTAGGTCGACATGACTGAAATGTTTGTGTTCGGCATGCTTGATAGATTGAATTCGAATGTCTACGTGAATTTCAAGGAGAGTTACGAATGTTATGGAGGTGTATTTATTAACTTCAAGTTAACTTTCCTGACCGGGGCGTATCATCGTTCGCGAGAGCACTCGATATATGGACGTAATACTAAACTAACATATTACCATCCATATACATATTTGTTCAAAGTTTGATAGTGAACACTTTCGTAGCTCTCTTAATTATCTGCTTCAATAGTCGCCTAATGATGTTATAGACCGGGGCCGATCCCTCTGAAATTAATTAAAAATGAAAGAGAAAATAGAATGAAACCCATTGAAAAAGGAAAACCAATAAAGTCAAAATAAGAGGAAAAATAAAATACGACCGATTTGAGTTCGGGAAGTGTGAGGGAGAGGGGGGGGGAGGGACTTTGAAGGAGTAAAAACGGTTTATCACGATTTTCAGCAAAACTACGAGTCCTATCAAAAAAGTTTAATCGTAAAGTTGTCGGCATTAAGAAGATCTACAAGTTTTGTAATTTGCATTTTTTTCATGTAACCTCAAAATTATGCGAAATATTTGGAAAACTGACCTTTTGGTTTCTTATTTTTGTCTCCTACAAAAACAGATTTTTTCACGAGATTTGGTAAAAAGTTGCTTTCTTATATCCCAAATACACTGTATTTTTTTAAATTTAAAATATTAATTTTTTCTCCTTATTTTGACTTAATAATAAAGAACATCATAATTTTCAATCGAAAATTCATCCGTCTAAATATCTAATGTTTATAAAAAAATCGGTACCAGTTTTTCTTCTAATAGAGTTTTATTCAGTGTAATAAAGAAAGACGGAGCATAGTAGTTACGCGCGGGTTTGCGCGATTATTTCGACCTAGGCAAAACTAGTTAATTCTAAAGTATTTAAGGCCAACTAAATTGTCCTGAGCTAACCTTATTCGATCTTAGATTTTTTGTTATTGCCGACAACTATGCCCTTAAACTTTTTTCGATAGGACTCGTAGTTCTGTTGAAAAAACGTGATAAATCGTTTTTCCACATTCAAAGTCACATTTCCCGAACTCAAATCGCCCGTAATTTATTTTTCCTCTTATTCTGATTTTATTTTCTTCCTTTTTCAATGGGTTTCATCCTACCCTTATTTTCTTTTGTTTTAAAAATTATCTAACCTAGTCTATTATGGTTGCGTTGCATTTCACTTGAGTTGCTCGGCTTCACTCGGCTTGCGACTTTCACAGTCGCAAGCGTAAGTAGCGTAAATTTATTTCCCTCCAAATCATACTGGGATTGGTATACTCGGCATCTGGCGATCAAATCGTAATTAGGAGAATACAATAGGTACTGATTAGATAAGTCAGTCTAAGTATCTTCCCAATATTGGTTGGAACAATATCACAATGCCATAAAAATAACGATAATTATATGAAGTCGGTAAAATGTGAAACTGTTGTGTACTAACACCGATTTCGCTAACCGACAAAAATCAGTAAATCGTGGTGAACTGAAATTCAATCAGAAATCTATTCAATTAGAACCGGTGTGAAAGTATTTTGTTTTTTTTTTGAGATTTAGACAAGACAATGTATATTTATAACATAAAAAACTGAACCGCGCAGCTTCCCCTGCAAGTACAGTAACAGGTCATCAATAAAAGAAATTTCGTTCACATTTTCATCCCCTATTTCTGCCCCTTAGGGATTGATTTGAAAATAAAAATAACCTTTGATTGACCCTGGGTCTTCAACTATCTCCTTGCCCAATTTCATCAAAATCGGTTCAGCGGTTTTGCAGTTTTTTGTGAATGTATTTATAAGTAGCTAAAACGCGAAGCTTCGCTCGCAAGTAGAGTAACATGAGACATAGATTTGTGTGACAGACTATATAATCTATTGCACAATTTTTTTTTACTATTTCAATCTCTTAGGGGTTGTTTTTTTAAAAGTAGCCAATGTTTGACCCCGGGTCTCAACTATCTCCTTGCCTAATTTCTTAAAAATTGGTTCAGTGGTTTAGCCATAAAAGCGTAACAGACAGACTGACATACAATCTTTTAAATTATTCAGTAGCATCTTTGGGTTTACAAATGAATACCTTCTCCATTTCGTCTCGACTGCATGTCGTGTAAATGTTATATCGGCCATACGTATGTTCACGACTGGGTTTTGAAGGTACGGGCTCTCACAAAACATGCTATCGAGTCGGTATTGCTATCGAATTGCCATCGCTTTGAGCTGTGCTGCGAAAGGGTATCTCGTCATGAGCGATCACATATAAATTTCCTATTAAAGTACAGTCAACAAAAGCGAAACATGAAGAAATATTTCATAGAGAAATATTTCTATAACATTAACACTAATATTATCTTACTTTTTTATTTTAAACTAAAGAAGACGTTATGATTTATTTATTTTTCTTCGAATATTGATTACCGCAAAGTAACGCTGAATCTGTAATTTTTTTTTAAATTTAATTGACAGCTCTTGATTTTTATAAATTAAGTAGATTAATTATATTTGTGTTTTAGCACTCACCCCATTTTTTAAGTAAGTATATTAATTACAACTAATTATTTATTAGAAGGTGTAATTAATATGTTTAAACTATTGAAATTTGTGAAGTTATACTTTTAAGTAGTTTCACCATTAGGTACATAAAAGTGAAGGAAATGATCATGGTTTTATTAAACTCTTTTTCTTGATTTCTTAAAACATTAATACCTATTTATTTTTTATCCATTTATTGGAGATACGCTCGCCTATTCTACATTTCGTCTTAAAATAAGTTTTAAGGTATTTTTTAAAGTTGTGTACAATAAAGTATCTAGTTAATAAATCAATTTAGATATCTATACATCTATACCAATAAATAAAATTGGAGTGTCTGTTTGTAATATTAAATAAACCGCCTTTTACAAAATGCATATGGATATATATATTGTACATATACCAAAATATATTTTTTACAATTTTTGTCTATCTGTCTGTCTGTGCGTTTGTTCCGGTTAGTCTCTGAGATAGTTGGACCGATTTTGGCGGAACTTTCACTGGCAGGTAGCTGGTGTAATAAGAAGTAACATAGACTTTTATTTTAGAATTCATTTCACGCGGACGAAGTCGCTGGCATAGCTGGTATTACATATAAGGACACAGTTAAAACTTTTTTAAAAATTAATTTAATAAAGTCATTACTTCAGAATTAACAGAAGCCAGATTCACATTCATATTCAAAGGCTGTAATTTTATCAAAAAAAATGATTTTTGAACTCCGCAAAATATGAAATACAAAAATCAAAATTAATGTATTAAAAAATTATCCTTAAAATAACTTAATAACAACAAAGAAAAATTTTGACACGCCAGGACTTCAAAGGAGACGGATACCCTTTCATACAATCTTAGGCCCTCTTGTAATAAGATGAAAATTATGTTAATTAATAGCTAGTTTAACATAGTATAAATATTAAAAATTTTATAGATTTTAGCAATCTGAAAACGGAGACGTAAGATATTCAGTAAAACTAAGGTTACGATACTACGGTATAGTTCAACCGTACAAACAGACAGACAGACAGACGGACGGACGGACAGACGGACGGACAGACAGACAGACAGACGGACGGACGGACAGACGGATGGACGGACAGACAGACAGACAGACAGACAGATAGACAAACAGACAAAAAATCCAAAAACTATATTTTTGGCTTTGATATCGATTGTAGGTGATCTACAATCGATATCAAAGCCAAAAATATAGTTTTTAGATTTTTTCTAGTATTCTTTTAAAAAATATTCAATGTACAGTTTTGACTTTCTTACGATTTTATTATATGTATATACATTATGCATGTACACACACACGCATGTGAGTGTACACACACGCTTACTCATCACAATCACAAAATGCGTAAACATGTTTAATTACACATGTTAATTAAGAATATAATTAGTGTAAAATTATACCCTGTGTTGGTCCCGGGCTCCTTTGAGGAATAGGCCAACTGCCGTTCTGCCAAGCAGGTCGTAAAGGCGACCGATTGGCATTGCGAGTCACTACCATCGTGGCTACTAGGTGGTAGAGTTCTGCATTGTCTCTCTCGGGTCTGGTACCACCGCCTTACCTATTCCTGCCGCAATAGCGTCAGTGCTGGTCGCTGTCGTGTTCTGGTTTGGAGGGTAAGGTAGCCAGTGAACTTATGCACCTGGCATTCGACCTCGCCCCAAGATAACAACGTACTATTAAAATCTTTGGTGTATGTAGGCGCTGGTTGTCTCTTTTCACTAGGAGACCCATCTGCTTGTTTGGTATCTTATGATATAAACAGAAAAAAAAGTGAATCTAATAGTAAAAGTTAGATCTTGCATTGCATTCGCATTCGATCGTGAGCGCGTTTCGAGTTTACTAGGAATTTGTACGTGATTTGTACAGCGCCACCTAGTGGTAAACTGGTTTCTCACGTTTACCACTAGGTGGCGCTGTACAAATCACATACAAATTCCTAGTAAACTCCAAACGCGCTCACGATCGAATGCGAAAAGAAAAACTCACACTTAGCACTCAGGTACCTTCTAGGGAAGTGCGTTCCATCTTAGGCCGCATATTAGCGCAATAACTTCGCCCTATTAGTTACCCGATTCGAGAATTTTCGAAGATAGAAAAGTTGGGAGTCTCGTCAAAACGAAGCTGTTCACAAAAATTCAGCTTGTTATTAATAAAAAAAAAATCGTGGGACCACGTGTATAAGCAATGTACGCGTTATATTACGTGTAAAATAATAAAAAATAATAAAACGCCAATTTTCCATTTCCCACAAAAACAGTAATTGCCATCATGATTCAAAACGTAAAAATAATATGTTTTCTTTATTTTTCGTTCTACCATATATGCATATATATATTTTTTTAATCTATTATAATAGATTATATATCTATTATAATATGCATATATTTTTTTTAATCTATTATAATAGATTAAATAAAATATATGCATATATGGTAGAACGAAAAATAAGGAAGACATACTATTTTTACGTTTTGAATCATGATGGCAATTACTGTTTTTGTGGGAAATGGAAAATTGGCGTTTTATTATTTTTTATTATTTTATACGTAATATAAGGCGTACATTGCTTATACACGTGGTCCCAGGATTTTTTTTTATTAATAACAAGTTGAATTTTTGTATCTATATACATATAATAAAATCGTAGGAAAGTCAATGTATGTCCGGGGTAAACTCAAAAAGTACTGCATGGATTTACTTCAAATTTTGCATGAATATTACTAATAGGTCGGGTCAACATATAGGCTACATATTATCACGCTATCACCTACGGGGGAGGAGCTGTGCGGAGTAGAGTCCGCGCGGACAAAGTTGCGGGCAACAGCTAGTATATCATAAAATAGCAAACAAGCAGATGGGTCTCCTGACGGAAAGAGTCAACCATCGCCTATGAACAACAAAGAAGTTAATGGTACGTTGCTATCTTGTGGCGAAGTCTAATGCAACATGCATAAGTTTACAGGCTACCTTACCCTACAAACTGGAACACGACAGTGACAAGCACTAACGCTATTGTGGCAGGAATAGGCAAGGCGGTGGTACCTGACCCGGGCGAGACAATGCAGAACTCTATCACCTAGTAGTCACGATGGTAGTGACTCGCACAGCCAATTAGTCGCCTTTTACGATTTGCCTGGTAGAACGGCAGTTGGTCTATTCTTCAAAGGAGCCCGAAACCAACACGGGGAAAATAATATACTTATAGGTACCTATGCGTTTTTAATCCGTTTACGGCTTCCTGTTACACTTTTAAGAAATCACTCTCACAGATTGCAGGAAAGTGAAAGGAACTATGTGACGGATAAAAAAGTGTGTGGTAATATCATCACGGCCGGTTCCCTTGTGGGGTATGTAGAGTAAATCAAACACAATCTTTTTTGGCTCCCCATAACGATTCACCAGTTTTCCGATTGACGAGGTGGTCCTCTTCGCCGCATTTTATCGACCTGGTAACGATTATCAACTTTTTGTAACGATAACCGTGATGGATAGCTTTATATGCGCATCTGAGGCACACGGGTGCTTATATGCACGTCGGAGGCACACACACACACCATTTGCCAGAATCCGAGCTGCTACTCAAATTTATATTGTCAAAAAAAAAAAACTCGTAAAAACCTCAATCACACTATTGCTTGACTCGGGAATCGAACCCGGGACCTCATGATCTGAGCTACAGACCACATGAATACTAATAGACACGCCATTGGGAAGGAAACTCGTCGCCCCGTATATGAGCAAACGCTCCTACGACTGTCAAAAATTTCATATATTTTTAGATATATTATATCGTAAAAAAATAGAAATAGGCCATGTCCTACTATTAAATCGTACCGAATGAGATGATGAGGTTTAAAAATTGCCCTAGAAGTGATTTTTTTTCATCGGTAAGTACTATAACTGTATTTCTGGGTGTAAATGCAAGCTACGCTAACAAACTTAGAAATTGCCTAGAAAGGCTTTCCATTTAATCCGTGATCTGAGCCGAATAGGCTAGACCACACCAGATTTCATTGATAAAAATATGCATATGTATCAAATTGCGAACTTCTTCCTTGAAAATCGGACTAAAAATCATGAATCTTTTAATTCCAAGCGCAGTAAATAAGAAATCTAAAAACATATTCGCGCGAATGGTTGGGAATGGGCATATTTGTTTGTAGCCTACAACACCAGAATTCCACCATCATTTACTAAATATCGCGATCGTCCAGGTAAAGCGTTAAGAATTAAGCTATATAATAAAATATTTATTTTAAAGCTGGTGAAACTCCATTTGTAATTTTGTTAACATACTTGTACTGTTTCACAAACCAGTTTAAAAATCTCGCCCTGATGCCATAAAAGGCGAAACCGGTTGGCGATATTAATTAAATTTAAAGTGAAACAGTACCACAGAAAAAATATTATATTTACCTATACAATAAAAAGATTATTAAAATAATATTTCATTATATCAGCAAAAACATTCATTTTAATAGTAAAATTTGGCTAGTAGTAATAAATCGAATAAATTTTTACGGTATTTATTTAGAAGTTTATATTACAGAAAAATATATATATAATTATTAATTATACAACAAAAGAATTTTTAGGTAATATATTATTTTGTCAGCAAAAAAATCATTCATTTTAATTAAGATTTATCTCGTAGTAGTAAAACAGGTAGAATTTATTATTTAATAGTGCCAGTAAAGGAGGGTAGGGTGTTTTGGTATGGAAGGTAAGGTAATCGGTAGACTTATGTGCATGTGGTATTTACATCCCGTCATACGGATAAAAAAAAATGCCATTCACATGTTTAGTGTCGATAGGCGACGGTTTCTTTTTTCATTTGGAGCGCTATCTTCTTGTTTGCTATCTTATGGTATAAACTCTCCTGACAAAATAAGAAACCATCGCGTATGGACAACAAAAATGTTAATGGTGCATTGCTATCCGTGTGGCGTGATAGTAATGCCACATGCATAAGCTTACCGATTACTTTACTCTCCATACCGAAATACGACAATGACAAGCATTCACGTTTTTGTGGCAGGAAAAGGTAAGGCGGCGGTATCAAAATACCCGAGTGAGTCGTTGCGGAACTCTAGCAACTAGTAGCCACGATAGTAATGACACGTATAGTCAATCGTTCGCCTTTTACGAACTGCCTGACAAAATGGCAGATGTTCTATTTTTTAAAAGGAGCCTGAACCAACACGGGGAAATATCTATACATATAATAAAATCGTAGAAAAGTCAAAACTGTATATTGAATATTTTTTTAAAAGAATACTTGGAGCGTGATCTACAATCGATATCGAAGCCAAAAATATAGTTTTTAGAATTTTTGTCTGTTTGTCTGTATGTATGTCCGGGGTAAACTCAAAAAGTACTGCATGGATTTACTTCAAATTTTGCATGAATATTACTAACAGGTCGGGTCAACATATAGGCTACATATTATCACCTACGGGGGAGGTGCTGTGCGCAATAAACGAGGTCCACGCGGACGAAGTCGTGGGCAACAGCTAGTACGTAATAATTCCTAATCCATACTAATATTATAAATGCGAAAGTCTGCCTGTCTGTATGTCTGTTACGCTTTCGTGGCTAAACCGCTCGACCGATTTTTCTGAAATTTAGCATGTAAGTAGCTGAAGAGCCGGGGTCAAACATAGGCTATTTTTTTTTTCAAAAATCAAGCATTAAAGGGTTGAAATAGGGGATGAAATTTGTATAAAAAGCTATCTTGACGACATGCTAATCTACTCGCGAGCGAAGCTGCGCGGGTCAGCTAGTAATATTATATTTTCAGTCTCGCTCAACCTGGAACGTTAACATTACAGCGGAAATATTTGGAGTTTACCGAAAAAAATTGCTTCCATAAATTGTGTTTGGGTTTGAGAGAGGTCTGATAAAGTGGTTTCCATCATTGTTTTTTGATTTGTAATCGTCCCTAGCAATTGACTATTTTTATTAATACATGCGTATTTGCACACCAAATCAATTAAAGCGTAGGTAGAGAGAATTGGGAATTATTTTTATCACATAGTAAACAGTAGACATTTTTCCTACTGGTAAGAGTTTTTTTATAATATAGGATAGCAAACAAGCCCTATATCTCTCGTGTTGGTCTGGGCTCCTTTGAAGTATATACTATCTGCCGTTCTGACAGGCAGGTCGTAATAGGCAAACTGTTGGCTACACGAGTCACTACTACCGTGATTATTAGGTGCTAGAGTTCTGCATTGTTCTGCCCAGGTCTGGTACACCATCTTACTTATTCCTGTCGCAATAGCGTAAATGCTGGTCACTGTCGTTTTCCAGTTTGGAGGGCAAGATTTATGCATCTGTATATGCGATGGATGACTCTTTCCATCAGGAGTCCCATTTGTTTGTTTGCTACTTTATGAAAAAAAAAGAAAATAATCGCCTATATATAAAATAAACCAGAGATGTTAAAAATGCGTTGATAACAATGTGGCAGGGAGTTGCGTCTAAATTTCGTCTTCGTACTATACGCCGCAGTGAAAGATTTCATCCTCTACCTTACAGCTTGATAATCTAAAAGTGTTCGCTTTTCACGCACATTTCTGGCCCTTTAGAACATTCTCCTTCAGGCAGTGTTTCCAAGGAGCTCTGACATGGCTATTTTTAAGAGGAGGATCATAGTTTCTTCAGAGAGTGGCTAGCTCTTTTTATTGCTGATGATTATGGGCGATGGTGATTGCTTTCCATCAGATGGTCTATGCTCGTATGTCACCTATTCTATAAAAAATTTCCAAGCGAATACGACTTAGGGACCTTCAAGGAAAGAGCCTACTCTTTCTTAAAAGGTAGGCAACACAAATGCAAATCTTCTGATAGTGTGGTTGTTCATGGGCGGCGGTGATCACTTACTACCCGGTAAGGCTCCAATCCGTTAGCCCCCTTTTTCTATTTAAAAAAGGAATAGAATGTCAAATGCATGAGTTTTTCGGTTACCTAATCCTCTAAACTGGAACACACAGCGATAGGCACTGACGCTATTGCGGCAGAAATAGGTAAGGCGGTGGTACTAAAATACGGTTGAGACTTGCAGAACTCTACCATCTATTAGAAGTCACAATGTTAGTAACATGTTTTAGACCTTTTTTCATCTTTTACGAGATGCCTAGTAACAATGTAGCTAAGAATAAGAATAAGATTTGTTTTATTTACCACACAGTACTATACATATAAAGTAAATAACAATAACATGCATACAGAAAAAAAAGGAAACAAAAACGATAAACAAAGAAAATAAAACATACTTATTACATTTTTAAAAGACATACCTAGTTACAGTTTATACATCATATTTACATGTATAGAAAATTAGAAAAGAACATAAAATTTAATAATGTACTTTATTATTTACATATTTTATTTAATTGATCTAATGTTAGAAAGTGTCCGATAAGGGGTAAAGCTGACTACCGTCTTAAGATATTGACTGACCTATGGTCGAGTGGTGAACGGTCCTGACCAGGTTCTGTTTTCTTAAAACTTGGTAGCCGTAACAAAGAATGAGAAACATACAGGAACCATCTGTTGGGTATTTTCGTGGTGAAAGTTTTGATGACGCTTTAGCTAAATTAAGACAATGTTACTATTTTTTTCAGTTTAGTCGCGGGTGAATCAAAAAATTCTTTTAATAGTTAAAACATAGAGAAATAAGATTTCATTTTCATTTCATTTCTCTACACAACTTCTTTCTAATTCAATACATTTAGAATAACGCTTCACTAACTTTCTTATTGCTTCGAAGAAAAATATTTTCACGACTCTCAGAAAACTTTATTACGACTGCCATCACTGCGTCATTATTATCAAATTTAGTTTCACACATATTATACTCCTTCAGTTTGACAACAAGTGAAAATCAATAGGCGCTAAGTCCGGAGCATGAAGCTGTATTATATCTGGAGGCAGCACTTTAATACCTACTTGAAACACAACTTTAAATACTGCTATCATCTTCTGAGGTCTCAACCTCTCTTTCTAACACAGCTGTATAATGAGATGGGGAGACCTCAGAGAGTGAGATATAACGTAGGTATTTGTTTTATGAGATTAATACGAGTGCTAGCTCCACCTATACCTAATACTTAAGGCGATAGGTAATGCCAAACTACGAAATAGACACCTTTTTGAAAGCCTACTACTGCTAACCGGTTGGTCCAATAATTAAAAAAAAATATGCATTATGCGTATAATATAATTAAGTTTAAATTTTAAGTTCGTTTTTTTAAATTTTATTGTTATTTTTGACGGAAAAAAATCGAATATCTTTCTTATTTTTACGCAAAAATTTGCCTATAACTTCCAAACTGCTATAACGATTTTGATGATTTTTTCTTTTTATTACAGACAATTTATTGCTTTATAAAATTTAAGTTCAAAATTTTACAAAATCATTATAGTGTGCTATTAAATCAATAAAAACATTATTATTTAATTCGCGGACAGCGCTCGCGTCGAAAGTCAGTCTCCCGGTAGCGTTCATACGCGGAGGCTGTGTCGCATGTTAGCGTGCTCCGCTCTCCATATTCGAGTCAAAGAGTAATAGTACAGATAGAACGTTTGGCACAATAGTAAGGTTGTGCCGTTTGGAAATTGAACATTTCGTTTAAGCTTGGATGTTTTTTTTATAGTAGATAATGAGCTTGGACCGAGAAGGCTGTTTTTTTACAGATGTTGTTCTTATGATATAGACAAGGAATAAGAAAGGATTTTTTTAAATTCATCCCCTAAGATGGTGAAATAGGGGGTGAAAGTTTATATGAAACTCTGTCATTTTTGAGTTGAAATGAATGATATGCCGTAATTAAATTATCCTTTAACTGAAAAAAAAATTAAATACAAATTTAATATTTTTTTGAATTTTAGCCCATAGAGAGGTAAAAAGAGGCTTTAAAGTTTGTATCAAAAATGAATTGTTTATTTATTGCATTACTATAAAATCTAAATTACTTTAATTTAGTATAAATTTTTATATAATACATCATAAATTTAAGATTTTTAATACAATTAAGATGTACGAATTTTCGGATTTTTTAGTACTTATGCTCTTCAATCGAAATTGAAGAAACATGCATGTAATGTTAGAAGTTTCGACCATTAAAGGAGTAAAAATGTGTGAAAAATCAAACGTTTATGGTCGAAATAACTTGAAATTCGGCACTTACGTTCTTCAACACAATTTAAAAATCATATATTTGGGGATTTTTTAAATTTCATTCCTTAAAGGGTAAAAAAGGCATTGATGTTTGTATAAAAAATAGGTTGTTTATTGTAGAATATTGTAGAAATTATTTAAAACTTAATATTTATGATTTTTATACAATTAAATGAATACGAGTTTAAGGTTTTCAAATGTCATCTCTTCAAACGATGAAAAAAGTGGTAAAGTTTGTAAAAAAAAAAAATATATGTTTAATCAAAATCTCTTCAAATTTATTAGTCATGTTCTTTAATTCAATTAAATAAACGTGCATGTAAGGATGCTGTGAGTTTTATCTCTTAAAGAGGTAAAAGAGGGTATTAAAGGGGCTGAAAGCTAGTACTTTATAAATAGTTTTGTTTGCGAGTAGACGCTGAATAATATTTTGAGACTATTCATATACTTACCTACGTTTACGCTTGAATTTTTTATTAGCTACAGATAGATAAGTATTTTGTCAATATTTTGTATAAATGTACAAAAATAAAAAAATAAACAACATATAAACATATAAACAACGAAGATAATTCAAGCAAGAGAATAAAAAGCAAAACTCTAAAGAAAAAAAAAGAAAAACTGGTACTATTTGAAGGTAGTAAGGACTTCGCAACTAAAAATAAATAAATTAAATATATTATACATACAAATAGTCTAAATAAACCAACTTATTTAGTAGTTTCCTCTATAAACATTAAATCAATTTATATATCTTCTTTTTTATTACGAGATTTTGAAACAAAAACTAAGAAGCTAGTTGGTTTTAAAATATTATTCAAGAGATTACATTTTACAAAATCAATTTTGAAAGGTTTTGTTAAATATTAATTGTTGATTGTATGTATTAAAATAAAGTGTTACACGGGATGTATTGTATATTACAACACTTTCAAAGAAATAGGATACGTAACTGTTATTATTGCGTAAATTGTTATATAATTTTTTGTCGATTTTCGGTATATTTTTTTCTTTAGATATTTATCGTTTTTCTAAAATGAATGTATATGTAATCGATATAAATAAGCGATTACTGGTTATTGGTTTTGAGTTTGACAACATTCAGTCGATTCATGATGATAAAAGTTCGTATAGGTGAACAAAAATGTTAAAACGTAGGTATCTGCATTAACTGTAAATACTCTTTGACTTTGGACCATGCCAGCGCGCTAAATAATATTTGCGCTGCTCCTGTTAGAAACTCAAGGTCGTTCGCAGCTGTAATCGCCTTAATGGTCCGGAGAATATAGCGCGTTGTCAAGGATTTCAAAGCCAGATTTGCCTATTGCCTTCATCACAGACCACATGAATACTATTAACAGTCGGGGCCCATTCAAAATTTTAGCTATCAAAAAATCACAAAGGGCCCCGAAAGTTAATAGTTCTGTGATGAAATAAAATTCATGGATTATTTTATATGAACATCGATTATAGAACTATTTCAATGGTGTAGTTATTCATTATTACTTAACATGATTCTAAACTACTGGGCTTGTTTCTTTCTTTTAAGTTTAAATGCAGACGGTTTTTTTTGTCAATAATGTTTTATTTACATAAAATATTGAATGTCATTCTTCTGTCTTGTAAAACTAAATCCTCAACTTATTTCACGTTTTATTCTGTGACAGATTGGTTATACGTGTCACTGCCATCGTGACTACTAGGTGGTAGAGTTTCGCAACATCTCGCCCAGGTAATTGGTACCACCGCCTTATCTATTCCTGCCGCAATAACGTCAATGCTTGCCACTGTCGTTTGGAGGTAGCCAGTAGACTTATGCATGTGCCATTACCATCCCGGCACACAAATAGCAACGCACCATTACCACCTTTGGTATCTATAGGCGAAGGTTTCTCTTTACATCAAGGAAGCCTTCTGCTCGTTTGCTATCTTATGATATAAAAAAAAACAATTTTTACATATATAGTATCAGAATCGCATACTGAAAATCGTCCTCCAATATGTATCTACTGTACAGTTTCTTACGAAACAATATGTATAGATTTTAAATTATTTCCATTTAATTAAATTGCAAAATAAAATAAACAAAAAACACAGAAAATCCTGCTAATACAAATTGATTTGTTGTGCACCGAAAAATGCAAAATCTAAATGGAAAATTGTGATTGAAATAAGAAATATGATTGAAAAAGTATGTTCAACGATATCAATTATTTAGCGCCAGGGTCTATTGAATTGGCATTTTATGAGATCTACTTACTTAATCAAATGTTTATCTTAGGTTCACTTTGTTTCATTGTTTGCCTCGTTGGTCTAATGGTTTTTGCAAACTTAATATAACGCATTAGGATAAGGGATATGTTTATACAGTGTGTAAAAAAACCCTGTCTGATCCGAAAGATATATATAATATATAGTTAGGTTAATGACATAAAAAAAAATCTTTTTATTAAAATAAAAAAAATATTAAAGTGCCTTATTTAAGTACTAAAATTAAACAACTTCCTCTTAAATCAAGCAAACATTTTGAAAATTATTTATCTTTCAATATCCATAAAATAATGACACAGGTATTAAGCTACCAAATAATGCCTTTTACAATCGGACAAGTTTTTTTTTACATACGGTATACGATATCCAAGCATACGTGCACTGAGCAAGATGTTTTTTTTTTATATCATAAGATAGCAAACAAGCAAATGGCTCTCCTGATGGAAAGAGACAACCATCGCCTACAGGCAATAAAGATGTTAATGGTGCGTTGCTATCCTTTTGGTGGGGTCTTAATGCCATATGCATAAGTATACTGGCTACCTTACCCTCCGGACCGAAAGACGAAAGTGCAAAACATTGACGCTATTGCGGCAGGAGTAGGTAAAACGGTGGTACCAGTTCCGGGCGAGCCGTTGTAGAACTCTCTAGTGATACACATATCTAACCATAAAGTAATCCAGTAAATTATAAATTTATAAATAGCCCACTTGCAATAACTGGAGGCTTAATCCTAGTTTTCACTTTGATTAGTACGAGTGCCAGTGTTTTGTTTGCAGGTGCTTAGTTTTAAGCAAAAAACACGTGTAGACAGCCGTTGATCAATGAGAATGATAAGTAATCAGCGTCTATTAACTTTACTATGCTAATTACCAATCACTTGTGTTATCAACCGCGCTTGACAACTACTAGCCGGCCAGATGTGCGGCACACCTGTGTTATGACGTCATATAATAAAATAGATAACGAATGGTATAAATAAGCGGGGAAATCATGTTTTCGATTCATTGTAGTTCTATCGTTTGTTGAGGGCGTTACTCTGCCCAAAATTATATTGTGCGTGTAAAAGTGATTCAAGTGTTTTATTCGGCCAAACTGTTTCACATTAATACTTGCCAACTGCCATTCTGCCATTCTGCCAGGCAGGTCAGCAGGGCAGCAGGTGAGTGGTAGAGTTCTGGTTCCATTGTCTTACATATTCCTGCCCCAATAGCGTCAGTGCTTGTTACTGTCGTGTTCCGGCTTGGAAGATAATGTAGCCGGTAAACTTATGCATGTAATATTAGACCTCGCCACCAGTAGCAATGCATGTAGATTATGGTTGACGCTATCAGGAGACTAATCTGCTTGTTTGCTATCTTATGATATATATAAAAAAAACAAATTTTATGGCTTTACGTTCGGCAAAAAGGTTTATAGTTCAATGTTCGAGGCCAGCACTATAAATTTCATTGGGACTAGAGGACTAGACAATCGTTATGTGATTCGAACCAGTCGGAGCGACATTGTCATTTGGAATTCCGCTAAGCGGGCTCGACGAGGCGACGTGGGATTCCGTGGATTCCCGTTGAGTTCCGTGATCCGTGCTCGTAGGGGTGTTATGATAACGCTTTATATTTTATACTATTTATTCCAATAATATTAATTTTACATTTTAATAAAATATGTAAGTCTGTGCTAATAGTATTCATTTATTAAACAACTAATTAATACACGCAACTTCGCTCGCGAGGAGAGTCAAATATAATCAATATAATATTTATACATAATTTCATCCCTTATTTCGCCCTTTAGAGGTTGAATTTTGAAAGAAACGAAGAAACATGTATTTGTATTCGGTTCTTGGAATATCGTATTGCCAAATTTCATGAAAATAAGCTCAGTAGTTTAGCCATAAAAGTTGTATGTGTTTTAGCGAAACAACGTCTCTGCGCAATGCCAAAGAGTCAAGTCGTTTCGAAGTAGCCTGGTCGTCAACGATTAGAACCGCTCTACGCTGAATGCGATCAAGATGAAGAAACTGGTACTGAGGAGCTCCAGTCCAGAGATGAGGACAGTAACTCTAGTTGAGGCCGAGTTTGAGCTTTATAAATTTGAAGGCGATGCGCCGGCAAGAAGTACTGTCTCGTTCTGCTGATCACACCAAGCTTTTTGGAGGCTAGTTTAGCCTCCTTATAGCTCAGTGTGAAAACCTTCCAAATGACCGCGAAACTGAACGTAATTCGATATGTCAACACCCAGAATAGCTCCACTAGCTGAGGCTGCTAGAAGAGTATCCCTAAATCGAAGTGACACGACAAAGGATGTCTTTTTAGCGGTAAACACGCAAAAGTTAGCCGATTCTCAACTTGAGACACAAGTTTGTTTCGGCACTCTTCGACGTGTTCCCGAGAAATACCGCTTCGGCCAGATTATGTAGCATCACCAGTACTGTAATCTGCATAGTAATGTATGTTGCAAATTCGCACCATGTCATTAATATTCAGAAGGAACAGTGCTGGTGATAGCCCACAGTCTTGGAGAACACCAGCATTGACAGATTTAAGATCAGAGCACGCACAGTCCACTACGACCTTGATGCTCCGAGTAGCAAAAAAACTGGTAAATCACTTGCATAATTTCTGAGATACTTCTTCTGGGCGGGACGCTATAACCAACTTAGCCAATGTCGATTGGTTCAATGTGGTGAAATTCTTCTTTGCTTTATGATCGATTCCGTGGATTGTACTTGTCGCTAGATATATGTATAGGTATGTACTAATTGAATGAGTTCATCGTTGCAGATGAAATTCACATGTATAATATTGATCAATACTTTCGTACTACACTATTCATGTATACTAGCTGTATTTGTGTTTCAGTATTTATTTCGTGCTTGGGAAAACTTGAACTTCAATACAATTGACGGAATCGATCACAAAGCAAAGAAGAATTTCACCACGTTTAACCAGTCGACTGTGGTTTAGTTGGCTAGAGCGTCCCAGCTAGAGGTATGGTTACAGGTTCATGTTCTATCGCATTGATTTTTTTTTGTTGTTTTTATAGCCATAAAAGCGCCATAGAAAGACATACAGACTTGCATTCATAAAACTAGTATAGATTTATTGTACACAGAAACTGTGACAATACAAACGTTCCGAGCTTATGTTTACTTACAGAAATTTCTTGCAGCCAACCCTTTCTTTTAAAGCCATTTTATTTCCATACTTAACCACCTGGGCCTATGGACGTAGATGGCTATATCTATTTCAGCCGAGCTAACTCCTTCCAGTAGATTATAAGAAGGCAGATGTTTTCGCAAGCTTCTTTGGAGTTTTTGGGGTTTTCAGGATGCGTGCACGTCGTTTGCCCATGCTCCTGCACTCAAGAATTTTTTTTTCTTGAAGCGTTTATAGGCGTGCCAAGTCCTCAAAAATCCTAAAGGATAGTGACAAGTATTAATGCCCTTGCAGCAGGAAATGTTAAAGAAAAAAGTATTACACTCGCGTTGGGTGAGGTAGTATTCCTTTCTCCTGAAAATGCTTCAGTCTCGAAGTGAAACGTACGTTAAGTGCGTTAATTGTATGCTTTTGTGCTTGCTGGCGACGTGGGTGAAAGTGTGGTGGATGAGGGTGGATAAATATGCACCTAGAATCTTCTTTTTTTGGACCATCGATGAGTTTTATCCATTTATTAACCGGCGTCTTTCTTTCTGGTGGCGTCGCGGAGGTCATATAACAGTTTGCGGAGAAAATTAAATTTAATTATTTTATCTTTTAATTATGGATTTCATCAAATTAACGCCTGAATCAATAGAAAAGTAAGGAGGTGATACTAAAAAACGAGAGAATTGTTGCTTAAGTCTTCGATCAAACACCAAACTAGTTACATATTTAGTAGACAATTTCGTTACTTCCAGAAAGAAAAGCAGATAGTCAATTCCTTTAAAAGGAGCCCAGATCCCAGATGATATGAGTTTTATTGTAACTTTTAATAGGCAACCCTACCGAGTTGCAAAGAACAGCTTAATACCCGGAGCTGCCGGGGAGAACTAATCTTGTAAATGTAGATCTATTGCATTTCCACAGATGGACCTAGGATCTCGGATTAAATAGAGAGTGTTTGTAACTGACTACGACGAAGCCAAAAGAAAGTTATGATGTCTATGATTTTGTATAATATGTCGTTGTATACTTCGATTTTTTATAGAATATAGGGACGGAAAAAAGGCTCACGTGATGGTAAGCGAAGACCACCAGCTGTGAAAGATATCATTATATCAGATTAAATTTAGTAGATTCCATTCTGAGACGTTAGTTCCAGTAACTAGTCAATCAATCAATCAATCAATCAATCAATCAATCAAATGTTTATTGCAGAAAATAGGGTTAGTTACATGGTCTCTTATATTATGTTATTAGTTCCTCCTACTTTGCCGTATGAACAGTATGCAATGAAATTTTTTTATTTGTGGCAAAATTAACATTTTTAATATTGCTAAGATATATAGAATAGTAATTAATTATTGTTAACAAAATTAAAATATAAAATTCGTCGACGAAATTAAAATATAAAAGTCATCGACGTTTCAATAGCATCAGAGTTGGATTTAACACACTGAGTAAACAGATTAGATACCTAATAACAGACCGATTGTTCTGTTTAGGTGTCAGGCAAATGGATCTTATAATAATCTGAAAGTATTATTACCGACCAATTCAGTGAGATGTAAACACGCGCGACAAAATATTGATAACTGCTATTTCAAATAGCCAATTGGAACGCCGTCTTCCTTTTTCACGCGCGTTGGGTAATTGTTAGAATTTTATTATTTTGTTACTAGAAATCAAACATCAAAAAGTGTATTTGTTTATAACAGTTTTTTAAATAACAACTGTAAAAAATGATAAAAAATATATTTATATGTAGCTTTTAACAGTTAGATATCGAAACGATCAAGATTTAGGATAAAAGAATTTTATTTATTTTATTTATTTTTATTTATTACTATATAATTTTCAATTGCTAAAAAAAAGTGGAAAATCAAAATCATGTAATTATATGCACTATGCACTTTTGTGGTACCGTTTTGCGTAAGTGCGAATAAGATAAAATATACCTTTTCTACTCGATTACTGTCATGCCGTAAGTTTCTATATATAGTTTGTATATAGCTAACATGTCAATTGAATTCTGTCAGTACTACCAATTTAAAGAGTTATAAAATTAAATACTGTCATGTGCTGTCACCAAGATTTATGTAAGTAAATAAATCCTCTTTGCATTACAAATGAACGTAGAATTATTGTGCAAAATGTTATCGATAGTCACATTTTAAAACTTATGTTTCAGATTTATAAAAGATGATGATAAATTTATTATTAAAAATGAACAAAAATATGCAAAACTGAACATACAAAACTTCTTTTTTACGTATTTTTTTGGCATACATATTTACAGAAATGTAAAATGGATCGAAATCTATTGCTACACTGAAAAATAAACTATCTTTCTCTCTTTATTAAATTTACAAAATACAAGGATTGTAACAAGAATATAGTGTTTATAACTTGAACTTACAGTGTCTGTAAAATATTTAAATACGAAATATAATATTTATCGTCATTAAGATATTGTCAGCATTTTGCAAACCGAATATTTCACTACTTACATTGTGTCTAGGCAGTTCGTTAGAAGCGAACAATTGGGTAAACGAGTCTAACTAGCATTGTAGCTTTAGAGTTCTGCATTGTCTCGCCCGGGTCTATACCACTGGCCCACCTATTCCTGCAGCAATATCAACAGTGTTTGTTATTGTCATGTTCCGGTTTGGAGTGTAAGGTAGCCGGTAAATGTATGCACGTGGCATTAATACCCCGCCCGCGCCAAAAAGATATCAAAGCACCATTAATAATGTGCCACCAAAAGCCTTAATTTGCGTTCATTTTACTTTAAAATTATCAAAAATTCTCACAGATGTTTTCCACGTATTAGAACAGCTGATTGAATAATAATGGTCAACCGCCATTTTAAGCGTAATCTGCAGGATTCTAGCATTCGCTGATTATCGGATAATTCGCTACAATTTTGCTTGTCAAAAGTGCCACTTGGCTACGGTTTTGTACGAAAATTGTCAAAAATGATCGATCCAATATAACGTTTCGTTTCACGAATAACACTTGGCTACCAATTGCAAATTCGTTTACGCTCGTGTCAACAGCTTATCACAAATCCATATTTTTCTCCTTTCTATTGTACTAGCGTTAATGCCACATCTTGGGGGGCAAGTCTTTTTTGCTTTTGATGCACTTTTCATATAAATAAAACTTATAACCTCGGTGAAAATAATACTTCAAACTGACGTTTACCGTCAATTCAGAGACAATATTCGATATACTTCGTAAAGTTCGTATGGAGCAAACGTTGAACAAGCCATGATTCACTTGGCTACCAATTTGGCCTAAATATCGCCAAAGCGTAATATTTGAATAGTTAGAGAGCGTTTGCCACTTGTCTAGGAGAGCTGATTCAAGCAATGTATGTCGAACCTACTGCAGCGTTACGGATTAAATAAATAACCATAGTTTTGTCAGTGTCATGGTAATGTCATCTATAAATTACACAACCGTGACAGTGATGTGAGCGTTTGCTCTAATAGCTACATGTTCCCCGCCCAACACTGTGTCTGTTAGTATTTATGTGGTTTGTGGTTATTAGTATACAGCTTAGTTTACTACATTTAATACATTTACTTATTTTGCGGCAATCCATAACTTAAAGGATAATTCAATTCAATTTGCAACCTTTCGTGAACACTCATGTGTGACCTCTGCAGTTTCACTGAAAGCAAACAAGCAGTTTAAAAAATGGAACAACCTCACCGTAGGTTCTGAAAAGAAAGAAGACCCCAGTGACACAATTATCCACCCACGCTCACCACACATTCCAACAGGTCTTTGGGAAAAATGGAAGTACACAGTAGATATACATTTTCAACGTTTCACTTTGCAACCGAAGCATCTTCAAAAGAAACGACACTACTTCACTCAACAAGAGTTTTCGGATCTTCGGTGAGTTTTCGGAGTTCGACACTTTATGACACTGCATTGTTTCTTTTCAGCTGCACTGCAGCAGCAGCAGCTTCACGTCCGCATTATTGCAAATTGAATTGATTTATTTTTAATTTAATTAATAATTATTTATCGATATAACCGAAAAGAAAATCATTAAATGAATAACTATGAGAGAATCTATACATATAATAAAATCGTAGGAAAGTCAAAACTGTACATTGAATATTTTTTTAAAAGAATACTTGGGCGTGATCTACAATCGATACCGAAGCCAAAAATATAGTTATTAGAATTTTTGTCTGTTTGTCTGTTTATCTGTTTATCTGTTTCAAACTCAAAAAGTACTGCATGAATTTACTTCAAATTTTGCATGAATATTACTAACAGGTCGGGTCAACATATAGGCTACATATTATCGCGCTATCACCTACAGGGGAAGAGCAGTGCGGAGTAAATGAAGTCCGCGCGGACGAAGTCGCAGGCAACAGCTAGTAGAAAAATAAGTTTTATATATTATAAGACTGACAATACAGCAATCTGCGGCGGTAAAAATTTACCGTAAAACTTTTCCATGAACATTTTAGTTTAAACTTCGATAGATCTTTTTCATGTTGCTTGAGTAGCACGTGACGGGGAAGAATAATTTTAAAATATGAGCATTCGAGCTGTTTTTATAAGGTAATAAATGGAAAGGAAATATTGGACTTGACTTCTCGCCGTGTAAAAACATTTTGAGTTCTTTTTTATTTTGTTTGAAAACTCTAGATCTGATAGAAATAAATTACAAATTGGATCACAGGTTTTACGGTAAAAATGTAAAAATGTTTCACTTATGATATGTTTTATGTAACTGTAAACACCTTACTACCTTTTGTCCAAATTAGTATTTTAATTTTGATAAAGCACAGTGAGAAAAATAATTTGTTGTTTTGCTTTGAAAGGAAAGAGACCCCTACATACATACATCCCTATTTATATTTCTTAAATTACTATGCACGTTAAATTGTTTCATTTGTTAATTTTATTTTGTTAAAAATTAAAAACCTATTATAGAACTTACTCGTAATGGACTGTCACCTATCTGACGAGTGAATGAAGTACGAAACATTGTCATAAGCAAAGATTTGCTGTCCTTGGCATTCCGTCTGGCCAGTATAAGCTGGATGGTCTCTTGGCTTCTGGTGTCCCTTTTGCTGTCAAGGGTTTCCTCGAGCGTTTGCTCAATCATGTTTTGTGCGCCGTGAACCACGCTGTGACGGCGGCGTTCTTTGAAAAATATAAGCAAATAATGTAAGCTGTAGCCACGCTTATGTGGACTTCTATCTCCAAATCAATAAAACATATAATTAAAAAAGTCATAATTTTTAACGACCGTTATTAATATTGACATATTCACTAATAGCAGGGGAGCCCAAGATGGAATTTTAAGATTTACTCGAATGCGTTAGATTAACATAGGGGGGTACCTCTCTTTCCACCAAATATATAAGCATTATATAGAGGTAGCTAGGGTAGAAAAAAATCATAATTTCTATTTAACTTCGGCTTTTTTTTATTTTTTTATATCATAAGATAGCAAACAAGCAGATGGGTCTCCTGATGGAAAGAGTCAACCACCGCCTATAGACATCAAAGATGTTAATGGTGCGTTGCTATCTTGTGGCGAAGTCTAATGCCACATGCATAAGTTTACCGGCTACCTTATCCTCCAAACCGGAACACGATAGCGACAAGCACTGACGCTATTGCGGCAGGAATAGGTAAGACGGTGGTACCTGACCCGGGCGAGACAATGTAGAACTCTACCACCTAGTAGCCACGATGATAGTGACTCACATAGCCAATCGGTCGCCTTTTACGACCTACCTGGAAGAACGGCAGTTGGTCTATTCTTCAAAGGAGCCCGGAACCAACACGGCTTGTTAAAGTTGTCAGATTAATTTTTTTCGTTACTACATAATTTCCTCTAAAATAAAATAAAAAAAACAGATGTGCTCGAGAATGTCAAGATAACGTTTTCTTTGCAACTTTATGACACTCCGACTCCCTGACGCTATACTTGAATAGTCAGATTTTCTAAATTTTAGCTGACAATTAACCCACCATACCTCTGACGCGCTTCAGTGTTTCCATGTCGCTGTATTTTCGCATTTTTTATCTTTAGATTTTTCTCCGCCATTAAAATGAAAAACATTTCATAACCTTTTATTTTTCCTTTATTTGATCTACATATCCAATAGGTCCCTACGCTCTTGTACGCTATGAGTAACTATCCATTTATCATCTTGGGCTCCCCTACAATAAGGATCAAAACAGTATTGTCTTTTGACCAAAGTTCTAAAAGATATAGATGGTAAGATATTGATTTTACATTACAGTATACATCTATAAGATACAGATGGTAAGATATAAATTTTAATGGTAAGATATACCTACTTAGTTTATTGATCAAAGGATAATACCGTTTTGATCTTTCTAGTCATTTCCATTTTAAGTTTGAATGACATGTTACTAGAATTTTGACCGCTTTGGTGTCAATTAAAAAATAATATTACGGTCCTTAAAATTTATTAGATGCCATTATAAAAGTTGAAACAATACACCATTAGGGAATCAATGTTACGTCACCTACTGAAAGGTCCACAGCGATAATATAGTTCTCATTGACATGTATAATAATACATGTCAATGATAGTTCTGTTGTAAGTATTGCCATTTAATTAGTTTAAATGGTAACTTATATTTATAAATTTATATAGTATATAAATTTATAAATGTAAGTATATAAATTTATAAACCAACCAAGTAGTCTGTAGTTAGGTGTATGTTAGAATGAACTAAAGAAATCAAAACACACATCAAGGTCGAAATTGCTAATTATATTCTCGGACTGCTACTTACATCGTATATCGACTAGTGTTCAAGTATGGATGGTAAGACATTGATCATTGATCAAAAGACAATACTGTAATACCTTTATGGTGTTACATGCATAATATTGCATACTGGCGGCTTTGTCTACTTTTAAACATAGAACATTGTCTAGGTTTTCGATTTAAATGTAATAGAATAAGAATGTTCGAAGTAATCTTGACGGGAAAAGACATATGCCCGAAAAATAAATGAAGTTATAAAAATTGATGTATTATTGGAAATAATACTAAAATCCGTCGATCTTCGTGTACCTCAAGCAGCCAAGCTGATTAAAGTAAATTCCCCGGGCAAACGGTGTTACAAATTGGTGGAGTAACACGGCCGGCCGTTATATTAACCCGGCTAGCTGTTACAATACCGTGTTGATCTTTAGTGAATATGTCATTTCCATTTTACACTTTAATGACATATTTGAATTTTGACCACTTTGGTGTAAACTAAAAAATAATTGACAAAGAAGTTTGGTATGCGTAAGTAAGCGCTTATTAGTCAGTTATGCCACAGAATACTTAGAGACTACCAGAAGTCAATGTTACATACAAGTATTATTCGAGCATAGCACACATAGATACCACACACGGACGCGATATCTCGGACTGGTGCAGAACAAACTGTACCGAACCATTCCTAGATATCGCGTCCGTGAGAGGTGTCTATGTGTGCGTTGCTCGAATATCACATGTATATAATATATCTTATTAATTTCTCCCTCTTTTTTATATCTTTATTAATTTCTCCCTTTTTTCACAATTGTACATTCAATAAAACATTAGTAAGCGTAGGATTGTTTGGGGAGACAGGAGTCCAAACTGAGTTGTACCCGTATTATGAATCTCCTGGCCTCCGCCTCTCAAATAGGTACAATGTTTTTGAACATATTTACATTGCAAATTGGAAGATACAAAAGAATTATGATATTAAATGAGTTTTTAAACGTATGCAAGCATGTAGATTGACTAGATGTAGAGTATGTAGATTGACTACTGTTAGTCTCCAGTATACCTACTGTGGTTATGCGGTCTTTTCAGCATCACGCTTTGCTACGCCCTAGTCAATACAATAAAACGAGCACTAACCTACGCATACATACTACAATATACAAAAAGGTTAAATAATAGCATCTTTGGCATTAAAATATAGGTTACCAGCTTTTGCTCGCGGCTTCGCTCGCGTTAAATTGATCTATATAAAATTTCCCCCCCTCTTTTAAGGGGTTGGGGGCAGATTTCCAAAAAAATGACACACCATTTTTTGTTGGTCACAAATAGACTCACATGCCAATTTTTAGCTTTCTATCTTGAAAATTGTGCGATGCTCCATACAAACTTCCTCTCCCCATTTTAGAAAAATGGGGAGTTAGAAAGAGACAGCATGGTCTATGTCACTCTCCATCCCTTCAACTTAAAAAAACACGTCAATTTATCGCGCCATTTTGCCGTGAAAGACGGACGAACAAACACTTACTAATATTACAAACTTTCCCATTTGTAATATTAGTATGGATTTAGATATTTTATTCCTTAAATTTGACAAACTTTTGCGCATAAAAATATACAAACAATCATTAATACATATTAAAATCATGATTAAAAATTATGGGTGATAGTATTTTTTATATCATAAGATATCAAACAAACAGATCGGTCTCCTGATGGAACGAGTCAATCATCGCCTAGAGACACCAAAGATATTAACAGTGCGTTGCTATCTTGTGGCGAGGTCTAATGCTACATACATGCTTACCCTCCAAACCGGAGCACGACACTATTGCGGCAGGAATAAAGGAAAATAGTGACTAGCACTGACGCTATTGCGGCAGGAATAGGTAAAGCGGTGGTACCAAACCCGGGCAAGACAATGCAGAACTCTACCACCTAGTAGTCACAATGTTAGTGACTCGCATAGTCAATCGGTCGCCTTTTACGACTTGCATGGCAGAACGGCAGTTGTTCTATTCTTCAAAGGAGCCCGGAACCAACACAGGGGGAGATAGTAGATAGCTTTAAGCTTAATCGCGAATGTTTCGTTATATAAAATAAAGCGATGTCTAAAAATCTGTTATATGTGACGACACTTCCCTTTACAGTAGCTTTCAATTTGAGCTCCGACGTGAGGTAACTAAATTACTGTTTCACGTATCAAACGACAAAATCATTTTCAAAGACTGCTTGTTACGATAATGTTTTTAGAATTGTTCACTTTCAGAGGATAACCTGAGTGCTAAGTGTGAGTTTTTCTTTTCGCATTCGATCGTGAGCGCGTTTGGAGTTTACGAAGAATTTGTATGTGATTTGTACAGCGCCACGTAGTGGTAAACTGGTTTCTCACGTTTACCACTAGGTGGCGCTGTACAAATCACATACAAATTCCTAGTAAAGTCCAAACGTGCTCACGATCGAATGCGAAAAGAAAAACTCAACACTTAGCACTCTGACCTCGGCCAAATTGCAAAAATATCGCTGCTTTAAAGCATTTTGTTCCATGAAATCGTTTGTGTTGTCACCATTAATACAAAGGTTGATTGGTAAAATATGGTACATATTGGAGGACACGATAGTTAATGGTAATAATATTTAAACAATCGAAATATAATAATAAAAGAATATTGCTTAGCTAAATAGTAAATCTCCATGTAATTATTGTGCTAATATTCAAAAACATGGTCACTGCACGTTGTAATAACGAGCTTAGTCACGATTCGGTAAATCGCTATTTGGAAACAATGACCTGCTACATTCCGTGCGTCAATACAAAAATTTTTAACATTTTTATAAGATAATTAGGTAAAAAAATTAAGTACCAATTTTTTTACATATTCGGTATCAAATCGAGTACTGAAAAACCTCCTTCAAAATGTGCAATATTTTACTAGTCAATCCGTATAGACTATAAATAAAATCTCTGCAGAGATTGACATTGTAGCTTGTTTTTTTTATTTAAATGTAGTCAAACCGCAACTACTGACTACCAATCTCTTCTATCTCTGGAACCCTGGGACTAAAGTTACCACTATCTTTCTGATTTTTTTTATACTATAAAATAACAAACGAATAGTTGCTATCTTTTAGTATAAAAAAAATCAGAAATATATCTAATATCTTTAAACGAGCAATTCTTGTATATATATAAATATATATCATGAATCTTGGAAATGGCTCCAATGATTTTCATGAAATTTTCAGGTGGAGATTTCAGCGGCGATAAATCGATCTAGCTAAGTTTCGTATTCAGACAACGTCATTTTTACCATAAAAACATACCGAGCAATGCTTGGCCATTCAGGTACTTTTTATATTATAAGATAGCAAACGAGTCGTTTGCTATCTTATAGTATAAAAAAATCAGATAAAAAGTAGCAACTTTAGTCCCAGGGTTCCAGAGATAGAAGAGATTGGAAGTCAGTTGTTGCGGTTTTATTACATCCAAACGAGCAGATGGGTCTCCTGATGGAAAGAGTCAACCATCGCCTTTAGACACCAAAAAAGCTAATGGTGCGTTGTTATCTTGTGATGAGGTCTAATGTCACATGCACAAGTTTACCGGCTAACTACCCTCTAAACCGGGACATGACAGTGACAAGCACTAACGCTATTGCGGCAGAAATAGGTAAGACGGTGGTGCCAAATTGGGGCGAGAGCGAGATAATGCAAAACTCTACTATCTAGTAGCCATGACGGCAGTGACTCGCATGACCAATCGGTCGCCTTTACGACCTGCCTGGCAGACTGGCAATTGGCCTATTCTTTAAGGGAGCCCGGACCAACACGGGAGAAAAATAGAGTACATTTTCTTTTCTATGGTTTAAAAATAAAGTAAAAGATTGAAAAATAATGTATTTCTTATTAGCTACGTTATTCGTTTTTCCATATACAGGGTTACCTTTAAAACACCAGCAACCTCGCAGGACTAGGTAGCTATTATCATATACAACATTTGTTTGTTTTGACTTTTGATAATTTATTGGATTTTACTTTCATACAAAAATTAATATGAATTTTTTTCGCTTGAACGTTCTTAACTCTACGTGCATCGCAAAGATTAGGTAGGAAAGTGTTACTATTATTACTACTAGCAGCGCATCCGAATGAAGAGTTAGAAATGTCACGACAGGACAATGAAAACTTAAAAAATCATTTTTATTTAATGTATTGAGTTATGTCAAAAGTCATAGAACAAATGTTGTTACTTATAATGTTAGGTATCTACTCCTGCGAGGTTGCTGATGTTTTACAGGTAACCTTGTATTTATTTTGTTAGCTCTAGCATAATCTAACAATACTTTTCGCTTGTTAAATTTTGAAACGTAGTGATATGTTCGCCCCACAGAAAACATAATTATATATCGCCAGTATATAATACCCAGTGACAGAGTTATACCTACCACAAAGAAAAAGCCCTATAAATGGCAGTTTTGTGTATATTCAATGTCATTATTATTTTGATACAAAAAATAATTAAGTATGCTTAAATTATGTAAAACATATGTTTTAGGTCATGTTTAAAAGTGGTCATTACCATTTCTATTACAACAAAAAATAGCCTAAGTTTTTGTTTCTTTAAGTATACAATAATTTTAATTTAAGTGAAATCATAAAATCAAGTAGTTACACATACTTTATTGCCTTCAAATAGTATAATGTACGTTTATTCAAAATAAAATTCAATACTTTATTATGACAACCTTACCTGGGACAGATCTTCATCAAAGTTATTTGGGACCAAATGGAAGGTGTGCCCTCCCAAATAAAAAAGGATTAGGAAATCGGGTACTAAATGCAAACACCGTTTTTGAGTTACATAGTGTTATCAACCGCGCTTGACAACTACTAGCCGGCCAGATGTGCGGCACACCTGTGTTATGACGTCATAATAAAATAGATAACGAATGGTATAAATAAGCGGGGACATCATGTTTTCGATTCATTGTAATTCTATCGTTTGTTGAGGGCGTTACTCTGCCCAAAATTATATTGTGCGTGTAAAAGTGATCCAAGTGTTTTATTCGGCCAAACTGCTTCACGTTAATAATAGTCAAGGAAAATCAGATACAATAAAAACAATCTTTAAAAGAATTTCAATAAGTGAAATGAATACGGATTTTTCCATTGGTTTCCTGATTTTTCCTGAAATAAAACTTTGTAAGGTTTTATCCTCGATGTAAAGAGTTGTAAGCGACATCTCCAAGTCGATAAATTCGTTCATAACAATGGCAATCTCGTGGAAGTACGATAAAAGATCGGAAAACTGTTTTCATTGACGATCCAGGAGGCGGCGATAGAAATTGCATTTTAGTTTGTTTCATAAGATGCCAAGCCGTATGCTTGATGGCTCTTTTGACGAAAAGAACAACCATCGCCCGTGGACACCAAAACTGCTATGCGCTGCTATTTATGTGTGTGCGTTTTAATTATTATTGTAAAATTATTGCAGGGTAATATAAAAATATTCGTTTAAAAATATCCCACTTGATTCTTAAATTGAATGCATCGAGTCGTATGAATCGACCGCGGGGCGGTGTGTGCGGGGTGATATTATATACATGCGTTGTGTTTTCTGCGTCGGATAGATTTGAAATTTTGATTTTTTTAATTAATTATATCCTTACTACATAAATCGAATATATTGTCGATTCTAAACAGCCTCTAAAAATTTAGTCGGACCTTTAAAATTAACCCTGTATATATACAGTGTGTAAAGAAAACCCTGCTCGATCCGAAAGAGGCATAAATGTTGTTTAAAGGCATTACTGAAAAAATTATTAAAATGACTTTATTTCTGAAATAAAAAAAAGATATAGTTTTTTTTTTAATATTCGTATTTTTACATATATTTCCCTAGAGTTAAGCAAATATTTTAAAAATGACCATACCTTGTCGCTGTTTGTTTCATTGTTTCGCTTTGGCGCGCCTTAAACGCGCCTCAAACGCGCCGCGTGTCTTTTGGTAACATCCGACTTGCGCGGCATTCTTTGATAATAGAATTTACGTATTTGTATATATGTATATATATATATATATATATATATACAAATATATATATATATATATATATATATATATATATATATATATATATATATATATATATATATATATATATATATATATATATTTAGTTAAGTTTAGTTTAGTTTTAATTAATTTAGTTTAGTCTTTGATCTAGTTAGGTTTCATGGCTGAAAACATTGTTTTAACAAAAAACAGGCTAAAAAATAAAGGGAACGGGAACTATGCGGATAAAATACCGGGACTGTCTATCTTTGGAACCACGGTAATAAGGAGTAACTTATGCTACTTTTAGTTTAGAAATTTTTCCACGCGGAAGAAGTCGCGGGGCACAGCTAGTAAACGACAAGGCGTACTCAAAAACCGCAAATATAAATAAAATGTATAAAATTTCAAGCACAATGCTAACTTGATAAGAAAATCCTGACGTGTAATATATCTATGCCTTTAACTTATTCCGGTCAGAAACTCTTTTATATATAACACTATCTGACACGGCAAACGTTATTTTGTCATATAAATTATTGAATAATAAGACAAAGGTTGATGGTAGAATGGTAAAAATTTAGGGTTGTATGTATTTTTAATGCCACATTATAAAAACACAAAAAAAGTTGTTAAAAAAAACATTAGGGGTGGATATCTCACTCACTTAGGAATGAAAAATAGATAGTAGCCGATTCTTAGACCTACTGAATATGCATATAAGATTTCATAAAAATCGGTCAAGCTGTTTCGGAGGAGTATAGTAAGTAACATTGTGACATATATATATATATATATATATATATATATATATATATATATATATATATATATATATATATATATATATATATATATATTACCGTCCCGTTGGTCGAGTGGCTAGCGACCCTGACTACGCAATCGACGGGGCTCGGGTTCGATCCCCGACGGGAACAAACATTTGTGTGATGAGCATAAATGTTTGTTTTTCCAGGTTTGGGTGTTTATTAAATATATTCAAGTATTTATATATGTATTTCTTTCTATGTATTAGTATCGTTGACTAAGATCCATAACACAAGCGAATAATTTGCTAACTTTGGGGTAAGATCAGTAAATTTTTCCCGTATAATATATATATTATAAATGTAATATATATATATATATATATATATATATATATATATATATATATATATATATATATATATATATATATATATATATATATATATATATATATACAGTAGCGCTCAAAAGTATTTTGACAAATACATTTAATGGTTTAATTAAAAATAAATATGAAACACAATAATCATTTATTTATTTTTTTAACACTTTTTGAATAAACTACAGAATAGTGTCAAAGTAGTCCTTATTCGTATTAAAAGAAAGTTTAATTTTTTAAATATTAGGAAAATGATGGCTCAAAAGTATTTTGACATTTAAAAAAAAAACTAATTTAATACATAATTATAATTTACAGTAAAAATATATTAGTATTTAGTAGCATATCCCTTGGCCTTTATGATAGCCTTGCATCGCTCCGGCATTGAGTCGATTAATTTTTGTAATCGACTTATTGGAATTTGATCCCACTCATTTTTTAGAGTTTCAAACAAAACGTTTTTATTTGAATAATTTTTGATTTTTACTCTACGTTTTAATTCTTCCCAGAGATTTTCAATCGGATTTAAGTTGGGACTTTGACTTGGCCACTCAAGAACTTTAACTTTTTCACGATTTAATAAGTCACTAATATGTTTTGATCTGTGTTTGGGATCATTGTCTTGTTGAAAATACCACATAGCTGACATGTGATGTTTAGCATATGGTAACACTTGAGACTTTAATATATTTGCATACATGAACCGATCCATTTTTCCTTCTATTCAAACTAATGGTCCAACTCCAGGTCGTGAAAAACATCCCCAAACCATCACACTACCACCTACATGTTTAACTGTGGGTATTTGATACCGATAATCATATTTTTTGTTTACTGGACGCCGAATGTACTTGATACCATCAGATGTCATTAAATTAAATTTACTTTCGTCACTCCATAAAACTTTAGACCACTCTAAACTTGACCACGATATATGCCATTTCGCGAACTCAAGACGAGACTTCCTGTTTTTTTTCGATATTAAAGGTTTTTTAGCCGGTCTTCGGCCATGTAACCCTAGGACCTTTAAGCGTCGTTTGACAGTAGAAACAGGAATATCTACGTTATGTTTTTCTTTTAATTCATTTTTATCATTACAGCGGACATCAGTATATCATTTGCTGATATCGCTGATGATCGATGTAAGAAGAAGTTTTTCTTGGACGACCTGTTCGAGGCTACTTTCGACGGTTTTTCGTTTGTTATAAACTTTATCTATAAGCTAAATAATTGTCGAGACACTTTAAACAAACGAGCAACTTCTGTTTGTTTCAATCCTTGTTTTAATGCATTTATAACGGCTTTTTTGAAGTCACTAGAATATTCCTTGCACTTAGGCATATTGAAGTAACCACAACAAGTAAATTTACGTAAAAATAAAAACTAAGGAACAAGTAATCTGCGAGAGTTTGTCAAGTTAAATGCGTGTCAAAATACTTTTGAGCTCACGGTAAGTCAAGTACGTTCGGCGGCGCGATGTGTAAACAAACAAGTTGTAATTTTATACGCTTAAATAGTCGCAGTTATACTACTCTACATTATACTCAAGACATTTTCCGATAGGCTTTTATTTTAAAAAAATATTAAAAATTTTTATGTTGTCAAAATACTTTTGAGCGCTACTGTATAT
Source organism: Apodemia mormo (assembly GCA_036924255.1). NCBI lineage: Eukaryota > Metazoa > Arthropoda > Insecta > Lepidoptera > Riodinidae > Apodemia > Apodemia mormo. Next base: position 44,699,733 of record JAUPFN010000002.1, read on the forward strand.
ATTTGCTAATGTCGTTGCCTCCCTGTATGCTTCTTTCCAGACAGGCCAGACAGGTTTTTTGTTAATCTCTTTATAATCTGTGTTTAATTAACTTATCATATTTTCGCAATTACACAAATGAGTAGTGTTCATTTCTGCAGAAGATGCTTCGGTTGCTAAGTTATGATATGTTGATATGGTGTAAAAGTGTGATCGACGACGGTGGACAGTTGTGCCAGTGGGGTATTCTTTATATTCCAGACCTTGGTTAGTTTATGCTATACCCGTTACTGCATTTTTCGTTTCAGTGGTATCGCGGAGGTCATAACTCACGTGTCCGCGGAACGTTGTATTATAAATTGATATTATTTTTTAGTTATGGATCTTCACAAAGTGACGTCTGAATCTATAAGACGTTGTATTGACTACTCTCTCCTGGAGTACGATAACAAAATGAAAAGTCTGATATTAGTCGATTTGCTCCACGCCAGGAAGGTAAAGGTTAACGATTTCAACAGTTTCTCTCAGGGCGTATTATCGATTCCTTTTGGTTCTAAACTGATGGTTCGTGATTAGTGAGAATTTGTACAATGAAGAGGCAATTCAAAAATAGTAATAGTAAAAAATGGTTTATATTATAAAGTAAAATCAAATTTGAATTGTTGTTATTACATGTGACAAAAAAACAAAGCAATTTATCTATAGTACACACATACAGACATATTTTTACGTCAGATCCTTTACTTGGTGAAAGATAGAACCACGTGTCGTATGTCATGATTCTTGCAGATCTGTCTTGCTTCCTTCACGTGCAGTCTTTTATAAAAACACGTATGTTGTTTTTGATTTTCTCCGGTCCTTACGTTTTTCCAACTTCTACACGTTTTGTAAACCTTTCATCGGTTGTTCTTTCCACTAGATTCGAACGAATGAAGCATGCCCTCCTTCATTTTTACGCCGACACTGTCTTTCAGATCTAACTTCTCTCTCACTATAATATTACGAAACCGGTAAAACCCATAGTGTCGTGGTTCTTAGTTAAAAAAAAATGTTATTTTAGTATAAAAAATATATATATATATATACTGTCGTAAGAAAGGTGGTAGGTAATGGTTTGCAAGATTGTGTATAAACTAAGGAAGCTTAAATGAAATAAGACTAAGAAGGTAAGAAATAAACTTAGGACCGGTGACGCGACAAGCAGGTCAGGAATTTATTTGGCAGGCTAGCTAGGTTAATCGGCGAAAAAATGGGGATAGGGACTTTCCGTAGCCATCGGGTTCAAATGAATAATAGATACTAATAGTTTCATGCCATCGGCGCAATAAAAATCCTTTCCTTGTGTGAAGTATCTTGATGTTGCAATAGTAAAATCAAATTTAAGTTTATCTTATAACATCCTGTATTATAACCACAGATCACATACATATTAATAGACATGCCATTGGGAAGGAAACGCGTCACCGCGCATACGAGCAAACGCTCCTATCACTGTCAAAAGTGTCATATATTTGAAGATATATTATATTGTGAAAAAATAGAAATAAGCCACGTTGTACAGTTTTATCGTACGGAATGAGATGACAAGGTATAAAAATTACCCTTGGAGTGATTTTGTTTCATTGGTAAGTAGTATAACTCTGTATTTCTGTGTGTAATTGTAAGCTACAGTGAAAACTAAGTAAATGCTTCGACAGGCGCAAACATTTAATCCGTGGTTATAACATAAACCTAAAAAGCAAGACAATTTATCCATAATATTATAATCAAGTTTTTCTCTTAATATGAAATATTAAACGAGAGGTCTTGCATTTACTAAAATCATATTTGAGATTTTTGTTATTTAACATGGAACTGTAAGCAAGACGATTTTTTTAAAATTAGTTCATTTGTCTGTTATTATTGCGCAAGCAGCAAACAAGCAATTTAGTTCTTTTAGAAATATACAAGAGAGTCACAAGAAAATTTCGTGTATAAGAGTGACTTATGAGTTATTCTAGGTCCAGCTGTATAAAACTTTCATAAAGGGATCGGTTTAAGGCGAAGTCTTTTGACGCGCGCCAATTCTATAGAAAGTGGGCGGTGCGGTATGTTCTAAACCGCTAGAAAACGGTTTACTTTTTAGATAAATAAATATAGGACTTCAACTGATAACCAAAATTTAGTACATTCTTTTTTGTATTTAAAACTAAATATCACCGTATAAAAATCACATGGAAAATTAGAAATATTATGAACAAATTACTTGTTTTAGAGATTTTTTTAGCCTATTTTCGGAATGTTATGTGATCGAGTAAAGTTCATTCTATCATGTAATGAGTTAGTACATTCCTTAGATAATATCTTCAGGTATATCGTGTATTTTTTGTAAAACCGTTATTTAACAATAAATACAAATGTGATTAAGCAAATCAGTTTTTTTCCATTTGTCTCGGTGCCTTGCTTTAAGCCAAGGATGCAACAAAATTATTAAGCTCTTCTATGAAATTTTAAGCATTTTGTAATAGAAGTTAGTTTTATCGTCATACTAGTCTTTATGCGGTATGCGAACGCGTAGGTATTTATGCATTTGATGTTTGTTTTTGTACAATGGTGTATATGCAAATTACAATGTAAATTTGGTGTCTATAGGCGATGGTTGACTCTTTCCATCAGGAGACCCATTTGCTTGTTTGCTATCTTATGACATAAAAAAAAAATCTTATTTTTGTTATGTACCTAATTGTGGTTTCGTTTAAAATAAGTGTTTATTTTTAACTTTTGTCTTTAAAGGTATTTTAACATGAAAAATAAATTACTGATATAGTACAGCTTAAGTATATATTACTGTTGCGAATATTCTGGAAAAGTTAGGTGAGAATATTGGAAAAATCTAGAAATAAAAGAAAGAGACAACTGTATCGATAAACAATAACTGCTGTTATCCAAACAGCTATGCCATAATAGATCTTCTCGCGTAAGGCATAAGGTGAAATTAGCGTGGACTATATCGTAGGAGTTATTTGCAGAACTTTCGAGAACATGGTCGATCTTTCCTTGTGTATAAATAAGGACGTGTCGGCAAAAAGCCAGTTAGTTTTATAAAGCGATCGAAAGTGGACGGAGACGATATAGTGAAAAGTGATAGATCGATTTAGTTTGCACACGGAAAGTGTTTTGGATTAGTTGGTTAGTTCTAGTATGAATATAGTGATAGTGCTAGTCAGTGTTATATTGTAGTGTATCATTTGTGTGGTAAATACAAGGTATTAATATAAGTGGTAACATTACTGTTGTCAATTTACTGTTTTTAAATCGAAACTGTGATGTGGAAGAAAAGGTAAAGATTTGGTACATTCAAAAGACGGATTAAAAGGGAATGTTTATTAAATTTGCTTACTGGTAGATCACGTATCGATAGCTTCGAGAAGTTTTTTGTTAAAGCATCTAATTATATACTATAGTTATTTATTCTGTAGAAACGAGAGGAATGCAAACGTTTTTTTTTTGATTTAAAATTCTACATGACAATTTTCATAAAATGATACAAATATTTTTATAAGACTTCATCAACTTCTCAAATATATACTGTAACTAACTGACACGGAAAACGTTGTTCTACCTTTTTAAATAACTGTTTTTTCCTATATTTTCTCACCTTTTAAACCTTGCCTGGATTTCAACAATTAATTTAAAATCAAAATTAGCCAAATCGGTTCAGCCATTATCGAGTTTTAGCGAGACTAACGAAAAGCAATTGATTTTTATATATATATATATATATATATATATATATATATATATATATATATATATATATAGATATTACAATCAGCCCTTAAACTCGGAGAAACCCATTTTCTTAATAATCCAATTGTTGACCAATGACGCTTCAATAAGCGTAGCGTCGAGAGAATTTTAGTTTCATACAAATTGCCCTCTCACAACCGTACAAATCTCGAGGCATTTTTTCCCCATATTATCTCTGCTCGGAGCCAATTTATTGGTAGGGATATTTCTAAGACTAGGTTAAGGGACTTTGAAGTGGTTATATAGTCATTGACAGTTTAGTAAACCTCACGCCATTCTTTTGTAAGTATATGAACAGATATAAAATATGTATGTATAAATAAACAAAAAACATTAATACGTATTTTGAACAACTGCTACTATTCTAATAATTTAAACGCAGTAAAACTAACAACCGACTTCCAACCTGCTGTATCTCCGAAATCAGGTATCATGTCTTTACCAAATTCCTACAGGAATAAATTAGAAGTATACTCTTTCAAATAAGTAAATAATTTTGCAAATTTGTTTATACATGAAGGAGTTATATTCAAATGTACATAAAAAATATATAAACTTCGATCAGCGAGGCTTACGGGTGGGTGGACGGACGGACGGACGGATGATTATTAAAGTACCAAGGATAGATTCTTTAAAACAAGTCTCTAAGGTTAGGGCCGGAGATAAATTATTTAACAAAATTATTATATACCAAAGGTTTAAAAAATGATCTACGTCGTAATCAGCTAGCTATACTTTAAACGCTGTTATAAAAAAACATAAGACTTATAATTACAACAAAAAAATTAACAATGAAGTCGAAATTACCAACTACAAATAATTCAAAGCTCATCCTAGTCTGCCCGTCCACCAAACTATGCCGTGGTCAAATGGCGAAAAAAAAAGAATTTATTATAACACTTTAAATTATATCTTGGTATAGTCACAAAAAGCAATATATAAATCGGCATAGATAAATGGCACTATCTTAAATTTAAGTCAAACATATAATTATAAGATTTATTTTTTATTTTTTACATAATTATTGTATACATAAAAAAATATAAATTCAATTCAAAATAATTGTAAATGAATTTGCATGCTAACGTATAGCGGAATAGGCGAATAAATAAACTTGATATAAGATCTTTGTAACCCTATTTCTTGCAAATAAATAAAGTATTATTAAAAAAAAAATAAGTCGCGTCGAGGGAAGTCCAGGCTTGTATAGAGGTATGGGAAGGAGGGAGTCCTCGGACGTGTATCGCGCGCTCCATCGATGACGCAAACAACGACTAAACGCCTTTAAGGGGACTTATAATGTTGTTCACGTTACACGGAACAATTTATTTTTATCAATAAATTAAAAGAAAATGCTCATGAAGTATGGGAGAAATCCCAGGTCCGGCACAAAAGAAATGTAACTTAACTTATAGGCGAAAATGAGTAAATAAACTGCACATGGGGCATCATCGAAAGGAATGACTTATAGTTGCTATTTAAAGGAATTTAATGTCACAAATATGACATAGCCATTTTAATTTAATAGCTTAGCATTAGGTATTTGGTAAAAAAACTAAGGTTTGTTTCAATCATTATTTAAATGCTATCGTTAACAATTTAGTGATTTTCTAGGTCTGAAACAGTTTGATTCAAAAATGATGCAGGGTGATTGAAATGTTCCTCATGTCTAGTCCATCCTAAATAATATTATATACTCACGACATGGGCGCAACAGCTCAACGTGCGCATTATAGTTATATAAGTTATATTCAGAAATGACATTTCTACCATTTTCCCTTTTATAAAGCAGATATATCATATGCATCACCGACCACACAGCCTATAGACGGCTAATGTTTGATTTTCCGTATTGAATGCATTTTGGCAACTAGCTGCAACTCCGTAATTGGCTAACTCAAAGCCACAGTGAAAGATAGTAATGTACAGAGCATCTGATTGGTCGACACTGATTACCCAATCACTACTCATTGGCGCGTGGACATTTACATCGGAACTATAAGTCAGATGTGTTGACACAAGTCATTCGCCTATTATTAGGTGTCTATGGGCTGTGTGGTCGGTGATATGCATAGTACGTTCTGCTTCTCACATATTTCGATTGGATGCAACACATAATGAGGACACAGCTGTCATCGTTTAAATGGATATCCTCAAGATTTCGAAAAACTTCAAGTTCTTAAAAACCAGTTCTCTTAATATGCTTACTGCATAGCTTAGATGCACTATAAGACATTTGTTTTTATATCGGTTAAGTTAACGTTATATTTTACGAATACATCTAAGCCTATTTATGATATGATGATGAGGACATTATTTTTTTCAAGTATTTATCTTGTAAACGTAAAATGGTGAAATCTTATTTGTAACATTAAACACTTTTTAACCGCCACTGTAAGTTTTAATGCAACTTTTATGCAAATGCAACGAATATAATTAATATTGTCAGAATTCGTATAGCAATTTTACATCGTAAGCCATCGATTTCCATGATGTAGAATATTTATTTATCGATCATCGATCGTATCGATCAAAACAAAAGATACTGGCATAGTCGTCTCGAGATGGTAGTGGACGACATTAGACAAGAATGAAGCCCCTTATATTGCATAAACCAAAAGCAAGTGCAGTATTGCCTTAAGTTTCTTGCTTGGTTTGTGCCGTGCAAAAAGGTGGTTGAGTGCAATTTTGCCACCTCTCTTAATTTGGCTGTTTAAAGAAATCAGAACTCCCTTATATTTACAAATACAATACAAAATGCGGTTAGTTTATTGTGATGAAATTTCATATGGCGATATTTTAAGTCCTGGGATGAAAGACAGTTTCCATTTTTTTACTTATTTTGTTTATATTCCATGCTAATATTATAAATGCGAGTCTATCTGTTACTCTTACACCGCTTAACCACTGTAGCGATTTTGATGAAATTTAGCATGAAGATATATAAAAATCCGGGGTCAAGATTAGTCCCAGTCCCATGAAGTTCCCAGTGTCATAATATAACTTTATCTTCACATATTCTCATTATTAATCATACGTTTACTGCAATGATTACTGTGTAAATGTCAGGCTAACTAAAGACAAGTACTATTTCAAATTATATAATTAACTTTGTGAGAGCATAAACATAGAAAATTACTTTAAAATTTCAAACCTCCTATGTAATCTGACAACTTTGGCAAGTTTTGAGCAACATTTTTCAATATTACCGGCAATATTTTAAAGATTCCTAGTAAATTTTGGAAATTTTTGACAATTTTCATCTCTATACCAGAGCTTCCCGGCAAGGCGGAACTCTACCACTTAGTAGCCACGATCGGTTGTCTCTTACGACCTGCCTGGCAGAACGGCAGTTGGCCTATTCTTCAATGGAGCCCGGACCAACACGGAGAAAATTTAATCTATATAGGTATATAAAAATCAATTGCTGTTCGTTAGTCTCGCTAAAACTCGAGAACGGCTGAACCGATTTGCCTAATTTTGGTTTTGAATTAATTGTTGAAGCCCAGGAAAGGTTTAAAAGGTGAGAAAATATAGAAAAAATAAGAGTAGTTAAAAAGGCAGGACAACGTTTACCGGGTCAGCTAGTAATGTAATAATTCAAGAACTATGTTGACGTTACACCTAACTTATATAGCGCCTTATATTTCTCACAGCATACAGTGCAAACGTGAAATTCGTGCGCTCATTACTCAATATCGCCTGGCATCGGGCAGGCTTACTTAGCCATCTATCATGATTATGAGAGCCCGAGTAAAGTACACCTGCTTACGAATGCCATTTGTGGGCATTTCGGAAGATATTCGACTGAAATATTGCCTAGCAAATATAATTTTATTTCTTTCAGCTGTAATTTCATACAAAAAATATTTAAGTGCAAATAAATTTTATTAGTTTTGATTGTGATTTTATTATAGCTAATTACTTTATAAAACTGAGTGATTTTTAGTTATATTTTTTTCTCCATTTTGAAACTATAAAATATTGTTCTAAAAATAAGTATTTAATTCACTTCAGCTGTATTTTCATACAAAAAGTATTAAAAACCATACTCTTTCTATTTGCTCCAAATGTAGCAATACAAAAAAAACAGCGTGTAAGGGACGGTGTACTGAAAAATTAAGAAAACATGCCATTTGTACTTGCTATTATGATGGCAATTCCTTTTCTTGTGGGAAATGCAAAATTTGTGATTTTTGATTATTTTTTTTACGCCACGTAATGTATGTGTATCGGTGTACCTGAAGGGAATGCTTAAAAGTTATTTTGAAAAAGACTCTGTCGACGTCGATACTGTTATATGCTGCACCAATTTGGACAGATATGATGCCATGGCGCGAATATAGACGCAAGATAGGTGCACCGTACAGGCTGGTTGCTTTAAGAGTAGCTTGCGCCTTTTGAACGGTTTCTGAACAGGCAATATGTGTCAGTCTTCCACCTACACACATTATGGCCAAGGAAATAGAGAGACTTGTTCGCATAACCGGCACACTGTAAAGATCTAGCGAGTTAAACGACCGAGAACGCAGCCTAGCTGAATGGCAGACGGAGTGGGATGCAACGACCAAAGGCCGATGGATACATCGCTTGATCGCGTAGATCAGCGGCAAACCACGAACATGGGGAACTTAACTACTATCTGGCACAGATGTTTTTCGGCCACAGTTGCTTCCGTGCCTTCTTACATCGCTTTGAACAAGAAAATTTGTCATATTGCACCCAGAGCTGCAATGTAATGCGGAGTACGTTTTCTTCAACTGCCCATGTTTCAAACATGAATACTCGCAAGAGCAATAAAACCTGATACGCTCGTTAATGACATACTGGTGTCGGAAAAATATTGGGGCGCGGTGAGTAGATTTGCAACTCGAGTATTGAAGAAATTTTGCGAAAGGGAGCAAGAGTGAAGGAGACAAGAACGGGCAGCATTATGCCTGCTGCTGCTTGAGGAAGAGTTGGAAAAGCTAAGCCGCTAATGGGTAATGCTTAGCGGCGGCTCCGTGGGGGTATTTATAGAAGTAGGGTTCGAGGAAGGGAGTTTAGTCGGTAGGGCCTGTAGGCCTCAAAAAAATAGAAAAATCCTCAAAAAAATAGAAAAATTTCACACAATTTTCTAACAGTTTCAAACTCAGAATTTTGGTCCAAATTTATGATTTCGATTTTCGATATATCGTCCCTTACATCCTGTGTAAAGTACAGTTAAATCTTAATTAAGTTACATAATCATTTGGTGATTATTTAACTTCCCACTACGATTGTGTCCGGATTTTCGAAAATCGATTTTTCACTAGATCTCCACGTTTTGAGGCCCTAGGAACCTATTCCGACTATTTTCAAGATGACGTCAGTGTGTCCGTATGTATGTTTGTGTGTGTATGTGTGTGTGTGTGTAAGTGTGTATGTAAACATCTCATAACTTTTGAACGGATAGACCGATCGAAACGAGGTTAATGGCACTCGATTGGATTCCCCTCAACGTAGACTTCCTGAAAATTTGAACCAAGTCGGACCAGCAGATTTTGAGAAATTTGAAAAAAACAAAAAATTTTTTGGCGAAACAGTGTTTTTTCAATATAACTTCCAGAATAAAGTACCGATTCAGTACAAAAACTAATCAGCTCTATTCCTTAATAAAATACGTCTAATGTATTAATCGCACTAAAATTGGTTTTCCCGTTGTAAAATTTTGTAAAATTTTGAAAAAGTGTTTTTTCGACATAACTTTGAAATTTTTGTACCAATCATTTTTCGGTATTCTACGATATTTTAGTACTAAAAAAACTACATTGAATGCCGTTTCAAAAATCAAAATTGAATATAATTTTCAAAAGTTTTCCAGATATTAAAATTAAGTTGTTATTTGCTAATAACAACTTAATTTTAATATCTGGAAAACTTACTTGATATTTTTGAAATAACTTTCAGGCTAAATAAATTGACTGACTTAAAAATCTTATCAGCTTTTCTTCTTTATCAAATCTTCTTTATTCTCGATCAACATCGGTCAATTTCTTTGTAATTTATCAATGACGAGTTGTTGAAAAAACATGTTTTTTGACATTGCTTTGAAATTTTATAACCTATTGGTTTTATAGCTACAACAGCATCTTAGATCTAAAAAATTGAGTTGAATGCCATTCAAAAAATCAAAATCGATCATCCTTTCCAAAATATATACCTTTTCAAAAATCAGTATACTGCCATTTTTAACAAAATAGATGTTTGAACTGAAAAAAATCTATAGCTCTTTTGAGCTTAAAACATCATAATTTAGCGGAAAGTTTCAGGGATGGCCTGCAGGGTCAACCGCTTATAGATATTTTTTTCTCTATTCTGAAACTGTGAAATGTTGTCTTGGGGATCTAATTTACCTTTTAATTAATACTATCAAGCCCGGGCGAGACTTTGCGAAACTCTACCACTTCTTATACCGGGTTCCTGTAATCAGCGATTCGTCATTCCTAGCAGTTACCATTGGTATTTAATCAGGGCGAGCGAAGCGAGCCCTACACTAGGCCAGTTTTTATGCATTTTTGTGGTATATTTTACTGAAAAAATATCGCATTTTTAGGTTTGAGCTTCAACGTGGTAGTTTATATTCATGTGTAGATTTGTTATCTACCATAAAAATACCATTTTATAAAAATAAAAAATAGAAGGTACAATTTGTATTAGAATCTTATTAACGCCATCTCTTATTAAATTAACGAGTTAAAATTGATAGTAGATACATTTTCTATTAGAATTTTTGAACTTATTAAGAGACTACCTACTTCATGAATTGTTTCTTCATATTTGACTGGCGGCGCGCGGTTATCGTGCCCTCGTATAAAGGCGAGGTTCAAGTATAAACTGCAATAGCTATAGGGCCATCAGTTTGATCAGTTTGGCATCGAAGGTGTATGATAAAATCATTGAAAGGAGAATGCAAGGGAAGTTCGAAGTAATATTGTGGGAGGCACAAGGAGAATTTAGGTCTAGAGCAGGGATGTTTGCTGGGAATAGAGTAAATAGAGCGTTAGAGAGTTTCACAATATGCTTATTGAGAAACAGTAAAGATAGATTAATTGATTTATATTGTACTAGCTGTGCCCGCGACTTCGTTTGCGTGGAAAAATTTCTAAAATAAAATCCCGCATAGTTCCCGTTCCCGAGGGATTTCCGGGATAAGAACTATCCTATGTCCTTTCTTAGGTCTTTTTTTTTATTTCATAAGATAGCAAACAAGCAGATGGGTCTCCTGATGGAAAGAGTCAACCATCGACTATAGACACCAAAGATGTTAATGGTGCGTTGCTAACTTGCGAGGCGATGGCGAGGTCTAATGCCACATGCATAAGTTTACCGGCTACCTTGCCCTCCAAACCGGAACACGACAGCGACAAGCACTGACGCTATTGCGGCAGGAATAGCTAAGGCGGTGGTACCAGACCCGGGCGAGACAATGCAGAACTCTACCACCTAGTAGCCACGATAGTAGTGACTCGATAGCCAATCGGTCGCCTTTTACGACCTGCCTGGCAGAACGGCAGTTGGCCTATTCTTCAAAGGAGGCCGGGACCAACACGGCGAAAACTATATTTGTACCAAATTTTATCCAAATCGGTTCAGCGGTGTAGCCGTGAAAGCGTAACAGACAGACAGACAGACAGACAGACAGACAGACAGACAGAGTTACTTTCGCATTTATAATATTAGTATGGATAGTATGAATTGAGATCAATTCCCATTCTTAGCCCGAGGGCGAGTGTAAAAAGCTAAAAAAAGGTATATTTACGCCCATATCCCTGAAGAGGTAGGCAGAAGTACAACGTGTGCATCCACGGTTAGCTGAAGATACTAATGTGATAGGTGGCCAGCCTATCGCCAGTAGGGCACTTTTCCAATGCCGGGCAAAGTTGTTTTATCAGAAAACTGAAAAAACACATTTTTTCATTTGCCTGACTCTGGAATCGAACTCGAGGGTTTCTCTGAGAGAAAAATTCGAAAAATGTATTCGCTGTGTGTCTACCGTCAATTCTTCGTGCCTGCGTAGTTCAAAAATTTTGAAGGTTTATTTAAATAAAACATTTTTTGATTTTGATTTCGTAAATCGACGTAAAACCAGGAACTTCCTGATTTTAGAAAAAATAACAATTATTTCAGCAAAATGACAAAAATGTGTTTTTTATAAGATCAACCTTCATTTTTAATACATATTTTTCCTTTAAAAACCAACAAACAAAAACCAAATATTCCTAGTCCAAAGCCTGACGACACGGGCCTTTGATGCGAATGTAATGTTTAGGTGAAAATACGCTGAGTTTTTTAGGTTAGATAATTATAAATAAAGTCCATACATTAAAAGATGTAATTCTCATAAAAATACTTTTCTAACAATATTACTAGATAGTATAACTTTGCGAGCCCTTACAAAGCTCTGCTTTTTGCTAGTTTAACAATAACAAGGCTTTCCAAAAGTTATTTGGATACTTGGTAATTTGACATTAATAGGAACATTTGTAACGTACGCCTCGTAGAAAATGTTACTACTTGTAACTAAAACAAGTCCTTTTACTGATATAACAACCGGACATTAGCTACGATGACAGTGACGCTATCTTATCTTTCGATTTTTACGAACTGCCTGGCAAAATCGTGGATGGCCTATTTTTCTACAATTTGACTACTATAGCCATCAGCTACCTTATATTTGTACCGTTTTAAAGTTTCCTTAAAACACACACGTGGCTCGAAGTTTAATTACTAATTCGAAACTTTGTCAACGTCTTATTATTCAAGTCACCTTATGATGAATAAAATAAAAACTTCATCTAGACCTTATGAATTCATAAAACGTTTCTCGCGACGCCGTTTCATTTGCCAGGCTTATTTTATGTGGGAGTAGTTACGGATGTGTTTTTGTGGCGTTTACGTTGTGTAGACGTTTTAGGTCTTATCAATAAAAAGAAACCGGTTGCTATGTGGTAGGGGTTAAGGGTTGACACCCTTGTGTAATTAAAAATTTTAATAAATAATTAAAGTATTAATATAAATAATTAAAGTATTTACTAACGAACTTTAAGGGTTGAACTACACCTGTCACGGAATCACCTTTTTCCGTCACCCGCAAGCGATAACATTCCTGTTACCTTTCTTACTTTATCAAATGGTGGTACTGAGCGAACGAAAAGGATCGGGCGACGGATAAATGAGATTTGTGGTTGAGGAGGTTGAGGAGATTGCCTTATCGCCACATTTTACCAACTTGATAATAATTATCAAACCTCGTGATTTTTTTTATTTCGTAAGATAGCAAACAAGCAGACGGGTCTCCTGATGGAAAGAGTCAACCATCGCCTATACACAGCAAATATGTTAATGGTGTGTTGCTATCTTGTGGCGAGTTCTAATGCCATATGAATGAGTTTACCAGCTATTTTATCCGCCGAACCGGAACACGGCTGCGACAAGCACTAACGCTACTGGGGCAGGAATAGGTAAAGCGGTGGTACCGGACCTAGACGGGACAATGCAGAACTTTGCAGGAGACAGTGATTCGGTCTCCTTTGAAGAATAGGCAAACACGGGGTAAAAACGTACACAGCGTTATAAAAGTTTGGGCTAATTCCCTGAGAAAAAGCATTTTTCAAAAAATGTGTCATCAAAGAAGTTTCTGGTGCGTCGCTATCCGTGTGACAAGCATTGACGCTATTGCAATAGGGGCAGGTAAGGCGTTGTTACCAAAACGGCGGTTAAACATAAAATGTACTATATGTATCACAGGCGCGTGCACTCCTTGTAGGCAGAAAAGCAGTGCTGTACTTGCCATTCGAGATATTTTAATAAAACGTTCGTACGTTTTAGATGATTTTAATTAATAGTAAGTAAATGAATAAAATGTGTCATAATCATGTGCACGCCGCTGAAATCTATAAAAGAAAAAGTTTTTGTGGCCGAGTACTCCGTCGAATACTCAGTATCATAATCCTGTGCACGCCGCTGATGTATCACATTACACATTTCCTTATACGTTTTATAACTTTTAACATGAAACTTACGAGTTACGTTTACTTTTTGCTGGTTTGATTGTAACTCGGGTACACAGCTACCTTTAGACACAATTTGAATCTTTTCATTGAATGACAATTGTGAGAACTTGTTATTTTTAATTTTTAATAAACACACATTTTCAACACAAACTTTACAATCAAATAACATTTTAAAAAAATCTACAAATAATGCACTAGTAAAAGTAAATCACTGCAATTATTATAGAAACTCAGTAATAAACTCAAATGTACAATTTTTCAAACGCTAAAATGAAAACCTTTTAAGAAAACTAATAATAAGTATATGACACAAACAAAATAATAAACAATGCTTATCATATGAAAAAAAAACAAATGGATTCGTAAAACGCAATTACATTTCTCCTATTTAAACAAATAAAACCTTACTAAACAAAAATGCATAATGTGCAACCGTGATTTATTAGATTTCAATCTATTAATTTTAGTCGTATAATACGCATTAGCCATCAGCAACATTTTACGATACGCAACGATTACTCTCGATAATTGCCGAACAATACGGACTGCCGCAGTAGATTATATCATCGCTGCTTACGAAATTCATAGGTGTGTGCGCTTGCAAACTGTGTACGAACACAAAAATTACTACACACATGCTAACAAATATCCTACAGATCGTCCCGGCATTAGTTGATTGGAGATACCAAACGCCTGGCAAACATAATGTTTGTGTGCTTGCAAATAGGTGCTATTTATAAAATATAAGGAGTTTTTTAATTAATATATTTTGTTTATTCATTTATTTACTATCAATTAAAGTCATGAATGGCAAGTAAAGCACTGCTTTTGTGCATTTATGGACTGCACGTCACTGTGATTGGCAAAGAAACGTTCAAATGCATAGCTCCTAGCAATCCGACAATATTTATATTTACATTTGTATGTGTGTTATTAATATAACAAACTAATAGACCAAACTTGGGCGAAATTTTAACAAGAGTAAGTTAAAATTTTAAATTTATAAAAAACATAATGATACGCAGTGGTTATATTATCGAAATAATTAAATATATATTGATCTGGTCCCCCTTGGAAAAAAAATCACCTGCCATTTTACCTGAAAGTTCGTAAAAGGCGAACGATATAAGGCCTATATGTATCACTGCCATCGTGATACATATAGACTAACAAGGTTGTAGAGCTTATTAACATCTCTATCGGGTTTAGTTTAGTACCACCGCTTTGATAACACCTGTTGCAATAACGTCGATTGTCGTTTCAAGATAGCCGATAAACATATGCATGTGGCATTCCAACCCCGTCACACAGATAGCAACGCCAAATTAATATCGTTGGTGTCTTTATGCGAAGATTATCTCTTTAGATCAGGGTAGTCATCTTCTTGTTTGCTTATAATATAAAAAAAAAAACTATAGAACATGATCAGTCAGTTTTGATTGGTATGTATGGGGGAGATTTCATTTATAATGTAAGACAACAACCGTAGTCAGCGACGCCTTCACCGGTTCAGATAAAATTATTTTATCTGACCTGGTGAAGGCGTCGCAAAAAAAAATCATATTAACCAATACATACTTATTGTACTACACTACATACTTAAAGTGCATATTTTTATACAAAATACCGAAAAAAATTGATAGTAGACGAATTAAGACGTATAAGAACAAAATAGGAGAAGAGTATGAGGGTGTAGCGGCTCAAACAATCACAAACGCTACAAGAAAAAATAATAAAAATGGACAAAATTCAATAACAAATGGAAAATAAAAAATTCAAAAATAAAATCCTGAATCGCGATATCACAATTATTCATCTTGTAACACTATATACAAGTTTCAACGCTTCTCAAATGGACTTCGGTCCCCAGGCAGTAGTGGCAGCCAGGCAGGGGTGGGCAAGGTTACTTGTCCTTGTGTGACGTCATCGACCTCCACAGTAATGACGTCATACTGACAAGAAGCTGGCCCGCTGGTTTCATCACTATGACCCTTCAGCGGTACGGACCAGCGGCGCCACAAAGGAAGGGGATTTTTGTATGCAGATGAAGACGCTATTATACTTAGGTATATTTAAATACATAAATAGATAATATTATGAAATGAAATGAAATGAAAAATATTTATTTGCAAGAATATGGGTGTCACAAGTTATTAAAATAAATTAAATTACCATCATATTCTACCATAATATAGCGTGCAAACATTTTAATTTAGGTCGATTTCTTTATAATTACTACCGGATCGGAACGCGGCCACACACTGAGAAGATCCGGCGGAAGAAACTCAGCGGGCTTCTTTTTTTCTATTTCACGTATTACAATTGTATGTATTACAATTTACTAGAATTATTTCACATCAAAAGTTGTTTTTACAATTTACAAAATATGATCTTATGCTCAATCCAAATTTTTACAATTTACAAAAAATTTACCATTTTACAAAATTTGCCGATCAGTTTTTATTACATTTAAATTTCAAGGTAAATTGTACAAGCTTATATTTCTGTTTATTAACATTTAATGTTATCTGCTAAAAATTCTCTAATATCATAGTATGTTTTATTTAACAGTAAATCAAACAATTTTTTGCGAAATTTATTTATAGGTAATAATTTTAGACTATCAGGAATATGATTGTATATATTAATTGCCATACAATATGCATTTTTTTTTATAAATATTTAGTCTTTGGCTTGGCACATGTAGCTTCTCACTGTTTCTAAAATATGAGTTCCCTAATACTTGAGCATTTGTTTTAAACAAATGTTGATGTTTTTTTACAAATACGCATACCGACAGTATGTAAAGACAAGGTAAAGGTAGTATTTTAAGAGTTTTAAATAGGAGTTTACATGAATGTAGTTGATTAACATTACATATTGCACGTATACATTTCTTTTGAATTCTGAAAATCCTAATTAAATCAACTGAGTTTCCCCAAATAGAGATTCCATATTGCAATACAGATGAGACATATCCGTGATATGCCAGCAATGCAGCATTTAAGTTGGCTACTTCTCTTATTCTTCTCAAAACATAGATAAATCTGTCAATTTTTTTGCAAAGAGAATCAATGTGCGCTTTCCAATTGCAATGGTTGTCAATAAATATTCCTAGAAATTTAGTGTATTCAGTATTTTCTATATTTATATTGTTAAATAATATATTTGATTTTTGAACTTTATTGCTATAACATGTTTGAAATTCAACTATCTTTGTTTTAGTCAAGTTAATTTTTAAATTATTACTTTTTAACCATTCCGAAACTTTAAGTAAGGTTTCAGTTGTTTCTTTTACTAGATGATTTTTATTTTTACATTTAATGAGTGTAGTGTCATCTGCAAATAAGAATGACTTATGTTGCATAGTCTCTGGAAGATCATTAATGTAAATTAAAAAGAGCAAGGGTCCTAAAACACTTCCCTGTGGTATTCCACAGTCACTACAACTATAATTTGAAGTATATATTTTTTTATGTGTCCCAGAAATTTTTGAATATATGTTGTGTATAATCGTCAAGGTTTTACAACTTGTGAAATAAATAATATATTCTCATGCCGGTAGTTCCTTTCTTCTTTCACAAAGGTTTTCTTCGTCATTTTCTTCTTCCTCATTTTTTCATTTATAAATTTTGGAAAAAATAAAGTACTTTCCTATCAAACTAATTAAAGTAACAAAGAATGATATAAAATTATGTTATTATTTAATTAATAAAAAGTAAATAATGTTAATTGTGTTTCTTAATTGTTAAATTGATAATAAACTTATCGATAATAATTTGAAATTACTAATACTGTAATTTCATAGTGACGACTGTCATAACCAGTGACAGTTAAGTGCTACTATGTAGAATAAAAAGCAAAACCCTGTTGCTATCAAATGTAGCTAAGTAATTTCAATTTTTTATTTTTTTTATCAAACTACTTTTACATCTAATATTGAAAATATCAAAAATAAAAAAGTATCATTCCTGTCTAAATTGAAACTCAAAATACGAATTCTGTTTTATATTGTGATTAAAAATATTATTTACCCATTTCCTGTAAATTTTGCACGTGGACATTTATGATTTTAAATTCATCAATTGTTCTTTCAGCTGTCATCACTAAAATTCGTTCATCGTACACCAATAATAGGCGTTTTCCACAACTTTGCAGATTGTATGTTTCCACATAGTTCATATTGCGTGGCGGAATACTTAACATCCGTCAATCTTGAAACGTATTTACGATCTTTTAAAAGAGCCAGGTGCGGATAAATGCCTTCGTAAACGTTGCTATTGTTTTAGGAGTAAGCTTAAATATTAATTTATTTTTAGGTAGAAACTTTTTGCAAATATAAAATAGCATCATTTTTTGTACAGCACAGAAGCGTACGCCGCAGGCGTTATATTACCTAATAACATGTAAATATTTAAGACAGTGTGAGTGAATTAGTTAGTTTATAAATCCAAGTTACCACCAACGTTGTTTCATTGTCCTGATTAGTAATAACGTATGTCATAGACACTATAGAAAAGAGTCATAAACAAGAGGTCCATGCGGCCGGTTAAAAATGAGTCGACTTTTGCAAGTTAATATAAAACTAATTTAAAAAACCGGCCAAGTACTAGTTGGACATCCCAGAGTCTGGAAGATAGGCCATATCATTATGATACCGTAACAGGGCTAAAATATCTTGGACCCAAAAAGTTACCGTCCTATCACGCTGCTACCATCAATATCCAAGGTCTTCGAGAAACTCTTCCTGCACAAACTGGAACCTCACATAAAACCTCGAGATGAGAAATATGGGTTTAGGGCTGAACACAGCACAACCCTGCAGTTAGCAAGGGTACTGCACATGTTCGCCTCAGCACGCAATATTTTTTATTGCATGCTGAGGCAAACATGTGCAGCACCCTTGCAGGAGCAGGCAGGGGCAGGCAGGAGCAGGCAGTCGCAGTTTTACTGGACATGGAGAAGGCCTTTTATATGGTCTGCCACAAGGGCCTTCTCTATAAGCTAGCACACATCACCGCCCCCAGAAGACTAATCAAGATCATTGCATCTTTCTTTGAAAACAGGACTTTTAGAGTCGTAGTAAAAGACCACCTATCTACTACCAAACCTATCACAACAGGAGTACCCCAGGGCAACTGTCTTTCACCAAATCTCTATTCGGTCTATACTAACGACATTTCGGTGGGAGACGGCTGCCCCTGGCTTTGTTCGCCGATGACGCAGCGTATGTTTCAATCTCCATATCGCCTACTCTTGCTATCAGCAAAATACAGAGAACCCTGGACTTACTGCCAGACTGGCTAGGAAAATGGCGGCTTTCGGTGAACGTCACCAAAACCCAGGCGCTCCTGCCAAAACGGACAAAGACAAACAATGCTCTCACCTCACTTAAACTCCAAGGCCACGACATCATATGGACCAAATCCGTAAAGTACCTGGGGTAAACATTAATAACGCGCTCACCATGCGAGGCCATGTCAAGACTGTGGCCAACCAGGCCCAAGTGATACTCACCGTACTCCGTCCACTTCTGAACTCTAGGCTCCCCCTAAAAACGAAATTGGGACTATACAAAACATATATAAGACCAAGGCGCACCTGCGCAGCAGCAGCAGCAGCAGTACCAATTCACAGCCCCAAGCCTCCGTTTGACCCTACAACGCAAGCTGAACGTAGCACTGCGTAGGATCACAAACGCCCCAAGATATGTCACCAGCGAAGTAATAAGCTGTGATTTAAAAATGGAAAGCATGGAGGATTTCATCAAGAAACTCGCCACCAACATGTTCAATAGAGCCGACTCCTCTTCCCTCCCCGAAATCCAGAACATAGCTCCCTGGCACGCGCGCCCTCCTGACGCGCGGCCATACCCCCGTGATATTCTGAACTTATCGTCTCACCCCTCCCCCCACCCCCTCCTACCAAAGTCACCACTGGGGTCGCGGGTCGCTTTGTCGGGCTTCCCCCAAGGGTCTAACCCGGCGGGGCGATCGCCTCTAGTGGGGTGAAGAAATTGAGGGGGTTGGGGTGGGGGGGGGGGGGTACTACCTATTTCTTACAGAAACTTCCTACTCACTATCACTGCACACCCTAGGAAAAGTACACAAACTATCCTTACCCAATGACCTAGCCCTTTTTAGGGCTAGCGAATGATACTTTGACCAGGGGACCAAAAGCCCCGAAGTCAATTCCCCGTTCCCTCTGCTGGGGGCGCGAGATATCCACACGTCGTCGAGTTGGACATGGGCACGAAGGGTTGCGTACCATCATCTATACAAAAACGGCAAAAAATTATGTTTGTTGTGTAGGGGCCCCCTTAATATTGTAACGAATCGAGAGATCTAGAAATAAAAGAAAGAGATAGCTACTCCTATTGACAAACAAATAGTTAACCTGGGCTATGCCATAATGGACTTTGTCGGATATGGCATAAGGTTGAAAGTAGCGTGTACTAGCATTTATGACTCATAAAATGTTTACGATAAGAAGTGAATCATTGTTTCCCGATACATTTAGATTTTTCTGGATCCAGGTAGAACTTTACCCTGGCTATAAATATGCTGGCTGGCTGGCATATCTTTATATGTTGACAAATACAAAGCAGTTTTTATAAAGCGATCGAGAGCGATACTTAAAGTGAACAGTGAGAAGCGAGAAGTGTTTTATTGTGTAGTCAGTGATAGTACAGTGAGTGACTAGTGTGTAAAGTGTATTTTAGTATTGTGTTGTCTTGTCTTGTGTGTATTTGTGTTGTAAATACACGAATTTATTATAAGTGGTGTTTTCTTGCAATTACGAACCCGAGTACGTAACAATATCTTCATTTTTTTATTTTTAGTATTTGTTGTTATAGCGGCAACGGAAATACATAATTCTTGAAAATTTCAGTTTTCTTTCTATCACGGTTTACGAGATAAAACCTGGTGACAGACAGACAGACGGACAGACAGACAGTGGAGGCTTAAAAATAGGGTACCGATTTTACACAAATGCGCAAACATATAAAAGTACAAATGGATAAACGTAGAAATGAGCAAACGATATGAATAGCCTTAGTAAAAAGGTATGTATTTAAAGGGAAATAAACACGTTTTAGAGTAAATTAGAGTTTTTGGTTAGTGTACGCTGTATAGGTACACCCCATTATGTATTTGAGGTTCTGAAAATACACGTAAATTATGGTACTTGTGATAATGTAAATAGATATAGTAAAGTGAAGTGAAGATATGTATGCACAGAAGATATGTATGTAAACACAGCATCGCTGCATACAAAAATAGGCGACATTAGTTTGTAGAATCTACATAGTGATGTACCTAAGTAAATATGCATGTGTATGTGTATGTGTATTCATAAGGAGGTTTTTACGATTTCTTCGACAATGAGGCGTCACGGCTTGGGCCGAGCGGCACAAAGAGCGTCGTGCGAACTGCGAAGTCCTATAAATATGTCAGGAGTATGGAGTCAGCCATTAATTTGATTCACAGTTCCCGAAAAGATTTCGTTCCAGTGAACATTATGTGCCCTAGGCTAGTTTCATTGAAAATTTTGTCATTATTGGTGCAATTAATAAACGTATTTGAGCATGTGTATATGTTACCGGCCAAATCCCATTTCAGGCCAAACTAGTTTGTACTAGGACAAACCGATGTATCCTAAGCGTGTCAGGATATACTAATATAAGCCTAGATATTTAAAAAAAAAGAACTGCGCAAGGATATTTAATCTTACTATTTAAACTATCTTAGAATTGGACTTCATTCGAAATTTCATCATCCAGTACAGAGTTGTTTGATGAGATCTTAAGGGTTGTGTTCTGAAGTACAGAGGCCCTACCAAATGAATTCGTTTTGGCAGTTAACGCAAAGGCCTGTGTCTTCTGGGTGATGAGTAAAACTAAGTTTTGTTTATCTCATTCTGAGACCCGCTTCAGAGACGTATCAACTTCAAATACAAGCATGTTTCGACTCTCGACACTCATTCACCTTTGCCGTGAATTAAGAGTACGACTTGCATATAATACAACTTCCGTAATCTTATCAGCGTAACGATGAATGCAGGTCGAACAGATTTGGAAATAGCACACAAACTTGAGGAATCATATACTATATTAGCTGCAGCGTGCAGCCCGCTGCATTATAATAATTTTTGGTGAATCCCGCGGGATCACCTCCGGGATAAAAAGTAGCCTATGTGCTATTTCAGGTCATAATCTACCTATGTGCCAAAATTAATTCAAATCCGTTAAGTGGTTTTTGGGTGATTAAGTAACAAACATCCATCCATCCATCCAAACTTTCGCATTTATAATATTAATTAGCGGCCCGCCCCGGCTTCGCATGGGTATAAAATATATGTCACTCAGTGAAAAAAAATGATTAAAATCGATCCAGTAGTTTTGATTTATTCATTACTGCCCGTGGCCCACACGCGTTAAATTTGGAGTAAAACAATTCCCCTTTCCCTATACCATGAAGATTTCCTGCTATCTTTGGAATATCTAAATTCATATAGGTACTACATTTTTAGTTTTTACATTTTTACCTACTTCTTTTATTTTTACAATTAATATATTACAGAATGTCTTTATATACAACGCTCACATCTTTCTTGCCATTAGACAATACAAACATGTTTTCTTTAGAGGTTACTCTTGAAAGAGCGATATATAGTTGGCCATGTGAAAAACAGTCAACGCTCAAATCTAAGCCTGCAAAGTTGAAGGTTTGACCCTGCGATTTATTAAGGCGAGGCATCGGGACAAACGGGAAAAAATGTGCAAATGGTTGAGCCTATGGGCCATCTCTGAAATTTCCCACTAAATTAAGGTATTTTAAGCTCAAAAGAGTAAAAAATATAAGCATAGATTTTTCAGTTCAAGTACATCTATTTTTTTTTAAATGGCAGTATCATTAATTTTTGAAAAGCTGTATATTTGAAAACGATGAGGCATTCAACTCAATTTTTGAGATCTAAAATATTGTTTTAGCTAAATAATCGATAGGTTGAAAAATTTCGATGCTATGTCAAAAAACATTTTATTTTTAATTTTCTTCATTGATAAATCCCAAACACATTGACCGATTTTGATTTAATTAACGGTATTTGACGCAGTTTTTAAAGAACAAAAGCTGATAATATTTTTAAGTCAATCGGTAAATTAACTTGAAAGTTATTTTTAAAAAAAAGCAAGTTTGCTAAAAACAACGTAATTTTAATATTTGAAAAGCTATAAGTTTTGAGAATTAGATTCAATTTTGATTTTTCAAACGGCATTTGACGTAGTTTTTTAGTACTAAAATGTCGTAGAGCACCAAAAAATGATTGGTTGAAAATTTTCGAAGCTATGTCGAAAAAACACTTTTTTCAAAATTTTTCGTTAACGATTACTCCCAAACGGATAAACTGATTTTGATGCAATTTATGTATTAGACGTAGTTTTTGAGGAATAGAGCTAATTAGTTTTTGTATATTAAAAAAATACTGTTTCGTCAAAATTTTTATTGGTGTTTTTTAAAAATTTCTCAAATCTCCTGCATCGAATCGGTTTCTTAGGACCTCAAAACGTGGACATTTGGTGAAAACTCAATTTTCGAAAATCGGGGTATAATCAGTAACTTCCTTATCTACATACGTAGTGGGAAGTTAAAAACTGGTTTGCTAAATCACATTTTTTTACATTGATTGTTAAATAACAATTTTACAAAAAATATACGATATACCTGAAGATATTATTTAAGAAATGTGATAACTTATTACATGATAGAATGTACTACTTGATCATATGATATTCCGAAAACAGGCTAAAAAATCTCTAAAACAAATAATTTGTTAATACTATTTCTAATCATCCACATGATTTTTATATGGTGATATTTAGTTATAAAAGAATGTACTTGGTTTTCAGTCCTATATTTATTTATCCGAAAATTTAAACGTTTCCCAGCGGTTTCAGAAGATACCGCGCGCGCGCCGCCGACCGGCCGGTAATCTCGCAACCGCTATGCCCCTGCATTTTAAATCTGTAATATCTTCGAAAATATTCATTTAAATAAGGATTAGTGCTGTATTCCTTAAAATTGCTTCGAAAAAAAGCCATTATTTCTCGTAAAAAGGAAATGACAAAAAATGCTATTGTGGGTTATCCATAAGAGATAGACATATACCATCACGGAGTTTTCTGTAGACCTTTTCAAGGTGTACAAATACTTAGTACATTATTTTGATAAATCTCGTAGGGTTTAGCCTGCGTTTGCAATGTAAGCGGAAAAAATATATTTATTTACGACATGACATCAGAAAACTCAAAAATTTCAGTATTTCTCTACAATATATTGAATGTTATTATACATATAAACCTTCTTCTTTAATCACTCTATCTATTAAAAAAACCGCATCATAATCCGTTGCGTAGTTTTAACGATTTAAGCATACATAGGGACATAGGGACATGGGGACAGACAGAGAAAGCGACTTTGTTTTATACTATGTAGTGATAGCAATAAAAAGTATTTGTAAACTTAAACTATTCTAGGTATACTAAAAAATACTTAGGGGTTTTTAGGAGGATTTTACATCGGATTTGGGGGCAAAATTCTACATGGGTTGGCAACACTGTTTTGATTCTTGAAGTGTCCCGTAGCTAGTCTTCCTCTTGTGGTGTTTGTTTCTTCCTTTCCAGGTTGTCGTAATGAAGGTAAGGTAGTAGAAATTGGGAGGTAAGGTTTGTGTTGGTAAAAAGGTATAAAGGTTTTTTGTTGGTAAATAGGTATAAAGTTTTCATGGAAACAGGTATAATGTTTTTGGTTTTGGAAAGGTAAAGTATCGAGGACAAGCGTAAGTATTACTGATATATATTGTTAACCGTCATGGTTGGAAATTATTAAAGATAACCGTTATGGTTGAAATATATGGTATGAGAACTAGGGATTTAAATGATTGAAAGACATAACCCCCCGTGTTGGTTCCGGGCTCCTTTGAAGAATAGACCAACTGCCGTTCTGCCAGGCAGGTCGTCAAAGGCGACCGATTGGCTATGCGAGACACTACCATCGTGGCTAATAGGTGGTAGAGTTCTGCATTGTCTCGCCCGGGTCTGGTACCACCGCCTTGCCTATTCCTGCCACAATAGCGTCAGTGCTTGTCGCTGTCGTGTCCTGGTTTGGAGGGTAAGGTAGCCGGTAAACTTATGCATGTGGCATTAGACCTCGCCACAAGATAGCAATGCACCATTAACACCTTTGGTGTCTAAAGGCGATGGTTGACACTTTCCATCAGGAGACCCATCTGCTTGTTTGCTATCTTATGACATAAAAAAAACATAAAAAAATGGTTAGAAATTTGGGACGACCGTCATGGTCGCTAAAAGATAACCATCGTGGTTAGTAAGAGATAACCGTCGTGGTTAGACGAATGGGTTGACGAATGATGGTGGTAGCTGATGGTAGTATTGGCTATCGCCAAATATGTTTGTACGTTTGTACCTTTAGGAGTAGATTAGGAGTAGTTTTTTATTATTACAAATCTTTCTTTTCTTTTTTCCGGTTCTGATTCTTGTACAGTAGCAACAGTTTTTCGTATTGCCCATTCACGTTAATTATTTATTGTTTAAGATCGGCGCGGTATTTACGCCTAAGTCGGTTGTATTCGGTGATCGCTGAAGCTTGAGTTTTTATACTCTAGAAGTCAACATTTATGAGGTGCACTCATTGGTTACTCCTGATAGCGCCACGTAGGCTTGGCCACAAGATAATATGGAGGTGTCAATGTCCATGAGGGCAATTTTTAGACTTAGACTTTGGCTCTTGTGAATTGTTAGGGCATACGCCACACAGATTGGGAATTGTTCTCTGTGCTTGTATGCCCGGGGTATGATCTCAAATTTTGTCTTAATTGGCAATAATTCGTGAATCAAATTAGTACTGAAGTTTACTATCAATTGTTTAAGCTTTGTTTGGTCTTCCGGGTCCCACCTCACTTTTTGTACGACACCTATCGACCTATTCCATTAAACCTAAACTAACATCAATGTTTCTCCTAAGCATTACTTCAGCTCCCTCTTTAACGATTATAGTTTGAACAATCCAAGGAATCGTTAGCAACTAAGTTTATCTCCGGGTGCGCATCTTTCAGGCATCAAACAAAGGGATAATTATGTAATAATCAGTAATCATAAAATTCCTAACCTGTTCAAATCTTCGAATTGTTATAATTAAATATAGTAAAAACCTGGTACCTAATTAAACTTTAGCAAACCTCACGAAGTAATAAGCAAAATCAACGAAATGCAAATAATTCCTCCTAATCAGTGTTGCCAGTGACAGATCGTCAAATATATCGTAAATACAGCTCAAAAAGTAACATTTTCACGAGAAAAGTAACATTTCCTTATTTTATGTGGAAAAAAACACTAATACTGACACTTTATTACACAAAAAGTAAAAAATTTCCCATCCCATTAGTTAAACTTCGAAAGAATCGTAATAATTTTTGATCAAATAATTGACTGATAATCCTTAAAAAGAAAAACATATAAATAATAATGTGCAAGTTATATACCGACTAATTTATTTGTAATTTTTTTCAATAGCTACAACTTACTATATAATAATTAATTATTTAATATCTAAATAAAGATATCTAATCAACTGATACTTATATGACAATTAATACAAAATACACATATTTCAGTTGCAAAGTGCAAACACAACTTTGTTGTTGAATTATTGATTCTCTAAATATTTAGCTACCTACTTATTAAAGCTATATAAATACAATATTTACTTACCAAGTAATAAGTATTGTTAGCAAATCTATATATATAAAAATCAATCCCTATTTTCCTTGGTCACGACATCACGCCTGAATGGCTGGACCAATTTCGGTTTTTTTTGTTGTGTTTGTAATTGTAAGAAGGTTCTTATAAAAGAAAATATTAAGAATACTTAACCACCATATAAAGTTTAATGAAATTTTGGCTGCGTGGAAGGACAATCCTGTAGTCTTATATAAATTACGTGTCACGTTGTTTGTCCGCTATGGATCCGATTCCTAATAGAGATGAGTCGTAAATACTAGAACAGGTACGAATACTAGGTATTTTACGATACTAGGCGGCACCTATTCCATTTTTCACTAGACTAAGTCCTAGACTAAGTCCGTATAGTCCTGTAGTCTAGTAGTATTATTATAGCACTCACTCATCGCATTCGCTGCGCTGTTTCCTTTACTCTTTTGTGAAAACGTGTTTTGCTATCTTGCTCACCCATGACAAAATGCTAACGAGATGAAGCAATACGATTTGTATACTTTTTCCCGCTCTCACAAGAGTGAGATACCGTTATACAATATATATGCTCCATCCCGGTCTCTCGCTACGTATGGCCGACCGCCGAGTTAACAGCTGAATACCGGTTTATAGGTACCTACGTCATAATACGCGATACTCGATCAAATACTTCATTGAGAACAGGTAACAGAGATCGCGTCCGATATCGATCTGATAAACTATAAAATATAAATCGATAAAGCATTAGAGATGAGTCGTAAATACTAGAACAGGTACGAATACTAGGTATTTTACGATACTAGGCGGCACCTATTCCATTTTTCACAAGACTAAGTCTGTGTAGTCCTGTACTGTGTAGTCTATTAGTATTATAATAATAGCATAAAACGCTCATGGCATACGCTGCACCGTTTCCTTTACTCTTATGTGAAAACGTGTTTTGCTATCTTGCTCACCCATGACAAAATGCTAACGAGATGAAGCAATATGATTTGTATACTTTCACAAGAGAGAGATACCG
The DNA here is from genome assembly GCA_036924255.1 of Apodemia mormo. Taxonomy (NCBI): domain Eukaryota; kingdom Metazoa; phylum Arthropoda; class Insecta; order Lepidoptera; family Riodinidae; genus Apodemia; species Apodemia mormo. The sequence continues at coordinate 44,727,346 of JAUPFN010000002.1, forward strand.
CTATAAATATGTATGCCCGTCCCGATTTCTCGCTACGCATGGCCGGCCTAACAGCCGGCTTATACGTCATATTACGTGTTGTTTTGACACTCGATCAAATACTTCATTGAGAACAGGTAACAGAGATTGCGTCCGATATCGATCAAAGTATCATAGTCTTCATACTTTGAAGTATCTAGTATCATAGACTAACCTAGTATCGTGGACGTGATCCATCAAAAAGTTTTTTCAGATTACGTGTTGGTTATTAGCATAGAAGGTTATTGTTAATATTTAATCGGTTATTCTGAACTTTTTATTTTATAATTATAATAATGGTGCCCAAAGGTAACAATATCGCTTTTAGGAACATTTTGTAGATAAAAGATGGCAGACAATGGCAGAATGTAAAATATGTAAGGTACCTATAATTAAGTTTTAAAGTCTCGGTATCGAATTTAACAAAACATTTAACGAAAAAACATCTAACGTCGGGGTATAAAAATCAGAAAAATGCGATAAATAGCGTAAAACCTAGTTTTATTTCTGTAAATGTCTCGCGTAAGTATTAGAGAATATTGTTATATTCAATTACGTTTAAGTACACATACGTAAAGGGAGATTAAATACTAATCTCTTTCATTGAAGTGTGATATATACTTAGTATCTAGTACGCATACTTATTGTTCACAGTATCGATTTAACAAAATAACATCATTAGGACTAGGTAGAACAGGTATTTGGATCACGTATTTTACAAACTAGGACTAGATGCACCTAGTCTCTGATTTACCTAGTCCAACCCATCTCTATAAAGCATAAATCAAAACTAGTAGTGAGGCGTATTTATCGTAACAGATACAAATCACAGGTATTCGTAAATACTAGATAACAATTGTTCCTACAATATCAAATATCTGTTGAAAAATATCAGTCACAATACTGAATCACAATATGCACTACTGGTCCAGTAAAAAGTTTAACGAAACCATGATCGACCAGTTTTGGCGCAATGAGTAAAAATGTGTTCATTAATACTTAAATAATGATATTATGAAAGAAATTTTGATTAAAATTAAGGGGAAAGGGATGAAAAAAATAAAAAAAGGGTTGAAAAATGCCTTTTTTTTAAATAACTTAATAACGGTAGGAAATAGAAAAAAAAGTTTCAAGTAAAAGCTGTAGAGAAAAAAATTCTACACAAAAAGTTCCTCTTGATTTTTTTGTTATCTGCTTTAGTTTAGCTACAAAAAATAAAAATTAAATTTGAAGTAAAATATGTAAAAATATATAAATATGGGAATACATGTGTAGTAGTGTTAGTACATACTAATGTGATGCGCGCGCTACATGGTACAGGGCCGTAATAATTCTGGTAAGGTTTTATAATTAATTACAAAGCAAATTTAATTTTTATTTTTTGGAGCTAAACTAAAGCAGATAACAAAAAAATGAAAAGGAACTTTTTGTGTAAAATTTTTTTCTCTACAACTTTTACTTGAAACTTTTTTTTCTATTTCTTACCGTTATTAAGTTATTTAAAAAAAGGCATTTTTCAACCCTTTTTTTATTTTTTTCATCCCTTTCCCCTTAATTTTAATCAAAATTTCTTTCATAATATCATTATTTAAGTATTAATGAACACATTTTTACTCATTGCGCCAAAACTGGTCGATCATGGTTTCGTTAAACTTTTTACTGGACTAGTTCTTCAGTCACAGTAGCTTGCTCACACCCGCTAAATTGAATCTTGCTAAAACGAGAAGCACCTAGTACTTATTATCCGAAAATTCAAATAATAATCTTTTATAACAAAATATCTTCCTAGAATAGTGACAACTATTTCTAGTCGTATAATCTGTTATCTGTTCCTGTTCCTAATTTTCAATTCGGAAACACTGCAAGAATACTTCTAACGATATGTTGAAATATTACGTCCTTTTGTAGGTATGTAAAAACAAAAAGGTCGATCTCAATTATTTGCATAAAATTATCAATATAGGTACTCGTATAAAATCTAAATAACGGTAAAATATTTTTTCTTCGTAGTAAAATTACAACAGAAATTATTTGAAAGTTCGAAACGTTTATATAATAGCGCGTTTCCGAACGTCTTTGTTAGCATTGACGCCATTGGCCACAAAATGTTTAACGTAACTACGACTTTATGACTTAACTATAAAATTAAATATAAAATTCCCATTCTCTATGACTATAAAGGTGATATTAATTAGACACCCAGGTCATAACGTTTCTTTGGTAATTTGTTTTCTATCCCGTTTTTCGGATTATATTCTTTCGATTTCGTTTTGAATTTACTGAGCGAAAACAAAAAATTGTTTTGTAAACAAAAGGTTTACTAATGCGAATAAAAATACTTAGTAGGTATTCATATTCTTTTTGTACATATAGGTAATAAATTAAGCAGTTCTGATAGGATATACTTAGCTATTAAATTTAAATAATTTAGGTTTAAGTTGTATAAATTTTTTTATACTAGCAAAAAGCAGAGCTTTGTAAGAGCTCGCTAAGTTATATTACCTACCTAGTAATATTCTTAGGAAAGTATTTTTATGCGAATTACATCTTTTAATGTATCATGAACTTTATCATCTTTTAATGTATCATGGACTTCATTTATTATATTCGCATTAAAGGTGTCGTCAGGCTTTGTATCTGGGTAGGCGCAGAAAAATAAAACCAAAATAAAAAATAAAATTTTTGTAAGATAATTTTTTTTAGTACATAAGTATGAGAAAAATCCTTCAAATATTTTTCTTGATTGATTAAAAACACGGTTTCTGTAATTATCAACGTTATCTACACAGAACAATTATAAAGGTTATCTACATATTTTACACCATATTTTCTGGTCTACCTATAATATAGTACCTACCTATAATATGTAGCAACTCAAGATCTATCTCGCGCCACCATTTCGTTCTTGAAGTCTAATATTGATAGAAATCAATTTTTATTTATGGTAACTTTCTTGTAAAAGAGTTTTCTAGGAAAAATGAGTTTTAAAAATAAAAGTTGATCTTATAAAGAAAATTTAATTTAATTAACCTTAAAAATTTTTAGAATTAATATTGGACTTACCGCAAGCACGAAGAATTGGCGGTAGAAACTTAGCGAATAAATTTTTCTAATTTTTCCCTCAGAGAAACTCTCGGGGTTCGATTCCCGAGTCAGGCAAATCAAAAATGTGTTTTTTCAGTTTGCTGATAAAAACAACGTTGCCCGGGATTGGAAAAGCACACAGTTGGTGATAGACTGGTCACCTATCACTTTCTGTAATCTGTAAATAGTTGACCTTGCAAGCCATCCCTAAACTTCCCGCTAAATTAACGTATTTTAAGCTCAAAATAGTAAAAACTATAAGCATAGGTTTTTTTTAGTATAAACATCTATTTTGATAAAAAGTGCAGTATATTGATTTTTGAAAAGCTGTATATTTTGGAAACGTTGATCGATTTTGATCTTTCAAATGGCATTCAACTCAATTTAAATATTGCTTTAGCTAAAAAATCGGTAGGTTCAAAAATTTCGAATTTTTTTCAAAAATTTTCGTCATTGATAGATCCCAAACAAATTTACCGATTTTTATCCAATTAACGGTACGTGGCGCAGTTTTAAAAGGAGAAAAGATGATAAGATTTTGAAGTCAATCGGTATATTAGCCTGAAAGTTATTTCAAAAATATTAAGTAACTTTGCTAAAGAAAACGTAATTTTAATATTTGAAAAGCTGTAACTTTTGAAAATAAGATTTGGTTTTGATTTTTAAAAGGGCATTCGACGTATTTTTTTTTAGTATTAAAATATCGTAGAATACCAAAAATGATGGGTTGAAATGTTTCGAAGTTACGTCGAAAAAACACTTTTTTCAAAATTTTCGTCAACGATTACTTGACCGAACGAATAAACTGATTTTGAGGCAATTTGTGCATTAGACGTATTTTTTTGAGGAATAGAGCTGATTAATTTTTGTACTCAATCAGTACATTATTCTGGAAGTTATTTAAAAAAATTCTGTTTCGCCACAATTTTTTTTTGGTTTTTTCAAAATTTCTCAAAATCTCTTGGGCCCATTTGGTTCAAATTTTCAGGAAGTATAAGTTGAGAGGAATCCAATCGAATGCCATCAACCGCGTTTCGATCGGTCCAGGCGTTCAAAACTTATGAATTGTTGACACACACACACACACACACACACACACACACACACACACATACACATACATACAGACATACTGACGTCATCGCGAAAATAGTCGAAAATGGTTCCTAAGACCACATAACCTCCCTATCTACATACGTAGTTGGAAGTTAAAAAGTACAAATGTTTTAATAGATTAATATTGTATTAAAATGGAGTGAATGAAAATGATTTAAGTGAAATAAAACTACCACGCCAAAGCTTAAACCTAAAAGTGCGATATTTTTTCAGTAAAATGTACCACTAAAGGGCACAGATCGTCGCCTAGTGTAGTTTTGTAGCATTTTAACTCGTTATCGTTTTATAATAGATGGCGTTAGCAGTAATAAAATTCTAATACAAAATGTATCTCCTATTTTTTTAATGTTTATGATATAGCATTTTAATGGTAGATAACAAATCTAGACATTAATTTAAACCACCACGTCAAAGCTCAAACCTAAAAGTGCGATACTTTTTTAGTAAAATGTACCACAAAAGTGCATAGAAAGTCTTTACTTTAGAGTTTACTTTACTTTAAGAGGGACTTTAGAATTTACAATATACTATATACTATAGACTTTACAATTAGTTCAGCAAAATGGCAAATGTAAATAAGATTTGACAGTGTTGTGTGTGTGTGGGACCATTTTGTAGATGTAGGTGGGCACTATGCGAGCTGCAATATATCTATGTAAGGCTTAATTATCTTTTGATCATCCGTATTTGCAAAAACATATGAATAAAAAGCATCCCACGGTTCGGGTGATTAGCAGAACTGGTACCTAGTTATATTTATTATAATGTTTTTTTTAATGTTGCTTCGACATTTTTCAACCTATTGGCTATAAATTATGTAGCTAAAATAGAACTTTAGATCACAAAAATTAAATTGAATGCCATTTGAAAAATCAAAATTGATCATCGTTTCCAAAATACCTACACGGCTTTTAAAAAATCAATATAGCCTACTGTGATTTTTAACTAACTATCTATGTAGATGTTTGAAATAAAAAAAATATATTATTATGCTTATAGTTTTTACTCATTTTAGCTTAAAATACCTCATATTAGCGGGAAGTTTCAGGTATGGCCTGCAGGGTTAACCGTTTACACATTTTTAAAGATTATATCAAACAATAATCAACTAAAGTAGGGCTAATTTAAAAGGTCATATTTGTCAGATCTTAAATCTAGGAATGTGAAATGAGATCTAAAACGCAGTAGCTCCATATAAACTTGTACGTGTCTGGTATCTGCCAAATGTCTACTAAAATGGCCTTAGTACTCACTACTCTCTACTCACCACAGAGTACTTTGTAATATGCTACTCACATATTTTGTACTGTACGTGAATTATTTACTGAGACCGTGCTTGGAAAAATAACAGGCTGTTCTTTAATAACAGATAATGACATCTGTTATTTTTCAGTAACAGTAACAGGATCACCAGATATCTGATTCGACCTGTTATAACCCAAGACTAATCAAAACTCCTATTTCCTAAAAGTAACATGACGGTGAAAAGTATCGTAAATAGTCTTGGGTAGTTCGCGAGCGACCTAGGTGGGAAGAGCGCTCCTTTAGGTGAACTATGCGAACTAGTTCATTGAAAATCCCGCCCTTAGTTCTTTTTATATTTCTGTTAGCGTCCACTTTACTAGACAGTGGCACTATGTGACCAACCGAGTTATTTACTTTTACTGTGCGCGCCTTGATATTTCGATAATCGATATCAATACTAAACAACTTCAAATCCCCATGGTTGAAATTTTATCAAATCATATGAAATAATAACAATCGTCAACTGAAGTATTGCTGGCTAATTATCAAACAGAATACCATTTATGTCTTATTTTACGGTAAGTTTAATTAAAATTAAAAATTTTCTCTTCTATTCTCATTTATTGTTACAAATAATTGATTATTATTATTATATATCACGTTAATTATGACTAATTATTAATATATATTATTTTATTTTTTCGTTTTTATTTCGATAAAAGATTTTATGTGCCATAACAAAAAAGTCAACTTTAATTGTAAAAATTCATACTTTTTAAGTATCCTAATATAATTAATTACACATTATACTAGGAACTAGCCTAGCTGTTGACTAATCGTTAATATAAATTATTTTATTTTTCATTATTTAAATAAAAAATCTCATATTACATAAATGGACGTGTACAATTTTCATGTAATACTTTGTATTTTTTAAATAACAATAAACAAAACTTTCAATAATCATAACTATATTTTTTTCTTTATTTATTGTTCTTAATAAATTATTTAAAAAAAAAGAACTAATGTGCTAATAGAACAAACTAGTTCATCCTTGGATTATGAACTAAATTGAGCGCTCTCTGTAGTGACCGGTTAGGCCCAAGCCTAATCGTAAAATGATACAAAAGTAATATTCTTGCAAAGCTGGTCCTAGACCATAGTCTAATATTGTAAGTATATATAATAGATGACTGACTCTAGTATTTTTCCCTGAACCCTTATGACTAAAACGCCACCAACGGCAATTTACAAGAAACTACTTTCATTACAAGAAAGCGCTTTATTACCTACTTACCCCTCTATTTTTTTAATCAAAATTAATAAAACATTTTAAACTATCCAAATTACGATGTTTAAAATGTTTCAATTATTTCGTTATTTGAAATAAAACAACTTAGTCATTCAAAATGTTTATATTTGTTTACTACAGTTTGTTTTTAATGAATTGTATACTTTTTAACGTCGGCACTATCACTTTCACTTATACTTGTAGTTCACACTTTATTATTAATACACTTAACCGGTTTCGCAATTTACAGCATCATCAGGGATGTTTTACTTCATTAACTACACAATAACAATAATTTCAACTTACTCAATACTAATGGAACCCGCCATTTTGCGTAGTGATTATATACTCTTTGTTTTGGCATAAAAATAAAACTCAATATTAACAGGGTTACCAACACAAATGTCTTACTTTGCCAAAAATAGGAAAACTATTAGTCATGTTGCGTATTTATTCTAAATATATACGATTTTTAGTATTAATATAAATTAAGTAGTTGAAGAAAATAAATTCTACATACTATGTCCATTCATTTTTTTATGTAAGAGAATAACAATTAGTGTAATTTTGAAGTAATAAACAACTAATTTAAGTAGTTGGATACAACGAATTCTACATATTATGTACATACATTTTTTATGTAAGTGAATAAATAAATGAAGTTTAATGTCAAACTTATAAACTACAAGTTGTATCAGAACAAATTAATATGACAATAATTATGTATAATTGGTTAAATTATGTTTGTTATTACAAAATTGATCAGAGTAAATAATAGTAAAAAAATTTGTTTTTGAATTGGATCAGTAGGGGCATAAGTTAAACAGATGCCACTAATAATTTGATTAAATTCTAGCACCAATTATTAATATAAATGTGACAGCTATATTGGTCACATCATTTTGAATAGCCATTTGATGTACACTGTAATTTATAAATGATATATCCACATTAAATGCTCATAACATTTTACAGTGCACCATAATTATTTTGGACTGATAACTAACTGTACATTAATAACCTTATAAATAATACAATGGCAAATTTGACGTTTAATTTTATGACCAGTTGGTGGTCACATCTATGATCTACACATCCAACCGTAAAGCAATAATTCGTTCACTCTGTATTGGTTGGACCCCTTTTAAAGAATAAACCATCTAGTATTTTATCAGGCGGTTTGTAAAAGGTGAACGATTGGCTATACTTATCAATATCAATTTGAATACAAGGTATTAGAGTTCCGCAATATCTTGCCTGAGTATATGGTACCGCCGCCTTACTTAATCCTGCCACAATAGAGTCAACGTTTGTCATTTTCGTGGTTTCGTTTCGGTTTGTGGGTTAAGGTAGCCGTTATACTTATTCAAGTGGCGTTAAAGCCTCGCCACACGAACGATAGGACCGCAACATTATAATAATATATATCATGTTAAGCTCTATTTTTAATTTCCTTAATTTTCAAGTAAAATATTAATTGAAAAATAGCAACATTGTCTTAATTTGCATATACTGCTGCAACAAATTTTCTACCAAAGTTTTGTGACGATTAGTAGTGAGGCGTATTTATCGTAACAGATACAAATCACAGGTATTCGTAAATAATAGATAACAATTGTTCCTAGAATATCAAATATCTGTTGAAAAATATCAGTCACAATACTGAATCACAATCTGCACTACGTTCTTCAGTCACAGTAGGTACTAGATACTAGGTACCTACTCAATAACAGATATTCGTGTTACCTGTTCTTCGTATGTATTAGTCTCTCTCGCTCACACCCGCTTAATTGAATCTTGCTAAAACGAGAAGCACCTAGTATTTATTATCCGAAAATTCAAATAGTAATCTTTTATAACAAAATATCTTCCTAGAATAGTGACAACTATTTCTAGTCGTATAATCTGTTATCTGTTCCTGTTCCTAATTTTCAATTCGGAAACACTGCAAGAATACTTCTAACGATATGTTGAAATATTACGTCCTTTTGTAGGTATGTAAAAACAAAAAGGTCGATCTCAATTATTTGCATAAAATCATCAATATAGGTACTCGTACAAAATTTAAATAACGGTAAAATATTTTTTCTTCGTAGTAAAATTACAACAGAAATTATTTGAAAGTTCGAAACGTTTATATAATGGCGCGTTTCCGAACGTCTTTGTTGGCATTGACGCCATTGGCTACAAAATGTTCAACGTAACTACGACTTTATGACTTAACCATAAAGGTGATATTAATTAGACACCCAGGTTATAACGTTTCTTTGGTAATTTGTTTTCTATCCCGTTTTTCGGATTATATTCTTTCGATTTCGCTTTGAATTTACTTAGCGAAAACAAAAATTGTTTTGTAAACAAAAGGTTTACTAGTGCGAATAAAAAAACTTAGTAGGTATTCATATTATTTTTGTATATATAGGTAATAAATTAAGTAGTTCTGATAGGATATACTTATCTATTAAATTTAAATAATTTAGGTTGAAGTTGTATAAAAGTTTTAATAATATTAGTTCAGCAAAATGGCAAATGTAAATAAAAGATGACAGTATTGTGTGTGTGTGGGACCATTTTGTAGATGTAGGTGACCACTATGCGAGCTGCAATATAACTATGTAAGGCTTAATTATCTTTTGATCATCCGTATTTGCAAAAACATATGAATAAAAAGCATCCCACGGTTCGGGTGATTAGCAGAACTGGTACCTAGTTATATTTATTATAATGTTTTTTTTTAATATTGCTTCGACATTTTTCAACCCATCGGCTATCAATTATGTAGCTAAAATAGAACTTTAGATCACAAAAATGAAATTGAATGCCATTTGAAAAATCAAAATTGATCATCGATTCCAAAATACCTACACGGCTTTTAAAAATCAATATAGCCTACTGTGATTTTTAACTAACTATCTATGTAGATGTTTGAACTAAAAAAAAATATATTATTATGCTTATAGTTTTTACTCATTTTAGCTTAAAATACCTCATATTAGCGGGAAGTTTCAGGCATGGACTGCAGGGTTAACCGTTTACACATTTTTTAAGATTATATCAAACAATAATCAACTAAAGTAGGGCTAATTTAAAAGGTCATATTTGTCAGATCTTAAATCTAAGAATGTGAAAAGGGATCTAAAACGCAGTAGCTCCATATAAACTTGTACGTGTCTGGCATCTGCCAAATGTCGTCTACTAAAATGGCCTTAGTACTCACTACTCTCTACTCACCACAGAGTACTTTGTAATATGCTACTCACATATTTTGTACTGTACGTGAATTATATACTGAGACCGTGCTTGGAAAAATAACAGGCTGTTCTTTAGTAACAGATAATGACATCTGTTATTTTTCAGTAACAGTAACAGTTATAACCCAAGACTATTTTTAATTTCCTTAATTTTCAAGTAAAATATTAATTGAAAAATAGCAACATTGTCTTAATTTGCATATACTGCTGCAACAAATTTTCTACCAAAGTTTTGTGACGATACTCAACAGACGGCACCTATGTAATACCAATTTTTGGTTACGGTAACCAAGTTTTAAGAAAACATAGCCCGTCCTAAACCCTAGCAAACGCTAATAAGGTTTTCAGAGAAACAAAACATAAGCGCGTTTTAAAATACAGTCAGCGCCATCTAGCGACGTTTGCGGGTATCACCGCCACTCTTAGTCCAATGCATTATATTTTGACCAAATTTTGACCGAAATTAATATTTTAGTGTAATTTGTTTAAAAAATCGACTTTCGACTATTTCTTCTTGTTGGTCCCGGCCTCGCCGTGTTGGTCCCGGCCTCCTTTGAAGAATAGGCCAACTGCTGTTCTGCCAGGCAGGTCGTAAAAGGCGACCGATTGGCTATCGAGTCACTACCATCGTGGCAACTAGGTGGTAGAGTTCTGCATTGTCTCGCCCGGGTCTGGTACCACCGCCTTACCTATTCCTGCCGCAATAGCGTCAGTGCTTGTCGCTGTCGTGTTCCGGTTTGGAGGGTAAGGTAGCCGGTAAACTTATGCATGTGGCATTAGACCTCGCCACGAGATAGCAACGCACCATTAACACCTTTGGTGTCTATAGGCGATGGTTGACTCTTTCCATCGGGAGACCCATCTGCTTGTTTGCTATCTTATGATATAAAAAAAAAAACTTGTAAGTATAAAAGCCAGTCTAGTCTTATCCAGAGTTCTCCTTTAATTTTGTTTATATGCGTATTAGAAGCAAAAGGGGAGGCGTTCGCCCAGCAGTGAGACGCTATAGGCTAGATTAAGTTAGAAGATGTGCCCCACTATGCTGCATTTTTGCAATGCCAGTCGATTTTTTTATGTACCAACAGTAGAAGGGGGGAATACCAGCTGAGGGTTCTTCATTAGATACTTCAAACCAGCTGAGGGTTCTTCGTCAGATACTTCAGACCTTCGATTTTTGACATCAAATGAAGTGGCCTACCAAGTTGAATATTTTTTGTAAAGGCGGTATGTCCGATGTCGATTTCTAATAGTTTGGTTGAACTCTTGTGTTTTCTAATCAGGGTCACCATATACTCCATATCTTCGATTATCCTAGTCTATAGTTTTCTCTTTATGTGGCTATTAAACCCTAACTCTGTACCAAATTTCAGATATCTGAGTTTATGTTAAGTACTAGTTCTATTTTGATGATCATAAGTGAGTGAGTGAATGTCATAAATGCGAAATTCGCTTTCGCTTAACTTCCCAACTAAATGACCTACAGACTTGAAATTTTGGATTTTAAGTATGTGATTATAGCTTACTTGATGAAAAAAATTTCTGCGTTCTGGTCTTATCCAGAGGTTCTAAAAAAGGAGCCTGAAAATGCGGCGAAATGGTTCCAGTAAAGGATGGTACGGCAGTGTTTGCTTCGCGCATGACCTGCCGGGGGCACTTCCGTGCCCCCAGATAAGGCAGTTTATATTACCATACATTCTACGATGTTATATAAAATAGTTCCAATTTCAATATTTTCATGCCTGTATCTAAAAAAATAAGGAAATTTGCTAGTACTTTGACAAATCAGACATTTAGTATGATTGAACTGCAAAAAATATAGCTCTTGAGATAAAAATAAATATAGGTACAGTTAAAATATTTTTAATTTTCCATTAGCAATCAAAGAAATCTTTTTATAGAGCTTTTATTATTAAACATAATTTCAGTACTAATTCAGTCTCAATTTGAGTGTGATATTGAATTTCTTTAGGCAGCGACTGGAGTAGGAAGAATTGGTGTACCAACTTCTACTGGCTTGGCTTCAACAACGATAACAGGTTCTGGGGCAATTACTTGTTCTGGAATAATACTGTCTGCTTCATCAACGATATTAACTGGTTCAGGTACTATGTGACTTCCAATAGTAGCACTCTTACCGTCATCATTGATACTCACAATAACTTGAATAAGATAGACATTTGAGCCTCCGGAAGCGGTGATAGTAGGACTTGTAACTTCAAAATCAACAAGGGCAGGGTCAACAGCGATGTCTTCAGGCTTTATAATAGCTGGTCCAACAGAGATAGGTTCATAGGAGTCTACGATGGCAGGACCAACAGCGATGTCTTCAGGCTTGACAATAGCTGGTCCAACAGAGATGGGTTCATAGGAGTCTACGACAGCAGGTCCAACAGAGATAGGTTCGTGATCTACCACAACAACAGGGGCGACGGCAATACCTTCGGGTTGAACGATAGCAGGGCCAACAGAGATAGGTTCATAGGAGTCTACGATAGCAGGTCCAACAGAGATAGTTTCGTGATCTACCACAACAACAGGGGAGACGGCAATACCTTCGGGTTGAACGATAGCAGGGCCAACAGATATAGGTTCATAGGAGTCTACGATAGCAGGTCCAACAGAGATAGGTTCGTGATCTACTACAACAACAGGGGAGACGGCAATACCTTCGGGTTGAACGATAGCGGGGCCAACAGAGATGGGTTCGTAAGAGTCTACGATAGCAGGTCCAACAGAGATAGGTTCGTGGTCTACTACAACAACAGGGGCGACGGCAATACCTTCGGGTTGAACGATAGCAGGTCCAACAGAAATAGGTTCATAGGAGTCTACGATAGCAGGTCCAACCGAGATAGGTTCTTGATCTACCACAACAACAGGGGCAACGGCAATACCTTCGGGTTGAACGATAGCAGGGCCAACAGAGATGGGTTCATAGGAGTCTACGATAGCAGGTCCAACAGAGATAGATTCGTGATCTACTACAACAACAGGAGAGACGGCAATACCTTCGGGTTGAACGATAGCAGGGCCAACAGAGATGGGTTCATAGGAGTCTACGATAGCAGGTCCAACAGAGATAGGTTCGTGATCTACTACAACAACAGGGGAGACGGCAATACCTTCGGGTTGAACGATAGCGGGGCCAACAGAGATGGGTTCGTAAGAGTCTACGATAGCAGGTCCAACAGAGATAGGTTCGTGGTCTACTACAACAACAGGGGCGACGGCAATACCTTCGGGTTGAACGATAGCAGGTCCAACAGAAATAGGTTCATAGGAGTCTACGATAGCAGGTCCAACCGAGATAGGTTCGTGATCTACCACAACAACAGGGGCAACGGCAATACCTTCGGGTTGAACGATAGCAGGGCCAACAGAGATGGGTTCATAGGAGTCTACGATAGCAGGTCCAACAGAGATAGGTTCGTGATCTACTACAACAACAGGAGAGACGGCAATACCTTCGGGTTGAACGATAGCAGGGCCAACAGAGATGGGTTCATAGGAGTCTACGATAGCAGGTCCAACAGAGATAGGTTCGTGATCTACTACAACAACAGGGGAGACGGCAATACCTTCGGGTTGAACGATAGCAGGGCCAACAGAGATGGGTTCGTAGGAGTCTACGATAGCAGGTCCAACAGAGATAGGTTCGTGGTCTACTACAACAACAGGGGCGACGGCAATACCTTCGGGTTGAACAATAGCAGGTCCAACAGAAATAGGTTCATAGGAGTCTACGATAGCAGGTCCAACAGAGATAGGTTCGTGATCTACCACAACAACAGGGGCAACGGCAATACCTTCGGGTTGAACGATAGCAGGGCCAACAGAGATGGGTTCATAGGAGTCTACGATAGCAGGTCCAACAGAGATAGGTTCGTGGTCTACTACAACAACAGGGGCGACGGCAATACCTTCGGGTTGAACAATAGCAGGTCCAACAGAAATAGGTTCATAGGAGTCTACGATAGCAGGTCCAACAGAGATAGGTTCGTGATCTACCACAACAACAGGAGCGACGGCAATACCTTCGGGTTGAACGATAGCAGGGCCAACAGAGATAGGTTCATAGGAGTCTACGATGGCAGGCCCAACGGCAATATCTTCAGGTTTAACAATAGCTGGTCCAACAGAGATGGGTTCATATGAATCTACAATGGCAGGTCCAACAGCAATATCTTCTGGCTTGACAATAGCTGGTCCAACGGAAATAGGTTCATATCCTTCAGGTTTGACAACAGCAGGTCCGATAAAAATTGGCTCATCATGGCGGCGTGTAGGTCCAGCAAAGGTCACTGCGGCTAAAGCCGCTATTAGTAGAAAAGATTTCATAATAATCTAAAAAAGAAAAACAAAAATTATAGCATACTTGTATATGTCCTACGAAAATAATTTTACTAAAACTAATACTATAGAATATTTTTATGGAACTGAAGGAAAGAAATATTATGGTAAGGTTTCAATAGGAAAAGTCATAAAATGAAAAAGTATTTGAATGTTAAATCTATAAAAAAGTGCCACATAAATACTGCCATAATTTGAAGCTTTCAAACGCGCACAAAAAATTTAATAAGTACTAGCTGCAGTGTGCAGCCCGCTACATTATAAAAGTTTTTAATGAATCCCGCGGGATTATCTAACTTTTCCGGGATAAAAAATAGCCTATGTATTATTCTAGGTCTTCAGCTATCTACATACCAAATTTCATCGTAATCGGTTCAGTGGTATTTGCGTGAAAGAGTAACAAACATCCATACATACATACTCACAAACTTTTGCATTTATAATATTAATAGGATGTTTTTGATGATTAGGGAAAACTTTGTAGGGTACGAAACCCTACCAACTCAACTCGAACAATTAATTAATTGTATCTCACAATTGAGTAATGGTTCGGGTTGTTTTTTTTTTGCAAAATCCTCTTACATACTTTTTTTGTCTTATCCAGGATTCGAGTCTGAGATTTTATTTTCTGCAATGGTTTAAAATTTAGATTATTTTAAAGTAAAAAAAATGGTGCCTTTAATTATAGGACAGCAAAATTTTCCTCTTGATCGAAAGATGTCGCCTATACACTCCAAATATGTGTAAATTACATAGATGTCAGTGTAAATGTATTTCATACCGATTGCATAAGTATACAGGCCACCTTACGTTAGCAATCATAAACACTAACGTCCGGACGATACAATGTTTACTAATAACGATTGTGTCTATCGAATCTAGGAAAAATGTAGACAATGTTTATTTTTAAAGAGATTTAGTTTAACTGGGGCTTCCCATTTCTATCGGAGAATCAAATCTAACCTTTCAAGGTTATTAAACAGGCTGTTAGTGTAAACATCGTCATTCTTAAAAGCAGTGGTTATGTTTCACTTATTACAACGTAAATTCAATGATTTTTTTTTTCTTAAAGTAAAGTCTCTATTTTTTCTCAAAATTGGCACGACAAAGTGGGCAGAGCGCATGAATATTGTGGAATATTGTATCGGTAGTTAAAACGGACGGCCAGTGCGGCAGGTCAGCGCCCTTTGCGCACAGTATCTATGAATTTACGGACGGTGTCGGACAGCAACTTTCTTATATTTTTGAAAGAAAATAACGTTTTTTTATTTTTAAATTCACATAAACATATTTATAATTTAGTCAACTGCCTATGGTTTTTGTGACAACAGTGTTTATTCTTACAGCGTGTATATTATAACTGCAAAGTAAATTAAACGGAATAGATAGCACAACAAATATAGTTAATACTGGTACTACATTCATCTTTTAATTTTGGATTTCCATAAAGTAAAAACCTAGAACTGTCAAGTAATATTTTTTTAATTACATTAAAAAGGGAGCAAATGTATGAGTCCCAGTTGAAGGCAAGTGGTTACCATGATGAGTTAAGTTACACAACAGTTCCTGAATTAGTAATATTTTTAGGGATCCTAAATATATAAATAATAAATATTCACGGGACTAATTACACTTACTGATCTAACTCCAAAGGATGCAAATTATTTGATTGTGTTATGGGTATAGGTTAGCGATACTAATACATTGAAATGCATACAAAAATACTAGAATATATTTAATAAACACCCAAATCCAGAAACACGAATATTTATGCTCATCACACAAATGCTTGTCTCCATCGGGAATCGAATCCAAGCCCCGTTGATTGCGTAGTCGAGGTCGCTAATCACATGACCCACGGGGTGGTCATATATCCGTTAACAAACGCGCGGCAGGGATAATTTAATCTACATATAAAATAGTGTTTTAAAGAAATAAACAGAAAATAATTAATTAATTATTACAAAATAATTAATTTATTATACACCGGAACTCCTGCGATGATATAAAAATTGAACAGAATTTTGTTAGACATTCTCGTGAGCCATCCAAAGGTTATCGCCATCCGACAAGAGTGCTAAGTGTGAGTTTTTCTTTTCGCATTCGATCGTGAGTGCGTTTGGAGTTTATTAGGAATTTGTATGTGATTTGTACAGCGCCACCTAGTGGTTAACGTGAGAAACCAGTTTACCACTAGGTGGCGCTGTACAAATCTCATACAAATTCCTAGTAAACTCGAAACGCGCTCACGATCGAATACGAAAAGAAAAACTCACACTTAGCACTCTGATGTAAGTTGATACCGGTCGCTGTATTTGCCAACATTAATAAAAATTGTTTATTTTTGTCAAGTTAAAGAGTCTGGATTAGTGTCTGGGTCCTAGTTAGCTTCACGTTCCTGACTTTATACTGTTAAGAAGCTGAATTTAAACAAAAAAAAATATATCCACTTATTATACTATTATACTATAGGTATAGACGTTATGAGAAACAATCAAACCATAAGGTTGCCAACTTTAATGACAACAGCTTATTTTTGTGATAAGCGAATTTGGAATCAGGAATACGAAGGTAATGGTCCCAGTTAACTTTGCCTTCCTAACTTCCCACTATTAATAGGTATATTATATACTAAAAATTTAATATTTGCGCCCAACTCAGAAATTAAGTTTTAGCAATAAAAGTTTACTTACCTTTGGTTAGTATGTTCTATAACCAAACAACTAACTATGCTTCAAAGATCAAGTTCGCAGTTTTTATATGTAATTTTATCTTTAGGTAGCAAGATTTTTAATTCGCATAGATATGTAATATTTATTGATGTTTATCTGTTACTTAATGTTATTTATGGTTTTATTGTAGTTAGTGATAAATCAATAAAGCTTAGAAAATTAAATTGATAATTTGGTACATACATATTTGGCGATAGACTAGTGTTTTTATTTTTGTGATAAGCGAATTCAATTCCAGTTGATCCTGATTCCTTTTGAAAAATAGACCATTTTTTATCCTGATAGACGGATTTTATCTGCCTTTTCTATCAGCGTTTACTCATCTACTAAGACTTATATCCAGTAGTCGACAGTGATGAAATTATGACTGTAGCTAGAATAATAAGTCTTGTTCGGATCTAAGGACTCTCTGTATTACTGAATGGTAGCTTATATGTATATAAAGTGAGCGTAGGTTTAACGTGCCACTAACATTAAGATCATGAAATTTTAAGTAACAACTTAAAATTTTAATATAAGTAATAATTAAAACGTAGCAAAACTTCAACAACTGACTTTCTATAATAATAATAAATAAATATTCAGGGGACAAATTACACTTAGGTACTGATCTAACTCCAAAGTAAGCAAATTATTTGCTTGTGTTATAGGTGTTAGTCAACGATACTAATAAATAGAATTCATATATAAATACTGGTATATAATTAATAAACACCCAAACCCGGAAATATGCTTGTCCTCGTCGGGGATCGAACCCGAGCCCCATCGATTGCGTAGTCAGGGTCGCTAACCACTCGACCAAGGGGGATTTTTTGTATCTTTGGAACCTTGCATCAAATATTCACCAAATTTTATTGCGACTACATAGAAAGCATACACTTCCAAATAAAAAAGAAAAAAAAAATCGGTACATAAATGACCGAATTCTTTGGTTAAAGACATGAAAAAAACATATTTTTGATGTTTTACAATATTTTAGCACTTAAAAACTGCGTCGAATGTAGAGTTCAAAAGTTACTGCTTTTCAAACATTAAAATTAATGCGTTGTTTTCAATCCGTATTTTCAAAATAACTTGCATTCTAATAGGTCGGGCATTAATATCACGGTTGGTGTGAAGGGGAGGTCACAAAAACCCTTGATAGACTAACGTTTGTCGTGGTAACAGCGTCACGGAAGCACCCCACGTCACTTTGGCTTGAGAACACGTTGCGTATACGATTTACAACGATCTAATTTAAAACTATCTAAGCTAAGCTATGGAAGAACAGTATAAATTTTTATATTATTTTTATATATATACACCTAATTGAGCGGTTCAAACTTCTGGTGGTGCATATCTGTGGCGGTTTTCAAGATATCGGAGACATCGTCACGAGAACTACACAGCGTGGCTTCAAGGTAAGTGACTATATTCTTCCGCATTAGTCTTGATATATCTGTGTAGTACCAAATTACCCGAAAACCAGGACCAGCCATCCCAGCCTGGCTTTAGACTACAAATTATAAACTTTTTTTTATTAGTTTCGATTGATCACGATCTTGCCAGATGGTAAGCTAAGATGTGGTCTAAGATGGAACGCGTTTCCCTAGAAGGTTCTTTTGAAGAACTCTTCTCTTGAAGATCTTCAGATTGTACTCTTCGGGGAACACAGGCTCAGGAAGTATGTTCCAGTCCCTTGCGGTTCGAATGAAGAATGTCGAGTCGAACCGCTTTGTCCAAGTACATGGAACGTCCACCATAATATGGCGATGCTTAAAATCTGTGCACGTTGATGATAGATAGAAAAACGGAGATGGTGGAATTAAGTCGTGCGATTCCGCAGTGCACTCTCCAAAATGTATCCGATAAAAGACCGATAAACTAGCCACTCTGCGGTGATGAGCGAGGCTCTGGAGTTTTTTGCCTACAAGACCATCGTCGTTTATGAGTCTCTTGGCACGCCTCTTTATCGCTTCAAGCGTCTTTAGCTGGTATTTAGTGGATCCATCCCAGAGGTGAGAGGAGTATTCCATGCACGAACGGACTTGCGCTTGATAGAGGTTGAGCAACTATCCCGGGCTAAAATACGGTCTCAACTTTGCCAGAATACCAAGCTTTTTTGAGGCGTACTTAGACTTTGGTTCAATATACGAACTAAAGTTGAGAGTAGGCGTACCATCTTAATGCCTTGGTACCATCTTAACGCCTACTACATTAAGGTGGTACCAAGGAGCTCGAGGTCGTCAGTTATCGTCACGGACACTCCCTGGAAAGACGGACACATGTGGAATGGACTCCGTTTAACGGAGAATAGACACACATTGTCCTTAGTCGCATTAAACTTGATCAGATCGGCATGGCCCCAATCGTAAATAAACGTTAGGAACATTAAAATTATAAAAGTAGGATGAATTAATCGGAGTTGTTATATTAAGAATTTTGATCTATTAGGAAGTTTGAAAATAAGTAATTTGAAATTCGTATTTGTGACCGAAAGAATAAAATTTTTCGGATTTATGTAGTGTACCCAATATTTTTTTACCCAATATTTTACCAATTCGTTGTAACGCAGAGGACACAAATATATATGTAGATGGAGTATGTCTCTATCATATATCTATAAAAACAAGCGTGCCAGTTTTTGACAATAAATTTTATAAGAAGTCTCTTTAACATCTTTCAGACACGCGAAGTGCATGTATTGACGTCTTCTGCTTCCTACTGTGTTTTTTCAACTAATAATAATAGTAAGAATTACGAAAAATAATAAGAATAAGAATTAACTAATTTATTAATTATTAATTAATTAATTAACATTAAGAATTAAGAATTAATTAATTAATTGATAATAATAAGAATTAACTGACGAAAAAACGGAGGCTATCAGTTTGACATAATAATATATGTATGTACCTAATGTTATTGGAACTGAATTATTTAAATATGATAATCTATTTAGGCATCCAAGCACGTGTACTAAATTTCGCGTTTGTATGTTTGTCTATTTGCCCACAAATTTCTCGAGTACTAAACGCTATTTCGAGATAGCTTTTTTATTTAAATAAGGTATATTCCAACTTAGAGAGCAGCCTCAATTTCATTAAAATTGCTCAGTAGTTTTTAATATATTAGAAGTCGTTTTAAATCACTTTTAAATATATTAGAAGTCGTTTGAAAAAACTGAAAAAATCTGGTTTTTATATTATCTGTTGAAAAAGTCAAGCTGAGTGCGTAATGACGGTGAAGTGCTTAAAGGCAAATATCTTATAGATAATATTGATTTACTACAATATATTAACGACAGTAGATATTAAGATAATGTTTTATAATGCTTCGTGTAGCTAACAGCCGATGCCAGCGGCTTTTCTTGCAATAAAACAAAGCCTATTAGACTAACTGATAATGAACTTTCAGTGTTAAAAGAATTCTCAACTCTTAGGTGGTAGAGTTTCGCAATGCCTCGCCCGGGTTTGGTTGCACCGTTTTACCTATTCTCGCTGCAATGGCGTCGATGCTTTTCACTATCGTGTTTCGGTTAGTAGAAGAATGCAGTTGATGAAAAAAAAAACGAAAAAAAAAGATTAAATATAATAATATAAAAACCTTAAATAATTATTACCAGAATGAAAATCTGAATTCAAATATTGTAAATATAAAATAAATTGCTTTAAATTATTATGGTAAGTTAGTGTATACTTATTTATGTGTCCTAAAATAAAAATAACTTAATGTCAACATAAATGTAATTAGGTATATAGGATACACAGTATACACATGTGTTTATGTATATGCGTATATGCATAACAAGCCATTACAATATGGATTACGCCATTTTAGGTATCACTCTACATGACCGAGTCAGGTACGTCGAGATCCGAAGTGGTAGAGATATACTACTGTAACACCCGCCCGGCGATCTATCAGCCGGACGTGTTACTCCACCAATCGTATCCCCTTTTACTAGGGAATTTTCTTTTAACTCGCTTGGCTGCTCGAGGATCCGAAGATCGGCAGGATTTTTCAGGATTCTTTAATAATAAACTTTCGTAATGTATCTTCGTTTATTTCTCGGGGACATGACCATTCCCCACCGAATCAAAAAGAACACTCTTATTCTATTATATTTCTTTTTCTAAACAAAAGAATTCTACATTTGAAAGCAGACAAAGCTGCCAGTTTATATGTAACACCATAAAGGTGTTACACTACCGTACCGTATTAGCAAATTTAACTGGCGATGGGTAAGATACTTGGCCAGACGTAGTGGCTGAGAGTGGAGAAGTGTGGGAAGATTGATGGCAAGATGGGCCGACAATGTCGTCAAGCTGGAACGAAAGACCTGGACAAAAGTGGCTCAAAATAAGCAAAAATGGCGTGAATGGGAGGAGGCTTATGCCCTGCAGTGGGTTTATAGAAACTGATGATAATGATGACGTATATGTGTGTTTATACAGCGTGTAAGGGGCTGTATACTTAAAATTGAAACCATATATTTGAACCACGAAAATGCGATGAATACCATTGGAAATTTATGTGGAAAATTTCTGACACTTTTGAAGACTTTATTACCTTTTCTGCATATTTTTTTTTCATATAATATAATAGCAAACAAGCAGATGGGTCTCCTGATGAAAGAGTCACCCATCACCTATAGACACCAAAGATGTTAGTGGTGCGTTGCTATCTTGTGGTGGAGTCTAATGCCACATGCACAAGTTCACCGGCTACCTTACCCTCCAAACCGGAACACAACAGTGACAAGCACTGTCGCTATTGCGGCAGGAATAGGTAAGGCGGTGGTACCAGATCCGGACGAGACAATGCAGAACTCTACCACCTAGTAGCCACGACGGTAGTGACTCGAATAGCCAATTGGTCGCCTTTTACGACTTGCCTGGCAGAACGGCAGTTGGCCTATTCTTCAAAGGAGCCCGGGACCAACACGGGGAAAGTATTGTTGCCAAATCTGTCAGTTACCGTATTTATCCAAGTATCAGTATTCCATTTCCAGATAAGACGTGGTGGAACTCTACCACCTAGTAGAAACGATGGTAGTCACATATTTTGCTTATCTTTCGTCTTTTGAAAACTGCCTAGTAGAAAGGTGTTTTTATAAGAGACCCAAATAAACACGGGTTTTTAACTTCCTACTACGTATGTAGATAAGGAAGTTACTGATTTTGTACCGATTTTCGAAAATCGAGTTTTCACCAGATCTCCACGTTTTGAGGTCCGTTTTGAGGAACCATTTCTAACTGATTTCACGATGACGTCAGTATGTCTCTATGTATGAATGTGCGTCTGTGTATGTAAACATCTCGTAACTTTTGAACGACTAGACCGATCGAAATGCGGCTAATGGCATTCGATTACATTCCGCTCAACTTAGACTTCTTAAAAAATTAGATTAATTCGGTCCAGGAGATTTTAGGATATTTTGAAAAAACCTCAAATTTTCTTTCAAAAAAACAATGTTTGTTTATGATAACTTCCAAACTAATGTACCGATTGAGGACAAAATCTAATCAGCTCTTTTACTCATAAAACTGCGTACCATGCATAAATTGCAACAAAATCTGTTAATCCGTTCGGGAGTTATCGTTGACGAAAAATTTTGTAAAAAGTGTTTTTTCGACATAAATTTTTCAACCAATCATTTTTCGGTCTTCTACAATATTTTAGTACTTGAAAAACTATTTTGATTGTTTTTTCAAAGACGAAAATCGATTCAAATTTTTGAAAGTTACAGCTTTTCAAAAACTAAAATTACGCTATTAACAGCAAACTTACTTCGTATTTTTAAAATAATTTTCAGGCTAATATACCGATTTGTTCAAAAATCTGGTCAGCTTTTACTTAACAAATTGCGTCAAATGCCGTAAATCGGCGAAAATTTTGGAAAACGTTTTTTTGACATTTCGTCGATATTGTTTAACTGTCGTGTATACAGGTGACATCCCTACGAGCGTCGGGTTGGCAGATGTCACCTTGTCAATATCTGTCATCTTGCCTCTTGGATATGAAAGTCAGCATTAAACTAACTTCAATACGCGCACCTTGTTTCACTGCTTACCCAAGTATAATTTGTTAACCCATCCACTTAACAGCTAATAAAACAATTTAAAGATCAAAAATTGTATTTAAACCCACTGAAATGATCAAATCGATCATCATTTTGAATATATACATATTTTTGAAAATCAAAATACTATAATTATTCCAAGCCTCGCCGTGTTGGTCCCGCCCTCCTTTGAAGAATAGGCCAACTGTCGTTCTACCAGGCAGGTCGTAAAAGGCGACCGATTGGCTATCGAGTCACTAACATCGGGGCTACTAGGTGGTAGAGTTCTGCATTGTCTCGCCCGGGTCTGGTACCACCGCCTTACCTATTCCTGCCGCAATAACGTCAATGCTTGTCGCTGTCGTGTTCCGGTTTGGAGGGTAAGGTAGCCGGTAAACTTATGCATGTGGCATTAGACCTCGCCACAAGATAGCAACGCACCATTAACATCTTTGGTGTCTATAGGCGATGGTTGACTCTTTCCATCAGGAGACCCATCTGCTTGTTTGCTATCTTATGATAAAAAAAAAAACCTTAGATTTTGAACACATCGAGCTCAAAAATCTATGCTTATTTTTATTTTTTCTTGTTTGATCTTATAATACCTCAATTTAGCGGGAAGTTTCAGGGATGGCCTGCAGGTTCAACCGACATACAATTTTTTTTAAATCATTACATTAACTAAAAATAACGCGTGGATGAACATATGTCTGTGATTAATAAAATGAAGCCTTTTGTGGATTTATGTTAGAAAGCTTTTGAAAGGATTCATTTTATCTCGTGTCACCTAAACCTGACTCCCCACCTGTAACATTGTAATATTTTAAAGTGCTGCCAATAGTAGTGTCAACAAAAACATTTTGTTTCTTTTTTTGTATGCTAATATATTTTTAAATAAAAAGCTTTTGACACCATAGGATAGCAAATGAGATGGTTCTTCTCATATCAAAAATTAAGAAAACATACCATTTTTACGTACTAGTCAAGATGATGATAATTGTGGGAAATGCTAAATTTGAGTTTTATGATTTTTCTCATTTTTGTGAAACACACCATAAAGCGTACATTGATTCCGACTCGTTGCGCTCGCGGAACTCTGGAACCAACTGTTTATTTGGCATAATACATTGCTTATTTTGTGTATTTCGTTAAATTTTACTATTTTTTTAGAAATAGCATTGTAGAGTATTGGAATAAATAATATTATACAAAGTTATGGCAAAAAGTTCGTCAAAAATATCATAAATTTCTCACACGTATTTCCAATGATTTCCATCCCAGATTCATAGTTTTTCGAATTTTGGTAGACTATTCCTTATACCTGTATATATTTATATATGTTTATATGATTATAGTAACTTAAGGCTTTTTGTAAGAGTGAAATATTTGCACACCATACGTATAATGTTCGTATATGTTTTTTAGTATAAAATAGTAAACGTCAAAACATGTGCAAAATAATATTCTTGCGAAAAAAGTTGTTGTTGGTGCGTTGCTATTTGCGATATTATTTAACTCTATGCCACATTGTCACAGGTTACATAAGAATGAAAAAAAAAGTATCTTCACGCCTGTGTCCCCGAAGGCTAGGCAGAGGTACAACAAGTGTACCCACGATTAGCTGAAGATACTTGGTCCCACAAATGTGATAGGTGGCAAGCCTATCGCCAACCGGGCACTTTCCAATCCCGGGCAGTCATGTTTGTCAGAAAACTGAAAAAACACTTTTTTTATGTGCCCGACCCGGGAATCGAACCCGGGACCTCATGTGGTCAACGCCAACGCTGGACCACTAGACCACAGAGGCGACATAACAATAATTTTTGTTAATATTAAAATAATAAAAATAGCCTTGCTCTGCGATTTTAAATAGTTTTTAATTGTCTGAAAAGTATAACATAATTAAAACAAAATAAACTACCTATATATTGATAGGCTTTCAAATTTTATCATCATGATACGTAACATCGTTTGTTAACAAACATTAGGCGTACAAAAATAGTAATATTTTAAAGTATTAGCTATAATAACGTCAACAAAAAAGTATTTAATATTTTATTAATGTATTATTGACTCAGGCTGACTTCACACGAGTGCAATTACAAACAGCCCCGAATTCACGTAATTGAGTCAAAGCGCTTAGGGCTTTTACACACATAAACACGATAGAACGTCGAGACGTGCTACGACGCGACATAATATATAAGGAAATGTGTGTCTTAAATGCTTGGACGCGCTTGCCGCTTAAGTACGTGAATTAGGCCCCAGAGCACGCTAGTAAGCCGTAAAAATTGATTTTGATGACTTAAGTACAAAATGTTGTATTTATCTGGTTACACAAGGGTTAAGTTAGGATGTAAGTACTGTTGGCGGCGGCCGTCTATCTTGCACGGTTACTGCATAATCTCGGGGGACCTGATGTGGCCTGCCGTCGCCTCTACCTTGGGGTGGTGCGCTCGATGGCCCTGTATAGGGCCCACCCAGTCTAAGCCCCCGCGCTGCGAAGCATCACCATCGCCCTTTTGCGACAACCGCAAAGCATGATGGCAAGCAGGGCCATCCAGGGTTATCGCACCATCTCGACAGAGGCGGCATGTGTGTTGGCCGTGGGATCTGGAGGCCTTCGCGCCACCACAACACAGTGAGGTGGACTCAGAGGTTTTAGTGGTTATGGCCGGTTAGGTCCGGCCAGTCTCGAACTCTGGCCATCCACATGGCCCGGTAGTGCGTAAGTTGCGTTTATTTCCCCTGCGAGAACAAAAAAAGGATGTAAGTACTGAAAATAAAAACCTATCGTAAAATTAATTTCTAAATTACTGTTGTAAATATATTCATTTTGGACAAATTACACGAATCGATCTGACCCCAAAGTAAGCAAATTATATGCTTGTAGTATGGGTAGTCAGTCAATGATATTAATATATAGAAATACATATATAAATACTGCAATATACTTAATAAACACCCAAACCCATAAATAAAAATATCGGTGCTCATTACACAAATACCTGTCCCTGCCGGGCATCTAACCCGTACCCCATTGATTGCGTAGTCAGGGTCGCAAATCACTCAACCAACGGGGCGATCGGTGGTCTTAGCATAATAACAGGTGATTTTGGTGGATGAGGCGTGAATGCACACCAGCGTCAAGCGGTCTGCTACGCGTACCCTAGAACCAGTTGCAGCTACGCATCTTTTCTAATAAGAATTTGAAAGGATGCGTATATATTAGCGATTTCGGTATCGGTTGTAAATCACGCCCCAAGTATTCTTTTAAAAAAATATTCAATGTACAGTTTTGACTTTCCTATGGTTTTATTATATGTAAAAAAAAGTTTTTATTATATGTATAGATAATAATGACTATTAAACATCCATTAAAAAGGAGCCATAATTCCAAACTCTGTTTTCGAAAAACTTGACTGACTCTGACTGACCTGACTGTCTCTGCATATTTTACGGTTTGAAAGTACTGGCTTTTGTGTTTTATTATCATACCATAAGTTTCAAAGAAATGATTGCATAAGTACGTAACAAATGTTATCAATTATGATTGCCATAGGGATATATAAAAATAATCAAGTCAATTAAGAAATTACTTATTTCATTGTTGGCTATTTTCTTTTAGATATACACTATCATTTGCATGATGTTTTTCTATTTTTCGTAACCAATAATCTCTATCTCTCTCTCTTTATATTATACATATACATACATACATACATATCTACACGCCAGATCCCTTACGGGGTAGGCAGAGAGAACTGAGTGCCATACATCATGATCCTGGCAGGCTTGTCTCACTTCCTCCACATTTATTACTTTCTTCATACACAAACGCTTTTACATATACATAGATAATACATTTTACATATAGATAACATTTTTTGTGTATAAAGCTCGTAACATATTGTGTACCCCCGGCCAATTAACCGTTGACACATAATAATGATATTTTTTGCTGACCGTACTCTAGTAGAGAATTTTATTATCAAGGATAAAATATTATCAATGGGTTTTCCTATGCAAAGTCCAAGGGAAATCTATTGAATTATGCGTTACTTACGCAGTGAAAAGCCAGCGTAGCTTTAGAGAGGTTATATTCCAAAAAGTGTTATTTGTTATCAATCCTATCACCTGGGAGTTCATATTTTCGAGTTAGTTTTTGTGTGGGTGTATGAGATTTTTATTAGAGTTCTATAAGGTAAATTAATTTATTACGATATAGAGATAACTAACTGAACATTGCGATTCTAAAGGTCTGTCAGTTAGCGGAGAAGAGATCTTTTCGACCTATGTATCATACTTAACGAAAAACACTTATCACATACAATAATCGAGACCGATAACTTGGCAGTGTTATAATGTACAAACTAAAAAGATAGTAATCGAGGGACAGCGCCCTTTTCGTAATATACTTTTCTCTTTTCGTAAATGATAAATACATATTTAAAATTCGTGAGTAGATTCCTTTCTTCCTTTTCTCTACGACTGCTTGAAAATGGCAATAGTGATAACAATCTTATGTTATCATGATCTCATCTTATGATATCATGACATTATCGTCATAATATTGTTGCGAATAATCTAGAAACGTGAAGAGTTGGAACGCTGGAGAAATCTAGAAATAAAAAAAGAGATAGCTACTCCTATTAATAAACAAATAGTTAACCATTACCCGAAGAGCTATGCCATAATAGATCTTCTGTTATAGGGATAAGGATGAAAATAGCGTGTACTAGGACTTGTTTATCATAAGTTGTTTACAATTAGAATTGTTATTTGTTTATGCGATAAATTTAGATTTTTCTGGATCCAGGTAGAACTTTACCCTGGGTATAAATAGAGATGTGTTGATAAATAGAAGGCAGTTTTATACAGTGATCGAAAGGGATAGTACGAGCGACCAGTGTGAAGCGGAGCGATCAGTGTGTATTACAGTGAAGAAGAGAAGTGTTTTATTGTGTAGTCGGTTAAGTTTAGTGTTAGTACAGTGAGTGACTAGTGTTAATTAGAGTATTTTTAAATACTTGTAATACTTAGAAGTAATGTAATACTTAAAAGTATTACATTGTGTTGTTTTGTGTATTTGTGTTGTAAATACACGATTTAATATAAGTGGCGTTTCCTTGCAAATTACGAACCCGAAGCATACGAACCCAAGCATATTTAACATACAACAAGTGAATCAGTTAACAATGTATGTATTGATTCCTGTACAAAACAAAAATGCCTCAGTACGACATGTTTCGATTGTCTCCCCGTGTTGGTCGGGAATTCTTTGAAGAATAGACCAACTGCCGTTCTGCCAGGCAGGTCGTAAAAAGTGACTGATTGGCTATACGTGTCACTACCATCGTGACTACTAGATGGAAGAGTTCTGCAATATCTTGCTCAGGTATTTGGTACTACCGCCTTACCTATTCCTGCCGCAATAGTGTCAATGCTATTTATTGTCGTGTTCCAGTTTGGAGGGTAAGGTAGCGGGTAGAGGGCATGTGGCATTGTTGTACCGCTACACGGATAGCAATGCACCATTTATAACTTTGGTGTCTCTAGGTGATGTTTTCTCTTTCGATCTGGGGAGCCATTCGCTTGTTTGTTATCTTATATAAAAAAACATTAGGTCTTTGAGTTTACGTTATGTTATTTGTTTGTTAAATGGTTTGTCTTAAACTATTATTTCTATTTTACTCACTTCCCTTGTTGGTCCCGGGCTCCTTTGAAGAATAGGCCAACTGCCGCTCCTCCAGGCAGGTCGTAAAAGGCGACCAATTGGCTATTCGAGTCACTACCATCGTGGCTACTAGGTGGCAGAATTCAGCATTGTCTCGTCCGGGTCTGGTACCACCGCCTTACCTATTCCTGCCATAATAGTGTTAGCGCTTGTCACTAACATGTTCCAGTTTTGAGGGTAAGTTAGCCGGTAATCTTATGCATGTGGCATAAGACCTCGCCACAAGATAGCAACGCACCATTAACACCTTTGGTGTCTATAGGCGATGGTTGACTTTTTCCATCAAGAGACCCATCTACTTGTTTGATGTCTTATGATTTAAAAAAAAGAAACCCAATCACACCATCTTAGCGGATGAATTTCGAAAAATCCTTTCGAATTCCTTGTCAATGTCGTAACAACCTTTGTGAACAATTTCAGTCTTCTTGGTCCAAAGGTTTAGGAAAGGCACTGATTTGTCAGTTATTAAGCCAGGACGCTTCTTTTATATACAGTTTACAAATTTTAAATTAAGACTTTTTCATTATATTGATTTATATACAGGTTGTTTTTAAAAGTTCAGCCAAATTTAAAATAAGGAACTACATATTGAGTTCAAAATGCGTTTTAATTATTATTGTAAAATTACTACAAGATAATATAAAAATATTCGTTTAAATATATCCCCTTTCGTGAGCTGGATGCACTGAGACTTGTGAATGATATCTGTAACGCTGGCGGTGTGTCATTTTACATTTACCTATAATTAGGATAGTAACTATTACGTAATCTGTCGCGCAAAGTACATTCTTCCCGATCACTTGTAATTTAGTTGAAGGCTTTAAAATATTTTTAGTTCTAATTTTGCGTCATTGAAATTATATCCATACCTTTTTTTTGTGTGGGATAACCTTCGACCAAAATAATTTTACTTTGGTCGAAGTGGATAACAATGAAATATTGAATTATTTTTTTTACAGAAATCGAACATAATAATAATAATAATTTACTTTATTGCAAACACACAGAATTGACTAGAAAATAACAATGTACGATGTATATAATACATATATAAATATAAATACATATACAGATATATTATAATATACATATATACATACATACTCATATACATATATATTATGTACTTACTAAAAGGCATAAATATAAATTAAATATGAAATTAGTGATGATTCGTTATAGGAACAACACGATCAGCATATAAAAATCAAAGAATGAAAAAAATAAAAATTACAGGATGTAATTAAGTAGGTAATTTTGCTAAAAACAATGTAATTTTAATATTTGAAAACATTAATCCTTGTTATTGGTTTTTAGGGATTCATAATAGAGAGATAGTTGGAGTTAAGTAGTTTTTATGTATTTAACATATTATGGATTCTGGATAGCTTCTGAAAATTTGATCGAACCTTTAAAAGTAACCCTGTGTAGAGTAATGCCTATATTTTGTTCTGCGCTGAGCTTTACCTAACTGAAAATTATTACAAATTATTTAGTTACCTTTGAATCCGTCACACAACACACAAGGAAAATAATCCTTGGACAGCAAGACTTAGCTCGTATAGGATCTATTTTGGACAAAATGGAACGTCCCGACAAAATCTGCAAACGCTTTTGAGATAAAGCCAGAAGGATTATGTAGGATCTATTCCTATTACTTAATAATCACAGTGATCCTAATACGCTTAGCAATCAAAAGTTCCATTCCTATGATTTGTTTCCAACCGACTTCGTAAAAGATGGAGGCTATTAATCCAGCTATATTTATTATCATACTTATCAATCGTGCAAGTAAGTTTACAAAGTTATATAACCAGACGAACACGGGCTACCAGTGTTGCCAGTGACAGGTAGTCAAATGTAACATGAGACAGCTCCAAATGTAACATTTTCACGAGAAAACTAACATTTCCTTATTTTATGTGAAAAACGGCAGTAATACTACAAAATGACATTTTATTACACAAAAACTAAGTTTTCTGTCCCATTAGTTAAGCTTCAAAAAAATTGTAATACTTTTTGTACAAATAATTGATAGGTATCTTAAAAAAGAAAAACATGTAAGTTATTGTATACCAACTAATTAAGAAATGTATTTCAATAGCTACAGCTTACCATATATCTAACTAAAGATAATTAATCAGTTTATTTATGTATATGACAATTAATGCGAAAATAAACATATAACAGTTGCAAACGTGACTTTGTTGTTGAATTATTGATTTCCTAAATAATTTTTAAATTAAAACTATATAAATACAACATTAACTTACAAAGAACAAATCAAAAGTCCAAAAAGTAACGTAAAAGTAACATTTTGAGCCGTGTAACATGGGAGTAACATGAGAGGGTCAAAAGTAACGTAAAATGTTACAAAAGTAACATTCTGGCAACGCTGCGGGCTACCCCATGTTGGTCCGGGCTTCTTGAAAAAATAGACCACTTGCCGTTCCTGCCATGCAGTTTGTAAGAGGCGAACGACTATCTATACGAGTCCACTATCATCATGGTTACTAGGTGGTAGAGTCCTGCATTGTCTCACCCGGGTCTGGAACCACCGCCATAACTATTCCTGCCGCAAAAGCGTCAATGCTTGTCACTATCGTGCTCCGGATTGGAAGGTAACGTAGCCCGTAAACTTATCATGTGGCATAAAATCTCACCACAATATAGCAACGCATTAACATGTTTGATATCTATAGGCGATGGTTGACGCTTTCCATCAGAAGACCCATCTGCTTGTTTGCTCTAATGATATATAAAAAATAATGTACGTACTAGCCAACCCGCGCAGCTTCGCCCACTCATAGATTAATATGTCTTCGATGTAGTTTTTATATAAACTCTATTTTAGCCACTTAAGGATTGATTATTAAAAAAAACGTTACCTATGTATGATTTCAAATTTCAACGTTTTTTGTCTCGCCCGGGTCTGATACCACCGCCTTACCTTTTTCTGCCGCAATAGCGTCAGTGCTAGTCACTGTCGTGTTCCGGTTTGGAGGGTAATGTAGCCGGTAAACTTATGCATGTGGCATTAGACCTCGACACAAGATAGCAACGCTCCAATAACATCTTTGGTGTCTAGAGGCGATGGTTAACTCTTTCCATCAGCAGATCCATCTGCTTGTTTGCTTTCTATGATATAAAAAAATTAAAAAAATAAAGCCGAAAAATAAAAAGTACAGACGGACATACTTTCGCATTTATAATATTAGTATGGATTCTATGCCCCTAACTACCCCGTTGGACGAGTGATTAGCCACACGAACTCGAAAATTTATAGGTGTAGCAGTCGATTCCAGACAGAGATAAAATATTATATAGACAAAAATCCTATGCATTAGTATGATTCACGCGATCTCCTCGTGGATGAAGTAGCGTCATATTATGTCTAACGACACCAGTGCTGTGACTCGAAACATGACAGAGGCAGACCAATTACGATGAGCTCAGAATACGTTTATATTTCTAGGCAAAAATAAAATTAATTTCTTTATCTAGATCTTTGCCAATACCGTGTTGGTTCCGGGTTTCCCCGAGTTGATCTCGGGATCCTTTGAAGAATAGGCCAACTGCTTTTCTGCCAGGCAGGTCGTAAAAGGCGCCCGATTGGCTATACGAGTCACTATCATCGCGGCTACCAGGTGGTAGAGTTCTGCATTGTCTCGCCCGGGTCTGGTACCACCGCCTTACCTATTCCTTCCGTAATAGCGTCAGTGCTTGTTACTGTCGTGTTCCGGTTTGGAGGGTAAGGAAGCCGGTAAACTTATGCATGTGGTATTAGACCTCGCTACAAGATAGCGACGCACCATTTAACACTTTTGGTGTCTATAGGCGATGGTTGACTCTTTCCATCAGGAGACCCATCTGCTTGTTTGTTTTCTTATGATTTAAAAAGAAACACTAACAATTAATGTGTTCTAGTGGTCCTGCGTTGGCGTTGATCGCATGAGGTCCCCGGGTTGATTTCTGGGCCGGGCAATTTAAAAATGTGTTTTTTAGTTTTCTGATCTAAACAATGCGGGCAACAGCCCGGGATCGGAAAGCGCCCGATTGGCGACAGGCTTGCCACCTATCACATTTGTGGGACCAAGTATCTTCGGCTAATCGTAAGTGCACTTACTGTACCTCCGCCTACTTTTTTGTATCGTATTAATATATAGATTTTTTCATATCATAAGATAGCAAACAAGCAGATGGGTCTCCTGATGGAAAGATTGGATCCTCCTGCTGATGGATCGCCTGTAGACACCAGAGGTGTTAGTGGTGTGTGGCTATCTTGTGTCGAGGCCTAATGCCACATACATGAGTTTACTGGCTACCTTACCCTCCAAACCAGAACACGACAGCGGCAAGCACTGATGCTATTGTGGCAGGAATAGGTAAGGCGGTGGTACTAGACCCGTAAGAGATAATGCAGAACTCTACCACCTAGTAGCCACGATAGTAGTGACTCGTATAGCCAGTCGGTCGCCTTTTACGACCTGCCTGGCTGAATGGCAGTTGGCCTATTCTTCAAAGGAACCCAAGACCAACACGGTGACCACTTCGGGGTTGTTGGACTGGCTACTTTTATATTATCTTGTAATTATTTTTCAGTTAAATCAGGTATATTCCAAACTAAGTCTAAGTTTCATAAGAACCAGCTTAATGCTTTTTGAGATATTCGCTAGAAACAGAAGAAAATGTTATCAATTCGGTTAAATTCAGCGATTGGAATCACTACTTATCTCGCAAACCGACAAACCAGTGAATAGTGAATCAGAAAATCTAAAGCCGTTTGGTTCACTCTGCTTACCTCGCAAAGGAATCGACATGATAATATATTTTTTCTATAAAATCCCTTAATCATCCTCTCGATCTTTTATATCATACTAGCTGTGCCCGCGACTTCGTTCGCGTGGAAAAAGTTCTAAAATTAAAACCCGCACAGTTCCCGTTCCCGTGGGATTTCCGGGATAAGAACATTCCTATGTCCTTTCTTGGGTCGCAAACTATATTTGTACCAAATTTTATCCAAATCGGTTCAGTGGTTTGGCCGTGAAAGCGTAACAGACAGACAGACAGACAGACAGACAGAGTTACTTTCGCATTTATAATATTAGTATGGATTAATGGACAAATCACACAAATTGATTTAACCCTAAATTAAGCAATTTATTTGCTTGTGTTATGGGTTATACAACGATACTAATACACAAAAATACACATACATAATAAACACCCAAACACAGAAATATAAACACCTATGCTCATCACACAAATATTTGTCCCTGTCTGAAATCGAACCCAGACACCTTCGATCTGTTGTTAGGTTCGCTAACCACTCGACCAATAAGATGCTTATCTTTAAGTTGATCGAAAATGAAAAACAGCTTAGTATGGAACAGGGTGTTTAATGATGTGTGATTCCATTGATTTAAAGATAAGTTATTTAACAAAATCTCTTTAATGCTTAGTTTATTAATGAGTACCTAGTAATTGTTTACCTAACAACTAAGAAAATTAATTGAGTTCTTCAGGAAGGGTAATAACTGGGCTGGGAAGAACGGGGGTTCCGATCTCAGCGGGCTGTACATCAATAACTTCAACGGGAGCAGGGTTTACGTCAATAACTTGGATGTCATCAACTGGGTTCTCAGCTTCATCAACAACGATCACAGGCTCGGGGTTGATTGGAAAAGGTA
The DNA here is from genome assembly GCA_036924255.1 of Apodemia mormo. Lineage (NCBI taxonomy): Eukaryota > Metazoa > Arthropoda > Insecta > Lepidoptera > Riodinidae > Apodemia > Apodemia mormo. Next base: position 44,761,903 of record JAUPFN010000002.1, read on the forward strand.
CTGGTACATCAAAAGTTTGACTCAAAGGGTTAATGTTGAGGATAATTTGGACTACAGGTGCCTTGACTGCGCTTGCTTCATTGTCGATAATAGCGGGGCCAATTTGGATTGGTTCATAAGAGTCCACAACAGCTGGTCCAACGTGGATTGGTTCATAAGAGTCCACAACAGCTGGTCCAACGTTGATTGGTTCGTAAGAGTCAACAACAGCTGGTCCAACGTGGATTGGCTCGTAAGAGTCAACTATAGCAGGGCCAACGTTGATTGGTTGGTATTCGTCGGTTGGTGCGGGGACGATTGGTGCTGGACCAGCGCCTCCAGGCTGGACTGGACCAGCTACAGCTACAGCGATGAGAGCAGCGGTGAAGAGTAGAGATTTCATGTTTATCTGAAACATTAAAACTACACGTAGATTATAGTTTGAAAGTGATAAGTTCCCACATAGGTTGAATAAGATTTGCCAAATTACTTTTGTCATGTTTCCTTTTCCTATCATAAATATTAGGTAAATTCTCTAGACGTGATTTCCTAATAAAATTAAAACGTGCTTGCGAGCAAATCTAAATCGACACATTCATATCCGCTTTGAATTTGTACTCGCAAAGAAAAGAAAGAGATACTCGTATTTTCCGATACCAACAAATAGCTCTTTAATATTTATATACGTGCTACCACATGTAGACTTTAATATTTGAACAATTAGACGACTCTTCTGTTGGAAAGAGACAACCAACGCCTATAGACACCAACCGTGTGGCCAAATATAAATTTGGTAAAAATATATATTTGGTATATTACTCGACCAGTTTCACTTTTTAAACATCTTCAATATGTTAATATACTTAGTCAACTTAGTAATGGAATTTCACCAAGCGCTGACGATGGAAAGTATGGAATACGATTCATTATTCTTATTTATTTTTAACCATGATACAAGAAAAATACGATTAAAACTATATTATCAGACTGCTTCGTGATCTAGGTGTTGACTTATTTGGCTCAGATCATGAGTTTCCGAGTTCAATCACTCAGGTCGGGAATAAGGATATTTAGGATTTTTCGAGATTTACTCGAAAATCAAAAATCTCTTGGAGTCTGGTTGGGGCGTGCTTGCCACCTTTTGTGTCTGAGATATGTACGTAAAACCGTCGGTCCTATAAATAAATCTCTAGAAATAAGCGATAATCTTTATTAGGACGATAAATTGTAGTAATCCACCACGCATCTCTCAACCAACAAATACATATGTGAATCAAAGTGAATAGGAAAAGTTTATAAACTTTCAATTTACTCTGACTAGCTCAAAGAGAACCGGCTTAATGGTACTTTATATTAAATTCTAAAGCTTCTAAAATCAATTTTGTTTTATAATAATGTCTTAAGCAATGCAACTTTAATTTTTTTGTTTCTTTAAGCAATGACTTCTCTTTCCATCAGGAGAGCCAGCTTGTTTGCTATCTAAATAAATAAAAATATTATATATAAAAAAAGTATCACATTTTTACCAAATAAGTAAATTGGACTGGAAAAGTTTTGTTTATTTTTACCAATTGACGAACTTAAAGTATTTTGAAGCTTTTTTTAAATCAAAGTCCCTTTGTTTGATCATAATCCATTCTTATAAACGCGAAAGTGAGTTTGTTTTGGTTTCACACCTAAACCACTTAACTAATTTGAATAAAAGGCATGAAGATTGAAGATAGTTGAAAATCCGAGGTCAAACGTGGGTTACTGATTTTTTTTAAAATCAACTTCTAAGAGGCTGAAATAGGGAATGAAAATTTGTACGAACATCTTTATTGAGGACTAGCTGTGGCCGCGACTTCGTACGCGTGGGATTTTTAGAAAATAATAATCTACCAGTAAAGTCTCGTCAAAATCGCTGCAGTCGTTCCAGAGATTAGCCGGAACAAACAGAGAGACAGACAGACAGACAAAAATCTTAAAAAGTGTTATTTTGGTACATGTACCGTATATATATCCATATGCATTTAGTTAAAACCGGTTATTTTAACATTACAAACAGACACTTCAATTTTTTTTATTTGTATAGATTATTTTATTTATTTGTATAGAATAATTTTAGTTTTAAGTCGTAAGAAGACCTTACGACATTGGTTGACATGAATATTTGTATGGGAACCCGAAATGTTTCGTTACAGGTTTTTATCTATACATATAATAAAATCGTAGGAAGGTCAAAACTGTACATTGAATATTTTTTTAAAAGAATACTTGGGACGTGATCTACAATCGATACCGAAGCCAAAAATATAGTTTTTAGAATTTTTGTCTGTTTGTCTGTATGTATGTCCGGGGTAAACTCAAAAAGTACTGCATGGATTTACTTCAAATTTTGCATGAATATTACTAATGTGTCCGTTCAACATATAGGCTACATATTATCACGCTATCACCTACAGGGGAGGAGCAGTGCGGAGTAAACGAAGTCCGTGCGGTCGAAGTCGCTGGCAACAGCTAGTATAACATAAAATAACAAACAAGCAGATGGATTTCTTGCTGAAAAGAAATGACCATCGTCTATAGACATCAAATATGCTAAAAGTACGTTGCTCTCCGTCTGGCAGGATAAGGATGCTTAAGTTTACTGGATACTTTATCCTCTAAACAGGAACACTACACTGACATCAGCGTTGTTGTATCAAGAATAGGTAAAGTAGTGACACTAAGCCCTAGACGTTGCAGTACTATACCAACTAGTAGTCACGATGGTAATAACACCTATAGCCTTTTGTAAACTGATTGACAGAAGTTCAGATGATCTGATGATAATGAGGGAGCCAGTTAAACGTTTTGTCTTTAGTTTAAGCCAAATGATAAGAAAAAATCTTTAAAAAAATCCCACAGAAAAAAAAAACTTTAAAGAGCGAAATTGGTTGATTAATTTATCAAACTGTGTGTAATAGCGATTGCTCTTTTCAGTTTGACAACTGACTTTAGCCATAAAGAAAATAACATAGGTACATGTGTGTATATTAACATGTATGTCACTAGGCCAACTGCCGTTCTGCTAGGCAGGTCGTAAAAAGCGACCGATTGGCTATGCGAGTCACTACTATCTCTACTATGGCTACTAGGTGGTAGAGTTCTGCATTGTCTCGCCCGGGTCTAGAACCACCGTATTACTTATTCCTGTCCCAATAGCGTCGGTGTTTGTTGCTTTCATGTTCCGGTTTGGAGGGTAAGGCAGCTGGTAAACTTATGCATGTGGCATAAGACCTCGCTACAAGATAGCAACGCACCATTAACATCTTTGTTGTCTATAGGCGATGGTTGACTCTTTCCATCAGGAGACCCATCTGCTTGTTTTTTTATTTTATGATATAAAAAAAACTATAATGTAGTGTGTATAATGGTTATTTTTATAATTTTATATTTTTTAATGCATTTTATTTAAAAACTAGCTGACACTCGCGACTTTGTCCGTGTGATCAAAAAACATTACTTCCGTTTTCTCAATCAGGTAAAATAGTAGCCTATGTCACTCCGGGATAATATAGCTTTCTAAAAGTGAAAGCACTTTGAAAATCAGTCAAGTAGTTTTTGAGTTAAATCATTACAAACAAACAATCAAATCTTTCCTCTATAAAAGTACAGACAGAAGATATTAGGTTTCTGCAGTCTTCCTCAATGTAAACTTTAACTGTGCCAAATTTCATACTCCAGCGTTCGCGCAATTGTTTTAAAAAGGGGTCCAAAGTTTTTCCTTCACATATTAATATATAGATTTTTTTTATATCATAAGATAGCAAACAAGCAGATGGGTCTCCTGATAGAAAGAGCCAACCATCGCCTATAGACACCAAAGATGTTAATGGTGCGTTGTTATCTTGTGGCGAGGTCTAATGCCACATGCATAAGTTTACCGGCTACCTTACCCTCTAAACCGGAACATGACTGTGACAAACATTGACGCTATTGCGGCAGGAATAAGTAAGGCGGTGGTACTAGACCCGGGCGAGACAATGCAGAACTCTACCACCTAGATATGTGAATTGAAATAAAACGAGTGCATTATTTACTGTCTTTAACCAATAACAATAAAAAATCACTAAGTGTCGGTGACAGAAAGTGATAAATTTATATCTTACCTTTATGTGATCGGTATTCCAAACAATTATATGGATTAACAACTAATTAGTGGTTATATACTCAAACGCTATCTTTTAAACTATTTAAGAATTACCGTTCACGGTGTTGTTAATCTCGGCTATAAAGATATACGAATGAATGGATTATTTTTGATCGATGAAGTCGATATTTTTTCCGAGCATGTAATTACGTGTTCCAATAAATTCCACGATATAATATTTTGCTAATTAGTTATCTATAAGATAACGTATTATTTGTTTCCGTTACCCGTCTTTTAATAATAATAACAATTAATTTCTTTCAACTTAATCTATTTCACATTAATCAGTGGTGGGGGCGCTCCTTTTAAGTATGTAAATACCTGTGTTAGGAGGCCCCGCTCTTCTATACAAAGTTAAAGATTAAGAAGACAATTGGCTTAATTAAATAATAGTAACATTGCAAGCAACATCTAACGATGACGTTAGAGAATCATTATTTTTATAAATTAAAAATATATTATAATTTATTACATTTTTTCAGTCTTTAAAATTTGGTGTATTCAATTTAATTTCTCAATTTATAATTTGCTTATAATTTTAATGGTAAGGGTTTATTATTATTATCTTGGTAATTATCCTTCTAGTATTCCAGTTTTTGGTGAATCTTATGGAAAGGTGCAGCCTTCCACTTTGTTACCTCACTCTCGCTGTGCAGGACGAAACTACAGAAAAGGTCAGGTCAGTAAGAGTAGACCATAAAATTTTTGAGAACACTGAAATATTAACTTTGTATGTTATAATATACAGTACAAAATTAAATATACCTCAAAACGGACAATGTACAATATGGTCAAGCATCGCGTTTAGAAGCAGGCATTTTGCACTGTAGGTATATTTATATAATCATTAAGTTTCAGGGGTTTTAGAACATGTTCTTTTCTGTTTTGCTCTGAGTGTGCGCTGTTCTAAAGGGTGCCGTACTCAGGAATTTAGCCTGCTCGTCATTGCTTAACTCCCAACAAGCACTTAAAATGTCCGTTCCCAATTTGTTACTCCTATTTCTGGGGCTGATGTCACATCTGCTATGCGCTTGCTGCGCGTTTTGTAAGCTAGATCCACTAATTCAAGTTTTTTTATCATAATATAGCATCCAAGCAGATGGATCTACTGATTTTTTTTATAACATAAGATAGCAAACAAGCAGATGGGTCTCCTGATGGAAGGAGTCAACCATCATAGAAACCAAAGATGCTAATGGTGCGTTGCTCTTAATCTTGTGGCGAGGTCTTATGTCACAAGCATAAGGTTACCGGCTACCTTACCCTCCAAACCGGAACACGACAGCGACAAGCACTGACGCTATTGCGGCAGGAATAAGTAAGGCGGTGGTACCAGTCACGATGGAAGTGACTCGCATAGCCAATCGGTCGCCTTTTACGACCTGCCTGGCAGAACGGCAGTTGGCCTATTCTTCAAAGGAGCCCGGAACTAACACGGGGAAATCTCCTGATTTTCCCCGTGTTAGTCCCGTCCCTTCCTGATTTCACCAAAGGTGTTACTAGTGTGTTGCTATCCATGAGACAAGACGGTAATGTTACTTGCATAAGTTTACCAGCTACTTTACGCTCAAACCGGATTAAGGCTATGAAAAGCATTGATGCACTTGGTATATATTATTATACGCGATTATTAGGCGCAATACTCGATTGGATATAGCATGTTAATAGATTTAAGCTAGAAGCTTATCTTTAAAGTATTCTGGAAATTATTGGGCGCCAATTGTAAGATTACTGAAATATATTTTATCGCTTTTCTTTATTACGAAAGCGGTGGTGATAAAAGTCTGAGTGGGGACGTCAAAAAGTGTGGCGATCCAGATTAAGAATAAAAATGGACTTTATTGCATTAGACAAATAATAATCTAATTGATCTAACTCGTCCAGCTTTTTTATAGAAACTTTCATCCCTACTTTTTCATTTTTTTATTTATGTGCCAATTATATTTAAAAGAGAAAAGATTTTTTTATTTTTCTATAAAAAATGGAAAATATTTTGAGGGTAGTCTAGTAAGAGTTGTGTGACACAACAGTGCTAGATTTCCATTTTTATGTTTTACAGATTAAAATACTTTCAAATGAGAAAACATTTTAACTATGCCTTACATATCATTTTTAAGAAAAAAAAAGAAAAGAAAATTGCTTAAAAAAACTGGTCAATTTACAAATGGCCAGACCACGGGGCCAGACTTATATTATACTAATATCCAAAAACCAATAAAGTGACCGCTTGCACTATTATGAAATTGTTATTCAGTACAAATTAACCATTTGATATCAATAGGATAGTTTGACAATGTCCTGTGTGTAAAAGCAAAGAAAATTACTCCAGATTGCATCAACAACACTTAGCTAAGTTGAATAAAACCGTTGCTTGCGATGAAGGCGTGATCGGTCGTTGATCCAGTTAAAGCCGTGTCAAAAATTTTTGTTTAATTAAACAATTTTGAAGATTTGCCTTGCAAGTAAGTAGTGCTTAAACACAGTATCAATCAATATAATAAATTTATTTGTGTTTTAGGGCTAATCCTGTGCTAGAAAAAACTTAAAAACTTTTTTAAACGAAGATAATGTTAACACGACACTTTAAATCCAGATAAAGCTCTTACTGCTAAGCTATATGTCGGTGGTTCAGTGTGCTGAAATTTTTCTTTGCTCTTTATCGTCTCCGTCAATGGTAATCGCTAGATACCCCTATGTATATACTTACTAATTACACGATTTTATCGTTACAAATGAAATTCAAAATTCAAAAACTTTTACATGCAAAGAAAATTTTCACATAAATCCTGCCTTAAGCCTGCGCTGCTGGGACGTAAGAGTTTTATGAATCTCATCTCCATCAGACTTATACGCTAGCGATTGTTCTATTAAGGAAATGTGTGGGTTCAGAAGACTTCAAAAATTTCATGGTTATTTACTTTCAAATAGGTATTGAGATACAAGATAAACTTTATAAGTTGTAACATTTTTAGTCGAGTTCCAGCTAATTAGTGAACCTGTCAAATGTTTTAATATAAAGTTCCCGAACACAATTCCGATAACTGTTGTGGCTTCCGTCTCAAATATATTTCTAAGTAGCTTGTCATAAGCACGCGGCCCGATAGGAGAAAATTTTAATGAAAATGTGTACTGACATTTTCTGTTATAATTACTTTTAACGTAAATGTAATTTAATTAATTATGTTAAGAAACATTGTCGAGTGGTTAGTGACATTGATTACGCTATCGATGGGCACGAGTTGATTTCTCGACAGAGACAAACATTTTTGCGATGAACATAAATATTGGTCTTTCTGGATTTGGATGTTTATTAAATAAATTTAAGTATGTATTAATATCGGTGACTGAGACCAAGATCATAAGCAAATAATTTACCTACTTCGTAGTTAAATTCGAACAATTTGTCCAGCAATATTTATTTATTTATCTAATCAATAGCTAGCTAACACCTGTTACATTCCTTGGGTTTAAATTAAGTTACATTCGTTGAGCTAAAATATACATATCATATACGTATATTTTTTCTATTCAATTAATTTAAGCTCAATTAATTAATTTGAGCGTATCATTTATGCAATTATATTCAAATTTTCGTCAAGACCATAAAAAAAGGCACATAAAAAAATGTTTTTTCAGTTTTCTAACAGACAGACTAGATACACAAAGTTGCTCAGGATTGGAAAGTGCCCGTTGCGATAGGCTTGCCACCTATTACATTTGTGGGACCAAGTATCTTCGGCTAATCGTGGGTACACTTGTTGTACCTCTGCCTACTCCTTCGGGGATACGGGCGTGAAGATACTTTTTTTTGTCAAGACCAGTCAAGCCACTCTTCAGTTAAGATGGAATATATACAGAATGACAGACAAACAAATAAACCGATAGACAAAAAGCAAAAATCGAAATGGTAAAATTGACATCAGTGAGGTGTAATACGATTTTTTATCACGAAATTTGAAAATAATAATGATATAGATATTAGACAATTACAACAGATTCATATTGTAATAAATAATAGCTGTTACTCGCAAATTCGTTCGCGTGATCCAAGTTTTTTTAGCTCTCAGGTAAAAAATTAGACTACGCCACTTCTGAATAGTGTATATTTGTAATAGCAAAAAAGTTTTAAGTTCGGTCCAGTATTTTTTGAATTTAATCGTTACAAACTTACAGAAGTACAAATGTTTTCTTTTCGTATTATTAGCATAGATAAATAAAATTAATGCATAAACTAAAACTGATTTTGGTTAAAATATATTTAAAATTAAATTAATTTTATTTTCATCTATCTTTTATCCAAAATCAGCAAGCACTAGGGATGACACAAGAATTTAGTGTCAACTAACTTTGGAAGTGTGTATGGGCATACTGTGGTACAATTAAAAATTTATCCAAATTGTGTTAACATTAAACAGACAGTCGTATATATAAACCTCAGAAAAATAAAATAAAGATGGAGCACTAATACATGTCTGAGTAATTAAATGTTGCTGTATGCTAAACGTTTTCCTATAATTTGGGGTATGTATCAAATGTTTTATCAGATCATATTTATACGTTACCGTTTTTCTCAGTAAATTGTAGTATAAATAATATCAATATATATGTAGCTCCATCTGAACGTAATCTTACATCTTACATCTAAGGGTAATCATTTATATAACGAGATTTTCTGTGCGTACATTTGTTATCTCTCTGCTAGATATATATTTAATCTATTCTTTGTGGTTATTTTTAATTTTTTGAAGTGAATTAATAATTTCTTATTCTTTGTGTCTATATGAAGTCGTATTTGTATTAATTATGACCGTGCTAGTTATGCCGTTCAAAATTACAATCATTTCTTATAGAATATAATTTTCAGTCGTTAACTTTATTTCTAAAAAGGAAAAAAAGTGAGTAGCCCTCTTAAGCTACAGTAAAGTTTTTTATATCATACGAAAGAAACAATCAGATGGCACTGCAAATGGTGAGAGACAAACACCACCTATAAACACCAAAGATGTTAATGGTGTTCTGCTATCCGTGAGATGAAGTGATACCTAATATCAAAAGTATAGGTTTACCAGCTTCTTAACTGTTCAAATCGGAACACGACGAAGCATTGATGCCATTGCCTCAGAAATAGCTAAAACGGTGACGCAAAATGGATGACGGGTCGGAATTAAACCACATAGTTGTCATTTTTATATTACAAGATAGCAAATAAACAGATGGCTCTCCTGGTGGTAAAAGATAACCATTGCCTCTAGACACCAAAGATGTTAATGCTACATACATAAGTTTACCAGCTACCTTACCCTATAAAACGAAACACGACAGTGATAAGCACTAACGCTATTGCGGCAGGAATAGATAAGGCAGTTACACTATACCAGAGACGAGACAATGCAGAATTCTACCACCTAGTAGCCACGATGGTGGTGACTTGTATAACCAATCGTTATATAGATACGTACATATTATCACGCTATCACCTACGGGGGAGGAGCAGTGCGGAGTAAACGAAGTCCGCGCGGACGAAGTCGCTGGCAACAGCTAGTAGATAATATAGACAACGGGTCAAGCTAAAAAATTGCGGGTAGCAGTTAGTTATTAATATGTATATATAATTCTTCTATTTGTGCCTCATATTCGATTTTCAATAACGCTACTAACAAATTTGTTATACTATCCAATGAGTCCATCATTGGATCTCAGTGAGATTCAGTCATGCGAAACACACGATATCGCCTCTCGAACCATGAAGCAGCAAAGTTTTGACGCTGTTTGAATTTGAAATATGAATAAACTGCATCGCAAAACTTTCGAGTTACAATTTTCATAATTAAATTATATACAATCTACGTTGCTATATAAATCTACTAGCTGTTCCCCGCGACTTCGTCCGCGCGGAGTTCGTTTACTCCGCACTGCCCCACCCGTAGGTGATAACGTGATAATATGTAGCCTATATGTTGACCCGACCTGTCAGTAATATTCATGCAAAATTTGAAGTAAATCCATGCAGTACTTTTTGAGTTTACCTCGGACATACATTGACTTTCCTACGATTTTATTATATGTATAGATAGCGTTTGTCTGTAATATTTCACTATTCGACTTTCAATTAAATAAATTTTGTTTAAGTTAATTAAAAATTGCTTATTTTCCAACAATCCCAGTATTAAATAAAAGCATACTAGCTGAAGTCGTGTCTCAATAACCTCACTTCGAATTCAGGCATAGTATTCGCGTTCGAGTGGTCATATCGTGTGTTGCATGGCTGGATTCAGTGAAATGATTGCACCTCGAGATTGGACACCGGTCCAGGTGTTACGAGTTCGTTAGTGAAGTGATGTGGAGGATCGAAACTGGAATCGGAATCCACGGGAGTTAAAGGTTTAAAATTCCTGAATAGTAGTTTGCTCCAAACTAAAACGTTGCAGCGAATTGATGACTTCGTGTTTTATATCTTTAGTGATTAAGTAAATTGGTACTAATAAAATCGTTTGTCCTGACTTTCTATCAATACATAACTCATACAACTGAACTCTTCTGGCTAATATTTGGCACATAGAATAAAATTAAAATAGTTATGTAGCTGTTATAATAATAATGTAATGCAGAGTTTCCACCAACATCTGTAAATGCTATTAATACTACATAGTAGTTATGCTTAAAATGCAAAAAATGCAAAGTTTAATGTGCAAAAGTTTCTCATATTGCTTACCTTATACTCGTATCGCGCCGGGTTGGCAGTTTGACCCTTACCGATCATGCCTATTATATCATTTTCATACGCGTGATTTATTTTGTTTTTGATAATATTTTGATAAATATTTATGTATATTAATAATAGGAGAGTCCAAGAGATTTCTCCGCGTTGAATCAGGGCTATTTTGAAGAATAGACCAACTACCGTTCTACCAGGCAGGTCGTAAAAGGCTACCGATTGGCTACGCGAGTCACTACCATCGTGGCTACTAGGTGGTAGAGTTCTGCATTGTCTCGCTCGGGTCTGATACCACCGCCTTACCTATTCCTACCGCAATAGCATCAGTGCTTGTCGCTGTCGTGTTCCGGTTTGGAGGGCAAGTTAGCCGGTAAACTTATGTATGTGGCATTAGACCTCCACAAGATAGCAACGCACCATTAACTTTTTTGGTATCTATAGGCGATGATTGAGTATTTCCATCAGGAGACCCATCTGCTTGTTTGCCATCTTATGATATAAAAAAGAGGGGATCTGAGGGTTTACTCGAGTGTGACAAATTAACATAGGGGAGAATACCTTACATACTTTTCAGACTCTCTACCAAAAATAAGCCCTTTATGTAGAGCCGGACATCTGGGGCAGTAAAAAACCAGTTACTTCGGCCTGTGAAAATTGTCATATATTTTTTTCGTTATTCTTACATCATTTTCTTCAAAGTAAAAGAAAATTCAGATGCACTAAAGGACGTTTTCTTACTCTCTCAGTCACAAAGTTACAAATAAAACGTCGCTCTCTTACAGGGAGTAAGAGAGCGACGTTTTCTACCACACTCGAACCGTCACATTTTCTAAATTTTAGTTCACATAATTAACACAGACCACCTGAATCTGACGCGCTTCAGTGTTTTTTATATTTTTTTATCTGTAGATTTCTCCTACCATTGAAATGAAAAAAATTATGTTACCTTTTTTTCCTATCATTATCATCGTTATTCATTATCATTAATCTACAAAATCTAATAGTTCCCGATGAAAGTCGAATAAATTCCTATTTAGCATCTTGATCTCTGCAATCTCCAACTATTAAACGATATAAACGATGTTAAACTTACTCTACGAACCATAATTCAATAGTTAGTGTGTAGTAATATTGTAGTATTGTAGTATTGTATTGTGTAGTATTGTACATAAACCTTTGTGGTTTTTTCTAATGCTACTATAGTCAATGTACCTATTGTTTCTTTTATTCAATAATAAATTTAAAAAAAAAAAATAGTAGCAACTTGAAAACATAGCAGTTTTGCACCGCTTAGATGATATCAGAATCCCGCAGTCATCTTTCTAAGCGTTGAACTAACATATCTTTTAGTTTGAAATCTTGGTAAACTATGCTGATAAGGTATCAACTGGAGCGTTTATTATACTTTATAATGTCAAATGTCTGGACATAGGTATTCGGCATTTCCAGCAGTTTTCGCGCTACTAAGTTATATTTAAATAGGAAAAAACATAATAACATTGTGTTATTTTGTTATTTTGTCGTTTGATTCGGAATTTGAAACCTGGGCCTCACAATCTACAGCTGCAGTTCACAATCTGCTAATCTCTACGTTAGTAAGGCACTCCATAATACGTAAATAATTCGAATCCCTAGTTAACTTACATACTTACTTTTGGTGTAAACGGAATGTTCCTTGTCTGAAATATGTTGCGGAGACACGGCGACACCTCGAAGGCGACCGCAGAAGTGATGTGGTAGTTCAGGAATTCACCCGCAAGTCGGGGAAAATCTAGTTTATAAACACGGCATGCGAACCCAAAATATTGATGTCGACATTGAAAGCGAATGAGCCGTCTCATAGTATGTTTTAATATATATATATATGTGTGTGTGTATATATATATATATATATATATATATATATATATATATATATATATATATATATATATATATATATATATACCTACATATTATAAAAAATTTTCATTAATTTTGTATATTTTGATTTATTGTACTATCCTGCAGTGCTTTTGCTAAAAAATTGTACAGTTTAAAGAACTCATAAGGAAATACAAAAAATAAAAAAAGCATATGCGCCACATGCCGCGTAAAATAAAGAGTGAGACATCCAAGTGCTACAGACGATGTTATGGTGGACGTAATCGACAAACAAAGCAAAATTTCGCTTGAATGCTGTAGAATAGCAAGCAGATCGTTCTCCTGATACAAAGTCATATGGACACCAAATATGTTAATGGTGTGTTGCTGTCAGTGGCAGGGTTGCAATGTTACCGGCATAAATTTACCGGTTTATCTTACCCTCCTAATTGAAACACGATATTAATAAGCATCGATGCTATTGCGACAGGTATAGGTAAGACAGTGTTACCAAAACCCGGTCGAGTGTATCACTTAGTAAACAAGTGGAGTTAGTCGACTGGTCGACTGAGTAGAATAAATAAATCCAAAATTTCTGATTCTTTGCAGACCAAGTATTTGTTATACAGGCTTGTATAACAAATACTTAGATATTCACTGTTCCCAGTGAACATTCACTGTAACAGCGAAAATACTCCACACAGGCAGCCTTGGACAACGTTTTATTACCATTTGATTTTAAATAGCTCAAGAGCTACCTGTTTCCTAAAAAGTTTTATCCCAGACACATTTAATGATTTTTCGCAACTGTGTAACAATTGTGATTGAAGAACACAAGAGGATTACAGATCTGGAGGAGGATTTACTGACTAAACTTTCTCACTAGATAATACCGTAAAAAAATAACTGTCTCTTTGCTAGAAGGTATTCTGAGGTTTTGTAAATATATAAAAAGCATTCAATAAAGTTATACTTAGAAACTTTGGGACACTATGATATTATCTATCCCATAATCTTATTTCCTTCTGATTCCTGATATTCTGATTTCATGTATGCGACGCTATTCTTAACTGGAACTTCAAAAGGTATGTGCAGGTAGATAGTGCAAAGATATCGCCCTGGTTTGACGTCAATATTGGTGTTAATCATGAAGGTTTTTTAGCTTGTCTGTTTATCTGAATAAGTGTTTCAGAAGGGTGAAAAAAATGGGACATTGGAGTTTCAATTAGCGACCTAGTGGTAAACTACCTGCTTTACGCAGATGAAGTTGTGCTCCAAACATAGATAACGGTTATGACAGATGATTGAAGAATATGAGCTCACGATTGAGTGCAAAGAAAAACAAAGTACTGGTATTCTAAAGGGTAGTAACCAGAATTAATGTAAAAGTTGTGGTTGAGTATGTAGTGTTGGAACAGGTTGACGAGTTTGTGTATCTTAGATGTCCTTTAAATAAGGATGGACGGTACACGGCTGATATAGAAAGATGTATGTGTGTGGGGACAGAGTGAATGGAGCTATGGAGATACTACTTCAAAGCACTATTATAAGTCGGGATGCTTACCCCGCGTAATTGGCTGCGTTCCAATCCAGGAATTATTATACAAATGTCAACTCGTCAGAAGTGCCTGTAAAAGTTTATTCAAATAAAATATTGTTTAGTACAAGTTTCTTGTCTCTCCTCAATGATTTTGTAAGGAAATGAGTACTAGGATTGTCAAAAAGTGCATGATAACAGAGTCCTTACGGTAAAAATGAGAGTTATGAAAAATATTTCGCACAATATTTGCGGATTGATTTCTTAACACTGAAGTGTAAGAGAAGTTGCAATTGAAAAACAGTATCGGTCTAATATATAATTGAAAATGTCATGCTCCGTTAGTTTGGACATTATGAAAGAATGGCAGATGAAAGATTAACAAAATAGATGTATAATGCGAGTGTGGTTGTATGTAGATACCTGACAAGACAAAAATGTACCATCAAGTTTGTCGGGGGCTGTTTTCCAAAATCGGTGTGTTTGCATGAAAATAAATTTAAATGTGAAATAAGCAAGCCTTACCTTACCTTAATCGTAATGTTAGTGCTCAATTTTCATTCCTAGCCTTGTGAAGATTTGGTGTAAATATATGTATGTGTGTAAAAGTAGCCAGTATATTAAGTTGTAACATAAATAATTATTTGTGTACCAAATTATAATACCAAATTTCTACCAAAACTTTAAATATCTGATGTGAAGAAGTAATAAATGCACACCCACACATACACACTCACAATTTTTTGCATTTGTATAATTTATTAGATTAAAATTGTACAAAGCCTAGTCTAAGTACAAAGCACACCATGAAAGATCAAATTTAATGTTGGATTTAATTTCATACAATAAAGAGTCTTTGCATTTTTGTAGAAGTTCAGGCAAATGGATATAAATTTTCCTTCTCCTAATAATGAATATTTACCATCGTCCATTCTGCTCTATAAAAATTTTGTAAATGCTTTACGGCCTTGATAAAATGGCTGAATTAGCTTAAACATACATTTTTACGTTGTTGTAGTTAGTTAATTTTAAGAACTAAAAAGAAATTCTCTTTAGGATTGATAACAACTAAAGTAAAAAGCTCTTAGACTATGAAATAACTCTACAAACTCTGTTCTCTATTATTCCCGTGCCAGAATGAGGTTTGCCGTTCGATCTCCATTTCAAAATCCAATTCCCTACACCTTTGTCAGTCGGCTTTACATAGCACGCTCGTTTTTTATTCAATCCGAGACATTTTTAATTAATTTAAAAGCAGACAGACGGTTTGATTTAAAACCACTTAAAACAAATTTACGGTTTACACGATTTTTGAACATTATATTTTATGAAAGTTGGAGAAAAGTAAACTTCGTTGTAATTAAATGCAAATATCTAAAAGTGAAACAACAAAACTTCAATATTTAATTTTCTCTTGTTATCCAATGTTCCAATATAATCAACATGTATTTATTAAAATTAAAGGAGATTGATGAGGCCCCATATAAATTTGTCCTAAAACTCCTCAACACATGATGGTGGCTGCTTACCGTATTGTAATAAATACATTATTAATTTCTTCTGAAATGTAAATTGTATCACGGACACTTTTTATAATACTAAAATTCACAAAACTCCTTCAAAGATTAATGTTACTTGAATTTACAATTGTTACATTCCATTTTAAGCCATTCACATCGCAACATATCGTCAACACAAATATAACAGTGTTGTCGATCGATTGTGGATTATGGACAGGATATCGATATTCTATCGATAGTAGTCCGATAGTAGTACTATCGATATTATAATCGATAGTATATATTAAATCGATAGTATCGATACTATCGATTGTTAAGAAGATACAATACTATTGGAAAAATAAAATACTATTAATACTATCGATAGTATCGTATCTCCCAGTCAGAAAAGTATCGATCCTATCGATAGTATCAATACTATTGAATTTCTAGGAAATGATAGTATCGACAGTATCGGTACTATAGATACTATCGTAAATTAGCATATAATCGATAGTTCAAAACAATCGATGGTATCGATACTGTAAATTCTATCGCTACTATTGTTTCCTAGACATTCAATAGTATCGATACTATCGATCGTATTGATTATTTTTTTAATTCGGAAACACGATACTACAGATAGTATCGATAGTATTGCACTTAGCAGATTGTATTGTATTCTTCTAAATTATCGATTGAATCGATAGTATCTATAAAATCGATACAATCGATGGTTGTGTCGATGGTATAGGCTTTTTTAGTTTAAAACTATCGATGGCGGAACTATCGATAGTTTGGCAACACTAAAATATAATTCATTTTTGTATTACTTATCATGAAAACAAGGAAGTTATATTCTACCCGGAATGTTCACACGCGCCTCAAAATCGTTCCGAAGAGTACCACGACATGAGTGGAGTGTGTCTCTTTCTACTAAATAAAGCGCCAATCGCCATATATAAGTGCGGCCATGCGTAGTTTGCAAATTACTACTAAGTAATTCTACTAATTTGAGACACAGTTTTTTCATTGCATAAGTAATTACGTAATAATTAAAATAAGCACATTTTAGAACTCACGATGTTAATTACGTGTACGAATAAAAAGGATTTAACGATTACCGAATATGTAAAAATCTACCATCTAGATAGTTTTATTTACACTGGCAATTGCAAGAAAGGGACAACATCCACTCTTGTCGTTGTCTTGCTCAGAACGTTTTTCCCCTCTGTTATGTAAGAAACAAATGTCAACTTTATTTGTTATAGAATAAGGTACATTTTTATTTTTCAAGTATTGTTTCGTAACAATTCCATAGTATATAAGTTCCTTGCATGAAAATTATTTGATTTCAACCACCTATAAGTTAAAAAACGATTTAACTTTTGTTTAAATTTAAAATTTTTATCGCTCGTTCACAGAGTAAACAGATGACACTTGTTTTTTTTGTTTCTTTCGGATGATACTAAGAGTACTGCTTTATACAGCCTTGTTTCGACTATAATAATAAATATTTTAATTTTTGTTGCATTTTATACAATAGTTTATTAAATATTTACGTCTTACCTGTCCGACATGTTTATAATTTATTTTGGTTGGTCAGAAATAAATGAAAGTGTTAATTTTAAGGCAGAAAAGAAAAATCTTTGCTTGATTTAGAAATAAGAAATAGCGTACAAGTTTGATTAGTTTCATGACTTTCCAACTAAAATCCTTTTAAAATTAACTTGCTATTAAAAAGTGTCCGTTGAGTTCTAATATGGACTTATTGTAAATTAAATTAATTTAATAATTTCGGGTGACGCCATATTCTTGTAGTCCTTTAAGGCCGATCTCATCACTCTCCTTTATGGAAATAATATTAAAAAGTAATAAATAAATATTGTAATAATGAACATTGTTATAATGTTTGTAGTCATTCATTAAACTAGATATTCTAATGCAACATGCATAACTTTATCGGCTATCTTACCCTCTAAACCGGTACTCACAGTAACAACCACTGATGCTACTGCAGCAGGAATAGACAGGGGGTGGTACCAGACCCGGGCGAGACAATGTAGAACTCTACCATTTGATACAAATGGTAGGGTTCTGCAAAATACTCCAACCTTATTAACAATTATAACAATATGAACAATTAATAAAAATGTTTAATAAAATGGAAATAATAAGTAGTTTTTGAATTATAGTTAGAATAAGCTGTATCAATGACCTCGCAATATTGTGACCCTACGCGTTACGTATAATGTATGTATGTGTAATGTATCTGACTGATCGTCCACAGCCGGTAGGCCTTACTAAAATGTAATAATTACATTTCTCATCATACAGGCTGTTAAAATGTTTTAATGTTAAACATTTTTGTGATTTAGGAGAAAATAATTACGTAAAGAAACAAAGTTTTACGAATAAACTAATGTATCTACATAAACAAAATTTTATACATTTTGAAATATAATATAACATTTATTAAAAACTATAGCAATCGATTCTACTGCTGATTCTGAACCAACTAGCTTTGGCTTTCGTATCAAGTAAGAGACATCCAATACATTTGAATGCGAAGAAAACTAAAGTTTTAGTATTTGAAAGAGAAGCAACAAGAACGGATGTAAGAGTTGTGGTCGATATAGTGCTGGAAAAAGTGGATGAGTTTGTATATCTTGAATGTGCTTTTAGCAGGGATGGAATGTACACCGCTGATATTGAAAGAAGAGTGTGTGCAGGGAACAAAGTGAATAAGCGTTATGGAGATTACTTAATACCGCAATTTTAAGTCAGGTTGCCCGTCTAGTCCTCCATAATTATCCCAACGCTATTATATGGAAGTGAAAGTTGGGTATATCAGAAAGGGCATGAAAGTAGAATCAACACGGTCGAGATGGGATCGCTAAGAAAAATATGGTGGTGTAGCACTCGCGGACTAGGTTCGTAATGTGGAAGTGAGAGAGAGGTTAGGCTTGAAAGAAAGAGTCGGTGTAAAGATGAGAAAGGGCATGCTCCGTTGGTTCGGACATGTAGAAAGAATGGTAGATGAAAGGTTAACAAAACAGATATACAATGCGAATGTGGAAGGATGTAGGTACCGGGGAAGACCAAGACTGACATACCATGATCAGATTGATTGAGTACTGTCCGAAAGCTGTATCAAGAGTCTTCGTAATTCGTATGAAGAGAGTAATAAATGTGGAGGAAGCGAGACAAGCCTGCAAGGATCGTGACCTATGGCACTCGACTCTCTGCCTACCCCGTAAGGGATCTGGCGTGATGATATGTATGTAAGGGACATTAGAGGACTGTCTACTTTCAAGTTAAGCATTTATAATTATAATACACATTACTATCTACAAGGTAATAAAAGTTATGTTTATTACCTTTTAGATAGCTATGTTTAATATTGACAAAAAATTGCTCACACCAATTGGAACATAATTTATACATATGATATTCTTGACTTTACTTTCGCTTACGTTAACCACTGATCGGGACTATATAAATATATATTATATAGTCCCGATCAGTGACGTGAAAACAATGATGAATTGGTATACGTTTCTTTATGAATTGGGATCATGACGAATCGGGATTAATTTTGTAATGTTTTACAGAATTGATCCCGATACGTCATGATTTCCGTCATCGTGTAGGTATGCAAAAGCGTTTTAACTAAATATCTAAATAAATTTAATCATCAAGAAAGAGACAATATCTCAAATAAATTTGACACACACGCGCACACTCACGCACACACACATATACACACATGCACACACAGACGCACACACACACACACGCACACACACACGCACAAACACACACACTCACACACACTAATATAGAACGCTTGATTTGTAATTAATATAATAAATAACATATTTTTTTCAGTTTTGTAGTAAAAACAACGTTGCCCGGGTTTAGATAAATGCCCGGTTGGCGATAGGCTTGTCATCTATCACATTGTGGGAAAGTATCTTCGGCTAATCGTAAGTGTACTGATTGTATCTCTCTCTACCTCTTCGGGAATACGGTCGTGAAGATAATAAAATAAATAGGAAATCTTACCATAATTATTCTATTTATAAAATAATTTCAATTGTTATTAATTAAATATAAATTTGACTGACAAATTTAAAAAATGTAGGTGTATAAAATTTGTTTTATGTATGGTAAAGCGTAGTCTCCCGAGACAGGCATCTTTTGCTCTACGAATTGTTGTAAAATACATTGTGATCTTTTCTTAACGAAAATGAAGACTTTTTTAAATTAAATTTGACGACGCAACTGCAAGACTTCTGACAATGCAAAGGCGGTGATCTCTTACCATTTAGTAAGCCCCCTGGTTATCAAATGCACCCTCTTCTTTAAAAAAAAAGAATAAAACTACAATGTGGGTTTGCGTCCACCAAGAATGAATCGGATGTATTGTAGTTTTTAAAGATTAATTATGATATGGAAATAAATAAGATCGAAAATATATTTAAAAAAATATAAATATTAAGCATTTTTTCAAGATAAAATTCGACAAAATAAATAAATAAATAAATATTCACGGGACAAACTACACTTCAGTATGTGTAGTTTGTCCCGTGAATATTTATTTATTTATTTTAGCAAATAATTTGCTTACTTTGGGGTTAGATCAGTATCTAAACCCAAAGTAAGCAAATTGTTTGCTTGTATCATGGGTGTTAGTCAATAATACTAATACGTAGAAATACATATATAAGTACAAGAATATATTTAATAAACACCCAAATCCGGTAATACAAACATTGATGCTCGTAACACAAATGTTTGTCCCCGTCGGGGGTGAAACCTGAGCCCTGTCGATCGCGTAGTCAGGGTCGCTAACCACTCGACCAACGGAACGGTCAAACATAGACAATACACACATAAACATAGACAAAACACGCAAAACAAAAATAGACATTAAGTCACGTATTGTCTCTTTTTGTTCACGACAGTAAACGAAAAGAGAATAAACAAGTTACCTCACACCGTGGCAAACCGTTGATGTTGTGTTTTTCATAGAAACCGCAGAGTATATACGTATAACGTAGATATTACCATGAAGCTTTATTATATCTGAACATAACTATACATGAAACATAACTTTTAATACTGCTGTCATCTTCCAAAGTCTTAACTTTTCTTTCTAACAGAGCTGTATAAAAAGAAAAGACGAGACCTCATAGAATGAGATGTAATGTAGGTATTTGTTTCAAGTGATTAATACGAGCTCTACCTTTACCTAATATCAAGGATTTAAAACGTTATCAGATAACAGAACTTATTTACGATACGACTACTTAACGTTATTACTGTAGCGATACCTCAAGAACAATTTTTTTTTCAATAACTATAATATGTATCGCTACTGAAATAACAGAACGAAATTGTTAACGCTCAATGCCGTCATAATATCGATATGTATGCGCATTGATATATAAAAACCCATATCAATGTTTATGCGACGTTTGCCGCGTTTCATGCTATTTCTATTGATTCGCCAACTAGCACTAGAAGACAACGTCATAATATCATATACCATAACGTTAATTTGTAGTGTATAACAGAACGTAATGAAAAACAAAAGTAATGAATGACAGACAGACAGACTCTCGCATTTATAATATTAGGATGGACTAAATATTGAACAAAAGTTTACTTTTAAGAAATCTATATGAGTGAATCCTTAATAAGCTTCTTTCTCTGGCAGAAATTAGGACGCCCACCGGGCTTTCTAGTACAAACTTGTTTGATGTAATAAGAATTACTATACCCTCCGCGATCAAAAGTTCATATTCCCAATACTCTTTCCAAGATCGATCAGTTTACAAGATAAACAAGCCAATCCGGCGGGTCGGCCACAGTCGAATGCGCTACACAAACTTTCCAAGAAAAATATTAGTTTTATTTCCACTTTGAATTGAGATTCTCGATAAAATATTTTCTTGTATATTATTGGAGAAAAGAATCGTTTATTTCAGACAGATGGATAAAATAGAGCTGACGGGAAATGTTTATTGAGTAGGAGTCTAATTTATATGGACTAATACTGGCTCGTTTTGCGACACAATTTTAAAGTAGATAGGTATGTAGGATTAATTTATGACGAATGGTTGCCAGTCACTTTTAATGTTGGCCTAATGGCACCTTTTTATTTTTTTTATATCATAAGATAGCAAACATTAGCTGATCCCGCGGGATTCACCAAAAACTTTTATAATGCACCGGGCTACACGTTGTAACTAGTTACTAGTATTGATATATTTTGTACAAATATTACTACAATTCTTATAATTTTGCTCTGATCTAATGCTCAAGGAGATAAAATCTAGTTTTCAAATGACATTATTCTAGTTTTTTGGTTTAAAGTTTTTTGGTTTAAATATTTTTCTTAGAAATATGGACAGAAGCAAGTCCCTTTCTGCCTGCTGAATGAAGTAGCAGACATTAGAGTTTTGTTTTCAGTCCTATCAAAGTAGCTTTTGTTAATTATAAATTCCATAAATATGTTTCTCTCTTATAGTAACAGTTATAGAATTTATAATCAACAATAAATAGGTATTTTTGATTGTAACTTAAAAAAATGATCATAATAACTATTAACGTAATAGCAAATATAGATAAAAGATAAACTAGCAAGCAAAAATAGATAGGACTTGCCGATTATTGCTATCCTGTTCGCAAAAGAGTATATGTTTCTTATTTTCTTATCTTTTGCCGGCGTCGGGACGTGACGACCCCATCGCCCGCTGGTGGAATAATCTTCTTCTGTGAAATTATTCTACTGGTGCAGTCAGTCAATAAAAGTGGTAGTGCTATGCTTAGCTGAATGGGCCGGCACGACCGGGGCAATACCACTACCTCACTTAAAACCAACGTAAAGTAACAGCTTTGCTGTTGCGTTCCGTTTGGTCTGTGAGGTTCCCGGAGGCCCTTTCCCCCCTCCCCCTAACACTATGGTAGTGCGATTCAAAGGTAGTAGTTTACCCCAGGGGGGTACCACTAGCGTTAGCAGTGGAGAATCCCCCTCTGGACATCCATGTTCAGGAATTTGTCATCAACCTAATCATGGATGCCCAGGCTGCCCTGCGTACTCTGGGGGGGGCAAAATCGCGCTCACATACTTCGCTGCTCGGGGCAAACGGAACAAAAATCTTCAGGCATCCCCTACCACACTCCACGTGGACTTTACTAATATTAGGGGTCTTCACTCGAATTTAAATGCCGTCCACCACCACCTTGAGACGGCCAAGCCGGCTTTGTACTTTTTAACCGAGACGCAGATATCTTCTCCGGCTGATACCTCATATCTCTCCTACCCTGGGTACAAATTTGAGCATTCATTTGTACCCCGGGCGGGAGTTTGTGCTTACGTCAGAGAGGATATCTGTTCTCGACGTCTCAGCAGCCTTGAAGGCAAGGACCTATCCATCCTCTGGCTACGTGTAGACTGCGACGACCATCCCCGCATCTATGCGTGCCTGTACAGGTCCCACAGCGGAAATGCCGAATCAGACCGACTCATAGAGCACATCCAAATTGCAACAGATTCCGTGCTGCAGCAGATCCCCTCCGCAGAGATCGTGATCATCGGTGATTTTAACGCCCACCATGCCGAATGGCTCGGTTCACGTACTACTGTTCATGCGGGGAGATCTGTTCACGATTTTGCTTTAGCGTATGGTATGATACAGCTGGTTACCTCGCCAACGCGTGTTCCAGATGTGGACCACCATCTTCCTTCCTTGTTAGAACTTCTGCTGACCTCACACCCAGACAGTTATCAGGTTTCTGTAGACGCTCCACTTGGTTCATCGGACCACTGCCTAGTACGGAGCAAAGTGCCGATTACGCGCTTATCACGGCCTCGTTCTTCAGGCTGCCGTCGCGTTTGGCACTATAGGTCAGCAGATTGGGACGGGATGCGGTCTTTTTTTGCATCTTACCCATGGAGGCGTGTGTGCTCTTCACTGGAAGATCCAGATGTCGTTGCTGACTGCGTCGCTGATGTGGTGCTGCAGGGAATGGAACTTTACATTCCGTTTTCTGCTGTACCCGTTGGTGGCAAGTCTAAGCCATGGTTTAGTCACCAATGCAAAACGGCTTCACGCCGAAAGCATGAATCCTACCATGCCTGGGCTGCGGCATCGGCATCTCAGGATGTAAATACCAGCACACTCAGAAAGGAGTACAATTATGCCTCTAGGTCTTTTAAAAGAACCATCGCTAAAGCAAAATACGAGCACATTGGCAGAATTGGCGGGAAGCTAGTTCGCCTTCCTTCGGGAACTCGTGCGTTCTGGTCTCTAGCCAAAGCTGTTCAAGGTAATTTCTGTATGCCCTCTTTTCCACCTTTGCACAAAGATGATGGCTCTCTAGCCCATTCTGCAAAAGAGAAAGCTGATCTCTTAGGCTCATTTTTTGCAGCCAACTCGACTATAGACGACCAAGGAAATACACCACCTACTATCCCGCGGTGTGATACTTCCATGCCGGAGGTAAAGTTCTTGCAAACTACAGTGCGTAAGGCACTCTTTTCCTTGGACGTCCATAAGTCGAGTGGGCCTGATGGCATCTCTCCAATCGTGCTAAAGATGTGTGCTCCAGAGTTGGCACCGGTTTTAACGCATTTGTTCCGACTCTCCTACTCAAAAGGCGTCGTACCCATAACTTGGAAGACCGCCTTAGTGCACCCAATCCCTAAAAAAGGCGATCAATCGGTCCCGTCCAACTATCGGCCTATAGCGATAACCTCCTTATTCTCCAAAATAATGGAGTCCATTATTAACTGCCAGCTTCTGAGGTATCTTGAGGAGCACCAGCTGATTAGTGACCGCCAGTACGGTTTCCGTCGCGGACGCTCAGCTGGTGATCTTCTGGTTTACTTAACACATCGATGGGCGGAGGCAGTCGAGAATAAAGGAGAGGCATTGGCAGTTAGTTTGGACATAGCGAAGGCCTTTGATCGGGTATGGCACAGGGCACTTCTTTCCAAGCTTCCATCCTATGGGCTTCCTGAGAAATTGTGCAAATGGATCACCAGTTTTCTGACGGATCGGAGTATAAGGGTCGTTGTTGATGGTGCATGCTCTGACCTTAAACTCGTCAATGCTGGTGTTCCTCAAGGTTGTGTGCTATCGCCTACGCTGTTTCTTCTGCATATTAATGACATGTTGCGATCGAGCAGCATTCATTGTTATGCGGATGACAGTACGGGCGATGCTTTGTATTCTGGCCGCAGCGGAATTTCTCGGGAACACGTCAACGAGTGCCGGAACAAACTAGTGTCAGAAATTGAAGCACAACTTTCTGTTGCTTCGGAGTGGGGTCGATTAAATTTGGTCCAATTCAACCCCATTAAGACACAAGTTTGCGCGTTTACCGCTAAAAAATCACCCTTTGTCGTATCACCTCGTTTTGAAAATACTTCCCTGAAAGCCACAGCCAGTATTGGAATACTTGGAGTCGACATTACGAGTGACGTTCAGTTCCGCGGTCACTTGGAAGGCAAGGCTAAATTAGCCTCTAAAAAGCTGGGAGTTCTCAGTAGGGCCAGGCAGTACTTCACACCGGCCCATCGCTTATTACTTTATAAGGCGCAAATCCGGCCTCATATGGAGTACTGCTCTCATTTATGGGCGGGAGCTCCTCAGTACCAGCTCCTTCCTTTTGATCGAATTCAACGTAGGGCGGCTCGAATTGTCGAGGACGAGACTCTTTCAAATCGGCTTGATTCTTTGGCGTTACGTAGAGATGTGGCATCACTCTGCATCTTTTATCGGCTCTACCATGGGGAATGTTCCGAGGAACTGTTTGGATTAATTCCTGCTGCCGAATTTCACCATCGGACATCGCGACAAAATTCGAAGTTCCATCCTTACCATCTCGATGTCTGGAAATCCACAACCGTGCGATTCTCGAGGCATTTTTTGCCCCGCACCACTCCTTTGTGGAACCAGCTATCGGCCGAAATTTTTCCAAATGGATACGACTTAGGGACCTTCAAGAAAAGAGCTTACTCATTCTTAAAAGGCCGGCAACGCAATTACAAGACCTCTGGTAGTGTGGTTGTCTATGGGCGGCGGTAATCACTTACCATCAGGTGAGCCTCCTGTCCGTTTGCCCCCTCTTCTATAAAAAAAAAAAAAAATCCAGGTTTGAAGGGTCGAAATGCTGGTTAATGTGTCATTTCACCAACCCGTTGGGCCAGTGGTTTCGAAAATAGCTACGCATCAATGGGGCTCGGGTTGAATACCCGACAGGGGCAAACATTTATGTGATGAGCATAGATAGTTGTAATTCTGGTTTGGGTATTTATATAAGATATTTAATTAATTTCACTTTTTAATTATGGGTTTCCGTAAAGTAACGCCTAAAGCAATTATATAATCGTAGAAAATTATGTATGTTTGTTCAAAAAAAAGTTTTAAACAAAATGAAAAGCTTCTCCCTCTTTTGAAATTAGTTAAAACAGTGCAGATTTATTTAAAAAAAAGCAATTTCATTATATATCTATATATATAAAAATCAATTGCTGTTCGTTAGTCTCGCTAAAACTCGAGAACGGGTGAACCAATTTGGCTAATTTTGGTTTTGAATTAATTGTTGAAGTCCAGGGAAGGTTTAAAGGGTGATAAAGTATAGAAAAAAAGAGTAGTTAAAAAGGCAGAACAACGTTTGCCGGGTCAACCAGTATACAAAAAAAATAAAGGAAATTTTACAAAATCAAATCCCAGGTGTCTGGCATTTAAATAAAATAATGTGATTCTCGTCTGTTTTCCGAGATTGCCGCAATAATTTGCTTTAACGCCAGATAAATTGCTGCAGTTACGTTTATAGTGAATAAGCCGTGGCGCAAACGTTTGAAATAAATAATAAGACTGGAACAATGTTTGGCCAACGTGGCGTAACGCCTGGGGATCCTAACTTATACAACGAAGTACCTATATTAATTAAAGCGGTGAATTTCTTGAGTATCTTCTGAAATATTTAGGTTATCTATATATTGCTTCGTTAGGCTAGTGGTTAACTTATTAGGCGATGTATTATTACATTTCGGGTTTAGAATCCTGTGATAAGACAATTTTCTTTATTTTTTTTGTCTTTATAGAATTTTAAGTAGATTTATGGTTTCTCGGAACTTAATATTTATATCACATCTACTTCCTTTGCTAATCCAATGGTTGATTATAAGCTTATTGCTAAATGATTTAGCATCAAGTCCGCCTTTTGTACAATATTTTTTATTATCTGTGTGCTTATTGGACAGTATAAACAAAATAAAATATAATTGTGTATGCCACCCAAATGACACGGAGGGCACGATAATCTGTTAGGTCCGGTTATTAGCAAGTGAAAAGCGATAGTTTTAAAGGTGTATACCCCGTGTCAGTCCGGGCCCCTTTTGAAGAATAATCGATCTGTCTTCTGCCAAGCAGTT
Organism: Apodemia mormo; assembly: GCA_036924255.1. NCBI lineage: Eukaryota > Metazoa > Arthropoda > Insecta > Lepidoptera > Riodinidae > Apodemia > Apodemia mormo. The sequence continues at coordinate 44,789,125 of JAUPFN010000002.1, forward strand.
TATTTATTTAACTTTATTGTACACCTTAAATAAATTTGTACATAATAATGCCTATTGGAATTCTCCTCCAGTCAACCTTTGGGCAGACAGAAAGTATGTAAATTGTGCATCAGAAAATATATGTCATAAAAACATAGATCTTAATAAATTTAAATAAATACCAATTATACTATAAAAATTATTATATATTCATATTACTTACATGTACACACACACACATATATATATATATATATATATATATATATATATATATATATATATATATATATATATATATATATATATATATATATATATATATATATATATATATATAAACCTACATACACGCATTTAACTATTACTTTATTTGTATGAGGCAAACGATTGGCTATGCTAATCACTAATACCGTGGCTACTAGGTACTAGAATTCTGTATTACCTCGCTCGGGTCTAGTACCAAAGTCTTACCTATTCTTGCCCAATTGCATCTGTGCTTCTCACTGTCATGTTCCGATTTGGAAGGTAAGGTAGCCAGCTAATTTATTTATTATTTAGGGTTTTTTAAGAGAAGAGTGAACAGGTACCTTCTAGGGAAGCGCGTTCCATCGTAGGCCGCATCTTAGCTTACCATCAGGCGAGATCGTGGTCAAGCGCTTCCCTATCGAAAATAAAATAAATAAATAAAAAAGCTAATTTATGCATGTGGTATTGAGACGCTCACACCGCCACAAAGATAGCAACACACCATTAACATCTTTGGTGTCTATAGGCGATGGTTGTCCCTGTCCATCAAAGGAACCTTCTGTTTGTTTGCTATCTAAAGATATAAAAAAGCCATTAGGATATAAAAAACTATTAGGATAGGAGGTGAACTCGACTACTGTCGGTTTATTTCGTCTTATTTTTAGGGTTCCGGAGTAAAGTGGTGACATACAATTTTCAAAAATATTTTTTTTCAGGGTTCCCTTACATGTAAAGTGGGGATGTTATTTTTTTTCTCACGTACCCCATAGTGTGGGGTATCATTGGATAGGTTTTAAAAAAATATTGTAGGTTTGTGAAAACAATTTTTCGATTAAGGAACTTGCTAGTGAAATATAAAGCTTTAAATTGCTAATTTTTGTTAGAGGTAAATGTCCCCCCCTCTGCCAGCTAAACGGTTGGTTTTGAGGTGGGAAAAAAATCATCGCACGATAGAACATGCTCGTGTTTAGATATGATCGCACCATCCCTGTACATCATGGCCAGAAGCATTTCCAGTATCAGAAATAACGGCAGAAAAGGTAGCTGATACAGTCTACAAAGGACGGATCTCAAGATTTGGGTGTCCAGAAAAGATCACGACTGACCAAGGCCGTCAATTTGAGTCCAATTTATTTCACTCTCTGGCAAGACCAATGGGAATTGAAAAAATCTGAAGTATGCCCTATCACCCCCAATCAAACGGATTAGTTGAGAGATTTCACCGGAGCTAACAAGTAGCTTTGATGGCTCGTGAAACGGGAGCAAATTGGATAAAAGAATCAACAACAGTGTTACTAGGCTTGCGAGCAACCCCACGGGATGACACAGGCTACAGCGCAGCAGAGATGGTATATGGATCCACAATATGTCTACCTGGCGATTTTTTTGAAACAACGCCACCAAACATAGATATTCACCAGAATAATTACATTAATCAACTTCGGGAAAACATTTCTCGCATAGTCAAGATACCCAAGAGACGCGTAACAAACCAGCATATATTTATAAATGCAGAGCTATTCAAGTGTTCGCACGTATTTGTCCGCCGAGACAGGCTAAAGAAGGCATTAACACCCCCTTATGAGGGACCATTTAGAGTCGTCGAAAAAAATGAAAAATATTTCATCATACAACGTACAGACAAACAAATTTGCATATCTATACATAGACTCAAACCGGCCTTCATATGAAAATCCGATAACGACACGTCCAATACGTCACGTATCATTATTAAACAAGATGAACGTACAAAACAAGTCAAGACGTCGCGCTCGGGATGAATTATAAAACCCACGACTCGTTTTATTTTTTCGAAGGAGGGAGTGATGTAATGGCGCACTATAGAACACGCTAGTGTTCAGAGTGCTAAGTGTGAGTTTTTCTTTTCGCATTCGATCGTGAGCGCGTTTGGAGTTTACTAGCAATTTGTACGTGATTTGTACAGCGCCACCTAGTGGTAAACGTGAGAAACCAGTTTACCACTAGGTGGCGCTGTACAAATCACATACAAATTCCTAGTAAACTCGAAACGCGCTCACGATCGAATGCGAAAAGAAAAACTCACACTTAGCACTCAGATTTGATCGCACCACATTCTATCACGCACCGTACACGTGAGTTACTAATATATAAGCTTCAGGATTTTCCCAGTAAAATTACAATTTAATAAACACATTTATTAACCGATGTGTGACTGTCATTTAATCAAGGTGATACTAATAGTGAACATAATGAAGTTAAAAGGAAATCTATCACATCTTAGAAGGCATTGCACGTTTTTAAGTTATAGCCGACCAACTTATAAAATGTACTTAGAGAAGTTTTTATAAGTGGTGAACATGTGGTGCAGATATATCTTTGTTATTGACGTTGAATAGCTTAAATGTTCATAATATGAGACCGTAAAAGCCCTCTTATTAGTCCGCATTATTGTGAAGGGCAACTTCACACCCTATATTGCGCGTGGCCCGACACGCACTTCACCAATTTACTTTATTATACTTATAGTTTTTTATTTAGTAACTTAATCTACTATGCGTTCCAACTGAAAATACGATCGCGCTTGATAACAACTTCATATCACAAGTGTGAAATTAGTAATGTCAGCAAAAAATATTTGTTCAAAAAATATTGCTGATTAATTATTGAAGAACAAATGAACAAATAACGTTTTATTAATATTATTTTCATCAATAAAAAAATCGTAAAAAACATCAGTGTAGCTGTTCATCTATATACGAATACCAGAAATAAAAAAGGCTCTATGTACCAAAACCAAAAGTTGGCGCAATTTATGTTTCAAAGAATAAATCATTTTAATAACATGTTTCTTATATTTTAAAAACCACATGGTTATTGTAACAATACAATTGTTTTTTTAACATAAAATAAATATTCTAACTTATTAATTAGTAACAACAAAGTTAAATTTTTAAATCAGTCTTAAGAAAACTTAAAGTCCTATGCTAAGTGACTTAAATAAAGCTTTATGTGCCGTGCTATTATAACCTTAATAAAGGTCTTAATTCCAAACCTCTTTTGATAAAGGCATTTTGGTATATTATCTACTAGCTGACCCGGCACACTTTGTTCCGCCTTAATGGCAATAAATAAGCAGATTTATTTTTTAATTGGAAAAAAAAGTATCCTATGTCCTTCTCCTGGCTCTAAACTACCTCCCTGCCAATTTTCAGCTAAATCGGTTCAGCCTTTCTTGAGTTATAAGTGGAGTAACTAACACGACTTTCTTTTATATATATAGATTAAAAGGCTAGTGCTGGGACAAACAATAAAATAAACAATACCTAATTAATTTCTAATTATTCACTAAAACATTTATAAAAACACCCAAATTCAGTTAAAAAAAAATTCATAATATTTTCGTTAATTTTCACTTTTCAGATCATTGCTAAAAGATCACCTTGCCTTAGATGTTTGGTATTGTCTTTTAATGCTTTTTGAACACTTTGCATGCTTTTTTCACTATTTTTTCGTCTTTTTCTTCCCGAGCTAATAGCAACAACAGATGTAAGGTCCGCCATTTTCATAACAGTGAGATCACGCGTTAACGCACTTAGACCCTTTTAAAGAATTACGTCTCCCACGTCTTACACCTCCATGCTCCTTAGAGCTGCAAATACCAAGCAATTAACAACGCTAGTCGTTTAGTTCCTATTTTAGGTTATTAGCGAGGGAACATACTACATAATAAATACAAAACAAAGTAATAAAAACAAAACGACAAAAAGGATTTAAGTAACAAAAATTTTGGTACTTAAACCCTTTTTGTATCTAGTATTCATATATAAAAAAGTCGTGTTAGTCATGAACGAAGGAGGAAAATTTGTTGCGATTTTTGAGGGTTTGCGATTTGGGGGAGGGGATGCGGTGTGGGTTGCGATTATTTTAAAAAAAAGTATCTTCACGTCCATATCCCCGAAGGGGTAGGCAGAGGTACAACAAGTGCACCCACGATTAGCCGAAGATACTTGGTTCCACAAATGTGATAGGTGGCAAGCCTATCGCCAACCGGGCACTTTTCAATCCCGGGCAACTTTGTGTTTCTCAGAAAACTGAAAAAACACTTTTTTTAATGTGCCCGACCCAGGAATCGAACTCGGGACCTCATGTGGTCAACGCCAACGCTGGACAACTAGACCACAGAGGCGAATACTTTTTACCCTATACTGGACAAAGACAATATAAATAAATACATAAAAACGTCATAAGGGCAAAAAAGTCTATATATATTATTATACAGGGTTACCTCTAAAAACACCAGCAACCTCGCAGGAATAGGTAGCTAACATCATATACCACGACATTTGTTTCACGACTTTCGATAATTTGTTGGATTTTACTTTCATACAAAACTTAATATGAATTACATTTTGCGCTTGAACGTTCTTAACTCTACGTGCATCGCAAAGATTACGTAGGAAATCGTCACTATTATTACTACTAGCAGAACATCCGAATGAAGAGTTAGAAATGTCACGACAGGACAATAAAAACTTAAAAAAATATTTTTACTTTATGTATTGAGTTATGTCAAAAGTCATGGAACAAATGTTATTTATAATGTTAGGTATATAGTCCTGTGAGGTGTTTTAGAGGTAACCCCGTATATATATAGACTTTTTTGCACTTATGACGTTTTTGCAAAATGCGGAGCAGCATGTCATCCTGACAGTCCTATTCTCAGTTGGAACGCATAGTACAATTAAACAAATATACCGCGTGTACCGAAAAATTAAGAAAACGTACCATTGTTACGTCGTGATGACAATTCCTTTTTTATGTGGGAAATGAAATATTTGCGTTTTATATTTTTTTCTTATTTTCACGCCACATAATGTAAGGCGTACGTTGCTTTGACTCATTGCGCTCGTGGAACTATCATACTAGCAAATTCTATTGTTTCTTTACAATAAATCAAGTTATACAAAATTAAAGTAAGAAATTCGTCAATAAAATCAAAAGTTTCCCAATTTGAACACTGAATATGGTCGGCACTTGGTAAAAAAACTACATGTTAATTTGTATTAATACTAATGTTTTAAGCACTTGTATAAATAAAAAAAACTAAGTAAAACAGTACAAGTGTTTGTAAGAAAGTTTTAAGGGTTTTTATCTCAGAGTCATGGATCAAGGCTATGGTTTCGATTTTCGGTAGACCGTTCCTCACACGCTTTCATTTTATTTCGTTTCGTTTTGTTTCACGAACGAACGAAACGAATTTCAGTTATACGTTTGACGCAGCGTTATGGTGTTGTGGCTCAAAATGTCGTAGCCTGGAATTCATATTTGGATGTTTAGTACATCGTCCGAGTGACCCATCTCTTACCAAAGACATAGTTTGAAAGAGGGAGATAGTATGAACTCAAGAAAATGTATATCGAACAAATTATAATCTTTTTAGAATTTGCATAGAAATAATTTAACAAGATATTACAGAAATCCTGCAATACTTTAGACATAATTCATAACTAGAAAAACAATTTTCTTTAATATTAAATTAAAATCAGTCTCTGGTGAGTAAAGTTTATTTTCAAATTTGCCCAAGGGATTTTTCCTTTTTGTGACTTAGAGGACACAATCTAAAAGTAAAAAAGATTGATTTCTCTTGTGGCCGCGGTACATCAAATATGGTCCCACAATGTTTTTAAAATTTGCGAATACAAACCGAGAAAAATGAATCTTTTACAGAATTATATTCCCAACTTCCTTTTACGCAAAGGAAAGCTTGTTGAGAAGGAAAAAGTGACAAAAAAAGTCTAGAAAAATCTGGCCAAATCTAAGGCACAATAGAATCAATTCTTCTCTTTTGCTTTATACACAGGATACAACGATTCCACTTTGATAAAGATGGCTAATTATACTACTATTAGCAACCACTTTCCGCCAGAAAGAAAACATCGTCGCATCTATAAAAGGCGTTGCACTTGTGTGCGGCATGCTCTCCGGAAGATCTTACAAAGTCAACAGAACCTGGCGCTGCGTAGGATCGCAGATGTCCCCAGATATATCAGAAACGCCGTCCTCCAACGCGACTCAAGATTGAAAGTGTGGAGGACTTTATGAAACCTCGCGAGCAAAATGTTCGAACGAGCCGACGCTTGATCTCAACCCCACATAATCGACATCGCTCCCTGGTACTCGTGTCCCCCGGATGCGAGGCCATATTCTCGAGACCTGTTATCCCACTGATCAGTGGGACCTTTCTTTCTCTCACCACCCTCTCGTCCAAGTGACCGTCGCGATCGCTGGTCGGTCTCCACAGGACTTCCCCAACGGGTCTCATCCGGTGGGGCCGATCACTTGTGGCGGCGTGAAGAACTCGGTGTGTGAGAAAACTTCAAACCCTCAATCAGATCTCCTTAAACTTCTATACACAAAACCATTTGGAATTACTTCCAACTCCAACAACCTGGCCGTATTCACGGCCAGCGCCTGATCCTATGGCAAGGGGGCCATCAGCCTCGAAGCCAATTCCCCATCCTCCTACCAAGGATGTGCGAAGACTATGCAGCGGCGCACTTACTTTGGCATTAGTGTTCGTGAAAAGCACATGTGTTGAATACTCACATTACTTAGTTCAATTGTAAAGTATCAGAATCATTCATATTTCTAATCTAATCGTTAATTTAATTTTTGGGTTATATTTTCAGCTAAAAATCGTCTTGAAATACCAATTATGTTTATGTGATTACTTTTTTTTACATATTTTAAAATGAAAAACTATGATATTATCACCGAGATTAAATTATTAATTTAAAAAGAAGTAGGGGAGAGTGGGGTAATTGAGAACGGCAGGTAATTAGGAACTTTTAGATAAACCATACTTCTCTACATACTACACTGTGCTAAACCATTTCAACAACTACATACAGTACTTTTGTGTATACGTGACAATAAAAATGAAACGATACATGTAAACTTCCACGGTAGATCAAATAGTTTTTTCTGCATTTTTGTTATAATTTTTGTCGTGTTTTGTAATAGATAAAAACATCATATACTTAAGTTCACAGACATAGTATTTCGTTACCGTCATGCACATACTATCTGTTTTTGAATCACAAGTGATTTGAAGTAAATCAAAAATACAGTTTAGAGCGGAAGCTATTTTAATGTATATTGATTACTTCAGGCAATTGGGAACGACCTAAAGTGAATACTCTCTAAATATGATTTTATAAAAATTCACTCCAAAAAGGGAATATTCACTAATTTTGCAGTGAGCGCCGAACCACTTGGTAAATTTGCACTTGCAATAGGAGAATATTCACTTATTCTTAATTAAAGAGTAATTTGGAATGTTCCCAATTACTCCTCACATCTTCAATTGCCCATATTATTGCTAGTCGATCGTGAAAAAAAGTGTAAGTGTCACAAATTGTTTCAAATACTTCGAACGTATATACGGCATGATATAATCCATGATTAACGATTTTTCCGTTCCGTGATACCATTCTCATTACCCCAGCGGGATGTTTCTAATTACCCTATAAGGTATCGGGTAAATAGAAACAGTAATTTTTTTTGTTTATATTTTTATGAAAACGTAATTTTTTAGATCTTTGTCATAACTAAGAAGTAGACGGATAACCAAAGTTTGTATTACAATAAAAGTTAATTTAGTTGATTATTTTTATCAATGGATTTTGAATGTTAACAGTTAAGTGTTCATTCCCCCACTTTCCCCTAAACTATGCGTACGATCAAATTCTTTTGTTTTAGGCAGTAAACTTAATGGTGCCATTTATATTTTCGCTAAGATTAGTAAAATATTTTTGTATTATAAGTACTTTTTTTACTAACAATATTTTATATATAAGATGGCAAACTAGTAAATGGGTCCCCTGATGAAAAGAGTAAACGAGTCAGTCAAAGTCAAGAGCCTATAAACACCAAAGATGTTAATGGTGCGATGCTATCTTGTGGCGGGTCTAATGTCACATGCATAAGTTTAGTAGTTAGTTTCCAAACTGAACACGACAGCAAATAGCGCTGACGCTATTACGACAGGAATAAGTAAGGTGGTGGTACCAGACCCGGGGGAGACAAGGCAGAACTCTACCACCAAGTAGCCACAATGTTAGTGACTTACATAGGCGTAAAAGCCTACCTGCCTGACAGAACGGTAGTTGGTTTATTTTTTAAAGGAGCTCGGAACCAATACGGGAACAACTTTATGATATTTTGTGTTATCTATACGAGTCTTACCGTCTTACGATACAAAAAAGTTTTGTCAACAAGGATTTTTTAAAATACTAAGTTAGCTTGATATATCGGTGTCGGTAAAAAGGGACTGCACATTAATAATTTAGCAAATAGACTTAGTTCGCCAGCTTATACAGTCAAAAAATGAGACAGTTAACTGATGTCAACACAGCAAGAATAAGTATACTTTAGTTACTTCCACAGCATTATGTCATATGGAATTCTTCTCTGGGGAAATTCTGCTGAAATAAATACTATATTTGTATTGCAGAAAAGAGCTATTAGGGCAATTTACAATCTTAGCCCGAGGGTTTCCTTGAGAGAAAAATTCAAAGAAATCAATATTCTAACTGTTATATCCATACTTAATATTATAAAAATAACTACGTTAAAAAAAACCGACTTCAAAAACTAAAATGTAAAAAATAATAAAGATTTAATATTAATTAAATACTACCTATTATTTATATGTGCTATTTACTAATAGGTTTGAAGTCGGTGCCAAGCCAATTCGGCACGCACGCGCCGGCAGACGTCGTTGATGGACGCGGACGTCTTGAATACATAAATTTTTGAAAGAAAGTAAGAAAATATTTATTTGGAAGAATATGGGTGTTACAAGTTGTTAAAAATAAATAAAGCTACCAACATATTCTACCATTATGTGGTGTAAATTCTAAATTAAAAATTTCGATGCGTTTTAGCTTAATTGATAAATCTACATTAATTCACATGACCATTTATTTTAGGAATTCTGTTGAATAAATTTTAGTAATTATGTTTTTTATTATTCTTCGTATTGATTGAAGCTGCTTATGATATTAACATTTAGTTGCTCTTTATTAGGTCTATTTACGCATTTTAATCTTTAAAGTAGTCATTTTATTGTATTAATTTGCTCGTATTCATTTCAGTGATTAAAATATTAATATTCGTTTAAGGCTTGGCACCGACTTCAAACCTATTAGTAAATAGCACATATAAATAATAGGTAGTATTTAATTAATATTAAATCTTTATTATTTTTTACATTTTAGTTTTTGAAGTCGGTTTTTTAACGTAGTTATTTTTATTTAATACTTTTTAGTGTATTGTTGTATTGTCAATTATTTATGGGTAGACCTACAACAGATGCTGCGCGCCTTAAAAAATATAGATCTTAAGAAACCGGAACGGATAAAAGTAGTCGTCTCCGTAAAAATGCTATTCGAAACACAATGTCACGTTGTTATGGGGCTATTAAAGATAATGAAAAACGTTTGTTGGCCATGAAAGCATACACGAAATTACGCTAACGTCAAGAAATTTTTGTACGGTATAATTCTAAACTCGGTAAGATCCAAGAGCGTATAGCAAATGAGTCTTTTGAGCTGAGAGCTAATAGACTTAATCTCACAAATGAGCGTCTAGCGAACGAATCTGCCGAGCCGAAAGCTCATAGAATTGGTCTCATTAAGGAGCATTTAGCTAAGGAGTCCGCCGAGCAGAGAGCTACGACACCGTACAGCAACCGAGTCTGCACAGCAACGCGAGAACCGGCTAGCGTCAGACGTCACAAAGGCTTCGTTCATTGAGTGAGCGTAATTTTATAACCACCGTACGTCAATATGTTAAAGTATCATGCACAATCTGTAAGAAATTATTATATTACACGTCATTAGCCACAGCACATTTTATTTATTTATTTATTTAATGCTTTATTGTACACAATTAAAAGAGAAGTAATACATAGAGACTTATTAAAAACAGACTGCACAATGGGCGAGCTTATCCCCAATAAAAGAGATTTCTTCCAGCTGACCCGAATTAAAAGTAAATACAATAATTATCGAAATATTAAAATGTGTACAATAATCATAAAACTAGATACGTATGAATATAACAGTCTTGATACATTAAATTTATCCACATCATATTTAAAAATGAACAACAATCGATAGAAATTGAAAAAAAAAAATATACTATGTAGACTCAGCAAGAAAATGTTCTCTTAGACTCTTTTTGAAAATTGGAAGAGATTGACTCATACGAATCTTGGGCGGTAGTGAGTTCTATAACCTGACAGCTTGAACATGAAAAGAATTTGATAAAAATTTTGAACTGTGTGGGGGACATTTTAAAAGGGCAGTAACACTTGATCTACAAGGTGAGCCAGGTGAATGCAAGAAAGAAAACCCGTCATGCAGATAGCTCGGTGCATTAGGATTAAACAGGATGTTAAAAAGTAGACAAAGAGTATTAGTGTTCCGCAGCCGTATAGGAAGCCATTTAAGTTGAGCTCTAAAGCTAGAGACATGGTCATACTTCCGTAAACCAAAAATAAATCGAATACAGAGATTCTGCAGCCTCTCTAATTTGTTTACCAATTCTTCAGTAGCATCAATAAAACAAGCATCCGCATAATCGATGATAGGTAGTATGAGGCTCTGCATGAGTGATATCTTTGTTTTAAAAGGCAAATAATTTTGTAAATGTTTCAAAGAGTGTAGAGCAAAGTGAACTTTTTTACTTATGCTGTTAATATGCAAATCCCATGATAAATCGTTTGAAATCGTTACACCCAAGTAACTGACCGAGTTTGATACAGGAATAGCTGTGTTATCATAAACAACCTGAGGAAGGTTTATGTTACTAAGGATTTTGCACATGTATCTACTGCCTACAATTAAAACCTTGGACTTCGATGGATTGACAGTAAGACCAAAATCTTTTGCCCAAGCGTGAATCCTTTCAAGATCCAAATTGATAGACTCAATAGCCTTGGCCACATCCATGACACTGAAGTGACGATAGATTTGCAAATCGTCTGCATATAAATGAAATCTAGAAGAGATAACCTCAGTAATTTTATTTATAAAAGTAGAAAAGAGAAGGGGAGAAAGCACTCCTCCTTGAGGAACACCTGCTAGTAGATTAGCCCAATCTGAGGATAACTCATCCACTTGAATACGTTGTGTGCGACCCCGGAGATAGCTGTTAAACCAGTCAGCCGCATCATTAGATATATTTAGTGATTTGAGGATAGCGATAAGAACGTCAAAGTCCACTGAATTAAAAGCGCTACTGAAGTCAAGAAGCACAACGACATTTTGATTTCCATCCGGAGGAGCTACCGTAGCTCGACTACCATAAAAAAAAGAAAAGTTACTTCTCAGAACTGGAACAACATGGAAGTTATGTCTATCTCCTGAACTGACCGAATTGACAGACGTAGAATAGAGACTTTTGTGTCCAGAGTAGTTCCTTTTATAACTAGTTACCACCAAGCACCAAAACGCTCGTCAACACCAATCAAATGAGCCCAAACTCGATAGAGTTGTGTCACTTTAGTACTGAGCTCCTATGGCCACCTTCTGGCTTTATCATTGGAACTTGGAGGATCCTAGTTACCACCAAGCACCGTACTGCTCGTCAACACGAATCAAACGAGCCCAAACTCGATAGAGTTGTGTCATTTAATTACTGAGCTCCTATGGACACCTTCTGGCTTCGTCATCGGTCCCTGTAGGATTCTAGTTACCACTAAGTACCAAAGTGCTCGTCGACTTCGATCAAACGAGCCCAAATTCGATAGAGGGCTGTCATTTAATTACTAAGCTCCTATGGCCACCTTCTGGCTTCATCATCGGACCCTGGAAGATCCTAGTTACCACTAAGTATCAAAGTGCTCGTCAACACGAATGAAACGAGCCCAAAGTCAATAGAGTCTTGTTATTAAACGATTTTTAAACATTTAATTACTGAGTTCCTCTTGTCGCCTTCCGATTCCATCATCAGATCAGGTCTATCTCATAATAAGTTTTTATTGTCATCCAATTTACATACGTATACAAAATTTCAGCTCAATCGGTAACCGGGAAGTGGATCAAATTTACTTGCAAAATTTGATTTCAGACATCGGCATAGGTAAAATAAATAACACTGGGCCTACCTGAATCAAATTTTTATGGGACCAATTCGAAGCTATTCCGCATCAAATAAAAAAAGAATCACGTAAATCGGGTCAGAAACCTCGGAGAAATCGGTGTACATACTTAAAATATATATATATATATATATATATATATATATATATATATATATATATATATATATATATATATATATATATATATATATACCAACCGAATTGAGAACCTCCTCCTTTTTTTGAAGTTGGTTAAGAAATGCGAAAGTCTGTATGTCTGTTACGCTTTCACGGCTAAGCCACTGGACAGATTTTCATGAAGTTTGGCATGAAAGTAGTTGAAGAACCGGGGTCAAACACAGGCTATTTTTTTTCAAAAATCGACCCCTAAAGGATTCAAATAGGGGATAAAATTTGTATGAAATTGCCATGGAAGTAGTTGAAGAGCCGGTGTCAAACACAGGCTATTTTTTTTTCAAAAATCAACCCTTAAAGTGTTAAAATAGGGGGGAAAATTGCATGAAAAACTATCTCGACGACCGACATGCTAATCTACTCGCGGGCGAAGCTACGCGGGTCAGCTAGTCGAAATATATATTTGAGAACTTTATGGACGTTCATAAAAATTTTTGCTTATTTAAAAAAAATGGTGACGTACACTCACTAAATTCAAGGAACAAAAACAATCTTGTTGTGCATGCTTCTCGCCTGCACAAAATAAGTAACTCTTTTATGGGGCAATGTACATACGATTTCACAATAAACTTTCCGAAACTATAAGAGATCTACCAGTCAATAAATGTAAAAAAAAAAACAGTAGCAGTCGTGGGACTGCCGATAGAAGTGAAAACGGAACTATTAAGTTGAGAGTAATTAAAACTATATGCAAAACATAGCTATAGATATACTATTATCATTAGCATGTCGGTGACGCGAACCGAGGATTTTACCCTCTACCAAAACGCTCAACGCGCCTAAAGAAGTTTTCACTTCAAAAAAGACAAGCCCGCTGAGTTTCTTCCGCCGGATCTTCTCAGTGTGTGGCCGCGTTTCCGATCCGGTAGTAACTCAAAAAATGTTGACTCGTCAAAAGTGCCTGTAAAGGATAATTTGAATAAAAATGTTTTGACTTTGACTTTGACTTTGGACAACGAAGTAATCCTACAAGGGTTCCGTTTTTACCAAGTACGTTACGTTTTTTCTGTACCGTAGTACAGAACTTTTTTTAAATTTTTTTTAATATTACTTGGACAGGCAAACTCGCAGACGTGCCATCTATTGATAAGTAGTCGATGTCGCCAGTGAACATAATATACTAGTTTACCTGGAACTGGCCCAGGTAGCTCGGTGCCAGTAATTGCACTGCCTGTCTTGCCCTTCTCTCCGAAACCGCATTCTGCCGAGAAATAGGCAAGATGGTGGTACCCATGCGGCCGGGAGCGTGGCACAGCGCATCCCTCCCACCGGTAACTCCCTCTCTAAACATATCTATAAATTGATAAAAATATACAGAAATAAAATATTTGAACCCTAATTACGCTATTCGAAGGTACCTACCAAAACTAGTCAAACTCAAAATTCAAAAACTAATTCCATATTTTGATCAAATACATATTAATATTATAAATGCGAAAGTACTCTGTCTGTCTGTCTGGTAGATGATGATCTGGCACATGGGCTACTTTTATCCCGAAAAAATGAGTTGTTCCCGAAAAATTCACCAAAATCTTTTATCATGGAGTGGTGTCCGCGCTGCAGCTAGTATTATAGATGCGAAAGTAACTGTCTGGCTGTATATCTGTTTTTCACGCCGAAGCTAGTGAACCGATTTGATTGAAATTTGGTGCAATGATAGCATAGATATATTAGAGGGTTATATACTCAAAGTAAGTTAGTTTGAAACCGAGCTGAGTGCGCGTTTTTGGTGTCGACTGCGTCTTAAGACACTGCGAAAGGGTACCTATTTCACGCAAGTTTTTTTTTTTTTTTTTTTTATAGAAGAGGGGGCAAACGGACAGGAGGCTCACCTGATGGTAAGTGATTACCGCCGCCCATAGACAACCACACTACCAGAGGTCTTGTGATTGCGTTGCCGGCCTTTTAAGAATGAGTAAGCTCTTTTCTTGAAGGTCCCTAAGTCGTATCCATTTGGAAAAATTTCTGCCGATAGCTGGTTCCACAAAGGAGTGGTGCGGGGCAAAAAGTGCCTCGAGAATCGCACGGTTGTGGATTTCCAGACATCGAGATGGTAAGGATGGAACTTCGAATTTTGTCGCGATGTCCGATGGTGAAATTCGGCAACAGGAATTAGTCCAAACAGTTCCTCGGAACATTCCCCATGGTAGAGCCGATAAAAGATGCAGAGTGATGCCACATCTCTACGTAACGCCAAAGAATCAAGCCGATTTGAAAGAGTCTCGTTGTACGGTGGTTTGGTTCCGTACAGTGTAAAATACAAGTTAAGTTCAATAAACACTTAACACTTAACACTAAACAGTAAACACTAAACACTAAACACTAAACACTAAACACTAAACACGAAACACTTAACACTTAACAAGAAACACTTAACACTTAACACTTAACACTTAACACTTAACACTTAACCCTTAACACTTAACACTTAACACTTAACACTTAACAATTAACACTAAACACTTAACACTAAACACTAATCACTTAAAACTAAACAGACAAAAAGTACAATAATTTCGAATGATAGGAATTTTCTATATAAAAAAATATATAAAACTATTTTTCAAACATAATATATTATCAGTAAACACTAAACACTAAACACTAAACACTAAACACCTAACACTAATCACTAAACACTTAACACTTAACCCTTAACACTTAACACTTAACACTTAACACTTAACACTAAACACTAAACACTAAACACTAAACACTAAACACTAAACACTAAACACTAAACAATAATCACTTAAGATGAAACACAAAACACTTAAAACTAAACGGTAAACACTAAACACTAAACACTAAACACGAAACACGAAACACGGAACACCTTAACAATAAACACTAAACACTAAACACTAAATACGAAACACTAAACACTAAACACGAAACACGAAACACGAAACACTTAACACTTAACACGAAACACGAAACACAACACTTAACACGAAACACGAAACACGAAACACGAAACACGAAACACAAAACACGAAACACGAAACACGAAACACGAAATACTAAACACTAATCACTAAACACTAAACACTAAACACTTAACTCTTAACACTAAACACTAAACACTAAACACTACACACTAATCACTTAACAGTAAACACTAAACACTACACACTTAACAACACTTAACAATAAACACTAAACACTAAACACTAAATACGAAACACTAAAGACTAAACACGAAACACGAAACACGAAACACGAAACACTTAACACTTAACACGAAACACGAAACACGAAACACAAAACACGAAACACGAAACACGAAACACGAAACACGAAACACGAAACACTAAACACTAAACACTTAACACTTAACACTTAACACTAAACACTAAACACTAAACACTAAACACTAAACACTTAACACTTAACACTAAACACTTAACACTAAACACTAAACACTAAACACTAAGCACTAAGCACTAAGCACTAAACACTAAACACTAAAAACTTAACACTTAACACTAAACACTAATCACTAAACACTTAACTCTTAACACTAAACACTTAACACTTAACACTTAACTCTTAACACTTCACACTTAACACTTAACACTTAACACTAAACACTTAACACTTAACACTAAACACTTAATACTAAGCACTAAACACTTAACAGCAAACACTAAACACTTAACACTTAACAGTAAACAGTAAAAATTAAACACTAATCACTAAACACTTAACACTTAACACTTAACACTTAACACTTAACACTTAACAATTAACACTAAACACTTAACACTAAACACTAATCACTTAACACTAAACAGTAAACACTACAATCTTGACAAAAAGTACAATAATTTCGAATGATAGGAATTTTCTATATAAAAAACTATATGCAAAACATAGCTATAGATATACTATTATCATTAGCATGTCGGTGACGCGTACCGAGGATTTTACCCTCTACCAAAACGCTCAACGCGCCTAAAGAAGTTTTCACTTCAATATGTTAAAACAAAACTGTGTAAAAAAGGATATTATAAAATCTCAGATTATTTAGAAGACAAAAAGCCTGGGATTAATTGCTCCTCATACAGATCTCATATACCTATATTTTTTGTAATATTTTGATACTGTAATAAAAAATAGACGATATGAAAAAAAAAACAAGCCCGCTGAGTTTCTTTCGCTGGATCTTTTCAGCGTGTGGCCGCGTTTCCGATCCGGTAGTAGTTTTTAGAAAATATGTTGACGTGTCACAATAACTTATAAAAAGTTTTATTAAATAAATTACTTCTGTATCTGATTTCTCATTTTAAGTCGCCAGTTAGCTATTGTGATGTATGATGTATGTGTATATGTTACGTCACGACGTGGTAAAACGTCATCTTGATGTTGTCATTTTTGATTACGATATTAGATGATTATGATATTACCACGGCGTGTTATCATTAGGATGCCCAGACAGTCCAGAGCGTTAACGCAGTAAATTTTAATTTCAATTTTAAAACGCGATATTTCTATTATAAATTTTTTATTTAAAAAAAATTGGTTAATATACCTAATAAGGTAAATTGTTAAATAGTTTTTCAAATTTATTCAACTAGCAAAGTACAGATAGTGTTTTAATCATAGATTTTAATATCAACCAAGTTACAAACATTTTGTTATATCGTGTATACAGTTGTGCTTCGAATATTGCATCTAACATTGTTTTTTGGGCACAAATAAATAAAACTGATTTACTAAAACCGAGTTTAAAATATTAAACCACATTATTCCAAGATGTATTAAGCTGCTATAATATTCTAAATCGAGACCAAGAAATCTCGTCTTACATTAATATGTAATTTTATGACAAGCCCGTGTTTTGAGGTTTCTACAATAATTAAGTGGATCGTATAGCTAGTGTTTTAATAGATACTAGATTTTAAGCTTTCATTTTGCTATCATTTTGTTTTGATTGAAAAGTGTATCGTCATTGTTGATTTTTTTAAATTCTTATTTGAAATTAGTTAACAACATATGTACTTGTATTTTTATTTCAATATAATTATACACTAAATTATTTAATTTTATCGACCGATTACGATTTTTTATGCTCCTTCAGGATGTAATATTGTTTATTGACAGCCTACAAGTGTATAGTTAACTAGTTTCAACTTTCAACTAATAATAATGGAATTTTACCAAGTGCCGACGTTTGAAAGTGTAAAATCTAAAAAAGTTTTTTTTAAGGGTCATTCTTCGGAGTACATTTTTTGAGCGTAACAGATTCTTATCTCCTATATAAACAAATAATGTTTGCATAAATCTACTATAACTTGTTTATACATTCTATATGCATCGTGTCATGATTTTATTATGTAATAACCATTTATATAGAAGTTATTTGCCCTCAACACCTCAAATCCGGTTAATTTTGCACGTTTTACACGCGTAACACGTGCGCCGTCTTCTGGTCAATAGCAGATAATTTTTTTTAATTCACAAACGCTTTTAATCAGATTTATATACAAAATTCAAAAATACAAATCTTAAATACAAAATTACTCTATTTCATTTTGTTTATAATAATTAAAATGAAATATTCAATGCTTATACCGTAATTCATGCAATTATCAGATTAAGTGATAAATATTGTTAGTCAGTAATTTTTTTTTTACTTAAATCTGCTAATCCAAAGCTTATAATTTAGACTGCCTCATAGTCCTAGGTTCGATCCCCAGGTCAGGCATAGGTGTTATTCAAATTTTTTCGATATTTCCTCAAAAATCTTAAACCTCAGTAGCTGCTCAGAGTCTGGCAGAGTGGTGTATTACCACTCCCGTGCCTCGGATGAGCACGTAAAGCTGTCGGTCCCGGTTATCACTAGGAATAGTCAGTAATCGTTAACATGTCGGTAAATGCGGCGATTAGGATCACCACTTACCTCGCCAACCGACAAACCGGTGAATCACGGTGAACCAGAAAGTCTATAGACGTTCAGTTTCATCTGTTGTCTGTTTTTATTTAAATTTGTTAAACCGAAGCTCATTATTATTTAAAGCGTCTAATTATCATGCTCAAAGTGCCCAAAAATGAGTCTACTATTAATATTTTGATGTTAAGGAAAGTATTCAACGTAAAGTGTAGTACTACGTATAAGCTAGGCTAGGTAACTACTCGGTTGACAATCCATTCATATTCTTCGCAAATCCTGCAATTCTTTGTTACTCGACTACTTACTAATGTACCGATATGATTACATCGTCGCTAAAATTATAATTATTTTTATGAAAATACGAACACTAAGTTTTTCACACACTTTCAATTGCATGGTTTAGAAAAGCAAAAGGTAATAAGAAATGTGTAGCACACGCACTTTATCACTAATTTGTTTTGCTGCATCTAAGTTTAGCGGAGAGGAGAAATTCAGAAAAAAAGAGTTGCTGAAAAAAATTTGCCTAATGTCGTTTTAACATATATTACAGCCGTTCATAGTTCCCCAAATCACTTTTATCTAATCTTATTTTCATATCTGATACGGTATTACTTGCTGGGTCATTTCCGTGGTCTCTAATGTAATTTCCATGGCCCGCAAATGTTCAATAATTTTTTTTAGGAAAACTATAGATCCACTACGTGTCGAACTTTCATATGTTCTTTAAATTTGCATAAACTCTTAACATGTTTGTGTAATTTACTTTAATTAAGCGATTTCAAAAATACCATGGAAGTTACACGGAGAACACCTTTTTGAAGAATTACCCTTAAATTACTTTTATATTTAACGCGTTCTGGAATGAATGCGGAATAATGTCATAGTTTTCTTTCTCTTTATCGACTGAGTCAGCGTAGTACTTATTTAGTACTTACTTTACTTGAAAAAGATACCCTGTGACTACGCTATTATTTAGACTATTTTATAGATTCGGGCGTTACTTTGCGGAAATCCATTATTCAAATGAAAAAAAAAAACTAGTTGTTTTGCAAATTGCGATGTACTAAAAGGGAAAAAACAGTAGCAGTCGTGGGACTGCCGATAGAAGTGAAAACGGAACTATTAAGTTGAGAGTAATTAAAACTATATGCAAAACATAGCTATAGATATACTATTATCATTAGCATGTCGGTGACGCGAACCGAGGATTTTACCCTCTACCAAAACGCTTCACTTCAAAAAAGACAAGCCCGCTGAGTTTCTTCCGCCGGATCTTCTCAGTGTGTGGCCGCGTTTCCGATCCGGTAGTAACTCAAAAAATGTTGACTCGTCAAAAGTGCCTGTAAAGGATAATTTGAATAAAAATGTTTTGACTTTGACTTTGACTTTGGACAACGAAGTAATCCTACAAGGGTTCCGTTTTTACCAAGTACGTTACGTTTTTTCTGTACCGTAGTACAGAACTTTTTTTAAATTTTTTTTAATATTACTTGGACAGGCAAACTCGCAGACGTGCCATCTATTGATAAGTAGTCGATGTCGCCAGTGAACATAATATACTAGTTTACCTGGAACTGGCCCAGGTAGCTCGGTGCCAGTAATTGCACTGCCTGTCTTGCCCTTCTCTCCGAAACCGCATTCTGCCGAGAAATAGGCAAGATGGTGGTACCCATGCGGCCGGGAGCGTGGCACAGCGCATCCCTCCCACCGGTAACTCCCTCTCTAAACATATCTATAAATTGATAAAAATATACAGAAATAAAATATTTGAACCCTAATTACGCTATTCGAAGGTACCTACCAAAACTAGTCAAACTCAAAATTCAAAAACTAATTCCATATTTTGATCAAATACATATTAATATTATAAATGCGAAAGTACTCTGTCTGTCTGTCTGGTAGATGATGATCTGGCACATGGGCTACTTTTATCCCGAAAAAATGAGTTGTTCCCGAAAAATTCACCAAAATCTTTTATCATGGAGTGGTGTCCGCGCTGCAGCTAGTATTATAGATGCGAAAGTAACTGTCTGGCTGTATATCTGTTTTTCACGCCGAAGCTAGTGAATCGATTTGATTGAAATTTGGTGCAATGATAGCATAGATATATTAGAGGGTTATATACTCAAAGTAAGTTAGTTTGAAACCGAGCTGAGTGCGCGTTTTTGGTGTCGACTGCGTCTTAAGACACTGCGAAAGGGTACCTATTTCACGCAAGTTTTTTTTTTTTTTTTTTATAGAAGAGGGGGCAAACGGACAGGAGGCTCACCTGATGGTAAGTGATTACCGCCGCCCATAGACAACCACACTACCAGAGGTCTTGTGATTGCGTTGCCGGCCTTTTAAGAATGAGTAAGCTCTTTTCTTGAAGGTCCCTAAGTCGTATCCATTTGGAAAAATTTCTGCCGATAGCTGGTTCCACAAAGGAGTGGTGCGGGGCAAAAAGTGCCTCGAGAATCGCACGGTTGTGGATTTCCAGACATCGAGATGGTAAGGATGGAACTTCGAATTTTGTCGCGATGTCCGATGGTGAAATTCGGCAACAGGAATTAGTCCAAACAGTTCCTCGGAACATTCCCCATGGTAGAGCCGATAAAAGATGCAGAGTGATGCCACATCTCTACGTAACGCCAAAGAATCAAGCCGATTTGAAAGAGTCTCGTTGTACGGTGGTTTGGTTCCGTACAGTGTAAAATACAAGTTAAGTTCAATAAACACTTAACACTTAACACTAAACAGTAAACAGTAAACACTAAACACTAAACACTAAACACTAAACACTAAACACGAAACACTTAACAAGAAACACTTAACACTTAACACTTAACACTTAACACTTAACACTTAACCCTTAACACTTAACACTTAACACTTAACACTTAACAATTAACACTAAACACTTAACACTAAACACTAATCACTTAAAACTAAACAGACAAAAAGTACAATAATTTCGAATGATAGGAATTTTCTATATAAAAAAATATATAAAACTATTTTTCAAACATAATATATTATCAGTAAACACTAAACACTAAACACTAAACACTAAACACCTAACACTAATCACTAAACACTTAACACTTAACCCTTAACACTTAACACTTAACACTTAACACTAAACACTAAACACTAAACACTAAACACTAAACACTAAACAATAATCACTTAAGATGAAACACAAAACACTTAAAACTAAACGGTAAACACTAAACACTAAACACTAAACACGAAACACGAAACACGGAACACCTTAACAATAAACACTAAACACTAAACACTAAATACGAAACACTAAACACTAAACACGAAACACGAAACACGAAACACTTAACACTTAACACGAAACACGAAACACAACACTTAACACGAAACACGAAACACGAAACACGAAACACGAAACACAAAACACGAAACACGAAACACGAAACACGAAATACTAAACACTAAACACTTAACAGCAAACACTAAACACTTAACACTTAACAGTAAACAGTAAAAATTAAACACTAATCACTAAACACTTAACACTTAACACTTAACACTTAACACTTAACACTTAACACTTAACAATTAACACTAAACACTTAACACTAAACACTAATCACTTAACACTAAACAGTAAACACTACAATCTTGACAAAAAGTACAATAATTTCGAATGATAGGAATTTTCTATATAAAAAACTATATGCAAAACATAGCTATAGATATACTATTATCATTAGCATGTCGGTGACGCGTACCGAGGATTTTACCCTCTACCAAAACGCTCAACGCGCCTAAAGAAGTTTTCACTTCAAAAAATTAAACAAGCGGTGTAAGAAACTCACCGTACGCGTAGTCCTGAAAAACAATAAAGACCTCAGCGCCACAGTTATCCACCCTCGTCCATCAAACTTTAGACCACGACAGTTATATCAAGCACAAAAGTACGCTATTAAGTTTACACTAGTCTTACGTACACGATTTTAAAGGTTTAGCTGTTTTAAGATCATAAGTTCTTTTCAAATTGATTAAGGGAATTAAAAATAAAAGAATAACAATTTTTATATTGATCAGGCCTGTACAAGTTTACAGCCGATCGCTATAAAATTGGTATTCTGTTCATTAAAAATATTGAAATGACATGGCACCTTTGACCTAATGCTTTCCTTTCAAAGAAACTATTTTTATGTTTTTCTTCGCAAATAATACATATGCGGCAGGAAGGTGGTCTTATGATATAGGAATGTTTCGGGTTTCTATTTTAATTTAGAGTTACAAAAAGCCGCATCCCGTACCCAACAGCCAGTTTTATGCACATGAAACAACAAATTTTTTCCACGTTAAAAAGTAACCTATGTCCGGACCGTCGATCGAGTTGTTAGCCAACCTAAGAGTTGATGGCGCTCGGATTCGATTCCTCGCAAGGACAAACATCGGGTGATGAACATAAATGTTTATATATCTAGGTTTGAGTGTTTATTATACATGTAATAAGTATTTATATAATATAATATATTTATGTATTTCCATATTATTTTGCTTGTTCTATATATTAGTATCGTTAACTATCACCATAGTTAACGATATTAATATATGCAACATAACAAGCAAATAATTTGCTTACTTTGGGGTTGGATCAATTCGTGTAATTTCTCCATCGATATTGTTATAATTATTATTATATCCTATATCAGCTTATCTATCTGTGAGTGAAATTTCATTCACATCTCAAATTTCATTCAAGTTATTTCTGCGTGATTTAGTTATCAGCATCCAAATATTTATACATAAATTTCATATTTTATTATTTCAAACTTTCATATTTTAACTTTCATATTTTATTATGTACGGGACATGACTTGTAATTTTATACTTGCTGTACTATCATCTTAAATCCGTCTGAACTAATGTGTACCGGCTGATCCAAACCTTGTTTCATCGCTGACACCCTATTATCTCGCCGAATTTATATCTGGGATCAGAATCTAACAGGCAGCGGGCTGTTAAGGTATGTTTATTACTTTTTTCATCCAATGTTTTATAGTTCGAGCTAGTAATGGGGTTGTAATGTGAAAGTTCGCATGTTCGTACTCGTATATTGCTATGAGTAGTTGCACTCTTCAAAGCTTTTTATTATTTTTTATATATATTATAAGATAGCAAACAAGCAGACGGCTTCTTTTTACCTCGTAAGGTAACCAGCGTGATGATACTTAAAAAAGAAATCAAGGAAAAAATATTTTGCAAGTTTTCTAGAACTCTCATATGTATATTCACGCCCATATCTCTGAAGAGATAAGCAGAGTACAACATGTACACTCACGATTAGCCGATTATATTTAGTCCCACAATGTGATAGAATATGGAAAGCTTATCGCCAACCGGGCATATGACAATTCAGAAAAACACTGTTTTTAACAAAAAACTAAAAAAAACACATTTTTTGATTTGGCTGACCCGGGAATGTGGTCAAAGCCGACACCGGACCACTAGACCATAGAGGCAACTCTCTTAATATGTGAATATTTAAAAAATACTGAGACGTCAATTTGATTGCGTACCTACTGTCATTATGATGATAGTACACAATCAAAGTCTCCATATTTTAGGTGTTAACATTGTACAAAAGTTTAATTTTACGAGTATTTATATTTAGTCCATACTAATATTATACTAGTTTCTATTTATACTAATATTATAAATGCGAAAGTCTGTCTGTCTGTCGGTTTGTTTGTCTGTCTATCTGTTACGCTTTCACGGCTAAACCGTTGGACCAATTTTCATGAAATTTGGCATGGAAGTAGTTGTAAAGCCGGGGTCAAACATAGGCTATTTTTTTTTTCAAAAATCAATCCTTAAAGGGTTGAAATAGGGGATGAAATTGGTATGAAAAGCTATCTAGATGACATGTTAATCTACTCGCGGGCGAAGCTGCGCGGGTCACTTGGTTACCAATAACTTTAAATATCATAATTTTCATTAAGTATAAGTCTCAAATAAAAAATTTCCATGTTTTTGTACTAAAAATAGTTTAAAGTTAATTACTTTTTTGTTATTTTAAGTATCTGTAAAGTGTCCTAGCAAAATCTTTGCTCCGAATTCTGTCAGTCTAACTTAGGTTTCCGAGATTAGCAGTTGTACTGAAGACCCCCAATGACAAGAGAAATCCTAAACACAGACTACTCAGGAAAGAACTAAATGTTTTCTCTTTATTTAACATTATTCCCCAAGTTCAAAAAATATTTTTTAAAGGCGGATAAGTTAAGAAGTTGATATCAAATCTAAAGGAATATTTTGAAATTAAAGGTGATACTAAAGCAAACGATGTATGGGGTCTCGCCTGTGTTCTTTTTCTTTGAACAGAATTATTTCAAATTTTCGGGGTGTCTAAGTTAAGCACAATCCAATCGAATGCCATTATTCCTTAAGGTTTCGATCGGTCAAGTGGTTCAAAAGTTATAAGATGTTTACATCTGACGTCATCGTGAATTTAACATAAAGAATAAAAAATGATAGCATAGATATATTAGAGGGTTATATACTCAAAGTAAGTTAGTTTGAAACCGAGCTGAGTGCGCGTTTTTGGTGTCGACTGCGTCTTAAGACACTGCGAAAGGGTACCTATTTCACGCAAGTTTTTTTTTTTTTTTTTTTTATAGAAGAGGGGGCAAACGGACAGGAGGCTCACCTGATGGTAAGTGATTACCGCCGCCCATAGACAACCACACTACCAGAGGTCTTGTGATTGCGTTGCCGGCCTTTTAAGAATGAGTAAGCTCTTTTCTTGAAGGTCCCTAAGTCGTATCCATTTGGAAAAATTTCTGCCGATAGCTGGTTCCACAAAGGAGTGGTGCGGGGCAAAAAGTGCCTCGAGAATCGCACGGTTGTGGATTTCCAGACATCGAGATGGTAAGGATGGAACTTCGAATTTTGTCGCGATGTCCGATGGTGAAATTCGGCAACAGGAATTAGTCCAAACAGTTCCTCGGAACATTCCCCATGGTAGAGCCGATAAAAGATGCAGAGTGATGCCACATCTCTACGTAACGCCAAAGAATCAAGCCGATTTGAAAGAGTCTCGTTGTACGGTGGTTTGGTTCCGTACAGTGTAAAATACAAGTTAAGTTCAATAAACACTTAACACTTAACACTAAACAGTAAACACTAAACACTAAACACTAAACACTAAACACTAAACACGAAACACTTAACACTTAACAAGAAACACTTAACACTTAACACTTAACACTTAACACTTAACACTTAACCCTTAACACTTAACACTTAACACTTAACACTTAACAATTAACACTAAACACTTAACACTAAACACTAATCACTTAAAACTAAACAGACAAAAAGTACAATAATTTCGAATGATAGGAATTTTCTATATAAAAAAATATATAAAACTATTTTTCAAACATAATATATTATCAGTAAACACTAAACACTAAACACTAAACACTAAACACCTAACACTAATCACTAAACACTTAACACTTAACCCTTAACACTTAACACTTAACACTTAACACTTAACACTAAACACTAAACACTAAACACTAAACACTAAACACTAAACACTAAACAATAATCACTTAAGATGAAACACAAAACACTTAAAACTAAACGGTAAACACTAAACACTAAACACTAAACACGAAACACGAAACACGGAACACCTTAACAATAAACACTAAACACTAAACACTAAATACGAAACACTAAACACTAAACACGAAACACGAAACACGAAACACTTAACACTTAACACGAAACACGAAACACAACACTTAACACGAAACACGAAACACGAAACACGAAACACGAAACACAAAACACGAAACACGAAACACGAAACACGAAATACTAAACACTAATCACTAAACACTAAACACTAAACACTTAACTCTTAACACTAAACACTAAACACTAAACACTACACACTAATCACTTAACAGTAAACACTAAACACTACACACTTAACAACACTTAACAATAATCAATCAATCAATCAAATAATTTTTATTCAAAATAAGTATAAAAATACATTTTTTGAACGTCAACACCAGAAAATAAAATATCATTACAAAAGTAACAGTAAGTAGGTACATAGTGAAATATAACATTGAAAAATTAAATCATTTTATAATAATGTCCAAAAAAATAAAAATAAAATAAGAACATAGTAAATGTCTCATGTCTTACACGTGTCAAAAAATTAAAAAATATAAAAGTCAATAAATTAAAAAATAGTACATACGTTATAAGTAAAAAAAAATCAAATCAAAAAATGCAAGGAAAATATATAAAAATGATCTATAAGGAATTAAAATGTTACAAGTACTTACTAATGGTAATTGATATTTATATTTACAAAACCCAAGCATTACTGTCATTAAAATAATCATCTACTTTATAATAAGCTTTTTGACAAAGAGCTCTCTTTATGAAAATTTTAAATTTCTTTTCAGAAAAATTTACAATTTCTTCAGGAATCATATTGTAAATCCGGACACTGACTCCTATAAAACATTTTGAAGTTTTGCTTAATCTGTATTTCTGTATATTCAACTTATTTTTATTTCTAGTATTGAAACCATGTCTATCTTTATTTTTGTTGAATAAATGAATATTCTTTCTAACGTACATAATACAATCAAAAATGTATTGGCTAGGCACGGTCAAGATATTTATCTGTTTAAACAAAGCTCTTAAAGACTCTCTGCTGTTCATATTATAGATTCCTCTAATAGCTCTTTTCTGTAGAATAAATACTGTATCGATGTCAGCTGCTCGTCCCCACAGTAAAATACCGTAAGATATGATACAGTGGAAATTACTAAAATAAACAAGTTTTGCAGTCTGTACGTCAGTTAAATGTCTAATTTTTCTGATTGCATAAACTGCTGTACTAAGTCTTTTTGTCATATTTACAATATGAGGTCTCCACTGCAGTTTTGCATCAATCGTTAGACCGAGGAATACTGTTTCATTCACGAACTCCAGTTTTTCATTATTTAAACTGACAACATCATAATGTAAATGTCTCATATTTGATAAAGAAAATTTTATACATTTAGTTTTTTTTGCGTTAAGTACCAAATTATTAGCGTTAAACCACTTAAGAACTTTCGAAAGAGCTTTATTTATTTTGGAAATATCTGGATTTTTCCTATTTACATTAAAAAGTAATGATGTATCATCGGCGAACATGATTATATCACACAACCCCTGAACGACAAACGGCAAATCATTAATGTAGATGAGGAACAGAAGAGGACCTAAGATTGATCCCTGAGGGACTCCCATTTTTACCTGTGCCCCTTTTGAAGACATTCCATTTATTTGCACCTTTTGAACTCTAGAATTTAAATATGAGCTTACTAGTTGTAAGGCTCTATCATTGAGTCCATAGTACTGCAGCTTAATTAGCAAAGTTTGATGATCAACACAATCAAATGCTTTCGATAAGTCGCAAAAGACACCTATCACATCATTATATTTTTCCCATGCACCCATTATACGAGTTATAAGAGTTATTGCTGCGTCTGTAGTCGATCGTCCTTTTGTAAAGCCATATTGATGATCATGTAGAAACTTATTTAAGTTAAAATAAGCCAATATCTGATTATACATAATTTTTTCAAATATCTTGCTTAAAACCGGTAATACAGATATAGGTCTGTAATTTGATAGATTATTTTTATCACCAGATTTAAAAAGGGGTATAACTTTACTGATTTTCATAATATCTGGGAATATCCCTTCGTCAACGCATTTATTAAATATAAAAGTGAGATAGGGTGCTATGATATCAATAATAGAACTAACGAATTTTACTGACATACCCCAAATATCTTCAGTAGCTTTTAATTTCAACGACTTAAATGTCTGAATAAGCTCTATTGAATCAACATGCCTAAACATAAACGTGGAATTACAAGCCTCGACATTATCTTTTAAAAATGTTCCAGCTAATGATGAGGAAGACTTCAAATTTTGTGTTGTTTTTAAGGGGATATTAGTAAAAAAATCTTCAAATTCGTTTGCGACATCTAAATTTGAGACAAGAAAACCACGCTTTGTGAGAACTTCATAACTGAAATTTCCTGATTTTTTATTTAATTCCCTGTTTATAATCTTCCACACTGTTTTTTGTTTATTGTCAGAATTTTTAATTTCTTCGCTTATATGTAACGACTTTGCTTTAATACAAACTTTTTTAAATAATTTTGAATACAATTTAACATGGCTTACAAATTTTGCATCATGATTGTATGCTTTTTCCGCATACAACTTATATAAAGTATCTCTACTTTTGTAGATCCCTGTAGATGCCCAAGCACTAAAATTAGGCCTAAATTTTACAGAAAAAGTTCGAAGCTTAAATTTTTTTTCAAATTCATGATTTAATATATTAAAGAATTGATTAAAAAATATGTCAGGATTATCTAAATTATAATTAAAGTTCGGTAAAATATCCAAAATGTTTGTTCTGTAATTTTCTATATTTGTAATAGTGAAAGTCCTCTTCTGTATTTTCGTACAAAAATTCTCCGTTGCACAGGGAAAACTGATACACTGGCCTGTATGATCTGATTTTAAACAGTTTATGATTGATTTATAAGACAAATCACAATTACAGAAAATATTATCTATACATGTTGCAGTATCAGACGTAATACGTGTGGGTTCATTAAAAACAAAATTTAAATTAAAAGATTTAAATAAATTGATAAGTCTAGCCGATAAAAGATTATTTTCTAGTAGATTTATGTTGAAATCCCCGCAAACAATCAATAACTTCTTACTTTTACTTAAAAGTTGTAAAACATCTTCCATCACGGATTCAAATGTTTCAAAACTTTCTTTTGAGTTTTCATCTCTTGGAGGTCTATATACACAGACAATTATATGACATTTAATTTCTATACACGATAACTCAATCTTTCTTTCAATAGACAAGGCAATAACGTCATTTCGTTCTTTATATTTTAAATTTTTTTTACAAAATATTAAGGAGCCACCTCTTGTGCTCAATTTTCTGGTAAAAATACTAGCTAAAGTATAAAAATTAAATGAAAATAACATTTCTTTGTTAGTCAACCAGTGTTCGGTCATACAGAATAAGTCTATATCAAATTTTTCTAAAAAGAGCTCTACTTCAAATTCCTTGCCGGTAAAACCTTGAATATTTTGATGAACAAGTTTAATTTCATTTGGTTTTACCTTTGTCGATTTATTCAGTTTAAATCAGGATAAAGTAAATGATCACTAGTATTGCCACAGGGCGACGAAATACAATCCATTTGTCCTATGTTATCTAAATTGATTGAATAGTAATTATTAGATTGATGTTCCGGTAGTATTTCATTGCCCGTGCCAACATTCAATGTTGTTTTTTCCATTGATAAATTAATAGATACATTAGAATTTTTGTGAATCATGTCAACATTATAAGCTAGTAGTTGGCAAATCTCTTTTTTACATGTTCTATGTAAATGAATTGATTTACGTGTTGCCATACATTTTTTTATAAAATTATTGGTATCAAAAAAGTGTAAGGCGTCACTGTGACGGCTAGTCAAATTATAAATAAAATTATTTAAATAATAAATATACGCATTTTTTGAATCTGAATATGCAGAAGAGTAAGGAAATGCGCACAATATAGATTTTTTAATATTCTTCGATAAAAGAGATTCTACACACTTGATAATGTCATTTTTTTTAATGTTTTCACTGTTACCTAATAACAATATTATAATACTTTCCTGATCTACACTAGTATTTTTTATATTTTCTATTACATGTGAAATAGTAGTGTGTGGATAACAGTAATTTAAAATATTTTGCTTAGTATTTGAGTATACCAGAGAGCCCATTCCTTTTCCTATTTCATCAGAAAACAATAAAACGTTTGGCTTGCTATTAATGCATATTTCATGGTCAACATTACATTCTACTGATCTAGACTTCAATGCAGGGGAACAATAACAGATTGTGGACCTAGTTCGTACATTATTATTTACAACAGACGTGTTGGGGTTATAGACGCATTCCTGTTTATTTACCAATGAGTTAAAGCGCTCTTCATTATACGTACATAGTTTAAGTAACTCGTTGGCAGCTGAAATGTGACTTTGAATTTGGTTTTGGGCGCTGTTATATTTCGTGGTCATATCATGAAGGGCGCTTTGTAATTTTACCAATTTAGTCTGTAAGTTACATATGTCAGCATTATATGTAGCTAAATTTATATTTAATTTCGTCTTACATAGGTCCAGTTGATCTAATATTAAATGGTTCTCTTTTTTTAACTTAATGTATTTTTTATGCAACTTACACAACTTTTTTAAGCTTACTGATTTGAAATAAGTTTTAGCTATAACTTTTTTAACAATTTTTTTTCTAGTACTGCGGCTGCTAATGGTAAAAGGAGTTTGAGTGTTCCCACTAGTTACTAGCTCATTAAACATGTCCAAGGTTTTTGTAACTTGCCGAAGTCTTCTATCCTCTTCGTATTTAATGTTAAGATCTTGAGCTTTCTGTAAGTCGCATTCTAGATATTTAATACGAGATAACGCTTGTTCATAGGTGATATCACACTGAGAATACGAATCCAGTTGACTCTGCAGCTGGTCACGCTGTTCAACAATATTTTTATATTCTGAATATAATTTCGACATTTCACCTTTTAGTAAAGTATTTTTGTTTATCATAATTTCTACTTCTTTCTCATTTTCTTCACGTTCTTCCAGTAGTTTAATACACAAATCATTTTTGGTCTTTAGTTCCTTCAAAGTAAGTTGTAGCTTGGATTCAAGCTTGCTTAATTGGTCTACCATAGCCATTTTTCTCGTATTCATTTTAATATTAATATTAATATATTAAATCAATAAAACATGTATTAATATTAAATAACGTAAAAGAATACAGATAATTTATAAATCATAAAATTATCATACAGTCAAAATCTTCAGTCAATATTTATAAATTTATAAATTAACATTAAACGGTCGTGTGCAGATTTCCTTAATAAATTTTTATCTCAACGCAAATTCAGTTACTGCTAACGCCCTCTAGGTTATTATGTACAAAGCACAAGTTAGTCGTACATAAGTCACGCAGATTAACCTTTGTGAATTCGATCTAGTTACTTAATGTTAACTATCATCAATAGGTGGCACTGTTTAAGCTGGTTGAAGACGAATTAATTATTTTAATAATAAATTGACGATTACTAGTAAAACTAATGCTTCTTTATGTAATTTTCACAATACTTCCAACATTCGTAATTTATTTGTTATACCATATTATAAGATTGGATAACTATACGTGTTGCAATTCTCTTCATACAGTTCCATATAGGGAAGTAGGTAGTAGGTACTGCTATTGATTCAAATTTTATAACGACGGGCGAGTAAAATAAAATTTGACACACCACATAACTTAGTTAGTTAAAGGTTTTTTCTCACTTTTTGTAGTTTTAGTGTATAGAACACTGACAAGAACATCTTAAAAATTTAGTTTTAATGAGTATACTTTAAATTACATCTTATAAAACTCACGAAAAATCTTGAACACTTAAACGGTTATTATTCATTTAGTTCACATTGTTTCACGTATATAACATTTACACACATAACTACTTCCTTGATTAATTTTTTGCAATACTTTTTACACTTTTACCGTGACTTTATTATTTATTTACAATTAATTATATCGCAGCTGAAGTTCACATGCGCTCACTAGCGCCACAACTAAACACTAAACACTAAATACGAAACACTAAAGACTAAACACGAAACACGAAACACGAAACACGAAACACTTAACACTTAACACGAAACACGAAACACGAAACACAAAACACGAAACACGAAACACGAAACACGAAACACGAAACACGAAACACGAAACACTAAACACTAAACACTTAACACTTAACACTTAACACTAAACACTAAACACTAAACACTTAACACTTAACACTAAACACTTAACACTAAACACTAAACACTAAGCACTAAGCACTAAACACTAAACACTAAACACTTAACACTTAACACTAAACACTAATCACTAAACACTTAACTCTTAACACTAAACACTTAACACTTAACACTTAACTCTTAACACTTCACACTT
This sequence comes from Apodemia mormo, assembly GCA_036924255.1. Classification (NCBI taxonomy): domain Eukaryota; kingdom Metazoa; phylum Arthropoda; class Insecta; order Lepidoptera; family Riodinidae; genus Apodemia; species Apodemia mormo. The sequence continues at coordinate 44,821,722 of JAUPFN010000002.1, forward strand.
AACACTTAACACTTAACACTAAACACTTAACACTTAACACTTAACACTAAACACTTAATACTAAGCACTAAACACTTAACAGCAAACACTAAACACTTAACACTTAACAGTAAACAGTAAAAATTAAACACTAATCACTAAACACTTAACACTTAACACTTAACACTTAACACTTAACACTTAACAATTAACACTAAACACTTAACACTAAACACTAATCACTTAACACTAAACAGTAAACACTACAATCTTGACAAAAAGTACAATAATTTCGAATGATAGGAATTTTCTATATAAAAAACTATATGCAAAACATAGCTATAGATATACTATTATCATTAGCATGTCGGTGACGCGTACCGAGGATTTTACCCTCTACCAAAACGCTCAACGCGCCTAAAGAAGTTTTCACTTCAAAAACATATAGCCGGATTGATAAGCTCCGTCTTTTGGGAAGTCGGTTGAGAAATAAATAAGAAACTACTTTTAACATTTCAGTTCAAAATAATTTAAAATATGAAACATTTTTATAGTCTTGTTGTTTTTTGTCTAACATTCCTAAACACTAAGAATAATTACACTATAGAAACCAAGTCCACGTGCCCATTTTGAATCACCTTAATTGGAGCCATAAATGGCTTCAAACAATAAATGTGAATCTCGCAAGAACAAATCATTTTTCCGGAATAAAAAGGGGCTTATGTGCTACTACCAGGTCATTATCTATCTGAACGCCAAATTTTATCTAAATCCATTCAGAAGTTTTTGCGTGACTGAGTAACAAACATCCATTCATCCAAACATCTAAACTTTCTCATTTATAATATTAACTATAATATAAATTTGAATTAAAGTTAGAAGTTTGTAATAATACAATAGCTTTATATTACTACTGTGTTTCGTTCGAATCATAAAAAAAAAAAAACAGTAGCAGTCGTGGGACTGCCGATAGAAGTGAAAACGGAACTATTAAGTTGAGAGTAATTAAAACTATATGCAAAACATAGCTATAGATATACTATTATCATTAGCATGTCGGTGACGCGAACCGAGGATTTTACCCTCTACCAAAACGCTCAACGCGCCTAAAGAAGTTTTCACTTCAAAAAAGACAAGCCCGCTGAGTTTCTTCCGCCGGATCTTCTCAGTGTGTGGCCGCGTTTCCGATCCGGTAGTAACTCAAAAAATGTTGACTCGTCAAAAGTGCCTGTAAAGGATAATTTGAATAAAAATGTTTTGACTTTGACTTTGACTTTGGACAACGAAGTAATCCTACAAGGGTTCCGTTTTTACCAAGTACGTTACGTTTTTTCTGTACCGTAGTACAGAACTTTTTTTAAATTTTTTTTAATATTACTTGGACAGGCAAACTCGCAGACGTGCCATCTATTGATAAGTAGTCGATGTCGCCAGTGAACATAATATACTAGTTTACCTGGAACTGGCCCAGGTAGCTCGGTGCCAGTAATTGCACTGCCTGTCTTGCCCTTCTCTCCGAAACCGCATTCTGCCGAGAAATAGGCAAGATGGTGGTACCCATGCGGCCGGGAGCGTGGCACAGCGCATCCCTCCCACCGGTAACTCCCTCTCTAAACATATCTATAAATTGATAAAAATATACAGAAATAAAATATTTGAACCCTAATTACGCTATTCGAAGGTACCTACCAAAACTAGTCAAACTCAAAATTCAAAAACTAATTCCATATTTTGATCAAATACATATTAATATTATAAATGCGAAAGTACTCTGTCTGTCTGTCTGGTAGATGATGATCTGGCACATGGGCTACTTTTATCCCGAAAAAATGAGTTGTTCCCGAAAAATTCACCAAAATCTTTTATCATGGAGTGGTGTCCGCGCTGCAGCTAGTATTATAGATGCGAAAGTAACTGTCTGGCTGTATATCTGTTTTTCACGCCGAAGCTAGTGAACCGATTTGATTGAAATTTGGTGCAATGATAGCATAGATATATTAGAGGGTTATATACTCAAAGTAAGTTAGTTTGAAACCGAGCTGAGTGCGCGTTTTTGGTGTCGACTGCGTCTTAAGACACTGCGAAAGGGTACCTATTTCACGCAAGTTTTTTTTTTTTTTTTTTTTATAGAAGAGGGGGCAAACGGACAGGAGGCTCACCTGATGGTAAGTGATTACCGCCGCCCATAGACAACCACACTACCAGAGGTCTTGTGATTGCGTTGCCGGCCTTTTAAGAATGAGTAAGCTCTTTTCTTGAAGGTCCCTAAGTCGTATCCATTTGGAAAAATTTCTGCCGATAGCTGGTTCCACAAAGGAGTGGTGCGGGGCAAAAAGTGCCTCGAGAATCGCACGGTTGTGGATTTCCAGACATCGAGATGGTAAGGATGGAACTTCGAATTTTGTCGCGATGTCCGATGGTGAAATTCGGCAACAGGAATTAGTCCAAACAGTTCCTCGGAACATTCCCCATGGTAGAGCCGATAAAAGATGCAGAGTGATGCCACATCTCTACGTAACGCCAAAGAATCAAGCCGATTTGAAAGAGTCTCGTTGTACGGTGGTTTGGTTCCGTACAGTGTAAAATACAAGTTAAGTTCAATAAACACTTAACACTTAACACTAAACAGTAAACACTAAACACTAAACACTAAACACTAAACACTAAACACGAAACACTTAACACTTAACAAGAAACACTTAACACTTAACACTTAACACTTAACACTTAACACTTAACCCTTAACACTTAACACTTAACACTTAACACTTAACAATTAACACTAAACACTTAACACTAAACACTAATCACTTAAAACTAAACAGACAAAAAGTACAATAATTTCGAATGATAGGAATTTTCTATATAAAAAAATATATAAAACTATTTTTCAAACATAATATATTATCAGTAAACACTAAACACTAAACACTAAACACTAAACACCTAACACTAATCACTAAACACTTAACACTTAACCCTTAACACTTAACACTTAACACTTAACACTTAACACTAAACACTAAACACTAAACACTAAACACTAAACACTAAACACTAAACAATAATCACTTAAGATGAAACACAAAACACTTAAAACTAAACGGTAAACACTAAACACTAAACACTAAACACGAAACACGAAACACGGAACACCTTAACAATAAACACTAAACACTAAACACTAAATACGAAACACTAAACACTAAACACGAAACACGAAACACGAAACACTTAACACTTAACACGAAACACGAAACACAACACTTAACACGAAACACGAAACACGAAACACGAAACACGAAACACAAAACACGAAACACGAAACACGAAACACGAAATACTAAACACTAATCACTAAACACTAAACACTAAACACTTAACTCTTAACACTAAACACTAAACACTAAACACTACACACTAATCACTTAACAGTAAACACTAAACACTACACACTTAACAACACTTAACAATAAACACTAAACACTAAACACTAAATACGAAACACTAAAGACTAAACACGAAACACGAAACACGAAACACGAAACACTTAACACTTAACACGAAACACGAAACACGAAACACAAAACACGAAACACGAAACACGAAACACGAAACACGAAACACGAAACACGAAACACTAAACACTAAACACTTAACACTTAACACTTAACACTAAACACTAAACACTAAACACTAAACACTTAACACTTAACACTAAACACTTAACACTAAACACTAAACACTAAGCACTAAGCACTAAACACTAAACACTAAACACTTAACACTTAACACTAAACACTAATCACTAAACACTTAACTCTTAACACTAAACACTTAACACTTAACACTTAACTCTTAACACTTCACACTTAACACTTAACACTTAACACTAAACACTTAACACTTAACACTAAACACTTAATACTAAGCACTAAACACTTAACAGCAAACACTAAACACTTAACACTTAACAGTAAACAGTAAAAATTAAACACTAATCACTAAACACTTAACACTTAACACTTAACACTTAACACTTAACACTTAACAATTAACACTAAACACTTAACACTAAACACTAATCACTTAACACTAAACAGTAAACACTACAATCTTGACAAAAAGTACAATAATTTCGAATGATAGGAATTTTCTATATAAAAAACTATATGCAAAACATAGCTATAGATATACTATTATCATTAGCATGTCGGTGACGCGTACCGAGGATTTTACCCTCTACCAAAACGCTCAACGCGCCTAAAGAAGTTTTCACTTCAAAAACATATAGCCGGATTGATAAGCTCCGTCTTTTGGGAAGTCGGTTGAGAAATAAATAAGAAACTACTTTTAACATTTCAGTTCAAAATAATTTAAAATATGAAACATTTTTATAGTCTTGTTGTTTTTTGTCTAACATTCCTAAACACTAAGAATAATTACACTATAGAAACCAAGTCCACGTGCCCATTTTGAATCACCTTAATTGGAGCCATAAATGGCTTCAAACAATAAATGTGAATCTCGCAAGAACAAATCATTTTTCCGGAATAAAAAGGGGCTTATGTGCTACTACCAGGTCATTATCTATCTGAACGCCAAATTTTATCTAAATCCATTCAGAAGTTTTTGCGTGACTGAGTAACAAACATCCATTCATCCAAACATCTAAACTTTCTCATTTATAATATTAACTATAATATAAATTTGAATTAAAGTTAGAAGTTTGTAATAATACAATAGCTTTATATTACTACTGTGTTTCGTTCGAATCATAAAAAAAAAAAAACAGTAGCAGTCGTGGGACTGCCGATAGAAGTGAAAACGGAACTATTAAGTTGAGAGTAATTAAAACTATATGCAAAACATAGCTATAGATATACTATTATCATTAGCATGTCGGTGACGCGTACCGAGGATTTTACCCTCTACCAAAACGCTCAACGCGCCTAAAGAAGTTTTCACTTCAAAAAATGTAAAAAATACGTGTTATTTTCTTTTATTCGTTTCATTTGTATAAACATGGTTTCGTGCTTCATTTTTGACAGAGTGCTTGTATGAATACTGTCTTTCTATAGTGTAATGATTCTCAGCCTAAACAGCGTGACAATCCTTAAATATCGCATTTATGATGTTGTAACAATGTGAAATGTTTAGATAATTCCAGATTGATTTATGACTTAAACAGGGATTATCTGTCTCTATATTTTGATAATTTTATCTGTTTTTAAAAAGATAGGTAGATTGATAATGTATATGGCACATAATCAATATAATCTAGTAATTCATTAGCCTTAATCTGAGATCCAATTTAAGGAAAATGGTGTTCATGAGAATGTCTAAGATTTTGCATATTTCAAAGGATGGTCGTTAGTGCTATGTATTCCAACTAAGAATAGGGTCGCGCTTGTTACGACTTCACACCACAAGTGTGAATTAGTAATGTTAGCAAAAAAATATTTGTTCAAAAAATATTGCTGACTTGTTGAATAACAAATAACGTTTAAATAATATCATTTTCATTAAAAAAAATATAGTAAAAAACATCAGTCTAGCCGTTTATCTATATATTAAATAAAAAATCGTGTTATTTACGCCACTTATAAATAAAAAACGACGGGGCCAATTTTATTGCGATTTTTGTGGTTTTGGGTTGTCTTTGTCCAAAATAGGCTAAAAGTATTAAAATATAATATTCATCAATAAAAAAAGTAAAATATATCAGTCTAGCCGTACGTCTAAATATATGTATATATAAAAGCCGTTTTAGTTATTTAACACCTTATTTTAATACACAGTAACAAGATCTGATGGGAATCTCAATAAAAGATATACCAATTAGAATGAAAATATATTTTTTTAAAGTGTTTCTTTGTTAGATTTTTTTTGCTCACCTTACTCATCACTTATGAAATTTTTGCAAAATGCGGAGCAATATGTTATCCTGACAGTCCTATTCTTAGTTGGAACGCATGGTATGCATACTAGCGAAAAGAATTTTTCGTGCGAAATTAGACCATAGACTAAACAATAAAATCTTTTTTAAGTTTAAAGACTGTTTGTAGCTGTCATGAAAATGTTTGTTTTTATTAATTTCATATTTTATTAATGCATATTATTTTAAAATCATTAGGTTTCTGGAGTCCTCCGCAATGTAAATTTTAACTGTGATTATTTTTTTTCTGAAATTTTTTTAAACCACCAGAAAAACAATTATATAGATAACTTAAAAAGTAAAGCTATAAGTATTTAAATATAAAAGGCGAATGATGGAGGTCCATACAAAGTTTGCCTAGCAACTATCGCATGTTGACAGATGCCTATCGTATTATAATACACCCTATGTTGGACTGGGCTCCTTTGAAGAATAGGCCAACTACCGTTCTGCCAGGCTGGTCGTAAGACGCAACCGATTAGCTATGCGAGTCACTACCATCGTGGCTACTAGATGGTATAGTTCTGCAATATCTCGCCCGTCTCTGGCACCACCGTCTTACCTATTCCCGCCGCAATAGCGTCAGTGCTTGTCACTGTCGTGTTCCGGTTTGGAGGGTAAGGTAGCCGGTAAACTTATGCATGTGGCTTTAGACCTCGCTACAAATCAGCAACATTAACATCTTTGGTGTTTATAGGCAATGGTTAACTATTTCCATCAAGAAACTCATCTGCTTGTTTGCTATCTTATGAATTTTTATCTTTCTGTTTCACTTACTAATTATGATTTTTTCCTGAAAAAAAAAATGTATCCACCAGTTATATCTTACAAAAATGTTCATTTTTAGAAGAAAAAGCAATTATATAAGATAGCTTAAAACGTAAAACTATAATTATCTAAATATAAAAGGCGAATGATGAAGGTTTATACAAAGTTTGTCTAGAAACTGCATGTTGACAGATGCTTATCATATTGTAATAAATCATTAATTTCTTCAGAAATGTAAATTTATCACGGATACTTTTTTAACGCTTAGCTGCTAAATTCCTTTTGTCAATTAAAAAAATTTTCTGTTTGCCTCCGGTGCCTCGCCGACAGTGTCGCGACCGACGCGGTTCTATTTGCAATGAGCGTACAATTTAAATGTGCGCTCATTTTTAGAGGACGTTTTTGAGACACGTAAAATAAAATTTTACATTATTTATAACAATCTATGGATTCTTATTACCTTTAACCTTTTGTCCAAATTATTTATTTTTACATTTTTTATTCTTAATTTTTTAATTTTGTATTCAACAAATTTTATAGTGACAGTGGACAGAGTTTTCTAAAGCATCTAAGGTAAGTTTTATTATTAGACATTTTTATTTCAGCCACTCTGACTGCCGTCTGGTCCAGGAATGATCTTAGTACTTCTTGCCATGGGCCAGGAGAGAGGTGCAGTATTATCATAACGAGCTGCTACTAGATCACCTTCCTTTAAATTAGGGTGAAGATGTTTCCATTTCGGTCTGCTTTGTAACTGAGTAAGATAAGCTCTAGACCAGGCCTTCCATAAATTTTGTTTAAATTTAGTTAACATTTGCCAAAACTTTAACCTGTTAACAGATATATCAGAGATATCAATTTCAGGATAACTCATCATGGGTGTTTCTATAAGAAAATGCCCAGGTGTTAAATAGTCAAAACTAGAAATATCAGAAGTTGTGGGTAGCAGGGGATTTAGAACTAAGAATTTATAAAGTTTATTTAACTCATTCGAGGTCGAAATTCGACCAAGCTAAGCAGTCATAAAATCTCTTAAATTTGACAACAGACTTCACGTGTGTATGTAATCATGTCGGTATGTCATACGTATATGTAATGTTTATTTTGAATTATTATTACCTATATTTGTTGCACATTATTTTTTGATTGATGTATCAACGCACAGGCCAAACTTAGAAACTTGACATTTCGCACACGTATTTCTCTTATGATGTAGGTATTCACTAAGGAAGGAAATTCAACCCCGAACGGGGTGAAATGGGGGATAAATGTTTGTATGAAACTTTTTATTCCCTAGACATATTTTCATGAAATTTCGTATAAATTGGGTACAAAAAAAATGAATTACGTTTTTCAGCCTTTTCAAAATTCGATCTCTAAGAGTGTAAAATAAGGGAAGTAGCTTATAAAGGTTAAAATAATTTCTAATGCAAATATGCGCAAGCGAAGCCGCAAGTAATAATAATAATAATAATAAAGCTTTATTTAATTCCAAACAGATTAGCGTTTACATTTGATTATATATAAAAATATGAACATAGCAATTAATTTAATTATAATAAACAAACATGCACCAAGTATTAACACTATATATTATTTATATTAATCATTATTTATTTTTATTATTTATATCTGTTTGGACCCCGTTTGGGTAAAAGCCTCCCCCAAAGAGTGCCACGCTTTTCTATCCTTGGCTGTGTCCATCCAACTTCCGCCTGCCCTCGCTACTATTTCATCTGCCCATCTGGCTCTTGGTCGGCCTCTAGTTCTAGTGCCACTTGGCCCTGACCACTTTACAGACCTTTGAGTCCATCTATCATCTTTGTAACGAGCCAAGTATCCCGCCCACTTCCACTTTCCATTTAGTGAAAAAAAAGTATCATGCCGCAAGTAATAGCTAGTTACAAATAAATATATGCCAAAATTGCTTAGGTATTTAAAGACAAATAAAATGACAAACGATCTTTTTCCTCAAACAACAGACTAACCGAGCAGAAATTGTTAATGAAGGTGAAGCGAGCGATATTACGTAGGCGGAAACTTATAGTGATATATTAATACAGATACTAATGAGGGATCGGATATCGCATCTTAGACGATTGTTTTTATTGGACCATTATCTACCGATTGTTCTGTATATTTATTTACGACTAATCGACCCCCGCAGCGAGTTGATTTTTATCATAATTTCACCTACTACATAATCTGTCACAGAAACTTTCATCCCCTATTTCATATCTTACGTGATTTTTTTTAAATCGGACCTTATTCGTGACGCACCACTAGCGATTCGAGTTAATTCGAGTTAGCGAGTAAGTTTCTGAATGGAACGATTAGCACTGCAGTGTATGGCTTGTTCTTGCTCGGACACTGAACGGATCGCTCTGTACTTCGTTCGGTCTTTTCGTATAAATAGTACAGTAGTAGTGCACTGAAGGAATAACGAAATATATTTTAATTTTCCTTCATATTTCGCAAACTGTAATTCTAAACAAACTCATTTATTTATTACGTGAAGTTATTTATAAGTATTTTAGACTTAAACTAATTTATTTATTACGTGAAGTTATTTATAAAGCATATTAAATAATGTATGGCTTTTTTTATAATGTATTGTTCAAGATAAAAATATACGACCATACTAAAAGCAATGTACTGATTTTAAAACCATACGAGTCTTATTTCTTAAAAAAATAAGACAATTTCACCAAAATATATATTTAGAAATAAAAAAATAATAATCAATAATGTCGTAAAAATCAAGTTTAAACTACACCTTAATGAAACAAAGTTATTAGAAACCAAAGTTGACAAGCGAATATTTAGACATTTCTTTCCAGTCGGTGTCGGGAATTAATTCTTAATAGTACCTACTTTAGTACATGAACTACACAAGCGGCAATCGTAATCGTGCATCTCACTCTTCGTGTTCTAATTCCACGTTGTTCCCCTCGTTCTATCGTGACAGTTCGGACGGAATCAGTAGACTACGAATATATTGCGAACGACGAAGTACTTAATGAATGATGAACTAAAAAGGAAGAGAAATAGTTCGTTCCAGTCTGTGTGGGGAAATAATTCTAAATAGTACTTAGTAAATGTACTACACAAGTGGTGGAGAAGTGCGAATAGCCCAAAGTATCTTTTAAAATAGGTCGATCGAACCATGAGGCGAAACGGTTTAATGCTATTTCTGTTGGTCTGATTTGGACTTACATCAATTTATGGATATCAAATATCCATTCGTATAGATAAGTAGCAAAGTAATGACCGACAGTTATATCACCAGCCAGTACCTTAGAGTGTGATGTTACCAATTCTTCTTGGTTGTACTACAAGAGATGTGTAATAAAACTACACAAATCACAATATCTTGTTTGTCCGACTCCTAAGCAATTCATTCGTCCAAAAATAAAACTATACCCCACCTTGCGGCAGCCTGAATCGACCTATTACAATTAACTCAGTAGTAGTATAGTAGACCGCGGTTCGAATTGCTCGCGGTGCGAAACTACTAAAGACCAAAAAATTAACTACTATAATATGTCTATCTCAATCGACTATATGATCCAACAGATAATGGAAACGAACTAAAAGAACGAATCAATGGTGTTGTTCAATTGTAATTAAAAGTTCCCATGAACTTCTTCCTGTGTCAACATAAGATCCTGGAAGTTCTAACACCAGAGTATTTGTCAAAATCGAATAAATGAGTCCAGACTCGGTGAGGTTATCTTCCAGCTACGTCTAGCCTCCTTCCAGTTCTAGTATCTATATCTATCTAGTTCTAGTATCTAGCACCAAAGTGTTTATAAAAACCAGCCGAATCAGCTCACACTTAATGAGTTCATATTTAGATGTACTTAGGAGTTCTCATAAAATTCTTACAGCTCTAACATCAAGCACTGGAAGTCACCCTGCTTCAAAGAATAACGATCCGAAATCGATGATATTGCTCCATTTTATTCTAAAGTTCCCATGTTCTCCTTCCAGCCCAACTATGGGACCCTGGTAATTGTCTAGAACTAGGGTGTTTATAAAAACAGAACAAACTAGAGTTTATATCGTTTAAGATAAACCCTAGATGGGTTTATCTTAAACGACATAAACTCATCTAGAGACCAAAACCCAGCACGTGGTATTGTCATCCCGATACACGAATAGCAAAGACCAACATAATTCGTGTCTATAGGCAATTGTTTCTCTTTGTATCAGGAGAACATCTGCTTGTTTGTTATAACATAAAAAAAACTACTAAACCGATCTTAAAAATAAGCTTCAATATCCAGGAGTTTTATCCGACTGATCAAACGAAAGTTATGTTTTTGTGTTACGCGAACTAAGTCACTAGTAACAGCTAGTTTTTCATGACCTTACCATAAATAATAATAATGATATATATATATATATATATATATATATATATATATATATATATATATATATATATATATATACATAATACACTCATGCTTTTTTATGTGCAACATCTTTCTTTTCGCTTTTCTGCAATCTGTGGGAGTGTTTCTGTGAAATACAACGCAGATATGTAACAAGAGGCCGAGTAATAGTGCACTATTTGAAACGACCAATAAACGCATGTTATTTGAGCTGACTAATAAGCCCGCGATTTGATATGACCAATGAGAGCACGCGGTAGCAATCAGATTGTACTTACTTAATTACTTAGATGTCAGATATCATACATCACATGCGTCTATTTTAAGATTCGCTCGTTTCGTTTTCAGAATGTCTGAGGCTCTGCCGGTCATATGAACCTTCATACATACATCGTTTCGAACGCATGACGTTTTTTTTTTAAATCATAAGATAACAAACAAGCAGATGGCTCTCCTGATGGAGAAAGAAACCATCGCCTATAGATACCAAATATGTTAATGTTGAGTTGCTATTTTAATGCCTTATGCTTAAATTTACTGCTTACCTTACCCTCCAAACCGAAACACGACAGTGATAATCTTTGACGCTATTGCGGCAGGAATAGGTAAGGCAGTGGTACCAAATACGGTCCTGAAAACGCAGAACTCTACCACCTAGTAGCCACGATGCTAGAGACTCGCATAGACAATCGGTCGATTTTTACACCCTGCCTAGTAGAACGGCAGTTGGCCTATTCTTCAAAGGAATCTGGAGCAACACGCGTTAAAGCTATGCAGTGATATAGAAAAGAATCACACGAGGTTTTGTTTTATTAGGTTATATAATAAAAAATGTCAGTAAACAGGATATCAACCAATTAAATGACCAAGAAACAAACAACTGTCCCCTACTGGTGTCAAACTATAATTGTGTATTATTTCAAATGGCGAATTAAAATGAAAAGTCGATGAACTGTAGCTTAAAAAGTTGGATCTTAGAACAAAGGAAAAATAGAAAAAATGGATGCGGTACATTTGTCACTTAGTAATACATCTTGTTGTCAACTAAAGCATTAGCAACCGTAACAATTGAAAATGAAATAAACAAAGCACAATACAATTCAAGTAAGCGGCGATATGCGGCGATATTCGATTACATTTGTTACTTTAGGCTGGATATCACAAACACTCAGCTCAGACATGTTTCTTTGTCACGTTCCCGGTGTTATTTATTATCTCTTGGGAGTATATTTACTATAGAGTGCACAATGCACATAACGCTCATTTGGTGGAACATTGGCGTATTTACAGATTTACGCATTTTACAGGATATGTTTTTAAAATGAGTTTATGGTCTTATGGCAATTCATGCACCTTTTTTTTATTTAAACAATAGTAATAGTATTTTAGTATTATAAAAATTTAACTTTTTATATCATAATTAATTAATCAATCAATCGAGCCATCTCTATCATATTTGCTTCGATTTAAAAAAAAACGATAATAGACTTTATTCCTTTTCAGACATGTGACAAACAATAATAGATCGGTCTGGCGATCTATAAAATGTATAATTTTTTTTTTGGAAATTGTTTTTCCTCTTGTTTTTGGAAAATTGATATGTAAGACATAAGTAAGTAAATTTTTCACCATTTGTGCTTAGGTTTAGAGGGTAAGGTAGTCGGTAAATTAATTGTACGTTCATAAATGCGGCGAGATGTAATAAAACATATAATGGACTGTATTTTTCTATATTTCTATATCCGTTGATATAAATTACAGAGAAGTTGCTGGTGGACCCAAATGCGCAGTAGCCATTGTAAAACATAGAAGTTGTAAACGTAGCTTGTTATTCGTGTGGATGCTTGGCGGCAAGTGATGTACGGCGTGCGTCGCGGACCGCTCGCCGCCATCCTGTCCCGCACTCTGCACACCGGAATCATCTGATGTGCTAAGTCACAACACTTAGGTATGTGTGTGGCACAAAAACCCCACCAGAAGAATAGCAACGCATCATTCACATTTCTGGTGTCTATAGGCGATGGTTGCCTTTTTCTATCAGGAGTCCATCTGCTTGTTTGCTATCTTGTGATATTACATTTTTTAAAAAGTGTGCTAATATTATATTACACTGTTTAGTTATTACTATTACATAATTACCATGTTTAATATAGAGACATGAAATCCTGATTTTTTTATTTCAAGTACGGCGATTATTTTTGAATTTTCTAGTTTTTTTGGAAAACTCGCCCAAGATTGTGTTTATACCTAAATCTGTGTATAATAATCTATACTATATTATAAAGTGGAAATAAATAAACATAAAAACTATTGAACCGATACTAAAAATATTTTTATGATTAGAAAATTACTACATCCCGAAGTAGTATAGGCCATTTTTTGACGACTTGTTATTCTACTCACGAACGGAACTGCGTTGGTCAGCTGAAATTTATTTAAATATTGGAACGAAGTTCCTTACGGCAGGCTTGGATGGGATAGGGATTATGCTGCGCGACCGAACTGAAAAAAATGTGATAGTAAAACCGTAAGAAAAATGCGTGGAATAAAAGCGTTAAATGAGACGTGCGCAGGCGCGACAGTCGCGTACACAAGCGAGTAGTGCCGTTTAGCCGAAGGAAGTTCGTTCCTACCTGGTGTCCCGCGACACCACATCATTTTTTTTAAATATATGTTTATAGTACATATCCTTCACATGGAAAAACTTTAAAAACTTTAATAGCAACGATTGTACTATTTGTTTATTTATAGGATTTTATTTCTTTATAGGCGCATATTATCCACTCTACTCTAAACTATGCTCCAAGGTTATCTCCAATTGATAAATTATCATTTTATAGCGGCAAAATACAATCTCAATCTGCTTGAGCTCTGATATCTATATCAATGATAGATTTTTTATAGCAGGCATTATTTACGGATTTTTATGTTGCAATAACAAATTAAATTAATTAATGTTACTGGAGACATAAAATTTTATTAAACGTTCATAAAATGTTATCTGGGGCGCTGTGAACTTTATCAATGTTATGATATTCTGAGACAAAAACACATTACATCGGTACATCGACCTCAAATGGTAACAAAACACTTAGAAACTTATATTTTAGCATCGACATTAGGTGTAAGTGTATCGTAAAGATTTTTAACTTCCCGCTACGTACATAGATAAGTTACTGGTTTTGCCCCGATTTTCGAAAATCGATTTTTCAGCAGAAACCCATGATTAAGGAAATATTTTTTAATTGATTTCTTGATTGATGATGATTTAATGATACTATTACTATAATAATTAGGTTTTAAAATCAACCAAAGGAATAGAAAACGTAATTACGGCGATACCCGTCGACATCTTTGCGCTAATGACAATAAGTTTTAATTTAAGAATTTGAAAATAGAGAGAAAAGTCTTATTATTTTGTATGAGATGCCATCTAAATTTAATTACCTTCATTAAAAACTACAGATAATGATTTGTGACAAGAAAGTCATAAATTATTAATAACATTGCATTTTTCGAGTGTTTCTAGGAACCTTTTCCGGCTATCTTCACGATGCCGTCATTATACTGTCCGTATGTAGGTATGTATGTGTGTGTTTGTATATGCGTATGTAAACATTGCATGACATTTGAACGGCTTGACCGATCGAAATGCGGTTGATGGCGTTCGATTGGTTTCCGCTCTATTTGAACTAATTCCATTTAGTAGATTTTGAGAAATTTTGAAGAAACCTCAAAAAAAATTTTGTCGAAACAATATTCTATTAACATAACTTCCAGATTAATATACCGATTGAGCACAAAATCTAAGCAGCTCTATTCCTCAAAAACCTGCGTCCAATGTATGAATTGCATCAAAATCAGTTTATCCGTTCGGGAGCTATTGTTGACGAAAAATTTTGAAATAAGTGTTTTTTCTTTTTTTTATAGCAGAGGAACAAACGAGCAGGTGGTGCACCTGATGGTAAGTGATCACCGCCGCCTATGGACAACTGCAACACCGGGGGTCTTGCAGCTGCATTGCCGGCCTTTTAAGAATGAATAAGCTCGACATAACTTCGAAATTTTTCAACCAATCATTTTTTGACCTCCAATTAAAATGTTGTTCAAAAATTACAATGTTGGAGTACTTTAAAAACTATGTCAAATTCAGTTTCAAAAATCAAAATCAAATTAATATTTCAAAAATTACAGCTTTTCAAATATTAATATTTTGTTGTTTACAGCAAATTATACTTAATATTAAAAAAAAAACTTTTAGGCTAATATATCAATTGATTTAAAAAATCGAATCAACTTTTGTCTCTAAAAAATGCGTCAAATACCGTAAATTGGATCAAAATTCACGATCTATTTAAGATTTATCAATAACGAAAATTTTTGAAATAAAATGTTGTTTAATATTACTTCGACATTTTTCAGATTTTTGAAGTCTGAAAAGATCTATGCTTAGGTATAGTCTTTGTTCCTTTTAGCTTAAAGTACCTCGTATTCTCCCCGGCAAATCCATAATTGGCTTATGTGGGTCCGGACCACGGGTTAAATGGGTTCGCCTTCCAAGACAATTTCTTAGTTTCTCAGTGTAGCTTGCATTTACACACAGAAATACAGAGATATACTACTTACCGATGAAATAAAATCATTTCAAGGGTATTTTTTAAATCTTGTCAGCTCATTCGGTACGATAAAACTATTTATTTTATTTATTTAAATACTTTATTGCACAAATCAGTTCAAAGGCGTAACTTAATGCTATTAAGCATTTTCTCACAGTTTACCTTGGTTATGTTGAGAGAAAAAACTTGGGTAGTGCATAAGAGCATATCATTGCGATTTTTTGCAAAAAATTAAACCATGTAGTTTTAAATATAAATTCAAATATTTAAAACTACATGGTTTAATTCTATTTTTTCACAATATCATATCATCTACAAATGTATGACGTTTTTGATAGTAATAGGAGCGCTTGCTCATATGCGTGGTGACACGTTTCCTTCCCAATAGCGTGACTATTAGTATTCAAGGGGTCTGTCGTCCGGAACAACATGACGTGATATTATTAAATTATAATTACTATATTTCGATAGACAAAGTATAAGTAAGAAGTGCACGTATCGGTGGACGTCCTATTGTGTCGCATCTGCAGAAAAGATTAAGGAGGGGCCTTTGCCTTTGGTCACTGCGCCGCCCAACTGAGTTGTCTGTGTAAAATATCGCACACTTCTCGATCTCTCGATCTCGTATAGAAATATACGTTTTTACAATTTACCTTAAAATTAAAATGTGTAATAAAAATTAAATAATAAATTTTGTAAATGGTAAAATTTCTTTGTAATTTGTAAAAATTTGGATTGAGCATGATATTTTGTAAGTTGGAAAAATAACTTTTTGTTGTGAAATAATACTTGTAAACATTGTAATACATAAATAATTTTAATACATGAAATAAAAAAAGCCCACTGAGTTTCTTCCGCCGGATCTTCTGAGTGTGTGGCCGCGTTCCGATCCGGTAGTAATTATAAATAAATCGACCGAAATTTAAATTTTTGCACACCATATCTTGGTAGAATATGTTAGTAATTTAATTTATTTTTTAATAACCTGAGACACCCATATTCTGGCAAATAAATATTTTTTTTCATTTTTCATTTTTTTCATTTTTCTACGGCATGAACATTAATAATACTTTGTTATCCATGTGAATGATATGTGTCAAATTTTACTCTCTACCTTACTTTCCAAACTATATCACAACAGTGCCAAGCACTGTAACTATTCCGGCAGAAATACTTTCCCGCGTGGTGGTCCGGGCTCCTTTGAAGAATAGGCCAATTGCCGTTTTACCAGGCAGGTAGTAAACGCCGACCGATTGGGTATGCGATTCACTACCATCGTGGCTACTATGTGGTAGTGTTCTGCATTGTATCACCCGGTGCTGGAACCAATGCCTTATCATTTCCTGCCGCAATGGCGTCAGTGCTGGTTACTGTCTTGTTCCTGTTTGGAGGGTAAGGTAATCGGTAAACATAAGCATGCGATATTAAGACCGCGCCACAAGGATGACAATACACTATTTACATCGTTGGTGTCTATAGGCGATGGCTGTATATTTCTATCATAAGAGCTATTACTTGTTTACTATTTAATGAAAAAAAAAACTATCAAACGGGTTAATTAGTGTCAAACGTAAATAAATCAAAATTAATGAACATCTAAAGAGACATCACATATTTAAAAAGTATTTTATCCGCTCGTATTGCTTATTCCATGCAAGTAGAACGCTATAAAGATGCCGGTTACCGGTTGGCGATGAAAAATCCCCGTAACAAACTGGCCCATTTACGTGTTCCTCACGTACGACCTTCCAATGCCGAAAGATGCCTCTTACCATTCGGTAAACTATTTCCCGGTAGAATGGATACAGCAAATTCGAATATTTGTTTTTGACAGTGAAAAAGTCGTGATACGATGACTTTGATACGAAAGTATTATTTTTTAACCGTCGACGTAAAACGAGGGGTGTTATAAGTTTCAGGTATGGATCTGTGTATCTTTGACAAATAATTTGGTGTTAGATGATTTCCAGGTTCTCACGATAAAAAGAGAGAAGGTCATGGAAACGAAACGAACTGGTAGGTTGCGCCTCCGACCACTTATAAAAAAAAGCACTTTTTCGGAACACAAGTTATTTATTTCACTTTCTACAATTACTAACTAATGGGACTTTAACTATAAACACTCTAACTTGGATCACACTTTTTCGCGGTTCCCTTGTGAAGGGTTATTGCGGCCCGGAGTATTGATATAGCACTAGTATATTCGCTGTGTCCAGGCCGGCGGGCAGAAACCAGGTCCGTAGCTGGGCAGCGTTTAGGCTAGAGAATATCTAACTGAAGAATATTTGGGAAACAGCGAGTATTTATACCTATATATTGCTGACTATCCAGCTTATATGCACTTCAGCATTATTGCATGGAAAATAGGGATGTAACACCTCCCCCCTTTAGAACGGAACATGCGGAAAATAGAAATAGAATGTGAGTATGATCAAAATTAAGAAGAAATAGAAACAATTAAAATAACAATATATAAAAAATAATGACATAGAAAATTACAGCGTAGATTAATTATCATTAATTATTATACAATTCAAAGTAATCACAAAATCGAAATGAAATAGTAAGATATAGCAATTAAGAGTTATCAAACTTTAAATGTAAATGTAACAATATAGTAAAAACATGAAATAGAAAATAGCATTTGAATAGACGAAATAGAAAATAATGATTTAGTAAATTTTATTTCAACAGAACTAGAAATAGTAACTAAATGTAAGCAAATACTTATTACAATAAAGAAAATCATTTATAAACCTTAATTAAAAATAACTTAATTTAAACACATCAAAATAGTAATAAACAGAGCAAAATAAAAAATAAAATTTACAACAATTCAAGATTCCTTTTGGGCGTAATACTTGAATCAGTACTTCCAGTATCATAGTCTCGATTAGACATTTCGATACTCGATCTGGCATGAACATTTGATTTTGGTTTCGTTATACAATTGTTGATAATCTTAACACAACATGGAGTATTTCTATTCTTGTTACAACAAAAGCATTTATAAAGTTTATATGAACAAAATGAAAATACAGAAACGGATAACAAAGTAGTTATTATACTAAAATAATAGCTATATTTAATATGGTATGGTTGAGTTTCGATCCTGGTTAAGTCGTCATCGGCTTGATTTAATTTATGCGAAGCATATTGCAAATAATCTAAGTTTACATTTGATAATTTAACAGGAGACAGATATGGTATAGTTTGATTCAACTTTGTTTTTGAGCAACAATCATCTTCTATTATGTTGAAATTTGGATGTGGAATATAAACTTTAATTTCAAACTCCTGGGATGGAATGAACTGAAATAACTTATGATAAGCCTTACAATATTTTGGCAATTTCATAATGCCTGTGCCAATTATATCATAATCATTAATACTACCATTACAATTAATAGACAATTTTGTAACATCTGATTGCACATATATCCACATATTATTATTAAGTTTTTGCCATATATCTATTTCACCAACAATAGTCTTATAGTTACAAGAGTTTGGGATACCTTTAACGTGTTCGGTTAGAATAATCACTTCACAAATTGGATTTCCGACACTAGATTGTATATTTCCTAGTTTGCACAAATAGTAATTGCCGTTTATCACTTTGCAGTCACTTAGGTCTTGTAGCGTGGAATATAATAATTTATCTTGTGTTATTGCCAAGAACTTTGCGGATGGATTAATTAAAGCAAAAGTATTAGGATTGTGGATATCATGTGGGGTTGGTAGCGAATAAATATGATACAGTGTATAATCTACAAAAGATGCAACTAGAGGAATCTTAATAACAAAAATTAGTTTATTATTGCTAATGAAAGAAGAAATTTCAGAAATATCTACGATTTTATGAACATTATCAAGATTTAAGTGTAACGGAAGGTTTGGAACAACATCATTGTTTTTAGAATTTAATTCGTTATATAGTTGCATAGGGCTTAGTATTGATGGATGAACTATGTTTTGTTTCCCAAATAGAATAGCATCAATGAGATCTCGTAAACTAAAATTGAGTATCATTAGAGAGCTTTCCAAGGCACTGAACACCATTGATAGATGAGAAACTACCTCTAATTTATAGGCATTTGTCGAAACAGTGTCTAAAATTTTCCCTAGATTTTGAATATTATCATTAAGAATGTTATTATTTGAATTTAATTTGGAAATAGTATTGTTAAAAGAAGACATAGTAGAACTTATAATATGTATATTTTCCTTTGATATAGAAGCAAGATGCCGTTGATCATCCTGAATTGCATTAATAGCGTCAATAAAAGATTTGGCGTCATCTTCATCTAGTGAGCCAAATAGTTGTTTTAATATTGGACCACCTATTCCGAACCAAGCTGATCTTTTAATTCTTTCAGAACTATTTCTATCGGTTATATGAGCAAGTGAAATATAGTTATTCTGTACATTGGTAAACAAACTTTCTAACGGACTTAGAACATTCAAACAATCAGTTTTTACACTAGTCGATTTATGTGTGTCACAAATTTGTTTACAAGTATTAAGTATATTTTGAAGAGTTTTAATATGAGGCTGAATATAAGATAAGTCAGAGAATGTTACGATATTCCAGTGATCATTATAGTACTTTAAGCTTCCTATAGGGTCGTAGAAGAGACCTGGGCTGTTAACTATCGGAGTAGTTAGGTTTGATGTTGCGAAGATTCCCGGCGCGATGGCCCTAGAATAGAAGGATTTGACTAACTTAAAATAATATATAATGAGTTGCTTATAGTAAATATGTAGTAAACAAAAAGTTAAGAATAATATAACATCTAAAATATAAAGAAAATCGCTAAAAAAGTTAATTAATCTAAAATAGGCATATCTAAGGGAGCCATAGCCGTATTTGAATTTGACGATGAGCAAATTGGTTTGTTATGGGCTAATTTGATTTCATCGAAATAATGTCTTACATGTCTACGATTTATAAGTAAAGTGACGTTATTGTTATTGTGAATCTTAATTATCTTGTATGGGCCTTTCCATATACTGGATAGAGCTTTCCGTAATCTGTGATGTTGTTTAAGTTTTTATCCAGCTCTATCCCATACAAGATAATTAAGATTCACAATAACAATAACGTCACTTTACTTATAAATCGTAGACATGTAAGACATTATTTCGATGAAATCAAATTAGCCCATAACAAACCAATTTGCTCATCGTCAAATTCAAATACGGCTATGGCTCCCTTAGATATGCCTATTTTAGATTAATTAACTTTTTTAGCGATTTTCTTTATATTTTAGATGTTATATTATTCTTAACTTTTTGTTTACTACATATTTACTATAAGCAACTCATTATATATTATTGTAAGTTAGTCAAATCCTTCTATTCTAGGGCCATCGCGCCGGGAATCTTCGCAACATCAAACCTAACTACTCCGATAGTTAACAGCCCAGGTCTCTTCTACGACCCTATAGGAAGCTTAAAGTACTATAATGATCACTGGAATATCGTAACATTCTCTGACTTATCTTATATTCAGCCTCATATTAAAACTCTTCAAAATATACTTAATACTTGTAAACAAATTTGTGACACACATAAATCGACTAGTGTAAAAACTGATTGTTTGAATGTTCTAAGTCCGTTAGAAAGTTTGTTTACCAATGTACAGAATAACTATATTTCACTTGCTCATATAACCGATAGAAATAGTTCTGAAAGAATTAAAAGATCAGCTTGGTTCGGAATAGGTGGTCCAATATTAAAACAACTATTTGGCTCACTAGATGAAGATGACGCCAAATCTTTTATAATAGAAGATTTAGGGATTTCGATACACATGTCAGATATAGTAGAGTCGGTGAGTTTATTAGATATAGTAGATGTAAGAGATACAGTGGATTCAGTGGATTTAGAAGAATTAGAATTAGTAGATTCAATAGATTTAGTAGGTTTAGTAGATTTAGTAGACTTAGTAGATTTAGTAGAATTAGTAGGATTAGTAGATTTAGTAGGTATAGTTGATTTAGTAGACTTAGTAGATTTAGTAGAATTAGAAGGATTAGTAGATTTAGTAGGTATAGTTGATTTAGTAGACTTAGTAGATTTAGTAGGTATAGTTGATTTAGTAGAATTAGTACAATTAGCATTAGGAAAATCCTCAGGTTTCTCAGAAATAGTAGGATTAAAAGATACAGTGGATGTAGTAACAATATTAGATTTAGGATAATTAGTATAATTAGCAGGCACAGTGGGCCTAACAAAATTATTAGATTTTTGTAACACATCGAAAGCGTCGGTTTGTTTAGGTGATTCCGTACGACGCGGAACCGGAATCATCTTTAGTTTAAATTTAGATCAGCGTCATTTCAATGAGAATTTGTATAAATAGAATCAGGGGGATTATACGTAAAATTGTTTCCGTTATCGTTATTGCTTAATTCTGTGAAGTTATTAATTTGTTGTTGAGAATTAGGAATATGTTTCTGTCGCGAATTATTATATTGCCGTTTCTTACATTGACTAATATCGTGGCCTAGGTTTTTGCAATATCGACATACAACTGGTGGATTATTTAATGCATTAGGAAAAGGACGGTGTTGATTATGCGATGGGCCTTGGGAAAGATTAAGGATAGGACGTTGTGGTCTGTTTTGATAACAGTTTTTGTCTGAATGTCCTACCCTATGACATATTCTGCATTTAGGTTTTGTTTCATGCCGCGAGGATTTTATATAATTTTGTAGCTTTTCCTCTTGGCAAGCAAGGTTTATAGCCTCATGCAGGTTTGATGGGTTTCGACATCTCAAAATATTAGAGATGTCACCAGGGAGCCCCAATAAAAATGTGTGGAGTGCCAGGTCTTCGGTGCTGGCAATCCGGCCTTTTATTCCGCTAGCGTCCTGAGTCGAATGTGTTATGTCTGTTTGTAATCGAGTTAGGTAAGTTTCCAAACGTAAACTATATTGGGTAACTGATTCGCCTGGTTTTATTTTACAATTTTGCAGATCTAGTAATAGATAGTCGCGATGTTTGGTTTCCCCAAATGTTGCTTTTAGAAATTGTTTAAATTCATGCCAATTATCAAATATTTTTAGAGAACAAGCTGCTTCAGCTTTGCCCTCTAATTGTGACAAAATATACTTAAAGAGAATGTTTTGTTGTGAGGGAGAGGCTAAATTTAATGCATTCTCGCAATTTTTTAGAAAAGGAGACAATCTTGTTCTATCCCCATCAAATGACTTGACAAATTTCGTGAGAATAGAGAAACTTAGCTCTTCCATACCCACGCTTTGTAAACTAGATGTCGACTGGACGTTTTTCTTTTCATTTACCATTTTTAAGCCGTTTATATAGCAAAATATTAAAATACACAATTAATCCTCTCTCTCTAGTTACGGTATAGGTGATACGGCGTGAAGATATATTCGATAGGATTAGTAAAATATTGAAATACACAATGGTTTCTCTCTCTAACTACGGTATAAGTGATATGGCGTGAAGATATATTCGATAAGATTGATAAAATATTAAAATACACAATGGTTTCTCTCTCTAACTACGGTATAAGTGATACGGCGTGAACATATATTTAATAAGATTTAGGTTGGAATTTGTATAAAACGGAATTGAAACTTGAAATGAAAAAATAATCCAAATGCAAAATTATGGCAAAAATAATAAATTATTATAATACAGGCAAACACTCACGATAACAGTAGTATGTAGAACATGGAATTGAGTCAGCGGCGTCTTATTACTGGCGAGGTGATGCGGCGATGGAATTTGCAGCGTTGCAGTTACGGGTCGATGCGAAGTGCGAGTTATTTACGTGTTTTCAAATATTTCGTTATAACCTTGGCAGCGTATAGCCTGGTGCTGGGCAGATAACCCTCACGCACTATGCGGCTTAGATGACAGGTAACGTAGAGTCCACGGTGTCGGCGGCGATCTCTAGAGCGTCAGTGAGACGGCGGAGACAGTGTGGCCAAACGCTTAGTTAGCCCTTGTTGTAGAGGTGATGGTCGTCGTCAGGAGTAGGCGACCAAGGGAATATCAATCCCCTTTTCTTCTGACACCAATGTTAGGTTGCGCCTCCGAGCACTTATAAAAAAAAGCACTTTTTCGGAACACAAGTTATTTATTTCACTTTCTACAATTACTAACTAATGGGACTTTAACTATAAACACTCTAACTTGGATCACACTTTTTCGCGGTTCTCTTATGAAGGGTTATTGCGGCCCGGAGTATTGATATAGCACTATTGATATTGCATGGAAAATAGGGATGTAACAGAACGAATGAATAAAAATTGAGTAGCACCATTGATTTTGGTCTCGTTTGATTCGTTATTTTAAGGATTTTTGAACAGGATGTTTTCTAGTGTCGGATGATAGAGCTGGAAGAAGTCCATTAAAGCTATTAAGCAAATCTAGATAAAACCATCGAATGTTGGCTAATTCGGTTTATTTTGGAAAATACTTAGGAGCCGGATGTTTTCTAAGATATAATAAAGATAGAACTGAAAGGTGGCCATCGGAGATTGGGCTGATGTCGTTGGATTTTATTGCTAGGAGATACGCAGGGTTTGATAATTGAACTAGAAAGTGGACATGGAACTCCTGCACTAAACAAAATAAGCCCATTGAGTGTGGTCTCATTTATTATATTTTTGTTTTTTACATGTAGCAGAATGGCGGTATGAGGATAT
Source organism: Apodemia mormo (assembly GCA_036924255.1). Lineage (NCBI taxonomy): Eukaryota > Metazoa > Arthropoda > Insecta > Lepidoptera > Riodinidae > Apodemia > Apodemia mormo. The sequence continues at coordinate 44,846,110 of JAUPFN010000002.1, forward strand.
GTCGGGGGTTTTTGAAATTTTTAATTTTAAGCTATTGCATAGCTTCTAACGCGGGCCTTGAGCGTGGAGACCGAATCCAGAAACGAAAAAAACCTAACACCCTCCACTCCGACCGGCACAGTGGTGATTCTTTTTAGTTTTTCCATCTATCGATAAATACCAGAACTTTTAATTACTTTTTGAAATATCACGCTTGTCTCTTTAGTTCAGCAACCCGTCTTTAGATGGCATTGGTTGTATTGGAAAATTACCGTAATCAGCTGTTTGTGATAACGTATAATAGGTGTATAGGTATTTATCATCTACGTACAACAGTGAATATCTGTACTCGTATAATTTGTGTACAAAGTGTTTTAAATATGAATAAACAAGGTGCATTTATTAAATATTCCTGAAGAACCGACATGTATTGAAAGATAATAAAAATATTTTGAACAATATTAACATCTCATTTTTATAAAAGAAAAAAAAATTGTTTTTTTATCGGTGACCACGCTCAAAGTGTAACTTGAATTAATATCAAAGAAAAAAAAAACAAAGAAAAAAATACTGCATAAATAAAATAAATATATAATTGTAATTGCATAAGTTGATAAAAAATGCTATGCAATAGCTTTACCAGAGTGCCACACGTCTTTTTTTATCTTGTTGTATTATCTAAAGTATTACGTTTTCTCAATAAATATTATAAATGCGAAATTTTTGAATAATTCTAGCTGAAACATTTGGACGGTTCCTATCCGATCCTGATAGATCATTTCAATATCATCGTATGAAATGAAAAACTTATTAAGTATACATAAAATTCTCGTGTCACAATGTTCGTTCCCGTACTCCTCCGAAACGGCTTGACCAATTCTCATGAAATTTTGTCAGCATATTGAGTAGGTCTGAGAATCGGCCAAAACTTCATAATTCTTAGTGATAAGGGTTGTCCACCCCTAAAAGTATATTTTATTTTTTTGGACAATTTTTTTATGATTCAGCATTGAAAAATTATTACCCTTCTATCACCAACCCTTATTTTTAAATTAAATAATTTATAAGGCAAAACAATGTTTGCCGGGTCAGTAATATACAGTGTATAAGGAATTGTTTACCGAAAGTTGAAACTATGGCTTTGGACCAAGATTCTGAGACAAAACCCGTCGGAAATTTATGCCGATTTTTTACTTTAACTTTTTACGGCCGGTTTCGGAAATGCACATTAATTTTAACAATTAATTAACAGATCATGTTTAACAGATCATTTGCTTCTAAAAATTATGTTAAACACAGATTAAATGCTTGTTTAAATTAATTTTCGTTTCGGGAACTGCTCGTTATAACAAACGGCTGTTTTGAAAGTTCCGCGGGGCAACGAGTCAGAGCAATGTACGATTTATATTGCATCGCGTAAGTATAAGAAAAAATATAAAACGATAGTATTGCATTTCACACACAAAAAAAATTGCCATCTGACTTAAAACGTAAAAATCGTATTATTTTGAATTTTTTTTCTAGTCCGTGTTTAGAAAGAAATGTAGTAAAACTCATTTACTATTTTTCTTTCTAAATAAGTTTCTACTAGAATTGAGTTAAGATACTTGGTGATTTTTTCCTGGTCAAGATAGAATTTAAATTGATACCATTGTATCAATAACTTAACGTGACTTAAAACTATTAGTAAAGTTTACCTGTGAACCAACGATATACACATAATATACACACGCGTGCACGCACGCAAGCACGCACGCGCGCAGCAACGCACGCAAGCACGCACGCACACATACACACACGCACACACACACACACACACGCGCGCGTGCGTCCTCGTCACGGACTACGGTTTCAGACGAGGTTTCAGCCGACAAGCGCTTTATAATGCTTCTTTAGGTTTACTATACAAAAAAGCTATAATAAAAGCTTACTTTTGAAGTATTTAAGTTACACAGCAGTTTTGTTAATACACTTGTACTGTTTCACAAATCACTTTAAAATTTAATTAATATCACCAACCGGTTTCGCATTTTACGGCATCTTCAGGGCTATGACATAAGGCTCTTCAAAAATAGCCAGAATAGCAGTTGATCTATTAGCACCGTAGTACAGGGGGTGCACCTCTGCACCCCAATTTTAAAGTGAATTGTGAAACAGTACAAGTGTACTAACAAAACTACAAATGGAGTTTCACCAAGTGCTGACGATAAAAAGTGTAAAATAAGTTACAAAGGCTTTCCGAAGAAATAAGAAGTCATTTATAATTTGGTTGTACACTGTAAAAATGTCTATATGTGCTATGCTATTGTTGAATGCAGTCAAAATGTTTCAATTGCGTATTGCATTTTACGCCGTCGTCGTCAACTATGTCAATAAAACGCTTGAAAATTTTAAGCTCAACAAAGATTTCCTTCAATCAAAATGCGATGTTGCCAGCTCGGGTAAAGGGTAATACATATTAAGTTAGTTAAATTGACGTATTTAGTTTTAATAAAAATGAAAATTCTTTTAAAAGGACAGTGCCAGAGTGTCCGTCTTGCCCTGCATAGATATGTGCTTATCCCAACGCTATTGTATGGAAGTGAGAAATGGGTATGTCAGAAAGGATTTGAAAGTAGAAACAACGTGGTAAAGATGAGATCGCAACGAAAAATATGTGGTGTAACACTCGCAGACTGGGTTCGGAAATGTAAACTGAGAGAGAGGTTAGGCCTAAAAGAAAGTGTCGGTGTAAAGTTATTTTTTTTTATATCATAATATAGCAAACAAGCTGATGGGTCTCTTGATGGATAAAGTCAACCATCGCCTATAGACACCAAATATGATTACGGTTCGTTGCTATCTTGCGGCAAGGTCTAATGCCACATGCATAAGTTTACCGGCTACCTAATCCTTCAAACCTATACACGACAGTGACCAGCACTGACGCTTTTGCGCAGGTACGACAGTGGTACCAGATCCGGGAAAGACATGCACAACTCTACCACCTAGCAAATTTAAAAAAAAATGTCGGAACCTTCAAATCTACCACCTAGTAAATTTAAAGGTTCTGACGTGTACAAAGAATGTTAGATGAAATGTTAGTAAAACAAATATATAATACGAATGTGAAAGGATGCAGGTACCGGGGAAGACCTATATTGGCGTATATTTTTCCCCGCGTTGGATCCGGGCTCCTTTGAAGAATAGACCAACTGCCGTTCTGCCGGGCAGGTCGTAAAAGGCGACCGATTGGCTATGCGAGTCACTGACGTCGTGACTACTGGATGGAAAAGTTCTGCATTGTCACGCCTGGGTCAGGTACCACCGTCTTACCTATTCTGCCGCAATAGCGTCGTGCTAGTCACTGTTCCGGTTTGGAGGGTAAGCATGTATGTAGCATTAGACCTCGCCACAAGATAGCAACGCACTGTTAATATCTTTGGTGTCTATAGGCGATGGTTGACTCTTTCCATCAGGGGACCCATCTGCTTGTTTGCTATGTTATGATATATAAAAAAAGCAAATTATTTGCTTGTAGTATGGGTGTTAGTCAACAATATTATTCCATAGAAATACACATATAAATAATCAAATATATTTAATAAATTCTCAAACCCAGAAATACAAACATCATGCTCATCACATAAATGCCTGTACCTGTCGAAAATCGAACCCGAGCCCCATTGATTGCGTAGTCACGGTCGCTAACCACTCGACCAATGAGGTGGTCGTGATATGATGATGATACTTTTTTCTTTTTTATTATGTTTGATAAAAAACTACGTGTATTAGGCTATCGATTTAAAATACTAAATTAGTTTAATAAAATTGTAGAAATAATACAAAATCTTAATGCGTCAAATTTTTCGAATTATCGTGACCACTTGCAAAAGACTCCGGATGTCCACTACAAATTTCCTAGTAGAACGGTTCCTTTTCGTTAGAAGTAGTAACATCTTCTACGAGTCGTAAGCTAAAACTGTTCCTTTAAATGTCAAATTACAAAATGTCCAAACAACTTGTAGAACGTCTCGTTATTATTAAATTGGTTGCTAATGGTTATTGCTATTGGCGGATATTTGATTACAGGACACCGGCCTAAGTGATATGATGTAGTTGCGAAATCGGCAAGTTCGACACCACCGATTTATTTATTTATTTTTTATCGCAATAAAATAGAATAGCTTAGAATACACATATATATCTTCACGCCAGATCCCTTACGGGGTAGGCAGAGAGAACCGAGTGCCATACATCACGAACCTTGCAGCTTAGAATAAAAATCGTTTACTTAAGCATCGTATCGTATCGTTAATTTATACACTACAACACTTACAGTAATTAACATGTATATTATCAAAATAACAATACAAAGCATAACAACACAAAACAAGACAGAATAATTATTTGATAATATATAAAAAATCAAACTACTACAATATAAAGAAATAAAAATAGAACATAAAACGCTAGTGCAGTGCAGCTTTTTTATAAAAATGTATTTACACATAGTGTATGTTCACACTATGTGTAAATACATTTTTATAAAAAAGACAATTAGCCATACCATAAATAAAAATAGAACAATTTAAAACCTACAGAGGTCTATTTATTTTAATCTAGCGTTTGGTGTCCAATGTTATCTGCATTGAGTTTTGTGATGTCTCAAAATGTCAACACTCAGCTAATGTTGAAATTTTTGTCCCAACGCTGATTTTCAATGTCAGCCAAACCACGCTGAGCGCTCTCGAATGTTGGCAGTGCTATTCAAATTATAGTATAGAAGATACTCGTAGGTATCTAAGAAAACATTCCGTGTCGTATATCGTATTTAAAAGTACAAATCTATACATATAATAAAATCGTAGGAAAGTCAAAACTGTACATTGAATATTTTTTGAAAGAATACTTGGGGCGTGATCTACAATCGATATCAATGCCAAAAATATAATTTTTAGATTTTTGAAGTGAAAACTTCTTTAGGCGCGTTGAGCGTTTTGGTAGAGGGTAAAATCCTCGGTTCGCGTCACCGACATGCTAATGATAATAGTATATCTATAGCTATGTTTTGCATATAGTTTTAATTACTCTCAACTTAATAGTTCCGTTTTCACTTCTATCGGCAGTCCCACGACTGCTCCTGTTTTTTTATTTTGTCTCTTTATCTGTATGTATGTCCAGGGTAAACTCAAAAAATATTTCATGTATTTACTTTAAGTTTTGCATGAATATTACTTATAGGTCGGGTCAACGTATAGGCTACATATTATCACGCTATCACCTACGGGGGAGTAGCTGTGCGGAGTAAAAAACGAAGTCCGCGCGGACGAAGTCGTGGGCAACAGCTAATAAATACATAAAAGAAGTGTAAATGAAATTATTTTAATACGGAAATATTTTATTGAAATACAAATAAGTTTATAAAATGAACATCCTACTAATATTATAAATGCGAAAATATGTAAGCTGTGCGGAGTCTCTTTCACGCAGGGAGGGCTCTTTCACGCAAATACTACTGAACCGATTACGATGAAATTTGGTATGTAGGTAGCTGAAGACCCAGAATAACACATAGGCTACTTTTTATCTCAGAAAAATAAAGCGATCCCGTGGGATTCGCAATAAACTTTTATAATGCAGTGGGCTGCACGTTCCAGCTAGTAGAATAATATATGTAAGTAAAGTAAGTTAGCCAGTGGCTATTGCAATCCACAAGGTAATAAGATAATTTGCACTCGTAGGCCAGAGCCCTGAGAAGAGAGTTTTCAAATTTTTTTCTCTTAAGTCGGTAATACTTAATTAAAATGTATATTTTATAAGAAAATGTAACTTCGCCTATAAAATAATTTATACAATTTATTCCGAAATTAATAACAAAGTTTAAAAGATAATACTCGTATGATAATTATTTGAATTAATAATTTATATTATGCTCAAATTGTTCAAATATAATTTATAACTATTATTGAATATTAATGGTATAAATTTAAGGACATAACATAGCATCAATGCTTGTTATTGATGTGCTCTGATTTGGAGGGTAAGGTAGTCGGTAAACTAATACTTATATAATATTATTGTCTTTTCCGTTGGGAGAGTCATCTGCTTGTTTGCATGTAATTTGAAATAAGTTTTTTTTTTCGATTTACTTGAAAAACATATTTTTTAGTAAATAAGCTTTAAAAGATTTTTTCGACATACACCTCCTTAGAGAATAAAAGGGATGGTGAATGTATGAGAATAATAATTAAGTTTATAAAGCCACAAAGTAAACATTGCGGATGAAAAATCCCACCGGGCACACATGTAGGTTAATAGAAAGGATATTTCGATTTTGTGTACTGACAAAGCTTTTTTACCCGACTGTGCTACGCGGAGAGTAATGTTTTAGTGGTAGTGTTCACAATATCTCGCCCGGGAATATGGTGTAGTGAAACCATGAACCTTTGCATTGCGGAACGGAAGGTAGTGGCTTTAGCTATTCCTGTCGCATTAGCGTCTGTGCTCGTCGTTGTTAGTCTTGTATTGTGCCTGCTCGTTCATTTAAAAGAGCGCTCCGCACTAGTTCATTTCGGACAGTGTACTAGTACGTTCTATTAGTTCTATTAGCTCTATTCGGTCTTTAGTTTCAGTTGTACGAAACGGTCATGTTCCATGTCCGTACTAAAGTGTCGATATGAAATACTAAAATTAGAGTAATTATTTCATTATGAAATGTCATATGTACGTAGATTATAAACGTGTTTTATTTTTGTTTACTCCTATGTCTTTTATTTATTTATCTTAATTTTAATATTTGTATTTAATAAGTACATTAATATTATTATATATCGTCTAAATTTAAAAACAACAATTACTCGTACTAAAAAGTAAAAATTACAAGCGTTCCCATTACAATTTAATCATTAAAACTTCCGTTTTAATAAATAAAAGGAGCAAGTTTCGAAACAAATTAATAAAGATATAACGTAATTTTTGTTTTGTACCTTTTTTTTAATATCATAAGATAGCAAACAAGCAGATGGGAATCCTGATGGAAAGAGTCAACCATCGCCTATAGACACCAAAGATGTTAATGGTACGTTGCTATCTCGTGGTTAGGTCTAATGCCACATGCATAAGTTTACCGGCTACCTTACCCTCCAAACCGGAACACGACAGCGACAAGCACTGACGTTATTGCTGCAGGAATAGGTAACGCGGTGGTACCAGACCCGGGCGAGACAATGCAGAACTTTACCACCTAGTAGCCACGATGGTAGTGACTCGATAGCCAATCGGTCGCCTTTTACGACCTGCCTGGCAGAACGGCAGTTGGCCTATTCTTCAAAGGAGGCCGGGACCAACACGGCGAGAAGAAGAGTACCTATTCAATATTCATATTTCAATTGACAGGAGTCAACAGGATACCTTGTAGCCGTCATAAGCAAAATAGTCGTTATTGCATTACAATAGGACATTAATCACCTTCTCGGCTCTTAGTCGTTTGATCGATAATATCGACATCGTGATTCTTCGGGTTTTCCGCTCGCGTTCGTTATGAAACCGTTCGTGAGCGCCGAATACTGACCGAATATCGCGACTGATTGTTCTGAAACGTTTCTTTTAGTACAGTGCGAGGAAACGTTTCCTATTCGTACATCGTTTGCGAACTACACAAGACTAGCGTTGTCGTTATCATTTTTCGGTTTGTAGGGTAAGGTAGCCGGTAAACTTGTGTAAGTGGCATGAACACCTCGCTACATGTATAGCAACGCACTATTATTTATTAAAGTCTTTTGTGTTTATTGTCGATAGTATTTAGAAGGCCGTCCTTCTTATTGGATTTAGAATGACTTCACTTAGCTAATCATGCATTATCATTAAAATTTAACGCGTATATAAAATTTCATTTAAATCAGTGAAGAATATAGGATAGAGGGATGTCGCCTTTGTGGTCTAGTGGTCCAATGTCGTTGTTAACCACATGAGGACCTATTCAAGGGTCGGGCTTATTAAAAAATATGTTTTTACAGTTTTCTGATAAAATCAACGTTATCCGAGATTGGATAAGTGCCTGGTTGACGATATGCTTGCTACCTATCACATTGTGGGACTAAGTATTTTCGGCTAATTGTGGGTGCACTAGTTGTAAGTACCTCTGCCTACCTCTTCGACGATTCGGGCGTGAAGATACTTTACTTCAGTAAACGATAACTACTTTAAAATTAAAAATGTAAGATTTAACCCGAACATAGATACATAAATTGCAAGTTAAATAAAAACTTGTAAAAAGTTTATACTCTCGAAGACGTATGTAGAGGAGCATGTTAGTCCACAATTGATCAACGCAAACAATGTACTAACCGACCAACGCTGATTCGCCTGCGTGTATACATCAAATCCTTAATACAAAATTTTCATCCCCTATTTCAGCATACGAAAAAACACACTATTAAGTAACTGTTACTTGCAACACCGTTCGCGTCACCCAAATTCTGTATTTCCCTTTTTCAGTCGGGTAAAACGTCCTGGATAGTGTAGCTTCATAATGGTAAAAGAATTTTTAAGATCGGTCCATAAGTTTGTGTTTTTTTCATTATAGACATAATATATCTGTTTATATAAATACAAACAAACAAACATGCAAACTTTCACAACTATTCTAATACTAGCTGATCCGCGTAGCTTCGCCCGCGAGTACATTAACATGTCGTCGATATAGTTTTTCATACAAATGTCATCCTCCCTTTTAGCGCCTTAGGGGTTGATTTTCGAAAACAAGTAGCCGTAAGTAGTAGTGTTTTCTTTTCAAATTTCATTCAATTCGGTTTGCGGTTTAGTAATGAAAGGGTACAGACAGACTTTCACATTTATAATATTATTTACTGCATTCTACAGCTGGCTGCATACTTACTGTTACGAATAATCTAAAAACGTGAAGAGTTGGAACGCTGGAGGGATCTAGAAATAAAAGAAAGAGATAGCTACTCCTATTAGTAAACAAATAGTTAGTCATTATCCGAATAGCTATACCATAATGGACTTTGTGGTATAGGGCATAAGAGTGAAAATAGCGTGTACTATCATAAGTTGTTTACAATAAGAAAGGATTCATTGTTTCCCGATACATTTAGATTTTTCTGGATCTAGGTAGAACTTTACTCTGGGTATAAATAGACATGTGTTGACAAATACAGGGCAGTTTTTATAAAGCGATCGAGAGCGATACTTAAAGTGACCAGTGAGAAGCGAGTATTCTATTGTGTAGTTAGTTAAGTTTAATGTTAGTACAGTGACTTACTAGTGTAAATCAGAGTATTTAAGTATTTCATTGTGTTGTTTTGTGTATTTGTATTGTAAATACACGGATTTAATATAAGTGGTGATTTCTTACAATTAAGAACCCGAAGTACGTAACAATACATCAAAAAATTTGTTAAATCCTATGGAAACACAGTTTTTCCCCGTGTTGCTCCCGGGCTCCTTTAAAGCATAGGCCAAATGCCGCTTTGCTAGGCAGGTCGTAAAAAGCGACCGATCGGCTATTCGAGTCACTACCATCGTGACTACTAGGTAGTAGAATAGTGCATTGTCTCGCCCGGGTCTTGTGCCACCGCTTTACCTATTCCTGTCACAATATCGTTAGTGCTTGTCACTGTCGTGTTTCGTTTTGGAGGGTAAGGCAGCCGGTAAACTTAGGCATGTGGCATTAGACCTCGCCACAAGATACCAACGCACCATTAACACCTTTGGTATCTATAGGCGACGGTTGACTCTTTCTATAAAAAAAAACTATATAAAAAAAGAAAAAAAGAAGAAGAGTACAGCTATACATATAATAAAATCGTAGGAAAGTCAAAACTGTACATTGAATATTTTTTTAAAAGAATACGTGGGGCGTGATCTACAATCGATATCGAAGACAAAAATATAGTTTTTAGAAATTTCGTCTGTTTGTCTGTATGTCCGGGGTAAACTCAAAAAGTACTTGACTTTATGAGTTTACCCCGGATTGGATGGATGCATGGATTTACTTCAAATTGTGCATGAATATTACTAATAGGTCGGGTCAACATATAGGCTACATATTATCACGCTATCACCTACGGGGGAGCTGTGCGGAGTAAACGAAGTCCGCGCAGACGAAGTCGCGTGCAACAGCTATTTCTTAATAACTCACGTATATGTAGTTCGGCAATCGCTTTGGGCCAATACGCATACGAGCGATCCTTTATTTATTAGGTACCTCCATTGATTTCCCGGCGGACTGGAACTATAACAGCGATTCTCCCTTTTATTATTGCACTGATTGTAAAAACCCTGCTTTTATTTTGTTTGGGTATTTTGTATCTCTTAAATCTTAATCTACATAATAACGTTACTACCATTCAATAGACGGCTAAGTTATTTTCAACCGACGAAATATCGGAGGTTATTTTTTTGTCAACCGACGGAAAAATAGAGATTAGGGCTCATTCATATTTACGTATGGATGATTTTGACGATTATTGCCACCCCCTATCCCCATGTAAAGGTACATAATATATATTGAACGGGGGGGGGGGGGGGGGGAGGGGTCAAGATATCTAGTGCACCCTTACATCTATTACACTATCACTAAGGCCTCGGTTATTTTTTTATAATTTCGATTGCGAGTGTTTAATTCCTGCGCTTAATATTAAGCAAAAAACACGTGTAGGCAGCCGTTGATTAGTGCGAGTGATTTTTAACCAGCGTAGTAAAGTAAATAGACGCTGATTACTAATCACTCGCACTTTTCGACGGCAGTCTACACGTGTGTTTTGCTTAAAACTAAGCAGCTGCATTAAATACTTGCACTGTTCAAAGTGTAACCAAGGCCTCAGTCAGTATTATTTCGGCTCTCGTTGAGTGAAATAGTATTTGTGTCTCCTGAAGATACTTTGGTTGCGAAGTGAAACGTGCGTTGAGTGCGTAATATGTGTGCTTTTGTGCTTGATACTGTCATGCTGTAAAGTGCGGTTGACGATGGGGGATAACTGTGCCGCTGGGGTCTTTGTTATTTACAGCCCTATGGTGATTTTGTTCTATTTCTTACATCGGTTTTTATTTTTCCTTTTAGTGGCATGCAACTCTACACTCAAAAGTTAACGGAAATTTGCAAAATAACTAGTTTCCTTCGTTGAATATAATCTTTCATACAAATATTCAATCCATATTTCACCCCCTCTATACTATCAAAATATTATTATTTAAAATGAAAAAGTTTGTATATTGGGATGTGTGGATGGATGGATGTTTGTTACTCACACACAACAACGGATGAACAGATTTAGATAAAATTTGGCATACATAGTTGATGACTGTAATAGCATATAGGATACTTTTTATCCTGAAAACATAAGTTGTTCTCGTGGCTTTCATCAAATTTTTTTATAATGCAACGTTCTGCAGATGAAGTTATGCAACAACGGCTTATTAAATACAATTATTATTAAATACAATATTTAGATACAGGTATTAGATACAATTATTAGATACCATTATTAGATACAATTATTAGATACTATCATTAAATACTATTATTAGATAGGTACTATTATTTTTTAAATTTGTACTTGAATTTCACTTCGAAACATGTCTTTAATATATTGCTCAACCGGTTTCACTTTTTAAAGCATCTTCAGTTTGTTATCGACATCGATATCGATAAGACTCGCTTAACAGGTTTGGATAAATTTCGACACATATGTAGATGATGACCTTAATAGCATAAAAATAATTTTTATTCCGGAAAAAGAAGTTGTTTTTTTATATCATAATAAAGCAAGCAAGCAGATGGTTCTCCTGATGGAAAGAGAAACCATCGTCTATAGACACTAACAATGTTAATGGTATGTTGCTATCCATGTGGCGGGGTGGCAATGCCAGATATATAAGTCTACCGGCTACCGGCTTTCTTACTCTCCAAACTGGAACATGACAATGACAGGCATTGACACTATTGCGGTAGGAATGGGTAAGGTGGTGGTTCACCCCGTATTGGTCCCGAGTTACTTTAAAGAATAGGCCAACTGCCGTTCGGTCAGGCAGGTCGTAACAGGTGACCGATTGGCTATAAGAGTCAATACCATCGTGGCTACTAAGTGGTAGAGTTCTGTACTGTCTCGCCCGGGTCTGGCACCATCGTCTTACCTATTCCTGCCGCAATAGCGTCAGTGCTTGTAACTGTCGTGTTCCGGTTTGGAGGGTAAGGTAGCCGGTAAACTTATGCATATGGCATAAGACCTCGCCACAAGATAGCAGCGCACCATTAACACCTTTGGTGTCTATAGGCGATGGTTGACTTTTTCCATCAGGAGTCCCATCTGTTTGTTTGCTATCTTATGATAAATAAAAAAAAGCCAAATACTCGAGAGAGTCGTTGCGGAACTCTACCACTTAATAAATGGGTAGAGTTCCAGAACGGCACGCCCGGGCATTTAACCGGTGGTGAATATTATGACAACCTAAGAATCGGACTCATGATCCGAGCCTAAAAGAAAAACCACCACTATGCAATTAATACTTCCTTTATTTTTATATCATTAGACAGTAAAAAAGCATATGGTTCTCCTGATAGAGATATCCATTGCCTATTTACACCAAATATGTTAATGATTCGTTGCTGTCCGTATGAACGTGTATACGTTTTTAAAGATACAGAAAAGACCTTCCCTTCATTTAAAAATAAACTTATGTTACTGAGGAACGGAAGTAAAATTTTTTATGTATTGAAGTTATATATATACTTCTTTAGGCGCGTTATGAAAAAATGATGAGAGTGAAATTTTAAGATGCGCGCGCATCTGTGACACAAAATTAACAGTATGAAGCTGTCTGCTTAACCGCTCATTAAGTCTCGAAAAAAAAAGCTGCCAACAAAATAGAAATTCAATTATTGAAGTTCCGATTCAGACATTACCGGAAGATACTATGGAAGTGGACATAATTTAATTAAAAATACAATTCGAATAATAAGACAATTTATGTTAGACTTAATGTAAGAAAATAAATATTTATTTATTTAATTTTTCAAATTTAAACTGAACTTTGTTGATTATCCTTTTCCAATCCTTCTATTATTTAATTGTAATTAATTATTTGCATGCAATTAAAAACTATTTTTTAATGATGCCAAAGAAGTATAACTTCTCACGCGCGTACATAAATACACGCACCCATTTTTTATTTGGGCATTACTTTATGACTATCCACATAGTAGGAGAGCCCGAAGGGATTTTTGCATTTACTCGAGCGCGTCAGATTGACATGGGGGGAGGGGGGGATACCTCGCATACTGTTGAGGTTCTCCATCAAATATAAGCTCTTTATATAGAGGCGAGTAACTATGGTAGAAAAAAAAACAAAATTCCAATAACTTCGGCTTGTGGAAATTGTCAGATTATATTTTTTTCGTTATTCTCATATCATTTCTTATATAATAAAAGAAAATTCAGACGCACTCGACAATGTCAAAGCAATATTTTCTTTCCAACTTTGTGACTCCCACTCCCATATGTTACACTTGAATCGGCAGATTTTCTAAATGTTAGGTGGCACTTAACCCACCATATCTTAATCAGGCGCGATTTAGTGTTTTTAAGAAAAAAATTTTTTTTTTATCTGTAGATTTTTTGCCACTATTGAAATGAAAAACATTTTATAACCTTTTATTTTTCCTATAATTTAATCTACAAAATCCAATAGGTCTCTGCGACCTCGAGTAACTACACATTTAGCATCTTGGGCTCCCCTACTAATAATTCAATGGAGAAGTTTAAGTATTTAATTTGCATATTTTCCATGAAGTCTTGTATGTAACTGCTGATGCTTCGGTTACGAAGTGCTTGGAGTACATAATTTGTTATATGCTACTGACGTGGGTGAAACTGTGGTGAACGTGGGACTATTGTGCCACTGTGGTTGTTAATTTTCAGATCTTGGATAAATTTGGCTCACCTTTTATTTCAGTTTACTCCAGCAGTTTTATATAAGACTTCGCGAAAATTTTGCAAATTAAATATGTTGTCTATATGTATCGTATGCAAATTAAATATTTCGTCTTCGAAGTAAAATCTGTTTGCAAGGTAAGCCAGGAGCAATAGCTGGAATAAATCAAACAGTCATTGTTTACATTATATAATATTGTCGAATTTCTACCACACGATCATTGGAAAATACCAACTATTTTCAAATTATAATTTAAAGCAAGACTCCAGCAATCGTCTTCCAATTTCTTTTATATACAACCAGCTGCCATACGAGGCAGTGGGCTACCAAATATTAAATAGAGGCCACTGCCCACGGACATTTTCAATATAGGAGGTGATTGCCAATATGATAGTGACTTCGCAAGGGTCTGTTTATTCGCCTCTTAAAATCGCCTAAGTTATAGCTCCCCGGGAAAACCGAGCTCGGAAGGTTTTACCATAGATTAACTGTGTGTATGAAAAATGTACGCAAAAACGGAGTAGAAGATATTAATGGCGTAGCTAGATTGTGCATATGGAATTTTTCACGGTGGCGGGTAGGTTGGTTACGAAATGCTACTGATGGGATTAAATTAAGCAATCCCTCAGAGCACTTTTGGTAGTATGTTCAATAGAACACACGGACATCCTCCTATATTCTGTAATTTCCTGTATGTTTGCAACCAAGAATCAAATCTTCGCAAAATAAAGAATGAATTGTGAAGTCCCAAACATAATCTATTTCTAAGGTAACAATAATTAAAAACAGCCGAATTAATAACCTCTTTAATTTTGGGATATCAGTTGAAAATGTCTATACATATAATAAAATCGTAGGAAAGTCAAAACTGTACATTGAATATTTTTTTTTAAAATAATACTTGAGACGTGATCTACAATCGATATCAAAGCCAAAAATATAGTTTTTAGAATTTTTGTCTGTTTGTCTGTATGTATGTCCGGGGTAAACTCAAAAAGTGCTGCATGGATTTACTTCAAATTTTTCATGAATATTACTAATAAGGTCGGGCCAACATATAGGCTACTATATTACCACCTACGGGGGAGGTGCTGTGCGGAGTAAACGAAGTCCGCGCGGACGAAGTAGTGGGCAAAAGCTAGTAAAAAAAAACAGTTAAAATATATTTAAAACAAGAGAACACAAATATAATAAACAGTAAAGTTTCAACAATGCTTATCAAATAATACTATAGTTAGTTACCAATAGTTGTAGTTCAGTCGTGACTTGGAAATTTCTCTCAAAAGCAAACGATTCGAATTAATTGAGTGCAAATCGTACGAAGTTTGTTCAGTTTGAAATTCAGATATGCGGGTATAGGTAACTAATCGATTGTAACTTTGCAGTCAGTACCTATACCTATAGATTAAAATTTCATATGTTCTATATTGTTAATCGTTGGCGCTTGATAAATATGCATTTGAATTTTTTTTATATCATAAGATAACAAACAAGCAGATGGGTCTCCTGATGAAAAGAGTCAACCATCGCCTATAGACACCAAAGATGTTAATGGTGCGTTGCTATCTTGTGGCGAGGTCTAACGCCACATGCATATAAGTTTACCTGCTACCTTGCACTCCAAACCGGAACACGATAGCGACAAGCACTGACACTATTGCGGCAGGAATAGGCAAGGCGGTGGTACCAGACCCGGGCGAGACAATGCAGAACTCTACCACCTAGTAGCCACGATATTAGTGACTCGTATAGCTAATCGGTCGCATTTAACGACCTGCCTGGCAGAACGGCAGTTAGTCTATTCTTCAAAGGAGCTCGGAACCAACACGGGGAAAATTTTTCATTACAAAAAAATTTTTATTTGAATTGAAAAGATGGGATCAATGAGAAAAGTTGCGTAAGTACCTACTAGATATTTAATATTTTAAAAAGTCAGTTCTCTAATCCATTAGTTAGGGTTGCAATAAATAGCAACATTATTTCTATCATCATTCAAATATTATAAATATATATTATACACTTATAAATATAATAATACTAGCGACCTGCCCATGGTTCCACCCGCGTAGCTTTTGTTTCCGAGGGAATATCGAAAGGTTTACACTAAAACTTTCCTCAAGAATCAATCTATCTATTAAAATAAACCGCATCAAAATCTGTTGCGTAGTTTTAAATATTCAAGCATAAATAGAGATAGACAGAGAAAGCGACTTTGTTTTATACTATGTAGTGATTTACAAAATCAGCTGTCATTTAAGTATTATAAATATTATTATATTTACAAGTGAAAAAGAATCCCCTTACATTCACTGAGGCAACTGAGTAATATTGTAAATGTATAAAATTTTAAATCTACGGTACGATAAAATAGTACAACGTGTTCAATATTTTCTATTATTAAAAAATATAATTAAATTTACAAATTCATGACAGCGATAGGAGCGTTTACTCATATGCGTGGTGACACCTGTCCTTCCCAATGCCGTGTCTATTTGTTGACACGGGCTCCTTTGAATAATAGTCCAACTGCCGTTCTGCCCGGCAGGTCGTAAAAGGCGACTGATTGGCTATGCGAGTCACTACTATCGTGGCTACTATGTGGTAGAGTTCTTCATTGTCTCGCCCGGGTCTGGTACCACCGCCTTACCTATTCCTGCCGCAATAGCGTCGGTGCTTGTCACTGTCGTGTTCCGGATTGGAGGGTAAGGTAGCCGGTACATTTATGCATGTAGCATTAGATCACGCTGCAAGATAGTAACACACCATTAACATCTTTGGTGTCTATATCTGCATCTGTCTTGTCTGAGATCTGCTTGTTTGCTATCTATTAACACAAAAAAGTAAAAGTAAAGTACTATGTATCATAAGTAAATCTTAAGTAAAATATGTTAATACCGCTGAAGATGACTAAATATGTAAAAATAAGTATGCATTACTTACTATGAAAATTTGTAAATGCAAATAATCCGGTTGCTCAAATTTGCAAATGCAAATAATTCAAGTATGAAGCATGCAGTAATATGTTTTTGTCGAGCCTACAAATTACGGCTGAGTTAGTCTAATTAGATTTATTGCACAGATTTGTGTTTTGATATTAAAATTTAATAAAATAGGATATGAATTGGACCTGTTGCGATCGACGCAGCCTGTAACTGATTATATTTATTTTTAACTAGCTGACCCGCGCAGCTTCACCCGCCAGTATATTAGCATGTCGTCAAGGCAGCTTTTCATACGTATTTTATCCTCTATTTCAACACTTTGAGGGTTGATTTTTGAAAAAAAATAGTCTATGTTTGACCCCGGCTCTTCAACTACTTCCATGCCAAATTTCAGGAAAATCGATCCAGTGGTTTAGCCGTGAAAGCGTAACAGACAGACAGACAGATAGATAGACAGACAGACAGACAGACAGACCTTCGCATTTATAATATTATAGTATGGATTACTTAGTTAGCTTTTTGCATATTGCGTTCATAAGAAGACTAAGCTGGTTATAAATACGTAAAACTAGAATTATGAGTATCGTCACATCGGGTCCTATATGGGGAGAAGCAAAGTTTCAGTTCACAACATCTCACCGATTCGTTATTGGTGAAATGGGTGATGCTTGGGGCTGCCACCTGTCACTACTTGATTTAAGTGTCACCGGCATCAAAAATCCGGTTGTTAGACTTTTGTAGAGGAGATAATTAAAGTGGCATTATTTTATAATAAAATATTTTATTTTTTAAATTTTCGTTTATTAGACAAGTAAATAACCTATACAAGATCTTCATTTTGTGAAACAAATCTAAAAAAATCTTTAAATGACACACGAACACACACGAACACACACACACACACACACACACACACACACACACAATCACACACGCACACGCGCAGACGCGCAACTTTTTAAACATTGCAACCTTCTTAGTAATAAAAAAAACAATTGGCGGGAAATGATTTGTCAGTTGTTTTTTATCACACATCAAAGTTCTACGTACGCAACGAAAATGGAATTAAGTCGAAAAGATTTTAGAGCAATGATTTTTTATGATTTTAAAAGTTCTCTTTCTCCGCAAGACTGTGCCGCTCGTCTTCAAAATGCTTTTGGGAGAGAAGCACCTTGTTTGAGCACCGTGAGGTGATGGATTGCTGAATCTGAGAGAGGCCAACAAAAGTGAGACAGGCGAGAAACGTTGGTAAAAAAATGATCGCGTTTTTTTTTCTCAGCTACGAGTCCCATTCGTACAATTCCACTTGAAGTTCGAAAGAGTGTAAATGTCTAGTGGTATTCTACCATTTTTTTGCCCAGGGTGTTAGTAAGAGTTCGCGAAAGACGACCCAAAAGCCACATTCTCCTACACCATGATAACGCTTCTTCACACACGGACAACAAAACAAATTCATTTTTAGCTTCCGAAAAAGTACATCTCGTCACTTATCCTGCGCATAGCCCCGATCTAGTACCCTGTGATTTCTGTATTTTCCCCAAAATCAAAGATTTGATGAGAGGCTTTACTTTTACCAACTCCGAAGAGGCAGTGATAGCGTTCAATCAGCACGTAGAAAACATGCCTTCAGATCTGTGGTCCTCCTGTTTTAAAAAATAGTTCGATCGCATGAAAAAATGTTTAAAATATAAAGGATATTATTTTGAAAAGCAATAAACATAATATTTTGGTTATAACATGCTGTTTTTTTAAGTTACGCAAAACTTATAGTGTGACCTACGTAGTAGCATTTTGAATCTGGATTCTTGAAGTTCCAATATCATCGGCTCAATCTTCAGAGCCTTATCATCATGAGAAAGAACTTACTATAACAAATGAAATGACTCCAAATTCCACTATATTAGCAATTTCTATGTGTAATTTATAATGGCACTCTTACGGCTCCATCTTCAGAACTTCGACATTAATTGTAATGATATTAAAATAAACGTCATCAAAATATCCATCGAATCCGAGCTTGACTATTTTATCTCTTCTACGCATTTCATCAATCAGTTTCGATAGCATTTTTTCAGCTCCATCTTCAGATCCTCGTCATCATGAGCACTAATCAAACTTAGTACTTATAGCAGCAAAAGCAATGAGTCCAAACAAGTTTGTTTTGTTAAAACTCTGCATCAGAGAGTTCCAGTCTCTACATCCAGACTACATCATGAGCTCAGTTAGATGGTACCTTAGTACTATATTGTGACAAAGCTTTCACAAGTTTGCCAAGTTTTGCCTGCAATATTTAGAAAGTCTTGCCAGTTAAATATATACTGATGATCTTCGAATGAGGATCTGAAAGTATCACGTCAAGGTTACCACGTAATTGCAATATCATTAAAGTAACAAAATACAAAATTCAATATTGAGAAAGCTTTTACAAATTGCTTAATTCTTTTCATCAATTTGAAAAGAGCTGGTAATCTTGAAACGGCTGTTACTTTTAAACCGATTCTATTGAATCATAGCTAAGAAACATCTCGCAAAACAGGGCTCTCAATTTAAAAAAAAACCGCAACCAAATCGGACTATCCGCCAGGGCGCTACGATGCCACGGACAGACAAACAGATACACAGATACACACCTGAAACTTATAACAACCCTTGTTTTGCGTCGAGGGTTAAAAACCGCGGTGAGTCAAATAGTACGCTCGTGTTTTTGTAAAAATATACTTGATTTATCTCGTTTATCCCGTATTCAATATTGCTAATAACTGGTTCCTAAATTTTTACGGGGCATCAGAACACTCTAGTGATGTTCCCCATTGCCATATTTTACGGACCTTATAACGATTATAGTTTATTTTCTATATTCTACATAACGTGGAAAAGGATCACCCATATTCGCTGAGGTAACTGGGCAATATTGTAAATGTATCGATAATATGCATCATAGTTAAATCTTAAGTAAAATATGCTATTACCGTTGAAGATGGCTTATATATTATGTAATTGTATTTGCGAATTTGCAAATGCATTTACATATACATGATCGGATCTGGTACCACCCGCATTACCTATTTCTGCCGCAATAGCGTCAGTGCTTGTCACTGTATCTTTCGGTTTGGAGTGTAAGGTAGCCGGCAAATTTATGCAAGTGACATTAACACCTCGCAATACGGATATCAATGCATCATTAACATAATTGCTTAATCACATTTTTATGTATTGATTGTTAAATAACAGTTTTACAAAAATTACACAATATACTTGAAGAACGAAATCTAAGGAATGTACTAACTTATTATATGATAGAATGTACTTTACTTGATCATATAAAACAGGCTAAAAAATTTCTAAACCAAGTAATTTGTTCATATTTATATATTGTCATGTATATTGTCATGTATTTCTAATTTTCCACATGATTTTTATATGGTGATAATTAATTTTAAATACAAAAAAGAATATACTAAATTTTGGTTTTCAGCTGAATATTATTATATATATATATATATATATATATATATATATATATATATATATATATATATATATATATATATATATATATATATATATATATATATATATATATATATATATATATATATATATATATATATATATATATATATATATTTATTTCTCCGAAAACTAAATTGTTTCCCAGCGGTTTCAGAATATGCCGCGCCGTCCACTTTCTATAGTATTGGCGCGCGTCAAAATACCTCGCCTTAACTTATTTATTATAAAAAAAACAGATTCGAATGATGAGATTTTCAATAGGGATCTATTCTGAGTTAGGATTGGATAATATTGATAATAAAATAAAGTGAATGCATAAAGCCAATTAACCTACGAGTATTTCGTGTTTACAGACATAAAATAATCAAGTGAAGGCTATCAACATTTTTTTTCAACGGGTGTTTTGTGTGTAAAGTTATACAGAATTTGAAGAATTAAGGTTTCTCTTTATAATCATATACTTTTTATATCAAATTAGTGAATGAATTTAATACTGAGTTTGAATAAAGTTGGTTGAGCCATATATTTTTTTTCAACTGTTATCAACCGCGCTTAACGACAAGTACTAGCCGGCCAAATGTGTGGCGCACCTGTGTTATGCACCTGTTATTTTGAGATAATGACGTCACAACAACAATAGACAAAATAATGTAACGAAGAATTGTATTGTATTAATTGTAAGTAATTGTAAGGCGGGGATAACATGTTTTCGATTCATTGTAATTCTATCGCTTCTTGAGGGCGTTACTTTGTCCAAAATTTATTTTTTAATGCACGTGCAAATGTAAAAGTAAATATATCATAACTAAATCTTAAGTAAACTATGTTATTACCGCTGAAGATGGCTAAAATATGTAAATGCATATAATCCGTTCTCTAATAATAATATTCAGTTATGAAATATGTCGTAATATGTTTTTGCCAAGCCTACAAATTATGGCTGAGTTAGCTTAATTTGTTTTATTGCCTAGATTCGTATTTTGATACTAGAATTTAATAAAATATGATACAAATAGGACCTGTAGCGGTCGACACAGCGTGTATTAAACTGATTATAAATTTAAGATTAATTACATAAATAATTAATTAGCTCTTTGCATATGTTACGTTTATGAGAGAACTATATAAGTTATAAATACGTAAAATTTGAAGTATAGGTATCATTATACCAGCTCCCTTGCGGGGTGGGGGGAGAGAATCAAATTTCTATAGACTTTTTGGTTCATCACGTCTCACCATCCCTTTGGTTGGTGAAATGTATTGTGCTTCCCATTATCATATTTAAAGAAAAATTTCGCCACATTGACAATCGACGGAATCTATCAGAAAGCAAATATGAACTTCGTTACATTGAGCCTGTTAACAGTAGCTTAGTTGGTTAGAGCGTGCCGGCTAGAGGCAAGATCACAGGTTCAAATCATGCCGTGTTGAAATTTTTCTATGTTAAGTTTTTAAAATATCTTTTTTTTTATAGAAGACGGGGCAAACGAGCAAGAGGTGCACCTGATGGTAAGTGATCACCGCCGCCCATAGACATCCGCAATACCAGAGGCCTTGCAGTTGCGTTGCCGGCCTTTTAAGAATAAGTAAGCTCTTTTCTTGAAGGTCCCTAAGTCGTATCCGTTCAGAAATACCCCTGCCGGTAATTGGTTCCACAACAGAGTAGTGCGAGGTAAAAAGTGTCGGGAGAAACGCACAGTTGTGGATTTCCAGACATCGAGATGGTGAGGATGGAACATCAAATTTTGACGCGATGTCCGATGGTGGAATTCGGCGGCAGGAATTAATCCAAACAACTCGTCGGAACACTCTCCATGATATATACGATAAAAGACACAGAGATAACCTACATCTCTGCGCAATGCCAAAGAGTCAAGCTGTTTCGAAATAGCCTGGTCGTCAACGATTCGAACCGCTCTACGCTGAATGCGATCAAGAGGAAGAAGCTGGTACTGGGGAGCTCCGGCCCAGAGATGCAAACAGTACTCTATGTTAGGCCGAACCTGTGCCTTATAAAGTTGAAGGCGATGGACCGCCAAAAAGTACTGTTTCGCTCTGTTGAGTACACCGAGCTTTTTGGAGGCTAGTTTAGCCTTGCCTCCCAATGACCGCGAAACTGAACGTAATTCGATATGTCAACTCCCAGGATTCCGACACTAGCTGAGGCTGTCAGGAGAGTATCCTTAAATCGAGGTGATACGACAAAGGGCGTCTTTTTTGCGGTGAACACGCAAAGCTGTGTCTTCGTGGGGTTAAAAGTAACCAGGTTTTGTCGACCCCATTCCGAGACATCGGTAAGTCGATTCTCGACTTCAGACACAAGCTTGTTTCGGCACTCTTTGACGGGTTCCCGAGAAATACCGCTTCAATTCAGAAATCTTGTTGAAATATCTTGTAGACATGTTCAATTTCTTATATAACCCAACGTTATTATTACGTTTTTATATTTTTACAAACTAGATGGATAGATGAGGTTATTTATATCAATAATGAATGTTTAATTTAGTTATTAATTAGGAAACCACAATAATAAAAGTAATGACGTGTAGTACTTAGCATTTTTAGTACTATTTGTTAGTACTGTTTGTTAAACAATACTAGTACTATTTGTTAAATAATACGTTACAAATTTATGATTTGTTCCGTAGAAAAACTGTGATGTTTATCACAGTTTTTGATGTATTAACATTTTTTCTCTCGCTTTGAAACATAAAGGATGTATATAACAGAAAGCCAAGGAAGCGGACGTTATTTGGATTGACCAATGTGCGCGCTCTATTTAAATTGACTAATAAGTGCGCACTATCTGAATCAATCAATGAGCGCGAGCGCGATGGTAGAGTTAGTCATGAGGTTGTACCAATTTCGTTACTTAAATGTTAGAAGTTACACATCATCTATTTTTCGTAGTTTTACTTGTATACATTGTTTTATTTGTTCTCTGACAAATCTCTAATAGCTTTAAGAAATTTATTATAAAATCATATATTTTGTCCCATAAAATAGTTTATTATACTTGGCGAAAATAACAGTATATAACAGGATTGTTTCTTGTACTTGGCTCAATCTTCATGAGCCAAATACAAATAAACAATCTTGTTATATACGAAATATTTTTTCGAACATCCGAGTACTTGTTGGTATATCCAGTGCTTACTCAAATATATACTTCGATATTATGATAAGAATAAAAATTTCATAGAGAAGCTCTTAGGTTAAGCTCATAAATTATCCTTACGACTCTTTTTTGTAATACAAATATATTTTTTATATCTGGGAAATTTCCCCAGAGAAGAATTTCTTTAAGACACGATGCTATGAACGTAACTAAACGAGTCTCACAGTATTGACGTATTAGTAAGATGTATATAAAAGCCATTGCGTATAGGTAAGTACTGGGTTTTGTATACATAATACATATATACATGATACAAAACTGTTTCAATACCTTGTTTGGGTCGCATTGTTACCTGGGTAACAGAAATAAGCAAGGCACTGTATCCGGCAAATCATCTTAAAACTTTTTAAAATTGAACGCCCCGTTGGTCTAGTGGTTAGCAAACCCTGACTACGCAATCAATGGGGCTCTGTTTCGATTTTCGACAGGGGCAGGCACTAATGTGACGAGCGTAGATGTTTATTTCTGAGCCTGGGTGTGTATTATGTATGTAACAGTATTTATATATGTATTTCTATGTATTAATATTGTTGACTAACACTCATAACACAAGCAAATACTTCATCTACTTTGGAGTTAAATCAATTCGTGTAAAATTGTCCAAAGATATTGATTATTCTTTTTTTTATGTCATAAGATAGCAAACAAGCAGATGGGTCTCCTAATGGAAAGAGTCAACCATCGCCTATAGACACCAAAGATGTTAATGGTGCGTTGCTATCTTGTGGCGAGGTCTAATGCCACATGCATAAGTTTACCGGCTACCCTACCCTCCAAACCGGAACACGACAGCGACAAGCACTGACGCTATTGCAGCAGGAATAGGTAAGGCGGTGGTACCAGAACCAGTGGTGGTATTATATAAAAAACTTTAGTCAAAATGTTAACGGGGAGATATCACTCCGCAGCTTAGGTATTCGGCAATACTCCATTCGACCGTGCGTATGGCAGTGGGCTGTCGCCCCGCTCGCACGATAGTCGCAGGTATATCGCGCTCGCGCATTCTATCTACATCAACTAGGTACTAAATTTTCTCAAGTGACAACCCCGTGCCGACGTTTGCTGCTCGGTTATAAGACAAATCACTGTTCTCGCGCAGCTCAAAACGTCAAGATCTGATTTAAAATCGATGTCGAAATCGGCGTGAAACTGATAACTTCCCGATTTAATTTTCTTAGCGGGAAGTTCAAAATATTTTGAATTATGATTTAAAAAGCATTATTTAATTACACTTTTGGATTTTCCAAACTTTGTGCAAAATAAATTGACAAAAATAAAGCCAAATGCGTTTAACAACTGAAGAATGTAATGGCCATTTTTATTTCGTGGCATTTAAGTGTCAGTGTTTGTAATATGAGCTGCCCTACCATTTTGAAGATGTTAATTGCCGTCTAGTCTGCGTCTTGCAAACGTCATGTTAATGGTTCCTTTCACAGATTGCATTCTGAGGATAAATGCCTTTCGATGTTACGGCTTACGTTAATGGTTTGTGGTTTTGGTAAATGGGTGTGTAAAGGTTTCTATGTTTAGTGTTTACGATTCAATTTGGCTGCTCATTGGTCGAGTGGTAATTTACGCCTAGCTATGGTAATCAAGATTAGACTCAGGTCGGACTTCCAATAGGGACTGTAATTTATGTTTATTAAATATAATAATAACAATAATATTTTTATCATAAGATAGCAAACAAGCAGATCAGTCTCCTGATGGAAAGAGTCAACCATCGCCTACAGACACTAAAGATGTTAATGGTACGTTGCTATCTTGTGGCGAGGTCTAATGCCACAATATCCATAAATTTACTGGCTACCTTCCCCTCCAAAACGGAACACGACAATGACAAGCATTGATGCTATTGCGACAGGATTAGGTAAACTGGTTTCTCTGTGTTGGTCCCGGGCTCTTTTGAAGAATAGGCCAAATGCCGTTCTGCCAGGCAGGTCGTAAAAGGCGACCGATTGGCTATACGAGTCACTAACATCGTGGCTACACTATATATATAGATGGTAAAGTTCTGCATTGTCTCGCCCGTGTCTGGTACCACCGTCTTACCACTTTCGTGCCGCAATATCGTCAGAGCTTGTCACTGTCTTGTTCCGTTTTGGAGGGTAAGGTAGCTGGTAAACTTATGTATGTGGCATTAGACCTCGCTACAAAATACCAACGCACAATTAACACCTTTGGTGTCTATAGACGACGACTCTTTCCATCTTTCCATCATGAGACCCATCTGCTTGTTTGCTATCTTATAATCAGGGCGAGCGAAGCGAGCCCTACACTAGGCCACTTTGTATGCACTTTTGCGGTATCTGTTATTGAAAAAATATCGCACTTCGAGGTTTGAGCTTTGACGTGGTAGTTTAAATTCATGTCTAGATATGTTATCTACCATTAAAGTGCCATTTTATAAACATTAAGAAAAAAATAAAAAATACATGTATTAGAATTTTATTACTACTAACGCCATCTACTATGAAACTAAAGAGTTAAAATGTTACTTTGGCGTGGTAGATTTAATTCATTTTCATTCACTCCATTTTAATACAATATTAATCTATTAATACACTTGTACTTTTTAACTTCCTGCTACGTATATGTGGGTAAGGAAGTTACTGATTTTGCTCCGATTTCAAAAAATCGAATTTTCACCAGATGTCCGCGTTTTGAGGTCCTAGGAACCTTTTTCGACTGTTTTCGCGATGACGTCAGTGTATCTGTATGTATGTATGTGTGTGTGTGTGTGTTCGTGTGCGTGTATGTATGTCTGTATGTAAACATCTCATAACTTTTGAACGGCTGGACCGATCAAAATGCGGTTGATGGCATTCAATTGGATTCCACTCAACTTAAACGTCCTGAAAATTTGAACCAATTGGGCTCAAAGGATTTTGAAAAAATTTTGAAAAGGCCCAAAAAGAAAATTTTGGTGAAACAGATTTTTTTTAATATCACTTCGAGATTAATGTACTGATTGAGTACAAAAACTAATCAGCTATATTCTCAAAAAATTAAGTCTAATGCATAAATTGCATCAAATCGGTTTATCTGTTTGGAAGTAATCGTTGACGAAAATTTTGAAAAAAGTCTTTTTTTCGACATAACTTCAAAATATTTCAACCAATCATTTTTTATTATTCTACAATATTTTAGTGCTAAAAAATTTACGACGAATGCCGTTTTAAAAATTAAAATCGAATCTTATTTTCAAAAGTTACAGCTTTTCAAATATTAAAATTACGTTGTTTTTAGCAAATTTACTTAATGTTTTTGAAATAACTTTCAGGCTAATATACCGATTGACCTCAAAATCTTATCAGTTTTTCTCCTTTAAAAACTGCGTCAAGTACCATTAATTGGATAAAAATCAGTCACTTTGTTTGGTATCTATCAATGACGAAAATTTTTGAAAAAATGTTTTGAACTTACCGATTATTTTGCTAAAGCAATAGTTAAATTGAGTTGAATGCCATTTGAAATTTGATCAATTTGATCATCGTTTCCAAAATATACAGTTTTTCAAAAATCAATGTACTGCCATTTTTATCAAAATAAACTGCATGTATGATTGTTTCGTTGGTCATTCGTGTTTTCTTGCTGTTTTTTGTGACTTAGCAATTGAGATATTTCAATATTTCTTAGAACTGAAAAAAATATATGCTTATAGTTTTTACTGTTTTGAGCTTATAATACCTTAATTTACCGGGAAGTTTCAGGGATGGCCTGCAGGGTCAACCGGTTACAGATTTTTCACAATATGATTATTGTGAAACAGTACAAGTGTTTTAATTGATTAATATTGTATTGTGATCAATTTTCAATCTTAGCCCGAGGGTAAAAAGCTACAAAAATGTATGGTCATGCCTGTATCCCCGAAGAGGTAGGCAGAGATACAACGTGTGCATCCACGATTAGCCGAAGATACGTCGTAGTCCCACAACGTGATAGATGACCAGCTTATCACCAACCGGGCATTTTTTCAATCCCTGGCATCGTTGTTTTTATTAGAAAATTTAAAAAAAAACACACATTTTTATTTGTCTGACTCGAGAATCGAACCCCGAGGGTTTCCCTGAGAGAAAAATTCGAAAAATTTATTCGCTGAAATTCTGCCGCCAATTCTTCGTGCCTGCGGTAAGTCCAATATTAATCTTAAAAATTTTGAATGTTAATTAAATTAAAAAAAATTATTTCCAAAATCGATCTTATCTTAGCAAAATTTTTAAGAATTTTTCTTGTAAGTTCTAAAAAAAATTGTCTTAGAAACATGTTTTTTTTATTTTGGTTTTATTTTCCTGCGCCCTTCTAGACCAAAGCCTGACGACGCCTTTGATGGGAATATAATGTTTGGGTAAAAATACGCTGGCTTTTTTTAGGTTAGATAATTATGAATGAAGTCCATACTAAAACGATCTAACTCTCATAAAAATACTTTCTTAACAATATTACTAGGTAGTATAACTTTGCGAGCCCTTATAAAGCTCTACTTTTTGCTAGTATATATAAAAAAATCAAATACCCGAATGAGACATTGCGGACATTTACCACCTAGTAGTCACAAAGGTAGTGACAGGTACACCCAATCGGTCGCACCGCCCTTATCCCCGAAAGGCTGAGCAGAAGTGCAACCAACCCACGATTAGCCAAAGATACTTAGTCCCAAATTGATGGCAAGCTGGCAAAAAGATGGCAAGCTTATCGCCAACCGGGCACTTATTCAATCCTGGGCAAAGTGGTTTTTATCAGAAAACTAAAAAAAACACATTTTTGAATTTTCCCAAACCGGGAATCGAACCTGGGACGATGGGCGATGCGTTATGATATATTTTTTAACAAAATATAGTTAAATTTTCATAACTGAACGTTTACCAGATAACATTATTCAGTGTCTGAATGTCATTCATGTATACAAAGAGAACTCCTTTCATATAAATACTGGTACTGAATTTGCAATCATTTCAAATTTATTGTATTTGCCCTGACAAAGTTTCCCCATTCGGCCATACACATATTTATGGGAAACAATAAACAATTGACATCAGCTGGTTTTTCCGGCCGCAAACATTATAAAAATTATCAAGTACGTCTTTAACTCTCGTACTGTTGGTTCCGTATTGTACTCTAGTTAGAACTAATATAGCTGTCGCGCGTGTTGGTCCGGGCCCCCTCTGAAGAATAAATAAAGGTCGTGTTCCGGGTGTTTCAGACCACCCATTCAGGCTGATTACTGTGGAGTTTTAAAAAAAATGAAAACAAAAATCACGTGTTCAAAATTATTTTTGAAACTATGCAACCATGCTAAAAACAACCCTTATCCTTAACCACCTGTTAGGGAAGGGGGTGCAACTTTAAAAAATTCAAAAGGAAACCCCTATTTTTCATTGCAGATTTCGATTTGTGAGTTGGAAATTTTTCCATCTATTAAAAATCAATAAAAAAATTTAGACAAAATGTTTGTCATTCGATTTTCTGAAGTTGCCCCCTACCCCTAACAGGGGGTTGGGATCGTGGGTTGTTTTTGGCACTGTTGGATAGAAGTTCAAAAAATATTGAACGAGTGTTTTTTGTTTTCATTTTTTTTGAAACTCATCAATAATCAACCTGGACAGGTGGTCTGGAACACACTATATATCATACAATAATCCAAGATAGCTGAAAACATTTTTAAACGTGTAATGAATAAGTATGGACGACGGTTTTCTTTACTTCTACATGTGTGCGTTTTATTACTAAAATGTTTTTTTTCCCATTGAAAATCAGTACCTAATTTGCAATTTTACTGCGATTACTTTTCTCCGTGTTGGTTCCGGGCTCCGTTGAAGAATAGGCCAACTGTCGTTCTGCCAGGCAGGTCGTGAAAGGCGACCGATTGGCTATGCGGGTCACTACCATCATGGCTACTAGGTGGTAGAGTCCTGCATTATTTCGCCCAGGTCTGGTACCACAGCCTTGCCTATTCCTGCCGCAATAGCGTCAGTGCTTGTCGCTTTCGTGTTCGGGTGTGGAGGGTAAGGTAGCCGGTAAACTTATGCAAGTGGCATAAGACCTCGCCACAAGATAGCACCGCACCTTTGATGTCTATAGGCAATGGTTGATTCTTTCCATCAGGAGACCCATCTGCTTGTTTGCTTATGATATATAAAAAAAAAGATTAAACTATTTAATTACTTATTCAATGATTGACCATAATCATTTTTCACTACAAATTATCACTTTCTTTTAAAACACCACTCGTACGTCTTGAAGAGAAAGTTCGCACAATAAAGGGCATAAAATCCGCCATTTTGATTTGTACCTATGAATTTCATGTTTTTTATATAATTAGAAAACGTACAAGCAGATCGCTCTTCTGATGGAAAGAGACCATTGCCTATAGACACGAAAGATGTTGATGGTGCGTTGCTATCCGTGTGACCTGGCAGTGCCACATGCACCTGTACCGGCTGCCTTACCCTCCGAACAGGAGTAGGACAATGTCAAGCATTGACGCTTTTACGGCAAGAATAGGTAAGGCGGTGGTACCAAACACCCGGGTGAGATGTCAGAGAACTCTACCACCTAGTAGCCACAATAGCAAGGACTCCATTAACCAATCGTTCGCCTCTTGCGAACTGCCTGACAAAATGACAGTAATTAATCTATTTTTCTAAGAAACCCGACCACAGGAGAATCTCAGTGTACCCAGTGTTATGCAAGATAAATCACAAATTTATTAAAAGTGTATGACACAATGATATTATACATACGTATATGCAGGTTAAACATATTACTCTCCGTTTGTCTTTGCTGACTAGGCGAACCAATTAAATTAGACACCTAATTTAATTTGTCATGATAAAAAAGTGTTTTCAGGTCTTTCGGTGAGTATGTTCCGATTCTTACACTACTTTTCTCGTTTCTGTGGCATTTCGGAAGTCGCAAATGAATTTCCCCGGAAAGTTGCAAATTTAACTACGTTATTGAATTAAGATTCGGATTTCCACAAAATAACGTCTGCATCTATAAAAAAATAAAATGGCTTACGAGTTACGTTTAGCACATACTAGCTGTAGTGTGCAGCCCGCTGCATTATAAGTTTTTGGAACATCCTGCGGGATCAACTATTTTTTCCGAGATAAAAAGTAACCTATGTACTATTCCAGGTATTATTGCGTGATTGAGTAACAAACATCCATCCAAACATCCAAACTTTCGCATTTACAGTATTATTAATTAATTAATTAATATTAAATAATTAATTAAATATTAAATTATTAAAATTAAATAAAATCATAATTAAATTGATTAATTAATATTATTAATATTAATTAATTAATAAATATATAATATATATTAATATAGATTACAATTCTTATTAACAACAGACAAATACAAAAAAAACACTATTTTTTGGCAAGAAGTAACATTAAACTATAAATGAGAGCTAAGTATAAAAAATATTCTTAAAAAGTGAAATTTCCAATAATAATTTCCGATTCGCGGAACTCCATAGGGAAATATGCATAAATTTTAATGTTACGTATACAATTTTAGGGTGTCATACAAACGAAACGCTTACACGCCGACTTAGACGAATATTCATTCTATTTGCTCATTTTATGAATGAAATAAAGTTAGTCGTATATGGAAATTACAATCTTTTTCCCGTCTATTTAGGGAACGTGGCGCCTTAATATTAGATCGTTATAGAAAACATTAAAACTGCCCAATATAATAAAGGAAATCAAAGAATTGCAGTTATTTAAGAAATATTTATTTAATTTATTATATAAAAAATGTTATTACAACAGCAATGATGATTTGAACGATAAAAGTATATGATGACACAAATATAATTCCATTTTGACAATTTAAAAAATAAATATTTTCTTAATTTCTTGACCTATTTTTCAGATCTATTTATTAATTTGAAATTAGTTATTGTCTTCTTTTAACTAAATTTTTAATTTATTACAAAAATGTACGAAATGCATTTAAATAAAAATTGAGTAAGAATATGTTCTTAAATAGTAGATATAGTTATTATAGTACTAATCTGTAGCTATAAATTTAACAAATTTTGCATGCCATTTATGTGGCATAAAAGGTTTAAGCACATCGATATTAGTTCAAAATCTTTTCTAACCCTATTTTGTGCAAAATTTAAAGTATTTGTATTTAAAAACTTCAGTATCCATGTTAAGATTATTTTTCACGTCTTAAAACCTACATCCCTATCAAGTGTGTTGATAGCCCGATACATGTAAGCTATTCATAAAGTTGTAATATATCTAAAAAGCATGCGATGTTCTGCTAACATGTACCTGAATTTCGACAACACCGTCTTTTGGGTCCAATCATAGCCGTACATAGAATGTTTGTCGCTACGTAACTTTACGTGCTTATGCAAAGCAAGCCGTTTCTAGTAACACCACCACAACTACTAAGATTTTTCCTCAAGGAAATATTTATTGCAATCAAGAAAATTGACCAAGAAAATGTCTCAAGAAAATTGTCGAATCTGGGGAACGAACTTAGATTCTTTTGATTTTAGCTCTCAGGTTGATTTACTAGACCACAAGATTTAACACACGTTAAAGTGGTAATCGAACTAGTTCAACGAGAATGTAACCTCAAAAGTACATTTTAAGATTTTATTATGTATCTAATATTCGTATAAATAAACTATCTTTACGCCCGTATCTCTGAAGGAGTACGCAGAGGTACAACAAGTGCACCCACAATGTGATAGGTGACAAACCGATCACCAAACGGGCACTTTCCAATCCCAGGAAACGTTGTTTTTATCAGGAAACTGAATTTACACATTTTTGAATTGTCCGACCCGGAAATCGAAACCGGGATCACATGTTTTCAACACCAATACCGGACCACCCGGACCACTAGACCACAGAAGCGACTAAATTCATATATATGTTTTTAAATATGCTTTATGTATTGCAAAATTATTGTTATGTATAATCTGAAGAAGTGGGGAATAAATAGCAACGAATTGTCGTACCTATTAAAAAGTAAACACCTGTGTATGTATTTTTGCCGTCCAAGTTCCCAAATACAATTTTTGTTATATTATTTACTACTCGTAATTATTAACATAGTATAAGGCGAGTTCCACACTGCCTCGCTCTACGCTACGGGGTACGTAGCGACGGAGACACGCACATGATTCCGGAGTGCAATCTGCATCATCGTGCAGATTTCTTCGCACAAACGCGCGGAGAAGCAATATAGCAGTTTAGTATGTGATGGGCCAGACGCCTCACTTGCGTTTGTGATAGCACAGTGAATAGTACTGTTTTCTTTATTTATGTAGAACTCATTTAGGATGCTCTAGTTATATTATGTTTGGATTTAGTGTAATTAAATTTAAAAAAAGAAGTAGTGCCCTTACATTGCTTCATGACTTTCGATTTCAAATATAAATCGATTGATATCGAGCTCTATTTCAAAATATTATCTCTGTCAAAGACACGCACTATACTGCAGAACTCGATTTGCCATACCTTGCGTTTTGCTCCACACGCGTATTTCTCTGCATGAAGAAGCATGACCTGCAGCACTGCGCATGAATGTGTTTTCTGTGTGTTGCACTACGCGTGGTTTCGATGCAAAGAGAGATACTTTCAAGCAACGCGACCATGCACTCCCGGACTACTCTATGTATTGCGATGCAGTGTGCGAATCGCCTAAAATTCAATCTCAAACCTCTAAATTTTAGAGAACTAAGAAATACGTATAAGTCGTATAATAGACGTATCCTCTTTAATTTAGCGGTATAAAAACCGAAATTGGTAAACACATCAATAAAGCCCGTAACATAATAAAAGAATTTAAATTTAAAAAAAGTAGTAATCAAGAAACAAGTTAGAATTTAAAAGAGTATAATAGCTTGTTTCCAAGTTGGAAGTAAATATTATTATTACACAAGAGAATTAAAAGAAAAAAGGAAAAATTTATACACACTGCGCAGCATAAGGTTCTCTACATGAGAGGCATGGGATCGAATATTACAATCTTGATATTACCTATTAATTCATAACTAGAATTACGTATTTTTTAAGCAAAGGGTAACAAATATACAGATATCAATGTACAATCACATTTATATATTTACCGACTACCTTACCCTCTAAACTGAAACACGACAGTGACAAACATTAACGCTATTGCGGGAGGAATAGGTAGGACAGTGGTGCCAAATACCGGGGTGAGATGTTGCGGAACTTTACCGTAGTTACGATGGCAGTGACGCGTATCGGTCACCTTTTGTCACTTGTCTGGCAGAACGATAGTTGGTATATTCTTCAAAGAAGCTATAAACCAATACGGTGGAAGTGTTAGGTAGTGCTAACTACTTAATCTAGGCGAGACTTTGCAGAATTGTACAATTAGTGAAATCTTAATAAAAGTTTTAAGAAGAAGAAGCGTTAAGCTGAAAAAAAAGATAGTTACTCAGGTACATTTAGGTACGTGTAGTTATTTTCAAAGAATAGATGATTAAATAAAAGTTTTACTAAGTACTAGCAACATAAATACGACAAAATAAACTATGTCTTTCCATTTTTAAACTGTAGAATTCTTAAGACACTTTTGTGTGCTTAAGAGACAATAGTACATCTATTCCCTCGTGGAACCCGTTATCGGCGAGGATATTTCCGGGTGGATAAGACCTAAAAAGAAAAGGTAGTTTCAAGGAAAACTCATAAATTCCTAACAATCGGCAATGAAACTCCAAGACTTCCAATGTTGCTGATGTTAATTTATGCTTTACGATTACCTTCATTAAAAATATTAAATGGTGTTTATCGTAGAATAATAATAATAAATATTCACGGGACGAATTAAAGGACGTATTCGAGAGTTAACGGCAATTTACTAATTAATAATGTATTTAATTGATAATTTTTTGATATAATTTAAAAACCCCAAATAATTTTAAATCCTCTTTAAATAAGCTTAGTTGAAAAAGTAAAAATTAAAAAGGTCTCATAGCTGTCGCGCTTTTGCCGCTTAAACTGCGCTCAAAAGGTTCTTTGACTATTTTTTCCGAGCATTAATAATTGTGAGCCTTTTCTAAGAGCGGCTTTAAACAAGAGAAATATATTTTTAAATGTAAAATGAAATAAACTTTATCAAAATGTTCATTCAAGTAGTCTTTTAATTAATTGTGCTAATATATTTTAAAGGCTTTATGCGAATACAACGTTTGCTTTATTTAACGACTAAAATAAACATGTAGGTTTAGTAAAGAATTTGTACGAGTATATACAGAAAAAACCCTCTTTTATAGAGAAAAAAATCGTAATTTAGTTTGTAATTTTATGCAGATGAGCATATTTTTATAGCCTAATGGGCTACCACAGTATGGCTTATATTGGCAGGAAAGTGCTCAGCTAGAGTTTAAGTGCAAGTTTGGACGATTAGCCACAGTAATAATTTTAAATAAATATTTAATCTTTGAATTAAAATCAAAATGAATTGTTTTTTACTTCAATCATACGCTACATCGTATGTTAATATACTATAGTTTTAAATTTAAATGAAATTAAAAACTATAGTTTTTTTTTCATTTAATCTAATAAGGGAAATTGCAGAGAATTTTCATCAAATTTCGCTCAATCGAAGAAATGTAATCCATTCGGACTTTACTAAATACAATGAGTGAAATATAAGTGATAGTTTAACTAATCTAACACAAATTAATAAATGTAATTCAAGTGAATTTTTATTCAATTACAATTAACCCAGTATGAGAGCGAACTCTTGTGATTTTTTATTATCATATTATATATACACTACATATTTGACTTTGTATTATATAGACAAAAAGAAATCAATATATAAATTATATTTATTTCTTTAGTGTCTAAGGCAAGGGTTATTTAATTCCATCAGGGCAGTCATTTGATTATTTGCTATGATTTAAAAATTGTTATGTAATGTTATATCATTGGTATATGATTTTAAACTTCAATCCTTTATTTTACCCTTTACTAGCTTAACGACAGTTTGCGGTGTTTCGATCGCCAAAGCCCTCCAATTTAATCCAACATTCCAATAAAGGGCTTCTAAGTCGATAATACAAATCCACCTACGTGTGTTACCCTTCATCTGATGTAATATGATAAACGACTAAAGGAGCTGTGAACTTTTAATAAAATTACGTAATACAGCGACTTTGCTCATAACAATGTACCTACATTGTACAAGGCGAAATTGTTTACGATCCACTTTGTCAACATTTTTCGAATTTTATTAATATTTCGTTTTCGGTTTGCTTTGCTAAGAAATTCAACATGAAAACATGAACATAGAGACATGTTTTCCATATATCATAAATATAGGAAATCAGTCACTGTTAGACTATTTATTTATTTGTTTTATATCATAAGACAGCAAACAAGCAGATGGGTCTTCTGATGGAAAGAGTCAACCATCGCCTATAGACACCAAAGGTGTTAATGATGCGTTGCTATCTTGTAGCGAGATCTTATACCACATGCACAAGTTTACCGGCTACCTTGCCCTCCAAATCGGAACACGACAGTGACAAGCACTGACGTTATTGCGGCAGGAATAGGTAAGGCGGTGGTACCAGACCCGGGCGAGACAATGCAGAACTCTACCACCTAGTAGCCACGATGTTAGTGACTCGTTTAGCCAATCGGTCGCCTTTTACGACATACCTGGCAGAACGGCAGTTGGCCTATTCTTCAAAGGAGCCCGGGGCCAACACGAGGGCAACGGGGGGCAGACTAAAAAAATATTGCCAGTTTGTAATCGTATATCTATAAGTTTACTGAATACCTTTTTCCCCGTGTTGATCCCGGGCTCCTTTGAAGAATAGATCAACAGCCGTTTACCAGGCATGTGGCGACCGATTGGCTATGCGAGTCATTAACATCGTGGCTACTAGGTGGTAAAGTTCTGCATTGTCTCGCCCGGGTCTGGTTCCACCGCCTTACTTATTCCTTCCGCAATAGCGTCAGTGCTTGTTGCTGTCGTGTTCAGGTTTGGAGGGTAAGGTAGCCGGTAAACTTATACATGTACCATAAGACCTCGCACAAGATAGCAACGCACCATTAACATCTTTGGTGTCTATAGGCGATGGTAGACTCTTTCTATCAGGAGACCCATTTGCTTATTTGCTATCTTATGATATGTAAAAAAAAAACTTAAATAATGCTCGATTCGATTCGAAGTGGCTATTCGAGACGTCGCAGCACTATACCACCTAATTAGTAGCCACGATGTTGATAACATGTATAAGCCTTTTTTTCATTACATAAGATAGCAAATGTTAGGTTCATTTTTAATAATAGACAGTTTGACGTACATAGATGTTTATTCTTTCAAGAATTACAGCAGAGTGCTAAGTGTGAGTTTTTCTTTTCGCATTCGATCGTGAGCGCGTTTGGAGTTTACTAGGAATTTGTATGTGATTTGTACAGCGCCACCTAGTGGTAAACGTGAGAAACCAGTTTACCACTAGGTGGCGCTGTACAAATCACATACAAATTCCTAGTAAACTCGAAACGCGCTCACGATCGATTGCGACAAGAAAAACTCACACTTAGCACTCAGAAAGGGGCGAGTAAGCCGGTACAAGGCATTTTATAGTATCACAGTTTTACAATAATTAAAAGTAGGGTAGATTGAAAAATGTCGAAGGAACGATGTTGCGGAAGTGGCGCCACTGTAGTGCAGTATTTTGATAACTATAAATTCTAAAATCTATTATGCGAGATAAATGCTATAAACGAATATTAATATTACATTCAAGCACTATTTCCATTTTTATTCATGTTACAAATAAATATACCCAACACAAACAAACAGATGGCTCTCCTGATGGAAAGAGAAACCATTGTCTATAGACATCGAAGATGTTAATAGTGCATATCCTACGTGCGTGCGTACCTATCCGTATGGCAGGGTGACGATGTCACATGCATAAGTCTACCAGCTACTTTACACTCCAAATCGGAACACGACAATGACAAGCACTGACGCTATTGCGACAGGAATAGGTAAGCCGGTGGTACTGTAATACCTCTATGATATTACAAGGATGCTGGCAGCTTGTCAGCTTTTAAATATTTTTCAAATATAGAATAATTTCGTAATATGTGTAGTCTTTTTGGTAAATTGTCATAATATTTGTAATTGTAAATTAGTATTAAGCGAGCTCTGACGAATTGCTCAATAAATCTATACAAATAAATAAAATTGGAGTGCCTGTTTGTAATATTAAAATAACCGCTTTTTACTAAATGCATATAGATGTATACACGATACATATAGTATACAATTTTTGTCTGTCTGTTTGTTCCTGGAATCTCCGGAACGGCTGGACCGATTTTGACGGGACTTTCACTGGCAGATGGCAGCTGATGTGATAGGGAGTAACTTAGGCTACTTTTTTTTGAAAATTTTCTACGCGAACGAAGTCGAGGGCTCAGCTAGTCGAAAATATACTAACGTTAAAGTGTTCATTTTTATTTAAAAATAGTAAATAAATTGATCCCGAGTATCTCTCGTTGAAAGCTGCCAAGGCGAGAAGAACCCCGTGATGACCGGGTGTCACTACAGTACCAAATATCCGGACGAGACGTTGCGGAACTCCACCTAGTAGTCACGATGGTAGTGACACGTATAGCCAATTGGTCGCCTCTTACGACCTGCCTGACAGAAAGGCAGTTACCTATTCTTCAAAGGAGCCCGGACCTACAAGGCTTCTCTCGCTTTTACGGGATTCTATTCTCTAAATTTAGTACGGATCAATACAAAGACTCTTAAAAATATAATTATCATGCTGTTGACTGTTCTTTAAAAAAAACAATAAATGTAAAGAGACTTCATTGTTAAACTTTTAGTAAGAAATGTATTAAATTTTCGTCGCACGCTGGTGTTTTCCATTTTATCTGGCGTGCACGTACCACTTTTTAATTTAACTTGTCATTTCCTTTTTAAAACATACTTAGTAACATAAAATATTCTGCCACGGAATATTTGACTTAACTTCCTGGGGATATGGATGAAAATTGTGTGAAATAATAAGTTGATACTAAAATTAGTTACGTTTCTAGAATTCTATAGAATAAGTTTGTATTTCAAATATTAAGCTAGGAACATACTATATATATATTTTTGTTTTAAAAAAGAGTAATAAATATGGAAGTATTTTTTTATATCATAAGTCACTCTAGAAGAAAGGGAGAAAGAAAGTATCTTCACGCTCATATCCCTGAAGGGGCAGGCAGAGGTGCAACACGTGCACCCACGATTAGCCGAAGATACTTGGTCCCACAAATGTGATAGGTGGCAAACCTATCGCCAATCGGGCACTTTCCGATCCCGGGCAACTTTCTGTTTCTCAGGAAAACTGAAAAAACACTTTTTATGTGCCCGACCCGGGAATCGAACCTGGGACCTCATGTGGTAAACGTCAACGCTGGACCACTAGACCACAGAGCGATAATCGATAATAGAAAGAGAGAATTATCGCTTATAAACACTAAAAGTATTAGGTACCCAATGGTGCGTTGCTACCCTTGTGGTAGGGTCTTAATGCCACATGCATAAGTTTACCAGCTACCTTACCCTCCAAAACGGAATACGATACAGACAAGTACTGACGCAATTACGGCAGGAGAAAAAACGCGGAGTTACCATACCCGGGCGAGGCGATGCAGTACTACCACCTAGTAGCCACGATGATAGTGACTCGTATAGCCGATCCTTTGCATCTTACGAACTGCCTGGCAGAACGGTAGATGCTCTATTATTCGAAAGGGCCCCGGATCAAAACGGCGTAAAATTAAATGTTTTTTTTCTTGGCATACGTGTATATTTGTAATACTAGCTGGCAGCTGCAGCATGCAGCCCGCTGGATTATAAAAGTTGGTGAACAACTCTTTTTTTTGGGATATAAAATTAATCTACGTGCTATTCTAAGCCATTGTCTACCTGTGTGCCTCCGTTTAGTAGTTTTGGCGTAATTGTCCAACAAACATCCATCCATCCATCCAAACATCCATTTATAATTTTTCCAACATTCACATTTATAATATTAATGTAGATTTAATATATTGTGGACATTTTACTTCAAAAAGTTGCTTGATTTTGGTAAGTTGGGAGTAGAGCACATGCATTGCGTCAAGGCGTGAAATATTTATCCAACAAATTTGCAATCATTCTGTACAATAGATTGAAAATCCTCTCTCGGTCAGCACTCGCCCTAAGCGGAGAAATACGAACTCTGTCACGTATCGCCCACTCGCCTTGATGAGCATTCGTGAGCGCAAACATTTATTTAGGGGGAGTACACACTCTATATCTCGTTAGATCTCCATGCCGTTTAAATAGTTTGATGGGAAATCTCCAAACTATTGTTATGCATCCTCCCTGATTTATACGTCGTAACGTCAAATTTCAATTGGATAATTTCCATCGCCTGTATACTCTTTGAAATTGCATCATTAAAATCGGCATTGCACTAAAGTCTTTAAATACTTATTTCTTAAATGCTTAACTTTGGTAAAAATAATTTAAAAAGTATTTAAATAGCTAAGTGCTAGTGGGTCTAAAAATACTGTGAGTCTACAGTAAAAAGTAAAGGAAAACTTTGGACCCTTTTTTAAGAAAGTTGGGTGAACAGTGGAGTGTAAAAATTGGCACAATTAAAGTTTACATTGCGGAGGACTGCAAAAACCTAATAGTTTTAAATAAAATACATTAAAAATACATCAAATTAACAAAAATAAACATTGTTCATACTACACTCATGTGACATATAGGATAATCATGAAACTATTCGTTTGTGCGTTTCCCTTCCTTCAAATCTATTTTTTTCTTTCCACGCAGTCGGGCTGTGGAATTCACTTCCATCTAACATTCGTTTCAGTGAATCGCTATCAATCTAACACAAAATTGAATACTTATTATCTGACGCGAAAGTAGTTTAATAAGGTAATTTCGTAGTTTGTATGTTATTTTTAATTTTGTTTTCTTGTATTTTAATGTGTAAGTATTTTCCTCTTTTCTCATTATTTTTTTTGTCAATAGCTTTAAGGCCACATTTTTTGTTTATGTTGTGCACAAATGTCTATATTTATTTACTGTTTTCTTTATACGGGTTAGCTTGAAGAAATTTCTAGCTGGCTAGCTGGAAAAAGGAGATAAAAGAGATAAGTTCACCTTTTGTCTAAATATATATAATTTTATTGTTTACTATAACTTTTTTTTCTGTACAATGGTGTTTATTATTAAACTATTACAGATGATAATATACAAACATGTATACTATTTTCTTTACGGCTAAAGTCAGCTGTCAAACTTAAAAGAGATTTTATTGTTTAGTCTATGGTTGAATTTTGGCCATTGCTAATTCAAATAAATTTAGTTGTTTAAATAAATATTGACATTATTAGGAATAGAAATTTATCAAACAAATCAATGATTGCCGGGTCTATCCCAAAACTAAAGGAAAATTTCGTCACATTGAACCATCGATACGTAGCTCAACTAGAAGAGCGTTGCCTGTCCTGTAGGCTAGATGGTCCCGATTTAATACCATTTGCATCAACGTTTTCTTTTGTTTTATTTTTTAAAGTTTTCCCTGACACGAAATCAGTGATTTTTATATCATAAGCAAACAAGCAGATGGCTCTCCTAATGGAATAAAAACATGTTAACGGTGCCTTGCTATCTGTGTGACCACATGCCAAAATCTACCGGCCAACTCGATTACTTATTCAAAGACTAGTTTTTTATTGCTGTGTGCGCTTATCACCAAACCGACAAACTGAAAAAAATACTTTAAGTTTTATTACTTGTAGAGATATATCGATATGGAAGGTCTA
This sequence comes from Apodemia mormo, assembly GCA_036924255.1. Classification (NCBI taxonomy): domain Eukaryota; kingdom Metazoa; phylum Arthropoda; class Insecta; order Lepidoptera; family Riodinidae; genus Apodemia; species Apodemia mormo. The sequence goes on from JAUPFN010000002.1 coordinate 44,887,518, forward strand.
CGATTTTATTACAAGTTTAGATTCCTTTGATCACCATGAATAAAATAATTCCCAAAATGTAATTTGTTTACTTTTCAATCCCTCGAATCATCGCGAACGTGACAAAATTGCCTGACGTGTTTTTCCTTTGGTTATTTAGTAATGTTGTTTTATATTTTGTCATAACACCGTTCTCGTGCGCTTTTTAATATTAAAGACATGGGTATAATATAACATATGTATAACATATGTTTGTATATACGGGACGGTTTACCTAGGATCAAAATAATGGTGTTGGATCATGATACTGGGATAAAAATCATTGGAAATATGCGTGAAAAGTTTTTGATTTTTTTGATGATTTTTTATATTAATTTTGTATAATTTGATTGATTTCAATACTCCACAGTGCTTATTCTTAAAAAAATAGTAAAACTTAAAAAAAGTACTCAAAATAAGCAATGTATTATGCGCCAATTAGTGCACAAAATAAACAGCTGGTAACAAGTGTAAATGTACGCTTTACATTGTGTGGCATGAAAATAAGAAAGAATCATAAAATGAAAATTTTGCATTACCTACAAAAAAGGCGTTGCCATCATGACTAGAACGTAAAAATGGCACACTTTTTTAATTATTCAGTACACCGTCCCCTACACACTGTATTATGGCCCAATCCACATAACAAAGCGTCAATCAATTCGAAGCCTTTACGGCCCCTACACATTTTCATACACATTATGGCACATCGTAGTACGACGTGACGTCGTATCGTGTTTAATGTTTGTAAAAGCCCTATGTGCTTCGATTTAATTGACGTTTTGTCAAGTGAATCGGAGGGCAGGGAACAAGCAGATGGCATTCCTGATGGAAAGTGACGTAAGTAAGTAGTGTAGGAGTAACGATGATAATGACATGGTGTTAATGACACAAGAAATTTTATTTTATACTAGCCGTGAGCTGCGGTAGCTATGCCAACAAATATAATAAATTTGAAGGAAAGACATTGCATTACCATGCACAACAACTTTGCTAAATATCATCACATGGTCATTCTGTAAAGAATATACAGACAAACATTCATATATATCACAAAAGAGAGAAAACATCTGTGGAAAAATAACAGCATAATACGATAGTAAAAAAAGGCCAAGCACAAGTTATCACTAATTAAATCAAAGTAGGTATAACATAACTACATAAAAACGTCAAATCTGCGGTCTAATAATCTGATGTCGGTGTTGACCACGTGAGGTTTCAGCTTTAATTCCCGGATCGGGCAATTCAAAAAAGGTTTTTTTTCAGTTTACTGAAAGAAACCATGTTGCCCGGGATTTGGTAGTGCCCGGTTGGCGTTGACATCTATCACATTATGGGACTATGCATCTTGGGCAATAGTGGGTGTACTCATTGTACCACTGTCTCCCTTTTCCACAGACAGCGACATTTAAAATATTATTTCTTTATAATTACGAGTGATAATCGTTTATTTTTTTTATATCATGAGAGAGCAATAAGTCATATGGCTGAAAAGAAACAGTGAGCGCTAATAGACACCAAGGATGATAATAGTTGCTACCCATGTGGCGGGTTTGGAATGCCACATGCATAATAAACCAACCTTACAGTTCAAAACGGAACACGATAGCGACAAGCTGTTAGTATTTTATCGTAGTTAGTATTTAGAATGTTAGTGACGTTAATTAGTATATTCTATAAATTTCATCGTCAGCACTTGGTCAGGTTCCATTGTTACTAAACACTATTATTATTACACCGGTACTTTAATAGAATTGAAGTAATAACAAATATAATAACCATGATATGATGTATGTAGCAGCGTTTCAGTTTGAATAAATAAAAATTTGAGAGGTGTAAAGGGACACCCGGATGGAACGAAGTTCCTTTCAATTAATTAGTGAAGGAATTGTAATAAAATTTTATTTTTTTAAGTTATAATAATATTGTTCAATGCGACACCACACTGTTCAATGCGAAATAGAAATGAAAATATCTGGCTTACTTTTTATAAGAGAAAGAGAGAGACAGACAGACAGACAGAGAAACATGCGCACGCCGCACAGCTTACAATAGCTTACTATAGCAAAAAGTATCGTGACAACTTTTCGTAAGAATTTTTTCCGTCTAGCCCCCTTTCACAACGCGCGATAAGGAACTTTGTTCCAATAAATAAATTCTATATTTCTAAAATTTTTAAACATGAAGAAAACATAATATACATATTTTTAAACATAAAGAAAACATAATATTCCTTCAATTTTATTGTATCAGGTAATTTATTAAATGTTTTAGCAAACTTTGCATTTGTTCCGTTCATTTTTTGATCTGACGATGGTAATTTTTAATTCTATTTAAAGTTTTTAAAAACAAGAAAAATGGATAAATAATTGTTTTTTATAAAACTTGGGGATAATTTTTAACAAATAAAATTATCGGTGGTGATTGTTGGTGATCATCCATCTATCCTGCTATCATTCTCAACATAAACTATTCAAAATTTCAAGTTATAGAGATTAAAATTTTTGCTTTTGAGTAAAGAATGTTACATAAAAACTCAATATCATTTAACATCCAGTTTACGTTATGGCTATTAAAGACGGTTGTAAGAACGTAGGTTCACGATTGAATGTCAAGAAAATCAAGGTACTGGTATTCGAAAGAGAAGTAACTAGAGCGGATGTAAGAGTTGCAGTTGATGATGTAGTATTAGAAGAAGTGGATAAATTTCTATATTTTAGATGTGCTTCTGGTGGAGATGGCAGGTACACCGCTGATCTAGAAAGAAGAAAGTGCGTCGTGAACAGAATGAAAAGAGCGTTAGGGAAACTACTATTTTGTTTATCTATTTATTTTTATTGAAACACATACAGAATGTATAGAATACAAATGGCAAGCTTAATTTATAAAGAATTCTCTACCAGTTCAAAATCACACAGAGTGGTTAAACTACTACTTACTATCCAACTTCTACTCACTATCCTAGATTGCCCTATACTCGTCTTGCCCGCAAAATTATGTGCTAACACCAATGCTATTGTTTGACAGCAAGAATTATGTAGGTACCTACGTCAGAAAGAGCATGATGGCAGTAATGAAGCGGTTGAAATGAGACCGTTGAGAAAAATATGTAACACTCGCGGATTGTAATTTTAATTATAAAACACTTGTATTAATAGTATAGAACTCGCGGATTGTGTTTGTAATACTGAAAGTAGAGACAGAAATTGTGCTTGAAAAACATTATGGGTATAAAAATTAAAAAAGTCATGCTTTGTTGTTTTCAACATGTTGAAAGAATGCTAGATGCACCAATAACAAAACAAATATGCAATGGGAATATCGATTTAGGTAGACAGGCTGTAGGTGCCGGGGATACTAATATCGACTTTCCATGATCAAATTGGTCAGGTGTTATCTGAAGGTGGTGTCAGAGCCTCCGAAACGCGCGTTTTTATTTGATCAGATTGCCACCGTACAGATGATTCATCCCTTAACAAAATTCAGGTTTACGTATAAAAATATACCTAGACTCGCCAGAACTACCCGCATGCAAGCAAAATTGAAAAGTATAACCGCGCGTGAAATGTAAATTTTCTTTGTGCGCTCCAGGTTTATGGCCAAGCCGCGAACATTGGCACGGGGTTGTCACTTGAGGAGTTTTTATAAAAAACGTTTTCAAGTATGCGTGAGTGCGATAGGAAGTTTTTATAAAAAATATTGTCACGTATGTGCGAGTGCGACTTGATTGCAACTGTCGTGCAAGCCGAGTGACAGGCCATTAACCCGCGGCGCGACCTGCGACACGAAATGCGGCGCGGTGAGACGCGCGAACATCTGGGTATGCCACAGCTCGACTTGTTGCGACCGCGGTGGCGTGCCGCTGACCTGTCACACCTCGATACTAGCTAGTACCAGGGTCGGATTTTGTAATACTATTTTTACTATATTCTTTTGAAGCGTAGTATATATTATCGTAACGTTAGGATTGTACGCAATAATACCATTATCGTTGATACTTACATATATACTTACATATACTTATAATTGATCCCTCCGTTCGAGATTTTTACAGTAATATTTCTTTAGGTGCGTAATATTTCTTTAGGTGCGTAATATTTCTTTAGGCAGCGAGAAAAAATTTTAAGATGCACGCGCATCACCGTAACGCAAAAGTTACAGGTTGAAGTTGACCGCTAAATTGCTCATTAAGTCCCGAAATCCTTAACTATCCCTTTCCAGTCCTTTTATTACTTTAATGTAATTAAGTATTTGCATGCAATTAAAATCTATTAGAAATCAGAAGTACTTTATTCAATAAAACCTTTTACAAGTTATTTTGACACGTCAACATATTTTTTAAAAACTACTACCGGATCGGAAACACGGTCATATTTTTTAATGACGCCAATGAATTATAACTTCTCACGCGCGTACATAAGTACACGCACCCATTTTTTAATGTATGACAACGTAGACTTATCCGTGCAATTTTTAGTAACTATGATCGTTTTTGTTGTAGTGGGTTGTAGAGAGAATGTATTTTTTATTAATATGAGTGAGATGAATGTATAGGAACAAATTTTGTTTAACGTAAGCCAACATTAAATTGAGAAAATGCTGTGAAGTTTTTGGATTAAATATAAGTTTTGGTGTATAAACTAAATTGAGTTCAATATTATTTTAAATATGATATTAAAATAACGTGTCAATAATCAATTATTTATTTATTCAATAAATAATCATACTAACTCTAAATTTAAATTAAAAAAACGACACTTTTTTATCGTCAGTCCACCATTTTACTTCAGTTCTATAATTTTAATCGCAAAACGTACAAGGAGCTGATGATTTCTAAAGGGGATATCTGCAGCATAAAGTTAAAGGTAACCTTAACCTGTGGTTCCTTACTCAATGAGCTTGAGCGGTTTTATTGCAATGACCGCCCCGTTGGTCGAGTGGTTAGCGATCCTGACTACGCGATCGACGGGGCTCGGGTTCGATCCCCGACGGGGACAAGCATTTGTGTGATGAACATAAATGTTTGTATTTCCGGGTTTGGGTGTATGTATATTAAATATATTCTTGTATTATTATGTATATGTATTTCTATGTATTAGTATCGTTGACTAACACCCATAACACAAGCAAATAATTTGCTTACTTTGGGGTTAGATTAGTTAGTGTAATTTGTCCCTTGAATATTTATTTATTTATTATTATTTATTTGTCAAAACAGAACAACTGAGTCCAATCTAAATGGGTTTTTCTTCTTTAGTTTATATATATATAACTTACCATGGCCACCTTCGAGTTTGATCGTTAAATCCTAAGTCATGATGAGCATCAGATCCTATAAATCATCCAGCGTTAAAATGTTTGTCAGTACAAGACAATTGAGCGCTAACTCAATAAACTTACCTTGTTGAGTTTAAAAGTTTATTATCTTTGCATCTGGATGCGAGAAGTTTCTAGAAGTTTACTTTTGTCGGCTCCATCTTCAGAGTCTCGTAATAATGAAAAATATCTTATTGCAATGAAACGAACCACTTCAAACTCTACTATCATAACACTTTGTCTGTGAGTTACAATGACACTCAGCGGCTCCATTTTCCATTTCTCGTCATTATGAGTACTAATTAAACTTAGTACTTAAAGCAACAAAACCAATGACCCAAAACTTGGTTGCCTCGTCAAAACTCTACACCCGAGAGTTCTAGTTCCTATATCTAGGCTACATTATCATATCAGCTGGATAGTAACATAATATTGCATTGTCATTGAACTTACAAAAGTTTGCCAAGTTTCAGTACAAAAAAATATCAGGAAGTCGATAAATTAATTTGCAATATTTAGAAAATCTTTTATTTACATACAAATATTGCTAGTTAAATAAAAACTGATATCTTCGAATGAAGATATTGTAGCATCAGGTCTAGGTCACCATGTCATTGCAATATAATTGAAGTAATAAAATACAAAATTTAGCATCGATAAAGCCTTTACAAGTTGCTAAATTTCTTTCATCAAGTTGAAAAGAGCTGGTGAGCTTTCAACGGCTGTATAGATTCTATTGAATCATAGCTAAAAACCATCTCGCGAAATAGGGCTTTGAAGTAGAAAAAATCGCAACTAAATTGGACCATCCACCAGAGCGCTACGATGCACGGACAGATACACAGATACGCCTCTGAAACTTATAACAACCCTCGTTTTTGTGTCGGAGGCTAAAAATAGTAATAAAAATTTTAATAAAATATAGTATCTATATAATTTACATTGGTAATAATTTTGTGTTATTCTGATTAATTCCAACCCTGGCTTACTAGTGAATAAAACAAAAGTACTCTTTTGTTTTATTCGCTCATCACACCGCGCGGCCGGTCGCGCGTTTTTCCGCGCCGCAATTCGCGTCGCCGGTAACTGTGGCATATTTCATACAGTTTCCTACATTTGTTACCGCTCGCCGCGCCGCGATTCGCGCCGTCGGTCGCGCCGCGCGAGCTGTGGCCGGGCCGTTACGCCGAATATATAAACTGCGAAGTGACACTGTAATTGTGGTGGAAAACGGAAAGTCTATCTAAACTGTGATGTATGTCTTTCAGTTCTGCCTTCTCTGTAAGTGATTCGGAGTGAAGATATGAAAGTAAGTACGTATTTTCTTGTCCAGAAAATATATTATTAAGAAATCCGTTTACTAGTGTGCTTTTCGAAGCTATAAAATGGACGAGGTTTGATAGTAAATGTAAATTTTACACTTTTTATTCCATTCAATTAGTATTATTCACTGCAAAAGAAACTCGACTAGAATCATTGACACTCAGAAACTCTAGTTACCGTTCACTTTCAAAACTGAATATCAGAGGGACATTCCAATAGTTATTCAAATTGGCACAACTCTAAAAACTTCCAAGGAAATGTCCTTGCTAACTTTTTGCACAACGTTTGAATATCAAAGAAACTGCAATCGATTTTCTCGAATACTTTTCTCGGCACTCACTTAAAGCCACCTCGAATATCAATCAAGATCTATCACTCCGCCTTTTTAATCCGTGCTTTATCGGACAATCATGTCGTTCCATTAAATGAACAGAAATGAGCGCTCTTATCAATATTCTATCTTAAAAGGCTCTGGTATACAACATAAAATCGTTAGCAGTCTAGATAGTTAGTGCTACTTAAACTGTGGCTTGAATCAATTTGTATCCATGTAAGCTGTAGTGGTAAGCCTCGATCAAATTATTGAATTATTTGATCGGCTCTTACTCGATAGCATGCCAAGGTTGCATACCTTTTGAAGTTAAGTTATTTTTTACATAATGAGACATGTTGGATATATATAAAACATCAATTACTTTTTATATTATAATCACTGCGCGGCGGTGATAACAGACGGAATAAAATGCACTCACTGTGACAATAATCATTACTAATAAAATATAACGGTCGTGATTTAACACGTGTGATATAACAGTGAAAAAAAAATACCTTCAGGACGTGATAGTGAAATAAAAGTAGCTATAACTCCCATCCCTACGCGTTAGGGAAAAACACCGACCACACAGCCTATAGACGGCTAATGTTTGATTTTCCGTATTGAATGTATTCTGGCAACTAGCTGAGGTAAGACGAAGTGGGGTTACAACGCCGTAATTGGCTAACTCAAGGCCACAGTGAAAGATAGTAACGTACAGAGCATCTGATTGGTCGACACTGATTACCCAATCACTACTCATTGGCGCGTGGACATTTACATCGGAACTATAAGTCAGATGTGTTGACAGAAGTCATTCGCCTATTATTAGGTGTCTATGGGCTGTGTGGTCGGTGGGGAAAAATAATGAGTTTTTTACGATGTGCGTACATCTTCACGAAAAACCGACACCATGAAATTAGCTAGTCAACATTTTAGTATTATGTACAAATAACTATTTTATGACATTTAAATAAAATTTATTCGATTAGATAATGTGTTATAATAAAACTTTCTTTCAAATTAATATACCTACTTTTTTTCTATTACGGTACTAATCCGTTTTTTTTTCTAAAAACTTAAGATGAAATTTTTAGAAAGGGTTTTTATATCTCGATTCACCAAAAACGAAATCTCCTAACTTTGTTGATTACGATAATTATTTAACGAAATCTTGAACTTTGTATTATCTCTGTAATACCAGCGAGAAAACCAAGAACATAATAATAATAATTCTTTATTTGCATGAAACAGTGATACAAAAAGATCTTAGTTAGTTAAATAATAACATTCTTTCCTACTTCAACAAATATGCAAATTTTCGTTTTTACGTATCTAATTTAATATTTGCTTTTAGTAAAACTATATTTAACAAAACATGCAAGCCTTTACAAAAATACCATTTCACATTAAATTTTAATTTAGAGTTATCGATAAAAAGGTGTGGTGGGCCGTAGTGTTGCACCAGGTTCATTGTAATTCACGACAAATGAACCGGCATGTTTTGTTTATTTAGTTACGCATTTAGATCGTTATACAGCCGAATGAAAAAAATATGAAAAAAAATGTCTACACTGTTACATTTCATAAATAGAATTGCTTTGTTCTAAAGATTTTTATTTATTTCGTATTCGAGTAAAATGTAGTTCTTTTCTAACAGAATATCGAAAAAGAGCGAATCTACTCGACTGTACAAGGAATATCAATTAAGAAAAGATGAAAATGGAACCGTCATTCGAGGAAAGAGAATAAAAAAGCTATCGAGACACATTATTCGTTTACTATTTCTGTGATAGAACTGGAAAATATTCAAATTCTAACGCAAAATACGTCGGAATATATCCGCCATGAAAAATAATAGTGTTTTAGGAAGCTCAGTCCATCAATTCCGAGATACAAAGGCCAATAATCTGAGCCACTAGAGACTTAATAAATATCAACAGATCAATAGTTCTATCAACATATCAGACTAATAAATCTTATAAGTAATCCCAACCGAAACGCAAGGATCATTACTGGTCAATCCAGGAGCTGTAAATACGCGCGAAAAAATACAGATTTTGAATTAGTCAATCCTAACACCGTGCTCATTTTAATTTCATTAATAATTATAGAAGTAAATTAAGTTAAACTCCACCATAATATTCTAGTCTACAAATAAAATCAAATTGAAAGAAAAATTAAGCAAAGTGTTATGCGTATAACGGAACGCCAAAGACGTAGGTATTTAGTGATGGGATATACTGCTAAGATGTTTTCGATGTCGAAGTCGATATTTTTTATAATAAAAAACATATATTGTGCGTAGTTTAGTTTTTAAATTATTTAATAGTCTTGTGAATCAATCTTTAAATTGCTCGTAGTTCATCTCCTCATGATACTCAGTAGTTTTTTTACTTATAAGACAGCAAACAATTAAGGACGAATCCACTTGTTGTACCTGCGTGACAAATAATGAGGCGTTCACCTTTGCCCTCCTGCACTTTGGTACAGAATTGTGCCGTATTGTCGGTCCAACTTTTATCCACTTCATGGTTGACGTTTCCATCCAAAAAGACAACTTTGATACAACCACATATGTTTTGGGCCTTCCTTAAATATGCACATATATTATTAATTCTGTATCATAAATACCAATTAAATAATAATTTTCTTTTTAAGCTAATTTTCATAACAATGTTAAAAAGAACTAGATTTATGCTGCGAGTATCGTTACCAATAAAAATGAAATGCGTAATGTCATATCCCTAGTCATGTGGTACTGACAGATGTCAACATCATATAGGCAACTGTCACCCACACAATGCTATAGCGGACGGACTGATGTAATTTGATTTTCTGGCTGTCTAGTGGTCCGATGTTGGTGTTGACCACAGGAGGTCCAGAGTTCGAGTCCTGGGTCGGGCAAATCAAACATGTGTTTTTTCAGCGTTCTCACAAATAAATATTAGGCCATGATAAGTTCCCTGTTGGCGATTAGCCTATCGCATTGTAGGATTAAGTATTTTCGGCTAATCGTGGCACTGGCTGTAACTTTGCTTACGTTTACGGGCATATGGGCGCTAGCATACGTATGGCCAATTGCACTAAAATTGTCTTAGCTTAACGCAATCCTAAATAGTATGCTGTCACTTCTTGTCTTAAATGGAAAGAATGTTTGAAATTATTGTCCTAAGCTAAGTCAATGTTAGTGCAATCGGCCATTAATTTCTTTTTTACTTACATGAATATATAATACAGGTATATGTTACAGTTAATTAATTTATTTATTTATACAAGAAATGGTCATACGTAACCAATAAAAATATAATATACAGTGAATATTTCTTAGCTACATACAACGAAATTGTTGTCGTATATTACGTCGGCTAAATGACAGTCACACACCGGTTAACAAATGTGTTTATTGAACTGTAATTTAACTGGGTATACATTAAGCTTAAATACTAGAGATTCACGTGTACGCTGCGTGATGAAATGTGATAACGATGTTGCGATAAGATACCAATGGTATCTGTGCGCGATAAGTGTGAGAGTGTTATATCGCGCCCTCGTCACATCGTAATATGCAAAAATAATGGTCACCGCTTCGTGACTGCTCCTCGTTTTGATTGACACGTGCCACGAGGACTAATTTGTAAACGATGTAAACGACCGTTTATAAACGATGACTTTGAATATCTATTTGCGGTGTCCCCCGTGAATCTTGGAACATCCCGGAAATTCCACGATGGTTTCCCGTAGAATTTCCGGGATAAAAACTATCTTACGTCCTTTCTCGAGTCTCAAACTATCTTTGCACAAAATTTCATTCAAATCAGTGCAGTGGTTTATGAGTGAAGAAGAGACAGACAGATAGACAAACGAACAGACAGACAGACTTACTTTTTTAAACTAATTTATTAGAAATGTCGTATAATGACTAGTTTTATTGTAATATAGAGTAGATTTAAATAATTAAATAAATATAAATAAATATTCACGGGACAAATTACACTTATTGATCTAACCCCAAAGTAAGCAAATTATTTGCTTGTGTTATGGGTGTTAGTCAACGATACTAATACATAGAAATACATATATAAATACTTTTACATACATAATAAACACCCAAACCCGGAAATACAAACATTTATGCTCATCACACAAATACTTGTCCCCGTCGGGGATCGAACCCGAGCTCCGTTGATTGCGTAGTCAGGGTCGCTAACCACTCGACCAACGGGGCGGTCATCCTCCTATTAATCCTCATTATTTTTAATACGTTTATTATCTGTTTTACTGTTAACGTTTAGCATAGAATAAAATGCATGCCTTGTGTATTAATATTTAAATTGTATTTAATGTCTACAGGACCAAATATTTGTACCTGTGTATTATAATAATGTAATATCTTATTTACAATATTTGATGCAATAAAGATTTGATTTGATTGTCGCATATTTGTGTATAATATATTCATGTTTTTATCAATTGTATATATTGTATAGTCTTGTATGGTTAACAAAATAATTATTATTATTCTGAGACGTTTAAGGGTTACTTTGAAGCGTAAGTCGCGCCAGAGACCTACTTAAGCCTCTGTCATATTTCTATCTGCAGAATAAAGTGCCAGATGTTGTTACTGACAACGAAGCTTAACATAGTATGCCAGACGCAGGTGGGAGTAAACGGTCTAATTTATATTGCTGGTGTGATACATGATTCTAAAAAGGGTGAAATTAATTAAGTTTAATATTCTCCGCGAACTGTTTTATGTATGTAACTGAAAATAAAGACATCGGTTTAATAAATGGATAATATTCACCTACGGTCCGGACAATAAAGAAGAGGCCAGCGACACAATTATACACCCACATCCACAACATCTTCACACAATTTGGCAACAAGCACAAAATCACACAATTTAATCACCCACGTCATGCTTCGGCTTCGAAGCGAAACGTGCGTAAATTAATGAATTTGACCTTTTAATAATAAATATATATAAATAAATAAATATTCACGGGACAAATTACACCTACTGATCTAATCCCAAAGTAAGCAAATTTTGCTTGTGTCATGGGTGTTAGTCAACGTTACAAATAAATAGAAATACATATATAAATATAATAGTTTTCTACAAAGTAACATCTGAATCAATAGAATACAAAATTGTGTTGTATTCATTTAGGTACAATTATTGACAACATTTCAAAATTATGAAGTCGCCAAAATAAAAATACAGTTTTTTTGTTTTTTCAATCCTGATTAGTAATCATGGATTCAATCTCCATTCAATATTCAATTTCATCATCAATCATCAAAAATTGAAAGAGAATCATTGCCTATCACGGGTTACTTTGTCGTAAACGTAAAGTGGAATTTTTCTTAGTCCGACAATCTAGTTTTCTTTTTTACCTAAATTTGTTACCCGATTCGAAATTATTTCGAAGGTAGAAAAGATGGGCGTCTCGTCAAAACGAAGCTGTTTACAAAAATTCAGCTTGTTATTATTCAAAAAGAAAATTATTCCTAGGACCACGATCTATATCGAAACGTTAAATACTCTGAGCGTAATCGTAGCACATACGTACAAACATCCAGATTAACGTACACAATTTTTTTTTTAATAAGAATTTTTTGTATTATATTTTTTTAAATTTTAAATTTGTTTATAAAAGGGTTATTCTTTATATTCTGTTCCTGGGACCACGGTCTAGTACTTTTTTGTTTCAACAGATTCAGTATGTCACAGGATTGTTTCCTATTGAAAATCATAATCTAATTCAGTGTCATTTGATTATTTTTAATTTTTAATTTAAAGTAAACGAATTTTTTTATTTAAAGTAAACGAATTGAATGCAATTTTGTTTTGTTTTCTTTATTTTCAATTGTTATTTCTTGTTAAAACTTGCCGTATCACTTCTAGTCTTAAAATACCGTGTAATTTAATGCAAATGATCGCCCTAGAAAGCGTGAAACACCTGCCCTCGTGACTAGAAGTGATAAGAAAGAGTTATATTTTAGGAAGTAGAAGTGAGCTGCATACGTAATGAGGAGATAGCCTGAACATACAATATACATACATCACGGCCTGCTTTGAATACTTCTTCTTTATATTCTATGATAAGATCAATGCACCATAAAAGTTATTATGCTAAAACATTCCTTATGGTTTGACTGGCTGGTCTAGGGGATAGCCTATTCGGCTTAGATATGAGGTCCTAGGTTCGATCTGTGGGTCGAACAAAAGTGTTGAGGTTTTTCGAGGTTTTTCTTAAAAATCCAAAGCAGTGGCAGCCCGGAGTATGGTGGGTGGTGTATTCCCGTGTTTCGGATGTACATATAAAGACGTCGGTCCCAGTTATCGCTAGAAATAGTCGATAATCGTTATCAGATCGGTAAAATGCGGTGATGGGGATCTCCACTCATTTCGCTAACCGACAGCTCGGTAAATGGCATAGAATGACCAAATCAGTTCCCAGTTCACCGCTGTGAACTGTATACTGTGAACTGGGAACTGCATACTGTATACTGGTTTGGATTACTCGAACCAAGGGAACCGGCCGTGACGTAACTTTTCTAATTAATTAAATAAATAAATAAATATCGCTGGATAAATTACACAAATCGATCTAACCCCAAAGTAAGCAAACTATTTGCTTGTGTTATGGGTGTTAGTCAACGATACTAATACATAGAAATACATATATAAATACTTTATATACATAATAAACACCCAGATCTAGAAATACAAACATCTATTCTCATCACACAAATGTTTGTCTCTGTCGGGAATTGAACCCGACCCTCATCGATTTGTAGTTAGGTTCGCTAACAACTCGACCAACGAGGCGGCCAAAATTGTTATGAACTTAATTCAATATTTTTTTACATTGAATTATTCTGCCTGGTGTCATAGGAGTTAACAAGTTCAAAGCCAGGCACGCACCGACGCGTGGTGCAAAACATAAGTGTGATGCCAAACATGCTCTGTTGCGTAGCCTTGTCTTATTAGTTTCCTTACCTCATTTCGTCCCCCGTTGGTCCTCAGCTGGTTGATAGTACCCCGTGGTGGTTCGGGCCCCCCTTTGAAGAATAGATCACCTGTCGTTCTGCCAGGCAGTTCGTAAGAGATGAACGAACGATAAATCGAGTCACTACCATTGTGGCTACTAGGTGATAGAGTTCTGTATTGTTTCGCCCGCGTCTGGTTAGTTAGTTACCACCTAAACTGTTCCTGCAGATTTAGCGTCAGCATTTGTCACTGCTATACGGATAACAACGCTCCATTAACATCTATGGTGTTTTTAGGCGATGCTTTGTCTCTTTTCATCAGGAGAACCATATTTTGTTGTTTGCTATTTTATCTTCTTATATATGTCGCAGTGAAATTGTCAGTACCGTTAGATTATAATTTACCTAAGTGATATTATAATTTAACTGCTAACCTAACCTAACCAATATATAAAATCCCTAGGTAGATTATAATCTAACGGCTATTGACAATTTCACTGCGACATGTATAAAATTCTCATGTCACAATGTTAGTTACCATACTCCTCCGAAACGGCTTGACCGATTTTTATGAAATCTTATATGCATATTCAGTAGGTCTGAGAATTCCTAATGTTTTTTATTTTATTTTTTGAACAAAATTTTTATTTTTTATTTTTTTATAATGTGGCATTAAAAATACATACAACCCTTAATTTTTACCCTTGTACCATCTACCTTTCTCTTATAATTCAATAATTTATATGACAAAACAACGTTTTGCCATGTCAGATAGTGTTATATAAAAAAGTTTTTGACCGGAATATGTTACAGGCATTACACACAAATATTACACGTCAGGATTTTCTTATCGAGTTA